>CM066048.1:78841276-83641276 GCA_033557465.1 Ichthyophis bannanicus
TTCAGGGTCACTCACAGCCAGCGCCCAAGAACATGAAGTGGAACCCAGACAGTCCCGATTGCCGTATGCCTTCAGAAGTACAACTACCAGTAAAAGGGAGGGTCACGTTATCCCATTGCACTAGGTCCAGGGCCAGCTTTGCACTAGCCAGCTGACCAGCTTTGTTTCTGCCACTGATTTACTGAACTGAAAGCTGCATTATGCCTCCTACACTGAGGAACCTTAGGATTTGATTGAACTAATGGACAGTATTACGCAGACCCATCAGCCTTGATTGCCCCAAGTGGGATCCAAATAGCACAGGCAGCCCTCACTATATACCCCATGCGATCCAGCAGCCCAGGAGAATTTGCATTTTTGTCAGTCAGTCCCAGAGAGATATAAAACAGAAATTGCAGAAACTGGATGGATTTGCGGGCATGAATACAGCACAGTTAATGGAAGTTGTTCAGAAAGTTTGTGAATTGTGAAAATGAATGTGACAGAGAAAGTAAAGAAAAAAATCAGATCTTCTTGCTGATACTTTAGTTGAATGATGTGGAGGAGGTTTTCCTAATCGAAGGAGCAGAGGAAGTGAAAGGGGTCGTGAAAATGATCGGCCCCCACTGGGTGCGAATCAGTGCACCCATTGCAGAGAAGAAGGATATTAGAGAAGTGAATGCCTGTATCTTGACTCCACCCCCAGGAGGGGAGGAGGGAGTACTTGATTTTAGAAAGAATAAACCGAGCACAGTGTTCCAGCAAGAGAGGGAAGCAGCTATAGAGTGAGTGGCAGCCAAAGAGGGCTACAGCATGGATGAAGACTAGGCCAGACCGGACTCCAAGTTTCCCTGGGTCCCCAGGAGCCGATGGTCAGTCTGAAAATAGGGGACCAATATATGGACTTTATGGGGGATACAGGAGAAGAATACTAAAGCCAGTAGCCCCTTTGTTTTCTCGATGCATCACCATTGTCAGAGCTACTGGGGCTAAAGCCACAAAGCCTTTCCTGCAGAATTACATGTGTGAACTAGGGGGACAGAAAATAACGCACCAGTTCTTGTATATGCCTGAATGCCCTATTCCACTTCTGGGCCGAGATCTGCTTGCTAAGCTCCAGGCACAAATATCCTTTGCTGAAGGGGGAGAAATGCAAATGATTGTGAACCCAAAGCCTGCTGGATTGATGGTGCTGACTGTTCCCCGAGAAGAAGAGTAGCGGTTCTATAGTGCATCTCCAATCAAGCCTGCTAGTTCCTGTATACCTACCAACCTCATAGCCCCACCTGAAGTATGGGCAGAAGATAATCCACCTGGCTTAGCGAAGAACATAGCCCCTGTCATTGTCACCCTCAAGCCAGGAGCGGAACCAGTGCATGTGAAGCAGTATCCTCTTCCCCAACCAGCCATTGAAGGAATCCATGGCCATCCAATGAAACTGTTGAAATACGGACTTCTCAAGGAGTGCCAGTCACCTTGGAACACCCCCTTCTCCCAGTTAAGAAACCTGGGATGGGATTACCGCCCAGTACAAGATCTGAGGCGAGTGAATGATGCAGCTGAAACTATACACCCAGTGGTACCAAATCCTTATACTCTCCTGGGACTGATCCCCGCTGAGACTACTCATTTCACTGTCCTGGACCTGAAAGATGCCTTTTTTTCTGCATACGCTTTGCCCCCCACCAGTCATCTTTTGTTTGCTTTTGAATGGCAAGACCCCACAACAGGAAGGCGGGGCCAACTCACCTGGACTAGATTACTTCAAGGATTTAAGAATTCACCTACTCTCTCCAGTGCTGTTTTAAATCAGGATCTTTCAGGCTACTATGTGAACCCAGGAGAAAGGGTTCTTCTCCAGTATGTGGACAACTTGCTCATAGCCACCAACTCAGAAAGTGAATGTCTATAAGCCACCAGTGAACTCTTGCACCGTTTTAATGAGGCTGGATACAAAGTCTCGAGCCAAAGCACAATTATGTCAAACAAGTTAAATACCTAGGATTCCAGTTGTCCAGCAGAATTAGACGCCTGGGACCAGAACGCAAAGAAGCTGTATGCAGTATTCCTACTCCATCCACTAGGAGGCAAGTAAGAGCCTTCTTGGGTGCCGCAGAGTACTGTCGTATATGGATCCCCAATTTTGCGCTGCTAGCAAAACCATTGTATCAAGCTACCAAAGGAATGGAAAAGTCTCCATTGGAATGGGGACTTGAACAGGATGCAGCCTTTTGATCTTTGAAAAACGCTCTGATGTTATCACCAGCTCTGGGTCTACCAGATGTCCAGAAAACCTTTCAGTCTCTATGTTCATGAGTCACAAAGAAATGTTCTAGGAGTGTTGACTCAATCTCTTGGATCTTGGCAACGACCAGTAGCCTATTTGTCAAAACAATCGGATGTAATTGCAAATGGCTGGCCCCCTTGTTTGAGAGCTGTTGCAGCTACAGCCCTCCTGGTGAGCAAAGCAGACAAGCTCACTTTGAGACAGAATCTTCAAGTTACTGTACCACACTCTGTTCTAACCATTATGGAACACAAAGGAAGTTTCTAGCTAACAAATTCACGAATGTTGAAGTATCAGAGTATGTTGTGTGAAAACCCCCAGATACAATTGATGGTCAGTCAAGCTCTGAATCCTGCCACGTTGTTACCAGTTGGTCTTGACCCCCCCTGATCATGACTGATTAGAAATTATGGACACTGTATTCTCAAGTCACCCTGATTTGACTGATGTTCCTTGGGAGAACCCTGGACGGACTTTCTTTGTAGATGGAAGCAGTCTTGTCATCATTAATGGACATTGTTGTGCCAGATATGCAGTGGTGACCCTTGATCTGGTAGTTGAGTCCTCAGCCCTGGCCCCAGAAACTTCAGCACAGAAAGCTGAACTGATAGCTCTTGCTAGAGCACTAACAATAGGAAAAGGGGCTCTGTCTAAATGTGTACCCAGATTCCAAGTATGCCCTTACAACCTTGCATGCACATGGGGCCCTGTACAAAGAATGAGGGTGGATAACCTCAGGAAGCAAGTCCATTAAGTATGGCCCCGAGATATTGACATTATCAGATGCATACTGCCTACAGATCTCAGAATTTAGGAAAAATAGAATGTATGAATAGAACCCTGAAATCTCAGTTGTCCAAACTTTGCCAAGACGTTCACCTGAAGTGGCCCCAGGTTCTTCCTATAGCCCTTCTTAGGATCTACTTAGCCCCTGCTAAGTCTTTAGGAGTTTCCCCTTTTGAGATTCTGTATGGGCGACCCCCGCCTATTGTATAAGAAATAAAGGGAGATATGGAACAGATTAGATTTGAAATTACTAGACAAGAACTATTGGTTTTAAGTTCTGTTTTGCAGAGTCTTCATACATGGGTACAAGACCAGCTGCCCATCCATCTAACAGAACCCCTGCATCCTCTCAAGCCTGGAGTCTCGGTGTGGATCAAAGAGTGGAGAAAGACACCGTTGACACCGCATTGGAAGGGACCTTATGTTGTCATCTTGTTAACCCCAACAGCAGTTAAAGTTGCAGAACTCGAACCCTGGATTCATCACAGTTGAATAAAGTCAGCAGCCATTGATAGCAATGTAGAAAGGAAGGCAGCTACAAAGATATTAGCTATGTGGCAATATTACCCTATACCCCAAGGTGATGCTGTTACACCAGTGTAATATATGATCTAATTAATGAGTGATTTAATTCTCACCCTTTCTCACTTGCGGGTGAGAATAATCAAAGGGGGGAATGTGGCAGGCTATGTCCTAGAGTAGTCTGCAAATATGAAAGGCCTGTAAGTTAGGCCTGGATCCCAACCCCCATTATAGCTAGAAAAGAACAAAAAATCAGTGAAAAATGAGAAAATTGTTTTAAACTGCTTAATAAGAAGTTTTACATGAATTCATAAGTCTTTCATTATTCTCTTGTGTGCAAAAGAAAGAAATGTTTCAATACATGCATTCCTGGAGCTAGGGATAACCTTGCAGTAGAGAAGTATCAAACCTAGAAACTGCACCATTGTTAGAACAGTCCTAAGGGAGGGGGCTGGTTGCTAGGCCCCGGAGGGATCTCTAATTGGACAGGTGCAGGGGGCGTTGGAGCCAATAGGAAGTTTACATGTATCAAGCTGGAACCAATAGAAAGTTCTCATGTATCAAACAGAAGAAAAGGGTATAAATGAGTATGTCTCTGTAAAAACTTTGCTCAGTTCCTTTTGAAGCTTTGACTGACTGGGCCTGTGCACAATAAATTGGCTTGGATCTTTTGAACTGACTCCTGGTTTTATTTATTGCATGCTTATCAGCTGCTACAATGGTACCAGTTTCTCTAAGCAAAGCTAAAACTATGAATCTCAATATACATTGCAGTAGAAGTAGATGATCAGGAGTGATGAAATGAGCCATTAGAATGTGAATGCATGGATCATTATGATGTCACATCTGATAAGCCGAACCATTAGACTTCAGTGCATCGGTAACCATGGTATCACGTCATTATGATGTTACACCAACTTTCTCCCCTTTCCAGCAGGTCCATGGTTTCTGATCATTCCCAGAAATGTGCACTATCAGATATATGCTGAAAGTGTCACTATGCCTTCTGCTTTGGATCTTCAGGACTTCCTGGGCAGGTATGTAGTGGATATTATATCAGTTCTGGTATGTCAAAACAATCTGACACCTCTAATCTCCAGAGAGCCATCTCTGGTATTGACCTTGATAAAGTTATGACAGCTGTGATGGAGGGTCAATAGAATGTAATTTTTGCCAAAGTTTGCTAAACTATTAAGACCAATATTAAAGACAGCATAATTATATTTTTTGGGGAAACACCGTATTGCATTATATAAAAGGAGGGATGTGGCTTCAACAAACTTGGCACACTGGGGTCATGGGCTTCTCTTGAAGAGCCTATCCTGGCTTTCATAGAGATAACAGAATTACGAGTCCACAGACAGACCAGTGGTAAAACCAGGCCCAGCTCAGCCAGTCCCTGGTGACAAAGAGTTTTCTGATGACTAGTTGAAGCATTATACTGAAGGACCCCTGGGATATGGGACAGTGGCCTGACTCATACTGGAAAGGAGACGGAGGGAGCAGCTGACATGTAAAACAAATTCAGAATCTTGGAGGGTAACTGAACGGTAAGATCCCTCCCTTTCAGGCTGTGGATTTCGAGCTGACTACGATAGGCGTCCTTCTAGGAACAGCAGTCACTCCTTCCACCAATCCCGGATAGCTGGGGAAAGTAATGGTCTGCCTGGAGAATGGCCCTGGGTCGTCAGCTTCCATTACCGGCATAAGCATATATGTGGAGGCTCCATCCTGAACAAATGGTGGATCCTTACAGCTGCACACTGTGTCAAGGGGTGAGTATCTCGGCTTCTTCCCTCATTCAAATATTCCCGTCTTCTGCAGTTACACCCGTCATCAACACCGTTCTCATCTCGGTACCTTCTATATTTTTCTGTCTCTTTTGTCATTTTCAACTCACTATGCCCTCTGTGTTTTCCTGGAGTCTCTGGTATTTTCAGCTCCTGGTAGGGCTGGCTTAACCACTTGAAAGAATAGGCAGTTACCTAGGTAGCAACTTGGAGAGGGAGGGATGGCAATGAGCATCTGTATTCAAAGCAAAATGATAGATTATGACAGGCAAATAAACTCAAAGGACCATAAGCATGTACTTATCAACAGGGTGGTTAAAATTTTTTCAAATACCTGGATAAATAGGCTAAATGGCCTTTGGAACCTGCTCTTACTGGGGAGGGGGGGGGGTGGAGGAGGGGGGATTTTATAACAGGACACCTAGGGTGAAAAGTCCAAAACGTTGTGGTTTGAGTTTCTCTATTTTACAAAGGTGCTTTTGTGCCTGATAAAACAGGCACATAGAACCAGTCCCAAAAGTGTGTATATTCACACACACAAATATACACCTGCTCTGAGGATAGTGTGTATCTGTGGGTGTATCCTATACAAATATAAGCATACATTGCAACTCCACCTCCACTCCACTATGTAAAATGACTATTCATGGTCTGCATAACACTTTTGTTGCTTGTATTTTATGGGGCAGGATTATTAAAGGTTAATGTGCGTTAAGTGTCACTGCACCCACAAAAATAAAAGGGCTATGGACATTTAATGCATGTTAAACACATCCCTATGTATGCATACCCCTTTTTCATATGTAAGGGGTTTTATATGTAGAAAATGCTTTCTAAATCGTCCCCTCCATGTTTAAAAAGCACCTAGACATTTGGCTCTGTTCCAATTGTGTGACTTTTTTTTTTCTATTTTCAGCAGCATTATGCATACAATGATATTTAATGCAGAATGTTATATATGGAGAGGGTGGGTTAGGGGTGTTCCAGGGGCAGGGTGACAAATGTGAATAGCCTACAAGCATAGGCACCAATGTTTGATGCTTATTCATCTAGACGTATGGGGCATGTTTACTAAATTGGGCTAATGTAACTAGGTTCCATTGAATAACATTTGGCTCAGACACAAAAAAACCCAGGTAGAGCTTAGGGTGCCTGGGCCAAATATAGAGTTTATACAGAGGCCCCTGTATTTGGTGCCTAAGTGAGTAGTTTATATGCACAGGTGTCAATATTGGGCACCTATACCTATAAAGTATGCGGATACTCAGGCTCCTATATTCAGTGACACTAAGAAAATGCTTAGTTCCGGCAAATATCAGCATAAATTGAAACATCTTGTTTATGACCTAGAAAGAAACTGGGTTCTACCTATATATGTATGTATACACACACACAAATATATGTGTATAGATATATGTATATACAGTATATGAAAAAAGATTGATATTTAAAAATATGAAGTACAATGCACTTCTACATGTTTATTAAGTTTAATTATCCGTATCCGAGGGGGAATCTAAAAGACAATGGGAGGGGGGGTGGAATAGGACAATGTACAGGGCCGGATTTACTTATACGCCAACTACGCAGTGGCGTAGGGCCCACAGCTGGCAAGGGCCCACAAAAATTGAACAAATTGTTAGCTTTTTTAAATTAAATTTAAAAAAAAAAAAATGCTGGCTGCTGCCGCGGCAGCATGGACTGTCCCGCGGGGCCCCCTCTGCTGCCGCGGCAGCATGGATGTCCCGCGGGGCCCCCTCTGCCCGACTGAGCCCCTCCATGCCGGCGTCTCTGTTAAGCCCGCGCCTCTCAAAGCCGGCACGGAGGGGCTCAGCCGGGCAGAGGGGGCCCCGCGGGACAGTCCATGCTGCTGCGGCGGCAGCGGCAGCGGCCAGCGTTTTATTTTTTTTTTATTAAAGTTTACTTGAGCCGATGGGGGGGGGGGGGCTGGTACTGGAAATGGGCTGGGGGGGTTAAGACTGGAGTTGGGCTGACACGAAGAAACCAGAAGAAAGTGGCTGGAGCAATTGCAGCTGAAAAAAAATGCACAAAAAGGTAGAAAAATATCTCTTTATTTTGAATTTATTAATTGGAATATGTCAGCTCTGGTAAATGTGCATCATTAACGTCTGCACTTTTTTTAGTACAAGAGCAAATTAATGTATAGTTTTATTTCTACAGTGTTGTACATTCCAAGTTTGGCTTTTGGGATTCCCAGTTTAAATTATGACATCAGGGCCAACAGCGCGCAGCTGATCCGGCGTGCTCGTTTTTATCTTTTCTGGGGGCCCACAATTTTTGTTGGCGTAGGGCCTCACTCAAGGTAAATCCGGCCCTGACAATGTACCTAATACCCTTGCACTGGCCCCAGCCCATGCATTTGGAGGTCACATGCACTCTGATATCCTTTAGGTTCATCCAGGGTCAAGAGCCAATTTAAGGGTATTAGGCATCCTAGGCAAATCTTCCCTCTTGCTCCCTCCTCTCAATTAACTTTCAGGCAATCCCATAACCTGAGGTTTTGATAATTAAATTCAATAAAACAATCTTATAAAAACACATCATTGGACATAGGGAGGCGAACCCTAACCGCAGAACTGAAAGAGCAGTGACCCTACCTATGAAAATGTAGCACTGAAAATATTACACCAAGCCCTTGAACATCATTGCAATTCTTTTCAGTGGGGATAGTCTGCAGCCATGACTGGTCACTGCCACTGATTATCGGGCTCAGCAGCATTTATTCGATTAGCAGGTCCTACTAACCACATAAACCCCTTTGAATATCGGGTCCAAAGTTTGTTATTAGCAGTTCTCCTCCTACATGCTAACAGAATATCTTACATGGGTCATATACACATTACACAAAAGAACTCTAACCAAAGACAGAATAAGTATGTACAGACTATAAATGGAAATATGCAGATAAAAATGAACTTTATTCCACTCCATTTCCATCCCTCTCCTCATCTATCCTGTAGAAGTGAAGTGGGAACAGCAGGAGGGGAAGACAAGATTAAGGAGCAGAATGGTCCACCATTGCTTAGCTTTGCCTTGCTTCCCCCCCCCCCACACCCCTCCCCAAGTCTCTGTGCATTGTCTTAGAGCAGTGGTTCTCAACCTTTTTCTGTTGTGATAACCCTGATAAACCATACTCATGTGTGAGAACACACTGAACACTTTACAATCTGTGGCCGAACAAAAGAAGAGCCCAAATATCATTTTATTGTAGTTAAAAATAATGCAAGAGAAATTTAAACTATTCTTAACAGAATTTGCCTTTTTTTGTAAACTGTTATTGAAATCAAGGTTATTACATTTTATTTTCTCACACAAAACTTTTAGTCTTCGTTTATGTCATTGGTGATAAATCTGGGACCATTGTGCTGCACATAGTTTTTTGATATATGGTTAAATGGTAGACAAATTCTCTCTAAATTTAGTGTCAACCTCAAGAAATGTTTTAATCTATTTGGTAGAGCTAGGATGTTTCCCTTTATAGCTTGCCATGCAAAAAATATATGCATATATTCATATTCTAGTATCATCTCAGTAACAGCAACACAGAATTAATCCACTGCTAGATACTTTGTGAATTAACATAAAACCCTGCAACTAAGCTACTCAAAACTTATGAAGCAACCCTTCCATACCATAAGAGTACCACCTCTCATAATATAGCATGAACTGTGGGGTCTGTTTACTAAACGGCGCTAGCGGCTTCCATGCGATATCAGAGCTGTGGCCCCATCTTATTCAATGGGGCCTCAGCTCTGATATCGCATGGAAGCCGCTAGCACTGCTAATTAAACAGACCCCTGTATGTTTGAAAAGGTAGTACTGCAGATGCAGAACACCAATACACCTCCTACTAGCAAAGCCAAATAAAGTCCAACAAACTGCTGTAAGTCCTCACAGAGAAACTACATTGCCAGCAGATTCTCTAACCTCAGTTATAATGACAGAACACAGACCTGCCTTCACCAATTACTGAATAAAGGACCAAAATTTAGAAATGGAGGATAATGATATTCAGCAGAGGCAGCCATCACGGCTTTAAATTATGTAAAATCAGATATTCAATGCCAGAGTCATATCCAGGCTGGCAGAATAGGAATTTATTTAGCTGGTCAGTGGCAATATTCAGCGTGGTTAGCTAAACTGGCTAAAGTTAGGCCAGCTTTTAAAGTCCTAACTTTAGCTGGTTTAGGATAGCCTGTTAGTGACTGAATATCGCTGCTAACCGGTTATCCATGGGTGCCATCCCCGCTCCAGTCCCGGAACACCCCAATGCTAGCCAGCTAGCATTGGGTCATTCAGTGGTTCAAACCAGGCATTAGTGCCGCTGAATATCTCGTGATTGGCATTTAGGAGGTTTGCAAACTGCCTAAATGCCTTTGAATATTCCCCTCTCCCCCGGAAATTCCAAGAAACCAAAAATAAAAATGTATTTCTTTTTTTACTGCTCAAAATACAAAGATGTAAGAAATGCACATTCCCAAAACGGAAATCTTGCCAGTCACTAAAATGGAAAATAAATGAAGACTAGCAGCTGGAGAAAAGGGGGGTGGGGGGTCCTCAGGTCATCTGCTCTCCTCTATAGCCAGCAATTGCAACAATCGTGGCCACAGACGAGGGAACATGATGCAGCATTTCTAGCCTGGGCTGGTGGGAGCACAGGTAGGTTTAGGATGCTGTGGAGCTAATTGCTAGTGAGGGAGGAGAAGCAAACCTATAGCAGTTCCAGTTTGGGTTGGTGGCAGCATTGACCACTGGAAGAGGGGAATAGAATTAAGGAGTGTTTATAGGGATCTCTGGGACCCGGCTCATTGCTTTACACTCTCCTGCAGGTATATGTTATGTGCTTGTTAGGGAGAGCATGGGCTGTCTATGCCAAATTTTGGGGGACACACCTCCCAGCTTTTGGGGACACACCAGTGTATCCCAACATACTGGCTGAGAACCACTGCCTTAGACAGAAGGGACTAGAGAAGGAAGCAAAGAGCTCTTCTCTGCTGCTGGAGATTTGGGGCACTGGTCAATAGAGATCCTTTGTGTTCGTGCATATCAAAGTTTTTGGTTCTATCACCAAATTTGCTGCACCTTAGGTAATTGCCTAGAGCTGCCTAATGGAAGAGCCTAGACTGACAAGGTCTCTGCTGTGTCTTTTCTGCTCAGTCTTAAACCCAAGATCATGAAAGTGAGAGTTGGAACAACAGTCTTGAATAGATATGATGAATCGCTAAGTGTGAAGAGGTTTATCATACATCAGAAATGGGGCACACCGTACTTAGACAATGACATTGCCCTGGTGCAACTTGTCACCCCATTAACATTCAATGTGCTGACGATGTCCATCTGCCTCCCGGCTACAGGAAAATTCAATAATGAAGACTGGCATACATGCTATATTGTCATATGGGGCACAGTGTTTTCTGGTGAGTATACTGTGTAACAGTACTAATAAATAGATGAGAATGTGGCTCAACCCAGGGAAATGGAAAGGCCTTAAAGAAGTCATCAAATATCCTAAATCTTGCAGTGAAAGAAATATTTCAAAAAGAATTGCATTATCGGCAGGCTGGGATCCATTTTATTGGACTAATACAAGAATTATCACGGATGATGCATATCATGCTGGTTCCTTCTCCTTAAGGGGCCCTTCTATTACTGTGTGGTAAGAGTTTTTACTTACTATACCTTAACAGCAAAGGTTAAGGTGCAGTAAGTGCAAAGTCTGTGTGGTAAGTGCAGGAACATACCCAGCATCTGTCCTGCATTTGTGCAGGGGTAGACACTTACTATGGGTCCATGTTACATGACTGAGTACGTTGTGCTAAGGCATGTAACATAGGCACCCACACCAGATTAGATCTGTGGCAACATACACTCTCTGCCCAACCAGACCCCCATTAAGACCTTCCCCCCTTCAGTGGACACCAACCCGCCCTCAATAAAGATGTTTTCATGAAGAGTAGTCCCCATTGCTCCTGCCACAGATGCTTCAGGGTTCATCAATGGTGGCGATAGACTTCAGTGATAGTTTCGCTGCTAGGGATCAATCTTCTGCATAAGGATAAAGACTCCTTATATGGAAGATTGATCCCTAAGAGTAGTAATGAGACCATCACTAGGGGCTACCACTACCATTTGGGGCAAATGGGGCAGGAACGAGTGAGACTACTCCTTCTCTGGACAACTAAGACTACCAGGGATACCGCTAGGTAAATCCCAGGTAGGGACTGGGGGAAGGGTTGGGTTTCATCTGTAGAGGGACTTCTCTTTGGGGGTGCTTCTGGGGGTGTTATTTTGGGAGGTCTGGTTTGTGAAGGTCATTGTCCAGGGGGAGGGGAGGGTCTGTATTTCCTGTGTCAGGAGAGGTGACTGCTGTCCACTGGGATGGTTGCGGGGGGAGGGGGGGCTGGATGTTTCTGCAGATCTGTTCTGAAGGGAATCAGGTCAGGGAAGGGATTTTGAACACGCACCATTATTATTATTATTTTTTTACAAAAGTCCTTACAGCACGTGGTGATATCTCACATGCCAGCTGGCACTGGCAGGGCTGCCCTAGGCCCTCCTTGCCACCTCCCCCCTGCATCCATCTACCCACTATGGAGAGGGGAGCAGCATACTGATCCTTACTTTGAAGTGACGGCAGTTCAGCTACTGCTTCAGCACCACAGCGGCCTTCAAAGTGCCCACGCATGTGCGCATACTCACGGTCTCCCACTCCTGACACATCTGACACAACTTCGGGGGGCAGGAGTGGCAGGCCATGACTGCGCACATGTGTTATTTAATGCCTGCTGCTGCCAATTCAAAGGAAGGAGCCGCATGCCGCCTATTAGTATCTGCCATCCTAGGCGACAGCTTAGTTCACCTGGTGGACTGAACGGCCCTGGGCACTGGCTACACATTCACTCTCTTCCACAATATCCCTAAATCCCCACTAAGCATTTAGCAAGTGTTTCTTACCCCATTGTTGGTTTTAGCACATGGTAATCATTGAAATGGGCTTGCACTAATGGTTACAACATGGTAAAAGCCACATTAAGTGTTTATCACATTTTTGTAAGAGTCTCTAAGGTACTAGATATTTCCGATATAAAAAAAACGATCTGTGTGATTTGTAAAACTCATTTACAGCATCACTACTGAATAATATTTGTTAGTAGAATAAAGATCAGGTTTTCCCCAGATTAGAATAATCAATGGCCTAAAGATTGTGTGTGTCCCCAAAAGGTGTGGATGATGTAAAAATGACATTAGGATAAGGGGTACTGTAGATGCCTTTGGGGGATGATATAGGTCCTTAGCATTCACTCCCAGTACTTTAAGATCACCAATGGGTCAAGTTTCAGGTATTAAGTTTTATCTTTATTTGATATACCAACCATCAAAATCAATGTCTAAGCAGTTTATAATAGCACTAGTAAAGTAAAACAAATAATTGACAATTAAAAAGGTCAAAAATACAGGGCCCAACATTTATAAGACCTTATCCAGATAACCAAGGGAGAACTCCTATGGAACCTCCTCTGGAGGTTATATGGCCAATTCCATTTAGGCCATGCAGCCCCTGTATGGCCGATCAGAAGTGGGGCGTACAGAGGTAGTCCCAATTCTGATCCTGCGAGGGCTAAATGTGCCTGCGGTATCAGAATTGGGTCTACAGCCTGGATGTGCAGGCTGGGCCCCAATTCTGTTTGACTTGTATGCCCAGCCACATACCTGGCTACCTCAGCCAGGCTCCTGAATGGAGCTACAGTGCCAACGTGTCCCATCGCCATGGCACCACGGTTCCATTCAGGAGCCACGATCCCCAGTCACCAACCAAGTTCTTTTTTTCCCCACACCCGACCCCCGATCTGGCCTTCCAAGGCCTGGGTTGGGCTGTGGGGAACCCCCTGGGCCCCCTCACCTGTGTCCCCGCGTCCTGTGCCATGATGCCCCTACGTACAGGGGACGTATTCCATCTTCAAGGTGGAATAAGCCCCCCATTTAGATTCAAGGCCACGGATGTATAGGGTTGACCTCTGAATCGGCTCTGTAAGTCCGGGGTCACAGTCCACCCATCCCCCAGCCTTGCTCCACCTCCAGAACACCCTCTCCCGCCCCCCTCTAGGCCTCCCCGTTCCCCGTACAAATCCACTGTTTGTATGGAGAGGATACTGCCGGGGCCAACAGGGGGACGAATAGCAGGGATGGACGTCTCAACAGGACATCCATCCCTGCTATTCACGGGACAGAATGACCTCATATATGAATAAGAGCACTGAGAGCAATATTAAATGGGAGGAGTGGCCTAGTGGTTGGGGCAAGTTACCTCAGGCCAGAAGGTCAGGGGTTCAAATCCCACTAGAGGACAGCAACCTTGGGCTGGAAGAACTGGGGTTTCTAGTCCCAGAGGTGCTCCTTGTGGTCTTGGGCAAGCTACTTAACCCTCCATTGCCTATGTTCCCTGTAAGCATTAGCATATGTGTCTCATATCCCCTTGTGTTAAATGTATCCCCCAATTGTGTTGTGACCACTTTGATTGAAGGATAAGGTGGTATACAAAGCTGTCTAAATAAATAACTATTCAGATAGTGCCTCTGAACATCTCCACAGATCATCCTGGAACTCTCCAATTGGTTCAGGGGTGGTCCTTGGACAGAGTTAAGGTGGTGTAGCCACCATCTGATTGATAGTGGCTATGTTGTGTGCTCACTGTCACCTTGTTCCTGCTCATTATTATTTATTTACAGTTCTTATATACCGCGCTTTTTAGTATCAGTGCGGTTTACAAATAACAAAAATTGCATCAGAACAAAGATCTTATGCTTACATTGTAACAGGATCTGTAACTTGGGAATGTAACAGGGGTAACTATATACAAGTCAACAACAGTGGTAGTTATGGAACTATTTACATTTTATATTGCAAGTTGGTAATCGTGATGGAGAAGACCTTATAATCTATAATCGTTGAGGGTGTGCCTGAGGGCAGTCTGTTTGTGTATCGTCAAGAGTTATGTTGTTGGAATGTCAGAGGCTGTGTGGGTGAGTTGTGGTGCAGGAGGTGATTGTGATTGGTTAGGGTGGACGAAGTGTCCCCCCAGCAGCATCCTCCCCATACAAAGAGTGGGTTTGTATGGGGAATGGGGAGGCCTAGACAGGGGCAGGAGGGGGCATTCTGGAGGTGGAGCAAGGGCAGGGCATGGGTGGATCGTAACCCCAGACTTACAGGGCTGATTCAGAGGTCAGCCCTGTACGTTCAGAGTCTTGAATTTACTTGTCGTCTCCCTGCAGTAACCAAGCTCTGCACCAACTTTTCTATCAACTCCCTTAAAGTGCTTGTTCCTTCTTCTCTCCTCTCCCTCTACTTGCCTCTATATAATTAACTCTGCTCCCTCTGCTCAAATTTCCCTGCCCTGACTCCCTTCCTTCTCCCATGACGTACCCTTGCTATCTGATCTTTTCTGTTAATTTGGCGCTCCTTTCCCTTGTATTGTTTTTATATTGTAATTAATGTAAACCGCCCTGATATCTGAGGGGCGGTATATCAAATTTTAAATAAACCATAAACCATATGACATGGATAGTTACGACTTTCAGTTGCTATTTGAGCATGTAAAAACAGGTGGAGGGGGAATGGTAGATGACAGGATGGTGCTTCTCTCCTTTCTTTCTACAATCTTTTAATTTTATTTTTTTATTTATGCGATTTTAACATTACACAAGCCACAACAGCTTGTTACAGAAAAGAATATTACAAAGAAATAAAGGAGATGTCCAGCCATCCTAAACAATAGGAAAAAAAATCAAAGAACAAAAATTTCATTCAGTAGCCCATAAGTTAAAGGGGCGGCCTAGACACAATCAAAGGAAAATCCTAAAGAAATAGGACACAAGACTAATGCAGAATATCCCTTTACACGAGCCATCTCACACGTCTAACCGGAGAGGGTAGTTGAGAGAACCATGGGCTGCTGAGATGAAACCACACTCTTGCCTGCAACAAACTGAGTTAGGTGTGCAGACTCAAAAAAAGTATAATTAACTCAATGGTATTTAATTAGACATTTACACGGATAGCGCAGGAAGAATAACCCTCTTAATTGCAAAACCTGAGGGTGCAACAGGAGAAACTGTTGTCTACATTTCTGGGTGGTTTTGAAACATTGGGAAACATCCCAATTCTTCCCCCTCATAAAGGGCTTATTCCTAACCTTAAAATATAATTTCAAAAGCCAAATCACGATCAGGCTCAAGTACCAGAGTCAGCAACAGAGTATCTCTCGGAATAAATTCTGGATCTGAAGTCTCTAAGAACCCAGTCAGGCCCAGAGAATCCATTGGTGGTAAATGGGCAGGCGAAGAAGCTTCATGTTCTTTATGCTTGGCGGTGGGCAGATAGAAAATCCTTGCTAAAGGAGGAACTGACTCAGGAGGAATCTTCAATATAGAAGTAACATAAGAACTGAACAGTTCCTTTGGCAAAACAGTAGGGACTTGAGGGAAATTTAACACGCGTAAATCCCTCTTCCTAACAGTTCTCTAGCATTTCAATCTTCCCATGGATACTAAATAAATCCTTAGTGACAGTACCCAAAAAGGTTACAGTGTCCTCCATTTTAACTTCCAGCTGGGCCACCTCCTGCTTCTGCAGGTCTGCAATCTGAACAATAGTAGAAAGAGCGCTCTGGAGAGAACCAATTGGAACATAAAAAAAAAGCTCCAATGCTTGAAGGCCTTCCCAGAGAATTTCCAACATACAGTAACAGCCCCTTAAGCCTCGGCGTGCCAGTCTCAACTCTCCAATTGCCAAGAGAGTTGGCCTCTCATGCTCCCGTGCCGTGAAATGTGGGCTGTACTGGAGTGAACCGTGTCTCTGGGCTGAGTGTTACCTGTAGCTCTGAGGGGCACAGTGAGACTTTTTCCGCTCCTGCCACTCCTAGCAAGCTTTGCTCCGGAGTTCCCTCTGCACCAGCGGGTCTCACAAAAGCATCGAGAGGATCCTTAGTCGCAGTCATGCTCTTATGCAACTCCCAAGCCTTAGCCTTGCATTTATGAGGCATTATTTAGGAGGAAAAAGAAAAGGAAAAGGTAAGATTGGGAGCAGTCAGAGCACCGGCTAACAAGCATCCACCATCTTGACCTGCCCCACAATCTTTTGGGCAAGCCCTGCACTGCCCAGTTATCCAGTTATGCTGCCTGCCTGCTGACACTCTTCAAAGGACAGGGGAGAGAGATGATGTGCTTACCTAACTAATATTCCTATGGGACTAGATTCCCAGTTCTTGAAACCAAAAATTGCCTGTCTTTTAGCACCCTGCAGGTCTGTGCCATGTTGGAATACTGTCACTCCAAGTATGCTGCCTCGAATACTATGCCTGAGGTTGCTCGTCTGACCTGATGTAGGTCCAGCACTGCCCAGTTATGCTTCCTGCTTGCTCACATTATTCAAGGAATTGGTGAAAGCAGGGATGCCTTTCCCTAGCTAATGCTCCTGTGGAATTGTATTCCTAGCTTTTGGTATCAGGGACTGCCTGTTTTATTTCCCTACAGACTTTTACTGCCCTGAAGTACTGTCATCCTAAGTGTGCTGCCTCAGATAAAGTGCCTAGTATCAGATGCCTGGCTTGGGGTAAGCCCTGTAATGCCCAGTTATGCTGCTTACCTGCTCATTAGGAAACCAGGAAGAGTAGGGTTGTGTTTGCCCAGCTAATGCTCCTGTGGAACTGAGTTCCCAATTCTTGGCCACCAGGGACTTTCTGTATTTTACGCCCTACTGTGCTGCCCTGAACTACAATCATGCCAAGTGTGCTGCCTCGGATACTGTGCCTGTGGTAACATTTCCAGCCTGGAGTAGGCTCTGAATTGCCCAGTTATGCTGCCTGCCTGCTCATATTCTTTGAAGAACCAGGGAGAGGAGGGTTCTGTTTGTCCAGCAAATGTTTCTATGAACCTAGATTCCCATCTCTCAGCATCAGGGACTGTTT
Organism: Ichthyophis bannanicus; assembly: GCA_033557465.1. Classification (NCBI taxonomy): domain Eukaryota; kingdom Metazoa; phylum Chordata; class Amphibia; order Gymnophiona; family Ichthyophiidae; genus Ichthyophis; species Ichthyophis bannanicus. Next base: position 78,858,624 of record CM066048.1, read on the forward strand.
GTTTTTTAGCTTTTAGTTTACTTTGTATTTATCTTTTAACTTTGTTATTGTTACATGTCATCAAATCAGTGCCAACTCATGGCAATCCTCTGGATAGTTGTCTTAAACTGTATTTAGTTTTCAGTCAGGTGGCTAATTGTTTATAGAATGGCATCTACAACTACTGCTATTGTATTGATATCACATTTCTGGCCTTTCTTTTGCGTTGACCTTCAACTTTGCCAAGCATGATGTCTTTCTCTAATGATCTCTCTCTTTGCATGATGTGTCCAAAGTGTGAACGTTGTAGTCTTGTCACCTGAGCTTTTAAAGAAAGCTTAGGTTTGATCTCCTCTAGTACCAACTGGCTTTTTCTTTGGGTAATCCAGCACCATAATTCAAAAGCATCAATTTTCTTCTTGTCTATCTTTTTCACTGTCTAAGTTTTGCATCCATATGATGCTATTGAAAATACCATCAACAATCAAAAGATCCCAAATGAAACAATCAAATGAATCCCAAACTTGCAAAGAGTATTGAAATTATAAAGATTTTTTTGTCAGGTGCACTATCAAAGGTGGAGGAAACAAGCCTCTCCCCCCCTCTGTAGTGTCCCCATTTAAATTAAGTATAATATAGAAATAATTAAAATGGCTACTCAGCTCACAAAACATGCCAAAAGCCTTCTGAAGAGTATGCTGAAGGAAGCCCCGCATGTGCAACATGACACATTTCGGGTTGAATCACAAACCCTGCTTCAAGCATTGCAGGACGACATGCAATGCCTTGTGATTCAACCTGAAATGTGTCACGCTGCACATGTGGGGCTTCCTTCAGCATACTCTTCGGAAAGCTTTTGGCATGTTTTGTGAGCTGAGTAGCCATTTTAATTATTTCTATATTATACGTAATTAAAATGGGGACACTACAGCGGGGGGGGAGAGGCTTGTTTCCTCCACCTTTGATAGTGCACCCGACAAAAACTTTATAATTTCAATGCTCTTTGCAAGTTTGGGATTCACTGTTTCACTTGGGATCGTTTGATTGTTGATGTATGTTTTGATCTTCAAGACTTTGGGCATTTTAACTATTGAAAATATCATGGCTTGGACAAGTCGAATGTTTGTGTAGAGAGATATATCTCTGCTCTTGAGAATCTTGTTTAGGTCCTTCATAGCTATTCTGTCAAAAGCAAAACATCATCAGATTCCTGGATTGCTTGTCATTTCTTTATTGATTATTGATCCAAGAAGGTTAAAGCTCTTCACTATTTCTATTTCTTCTCCATGATGAACTTATTGATTTTGCCAGTTGTCAGGATCTTTGGGGTATGTTTACTAAACCGTCTTAATGTTACCGGCGCTAGTTGCAGCGATAATGTGAAGAATGCCATATAAGGAGTGGGTGTTCCGGCGGCAAGTTAGCAAGAATCTGTATTGCGCGATAGTGTGTGCCGTGGCACGTTAACGCGCGTTAACCCTAAGTTCATGCCAGCGCAGTGTTAGCAGCAATAAAGATGTAGCCCACTGGTTACTGCAATGACTGTGGAGGCAGAGGTCATGGGTTTGATTCCACTGTGGTGTTATGTAAGAAGGCTGTCTGAGGCATTTCCTTTTAATTTAAATCAGTGCTATCCGAGGCATTTCCTTTTTTAAATTTACAGTGCTGCAATCAAAAACACCCTCAAAGTGCCATAACCTAAGGTGCCGCATAAGGTGCCCTATAAGGCACTCCATAGGGCACATTATAAAGTGCACTGTCCGCCAAGGCACCTTATAATGTGCCCTATAGGGCACCTTATAGGGCGCCTTATGAGGCACATTAGGCTATGGCACTGTGAGGGTGTTTTTGCTGGCAACACTGATTTAAATTAAAAGAAAATGCCTCAGACAGACTTATTAAAACAACACCACTGTGGGATCAAACCCATGATCTCTGTCTCTGCAGTCACTGAAGTAACCAGTGGGCTACATCTCTATAACATCTAACACCCCGCTGGCTGTGGTTACCAGGATAGGGTAAACCCACCCGTACCCATGATGCACTGCACATGCAGATCAGCAGCCTACAGCTGCTCAAAAGATGGGGTATGCGCCTCTATAGCACCCCAGCCTGGTAGGGGGAAATGACCGTGTATGTTACAGGCACAGAGTAGCTACAAACCGTGACATTGTGTGGTTCCTGTGCTCACCCTGAGGATGAGGTGGGGTGTCCAGCACATGCTAACTGCAGACAGCCTGCTAGCTAGTACATATTCCTGGAGGAACTGTGTGCACCCACACCAAGCAGGTATGTCAGTGATTGGGCCCCAGAAAAGGGAACCCATAGATATCACTTAAGAGAAATACTGTATAGTACTATGGGGGAACCTAGCCATGCCATGGTCACTGCTCAGTCAGGGTGAGAGTGACTCCCCAGCATGACATGCTGTGGCCACCCTATCCATGCAGGTGGTGGTCGGGCACTACAATTGCCCAGCCATTTCCCTATGCCCTGTGCAGATGCATCCTGCCCAGGTCACCCTGTCCAGGCCATGCCCACAGTACCTTGCTCCTCATTATGCAAATTGGCAGGCTAACACTGGAAACAGTGCAAGCAGTGTGGGCTCAGTAAGGTGTAGGCAGCCACAAATCACTGGATAGACATACACACACTCCCACACCTATGCCAGCATTGTGCAACAAGAGAGGTTTTTGGCAGCCCTGGCCGCCACACCAGTCCTGGGCACAGTGTGGGTATTGCTATGGTGCGCAATACTGTTGGGTTGACTCCCCGGGGTGGTAAACACGGTCAGAAGCAAAAACTGAAACACACTCCACAGATATCAGAAAGGTTGTTATAATGAATCTCTGCCAACAAATTGCGTTTAACTTAGGATTTGTTGTCTGACATTAATCATAGCAACCTTTTGATATATGTGGAACGTGTTCCCAAGTTTAGGACGGCATTGCTAAAGTATGCAGGTGCTAGTATTGGGAGATGCAGCTCCACACAGGGCCCAACAGCGTGACTCTTCATGAGCAGGGCCGGCCCGTCCATTGAGCGAGAATGTTTTTTGCACAGGGCCCCGCGTTTCAGGGGGCCCCGCACAAAAAACATTCTGATCCTAAAGTAAAATTTTAAAAAGAAAAAAAAAAGTTGTCTTCTCCGGCTGCCGTGGCCGCCGCGGCAGAATCGAGTGTGCAGTGGGGCCCCCCTGCCCAGCAGAGCCTGCCCTCCCCTTTATCGCCTCTGTCTTCGCAGCTTCAGTCAAACGCGCCGGCTTTCAGAGCGCAAGAGGAGAGTTTCTCCCTCGCTGCTCTGTTAAGCCCGCGGGGGCTGATGGGAAGTTCCCATCAGCCCCCGCGGGCTTAACAGAGCCGCGAAAGGGAAACTGGTCCTTTCGCGCTCTGAAAGCCGGCGCGTTTGACTGAAGCTGCGAAGAGGTGATAAAGGGGAGGGCAGGCTCTGCTGGGCAGGGAGGGCCCCGCGGCACACTCGATTCTGCCGCGGCGGCCACGGCAGCCGGAGAAGAGCTTCTTTTTTTAAAAACATTTCCCTGGGCTAGGCTGGGCTGGGCTGGGCTGGGCTGGGGGGGGGGTTAGGAGTGGTGATGGGCTATGGGGGGGGGCTGGGGGGGGTTAGGAGTGGTGATGGGCTGGGGGGGGTTAGGAGTGGTGGGCTATGGGGGATCAAAGACAGTATATGTGCTGGTGGGATTATGAAAGGGAGTGGGCTGATGGGGAGGTTAGGACTGATAATGGGTTGGGGGGGTTGCTAGGACTGGAAATGGGCTGGGGGGATTAAGACTGGATGTGGGCTGATGGGGTTAGGACTGGTAATGGGCTGTGGGCTGTTGGGGGGGGGTTAGGACTGGTAATGGGCTATGGGGGGGGCTAGGACTGGAAATGGGCTGATGGGGGGTTAACACTGGAGGTGGGCTGGGGGTTAGGACTGGTAATGGGCTGGTGGTATTAGGACTGGGAGTGGGCTATGGGGGGCTAGGACTGGTAATGGGTTGGGGGGGTTGCTAGGACTGGAAATGGGCTGGGGGGATTAAGACGAGGTGGGCTGATGGGGTTAGGACTGGTAGTGGGCTGTGGGCTGTTGGGGGGGTTAGGACTGGTAATGGGCTGATACGGGGTTAGGACTGGAAATGGGCTGATGGGGGGGTTAACACTGGAGGTGGGCTGATGGGGTTAGGACTGGTAATGGGCTGTGGGCTGATGGGGGGGTTAGGACTGGAAATGGGCTGATACGGGGTTAGGACTGGAAATGGGCTGATGGGGGGTTAGGACTGGAAGTGGGTTGATGGGGGGGCTAGGACTGGTATTGGGTTGGGGGGTTGCTAGGACTGGAAATGGGCTGATGGGGGGCTAGGACTGGAAATGGGCTGATGCAGGGACTAGAAGGGAATGGATGCTGGGTGAGGCTGGAACTAGAAGGGAGCTGATGTTGGGGGAGGATTAGAATGGGATGGGGCTGGGAGAGTAAAATGGAGAGGGGAAAAATATTTTGTGTGGGAGGGATAAAAAATCTACACTTAGCCGGGTATTGGGAGAGTAAGTGGGGATTGAGGATGGAGGGGTAAAATTTGAGTGGATGAAATAGGAATGAGGAAAGAGCAAAAGGAGAAAGATTAATATGTTAAAGCAGATGTAGAGAGAGAGAATGGAAAAAAAACTAGAAGAGAGAAGAAAGGACCAATGGACAGCAGATGATGGAGAGTTAGCAGAAAACATGAAGAAACCAGAAGAAAGTGGCTGGAGCAATTGCAACTGAAAAAAAAATGCACAAAAGGTAGAAAGATATCTCTTTATTTTGAATTTATTAACTGGAATATGAAAGCTCTGGGAAATGTGCATCATTAACGTCTGCGCTTTGTTTGGTACAAGAGGAAATTAATTTATAGTTTTATTTCTACAGTGTTGTTGTACATTCCAAGTTTGGCTTTTGGGGTTCCCAGTTTAATTATTGCCTTCCTGTTTCTAAATTGTGATTCCTTGTTTGGTGATGGTCTATGTTCTGCATGTGTAACTGAGCTGAGGTATTCTGTTTATGTAATTCCTATTTGACATTGCCACTTGTTCTCTTTCCCCAGTAGGTCATGTATTGTTGTTCTCTGAAATGTATTGGTTTAATATTTGCAGTGTTGCCTTTTGATAGGTAGGGTATGGTGCTTTGTGAGTCCTGGTAGTGCTGTTAGGATATGGCGGGTTTGCTATGGGTTCTAAATGGGCAGTGTTTGTAGTAGTTCCTAATGTGCCTGGTGGTTGGCACTGGATTATAGTAATGTAGAAATCTTTTAGTCTGTCTTTATCCATACACACACTAACTTTTAGTAAACATGTCTCTTAATGAATGTTAGCATTATGCAAATATTTATGCAAATAAGGCCACTTATGCAAATGAGGCCCCGCACCGAGTCTCCGCACATGACCCCGCACCCCCCTTGGGCCGCCCCTGTTCATGAGGCTTTGGATAGTGGAGCCTATGGGTGTGGGTGTTTGTGCCCCTGTTGGCCGCTGCTCTAGGGCAGAGGTTCCCAACTCCGGTCCTGGTGGGCCAAACACGGTTCAGGTTTTCATGCTGTCCCTAATGAATATGCATGAGATACATTTGCATACAATGGGGGCGATGCATACAAATGCAGCACAGGCATATTTATTAGGGACAGCATGAAACCTGAATGGTGTTTGGCCCTCCAGGACTGCAGTTGGGAAACTCTGCTCTAGGGATTGCACATGTTTAAGTTGTCTGTGCTCTGTAGGGTAAAATATAGGTGTTTATGGCATGCTTATTTTATCTGCAATAAAGGTTCCGTCTTTATTACCACGGTTTAGTACTGGGTAAAATATAGTGACATGGTTTGCAGGAGCCACAGCTGGGACTTGAACCTGTGACCTTCTGCCCCTGAACACAATGGCTGTGTGTACTGCACCAAACTGTTACCACAGGGGCAGATCATTCCCTGGGGATACCATGACTGTTCGTCAGACAGACCTTGTCTGTTGCAGTGCATGGCACCCAGCTAAACGGGGCTTGGCCATGGTCTGCTGTGGGCATCTGCCCCCTCCGCCACCAACATCCCTCCGTCACCATGCTGACATGCCCTTGTGCCGATGGTGCTGGTGGTGCGCAGTCCCTGGCAATCCAGTGTGCCGGTAGGCAGCTGCCTATTGTGCGTGATATGGGGTAGGGGTGCCTGCATAGACATCCACGCTTCCCCCTGGCACCACCTGCCGATGTTATGTGCCCTTTGGGGTACTTGCTGGGTACTGTCCCCTGGGACACTGTGGGCACACACTCGTGGCCATGTTTGCCCTTGGTCAGTTGCTGTCTTGCTGGTTTTCCACTTCTACATTCCAATGTGTCACCTAGGCATCTGCCTAGCCCACCCTGTGCCCCAGCTGCCACACTGCATGTCCCGCCTGCAGCCCCCTATACCCCATTTGCAGCCTCACCGTAGTGCCCTCTCGTACTTGGGCACTATGATGTTGCTGCACATGTATCACTACTATCACTTTTCTTGGTTTCCCTGCCTTTGCTGCACATTGCTGACTGAAATGGTCTCTCTCCCCTGCAAATGTGCCTCTAGCGCGAGGTTTTCACTGGCACTATTTTTCAGACCTTCATTTCACGGCATTAGTGTGCATGGGGCCTCTCCCTGCCCACTCTCCGCCCATTGACCCCTTATCTCCGCCCCTGGGGAGCCTTACTCCGCCCTCTGGGGAGCCTTACTCCACCCTCTGGGGAGCCTTAACGCCGTCGGAGACGTTATCGCGCGATACGTGATGTTCTCGCATGGTAATGCGCCATTATCACGCGATAACATCATGTATTGCGCGATAACGTCGCAGCTGCGATGTTAGCGCTGTTTAGTAAACATACCCCTTTGTCTCCTTCGCGTTAAGGTGCAGGCCCATGTTAAGACTATGTTCCTTGATATTGAGAAGAAAAGATTTCAGATTGTCGCCACTTTCAACCAGTAATATGGTATCATCAGCAAAGCAAAGGTTGTTAATGAGTCTCCCTCCAACCTTCACACCTCGGTTGTCTTTATATAGTCCTGCTTCTTTGATGATTTGTTCAGCACATAAATTAAACAAGTAGGTGGAAAGTATGTAGCTTTATTATGCAACTTTGCTGATATTAAACCATTCTGTTTCTCCTTATTCTGTTTGAACTATTGCTTCTTGATCAATGTAAAGGTTGTGCATAAGAAATATCAAGTGTTCTGGTACCCATGCTTCTTAATGTAGCCCAGTGCTTCTCATGATTTACGGTCAAAGGCCTTGCTGTAGTCAAACATATATATATCCTTTTGCTATTCTTTGTCTTTTCAAGGATTCATCTCACATCCACAATGATGTCTTTCATTCCTCCCCTTTCCTGAACTCTGCTTGCACCAGGCAGTTCTCTTTCCAGATATGGTTGTAGTCTCCATTGAATGATCTTGAGTAGAATCTTGCTAGCATGTGGGATCAGAGCAATTGTGTGATAATTTCCACAGTCAGATCACCTTTCTTTTGGTATGAACACATATCTTTCCAATCAGTTGGCCTTGATATTGTCTTCCAAATTTCCTGGCAAAGCTTTATAAGTTTGATGACAGTTGCATCTGATTGCTGCAATACTTCAATGAGAATGCCATCATTGCCCGGTGCTTCATTCTTTAATAATGCTTTCAATGCTGCTTCAACTTCGTCTTTCATCACCAACAGTTCCTGATCATAAGTCATAGGTTGAAACAGCTGTAGTTTCACTTGATTTGTATTCTTTCCACATTTTCTTGATCTTCTCAGCATCATTCATCATGGATCCTTGAGCATCTGTTAGCACTCCAAATCAATGCTGGAATTTTCTCTTTAACCCTCCCAGCATTAGGAAAGCCGATCTTGTTTCTATTTCCTTGCATGCATCCTTGTCTCATTTTTCAGCAATTTGGAAATCTCTGTTAAGTTCTCTGATTACCTCTCTTTCTTCTCTGGCTTTAGGTTCTCCGTATTTCTGAGCAATTTCCAGAGTTTCTTCGGTCAACCATTTTGACTGTTTTTGTTTTTTCATTTTTTATAGGGACTTTTCACTTTCTTCGAGTACAACTTTCTTGATTCATCCCATAACTCTTCTGGTGCTCTCTCATTTGTAGCCAAAGCAGTCAATCGATTTCACAGGCAGTCTTTAAATTCTAGTGGTATATTCTCAAGATCAAATTTTGCTACATTCAAGAGTGGCTTGCTCTTTTTCAACTTTAGCTTGAGTTTGCATATTAGTTGCTGGTAATCTATACCACAGTCACCTCCAGGTTTTGTGTTTGTTATTGAGCTTTACCATCGTCAGCTTCCACAGATGTAATCAATTTGATTTTTGTACAATCCATTGGGCGAGATCAATGTGTACAGTCACCATTTGTTTTGCTGGAAAAAGTTGTTTGAGAAAAATAGATCATTGGTCTTGCAGCATTCTATCAGTCTTTCTCCAACTTCATTTCTGTTGCCAAGTCCATGCTTTCCAATCACTGATTTCTTCTTTATTGCCAACTTTTGCATTCCAGTCATCCATAACTATCTCTATATCTTGTTTGTATGTTCTTTCAATTTCAGCTTGTACGTGTTCATAGAACTGATCAACTTCTTCCTCTTCTGTAGTTGTAGTTGTAGTTGGGGCATATACCTGAATAATAGTTGTGTTGATGGACATTCCTCGTAGATGAACAGAAATTAAGGGCCCGATATTCAAAGGCATTTGCACAGTTTACAGACCTGCAGACTTTGTAAATGCCTCTAAGCAGGATATTCAGCAGCACTAACATGGTTAGTGCCGCTGAATATCCCTGGATGCTGCCATTTATCATCGGGACATTCCGGAGGCGTTCCGGGGTGGTACCCATTGGTAACTGATCAGTGGAGATATTGAGCCACTGTCTGGTTAGTAACCCATGGATAAAGACAGGTGCGGGAAAAGCTGACCTATCTTTACCAGCGGGAGCTAATCGGGCAGCAGTTGATCCGGATATGCAATGCCAGTGGCTGGATATGGCCCCAGTATTGAATATCTGGGTTTTGTGTTCAGTGGGGACAGCTAGGTGCTGTAATCGCACTAGCTGCCTCCACTGAATATTGAGTCCTAAGTGTTCATTAATTGCATTGCATTTCATTACAGTTCTTGCAAGTTTCTTCTTAATTATAAATGTAACACCGTTTCTTCTTTGTAGGGATAGCCTCTCCACTAGGCAAATTAAGCGGTTTCCTAAGATGGCAGGCCCTGGTGGGCAGCATGGCTGCCGCTTCAGTGCTGCTGTGAGGCTTAAGGCAGCAGCACACTTGCATGTTATCACAGCATGCCTCTCTAGCCCCCTCTGACAGAAAGCATCAAAGGGGGCAGGAGCAGCAGACCATAAGCATGCATGCGGCTGCCTTAAGGCTTGCCATGGCTTTGAATCCGTTGCTGCAATGAAGGGAGGAATTGCCATGCCGTCCTCCATCCCTAGGTGAGAGGTGGGAGATGGTGGTTGCATGGCAATGGTAGCAGCAGCAGCAGCAGTGCAGTGAGCTGGGTTGGGAAGCATGGCAGTGGCAGTGGCAGCAGCAGTGCAATGGGCTAGGGGGTGGTACAGAGGGGCTGCCTAGTTGGCAGAAATCCTTGGGCCAGTCTTTGTCTTTCATTTCCGGCATAGTATACCATGTGATCATCAGATTCAAAATGCTGGATGTCAGCCCATTTCAGTTCAGTAACGCCCAACAGATCAAATTATACACATTCCATTTCATTCTTGACCACCTCCAACTTCATGCTTTGTACATTCCATGTCCCAATATGTAAGACATCTTTGCAGCTTCTGACTCTCATTTTAATTATAGTTACATCATCAGTCAGGGCTTTGTTCCAACCACATCATAAATGCTGGCTCACTGCTGCTGCCACCACCCCTCCCACAAAGAATCAAACAGCCCAGGAACAAATGGATTACAGTGGGCTCTGGTAGGTTGTGACCTGTAATGAAGAGACACCCTATACATCAAGAGATCTCCCTGCATAATGCCTTCTCTGCCTTGGATAATGAGGGTGCCCAATCCATGGAAACTGAAGTGCCCTTAAATGAAAGAGTCAATGCTCAATCTACTGATAATGTACCAAATATGAAGAAAAAAATCACAAACCAGAAAACTGCTACTACTTGGAGGTTCCATCTTCAGAGGCACCAACTTGGGAACATAGTTCAAAGGAGAGAAGATGGTCAAATGCCTCCCAGGCTCTTCAGCCAGCAGGAATACAAACCAAATTGTTGATGTAATTAGCACAGAAAGTGAGCACTCCAAAATTGCTGTTGTCATCCACTTGGGTACAAATGACCTGGCTAGAAACAGTGCCTCTGCAGCTCAAAAGGACTTCCAGATTTTGGGAGAGAAACTCAAGCCCATTGTTAACATTGTAGCATTCTCAGAAGTTCTACTTGTTCTTGGTAAGGGGGCAGAAAGGCTGCATCGCATAAACAGCTTTAATACATGGCTCCAGACCAGGTGCAAACAAGAAGGATTTAGATATATAGGCAACTAAGGAAACAGATGGATCAACAAGAGACTATACTGTGCTAATGGACTACATCTCTACATTGCAGGAAAAAGGATCCTAAGTAAAAAATTCAGGCAGTATGTGGACAGGCATTTAAACTAGAGAAAGGGGATGACAGATGGAGAAGGTCAAGTTCAGGACGTCACTCTCAGCAAAAGCAAAATAACATTGGAAACAGCCACACTTTTAAACCATACATCAATGGCAAGTGGGAAGAGACATGTAGAGCAAAATCCATGCAAAACACAGGCAAGCCAGTCAACAAATACTGGAAAGCAATAAGCGCAAATGCTCGAAGCCTAGCCAACAAAGTTCCTGATCTGGAAGCCCTAATGGTGGAAACGGACTTGGACATTGTGGCCATTACAGAAACATGGTTTAACAAGTCGCATGAATGGGATATAGCCATATTTAGAAAAGATAGAGAGGGTAAAAAAGGAGGAGGAGTAGCCCCACATGTCAAAAGTAATATTAAAGCTGCTGAAATGCAGGGGATGTGGGGAAAAGAAGAAACACTGTGGATTGTGTTGGAAAGAGGAGATGGCACTGTCATCCATACTGATGTGGTCTTCAAACCGTAGAAATGAATAGCAGATAGATGATTGATATTGCAAAGATAGCAATGAAGGGGGAAGTGATCATATTGGGTGACTTTAATCTATCCGATGTGGATTGGAGTATTCCTTCTGCAAATCTGGAAAGAAGTAAAAAAATTGTGGATGCCTTCCAAGATGCATTACTTAGACAAATGGTGATGGAACTGACCAGGGAGTGCTCACCAATGGAGATAGCATGTTGAATATCCGGGTGGATGCCCATGTGAGCAGCAGCAATCATCACACGGTGTGGTTTGAGATAAAAGCCAAGGTGGAGTCCAATCACAGAAAGCGCAAAGTACTAAACTTCAATAACACTGACTTCAGCAAAATGGCCAAATACCTGAAGGAGGAGTTGGCAGGGTGGGAAGAGCTAAGGGAAGTGGAATTGCAATGCACTAAACTAAAGGAGGCAATAAAAAGGGCAACAGATACCTATGAAAGGGAAGTAAATGAAAACAAAATGAAAAGGAAACCTATTTGGTTCTCCAAAGAAGTGGCTGCACAAATAAAGGCAAAAAAACACAGCTTTCACAAAATTCAGAAGTTCACAAACAGAAGAACACAGAGCAGAATACAGGATCAAACTAAAAGAGACAAAAAGAGAAATAAGGATAGCAAAATCAAAGGCAGAAGAAAAGATGGCTAAAGATGTGAAGCATGGAGACAAAACTTTTTCCGGTATATTCGGAGAGGAGGAAAATCAGAGGTGGAATTACAGGACTCAAAAGTGCTGGGAATGGATTTCTGGAAAGTGACATCGAAAAGCGAAAATGTTAAACAAATACTTCTGCTCTGTTTTTACTAAAGAAAATCCCGGAGAAGAACCACCTATGATTGACAAATATACAAATAGGAACAGAGTAGATACCACACCATTCACAGAAGATGATGTGCTAGAACAGTTTGCAAAACTGAAAGTGGACAAGGCCATTGGACCAGATGGAATACATCCCAGGATACTGAAAGAGCTCAAAGTGGTTCTTGCAGGGCCATTAAAGGACATCTTTAATAGATCCTAGGAGACAGAAGACGTTCCACAGGACTGGATAAGGGCTAATGTGGTACCTCTTCAGAAAAGTGGTAATAGGAAAGAAGTGACAAACTACAGGCCAGTAAGCTTTACCTCTGTGATGAGAAAAGTAATAGAGGTGCTCCTGAAAGAGCGAATAGTGGACTTCCTCGAAACCAACAGGTTGCATGATCTGAGGCAACATGGCTTTACCAAAAAATGATCTTGCCAAACAAATCTGATTGAATTCTTAGACTGGGTGACCAGAGAACTAGATCAAGGGCATGCGATGGATGTGATCTACCTAGATTTCAGCAAAGCCTTTGATACTATCCCTCATCGGAGACTTATCAATAAACTCAAGAGCTTGGGGACGGGTCTCAACGTGTTGAAACTGGATCAGAAATTGGTTAACTGACAGACAAAAGGTGATGGTAAATGGAACTCACTTGGATGAAAGAAAGGTGATTAGCGGTGTGCCCCAGGGTTCGGTCCTGGGACCGGTACAGTTTAATGTATTTGTGAGTGATATTGCTGAAGGACTGAATGGAAAAGTCTGTCTTTTTGCAGATGGCACAAAAATTTGCAACAGAGTGGACTCCCCTGAGGGAGTGGATAACATGAGGAAAGATCTACAAAAGCTGGAAGAATGGTCTAATGCCTGGCAGTTAAGATTTAATGTGAAGAACTGCAGTATCATGCACTTGGGAAGCAGAAATCCCAGGGAATTGTATGTGATAGGAGGCAAGAGTTTGGTGTGCATGGACAGGAGAAGGACCTCGGAGTGATTGTTTCTGAGGATCTCAAGGTGGCAAAACAGTGTGACAAGGCGGTGGCAAAGGCTAGGAGGATGCTGGGTTGCATACAGAGTGGAATTACCAGCAGAAAGGAAGAGGTACTAATGCCACTGCACAAGTCGCTGATGAGGCCTCACTTGGAATATTGTGTTCAGTTCTGGAGACGTTATTTCACAAAAGATTTAAAAAGGCTGGTAACGGTCCAGAGGAAGGCAACAAAATGATTTGGAACCTGCGTCAGAAAACTTATGAGAAGAGACTTGAAGACCTAAATATGTACACTCTGGAGGAGAGGAGGGGAGATATGATTCAGACGTTCAAATACTTAAGAATATTAATGAACAAACAAACCTCTTCCAAAGACGAGGAAGCTGTAAAACTAGAGGACATAACATGAAGCTGCAAGGGGGTAAATTGAAAGGCAATGTCTGTATCAGGATTTTGTATGTATTTGTCCCTGATGCAGGAGATACTCCAAAACATGTTGGGCTTTTAAACAAGTGATTTTATGAAGAACTTATACTCAAAGTAACTTGTGAATAAATCATTGTTTATCTTGTTGATAGTGATTTCACTGCCACTTCTTTGGTTTTGTGCTTATCAGTGCTACCTGTGCTCAGGAGCTACCTGTGTTCTGCTTCCTTGATGCTGTTTGCTCTAACCATTGCTGCTGCTAACATATATCCCTGACCTTGCATCCTAACTACATGCAATTCCTGGTCCGCTGGGTCCTAACTGCTTTCAATTGTGTTACTCCAACTCCCTTCACCACTCACGTCAGTGTCCCTGCTTGGGTTGCCTGCACGGCTGCAGCCTGTGAACTGACAGCCACACTCATTCCTTGGGGGATACCTCTGCTCATGCTCCCTCATGCCGTGTTACTTCCTCCGTGTCTTATGCACCTTGGCATGAACGTTCCTCCTGATTTCTGCTGCTGCTACCTGCCTCAGGGTCCACACATATTCTGTGCCTGCATGTGCCATCTTCTATAAGAATATAAAAGATATCATCAAGCCCAGTATCCTGTTTCCAACAGTGGCCAATCCAGGTCACAAGTACTTGTCAGATTCCCAAGAAAGCAGATAGATTGTATGCTGCTTATCTCAGGGTGAACAGAGAGTCTCCCCAGTCCACTTTAATAATGTCCAAACCCTTTTAAACCTAGCTACACTCAGATTTGACTACATCCTTCATCAACAAATTCTAGAGTTTGATTACGCATTGAATGAACATTTTTTTCTCAGATTAGTCTTAAACATGCTAGGTTGTAGCTTCATTGCATGTTCCCTGCACTTTCAACTTCTTGAATGAGTAAACAACTGATCTACATTTACCTGTTCCACTCCACTCATTATTTTATAGACCTCAATCATATCTCCCCTCAGCTGCCTCTTTTCCAAGCTGAAGAGCCCTAACCTTTTAAGACTTTCCTCATAGGGGGATCCTTCTTTCCCTTTTATCATTTTGGTCACCATTCTCTGCACTTTTCTAATTACATTATTTCCTTCTCAAGATACGGCGACAATTGAACACAATATTCGAGTTGCAGTTGCAATATGGAGCAATACAAAGACATAATTATATCCTTGGTTTCATTCTCTATTTCTTTCCTTATGATTCCTCGTATTCTATTTGCTTGCTTGGCCAGTGCTGTACACTGGGCAGAGGGTTTCATTAGGTTATCTTCGATGATGCCCAGATTCTTTTCCTGGATGGTGATTCCCAATGTGGAACCTTACATCACATAACTGTAGTTTGGATTGCTCTTTTTTAAGTGAATAAGTTTGCAATTGTCATTAAATTTCATTTACCATTTGGATGTCCAGTCACCCAATTTTTCAAGATGCTCAGGCAATTTTTCACAATCCTCTTTTGTTTTAACAACTTTGAATAATTTTGTGTCATCTGCAGATTTGATCACTTCATTTGTTATTCCCATTTCCAGGTCATTTATGAATATATTAAAAAGCAGTAAACCCAGCACAGATTCCTGGAGTACTCCACTATTCAGCTTTCTCCATTGAGAAAATTGGCCATTTAGTCCTACTCTCTGTTTTCTATCTTATAACCATTTTCCAATCCAGAATGGTATACTGCCTCTTATCCCATGATATTTTTAATTTCCTCGGAATCTCATGAGGGACCTTGTGAAAGGCGTTTTGAAAATCCAGATACACTATATCAACCAGCTCAACTTTGTCTCCCTTTTTATTCACACCTTCAAAATAATACAACAGATTACTAAAACAAAGCTTTCCTTGGCTAAATCCATGTTGACTTTCTCCTATTAAACCATGACTATCTACATGTTCAGTAATTTTATTCTTTATAATGGTTTCTACCATTTTGCCCAGTACTGACATCAAGCTCATTGGTCTGTAGTTTCCTGGATCACCCCTGAAACCCTTTTAAAAAATTGGTTTTACATTGGCCATTCTCCAATCTTCAGGTACTGTAGATGATTTTAATGATAGTTCACAGATTACTAATAGTAGGTCTGCAATCTCATATTCAGTTCTTTAGGACCCTGGGATGTATACCATTTCGTCCAGATGATTTGCTACTATAATGTATCAAATTGCTGCATTATAGTCTTCCCGGTTTATCGAGACTTGTTTCAATTCTTCCATCACCTTTAAACATCATTTCTGGCATGGGTAACTTCCTTATGTCTTCTTCAGTTAAGACTGAGGCAAATAATTTATTTATTCTCTCTGCTATGGCCTTGTCCTCCCTTACTCCCCTTTTACCCCTCTAACATCTAATGCTCTAATTGACTCTCTCACAGGCTTTTTGATACGAATGTACTTCAAAAAGTTCTCATTGTAAGTTTTTCCTTCCACAGCTAGCTTCCTTTCAAATTCTCCCTTTGCCTGCCTTATCAGTGCCTCACATTTAATTTACTAGTGTTTATGTTATTTCCTGTTTTCATCATTTGGCTCCTTTTTCCATTTTCTGAAAGATGCTTTTTTGGCTACAACAGCCTCTCTGACCTCACCTTTAAACTATGCTAGCAGTCATTTGGCCTCTCTCTCACCTTTCTGAAAGAGTGAAATGCATCTAGTCTGTACTTCCAAGATAGTATTTTTAAGCAACTTTTATCCCTTGCAGCTGTTTTTTAGTTTTTTCTTAACCATTTTTTAAAATTTTATCAGTCTCCCTTTTCAAAGTTAAATGCTAGCACCATAGATTTTCTTGCTGTCCTCCTTCCATTTATTAAATCAAATTTATTTATTTACAAAACTTGTATTCCGCTCTAAAAGCCTAGGCGATCACAAACAACATACACAAATTAAAACAAACACAGCAAACTGAACAAATGTGATCATATTATGATCACTATTGCCAAGTGGCCCCAGCACCGTTATCTTGTATCGGATCCTGCATTCCACTAAGGACTAAGTCCAAAATAGCTTCCCTTCATGTCAGTTTCTGAGTCAACTGCTCCATGAAGCAGTCATTTATTATCACCCTAGCATGTCCTGCTGTAACATTGACCCCATTGACTGGGGTAATTGAAATCATCCATTATCATTGTGTTGTAACCTTTGTTGGCTTCCCTGATTACTTTTAGCATTTCATCATCTATCTGTTCATTCTGGCCAGGCAGATGGTAGTACATCCCTACTAACCACCAAAAAATACTGCTCCTAATTCAACTATCTCATGAAAAGCTCACAACTCAAAACAATTTACTCGAAATACTGCACAGGCAAAATGACCTCAGGATAGCTCACACCCTACATATAGTGAAAATTCACTATAGGGAATAACAAACGCTTACATCACTGGTCAATAAGCCTCTCATACACTCACCAAAACTATCACAAATCCCAAACCCTAAAAACCACAAGATTACTTATTGGGAAAAGCAATAAAAAATTTTTAACCACCACAACTTATCACTAACCATTCTTACCCAATCACACTCAATCAAAACCACATACAAAAAAGCGTCTGAATCTAATCAACTCCACGGAGCAAGGTAAGGTCCCACCGGAAGAACAGGATATTCCCTGTGAAAAAAATCACAAAATGAAATATTGAACTGTTCAAAAATACCACAAGGTTCACAATAACTTATCTTAGCGTTGTCTGGCAACCGGCAGGATCTTCAATTCAACCCTCCAATTCGATCCACAACACACTGGACCAAGCAGATCTCCAAAAAGCAGCAGGGAAAACTGTTAATTCCACACTTCCACCTAGTATCCTACTTTAAGAACGCTTATTAACCCTACAAAAGCTTTCGTTTCGCCATCATCTGGCTTCATCAGGGGCTTAAGCGATAAAAGAAAACGCTACTCCAAAAACTCTTCAAAAGCACGGCTCCCCCGCCATCTACAAAAGACGGCGTGTGACGCACTAGTTATCATGAATCAACATCCAATCAGCGACTACAAAAAACCATGACATCACCTAAAAGCCATACACACCCTGCAGAATATGCAACACATGAAACACATAAAACAAATAGATTGAATTGCGGTTTCCCTTTGGGGTCTGTATGGAGAGTCTGTGCGGTTCCAATGTAGTTACTAACTTTCAAAAAAATAATGTCCATTCAAGTTTGTCATTGAGGCCATTTGGATACAATGTGTCCAAATTGAAAATCCAGCGTTGTTCCTTTTGTAACAGCAATTTATTGCGATCCCCTCTCCGAATGTTTAAAGGAACATGTTCCAAAACAGTACATCTAAGATCTTCAAACTGATGACCAAAATCCACGCAATGTTGAATAAGAGGTGTATCAATGCGCATCTTATGCAAGCTGTGCTTATGTTCAGCTAACCTGGTTCTCAACGGCCGTGTAGTCTTTCCAATGTAAAGTTGTTGACACACACACCATATACCGTACACCACATAAGAAGTATTGCAAGACGTAGCAAAATTCAAGCTCTTCACTCTTGACTGATACTTTGCACAAATCAACTCACTCATAATGCTGCAAAAGGAACAGCGATGGCACGCCGAATGGCCCACTACAACAGAGGTTGACATAGTAAGCACATCTCAATACAGCTGGACACAAACGATCCCTGAAATTGCGTCCATGGCTGTAAGCCATCCGCAACGAACATCCAAAAAGCCTAGGATGCATAGTAATAAGGCTCCAATGTTTTCACATCACCAATGCTATACGATGAGAAAGGCTTGAATAGGGTAAAAACACATGTGACCGTGAATGAAGGCTTGTCAGCAGACTCCACTTTATGAGGATGAAGTAACCATTCCCGATGATTGTATCTTGCTCGTTTATAAGCTTTATTCAAAACATCAGAAGGATATCCCCGATCTAAAAATTTACTCATCATGGATCTAGCCTGTATCTTAAATTCCAAATCAGTAGAACAGATGTGGCGGCACCGCAAAAATTGTGAATATGGTAAGCTGCGCTTTAAATGTAAGGATGAAAACTAGAAAAATGTAATAGAGTATTTCTATCCATGGGTTTTGAATAAATAGTAGTAACAAAATGATCTGGTTGTCTAACAATTTTCACATCCAAAAAATGCAGTTCACACAACTGAATGTCAATATCAAATTTGATAGAAACATGACATGAATTCAAGTATGAAACAAATTCTTCAAGAAGTACCTTCGAGCCTCGCCATAAAAGAAAAATATCGTCAATGTACCGATACCACTTAACAATATACTAAGTATATGAAGAGGAATAAACAAATCGATCTTCAAAGGCACTCATAAAAAGATTAGCCAGTGAAGGGGCAAAGGTAGCACCCATAGCTGTTCCAGAGATCTGCTGAAAAAAAGTTTGGTTATAAACAAAATAATTCCTCCTCAACGCAAGATCAGCTAAAGTAAGCAAAAAAGAAGTCGGTACACGAAAAGGTCGTTTTCGAGCATCCCAAACCACCTTCAATACCTCTAACGCTTCATCTTGTGGGATAGAGGTATACAAAGCTGCCACATCTAAACTGGCCATCCACGCCACATGTTCAACTGAACCAATGTCTTCCAACAATTGTAAAAAATGTGTAGTATCTTTCACATAAGAACGAATCTTGAGAACTTCATCCTTCAAAAACATGTCCAAAAAAAGTCCCACACGTTCCAAAAAGAATCATTGCTGGATAAAATCGGATGACCTGGGGGAGATGACAAACTCTTGTGTATCTTCGGCAAGATGTAAAAAGCCGGTATCTTTGGATACACTGAGTTAAGAAAAGTTTTCTCTTTTTCAGTCAAAAAACCAGACTCCAACGCCCTAGTCGTGACTGTTTGAATTAACGCCTGTAGAGATTCAGTAGGATCTTCCAACAAAATTTGATAATGTCCAACATTGTTCAATTGCCTCCAAAGTCCTTCTCATAATCAGCAGTATTCAATATCACCACCGCACCACCTTTATCAGCTTGTTTTATCACAATTTGTGTCATACTAGATAACTCATGTAGTGCTGCTAAATCCGTAGAAGACAAGTTCTTTGGTTGATTGTGATATTTAGCTTTCAACGATGCTATATCAGCCAATACCAAATGTCTGAAGGTATGAAGAAAAGGATCAAGAGGCCCAGGAGGGGTCCAAGAAGACTTCAGACGAACTACGGAAGGATCTTGTACTTCGATAGAACCATTGAAGAACAACTTCAACTGCAGAGACTGTACCATGTGCTCTACAGCCACACGACTAGAAAAACGATCATAACTTGGACCACTTACAAAAGACAGACCTTTAGCTAATACGCTCATCTGTGCTGATGTCAAACAAATGTCCAATAAATTAACAACCGTCGTTAATCTGGAAATGTCACCCCATCTTTCTTGCGTCTTGAGCGTGTCGGGGGCCCTGAAAAATTTTGCTGTTTATCACGATAAGATTTAGAAGAATCTCCTGTAGAACCCTCCTGTTCCCTAGATTTAACTCGAACATCCGAGCTTCGACTCTCCAAACTGGAATCAGAAGAATAAACAGAAGTATCCTCACCAGACCTCCTTCATCCGTTTCTCATCTTTCAAAAATTTCTTGATCTTCACATTTTTTAAATCAGTCCGATATTTTTCAAGAGATTTAACAATATCAGCATATTGACTCTCATAATCAGGAACTTCTTTTAATTCGTCCTCTAATTCTTTCTTTAAAGAAATATTCTTAGTATGAGCTGTATCTATCACCAACAACATCAAATCCAAAGAGCACTTGTTAAGGATTTGATTCCAACGGTTAACAAAAACCTCATCTTCCAAAAACATCCCAGGAGCCTTCCAAATACGTAAGCCTTGAGGAATGACTTCTTTGCGGCAATATTCTGCTAGAGTACATCTCTACTGCCATTATCTTCCTCATTTTACATGGAATTTCTATCCATTGAGATTCTACAGTGTGTTTTGTTTCCTGCAAAACCTTTATCCTGTTTGACTCAATGTTGTCTATAATATATAATGCAACCTCTCCAACCATCTGATCTATATCTGTGCACTCTCTTGGCTATCCTTCCCCTAGCTGTGCTGTGCATTGCACTAGCTCCATGCCATTTACCGTCATCCCCAGACAGCCCCGACACACATGGCTCCAGCACTTGCTGGTACCAGGACACTCACACACATTCTATATACCTTGGTACTCCTGCAGCTCCCTCCTCAGGTGCCTCAGGATTTGTGGCCTTTCTTCCTTGCAGCCCTAAAATGGGTTTTCAGGACTCAGTGTCCTGGCATATTCTGTACCTTCTGTAAGGGACAGATTTGACAGTCATTCTTACTAGCCCATCCTGCATCTCTGATATGTCATGCCATTTCACTAGTGGATTCCATCTGTCACCCACTAACTGCCTTGGCATTGTGTGCATATTGCCTGGCAGCCCCTCCTCCACAGCTGCAACTCTGGGGCATATTGAACACAGCTTCCTGCAGCCATCTGTACGCTGCCTCTTGCTGATCAGTTTTTGGATGCATGGGTTTTCTGTTTGGTATGAGTTTCTTGAGAGCCTCCTTCTGGTGCACAGTGTGAACTGTACCCCTTGGCAAAGTATGCCCTGTATTTAGTGCTCCTACTTAGTGGATGGTGTGACCGCTTCAACTGCAACTTTCATTTTGTCTGTCTGATTACACATCCTATATAGTTGTGGGTCCTAGACATCCCCTGCTATCCCCATGTTGGTGACTGCTGGAGAGCACTGTTCCCTAGTCCTGCCTATCTCCGTCCCTCTGTATTCCTGTCCGCTCATGGCCCTATTGCACCGCCCTGTCCATAATGATATTGGCCTTTACTGCGAAAGGGTCTGGAATATCCACCCCCAGAAAAGCATGGGCCTTGTGGTAGGCTGGCTTGTGCCTTCTTGGTAGGTACAACACATCCTCATGCTCTACTTCTGTATACCCATACGTGCATGTGTATCTTCCATTGTGCATGCATGTCATGTTTCCTTACATGACTTCCATGCTGTATCTCCATGAGAAGCATGTTAGGTGCTTATCCCATGTACTACATCCATCACCCTAGATGTTCACATGGCGATTTTACATAGTCCCTACCTGTTCACAGACCTGGTTCTGAAATCGCCTACATTTGCTAAACTTCCTTTTTTTCACATCCACTTCATTGCCAGGACATCTTTTCTAAAATCCCACTTCATGTGATCGTGTTTGTTGCAATAAAATTATTGTACTGTCTCTTCTGGTTGTGCAATTGAATACATAGATTTTGATACAGTAACTCCTCTCTTTCTACCACTGCTACTGGCTGTGGTCTATAAATAAAGTGCACATTGCACAGTTTAGGAATAAAAGCAATTGAATTGGGAGACTTTTAAGGTACTTCCTACTTTGCCCAAACCTTCTAAGCATGTAGTTGGATAAAGCAGACTCTGCAGGAATGAGGGAAGCATGAATCTTCTTTTTTTTTTTATAATTTCATGTAGCAAGCAAGTCCTGAGCACCAGTCTCTCCTTAGTACCTTAAAGTCAGGCTTGATACTGTCTGTGTTTTTTCTTCTTTCCAATCCTTTTTAGTCCCAGACAACCTTGGCTAAGCTGCTAATTGTTTTTGCTCCTTTCCAGTCCTCAACACCTATCAATACACCTTCACTCCCTGAAGTCAGAAGCAAAATGGTTCTCTGGAGCTTGGGCAGTGGGGGTCTGTCTAGACCTGCTGTGAATTCATGAGTGATGACATTTCCAGAATTCAGGCACAGATATGTTACTTTGGCTGTCTGTCAAGGTCTATAAAATAATAGAAACATAGAAAGACAGAAAAATAATGGCAGATAAATACCATATGGCTCTTTTCTTTTCCCCTTAAAGATCCTGTATTTGTCTCATGCTTTCTTGAATTCAGATACAGTTCTCATCTCTATCACCTCTAGTGGGAGACTATTCCATGCATCTACTGCTCTTTCCATCAAAACATATTTCCTCAAATTACTCCTGAGTCTATCCCCTTTCAAATTCATAGAAATATTAAGGCAGAAAAAGACCATGCATCCTCATCTCTACCAACTCCACTGGGAGACAATTCCATGCATCTACCACTCTTTCTGTAAAGAAATATTTCTGCATATTATGCCTGAGTCCATCCCCTTTCACCCTCATCCTATGTCCCCTCATAGCAGAGCTTGCTTTCAATTGAAAGAGGCTCTCCTCCTGTGCATTTATGCCATGGAGGTATTTAAATTTCTCTATCATATCTCCTCTATCCCGCCTTTCCTCTAAAGCAGTGGTCTGCATGCACTGCTTCAATTGTATGCAGATCTATCTTATGCATATTCATTGTGGATATCCTGAAAACCTGACTGGCCTGGGAGTCCCAGAGGATTGGGTAGAGAACCATTACTCTAAAGTATACATATTAAGATCTTTAAATCTGCCCTCATATGCTCTATAATGAAGACAACTAACCATTTTAGTAGCCACCTTCTGCACTGACTCCAACCTGTTTATATCCTTTTGAAGGTGTGGTCTCCAGATTTGCACACAGTACTCCAAATGAAGTCTCACCAAAGACTTACACAGAGGCCCTATCATCTCCTTTTTCCTGCTGGCCATTCATTCCTCTCCCTATGCACCCAAGCATCCTTCTGGCTTTTGCTGTCGCCTTTTCTACCTGTTAGCTACTTTAAGATCATCAGACACAATCATGCCCAGGTCCCACTCTTCTTTTGTGGACAAAAATACTTCACACTCTACTGCTCCCTTGGAATTTTGCAGCCCAAATGCATGACCCTGCACTTTTTTAGCGTTAAATCTCAGCTGCCAAATTCTAGACCATTCTTCAAGCTTAGCTAGATCCTTCCTCATGTTATCTACTCCTTCCTGGCCTCATGTTATCTACTGTTTCCTGGGGGATTTTGGTATCATCTGCAAAGAGGCAAACCTTACCTGACAGCCCTTTGGCAATATCACTAACAAAGATGTTAAAAAGAATCAGACCAAGGACAGATCCCCGCGGCACACCACTGGTATCCTCCTCCTCAGAGTGAGCTCCATTTACCTGTAACTTTTGTCTCCTCCTACTCAACCAGTTTCTAACCCAATCAGTAACTTTATGATCCATCCCTAGGGTGCTCAGATTGTTTATAAGTCACCTGTGTGGAATGGTGTCATAACATAGTAACATAGAGACACATTCCAATGTGTTCGTCCAGGCCCCCATGCATCCGATCGGAATTGGGACACCTAGTTGTGACCACAGGATCAGAATCGGGTCTAGGGCCTGAACTTGCAGGCTGGGCCCTGATTCTGATCAGCCTGCATGCACCGCCACTTGCTCAGCTACCTCAGTCAGGCTCCTGAATGGAGCCGCAGTGCCAATATACTCCTCAGATATTGCTATGGAGGAGATATATTGACGACATCTTCGTGATGTGGCGAGGCACAGAGGAATCTTTGTATCAGTTTTTTGACTGGATAAATCATCAGGATCCCAATATAACGTTTACATATTCTTTTCATAGAGATATTCTTACGTTTTTGGATCTGCAGATCACGAGAGGCCCCGATGGGTGGTTAACGTCAGTTTTTAAGAAGGCTGTTGATAAGAACACATTTCTATATTTTCGTAGTTTGCATCCTCATCGTCTTAAGGAAAGTCTTCCATATTCTCAATTCCTGCGGTTTCGTAGAAATTGTTCCGATGTACGAGAGTATAAGCGCCGATCTAAAGTATTATTTGCTGATTTTTTGGCTCGTGGATATCCCCATCAGATAATAAAGAGAGCATACACTCGAGCACTTTTTAATCATCGAGCTTTGCTGTTGGAATCTCATCCGATTACCTCGAGGGAGCTGGATTCTACTCATGTAAATTTCATTACCAGATATTCCCCATTGAGTTTGGTAGTGCAGAGTATCATTCAGAAGCATTCTAATATCCTTACGGCAGTTCCGGGTCTTCAAAAGAAATCTATTAGATGTGTCTGGACTAGAGATAGAAATCTTAAAGAGCTTTTGAGTCCCGCAGTATTGCGACCGCTGGAAGACATCTCCAGGCAGAACATGCCGAAAGGACATCGCTGTTGTGGCAGCTGTGATATTTGTTCGCTCACACTAGAAGTTTCTTGTTTTGAATATAATGGCCATCGAAGAGAATTAAGATCAACCACCTGTGGTTCCACCAGTGTTGTCTATGCTATATTTTGCCCATGTGGATTGGTCTACATAGGGAAAACCACACAAATGTTCAGGGTTCGTATTAGAGAGCATAAGAGTCGCATTAAATGCGGTGTCCGTGAGGCCCCTATAGTAGAACATTGTATGCAGAAACATCATCAGTATGATCAACTTAGGGTCTGTTGTCTTGACCAAATAACTAAGACCGAAAGTGGTATGGCTGTAGATCAGCTATTAATTAGACGTGAGCAATGGTGGATATTTACATTTAATACAGTGACTCCGAATGGCTTAAATGCCTCCATAGACTGGGCGAGTTGTTTATGATATAGTTTCAGTTGGTATAGCTTTAACACATTCAGCGACTGTAGCTATAACTCTAGACTATTGGCACTTTATATGGGTAGGCCCCTGATGGGGGAATCAAGCATAGTGATTGGAGTATCGAATTTGGTGCGCCCCTTTAAAGATGGGAGGGTTTAGTTTGCATGCGCAGCGTTTCTTTTGAGCCAGGAAAGGAAGCGGTAAAGACTGGTGAAATGCAGGCAGCAGATTCTGTTTTAGGTATTTAATATTAGAGTACTTTTTGTCTTTGGGTAGTTGGGATATTATATGACGAATGGGTTATATGTGTGTGGATGGGTAGTATGGGGATATTAGCATGTTTGTTTTATGTGTTTTATAGACAATTAGAAGAACTATGGATGTTTGCTTCTGAGTGATCCCCTGATGAAAGTATGGTTATGAAACGCGAGAGCGGTACCTGTGGAGGGCGTCGGGATCCTTAAAATGTCCTAACCAAGCGGGTGTATTTGGGCGATTCAGATAAGTGCAAGATTGAACATTTAGTGAAACGTTAAACGTTAACATGTGCCTGAATGTAATCACCTGCTAAGTTCTTTGAGGTCATTGATGCAAATGGGCAACCTGCCTTGTAACGGACGAAAGTCCTGGTGGCAGAGCCAAAGAGTCTGAGACCTCGGTTTGTTAAACACAAGTTTTGTCTGATTTCAAAAATGATAAAGTCTTGAAATTACCCATTTTGATACATGAGCGATCTTTGTTTGCTTTTTGGTAATGGCCTGAATGCTGGCCGCTGCTGATTTTCTTCATTCCCCACAGCCAGACCCCCGATCTGACCTCCCATCATCAAGGTCTGGCCGCAGGGAACTTACTGCACCCCCTACCTTTGTTATTGGGCCGGGAAGCAGGATCCCCCGACATCCAGAGGGACTTATTCCACCCCTATGGAGGAATAACTCCCCTGTCTACATTCACAGCCTGGATGTACAGGGCCAACCTCAGAATCGGCCTTGTAAGTCCAGGGTCGTGAACTGCCCATGCCCCTCCCCTCACTCCACCTCTGGAACTCTCCCTCCCACCTTCGTCTAAGCTTCCCCATAAAAATGCGTTGTTCATATGGGGAGGCTTTTGCCGGGGCTGGCAGGGGGGTGAATAGCAGAGATGGATGTCTCAATGGTACGTCCATCCCCACTATTTGAGGGACAGAATAACCCCCATAATATATGACAGCAGATAAAGACCAGTATGGTCCATCTAGTTTGCCCAGCAAGGTGGCAAGAGTAGGTGCACCTGCTGCTCTGAGCAAGTCACCCCTCCCCATGCCTTTGTTTAGGGGTGTACCCACTGCTACGTGTAGGACACCCCTATTTGTTGAGATATAAGAAATAATTATGTTTATTTTGATTTTATCCTGTTGCTATAAAGGGATTCACCATGTCTATCCCATGCTATTATGAATTCTGTCACTGTATTTGCCCCCACCTTTTCCATCGGGAGGGCATTCCAAGTGTCCACCACCCTTTCAATAAAAAAGTATTTCTTGACATTGCCTTTCAGTTTACCCCCTTGCAGCATCATGTTATGCCCTCTAGTTTTACAGCTTCCCTGTCTTTGGTCGAGGTTTGTTTGTTCATTAATACTCTAAGTATTTAGAGAAAATCATTTTTATTGTTGTTATGCACATAAATGTTAACAATAGTAGACCAAACAGTAACTACAACACTTAAACATCAGATAGGGCTCAAAATTTCCACAAACACTGTACTGACCATGGCGTACACCATAAGAGTAGAGCAGAGACAAAGAAAGATATATACAGCAATATATAGCAATATGTAAGGTAAGGTAAACACAGCAATAAATAGAGCAAACCCCGTTGTCCACTTCCCCACATAGTAAGTAACAAGTATCAAACAGCAAGCAAAAGCAAAGTCAGGAATTGCCAAATAAGATGATTAAGACAATGATCCCCGAGCTATGCTCGCACTAAATTGACCAAGCATCATTTTTAGTGGCCTTCTCTATACTAATCCTTACACAGAGAAAGCAAATAAGCATACTTCACCTAGGTAGGCCAACACTTTCAATAGAATAGCAGCAACCTAGCACCGGGAAGACATAGACTAAGGGTATTGCTCCACAGCTAATACTTCAACGCGTCATAGTTAACAGTACAATAGTGCAACTGGCCCCCCCTAACCCTCGCCCCAACCCCCCCCTCAGTCTTCCCCCCCCCCCCACAACCCCCTCCGACCCCCCCCCCCTATCCTACCCCTTCTACCCGAAGAATAACCAAGGTCCCCACACAAACTCTTGGTGGCTTACCCATTACAAACCTGCCCCTTCCCTACCCCATTAATCAGGCCCTCCCACGTCAGACCCACTATCGGGCACCAAGGCCCAGATTGCCCTAAACTTACTCATCTGCCTTTGACCTAAAAGATGCGCCATGTAGTGCTCCATTTTCATCAGCCCCCGCATCCGACTCTCCCACTCCTGCACACTAGGCCCTGGGGACTCCACCCAGTGGCTCAAGATCGTCTGCTTGGCTACAACAAACCCCTTCTCACAGAGTTGGCGCTTAGGCCCTTCCAAAATAGTCATTTCCTCGTAAGACCCAAAGAGGCACCATGCAGGCACCATTTGCACCTGTTGGCCAATCCAATCACTGAGCCGCCCTCCAACTCCATTCCAAAAGTTCTGAATAGTGGCGCACAACCAAAACTTATGTGCCAAAGTGCCCTTCTCTACCTCACACAATGGACACCTATCAGAAGAGGAGATCCCTGCCCGCGCCGCCCACGCATCATGTACATAGCCACGCCACAAAAATTTATATTGCACTTCTTGCAGTTGTACAGATTCAGACACCTTAGCTAATTGCTGGAAAGCAGTATGTAAGCGCTCAGCCGTGCCTTCCACAATCCCATCGGCAATCCATCTACGCTCCAGACGTTCCAAGCCGGTCCAGTCCTGCCCCGCACTAAGCTCTGCTCGTAGACTCCGACCCGTAACTTTCCCGTCCAAGGCCCGAAAGAGGTCTAGCATGCCACTCCCCTCCCAGTGAAGGCCCCCAGAAGTTGGACGCTGCAGGCTGCGCACATAATGTCTCACCTGAAGATAAAAATAAAAGTCGTGCGCCTGCAGATGATATCGGGCACAGAGAGATTGGTAGGAGTCCATCTGTGCCGCCTGCGTCATCCGCAGGTGACCCACATATTCTACGCCACATTGCGCCCAGTGCTTCCCCACCACCCCCTGCCGTCCCGGGTCAAAATCCCCATTCCCCCTTAAAGGGAGACAGTCAGAGCATCTCCAAGCACATCCCCTAGATTGACATAACAATCTCCATGCCTGACGAATTGCCCCAAGATAGCCGGAGTGCTTCCAGAACTCCGGGAGCTCTCTCCCCGGTTTATGCATCCAATACATCCTGTGAAAGGGCTCGGAAACATAATCAATCAGCTCAAGCGGGACTATGTCGGTCGATCCCACTACTAAATCGCGGAGTGGCCGCAGTAGGCTAACGAGATTATACTCCCTAAGGGAGACGAGGCCTGCCCCCCCCCTCCTGCTCTGGTCTGGACAGGGCCGCAAAAGCAATGCGCGCCTTCTTCCCTTTCCACAGAAACATGGACAAATGTCTCTCCAAGACCCGCAGATCTTTCCGTAATAACCATATCAGGGCATTGCGCAAGAGGTATATCCACCTGGGCACTTCAATCATTTTAAAAAGGGCTATGCGTCCTCGCAACGAAAGGGGCAGCTCCCGCCATCTCCTGAGCCTGTCCAACGTGTGTGCCATCATAGGCTCCACATTGACTGCATACAGCTTGCGGAGCTCACAAGGGATATGGATACCAAGGTAGCGAATTGAATCGGCCGCCCATACTAATGGGAAGGGTCCCCTCCACCCCCACCGAACTGCCCCACCAACATCAAGCACTAGCGACTTCAGTTTATTTATTCTCAATCCCGAGAACCTCCCAAAAAGACCAATCTGGGATAAAGCGTATTCCAAAGACCTCTGCGGATGCGTCAAGCACAGTAACAGATCGTCCGCAAAGGCGCAGACCTTCACACCGCCATTTGGCCATGAAATCCCCTGAATCTCCTCTGCCTGCTCTAATACGCGCAACAGGGGCTCCATCTGCAGGATAAACAGCAAAGGCAAAAGCGGACAGCCCTGGCGCGTCCCCCTGCGCAACTCAAAAGACTCCGAACGGTATCCCCCCGCTGCTATGAAAGCTAAAGGCTCCATATACAGGGCCTGTATCCAAGTCATAATGGCTCCCTCAAATCCAAATCTCCCAAGCACTTCAAACATGTACTTCCACGACACCCTATCAAAGGCCTTCTCTGCGTCCAGGCTGACCAATAACAGGGGGTCCCCCCGCTGCACACACAACTCTGCCCCCAGGAGAACTTTGCTAATGTTGGAGAAGGCCTCCCGGCCTTTAACAAATCCGGTTTGACAGGGGCTAATCAGCCGAGGAAGAAGCAGCTGCAGCCTCTGTGCTAACACTCCGGCCAAGACTTTCATATCATAATTAATTAACGATATCGGCCTATATGAAGCCGGATCCACCGGATCTTTGCCAGCCTTGTGGATCACCGTGATCGCGGCCGTTTGCATATCGCGAGGGAAACCACCCCCAGATAGTACCTCTCCATACACTGCCGCCAGGGTGGGGACCACCTGCAACTCCAGCATCCGATAGAATTCTACGCCATAGCCATCCGGTCCAGGAGCCTTGTGCGGCTTCCCCCCCTCTAATCACTTTCTGAATTTCTACTCCCTCTATCGGCCTATTTAACTCCGCAAGGTCCGGTTCCGTAAGTCTCGGCAGTTTTATTCCATCCAAAGCTGCTCTCTCGCTCTCTCTATCTTCTGTCTCCGGGGTATACAACTGCTCATAAAATTTCCGAAAAACCTCCACGATGTGCTTGGGATTGGAGCTCTCAATCCCCGCACTATCCCTGATGGAAGTGATCATCTTAGACCCTCCCCCTTCCTTCACCAAGCGGGCCAGTAAGCTGCCCGTTTTATTACCATACCTGAAGAGCTGATGCCGGTAGTATTGCATACTGTAGACCGCACGCTCTTGCAAAATACCATTTAATTGTTTCTGAACCACCAGATAAGCTGGGATATGCGCTGTCCCCTGTTTTCCTACAGCCAATCTCTTCAAACGGCGCAGTTCCCCCGCCAGCCGCAACACCTCTCCATTAATTCTACGTTTTTCACGGGCTACGTAAGCAATAATGTACCCTCTCAAGACAGCCTACCCGGCTTCCCAGCACAGTGTGGCAGAACGAGCACTAGGCTCATTGAAGTGCAGGTATTCCTCCCACTTTTGCACTAGGTACTGCTGAAAAGTTTTGTTTTTCCACAGCTGCCTGGGGAAAGCCCATCTAGAGTCCCCTCGATCTCTCCCCCTCCAATCCATCCACACCATCGCGTGATCCGACACTAAAATGGGTTCAATTTCGGAAGCTACTACTTTGCCGAATTCCCGTTCCACCACTAAAATATA
Organism: Ichthyophis bannanicus; assembly: GCA_033557465.1. NCBI lineage: Eukaryota > Metazoa > Chordata > Amphibia > Gymnophiona > Ichthyophiidae > Ichthyophis > Ichthyophis bannanicus. Next base: position 78,888,962 of record CM066048.1, read on the forward strand.
ATCAAGCCTAGACCAGGTACTATGCGCTCGGGAGAGGTGCGTGAAGTCTTTTTCCCCCCCATGCAGGGTCCTCCAGGCGTCTACCAGTCCCCCTGTCTGACATAGGTAGCTAACTCCTTTCCTACTCCAGCCGCCTTTCTCTTTCACATCAGACTTATCAAGCACCGGATCATGAGGGCAGTTAAAGTCTCCTGCCACAATTAGTGGGATCCTCGGTGCATTACGCACTTTGCAGCCTACCCGCTGGAAAAAGCTATGATCATAGATATTAGGGGCATATATATTCCCTAAGAAAAATTCTTCCCCGTTTAGCTTGAGGTGTACAAATAAGTATCTACCCGAGGGATCGGGGTCCTCTCCCAATACTTCTACCTGGAGTTCCTTACTAATCAAAATGGCCACCCCTCTCTTTTCCGGCCCCCGAGGGAGCAGCAAGCACATGTCCCACCCAGCATTTTTTCAGTTTTTCATGCTCCCGTGCGCTGAGATGTGTCTCTTGGAGCAAGGCTACCTGGGCTTTACTTTTCCTCAGGGCCTGCAGTATTTTCGTCCTTTTCACAGGCGAATTAATCCCCCCAACATTCCATGAAACAAATCGCATATCCTGTCTCATGGACTCATAGTAATTACAGATAACAGCTTGTATTTTCCCCATGTCAATGCCCGGGGTTGCCCAGCAGGAAAACTATCCAGCGCAAAATGAAGATACAGTGTTTCCTGCTCCACCCAAGATCCCGTCTAGATGTTGCAAAACTCCCGGACCTGGCGATACCTCCCCCCCACCTGACGTCACTCCCACCCCCACCCCCCCTCATCCCCAATCCCGCCCCTCCCAGCCCCCTATGCCCCCCACCCCTTCCCTCCTCTAGTCCCTCCTCTAGTCCCTCTTCCCTAATCCCCCACCACCCCCCAAGTAAAAAACCTTTCCTTTCACTATCAACCATCTTGGTTGATATTTGAGTCCCTACCGTGCACTGCGGGACCGCCCCGAGATCTCGCTCTGGTGGGATATTAGAGTGAAAGAACGCCCCCCGCTTAACGGCCCCCCAGCCCACAGCAACCAAACTTAAACATATTGAAATTAAGCCTGTCAACAGTCAACAGTGGACAATGAACATTCAATAATTAACACCTAGGGCAAAGCACTCCCACCACACTGAGCCATGCTCCCCCTCCCCCCCAGCACACCCGCTGCAGCATGCCATCATAAATAATAGTAAATAATAATCATCGGGGCATAACATAATTAATCTTAAGTGCAAAGCCTGTGATCACTACTATAGAAACACTTGCGAGCAGAAGGTAGTCCCCTACCCGCGCAAACGTGCACGGGCCTGACTGTGCGATGGGAGGCTCTTGCTCCCCTCTCAAGCTGCACCCTCGTCCGAGCAGCATGGTCAGTTAACAAAAATGGCAGCAAACAACAGGCACAATATAGTAAGCAGACCGGAACCAAACGTTCCTACGGTCTGGGGCATCAATCGACGTCTCCAGTCTGTGGCAATGCGGTCTCCTCCAGCTCCATCAGATATCGCTTAGCGGCTGCCGCCGAGTTGAAAGTAGATGTTTTCCCCTGGTGGTATACACGCAAAACAGCTGGAAATGCCAGCGTGAATCTAATCTGCTTTTGAAAGAGAGCCGCGCACACCGGCGTAAATTCCTTTCGCTTCGCAGTGACCAAAGCGGAATAGTCCTGGAAGAGGAGCAGTTTGCTATTATCCAAAGTAAGCTGGCGCTGCCGACGGTAAGCTTGCAGCAGTTGCTCTTTGTGGGCAAAATTGAGGATTCGGGCTATCACCACTCGTGGTCTTGGTCTGGATGCTATCTTCCCGCCAATGCGGTGAGCACGCTCGACTCGGAGCTCCCCCACCAGGGAGTCTAGGCCCAGGGCCTTCGGGAGCCACTGCTCAATCAGAGGTACCAGCTGCTGATCAGTCGTAGTCTCAGAAACACCCACCAGGCGAAGGTTGTTCCTACGGGAGCGATTTTCTAAATCATCAATTTTAGTTTGTAGGGCTTCCCACTTTGCCCGAGTACTTTCGTGCTCCCGTGCCTGTCGGCCTTCATCATCCTCAATGGCCGCTACTCTATGCTCCAGCTCCTCTATCTTCTGGCCCATTTCCAGCATCGACGTTCCCATGACCTCCAGCTTGGATAGGATTTGGTCAAATTTTGGGTCGAGCTGGCGTACTACTTCCCTCGCCAGATCCTCAGTCGCAGACTCCACAGAATCTTTACTCGGCGAGGAAGGTTGTGTTCCCGCCAATGCCGAAGTCCCCGGCCTGGCCCCGCGCTCCTTCTCTTTCTCTTTTTCTTTGCGCGATGGAGGAGGCATTTCACAGCGCTGGGCAGTCGGTTGTACGCAGCAAGCAGTGAAGCTGGATCTCACCTACCACCCGAGGTCTTTCTCTAGGGGCTAAGCGATATATTTTCAGTAGATTACTCGAGGCGGCCCCGGAGCAAGCGGAGACACGTCTTCACTTGCTCATGTGTCACGTGGACTCCTCTTTAAGTATTTAAAGGTCTGAATCATATCTCTGTGTGTAAATTGGTCTGTGATTGCTGAATGTCTCTCTTGATATGCCCTACACACACTGGATACCTGTGTCCTAGATTCTCTGCCTGTTTACCTAGGAGCCAGCCTCCGGTGATTTCTCCTTTGGTGAAGCACTCATATATACCTGACTGTGAAAGGATATAAGGAATCAACCCTGAGAAGCATGGAAAGACATCAATAATTTCACCCTGGGCATTGCAGGTGACCTGCATATTCATAGAGGGGAAGGCCTTCTTATTTCTGTAGGTTGGTTCCCTCCCTCTTGGGGGTCTAAGGGCCACATGTGTGCAGTCGATAACATCCAACCCTGCAGTCAGTAACATGTTCTGCTGCCTCTGCTGCACAATGGTGGAAAAGGCTATCTAGTCTGCAGTTTCGGTGAGAAAAGTTGTCAAGAAATGTGAGATACTTTGTGACATCACTGATGGGCTGCCAGAACTGCTTGGAAGTTTCCAGGAATGCTAGGTTATGGTAACTTTCAGGTGCACAGATATAGGCTGACTTCCTGTGTGAAAAAGCAGTAGAGAGACTCCAGCTTCAGCCACAACTGGTATATAGCTGCCTTATCAAACCTAAACTGGGTCAGACACTGTTCATCTGCAAGATCTAGATACTGGACCCTTCCCTGGTATACCCTCTGGTAGGGATGCCCTCCTCTCTCCCACCTGTGTTCCTTGTGGACATCTTTCTGCAGGATCAGCGCAAACCAGGAGGACATAATATCCATGTTTTCTACCTACCACCAGCACCCTTGCACCCTCCATCAACAAGCAGTGGTCTGTGCACCACTGAAACACTGATAGACAGATGGCAACAAATACTCACAGCTACTCTAACCCACAAAGTGGAGGAGTAGCCTAGTGATTAGAGCAACTACCTAGTACCCAGACAATCAATTCAATTCCCACTGGCACTCCTTGTGACCTTAGACAAGTCACTTTACCTTCCATTGCCTTGGAAGAAAAGGTCTGGCAATCTACTTCCAGTGATACATTGCCAAGAAAAACCAGAGGCAGCTTGGTCACCAGGAGTCAGCACTGACTCAATGGTGCTTTAAAAAAGCCTCTGACATACACCACCGGCTACTCACACATCTCCTCGCCAGGGCACCACCACACACTGTCACAGAATGGGTAACATATGGTCTATGGGGGACACAGAGCAAGGGGAATAGGGGTGGTTGAGGATTAGGGGTCAGAAAATGGGGTAGGGGAATGCACAGCAGAGACTCAAGATTATATTTATTTAGCTCATGCCTTTTCAGAAGCAGATCAAGGCAAGTTACAATCAGGTACTTCCCTGTCCCTGAAGGGCTTACAATCTAAGGTTGTACCTGAGGCAATGGTGGGTTAAGTGACTTGTCCAAGGCTACAAGAAGTGGGATTTGAGTCATGGTCTGTTTGATCTCAAGTTGCCACCCTAACCACTAGGCTACTCCTCCGCTCCACTTGTATATTCTACAAGGACTGCTCGGTAGACACAGATGACAGGCACAACAATTTATCTCCAGTACAAGCTTCTCCAGTCACAAATGTAAACCGTGGTCAGATGGATAGCAAAGTCCCTTAACTATTCGTGATTTGTCGAAGTTGTAGAGGAGGACATTTGTCTGCTACACCTGGCACGTCCTAAACACTATGCAAAATATATTTTGAAAAAAAATATATATATATATGTTTTCAACAGGCAACTGACCTGAGTCTTGTTTTTTGTCGGAAACTGTTAGTTCTATGTAAACCGCGCTGATCGCAAATAGTGCGGTATAGAAGAAATGTAAATAAAATAAATAAATAAATAACTGTTTGGCCCACCCTGGCCACCCCTAGAAGCATCCCCAAACACACCTACATTGGGACATCCAACCATGGATGTGGCTGTTGCTTGGACATGCTGATCTGGCCAGATCTAAAAATTGCCTATAGCACATCCCAGCATTTGCGATGTCCATGTTGGCATTTTGAGACATCCAGGTCATGTTTATCTCTTTTATTGCAGCATTTTGGAGTGGAGAAGTAACCTAATAGTTAGATCACTGGCTTGGTAATCAAGAGATCAGAGGTCAATTCCCACTAGCATTCCTTGTAGTCTTGGGCAAGTCATTTAACCCTCCATTGCTTCAGAAGAAAGGCCTGGCAATCTACCTCTGGTCACAGTGCCAAGAAAGCCCAGGAGCTGCTGGGTTGGCAGGAGTCAGTATTGACTCCAGGCACACATTGTAGTATTTTTTTACTGAATTAGATAAGGTTACAAATTTTATTGTGTAATTTTATTATTTAGAATAATAACTATTGAAGCCATAAATCAAAGCGAGGACTGTATCTTTTGTTAAAGCCATATGCTTAAAGATGACTTCCTGGTTGTGTCTGAGAGAACAAATGTAAACAGGGGGTTCCACAGGGGCATTACCCTATTTTACCTTGATTTTATGAGCATCATGGATGGCTGAGTTACTTCAGGTAAGCCACCAATGGAAACTCCCAGCTTACAGAGAAAATATTTTTTATTTGCTCTGCAATAAACTTTAGTTTTACTGAAGGTCTTGCCAAACAAATCTGATTGAGTTCTTTGACTGGGAGACCAAGGAACTAGATCAGGGGCATGCGATGGATGTCATCTACCTGGATTTCAGCAAAGCCTTTGATACTGTTCCTCATAGGAGGCTTGCCAATAAACTCAGTAGCTTGGGGATGGGTCCCAAGATGGTAAACTGGTTTAGAAATTGGTTGACTGACAGATGACAGAAGGTGATGGTACATGGAGCTCACTCAGATGAAAGGAAGGTGATTAGCGGGGTGCCCCAGGGTTCGGTCCTGGGCCCGGCACTGTTCAATGTATTTGTGAGTGATATTGCTGAAGGACTGAATGGAAAAGTCTGTCTTTTTGCAGATGACACAAAACTTTGCAACAGAGTGGACTCTCCCGAGGGAGTGGATAACATGAGGAAAGATCCACAAAAGCTGGAAGAATGGTGTAATGCTTGACAATTATGATTTAATGCGAAAACGTGCAGTGTCATGCACTTAGGTAGCAGAAATCCAAGGGAAATGTACGCAATAGGGGGCGAGAGGTTGGTGTGCATGGTTCAGGAGAAAGACCTTGGTGTAATTATCTCTGATGATCTCAAGGTAGCAAAACAGTGCGACAAGGCGGTGGCAAAAGCCAGGAGGATGTTGGGTTGCATACAAAGAGGGATTACCAGCAGAAAGGAAGAGGTACTTATGCCACTGTACAGGTCGCTGGTGAGGCCTCACTTGGAATACTGTGTTCAGTTTTGGAGACCATATCTTGCAAAAGATGTAAAAAGACTGGAAACTGTTCAGAGGAAGGCGACCAAAATGATTTGGAGCCTACGTAAGAAACCTTATGAGAAGAGACTTGAAGACCTAAATATGTACACTTTGGAGGAGAGGAGGGATAGGGGAGATATGATTCAGACCTTTAAATACTTAAAGAGGAACGATGAACAAACAAACCTCTTCTAAAGACGGGGAAGCTGCAAAACTAGAGGGCATAACATGAAGCTGCAAGGTGGAAAATTGAAAGGCAATGTCAGGAAATATTTTTTCACTGAAAGGGTGGTGGATGCTTGGAATGTTCTCCTGATGGAAGTGGTGGGGGCAAACACAGTGATGGAATTCAAAACAGCATGGGACAAGCAGAGTGGATCCCTTTACAGCAACAGGATAAAACCAAAATAAACGGAACCATCTAACTTCTCAACAAATAGGGGTGTCCTACATGGAGTGGTGTGTCCACCCCTAAACAAAGACATGGGGGGAGGGGTGGCCTGCACAGTGCAACAGGTGCACCTACTCTTGCCGTATTGCTGGGCTGACTGGATGGACCATGCTGGTCTTTATCTGCCGTCATTTACTATGTTACTATGAACCACAAATTTCAAATGAGGACTTATCATGGGATGAGAACCAAGGGGTGAGAACTCTCTCACAAGGAACCACTTGAACAATTTTAACTTTTGAAAATGTTCTACTATTATTTGAAAAGATAGTGCAAATCCAAATTTTGTAAATAGACAATAACAATCTTTGAAAATGTTGTAAAGTAAATGCTTCTATTCAACATTGGTTCAATATTGTCTCTTTCAAAAACAGGCAAGTATTAGTTAACCATTTAAAGCTTATGATTTCTTTACTCCTTAGCAGAAGAAAAGTCCAGTTCTAACTGTTTTTTTATCTGTAACTTTGCAAGTGAATGAGTATTATCATTCAGGTAAAGATACCTTTGTTACAAAAATTCAACTACTAGTGCACTAGTGTTTTGCCAAAAAAGAGTCACTGTGGTATGTCAGTCACTTATCTCAAATCTTCTTTCCAGGTCTTGCTGCTTTCTTGACGTTGGGCGCCGTAGGATCCTCTCTGCCCTGGCAATGTCCAGGATACCTACTCCCTATCTTTAACAGAAACTGCCTCCTTAGCTATATGAACAGCAACTACAAACTTGTTCCTGCCCTTTTCTCTTTTTTTTTCTATTTCTGTTACTTCTAAGCCTTGCTATTTCCCCCCCCCAAAAAAAGATAATTAAATTCCTTATTTTCTCCTCCCACAGAACTCTGTGCAAAGATTTTTTTTTTCTTTAGGTATGTGTCAGAGTCAATCCTTTACAACTGCCAATCAGTTCAGGAAAAACTTTACCAATTGCGAATAAATTCAATGTTTAAATAAGGCAATGTTTTTTTTTCTTCTACACATTTAATCCTTCACTCTTTCATACATACACTCTCTTCCTCACTGAAACAATTCAGCATGTTTCAGGATTAAGTAAATCCTGTGAGCAGTACACTGGCTTAAAATAGATCACTTTCAGAGTTTCTCTCAATAGACTGAGAGTTTTATATCATCAGCCTTATTTTTCCTTCACTCCAAAGCTAAATAAAGCAAGACTCACAGACTGTTGAACTCTTAATCAAAACATTGCTCAGAATTAAACTCACTCTCAAATAAATCACTTCAAATCCTCATATAGCCTGGATTTAGAACTGCTTTGAATGAGTCATAGCTTCTTCATTCATATTCCTGTCACCAAGGAAAAGGTTTCCACATTTAACTTTACATTTTCTCTCCAACTCTCATTGCAGCTTCTTACAGACTTCTCCTGTTAATAATTGTTAATTACTTACAATTCTGATATCAATTAAATCCTTTTCCAGCTCTTCTATTCAGACACATTCTCTCTGGCACGTCTTACCCCCTCAGTCTTCTTTCCCAACCAGTAACTGAAGTTTCTGCATGAGGATTCAATCCTCTCTATACAAGGAAATAGGTCCTTACTACCTTCATTTCAACCCACCCAGCACACTTTCAGTGCTCTACAGCCCCTAGCAGACCTTTGCACACATAAAAGTAATTTTACAAGCAATTTTCTTTAAAGTTTGTTTAGTATCTGTGTTGTTTATTTAACTAGGTCATGTTTTCTTATCTCCTTACCTCCTGTGAGCTCTCCCCTGCTTGTCCCAGGCTCAGCTGCTTCCTGCATCAGCTCTGCTGTGTTCACTAAGTCCCTCAACACTATATTCAAACTGCAGTCCGATTCCCCATACATTCACACACACACATGCATAGTGCTCACACATATTCCTTCAGAATCAGTAAAGATTTATTTATTTAGCATGTTTCCTTATTTGATACTTCATTTGAACTAGCCAGCCTTTCATTTTAAATGTTTATTTGCTTATTTGAGACCTTACTGACCCATTTCATTTATTTTTAATGTACTTTTAACCTTTTTTTTCTACCATTACCCTACAAAAACAAGACTGAGCATGTGTTAAGCTATGATGTTGATGCCCTAAATGGGAATTACACTAACATATAACTGTGATTGGCTAAGAGCCAAATGAGCATTTCCATATTGTGGCCGATCCACCCCTTTACAGCCAAGCTACTATAGGGCCACCCTAGGCGGTCGCCTATAGTGGGGTGCCACCTCTATATTTCGTAGTTGTGGGTTTCCATATTGAAATGAAAAGTCCGAGAGGTTAAGGCAAGCACAGGAATTTTATTTGATTTATACTGCTTCTCCAAACAATGCTTGCATAAAGCTTAACGCAAAAATAAGAAAGAAAAATAAAGGATTTTCTTCTCCTGACAGAATCAGCTTCAAATGTTTCCAGATTCCACAAACCACAACTTCATTACTTCTTCTAGCCTTATTAACATCAGTGCTAGGTTACTTTGCTAAACTTCTTCAGATGCAATTACTTTCAGGTTTTACTCCAGGAACAATAAAAAGAAAACAAGGCTTTTAAAACATAGTCCAGCCTGTTTATACCTCTTCAATTATAAAGGCTGTTGTTTGAGCTTCTTTCCTTCCAGGGCTCAAACGTTTGTTTTATAACAGATAGCACATTCCATAAGACTGTCACTCTCACTCTCAGAAGGGTAACTCCCTATTTCCATATCCTCCACGAGTGACTCTGGGATCTCATGGCATACCTTCCTCTTGATAAAACCTGGTTCTGCAGTTTCTAAAAGCTTAAGGATATCTTTCCACTTAGAGGCTTTCCTGTCCCTAGGCTGTACAGCACATGTAGACAATTCTTCCCTTCCCTCCAAATGGTTTAAAGCCTTCAGTTTATTTAACTGCTTATTAGACAGAGGATTACTCACGGTTCTCCATTTCTCAGTTGGGCTTTTATCAAACCTTTGGTTTGTGATAAAACTGTCCTCATTCAAACTTCTCTCCCCAGCAAAGCTCCTTGCCTTGGGGCCTGTTTGTTTGAATGTCCTAGCAGTTTCCCTTAAGGCTGGGCTGTCTTGGGAAATACCTCTCTCCTCTGAAACACGAGAGCTTTTTCCTCTCCCCAGTGCCTTGGGCTCTCTGCTCCGTTCAGAGTCTCCAGTAGCTCCTCCCCTGGGAATTTCCTTTCTCCTGCAATGCTGTTTCTCTAGCTCAGCATTTGCACCAGCATCAGAATATGCTTCAGGAAACAGGCTGCTTTTCAGACTTACTTCATCACTATCTGTGCTATCTGACTCAGCCCTCTGCACTCGGTATCTGTGTGCCCAATGCTGTCTCCTTCCCAGCTTCTTGAGTTGCTTCCGCTCCAACTCTCTCTGTCTTTCTCTTTCTTTCTCTGGATTTACCACGGCATCTGGAACGTGGTCTCTAACACTCTCTCCAGCAACTTCTTGAGTGACTTCCTCTGTTTGCTGAACCTTGGAGACAACCTGCAACTGCTTCCTCTCTCTGTTACTTCCTTTTTGTAATCCCCTGGGAACTCCCCCTGCACGTATCAGAGCAGTGCTCACGTGCTGGTTCTCCAGCTGGTTTTCATTACCCCTGTAGCTTGTTCCTAAGCTAGGGTGTGGCCTGCAGCTATTCACTAGGTGAGTTTTTTCAGGTTTCAAAACATTTTGTGTTTCACCTCCCCGCCTGCTGCATCTTTCCCTAAAGGTAAAAGTAGGCTCTTTTCCCTTTTCTAAGGGTTTGGGGACACTTTGGCCACCACAATATATGGGGGATTAGGAGTGTGAGTGTATGGTGAAAGAGGATATGAGAGCAGAAGGGATTGGTGAGTGTAATGATGACATAGGGAAAGCCCGCCTACTATATAAGCTACTGCAGAGATTTGAGTGTGCAGCTGGCTGACATTTCAAATCTCACTTGCAGCTGCATTCTATTCTTCTGTTTTCTTTGTAATAAAGTGCAACTGCTGTTTCAGGAATTTGATATCTTGCTTCCTAAATTCCAAAACTTCTACATTATAGATTTTTTTTTTTAAGTGCCATCAAGTCAAAGCTGACTCCTGGTGACCCAGCAGTCCCTGGACTTTCTTGGTAGGGTATCACCGGAACTAGATTGCCAGGCCTTTTCTTCTGAGGCAGTGGAAGGTAAAGTGACTTGCCCAAAGCAAAAAGGAGTGCCAGTGGGAATCAAACCCAGTTCTCTTTGGGTTCTTTTGGCTGTTGCAATAACCACTAGGCTGTTGTTGTTAAATGCTGTCGAGTCGGAGTCGACTCGTGGCAACCCTCTGGATAGTTGTCCTAAATTGTGTTCGGTCTTCAGTCAGGCGGCTCATTGTTGACAGACTGGTACCCGTAGCTACTGTTATTGTATCGATCCATCTCATTGCTGGCCTTCCTCTTTTGCATTGACCTTCTATCTTGCCAAGCATGATGTCTTTCTCTAATGATCTCTCTCTTCGCATGATGTGTCCAAAGTATGAAAGTCAAAGTCTTGTCATCTGAGCTTCTAAAGAAAGCTTAGGTTTGATCTCCTCTAATACCGGCTGGTTTGTTCTTTGGGCAGTCCATGATATACACAGTATTTGCCGCCAGCACCATAATTCAAAGGCATCAATTTTCTTCCTGTCTATCTTTTTCACTGTCCAGCTTTCACATCCATATGATGTTATTGAAAATACCATTGCTTGAACAAGTCGAATCTTTGTATGGAGAGAGACATCTCTACTCTTGAGAATCTTATCTAGGTCTTTCATAGCCATTCTGCCAAGAGCAATGCGTCGTCTGATTTCTTGACTGCTTGTTGCTTCTTTATTGATAGTTGATCCAAGTAGGTTAAAGTTGTTCACGATTTCAATTTCTTCTCCTTCAATGATGAACCTGTTGATTATGCCGGTTGTCATGATCTTTGTCTTCTTTACATTAAGGTGCAGGCCCATTTTGAGACTATGCTCTTTGATTGTGAGAAGCAAATGTTTCAGATCATCTTCACTTTCAGCCAGTAATGTGGTATCATCAGCATAGCGAAGGTTGTTGATGAGTCTTCCACCAATCTTCACACCTCTGTTGTCTTCATACAATCCTGCTTCTCTGATGATTTGTTCTGCATATAAATTAAACAAGAAGGGGGAAAGTATGCAGCCTTGTCTTACACCTTTGCTTATTTTAAACCATTCTGTTTCTCCTTGATCCGTTCGAACTGTTGCTTCTTGATCAATGTACAGAGTGTGCAAAAGAAAGATCAGGTGTTCTGGTATACCCATGCTTCTTAATGTGGCCCAGAGTTTCTCATGGTTTACACAGTCAAAAGCCTTGCTATAGTCGATAAAGCACAAATAGATATCCTTTTGGTATTCTTTAGTCTTTTCAAGGATCCATCTCACATCCGCAATGATGTCTCTCGTTCCTCGCCCTTTCCTGAACCCTGCTTGTACTTCAGGTAGTTCTTGCTCCAGGTATGGTTGTAGTCTCTTTTGAATAATCTTCGGTAGAATCTTGCTGGCATGTGGGATCAGAGCGATTGTGTGATAATTTCCACAGTCAGTTGGATCACCTTTCTTTAGTATTGGTATAAACACAGATCTTTTCCAGTCAGTTGGCCATGATGTTGTCTTCCATATTTCTTGGCAGAGCCTTGTAAGTACGGTAACAGCTGCATCAGACTGCTGCAATACTTCTATGGGAATGCTATCAATGCCTGGTGCTTTGTTCTTGGATAAGGCTTTCAATGCTGCTTCAACTTCTTCTTTCATCACCAATGGTTCCCGATCATAAGGTACAGGTTGAAACGGCTGTTGGTCCACTTGATCTTTATCATATAAAATCTCTGTATATTCCTTCCACCTTTTCTTGATCTTCTCAGCATCATTCAACATAGAACCTTGAGCATCTTGTAACATTCCAATTCGAGGCTGGAACTTTTTCTTTAACTCTCGTAGCTTTAGGAAAGCCGATCTTGTTCTTCCTCTAATAGTTTATGCTTCTATTTCCTTGCATGCGTCATTCTAGTACTTTTCCTTGTCCTTTCTTGCTGCACATTGGAAATCTCTGTTGAGTTCTGCGATTGTCTTTCTTTCTCCTCTGGGTTTAGCTGCTCTGCGTTTCTGGGCAATTTTCAGAGTTTCTTCTGTCATCCATTTTGGCCGTTTTTGCTTTTTCACATTTTGTAGAGACTTCTCGCTTTCTTCCAACACAACCTTCTTGATGTCATTCCATAAATCTTCTGGAGCTCTGCCATTTGTATCTGAAGCAGCAAATCGATTTTGCAGGCAGTTTTTAAATTCCAGTGGTATATTCTCAAGGTCATATTTTGCTGCATTTATGAGTGGTTTGCTCTTTTTCAACTTTAGCTTGAGTTTGCATACTAGTAGTTGATGATCTGTACCACAGTCAGCTCCAGGTTTTGTCTTTGTTGATGTTACAGAGCTTTTCCATCGTTGACTTCCACAGATATAGTCAATTTGATTTTTATACAATCCATTGGGTGAAGTCCATGCGTACAGTTGCCGCTTGTGTTGCTGGAAGAAGGTGTTTGAGATGAATAGATCGTTGGTCTTGCAGAATTTTATCAGTCTTTCTCCAGCTTCATTTCTGTTGCTAAGTCCATAGTTTCCAACTACTTTGCCTTCTTCTTTGTTGCCAACGTTTCTGTTCCAGTCACCCATGACTATCAGGATATCCTGTTTTCATGTTCTGTCAATTTCAGCTTGTACTTGTTCATAGAACTCTTCAATTTCATTCTCTTCTGCAGCTGTTGTTGGGGCATATACTTGAATTATAGTTGTGTTGATAGGCATTCCTCGTAGACGAATAGAGATTAAGCGTTCGCTGACTGCATTGTATTTCATTACAGTTCTTTCAAGTTTCTTCTTTATTATAAATGCAACACCATTTCTTCTTTGTCTTTCATTTCCAGCATAGTAGACCATGTGATCATCTGATGCAAAGTGCCCTATGCCAGTCCATTTCAGTTCACTGACACCCAACAGATCAAGTTGTATACGTTCCATTTCATTGTTGACCACCTCCAACTTCCCTTGGTTCATGCTTTGTACATTCCATGTTCCAATGTGTAAGACATCTTTACAGCTTCTGACTCTTATTTCATGCGCAGCTACATCAGCAGTCAGACGTCCTGAGGGCTTTGATCCAACCACATCATAAATGCTGGCTTTACTCTGAAAAGTCTTCAGCTCTTCCCCAGTAGCTAGTTGAGTGCCTTCTGACTTGGGGGTCTCATCTTCCAGCACTATAGCACAATTTTTTTTGTTGTAACTATCCATTGGGTTTTCATGGCAAGATACAGAAATAGATTGCCGGGCCTTTCTTTCGCGCAATTTAAGTTTGGTGTTGTTGCCGTCACAGAAATGTGATCCTCCGCCGTCAACACTATCCCATTCTGCAGCTGCCCAGATGGGTGGTTTGTCTTGGTCTGGCACCTCAGCTGAGACCTGTCCATCTTGGGAGACCCTGCCAATAGTTAAACTACCGATAGTTTAGCTCTCAGCATCACTGATGCACACAAGTCCTCACAGCACGACAAGCTGCAAACCAAGTGAGGGACCACTAGGCTACTCCTCCACATTATAAATTATAGTGTTGTATTGTTGTCTTTGTGTAGGTTATGTTGCAATCTGCCTAGGTCTTATTGTGTGGAATATAATACTAATAAATACATATTTTGAAGGCTTTCTTTCATAATAAGGATGCATAATTTTGTGGCTATAAGACTAATATTTTACCTGATGTTTGTAGATTGAAATAGAGTAGAGGTCGTTCTTTTCTTCAGATGAAACAAAGAGTGTGGTCCCTGGGTACAGCCTTCTTTGTACAATTTCCTTGTAAATGCCTGGTCTGTCTATAAGGAAATAGGTACGTTTTCTTAAATAATTGCATGTAGAAGATTTCTTGAAAGCTCATAATATTTAAAACGTGTATTTGTGTAAGGGCTTGGGTGGATTTTTTAAATTTGAAATATTTAGAATTGTACTCTCTTTCTTTTGCCTTCTTTCGTGATCTGGGCTGTTTTGGAATTTTTTTCAACTTTTTCTTTTTGGTACCAAGCTTAAATATAACTTGTTTTGTTTAACTTTCTTGTTAACAAATTTGAAAATTTAATAAAAAGCCTCCCCCTTCATTCTATCAGCAAATATAGCCAGTCTGCTGCATCAGTAAATCAGTATGATATACACTGTACTGTATCTTCAATCCTCCCTCTCCTTCAATCCCCTCTGACAAAGCTAGGCAGGGTGACTTAAAGCTGCCTCCTTCTTAGTGCCACTGGGCCAAGTCTTAGTAACATAGGGGCCAATATTCAAAAGGGTTTATCCAGTTAGCAGGACCTGCTAATTGGATAAGCTGCAGTGAGAGCAATATTCAGCAGTATTATCCAGATAGTGCTGCTGAATATTTCCTTTGACCACTGTGCCACTGTCCAGAGAATGTGAAGGGTCCATGGGTGGGCAAAAGTGGTCCAAGACATTATACAGTCAGCGGCAATTTTCAATCCACTAAATGGATTGTGGTTCCACTAAGAAACCACATCAAGTTAGGCCATAAAATGCAGGCCTAATTTTATGTGGTTCTCTATCTGGATAATGGCTGAATACCGCTGCTATCTGGCAAACCTGGGTGGTCACCGTTAAAACTGGATTTTCATCAGAGGCCACTAACTGGTCACTTCCATTGAATATGCGGTTTCATTGTGGGAGCTAAAAGCAATGAAATAAATAAATAAATAATAGCAAGAAAAGCTGAAAGACAAAGACCCTGCATTCATGGAACCTCAAGCCAGTCATTGAGTGCCAATGATCTGCAATGACTAGGACGTCTTCCCAACAGGAGCTGGAAGTGCAGCCTCTATAGCATCTATCTACGCCAGGGAAAGATTTAAGCCAGGCCTATTCTAATAGTATCATAGAGCACTGCCTTTGAGCCACTGTCCTGGCCCCATTTCCAAGTTTAGATAAAGGCAAGCATTAATGATATATGTAAATGATATATGTTTTGTTTTTTACAGATAAACTAAATTTACCCATGCACCTACAGAAGGTAGAGATGGACCTGATAGACCAGCAGAAATGTAGCGAATGGTACCCTACATTAACGAAGAATATGTTGTGTGCAGGTTTTGAAGAAGGAAACCGTGATGCTTGCAAGGTTATATTCTTCTTATAACACACAGTTTGAAATACCATGTGTTAATGAGATGAGATTTAAAGAAGTATATATATACGCTAGAGGAGGAAGGGAGAGATACGACAGAAACATTGAAATACCTTAAAGATATATATATATATATATATGTGTGTAATGCACAGAAAACAAGCCCTTTTTAGTGAAAAGAAAGTTTTAAGAACAAGAGATCATGATATGAGAGTCACAGGGCAGACTCATGAGTAACATATTTATTTATATATTTATTATTAGGCTTTATTAACTGCCTTTATGAAAAGAGATTCACTCAAGGCAGTGTATAGCAGCTTTCCCCTGACACAGACAACTTACATTGTGGTAGCAGCATAAGGATAAGCAATATGACCTCATTTTAGCATACAGACCATTAGAACAGTCAGATAAACTTGGTAATAGACAATAATAGATAGCAACAATGTGATACAATGTCAGTAATGTACACCAGAGGTTACCGAACATTTCCTTCTTAACATCCAAAAAGTGCAAGGACTTCCAAAATTATTCCCACCACTCTTGCTGGACCCCCTCCCCTCAGCACCAAGCCTGCCCCACTAGCCCTCTTTATCTCCCTTCCTTTTCCTGTCTTCACCAGTCTCTCTCTCTCTAGCCACTTGTCATCTGAGTCTCTTTCTCTCTCCCTCTATCTAGCCAGTTCCCTCCAGTATCTTTTTCTCCCCCCCAGCCAATGCCACCAGCCTCTTTGTTCTCTTTTCTGTGTCGTGTGGATCCTCTGTAAGGTCTCATAGTCTAGGGATCCACAGACCACAACTTGACAGGGCCAGCCCTAGGCATCACCACCCCCCTGCCCCCGCCGCTGCCATTGCCCCAGATCTGAGGACAGCCTGCAGTGGTGGCAGGCTATGAACTTTTAAAGATGGAAAAAAAGCAAAAGCACAGGGTCTTGAAGACTCCAGCGCGCTTGCAGAAAGCATGCGTCAGAAGGGGTGGGCTCAGCTTAATATCATATACCATTTCATTCACAGGCATTAAGAGGAGAAAAAGGCCTCAGAATACAGGAGATTCGGCTAGAGCATATAACAAGCCTTTGCCTATTCCCATCACATCAACAGCCAGTAAAAACTCCCCTTTAATTTAAGTTTTTTTCTGGCCGTTGATGTGATGGGAATAGACAAAGGCTTGTTATATGCTCTAGCCGAATCTCCTGTATTCTGAGGCCTTTTTCTCCTCTTAATGCCTGTGAATGAAATGGTATATGATATTAAGCTGAGCCTGTGAATTAGTGGAGTGATTTTTTTGATTGTTGAATATGAAATTCTAGTTCACTCTGGAAGTGACAATTTTTGAATTGTGTTATTACATCAGAAGGGGTGGGACTGTCAGGCCTTTACAAGCGCACCAGTCTTCAAGACCCTATGTTTTTCTTTTTCTTTTAAGCCACTGCTGCCGCTGATGTTGAGAAAGGCAGCGGCAGGAGAAAGGTAGCGAGGTCACATTGGGCATCGGCAGAGGTAAATGTTAGATGCTGGACGTGTGAGGTCAGGGGGCCCGGTCAGATGCTGGACACGAGCAGGGCAGTGGGATATTGCTGAACACTGGGGGGGGGGGGGCAGGGGGACATGGAGAGAGAGGGGAGAGAGGGCAGATGGTGGCCAGAGAGTGGAGGCAAAGGGCCGATGCTGGACATGGGGGGCAAGAAAGTACAGATGCTGGATATAGTAGGTGCATGGAAGACAGGTGCTGGGCATAGGGTGGGTGAAAGGGTAGATGCTGGTCGTGGGGGCATGGATGGGAGATAGAGTATAAAGAGCAAATGCTGGACACAGGGGGAGGGTGGAAGAAGAGAGAGGAGAGATCCTGGGAGTGGGGAAAGAGAGGAGAGAAGCTGGACATAGATATCCCACCCAATAATCATAGATAACAAGACAAAATTAGCTCACATAAATAGTTAAATGATACCTCATGTACATAGTTTGCTGTTTATGCACAGATCTCTGATGTTATTATATATTATATGATATATGTAAATGCATTTTTGTTTCACTGTAAATCGCCTTGACCTGGTTAAAGGCAGTTTATAAGTCTAGGTAAATAAATAAATAAACACAAGAGGGGGAGAAAGAGAGGAGGTGTGGTAGACTCAGGGGAGGGGGAAAAGGAGAGCTAGGAGGAAAAGCTAGAGGGAAAGGATAAAGAGAGAACAAGGTGAAGTGCTGGATATGGGGTGTAGGGAGATGCTAGACATAGGGGAATGGAGAAAAAGAGGGATATATTGGACACAGGGTAGAAATAGGGAGGGGGGAATGTTAGACATGGTAGGGTGAGAAAAAGGGGATGAATACCTGGATGGAGGAAAGAGAGGGGAGAGACACTGCACAAGGGAGGAGAAAAGGGGAGATATGCTGGAGGGGGTAGAGGAAGAGAGAAAGGAAGAGTAAAAGACTGGGGGGAATAAGAGGCTGGGGAAGGAGAGGCAGGGCCGGCCCGTCCATTGAGCGAGAATGTTGTTCGCACAGGGCCCCGCCTTTAACCTTTCCCGGCATTCGCGGCTTCATTGAAAGCCGCCAGTGGGAAGATAAAGGCTCTTCACGCTAGCGAGCTGTGCAGAGGGAGCCGGGGCCTCGCGCGGGCTTCCCCGGCTCCCTCTGCAGCCCCTTAGACGGCGCGGGGCTCTTCAGGGGGGCGGCTAGGACTGGATGGGCTGTGATGGGGGGGGGGAAACAGACTGGAAATGGGCTGTGATGGGGGGAGAAACGGACTGGAAATGGGCTGTGATGGGGGGGGAGACTGAAAATGGGCTGGGATGGGGGAAACAGACTGGAAATGGGCTGTGATGGGGGGGAGAACAGACTGGAAATGGGCTGTGATGGGGGGGGGGAGAACGGACTGGAAATGGGCTTGGATGGTTGGGAACGGACAAATTGGGCAGTGATGGCGGGAAACATACAGTAAAAGGGCTGAGGAGGGGGTGGGGGAGAAAAGACTGGAAATGGGCTGTGATGGGGGAACGGACTACAAGTGGGCTGTGATAGGGGGAGGACTGCAAATGAGCTGTGATGGTGGGGGGAATGGACGAAATGGGCTGTGATGGGGGGAGGGAACTTGGACTGGATATGGGCTGATGAAGAGCTGGATTAGGACTGCAAATGGTCTGTGATGGTGGGGGGGATAGGACTGGAAATGGGCTGTGATGGTGGGGATGGACGGACTGAAAATGGGCTGGGATGGGGGAAATGGACTGTGATGTGGGGGGGGGGGAACAGACTGGAAATGGGCTGTGATGGGGGGGAACGGACAAATTGGGCTGGGATGGGGGGAAACAGACTGGAAATGGGCTGTGGTGGGGGGGAGAACAGACTGGAAATGGGCTGTGATGGGGGGAACGGACTACAATTGGGCTGTGATGGGGGAGGATTGCAAATGGGCTGTGATGGTGGGGGGAATGGACGAAATGGGCTGTGATGGGGGGAACTTGGACTGGAAATGGGTTGATGAAAAGCTGGATTAGGACTGGAAATGGGCTGATGAAGAGCTGGATTAGGACTGGAAATGGGCTGACGAGGGGGCTAGGATTGGAAATTAGCTGATGGGGAACGTGGAGGAAATGGGCTGATGAGGGACTGGAATGGAACTGGAAAAGAGCATATGGGGGCTAGGACTGGAAATGGGCTGATGAGGAGCTAGGATAGGACTAGAAATGGGCTGATGGGGGGAACGTAGACTGCAAATGGGTGATGGGCTGGAATAGGACACTGGAAATGGGCTGATGGGGGCTGGAATAGGACTGGAAGTGGGCTGATGGGAGCTGGAAAAGGGCTGGAAATGGGCTGATGGGGAGCTTGGAGTGGAAATGGGCTGATGGGGGGGCTGGAATGGAACTGGAAAACAGCATATGGGAGGCTAGGACTGGAAATGGGCTGATGTGGAAGCTTGGGAGACTGGGACTAGAAGGGGCAGATGCTGGGTGGGTCTAGAACTATAAAGGAGCTGATTTTGGGGGAGGACTAGAAAGGGATGGGAAATGAGAATGGAGAGGGGAAAAGATATTTTGTGTGGGAGGGAAGAAAAGTCTACGAAGGACTGGGTATTGGAAGAGTAAGTGTAGATTGAGAATGGAAGGGTGAAATTTGAATGGATGATAAAGCAATAAGGAAAGAAATGGAGGAAAGAGCAAAAGGGGAAAGATCAGTATGTTAAAGCAGATATAGAGAAAAAAATTGGAAAAAAATCTAAAAGAGAAGAAAGGAAAATGGATAGCTCGCAGAAGACACAAAGAAACCAGAAGAAAGTGACTGGAGCAATTGCAACTGAAAAGAAAATGCACAAGCAACAAAAGGTAGAAAAATACTTTTTTATTTTGAATTTATTAACTGGAATATATCAGCTCTGGGAAATGTGCATTGTTAACATCTTTTGTGTTTTGTTTAGTACAAGAGGAAATTAATTTATAGTTTTATTTCTCCAGTGTTGTTGTACATCCCAAGTTTGGCTTTTGGGGTTCCCAGTTTAATTATTGTCTTCCTATTTCTAAATTGTGATCCCTTGTTCTTTGGTGACGGTCTATATTCTGCATTTTAACCAAGCTGAGGTATTCTGTTCATGTAGTTTCTATTTGACCGTGTCACTTGTTCTCTTTCCCCAGTAGGAGATGCATTGGTATTCTCTGAGATGTATTGGTTTAATATTTGCATTGTTGCCTTTTGATAGGTAGGGTTTGGTGCTTTGTGAGTCCTGGCAGAGCTGTTATGATATGGTGGATTTGCTATGAGTTCTAAATGGTCAGTGTTTATAGTACTTCCTAATGAGCCTGGCAGTTGGCACTGGAATATAGTAACGTAGAAATCTGTTAGTCTTTCTTTATCCAGACACTCATTAAGAAGCATGTTTACTAAAAATGCATGTTAACATTATGCAAATATTTATGCAAATGAGGCTCCCTATGCAAATGAGGCCCCGCAATTAATCTCCGCACATGGCCCCGCACCCCCTTGGGCCGCCCCTGAGGAGAGGACTATGTTAGGGATTTTATTTAGTGTACACTTGTATCCCGCTACTTCCAGCGATCAGCAGCGGCTTTCTATACATAACAGTGTGGTTGTACAGGCCATGGATTAAAACATACTTAATGATTTAGTGGAAAAGTACACAACACAACACTCGGATTACAGGTAAACAACACAACACTCGGATTACAGGTTTACACTTGATTGCAGGGCATTGTTTCACATGTATATACATATTTACAGGTTGTCGGTTCTATTGGTGTCTGAATTACGGTGTTCTTTCGTTGTGCATGGGGATACACTAGTGTTAGAATATAGTGACTAGGTAGGATTGAAATGCGGCTGGAAAAGATGCGTCTTAAGATTTTTTCTGAAGTCTAGCAAATCTCCGTTTGCTCTCAGCTCGCATGGTAGTTGGATTGAAAAGTGATAGATGCAGGATCAAGGAGGGATTGAGGACCAGATGGTAAAAGGATAGAGTAAAATCTGAGATGATAAAGAGAGAAAATAAAAATGGAATAAAGCTGAAAAGAAAAGATAAAAGCCAGAAATATAAGGAAGTGAAGAAAACAGGAGGAGAGAGAAGTGGGCCAGAGACCTTAGAAAGCCAGTTAAGTAAGAGAAGACAGAGGAAATCAGAAACCAGAGACTGAGATCAACATGATTTGAAAATAAAATGGCAATCAACAAAGATAAAAAGATTAATTTTATTTTCAATTAAGTGATTGGAATATGGCAGTTTTTGGAATTTACATGTTTTGTCTTTATATTTTGCACATTACAGGGACATATGCATCTCTTCCTATTTTCCTGGTGCTGTTCTGCATGCAGAGGTGTAACCAAGGGTGGGCTATGGCCACTGCACTTTAGCATCACCATCCAATCTGCAGCAGCAGAACAGTCGAAAGAGAGGATAGCTAGAGGCAGTGTCAACATCCCTACTGCTTTGTGCCCATGTATGTTAGTGAGGCAAAGGATTTGCAGTTTTATTTATTTATTTAACTAGTTTTCTATATTGCCTTATCCTTTAATCAAAGCGGTTTACATTATGTAATCACTACAAACAGGTACTGGATACATTTCCTTGTCCCCAAAGGGCTCACAATCTATGTGTTCCTGAGGCAAAGGAGGGTTAAGTGGCTTGTCCAAGGCCACAAGGAGTGCCTATAGGACTAGAAACCCCAGTCCCTTCAGCTTGAGACTGCTGTCTCCAGGTGGGACTTGAACCCCCACAGCCCTCTGGCCTGAGGTACTGTGCCCAAACCACCACTACTACTACTACTGAGCATTTATATAGCGTTACAAGTCATATGCAGCGCTGCACAGACATGTAAGTAACAGTACCTGCTCATCAGAGCTTACAAGCTAGTCAAGACAAACACAGAAGGTGTAGGCAGGGATAAAGCAAGGGGAAAGAAAAAGGAGATCAGGTGAGTCAAGACCCAAAAGCAGCAGTGAAGAGGTGAGTTTTCATCCTGGATTTGAAGAGGGTTAGAGAAGGTGCCTGGCGTACAGACACAGGTAGTTTTCTTCCAGGCGTAAGGCGCAGCAAGGTGAAAGGAGCGAAGTCTGGAGTTAGCAGTAGAAGAGAAGGGTACAGATAGAAGCAGTTTGCTAGAAGAGCGGAGTTCCCGAGGGGGGTTGTAAGGAATGATAAGAGAAGAAATGTAGTGAGGCGCCACAGAGTGAATGCATTTATAGGTCAGCAGGAGAAGTTTGAACTGGATGCGTAAATGGATAGGGAGCCAATGAAGTGACTTGAGAAGAGGAGTAATATGGGCATGACGAGGCTGGCGGAAGATTAGCCGCGTAGTAGAGTGTTGAACAGATTGAAGGGGAGAGAGATGATTCAAAGGGAGACCAACAAGGAGTAGGTTACAGTAGTCAAGACAGGAGGTGATTAAGAAATGGATAAGCATTTTAATAGTGTGTTCAGAAAGGAAAGGGCGAATTTTGCTGATGTTATAGAGAAAGAAATGGCATGTCTTACGTATCAGATGGATATGTGTGGAGAAAGAGAGCGAGGAGTCAAAGACAACCCCCAGATTGCGGGCTGAGGAAACAGGAAGGAGTACAGAGTTATCCACAGAGAATGAGAAAGGAGGAAGAGGAGGGGAGGTTTTAGGGGGAAAGATAAGAAGTTCAGTCTTAGCCATGTTCAGTTTCAAGCGGCGGTGAGACATCCAGGCAGCAATGTCAGAAAGGCAGGCAGAGATCCGGGTCTGGATTACCGGAGAGATTTCAGTCGTAGAGAGGTAGATCTGGGAGTTATCAGCATACAGATGGTACTGAAAGCCATGGGAAGAGATAAGCGCAACAAGGGATTGGGTGGTAGAGAGAAAAAAGGAGCGGACCCAGGACAGATCCTTGGGGTACACCAACTGGGAGCAGGGTAACAGAGGAGGAGGAGCCACCAGAACACACACTGAAAGAGTGATGGGAGAAATAGGAGAGATAGGAGGAGAACCAGGATAGTACAGAGCCCCTAAAACCAAGCGAGGACAGGGTATCGAGGAGAAGGTTGTGGTCAATAGTGTCAAAAGCAGCAGAGAGGTCAAGAAGGATGAAGACAGAGTAAAGGCCCTTGGATTTTGCCAGGAACAAGTCACTGGAGACTTTGGCAAGAGCCATTTCAGTAGAGTGTAAAGGACGAACGTCAGACTGTAAGGGATCCAGGAGGGCATGAGAGGAGAGGAAGTCGAGACAGCAGCGGTAAACCGCACGTTCAAGTAGTTTAGAAATGAAGGGAAGGAGAGAGATGGGTCGATAATTAGAAGGACAGGTGGGATGAAGTGAGGGTTTCTTGAGGAGAGGTGTGACCACAGCATGCTTGAAGTCTGCAGGGACTGTTGCACTGGAGAGCAATAGGTTGAGAATATGAGAGATGGAAGGGACAATGGTGGAGGAGATGGGGCTTAGGAGAAGGGTGGGGATAGGATCAGAGGAGCAGGTGGTGAGTTTGGAGGAAGAAAGAAGGTGTGCAATTTCCTCTTCAGAGATCACAGGAAAGGAAGAGAGGGTAGCAGAGGTAGGGGGGAGAGTTGGGAGTGAAGAGGGGGAGGAGGGTAAGTAGCTGACTGTGGGGAATTGGAGGGTGATCTTGTGGATTTTGTCATGGAAATAGTCAGCTAGGGTTTGGGCAGAAAGGAAGGGAGGGATCAGAGGCGGAGGCACTTTGAGAAGAGAGCTGAGAGTAGTAAAGAGACAGCGAGGATCAGAGGCAAGAGAGTTAGTCAGATGGACATAGTAGTCTTGTTTGGCAAGAGCTATGGCTGACTGGAAAGAGACAAGCATGAATTTGAAGTGTAGAAAGTCTGCAGGGGAGCGGGATTTGAGCCAAGCACGCTCAACAGAATGGGCACAGGAACGTAGTTAGCGGGTAGTGGATGAAAGCCAGGGCTGGGGTGCAGAACGTCTCACAGGAGTTGGCACGGGCGAAGCGAGAGCATCCAGAGCCGAGGAGAGTGCAGCATTATAAGAAGTTACTGCCTCGTCAACAGACTTAGATGACATAGTGGAAGAAAGAGATGAAAAAATAGTGGAAGAGAGAGCCAAGGAATAAATAGCATAAATAGGTTGGAGGAGACAGGACGAGGCTGAGGCAGCGGGTGATGAAGATTAAAGCTTAAAAGGTGATGGTCAGATAAGGGAAGAACTGAGCTACAGAAGTTCGAGGGTAAGCAACTAGAGAAAAATATCAGGTCAAGGCAGTGGCCATGCTGGTGAGTGGGGGCAGTGGAACAAAGTTGGAGGTCAAATGAGGAGGTAAGGGAGAGGAGCTTTAAAGCATAAGGATCAGAGGGGTTATTGACATGAATGTTAAAATCCCCAAGAATAAGAGTGGGGGAAGAGGAATCGAGAAAGAAGAAAAGTCACGAGTCAAAGTCAGTGAGAAAGGTAGAAGCAGACTTGTCAGGAGGTCAATAAATAACAGCAACCCGGAGAGGAAGTGGAGTGAAAAGGCAGATGTTGTGGACTTCAAAAGAGAGAAATGAGTAAGACTGAGGCAGCAAGAGGGGTTGGAATTGGCAAGAAGGAGAAAGTAGAAGCCCAACACCCCCACCACGGCCAGTGGGACGAGGTGTGTGGAAGAGCTGATAGCCCCCATGACAGAGAGCAGCTGTAGATGCAGTATCATCTGGGAGGATCCAGGTCTCAGTTAGAGCAAGAAGATGTAGAGCATTAGAGATAAAGGGATCATGAGTAAAAGTAAGTTTATTAGAGACAGAGTGTGCGTTCCACAAGGCACATGAGAAAGGGAGAGTGGAAGGGGAAAGGAGAGGGATATAGATAAGATTAGACATGTTGCATGAAGATCTCTTCTCAGAGTGAGACAGAAGTCTAGGGGGCCAGGATTGGGGTTGATATCTCCGGATGAGAGAAGGAGAAGGAGTAGCAGAGTACGGGGTAGAGAGGAGACATTACGGCAGAAACGAGGGTGAGGTTGCCTTAGAGAGAGAGGAGATGGTTGAATGAGAGGGAGAAAGTGATGAAGCTCAAGAGCTGATGATAGGGTAGAAGACAGAAAGGAGGGGGAAGTGAGGACAGGAAAGGGGAGATAAGGAGGGGAGGAGTGAAGGTGCTGGTAAGAGGGGAAACAGGGAGTATGAAGAAGAGGAAGACAATGTGATGAGGAGCCATAGAAGAGGAATAGAGAAGAGAACAAAGGCCAGAGAATATAGAAGGTAGGAAAATGAAGGGATTAGGTGCACCTGTGCATAAATTAGATAATGAGCAAATGACAGCTATAAAAGACAGCCAGTCACAGGGTGGGTGGGGTATAAGTTATTCAGCTGAGAAGAGCTGAACAAAAGTGCAGAATTAAAGGGAATACATGAATAATGACAAATAAATAAATAAATATGTGGAGACAGACAGATAGAACTCAAAGCAAAGCAGGCAAATTCAGCAAAAATCACGGTTAGGAGAGTTCAGGAGAGAGCACTGCTGTTCTCAAAGGACAGAAGGGCAATCAGAGCAAGCACACATGGAGGACAGGAAATGGGGTCTACAATGATATCTCAGCAGGGGGAGGGGTTGGCCACTCAGGTAGACTAAGAGCAGAGAGAGGAAAATAGTTTTAAACTCTACAGCAATGGAGACAGAGCAAGGATAGATATGGAGTTAAAGGTTAACCTGGCCAACACAGACAGGCCAGATCGTTAGAGGAGGAAGAAAGGAGAGTTGCAGTTAGTTATGGAAAAGGATAAGTTATTCAGCTGAGAAGAGCTGAACAAAAGTGCAAAATTAAAGGGAATACACGGATAATGACAAATAAATAAATAAATATGTGGAGACAAACAGACAGATAGAACTCAAAGCAAAGCAGCAAATTAAAATTAAAACCCAAGAGGATTGTGGAAAACTGCAGGAGGATCTGGATAAATTGGAAGACTGGGCATCCAAATGGCAGATGAAATTTAATGTGGACAAGTGCAAAGTTATGCACCTAGGAAAGAACAACCCACACTATAGTTACACGATGCAAGGCTCCACATTAGAAACCACCACCCAGGAAAAAGATTTAGGAGTCATCGTGGATAACATGTTAAAACCCTCCGCCCAGTGTGCAGCGGCGGCCAAGAAAGCAAATAGAATGCTAGGTATCATAAGGAAAGGGATGGAGAATAAAACAAAGGATATTATAATGCCTCTGTATCGCTCCATGGTACGACCGCACCTTGAATATTGTGTGCAATTCTGGTCACCGTATCTTAAAAAGGACATAGAGTTATTAGAAAAGGTACAGAGAAGAGCCACCAAATTGGTGAAGGGGATGGAAGGCTACTCCTATGAAGAGAGGCTAAAAAGGTTAGGGCTCTTTAACCTGGAAAAGAGACAGCTGAGGGGAGATATGATAGAGGTCTATAAATTAATAAATGGAGTGGAACGGATAAACGTGGATCAATTGTTTACGCTATCAGAATATAGAAGGACTAGGGGACATGTAATGAAGCTACGGGGTAAACTATTTAAGACAAATAAGAGAAAATATTTCTTCACTCAACGTGTAATCAAACTCTGGAATCTGTTACCGGAGGATGTAGTAAGGGCTGTTAGTATAGCTGGGTTTAAAAAAGGTTTGGACAAGTTCCTGGAGGAAAGGTCCATAAACCGCTATTAAAAAGGGACCCAGGATATCAATGCTTGACCTAGTACAAGCACTGCAGAACCTGTGTCTTTTGGGGAAACTGCTAGGCACGTATGACCTAGATTGGCCACTGTTGGAAACAGGATACTGGGCTTGATGGACCTCGGTCTGACCCAGTATGGCATTTCTTATGTTCTTATGTTCTTAAATTCAGCAAAAATCACCTTTAGAAGAGCTCAGGAGAGCACTGCTCTTCTCAAAGGACAGAAAGGCAGTCACTAGGCCACTCCTTCCTCAGTTTTGCATTCTTGATGCTGCCAGGCTGAAATTTAAAACATTTTGTCAGGTCAGATTCAAGGCAATCTCAAATTTTAAGGTAATGTCTCAGTTTAATTTGTTTCGTAGCCTGATAGCTTCACCACTGCTGATTTCTGGGCTTTCCTGCTCTAGCACAGACCAATCCAGCCTGGGCACTATTATCTTTGAATTCATGGCTACCAAGATTAGTTTTCTCATTATATATCTTCCCTCCTTATCTGGCAATCTACTTCCGGTGACACTGCCAAGAAAACCCAGGAGCAGATATTTTTAATGGTTTGATTTTGTGTGTGCAGGGGAGGGGGTACTATGTAAGAGGCTTTAAGTTAAATTTGATTAATGATTATTATTAATTTTATTGTAACATCTGTTTTACTAAATTGCATATTTATGTTTGGAAGCCATTTAAGATTTTAAATTGATGGCATATACATTTTAAAATAATGTAAAATAATGTATGCAAATGATGCCCATTGGATATATAAATATTTATGCAAATGAGGTCCTGCAGTGAGTCTCCGCACATGGCCCCGCATCACCTTCAGGCTGCCCCTGCAGTATGGAAGCCACTGATGCACACCTTAAACAGTAGAGGAGAATCCTAAAATAACACACATATGATATTGTGTCAGCAGAATAAAAATTATGGGCTCGATATTCATTTGCAACTGCTATGCGCCTCTGTGGCACATTGCTGTCGATGCCAAACCTTAACCCTGGATATTCAGTGCTGGGGTCATATTGAACACATTACACCTATACTCGCAAACCTACACTGGCTCCCAATACAATCCAGAATAAAGCACAAATTGATTATCACAACATTTAAGACATTAAATAACATGGCCCCAGTCTCTTTAACAAAACTTATCACTAAAGACACATCCCAAACAGCGCTACGGAGAGGCCACACGAATAAAATCAGGATCCCAAAAGATTTCACAACTACCAAAAAAACAACTAATAAAAAAGCGTTTTCGCATGCAGCTCCCACCCTATGGAACTCCCTCCCTGAAGAAATAAGAGCATTAAATGATGCAAAGGAGCTCCGCAAGAAATTAAAAACATATTTGTTCATCTCCCATTTCGGCACACTAGAAAATACCTTACCACTAACAGGAAATGGCTAATAGATATCTCAGCGAATACCAATTCCAATTTTTTTCCTCAATTAAACTACAATTTAAAGTTGATTTAATAACTATTTGTAAATCCTGTAAATTGAAATATGCAAATAGTTCGAAATATGTAATAGTTCGTTTGTTATAGAACAAATTATTTACCATACATAGTTCAATCTTGTTTAATGTATTTAGCAAACTTGTACCTAGTTAACTAATGTTTCATGTAAAACAGATCTGTTACTCTGTTCATTTTTCGTTCATTGTAAACCGCACCTGATCTGTGGAAGGTAGCGGTATATAAGAAACTGTTAAATAAAATAAATAAAATATGCAGCCCCGGCTTCGCTGCACAGCTAAAGACACTACAGAAGCTAACCAGGAAGCAGCGATATTGAGCTGCTGCCCAGTTAGCTCCCATGGGAAAAGACAGGCCAGGTTTTGCTGTGCCTATCATTACCCACAGGTCACTAACTGGGCAGCAGCACAATACTGCCGCTGCTGGGTTAGCGAATGGCGCTATCCTCAGAATGTCCTGGAACGCCTACGACACGCCCCGATTCTAAGTGGTTAGCATTGGGGCATATAGTGGAATTAATTGAGGATATTCAGCAGCGATTTTAGGAGCATGAAATCCCAGGTGCTAGATACAATTTATAGGTGCCATGGCGACCTGGTGTCTGGGATTTGTCGAGTCTTGGTGTGTAGATGGTTAACATATTCTGTAGGTATTCTCGCCCATTTTATCTGATGACCTTGAAAATCAGCAACGGAGCTTTAAATTTGGCCCTGTAGGCTACTGGTAGCCAATGGAAGTTTTACAGGAAGGGCGTAATGATTCATGCTGCTTGCAGCCCTCTATCAATCATGATGCAACATTCTGAATTAATTGGAGCTGGTGCAAACTCTCTGTGGCTTGATCAGTATACAGGGCATTGTACTAGACTAGCTGTGACATTATCACAGCATGGTCCACTGTGATCAGATTCATCCTCTCACTATATAGAGAAAGATTCCATAGTTGACGCAGGTGGTGGAAGTAATTTTTAAAAGTTGCCTGAATATGTGGGCTCATAGTAAGAGATGAATCAGGCAGTATCCCAAGTATATCACCCTGTGATTTTTAGAGGGAGTCCATATGAAAATATTTCTTCATAGAAAGGAGGGTGGATGCATGGAAAGGCTTCTAACTTGCCATGAATTTCTGAACAACAAAAAATGAAAACACAATTCAAATAGCCCTGGGAAAGATATAGGGATATGGGGGATACTTAGGTATGAAGAAGTGAGGGAAACGTCAGAGATTAGCTATAGTTTGGCATTGTACCAGGAAGTAAATTCAGCAAAAGGTAGATGGGCTTTATGGGTCTTATCTATTTTATATTTCTAAATTAATATTGTGTGTATGTGTGTGTAAGAGTAGTTACTCACCTGTAACAGGTGTTCTCCAGGAGCAGCAGGAATCAGTCCTCACTTATGGGTGTCATCGGCGCCGATGAAGCCCCAGCGGAGCATTTCCCCAGCTTTCCATGAAAGCCTTTGGGAATGCTGGCACGCATGTGTGGTTCCCTTCCCGCCTAAAGGTGCCATCTTACCTCAGTCAAATGACATAGCTAAGAAGAGCACACAAAAATGTAAAAATTAAACTATGTACAACTGCAACTCCAAGGGGAGGAGGGAGGGTAGTGAGGACTGATTCCTGCTGCTCCTGGAGAACACCTGTTACAGGTGAGTAACTACTCTTTCTCCAGGACCAAGCAGGAAGTCAGTCCTCACTTATGGGTGACTCCCCAGCTCTGGGCTACCAGGAACCCAGGCTGAACAAGAGAACTCCCTCTAGTCTCAGCAACACAGAAAAGGCTTTTCAAGGACACACCCTACACCGGTAGCCCAACCAGAGGGCAGGAGGGCAGGAGTTGCCTAGACCTCAAAGAGATTCCGGAGTACTGCTTGGCCAAAAGCACTGTCCCTACCGGACTCCCTCTCCAGACAGTAGTGGGCTGTAAATGTCTGGCTTGAAGACCAAGTAGCAGCCCTGCAGATGTCTTGCAATGGGACAGAGCGGAGGTGAGCCACTGATGCAGCCATTATCCTCACATGGTGGGCCGTGACCCTACCCTGCAAAGGAAGGTCAGCCGCCTTGTAAGCCCAGGTGATACAGTCAGCCACCCAGGTGGACAAGGTACGCTTGGACACAGCCACCCCCAAGTTATTGGGGTCAAAAGAAATGAAGAGCTGAGTAGCCCTCCTGTGACCTTGCATACGCTCAAGGTAGAAGGATAAGGCCCTCCTACAGTCCAGGGTATGCAGAACTGCTTCAGCCTGACTTGCATGAGGCCTAGGGAAGAATGTTGGAAGAACCACCTCCTGGTTGAGGTGGAAAGAGGAGACAACCTTAGGAAGGAACTTAGGGTG
Source organism: Ichthyophis bannanicus (assembly GCA_033557465.1). Taxonomy (NCBI): domain Eukaryota; kingdom Metazoa; phylum Chordata; class Amphibia; order Gymnophiona; family Ichthyophiidae; genus Ichthyophis; species Ichthyophis bannanicus. The sequence continues at coordinate 78,919,321 of CM066048.1, forward strand.
AGTCCTGAGGACTACCCTGTTTTTATAGAATCTGGTGTAAGGCCTATCACAAACCAAGGCCTGAAGTTCACTCACTCGCCTAGCCGAAGTAAGGGCTATCAGAAAGAGAGTCTTCCAGGAAAGGAAGCGTAGAGGGCAAGTAGCCATTGGCTCAAAAGGAGGGCGAGTCAGCTGCTGCAAGACCACATTCAGTTCCCACTCAGGAGCAGGAGGACGTATGGGAGGCTTGAGAAGAAGCAAGCCTCTGAGGAACCTGGACACCAAAGGGTGCACAGATAAGGAATGTCCCTCTACTAGTGAGTGGTGAGCTGCTAAAGCTGAGAGGTGGACCCGAACAGAATTGGACTTCAGACCCTGAAGCACTACTGGCACAGTACAGGAGAAAGGATCCACTGTACGAAGTTGGCACCACACAGAAAACCTCTTCCACTTGAGAACATAGGTCTTCCTAGTGGACTGTTTCCTAGAGGCTAGGACAACTTCCTCAACTTCTGGAGGCAGGCCCCAGGGAGCCAACACTACCCTTGCAGCCTCCAGGCCATCAGATTGAGAGACTTGAGATTGGGGTGCATCAGGAAGCCCTGATCCTGAGAGAGAAAGTTGGGTTGCAACCCCAGAGGCAGAGGTAGATCCACTGCAGTCCAGGGAATCAGAAAAGCATCTGCTGCTATGCGCAGAGGATGCGGTTGCCTGGAGCAGAACCTTGGCAGCTGGTGGTTCAGTGGACTGGCAAACAGGTCTATGGATGGAAGTCCCCATTTCAGGAAAATCTTTTGAACCACTAAAGGATGCAGCTGCCACTCGTGTGGTTGCAGAATCCTGCTCAATCTGTCGGCCAGGCAATTTTCCTGGCCTGGAAGATAAACTGCTTTTAGGAGCATGTTGTGTTTCAGGGCAAAGGAACAGATGTCCTGGGCCTCCTGACAAAGGAGCTGGGAACCCGTTCCGCCCTGTTTGTTCACATAGAACATGGCTACCTGGTTGTCTGTTTGGATCAAGACAGACTGTTGGGCCAGGGAAGCAGTAAAGGCCTTGAGGGCCAAGCGGATAGCTCTGAGTTCCAGTAGATTGATCTGCTGGGACGCCTCCCAAGGAGACTACAGGCCTTGGGTGCACTTGTCTAGACAATGAGCCCCCCAGCCCCGCAGAGAGGCATCGGTGGTCAGTACCACCGTGTAGGGTGGCAGCTGAAAGGGCACCCCCACAAGTAAATTGGGGGGGTGCAACCACCAGTTGAGGGAGGTCAGAAAACGTTGGGACACTCTGATCCTGTCTCTGAGACTGCCTGAGGCTTCTGACCACTGAGTCCGAAGGCACCACTGAGCAGGCCTCATAATGAGCCTGGCATTGGGGGTTACCTGCACTGTCGACGCCATGTGGCCCAGAAGCCTGAGACAGAGTCTGGCGGATACCAGGGACCTGTTCAAAAACTTGCTGGCTAGGTCTATGAGCCTTTGTGCATGGTCCACTGGTAAGAATGCTCTTGCCAGCTGAGAATCCAACCTTGCTCCTATGAACTCCAAATTCTGGGAGGGGAGCAAAGTGGACTTTGCGAAGTTTATGACAAAGCCCACCTTCTGGAGCAGTTCTATTGTCCTTGTGGTGGTCTGTTGGACCTCTAGGGACGTCTGGCCCCTGATGAGCCAGTCGTCCAGGTAAGGAAATACAAAGATGCCCTGATTTCTCAGGTAGGCCGCCACCACTGCCAGGCACTTGGTAAATACCCTGGGAGCGGAGGACAGGCCAAAGGGCAGTACTCTGTACTTATAATGGTTTCCCCCCACAATGAACCTTAGGTACTTTCTGTGGTCTGGATGAATAAGGATGTGAGTGTAAGCATCCTTTAGATCTAAAGAGCATAGCCAATCTCCCTGCTGGAGGTAGGGCAGAAGAGTTCCAAGAGTAAGCATCTTGAACTTTTCTCTGACTAGAAACTTGTTTAGGTTTCTGAGATCTAAAATGGGTCGAAGACCACCGTTTCTTTTTGGTACCAGGAAATACCTGGAGTAAAAACCGTGACCTTGGAAGTGGGGAGGCACAGGCTCCACCGCCCTGTCCACCAACAGACCATTCAGCTCTTGGAGGAGAAGGTCTGTATGCAGGGGAGGCCGTAAAGGTTCCCCTGGAAAGTATGGTGGAAGCAGTTGGTAAAAATGGAGGGCATAGCCTCGACGTACAATGTCCAGCACCCAACTGTCTTGAGTTATCAAGGGCCACTGGTGGGCGAACAGGGCTAGGCGGCCTCCTGTGCAGGACTGGGTCAGCAAGGGAGCCATGGCCATACTCAAGGAGTCAAAAACCCCCACCCTGCTGAGTGGTAGCAGGGGCTGAAGGCTTGGGGGCTCTCTGCCTACGGGGCCCATTACCCTGGCCCTTGGCTTGCTGACCCTGTGGGGCAGCTTGGGCAGCCTGAAATTGAGAGTATTGTTTATAGGCAGTGCCCTTCCTCAGGTAAAAGGACTTTTTACCCGAGCCCTTCTTCTTCTGAGAAGGGGCAGAGGTCTTCCTCGACAGCCTCGTCCTCGTGAGGTGCTCAGTCTCGAGCTGGGCGGCCTTCTCGGCCACAGGCTTGCCAAAAAGGTTTTCACCCCGGCAAGGGACATCGACCAACTTGTCCTGAACCCATGGCTCGAGGTCCGATGACTGCAGCCAGGCCCGGCATCGAGCCGCGATGCTGGCGGCCGCTACCCGGGCCGAAGCCTCGAAGCCATCATAGGCGGCACGGGAAATGAACTTAGAGCATTCCCTGATCCTCGAAGACAAGGACTTAAAACTCTGCAAGGGTTCCCCGGAGAGACCAGCAGAGAATCCGGCCAACTCCTTGGCCAGGTCTCGTAAATACATGCCCATGTAGAGCGGGTAAGTCTGGACACGGCAAGCAAGCATCGAGCCCTGAAAGCACTTTCTACCAACGCCATCAAGGCTTCGGGCTTCTCTGCCGGGAGACACCGCGGAGTGGATCTTCTGACTTTTCAGACGATGCATGGCCGATTCCACAACCATGGAATGGTGTGGTAGCTGTGCTTTTTGGAAGCCAGGACTCTTACGGAGCCGATAGATGGAATCGACTCACTTGCTCAAAACCGGCGCCGAGGCCGGTGCCTCCCACATCCGGAAGAGGAGCCGTTCCAGCATCGGAGGAACCGGGACAGTAAAGGCCTCCTTCGGAGGAGAGTCATACTGTAGAGCATCGAGCTCCTCGGCTCGAGGCTCTTCCTCGGGGTCAGCCGGGATAGTCAGGGCAGCGGCCATATCCCGGACAAACTCCGAGAACCTGGTATCCTCTGAATGGGATCTACTCCAGGGCTCAGACTCTGGTGAGTCCGAAGGGACACACCGAGTCTTAAAGGTGTCAGGAGACTCCTCGTCTTCAGTCTCCCAAGCAGACTCGTCCGATGTCGAGTCGAGGTCCGACTCCGCGGGGCCCCTAGGCACCCGCCCCGACGTTGGGGGCACCGGCGTCGAGACCCTCGGTCCCGAGCGGGAGGTCGAGGGAGACCTTGACCGAGGACGACTTCGAGCCGCAAGGGACTCGAGTATCGGCTCGGTCTCCAGGGTCGACTTCGAAGTCGATGTCCCGGTGGTTGGGGCAGATGCGCCAGGCAGGCTGGCCATCAGCGCCTGCTGCTGCTCCATGAAGGCAGACATTCTGCACTCCAAGGCTGTCAACCTGAGACTCAGCTCGGGTGACGCAGCAGCCCCCGACTCGGGCCCCAGCGGCGCCGGGCCCGACATCGGGTCTCGGGGAGGCGAGTCCATGAGGACAACAGGACTTACGTGTCCAGCAGACTCCGGCTCGATGCGAGGAACTTTTGTTGGCTTCTCCTTGTCCACGGGCCCGGGACGACTGTTGGGGGTCTTAGACCTGGCCCTCGAGGGCTCAGGGACCTCCTCCGACGTCGCCCTCGTGAGCCGCTTCTTCCTCTTACGTTCCCGGTCGGGGGACCCCCTGTCCGAGGAACTCCGACGCCTCTCGGGATCAGAATCCCGAGATGTCGAGGCCCGGACGAGGTCCGGGCCCGGGCAGAGGCCGAGTCCGAGAAAAGCCTTTCACTTTGCTGCTGACGACTTCGGAGGGCCTTGGAAGACATCTTCCCACATGGCCCGCATGTTTTAGAATCGTGGTCCGGGCCGAGGCACCGAAGGCAGCAGTCGTGTGTGTCGGTGAGAGACATTATCTTCTTGCACCGATCACACTTTTTGAAACCGCTGGAAGCCATCGGGGAAAAAAGGTCCCCGCGAGGTCAAAGGACCGGCCTTCCAGGGAAAAGGAAAAAGTTTTGGTGCGAACGCCGAGCCACTAAGGGCAAAAACCGAAAAAAGAAAGAAGGGATTCGATACCAGTGTACCGAACCCGGCGGGAGGGGAACCGACGTCGAATCCGAGGAAAAAAGCGAAATAACGCTAAGAAAAAACGTCTCTTTTCCGGGAAAAAAAGGACACACGTCCGATGGGCTTCACGGAAAAAAAGAGACTGAGGTAAGATGGCACCTTTAGGCGGGAAGGGAACCGCGCATGCGTGCCAGCATTCCCAAAGGCTTTCATGGAAAGCTGGGGAAATGCTCTGCTGGGGCTTCATCGGCGCCGATGACACCCATAAGTGAGGACTGACTTCCTGCTTGGTCCTGGAGAAAGGACCGATTCTTTACTTTCTTTCTAGTAGCGACAGTCACAGGAGCATAAGATTGCATATAAAAGTCTAAGAATAGAGCACAATAAGACTGACCAAGGCCTATTATTATTTTAAACAATATTTATTTATTGGCACCCCCTTCCTTATAAATAATAGTAGCTGTAAGGGAATCTTCTAGATGTGCATAGGAGCAAGATTAGTAAGTAATGGCTGGGTTTAATAGAGAGCTGATGATTCCTTTTCTTCTCCCACAGGGTTACAATGGCGGGCCCCTGATGTGCAAATACTGGAAGGATGATATCTGGTACCAGGTGGGGATTATGAGCCATGGATTGGGCTGTGGTGGGAAGCAGACATCTTCTGTATATACTCGAGTCTCCCAGTATATTAACTGGATAATAACTGAGACACTTAAGTATGGGACACCATATGTGCCGGACGAAGAGCGTTTGAAGGAGGAAGACAAGGAGGGGGACGAGGAAGAGGAGGAGGAAGAGGAAGAGGAGCCCTCCCTTGACACCACTACCAACACCTTAGCCATTGCTGCCTCAAATACACCTAATCGCTTTTTCTCCCCTTCAGCCAGCGCTTCTCTTAATCCACCTAGTACTGCCATCATTCCCATTATTATCTCCTCCCCCCCCTCAGATAGTGCTACTCTTATCCCCACTCGGAGCTTCATCACCCCCTTTGTCATTCCCATTATTATCTCCTCCCCCCCCACCACAAAACACTATTATCAGACCTACTATTATCTCCCCCACCCCCTCAGCTGTCACTGCTGTGAAACCCACTAGTAGCTCTTTCTTCAGCCACTTCCCCTTCATGACTTTCCAGAATTTGCTAAATCAAAATAAAATTAACAAGAATACTGGCATTGGCAGTTATTTTCACTACCACTACGCTTATGACTACTAATCACCACTGACATCTCTCCCAGCACTACTTATTGCTCCTACCACTAATAATGCCCCTCCCCCCATTGCCACCACACCTACAACATCCACTGCCGCCTACAAGTGGGCCACTGCCAAGGATTCTCACGCTCTTTCTTGCTCCTCATTCTTGAGTCTGCTGCTGCGTATCTCAGAAATTAGTAACTTTCATGTACATATATATGAAAAAGCAAACCTTGTATTATTGCAGACTTGGTGTAGGTGGGTTTATATGTGTTGTAAAATTCTTTAACATTGCCTACAAGCAATAAATTGACAATTCCATTATTTTGGTTTAGCAGTTTCCCCTTGCTTCTTTGGGTTTCCAGCTTAATTAGAACTAGCCTGTATTGGACTGCAATGCCATATGCCTTCATTCACAACTACCTGGGTTTTCTTCCCCTTGTTTCATGTCTCCTCCCCAGTGCTATACCTAGGCCAATACACCAGTGGAGCTGCACAGGATGCAAAAATGTAGGAGCACATTTGGACCCGGACAGGACGTGGAAGTGTACTCCATCAGAAGTGAAGCTCAGAGCCTTTCACAAGAGCCCTGAACCACACGGTTTGAGGGAACATGAGGGCTGTGCTGCCTGACATCCGTGTTCCTATGCCAGCCATTGAGTCATGCTGTGCAGCTAGGCTCGTGGGGGGGGGGGGGGGAGGGGGAGTCAGTGCAACGCAGCACAAGTCCTCACCTTACAATGGAGTGGCATTGCTGGCAGGAATCCCAAGGCTCCAACAGTCAGATTCTGCAGACTGGGGCTGGGCAGAGCAGCAGGAGCTTATGCCATGGCTCCACTATCACTCTACCACAAGCACATTCTAAACACATCCTTGTGGTCCAGAATGTCTTGATGATAATCTCACATGCATCACTAGATTAGCATCAACACATTCTGAGCTGCAAGGATGCATTTAAAGAGGAAGCAGGAAATGGATTATGAGCAGGAGCTATCCCCACCTATAAGAGGAGCACTGCCCTCCTTGGTTGCAAGAGGAGTGCTCCCCCCATCCAGCTGTAAGAGAAGCACTGCCCTCCTTGGTTGCAAGAGGAGTGCTCCCCCCATCCAGCTGTAAGAGGAGCACTGCCCTCCTTGGTTGCCAGAGGAATGCTCCCCCCATCCAGCTGTAAGAGAAGCACTGCCCTCCTTGGTTGCAAGAGGAGTGCTCCCCCCATCCAGCTGTAAGAGGAGCACTACCCTCCTTAGTTGCAAGAGGAGTGCTCCCCCCATCCAGCTGTAAGAGGAGTGCTGCCCTGACCCTGCAGTAAGTGCACCTGAGATCCATTCCTTTCTAGGCAGACCTCTAATGTCATTCCTCACTCATCTCCACTGCTTAGCTCTGATGCCAGTTCCCCTCCTCTCTAAAGTAGATCTTATTTTCCTTTCTTTCCCCCTCTCCACTTGATGCCTCCAGTTCCATAGTCTCCAGCCTCTTCCCTCATACTTCTGTTAACCTTACCCTTTACAGCTCTGAAACCAGTCTCCCCATTCCCCTTCTACCCTCTTCTGTCTGCCTCTGATGCCAGACCCCACCCCTGCCCATATAACGGTGATGCCAGCTTCTCCTGTTTATCTCTGATACCAATCTTTCCTCCAGGTATTTTTGATTTCTGCCACTTTCCCTTTTCCCCTCATACCTCCAATGCCAGTCTCCTCCTTGCCCCCCCCCCCCCCTCTTGCAAGCAAGCATAATTCCATTTTCTCCACCTATGCCACATCAGCAATGGCTCTCCAGCCTCATAGGTTGCAAGGGAAGACAAGCATGAGAACAGCCTATGTTTTACTCTGGGCCTGTGGGCAGGACTGCCGTCAAATTAGGTTCAAGGTGTTGGAACCCTAGGCACAACTTACGCTTTTTACCCCTCCCACCCTGGCTGTCATAATCTATTTAGATTTGAATGTCATGCTGTTTGCCATCCCTTCAGAAGTCATTGCCCTAAACGTCTGCCTAGTTTGCCTGATGGTTGGGCCATCTAATTTTCTTGTAATCTAGGAACCAGCTTAAAACTTTAGGAGTCAGCTATGGAGATCTCATTCACAGTGCCCTCTCCCCCCTACTCCCAAAAGATGTATTGCAGTTCCTTTTCTTAAGGGTCTTATTTACTGCTTTCCCATTTTCTATGAGAAAAGAATGCTTGATAAATCAGGCCCTTAATGTGCCAGTGTACGAATGGCAGTGACCCTCCCACCAACCCCAATAAGTATGTCATCAGCAGCATATTAGTGACCCTCTATAGCTGCACCTAAGACAACTTCCTTTTTTTTGCTTCGCTTATCACCATGACCTGGTAATAAGTGAAGCAAAACAATCTCCCATAGCCCCCCTCACCCTGCCATCCATGCCATGCTGCACAGTTGTGCTTAAACTAGGCGCGGGGGGGGGGGGGGCTAGGGGGCAAGGGTCACCACAGTAGTCCAGTAGTCCTGGAGGCCAGTATCTGTGAGAAACTGTTTAAATAATCTGGCAGAAACTGAAAACAGCATTCCTTGAATGAAATCATAAAGTCATAAAAACATACTTCAGTCACATGAGGTGTCCTCACTGTTTTCTTGCTTTTACTTCTATCTAGGTTTATTTATCAATGACTAAAGTCAGATCATTTTTGCATCCATCACCTACATTCATCCAGAACTGAAATAAGTATGCTTTATGATAATCTGTCCTTTCTATATACAGTCTAACATCGTTCTAGCTTTGGTCGTGGAGTGCCTCAAAGATCAGTCCTGGGACTGCTACTGATCAACGGGTGATATTGCTGAAGGGTTAAAAGGAAAAGTTTCCCTTTTTGCAGATGATACAAAGATTTGCAAGAGTGGACACTTCGAAGGCATAGACAACATGAGAAAAGATCTACAAAAAATAGAAGAATGGTCAAATGCTTGGCAATTGAGATTTAGTGCAAAGAAGTACAGAATGATGCACTTGGGATGCAGAAATCCAAAGGAACTGTACATGATAGGGGACAAGAGGCTGGTGAGTACAGACCAAGAGAGGTACCTTGGGGTTATAGTATCTGAGGATCTCAAGGTGAATATAACGTTACTAAATTAACTTGAGTATCATCTACTCTTGTTCTACATGGCGAATCCGTGATTAAAGTTTCCCGATGGTTATAAAGAGCCCTTTTGTAGAACAAGAGTAGATGATACTCAAGTTAATTTAGTAACGTTATATTCACCTTTTAGTTACAAAATACAAGGGATCCTAAAGCGTCATAGTAATGTGTTACAACAGATTCCAGGGCTGGATGACAAACGCATAAGATGTGTTTGGAGGAGACAAAAAAATCTTAAAGAGATATTAAGCCCTACTGTATTACGCCCGCCTGAGCAGAAGAACGATTTAGTAGGTGTAGGGCATTCAAAATGTACTGGATGTGACATTTGTTCGATCTCTTTAGAAATACAGTCTTTTACGTATGAAGGTAAAAATTACAAATTATTCCACACTACTAACTGCCAGTCCACTTTTGTAGTTTATGGAGTATTTTGCCCCTGCCACCTGTTATATGTGGGGAAGACCACACGGTCATTACAAACACGTATGCGAGAACATCGCAGCCGTTTAAAGTGCCAGCGGACAGAGGCTCCTATGATAGAGCATTGTCTTCAGCTCCAACATAATTTTATGGAACTTCGATGTTTTTGCATTGAACAGGTTAGGAGAGGGATGAAGGAACGAACTAGAGAACAGTTACTTGTATATCTAGAACAACGTTGGATTTTCTCTCTTTCCACAGTTTCACCCAAAGGGTTGAATGCACAGGTGGATTGGCATCTTTGTAGTTGAGTTAAGAACAAATGCACGTGAGATTAGTACCGCCCAGGAAATTCAGGTATTTAAAGAAAGACAGAGTCTAGTCCGCATGCGCGGCGTCTGTTTGACATTGTGGCAGGAAACAAAAAGACAAGCTCTTATTCTATCACTCACCCACAGAAGGAAGACTCACAGACAGGCTGGAATGCAATCAGGATCTTTAATGTGCACACAGGATCAGACAGAGATACCAGCAACCTCCACAAGGGTCTGAACCCCGAGGGACGTCCTTCAATGCCTTAAATACAGTATAATTTCAAACTCATTCTGTAATCCCATTTGCCACAGGTATTTCTTGTCCACCAATCAGCAGCCCCTGGGGAAGGTACCTGGGTGACCTGTCCAAACCGGTGTGCTCTGGTCTTTTGGTTTCTGGGCTAGGGGATACTGTGCTCAGACCTGGAGTGGGGGAAGGGTGTCTAAAGAAATAGCAGGCTGATTACCTCATGGCTTGCGGGGGAAGGGTCAGGCTGATCAGAGCCTCATGGCTTGCAGCATGGCTTGGGGGAAGGGCTACCTACAGCTACCTCATTCCCCCCTTTTTAAGTAAGACCTCAACCGCTAGAGGCGGTAGAGGGCTGTATTACTGGAGGCATGCCGCAGAGGGGTGTATTGGGTCAGGGCCATAACAGTGGTAGCAGCCTTGCGTTCTACCAGGGTGTCGAGGGTGGTGGTAATGGAGCGGTGGAGGATGGGGATACAACATGGTATGAGGGCACATACTAAGAAGAGAAGGAAAACTCCTATAACTAGGGTTTTAAGGCCCCCCAACCAACCAAACAATTTGGAGAACCACCCCGTCCCCAGTCCCATGGACGGGTCTGAGATTTGTTTCGCCAAGTCACGTAGGTCTTGGATTGAGCGCTCAATGGACACACTTTCATCTGTGAGGTTAATACAACACATTCCTTCGAATTCCTCACACCCATGGTTGAGGCGTAACAGCAGGAAATCTATGGTCATTCTATTTTGTAGAATCGCTGTACGTAGGCTGGACAGCTCATAATTTATGGAAGCTAGTATGGTTGAGGTGAGGTTAATGGTCTTGGCTAGGGAGCAAGTGAGTCGGCTTACCTCCAGGGAGTTGTGTAGGGCCAATCCAGGTGTCCCAAGGATTGACACTGACAGCCCAAGAGCTGTCTCATCACTGTAAGGCTCCACGTTTGAGTTACAGGTCGAGGGCATGGGGGCAGAGCGCGGATAACTGGGGGGCCGGACGAAGGCAGCAGTTGTAAGCCTAGCAAAAGTGCACGGACCACCAGTGGCATTTGCAGGGACGTAAGTGTACGTCATTTTGCCACATACTAAAAACCAGCCTAAGGGAAGATACATTTCTGAGTGTGAATAGGATACATTTGTAACAGAGCTGCATGATAACACAGTATTTGATACATTGTTTCCTCCCCTCTTGGCATTGACAAAAAAGAAACAATCAGTAGCATTTAGAGTGGAAACTACCTGTAAGGAAAAGGGCACCTGGTTGAAAAGTGTAGAAGTCGGTCGGGTAACCCCAATATGGTAGAAATATATTCCAGGTTGTTTACAGTTTAAATTAGCAAGCATAGTGAAGTTCTGCATCTCACACAAACTAGACGGTACAGCAATAAGAGAGGTTTGTAGAGAGTTTCGTATACAAAAGTTTGTCATGTTCAGAGCAGTTTGGGCGAGTAATACTGCTGTGTTAGTAGTCTCTGCACTTGTTGGAAAACGGGCCCATGTCAGGGAAACGAGTAAGGCTAGGGCACCGCTTCTCATTCTGCTCCTGGTTCTGGAAAAGGGGGTCTCGTAGATCAGTCTCTCCGGGGGTCTCGTCGGCAGTCTGTTAGAGCCCTTTACTGGGCAGAAAGGTCCCTCTTCAGTTTCAAACGCAGGGGTTGATCTGGAATCGGGACTGCGGTCCAGGCTGGAACAACTTCTGGTGCAGCGGCCTTGACACGAGAGTGATGGATCCACGGAGCGACTTCAGCCACTTTAACAGCCGTGGGGGTGGTCAGCAGAACAGTATATGGGCCTCGCCACTGGGGGGTCAATGGATCTTTCTTCCACTCCTTGACCCACACTTGGGAACCAGGCTGGTGCGTATGGAGCGCTTCAGTCAGGTTGACGGGGAGTCGCTCCTGGATCCACTGGTGCAATTTCTGCAATACAGAACTGAGAGCCGACAGTTCCTGCCGGGTTATTTCTGAACCTATCTGCACTAAATCTCCATGGACGCCCTGTATGAGGGGTGCAGGGCGTCCATACACAGCTTCAAAGGGGGAGACACCGATACCCTTTCGTGGGGCTGACCGTATGCGGAGCAGAGCTATAGGGAGCAATTGGGGCCACTTCAGTGAGGTTTCCTGACACAATTTTGCTAACTGGCTCTTTATGGTGCGATTCATGCGTTCTACTTTCCCTGAGCTCTGCGGGCGGTAAGCTGTGTGTAGCTTCCAATCGATCTGTAAGGCTTTTACTACCTGCTGTATCACTTGGGCCACAAATGCAGGTCCATTATCAGATCCCACTACTACTGGAAGCCCAAATCGGGGGATGATTTCATGCAGCAACACCTTAGTCACTTCTCTGGCTTTTTCTGTGCGGACTGGGAAGGCCTCCACCCACCCCGTGAAAGTACAGACCAATACCAGCAGATACCGGTACCCATTTGCTCGGGGCATTTCTGAAAAGTCAACCTGGATGTTTCCCATAGGGGTGAGCCCATAAGACTGGACCCCTGGGGGTTGGCTTGGGCCTTGACGGGCATTGTTTTTAGCACATGTGGTGCATTGTCTAGTAATTGCAGCTGTCAGCGAGGATAAGCAAGAAATGAAGAAATATGGGCGGAGGGTAGTTTCCATTGCTGTCTTGCCTATATGAGTGGCCTGATGAAAGGATGATAGGAATGCTGGGGCAAGGCTGTCTGGGATGACTATCACTGGAGCTGTCCCTGTTCTAGGTAACCTTATCCAACCATCTGTGTGTAACACCCCACCCTCCTCCTGACAGAAAAAATCTAGCTCTCGTGTAGTGTACCTCTTGGCCCATTGGCTTAGTGGGACTGGAAACAGGGGGCTTGTAGATCCTGGGAGCTCTGCGGGAAAAACTGGGACAAGGATGTGGTTGCTACTCGCCGGGCTTCTGCATCAGCCCGTCTATTTCCCTTAGCTATTTCACCGTTCCCTTTCTGGTGGCCTCTGCAATGCATTACGGCTACTGTTTTTGGACGCCAGACTGCTTCTAACAGGGCCAATATCTGGGGGCCATTCTTTATCTCAGAGCCAGCTGCAGTAACTAACCCTCTTTCTTTGTACAGGGCCCCATGGGCATGGAGAGTGGAAAAGGCATATCTGGAATCTGTGTATATATTTACACGACTGTTAGTCCCAAGGGTTAAGGCACGGGTAAGGGCAATGAGTTCCGCCTTCTGTGCGGAGGTTCCAGGGGGCAAAGGCTGTGCTTCAACTATTTCTTCCATCGTCACCACCGCATACCCCGCACACCTGCGGCCCTCCAGCATCAGACTGCTCCCATCTACGTAGTAGGTCTCATCCGGATTGCTTAACGGCACATCCGTCAGATCAGGGCGACTGGAGAAGACTGTTTCCATCACTTCCAGGCAGTCGTGATCAGGTGGTCCCGGGCCAACAGGCAGGAAAGTAGCAGGGTTCAAGGCTTGGCTGGTAGTTATCTGCACCCTGGGATTTCCCCATAACATGCTCTGGTATTTCAACATTCGGGAGCTGGTGAACCAGTAACTTCCTTTATGCTCTAGCAATGTTTGGACTGAATGTGGGATGGTGACTAGAAGGCCTTGGCCCATGGACAGTTTATCAGATTCTTCCACCAACAAGGCTGTTGCTGCTATCGCTCTCAGGCAAGGTGGCCATCCCTTGGCCACTGGGTCCAGCAGTTTTGACAGGTAGGCGACTGGTCGTGGCCATGACCCCAGTTGTTGGGTCAAGACCCCCAAAGCTGTTCCTGCTGCTTCGTGCACATAGAGGGTGAAAGGCTTGGTGACATCCGGAAGGCCTAGGGCTGGTGATGACAGTAATGCCCTTTTCAAATGTTCGAAGGCCTCCTGTTGGTCACGACCCCATTCAAGGGGGCTCTTCTCTGGGCCCTTTGTAGACTCATAGAGGGGCTTTGCGATCTTTGCGAAGTTGGGAATCCAGATACGACAGTACCCAGCTGCCCCGAGAAAAGCACGTACTTGCTTGCGGGTTGTTGGCACTGGGATCCGGCACACTGCTTCCTTCCTCTCGCTCCCCAACCGTCGGCTTCCTTTTGACAGATGGAATCCCAAATACTTCACTTCCGACTGACATAACTGAGCCTTTTTTCTGGAGACTCGGTATCCCGCATTGTACAGGAGTTGGAGAAGTTCTGTGGTTGCCAATACACATTCAGCCTCAGAGTCAGCAGCGATTAGTAGGTCATCAACGTACTGCAGAAGTACTCGTCTGCCGGGCTCCCCTGGAGGGAAACTAGCGAGATCTTGGGCCAATGCTGTGCTGAAGATGGTAGGAGAGTTCTTGAATCCCTGTGGTAAACGAGTCCAGGTAACTTGGGACTTTCTGCCAGTAGCAGGGTCCTCTTTCTCGAAAGCAAACAGGTGCTGGCTTGCAGTAGCCAGGCGTATACAAAAGAAGGCATCTTTTAGATCCAGTACTGAGAAGTGAGAAGCAGTCGCTGGGATGAGGCCCAACAGTGTATAAGGGTTTGGTACTATTGGATGCAGAGTCACAGTGGCCTCATTGACACGACGGAGGTCCTGAACAGGTCGATAGTCAGTGGTTCCAGGTTTTCGAACTGGCAGCAAAGGAGTGTTCCATGCCGATTGGCAGGGCCGCAGGATACCATGCTGTAGTAGCTGCACCAGATGATGATGGATTCCTTCTACAGCTGCCCGCGGCAGCGGGTATTGTCGCACATGCACCGGGGAGGCTCCCGGCTTCATTTCAACACATACGGGAGGGATGTTAATGGCCATTCCGGGGGGGTTTCCTTCTGCCCATACTCCAGGGGGCACTGATTCCCACGTAACCAGGGTAGCCACATCAGATTTGGGCCTGTTCTCATATAACCGCCATTCTTCTTCTCGGGGGACGGACAGTACCAAAACTGTTGGGCCCAGGCTGGGTATTTGGAGCTCAGCCTGGCCATCAGACCCAAATGAGATTTGGGCCTGGAGTTTTGCCAGAACATCCCGACCCAGCAAGGGTATGGGACATTCAGGCATATACAGGAACTGGTGAGTGATGGTCCGTCCCCCCAACTGGCACGTGCGGTTTTGCAGGAAAGGTCTCTGGGCCCTCTCCCCCGTAGCTCCCACAACAGTTACTGACTGGGAGGAGATCGGGGCTACTTGTTGGGTGACCACTGATTGTGTTGCTCCGGTATCGACCATGAATTGCATTTTCCGGTCCCCTAAATTCATGTTGACCATAGGCTCCTGGGGACCTAACAGAAACTTGGAGCCCGGTCTGGCCTAGTAGTCATCCGGGTCATAATGTTCCATAGCTGCAAGGCCTTCGAGAGCTGGAACCAGTGGAGGCGGGAAAGCATTATGCTGATCTTGCTCCCGTGTAGTTCGTACGGGTGCTCTTACACAGCTCGTGGATGGATATCTCCCTCGCCTTGTGTTACGATTTGGACAGTCATTCTTCCAGTGTCCCTCCTCTTTGCAGTAGGCACATTGAGTGGGGCTTAGGGGAAACCTCGGCCTCCCATATCCGCGTCCTCATCCCCTATTTCCTTCTCTGGCCCAGGCTGGAACTGGTGGTCGCTCGGCTAAGGCGACTGCTAGGAAGTCTGCCTTTTTTTTTTTCATCCGGCGCTCCGACTCTCGCTTCTGCTCCTGGTCACGATTTACATATACTTTTTGTGCCACTTCCATCAATTGCGTTGCATTCATGCCCGCAAACCCTTCCAGTTTCTGCTGCTTCCGCCGTATATCACCTTGTGCCTGAGCCACAAAGGCATTATTCACCATCTTAAGATTCTCAGGGTCTGCTGGATCATGGGGGGTATATAATCGGTATGCTTCAGTCAGACGCTCATAAAATACCGCCGGACTTTCGTCAGGAAACTGGAGAACTTCTGCGACTTTACTGATGTTCATAGCTCGTTGCCCCCCTTTCTTAAGGCCTTCAAGGAGTGCAGTCCGGAAGCGAGTGAGAGACGCTGCTCCAACAGGGTCATTCGGGTCCCAGCGGGGGTCTTTATTCGGGAATTCTGCCTCTGCCTGCTGCCGTGGATTTACTTCTCCCTCTTGGGCAGGATGTTTCTCCAGCCACTTGAGGGCGGCCCGTACAATGCGCGCCCGTTCTTCTGTATTGAATAAGGTGGCAAGCAATTGTTTAATGTCCGACCAGGTAGGCTGGTGTGTTTGCATAATACTGGTCATAAGATCTGTCAGTTCTTGGGGCTTTTCAGTATATGAGGCATAGTGGGTTTTCCAGTTGAGCAGGTCCGTAGTGGAGAAAGGGACATAAATCAGGCTTGATGGTCCCACTGCCACCTTTCCGGTAGCATCAATATACGGGAGCCCCTGTACTTGTCGTAGTGGTAATTGGAGACGTTGCGACCGCAGGCGGTGGGCTAACGAGGGTGACGATTCTGGCTCAGCCCCTGTGCTCTCGGGGGAGGAGATGGTGTCACTGGGGGTGGCACCAGATGTGAGAGGGGAATCTGAAGATGAGGGGCCGGAGTCTGTAGAACTTTCCCTAAATCTGGCATCACCCACCCCAGGAAGTCCTGACCTTTCAGCTATGGGAGGATCCTGTTGTGGTGCGGACGGGACACGGGGTTGAAGTAGAGGGAGGGGACGTGGAGGAATATCAGGAGAGTCCCGTCCCTGGTAGATAGGGGCGGGTGTCCATCCCTTTTGGCGACAGATGGCCGTCACCATTACTCTACACTGATCCTCGTGACAGCGCTGGAGCCACCTTGGTCTGAGTTGGCATATGGTCAGCCATGAGTCAATATATGGGAACTGGTCAGGGTGCTCTTTTGCTACAATTTGATGGACCAAGGACACAGTGGCCAAATCAATAGATCCCTGAGGAGGCCATAACTTAACTAAGGCTGGCCATTCCCTCTCACACAAAAAGGTTAATCTGGAGGCGGAGAGAGGTACCCCATAATCCTCTCTAAACCCAGATTTAAAATTGTGAAGCATGCACTGTAGGGGCGTTTTCACTTTAGACTTTCCCAACCCCATGCTCTAATCCTAGTTCAATAACTAAGTACAGTATACAATGTGGACCAGATCTTCCAACCTAATCTCAATTTGGGAAATAATGCAATTTACAGTAAGAGAGAGAAAAATGCAATTTACAATACAGATCCTATCTAGACTTAATCCGGGAAAAATAATACAATTTATAATACAGACCCTTTCTATTCTTAATACAGGAAGGGAGAGAGGGGAAAAAAAACCACAAAATTTTTATAATATAGGTCTTGGCAATTAACAAAATATATATATACTCAGATTTGATTTAGACAAGAGTTAAAATATATATAAGCTAGCTATTCTTACAATGTCCACCAGATGGAGCTCCAGGATCACTTAAAACATAGGGAATAGTAGTAATTACAGCTAATGTCCACTAGATGGAGCTCCAGAGTCACTTTAAGTATATTGCAGTGTAGCTTACACGTGGTCTTTTCAAGATGGCCGCCTCCACGTGTGTTCCACTGCCCGATTCAGCTCTGGATACCTCCGGACAGACTCAGCTGTTCCCAACTTCAGAATCGGGTCAGCCGGGCCTCAAACATGCGGGAGGAGGAGGAGAAAAATGCACTTTTAAAATCGGGGAGCCAGCCGGACCTCAAACATGCGGGAGAGGAGGAGAAAAATACACTTTTAAAATCGGGGAGCCAGCCGGCCCGCGGCACACAGAACAAGGACGGAGCAGTTTAAAAAGGGGCCCGCCGGCCCGCGGCACACAAATTACGGTCAGTACGATTTTTTTGCTTGGGGCAAAAATTAATTTAATAGCTTTTGGCAGCGCTGCACTCTTAATACCCTTAAAGGAGCTCTGCGGTGCATCGGGACAGCAGGGAAAGGCAGAAAATTCAGCGGGTCAGCAGGGGGGCTCAGCGGTGCATCGGGATAGCAGGGAAAGGCAGAAAATTCAGCGGGTCAGCAGGGGGGCTCAGCGGTGCATCGGGACAGCATGGGGGGGGGCAGAATTAACATCGGAGCACAACGGAGAGAGAAATTCACATCGGAGCAGAAATTAACACAGCGGCAGCATGGGGGGAAACAGAAATTTACATCAGAGCACAGAAATTACATCGGGGGTTCAGGGAAAGGCAGTAAATCCACACCGGAACACATTAGAGAGCTTATCAAGTGCTATAGTTTGGTTACTTCTTTTTTTTTCTCAGATTACTGCAGTTCAGATATTTTTACCGGTATTCAGATACAGGACGAGCAATGGCTTCAGGGCCACTAAGGCCCCTAATAGGACTGCTCGTGCAGTTGATCAGACTGCTACAGGTTCCCAGGACTCACAGATAGAGTACAGAACTAGCCCCAAACAGTAAGGTAGCAGTACTCACCAGAACTCTGATCAGACAGGAAGTTTGGATGCCAGTCTATCCAGCTGGTTTTTCAATCGGGGATTCAACCGCAGGGACCAGCTGTCCAGACAAATCAAGGTGTCCTTCCGAGCACAAAGTGGCCCGGGGGCGCCAAGGACCGTTAATCACCTGGGGAGGCCGGTCCCTGACTGGTGGAGGCCCAGACGCTGCAAAAGCAGAAGTCTTCCCACCGTGGGTGTGATGAGAGAGGCTTTTCTTTTAATGTTTCCTGGCCAATGCACCAAAAATGTGGCAGGAAACAAAAAGACAAGCTCTTATTCTATCACTCACCCACAGAAGGAAGACTCACAGACAGGCTGGAATGCAATCAGGATCTTTAATGTGCACACAGGATCAGACAGAGATACCAGCAACCTCCACAAGGGTCTGAACCCCGAGGGACGTCCTTCAATGCCTTAAATACAGTATAATTTCAAACTCATTCTGTAATCCCATTTGCCACAGGTATTTCTTGTCCACCAATCAGCAGCCCCTGGGGAAGGTACCTGGGTGACCTGTCCAAACCGGTGTGCTCTGGTCTTTTGGTTTCTGGGCTAGGGGATACTGTGCTCAGACCTGGAGTGGGGGAACGGTGTCTAAAGAAATAGCAGGCTGATTACCTCATGGCTTGCGGGGGAAGGGTCAGGCTGATCAGAGCCTCATGGCTTGCAGCATGGCTTGGGGGAAGGGCTACCTACAGCTACCTCAACATCACTATGAAAGTTTAGCATTGGTTGAACAATTGGAAAGTGTACAGGATGTTCTAAGGTAATTCAAGGTTTTTGACTTTAGTCCTTAATAATAGAATTTATGTAGAAGGAGTTCATAGAAGAAAACTAGCATGTTTTTGTTCTCAGTCCGTGCAGTGGTGACAGAGGGAAGAAGAGAGTATGCGCCCTCTGAAGCAATAAAGCTGGGCAGCCATCTAACGGGTGGCAGCTGGATAAACGATCCCCCTGAGGAAACGAAGAGTGAAACGAGAGAGCGCTTCGTGGATATGCGTCGTCGGGAGTATCGGGAGTATCGGGAACAACCTCTGGAATAAGAATCTTCGCTTCTCACCAAAAAAACAACAGATAAATACAGATAAGCACAGCTTTTTGTTACAAGTTACAAGTTGGAATCATATGGTATCTGAACATATTAAGAAACTGTGAATATGGTATCAAGGACTGTGGAGCTAATTTAAAGTTTACAAAGATTTGAGAAAGAAACAGATTTTAAATGCTTGAAGTTAAAAAATATAAAAAATAATTATAAAAAACAATAATATAATCATAAAAATAATAACAAAAAAATAGTGAATGTTATCTAGAAGCAACAGTAATAAGGGTCGCTGATGTGGAAGAAGGCAAGTTCAATCCAGCAAGTCTGGCTGATTAAATGCCTCATGGAATGCTGAGACCCAGTTGCATCTAGTATGATTTAATCTTTTTAATGCAGAGCAAAAAACTATATTGAACTCAAGGTAAAAGATTGGGCTGATAATTCAATTTTATGTTTATATACCCAACAAATATCGACTGGTGGCACCAAATTAGCTTCCACCCATGACGCTGCCTGCACCTCGGACGAGCGTCCATGCAACCTGTGGGACAGCTCCTTCCGCTTCAAAAGATACACTGAAGCAATAGCCTCCACCCACTGGGTAATGAAGGATTTGGACATGGCCTCATCCTTACGTGTCCCTCCAAAAGGACAAGCAAACAATCCGACTGCTGAAAAGATGCTGTCCGTTTAAGGAATTGCCAAAGTACTCAGCGCATGTCCAGTAAGTGCAACTGACGGTTCTCCGACTGGTCCCCACTGCCTGAAAACACCAGAAGGGTCACTGGTTGATTCAGATTTATTTATTTATTTACTTTATTTAACATGTTTTCTATACCGCATTATCTTAAATTCAATGTGGTTTCCATAAAACACCAACAAGAAATGTACTTTGAACTAGGGAATCTTAACTTGGAGGTTTACATAGGTTAAGAGTGTAGCAAGCTATTTAGGTGCAAAGGGAGGTTAGGTTGAAGTGTCCTCTTGAAGAGGGGTGTTTTTAGTGCTTTCTTGAAATATTTATTCTCTGAGATGGATCTTATGTTCTCCAACATGGTGTTCCAAAGTGAAGGAGTGTTCAGGGATATGGCTCAGTTGCAAGTTGTCTGCCTTGCTCTCATGCATTACTTTAGGACGGATAATAATCTTCTGTTTGCAGATCTTCTTTACTTGACAAAATAATTCGTGCAGTCACTTCTCAGAGCTTCATATACTAGACAGTAACTAAATTATAGCAGCTCTACTATCTAAGTGTGAGATTAGAATTTATCACATGAAACCAAACTTATTCAATAATAACCCTAAATTAAAGCAACTTTTTGAAAGCAACAAGGTCTCAGACTGAGATAAAGCAGTCGTCTAAACCTATATTGGTTTTAGACTCCATGCTATACTTTGCATCAATTACCTTAATGTGTTGCTTTTAGAATCATGTTGCTTAAAAGCTTTTTAAATTATTCTTATCTTGTTTTCACTTTAAATTGTTCTTATCTTATTTTCACTTATCCACACTGTTTGTTTTCTTTGGCTGCCCATTCATCCCAACGCCAAACTTCAGCGCCGTCGCGTTTCACTTGCTGTGCGTTTCTTCAGGGGATTCCAGGTATAGGTGTCTTATTACGAACTGGAGCATATCATTAAACAGAGTGATGTCCAGCTGAGTCCCCAATCGGGGGACGGGACAGGAATCAGCATCCTGCCGCTGCTGCGCTTCCCAATCGGGGCAGGCAGCCAGGAGATAAAAGGGAAAGCGCCGTCCGGCACTCCTGCGACCAGCCGAGTCCCCAATCGGGGGACGGGACAGGAATCAGCATCCCGCCGCTGCTGCGCTGCCCAATCAGGGCAGGCAGCCAGGAGATAAAAGGGAAAGCGCCGTCCGGCGCTCCTGTGACCAGCCGAGTCCCTAATCGGGGGATGGGACAGGAATCAGCATCCCGCCGCTGCTGCGCTTCCCAATTGGGGCAGGCAGCCAGGAGATAAAAGGGAAAGCGCCGTCCGGCGCTCCTGCGACCAGCCGAGTCCCCAATCGGGGGACGGGACAGGAATCAGCATCCCGCCGCTGCTGCGCTGCCCAATCGGGGCAGGCAGCCAGGAGATAAAAGGGAAAGCGCCGTCCGGCGCTCCTGCGACCAGCCGAGTCCCCAATCGGGGGACGGGACAGGAATCAGCATCCCGCCGCTGCTGCGCTGCCCAATCGGGGCAGGCAGCCAGGAGATAAAAGGGAAAGCGCCGTCCGGCGCTCCTGCGACCAGCCGAGTCCCCAATCGGGGAACGGGACAGGAATCAGCATCCCACCACTGCTGCGCTGCCCAATCGGGGCAGGCAGTCAGGAGATAAAAGGGAAAGCACCATCCGGCGCTCCTGCGACCAGCCGAGTCCCCAATCGGGGGACGGGACAGGAATCAGCATCCCGCCGCTGCTGCACTGCCCAATCGGGGCAGGCAGCCAGGAGATAAAAGGGAAAGCGCCGTCCAGCGCTCCTGCGACCAGCCAAGTCCCCAATCGGGGGACGGGACAGGAATCAGCATCCCACCGCTGCTGCGCTGCCCAATCGGGGCAGGCAGCCAGGAGATAAAAGGGAAAGTGCCGTCTGGCGTGCCCGCGCCTGGCAGGCCTGCGCCTGAGGGCTTCGCCAGAGGGCCCTTTGGCGTGGCCCTTAGGCGGTGGTCCTTTCATCACAAAGAGCAACTCCCCGACACCGCCCCAGGACCAACACAACCGGGGCCCCTGACTAGCCCCACTCAAGCTCTAGCTCCCTGCACAGGTCGAGCCCCACAAAACCGCTCGAAACACCAGAGGCCCCTGGAACTTGACGATAGGAAGCTACAAGCCCACTGGACAAATCGACGGCAGAAGCCCAACGAAGCTAGAGCTCCCAGCACAGGTCGAGCTCGCTGAAACCTCCTTCCCAGCCTACTCCAACGAAAGGTAACATTATCATCAAGCCCTGTATTCGTTAAGTATCTCAAACCACCCAGCATAATAAACTGAACCATGGCATATGATCCATGCACACTCTAATGTATCTGTACTTTGTAACGTTTTAGTGAAAGTTTGCCTCTGTAATATTGCTGCTTGCATAGCCATACCTGTACGTTAGTAAACTTACCTAGTCTTGCTTACTTGCAAAAATTGTCACAGTGCTTTAACCTGCATAAATGTCCTAAAGTTAAATAAGGTAAACAGGATGTCTTAAATGTGCCGGATGATTTAAATGCATTGAGTTAAATAAGGCGAATTGGATGTTTTAGAGAGTTGCACATCTCAGAGCATTGCATCATAAGCGTATTAAGTGTGTCTTTTCCCTTGTGCGTGCTAAAAAAAGAAAAAAATGGATCCCTTTAACGTCTCGGTACTTTGGTTCCTTTGCCTAGCGTTAGCCACATGCATAGGAAACCTCATCCCTCACTTCCACACCCCATATGTTTGGCCATCATTATTTGTATACACCCTCACTTGGTTTGCAGCTTGTCGTGCTGTGAGGGCTTGCGTGCATCAGTGATGCTGAGAGCTAAACTATCGGTAGTTTAACTACTGGCAGGGTCTCCCAAGATGATCAGGTCTCAGCTGAGGTGCCAGACCAAGACAAACCACCCATCTGGGCAGCAGCAGAATGGGACAGTGTTGACGGCGGAGGATCACATTTTTGTGACAACGGCAACAACACCAAACTTAAACTGCGCGGAAGAAAGGCCCGGCAATCTACTTCTGTATCTTGCCATGAAAACCCAATGGATAGTTACAACAAAACAAATTGTGCTATGGTGCTGGAAGATGAGACCCCCAGGTCAGAAGGCACTCAACTAGCTACTGGGGAAGAGCTGAAGACTTTTCAGAGTAAAGCCAGCATTTATGATGTGGTTGGATCAAAGCCCTCGGGAAGTCTGACTGCTGATGTAGCTGCACATGAAATGAGAGTCAGAAGCTGTAAAGATGTCTTACACATTGGAACATGGAACGTACGATGCATGAACCAAAGGAAGTTGGAGGTGGTCAAGAATGAAATGGAACGTGTACAACTTGATCTGTTGGGTGTCAGCGAACTGAAATGGACAGGCATGGGGCACTTTGCATCAGATGATCACATGGTCTACTATGCTGGAAATGAAAGACAAAGAAGAAATGGTGTTGCATTTATAATAAAGAAGAAACTTGCAAGAACTGTAATGAAATACAATGCAGTCAGCGAACGCTTAATCTCTATTCGTCTACGAGGATTGCCTATCAATACAACTATAATTCAAGTATATGCCCCAACAACAGCTGCAGAAGAGAATGAAATTGAAGAGTTCTATGAACAAGTACAAGCTGAAATTGACAGAACATGCAAACAGGATATCCTGATAGTCATGGGTGACTGGAATGCAAAAGTTGGCAACAAAGAAGAAGGCAAAGTAGTTGGAAAATATGGACTTGGCAACAGAAATGAAGCTGGAGAAAGACTGATAGAATTCTGCAAGACCAATGATCTATTCATCTCAAACACCTTCTTCCAGCAACACAAGCGGCGACTGTACACATGGACTTCACCGAATGGATTATATAAAAATCAAATTGACTACATATGTGGAAGTCAACGATGGAAAAGCTCTGTAACATCAACAAAGACAAAACCTGGAGCTGACTGTGGTACAGATCATCAACTACTAGTATGCAAACTTAAGCTAAAGTTGAAAAAGAGCAAACCACTCATGAATGCAGCAAAATATGATCTTGAGAATATACCACTGGAATTTAAAGACTGCCTGCAAAATCGATTTGCTGCTTTAGATACAAATGACAGAGCTCCGGAAGAGTTATGGAATGACATCAAGAAGGTTGTGTTGGAAGAAAGCGAGAAGTCTCTACAAAAGGTGAAAAAGCAAAAACGGCCAAAATGGATGACGGAAGAAACTCTGAAAATTGCCCAGAAACGCAGAGAAGCTAAAGCCAGAGGAGAAAGAAAGACAATCACAGAACTCAACAGAGATTTCCAACGTGCAGCAAGACAGGACAAGGAAAAGTACTACAATGACACTTGCAAGGGAATAGAAGCAGAAACTATTAGAGGAAGAACAAGATCGGTTTTCCTAATGCTATGAGAGTTAAAGAAAAAGTTCCAGCCTCGAATTGGAATGTTACAAGATGTTCAAGATTCTATGTTGAATGATGCTGAGAAGATCAAGAAAAGGTGGAAGGAATATACAGAGTTTTTATATGATAAAGATCAAGTGGACCAACAGCCGTTTCAACCTGTACCTTATGATCGGGAACCATTGGTGATGAAAGAAGAAGTTGAAGCAGCATTGAAAGCCTTATCAAAGAACAAAGCACCAGGCATTGATAGTATTCCCATAGAAGTATTGCAACAATCTGATGCAGCTGTTACCGTACTCACAAGACTCTGCCAAGAAATATGGAAGACAACATCATGGCCAACTGACTGGAAAAGATCTGTGTTTATACCAATACTAAAGAAAGGTGATCCAACTGACTGTGGAAATTATCGCACAATCGCTCTGATCCCACATGCCAGCAAGATTCTACTGAAGATTATTCAAAAGAGATTACAACCATACCTGGAACAAGAACTACCTGAAGTGCAAGCAGGGTTCAGGAAAGGGCGAGGAACGAGAGACATCATTGCGGATGTGAGATGGATCCTTGAAAAGACTAAAGAATACCAAAAGGATATCTATTTGTGCTTTATCGACTATAGCAAGGCTTTTGACTGTGTAAACCATGAGAAACTCTGGGCCACATTAAGAAGCATGGGTATACCAGAACACCTGATCGTTCTCTTGCGCAATCTGTACATTGATCAAGAAGCAACAGTTCGAACGGAACAAGGAGAAACAGAATGGTTTAAAATAAGCAAAGGTGTAAGACAAGGCTGCATACCTTCCCCCTACCTGTTTAATTTGTATGCAGAACAAATCATCAGAGAAGCAGGATTGTATGAAGACAACAGAGGTGTGAAGATTGGTGGAAGAGTCATCAACAACCTTCGCTATGCTGATGATACCACATTACTGGCTGAAAGTGAAGATGATCTGAAACATTTGCTTCTCACAATCAAAGAACATAGTCTCAAAATGGGCCTGCACCTTAATATAAAGAAGACAAAGATCATGACAACTGGCATAATCAACAGGTTCATCGTTGAAGGAGAAGAAATTGAAATTGTGAACAACTTTAACCTACTTGGATCAACTATCAATAAAGAAGCAACAAGCAGTCAAGAAATCAGACGACGCATTGCTCTTGGCAGAATGGCTATGAAAGACCTAGATAAGATTCTCAAGAGCAGAGATGTCTCTCTCCATACATAGATTCGACTTGTTCAAGCCATGGTATTTTCAATAACATCATATGGATGTGAAAGCTGGACAGTGAAAAAGACAGACAGGAAGAAAATTGATGCCTTTGAATTATGGTGCTGGCGGCGAATACTGTGTATACCATGGACTGCCAGAAGAACAAACCAGTCGGTACTAGAGGAGATCAAACCTAAGCTTTCTTTAGAAGCTCAGATGACAAGACTTCGACTTTCATACTTTGGACACATCATGCGAAGAGAGAGATCATTAGAGAAAGACATTATGCTTGGCAAGATAGAAGGTCAACGCAAAAGAGGAAGGCCAGCAATGAGATGGATCGATACAATAACAGCAGCTACGGGTACCAGTCTGTCAACAATGAGCCGCCTGACTGGAGACCGAACACAATTTAGGATAGCTATCCAGAGGGTCGCCATGAGTCGACTCCGACTCGACGGCACTTAACAACAACAACATTTGTATACAACCCACTACCCGCCCTTGCAATGCACAATACTTACCTGCAATCACGTTCGCTTGTAACCATACAACCCAGTCCTGGGCCAAATAAAATTGCCAATAGAAAACAGCGACCCCGCCACAACCCCAAATTGAAGAAGAAACACCATCTGAAAGAACCAAGAACTTCCATGCAAGGCGAGAACTCGCAGACTGCCCACCCAACACAGTCCACAATCTCCATTATACTAATCAATGTCAGGTCAATAAGAAATAAAACCCACATAATACATGACCTCATCTCAGATACAAAGACTGATATACTATGCATCACCGAGACATGGATAACCGAAACAGACCAAGTAATCATCAATCAAATAAGCAAGCCTGGATATACAACTTTTAACTGTCCCCGCTCCAAGAAAAGGGGAGGAGGAGTCCTAATTATGGCCAAATCGGAACTAGCGCTAACAAGCACACCACTAAGCGTGCTCGACGGCATTGACATACTCAAAATTGAAAACAGAACCATATCCATATGTCTTATCTATAGACCACCAACTTCCCCACAGGAATCTCTGACAGCAGCTCTGGAAGTCATCTCGGCTACGGCTCCCAAAAAGAACCAGATTATTCTGGGTGACCTGAACCTAGCCTCCACCCCTGCAGCACAATCTAACATCTTCCATGAAGCTATGGAGCAACTGGGTTACGAACAAATCATCCAAGATGCAACCCACATCAAAGGCAACACACTGGACATGGTGTTTCTACCCACTAAGCATCCCAAACTGTTGAATTCTAAACCGCGTATAACGCAAGTACCATGGTCAGACTATCATCAAATCGAATTCTCCGTACTTCTCACCTCAGGACCTGACCAGTCGCAGCCAGACCAAACATCACACCAGCGAAGATGCTTCCAAAAATTCAACAAAGAGGCTCTCCTTGAATCCGTAGCAGACCACATACACACGGATATCTCAGACCTCGAGCTTCTGGCAAACCTCTGGAACATAGGAATCGAGGCTACCTCAAAGCCCACCTGGTCCCTCCCAAGGAACCCAACCAAAACCAAGTCAGAACCATGGTACACCGCAACCTTACGTGAACTGAAGAAGGACCTGAGAAAGCAAGAACGAAAATGGAGAAAGCTCAAATCCGAGGATTGCAAGAGGGGCTACCTCAGCCTCCTATCAACATATAAGAATGAAGTCAATCAGGCAAAGAAAACGCACCACACAAACACACTCAACAAGGCCCTCAACAGGCCCAGAGAGCTTTTCGCACTCATCAAATCGCTCACCAAGGCTCCGCAGGACAGCAATCCCAGCAGCTACATAATGGCGCAACGGCTAGTAGACCACTATGCCAGCAAACTTAGTCCCTCAGCGACTGCCTGCCTCACGCCAAAGCTGAACTCAGCTAACACCCTACAAAAAATCAACACCCAGGGAAGACATGAACAGGACGGAAAATGGACAACCTTCCAGAGAGTGGATGACCAGCAGATAAAAGACATCATTACCAACCTAAAAACCACTACCTCCCCTCTTGACCCCTGTCCAGCCTCCTGGATCAAGGCAACCAAGCAGGAAATAACACAGCACGTCTCTCACATAGTGAACCTTTCACTACTGCAAGGTCTCATGCCATCGCCTCTCAAGAAGTCACTCATTCGTCCCATTTTGAAAAACAAAGCTCTCAACAAAGACGACCCATCCTCATACCGCCCAATTTCAAGCATATCCTTCCTCGCCAAGATTATTGAAAAGGCAGTGCAGCAGCAGCTGCAGGACCACATTGATGACACAAACGCCCTTGATGTACATCAATACGGGTTTCGTCAACATCACGGCATAGAAACCCTCCTGCTAGCCCTAATGGACAACCTACTCAAAGGTCTGGAAAACAAGAGCAAGATGTATATGCTTATATTCATAGACATATCAGCAGCCTTTGACTCAGTGCACCACCCCACACTCTTAGAGCGACTCGAGTCCATAGGCATTACAGGGACCCCACTAAAATGGTTCTCCTCCTACATAACCAACAGATTGCAACAGGTCCAATTCAACAATGACAAAGCAACCCCTTTCCCTCAAACACAAGGCATTCCACAAGGCTCCGCCCTCTCCTCCCTCCTATTCAACTTATATCTACAACCAGTATGCAAGATTTTCCAGGGCCATGACATCAACTACCATATTTACGCAGATGACCTAATGCTTTATACGCAACTAGACGTAAATAACCCAAACCTCAGCAAGCTTGAAAAATGCCTTTTCGATCTGCAAATCTGGCTTCAACGCAATAACATGTCCATTAACCACAAGAAAACAGAAGCAATGTGTATCTCCAGGAAACCGGGATTCGAACCCCCAACAACGGTCACCATGAACAATAACAACTACAACATCAAGACAGAAATAAAATATCTGGGAGTGATGCTTGACAGCAACCTTAATATGGACAAGCACCTTCGAATTACCAATCGGGCTATATTCCACAAATTAAGAGTATTGCAGCCCCTACATAGCATCCTCGATCATGCCGACTTCAGATCTGTCGCTCAAGCCCTCATCATCCCACACCTAGACTATTGCAATGCCATACTGCAAGGCCTGCCAAGAAAAACTATAAATATTCTGCAAATGGCACAAAATGTCGCTGCCAGAATCATTATGCAAAAAGGACTCTCTGACCACATTACACCTGTTCTAATTGAGCTACACTTGCTCCCCATCACGGCCCGCATCCAATACAAAATGTTAGTCACTACCTTCAAACTCATCCATAATGTAGCACCCTCACATCTCAACAGCTTAATATCCAATCTTTCCAACAACAGAAGTAGAAGAACAGTAAACCTCAATACCCTCTGTCTCCCGAAGTGCATCAGAAAGGTTAATGCTTGTACCAGTAACAGGGCTTTCTCATTTATAGCCCCAGCACTCTGGAACCGGTTACCAAGTGATCTGCGTGCAAACTGTGATCTGAAAGACTTCAAAAAAAAAACTTAAGACGCACCTCTTCCAATCACATTTCAATTTAACCTCATGAAATTCACTCAGTCATGTGTAAATATGTAGCTTGCTCCAGTGTGAGGTCCTAAAGTCAGCAATGTGTAAATATGTATATAAGTACCATGTGTAAATATGTATATAATGTACCCTGTGTGAAGTCTTAACATCAATCAAATGTAAATCTGTAACCATATCTTTGCTGTGTTCTACCTCCCCCTCCCTAATCACAATGTATATATCCCTAATTACTGGCCCGTACAGCCAATCTCACCATGTATAGCAACCGCTGCTGATCACTGGAAGCAGCGGGATACAAATGTACGCTAAATAAATAAAATAAATAAATACTGTTTCATTCAATCTATGGGTATCATTAAAACATAGATACTTAGTTCCTATTATGTATTAATCTCTCATACAATAGTCTCATTGACCACCACCTTTTGTAATGTTACTGATAGCAAGATATTGCTCACCATTTCATCAGACGGAGTAGTGCTCTATTCATTCAATCAGTTCGACGCCGCGCATGCGTACTGTTCATCTGGTTGAATTTAAAGACGGTTAATTGCATATATGTCTGCACCTGTACGCATGACGTTACGTGTTACCCTAAGGACGCAAATCTAAATCTTTAAATGTATAAATCAGTCGATGTGACGCTATTATGGGAAAACTGTCCTGCTATTTAGGTTATATGGACACGCTCCAATCTATTTGTGCATTTAAACCCTGCAGAATTACAGTCTGTAAGGTGAAGATCCATCATTGTTCGCGGAATAACAGCACCTGATCTCTAGATTTTCCACCAGACCCAGTGAAAACCTGATCTATGCAGAAACAATGAAGGTCTTCAAATCCGTGCCTCCACTTGAGACAATGATCCACAATAGGGGCTTCTGTTTTTAGACACTTTAATCTACTGCGATGTTCTTTCATACGAATGTGAAAGGGGCGAATGGTCTTGCCCACATATAACAAATCTCTCGATTGGTCCGCTTTTCACAGAGTGTATATAGCAAAATGTCCAATAATACTCTGTATACCAACTAGAAAGTAGTCTTCGCTTCAAAAACGACTATTTATACCTTTAAATGTTTAACAACTCAGAACAAGACATTAAACCGGTAACAACGTGGTCTCAGTATTCCCGGGCTAATGTCAGAAGACCTGACATTATCGCCCTATATTAACATCAACGACCACTATAATGTTACCACCCTATTTACTATAAGTGTGCAAAAGGTGAATTAAAAGTGAATTAAAAATGCTTAGCTTTAAATAGCATTCCAAAGCTTAGCTGAGAGTGTCGTTCCCAACGCTGTCAGGTGCTAAGCGTTTCACCGGTCAGGGGTTCATCAGGGGAGAATTGCTAAGCTCTGAAACAAGGAAACAGTTCCAGTTAGCGTTACTTTCATCATAAAAAATCTTCAACCTCTAAAATTATACATCATCACACAGTGAAAAAGATCCTATTTCTACCTTATGCACACGCTGGCATTCCATCCACAAAGAATTTTTGTTGAACTGCTAAGCGGTGGTAAAAAACGCCACGCATGCGCATCTTAAATAGGACAAGCTAATTGTGAATGGAGCCGAGACGGACTGACGTCATATACAAGATTCCCATTCTATACGGGCATTTAAACCTTGAGGGGTGACTGTCTGAAGCAAATGAATCCAGCGTTGTTCTACGTACACCAGTGTTTGATCTCTAGTGCGTCCCTGCTGTGGTCGCGATATTTGAGTTATGCAAAAGCACCGTAGATCATCAAAGGCATGATGCAACGACAAGCAGTGTTCCACAATCGGAGCCTCCAATCGTTTGCATTTTAATTTACTTTTATGCTCATTGATACGAGTTCTAAATGACCGGTTGGTTTTGCCTATATATAACAAGGAGCATGGGCACCAAATACAGTAAACCACATTAGAAGAACCACATGATGTACTGGTCTGTAGCTGATAAATACAGCCATTATGAGAAAAACTATTACACTCTTGAGTTATAGAACATATTGTGCATTCACCGCAAGCTCTATGTCCCCGAATCTCCAAATCTCCTGTGATGAGTGGCCGTAGGACCGTCGGGCTAAGTAGATCTTTAAGATTCTTCTGACGTTGCCATACACAACGTGTGTGATATTGTTTTAAACTTGGTATAGTGGAAGGAATATCCTTATGTCGATTCAAGCTACGTTGTAACTGTTTACTTAGTGGAGAATAGGCTGTTATTAAATTTATACAGTCTGACGTCGGTGCTGTTTGATTCAAAGGGTGCAAAAGTAGATCTCTGTTAGCAAAACGTGCCCTAGTATAAGCTTCCCTGATGACTTTCTTAGGATATCCGCGCTGATAAAAATTGTTCTGTAATTGAACTGCTTGTTGTTTATATTCTTCCAAAGTACTGCAGTTCCGCCTATAGCGGATAAACTGGGAAAAAGGCAAGCTATTGCGTAACTGTCTTGGATGAGCACTTGAGTAGTGTAAAAGAGTGTTTTTGTCTGTGACCTTTCGATAGATGGAAGTGTGCCATCCCGCCATCGTTTTCTTGACTGTCACATCCAAAAAAGAACTGGTGCCCTGCCATACAACAAATATGTCATCAATGTAGTGCTTCCACACCTTCACAGCTTCTTGATAAGGAGAATTTTGAATCCATTTTGACTCAAATTGCTGCATATAAAGATTGGCCACTGACTCTTTGATTGTCTGACTCTTTGCTCACTTTCTTGTCTACTGTAGCGGAATTTACTCTATTCAATAATTTTTTTGTATTCGAACAGCAAATATACCATCAGACTTCTGGAATGGCCATGGGCGCCACATGCGCCCCCTCAGTAGCCAATCTTTATATGCAGCAATTTGAGTCAAAATGGATTCAAAATTCTCCTTATCAAGAAGCTGTGAAGGTGTGGAAGCGCTACATTGATGACATATTTGTTGTATGGCAGGGCACCAGTTCCTCCTTACAACGTTTTTTTGAGTGGTTGAACTCTTGTGAGCCTAATATAAAATTTATGTTAACTAGTCATGAAACTCAAATTTCTTTTTTGGATGTGACAGTCAAGAAAACGATGGCGGGATGGCACACTTCCATCTATCGAAAGGTTACAGACAAAAACACTCTTTTACACTACTCAAGTGCTCATCCAAGACAGTTACGCAATAGCTTGCCTTTTTCCCAGTTTATCCGCTATAGGCGGAACTGCAGTACTTTGGAAGAATATAAACAACAAGCAGTTCAATTACAGAACAATTTTTATCAGCGCGGATATCCTAAGAAAGTCATCAGGGAAGCTTATACTAGGGCACGTTTTGCTAACAGAGATCTACTTTTGCACCCTTTGAATCAAACAGCACCGACGTCAGACTGTATAAATTTAATAACAGCCTATTCTCCACTAAGTAAACAGTTACAACGTAGCTTGAATCGACATAAGGATATTCCTTCCACTATACCAAGTTTAAAACAATATCACACACGTTGTGTATGGCAACGTCAGAAGAATCTTAAAGATCTACTTAGCCCGACGGTCCTACGGCCACTCGTCACAGGAGATTTGGAGATTCGGGGACATAGGGCTTGCGGTGAATGCACAATATGTTCTATAACTCAAGAGTGTAATAGTTTTTCTCATAATGGCTGTATTTATCAGCTACAGACCAGTACATCATGTGGTTCTTCTAATGTGGTTTACTGTATTCGGTGCCCATGCTCCTTGTTATATATAGGCAAAACCAACCGGTCATTTAGAACTCGTATCAATGAGCATAAAAGTAAATTAAAATGCAAACGATTGGAGGCTCCGATTGTGGAACACTGCTTGTCGTTGCATCATGCCTTTGATGATCTACGGTGCTGTTGCATAACTCAAATATCGCGACCACAGCAGGGACGCACTAGAGATCAAACACTGGTGTACGTAGAAAAACGCTGGATTCATTTGCTTCAGACAGTCACCCCTCAAGGTTTAAATGCCCGTATAGAATGGGAATCTTGTATATGACGTCAGTCCGTCTCGACTCCATTCACAATTAGCTTGTCCTATTTAAGATGCGCATGCGTGGCGTTTTTTACCACCGCTTAGCAGTTCAACAAAAATTCTTTGTGGATGGAATGCCAGCGTGTGCATAAGGTAGAAATAGGATCTTTTTCACTGTGTGATGATGTATAATTTTAGAGGTTGAAGATTTTTTATGATGAAAGTAACGCTAACTGGAACTGTTTCCTTGTTTCAGAGCTTAGCAATTCTCCCCTGATGAACCCCTGACCGGTGAAACGCTTAGCGCCTGACAGCGTTGGGCATGACACTCTCAGCTAAGCTTTGGAATGCTATTTAAAGCTAAGCATTTTTAGTTCAAATTTGTTTATTGAAATTACAGCATCAATATCAACACAGGTTGGAAACATTACACAAGTATGCTATACAATCAGTAGACCAAAACAAACATCAATTTTACTAGTGAAACCCCCCCAAGCAGGTACCATCCAGCAACAGATCCATAAAAAAGCCAAAAGGGCCTCCCCCGTAGCCCTCAGAAATACCCAAGAATATCCTCAAGGTCATTACCCACAACCACACCCTCTATAGTCAGGTTAACCTCAAAAGCAAGGGTGACAGCCCACACCAACTTACCGCAAAGGATCTATACTAGTAGCCCCCCCTTCCCATCACCCCCAATTACAACCCCAACCACAACCACGCCCAGCATTGGGCAGGCTCAAGGTGTGTTCTTCGCCCGAGCCCAGCCCTCATCTCCCATAGGAACCCACAGCAAACCTCCCCCTCTACCCCCCTCAACACCACCCCTCCAACCCCCTAAAGCAGGCTACCCCTCCCATCCCCCCCCTCCATGACTGGAATCGCCCCCCAAAAAAATGGCACACCTATACAAGTGAACCATCCACCAACTCGGAGTGGGTTCCTCTCAGTGGCCTCCCAGAATCCAACTACGGGTATTCCGAGGCAAAATATTCAGATGTGGCCCCCACTGCAACAGAAACCGCTGCCAGCGCCTAGGGTTCCCGCTAGCTCGGAGCCTCTCCATAAGCAACAGCTCATGCAGTCGTCCCCGCCAAAGCCCATACGTTGGCCCCCTAGCATCCATCCATCTGAGCAAGATAGTCATCCGAGCCATCACCAACACCAAGCGCATCCACGACCATACCACTCGCCCCATCTGTGCCTCCCAATCACACTCCCACACATCCAGCACCACATTCAACGCCGTAAGGGAGATCGAACTGCCCACAGATCCCGCTATATAGGCCTGCACCAGCTTCCAGAAGGCTTTAACCTGTGTACATCCCCAGAGCATATGCCCTAACGTAGCCCTCCCTTCCCCACAACGGGGGCAACAGTGAGACCCAGCGATCCCAGCCTTCCATGCTCGCAAAGGGGCGTAATAGAGCCGGCGCAGCAGTTTATATTGCATGTCCCGAAAGGACACCAACACACACACCTTGGGAATAGCAGCCAGGCCTTCCAGCAGACCACCACTCATCACCTCTTCCCCCAGCTCCCTAGTCCAAGCCTCCGCCAAGCCATCTACAGCAATCGGCGGTATCAAATCCCATAAGAGCTTCTGTAACCCAGCCACTCTCGCCCCCCGCTCTCCCCCCAACAGGGTCACCTCAAGCTGAGAACTAATCGCCCCCCTCAGGGCCACAGTGGGTACCGTGCGGAGATAACTCCGAACCTGCACAAAAGGAAAAACATCCCGCCCCTCTAGGGGATAGTGCCGGCAGAGCTCAGGGAATGTCATCATAGTGCCCTCAGGCGAGACCACATGTTCCAAGTTAACTATCCCCAGCTGTGCCCAACGCGTGAAAGAGCTACACTCCAGCCCGGGCAAAAAATCACCATTACCCCTAATAGGGAGATAGGGCGAATGAGAGGCAAGAAGCTGCTGATTGGAGCAGAAATGGCGCCACCCAGCTCAGACCGGATCCACTATAAAGATGCAAAGATCCCTGTCCAACCCGGAGAGCTTCCTAGCATGCAAGAGATACCGCAAACGAAAAGGCTTCACCGCCGCCTGTAGCAGCCCCAATGGGGTATACTCCTCAAGGTCCCATAACCAGTCCCGGACGTACCTCAGTAAACAGGCCACATTATATTTGCATAGATCGGGTAGCCCCATACCCCCTGAGGGCCAAGGCTGCCGCAAGACCTCCGCTCGCACTTGAGGCCGCCGCCCCTTCCACAACAGACGGTTTAACAGGCCATCCAATTTTCTCAAGTCCGACCGTTTCAGCAACAATGGGAGTGTCTGTAGCAAATACAAGACCCGAGGAAACAATGTCATCTTATATAAGGCAACATGACCACCAAGAGATAATGGGAGGTCCCGCCACTTGTCAACGCTAATGGCCACGGCGGTCAGCAACTTGTCAACATTCATCTGGTAGAGCTCGCCTAAATCAGCAGGAATGAGCACCCCCAGATATTTGAAATGCGTTAGCTCCCACTTTAGAGGGAAATCCCCCTGCCACCCCTGCGGAACTCCTGGTCCTAACAACATCGCAGCCGATTTGTCCAGGTTTAAATGAAACCCGGAAGGCACCCCATAATCACAAAAAAGCTGTAATAAATGCGGGAGTCCCGTCTGAGGGTCTGCCAAATGCACAAGGAGATCGTCCGCAAAGGCTGCAACACGAAACTCGGACCCCCCCAACCTGTACACCCCGAAAGTGGGGATGAACCCGAATCTTCTGCAGCAAGGGCTCCAAAGTCAAAGTGAACAAGAGAGGGGACAGAGGGCAGCCCTGCCGGGTCCCCTTCTGGATGGGAAACTCAGCGGACATAGTCCCATTAATCAGAATAGCCCCTTTCGGGTCCGCATATAAAAGCCGAACCACCTGAACATAGAAGCCCGTGAACCCCATAATCTCCAAAACTTGATACATAAAGTCCCAGTTGACCCGGTCAAATGCTTTCTCAGCGTCGAAACTAATAAGCATAGACCTCATCTTGGCAGCCCTACCCGCGCACATAGAGATCAAAAGCCGCTGCAAACTATAAGCTGCATGGCGTCCCCGTACGAAACCCACTTGATCCTTGTGAATCAGAGTCGGCAAAATGTGTGCCAACCTGTCCGCCATAATTTTAGCGAGGATCTTTATATCAACATTAAGGAGAGAAATGGGTCTGTAGGAACCCGGAGCCAATGGGTCCCTCCCCGGTTTTGGCAAAACCGTAACCAGCGCCTTATTCGCCTCGTATGGGAATCCACCCCTATTGACCAAATCCTCAAAATAACCCACGAGAGGAGCCACCACAACGTCCCCCAAAGTCTTATAGAACTCCATTTTTCAAATTCCGGATCCCGTCCTGTACCTCCTTCAAGGAGATAGGCACATTCAGGGCCTGCACCTGTTCCTCGGTCAATTTTGGTAAGGCGCAGCCCGCCAGAAAATCCTTACCCTCCTCCACTCCTTCCCCCTCACGGGCATAAAGCTGACGGTAATATTCTGTAAAAACCTGTTGGATCGCCGCGGTATCCTTGTGTAGAGACCCGTCAGGGTGAGGAATCACTCCTATGTGGCGGGCCCCTCCCGCCGGCCGCACCAACGCCGACAACAACTTCCCGGCCTGATTCCCATGTTGGTACAACTGATATCTGTAATACATCAAGGATTTTTGGGCACGTTGGTGAAGGAGCATCTCCAACTCCTGCTGGATTTCCCTTACCTGGCGCCCATTCGCGGCTGATCTATCTGCCGCTAGCCTCCTCTGCGCTTTACCCAAGTCGCGCTCCAAGAGAAGAATTCTGTGGTTCCAACGTTTCCGCTGGGAGCCATAATAATTAATAATCTCCCCCCGCATGACCGCCTCCCATAGAAGGGTCGGAGACGTCCCCGGGTTATCATTGAGAACTTCATAGTCTCTCCACCGATCCTTAAGGAACTCTGCAAATTTGACATCCCCACTTAACTCCAAGGGGTAACGCCAGATCCGGTGACCAAGCAGAGTTCGGTTTCGTAATACCATAGTGATCATTGCATGATCTGAGATAATGGAGGGGCCAACCGCCGCATCCACCACCCAGCTAAACAAGGAGGCCGATATCAAAAAATAATCAATACGTGACCAAGTACTGTGGGCCCGAGACAGGTGGGTATACGCCCTTTCACCAGGATGCAAGACTCTCCAAATATCTAAAAGTTGATGGGCTTCACAGATCCCCAGCAGCCTCCGTTGACCCCTGTGGTCCCTTCCCCCTGCCTGCCCAGACCTATCCATACTATCGTTCAATACGGTATTGAAGTCCCCACCCACTATTACCTGATAACCATCGGCAGTGGCCAGTAACCGTTCGAGAGTGCGGTAAAAGCGGGTCTCATATACATTGGGCGCATACACAGAGCCTAGAACAACCTTAATCCCCTCAAGCGAACCCCTCACCAGAACATACCGGCCATCCGGGTCTATTTCAACCTTCTCCTCCACCCATCCCACGGGCTTGGCTATTAATATAGCCACCCCACGCTTATTCCCAGCTGCAGGGGCCCCATACACCCAGGCTATGTAGCGATTGCCTAACTTCGCATGTTCAACTGCGGACTGGTGGGTCTCTTGCAGCATGGCGACCCCGATCTTCTGGCGCTTAAGCTTGTCAGACGGCTGCCTAGGGTGAGAACTTACACAATCTTGACGATGCATATATTCATATGATTCTTGCAAGGTATTGTGGGTATTGTAGTTCATTCACTCCCAAACACAGCTGATGACAATAATTTGAGTTGTGAAACCAAGTGGTAAGATCAATAAAATACTTCTTTTATTGATGGGGTTTAATTCACCCAGCACATGTATGCTTGATAGCACTATAAATGAGGTTACTTGCTTGCAGTGTTTAAAATGGATAACAAAAAGTCACAAAGTAAACCAGAAAACAACCTTCAGCTTGTCAGGCAATTAGCTAATGTTTTCTTAGCAAATAATTACCAAATACAAAGGCACAAAGAAAAGAATAAACTTTGCTGGTTAGGTTAACTTCTGCTTATTTTCCACGCCGATCTCAGCAGTGATTCTCCCTTGCTCACACACACAATCAGGTGCAGCCCTAATTACTATCAATGGACCAGCTGAAAGCCTTTAGCTGGCTGGCTGCTACTGTGTGAGCCCAAATCCTGCTTTAAGAGCTGTTTGCAGTGGAAATAAAGAACAAAGTTAGGTTTCTTTGTGATGGCTGATGTGTTTGCTCAGAGAAAGCTAGTAATAGCATTTAGATAGAGAACAGTCCATATAAACTGTACTTTCATCTGCTGTATCAATCAGCATAGGGTCATTATCATACATTGGCACAGACGAGTCTTTCATTAAGGCACTATCATGAGAATGCTTATTCCCTTGCTGCCATTCTCTATTATAGATAGGGTCTGGATCAGTGTTCATACCTGAGCCTCTCCTGCTATCATTATTCCTCTCTGTATAGCCTGGCCAATATGTAATCCAATTCTGATGTCCAGCCTTCCAATCTTGATCCCTGGACACTGGATCTCCTCTCACATACCTTCTGGCCTTGGTCTGAAAGTCCCTTCCACATGCAGTCTTCTCTCTTCCAGGTAGCCACTGGTGATTCCTATCTCTGCCACTCCATTCCTCTGGCTGAATCCAGTCCAATGGACTCTGCTGGCTTTTGGAATACCTCCCAGTATGAGTACTGCCTTGGAATCTCCCAGACCTTCCAATGGCCTTCCTTCTCTTCCTTCCAGAGAGTTTCCTTCTCTCTCTATCTGCTTGGCTTGGCTTCTGTTTCTCCAGGTGATACTGGTGCTTGAGCTTGTAGCCGTTGCTGTCTCTGTATCTCTTCCTCCCTCTGTAGCAGTTGCTGAAGCTCTCCTTGAAGCTGTTATCTGAAGAATAAGCTCTACTCTTATCCTGTTCTAATGTGTGCTGCTCCCTAACACAGCGCAGCTGTCTTGAATCAGGCCCTGCCCTTTGAGATGAGTGCTTAGGGATTACCTCATAGCTCTCTTGATTGCACACACATTTTCTCCCTTCAGCCCCTCTCATGGCTGCTGGAAACCTGGTGCATTCTGGGACTGGTAGTCTTTTATGTGAAAACTCTGTTTTCTCACTTCTACCAGAACTGACAGGTTGCTTGTTCAGAGTCACATCATCTTTTCTATAGCTCCTACCTGAGCTATGATAAGCTTCCTTATCACAAGCTGCTGCATGATTTTATATCTCTTTATTGGGGAACCTATACCACAGACATTCCAGGACGCAATCCTCACGCCGCTAGTCATTGCACCTCACCGATGAAGGTCGCCCACTATGGACATTCAACCTCTTATTGCGGCGAGAACCCCCCCCAGCCCAGGGTCCCCCCCCGCTTACCATCTACCCAGAGAATCAACAGCCACTCCAAACCACACTCACATCCACGGTGCACCCCATACAAACCCGCAAAACCAGTCACATACCCTCCCTCAGTCCTCCCCCCTACCCCCAAGCTCAAGGAACCTTCTCCCCAACCAAAATCAGAAAAGAATCCCCAACCCTCCCCAGCCCCCCTAACCCTACCCATACCCCATACATCCGTACTCTAAGACTACCTCCAACCTCCATTCCCCACCCCCCACCCACCTCTCTTCCCCACCCCCACCCACCTCTCTTCCCACTCTCCTAACCCGGTACCCTCCGGCCATTATAAACCTGGTCGGTAAAATCCTACCGGTAACGGGCCCACCCCCCCCCCCCCAGCCACCCCACAGTGCCTCTAAGCGAACATTCGCAACCTGAACTCCTTGACTGATACTTAGTCCCTCCCCCCTCATGCCTTCCCTGAGAGCACCCCTCAACTTCCCCCCCTTCTCTCTCTGGGGGCAGAGTAGCCGATTCGGGAGAGGCGGGATCTGTCCTCCCCACTCCAATCCGCACCCCCCCAACGCTCTGCGACGCAGCCCAGTACTATACCACGGGATCCCCTCCCCCCTCCCTGGCCCGGCATCCCCAACGCAGCCTGCACCCCTGGGCTTCCCCACAGAACAAACAGACAAAAAACAAAGAAAAAAATACATTAGGAGGCCACTCCAGCGTCAGCAGGTGTGGGGTGAAATTAACATTATGTAAGGGAGAGCCTTTGACAACCCCCCCCCCCCCCCCGGAGACACTCCGATAGGCCGGGGGCAAAGAAGTAGTAGAGCCCAGGAGGCCAAGAAACCCTGGAGCTTGCGCCAGCTACGGGGCACCCATGGCGGGATCATTTATGCAAGACCCGAAGGCCCCACCTCCCCCCAATCCATCGGGCCCCGTCCAGGGAAAGGTAGCACCCAGCATAGAAACACGCAAGACAAATGTAGCAGTCCCGTTGTCCCCCCCCCTCAATAACCATCACAGTAAGCATATCCAATGAAACAAGAAACAGAGAACAGCACATAATACAACCAACAGGTACAACATAAGGCATAGGGAGGCAGCGTCTTCTGCCCCTAATACCTGCTCTCAGCTAGCCTCCCAAAAGTTTGGGCAGTAAGATAGTTCTCAAGTAATGAAGTAAGTCTCAAACAGACTGAGCCTGCGGTTCAGGTCCCGATGCTAGCTCCCAGAGCAGTGCCGGCCATACCGTGAAGACTCTTGGAGGGAAGGCCTCTCCCCCAACTGCTTCTTCTCATAACCATCCTGTCGTGCGGTGTCATGGAGCGGCCGCCGCCGCCCCGGCCAATCGATCCAGGAAAGCGCCAGCCTCCGCGGGAGTCCCCAGAAGGTGCGCCTGCCCCTGAAACTCCACACGCAGCCGGGCGGGGTAGAGAAGCGAGAAGCGCAATCCTTTGCCCGCCAGCTGCGCACATATGGGGGAGAAGGCCTTGCGCTGCTGGCTAACCAACGCAGAGTAGTCTTGGAAGACCAAGAGCTGTTCCACATCTCCCGACTGCCTCCGATGGCTGCGGGCTGCCCTTAAAATCGCCTCCTTCTGGCGGTAATCTAAAAATCTGGCGATAACTGCACGTGGCCGCCGGGCCTGCTCCCGCCTGGGGCCAAGCCGATGTACCCTCTCCAATGCAATAGTTGATTCCATCTCACCGGGCAAGATCTTGGACATCCAGGCAAGCAGGTAAGCAGAGAGAGCGCCGTCAGCAATATTTTCGGGTACTCCAACAAAGCGGAGGTTTTTCCTACGGCCCCGATTTTCGAGGTCGTCCAGTTTTTCTCCCTGCTGTTTCACCGTTGCCTCCAGAGCCTGTACCCAGGCTGCAAGGGAGTGCTGCTCATCCTCCAGGCCTGAGATCCGGTTTTCGGCATGCTCCATGCGGTCCGTGAACTCGTTTATACTTTGGGCCACCGAATGGAGCTGATCTCCCAGCTCCCGAAAGCAACCATCAAGGGCCCGCACAACCGCCGCGCTCACATCTTCCACCATGCCCTGATCGCCATCTGATCCAGGGCTCCGGGGCGCCCCCTCCGCCATCTTTGTATCCGGAGCACGGGCCTTGTCTCTTCGCGAGGGTTTCGCGGCCATCCG
The DNA here is from genome assembly GCA_033557465.1 of Ichthyophis bannanicus. Classification (NCBI taxonomy): domain Eukaryota; kingdom Metazoa; phylum Chordata; class Amphibia; order Gymnophiona; family Ichthyophiidae; genus Ichthyophis; species Ichthyophis bannanicus. The sequence continues at coordinate 78,960,593 of CM066048.1, forward strand.
AGGCGCCATGCTATTCGGAGAAGGCACTAAAGCTGACCGCCCACTCTCCTTATTGCCCCGCGCCGGGATAGGGGGCATTCAGTTGCGATTCACTAAAAAATTAGGGCTGTTGGCGGGGTATGGAGCCCAGAGCTGATCAGCACACGACCGGTCAGCTCATTACCAAACTGGAAGTGAAGCTAAGCATTTTTAATTCACTTTTAATTCACCTTTTGCACACTTATAGTAAATAGGGTGGCAACATTATAGTGGTCGTTGATGATAATGTAGGGCGATAATGTCAGGTCTTCTGACATTAGCCCGGGAATACTGAGACCACGTTGTTACCGGTTTAATGTCTTGTTCTGAGTTGTTAAACATTTAAAGGTATAAATAGTCGTTTTTGAAGCGGAGACTACTTTCTAGTTGGTATACAGAGTATTATTGGACATTTTGCACATATAACAAATGACAAGAGCATAAAATACAGTAAACCACATGCGTGGAAGTACACGATGTCCTATATCGTAATGGGTACATTTTGCCTTGATGGTTAAACACTGTTGTTTCTAATGTAATTGCACACACTGCGCATTCCCCACATTTGAAATGCCCCTTGTCCAATATGGTGGAATGAACTGATAACGGTCTTAGCACTGTTGGACTTAAAATTTCTTTAAAGTTCCTATGTCTTTTCCATACACAACGTACAGACTTATCCTCCAACCCAGAGGTACTTTTAAGAACATTACTATGTTACAGTGGTAACAGCCACTGTTACCATTAAGTGATACTGTATTGCATGATGGACAGCCATGCATAGTAACATAGTAAATGATGGCAGATAAAGACCAGCATGATCCATCTACTCTGCCCAATAAGGTGCCAGAGTTGCACATAACACTCCAGGCAGATTACGCCTCTCTATGTCAAAGTTATTTGTTTGCTTTGCTTCCATCTTCTTGCTATATAGTGATCCTCTGTGTCTGTCCCATGCCTTTTTGAATTCTGTCACTGTTTTTGCTCCCTGCCCCTCCTTCAGAACGACACTCCAGGCATCTACCACTCTTTCCAAGAAAAAGTATTCCCTGATGTTTTTAAGTTTACCTCCTTGTAACTTCATTTCATCTCTTCTAGCTATATGGTTTTCCCGTCTTTGAAATAGATTTGTTTGTTCATTAATACTGTGTAAGTATTTAAACATCTGTATCATATCCCCTCTTCTCTAGGGTAAACATATTGAGGTCTTCAAGCCTTCTCTCATATTCTTTCTGACGCAGGCCCCAAATCATCTTGGTCACTTTCCTCTGAACTATTTAAACCCTTTGGGCCTAATTTTTGAAAGGCATTTACACAGTTTACAACCCAGTGGCTAAGATGGGTGCGGAGTGTCTTGGAAGGCGAGGGTGACTCGCAGCGAACGTCCACCAAGGCTACTAAGATGAAATCTAGGGCGGCCTATTTAGCCAATGACTTTTATGATCTCAATAGAGCCTTGTCCAAGGGCATGGGCTCGGTAGTTGTGACTTGGCATTTGGTATGGTTATAAAATTGGTCAGCAGATGCATCCTCCAAGGGCCAGTGGAGTAAGCTCCCATTTAAGGGGAAGCTGTTGTTTGGAGAGACCCTTGAGAAATTGGTAAAGGATTCTATCAGGGCACATCCAGGCTGTCCAGAGAGCCCCAAGCAGGACGGGCCCTTTAGGACCTGATTCTGTAGCTCAGGAGAAAGACATTCCCATGGCATACAGAATCAGGCCCAAGGACGGCCCAGCGTGCCCCTGCATGTCTGTGGGGATGTCCTCCCCACAGGCACCCCTAGCTGCCACAGCACTGGCCCTCTTCAACCTAGCTCCGGGGGGGGGGGGGGTTCGGCCCCAATCACCCTGTTTGTGCTGCTTATTCCACCTTTTGAGGTAGAATAAGCAACACGTCCCCCATGACCCCACAAGACATACAGAGCCATGACCTGAATCAGTCCTGTATGTCCTGCCACTTCAGTCTGCCCCTGCTCTGCCCAGACTCATCCTCCCACCGTCTCTCCCCATCCTGCTGCTCTAGCCATGCAGGGAGAGTCAGAGGGGGAATAGGGGCAGGACGGCTTGCAGTGATGCATGTCCCACTGGGAACTGCAGCCCCACATCTCAGAATCGGGCTCTAAGGGAGGTTGTGTGCCCAAGGACAAGCAGAAACCGGTGTGGGCTGAGGCACTGCCTCGAGTGTCATCGCAGGACTTCTGGTGAATCTGTTTGCACCTTCCCAGAAGGGTCGCTACCCAACCAGTTGTCAGCCCTTTTGCAGTTCAAGAGGAGATGGCCGGGATCCTATTCTGCCTCCTCGGCCGCTACCAAAAAGCCACAATGCAGCAACGGGGGCCCAGGACAGGGTGGTTCTAGTGAGGGGATGTCTCTGGGACTTCTACCCAACCTGGGCCTAGATCACCTCCAATCAGTGGGTGTTGGAGGTCATGCGTGAGGGTTATGCACTCGAGTCTGCCTGGCCTTTGGCTGATGCCTTCGTCACGTTTCCCTGTCAGGCACCCAGAAAGACGACACCTTACTGAGGCTTTGTCAGTTGAACACGATGGTAGCTGTGCCCCCAAACCTGTGCAGCTGTGGTCAATACTCTGTCTATTTTGTGGTTCCAAAAAAAGGATGGCACATTTCAGCCAATATAGGATTTCAAGTGGGTAAACTGCACCTTGCATTTTCCCTGCTTTTGCATGGTGTTGTGGCGGCGGTAAGGGAGGGGGAGTGTCTTATGGCTCTTCATTTGACGGAAGCATATTTTCACATTCCAATTCAGCCTGAGCAACAACACTTTCTCCAGTTTGCAGTGCCGATGAGCCACTTCCTGTTCCCAGCATTACCCTTCAGTCTGGCGAGTGCGCTGCAACCCTTCACCAAGGTCATGGTGATAGTCGCAGCTGCCTTATGGTAGGATGGAATCTTGGTGCACCCATATCTGGATGACTGGTTGATACAAGAAAAGTCACTGGAGGAGAGCAGGACAGCCAATACCCGGGTGACTGATTGTCTGCAGCAGTTTGGCTGGGTGGTCAGTCTGCAACCAAGCCAAGATCTGGTGCACCTCGGGGTGTGTTCCAAACTGACCGGGGGTTGGTTCCTTACCTGAAGAGAGGGCACAGAAGATACAGGATCAGGCCAGACAGTTTTTCAGGATGAAGGCCCACACTGCCTGGCATTACCTCCAGCTGTTGGGATCTATGGTGGCATCCATAGACTGGGTTCCCTGGACATGGGCCCACATGCGGCCATTGCAGAGGACATTTCTGGGGTGATGGTCACAAATGAGGCAGGCACTTTCCCGGAAGTTGCTTTGCCCATCAGAGGCCAGATCGGCCCTGCAGTGGTGGCTGTACTTGGACAAGTTGCTGGTGAGAATGCTGTTGGCATCACCGGCATCGATTTCACTGAGTACAGATGCCAGCCTGGCAGGCTGGGGGGCACATTGCAAAGCCCTAGTGATGCAGGGTCACTAGATGCATGGTCCATCATTCAGCTGGAAATGAGAGCTATCTTCCTGGCACTACAGGTGTTTCAGCTACTCCTTTAGGGGTAGGAGGTCAGAGTGTTCTTTGACAATGCAACCTCAGTGGCAAAACATTAATCATCAGAGGGGCACAGGCAGCATGCTTTTTGTGGATGAGGTAGCCTCATTCCTAGCCTGGGCAGAGGAAAACCTGATGGCCTTCTCCCCAAAGAGAACGTGCAGACCTACTATCTCAGGTGCTATCAGCTGGATCCAGCCGAGTGGTCTCTAAATGATGCGGTATTTGCCCAGATAGTTTGGCGCTGGGGGCAGCCAATCATGGACCTGATGGAGACTTTCAAGAATGTGAAAGCTACCTGATTTTTCAGCAGGCGATGCAAAAGAATGTCCAAGGGCATGGATGCGTTGGCACATGACTGGTCGATGGTTGAGCTTCTGTATGTCTTTCCTCCGTGGGCCCTGATATGGCCATCAGGTGCTGGAGATGTTGGTTACCCCAGAATGGCCTCGCCGACCACTGTATTTATTTATTTTTCGGGGGGGTAAGGGGGTGGGGGGTTATACCGCCTTATCTGGGAATCAAAGTGGTTTAAAGGGAACAAAACATTAAAGGGATCATTCACAACCATGAATAGCAGGGATGTATATCCAGCCTGAACGTACATTCCTGCTATTTGTGCAAATGCGACTGCCAGCAAAAGGCTCCCCATACGAACATCGGAGTTGTATGAGGAGCCTTAGACGGCCTTGTATAGGAGTCGCATCGGAGAAAAGAGAGGATCTCCTCAAATGGTATCACTATTTCCATTCTAATATTACCTGTGTATATTAAATATTGTTTGTGTATTTCTATTCTTCCTTTTTATCTCCTCTTTTTTATTTCATCCCTTTTCTCCCCGCGGCTGTGTAATGTGCATGCAGACAACGTATACAGACACTGCGGCGAAAGGTTGATAGGTACTAGATTCTCTTTGTTTTTTTCTCTGCTGGAATTTTATCCTTCGATTTAGTTCTATGGTCCCCTTTTATTATTATTATCATTATTTTTCTTCCTTTTTACGATGCAGCATAAAAATTGTGCACAAGGGATTCGCTGGGTTATTAGATACCAATGCAAGTAAATTGGTTGTCACTGTTAAATAATTTTCAAGTATGGATTGAATTATGGACCCTTAAAGTTTTTTTATCGTTGGCCTATCCATCCAGGGAGATTTGGTCTGCAGGATTTCAATTATTTTTTATCTATTATGTTTCTCTTGATTAGTATGGGTAAACGATAATGACTCATTTTATAATATATATCTCTCCCTGTAATCCCAAAAAAGGGCGACTATTACGGCGGCAGATGATATGTCATCACACATTCATTTTTAACATTTTTTAAAAGAGTTTAGTTTAGCGACCAGGAATCCACCCTCATTTAATGCCAGCCAAGTTCTAATATTCGCGGTTTCTTTTAAATCTCCTGTAATTTTACTTCTATTTGTTTTAAAATCCTTTTTACTTAAGATTTTATTACTTTTATGAATTTGAACAACGAGGTTTTGAATACATTTGACATCTCATTCAGACCAGATTATGGTTTCAATATTATATTATTAACTATTTATTACTTTTAATTTCTGTATACATATATTATAACATAATCGATAGATTTATTACCAACTCTCTTTTAGCATGAGTTCCCCTGCCCTAGATGAATTTATTTATTTATTTATCCCCATTTTTAGAGTAGTAATTACGATTGTTCACACACGCAAGTGTAGTGATAGTTTTTAGAGTTATTTATTTATTTATTTATTTTAGTGATACCATCACTATTCTCTTGGACTGTCTGTCCCTTGAGTCTACACAAATAAGGTATTTTTCATTTTTCGAAAGAATACCCTGTTCGCTCCTGCTGCCTTTTCTCTTTAACTCCCTCTGCTCCAGATTAGTAGTTTTTTTGATTTTAATTTGTTTTATTTATTTACAATATGTCTTATGTGTATTTATAGCCATCTTAAAGTTTTTAGCCATGGTTGTCTAGTTGAGGTTTGTCCATCAACAGTCACTATATATAATGATTTCTGTATGTTATTTTCTTTGCTTGTCACACCCATTTGGTGTTTTTATTGATGTCTCTAATAATATAATCAGAATCTGTTTGTTGTCTATTTAGCGTTCCATCACACATTTTTTAAATTTTATTATCTGATTTATTCAGAATATGTAATTTGAAATATTTTATTAGTTATTATATATTTTTTATATATTATGATCTTATCTGTTCTTTTCTTTTTTTAATATGTTGTTATTTAATATTTATGTTTTTATACTTGTAGCATTTTGCCTAATCAACCCCTGACGAAGGTTACGAAACATGGCCTGTGTCGGGTTGCCATAGGTTCTGTGAGTTTCAATAAACTGTCTTCCACATACCTCACGTCTTGGACTGTGTTTGTGCTACTTACGTGAGTACTGCCTACCTGTTGGACAGTTCTACCTACTGGCATGTTTTCCCCGTGGAAAGACATTCTTAGCTTTGGGGATGATGCTTTGGAAAAGCTCGTACCACACGAAACCCTGATTGATGAAACAGAAGAAAACATGGATGATCCTTGGAACAAATGGGAAGAGGTGGTTGAGCAGACCAAAAGACTAGTAAAGGAACAGATGCATTTGGCATATCTTTTAGAATGCTGTAAATCGAAGATTATCCCGAGAGGACTGAAGATGAATAAAGCACCGGGATTGTATACTACAGAAGATGGTTTTATTAAGTGTTGGAACGCTATTCTTAATAAATGTTCCTTAGATCTTATGATACTTCTGATAACTACTGCAAATAAGAAATCAGAAATCTACAAATCTGAGATAGATGAAAAGCTTGATATACTTAAAGGTTGTGACAATCAATTTGATAAAGTTTTTCAAAACTATCAAAAGAATATACAACAATTTAAGAAAGAAATTAAGGATATTAAGATAGACAAATATAAAAGGGATGAAGATGACTATAGGATTGGTTATGTATATCACTGGAGCAAAAAAATAGATAGTGATCGTCTTTGGTTAAAAAAAAAGGACCTCAATTTTTGATCGTAAGGAAAGTACAGTTAACGAGGATTTAGGAGATGTTCCTTTAGAACATAAGAAGAAGCGCAGCAGGAGCGAATCAGGTAATTTTGATTCATCAGCTTCTCTCTTTTCTACGAAAGAACCTAGTAGGTCTCAAAATGATAAGAAAGAGAGAGAACATTCCGACCAAGAGCATTTTTTCAAGATGGACCAACTTTGGAAGGTAGGGGGCCGAGAGAACTCATGGACCCGCCAAGAAAAAAAGAAGTTAGACAGAGATCAGGGACAAGAGTATGGGATGCATTATGGCCAAGGACCCTATCGGAGAGATCACGAACAATTCCACAGAGGTCGGGGTCGAGGTCGAGGGAGGGGAAGGGGACAGTGGAAAGTAGACCAATCAGAGGAGAGACGGTATCCATAGATTTACCTAGAAAAGATAATCTAAGCAATGTCATTAACATTTCACACTATACCCCTACACAAGATGAGGTGTCAATTCTTAGCAAAGGGTTATCCTTTGTTCCTAAAAACAAGGCTGACAATTTTGAGATACGGATTGATCTTTATAAGTTTTTTAGAAAATTGAGGATACACCATTTCTTTTCGAACCAACCAGACAATTCCTGCGAGATTTCGGTCATTAGCAAGAAATCAACTTGGATTCCACCTCAAAACACAGACTCTATTTTGGAAGCATTTGAGAAAGTAGTACTTAAACAAGTTAATGATGTCACCAAAGATACACCATCTTCCTATCAGAACATCACGCAGGGAGAGCGGGCAGCTATTAAATCTTTACAAAAAAATAGTCAGATTATTATTAAGCCTGCAGATAAAGGGGGAGCTGTTGTGATTTGGGACAAGCATGATTATATACAAGAAGTCAATAGACAACTCAACGATAAGATGTTCTATCTAAGACTTGATGATGACCCTACCCCAGATATTAAGAAGAGCATTGATAATATAGTTACTACTGCCTTCGAAATTGGATATATCACTAAAAAAGAGAGGGATTTCCTTGTTGTAGACACACCTGTGACTCCCACCATCTATATCCTACCTAAGATACATAAATCTCTTGACAAACCACCTGGACGTCCAATCTTTTTTCTGCGATTGGTTCGATTCTAGAACCTCTTTCTAAATTTCTAGATATATTTTTACGACCATTTATCAAAGAGATGTGGTCTTATGTACGTGATTCGTCGCATGTTATAGAAATTTTATCTACCTTTAGATTTTGCACTGATGATATTATCCTTGTAACTTTAGATGTAGAGTCCCTCTACACCAACGTCCCTCAGAAAGAATCACTAGATATTCTTGCCTATTATTTTCTCAAACGTACAGAACATCGCCGCATTCCGACCACTTTTTTGATGTCTTTGGCACAAATTGTGCTTTTTGAGAATTTCTTCTGCTTCCGAAATCTGTTCTACAAACAGATCAAGGGTGTAGCGATGGGGTCAGCAATGGCCCCTGATGTGGCAAATCTTTACATGTTCAACTTTGAAGAGAATTTCCTTAAGACATATCCGTTTAAAGATAATGTTGTAATGTGGATTCGCTACATAGATGTCATACTCATATTGTGGAGAGGTACGGAAGGGCTTTTGTCCGATTTTAATGTTTGGATCAACCAATTAGATGCTAATTTGAAGTTTCAAATGACTTATGATCCTTACAATATTGCGTATTTAGATCTTTTGATTAGAAAATATAGGTACCGTTTTTCTACAACGCTTTACAAAAAACCCACTGACAAGAATCATTTTTTAGATTACAAGAGTTTTCACAATCCCTCTTTGAAAAATAACCTTCCAGTTAGCCAATTTCATAGAGTAAGAAGAGTATGTTCTAATCAATGTGATTTCGAGAGTGAAGCATCTATTATGAAGAAACGTTTTTTAGATAAGAACTACCCTGCATGGTATGTCGAATCCGCATATAGAAGAGCTAGGGATACATCGCGGGAATCACTTCTGAAGGTCAACCCAAAAAAAGAGAATAAAGGTTTAGTTTGCCCCCTGTTGTATTCTCAACATTCAGCCAAAATCACCGCAATATTGAAGAAGGAGTGGCACATTTTACAAGCTTTACCAACATTTCAAAATATCAATTTTATTATTGCTCATAAACGCAATGTTAACCTGCGCAATTTACTTGTTCCCTCAGCTCTTACAGAGAAGAAATATCTGTCACAACATAAAGGGCAATTCTAATGTGGCAAGTGTTCTGTCTGCTTGAATGTATTGCCTGTTAGGAACATTTTTATTCATCCTATCACACAAAAGAAGTTTTACATTAATGATTTCGCTAACTGCAATACATCTAATGCCATTTATGTAGTCCAGTGCCCCTGCAAATTACTTTATGTTGGCAAAACCACACACAGTATCAAAACCAGAATAATAGAACACAAAAGCTGCATCAGGAGAAACGTAGAGGACAAGCCTTTGGTTGCTCACTGGCGGGATTTACATCATAAATTGACAGACTTAAGGTTTTTTGTAATTAAGAAGATCAAACACAACTGGAGAGGAGGAGATATAAATAAAACTATTCTACAGTTAGAACAGAAATATATTTTCCTTCTAGATTCTCTTGCTCCCCATGGTCTCAACTTGGAGCAAGATTTTTCTGTTTTTCTTTAGTTTTCTCTAACGGTTTCAGTCTATTGTAGGTCTCTTAGTTATGATTGTGCCAGTTCTGTCATTCAGTGAGTATTTTATATTGTATTGTTTTTGTTCTTTTATTTTTGTACCCATCATATTTACATACGGCAGAGAAAGGTATGACAGATATCAGACTTTTCCTAGAGACGTGTTTTCTCTTGCCTTTGAGTTTTTACTTTAATTTCTTTTATGTGTTCCTTTTTGAGATTTTCAAAATTGCTGCATGTTCCGGTTTTTGTTGAACCCCCTTAGCTACGACAGTGCTAGTTTGGCTATCCAGTGTGGATTTTATAAAATGGTCTATGTTATTGTTAATTTTTTTATTTATTACTTGCTGGACGGTCCGTCTATGTTTAGACACGCCCCCTTTGAGCCTGCCTTTGAGCTTTTACTTCAATTTCTTCTATGCGTTCTTTTTTTGAGATCTTCATAATTACTACATGTTCCGGTTTTGGTTGAATCTCCTTAGCTATGATAGTGCTAGTTCTGCTTCCCAGTGTGGATTTTATAATAAAATGGTCTATGTTATTTCTATTATTAACCATTTGCTGGACGGCCCATCTTTTGTTTAGACACACCCCCTTTGGTTCCCGCTCTTGGGAGGTTATTAAGTGCACATGTGTCGGCGTTGCAAAGCCTTACTGATTGTCAATGCGAGCGGTTTCCCGTCTTTAGTATTGAAGGACTTCCTGTATAGGAGTCGCATCGGAGAAAAGAGAGGATCTCCTCAAATGGTATCACTATTTCCATTCTAATATTACCTGTGTATATTAAATATTGTTTGTGTATTTCTATTCTTCCTTTTTATCTCCTCTTTTTTATTTCATCTCTTTTCTCCCCGCGGCTGTGTAATGTGCATGCAGACAACGTATACAGACACTGCGGTGAAAGGTTGATAGGTACTAGAATCTCTTTGTTTTTTCTCTGCTGGAATTTTATCCTTCGATTTAGTTCTATGGTCCCTTTTTATTATTATTATCATTATTTTTCTTCCTTTTTACGATGCAGCATAAAAATTCTGCACAAGGGATTCGCTGGGTTATTAGATACCAATGCAGGTAAATTGGTTGTCACTGTTAAATAATTTTCAAGTATGGATTGAATTATGGACCCTTAAAGTTTTTTTATCGTTGGCCTATCCATCCGGGGAGATTTGGTCTGCAGGATTCATTATTTTTTATCTATTATGTTTCTCTTGATTAGTATGGGTAAACGATAATGACTCATTTTATAATATATATCTCTCCCTGTAATCCCCAAAACAAGGGCGACTATTACGGTGGCAGATGATATGTCATCACACATTCATTTTTAACATTTTTTAAAAGAGTTTAGTTTAGCGACCAGGAATCCACCCTCATTTAATGCCAGCCAAGTTCTAATATTCGCGGTTTCTTTGAAATCTCCTGTAATTTTACTTCTATTTGTTTTAAAATCCTTTTTACTTAAGATTTTATTACTTTTATGAATTTGAACAACGAGGTTTTGAATACATTTGACATCTCATTCAGACCAGATTATGGTTTCAATATTATATTATTAACTATTTATTACTTTTAATTTCTGTATACATATATTATAACATAATCAATAGATTTATTACCAACTCTCTTTTAGCATGAGTTCCCCTGCCCTAGATGAATTTATTTATTTATTTATCCCCTTTTTTAGAGTAGTAATTACGATTGTTCACACACGCAAGTGTAGTGATAGTTTCTAGAGTTATTTATTTATTTATTTTAGTGATACCATCACTATTCTCTTGGACTGTCTGTCCCTTGAGTCTACACAAATAAGGTATTTTTCATTTTTTGAAAGAATACCGTGTTCGCTCCTGCTGCCTTTTCTCTTTAACTCCCTCTGCTCCAGATTAGTAGTTTTTTTGATTTTAATTTGTTTTATTTATTTACAATATGTCTTATGTGTATGTATAACCATCTTAAAGTTTTTAGCCATGGTTGTCTAGTTGAGGTTTGTCCATCAACAGTCACTATATATAATGATTTCTGTATGTTATTTTCTTTGCTTGTCACACCCATTTGATGTTTTTATTGATGTCTCTAATAATATAATCAGAATCTGTTTGTTGTCTATTTAGCGTTCCATCACACATGTTTTAAATTTTATTATCTGATTTATTCAGAATATGTAATTTGAAATGTTTTATTAGTTATTATATATTTTTTATATATTATGATCTTATCTGTTCTTTTCTTTTTTTAATATGTTGTTATTTAATATTTATGTTTTTATGCTTGTAGCATTTTGCCTAATCAACCCCTGACGAAGGTTACGAAACACGGCCTGTGTCGGGTTGCCATAGGTTCTGTGAGTTTCAATAAACTGTCTTCCACATACCTCACGTCTTGGACTGTGTTTGTGCTACTTACGTGAGTACTGCCTACCTGTTGGACAGTTCTAGTAGGGATGTATATCCAGCCTGAACGTACATCCCTGCTATTTGTGCAAATGTGACTGCCAGCAAAAGGCTCCCCATACGAACATCGGAGTTGTATGAGGAGCCTTAGATGAGGGCGGAGCAAGGGTGGGTCATCTCCCCGGATGGCCTTGTATTTGGGGTCGGTCGGGTAGACGGGGGATTTATTCCACCTCAGAGATGGAATAAGTCCCCATGGACACAGTGTTTCGGCAGCAGACGGCATGGACAAAGGAGGTAGGCATGCAGGAAGTTCCCCGCAGCCAGACCCTGGCCATGGTAGGCTAGATTGGGGGCCCAGCTGTGGGGAAAGAAACCTTTTGGTAGTGGCTGGGGATTGCGACTCCTTAATGGAACCACAGTGCCATGACAACATTACGCCATGGCACCGCAGCTCCATTGAGAAGCCTGACTGAGATAGCCAGGTAAGTGGATGGACGTCCGGAGTGCCTGAATAGGGGCACATTCCAGACATCCAGCACTGTACTGCAATTCTGCTCCCGTGGGGACATCTAGCCCCCATGGGAGCAGAATCATCTGGATGTCTGGATGTCTGGATGGCCAGGAGACGTACCGGTCAGAATGTGCCTCCACCTGTTTTACATAGAACCTTAGAACCTTAGTAACATTGAAATAGAACAATTACATTTGGTAACTATAGTCTATAGACCATAACATATTCAAATAAAAGAAATTATATAAAACCAAGGTTGTATATCGATGGGGGGGGGAGGGGAGGATTAAAGTGGGAGGGTGTGGGAAGGTGGTATTTATTGACAAGGGGATAAGTATCTGTATGTTTATTGTTCCATGGGGACATACCGTTTAGTCCTTGAAGTTTTCTTTGAATAAGAATGTCTTGAGTTCTTTGCAGAATTTTGTTAGGTCGTGTTTCTCTGAAGTCATTGGGGAGTGCATTCCCTAGATCAGGTACATAAGTAAAGAAGGCCCTGTTGTGAGTATTTTGGTTTATCCGTGTTATGTCTGCTGGCAAGTACAGTAAGTTATGATTACATCTGCACCTTTTTCTGGTGGTGTGCGGATGAAGGACTTTAGGTATGGCGACGATTGGTCATGTAGCGTTTTGAATATGTTCATTGTTGTTTCTGTGCGACGCTCCTGCCTGCGCCCTAGAGCTTACAGGCAGGAGTGGCCTTATATTGTCCCTTGAAAAATTAGCTGGCACGGTTCCCAATGAATCTTGGGAACTGTAGTGCTCTTGAATATTCCTTAGGGAAGAATTGTAGTCGTGACCAGATGTGGTTAGGCAAGCAAGAAAATTTATTTGTATTAGGGATAGTTTCCAGCACATCAAAAGCTCAAAGCAACAAATGCAAAAAGTGGAACTTTTATGATAAACAGAGGAAAACAGGAACTCAGGAAGCAGTGAAATCAAATTGGCTTTAACTAAGCTCTTCATAAACTTCAGCAGCTTAACTCAGCGTTGCCTCATGTGGTTGTTAGAAAATATTGCAGCTTTATATCAACAGCTGTTCTCACAGCGTGACTTTTAAACAGGTGAACACAATCAGGAACTCTTATGATTAAACAACAGGAAAAGCTAACGTTTTATATTCTCTTTATATAAAACTTATGAGCTTCTTTAAACTGTTATTCAATACAGCACAAAGAGCAATCCATGGCACAGGGATCAGAATTCAAGGTAGGCAAAGAATTTTCTACCTGCATGTATTCTTCTGAACTAACAGAATTACTGTCTGTATCAGGTTCCTTATTTTGCCCTGACTTCAGCTCCAGGAACTTCTGAAATTCCTTCAGTAGCAATTCAGCCTGTGTTTGCTTTTCATCTGGTGGATAGTTATTGGTAAGGGTTACGCCCTTCCCCCACTCACTATCTATGTCGGTAGCAGAGTTAGGTTTGCACAGTTCAGCACTATATGAAGGTTTCTTCAGCCAAGCATACAAATTAGGAAATTGTGCTTTACCTTGTTCTGAGGCATTTGTAAAAGAACTTCTCTTAGGAAAACTTTCTCCTGGCTGTAGTTCTCTGTCTTTATAGCACTGCTTGTTAGCATTAGAAGTACCTTTTCTCCACATGCTGCTTTCTCGAGGTTGGCTAGGTCTAGGCTTTACCCGGCAGTAAGAGTTTCCTTCAGGGTACGTTTGACTCCAAGGCTGGCTCTTCCAGGGTTCTGTCTTCTCACAAGGTCCTAGTGCTCTTCTCCTTGCTTTCAAGGTTCCAGCACTCTGTATTCCTCTCACAACGTTCTTTTGGACTTGGATATCCTTCTCCACGCTATCCTCTGAGATATTCTCCGTGGTCCTCTCTCTCTTATTCCCCTTCCCTCTTTCAGCTCTCTCTGAAGTTTTAAAAAGGGCTTCAATTCCCAGCACTCCCTGCCGTTCCCCTGGATGTGCCCAATCAGAGCTGAAGCCTAACTCCTCCCCTGGACTGGGGTGTGTCTTCAGCTCAGCAGAGAACTGTGTTTTTTTCAGGTCAGTTTTGGAAATCCTGTGTAAGTTAGCTCTGCTCTCAGGATTTTCCTCAACGTCCATTTCTTCTGAAGGGTCATCTTCACCACAGCTGTTGTTAAGTGCCATTGAATCAGTGTCGACTCATGGCGACCCTCTGGATAGTTGTCCTGAATTGTGTCCGGACTTCAGTCAGGCGGCTCATTGTTGACAGAGTTACACCCATAGCTGCTGTTATTGTATCGATCCATCTCACTGCTGGCCTTCCTCTTTTGCGTTGACCTTCTACCTTGCCAAGCAGTTGTCTTTCTTTAATGATCTCTTTCTTCGCATGATGTGTCCAAAGTATGAAAGTCGAAGTCTTGTCATCTGAGCTTCTAAAAAATGCTTAGGTTTGATCTCCTCTAGTACTGACTGGTTGGTTCTTCGGACAGTCCATGATATACACAGTATTCGTCACCAGCACCATGATTCAAAGGCATCAATTTTCTTCCTGTCTATCTTTTTCACTGTCTAACTTTTGCATCCATATGACGTTATTGAAAATGCCATGGCTTGAACATTTATACTGCAGCTGAAAACACCTTTGCTTCTACCTCAGAATTTAGCATACCACCTGAAGTTCACATCTGAAGTTGAGTACCCATAAGGATACATTTTCTCTTACAAGTTGCAGCAATGATGTTTTTGCTTTAACAATGAGAAAAGTTTTTCTGCAACAGTAAGGAAGTTTGAATAAGCCTGTTTACAGATGGATATGTTCGAAAACGTTTTGAAAGAAAATTGAAATACAATTGAAGCACTGTGAATTTTCTCTTGATTATTAGAAAGAATTCTGAGATGAATAATTTGATAAAGTTTTGAAGAAAATCACTTAACACAAATGATTTGATAAAGTTTTGAAGAAAATCACTTGAAAAAATTTAAGAATAGGTACATTAATGGTCAAAGTGTACATATTAAAAAAAAGGTCGTTGATGTGAACAGCAGCATAATTTAAAGAAGGTACATAGTGCCCCTTTGATATATAAGCTGCGCTAGTTGAAACTGAGACCTTGGTACACAATAATATTACGTCCTACTAGTTTCATGAGGTAAACATTTAAGCAGATAATTCCTTTAATTTTTCAGTAGTAACTGCTTTATAAGGCGACCAATTTTTTGTAGTATATACAATAATGGAAGGTCATTCAGGTTGGAAGGAAACATTTAGTTTTCCATCCGATTATGTTGTAGGATTAACAAAAGAAAAGACTCCCTTTGCATTGGATAATATCACCACTGGATCATCGGCTGATGATACCGGCAGTTCTTGGGAAACATTGTTGCAAACAAAGAAGAAGATAGTCCGAGCTGGTTTGCACCGCTTGTCACTAGTAGAATATATAAACAGACAACAGATTCCTAGGGGCTTGCGAATTTATAAAGAGCCTCGGCTACCTAATTTGCAGACAGCCTTTATTGATCAATGGAACAGAGTATTAAACAAATGCTCTTTAGATCTCATGATCTTGATTATAGAACACACTAAAGAGGAGGTGCAGAAAATGGAAACAGAATCTGGGAGGATCCAGAATTTTTTAAAGGAAAAGATGACAGGAGAAGGTTATTCTCAAAAAATGCAGCAGATAGAGACACAAGTGGACATAGTCAAACAAGAAGTGATGGCAAAGAAAACTAAGAAATTACAGAGGGACCATTCCGACTATACAGTTGGGTATGTGTACCCCTGGTTAAATGTTAATCGAAAGACCAAACGGGGGTCTAAAAAACGAGTGAGCTTTGAAGATAGTTCAGATGATTCGGGAAGTATTTCCTCCAATGGCTCCTCTAGAGAACGGGGTTTTTCCAACGATGGCGACGAAATGAAAAAGAAGAAAAAAGCCAACGACGTTCGCGGACGATCACCGGACAGACGTTACCCCAGACGAAAATAATAGGAGTTCCCATAGACCCCGAACAGGATAATTTGGTCATAAATATTTCTGGCAAACCCCTGTCTAGTGACAGTATACAATTGTTGAATAAAGGATTATCGTTTGTTCCTCAAATTAGCCATGATCCTTTTCAATTTAGAGTGGATTTTACCGATTTAATCAGGAAACTACATCTTAAGCATTTCTTTGCTACACTTCCCACTGCGACTAGTACTGCAGATTCTCCTCGAGAAGAACTGAATAATATGAGAGTAACCTTACCGATCAAATCTAAGTGGTCTCCTCCAGGTTCTCCTCCACCAGCATTAGTAGTATTTAAGGAGCTAGTATTGGCTGATGTTGCTCATTTGGAAGTTAACCATAAAGGTCGTGTTACAACTTTATCATGGTCAGAACAACGAGTCCTTTCACAGTTACAAGAACGTACTGATATCGTGATCCGTCGGGCTGACAAGGGAGGAGCGATTGTGATATTGGACCGGGCTTATTATATTTCAGAGGTATTAGGACAGTTACAAGATATTAACACCTATCAGGTTCTTGTACAAGATCCTACTCTGAGATTGAAAGCTGAGATTAAAAAGATCACTTTAGAGGCGTTGTACCTTCACATCTTACAACGGAAAGAGTACCGATATTTGAATAGTGATTCCACGACCATGGCCTGTTTTTACACAGTGCCAAAAATACATAAAAATTTACAAGCCCCCCCTGGACGGCCCATTGTGTCTACGAGAGGGACTCCATTAGAACCAATCTCGACCTTTTTGGATTCATTTTTACGTCCACTTTTGCCCAAAATACCATCATACTTGAATAATACCACCCATTTTTTGAATGTTTTGATGGACATGTCATCATGGGCAGGAGTTAATGATACTTTCCTGGTAACTCTGGACGTAGTCTCTTTATATACTAGCATCCCGCAGCAAGCGGCACATACCACGGTAGCACATTTTTTGCGCCAAAGAGATGATGTAAATGAAGAGTTGATGGTTCTATTATTAAAACTGGCGGAGCTGGTGATCTTTAATAACTTTTTTCGATTTCAGGATGTAGTATACAAACAAATTTCTGGGGTAGCAATGGGAGCGACCTGTGCGCCTTCCATTGCCAATCTATATATGGTGCTATTTGAAAGTAAATGGTTGGAAAAGTCCCCATACACTGCTAACATCATTACGTGGAGGCGTTATATAGATGATATTTTTCTCCTTTGGCATGGCAGTGCAACAGATTTGCAATTATTTTTTGATTGGCTCAATTTATGTGATCCTCATTTAAAATTTACTTTGACATATCATCAAGAACAGATCACTTTTTTAGATGTACAAGTAACCCGTAGTCCTTCTGAGTGGATTACTTCAGTTTATTGTAAACCAACAGATAGAAATACGTTCCTACATTTTAGTAGTGCCCATCCTAGAGCGCTCAAAGAAGGATTGCCATTTTCTCAATTTTTGAGGTATCGCAGAAACTGTTCTGACATCAAAGATTTCCGCATTAAGTCTCATCAATTGAAGGCTAACTTTTTAAAGCGTGGTTACCCTCCATCTACAATAAAAAAAGCATACACTAGAGCCACATATAATGATAGGAGGCTCCTCTTGACACCTCAGACAGTCCGGAAACGTAATGAAGTAAAAGACACTAACACCGTCAACTTGATAACTCGGTATTCTCCTATGAGTCAGGATATTCAGAAGATCATTAAAAGACACAGTATAGTATTGAAAACACTCCCGAGCCTTAAGGAGAAGCATATACGTTGTGTATGGAGTAGATGCTCTAATTTCAAAGAGAAGCTCAGTCCATCAATCCTGCGAGTTGACCGTCAGAAGGATGAACTAGAGCTAACTCTTGGTCATAAAAAATGTGGATCGTGTAGCATTTGTGCCCTAACATTGGAACTTACACAATTTGAGCACGGTCAGAAAATTTATACACTGCGAAAAGCCACTACATGTTTATCATCATACGTAGTGTATGTGGTCCGATGCCCCTGTTCCCTATTGTATGTAGGGAAGACTATCAGATCGTTTAAGTTTCGAATGATGGAACATCGGAGCCGTGTGAACAACAAAGTGTTGGAGGCACCAATGGTTCAACATTGTTTAGAGGCTAATCATAGCTTTGAACAACTACATTGCTTCATTTTGGATCAGGTGGATTTCCCTTCGGGCAACAGGACACGCGAACAGACTTTATCATATAAAGAGCAGCGCTGGATATTCATTTTAAATACAGTGCGCCCACATGGCCTAAATGCTTCACTTGATTGGTCAGATTGTGTGTGAGTACTAGCGCTGATTACTGGGTGTGGGGAGCAGGCACTCCAACCTTTAAATCTCCATCGGTTCAGTGTAACCTCTTAAGGAGCATGCGCGGTGTTTTTTCGCCTTGTCGCATCGGCTGACAGTCCAGTTTGTTCAGTTTGCAATTGAATGAGCGATGAAATCTTCTATGGTATGTCTTTTTTATAATCCTTGTTACAACATAATAGAATAAAAGTTAAATATGAAACATGGTAGAAGGATGTCAATAAGAAGCACTTTGGCTGTGTTTGTTTTGTGATCTATATAGACTCATTGAATAAAATCCCCTGAAGAAAGATATGGTGAAACGCTTGGGCGCCTTAGACATCCGGCGTCGGGATTTATACTGCAGCTGAAAACACCTTTGCTTCTACCTCAGAATTTAGCATACCACCTGAAGTTCACATCTGAAGTTGAGTACCCATAAGGATACATTTTCTCTTACAAGTTGCAGCAATGATGTTTTTGCTTTAACAATGAGAAAAGTTTTTCTGCAACAGTAAGGAAGTTTGAATAAGCCTGTTTACAGATGGATATGTTCGAAAACGTTTTGAAAGAAAATTGAAATACAATTGAAGCACTGTGAATTTTCTCTTGATTATTAGAAAGAATTCTGAGATGAATAATTTGATAAAGTTTTGAAGAAAATCACTTAACACAAATGATTTGATAAAGTTTTGAAGAAAATCACTTGAAAAAATTTAAGAATAGGTACATTAATGGTCAAAGTGTACATATTAAAAAAAAGGTCGTTGATGTGAACAGCAGCATAATTTAAAGAAGGTACATAGTGCCCCTTTGATATATAAGCTGCGCTAGTTGAAACTGAGACCTTGGTACACAATAATATTACGTCCTACTAGTTTCATGAGGTAAACATTTAAGCAGATAATTCCTTTAATTTTTCAGTAGTAACTGCTTTATAACGCGACCAATTTTTTGTAGTATATTAGAATGTTAATCAGCAATCTCATATGCATTTGCTAATTAGGGTTAATGCGCACTAATTGACTTTTTGAAGCTTCTTGTTGTTGCTGTTTTTAAGTGTCGTTGAATCGATGTCAACTCATGGCGGCCCTCTGGATGGTTGTCCTAAACTGTGTTCGGTCTTCAGTCATATGGCTCATTGTTGACAGAGTTATGCTGTGATGAAGCAGACACCAGTAAACCCATGGAGGTAGAAGAAAAAAACACTGATCTCTTTAAAGGAAATTATATACATAAAGTGCAGTTAGTGAGAAGTGCAGCTAGAGGGAGCATGCACGGAGATTCTGAAGGTAGGCTGACACGCCCAGGTTGGGATGATGCAAGAACTAATTCAAAGCATAATCAGATACACCTGGTCAGAGGGACAGAATCCTTACCTAAGAAACAGCTTTATAAGCAAAGCATAGACAAGCCAGAGAGGAGAGGAGCGGCACGAGCCGCAGCAGCTACTGATAGAGAAGAAAGAGAAAGGAGACGGCTCCAAAGAGAGGAGAAAAGGCAGTTGGACTTGCAGCCTTACAGGAAAGGAACAAGTTCCAGGAGAGCCAGTTTCAGGCTGGGAAGCTCCAGAAGGAAGTCTTCAGGAAGGACAGAAGAAGAACCGGGAGAGTGCCTGGTAGGGAGAATAATAGAGACACAGACCCAAGAGTTCTGAGGTACCTTCATGCTTCTTCCCGTGTATGTGAGCCACAAGGAGTTCACAGGTGGGTGAACAAGACTCAGCCCAGGAGTCTAAGAGACACAGATCTGAACCAGGAACTGAGGCCAGGTCACAGAAAGGCCTGGAAGCCAGGGAGCCATAAGAGCAGCCAAGGCAGCTGGAGAAAGGTTTGGAAACCTATAGAAAGAGTGCTTACCAAAAGTCCTGTTGCATATTTGCCAGACCGGGTACAGCCAGGCTGGAGAGCCTTAGAAAGAAGTTCTGAAGTAAAACCAGGAATGTATGGGGAAAGCTCAGGAGCAACACATATCTCAGCAGAACAAGAGGCTATGCAGATAGACCCTGCTGAACCTGACCCTTTGCTAACTGAATGCCCTATGGACTGTACGCTTTGTTGTACTGGGAGTTTAGAATCCTTGAGAGAAATATAGCATGCAGGATATACTTTTGAAACACAGTTTTGTTTGACAAGCTGAAAGAAGAAGCATTGCTTTTGTTTGTATAACCTGTTTTGTTTGAACCCTGCATAACTAACAAAGACTGTGAAGCATATCCAAGTTTTGACCTATGTAAATACCTTATGTGAAAATCCTGAACAAGGTGAAAATCCTGTTGTCTTCGTTTGAACCTTTTGTGCATTAAGGGAATAAATCCTATACTTTACCATTCACATGGCTTACACAACTATTCATTATGAAGAAAGGGACTACTAGTACCAGAATGCTTCTGGGCTAACAAACGTTTTTACCTTCAATACAGCAATAATGTCCACCCTGACCTTTGAGCACATGGCTAAAGGGATGGGGTTGTGACAATACCCATAGCTGCTGTTATATCAATCCATCTCATTGCTGGCCTTCCTTTTTCGCATTGACCTTCTACCTTGCCAAACATGATGTCTTTCTTTAATGATCTCTCTCTTCGCATGATGTGTCCAAAGTATGAAAGGCAAAGTCTGCTCATCTAAGCTTCTAAAGAAAGCTTAGGTTTGATCTCCTCTAGTACTGACTGGTTTATTCTTCGGGCAGTCCATGGTATACACAGTATTCGTCACCAGCACCATAATTCAAAGGCATCAATTTTCTTCCTGTCTATCTTTTTCACTGTACAACTTTCGCATCCATATAATAAAAATACCATGGCTTGAACAAGTCGAATCTTTGTATGGAGAAAGACATCTCTGCTCTTGAGAATCTTGTCTAGGTCCTTCATAACCATTCTGCCAAGAGCAATGCGTCGTCTGATTTCTTGACTGCTTGTTGTTGCTTTATTGATAGTTGATCCAAGTAGGTTAAAATTGTCAACTATTTCAATTTTTTTCTCCATCAACGATGAACTTATTGATTTTGCCAGTTGTCAGGATCTTTGTCTTCTTTACATTAAGGTGCAGGCCTATTTTAAGACTATGTTCCTTGATCTTGAGAAGCAAATGTTTCAGATCATCTTCACTTTCAGTCAGTAATGTAGTATCATAAGTACAGTGAAGGCTGTTGATTAGTCTTCCACTAATCTACACACTTTGATTGTCTTCATACAGTCCTTAAGATACAAAAAAGCTTGAAATGGTTCAGAAGAAGCCAACCAAAAATAATTTGCAGCCTGCGCCAGAAGACGTATTAGAAGAGACATGAAGACTAGAGGAGAAGAGGAACAGGGGGAATATGATACAGACCTTCAAATACTTAAAGGGTATCAATGAACAAACCAACCTTTTTCAGAGAAGAGGAAGCTGTAAAACTAGAGGACATACAATGAAACTGCAAGGTGGTACACTCAAAAGAAGCATCAGAAAATACTTATACAGTTCTGCTTCTCTGATGATTTGTTCTGCATATAAATTAAAAAGGTAGGGGGAAAGTATGCAGCCTTGTTGTACATCTTTGCTGATTTTAAACCATTCTGTTTCTGCTTGTTCTGTTCTAACTGTTGCTTCTTGATCAATGTAACAGTTGTGCAAGAGAACATTCAAGTGTTCTGGTATACTCATGCTTCTTAATGTAACCCAAAGTTTCTCATGGTTTGCACAGTCAAAAGCCTTGCTATAGTTGATAAAACACACATAGATATCCTTTTTGGTATTCTTTTGTCTTTTCAAGGATCCATCTCACATCCGCGATGATGTCTCTTGTTCCTCGTCCTGTCCTGAACCCTGCTTGCACTTCAGGCAGTTCTCGTTCCAGATACGGTTGCAGTATCTGCTGAATAATCTTCAGTAGAATCTTGCTGGAATGTGGGATCAGAGCGATTGTGCGATAATTTCCACAGTCAGTTGGATCACTTCTTTAGTATTGGTATAAACACAGATCTTTTCCAGTCAGTTGGCCATGATGTTGTCTTTGAAATTTCCTAGCAGAGCCTTGTAAGTATGGTAACAGCTGCATCAGATTTCTGTAATACTTCAATGGGAATGCCATCAATGCCTGGTGCTTTGTTCTTTAATAAGGCTATCAATGCTGCTTTGACTTCTTCTTTTATCACCAATGGTTCCTGATCATAAGGTACAGGTTGAAATGGCTGTTGGTACACTTGATCGTTATGGTATAATGATTTTGTATATTCTTTCCACCTTTTCTTGATCTTCTCAGCATCATGGAACATGGATCCTTGAGCATCTTGTAACATTCCAATTTAAGGCTGGAATTTTTTATTTAACTCTTGTAGCTTTAGGAAAACTGATCTTGTTCTTCCTCTAATAGTTTCTGCTTCTATTTCCTTGCATGTGTTATTGTAGTACTTCTCCTTGTCTTGTCTTGCTACACGTTGGAAATCTCTGTTGAGTTCTATGATTGCCTCTCTTTCTCCTCTGGCTTTAGCTTCTCTTGAAGGACTAGAAAAAGGGACTGCTACTTCTGGAGAGAGATCTGCAATTGTGAGTATATACTTCTGGGAATTTTCTGAAAGGACTTCTTTGCATTAAAGTTAATTAATTTGTGAACCCAGTGTTTTTTGTTAAATCAGTCAGGGCCTAGTATCAGCAGTTTAAGTTTGAATTTAAAACACAGAAGAGAGCTTTCTGGTTACATTTCATACCCAGCAGAGAGCTTGTAGTTTAAATTTCATACTCACTTGGGGCCTAGTATCAGCAAAGTACTTTTAGTTTAAATTTTAAACACAGAAGAGAGCTTTCTGGTTAAATTTAGAACACAGCAGAGAGCTTGTAGTTTAGATTTCATAATAAGTCAGAGCCTAGCAGCAGCATAGAACTGTAATTTAAATCAAATCAGAATATAACTTAGCATAAAAGGCAAAACAGGGCCAGTACTTTTTGAGCAACAAATAAAGTCTTTTAGAGACCTTTACAAAGAGACTTTCTACCTAGGGGGCAAGAGACCTGTGAAACCTTTTCAATAGGTGTTAACACCAGGTGACAGGTCAAAAGGCCATTTTGTAAGACTCCTTCTATTCAAGCAAGGACTGTTAATCACCCAGGAAGTTGGTCACAGCTTACCGCAGCAGCACATGCATAAATAGCTCAACCAGAGCTCTGTGATCCTCAGTCTTAAAGGACTAGAAAAAGGGACTGCTACTTCTGGAGAGACATCTGCAATTGTGAGTATATACTTCTGGGAATTTTCTGAAAGGACTTCTTTGTATTAAAGCTAATTAATCTGTGAACCCAGTGTTTTTTGTTAAATCGGTCAGAGCCTAATAGCAGCAGTTTCTATCCAAGCAAGGACTGTTAATCACCCAGGAAGTTGGTCACAGCTTACCTCAGCAGCACAGGACAGGATACTATAGCAGCCCTCTTTTAATAAGTGTTATTTCCCTCCCTCTCTCCCCAACACCCACCCACCCCGGGATAATCATAGCTTTATAGGTACTTACACATCTGAAATGAAAGGAGGTGCTCTCAGGTGAAGTTTGTTATCCAAATCAGTCTTACACTAAGGACCTGGGATTAATTAAGCTTCAGGTGAACAAGGTATATTAAACGTATTAGGTACAGTTTTATTAGTATAAATATCCATAGCAACCCTTAGTAAGTAAAGAACTTAAAGATCTAAACACAAGCTTAAAACTAAGATGCAGACAGCAGTCCAGCAGCAAGATGAGGGCTTTCCAGTCTTTTGCATTGCGTGTCATATGTGTGATTTTCTCCCAGTTGGTGAGAGGTCTTACGTGTGCACTAGGTGCAAGGAGCTCTTTGCTCTCAGGGAACGAGTCCGTTCTCTAGAGGCTAGAGTATCAGACTTGGAAGACATAAGAAAGACAGAGAGGTGCATAGACGAGACCTACAGGGATATAGTCCTGAAGTCCCACCTCCAGTTTGGCAGCATCCCTGTTGCCATGGAGGAGAGAGGTTACGTGACAGGAGAGCATCACCCTGGTGTGTCAGGAAGTGATCATGTAACTAGGACCTGTCCTCCAGCTGATGTAAAACCCTCTCTCACCGAGGAAGTTTCTCCAGGGCCATGTACCCATGAGGGAAGGGTTCAGACAGCCATTATAGTTGGTGATTCGATCATTAGGCATGTAGATAGCTGGGTGGCTGGTGGACGTGAGGATCGCCTGGTAACATGCCTGCCTGGTACGAAGGTAGCGGACCTCACGCGCCACCTAGATAAGGTCTTAGATAGTGCTGGGGAGGAGTCTGCTGTCTTGGTACATGTCGGTACCAATGACATAGGAAAATGTGGTAGGGAGATTCTGGAGGCTGAATTTAGGCTTTTAGGTAGGAATCCAGAACCTCCAGGGTAGCATTCTCCAAAATGCTTCCCGTTCCACGCGCAGGACCCAAAAGGCAGGCAGAGCTCCAGAGTCTCAATGCGTGGATGAGACAATGGTGCAGAGATGAGGGTTTTGGATTTGTTAGGAACTGGGGAACATTCTGGGGAAATGAGGGGCTCTTCCAAAGGGATGGGCTTCACCTTAACTGGGATGGAACCAGGCTGCTGGCATTAACCTTTAAAAAGGAGATAGAGCAGCTTTTAAACTAGATAATAGGGGAAAGTCGACAGTCGCCCAGGAGCGCATGGTTTGGAAGAATGTATCCTTGAAGGATACTACCAAAAGCAGAGAGGTTCCAAAAAAGAGTAAAGTAGCCAAAATGCCCTCGAGTATGGAGCAGACAGAGCTTAAAGATCCCAAATTACCCATGCCTACCAATAGCCAGATTAATATGAATAAAATACAGTCTCTAAAATGCTTGTATGCAAATGCTAGAAGTCTAAACAATAAGATGGGAGAGTTAGAATATATAGCACAAATGAGAGGTTAGATATGATTGGAATATCAGAGACATAGTGGAAGGAGGACAACCAGTGGGACACTGTGATAACTGGGTACAAACTATATCGTAATGATAGAGCTGATCAAATTGGTGGAGGGGTTGCGCTCTTTGATAGAGAGGGCATTGAGTCAGAAAGGATTAAAGTTTTGCAGGAAACAAAATTTGCTGTAGAATCTCTATGGATTGAAATTCCATGTAACAATGGGAAGGCGATGGCAGTGGGGGTGTACTATCGACCGCCTGGCCAGAATGAACAAATGGATGATGAAATGCTCAAACAAATCAAGGAAGCTAACAAATGTTACAGCACAGTCATAATAATGGGTGATTTCAATTACCCCGGTATCGACTGGGTCAGTGTCACAGCAGGACATGCTAGGGAGATAAAGTTCCTAGATGAAATAAATGACTGCTTCTTGGAGCAGCTGGTTCATGAACTGACCAGGGGGGAAGCCATATTAGACCTAGTCCTTAGTGGAACACCAGATCTAGTGCAAGAGATAAGGGTGTTGGGGCCACTTGGCAATAGTGATCATAGCATGATTGCGTTTGATTTAATTAGTGGAGGAGGGATAGTAAGGAAATCCACAGTACTACCTTTTAACTTTCGAAAGGGAGACTATGATAAAATGAGGAAAATAGTTAAGAAAAAACTAAAAGGAGCAGTTGCAAAGGTTAAAGACTTATATCAAACCTGGGTGTTGTTGAAAAATATTATCTTAGAAGCCCAGACCAGCTGTATTCCACGCTTTAAGAAACGTGGAAGGAAGTTCAAAAACCTGCCAGCATGGTTTAAAGGTGAGGTCAGAGAGGCTGTTGTTGCCAAAAAAGCATCTTTCAGGAAATGGAAAAAAGAGCCAAACGACGAAACCTGGAAGCAGCACAAGCACTGGCAAGTCAAATGCAAGGCATTGATAAGGCAGGGAAAGGGAGAATTTGAGAAGAAGCTTGCTGCAGAAGCAAAAACGCGGAATAAAGACTTTTTCAAGTACATTTGTAGCAAAATATGAGATTGCAGACCTGCTTTTAGTAATCTGTGAATTTTCATTACAATCATCTGTAATACCTGAAGATTGGAGGATCGCCAATGTAACGCCAATTTTTAAAAAGGGTTCCAGGCATGATCTGGGAAACTATAGACCGGTGAGCCTGACGTCAGTACCGGGAAAAATAGTAGAAACCATCATAAAGAACAAAATTACTCAGCATGTAGATAGTCATGGCCTAATGGGAGATAGCCAACATGGCTTTAGACAAGGAAGATCTTGTCTTTCTAATCTGTTATGTTTTTGTGAAGTTGTGAATAAACAGGTGGACAAAGGTGAGTCGGTTGATATAGTGTATCTGTACTTTCAGAAAGCCTTTGACAAGGTCCCTCATCAGAGACTTTTGGCAAAACTAAAGAGTCATGGGATAGGAGGCAGTGTACTATTGTGGATCAGGAACTGGTTAAAAGATAGAAAGCAGAGGGTTGGGCTAAAGGGCCAATTTTCCCAATGGAGAAAGGTGAATAGTGGTGTACCCCAGGGATCTGTGCTGGGTCCGCTGCTTTTTGACATATTCATAAATGATCTGGAAAAGGGAATAACGAGTGAGGTTATCAAATTTGCAGATGACACAAAACTATTTAAAGTTGTTAAAATCCAAGAGGATTGTGGAAAATTGCAACAGGATCTTGATAAATTGGAAGACTGGGCATCAAAATGGCAGATGAAATTTAATGTGCACAAGTGCAAAGTTATGCACCTAGGGAAGAACAACCCAAACTATGGTTACACGATGCAAGATTCCACATTAGGAACCACCACCCAGGAAAAAGATTTAGGCGTCATTGTGGATAACATGTTAAAAACCTTGGCCCAGTGTGCAGCGGCGGCCTAGAGAGCAAATAGAATGATAGGTATCATAAGGAAAGGAATGGAAAATAAAATAAAAGATATTATAATGCCTCTATATCATTCCATGGTGAGACCGCACCTTGTGTGCAATTCTGGTCACCGCATCTTAAAAAGGATATAGCGTTATTAAAAAAGGTTCACAGAAGAGCCACCAAAATGGTAAAGGGGTTGGAAGGATACTCCTATGAAGAAAGGCTAAAAAGGTTAGGGCTCTTTAACCTGGAAAAGAGACGGCTGAGGGGAGATATGATAGAAGTCTATAAATTAATGAACGGAGTGGAACGGGTAAACGTAGATCAATTGTTTACGTTATCAGAATATAGAAAGACTAGGGGACATGCAATGAAGCTGCAGGGTAAACTATTTAAGACAATAAAAGAAAATATTTTTTCACTCAACGTGCAATCAAACTCTGGAATTTGTTACTGGAGGATGTAGTAAAGGCTGTTAGTGTAGCTGGGTTTAAAAAAGGTTTGGACAAGTTCCTGGAGGAAAGGTCCATAAACCATTATTAAGAAGGGACCCAGGATACACAGGTACACTAAAAAAATTTTTTTTTAAACTGCCTCTAATGTTTCGATTGATTTTTACGTTTTTTGGTGCGCTGAATCCAAATCTGGTAACCAATTTGCTCCATCACATGCAGATTTTTTGCTACATTGAGTTAGCAGTTTGAGGTGAACGTTTCAGATTGAGTGCGATCGAGATAAAAGTTTCTTGGATGAATTCTTTATACTAATTGTTTAGTAGTTATTCAAATAAGAATAAAGAAAATTGTAACAAGGCAGCACATAAGAATAGAGTAATGTCAACAAAACACACTGTGATGGTAGCAAATTTGTCTGCACTTAAAACAGCCACAGGGTCCAGGGTTTAATAAAGTTTTTAAGTTTATTGGGTGTGTATCTGCCGCTTCTTTTTTTGCTCCTTAAAACAGCCACATACATGTGCACAAACATTGAGCATATAAGAGCGAGGTTAGACACAAAGCAAAGCAAAGAAATGTGCAAAAAATGTTGTACAGGTATGTATGTAAGAATAGAAAACGCAAACCGCACCATTGCAATACATGAAGACAAACACCCGATGGTGTGAAAATAAAATTCTAATAAATGAGATCCGACACTGTGGTAATAACTAGCAAATATTTATTTCAAAGTTTAGTAAAAACACGATATTTGTCAACACAGTTTAGATTTTAAAGTCATTCTTGGGTCAATCAATCTCCTGGTGGGCCCGTTTCTTCTTCCCCCGAATGCTTCTCTTGGTGCGCTGCTTGGCGTATTTTTCATCTGGGGTTTCCCGCAGCAGCAACCAGCAGAAATCAGCCATCATAGTGGTGTTCCATCTTCCTTGGTACCTTCTCTCTGCATCCTTGATGTCCTGGTGAAACCTTTCACCTTGTTCTTCACTGTACGCCCCCAAGTTTTCGGGAAAGTAGTTCACATGGGAGTGCAAGAAATGGACTTTCAGGCTCATGTTACAGCCTTGTTCTTTGAAGGCATTGAGCATCCTGGCAACAATATCCTTATAGTTCTCATCCCGCCTGTTCCCCAAGAATTTGAGAACAACATCCTTGAAGGAATCCCAGGCTTCTTTTTCCTTCTCAGACATCGTTTCAGCGAATGCTCCATCTGAAATGAGTTTCCTTATATCAGGGCCAACAAACACTCCTTCCTTTAGCTTTGCTTCAGAAAGTCGGGGGAACTTTGAGCAAAGGTACCGAAAGCACTCACCATCTTTTGGAAGGGACTTGATGAATTGCTTAATGAGACCCAACTTAATGTGGAGAGGTGGTAATAGAATTTTATCACGAGGTACCAAGCTCTCATGAAGAACATTTTTCTCACCGGGTCTCAAATACTCCCGAATTGGCCAGTCTTTTTTCCCCCAGTGTAGGTCGCGGGCCCGGCTATCCCACAAGCAAAGGAAGCAGGGATATTTGGTGAAACCGGATTGCTGCCCTAATAGCATGGATAGAATTTTAAAGTCTCCACAAATCATCCACTTATGCTCATCATAACAAATCTTCTGAAGAATCAGGGCCAAATTCTCGTATTTTTCTTGGAGAATAACAGAGTGAGCAATAGGAACTGAAGCGAATGTGTTGCCATTATGAAGAAGAACACCTTTTATGCTGTCTTTTGACGAATCAATGAACAGCCGCCATTCAGCAGGATCATACTTGAGTTTAAACTTTTCCATCACTCCGTATATATCGTTGCAAAATACCAAATCTTCCTCTTTGCTGAAATACTTCAAAAATTGTGTCTCGCGGTTGCGGTACCAATAAAAAGTTGTTCCTGGTGACAATAGATTTTTCTGCTTAAGCCAAGAACCTAGCAGTTGGGCAGCATCTTTTGGGAGTCCTAAATCCCGGACTAAATCATTCAATTCAGCTTGAGAGAAAAGTTCAGGTTTCGGATCTGGTTCAGTTTCAAACTCGGAAGTACTGGACTCATCGGGAAAAGCCATCTGATGATTCTCATCATGATCAGAACCGTCCACACAAATATGATCCAAAGATTTTGGTGGTTCAGGCACAGGTACTTCGTTGCTATGAGGCATAGGCAGGGCCGGATTTACCTATACGCCATGTACGCCATGGCGTAGGGCCCACAGCCGGCAGGGGCCCACAAAAAAAAAAGTTCATTTTTTTTAAAATAAAATTTAAAAAAAAACCTGGTGGCTGCCGCCACGGGGCCCCCTCTGCTGCCGCGGCAGCACCGACTCACCCGCGGGGGCCCCGTCTACAAGCTGAAGCCGTCGGTTCCCTCCCTCCCTCCGTGCAGGCTGCAGGCTGTGAGAGACGCGAGAGTGTCTCCTCGCGTCTCTGTTAAGCCCGCAGGGGCTGATGGGAAATTTCCCATCAGCCCCTGCGGGCTTAACAGAGACGCGAGGAGACGCTCTCCCTTCGCGTCTCTCACAGCCTGCAGCCTGCACGGAGGGAGGGAGGGAAGAACCAACCGAACCGACGGCTTCAGCTTGTAGACGGGGCCCCCGCGGGTCAGTCGGTGCTGCCGCGGCAGCAGAGGGGGCCTCGCGGCGGCAGCCACCAGGTTTCTTTTTTAAATTAAATTTTACTTTAGGCCGGGGGGGGTAGGACTGGTAATGGGCTATGGGGGGGGTAGGACTGGTAATGGGCTATTGGGGGGGCTGGGGCTGGAAATGGGCTGGGGGGGGGGTAGGGCTGGTAATGGGCTATGGGGGGGGTAGGACTGGTAATTGGCAATTGGGGGGCTGGGGCTGGAAATGGGCTGGGGGGGTTAAGGCTAGAGGTGGGCTGATGGGGTTAGGACAGGTAATGGACTGAGGGCTGATGGGGGGGCTTAGAACTGGCAATGGGCTTTGGGGGGGTTAAGACTGGTAATGGGCTGTGGGCTGATGGGGGCTGTCTGGTAATGGGTTATGGGGGGGCTAGGACTGGAAATGGGCTGGGGGGTTAATACTGGAGGTGGGCTGATGGGGTTAGGACTGGTAATGGGCTGTTGGGGGTTGTGAGAACTGCTAATGGGCATTGGGCGGGGGTTAAGACAGGGAAAGGGCTGTGGGCTGATGGGGGTTGTCTGGTAATGGGCTATGGGGGGCTAGGACTGGAAATGGGCTGGGGGGTTAAAACTGGAGGTGGGATGATGGGGTTAGGACTGGTAATGGGCTGTGGGCTGATGGGGGGGGGTAGGACTGGCAATGGGCTATGGGGGGCTGACTGGAAATGGGTTGATGGGGTTAGGACTGGAAGTGGGCTGATGGGGGGTTAGGACTGGTAATGGGTTATAGGGGGGGCTTAAACTGAAAATGGGGTGATGGGGGGTTAAGGACTGTAAGTGGGTTGATGGGGGGCTAGGACTGGTATTGGGTTGGGGGTTGCTAGGACTGGAAATGGGCTGATGGATGGCTAGGACTGGAAATGGGCTGATGCAGGGACTAGAAGGGAATGGATGCTGGGTGAGGCTGGAACTAGAAGGGAGCTGATGTTGGGGGAGGATTAGAATGGGATGGGGCTGGAAGAGTAAAATGGAGAAGGGAAAAATATTTTGTGTGGGAGGGATAAAAAATCTACAATTGGCCGGGTATTGGGAGAGTAAG
The DNA here is from genome assembly GCA_033557465.1 of Ichthyophis bannanicus. NCBI lineage: Eukaryota > Metazoa > Chordata > Amphibia > Gymnophiona > Ichthyophiidae > Ichthyophis > Ichthyophis bannanicus. The sequence goes on from CM066048.1 coordinate 78,991,809, forward strand.
TGGGGATTGAGGATGGAGGGGTAAAATTTGAGTGGATGAAATAGGAATGAGGAAAGAGCAAAAGGAGAAAGATTAGTATGTTAAAGCAGATGTAGAGAGAGAATGGAAAAAAATCTAGAAGAGAGAAGAAAGGACAAATGGACAGCAGACGATGGAGAGTTAGCAGAAGACATGAAGAAACCAGAAGAAAGTGGCTGGAGCAATTGCAGCTGAAAAAAATGCACAAAAGGTAGAAAAATATCTCTTTATTTTGAATTTATTAATTGGAATATGTCAGCTCTGGTAAATGTGCATCATTAACGTCTGCACTTTGTTTAGTACAAGAGCAAATTAATGTATAGTTTTATTTCTACAGTGTTGTACATTCCAAGTTTGGCTTTTGGGATTCCCAGTTTAATTATTGTCTTCCTGTTTCTAAATTGTGATTACTTGTTTGGTGATGGTCTATGTTCTGCATGTGTAACTGAGCTGAGGTGTTCTGTTTATATAATTCCTATTTGACATTGCCACTTGTTCTCTTTCCCCAGTAGGTCATGTATTGTTGTTCTCTGAAATGTATTGGTTTAATATTTGCAGTGTTGCCTTTTGATTGGTAGAGTATGGTGCTTTGTGAGTCCTGGTAGTGCTGTTAGGATACGGCGGGTTTACTATGGGTTCTAAATGGGCAGTGTTTGTAGTAGTTCCTAATGTGTCTGGCAGTTGGCACTGGATTATAGTAATGTAGAAATCTTTTAGTCTTTCTTTATCCATACACTCATTAAGAGGCACGTTTACTAAAAGTTAGTATATGGTAACATTATGCAAATATTTATGCAAATGAGGCCCCTTATGCAAATGAGGCCCCGCACCCCCCTTGGGCCGCCCCTGCTGGGGGCCCACAATTTTTGTTGGCGTAGGGCCTCACTCAAGGTAAATCCGGCCCTGGGCATAGGCCTAATTGCTGAGGGAAGGTTGGGGTAACTTATTACATTCTTATTTTTTAAGTTGTATCCCTTCACAATGCAAGAGCAAAAATAGCAGTCACTGCTGTGGTCTCTTTGTTCACGCCACATCATAGGTATTCCGAAACGAAATGCTTGTTTTTTACCTTTCATCCATAAGCGTAGATCTTCCTCACATGTCTTGCACACTTTGTGAGGAGCCCACGGTTTGTCTTGATCGCCTAACTTCAAACCGAAATAGGCGAAATATACTTTTTTAATAAATGCAGAAATGTTCCTCTGCCGCTTTTTCACGGTATATTCCCCACAAATAAAACAAAAACTGTCCGGAGAGTTGACGCAACCTCTGGCTCTGTGAGCCATCACAAATACACAGCACTGCAAACTACAACTGTAGTGAACCACTTCGGAATAAAGCTGGATTACGACTGAGCAAACAAAAGGTAATAATGAACTTGCAAGAAACTGAAATTTGACAAGAACGTTCATGTCGCAACCACCGTGTTTGAGCGCGCGCGAACGAGGCGAGGCGAACAGGAAAGAACATGCGCCAGCGCGAGTACTGGATTTAGCCCCCCGCCTCCCAATTGTTCTGTTAATGTATAAAATGAATACAAAACACTCTAAAATATCATGAGGGAGTGTTTCTAGTTAGTTAACCATTACAACCTCTATTTTGGGCCAAGAAAATAAACTGCAGTCGGCTAAAAAGAAATTATGTGAACATTCCTTATATGGGTAAGAAATCTAATTTTGCAAGAAAACGTGACGTGATGGAACATTTTGGCTATTTTTCCTGGATTCAGCACCCCAAAATCTATAGGAATCAGTTGCAAAACTGGAGGCAGTTTTTTGGTAGTGTACCTGTGATATCAATGTTTGACCCAGTACAAGCATTGTGGAATCTGTGTCTTTTGGGGAAACTGCTAGGTACGGATGACCTATATTGGCCACTGTTGGAAACAGGATACTGGGCTTGATGGACCTTGGTCTGACCCAGAATGGCATATCTTATGTTCTTATGTACTGTGTTTCTGGGCAATTTTCAGAGTTTCTACGGACATCCATTTTGGCTGTTTTTGCTTTTTCACCTTTTCTTCTTACTTTATTCCAACACAACCTTCTTGATGTCATCCCATAACTCTTCTGGAATATTGTCATTTGTATCTAAAGCAGCAAATCGATTTTTCAGGCAGTCTTTCATTTCCAGTGGTATATTCTCAAGGTCATATTTTACTACATTCATGAGTGGCTTGCTTTTTTTCAACTTTAGCTTGAGTTAGCATACTAGTAGTTGGTGATCTGTACCACAGGCAGCTCCAGGATTTGTCTTTGTTGATGTTATAGAGCTTTTCCATCATTGACTTCCACAGATGTAGTCAATTTGATTTTTGTATAATCCATTGGGTGAAGTCCATGTGTACAGTTGCCACTTGTGTTGCTGTAAGAAGATGTTTGAGATGAATAGATCACTGGACTTGCAGAATTCTATCAGTCTTTCTCCAGCTTCATTTCTGTGGTCATCCATATTTTCCAACCACTTTGCCTTCTTCTTTGTTGCCAACCTTTGCATTCCAGTCATCCATGACTATCAGGATATCCTGTTTGCATGTTCTGTCAATTTCAGCTTGTACTTGTTCATAGAACTCATCAACTTCATCCTCTTCTGCAGCTGTTGTTGGGGCATATACCTGAATTATTATTGTGTTGATGGGCATTCCTCATAGATGAATAGAAATTAAGCATTCACTGATTGCATTGTATTTCATTACAGTTCTTGCAAGTTTCTTCTTAATTAAAAATGCAACAGTATTTCTTCTTTGTCTTTCATTTCCAGCATAGTAGACCATATGTTCATCAGATGTCAAGTGCCCTATGCCAGTCCATTTCAGCTCGCTGACACTCAACAGATTGAGTTGTACACATTCCATTTCATTCTTGACCATCTTCAACTTCCCTTGGTTCATGCTTCGTACGTTCCATGTCCCAAACTGTAAGACATCTTTGCAGCTTCTGACTCTGATTTCATGCATTAGCATTCAGACATCCTGAGGGCTTTGATTCAAACAGATCATAAAGGCTGGCTTTACTCTGAAAAGTCTTCAACTCCTTGCCAGTAGCCAGTTGAGTGCCTTCTGACTTGGGGGTTTCATCTTCCAACACTATAGTACAATTAGTTTTGTTGTGACTATCCACTGGGTTTTCGTGGAAAGATTCAGAAATAGATTGCCAGGCGACTTCCATTAAGTCCAGTTAGGTATGATTGCTGGTGTACCTCATTCATTTGAATTATGATAATTTATTTTGAATCTTATCTGCATCATAATTACTGTTAATTAACACGTTACTCTTTTAGTAATGCTTAATCATCACTGAATGCTTGAATGTTGTAATTTTTTTGTCAAATAAAGTCAAAAAAGGTTCATATTTGGTAAGAACACAATCAAGACAGCCTGGGTTACCATGTGCTTTAAAGAAAGGCATTAGCAATCTTGTCCTGATTCATTTATACAGCATGCTTTTCTGGATTCTATATCGTCTTAATAAAATGCCGTTTTTCCTGAAAAAAGGTTGATTTTAATGAATTGATTAATGCTACTCTACGATTATAAGTGGTTTTTGATAGTTGGCTTAGTTGCAGCTTAGGAGTTGTATTTGCATGGCGGGTAATATGGCTTTTGGGTGCCGTTTTGTTTCACTGGGCTCTGATGGTTTAGTCCTTCGCTGGACAGGGTTTTGGAGGGTTGTTGCCGTCTACCATCTCCTTGACGTTGCTGATGAAGAGGTTGCCCCTTTTACAGGGGGCATTTGCTAGGCATTCATGGATGTCTTTGCATAGTTCGGGTGCTCAGAGCCATGCCATCTGTCTGGCAGCAATTGCTGATCCCGCTGTGCATGAGGTGTTCTCAAAGGTATCAAAGGACAATCGGATTCGCTGTTTTCCACAGTCTGCCATGTCATGTAGGATTGCAACCGGGATTTTTTTTTTTAACTTTGTAAACCATCCTGATGTTTATAACGTGCTCTTGGTTTGCTTCAGCACTGACTCCACTACAATGGACTGGTGTGGCAGCTGCAACTTTTCAAACCCTGGTGCCGGCTATTTGCCATTGAGTCTCTGTTTCAATTTCAGAACTTCCTACCATCTCTATCAGCTTCCCATAGGAGAAAGAGGAATGAATTGGGGAAGGTAAGGCTGGATTCATAAGAGCATAAGAATATAAGATTTGCCATATTAAATTTGACCAATGAGCCATCAAGCCCAGTATTCTGTTTCAACAGTGACAAATCCAACTCACAAGGACCTAGCAGGATCCTGAAAGGTAGACCAATTCCATATTGTTTATCCTAGTGATGAGCAGTGAATTTCTCCAAATCCACCTTAAAAATGGTTTATAACTCACCAAGTAACCCTTCAATTCGTATTTACTTTGCTTGTCAAACTCATAATCCACTATGCAAGTATGAACAACCAGCAGCTAATCTATTATGTCTGACAAGAAAAATAAAGAAGAAAGGAAAGGTCACTTGGTAATTTAGATTGGATGTGGTGAAGTGCTCCTTGAAAAAAAAACCCTTGTTGGTGTTAGACTAATGTTGTGAACTTTTCCTCCAGGAATTTGTCCAAAACCTTTCAAGCCCAGCTACACTAATCCTCTGGCAATACAATTCCAGAGCTTAACTATGCGTTGAGTGAAAAAAAATTGTCTCTGATTTTTCTTAAACATACTACTTAATAACTTCATTGCGTGTCCCTTAGTCTTTGTACTTTTTAATAGGGTAAACATGTTTACCCATTTCACTCCACTCATTGTTTTATAGACGTCTATCATATTTCTCCTCAGCCATCTCTTCTCCTAACTGAAGAGACCTAGCATTTTTACTCTTCCCTCATATCTTTATCTTTATTGCCAGACTTGATTAACCGCCCTTCGTAACATCAGGCGGTATACATAGTTGCAAGTAGGAGAGGACGAGGCCAAGAAGGAAAAGAACTACAATATCAACAGGAAAGAAGCACAATCACACCAAGGAGAAGAGAGAAACAATAGAGAGGGGAGGGTAACCTTATTGGTCAGGAGAAGGAAGGTCAAAAGCCAGACAGAAGAGGTGCATCTTGAGGAGAGACCTGTTCTTGGCAAAGGGCAAGGGGGAGGGAGTTCCAAAGGGAGGGGGCCAGAAAAAAGAATGCAATATGGCGAATCCGTTCCAGATGAGCCAGGGTAGGGGATGGGAGATGCAGGCTGTGGTTATTGACGGTACGAAGGATGCGGGGCACTGAATGGTAATACAGAGACTCAGCCAAATATTGCGGTGTATGAGTATGGAGGGCCTTATGGGTGAGAATTAAGATTTTATAGGAGATTCGATGTGAGACAGGCAGCCAGTGTAGGCTGATGGGATGCGGTGTGGTATGAGCGAAACGGGGGGAGTATGAGAGGATTCTTGCTGCGGTGTACTGAATTAATTGGAGCGGTGGAGTTGATTCTGACAGAGACCTGCAAAGATGACATTGCAGTCATCAATCTGAGAGATTACCAGTGAAAGCAGAAGAGTAGTAAGGGCAGATGGGGGCAAGATCTTTATCTTTATTTGGAGCTTAATATACTGCTCATATAAAAGCATCAGAGCGGTTTACAATTATTAAAATAAGGTAATACTGCTATGAAAGGGAAAGAGAACGCCAATAATTCAGACAGGAAAGAGAGGTAAGTTAGAGGAAAGAGCAGATGAAGATTGCACTATACCAGGGAGGGGAGAGGATGGGGCTTGTCATCAACTGGGGGGGGGGGGCTGGGGACAAAGGGGAGGGGGAAGGGGAGAGGTCAAAGGCAGAACAGAAGAGGTGGGTTTTTAGTCTGGCCTTAAAGGTGTTACAGGAAGGTTCCAGGTGGAGAGCTGATGGGAGCCAGTCCCAGAGCCGGGGACCAAGGAAAAAGAAGGTTGAGGAACAAATGGATTCCAGATGGGCCTAGGATGGGGAAGGAAGAGACATACAATTGGAGTGAATGGATCTGAGGAGCCAATGAGAAGTATGGAGATGAACCAAGTCAGAGAGGTAGAGGGGGGTACCAGTATGGATTGATTTATGAACGAAGATGAGGAATTTATACTGAATCCTATAGGGAATGGGGAGCCAGTGCAGGCATATAAGAAGGGGGGTGATCTGAACGGGAGGCATGGGTCAGGATACGGGCAGCTGTATTTTGGACAAGCTGGAGTCTATGCAGTTGGGTTTGGGGGAGGCCGGCCAGGGAAACATTGCAGTAGTCCTGACGTGACATGACAAGGGACAGGAGCAGCGTGGTCAGAGAGGGGACAGAAAGGAAAGGACGGACTGCACGAAGTTGTCTCAGAGTATGAAAGGAGTGCTGGACTATGGATGAAATGTGATTTTTGAAAGAGAGGGATGAATCAAGGGTAACACCTAGGTAACGCAAAGATGAGACAACAGGAATGGGAGAGGAGGAAAGAAGAGGGACAAGAGGGGGAGCTGGGCTGCCGGAGGTAAACCAAATGGCTGAGGTTTTGGAGAGATTAACGTGCAGGAAGTTTGAGGATAGCCAAGAGGCCACATAGGATAAGCAGGCGTTAAGGGGGCTGATGTCAGGGGCGGAGGAGTCTGTGTGGTGGATGAGGATGATATCGTCCGCATAGTAATAGGCAGAGGTACTATGTTGCTGAACCAAGAGTGTAAGAGGGGCCAGAAAAATGTTGAAGAGGAGTGGAGCCAGGATGGAACCCTGAGGGACACCACAGTGAAGGGGGGTAGGGGAAGAGGAAACATGTCCTGAGAGAACCGAGAAGGACCTATTGGTGAGACAAGAATGGAACCAAAGGAGAACTGAGTCAGAGAGGCCGACGCTATGAAGATGTGCAAGAAGGGTGCGGTGATCAACTAGGTCGAAAGCAGCAGATAGATCACGGGAAACGACAATTGAGAAAAAGCCTCGGTCATGAGCGACATGCAGTTTGTTGAGCAGGGGTGGCTCAAAGCAATCTGCTGCCTGAGGCGAAGAATGAGATGGCGCCCCCACCTTAGAGGGGCGGGGCTTTTTCAGAAATCCAGTCAGAGACTGAACCAAACCAAAAAGCTGATTAAATTACATGCAGGAAATGCAAGATGTTTGCCCACAGGGCCATATCGAGCTGCAATAATGCCCTGTGTGACTTGCAGCTCAGGCGCATGCAGCCCCCACTCCCCCATACCTCTATCCAGTGCTGCCTGCTCTTTCCCTGCTGCTGCCGCCCTCTGTTTTTTCACAGCGGCGCCGGCAACAGGAAAAGAGCAGGCAGCACTGGACGAGAGGTATGGGGAGGAGGAGGGGGCATGCGCCTGATCTGAAAGGCGCCAGAACTTTAAGCAGATCTGTCCCTCCCTGCTCAGACATCATGTCGGAGGAGAGAGGGACCAGACCTGCTTAAAGTACTACGAAGAGGCTTGGGGGTGCATTTCGGCTGCCTGCTATTGTCCTGCCAGCAGCGACAGGGCAACAGCAGACAGCCAAAATGTGCCCCCCAAGCCTTTCCGCCCTGTGCGGCTGCACTGCTTGCACAGGGCTAGGTACGGTCCTGTTTGCAAACCAAGGGACTAAAAGACAGCAAGAACCAACAGCACAGTTTATAAAACTAAATTATAACTCATTTTTTTTTGTTGTTATAAACTGCGTTATGGGTCTTGCTTTTTCTTTTTCAGCATATATTTTGCATCCACAGTAGGTGGAGAGCAGAACCAGGACATTCACCCACAGAACTCAATATTTAAAAAAAAATCTAATTTTGATCATCTCACTAACAACAACAACCACTATTCTCCAGTACCAGGCATATTGCGAACTAATACAAAACCCTACAACAAAGAGCAAACCTAACATACCATATCAGCACAAACTTCCAAAACTCACATAAGGAGCCCATCCAAAAAAAGCGTCACTGTAAATACTACAGTGGGCTCTGGAACATCCATACACCTATTTGAAAAGCTGAACAAGTCAAATTACTACAGTACAGTATAGATCTTTATGTACAAACTCCATGTTAACAGAACACCTGACCTCAGTCACACACTCACAACATCGACCCTCACCAAATACAGTATAAGAAACCACAATCTAAAGTAAAAATAAAAATATGTAGACAAAATTTAAACTGAAACCTCAAGAAGCCCGAGTCCACATGCAGTGCAACATCAGATAACTAAAAGATGCAGTTCCCCAATACTGTGTAAAATATAAAAATAGCACAAAGTCCAATCACTAAAATTCAATAAAATTATTTTTTCTACCTTTGTTGTCTGACCGTTTTATTCTCTAATCATGCTGGTCCCGATCTGAGGCTTCTGCTTTCTTGTCTTCTCTTAGCTTTCTTTCTGTGGTCTATGGTCCATGGTCCAGCTGCCATTTCTTATCTCTTTTTTTGTTTTCTTCACTTCCTTCCATCAGCCCATTTCTAGTTCCAGAAACCCTCTCCAGTATCAGCCCCCTTTCCAGTCCTCCCCTCAAATGACCTTCCAATGTCAACCACCTTGCATTCCCTCGACTGCCACTGGTGTCCATTCCTTTTCAGTCCCCCTCCTTCCCTACTGTCCAAATACAGTACCATCCTAGGTATCAGCTCAGGTCCACTCTCAGTGCCATTCCCCCCCCCCCAGTCAGCTCCCTTCCAGTCGCCCTACCCTCTGTCCATCTCCCTTCCAGTGACATTCACATGTCAGCTCCCTTCCAGCCTCCTCCCCATTACACAGCCACCTACCACTCCCATCCCCAAGTGTCGGTTCCCTTCCAGTCCCCCTTCAGTACATCCCAGGTGTCAGCTCCTTTCCAACACCCTCCTTCCCCTGAAAAACCTTCTCTGTATCCGCTCCCTTCCAGTCCTATTCTACCACCCCTCTGCTTCAGCCCATTTGTAGCCCTAGCCCCTAGTTTTCTTCCAGGGCCAGCAGCACTCTCCTTCCCTCCCCCATTAGCCCATTTCCAGTCCCAGCCCTTTTCCAGTCCTATCCCCCTAAATCAGCCCACTCCAGTCCTAGCCCTCCAATCAGCCCATTACCAGTCCTAACTCATTTCCAGTGCTAACCCCCCATCTGTCCATTACCAGTCCTACCCCCTCAATAAGTCCATTTCCAATCCTAGCCCCCCAATCAGCCCATTTCCAGTCCTAGTCCCCCCGATAGCCCATTACCAGTCCTAGCCCCCTCCCAATCAGCCCATTTCCAGTCCTAGCCCCCCATCAGCCCATTTCCAGTCCTAGCCCCCCGATAGCCCATTACCAGTCCTAGCACCCCTCCCAATCAGCCCACTTCCAGTTCTAACCCCCCATAGCCCATTACCAGTCCTAACCCCCCCATCAGCTCATGATGGGGGGATCAGCCCATTTCCAGTCCTAGCCCCCTTCCAAAGCCCATTACCAGTCCTAACCCCCCATCAGCCCACTTCCAGTCCTAACCCCCCCATCAGCCCATTTCCAGTCCTAGCCTCCCACCATAGCCCATTACCAGTCCTAACCCCTCATCAGCCCACTTCCAGTCCTAACCTCTCCCATCAGCCCATTTCCAGTCCTAGCCTCCCACCATAGCCCATTACCAGTCCTAACCCCTCATCAGCCCACTTCCAGTCCTAACCTCTCCCATCAGCCCATTTCCAGGCCTAGACCCCCCCCCCCCAGCCCAGGGAAATTGAAAAAGAAACTCTGTCTGCAGAAGCTGATGTTGCTGCTGCAGCAGAATGAAATGCCCCATGGCCACGGCCCCCCCCCCCCACCTCCCCAGAAGAGCCCAGTGTTTCCCCTCCATGCCGGCTCAGCTTAACAGAGCCACGGGGAAGGGAAACACTCTCCCTTCACGTGGCTCTGTTAAGCTGAGCCAGCACGGAGGGGAAACGCTGGGCTCTTATGGGGAAGCGGGGGGGGGGGGCCGCGGCCGCGGAGCAGTTCATTCTGCCGCTGCAGCATCAGCAGTAGCAGCTTCTGCAGATGGAGTTGTTGTTGTTGTTTTTTTTTATTTTGAAGGCCGAGTGATGCATGCTTTTCGGGGGCAATTTTTGCCGCCCCCAAAAAGTTGCTGCCTGAGGATACTGCCTCACTCATTATAGAGGATACTGCCTCACTCATTACTGCCTCATTATAGAGCCGCCCCTGTTGTTGAGGAGGGAGAGAAGGATGGATTCTGCGCTGTGGCCACGACGAAAACCAGATTGAAGGGCTAGAGAGGCTTTGAGATGGGAAGAAAGTTGTGGAAAGACCAGCTTTTCCAGGAGCTTAGAAAGAAATGGGAGATTTGAAATGGGACGCCAGTTGGCAGGAGAGGAGGGGTCCAGGAAGCCCTTCTTTAGGATAGGATGAATCGAAGCGTGCTTCCACAGGGATGGGAAAGTACCAGATGAGAGGCTAGAATTAAAGACAGAGAGAATCTGAGGGGAGAGAGCTAGGGAGGGGTCTAGTAGTCAGCGAGAGGGAATAGGGTCAGAAATACAGGAGGTTTTACGGATGGAAACAAAGGTCTTGGACAATTCTGGGAGGTTAATGGGCTGAAATGAGGACCAGAGATGGAAAAGCAGGGGGGGGGGGGACAGAGGGTATGGGGAGAGAGGGGGGGGGAAGGGGACCACAGGAGGGGGGAGAGAGGGGGAGGACAGATGGGGAAAAGGATATGACAAATTGGTCCCAATCATCGATCAACAGAGCATTCAAATTCTATGCTCCTAGAGGTTGGAATAAACTTCAGCCAGAAATTAGAGCAATACGTGACATGAAGCAGTTCAGAAAAGCTATCAAGCACTACCTCTTCACTGAATACTTCCAGCCACCGTAATGCTATCTAATATATCAAAAGACAGTCTAATAGCCAGAAGCATAAACACTACACCCTAGAATTAAGAAATTTTGGATTTAATTACAGCTGTACACTCTATTCTCTGCTCTGTTAGTTGTTTTATACAAACAGTCAATCATTATTGTATTGTAGATAGTTACCCTTGTTGACCAAGTTTTCTGCCCTGTTATCTGTAACTCATACGTATTTCAAATGTACTGAGATTGTTCTGTTCTATGTAAACCGCGCTGATGATAAATAGCGCGGTATATAAGAGACTTTAAATAAATAAATAAATAAAATAAATAAAGGACTTTGGAGGCAAAGGGAAAGGCCAGGAGAGCAGGATCATGGGTAACAGGGGATGGGGTTGGAGAAGCAAGGGAGTGGGAGGCAGAGAGAGAGTGGAGAACTGAATAAAGCTGATGTGAGGAATTAGTTGAAGAGGAGATGAGATTGGTAAAGTAGTCTTGTTTGGCAGAGTGGAGGAGGAGGTAGTAGTGACGGTGGCAGTAACGGAAATGGTCCAAATTGGCAGGGGACGGATGCTTGCGCCAGCAGCACTCAGCGCGATGAAGATAAGCACGGAGGAGGAAGAGTCCTGGATGATACCAGGGGTGGCGACAACGGCTGTAAGAGGGGGGAAGAGGCTGGAGAGGGGCAAGCTTGTCAAAGGCAGATGTGAGCATTGAGTTCCAGGATTGGGCCTCGACGTTTACAGGGAGTAGATAGAAATCCGTGGGGAAGAGAGTATCTGAAGAAGGGAACTGAATGAGGGTGTTGGGAGTAATACGGCGGACATGGGGGAGTGGAGTGGGGACAGAGCTCTGGAAGGAAGAGGGCGGTAAGGAGGGGGAGGGTGCAGAAATGGAAAAGAATAGGCAGAAGTGATCGGACCAGGGACTGGGCAGAGTTGAGAGGGAAATAGGGGCAAATGGAGAGGCTGAATAAGAAATTACGAGGTCCGGGGAGTGACCAGCTGAGTGCGTGGGAAAATGAACATACTGTTGAAGGGAAAGGTCAGAGAGGAGTGAGAGAAAGGCAGAATCCCGGGGAGTGGAGGGGGAATCAGAGTGGACATTAAAGTCCCCCAGGATCAGGATATGCTGGTGAAGGAGAGTGACCTCGGATAGGGTTGACAAGAAGGAATCCCATAAATGGGCTGACAAGGAGGGGGGGGGCTTAGATAAGGAGCAGGTAAAGATGGGGGAGGACCCAAGACGGAGGAAAAGGGATTCTGGATAGTGAAGGGCAGGGGACGACAGTTCTTGGACAGGAAGTGTGGAACGGTAAAGAACGGCGACCCCCCCTTCCGCCGCTGCTATCCTGATGAGAGGTAGACAGGGCGGAGTAACCAGGGGGAAGGCAGCGGTTGAGTAGAAGCTCCTCACCATCCTTTAACCAAGTCTCTGTCAGGAAACGAAAATCGAGGGCGTGCTGAGAGATGAGGTCACAAATGAGAGTTGATTTGGAACGGAGGGAGCGGCAGTTCAGAAGGGCAAGCTGGAGGAGCAGGAGCGTTGGGAGAGAAGGAGGGGACGTAGAGGGGTGAAGACACGGAATAAGATTAGAAACATTTCTTGTGATAGTGCCCAGGGGGACGGGGGCAGAGGGGGTGGGTCTCCAGCCCCAGTGGACAGGGATAGCAGTCATAGCTATAGGGAGAGAGAAGAACTAAAGTAGGAACAATAGGACCAGAGCTGAGGGGAGTGACTTACCCAGGTGCTGGAGGTGATGGTCGTGCGGGTCGTGAGCTGGGAGGGAAGATGAGATGAACTGGGGCACAGGCCAGTGATGACAGAGGGTGGTCGTGAGCAGGGAAGGCTCCGGACTCCCGCCCCCAGACTCACCCCAAGGAGCTCGCCCAAGGAGCAGGACAGAGCAAATTTGAAGGAGAAAAAAGTACGAGTGACGGGATAGTAAGGAAATGTGGTCCTGGAAAGATAGGGCAGAGTCCAAAGTTACCCCAAGGTAATGCATGGTGGAAACAAGGGGAACCGGGGCGCCAAAAAGAGTGGGGGAAAGAGTTGGAGGGGGAGTCAAAAGAAAACCAAATCTCTGACGTTTTTGCAGGGTTCAGGTGCAGAAGGATGGAGCCCAGCCAGTCTGCAATGACACATAGGCAGGTGTTAAGGGAAGAGAGGTCCAGGTTCAGAGGAGAAATGTGGTGGATTAGTATAATATAATCTGCATAATAATAGCTGATAAATTATGTTGCTGTATCAGAAGGGTGAGTGGAACCTGGAAGATGTTGAAAAAAAGGGGTGCAAGGACAGAACCCTGAGGCATCCCACAGTGTAAAGGAATGGACTCAAAGGTGGAGGAGTCCAAGGTAATAGAGAAAGACCGAGAGGCAAGAAATGAGTGAAACCACCAAAACACAGTTCCCCAAAGACCCGCATCCCGAAGATGAGAAAGAAGAACAGTGTGATAAACAAGGGATATCATTCTAGCCACTTTATCATTTTGGATGCCCTTCTCTATGCCTTTCTAATTCTACTATATCTGATAATGAAATAATGCAATCCAATGTTCCTTAATATGAAAAATGTAACTTGTCGTGACCCCCTGCCTGGGCCAATGGCTCACAGGCAAAGGGCTGCCATATTTGTCCTTAAATAAAGCTATTTTTGTCTCCAGCAAGGGATCCTGGGACTTGTAGTTCTTTTTCATTAAAGACAAAGTAGTGTGTGACCACTGGGGGTTGTTTAAGGCAAAAACAAGAAATTTATTTTATTTATTTTATTTTAACATGGTGACGGAATTCAAAAAGGCATGGGACAAACACAGAGGATCCCTTTACAGAAATAGGAAAAAAAACAAAATAAAAAAGGTACCATCTGACTTCTGAACCATATAACGTCTCAACAAATAGGGGTGTCCTACATGGAGTGGTGGGTTTACCCCTGAACAAGGATATGGGGAGGGGTGGCCTGCGCGGAGCGACAGATGCACCTACTCTTGCCATCTTGCTGGGCAGACTGGATGGACCATGCTGGTCTTTATCTGCCGTCAACTACTATGTTACTATATATTTTTGGGTTCTTTCCACGCATTAAATTCAACAATGCAGGCAAAAGGATTATTCTCCAAAACAGAAAACTTACAGGAACAAAAGTACACGTGAAGTTAAAGAACTGAAATACTTCTTTAAACACGGCAGCTGTTTTCAGTACACATCTCAGCACCTGTGTTACAGCTTCTTTTCATTCAAAAAGCATAGGTAAATTCTGATCATTTTTCAACAACGCTGCTTTAATTCAAACTCTGTTCTTAGCAAAGTTCTTTAGCTTAAAGAAACTCTTAGCACTTTCCTGGCTAAGGAAAAATTGCTCTTCAAAAGTTCTTTTTTTACAGTCCTTTCTAGCAGCTTTCAATTTCCCTCATGCATAAAGAACAATCCATCGGTGATTCGTCATACACTGAATCTGACTCAAGAGTGTCAATTTGCATGCCTTCCTGTTCTGCAAATTGCTTATCTCTTTCAGGATTTTCAATAGTGTTTTCCAACTTACCATTCTGTAGAAACTTCAAAAGTCCTTTCCAGAACTGCTCTCCCTGGTAAGCATTGGCTGTATCAGGAGCGTGGGGCTTCTTTCCCTGGAGCAAAAGCTTAACTGATTCACCTGTGTTCAGCACTACATCTCTGCCTTTGGCTGGGTCTTGGTTACGTTCGTTTGTAACAGCTTTCACCCCCCCCCCCCCCCCTTCTGGCAGCTTGGGTTTTCTGAACTGTCTCTTGCACACACTGCACTGCACTTTGTTCCACCTCTTCAGCAACCTCCCCAGCTATACATCTGCTGGTCTCTGGCTCAAGCGTACCTTTCACACAAGGGTTGCTTCCTTTGTTGCTGGAACTGCTTCTCCCACGTGGAGTTAAGCTTCTCCAATCTTCTTGCTCCTTCAGCTTTCCTTCCTCCTTCCTGTTGCTGCTCCTCTCTCCTTCCTTCATCCTTCCTCTCTCTCTCTGCGCTGAAGCAGGCTTAAAAAGCTGCTTCCTAGCTACCACACCCTTATCTCTGCACAGGTGGTTGTCGTTAGAGTCCAAGCCTGCACTCACGTTGGGACTTGGGCGTGGCTTAGCCTCAGCAAGTACGTGTTTCTTTTGCTTGGCTGTAGCTTTAGCCCTCTGAAAAGCTTGCCTGTCTCTTGTCTTAAAGACATAGTCACCACTTTCCTGTGTTTCCATTGGCTCAGCACAGCTCTCATTGTCACACACTCCAGATGTTAACTCCAGATGCGTACGTAGTTAACCTCATTGTATGCCAGTGAATATTTTTTCTGCACTCCTATTCTGGTGGTAGTATATAATAGAGCAGTGCCTTTGGAAAGTCCTTGGTGTGCCTTGGTGGTGACAGGAGTGTGTAGTTAGGCATGGGCTCATGAGGGTCTTGTCCATGAAACAGTACTCTGCTCTCTACTCCAACTTTTCCCCTCTGAGGCAGCATGCAGAGAGCAAGAGGGGAAGGGGTGAGCCTGAAACAGACAGAGCAAGGAGGAGCTCTTTTGGTCCTAAATCTGCCCCTCACCTTCTGTCATTCATGGAATGGAGGGATGCTAATGCAGGAGTCTCTGTATAGATAAGGAGAACCCCTTCTCTTCTTGCTGCAACCTCTTTCTGTTCTGTCACAGAGGTAGAAAAAAAAAAGCATTTTATTTTCATTTGCTTCAACTGACAATCCACTCATTCAGGGTTTGATTTTATTAACAGCACTAATGTATTTAAGGTGTGTGACGAGCCTCACCCATTATTAGTGAAAGAAATGATAAGTAGTAGTAGTAAGAACATAAGATATGCCATACTGGATCAGACCAAGGTCCATCAAGCTCAGTATCCTGTTTCCAACAGTGGCCAATCTAGGTCATAAGTACCTAGCAATCTCCCCAAAAGACACAGGTTCCTCAATGCTTGTATTGGGTCAAGCAGTGATATCATGGGTCCCTTTTAATAATGGTTTATGGACCTTTCCTCTCTTTTAACCAGTTCCTGATCCACAATAGTACACTGCTTCCTATCCCATGACATTTTTAGTTTTGCCAAAAGTCTCTGATGAGGAACCTCTAAAAGTTCAGCTACACTATATGAGGGAGGAGTGGCCTAGCAGTTGGGGCAAGTTACCTCAAGCTAGAAGGTCAGGAGTTCAAATCCCACTAGAGGACAACAAACATGGGCTGCAAGGACTGAGGTTTCTAGTCCCACAGGTGCTCCCTGTGGTCTTGGGCAAGCCACTTAACCCTCCATTGCCCATGTTCCCTGTAAATAGTTATCTCCAAGTTATAATGCTCTCTTCAATGTAGTTTCAGCTTGTTCAATGTAAACCACCTTGATATAATGAAAGGCAATATATAATAAATGTCAACAGACTCACCTTTGTCTACCAGTTTATTCACACCTTCAAAAAAACATAACAGATTAGTAAGATCAGATTTTCCTTGTCTAAAGCCATGTTTGCTGTCTCCCATTAAGCCATGACTATCTACATGTTCAGCAATTTTGTTCTTTGTGATGGTTTCTATCATTTTTCCCAGTACTAACATCAGGCTCACCAGTCTGTAGTTTCCCGAATCACCCCTGGAACCCTTTTTAAAAATTGGCGTTACATTGGCGATCTTCAAATCTTCAGGTATTACAGATGATTTTAATGATAGTTCACAGATCACTAAGAGCAGGTCTGCAATCTCATATTTCAGATCTTTCAACACCCTTGGATGTATACCATCCGGTCCAGGTGATATGCTACTCTTCAGTTTATCAAATAGTTGTAATACATCTTCCAGGTGTATCGATATTTCTTTCAATTCTTCCACAGTATCACCTTTAAATACCACTTCAGTCATGGGTAACATCCCTATATCTTCCTCAGTAAAGACCGAAGCAAAGAATTCATTCAGTCTCTCTGCTATAGCCTTGTCCGCTCTTACTGTCCCTTTTACCCCTCTATCATCTAAAGATCCAACTGACTCTCTCACAGGTTTTTTGCTATGAATGCACTTGAAAAAGTCTTTATTACATGTTTTTGCATCCACAGCAAATTTCTTCTCAAATTCTCTCTTTGCCTGCCTTATCAATGCCTTGCATTTAACTTGCCAGTACTTGTGCTGTTATCAGTTTTCATCACTTAGCTCTTTTTTCCATTTCCTGAAAGATGCTTTTTTGGCAACAACAGCCTCTCTGACCTCACCTTTAAACCATGCTGGCAGTTTTTTGGACTTCCTTCCACTTTTCTTAAAGCATGAAATACAGCTGGTCTGGGCTTCCAAGATAGTATTTTTAAACAACACCAAAGCTTGATGTAAGTCTTTAACCATTGCAACAGCTCCTTTTAGATTTTTCTTAACTATTTTCCTCATTTTATCATAGTCTCCCTTTTGAAAGTTAAAAGGTACTACTGTGCATTTCCTTACCATCCTTCCTCCATTAATTAAATCAAACGCGATCATGCTATGATCACTATTGCCAAGTGGCCCCAACACCCTTATCTCTTGCACCAGATCTGGTGTTCCACTAAGGACTAAGTCCAAAATGGCTTCCCCTTGGGTTGGTTCATGAACCAGCTGCTCCAAGAAGCAGTCATTTATTTCATCTAGAAACTTTATCTCCCTAGCAAGTCCTGCCATGACAGTGACCCAGTCAATACTGGGGTAATTGAAATCACCCATTATTATTACTGTTCTGTAACGTTTGTTAGCTTCCCTGATTTCTTTGAGCATTTCATCATCCATTTGTTTATTCTGGCCAGGCGTTTGATAGTACATCCCCTTGCCATCACCTTCCCCCTTTTACATGGACTTTCAATACATAGAGATTCTACAGCAAATTTTGTTTCCTGCAAAACTTTAATCCTTTGTGACTCAATGCCCTCTCTAACATAGGCAACCCCTTAACCAATTTTATCAGCTCTATCATTACGATATAGTTTGTACCCAGGTATAACAGTGTCCCACTGGTTGTCCTCCTTCCACCATATCTCTGAGATACCGATCATATCTAACCTCTCATATAGTGTGTCATGAGGCTGGTATCAATGAAGATGCAAAGTTGAAAAGAAACCCTGTTTCTCAGAGAGATCTAGATGTGCAATTACCGCAAAGCACAGCTAGAGGGGGCAGGAGTGATCATACAGGAGCTAATGAGGCTAAGAGACCTAACTACTTGCACTTGAGAATGAGCCCGGGAGATTCAAAGGAAAGATTCCTTTATAAGCAGAAGCTGAAGGCTAGCAAAGGGGAAGGGCAGAACTGGAACCGGATCCAGAAAGGAGGAACACCTCTGAGGAGAGGAACAGCTCTGAGGGAGCAGCTCTAAGAGAAAGAGAAGGACTTGGAGAAGGAACAAGGAGCACGGCTAAAGAAAGAAGGAAAGACCTGAGAGAAGGAGTCCTCCTTGAGCAAGCCCAAAGGAACAGAGTTCACAGAGGTGGAGTTCAGAGGGGCCAGGCTACGAGAGCAGCTGTTCAGAGGGAGTCTGCTGGAGAAAGCAGACAGGCTAGAGAGTGTGCCACTCCCTGCTCAAACAACGTTCCTGAGTCCAAAGCTGAGAGACGTATCCAGAGAACCAGAAAGATAGGTTTGGAGGAAAGCCTGCAGTCACTGGGAAATGCTGGTCAAGTTTTACCAGGTACCAAAGGAAAAGCAGTTTCTAACAAAGCTAAGTTGTTACTGAAGCATAGAGTTGAATCCATACCAGGTTTTACCAAGCTGCTAGAAAGCACAGTCCTGCCTAGAGGCTACCGGCAGAGAACCTGTTGCAAGAGAGACGTTCTTGGGAGAGAAAGCTCCAGGGATTCAAACTACAGAAACTCAAGGTATGAAAGCTTTATTCCTGATAAAGAATGCTTAACTCCTAGAGGTACTGTTAAAACAAATACTCAGTTTGTAAGAAGGAAGAAACCAGAGTGGTTTCAGAAAATTCCAAGAGAACTTAAAACACAGTCTTATTGGAGGCAAGGGCCTCGAGACAGTTTAGATGACCTCCCATCCCATGACGATTTAGTAAATACTCCTTCAGAGAGGGACAGAAAGACAAAAGCCGAAAAGCGCAAAGAGAGAAAGGGACGTTCTCAAGGCAGAGCAGACTTGGAAGCAGGTGAAGAACTACCCTGGATTCCAGCAGAGCTCGTGGAGAAGTTCCCTTCATTTGCCGCAGAGCAACGAGATGACCCTGCGCTGGCACGCGCATTGGAATACGCTCAAAACGAAGAGAAGTGTTTTCCCAAGGTTTATAAAAGAAGAAGGGCTCCTATACAGGGAAAGTATAGACCCACGGACTAAAGATATCCGCAAACAGCTGGTAGTCCCAAATACATTTAAGTCTGCAGTGCTGAGGTTAGCCTATGATCACCCAGTGAGCGGTCACAAAGGGGTACAAGGGACCCTTGACCAGATACTGGCCAGATTCTATTGGCCAGGAGTTTTTAAGGAGGTCTCACGTTTTTGTGAGTCCTGCGCCTCCTGCCAACGGGTGACCTCCATAAGACCAGCTGGGGTGCCATTACTGCCGATGCCAGTAATAAACGATCCTAACAGAAGGATAGCCATGGACATAGTCGGTCCCCTCATAAAAATGCCTGGGGGTTTCCAATATATATTGGTCATCATGGACCAGGCAACACGTTTCCCATGGGCGGTGCCCTTGAGGAATATATCAGCAAAATCCATCGCCATGGAGCTTATAAAGCTATTTTGTGAGGTTGGATTCCCTCAAGAAGTTTTGACAGACAGAGGCACGAACTTCATGTCCAAATATTTAGCCCAGGTGTGGGATGCTTTTGGCATGAGGCATCTCAAAACCGCCGCATATCACCCCCAATGCAATGGGTTGGTGGAGAGAATGAACCAGACCATCAAGCAGATGCTGCGACGGGCGCTGGACGAAGAGATGGCAGAGTGGGACACAATGCTCCCATTTGTATTGTACGCATGCAGAGAAAGGACACAGGTTTCATTAGGCATGTCGCCTTATGAACTGATGTATGGGAGAACGCCCAGAGGAGTAGGCTCCCCTTGCTCTCCTCGTGCAGCAACATAGCATCTCCGCCCACTATTACGCCAGAAGGCTCCTCTTTTTCTCCTCCCACCGCCCTTCCCTGTGGTGTTCCTCAGGGTTCTGTTCTTGCCCTCTTCTGTTTAACGTCTTTCTGGCCCCCCTTGCTCTCCTCGTGCAGCAACATAGCATCTCCGCCCACTATTACGCTGATGATATCATTCTCCTTCACCATACAGACCCTTCTGCCCCGGATCTTGCCCCCCTCAACTCTTGCCTAGCTTCAGTCTCTGCCTGGTTTTCTTCCAACTTGCTGCATATAAACTCCTCTAAGTCTTTTGCCATTTGGTTTACCTCTGGTGCCCCAATTCCCCCCTCTGCCCCCATCTTGTCCAGCGCCCCCTTACCAGTAGTCTCGTCCTTGCGATACCTCGGAGTCACCCTAGACTCCGCCCTCTCTTTTAAAGATCATATTTCCTCCGTTGTACAGTGGTCCTTCTACACCTTGCGTCAACTCCGTGCCATCCGTCCCTTCATATCAGCTCCCTCCCTGTCTACCCTGCTAATGTCCTTGGTCGTCTCCCGTTTAGACTACTGCAATGTAGTTCTAGCCGGTCTCCCCCAAACCCAACTGCGAAGATTACAACTTGTCCATCATGCCGCCGCACGCCTCCTCACCCATGCCTCCCGTTTTGACCACATCACTCCCATCTTGATTCACTTACACTGGCTTCCCCTTCCTTACCACATTCAGTTCAAAATTCTTATCTATGTACACAGGACTAACCATACCGGGGTTCCTCTCTACCTTGCCAGTCTCATACATCTCCATTCATCATATCGTTCTCTCAGGTCAGTTCACCTGAATTGCATGTCCCTCCCCTCCCCCTCACAGGCTCACCTCGAGTCCACCCGCTCCTCGGCATTTTTCTTTTTGGGTCCAAAACTTTGGAATTCGCTCCCCGTCGCCCTCCGCCTGGAACCTTCGTACAAGACTTTTAAGTCCAGGTTAAAGACCCACCTCTTTTGCACCGCTTTCAGTCTCCCCCCCACCTGCCTCCCTCTCCCCCCCACCATGGTAGTCCCGATTGTATTTGATTTTACCTGACTTTGTTTCATTCTCCGATGTACTACCTACTGCTTCCTCCTTCTCCTTCCTGTCCTGTTCTCTATACATTGGCATTCCTTTCTGTTTCCGCAGCTTGTATTTCATTATTGTACACCGCTCTGATGCCATCGGTAAAGAGCGGTATATTAAATACGCAAATAAAGATAAAGATAAAGATATCCTGAGAGAGCAATGGGTCGAACCTGTACAAAATGAAGTAGGGATACCACAATTTTTGAGACGTTTAAGAAGCCGGTTAAGACGGACTTCACGTTTTGCTGAAGAAAAGCTGAAGGACAGTCAGCAAAAGCAAAAACAGTACTATGACAGAGATACCAAGCCCCGATGTCTAACCGCTGGTAAGAAGGTAATAGTCTTGGTATCAGGCCCCACTCCGAAGTTTGAAGCCCGATGGAAAGGACCTTACATGGTGGTCAAACCACTTGGTCCAGCATCCTATCTAATACGGGACGCAAAGGGACATGAACAAGTATACCACATAAATGTTCTTCGACTCTGGCACGAGAGGTTAGCCTTGTTTACGTCAGCACAGAAGATGTCTAGGATTACGTGCTGTAATAATAATGAACATTCAGCCCGTAATATTTTAAGAAGGGGGATGTGTCATGAGGCTGGTATCAATAAAGATGCAAAGTTGAAAAGAAACCCTGTTTCTCAGAGAGATCTAGATGTGCAATTACCACAAAGCACAGCTAGAGGGGGCAGGAGTGATCATACAGGAGCTAATGAGGCTAAGAGAGCTAACTACTTGCACCTGGGAATGAGCCCAGGAGATTCAAAAGAAAGATTCCTTTATAAGCAGAAGCTGAAGGCTAGCAAAGGGGAAGGGCAGAACTGGAACCGGATCCAGAAAGGAGGAACACCTCTGAGGAGAGGAACAGCTCTGAGGGAAGGAGCAGCTCTAAGAGAAAGAGAAGGACTTGGAGAAGGAACAAGGAGCACGGCTAAGGAAAGAAGGAAAGACCTGAGAGAAGGAGTCCTCCTTGAGCAAGCCCAAAGGAACAGAGTTCACAGAGGTGGAGTTCAGAGGGGCCAGGCTACGAGAGCAGCTGTTCAGAGGGAGTCTGCTGGAGAAAGCAGACAGGCTAGAGAGTGTGCCACTCCCTGCTCAAACAACGTTCCTGAGTCCAAAGCTGAGAGACGTATCCAGAGAACCAGAGAGATAGGTTTGGAGGAAAGCCTGCAGTCACTGGGAAATGCTGGTCAAGTTTTACCAGGTACCAAAGGAAAAGCAGTTTCTAACAAAGCTAAGTTGTTACTGAAGCATAGAGTTGAATCCATACCAGGTTTTACCAAGCTGCCAGAAAGCACAGTCCTGCCTAGAGGCTACCGGCAGAGAACCTGTTGCAAGAGAGACGTTCTTGGGAGAGAAAGCTCCAGGGATTCAAACTACAGAAGCTCAAGGTATGAAAGCTTTATTCCTGATAAAGAATGCTTAACTCCTAGAGGCACTGTTAGAACAAATACTCAGATTGTAAGAAGGAAGAAACCAGAGTGGTTTCAGAAAATTCCAAGAGAACTTAAAACACAGTCTTATTGGAGGCAAGGGCCTCGAGACAGTCCACGTAGAGCTGTAACAGCCAGGGACAGTATTTACTCTGAGGAGGAATGTAGTGGAGCAGAATCTAGGGAAATTGAAGATATAAATGCTGTTCCCATTCCTCAGGCAGAAGATATGGATTGTGGTTTGTGCATGGCCACGAGCCTAGAATCTGTAGCCACTGTATAAATGAGAAGAAGCTTGTTTAATTGTTATTGCATTGGAATGAAGTGAATTCCTCCAGTTAACCTTTGCACTAATTGTGGAGATACTAACAATTAGTCAACCTGTTAATACTGGTACCTTTTGAAACAAAGGACATTCTTTTGATTTTCCACTGTCTTATTGAACCCTTGCACAGAGGGGAAATAAAGCCTTGTTTTCCCTACACTCATGGCTTAATTATTGAGTTCTCATAGGAAGCTGGAAATAGGTAAGACCCTTCGCCATTGTGGACCTTACATTTCATCACGCTCCCTAAAATAAATACATCATGGAGCATGCCCGTACCGCCTTTGGCCACCAGGGGATGCCCTCACGACAAGTGCTATATATTCTAACTCTCCCATCTTATTTTTTAGAATTCTAGCATTTGCATACAAGCATCTTAGAGACTGTATTTTATTCTGGTTATCGGTAGGCAGGGATAATTTGGAATCTTTAAGCACTGTCTGCTCTGAACTCACGGGCATTTGGGCTACCTTTGTCTTTATTGGAACCTCTCTGCTGATGTGCCCTAACTTCATCTTTTTGGTAGTATCCTTCAAGGATACATTGTTCCGAAATATGTGCTCTTGGGCGACTGTCGGCTCTCTCCTTTTATCTAGTTTAAAAGTTGCTGTATCTCCTTTTTAAAGGTTAATGCCAGCAGCCTGGTTCCATCCCGGTTAAGGTGAAGCCCATCCCTTCGGAAGAGCCCCTCCTTTCCCCAGAATGTTCCCCAGTTCCTAACAAATCCAAAACCCCCATCCTTGCACCACTGTCTCACCCACGCATTGAGACTCCGGAGCTCTGCCTGCCTTTTGGGTCCTGCAAGTAGAACAGGAAGCATTTCGGAGAATGCTACCCTGGAAGTTCTGGATTTCAACTTCCTACTTAAAAGCCTAAATTTAGCCTCCAGAACCTCCCTGCCACATTTTCCTATGTCATTGGTATCAACATGTACCAAGACAGAAGACTCTTCCCCAGCACTATCTAAGACCTTGTCTAGGTGGCGCATGAGGTCTGCTACCTTTGCACCAGGCAGGCATGTTACCTGGCGATCCTCACGTCCACCAGCCACCCAGCTATCTACATGCCTAATGATTGAATCACCAACTATAACGACTGACCTAACCCTTCCCTCATGAGCACATGGCCCTGGAGAAACTTCCTCAGTGCGAGAGGGTTTTACATCACCTGGAGGACAGGTCCTAGCTATAGGATCACTTCCTGCCACACCAGGATGATGTTCTCCTGTCACGTGACCTCTCTCCTCCATGGCAACAGGGATGCTGCCGGACTGGAGGTGGGACTTCAGGACTATATCCCTGTAGGTCTTGTCTATGTATCTCTCTGTCTTCCTTATGTCTTCCAAGTGTGCTACTTTAGCCTTCAGATATCAGACTCGTTCCCTGAGAGCAAAGAGCTCCTTGCACCTTGTGCATATGTAAAACCCCTCACCAACTGGGAGAAAATCATACATGTGACACTTAATGCAAAAGACTAGAAAGCCCCCATCTCGCTGCTGGACTGCTTTCTGCATCTTCGTTTTAAGGTTGTGTTTAGATATTTAAGTTCTTTACTTACTTAGGGTTGCTGGGGATACTTATACTAATAAAACTATACCTAATATGTTTAATGTACTTTGTTCACCTGAAGTTTAATTAATATCAGGTCCTTAATGTATGCTGATGAGAATAAACAGCTGCGCCTGAGAGTAAATATGGCACTTCCTTTACTTTAAGAGGTTTAAGCACCTATAAAGCTACGATTATCCCAGGGGTGGGTGGGTGTCGGGGAAGGAGGAAGGGAAAGAAGACATTAAAAGTTGGGTGCTACACGGTACCCTGTCCTGTGCTTCTAAGGAAATCTGTGACCAATCTCCAGGGGGAGTCCCATAGCCCTTGCTTGGCTAGAGGGAGTCTTGGGTTCTAAATTTAACCAGAAAGCTCTCTGCTATGTTTTAAATTTAAACTGAAAACTCTTTGCTGCTACTAAGCCCTGACTAATTTAACAAATACACTGGGTTCACAGATTAATCAGCTTTAATCTGAAGAATTCCTTTTTCCCAAGTAGCAGTATCATAACTGTGGTTCGCAATATGATGGGAAATATTTCTGTATCTTTCTGCCACATTTTGTTGGTCTCTTGACTGCATTTCTTGGTACTTCAGGATCTTCTCCCTCTCCATGCGATTCACAGAAAATGCTGTTCTGGTGTTTTTCTCCTTTACCACTATGTCGAGTTTCTTCACCTCCAGTTTGTAATCTGTCATAATGGGAATGTCCCAAGTTATCATAACTTCTTCATTCTCCATAATTCTTTTAGGGTCATGATCCTAGTGCTTTTCTGGTACAACAATGTCATTAGTGCTTACAAAGTTTCCAGTGGATGAGACATGCCGTCTTGCTGTATCTTTCTGTACAAAACCTTTCTGCCATAAGAACTTCACAGCCAGTTACAAGGTGAGTAACCATTTCTAGCTCTTTTTTTTATAGAATCTGCATATGTCTGTTTTACCTGTCTTCTCTATGCTCTCTGTGAACCATCTCGTCCATAATCCACTGTCCTGGGCTGCAACTATCAATCTTTCATCCTTAGGTTTCATTTCACCTCTCCTTAACCACTCATGTGTCCTTGTTTGGTCAGCAAATGGCTCCTGGAGTAATACTTTGTATTTCCCATTGTATCTATGATTTGCCACTTATTGTTGCTCATTTTCTGATCTAATTCTTTAAAGCATTTTTTTTCTTATTTTACAAATTCTGTTGTTTCCTTCCCTGTAAATACTGGTGGATTTTCATCTATTCTTTCTGTTCGTTGGAATGCCTGTCATAGTTTAATAATGGATACAGACTCTAGCCGTTTATTTTCATACTACAACACTTTTCCTGCATTCGGATCTTTTGAAGTTGTTAAGTAGGCCTGGAGGCCTATGATGGTCACTCTGTATGTATAATCACATTCTATGAGGCCCATTCCTCCTTCATCTCTAGTCATAGAGAGTTTTCTTGTTCATACATCTAGTCTCAAGATAATTCAGAGGCCAGTCTACAATTTCAAAGCTATAAGAAAGTAGGGGGTCTGCAAGCTGATTGATGGCTTATATCTTATTCTTTGATGTTAGTGCACTTTTCAGAATCAGCTTCATTCTCCTGTAATACTCTTTGCTGGTATTTTCTTTCAATACTTTATGCTGAATTGTTGCTCCTTCCTTTTCCCCTTGGTATTTATATATACCTTCATGTCAAGTTTGTTTATGTTAGAGTCATCAGTTAGAGAGATGCTTTCAGTTGTCCTCAATTTTCCTCCAAGAAAAGTTGCCTTGGCACATTTGTCCAGACCAAAAGCCATTCTGATGTCATCTGAGAAGCTTTTTCCTAGATGGAATTGTTCAGCTAAATGTTTATCACTGGAATTATAGAGCTTCAAATCATCTGCAAACGAAGGTGTGATGCCACCTCTGAGTCTTTCCCATCTTTAGGGTTAAGGCTGAAACCATATCCTAAAGAGTTAAGAAGAGCACTCAAAGGATTAAGTGCTATACAAAACAAGAGTCGTGACAAGGAATCTCCCTGAAATATTCCTCTCTGGATCTTGATATTAGGAATGGTGTACTGTCCATCTGTTTAATGTAGGTGGAGTGTGGATTGCCACATTTTCATGATGAATTTGATGTACCTAATCACTTTAGGATTTATTTTATACATATGAAGGCAATTTATGATCCAGGAGTTTGAGATACTGTCAAAGGCTTTCTTATAGTCAATACACATTACTCTGAGATTTCTGCTTTTCTTAGCACTAGACATGAAGGCTTAGCAATATCTGGTCTTTGGTTCCATATACTCTCCGTATGTTACCTTTCTGTTCTACTGCCATGATATTATTGGAATCAATATGGACATAAATGTTGTCAACATCTTTTGCAGTAAATAGATGGTAGATTACAGGATGACAAGTTATTGATCTATAATTTTTGGGAATGTTAGTTAGGTCTCCCTTTGGAAGAAACAGTGGTTTTCTGTTATTAGCCATTGTGGTGTTAAATCCGTCTGCCTGATTAATTATTTTTTGCATGGTGAAGATACTCCATTATTTATTTTATTTATTTATTTATTTCCAGTCTCTTTTATACCGCGCTATTCAATATCAGTGCGGTTTACAATAAACATAGAACTACACATTTACTCCATTTGGGACAGGGCTTTTTCAGTTTGGGGCTCTTTTTAATCTATTTTACAGTTCTTGTATTGTTACCTCAGGCCGGTCCATAGTTTTGGTATTCAGCTTTTCTAAATGTTCTCTTATTGTGGCAGGTGCAGGCCTGTGATCCACGGTGTCTGACGTAAGCAGGCAGGCCTCACTAGCTTGACCTGTAAATGAAGCCTGTGGAGAGGCACATAGGAATTGCACATCCCCCAATATGCTGCTATTGTAGGATAGAACTCTGTAAGAGAACTAAACTAACTTAGGTAAGCAAAACTGAGAGATGGAAAAATACAGAAAAATATGTTTAAAAGTTACTGATAAGAAAAAGTACATCTGCGGAGGAGCCAATCGAGAACAATTCCAGCGAGAAAGAGGAGGAGGAGCCATTCAAGCATTGGCCACAACGATCCATGATGAAAATGACGTGGATTAGGACAGACCGGGCTCCAAGTTTGCTTTAGGTCTCCAGGAGCCTATGGTCGGAATACAAATAGGAGACCAAGTTATGGACTTTATGGTTGATACTGGAGCACAACATTCAGTAATAGACAAAAAGATAGCCCCATTTTCTACAAAAGCAGTCACCATTATAGGAGCAACTGGTGCCAAAGCTACAAAATCTTTTCTTCAGAATCGTATATGCAGTCTAGGAGGACAGCAAATAACTCATCAATTCCTTTACATGCCCGAATGTCCAGTGCCACTACTGGGACGAGATATGTTAGCCAAGCTTCAAGCACAAATATCTTTCTCTGAACAAGGAGTAATGCTGCTGACAGTGCCCCGAGAAGAAGAATGGAGGTATTACATCGATGACTCTATCCAAGACACCTATTTTGAACAAACTTTAAAGAACATCCATGCACCACCTGGAGTATGGGCAGAAGGCAGTCCCCCAGGCCTAGCCAAGCATATAGCTCCAGTGATTGTAACCCTCAAGCCTAGTGCTACACCAGTGCACGTCAAACAGTACCCTCTCCCAAGAGCTGCAATTGAAGGCATTCATCGCCACTTGCAAAGATTGCTCGAGTATGGCCTATTAAAAGTATGTCAATCCCCATGGAACACTCCACTTTTGCCAGTAAAGAAGCCTGGAACGGATGATTACCGCCCAGTACAAGACTTAAGAAGAGTAAATGATGCAGTTGAAACTATACATCCAGTTGTACCCAATCCTTACACTCTTCTAGGACTGATACCTGCTGAAGCTACCCATTTCACTGTACTGGATTTAAAAGATGCATTCTTTTGCATAAGATTAGCCCCTGTAAGTCAAATATTGTTTGCATTTGAATGGCAGGACCCCATCTCTGGAAGAGGGGGCCAGCTCACCTGGACAAGATTACCCCAAGGATTCAAAAATTTGCCTACCATCTTTAGTGCTGCACTGAATCAAGACCTTTCAAGCTACCCAGTGGCCCCGGGGAAGAGAGTGCTTCTCCAATACGTGGATGATTTGCTGATAGCTGCCATATCAGAAAGTGAATGTATACAAGCCACCAAAGATCTCTTGCAGTTACTAGATGAAGCTGGATACAAAGTTTCCAGAGCCAAAGCACAGCTATGCCAAAAAGAAGTGAAATACTTGGGTTTTCGTATTACCCAAGGAAGCCGAAGATTAGGCAGAGAAAGAAAAGAAGCAGTATGTAGAATTCCAACTCCAACAACCAGAAAGCAAGTCAGAGCCTTTCTGGGAGTGGCAGGATATTGCCGAATCTGGATACCTAACTTCGCCCAAATTGCCAAACCACTGTATGAAGCCACAAAAGGAGAAGAGAAGTCGCCACTGGAGTGGGGACTTGAGCAGGATACAGCCTTCCAGAAGTTAAAAGAAGAATTGATGTCATCACCAGCACTTGGACTACCAGATGTCCACAAGCCTTTCCACTTGTTTGTACATGAAGCACAGGGAAATGCCTTAGGCATGTTGACTCAGAAATTGGGAAATTGGGAGCGACCTGTAGCATACCTATCGAAACAGTTGGACCCTGTGGCCAAAGGATGGCCACCTTGCCTGAGAGCCGTTGCAGCTACAGCACTATTAGTGAGTGAAGCAGACAAGCTCACACTAGGACAAAACATACGAGTCACTGTGCCACATGCAGTCCTTGCCCTTATGGAACAAAAAGCAAATTATTGGCTCACCAATTCCCGAATGTTGAAGTACCAGAGCATGTTATGTGAAAACCCACAGATACAACTGGAAGTGAGTCATGCCTTGAACCCAGCCACCTTGATACCCATCAGTGAAGAACTCCCAGAACATGACTGTATCGAAGTCATGGAAACTGTGTTCTCCAGTCGACCTGATTTAACAGATGTGCCCATAGACAATCCTGACCAAATCTATTATGTTGATGGGAGCAGTCTCATCCTCGATGGACGACGCTGTGCCGGATATGCAGTCGTCACTCAACACGAAGTAGTTGAATCATCAGCTCTAGCCTCAGGCACATCAGCCCAGAAAGCCGAATTGATAGCACTCACCAGAGCATTGCTGTTAGGAGAAAAACTTGTGCTAAATGTATATACAGACTCCAAATATGCCTTCACCACTCTACATGCCCATGGAGCTCTCTATAAAGAACGAGGGCTCATCACATCCGGAGGAAAATCAGTCAAATATGGTCCCGAGATATTGATGTTACTTGATGCAGTTTGGGCCCCAACACGTGTAGCTGTCATGCATTGCAGAGGACATCAAGCAGGAAAAGGAGAAGTTGCCCGAGGAAATAGATTTGCAGATGCTTCAGCACGACAAGCAGCTATGACAGGACAGATTGCCCCACAAGCTATGCCAATGCAAGCAGCATTGTTTCCAGTACCTCTGAATTTATGGACACCACGATATACCACCAAAGAATTGGATTACTACTGTAACAAAGAAGATGGAGTACTGAGAGATGGATGGATTGAGCTGCCACCCGAAGAGGGCAGTCAACCCCCTGGACGAATAGTAATTCCTGAACTGTTAGGACCATCTTTTGTCAAAGCTTTCCACGAAGCCACCCACTATGGGAAAAGTGCTATGGAAAAAAGCACTCAGACCACATTTTTACATCCCTCTATTGACAACCATATCAGCTTCAGTAGCATGTCAATGTCTAACCTGTGCCAAAAATAATGCCAAGCAAGGCCTTATAACGGCACCCCGAGTTCAGTCAGGAGGTGTAACCCCCATGCACAACCTCCAAGTTGATTTTACCGAAATGCCAAGAGCCAATGGATACCATTATCTATTAGTATTAGTTTGTACTTTCTCTGGGTGGGTAGAAGCCTTCCCAACCAGAACTGAGAAAGCCCGAGAAGTTACCAAAGTCTTAATGAGAGAGATTGTCCCTAGGTTCGGAATTCCAGCAGTAATAGGGTCAGACAATGGACCCTCATTTGTCTCCCAAGTTACTCAACAGTTAGCAAAAGCTTTGCAGATACAATGGAAACTCCACACTGCATACAGACCCCAGAGTTCAGGGAAAGTGGAGCGAATGAATCGTACCCTAAAAGCCCAAATGTCCAAGCTTTGTCAGGAGACACACTTGAAGTGGCCCCAAGTGCTCCCGATAGCCTTACTCAGAATACGCTCAGCTCCTGTAAAGTCAACAGGATTTTCCCCTTTTGAAGTTTTGTATGGTAAACCCCCACCAATAGTGCAGGGAGTCAAAGGAAGTTTAGCCCAAATTGGTTCAGAAGTAACCAGACAAGAACTCCTAGCTCTTAGTTTTGTTCTGCAGACTCTCCATGCGTGGATCCAAGACCAGTTGCCCATCAACTTGACGGAACCCTTGCATCCCTATCAGCCTGGTACCTCGGTGTGGATCAAAGATTGGAAGAAGACACCGTTGGAACCCCATTGGAAGGGACCGTACACCGTCATCCTGTCTACCCCAACTGCAGTAAAGGTAGCCGAGATCGACGCCTGGATCCACCACAGCAGAGTCAAGCCCGCCGCTGATCCTGAACCTGAGCAGTGGACAGCAGAACAGCATCTTGATGCACCCTTGCGAGTTACTCTGAGACGGCAACCAGCAACTTAGACACTTCATCACAGTGCTTTGCAGTAGCCAAGTCTTTCGAAGAGGATTGCTGTTTTCCATACAGCAACAGTTTTGTTTCAACGAACCCAATTTGCGTGCAATTTGGCACACTACTTTGATACTACATTGACTAGCCAGACTTCACAAGCCAACTGAAATTGCTAATAAGTTGGTTAATGTGTACTGGACAACCTGAGGATCTTCAATCAACACTCAGCACCCGTTAAATTGCTTCATTAGCAAACGGGACGAAGAATAAAAGACCGTCGTGATCAAGATCAGCAAGCTGAGGATTCAGAAGAACTCCAATCAACATCAACATGCATCTTTACTTTTGCTTTGCTTTGGTTGCCTTCTTTGGAGGTTTTGAACAGACTTATGCTTTACCTCCATGCACTGCTTGCATTACTTCTACTCGAACTGGACTGAAAGTAACTCAGACTTTGATTTACCACTCTTACTATACCTGCAAGGGAAAAGTGACTCGGTGTGTTTATAACACCACTGAACTAAATATTTGCACTTATGGCAAAATTAGAGCATGCTATAATCCGCATCAGAATCCATCCTATTATACGTTGGAAATACGATGGAAGGATGCAGATGGACCTATACTAGCTGCTACGCCACCACTTAAGGACATTACTAAACCTGCTGTTTTGAATTTTGATGCATGTAATGCCATTAACAGAGATAGTTATTCCACCTGTGGTACTTGGGAGAAAGCGTATCGAAAAGACCATAAGTACATGTGTCCGGAAGGTGCCACAGGATGGTGGAAGTGTACAGGTAAAACGGGATCAGGCTATAGTACTGCACCAGCAGCAGATTACTATTGCCCGTATTGGGGATGTGTTTTTTATGCTACCTGGAATAATGGTATAGTTGATGAGAAGATAGATAAATGAATGGCTACTTTAACCAAGCCAACCACAAATGATAAATGTCAGAAAGATGCTTGTAACCCCTTACACTTACGTATACACAATCCCTATGCTTGGAAACAAGGATACAAGTTTGGTTTGCGTATTGCTGGAGGGGCAGTAGATCCAGGAACTATTGTGTATATTAGATTGAATACCCAAGCCCACAAGTCATCCAAATATCATATCCATAACACCTTCTATGAAGCCATGCATGTAAATAAGTTTGAGATTCCTCATCCCTCACAGAATTTATTTCTAGAATTAGCCGGAGCAGTAGTATCTAGTCTTAAGATCTCAGATTGCTATTTCTGTGGCGGAACCCAAATGGGAGACCAATGGCCCTGGGAAGCCCAAGAATTGAATTATTCTTTGATTTACAATCAGACTGAATTACACAAGACTACCAGTGAATGGGTGTTAGCGCACTCAATCATTGGACGTCTTTGCTATGCCAGAACTGGACCCCAGTTCACCCAAAAGGTAGGACAGCTGGTCTGTCTTAGCCAGAAGTACTATAATGCCACGACCAAGAAAACGGCATGGTGGTCAGGAATCAGACACCCTGAACCTCCAAACCCATTAGCTAGATTTCCTGAACTTGCAGATGGACTAACCTTGCCAAAGTCCATGCCTGGCAAGCCCCACCTGGCCTGTATTGGATCTGTGGAAACCGAGCGTATGCCCAACTCCCGCCACAATGGGGAGGAGCATGCGTCTTAGGAACCATCAGACCTTCTTTCTTTCTTCTAAACACTGAACATGGAGAACAATTAGGATACCCTGTATACACTACCCACCGACACAAAAGAGCATTAAGACAGAGAAGAGAAGCCTTACAGATAGGCAAGTGGGAAAAGTGGCAAGGTGATGATTGGCCACCAGAAAGAATCATTGAGTATTATGGGCCTGCCACTTGGAATGATGATGGTATGTATGGTTATCGTACTCCAATCTATATGATTAATCGTATTATTCGCTTACAAGCAGTAGTTGAAATAATAACCAATGAAACTAGTCATGCTCTTACGCTCTTAGCTAGACAAAGTACTCAGATGCGCACTGCTATATATCAGAACCGCTTAGCACTTGATTATTTGTTAGCAGCAGAAGGAGGAGTATGTGGTAAACTGAATTTAACTAATTGCTGTTTGAAAATAGAAAAATACAGAAAAATATGTTTAAAAGTTACTGATAAGAAAAAGTACATCTGCAAGGAATATAATTGGGAGTGCTGACAGATGAGTTGCAGAGCCCTGCTCCCCTGCATGCACAAATTGGCTCTATGGCCTTGAGAGTATGAAAGTAACAAGTTGATGAACTGACCATTGTAATTGGGACTAGAAGGGGGGTATGCAGGTGTCATGCCCACTGAAGGAACATAATTGGATAATCTTATCAGTACCGGGACCAATGGAAGGGGTACGGGAGGTACGGGAGAGTACCGGGACCAATGAAATGTTTTTCTATACCTAGAATGGAACAGAAGTCTATAAAAGTTGTTGTAATGCTAGAAAACTTTGCTCAGCCATTTTGAAATTGACTTGCTTGAGACTTGTGCACAAATAAATGATTTGGACCTTCTGAACAGACTCCTGGTATCATTGGTTTGTCTGCGCTTTGCTGCTACATTATGATGGAAAGCCATTCTGTTTTTTGGTTGTGCTCTACAAGGTTATCGTATAAATGACTCCAGAATTGTTCTGTGTCAGTTTTAGTTGGTGGCATGTATTTTCACCTCAATGATGCTCTTTCCCAATTTTCTGTAAGACTGCTTTGGGTTCCCTTTAAATAGTTGTTTTGATATTTTTCTTTCCTGTTTTCTTCACATCTTTACAATTTTTGTGCTTCTGCTGCTACTTTTAGTTTATTATTGGAGCATATGAATTTAAGGTCTTCTTCTATTAATGTGGTATGTTTCATTTTGATGTTTTGGATCTTTTGCATTATGTTTGGTGATCTTGACCCTTATAAATACTCATCTATCAGGGACACCTCTGCACACAGTGATTCTATTTTTCTTCAATACTTTTTTTCCCAAGGAGGAGTTGTTATCTTTCTCCTTTTCTTCTGACCCTGTGACTTTTTTGGTAGAATTGTCTCAGTAACAAGTTTTACTGCACAGTTCTGGATCAGATTTATTTCTGTGATATCTATTGATGGTTTCTTAATGTAAATTATGGACTTATTAATTTTACTTATTATGCTTTTTGCCTTAGATGTAAGGTGCAACTTTGGCAGGCGATCTCTCTCTTGAGCCCCAGCACACCTATCAACCTCCATGCAGGCCAGGAGGTACGATCAACTCTTCAATCTCCTGAACATTCTCCTGTCTCTGCTCTTCTTTCTGCCTCCTGGCCTGTTCCACATTATTCAAGCAGGGTAAGCCTGGCTCACCTCTGCGCTGCCGCAAGAGTGTTTTCCTTTACTCCCACAGCTGTGCCAAGTCACAGCTGCCGGCGACACTAAGATCGTAGAGGTTAAACATGGACGCTTCTTGCCTTGCGCAAGAGACAGGAAGTGCCCCTCTTTAACCTCTATGAACTCAGCAGCAGTAGCTGTCTTGCATAAGACAGGAAATGTCCTCCTTTACCCTCCCGACACTCTGTGTACCAGTGGGCTCAATTTTAACAGAACCGCGGGAAAGAAGGAAAACACTGTTCTTTCTCGTGGCTCTGCAGAGGTGAGCTGGAGTGCTGGGCTTCAGGCCTCAGGCTTCCCTGGCTCTCTCTGAAGCTGGTCAGACAGGTGCAAGGCTCTTGGGGGGGGGGGCTAATTGCAAATGGGCTGATTGGGGGGGGCTAGGACTGGAAATGGGCTAGGACTGGCAATGGGCAGATCATGGGGGTTAGGACTGGTAATTGGCTGATGGGGGGCTAGGACTAAAATAGGCTAGGACTGGAAATGGGCTTATGGGGGGCTAGGACTGGAAATGGGCTGATGGGGAAATTAGGACTGGTAATGGATTGATAGGGGGGGGGGGCTAGCACTGGAAATGGGCTGATGAGGGGCCAGGACAGGAAATGGGCTGATGGGGGGGCTAAGACTGGAAATAGGCTAGAACTGGAAATGGGCTGATGGGGGGGGGGGAGGAGAGGGGAGAGCTGCTGGCCTTGGAAGAAGACTGGGGGCTGACTGCAAATGAGCTGATGTGGGCGGAGAGGAGAATGGGACTGGAAGGGTGCGGATGCTGAGAGGGGCTGGAACTAGAAGGGAGCTGATTTTGGGGGAGGACTAGAAGGGGATGGGGCTGGCAAGAGTAAAAAAAGAAGCTGGGGGAGTCAGGATGGAGAGGGGAAAAGATGTTTTGTGTGGGAGGGAAGAAAAATCTACAACTGGTGGGTATTGGGAGAATAAGTAGGGATTGGGGATGGGGATTTGAGTGGATGAAAAAGGAATAAAGAAAGAAATGGAGGAAAGAGCAGAAGGAGAAAGATCAGTATGTTAGAGCAGTTGTAGAGAGAGAATGGTAAAAACTAGAAGAGAGAAGAAAGGACAAATGGACAGCAATGGAGAATTAGCAGAAGACACAAAGAAATCAGAAGAAAGCGAATGGAGCAATTGTGACTGAAAAATAAAATGCCCAAACAACAAAAGGTAGAAAAATACTTTTTTATTTTGAATTTATTAACTGGAATGTGTCAGCTCTAGGAAATGTGCATTGCTAATATCTTTGCATTTTGTTTAGTTAATTTTAGTACAAGAAGAAATTAATTTATAGTTTTTATTTCTCCAGTGTTGTACATTCCAAGTTTGGCTTTTGGTGTACCCTGTTTAATTATTATCTTCATATTTCTAAATTGTGATTCCTTGTTCTATGTTTGGTGATGGTCTATGTTTTGCATGTGTAACTGAGCTGCAGTATTCTGTTAATGTAGTTTCTATGTGACACAGTCCCACTTGTTCTCATTCCCCAGTAGCAGATGTATTGGTTTAATATTTGAGGTTGCCTTTTGATAGGTAGGGTATGGTGCTTTGTGAGTCCTGGTAGTGCTGTTATGATACAGCGGGTTTGCTATGGGTTCTAAATGGGCGGTGTTTGTAGTACTTCCTAATGTGCCTGACAGTTGGCACTGAAGTATAGTAATGTAGAAATCTGGTAGTATTTGTTTGCCCACTGCCCATGCAAATGGTATTCAGACACTTATTAAGAGGCATGTTTACTAAAGGTTAATGTGCATTCAGAAATGTTAATGTGCGTTAAGTACAGGAACACCCATTTATTTCTATTGGCGCAGTGGCACTTAACACATATTAATATTTAGTAAACATGCTCCTAAATCATTGGTAGGAGAAAAAAGAGGCTTGTGAAGGGCTCCTTTGAAAACCACCTAAAATTTTAGATGGGCAACATATACATTTTAAAATAAAATAAATTAAATTTATGCAAATTAAGTTTGGTGGATATGCAAATGAGACCCTGTAATGAGTCTCTGTACGTGGTCCCGCATCACCCTAGGGATGCCCCTGAAAGGGAGCCCGCTATTTTGTGTGGGAGGAAAGAACAATTTTGCTATTCGTTTCTGTAGTTTATCTCCTGCTGCAGTAGGTCCATTAAAAAGTTCACCATGACTTATTGCTGCATCAGGGATGTTATCTTCTCCCGAAGGTTTTGCACTATTGCTACCACCATTGTTAGCTCTAGTGCATAAGCTACAGGCAGGGCCGGCCCGTCCATTGAGCAAGAATGTTTTTTGCACAGGGCCCCGCGCAAAGAACATTCTGCTTTTTCTTAATTGAATTTAAAAAAAAAAAAAAAGCTGGCCGCTGCAGCATGGAGTGTCCAGCGAGGCTCCCTCTGCCCGGCAGAACTCTCCCGGCGCGGCTGAGCCCCTCTCTGCCGGCTTGCAGATACGCGAAGGGAGAGAGTCTCCCTCGCGTCTTTATTAAGCCCGCAGGGGCAAATGGGAAATTTCCCATCAGCCCCTGCTTCCCATCAGCCCCTGCGGGCTGAACAGAGACGCGAGGGAGACTCTCTCCCTTCGCGTAGCTGCAAGCCGGCTGAGAGGGGCTCAGCCGCACCGGGAGAGTTCCGCCGGGCAGAGGGAGCCCCGCGGGACACTCCATGACGCAGCGGCCAGCTTTTTTTTTTTTTTAATTGCCTGGAGCCGTGGGGGCTCAGGTAGGACTGTCAATGGGATCGGGTGGGAGGGAGGGGGTTAAGACTGTCAATGGGCTAGGGAGGGAGGGGGGTTGAGACTGGCAATGGGCTGGGGAGGGGGTTAAGACTGGCAGTGGGCTATGGGGGGGGTTAAGACTGGCAGTGGGCTAGGGAGGGGGGGTTTAAGACTGGCAATGGGCTGGGGGGGTTAAGACTGGCAATGGGCTGGGGAGGGGGGTTAAGACTGGCAGTGGGCTATGGGGGGTTAAGACTGGCAATGGGCTATGGGGGGTTAAGACTGGCAGTGGGCTAGGGAGGGAGGGGGGTTAAGACTGGCAATGGGCTAGGGAGGGAGGGCGGTTCAGACTGGCAATGGGCTGGGGAGGGGGGTTAAGACTGGCAGTGGGCTATGGGGGGTTAAGACTGGCAGTGGGCTAGGGAGGGAGGGTTAAGACTGGCAGTGGGCTAGGGAGAGAGGGGGGTTAAGACTGGCAGTGGGCTAGGGAGGGAGGGGGGTTGAGACTGGCAATGGGCTAGGGAGGGAGGGGGGTTGAGACTGGCAATGGGCTAGGGAGGGGGGGTTGAGACTTGCAATGGGCTGGGGAGGGGGGTTAAAACTGGCAATGGGCTGGGGTGGGGGGTTAAGACTGGCAGTGGGCTATGGGGGGTTAAGACTGGCCGTGGGCTCGGGCGGGCGGGGGTTAAAACTGGCAATGGGCTAGGGAGGGAGGGAGGGGGGTTAAGACTGGCAATGGGCTAGGGAGGGAGGGGGTTGAGACTGGCAATGGGCTAGGGAGGGGGGGGTTGACTGGCATGGGGTTGAGACTGGCAATGGGCTAGGGGAGGGGGGTTAAAACTGGAAATGGGCTAGGGTGGGATGGGGGTTAAGACTGGCAATGGGCTAGGGAGGGAGGGAGGGGGGTTAAGACTGGCAATGGGCTAGGGAGGGAGGGAGTGGGGTTAAGACTGGCAATGGGCTAGTGAGGGAGGGAGAGTGTTTCAGACTGCCAATGGGCTAGGGAGGGGGGTTAAGAGGCTGGGGGGGGGGTTAAGACTGGCAGTGGGCTATGGGGTGGGGGTTAAGACTGGCAGTGGGCTAGGGAGGGAGGGAGGGGGGGGTTAAAACTGGCAATGGGCTAGGGAGGGAGGAGGGAGGGAGGGGGGTTAAGACTGGCAATGGGCTAGGGAGGGAGGGGGGTTAAAACTGGCAATGGGCTAGGGAGGGGGGGTTGAGACTGGCAATGGGCTAGGGAGGGAGGGGGTTAAGACTGGCAATGGGCTAGGGAGGGAGGGGGTTAAGACTGGCAATGGGCTAGGGAGGGAGGGGGGGGGTTAAGACTGGCAGTGGGCTGGGGAGGGGGGTTAAGACTGGCAGTGGGCTATGGGGGGGTTAAGACTGGCAGTGAGCTAGGGAGGGGGGTTAAGACTGGCAATGGGCTGGGGAGGGGGTTAAGACTGGCAGGGCTATGGGGGTTATGACTGGCAATGGGCTAGGGAGGGGGGTTAAGACTGGCAGTGGGCTAGGGAGGGAGGGAGGGGGGTTAAGACTGGCAATGGGCTAGGGAGGGAGGGGGGTTAAGACTGGCAATGCGCTAGGGATGGGGGGGTTAAGACTGGCAATGGGCTGGGGAGGGGGGTTAAACTGGCAGTGGGCTAGGGAGGTGGGGTTAAGACTGGCAGTGGGCTAGGGAGGGGGGTTAAGACTGGCAATGGGCTGGGGAGGGGGGTTAAGACTGGCACTGGGCTATGGGGGGTTAAGACTGGCAGTGGGCTAGGGAGGGAGGGAGGGAGGGGGGTTAAAACTGGCAATGGGCTAGGGAGGGAGGGAGGGGGGGGGGTTAAGACTGGCAATGGGCTAGGGAGGGAGGGAGGGGGTTGAGACTGGCAATGGGCTAGGGAGGGAGGGGGGTTAAGACTGGCAATGGGCTGGGGAGGGGGGTTAAGACTGGCAGTGGGCTATGGGGGGGTTAAGACTGGCAGTGGGCTAGGGAGGGGGGTTAAGACTGGCAATGGGCTGGGGAGGGGGATTAAGACTAGCCATGGGCTGTGGGCTGATGAGGGCTGGCAATGGGCTATGGGGGGGTTAGACTGGTAATGGGCTATGGGGGGGGTTAAGACTGGTAGTGGGCTGATGGGGGGGTTAGGACTGGTAATGGGCGATGGGGGGTTAAGACTGGTAGTGGGCTGATGGGGGGTAGGACTGATAATGGGTTATGGGGGGGCTAGGACAGGAAATGGGCTGATGGGGAGGGGTTAGGACTTGAGGTGGGCTGATGTGGTTAGGACTGGTAATGGGCTGTGGGCTGATGGGGGGGGTTAGGACTGGCAATGGGCTATGGGGGGCTGACTGGAAATGGCCTGATGGGGGTTAGGACTGGTAATGGGTTATAGGGGGGGCTTAAACTGAAAATGGGGTGATGGGGGTTAGGACTGGAAGTTAATTGATGGGGGGCTAGGACTGGTAATGGGTTGGGGGGTTGCTAGGACTGGAAATGGGCTGAGTGGAAGGGGAGACTTGAACTGCAAATAGCTGATGGGGAGGGGGCTTGGAATGGAAATGGGCTGTGAGGGAAGGGAGCTAGGACTGAAAATGGGCTGATGGAACAGCTAGGATAGGACTGGAAATGGGCTGTTGGGGGGAGCTATGATTGGAAATGGGCTGTGGTGGGGGCTTGAATTGAAATGGACTCATGGAGAGGCTAGAACTGGAAGTAGGCTCATGGGGGGGCTTGGACTGGAATTGGGCTGAGTGGAGGGGAGCTATGATTTGACATGGGCTGATGGTGGGGCTAGGAAATGACTAGAAATGGGCTGATGGGGGGGCTAGGATTGGAAATGAGCTGATGAAGGGACTTGGACTGGAAATGGATGGGGAGCTAGGACTGGAAATGGGCTGATGGGGGGCTAGGACTGGAAATGGGCTGATGCAGGGACTAGAAGGGAATGGATGCTGGGTGAGACTGGAACTAGAAGGGAGCTGATGTTGGGGGAGGATTAGAATGGGATGGGGCTGGGAGATTAAAATGGAGAGGGGAAAAATATTTTGTGTAGGAGGGATGAAAAATTGGCCAGGTATTGGGAGAGTAATTGGGGATTGAGGATGGAGGGGTAAAATTTGTGTGGATGAAATAGGAATGAGGAAAGAGCAAAAGGAGAAAGATTAGTATGTTAAAGCAGATGTAGAGAGAGAGAGAATGGAAAAAAAAACTAGAAGAGAGAAGAAAGGACAAATGGACAGCAGACGATGGAGAGTTAGCAGAAAACATGAAGAAACCAGAAGAAAGTGGCTGGACCAATTGCAACTGAAAAAAAATGCACAAAAGGTAGAAAGATATCTCTTTATTTTGAATTTATTAACTGGAATATGTCAGCTCTGGGAAATGTGCATCATTAACATCTGCGCTTTGTTTGGTACAAGAGGAAATTAATTTATAGTTTTATTTCTACAGTGTTGTTGTACATTCCAAGTTTGGCTTTTGGGGTTCCCAGTTTAATTATTGCCTTCCTGTTTCTAAATTGTGATTCCTTGTTTGGTGATGGTCTATGTTCTGCATGTGTAACTGAGCTGAGGTATTCTGTTTATGTAATTCCTATTTGACGTTGCCACTTGTTCTCTTTCCCCAGTATTCTCTGAAATGTATTGGTTTAATATTTGCAGTGTTGCCTTTTGATAGGTAGGGTATGGTGCTTTGTGAGTCCTGGTAATGCTGTCAGGATACGGCGGGTTTGCTATGGGTTCTAAATGGGCAGCGTTTGTAGTAGTTCCTAATGTGCCTGGCGGTTGGCACTGGATTATAGTAATGTAGAAATCTTTTAGTCTTTCTTTATCCATACACTCATTAAGAGACATGTTTACTAAAAGTTAGTGAATGGTAACATTATGAAAATATTTATGCAAATAAGACCACTTATGCAAATGAGGCCCCGCACCGAGTCTCCGCACATGGCCCCGCACCCCCCTTGGGCCGCCCCTGGCTACAGATAGGCATCTTTTTTGTCCTGAGCAGCATGCGACCAGTTTGTATCTTCCTTTTTCTTCCTACTATACTTTTATTATAGTTTTAACTTCTTGAGATTTGGCATAGATTTTACACAATGCAGTCACTATCTGAAGGTACTCAGCAAGACTTGGGGAGGAAAATATTCCATCCTTCTTTTGAACTGCTCCCCCCGCCCCCCCCCCCCCCCACCCCCACACACACACTCTATGCAGGTGTTTAATTGACCCTGTTAAAGAAGCATCTTTGTTTACCTTGGCAAAGGCTATGACTGGTGGTTCAGAGGCCTCCTTGCCCTCCAGTGCTAGAATTACAGCCTCCTGCTCCACCTCATATTGCTTTCAACAGCTTGGAAACCAAGAGAGTTTGATTCCTTTCCTAAAGCCTCAGATGTATAATCATTCTGTCAAAGTGTGGGATAACTCTTACCAACTGCTCCAGCATGATTGAGTCTTTCTTCAATGGGGCTAGACCATCAATGGGGAGAAAATCTGAAAGTTTCTTTCCCTCCTCCTGACAAGTATTTCTGAAATGATAATAATGATCAGGCCCGCTTTCTGTAGTGCCAAATGTATTCTCTAGTGCCACAAGGCACTTTTTAGGTGAGAGTTAGTGAGGATCTGTGGGATAGGGCCCCTCAGGCTCTTACCTAGCTTTTCTCTTTCTCCAGTGCAGAGCAATTCCACTCTTGCATCATTTAGGTGGCTTGCTCCATCCTATTTTCATAGTCATCTCCATCTCCAGGCACTGGCATTCTTCGTTAAACGCTCATATACATTGTTTTCTCCATAAGCTTTCTGATTACTCTCCAACCCTTGTCCAAGAGCGAAAATAAGGGATGGTATATATCTGCAGCAGGGATGAAGCCACAGGTTGGCCTAGAGGAGCTCAGGCTCCTCCACTTTTGCTTCAGACTCTTCTGCAGACCTTCTCTGATTTGCATCCTTTGCACTCATGTACCATTCATGATTTCATGGGATGTGCTGCTCACAAGGTTATAACGTGTATCATGCCTGAAAATTTGGGAAGTATGAAGGCTTACACCATGTCAGCTGTGGAATGGATGAGTGCAAGGGGGGAGTTCCTATTTGCCTATGCCACCCCCCAAGCCAACTCTAAACCCTCCTAAGTTAACCTCACCCCCCCCCCCCCCCCGATCTGCAGGTACATTTTCTATAGGACAATACACTAAATATCATTCATGGTGTGGATACTTTTTTAAGGCACTGTACATGTGACAGGAATAATAGGGACCAGCTACCTCCATGACATGAAGGTCAGGCAGAGTCAGTACTGATTTGATAAAGTTATGGTTCCAATTTCTCTAGGAAAAACAATACCTGAGTCTCTACATTACAATAGGAGTAGATGACCAAGACTGACTGAGCTGGGCTGAGCCAAGCCATCAGAATGTCAGTGCATGGGTCACCATGATGTCACATGTCTTTATGATAAGCCATCAGAATTCAGTGCATCAGTAACCATGGTATCACATCTTTGTGATGATACAGCAACTGCCTCTCTTTTCTAGCCAGTCCTCGAGTTTCAGTTTTTGATGACGGATGCTCTCTGGATTGCTCATGGACCGTGTCTGAGATTCATAGGCCCTTCTGTTGTTCCCAGAGATGTGCACTCTGAAATATATACTAAAAGTGTCAATGTGCCTCCTGCTCTGGATCTTCAGGACTTCCTGGGCAGGTATGTAGTGGATATTATATCAGTTCTGGTATGTTACAAACAATCTGACACCTCCAATCTCCAGAGAGCCATCTCTGGTATTGACCTTGATAAAGTTATGACAGCTGTGATGGAGGACCAGTAGAATGTAATATTTGCCAAGGATTGTTGAACTGCTAAGACCAATATTGAAGACAGTATAATTATATTTTGGGGGGAAAACACCATACTTGCATTATATAAAGGAGGGATGCGGTTTCAACAAACTTGGCGTACTGGAGCCCTGGGATTCTCTTGAAGAACCTATTCTGGCTTTCATAGACCAGTGGTAAAACCAGGCCCTGCTCAATCGGTCCGTGGTGACAAGGAGTTTTCTGATGACTCTAGCTGAAGCACCATACTGAAGGACCCCTAGAATTGGACAGTAGCCTGACTCATACTGGGAAAGAAATAGAGGGAGTGAGTGTCTGATGGGTAAACAAATTCAAAATCCTGGGGGGGACACTGAACTATAAAATCCCTCCCTTTCAGGCTGTGGATTTCGACCTGACTATGATAGACACTCTTCTAAGAACGGTAGCCGTACTTTCCACCAATCCCGGATAGTTGGGGGAAGTGATGCTCTGCCTGGGGAATGGCCCTGGATCGTCAGCGTCAACGTCTTTAATTCACCTAAATGTGCAGGCTCCATCTTGAGTGAATGGTGGGTCCTCACAGCTGCACACTGTGTCGAGAAGTGAGTATCTCAACTTCTTCCCTCATCCAACTATTCCCCAGTCTTCTGCAGTTACACCCACCATCAACATCATTTCCAGGACCTTCTGCATTTTTCTGTTTCTTTTGGCATTTTCAGCTCACTATGCCCTCTACATTTTGCTGGCTTCTGATAGTTTCAACTCCTGGTAGAGTTCAGATACAAAACCCAGGTATTGCATAAGAAGACACCTAGGCCAGGCACAGCCCCTATACATATAGATGCCCATATTTGGCATCTATACATATACTTTACATGCTCATATTACCCCTCTTCTCAAGTCACTTCATTGGCTCCCTATATATTTCTGCATCTAGTTCAAACTTTTCCTGCTGACCTATAAGTGCATTCACTCTGCAGCTCCTCACTACCTTTCCTCTCTTCTCCCTAAACCCCTTCTCGGGAACTCCACTCTTCTGGCTTCTATCTGTACCCTTCTCTTCTATTGCTAACTCCAGACTTCGCTCCTTTCACCTTGCTGCTCCTTATGCCTGGAACAAACTACCTGAGTCTATACATCAGGTGCCGTCTCTGACCCTTTTCAAATCCAGGCTGAAAACTCACCTCTTTGTTGCCGCTTTCAGATCTTGACTCACCTGATCATCTCCTTTGTGTTTCCTTGCCATTCTCCCCTAGATGTATCCCATGTCTACAGCTACTGTGTTGTCTATCTTGACTAGATTGTAAGCTCTGATGAGCAGGGATTGTCTTTTATATGTGTCTGTGCAGCGCTGTCTACGCCTTGTAGCGCTATACAAATTTTCAGTAGTAGTACTAGTAGTAGTAGTCACATGCACAGGCTCCTATTCATATAAAGTATTTGCATACCCGGGCACCTCTATTGTGGCGCTGAATGTTGGCATAAATTGAAACATCTTGTTTAGATATTTCAACTTATGACCTAGACAAAAATTGGGTTCTACCCCTCTCTCCTTCTCTCTTTTTATAAATCATAATTATTTGGTTTTAATGTCAATATCGCAGGGGGA
This sequence comes from Ichthyophis bannanicus, assembly GCA_033557465.1. Classification (NCBI taxonomy): domain Eukaryota; kingdom Metazoa; phylum Chordata; class Amphibia; order Gymnophiona; family Ichthyophiidae; genus Ichthyophis; species Ichthyophis bannanicus. The sequence continues at coordinate 79,036,099 of CM066048.1, forward strand.
ATCTGAAAGGCAGTGTGGGGAGGGGAATTGGACAATGCTGGATGTTTGCTTGAGGCACCTAATAACCCTTTTGCACTGGTTCTGGCCCATACATTCTGACATCACACACATTCTGATATCCTTTAGGTTCATACAGGGTCCAGAGCCAATGTAAGGGTATTAGGCATCCTAGGCAAATCTTCCCTCCCCTCAATTAACTTTTGGGCAATCCCATACCCTTAGGTTTTGAAAATTAAATTCAATAATAATTATATGATCACTATTACTTCTCCCAAAATAATCTTATAAATACACATAATAGGACATAGGGGTATGTTTACTAAACTGCGACAGCGTTACCGGCGATAGGTGCAGCGATAACGTGAGGAATGCCATATAAAGAAGTGGGTGTACCGGCGGCAAGGTAGCAATGGCCGACTAATGCGTGTTAAAGGGCACCTTGGCCAGTTAGCGCACGTTAACGGGACATTGCACAGTAAAGCTAACAAACAAAGCACATTACAAGGCTGACAAGGCGCTGTATAAGCTGCCCTATAGGGCGCCCTACAAGGTGCCTTATGAGGCAGCGTAGGTTAAGGCACCTTGGAGGGCGCCTTATGACACGCCTTATGCCATGGCACGCTCTGAGGCACCTTAGGGTATGGGCTGAGGTGAGGGAGATTTTGGCTGGCAGCACAGATTGCAGAGATGTGACTGACTGTTACAGGCATGAAAAGGACTTGCCTCGGACAGCCTTATTAAAATAAGACCACTAAGGGATTGAACCCATAACCCCTACCTTGGCAGTCATTGTATTAACCAGTGGGCTACACCTTTTATCACAGAAATGGCTGGCTACAGGACTGCAGGTCACTGCACAAAATGTCTGCTGTGGTTACCAGGATAGGGTAAACCCACCAATACCCATGATGCAATGCACATGCAGAACAGCAGTCTATATCTGATCACAGGATGGGGTATGCACCTCTACAGTGCCTCAGCTTGGTAGGGGGAACCGACCGTGTGTGTTACTGTCACAGAGTAGCTAAAGACCGTGACATTGTGTGGGTTCTGTGCTCACCCTGAGGGTGAGGTGGGGCATCCAGCACCAAGTCCGCAGTACCCAGGTTGGTTGAGATAGGTTTTGCTGCAGGTCCCCATCAGTGCCAGTGTGTGAAAGGTATTCCTTGCAGACACACCTAGGATAATCCTGTGTCCATATGCATTCCCCAGTCATGTCTAGCCCTTGTGGACCAAGATGCACCCAGATTAGTGCATATCCAGTGTGGTTGCCATGGTCACTTGTTATAAGAGCAGGGGTGTGTCTGGACTCACATGCAGATTATGTGGCACCACCTATCACATCTCCCTCTCTGGGTCAAGGTGGTGGACAGGATCTGCCCCCAGCAGACCCATACTACACATCTTTGCAATGGAGGCAGTAGAGGGACATGATGAATAGCTGTGGGACCAGCAACCCCAGTCCTGCTGGTGAAAGGGCAGTTGATGGAGCTCTGTACTTGTCACAAGGGCACAGGCAGTAGGCCATGATCTGACATTCACCAGCAGAGGGCACAGTCAGTCTGCACCCTGCAAGGTGTTCCAGCCATGCACATGCTAACTCCAGACAGTCCGCTAGCCAGTCTATAGTGCATGTTCCTAGAAGAACTATGTGCACCCAGAAGTGGGAGGTCAGCACAGACACCAAGCAGGTATCTCAATGATTGGGCCCCAGAACAGGAAACACACAAATATCACTTGAGAGAAATACTGTATAAGCACTATGTAGGAACCTAGACATGCCATGGTCCCTGCTCAGTTAGAGTGAGAGTGACACCCCCCCCCCCAGCATGACATGCTATGTCCACCCTGTCCATGCAGGTGGTGGTTGGGCACTACAATGTCCCAGCCATTGCCCCACACCCTGTGCAGATGCATCCTGTCCAGTCCGCCCTGTCTGGGCCATACCCACAATACCTTGCTCCTCATTATGCAAACTGGCAGGATAACGCTGGAAACAGTGTAAGATTGTGGGCCCAGTGAGGAGTGGGCAGCCACAAAACAATGGATAGACTTACACACACTCCCACTCCTATTTCAGCATTGTGCAAAAATAGGGGTGGTTGGCAGCCCTGCCCTCCACACTGGTCCTGAGCACAGTGCAGGCATTGCTAAGGTATGCAGATGCTAGTAGTAGTGCTTTGGTGGTAACTGCTGCTCCGTGCCGGGCCCAACAGCCTGACCCTCCATGAGGCTTTAGATAGTGGAGCCAGTGGGTGTGGGTGTTTGTGCCCCTGTTGGCCGATGCTCTTGGGAGTGCGCATGTTTATGTTGCATGTGCTATGTAAGGTAAAATGTAGGGACATGGTCTGCGGGAGCCACAGCTGGGACTTGAGCCTCTGACCTGCTGCCCCAGGACACACTGGTTGTGTGTACTGCACTATACTCTTGCCACAGAGGCAACTCAGTCCCTAGAGATACCATGACTGTTCAACAGACATACCTTGTCTGTTGCACTGCACGCCACCCACTTGTACAGGGCTCGGCCTTGGTCTGCTGTGGGCAGATGCCACTGCCCCCTTCACCACCAGCACCCCTCCCCAGCCATGCTGACATGCCCATATGCTGGTTGTGCTTGTGGCGCGCAGTCCAAGGCCATCCAGTGTGCAGGTAGGCGGCTGCCTAGGGTGTTGGGTCTGGGGTAGGGGTGCCTACATAGGCATCCACGCTTCCCCCTGGAACCACCTGCCAATGTTATGTGCCTTTTGGGTACTTGCTAGGTAATGTCCCCTGGATGGGACACTCTGGGACACTGACTCGTGGCATGTTTGACCTTGGTCAGTTGCTATCTTGCTGATTTCCATTTTCTGCATTCCTATGTGCCGCCTAGGCATCTGCCTAGTCCACCCTGTGCCCCAGCTGCCACACTGCATGTCCCGCCTATGGCCCCCTATGCCCCATTTGCAACATCACCATAGTGCCCTTTCATACGTGGGCACTATGCTGTTGCTGCACATGTAGCACTACTATCACTTATCTTGGGCTCCCTGCCTATGCTGTACATTGCTGGCACTGAAATGGTTTCTCTCTCCTGCAAATCTGCCTCTAATGACAGGTTTTCACTCACGGTAATTTTCAGCCCTTCATTTCCCGACGTTAGTGTACCAGGAGCCTCTCCCCGCCCACTCCCCACCCACTCCCTGCCCATTGACCCCTTCTCCCCACCCTCTCTCCACCCTCTGCGGGACTTATTGCTGCCAGAGACATTATCGCATGATAGGTAACATTAACGCGCGTTAACGTTACTATATTGCGCGATAATGTTACTTATCGCACGATAACATAGCAGCTGTTACGTTATCGCAGTTTAGTAAACATACCCCATAGTGAGAGGACAGCCCTAATTTCCAGAACTCAAAGAGCAACAACCCTACCTATGAAAAAGCAGCACTGCAAATATTAATATTATCAAGCCCTTGAAAATCATTAATATTCATTTCCAGTAGGGAAAAGGAGTGGCCTAGTAATTAAAGCAGCAGCCTAAGAACAAGGGAAACCAAGGTTCAAATATGACTTGTACAACAGATACTTGCAATGACCTTGGGCAAATGAGCCTATTTCTCACTGTCTTTGGTATCCACTTAGGGGTATGTTTACTAAACCGTGGTAAAGGAGCAAGTGTGCCATTAACATGCATGGTAAAGGAGCAAGTGTGCCATTAACATGCATCTGCACCCTAAGCATGTCCAAAAGGTTACTTTAGTGCACACTAACGGTACCAGCCATTTAGCGCATGCTAACGGTACCTGTGGGCAGAGAGCAGGCATGCACAGGATAGAGAGTGGGGGTCAATGGGCGGGGAGTTGGCAGGAACAAGAATTGCTCCTTTAATGGCAGGAACCCTAACGCTACTCAAAACCTCGCGGAAAGGGTGTTTTGTGAGAGAGAGCCTATTTAACTTCTGCAATGTGATGCAAAGACAGTGGAGCCCAAGTGAGTGACAGTAGTGTTCCATTAGCAGCAACAGCATAGTGCCCAGCTATGAAAGGGTACTATGTTGATGGTGCAAATGGGGGCAAAGGAGTGGCACATGGGTTATGTAGTGGGGGCTGCTGGTGCACAGGGGGGACTAGGCAGCTGCTTAGATGGCACATAGGAACGTAAGACTACAAAATATGCCAAACTGTATCAGACCAAGGTCTATCATGCCCAGTATCCTGTGTCCAACAGTGGCCACTTTAGGTCACGTGTACCTAGCAGTTTTCCCAAAAGACACACAGGATCTCCAATAACTGTAATGGGGCAAGCAGTGCATAGCTAGGGTCCTCTTTAGCAAAGGTTTATGGACTGTTACCCAGGAACCTGTCCAAACATTTTTTAAACCCAGTTACACTGACAGCTTTTACTATATCCTCCAGTAATGGATTGCAGGGTTTGATTATGCATTGACTGAAAAAACATGTTCACCTAGAAGACCCAAATGGGTTACTACACTGTAGCCACACTGCAGATCCCCTAGTCTGTCCACAATCTTATGACATAAAAAAGCAACCTACGTTTACCTGTTCCACTCCAGTCAATAATCTATAGACCTCTATCATATCTCCCCTCAGCAGTCTCTTCCCCAGGTTGATGAGCCTCAACCTTTTTAACCTCTCCACAAAGGGGTATTCTGCCATTCGCAGTACCATCTGTGATGTTCGCTATGATTCCACAGTGACAGTGGCAGCACACAGTCTGCTAACTGCTGCAGAAAGGCAATGTGCCACATGGGGCGGTCCAAGATCCAGGCTGCCCCCTTCCCCGCTGCCTGCTGCCACAGAACCCAGCTGTAGGGGAAGAGGCTGATAGTGCCAGAAGCTGTAGCCCCCCAGGCAGCTGCAACATGCAGGCACCCAGGGGACTACCACAGCAATGGCTGACATCTTCCCTCCAAGACCTATCATTGGCAGGCGGTGATGGGGTCCCTCCAGAGGCAGATGATTGGGGAGGGGGCTGTGTGGCCATCCATATATGCCTCTGCCCCCCTATCTGGACCGTGCGCCCTAGGCACCTGCCAACCCGCATGTTGGATAGGCTGGGACTGCACACCACCAACAAGGACAGCACATGGGCATGTCAGCATGGTGTGAGGGTGTTGGCGGTGCGGACAGCAGCACCCACCTGCAGCAGACAAAAGCCCTGCCCTGGTCCTGTGCACAGTGCGCATTGCAACATGTGCCAAGGTCTGTCTGATGCCAAGTATGTCAGCCCCAGACAGTGTTGTAGCTATATGGCAGCACTGTGGCTCAATGCACACAGTTGGTGTGTATGTGAGTGGAGGGTCATGGGTTTGGATCCAGACTGTGGATTATGAATTCTATGTCCCTGTGGTTGAATTTTAGCCCACAGCACCAACATGTGCACCAATGAATGGGCTAGCAAGGGTACAAACACCCATCAGCCACACAGCAGGCTCCACTATCCACAGCTGCATGGAGAGTCAGGCTGATAGTACCAGCACACTGAGCAGGCGTTAACATCAGAGCACGCAACTAGCTCCTGCACAAGGGGTACGCATTAATAATGCTCAAGCTGATAGTGTGACCAAGGTGGCAGGCAGGAGTGCTAATCATCCCTGTTTTTGCACAGTGTGTCATGAGTGTGTGTATGTGTGTATGTCTATCAATTTAGTCGTGGCTTTCTACACCTCGCAGTGCCTATGCTGTTTCCAGCATTAGTCTGCAAATGTGCAAGATGAGGAGCAAAGTATTGTGGGTATGGGCTGAAACAGGGCAGATTGGCCAGGATGGGTCTGCATTGGAGGTAGGGTGAATGGCTAAGACATCGTAGTGCCCGTCTGCCACGTGCATGGCCTGGATGGCCACAGCATGTCATGCTGGGAGGGCACTCTCACCCTGACCGATCAGTGACCATGGCACGGCTATGTATCCACATAGTGCTATATGGTAATTGGTTCCAATGATGTGGGTGCATCTCCTGTCCTGGGGGCCTGCTCACTGAACCAGCTGCTGGGTGTATTTGATTGCTCTGTACACATGCAATGTGTACTGTCCAGCAGACTGTCTGCAGTTGGTATGTGCATGATTGGAAAACCCAGTGATGAGCAGCAGGTGCAGTCTGACTGTGCTTGTTGTGGGTGAATGATAGACCTAGGTGATTGGGTGTGAGGTGTTCCAGGCCTACTCCCAGTGGTACTAGTAGTGCCAGCAGGATCCTAGTGAAAACCCCATGCAAGTCTAGCTGCTTCTGCTACCCCCTCCCCTGCTAATCGGCCATCATGGCATCAGTATTGTAATACTGGGCCTTGACATGCACTGTTCCAGGTGGGTCCCTGTCGAACAGGGCCAGAGCCAGATGTGACTGGCACATGCTGCAGGACATAAGGTGACTAGCATATCACACTGCAGGTGGCAGAGACTATCTCTTGCACTGCAGGTACTGGGAACCTGGTGCTAGGTGCCCATCCTCACCCTCAGGGTGACCGCAGAAACTGCTCCGTAGCACGGTTTGTAGCTGCTCTGTGCTTGTATCTACACGCACTGTCAGTGGCTCTTACTGAGCTGAGGTGATGGATAAGTGCATTCTCCATTAGGTGATCAGCTGTAGACTGCTGTTCTGCATTTGCACTGCATCATGGGTACTGGTAGAGGCTACCCTATGCCAGTGCACACAGCAGACATTTTAGGCGGTGATCTGCAGTCTCTTTGTATCCAGCCATTGCTGTACAGAGAGGTGTGAAGGTGTAGTGTACTGATTAGTACAAAGTCTCTATAAGCAGGTGACAGGGGTTCTATTCCTACTTGTTCTTTTTGTGACTGTGCTACTCAGATCATTTTCATGCCTGTAATAGTTAGGGCTCTGCAGATTGGTGCTGCCAGTCCATACCACCCTCTCCTCAGCCGCCATCCGTCCTTCAGCCCATCCATCTGCCTCTATCGGCTGTGTACAGTCCTGTCTTCTTGTGCAGGCTGCTACTCCATGACCTACACTGGTACTCTTTTCTGCATTACGGCTCTTTGTGTTCACCTCTCCTGTGCCTGATCTGCACGTAACCACTACAATTCTGTCCTCCTGTCGCTGCAAACATCCTGCCACTTCTGCTTCTGCTGGGGGACATGTCTTCCCCAACCTATGCCACAAACTGTCACTGCAGCACTTTACATTGACACCACCCTGTGCATCGGTACAGCTGCCTCCCACATGCTCGCCCGCTTTACTAGCTGCCACATAGAATGCCCACCGACATGGCAGGTCCAGCGACTCCCACCTGTCCTTCCTTCCATCACCTTTACATTGACATTCTTTGGTGCTCTATCCAGCATTTGGGTTACAGACATTTTCCTGCCTTAAGGTGCATGCTTTCCACCTTAGGGCACCTTGACTCTCCTTAGGATGCCTTATTTCCTGTTAAGACGCCTTATGTCATGTTCAGACGCCTTATCTCCTGTTAAGGTACCTTATCACCTCTTCAGACGCCTTGTCTCTCCATAGGACGTCTTGTCACCTTACAGCACTTGGTCCTGTTAGCTTACAATAAATGGCCCAAGGCACCCTAACACTGGCACACCCCCTACCCACCCACTGCCTTATATGGCTTCAGGCACCTTAATGCTGCTCTTACCGCCGGTGACTTTACAGTGGTTTAGTAAGCACTTTGGGGAAGGAACATATTGCATATGAATTCTAAAAATGCTGAAAGGCTAAAGTCAAAGAGTCTGATATTCAGCCCACGGAGATCAGGGTGCTTGTAAAGCACCTGGCCATTGCAGGCAAAAATGAAACCAAATAGTCAACGTTGAATATCCACTTTTGCCACTAATCTCTATAATTATCTGCTCCGCTGCATGCATAAAGTTAGGATGCCCATTGACCTGTCCTGACTTTATAAGGTTACCTATCTAGTTAGCAGCCTGAAAATCACTCCTGACCAGATAGATGCCGGGACTACCCCAGCCCCACACAGGGACTGTCCCAGCACCAGCCAAATTGTGCCAAGGTGGTCTGTGGGGATATTCAGTGGCACTGGTAGCTTAGTGTAGGTGAATATCAAGCTCAGCAGAGTTTATGAGATTAGCAGGTGGAAATCAACAGGAGGGGAGGGGGAGGGCAAGCCCAAGGTTAAATTAGACTTACCTGCTAATTGTTGTTCCTTAAGGAACTCAAGTCCAGTCCCGAACTTCTAGGGGTTTTGATCCTCTTCCAGCAGCTTGGAGACTGAGAAACATCATTATTCTGTAATGTCACTGGTATATAACCACCGGATCCGCCTCCTCACTCCAGTAACCTATTGACAAAGCAAACTCCCCGGAGCATCAATTAAGTAGACATTACTAACCAAAAAACTATAACCAACTGAACCTGTATGTAACTATCGAACATCCTGAATGTTCTTCATATTCTTCTTAAACAGACCACAAAGGCCTTACCATGCTGAGGTCCTTCCTCTCCCCCCCCCCCTTATGAAGGATGCTCACCCCCAACTAAATTCCCTCTAGAGAGACCATCCGCTCTTATGCACCAGACCCCTCAGGCAAATACTTCTTACCTGTGATAGCTGTCATGCTTCAGGCCATAGTCCAAAATTACTCGGGCGGGATACGGGACTGGACTTGAGTTCCTTAAGGAACAACAATTAGCAGGTAAGTCTAATTTAACCTTCCTTATCGTCCCTCAAGTCCAGTCCCGAACTTCTAGGGATGTAACAGAGCAGTACAACAAAGTCAACGGGAGGGACCTGCCACCCCCGCCTGAAGCACTGCTGAACCGAAACGAGCATCTCTCCTTGCCTGAACATCCAACCGGTAATGGTGGACAAACGAATTCACGGACGACCAGGTCACCGCTTTATAAATCTCCACCACCGGTACCAAACTGTACTCTGCCCAAGACGCTGCTTGCGCTCTAGTCGAATGAGCCCTAAGCCCATCTGGAACCGGCTTACCCCTCAACAGATACACCGACCCTATTGCTTCCTTAAGTCATCTCGCTATTGACGCTTTCGACGCCATGTCACCTTTCCTAGCTCCTCCAAACAACACAAACAGCCGATCTGTATTCCGGAAACTTGCCATCCTGGCCAAATACTTCTTCAATGCCCTACGGATGTCCAACAGCTGTAACTTCCCTGCCGAAGCCTCAACCGCCTCACCATTGAACACCGGCAAAGAAACCACTTGATTCACATGAAAAGCCGAAACTACTTTAGGCAAAAAGGCTGGTACTGGCCGCAATACCACCTTCGAGTCATAAAAGGCCAAAAAGGGGACTTCCGGTTTAGCCACGGAGGAGAGACGTGTGTAGGAGAGCTCCCTGACCCGCACTTCTATAAAAGTGGTAGGAGAGGTTCCCTCCTGGCCCCCTTGCAGGTAAAAAATGCCTAAGGTGGTGAAGCTCAAGCTGGGCTCCACAATCAAAGAATCGTATGCGGCAAAGGCGGGTGGAGGAAAAAAAGTGGCGGTGAATGTGGGTGCGCAGTCTGCGCCGGTGTCCCCGAGCAGCTCTGAGGAGGTTGGTGGGGTGGAGGACGAAGACCTGCAGCAAGCAGATTTGGCGGCGATCCTCCAAGAAATCCGGGAATCGAAGGAGGAGATTGTGGACAGAGTCTGTGGGCGGCTGGAGGAGAAATTTGCGACGATCGGGCAGCGTCTGGAGGAAGATGCAAACAGAGTGAGCCAGACTGAGGATGCCCAGGCCTCGATGGACCGCGTGGTGAGCTCGCTGCAACAGCAACTAAGCTGGCTGCATGAAAAAACGGAGGATATGGAGAATAGAAACCGATGCTCCAATTTGAGAATCTTCGGAGTCCCGGAGGGGCGGAAGGAGACGATGTGATCTTTTTTGTGAAAGATTTGTTAGTTACCTGCTTCCCAGACCCTCCTTCGACGCCGCAGTTTGAAATTGAAAGGGCACACAGAGAGTTGTGGCCTAGACTGGAGAGGGGAGGAAACCCACGTGCTATCATAGTTAAAGTGCTGCGGTTCCAGGACCGGGAACATGTAAAAAGAGCAGCGCGGAGAACTAAGAGTGTACAGTACAAAGCCTGGACTGTGTATATATTCCCAGATTTGGCCTCCGAGACAGTGAAAAGGCGGAAGGATCTGTTGCGGCTGAGAGACCAGTTGGCGAAACAGGGGGTACAGATTGCGATATGGTACCCGGCCAGGATCACGATGCTGGTGAATGGATCGAGGAGGTTCTTTGCCTCCAAAGAGTTGCTGGAGAAATATCTAAAGTCCCAGAAGAGCTCGCCTAGAGAGAGGACGGAACGCTTGAACGGAGTGGGGAACCAGCATCCGGTGAGCAGAGAGGTCGGCGGGAGGCAGAGCCCCGGAGAGTGAGGAGAAGACATGAGCTGTATTGGACTGTTACAGGGAGGGGTTGGAGGTTTGATATGTGGGGACTGTTTGATATGCTTGATATGTTTCCACTAAGGGATAAGGGGGGCTTGCTGGTTATATCTTTGTGAAGTAGAGGAAGTGGTATACAGGGGGAAAGGGCAAAGGGGACGGGAGGGAAGGGGGAAGACAAGAGGGAGAAAGGTGCGGGGGGAGGGGAGCGGCTGGAGTGGGAAGGAGAGGGGCTAATGGAGATCCATAGACAACAAAAATGTGATGGGCGGGGGGTGAATGAACAGTTTGGTGGGATATGGTTAGTGCAAGTTGTGTGTGCTGAGGGGGTGCCAGGGCTGATGCTGTCTCTGGGGGTTGGAAGCGGAGAGGGGGGGTGGACGGTAGAGAGATACACTTTTGATGGGGGGACATAAAATTGCATCGTATAACGTACGGGGAATTAATGGCCCTATCAAGCGGAAGAAGATTCTCACACAGCTGGCCAAGAAGAAGGTTGAGGTAGCCCTGCTTTAGGAGACTCACTTAATAGAGGAGGAGCAGGCAAAATTAAAGGCCCAAGGGTTTGAGCAACTGTTTGGGGCACCGTATAACTCTAAAAAGAGGGGGGTGGTGATCCTAGTGCACAAGAGGCTGAAGTTTGTTCCCTATACCTCAGGAGGGGACAAGATGGGGAGGGTAGTCTGGGTGGTGGGAAGAGTGGATCAGAAGGAGGTGTCTTTTCTGAATCTGTATGCACCCAATGGGCCGAAGGGGTCTTTTTTCAGGAAGGCACTGCAGGAGTTTGAAAAACATGCTCGGGGGGAGTGGATCATCGGGGGCGATATGAATTGTGTGGTGGGCCCGGAGGATAGATCTAATTATCAGAGAGAGAAGTACCGACAGGAGGGGAGGGAGCTAAGGAAATGCATGGAGGAATGGGGGTTGGTAGACATATGGCGGTGGGAGAACCCTGGGGAGAGGGGCTATACCTGTTACACACCCAGATTAGGGAGCTATTCGAGGATTGACCTGTTCTTCGGGAGGAAGGGACAGTTGGGGGCCCTGGTGAATGTGCACTTGCATCCAGTGCTGATCTCGGACCATGGGATGGTTACAGGGGAATGGAAGCCCGGTGGGGGAGAGGAAGGGGAGCAGAAGGGGGTGTGAAGGGGGAATATAGCCTTGATTCAGTCAGAGGAGGGGAAAGTGCGGCTTAAGAAGGCCTGGAGGGAGTTTCTGGAGTGGAATGACAATGGGGAGGTATCGGATGCCACGGTCTGGGATAGTGGGAAGGCATACATGAGAGGGCTGATGATGCAGATGGGGAGTCAGAGGAAGCGAGAGAGGGAGGAATAGAGAAGGGCGATGATGACGGAGTTGGAAGAGGCGCAAGGGGAACATAGCAGGACTGGCTCCAAGGCAGCTCGAATATGGGCAGCTATGCTCAGGGCGAGAGTAAACAGGTTGGATTTGGAGGAGCTGGATAAGTTGATGCGGGCGTCCAAGAGAAACTTTATGGAAGGAGGGAACAAGGCAGGGAAGCTGCTTGCATGGCAGCTCAAGCAACGGCGGGAAAGTAGGATTGTGGCGGAAGTTAGGAATGAGAGAGGGGAAAGGGGTGGCGGATAACCAGGGGATGGATATGTAGGGCCTTTCGGAGGTTTTATGAGAAGCTATACACGGGACAGGAAGAGGCCTGTCGGGAGAAAATAGCGGATTACTTAGAAGGGATGAACCTTCCGAGGGTTAGTGAGGATCAGGCAAGTTGGCTTGGGCGGCCTATTGAGGAGGGGGAGGTCCTGAGGGAAATTTGGTGGCTCCCCAGGGGGAAGGCGGCAGGGGAGGATGGATATCCTGCAGAGTACTTCCACGTGATGAGGGAAGAGGTGGCGCTGTTCTTGGCCAGGCTGTTCACTGGGTTTCTGAGGGGGGGAACGCTGCCGGGGACGATGTCGCAAGCAAATGTGGTGGTCCTTCCTAAGGAAGGTAGAGACCCGGACAGATGTGAGAATTATAGACCAATCGCGCTGATTAACTGCGATGCGAAATTATATGCGAGAGTGTTGGCAAGTAGGCTGGAGGGGATCCTTCCGGACTTGATCCATCCTGACCAGACCGGCTTTATAAGGGGGCGAGTAATAACGGATAATGTAAGGCGGGCGGTGGGGCTTCTCCATTATGTGAAAGAGGCACAAATACCAGCAGTGTGTGTCGCCTTGGATGCGGAGAAGGCTTTTGATCGGGTGGAGTGGGAGTTTTTGTTTGCTATGATGGACAAGAAGGGGCTGGGTGAGAGCTTTGTGCAGGGGGTAAGGGCCCTTTATAGGCACCCGATGGCCAGGATACTGGTGAATGGGCAGTGCTCGGAGTGGTTTGACCTGCAGAGAGGGACGAGGCAGGGCTGCCCTCTTTCCCCCTTACTATTTGCGATAGTGATTGAGGCGCTGGCTGTTCGCATACGGACCAGAAAGGAAATTAAACCGGTTCAGGTAGGGCAGGGGGAGCATAAGATTCTGTTTTATGCTGACGGCACGTTAGTATTCATGACGGACCTGGTAAACTCCCTCCCGGCGCTGGTGGAAGAGCTGGAGGGGTTCGCGGGGGTGTCGGTTTCAAGGTGAACATGGCCAAAACGGAGGCTATGGCTCTGGGTAGGGTCAGGAGGGAGGCCTTGGTGAACTTTCCATTTAAGTGGGCTCCAGGGAGTATTAAATACTTGGGGGTCCGGATATCGAAGGACCCCGGGAGGCTATATGAGCTTAATTATAAGACATTGGGGGAGCAGGTCGGTAAACTATTGGAAAGTTGGAAGTCTCTGCAGTTGAGTTGGATGGGCCGGATAGAGGCCTTTAAGATGAGTGTGTTACCAAAGTTCTTGTTCATTTTCGCGCAGTTGCCGGTTGCGATCCCTGGGGGGGTAATTCGGAGATGGGAGGAGAAGCTGCGGAGATTTGTATGGGGGGGGGGAGGAAGGCCAAGATTAAGGCAAGCCAGCTTCTGATGGCTAAGGATAGAGGGGGAGTTTGGATGCCTTCCCTGAGGTGGTACTACCAGGCAAGCATTATTAGGGCCTGGAGGGATCACTATCGTAGAGGTGGGGAGGCGGAGAGGGTGGACCTGGAAAGGACGCTAATGGGGGTCCTGTCATTGGCTCAGTGGCTGGAGGAGAAGAGGACCAGGAACCAAGGGGGAAAGGGGAGAGAGCACCCGTTCTTGGGGGCCATGTGGAGGGTTTGCCAGCGGGGGGAGGGTAGGAGATGGTTTCCTAGCCCGGTGTCGGCATGGACCAGGGTGCGCGATTTCTTTCCCTTTGGGGGGTCGGATTGGCTTCAGGGGAAGATAGAAACATTTGGGGACTGTATGGAGCACAGAGGGGTGTGCACTCAAAGTGAGCTGGAGAAGAGAACACAGGAAAAAATACCCTTTTATCAGTACTTTCAAATTAGGCATTTTATTAACACGGGGGAGAATCGGAGGTTGATCAACCGGCCCAGCATAGAGATGGAGGTAGCAGTGTTCCAGGGGAATAAGGATAAGGGGATCATTTCTAAGATATACAGGGTATTGTTGAATGAGGCAGAGGATAAAGAGGGGCAGGGACATAGGGAGAGGTGGCATAAGTGGGTAGGGGCAGAGTGGGACGAGGGTCAGTGGCAGATGATATATGCGGCTATTTACCAGACTACGGTGGTTACTTCTTGGAGGCAAATACAATTGCAAATAGTACATGGGGCATATGCTACACCGAGTAGGCTGGCTTGGGTAGGGGGGCAGGGGTCAGCGGAGTGTTGGAGAGGATGTGGGAAAAAGGGAGACTTTCTGCACATGTGGTGGGGCTGCCGGGTAATCCAGCGGTTCTGGAGGACGGTGCAGGAGGGGATGGGAAGGGGGGCTGGGGAAGGGAAGGAGGGAGGGGAGCGGGTGATAGGAGGGGGGCCGAGGGAGTGGGTGTTGGGGGGAGGAGAAAGGGAGGGAGTGGGTAGGTGGGCGAGGAGGAGGGAGGAGAAGCTCAAGTTAGCAGCGCGTGTAGCAATAGCGTGGCGATGGAAGAAGGGGGGGGGACCTGATGTGGAGGATTGGCACAGGAAAATCGAGGATGTGATCCAGTTTGATCGGCTGACATATAGATTGAGGGGCCGGGAGTGGGTATTCCATAAGATATGGAACCCGTACTTGCAGGGGTAGGGAGGAGGGGGTCTGGAAGGCAATAAATGACCCGGGAGGGGGGGGGGGGGGGAGAAGCATCGGCACTCGCCACACGGCACAAGGTTTTAATTGTTTTCAAAGTTGTAAATGTTCTTATGGTTAAGATTTTCTTCATTTATGACTTCGGTTTTATGTATGTTTCTGGCTGTTGCAGGGAGACAGGACTATAAAGTGTATTCTGTGTGGGTGGTTGCCGGGTGGGGGGATTTGTACCTGTTGGCACTGTTGGCTGTTAACCTGTCTATCACATGCCTAATAAAAACAAAGTTTAAAAAAAAAAAAAGGCCAAAAGGGGTTCCATACAGGACAAGGCCTGCAATTCAGAGATTCTTCTCGCCGAACAGATTGCCACCAGGAATACCACCTTAAGAGTAAGATCCTTTATAGTTGCTCATGATAACGGCTCAACATAAGAACATAAGATATGCCATACTGGGTCAGACAAAGGTCCATCAAGCCCAGTATTCTGTTTCCAACAGTGGCCAATCTAGGTCATATGTACCTAGCAGTTTCCCCAAGAGACACAAGTTCCACAATGCTTGTACTGGGTCAAGCATTGATATCTTCGGTCACTTCTTAATAATGGTTTATGGACCTTTCCTTCATGAACTTGTCCAAACCTTTTTTAAACCCAGCTACACTAACAGCCTTTACTACATCCTCTGGTAACAAATTCCAGAGTTTGATTACACGTTGAGTGAAAAAATATTTTCTTTTATTTGTCTTAAATAGTTTACCCTGTAGCTTCATTGCATGTCCCCTAGTCTTTCTATATTCTGATAACGTAAACAGTCGATCTACGTTTACCCGTTCCACTCCGTTCATTAATTTATAGACTTCTATCATATCTCCCCTCAGTCGCCTCTTTTCCAGGTTAAAGAGCCCTAACGTTTTTAGCCTTTCTTCATAGAAGTATCCTTCCATCCCCTTTACCATTTTGGTGGCTCTTCACTGAACCTTTTCTAATAACGCTATATCCTTTTTAAGATACGGCGACCAGAATTGCACACAATATTCAAGGTGCGGTCTCACCATGGAATGATATAGAGGCATTATAATATCTTTTGTTTTATTTTCCATTCCTTTCCTTATTTATTTATTTATTTATTTATTACAGGCTCTTATATACCGCTCTATTCAGCATCAGCGCGGTTCACAATATAACAACAGACCAGAACAACAAACTGTTTGGTTTTACAGAGAACAAGGTCAGAGAACTTGGATAAAACATACCTAGCATTCTATTTGCTCTCTTGGCCGCCGCTGCACACTGGGCCGAGGGTTTTAACATGGTATCCACAATGACGCCTAAATCTTTTTCCTGGGTGGTGGTTCCTAATGTGGAACCTTGCATCGTGTAACCATAGTTTGGGTTGTTCTTCCCTAGGTGCATAACCTTGCACTTGTCCACATTAAATTTCATCTGCCATTTTGATGCCCAGTCTTCCAATTTATCAAGATCCTCTTGCAATTTTTCACAATCCTCTTCGGTTTTAACAACTTTAAATAGTTTTGTGTCATCTGCAAATTTGATAACCTCACTCGTTATTCCACTTTCCAGGTCATTTATGAATATGTCAAAAAGCAGCGGACCCAGCACAGATCCCTGGGGTACACCACTATTCACCTTTCTCCATTGGGAAAATTGGCCATTTAGCCCTACCCTCTGCTTTCTATCTTTTAAACGGTTCCTGATCCACAATAGTACACTGCCTCCTATCCGATGACTCTTTAGTTTGCCAAAAGTCTCTGATGAGGGACCTTGGCTGCTTAGCAACGCCTCCAGCACTATCTGGAGATCCCACGTTGGAACTACCTGCCGACACGGTGGCCTCAACAGCACCACCGCTCTCAAGAAACGCTTTATATCCAGATGGCCTCCCAGCGCCTTTCCTTTTACTTTTCCTCGATAACAGGACAATGCCGCCAACTGCACCCACAGAGACGCGGCCGCCAATCCTTTCTGAAAACCATCTTGTAAAAATGCTAACACTTGTGGTACGGAAAACCGTAATGCCACCACCTTCCTGTCTTCACACCAAGCCTCGAATATACGCCATACTCGGACATACGCAACCGAGGAAGACCTCCGCCGCGCCTTCAACAAGGTATCTGACTGCCGTGGAATACCCCTTCACTCTCAGCTTCGCCCTTTCAAGAGCCAAGCCGTAAGCGAGAACTGATCCACTTGAGGCATAAGCAACAGTCCCTGAGCTAACAGGTCCCTGCGACAAGATAGGCGGCAAGGCTCCTCCACTACCAGCCTCATCAGATCGGCATACCAAGGCCTTCTCAGCCAGTCCAGTGCTATCAACATTACCAGCCCTCTGTGACATTCCACTCGCTGTAACACCCATCCTATCAACACCCAAGGTGGAAACACGTATAGGAGTTGACGCTCGGGCCAAGGCTGTATCAGGGCATCCAGTCCTTCTGACATCCGTTCTCTTCTTCTGCTGAAGAAACGCTCGACCTTTGCCGACTGGAAGGTGGCCATGAGATCCATCACTGGCATGCCCCACCACTGCACGAGCATCTCAAACACATCCTGATGAAGGCTCCACTCTCCCAGATCTACTCTCACTCGACTCAAGAAGTCCGCCTCTAAATTGTCTATCCCTGCTACATGCGCCGCCAACAGAGCTACCAGATGCGCCTCTGCCCACCCGAGCAGTTCCTCGGCCTCTTCTTCCAGCGCGGCACTGCTGGTACCCCCTTGACGGTTGATGTAAGCCACCGCCGTCGCATTGTCGGAAAACACCCGAATGGCCTTGCCTCTGAGATAAGACTGAAACTCCCATAGTGCCAACATCACGGCGCGTAGCTCCAATCTGTTGATTGACCAACCTTTTTCCCACGTGGTCCACTGACCCTGGGTGAAATGCCCCTGACAGTGAGCTCCCCAGCCCAGCAGACTGGCATCCGTCGTCAACGGAACCCATACTGGCATCTCTAAGGGCATTCCGTTTTCTAGATTTCCTGGCCGCAGCCACCACTTGAGGGCCTGTCGTGTTGCCCATGGACAGGGCAACCTCCGCGACAACGGATCCTTCTGGTGCGACCACCGCTGGAGCAACACTCTCTGCAACGGCCTCATATGAGCTCTCGCCCATGGAACCAGCTCGAGCGTTGCTGCCATAGTCCCTAGCAACTGCAGATAGTGCCAAGCCATCGGCCTCGGCCTGTTTAGAAATTCTAGTACCAATTTCCTCAACGCCTGCACGCGATGTTGAGGCAGAAAGATTCTCCCCACGCTCGTATTGAATCTCGCCCCCAGATACTCCAGGCACTGTGACGGAACCAACCAGCTCTTCTCCTGATTGACTACCCAACCAAGACTCTGAAGAAATGCCACCACCTTGGCTGTTGCCACCTCGGTCTCTGCCCTGGACTTTGCCTTTATTAACCAATCGTCCAGATAAGGATGCACCAGCACCCCTTCCTTCCGCAGCGACACCGCCACGACCACCATTATCTTGGTGAATGTTCGAGGTGCTGTTGCCAGCCCAAACGGCAAAGCCCGAAACTGGAAATGCCCCATCGGCACCGCAAACCTGAGGTATTTCTGATGCTCCGCACAGATTGGAATGTGTAGGTATGCTTCTGATAGGTCGAGGGACGTAAGAAACTCACCCGCTCTTATTGCCACTATGACCGATCTGAGATTCTCCATCCGAAAGTGAGACATGCAAAGACAACGATTTACCCTTTTGAGATCCAAAATTGGCCGAAAGGCTCCCTCTTTCTTAGGGACAACGAAGTATATCAGTGTATCTGGACTTTCAGAAAGCCTTTGACAAGGTCCCTCATCAGAGACTTTTGGCAAAACTAAAACGTCATGGGATAGGAGGCAGTGAACTATTGTGGATCGGGAACTGGCTAAAAGATAGAAAGCAGAGGGTAGGGCTCAATGGCCAATTTTCCCAATGGAAAAAGGTGAATAGTGGAGTACCCCAGGGATCTGTACTGGGTCCGCTACTTTTTGACATATTCATAAATGACCTGGAAAAGGGAATAACTAGTGAGGTTATCAAATTTGCAGACAACACAAAACTGTTTAAAGTTGTTAAAACCCAAGAGGACTGTGGAAAACTGCAGGAGGATCTGGATAAATTGGAAGACTGGGCATCCAAATGGCAGATGAAATTTAATGTGGACAAGTGCAAAGTTATGCACCTAGGAAAGAACAACCCACACTATGGTTATACAATGCAAGGTTCCACATTGGGAACCACCACCCAGGAAAAAGATTTAGGAGTCATCGTGGATAACATGTTAAAACCCTCCGCCCAGTGTGCAGCGGCGGCCAAGAAAGCAAATAGAATGCTAGGTATCATAACGAAAGGAATGGAATGGAAAATAAAACAAAGGATATTATAATGCCTCTGTATCGTTCTATGGTACGACCGCACCTTGAATATTGTGTGCAATTCTGGTCGCCGTATCTTAAAAAGGATATAGTGTTATTAGAAAAGGTACAGAGAAGAGCCACCAAAATGGTAAAGGGGATGGAAGGCTACTCCTATGAAGAAAGGCTACAAAGGTTAGGGCTCTACAACCTGGAAAAGAGACGGCTGAGGGATGATATGATAGAGGTCTATAAATTAATGAATGGAGTGGAACGGGTAAACGTAGATCGATTGTTTACGCTATCAGAATATAGAAAGACTAGGGGACATGTAATGAAGCTACAGGGTAAACTATTTAAGACAAATAAGAGAAAATATTTTTTCACTCAACGTGTAATCAAACTCTGTAATTTGTTACCGGAGGATGTAGTAAGAGCTGTTAGTGTAGCTGGGTTTAAAAAAGGTTTGGACAAGTTCCTGGAGGAAAGGTCCATAAACCATTATTGAAGGGACCCAGGATATCAATGCTTGACCCAATGTCTTTTGGGGATACTGCTAGGTACGTATGACCTAGATTGGCCACTGTTGGAAACAGGATGCTGGGCTTGATGGACCTTGGTCTGACCCAGTATGGCATATCTTATGTTCTTATATGGAGTACCGATCGCAGCCGCATTGGTCTGCTGGTACAGGAACTATAGCCTCGAGATCCAGAAGCCTTTGCACCGTCTGATGCACTGCCGCCCCCATGAAGCATGCTTTGCATGGCGACTGCACGAAAGAATCGATCACCGGCCGGTGAAACTCCAAGGCATAACCTTCTCAAATGACCTCAAGCACCCACCGATCTGACGTAATCTGGACCCAGGCTGGGTAGAAATCCCGTAGCCGACCCCCTACGGGCACCAACCCCCCCTGGGTCCCCCTGACTTCATTGCGACTTTCTAAGATTTGAGGAGGAAGAGGCTGCAAAACCTATACCCGCTCCCCGAACCCCCCGAAAACCTTGGGTTCTATAGGGAAAATATCCTCTTTGGCTTTGGCCAAACCTCGGGGGACGAAAACGACGGAACTCTCTCTGCTGTCCCTTGGGCATCGGAGTGGCTCGCCCCTGCTTCTGCTTGTCCTCCGGAAGCCTACCTCCTTTTGAGTCCCCCAAATCTTTCACCAATTTATCCAAATCCTTCCCAAAGAGAAGTTTCCCTCTAAAGGGGAGTTTACTCAGTCTGGCCTTTGAGGCGCCATCCACTGCCCAATTGCACAGCCACAGATAACGCTGAGTCGCCACCAACACAGCCATGCTCTTTGCTAACCCCCGTATTAGGTCATAATGCACATCGGCCAGATAAGCTGCCCCGGACTCCAACCTGGATGCTTCCGCGGTCACTTCTTCTACAGGCTCCCCTTAAATCCTCTGCGACCACCGCAGACAGGCTCTCGCCACCCATGCTCCACAAATAGAAGCCTGTAAGGACAGCGCATTCACTTCAAACACTTGCTTCAATAAAACCTCCAGCTTCCGGTCCTGAGCATCCTTGAGGGCCGCACACCCTTCCACCAGAATGGTAGTCTTCTTGGTCACTGCCGAGACTGCCGCATCGACTCGCGGAGCTTTAAACAACTCCTGATATTGATCTACTAGGGGATAAAGCCGGGCCATATCTCTGGACCCTTTAAGGGCTGCCTTGGACATGTCCCATTCTTCCTGAATGATCTCTTGTACCACCCTGTGGACTGGAAAGGCTCTTTTAGTCTTTCTAAAGGCCTGTAACAAGGGGTCTTCCAGGGTTGAATCCTCCGCCAGCTCCATTGCCAGCATATTCAGCGCCTTGAGGGTCTCCGAGATGAGCACTGGCAATTCATCTCTGCGAAAAACACGCACCACCCTCGCCTGCTCTTCCTGTTCTGTTATTTCACCTTCCTCCAACTCATCCTCCAATTCCAGCTCAGACTCCCCGCCTTCGGAGTGAAGCCCGTCAGAAACCACGGAAGGCTCCGACTATCAACCCTGAGCTTCTTTGCCCGACTACCTAACGCCCCAGCATCCAATGGTGTACCGGGCCTCTTGCCTCCCAGGTCCACTGCTGTGGCAGTAGCAGCCGCCCTACCCTGGGAGCCACCAAACGCCTGCTGTATAAGAGCCACAAACTCCAGAGAAAAAATTGCTGCTAGGCTCCCCGGCAACGCTGGCTGTGAGACTGACCCATCCAGAGAGGAAGAAGTCCCCGCTACCGGCTCCTGAGGGGGCGTATCGGGAGAAACCTGCTCCTGCATCCCTTCAACACTCCTACTGCTCTCACCAGCGTTCTCTAAGGCTTTCTCCATTGAAGCTGCCTCTAGAATGCAGCCCTTACACACGCCTGCTTCAGAAACTGTACTCCTTCTAGCCCTGCAAACTAAGCAGTGCGGTCTAGAAGGCATCCCGCCTAAACAGAGGCTTTATACCATGAAACAGGCTCCTTCGTGCAGCTGCAAAGCAATGAAAACCTAACAGTCCCGATTTGAAACTGCTCTACCTCAGCGTCTATTTATTTTTTAATTTTTTAAACTAACTGGAAACCTTTAACTAATCTGCCCCACTCCTATCCTGCCAGGCAGAAGCCAAAACAAAGGTTCCCAACCTGTACCGGAGCCTCTGCAGGATGCCTCAGCAGCTCTGAGTTTCCCGTGCTCCTCACACATGGCGCGGCCTCCTCCGCCACCGACCAGCTCTTTACTGCCTCCCGCCGATCAAAGCTCAGCGCCTCGATCTACAAATGAGCTCCCTTACCTGGTGTGCACACCTCAGCCAGTGTAGGCACCCGATCCTCTGATCTGCCTCACAGCTGCTCCTGCGCCGGCGCAGACACTCCGCGGCTAAAACCGCTGGTGCTGCCATTGCTCTCCCCCTTCTCCGGTCTCCACACATTAGTAGGCAAACACTTCTGTGTGCGTCGGAGAGCCGTCGACCCCGGTACCACACCTCTGCAATCGGCACGGGGAACCAGCTCAGTCAATCGGTCTGAATCTGATGCTGAGGCCTCACTGCTGCCATCCTGGGGGGGGGGGGAGGGGGGGGAAGGGGGTTAGGAAGGCACACTACAGCCGAAAATTTAAAGAGGAAGTACCTAAACTCCAAAACCAATAAATTCTCTATATCCACTCATTTTCTCTATCCTAGCTCTTCTTAATTGTTCCTCATGTGAGCCCCAAACCTCCAGGCTCACTCTCCTCCAGCTGCTTGGAGACTGAGATAACTGGAGTGAGGAGGTGGATCCGGTGGTTATATACTGGTGACATCGCAGAAAAATGATGTTTCTCATTCTCCAAGCTGCTGGAAGAGGGTCACAACCCCTAGAAGTTCGGGACTGGACTTGAGGGACGATAAGGAATGGCCCTTAATTGCTTAGTTTTACTCTGCTTCCCTAACCTACCCCATGCCTCAAGGTCTCTCAGCACTGCCTAGAGGAGGGAGCAAATAGCTGTTCTTTGCTGTCTGAGTTTCACATACTGGTCAATAGAGCCTTTGGGCAGTACACTTTATGTTCATGGATATCAAAGTTTTTGCAGCTACCCCTAAATTTGCCACACCCTTAGTGATTGCCTCCAAGCAACCAGGGTTCAATTCCCACTAGCACTCCTTGTGGCCTTGGGCAAGTCACTTAACCCTCCACTGCCTCGGAAGAAAGGCCTGGCAATCTACTTCCGGTGACACTGCCAAGAAAACCCAGGAGCTTCTGGGTCACCAGGAGTCAGGGCTGACTCGAAGGCACACATTGTTGTTTACATTGTAGTGATTGCCTAGGGCTGCCTAATGGAAGAGCCTATTCTGACAGGGTCTCTGCTA
This sequence comes from Ichthyophis bannanicus, assembly GCA_033557465.1. Lineage (NCBI taxonomy): Eukaryota > Metazoa > Chordata > Amphibia > Gymnophiona > Ichthyophiidae > Ichthyophis > Ichthyophis bannanicus. The sequence continues at coordinate 79,058,790 of CM066048.1, forward strand.
TGTCTTTTGTGCTCAGGTTTCCAACTTGGAAGCTGAGAGTGAAAATTGGAATAACAGTCCGTAGTGAATCTGGCTTAACATTATATGTGACGAAGGCTATCAGACATGAGAAAGTCAACCAAAAGAACTTTGGCGTGGACATTGGCTTGGTACTGGTCTCCAGTCGAATAATATTTAATGTGTTGAAGATGCCCATCTGTGTTCCGAAGGAAGGAGACTTCAATAACGATGACTGGCATACATGCTATGTTGCTGGATGGGGCAGAGTGTCGGCTCGTGAGTATACTGTGTATAAACAAATGAGAATGTGGCTCAGCCCAGGGGAATGGAAACAGAAAGCCTTAAAATTCTAAAACAGGAGGGAGAGGATGCCCACAAAATAATATTCCCCTGGAAGCACTCCCCCTACCCAAAAGAGAAGTCCCCATAGATGCTCTCCTCAAGATTTAACCAGGCATCTCCCTGGTATTTTTGTGACAAAGGGCAGGAGTAATCTCCCTTGCTCTTGTCACAGATGCTGTGGGGTTCATCAAAGGTGGTTGTAAGCCTAGTGATAGTCTAACAGTAGTACTGCTAGGAGTCATCTTCCATATAAGAATAAGGACAATCACTCCTTATATGAAAGACTGACCCCTAGCGGTAGTATCATGAACTTAGCTCTATGGACTAGCATCAACCAACATTTTGGAATAATCTGGTAACTGGGGCAGGAGCGAGGGGGATCAGTTCTGCTCTGGATGACTAAGACTACCAGAGATACTCCTGGGTAAGTCCCAGGTGGGGATTGGAGGGAGGTGCAGGATTCATAGGTGGAGGGACTTCTCTTTAGGAGGTGCTTCTAGGGGTATTATTTTGTGGGGTTTGGCTTGTGGGGAGTCATGCTGTAGGGCATCTGCATATCAGGAGAGGTGGCTGCTCTCCATTGGGGATAGTAAATGGAGTGGTCTGTTTGAGGGGGTGCTCAATGTTGCCACAGATCTACTCTGAGAAAGAATCAGATCGGGGAGGGGGGGTGGACTCTGACCATGCAACCTTATTTATTTTTTAACAAAAGTTCTTAGTGTGCTCAGTAATAACTTACATACTAGCTGTCACTGGCCACAAAAATCCACTCTCTGCCCCGATCTTCCCCAAATTTCTATTAAGCACATAGTATGTGTTTTACTCCAGTATTGATTTTAGCATAACATGTACTCGAACTAATAGTTACCACATGTTAGGTGCTTAGCACAGTTCTGCAAAAGAGCCCCTAAGAGCCTAGATATGGCCAGTATGGAGAAAGGACTGTGTGGTTTGTAAAACTCATGATCAGCATCATTGCTGGATAATTTTTATGTTAGTTCAATAAAACTCCAGTTTTCCCCAGGATCAATAAGGCTATTAGATTTTTGTACCACCAAAGAGAGAATAATCAGTAATAATGATATAAGAAGGACAGTAGGATCAGGGTTCTGTAGGTGCCCTTTGAGGGATGTGGTAGGTCCATGGTGTTCACATCCAGGACTTGACTGCCACCAATGGATCAGGTTTCATCTTTATTTGATATACCACTAATCAAAATCAATATATTAGTGGTTTACAACAGCAATAGTAAAATAAAACAAATAATCAACAATTTATAAGGTTAAAAATACAGGACCTGATATTTAAAGGCTCTTGTCAAGATAACCATGAAAGTCATACGAATAAGAGTGCTGAGAGAAATATTCAGTGGTCCTATCTGGATAGTGCCTCTAAATATCTCCATAGACCATCCCAGTACTATCCAGTTAGTTCAGGGGCAGTCCATGAACAGGGCTGAGGTGCAGTAGCCATTATCTATAACAGCAGCAAGGTGCCTCTGTTGTTTCCTGCTTTTCATGTAGCTCTGTCCACTCTTCACACTGGTGAAAATACTCCACTATTTTTTCACACTACTTGATCAATTCCCTCAGGACAGGGCTGCAGCTTGCCTTGCTCCCCAGGCCTAGGGAGTCTCTAACAACATGGTGTGCAGTAAGTGTGCAAAGCATGTGATCTCCTGAAAGCCCCTCCTTCACTGTCTTGACCATATTCATCCCACCAGCTTTTAAAAAGAAAACTGGATAAACAGTGCTCTGTCTGTGTGCCCTATATGCCAGCCCTGCATTGTCCTTATTTCTGAAAAGATACCGATCTGCATTTGGCCATAATCCATTACCTGGCTGTTCAGCACAACCCTCTGTACCCTTCTGCTGTCACTCCTCTGTTAGACCTACAGCCTGTTCTTGCCTTAGCCAGCTGCCACCGCCACCGGTGTGCAGTTAGGGAGAGGGAGACATGTGTAGTGCTCTGACTAATCCAGATGTCAATGGTGAAATAAATGCTAGTTTCCATAACGTCCCTTCAGTACAGTCCATACTATTGGGTTCTCAATCCCTTCCAGCAGATTGGAGACTGAGAATTCCAAACTTTAGTGATGTCATTCCATAAAGGAACACATTGCTATCACCTTCCTAGCCAGTATTTTCAGTCTCCAAGCAGAAAGGGGATGAGCCCTAGGCTCCTTGATGAGAATTCCAGGCATTTTAACTAGATAAATAAGGAGTTTAGATTAATTCTAAAGACAGCAGGTTTTCACCTGGAGCCTTATCCTTCTGTCAATGGCAGTGCAGAGGTCTGCCCCAGAGCTGTGAAGTTTCTCTGACTTGATGATTGCTGTGTAGCCCATCCTGTTGAGTCGGGGGAGGGCTCTGCAGGGGAGGAGATCATATTTCAGATAGCTTCCTGTGATCCTGTGGGTGAGTTACTTCTGCTACTGCAGCTTAATGGCAGTTGAAATTTGGAGCTGATGTGAGGAGGCAGCTGCAGGGGTAGGGCTTCTGGATTGTTGTTTACTTTCAGTTTCTCTTTTAGATCAGGTTTAGTTTGAATTGTGGCCTTGTTGTTTTAACCCTGAAATTGACAGTACTGATAATCCTGCTAAATTAAAGGCTGTTTAATACAGCATGCCATCAAAGTCTATTTGTGCAGCATGTGGGCTCAGGAGGGACCGTTTGTCAGATTTAGGGCTGTGCAGACTGTTGGAAACAACTTTACCTGTGGCCAATTTACCTATGGCCAATATGACCAGATTTTTTTTTTTTAAGTTTTTATTTAAACTGTATTGTTGCAGCATAGCTGCTGAAAAAGCTCTAATTCTCTCACTCACCCACAGAAGGAAGACTCACAGACAGGCTGGTATGCAAACAGGATCTTTAATGTGCACACAGGTTCAGACAGAGAGCCGGTACCCTCCACAAAAATCTGAGCCCCGAGGGACGTCCTACAATGCCTTATATACAGTACAATTTTAAACTCATTCTATAATCTCATTCGCCTCAGGTATTTTCTGTCCATCAATCAGTAGCCCCTGGGGAAGGTACCTGGGTGACCTGTCCAAACCGGTATGCTCTGGTCTGCTGATTTCTGGGCAAGGGGATATTGTGCTCAGACCTGGAGTGGGGGAAGGGTGCCTACTGAAATCTTAATGTCTTCTCTTAGCAGGCTGATCACTTGTGTAAGAGCCTCATGGCTTGGGGGAAGGGTCAGGCTGATCACTTGTGTAAGAGCCTCATGGCTTGGGGGAAGGGTCAGGCTGATCACTTGTGTAAGAGCCTCATGGCTGCCTCACTCCCCCCCTTTTTAAGTGAGACCTCAACCGCTAGGGGCGGTTGAGGGCAGTATTACTGGAGGCAAGCCGCAGAGGAGTGTATTGGGTCAGGGCTATGACAGTGGTAGCAGCCTTGCGTTCTACCAGGGTGTCAAGGGTGGTGGTAATGGAGCGGTGAAGAATGGGGATACAACATGGTATGAGGGCACATACTAGGAAGAGAAGGAAAACTCCTATAGCTAGGGTTTTAAGGCCCCCCAACCAACCAAACAATTTGACGAACCACCCCGTCCCCTGTCCCATGGACGGGTCCGAGATTTGCTTCGCTAAGTCACGTAGGTCTTGGATTGAGCGTTCAATGGACACACTTTCATCAGTGAGGTTAAAACACATTCCTATACCCTCTGTAGCAACTCCTGCACAAATGTTTTGTTCCATGTGCAAAAGTTGCTGTACTGTCTGTAAAAGGTTGTAGGGCCTGCAGAGGCCTCTTTCCTTTGGGACAAAGGAGGGCCATGTGCAAAAAAATCTGCAGAGGCCTCTTTCCTTTGGGGCAAAGGTTCTTTCCCTGGGATCCACCCTTATTAGCATATTAATGACTTTTATTCTTGCTAGTGTTGAGTCATTCTGGCTACATCCTGCCTTTTCCTTTGTTTCATTAATCACTGGCACTGTAGTCTTCAGGGCTCATGAGCACTTTGTATCACCAGCTTTGTTTGGCCTGTTTAACTTGTCCAGGCTTGCCCAACTTGCTCAGGCCTGTTCAATCTGTTCAGGCCTGGGCTGTCTTTTCTTAGCTGGGTCCATTTTCCGTGCACCTCTGCTCAGAGTATGGTTCCCTGGCTTTACTCTTGTTGTGCTGGGCTCTGGGTACTCATTTTCTTAGCCCACATGCTTTTTTTTTTTTTTTTCCGTGCCATCATAATGTATTACAGCCTCAGGCAAGGATGCAGCCATACTAGACATACCTACCCCAATTTTTCTTTTCTTGTGAATGGGGCAAAGGTAATCCCACTAAGGGCGATGGACAACAACCATTTGAGACAGATAGGGGGCATCAGAAAAGCAGCTTCTGGTACTGTTCCCTAGAGACAACATACATTGTAACATCATTTTCTTGCAGCAACTCAATAATATTGAAAACACATAACATGAAAGTGTATCAAAAGCAGCTGTGCTTAATAATGTGATAAAGAAAGTTCTGAGAATAGTGCAGCAAAACTTGAGCTGGTGTGGGTATTGCAATTGCTGAAGCTGAAATGGCTTGCAGATTTCAGCTACCCTCCAAGAAAACAACATCAAAAGGACAACAATACAATCATTCACAAAAGCCCCCCAAAACCCCCAATCAGTCCAATAGTCCTCTTCCCATTCCCAGACAATGTGGTCCTGCCTCTCAGCAGTTCCCCAGGACCTCGCAGTGTGCTCCACCCCTCTCCGATGTTCAAGTTCTGCTTCTCTCAAAATTTGAACCTCTCATTCTCATAGGCAGACATCTTGGCCCCTTTTCAATGTGACATACCGATCCAGATAGGGACTCCTTCACACATTCCAGCGGTGTGCAGTTCTGAGTTCTTGGGATGGTCTGCTCCATCTGGACTCCGGCCAGCTCCCTCTGCTGGACTCTCTGGACTGCAATTGGTGACATGGTTCCAGGCCTCATTCAGAAAAGCAGCACCAATATTGAATAAAAAGACTAAACATTCTAGATTAGATTTTGCAACGAAATAAACTTAACTTCCTCCACATTTACCAAGATCACATCCTACAAATATTGCTGTTTAAACTTTCAATGGTCTATCAGTAACTATCTCGTATGGTGTCAATTTTTATCTGGCAGTTTGATTAACTCCTTGTCTCTCTGTCACTGGAGATTCACTTGCTGGTAGTGAACATTCCATTATGCCCTTGACTGACCTTTACATGCTCCCCCTTTGCCCATGCATGCCTGGCCAGGACATACAGAGGCAAAAAGGAGGCAAAAAAGCATCTGGAAGTACCACATGGCCAGTGTAGGTCCTCCAAAACCCATCAGGGTGCACCTAGCCTGTCTCCAGGTGTCCATTTCCAATTATTGAGTATGTGTTGTGGCCTAGATGAATTCCTAAATTGAATATTCTGGAGACGGCATAGTTGAATAAAGTGCTCATCTTTTTTTTTGTTTACATATTCATTAGCCAGATACATCACTTCACATCATTAAATTACCTTCATCAGTTTACTGTCTATCAGAGTCCTTCCTCTTAATATCCCACTTCATCCCTCAGAGCACTCCCCCATCACCTGCATCATTCCACCAACCACATACATAGGTCCCTTTCATGTTTTTATACCATAATAATGTATCCTTATTTGGCAAGGCTGCTAAGAACATTAAACAATTGTTTAAAAACTTAGTATTGTTTCTTTTCTCTCATTCTTTTTCTTAAACCTCTCCTGGATCATTGCTGACAAGCAAGATTTGGTTTTGTCCAATCAACTCATGTTAATGTTATTGTTATATTTGTAAATAACTTTACAAATATTTCCATATTTTCTGGGAACTCAGTTCCATCTTCCCAATAAATTTGAAAATTGGAAAGGGCAGTGTAATTGGCACCCATGGTGCCACTGTCCTGTTCAGCAATCATCAGCACTGAGCTTAACAATGCAAAGTAATTACCTTAAATCTTACAGTTCAGAAAATAGGCATTCAAATGATGAAACTGATACTTTTGCATGAAAAGGTTGGTGGATATCTGGAATGCAAACACTTCCCTTTTATATATTTTTAACCAAAATGTACTTTTCACATTTAATTTAAAACCTAATAATACCTGAGACTGGCATCAAACTGATCTGAAAACCCTCTATGAGGTGCTTGCCACAGGATATAAAATCCCTTTTAATTTTTAATTTTGTATATGCAGTCAAAACCAAATATATGTACCAGAGATAAAAATTCAAGCTGGATTACCTTTTTTATTCACTCATGATTTAAATCACTCTCAAATTGCAATCTGGTAACTACTGGCCCAGAATGCCCCATTGTCCTGTCAGAGCTCTTAACCTCTACTTTGAAGGTCAAAGGAAAACAGAAACAGTTTCCTTAGTTTCATGCCTTGTTTGTTTCATCTAGCATCCAGGGGCACTTGGCAATGAACAGCCAGCAATGAAAGAAAAACAATATTTACTGTAGATTAAAACATTTAAACACAAGACTATTAGTCTTTTAAGTACAGCAGCTAGCAGCCTATCTAATTGGAATAAGCTTACACATGAGCTTTGCCTTACAGATATTCCCCACCCCATACATCTTTGCTAATAGTAATTTGACCAGCCTTTGTTTGATCCCACCCTTACACAATCAAGATGCTGGTCAGACATCTGAGGATGCTCAAAGGAGGCACCCCCCCATGGTTCTAGAAGCTTAAACTCTACAATTAAAATTGATGACAAGAGGATTGTTTGGAGGCTAGGTGAATGGGGGGGGGGGGGTTTCTCCTCTTTAATGGGTTTCCATTTGTTTGCTAGGAGAAAGACTCCTAGGTGATTTGTCCTTTTGTCCTCTCTAATGGGCCTCCATTCATCTGCTAGAAGAAGAAACTCCTCCCTGATCTTCCAGTATCTTTCTATAGCTATGCAAACAATTTTAATGGTTTCATTCCTAGTATCTTTCTGTAGTTATGCTAACCATCTCAGCAGTTCCAACCATCCCCCACTCACCGCTGAGAGGCATGACCAAAAAATCTGGTTCCCTGACCACTGATCATGCATGAAACATAGCAATGAAACTGGATATGCATTAAACAAAGCAATTGTCTTCCTTCACTGCTACACCAGTACAACAGTCTACATACTGTTCCCTTTTATTTACAGGGAACAGTCCCTTTCCAGCAATCAGTAGACCTGGTGTTTTTCACTGTTTGGGGACACAAGGGCGATTTGTTAATAACTTCACCTTTTACTGATAGAGTATCAAAATCAATCCTGAAATATAAAGACCTAATGTCTGGATAAAAACTTTCTTTCCCTAATCTTTCCCTAATGTCACAACTAAACACAGAGACACTCTAACACCCACAGAGACACTAACAGTTTCTACATAACAGCACATTAACTATATGGGCCAGCCATGAATCTATATAGAGAAACTGGTCCGGATGCTCCTTCACTACAATTTAGCCTCCGGACCCCATGCTTTAATCACAATTTACAAATCACAATTTACAGTGTAAATCTTCTAATCTCAATTCAAGGAATGCAATGTTCAGTGTAAATTTTCTAATCTCACTTCTGGGAATACAATATACAATATAATCCAGGTAACAGGCAGAGTTTGGTTGCACAAAACACACAGGACCACAAAGGGAAAAAGAAAGAGGGAAAACAGAAAACAGAGACGTCTCAGCAGCGAATACTCATACACTCTCTTTCCTCAGTAGCAGCTGTTACAAATACACATTACACACACTCTCTCTAGCTGTATCATAGGATTTAACTTTTACCATGAGGATATTAGTAATATGAGAAATATAGCTAGCTATTTTTCTAATGTCCACTAGATGGAGCTCCAGGATCACTAGCACAAAATAAGCCCCCAATGCCACAAGCACATGGCAGCACAAGCACATGGCAGCACAAGAGAAGCCCCCAACACTAGAAGCACATTTAAGGGGGTCAAGTGCTAATGTTTTGGTCATTTTAAGAAGTTTTGGCAGCGCTTTAAATACTTTTAAGGGACCCGAGGTGGCAGAGTTGAATTTATACTGCAGTTTATTTACCGGCACTCACAAACGCGCCCCCCCCCCCCCTATTCCTACCAGATTTACCAGATACCAGATACAGACAGGACGAGCAATGGTTTCAGGGCCACTAGGACCCCTATTCGGATTGCTCGTTGCGGGTGATCGGGCCACTACAGGTTTACAGAAATTACCAGGATTTCCAGATACAGAGTACAGAACTAGCCAAAACAGTAAAACAGTAAGGTAGCAGTACTCACCAGAACTCTGATCAGACAGAGAGTTTGGATGCCAGTCTATCCAGCCGGTTTTCAATTGGGGGGTCAGCCGCAGGGACCAACTGACCAGACAAATCAAGGTGTCCTTCCGGAGCACAAAGTGGCCCGGGGTGCCAAGGACCGTTAATCACCTGGAGGAGCCGGTCCCTGACTGGTGGAGGCCCGATCCTGCAAAAAGCAGTAGTCTTCCCACCGTGGGTGTGATGAAAGAGGCTTTTCTTTTAATTTAATTTAATTTCGTCCCACCTGGGGGTGCCAGAAATGTTGCAGCATAGCTGCTGAAAAAGCTCTAATTCTCTCACTCACCCACAGAAGGAAGACTCACAGACAGGCTGGTATGCAAACAGGATCTTTAATGTGCACACAGGTTCAGACAGAGAGCCGGTACCCTCCACAAAAATCTGAGCCCCGAGGGACGTCCTACAATGCCTTATATACAGTACAATTTTAAACTCATTCTATAATCTCATTCGCCTCAGGTATTTTCTGTCCATCAATCAGTAGCCCCTGGGGAAGGTACCTGGGTGACCTGTCCAAACCGGTATGCTCTGGTCTGCTGATTTCTGGGCAAGGGGATATTGTGCTCAGACCTGGAGTGGGGGAAGGGTGCCTACTGAAATCTTAATGTCTTCTCTTAGCAGGCTGATCACTTATGTAAGAGCCTCATGGCTTGGGGGAAGGGTCAGGCTGATCACTTGTGTAAGAGCCTCATGGCTTGGGGGAAGGGTCAGGCTGATCACTTGTGTAAGAGCCTCATGGCTGCCTCAGTATCACACAATACAAAAGCAAAAATTCAGACATATCAACTACACAGCCATGGTTAGACCAACCCCCCTCCCCCCCCCTCCAGCCTGCTATTGTTACATGCACTCAAGATTCTTTACAAGCTAGTACTTCTCCAGCACAAATATTTTTCCCAGATTTTTGAAAACTTTTTGGAGCCGTTATTCTTTATGGCAGTTGCCTTACTAAGCAAGTAATTGGAGTCGAGGGAGGACATCCATTCCCTCAACGTGGGCGGGTGCACTTGGTGCCACCGCCGCGCCACCAACATCCGATATGTCACACACCCCCACATTGACAAAAAAACTTTCTACCTGTGTGAGGTTCACCGGCCTAAGCCCCAGCAAGGCCACGGCAGGATTTGGCTCAATCAATTTCCCCAATATAGCACTCAGCATACCAAACACCTCTCCCCACCGCTCCTGAACATTTGGACAAGACCACCAAACATGCATGAAGGTCCCTTTTTCCCCACATTCCCGCCAGCACTTATCAGTATGTCCTACAAACATAACATGTAGTTTCTCGGGTGTGAAGTGCCATCTATACATTAGTTTATAATTATTCTCTATAAAACTAGCTGCTAGCATCCCTTTATATCTAGACTGGAAAAGGCTGGACCACTCCTCCTCCTCCCATGTTATCCCCAGATCCTGTTCCCAAGCCTGTTGGTACGGGCTATGACCCCTTTCCCCTTCCATCATATTGTAGAATTTAGTTAACAGTTTCTTCGTTTGCCCCATCAAGAATAATGTCTCAATATCCGTAGGGTCTCGTCGGAGCTCAGGTATTATCTTATGTTTCGGGTAATGACATATCTGCTGGTAGGGAAAACGATCAGTGGCTTCCAAGCCAAATTGCTGCATTAGGGTCGAGAAAACCTTAATCTCCGTACCCTGCAGGAGTTGTCCAATGTGTGTTAACCCCTTCTGTGCCCAGCTCAGAAACATACTACTTCCCACCGCGGGAGAGAAATCCGGATTATCAATTATAGGTATCAATCGGGACACCTCCCCTGTGCCCAACCACTTTCATCGCCATCTATGCCAGAGGTGTAGCGTTCTCTGAACATAGGGGTTGCATTCTCGCACCCCCATATGCCTCACGCGGGGCAGCCAGATCCAGTCAGATAATTTCCCCACCCTTAAGTCATCCGCCTCCATGCGCACCCACTCCTTACCATATTCCGCCCCACAGGCCACTATTGCACTTAGTTGTGCTGCTTCCATATAGCGGTTCACATCCAGAATGGCCATTCCCCCGTTTCGCCTACTCTTAGTAAACAAAGACCACGCGACGCGGTTACTTTTCCCCCCCCCCAATAAACCGCATAATGATCCGTTGTATCTTCCCCATATAGGTTCTAGGCATCCCCACCGGCAGCGTCCGAAATAAATATAACCACTGGGGCAATATCACCATCTTAATTGCCAAGATCCGCCCAAGCCAAGATAATTTTTTACATTCCCAAAATTCCAGTTTCCTCCGCATTTTTTGTTCCATCAACCCAAAATTCACCCTGCCTAAATCCCTTTCATTGGCCATTAAATATATCCCCAAATATTTCACCCGCGTTTTAGCCCATTTAAACGGTAACCGCTGCTGCAGCAGATGCTGGGTGTGGGCGTCAGCGGATATATTCAAGATCTCTGATTTTGTAGCATTAATCTTAAAACCCGAAAATTTGCCAAAGTCCAACAAGATCTGATAAAGCACTTCCACTGACTGCAGGGGCTCCGTCACCAGAAAAAGCAGGTCATCTGCGAATAATGAGATTTTACTTTCCCGTGCCATCCCCTTGACCCCCTTCACGTCTGGACACTCTCTCACCAGCTGGGCCAGAGGTTCCATTGATAGCACAAAGAGCAGAGGTGATAGCGGACAGCCTTGGCGTGTCCCCCTCCCTAATTCAAATGCGGCGGAGTAGGCCCCATTCACACGGATCTGCGCTAGCGGACTGGAGTAAATGGCCTTCACCCAATTTAAATACCCCTCTCCCAGGCCCATTAAATCCAACACCTGCATCAAGTAAGGCCAGGACACACGGTCAAATGCTTTTTCTGCATCGATGGTCAATAAGACCAATTGTGTTCCCGCTGTCTTTCCCCTCCAAATCGAGTTCAACACTTTCCGGATATTATCGGCGGTTTGCCTACCTGGTACAAACCCCCCCTGATCCTCATGTACTAAACGGGGCATGAAGGGTAACAGTCTATTAGCCAAAATTTTGGTGAATATTTTAAAATCGGATCCCAGCAGCGAAATAGGTCTATAGGAGCTACATAGAGTAGAATCCTTCCCCTCCTTTGGCAGCAGAGTGACCCCAGCTGTTCGGAGGGTGTCCGGTAGCCTGCCCCCCTCTCGAAAGGAGTTATAAAGTCGGGCCAGAATACCACTCAATTCCTCTCGGAAGGTCTTATAAAATTTATTAGTGTAGCCATCTAGCCCTGGTACTTTGTGCGCAGGTAAGGATCTAATCACAGCTTCTACTTCGGCCACTGCAATTGGCCGCGCTAACACCTTAGCATCAGCTGGCGAGATAGCTTTGGCAACTGCATTTGTAAATAGTGAGCGCGCTCTGCCTGTGACCCAGACTCCTCCGCCCTATATAACTGTTGGTAGAACTGCACAAATTGCTTCCTGATCTGTTCCCCAGCCCTAATTTCTCTTCCCCCTGCATCGCGTATTTTAGTTATAAAATTCCGCCTCTGATGCCTTTTCAACTGGTGCGCTAACCACCTAGTGGGTTTATTACCAAGCTCAAAGAAGGTTTGCCTCAATTGATCCTGGGCAAACTTAATCTCACCCAATTCTATTTCCCCCAATTCCCTTTTCGCTTCCCATAGGTCATGTAGCCCCTGGTCAACAATCTCCCCCCTTTGATGGCGCTCTTCCCCTTCCCGAATCCATTGTCTCAAGGCAAGTTTCCTCTTCTCTTTAGTCTTTTTCACATGCGTTCCGAGGGAGATCAACTCACCCCTCACCACCACTTTCAAACACTCCCAAAGGGTCGCAACCTTGCAATCCTCCCTGTCATTTAAATCCAGATATGTGGTTATGGCAGCCAAAACTTTATGTCGTATCTCCGGATTCTCCAAGAGGGCCTCATTTAACAGCCAATTACGCTGCACCCTCTGCTCCTGTCCCACCCTCACATCTATCCAGACTGGTGCATGGTCCGTCCACGTCCTCTCCCCAATTTCACAATCAAGCACCTCCGCCAGCAGAGTATCAGAGACCCAGATCATATCTATCCTTGAAAAAGAAGTATGTACGGGAGAGAAGAATGTGTATGCCCGTTTACGACCCCGCAGCTCTCGCCAAGTGTCTCTAATACCCAGGGACCTACTCATTACCTTGAGCCGTCTCCTATCCTTTGCATTGCCCCCCCCCCCTGCCCCCCTCAGAGTTATCCAGCTGGGGGTTGACAGTCAGATTAAAATCCGCCCCCCCCCTAATCACTTCCCCCACTGCAAACCTTTCCACCAGAGTGGTTAAACTCTCATAGAACTTACCCTGGGCAGTATTTGGGCCATAAACATTCACAAGGGTGAACCACTTATCCCGAATCTGAAGTTTAATAAGCAGGAAATGCCCCTCCCTGTCCCGGAGGACTTCTCCCAACGTGTATTGTAGGTGCTCATTAATCAGGATCCCCACACCCCCCTTTTTTAATTCCACTTTATTGGAAGCAAACCAGTGGCCTGGGAACTGCCTGTGGTGTACCCTCCACTCATCCCCTCTTTTTAAGTGGGTTTCCTGAAGAAATATAACATCCCCTCTAAGCCTAGCGCATTCTTTAAACATTCGCTGCCTTTTGACCGGGGAGTTCAGCCCCCTAACATTCAAGGTTACTACTCGTAACTTAGCCATACTCATAACTATCTGGGAGAAAAGTAACTATCGGATTTGTGGCAGGATGGATTCCCCCTATCCCCGCCCTCCCTCCCCCTCCCCCCTCCCCACCCCCCCTCTTCCCCCCTCCCCTCCTCGTCCACCACCTCCACCGTCTTCTCTGGACAGTAAGGCATGACAGACCAGACAGCTCCCCCCCCTCTCTTCACACATTTGCAGTACCTGTTAAATTAACAATACTAGCAATCATCCCTCAAAGTATCCCGGCCCAACTTCCATTAGAACACAAGAATAGAGATAACCAAACAAGGCAATCAGTGTCCCCGAAGTCAGCTCTTATCCTCCGACAATGTTCCGGGTTTCCTCTGCCTCCTGAGACGCTTCTCTCCCACAGGTGCCCGCCGCCATCTCTCCTCTACTGACGAGGACTGACTGGGCTTGCTATTAGCAGCAGGTGCTCTTTCCGACCAGCCGGCCTGACTCATAAATTGCTGTGCTTCTTTAAAAGTCTGAATGTAGGAGGAAACCCCCTCCCTACTAAATTGTAATCCAAATGGATAAGTCCAGCGGTACTTGATCTGCTCTTCCCTCAACCGTTTGGTCAAGCCAACCAATTCCCTCCTTTTCCGCATCGTGATGGAAGAAAGATCAGCATAGATCTCAATTTTCCGATTCTCCCACGTGATCTCCGCCGATTTCCTTGCAGCATTCATTATCTCAGTCTTTGTAGAATACTCATGGAAACATGCAATAATGTCCCGTGGGCGTCACTCTCTCTGTGGGCCCAGTGCTCTGTGGGCCCTATCGATTTTCCAACACAGACCTACACTCTCCACTCCGGCCTGACCCAAGATCCACCTGCCCACCTGCTCCACCATTTTTGCACAGTCCTCCTTTCCATTGCTCTCCGGCACACCCCGGATTCGCAAATTGGACCTTCTCGATCTGTTCTCCATATCTTCGATTTTCCGCCACATCTCCTCCTGCTCCCCCTCAAGCTCTCCATATTTCACTTGCACATCTTTAATCGCACTCTCCTGCTCCTCCACTTTATTCTCCACTTCCTCCAGCCTCAGCCCCACTTTGCGCACATCCATACGCAGCTCCTCCATCCATGTCTGTGCCTCAGCTTTGAAGTGGGCCAAGTCCTGTCGGAGCGAGGCAAACCTCCTGTAGCTCCCCTTTCAGGCCTGCGATTTCCCTAGGCTGTGCAGCATCTGTCGGTGCAGTCACTCCCTCCGGCACTGTACTCACCGGGCTTGCACATGGCGCCGCTATTTTATTCTTCCCTGCAGGCCCGCCTGGAGTCGCTTTAAAGGCAAAAACCTTCAGGTCCGCGGCACTCTTTTTTGCCCCTGCCATCTTCCGGAGCACCTTCCCACTGCTAACTCCGGTATTGGAACGTTTGCCAAGCTCGGGACGCTTATTAAAACAGGTATTTAGTCTCCGTACGACGGAGCTCCGTTTTCAGGCTGCCGTCTCTGTCTGTGACACCATTTCCTCTCCATGACCAGATTTTTAACAATTTAATTTTACACATATATCTATCTATCTTGGATTCTTGTGCTTGTGCTTCTATTTTTTCTATATTTTTCTACCTTATACTTTCAAGCTATTCCTATGCACTGTTAGTTTTGCAGGTTTGCTCTGCAGAGATGGGGTGGGTCAGAAAAGAGGGTGGGAAGCTTCTTCAGAATTTCTTCAGAAATTGGGTGGGGATGTGTAGCCTTGCACAGCAAGTATTTTTTTTGTCTTTTGCCTTAAAGCTTGCATATTTCAGGGGGTTTGAGGATCATAGGATTTGTTTTTAAAGAGATGGATAGCTAGCTGTAAAGAGAAAGAGAGGGATATATAGCAGCATATATTTTCTGTCAGTTTTAAAGAGAGGAATTTACTCAGCCTGATGGCTGAGAGGGGAGAAATTAGGGAAGTGGTTAAACAACCTCAGTCGCGCAACCTGCACTATCTCGTGGTTGCCTGGGAGCTCTAATTTCTTCTAGCAACTTGGTATTTTCTATTCTACTGGCAGAAATGAGATAGACAAGGGGGGGGGTACCTGCTAAGCAGGAAATGAGGAAGCTGGTCAAGGACTGATAAACGATATATTATACAGACTTTTCTTATGCTTGATTAACCCTTTTGTAAAAACAACATTTTCATGTTTCTATCAACTCCCTCCTTTTCTTTTACTATCCTTTTGTTGCTTTTTAAATTTCCACTTGGAGTTCCATTCTTCCTAACATTATTTCATATTCTGACTCTGGGTTTTCTCTATTGGTCCCCCGCCAAGATTCTATGATCATCATTTTGTTCCCAGAGGGCCCCATGGTCATTTTCTTGGAGATAGATGTCTCAATTAATTGCTGTACTAATCCCCTGACACATGGTATTATGCAGTATTCAACTGCTCTGTTGTCCCTTTCACTGCATCCCTGGTGTACTTTATAAACCTCTGTTGGTTATAGAAGATATAATTTATCCAGTCCACATTTTTATTTATTGTGGACCACCAAAATAAAGCTGATTCAAACCCTGCCGCTATTTGATTCCTGGCCTTGAATTCATCAGGTACTCCCCGAGGCACCCCTATCGAATCTATATATATTTGATCATTAAAGGGGGTCCTATAGACGTCCCTCCTTCCTCTTCTTCCCTTTTCTTTCCTTCTTCTCTAAATGCCAGGGTGAAGGGAATAGCCAATTGTATAATTGCACACATACCTGACGATCACTGAGGTAGTACCGATCTCAACACCTTACCTCCACCGTACCACCAGACATCCACTCTAGCCACCTGCATCCTGGAGTAGGTCCCTTAGCCATCTCCAGCCTGTGTAATGTTCAATGTCATAGTACATGAGAACAGCACTCCCACAGCGTTGGTGAAATTCGTCCCCGAAACAGGCAGAGTGATTTCCTTCTGCTGCAAAGAATCTTGGAGGAATGCCTATGTCCTTTTCTTTCAGCGCTGGAAACATCCTTGCCAAGGACCTACAGTTCTCCTGGCTCCAGGCCATCTCATTCTGGAACAGGGCTAGCATGCTGTACATCCCGTCTGGGTCTGATCTCCAGTTGAGTCGAAATGGTACTACCTGTGCAAGAGGTCTCCCAGAGACACATGCATTGCAATTGCTTTTGTTAAAACTTTTCACAGTATATTTTACCCACTCCATCCAGGCATTTAGTTCTCCATAACCTGTCTCTACCTCAAAGGTCTGCTGCAGACTTTCAACCTCCACTATCTTTATCACCTTGGGGTCATTGAATGGTTCCCATTTTTCTAATTTGGGGAGAATAGGAAAGTTACCTCTGGGGGGGGGGGGGGGCATTCCCTTACTACAATTCTAAATCTTCCATGGGGATTTGTCCCCGAAACATATGCACCCAAGCCATAGGTTCTATTTATTTCAGAATCAGCCCCTGTTATAGTAAGAGTAATAGGGTTACATTGTAAATGTGGGCACTGGGAGCTAACAATTCCCTTCAAAATGGATATCTTCCTTTTAAATGGTTTACCCTCACTATGTGGTACATCCCAACTCTCATCAGTAGTGGTTGTCCACCATACCTGGCCCCATCTTTGAAATGGTGGTCTCCTAGTTAATTGTTCTTTTACTGTCAAGACATAAATATTTAATTTCACTACTTAACTGTCTTTGGCTTTTTAGGTCTCCACAAGGTAATATCTGGCAGGCATTCTACTGTATAACTTGGGGTGTGTCCCCTTCAATCATGTTTACCCACATTTTTACTGGGTAACCCTCCCCCCCTTCTCCATTGATCATCCTCCTCTAGGTCTATATACCTATATCTTTCAAAGGCTCTCGGGAAGGGTATCAGGGATATCAGTGTAATTTCTCCCACTTCACAGTCTGCCTCATCCTTTTCCCACAAAATACAAATTTTTCACTGATACCAATTACAATAATCCCTAATATACACAATGTTACTAGGAACCCTATCTCAATGGCAGTTAGCTCATTACTTAATAACATAACATTAGGTAAAAAAAATACAGAAAATATGTTACAGTTATACTTATCATGTACAACTTAATAAGAAGCAGCGTTTCTCATATAGTCCATTCTTTGCTCTGTGTCACAGCATAAGTTTAGAGCAACTAAGTAAAATGCAGAAGGGTCTAGGCAGAGTCTATTTTCTTCTGTTAGTTCCCGAAGAAGTCCTTAACTGGCTGAAAAAAAAGTTATTGTCTTTTCAGTTTCGCAATCATGGGGTCCTTAGCTGGTTGTACTTCCCAGGCTTCTGGGGTCTGGATCAGAGGCGGGGCTGCAACAGGTCCCTTGACTCGGGTATGATGTGTCCAGCCTTTTTCTGCTGTGTGCACCGCTATCTCTGTGGTGAGAAGGACTTGGTATGGCTCCCAGTCAGATTGTAACTTAGGGGCTTGTTTACAAAGCCCGGTAGCGGTTCGCGATCGTTATCGGAGCCGCGGCCCCAAACAAGCCCCTTAGTCTTTTTCCATGACTTGTTCAGGACCCACTCCCCCCGGTCGGATGGAATGCACTGCAAACTCAAGGGGTGGAGTCTGAGCAAGCAGTTTGTTTTTCCTGAGAACAGATAAGTAAGAGGAGAGAGCCAGTACATACTTTCTGATAAACAAATCCTTTGTTTCAATCATTGGGATTTCTCCATACCCTCCGACATAGGGAGGCCAAACAGCATTTCGTAAGGGATAGCACAAACCCTTCCTAGGGCTGTCCTAATACAAAGTAATGCAAGAGGTAGACATTTGGTCCAGGGCATTTTGGTTTCCAACATTAGCTTTGCTAATTGCTTTTTCAAAGTTTGATTCATACACTCAACTCTTCTGGAGGAAGGGGGATGCCAAGGGGTGTGCATATCCCAGGTTACGCCCAGCTGACTCATTAAACCCTGCACAGCACCCTCGAAGTAAAATGACTTCCCTGGTCGGAATCTACATTTTCTATGATTCTGTACTGGGGAATCACTTGTTCCAGCAACACTTTGGAAACCCCTCCTGCTGTGGCCTTAGTCATGGGATATGCCTCCCACCATCCTGTCAAATGATGTACAATAACCAGTATGTATTTGAGCCTCCCGACCCTCGGGAGCTCCGTAAAATCAACCTGCACACTCTAAAAAGGTCTTAAGCTTTTTTTCGTCCTCCCAGGACTTGTTTTCTCAAAACCTTTCAGTTTATTCTCTTACACACCATGCATCCCTTGCATATTTGGCCACAGTATAGATCCCCACACACACATACTTCCTCAGAATCAAATCACACATTGCTTGCACCCCCAATGGCTGTCATGATGCAAAAGGCTCATAATTTCTCTCACAGTCTGTTTATTCATTATCTCCCTCCCATCTGGCAATATCCACCTTCCTTCCTCGGTTTTTATGGCTCCTAGCTCCCCTAAGGCTTGCTCTTCCTTTTCAGAAAACTTTGGGATGGGCACTGTGGGAGGGACTGATGGGGTCAGTACATGTATTGTGATGGGATGCAGGCTTAAAGCAGCTTCCTTTGCTGCCTCATCTGCCAGCAGGTTTCCCCATCTGCCAGAAGGTTTCCCCGTGCTTCAGCAGTTGCTGCTTTCTGATGTCCTTGCACATGCACTACTGCCACTTCCTCTGGTAGCATTAAATTTTCCAAGACTTGCTTTACTAACTCTTCATGGATTAGCTCCTTTCCTCTGCTATTTAGTAAACCTCTTTCCTGCCAGATTTTCCCAAAGGTTTGTACCACCCCAAAGGCATGGCATATACCTGGAGTCTGTGTACACAGTACCTGCTTTCTGGGCCAGTAAGAGGAGTGCCTGATTAAGGGCATAGAGTTCACAAGTTTGCGCTGACCAATTATTGGATAACCTCCCTGATTCCAAAAGGGTTCCCCTAATCCCACTGACCACTGCATACCCATTATGCCTCTTCCCCCCTATAACTCTGGATGACCCATCAATGAACAATCTCTCCCCTGCATGGAGGGGAATATCATTCAGATCTGGACGTACCTTAGAGAGTAGTTACTCACCTGTAACAGGTGTTCTCCAGGAGCAGCAGGAATCAGTCCTCACATATGGGTGACACTGACGTCGATGGAGCCCTTGCGGAGCATTTCCCCAGCTTTCTATGAAAGCCTTTGGGAATACTGCACGCATGCGCGGTCCCCTTCCCGCCCAAAGGTGCCATCTTGCTCAGTCCAATGACATAGCTAAAAGACAGCACACAAAAATGTAAAAATAAACTATGTACAACTGCAACTCCCAGGGGAGGAGAGAGGGTTGTGAGGACTGATTCCTGCTGCTCCTGGAGAACACCTGTTACAGGTGAGTAACTACTCTTTCTCCAGGACCAAGCAGGAAGGCAGTCCTCACATATGGGTGACTCCCTAACTCTGGGCTACCAGGAACCCAGTCTGAACAAGAACTCCCTCTAGTCCCAGCATCAAAGAAAGGCTTTTCACTGAAAGAACCTCAACCGGTAGCCCAATGGAGGGCTGGAGGGCAGGAGTTGCCTAAACCTCAAAGAGATTCTGGAGTACTGCCTGTCCAAAAGCACTGTCCCTACAGGACTCCCTCTCTAGGCAGTAATGGGCCGCAAAGGTCTGGCTTGAGGACCAAGTTGCAGCCCTGCAGATGTCTGCCAACGGTACAGAGCGGAGATGAGCTACTGAGGCAGCCATAGCCCTGACACGGTGGGCCGTGACCCGACCCTGCAAGGGAAGGTCAGCCGCCCTGTAAGCCCAGGTGATACAGTTGGCCACCCAGATGGACAAGGTACGCTTGGACACCGCTAACCCCAAATTATTAGGGTCAAAAGATATGAAGAGCTGAGTAGCCCTTCTATGCCCCTGTGTACGGTCAAGGTAGAAGGATAAGGCCCTTCTACAGTCCAGGGTATGAAGGACCGCTTCAGCCTGACTTGCATGAGGCCTAGGGAAGAACGTTGGAAGAACCACCTCCTGGTTGAGGTGGAAAGAGGAGACAACTTTTGGGAGGAACTTTGGATGAGTCCTAAGGACTACCCTGTTCCTATAGAAGCGAGTGTAAGGCCTGTCACAGACCAGGGCCTGAAGCTCACTCACTCGTCTGGCTGAGGTTAGGGCTACCAGGAAGAGTGTCTTCCAGGAAAGAAAGCGGAGAGGACAAGTAGCAATCGACTCAAAAGGTGGGCGAGTCAGTTGCTGCAAGACCACATTCAACTCCCACTCAGGGGCTGGAGGACGGACAGGAGGCTTGAGCAAGAGCAAACCTCTGAGGAACTGGGACACCAAGGGGTGAACCGACAAAGAGTGTCCTTCCACCAGTGAGTGGTGAGCTGCTAGAGCAGAGAGGTGGACCCGAACAGAATTGGACTTAAGGCCCTGATTGGACAAGTGCAGCAGGTACTGAAGCACTAGTGGTACAGTGCAGGAGAAAGGATCTTCCTTGCATTGCTGACATCACAAGGAGAACCTCCTCTACTTCAGGGCATATGTTTTCCTGGTGGATTGCTTTCTAGAGGCCAAAACCACCTCCTCCACTTCCTGAGGCAGGCCCCAGGGAGCCAACACTACCCTTGCAGCCTCCAGGCCATCAAATTGAGAGATTTGAGATTGGGGTGCAGAAGAGAACCTTGATCCTGAGAGAGAAGGTCGGGCTGCAACCCCAGAGGCAGTGGGGTGTCCACTGCCAGTTGAAGCGGAAGTGGGAACCAAGGCTGCCTCGGCCATCTGGGAGCTACCAGAAGAACCGAGGCCTTGTCCCGCAGAATCTTGAACAGGGTTCGGGCCACCAGAGGCGTGGGAGGAAACGCATATAGGAGGCCCTGAGACCAGGAAATCAGAAAAGCATTTGCTGCTAGCCACAGAGGATGTGGTTGCCTGGAGCAGAACCTGGGCAGCTGTCTGTTCAGGGGACTGGCAAATAGATCTATGGATGGAAGTCCCCATTTCAGGAAAATCTTCTGAACCGCGAATGGATGGAGCTGCCATTCGTGGGGCTGCAGAATCCTGCTCAACCTGTCTCCCAGGTAGTTTTCCTGGCCGGGGAGATAAACAGCCCTGAGAAACATGTTGCACCTGAGTGCAAACAAGCAAAGGTCCTGTGCCTCCTGACAAAGGAGCCTGGACCCAGTGCCGCCCTGCTTGTTCACATACAACATGGTTGTCTGTTTGTACTAACACAGACTGGTGAGCCAGGATTTGAGAGAAAGTCTTGAGGGCTAAGCGAATAGCCCGCAGTTCCAGTAGGTTGATCTGCTGCATGGCCTCCCAGGGAGACCACAGATCCTGGGTGCACTTGCCCAGACAGTGTGCCCCCCAGCCCTGCAGGGAGGCATCGGTGGTTAACACTACTGTGAACCCAGGTATCTGAAAAGGCACCTCCTTGCAATAAGTTGGGGGGGTGCAGCCACCAGCGTAGGGAGTTCAGGAATGGTCTGGACACCCTTACTCTGTCTCTGAGGCTCCCTGTGGCCTGTGTCCACTGAGTTCTGAGGCACCACTGTGCAGGTCTCATATGGAGCCGGGCATTGGGAGTGACATGTACTGTCGAAGCCATGTGGCCCAGAAGCCTCAGCCAGAGTCTGGCAGAAACCAGTAGCCTGCTGAGAAACTGGTTTGCCAAGGCTATCAGCCTTTGGGCTCTGTCCTCTGGCAAGAAAGCCTTTGCCTGCAGAGAGTTTAGTCTTGCCCCTATGAACTTCAAGTTTTGGGAGGGGAGCAAAGTGGACTTTGCGAAGTTTATGACAAACCCCAGGTGTTGAAGGAGAGAAATAGTTCGGAGGCTTGCCTGGCCTCCTGGCATGTCTGACCCCTGATGAGCCAGTCGTCCAGATAGGGGAAGACAAAGATACCCTGATTCCTCAAGTAGGCCGCCACCACTGCCAGGCATTTGGTAAAGACCCTGAGGGCAGAGGTGAGGCCGAAAGGCAGCACTCTGTACTGATAATGGTTTCCTCCCACAATGAACCTGAGGTACTTTCTGTGGTCTGGATGAATGAGGATGTGAGTGTACGCATCCTTTAGATCTAAGGAGCATAGCCAATCTCCCTGCTAGACATAAGGCAGAAGTGTTCCAAGAGTAAGCATCTTGAACTTTTCTTTCTCTAGGAACCTGTTGAGATTTCTGAGGTCGAGAATAGGCCTGAGGCCTCCGGTTCTCTTTGGTATGAGGAAGTACCTGGAGTAGAAACCGTGACCTTGCAGGTGGGGAGGCACAGGCTCCACCGCCTTGTCTCGCAACAGACCCTGAAGCTCTTGCAGGAGGAGGTCTGTGTGGAGAGGAGGCCTTGGAGGCTCTCCTGGAAAGTAAGGAGGAGGCAACTGATGGAAATGAAGAATGTAGCCCTTGTGGACTATGCTTAAGACCCAACTGTCTCCTGTAATGGGTGGCCACCTGTGGGCAAACAGGGCTAGTCGACCTCCTGTGCAGGGATGGGACAGCAGAGATGGAGAGGCTATGCCTTGGGAGTCAAAAACCCCCACCCTGCTGAGTGGGAGCAGGAGCCGGAGGCTTGGGGGCCTTCTGCCTACGGGGCCCATGTCCCTGCCCCTTGGCCTGCTGACCCTGTGGGGGAGCTGGGGAGGCCTGGTAAGGTGGGAACTGTTTGTAGGCAGTCACCTTCCTCGGGTAAAAGGACTTCTTACCTGAGCCCTTCTTTTTATGAGAAGGGGCAGAAGTCTTTCTGGACAGCCTTGTCCTCGTGAAGTGCTCGGTCTCAAGCTGTGCAGCCTTCTTGGCCATGGGCTTGCCAAAAAGGTTCTCACCTCAGCAAGGGACATTGACCAACTTGTCTTGTACCCATGGCTCGAGATACGATGACTGCAGCCATGCCTGGCATCGAGCCGTGATGCCGGCTGCCGCAACACAGGCCGAGGCCTCGAAGCCATCGTAGGCTGCTCGGGACATGAACTTAGAGCATTCCCGGATCCCCGAAGACAAGGACTTGAACCTCTGCAAAGGGTCCCCGGAGAGACCAGCAGAGAACCCAGCAAGTTCCTTTGCCAGGTCCCGCAAGTACATGCCCATGTACAGCTGGTAGGACTGGACATGGCAAGCAAGCATCGAGCCCTGGAAGCACTTTCTACCAAACGCATCCAGGTTCCGGGCCTCCCTGCCGGGGGGCACCTCGGAGTGCATCTTCTGGCTTTTCAGACGATGCATGGCCGATTCCACCACCATGGAATGGTGTGGTAGCTGCGCCTTTTGAAAACCAGGGCTCTTACGGAGTCGATAAATGGAATTGACCCGCTTGCTCAGAACCGGCGCCGAGGCTGGTGCCTCCTACATCCGGAAGAGGAGCCATTCCAGCATTGGAGGAACCGGCACAGTAAAGGCCTCCTTCAGAGGAGAGTCATACTGGAGGGCCTCGAGCTCTTCGGCTCGAGTTTCCTCCTCGGGGTCCACGGGGGTCGCAAACGCTGTGGCCATATCTCGAACGAACTCCGAGAACCGGGTAGCCTCCGGAGGGGATCTACTCCGGGGCTCGGACTGCGGTGAGTCTGACGGGACGCACCGAGTCCTGAAGGTATCGGGGGACTCCTCATCCTCCGTCTCCCAGGCGGACTCATCTGAAGAGGAGTCGGTCTCCGACCGCGTGGGTCCCGGCAGCACCCGCCCCGATGCCGAAGGCACCGGCATCAACGCCCTCGGTCCCAATCGGGAGGTCGCGGGTGACCGTGACCGAGGACGACATTGAGCCTTCATGGTCTCGAGTATCGGCTCAGTCTCCGGATCGACTTCGACGTCGATGTCCCGGTGGTCGGGGCAGATGCGCCAGCAAGGCTGGCCATCAGCACCCGCTGCTGATCCATGAAGGCAGACAGTCTGCACTCCAAGGCTGTCAGCCTGAGTCCAAGCTCAGGAGACTCAGCAGCCACCGACTCGGGCCCCGGTGGCGCCGGGCCCGACGTTGGCTCCCTGGGAGGAGAGTCCTCGAGGACAACAGGACTTAAGTGTCCAGCAGACTCCGGCTCCACACGAGGCATTTTGGATGGCTTCTCCTGTTCCAAGGGCCCGGGACGGCGGTTGGGGGTTTGAGACCTAGCCCTCGAGGAGCCAGGGACCTCCTCCGATGCTGCCCTCGCGAGCCGCTTCTTCCTCTTTTGCTCCCGATCGGGGGCCCCCTGTCCGAGGAACCCCGACGATGCTCGGGGTCAGACTCCCGAGACGTTGAGGCCTCAGACGAGGTCCGGGCCCGGCTGGAGGCCAAATCAGAAAAAAGCCTTTCCTTTTGATGCTGTCGATTTTGCAGTGCCTTAGTGGACATTTTGCCACACGGCCCACAGATCTTAGGATCATGATCGGGACCAAGGCACCGAAGGCAGCAGTCATGTGTGTCGGTGAGAGACATCAGTTTCTTGCACCGATCACACTTTTTGAAACCACTGGAAGCCATCGGGGAAAAAAGGGCCCCCGCGAGGTCAAAGGACCGGCCTTCCAGGGAAAAGAAAAAAGGGCGTGAACGCCAGCGACTAAGGGCAAAAACCGAAAAAAGTGAGGACGGGCTCGATACCGGTGTACCAAACCTGGCGGAAAGGGGAACCGGCGTCAAACCAGACAAGAACCGCGATGAAATCGCAAGAAAATCGCAAGAAAAATCTAACTTTTCTCCGGGTGACTAGGACGGATGTCCGTCGGGCTCCTCGGAAAAAGAAAGACTGAGCAAGATGGCACCTTTGGGCGGGAAGGGGACCGCGCATGCATGCAGTATTCCCAACGGCTTTCATAGAAAGCTGGGGAAATGCTCCGCAAGGGCTCCATCGACGTCAATGTCACCCATATGTGAGGACTGCCTTCCTGCTTGGTCCTGGAGAATCTGGTGCTCTATCACATCCAAACAGTCATGCTCAGGTTTCGCGGCCTCTCCTTCACCCTTCCAGAGGAAGGAGGCTGGGATCAGACACTGCTCTGTGGTCAGTATGAGATCATCCTTTTCCATGAGCATTGCTTCATATTTTAGGATTCAGGAATCAGTGAGCCACCTCCCAGCCCATTGGCTCAGAATGGTTCTCACCTGATGTGGGGTACTCACTACCAGGGATCCCCCAAAAGTCAGTTTCCTACTCTTGTCCACCAGTAGGACTGTTGCAGCTACTGCCTGGACATATTCTGGCCATCCCCGGGACACTGGGTCTAAAATTTTGGACAAGTACGCCACTGGTTGTCTTTTTCCTGCCCACTTTTGGGTGAGGACTCCTAATGCAGTCCCTTTATCCACAGTGACAAAGAGATAGAACGGTTTGGTTAATGAGGGTAAGGCCAAAACTGGGGCTTCTACCAGACTCTGTTTTAATTGCCTGATCAGTTCCTTTTCCTCCCCCTTCCAGATCAATCTATTAGGTTCTTTTTCTAATAGTTTCAGGTATAGGCCCTTGGTCTTCTGTGCACAGGAATCTATCCACAGCCGGCAATATCCAGTCAGTCCTAGGAACTTTCTGAGCTCCTTCTTAGTCATTGGTAAGGGTAATTCCGTTATACCTTTCACCTGTTCGGGGTTCAATTTTCTCTTTCCTTCACTGATTAAGTGCCCCAGGTATTGAACCTCCCTCTGAACATACTGCAGCTTACTTTTGGACACCCTCAAACCTTGTTTCCCCAGGAAATTTAATAGGTCGTTAGTGGCTGCTGACACTAGCTTCTCTTTAGTTCTGGAGATCAAAAGATCATCCACATACTGAAGAAGCTTCACCTCCTCGGGTATCATAAAGGCCTCTAGGACCTGCTGAAGTACCTGGATGAAAAGATTTGGGGATTCCGTGTACCCCTGGGGGAGAACTGTCCACCTGTACTGTTGTTTCCTGCCTGTATCTGGGTCTTCCCACTCAAAAGCAAACAAATCTCTGCTTTCGACCGATAGGGGGCAGGCCCAAAAAGCATCCTTCAAATCCACTACACTGAACCATTTATGTGGATTGGGAACCACAGGATGCCAGGACTGGACAATCTGATTCAAGCTCCTTAAATCCTGCACCAGCCGATATGTTCCATCTGGCTTCCTTACGGACAGGATAGGGGTGTTGTAGGGAGACATGCAGGCTCTAGTAACACATCTCTTACTAGGCCCTCTATTACTGGGGTCAGTCCCTTCCGTCCTCCTGACGGGATCAGGTACTGCCTCTGCCTCACTACTTCCCCTTCCTTTTTTTAAATGTTATTTTCAACAGGGGTATCTGTAGCCCCCCTCTATTCCCCTCCCACACCCATACTTGCGGGTCAATTTCCTTTTCACTTTCCTCGGTCAGGACCCCTATAACGGGCATTATTTGGTGGTCGGCTATCTCCAACCTTAATCCTAGTTTCACTATGGAGGTCCCTCCCCAGAAGGTTACTGCCAATTCCAGGTATAAACAACAGGTCCCCCTGGACCTGCTCTTGGTTACATTCTATGGTCATTTTCTCGAAGACGGAGATAGCAAAGTCCTCCCTCTTCACTCCTGAGACCACCAACTGGTTTTTAGTCAGTGTTGCTCCTTGGGGTTTTCCCATTCCCAGATTCTCATGGCTGCTCCCCGTATCATTCCTCATTCTTCACTAGTGAAGAGGCTACCCAAGAGCGACATTAACTCACCCCAAGTATAAATAGTGGGACCCAGGAACTAGTCCACTTGCTCTGCTAAGGCTAGGGGATCTTCAATCAGGGACTTCATTTCTCTCTTAAAATCCCTAACTTCTAGACTGGTCAGGGGAGAATTTACATACCCCACATTATTCTGACCCATGGGAACTTCCCGCAAGGAGTGCATGGGTAATTTTTCTATTATATTGTCAGACAAATCTAATAACCCCCCCCCCCCTCCTTGCCTCTCTCGTTGGGCTTTACCTTGGTCTTTTTACTGTTAATGCGGGTACTTATCCTGGTCCCTGGGGATTTACATGCCTCCTTTTTGGGTGGGTTTTTCTTTTCATTTTTCACCTGTATCCTCCTACTTTCTTTCCTCCCCTTTGCAGGGTCTTCAGAGCCGGACTCAGGGTCCAACTCTGTGTGGGAATCTTCCTCGTCTTTCAGCCCAGGACCTAGCCCATCTGCTCCTGAGGGAAGTGAGGAATCACTCTGATCCTCCTTTGCCCTCACTTCCTGCCCTCCAAGCTCACTGGGAGGCGAGTCTGGCAAAGCTGAGGGACAGGGGAGGTTGGGGACTGGAGGGGTGGTGGGATATGGAGGGGGTGAGTACTCTAGTGGGTCCCATGGCTTACTCCAATTCCCATTTTTACCCGTACTTCGCCTAGGCTTAGTTTTCAAGGGGAATATCTGCTCTGAACCCTCCTCACACCAACACTCTGCATACTGGACTTCCTCATTCCCCACCCCTGGCTTACTTTTTACATATACCGTATTTTCACGCATATAATGCGCACCCGCATATAATACGCACCTGCATATAATGCGCAGAAATTGGGCTTTTAAGTAATAAAGTTCTCACATTACGCGCCCTCGCTTATAGCGCGCATGTGCTAGCTCGAGAATTGTTTTATTGTGAATGCCCTTTCAGATCAATGAATGTCTCCAGCTTTTAATGGTTTACAATAATTATACACGTAACTACTCATTTAACTATAACAATTCTACAGTCATATTCTGATTTTCATTAAAGTTCACCGTTGGTTACAATTCGTGGCAGAGATTTTATATCTTGAATGCTACTCCCTGTAAAAAAGATTTGGTATAGTGCGCGCCCGCAAATACCGCGCAAGAGGGTTGCGCGGTAGGTAAAAACGTGTATAGCGCGCGCGTTATATGCGCGAAAATACGGTACATTTAAAGCTTGACAGATCCAGTCCTCCTCTGCCCCATACTTGGGCCAAAATACAGCAGGAGCGCGGATACTCTCCTGGGTCCAGATAAGACAACAATATACATTCATCTTCTGTCTATCCTTATCGCTGGTTAACTTAATCTCTTTCCAATGCTTCAACATCTAGGGGACTATTTGAGGGGATATCAGCTAGCTTAATTTTCCTAGCTCCCTCTCCCTGCCCTTTTCTAAGACTTAGGCTTCTCCCCGTTCTATCTATTTATTATCCCACTGAGACTCATAGCACTTTCTCTGCCTCTTTGCTTTGTCCGTCTCCGGCTGTCCCCCTCGCAGGAGTACAGAACTGCGGATTAGGACTCCACACTCACTTCGTATGCAATTGTACATCTCACTCACACACAAGCAGTCTCAGTACCCGATAGAATGGCCCAACCACCAAGGTAAGTACAAAAGTTCCACTTTTTCTTACCTTGGTCCGTGCATGGAATTGCTTGGTTGCTGCAGTGCCTACTTTTAATTTACAACTATTTACACTCTGGTTCACAACACCTCTGTTCTCTTTTCAGCTCTGGGATTGTTACCATCTAGCAGGGGAGTCTATCAGCAGGGAGGGAAGCGAGACTGTTGAACTCAACATGATGCGTCTTCCCGTCCCCACCCAGCGGAAGTCCCCCTACTGTGGTGGGATCCGGGATGAGTCCCCAGCTGTTGGAAACACCTTTACCTTTACCTGTGGCCAATTTACCTATTGCCAATATGACAATGAGACTCAGAGAGGAATATTGTGAAGCAGGTTTATTTTCAATATGTTATCTGCAGACAGCGGGTGACCAGCACAGCATAACGGCATAAGTGTAGTGTGGCGGTCGCGCCCCTACCAGGCGGTCGCCTAGTAGGGATGGGAAGCCATCTTGAATTCCTCTTTACCAAGGATTGTAGTTGTGTATAGAGATAAATGAACCAAGTGGTTGTTTCAAAGCACACAGGAATTTTATTAGCTTCCGTGGCAAGCGGGTAACAAATCTTTAAAGCAGTTGTACACTCAAGTCAAAGAAAATAAAGGATAATCTTCTCCCATTAAAGCAAAGCTTACAACCAGTGTTGTAGTAGAATTATTTACACAGGCTCTCTTTTCTTTTCTCCTTTATGATGCTTCTCAATTCCGTAATCATAAAGCACATGTATTTACAATTCCTAACTTCTCACTGCTCTCAGGCTTCCATTACTTAGCCACAATGCACATATCACAGTCCATCTCAGAACAAGCTGAAGTCAGGTCACTTTCTTTACTTTCTACCTCCATGCTTTCTGCTGAGCTGTATCTTGGCAAAGTTTGAAAACGCTCGGGCACTTTATGCTTAATGTCCTTTAACAGGTTAAACAGCCTATTCCACTGAATGGCCCCTTCTCCTCTAGGTAGGACTTCAACGGGCTTCTCCTGTTCAGTTAGAGTAGTTACTCACATGTAACAGGTGTTCTCCAGGAGCAGCAGGAATCAGTCCTCACTTATGGGTGACGTCGGCGCCGACGGAGCCCTCGCGGAGCAATTTTCCCCAGCTTTCGAAGAAAGCCTTTGGGAATTGCAGCGCGCATGCGCGGTCCCCTTCCCACCCAAGGGTGCCATCTTGTTCAGTCTGATGACATAGCGGAAAGACAGCAAAAAGTTAGCAAAAATATGCAATAAGAATGACTGCAACTCCAAGGGGAGGAGGGAGGGTAGTGAGGACTGATTCCTGCTGCTCCTGGAGAACACCTGTTACAGGTGAGTAACTACTCTTTCTCCAGGACCAAGCAGGAAGTCAGTCCTCACTTATGGGACTCCCGAGCTTAAGGCTACCGGAGGCCTCAAGCCGAAAAATGAGCTCCCTCTAGCTCAACAGTACAGAAGGAAGGAATCTTCTCTGAATACGAATCCGGCCGGTAGCCCAACACCAGGGCCGGAGGGTAGGAGTTGCCTAAACCTCAAAGAGATTGTGGAGGACTGCCTGTCCGAAAGCACTGTCCCTGCGGGACTCCCTCTCCAGGCAGTAATGAGCCGCAAAAGTCTGGCTGGAAGACCAAGTAGCGGCCCGGCAGATGTCTGCCAATGGAACAGAGCGGAGATGAGCCACTGACGCAGCCTTCGCCCTGACACGGTGAGCCATGACTCGACTCTCTAAGGAGAGGCCGGCTGCCCCATAAGCCCAGGCGATACAGTCAGCTACCCAGATGGACAAAGTACGCTTAGAGACAGGTACTCCCAACCGATTGGGGTCAAAAGATACGAAAAGCTGGACAGCTTTTCTATGCACTCGCGTACGGTCAAGGTAGAAGGATAAGGCTCTTCTACAGTCCAGGGTATGCAGAACAGTTTCAGCTCGGGTGGTATGCGGCCTGGGAAAGAAGGTCGGAAGAACCACCTCTTGATTGATGTGAAAAGGGGAGACCACCTTTGGAAGAAACTTAGGGTGAGTCTGTAAGACTACCCTATTCTTGTAGAACCTAGCGTATGAGGGCTCCGACCCTAGGGCCTGTAGTTCACTAACGCGCCTAGCGGAGGTAAGGGCTACCAAGAAGAGAGTTTTCCAGGAGAGGAAACGAAGAGGGCAGGTAGCCATGGGTTCAAAAGGCGGACAGGTAAGCCTTTGCAAGACCATATTGAGATCCCAGTCAGGAGCTGGAGGGCGCAACGGAGGCTTAAGTAGAAGAAGGCCTCTGAGAAAAGGCGCCACCAAGGGGTGCGAGGAAAGAGGCTGGCCCTCCACCGGCGAATGATGTGCAGAGAGAGCACTGAGGTGGACTCTGACGGAGTTGGATTTGAGGCCTAGATCGGAGAGGTGAAGCAAGTATTGCAGTACCACCGATACTAAGCAGGCGAAGGGGTCCTCAGAGCGCTGAGAACACCAGACCGAGAAGCAACACCATTTAAGGGCGTAAGATTTCCGGGTGGAAGGTCGCCGAGACGCCAGGACGACAGCTTCCACCTCCGGAGGAAGTAGGAGCGGAGCTAGGACTACCCTTTCAACAGCCAGGCCATCAGATGAAGGGCCCGGAGGTTGGGGTGCAGGAGAGTACCCTGATCCTGGGTCAGGAGATCGGGCTGAAACCCCAGAGGAAGAGGGGTGTCCACCGCCAGCTGTAGGAGTAGAGGGAACCAGGGTTGTCTCGGCCACCTGGGCGCTACCAGGATCACGGAGAGGCCCTGTCCTGGACAACTTTGAACAGCGTCCGGGACACAAATGGCGTGGGAGGAAAGGCATACAGTAGGCCCGTGGACCACGAGATGAGGAAAGCATCCGGCGCTACTCTGAGAGGATGCGGGTGCCGGGAGCAGAACCTGGGAAGTTGCTGGTTTAGAGGACTGGCAAAGAGATCCACGGTGGGGAAGCCCCACTGGCGGAAGATCTGCTGGACAACTACGGGGTTTAACCTCCATTCGTGTGGCTGCAGAATCAGGCTCAGTTTGTCGGCCAGGCAATTTTCCTGCCCGGGCAGGTAAACAGCCTTGAGGAGGATGTCGTGGTTGACTGCCCAAGAGCACAGTCTCCGAGCCTCCTGACATAGAAGGAGGGAGCCCGTGCCCCCCTGTTTGTTCACGTAGAACATGGCAACCTGATTGTCCGTCTGTACCAGTACAGACTGCCGAGAAGTGAGGTGAGAGAAGGTCCACAGAGCTAGGCGGATCGCCCGCAGCTCCAGGAAGTTTATCTGCTGAGCAACCTCCCAAGGTGTCCAAAGGCCTTGAGCGCATGTTCCCTGGCAATGCGCTCCCCATCCCAGGAGAGAGGCATCTGTCGTTAACACTTGGGAAGGTGGAGGAGACTGAAAGGTCATGCCGAGTACCAGATTGGGCAGGTGAAGCCACCATTGCAGAGAGGACCATTGAGTGCGATGGCTCCACTGAGCAGGTCCCATATGCAGACGGGCATTCGGAGTGACATGGATCGTGGAGGCCATATGACCGAGCAGTTGCAGGAATTGTCTGGCAGAGACCGGTGACGCACTGTGGAACCTGCCGGCCAGAGCTATGAGCCTGTTGGCCCGTTCCAGAGGCAAGAAGGCACGAGCCTGCAGAGTGTCCAGCCGTGCTCCTATGAATTCGAGGTCCTGAGAGGGGAGCAAAGTGGACTTTTCGAAGTTTATGATGAAGCCCAAGTGCTGAAGCAGAGCCACTGTGCGTTGAGTGGTCTGAGTGACCTCTAGGGAAGACTGTGCCCGGATGAGCCAGTCGTCCAGGTAGGGGAAGACGAAGAGGCCTTGAAGCCTCAGGAAGGCTGCCACCACTGCCAGGCATTTCGTGAACACCCTGGGAGCGGAGGATAGGCCAAAGGGCAGTACGCGGTACCGATAATGATTCCCTGCCACCACAAATCTTAGATATTGCCGGTGGTCCGGATGAATAAGGATGTGAGTGTAAGCATCCTTTAGATCCAAGGAGCATAGCCAATCTCCCTGCTGGAGGTAGGGCAGTAGGATTCCAAGGGTAAGCATTTTGAACGTTTCCCGCTGCAGGAATTTGTTGAGGTTACGTAAGTCCAGGATGGGTCTGAGGCCTCCTGTTCTTTTTGGTATCAGGAAGTACCTTGAATAAAACCCGTGACCCCGCAGGTGGTGGGGCACTGGCTCCACAGCCTGTTCCTGAAGCAGACTTTGCAGCTCCTGAAGGAGTAAGTCCCTGTGCAGAGGGAGTCTTGTAGGCTCCCCTGGAAAGTAGGAGGGAGGCACCTGGTGAAAATGTAAGAGGTAGCCCTTTTGAACCACCTGCAGCACCCAGGAATCGGATGTTATGGCTGACCACCTGTGGGCAAAGTGGGTCAGCCGGCCCCCCGTGCTGAGCGAAGGCCGCGGAGGGGGAGAGGCTATGCTGGCGTAGTCAAAAAACCCCACCCTGCTGAGCAGGGGCCTGTGTAGTGGGCTTGGGGGCCTTCTGCCTACGGGACCCATTACCCTGTCCCTTAGCCTGCTGGCCCTGATGGGGAGCTGCTGAGGCTTGATATTGTGGGTGGTGTTGTTTATAGGCAGACACCTCGGGCAAAAGGGCTTTTTCCCCCGAGCCCTTCCTCTTCTGTGAAGGGGCAGAGGTCTTTCTGGTTAGGCAAGTTCTGGTGAGAGTCTCGGACTCGAGCTCCCCAGCCTTTTCAGCCATGGGTTTGCAAAAGAGGTTTTCACCTCTGCAGGGGACATTGACCAACTTGTCCTGCACCCATGGCTCGAGGTCGGATGACTGAAGCCAAGCCTGACGGCGAGCACCGATGCCGGCTCCGGCTACTTGAGCCGATGCTTCGAAGCCATCGTAGGCTGCTCGAGAAATAAACTTCGAGCACTCTCGAATACCAATGGACAAGGCCTGGAACCTCTGCAAAGGTTCCTCGGAGAGACCAGCAGAGAACCCGGCAATTTCTTTTGCCAGGTCTCGGAGATACATGCCCATATATAGCTGGTATGTCTGGACTCGGCAAGCAAGCATAGAGCCCTGGAAGCACTTCCTATCGAGGGCATCCAGGTTCCGGGCCTCCTTACCCGGAGGCACCGAGGAGTGCATCTTTTGACTCTTAAGTCGATGCATGGCCGATTCCACCACTATGGAATGGTGCGGTAGTTGTGTCTTCTGGAACCCGGGGCTCTTGTGGACTCGATACATGGAATCGACTCGCTTGCTTAACACCGGCGTCGAGGCCGGGCTCTCCCACATGCGGAAGAGCAGCCACTCCAGCATCGGAGGAACCGGTACTGTAAAGGCCTCCTTCGGGGGAGAGTCATACTGGAGGGCCTCGAGCTCTTCGGCTCGAGGCTCCTCCTCCGGATCTGCGGGGAAGGCCAAAGCCTTGGCCATGTCCCTCACGAAATCAGAGAACCGGGTATCCTCCGGGAGTGATCGTCTCCGAGGCTCCGACTCGGGCGAGTCGGAGGGGACGCACCGAGTCTGAAAAGAACCGGGTGACTCATCCTCCTCCATGTCCCAGCCCGACTCCTCCGTGGAGGAATCGAGTGGCTCCGTGCGGGCGAGTGCCGAGGACCTCCGCCCCGACGCCGAGGCCGGCGTCAACGACCTCGGTCCCGAACGGGAGGCCGAGGGAGACCGTGGCTGAGGATCGACTCGAGCTCGTACGGACTCGAAGATCGACTCGGCCCCAGGGTCGACTTGGACGTCAACGTCCCAGTGGTCGGGGCAGATGCACCGGCGAGGCCAGCCATCAATGCCCGCTGCTGGTCCATGAAGGCAGTAAAACCGCTCTCCAAGGCCGTCAATCTGAGTCCAAACTCAGAAGACCCAGCAGCCCCCGACTTGGGCCCCGACGGCAGCTCCCTCGGAGGTGAGTCCACGAGGACTACAGTACTCACGTGTCCAGGAGACTCCACTTCGAGACGAGGATGCTTCGAAGGCCTTTCCGCCTCCGAGGACCCGGGGCGGCTGACGGGGCTATGCGACCTGGCCTTTGAGGGACCAGGAGCGTCCTCCGACGCCGCCCTCGCGGGCTTCTTCTTCCGACGATGTTCCCGGGCGGGAGACCCCCGCTCAGAGGAACTCCGATGATGCTCGGGGTCGGAGTCACGAGACGTCGAAGCCTCTGACGAGGTCCGGGCCCGACCGGACGTGGAGTCAGAGAAGATTCGCTCCTTTTGTGACTGCCGACTCCTCAATGCCTTCGAGGACATTTTGTTGCACGGACCACAGCTCATCGAGTCATGATTGGGTCCGAGGCAACGGAGGCAGCATCATGTGTGTCGGTAAGAGACATAAGTCTGGTACAGCGATCACACTTTTTAAACCCGCTGGCAGCCATCGGGGGAAAAAGGGCTCTTGCGAGGTCAAAAGACCGTGCTGCCAGGGAAAAAGAAAAAAAGTGGTGGGAACGCCAGTCACGAAGGAAAAAAAACGAAAAAATGTGAACGGACTCGATATTGGAGTATCGAGGCCGGGCGGGAAAAGGACACGGCGTCGAACCGAGAAAAACAAAACGAAAAAATCAACTTTTTCAGCGGCGATCACAAACTACGTCTGTAGGGCTCCGCGGAAAAAAGAAGACTGAACAAGATGGCACCCTTGGGCGGGAAGGGGACCACGCATGCGCGCTGCAATTCCCAAAGGCTTTCTTCGAAAGCTGGGGAAAATTGCTCCGCGAGGGCTCCGTCGGCGCCGACGTCACCCATAAGTGAGGACTGACTTCCTGCTTGGTCCTGGAGAATCTCCTGAAAACCCCTTCTTCCTAATCCGGGTTTTCCCAGGCCTAAATCTCTCCTCAGAGTCAGAGCAAGAAAC
The DNA here is from genome assembly GCA_033557465.1 of Ichthyophis bannanicus. Classification (NCBI taxonomy): domain Eukaryota; kingdom Metazoa; phylum Chordata; class Amphibia; order Gymnophiona; family Ichthyophiidae; genus Ichthyophis; species Ichthyophis bannanicus. The sequence goes on from CM066048.1 coordinate 79,093,998, forward strand.
ACAGGGTTTTGGCTTTACTGCTTTCTTTCTCCTACCTTGGAGTCTTGTTGCAGCACCTTCCTGGTTGAGGCTTCTGTGGCTTGTGACTCTCTCTGCCTCTGAGCTAGACAGGAAATCAGGGTAAGATCTCCACTTCCCTTCCTGGGGCTTCTGCTGCCTGCAGACAGACCCTTCATCAGAGGAGTCTAAGCACTCTTGCCTTAGCCTTCTCAAAGCCAACCTTTTCTCTCTCTCCCTCTTGCCAGTCTGTTTGGTCCTCTGCCTGGAACCTTCTCTGTAGCTTCCTTGGCTGCAGTGCTGGCTGCTCTTGTCTCTGCTGCTGCTCTCTTTGTGGCTGCTTCTCTCTTGGCTGCTTCTTGCTTGGCTGCCTTTCCCTTGACTGCCTCTCTTGGCTGCTTCTCGCTCGGCTGCTTCTCTCAACTTTGTTTGTTTTCTCAAACTTAAACGTTGAGCAGGGCACCTCCCTCTCTGACTCCACCCACTTGTACCTCCTACTCTTACCTGGGGTTGTCATGGAGTCTGGGAGTGGCTTAAACCTAGCTCTACCCTCTTGGTTTCTCTCAGGGATTTTGCTGTGGTGTATGTGTTCTAGTGCACCCATCCCCCGAAAAGAAGAAAAAGTTCTTCTTTCTCTTTTATTTCCATGCTGAGCTGCACTCTCCTTACCACAGTAGGCACACCCCTTTCTGGGGTTACCTTGCTTTTATCCCTTTTCCCTGAACCTACCCTTTTCCTCTTTCTTCACCTGGCTTTCCCCTTATTTGGGTTATCTTTCTTTTCTTTAGAACTGTAAGCCTCGCCCCCTTCTCAGGGGGGGGGGGAGTCTAGGTGTAGAGAAAGAGGAAGTAGGAGAGGCTCTTACAATCTCCTTTTAATATAGTTTTCAGATTTTTAACAATTTAATTTTAGACATATATATGTATATCTATCTTGGATTCTTGTGCTTGTGCTTTACTTCTATTTTTCTATATTTTTCTACCTTATACTTTCAAGCTATTCCTATGCACTGTTAGCTTTGCAGGCTTGCTCTGCAGAGATGGGGTGGGTCAGAAAAGGGGGGGAAGCTTCTTCAGAATTTCTTCAGAAATTGGGTGGGGATGTGTAGCCTTGCACAGCAAGTATTTTATCTTTTGCCTTAAAGCTTGCATATTTCAGGGGGTTTGAGGATCATAGGATTAGTTTTTAAAGAGAGGGATATCTAGCTGTAAAGAGAAAGAGAGGGATATATAGCAGCATATATTATCTCCAGGAACAAGCAGGAATGAGTCTTCACATATGGGTACCTCGGTACCAACGGAGTCTGCGCGGGAACGCTCCCCAGCGTCCAATCAGAACGCTTTTGGAAGCATCCCAGCACGCCTGCGTGCTGCCTTCCCGCCTTTCCCAACTGCCTCTCCTCAGTTTTCGTTTTTCCGCGGAGCCGGCAGGACGTCCTCCTGTCACTGCAGAAAATTCTTCCTTTATTTTTGTTTTTTCTTGTGGTCGCGTCTACCTTCTCTCGACGCACCGGTACTGCCGGTGTTTTCTTTTTGTTTTCTTCTACAAAGATTTCCTTTTGTGGGAAATTTTTTCCTGTTTAGTGCCTGACAGGCTTCGGCCTGCTAGGCCTCTCCTTTTCCCTCATGGAAATTCTAGCCACTAGAAAGTGTTTTAACTGTGGCACTACCAAATTACTTTTGGACACCCATGACTGGTGCCTTCCATGTTTGGGACCTGAACACAATCCGCTGGACTGTCCCTCCTGCACTACTATTTCTGCAAGAAGTTTTCAACATCGAGCTCAACTTGATACGCCGTTCCCCTCAGCCCTGAGGGTACCAGCTCCATCTTCTTTTTTGCAGGATCAGGTAACCAAACAAAAGTCTGTAAAGACTAGCCAGTCCTCGGGTGGAAGATCTCATGTACATCATAGAGATGCCTTTCAGCTTGCCCCCGAGGACATTTTGGCTTTAAAACCCCGGCGGGAGGCTTCTGTTTCCAAAGCACTAACGGGGTTTCAGGTTGTTCCTGGGGTTTTTACCTCGGTGAATATGCCTGAGCCATGCCCGGTGGTGGTATCTGCTTTGAGCAGTGCCGGTATCCCGGCATCGGCAATGGTGCTGGATGAAACATTCCACACCAATGATCGTAGTCGAGCGCTCTCGGTATTTTCGGTGCCGTTAGAGCCGCTACCGACCGATCTTTCCACATCGGTCCCGGTACCGATGCTGGTATCCACGTCGGTACCCTCCAGACATGCATCGATAGACTCGCTTCTTTCGATACCGAGTCTAGAATCGATCTCTAGTCTGGATGACTGGGTACCGACTCATCTCGGTACCGACTTCAGACGGTACCGTAGACATTCCACCGATGATCCAGGTCTGCCACATTCGGTTACCGCGGTACCGGTAGTGCCTTCACAGACTGATCTTCATACATCGGTATCACTGATGGTACCGATCCCGGTACCGGAATCGGCATCAATATTGGTGTTGGTACCTCCCATGCTGTCAGCCGGCTCGCTTCCTTCCATACCAAGTTTGGAATCGATGCCCAGCATGGACGATTGGCTACCGATGGGTTGTGGTACCAATTTTCAGCGGTACCGACAACTATCTTCCAAAGATAATCCGATGCTCCACCCCTCCAAGAATTTGAATGAGCAGTGGGTGCTAGAACTAGTTCTTCAACAGATCTAGTTCTTCCTCCTCTTCCTCGAGGACTCCCCTCTGGGGAAATTTCTTTTCAAGCTTTTCTGCTTGATATGGCTAAGTTACTTGCCATTTCTATACCTGGTCAAGTTCCTGCACCAGGGGATCCACAACCTATACAGATCCCCTGCAATCCAAAGGAAGTCATTATGTTTCCTTTGCATCAGACCTTGCAGGATCTCCTATTTAGAACGTGGGAGACTCCTTTAACGGTATCCCCACCTTCTAGGGCAACTGATCTTCTATACAAGGTGCCCCCTTCTCCAGGTTTTCAAAAGCCTCAGCTCCCTCATCATTCTCTGGTTGTTGAATCAGCAATGAGGCATGTTAAGAGTACTAAAAAGCACTCTTCTTATCCGCCAGGTCGTAAGGCTAGGACTTTAGATGCCTTTGGACGTCAAACTTTCCAGGCATCCATGTTTTCAACAAGAATCTTTTCATATATTTTCTATATGGCATTATCTTCTGAGGAAGTCACAAAAGATTTATCACTTTTGACCCCTTTCCTCCAAGAGCCTAAAAGAGCAGATTTTTCTATGCTAGTCAATCATGCTCAAAATATTTCTAAGTTCCTTACTCGTGCTTCCCTAGACTCTTTCGAGTCTGTTAGCAGAATTTCTGCTATAGCCATAGGAGCACGACGTAGAGCCTGGCTCCAAGCTTCAGACTTGGACAAATCTGTACAAGATAGACTGGGAAATGCTCCTTGCACCGGAGAAAATCTCTTTAATAAAGAGACTTTACTCCAGGCTGCTCAGTTAACCACTGACACTATTGCTTTACAAGGCTTGTCTTTGCCTTCCTCTACCCCAGTTTGTAGAAAATCTACTACTAAGCTTTGTTCCCTTAATGGGAGAAGGTTTTATCCATCTTCTACCCATCATACAGATGCCTCTAGGCAGGGGAATCAACCAGCCAGGCTCAGGAAACCACAACCTCAACGGGTTCAGCAAACCCAGCAGCCGCAAGGTTGCTGATAAACTTTTCCCTGAATCCTTTTTCCTCTTTGAGGTTTAGATCCTGTAGTTTGCTTCTTACCTCTACAAGCATCTGCATCGTTTCCATCCTAAAATTTACATATGTCCCTATCAAAGAGACATCCTGACTATTAGCTCATTGAGCTTCTTAAAATGATTATGCTTTACAGGTAGTACAGTTACTCCTCGTCCTCTGAACCACAAAGAGGAGTAACAGCTGTCAATAAGGTCACCATGCCTTTACCTTTGACTTTTCTCCTGTATCAGCATCTCTCATACTACTTATCAAGGATTTACTTCACAGTAAGTCTTCTTTTCAACTCTGCCACTCTTACTAAGACATTTGGTCTGTACGAGTGATACCACTTTTTTGAGGGCTTTTCCTTAAGCCCCTAAGTTTCTTTCAGAGTTGTCTCCCCCTTGCATTCTTATTTTTCCTGGCAGCTTTTCAGACAATAGCGGAGTCTCAACATTCCTACTTACGTCTGTATTTCTTTCCCAATTCTGGGACCTAAGATGTCTACTGCTGCCTATCAATACTTAGAATTGCAGGGGTTCTTACTGGTTAGACCACTGACTTGCTGACCAAGCAACCAGGGCTTGTCCTCCAATTTCAATGGTCTCTGGCCCTACCACCAGATCCCAGAAGGTTTAAGAACCTTTTCTGGCTATTGTTGCAGACACATCACCTTGCTTTCTATCCTTAGCCTTCCCCAATCCTTGGGCTTGGCTGAATAGTCCATAATATCTACTGGCTCTTAAACACCAGTTTTTCTTCTGATTAACCTGCAACATGCTCTCTACATCTCTACGGAGCAGCTCTACACTATGGGGCCTTGTTCGAGAGCTTTAATGTCAGATGGTTGGGAAGGGCTTTACCTAGTCAGGCCTACTAGGTTCTCCCTGCCCTTACCATTTCCATTAAAGGCTTCTTTAATAAAGGTCACAGGCCTTTGATTAAGGGAAGACCTAAAGAATTATCAAATTCCCTGGTTTGCTTCACATCTCCAGGGGACCCCTTCACCAGGGATGTTTTTTCTTTCAGTATAGACCATCTCTGTCTGGTTTTTCCTTCCATCCTCAATTCTTCATGCCGTGATCCATGTTGAGCACACAAATGCACCATGCCCTTTTTACCCTCATCAAGGGTAAATGTGGTATTTTTATTTCATGGCATCTTTTTCTCCAGCTACCTGCTGGAGTTACGGAAGGATTCAGACTTACTGTCTGCAGATTGAAAACCTCCTCTGCATTATCCAGGTAGGTCTCCATTCCTGGTTATTCAGGGGCTAGAGTTCTTAGAAGACTCTAGACTTTTCTTGCCAGTGAGAGAACTCCCTTGGCTTCCTACCCATAACCAGGAAAAAGGGATTCTTTTAATATCTTCTCAAGCAGGCACCTCCCTTCTTGTTGCTAGATACCCTATGTGCAGACATGGGTATGTGTCCATATATATATATATCTATATTTACATGTATATGGACATATGCATATCTGTTTTTGTACCATGACTTTCAGTTTAGGTACACCTGAAGCCCTCCATATACTTTCCTTTTCAATTAGGAGGGACGTTTTCTGAATCTTCAGAAAATGGGAGGCTACAATGCCTCATTACTCCTATCCTCCTTTGCTACCAGATATAAGGATCTCCGAAGCTCCCTTCTCTTACAAGAACTATGGGGCTTGTTTACAAAGCTGCGGTAGCGGTTCGCGATCGTTATCGGAGCCGCAGCCCCATTGATTTCAATGGGGCCGCGGCTCCGATAACGACCGCGAACCGCTACCGCGGCTTTGTAAACAAGCCCCTATGTCTCTTAAAGTCAAAGGAGCTTCAGTTTTATTAATAGAGACTTCTGCGTTTTCCGCTAAGTCCTACCTCTTTGAACTACCCCAGTTTCACTGGGATTGCTTCTTCTCAACCTAAGGGTTCTACCTCAGCCTGTTTTTTGCACAATTTTACCTCTCCTTACATTGAGGTACTCCCTGAGAATATTCGGTTGGTTCATATTCACAATTCCACATGAACCTCCATATACCCTTTTTACAATGCCACTAGGTGAGGTCCATATTGGTTTATTGCTCTTCAATATTACCACTAAATATCACCTGCACAGAGACTCCCATCTAGGTATCCTGTTTGGTCCAGCTGTTCCACAGCACATCTTTTTAGTTCAACTTCTACCCTCCATCCCTAGGATGCCTGGGGTTTCGGTAAATCAGCATGGCTCTCAGATTCGCAACATGCTGGGACTCCTCCAGGCATCTTAACTTGGGAGTCCCCATATGTGAAGACTCATTCCTGCTTGTTCCTGGAGATAGCACAGTTACTTACCTGTAACAGGTGATCTCTGGGAATAGCAGGAATACGTCTTCACAACCCACCCACCTCCCCTAGGAGTTGCATTTCTCTGTCTCTATCTTTCCCTTTCTCTCTCTCTCTTTGTCTCAGCTTTAAAACTTAACTGAGGAGAGGCAGTTGGGAAAGGCGGGAAGGCAGCACGCAGGCGTGCTGGGATGCTTCCAAAAGCGTTCTGATTGGACGCTGGGGAGCATTCCCGCGCAGACTCCGTCAGTACCGACGTACCCATATGTGAAGACTTATTCCTGCTGTTCCCAGAGATCACCTGTTACAGGTAAGTAACTGTGCTTTCTGTCAGTTTTAAAGAGAGGAATTTACTCAGCCTGTCATGGCTGAGAGGGGAGAAATTAGGGAAGTGATTAAACAACCTCAGTCGCGCAACCTGCACTATCTCGTGGTTGCCTGGGAGCTCTAACTTCTTCTAGCAACTTGGTATTTTCTATTCTACTGGCAGAAATGAGATAGACAAGGGGGGGGGGTACCTGCTAAGCAGGAAGTGAGGAAGCTGGTCAAGGACTGATAAACGATATATTATACAGACTTTTCTTATGCTTGATTAACCCTTTTGTAAAAACAACATTTTCATGTTTCTATCAAGACCATGTGAGCAAGCAGATCAGTCGGGTTTTCATGATGTCCCTAATGAATATTCATGAGATCTATTTGCATCCACTGCCTTCCATTGTATGGAAATAGGTCCAGGAATATTCATTAGGGTCATCATGAAAACCTGACTGGTCTGCGGCTCTCCAGGACCGGACTTGCCCACCCCTGAACTAGGGAAAGTGTGGTGACAAATGGAAAAACAACAAGTTCAGGAAACCCTAGCCACCAGTTTTTCCTTAGCATCTTGAAATCAGACTTGAATCTGTCTGTGTCTTTTTTTCTCCTTTCCAATTCTTCTTAGCTCCAGACAGCCCTAGCAAAGCTTCTATTATTTGTTCTCCTTTCCTATCTTAAACTCCAGCCAAGCTGCTACATTTTTTCTTCTTTCCAATACTAAATCCCTAGCAGCATACCTTCCTCGTGCTCTGAAAGTCAAATGGTTCTCTGGGACTTGGGCTGGGGTGTCTGTTCCAGCCCTGCTGTGACCAGGGCTGATTCATCCACTAGGCAGACTAGGTATCAACCTACAGCTACAGGTCTCGCGGGTGTGTGTTTGGAGGGGGAGGGGAGGAATGGCAGCACTGCAACTCCTCCATATTCTTCAAGTCAAGAATGGAGTAAGCTGTTGTCAGGTGACCTGCAAGCATACACTTATAACCTGACAGTCCTATCTCCTCCGACACAAACCTACTGTCAGAAGGGACAAGAACAGAAGGCCATGAGTGCATGCGGGTGCTTAAAAGCCTTCAGCTGCACTGACAAGCACCTCCTCTGCAGCTGCCTTGAAGAATGTAGAGGGGCCAAGATACCTTCTGCCCCCACAGATCTGCTGCTGTCTTCTATGGGAGAGGGGGAAAGAAAGAAGTAATTGGCAGCTGGGTGAGGGAGAAGGGAACAGGAGATCCTGAACACTTTGAGGGGAAGAGAGGGAGAGATATTAGAATATGAAGGATAAGATAGGATAGAGAAGGGAAAGTACTAGACTATGGGGGAGCAGGACCTTAGCCGCTCCAGGGAAGGGCAAAGGTAGCATGACTGAAGTTTCGCCTCAAGCAGAAAATAACCTTGGGCCTTCCTTGGCTATGACCTCATGAGCCATGGGATTTTCAGAACTCAGTCAGGGATAGGTATCTCTGGCTGCCTGTTAAAGTCTATAAAATAATGAGTGGAGTAGAATGAGTAAATGTGAATCGATTGTTTCCCCTTCAAAAAGTATAAAGTCTAGGAGGGTATACAATGAAGCTACATAGCAACATAGTATATGATGGCAGATAAAGACCAGTGTGGTCCATCTAGTCCACCCAGTAAGGTGAGCAAGCTAGATGGACTATGTCACTCTGTTCAGCTCATTCCCCTCTTTGCCTTTGTTTAGGGTTGTTCCTGCCGCTCCATGCAGGTCAGCCCCCCTCTATTTGTTGAAGTATAAAAGATATTTAAATTTACTTTGATTTCATCCTTTTGCTATAAAGGGATCCACTGTATCTGACCCATGCCATTTTGAATTCAGCCCCTACCACCTCTATTGGGAACATTCCAAGTATCTACCACCCTTTCAGTGAAAAAGTATTTCCTGACATTGCTTTTAAATTTACCTGCTTGCAGCTTCATTTTATGTCCTCTAGTTCTACAGCTTCCCCTTTGAAAAATGTTTGTTTGTTCATTAATACCCTTTAAATATTTAAAAGTCTGTATTATATCTCCCTTGTCTCTCCTCTCCTCTAGGGTATACATATTTAGGTTTCAAGTCTCTTTTCATACATTTTCTGGTGCAGACTCAAAATCATTTTGGTTGCCTTCCTCTGAACCATTTCAAGTCTTTATATCATTTGTGAGATATGGTCTCCAAAACTGAACACAATACTCCCAGTAAGGCCTCACCAATGACTTGTAGTACTGTGTTCAGTTTTGGAGACCATATCTCACAAAGGATATAAAAAAACTTGGAAAGGAAGACCTGGGCTGCCCCAGGGAAGGGCGAAGGTAGCATGGCTGAAGGTTAATCTAGGGCAGAAGATAACCTTGGGCCGCTCTTATTTATTTATTTATCCAGATTTGTATACCACTTTCTCCTTCAATCAAAGTGGTGGGCTACACACATTGGGTTTACATTGAATAGGGGTGACACTATGTACATAAAAGTTAGAAGCGTGGGTTATCATTATCTTCAAGCTCAGTTAGTGGGTCCTTTGTCTTAGCTGTGGCCTCATGAGCTATGGGATTTCCAAAACTCAGACTAATCAAAGAATTTTTTTTTCATTTAACACGTAATGTAGTAAAAGCTGTTAGTGTAGATGAGTTTAAAAAAGGTTTGGACAAATTCCTTGAGGAAAAGTCCCTAAACCATCATTAAAGTGGACTGGGGAAAATCCACTGCTTATCCTGGGAATCTGACTACTTTAAGATCCTGCCAACTACTTGTGACCTGTATTGGCTACTGTTGGGAACAGGATACTGGGCTTGATGGACACTGGTCTGACTCACTATGGCAAATCTTGGGTTATTAAGTTCTAAGCATTTACGTAGAAACATAGAAACATGATGACAGAAAAAGACCACATGGCCTATCTAGTCTGTCCTTCCATATCAACAACTACAACAGTCCGCTTTTTACCTTTAGAGATCCTCTGTGTTGGTCCCATGCTTTTTTGAATTCAGTTACTGTCCTCATCTCTACCACCTCCACTGGGAGACTATTCCACGGATCCATGATTGGCTCATGCTGGCTGCTAGTCATCCCTTCTTGACCTCCACCCCCTCCCAAATTGGCTCTAGTATGTCTGGCTGTTTGCAAACATGAAAAATGAAGTTCATGAACAGCAATTTGTGCAAATTTCCCAAGCATGCACTTTTGATTAGTTGACACCAGAATGAACAGAAAATCGTGATTTTTATTGATTTTTCCATTCATACAAAAATTTAAAAAATCTAATCAACCAACAAACTCCAGATGTTATCAACATGTAAATTCTGTATGGGAGGCACACTCCAGTAAGACAGAAAAGAAACAAGACCAGAAAATGAAGACACTGAGCCATATAATCAAGTCTATGGCAGTAAAGACTGAAAACAATTTTATTATCTGATAAAGAATATTAATAACTCATCAGTGTGAAATATCCTGGGACCTAGTTGAAAGTCTCTTACTAGAGTGTGCCTCCCATACAGAGTTTCCATGTTGATAACATCTGGAGTTTGTTGGTTGATTAGATTTTTTTCTGGTCCATAATTAATTCATTTGTACCTTGGACATACTTCCAGCCAGAGGCCATTATACTAATTTTAAATATTTAGTGGTAAAAGAATTTAAAGAAAGTACTTTAGGTATATTTTGAAAGTAGCTTATAATAATTCTCTGCAGATAAGCGCAGGCAAACTTGCTTGTGACATATTTGACATTGCCAGTGTGCCAGAACTCTCCCCTAGCTCAAAAAAGTATTTTTGACTTCTCAGAGCATGTGTTCATTCACCTATCTAAAGAGAAGCAAGGGGTGAAAGACACAGTCTGATGCTCCACCAGGGAAGGAACCCTTGATGCTACTGGAAGGAAAGTCTACCAAAGTGTGCCCTTAGCTATAAAGATCTTGGTGCATCAGCTACAGATCCTACACTACCATCATGATCTCCTTCAGCAGCTGGATCACCAACTGCACACCAATCTTCGGGAGTCAGTTAACATCTCAATCGCTCTATGTATGATGCTTATGACTCAGTTACCCATTCTGCAGCCACAGCCAGAAGTGCCAGACTTAAGACTTGGCTTATGTCTCTCAGATTCTGCAAAGATCTGCATGACCAGATGTCAATTTCCTAGACTCAATGGACACAGCTGCCCCAGTACCAGCAAGCATACCATTTAGCGTACTCACCTGTAACAGGTGTTCTCCAGGGACAGCAGGAATCAGTCCTCACATATGGGTGACATCGGCGCCGATGGAGCCCTCGTGTGGAGCAATTCCCCAGCTTTCAAAGAAAGCCTTTGGGAATGCATCGTGCATGCGCGGTCCACTTCCCGCCCAAGGGTGCCATCTTGCTCAGTCAGATGACATAGCTAAGAAGACAGCAAAAATGAGAAAAAAATCAATCAAGGACTGCAACTCCAGGGGAGGAGGGAGGGTCATGAGGACTGATTCCTTCTGTCCCTGGAGAACACCTGTTACAGATGAGTAACTACGCTTTCTCCAGGAACAAGCAGGAAGTCAGTCCTCACATATGGGACTCCCTAGCTATAGGCTACCGAGAACCCATAGCTGAAAATGGCTCCCTCTAGAAGAGCCGCAGCAGCAGTGATAGGATTTTTCTCCGAGAACACAACCCCCACGGTAGCCTGACACCAAAGGGTCGGAGGGTAGGAGTTGCCTAAACCTCAAATAGGTTACAGAGTACTGCCTGAGCGAAAACACTGTCCCGCTGGGACTCTCTCTCCAGGCAGTAGTGGGCTGCAAAAGTCTGGCTTGAAGACCAAGTTGCGGCCCGGCAGATGTCTGCCAAAGGAACAGAGCAGTGGTTAGCCACTGATGTGGCCTTAGCCCTGACAGAGTGGGCCGTGATTTGGCCCTGCAGCCGGAGGTCAGCTGCCCTATACGCCCAGGCTATGCAGTCTGCCATCCAGGTGGATAACGTGCGCTTGGAGACAGGTAGACCCAGTTTACTAGGGTCATACGAGATGAAGAGCTGGGAAGCTCTCTGGTGTCCCCGCGTATGTTCCAGGTAGAAGGCGAGCGCTCTCTTACAGTCCAGGGTATGCAGAACCGCCTCTGCCCTGCTGGTATGTGGCCTGGGAAAGAAGGTTGGAAGAACCACCTCTTGGTTAAGGTGAAAAGAGGAAATCACCTTTGGGAGGAACTTGGGGTGAGTACGTAGGACCACCCTGTTTTTGTAAAACCGTGTATACGGCCTATCCGATACTAAGGCTTGCAGCTCACTCACATGTTGAGAAGACGTAAGTGCCACCAGAAAGAGTGCTTTCCAGGAAAGGAAGCGGGGATGACAGGTGGACATTGGTTCAAAAGGTGGGCAAGTAAGTCGCTGCAAGACCACTCTGTAGCTGGTGGGGGAATCGGGGGCTTCAAGAGTAGGAGGCCTCTGAAAATCGGGATACCAAAGAATGAGCTGAAAGAGGTTGCCTGTCCACGGGAGAGTGGTTAGCTGATAGCGCACTCAGGTGGACCCTGACAGAGTTACACTTGAGGTGGAGCAAGTACTGCAATACCTGAGGTACGTGACAAGTGAATGGGTTCTCCTTATTCTGAGCACACCATCCTTCAAATCTACGCCACTTGAAGGCGTAGGATTTCCTAGTGGATTGCCTACTAGAGGCCAGCAACACCTATTCAACCTCCTTGGGAAGGAGTAGAGGCGCAAGTACTACCCTCTCAGCAGCCAGGCCATTAAGTTGAGGGATCTGAGATTTGGGTGTAGCAAAGAACCCTGTTCCTGGGTCAAGAGGACGGGCTGTACCCCCAGTGGGAGAGGAGTCTCGACCACCAGTTGAAGGAGGAACCAAGGCTGTCTGGGCCACCTGGGGGCTACCAGGATGACCGAGGCCTCGTCCTGAAGAATCTTGAACAGAGTGCGTGCCACCAGGGGCGTGGGTGGGAACGCATAAATGCCCTGTGCCCATGACATCAGGAAAGCATCCGCTGCTATGCTCAGTGAATGCCGCTGTCTCGAGCAGAACCGGGGCAACTGATGGTTTTGTGGACTGGCAAAGAGATCCATGGATGGGAGACCCCAACGACTGAAGATCCGCTGGGCTACATCCCGGTTTAGTTGCCATTCGTGAGGCTGAACAATCCTGCTCAACTTGTCCACCAGGAGGTTCTTCTGACCTGGCGGATAAACTGCCTTTAGGGACATGTGTGCCACTGCAAAAGAGCAGAGGTCCAGAGGTTCCTGGCATAGGACGCGAGATCCTGTGCCCCCCTGTTTGTTGATGTAGAACAGCGCTACCTGATTGTCTGTCTGTATCAGCACTGATTGATTTTCAAGAAGATGACAGAAGGCTTGAAGAGCTAGGCGGATGGCTCAAAGCTCTAGAAGATTGATCTGGAGTGCGGCCTCTTGCGAGGACCACTGACCCTGAGTGCATGATCCCTGGCAATGGGCCCCCCAGCCCAGCAAGGAGGCATCTGTCGTCAGCACTCTGGTGTGAGAAGGAGGTTGGAATGGTACTCCCTGAAGCAAGTTGGGGGGGGTGAAGCCACCATTGCAAGGCTGTCACAAGCAGCTTGGAAATCGCTACTCTGTCGCTGAGGCGGCCAGTGGGTTGCGTCCACTGGTCCCTGAGGCTCCATTGAGCTGTGCGCATGTGGAAACGAGCATATGGAGTCACATGCACCGTGGAGACCATGTGGCCCAGGAAGCTAAGAAGACTCTTGCGGAGACTTGAGGTTTGTGCTGGACCTGCTGTACCAAGTCCAGCAACCTCCCTGCCCTGTCCAGCGGTAGGTAAGCTTTTGCCTGAAGTGTGTCCAGTCTTGCCCCTATGAACTCCAGGTTCTGAGTGGGGAGTAAAGTGGACTTTTCATGATTTATAATAAACCCTAGGTGATGGAGCAGGGTGACTGTGCGAGCAGTGGCCTGCTGTGTCTCCTGTGCCGACCGGCCCCTGATGAGCCAGTCATCCAGGTATGGAAAGACGAAGAAATCCTGGCTTCTGAGGAAGGCCGCCACCACTGCTAGGCATTTGGTAAATATCCTGGGAGCAGATGCTAGGCCAAAGGGAAGCACCTTGTACTGGAAGTGGTTTCCTCTGATCACAAACCTGAGGTACTGTCTGTGGTCTGGGTGTATGAGGATGTGAGTATAAGCATCCTTTAAATCTAAGGAGCATAGCCAGTCTCCCTGGTGGAGGTAAGGCAGTAGGATCCCACGGGAAAGCATCTTGAACTTTTCCCTCACCAGGAACTTGTTTAGATTTCGCAAGTCCAGGATGGGGTGTAGGCCTCCTTTTCTTTTTGGTATGAGGAAATACCTGGAGTAGAAGCCTTGCCCCTGCAGGTGGTGGGGCACCGGTTCCACCACCTGATCCTTTAGCAGACCTGCCTACTCCTGCAGGAGGAGGTTCCTGTGAAGAGGTGGTCTTAGAGGCTCTCCTGGGAAAAAGAAGGTGGGCACCTGGTGGAAGTGAAGCAAGTAGCCCTGTTGGACTACCTGCAGAACCCAGGCATCGGTAGTAATGGCTGGCCACCTGTGAGCGTACAGGGCCAACTGTCCTCCTGTGCAGGGCCAAACCACTGGTGGGAGAGGAGCTATGCACTGGGAGTCAAAAAACCCCTCCTGACTGGGTAGAAGCCGAAGCTGGAGGCTTGGGGGTCTTTGGCTTACGTGGGCCATGCCCCTGGCCTGCTGCCCCTGTTGAGGAGCTGGGGCGGCCTGGTAAGTGGGGTAGTTTCTGTAAGCCATACCCTTCCTTGGGAAAAAGGGCTTTTTCCTCGAGACCTTCTTCTTGTGAGAAGGGGCAGATGTCTTCTTCGACAACCTTGTCCGGGTCAAGTACTCGGACTCGCATTCTGCAGCTTTCTCAGTCATGGGTTTGCCAAAGAGGTTATCTCCTCAGCATGGGACATCGACCAACTTGTCCTGAACCCATGGCTCTAGGTCCGACGACATGAGCCAGGCCTGACGGCGTGCACTGATGCCAGCCGCGGCTACTCGGGCTGAAGCCTCAAAGCCGTCGTAAGCTGCTTGAGACATGAACTTCGAGCACTCTCTGATACCTGTGGACAAGGCCTTGAAGCACTGCAAGGATTCCTCGGACAGGCCAGCCAAGAATCCGGCAATTTCCTTTGCCAGGTCCCGCAAGTACATGCCCATGTACAGCTGGTAAGTTTGGACACAGCATGACAGCATCGAGCCCTGGTAACACTTTCTGCCGAGGGTGTCCAGGTTCTGGGCCTCCCGGCCGGGAGGCACCAAGAAGTGCATTTTTTGGCTTTTCAGCCAGTGCATGGCCGATTCCACAACCATGAAGTTGTGTGGCAGCTGCGCCTTCTGGAACCCAGGACTCTTGCGGACTCAATAGATGGAATCGACCCGCTTGCTGAGCACTAGCATTGAGGCCGGGGACTCCCACATGCAGAGTGTCAGCCGTTCCAACATCGCAGGCACTGGTACAGTAAGGGCCTCCTTCGAGGGAGAGTCATACTGGAGGGCATCAAGCTCCTCGGCTCGAGGCTCCTCCTCGGCATCGGCAGGGAATGCCATAGCCTTGGCCATGTCCCTGATGAAGTCCGAGAACTGAGTGTCCTCCGGAGGGGACCTAGTCCGAGGCTCCGAACCCGGAGAGTCCGATGGGACACACTGGGTTCGGAAGGTATCTGGGGAGTCTTCCTCCTCCATCTCCCATGCCGAGTCCTCCGAGGAGGACTCGATGGGCTCTGTCCTCGAGGTCTTCAAGCCGGACCGCCCCGACACCAAGGGCATAGGCGTCGACGACCTTGGTCCCGAACGGGAGGTTTTGGTGGAGGATCGACTCGAAACCTGATCGACTCAAGGATCGGCTCGGCCTCCAGCGTCGACTTTGACGTCGATGTCCCGGTGGTCGGGGCGGATGAACCGGTGAGACCGGCCATCAGTGCCCGCTGCTGTTCCCATGAAGGCAACCATGCTGCTCTCCAGGGCCGCCAACCTGAGACTGAACTCAGAAGGCTCCGCAGCTCCCAGCTCGGGCCCCGACATCGTCGGGCCCGATGCCGGCTCTCCCGGAGGAGAGTCCATGAGGACAACGGAAGTTACCTTGTCCGATGTCTCCGGCTCCCTGTGAAGTAGTTTAGCCAGCTGCTCCGACTCCGAGGACCCGGAGCGGCGGTCCGGGCTCCGTGGCTTGGACCCCGAGGGCCCAGGCTGATCAGAGGCGTCCAGCGACACTGCCCTCATGAGCCTCGTCTTCCTCCAGTGTTCCCTGGAGGGAGACCCCCGCTTAGAAGACCCACGACGGTGCTCGGGCTCTGATTCCCGAGATGTCGAGGCTTCTGATGAGGTCTGGGCCCGGCCGGAGGCGGACTCGGAAAAAATCCTGTCACACTGCTGATGCCTGCTCCTCAAAGACTTTGAAGACATCTTACCACACGGCCCACAGACCACCAGGTCATGGTCGGGGCCAAGGCATCGGAGGCAGCAGTCATGTGTGTCGGTGAGAGACATCGGTTCCTTACACCGATTACATTTTTTAAACCCGCTGGCAGCCATCGGGGAAAAAAGGGCCCCTGCGAGGTCAAACAACTGGGCTGCCAGTGAAAACTAAAAAGAGCGCGAACGCTAGTCACGAAGGACAAAAACGAAAAATAGGACCGGACTCGATACCGGTGTACCGAGCCAGGGGCGGGAAGGGGAACCTGTGTCGACTGGGAAGCTGAAAAAAAGAATAATCAACTTTTCCACTTTTTCCACGGTTGAAACAGGACCACATTCGTTGGCCTCTGTGGAAAAAAGAAGACTGAGCAAGATGGCACCCTTGGGTGGAAAGGGGACCGCGCATGCGTGATGCATTCCCAAAGGCTTTCTTTGAAAGCTGGGGAATTGCTCCACACGAGGGCTCCATCGGCGCCGACGTCACCCATATGTGAAGACTGACTTCCTGCTTGTTCCTGGAGAATCAATATTTCAGCAGTTTTACCCTTGTAGGAGGTACCAGCTGTATCCCCATCTGCCAGTGCAGCACTCTTCCATCCCTTCTTACAACTAAGGTTGAAGGTCCAGACAGAGGAAGGTGCAAACTTCTGCTCCACCTCCCGCAGACAAACAAAACCTGTTTTTGACTACCTGCTAGTAGGGGACAGGATCCACCACTTCAGAGAGATATGGTAATCCATAACCTCAGATCATTAAGACCTCAACATCATCATATGGGGTTATAAAATCAATTTCTCAGATTTCCCACCTCCACACCCCCCCCCCTAAAAGATCATCAGTTTACTCCCCATTTTCAATCTCTGAAATCTCATTGTTCACATCAAGAGGAAGAAAACCAAAATGCATTCCCTGGCCACAATGACTGACTTGCCTCCCAGGACCTAAAGGATGTCTGTACAAATATCCCAATTCTTTCTTAGATTGGAAATATCTGTGTTTCACATTCAGGCTCCAAATATAACAGTACAAAGTGTTTTCCTTCAGACTCTCATTGGCCCCAAGTGAATTCACAAAGTGCCTTGCGGTGGTCGTGGCCTACCTTTACCCACCACAGACACTGCATATATATATCCCCTACCTTGATGACTGCCTCATTTCTGCCTCATCAAAATACGCTGCATGTCACACACATGGACCACCACTTACACACTCAAAACACTGGCCTTCATAGTAAATATGGAAAAGTACAAACTGCGCTCTTGGCAGAGCCTACAGCTTATTGGGATGAACATAAACACTGCCCACTGCCCAGTCAAAAAGATTCAAATCATCCAGCAACTTT
This sequence comes from Ichthyophis bannanicus, assembly GCA_033557465.1. Taxonomy (NCBI): domain Eukaryota; kingdom Metazoa; phylum Chordata; class Amphibia; order Gymnophiona; family Ichthyophiidae; genus Ichthyophis; species Ichthyophis bannanicus. The sequence continues at coordinate 79,111,047 of CM066048.1, forward strand.
CTATCCAATTGAACTGGCTGCGCCCATCTTTATCTTTATCTTTATTTGAGGCATTTGATAGACCGCCCTGTGCCGAGGCGTTAGGGCGGTGTACAATAAAATAAGGCTGCTAGAAAACACAGGAGGAAAAGAACGCCATTAAATAACAGGAGAGATATAGAAAAGAGGGAGGAAAAATAGAACAGAACAAATATCAACACAAACTACAATTATATGGACCAGGGAGATGGGAGAACGGGGAGGGTAAGGAGGAGGTTGATAGGGCTAAATAATCGGTGTAGAAGATGTCCAGAGATTCACAGAGGGTTATGAGGAAAGAGGGGCCGAAGGACTAATAATGAATGAGAATTAATGAAGAGCTTATTAGAAACTGAGTAAATGGTTTAAGGGGGGCTGGGAAGATCAAAAGCCTGATGGAAAAAATGGGTCTTGAGGAGGGCTTTGAATCGAGGAAAAGACAGTTCAGTGCGGAGGGGATGCGGGAGAGAGTTCCATAAAGCAGGACTAGCAAAAAAGAAGGCAGCATGGCGGGTAGACTCAAGGTGGGCGTTTGTTGGGGATGGAAGGAAGAGATGGTTGCCATGAGAGGAACGGAGAAGGCGAGGCATAGGCTGGAGATAAATGAGATCTGCTAGGTACTGAGGGGTACTAGTGTGGAGGGCTTTATGTGTCAAGATAAGAAGTTTATAGAGATAGCGAAACTTGATGGGGAGCCAATGAAGAGAAAGAAGGCAGGGGGTGACATGGGCGCGAGGAGAGGAGAAAGTGAGAAGACGGGTAGCAGTATTTTGAATGAGCTGTAGTCTCCGGAGTTGGTATTGTGGAAGACCAGCAAGAAGAGAGTTGCAGTAATCAAGTCGGGTGATCACTAAAGAAAGCACAAGAGTGGTAAGGGATTTGACTGAAAGCAGAGGACGAACAGCTCTGATCCTGCGGAGGTGAAAAAGAGAGCTGCGTACCACACCAGAGATATGGTGATGAAAGGACAGGAAAGGATCAAGAGTGACACCAAGATAGTGGAGGGTTGGCACTAGGGGGATGGAAGAGCCGGACATGTGGGGTGACAGAGTGGGGGGAGGAGCGCCAAAGGTGAACCAGATGGCTGCTGACTTGGAGGGATTGACTACAAGAAAATTGCAACGGAACCAATCAGAAATGGCAGTCAAGCAGGTATTGAGGAGAGTGAGGTCCGGGACTGAAGAGGAAGTGTGATGGATTAAGAGGATGTCGTCGGCGAAAAAATATGCAGAGATACCATGCTGTTGTATGAGAAGGGCAAGAGGGGCAAGAAAGATATTAAAAAGAAGGGGGGCAAGGATGGAACCCTGAGGGACCCCACAGAGAAGAGGAAAGGAGGTAGAGGAAGAGGAGCCAACGTGAACTGCGAAAGAGCGAGAGGTGAGAAAAGATTGAAACCACTGGTGAACAGTGCCACAGATGCCGAGGTCAGAAAGACAGGTGAGAAGTGTATGATGATCAACGACGTCGAAAGCAGCGGAAAGATCCAGGGAGACAGCTATAGAAAGATCACCCTTATCGTGTGAGCGGTGCAGTTCGTTAAGGAGTGCTATGAGGATGGTTTCTGTGCTGTGACCGGGCCTAAATCCTGATTGTCGGGGGTGGAGGAAGTTGATGGAGTCAAGATGAGCAGTAAGTTGACGAAAGACAAGTTTCTCAAGTAGTTTGGAGAGAAAAGAGAGGTTGGAAACAGGACGCCAGTTAGAAAGAATGGTGGGGTCAAGAGTGGGTTTCTTAAGAAGAGGGCGGACTACTGCATGTTTCCAGGCAGAGGGGAAACAACCAGAGGTAAGACTAGAATTAAGAATAGCAAGGGCAAAAGGGGTAAGAGAAAGTGAAGAGTCAGTGAGCCAAGAGGAGGGCAACGGATCCAGCAGGCAGGTGGTCTTATGGGAGGAAGAGATTGCTATAGCAAACTCAGAGGGGATAATGGCCTGAAACTGAGACCAGGTGTGGGAGAGAGCAGGGGCGGGTGGAGAGACGAGACTAGGGGAAGCAGGGGGGGGAAGTGGGGGTGGGCAGGAGGCAAATGAGGAACGCAGTGAGAGAATCTTGTTTGAGAAGAAGGTAGTGAGGGTTGTGGGACTTGGAACTGAAAGAGAAGGCGACGAAGGGAGAGAGACAGAGGAAAAAGATAGAAGATTCAGAACCTGATAGAGCTGACGGGAAGAATTTGAGGAGGATGCAATAAGAGTAGAATAGTAAGATTGTTTGGCAATGGTAATCATAGAATGATAGGTCTTTTGAACATGACGGAAAACGGCTAGGGAGGAGTCAGAAGGGTGTTTATGCCACAACCGTAGAGCACGGCGGAGATGAGAATGCTGCAAGTAGAGACCTGGGTGATACCAGGGGTGGCGTAGTGACGGACAATCAGGGACAGGATGGAGGGGGGCCACGGAGTCGAACGCGGAGGAAAGAGAAGAGGTCCAGACAGTAACCTGCTGGTTTACTGAAAGGGAGGAGAAATCAGGAGGAAAGAGGGAGTCAGTAGAAGGGAAGTGTAGCAGAGATGCTGTAGTAATGTGACACTTCAAGATCTGGGAGGGGGGGGAAGGATACGAGAGGATGGGATCCTGGGGAAGGGGAAGAAGCAAGGAGAAGAAAATACAACTGTGATCAGACCAAGGAAGTGGGAGGGGAGTGATGTTAACTGGCAAAAATGGTGAGGAAACTGGGGTGAGAATCAGATCAAGGGTGTGACCTGAGGTGTGAGTGGGGCAGGTCACATGTTGGGCAAGAGAAAGGTCGCTGAAAAAGGACGAAAGTACTTTAGCACGCTGCTGTGCTTGAGAGCCAAGGTGGGCGTTAAAATCTCCCAGAACAACAAGGTAAGGCGAAAGTAGGACTGACTCGGAAAGAGAGAGAAGGAGGGGATCCCAGAGGTCAGCGCGTAATGATGGGGGTGCATAGATCAGTAGAAAATAAATTGGAGTGGTGGAGGTGGAGCAAAACAGGAGGGATTCAGGATAGGGGGAGCGGGCGACACAGGAACGACCAGGAAGGATGTCCGGTGGATAACAGCAACCCCTCCCCCTGTACGATGTTGCCGGGGAGCGTGGAAGGCAGTATAACCAGGAGGAAGGCAGCGAAAAAGAACACCGTCCTCCCCATCACTAAGCCATGATTCCATAAGGAAAAGCAGATCAAGAGAGTGTTGGTCGACAAGGTCATAGATAAGATGGGACTTGGACCATAAAGACCGACAGTTCAAAAGAGCAAGTGAGATAGGCAAAATGGATATGAGAGAGGGTGAGGAATGGGGAGCACAAGGAGGAGGAAAACTGGACTGGCATGGAAGGAGGTTATGCATATTACGATATGAAACCCCACTTAGTAAAAGGGGGGCGGAGGAAGGGCAGTGACCCCAGAACACGGGGATGGTAGTCATGGGGACCGACGGAGAGACAACGGAAAGATCAGACCACCAAGCTGGTTGTGAGGGGAGGAGCGACCCGGAAGTAGCAGTAGAGGGGAATAGCAGAAACAACCGGAAGAAGTGAACAAAGAGCAGCGGGAAAAGGGACATTAGAAATGGAAAAGACACAGCGATGGTACACCGAGAGGAGGGTGGTAGGCGACGCCCCCCGTCATCACCCCAAGGAACTCGCCCAAGGAGCATGTCCTGCTACTTGTGCGCGCACCTTTGGCGTGCGCCGCAGCGCAGGACGCTGACGGTCTGAGCTTTAAGGAGAACAGTTTACCTGTGGGCGGGACTGGCAGGAATTGGATTGATTGAAGATCACAAACAGCAAATCAGGGCCTGGAGGAGACATAGAGCAATAGACTATAGCAAGCAGCGGCAGCAACAACACAGCAACACAGCAGCTCTTGAGGGACGCCGACGGTCTGAGCTTTAAGGGGAACAGTTTACCTGTGGGCGGGACTGGCAGGAATTGGATGGATTGAGGATCACAAACAGCAAATCAGGGCCTGGAGGAGACACAGAGCAATAGACTATAGCAAGCAGCGGCAGCAACAACACAGCAGCTCTTGGAGGACGCCGACGGTCTGAGCTTTAAGGGGAACAGTTTACCTGTGGGCGGGACTGGCAGTAATTGGATGGATTGAGGATCACAAACAGCAAATCAGGGCCTGGAGGAGACACAGAGCAATAGACTATAGCAAGCAGCGGCAGCAACAACACAGCAACACAGCAGCTCTTGAGGGATGCCGACGGTCTGAGCTTTAAGGGGAACAGTTTACCTGTGGGCGGGACTGGCAGGAATTGGATGGATTGAGGATCACAAACAGCAAATCAGGGCCTGGAGGAGACACAGAGCAATAGACTATAGCAAGCAGCGGCAGCAACAACACAGCAACTCTTGAGGGACGCCGACGGTCTGAGCTTTAAGGGGAACAGTTTACCTGTGGGCGGGACTGGCAGGAATTGGATGGATTGAGGATCACAAACAGCAAATCAGGGCCTGTGGGCGGGACTGGCAGGAATTGGATGGATTGAGGATCACAAACAGCAAATCAGGGCCTGTGGGCGGGACTGGCAGGAATTCTTCAACTACTAGGACATGACAGCATCAGTTCATGTTGTTTCTCTGGCATGACTGTACATGTGTCCTCTGGAATGGCACCTCAAGCTACGCCGGAATCAGTATTGTCAAACCTTTTGAACAAAACTTCCTTTAACAGGGCCCAACGTCCAAAAGCTTCAGCATTTCCTGTGTTGGTGGAACATTCTGACCAACTCCATCAACAGGTATCCATTCCAAGTTCCACTGCATCAACACCCCTCATTATAGATGCTTCTGTGTATGGATGGGGCACCCACCTACTACACCTCTTCTTTCAGGGAAGGTGGACAGCTGCAGAATGTATGATGCATATCAATATTCTGGAACTCCAGGCAGTCTTTTATGTGCTCAATGTCTTCAAGGCCTGGATTCAGAACAAGATCTTACTTGTTTAAACTGATAACCAAGTCACCATATTCTACATGAGCAAGCAAAGGGGCTCTGGCTCCCTGAGATTTTGCCAGGATGTCATCAGATCTGGCTCTTCACCTGCTCCATAAATACTATACTCAGGGCCACATACATACCAGGATCTCAAAACCAGCTAGCAGACACCTTCAGCAGACACTTGGATCCCCACAAGTGGTTCCTGGACTCAGTGTGCTCCACCGTATCTTCCAAAGATCGAGCCCTCTGGAAGTAGATCTATTTGCCTCTACAGAAAATGCAAAAACGTTCCCTACTCACTGCCTCTGCCTGTGCAAACACAGATAGGCTCATGATGCCTTTGCAGTCTCATGGAGACACTGCCTCCTCTAAGTCTTTCCTCCATTTTCACTGATTTGCCAGAAGAATGTGAACATCATATTAGTAGCCCCCAAATGGCCAAGACAGGCATAGTTCCCTCACCTCCAAGCCCCCATGGAGGATGCCGCCATACCCTTGGACATGCAATCCACCTTGCTGATGCAGCATCATGGTAGCCTGCTTCATGCCAATCTCAGCAACATTTTCCTCATGGTATGGAAATTGAACAGTACTTCCTGACAATGTGCACGCTGCCATTCTTACTTCTTGGAGACCACACCTTCAAAAGTGGAGACTACATCTTCAGAATGATATAAACAGGATGGAGTTGGTGCAGAAGATAGCTACCAAAAAAGGTCAGTGATCTTCGTTATAAATCATATGGGGACAGACTTAAAGATCTCAATATGTATACTTTAGATGAAAGGTGGGATAGAGGAGATATAACAGAGATGTTTAAATACCTCTGTGGCATAAATGCACAAGAAGAGAGCCTCCGTCAATTGTAGGTAAGCTTTGCAATGAGGGGACATAGGATGAGGGTGAAAGGGGATAGACTCAGAAGTAATATGCAGAACTATTTCTTTATGGAAAGAGTGGTAGATGCATGGAATAGTCTCCCAGTGGAGGTAGTAGAGATGAGGACAGTATCTGAATTCAAGAAAGTATGGGACAAACAGATCTCTAAAGGAAAAAAAGGGACTATAGTAAAAGCAGCCATATGGTCTTTTTCTGCCATCATGTTTCTATATTCTAGAAAACCTGTGACCAGATGATCTACCAGCACAAATGGTTCCGGTTCATCCACTAGACTGCAACACAAGGGCATGACCCAGTCTCCTGCCTGTCAACTTAGTCCTCATATACCTGCTAAACCTCGAAGGCTGGCCTGCAGATGATTTCATTTCACTATCATCTTTCTGCTGTCAGTCTGCATATTCTGGTCTAGGGGAAGCCAATCTCTGTACATCTTCTTCTCTCTAGATTTATGAAGGGCTTCATGAACATAAAACTTCCACTAAAACCACCACTACCAGCATGGGATCTGAACTTTGTCCTCGCAGAACTCATGAAACTTCTCTTTGAGAGTCTGGGGTTCGCATCGTCAAGCATTTCATCTGGAAGAGAGTCTTCTTCATAGTCATAACTTCAGCTTCAAAAGGATCAGTTAACTGCAAGTGTTGGTTCACTATCCCATCTACAAGCATTTCTTCCACAGCAATGTGATTCTGTGTACATACTGCAGCCAAACAATTAGACTTCTCTGCACTGGGGAAGAGCTCCAGTATACTGGTAATATTGAGAACATCACCAGCAAGTGTGGCTGCATACTCCTCCTGTCTATGGAGAATCCTCATTACAGGTAAGCAACTACATTTTCTCTGCTCTCTGTTTTAGTAATGGTTTATGGTTTATTAGAAACTTGATATACTGCCTCTCAAAACATTTGAGCAGTGTACATCAAAAATAAATAAAATAAGAAATGGAAAGGAACTCCATAAAATCATAGGACAGAAGAGAAAGGCAACTGACAGCCACACCGCCAGCCTGATTGGCATCGGGGAGGTAAGCAGGAAGGAGAGCCCCTCCCCGATCACCTCCATAAGGCCAATCAGGCCCAACAGAGCACCAGACTGCAGCAATTTAAAAAAAGACACCTTCGGCCGTGACCAGCAACCAACAGTCACACCGCTAGCCTGATTGGCATCGGGGAGGTGAGCAGGAATGAGAGCCCCTCCCCGATCATCTCCACAAGGCCAATCAGGCCCGACAGAGCACCAGACTGTAACAATTTTAAAAAAAGGCGCCTTCAGCCGCAACCAGCAACTGACAGCCACACCGCCAGCCTGATCAGCATTGGGGAGGTGAGCAGGAAGGAGAGACCCTCCCTGATCATCTCCACAAGGCCAATCAGGCCCGACAGAGCACCGGACTGCAGCAATTTAAGAAAAGGCGCCTCCAGGCATGCCCGCACCTGACGGGACCGCGCCTGAGGGCCTTGCCAGAGGGTCCTTTGGCATGGCCCTTAGGTGGGGATAGCCAAAAATAGAAGGTAGATATCCAGAATCCAAGTTAGTCTACCCTAACCTCAATAGGACCCTGCAATCAATAAGATCACATCCTACTAAGTCTCATAGCACAAACTCTACACAAAGATGTTGTCTACAAATCTGACAGTCTGTAAGTTTTATAAAAGCCGAACCCTTCTCATGTGGTGTATCATAACCTTTATTCAGATACCCTGCATTAGAATACTAAATAGTAACTCAGTGCTAATTCATAAATCACACTGATTGCATCCATATAACAAAATACTATTAGTCTTCACTATTACAGTCTATACTGTCTGTCTATGCATCGCATAATATCCAAATTATTTTGTCTTTAAGCCTCACCCATTGCCACTAATTTTGCTTTCCTAATATTTGTACAGAGACAACTGATTAACAATAACAATTGTATTACAATGTATCCTTAATACTTCGTCTTTGAGCCTCACTCATTGCTGCTAATTTCGCTTTCTTGCCATTTATAAAGCGAAAACTGAATATCACTGACAACTTTAATTACACTACATGCCACTATGGAGATCTGCAAGGCCTTCTTATGCACATTATACCTCCTATTCCTATCCCTTTTGATTACTAGCACCCTCTCTCTACAGCATGATGCTACCCACCTCTGTCCCATCTCCATCATTCAAAGCTTCGCCAGACATAACCTAAACCTACACCTTTATAGAAGCACTTACGCTAAAGGACACTATACAGGTTATAACAAGACCCGCAACAGATTAATCTATATCAACCTTCTATCCATGAACTGGGCTCAAAACACAGCAGGCACCCTTACACCAATAAAATGCATCCTTATTAATGCTAGATCAATCAGAAACAAAATCCCAGTTATCATAGATCTAGTTACAGAGACCTGGCTTACAGTCTCAGATAACGTCCTATTAAACCAACTAAGCATAAAGGGATTTAACCTCTTCAACTGTCCCAGAGACTCCAAAAGAGGAGGTGGCGTCATTATAATAAGCAAAAGAGAATTAAAAGTCTCCCCCACCATTTGCAACAATCTAGATGGGATGGATACTTAAAATCGAAAATAAAAACCTGGCATTATGCCTCATCTACAGATCTCCCTTTTCTAACCATGACAATCTAACCTCAATCCTTGATTCAGCCTGCTCATCTTCTCTAAGGAAACCACACGTCATACTAGGCGACCTTAGCCAACCCTCGCTCTACATAACACAAGCCACATCATTCCTTGATTCAATGGCTGATATGGGCTTTCAGCAAATCATAACACACTCCCACACACAAAGGGAAATACTCTTGACTTGGTATTCTGCCCAAAATCAGCTACCAAACACTCCCTTTTCTCACCCCCTTATACATCGCAAGTCCCATGGTCTGACCACCATCTAATGTTCTTCACTCTCCCGATGAACCCCCCTCCTCCTAACCCCCAAACACATTATACCAAACTAAGCAATTTAAATGCTTTGACAAGGACACCTTCCTGGAAAACATTTTACCTCAACTAGAAACACCACCATCAGACCTTAATACTACCCTAAATATTTGGAACACCACATTACAAAAAGCTGCAACACCCACTAAATCATTTGCAAAAACTACTCAAAAACAGTCAGAGAAATGGTACTCACATGAATTAGTAAACTTGAAAAAAGAATTAACGAAACTTGAACATAAATAGAGAGCTACTAAAACCCCAGAAAATAAACTACTCTACTTGACCTCCCTTAATACATACAAAGAAGCAATTAACAAAGCAAAGAAAGATTATTACACAAAGATCCTTACTAGAGTCATCAACCGCCAGAGAGAACTCAGAACTCTTTGAAATCGTTAAATCATTAACTAAAACCTCCCAAAACAAATCAGACAAACCCATCACCAAACTCCAAATGTTAGCCAACTACTACGCAGACAAACTAAAAAGAAAGAATACCATATATACCACCTACTCACCTGAGCCCCTCGCAAACCATAACACATGGCACACCTTCCACCTAATAGACCAAAAATATCTGCTAAACACTATCATAAAATTAACACTACAACCTTCCCTCTGGATCCATGTCCCTTTGCCTAGATTAAGGCTATGAAAACAGAACTAGCTCCTTACCTCCTCCATATAGTAAACCAATCCCTCCTCCAAAGAATCATGCCAAAAGATCTTAAACATACTGCAATTCGGCTTATCTTAAAGAACAAAACCCTCAACAGAGATGATTCTAGCTCATATATGCCCATAGCTAGCATACCATTTGTATCCAAAGTTATCGAGAAGGTTGTCCAAATGCAACTCCAAGACTTCATTGATCTAAACACACACCTCGATGTCCACTAGTATGGATTCCGCCCGTTCCATGGTATCGAAACACTTTTACTAGCTCTATTCGACACTCATCCGTTGAATGGATGACGCAAAACAAGCGTTCATACTTTTCTTCCTAGATATCGCCTCTGCATTTGACAATGTTAACCATAATATTCTACTCTCAAGACTAGCTCAAATTGGAATAAGGGGAACGATTTTCCAGTGGTTTAAATCATACATCTCCGAATGGATGCAACAAATGCAAATAGGTCAAGAAACATCCTCCGCCTTCACACAGGAACAAGGAATACCCCAAGGATCTGCCCTCTCGGCTCTTCTATTCAATTTATACCTGCAACCAATCAGCAACATATTCAGAAAATTTAAAATAGGATATCATTTGTGTGCAGATGATATCATATTATACCTCGATTGCTACCATCTACATGGCCTCTTTAGAGAAATCTCATATCTATACTTTGGGACTGGTTTGTGCATATTACATTATGGGTTCGTCTTTTGGATGACATTTTCTTTTTGTGGGATCATACTGAACAGTCTTTACTTGAATTTTTGGCATGGCTTAACACCATCAAATCAAACATCAAATTTACAGCCAAGTATCATTTTACCACCATTTATTTCTTGGATGTTCGTCTTTATAAACATGATAATATTTTGTGTACTACTTTGTTCCATAAACCTATACAACAGAATACACTTCTTCAGTTCCACAGTTATCATCCAGGTCCTTTATGTTGAGCCTTACCGTTTGGGCAATTTCTTCAGTTAAAACGGATTTGTTCTACTTCTGATCAATTTTATCTTCATTCTAGAGATTTACAATGACATCTACTTCAACGCGGATACCCCCCCTGTTACAGGGAACAACCAAAAAGAATTTGAATATACTCCAAAGGGCACAGAATGTCACAGCCAGAATTATCTGCAAGGCCCGATTAACAGATCACATCACACCCTTTTTATATAAACTGCTCTGGCTACCAATATCTAGCCGAATAAAATACAAAACCTTAATGACCACTTTCAAGTTATTCAACAATATTGCACCATCTTTCCTCACAATCCTATTACATATCCCAACAGACACAAGATTCGTAAGAGGAAACATACAGCACACTCTTATAATCTCTATGTCAATTCGCAAAACTAAACAGAACACAAGCCCCAGAGCATTCTCATACAAAGCCCCCAATCCACGGAATTATCTCCCAGACTCACTCAGATCAATTAAAGACCTCCAAACATTCAGAAAAGAAATTAAAACACTTCTTTTCATTGAATACTACGGAAACTTTGATGGAAATAACATCTCAGACCCAATACAACCCTATGCACTCTGAACCTCTCAAATTTTACTGAGGTCATATCAATGGAATTACAACCTCCTAAATGCCCGTTTAAGAAAAATACAAATATACAAATCTGATTTATGTAAATCATGTACTTAGTTTATTATGTAAATAGTTACCAGTACTGTTACACTCCTCTTGACACTGTTAAATGTAACTTGTTTGTTTTATTGTAAACCGCCCTTGATCTTCGGAAGGGGTGGTATAGAAAAATACGACAAATAAAGAAAACATTAGGAGGGAGAGGGAAGGGGAAGAGAGCAGAATATTAATCAGTCTGAGGTGGGAGTGCATAAGCATGTTGGAAAAGATAGGTTTTCAAGGCAGCCTTGAATTTCGAGTATGAGGATTCCAGACAGATGTGAGCTGGAATAGAGTTCCAAAGACTGGGTCCAAAAAAGAAGAATGCTGAATGGTTGGTGCTTTCCAGGTGAGCCTGTGTCGGGAAAGCAAGAAATATAAATTGGCATGGATAGACCTCAAGACACAAGAAGGAGTATACCGAATAAGATGGGAAGAAAGGTAAGCAGGATTCCTGTTCCGTATAATTTTATGAATGATCATGAACAGCTTGTACTGTGAACGATAGGAAATCAGGAACCAGTGGGATCTGAGAAGTAAAGGGGTTACATGATGCAAAAGACATGTACCTGTGTTCTGTATGGACTTCAAAGATTTGAGCTGATAGGTAAACCAGAGTAGATAATATTATAATAATCGATGTGTGGTATGACCAGTGACAAGAGTAATCTAGTAATGGCAGAGGTGGGAAGAATGGAATGAACGGTCTGGATTTGACATAAAGTGAAAAAGCAATGGCGAGCAACTGAGCCAATGTAGGAATGAAAAGAGAGTGTTGTATTGAGTATGGCTCTAAAATATTTGAGAGTGGAAATAACCAGGATGTCGAAACCATCAATAGTTGGCACCAAAATTTGCAACAGAGTGTACTCTCCTGAGGGAGTGGGGAACATGAGGAAAAGATCTACAAAAGCTGGAAGAATGGTCTAATGTTTGGCAGTTAAGATTTAATATGAAGAAGTGCAATGTCATGCACTTGTGAAGCAGAAATCCAAGGGAATTGTATGCAATAAGGGGCAAGAGATTGGTGTGTACAGACCAGGAGAAGGACCTCGTTGTGATTGTTTCTTATGATCTCAAGGTGGCAAAACAGTGTGACAAAAGCCAGAAGGATGCTGGGTTGCATACAGAGAGGAATTACCAGCAGAAAGGAAGAGGTACTAATGCCACTGTACAAGTCGCTGGTGAGGCCTCACTTGGAATATTGTGTTCAGTTTTGGAGACCGTATCTCGCAAAAGATATTAAAAGGCTGGAAGCAGTTCAGAGGAAGGCGACCAAAATGATTTGGAGCCTGCGTCAGAAGATTTATGAGAAGAGAGTAAGACCTAAATATGTACACTCTGGAGGAGAGAAGGGACAGGGGAGATAAGATTCAGACCTTTAAATACTTAGAGTATTAATAGACAAACAAACCTCTTCCAAAGACGGGGAAGCTGTAAAACTAGAGGGCATAACATGAAGATGCAAGGAGGTAAACTGAGAGGCAATGTCAGGAAATATTTTTTTATTGAAAGGGTGGTGGATACTTGGAATGCCTTCCCTATAGAAGTGGTGGAGGCAAACACAGTGACAGAATTCAAAATGGCATGGGACAGACACAGTGGATCCCTTTAGAGCAACAAGATAAAATCAAAATAAGCATAACTATCTCTTATATCTGAACAAATAGGGGTGACCTACAAGGAGCGGTGGGTACAACCCTAAACAAAGGCATGGGGGGAGGGGTGACCTGCACAGAGCGGCAAGTGCACCTACTTGTGCCACCTTGCTGGGCAGACGAGATGGACCATACTGGTCTTTATCTGCCGTCATATCCTATATTACTATGTTACTATGTTACATCTGATGGAGGGGAGAGACCCGAGAGCCAAAGTGCAGATGTCTTGGCTAGATTAAGTTTTAATTGGTTTGAATGAAACCATGAGGCTACCTGAGAAAGAGATGTGTTGATAGGAGTGAGATCATGGGAGATGGGGTGGTGTGAAACAGCAACAGGATGTCATCCACATAGAAATATGTGGAGACACTCTGCAGCTGGATGAAGGCAGCCAGTGGGCAAGAAAAATGTTAAAGAGGAGAGGATCAATGACAAGCCTCTGAGGAACATCACAGGGAAGTGAGAAGAGGAAGAACCCTGGAAAGTAACCTGGTAAGAAAGGCAAGACAGAAAAGAATGACATCAATGCAACACTGTGGACCTAAGACCTGCAGAAGAGAGGCGAGACAAAAGAAGAGAATGGTAAAAAGATTGAACACTCTAGTTAGATCAAGAGAAATAGCAAGTGTGATGATATCCCCTTATTCCCAGGAGATCTGAGTTTCATTAAGGACAGATACGAGTTAGTAAGACAGTTTCTGTGCTATAACCAGCTCTAAATCCTGTTTGCCATGGATGAAGAAAATTTGTATGTTTCAGATGGGAAGCAAGTTAGTTCTTGCTCTCCTTTGTATCACTTTTGTTTGGTGTGTAGATACTTTAATACTTTCTCTTCCTTCTCTCTTTCTGCTCTCTTCTTCTAATTTGCCTCTTCCTTCTTATTTCCTCCTCCTGTCTCTCCTTCATCCTCCTCCTCTGAATTATTTTTCTTACACTCTATCCTCCAATGCTCATCTCTTTCCTCCTATGTTATCTTCATGGATTCTCACCTCCTCTTTCTCATGCCCCCATCTTCAATCTTCTCTCCCTCATCATGGATTCTTTCTCCCCACAGTCCATAACAGTCTCATTTCTCTCTCTCCCCCACCTTCCTAGCCATAGTACTCTCTCCCCTTCTCTCACATCCCTGCCCTTCCATTTCTGGACCTCTCTCCCCTTTGCTGTATCCCTTCACCCTCATCCTGGGTCCTCACTCCCTGCCCTTCGTTCTCTGTTTCTGTTCTGTCTCCATCTTAGAGTTCATCTTAACTCTTTTCAGTCACCAGAAAATTCTCCCTGTATACCCCTCCTCCACCCCAGAAATGCTTTGTTCACATTCTGTCCTTCAACTACAGAAATCTCACTATATCCTCCTCACCCCTGGAAGTTTCTCCTGATGCTCTCCTCTGTCTTACTCCCCCTTCACCCTGGATTTCTCCCCACATTCTCCCATGTCCCTCCCCCCCAAACTTCTCACATTTTTCAATCCCCATATCCTCCCCTCCAAAAGCTGTCACTACATTCCTCTCTCCCTTCTGAAAGATATTATGGCACGTTCCTTACCCTTCTCCACTCTCACACACACAAAAAAAGCTTTCGTAGTATTCTCCTCATCCTTCCCCCTCCATTAAAGCTCTCAAGGGATTCTTCTCATTCTAACCTTCCCTTTCCAAAAGGAAACTGCCATCACATTCACTTTGCCCCATCACCAAAGAAAGTTCTCACCAGATCTCTTCGCTAGCTCGAGTGATCCTCAGTCCTTGACTCTGAGGGGGCTGGTAGTCAGAAAGGCAAATATTGACACTGAACCCCCTTTTTCAGATCAACCCTGGAATAATTTGCAAAAAAGCAAAATACCAGTACTGAATATCCAGATTTCAATTAACCATGGCAGCTAGCATTTTAAAAATCATTGATTAGTTAAATATGGACTCTACAAAGTTCAACCTGCACCAGGTCCCAAAAGGCCCCAATTACCATATCAGTCAGTGGTGGCTGAAGCAGCACTGCAATTTTAGAGCCAACATAGAACAGGCAGAGTGGTAGGAGGAAAAAAGCAGTTGACTATCTTGTCCAGTTAGTGGTGATTTTCAATACACTTACTGGTTAAGAACATAAGAAATGCCAAACTAGGTCAGATGAAAGGTCCATCAAGCCCAGTATCCTGTTTCTAACAGTGGCTAATCCAGATCACAACTACCTGTTGAGTTCCAAAAAGGTAAAAAGACACTATGGTGCTTATCCCAAAGGTAAGCAGTGGATTTCCCTAGTTCACTTTAATAATGAGTTATGGACTTTTCCTCCAGGAACTTGTGCAAACCTCTTTTAAACCCAGCTACATTATCAGCTTTACTATACCCTCTAGCAACAAATTCTAGAATTTGATTACATGTTGAGTGAAAAAATATTTTCTTTGATTAGTCTTAAATGTGCTAAATTGTAACTTAATTGCATGTCCCCCACTCTTTCTACTTTTTGAAGGAATAAACAACTGATCTATGTATGTTTACCCATTACACTCCACTTATTATTTTATAGACCTCAATAATATCTTCCCTCAGCCTTCTTTTTTCCAAGTTGAAGAGCTTTAACCTTTTAACCTTCACACTACTCTGCCTCCATCTCAACTACTTCCTCATACTGAAACTCCCACAGCAAGAAGATTCTTAGCCTTCAACAAACCCTCCTTCATTGAAAAGACTCTCCCTGCATTAGAAGACAAATCACAAGATACAGACCTCGACTCAGCGGTAGAAGCCTGGAACACAATCATCTCCAATGCCTCCAAGGCTCCACCTCAAGCTCTTTCCAAAGCATATTGATCCCATGCACCCTGGTGTTCCCCCCACCTCAGAGAACAGAAACGTGCACTCCAAAGAATCAAACGCAGTTGGAGAAAGTCCAAGGATCCTCAGGTACAGACCAGCTACCTGGACATGCTCACAGCCTACTGCAACAATACCCTCAATTCCAAACATGAACACCATAACAACATCCTCCTCCATGCCCTCAACAAGCCAAGGGAACTTTTAAATCTGGTCAGAACCCTCACGAGAGGCACCACCCAGCCTCATCAGAATAACACTCTCAACCCCCAAGAGATGGACAACTTCCTCAAAGCCAAACACAACCAGCATAGCACCACTGCCCTCTTCATACCTACACCTTGCAGTGCAACCTCAACCATCCAACCCTGGACCACATTCAGAGACATCCCTCCTGATGTTTCTATTACATTCAGGAGTGATATGCAGAAATATTTCTTTAGGGAAAGAGTGGTGGATCCGTGGAATAGTTTCCCAGTGGAGGTGGTAGAGATGAGGACAGTATCGGAATTCAAAAAAGCATGGAACAAACACAGAGGATCTTTAAAGGAAAAAGGGGACTGTTGTAGTTGTTGATATGGAAGGACAGACTAGATAGGCCACGTGGTCTTTTTCTGCCGTCATTTTTCTATGTTTCTATGATGAACTCCTGGACATCATTTCACATATCAACACTACCAACTCTCCACTAGACCCCTGTCCGGTATGCTGGGTCAAATCAACAAAACTGCAGCTCCTACTGTTTATTTCCACCATCCTTCAAACTTCCCTATCACAAGCCTACCTCCCACCCTCTCTCAAACAAGCCTCTGTTAGACCCCTCCTAAAGAAACTCAAGCTAGACCCAAGATCACCCACTTCATACAGGCCCATAGTTAGTGTTCCATTCCTTGCTAAAATCCCCGAAAAGGCAGTACAACCTCAACTCCAGGAGCACATTGATGCACATTCACCCCTGGAAAATAATCAACATTGGCTCCACCCCTTCCACAGTGCCAAAACATTGCTCACTTCACTCATATCACCGAATGAAAAAAGCTTCCACTGGCTACGTGCTGCTCTTCCTAGACATCTCAGCAGCATTTGACACTGTGTCCTATCAGATTCTGCTTAACCAGCTCAACAATATTGGGGTTCAAGGCAAACCACTTGAATGGATCCACTCCTACCTCTCCCAATGGACTCAACAGATAAGAATTTTAAATCACTCCTCAGCTCCCTATACTCTTCCCCAAGGAATTCCCCAGGGTTCTGCACTCTCCTATTTACTCTTTAACATCTACATCAGGCCTCTCTGCTACACAATCCAGAAATTCAAAGTCGGCTACTAACTATACACAGACGATATAATGTTATTTACTTCATTTCACACCACTGCTTCTGACTACTCCAATCTAACTGCCTGCTTCAAGGAAATTGCCTGTTAGCTGCAACTCTACAACCTGGCAGTTAATTTCAGCAAGACTGAGATCCTCCATGTGACCAAGGACCCCAATTTCACACCACCCCCCTTCATCAAAATTGAAGACACTGAACTACAGGTCAAATCATAAGTTAAATACTGTACCTCAGTGTCCTTCTGGATCATCAATTAACTTCCAACCACATATAAAGAACACCACTAAGAACATCTACTTCAAGCTCTGAACCCTCTACAACCTATGCCCCCTTCTGTCCCCTGAGAGTTTTCACGCAGTCTGCCAGGCTCAAAGACTTTCAAAACGACCATTGTCTCTCCACAGTTAGCCCAAAACACAGCAGCATGCACCATTGCCAGAGCCTCCAGACAGAGTAGTTACTCACCTGTAACAGGTGTTCTCCAGGAGCAGCAGGAATCAGTCCTCACATATGGGTGACGTCGGCGCCGACGGAGCCCTCGCGGAGCAATTTTCCCCAGCTTTCAAAGAAAGCCTTTGGGAATTGCAGCGCGCATGCGCGGTCCTCTTCCCGCCCAAGGGTGCCATCTTGCTCAGTCTGATGACATAGCTAAAAGACAGCAAAAATTAGCAAAAACGAAATGATAGAACTGCAACTCCAAGGGGAGGAGGGAGGGTTGTGAGGACTGATTCCTGGTGCTCCTGGAGAACACCTGTTACAGGTGAGTAACTACTCTTTCTCCAGGACCAAGCAGGAAGTCAGTCCTCACATATGGGACTCCCAAGCTTAAGGCTACCGTAGACCCTAAGCACAAAAAAGGAGCTCCCTCAAGCTCAGTAGTACAGAAGGAAGGAATCTTCTCTGAGTACGCCCCCAACCGGTAGCCCAACATCCGTGACGGAGGGCAGGAGTTGCCTATACCTCAAAGAGATTACGGAGGACTGCCTGACCGAAAGCACTGTCCCTGCGGGACTCCCTCTCCAGGCAGTAATGGGCTGCGAAAGTCTGGCTTGAAGACCAAGTAGCGGCCCGGCAGATGTCGGCCAACGGAACAGAGCGGAGGTAAGCCACTGACGCAGCCTTCACCCTAACACGATGAGCCGTGACTCGACTTTTCAACGAGAGGCCGGCTGCCTCATAAGCCCAAGCGATACAGTCAGCAACCCAGATGGACAGAGTACGCTTGGAGACAGGGAGCCCCAACTTGTTGGGGTCATAAGACACGAAGAGCTGAACAGCCTTTCGGTGCTCCCGCGTACGGTCAAGGTAGAAGGTTAACGCCCTTCTACAGTCCAGGGTATGCAGGACCATCTCAGCTCGGCTGGAATGTGGCCTGGGAAAGAAGGTCGGAAGTACCACACCACCTCCTGGTTGATGTGAAAAGGGGAAACCACTTTAGGAAGAAACTTAGGGTGAGTCCGCAGGACTACCCTATTCTTGTAGAACCGAGTGTAAGGAGGATCAGAGACGAGGGCCTGCAGCTCACTAACGCGTCGAGCAGAAGTGAGGGCTACCAAGAATAAGGTTTTCCAAGAAAGAAAACGAAGATGACAGGTAGCCATAGGTTCAAAAGTCGGACAGGTAATCCGCTGTAAAACCACATTCAGATACCAGTCAGGGGCTGGTGGGCGCAAAGGTGGTTTAAGGAGAAGGAGGCCTCTGAGGAAACGAGCCACTAGAGGGTGGCTGGAAAGAGGCCTGCCATCCACCAGCATGTGATGCGCAGAAAGAGCACTGAGGTGGATCCTGACCGAGTTGGACTTAAGTCCAAGGTCGGAGAGGCAAAGCAAATATTGCAAGACCACTGATATCGAACAGGAAAAGGGATCATGAGACCGCTGAGCACACCAGACGGAGAACCGACGCCACTTCAGAGCGTAGGACTTCAGGGTGGAGGGTCGCCTGGAGGCCAAGACGACTTCTTCCACATCTGGAGGCAGCAGGAGGGGAGCCAGGACTACCCTTTCAGCAGCCAGGCCATCAGATGAAGGGACTGGAGGTTGGGGTGTAGGAGAGTCCCATGATCCTGGGTCAGGAGATCGGGCTGAAACCCCAGAGGAAGTGGAGTGTCCACCGCCAGCTGCATTAGAAGCGGGAACCAAGGTTGCCTCGGCCACCGAGGAGCCACGAGGATCATTGAGGCCTTGTCCCGGAGAACCTTGAAGAGCGTCCGAGACACCAGTGGCATGGGAGGAAAGGCATACAGAAGGCCTGTGGACCAGGAGAGAAGAAAAGCATCCGCCGCTACTCTGTGAGGATGCGGTTGTCGAGAGCAGAATTGGGGAAGTTGCCGGTTGAGAGGACTGGCAAAGAGATCCATTGTGGGGAGGCCCCATTTGAGAAAGATCCGCTGAAGCACCAACGGATCCAATCTCCACTCGTGCGGCTGGAGGATTCTGCTCAGTTTGTCTGCCAGGCAATTTTCTTGACCCGGGAGATAAACAGCTTTGAGGAGGATGCTGCGGCTGACGGCCCAAGAGCACAGCTTTTGTGCTTCCCGACAGAGAGGGAAGGAGCCTGTGCCCCCTTGTTTGTTCACGTAGAACATCGCAACTTGATTGTCCGTCTGGACCAGCACAGACTGGTGAGAAGTGAGGTGGGAGAAGGCCCTCAGAGCTAGGCGGATAGCTCTGAGTTCCAGGAAGTTGATCTGCTGGGCAGACTCCCAAGGAGTCCAGAGGCCTTGAGTACATGTCCCTTGGCAATGTGCTCCCCAACCCAGGAGAGAAGCATCGGTCGTCAGGACTTGAGAAGGCGGAGGAGACTGAAAAGCCATTCCGAGCACTAGGTTTGGCAGATGAAGCCACCACTGGAGAGAAGAGACCAGCGGGTCGGAGATCTGTACAGAGTCCGCTAGGCTCCCAGTGGCCTGATGCCATTGTGTGCAAAGGCACCATTGAGCAGGGTGCATGTTCAGGCGGGCATTGGGGGTCACATGGACTGTGGAAGCCATATGGCCGAGCAGTCTCAGAAATTGCCTGGCAGAGACCAGGGAATTGCTGTGAAAGTGGCTGGCAAGATCCATGAGTCTGTTTGCCCTGTCGAGAGGCAGAAAGGCACGCGCCTGAAGCGTGTTTAATCTTGCGCCGATGAACTCGAGATCCTGAGAGGGGAGCAAAGTGGACTTTGCGAAGTTTATGACAAAGCCCAAGTGCTGGAGCAGAACTACAGTGCGGTGCGTGGCGTGAGTGGCCTCTTGGGAAGACTGTGCTCTGATGAGCCAGTCGTCCAGGTATGGAAATACAAAGAGGCCTTGAAGTCTTAGATAAGCCGCCACCACTGCTAGACATTTGGTGAACACCCGTGGCGCGGAGGATAGGCCAAAGGGTAGTACTCTGTACTGGTAATGATTGCCTCCCACAACAAACCTGAGATATTGTCTGTGGCTGGGGTGGATGAGGATGTGAGTGTAGGCATCCTTTAGATCCAAGGAGCATAGCCAGTCTCCCTGCTGGAGGTAGGGCAGCAGGATTCCAAGGGTAAGCATCTTGAACTTTTTCTTTGCAAGGAACTTGTTGAGGTTCCGCAAGTCCAGGATGGGTCTGAGGCCTCCTGTTCTTTTTGGTATCAGAAAGTACCTGGAGTAAAAGCCTTGACCTCGCAGGTGGTGGGGCACCGGTTCCACAGCCTGTTCCTGAAGAAGACTTGCTAACTCCTGAAGGAGTAAGTCCCTGTGCAGAGGGAGTCTGAGAGGCTCCCCTGGAAAGTAGGAGGGAGGTACCTGGTGGAAGTGCAGAAGATAGCCCTCTTGGACTATGTGAAGTACCCAGGTATCTGTAGTGATGTTGGTCCACCTGTGGGCAAAGTGGACCAGCCGGCCTCCCGTGCTGAGAGAAACCAGCTGAGGGGGAGAGGCTATGCTGATGAAGTCAAAAACCCCCACCCTGCTGAGCAGGGGCCGGTGGTGCAGGCTTGGGGGCCTGCTGCCTACGTGATCCATTACCCCATCCCTTGGCTTGCTTACCCTGCTGGGGAGCTGCCGAGGCCTGATAATGAGGGTAGTGGTGATAAGCAGCCGCCTTCCTCGGGTAAAAGGGCTTTTTCCCCGAGCCCTTCTTCTTCTGAGAAGGGGCAGAGGTTTTCCTTGAGAGACGAGTCCTGGTGAGAGTCTCGGTCTCGATCTGTGCAGCCTTCTCATCCATGGGCTTGCCAAAGAGGTTGTCACCTCTGCAGGGGACATCGACCAACTTGTCCTGCACCTATGGCTTGAGGTCGGATGACTGAAGCCAAGCCTGTCGGCGGCCACCGATGCCGGCTGCGGCTACTCGAGCCGATGCCTCAAAGCCATCGTAGGCTGCTCGAGAGATAAACTTTGAGCACTCCCGAATACCAGTTGACAAGGCTTGGAACCTCTGCAAAGGTTCCTCGGAGAGACCAGCAGAGAACCCGGCTATTTCTTTAGCCAGGTCTCGTAGATACATGCCCATATAGAGCTGGTAGGTATGGACTCGACAAGCAAGCATAGAGCCCTGGAAACACTTCCTACCGAGGGCATCCAGGCTTCGAGCCTCCCGACCGGGAGGCACCGAGGAGTGCATTTTTTGACTCTTAAGTCTATGCATGGCCGATTCCACCACCATGGAATGGTGCGGTAGTTGTGCCTTTTGGAACCCGGGGCTCTTGCGGACTCGATAAATGGAATCGACCCGCTTGCTTAACACCGGCGACGACGCCGGGCTCTCCCACATGCGGAAGAGAAGTCGTTCCAGCATTGGAGGAACCGGTACAATAAAGGCCTCCTTCGGGGGAGAGTCATTTTGGAGGGCATCGAGCTCTTCGACTCGAGGCTCCTCCTCGGGATCCGCGGGGAAGGCCAAGGCCTTGGCCATATCCCGCACGAAGTCCGAGAACCGGGTATCCTCCGGGGGGACCGTCTCCGAGGTTCGGACTCGGGGGAGTCCGATGGGACACACCGAGTCCGAAAAGAACCAGGTGACTCTTCTTCCTCGGATTCCCAGGCTGACTCCTCGGAGGAGGAGTCGAACGGCTCTGGTCGGGCGGGCGTCGATGCCATTCGCCCCGACGCCGAGGGAGTCGGCGTCGACGACCTCGGTCCCGAACGGGAGGCCGAAGGAGACCGCGACCGAGGATCGACTCGAGCCCTCATGGACTCGAGGATCGGCTCGGTCTCCAGGGTCGACTTGGAGGTCGACGTCCCGGCGGTCAGGGCAGAAGCACCGGCGAGGCCAGCGATCAATGCCCGCTGCTGGTCCATGAAGGCAGTCAGACTGCTCTCCAAGGCTGTCAACCTGAGTCCGAGCTCAGGAGACCCAGCAGCCCCCGACTCGGGCCCCGACGGCGTCGGGTCCGATGTCGGCTCCTTCGGAGGCGAGTCCACGAGGACAAAAGTACTCACGTGAGCGGGCAAGTCCATCTCGAGACGAGGATGTTTAGAAGGCCTCTCCATCTCCGAGGACCCGGGACGGGAATCGGGGCTATGCGACCTGGCCCTCGAGGAACCAGGAGCGT
This sequence comes from Ichthyophis bannanicus, assembly GCA_033557465.1. Classification (NCBI taxonomy): domain Eukaryota; kingdom Metazoa; phylum Chordata; class Amphibia; order Gymnophiona; family Ichthyophiidae; genus Ichthyophis; species Ichthyophis bannanicus. Next base: position 79,133,459 of record CM066048.1, read on the forward strand.
CCACCTATCCCGCCCTCGCGGGTTTCTTCTTCCGATGATGTTCCCGGGTAGGAGACCCCCTTTCAGAGGAACTTTGACGATGCTCAGGACCAGAGTCCCGAGACGTCGAAGCCTCTGACGAGGTCCGAGCCCGGCCGGAGTCAGAGAAGATACGTTCCCGCTGATGCTGCCGACTCCTCAACGCTTTTGAGGACATTTTGCCACACGGACCACAGATCATCGGGTCATGATCGGGTCCGAGGCAGCGGAGGCAGTAGTCGTGTGTGTCAGTAAGAGACATGAGCTTCTTACAGAGATCACACTTCTTAAACCCGCTGGCAGCCATCGGGGGAAAAAGGGCCCCTGCGAGGTCAAAAGACCGGGCTGCCAGTGAAAAAGTAAAAAGGCGCGAAATCTGTCACGAAGGACAAAAAACCGAAAAATAAAGAACGGACTCGCAACCGGTGTCGCGGGTCCGGGCGGGAAAAGAACCGGCGTCGAAAACCGAGAAAAAACAAATAAATCAACTTTTCTGCGGGGAATTACAAACAACGTCTGTAGGGCTCCGCGGAAAAAAGAAGACTGAGCAAGATGGCACCCTTGGGCGGGAAGAGGACCACGCATGCGCGCTGCAATTCCCAAAGGCTTTCTTTGAAAGCTGGGGAAAATTGCTCCGCGAGGGCTTCGTCGGCGACGACGTCACCCATATGTGAGGACTGACTTCCTGTTTGGTCCTGGAGAAACACCCATATCACCCCCATACTAAAATCCCTCCATTGGCTTCCCATAGCATCAAGAATCAAATACAAAGTTCTCACTATTATCCATAAGGCATTAACACTTCGTCCGAGCTTCTCCAAATGCTTATCAGACACCCAAATCCCAATAGACCACGCAGACAAAGCATGCTCAACCTTCTCCCACCTTTATCTTTATCTTTATTTGTATCATTTGATATACCGCCCATTACTGAAGTGTCAGGGCGGTGTACAATAAAAAAATGTTGCAGCTGGTGAAAATAAAGGAGGAAAGAGAACGCCATCAAATTGATAGGAAAACAAGTAGAGAAGGGAGAGAGAAGGATAGCAAAGGACATCAATGGACAAAGAATGCCACAGATATTAGACATAACGGAAGGGTAAGGGATTGAGGAGGAAAAGGGGGCTGTATTAGATGTAATCAAATTAGATCATGAGGTTATTGCAATGTAAGATCTGCTTAGTAGTATCTTGATGTGGAGTGATCGGATGGGGTGGGAAGATCATAAGCCTGACAGTAGAGGTGGGTCTTGAGAAGGGCCTTAAATCGGGGGAAAGATGATTCAGTACGGAGGCAGTGAGGAAGGGAATTCCAGAGGGCGGGACTCAGAAAGAAGAAGGCGGCATGACAGGTTAATTCAAGATGGGCCTGGGCAGGGGATGGGAGAAAAAGACGATTGCCATGTGTGGAGTGAAGTAGGCGGGGTGTGGGTTGGAGGTAAATGATGTCAGCTGGATACTGGGGCGTACTGGTGTGAAGGACCTTATGGGTAATGGTAAGAAGTTTATATAGAAATCGAGCTTTGATAGGAAGCCAGTGAAGGGAAAGAATATGATCCCGAGGAGAGGAGTGGGTAAGGAGATGAGCAGCCATGTTCTGGATTAACTGAAGTCATCGAAGCTGATATTGGGGAAGACCTGCAGGGAGTGAGTTGCAATAATCAAGCCGAGTAATCACCAGTGAAAGGACAAGAGTAGTGAGGGAGGAGGGAGGAAGAAGTGGTCAAACAGCCCGAATTCTGTGAAGGTGAAAGAAGGAGCTACGCACGAATGTGGAAATGTGTTGGTGAAATGAAAGTGAGGGATCAAGGGTAACACCAAGGTAACGAAGAATGGGGACCAGAGGAATTGGAGAAGTGGACATAAGGGGCACTAAATTAGGGGAGGAGGCGCCAAAGGTAAACCAAATAGCGGCTGACTTAGAGGGGTTGACATGGAGAAAGTTGCTAGTAAACCAGTCGGAAATGGAGGCAAGATAAGTATTGAGAGCAGAGAGATCCGGGGCTGAGGGACTTGTATGGTGAACTAAAAGAATAATGTCCACAAAGAAATAGGCAGATATTCCAGCCTGTTGTATAAGCAGGGCGAGGGGAGCAAGGAAAACATTGAAGAGAAGGGGAGCAAGGATGGAGCCCTGGGGGACACCACTGTGCAAAGAGAAGGAGGGGTAGGTGTTGGAATCTGATCGAACGGCAAAAGTGTGAGATGAAAGGAAAGACCGAAACCACTGAAGAACGATGCCGTGAATACCGAGATCTGATAGGCGAGTGAGAAGGGTGAGATGATCAACAACATCAAACGCAGCAGAAAGATCCAGGGAAACAGCAATAGATACATCACCACGATCGTGGGAGCGGTGTATTTCGCTGAGAAGTGCCAAGAGGAAGGTTTCAGTGCTGTGCCCGGTCCTAAATCCAGATTGACTGGGGTGTAATGAAAGAGTGCAATCGAGATGTGAGGTGAGTTGGTGGAAAACAAGTTTTTCGAGAATCTTTGACAGAAAGGGAAGGTCGGAGACGGGGTGCCAGTTTGTGGGGACAGAGGGGTCGAGGTTTCCTTTTTTAGAAAAGAACGAACCAGGGCGTGCTTCCAGCTACTGGGAAAACAACCAGAGGTGAGACTGGAATTGAGTATGATGAGAATGTAGGGAATAACAGTGAGTGAGGGGTCAAGGAGCCACGAGGAAGGGAGTGGATCAAGAGGGCAGGTGGTCTTGTGGGAGACAGAGATTGTCTTGACAAGTTCGGCAGAAGTGACAGGCCGAAACTTGGACCATGTGTGAGGGAAGATGTGTGAAGATGGAGGGAAGCAAGCAAGAACTGGAGTGGAGAGAACAGGAGGTGAGAGGGGAGGAGGGCAGGGATCAAATGAGGAGCGGAGGGACTGAATCTTGCCTGAGAAGAAAGTGGCAAGTGTGGTTGGACTGGGGGCAGCAGAAGGGGATACTGAGGAGGGGGAGGAGGTGGTGGATGAGGAAAGAAAGTTAAGAACCTGATAGAGGCATCGGGAAGAATTTGAGGATGAAGTAATAAGATTTGAGAAGTATGTTTGTTTAGCAGTAGTTAGCATAGAGCGGTAGAGTTGTTGCGCATGGCAAAAGATAGAAAGAGAGACATCAGAGGGGTGTTTGCGCCATGACCGTGCTGCACGACGAAGATAGGAATGTTGCAGATACAGGCCTGGGTGATACCAGGGGTGATGTGAGGAAGGACAGGAGGAGATAGGGCGGAGAGGCACAATGGAATCGAGAGTGGAGGAGTGGGTGGAGGTCCAAATGTCAACCTGTTGGTTCACCTAAGATATGCAAGAGAACACAATGTGCGTGCACAAGAGCCTTCAAACTTTATGCTCCCACCCTCTGAAACTCTTTACCTCCTTCGCTACAGAGCATTCGATCACATAAAATCTTCAAAAAACACCTCAAGACACACTTCTTCAAAGAGCACTATGGAATATCCCCTCCAACTGATTCCCAACAGGAATATCTGCCGCTCTCGCCGATCATCCCCAATCCCCCCCCCATAATCAGCTACCTGACATCTAGCCTTAAACCAAGTATAGCAACCTCTTGTTTATTGTATCACAAGTTCTAATGTTATAATGATCCTGCATGCCCCCCTCAATCCCTTGTTACATGCTTTTCTATGTTTAATAAGTTCTATGTAACCTGTATGCTTCATTGTTCAATGTAAACCGTTTTGACTGGTAGAAAAACTGTATATTAAAAACCAGTTAAATAAATAAGTCAATCCTTTCCTCATAGCCATCCCCGTTGTACATATACACATGAGAGACAGTCTGTGCTCCAGTGGCATACCAAGGCGGGGCAATGGGTGTGGCCCGCCCTGGGTACCAGATGGGAGGGGAGTACACCCCTGCAGGCCCCACAGAGGCAGTGCGACAAACTTATGATTAAGCTGGTTTACTGCAGTGCCTCGTGCTCCAGGGGCTGGCTGCTCTACTCTCCCGTTCAAAGTCTCGTGAATCATGAGATCTCGGCCAGGAGAGCAGGGTGAGCAGCCTCTAGAGCAAGAGGCATCATGGTTTCCTAGACCATGGGATGCTGTTCCAAGGGTTACAGAACAGAGATGGCATCCATCTGTCCAAGAAAGGTCAACGCGTCTTCGGTAGTAGACTGGCTAATCTACTGAAGAGGGCTTTAAACTAGATTCGTTGGGGATGGGTGAAGAAAGCCCCCAGGTAGGTGAAAGCCCCAGGTAGGTAATACATTAAATACCTTTATGGAAATGGGTAACAGGGGTAACATATGGAAAGCAGTGTGTATAAATGCCCATAGCAAGGGAAATAAGATCCCTGATGTTGAAGCTTTGGTGGGAGTGGCTGACTTGGATTTAGTGGCAGTTACAGAAACATGGTTCACAGAAAACCATGATTAGGATGTAACTATACCTGGCTATTCAGAAAGGACCCATGGTCTAGGGTAGGAAGAAGGGGAGGAGGAGTGGCACCATATGTAAAAATTACTATTAAAGCTTTGGAATTACAGAGCTTAAAAGGGAGAGAGGAGGCATTGTGGGTTAAACTAGAACAAGGGAAAGAGAAATCTATTTGCATTGGTGTGATATACAGACCTCCCTCACAAGAGGAAGAGGTGGACAGAGAGTTAATTGAAGACATACGCAGCATTGCTAGGAAAGGGGAAGTAAGTGCTACTGATAGGAGATTTCAATATGCCAGATGTTGATTGGCACATTCCTGCTGCAGTATCATCTAGAAGTAAGGAGATCCTGGATTCTCTACAGGGAGAACTATTCAGGCAATTGGTAACAGACCCCACACGTGAAGGGGGCCATACTGGACTTGGTGCTTACCAATGGTGAAAGTGTTTCTGATGTTGTAGTGGGAGATCATTTTGCATCCAGTGATCACCAGATGGTGTGGTTCAGTATTAGGACTAGGGCTGTTAGAATCCATTCAAAGGTGAGGGTCTTAGACTTTATGAAGACTAACTTTGCCAAGATGGGCCAATACCTCAGGGAGTCGTTAGTGGGATGGGAACAGCTGGGGGATGTAAAAAAACAGTGGGCAAAACTGAAAGGGGATATTTTAAGGGCAACAAACCTTTTTGTTAAGATGGTAAATAAAGGTAAAAGGAAAAGGAGACCACTATGGCTTTCGAAAGAAGTAGCTGAAAAAGTGAAGAAAAAGAGGGAGGCCTTCATGAAATACAAGAGATCACAGAGAGAGGAAGACAGGCATCTGTGTTTGGAAAAACTTAGAGAAGCTAGCAAAGTAGTCAGGAAGGTGAAGATTCAAAAGGAGGAGGAAATAGCCAATGCAATAAAATGGGGGGATAAGACATTTTTCAGATATGTTAGTGAGAAGAGGAAGGGCAAAAGTGGTATTGTCAGACTCAAGGGTGCAAGGAAGAAATATGTAGAAGCTGATAAGGATAAGGCGGAATTGCTTAACATATATTTCTGTTCTGTGTTCACAGATGAAGAACCAGGAGCAGGACCTCAGAAAACACTCACAAACAGGAACAGAAGCAAGGGACATCTTGAACAATTTTCAGAAGACTGTGTTCGTGAGAAACTAGCTCAACTTAAAGTAGACAAAGCAATGGGACCGGATGGAATACACCCTAGAATACTGAGGGAACTTGGGGACGTTCTAGCAGCTCCACTGACTGACCTTTTCAATACTTCGTTGGAGTCGGGAGTGGTGCCAAAGGACTGGAGAGAGGCTCATGTGGTGCCTTTACACAAAAGCGGAAGTAAGGATGTGGTTGAAAACTGCAGGCCGATTAGTTTAACTTCGGTAGTGAGTAAATTATTGGAAATGCTGCTGAAAGAGAAAATAGTGAGGTTTCTGGAGTCCAGCGGATTACAGGATCCGAGGTAGCATGGATTCACCAGAGGCAGGTCTTGTCAGACAAATCTGATTGATTTCTTTGACTGGGTGACTAGGGAGATGGACCGAGGGAGAGCCCTAGATGTGGTGTATTTAGATTTCAGTAAAGCCTTTGACACTGTTCCTCACAGGCGACTTATAAACAAACTGAGCATCCTAGGGATGGACCCTAAAGTTACTGCTTGGGTTAGAAATTGGTTGGGTGGGAGGCGACAAAGGGTACAGGTAAATGGAGCCCACTCTGAGGAGAAGGATGTTACCAGTGGTGTGCCCCAGGGATCTGTCCTTGGTCCAATTCTTTTTAACATCTTTGTTAATGATATAGCAGAAGGGCTGTCGGGTAAGGTTTGCCTCTTTGTGGATGATACCAAAATCTGCAATAGAGTAGACACCCAGGAAGGTGTAGATAACATGAGGAGGGATCTAGCTAAGCTTGAAGAATGGTCTAGAATTTGGCTGCTGGGATTTAATGTTAAGGTCATGCATTTGGGCTGCAGCAATCCAAGGGAGCAACATAGTATAGGAGTGAAGTACTTTTGTCCACTAAAGAAGAGCGGGACCTAGGCGTGGTTGTGTCTGATGATCTTAAAGTAGCTAAATAGGTAGAAAAGGTGACGGCAAAAGCTAGAAGGATGCTTGGGTGCATACAGAGAGGAATGGCTAGCAGAAAAAAGGAGGTGATAATGCCTCTGTATAAGTCTTTGGTGCGACCTCATTTGGAGTATAGTGTGCAATTCTGGAGACCGCACCTTCAAAAGGATGTGAACAGGATGGAGTCAGTGCAGAGGGTGGCTATTAAAATGATTAGTGGTCTTCATTATAAAGCATATGAGGACAGACTTAAGGATCTTAATATGTACACCTTAGAGGAAAGGCGGGATAGAGGTGATATGATTGAGATGTTTAAATACCTCTGTGGCATAAATGTTTTTAGGGAGAGACGCTCTTTCAATTGAAAGCAAGTTCTGCTATGAGGGGACATGGGATGAGGGTGAAGGGAGATAGATTCAGGAGTGATATGCGGAAATATTTCTTTACGGAAAGAGTAGTGGATCCGTGGAATAGTCTCCCAGTGGAGGTAGTAGAGATGAGGACAGTAACTGAATTCAAAAAAGCATGGGACAAACACAGAGGATCTCTAAAGGTAAAAAGGGGACTGTTGTAGTTGTTGATATGGAAGGACAGACTAGATAGGCCATGTGGTCTTTTTCTGTTGTCATAGTTCTATGTTTCTATGTAACCAACTTAACTGTAAGTTTTTCGCGCTGCCTCCATGGGGTCTGTTGGGGTTGGGGGTGCACCATGGTGTGCAGAGCCGTGCCTCTTAGGGTATATGTAAAAAAGAGATAAACTAAATCCTAACATACTGCCCAACTCGCTTATTATAAATATCTTCTATTTTTTGTCGGATGGTTTGCCCTGAGTGGGAACCTTTCCTCTCTCATAGCAAACCCTCCTTTTATTCATTTTTAAAAGAGTGCACTCACCCTTTTACTCACCGAGGTAGAATTACACAATACTCCTCAGTTAATCGAGATGTTAATTGAAATTGAACATAGTGTATAGTTTTGGCAACTTAACTGAAAGACCACGATTTCAGCGTCCAGCCACCCGAACTTCTTTTATATCGCTGACGCCAGCAGATGACCGAAGTTGCTGACCTCAGAAGACCGTGAAGCCTTATAGTTGTTATCCTTAATATTTCAGCTGCCTTCCTTCTCGAATCAATCCACTCTCAATGGTAGGTCATTCAAAAGGCGTGTAGAAAGTACACAGCATCGTGTTTCAGACCGTGAAACTCCTGGTCCTTCTTCATGCTATCAATGTCCTGTTGTTCTCCACTCTCCTATGTCCATTTAAAAACCAAACTCGTTTTCACTTCTAGAGAAACCGGGCTATCATTGGCTGTCACAGAGGGTTTAATCTATGAGCGTCCACCAATCCAAAGAAAGATTCAACCCTCCAGGTGTTACTGATTGAAGATGGTAAATCCAAAATTGTTCCCTAAATTGCAAATTTTTCAACCGATCCCCTCCACGTATTTGAACTGGAATGTACTCAATGATACGCCATCTGAGATCCTGAAAAGTATGCTCTAATTCCTGGCAATGTTGAGTCACCGGGGCTGATAACACCTTATTGTTTATTCTGGATTTATGTTCCAAAAACCTCCTCTTCTTGGGACGAGATGTACGACCTACATAATTCTTAGGGCAGGGGCAAGATAAGACATATACCACATGAGTACTTTTACAAGTAGTATAATGTCGATTCATAACCTTAGTTCCTGTGACAACATCTTCCCATATTAAACCCTCCAAAGTGGACCCACAAAATTCACATTCTCCGCATTTATAATGCCCAGTTCGTGTGTTCTCTAAATTCTCTGAATGAGAATGTACTAATATATCTGCTAAATTCCATCCGCATTGAAAAGCGAACATTAATGGCTTCCGAAAGCAAGCATGTAGTGATAACATTTCCCAATGTTTTTTTATTATTTTCATGATACTGTGTTAGGCATATACGGTAGAACCCCAACATAAGATGTTTGTTGTTGGGGTTGTTCAGGCTGTCGTTGTTCTACAAAGTCATTCAGCCACCACTCAGGGTGGTTGAACCGTGCTCTTCTATAAGCTTTTTTAATAATGCTTACCGGATAGCCTCTTTCCTTCAATCGGTAGCAAAGGTCCTTAGCATGTTGTTTAAATTGATCTAAAGTCGAACACAATCGCCTTAAGCGGAGAAACTATCCAATCGGCAGGCCCCTACGTAAAGGACCTGGATGAAAACTTTGATAGTGTAACAATGTATTTCTTTGGACTGGTTTACAATACAATGTAGATTGTATAGTGGACCCCTCCTTATAAACCAGAATGTCCAAAAATTCTATACTGGACATATCATATTTGGGTGCAAATTGTATATCCCTATCTAAAGAATTTATCCAATCAAAAAACTGTTGTAATGGGTTCTCAGTACCAGCCCAAAGAAAGAAGATGTCATCCAAGTAACGGGTCCAATAGGTGATCAGTGGGTACCAATGAGAAAGATAAAGGAATCTTTGTTCAAACTGTGCCATGTATAAGGTGGCTAATGATGGAGCCACCGTGGTCCCCATGGCTATGCCATGAATCTGTAAGTAAAAATGATCCTCAAACAAGAAGAAATTATTCTTCAAAACCATTCGTAGACTATGTATTATAAATTCCTTTGGTATGCGGGCTGGTGTTTGTAACGTTAATTTACTTATAACATCCAATGCTGCATCCTGATCTATATTAGTATACAGGGCAGCAACGTCCATGGTTACCAAAAACATAGATGAAACATCCAAAGACTGTTGTCAAATTTTAGATAGAAAATGGAATGAATCCTTGACAAACGACGGACTCTGATGAATTAAAGGACGCAGAAAAATGTTCCCAAATTGAGATAGAGGCTCCATGTATAGTGTTGGTACGAGAGGAAATCTTTTATTCAAAAATTCAAATTCACGTTGAGTAATCCACTTAGACTCCAAAGCTTGTGTTGTATATTGCTTGATAGTGGAACTTAAAAGAGGAGACGGATCTGATACCAGCATCTGATAATATTTCTTGTCTGAGAGGTGTTGCCGTACCATTTGTGTATAAATCATTTTTTCTTGTACTACAATAGCTCCCCCCTTGTCTGCCCTATGAATACTGTTCGCAGGGTGAGCTCGTATAGATTATAAAGCCCTCCATTGTAAAGCCCTTAGGGTGGCACTGGAAGCATGGAGGACACCTGCACTGGGTGATGGAGGAGGGCTAAGAGTGCCACTGCCCTGTTCAATAGCAATTACAATCTATGCAAGACAAACACAACAGGGAACAAAAGATAACACACAGGGGTGAGAAATGGAAGAGTAAAGGGTCAGGATCCAAAAGCAACCTTGAAGAGGTGGGCTTTCAGCATGGATTTGAATAGGACCAGAGATATGGCCTGATGCACTGACTCAGGCAGACTGTTCCAAACATATGGTGCAGCAAAGTGGAAGAAACGAACTCTGGAGTTGGCAGTGAAAGAGAAAAGCACAGATAGAAGGGATTTGTCTGATGAACGGAGTTCCTGAAGAAGGCTGTAGGAAGAGATAAGTGAAGAGAGATAAAGAGGAGCAGCAGAAAGAATGCACTTGTAGGTTAGTAAAAGACGTTGAAACTGGATGCGGAAATGAATGGGAAGCCAGTGAAGTGACATGAGGAAAGGGGTTATGTTAGCATAGTGACACTGATGAAAGATAGCCTCATGGCTAAATTCTGAATGGATTGAAGAGAGATGATTCAGGGGGAGAAGAGCAAGAAGCACGTTCCAATAGTCTAGATGGAAGGTGACTAGGGAGTGGATAAGAATCTTGGTAATTTGTTCAGAAAGGAAGGGACACATGTTATACAGAAAGAAATGATGGGCCAATATTCAGTGATGGCATCTAACACTGCTAAAGGTCTTTAGTGGATATTATCTTTTCTGGAAGTGAGGCCCATAATCCTGGTGCATAAAGAGAGAAGGATCTGCTGGAAGTAGAGGAATTACTTTTGGTGAATTCTGCTGGAGTGGTCAGGGAGTTTCTGGACTTGTTTCTTCTTTCTCTATTTGTTAGTAGGTGGAGGTTCAGACTGCAGGGTTTTGAAGGTGGTATGTAGGTTTTTATATTTTATTCTGCTGGTTATTGGAAGCCAGTGAAGTTTTTTCAGTATTGGGGTGATGTGTTCTCTTATTGGGGTTTGAGTGATGATTCACGCAGCAGTGTTCTGTGCCATCTGGAGGCGTTGTATGGTTTGCTTTGGAAGGATACCATTGCAGAAGTCTAGATGGGGGAATACCATTGCTTGGAGCGTTGTATGGAAGTCACTAAAGGATAGGAGGGGATCATAGGTATTATAGAGCTTTTAGCTTAGCATATATTGCTCTTGTAGTGTTGTTAATATGGTTGGGTCATGTTTAGCTGCCTATTAAGTGTGATGCCTATTTGACTTCTTTTTTGACTTCCAGAGATGCATCTTTTACTTTCAGGGTTGTTGGGGGGTCAGATGTTTCATCCCTAGATAAATATAGGACCTCTGTTTTTTTGTAGTTTATATTCAGATTCAGGGTCATTCCGAGGTGCTGTTGTATGGGGAATTTAGATGGGAGCGAGAAAGGGGCATTGCAGGGGAAGAGTTAGGGCGGGCAATGGGCGATCGGCGGCCTCAGATGTACAGGGCCGATTCCAATGTCAGCTCTGTATGTCCGGGACCAGCAGTCTGAAAGGGGAACTTATTCCACCTCTGAGGTGGAATAATTTCCCCTAGTCAGGTGGATCGGGCAGACTCAGGGCTCAGAAAAGGCAGAAGGGGGCAGAGGAAATTCCCCGCAGCCCAGCCCTGGCTTTGGGAGGCAGCCTGGTACAATCTGGTTTCTAGGTACAACTGAGGTTTTGTATCTCTGACCTGACAATACAGGTCCTTTGATAAGTATAAATTCCCCCTCTTTATCCTTGTTTCCTGGGCCCTGATAAGCTTCCTTATCACACAGTCCAGCGGCTGGGGATCACGGCTCTTGAATGGAGCCATGGTGCCATGGCAACTGGACACCATGGCACCACGGCTCCATTTGAGAGCCCTGACTGAGTTAGCTGGGGAAGGCCTGTACGTTCAGGCCGACCAGAATCGGGGTCCCGGCCTGCACATACAGGCCTGGACGTGATTCTGATCCGCAGGGCTAGTGGTGCCCCGCGGGCTCAGAATCCCGTCTCACTCTGTGCATCCGGTTCTGACCAGGCGCATAGAGGGCCAGCACGTCCAACTCAGAATCGGGCCCATTGTGTTCAGAGAGCCATGAGGCAACTTCATTGAAGCATGTGATTATCTTGAGCTGACTGGGGTTGCTAGTGTCTAGTGGAGTGTACAGCATAATATGTTATGATTTTGGATTACCTTACAGATGGGCTGTATATAGAGGTTAAATAGTAGTGACGATAGAGCGGACCCTTGTGGAATTCCCTGTAGTTGGGGATATGGTTTGGATCAGATAGGAAACAACAAGTAAGAATAAGTCCTATCAGTTAATTAAGATTCAAACCATTGTAGTGGTGTGTCTTTAATTCAAATCTCTTGCAATCTATTAAGTAGTAGATTGTGGCATATGGAGTCAAAAGCAGAGGCTATGTCTAGAAATATCAGTATGAAGGCTGTTTTCTGTTTGTCAGTCCCCCTTATTATCCTGTCCATGAGTGCGATAAAAAGCGTCTCTACTCCATGGATGTTTCGAAAGCCATGTCGTTGCAGGTCGAGTGGAGCATGTTTTTCAATGTGTTCCTGTAGTTGATGTTGGACATTAATAACTTGTCAGTAGAACTGGGGACCTTGTAATCTCTATCCCAAACTATTACTAGACAACACTATATTGTCAATGTGATTGGCTTCTACCAGTCCAGTTTACTTTAATAAACATATAATAGCAAAAATTCAATATAATACCCCGGCAGGAACAACGTATACCTACTCTAATCCGCCAATCTGTATATAGCTAGGCCAACCTGTAAATAGTTATGAGCTGCCCATGTAGCCAGTGACAGCCGTTTTTTTGTCTGTACATAGTTACCCTGTTAGCCTTGTTAGAAACCCCTGTTCATTGTAAGTCTAGTGTAGGTCCTGTTTTCTGTAAACCGCGCTAATTTTAAAGAGTGCGGTATAAAAGAGATGTTAAATAAATAAATAAATAAATAATCAACTTTTTTTCCTTGGAGGATAGCAAACACACAAACACATATGCTGAGTTTTCCGTAATGCCAGTGGGCCTGATATTCAGCAAGGCGGTGAAGGCGTCAGAATGTGCAGAAAAACACATGCTCAAAGAAAGGCATGAATCGTGAGTAAGGTGGATTAAACGCGGGTAAGCCATGAATATGAGAGTTTGTGAATGTGCAGCGACTGGCACAGAAGCCCATGTATGTGGCAACCATATTGGAGGAATCTGGGCAATATGCATAGGAGACAAAATACCTGCACATATGGGCCCGTAGCGGACAAACTTGTGTATCATGGAAATACCTGTGCAAGGGTCTGCGTCTTATATGGATAGGGAGAAAAGCCCAGATAACATAGTATAGCAGCCAACAACACCCTTGTATGCACTGTAGATCAGCCAGGATGTGCTCTTGCCTATAAAAGGCAAGGTTGTAGGTTCAACACTCACCTATGGACAATATCAATGGACATGTCTCTCCTGGAAGATATACCTCATCTTATAAAGCATAGCCATATGCAGGTCCTCTTCTTGCCATTGTCAGCAGAGGATAAGTATGTTTTTTGTCATATGGGGTATCTTTATAGTGCAGTCTCAAAATCAATCAGGGATCATTGCTAGCTTTGGCAGTCACCATCCTCTGCCACGCATGTTGTGTGGGGAAGGCGCTGCCACATACTTACAGTGACATAATACTTGCAGCTGCAGGCAGCAGCTACATAACTGTACAGTCGCCCTAGCAGCAGACTCACTTACAGATTGTTGTGTAAACAAGTAGCCTAAGGCTGATGGCAAACAAGGTCTAGCTATACATCTGCATGATTGACCTGAGACACCCCACACATCCATAGGACTGTCACATCCATATGGCTGGATCAGAGCCACTGTCATCCACAACCTCAAAACATAGGTGTGCCATCCCTATACAGATCGCGCACTGAGTGCCACATGCAGAAACGTAGGTGGATATGGTCAATTGGGTTTGTAGCATTATCACAGATAGTGTGCATGTATACTGTGTCAATTTCAGGAGGTGGGAATGATGTCAGGACACATAACTATTTAGCTAGGCATTGAGCATGGCACATATTATAATGTTGTGCTTCAATGGGTGCTCTACGAAGTACAGTGTCATGTGGATGGTTTGAGATTTCCTATTTCTCAGACCAACGTTTACAGCAAGGTGAAATATTCCAACTATTCCCATATACTAGCCCTATGTAGCAGTGCAGCAGGCCCCATTGTGGGCAGGAATGCCATGTTCAGTGACCCCACGTTGACTGACAGTGACCCATGCAGCTGGGTTGGCAGCCACCTCAGCATGTGCCCCTTGGACACCATCTGAAATTGAAGGGACCCACAGATTAAGTGTTGACCATTATATGGGACAAATCATGTACTGTAACCTGTTAGAGCCCTAGTGAAGAAAGGGGAATGAAAGAAGTAAGGTGCATATATCATAGACAGCAGCCTAGGGTATGATAAACATGGGGGCGGGAGAGCACATGGCTGTCTCCATCACACACTGAAGTCAGACTTAGCGAGGAGCAAATGTTTTGCACATTGCCTGGGGTGCCCACACCTTTGACAACTCTGCGCCCAGCCCTGTGTACAGACCTAAGTCTTTTGGAACTATGGGCCATCCTAACCAGGATGGGATATTGGTTGTACGCGATTAGCTCTACATACATGAGTAAGATATTGAAGTGGTCTTCATTAACTGGTTATCTCTACAACATGTGCATAGCCCAGTCCATGATTTTACGTGGCAAGGCACCTTTTCTCGAAAGTGCCTATGAAGCTGCTATTTGTGTGTGGGCATAGTCATGTATACCCACATTGCTATGCAATATCCGCAGTCAGGTTGTGATAGATATGCATGATTAGGCCAGAGGTGCTGAACTTTGGCCATGAAGAGGACAAGAAAGCAGAACGTCTTGGTAGCGGAGGTGGATCTCACCACTGGCCTCATCCTTAGGGAAGAGCCTAGTCATCTCTTTGGATCTGGGGATGCCCACAACCAGCAGCATGCCTGGCATGACATTGCCAGGCAGGTGAATGCTGTGCACCACCATAATAGGGAGGTCAAGGACATCAAGAAGTGGCATGTGCTCTGCCAGCCCACTAAGGAGAAGCAGACTGCAAATCTGGAAGTGCCACCAGAGCCGCGGAAAGCCCTGAGTGACCCAGAGGAGAGGGTGGTCGCATGTATTGATGACTGCTGTATTGCTGAATTAACTGGCCTCGCTAGCTCTGCTTCAGCTGCACCCCAACCCCAACCACCCCTACAGCACAGCCCCCTGTGCCAGCAGTAGGTGTGTGTTGTATTTCCTTACTTTTGCACCGTGTCTTCCCTGCAAACAACCTGCTGCCAATGTACAGGCGTTCACAGTGTACAGTCCCCAAGCTACTCCCCTAACTTTGGCTGCTGCTCACCTTGAGCTTTTCTGGATCCCTTGCAATGTTCCCATGCCACCCTGTCTCCCAGCGCCACCACCAAGCCTGACCACACATGACACAGGTCATAGCAAATGGGCCAAGGGAAAGGTAGACACCACATCTCTCTGCCCGTTTCTTTTACCTCTTGTCTGGTTTGAATGCCTGTGTAGTGAAACTAGATATTCATCATTCCCTTAACTTATTAAAACCCTGGCCAAGAGTTACACAGTTTTGGCCCTTAAATGTGCCCCACCCCACCATAGAATATTGGCATTCTGTGTGTATGTGGATGCCTCGCCCAGACTTTGCCCTGTTATGCCCTTGTTCATACATGGATATGCTACTGTGCCTTATGGTAATATCTGGTCATGTGTGCACAACTCAAGACCGGGTTTACCCATGTCTGCGACTTTTACATGGATTTCGGCTGGATTTGCCCATCTATCAGCCACTAACATTTCCAATCTCGGATCAAGTATGTCTTATGCACCATCAGATCTCAATTATACAGGGGATATATATATATCAAATAGTATGCAGTGATATCTCTGCCCTGATCGCCTCAGACTCCCTCAAAGATCAATCCTTATATATATTACACCATCCCATCTAACTGAAAGTCTGGTAATGGAGAAAATGAGCATAGACATTGCAATATCCACCCTTCAGACATCGCAAGGTATCTTCAGACTGTTAAGAAACTTTGTGTAGTATAACACAGTGATAACATTAATAAATCAATGAACTAATTTGCTCAGTGGATGTGCCACAGTGTATCCAGGGCCATACTGAGCTAGAATCGCGCCTTGTGCAACTTGCACATCAGGTTCGCACCCCCCTCCTCCCTCCCATACCTTCGTCCAGCCGCTGCCTGCTCATGCCCTGCTGCTGCCGCCCTCTGTTTTCTCCATGACAACTCCAGCAGCAGGGAAAGAGCAGAAAGCAGCTGGATGGAGGGTGGAGGGAAGGGCACATGCCCGATGTGCAAGTTGCCAGCACTTTAAGCAGATCTGTCCCTCCCTGCTCTTACGTCATGTCAGAGGAGGGAGGGTCCGAACTGCTTAAAGTGCCACGAAAAGGCTTAGGGGGTGCATTTCGGCTGCCTGTTGTTGCCCTCCACCGCTGAGAGAAGAAAAAGTGTCGGCGGCAGGACAATAGCAGGCAGCCGAAATGTGCCCCCTAAGCCTTTGCGCTCTGTGCAGCTACACTGCTCTCACAGGGCTAGGTACCGTACTGAGTGTACCACTCACAATCCACACTTTCAATCACTCATGCATATAGTATTGGCCTGGTATATCCCCCTCTTAGGGCCTCTCCACTCCAGTCTCCTGTGTTCCTTCATCCTCCAGCTGTTGGAGATAAAGAGCCCAAATTTTAGCAAACTGACACTTTCTCCCCTTCAATCCCATAAGTAAGATTATCAAAGCCCAAAGCATCTCCCACCTTTTGTAGCCAGTTGTGCACTGACGGGCCCCATCTGTGCGCCATCTCCATACTATGGTCAATCTAGCAGCTAGGAGAAGTTTGGCCCGTAAGAGAAAGTTATGTTCTTGATGTTGCTGATGTGGGCTAGAGCTCAGCAGGCCCAGCAAAAGCGTGGTCGGCTCCATCTCTAAAGCCCCTCCCTGTTAATTTTTTAACACATTGAATTACCTCTCCCCGGTAATGTTGAATCATGGGGCACTCCCACCACAGATGATATAAAGTTCCTATCTCCTCCCACACTCTCCTGTCTCCTTCCTTTGAGCCTTGAATAACTGCAGGGGGGTGACATAGAGTCAGTGTAATATTTGAAAATGAGTTTGTCGCCAGGACGTCACCAGAGTGCAGTTACTGTATTAATCCCCACATGAATCTTTCCCTATTTAGCCTCTCCCATCTCCCTCCCCATCCATCTATGCCAGCTCTGAATGTGGTATGAAGGGCTCTTCTCTTCCTCCTGCAACTGCGCCTGATAAAGTTTCAAAGTCAAGACCATCAATTTCCATTCCCCTGGAATAGAATAGTTTCCAGTGGGATATTCTATGCAATTGTATATGGTTCACTTGCTTCTGTATAAAATAACGAGGTTGAAAGCATTGAAAATAGGAACCCCCCTGCCTATCCTTCTTTCTAGCTCTTGCATAGAAATAAAACTTCCAGCCTTACACAGGTCATAGAACCGAGTTAGGCCCTCATAACTCAAATCCATCAGCAATGACTCAAAATCAGGTCTGGAAAATGGCTGGTAGTCTGCCATTTTCGACCACCTTGATATCAACGAAGGGATTATGCCCCTCCTTTTACATGCTCTTCCTTGCCTAAGTAGAGGGCTCAGGAATGGGTTGCCAGCCACTCACTCTCCCTCTCCCCCTGGTTTCCCTGCGACAAGGTTTTAGATAGTGCTGGGGAGGAAGGAGCCTGCTACCTTGATGCATGTTAGTACCAATGACATAGGAAAATGTGGGAGGGAGGTTCTGGAGACCAAATTTAGGCTTTTAGATAGGAAAATGAAATTCAGAACTTCCAGGGTAGCATTCTCTGAAATGCTTCATGTTCCACTTGCAGGACTGAAAAGGCAGGCAGAGCTCCAGAGTCTCGATGCATGGATGAAATGATGATGCAAGGAAGAGGATTTTGGATTTGTTAGGAACTGGGCAACATTCTGAGGAAGAGGGGGGACTTTTCCAAAAGGGTGAGCTTCATCTTAACCAGGATGGAAACAGACTGCTGGCATTAACCTTTAAAAAGGAGATAAAACAGCTTTTAAACTAGATAATAAGCATCATAGATAGACAGCATCATTTGGAAAGATGTATTCTTCGAAAATTGCTGCTACCTGTTTAGACATTTCCTCTGCCACCGCTCCACCCGGAACACCCCCAACACGCCCCAATGCTAACCGCATAGCATCTGGGTGCATTAGGGACTTATCCGGGATTTTTGAAAGGCGCTACTCTTGTAGGTGCCTTTCGAAAAACCCGGATAAGGCATTTACATGGTAACTAGGGTAGTTACCTGTGTAAATGCCTTTGAAAATGCCACCCAGAATTACTGAACATGTAGACAGTCATGGTTTAATGAGAGAAAGCCAACATGGATTTAGCAAAAGAAAGTCTTGTCTTACTAACCTGTTATATTTTTTGAAGGTGTGAATAAACAGGTAGACCAAGGTGAGCCGGTTGATATAGTGTATTTGGATTTTCAGAATGCCTTTGACAAGGTTCCTCAAGAGAGACTGGCAAAATTAAAAAGTCATGGGATAGGAGGCAGTGTACTATTGTGGATCAGGAACTGGTTAAAGGATAGAAAACAGAGAGTAGGGCTAAATGGCCAATTTTCTCATTGGAGAAAGGTGAATAGTGGAGTACTCCAGAGATTTGTGCTGGGCCTGCTACTTTGTAACATATGATTTTTAACAGATGACACAAAATTATTCAAAGTTTTAAAAACACAAGAGGATTGTGAAAAATTGCAAGAGGACCTTGATAAACTGGAAGACTGGACGTCCAAATGGCAGATGAAATTTAATGTGGACAAGTGCAAAGTAATCTACCTAGGAAAGAGCAACCCAAGCTACATTTACATGATACTACTACTACTACTACTACTGAACATTTGTAAAGCACTACAAGATGTGCGCAGTGCTGCACAGACACCAGAGCTTACAATCTAGTCAAGACAGACAACACAGTAGCTGTAGACATAGGATACATCTAGAGGGAATGGCAAGGAAACATGGAGATCAGGTGAGTCAAGATCTGAAATCAGCAGCAAAGAGAAGAGTTTTCAGCCTGGATTTGAGAAGGGTCAGAGAAGGCGCCTGATGTACAGCCTCAGTTTGTTCAAAGTCCCACATTAGGATCACCACCTAGAAAAAAGATTTAGGTGTCATCATGGATAATACATTGAAACCCTCTGCCCAGTATGTAGTGGCAGCCAAGAAAGCAAATAAATGCTAGGAATCATAAGCAAAGGAATGGAGAATAAAACAAAGGATAATATAATGCCTCTGTATCGTTCCATGGTGGTCCCATACCTTGAATAATGTGTGCAATTCTGATCACCATATCTTAAAAAGGATATAGGAGAATTAGAAAAGGTAGAGAAGAGTCATCAAAATGGTAAAGGGGATGGAAGGATATTCCTATGAGGAAAGGCTTGAAACGTTAGGGTTCTTCAACTTGGAAAAGAGAAAGCTGAGGGGAGATATGATACAGGTCTATAAATTAATGAAAGGAGTGGAACGGGTAAACGCAGATCAGTTGTTTATGCCATCAAAAAATAGAAAGACTAGGGGACACGCAATGAAGCTACAATGTAACCCATCTAAGACTAATAAGAGAAAATATTTTTTCACTCAATGCGTAGTGAAACTCTGGAATTCGTTACCAGAGGATGTAATAAAAGCTGTTAGTATAACTGGATTTAAAAAAGACTTGGACAAGTTCCCGGAAGAAAGGTCCATAAACCATTCTTTAAGAGGACCCGGGAAATCCACTGCTTAATCCAGGATAAGCACTGTGGAACCTTTATACCTTTTTGGGAACCTACCAGGTACTTGTGACCTAGATTTGCCACTGTTGGAAACAAGATAGTGAGCTTGATGGATCTTGGTCTGACCCTGTATGGCATATGTTCCTCTGGATAAGTTAAAAGTTTCAAGGGCTTTTTTTTTCATAATAAAGATGCATTATTTTGTGGTTATAAGATTAATATTTTTCCTGATGTTTGTAGAGAGGTACAGACTAGACATCATTCTTTTCTTCAAATGAAACAAAGAGTTTCTGTCACTGGGCACAGCCTTCTTTGTAAAATTTCCTTGTAAATGTCTGGTCTTTCTACAAGGAAATAGATACGTTCAGGGCTGGCCCAAGGGTTTCTTCTACTGCCGCCCCCATCCCTGCCCCAAACTACCCCCGCTCAGCCATGCCACCGCTACCGATTCCATCTTGGGGAAGAGGCGGGTAGCAGTGGCAGTATTTTAAAAGTGGTAGGTTTGTGCCACTGCTTTGTTGCTGTAGGACATGTGCTTCAGCACACATAGCCTGCCGCTTTTAACCCCCTTCGACAGTAAGTTGTATCGGAAGGGGATCAGAAACAGCAGGTCATGTGTGCTGAAGCACATGACCTGCCACAGACAAAAAAGTGGTGGCACAAAGTCACCAACCTGGGTCAGCTGCCCTAGGCAGCTGCCTAGTGCCTAGTGGATGGGCCGGCCTTTGGTACATTTTCTTAGATAATTGCAGTTAAAAGATTTCTTGAAACCTCGTGGAGGCCAATTCCAAGTGTGGCACGTTGGGGATGTTTGGACGGCCAATAAATGGACGGCCCCAATCTGGACCCGATTATGCAACTGCAGGAGCCAGATGTTCCCACGGTTGCAGAATCAGTCACCTAGACGGGCCAGATAGGCTCCAATTCTGCCACAGGAGACATCCAGCCTGCTGCATGCCCAGCCAGCCCATGCTCCTGATGGAGCGCCGGTGCCAAGGTGTCCCGTCGCCATGGCACCGGGACGCCAAGCAGGAGCCCCGATTCCCAACACACATTTAAAGTGCCTTTCCCCACCACCTGATCCACAGCTGGGCCTGCCAGGGCTGGGATCGGGTGAAGGAGAACCTGCTGCTGCTGTTCACCTCAGCGTGGGGCTCAGCCAGTCCTGATCTTTGCTATCGGGGGGTCTTAGCCCACTTCCGAGATGGAATAAGTTCCCCGTCCATCTACCCCAAGACGGATGTACAGGGCCATGACCTGAATAGGCCCTGTATGTCCGGGTTGTGCGGTCCATCCCTGCTTCGCCCACTCTTTGCCTGTTGCCATACTCTCCCGCTCCCATCCAGAGCTCCCCACACAATGGTCCTGTACGTGCAGGGAGCTTTGGGGGCAGAATAGGCTAACAGTGAATAGCTGGGGTTGTAGTCCAAACCAGACGTACATTCCCACTTTTTGCTGTTTGGAATGATCTCCATAATGTTTAAAAGATTTATTCATGTAAAGACTTGAGTGTGTTTTTTGGGGTTTGAAATATTTAGAATTATACTCTCTTCTTTTTCCCTTTGCCTTCCTTCATGATTTGGGCTGTGATTGGAATACTTTTCACTTTTTTTCTTTTTGGTACTAAGCTTAATATTTATCGGTTTGATTGATTTTCTTTTAAAATTTTGAAAATGTAATAAAGTGTAAATTTAAAAGAAAGCTTCCCCTCTCCTTTTATCAGCAAATATAGCCAGTCTGCTGCACCAGCAAATCAGCATGATACACACTGTATCTTCGATCCTCCCCCTCCTTCCCCTCTGAAGAAGCAAGGCAGGGTGACTTAAAGCTGCCTCCCTCTTAGTGCCACTTAGTAACATAGGGGCTGATATTAGGACCTTCTAACCAGATAAACCACTGTGACAGGAATATTCAGCAGCACTATCCGGAAAGTGCTGCTGAATATTTCCTTTAACTAGCGTGACACTGTTTAGAGAAGGTGGGGGGGAGGTCCATGAGCAGGGTTTGCAAGGATGGTCTAAAAAACCGCATAAAATTAGTCCAAAAAAAGCAGGCCTAACTTAAGAGGTTGTCTATCTGGATAGTAGCTGAATACCGCCACTATCTGGAAAGGCTGCAGCAGTCAACGCTGAAACTGGATTTTCAGCAGAAGCCAATACCTGGTCACTTCCACTGAATATCTGGTTTCATGTTTCCTGCAGTGACTGGTATTTAAAAATACAATGACCACGGCAGGCTAAATATCGAAATGATAGCATCATAACATAGTGGATAACAGCAAATAATGACATAGTTCATTCTGTCTGCCCAGTGATGTATTCATAGGCGAGGATGCTCCATCCAGCCATGTGAACTGTGATGTGCTTGATCTCCTCCACTCAAACATGGCATTGGTCATGAAGGCCACATAGCTACTGTATGGACAGGTGCATAGGGAGCACACTCTTGTAGTAGAAGTTGTGAGATCTCACAGGCCTTATTGCGAGACTTGGCTCCACAGCAGCTGAGAAGGAGGATGTGCTTAAGCTACTCCATTGATGCCAAGGGTGAACCATCTGAAAAAGTGAGATTTACCCTCCAGAGAGTGAAATTAAAGTCCATGGAGTGAGATTTTTTCAAAAGGTGCATCCAGTCTATAAATCTAGAAAGATTTAAATATAGTATTGTTTTGCAAATTTAAAAAAAGCAGCATAAAATGATATTTGCTTTTCTTTGCAGCCTCTGAAATTATATAAAGATAGCACAGGCAAGATAAGTAAATTCTCCGGGATGAAAAAGTTGCTCTCCACAGTGGCTAAAGGTATGTGCCTAGGTTTCAGGGCACCTATACTTGTAAGTACAGAGGAAAGGGATGAAGCAGGAGGAGGCAGGACACAGGAAAGTGAGCTCAGAAATCTTCCTACTGGCTAGGGCCACTTGGTTTTACTTCTCTTAAGCTTGTCTCTCATGAAAGCAGTGCTCAGTGCACTATCTCCGAGCCTCTGATGCTTGAGAAGAGGAGCTCACAGACTGCTAGAGTGAGAAAGCCTACAAATGAGTGTGAGACACTCCTAATGAGTGATACTGGCATTTCTGCTACTCAACCTGGGGTTCCACTGGGGGAGAAGAGGAATGGAAGGAGGGAGAGGATTGAAGGCAGCATGACAACACTCTGAAGTATGTACAATGTCTTTTGCTCTAACCTGCCAGTACATTATGACAGTAAGCAAGTTCCTCTCTGCAGCAAGTAGCTCCCACTGTTGGGTTGCCTCCCTTTGACGCTGAGCTTGCTCAATGCCACTGCTTCCTTGTTTCCAATTCTCCAGAGGTCAAGCCTGTATGGTTGGGGTGTTTGTGGTCATAAGAACATAAGATATGTCATACTGGGTCAGACCAAGGTCCATCAAGCTCAATATCCTGTTTCCAACAGTGGCAAATCCAGGTCACAAGTACCTAGCAGTGTCCCCAAAAGACACAGGTTCCACACTGCTTGTATTGGGGCAAGCAGTGGATATCCTGGGTCCACTTTAATAATGGTTTATGGACCTTACTTCCAGGAACTTGTCCAAACCTTTTTTAAACCCGGCTACACTAACAGCTTTTACTACATCCTCCACTAGCAATTTCCAGAGTTTGATTACACGTTGAGTGAAAAAAATATTAGTCTTAGATAGTTTACCCTGTAGCTTCATTGCATGTCCCCTAGTCTTTTTATATTCTGATGACATAAACAATCGATCTACGTTTACCCGTTCCACTCCATTCATTAATTTATAGACCTCTATCATATCTCCCCTCAGCCGTATCTTTTCCAGCCCTAACCTTTTTAGCCTCTCTTCATAGGGGTATCCTTCCATCCCCTTTACCATTTTGGTGGCTCTTCTCTGTACTTTTTCTAATAACACTATATCCTTTTTAAGATACGACAATCAGAATTGCACACAATATTCAAGGTGCAGTTGCATCATGGAACGATACAGAGGCATTATAATATCCTTTGTTTTATTCTCCATTCCTTTCGTTATGATACATAGCATTTTATTATCTCCAGGAACAAGCAGGAATAAGTCCTCACATATGGGTACGTCGGTACCGACGGAGCCTGCGCGGGAAAGCTCCCCAGCTTCCTAGAATGGAAGCTTTTGGGACCTCCCACTGCACATGCGCACTGCCTTCCCGCCTTCCTGAACAGCTCTCCTCAGTTTCTCTTTTTCCGCGGAGCCAGCAGGTCGTGTATCCTGTCACCGCTGAAGAAATTGTAGTTTTTTGTTTTGTTTCTTTAGACCGCGTACCTGCCTTCCCATACCGATACCGGTATCGCCGGTCTTCCTTTTTCTTTCTTGAAAAATTATTTTCTTTTCTTTTATTATTTTTCAGCACTTGGTCACTTCAGTTAGGCCTTCAGGCCTACTTGAATTCTCCACATGGAGAAGCCAGCCCCTGGATTTAAGAAGTGTACCAAGTGTACTGCTGTAATATCAGTCACAGACACCCATGAATGGTGTCTTAAATGTTTGGGGCCTGACCACTCCATTCCGGACTGCCCTTCCTGCTCCCAAATGTCTAAGCGTGGGCTGCAGAACCGGGCCAACAAATTCCATGTGCTGTTTGCTTCAGAGAATCCAACATCACAGTCATCCAGGTCATCATCCCCGGATGGATCTCAGGTAACCAAACCTTCTGTGGGCAAGTCCTCAAAGAGCAAATCTCCTTCAAAGCATCGAGAGGCTCTTAGTTTTTAGGACCCTGCCCCAGCCAAACAGCCCCGGCGGGAAGTCCTACCTTCCAAAACGCCAATACAGGGGCTACAGGTTGACATCGATGGCACGGCCTCGACAGATCACCTGTTGGACTGCTCTGGGGTACCGGCCCATACCGGTACCGACATCCAGGCAGCCGTGGCGTCTATGGGCAATACTGTCCAATCCATGCAGCAGGCCGTCATGGCTTTCATTAAAGCTGCAACGCCATCGGTACCGCTTCCAGCGGTTCCGGGCCCGGTTCCGGTATCGTCCGCCATGCCGGAACCCAGGCCTTCCTCTTCTAAACGCAAATCGGTACCGTATGGGCTTTCGCTCCATACCGCTTCCATACCCGGTACGCCCGATGTCGATACCGATCGGTATGCGTATCGTGCGTTGGAGGAAACTAGAGAATACACCGATTCCTCTGAGGATTTTGTCTCCTCTGATGAGTCTGCAGAGCTCTCCCTTGACCTTCCTGAGGAACCTTCTTCTCCAAAAAGGAGAATGTCTCCTCCAGAGGATTTGTCCTTTCAGGACTTTATTTTAGAAATGGCTAAAGGCCTTTCTATCACTACTTCCTCTGAAAAGGAACCAAGGTCAAAAAGATTGGATATTTTAGGATACTCTAAGTCTCCTAAAGAAGCAGTTACTCTGCCTATCCATGAAATCCTTCAAGAACAATTGATGGATTTCTGGGAGAACCCTTTAACTCTGTCTCCTTATTCCCGTAGGTTGGACACCATGTATCGGGTCCCTCCTTCTCCTGGTTTTCAGAAAACTCAATTGCCTCACCACTCCATTGTGGTAAAGTCTGCAATGAAAAAGATCAAGAGTACTAAAAGGCACTCTTCTACACCTCCAGGAAGGGAATGTAAGACACTAGACTCTTTTGGTAGGAAAATCTTCCAGGCTAGTATGCTTATAGCCAGGATTAATTCCTACAGCCTCTATATGGGCATGTTCCTAGGGGAACTTGCCAAGAAAGTACGGCATTTTGCCTCCTTTATCCCTGAGGATAAACAGGAGGACTTCCTTTCTGTTGTGAAACAACTTTTAGATGTTTCTAAGTTCTCCAACAGAGCTGCCTTTGATTCCTTCGAAGGAGCCAGCAGAGCTTCTGGCATTGCTATTGCAGCCAGACGTCTGGCTTGGCTCCAGGCTTCTGATCTGGAACCCTGGGTTCTAGATGGCTTACGGAATCTGCCCTGTACAGGTGAGAACTTATTCGGTGCAGAGTGGCAAGTTAAGGCCACTCAAATGGACGCTGAAAATGCTACCTTAGAGAGACTTTCTAAGTCCACTTCTACTCCCACTAAGAAGAAGTCTTTCAAGAGGCCTTATTATAAGAAGGCCAGATATGCTTCCAATACTGGCCAGCAATCTTCTCAACCTCGTTTTGCGGCTAAACGTCAGCAAACGAAACAAGCAAGAGCAAAGCCTGCAGCAGCTACTGCAGCTCAACAGGCTCCACCCCCTCAGGGGTTTTGACTTGCCCCTAGAGAACTTGCCATTCCTGGTTCTGGACCAACCAGAACCTCTCACCATACCTGGAAGGTTAGCTCACTTTGCTCCCAGATGGGAACAGATCACAACAGAGCAATGGACCCTCTCTATCATCCGAGAGGGTTACAAACTTCATTTCTCCAGCCTTCCTCCTCATCACATGGTGAGACCCTTCAATTCTCCATCTCCTCTCCTAGCCCTGTTGGATCAGGAGATCTCTTCTCTGCTTGCCCAAGGGGCCATAGAAGAGGTTCCTCTTCATCAACAAGGGTCAGGTTTCTACTCCCCCTATTTTCTCATTCCAAAGAAAACAGGGGGATTCAGACCAATCCTAGATCTGAGAGAATTGAACAAATTTCTGTACAAGGAGAAATTCAAAATGCTCTCTTTGGGCATTCTCCTTCCATACCTTCAGAGTCAGGACTGGCTTTGTTCTCTAGACCTGCAGGATGCGTATACACATCTACTCATCCATCCATCCCACAGAAAATATCTTCGCTTTCTGTTCAGGGGAAGTCATTACCAATACAGAGTACTTCCCTTCGGTCTCGCCTCTGCCCCAAGAGTCTTTACCAAATGCATGGCAGTCGTAGCCGCATTTCTCAGAAGCATGGGAATTTTCGTATTCCCATATCTGGACGACTGGCTCATTCGAGCTCCAACTCAGTCGCAGGCCCAGATTTCCCTAGACCGCACAAGGAGCCTCCTGCAGTATCTGGGACTGGTGGTAAACCTTCCCAAGTCTCAACTCAGCCCTACTCAGTCTCTAGAATTCATAGGGGCCCAGTTGGACACCACCACTGCAAGAGCCTACCTTCCACTGGTTCGGGGTCAGCGTCTGCTGAGCTTGGCCTCCCAAGCCCAGTCCAGTACTCACTTGACAGCCAGGGAAATGCTACGCCTCCTGGGCCATATGGCCTCCACAGTACATGTGGTGCCCTACGCTCGTCTTCATATGAGAGCAGCTCAATGGACCCTGGCCACCCAGTGGACTCAGGCGTCGGGAGCACTCTCAGACCAAATACAAACCTCAAACCGTCTGTCTTGGTCCCTCCATTGGTGGATATCCACCAAGAATCTGTTGTTGGGGGCTCCCTTTCAGCCCTTGCTACCCCAAGCAACCCTCACAACAGATGCCTCCCAATTGGGGTGGGGAGCCCATCTGCTAACTCTCTCCACTCAGGGCACTTGGTCTCCACAGGAGGCCACCCTTCATATCAACCTCCTGGAACTGCGAGCAATTTACCTTGCCCTCAAGGTCTTCCATACCCTCCTTGCCAACCTGACTGTCCTGGTTCAGACAGACAATCAGGTGGCCATGTTTTACATAAACAAACAAGGAGGGACGGGCTCTCTGTCGCTTTGCAACGAAGCTCTCAGATTATGGGCCTTCGCCAGAGAGCACCAAATTCATCTGCTAGCAGTGTACCTTCCAGGAGTTCAAAACACTCGAGCAGACAGGCTCAGTCGAGTTCTGCTGCCACACGAGTGGTCCCTACACGTGGACCAGATAACCAGAATCTTTCAGGAATGGGGGACCCCGGACATAGACCTCTTTGCAAGTCCGTGGAATGCCAAACTTCCCCGGTTCTGTTCCAGGACTCCGTGTCAGGAAGCTCAGGCCACGGACGCCTTTCTCCTCCATTGGGGTCAGGCGTTCCTATATGCCTTTCCACCCATTCCGCTGATTCCCAAGACTCTGTTCAAACTCCAGAGAGATCACGGCTCTATGATCCTCATAGCTCCACGCTGGCCACGCCAAGTGTGGTTCCCTCTGCTTCTACAGCTCTCCCAGGGATCCTCCCTGGACTTAGGAGCTGCACCAGACCTTCTGTCTCAGGAGGACGGGACTTTGTGGCACCCAAATCCCAAATCCCTACATCTCCGAGCTTGGTTACTGAAGGCTTAAGTCTTCAAGACTTTAATCTTTCTCAACCTGTGAAAGATATCCTTCATGCCTCTAGGAAACCTTCCACGAGGCGGTCTTATGCTTTCAAATGGAAACGTTTTTCCATTTGGTGTGCTCAGCAGGGCCTTGACCCTCTGGCACTTCCTTTGAATTCCCTCTTAGACTATCTCCTGCATCTTTCCAATGCAGGCCTTAAGACGAATTCTGTAAGAGTCCATTTAAGTGCTATTTCAGCATCCCTGAAACCTGTAAATGGACAACCTATCTCCTCTCATCCTCTTGTTGCAAGATTCATGAGAGGCCTGACCCTCACTAAACCTCCCATCAGACCCCCCCGGTCGCATGGGATTTGAATCTAGTGCTTGGTCAGCTTATGAAGCCACCTTTTGAGCCGTTATTCTCTACCTCCTTGAAATTTCTTTCCTGGAAGGTACTATTCCTAATTGCAGTCACTTCCGCTCGTCGCATCAGCGAGCTGCAGGCTCTAGTGGCTAATCCACCTTATACAAGATTTCATCATGACAAGGTGGTCCTTAGGACGAATCCCCACTTTATGCCTAAAGTGGTCTCGCCTTTTCATCTTAATCAAGAGGTATATCTACCTGTATTTTTTCCGGCTCCTCATGCCTCCAGTGCAGAGAGGAACCTTCATACTCTGGATTGTAAAGAGCTCTAGCCTTTTACCTTAATAGGACTCAGCCACATCGAAAGTCTTCTCAACTTTTCGTGGCTTTTGATCCTTCACATTTGGGACTTCCAGTCTCCAAGCGTACACTTTCCAATTGGATTACTCAGTGTATTTCCTTTGCTTACCAGAGTAAAAACATTTCTCTGGAAGGCCATGTCACAGCTCACAATGTGAGAGCCATGGCAACTTCTATGGCTCATCTGCACTCTGTTTCCATTGATCAGATCTGTCGAGCCGCTACCTGGGCCTCGGTTCATACCTTCACAGCCCATTACTGTTTGGACAAGGACTCCCGCCGGGATGCCTTGTTTGGCCAGGCTGTCCTCAAACACCTGTTCCATTCTTAGACAACTCCTGCCCACCTTCCCAGGATGGATGCCTGAGATCCATACGAAGATGGCGAACCTTGACAGGGGATCCCACGCATCTAAGCTAGGGAGTCCCCATATGTGAGGACTTATTCCTGCTTGTTCCTGGAGATAGCACAGTTACTTACCTGTAACAGGTGATCTCTGGGAACAGCAGGAATTAGTCCTCACAACCCACCCACCTCCCCTAGGAGTTGTATCTTTTATCTACCTATCTTCCTGTCCTCTCTCTATTGACTCAGCTATAAACTCGAAACTGAGGAGAGCTGTTCAGGAAGGCGGGAAGGCAGTGCGCATGTGCAGTGGGAGGTCCCAAAAGCTTCCATTCTAGGAAGCTGGGGAGCTTTCCCGCGCAGGCTCCGTCGGTACCGACGTACCCATATGTGAGGACTAATTCCTGCTGTTCCCAGAGATCACCTGTTACAGGTAAGTAACTGTGCTTTCTCTCTTGGCTGCTGCTGCACACTGGACGGAGGTTTTAACATGTTATCCACGAAGACGCCTAAATCTTTTTCCTGGGTGGTGGATCCTTTACTTTAATTCTGTTTATTGAAATTTTCAAAAGCTATACAATGTTCACAAAATATAGAGAAACACAATAGGTCAGCAATAGAAATAATTCAAAAGAGAAAAAATACAAACAAGTACATTAGCCCACATCTCGGGGAGAAAACCATAAGAAATCAATAACAAGAAAAAACAAAGCAAGGAACTCCGAACTAAAGAAAGGTGTCCCAGCCACACAGAGCAGTCATCTAATTATACCCTCCCACTGCCTGACAATTTCTAAATGACAGCATAATGACATAAAGGAAAAGCAAAAGTCACTGCGCCTTTTCCTTATCAAGAATCCACCTTTACAAATCCAAAAATCACAAGACAACAATCCTGTCATATCCAAGAGATTCTAAGCATTTACAAGGGTAGTGCAAGAAAAACGTAGCGCCTAAGGCAAGAGTTCTAGACTTGAGAGCAAGAAAGGACTTCCTATGTGCTTGTATTGAGCGAGACACATCAGGAAAAACAGAGACCTTATCACCACAATAGAGATTGTCCCTTTTCCGAAAATAAGCTTTAAGAATAGAGACTTTATCTTCTTCAGAAACCAAAGTTACTAATAATGTAGCTCTAGTGGAAATAATATCTTGAGTGTCTTCCAAAAAGGCAGTCAAGTTAAACCCATTTTTATCTTCAAGAACAGCTACTTCCCCTTCCCCAACACCTGGAGAAACAATTTTTGAGGAAATATAACAACATTTAGCAACACTATAGCATCGGCGGTGGGGAGGAGAAGAACATCTTTTAAATATTTCCTAAACAGTATTGATGGAGATAATAAACTACTAGAAGGAAGATTTAAAACTCTCAAATTCTTAGACCTAGCCATATTCTCTAAATTCTCAAGTTTTTGATACATAATAGAACTTTCTTTCATGGTAGCAGACTGGAAAAAAGAAAATGATTTAACCTGCGTATCTATACTCGAAATAGATGAATGCAAAGTTCCAATTTGACTATCAAGATTCTGAAATTTAATAACAGTGTCCCTAGTAAATTGACATAAAGAGGGAACAGTCTCAGCAAGAATCCATTCAGTACGATTAACTACTTGCCAAATAACCAGAAGAGAGATGGAGGAGACTTGTGAGTCACCAGGAGGAATGGAGGGCTCCAACCAAGAAACCATTTTGGGGAGCACAACTTCCTTCTGTGAACTCAAAACACCGGACTGAGGCATAGCAGACAATTCCAAAAAAACAGGAGGAAGGGGCGGGGGGTACACTCAGGAGAACTAAGACTCGGTCCCTCTAGTGTGGGGTCAAAAGGAACAGTACCTGGTGTTGTTAAAACTGGTGTAGATATTACATGCTTGTTCATAGGGCCACCAGCAGACACAGCCACAAGATTTTTTTTCCTTATGCCGCTGGGCATCGCCACTTCACAGATCTATAAATGTTCCCAATGTACTCTTAAGGGGCTCACAAGGGGCATATGTCCCCCTTGGAAAACACCCCTTAGAAAATGCCCCAACAAGCACCGATGGCTAAGTGCCGTAAAGCACTCTAGATATATTAAGGAGCTTCAAAATGACGTCAGCAGTGACTGCCCTGCACAGGCCGGCTCTCTCCAGCACCAGCTGTTCTCACTCTCCACAGCGTGTGAAACTGCAGGCAACACTCCCAAGAAACAGCTCCATGCACAGATCCTTTATGGAGCCTCAAAATGACGTCAGCAGTGACTGCCCCCCGCACGTCTCACTCTCCACTCTCCACAGCATGTGAAACTGCAGGCAACACTCCCTCTGGGTGGTGGTTCCTAATGTAGAACCTTGCATCATGTAACCATAGTTTGGGTTGTTCTTTCCTAGGTGCATAACTTTGCACTTGTCCACATTAAATTTCATCTGCCATTTGGAAGCCCAGTCTTCCAATTTATCAAGATACTTTTGCAATTTTTCACAATACTAATGGGTTTTAACAACTTTGAATAGTTTTGTGTCATCTACAAATTTGATAACCTCACGTGTTATTCCTATTTCCAGGTCATTTATGAATATGTTAAAAAGCAGCGGACCCAGCACAGATTCCTGTGGTACTCCACTATTTACCTTTCTCCATTGGGAGAATTGGCCATTTAGCTCTACCCTCTACTTTCTATCTTTTAACCAGTTCCTGATCCACAATAGTACACTGCCTCCTATCCCAGAACTTTTTAATTTTGCCAAAGGTCTCTCATGAGGGACATTGTCAAAAGCTTTCTGAAAGTCCAGATACACTATATCAACCGACTCACCTTGTGATAAGGAAGCTTATCATAGTTCAGGAAGGAGCTATAATAGAGGTGAATTGGCTCTGAACAAGCAACCTGTCTTTGCTGGTAGAAATACTAACTATGAATACACACACCGTTCAATAACTCTGCAACTTTTAAAGCCTTTACAGATTCACATCGGCAATTGGTCTCAGAAAAACTGACGGCACTGAAAACTGGAGCTAATAGCTCGTGAACTGTGCCAGTTTCACATCAATGACCCCATGCCGTACGTATTCATCTATTTTTTTGTTTTTATGTTTTCTATTAAAGACTCTCTTTAAATGTCCATTCTTATTCATAAAATATGTATCATCCTCACTTGCAATAGCTGGCCACAAGATCAATATTTTCAACGTGAGGCGATATCAAAAACGATTTAAACTTAACTTCTGCCGACTGATCATGGAGGGCAATTCCAACGCTCACAGCAAGGCACCCCAAGCGTTTCACATAAAGAGTTTCATCAGGGAATCGTCCAAAATGAACTGTGAAAAAGTAAAGATGTGTAATTAATAATGTAACCAGTCGCTTTTTTGCTTATTAAAACCTAACACTAAAAAGCAAACCTGAATATTTGATGCTGCCGGCGCTTCTATTTACAGCAGAATGCTCTCATTCTCAAAAGCTCGCCATTAGGAACAAAGTCCTGAGATGAAAAACACCGCGCATGCGGGATCTGAGTGAGACCTCCATTTTTAAAGGCACTGCTGCTCACGTGTCCATACTTTTTACTATTGAGGTAAATACCTCCATAATTGAACTGATTGCTATCCCATTCATATTTATATGATAATGTCCTCATTAAAAAGTCAAGGAGTATTCAAAATGTTGATCAATAGCATTAAGCGTACTTGTGGTATTCTTGCAACTCTGTCGAATCCTTGTGATAGAAAACGACAATGATGTTACTCTCAAAGGCAGAGCGCCAGATTCAATCGGACATTTAGTCCTCTTGGACTTACGGTGTTTAAAATAAAGATCCATTTTTGCTCTTTCCAGAGGAGTGTATCTCCGATGGTCTTACCACGCATACCAAACCTAACATGGTCGATGCAAAAACACCGCAGCTGCTCAAAAATGTGCTGATGACGTAAACAATGTTGCACTATTGGCGCTTCTAATGTTTTGCACTTTAATCGACTGTTATGTTCACGCATGCGGGTTCGGAATGGCCGTTCCGTCTTTCCTACGTATAACATGCCACACGGACAAACTATGATATATACTACGTTGGAAGACTCACATGTTGTCCTGTGCTGAAAGCGATAAGAGATAGCGTTGTGAGTATATTCTGTGATCTCCATAGTGACGTCACAGATGTTGCAACTCCCGCATTTATAATGGCCCTTGTCCCCTGGAGAAAGACTCATTTCCGCAGAAATGGAAGGTAAAATTGCAGGACAGAGGTATTCCTTAAAGTTTTTATTGCGTCGCCATACACATCGGATCTTTCTACCTTGTAGTCCTGGGACTATTTGTAGAATATTACTATGTTTCTTTATTATCTTCTTGATATCCCTACTCAAGGGGGAAAAATTAGTTACAAAATTTATGACTGACTCATCTGTCTCTGAGGTAAATCTCATGCTGGATGATCGGTACGATAACAAAGTGCTACGGTCTCTATATAGCGCTCTCCGATAAGCTTGTTTTATTACTGTGGGAGGATAACCACGATCTTGAAAATCTTGTTGTAAAACTTTAGATTTTTTAATAAACTCAGCCCTACTCGAGCAATTCCTTCGATACCGTAGAAATTGTGACATTGGGAGACTGTCTTTTAAATTACGAGGATGTGCACTCGCATAATGCAAAAAAGTATTACGGTCGGTTGACTTTTTGTACACTGACGTTTCCCATTCATGTGTACCCCGTGTGATTAAGATGTCAAGATAAGTAATCTGCCTGACATGATGTTGATAGGTGAACTGTATAGAAGGATCGCAAGTGTTTAACCATTGAAAAAAACCGTATAACTCTGCTTCGGTGCCTTGCCATATGAGAAAGATGTCATCTATGTATCTGTTCCATGTTCTGAGTTGGTCCCGAAACGGTGAAACTTTTAACCACTGATCTTCGAAATCCCCCATATACAAGTTCGCAATGGACGGCGCACATGTGGCGCCCATTGCGACCCCGGAAATCTGTTGGTAAATGTCTCCCTCAAAAATGAAGAAATTTTGAAAAATGGCAAATTCTGCCAAACGTAGCAAAAACTGGAGTAAAGAGTCACTCACATCCCCTCTTCTCCTCAATGAACGTTCTACTAAGGAAAAAGCAGCAGACTGTGGTATACTGGTGTAAAGTGATACCACGTCAAACGTGGCCAGCAATGTATCCGGTTGCACGGCCCATTGAGACAACCCTTGAAGAAGTGTTAAAAAATGAGTGGAGTCCTGCACATACGACGGGATTAACCGTATTAAAGGTCTTAAGTAGGAATCCAAAAATGTGGATACCGGTTCCAAAACCGATCCTCGTGCAGAAACTATGGGACGGCCCGGTGGATTTGTAATATTCTTATGGATTTTAGGTACTAGATAGAAAGTGGCTAAAATAGGTGCCGGGGGATTCAAGAATTGATGTTCCTTTCTACTCAGTAAATGGTCAGTGAGTGCTACTGTTGTGAGAGAATTAATTTCCTTTTGGATGGATTTGGTGGGATCCTGTGGAAGTCGCTTATAGGTAGCCTCTTCGTGCAGTTGATGATGAGCTTCCCTAACGTAATCAAGACGATCCATTATAACCACGGCTCCCCCTTTATCAGCACGGCGGATAACAATATCTTTCCGCCTTTGCAAAGCGTTAAACGCTTGTCGTTCTGCATGTGTCAATCTCGCATGTTGAGTGCGTTGAGAGTTTTCCAACTTCTGAATATCCTGTATTATTAACTTTTTAAACATCATCAATGCTGCATGAGGGGGATCCGGGGGAATCCATTTAGACCGTAATGGTAACTTGATACGAGCTATCGGTTGTGCTGGATGCTCAGCCGAAGCTGACAATTGAGACTGCTGTACTCCAAACTCTGTTAATAGCAGAGGAGGAGTTTCTTGTGAAGCAAAATAATCTTTCAAAACAAGCTTCCGCATCAAACTCTCTACATCCAAGTGAAACTGGAAAGAGTCATATGTCAAAAAAGGCACAAAGGACAAACCTCTGTTTAACACAGAGATTTCCATGGTAGATAATTGTGCTCGAGAAATATTAACTACTGAAGGCTCTGTAGGGTGAACGTGGATTAACGCTGTTCCTTGCGACGTGGATTGCGACGTTCTTGTTGATGATCCTTTTCGTCTGATTTTTTCTTTTTCTTTTTCTCTTCGGTGTCCCCCGTTAAAAAATCATCACCTGTAGATTTCAAAGATTCAGTACTGCCCTCAGACGTATCTTCGAACATGACACGTTTCCTGTTTTGTGATTTGCGCTTCGGATTCTGCCACGGGTATACGTACCCTGAGGTATAATCCATGTTATCTCTCTTTAATTTGTTGATCTTCTTAGTCATCACTTCTCGACGAGTTGATTCCACCTGTTTTGACACTTCTTCTGACTGTTTAAGGTATTTATCTTCAAGTTCAACAGCTTTCAACTTTTTAAGCTTTCAACTTTTTATGTGAAACGCTTGGGGTGCCTTGCTGTGAGCGTTGGAATTGCCCTCCACGATCAGTCGGCAGAAGTTAAGTTTAAATCGTTTTTGATATCGCCTCACGTTGAAAATATTGATCTTGTGGCCAGCTATTGCAAGTGAGGATGATACATATTTTATGAATAAGAATGGACATTTAAAGAGAGTCTTTAATAGAAAACATAAAAACAAAAAAATAGATGAATACGTACGGCATGGGGTCATTGATGTGAAACTGGCACAGTTCACGAGCTATTAGCTCCAGTTTTCAGTGCCGTCAGTTTTTCTGAGACCAATTGCCGATGTGAATCTGTAAAGGCTTTAAAAGTTGCAGAGTTATTGAACGGTGTGTGTATTCATAGTTAGATTAACCGTTTAAAAAGAAAGAGGCTAGTATTTAGTTGTAATCGGTAGAAATACTAAAACAGAATGTTTTCATAAAAGACTACCAGTCCCAGAATGCACCAGGTTTCAAACAGCCACTAGAAGAGCTGAAGTGGGGAAACGTGTGTTCAATCAGGAGAGCTATGAGGTAATCCCCAATCACTCATCTCCAAGGGCAGGGCTTGATTCAGCACAGCTGAGCTGTGCTAGGGTGGAGTATCCCTCTAAACAAGTTAAAAGTAAAACAGATTCTACACAGAATCGGATGGAGTTGAGGAACTCAGAGCTCAAAGACGGAGAGGAGGAACCCAGAGCTCAAGGACAGAGAAAGCAAGTAGCAGCATCAACGTGGAAGGAAGAAGAGGAAAACATCTTGGAGGTCTAAAGAAGGAGCCCATAGCAGTACGTGTGTTGGGAGTCATTCCAGAGGCAAGCATACTCCATTGGACTGGAGGAAGCCAGAGGAGTGGGGTTACAGAGCCAGGAATTCCCGGACGGCACCTGTGAGGGAGACGGCTGCATTTGGAAGGGGCCCTAAGACCAGTGCAAGAAGGTATGTGAAGAGAGACCCAGTGTCCAGGGATCTTGATTGGAAGGCTGGACATAAAAGCTGGATTACTTACTGGCCAGGATATCTGGAGAGGAAACCTAACAACAAAGGAAGCTCAGGTATGAACACTGATCTATGCCCTAGCTCTTCACTTGGAAGACAGCAGGGAAACAAGTATTGTCCTGAGAGTGCTCCATTAAGGAATTCCTCTGAGCCAGACCATGATATTGATTCTATGATAGTTGAAGAAGAAGGAGATATTTTAAATGATCAGAATGAATACATGGATTGCTCTCTGTCTAGGCTGCTGTGGTAAAATACTTTCACAAATACAACAACCATCAAAAAGAAATATAACTTGTTCTTTTATCTACCCAGAAAAGTTTACAAGAAAGCTTTAGGGTAGGATTTGAGCCACGTAGAGAAAGTGAACCAGCAAAGGGGTTTGCAGCTGGCTAATTATTGATAATTAAGCCATGCACAGTTGCACGTGAGCTCTGAAAGGAAACTACTGCTTGTGTGTGAAACTAGAAGAAAGTTATCCTTGAAAAAGAACAGTTTTTGGTTACTTTTGGGTTTTGTTTTTGCTTTTGGAGCACTGCTAAAAGGTATTAGCAGGAGCCCTCAGAAAGACCTTTTCTGTTTCCCATCAAGGTCTTTATTGTTTGATTGATTGCTTAAGAAGCTCAGTTGCTTATATCATGATTTGTTTTTCTAAGTACAATACTGAAGCAAGTTGTCCTTTTGTGTTACCAAGTAAATCTGTGTGGGAGAATTAACCCCATAAATAAAATATATTTTTCTTTGCTTACACTCGAGCAACACAACTCATTATTTTGTGAACGGCTGATTCTGGTTTGAATGGACTACATTCCCCACAATCCTTTGCAAGTTATAATAGTATTTTGCCTTTGCCAAGACTGTGGACATTCACGCCCAGCGCCCCCGTTTACAACCTTTGTCTACCTGTTTATTCACACCTTCAAAAAAACATATCAGATAAGTAAGATAAGACCTTCCTTGGCTAAAGCCATGTTGGCTGTCTCCCATTAAGCCATATCTACATGTTCAGTAATTTTGTTCTTTATGATGGTTTCCACTATTTTTCCCGGTACTGACATCAGACTCACCTGTTTGTAGTTTCCCGGATCACCCCTGGAACTCTTTTTAAAAATTGGCATTACGTTGGCCATCCTCCAATCTTCAGG
Source organism: Ichthyophis bannanicus (assembly GCA_033557465.1). Taxonomy (NCBI): domain Eukaryota; kingdom Metazoa; phylum Chordata; class Amphibia; order Gymnophiona; family Ichthyophiidae; genus Ichthyophis; species Ichthyophis bannanicus. The sequence goes on from CM066048.1 coordinate 79,170,788, forward strand.
TATTACAGATGATTTTAATGAAAGTTCACAGATTGTTAATAGTAGGTCTGCAATCTCATATTTCAATTCTTTCAACACCCTTGAATGTATACCATCTGGTCCAGGTGATTTGTTACTCTTCAGTTTATCAAATAGTTGTAATACATCTTCCCGGTGTAGCGATATTTCTTTCAATTCCTCTGCAGTATCACCTTTAAATACCACTTCAGTCATGGGTAACATCCCTACATCTTCCTCAGTAAAGACCAAAGCAAAGAATTAATTCAGTCTCTTTACTATGGCCTTGTCCCCTCTTAGTGCCCCTTTTACCCCTCTATCATGGTCCAATTGCCACTCTCATAGGTTTTTTTGCCACGAATGTATTTTCAAAAGGTTTTTACTTCCACAGCAAGCTTCTTCTCAAATTCTCTCTTTGCCTGCCTTATCAATGCCTTGCATCTAACTTGCCACTGCTTGTGGTGTTTCCAGTTTTTGTCATTTTGCTCTTTTTTCCATTTCCTGAAAGATGCTTTTTTGGCAACAACAGCCTCTCTGACCTCACTTTCAAACCATACTGGCAGTTTTTTGGACTTCCTTCCACCTTTCTTAAAGCTTGGAATACAGCTGGTCTGGTCTTCCAAGATAGTATTTTTAAACAACACCCAAGCTTGATGTAAATCTTTAACCTTTGCAACTGCTCCTTTTAGTTTTTTCTTAACTATTTTCCTCATTTTATCATAGTCTCCCTTTCAAAAGTTAAAAAGTAGTACTGTGGATTTCCTTACCATCCTTCCTCCATTTATTAAATCAAACACGATCATGCTATGATCACTATTGCCAAGTGGCCCCAACACCCTTATCTCTTACATCAGATCTTGTGTTCCACTAAGGACTAGGTCCAAAACGGCTTCCCCTCTGGTTCTGAAGCAGCTGCTCCAAGAAGCAGTCATTTATTTCATCTAGAAACTTTATCTCCCTAGCATGTTCTGCCGTGACACTGACCCAGTCGATACTGGGGTAATTTAAATCACCCATTATTATTACTGTGCTATAATGTTTGTTAGCTTCCCAGATTTCTTTGAGAATTTCATCATCCATTTGTTCATTCTGTCCAGGTGGTCGATAGTACACCCCCACGGCATTGCCTTCCCCTTCCTCTTTTTATATGGAATTTCAATCCATAGAGATTCTATAATGAATTTTGTTTCCTGCAAAACTTTAATCCTTTGTGACTCAATGCCCTCTCTAACATAGCGCACAACTCCTCCACCAATTTGATCTTCTCTATCATTATGAAATAGTTTGTACCTAGGTATCACAGTGTCCCACTCGTTGCCCTCCTTCTACCATGTCTTTGAGATGCCAATCATATCTAACCTCTCATTTAGTGCTACATATTCTAACTCTCCCATCTTATTTTTTAGACTCCTAGCATTTGCATACAATCATTTTAGAGGCTGTACTTTATTCATATTAATCTGGCTATCGGTAGGCAGGGGTAATTTGGAATCTTTAAGCTCTGTCAGCCCTGTACTCAAGGGCATTTGGGCTACTTTTGTCTATATTGGAACCTCTCTACTGATATGCCCTAACTTCAGTCTTTTGCTAGTATCCTTCAAGAATACATTGTTCTGAACCATGTGCTCTTGGGCGACTGTCGGTTTTCCCCTATTATCAAGTTTAAAAGCTGCTCTATCTCCTTTTTAAAGGTTAATGCCAACAGCCTGGTTCCATTCCTGTTAAGGTGGAGCCCATTCCTTTGGAAGAGCCCTCCTTTCCCCAGAATGTTCCCTGTTTCCTAAGAAACCAAAACCCCTCATCCTTGCACCATTGTCTCATCCACACATTGAGACTCTGGAGCTCTGCCTGCCTTTTGGGTTCTGTGCATGGAATGGGAAGCATTTCGGAGAATGCTACCCTGGAAGTTCTGGATTCCAACTTCCTACCTAAAAGCCTAAATTTAGCCTCCAGAACCTCCCTATCACACTTTTCTGTGTCACTGGTATCGACATGTACCAAGACAGCAGACTCCTCCCCAGCAGTAAGACCTTGTCTATGTGGCGTGTGAGGTCTGCTACCTTTGCATCAGGTAGGCATGTTGCCAGGTGATCCTCATGTCCACCAGCCACCCAGCTATCTACATGCCTAATGATGGAATCACCAACTATAACGGCTGTCCTAACCCTTCCCTCATAAGCACATGGCCCTAGAGAAACTTCCTCGGTGCGAGAGGGTTTTACATCACCTGGAGGACAGGTTCTAGCTACAGGATCACTTCCTGCCATACCAGAGTGATGCTGTCCTGTCATGTGACCTCTGTCCTCCATGGCAACAGGGATATAGCCAGACTGGAGGTGGGACTTCAGGACTATATCCCTGTAGATCTTGTCTATGTACCTCTCTGTCTTCCTTATGTCCTCCGTCTGCTACTCTAGCCTCCAGAGATCAGACTCGTTCCCTGAGAGCAAAGAGCTCCTTGCACCTAGTGCACACATAAGACCCCTCACCAACTGGGAGAAAATCATACATGTGACACTCAATGCAAAAGACTGGAAAACCCCCATCTCGCTGCGGGACTGCTGTCTGCATCTTAGTTTTAAGGTCATGTTTAGATATTTAAGTTCTTTACTTACTAAGGGTTGCTAGGATTACTTATACTAATAAAACTATACCTAATACGTTTAATAAAACTATACCTAATACGTTTAATAGCACAGTCAGCAGGTTGCCACCTATTGGTTACACACAAATGCAGAACTAAAGCTGTTCTGGGCCCCCAACTTTGAGCTCAGTGATCCCCTCCTTCTCCTTGGACTCCTTGGGGGAAGAAAACACTGGGTGCTGGCTTGCATGTCCTTTTATGCTTCCCTCCAAAATGTGCAAGGAGACTCTATCTGTCCTCTGACTGACAGGAAGGCCCTCCTCATTATATCAATCTGTCCTGAGCTCTACTTAGCATGGACTCCAGAAGGTTCCTCTGTTGTACCACAGAGGGCACGGTGCAGAGACCTGTGCTAGACATGTACGCCTTTGTTTCTCATTGCGTCTTTATGGATGTTTATGGTTGTTGTAATTTTTATTCTTATTGTTATAACTCACTTTGAACACCTGCTTGAACTGGTGGGACTCAAATGCAACTAGCTAAATAAATAAATAATAGCAAGAAAAGCTCAAAGACAAAGACCCTGCATTCATGGAACCTCAAGCCAGTCATTGGTTGCCAATGATCTGCAATGACTAGGACTTCTTCCCAACAGGAGCTGGAAGTGCAGCCTCTATAGCATCTTCAGCTTTTGCTGACCTAGGGGAAGATTTAAGCCAGGCCTATTCTAATAGCAGCATAGAGCACCTGCCTTTGAGTCACTGTCCTGGCTCCATTTCCAAGTTTCGATAGAGGCAAGCATTTATTTATGTTTTGTTTTTTACAGATAAACTACAGATTGCCGATCACTTACAGAAGCTAGAGGTGGACCTGATAGACTTACAGAGATGTAGATCCTGGTATGGGTACCTACCGAGTACCATAATATGTGCAGGATTTGAAGAAGGAGGCCGTGATGCTTGCGAGGTTATATTTTATTTATAATAATATAGCTTGAGATATTGAATACCGCTGTCATGGTTCTATGAGATGAAATTTAAGAAAAGAGTAGTTACTCACCTGTAACAGGTGTTCTCCAGGAGCAGCAGGAATCAGTCCTCACTTATGGGTGTCATCGGCGCCGATGAAGCCCCAGCGGAGCATTTCCCCAGCTTTCCATGAAAGCCTTTGGGAATGCTGGCACGCATGCGCGGTTCCCTTCCCGCCTAAAGGTGCCATCTTACCTCAGTCAAATGACATAGCTAAGAACAGCACACAAAAATGTAAAAATTAAACTATGTACAACTGCAACTCCAAGGGGAGGAGGGAGGGTAGTGAGGACTGATTCCTGCTGCTCCTGGAGAACACCTGTTACAGGTGAGTAACTACTCTTTCTCCAGGACCAAGCAGGAAGTCAGTCCTCACTTATGGGTGACTCCCCAGCTCTGGGCTACCAGGAACCCAGGCTGAACAAGAGAACTCCCTCTAGTCTCAGCAACACAGAAAAGGCTTTTCAAGGACACACCCTCCACCGGTAGCCCAACCAGAGGGCAGGAGTTGCCTAGACCTCAAAGAGATTCCGGAGTACTGCTTGGCCAAAAGCACTGTCCCTACGGGACTCCCTCTCCAGACAGTAGTGGGCTGCAAATGTCTGGCTTGAAGACCAAGTAAACCACCAGGCATCCGTGCGATTACTGACTTAACACAATTCAGAAAGGCTCTCAAATTCCATTTATTTACTCAGTACTACCAGATTAACCCAACCCCTACATAATTGCCTCTCCCTTACCTCCTCAAGTTAACATATCAACCCTATCGCACACATGTACACCCTAAATTCTCAGACTCGATCTCCTTGTACATATGTATTTAGTTCAGTTTGCATTCCCTGTGTTATCCAAGTTGCAACTCCTGTTCTCTGTAAAGCATAAACATGTTATCCAAGTTGTTACTCCTGTTCTATGTGAAGCCAAGCAGTTTGTCATGGTCATTTTGTTGTATGTAAACCGCGCTGACAATAGTGCGGTATATAAGAAATTGTAATAAATAAATAAATAAATAAATAAGTAGCAGCCCTGCAGATGTCTTCCAATGAAACAGAGTGGAGGTGAGCCACTGATGCAGCCATTGCCCTCACACGGTGGGCCGTGACCCTACCCTGCAAAGGAAGGTCAGCCGCCTTGTAAGCCCAGGTGATACAGTCAGCCACCCAGATGGACAAGGTATGCTTGGACACAGCCACCCCCAAGTTATTGGGGTCAAAAGAAACGAAGAGCTGAATAGCCCTCCTGTGACCTTGCGTATGGTCAAGGTAGAAGGATAAGGCCCTCCTACAGTCCAGGGTATGCAAAACTGCCTCAGCCTGGCTTGTATGAGGCCTAGGGAAGAATGTGGGAAGAACTACCTCCTGGTTGAGGTGGAAAGAGGAGACAACCTTAGGAAGAAACTTAGGGTGAGTCCTGAGGACCACCCTGTTCTTATAGATTCTGGTGTAAGGCCTATCACAGACCAAGGCCTGAAGCTCACTCACTCGTTAGCCGAAGTAAGGGCTATCAGAAAGAGAGTCTTCCAGGAAAGGAAGCGTAGAGGGCAAGTAGCCATTGGCTCAAAAGGTGGGCGAGTCAGCTGCTGCAAGACCACATTCAGCTCCCACTCAGGAGCAGGAGGATGTATGGGAGGCTTGAGCAGAAGTAAACCTCTGAGGAACCTGGACACCAAAGGGTGCACAGATAAGGAATGTCCCTCTACTAGTGAGTGGTGAACTGCTAAAGCTGAGAGGTGGACCCGAACAGAATTGGACTTCAGACCCTGATCGGATAAGTGCAGGAGGTACTGAAGCACTACTGGCACAGTACAGGAGAAAGGATCCACTGTACGAAGTTGGCACCACACAGAAAACCTCTTCCACTTGAGAGCATAGGTCTTCCTAGTGGACTGTTTCCTAGAGGCTAGGACAACCTCCTCAACTTCTGGAGGCAGGCCCCAGGGAGCCAACACTACCCTTGCAGCCTCCATGCCATCAGATTGAGAGACTTGAGATTGGGGTGCAGCAGGGAGCCCTGATCCTGAGAGAGAAGGTCGGGTTGCAACCCAGAGGCAGAGGCAGATCCACTGTCAGTTGAAGCAGGAGTGGGAACCAAGGCTGCCTCGGCCACCTGGGAGCTACCAGGAGGACAGAGGCCCTGTCCCTGAGAATCTTGAACAGTGTCCGGGCCACCAGAGGGGTGGGAGGAAACGCATACAGAAGGCCCTGAGTCCAGGGAATCAGAAAAGCATCTGCTGCTATGCGCAGAGGATGCGGTAGTCTGGAACAGAACCTTGGCAGCTGGTGGTTCAGAGGACTGGCAAACAGGTCTATGGATGGAAGTCCCCATTTCAGGAAAATCTTTTGAACCACTAAGGGATGCAGCTGCCACTCGTGTGGTTGCAGAATCCTGCTCAATCTGTCGGCCAGGTAATTCTCCTGGCCTGGAAGATAAACTGCTTTGAGGAGCATGTTGTGTTTTAGGGCAAAGGAACAGAGGTCCTGGGCCTCCTGACAAAGGAGCTGGGAACCCGTTCCGCCCTGTTTGTTCACATAGAACATGGCTACCTGGTTGTCTGTTTGGATCAATACAGACTGTTGGGCCAGGGAAGCAGTAAAGGCCTTGAGGGCCAAGCGGATAGCTCTGAGTTCTAGTAGACTGATCTACTGGGACGCCTCCCAAGGAGACCACAGGCCCTGGGTGCACTTGTGTAGACAATGAGCCCCCCAGCCCTGCAGAGAGGCATCGGTGGTCAGTACCACCGTGTAGGGTGGCATCTGAAAAGGCACCCCCAGAAGTAAACTGGGGAGGTGCAACCACCAGTTCAGGGAGGTCAGAAAACGTTGGGACACTCTGATCCTGTCTCTGAGACTGCCTGAGGCTTGTGACCACTGAGTCTGAAGGCACCACTGCGCAGGTCTCATATTGAGCCTGGCATTGGGGGTCACCTGCACTGTCGACGCCATGTGGCCCAGAAGCCTGGGACAGAGTCTGGCGGAGACCAGGGACCTGTTCAAAAACTTGCTGGCTAGGCCTATGAGCCTTTGTGCACGGTCCACTGGTAAGAATGCTTTTGCCAGCTGAGAATCCAACCTTGCTCCTATAAACTCCAAGTTCTGGGAGGGGAGCAAAGTGGACTTTGCAAAGTTTATGACAAAGCCCACCTTCTGGAGCAGTTCTATTGTCCTTGTGGTGGCCTGTTGGACCTCTAGGGATGTCTGGCCCCTGATGAGCCAGTCGTCCAGGTAAGGAAATACAAAAATGCCTTGATTTCTCAGGTAGGCCGCCACCACTGCCAGGCACTTGGTAAATACCCTGGGAGCGGAGGACAGGCCAAAGGGCAGTACTCTGTACTGATAATGGTTTCCCCCCACAATGAACCTTAGGTACTTTCTGTGGTCTGGATGAATAAGAATGTGAGTGTAAGCATCCTTTAGATCTAAAGAGAATAGCCAATCTCCCTGCTGGAGGTAGGGCAGAAGTGTTCCAAGAGTAAGCATCTTGAACTTTTCTCTGACCAGGAACTTGTTTAGGTTCCTGAGATCCAAAATGGGTTGAAGACCACTGGTTCTTTTTGGAACCAGGAAATACCTGGAGTAAAAACCGTGACCTTGGAAGTGGGGAGGCACAGGCTCCACCTCCCTGTGCCCTGTCCACCAACAGACCGGGTAGCTCTTGGAGGAGAAGGTCTGTATGCAGGGGAGGCCTTATAGGTTCCCCTGGAAAGTATGGTGGAGGCAGTTGGCAAAAATGGAGGGCATAGCCTCGACGGACTATGTCCAGCACCCAACTGTCTTGAGTTATCAAGGGCCACTGGTGGGCGAACAGGGCTAGGCGGCCTCCAGTGCAGGATGGGGTCAGCAAGGGAGTCATGGCCATACTCAAGGAGTCAAAAAACCCCACCCTGCGGAGTGGTAGGGGCTGAAGGCTTGGGGGCTCTCTGCCTATGGGGCCCATTACCCTGGCCCTTGGCTTGCTGACCCTGTGGGGCAGCTTGGGCAGCCTGAAATTGAGGGTATTTATAGGCAGTGCCCTTCCTCGGGTAAAAGGACTTCTTACCCGAGCCCTTCTTCTTCTGAGAAGGGGCAGAGGTCTTCCTCGACAGCCTTGTCCTTGTGAGGTGCTCAGTCTCGAGCTGGGCGGCCTTCTCGGCCACAGGCTTGCCAAAAAGGTTTTCACCCCGGCAAGGGACATCGACCAACTTGTCCTGAACCCATGGCTCGAGGTCCGATGACTGCAGCCAGGCCTGGCATCGAGCCGCGATGCCGGAGACCGCTACCTGGGCCGAAGCCTCGAAGCCATCGTAGGCGGCACGGGAAATGAACTTAGAGCATTCCCTGATCCTCGAAGACAAGGACTTAAAACTCTGCAAGGGTTCCCCGGAGAGACCAGCAGAGAAGCCGGCCAACTCCTTGGCCAGGTCTCGTAAATACATGCCCATGTAGAGCTGGTAAGTCTGGACACGGCAAGCAAGCATCGAGCCCTGAAAGCACTTTCTACCGACGCCATCAAGGCTTCGGGCCTCCCTGCCGGGAGGCACCGCAGAGTGCATCTTCTGACTTTTCAGACGATGCATGGCTGATTCCACAACCATGGAATGGTGTGGTAGCTGTGCTTTTTGGAAGCCAGGACTCTTCCGGAGCCGATAGATGGAATCGACTCGCTTGCTCAAAACCGGCGCCAAGGCCGGGGCCTCCCACATCCGGAAGAGGAGCCGTTCCATCATCGGAGGAACTGGGACAGTAAAGGCCTCCTTCGGAGGAGAGTGTCATACTGTAGAGCATCGAGCTCCTCGGCTCGAGGCTCTTCCTCGGGTTCAGCCTGGATAGCCAGGGCAGCGGCCATATCCTGGACAAACTCCGAGAACCTGGTATCCTCCGGAGGGGATCTACTCCGGGGCTCAGACTCAGGTGAGTCCGAAGGGACACACCGAGTCTTGAAGGTGTCAGGAGACTCCTTGTCTTCGGTCTCCCAAGCAGACTCGTCCGATGTCGAGTAAGGGTTCGACACCGCGGGGCCTCTAAGCACCCGCCCTGACACCGGAGGCACCGGCGTTGAGACCCTCGGTCCCGAGCGGGAGGTCGAGGGAGACCTCGACCGAGGACGACTTCGAGCCGCAAGGGACTCGAGTATCGGCTCGGTCTCCGGGGTCGACTTTGAAGTCGATATCCCGGTGGTCGGGGCAGATGCGCCAGACAGGCTGGCCATCAGCGCCCGCTGCTGATCCATGAAGGCAGACATTCTGCTCTCCAAGGCTGTCAACCTGAGAATCAGCTCGGGTGACGCAGCAGCCCCCGACTCGGGTCTCGGGGAGGCGAGTCCACGAGGACAACAGGACTTACGTGTCCAGCAGACTCCGACTCGATGCGAGGAACTTTGGTCGGCTTCTCCTGGTCCACGGGCCCAGGATGACTGTCGGGGGTCTTAGACCTGGCCCTCGAGAGCTCAGGGACCTCCTCCGACGCCGCCCTCACAAGCTGCTTCTTCCTCTTACGTTCCCGGTCGGGGGACCCCCTGTCCGAGGAGCTCCGACGCCTCTCAGGATTGGAATCCCGAGATGTCGAAGCCTCAGACGAGGTCTGGGCCCGGGCAGAGGCCGAGTCCGAGAAAAGCCTTTCACTTTGCTGCTGACGACTTCGGAGTGCCTTGGAAGACATCTTCCCACATGGCCCGCACGTTTTAGAATCGTGGTCCGGGCCGAGGCACCAAAGGCAGCAGTCATGTGTGTCGGTGAGAGACATTATCTTCTTGCACCGATCACACTTTTTGAAACCGCTGGAAGCCATCGGGGAAAAAAGGGACCCCGCGAGGTCAAAGGACCGGCCTTCCAGGGAAAAAGAAAAAGTTTTGGCACGAACGCCGAGCCACTAAAGGCAAAAACCGAAAAAAGAAAGAAGGATTCGATACCGGCGTACCGAACCCGGCGGGAGGGGAACCAACGTCGAATCCGAGGAAAAAAGCGAAATAACGCCAAGAAAAAACTTCTCTTTTCCGGGAAAAACAGGACACACGTCCAATGGGCTTCACGGAAAAAAAGAGACTGAGGTAAGATGGTACCTTTAGGCGGGAAGGGAACCGCGCATGCGTGCCAGCATTCCCAAAGGCTTTCATGGAAAGCTGGGGAAATGCTCCGCTGGGGCTTCATTGGCGCCGATGACACCCATAAGTGAGGACTGACTTCCTGCTTGGTCCTGGAGAACTATATTTATGCTAGAGTAGGGGAGGAGAGGGATATGATAGAAACATTCAAAGACCTTATAGATGATCTATCTATCTATAATGCAGAGAAAAAAAGCCTTTTTCATTTAAAAGAAAGTTTCATGAGTCTACCCCATGAGGACATGGGATGAGACTCATGGGGTAGTCTCATGAGTAACATATTTATGTATATATTGTCGTCAGCACTCCCTGGTGGCCAGTGGCTGTAAGGGTAGGCTGAGCATTTTTATTGTTTCAAGGAGGAAAGGGCTCTTTAAGGCCAAGTGCAGGTTGGTCTTTGTAGTCCAGCTCCTTGTATGAACAAATTGTATAAGCCAAATAGAGGGTATTAAGGCTTTTATTTCCCCTTTAACGCAAAGGCTCAGTAAGGCACAGAAATAAAGAAAGTCCTTTCTTTCAGGGTTCCAGCAAACATAAGAACATAAGATATGCCATACTGGGTCAGACCAAGGTCCATCATATAAGAACATAAGATATGCCATACTGGGTCAGACCAAGGTCCATCATATAAGAACATAAGATATGCCATACTGGGTCATAAGCAAGAAGAAAACTGTTACAAGTTTCACAGTTGATTGGAGAGATTAACTGAAAGATTCTCTTACTTCAGAGCAACTTAAATAAGCAAAACAATTCTCTGGCACTTAGCACAAACATGAGCATTCTCAAAGCAAAAAGGTCTGTTCAATTCACAGTTCTGCTAATGACTCAAGGCTGCTAGCAATACACAAGGTACAGTCCATTAATTCATCTGGAGATATGGGAATAGGATTCTCTAAGTCTATTTCCATGGACTCTGGGTCACTAGCCTCTCCCTCTGAATTGGATGTTTCCCTTGCTACTATACTTTCCCAGATTTTGTCTCTGTTTGCTTGCTTCAAATAGGGCTGTTCTAAGGCTCTCAAACGTACATGGCCTGTTCTTCTGCCCTTAGATACTGGGTTGTAAAACTCTGACTTGTTTCCTTTTCTCCCCCACTGAGCATCTGTTTCACCAGAGCTTCTAGGAGATAAACTTTCTTTTATAAATGAAGTGGCACCATACCTGGGCTTCCTCCTGTAGCCAGTATAACTGGAGCTTTCTCTCTGAGGCACCTCTTTCTGGAGACAGGCTTTCTCTTGGAACCTTCTGAGCAGTGCTTGACCTTTCTGTAGTTCAGGAAACCCTGGTGAGGAATCCGGATTTCCTTGCTTCTGGTTAAAGGTAGCTCTGCTATCAGAACCTTTCCTTCTTGTACCTCTTAATCCTGATTCAGACTCCTCCGGTGAGCGTAGGCCTCTCTCAAAGCATGGCTTTCTCCTCCCAAGCTCTTTGCCTCTGTGGTCCTCTGCTACCGAGTCTCTCTCCAGACTGACTCTCCTCGAGCTGTCTTTCTTTCTGACTTTCTCTGCTCCTTTTCCAGCACTTACTGTTCTGGGCATTCTGCTTGATCCAGCTACGCTGCTTGAGCTGGAGGTGTCACTCCTTCCGTCTGAAGTGCTTCTCCTGGCAGTCTCTCTCTGGACTGTCCCTCCCTGGGCTGCTTTCCTCCGGACTGTTTCCCTCTGGACCGGTTCCTTCTGAACTGGTTCCTTCTCCTGGCCTGCTTTCCTCTGGACCGGTTCCTTCTGCTGGCCTGCTTTCCTCTGGACCGGTTCCCTCTGGACTGGTTCCTCCTGCTGGGCTGCTTTCCTCCTGCTGGGCTGCTTTCTCTTATAAAGGCATTCTACCTTTTAGTTTCCTGGGCTTGTGGTCAGGTGCAGCTGATTAGCTCTTACACAATCAGTGGCTGGGTGTGTTAACTGAGCCTCAGTAGTTTTGCTCCTGCTCCCCCTCTAGCTGGGCTGCAAGGTAATTGCATCCTCTGCATATCAACAGCTCTGGGAAAGACAGCACTCTCAGTAGCTTCAGCTTCATGACAATATTTAGTGTAAATCATTTTTATTTGCATTCACATTCAAAAACACATTTGCACTGTATTAAACATGCATATATAACAAATCCTCAGATAAACACATTGTAAAACAGTACCAATTCTGAATATCACAGATTTCCTTTATTTCCCTCTCCCGCCTCCCCCTCTTTGCCTTCATTCTTCTGTCAATACCCCTCCTTCCCCCACTCAACGCCCCTCCCCCTCTTCAATCAAGCATTAATGATTATTATTATTAGTCCATAGCTTCACTGCTCAATTAACCATTCACCTAAAGTCCATTCCCAATGTTATAAGATGTTGAGGATCCGTCCCCTATCCCTAGGAGATAACCTATCAATATATGGTCCCCATTCTGCCAAAAATACTGGTTGCAGATTCCCATTCATTCGCGCACCTACATGTTCTATTGTCAACAAGTGCCAAACTGCCTTTTCCCATTGTTTAATCCCTGGGCATTGTGGTATGATCCAATGTTTAAGTACTAAGCATCGTGCCACCATTAAGACCTTCCCTACCTATTTCTTCTGTTCCCCACCCACCAGCTCCAGGCCTGAGACCAAACCTAATACCGCTGTCCGAACAATCATGACTATCTTAATCCCTAATACATCCCCTATACTATTAAACACCCTTCTCCAATACTGAACTAGATTAGGACAACTGCAAAACATATGTCCCAAATTCGCTCCCTCAGACCCACAGTGTGAACACTCAGAAGTAGTTGCGCACCCTGCCCGAAACGCCCTATTCGGCGCATAGTAAATGCTCCTAATTATTTTATATTGCATATCTCTATCCTTAACACAGCAGGTAGCTCTCGGAATGCCTTCAAAAGCTGCCTGGATATCCTGCTCCTCTATCACTTCCCCTAAGTCTCGCGTCCACAGTTCCGCCAACAATCTTTCCCTCTGTATGTCCTGCATATTCATTATTTCTTTTTGTAATTCAGCGATGCATGCCCTCCCCTCCTCTCCTGAATGAAGTACCTCTTCGACCTGTGAACAAACCCTACTCTGTAAGTCTTCCTGAGGCAATGATTTCATATAACTACGCATCTGGTAATAATGCATCAGGTGCCTGGTCTCTAGACCCAATGTTCCCTCTAATTTTCTGTAGGCTGTGTACGCATAAAATATCAGCTGTGTGCAGCTTTTGAAGGAAGGTTAAATTTTTGTGCGCCACATAACGACACTCGGAGTTATATACTTTAAAATTTGACTACACGTCAGAATACAGTATGTACTGCGATGCTCCTGCCCGGGCCCGAGAGCTTACAGGCAGAAGTGGCCTTGTAATGTCCCTGAGGAATAAAGCTTGTACTGGTCCCTGGGAATTCTGGGACTTGTAGTGTGCTTGTATTTCCTTCAGGATCAAATTGTAGTCGTGACACGAATGTTAAGGCTGCAAGAAATTTATTGTTGTGGGGATATTTTCCAGCACATCAAAATTCAATGGTACATAACGCAAAAGGTGCAACTTCAACCCAAACAGCTGAAACCAGGAACATAGGAGGTACAGCTGAAATTAAGTTAGCCTCTACTTGGCTCTTCACAATCACAGCAGCTTTAACTCAGCAGTGCCTCGTGTGGTCTTTCAGAATTATTGCAGCACCAAACAAACAGCTGTTCCTTCCACAGCGTGGCTTCTCAAAACAACAAATGAAAACAATTTGTAAACCTTTTTAGCTTGGCAGCAAGTACAGCAAACTCCCTGTATTCTTTTCATACAGTGTTCAAGGGTTTCTTACATTGCTGTCCTCTTTGAGGCAGATTGAGCAATCCATTGGAGAAGGGTCCCCTTCTAAGGCAGGCAGGTAATTATCCACTTGCATGCATTCATCAGAGCTAAGGCCATCGCTGTCTCTGTCAGGCCTGCTAAGCTTCCCTGACCTCAGTTCCAGAAACTCTTGAAACTGTTTTAAAAGCAATTCAGCCTGTAACTGCTCTTTATCCATGTGAAAGTCTTTGGTAAGGGTAACACCCTTCCCCCACTTGCTATCAGCTTCTGCAGCTGGGTTTTCCTTGTGAAGGTTAGCACAAATAAAAGGTTTCTCTAGTAAAGCATTAAAAGTAGAAAAGTCAGCTTTACCTTTAGCAGGGTTTGAATAAGAACTGGCACCTTTCCTCCAGAAGTCTCTCTGGTTCAAAAACTCAGCAGCCTTACTGCTATTTCCTCTGCTCTGTGAATTTCTCTTTGAAAAGCTTTCTTCCTGCTTCACTTCCTTGTTTCTGTAGCCTTGTTTGCTACCAGACCAGATACCTTCTTTCCATGTGCTGAATTTGCTAGCCTTCCCACCCCCAGGCTCTACCTTGTAGTAAGGTTCTTTCTTAGAGTGTGCTTGGCTCCAAGGTTTAGCCTTGCTCCAGGGTTCTAGCGTTTTCCTCCTTCCTTTTCCCTCTTTTTCTCTTTCCTCCTTTTCTCTTTTCCTCCTCTCCTCTTCCCTCTCTGCTTGGGGATTTAAAAGGGCTTCATTTCCCGGCACGCCCTGACCTTCCCCTGAGCGTGCCCAATCAGTGCAGAAGCCTGTCTCCTCCCCTGAGCTGGAGCGTGTCCTGTGCTCAGCAGAGAGCTGTGTTTTTTTCAACTCTGCATTGGAAATCCTGTGTGCTAGTGCTGTTTCATTACTTCTACCAGGATTTTCCCCTATCTCCATCTCTTCTGGAGGGCATTCCTCACCACAGTACACCACATTGATTTTAATCAAATTAAATGAAAATAGACGATTACTAAATGAAGCGGGAAATTTCTAGTAATTACAATCATAAGTTTTAAATTTTAAGACGTCTGTGTTGTTTTCTATCAGAATCAGAGCCGTAATTTTTGTGCGCTCTGTTGTAAAGTATGTGCGCTCGCTCGGCAAGGTGTGCGCGCGCGCACACGCCCACAGCTTAGAGGGAACAGTGTCTAGACCATAACGTGTTTGCAATTCCCCAAACAATAAGGGCACTCCCTCTTGATCCACCGCTTGTTCTATACTGGATAATTCCAGTTCCTCCCATCGTTTAAAGAAGTTGTTCTCAACCTGGCCTAAATGAGCCATTCCCAGCAAAGGGTAGAAAAGGGGTCACCCAGGAGTTTATTTTTCCCCACTTACAGAATAACCTCCAAGCCTTTCTCATCACCCCCACAAGAATATGATTTCGCAAGTCCACTTGTAACATTTTGCAATCAGCATGTAGGACATATCTCAATGTATACGGCGCCACCAGCCGACTCTCCACACTCAATGGTGTATAATCGGCAGTATCATTAAGCCAATCTTTGATATGTCTCAGAATGCAGGCAAGGTTATATCGTCTCAACTCAGATACCTCCATTCCCCCTCTATCCCAGGATTGCTGCAAAACAATCAGTCGTATACGTGGTCTGCGACCATTCCAAAGAAACTTATCTAACAATCGCAAATCTCTCTGTTTCAACATAATAGGCAGGGTCTGCATAACATATAACCATTTAGGAAAGATAACCATTTTAAATAAGGCTATGCGAACACCCAGTGACAAAGGGAGCGATTGCCATCTTGCTAACCACAGTTGTGTATCCTCTAACAAAGACCTTATATTTATATCATTGATCTGACAAACATCCCTTGGCAACCATATTCCTAAATATTTAAAGCAATCCATACTCCATCTTAGTGGAAAAGTCTCTTTCCATTCCTCTCGATCTTCTTTATGCAACAGCAGATTTATCTAAGTTAAGTTTTACTCCTAAGAATCCCCCAAATTCCATAAATAATCCTAATAGTTCAACGAGCGTCTCTTTAGGATTCAAGAAGTATCTAAAAATATCATCCGCAAATGCCGCTACTTTAAATTCTTCACCCTCAAACTTTGCACCGTTCAATCTGCCATGTCCCCGTATCCATTCCAGCAAGGGCTCCAATGTCAGTACAAATATTAGAGGGGATAACTTGCAACCTTGTTGCGTTCCTCTCTGTAGTGGAAAGTCCCCCATCAATGCTCCATTAACCAATATCCTCCCTCGCAAATCAGAATACAAGAGACGTATCATGTCCAAAAAGAATCCTGTTATGCCATATCCTTCCAATATTTGGTAATATACACCCAATTCACATGGTTGAAGGCCTTCTCTGCATCAAAACTAATAACAAATGCAGATTCCGCGCTCTCCTCCCTCCTTGGATTGCTGCTAGAACTCTGCGCATATTTTTTGTAACGTATCTCCCTCTAACAAAACCCACCTGATCTTCATGGATTAAGTCGGGCAAATAGGGTGCCAATCTCTCTGCCATAATTTTCGCTAAGATTTTTACATCCACATTTAGTAATGAGATAGGTTGGTAAGAGCTCGGTAACATAGGATCTCTATCTTGCTTGGGGATGACCGTGATCACAGTCTGATTCTGTTCATATGAAAACCTCTGCCTCTTAACTAATTCCGAGAAATATTCTACCATGTCCGGTGCAACCCATTTGCTCATTAATTTATAGAATACCCCACTGAAACTATCCGATCCAGGAGCCTGACATGTCGGCACTGTCTTAATTACGTTTATTACCTCCGTAACTGCTATAGGTGCATTAAGGGATGCACTCTGCAGATCATCTAAGCACAGCAACCTAACCGTTTCCAGAAAAGCTTTCATCTTTTCCTCCTCATCTGTCCCTTTGGCTTCATATAATTGCTGGTAATATTGTCGAAAAATCTCCTCCATTTTGTCTTGCGCCCTATGAATCTGACCACATTGGTCTCGGAGAGCCCCTATTTGTTGCTTCCCCCTACTTCCCTTTATCAGCCGAGACAATAACCTACCTGATTTATTCCCCAATCTGTGTAGCCTATATTTATAAAACAATATAGAGTTTATAGCCCTATTCTGGAATATCGTATTAACTTCTGTCTGTAACTTAGTCACAATTATCTTATTCCCAGCTGTAGGATTAACCACATACCTTCTCCTAGCCTGGCAGAGATCTTTCTCTAGCTTTAATAGGTATTGTTGAGCCCTCTTCCTTTGAGCTGCAACATAGCCAATAATGTGTCCCCTTAACACCACCTTGGCCGTTTCCCAGAACAGAATGGGATTATCCCTATGATTTTGGTTATCATGTACATATTCTTCCCATCGCGCTTGCATATAGAGCTCAAATTCCCTGTCTTTAGCCAATTGCAAGGGATACCTCCATTGAAATCCCTCTGGACCCCCAACTCAAGTCCATCCAAATCATGGCATGATCCAATAGCGTTATAGGTCCAATTTCAGTTTGAAGGACTCTGTCAAACCAACCGGCTGGACTGATCAAATAATCGATCCTTGATCCTGTACTATGCACGCTGGAGATGTGAGTATAATCACGATCCAGCAAGTGCATGGCTCTCCAATAATCAATTAACTTATACCCATCACAGATTCCATTAAGCCATTGCGCTCCCTTATCAACGGTATGACTCACCAGCCCAGACCTATCCATAGACTCCTCCAATACACAATTAAAGTCCCCCCCCCCCATTATTATAGGTACAGTAAGTGTCCAATTTCCTCAAAGCACTTGGATATTTTCTCATAGAAATTAACATTGTACACATTAGGCGCATAAACATTGATCAGTACCACTTTTTGCTTTTCCAGTTGACCTATCACCACTATATATCTTCCTCCCGGATTCAGGATACTCCGCTCTACCACAAAATCAAGTTGTTTATGAAACAGGATTACTACCCCAGCTTTTTTCATCCCTGAAGACGCTCCCTGAACCTCACCTACCCACCATCTTTTTAACTTCCGGTGTTCTAAGGACATTTGGTGCGTCTCTTGTAAGAATGCGATATCCGCGTTCTTATCCTGCAATGCCCGCAGTATTTTACGTCTCTTTATGGGGCTCCCCAGACCACACACATTCCAGGACACTATTCACAGCTTTTTTGTAGACACTTTACATTGTGCTGCATCCATCCCAGTTTGCAAATAGAAGCCCCCCCAGCCAGAGCTCCCATTTCCTCTCCCCTCCACTCTCCTGTCTAATACACCATAGAACCCATCCACCCCAGAAACTGGACTTTCATCTCCCCATTGTGAAGCTTCTATCCCTTCTGCTTATACTTTTGCATTTCAGCTTTATCCCCCCTCCCCCGCCCCCTCCCTTCCCTCTCTAACCCACCCTTTCCTTCTCTGCTCCATTAGGGAGCCCTCCTCGAAGGTTACTAATGTGTGGAGTCCAATCCTCCTCTTTGACCTTCCCCCTAGCCTTCTAACTGTACCTCCTTACCTCCCCCCGCTCCCTTGAGTTCCCCTCCTCAACTGCCACCCCACCCAACTTTGCTACCATATATACCATAAATAATACTCTACTTTAAAGTATAATAAAGTCTGCCCTCACTCCCATAAGCAATCCAAGAAAGGCATATCTCTCCTCTAGTACACGGAAAATTGACCCATAATCCAACAAGTTAACATTGAACAATTTAAATCTGCCCCTATACATTGTGGTACAGCTAAGATTAAGCAATCCCTCCTTCTTTATTTAGTGTATTTTGGTTTATACATTCGAGAATTACTGCCCCTTTTTCCCTCTTCCTCCTCCCCTCCAGCAATTGGTATCACAGACTTAAACTGAATGTTCAAACCTAAACATCGAAAACCAAATCATTAAACTTTAACATACAACAGTACCCAGCCATCACAGATGTTCCCATGAGTACTCGCCCCATGCTGAGTTCCCCATCATTTTAATCTTAAGATTTTGATTATTCTCCAACTAGCTTTGATGTTCTCCCATTGTAGGGATATTGCCCTCTGATCATGTGCCATTCTTGTTCACATGTACAGTATCAGTATCACTCAGATCAGCAGAGGTCGCACTGCCTTCCATTCCACCTCTCACACTACTCACTTCCTGGTTTGATCCTGCTTTCGCTAGTATTCTTAATCGTCCTACTCAGGACCTTGGTCTGCCACAGGTAGCGTACTAAGAAAAGATCTGGCTGCCATTGGGGATGTAAAATAATGCTGTTGTTTCTGGTAATCCACCCTTAGACGAGCTGGGTATAGTAATGCAAATTTCAATCCTTTTTTGATTAGGAGGCCACATACCTCTGAGTATTCTCTTCTGCGCTGGCTAACCACCACAGAGTAATCCTGAAAGACCAGCACCATTCCTTGCCCAGGACCAGTACCTCCATTGTCTCTCTGGGCCCTTGTTGCATGCAATATGGCCTATTTTTGAGCAAAGTTCAAGAAGCATGTGATTACCACTCGCGGCCTGCGTGATCCCTCTTTCCACTGGCCCAGTCTATTTGCCCGTTCAATGATGGATCCAGTCTCCACATTGATCTTATAGTTCCTTGGCAGCCATGTTTCCAAATAGCCTCTTAATTCTGTATCAGTAATTGCTTCAGCAGTGCCTACAAACCGAAGATTTTTCTGTCTACCTCTGTTCTCTAAATCATCAATTTTCTCTCCTTGCTGCTTGATGAGCTCCTCCATCTTCTTAATTGCCTGACCTTGCGTATCTTGTACATCTTCCAGGTTAGAGATACGGCTCTCTGCTTGTTCAATTTGAGGCCCAATATCCATAACTGCTTGGCTCACCTGCTGCAATGCATCGGAGATATCCTGGAATTTTTTATCCAATGCAGCCACCACTGCCGCCGAGACCTCCTCCACCATTCCGGCATCTTGCGCAGCTCCACTGGTCCCTGCCACAGGTTCTGTCATCTTAAGTTCCCCTCCATGGCCTTTTTCCTTGCGTGCCAGTTTTGCAGTCATTTAACAGAGCTTTAACTGGCCAAGTGACTCCTCCTCTCTCCAATACCTACCCGGATCTGATCGGTGCGTCTATGGTGGGGAAAGGCACCCAATTTTGCTAAAAAGCAAGCTAAGTAAGCTGGAAGCTCCGGAGCTAAGTATTCTCGTGCCTGTGTCACTCACCGTGTCATATGAATCCGAGGCTCATTCAAAGCTCTGAACACTTTACAAAAGACAACCAGCACAACACTCAGGAAGATCCGAATTATTGAAAGTCAAATGAAGAAATTTCCTCCTCTGACCACTTGATGGTGCTCTTTGTTAACTGATTAAAGCAAAGCAGCAGAGGCTCTCATACAGATGCAAGCAGCAGGAGAAGTCGATCACAGCACTGAACTGATTTCAGTTTTCCATCAGGTTCCCCACTCAACGTGATCAGATCAGTACTCGGCAATCTATTGCAGCCACTGGAAGTAGCTTCCTCTCACTCTCTCAGCCTGGAACACAGGACTCCTCATACGTGTCACCATCACATGGCAATGGACGCCACAGCCCAGCTCCCGATTCCACCTCCAGTCATCAGATCCGCAGCACAGATACTCCTTCAGGCAACTCCCACATCTCCCATCATCTGGCTCACCTCCGGGGTCAATGATCACCTCCACCTCGCCTCCCAACACACAGATACAATTTTGGAAGCTTCAGTTCTCTCCCTGTTCTCCGATGCCGGTATGACGGGTTAACTACGTCTGCTTAAGTCCATAGTAACATAATAACATAGTAACATAGTAAGTGACGGCAGAGAAAGACCAGCATGGTCCATCTAGTCTGCCCAGCAAGATGGCAAGAGTAGGTGCACCTGTCGCTCTGTGCAGACCACCCCTCCCCATGTCTTTGTTTAGGGGTGAACCCACCACTCCATATAGGACACCCCTATTTGTTGAGACGTTAGATGGTTCAGAAGTTAGATGGTACCGTTTATTTCATTTTTATCCTGTTGCTTTAAAGGGATCCACTGTGTTTGTCCCATGCCATTTTGAATTCGGTCACTGTGTTTGCCCCCACCACTTCCATCGGGAGGGCATTCCAAGCATCCACCACCCTTTCAGTGAAGAAATATTTCCTGGCATTGCCTTTCAATTTACCACCTTGCAGCTTCATGTTATGCCCTCTAGTTTTACAACTTCCCCGTCTTTGGAAGAGGTTTGTTTGTTCATCATTTCTCTTTAAGTATTTAAAGTTCTGAATCATACCTCCCCTGTCCCTCCTCTCCTCCAAAGTGTACATATTTAGGTCGTCAAGTCTCTTAAGGCTTCTGACGCAGGCTCCAAATTATTTTGGTCTCCTTTCTCTGAATAGTTTCCAGTCTTTTTACATCTTTTGCAAGATATGGTCTCCAAAACTGAACACAGTATTCCAAGTGAGGCCTCACCAGTGACTTGTACAGTGGCATAAGTACCTCTTCCTTTCTGCTGGTAATCCCTCTTTGTATGCAGCCCAACATCCTCCTGGCTTTTGCCACCACCTTGTTGCACTGTTTTGCCACCTTGAGATCATCAGAGATAATCACACCAAGGTCTTTCTCCTGAACCGTGCATACCAACCTCTCGCCCCCTATCGTGTACATTTCCCTTGGATTTCTGCTACCCAAGTGCATGACACTGCACTTTTTCGCATTAAATCGTAGTTGCCAAGCATTAGACCAGTCTTCCAGCTTTTGTAGATCTTTCCTCATGTTAACCACTCCCTCGGGGGAGTCCACTCTGTTGCAAATTTTTGTGTCATCTGCAAAAAGACAGACCTTTCCATTCAGTCCTTCAGCAATATCACTCACAAATATATTGAACAGTGCTGGGCCCAGGACTGAACCCTGGGGCACCCCGCTAATCACCTTCCTCTCATCCGAGTGAGCTCCATGTACCATCACCTTCTGTTGTCTGTCAGTCAACCAACTTCTAATCCAGTTTACCATCTTGGGACCCATCCCCAAGCTACTGAGTTAATTGATAAGCCTCCTATGAGGAATAGTATCAAAGGCTTTGCTGAAATCCAGGTAGATGACATCCATTGCATGCCCCTGATCTAGTTCCTTGGTCACCCAGTCAAAGAACTCAATCAGATTTGTTTGGCAAGACCGTCCTTCAGTAAAACCATGTTGCCTCAGATCTTGCAACCTGTTGGTTTTGAGAAAGTTCACTATTCGCTCTTTCAGGAGCGCCTCCATTACTTTTCCCGCCACCGAGGTAAGGCTCACAGGCCTGTAGTTTGACACTTCTTCCCTGTCACCACTTTTGTGTAGAGGTACAACATCAGCCATTCTCCAGTCCTGAGGAACCTCTCCTGTTTCCAAGGATCTGTTGAAGACATCCTTAGCGGTCCTGCAAGAACCTCTCTGAGCTCTTTCAGTATCCTGGGATGTATCCCATCCGGTCCCATGGCTTTGTCCACTTTCAGTTTAGTAAGTTGTTCTAACACCTCATCTTCTGTGAATGGTGTGTATCTACTTCATTCCCATTTTTATATTTGGGAGTCACAGCTGGTCCATCTCCAGGATCTTTTTAGTAAAAACAGAGCAGAAGTATTTGTTTAGCAATTTCGCTTTTTCAGTGTCACTTTCCATGAGTCCTTTCCCAGCACTTCTGAGTCCTGCAATTCCAACTCTGATCTTCTTCTTTTCCCGAATATACCTGTTAAGTTTTGTCGCCACCCTTAACATCTTTAGCCATCTTTTCCTCTGCCTTTGATTTTGCTATCCTTATTTCTCTTTTAGACTCTTTGAGCTTGATCCTGTATTAATTTCTGTGTTCTTCTGTTTGCAAGCTTTTGAATTTTGCGAAAGCTGTGTTTTTTGCCTTTATTTGAGCAGCCACCTCTTTGGAAAACTAAATAGGTTTCCTTCTCCTCTTGTTTTTATTTACTTTTCTTACATATTTATCTGTTGCCCCTTTTATTGCCGCCTTTAGTTTAGCCCATTGCAATTCCACTTCCCTTATCTCCTTCCACCCCGTCATCTCCTCCTTTAAGTACTCAGCCATTTTATTGAAGTCAGTGTTTTTGAAGTTTAGGACTTTGAGCTTGCTATGATTGGCCTGTACCATGGCTTTTATCTCAAACCACACCGTGTGATGGTCGCTGTTGCTCACAGGGGCACTCACGTAGACATTCGACATGCTATCACTGTTGGTGAGCACTACATCCAGCGTTGAGCTTTCCATGGTTGGTTCCATGACCATATGTCTAAGTAATGTAGCTTCTTGGAGAGCATCCACAATTTTTTTGCTTCCTTCCAGATTTGCAGAAGGAGTAGTCCAATCCACATCAGGTAGATTAAAGTCACCCAATATGATCGCTTCCCCCTTTGTTGCTATCTTGGCAATATCTATAATCAATTCGTTATCTCTCTCTTCAATTTGAGTCGAAGGTCTTTAGACTACAGCAATATGGATGACAGTGCCATCTCCTCTTTCCAATGCAATCCAGAGTGCTTCTTCTTTTCCCCATGTCCCCTGAATTTCAGTAGCTTTAATATTGCTTTTGACATACCAGGCTACCTGCTCCTCCTTTTCCATTTTCTCTGTCTCTTCTGAATAGATTATAGCCAGCTATGGCTATATCCCAATCATGTGATTCATTAAACCATGCTTCTGTAATGGCTACGATGTCCAAATCCGTTTCCACCATTAGGGCTTCCAGGTCCGGAATTTTATTGGCTAAGCTTCAAGCATTTGTGCTCATTGCTTTCCAGCATTTACCTGGCTTGTGTGTATTTTGCATTGATTTTGTTCTGCCC
This sequence comes from Ichthyophis bannanicus, assembly GCA_033557465.1. NCBI lineage: Eukaryota > Metazoa > Chordata > Amphibia > Gymnophiona > Ichthyophiidae > Ichthyophis > Ichthyophis bannanicus. The sequence goes on from CM066048.1 coordinate 79,194,005, forward strand.
ACTTCTTCCCACTTGTTTTTGATGTGTGGCTGTTTCTGATGTTGTTCTGCTTTTGCAAGGGGTGGCATTCAGATGTTGACCTTCCACATCTGTCACCCCCTTTTCCTAGTTTAAATGCATATCCACATACTGCCTGAATTTTTCACTTAGGTTTCTTTCCCCTGCAACAGAGAGATGTAGTCCATCAGCACAGTATAGTCTGTTGTTGGTCCATCTGTTGCCCCAGTTGCCAATTTATTTTATTTATTTACATTCTCTTATATACTGCACTATTCTGCATCAGTGCAGTTTACATTGAACAAACTGAAATTACATTGAACAGGGCATTATAACTTGGAGATAACTATTTTACAGGGAACATGGACTATGGAGGTTTAAGTGGCTTGCCCAAGACCACAAAGAGCACCTGTGAGACTAGAAACCCCAGTCCTTCCGGCCCAAGGTTGCTGTCCTCTAGTGGGATTTGAACCCCCAACCTTCCGGCCTGAAGTACCTTGCCCCCAACCACTAGGCCACTCCTCTACTCTGAATAAATCTGAATCCTTCTTGTTTGCACCAAGTCTGGAGCCATGTATTAAAGCTGTTAATGCGATGCAGCCTTTTTATCCCCTTACCAAGAACAGGTAGAACTTCTGAGAATGCAACAGTGTTAACAATGGGCTTGAGTTTCTCTCCCAGAGATTGGAAGTCCTTTTGAGCTGTAGAGGCACTGTTTCTAGCCAGGTCATTTGTGCCCAAGTGGATAATAACATCAAGTTTGGAGTGTTCACTTTTTGCGATAAGTATTTCAACAACTTGGTTTGTATTCTTGCTGGCTGAAGAGCCTGGTAGGCACATGACTATCTTCTCTGTCCATCAGGTCCCAATCATAAATCGGAGGAGGGTACACAGGGCACTTAGGGCAACAGACGCTCCAAGAGTCACAACCTTTTAAATTATATTGGTAGCAGCATCGGGGGGGGGGGGGGATCACAGCAACCGCGGCTCTCCATTCATCACATGTAGAGGCTCAGAAGCTCCGATCACCCGTGCGAGTGAATTGCGTCCACGCTCCAGTGCCTCAGAAGCCCCAGAATGCAATTTTTGACATGTTTATTGCCTTTTTCAACTTCTGTGCCTTCCGTTGAGGGAACTCTAGAGCGTAGCTGCTCTAACCCACTGCCATCTTTCTGCGGGCTCACGAGCGCCCCCCCCCCTATATATTTATTTGGTTTCATCAACTGCATGGCAACGATTCCTTAAAGCTGCGGGTGTCTTCCCACACTACCTCCACTCTAGGTTGAGGCTGAAACTTCAACCGGGAGAGAAGAGCATTTGAGCCTGGAACAGATGCAGCATGGCAAGCCACCCATGGCTTTACGTTTGCTGTGCTGACTCCACCATGTGGGCTCGGCGGGGGTGCACCCACCTCCTGGCCAGCACCCAGGGTGGGCTGCATCTACTGTCACACCCTTCGTATGCCGCTGCTCTTCCACTCCCCTTGGCACCATGCCTGTCCCCACTAGCCCTCTATCTCCTTTCCCTTTCCTATCATCATCGGTCTCTCTTTCTCCCTCCAGCCAATCGCCACCAGTCAATCTCTTTCTCTTTCCCTCCCTCTAGCCAGTTCACTCCAGTATCTCTCTTCCCCCCAGCCAGTGCTCATCAGCTTCTCTCTTTGTTCCCTTTTCTGTGTCCTGTGTATGGTCTCACAGACCTCTGGGGTCCACAGACCACAGGCTAAGAATCACTGATGCACACTTAAACAGCATAGGAGAACCCTAAAATAACACAAATCTGATACTATATCAGCAGAATACAAAATATATACCTTAATAGGCAACATGTTGGATCCTTCAGATAACACAGATAGGATACTCAGTGTCAGCACAGTACCAATGATGCACCATAGTAGAACATCCATATAACAAGGATAAGATACTCACAATGTTAGTACTATACAATGGAACATCTTAATAGGCACAGTGAGGACAAGTGCAGTTGAGATATATTGACAGACAAGATGGGTAAGACAAAGGCATAGGGATAAATAAAAATGGGTAACTAGTCTGAGGGTAAATTATATGTACAGATGAATAGGGTATGTGGATCTGGTCTCAGTTTTGGAGTACACAGCAAGCTAGTCCTGAAGCAGTATGAGTGAATGGAAAGTCAGTTACCACAGTCATTAAAGACTTTGGAGAAGAGTCAGGTTTTCACATGTTTCCTGAAGAAGAAGCAGTCTTGAATTACACATAGCCCCTCTGGAAGTGAGTTGCAGAGTGTGGAGGATAGTCCTGAAAAAGCTTGCTAGTGGGTAGGGCCAGTGCAAGGGCTGGAGGTGCCCTAGGTGGGCCCTCCATCCTGCCACCCCCTTCACTGCCCCCACCCCCATTGCCGTTTCTGCCACCCCTCTGTGGGACCTGCAGCAGCAGCAAGGGCTCAGAAACCACAATGCAGTGCTGGCTTAAATGCTTTTGACACTATGTCCTTGTGCCACTTCTGCCCCATCTGACACAGACTTCCAGTTTGGAGGAGGGGGGGGAATTGGCAGGGAGGAGCACATGGAAACTATGACACAGTGTCAAAGTCTTTAAGTAAGCACTGGGTTGTGATTTTTTGACCATTGCCAACACTGTATGCTCTGGAGAGACAGCAGCGGTGGCAATGGTGCCCCTGGTGGATCAGCACTCCAGGCATCTCTCTAGTTTGCCTAATGATTGCGCAGACCTTGCTAGTGGGTGTTACAATGTGTGATTTCTGTTGGCGAGGGTTCTGTTAGTGGTGTTCCTTGAGAAGACCTTAGAGGCCTCAAGGTACGATTACCAGATTTTTTCAGGCAAATCTGTGAAACTTATCTGAAGTGTGTGATTATGGTGGGTGGTGGGGAGGAAGGGACACCTTAGTTCCTGGTTGGAACAACAAGGCATGGAGGAGGAAAGAGGATTCATTGCCCTGCCTTCCCCCCACCCATCCATCCCAAGACAGCAACAATATCACTTCCAATCAGACAAATCAAAAGAGAAATAGAAATAGTGATGCATTTCCCCCATATTGTGCAGAATATAAAGATAATGGATGAAAATTCTAAAAACTGATTTCAAATCACTAAATTGAAAATAAATATTTCCCCTATCTTTTCTGTCCCTATTGCTGAAAATGGGGACAGGAGGCTACCAAACAGAAGAGAGTTAGGTACACAGCTCTAAAATCAGGGACAATCCCCGAAAATCAGGGACATCTAGTAATCTTACTTATCGCTCCACCTGTAAATATATTTTATGATATATCGACTTTAAACAGTCACCACCTCTAAAAAGTTACATGTTACCTTAGTAATTGATTTTATATTGTCACCCATCTGTAATTATGTTAGATATTATTCCTGGTAGTAGGCTGTTACAGTCCCACAACCTATTATATATGTAAATGCAAAGTTACCTATTGAACCAAGTTATAATGTAGCTGTTCTTAGTTTGCTAAATGTAAACCGCTTTGATTATTCTGAAAGGCGGTATATAAAACCATTCAATAAATAAAATAAATAAATAAAATAGAGGGCTAACTTATTCTGTAGGTATTCTGGCCCATTTTATCTGAGGACCTTGAAAATCAGCAACGGAGCTTTAAATTTGGCCCTGTAGGCTACTGGTAGCCAATGGACCTTTTACAGGAAGGGCGTAATGATTCATGCTGCTTGCAGCCCTCTATCAATCATGATGCAACATTCTGAATTAATTGGAGCTGGTGCAAACTCTCTGTGGCTTGATCAGTATACAGGGCATTGTACTAGACTAGCTGTGACATTATCACAGCATGGTCCACTGTGATCAGATTCATCCTCTCGCTATATAGAGAAAGATTCCGTAGTTGACGCAGGTGGTGGAAGTAATTTTTAAAGGTTGCCTGAATATGTGGGCTCAAAGTAAGTGATGAGTCAGGCAGTATCCCAAGTTTACCACCCTGTGATTTTTAGAGGGAGTCCATATGGAAATATTTCTTCATAGAAAGGAGGGTGGATGTATGGAAAGGCTTCTAACTTGCCATGAATTTCTTAACCTGATTGTTCCACTTTAACATTCTACGTGGTAAAAACATACCAGTGTGAACAGATTTAAATCTACAACTAAAGAAGTCTCAGACTCAATCGCGCAAATGTTAGCCCTTGTAGCTGCCAACGACAGCGCTTGTAGCATCAACGACTTCTTCAGAATTTTTACTTTTTTTCGTTTTAAAAATTTTTTTGTTATATCAAATCTTCATACTCATATCAAATCTTCACAAATCTTCACACTCTAAAAAGAAATGTGGAAATGCTTATCTTTCTCATAGTCCCCAACGCCACCTTCAGGCGCCCATTCAAACGTTTCACTCTATTCAGAGTTTCTTCAGGGTGAAGTCAGTTCAATTTAAACTACAAGCGCTGTAGTTGGCAGCTACAAGGGCTAACATTTGCACGATTGAGTCTGAGACTTTTTTAGTTGTAGATTTAAATCTGTTCACACTGGTATGTTTTTACCACGTAGAATGTTAAAGTGGAGCAATTAGAATAAAATTGTCATATATTGAGCTCTGGAAAAGACCAAGATTTAGGTTTGATGAATTTCTTAACAACAAAAAAATAAAAACACAATTCAAAAAGCCCCAGGAAAGGTACAGGGATACGGGGATAATTACTGTAGCTGTGAAGAAGCGAGGGAAAAATCAGAGATCAACTGTAGTTTGTGGCAATGCACTAGGAAGTAAATTCAGCAAAAGGTAGATGGGCTTTACGAGCCATGCCTATTCTATATTTCTAAAGTATATTAATATTGTGTGTAATAGCAAAGGCAAGGATTGATTCTTTACTTGCTTTCTTGTAGTGATAGTCATAGGAGCATACAAGCCTAAGAATAGAGTACAATAAGATAGACCAAGGCCTGTTACTAATTTAAACAATATTTATTTATGGCCACCCCCTTCCTTATAAACAGTGGTAGCTGTAAGGGGATCTTCTGAGTGTGCATAGGAACAAGATTAGTAAGTAACAGCTGAGCTTTACAGAAAGCTGATGGTTCCTTTTCTTCTCCCCACAGGGTGATAGTGGCGGGCCCCTGATGTGCAAAAACTGGAAGGATGATGTCTGGTACCAAGTGGGGATTGTGTACGGGGGAAAAGAATGTGCTCAGAGGCAATCTAATGCTCTCTACACTCGTGTCAACGCATTTATTAGCTGGATAGTAAATGAGACAGCTAAGGCCGGGTATGAATATATTCCCAACGAACAGCCTGTGAAAGAAGAGGTGGAAGAAGAGAAGGAGGAGGAGGAGGAGGACGAGGAGGACGAGCAGAAAACTACTACCACCACTACCACCACTACCACCACTACTACCACTACTACCACTACCACTACCACTACCTCTACTACCAGAGCTACTACTACTGCTGCTTCCTCAATTCTCACTACTTCCTTCTTCCCTCCCTCAGCCAGTGCTACTTTTAATCCCACAAGCACCTCCGTCACCCCCTCTGTCGTTCCCATTATTGTCGCAAACCCCCCCCGACAAGACGATTTCAACCCCACTATTAACTCCCCTCCTCCCCCAGCTGTTACTGGTGTCAAACCCTCTGGTTCCTATTCCAGCAGCCAGTTCCCCTTCATGACTTTCCAGGATTTCCTAAATCAAAATAAAATTAACACGAGCACTAGCACTGGCACCAGCAGTTATTATCACCGTGACCACTATCATCACCACTAATTACTACTAATCACCACTGACATCCCTCCTGCCACTACTTATTGCTCCTACCACTAATAATGCCCCTCCCCCCATTGCCACCATACCTACAACATCCACTGCCGCCTACAAGTGGGCCACTGCCAAGGATTCTCACGCTCTTTCTTGCTCCTCATTCTTGAGTCTGCTGCTGCGTATCTCAGAAACTAGCAGCTTTCATCTACATATATATGAAAAAGCAAACCTTGTATTATTGCAAACTCTGTATAGATGGTTATCAGATAACACTTATATTTGTTGTAAAAGTATTTACCATCGCCTACAAGTAATAAATTAACAATTCTGATTTTTGGTATGGTACTTTCCTCTTGCTCCTTTGGGCTGAATCAGAACTAGCTCTGTTGGACTGCAGTCCAATAAGTTTTCATTCCCTTTATTTCATGTCTCCTCCCAATTCACTTATTCCTCCCATTATTGTAGCAACAATCCTCAGCTGGGGATCATGCAACAAGGCTCCTTTCAGAATCCTTATTTCTGAGTCCTAAATTCAGCCACTTGGTGTTTCCCATAAAGTTTAGGAGGGGTAGGAAGGATATGCTCCCCCAATGTTCCAGGTGCCAATGCTGAATTACACTGCTGGAACCAATAGGGGAAGATAAACAAGACACTTGCCCCTAGAGGTTTTCAGTGTTCCTCTCTGGCAACAACAGAAGTAGCTACACCAGTTGTCTAGAAACTGAAGTGTGCATTGACAGGCCTGAAATGGTGCATTGACAGGCCCTCCCCTTCTTCATACCATAACTACAGCCCCCAATGGATTGCCTAGTATACCCCTATTTCCCCTTCACCAGACTGTCAAAATCATATTTCCATAGCGTCCCTCCTCCAGTATAGTCCGGACTAATGGGTTTACATCCCCTTCCAGCAGACTGGAGACAGAATTCCAAGATTTGGTGATGTGATCCCATAAAGGGAATATGCTGCTATTACCAAGCCAGTATCTTCAGTCTCCAAGCAGAAAGGGGATGAACCTTGCCTAGTCTGGGCAGCTCATTTGAGAATTCCCATCCTTTTAAATAAATTGGTATAGAGCTGTATCCTTCTATCAACCGTACTTGAGAAGTCTGCCCCAGAGCTGTTTAAGAAAGCAACCAGATGGAAAGTTATTTAGCCCAATCCCATTCAGTCAGTGGCGGGCTTTACTGGTGAGTCTTACAAACTTTTTAATATTTTCAGTGATTCTCAACCGTCCAGCAGGTATAACAGCTGATTTTAATGTCCGTAGCTGTGCCTCAGTGACTGCTGATAAAGCCCATCAGTTATTTTCTGTTCTCCTCAACATTCGTAAGGAGGCAGCTGTGGGGACACCTCTTCAGTAAGCCAGTTTCAATTTTACTTTCACTTACGTTTTAAGTTCAGGGAAGTTCCGTTTTCAATTCAGGTGTGTCTTCTTACTTGTTTTCCTCAGTGAGTTCATGCCGATAAGAAATCGGAGTTAGTTACCTGTAATAGGAGTTCTCCGTGGACAACAGAATAAGTCATCCACACCAGGTAGGAAGTCATCCACACCATGTGATGTCATCCAACGGCACCGAGACGGAAGTACTCTCTCTAGCCCAGAAGGCGTTTCCCTTCTGGGCATGTTCTACCTGGCCCTACCCCCAGGTCCACCCCTAGCCAGCCACTGTGTCCCGAGCTAGCCAGATGCTAGGGGCGATAAGGGCCAGGACCGAGGCAGGGTCCCTTGCAGGGCAGGAAGGGTGGGAAAGTGTGGATGACTTATCCTGCTGTCCACGGAGAACTCCTGTTACAGGTAAGTAACTCCGATTTCTCCTAGGACAAGCAGGATGAAGTAATCCACACCAGGTGCCTCCCTAGCTGCGAAGAGCTGAGGTGGAAGGGGCCCTGTCGGAATATATAACAGAAGTGGTACCACACATAGTGGGTTGGGACAAGGCTTTATTTTGCTGGTCAACCCAAGCATATAACATGTGCAAGTCAAACAGCATGTGCAAATCAACAACATGTGCAATATGTGCAAATCACTAGCATGTGTAACGCAAGTAAATAACATGTGGACATCATGTGTGAGATGCAAAACGTATGTAAACAATCATCAATCAAGAACATGTGCAATCCATCTAATGACATGTGCAAACCAGCAAAGACATGTGCAAATCAACAACGTGTGCGAACTGCAGCAATTGTGCAAACAACCCTGAAAAGTAACCTGTGCCCAGGTGCAATTTTACAGGTTCATGTGTCAAGTGTCCACCACGGCCATGGTTCAATGGTTCAAGGGGTGGGTGGTCCGCTGGCAGCTGCCAGGACCGCCTGTCCGAAGGAGCCCATCTGCAAGTCAAGGCAGTAGTGTCTTTGGACAGTCTGGAGGGAGGACCAGGTAGCCGCTTTGCCTATGTCGGCTACCAGTATCGAGCATAGGTTGGCAATTGAAATCGCGAGCACCCTCAGCTAGTGCGCGTTTGCTGGTGGTGAGGGCCCAGTGCCGGCTTGGTCCAGGCAGAAGGAGATGCAAGCGGAAATCCAGAGGGATAGGGTACGCTTGGTGACCGGGCGGCCCGGTTTGTTTTGGTCGTAGGAGACAAAGAGTTGTGTGCCTCATCTCTGTGCCGCAGTCCTGAGAAGGTAGAGGTGCAAGGCCCTGATGCAGTCCAGTTTGTGTAGCCGCTCCTCCTCAGGGGAAGCGTGGGGCTCCGGGTGGAAGGTAGGAAGTTCTATAGTTTGGTTGATGTGGAAGGCCGAATCTACCTTCGGAACAAATCTAGGGTGTGTCCGGAGGGAAGCGCGGTCCCCGGAGAGCTGTGTGTATGGTGGGTGTGCCACCAGACCCTGGAGTTCGCTGATGCGCCTGGCCGAAGTGATGGCGACCAGGAATAGGGTCTTCCAGGAAACGAGCTTGATGTCAGCCGACTGCATGGGCTCGAAAGGAGGTAGGGTTAGCTGGTTGAGGACCGCGTTGAGGTCCCAGTGTGGTACGGGCTTCCTGATTGTGGGGTGAAGGTTGGAGAGGCCCTTCATAAAGCGTGTGATGATGGGAAGTTGTGCGATGGAGCTGTCCCCTGGGCGGTCGTGGAAGGCCGTGATGGCTGCTAGGTGGACACGGATGGACTGTGTCTGCAGGCCTTGTTGAGATAAAGAAGTCAGGTACTGCAGGATGGTTGGTATGGGGCAGGAGAAAGGATCTAGTCCTTGAGAGGAGCACCAGGCGGTGAAGCGCCGCCACTTGAGACTGTAGGATTTTGTGGTCGAGGGGCGGCGGGATGCGAGGACCACTTGTTCGACCTCATGTGGGAGGTGAAAAGGGGACAAGGCTATCCGCTCAGCTTCCAGGCTGTTAAGGCAAGTGTTCATAGGTTGGGGTGGAGGGTATTCCCGTCGTCCTGTGAGAGTAGGTCCGGTACCAGGGGAAGCCGGATCGGAGGGCGCACTGCCAGTCGGTGAAGAAGCGGGAACCACCCTTGGCGTGGACAGTGTGGGGCCACTAGGATGGCCTGCGCTCTGTCGGAGATGATGCGTTGGACAGTCCTGGAAATCAGCGGGATGGAGGGGAAGGCATATACTAGAGACCACTCCCCCCACGGCACGTTGAATGCATCCACTGCGTGGCTCAGAGTAGAGGGGCGTTTTGAGCAGAAGGTCTTGCATTTCGTGCTCCCTTCTGTAGCGAAGAGATCGACTGCTGGTTGGCCCCATTCTTGGAAGAGAGAGTGGGCCACTTGGGGTTTGAGGGACCACTCGTGTGGGTTGAGCTGCCAGCTAAGTCTGTCCGCTAGCTTGTTGTGTAGACCGGGGAGGTAGGAGGCCCGGAGGGTGCAGTGCTGTGAGATTGCGAAGGCCCAGATCCGAAGGGCTTCTCTGCAAAGAGTCCATGATCCTGTGCTGCCCTGTTTGATGATGTAGAACATGGCCACTTGGTTATCCATCTGTAGTAGGACTGTTTTGTCGTTGATCATGCCTTGGAAGGCCTCCAGAGCGTACCTCATGGCTCTGAGCTTGAGGAAGTTTATGTACATTGTTGTTTCAGTGGCGACCAGGCTCCTTGAGTCCAGAGGTGAAGGCAATGTGCCCCCCCAGCCCACTGGGGAGGAATCGGTGGTGATAGTCAGTTGATGTACGGGTTGGGAGAGGGGTCTCCCGCATGATAGGTTCCTTCCACGGGTCCACCAAAGGAGGGAGGAGATCACTGTCTTGTCCAGAGGAATGGTAGTTTCCAGAGGTTGTGAATGTTGGAACCAGTGAGCCCATAGATGCCACTGGAGGCAGCGCATGTGAAGCTTCGCTAGGGGCACTGTTTGAGTAGCCGATGCCATGTGACCCAGGAGGTGAAGGAGTACCCCCGCCATAGGGGATCGTTCTGCTTGCACGAGCTGTGCCAGGTCCTTGATGGTGTTTACTCGTAGCAGGGGGAGGAAGGCTTTTGAGTGGACAGTGTCTATTAGTGCTCCGATGAACTCCAGCCACTGTGAGGGGTGGAGGTGCGATTTCGGATAATTCACCAGAAACCCCAGGGAAGTCAGCAGGGATCTGGTTACCTGAGTTGAGCGCTTGGAATCCCTCGAGGAGGGGGTGGAAATCAGCCAGTCATCCAGGTAGGGGAAAACGCAAATCCCTTGTTCGCGGAGGTGTGCGGCTGCCACCACAACACACTTTGTAAACAACCGGGGTGCAGGTGAGAGGCCAAACGGAAGGACTTTGTACTGGAAGTGTTGCCCTGCGGCTCGGAAGCATAGGTACTATCTATGGTCCCTGTGTATGGGGGACGTGCGTGTATGCATCCAGGAGATCCAGGGATGTGAGCCACTCCTTGGGTTGGATGAGGGACAGGATGGATCCGAGGGAGTGCATCCTGAATTTTTCCTTTGCGATGAATAGGTTGAGCTTTCAGAGGTCGAAGATAGGCCGCATGCCGCCAGACTTTTTGGGGACTAGGAAGTATCTGGAGTAGAAGCCAGTGTTCCGCTCTTCTTCCGGGATGGGTTCAATGGCCCTGGATGCTAGGAGGGACAAAATCTCCGTCTCTAAGGAGGAGGCAGATTCTTTGCAGGCTGGAATCACCCGCTGTAGTGGGGGCGACAGGAATTTTATTGGGTATCCATTGGAGATGATTGCTAGGACCTACTTGTCCGTAGTGATAGATTTCCAGGCAGGCAGAAACATGGCCAAGCGTCTCCCCATAGGAGGGTTGGCCCCAGGCTTCGCGTCAAAAGGCCTGGTTGGCCTTTCCCTGTCCCGGTTGGGAGTTTTTCTGCGGTTGCTTCCTATCGTGCTGGCGGGGCTTTTGCCTGTAGGCCGATTGTGAAGGATGAGGCTGTGATTTGTAGCAGGGTGCTGCCATCTTTGAAAGGACCCATATTGGCGCTTGGATGAAGAGAAGGAGTAGGGCTTCTGCTGATATGAGCTATTGCGGTTGGGCCGTTACATGCCCTCGTTGGTGAGGGTCTGCAGTGTAGTGCAGAGGTCCTTCAGGGCGTTGACGGTGTCATTGACTTTTTCATCGAACAGGGTGTCTCCGGTGCAGGGGTCATCGGCGATGCGGTCGTGGGTGTCTTCCCGCAGGCCAGACGCTCTAGCCAGGCTAGCCGGTGAGCAGAAATAGAGGTGGCCGCCGTGCGAGTCGCTGCATCAAATGCATCAAAGCATGCCCGCACCTGGTGTTTGGTGCACTCCTGCAGGTCCGCGATGGTGGCGGAGGTAGCTGTCTGTGTCTCCAGGCTGGAGGTCGAGAGGGACGACATTAACTGTTCCATCAGGGTGTCCTGGTAAAGGGCTTGTTGCAACTGGTGGGCGGAGACTCGGGAGCAGAGCATTGCTCCCTGGAATGTCTTTTGGCCGATATCATCTAGGAGTTTGAGGTCTTTTCCGGGGGGGGGGGGGGGGTAGGTGGTGTGGGTCCGGTTGGTCTTTGAGCGCGGACTCCACCACTATGGAGTTGTGAGGGAGCTGGGTTTTGTTGAAGCCTGGGGAGGCCTGAACTTGGTACTTGGCATCCAGCTTCCGTGAGACGGCTGCCCCTGAGGTAAGGTTCTGCCATAGGGAGAGGAGAACATAAGAACATAAGATATGCCATACTGGATCAGACCAAGGTCCATCAAGCCCAGTATCCTGTTTCCAACAGTGGCCAATCTAGGTCATACGTACCTAGCAGTTTCCCCAAAAGACACAGGTTCTGCAATGCTTGTACTAGGCCCTGACTGATTTAACAAAAAATAGTGGGTTCACAGATTAATTAGCTTTAATAGAAAGAATTTCTTTCAGAAAATTCCCAGAAGTATATACTCACAATTGCAGATCTCTCTCCAGAAGTAACAGTCTCCTTTTCTAGTCTTGAAGGAGCCTAGCAGCAGCAAAGAGCTATAATTTAAATCAAATAAGATTATAGATTAGCACAAAAGGCAAAACAGGGTCAGTACTCTTTGAGCAGCAAATAAAATCTTCTAGAGACCTTTACAAAGAGGCCTTGTACCTAGGGGGCAAGAGACCTGTGAAACTTTTTCAATAGGTGTTAACACCAGGTGGCAGGTCAAAAGGCCATTTTGAAAGACTCCTTCTATCCAAGCAAGGACTGTTAATCATCCAGGAAGTTGGTCACAGCTTACCTCAGCAGCACAGGCATAAATTGCTCAACCAGAGCTCTGTGATCCTCAGTCTTGAAGGACTAGAAAAGGGGACTGTTACTTCTGGAGAGAGATCTGCAATTGTGAGTATATACTTCTGGGAATTTTCTGAAAGGAATTCTTTCTATTAAAGCTAATTAATCTGTGAACCCACTATTTTTTGTTAAATCAGTCAGGGCCTAGTAGCAGCAGTTTAAGTTTAAATTTAAATAGCTTTTTCAAGGGGTCCTAATTTGCAGGACAAATTAGTACAATCAACTGTTTTGGCTGATCGACCGATTCTTTCGTCTCCATCCACAGTGGTCATTCTGTTTCTAGGTCCTGCATTTATTGTACTACTTCTTTGACAAGCGTAATCTGGATTCACCCGAAGACAGGACACTCTTTCACACGACGTTGGGCAACAACATATGAATCCACATTTGTGGTTTATGCTTTACAGTGTGCGTGTCAGTTGGTGTATATAGGAAGGACATCGCGGATGATTAAGACTAGATTGAGTGAACATGCTTCTCGGATTAGACAACAAGTGCTTTCTGCTCCATTGGTTGAACACTGTTTAACCCACAGTCACACATTTGAGGATATTTCCTGGACTGTCCTGGATCATATTCCCCCAAGACCTAGGGGAGGCGATCGTATCGCTTTATTACAACAACGGGAACAACGACTAATCCATCCATCCATCAGGACTTAATAAAGAAATTGAATGGTCGCGTTTATTGTGATGTCATCAATGACGCTATGGGACTCCCCGGTTGAGTGGGGTTTCCCTGCCATCCTATTGGTGTTTCCTAATGAGTGACAGATGGTATTAGCCGATTTTTACATGAGGCCCTTTAGAACCGGCAGAGGTGTTCAGCCGGATACACATCACGGGTTTGCTGGCTGAAGGAAGGTGGCACTTGAAACAGGGCAGAGGTCCCGAAACGTGCATGTCGTGTATGCTTGAAGATAATACCGTAGAAGTTTGATGAAATAATGTTACCGACAGAATATGCTGACACAGATAAGGATTTATTTAAAATATTACAAAAAATGATTAAAAGGGAATAAGCCGTCTGGTGTGGGTGGATATTTTATTCCTTCCTCCTTTGGCTTTTTCCGACAATAATTGTAATAGAAAGGGTTCACTTAGTTTGGTGATTCTTTGGGATTGTAGATTTTTGTTTATAAGGATGTCAATTATTTTTATTTATTTATTTAACAGTTTCTTCTATACTGCCCCTTCCAGAGATCAGGGGCGGTTTACATTAAACTGTGAACAGAACAATTGTATACTTCTGTATAATTGTATAATTATCATGTCCTGGCAATGTCCCAGTTTGTATACTATAACCTATTTCCCCCTTTAATTGGTCTTCTTTTGTATGACTCTTTTAGGTCTCAGAAATGTGTGCATAGATAGTCCAAAGCTTTTTAAATGGCTACTTTGGACACATCATGCGGAGAGAGAGATCATTAGAGAAAGACATCATGCTTGTCAAGATAGAAGGTCAATGCAAAAGAGGAAGGCCAGCAATGAGATGGATCGATACAATAACAGCAGCTACGGGTACCAGTCTGTCAACAATGAGCCACCTGACTGAAGATCAAACACAATTTAGGATAGCTATCAAGAGGGTCGCCATGAGTCGACTCCAACTCGACGGCACTTAACAACAACAACACCACATTGTTTTTGGAGATATGGACATAAAGAAGTTGAACTGCAAGGGTATCAATAATTTTGACCACAACTGTCTGAATGTCAAACTACCCCTAATAAATGGCACACCTTCCACCTTATCAAGGAAAAACAACTACTCGAAACAATTACAAAAATCAACACTACCACCTCACATTTGGATCCATGAACCCGTAGCATGGGTAAAAGCAACTAAAACAGAATTAGCCCTATTCATACTTAACATAGTCAACCAATCCCTCCTCCAGGGAGTTATGCCGAATGAACTCAAACTATCCACCATTCACCCCATACTCAAGAACAGATCCCTTAACAAAGATGATCCCACCTCCTACAGGCCAATTGCCAACATCTCCTTTCTATTCAATATATATCACCAAAGCCAATGAAATCAACCTATAAATATCTACCCCTTCAATTGATTTCCTTAATTTTCTAATTTATAAGAACTGGCTAAACTATCCCAACACAATGTGTAAAGGTATGTGTAATTTTTGTTGGATCGCTCACCATGAGGGGAATTTCCTCTCCTGCAGTGAGCCCTCCTTTTTATTTAATTAGAAAAGACCCCGAAAAAAAGGTCTAAACACCGGATATGGCCGCACAAACAGTTACTGTTCCAATTTCAAAACTTAAACCAGGGAGGAGTGGTCTAGTGGTTAGGACAAGGTACTTCAGGCTGGAGGGCCAGGGGTTCAAGTCCCACCTGGGGACAGCAATCTCAGGCCGGAGGGACTGGGATTTCTAGTCCTATAGGCACTCCTTGTGGTCTTGGGCAAGTCGCTTAACCCTCCATTGCCCATGTTCCCTGTAAGTATTAGCACATGTCTCTCATATCCCCTCGTGTTAAATGTATCCCCAATTGACTGCTTTGACCCGGTGAAAAGCGGGATATAAATACAGCTAAATAAATAAAATAAATAAACCTGTGTGTTTCAAAGGTTCTATCTTCCCCAGTCATGAACTTTAAAATGTTGCTGCAAAGCATGAATAAATCTATGCTATAACACTTAACTGATTCGGATGTTTGTTTCCGTCCAACAGCAATGATGATATGTAATAGATCTGACCCTTCTGGGTTCAAACCCCAGCTGCTTGCTGTTTTGATCTGTTGTGGTTGATCTTCATTCAGCAGCTATGACGACTCTTCTCACCCCTCGGGTTACAACTATGAGCTGCCAAAGGTCTGGATCTCAATCTGCTGTTGTTTAACAAACATATCCAACTCGCAAGGTTCTAGCAACACCAATTAGTGTTTCAAGCTGCTCACACTCAGAGCTCTTCTTCAGGCGAATGAACCTTGCAAAGTCCAGTTCCGGTTAAATGTGAACTGAGAATGACGTCAAGAGTATCCAAAAACCCCAATAACCACTTGAAAACAATTAACCACTTAACTGTTTTTCAGAATCTTACCCCCCTCCCTCCCCCATCTATTTCCGCATTCATACCTTGTGGAATAATCATTTGTAAACGAAAAATCCATTGCTGCTCTTTAAAAAGCAAACATGCCTGGCAGTCTCCTCCTCTCAGTGTAGAAGGAACCCGAACAAGGATCAACCATTGTAGGTCTTCAAAACGATGGCATTCCTGTTGACAATGGGGAACCAGAGGAGCCGATACCTATAGCAAATTAATGCGCGATTGATGTTCTAACAAACGCTTCCTAATTGGTCGAATTGTTCTCCCCACATATTTAAGTTTGCAAGGGCAAATTAATAAATATATCACAAAATCTGTGAGGCATGTCAAAGTGTGTTTTAAATTATATCGATGCCCAGTATCCAGATCTTCCCATATTGCACCTTGTATTGGCACAAAAATCACACTGTCCACAAGCAAAATGTCCTTTTGTCACTAATAAAGATTCTGAAATTACCTTTATTAGTGACAAAATGACATTTTGCTTGTGGACAGTGTGATTTTTGTGCCAAAACAATACAATATATTTTGTGATTATGTGGGGAGAACAATGGATAATGCTAATCAAGCCTTCATACTGTTTTTTTTTAGCCATTGCCTCTGTTTTCGACAGTGTTGACCATATTATCCTTCTGGCAAGACTAACCCAATTAGGAATAGCTGGAACTGCCCTCCAGTGGTTCAAATCCTACATTCCCCCAAGAACAGGGAATCCTCCTTTTCAGTCTCTACCTTCAACCAATCTGCGCAGTGTTCAAAAAACAAAAAATAAGATATCTCATTTACAGATGATATTAGACATAATAAACCCCACATATCACAACCTCACTGATTGAATCCATGAACCCAGAAGCCTGGCTAAACGCAAATAACCTTAACATTAAAAAAAAAACAACCTAAAATTCTGTTCACAACTAGAAATCAAAACTTCACCCCCCCACCAAACAATCAGCATACACAACACTACACAACATCTCCCTCCCAGTAAAACAAGAGGTTAAATGCCTAGGAGTCATATTAAACAGTTCCCTCAGTATGTCATCTCAAATAAAACAAACAGCCATAACTATATTCTTCAAGCTAAGAACCGTTCAACACCTCAGACCATTCCTAGAAACTAATAATTTCAGAACTGTAGTCCAAGCGCTAACCCCCCCCCCCCCCACACACACACACACACACTTGGACTACTGTAACAGTTTGTTACAGGGGCTGCCCAAAAAGAACCTACACACCCTAAAAATAGTGCAAAACGTAACCGCCAGAATTATATCCAAAGCACGTCTAACAGACCATATCACTCCTATATTTCATAGCCTCCATTGGCTTCCGATAGCAAGTAGGATAAAATACAAAACAATAGTTTCCACATTCAAACTACTCAATAACAGCTCCCCCTCCTTTCTTACATGAAGGATACACACCCAAATGGACACGAGGAGTAGAAGAAAAAGTAATCAAAACCTCCTCTCAATACCTTTCTCAATCTGCAAGACCAAACAAACAAAAAGCAACAGAGCCTTTACATACATAGCACCCACACTATGGAACTCCTTGCCAGACCCCCTTAGGTCAACCAGAGATCGTCAGACTTTCTGAAAAGAACTAAAAACCTTGCTCTTTATTTATTTATTTATTTATATTCTCTTATATACCGCGCTATTTTGCATCAGTGCGGTTTACATTGAACAAACTGAAATTACATTGAACAGGGCATTATAACTTGGAGATAACTATTTTTTACAGGGAACATGGGCTATGCTCTTCTCTGAGTACTATAATAACATCACCTAAAGCGATGCTAGTACACACCTTTTCCCCTCAACTACTCCTACAGAAATAGTGACCCCTCTCAGCAAAGATGCACACATATATACTAATAATCCTGTAACACATACATAATGTTACATTTACCATGTAAATAGCTGGTTGTTAACCATCTTCTACTATGTTTATGTTTATGTTTATGTTTATTTATTTGCTTAATCGCTCTTCATTGGAAAGCAGAGCGGTTTACAATAAAATCATGCTATGCTTTAGATTGAAAGCTACTATGTATATAGTTAAATGTTTATAATTAAATGCATCACTGTTTGCAACTATGTTCCCTGTAATTGTTTTTGTTCAATGTAAACTGCCCCTAATCTATGGAAGGGGCGGTATAGAAAAATTGTATAAACAAAATAAATAAAAAACTAAATAAACTGTAGTTCCTTATCGTCTCTCCAGTCCAGTCCCGGAATCTCTGGGGATAAGGTACCTCCTCCAGCAGCTTGGAGACTGAACAATGACACTCTTTGATGTCACTGGTATAAATACCTGAGAGACCTCCTCCTTGCTCCAGTTTGTTCAGTCTCCAAGCAGCTGGAGGTTGTATGAGCCCAGAGATTCCGGGCTCACTAGAGGGACAATTAAGCAGTATTCTGGTTAAATGTATCTATTTATTTAAATTTATTAAAATTTATTTATTTAAACTTATTTAATTATATATAATTAAACTATGGATGCTTAGAAATCCTGAGGTGCGCTCCCCCTCTCTCCTTTTATCTTCTCCTCTCCCTGCTTAAAGCCGCGATTATTTTTTCTGCTGCTGAGTCGTCTGGCACAATTCATTAAGCAGGCTTCCGTCCCCCGAACCTACTTATTTTAGGTGAGAAGCGGAGAATGACTGAGCCACTGCAGCTGGGAGGTGTTCTGTGAGAAGCGCACATTCAAACAAGTCGCCGGAGCTGGGAACAGTTTGTTTTAAGCAACATTGCTGTACGGTGGTTCCGGTTTCTCCTCCGACACTGAAGCCGTCTTTACAGCTTAGCGTGGGGGAACCATTCAACTAAAAGAAGTCAAGAGATTTTTTTCCTTACTGCAGCACAGAGGTAAGAGTGCCCTGCTGCGCAGTTAGAGTGCAATGGCAGTTGGTTTCTGTGCAGGCCGCGCCGCTTGGCGCGTGCATGGGAAAACGGCAGAACAATAGAAGAGGGAAGAAGGTTTCAGTTACTGGAGAAGTCTCGTTAGAGGGGGGAACTTCCGTTTTTGCGATTAAAAAGAATTTTATTTTAAACTGGTGAGTGTGGCATGATGCTTGTGTATAAAAAAAAAAGTATTACCAGGTAATCTGGTTATTTCTTCAGCGCTATAGTGAAGTAATGTCTTCTAGGCCACAGTGTTTGGTCTGTGGCTCTAGGAGAGGAGCTTTATCTGACATGGGGTGTGTAGATCCTGCGTCCAGGAGGCTTCAGATATGGAGCAGGTTTTAGCGACCAGTGCAGAAGGTGCTAAACTTGCTTCCTTATATTTATCGGACGCTAATTCACCTCTGCAGCTTCTGCCAGAACCTGTTGCAGGGCCTTCTTCCGTTCCAGATGTGCCTCAGGTACCATCAATATTTTCGGCAGGTTTGGCGGCATTGTTTTCGCAGGATTTTGTATCTATGCTTCAGCAAACATTTGGGAATGGACAAAAGGGTCCACTATCCTCTGCCGGAGGGGATCTCGGAGGGAAGCAGCCGGGTATTCCTCTGGAAGTTGCTGAGGGAGCTGTTCCTGTTAAGAAAGTTAAAACAGGGAAGGATCCACAGGAGCATTCGGTAACCTCTGAAGAGATCCACTCGGAGGCTTTGGATCCGGATTTGGAAGTTGAAGACGAATTAGAAGAAGGAGAACTCACGGAACAAGAGGACCAGGCGAGAGTGGTTCATGGTTTCCGTCGAGATGAGTTACCAGCGTTGATTATAGAAACACTTAAAGCTCTTAATATGCCGGTTTCTGAGCCAGTGGAGGATTCCACATTGGAGGATCCTTTGTTGCAAGCATTTAGAAAAATGCAAAGGGCTTTTCCGGTACACAGAGTTGTAAGGGAGATGATTCAACAAGAATGGGATATGCCCGAAGCTGGACTAAAGGGGTCCAGGATCATGGCTCGATTGTATCCTCTAGTGGATCAGGATCGGGAGTTGTTTAAGTCTCCCAAAGTAGATGCAGCGGTATCGGCTGTTACCAAAAAGACTACAATTCCGGTGGAAGGTGGTGCCGCCCTTAAGAATAGCCATGATAGAAAGTTGGATACTGTCACACCTACTCATCCAGGCGGTAGCCTAGGAGCAGGTGAACTTGCCTGTCTTACTCTCTACAATTACTGTCTAAGATGGCTGCCAAGGAAGGCTGATGGGTAATGTAGTTTTTAGAGCAAGGAGTGTGACCACACGGTAAATGGGCAAAACAGAGAATTTTATTTCGGGGTTTCCCCTCCGCATTGAATTCAAAAACCTCAACTAAAATTGGATAAACTCTCCAATAAGGCAAACAAGAATGTGAAAACAGGTTGAACACAAAAATACAGGATTTCCTTTTAAAACATCAGCTTTCCACTTCCCGTGAGGAACAAGATTCTAAAGCTCAATCTGTTCTCCAGATTAGCTTCTTGTTATTCACTTTCAAACAGGATTTTTACTTTGTACAAGTTGGAAGACCAACACTTGTCATTCTTTTCAACAGCTTCCTTTCTCCAAGCCATGCACAGCACAAGTCCTTAAATGGCTTTCCTGATACAGTCTTTTACACAGGCAAAGAATCAGCAGCTATTCATGTTCTTGGCCAGACACAGAGAACACTGCATTTCTTCTATATCTGAACCATTAGGATCCTCCAGCAAATCTATATCCATTTCATTTCCAGATTCGCTGTGTCTATCCTGAATATCAGCTGACTGGTTATTCTCCTGCCTTATGTAGAAGTGTGCCAGCCCTGTGGGGTTTTATGTACTAAAACATCTAAAAAAGTTATAGAATCAGGATGAAAATTGAGAGTAAATTAAGATAAGGCGGTTTAGAAATACTGTTAAATAAATAAATAATGTTATCTTCCCTGGAATTTAACCAGTCAAAAAACTGTAATAAATCAGAGGTTGCCCCTTGCCAGATAACAAAAACATCGTCTATATATCTCCTCCAAGTTTTCAAAAAATTGGCATATAGGGAGGCTACAATCCAGTCCCTTTCAAATTGTGACATATATAGATTGGCGATGGAGGGGGCGCAAGTGGCCCCCATCGCTACTCCAGATACCTGATGGTAGATAACCTCATCATAAACAAAATGATTATGAAATAACGTCAGCCTGGTTAATTCTGATAAAAAAGTCAGTTGAAATTCTGAAAGGTCGCCTCTGTCGCGGAGCGTCTGCATAACCACGTCATAAGCTTTATCCTGAGGGATGACCGTGTACAGTGACGTGACATCCAAAGTCACTAATATGATATCCTGCATTCCTGCTAAATCTGCACGTTCAAGTAGCAGTTGTAAAAAGTGGGTGGTATCCTTTAAATATGACGGGATAGATGACATCAGCGGTCTTAAAAAAGAATCAAGGAAAATTGATAGTGGCTCCAACAGCGATCCCCTGGTGGAAACAATGGGTCGACCGGGGGGGTTATTCAGGTTCTTATCAATTTTGGGAACTAAATAAAATTTAGCCAATGCGTAGGTCATAGGATTAAGGAACCGCCACTCTTTCTTGGAAATAACATGGGCTTCCAAAGCCTCGGTAGTGAGTTCCCGATTTATTACAGTTTTTTGACTGGTTAAATTCCAGGGAAGTTAACATTAAATTTACTCTCAATTTTCATCCTGATTCTATAACTTTTTTAGATGTTTTAGTACATAAAACCCCACAGGGCTGGCACACTTCTACATACCGTAAACAAATGGATAGAAACACTCTATTGCACTATGACAGTGCCCACCCCATACAATTGAAAAACAGCTTGCCGGTATCACAATTCATCCGGTATCGAAGAAACTGTTCTGATGTACAGGGGTTTAAAGACCTGTCAAAAAACTTGAGAAACAACTTTTTACAACGTGGATATCCCCCTCGGGTCGTCAATCAAGCTTATAAGAGGGCGAGATTTCTGAATAGAGATCATTTAATTAATCCTCCAACCATGATGACTGTCGTCCCTCAGACACATATCAATTTAATAACTTCATTTTCACCCTTCAGTTCTTTTTTGCAACGTAGTATTAAACGACCAGCTTCATTTCTGTTGCCAAGTCCATATTTTCCAACTACTTTGCCTTCTTCTTTGTTGCCAACTTTTGCGTTCCAGTCACCCATGACTATCAGGATATCCTGTTTGCATGTTCTGTCAATTTCAGCTTGTACTTGTTCATAGAACTCTTCAATTTCATTCTCTTCTGCAGCTGTTGTTGGGGCATATACTTGAATTATAGTTGTGTTGATAGGCAATCCTCGTAGACGAATAGAGATTAAGCGTTCGCTGACTGCATTGTATTTCATTACAGTTCTTGCAAGTTTCTTCTTTATTATAAATGCAACACCATTTCTTCTTTGTCTTTCATTTCCAGCATAGTAGACCATGTGATCATCTGATGCAAAGTGCCCGATGCCAGTCCATTTCAGTTCGCTGACACCCAACAGATCAAGTTGTACACGTTCCATTTCATTCTTGACCACCTCCAACTTCCTTTTGGTTCATGCTTCGTACGTTCCATGTTCCAATGTGTAAGACATCTTTACAGCTTCTGACTCTCATTTCATGCGCAGCTACATCAGCAGTCAGACTTCCCGAGGGCTTTGATCCAACCACATCATAAATGCTGGCTTTACTCTGAAAATGAAATGAAGCTGGAGAAAGATTGATAGAATTCTGCAAGACCAATGATCTATTCATCTCAAACACCTTCTTCCAGCAACACAAGCGACGACTGTACACATGGACTTCACCCAATGGATTGTATAAAAATCAAATTGACTACATCTGTGGAAGTCAACGATGGAAAAGCTCTGTAACATCAACAAAGACAAAACCTGGAGCTGACTGTGGTACAGATCATCAACTACTAGTATGCAAACTCAAGCTAAAGTTGAAAAAGAGCAAACCACTCATGAATGCACCAAAATATGACCTTGAGAATATACCACTGGAATTTAAAGACTGCCTGCAAAATCGATTTGCTGCTTTAGATACAAATGACAGAGCTCCGGAAGAGTTATGGAATGACATCAAGAAGGTTGTGCTGGAAGAAAGCGAGAAGTCTCTACAAAAGGTGAAAAAGCAAAAACGGCCAAAATGGATGACGGAAGAAACTCTGAAAATTGCCCAGAAACGCAGAGAAGCTAAAGCCAAAGGACAAAGAAAGACAATCGCAGAACTCAACAGAGATTTCCAACGTGCAGCAAGACAGGACAAGGAAAAGTACTACAATGACACTTGCAAGGAAATAGAAGCAGAAACTATTAGAGGAAGAACAAGATCGGCTTTCCTAAAGCTGCGAGAGTTAAAGAAAAAGTTCCAGCCCCGAATTGGAATGTTACCAGATGCTCAAGGTTCTATGTTGAATGATGCTGAGAAGATCAAGAAAAGGTGGAAGGAATATACAGAGTTTTTATATGATAAAGATCAAGTGGACCAACAGCCGTTTCAACCTATACCTTATGATCAGGAACCATTGGTGATGAAAGAAGAAGTTGAAGCAGCATTGAAAGCCTTATCAAAGAACAAAGCACCAGGCATTGATAGCATTCCCATAGAAGTATTGCAGCAATCTGATGCAGCTGTTACCATACTTACAAGGCTCTGCCAAGAAATATGGAAGACAACATCATGGCCAACTGACTGGAAAAGATCTGTGTTTATACCAATACTAAAGAAAGGTGATCCAACTGACTGTGGAAATTATCGCACAATCGCTCTGATCCCACATGCCAGCAAGATTCTACTGAAGATTATTCAAAAGAGACTACAGCCATACCTAGAACAAGAACTACCTGAAGTGCAAGCAGGGTTCAGGAAAGGGCGAGGAACGAGAGACATCATTGCGGATGTGAGATGGATCCTTGAAAAGACTAAAGAATACCAAAAGGATATCTATTTGTGCTTTATCGACTATAGCAAGGCTTTTGACTGTGTAAACCATGAGAAACTCTGGGCCACATTAAGAAGCATGGGTATACCAGAACACCTGATCGTTCTCTTGCGTAATCTGTACATTGATCAAGAAGCAACAGTTCGAACGGAACAAGGAGAAACAGAATGGTTTAAAATAAGCAAAGGTGTAAGACAAGGCTGCATACTTTCCCCCTACCTGTTTAATTTATATGCAGAACAAATCATCAGAGAAGCAGGACTGTATGAAGACAACAGAGGTGTAAAGATTGGTGGAAGACTCATCAACAACCTTCGCTATGCTGATGATACCACATTACTGGCTGAAAGCGAAGATGATCTGAAACATTTGCTTCTCACAATCAAAGAACATAGTCTCAAAATGGGCCTGCACCTTAATGTAAAGAAGACAAAGATCATGACAACTGGCATAATCAACAGGTTCATCGTTGAAGGAGAAGAAATTGAAATTGTGAACAACTTTAACCTACTTGGATCAACTATCAATAAAGAAGCAACAAGCAGTCAAGAAATCAGACGACGCATTGCTCTTGGCAGAATGGCTATGAAAGACCTAGATAAGATTCTCAAGAGCAGAGATGTGTCTCTCCATACAAAGATTCGACTTGTTCAAGCCATGGTATTTTCAATAACATCATATGGATGTGAAAGCTGGACAGTGAAAAAGACAGACAGGAAGAAAATTGATGCCTTTGAATTATGGTGCTGGCGGCGAATACTGTGTATACCATGGACTGTCCGAAGAACAAACCAGTTGGTACTAGAGGAGATCAAACCTAAGCTTTCTTTAGAAGCTCAGATGACAAGACTTCGACTTTCATACTTCGGACACATCATGCGAAGAGAGAGATCATTAGAGAAAGACATCATGCTTGGCAAGATAGAAGGTCAACGCAAAAGAGGAAGGCCAGCAATGAGATGGATCGCTACAATAACAGCAGCTACGGGTACCAGTCTGTCGTCAATGAGCCGCCTGACTGAAGACCGAACACAATTTAGGATAGCTATCCAGAGGGTCGCCATGAGTCGACTCCGACTCGACGGCACTTAACAACAACAACATTAAACGACATGCTAACGTTTTACAGAGCATTCCAGAGCTAGAAGGTCTTACAGTTCACTGTGTTTGGCAGAGGCAAAAGAACTTTAAGGAGCTGCTCAGTCCAGCGGTTTTACGCTCCCCTTCAGCTTCATTATCCCTTATACAAGGAGGCCACACACGGTGTGGTAATTGTAACATCTGTTCGATCACTTTAGAACTAACTGATTTTTATTATCATAACACTCGTTATTGCCTGCGGAATAAAACCACATGCAAGTCTACACAAGTCATTTATGCAATTCGCTGCCCTTGTGACCTACTGTATGTGGGGAAAACAACTAGATCCCTTCAAGTAAGAATTAATGAACACAAAAGCAAACTCAAGTGTCAAAGACGAGAAGCCCCGATTGTTGATCATTGCCTGCAGTGGGAGGACATTGGATCAAACCTTGTTACATCGGGAACAACGTTGGATTTATACCTTAGCTTCCACAATACCCCGGGGATTAAACTCACGAATAGAATGGGAAGTATGTCTGTGAGAGAAAAGATTGATGGTAGTAGACTGTTTGCTTCCCAAACAAGGGTGCTAACATCCTCTCAAGGGGAATCAATTGTGTTTAGGTATTTAACCACCCCGCATGCGCGGCGTTCTAGTTTGTAGGAATGTACGCCCCAGACAGAGCCTAATGGAGCCGTACCGGTGCTATCAAAGGTAGGAGGTTCCAGACACGCGATTGAAACTTTATTGAAAAAAATACATATTGTGTGGAGTGCAGGGCCGGATTTACCTTGAGTGAGGCCCTACGCCAACAAAAATTGTGGGCCCCCAGCAGGGGCGGCCCAAGGGGGGTGCGGACCTCATTTGCATAAGGGGCCTCATTTGCATAAATATTTGCATGATGTTACCATATACTAACTTTTAGTAAACGTGCCTCTTAATGAGTGTATGGATAAAGAAAGACTAAAAGATTTCTACATTACTATAATCCAGTGCCAACTGCCAGACACATTAGGAACTACTACAAACACTGCCCATAGTAAACCCGCCGTATCCTAACAGCACTACCAGGACTCACAAAGCACCATACTCTACCAATCAAAAGGCAACACTGCAAATATTAAACCAATACATTTCAGAGAACAACAAAACATGACCTACTGGGGAAAGAGAACAAGTGGCAATGTCAAATAGGAATTATATAAACAGAACACCTCAGCTCAGTTACACATGCAGAACATAGACCATCACCAAACAAGTAATCACAATTTAGAAATAGGAAGACAATAATTAAACTGGGAATCCCAAAAGCCAAACTTGGAATGTACAACACTGTAGAAATAAAACAATACATTAATTTGCTCTTGTACTAAACAAAGCACAGATGTTAATGATGCACATTTACCAGAGCTGACATATTCCAATTAATAAATTCAAAATAAAGAGATATTTTTCTACCTTTTGTGCATTTTTTTCAGCTGCAATTGCTCCAGCCACTTTCTTCTGGTTTCTTCGTGTCTTCTGCTAACTCTCCATCGTCTGCTGTCCATTTGTCCTTTCTTCTTCTCTCTTCTAGATTTTTTTTCCATTCTCTCTCTACATCTGCTTTAACATACTAATCTTTCTCCTTTTGCTCTTTCCTCATTCCTATTTCATCCACTCAAATTTTACCCCTCCATCCTCAATCCCCACTTACTCTCCCAATACCCGGCCAATTGTAGATTTTTTATCCCTCCCACACAAAATATTTTTCCCTTCTCCATTTTACTCTTCCAGCCCCATCCCATTCTAATCCTCCCCCAACATCAGCTCCCTTCTAGTTCCAGCCTCACCCAGCATCCATTCCCTTCTAGTCCCTGCATCAGCCCATTTCCAGTCCTAGCCATCCATCAGCCCATTTCCAGTCCTAGCCCCCCCATCACCCCACTTACAGTCCTTAACCCCCCATCACCCCATTTTCAGTTTAAGCCCCCCCTATAACCCATTACCAGTCCTAACCCCCCATCAGCCCACTTCCAGTCCTAACCCCATCAACCCATTTCCAGTCAGCCCCCCATAGCCCATTGCCAGTCCTACCCCCCCCCATCAGCCCACAGCCCATTACCAGTCCTAACCCCATCATCCCACCTCCAGTTTTAACCCCCCAGCCCATTTCCAGTCCTAGCCCCCCATAGCCCATTACCAGACAACCCCCATCAGCCCACAGCCCATTACCAGTCTTAACCCCCCCCAAAGCCCATTACCAGTTCTAACCCCCCCATCAGCCAATTACAAGTCCTAACCCCATCAGCCCACCTCCAGTCTTAACCCCCCAGCGCATTTCCAGTCCTAGCCCCCCCATAGCCCATTACCAGACAGCCCCCATCAGCCCACAGCCCATTACCAGTCTTAACCCCCCCAAAGCCCATTGCCAGTTCTAAGCCCCCCCCAACAGCCCACAGTCCATTACCAGTCCTAACCCCATCAGCCCACCTCTAGCCTTAAACCCCCCAGCCCAGCCCATTTCCAGCCCCAGCCCCCCCAATAGCCCATTACCAGCCCTACCCCCCCCCAGTCCATTTCCAGCCCCAGCCCCCCAATAGCCCATTACCAGTCCTACCCCCCCCATAGTCCATTACCAGTCCTACCCCCCCATAGCCCATTACCAGTCCTACCCCCCCCCCATAGCCCACTACCCGTCCCCCCCCCCCCCCCATAGCCCATTCCCAGTCCGACCCCCCCCCCGGCCTAAAGTCAAATTTAATTTAAAAAAAAACCTGGTGGCTGCCGCCGCGGGGCCCCCTCTGCTGCCGCGGGGGCCCCGTATACAAGCTGGTCGGGTCCGGTCGGGTCGGGTCGGGTCCGGTCGGGTCTCTCTCCCTCCCTCGCTGCAGGCTGTAGGCTGCGAGAGACGCATCTTCGCGTCTCTCGCAGCCTGCAGCGAGGGAGGGAGGGAGAGAGACCCGACCGGACCCGACCCGACCCGACCGGACCGGACCCGACCAGCTTGTAGACGGGGCCCCCGCGGCAGCAGAGGGGGCCCCGCGGCGGCAGCCACCAGGTTTTTTTTTAAATTAAATTTTACTTTAGGCCGGGGGGGTAGGACTCCTACCCCCCCCCGGCCTAAAGTAAAATTTAATTTAAAAAAAAAACCTGGTGGCTGCCGCCGCGGGGCCCCCTCTGCTGCCGCGGGGGCCCCGTCTACAAGCTGGTCGGGTCCGGTCCGGTCGGGTCGGGTCCGGTCGGGTCTCTCTCCCTCCCTCGCTGCAGGCTGCAAGAGACGCGAAGGGAGAGCATCTCCTCGCGTCTGTGTTAAGCCCGCAGGGGCTGATGGGAAATCCCATCAGCCCCTGCGGGCTTAACACAGACGCGAGGAGACGCTCTATCTTCGCGTCTCTCGCAGCTGGGAGGGAGGGAGGGAGACGAGACCCGACCCGACCCGACCCGACCAGACCAGCTTGTAGACGGGGCCCCCGCGGCAGCAGAGGGGGCCCCGCGGCGGCAGCCACTAGGTTTTTTTTTAATCGAGTTGAAAAAAAAAAAAACTGGTTCTATTTTTTGTGGGCCCCTGCCGGTTGTGGGCCCTACGCCATGGCGTACATGGCGTATACGTAAATCCGGCCCTGGTGGAGTGTATATCTTAAGAACTCATTTCTCTTTGCAGTGCTGATATGAAAGATTCCCCTGATGAAACCAATGTGGAGAAACGCATTTCATAGCGAGTGAAAAAGCGTTGGGAATTCATCGCACAGCTAAGCACTGGTTCACTGTTTAAAGATATATATTTATATTATACTTATGAGACTTGTCAAGGGAAACGTCATAGTTTGGTGATACTAAAAAATCTTCAAGAAAAAAAGTGGCTAATAGTTAATGAGTGAGGTCATTGATGTGCATTTAGGCATTAGTCCACTGCAAATTTCATAAAGCAGTGGCAGCCTATGGTTTCTGAGACTTCTTTAGCCATGAGTCTAATATGACATATAAAACACTTCTTTTGTTGTAATACAGAGCAACACTATTATCTGCATTTGATACTCTGTGATAAGTGACCACATTACTAATAGATAAACTGGAACAAGGAGGCGGTCCCTCGGGTATTTATACCAGTGATATCAAAGAGTGTCATTGTTCAGTCTGCAAGCTGCTGGAGGAGGTACCTTATCCCCAGAGATTCCA
This sequence comes from Ichthyophis bannanicus, assembly GCA_033557465.1. Lineage (NCBI taxonomy): Eukaryota > Metazoa > Chordata > Amphibia > Gymnophiona > Ichthyophiidae > Ichthyophis > Ichthyophis bannanicus. Next base: position 79,222,566 of record CM066048.1, read on the forward strand.
GGACTAGACTGGAGTTCCTCAAGGAATAACAATTAGCAGGTAAGTCTAATTTCACCTTACATGGTATATGATGGCAGATGAAGACCAGTATGATCCATTCAGTTTTCCCAGTAAGGTGGCAAGAGTACTAGCATCTGCTTCTCTGTGAGGGTTAGTCCTCTCTATGCCTTTGTTTAGGGGTATACCCACTGCTGTGTGCAGGCCACTCCTATTTGTTGAGGTGTGCAAAATACTAATGTTTATGTATCGTCAGATTTTTGTGTGTGTGTGTGTTAAGTGCTGTTGAGTCGGTGTCAACTCCTGGCAACCCTCTGGATAGTTGACCTAAACTTTGTTGGATCTTCACCCAAGCGGCTCATTGTTGATAGAGTGGTATCCATAGCTGCTGTTATTGTATCAATCCATCTCATTGCTGGCCTTTCTCTTTTATGGTGACCTTCTACCTTGCCAAGCATTATGTCTTTCTCCAATGATCTCTCTCTTTGCATGATTTGTCCAAAGTATGAAAGTCAAAGTCTTTTCATTTGAGCTTCTAAGGAAAGCTTAGGTTTGATCTCCTCTTACTAGTACTGACTGGTTTGTTCTTTTGGCAGCCCATGATATATACAGTATTCATCACCAGCACCATAATTCAAAGACATTGATCTTCTTCCTGTCTGTCTTTTTCACTGTCCATCTTTCACATCCATATGATGTTATTGAAAATACCATGGACCAGACAAGTCTAATCTTTGTATGGAGAGAGACATCTCTGCTCTTGAGAATCTTGTCTGGTCCTTCATAGCAATTCTACCAAGAGCAATATGTTGTCGGATTTCTTGACTGCTAGTCCTTAGCTCCAGCTAAGTGCTTTTGTTTGATTAAGTTGTTACCTGTTCAGTGATGATTGTAATTAATAGGTGGATCATATGATAGCTGCACATATTGTATTCTTGAGTGGAGTTTTTTTCTTAACCATGATGGTATGGTCGCATAGTATATGACATACACTTGGTTCAGCTATGCTGACATGCAGCCATTGCGTCGGCTGGGTGACATTACTCACCGAGGTCTTTTTCTCCACTTCAGTGGGAATGCCATCAGTGTCCAGTGCTTTGTTTTTTGATAAAGCTTTCAATGCAGCTTTGACTTTTTCTTTCATCAGCAATGGTTCCTGATCATAAGGTACAAGTTGAAATGGCTGTTGGTCCACTTGATCTTTATGGTATAATGACTGTTTATTCTTTCCACCTTTTCTTAATTTTCTCAGCATCATTCAACATGTGGATCCTTGAGCATCTTTTAGCATTCCAGTTTGAGGCTGGAATTTTTTCTTTAACTCTCGTAGCTTTAGAAAAGCTGATCTTGCATCAGATTTTTCTATATATATATGCAAATGTATATTTTAATAATTTGTTTTTTGAAGAAAAGGTATTTTGCCCTCTATGTTTTTTTATGTTATTAAACTACAAATTACTTTCTAATGCAAATTATATGTTTTTATTTGGTTATTCTGCCTCACATGTGTATTTCTCTAGGTTCAGGTGTATGAAAGGGTAGAATTCTCACTGCAACTGCTTGACAAACACATGTCCAGTCATCATAGACGCGCCACCAGTTGGCCACTCAACATGCCTCTTTGTAACTGGCTGCATTGTTACCATTGCCATACACTGTTGTCCAACTTCTGTCACATTGACATGATGCGGAGGAAGTGACTGATCCCATCACACCAGCCATACACATGCTGTGCCTGTATTGACTCATGCAAACCACCTTAAAAGACCCTGGGGAGTTCCATTACCTATCCATGGGCCAGGCCATCTGTCCCATGAGGGTGCATCATGGTCTGACACCTGTTAGCACCGCAGGCATAGGTGAGGGCAATCCAGCATGAGCACAGATGGGCAGCATATGACCCTTTCACATAGGAGAGCTGTCATGTGGCCACAGCCTCCTCAAAATGTGTGACTTCAACCAGCCATTCCCTGCACACTGGATCCAGAGGTTGACTCTGCAAAGACAGCACCACATTGGGAAATGCATGATGACAAAACAGATGAACACAAAACAGCATGTGATTTGATAGGTGAGATGATGCTCTGTGCTGATCTGCTTACCTTATACTCCAGCACATGGCCTCCTACAGACTGCCAGCATTTATTGTGCATGTTGATGTAAGCCTTGGAAAATTAGATATGTGACACACAGATGACTGACAACATATGGAGCCAAACCATTGGGATGCAGCTTCCAGCACTGCAAACAGCATGACACTGGATGTCTGTAGTAAAGTGTGAATATTAACACACATCACGAATGCTGTGTAATCCCACACATTAGGCCCGGGCTATGCTTGAGGCATCCACCATGTTTTGGTGTGTGTATGTAGTCTGATGACACACAGCATGGGAGATGTGCTGTTTTCCACAGGGTTCTTCGAAGGAATCATGAGCATCACCAACATCAGTGAACAATGCATTCTCTACATGGAGGTGGGGCTGGCAGCGAGGGTGATCTACGGTGAAATTTGGAGGTGGCAATATGTGTTATGAGTGATAAGTACAGTTGGTACCTATTTTTCAGATGTATCATGAGGGGAACTCCTATAGCGATAGTTTCACCAGCATATATACCATGTGACCTTGTGGGGCAACACATTATTCAACGTTATTGTCCCTGTAATGTAGCATAGCTGTAGCAATCATGGTGCCCAGAGATTGCAGTGTTGATGTGGGTGGGGGGGGGGGGCACACACTTTTGGTTTTTAGGTGCAGGATGTACGTAATTTGATCTATGGCCCTCCAATACAGCAGAATGATGTACATTACAACAGATTTTAATATCATAATGACAGTCTGAGTGAGGGGAGATCAGCTTTTAGAATGACAGGACAGTGACAAGAGGAAAAGGCATTCAGGTGAGAGTGGGTTTACCAAAGGTGAAGGGGTGGCCAACAGGATCCAGTGTGATCTGGGAGGGAAACTCATAGGTGAGCTGCAACCAAAGGGTTTGTAGAGCAGACTTCAACTTGGGGTGTGATGGCTGAAGGCGGATATGGGCTGGAAGTGAATTTCACAAACTAGGATCTATATGGTGACATGCATAGTGATGAGTGGAATCAAGGTGGGCCTGTGACAGTGAGTGAAGATGAAAACATTCTCCATGATTCCATGAGAGAGTACAGGGGGAGCATGTGAGGTATTATGGGAGGATAGATAGGCAGGGGTACCAAAGTGCATGATCTTATGGGTGAGAGTAAGACTTTTGCATGCAATGAGTGAGTGGAAGCCAGTGAGACTTGATAAGTTGAGGGGATACATAATCAACTTTGGTGGTGTGGTAACGTGAACAGACAGTGGAAATCAACCTTCTACATACAAGGTAATCACCGGTATCGCCAAAATGCAGGCCACACATTACCTCCCCATTGCTCTCATCCTCACACAACTGCTTTCCACCCACACACTATTCCCACAAAGCTTGTGATAAGGAGAGCTGTGTGGATCGAATGGAATGGGAGAAAAGTGAGGAATACACCTTTAAAAGCAGAGGTAAACAAGGTTCCCATAGAAACCACAAGCTACCGAAGCATGCAGTAGCTAGAGCTAAGCCCTGCCCTAGCAGTGACGTAAGAGCTAGTTTGAGCCCTAACAAATCTCACGTGCAGCAAGGAGGGTGTGGCTGGAGAGAAGCACCATTTTAAAGCTGCTTCAGAGTTTTGTAGAGAGGAGCCCGGCAGAGACACAGGTACAGTCTCTGAGCTTACCAGAGACATAGTGGAGAGAGAAGGAGAAGTGGAGACTGCTGATTCTTATTCTCAGAGAGCACTGGAACCAAAGCTGAAGCTTGTGCCAAAGCACCCCAGAGAGCAGAAACTGGAAAGGTTTGACTCCAGGTGGGGAAACAGCTCTGATAGCAAGGGAAGCAATATACGTTGGGAAGGTACGTTTGCTTCAGTTCCTAGCAGGGGCTGTGCTGAGGACGTTGTCAGAGAGCTGAGATTAAGCGCTGAACAGAGTGCTGGCAGAAACACACTGAAAGCAACTCCAAGCAGAAGTAAAAGGAGTTCAAGTAAGTCCAATGAGACAGCACTAGAGGCTGTTGAAAAGCTGTTGCAAGAGAGAAAGGCTCATTCCCTAAGTAATGTGGGTGCTGACCAGAAAGAACAGTTTTTAGGAAAACTTCAGAACCTTCTGCACAATATTAAGTTTAAATCCTGTGATAAAGGCTCCCAGGAAGACAACCCAATTGAACCTTGTGAAGACATGCAAGTAGATGTTTATGAGACACCTCTTGATAATGACGTAATTGAAATGGATTGCTCGTTTTGTAAAACAAACAGCTTGAACATGTGCTAGGCTCATGCTGGGAGAAGAAGTTTGCATAGCCTGTGTGTTAAGTTGAAAGGGAAAGAACTGTTGCTGAAAACGTTAAGTTTACCTGATGTAATAACCAGCCGTAGCTGTGAAAGGCATTTATCTAGGAGGAGCCTGAGAACAGCTACTGTGTAAAGAATATTTCTAAGTTTGATGTTTCAGCCTAATTTGTTCCTGATATCCTTTACTTTGGAGAAAGAATCCTTGTCTTGTGTTGCATTATGAATTTGATGTGAGGGGGAAACCCAGAATACCTGTCAGACCTGTCAGAGACTTATGGATATAGTCTTACGACCTCATCAAGAGTATGCAACAGCTTACATGGATGACATAGTTATCCATAGCACTACGTGGAACCAGCATTTAGTCCAAATAAAAGCAGTCTTAAATGCGATGCGGCAAGCTGGTTTAACTTTGAATCCAGGAAAATGCATGTTTGCACCGGGCGAAGTTAAATACTTAGGACATGTAGTAGGCAGAGGTACTGTCCGTCCTTTATTAGACAAAATTGAAAGCGTGCGCAGTTTCCCGCACCCCAGAACAAAAAGCAGCTAAGGAGCTTTTTAGGGCTCATAGGGTACTATAGGCGCTTCATCCCACATTTCGCTGAAGAAAGCACCATCTTCACAGAGATGTTGCGGAAAGGAAATATGCCCCAAACACGCTAGCCTGGACAACTGAGGCAGAGACTGCCTTCAAAACATTGAAAGAGAAACTATGTAGAGCTCCCATTCTAAGAGGGGTGGATTTTCATCAGCCATTTTTACTCCAAACAGACGCATCAGAAATCGGCCTAGGAGCCGTCCTTTCACAAATGCAGAAGGGAGCTGAACACCCCGTCATGTTTTTAAGCAGAAAACTGTCACCAGCCGAGAAGAAGTACTCGACGATTGAGCGTGAGTGCTTAGCTATCAGGTGGGCGGTTGAAGCTTTGAAGTTCTACCTTATGGGAAGGAGGTTTACCCTCATCACCGACCATGCCCCACTCAAGTGGTTGAGCCAGATGCGCAACAATAATAGCAGACTAACTAGATGGTACATGGCATTACAACCGTATGAATTTCAAGTGCAACACAGAGCAGGGAAGCTGCATGAGAATGCTGACGCCATGTCTAGGATTACGTGCTGTAATGAGGGTCATTCAGCCCGTAATATTTTAAGAGGGGGGATGTGTCATGATGCGGGCACTAATAAAGTTGGTTTTAAGAAAATAAATCCTGTTTTAGAAGAACTAGATGTGCAGTTACCTTCAGGCACAGCTAGAGGGAGCAGGAAAAGACATACTGGTCTTAATGAACCTAATCTCACTGATCACCTGCAGCTGAAAGGGAACCAGGAAGTCAGCAGTAACGGTTCACTTTATAAGCCAGAGCAGAATGCTTCTGGAGAGCAGTGGCATAAGGAGTGGCATAAGGAGTGGCATAAGCAGCAGTGGCATAAGCAGAGGAAGCAGCAGGAGCTCAGGAAGGAGGAGAAAGAGGAAGAAGGAACTGGAGCTGGACTAGAAGGAGAAACAGCAGAGAAGCCTGGAGGCTGTCAAGGACATAAGCCTGATTGCTGTGGAAGAAGCCAAGCTGGAAGCTGGAGGAGAAAACAGACCTCACAAGGTGGGAAGCCAGAAAGCCCAAACTGGACCTGTTGTGCAAGGGGAGTTTGGTGGAAGTTGCTCCAAGGTGAGAGGCTCTGCCACGCCTAGTTCCTATACTCTGCCTGTTTGTAACTTAGAGAGAAGAAAGCTAAGAACCAGAGAGGGAGGTTCTGACAGAAGCTTATCTCTAGAGGATCATTGCCCAGTTTCACCTATTCAGAGGGAAAAGCAGTTTTATAAGCAACGGAAGTTTTTACTCAGTGAGCCAAGGTATGAGGCATTGAAGATTAACTATAATGATTGTACTGCTAAAAGCTATGCTAAAAGAAGGATTCCTCCTAAGGGAAACCAGAGTCAAGACTGGTTCACTAAACTACCGCCAGCCTTAAGAGTCCCTGCTTATGTGAAGCCAAACTCCCAAGTAGTAGATTACCATGCTGAAATAGATAGGGACAGTGGAAGCCCTTTGAATCAGTATAGGGGAGAGGATTTGATGGAAGTGGATTCTCCCAGCACTATTCCCTCACCTTTGCCTGAGGAAATGGAATGTGATTGGTGCACTGCCTATGCTCCAAAGTGTGTATGCCCCACAGAAGAATAAATGAAGTATAAGTTGATGTTTATTATACTGAATATTACTTTGAAGAAAACCTGCTTTAAACTGTGAAGTAAACAGTTAACTAGCCAGTGAATATTGGTACCTTTTGAAACAAAGGACTGTTTCTGTTGTCTAAAATATCTCTTAGTTGAACCTTGCTTTAAACGGGGAATAAAAGCCTTTATTACCCTACACTCGGACTCTTTGTTCTTTAATAGCGCTACCTAGTGGCGTATAATCTTTGTGTCACCGGCAACTGGGTGACAGTAAGCAATGGGTAGCAAGTTCAATGCAAGCAATGGGAGGCAAGTTCAATGTAAGCAATGGGTAGCAAGTTCAATGCAAGCAATGTCCAGGCAAAGCAGCAAATGTTAACCTATAAGCAATGAGGCAGCAATGGGTTGTCCAGGCAAAGCAGCAAATGTTAACCTATAAGCAATCAGGCAGCACTGGGTTGTCCAGGCAAAGCAGCAAATGTTAACCCATAAGCAATGGGGCAGCAATGGGTTGTCCAGCAAAACAGCAAATGTTAACCTACAAGCAATGGGGCAGCAATGGATTGTCCAAGCAAAGCAGCAAATATTAACCTACAAGCAATGAGGCAGCAATGGATCGTCCAGGCAAAGCAGCAAATGTTAACCTACAAGCAATGGGGCAGCAATGGATTGTCCAAGCAAAGCAGCAAATATTAACCTACAAGCAATGAGGCAACAATGGATTGTCCAGGCAAAGCAGCAAATATTAACCTACAAGCAATGAGGCAGCAATGGATTGTCCAGGCAAAGCAGCAAATGTTAACCTACAGGCAATGAGGCAACGATGGATTGTCCAGGCTGCTCCCTTGGATTATTGCAGTCCAAATCCATGACCCTGCATTTCCATTCTTCAGGCTTAGCTAGATCCCTCCTCATGCTATCTATTCCTTCCTGGGTGGCTACTTTATTGCAGATTTTGGTATCATCTGCAAAGAGGCAAACCTTACCCACCAGGCCTTCTGCAATATCACTAACAAATATGTTAAAAAGCATTGGACCAAGGCAGGTCCCTGCGGCATACTACTGGCAACCTCCTTCTCTTCAGAGTGAGCTCCATTTACCTGTATCCATTGCCGACTCCCACTCAACCAATTTCTAACCCAATCAGTAACTTTAGGGTCAATCCCTAGAGTGCTCAGTTTGTTTATAAGTCTCCTGTGTGGAATGGTATCAACGGCTTTACTGAAATCCAAGTACACCACATCTAGGGCTCTCCCTCGATCCAACTCCCTGGTCACCCAGTCAAAGAAATCAATCAGATTTGCCTGACAAGACCTGCCTCTGGTGAATCCATGCTGCCACCAATTCTGTAATCCATTGGACTCCAGAAACCTCACTATTGTCTCTTTCAGCAGCGTTTCCAATAATTTACTCAACACAGAGGTTAGACTAACCGGCCTGTAGTTTTCAATCACATCCTTACTTCTGCTTTTGTGAAAAGGGACCACATGTGCCTCTCTCCGGTCCTCTGGCACCACTCCTGACTCCAAAGAGGCATTGAATAAGTCAGTGGAGCTGTTAGAACATCCCCAAGTTCCTTCAGTATTCTTGGATGTATCCCATCTGGTCCTATTGTTTTGTCTACTTTTAGTTTAGCTAGTTCCTCACGAACACAGTCTTCTGAAAATCGTTCAAGATCCCTGTCGCTTCTGTTCCTATTTGTGGGTGTTTTCTGAGATCCTGTTCCTGGCCATTCATCTGTGAACACAGAACGAAATACTTGTTAAGCAATTCTGCTTTATCCTCATCAGCTTCTACATATTTCTCCCCTTCACTGTTGAGTCTGACAATACCACTTTTGCCCTTCCTCTTCTCCCCCTATTTTTGCCCTTCCTCCTATCCCCCCCCACCCCCATTTTATTGCATTGGTTATTTCTTCTTCTTTTTGTATCTTTGCTTTCCTGACTACTTTGCTAACTTCTCTAAGTTTTTCCAAATATAGATGCCTGTCTTCCTCTCTCTGTGATCTCTTGAGTTATGAAGGCCTCCCTCTTTTTCTTCACCTTTTCAGCTACTTCTTTTGAAAACCATAGTGACCTCCTTTTCCTTTTACCTTTATTTACCTTTTTAACAAAAAGGTTAGTTGCCCTTAAAATATCCCCTTTCAGTTTTGCCCACTGTTTTTCTGCATCCCCCAGCTGTTCCTATCCTGCTAACTTAGACTCGAGATATTGCCCCATCTTGGCAAAGTTAGTTTTCCTAAAGTCTAGGATCCTCGCTTTTGAATGGATTTTATCAGCCTTAGTCCTAGTATTGAACCATATCATCTAGTGATCATTGGATGCGAGATGATCTCCCACTCTAACATCAGAAACACTTTCCCCATTGATAAGCACCAAGTCCAGTATGGTCTCTTCATGTGTGGGTTCTGTTACCAGTTGCCTGAACTACTAGTGAAAAAGCCATGAATTATTTGAATCCATTTCCCTTCCACTTATTATGGGCCTTGTTAAGGCAACTTTTGGAAATAGAACTAATTTAGGTTTGCTATGACAAAAGGTGTGAAGACTTATATAACTTTTTAATTCTTATTCTTAATTACTTTCTGGACATTTCTATAATAGTTCTTTCACACTAAAGGGTTAATTTTATATGAAGGTGCCTACTTTAAGTGTGAAAAGAGAGACCTAAATGGGGCTAGTTATTTTCACCCGTATGTAGGCACATATGTGAATAAATGGCCTCTTTTATTCTGGATACTATTTTAAAAATATGCAATATAGACATTAATTTGAGGTGTGTATATTACAAATGGGTGTACACATGGACAGAGTATGGGAGGCGCATGAGTAGAGTGCGCAACCATGCATATAGGTTATAAAATGCTATAATTTATATGCGAGCTTGCGAAATATAGGTGTGGACATTTACACCGGTTCTATGACCGGCATAAATGTCTGCACCTTTAACGTAATGCACAATTTCTACCACTCAGGCTAACATTTTATAAAGAAAAGTAGTGTAAGGGTTAATGAGAACTGAAAGGGTTACTGAAAGATCCTTATGTAGCGGCGGAACGCCACCAAACCAATTACACCAGGAGTCTTTATCAAGGTTCAAGCCAGTTTATTGTGCACAAGGCAGTCAAAAAAAGTGACAGAGCCCCGCTTTAGCGGAAACATGTTCATTTTATACCATTTAAACATTTTGATACATGAAAACATTCTATTGGTCTCATGCTAATTTCTACAAACTTTCTATTGGTCTGACATTTCCCTGAATTTGACCAATCAGGATCTATGCCCTTTGCTCTGCTTTCTCCAGCTAGCTGAACAATGGCTTGGTTCAAACCTGGTTACTTTCCTTCATCAAGGTCATATCTAGCTCCTAAAATGTGTAAGTAACAATTCTGGAGTAACGATTTAATATACAGGCATTGTATTCACTTTGTGCAAACTTTGCTATAGCAGCATTTCATTCTAAAGCAGCATTTTAATTCTGTCTTTTAATTTTATGTCTCAGCACTACTGAAATCCAGGCTTGGTTCTTAGGCCTGTCATTTTTCAGGTTCAGGCTTATGGCCTAGCCCAGCGATGGCGAACCTATGGCACGCGTGCCAGCTGTGGCACGCGAAGGCCTTGCAGCTGGCACGCGGGAAGGTCCGCAAAAAAAGAAAAAGCTGGCTCTGACTGCTGCCGCGGATGCGGCAAGGGCAGAATGCAGCGTCCCGCGGGGCCCCATCCGCCCGCTAAGCCCCTCTGCAAGAGCTTTCAGATTCGCGAGGGAGAGCGTCTCCCTCGCGTCTCTGTTAAGCCCGCAGGGGCTAATGGGAAATTTCCCATCAGCCCCTTTAGACGCGAGGGACTGATGGGAAATTTCCCATTAGCCCCTGCGGGCTTAACAGAGACGCGAGGGAGATGCTCTCCCTCGCGAATCTGAAAGCCCTTGCAGAGGGGCTTAGCGGGCAGAGGGGGCCCCGCGGGACATTGCAATCTGCCGCGGCAGCAGCCAGAGCCTGCTTTTTTTTTTTTTAAATTTGCCAGGGGGGGTTAGGACTGCTAATGGGCAGGGGGGGGGGTTAAGACTTCTAATGGGCAGGGAGGAGGGGGGGGTTAGGACTGCTAATGGGCAGGGAGGAGGAGGAGGGGGGGGTTAGGACTGCTAATGGGCAGGGAGGAGAGGAGGAGGGGGGGGGTTAGGACTGCTAATGGGCAGGGAGGGGGGGTTAGGACTGCTAATGGGCAGGGAGGAGGAGGGGGGGTTAGGACTGCTAATGGGCAGGGAGGGAGGGGGGTTAGGACTGCTAATGGGCAGGGAGGAGGAGGGGGGGTTAGGACTGCTAATGGGCAGGGAGGGGGGGGGTTAGGACTGCTAATGGGCAGGGAGGGAGGGGGGTTAGGACTGCTAATGGGCAGGGGAGGGAGGGAGGGAGGGGGGGTTAGGACTGCTAATGGGCAGGGAGGGGGGGTTAGGACTGCTAATGGGCAGGGAGGAGGAGGAGGGGGGGTTAGGACTGCTAATGGGCAGGGAGGAGGAGGGGGGGGTTAGGACTGCTAATGGGCAGGGAGGAGGAGGAGGGGGGGGTTAGGACTGCTAATGGGCAGGGAGGCGGAGGTGGGGGGGGTTAGGACTGCTCATGGGCAGGGAGGGAGGGAGGGGGGGGGGTTAGGACTGCTAATGGGCAGGGAGGGAGGGAGGGGGGGTTAGGACTGCTAATGGGCTGGGCGGGAGGGAGGGAGGGGGAGGGAGGGGGGTTAGGACTGCTAATGGGCAGGGAGGGAGGAGGGGGGGTTAGGACTGCTAATGGGCAGGGAGGGAGGGGGGGTTAGGACTGCTAATGGGCAGGGAGGGGGGGTTAGGACTGCTAATGGGCAGGGAGGGAGGGGGGGGGTAGGAATGCTAATGGGCGGGCAGGGAGGGTGGGAGGGAGGGAGGGGGTGGTAGGACTGCGACGGGGGTGGGAGGGAGGGGGGGGGTTAGGACTGCTTATGGGAGGGGAGGGGGGGTTAGGACTGCTAATGGGCTGGGCGGGGCGGGGGGGCGGGGGGGGTTAGGACTGCTAATGGGCGGGCGGGCGGGCGAGCGGGCGGGGGGGTAGGACTGCTAATGGGCTGGGGGGGTAGGACTGCTAATGGGCTGTGGGCTGATGGGGGCTGTCTGGAAATGGGGTGATGGGGGTTAGGACTGGTAATGGGTTATAGGGGGGGCTTAAACTGAAAATGGGGTGATGGGGGTTTAGGACTGGAAGTGGGTTGATGGGGGGGGGCTAGGACTGGTATTGGGTTGGGGGGTTGCTAGGACTGGAAATGGGCTGATGGGGGGCTAGGACTGGAAATGGGCTGATGCAGGGACTAGAAGGGAATGGATGCTGGGTGAGGCTGGAACTAGAAGGGAGCTGATGTTGGGGGAGGATTAGAATGGGATGGGGCTGGGAGAGTAAAATGGAGAGGGGAAACATATTTTGTGTGGGAGGGAAGACAAATCTACAATTGGCCGGGTATTGGGAGAGTAAGTGGGGATTGAGGATGGAGGGGTAAAATTTGAGTGGATGAAATAGGAATGAGGAAAGAGCAAAAGGAGAAAGATTAGTATGTTAAAGCGGATGTAGAGAGAGAGAATGGAAAAAAAAAACTAGAAGAGAGAAGAAAGGACAAATGGACAGCAGATGATGGAGAGTTAGCAGAAAACATGAAGAAACCAGAAGAAAGTGGCTGGAGCAATTGCAACTGTGTAACTGAGCTGAGGTATTCTGTTTATGTAATTCCTTTTTGACATTGCCACTTGTTCTCTTTCCCCAGTAGGTCATGTATTGTTATTGTCTGAAATGTATTGGTTTAATATTTGCAGTGTTGCCTTTTGATAGGTATGGTGTGGTGCTTTGTGAGTCCTGGTAGTGCTGTTAGGATACGGCGGGTTTGCTATTGGTTCTAAATGGGCAGTGTTTGTAGTAGTTCCTAATGTGCCTGGCGGTTGGCACTGGATTATAGTAATGTAGAAATCTTTTAGTCTGTCTTTATCCATACACTCATTAAGAGACATGTTTACTAAAAGTTAGTGTATGTTAGCATTATGCAAATATTTATGCAAATTGACGTGCTGGCACTTTGAGGAAATTCTTTGGTTTTGTGCGGCAGTTTGGGCACTCGGGCTCAAAAAGGTTAGCCATCACTGGCCTAGCCTATAGGTCTTGGCTACCAGATTCCCCCCTTTGATTATTCTCACCCAGAATGTTAAGATGGGTGAGAAACAAATCACTTATACATGAGTTGTTGCCATGTTATGTGGTATACGCCGATACTGTCTCATAGCTAGGAGCTTAGCTGTTGTCTTTCTTTCTATAATATTCTCAATGATTGCAGATATATTACGTAGGCAGAGGGATAAAATGCATGGAAGTATTAAACATGTTATTACTACTAGTGCTGCAATTACCGCAAGTGTTTTCAGGCCACCAAACATTGAAAACACAGAACCAAACCATCCATTTAACTCTAGTCCATGCCAGGTCTGAACTGGTATGTATGTTTGTTTGAGCATATGTTCAGCAATTTCTTCTACTACATGACCTTCATTATCTATTTGTAAACAACAATTGGTTAAATTCAATTCTCCACATACTCCTCCTTCAGCTGCTAGTAAATAATCAAGTGCTAAACGATTTTGATATATAGCTGTACACATTTGAGTACTTTGCCTGGCCAAGAGTGTTAGTGCTCTACTTGTTTCATTAGTTATTATTTCTACAACAGCTTGCAAACGTATAATTCTATTTAACATATAAACTGGGGTACGATATCCCCATGTGCCATCTTGCTCCCAAGTGGCAGGTCCATAGTAGGAAATAATTCTTTCAGGTGGCCACTCATCCGTACCACCCCATTTGTCCCATTGGCCTATTTTTAAGGCTTCTCTTGTCGTGTTCTGTATATTGGGTATCCTAACTGTTCTCCCTGGGCAGTGGATAGAAGAAAGAAGGACGGTCTTATTGTTCCCAATACACATGCTCCTCCCCAATTAGGAGGAAGTTTAGCATATGCTCTAGTTCCACAAATCCAGTAAAGCCCTGGTGGAGCTTGCCAGGCATTAGGTGATACTAGATTTGTCCATAACTTAGCAAGTTCAGGAAAAATAACTAGAGGATTGGTGGGTTCAGGATCTTTTACTCCTGACCACCAGGACGTCTTTTTCGTTAAGGCATTATAAAACTTCTGGCTGAGACAGACCAGCTGTCCAACCTTTGCAGTAAATTGTGGCCCAATTCGTGCAAAACACAGACGTCCGACAATGGGGTTAGCTAATACCCATTCACTTGTAGCTTTATGAATATTTGTATAATTATATGATACAGAAAAGTCTAATTCTTGTGCTTCCCATGGCCATTGATCTCCCATTTTAGTTCCTCCACAGAAGTAACAATTAGTTATATTGAGACTGGTTACCATGGCTCCAGCTAATTCAAGAAACAAATTCTGTGCGGCATGAGGAACTTCAAACTGTGATTTCATAGTTTCATAGAATGTATGGTGTATTCTATATGGTGATGACACATGAGTTTTAGTGTTAAGTTGTATATATATAAAAGTTCCAGGATCTGATCCTCCCGCTGCTATGCGTAAGCCAAATTTATACCCTTGTTTCCATTGACTAGGATTTTTGACCAGGAGCTTTAAAGGATTACAGGCACCTTTCTTACACGTCTTTGGATCAGATAAATATAGTTTTTCTAAGTTGGCTCTACGATTATCTCCTTCCTGTCCTGTAGGGCTACCTGACCATGTAGCATAGTATACACATTCCCATTTTGGACAGTAATAATCAGCTTTTGAAGGTTTACCATAATGTGTTGGAGAGTGTACCCCTGTACATATTCCCCATTTATATGCTCCTTCAGGACACATATATTTATCATCAACATAATAATTTCTCTCCCAAGTCCCACATTTCTGATTATAGTTTCTGTTTATGGCATCACAAGCATCAAAGTATAAAGCTGCAGGTTTTGTAGGGTCTTCAAGTTGTTGAGTAGCATTTAAAAGAGCTCCATCTTCATCATTCCATCGTATTTTTAGCACATAATAGGATGGATTCTGTCGTGGGTGAAAACAAGTTCTGCTCTTTCCTTTTGTGCAAATGTTCAGTTCCGTGCCTATGCATTGACTCACTATACCTGTACAAGTATAGTAGGTATGATAAAGCAAAGTCTGTGTAATTTTTTCTCCAGTACGAGTAGTAGTTATGCATGCAGCACAGGGTGGCAAGGCAAAAGTCAGTTCAAAGCATCTCAAGGCTGCTATCAAGATGAAACAGTAGAGAATCATGATGAAAAGTCTCTGAAGAATTAGTGCGAGTCTTTGAAAAACCAGTGCAACTGTTGATAATTCTTGACCACAAAGTCTTCTTCTTTACTGTACGTTGACCTGTTTTGCTCTCAGTAGCATGCAACAGGTGTAGCGTTGATTGTAGATCCTCAAGCTTCCGCTGTACATGACCTTACCAATATCATTGGTAGGTGTGTAGAGCTGTAGATTCCAACGTATTCCAATAGACACAGTCCTTTTAGTTTGCACTGTTGATCAAAATGGCACAAAGATTTTCAAATAATATAGTCCATAATACAGTCTCTTTCTGTTGATAATAATCTCTTCAGAATAAACAAATAGTCTCTTGGGATTCAGGAATTCTATATTAGCACAGTCTCTTTTAAAAATTTCCTGAATTTTTCAATTTGCTTGTCTTCGCAAAGTTAGCCGCAATGGAACTTCTGGATCATGTTCTGATGTCCACTGGTCTGGCTCTGGAGCTGCTTCTGATTTCACTCTGCTGTGATGAATCCAGGGTTAGAGTTCTGCAACTTTCATTGCTGTAGGTGTTGACAGGATGACGACATATGGTCCTCTCCAGTATGGTTCTAACGGTGTCTTCTTCCAGTCTTTGACCCACACCGAAGTACCGGGCTTGTAAGGATGCAGCGGTTCAGTCAGGTTTATGGGTAATTGGTCTTGTACCCATTTGTGAAGATTCTGCAAAATAGAACTTAGTGCTAATAGTTCTTGCCTAGTAATTTCAGATCCTATCGGCTTCATATCCCCTTTGATCCCTTTGACAATAGGTGAAGGTCTACCATACAAAATTTCATAGGGAGAAAGTCCTAATGACTTAGTAGGTGCTGAGCGTATCCTTAAAAGAGCTATTGGAAGTACCTGTGGCCATTTTAAATGTGTTTCCTGACAAAGTTTGGACAATTGAGATTTCAGAGTTCTATTCATTCGCTCTACTTTCCCTGAACTCTGAGGTCTGTATGCTGTGTGTAACTTCCATTGTATCTGTAAAGCTTTAGCTAACTGTTGAGTTACTTGGGATATAAATGAGGGCCCATTATCTGATCCTATAACTAATGGTATTCCAAATCTTGGAACAATTTCACGAAGTAGGACTTTAGTGACCTCTCTGGCTTTCTCAGTCCTGGTGGGAAAAGCTTCTACCCACCCAGAGTAGGTACACACTAGAACAAGCAAGTAACGGTATCCATTTGCTTTTGGCATTTCAGTAAAGTCCACTTGAAAATTAATCATGGGAGTAACTCCTATTGATTGAATTCTTATTGGTAGATTAGGACCTTGCTTGGCATTGTTTTTGGCACATGTTTTACATTGACGAGCTACTGAAGCTGTCAAAGGTCCTAACAAAGAAATATAAAAATGAGGTTTCAAAGCTTTTGTCATTGCAGTTTTTCCATAATGTGTTGCTTGATGAAATGCTTGAACAAAGGCTGAACTTAATGCTTCAGGAATCACTATTTGTCCAGGAGGTTGACTCCCCTCCTGTGGTGGAGGTTCTATCCATCCATTTCTGAGTACTCCCCCTTCTTGTTCACAATAATAGTCCAATTCTTTTGTAGTATATCTGGGATCCCATGAATTAAGAGGTACAGGGAATATAACTGCTTGAATTGTTGTATTCTGAGTTAGAGTCTGTCCGGTAATGGCTGCTTTACGAGCAGAGGCATCTGCAAATCTGTTCCCTTGTGCAATTTCTCCTTTTCCTGCTTGATGTCCTCGACAGTGCATAACTGCAACTTGCTCGGGGGCCCATACAGCATCTAACAATGTCAATATCTCTGGGCCATATTTGATAGATTTTCCTCCTGAAGTTATCAATCCCCGTTCTCTATACAAGGCTCCATGAGCATGCAATGTTGTGAATGCATACTTAGAATCTGTGTATATATTTATACAGAGTCCTTTTCCCAGTATTAGTGCTCTTGTGAGTGCTATCAATTCTGCTTTCTGTGCTGATGTTCCTGAGGCTAGGGCTGAAGATTCAATTACAAGATCCAGGGTTACTACTGCATATCCAGCACAACGATGTCCATTGACTACAAGACTGCTTCCATCCACGAAGAAAGTTTGTTCTGGATCTTCAAAAGGTACATCTGTCAGGTCTGGTCGACTTGAGAATACAGTATCCATGACTTCTATGCAGTCATGATCAGGAGGGTCAGTTCCAATTGGTAACAGTGTAGCTGGATTCAAGGCCTGACTGACCATCAATTGCAATCGAGGATTTTCACACAACATGCTCTGGTACTTTAGCATTCGTGAGTTGGTGAACCAGTAATTTCCTTTGTGGTCCATGAGGGTTTGAACAGAATGTGGCACTATTACACAGAGATTTTGTCCTAGAGTGAGCTTGTCTGCTTCTGTTACTAGAAGTGCTGTAGCTGCGATGGCTCTTAGACAAGGTGGCCATCCTTTTGCCACAATGTCCAATTGCTTAGATAGATATGCTACAGGTCGCTGCCAAGATCCAAGTGGCTGAGTCAACACTCCTAAGGCATTTCCTTGTGACTCATGAACATATAGACAAAATGGCTTCTGTACATCTGGTAGTCCGAGGGCTGGTGATGTCATCAGGGCTGTCTTCAGAGTCTTGAATGCTGTTTCTTGTTCAGGTCCCCATTCTAATGGAGATTGTTCCAATCCTTTGATGGCTTGATATAGTGGTTTTGCAATTAGAGCAAAGTTAGGTATCCATATTCGACAGTATCCTACTGCACCTAAGAAAGCTCTTACTTGTCTTCTGGTAGTTGGAATTGGAATGCTGCATACTGCTTCTTTGTGTTCTGGTCCCAGTCGTCGCGTTCCATTGGATAGCTGGAAACCTAAGTATTTGACTTCTTTTTGGCATAGCTGTGCTTTTGCTCTGGAGACTTTGTATCCTGCTTCATTCAAGAGATGTAGAAGTTCACTTGTGGCTTGCAAACATTCTTCTTCTAAGTTGGTGGCAATCAGCAAATCATCTACGTATTGAAGAAGAATTCTCTCTCCTGGGATAACTGGATAACTTGATAAATCCTTGCTGAGTGAAGTACTGAAGATTGTTGGTGAATTTTTGAATCCTTGTGGTAATCTTGTCCAGGTAAGTTGGCCTCCTCTTCCTGTTGTTGGATCTCTCCATTCAAATGCAAATAAAAGCTGACTGGCAGGGGCAAGCCGTATACAGATCTTTATCTTTATCTTTATCTTTATTCGGTTTCTTGATAAACCGCCTAAACCATAAGGCATAGAAAGCATCCTTTAAATCTAGAACAGTGAAGTAAGTAGCTTCAGTATGAATTAATCCCAGCAGTGTGTATGGATTCGGTACTACTGGATGTATAGTTTCAATTGCATCATTGACTCTTCTCAGATCTTGTACTGGTCTGTAGTCACCTCCAGGTTTCTTGATTGGAAGTAAAGGAGTATTCCATGATGAATGGCATTCTTTAAGTAATCCATGTTTCAATAATCTCTTCAAATGGATATGTATTCCTTCTATTGCTGGTCGTGGAAGAGGATATTGCTTCAAATGCACAGGTTCTGCTCCTGATTTGAGAGTTACAAGAATTGGGGCTACATTCTTTGCTAGGCCAGGTGGATTATCTTCTGCCCATACTCCAGGTGGTGCCGAAATTTCAATAGGAATAGTTGCTTTCTTGACAGGAAAAATGCTGTAGAATCTCCATTCTTCTTCTCGTGGAACTGTTAGTGTCACTAATCCTGCAGGTTTGGGATTTGTGTTTACAGACATTTGCATTTCTCCTTCTTCAGTGAAAGTTATCTGTGCCTGGAGTTTAGCAAGCATGTCTCGACCTAAAAGTGGAATAGGGCATTCTGGTATGTATAAAAATTGATGTGTTATCTTTTGTCCTCCTAATTCACACATGCGATTCTGTAAAAATGGTTTAGTTGCTTTTGTCCCAGTGGCTCCAACGATAGTGACAGTTCGTTTAGATAAAGGAGCTACTGGTTTTGCTACTACTGAATGTTCAGCTCCTGTATCTATCATAAAGTTCATGTATTGATCCCCTATCTTCATGCAGACCATAGGCTCTTGGGGACCTAGAGTAAACTCAGAGCCCGGTCTGTCCTAATCTTCATCACTATTGTATTCTGCTTCTGCCACTGTAACTGCTTCAATAGCTTCTTCTCTTTTTTGCTGAAACTGCATACGACCTGTTCCTGCTTGATTCTGGTTACGCCCTCTTCCTCTCCAGCTCCCTCCTCCCCTCTGTGAGGCAGGGTTTCTCTGCGGGCATTCATTTCTCCAGTGCCCCTCCTCCTTGCAATAGGCACATTGGTTCTCACCTAGTGGGGGTAGGCTATTTCCTCGACTCCTCCCACGCCCTCTCATTCTTCTGTTGGAAAAACTTCTCCCTCGCTGCTCTACCAACGCTGTGGCTTAAAGATCTGCTTTCTTTTTCATTTTTCGTTCACATTCTCTCTCTCTTTCATTATCATGATTTATAAATACTTTTTGAGCAACTTCCATCAATTGTGCTGTATTCATACCTGCAAAGCCATCCATTTTCTGCAATTTTCATTTAATATCCCCTTGGGACTGACTTGAGTGGAGGAATAGCCTAATGGTTAGAACACTGGCTTGGTAACCAAGCAACCAGGGTTCAATTCCCACTAGCACTCCTTGTGGCCTTGGGCAAGTCACTTAACCCTCCATTGCCTCGGAAGAAAGGCCTGGCAATCTACTTCCAGTGACACTGCCAAGAAAACCCAGGAGCTTCTGGGTTGCCAGGAGTCAGGACTGACTCAAAGGCACACATTGCATTGCATTGGGACTGACTTACAAAAGCTGCATTTACCATGTGCAAATTTTCCATAGCTGCTGGATCATATGGGGTATACAGTCTATATGCTTCAGATAATCGCTCATAAAAAGCTGCTGGACTTTGTATTACTTCTGCTACTTTTCCAATATTCATTGCTTTTTGGCCTCCCTTTTTTAGGTCTTGTAATAGGGCTTGGCGAAACTGTGTTAAAGCTCTCGCCCCCCCCCCCCCCCCTTCACTATTTGGATCCCATCCAGGATCTTCGTTTGGAAAAGCTGCAGCTGCTGCTTGTTGAGGATTTAAATTTGCTCTTTCAACAAAGTTTTCTTCTAGCCACTTTGTGGATGCCTGCACAATTCTTACTCTTTCTTCAGTAGTAAATAATACCATAATCCCCAGTAAACCCTTTATTAAAATTCTTGATCATGATTTCTAGCGGAGTTTGCGTAGACTCTATCCCACCCATTTTACGTGTAATGTGGTGCGTCTGTACTACGTAATCACGTACAACAAATTATTACTTCAAACAGTAGGAGAGGGAGGTCGAACTGTGGGGTAAGGGGTCCTCACAGCTCTGGAGACAGATAGGGACACAAACGCCAATCACTTCCTCCGTTTCGCGACCTGGACGCGGTCGCCCGGCCAGGAACTGCACTAGTCCGAAGTCCACTCTCGATCGGCCTTTTTCAAGACCTCTCACTCACACATCTCACACACAAACACAATTGCATTTCCCAAAAGCCCAATCCTGACTATCTAGGCTTACCAAAAATTTTACCATTACCAATTAATCATGATTTTATTACCAGAAGGAGTCAGTGGTTTCCTCTTGCGCTCTTAATAGCCCTTGCAAGAGTACTCGGACCGCTCCGGACGTGATCAGTGTCCTTTTACCATTTTTCCCATTACCATATGGTTCCAGGTTCCAGTACTGTCTGACTTAATAATACAAAAACTCTATACTCACCCAGATCCGGTACCCGTCCCCCAAGCCAGCGCATGGGTTGAAGCCTGGACTCCCCTCCTTGGGTTCGAAGGTGTTGGCCTAGCCGGACCCAACGCCCGTCGAGGCTAGAACCCTCTCCGATGCAATGGACCGGTTGGCGCCTGAGAATTCACACGTCCGTCAGACGCGGTCCCAACCAGGCCAAACCTTGAGGCGAATTTCGTGGTAAATCAGTTTGATCACTCTCTACCACTACACCTTCCCGGCCAACGCACCAAGAATATGTAGCGGCGGAACGCCACCAAACCAATTACACCAGGAGTCTTTATCAAGGTTCAAGCAAGTTTATTGTGCACAAGGCAGTCAAAAAAAGTGACAGAGCCCCGCTTTAGCGGAAACATGTTCATTTTATACCGTTTAAACATTTTGATACATGAAAACATTCTATTGGTCTCATGCTAATTTCTACAAACTTTCTATTGGTCTGACATTTCCTTGAATTTGACCAATCAGGATCTATGCCCTCTGCTCTGCTTTCTCCAGCTAGCTGAACAATGGCTTGGTTCAAACCTGGTTACTTTCCTTCATCAAGGTCATATCTAGCTCCTAAAATGTGTAAGTAACAATTCTGGAGTAACGATTTAATATACAGGCATTGTATTCACTTTGTGCAAACTTTGCTATAGCAGCATTTCATTCTAAAGCAGCATTTTAATTCTGTCTTTAATTTTATGTCTCAGCACTACTGAAATCCAGGCTTGGTTCTTAGGCCTGTCATTTTTCAGGTTCAGGCTTATGGCCTAGCCTATACGTCTTGGCTACCACATTTACTCTCCCTGTTTGGCTGTGTGAAAAGGATACACCCCCTTGGTGACGACACAAGTTTGCTCCTCCCTGCTGCTTTGTTCCTCTGTGCTGTCGCTCTCTGTTTTGCTAGAGATAACACTGCACCAAATATTCTCCAATCAAAAATGTACTGCAGTAAAACTTAACTTATCATAAAGAGATGCCTTGATGTACTGATAAAAATGTCTATAATAGTATGTATCAGCCCTATAGACGGGGCTCAGATTTTGAAAGTGAGTTTGCTGAGCCTGTGCTAGCATATAATAAAGGCTTGTTTTCCTACAGAGACTCCTGGGTATTTTTTTTCCTTCCTTGCCCATTTAGCTGCTTCAGTAGGAGTCTACTTTTCTTTATAAAAGAGTGCCAAAGTAGGTACCTCCTTATAAAATGCCCTTCTAAAAGTGTAGAGTATGTTGTATAGATCACTAAAACAAACTCCTATTTTAAAAGGTATTTTTTCACACAGAAGAATATGAAAAATGTATAAGAGTATGAAGATGTTTGCAAGGCACTATACTGTCCTAATTTTCTGAAATAAAGCAGGACCTATAGATTGCAATGGAGTAGACGACCAGGACTGGCTGAGCTGAGCCATCAGAATGTCAGTGCATGGGTCACCATGATATCACATGTCTTTGTGATGAACTGAGTCATCAGAATGTCAGTGCATAGGTCACTATGGTATCCCGTCTTTGTAATGTTACAGCAACAGTCTCGCCTTCCAAGCTGGTACATGGGCCTCTGCTTACATTCTGGGTTGCCCCTTCTGCTGTTCCCAGGGATGTGTAATCTGAGATATTTGCTGAAAATGTCACTGTGCTTCCTGTTCTGGATCACTGGGGCATGCTGGGCAGGTATGTAGGAGGTATTACAAATCTTCTGATGTGTTACACTTAACCTGACTCCTCCAATCTCCAGATGGCCATTTCTGGTATTGTCCCTACTAGTTAGGTCAGCCACAAGGGAAGGTCAGCAGAATGAATTTTTTGCCAAGGTTTGATAAACTGCTAAGGCCAATTCCGAAGACAGAATAATTGCTTTTTTATGGAAAATACTCTACTGCACTATGTAAAGGAGAGAACTGGCCTCAGCACACTTGGCATACTGGAACCCTGGGCATCTTTTGAAAAGCCTATTCTGTCTTTCAGAGAGATATTGGAATTACAATTCAAAAGATCCAAAGGTGGTAAAATCAGGCCTATCTCATTGACAAGGAGTCTTCTGATGATCCTAGCAGAAGCATCATAGTCAAAGACCCCTAGGGTGGGACACTGACCTGATTCATATTGGGAAGGAGATAGAAGAAATATCTGATGTGTAAAAGAAATTCAGAATCCTGGGAGGAACAATGAATTATAAGACTGCTCTCTTTCAGGCTGTGGATTTCGAGCCGACTACGATAGGCATCCTAAGAACAGCAGCCGCAGTTTCCACCAGTCCCAGATAATTGGTGGCAGAGATGTTTTTCCTGGGGAATGGCCATGGGCCGTCAGCCTCCAGATTTGGAACCAACCTTTCTGTGGAGGCTCCATCTTGGATGCCTGGTGGATCCTTTCAGCTGCACACTGTTTCAACGATGCAGTGTGAGTATCTCAGCTTCCCTCATCCAAATATTCCCCTGTCTTTTGCAGTTGTCACCTGCCATGAGCATCATTTTCAGTCCCTGCACCTTCTGTAGTTTTCTGGGTCTCCTTTAATATTTTCAGCTCTCTATTTTCTCTGCATTTTGCTGAAATCTCCTGTGGTATTTTTAGCCCCTGTGTTGGCTGCATTTAGCTGGGGTTTCCTCAAGTTACTTGCTACTAGGACATACAATTTAGGGGGGCAGTGGTGCAGCTTCCACATGACAGGAGAGCAGCGCTTTAATTTTGCTTTGGCATGGCAATACGCCTTTCAGTCCAAATAAACAAAAGTCATAAACAAGGAAGAACTACAGCCGTAAAACATAAATGTCCTTAAATTGAGGTTTTATTGAAAGAACCAGACTCGGCCGAGTTTCGGCAAACATGCTGAATTGGGTAGAAACTACAGTTCTTTCATTTATATTGTTTACAGTGCATTGTTATTACCGATTCATATCAGAGTTTCTTTGACTGAATCATTTTTATCATTGGCTTTAAGTTTCGATTTGAAGACTCCTGACACAGGAGTGTGCCAAAACTCAGCTGAGTCGGATCCTTTCAATAAAGTCTCCATTTAAGGACATTTACGTTTTACAGCTGTGGTCCTTCTCCGTTTATGACTTCTGTTTAGTAAGCCTTTCAGTACAGGCCTGCTCTCAAATCCTGCATCATCCCACCCTCTTCACCAGGATGTCTGCATTGGACGGGGTGGAATTCGAGAGTGCTTGAGCATGGGACTTTGCAGAAAGGCCCACTGCCAATCTGAGTCTCATTGCAACTTCAGGCCCGAGAGGAGATAGCGTAGTCGCAGCGCCATTATTATGCCTGAGAGAATGAAGGAAAAGCAAGGAGATGCTAGAGATGGAGGGGAGAAACAAGGAGAGGAAGGCATGATGCTAACTACATAGGGTAAGGACAGGAATGGAAGATGCTGGCCACCTTGGGGGGGGGGGCAGGGATGGGAAGGGGAGAAGCTGGACACTGGGGGGGGGGGGGGACTGATTAGGGAAGAGGAAATGCTGGATTATAGAGTGGGGAGGGGAAGGCCTTGAGCCACCTCTGGAAAGCACATACTGAAGGTCACCTTAGGCATCACCCTTGGGCTAGCCTTACCTCAGATATTTTCATCCCTTCCAGGGCCAACTTACCCATTAGACAAACTAGGCCTCTAGGGTTGCAGTCAAAGCAAACAATAGATCTTGTGAGCCAGACAAACTCAAAGGACCATCAGCATGTACTTTTACTATTGGGAGGTTAGGCAATTTTCAAATATTTGAATAAATAGGCTAAATGGCTTTTGGAAATCACCCTCATTAGGAGTCATTTTATAACAGGATGCATAGGAAAAAACCTCCAAAAAGACACCTATTTAAAGCCTATTTTAAAAAGGCAGCCTAGGGACCTATGGGCCCATTCAGAGACGCAGGTTGCGAGGCCGTCAGGACACTATTCCCCCTCCTGCTCTCCCCGCACATCCTGAGCAGTAGGACGGGGAAAGCCAGAGGGGGGCAGGAAGGGGTGGGCCGAGCTGGCAGGATATACATGGCAGATTCCGGTCACGGCCCTGTACGTCCTGCCGGGTCAAAGGGAACGTGCTGCTTATTCCAATTCAAAGGTAGAATAAGCAGCACTAATCCAGCGACTGGGCCTGGGGATCCACCACTGGGGCCGGGGCCGGGTGCGGCAGGGGTCCCTGCCGTTCGATCCAGGGCTCGGCTGGCCAGTCGTGGGTTGGGCAGCGGGGAAGAGGAGGGTCTACGTTGTGGGAGTCAGGGGCGCCTGCGGAGAGGATGCCTCCGCAGGCGGCAGGGGCACGCTGGACTGTCCACAAGCCTGATTCTGTGTACCACAGGAACGTTTAGTTCCCATGGTCCAGAATCAGGTCCTAATGGACCTGTTTTCCTCGGGGACATCCAGGCGGCCCAGACTTCCCCCTCTCTGAATTGGGCTCCACATATCTTATAAAAAGACACACAGAACCAGTCCTAATGGTTAGAGCACTGGCCTGGTAATCAAGAGACCAGTGTTCGATTCTCATTACTTGTGGCCTTGGGCAAGTCACTTAACCCTCCATTGCCTTGGAAAAAAGTCCTGGCAATCTACTTATGGTCACACTGCCAAGAAAACCCAGACGTTACTGGGTCCTCAGGAGTCAGCCTTGACTCGAAGGCACACATCACAACTCTACCTCCATTCCACCAAACAACACCCCTGGAAATACATATACACAATCTGCATAAAAGTATGTGCAAATTTTTGGCACATATGTTTTATACCCCTGCAGGACTTATAACAGCCTTTTTCATGTGTACCAGAGCCTTTACATGTGGAAAATATTATATATATGAGGGTAATTTTTACATAAAATGTAATATTTAAAAATATGATATACAATTATGCATTTTACAGGATCACCATGGGCATGGGATGTTTGTATAATCATGATTGTGAGTTTAATTATCAATATAATTATTCCAGGGGTGTTGTTTGATGGAGTGGAGGAGTGGCCTAGTGGTTGGGGAAAGGTACTTCAGGCCAGAAGGTCAGGGGTTCAAATCCCACTAGAGGACAGCAACCTTGGGCCAGAAGGACTGGGGCTTCTAGTCCCACAGGTGCTCCTTGTGGTCTTGGGCAAGCCACTTAACCCTCCATAGCCCATGTTCCCTGTAAAATAGTTATCTCCAAGTTATAATGCCCTGTTCAATGTAATTTCAGTTTGTTCAATGTAAACCACACTGATGCAGAATAGCACAGCATATAAGAGAATGTCAATAAATAAATAAAATATCTCAGTGGGGTGGTGGGAAGCACAATGCTGAAAGTTTATCTAGGGTACCTAATATCTTTGCTCCAGCCCTGGCCCATGCATTCTGACATCACACACACTCTGATATCCCATTGGTCCATACAGAGTCCAGGGCACTCTAAGCAAATCTTTAGCCTTGCACCCTCCTCAATAAACTTTCAGGTCATCCACTCCCCTGAGATTCTGATAATTAAACTCAGTCATGATGATCTCACCATCACCCTTCCCAAAACAATATAAAAACACACAATTGGACAAAGAGAGAACAATTTTCAAAAGTCACCTATATAGGTAAGGATATAAGATATAACCATAAAAGCAGTCATGGTAAATTAGATCAAGGTCCATTGAGTGCAGCATCCTATCACTGACAGTAGCTATGTCGGGTCTGGATCACAAATACCCAAAGGTTTCTAGAAAGTAAGATGTATTTCTTAAAGCTCATTTGCAGGATACGATAGCTTTCACAAGTATACTTGACTAAGAATTTAGTAAGGAATGAGCAAATACTGATTTATCAAGACCAATGCCACCTGTTTTGCAGCCCCATACAAAAGATTAATATGCTGTTTCTCTCTCCCCCCCCCCCACCACCCTCCCCAACCAATACACACACACACATACACATTTACTCATCCACACATGGATTCTAAGGAAGTCTTTATAGGGCAGGATTAATCCTTTGGTGGGCCCTAGGCAATAAGCCTGTTGGGCTCTATCATAATATAAATATAATTTTAACTGCCCCCCCAAACATGTGAATGTCATTTCATTAGGGACCACAACTAATTATATCAATTAATGTTCACAAATTTGAATTTGCAGTGCTGTTAATGAGGAAATACATTTTATATATATATTAAACTGTAAAATAATTTCGAAACAATTGGTTGAGAAACATTATTTGTAACATAGTAACATTGTAAATGACGGCAGAAAAAGACCAGTATGGTCCATCTAGTCTGCCCAGTAAGATGGCAAGAGTAGGTGCGCCTACTCAGAACTTATGCCATACCAAATCAGTACTAGCTCCCAGAACTCCAACAGCAGCAATTCTATCTCTGATGATGCAATGCTGAAAATATTACTATAGGATTTAGAACCTATCTTAAGAGTGAGGTTCATTCCTGTCATACTATGTGCAAAACAAACCCATCTGGAGACAAGACCTTGGTTCTAGATGAACCTCAGTGCATTTCCTAGTAGGAAAACAGAGCAAAGTAGATGGTGGTAAATCCCTATACATCAACTACACGTTAAAGACCAGACTTCGGTCACACATGCAGAACACAGGCCAACGTTCACCTAATTTAGAATAAGGGATCACAAATTAGAAACTGAAACATGCAGACAAAAACCGAATTGGAACCCCCAAGAAGTCAGACTCTGCACACAGTGCAGCACCCAGGGCCGACACTTCCATTAGACAAACTAGATGGTTGCCTAAAGCAGCGAGATTCCAGGGTGACAAAATACAATGGGCAGGTGTTTTAAATTCTCTCCTTCCTGGTCCTGCCCTACTCCAGTGCTGATCCTAATGGCTTGGCCCCATGGCCAAAAGAAAGGAGAGTACTTAATAGGGCAGTTCCTCCTCCATGCAGGGTGAGTCTCATGGTTTGAACCATGAAATCCCATAATCCTGCAGCTCATACTTAAGGCTGGTCCCACGAGGTAAAGGAAACTGATGAGACCTAGTTACAAACAGTTCATGATAACTGTTAGCCAAGCTTAGTAAACAGGCCCCTAAGTGTCCTAACTCCTGCCGGGGACAGGGGCTGAGCAGTCGGGAAAATTCTGCGTTAAGGCAGGTAGGTTATAAGGGGGGATGGAACCAGAGATTGGGGGGGGGGGGGTGCAGGGACCTGGGAGCAAGATCAAATGCATTGCTTCCTGTACCATACAAAATCCAAAAAAAGAAGAGATACGCATTTTCCATAGCTGACATATTCCAGTAACTGAAAACTGAAAATAAAATGTTCTTTTTCCCACCTTTATTCTTGGCACAGTTTATTTTCTGAATGCATCTCTCTTTTCCCTGTTCTTCTTGTTGATCCTCTCTTAAGTCCTTTTCCAGGATTTTTTTTGGCATTAGTTCTCCCTCCTCCTACATTTTCCTTTCAATCTTTTCTGTTTCTCTCTTCTGTGCCCCTCTTTCTCAATCTCTCTCAAACCCCATTCCTCAGTCTCTGTCTTTTCCCCTATCAGTTTTACACTCGCTCTCATCTCCTCCCAACTCTCATATTCCCCCCTCTCAGGTCGATGCAGAAACCCAGTGTTAGAGTCGTGTGTTATAGCTCAACACACAGTTTTCTAACACAAGGAAAACAAAAATTCTCCAGGAACAAGCAGGAAAAAGTAGTTACTCACCTGTAACAGGTGTTCTCCAGGAGCAGGAGGAATCAGTCCTCACATATGGGTGACGTCGGCGCCGACGGAGCCCTCGCAGAGCAATTTTCCCCAGCTTTCAAAGAAAGCCTTTGGGAATTGCAGCGCGCATGCGCGGTCCTCTTCCCGCCCAAGGGTGCCATCTTGCTCAGTCTGATGACATAGCTAAAAGACAGCAAAAATTAGCAAAAACGAAATCATAGAACTGCAACTCCAAGGGGAGGAGGGAGGGTTGTGAGGACTGATTCCTGCTGCTCCTGGAGAACACCTGTTACAGGGAGTAACTACTCTTTCTCCAGGACCAAGCAGGAAGTCAGTCCTCACATATGGGACTCCCAAGCTTAAGGCTACCGGAGACCCTAAGCACAAAAAAGGAGCTCCCTCAAGCTCAGTAGCACAGAAGGAAGGAATCTTCTCTGAGTACGCCCCCAACCGGTAGCCCAACATCCGGGACGGAGGGCAGGAGTTGCCTATACCTCAAAGAGATTACGGAGGACTGCCTGTCCGAAAGCACTGTCCCTGCGGGACTCCCTCTCCAGGCAGTAATTGGCTGCGAAAGTCTGGCTTGAAGACCAAGTAGCGGCCCGGCAGATGTCTGCCAATGGAACAGAGCGGAGGTAAGCCACTGACACAGCCTTCGCCCTAACACGATGAGCCGTGAGTCGACTTTCCAACGAGAGGCCGGCTGCCTCATAAGCCCAAGCGATACAGTCAGCAATCCAGATGGACAGAGTACGCTTGGAGATAGGGAGCCCCAACTTGTTGAGGTCATAAGACACGAAGAGCTGAACAGCCTTTCGGTGCTCCCGCGTACGGTCAAGGTAGAAGGTTAACGCCCTTCTACAGTCCAGGGTATGCAGGACCATTTCAGCTCGGCTGGAGTGTGGCCTGGGAAAGAAGGTCGGAAGTACCACCTCCTGGTTGATGTGAAAAGGGGAAACCACTTTAGGAAGAAACTTAGGGTGAGTCCGCAGGACTACCCTATTCTTGTAGAACCGAGTGTAAGGAGGATCAGAGACTAGGGCCTGTAGCTCACTAACGCGTCTAGCAGAAGTGAGGGCTACCAAGAATAGGGTTTTCCAAGAAAGAAAACGAAGATGACAGGTAGCCATAGGTTCAAAAGGCGGACAGGTAATCCGCTGTAAAACCACATTCAGATCCCAGTCAGGGGCTGGTGGGCGCAAAGGTGGTTTAAGGAGAAGGAGGCCTCTGAGGAAACGAGCCACTAGAGGGTGGCTGGAAAGAGGCCTGCCATCCACCGGCATGTGATGCGCAGAAAGAGCACTGAGGTGGACCCTGACCGAGTTGGACTTAAGTCCAAGTTCGGAGAGGCAAAGCAAGTATTGCAAGACCACTGATATCGAACAGGAGAAGGGATCATGAGACTGCTGAGCACACCAGACGGAGAACCGACGCCACTTCAGAGCGTAGGACTTCCGGGTGGAGGGTCGCCTGGAGGCCAAGACGACTTCCTCCACATCTGGAGGCAGCAGGAGGGGAGCCAGGACTACCCTTTCAGCAGCCAGGCCATCAGATGAAGGGACCGGAGGTTGGGGTGTAGGAGAGTCCCGTGATCCTGGGTCAGGAGATCGGGCTGAAACCCCAGAGGAAGAGGAGTGTCCACCGCCAGCTGCATTAGAAGCGGGAACCAAGGTTGCCTCGGCCACCGAGGAGCCACGAGGATCATTGAGGCTTTGTCCCGGAGAACCTTGAAGAGCGTCCGAGACACCAGAGGCATGGGAGGAAAGGCATACAGAAGGCCTGTGGACCAGGAGAGAAGAAAAGCATCCGCCGCTACTCTGTGAGGATGCGGTTGTCGAGAGCAGAATTGGGGAAGTTGCCGGTTGAGAGGACTGGCAAAGAGATCCATTGTGGGTAGGCCCCATTTGAGAAAGATCCGCTGAAGCACCAACGGATCCAATCTCCACTCGTGCGGCTGGAGGATTCTGCTCAGTTTGTCTGCCAGGCAATTTTCTTGACCCGGGAGATAAACAGCTTTGAGGAGGATGCCGCGGCTGACGGCCCAAGAGCACAGCTTTTGTGCTTCCCGACAGAGAGGGAAGGAGCCTGTGCCCCCTTGTTTGTTCACATAGAACATCGCAACTTGATTGTCCGTCTGGACCAGCACAGACTGGTGAGAAGTGAGGTGGGAGAAGGCCCTCAGAGCTAGGCGGATAGCTCTGAGTTCCAGGAAGTTGATCTGCTGGGCAGACTCCCAAGGAGTCCAGAGGCCTTGAGTACATGTCCCTTGGCAATGTGCTCCCCAACCCAGGAGAGAAGCATCGGTCATCAGGACCTGAGAAGGCGGAGGAGACTGAAAAGCCATTCCGAGTACTAGGTTTGGCAGATGAAGCCACCATTGAAGAGAAGAGACCAGCGGGTCGGAGATCTGTACGGAGTCCGCTAGGCTCCCAGTGGCCTGATGCCATTGTGTGCGAAGGCACCATTGAGCAGGCCGCATGTTCAGGCGGGCATTGGGGGTCACATGGACTGTGGAAGCCATATGGCCGAGCAGTCTCAGAAATTGCCTGGCAGAGACCAGGGAATTGCTGTGAAAGTGGCTGGCAAGATCCATGAGCCTGTTTGCCCTGTCGAGAGGCAGAAAGGCACGCGCCTGAAGCGTGTTTAATCTTGCGCCGATGAACTCGAGATCCTGAGAGGGGAGCAAAGTGGACTTTGCGAAGTTTATGACAAAGCCCAAGTGCTGGAGCAGAGCCACATTGCGGTGCGTGGCGTGAGTGGCCTCTTGGGAAGACTGTGCTCTGATGAGCCAGTTGTCCAGGTATGGAAATACAAAGAGGCCTTGAAGTCTTAGATAAGCCGCCACCACTGCTAGACATTTGGTGAACACCCTTGGTGCGGAGGATAGGCCAAAGGGTAGTACTCTGTACTGGTAATGATTGCCCCCCACAACAAACCTGAGATATTGTCTGTGGCTGGGGTGGATGAGGATGTGAGTGTAGGCATCCTTTAGATCCAAGGAGCATAGCCAGTCTCCCTGCTGGAGGTAGGGCAGCAGGATTCCAAGGGTAAGCATCTTGAACTTTTCCTTTGCAAGGAACTTGTTGAGGTTCCGCAAGTCCAGGATGGGTCTGAGGCCTCCTGTTCTTTTTGGTATCAGAAAGTACCTGACCTCTCAGGTGGTGGGGCACCGGTTCCACAGCCTGTTCCTGAAGAAGACTTGCTAACTCCTGAAGGAGTAAGTCCCTGTGCAGAGGGAGTCTGAGAGGCTCCCCGGAAAGTAGGAGGGAGGTACCTGGTGGAAGTGCAGAAGATAGCCCTCTTGGACTATGTGAAGTACCCAGGTATCTGTAGTGATGTTGGTCCACCTGTGGGCAAAGTGGACCAGCCGGCCTCCCGTGCTGAGAGAAACCAGCTGAGGGGGAGAGGCTATGCTGATGAAGTCAAAAAACCCCACCCTGCTGAGCAGGGGCCGGTGGTGCAGGCTTGGGGGCTTGCTGCCTACGTGATCCATTACCCCGTCCCTTGGCTTGCTTACCCTGCTGGGGAGCTGCCGAGGCCTGATAATGAGGGTAGTGGTGATAAGCAGCCGCCTTCCTCGGGTAAAAGGGCTTTTTCCCCGAGCCCTTCTTCTTCTGAGAAGGGGCAGAGGTCTTCCTTGAGAGACGAGTCCTGGTGAGAGTCTCGGTCTCGATCTGTGCAGCCTTCTCATCCATGGGCTTGCCAAAGAGGTTTTCACCTCTGCAGGGGACATCGACCAACTTGTCCTGCACCCATGGCTCGAGGTCGGATGACTGAAGCCAAGCCTGTCGGCGGCCACCGATGCCGGCTGCGGCTACTCGAGCCGATGCCTCAAAGCCATCGTAGGCTGCTCAAGAGATAAACTTCGAGCACTCCCAAATACCAGTTGACAAGGCTTGGAACCTCTGCAAAGGTTCCTCGGAGAGACCAGCAGAGAACCCGGCTATTTCTTTAGCCAGGTCTTGTAGATACATGCCCATATAGAGCTGGTAGGTCTGGACTCGACAAGCAAGCATAGAGCCCTGGAAACACTTCCTACCGAGGGCATCCAGGCTTCGAGCCTCCCGACCGGGAGGCACCGAGGAGTGCATTTTTTGACTCTTAAGTCTATGCATGGCCGATTCCACCACCATGGAATGGTGCGGTAGTTGTGCCTTTTGGAACCCGGGGCTCTTGCGGACTCGATAAATGGAATCTACCCGCTTGCTTAACACCGGCGACGACGCCGGGCTCTCCCACATGCGGAAGAGAAGTCGTTCCAGCATCGGAGGAACCGGTACAATAAAGGCCTCCTTCGGGGGAGAGTCATATTGGAGGGCATCGAGCTCTTCGACTCGAGGCTCCTCCTTGGGATCCGCGGGGAAGGACAAGGCTTTGGCCATATCCCGCACGAAGTCCGAGAACCGGGTATCCTCCGGGGGGGGACGACCGTCTCCAAGGTTCGGACTCGGGGGAGTCCGATGGGACACACCAAGTCCGAAAAGAACCAGGTGACTCTTCTTCCTTGGATTCCCAGGCTGAATCCTCGGAGGAGGAGTCGAGCGGCTCCGGTCGGGCGGTCATCGATGCCATTCGCCCCGACGCCGAGGGAGTCGGCGTCGACGACCTCGATCCCGAACGGGAGGCCGAAGGAGACCGCGACCGAGGATCGACTCGAGCCCTCATGGACTCGAGGATCGGCTCGGTCTCCGGGGTCGACTTGGAGGTCGACGTCCCGGCAGTCAGGGCAGAAGCACCGGCGAGGCCAGCGATCAATGCCCACTGCTGGTCCATGAAGGCAGTCAGACTGCTCTCCAAGGCCGTCAACCTGAGTCCGAGCTCAGGAGACCCAGCAGCCCCCGACTCGGGCCCCGACGGCGTCGGGCCCGACGTCGGCTCCTTCGGAGGCGAGTCCACGAGGACAAAGGTACTCACGTGAGCGGGCAAGTCCATCTCGAGACAAGGATGTTTGGAAGGCCTCTCCATCTCCGAGGACCCGGGACGGGAATCGGGGCTATGCGACCTGGCCCTCAAGGAACCAGGAGCGTCCACCAATCCCGCCCTCGCGGGTTTCTTCTTCCGATGATGTTCCCGGGTAGGAGACCCCCTTTCAGAGGAACTTCGACGATGCTCCGGACCAGAGTCCCGAGACGTCGAAGCCTCTGACGAGGTCCGAGCCCAGCCGGAGTCAGAAAAGATACGTTCCCACTGATGCTGCCGACTCCTCAACGCTTTTGAGGACATTTTGCCACACGGACCACAGATCATCGGGTCATGATCGGGTCCGAGGCAGCGGAGGCAGTAGTCGTGTGTGTCGGTAAGAGACATGAGCTTCTTACACAGATCACACTTCTTAAACCCGCTGGCAGCCATCGGGGGAAAAAGGGCCCCTGCGAGGTCAAAAGACCGGGCTGCCAGTGAAAAAGTAAAAAAGGCGCGAAATCTGTCACGAAGGACAAAAAAACGAAAAATAAAGAACGGACTCGCAACGGGCGTCGCGGGTCCGGGCGGGAAAAGAACCGGCGTCGAAACCGAGAAAAAAGACAAATAAAATCAACTTTTCTGCGGGGAATTACAAACAACGTCTGTAGGGCTCCGCGGAAAAAAGAAGACTGAGCAAGATGGCATCCTTGGGTGGGAAGAGGACCGCGCATGCACGCTGCAATTCCCAAAGGCTTTCTTTGAAAGCTGGGGAAAATTGCTCTGCGAGGGCTCCGTCGGCGCCGACGTCACCCATATGTGAGGACTGACTTCCTGCTTGGTCCTGGAGAAGTCAACCCTCACATATGAGTGACATTGGCATCGATGGAGCCCATGCAGTAATCACTCCCCAGCTTTCAAAGAAAGCTTTTGGGAGTCAGGCCACACATGCACGGTCACCTTCTCACCCAGAGGTGCCATCTTGCCTCAGTCTTCTTTTTTCTGCGGAGCCCTGCAGACATCCTGTCTGTTGTCCCCAGTAAAAGTCAATTTTTCTAACCCTTCTACTTAGCGTTTTTTCACTCTTCTTTTTGCTAGTTGGTTCCTGATCTCCTCATTGTCCCAGTCCGTCCTTGACTCAGCATCGTGTTTTTTCTCAGGTCCTTTTCTTTTTCAGTGTGTCGGTATTTTCTTGCATCCTCCCTGACCGAGACATCTAAGTTTGACCAGGTGGGTGCCATCTTCCCTACTATGTCTTCAGTCAGCAGATTTAAGCAATGTGGCAAATGCCCCTGCACTATGTCCATCACGGACCACCACAGTTGCTGTATCAAGTGCCTCAGTGTGGATCACAATGACTCCACTTGCCTGCTTTGCCTGCAGATGTTGAACAAGAGCCAGAGGAATCATGAAAAGCAGCGGGGGTAGCTTTTATGGCTTGAAGACATCTGCTACGATTCCAACATTGAGTCTGGAATTGCTGCCCTCACGAACTGCACTCAATGACTTGACGTCATGCACATGTGCTCGATCCGAGCCCTGAGGTCACAGAGCCTCGGACCAGGGGTTGTCCTCTGAGGACCTTCCCCGTGGGTCCAAGAAATCATCCAAGCTGAAGTCGAAGTCCAGTCCCGGAGCCAGGGGTCAGACCTCCAGTCCCTGGCCTCACTGCCCTCAACCGGATGCCGAGAGCAATGGCCGGAAGCGGCCCTCGAAGCTGCTCCAGTGGGAGGAGACTCCCACCACAAGGGATCGGGTCCAGTCTTCTGACGCAATCAGAACTGGTGATTCCCCATCGAGAGAGCTGGCTTCAGGATCGATATCATCAAGGCCCGAATTGGTCACTGCAAAACCTACTGACATCGAAGCCAAGATGACAGGATGGCAGCTTGGCTGCTTTCCTCGAAGCTAAGCAGGATCCGATGCCCAGAGTCTCTGTGTCGTCGGTGCCGAGATCAGGACCCTCCACTGCGGGGACTTCCCCGGAGGACGTCCAGTCTATACTGGAAAGGTTCACAACTCGCTCAGAGCCATGTCGGTTGGCCTCCAGCTTGAGGCGCAACTCGCCCCCTGAGCACCTCAGGCTGAACTCGTTGGACTCCTCATTGACAGCTCATCATCCCGATGACCATCTGGGGCTCAAGGTCTTGTCCAACTCCAAGTCAGACTGGGAGACAGACGACAAGTCACCCGACACCCAGTTACATAAAGATGTCCCCTCTGATCCATCTCCCCCTCAGGAGGGCTGGAGGTCCTCGCCTGAGCACCTCACATTCCTCGAGTTTGTCTGAGGAATGTTGAAGGCCCTGGCCTTCATGGCATAACCGGAGGATAAGCCTCGTGCTGAGGACTTGGAGATCCTCCAGTATGAGGCCCCTCTGAGGGAGGCACTGACGGTGCCAATACCTCCCATCCTGGAGTGCCTACTGTTCAGGATGTAGGATAGCCTGGTGACGGTGCCAATAGTGAGCCGGCGACTTGATTCCCAGTATCGAGTTGGCAAGATCCCAGGCTTTACGAAGACACAGCTACCTCACAACTCAATGGTGGTGGAGTCGGCCATGCATTGCATAAAAAGTCAAAAGATGCACTCCTTGGTGCCTCCTGGTAAGGAGGCCAGCACGATGGACGGGTTTGGCAGAAAGTTTTACCAGGGCTCGATGCTCGCGGCCTGCATACAGGCTTACCAGTTGTACATAGGCATGTACCCGAGGGACCTGGTAAAGGACTCACCGGGTTCCCAGCTGGACTAGCAGGTGAATCTCTCAAGCACTTCCAAACCCTCATATCCTTGGTCAAGGAATGCTACAAATTTCAGACTTGAGTGGCCTATGATGGCTTCGAGTCCATGGCTTGTATAGCTGTGGTGGGTATTAGTGCCCACCGCCCGGTTTGGTTGCAGTCCTTGGACTTGGAGCAATGTGTGCAGGCCAAAGTGGCCGATCTCCCCTACCGGGGAGCGAATCTCTTTGGCAAACCCATGGCCAACAAGGCTGCTGAGTTGGAGTCAGAATTTATGACCAGGACAAGGCTCTCCTTGAAGACCACTTATCATTCCAGATGGAAGGGCTTTGGAGAAAAAGCTCTTTCACCCGAAGGCGAAAAAAGGCTTAAAGAAAATATCCCCAATTTCCAGCCTATCAGGCTCCCCAACAGGGTCAGCAGGCCATGGGCCAGGGGTATGGCCCCCATAAGCAGAAAGCCCCCAAGCCCCAAACAGCAGCCCAGCTGCAGCTTGGAGGGGCTTTTGATTCCTTGGGCATAGTCCTTTTTCCCCTCAAGGACCAGGGCCCAAGGCATATGGGAGAACGTCTGGTTTACTTCGCTCACCTCTGGCTGGGCATCACCACCGACACCTGAGTGCTGCAGGTGGTATGGGAAGGTTACCTTTTGCACTTTGACCAGACGCCTCCTCCCTTTTTTCCAGGGGAACGTCTCATGACCTCTCTGCACAGAGAGCTCCTGCAGAAGGAACTCGAGTCCCTACTCGAGAATCGGGCAGTACAATCAGTCCCTTGGCCCCTCTGGGACACAGGGTTCTACTACCAGTACTTCCCCATCCCAAAAAAGACAGGGGGCTTTCGGCCCACCCTGGATCTGTAGGACCTAAACCATTTTCTGGTCAGGGAGAAGTTCAAGATGCTATCCCTTGGAACATTTCTGCCCTATCTCCAGTGGGGAGATTGGCTATTCTCTTTGGATCCCAGAGATGCCTATACACACATCCTGATCTATCTTCAGCATCATCAGTACCTCCGCTTCATCATCGGAGACTGCCAGTACAGGGTGCTCCCCTTCGGCCTCTCCTCAGCCCCCAGGATGTTCACCAAGTGCCTGGCAGTAGTCACCACTCACCTCCGCTTGCTAATGCGGCCTAATGCACTATCAGGGTGCTGCAGCATCTGAGGTTCATGTTCAACTTCCCAAAGTCTCATCTGCTACCATCCCAGTGCCTGGAGTTCATAGGAAACCTTCTGGACTCAACCCAGGCCAGAGCCTTCCTCTCTCTGGACTGTGCTCGGCATCTAGAGACCCTAGCAGTATTGCTCATTGGCATCCACCCGTCTCCTGCTGCATCTATTGGGGCACATGGCCTCGATGGTTCATGTAACCACGGAAGCCCGTCTATGCATGCGGCAGGCCCAGTGGACCATCAGCTCTCAATGGACTCAGGTTACTGGCCACCTGGAGGATCAGGTCTGGGTCACTAAGCCTCTCGTGTCCTCCCTTGCCTGGTGGCAGAGCCGGCAGAATCTCATGATCAGCCTACCCTTCCACGTCTGCCGACCCAACACATTCTTACCATGGATGCCTTCAAGCTCGGCTGGGGAGCCCACTGTGACGGTCTTCTATTGTAGGGCACCTGGATGTGGGAGTAATGTGCCCTCCATAACAACTTCCTGGAACTCTGAGCTATAATGATTGCCTTTCGGGTGTTCCAGGCCTACTTGATGAACCAGGTTGTCCTTGTTCAAATGGACAACCAAGTAGCGATGTTTCACATCAACAAGCAGGAGGGAATAGGCTCGTACCTCCTCTGTTGGGAGATGGTCTGCCTCTGGAGCTTCGCCGTGGAGAAGGGCATGATCCTCCTGGCAGTCTACTTGCTGGACCAGGACAATCTGCTTGCAGATCAACTCAGAAGAGTCTTTCAGACCCATGAGTGGCACCTCAACCCATCAATGGCCATCTCCATTTTTCAACACTGGGGGACCCTGACATTGGACCCCTTCGCCAGCCCTGAAAATGCTCAGCTGCCAAACATCTGTTCCCCGGGACTGATCCTGGAGAGTGTGGCGGCAGAAGCCTTTCTTTTGTCTTGGTCTGGGAGTCTTCTGTATGCATACCCACCTACTCCCCTGGTCTCCAAGACTTTACTCATGGTGCAGTCGGACCGGATCTCAATAATTCTCATTGCTCCTCGATGGCCCTGGCTACCATTGTTCCCCCTACTCCTGCAACTACCGTGGGCAGCCCCAATACCTCTGGGCCATACCCCGGACTTGCTTTCACAGGAGCCAAGACTCTTCTCCATCCCAACCTCCAATACTTCGCTCTGATGGCATGGCTGCTAAACAGTTAGCCTTAGCACACCTCCACCTCTCTCGAGACATGGAGGATGTCCTACTGGCATAGCACAAGGACTCATCACAGCACGCGTATGCTTCAAATGGCGTAGATTCTCAGGCTGGTGCACAGATAGGAATCTCAACCCTTTCTCCTGCTCGGTGCAAGACATCCTCCAGTATTTGCTGCACCTCTCCTGGGCTGGTCTAAAATCCAATTCCATCAGGGTGCACCTCAGCACCCTGGCTGCATATCACCACCATGTCGATGGCCAGCCTGTCTCTGTGCACCCCCTTGTGTGCTATTTTATGAGGGGATTTCTCCTCTCATGGCTCCCTGTCTGCTGACCACTGGTGGCGTGGGACCTGAATGTTGTCCTCGGGAAGCTGATGACTCCCCTTTTGAGCCGCTGGCTATGTACCATCTCAAGTACCTGTCATGGAAAATGGTATTCCTGGTAGTGCTCACTTCGGCCAGATGGGTCAGTGAACTGCAGGCACTGGTGGCCCACGCCCCCTACGCCAGGTTCCACAAAAATAGGGTCATTCTCTGGACTCACCCAAAATTCCTGCCTAAGGTGGTGTCTGCTTTTCATATCAACCAAGAGGTAGTCCTTCTCATCTTCTTCCCCAGGCCTCACGCATCCCAGGAAGAAACCTCGTTTCACACCTTGGACTGCAAAAGGACATTGGCCTTCTCCCTCGAGAGGACTAAGGCCCATCGCCGCTTGTCACAGCTGTTCATCTCCTATGACATCAACAGGCTTGGAGTTGCGGTCTCTAAGTATACCCTGTCTACCTGGGTGGCAGACTGCATTTCTTTCACCTACGAGCAGCCTGGACTCTTTCTGGAATGTCATGCCACCATGTATAATGTGCACATCATGGTGGTCTCGGTGGTCACCTGAGCTTGGTCCCCCTGCAGGACATTTGCAGGACGCCACCTGTTTTTTGGTCCATATCTTCACAGCACACTACTGCTTGGAGGAGAGCTCATGGCGTGATAGTGCTTTTGGCCAAGCAGTACTTCATCACCTCTTTGGGGAATAGTGCAACTCCTTCCCTCCAGCCCTTTGTGTCCAGGCTACCAGAGAGGGATTCCAGCATCAAGGTTGGGGCTGCCTTACTGGACTTCAAGCCATTCAGCGCTCGTTGCTGCCCTTCACAGTTCGCCTTTTGGGTTGCACATGGTTCCCCCAGTTTTTTTCGGTAGCCTATAGCTTGGGAATCCTATATGTGAGGACTGACTTTCTGCTTGTTCCCGGAGAAAGCCTGTAACAGGTGTTCTCTACGGACAGCAAAAATCTGTGCAAATAAATGCAGATGCCTTATTGCCACCATGAGCCAAAAAAAGGTAATCTGAGATGAAGTCTGCATTTTAACCTCAGTCAGGCCCAGTGCTTATGATGATTCCTGTTTTCTTCATTGAGAACCTTTTAAAGCACATTTCACTTAGGCATCATGCCTATTGTCGAGGGTTCAAGCGGCTGTGCAAATTCTGTCTGTCCAAATGCATGTTTGTAAGAGTATGCTATCACCCGATTTGGTTGCAGCTCCTGAAAAATTTGGCAGGTCACACTTCTCCAACTGTGATTGTCTATCTGTGTGGTTAAGCCACAAGATGGTCTAAACTTCCCCACCGCACAGCTCAAGCAAGCAGACTGCTTATCACTGTGGGAGAAGTGGGAAATGCCATGGTTTTGAGGAGGTGGAGCCAGGCACCAGAATCGGTGAGTGAGAGAGTGACTGAATGAAGGGGAGTATGGGAGAGAAAGAGAATGGGTAAAGCCTAGGGTGGGGGGTGTATGAGAGAGAGAGAAAGAGACTGGTGAAGCCGGGGGGGGGGGGTGGAGTGGAGTTATGAGAGAGAGAGCTAAGGGAAGACTGGGGGGATCATGAAGGAAAGAGACTGGGGGAAGGCTAGTGGGGAGGGGTTATGAGAGAGAGAGACTGGGGGAAGCTGGAAGAGGGTCATGAGAGAGAGGGAGACACAAACATGCACGCAGCCCTCCAATGCTCCTCATAACACAAACACACCCATGCAGTTTCCAACAGTCCCCATTAAATCCAAATGCCTGCACGCAGCCCCTGATACTCGCAATGACACACGCACACACATGCATTCATCCTCTGACATTCCCCATCATACACACACACACACGTGCATGCACCCCCCTCACCCATACACACATATACATGTAACCCAATACTCCCTATGATATATACACACACGTATCCCCCACAACACTATCTATGAAACATACATATGAACCCCTCTTCCTGATTCTTCAAATGGGGGAAACATGCCATTGTGCCACATTGCAAATGTACACTTTTCAATCTGATCCATTTTTATAGAAGATATTCTTTTGGCTATAACAGCCTCTCTCATCTCACCTTTTAAACATGCCAGCAGTCATTTCACCTTCCTTCTACCTTTTTTAAAACATGGCATACATATGATCTGGGCTTCCAAGATGGTATTTTCAAACAATATTCAGGCATGATGTAAACTCTTAACTTTAGTAGCTGCTTCTTTTATTTTTTTCTAACCATTTTCTAGATTTTATCATGGTTGCCCTTTTGAAAGTTAAATAGAAACATGGTGGCAGATAAAGATCATATGGCCTATCCAGTCTGCTGTTCTATATCAACTCTTTACAGTCCCTTCTTTTTCTTTAGAGATCATTTGTTTGCCCAATGCCCTCTTGAATTTAGATAAGTCCTTGTCTCTACAACATCCACTGGGAGACTATTCTATGCATCTATTACTCTTTCTGTAAAGAAATATTTTTACAAATTACTCGAGAGTCTAATAGACCCTTTCACCCTCGTCTCATGTCCCTCACTGCAGAGCTGTCTTTCAATTAAAAGAGGCTTTCCTCCTGTGCATTTATGCCACAGAGGTATTTAAATGTCTCTATCATATCTCCCCTCTCCTGCCTTTCTTTCAGAGTATACATATTGAGATCTTTAAGTCTGTCCCCATATGCCTTTTGACGAAGCCCACTGACTTACTATTTTGGTAGCCATCCTCTGCATCGACTGCATCCTGTTTATATCCTTTTGAAGGTGTGGTCTCCAGAATTGCACAGGATACTCCAAATGAGGTCTCCCCAAAGACTTATTCAGAGGCACTATCAGCTCCTTCCTGATTGGCCATTCCTCTCCCTGTGTACCAAGCATCGTTCTGGCTTTCCCCATCTTTTTTCCTACCTGTTTAGCCACTTTGTTTCTGATGATCTTAATCATCCCCATGTGCTGCTCTTTTACAGACAGGGGTCTTTCATCCCCTAAACTGTACTGCTCCCTTGCATTT
The DNA here is from genome assembly GCA_033557465.1 of Ichthyophis bannanicus. NCBI lineage: Eukaryota > Metazoa > Chordata > Amphibia > Gymnophiona > Ichthyophiidae > Ichthyophis > Ichthyophis bannanicus. The sequence continues at coordinate 79,264,061 of CM066048.1, forward strand.
TTGCAGCCCAAATACACGACCCTGCATTTTTTTAGCATTAAATCTCAGCTGCCAAAATTTCAACCATTCTTCAAGCTTTGCTCATGTTTTCTACAGCTTCCTGGATATCTACTCTATTGCAGATTTTGGTATCATCCACAAAGAGGAAAACCTTACCCAACAGCCCTTCCACAATATTACTTAGAAAAAAAATTAAAAAGTTAAAATTTAAAAAACTACTAGCACAATAGATTTCCTTACTGTCCTTCGATATATTAAATTAAATTTGAGATGTCTCTCTCCATACAAAGATTCGACTTGTTCAAGCCATGGTATTTTCAATAACATCATATGGATGTGAAAGCTGGACAGTGAAAAAGATAGACAGGAAGAAAATTGATGCCTTTGAATTATGGTGTTGGCGGCGAATACTGTGTAAACCATGGACTGCCCGAAGAACAAACCAGTCGGTACTAGAGGAGATCAAATCGGTACTAGAGGAGATCAAACCTAAGCTTTCTTTAGAAGCTTAGATGACAAGACTTCGACTTTCATACTTTGGACACATCATGCGAAGAGAGAGATCATTAGAGAAAGACATCATGTTTGGCAAGATAGAAGGTCAGCGCAAAAGAGGAAGGCCAGCAATGAGATGGATCGATACAATAACAGCAGCTACGGGTACCAGTCTGTCAACAATGAGCCGCCTGACTCAAGACCGAACACAATTTAGGATAGCTATCCAGAGGGTCACCATGAGTCGACTCCGACTCGACGGCACTTAACAACAACAACATGATCACTGTTGCCAAATAGCTCTTATACCATTACCTCTCATACCAAATCATATGTTCCACTATGGACTTGATCTAAAATAGCTCCCCCTTTAGAAATTTACATAATATAGCAAGTCTGCTGGAATGGGGGATACAGCGAGACCAGATCTTGTAATGCACATGTTTATCTGTTTGTTTATGGTTTTTATTTTCTGTTATGAATGTAGAGCCCGATTTTCGAAGGCATTTACATGGGTAATTGCCCTAGTTACCCATGTAAATGCCATATCTGGGATTTTTGAAGGGCGCTTACATGGATAGTGCCCTTCAAAAATCCTGGATAAGTCCCTAACGCACCCAAATACTATGCGGTTAGCATCAGGGCGTGTTAGGGGTGTGTTCTGGGGCAGAGCGGGGGTGGAAGAAAGGGCTAACCGGGTAGCACCAATATTCAGTGCTATCAGCTTATCCTCTGTGCCCTAAAGATAGGTATGGAAAACCCTCGCATATCTTTAAGGCGCAGGGACTAACCAGGTAGCATCGAAAATCAGTGCTACCCAGCTAACTCCTGCAGCTTCAAGGTTGTGCAGCAAGACCCGGATTTTCAATGCCCGGGTCGCATAAGACCCCAGCAGTGAAAATCCAGGTTAGGCGGAAGGGTGCGGGCTATGCGCCGATGTGGCGCACAGCACTGCCCAGTTCAAAATTGGGCCTGTAGATTTTGTAAAAGCTCAATAAACAAAAAGATAAAAAAGCTTCTCTTCATGTCGGTTCCTGAACCATTTGCTCTAGGAAGCAATCATTTATTTCATCTAGAAACTTTATCTCCCTAGCATGTCCTAATGTGACACTGACCAGGTCAATACTGGGGTAACTGAAATCACCCATTATTATTACATAGTAACATAGTAAATGACAGTAGATAAAGACCAGCATGGTCCATCTAGTCTGCCCAGCAAGATGGCAAGAGTAGGTGCACCTGTCGCTCTGTGAAGGCCACCCCTCCCCATGTCTTTGTTTAGGGGTAGGACACCCCTATTTGTTGAGACGTTATATGGTTCAGAAGTTAGATGGTACCGTTTATCTTGTTTTTATCCTATTGCTGTAAAGGGATCCACTGTGTTTGTCCCATGCCTTTTTGAATTCCGTCACCGTGTTTGCCCCCACCACTTCCATCGGGAGGGCATTCCAAGCATCCACCACCCTTTCAGTGAAAAAATATTTCCTGACATTGCCTCTCAATTTACCACCTTGCAGCTTCATGTTATGCCCTCTAGTTTTACAGCTTCCTCGTCTTTGGAAGAGGTTTGTTTGTTCATCATTTCTCTGTAAGTATTTAAAGGTCTGAATCATATATCCCCTGTCCCTCCTCTCCTCCAAAGTGTACATATTTAGGTCTTCAAGTCTCTTCTCATAAGGCTTCTGGCACAGGCTCCAAATCATTTTGGTCGCTTTCCTCTGAACAGTTTCCAGTCTTTTTACATCTTTTGCAAGATACGGTCTCCAAAACTGAACACAGTATTCCAAGTGAGGCCTCACCAGTGACTTATACAGTGGCATAAGTACCTCTTCCTTTCTGCTGGTAATCCCTCTTTGTATGCAGCCCAACATCCTCCTGGCTTTTGCCCCCGCCTTGTCGCACTGTTTTGCCACCTTGAGATCATCAGAGATAATCATACCAAGGTCTTTCTCCTGAACCGTGCATACCAACCTCTCGCCCCCTATCGCGTACATTTCCCTTGGATTTCTGCTACCCAAGTGCATGACACTGCACTTTTTCGCATTAAATCGTAGTTGCCAAGCATTAGACCAGTCTTCCAGCTTTTGTAGATCTTTCCTCATGTTAACCACTCCCTCGGGGGAGTCCACTCTGTTGCAAATTTTTGTGTCGTCTGCAAAAAGACAGACTTTTCCATTCAGTCCTTCAGCAATATCACTCACAAATACATTGAACAGTGCAGGGCCCAGGACCGAACCCTGGGGCACCCCGCTAATCACCTTCCTCTCATCTGAGTGAGCACCATGTACAATCACCTTCTGTCGTCTGTCAGTCAACCAATTTCTAATCCAGTTTACCATCTTGGGACCCATCCCCAAGCTACTGAGTTTGCTGACAAGCCTCCTATGAGGAACAGTATCAAAGGCTTTGCTGAAATCCAGGTAGATGACATCCATCGCATGCCCCTGATCTAGTTCCTTGGTCACCCAGTCAAAGAACTCAATCAGATTTGTTTGGCAAGACCGTCCTTCAGTAAAACCATGTTGCCTCGGATCTTGCATCCTGTTGGTTTTGAGAAAGTTCACTATTCGCTCTTTCAGGAGCGCCTCCATTACTTTTCCCACCACTGAGGTAAGGCTCACGGGCCTGTAGTTTGACACTTCTTCCCTGTCACCACTTTTGTGTAGAGGTACGACATCAGTCATTCTCCAGTCCTGAGGAACCTCTCCTGTTTCCAAGGATCTGTTGAAGACATCCTTTAACGGTCCTGCAAGAACCTCTCTGAGCTCTTTCAGTATCCTGGGATGTACCCCATCCGGTCCCATGGCTTTGTCCAAGTTGTTCTAACACCTCGTCTTCTGTGAATGGTGTGGTATCTACTTCATTCCCATTTTTATATTTGGGAGTCACAGCTGGTCCATCTCCAGGATCTTCTTTAGTAAAAACACTTTTAGATTCCCTAATTTCTGTTAGCATTTCATAGTATATCTGTTCATTCTGACCAAGCAGAGGGTAGTGCACCCCTGCTGCTATTCTCTTCCCCTTCTCACATGGAATTTCTATCCATAAAGATTCTATAGTGCATTTTGTTTCCTGCAGAAACTTTATTCTGTTTGACTCAATGCCCTCCTTAACATATAGTGCTACCCCTCCACCAATATGATTTACGCTATCTTGTAATATAATACGTACCCTGGTATCACAGTGTCTCATAAAATTACCCTCCTTCTACCAGGTCTCTGAAATGCTAATTATATCTACATCTTCATTCAGTGCTATATATTCTAACTCTCCCATCTTATTGTTTAGACTTTTAGCATTTGTATATAGGCATTTCAAAGTATGTTTTTTTATTCATATTAACAACCTGTTTATCATTTAATGATGCAATCTGGAATCTTTCAACTCTCTCTGCTCTTCAATTAAAGGCACCTGGGCAATGTTTACCTTTATTGCAACCTCTGTATTGGGATGCCCTAACTTCTCTGTTTTGTTATCATCCTTCCAAAGACATATCGTTCTACACTATGCACACCTGAGCTGAGGTGCCCCTGAACCAGAGCACCTTTGATATTATATATTTATTTATTTTATTTAATAGGTCTTCTATACCACCCTATTTTCTATTCAGGGCAGTTTACATTATAACAGCAATGACTTTACATTGAACAGGGAATTAAACTTGGAGATATATACTGCGGCGCTCCTGCCCGGCCTTGGGGCTAAAGACAGGAGCGGCGGTATGATGCTTCGTGAGGAAGGAGAGTAACCTGTCTCCAGGGAATGCTGGGTATTGTAGTTCCTGCTCCTCTCGCTCCGAAATAAAGAGTTGTAGTTATGGGGTTTCCAGTATATTTATTATAGTAAAGGATATTGTTCCATCACATGGCAAATAAATGCAAACAAAATAGGTGCTTCAAATGCTAACAGGAAAACTTAGGATAAAGGCAACTTAAAGTATAACTGCTTCTTTTCACTTCTAAGCAAATTACTCACTTTGCCCCAAGAGGTCAGTTAGTTTCACTGCAGCCTCTTTCAGCCACTGTTACCTTCACAGTGCTGGGGAATCAGGTGCACATAATTAGAGCTTTCTCAGCAAGGCAATACAACAGCTCCGTAGCATTCAATTCACATACGGTAAAAAGCAGTTTCCTTCAGCTTGGCATCTCTACACAGCAGACCGTGCAATCCATGCTCTCACAAGCTGGTAAGTCTGTATTATCTTGTGTTAATTCTTCAAGCTGTATGGAATTACTGGCTTCTTGAAACACTGGCTGTCTTCTAGCTTGCAACTCTAAAAACTGCTTAAAACTCTGTAGGAGCAATTCAGCCTGCTGTTTGTGAGATAGGGAATTGCTATCAGCTATACAACTTCCCTCTGGCTTAAGGCTGTTTATTTTCTCCTCTCTTAGATTAATTGTATCAGAGTAACTGCTAGTCTCTTTTGCTAATGTTTCACACACAGGAGAGTTAGCTTTACGTTCAGCCTGGAAACTTTGTGGCCATTCACTTACTTGTTGCCAAGCCGTTCTGACTTCAGATGGCTCCAACGTTCTCCAGCTGTTAGAATGTTTGTTGCTCTCTGGCTCAAACGGTACTTCACAGAATGATTGTTTTCTTTCTTGTGCCTGCCTTGAAGGCTTCCTTTCCCAGGGCTGTGCCTTCCAACGGTTGTCTATTTCAGGGCGAGGTCCTCTATCCTTGGGACTTCTACTCATTGCCTCTGAATAGAACTTTGCAGGTCTCCTTCCAATGCCAGGTTCCCAAGTATCAGCATACTGTTTTCTGGACTTCCAATCATTCTCCTGCTTCTTCTTTATCCGTCTCTCCTTCTTAATCCTCCTCTCCTTCTCCTCTATCTTAATCTGACTAGCAAAGCCATGCTCTGGTATAAAACCACGTTCTCTCCTGGACACGCCCCTTCCAAGGGCAGGGTGTGCCCAATCAGGACTGCAGGACTCCTCCCCTGGGCTGGTCTCCATGCTCAGCTCTGTGGAATAGAGTCTCTCTTTCTTCCTTGGTTTCTCAAATAGGCATAAATCCTGCTGAACCTCAGGATTTTCATCCATTTCCATAGGCTCAGGAGGGCGCTGTTCACCACAATACATGGGATGCTATGGGGTGCCTTGGCCATTTGTGTCGGCTGCAAGATCTGGAGATGTTTGGGTCACAGTGCTGGCAAAGGAGGGTTGTGGTGGTGGTGGAGTTGGGATGTGGTATGGGCAGAATGGGGCAGGGCATAAGATGATTTGGGAGGTAGGCTCAAAATCAATTTTAAAATTGGTCCCTTTTGGCAGGTATGTATTTAAGCCTCAATGCAGTAAACCTTGGGTTAGAACACTGTGCTGGAGAGCAGTGTGTCTGATCTGCGTAGAACCTGGGTATCGATGCTGTTATTTGGGGCCAGGCTGGGGTGTGCTGATGGAGTTGATTGGAGGAGGATGCGGACCAGGCCTGCTGCAGAGAGACTGTCATTCCTACCTGATGTCATCAAAAATGTTCCAGCTTCTCCCTATAAAAACAGCAAGTTTCCCTGATGTGTGGCTAAGATGAACTGTCAAAAAGGAATGCTCCCCTTTGTTGCCCATTCAATGCAACTGAGGGGCTACTGGAGGCTTGTTGGAGTCTTGGATCTCTGGAAGTGTAATTGAGGGATAAATTAAGTATAAGGGTGTAGTTTTAGTTGTGATTAAACTGGCCTGATGGATAAGCATGTGGAACATTTGACTTTCTCAGCAATTAAGACCCCTGGTTAGATTTCAGAGTTATGTTCCTCTTTCTCTGGGCCCTCTTTGACCTCCATTTTAAGGACCCTTCCCAAGCCTTCTGTTCAGATTTCGGATTTTGGAGAGAAGCAGGTTTCATCTTAAGATGTGGAAGTAGGCCTTAACTCTCTACTGGTTCAGTTTTATAGTCTTCAGTTTCTGTTGATTCTCCCAGTAAGGTGGCTCCCTTACCTAAGGTGATTTACTAAGCTGGGTCAAGAACCTGTGCTACAAGATCTAATAAAGATATATCACTCAAGGATATTTGGAACATTGTTTCAACCACTAATTCTTTGCTTCAGACATTTGTCGAACAAGTTTCTATTTTTTTATGATATTGTTAATAAGTTATCAGACATGATGTTAGGGTTGGTTAATTAGAGAGTTCTATCTCTAGTCTGGATTTGGAGGTTTTGTCATTGCAGAATGTAGAGATCTTGCATATCAAAGATAAAATATTACTTCATAGACAAGATGAGCTTTTGGAAAAAAGGATGAGAGCAAAATAAGTTGCATTTCTTGATCTTCCGAAAAACTAATTTGCTCTCACCTTATATATTCTTTAAAAAGTATTTGCATGAAGTACTTGGCATTGTTGATTTGGAATCTATTTTCATTTCTAGGCTTTTCTATGTTCCTGTGACTGCCACTCTGATGAATGAGGAGGAAGATGGAGTTGATCTGATGATGAATACGGTTGAAGGGAATTTAACAGCCTTCCTAGAATCTTCTTACGATAATATTGTCATCAGATCAACTCTTCTGTTTCATTTGTCAGAGAAGAGGATACATTTAGGATTTTAAAGTTGTTTTCTCAGAAAAGAGATATTCCTGTTTGTTGTCAAAGAGTTAACCAGTTCCCTGAGGTGTCTAAATCTACTCAAGCTTGCAATGCAATGTATGCCTTTGAGTCAGTCCTGACTCCTGGTGACCCAGAAGCTCCTGGGTTTTCTTGGCAGTGTCACTGGAAGTAGATTGCCAGGCCTTTCTTCTGAGGCAATGGAGGGTTAAGTAACTTGCCCAAGGCCACAGGGAGTGCTAGTGGGAATTGAACCCTGGTTGCTTGGTTACCAAGCCAGTGTTCTAACCACTAGGCTACTCCTCCACTCCTACTCAAGCTTGTACAGGACAATTTCTTCAGTTAAAGCCCAAGGTTGTGTCCAAGGGCACTTCATTTTGTCTCAGGTGTCCTTGTAAATGCTTGGTTACTCACCAGGTGATCAGGTATGTATTCTTTGACCCTCTTCAATTAGAGGATTTTTGAAAGATAAATGAGAAGACTAAGGGGTATGTTTACTAAACTGCGGTAATGTTACATAACGCGTGTTACGTAACGTTAACGCACGTTAAGTAACATTAACGCACGGCATAACACGCTAACGATCGTTAATGTTACATAACGCGCGTTAACCGTAGTTAACGATCGTAAACTCCCGCGGCGCGGTAAAACACCGCAGAAGGTGGAGAGTGGGCGGAGAAAAGGGGTCAATGGGCGGAGAGTGGGCGGGGAGAGGCTCCATTCACACTAACGCGCTGAAATCGAGGGCTCAATCCCAACGCGAATGAAAACCTGCCGTTAGATGCACATTTGCAGGGGAGGGAAACCATTTCAGTGTCAGCAATGTACAGCAGAGGCAGGGAAACCTACAAAACGTGATAAGTGTGATACATGTGCACAGAAGAAAAGGGCAAATAAGCAGTGAGAATGACCAGAACAAACGAGGAAAGAAACAGAACTAAGCAAGCCAATAGTGACACCAATGGGAAACAGCAACAAACACTAGTGAGAAAACCCCAGAAAAAGATAGTAATTGTGGAAGGACGTATGCTCTGTCCCCAGACAAGGTGAATGATCCCACAGTGAAATAGTGCAGATCAGAGTCACCCCATGTTGATGGACAGGTTACCTATGGCATGCACATGTTCTGCAACTGCAGGTTGGGCACATCCTAACGGACTACTGGGCGGATGCCGGAAAAGGGGATACAGAGAGCCTCAGGTGGCACATGCTGTGGTGCAGCTGGGCCACAGTAGGAGACCAGGGTGATGCACAGTTGGCCCATAGGAATGCAGAAACAGCAGAGACAGACAGCAACTGATAAGGGTCCAACATGGGCACGACTGTGTCCCCTGCAGTGTCACAGGGGATAGTACCCAGCAGCAACACTCAAGGGCACAGAACATTGGCAGGCGGTGCTGGGGGGAAGCGTGCACGTCTATGCAGGCACCCCTACCCCAGAACCCGCACCATAGGCAGCCGCCTAACTGCACAATGGATGGCCTGAGACTGCGCACCACCAGCTCCACCAGCAGAAGGGCATGTCAGCATGGTGGCTGAGGGATACTGGTGGTGGAGGGGGCAGTGGCAGCTGCCCAGAGCAGACCGTGGCCTAGCCCTGTGTAGGTGGGTGCCGTGTACTGCAACAGACGGGCCCTGTCTGACGAACAGTCATGGTATCACCAAGAAATGTACAGACTCTGTGGCAACAAGGTGGTGCAGTGCACAAAACCAGTGTATTCAGAAGCAGAGGGTCACAAGTTCAAGTCCCAGCTGTGGTTCCTGCCAACCCAGTCCCCATATTTTACCCACTACTACAACATGCTAATACAGACAGCACCTTTATTGCAGATGATGTAAACATGCCCAAGACACCCACATTTTACCCTACAGAGCACGGACACCATATACATGCACATTACCTAGAGCAGAGTCTCCCAAATGCAGTCCTGGAGGGCCAAACACTATTCCGGTTCCATGCTGCCTCTAATAAAGATGCCTGTGCTGCATTTCTATGCGCCACCCCCATGGTATGCAGATGTATTTCATGCATATTCATGAGGGACAGCATGAAAACCCGAACAGTGTTTGGCAACGCAGGACTGGAGTTGGGAACCTCTGCCGTACAGCAGCAGCCAACAGGGGCAGATACACCCGCACCCACAGGCCCCATTATCCAAAGCCTCCTGGAGAGGCAGGACTTTGGGCTCTGCGTGCATCTCCCAATACTAGAACTTGCATACCTTAGTAATGCCACCCTAAACCTGGGAATATGGTACACATCTTTAAAGAGGTTGCTATGATTACTGGCAGATAGCAATTCCTAGGTTAAGTACAATATTCTGAGTGAGCTGCATCATAGCAACCTTTCTGATGTCTGTGGAGTGTGCTACAGGTCTTGTGTCTGACAGTGTTTACCAACCTGGGGAGTGACTCCTACAGTATTGCATACCATAGCCATGCCTGCCCTGTGCCCAGGACTGGTGTGGTGGCCTGGGCTGCCCAACACCTCTATAGTTGCACACTGCTGGCATAGGTGTGGGGAGTGTGTGTCTGTCTATCCAGTGTGTGGTGGCTGCCAACACCCTCCACAGCCCACACTGCTAGCTCTGTTGCCAGTATTGGCCTGCCAATGTGCATAATGAGGAGCAAGGTACCGTGGGGAAAGCCTGGATAGGGTGGCCTGGCCTGGCCGCATCTGCACAGGGCATAGGGCACTGGCTCGGACATTATAGTGCCCGGTACCACCTGCATGGACAGGGTGGCCATAGCATGTCCTGCTGGGCGGTCACTCTCACCCTGACTGAGCAGTGAGCATGGCATGGCTAGGTTCCCCCATAGTGCTATATAGCATTTCTCTCATGTGATATATATGGGTTTTCTTTTGGGGCCCAATCACTAACTTATCTGCTTGGTGTGTATGCTGACATCCTTGTTCTGGGTACATGCAGCTCCTCCAGGACCATGCACTATGGACTAGCTGGCGGACTGTCTGCAGCTAGTATGTGTCTTGCTAGAACACCTTGCAGGGTGCAGCGGCTGGAGGCTTGCTGCTGGAGAATGTCAGATAATGGTGGGGGACAGCTGAGCATTTCCAGGCCTGCCGTCTGTCTGCTACTGTGTTACAGATGTGTACCGCTCTGTCTGTTCCCCAGCAGGACTGGGGTTGATGGTCCCCTCTACAGCTACCATTGCAGGGAGGTAGACTGTAGATCTATTAGTGGGTGATCCTGTTTCCCACCCTGAGCCCCAGAGGGTGGGTTGTGTGGTGGTACATGGTCTGCCCATGGGTCCATACACCCCCCCCCCTTCACCTACAGCAGGTAACCATGGCACCAACACAGGATATGCACTATTCTGGGTGCATCGTCGCCCATAAGGACTAGACATGACCGAGACATACAGCAGGGCACAGATGTATCCTAGGTGTGTCTAACGGAACTACCTATCACACACTGATGGGGACCTGCAGCATGGCGTAGTTCAGCCATGGATGGTGCTGTGGACCTGGTGCTGGACGCCCCACCTCAACCTCAGGGTGGGCACAGTACCTGCACAATGTGACTGTCTGTGGCTACTCTGTGGCAGTACCACACACGGTCTGTTCCCCCTACCTGGCCGAGGTGCTGTGGGTGTGCATACCGAATCTTGTGCCCATCTCTCGACTGCTGATTTGCATGTGCAGTGCATCATGGGTACGGGTGGGTTAACCCTATCCTGGTAACCACAGCAGACAGTTTGTGTGGTGACGTGCAGTCCTGCAGCCAGCCAGGGCTTTGTTCACAGCCTTATAAGGTGTCCTATAGGGGACATTACAGGGTGCCTTGGCGGACAGTACACTTTCTAATGTGCCCTATGGAGTGCGTTATGGGGTGCCTTATGCAGCACCTTAGGTTATGCCACCATGAGGGTGTGTTTGCTGGCAGCACAAATTAAAATACATGTCAAATGTCTCAACAATCACTACTTAAATGTAAAGGGTGCTGCCTCAGCCAGCCTTATACATTGGGCCCACTGGGGAATCGAACCCATGACCCCTGTCCATCAGTCAGTGTTGTAACCATTGTGCTACAGCTCTGTTGCTGTGATTGTATGTCTGCGCGCCTTCTTAAGATTAACGCGCGGTAACGTGCTCTGTAGCGCTCGTTCATTTATGGCGCCTTGTAGCGCGCGTTCTCGGTGTGTTCTCGGCAACAATGTACCGCCCATGTCCTTATTTGGGGTTTCTGTCTCTAACGCGGCTCCTAACGCGAATCGCAGTAACACAGTTTAGTAAACATACCCCTAAATGTTCTTGATTTGTACAAGTTAGGAGTATTGGCTGATAAGGGTTTTATTATGTTTTTTATATTGATTACTTCTTTCCTTTTTGATGTGAGTTAATGTTTGGATTTAATGTACTAATGGCTTACTATACTGGATTGTTATCAAGTAATTCTATATTTCTCTTTTGTATGCATACTATATAATGTTATTTTTCAAAAAATAACGCTGTGCTAAGCTCCAGCGTAGAGTTCTAATGCATGCATTAAAACAAATTACTCTCAAAGCAGTAAATTAATGACATAGAGATTACCACTTCATTAAAAAGTGTGCACTGTCAGAAAAAAACAGCACACATTGCTGTGGTAATATGCAGCTATTTGCTACATCACAAATACAGTAAATATATCCCTTCTGTAAGAGCTTGAGAGGGGATTGGCCCACTCACAGACAGGAAAGGAAATATTTTTAAAAAGTGCAGGACCCTATCCCCACCCACCCCTAGAAATGTCCTGATGACCCACACTGTACTCCCTAAATATTCCTGATCCCCTCCCCCTAAATCCCACAATACTCGCAACATTCTTGATCCCCTCTACCCTCTCCCAACACACCTGATCCCTCACTTGATTCCCCTGATGCTTCTTATCTCCTTCTCCTTTATTTCCAGAGCCCCCCCCCCCCCAGGGGGATTTGGTACAGGGCACCCTGGCTTGAAGACCCATGATTATGGGCATACCATGTCAGGGCACCCCTGATCCAGGCACCCTGTATTACGGTACCCCTGGCTTGGATACCCCAGGCTAAGGCAACCCCTAGTCTGAACATCCTGGGTCAGAAGCCCTTGACCAAATAGCCTTTGATGCAACTTGACTCTTTATAGACCAGTAATACTTACTTACTGGCTCAGGTAGGTGTCCCTGATGGCCTAAGTGTACCCCCATATACCCCCAGAATGTCCCAACACTCCGGTGCTGAAGGGCAGGTGCAATGCCCATTCACTCCTGCCCCCATCTGGGTAAATGTTAGTGCCTGACCCCATGCAGTGCATTAGGACACACCATGCAAGGTCAGTCTGCCAAATAAGGGAATCCTTGACTTAGCAAACTGTCCTTGTATGATATATTCTAATGCACTGCAGGGGGTCAGGTGCCATCATATTCCAAGATGGCGATGCAGAGGCAGGAATGAGTGGGCATCACCCTTCTCCCAACTCAGAAGAGTGTCTGGGGGTTCTGGATAGATCAGAAAATTAAGGGGAAATATTTTTGGGGCCACTAGGATATTTTTTATGGAGTTCGGGGAGGTGGGGTGGGAAATGCAAGGGAGCCATTTACTTATGGGGTAGCGTATCAGGCATCTGGGGTCACTTGAGCCACCAGGGAATTTTTGTGAGGGTCAGAGGGAACAGGGTCTAGGCTTCTTAGTTCATTTGAGGTGAAGTGCTGCACTTCACCTCGGGTGACTCCTTTGCTCCTGTGCTGCATCGTTACTTCAGTCCTCAGGCTGCATAAAGATTCAGAGTTAATGGAAAAGTAACAAACTGCACTTAGTTTCAGCTCAGTTTTTAATGCTGGGATCAGTTTCATATTCAGGCATTTGCATGTGATTTGCATGCTCAATGCGCTATCCTTTAGTGCATTGGTTTTACTTGAGATTTTCCCATGCTAGAAGACTTTCTGAATCAGAAGTAAGACTATTTTGGGAAAATCTCAAGTAAACCACTAGGTTAGAGTGTAATGTAGTCTAATGCATCAGCCTCTTAGATTGTCAGCTCTTTTGAGAGGACTTGCAAGAGGATGAAAATCAAAACAAACTTAAATATCTTTTAATAGAGGGGGGCTGATTTGCACCCAGCAACAGGTACGACACTAAACACAGGCATAGTGGGAGGTGACCTGCACAGAGCTGTAGTTACAACCACTCTAGTCACCTTACTGATTTTTATCTGCCATCATATAATATGTTATTGTGTTACTATGACTTTATTGTAAAAGAGCTCTAAAAATGCTGCAAGCTGCCCTGAGTATTATTTTGAAAGATGGACTAAAAATCAAAATGTATTAGAAACACACCACCTATTGGATAAACAGAACAAGCTGAACTATAAAGAAACCAGCTGTTGGCAGAACATCTCACATGGGTCATAGACGCATAACACAGAAAAGCTCTCACCAAATACAGAATAAATAGAGATTATAAACAGAAATATGCAGACAAAAAATGAAGGGGGGATATTTAGCAGTAGCGGTTAGCCTATGTATCGTGGCTAGCCGCTGCTGCTAAACTTTAAATCCAGATATTCAATGCCCCCCTAGACTTCTGTCTCACTCTGAGAAGAGATCTTCACGCAACACGTCTAATCTTATTCATATCCCTCTCCTTTCCCCTTCCACTCTCCCTTTCTCATGTGCCTTGTGGAACGCACACTTTATCTCTAATAAATTTGCTTTTACTCATGATCTCTTTATCTCTAATGCTCTACATCTTCTTGCTCTGACTGAGACCTGGATCCTCCCAGATGATACTACATCTATTGCTGCTCTCTGTCATGGGGCTATCAGTTCTCCCACACACCTCGTCCCACTGGCCGTGGTGGTGGTGTTGGGCTTCTACTTTCTCCCTCCTGCCAATTCCAACCCCTCCTACTGCCTCACTCTCACTCCTTTCTCTCTTTTGAAGTCCACTCCATCCGCCTTTTCACTCCACTTCCTCTCCGGGTAGCTGTTATTCATCAACCTCCTGACAAGTCTGCTTCTACCTTTCTCACTGACTTTGACTCGTGGTTTTCCTTCTTTCTGGATTCCTCTTCCCCCGCTGTTATTCTTGGGGATTTTAACATTCATGTCGATAACACCTCTGATCCTTATGCTTTAAAGCTCCTCTCTCTTACCTCCTCGTTTGACCTCCAGCTTTGTTCCACTGCCCCCACTCACCAGAATGGCCACTGCCTTGACCTCGTATTTTTCTCTAGTTGCTTACCCTCGAACTTCTGTAGCTTAGTTCTTCCCTTATCTGACCATCACCCTTTAAGCTTTAATCTTCATCACTCGCTGCCTCAACCTCGTCCTATCTCCTCCAACCTATGTAGAAATCTTCATGCTATTGATCCCTTGGTTCTCTCTTCCACTATTTCTTCATCTCTTTCTTCCACTATGTCATCCAAGTCTGTTGATAAGGCAGTAATGTACTATAATGCTGCACTCTCCTCTGCTCTGGATGCTCTTACTCCGCCCATGCCACATCCTGTGAGAGGTTCTTCACCCCAGCCCTGGCTCTCATCCACTACCTGCTATCTACGTTCCTGTGCCCGTTCTGCTGAGCGTGCTTGGCTCAAATCCCGCTCCCTTGCAGACTTTCTACACTTCAAATTCATGCTTGTCTCTTTCCAGTCAGCCATAGCTCTTGCCAATCAAGACTGTCCATCTGACTAACTCTCTTGCCTCTGATCCTCGCCGTCTCTTTACTACTCTCAGCTCTCTCCTCAGTCTCTGATCCCTCCCTCCCTTTCTGCCCAAACCCTGGCTGACTATTTCCATGACAAAATCCACAAGATTACCCTCCAATTCCCCACAAAGTCAGATACTTACCCTCCTCCCCCGCTTTCACTCCCAACTTTCCCCCGCTACCTCTACCCTCTCTTCCTTTCCTGTGATCTCTGAAGAGGAACCTGCACACCTTCTTTCTTCCTCCAAACTCACCACCTGCTCCTCTGATCCTATCCCCACCCATCTCCTAAGCCCCATCTCCTCCACCATTGTCCCTTCCATCTCTCATATTCTCAACCAATCACTCTCAACTGCAACAGTCCCTGCAGACTTCAAGCATGCTGTGGCCACACCTCTCCTCAAGAAACCCTCACTTGATCCCACCTGTCCTTCTAATTATTGACCCATCTCCCTCCTTCCCTTCATTTCTAAACTACTTGAACGTGCGGTTCACCGCCGCTGCCTCGACTTCCTCTCCTCTTATTCCCTCCTGGATCCTTTACAGTCTGGCTCTCGTCCTTTACACTCTACTGAAACAACTCTTGCCAAAGTCTCCAGTGACT
Source organism: Ichthyophis bannanicus (assembly GCA_033557465.1). Classification (NCBI taxonomy): domain Eukaryota; kingdom Metazoa; phylum Chordata; class Amphibia; order Gymnophiona; family Ichthyophiidae; genus Ichthyophis; species Ichthyophis bannanicus. Next base: position 79,279,392 of record CM066048.1, read on the forward strand.
TGTTCCTGGCAAAATCCAAGGGCCTTTACTCTGTCCTCATCCTTCTTGACCTCTCTGCTGCTTTTGACACTGTTGACCACAACCTTCTCCTCGATACCCTGTCCTCGCTTGGTTTTAAAGACTCTGTACTATCCTGGTTCACCTCCTATCTCTCCCATCGCTCTTTCAGTTTGTGTTCTGGTGGCTCCTTCCTCCTCTGCCATCCCGCTCCCAGTTGGTGTACCCCAAGGATCCGTCTTTGGCCCCCTCCTTTTCTCTCTCTATACCCAATCCCTTGGTGTGCTTATCTCTTCCCATGGCTTTCAGTACCATTTTTATGCTGATGACTCACAGATCTACCTCTCTATGCCTGAAATCTCTCCAGCAATCCAGACCCGGATCTCTGCCTGCCTTTCTGACATTGCTGCCTGGATGTCTCACCGCCGCTTGAAATTGAACATGGCCAAGACCGAACTTCTTATCTTTCCCCCCAAAACCTCCCCCCCCCCCCCGCCTCCTTTCTCAGTCTCTGTGGATAACTCTGTACTCCTTCCTGTTTCCTCGGCCCACAATCTTGGGGTTGTCTTTGACTCCTCTCTCTCTTTCTCCACACACATCCATCTGATAGCTAAGACCTGCCGTTTCCTTTCCTTTCTGAACACACTACTAAGACGCTTATCCACTCCTTGATCACCTCCCGTCTTGAATACTGTAACCTACTCCTTGCTGGTTTCCTTTTGAATCATCTCTCTCTCCTTCAATCTGTTCAACACTCTGCTGCGTGGCTAATCTTCTGCCAGCCTACTCATGCCCATATTACTTCATTGGCTCCCTATCCGTTTCCGCATCCAGTTCAAACTTCTCCTGCTGACCTATAAATGCATTCACTCTGCGGCTCCTCACTACCTTTCTTCTCTTATCTCTCCTTACAACCCCCCCCCCCCCCCTCGGGAACTCCGCTTTTCTAGAAAACTGCTTCTATCTATGCCCTTCTATTGCTAACTCCAGACTTCGCTCCTTTCGCCTTGCTGCACCTTATGCCTGGAACAAACTACCTGTGTCTATATGCCAGGCACCTTCTGTAACCTTCTTCAAATCCAGGCTGAAAACTCACCTCTTCGCTGCTGCTTTTGGATCTTGACTCACCTGATCTCCTTTTTCTTTTTCTGTCCCCCTTGTTTATCCCTGCCTACACCTTCTGTGTTGTCTGTCTTGACTAGCTTGTAAGCTCTGATGAGCAGGGACTGTCTCTTGCATGTCTGTGCAGCGCTGCGTACAACTTGTAGCGCTATACAAATGCTGAGTAGTACTAGTAGGTCATATCCAGCCCCGGTGTTGAATATCCCGACTGGCCGGATTGCCGGGAAGCTAACCAGGCAGCGGCAAGATTGAGCTACTGCCCAGTTAGCTTCTGTGGCAAATGTTAGGCCAGCCTTTACTGCGCCTGACTTTTGCCACAGAACTGTAACTGGGCAGCGACAATGTCAACAGATGCCACCCTGGAACACTCCCAGCACAGCCCAATGCTATCCGGTTAGCATCAGGGCACACAGCAGCAGCACCTGTGCATATTCAGTGGCACTAACCACATTAGTGTCGCTGAATATCAAGCTGAGTGGCATTTACATGGTTTTCAGGTCTGCAAACTGTGTAAAATGCCTTTGAATATCCCCCTTGAACGTCTTTCACTCCAGCCTTATCTCTCCCCTCCTGTTCCCAGTATGAGTGAAGTGGGAAAGAGGATGAAAAGGGTTGTATTAATATTAAGGAGCAGAAACCATTACTTCATTATCAGAACATAAGATATGTCATACTGAGTGAGACCAAGGTCCATCAAGCCCACTATCCTGTTTCCAACAGTGGCCAATCCAGGTCACTGAGCAGTTTCCCAAAAAGACACACATATTGTATTGGGACAAGCAGTGGATTTCCTGGGTCCCCTTTAATAATGGTTTATAGACCTTTCCTCCAGGAACTTATCCAAACCCTTTTTAAACCCAGCTACACTAACAGCTTTTACCACATCCTCCGGTAACAAATTCCAGAGTTTCATTACGCGTTGAGTGAAAAAATATTTTCTGTTATTAGTCTTATTTGGGTTACACTGTAGCTTCATTGCATGTCCCCTAATCTTTCTACATTTTGATGGCATAAACAATCAATCTATGTTTACCCTTCCACTCCATTCATTAATTTATAGATCTCTATCATATCTCCCCTCATCGGTCTCTTTTACAGGTTGAAGGGCTCTAACGTTTTAGCCTCTACCTTGCTCTGCTTCACCCCAGCCCCACCCACCCATGCCCTGAAAACTGTGTGGAATAAAAGAGGCTGAAAACAAAGAGGTGTTCTTTGCTGCCTGATATTTAGACACTGATCGATAGAATCATTGTGCAGAACCCTTCATGTTCATGTATGTCAAATTCTCTGGTACTATCCCAAAAAGTGCTGTTTCATAAATGTTTGTCTATGTCTGCCTAATGGAAGGAAGACCTGGTGCTGACATGGTCTCTATGTCCCTTGTGCTCAGTTTTAGATCCAGGTACCTGAGGGTAAAAGTTGGAGCAACAATCCTCAAGAAAGATGATGAAGCGTTAGAGGTAAAGAAGATTATCACTCATCAGTCGTACAGGTCATGGAACAATGACAATGATATTGCTCTGCTACTGCTTATCACCCCAATACAGTTCAATGTGCTGAAGACACCCATCTGCCTCCCACCTCAGGAAAAATTCAACTATGAAGACTGGCATACATGCTATGTTATTGGGTGGGGCACAATGGCGGCTGGTGAGTGCATTGCATAGCAGTGCTAATAGAATGTGGTTCAGTCTATGGGAAGGGAAACAGAAAGCCTTAAAACCATACAGGGAGTCATTGAACATACTAAAACTCACAATGAAAGAAATATTGCAACAGCATGAGTATAGTAGCAAGAATGTAAGCAGCCAAAGGTTCTTGACAAGCAGTTAGGTTTTTGGACAGATATAAAATCAGCCAAACTCAGATGCAGAACAAACAGAAAAAATGTTTATTTACAACAAGCAAAAAGTGCTTGGTTTAACTTGAAGGCTCAACAAGATGTCAAGAAAATCCTTTACATATTTCTGGGACCTTCCTTCCTCCAGTCTACATCTCTCTTCCTTACTTTGGTCCCAGGGTTTTTACCTCTTTACTTGGGCCTTGCCCATCTCCCCAGGTTCTCCAGCTCTGCTCCGCTTAAGGTGGGCTGGACTCATTTCCATTAAGGAGGTCTAGGAATATCTCCTGTAAACCTCTTTACCAGGGGTGCTGTCAGCAGGCTGAACAATCCCTTATATTGGACCAATATAAGAATTATGGGCCCAGTTTTCTAAAGGCATTTACACGGTTTACAGCCCAGTAAACCATGTAAATGCTTTAGATGGGGCTATTCAATGGCACTTACATGGTTAGTGCCGTTGAATATCGCCTTCTAAGTCCCCTACATGCCATGGTGCTATCCAGTTAGCATTGGGGCGTGTTGGGGATGTTCCGGGGTGGAACTGAGGCAGAGACTGTCGCTAACCAGGCAGCAGCGATATTGCATGCTGCCCAGTTAGTGATATGCGCTTTAAAGATAGACAAGGAAAACCCTCGCCTATCTTTAAGGCGCAGGAGCTAACTGGGTAGCATCCAGTATCGCTGCTGCCTGGTTAGCCCCGGTGTCTTCCTGTCTCTGTGGCAATCATCGGATATTCAGTGCTATCTCTGTAGCATTGAATATCTGGGTTAGAGATCAGCGGGGAGGGCTGTGCACCAATGAGGCGCATAGCCCTTCCAAAATCCGGATGACTCAAAATCGGGGCCTATATAAATATGATCCACCACTTGAGTTTTTCAGACCACACTGGTTCCCTTCTCCAGATGTGAAACTAAGCTCCCAGATCTTGCTAGTCTGAAGAAAAGACCTGTGTGGTTTGTAAAATTCATGTACAGTATCACTGCTGAGTAATTTTTATGTTGGGCCAATAAAGATCCAGGGGGGATATTCAAAGGCATTTACACGATTTGCATTTACACTGCTAACACTACATGCCCCGCTGCTAAACGATTAGCATTGGGGCGTGTCTTGGGCGTTCTGGATATTGAGCCATTGCCCAGTTAGTGACCTGTGGGTGAAGTCATGCTTGGCAAAGGCTGGCCTAACTTTACCTGCAGAAGCTAACTGAGCAGTGGCTCAGTATCGCCGCTGCCCGGTTATCTTCCCAGTTCTGTGCCTACCTTGGATATTCAATGCCAGTGGCTGGATATGGCCCTGGCATTGAATATCCTGGGTTAATCCTCAGTGGCAATGGCTGGCCGCATTAGCAGTGCTAGCCGCTGCCATTGAATATCAGGCCCTCAGTTCTTACATAGACCAATAAGTCTATTAGAACCTTGCATCACAGCTGCAACAACATGTGGCGGAATGAGTGTGAGAAGTCAAGAGATTTGGACGCAGTGATACTTGTAGAGAGAAATAAAGTCAGCCAAGTTCAGGTACAATAGAAAAAAGGAAAAACGTTTATTTAAATATTCTGCAGCAGTGGGGCATACTGTTGTAACATAAAAAAGACTGTAGGCATCACGGTTTGCCACTGGAACAGCTGCTTTCTGGGTATGCCTTAGCAGGCCACAGCTGCAGAAGGAAGCAGATTGCCATCTCCCCCCTCACCACAGATAAAGCTGGAAGGACCGGTTGCTCCACTTAAACAGGTGACGTTTTCCTTGAGTAAACCTTCAAAATTCTCACTCAATTCAATATGGCTTTGCTATAGAGCAGCTGGGTAAATATCTGAGCAAATTGCGTGAGCCACTGTCAGGTTTCAAGGCTTGAGCAATCATGTTGAAGGACATGATTTTATTTTATTTTTTATTTAAGAGTTTTCTATACCGCCTTTTCGAGAAATCAAAGCGGTTTACAATGAACAAAACCAATTATATCAAACACTTAGGTAACACAGTAAATAATTCAATGTGAAACAATAAAATAGGATAAATGCAAGGTTTTAGCATGAGCTAATTACATATGACATATTTACAATGTGTGAGTGCATTCAACAAATGTACTTACATTTGAAATAGTTACAAAGAGTGTACCGGTATCAGATCTATCCATTGTGACATGGTGTGTGTGAATTCAACTTAACTAGAAACAACTGACACATTTACAATTAGAGTATGATTCCTGTATGTACTATGTACATATGATCTAATTACAGAGTGAATATGCAGTCAAGTGGTCTAATATTGTTACACATAGCCTTACTGGTTAAGAGCATTGTGTTAGCTACATACCCCTTCAATGCTTTTGTAATAATGATGATAAAGAATTTTTCAGATTCTTAAAATTTTGTATATATATATGTTTTTACATTATTTAGCTTTATATATTTTACCTATATTTCTATTCATTGACCTTTTAAGTTCAGGTTCTTATTGGTTTTTATGTTTTTATATTTATATATGCATGAAACATGATTTTATATTTTTATATATTTATATTTTTAATGTGTTTGAATGTATTACAGTATTTATGGTTATTATTTGCAGCATACCTGAATCCCCTGAGGAAGTAGAAAACGAAACACGGCCTGTGTCGGGCTCTCAGGTTTTCAAATTATTGAATAAAAGTATCCTTTCAAACAACCACCACGCGTTATTGACTGGGTGTCTCTTGAGCAACGTGGTGTAGTGCTGTTCTTGGTGGACTTAATAAATGGTGTATAAATTCAATCATCTGTGTCAGGTGGTTTGGAGATGGGAAGACCTGTAATGTATGAATGGGTGAGGGTTTAGGTTGGGTATATTTCTGTTTCTTTGGAGTGTGTTCCCAAAGTGTTCAATAAAAAGATATGTTTTGGGAAAAGCCTAGTCAAGATGGCGTGAGCTAGATTTGTTGGTGGCTGCGGTGTTTCTAATAGGTAGGAAGCGGAAAGCTAAGGGGGGTTGCCGTCCTCCCAAACCTCCTTAGCTTTGACACCAATTTCTTCTGACTCTGGCCCCTTGGACGCATTCCTAGTCCGGCTGCCATGGTATCCAGTTGTGGGGGAGCTTAACTCCGCTAGCAGGTGCTGTGGGGCAGGGTAACCCGGGTCCTTCTCTGGAGTCATCATCTTTATCCCCTGATGCATGACCCGTGCTGAAAGCAGCGTGTCATCAACAGTCTTCCGGTGAATGCCTGTTGGCGCAACTTCTCCCAGAAGAGTTGGGGTCATCGAAGCAACGAGGTCCAGGTTTGGGAGTGGATGGCGCAGTGGCTGAGCTTTCCCCGGAACAACTTCAACATGCTTGGGCTGCGGCACGATTAGATGGAACCCAATTGGAAGATCGAGTTATGGAGCTGTGAGGAGACAATACACCAGCAGGAGCATAGGCAATGGTGGACCAGTCTAGAAAAGATGCATCTTTTGTACTTGTGAGGCCTACAAACTTCACCTTGGAATCCATTTGGTTGGCAATTGTTTTACTTGGGGAAGCCTTATTGACACAAGTATCATCTCTTGCACTTGGGGGGGTATGTTTAGTAAAGCGCGGTAACGCTACCGGCAATAAGTGCAGCGTTAACGTGAGTAATGCCATATAAGGAAGAGGGCGTACCGGCGTTAAGGTAGCAATGGCCGTGTAACATGCGTTAAAGGTCGCCTTGGCCAGTTAGCGCACGTTAACGGGACATTGCACGTTAAAGCTGAGAAATAAAACACATTACAAGGCCCGCTTTAGAAGGTGCCTTGTAGGGCGCCTTATAAGGCGCCTTATAGGGTGCCTTATAAAGCGCCTTATGAGGCGCCTTAGGTTAAGACACCTTATAAGGTGCCTTAACCTAAGGTGCCATATAAGGTGCTCTAAGGATGTTAAGGTGACCCAAGATATGGTGCCCAAGGGCAGTAAGGTGCCCCAAGTTGACAAGCATGAAATGTAAGGGCAAAAAACTGATGTAACCCTAAATAAATAACACTAACTGTGGGATCAAACCCATGACCTTTGCCTTTGCAGTCATTGAAGTGACCAGTGGGCTACATCTCCATAGTGTCTAACACACTGCTGGCTGGCTATAGAAAGACTATAGGTCACCACACAAACTGTCTGCTGTGGTACCAGGATAGGGTAAACCCACCCTTACCCATGATGCACTGCACATGCAGATCAGCAGCCTACATCTGATCACAAGATGGGGTATGCGCCTCTATAGCACCCCTGCCTGGTAGGGGGAACTGACCGTGTGTGTTACTGGCACAGAGTAGCTACAGACCGTGACATTGTGCGGTTCCTGTGCTCACCCTGAGGGTGAGGTGGGGCGCCCATCACCAGGTCCGCAGCACCTGGCTTGGTTGAGATAGGCTGTGCTGCAGGTCCCCATCAGTGCCAGTGTGTGATAGGTAGTCCTTGCAGACACACCTAGGATACACCTGTGTCAATCTGTATCTCCCAGGCACATCTAGCCCTTGTGGACTATGATGTACCCAGAATAGTGCATATCCTGTGTGGTTGCCATGGTCACATGTTATAAGAGGAGAGTGGTGTTTGGACCCAAAAGCGGATTATGTAGCACCACCAACCTGCCCTCTGTGGGTCAGGGTGGGGGAACAGAATCTCCCACCAACAGATCCACATTCTCCATCTCTGCAATGGTGGCAGTATAGGGGATCATCAACCCCAGTCCTGCTGGGGAATAGGCACCCTACAGGGCACTGGCAGTAGGCCTGGAAAAGCTCAGCTGCCCCCCTCACTATCTGACATTCACCAGCAAAGGGCACAGTTGGTCTGCACCCACTGTACCCTGCAAGGTGCTCCAGCTGTATACATGCTAACTGCAGACAGTCTGCTAGCTAGTACTGTGGTGGAGAAGCAGGCTTGGAGTACAGGAAAAGAAAGGGAAAACAGCCTTTTTTTTCTAAACCCAAAGAAACTGCAGGCACAGGAAGGGTTAACACCCAAAGCAAAGACAAAGATTCCCTGCAGAGGAGTGCAGAGCTAGAGACACACCCTGTTCCCATGGAGACCGAGGGAGGAGATGGGAGTGGTTTGGGGGCGGATTCAAGAGCCATAGGACAGCCCCAAACATTTAGGCAGGGAAGTTGCACTCACAAACAGACACAGAAAGAGACATGGAAGGAGACACGGAAAGAGAAACAGGAGACACAGAAGCAGATTGCACAGACGCAGTTTGGAAGCAGACACAGAGGCTCTGGGACAAGCAGAGTTGCTACAGAGCCAGGAGAACGAAGGAAGCTGACCCAGGACAGGAACAGAGAGGTGAGAAGGCCATTGGAGAGCTTGGGGGAGGATTTTTCTGAGGAGGAGATATTTTCCAGAAGCTCATGGTCTGGCCCTTCTCATTGTAAGGAGCCTACAGGAAGGAAAAGCACTGCTAGCAAGGTGAGCCCTTTACAAGCTTAAAGGAGATGTTAAGCAGGGAAACCTTTTCCTGCCCTTCCCCCACAAGCGCACGTTCTGGAAAGCATAATTGGGAGCAAGTGTTGAAGGCTTTACAACCTGCAAAGGCTTCTCAGGCAGATACTAAGGAGAGCAGATATCTGGAAGAGCCCAGTGAGGAAGAAATGGACCTGGGGGACACTTTTAATGGAAGCAGTGTTTCAGATATGGAAATTGACTGTGCTATCTGTGCCAAGGAAGAATAAAGAGGGTTTTAGTAAGCTGGAGGAAAACCCAGGAGTTCTTAATTATTGAATGTGCTATCTGTGCTAGAAGAATAGGAACGGAATAGGGTTTTAGTAAGCTGGAGAAAACCCCAGAAGTTCTTAAAAAAGACATTCTATGCAAAGCCCATAATTTTTAGCTAGGCTAATCAATGACAGCTTGGCTGATAAAGCTGCATGGTTAAGGAAGCTAGGAAGAAGCTAAAAGTTCAAATTGTATCTTGAAGAAATACTACTGCATTAGAAAAGTCTGTTGGTGGACCAGGGAATGTTGCTATACCAGCTGTGAAAGGAACAGTGGAGATTTATAGTGCCTCCTGGGGACCGGAGAACAGAGTGCTCTTGTAAAAGATTTTTACTTGTGGAAAAAGGTGTGTAAACTAAGCCAAGCCAAGGACTGTTTAACAGGCTTACGTTTATCTGTGGAGAAGTATCCTGAACTTTATGTTTTGTAGTTTTCAACTATTCTTGCCAAAGAATTTAATTTGGTTGGGAAAACCTTATTTCTTAAATAAAAGAAATTTCCTGTGACCTTTGAACTTGGCTCTAATCTTTTAAAAGACACAACTACATGCTATTGGGCTAACTTTTATACAAAGGACAATCGGGGCCCTCTCGTACCACTAGGCAACTGCCTGGCCACACGGGGGAGCTCCGACAGGTGGCGTAGTTGGCAGGATAAGGAAAAAACCTACCAACGGAAGCTACAACAAACATCAGGATTTACAAGGTGGCCGGAGGAGACATCCTGAAAGCCTTCCTCAAAGCTCCTGCAGAGAAAACCTGAACCAGAGAGTCAGCAGAGCGGACCGGAGTTGGAGAGCCGAGCTGGTGCCAACGGTGCTGAGAGGCCTGATTCACCACTTGCAGCAGGTAAACCCGTATTTAGAAGGTTTGATCCAGGATTGCTGCAAGGGGGGAGGTTCTGCAGTTGGAGGAGAGAGGGTGCTGTGTCTATAAGGGCCGCACTTGGTGTGTTTTTCCTTTCTGTTTTCATTCCAGCATCGCAGGATGGAGCGAGCAGAGCTCCTCAACTGGATGACAGACTGCTTCCGGCAACAGCAGGAGATTGCTGTGAAGTCTCAAGAACGGATGGCTGCCATGATGAGGGAACAACAACAGCCGCTCCTGGACATGATGACTGCGTGGATGGGGGAACAGAAGAAGACGTCGGAGGAGCTAAGGACAGTGTCTGGTTCCTTAGGAACTTTGCCAGGACTGGGACATGGGGGTAAAGGAACTTTTTCCTTTGGGTCTTTGACCCAAGAGGATGATGTGGATGATTACTTCGAGGTTTTTGAACGTGTGGCAGTCCTAAGTGGATGGCCAGCAGAGCAATGGGCCATACGTATAGCAGCCTCCCTTACAGGGGAAGCTCTCGCAGCTTATAGGGCCGTGCCCGCTGAGCTTGCCTCCACTTACGACGAAGTAAAAAAGACCGTGAGAGACCGATTAGGATTGACTCCAATGGTCTACCGCCGTCTTTTCCGGGCTTGTAAACTGAGGCCAGATGAGACGCCTCGTGATTTGTGTCAGCGCCTCAAAGCATTAATGTGTAAGTGGTTGTTGCCTGAAGGGAAAACAGTTGACACCATTTTGGATGTGATTGCTTTAGAACAGTTTATAGAGGCTGTGCCACAGGAAATGCAATCTTTCCTGGTTTTACAGGATTGCAAAAGCACAAAAGATGCAACTTCTTTGGCAGAGCGGTTCTTAGAAGCTCGAGTGGTAGGCCAAATGAAGGATGCAGGGTTGGGCCAAGCAAGTGTAAGGGAACCGGAAAGAATGAGCAGGACCATGCTAAGAGAGGTTACCCGAGGTAAATCCCTAGGAAGGTCAGGGTATGAGCAGTGCAAATGTTATAGAGTCCTCAGACGGGTAGGACCAGTCTCCTATGCCGTAGGGACTGGGAGAGGGAAGGAACAAATCTTCCACATTAATGTACTGCAGCCATGGCATGAAAGAGTGGCACTGGCCCGGCTGGCTGCAAGAGAGGACAGATTTGATAGGTATTCCGCAGGCCCACATACCCAGAAAAGGATTCCGTGCTGTGCGCTAGAAACGCCAGCCCGGAATATCTTAAGGGGGGGGGGGGGTTATGTGGTGGAGAAGCAGGCTTGGAGTACAGGAAAAGAAAGGGAAAACAGCCTTTTTTTTCTAAACCCAAAGAAACTGCAGGTACAGGAAGGGTTAACACCCAAAGCAAAGACAAAAATTCCCTGCAGAGGAGTGCAGAGCTAGAGACACACCCTGTTCCCATGGAGACCGAGGGAGGAGATGGGAGTGGTTTGGGGGCAGAGTCAAGAGCCATAGGACAGCCCCAAACATTTAGGCAGGGAAGTTGCACTCACAAACAGACACAGAAAGAGACACGGAAGGAGACACGGAAAGAGAAACAGGAGACACAGAAGCAGCTTGCACAGACGCAGTTTGGAAGCAGACACAGAGGCTCTGGGACAAGCAGAGTTGCTACAGAGCCAGGGGAACGAAGGAAGCTGACCCAGGACAGGAACAGAGAGGTGAGAAGGCCATTGGAGAGCTCGGGGGAGGATTCTTCTGAGGAGGAGATATTTTCCAGAAGCTCATGGTCTGGCCCTTCTCATTGTAAGGAGCCTACAGGAAGGAAAAGCACTGCTAGCAAGGTGAGCCCTTTACAAGCTTTAAAGAAGATGTTAAGCAGGGAAACCTTTTCCTGCCCTTCCCCCACAAGCGCACGTTCTGGAAAGCATAATTGGGAGCAAGTGTTGAAGGCTTTACAACCTGCAAAGGCTTCTCAGGCAGATACTAAGGAGAGCAGATATCTGGAAGAGCCCAGTGAGGAAGAAATGGACCTGGGGGACACTTTTGATGGAAACAGTGTTTCAGATATGGAAATTGACTGTGCTATCTGTGCCAAGGAAGAATAAAGAACTGAACAGGGTTTTAGTAAGCTGGAGGAAAACCCAGGAGTTCTTAATTATTGAATGTGCTATCTGTGCTAGAATAGGAATGGATTAGGGTTTTAGTAAGCTGGAGAAAACCCCAGAAGTTCTTAACAAAGACATTCTATGCAAAGCCCATAACTTTTAGCTAGGCTAATCAATGACAGCTTGGCTGATAAAGCTGCATGGTTAAGGAAGCTAGGAAGAAGCTAAAAGTTCAAATTGTATCTTGAAGAAATACTACTGCATTAGAAAAGTCTGTTGGTGGACCAGGGAATGTTGCTATACCAGCTGTGAAAGGAACAGTGGAGATTTATAGTGCCTCCTGGGGACCGGAGGACAGAGTGCTCTTGTAAAAGATTTTTACTTGTGGAAAAAGGTGTGTAAACTAAGCCAAGCCAAGGACTGTTTAACAGGCTTACGTTTATCTGTGGAGAAGTATCCTGAACTTTATGTTTTGTAGTTTTCAACTATTCTTGCCAAAGAATTTAATTTGGTTGGGAAAACCTTATTTCTTAAATAAAAGAAATTTCCTGCGACCTTTGAACTTGGCTCTAATCTTTTAAAAGACACAACTACATGCTATTGGGCTAACTTTTATACAAAGGACAATCGGGGCCCTCTCGTACCACTAGGCAACTGCCTGGCCACACGGGGGAGCTCTGACAGTACATAGTGCATGTTCCTGGAGGAACTGTGTGCACCCAAAAATGGGATGTGAGCACAGACACCAAGCAGGTATGTCAGTGATTGAGCCCCAGAAAAGGGAACTCATAGATATCACTTGAGAGACATACTGTAGAGCACTATGGGGGAACCTAGCCATGCCATGGTCACTGCTCAGTCAGGGTGAGAGTGACCCCCCCCCAGCATGACATGGTGTGGCCACCCTGTCCGTGCAGGTGGTGGTCAGGCACTATAATGTCCCAGCCTATGCCCTGTGCAGATGCATCCTGTCTGGGCCATACCCACAGTACCTTGCTCCTCATTATGCACATTATTTATTATTTATTTATATTTCTTATATACCGCGCTATTATAATCAGTGCGGTTTACATTTGAAACAGAACATACAAGAATGTAAGCAAGTTACATCAAGTTTTTTACATTGAACAGGGAATGTAAACATGGAGTAAAAACGAGGGAGAAACTATGTACATATTATAAAATTATAATGCTCTTACAGATAAATAAATATGACCTTTGTCTAGAGGGTTGGCTAGATGGTCAAGGAGATCAGTGGGAGAGATAGTGGTTAGCCATTATCTACAGGAAGATGATCTGAGGGACGGGTTAGGCAGGGAGGTGAGGTGGGGGCCTTGTAAATGTCGGGAATGCTGTCAGGATAATATTGTAGGAACAGGTGATGTTTGAGGGCTTTACGGAATAGTGCCAAATTTGAGCTGGCCCGGATTTCTGCTGGGAGGGCATTCCATGCCATAGGTGCAGCAATGGAGAAGGCTCTACTTGCTGTTGATTTCTTACATTTTACCAACACTTTTGGGACTTCAAGTTTATTCAACAAAGTAGATCTCCTAGTTCTATTGTCTGGTGTGCTGTTGAGGAGATCGCTGATGGGTGTGTGAGTAAGATTCTTACATGCCTTGAACGTCATGACAAGAGCCTTGAAGTGGATTCTGGCCCGCAGCGGGAGCCAGTGCAGGTTCTTTAGAACTGGCGTTATGTGGTCTGATCTTGAAAGCCCTGACAATGCCCTTGCAGCTGAGTTCATGGCAAGGCGTAACGGGTTAAGAGTCGATTGTGGGAGTCCCAGTAGGATAATGTTGGCAAAGTCAAGGTGTGGGATGACTAAGGCTTGGCAGGCTAACACTGGAAACAGTGCAAGCATTGTGGGCTCAGTAAGGTGTAGGCAGCCACATAACACTGGATAGACATACACACACTCCCACACCTATTTCAGCAATGTGCAAATATAGAGGTGGTTGGCAGCCCTGGCCGCCACACCAGTCCTGGGCACAGTGCAGGCAGTGCTATGGTACTCAATACTGTTAGGGTCACTCCCCGGAGTGGTAAACACTGTCAGAAAGAAAAACTGAAACACGCTCCACAGATATCATAAAGGTTGCTATGATGAATCTCTGTCAACAAACTGTGTTTAACTTAGGATTTGTTATCTGACATTAATCATAGCAACCTTTTGATATATGTGGAATGTGTTTCCAAGTTTAAGACGGCATTGCTAAGGTATGCAGGTGCTAGTATTGCTAGATGCTGCTCCACGCAGGGCCCAACAGCCTGACTCTCCATGAGCCGTTGGATAGTGGAGCCTGTGGGTGTGGGTGTTTGTGCCCCTGTTGGCCGCTGCTCTAGGGCAGAGGTTCCCAACTATGGTCCTGGTGGGCCAAACACGGTTCAGGTTTTCATGCTGTCCCTAATGAATATGCATGGATACATTTGCATACAATGGGGCGGTGCATACAAATGCATCACAGACATATTTATTAGGGACAGCATGAAACCTGAATGGTGTTTGGCCCTCCAGGACTGCAGTTGGGAAACTCTGCTCTAGGGATTGCACATGTTTATGGTATGTGGGCCAGTTTCCTTAGTATTTGCTCTCCAGTATGTTCTTTCCAGTTTCTAAATGTTAATGTGAGCTGTTGTTGATTTTTGGTTTGATGCCATGTTCTCTCCAGTTTCCTTAGTTGTTTCTTCTGTTCATTGATCTCGTTCAAAAACCATGTTGCGTTTTCTTTCTGTTATTTTGGATTGGTTTGGTCAGTGCTTCTAATGCATTGTGGAGTGAATTGTTCCAGATGGCAATTGTGGAGTCGAGGTCTGTTGTGTTTTGCTTGAGCTCTGGCAGTACTTGTTCTAGGAATTTATTTTTGTTAAAGGTTCAAAATCTTTTTATTTCCTTCAGGGTTGTTTCAGGTGTTTCCTCTTTAGTGGGTGTGTTAATGGAGAAGTTGACCATGTGGTGGTCTGACCATGGGATTGGGGCGACCTTTGTGTGTTAGTAGGTTTTGGGTGATATATTGATTGGGTATGAAGATGAGATCAAGGGTCCCTCCTTTCTTGTGGGTTGGGGTGTTTACTAGTTGGGTATATTGAAGATCTTTCATTGCTTCCAGGAAGGTATCTTTGTCGTGTGGAGGCAGCGATGGGAGGTTAGGGTCCCCTAGGATGAAGAGGGGTTTGTCCTGTGTAGCATGTGAGCAAACTTGTTCTAAGATGGTTGAGAGTTTATCTTCATCAGAACTTGGGGCTCTGTATATGAGGCATAATGCTAGGTGCCTATTTGAAATAGTTATTATGTTGCTTCCTTTTGACTGGAAGGAGAAGGTGGTATTGACATTTAGGTATGCCTTTGCTATGATTAGTACTCCTCTACCTCTTTGTGAGGGCCTTGTGGAGCTATGCATTGTATACTGTTGAGAAGCAATTTGATTTATAATGATATTGTCTGCATTGGAGAGCTATGTTTTTGTTATGCACATAATATCTATATTCTGGTTTTGCATGTGATCCAATATTGTATGGAATTTGTTCCAGATTGAGCAAGCATTTATTAGTGTATATTTGAGTGGAATATGAGGTAGCATTTTGGAAGGGGCTATTACCACATAGTAGGGGTTATGTGTATTATCCTTTGTGGTCGGATATATTGATTTTGGTATGGATTTATCTTCTGGGCTACATATCTGCTTGTTTGTATGATTTGGATCAGCTGAGCAGGTGCAAGCTTAGTGGTTTCTCCAGCATTTATGTACCTGGGTTTGAGAAGCAAGAGTGCAAGGAGGGTTATGGCAAATCTATTTTCTCCCATTTTCCAGGTTTGCTTTCCTAAGTGTTTAGTTGAAAATGAGCCACTGGGATAGGGCTACATGTAGGGTAGCAGGTGGAACAGTTGGCGTGGATTGTACTTCAGTGTGCGTTTTTAGAGCTTATGTAGTTGTTCTTGCTTAGCTAAACTATGTGAATCAGGGTTTACTCACGATTCAGTAGAGTTCCATTTCCATGTAGTTGGTATCATTATCTCATACACGAGGCTTTTGTTGTCTTCTTGTTGCTCCTTTGTTTGGGTGGACCAGTGTCGAAGGATTAAGAATTTGGCTGATGTTATTGTCGCAGCCTTAGGTCCCCGCCTAAGGGCCACGCCAAAGGGCCCTCTGGCGAGGCCCTCAGGCACGGGCCCACCAGGCACGGGCACACCTGAAGTGTGCTGACTTTTAAACAGTGAGCTGGAGCCCCGATTGGGCCTTGGTGGGCTTACAGTTCCCCCTTCCACCCCTGATGCGGAAGCGGGCTCTGGTGTGAGGATGTCTGGTGCAGAGGCTGCTGTCCTGAAGCGTGCTGCCTTTTAACAGTGAGCTGGAGCCCCGATTGGGCCTTGGAGGGGGGAGCATGAGGGGCTTACAGCTCCCTCTTCCACCCCCGATGCGGAATTGGGCACTGGTTTGAGGATGTCCGGTGCAGATAAATATCCTTGCAAATGCATTGTTTATTATAATAATGTGAAATATGTATTCACAGACCTATCCCATTTAATGTTTTTTTGTGATAAACCTGTCTCCCAGCAAGAACCCAGAGATACTAGTGAAAGTACTTGAGGGTATACTTGGTATCCTACTGTTAGGTTCATATAGAGTAATTGGGGGCTTTGTTTCTCCGCCTTCTGTTTGCTCATTTTATTTTCTTCTAGTTTTTTATTGCAAGGATACTCCTCCTTTCCATTTATTGGACTGTGTATAGGGGAAGTAATCCGTGGAATTATTTTTGTTTTTTATAATCTATATTGTGCATTCTCTTAATCCTGAGTACTTCCAGGAATATTAGAAAAGACATCAGCACTTTGAGTTTCCAGTCATACTAAACTGGCCTTTGGTTCAGCCAACAGCTGGTCCTCAAATGTGACATGTAGCACTTTAGGGTTCAACTAGACTAGAGTAGAGGTTACAGTAGGAGGTTCACATGGAAGATCTGGGCCTTTCTTTACTTGTTTGGTTAGGCCACATTCATGGATGCCACTTTCTCAATGACCTCATAAAGGCCTTGCCAATGGCACAGTAGCTTGCTGTTTGATGACAATATTAATATCAGAACTTGATCTTCTGGTTGGAAGATCCAGGGGACTGCTGAGTAATTACATTCCCAGGCTTGTGTGGCTTGAGCTTTTTACGGATACAGCCTGATGGCCTCTTTGGCTTTCCTTAGCCATTCTTACATCTGAAGGACATAGTCCACCAAGTTCTGTCCCACGCTTTTTTCCTCTTCCTGAGTCTCCTGGACTATATCCAGGATTCCTATAGGTCTCTTCCAATTAAGTAATTCAACTGAGGAGAAACCTGTTGAGTTTTGGAGAGCCTTTCAGATGGCAAATAGTATTTAGGGCAACAAGTAATCAAAATTCTTGCCATCCTTGGCAATAAACTTTCTCAGCATTTGTTTGAGGGTTTTATTGACATGTTCAACATACCCATTCATCTGTGGATGATACACTGAGGTATGCAGAGTTTTCATATTCAACAATACATAAACTTGCTACACTGTTCATGACACAAATGAGATTTCCTGCTCCATTAATACCTCCTTGAGAAAGCCAACTTATGAGAAGATCTCCAATAAGACAGTTGCTGCTGTTGCAGTCTTCAAATTGCACAGTGGTGCTGCTACGAGATATTAGGTAGCACAATCAAGGAGGATGTGTATGTGCTGGTTGCCTCAAGTGGTCCTTTCCAGAGGTCCTACCAAATACATGGCAGCCCTCTTGAAGGGGGTTTCTACCATAGGCATTGGTACTAAGTGGACAGGTCATTCCCCAACAGGCTTAGTTAACTGACACATAGGGCAGGATTGCCAGCAAAGTTGAACTTGCTTAGATAGCTTTAGCCAATAGAACTGGGCTTATATTCACTTATGGGTTCTCTTCCCCTTTGACAAATGCCTATGAGCCAAATGAAATACCTGCTGATGGTAGGGCAGGGGAAATAGGAATTGCTCAACCATCTCTCCTTACAAATTTCCCTTCATGGTCCTATTATGAAAAAGGGTGGAGATGATCTCTGGGCTCCTAGGCTAGGGACTGGCTCCCTACCTATCATTTGAACTTGTCTGTGTAAATGTAAGGAATGTGTCTTCAACCTGGGTTTTCTAAAAATTCCCTGGGTTAACTTTCGCAACCCATTCAGGTATAACAACTAAGGGGTTTTTTTTGGAAATTTGGGCTTCTTCAGTTGTCCATGGGCTCCATTTTACTATATTCTTGGTATAATGGGATTTCTCTAGCTGGCATTGCAAATAGGGCTTAAGTAGCTTATGGTCCATAATGTACAAGTCCAGATCCTCTAGGGGAAAGATCTCCAGGAATTACTGATCTTCAAAGGCCACTGGTCCAGCAGTCAGTTGGGCCCAAAGAGTCCCAAAGTCCAGGCAATCCTGTCTCAGAATGGCAAGGTAGGAGAGCCAAGGTAGTTCTCTAACTTCTAGAGTGCCTTGCCCCAGTATTCTCTTTACTCAGACTTGGGTAGTAAATTATTGCCTTTTATCTTCAGGAATGCAAACCGAAGTCACTCTTTGCTCATAATCAATCTGGATTTTCTTAACCATCTCCCCTTGAATAAGTGTCTTAGCATTCCCTGAGTCTACAAGGAATTGAATGGGGAATCCATCTAACTCATCCTGGATCATGAAATTAAGAGCTCTG
This sequence comes from Ichthyophis bannanicus, assembly GCA_033557465.1. Taxonomy (NCBI): domain Eukaryota; kingdom Metazoa; phylum Chordata; class Amphibia; order Gymnophiona; family Ichthyophiidae; genus Ichthyophis; species Ichthyophis bannanicus. Next base: position 79,297,619 of record CM066048.1, read on the forward strand.
GATCATGGAGTGTCAATAAAGATGCAGAAATGGGGCACTCGTCGGTTAATATCCATGGCTTCATCTTTGATCCTTGGGCATTATCTCAAGAAATGACTCTTTCTGAACAATTAAAGCAAGATGGAGGTTTCAGATTTGGGGATGGTATGTAGCTGGAAGCTATCCCTTCTCCAAGATTGACTATAGCCTATCCATTTTCTGCTAGCGATTTCTGGAGTTCTGGAATGACCTCCTTTCCTTTGGTCTAGAGTTCCTTGGTGTGAATTGAACTTGGTGGAAGGCATCTGCTAATTTCAGGGCACCCACTAAAGACATCTTCAGATGTTGACAGGCACACTGTTTTATAGGTGGACTTATGCCATTTACAAACTGTTTCAACAGGACTATTTTGGTCATTTCATTCTGATTTTCTCTTTCAGTTGTAGCCACTTCCATTCTACATCTTTCAACTGATAGATGAAACCTCTGATTGGAGGGTTTTTCTTTGGAACTGTAATCTGTAAGCTTATGGGATACATCTGGTCTGCTCCTTAAGGCAGGCTTTACCTCAGCATAAGAGTACTCTGGATTGGCATCCTGGAAGGTAGCTTTGTTACTGCCTGTCAGCATATTACCCAGGTAAATGGTTTAAGTTGCCTCTGGCCATTTGGCCAGGCAAGTGATCCACTTAGAATTCACCAGAAGACAATCCAGGTCCTCTGCAGAAGTCATCTTGAGCATAATCAGAGCTGGAAGGGTCAGTCAGGTTATATTTATTTGCACAAGTGGTGCTAGCTGCATGAAATCTGTCTACCTTTTCAGAATCTGACCTGGATTAGCCAGGAAATAGGATACTGGACTTGATGGACCTTTGGTTTGATCCAGTATGGCATTTCTTATGTTTTTATGTTTCCTCAGAATCTGCTTTGGATCTCACTAATTTTGCACAACTCTCTACAGTTGCTGCTGTCCTTCTGCTAGCACCTCAACTAGCTGCTTCATCATGGACTCGGTTGTCCCACTTGCATGGCCCAAGTTTGCAGTCCAAATGATTGTTTCCCTTATCTGTTTCTGCAGGCGTATACGAGCCTGTTTGGCTGTAGTTAACTTCTTCTAGTCCCTGTCTACCAGCTATTTAGCCCCACAACAAACACTACCACTGTAGGTAGGCCCAGAGCCCCTTAACAAAGCAGCAGACCTGCAGTTTTCAGTTAGAGAGATAGTCAGATCCCATATTGTCACCACACCACCCCCAATTAACACCATGCCTGTATGCTTAGCCTCTACCTCGTTTTCTGTTATCTCTATCCTGTTTATTATATTTTGGCGTTCTTTTCCTTTCAGCAGCCTCATATTTTTTTTATTGTAAACCGCTCTGGTACTTCCAGTATGAGCGGTATTGTCACAAGCACAACCCCCGAAGCCACTTGCCTCTAGTGGTCGAGGGGCATGGTGGTTGAGGGTTCCTTCTTCTATCAGCTCTTAGCAGCCTATTTCTTCGTGTTGGATTCTGGGAAGTGTAGTACTGCTAAAATATGTTGGTGCTTTAAGTAGAAGGTTTGTAGTTGAGGTAACCGAGGGTAAGGCTTGTAACAGAAAGTTTATTTCCATAACACAAAACACAGCAGGTTCAAGGTATCATTTACAGGATTATAATTGTAGGATTTGCTTAAGGTACAGCAAATAATGGCAAACAAACCAAAAGAACTCAGGAATGGCTTTTTAAAGTCCTCTTACTTGCAGAAGCAATTGTCTTTAGAAACTAGGCTGCCACTTTCCTTTTTAGTCCTTGTTAATCAGAGCATAAAGAAAAATTCAAGCTTAATTCTTCTACAGCAGTTTGGTTTCTGCCAGCCTCAGAAACCTCTCTAGGCTGTGTTTCTACGTGAAACCAAACTTAGAACAAAACAAACATTCCAAGCTGTTATCAAAACTCTTAGCAGGCTTTTCATATAGGAGAGGAGCAAGCAAAAACTCTTATAGCAGCTAACTTGGCTTTTCTTGCCGCTGCACAGTTCAAACACAGGTGACAAACAAGCATGAATCAGAGCTTCCTGATCAGGGTTACGTTGCAGTAAATTTCCCTTTTAAAACAGACAGGAATTTACCTCCACACTGCTTGTGCCATATGGTTAACTTCCAAGGAGAATTACTTCTTTCAGGGCTAGCTTTTCCTCAAGACCTCCTGTCTAAAGCTTGGCATAGAGAGCAATCCATAAAGCAATCTTCTTCCCCCAACTCTGACACTGGTTCTCTCAACTGCATGGGTTCTGACTCACCGACCTGGTCAGACTGCTCAGCTGACAACCTCTCTGGTGGTCTGAAAGCTTCTCCACTTCCTGGTCCCCACCTCTGTTGCCAACCTGTTGCAGGGAATTCAGCTCTCTCAGCTCTGGGTAGCTCAGCTCTTCTCCAAGAATCAACTCCTTCTCTCTGCTTCTGTCTCAGCTGCTCTCCTGGCTGCTCTCCTTCTCGTCTCTCTCTCTCTGTATAATCTAACCCAGGCTTATACCTCCAGGGTTCTAATCCCACCTCTTTCTTTCCCAGGTGTTGGTAATCCCCCTGCCTCCTGATATTAGAATAATCAGTGCACTTGTTAAAGTAAGGGCTTTGGTCCTCGTGCTTGCAATCCCTCTTTCTTACATTATCAGTCATTGGCTGAAACCTGTTCCAGCTGGGGTTTTTCTGTCTTTGAAACCTGGCTGTGGCTTTCTCTCCCTGCACTCCTAGAAGGGGACCCTTAACTAGGGTGAATTCGTTATGCTTCTCACCTCCCCCACTCTCAGGATAGCTGACCTTGCCACAGGTATATTAAATTTTAAATAAAGATAAAGATGTAGTAATGTGACTGTGAACAGTCAAAGGTTTTGGTTCTGCAGTGAGACTTGTGGAAATAAAGCCAGCCAAGCTCAGGTGCAGAGCAAAATGGAAAAACATTTATTTACAACAAGCAAAAGGTGCCTGACTTACCTTACAGGCTCAACAAGATTCTAACAAAGTCCTTTACATGTGCATGCTCTTAGTATATTCCTGGGGCCTTCCTTCCTTCAGTCTGGGCCTAGGCTTAGGGTTTTAAGTTCTTTTGGGCCTTGCTCATCTCTCCAGGCTCTTTATAAGCTGCATTGTCTGCAGGCTGTGATCCCTTTTATTGGACCTATATAAGAATTATCCAATTATGATGCAGTACCTGAACTTTCCAGACTATGTTGGTTCTTTCTCCATATGCAAAACTAAGGTCCTAGATGTGGCTAGTCTGAAGAAGGGACTTAGGCAGTTTGTAAGACTCAGGTGCAGCATCACTGCTGTATAATTTTTATGTTGGTCCAATAAAGATCCATTTTTCCCCAGGATCAATAAGGCTACTAGAACCTTGCACCAATAATTTATTTTATTTATTTATTTTATTTTCTTATATACCGCACTCTTTAGTATCAGCGCGGTTTACATGGAACAAGGAACCATAAATAACAAGTATCGGTTTTTACATAGAACAGGGAAGTACAACTTGGATAACTTAGGGAGACATGCAAAACAACTATTTACATATGTAACAATAATCTTTGAGGAATGGCTTATGAGCAATCTACGGATAGGTATTAAGAGTAGGCATTATGTGCGGCTATGGTGGATTATGATTTATCTTGTAGTATTGTATAAATAAGTGGTGCTTGAGTGCCCTTCTGAATTGCATGAGATCGGTAATGGCTCGGATTTCTGGAGGCAGTGTATTCCAACACTTGGGGGCATAAAACTGAACGCTCTGTTGGATGTTGTTAATGTGCATTTTGTTGAAGCATTTGGTATAATTAGGGTGTTTGCTGTTGTGGATCTTCTGGATCTGTTGGGCGGAGTGGGCTGAAGTAGATTGACTAATGTTTCAGCAGTTATGCCGTGGATGGCTTTAAAGGTAAGTATTAGGGTCTTGAATAGTATTCTTCCGTGTGTAGGGAGCCAGTGGAGCTGCAATAAGATGGGTGTGATGTGGTCATACCTCGCTGCTCCAAATAGAACTCTAGCAGCGGCGTTCATGGCAAGTCGTAAGGGTGTCAATGAAGATTGTGGGAGCCCTTGGAGAATGGCATTGGAAAAATCAAAATGGGGTAGGATAAGGGCTTGATATACAGTTCGGAAATCACTTGGGTCCAGTAAGGTTCGGAGGTGTTTGAGTGACCGGATCTTGAAATATACGGCTTTGACAATGTGGGAGATGTGTACTTTCATATCCAAACATTGATCCAATGTGATTCCTAAGTAACGAATTGTAGGTTTTGTTTGGAGTTCGGCTTCTCTCACTTTTATATGAGGTGGCGGGGTAAAATTTGGATTTTTCGTGATGAAGAGTACCTCAGTTTTCTTATGTTGAATACGGAGGTTTTGAGATAGGAACCATTCGGATACTGCGTCAAAACAATCAATAAGAGGTGAGAGGTCCATTTGCTTTGTGGAGAATGGCATATAGAGAAGGATGTCATCGGCGTATATCTGACATTGCACATTGAAGGATCTTATGATGTTACAGACGGGCTGGACGTAAATGTTGAACATGAGAGATGATAATGATGATCCTTGTGGAACGCCCTGGTTTTGGTGGAAGGGCTTTGATTTTGTTGATCTTGATCTTACTTGCTGACCTCTTCCCTCAAGGTATGATCTGCACCAATCAAGGGCGAGGCCGATAATGCCCTTTTCTTTTAGGCGTTCAATGAGCAGTCCGTGGTGAACAGAGTCGAATGCTGCAGCTATGTCGATGAAGATAAGTACACAGCCTTGGTGGATGTTGTCAATCAAGGAGATAATATCATTGAGAAGGGAGATGAGAAGGGTTTCTACGCCGTGGTATTCTCTGAAGCCGTGTTGATGAGGATCTCAATCCCTAAAGGTTCTATCAGTGTGTGAATGATGTAAGGAGGACAATGGATATCATAGGTGCCTTTAAGGGATGGTGTAAATAATGAAATTACAGGGCAGAAGAGCAAAGCAGAAATGCTACTGTAGCCTCCCTGCTGGGCACTCTCTTTAAAAATGTGGGATGAGGGGAGGGGAACAAAGAGGGTATCACATTTTCAGGTTTCATTCCTCTCCCAACTTAGGAAAACCTGGAGGGGGAGGGGAAGGAATAGACATAGTCATCGTCACAGAACTCTAAGGATCCACACATTGTGTTCCAAAGCAGTAACTCACATTTATTGCAGAAAATTGATGCAATTTACAAATAATTTCTTCCATTTCTCCCATAACACTGTTCATAATCAGACTGAATAAACTTCAACACTGTTATCCACGGTTCTGAACAACTTTGCACCTCTGGGCCTTCACACACCTCCTGGTCCTTTCTACACCAGGCATATCTCAAATGATTAGTAGTAATAGTAGTAGAGAAGTAGTAGTAGTATTACAATGGGTCTCTCCAGTTGTATTTGCCGATGTAGCTAATATTTGTATTTGTTATTCTAGGGGCAAAGACACTTCTTTGGTCCAGAATCTAGTTTCCCACCTCTTAAGGATAAGGACATAAGAACATAAGATATTCCATACTGGGTCAGACCAAGGTCCATCAAGCCCAGTATCCTGTTTCCAACTGTGGCCAATCTAGGTCATAAGTACTGTCACAGCCCCTCCCTTTGGCAACGTGCTTGGAGGTTAGGGTGGATATTTATTTATTTCTTGAAGTGAGAAACTTCTTTTGCCCAGAGGGATTCTGGGACTAGTAGTTCACCTCTTTGTAATGAATAGTTGTGAATGCCAATGTAAGTGGTAAGGTAAAGGGTTTTATTCCCATACAGCACAAAAAGTTCCAAATGAAAGCAAACAGGTTTCACCTTATTCTGGATTATCACCAAACATTTACAAAGTCCAAACTGTTATACGTGTTTCACAGTTCTTGTTACTTAGGCAGGTTGAAAGCAAACAAATAGGTCAAATAAATCAAAGTTAAAGCTTCTTCTTTTCAGCTTAAACAAACAGTGTTTTCAAGTATGTCCTAGCCACTATACTTCAGGTAGGGATTCCACACTCCCTGCAATACATAGTGTGCAGTCCATAGGATATTCGGGCTGGGCTAATTCAGGTTCCACAAAGTCCAATTGCATAGCCTCTGGCTCTGCTACGTTAATTGCTAAGCCTGAGTTTCCCTTCGGTATGTCTGGCAATACGTCAGTGGTTCTCTCCAGGACTTGCCAGCCCTGCTCTGCTTGTTCTGGCAAACAGGTAATGTGCTCTTTGGCTAGTACTTTCTGTACAGGTTTCCACACCTTCTGCCAACTAGGTTTGCTATAGCCATGGCTCCCTGACTTCCAGGCTTCTCTAAGACCTGGCTCAGATCTAGGAAAGGAATTGTATCTGTACCTCGGCTCTCTGAGCTGTGGATCTCCAGCGTATTGTCTGCAAGGCACTCTCCTGCTTTCTCTGTCTCCTCTGAAGACCTCTCTCTGGGGCTCTCCAATATGAGACTGTCCTTCCTGGAACTTGTATTTTCCCTGTAAGGACTTCCAGTTCAGCTGCCTTTCCTTTTGTAATTGGAGCCTTCTGTTTTCTCTCTCCTCAGTATCAGTAGGAGCTCTCCTCCTCTCTACAGCAGCAACGCTTTCTGCTCCTCTCCCTGGAAGACTTCTCCAATGAAGACTTCCCTTCTGAAGACTTCCCCTCTGAAGACTTCTTTCCTGAGGACTTCCTTCCTGAGGACTTCCCTCTCTCCTATTTAGGGACTGCTTATAAGAGCGTTCCTCAGCTAAAGTGGTGTGTTTGATTACTCTTTGAATTAGGCTTTGCCTCTTCTACTCTAGGGCATGTCAGCTTACTTCGTGAGAGTCCTTGCTTGCTCCCTCTAGCTGAACTTCTATCCAACTGCACTCTACACATGTCTGATTCTTTAACAGAATCAGTGTTTTTTTCTAACTCCATAGGTTCAGTGGTGTCAGCTTCATCACAGTACCTAGCAGTCTCCCCAAAAGACACAGGTTCCTCAATGCTTGTACTGAGTCAAGCAGTGATATCCTGGGTCCCTTTTAATAATGGTTTATGGACATTTCCTCCAGGAACCTGTCCAAACCTTTTTAAAACCCGGCTACACTAACAGCTTTTACTACATCCTCCAGTAACAAATTCCAGAGTTTGATTACACATTGAGTGAAAAAATATTTTCTTTTATTAGTCTTAAATAGGTTACCCTGTAGCTTCATTGCATGTCCTCTAGTTTTTTTATATTCTGATGATGTAAACAATGGATCTACGTTTACCCATTCCACTCCATTCATTAATTTATAGACCTCTATCATATCTCCCCTCAGCCGTCTCTTTTCCAGGTTGAAGAGCCCTAACCTTGTTACCCTCTCTTCATAGGAATCCTTCCATCCCCTTTAATATTTTGGTGGCTCTTCTCTGTACCTTTCTAATAATGCTATATCCTTTTTAAGATACGGCGACCAGAAATGCACACAATATTCAAGGTGCGGTCGCACCATGGAACAATACAGAGGCATTATAATATCCTTTGTTTTATTTTCCATTCCTTTCCTTATGATACCTAGCATTCTATTTGCTCTCTTGGCTGCTGCTGCACACTGGGCAGAGGATTTTAAAGGTCGGGGGTTCAAATCCCACTAGAGGACAGCAACCTTGGGCCGGAAGGACTGGGGTTTCTAGTCCCACAGGTGCTCCTTGTGGTCTTGGGCAAGCCACTTAACCCTCCATAGCCCATGTTCCCTGTAAATAGTTATTTCCAAGTTATAATGCCCTGTTCAATGTAAGTTCAGTTTGTTCAATGTAAACCGCACTGATGCAGAATAGCGCGGTATATAAGAGAATATAAATAAATAAATAAATAAAAATGATGACGCCTAAATCTTTTTCCTGGGTGGTGGTTCCCAATGTGGAACCTTGCATCGAATAACCATCATTTGGGTTGTTCTTTCCTAGGTGCATAACTTTGCACTTGTCCACATTAAATTTCATCTGACATTTGGATACCCAGTCTTCCAATTTATCAAGATCCTCTTGCAATTTTTCACAATCCTCTTGGGTTTTAACAACTTTAAAAGTTTTGTGTCATCTGCAAATTTGATAACCTCATTCATTATTCCCTATTCCAGGTCATTTATGAATATGTTAAAAAACAGCGGATCCAGAACAGATCCCTGGCGTACTCCACTACTCACCTTTCTCCATTGGGAAAATTGGCCATTTAGCCCTACCCTCTGCTTTCTATCTTTTAACCAGTTCCTGATCCACAATAGTACACTGCCTACTATCCCATGACTTTTTAGTTTTGCCAAAAGTCTCTGATGAGGGACCTTGTCAAAGGCTTTCTGAAAGTCCAGATACACTATATCAACTGACTCACCTTTGTCTCTTTAAGTCATCAAGGTTGTGTTGGAACTGGATCCAATGTTCCACAAGAGGGGCTGTGACTATTTTCCTTTTAATACAGCTCTTATGTTCTTGAACGCGTGTTTTAATGGTTCGGATAGCTTTGCCAACATATAAAAGAGAACAAGGGCAAATAATAATATAGACTACATGTGTGGAAAGACAGTTTGTCCTGGTGTGTAGTTTATACTGTTTTTTAATGTGTAGATGTATGAACATATCATTCAGCACAATAGCATGTTTGCAAACTGAGCAGTAGTTACATTTATAATGTCCCTTTTTGGATGGTAAGGAAATGGGAACTGAAGGCATGTAAGAGGAAACTAAGGTATCAGCTAAGTTGCGTTCCCTGTTGTAAGCTCGCTATCAGTGTAGTTACAGGATTTTTACGATTGGCTTAATACCTTAGATGTAAATCTCAAGCTTAAGATGCAATCTAGTCCTACAGAATTACCTTTCCTTGATATCCTTATTAAAAAATTTCCAACTGGTTCAATACTACCATCTTTCATAAGCCTACGGACCATAATAAGTTGCTCCGGTTTGACAGCTTTCACAGTACACAATTAAAAAAGGAATTTACCTGTCTCACAATTCTTACGCCTTCGAAGATTATGCACGGATCGTGAAGAGTTTAAGAGTAAATCTTATGACATGGCTGAACGTTTTTATGCTAGAGGTTATCCTATTGAATGCATTAATAAAGGTTATAGCCGTGCCTGTTCCACCTCTAGACAAGACCTCCTCTTACCTAAAAGCAAAACTTCAGATGATAAATTTGTGTGCATTCTTCAGTTTTCACATCTTTCCTCGAAGATTCAAAAAATTTTGAGAACCCATTGGCACATTCTTCAGACAAGTTCTTGTTTTTGTAACCAGCGACTGACCATCACTTACAACAGGGAACGTTACCGCAGTTTAGTAAACATACCCCTTAAAGTTTTTTGTCATTAAGAAAGTTACCCCTTCCCCCCGGGGTAGGGACTTGGGCTGCTTATTAGTTCAAGAAGAACAAAGGTTCATTTTTCAATTTAATACAGTGACCCCTAGAGGTTTGAATAAAGAAATTGAGTATAATGCTTTTTTATAAAGTTCTTATGTTTTAATATACTTCTGTAACCATGGGTTTTTCCCCCTTTTTTATGTTTCTAATCAAATATATTTTTTAAATTATTTTTAGTGTTTCTTAGCGTTTGTTCTTTTGTTAAATTCCATTTTTATTTGATTGAATACAAAACAGTTTTTCACCCCCTCTGGTATATGTTCCCTTTTTTCAATTAGCTTCTCTTCTGCTGTCAGTCAATATGACGTTTCTGGTGGGAGGAGTTTGTGCTCCCCTTTTATGTCTCTCCTGTCCCTGCGCGGTGTTTTCCCGCTCTTGACAGGATTTACAGGTAAGATATCCTGATGTTTGCAATTTCACAATGTCCTTCTCAAGGGCTTATTCAGTTTCTTTTTTGCGTTTACTCTCTATATGTTTTTATACACAATATGTCGGCAACCTCTGACAATAATGGCTCTCCTCTGCCTTTTATTAACACTACAATCCAACATTGTTTTTAATAATGTGTTCATTCAGTTTATTTTCCCTTATATGTTTGCATTTATGTTATTCAAATGCTGGCCACAGTTGGCCTTTTATAACAGTATTTTTTAGAGATAAGATGTTTTATATAAGATATGCCGGCATTTCCTGACACCACTGGCTTTCTCTTGCCTTTTATTTGCATTGCAACTTAACATTGTTTTCAATAACGGGTCCAGTTAGTTTATTCTTTCTGGTATGTTTGTGTTTATGTTATTTAAATACTGGCCGCAGTTGTCTTTCTATAACAGAAGCTTTTTAAGATATGACATTCTACTGGTAGGAGGAGTTCATTCTGCTTTTAATGCCCCTTCTGCTTCAGCGCTGGGTTTTCCCGCGTTTGACAGCACTTACAGGTTTGGTGTCCATTTACGCTGGCTTATCATTTATGATTATATAACCTAAATTAATTTTTCAGCTCCACCTTTTACCTTGAGTTCATTTCAAATTACTCTCTTGCATAGAAATGGAAAATCATTACCTAATGCAACTGGGTCTCAGCATATTATAAGGCCTTTATTCAGCCAGACTTGCTGGATTGAACCTGCCTTTTTCCACATCAACGACCCTTCACACTGTTGCATTTAGGGTTTTTTTTTACCATTTCTTTGTTATTATTTTTTTAACCAATCTAATTATTTTTCAATTTTGCTTTTATAATTATTTCTTTAGTTTCTTCTTTTTTTCTTTTTTTTATCTAGTTTCTTCTTTTATAATCTTCAAACAATATAAAATCTTTAAATTCACTTCACAGTCCTGAATACCTTATTCACAGTCTTTTAAGATATCCAACAACAATATAATTCAAATTTCCTTAAAACCGGAAAACTTTGCTTATCTGTATTTAGCTGTTGGTTTTGGTAAGAAGCCACGATTCACTTTTTAGAAGATGTTCCCGACGCATATCTACGAAGCACTTCCTCGTTTCACTATTCGAACCTTAAATTACCTTGAAACATGTTGTAAGTATTTCAATCGTTCAGCCAACGTTCAACCCTCTGGATGATGACACACAAACGCCGCGCATGCGGACTCAACTACTTTTCTCTTTAAATACCTGAACGTCCTGGGTTGGTTTAGACTTAATTGCATTGGATTTCTAATAACCTATAGGAGACGCCAATCAACCTGTGCATTTAACCCCTTAGGTGACACTGTGGGGAGCGAAAAAATCCAACGTTGTTCTTTATACACCAATTGTTGTAGATATTAAGTCCCACAGTATTACGTCCACTGGTACAAACTGAAGGGTTGAACGTTGGCTGAACGATTGAAATACTTACAACATGTTTCAAGGTAATTTAAGGTTCTTTATGTTAGTCCTTATGAATTGCAGAAAAAACTGTTTCATGTAGAAGGAGTTCATGAAAGAAAAATTAGCATGTTTTGTTTACAGTCCGTGCAGTGGTGTCAGAGGGAAGGAGAGAAAGCACGCCCTCTGAATGAGAAAAACTGGATAGCCATTTAACGGGTGAAGTTGGATAAACGATTCCCCTGAAGAAACGAATAGTGAAACGAGGAAGTGCTTCGTAGATATGCGTCGGGAACATCTTCTAAAAAGTGAATCGTGGCTTCTTACCAAAACCAACAGCTAAATACAGATAAGCAAAGTTTTCCGGTTTTAAGGAAATTTGAATTATATTGTTGTTGGATATCTTAAAAGACTGTGAATAAGGTATTCAGGACTGTGAAGTGAATTTAAAGATTTTATATTGTTTGAAGATTATAAAAGAAGAAACTAGAGAAAAAAAAGAAAAAAAGAAGAAACTAAAGAAATAATTATAAAAGCAAAATTGAAAAATAATTAGATTGCTAAAAAAATAATAACAAAGAAATGGTAAAAAAAAAACCCTAAATGCAACAGTGTGAAGGGTCGTTGATGTGGAAAAAGGCAGGTTCAATCCAGCAAGTCTGGCTGAATAAAGGCCTTATAATATGCTGAGACCCAGTTGCATTAGGTAATGATTTTCCATTTCTATGCAAGAGAGTAATTTGAAATGAACTCAAGGTAAAAGGTGGAGCTGAAAAATTAATTTAGGTTATATAGCTATATAGGCTCTATAAGGTGACTACATTTAGTTTTATGGTAGCATACAATTATGGAGGGTCACAATAGTTGGTCAAACACATGGAGTTTTTCGGATAACTATATTAAGGATTTAAGTAAAGTAACCACTCCATTTTCTATGGAGGCTGCCACCTCGATGGAATCAAAAGAAACTTGGGAAGATCTTCTGAATTTGCAAAAACGAAAAGTTCGTCAAGAATTACATCGTCTCTCATTGATAGAATATGTAAAAAGACAACACATACCTCGAGGTTTGAGAGTATATAAAGAACCAAAATTACATACAACGAACACAGCCTTCATGGAAAAATGGATTCATATCTTGAACAAGTGTTCAGTCGACCTTATGGTCTTAATTATAGATACAACTCAACAAAGTTTGGATACGCTTCAACAAGAAATTGAAAGTATGACAGAAAAATTAAAAGTTTTGACATCTCAGGGAGATTTCTCCAAACAGCTAGAAGATCAAAAGAAATCGGTAGAAATTACGAGGGAGGATGTTATGAAAATCAAAACAAAAAAATTAAAACGTGATTTTGAAGACTATAATAGTGGTTATGTCTACCCTTGGCAAAATACAAATAAACATATGAAGACAGCCAAACAGAGAAAACGTAGAGTGGAATTTATGGATAGTTCAGATAATAGTAATACTTCGGATTCGAGTAAACAGTCAGGGACGGAAACCGATGAGAATCGCAAAAAAGCACAAGCCTCAGAGAAAACAAAGTCCCGCACCACATCAAGATCAAAACGAAATTGAATTGACCTCAGAAATGTCGGTCATCAATATATCAAGTAACCCTATGTTAGCACAAGAAATGAACATTTTAAATAAAGGTTTATCGTTTGTACCTAAAACCACATTCGATTTTTTTCAGTTCCACATAGATTTTGAAAAATTTCTTCGTAAGCTTCATTTAAAAACATATTTTAATGATCACCCATGGTCGGGTAGAACGGAAAACTACTCGAACAGAATTCCTCTTCCATTGACATCAAATTGGAATCCACCAGAACCTTTACCAGTGTCGCTACAAATATTTAAAGATCTAGTGATGAAAGATATTAATCAGCTATCTCCAACACACTATAAAAAAACGAGTTACTCTTTATCAAGGGCAGAAAATAAAATTTTGAGAGATTTGCAAGCTCGCACTGACATAGTTATCAGAAGGGCTGATAAGGGGGGAGGTACAGTGATTATGAATCGAGAAGATTATTTTCAAGAAGCATACCGACAATTATCAGATACCTTGGTATATAAACAGGTAACAGAAGATCCACAAATTCGGTTACAAAAGATAGTTTTTGATCTCACAAAACAAGCAGCAGAAGCGAAATTAATTACGGAGAAAGAACATAGGTTTCTAAATCCTTTAAACCCAGTTATGTCTAATTTTTACACAGTTCCAAAAATACATAAGAGCCTCACCCACCCTCCAGGCCGTCCCATAGTGGCCACCAGGGGCTCATTGTTAGAGCCAGCGTCAGTTTTTTTGGATTCTTATCTTCGCCCATTGATGCCTAGAATGACTTCGTATGTTAGAGATTCTACTCATTTTCTGTATATGTTGTCTAATTTAGCAGAGCTGACGAGAAGTTCTACCATCAAGTTAGTCACATTGGATGTGACTTCGTTATATACAAGCATACCACAACAGTCAGCTAATGAAATAGTTAAAAAAGCATTACAAGATAGAAGCGATTTACCAAGATCGTTATTAAGTTTTCTGGGAAAACTGACAGATTTAATCTTATACGAGAACCATTTTGGGTTTGAGGCAAATATCTATCATCAAATATCAGGGGTTGCAATGGGGGCGACTTGTGCCCCTTCCATAGCAAACCTTTATATGGAAGAATATGAGCATCGCTGGATATTTGTAACAATTCCAAACCCACATATCAAATGCTGGCGACGTTACATAGATGATATTTTTATGTTTTGGGACGGTTCGGAACAAGATCTGATAACGTTTATTGGTTGGCTGAATGAGAGAGATCCAAATATAAAGTTCACTTATGAATGGGATAGGTTTTGTATTACTTATTTGGATATTAAAATCACAAAAGGAGATGGAATGTGGCATACATCGGTTTTTTGTAAACCTACAGACCGCAATTCACTGCTACATTATTCGAGTGCTCATCCAATAAATTTAAAAAACGGACTTCCATTTTCACAATTTTTACGTTATAGACGTAATTGTTCTGATATTTCGGATTATATCATAGAAGCAAAAAAACTTACAAGAAAATTTAGAGATCGTGGTTACCCTAAACCAGTGGTATCTCGTGCCTATAAAAGAGCTCTTTATAATCATAGAGAAACTTTGGTTACAGATTCGCCATGTAGAACGAAAGCAGATGATCCTCATGTTAATTTGGTTACAGCATATTCACCTTTGAGTTACAAAATACAGGGCATTCTTAAGCGCCATAGTAATGTGCTACAACAAATTCCAGGGTTAGATGATAAACACATAAGATGTGTGTGGAGGAGACAAAAAAATCTTAAGGAGATATTAAGTCCCACAGTATTACGTCCACTGGTACAAACTGAAGATATAAGAAATGGAGGACATTCAAAATGTACTAGATGTGATATCTGTATGATCACGCTAGAGATACAATTTTTTGAATACGAAGGAAAAACTTACAAATTATTGCATGCCACCAATTGCCAGTCCACATATGTAGTGTATGGGGTATTTTGCCCTTGTCGTTTGTTATACGTGGGGAAGACCACTCGGACATTGCAAATACGCATGCGTGAACATCGCAGCCGACTAAAGTGTCAGCGAAAAGAGGCTCCAATGATAGATCACTGTCTTCAATTCCAACATAAATTTACGGATCTTAGATGTTTTTGTATTGAACAGGTCAAACGAGGGTTGCAAGAACGTACCAAGGAACAACAATTGGTGTATAAAGAACAACGTTGGATTTTTTCGCTCCCCACAGTGTCACCTAAGGGGTTAAATGCACAGGTTGATTGGCGTCTCCTATAGGTTATTAGAAATCCAATGCAATTAAGTCTAAACCAACCCAGGACGTTCAGGTATTTAAAGAGAAAAGTAGTTGAGTCCGCATGCGCGGAGTTTGTGTGCCATCATCCAGAGGGTTGAACGTTGGCTGAACGATTGAAATACTTACAACATGTTTCAAGGTAATTTAAGGTTCTTTATGTTAGTCCTTATGAATTGCAGAAAAAACTGTTTCATGTAGAAGGAGTTCATGAAAGAAAAATTAGCATGTTTTGTTTACAGTCCGTGCAGTGGTGTCAGAGGGAAGGAGAGAAAGCACGCCCTCTGAATGAGAAAAACTGGATAGCCATTTAACGGGTGAAGTTGGATAAACGATTCCCCTGAAGAAACGAATAGTGAAACGAGGAAGTGCTTCGTAGATATGCGTCGGGAACATCTTCTAAAAAGTGAATCGTGGCTTCTTACCAAAACCAACAGCTAAATACAGATAAGCAAAGTTTTCCGGTTTTAAGGAAATTTGAATTATATTGTTGTTGGATATCTTAAAAGACTGTGAATAAGGTATTCAGGACTGTGAAGTGAATTTAAAGATTTTATATTGTTTGAAGATTATAAAAGAAGAAACTAGAGAAAAAAAAGAAAAAAAGAAGAAACTAAAGAAATAATTATAAAAGCAAAATTGAAAAATAATTAGATTGGTTAAAAAAATAATAACAAAGAAATGGTAAAAAAAAAACCCTAAATGCAACAGTGTGAAGGGTCATTGATGTGGAAAAAGGCAGGTTCAATCCAGCAAGTCTGGCTGAATAAAGGCCTTATAATATGCTGAGACCCAGTTGCATTAGGTAATGATTTTCCATTTCTATGCAAGAGAGTAATTTGAAATGAACTCAAGGTAAAAGGTGGAGCTGAAAAATTAATTTAGGTTATATAGCTATATAGGCTCTATAAGGTGACTACATTTAGTTTTATCTTATCATTTATGATGCCCCCATACCACTATAGTTCTTATATCTTATTTTATCTCATTTTTTGAGAATTTCAACATTTACCGTTGTTACGTTATTAATTTTTGACATAAAAGTATTTTTAAAAGAATTCCATGGTTTTATCACACTGACTATTGTGGTAAGGAGAGCTGTATAGAAGGGATGGAATGGGAAGAAAGTGAGACCTGTGCCTTTCAAAGCAGAGATCAACAGAGTTCCCATAGTAACCACAAGCCTCCGAGGCAGACTACAGCTAGTACTAAGCCCCGCCCACTTAATGACGTTAGAGCTAGGTTGAGCCCTAACAGCTCTCACGTGTGCAGGGAGAAAGGCGTGGTGCCTAAGAAGCACCAGTTTAAAACTGCTTCAATGTTTGAGAAAGGGGGAGAAGAGGAAGGCAAGAAGCAAAGCAGGCAGCAGCAGACACGGCAGAACTTGCAGGAAAGCACGCAGCAAGAGAGTCTGAAACAGCTGAGAGCTGAGCAGCAGAGAGCCCTGGAATCAAGGCAGAAACGTGTCTGAAGGTACCTCAGAGAAAGGAAGCTGGAGGAGTCAATTCCCAGGTGGGGAAACAGCTCGGGGAGCCAGTTGAGCCCTGGAGATAGAGAGAATAAGTTGCCTAAAGTTCCTAGCAAAGCTCTTTCTGAAGAAGTGGTTAGAGAGCTAAGAAAAAGTGCCAAACACTGTGTTAGCCAGAGGGCTGTAAAGCAAACTTCAGACAGAAATAAGAAGTGTGCCAGTGACTGCCGTGACTCAGCAGTGAGAGATATTGAAAGGCTGATAAGGGAGAGAGAAACTCCGTCTTTAGAGCCTGTTGCTACAGAGCAGAGAGAACACTTGCTGCTAAAGCTGGATGAGCTGCTACGGGGTGTAAATCATAAATCCTATGATACCCGTCCACAGGAAGATAGCTCTAGTGAGTCTACTCATGAAATGGAAATAGAATTGTGTGAAAGCCCATCTGAAAGTGATACTGAAGAAATGCAATGTTCTTATTGCAAGGCAAACGAACTGAACATGTGCTAAGCTCAAGCCCATGTGAAGGAAGGGTTTGTCTAAAGCAATTATAAGCTAGTTTCTATGAACTGAGAAGGGAAAGAAACTTGCTGGAAGTTTAAAAACAGTTATAACCTCTTTTCTATGGAAGCTGTGAAAGAAAAGAAACTTGTTGAAAGTTTAAGTTACTTTGATATGGTCAACAGCCTTAGCTTTAGAAGGTAGTTACCAGAAGGAAGCTAAGAGTTGACACTGTGAAGAAGAAATTCCTGTCTGTTTGAGTTAAGCCTGTTGGGAGTTTATTTATCCTTTGCCTTTGGGAGAAATTATCCTTACCTGTGTTTAGTGCAACGAATTTAATGCGAGGGGGAAACCCTAAAAAATAAATTTCTCTGTTTTTGCCAAACAAATTGTGTGGTCACACTGCTTGCTCAAAAGAATAGCTGAAACTACATATCCCAGCAGTCCATGCTGGGGACAGTATTCAGAAGAGCAATTAAGGTGAGCCCTCTTGCTCATCGGCCACCGGCCAGGGTGGGAGGACGCGACACTATGCACAATATGTCGGTTTCTTGTAAATTAGAAGCGTTTCATGACAGCACTTACAAGTTTGGTGCCCGTTCACGCTGGCTCATCTTCTGTGATTCCTCCATACCACTATAGTTCGTATATCTTATTTTATCTCATTTTTTGAGAATTTCAACATTTACCATTGCTACGTTATTAATTTTTGACATAAAAGTTTTTTAAAAAGTATTGCATGGTTTTATCACACTGACTATGCACAATATGTTTTTTCTTGTAAATTAGAAGTGTTTTATGACATTTTACCTTGTAACTATGAGTTTTATGATTTTAGTGTTTTATATGCATGTGTATTATAGTTATTGTGTTTTTTATACATATTTGTATCAAATTACTATTATATGTTCTTATAATAATCACCACATATTGTGGTGATGCGCAGGTAGCTGAGCCTTTTAAAACTGAAAAAAAAGAGTTTTTTTTCTCATGAGCGGGGGAAGGGCTCACTACAGCATAGCTCCCAGGCAGAGAAAGAAGCTAGAACACACACTAACAAGGATAGCTTGAAGCCACACCCAGACTCTAGAGCTCGTGCAGGCAGAGAGGGGGTGGGGCCAGAGAAGGAAACAAGCTGCAGGATATTTAAGCTGCGTCACTCAGGAAGTGAGAAGGCAACAGGAAGAGAGGCAACAGATACAGAGAGAGAGGATACAGATTCAGCAGCTGAAGCAAAAGCAGAGAGAGGACGTGCTCAAGGAAAACTGCATGCTAAAAGCCAGGAGGAGAGGCCAAGAGTCCAGAGGAACCAAGGGAAGAAACAGCAGTATAAAGCTGTAGGGCCTGGAGGTTCAAAGGGGACCAGCCATAACTCCCAAGGCAAGTGCAAAGGTTGTGGGTATGAGTGGAGCTGGGGAAGACGTCAGGAGTATATGACTGATTCTGAAAGTAACAGCTCAAGTCCTGAGTCTGTGATTAGGCAGTGCATAAAACCAGTTGGAAAGAGGGTTTCTGCCAGTAAAGCAACTTGTCTGTGTCCTGAACAGGAGTGGCTAAGTGAAAGAAGGGCAAGAGCTTTTGACCCGGTAAAAAGGGGAAGCCAGAAGTTAAAATGGGGGAAACTTCTTAAGCTTTTAAAAGAAGTAAAGCATAGCGTTCCAGAACGTGCCCCAAGCCCTGAGTGTTATAGCACCCCAGAAGAAATGGAAATAGAGCCGTACTCAGACTCTCCAATATCCTCTGCAGAATCCATGGAGTGTGGGATTTGTATAAGCCGTGTTTAATGCTTTTATAAGAAGCTGTGGGTAACAGGTTAAGAAGATAATCTGTGCTGGTGTTATTGTGTGCCAAGGTGAAAAGCAGACAAGAAGTCACAAGAACCTCATTGTTTAAAAGCAGCCAATTGTATCTCTGAAGAAGCCAGGTTAACAGGGCTAGCGGTTTTAAACCAGGAGGCAGCACAGGAGAGATATCCTAATCTGCAGCAGCTGAGAGTTAAAGGTCAAAAACTGTCTTACAGAAGTTTTTGTGAAACTGTGCCTTTAAAAGTGTTAGACTGCTTTTGTAAATGGAAGAAGCTAAAAAGAGTATCAAGAGTGAAGTAACTACTTGAAGAAATATTGCTGAGAAGTTTAAGGGAGAAAATATCCTGTATTTTCAGTTTGCAATATTGTTTGCCTTATCAAGGTCATTTGCCTCAGCAAGGTCATTTGCCAAAATTGGTTCCAGAAAGAAATAAATAAAAAGCAATTTAAGTTAACAAATTGTCCTGTGATCCTCTTCCACTCGAATTGCTGACAAAGCAAACCCACAACTACACAAAAGAAGAGTGATGTCCAGCGCTCCCCACTAGGCAACCGCCTAGGCGGACGGGGCAACGGCCACAATATAGATTGGTCACACTTCATATCAGTTTTTTATATATGCTGGGTACAACTGTTTTTAGTGATTTATATGCATGTGTATCATATTTATTGTGTTTTTAATACCTTCTGTACTACATTGCCATATTTTATGAATGACGTTTTTATGTTTCTTCATTCACATTTTATGATGTTTGCCACATTATTATCACTTATTTTTATATGCAGTTTGTCACTATTGCTTTTTGATATGATTGCCTTTGGTTCATTTGTTATGATCACTCCTGACATTGGATGGTTCTTATGTATCAATTTTATTTGTCTGCTTTAGATTGGGAAAGAGTGATACTGTTCCACT
The DNA here is from genome assembly GCA_033557465.1 of Ichthyophis bannanicus. Lineage (NCBI taxonomy): Eukaryota > Metazoa > Chordata > Amphibia > Gymnophiona > Ichthyophiidae > Ichthyophis > Ichthyophis bannanicus. The sequence continues at coordinate 79,317,335 of CM066048.1, forward strand.
CCTCCGGACGGTTTCTATGCTCAGTCTTTTGTACTTTTGGTAATGTGTTGTATTTTATTTTGTTTGTTTTTTAATATTTTTGTTTATATTTGAGAATTGTACTTTCCATATTTTAATTGTGTGTTTATGTGTCTGTTTTCAGACCCCTGATGAAGGCCTAGGGCCGAAACTTGTTTAGTTGGGTCTTTAATAAAGTATCTTTTGGATATTCCTTGGCCCTGGTCTTTGTCCTCTGCTACTTTCCACTTAATATTCTGCAGAAGGCCCCCTTCTTCTTTTTTTGGGTACCTGTTTATTCACACCTTCAAAAAAACATAACAGATTAGTAAGACAAGATCTTCCTTGTCTAAAGCCATGTTGGCTGTCTCCCATTAAATCATGACTAGCTACATGTTCAGTAATTTTGTTCTTTATGATGGTTTCTACCATTTTTCCCGTCAGGCTCACTGGTCTGTAGTTTCCCGGATCACCCCTGGAACCCTTTTTAAAAACTGGCGTTACATTGGTCATCCTCCAATCTTCAGGCATTACAGATGATTTTAATGATAGTTCACAGATTACTAATACAGGTCTGTAATCTCATATTTCAGTTCTTTCAAAACCCTTGGATGTATACCATCCAGTCTAGGTAAATTGCTACTCTTCAGTTTATCAAATAGTTGCAATACATCTTCCCGGTGTATCAATATTTCTTTCAATTCTTCTGCAGTATCACCTTTAAATACCACTTCAGTCATGGGTAACATCCCTACATCTTTTTCAGTAAAGACTGAAGCAAAGAATTCATTCAGTCTCTCCGCTATGGCCTTGTCCCCTCTTAGTGCCCCTGTAATTGTACCTCTTTATCTGAGCAGCTCTGTTGTCTTTATGTTTATGTTCATGTATCCTTCCCTTTGGCTCCTTATACATACCTTGGTGAATGTTCCACGGGGTGGCTACCTCAAGATCCAAAATGGGGACCCCATACTACTCTAACTACTTACCAACTTATGCACTCAGAAATCTCCTTGTGGTGCCAAACTCCTTTTCCACTTCAAACTCAGGTTAGAAAATGAGAAGATAATATATAAGGGGGCGCCTAGTTCAAACACGTTTTAAGGCACTTATGTTAAGCCTATTTGTTAAAAACAAGTTGGGGCCTACTACTTTATAAAATGTTAATGCTAGAGGTCTAATGCACACCGATATTGCAGGTTTGGACATTTACAGCTGGCATACACTGGTTATTTGTATATATGTACATATCCCACATCAGTGTATTCATGTAACAGTGCCCCTTATACCCAAAGGTATGAGTATACATGTATCCAGATATACATGTATACGGATATACTTATACTTCTACAGATACACTTATTTACACCACTAGTGTGATGTGCCTACCCTCCGAATCATCCTATGCGCGCCCCAAATTCTACTGTATTTATTACTCTTGAATTTGTTTTGAGTATACTGGTTATTTGTATATATGTACATATTGTGTGATGTGATGTGCCTACCCTCCGAATCAACCTATGCGCGCCCCAAATTCTACTGTACTGATTTGACAGTTCTCCTATTGTAATCGGACCGCTGCTGATCGCTGGAAGCAGCGGTATATAAGTGATTGCTAAATAAATTGCTAAATAAATAAATGCTCAAGTAAGCGCATAAAATTATAGAATGTTATAGTCTATATGTGTACTTGCCCTCTCCGCCCACACTCCACCCAGACTCCGCCCATGTACAAGCCCACTGACGAAGTACACACCTTGATGCTAAAGAAGAAGTAATTAGACCTTACCTGCTAATTAGTGTTCCTGAAGCAACTCCAGTCCAGCCCCTCTCTTCTGGATTGTGTAACCCTTCCAGCAGCTTGGAGGCTGAGCCTATCATCGTTTTGATGATGCTCTGGTATAAGTACCACTGGCACCACCCACTGGCACCAGTAATCTATCGAAAAAGCAGACTTATTGAAGAGACAATTAAGTAACCATAACTTCTTAAGGAAAGTATTAACATTTTTTTTTTCAAACTTGTAGACTATCCTCTCCCCTCCCTCCTGGTAGGCACTTTTCCCCACCCCCCGGAAAGGAAGGGAGGGGGAGGGAGGAGAAGGAGGCTTACCTGAATCCGCACTCGCCCTCATCAACACTCCAAAGGGCCCTGCCATAGCATCCCACCTTGCCTCCGGAACTTGCAAGGAGCTCTCCGACATCTTCTTCACTCCCTGTCTTCGGTCCGGTGCTCTTCCTCTGGAAAAAGGAATCCTGCAACTGAAAGACCCGGGTGGGATCAGGGACTGGACTGGAGTTCCTTCAGGAACACTAATTAGCAGGTACAGTCTAATTACTTCTTCCTTATCGTCTCTCCAGTCCAGTCCCTCTATTCTGCAGTTCAAGCCTGGGAGGGGTTCACCATCCCGGACCGAAGCACTGCATCCCCAAAACCAGCATCCGTTGCCGCCTGGACATCCAGCCTGTAGTGTTTGGCAAAGGTATGCAGCGATGACCAAGTGGCCACTCTGCAAATGTCCAGCAGCGGAACCAAACTATGTTCCGCCCATGATGTCGCCTGGGCTCGAGTTGAATGTGCTCGAAGACCCCCCGGGGCCTGTCTCCCTTTCAGGATATAGGCCGACGCAATAATCTCCCTGATCCATCTAGAAATGGACGCCTTGGCTGCCGCCTCCCCCTTGCGCGGCCTTCTGAACTGAACGAATAACCGTTCGGACTTTTGAAAGGACGCCGTGCGAGTCAGATAATGCTTCAACACTCTGCGCAAATCCAGGAGGCGTAACTTCCCATCATCCCCCTTCTGCCCTTCACTAGAAAAGGACAGGAGAGATATGACCTGGTTCACATGAAAGGGAGAAACAACCTTAGGCAAAAAGGAAGGAACTGTCCGCAACACCACCTTCTCCTTGAACAAAGAGAGAAAGGGCGGCAGAGAAGACAGAGCCTAAAGTTCAGAAATACGTCTAGCTGAGCAGATAGCTACCAGAAAAACTGTTTTTAGGGTCAAATCCTTCAATGAGGATTTTCCCCCTGGTTTGAAAGGTTCCCCAGTTAACGCATTCAACACCAGATTGAGGTCCCATGGGGGAATCACAGACCTCTGCTGGGGCCGCAAACGCCTAACTGCTCACAGGAACCTGCTAATGTCAGCGTGGTCCCCTAAGGGCTTTCCACGGACCTTACCCCTATAACAAGAAATGGCCGCTAACTAAACCCGCAAGGAGCTAGCCGCTAGGCCTTTCTCAAATCCTGTTTGCAAAACCTCCAGCACCTCCGGTACGGAGGCCATTGGGGGCTTCTTCTCTTGACCCGCACACCATGCCTCAAATATACGCCATACCCTCACATACGAGAGGCAGGTCGAGCACTTCCGCGTGCTCAACAAGGTCGAAATTACTGCTCCTGAATATCCCCGCTTCCGGAGCCGTGCCCTTTCAATAGCCAGGCCGTAAGCGAGAATCGATCCACCTGGGGCATCCGTACTGGTCCCTCTAGTAACAGATCATTCCTGCAGGGAAGCCGCCATGGTGGCCCGGCCATTAGTCTCACCAAATCTGCATACCATGGCCGTCATGGCCAGTCCGGGGCTATGAGAATTACAAATCCTTGGTGGGCTTCCACCCTCTGCAGGACTCTCCCTAGGAGAGCCCAGGGAGGGAAAACATACAGGAGACCTTCCAAAGGCCACTTCTGGACCAGAGCGTCCAGGCCTTCCGACATCCTTTCTTTCCTGCGACTGAAAAATTGATTTGCCTTGGCTGCTTCCCATCTTGCCATGAGGTCCATGATCGGAGCCCAACGGGCTACCACCTGGTCGAACACCTCCTGAGCCAATTCCCACTCTCTGTGGTCTATCTTGCACCTGCTCAGGTAATCGGCCATGACGTTGTCTATATCGGCCAAGCGCTGTGCTGATAGAGCTATTAAATGGGTTTCTGCCCACCACAACAGGCTGTCCGCTTCCTCCTCCAAAGGAGGACTGCTTGTTCCTTCCTGGCGGTTGATGTAGGCCACTGTCGTGAAGTTGTCGGAGAGGACGCAGACTGCTCTTTGTCGACTAAGGGCTAGAATGCTCTGAGTGCTAAGGCCTCAGCCCGCATTTCCAGTCTGTTGATGGACCACTGAGCCTCCACCGTACTCCAGCGACCCTGGGCGAACTGGCCCTCGCAATGAGCCCCCCAGCCGGCCAGACTTGCATCTGTCGTCAACTGCACCCACAGTGGAGGTTCAAGGGGCATTCCACGTTCTAAGTTCTTTGGGCAACGCCACCACTGTAAGGTCTTCCTGATCAGTTGGGGGCAGAGTAACCTCATGGATAACGGATGATGTTGATGGGACCATCGTCACAGCAAGGCCCGTTGAAGCAGCCGCATATGTGCTCTGGCCCACAGCACCACCTCTATCGTTGCCGCCATGGTTCTCAGCACTTGTAGGTAATGCCAGGCCATAGGGTTTGTGATAAGGAAGCTTATCATAGTTCAGGAAGAAATAATACAAGAGGTGAATTGGCTCTGAATAAGCAACCTGTGCTGGCTGGTAAAAGCATAAAAACAGAGTGTTTACCTAAAAGACTACCAGACCCAGAATGCACTGGTTTACAGAAAGCCTCTAGGAGAGCTGAAGTGGGGAAACATGTGCCTAATCAGAGGAGCAATGATGTAATCCCTAATCACCCATCTCCTAGGGCAGGGCTTGATTCAGAACACCTGGACTGTGCTTGGGTAAAGTGTCCATCTAGGCACTTTAAAACTAGAAGAAATTCTTCACACAGAGAGCAAGGCTGGCAACGGCAAGAGGAAGGAGGACGGCGACAGCAAGAGCAAAGAGAACACAGAAGGAAGAACAGCAAGACGTCCAGGAGGTCTAAGAAAGGAGCCTGTGGCAGTACGTATGCTGGGAGAGATTCCGGGGACAAGCACTCTTCATTGGACTGGAAGAAACCAGAGGCTTGGAGATATACAGCCAGGAACCCCCAGAGAGCACCTGTAAAGGAGACGGCTGCATCTACAGAAAGAAGGAGCTCTAATACCTATTTAAGGAGGTATGGGAAAAGAGACCTAAAGTCCAGAGATTCTGACTGGAGAGCTGGGCACAGAAGCTTTACTACCTACTGGCCAAAATACCCAGAGAGGAAACCTAATGACAAAGTGATCTCAGGTATGAACTCTGATCTGTTCCCTAGCTTTGCACAAGGAAGACAGCAGGGAAACAATTGCTATCCTGATAGTGATTAGTTAGAGAATTCCTCTGAGCCAGTGTATGAAAATGATCCTATGATATTTCAGGAGCAAGGGGAAATATCAAATGGGCAAGTGGAATGCATGGATTGCTCTCTGTCTAAGTTGCTGTTTTAAAGTAATCCTCAGTTAAGCATCAAACACCAAAAGGAACTGTACTGCTTTTTTTTACTACCCAGAAAAGTTTCTTTGTGAGAAAGCTTTAGGGTAAGTTGGAGCTACGTGGAGAGTGGACCAGCAAGGGTTTGCAGCTGGTTGAGCACCTGTGATTAAGCCAGGCACAAGTGCATGTGGGACTTTGGAAGAAAACTTCTTCACTGTGTGAAAGGAAGAAAGTTGTCTTTTTTTTGGATAAAGAGAATTTTCCTTTTGGGTTTATTTTTCATTTCAGCACTGCTAAGAAAGATTATTAGCAGGGGCTAGAAGAAAGACCTTTTCTGTTTCATCAAGGTCTTTATTAAGTTGTTGCATAAGTAATTCAGTTGCCTTATTTATTTGTTTTGTTTCCTTAATACAATTCCTGAAGAAAGTATCCTGTTGATGTTACCAAGCATATCTGTGCGAGGGAATAACTCCCCATAAATAAAATCTGTTTTCTCCTTACACTAGAACAACTACAATTCATTATTTTTGTTGAACGGCTGATTTTGTGTGAATGAACTACAACACCCACAATCCTTTGCAAGTCATATAAATTCCTGTCTTTGCCAAGATTGTGGAACTTTCACAACAAGCACCCCCGTTTACAGTGGCGTAGTTGGCAGGATTGCTTTTACACAAAGGATTTCCAGGATTTATAAGGATTACAACTGAAAAGTGAAAGAAAAAAAGTTCAAGTCAAAAACTGGAGAGTGGCTTTTTCCCTTAACAACGTCTTGGAGAAAAAGAAGAGGCTGTTCCAGGAGCTGTTCCAAGGAGGAAAAGACCCTGTGTGAGCTGGATTCATCACTGGCATAAGGTATTAAGTACCTGGGCATGTCTAGTGGTGGACAGGAGTAAGGCACAGGGGTAAATTGGAAAAAAAATAGGAGAAAAACACCTGTTTGTAGGGTGCTGCTCTGTGGGGTTTTTTTTCTCTTTTGTTTCTTGCAGGGATATACAGAGATGGATCCTAGGGAACTGGCCAGCTGGATGGCAGCTCAATTTGCCAAGCAACAAGAGGTCGTGCAGCAGGCTCAGGACTCTGCAATCAAAGCCCTGAGGGAGCAGCAGAAGTCAGTGCATGACCTTGTGGAAGCCTTAATTGCACTTCACACCCAAGGTGGTGCAAGACCAGCAATAACACCTGGTATTCCACATGTGGACAGTGTGGGACTCAGTCAGGGAATTGGGGCATTTAGTTTTGGGAAACTCACTCCAGAAGATAATGTTGATGATTTCCTTGAATCTTTTGAGAGAGTGGCACAAGCATTAGCATGGCCAGAGACCCAGTGGGCAATAAGGCTGGCAGCCTCATTAACTGGGGAGGCGCTTGCCGCTTATAGGGCAATGCCAGCAACTCAAGCTTTAAATTATAGAGATGTAAAATCTGCTATAAGAGATTGCCTAGGGTTGTCTGTTTCAGAATATAGGCGAATGTTTAGAGCTACTGCATTAAGAGTGGGTGAAACACCCAGGGCTCTGAGTCAGAGAATCAGAGGATTGGCTATAAAATGGTTGGAGCCTGAGGGAAAGACTATGGAAATGTTATTGGACATTATGTTATTGGACATGCTTGAACAATTCATGTCTGCTGTGCCAAAAGACTTGCACACTTTCCTTATACAGCAAAATTGCCAGAACCTGGGAGAGGCAACCATTTTAGCAGAGTGGTTCTTGGAAGCCACGCTGGCTTGCCATAGAATGGGTGGCCCTCTGAAGGTTGGAGCTGAGGCAAGCTGTGCTTTATCAGAAAAGAAAATGGTTAAAAATGTTGTTTCTGAGAATAATAGTACTGTACCTACCCAGATTATAAAGTGGAGTAAAAAGAAATGTTACAAATGTGGAAAATGGGGACATTTGGAAAAGGAATGCCAGATTCACACTAGCTTGATAGGTGTTGATTTAAAACAGCCTAAAGAAGGGTTCCTTTTGGTGGTTGATGTGCAGGGAATTACCACGAATGCTCTGTTAGACTCTGGGGCAGACCAGAGTATGCTGTCAAAGAGGCTTTGGAAGCAGATAGAGGCCCAAGAAGGATTTGAGCCTAGAACCCCTGAAAGCCAGGTTTACATTAGATGCATTCATGGTGCTGCAACATCATATCCCACGTACAGGCTAATGGTTAAGGGCTTGGGGGAACAAGAGGAAATTCCTTTAGCAGTGGTACCTAGGCTTCCATTTGACTTAGTTCTAGGAAGAGACTGGCCAAAATTTAAGCAGGGACTAGTGAAAGGACTAGGAAAGAAGGAGGGAGATGGAATGATGGTAATAGCTCCTGGGCCTTTGTTTGAAAGTCCTCAGACCCCAGTTAAAAAGATGGTTAAACTTTCAGAAGACAAAACTACCAAGAAGCAGATTTTCACCTTGAAATACTGTAGGGTCACAGAGAAGGCCCAAGCTCCTAAGCGGGCAACCCCTCAAGCTGCTGGGTTTGACCTGTGCAGTGTGGAAAATGTGACTGTACCTGGCCAAGGGAGAGCCCTGGTTGACACTGGACTCCAAGTTGAAATACCCATTGGGTGCTATGGGCGAGTAGCCCCAAGATCAGGATTAGCCCTGAAGTATTTCATTGATGTGGGAGCTGGAGTGATCGATCCCGATTACAGGGGCAATGTTAAAGTTCTGTTATTTAATTTTGGACAGAAGGATTACCATGTAAGGACGGGAGATAGAATCGCTCAATTGATATGTGAAAGACTGGGTTTCCCACCTGTGGAGGAAGTCACAACTTTGTCCAATTCTGAGCGTGGAACCAAGGGCTTTGGTTCAACTGAAGGCAGGGGGGTAAAGAGCCTAGCTGCCACCTGTGACCGTGGAAGGGAGGTGCATGAAGAGGAGGATTTGGGACCCCAAGTATCTGACTGTAAGGAGAGCTCAGAACCCCAAATAGGTGAGGACCTGTCAGTGGTACAGCAAGAAGAACTAAGGAAATTGCTAAAAGAATTCCCAGATGTTTTGACTCCCATACCTGGGGAGACACATTTGGTTGCACATGAGATTATAACTCCACCTGGGAAGTTAATTCGTCAAAGGCCATACCGCTTGCCTGAAGCAAAGAGACAAGAAGTAGTGGCACAAGTTCAGGAAATGTTAGACATGGGAGTAATAGAGGAGTCGAAGAGTCCCTGGAATAGCCCCATAGTCTTGGTGCCAAAGCCTGATGGCTCTTTAAGATTCTGTATTGATTTCCGGCAGGTAAATGCAATATCAGTTTTTGATGCATATCCAATGCCAAGAATTGAAGAGCTGTTGGACCAGCTTGGACAAGCCCAATATTTAACCACCCTTGATATGACAAAAGGCTATTGGCAAATCCCTCTAACCAGGGAGTCGAAGCCGAAGACTGTGTTCAGCACCCCCGTTGGCCTTTTTCAATTCAAAAGGATGCCTTTCGGACTGCATGGAGCGGCAGCTACCTGCCAAAGGTTCATGGACCAGGTACTTCGACCCCATCAAAATTATGCCTTTGCCTATATGGATGATGTCATAATCCATAGTAATACTTGGGCGGAACATCTAAAGAGAATCAGAGCAGTCTTATGCTCCATGAAGCAAGCGGGAATCACTTTGAATCCAAAGAAGTGTGCCTTTGCTAAGAGAGAGGTAAAATACCTAGGCCACTTGGTGGGAAGAGGGAAAATTCAACCCCTAATGAGCAAGGTGGATAGCATCAGGAATTTTCCTCCTCCAACCACGAAGAAACAGCTGAGGAGTTTCTTGGGGCTTATTGGATACTACCGCAGATTTATACCACAGTTTGCAGAGGAAAGTGCAATATTTACTGATATGCTGCAGAGGAATTGCCCAAATCAGCTAAAATGGACTCCCGAAGCTGAAAAAGCATTTTCAGTGCTAAAAGGGAAGTTGTGTACAGGACCGGTACTGAAAGGGGTGGATTTCAGAAAACCCTTCTTGGTTCAAACAGATGCTTCGGATGTAGGGCTGGGAGCTGTGCTATCCCAATGTCATGAAGTGGAGGAGCATCCTGTGATGTACCTGAGCAGGAAATTGTCACCAGCTGAACAGACGTATTCCACAATAGAGAAGGAATGCTTAGCCATAAAGTGGTCAGTGGAGGCATTAAGGTTTTATCTCACAGGGAGGAAGTTCCTACTGGTTACAGACCATGCCCCACTAAAGTGGTTCCAACAGATGAAGAACCACAATGCCAGGTTGACACGCTGGTACATGTCCTTACAGGCATTTGATTTTCAAGTGGAACATCGTGCTGGAAAATTACACAAAAATGCGGATGCCCTTTCGCGTATTACGGACTGTAAAGAAGAGGTTTCACAATTGGCACCAGTCCGTAATAACCTAAGCAGGGGGGTATGTGATAAGGAAGCTTATCATAGTTCAGGAAGAAATAATACAAGAGGTGAATTGGCTCTGAATAAGCAACCTGTGCTGGCTGGTAAAAGCATAAAAACAGAGTGTTTACCTAAAAGACTACCAGACCCAGAATGCACTGGTTTACAGAAAGCCTCTAGGAGAGCTGAAGTGGGGAAACATGTGCCTAATCAGAGGAGCAATGATGTAATCCCTAATCACCCATCTCCTAGGGCAGGGCTTGATTCAGAACACCTGGATTGTGCTTGGGTAAAGTGTCCATCTAGGCACTTTAAAACTAGAAGAAATTCTTCACACAGAGAGCAAGGCTGGCAATGGCAAGAGGAAGGAGGACGGCGACAGCAAGAGCAAAGAGAACACAGAAGGAAGAACAGCAAGACGTCCAGGAGGTCTAAGAAAGGAGCCCGTGGCAGTACGTATGCTGGGAGAGATTCCGGGGACAAGCACTCTTCATTGGACTGGAAGAAACCAGAGGCTTGGAGATATACAGCCAGGAACCCCCAGAGAGCACCTGTAAAGGAGACGGCTGCATCTACAGAAAGAAGGAGCTCTAATACCTATTTAAGGAGGTATGGGAAAAGAGACCTAAAGTCCAGAGATTCTGACTGGAGAGCTGGGCACAGAAGCTTTGCTACCTACTGGCCAAAATACCCAGAGAGGAAACCTAATGACAACGTGATCTCAGGTATGAACTCTGATCTGTTCCCTAGCTTTGCACAAGGGAGACAGCAGGGAAACAATTGCTATCCTGATAGTGATTAGTTAGAGAATTCCTCTGAGCCAGTGTATGAAAATGATCCTATGATATTTCAGGAGCAAGGGGAAATATCAAATGGGCAAGTGCTCTCTGTCTAAGTTGCTGTTTTAAAGTAATCCTCAGTTAAGCATCAAACACCAAAAGGAATTGTACTGGTTTTTTTTTACTACCCAGAAAAGTTTCTTTGTGAGAAAGCTTTAGGGTAAGTTGGAGCCACGTGGAGAGTGGACCAGCAAGGGTTTGCAGCTGGTTGAGCACCTGTGATTAAGCCAGGCAAAAGTGCACGTGGGACTTTGGAAGAAAACTTCTTCACTGTGTGAAAGGAAGAAAGTTGGTTTTTTTTGGATAAAGAGAATTTTCCTTTTGGGTTTATTTTTCATTTCAGCACTGCTAAGAAAGATTATTAGCAGGGGCTAGAAGAAAGACCTTTTCTGTTCCATCAAGGTCTTTATTAAGTCGTTGCATAAGTAATTCAGTTGCCTTATTTATTTGTTTTGTTTCCTGAATACAATTCCTGAAGAAAGTATCCTGTTGATGTTACCAAGCATATCTGTGCGAGGGAATAACTCCCCATAAATAAAATCTGTTTTCTGCTTACACTCGAGCAACTACAATTCATTATTTTTGTTGAACGGCTGATTTTGTGTGAATGAACTACAACACCCACAATCCTTTGCAAGTCATATAAATTCCTGTCTTTGCCAAGATTGTGGAACTTTCACAACAAGCGCCCCCGTTTACAGGTTCCGCCTGTCCAGAAATTGCGACATGAGGTTCCTCAGATCCCTTAACCTCTGCGTCGATAGGAATTCCTTTCCTCTCGCGGTGTTGAACCTTGCTCCGAGGTACTCGAGCTCCTGCGTGGGTACTAATCTGCTCTTTGCTCGATTGATGACCCACCCCAACTCCTCCAGGAATGCCACCACTCTGGCCATCGCCTTGCGACTCTCCGCCTCTGATTTTGCCCGGATCAGCCAGTTGTCCAGGTAGGGATGTATCAAAATTCCCTCCTTTCGCAGAGCTGCGGCCACCACCACCATCACCTTGGCGAACGTCCGAGGGGCCATTGCCAGGCCAAAGGGCAGAGCCTGAAACTGAAAATGTCCTCTTGGGACGGCAAATCTCAGAAACTGCTGATGAGCCTTTCGAATGGGAATATGCAAATATGCTTCTGTCACGTCTAAGGAAGTCAAGAACTCTCCCCGCCATACAGCCTGTGACGCGGTAGCATTGCCAGAAGCCATGGAAACAGATAGTGACCCGGTGGAAGGTTTGGGTACTGCAGGTAAATGCAGGATTTTCCCTTCTCAGCACAAGATGCACATGGCTAATCAGCTAACACAGCTCACCTCGGGGGAGGGGAGAAGCAGAGTTGCTGATTGGGCACGCCCTAGCAGGAGGCGGGTTCCCCAGAGCAGAGGCACCTTGTTAAACAGAGAGAAGGAAGACAGAGGACAGAAAGAGAAAGGGAAAGGGAGAGAGAAAGCAGAACACTGGACAAAGCCAGCAGAAGTGTGCTTTAGAGACGGAGCAAAGCAAGGACAAAGGAAGCAACCTGGAAGGCAGGAACTAGCCTTGGATGCCAGAACCTTTGACTTTGAAGGAGAAACGCTCCCCAGCTGCAATCCTAGGAGAACGCTTTCTAAGCCAAGAAGCAGGTACCAGGGAGACTCAGTGCCTGGAAAAGCCTTCTGGGAACAAGAGAGGGGCGAGGCACTGAGAGACCCAGGCATCAAGCCTATGCTTTTGGAGCAGAGAGCTGATCCATGGAAAGAAAGGCAGACTGCTAAAGAACTTTCAGACATTCCTCAATATAAGGTACAGCGTGTCTTTAATTCTGATAACAGCTTTTATGAGAAGCCAGACTGTGTGAATGTTAATTTTAAAACCCAGGGCAAGCCCAGGTTTTATGAAGACAGTTGGCTGCAACCTGAAACTCATTTATCTAAACCCAGCTTTTCTCACCAAACTGCTGACAGAGTTAGCAAGCAGGCTAGCTACAAGGACACAACTGATTTAAATGGTAGAGATATATGCCGGGAGGATTTAGGAGGCCCTAAGTTTGAAGTGCTGTTTAGAAACACTCCACATGCAAATGAACTGAATAACCCAACACTGGCTTACAGAGACAAGTGGGGGAGGGGTGACTCCAGTTCATTGAATGAGCGTTGTAACAGAGACGACATTGTTTGTTTGCCTGAAGCAAAACCCACAAACAATTACTCACCTCAGGAAGGAGCTAATTCTCAGCCCAGCCCATATAGAAAGCAGGCTGAAGCTCTCCTACAAGAGTTCAAAGAATTCTTAAACAAACGAACCATTCCTGAGCAGAAAGTAGTGCAGTCAGTGCAGAGCCCAGAAGCAGATGTGCCATTGGTTCTTCCCTTGCCAATGATTGAGTTAAATCAACCAATGGACTGCTCAACCTGTCTGATTGACAAGGAATAGAAAAGCAAAGCTTGAATGGTCCTTTTTCTGTGATAACCTGAAATGTTTGCTATTTAAGTGCCCGGCTGAAGAACTTACCTGAAGTTAAGAATAAGCTGAAGCATTGTTTGGTTATAGCACATGGACATTATTGTTTCCTTGTTTTTGTTTGCCAAGTAGAGTTCACATGAGGGAATGTGAACTCCAACATTAATGGACACTTTTTGAGCACAGCCTTTAAAGAGCCTTATTTTCATTGTTCCTGTGTTTTTGGCTACAATACATTATCCTTTATGCTTGTCCTATCCTTTTGAAGCGGGAGAAATAAATCCTTATAAAAAGAAATATTCTTTTGCCTGCCTTATCATTTGACCTACACAACTACAACCTTAATCTCAAGGCCCACCCCTCCTCAAACCCTCAAGGTTAGGGAGCGGGTGGTGGCAAGCCACAGTTACCAACTTCAGGGTTTCCATCCGAAAGTGTGCTACTCTGAGACATCGATTGATTTGTTTTAGGTCGAATATTGGCCGAAAAGTCCCTTCTTTCTTTGGTACTACAAAATAAATTGAGTATCAACCGGACCCACGTTGGTCTACCGGAACGGGGACCACTGCCCCGAGCAATAGTAGCCTTGAAAGAGTGTCTTCTACTGCTGCTCTTTTTGTTGGAGATCTGCAGGGGAACTGAACAAACGCTGGCCGGACTGGCTTTGCAAATTCGAGAGCATAACCCTCTCGGACCACTTGTGACGCAGTAGCGGTTCCTGAAGCCATGGAAACAGATAGTGACCCGGTGGAAGGTTCAGGTACTTCAGGTAAATGCAGGATTTTCCCTTCTCAGCACAAGATGCACATGGCTAATCAGCTAACACAGCTCACCTCGGGGGAGGGGAGAAGCAGAGTTGCTGATTGGGCACGCCCTAGCCGGAGGCGGGTTCCCCAGAACAGTGGCAGCTTGTTAAACAGAGAGAAGGAAGACAGAAGACAGAAAGGGAGAGAGAAAGCAGAACACTGGACAAAGCCAGCAGAAGTGTGCTTTAGAGACGGAGCAAAGCAAGGACAAAGGAAGCAACCTGGAAGGCAGGAACTAGCCTTGGATGCCAGAACCTTTGACTTTGAAGGAGAAACGCTCCCCAGCTGCAATCCTAGGAGAATGCTTTCAAAGCCACGAAGCAGGTACCAGGGAGACTCAGTGCCTGGAAGAGCCTTCTGGGAGCAAGAGAGGGGCGAGGCACTGAGAGACCCAGGCATAAAGCCTATGCTTTTGGAGCAGAGAGCTGATCTGTGGAAAGAAAGGCAGAATGCTAAGGAACTTTCAGACATTCCTCAATATAAGGTACAGCGTGTCTTTAATTCTGATAACAGCTTTTATGAGAAGCCAGACTGTGTGAATGTTAATTTTAAAACCCAGGGCAAGCCCAGGTTTTATGAAGACAGTTGGCTGCAACCTGAAACTCATTTATCTAAACCCAGCTTTTCTCACCAAACTGCTGACAGAGTTAGCAAGCAGGCTAGCTACAAGGACACAGCTGATTTAAATGGTAGAGATATATGCCGGGAGGATTTAGGAGGCCCTAAGTTTGAAGTGCTGTTTAGAAACACTCCACATGCAAATGAACTGAATAACCCAACACTGGCTTACAGAGACAAGTGGGGGAGGGGTAACTCCAGTGCAGTGAATGAGCGTGGTAACAGAGACGACATTGTTTGTTTGCCTGAAGCAAAACCTACAAACAATTACTCACCTCAGGAAGGAGCTAATTCTCAGCCCAGCCCATATAGAAAGCAGGCTGAAGCTCTCCTACAAGAGTTCAAAGAATTCTTAAACAAACGAACCATTCCTGAGCAGAAAGTAGTGCAGACAGTGCAGAGCCCAGAAGCAGATGTGCCATTGGTTCTTCCCTTGCCAATGATTGAGTTAAATCAACCAATGGACTGCTCAACCTGTCTGATTGACAAGGAATAGAAAAGCAAAGCTTGAATGGTCCTTTTTCTGTGATAACCTGAAATGTTTGCTATTTAATTGTCCGGCTGAAGAGCTTACCTGAAGTTAAGAATAAGCTGAAGCATTGTCTGGTTATAGCACATGTACATTATTGTTTTCCTTGCTTTTGATTGCCAAGTAGAGTTCACATGAGGGAATGTGAACTCCAACATTAATGAACACTTTTGAGCACAGCCTTTAAAGAGCCTTATTTTCATTGTTCCTGTGTTTTTGGCTGAAATACATTATCCTTTATGCTTGTCCTATCCTTTTGAAGCGTGAGAAATAAATCCTTATAAAAAGAAATATTCTTTTGCCTGCCTTATCATTCGACCTACACAACTACAACCTTAATCTCAAGGCCCACCCCTCCTCAAACCCTCAAGGTTAGGGAGTAGGTGGTGGCAAAAGTGGCATAGCATTAAGGATTCGGCGCAGGCGCAAAAGGAGCCACAGCAGGAGCTGCAGAAGAACTTCTTCCACTGGACCCCGGCCGAAGAGCTGACGAGCCCAGCAGAGGAAGAGGGACTG
The DNA here is from genome assembly GCA_033557465.1 of Ichthyophis bannanicus. NCBI lineage: Eukaryota > Metazoa > Chordata > Amphibia > Gymnophiona > Ichthyophiidae > Ichthyophis > Ichthyophis bannanicus. The sequence goes on from CM066048.1 coordinate 79,332,760, forward strand.
CAAAAAGGCTACAGGAGCCATTCCTGACGTGCTTGGAATACACCTCAGCCAGGTAAAGGGTATCCACCCCGGGTTGCGAGGATACCAAGGGCGAGGGTGTCCTCTAGTGGTAACTGGGAAAAAGAAGGAAAAAAAAATTTTTTTTTAGAGACACAGAAAGTTAGAGTGTTGGGATACCGCACTTGAGTCTGTGTTTTGTTTCCATTACAGGAGTCCCAAAATGGCGATGGATCCCAAGGAGATATTTACCTGGATGGCGACGCAGCTAGAACGCCAGGCTGACCTCGCGTTAGAAGCACAGCAGAGGGCGACTGCAAGTTTAAAGGAGCAGCAGCAACCTCTACTGACTCTGTTGGAGGAGTGCTTGCAGGAGAGGAAGCGAGCCACTGTACCAGCACCTGATACAGGTTCCCTCTTGACTAACTCTGTGCAGCCTGTTAATGTACCAACAGGAACTCTCTTTAATTTTGGACAACTTACCAGTCAGGACGATATAGATGATTACCTAGAAAGTTTTGAAAGGGTAGCTCGGCTTAGCTTGTGGCCAAAGGAACACTGGGCCTTAAGGCTAGCCGCGTCACTCACCGGGGAAGCAATGGCAGCTCACCGCGCCATGCCCGCTGAGTTGGCTGGGAGTTATGACGACTTAAAAAAGGCAATAAGGGAGAGGCTGGGTCTCACTCCGCTGGTCTACCACTCTCGCTTGAGGAGCGTGAGACTCAGGCAGAGCGAAACTCCTAAGTCCTTATGCCACAGAATTCGGGGTTTGTTAAACAAATGGCTAACTCCAGAAGGGAGGTCTGTCGATTCCATTCTGGACGAGTTAGTGTTGGAGCAGTATATGGACGCTCTTCCATCAGAAATCCGCACCTTCCTGATCCTGCAAAATTGCAAAACTCTCCAGGAAGCGATTGCTCTCTCTGAGAGGTATATAGAGGCAGAGTTAACTGCCCAGAGAGGTAGCACCCCTTCCCATGAGTTGAGCGCAGGCGGATCAGAAAGGAGACGGAGGGTGCAGGAAGATCCAGTGAGCATGTGCAATGCTTTTAGGAAAAGTGTTGCATGTAAGTTAAAATGCTACAAATGTGGGCAGGTAGGACATGTACAGAAACATTGTTTTGTGAAAACTGCTTTAATTGCGGATAGCTACATGGAGGATAGACCAGGGTTTCTTCTGGCTGTATCTGTACAAGGGATTACCACTCAAGCTTTGCTAGACTCAGGAGCAGAGTTAAGTATGATCTCTGAGGAGTTCTGGAAAGCAATAGAAGCCCGGCAGGCACCAGAAGTAATCCCTCCTGTAGATGCAGTGAAGATCAGGTGTGTTCATGGAGGAACATCTTCCTACCCTGTGTACAATCTGCACATAGCAGGCTTAGGTGCCCAGAGAATTATCCCGCTAGCAGTTGTCCCACGTCTCCCACATGCAGTCATTCTAGGCAGAAACTGGCCTCAGTTCTACAGGGAAATGAAACGAGAATTGCAAGAGAAAGGTGCAATGGTCTCTACGAGAGCCCAGACCTCAGCCCTAGAAAGCCAAGAGACTACATCAGAGGATCCTGGGGAAGCCCTTCCCTCTGATGATGCCTTAGTGACCACTCCTGATCCCAAAATAAAGAAGGGTAAAGCAGAAAAGCGTAAGGAGCAACAGTCACGCTCTAGAAATAAGGCCGAAGTACAGGCAGGGCAAGAGTTACCGTGGGTACCTGAGGAGCTGATGAGGAAGTTCCCTACATTTCCAAAGGAGCAGCAGGCAGACCCTGCTCTCACACATGCATTCAAGTGGGCTCAGGACCCTAGGGATACACTGCCTAGATTTCTCCTCACATCAGGTATACTCTATAGAGAGAGTAGAAATCCTTTCACTGGAGACACCAGAAAACAGTTAGTAGTACCGACTACTTTTAAAAACATTGTGCTACGGTTAGCACATGACCACCCTGTAGGGGGACATAAAGGCAGTCAAGGAACCCTCGACCAGATTCTAGCTAGGTTCTACTGGCCGGGTGTTTTTAAAGAAACGACCCGGTTCTGTGAGGCTTGCCCCACCTGCCTACGTGTCTCCGCGACCCATCCCAAGGATGTCCCTATGATACCATCTCTGGTGATCAAAGACCCACTTCATAGAATAGGGATAGATATAGTGGGACTGCTGATTAAAACGCCTAGAGGGTTTCGCTACATCCTAGTGGTAGTAGACCACGCTACACGATTCCCGTGGGCCATGCCAATCCGCTCTACTTCTGCTAAAGTGATAGCTAATGAGCTCATTAAATTATTCTGCGAAGTAGGTTTCCCTAGGGAAGTCCTCACCGATAGGGGGAGCAACTTCCTCTCGAAATACCTCATGCAAGTATGGGATGCCTTTGGTATCCAACACATCAAGACAGCGGCATACCATCCTCAGACAAATGGTCTAGTCGAAAGACAAAACCAGACACTCAAGAGAATGCTACGTAGAAGTCTGGAGGGTGAGATGGACCATTGGGATGTGATGCTCCCTTTTGTTCTCTACGCATGTAGGGAAAGAAAACAAGCCTCGTTGGGAACGGCGCCATACGAGTTATTGTATGGTAGGTCTCCCCGTGGGATTCTGGATATCCTGAAGGAACAGTGGGTGGAACCGGACACCAAGGAGGTAGAGGTTCCAGAGTTCCTAAGAGACTTGAAGAAGCGGCTACGCCGAACCTCACAGGTGGCAGTAGAGAACCTGCAGCGTAGTCAGCACAAACAAAAGTCCTATTATGACAGGAATACCAAACAACATCAACTAATGATAGGAGAAAAGGTTATAATAATGGTGGCAGGGACTGAGCCGAAATTCGAGAGCCACTGGAAAGGCCCATGTCGGATTGTACGTCCCGTAGGACCCGTCTCATATTTAGTTGAGAATAAAAAGGGTCGCAGGCAAGTCTACCACATCAATGTGTTAAAGCCATGGCATGATAGGGTGGCCTTGGCCCACCTAGCCACAATAGCCTCTCCAAAACAATTGCAAGCAGTACAACCCTCTAACCCAGAGCCCATAGCATGTATCACATGCTGTCCGGATTCTCCTAAACCAGGGGGGGAGATCTGTGACGCAGTAGCGGTTCCTGAAGCCATGGAAACAGATAGTGACCCGGTGGAAGGTTCAGGTACTGAGGTAAATGCAGGATTTTCCCTTCTCAGCACAAGATGCACATGGCTAATCAGCTAACACAGCTCACCTCGGGGGAAGGGAGAAGCAGAGTTGCTGATTGGGCACGCCCTAGCCGGAGGCGGGTTCCCCAGAACAGTGGCAGCTTGTTAAACAGAGAGAAGGAAGACAGAAGACAGAAAGGGAGAGAGAAAGCAGAACACTGGACAAAGCTAGCAGAAGTGTGCTTTAGAGACGGAGCAAAGCAAGGACAAAGGAAGCAACCTGGAAGGCAGGAACTAGCCTTGGATGCCAGAACCTTTGACTTTGAAGGAGAAACGCTCCCCAGCTGCAATCCTAGGAGAACGCTTTCAAAGCCAAGAAGCAGGTACCAGGGAGACTCAGTGCCTGGAAGAGCCTTCTGGGAGCAAGAGAGGGGCGAGGCACTGAGAGACCCAGGCATAAAGCCTATGCTTTTGGAGCAGAGAGCTGATCCGTGGAAAGAAAGGCAGATTGCTAAGGAACTTTCAGACATTCCTCAATATAAGGTACAGCGTGTCTTTAATTCTGATAACAGCTTTTATGAGAAGCCAGACTGTGTGAATGTTAATTTTAAAACCCAGGGCAAGCCCAGGTTTTATGAAGACAGTTGGCTGCAACCTGAAACTCATTTATCTAAACCCAGCTTTTCTCACCAAACTGCTGACAGAGTTAGCAAGCAGGCTAGCTACAAGGACACAGCTGATTTAAATGGTAGAGATATATGCTGGGAGGATTTAGGAGGCCCTAAGTTTGAAGTGCTGTTTAGAAACACTCCACATGCAAATGAACTGAATAACCCAACACTGGCTTACAGAGACAAGTGGGGGAGGGGTAACTCCAGTGCAGTGAATGAGCGTGGTAACAGAGACGACATTGTTTGTTTGCCTGAAGCAAAACCTACAAACAATTACTCACATCAGGAAGGAGCTAATTCTCAGCCCAGCCCATATAGAAAGCAGGCTGAAGCTCTCCTACAAGAATTCAAAGAATTCTTAAACAAACGAACCATTCCTGAGCAGAAAGTAGTGCAGACAGTGCAGAGCCCAGAAGCAGATGTGCCATTGGTTCTTCCCTTGCCAATGATTGAGTTAAATCAACCAATGGACTGCTCAACCTGTCTGATTGACAAGGAATAGAAAAGCAAAGCTTGAATGGTCCTTTTTCTGTGATAACCTGAAATGTTTGCTATTTAATTGTCCGGCTGAAGAGCTTACCTGAAGTTAAGAATAAGCTGAAGCATTGTCTGGTTATAGCGCATGGACATTATTGTTTTCCTTGCTTTTGATTGCCAAGTAGAGTTCACATGAGGGAATGTGAATTCCAACATTAATGAACACTTTTGAGCACAGCCTTTAAAGAGCCTTATTTTCATTGTTCCTGTGTTTTTGGCTGAAATACATTATCCTTTATGCTTGTCCTATCCTTTTGAAGCGGGAGAAATAAATCCTTATAAAAAGAAATATTCTTTTGCCTGCCTTATCATTCGACCTACACAACTACAACCTTAATCTCAAGGCCCACCCCTCCTCAAACCCTCAAGGTTAGGGAGTGGGTGGTGGCACACTTCTAAAACCCATTGATCGGATGTGACCCGGGTCCAGGCAGGAAGAAACTGCCTTAGCCAACCTCCCACCGGAAGGCACCCCTCCCGGACCCCCGTTGTTTCATTGCGGTTTTCTAGGACCCGCAGAGGAGGAAGAGGCCCCAAAGCCTCTTCCCGGTCCGCGAAACCCCCGGAAGCTTTGTCCTCTCGAGGGGAAACAGCCCCTGTGAAAGGATGTCGTCCTAGCCAGTCGAAACCTCCGGAAATGTCTTGGTTGGCTACACGCAGGGGCCGGCGAAGGCCTTGCTTTGGTCTATCCTCCGGGAGTCTGCCTCCATTAGTCTCCCCTAGTTCCTTTACTAACTTATCCAAGTCTCCTCCAAAGAGTAACTTACCCTTAAAGGGGAGTCTACTCAGGCGTGCCTTTCAAGAGGCATCCGCCACCCAGTTGCGTAGCCACAAATATTGCCTAGCTGCCACCACTGAGGCCATATTGTTTGCTAGGCTCCTAATGAAGTCATACTGACTATCTACCAGGTAGGCTGCTTTGGACTCCATCCTAGCCACTTCTGTCTGCGCGTTTCCGGCCAGACCACCTGCTAACTGAAGTTGCTGAGACCACCTCAGACAGGCTCTCGCCACCCAAGCTTCTGATACCGAAGCCTGTAAGGCAAGGGCACTAATATCAAAGGCTTGCTTCAGCAATGTATCTAGTTTTCTATTCTGGGTATCCTTCAGGGCCACACTACCCTCAACCAGGATAGTCGTCTTTTTTGTGACTGCCAAGACCGCTGCATCCACTCTGGGAGACTTCAGCAACTCCTTGACTTGCTCTGGTAAAGGATACAGATGAGCCATAGATTGTACTACCCTCAGGCTGGATTCCGGTTGATTCCATTCCTCCTGAATCATCTGCTGCACCACTCTGTGCAGTGGAAACACTTTCTGGGACTTCCTAACAGCTTGGATCAATGGATCTTCCAAGGCCTCCTCGTCTGCTGGCATGTCAGGAGCCATATTGAGCACTTTCAGCGATTCAGTAATCAACGATGGGAGTTCCTCCCGACGAAATACTCATACTATTCGGGCTTGTTCCTCCTCTGGGATCTCTCCCTCTTCGAGTTTTTCTTCATCTTCCCCTACTTCCTTGTCCAAGACCTCCTCTTCTAGAGTGTCCAGTATAGGGGACGTAAGGTTCTCTTCAGTCATCAGTCTAGCATGCTTAGGAGGGACCCCCATGTCCTGGGTCCCAGCCATCACCCGTCTGGAAGGCACGTTTGGCTGCAATGCCCCCGACCCTCCTGCCCCTTGCTGATGCATACAATAGGCCTTGTGCAGCAGGAGAACAAATTCAGATGAGAAGTACATAAGAACATAAGAACATAAGATATGCCATACTGGGTCAGACCAAGGTCCATCAAGCCCAGTATCCTGTTTCCAACAGTGGCCAATCCAGGTCATACGTACCTAGCAGTTTCCCAAAAAGACACAGGTTCCACAATGCTTGTACTGGGTCAAGCATTGATATCCTGGGTCCCTTCTTAATAATGGTTTATGGACCTTTCCTCCAGGAACTTGTCCAAATCTTTTTTAAACCCAGCAACACTAACAGCCTTTACCACATCCTCTGGTAACAAATTCCAGAGTTTGATTACACGTTGAGTGAAAAAATATTTTCTTTTATTAGTCTTAAATAGTTTACCCTGTAGCTTCATTGCATGTCCCCTAGTCTTTCTATATTTTGATAACATAAACAATCGATCTACGTTTACCCGTTCCACTCCGTTCATTAACTTATAGACTTCTATCATATCTCCCCTCAGCTGTCTCTTTTCCAGGTTAAAGAGCCCTAACCATTTTAGCCTTTCTTCCCCTTTAGGATAGGAGTATCTTTCCATCCCCTTTTTAGCCTTTCTTCCCATTTAGGATAGGAGTATCCTTCCATCCCCTTTACCATTTTGGTGGCTCTTCTCTGAACCTTTTCTAATAACGCTATATCCTTTTTAAGATACGGCGACCAGAATTGCACACAATATTCAAGGTGCGGTCTCACCATGGAACGATACAGAGGCATTATAATATCTTTTGTTTTATTTTCCATTCCTTTCCTTATGATACCTAGCATTCTATTTGCTCTCTTGGCCGCCACTGCACACTGGGCCGAGGGTTTTAACATGTTATCCACAATGACGCCTAAATCTTTTTCCTGGGTGGTGGTTCCTAATGCGGAACCTTGCATCGTGTAACCATAGTTTGGGTTGTTCTTCCCTAGGTGCATAACTTTGCACTTGTCCACATTAAATTTCATCTGCCATTTTGATGCCCAGTCTTCCAATTTATCAAGATCCTCTTGCAATTTTGCACAATCCTCTTGGGTTTTAACAACTTTAAATAGTTTTGTGTCATCTGCAAATTTGATAACCTCACTCGTTATTCCACTTTCCAGGTCATTTATGAATATGTCAAAAAGCAACGGACCCAGCACAGATCCCTGGGGTACACCACTATTCACCTTTCTCCATTGGGAAAATTGGCCATTTAGCCCTACCCTCTGCTTTCTATCTTTTAACCAGTTCCTGATCCACAATAGTACACTGCCTCCTATCCCATGACTCTTTAGTTTTGCCAAAAGTCTCTGATGAGGGACCTTGTCAAAGGCTTTCTGAAAGTCCAGATACATTATATCAACCAACTCACCTTTGTCCACCTGTTTATTCACACCTTCAAAAAAACATAACAGATTAGTAAAACAAGATCTTCCTTGTCTAAAGCCATGTTGGCTGTCTCCCATTAGGCCATGACTATCTACATGCTGATTAATTTTATTCTTTATGATGGTTTCTACCATTTTTCCAGGTACTGATGTCAGGTTCACCGGTCTGTAGTTTCCCGGATCACCCCTGGAACCCTTTTTAAAAATTGGTGTTACATTGGCGATCCTCCAATCTTCAGGTATTAGAGATGATTTTAATGATAGTTCACAGATTACTAAGTGTCCCCAGCCTCCCTCTTCCCCCAAGGACGTGGAGGGGTGGGACAGGGAAGTTCCGGGCAAATCCATGGTTGAGGGTGGGGGTGAGGATCGCTCTCTCCCCTCCTCCAGAGGGTCTCGTGATCCCTGGGAATCTTGGGATAAGGCCATTTGGATTTCCTGTTCCATGGAAGCAGCCTCTGCAGTGCCAGCCCTGCAGATCCCTGTTTCCGACACCGTGCCCCGACGGGTGCCGCAGACCGGACACCGTGGCCTGCTGGGCATGGTGTGGAACCCTCCTTACACCGAATGCAAAAATTAAATAAATAAATCAATTATAGATAAGGCTAACTCAATCTAAATTTGAATAACTTGATTAAAACTTGAACTCAAATGAAGATAAGTAAATTTAAATAAACAAATTAGAGATAAAGCTAACTCTATCTAAATTTGAATAACATACTAGAACTTAAACTCAAAAGAAGTTAAACATAAATAAACCAAATTAGACTAAGGGGCATGTTTACTAAACACCGTTGCTGTGCGGGTTCCCGTTAGTGTGCTGGTGCCATATAAGGAGTGGGCGGGCCAGGCAGAAAAAAGGAAAAAACCGGACCGTACGTGTGTGCGTCGCGCTAATGTGCGGGGCCCACATTATCGCGTGGAAAGGCTAAGTGGGGCGCTGCTGCGTAACCAAACAGAGCCGTAGTACAACGGTGAAGACACTGACCTATGGTGCAGGGGCCAGGGATTCAAACCCCTATTGCGCTCAACGAAAAAGACCAGCTGAGGCATCAACTTTTATGGGCAAAAGTGGTGTAGGAGGCATACTGCTTATGGGCGGCAGAAGGTGGCGCACTCTTTTTTTATACGGCATGAGGCGGCGCACTGTTCATTGTGGGCGGCAGATGGCGGCGCGCTGTTAAGGTTGGGCGGCAGAGGGCGGCGCGCTGATAAAATCGGGCAACAGAAGGCGGCGAGCCGGTGGGCAGAAGGCGGCGCGCTGATGTGTGAGGGGGCAACCCAATAGTGGGAGGGATAAGTGGCGCGCTGATGTGCAAATAACAGGAATGGAGCCATAGCACAATGGTTAAGACACTGACCACTCGTGCAGGCATCATGGGTTCAATTCCCCACAGTGCCCATTGAAGACAGCTGGCTGCGGCATTATTTTAGGAGGCATGCCCATGTTGGGCGGCATAAGGCGGCACGCTGTTAATGTTACGCGGCAGAAGGCGGCACGCTGTTACTTTTGTGAGCCACAAGACGGTGCGCCGATGGCTACAAGGCTGCGCGCTGCTGCTTAAACACAGGAACAGAGCCACAGCACAATGGTGAAGACACTGACCAATGGTGCAGGTGTCAGGGGTTCAACCCCTCACAGTGCCCAGTGAACAAGGCTGGCTGGGGCAGTATGTATTATGGTGAGGAGTGCTGTAGGAGGCCATCAAGGTTTATTTTATTTCCCACTACTAGTAAACCCGCTCTCACAGTGTGTTAACATACGGATGCCCGTAAGGCACATGTTACAGTGCACTGTCCGCCAAGGCACCCTAGAATGTCCCCTATAGGGCACCATGTATGTTGCGACACAGGACAATGTATAGTGCACCCAATATGGATGGCACCCATAAGGTGGCCTATAGGGCGCCCTAAAGAGCACCCTCAGAGGCACCTTATGGGTACAGTATGCCAAGGGTGTGTTTGCTGTCATAAAAATATGTACAGTAAACAAAGATAATGCTCTGGACAACCCTATCACAGAACCCCACAGTGGGCTTGAACCCATGACCTCTGGCTGCAAAGGTAGTGACGTAACCATTGGGCTACAGCCCTATAGCTGTCAGCAAGCCCCTGGCTGGCTGCAGAGAGCCTGCACGTCACCTCACAGACAGTCTGCTGTTGTAAACAAGATAGGGTTAGGCCACCCGTACCCATGATGCACTGCACATGCAAATCAGCTGTCCACAGATGCACACAAGATGGGGAATGCACCCCAACAGCTACCCGGCCTGGTAGGGGGAATTGTCCGTGTGCACCCACACAGCACCTCGGCCTGGTAGGGGGTCCTGACGGGTGGACTACCAGCAAAGAGTAGCTACACACCGTCACATTGTGCGGGTACTGTGCTCACCCTGAGGGTGTGATGTGGCGCCCAGGACCAGGTCCACAACACCAGCCATAGCTGAATGAGGCCATGACAGAGCTCCAAAACAGTACTAACCTGTGAGATAGGAAGGTGCTGCAGAAACATCTTGGATATCTCTGTCTCAGTTAGTGGAAACCCCCATGGACCCCTAGGTGGTCAAGGTACCCCCCCCCCCCTGAGGGTGGCAAACAGGGCCTCCCACCAACAGATCCCCATCCTACAGCCCCCCCCCCCCGTACCAATGGCAGTAGAGTGGACCATCAAACCCCAGTCCTGCTGGGTAACAGACACCCTACAGGGCAGTTCAAGCAGCTCCACACACATCCATAACACAATATCAGACAGACTTTAGGCCTGGATATCCAAAGATGCACCCCAGCACTATCTGATATTCTCCTGCAGCAAGCCATCAGCCGCTGCACCCTGCAAGGCACTCCATCAAGACACATACCAGCTGTGAACAGTCTGCTGGTTAGCCCTGGGGTGGCAGCACACACAAGCAGAGAGTTCTGTGAGGAGGCCCCAACAGGAAACCCATATATATCACAAGAGAGAAACACAATACAGCACTATGGGGGTGCCTAGTGTGACAAGGCAGAGGCTCAGAAACAGAAGAAAAAGGGTTTAAAACACTTTCTGTCACCTCAGATGTTTAGAGATACAGGACAGGAAGGGGTTAAGATTCCAGCACATGAACCTTCTCTGCAAAGAAGAGCAGGGAAAGAACCACACCCTAGCTCTAGGCTAACCCAGAGACATAGCCAATCAGGGAGGTGGGCGGAGTCAGACCGGATTGGGCCACTCTGCACTCATAACCAGGAAGCAGCAGTTAGTGAAGGAGTCGTGGACAGCAACAGCAGTGGAGGCAGGAGCAGCAGCAGAGTCGAAGGCAGCAGAGGCGAAGGGAGGAGAAGCCGAGAAACCTCCAGGAGAGAAGGGAGTGAAGACAGAAACCTCCCAAGCAGCAAAAGGGGAACCAAGGAGAGAACCAGGGAAAAGAGAGTTCCTGTGGGTGGTCCAGGAAGAGACCCAGGCAGAGCTCAGCTCCAAGAGAGAGTGAACCCTGGAAGAGACCCAGAGCTGGACTCAGAAGCCTTGAACACAGACTTGGAGTCAGGGGAGTTCCCCAGAGACAGACGCTGCCAAAATCAGGTCAGAGCAAAACCTTTAAAACCTTGTAAAGTAGATAGCTCTGAAATAAACCAGTCTCTAGGAAGTGATAATAGAGTGCTTTCTAGAAGAAACAAGTTTAAACCAAGCTTTGAAAGGAAACCTGAAGTTACTAGAGGAAAGTTGGGCTATAGGAAAGCCCCTATTAAGAAGCTGCAAGCATTTCCCTTATACAGACAGCGTGACCAGAGCTCTAGCTCAGAGGATAGCACACCTGCTTGTCAGCAAAAGGCTAATTGGCAGCTACCGTGCAGAGAGCTAGGAACAGACCCTGAGGACCAGGCTGTGCTGAGGGATCTCACAAGGCAGTTCCATAAGAGACATATTCCTCCCAATCAAAGGCAACTACCTAGGCAAGGCAAGGAAGAAATAAACCCCTTTTATGAGCTGTTAAAAGGTGCTGAGAAATACCAAGCCTTACAAGTGCCTAGAAGACAGAGAGAAACTAAATGGAAACAGCTTCAGAATAGAATTAAAGAATTAAAGTCTGAAGGATTGTATGTTCCACATGACAAAGGGATATCAGAGAGCCAGGAAGAACCAATGGAATTAGGGGCTCCTTTATCCAATACCAGTGATTCTGAAATGGAGTGTGGTGTATGTATGAGAGAGTAAGGAGCTATAATTTGTTCCTGTTTTATGATTGAGTGCTGTGAAGCCTAAACCAATGTTCTTAGAAGTTTGCACCAGAGACAGCAGCGTTCTGCTGGGTGCAATGACTCAGAGCTTCATAACTTGCAGCTGTGAATGAAAGGCAACGTGAAGAAGTGTTCCTACACAAGAAGCCAGTTACTAAGAGGCAATAGAGAGTGTGGAGATTGCCATTTCTATTTAAAGCTGTTAAACAAGATATGGACATTAGAAAGAAATGCAACAGCTAGAAGATTTCTTTATTACAAGCTGATACTTGGAAAGCATTACTGGCATCCGGAAATGCTGTTGTATTGGTGAAGCTGGAAGAAGCCTAAAAGCATTTAACTGTATTACGTGTCCCTGAGAAGAATCAGGAGAACTGACTGTACACTTGAACTTTTATTTGGTACAAAAAGGTTACCATTCTACTTTTGTGTTGGGGTAGTAAATCCTGTGTTGTTCTTTTGCAATACTTTGTGCAATACCTTATGCAATAATAAAGTATTCATTAACTTGGAAACCCAACCTTGGCTGTTGTCACTTTAGTCCACAACTACAATAGGATACAGGGCTTCAGCACTACCAAGGACTTTTAAAACCCCCATGTGGCACGCACCAACTGCCTGATTACGCCTAGGGCTAGGCGGTGCGGTGTCACACTAGCCATGCTGTCATCACTGCACACTCAGGGTGAGAGTGCTCCCCCAGCAGCACATACAGAGGTCACCCTGTCTGTGTAGGTGGTGGCCGGGCACTACAATGTCACAGCCAGTGCCCTATGCCATGTGCAGATGCATCCTGGCCAGCCCACCATGTCTGACCTATACCCATGGTACCTTGCTGCTCATTATGCACATTGGCAGGCCAATACTGGCAGTAGTGCTGGCAGTGTGGGTTGGGGAAGGTGTTTGCAGCCAACACACACTGTATAGACAGACACACACTCCCACACCTATGCCAGCATTGTGCTACTATTGAGGGGGTGATTAGCCTTGCCCACCACACACCGGTCCTGGGCACGGCACAGGCATGGATATGGTACGCAGTACTGCTGGGGGTCACTCCCCAGGGTGGTGAACACCGTCAGAGGCCAGGCCTGGAGCACGCACCGCAGACACCAAACAGATTGTTCGGATGGGGTCAACTAGCAGTATGTGCGTAACGTAGGGATATCTATCAGCCTGTACTCTTAGCAAACGTTTCAGAGCTGTGAACCTCAGGTGTAGGGTGACATTACTAAGGTATGCAGGTGCTAGTATTGGGAGATGCATGCAGGGTCCAATGTTCTGCCTCTACAGGAGACATTGGCCAATGGGGCCTGTGGGTGTGGGTGTGGGTGTGTCTGCCCCTGTTGGCTGCTGCTTTACGGCAGCACTTCCCAAATCCGGTCCAGTTTTGCATCACACTGTTCGGGTCTTCCTGCTGTCCCTCATGAATATGCATGAGCTACATCTACATGCCGTGGGGGTGGTGCATAGATATACAGCACAGGCATTTGTATGAGTGGCAGCATGGAACCTGACTGGTGTGTGGCCCACCAGGACTGCATTTGGGGGATTCTGCTGTAGGTTCTGCCCCTGTTCATGGTGTCTGTACTCAGTGGGGTAAAAGATAGACGTATTAACATTGCATATGTCCTCGTCACGAAAGGTGTGTCCTTACTGTCACTGTTTATTTGTGGGGAAAATATGTGGGCAGGATTGGCGGTAGCCCCAGCTGGTCTTTGAACCTGTGACCTTCTGTTCTTGCATGCACTGTCTGTGTGCACTGCACCATCGTGTACCCACAGATTGGCTGAATTCCCTGGATAGTCCATGACTGTGGATCCGGCAGGGCCTGTCTGTTGCTGTGGACGGTGCCAGCCTGCACATGGCTAGGCCTCTGTCTTCCGTGGCTAGCAGCCACTGCCCCCCGCACCACATGTACTCGTCCGCCAACATGCTGGCATGAGCTTCTCTCAGAGAAAGCAGATGACCTGATTGCAATGTGTCAGTACGGGACTGCATTTGGGCGACTTGGCTGTAGGTATTGCCCATTGTTGTGGTGTGTGTGTGGTGTTGGGTAAAATATGGGTGATCTCCCCATGCCTATGTTCCCTGCAAGAGAGGGGTGTGTGTGTTATTGTTGTTCAGTGGTGGGTAACATATATGGCCAGGGCTGGAAGGTGCCCCAGCTGGGATTTGAACCTCTGACCCTCTGGTCCTAGAGGTACTGGCTCTGTCCGCTGCACCACACTGTGGCCACAGAGACAGTGCAGTCCCTGGAGATAGTAACATGGCAGGATGGAGTCGCAAAGCCTGCTGTGTGCATTTCTACTGTGGGCTCCTTCACCCTGTCTGGTGACAAACGTGCACGTAAAGCCCACAGATGACCACGGGAAAAGGGGGATAACATATAACCAAGCTGGGCTACAGTGATATTAATGGGCAAACATGGAAAACACTCCCAGGACAGCTCCAGAAAAAGGGAAATGTTTTTTGGACGAGTCTCCGCTCCGTACACCTTTCCATAAATCATTTTTTTGGAGCTTTCCTGGGTGTGTTTTCTAGTTTTGCCCATCACTATAACTGTTCCCCAACTGAATTACTATTTTTAATATTTTTGTGGTGGTCATTTTCTGTTTTTAATTGCACTTTTGTGCTGTGCACATGTATCACACTGCTCACGTTTTGCAGGTTTCCCCGGTTGTGCTGTACATTGCTGACGTAAATGGTTTCTCTTCCCTTTAAATCCCCTCTACCGCGAGTGGTTCACTCGCGCTATTTTTGCAATGGAAATTCGGCCCCGCAACTGTGCGAGGGGCCTCTCCCCTCCCCTTCCCCGCCCATTAACCCTGTCTCTCCGCCCCTCCGGGGCCTTCCTCCGCCCTCCGTAGGCCTTTCCACGCCTCTATCGGACATTTACGGGCCCGTACTTGTGCGGGGCTCGTTAGTGTGACGCGCACGTGTGCGGGGGTTCGACGCACATTTGCGGGGCGCTTAAGAGCACTTAAATGCTGCTTTTAGTGCGCTATTTTGCGCCACGCAAAATAGCGGTTTTTAGTAAACATGCCCCTAAGTTAAAAATAAATAAAACTTGAATGAAATAAATATACTTGCTTAATAAAGGAATTACTGCTCCTCTCCCTTTGCCTTCCAGCTGCGAGGAAATCAGATGTCCTTTGCTGAATCCCACGTGCTAGGCCGTGGCCACGTGGCGTTCAACCAAGCGGTAGTGAGGCCCCACTCGCACTGCCGGTCGCCGTCTCTCCTGGCCGCTTCTGCCACTCCTGTGAGTTCTCCCACGGCAGCGGAGTCTTATTTTCTTCTTCTCCACTGCTGCCTGAAACCTCTGGAGACGCCTCTAGCACTCAGCCACCCTGAGGGCTTCGGCACGAGGTGGGGGCATGCCTCTAGCACTCAGCCATCCTGAGGGCTTCAGCGCGAGACGGGGGCAAGCCACAGGTAAGGGCCCCAGAGTGTCGGTCGGCTCTGCTTGCGTGGGGAGGCTTCTTGTTTGTCTCTCCCACGTGGTAGCAGGCAATCCTCCTCCCCTGTCGGCTCCAGGAGATCGAGACGGGTCTGAACGGAGGGAGGCGGGAGGAGGATGGAGAGGGGGGGGGGAAGGGAGTTCAAATTTAAAGCTACAGCTAACGTTAAGGTAAAATTTAAAGTAAAAATGTAAAGCCAAATTAAAGTAAGTTAAAAATTAATTTAAATACATTAAATAAGCCAAGAAGGTAATTTCTAGCTTAGGGAGCCCCTAAAACTAATTCCCTGCCTGCAGTCTCTACTGTAAGCTCCCTGGCTTACTGGCACCCTCCAGCTGCCTGGAGTCTGAGTTTACTGGTGCCAGTGGGTGGTGCCAGTGGTACTTATACCAGAGCATCATCAAAACAATGATAGGCTCAGCCTCCAAGCTGCTGGAAGGGTTATACAACCCAAAATAGAGGGACTGGATTGGAGAGACGATAAGGAACATACTTTATGCCTGTCAGTATTTTATAAGAGGTCATTTACATGTGGCCACAAATGCATGGAAATGACTTTGTAAAATTACCACATGAAAACTGTGGAACTCAACTACTATCTTCCTTTCTTACTCCTCTCCTTCCAACCTTCTCTTTCTCCTCTTCCACTGACCCCTCCTTTTTAAATAGGAGAATAAACCAACTCATCACTCCACATGAGGAGAACCCTTCTATAGCGTCTTACAAACATCTCTGTTAGACGTCTTTAAAAAGTTATGTGTGCTATGGAGGGCTAAAGGGTGGGATGTAGTACAAAAGGAGGGTAACGGAGGGAGGGGGGTGTGGAAAGAGACAAGTGAAAAGGGTTGGGTTGTGAAGGGATGAAACAGAGTGGACATACAGCAAGTGGTGAAAGGGAATAGTATGATTCTGGGAGTAAGAGACAGAAGAAAATGGCTGGATGTAGGGGAGAGAATGATCGACAGGTAAGGAACTGGGGTTCATGAGGGGATAAGAGTCAAAGGAAAGTAGATAAGGGCTGGGAGTGAGTACAGAGGATGGAAATGTGATAATGGGTAATGAGTGTGAGACAGAGGGGAATAGAAGAACAGGGATATGAAAGGAGGTAAGAGAAGGAGCTAGAAAACTGGTAGGTACAGCAGATGACAGGTAAAAAGAGGGAGAGTGAGAATTGGAGGGTGAGAGGGTTAAATATGAGTGGATAGAAAGGCAGAAATGCAAGAAATTGAGGAAAGAATAGAAAGGGGAATATCTATTTCAAAGAGAGATGTAGTGTGGGAAGTGAAGAAGACAATCAGATATGAGAAATGGCAAATGGGCAGGAGACCATTTTTCCAGTGTTATGCTTTATGCACAGTCTGAATTTTTCGATTTCCAGCTTAATTTTTGTCTGTATATTTTGTCATGAAGTGGGTATCAATAAAGATGCAAACCTGAAAAGAAACCCTGTTTCTCAGAGAAATCTAGATGTGCAGTTACCTCAAGGCACAGCTAGAGGGGGCAGGAGTGATCATACAGGAGCTAATGAGCCTAAGAGAGCTAATGACTTGCACCTGGGAATGAGCCCGGGAGTTTCAAAGGAAAGATTCCTTTATAAGCAGAAGCTGAATGCTAGCAAAGAAACACCTCTATTGGGAGGAACACCTCTATTGAGAGGAACACCTCAGGAGAAGGACAGAACATCTCAAAGGAGAGGACAGAGAGAAGGAACAGCTCTGAGGGAAGGAGCAGCTCTAAGAGAAAGAGAAGGACTTGGAGAAAGAATCCTACCTGAGCAAGTCCAAAGGAACAGAGTTCACAAAGGTGGAGTTCAGAAGGGCCAGGCTAAGCGAGCAGCTGTTCAGAGGGAGTCTGCTGGAGAAAGCACTAAGGCTAGAGAGTGTGCCACTCCCTGTTCCCACAACATTCCTGATTCAAAGCAGAGAGACGTATCCAGAGTACCAGATAGGTTTGGAGGAAAGCCTGCAGTCTCTGGGAAATACTAGTCAAGTTTTACCAGGCACCAAAGGAAAAGCAGTTTCTGACAAAGCTAAGTTCTTACCGAAGCATAAAGTTGAATCCACACCAGGTTTTACCAAGCTGCCAGAAAGCACAGCCCTGCCTAGAGCCTGTCAGCAGAGAACCTGTTGCAGGAGAAACGTTTCTGGGAGAGAAAGCTCCACAGATTCAAACCACAGAGGCTCCAGGTATGAAAGCTTTATTCATGATACTGAATGCTTAACTCCTAGAGGCACTGCTAAAACAAATACTCAGTTTGTAAGGAAGAAGAAACCAGGGTGGTTTCAGAAAATTCCCAGAGAACTTAAAACACAGTCTTATTGGAGGCAAGAGCCTAGAGACACTTCACGTAGACCTGTAGCAGACAGGGACAGTGACTACTCTGATGATGAATGTAGTGGAGCAGAATCCATGGAAATTGAATATATAAATGCTGTTCCCATTCCTCCACCAGAAGAAATGGATTGTGGTTTGTGCATGGCCACGAGCCTAGAATCTGTAGCCAC
The DNA here is from genome assembly GCA_033557465.1 of Ichthyophis bannanicus. NCBI lineage: Eukaryota > Metazoa > Chordata > Amphibia > Gymnophiona > Ichthyophiidae > Ichthyophis > Ichthyophis bannanicus. The sequence continues at coordinate 79,350,359 of CM066048.1, forward strand.
TGTATAACTGAGAAGAAGTTTGTTTAATTCTTATTGTGTTGGAATGAAGTGAATTCCTCTGATTAACCCTTGCACTAATTGTGGAGTTTAACAATTAGTCAGCTTGTTAATACTGGTACCTTTTGAAACAAAGGACATTCTTTTGATTTCTCAATGTCTTATTTGAACCCTTGCACCGACGGGGAATAAAGCCTTGTTTTCCCTACACTTGGTTTGATTATTGAGCTCTCAAAGGAAGCTGGAAATAAGTAAGACCATTCGCCATTCGTGGACCTTACATTTCATCACGCTCCCTAAATAATTTCTATCGTGGAGCATGCCCATACTTCGAATGGTCACCAGGGGATGCCCTCACGACAATTTCCATGGCTCCTTATAAAATTACCCCCAATGTGCATGGCAGGTGACAAGAAGTTGTAAAACTCTTACTGAGGTGACACCAAAGTTAAAATATTAATTTAAAGTTTAATATTTAAGTGTATCATAATAATTGTATAAAATGGTAACTAAGTCATAGATGGCAACAATGGAGAAGGAACCCTCCACAAACAAAGGTGACAATCAAGAAAAACGAAACTAGAGGTAGACAACAGCCACAAAAAAAGTCCAAAAGGAAAACTTTGTTGATGAACCCAACTTAGCTGAGTTTCAGCAAACTCGCCTGCATCAGAGATTTTAAGGGCTGATAATGCCTGTTGTGAAACACCGTGCTAGCTTCTCTGGTGGCCTTGGCAAATAATCCTTTTTCCAGCTCTTTGTTTTCTTCCCCTGTCAAAGAAGCTGGCAACAGCCCACTCACAAATCTCAGCTGAGTTGGGTCCATCAAAGTTTTCCTTCTGGATTTTTTTTGTGGCCGTTGTCTACCTCCATCTTCATTTTTCTTGATTGTTGCCTATTTTATAAGACAGCATACTTGCTGTCTCTGCACAGCGCTATGTACACCTTGTAGCACTATACAAATTATTAGTAGTAATAGAAGTAGTAGAAGTAGTAGTAGTATCCCAGTGAGTCTCTCCATTTGTATTTGCCAATGTAACTAATAGTTGTATTTGCCGATGTAGCTAACTTATATGTTGCCAATTTTTAGGACATTTTTAATGTGATTGTCCTTTTATTACAAACATTTTACTCTGAAAAGCATATATGGATGATATATTTACTATCTAGCAACATGGAATGAATAGTTTACAGGATTTTCCTTGTCTGGATCAACAGCAAAGATAACCATTTTAAGTTTGAAATGCTTTGCGAGAAAAAGAGAACTTCCTTGACATTCTCATTAAAGTAAAAGTGAAAATATGTATCACTTCCATTTACCGCAAATCAACATAAACAAATTTCTACATTACAAATGTTTTTACACCAGATCTCTGAAAGATAATTTACCCATAAATCAATTTTTGAGATTAAGAAGATTATGTTCAGAAACACAGAATTTTGAAGAACAGGCCAAGGTAATGATGCACATATTTGCAGAAAGAGGTTATCCCGATTATAGCTTAAGAAAAGGCTATGACAGAGCTACAAGACTAAAGAGAGATGATCTGTTGCATAGGGTAGAAGGAAAAAAAGCAGAATAAATTAGTTTGACCTCTACAATTTAGCCATTTGGCAGGAAGAATTACAAAGATCCTAAGATAACAATGGTATATTGTGCAAAACCTGGATGTATTTAAAAATGTAGATCTTCCCAGGGCTTTAACTACTTAAGGGCCCCAGGGCAAACTTGTATGGATGGGCCCCTCTCATGTTTTCTCTGTTGAACACTACTCTTCATTCCTACTTGACAAATCCCCCCACAACCCCTGTTAATCTGATGCTGGAGGCCCACTGCTGCAGATTTCTTTCTCATTGCCAGCTGAGAGCCCCATGAAGGCTGATGTAAGCATCCTTCTACCTTCTTAATGGCCCATGTAGATCAATGCGGTGTATAAGTGGTAATTTCCTCCTTCTGACTCATGTGGGCCGCTGCAAGTGTGCCACAAGGTATTTTTTTCCTTCAGGTCTGTGATAACTGGTGTGAGCATGGTGTTAAAAGCTTTGTGTGATGGACAAGGCCAATGCAAGGAAACCAAAAGCTCTAGGTGAACCCTGCCATGTACCCCTCAAAAGAACTTTTAGGCCCTTGCCCCCTCCATCATCCCATTTTGAGAATCAGACACTGACCAACATAGTTATCAGGACAGAGCACTCTGTGCTCATTCAATGGGCCTTCTGCCATGCTAGGACCAGGCAACTGCCCCTTTGCCCATTGGTAAAAGTGGACTGGTTCTTACTGATTGATGCCTACAAGAGAGAATATAATCTTAGGGATAGGCTTTTACATTCTGCTCTCGACATCCTTGTGGTTGATATTCAGTCTGTGCTGTGATATTAGAAATAAGAAATTGATTTATTCATCCTAATACACAACAAATATTTTTTATATGTGGTTGGCTCTTTCCTGGACTGGGACGACTGACTAAATAGTACTGTGTGAAATTCTTCTGCCAGTTTACAGAAGACTCAGCTCCTGGGAGTTTTGTTGAAAGTGAACTTCTGACCTCCCACCAGTTGATCAATACGTCTCACAAGGCAGGCTAGATAGATTTGTTCACACCATGGCTATTCCTTCCTGCCAGAGGCCATCTTGTTCTTGCCTGGATTCCTATTTAACCCAGTCACTGTTTGATTTACTTGACAGAACTTGGTCTATACTATTTGATGCTGTCTTGTACTTTGGCAGCTTGCTTCATTCCAGATTCTATTTGTCTCATTAGAAGCTCCTTGATCCTGCTCGAGTTCCTGCTGGATCTCAGACTTACTCCTACCTTGCTCCTCTTCAGTGAGTGCCCTGCACTTGTGTCTTCCTTGGGTTTCTTTGGTTTTTGGTTCTTACCTTGGGTTCTCTGTTTTAGCAGTGAAGACCTGGTGGCTACCAGCACTTGAGGATTCCACCCAAAGGTAAGTTGATCACTGCAGGTGGAAGATCCCACCCTATCTTCCCCTGGGCCCAGGGTGCCACACCCTGTGGAGAACTTGTCCGTGGACTTAACCTGCTCAGCACAACTGGGTTTTCTCTACTGAAGAGAACCATCTCATCAAGTTCTGGTCAGTGTTGTCCCTACAGAGCTGATTAAGGTCCTACACACACAAGGGAAGCATTTTGGAGTACTGAACGAGCACCTGTCTCAGCACCAGAGAAGCTTTGCCTGGCTATTCAACCTATGGAGGCACAGCTTGCAGAGCCGGCCCTTCTAACTCCCTTATCTGAGGGAGTCCTCTCTCATAAAATACTTAGGATCAAGAGCCCTCTGCATTTTTCTAGCGATCCTAATAACTGATATGGATTTATGAATCAATGCTCCATTGTGCTGACATTTTTTTTTTTTAAACTTTTTATTTAAGAGTTTTCAAATACAACAAGAAATACACTAGAGCGTTATTATACAAGAAATATCAATTTACAACCAAGAAAAATAATTTTTTCCTCACATAAAATGATACACATCAAGGGGAAAAGTACCAATATAATGAAGATAAACCCATCAAAATACAAGAAAAAAAAGGGGTTAAACACCCCACAAAAGGGAGCTGAATATACAACAAATCATTCCCCCTCAACACTCATACCTCCCCCTGCTTTTGAATCCAAAAATAATTTCAAAGCAGCAACATCATTGTATACATAGGTACGCCCACCGAAGGTAATAACACAGCGGCAAGGAAATTTAAGGAAAAAGGTTGCCCCTAATGCCAACACCTGCGATTTCAACAGCAGAAACTGCTTGCGCCGTAACTGCGTATGACGACAGACATCTGGGAAGACTTGAATGGCCTGACCACAAAATAAAATGGCACGATACTTAAAGTATGCTCTCATAACCCGCAGTTTGGCAAATTCAGAAATAAACTGAACAACCAAAGTGTTACGTTTTGAGATATTATCCATTGAGTCTTCCAAGAAAGCTGTCAAATTTTGATCCACTGAAGAGACTGAAGGGGCCTTAACCCCTGCAGCCCGAGGAGTGGAAGTAGAACCCAAAGGCAAATAATGCATATGGACTGCATGAACCGTATGAAAATCCCCATCCAAGTGTAGAATCTCCGAAAAGTATTTACCCAACAATATATCAGAAGACATTAAGTGTGTCATAGGAAAATTAAGAAAACGTAAATTGCATGCTCTAGCACAATTCTCAAGAGCCTCAAGCCGAAAAGAAATAGCAGAGGTATCTCGTATAAATGCCACATCAGAAGTACGACTGATTTGGACTTGAGAATTAGTGCTATCAGCAAGCTTTACCACAGAGCCTAATTGATTATCCATAAATTGCAATTTGTCCACTAAATCTTGGGAAAATTTACATAAAGAGGATACAGTTGAAGTTAAACGTACATCTATCTTTTGAATAGCAGCCCATATATCATGCAAAGTTATCTCCCCCGAAGGGGAAGCTAAATTCCCAGGTTCTATAACAGATGGAATTACAGGACAAGGAACAGGGGGAAACCGCTCAGGGGGGTACCAGATAAAGTAGATGAAAGAGCAGGAAGAGGAAAGGGAGGAGGAGACCGGAGAACAGGGCTCAAAGAGACCTCCTCCGGGGATCGATTACCAGGCAGCAAGACAGTCACGTGTTTGTCCATAGGGCCCGCCGCTTTTCCTCCTGTGGCTCCAGCCCCCGATTTTTCATCCAACTTCGCCTTCCTTTTGCCCATTATGCTGTTACCGGCTCCAAATTGGACACACCACACGACACCTCACGTGCGCCAAAGGGGCGTGTCCTGCCCCTTGAGCCACGCCCCTTTAGGCCACGCCACGCAGGCCGCGACACGCGGCCGCGTTTCAACTCCGGAGTGCTTTATGGGGCACAGCAGGGTCCTCCGGGCCAAGGCACGTCCTCCTCCCGCCTGTCCCGATCGCTAACCAGCCTCCTCCAGGTCTCACCGCGCTGGACCGTGCAGATGATAGAAAGCACGGCAGCTCCCTCTCAGCGACGCTTCTCCCCCATTGCGCTGACATTACAGTGCTCCTTCTTCTCAGACCCCAAGCTTAGGGTGGTCTTCAATAATGCTGTATCAAATGATACTGGACTGAACTTCACCATTCTAGAAGAGATAAGATCCAATTGTTGCCAATTATGGCACTTTAATCCATGCCTTCAAGAGAGCTTTTGATGATCCTAACCATCTGGGTTCTGCCTCCTCTGCGCTTCTCCAGATGAAACAGGGAAATCATATGGCTAATCAGCTGTGCTGTAGTGTTCCTGCTCATTGTTGGCTTGTGTTCCTCAAGAAAAACAGTAACAGACATGGCACTGAATGCTGCAAGACTGGAGTGCTGGGACACCATGACAACACGTGAGTATCTATTTCTTTCAGCAGCACCCACTGCCCACTGATCGACTGGGAATGGGGGAAAAGTGATGGTTGAGGACTGGCTGGAAAGGAGGGGAGAGTTTCATTTACTATTCATGCTATTTTAATACTTTGCATAGGACTTAATTTGTATTATTTATTTATTTTTATATTGTTTGGGGGGAGGAGAGGTCGGGGTAGTTACATTCATTTGTATTCATTTCTTATATGGAAAGATTTGATTTAATGTTGTACCATGCTTTAGGATTTGATGCCAAAGCCTTTTATAAATAAAGAGTTGACTGAAGAAGCTCATATTTTACGTTACAATCCCCCCTCTTACCAGTGGGTGTCCATTCGAGGTCTTGAGAAAAGTTGGCAATCCTACTGAGGCACAATTTACAATGGCTATTTCAAATGAGTCCCCTAGATAGGCATGCCTGAGTCTGCAAATAGAGGAAAGGGGAAACCCACTGTTGTGTTGCACTGCAAATGTACAATTTTCAACTTGTTATTTTTAGTGTTGTAACTCGTCTAAAGCATGTGCTTGAACTGGTGGAGCTAAATGTAACTAGATAAATAAATTATAGCAAGAGAAGTTCAAGGACAGGATTCTTCTTGTGGCAGTATACAACACTGCCCTAGTGCCACTGTCCTCGCCCCATGTCCACGTTTTTTAAGTAAAGTGAAAGGGAGGATTTACTTATAATCAATAAATTACATATGTTTTGGTTTTTAGACCGAGTAGTTTACAAATACCTACAGAAGGTGGAAATGATCCTGATAGACTGGAAAAGATGTCAGAACTGGTTATGGATATTATCGAGAAACATGTTGTGTGCGGGTTATGAGGAAGAAGGCCGTAATGTTTGCCAGGTTATATTTTACTTATAATAATTTAGTTGACAAATTTGAATGTCTCTATCACAGCCTCACAAATATAAACAGAAACTTGAAACCAGGCAAAAGGATATGACATAGAGTAACACTAATACAACTAGCATTAGCCCATCTCAACAACAAAAGATAGGGGTGTTAACACTAAAAAACAGACACCATGAGACCCGCAACCAACAGTGCCATTGAGCCCTAAATATGGCCTAAGGACCTAAAATGTATATACTAGAAGAGAGGCAAGGAATACAGTCAAATACATTAAAGATATAAATAATGTGCAGGAAGCAAACCTTTTCAGGGAAAAGAAAGTTTTAGGTCATGATAGTAAACTCACAGGGAGAAAATTCATGAGTAACATATGGAAATATTTCTTCACAGAATGAATGGCGGATATATGGAAAGGCTTCTTGGGGAAGTAGTGGAGAAAAAAAGAAAAAAAAGCAGAATTCAGAAGGCCTGGGATAGACACAGGGGATTCTTAGGGGCATGCCTACTAAACCATGGTAGCGTTTGGCAGCTATCAAGGTGTGATAGCTGCCAAAGGCCCGCGGTAAGTCAAAATCCCCCACTATATATGCAGGGGGCATTCCCAGGACGGCCCTTGCAGATACCGGGAGGTTCTGGATTTACCATCAAGACCCATGTTACCTGCTTCAGCAGGTATCACTGGAAAAGTCCCGCAGTGCCTGCCAAAGCAGGTATCATAGGTCTCCATGGTAAATCAATGGGGAGGCCAGGTAGCAATTGGGTGCACAGAGCTGTTACTAGTCCTGTCTCCCAGTCGCTACTGTGCCCCCCCACCTATGTTACGATCGGGCTCCGCCCTTCAATAATATTGCCGGTGCTGTGGTGTTGTGATCCATGTTTATTATGTTTATGTTTATTTGAATTTGATATACCGCTCAGACCAAAAGGTATTAGAGCGGTTTACAATGCTACATCATTTAGGGAAATATGAAAGGAATGCCAATTATAAGATAGGACAGAGTAGAGGACAGAAATAGTCAAACAGATAAGAGGAGAAGGACACGGAACAGCAAGTTACCCTGATACATACATGACACCGAAAATATGAAAAAACAATGTCCTAGCCCCCCTGCAGCACCAATCCCCACTGGAAAGTTTCTGATCCCCATCAGGAGCTGTCCGGGGGGATTGGTGCACCCCCCCAGGCAAAATGACATCCCAGCTAGCCAGTTAGTAAAAACCCCCTCACTCCCAACCACCACCCCCGATCCACTATCACTAGTCCTGGCTAGTCAGTCGGTGCCCCCTCCCTCCCCTTCTGTAAAAGTAAAATCCTGTCTAGCTAGCTGGCAAAGAGGGGGGGGGCCAAGGTCCCCCACTCCCCTGACCTCCCCAAGTCATGCATTTCAAATTCTTGGTGATCCAGTGGGAAGATTGGGCAGGGTGATCCTCTCTGCTCCTGCCCTGGTCATCGGCCCTTTCAAAATGGTCGCAATCATGGGGTGCTGCCCTCTAGCCTCACACTAGGGGGCAGCACTGTGAGATCATGGCCATATTGGTTAGTACTATCGAGGAAGGCTAGCTGGGAAGGCAGTTTTTGAAGGGGGGAAGGGAGGGAGGATAAGCACCCCAACTGGCTAGCTGGGTTCCTTTGCAAGTAGCGGGGATAGGGTGAGTCCTTGGGCCACCCGGCTGGCTAGCCAAGGCACTGTTGTTACCTGGGGGTGCACAGATCCCCCCAGACAGCTCTTGATGGGGATCAGGAGCTGTCCAGGAGGAATTGGTGCTGGAGAGGGCAGATCATTATTTGTGGATATTATCAGTGCCATGAATGGCAGCATCGACGATATTGTTGAAGGGAGGGCTTGATCATAGCTTTGGAGGCACAATCGCCTCCAGAGCAGACAGCGGCTGCACTGCTGCATTACGAGGCTTTCAGGAAGATAACGCCACCTCTTGAGATGGCATTATCTGCCACCGCGATCAGGCCAGATGTTGGTAGCCAGCTTGCAAGAAAGCTTCGCACAGTGGCTGCCAATCATTGTCACACACACTCCCCGCCCCAATCTGCCCCAATACCCCTGCACCACACGAAAACCAGATATCACAGAAATGTTCCTGTGATATTTGTTTTTCTCATGCATTAGCTGGTATCGCAGTAGCAGCTAATGCTCTTGCCCTTTAACAGATATACCTCTTAGCTGTAAAGAAGTGAGAGAAAGCACAGTTACTTACCTGTAACAGGTGATCTCTGGGAACAGCAGGAATTAGTCTTCACATATGGGTACGTCGGTACCGACGGAGCCTGCACGGGAACGCTGCCCAGCTTCCAATCAGAAAGCTTTTGGCAGCATCCCTCGCGCCTGCGCGCTGACTTCCCACCTTCTCCAGAGCCTCTCTTCAGTTGAGTTTCAAAGCTGAGACAAAGGCGAGGAGAGAAAAGGAAGAAGAAGATAAAGAGATGCAACTCCTAGGGGAGGTGGGAGGGTTGTGAAGACTAATTCCTGCTGTTCCCAGAGATCACCTGTTACAGGTAAGTAACTGTGCTATCTCCAGGAACAAGCAGGAATGAGTCTTCACATATGGGGACTCCCTAGCTGGAGATGCCAGGGGGAGATCCCATAAAAATGCAAGAGCCTGGACCAGGGGTGCATTTTGTCTCCAGGAATCCCCGGCATCCAATGTGGGATGGAGGGTAGGAGTTGACAATAAAGGAGCTGTGAGGAAAGAAACAGCATAGCCAAGGACTAGAGGGTCCTACAGACTACAGGAGTCTTTGGTATATATGATGAGTAGCATTAAAACACATTTAATGTACACTTAAAATATGCAGCTTACCTACTGTATTGTAGGAAGTAGAAAGCATGATGGAGTCTACGGAATAAGCAGTGGCGGAATCTTCAAGGTGACCTCCCAGTAGTGAGGATGAAGGTCCAGACCTGGAGGTAGTAGACGATCCAGGTGTCAACTGGGTAGGATTAGACGTCAGGTCTTCAATGGAAAGCTTTATGGGAAAAAGCTGAAAACTCCTTTAGGCATAAGGTCATTAACATTGAGGACTAAAGGAAGAAGACTGACGGAGTTGGAGAACTAGCCCAGTCCTGGCGGGAAGAGGGGGACTGGAAAAACCCCTATTCCCAAGGAGAACAGCTGTGTACTCAAAGATAAAGATGTACACTGTTTTTCCTAGCTGGCGAGAGATAGGAAAAATATTGAAGCTTGATGCTTCAAGGACTTAAAGAAAAAATGGAAGAATGTTAGCACCAAAGTGGTTATTGGTGCCTAACAGTTTCTGCATCGTAATATGGTATGGGAAGTAGGGCGACAGACTGTAAAACCTCTAGGAGGTAAAACATGTAGTATAGACAGTGAGGGTGATAGTGTGTAAGACAGATCAACCCTTAAGAAGCCCCCCATCAGACACACACATATATATATATATATATATATATATATATATATATATTGTCACAAGGTAGACCTAACGGAACCTGAGAAAATGCAGATCAGCAGGGATGATCAGGGAAGAGATGACAGTGTAAACAGAAAACTGTCAGATGGTTGCTATAGACAACCAGGACACACGTGGATAAGGGCTAGGAAGACACACCCATATAGCAAGCAAAGGGAGTTTGCATTGCCTGATAGGAATCAGCTGGGTGGAGGTGGAGCCCAAAGACACAGATATAAAACACGCTCACAAATAGTTAGAGAGGGAGAGGAGGTGAGCCAACGAGGGTCACAGCAAGAGAGACAGCAGCAAGGCCAGCTGAAGCTGTGGAAAGAATGGAACTGGAATGAAAGAGAGAGAGAAAGAAAGAATGAACTATTGGATCAGCAGAAGAACAAACACGAAGGTCTGAGTGAGTCCCTAGACCTGTGTGAGAAGTGTGGAAATCAGCAGCCAGATACTATGTGTATGCGTGGAGGGCACGAGAGACGTAGGAAATCTTCCATAGAAGGTAACAAAGCAGGAAATGCTAATAGAGGCTGTTTCCTACCTGAGTGGGTAAAACCCCGAAGTAACAGGAAAAGCCAACATAAAACAAGCTTAAGAGAAACAGAGAATAACTTCTTCCCTTGTGCTAGAAGCTTTAAAAGAAGAGAATGTTTCTTACCTGAAGAAGCTTGTGATTTTGCTAGCAAGTTTAAACTCCCAACCTGTGATAAGGTTCCGTCTCGAGCAGTGCAATCCAAGGCAGCTGTGTTGCAAGGGCTAGACCCGAGCAAGCTCAGAACATACCACAAATGCTCTAGTAGCAGAGCTAGTGAAGGTTTGAAATATCCTTTTGGTTACCAACAGGGGCAGAGCTCCTATGAGCCCCATTCAAAACCTTATGGTATTTCCCAGCAAGGCATTTGTGCAGAGGGACAGAGCAAATTCCTGTTTGACGGAGCAAACCAGCCTTATCCCTGTGAAACAGCTGATCCTAGAATTAAGGGTTCAGATGAATATGAATTAATGGAATGTGAGAATTCAGATATACCAGTTGTTCCTGAACCAATGGACTGTTCATTATCTGTGATTGACCCAGAGTTCTCTCTAAGGTAAATGGTTGAAGATAACCAGAGTTTAAAGCAGTAGAAGTGAGCTGTGCTGTAGCAACAAAAGAAAAGGCTGTATTAGGAACAGTGAAGCTGTTTAATTCTTTTCTTTTGTTTGTATTTAAAAGCTGAAGTAAGCTATTTTTGTTACACATTTAATTTATGTTATATGCCCGAAGTGGTCTGTTATTTGTTTTGCCAAGAAAGAGAAAAAAACCTCGTGGATGGGGAATAAAGCCCTAATTTGGAATTGAAGTGTGTTATGTGGTTCATATAATAGAAAGGTACAACTACCACTCTCAGAGGGCCAGGCAAGGTTGCCTACAGTACTGACAGAGCCAAGAGGAGGAATCATCAGGCAATACCTGACCCCACCGATAGGGCCCCTGGGGGTGCGACAATATATATATATATATACAGGGGCGGCCCAAGGGGGGTGCGGGGCCATGTGCGGAGACTCGGTGCGGGGCCTCATTTGCATAAGTGGCCTTATTTGCATACATATTTGCATAATGTTACCAAACACTAACTTTTAGTAAACATGTCTCTTAATGAGTGTATGGATAAAGAAAGACTAAAAGATTTCTACATTACTATAATCCAGTGCCAACCGCCAGGCACATTAGGAACTACTACAAACGCTGCCCATTTAGAACCCATAGCAAACCCGCTGTATCCTGACAGCATTACCAGGACTCACAAAGCACCAGACCCTACCTATCAAAAGGAAACACTGCAAATATTAAACCAGTACATTTCAGAGAATACTGGGGAAAGAGAACAAGTGGCAATGTCAAATAGGAATTACATAAACAGAATACCTCAGCTCAGTTACACATGCAGAACATAGACCATCACCAAACAAGGAATCGCAATTTAGAAACTGGAAGGCAATAATTAAACTGGGAACCCCGGAGATCCCACGTGATGCGTGAGTGAGCAAGACGTGTGTTTGCTCGCTCCGGGGCTGCCTCAAGCAATAATCTGCATTTTTTGGACTCATTCCCCGTAAAACCTCTCTTATCCGGCTATTGAAACTCCCCTGGGGCCACTAAATGAAGCGCAACTTGAGAGCGGGTGGAGAGACGCCAAGCCAGCAAAAAAAGGAGCGCGAGAAGCCCGGTAAATCCGGGGCCTCCACCACGACTATGATGATGCCGGCATCCCCAGGGGCGCTGAGTACTGACTCGGCAGCGGCGGACCTGGCCAGAGAAGTGGCAGGTCTGCTTGAGCCCAAATTTGATCAGCTCATGCAAAAGCTTGACACTTTAAATGACTCTTTTGCTGATATGGGCAGGAAGGTGGAGGAACTGGAGCAGCGTGTCTCCAGCGTCGAAGAGGGTGAGGGCCGCATGGATAGAGAACTTGCTGAACAGCGCAAACAGCTAGAGGCTCTCAAATCCAAGCTCGATGATCTGGAAAACAGATCTCGAAGGAACAACATAAGGCTCGTCGGCATACCTGAAACCCAAACTGACCAGATGCTTTTGCCGCTCCTCGAAGAATGGCTACCGAAGGAGCTGGGCCTCGCTTCCTTAGTGGGGCAAATCCATGTAGAGCGTGCACATCGATTAGGCCGGAGGCAGGACGACCAGCAGCGACCGCGTGTCGTGATCCTCCGGGTCCTTAATTTTCAACACAAAGTGCAGCTCTTGCGGGCATACCGAGAGAAAGGTGAGCTTCGTTGGGAAAACCATAAGCTTTTGATGTTTCAGGACTACTCGGCGCTGGTAACAGAACAGAGGAGAGCCTATTCTGGGGTATGTGCGGCGCTGTTTCAGCGGAAAATTTGCTTTATGCTAGCCTTCCCCGCTACCCTGCGTGTCTGGAACCAGGGGAAAAGCCTGGTGTTCTTGACCCCGGCAGAGGCGCAGCGCTTTCTCGATGAAGCCCGAGGAGACAGTGCGGGAGCGGAGCAGCAGGCTATCCGATGCTGAGGATATGGGCCCCTGTTCAGGATATTCCCGCCAGGCTGAGGACGGCAGATGTCGATATGCCCGGCCCTGATGGCGGACTTCCTGGATTGTTATCGGAGGGCTGAGGACACCAATGTATATTTTTTGATACTGAGCGGTTTGTTCTTTTTTGTAAGCTCTGGCTGAGGGAATATAGTTTACCATCGTGGGGAGGGCCCATAGGTCACGATTATATAAAGTGATGGCCTTGGGGCAGCCCTGCGGCATGATACACGGTGGGATTCCGGCTCAGCAGGGGCGGCTGAGATCAATGGTTGAATTATTTTATGGGGAGGGAAAGGGGGGGGGGGACGGGACGGGGCTCGGGGAGGGGCGGGAGAATTGGGGGGGATCTGGGGGGGGGGGAAGCGCACTGAAGAAGCTAGGGGGGTACTACCGGGGACCACTACACCATTCCAATTCATCTATTCTATCTGGGGCAGGGCAGTGCGCGGGGGGGGCTTGCCAGGGGCAGGCAATTGGCTCGGGGTCGAGGCTGGGCGGCCTGGAGCCAGCTTTTCGGTAACGAAAACAGTCAGGTTGGGTATCATGTTTCCAAATGCTAGGTGGGCACTCTAATTTAAGAATCACCACGTGGAATGTGGGAGGGATAGGCACGCCGGTAAAACGGACGAAAATACTGCAGGCCTTAAAGAAAGGGGGTACACAGATTGCTCTGCTACAAGAAACACACTTAACACAATTGGAACACGCTAAATTGAAAAAAGATTGGGTGGGACAGATCTTCTCTGCCTCGTCTGGGGGTCGAAAGAGGGGGGTGGCCATTCTGATAAGCCGGGGACTTCCGGTAGAAGTTATCAGAGAGGAAGCCGACCCCCGGGGGAGATATTTATTCTTGCATGCTAAGATCGCTGGGGAAGAAATGTTCTTATTTTATTTAACAGTATTTCTAAACCGTCTTATCATAAAAATCAAGGGTAATATCTATGCTCCTAATAATTATGATCATACATTTTTTAAGATGCTCCTGCGGCGGATTACAGAGGCGCCCAGGGTACCCCTACTCCTTGCAGGAGATTTCAACTGCCCTCATGATCCCAAACTTGATAGGTCGCAGGGTCTGAGAAGGGGAGAAGGTGGGGGGGGAAACTGGATTAATAAAGGTGTGGAGTACTTATGCCAATGGGGAGACCTGTATGATGTGTGGAGAATTTTGCATGAACAAGAGAGGGATTATACCCACCTCTCGAGAGCCCATCAGACTTGGTCACGAATAGACTACATTTTAGTTTCCAGGGATCTTTTTGATAAGATAGTGCGAGCGGACGGAAATAGAGCCAATTGTGATCTCGGATCATGCTAGGGTCTTTGTAGACCTTAAGGGGCGATCCCCTGAACATGGGCGATGGGCCTTCCCGAGGCATCTGTGGCAGAATACAACGTTTCGACAATATCTCACTCAAAAATGGGAGGAATATATGTCTCTGAATGAGGCTCCCGACTTGGCTGTCTCGACCTTTTGGGAGGCGGGTAAGGCCGTCCTCCGGGGCCACATTATTGCATATGTTGTGGGGGAGAGGAAGAGAGTTAATGCTACTATCCTAGAGCTCACTAAGACCCTCGTACAGGCTAAGCAAGAGGCCCTATCAAACCGAGAGCGCCTGGGGGTATATCTGCAACACCAGAAGGCTCTCAATGCCGCATTGCAGGATAGAGCGGTCTACGCGGCGCAATATCGTCATCAGCTGTTCCGCTTTGGGGACCGCTCAGGGAAACTATTGGCGCGCTTAGTGAAAGACCGAGGTGGGATCCAGAGTGTTATGGTAATTAAAGACCGACAAGGGACGCGGCAACGAGATCCGGAAAAAATTTTAAATGTGTTTGGGCAGTATTACCAGACCCTTTATACCCCGGAGACGGCTGACAAGGCTCAGCAGTGCGACTTCTTAAAGGCTGTTAAACTCCCTAAGCTCCGGGAGGGGTCTTTACTTGAGTTAAATGCGCGCATTACGGGAGACGAAATACAACGGGTTATAGCCCGGGGGAAACCATATAAGGCCCCAGGGCCTGACGGTTACAGTGCGGAATTTTACAAAATACTATCGACCTCGCTCACTCCCACCTTGATGGCTCTCTATGAAGAGGCGAGAGAAAGGGGGTCCTTCCCGAGGGATATGCGGACTGCAGCGATAACCATTATCCCTAAAGCGGGCAGAGATCCGGAGAATCCAGCCTCGTATAGACCTATCTCCTTGATAAACTATGATATGAAACTTTTGGCTTCGATCCTTGCGGAGAGGCTACAAAAAGTCTTGCCTGAACTCGTAGGGAGCCATCAATCGGGATTTGTTCGCGGTAGGGATGCTTTTGCGAACATCACCAGAGTTCTACTGGGCATGGACTATTGTTTACAACGAGATACTCAGCTGCTGTTGGTAAGCCTAGATGCCGAGAAGGCGTTTGATAGAGTCTCTTGGGATTATATGTTTGAGGTCTTAACTCAATTTGGTTTTACTGGTGGTTTTCTGGATTGGGTAAAAGCGTTATACTTGGATCCGTTGGCTTGTGTAGTTAGTGGTGGAAGGGTCTCTCAATCCTTTTCATTGCGACGTGGCACTCGGCAGGGATGTCCCCTGTCCCCTTTACTTTTTGTGCTTCAACTGGAACCTCTGCTTTTGAGACTTCTCCGGGAGCAACAGATCATTGGGATAGAGTGGGAGGGAGGCGGTATTAAGCTTAGTGCTTTTGCAGATGACTTACTGCTATGTCTCTGCAGTCCGGAGGAATCCCTCCCTAGAGCCTTACGTCTTATGGAAGTCTTTGGCTCCTTTTCTGGGCTGCAAATCAATCAAGACAAATCGTTGGCTTTAGATGTGGGGGGCCGAGTTAAATCCAAATGGCAGGGTGTTTTTCCCCTGGTGTGGGCGCAGAACACCTTGAAGTACCTGGGTATTTATCTACCTGAGCACCCCGATCATTTGTATGACCTTAATGTTAGGCCTCTGCTTGATAATACCATAGCGCGCTTGCTGAAGTGGCGTGACCTCCCGCTTTCCCTCATGGGACGCGTAGCGCTGTTGAAGATGGTGGAGTTCCCTAAGTGGATCTACGTCCTCCGCCACCTCCCCCTCTGGATGACGAGAAGGGACTTGCAGCTATTACGGAAATCCATTGCACTCTTTCTTTGGAGGGGTAAGAAACCCCGAATAGCCTTTTCAGTACTTATGAGGCCTAGGGAGGAGGGGGGTATTGGCCTGCCCTCCTTACGGCAGTACAATTTGACCTGTATGCTTCGACCGCTGGCTGATGTGCTTGGGGCCCATGGTGCTATTCTGCTCTTGGCCTTATTAGACCGGCTCTCGGCGCCTTACCATCCGATTTATCTTGCATGCGCCCGGTGGGCTTTTGCCGAAAGTTTGGAAAACCTCGGTATATCTCAAGGCGATGAGACAGGCGTGGCAGAGCCTCTGCCGGCAAAAAGGGCTAACTTGGAAGTGCACAGAGTGTCTGCCGTTGGAGCGCAACAAGGATTTCATCCCTGGTATGCAGAGTTCGGTCTCTATCCAGTGGCGGAACAGGGGTCTTCGCTGTATTGGGCATCTGCTTATGCCCGATGGTAGTGAACTTGATTCTTTTCAATCGTTGGCCAAGCGCTATCAGTTGGAGCCCGCCTCCTTTTTCTTTTATCTACAGGCGCGCCACTATGTGCGAGACCTCCAAAAGAGGGGGGGCTTACGAATTGGTACAGGAGCCCTTTGGGAGTTCTTGGGGGTGTTGGAGGGTGACATCTCCTCGCGGACGGTTAGGCAGGCACTCTGGCCCGGGGGGGATGGGGAAGCTCTAGGGAAGCTGGCGTACCGTTGGGTTGCGGACGGAGTACCACAGATGTCGGGGTCCCTATTGACGGCGGCCTTCTCCGAGGTTAAGCCTCTATCTGAGTCGATCCGCCTACAAGAGCTGCAGTATAAATTTCTCTGGAGAGCGTATATTCCTAATACTTGGGCGGCTAAGATGGGTTTGGTTTCGTCAGATCTATGCACACTCTGTCAGGGAGAACGTGGGACCCTACTCCATCGCTTTTGGCACTGCACACACATCCAACAGTTTTGGCAGGGTGTGGAACGCCAGCTGCTGAGCTGGCGACAGGTAACCAATCCCTTTTCCTTACTTTGGTGTTTATTTGGAGTCCCTGGAGGGGAGGGGGGGCTGAGACAATCTGACCGACAATTATATGGGAAAGGTTTTATCATTGCGAAGCTTTGTATTCTGCGACACTGGATGGAGCCCCATCCCCCAGGGCTCAGCGAGTGGCATACCCAAATGAGAGATCTGTATACTATGGAGATGAAGACAGCTAAACTGTTAGGGCAAAAACGGGTGGAGATGGTTACAAGGCTCTGGGAGGGGATATTCCCTGACTAAATGTGATTCTGAGTGCCTGGGATGGGCTCCCTGGCTGCTTGCGTGCTGGCTTGCCCTCAAAGTATGAAGCACTTGCCCCTGGGTTGGTGGCTCTGTACCCCTGTGTGGTGTGCTGTGGGTATGGGTATGGAGGGGGGGGTGGATGGGGGGGGATGGGGGGGAGGTTGGGGGGTAGTGTAGCTAGGATGGTGGTAATACTGCTGATGATTTTATTTTGTTCCATTTAACTTTCTGATGTTTCTGGTTGAATGTTCATAATACTTCTCATGATAATAATAAAAACATTTTCATAAACTGGGAACCCCAAAAGCCAAACTTGGAATGTACAACAACACTGTAGAAATAAAACTATAAATCAATTTCCTCTTGTACCAAACAAAGCGCAGACGTTAATGATGCACATTTCCCAGAGCTTTCATATTCCAGTTAATAAATTCAAAATAAAGAGATATCTTTCTACCTTTTGTGCATTTTTTTTCAGTTGCAATTGCTCCAGCCACTTTCTTCTGGTTTCTTCATGTTTTCTGCTAACTCTCCGTCGTCTGCTGTCCATTTGTCCTTTCTTCTCTCTTCTAGTTTTCTTTCCATCCTCTCTCTCTACATCTGCTTTAACATACTAATCTTTCTCCTTTTGCTCTTTCCTCATTCTTATTTCATCCACACAAATTTTACCCCTCCATCCTCAATCCCCACTTACTCTCCCAATACCCGGCCAATTGTAGATTTTTCATCCCTTCCACACAAAATATTTTTCCCCTCTCCATTTTACTCTCCCAGCCCCATCCCATTCTAATCCTCCCCCAACATCAGCTCCCTTCTAGTTCCAGTCTCACCCAGCATCCATTCCCTTCTAGTCCCTGCATCAGCCCATTTCCAGTCCTAGCCCCCCATCAACCCATTTCCAGTCCTAGCTCCCCCATCCATTTTCAGTCTGAGTCCCTTCATCAGCTCATTTCCAATCCTAGCCCCCCATCAGCCCATTTCTAGTCATTTCCTAGCCCCACCATCAGCCCATGTCAAATCCTAGCTCCCCTCCACTCAGCCCAATTCCAGTCCAAGCCCCCCCATGAGCCTACTTCCAGTTCTAGCCCCTCCATGAGTCCATTTCAATTCGAAGCCCCCACCACAGCCCATTTCCAATCTTAGCTCCCCCCAACAGCCCATTTCCAGTCCTATCCTAGCTGCTCCATCAGCCCATTTTCAGTCCTAGCTCCCTTCCCTCACAGCCCATTTCCATTCCAAGCTCCCTCCCCATCAGCTATTTGCAGTTCAAGCCTCCCCGTCCACTCAGTCCATTTCCAGTCATAGCAATCCCCCAACCCATTACCAGTCCTAGCCCCCCATCAACCCATATTCAGTTTAAGCCCCCCCTATAACCCATTACCAGTCCTAACCCCCCCATCAGCCCACTTCCAGTCTTAACCCCATCAGCCCATTTCCAGTCAGCCCCCCATAGCCCATTGCCAGTCCTAACCCCCCCCATCAGCCCACAGCCCATTACCAGTCCTAACCACATCAGCCCACCTCAAGTCCTAACCCCTCCCCATCAGCCCATTTCCTGTCCTAGCGCCCCCATAGCCCATTAGCAGTCCTAACCCCCCCATAGCCCATTAGCAATCCTAACCCCCCATCACCCTATTTCCAGACAGCCCCCATCAGCCCACAGCCCATTACCAGTCTTAACCACCCCCCCAGCCCATTTCCAGTCCTAATCCCCATCACCCCATTTCCCGTCTGCCTTCATCATCCCCCAGCCCATTACCAGTCTTAACCCCCCCCAGCCCATTTCCAGTCCTACCCCCCCAGACCATTTCCAGTCCTAACCCCCTCACCCCAGTTCCAGACAGCCTCCATCAGCCCCCAGCCCATTACCAGTATTAACCCCCCCCCAGCCCATTTCCAGTCCTACCCCCCCAGACCATTTCCAGTCAGCCTCCATCAGCCCCAGCCCATTAGCAGTCTTAACCCCCAGCCCATTTCCAGTCCTAACACCCCGCCCCAGCCCATTTCCGGTCCTAACACCCCCCCAGCCCATTTCCAGTCCTAACCCCCCCATCACCCATTTCCAGCCAGCCTACATCAGCCCCCAGCCCATTTTCAGTCTTAACCCCCCCAGCCCATTTCCAGTCCTACCCCCCCAGACCATTTCCAGTCATAACCCCCCTCACCCCATTTCCAGACAGCCTCCATCAGCCCACAGCCCATTACCAGTCTTAACCCCCCCAGCCCATTTCCAGTCCTACCCCCCCAGACCATTCCAGTCAGCCTCCATCAGCCCCAGCCCATTAGCAGTCTTAACCCCCCTAGCCCATTTCCAGTCCTAACACCCCCCAGCCCATTTTCAGTCCTAACACCCCCCCCAGCCCATTTCCAGTCCTACCCCCCCCCCAGACCATTTCCAGTCAGCCTCCATCAGCCCCAGCCCATTAGCAGTCTTAACCCCCTAGCCCATTTCCAGTCCTAACACCCCCCAGCCCATTTCCAGTCCTACCCGCCCAGACCATTTCCAATCAGCCTCCATCAGCACCAGCCCATTAGCAGTCTTAACCCCCCTAGCCCTTTTCCAGTCCTTAAAACCCCCCAGCCCATTTCCTGTCTTATCACCCCCCCCCCAGCCCATTTCAAGTCCTACCCCCCCAGCCCATTTCCAGTCCTACCCCCCCAGACCATTTCCAGTCAGCCACCATCAGCCCCAGCCCATTAGCAGTCTTAACCCCCCTCGCCCATTTCCAGTCCTAACACCCCCCCCCAGCCCATTTCCAGTCCTAACACCCCCCCCCAGCCCATTTCCAGTCCTACCCCCCCAGACCATTTCCAGTCAGCCTCCATCAGCCCCACCCCATTAGCAGTCTTAACCCCCCCAGCCCATTTCCAGTCCTAACACCCCCCAGCCCATTTCCAGTCCTAACACCCCCCCAGCCCATTTCCAGTCCTAACCCCCCCTCACCCCATTTCCAGACAGCCTCCAGCAGCCCCCCAGCCCATTACCAGTCTTAACCCCCCCTCCCCTCCCTTCCCCTTCCCTTCCCTTCCCTTCTGGCAAACTAAAAAAAAAACCTGGCTCTAGCTGCTGCCGCTGCCGCGTCCGTCGCAGCAGCGGCAGAATGGAGTGTCCCGCGGGGCCCCCTCTCCTCGTTGAGCCCTCTGCAAGGGCTTTCAGATTCGGGAAGGGAGAGTGCTCCCTCGCGTCTCTGTAAAGCCCGCAGGGGCTAATGGGAAATTTCCCATCAGCCCCTCGCGTCTAAAGGGTCAGATGGGAAATTTCCCATTAGCCCCTGCGGGCTTTACAGAGACGCGAGGGAGCACTCTCCCTTCGCGAATCTGAAAGCCCTTGCAGAGGGCTCAACGAGGAGAAGGGGCCCCGCGGGACACTCCATTCTGCCGCTGCTGCGACGGACGCGGCAGCGGCAGCAGCCAGAGACAGGTTTTTTTTTAAATGTAATTTTAAAAAAAAAGCAGAATGTTCTTTGCGCGGGGCCCCCTGAAACGCGGGGCCCTGTGCAAAAAACATTCTTGCTCAATGGACGGGCCGGCCCTGTATATATATATATATATATATATATACATATGTCCAGATGTGTATATTAGGATATGGGTGGAGAAATGTATCAAAATATGTATATATATAGATATAGATATGATATACCTAAATATATATAAATTTGTGGGGCATGGTTTTGCACCACCAGGGTAATGATATAGGTATGTAGACATATATGGAGATGCTACATACAAGACAACAGGTTGAAGATACATGTCTACCACCCAGCCCCATAATTGTACATGGGGAATATGAAAGAAACAGATTTCTTCGCTCTACAAGAGGGTGAACCCACTTGGGATATGTATAGAGAATCTATTTCTGTGGATTGAGGAATGCAGGAAGGCAATCCAACAAGATAACCGTGATGTTCACTTGAGAACAGATGATCATATGAATCTGTAAGGAACAAGGCGGGAGTTCCCCAGAACACTGACATGGTAGATGTGCAGAAACGCAGAAGAAGATACCAGAGGGACCTACTGGAGGGACCCAGAGGTAGCATGCATAAACATCAGCCTTGGATTTTCACGCAGAAGAACTTATATGTCGTGTTAACACCCCAGGCTAGAGGGTATGGAGAACCCTCACAGGCATGGGAAGGGTTTATCAGCTTTTCCCTACTAATAGAGAAGCTTCAGAGACAAGGTCAATGCTCTATAGCAAGGCCCTCATAGTAGAAAGCTTCTCTGAAGAGTGCAGAGAGCATTGTGCAGGAGAGCTATGAGATAAACTGACTGAAGTCAGGTGTGTTGCCATATCCTAGGAGAGGAGATGGTTAGAATAATGTGAGAAAGCCTAAACGAGTAGGAGGATCCAAGATAGTTGACGAATAGCTTGGAATCACTACTGAGGCTAGACAAAATTTTGAACAAGGGACTGGAGCTTGGAAAAAGTACCAGTAATACAATTACTGTAACTCCTGCAGGCACAGTTGCTGACGGAAACAGCAGAGAGATTGTCCTGTGCCAAATAAAGAAAAACAGACAAGAGAAGAGAGGTGATATCCCTTCTCCCTGTCTGAGGTACGAGCTTGCTAGAGAAGCTTTTCAGTATGGTACCCCTCAGTCAAGGAAAAAACCCGGTTGAGAGGGTGAGCAAGTAATTGGAGGGTGATGTACCCATAGGGTAAGTCAACTGAAGGAAAAAATGTTCAGTTGGGATAGAACTATCAGGGGATAGTTGCAACTGCTCTTCTAGAGAGTAAGAAGAGGAGAAGTCTGTAGTCCCTGAACAAAATATTTCTGACAGGTTAGTACACTGAAAAAGAAAAGCACAGTGAATAAACTTCTAATGGGTAAAAGTGAACTGTAGGTTACAATTCCCGGCCCCTATGGTTACTGGGAATGCTGAGACTGGCCAGAGCTGGAGGACTTCAGACTAGGCTGAGGCGTCCCTTGTTTAGGTACAGCCGAAAGATGGGCAGGAGATGAATGAAACTTTCTTTTCTTAGGGAAAGAAGGTTTGGTAGGACATTTCCTACCCCTTGAAGAAGGAGGTGGCTTAGAATGGTCTTTAGTGGAAGGAGAGTCAGTGGAGCATTGAGCAACCTGACGTAAAGCCTCCTTATTGAAGAGACCTTCTCCTGTACAAGGAGAATGAGCCAGTATAGTTTGTGCCCATCTGCTCAAGTCTGAAGCTTCAAGCCAGGCTCTGCGACATGCTGCAATGGCAATAGCAGAGGATCTGCTAACGGACTCAAAAGAGTCTATAGAAGCACGAGACAGGAACCAGGATATATTCCGGCTGTGATTGATGAGCAAGGAATAATCAGTAGCCTTGGGCTCTGGTAAAAAAGGGGTCAAAAGAGACAATTTCTCTGTGACTTCCTGGAGTGTTAGACTCATGTGAAAAATATATGAAAGAATTCTGGAGGCCAGCAAAGAGGTTTGGAAGGCCTGACGACCAAAAGCATCGAGTGTTCTTGAAGAACGACCTGGCGGATAAGAAGAATGCTTCTTCTTGCTCTTAACTTTCCTCAGTGCTGATTCCACTACAAGGGAACGATGAGAAAGTTGAGGCTTTTGAAACCCTGGAGAGGGTGGCACCCGGTACCGAACCTCAATGGCTGTAGAAACTAGAGGAAGTCGTAAGGGCGATTTCCAGACCCTCAGAAGGAGATCCTGCAGAGCAGGATGTAAAGGAAGCATCATATTTTCCATTTGTGCCGGTGAGCCATGAGTAGCATCACAACCAGGGATAGAGATATTAAGAAAGGTTGCCATATCCAGGAGAAAAGCCTGAAAAGACTGATCTCCTATGGGAACCATCCCTGGTAAGGCTAAAGAAAGAGGCTGAGCACCAGAGGACGTACAGTGGTGTGAAGAGAGAAACCTAGTAGATGGACAGGGATACTGGCATGTTAACTTAGAGGCAGTGGGTACTGCATCAATGCCAGGTATCGGTTCCAAACTAGGCATCGGTGCAAGAACAGGCATCGACATCGATACTGATACAGGATTAGCAGGTGAAGTTGCCATCGGGGACTGCTGCAGTGGTACCGAGATCATGAGAGAGTTATGGCTAGGATCTTCGGAACTGCCTATCTGGAAACGACAGAAGTCGGTTCCGGGACGCGTCGGTACCCAGTCCTCGAGACTAGATATCGGTTCAAGACTCGGCATCGAAGAAAGCGAGACTATCGATGCATGTCGCGAGGGTTCCGACGCCGGTGGCAGTATCGGCGATGCCGATACCACTAAGGCAGCCTGGGTTACATCGATCGGTACCGATGGTACCGAGGATACCCGATGACCACCCCTTGCAAAGGGTAAGGCGGTCCACCTCGATGCCGATTCCAGGGTATCGGAACCGATCGACGCCGGTACCGTCCCGGAGCATGGCTGAGATTGAGAGAAGTCAATGCGGTGCGTATCGATCGGTCCCGAAGGTACCGAGGATGCCCGATGACGATCCCTGGTGAAGAGTGGAACACTCGACACCGGTGCCGATGCCGGAGGCTCGGTACCGCTCAAAGCGGATACCACCCCCGCGCATGGCTCAGGTATGTTCTGTGAGGGGTGAGCCCCAGGAACAACCTGAAACCCCTTTAACGCTTTGGAGCCCGAAGACTCCCGCAGGGGTAATGCCAATGGATTCTTGAGGGTAAAACCGGAGCCGTCACCATGCTGGGCATGGGACATACCACTCAAGCATTGACTAGTCTTAACAGACTGTTTTTGGGTTACCTGATCCTGTGAAGTAGAGAAACCGGGTACCCTCACTGCCGAGGAAAAAAACGGTATCGAGGGAAACTCTAAAAACTGAAGGTTTCCTCACAAAATTATCCCCTGACAAGTCAGGGGAAAAAGGGTCAGGACCCACACAGTTGAGACACCAACTATTGGTGTCTAAAAAGAAACAGGTGTTTTTACATCGAATGCACTTCTTAGGAAAAGAAGACTCCATAATGAAGAGGCCTGGTAGGCCCAACAAGTTAAGGCAAAAAACTGAAGAAAAGGTTTCTCAGAATTTAGTCAAAAATCCACCGGCGATACCGGTGGCAGCGGGAAATACAGCCGCGACCACAAGAAAACAAAAAACTAAAGTAATTAAAGTAATTAAAAAGAAAAGTTTCTGCGGTGACAGGAGGACGTCCTACCGGCTCCGCGGAAAAACGAAAACTGAAGAGAGGCTCTGTAGAAGGCGGGAAGTCAGCGCGCAGGCGCGAGGGATGCTGCCAAAAGCTTTCTGATTGGAAGCTGGGCAGCGTTCCCATGCAGGCTCCGTCGGTACCGACGTACCCATATGTGAAGACTCATTCCTGCTTGTTCCTGGAGATAAGGCAGAGATTAACTGTGGTTTGTGGCATTGCACCAAGAAGTAAATTCAGCAAAAGGGCCTCATCTATTCTATATTTCTAAATTAATATTGTGTGTGTGTGAGTGTAATAGCACAGGCAGGGACTGATTCTTGCTTTCTGGTATTGCCAGTCATAGGAGCATAATACTTTATACAAGCCTAGGAATAGAGTACAATAAGATAGACCAAGGCTTGTTATTAATGTAACCAGTATTTATCTATTGCCATCCCCTTCCTTACAAACAATAGTATTTTTAAAGGACTCTTCTGGCTGTGCATAGAAACAAGATTAGTAAGTATAGGCTGTGTTTTATTGAGAGCTGATAATTCCTTTTCTTTTTCCACAGGGTGACAGTGGTGGACCCCTGATATGCAAGTACTGGAAGAATGATCTCTGGTATGAGGTGGGGATTGTGAGCTGGGGAAGGGGCTGCGGTGAGAGCCAGCGCCCTGGGGTCTACACTCTAGTCTCCAACTATGTGAAATGGATAATAATAGAGACGGCTGCTGCTGGAAAGCCATATGTGCCAGAAGAACAGCTTGAAAAGGAAGAGGAAGAGGAGGAAGAGGCAGAACCCACCTTTGATCCCTTTTCCACTACCTCATATCCCATTGGCTCCTCTTTCATCCCCTCAGACAGCACTACTGACAGTCCCATTAAAACCTTCTCCACCCTTACAGCCAGCACTACTCTCAGTCCCACTAGTATCTCCTTCACTCCCTCAGCCATCATTGCTATGAGATCCATTAACAAGTCTTCAACCAGTCACATCCCCACCACTACCTACGAGGAGTTCCTAAGCCTCAATAAAAATAAAACAAGCACCAGTAGTCACCCTTATCTCCGCCCTCATTACACTAATTACCACTGACATTCCTGCCGACAGTACTAACTGCTCCTACCACGGATAACTGCCCCTCCTTCAAAAGCTACTATCCTTACCCCATTCCACTGCCACCTACAACGGGCCGTTGCCGAGGATTCTTACGCTCTTTCTTGTTCCTCATTCTGAATCTTCTGCTGTATATCACAGAAATGAGTAACTTTCATTTAGATACCTTAGAAAAACAAACCTTATATTTATTTATTTTATTTATTTATTTGGAAACGTTTATATATCACCCCTTCCAGAAATCAGGGGTGGTTTACATAAAACAAAGGAACCGTACATTGAACATTTTGAAACATTACAATTATTTACAATAAAACAGCGGAATGAAGTAACTATTTACAACTTGCATCATAACTTTTACAATGAATCAGTTAAATGAAGTAACTATTTACAACTTGCATCATAACCTTGGGGCTCAGTTTGGACAGAGGTATATACTTTTGAATGAGGTGAAACAATGTTTGTCAGTGATTCAAGGGAGTAATACTGTGATTGTGTAAGTAGGAAATTAGGTAGCTTATGCTAGAGGGGCTTGATCCGGGCAATGGTCTAAGTTATAATAATGCTGAGTGAATAAGTATGTTTTTACTTCCTTTCAGAACGTTTGGAGGTCTTTAATTTCCCTTAATTAAACTGGAAGATTATTCCATTGAATAGGTGTGGCATAGGAAAAAGCACTGTTGCTTGTTATTTGTTTTGTTTTTCGTATTGAATCTGGTACTAAAATGGTATTGAGGTTCCTTCTTCTTCTCATTCTGTTTTTAGGGGGGCTCTGAATCAATGTAGATAGATGAGATGGTGCAATCTTGTTAATGAACTTGAATGTAGTCACAATGGATTTATATTGGATCCTGCTGGCAACGGGAAGCCAGTGGAGAGTGTAAAGAATGGGAGAAATGTGGTCAGATAGCCTGGCTTTGAAAATTATTCGGGCAGTAACATTCTGAGCCATTTGTAGTATGTTTAGGTTCTTCTTAGTTATGCCTTGGAGTATCCCGTTGCAATAGTCCAGGTGGGGTGTTATTAGAGCTTGGGCAACAGTTCTGAAATCTTCCCTGTCTATAAGTGGTCTTAGTTGTTGGATGGTCCTAAGCTTGAAGAAGATTGTTCTGGCAGTTTGTTTAATGTGGGAAGTTAAGTTAAGAGTCCTGTCAAGGGTGACTCCTAAGTATTTTATCTCTTGCTTCACTGGGAGGGTGAAGTTCTGGAGCTTAATAACTAATGGGGGGTGAAGTTAGGGTTTCTTGAAGTAAATAGTACTTCAGTCTTTTTGAAATTGATGTACATATTCTTTGAGCGGAACCATAGTTCCGCTT
This sequence comes from Ichthyophis bannanicus, assembly GCA_033557465.1. Classification (NCBI taxonomy): domain Eukaryota; kingdom Metazoa; phylum Chordata; class Amphibia; order Gymnophiona; family Ichthyophiidae; genus Ichthyophis; species Ichthyophis bannanicus. The sequence goes on from CM066048.1 coordinate 79,376,997, forward strand.
CAGAGAGGCAGGCTGCTAGGTCATCGTAATCGGGGTCAGATATGTTAATTGGAGAGAACAACATGATGTCGTCTGCATACACGTGATAGTTTATATTGTGTCTTTTGAATACGGAGCATATCAGTTGAAGGTATAGGTTAAAAGGGAGGGCAGAAAGTGCGGAGCCTTGCAGTATTCCCTGTTCCTGTGGTAAATTTGATGAAGCAGCTTGGTTGATTTGTACAAATTGGGCGCGGTCAGATATATATGATTTAAACCAATCAAGAGCTACTTCCTTTATGCCTAATTGACTGAGTCTAGAGATGAGAATGTTATGATTTACGCTGTCAAAAGCAGAGGAGATGTCGAGAACTTAGTGTAGGTTTTCAAATAAAGCTTCTATGTGCTGTAAAATTATTTACCATTTCCTACAAGCAATATATTGATAATTCCATTTTTTGGTCTAGCAGTTTCCTCTTGCTCTTTCAGTCTTCTTGCTCAATCAGAAGTAGCCTTTATTGGACTGCAGTGCCGTAAGCCTTCATTCACAACTACCTGGGTTTTTCCCTTTATTTTATGACTCTTCCTAATTCATTTAGCTCAGTTATTGCAACAATTGCCTGAGGACCATGCAACAAGGCTCCTTTCGGAACCCTGTACTCCTAGACCCTAAATTCAGTGGCTAGGTGTTACCCATCAGAAGAGTTTAGAAGGGGTAGGGGGTAATGTTCCACCAAACATTCTGGGTGCTGGTGCTGAATTATACTGCTGGAACTGATGAGAAAGGGTGTTTGTCTTAGGCATTTCCAGTGTCCCTCTTTGGTTACTATGGAAGCAGCTGTACCAGTTTTCCAGAAATTGAGTGTGAGGCCTTTAATTTGAGGCACATACTAACAAGCCTACTACTACTACTACTACTATAACTACATTACATTTACACTGATTTTTTTTTTTGTGCCATCAAGTCAGTGTTGACTCATAGCAACCCACCTAACTCTGGGTTTTCTTGGCAATGTATCACTGGAAGTAGATTGCCAGCCTTTTCTTCCGAGGCAATGGAGGGTAAAGTGACTTGCCCAAAGTCACAAGGAGTGCCAGTGGGAATTGAACCCTTGATCTTCTGGGTACTAGGCAGTTGCTCTAACCATTAGGCTACTCCTCCACACTGTATAGCACTACTAAATATATGTAGCACCGTACACATACAAATAAAAGACAGTCCCTGATACACAGAGCTCACAATCTGTAAGACAGAAAAAGAGAACAGGGGACTAGGGAATTCTTAAGGGAAGCGAAAAAAATGTACGTGGGTGTAGACATGAGAATAAGGGGGTCAGGATGCAAAAGCAGATATGAAGAGATGAGATTTTAGCCTGAATTTGAGTAGCAGTAGAGATGGTGCCTTAGATACCAACTCAGGTAGCAGCAAGGTGGAAAGAACAGAGACTGGTGTTGACAGCAGAAAAGAAGGACATAAATAAAAGTAATTTGCTTGATGAGAAGAGCTCCCAAGGAGGTGTGTAGGAAAATATAAGAGGAGAGGCAGTGAGGAGCTGCAGAATGACTGTATTGTAGGTCAGTAGGGGAAGTTTCAACTATATGCGGAAATGGATAGGGAGTCAATGAAGTGACTTGAGAAGAGGAGTTTTATGAGCATAGCAACACTGGCAGAAGATTAGCCATGCAGCTGAGTTTTTAACAGACTGAAGGAGAGACTGACGATTCAATGGGAGAACAGTGAGGATGAACTTGCAATAGTCTAGTGTCATGTAGAGGATCCTTCCGAAGATATGGAACTGGGTGAAGCTGAAGAGATTGTGTCAGAAACTGACAGCCAGGCAAAGCACATGGCCCAGGGTTGCCAGGGACAACATAAATAGAGTGTGTCACAAGGGGAGAAAACACGCCCAAACTGCAAAGTAGCCCCGAGCTCACGGATTAAGGAGAAGCACCTGGTTGGGGGAGGGGCGCAGTTAAGCCCTAAGACACAGGCATATAAAAAGTACTCACCAGAAGAGAGCGGGAGAACCGGTGGGAGAACCAGAGAGAGCTGGGGAACCAGTTGGAGAAGGAGACCAGAAATAGTAATTAGATCTTACCTGCTAATTAGTGTTCCTGAAGGAACGACAGTCCAGTCCCTTTACTTCTGGGTTACGCAACCCTTCCAGCAGCTTGGAGGCTGAGCCAAACCTTTTTGGAGGTGGGGCGGTATAAATACCACTGGGACCACCCCTCAACTCCAGTATTCGACTGAAAAAGCAGATCTACAGAGTTTCCATTAGCCATCAAACATAAAAACTTATCTATCCAACATTGTCTAACTATGCACAATACCTATCTCTACATATTTTTTTTTTTTCAATAGAAAATGGTTAGTGCGAGGAAGAGAGAGAGCGAGAGAGAAAGGGAGGGCGAGAGAGAAAGAGAGAGAGGAGGACCGGATGGAGGAGCAATGCTTAAGGTTGCCCGATCCGGCTATTCTCCCGTGTCCCTTCATCTTGAAATGGACCCATGCTCGGTCCCGAGTTTCCTTCTGACTGCTAGGTCCTAACCGGGTGGGATCAGGGACTGGACTGTCGTTCCTTCAGGAACACTAATTAGCAGGTAAGATCTAATTACTATTTCCTTATCGTCACTCCAGTCCAGTCCCTTTACTTCTGGGATGTACAAGAGCAGTTCAACCCTGGGTGGGATCCGGCAAACCGGACTGAAGGACCGCCAGACCAAACCGAGCATCCGCTGCGCTCTGGACGTCCAGCCTGTAGTGCTTGGTGAACGTATGTAGCGAAGACCAAGTTGCCGCCCTACAGATGTCCACTGGAGGGACCAAGCTAAATTCTGCCCAAGAAGTAGCCTGAGCCCGGGTGGAGTGCGCCCGGAGCCCTGCTGGCACCTGCTTCCCTTTCAGGATGTAGGCGGAAGCGATCGCTTCCCTGATCCATCTGGAGATAGAGGCCTTGGCCGCCGCCTCTCCCTTGTGTGGACCCCCAAACTGAACGAATAGTCGCTCGGACTTGCGGAAAGGGGCTGTGCGGGAGAGATAGCGTTTCAAGGTCCTCCGGACATCCAAGAGTCGCAGTTTGTTATCCCTACCTCCGCCCTCCTCGGCGGAGAGAACCGGAAGGTGAACTGCCTGGTTCATATGAAAAGGCGAAATGACCTTGGGCAAGAAGGAGGGGACCGGACGTAGAACTATCTTGTCCTTGAGAAACAGTAGGAAGGGGGGCTGAGCGGACAGCGCTTGGAGTTCAGAGACCCGCCTAGCTGAGCAGATTGCGACCAAAAAGACTGTCTTCAGGGTTAAGTCCTTTAAGGAGGCCCTCTTCACTGGTTCGAAGGGTTCCTTGATCAGAGCGTTAAGCACTAGGTTGAGGTCCCAAGGGGGGACGACTGACCTCTGTTGAGGGCGCAGGCGCCTTACCGCCCTTAAGAACCTGGAGACATCCGAGTGCGCCCCTAGGGGCTTTCCGCGGACCTTCCCTCTATAGCATGCGATTGCCGCTAGCTGAACTCGCAAGGAGCTGTGAGCTAGGCCCTTGTCAAAACCTGCCTGTAAGAATTCCAGAATTTCGGGGACTGAAGCGGAGAGGGGTTTTCGTCGGTGCTCCACGCACCACGCTTCGAAGATGCGCCAAGTCCTAATATAGGAGAGACAGGTCGAACGCTTCCTAGCCTTTAGCAGGGTAGAGATGACCGCTCCTGAATAACCTCTCTTTAGGAGCCTCGCCCTTTCAATAGCCAGGCCGTAAGCGAGAACCGATCCATGTGAGGCATCCGCAATGGACCTTGTCTCAGCAGGTCCCTTTTGCAAGGAAGACGCCAAGGCCGATCGGCGATCAATCTCATCAGATCCGCATACCAAGGCCGGCGCGGCCAATCCGGGGCTATGAGAATTACATATCCCTGATGGGACTCCACTCGTTGTAGCACTTTTCCGATCAGGACCCAGGGAGGGAACACATAGAGTAGACCCTCCGAGGGCCACTTCTGGGCCAAGGCATCCAGGCCTTCGGACATCCTTTCCTTGCGCCGGCTGAAGAACCGATCCACCTTGGCGGTTGCGAACCTCGCCATGAGGTCCATGACTGGGAGGCCCCAATGGGCTACTATCCGGTTGAACGTCTCCTGCTCCAGTTCCCACTCTCCGTGGTCTATCTTGCACCTGCTGAGATAGTCTGCTGTGACGTTGTCTATTCCTGCCACGTGCTGGGCCGAGAGAGCTTCCACCCGAGTCTCTGCCCACTGGAACAGAGCGCCCGCCTCCTTCTCTAGGGCGGGACTGCTGGTGCCGCCCTGGTGGTTGATGTAAGCCACCGCCGTAACATTGTCTGAGAGTACGCGAATTGCCCTTTTTTGTACTAAGGCCTCTAGAGCCCTGAGCGCCAACCCTACAGCTCGCAATTCTAGTCTGTTGATGGGCCATTGGGCTTCCAGTGGAGACCAGATGCCTTGAACGAACTGGCCCTCGCAGTGAGCTCCCCAGCCTGTCAGACTGGCATCCGTTGTCAGTAATAACCACTGGTGAGGCTCGAGGGGCATCCCGCGATCCAGATTCTTCGGGGACCGCCACCAGTGCAGCGTCTGTTTGGTCCGTGGCGCGCAAGGTAACGGCATTGATAGGGGGTGATGTTGCGGCGACCACCGACGCAATAGGGCCCTCTGCAGCGGCCGCATGTGGGCCCGAGCCCATGGAACCACCTCTATTGCCGCTGCCATTGTTCCCAGGACCTGCAGATAATGCCGTGCCGAGGGGATCCGTCTGGCCAGAAACTGAGTTACCAGGATTCTTAGCTCTCTTGATCTTGATTGAGACAGAAAGACCCTGCCTCTGCTGGTGTCGAACCTTGCCCCGAGGTACTCTAGTTCCTGGGAGGGCGTCATCCTGCTCTTCACTCGATTGATGACCCACCCCAATTCTTCTAGCACTTGAACCACTCTTGTTGTCACGGAGTGGCTTTCCTCCTCGGACTTTGCCCGGATTAGCCAATCGTCCAGGTAGGGGTGTACTAGAATTCCCTCTTTTCGTAGAGAGGCCGCTACCACCACCATCACCTTGGTGAATGTCCTTGGAGCCGTAGCTAAGCCGAAGGGAAGGGCTTGGAATTGAAAATGGCCCCTTGGCACTGCAAATCTCAGGAATTGTTGATGGGACTCCCTGACCGGGATATGCAGGTAGGCTTCTGTCAGATCGAGGGATGTTAAGAACTCCCCGCCCCTGACTGCTGCTATGACCGAACGTAGGGTTTCCATCCGGAAGTGTGGAACTCGGAGGCAGCGATTGACTTGTTTTAGATCTAGTATCGGGCGAAAGGAGCCTTCTTTCTTTGGGACTACGAAGTAAATCGAGTACCGACCGGAACCGCGCTGGTCTGGTGGCACCGGGACTACGGCCCCGAGCGTTATCAGTCGGGAGAGGGTTGACTCTACCGCCCCTCTCTTTTCTGAAGAACCGCAGGGAGACTGAACAAAGGCTGGAGGAATTTGCTTTGCGAATTCGAGAGAGTAGCCCTCTCTGATGACTTCTAGAACCCATTGATCGGACGTGACCTGGGACCAGGCAGGAAGAAAACGCCTTAGGCGACCGCCCACCGACGGCTCTCCCCCCTGGACCCCCGTCACCTCATTGTTTTCTATTTGTTTGAGAGGAGGAGAAGGAGGACGAGCCAAAACCTCGGCCTGCTCCTCGAAACCCTCTAAAACCTTGTCCCTTAGAGGGGAACCGGCCCCTGGGAAAGGGGTTTGACCTAGCTGGGCGGAACCTTCGGGAGTCCCTGGACTGGTTACGCACTGAGGGTACAGGGCGCCCTTGCTTTGGTCTGTCTTCGGGCAGCCTGCCCCCTTTAGACTCGCCAAGGTCCTTTACCAATTTCTCCAAATCTTCTCCGAATAACAGTTTCCCCTTGAACGGAAGGCGGCTCAGGCGTGCCTTCGAGGAGGCGTCCGCTGCCCAATTCCGTAGCCACAGATAGCGTCTAGCTGCTACCACCGAGGCCATGCTCTTGGCTAGGCTTCTGATGAGGTCATACTGACTATCCGCCAGGAAGGCTGTTCCGGACTCCAGTCTAGCAGAGTGGTCCTGAGCTTCGCCAGATGGGCCCTCTGTTGCTTGCAGTTGTTGAGACCACCTTAAGCAGGCTCTCGCCACCCAAGCCCCAGAAACCGAGGCCTGCAATGCCAGGGCGCTCACATCAAAAGCTTGTTTTAGGAGGGTATCTAGTTTTCTGTCTTGAGAGTCCCTCAAGGCTGTGCTGCCCTCCACTGGAATAGTAGTCTTCTTAGTGACTGCTGAAACCGCTGCATCCACCCTTGGGGACTTCAGTAGCTCTCTGTCTGCCTCTGGGAGAGGGTATAGGCGAGACATGGATCGGACTCCCCTTAGACTAGACTCGGGTTGATCCCATTCTTCCTGGATCATCTGGCGCACCACTCTATGAACAGGGAAGACCCTCTGTGATCTCCTGATGGCCTGGATTAACGGATCCTCCACCGTCTCCTCCTCTGTTGGTGCCTCTGAGGATACATTGAGAACTTTTAAAGACTCATCAATTAGGGCCGGGAGTTCTTCCCGCCGAAAGACTCTAATTATCCTGGAATGATCTTCTTCCGGGATCTCCCCTTCTTCCAGTTCCTCTTCTTCCCCGTCCCAGTCTTTGTCCGAGCCCTCCTCTTCTGGAGAGCTCTGGGAAAGGGAGGAGAGAGGTTCTTCCCCACCCAAGCGTGGGCGTTTAGGTGGGAGGCCTGAGTCAGGGATGTTTGCCCTCTTGGATATGGTGTCGGCCGTCGGGGCATTCCCCCCTGAGCCCGAACCCTGCTTGCGCAAGCAATAGGCCTTGTGGAGTAAAAGAATAAAGTCTGGAGAGAAGAAATCCCCTGTACCCCCTTCCCCGGGGGGTGGGGGTGTAGAAGGTGGGAGGGAAGGGGGGGGTAAATCTGAGTTTGAGGTGGAAGGAGGCTGGGACCCCCCCTCCCCTTGCAAGAGGTCTCCAGCACTCTGAGAGGATTGGGACATGGCCAAATTAATTTCTTGTTCCACGGAGGCAGCCACTGCAGCACAACCCCTGCAGACTCCTGCCTCCGAGGCTGTGCCCCTACGTGTGCCACAGGAAGGACATCTGGGCTTAGCAGCCATGCTCTTGTTTCCAGGTACCTAAATCCCTGTTTGGAAGGAAAGGCACTGTTCAAATCCCCAGCTCCCAGGATAGCAGAAAGAGTAAAGAATTGATTTTCCTCCTTCCTTGGATCCAATCTATCCTTGAGGGATAGGGAGAGAGAGAGAGAGAGGGGAGAACCAGACCCTTAGCACTCTATCAGCGCCTCTTGCCCAGAGGCCAAACCAATTAGCAGAAGAAATATTAAAATTTAAGCAAACTACAAATTAAAACTCAAGTAAAACTTAAAAAAAAAAAGCAATGGCACACAAAGCAAACTGCGAGTAATGCTCCCTGGTACTTGCGGTTTTTGCAGCTCAGTGGACCCGACTCAGCGATCTCTGCCCGTTAGCTCTACACGTGGTAGGCCTCACCACGTGGAGCCTGAACGGGGGATCGCGAGCGCGTTCTCCGGGTTTCTGTTCTCCCCCCCGGAAGAAAAGTGACGCCGAGAAAGGCTGCCGGTAGAGAGTGATGGATCCTGAAGGGCAGGGAAACTCTTCCGCAGATGAAACTCCTCCGCCGCGATCGGGAGACCTCCGCGATCGGGAGACCCGGGGATCACCGCTGCGTCCTTCAGCTGCGGGAGGGGGGCCCCGACGGATGAAATCTGACTCCCGGAGCTGCCTCCAGCGCTCAGCCACCTTAAGGGCTTCGGCGCGAGGCAGAACAAGGCGGGGAAAGGCAGAATATCACCGGTAAACAGCCTGCACCCTGCTACCTCCGGCGCCCGGCCCGTCCTGAGGGGGGGGGGGAAGGAGGGAGGGAGGAAGAGAGCAGAGAGGAATTAAAGGAGCAGCACTGAAATCAAAGAAACTAAAGGCAATAAAGGAACAAAATGATAAATTTAAAAGTAAACTTAAAGTAATTTAGTTAAAGGAAGACTCCAGTAAGCCCTAGGCTTACGGAACCCTCCAGCTGCTTGGAGGCTGAGAATACTGGAGTTGAGGGGTGGTCCCAGTGGTATTTATACCGCCCCACCTCCAAAAAGGTTTGGCTCAGCCTCCAAGCTGCTGGAAGGGTTGCGTAACCCAGAAGTAAAGGGACTGGACTGGAGTGACGATAAGGAAGAGAGTTTCCAAACGGAGAGCTTCAGGTCCAGAGAGGGAGAGATGTGCTGGCCAGAGGACATTTGTATGACTGAGAGAAAAGAAAGGTTAAAAGGCAGGAAAACACAGCCGGTGTGTGAAAGCCTTGCTGACCCAGCTGTGTTAAGAAATCCCTCTGTGAAGAAGCCAAAAGGTAGGCTGTATAAACCAGATAGAAGGGAAACTGGGTTTGAAAGTTTTCCCTGTGACTGCCAAGGTTTGCTGGACTCTCTCTTTGCTAAATCCCATATATATGGTAATGCTCCACCCTGCTCTGTAGCACCCGGTGAAGAGAAGTCTCGGGGAAGTAAAGAGAGACTGCATTTTGAAGTACCATATAATTATCCACAAATTTACTTGTCTGAAAGTGACTGTGAGGAAATGCAGACAGTTTGTTAATGAACAGACATCAAATGAGCAGATGGATTGTACGCTGTCCTTAGCAGATCATGTCATATCTCTTTGCTAAACTAGCTGTTAACAAGGCTGTTGGAACAGCAGTAGGAAAAGCAAGAGTGTTTGCCTTTGTTTTAAAAGGTTCTGCTGCAGTTAAGTTTGTTTTGAACCCGGTATGTTAATACCCGGTATAAATACAGCTAAAAAAAAAAAAATGTGAAAGCTGAAAGTCAAAGAAGCTGTTTTTGTTCCTGAATTGTTTTTCTTTGTACCAGAAGTATGGTCATTTTTGTCCTTAATTTCATTTGCAATGAATCCACCCGGAAGGGGAAATAAAACCTTGTCATTTTTGCCTAACCCACTCGACTACAATTATTCCTTGGCTTAGAGAGTAAGAGGGACTACAACACCCAGAAGGCAGTGCAGGGCCAACTGCACTACCTTGCTCCTTAAGTTTTGGATAGCCCAGGCTGACCTACCCTACACGCCCCTGGCTCTAGGGGGGTTACTGTTGACAAGTTGGCGTAGTTTTTCGGATTTTATTTGCTTGAAAAAAATAAGGAAATTTAAAAGAAACATCAGGAAACACCAGTTCATAAGCGGAGAAAAACTGCTATCCTATGTGCGGAAGGACGGTCAGTTTCGCTGGCAGACCGGCCAGGAGGACCAGGATACCTTTCTCAACGCCTGAGTCTACACAGTGCCAAGGTAAAAGTAGCTGGGCACGGGTGTAGGCGGATACAGTGAGTGAGAAAGGGGAACTACTGTCCTGCAGCTAAATAGACGGGGTTTAAAAAAGAAAACCATAGTGCTGCACTTGGTGGGCCTTTTTCTTTTTTGTCTTTGCAGGTACCGTAGACACCAGGATGGATCCCCAGGACGTAATGCGGTGGATGTCGGTCCAATGGGAGAAACAAATGGAGCTGGCGCGTTATATGCAGGAGCAGAGTGCTGCAGCAATGAAGGCGCAGCAGAAGCCGCTTATGGAGCTGCTGGAGGCTTTGTTGAAGAAGCCACAGGACGCTGAAGGAACTATTCCCTCGATGGTCAAGGGGGTAGGACTACAGGACTGTAGTGCACTTGCATTTGGACAGTTAACTGCTCATGATAATGTTGATGATTTTATAGAGGCCTTTGAGCGAATTGCAGAAGCAGTTAAATGGCCTGTAGAACAGTGGGCTGTAAGATTTGCTATGTCACTCACAGGAGAGGCTCTGGCAGCTTATAAGACAATGCCTGCTGCACTAGCATCAGATTATACCGAGGTAAAGAAAGCTGAGAAAGACAGGCTGGGGTTAACACCAATGTATTACAAACGTATGTTTAAGGAGGCTAGGCTGAAGCCTAGGGAGACTCCCAAAGTTTTATTTCAAAGGCTGAAGGGATTGGCCTGGAAATGGTTTGCTCCAGAGAGGAGGACTCTCGAGTCGGTGGCTGATACCTGTCGCCGCGCCTCCCGCCCGGGCCGATAGCCAGTAAGCAGGAGGGCGTCGCCTTATTGCCCTCTTTGAATAGTGTCCATAAATATGGCTGCCAGCTAGGATTGCTGGGAAATGTAGTTCATCTATTCCTTAGAGCAAATAGTGTGACCACACGGTATTAGGCAAAAACAGAGAATATTTATTTTCGGAGTTTCCCCCTCACATCAAATTCAATAGCACTGAACATAAATTGGATACATCTCCAAAACAAAGAATAATAAAGTCCAACAGGTTGCATTCACAGAGTTGGGAACTGTTACTTTCAATATCAGCAGTTAACTTTGTTTCTAAGAACTTTCTTACAAAGCTCAGGCTATTAACTTTTTCAAGGTAACTTAACTTTCCTATGAAGACTGTTTCTTTCACATCTTATACAAGGAGGCTCACAGCTTCTAAAACGCCCAGCAAGTTTTACTTCTCTTCAGAGCATTGTGGGAACAAACACATTTGCTTAAAAACGTCTGGTGAGTTTTTCTTGCTGTGTCTTTCAGCTTCATACAAATAAGCTTTGCACTGCTTTAAACACTCATTCTCTCACATGTGCTTAGGCTCAGCACCTCTCAAACTCATTAGCTCTGCAATATGAACACTGCATCTCTTCAGACTCACTTTCATACGGTTCATTGCAGCCTTCTATCTCCATTTCTTCAATGGATTCATTGCAACTGTTTTCAGGTGGAACAGTGTCATAGAGCTTATTATTCTCCTTCTGTAACAACTCATTCAGCTTTGATAACAAGTGTTTCTTTTGCTCTATTTCAGCAGAGTTTAAACACGAAGTTTCTTTCTCCCTAATATAACTCTTCACTTCTGAGTCACAGCAGCTGTTAGCAAACTTCCTATCTTTCATAGAAGCTTGCTTTGAGGCATTTTGGCTACGATAGCTTCTAGCACTTTTCTTTAGTTCTCTGACTATCTCTTCAGAGGGAGTTTGGCTAGGGAACACAGAAAAGCTATTTTCCCTACCTCGGTAGCTTAGCTGGCTAGCTGAGTTGCTTCCCCCACTGGGAACTGACTCTTCCAGCTTCCTTTCATGCAGGGACTTTGAAACACGCACTTGCCTTGACTCTGGGCTTCTCAGCTGTTCCAATCCTTCCTGCTCTGTGCCATGCAGCTTTCTCCCTTCATTCAACTGCCTCTCTCCTGGCAGTTTCCCATTTAGCTGTGTCTGCCTCTGATCTGTTCCTCTCAGATCCAACTGCTCGTCTCTGCTCCTTGTTCCCGTCCTCGCTTGCCTTGTTCTTCTTAACTGCTCAAACACTGCAGTTTTAAACTGATCCTTCTTAGGGACCACACCCTTCTCCCAGCACACGTGGGAGCTGCTAGGACTCAACCTAGCTCTGACGTGCTGAAGTGGGCGGGGCTTGGTACTGGCTGCATTCTGACTCAGAGGTTTGTGGTTGCTAGGGAAACCCTGTTTGCTACTATTTTTAAAGGGACAGGATTCACTTTCTTGCCACTTCATCTCCCCTGAACAGCCTTCGTCATCACACATTCCCCCCCTTAAGATATTACGGGCTGGGGTGATTCTCTCATCACAGCACGTAATTCTTGTTAAAGAACCAGTCCTATCCTGTCCTTTATGCTTACCCTGGGTACTAATAGCTAGCTGGGCTAGTGCTACCCTTTCATGCCAGGGTCTTAGCAGATTGACATGATACACCTGTCTGCGGCCTTTCCTATTCTGCAATAAATAGGTTACCGGGCTTACCTGTTCAATTACCCGAAATGGGCCTCTCCACTGACTCTCAAACTTCGGGACTGCTCCCGCTACCATGACGATTACTTTTTCGCCAGTAGCAAGCTGGCGAGGCTTGGTATTGCGATCATAATACGTATTTTGTCGCTGTTGGCTCGCTTTCAGATTGGCTTCTGCCATTTGGGAGGTATGTGTCAAACAACCTCTCAAATCCTTAAGAAATTGGGGAACCTCTATTTCCTCTATCCCTGGTTCCACCCATTGCTCTCTAAGAATATCTAGAATACCTCTGGGGCTTCGACCGTACATCAGCTCGTACGGGGAAGTGCCTAGGGATGCCTGCTTCCTTTCTCGACACGCGTACAAGGCGAAGGGAAGCATCGTGTCCCATTCGGCCATCTTCACTTCCAATCCCCGTCTTAACAAATTCTTCAGAGTCTGATTAGTTCTCTCTACTAATCCATTCATTTGTGGGTGATACGCCGCAGTCTTAACATGCCTGATGCCAAAGGCATCCCAGACTTGGGCTAAATAATGCAACATAAAATTGCTGCCGCGGTCCGTCAGGACTTCCCTTGGGAATCCGACTTCGCAGAACAATTTTATTAATGCTGCCGCCACTGTGCGGGCAGAAATACTACACAGGGGCACCGCCCAGGGGAATCTTGTCGCATGGTCGACCATCACTAAAATATATTGGAATCCCCGCGGTGTCTTAATCATGGGACCCACAATATCTACCGCTATCCTATGTATAGGCACCGAGATCACCGGAACTGGGATCATAGGCACTTCCACTGGCCTAACTGATGTGACTCTCTGGCAGGCAGGGCAGGCCTCGCAAAACCTAGTTGTTTCCTTGTAAATTCCCGGCCAGTAGAACAGGGCCAATATCTGGTCCAAGGTACCTTGGATACCCTTGTGCGCCCCTACAGGATGGTCATGGGCAAGTCTAAGCACTAAGGTTTTAAATGTATTAGGGACTACCAACTGCTTACGTGTGTCTCCTGTAACTGGGTCCAGGTTTCCCTATATAAAACTCCTTGGTCCATCAGAAACTTGGGCAAAGTATCCTTCCCTTCCTTAGCATGTTTAAAAGCTTGGCAAAGAGCAGGGTCAGCCTGTTGCTCTTTCGCGAAGGAAGGAAATTTAACCATTAATTCCTCTGGAACCCAGGGCAACTCCATCCCAGCCCTGACCTCAGCTCTACTCTGGGAACGAGTCCGTCGTTCCTGACGCTTCTCACTTTTAGCCTTTCTTACCTTAGCTACTGGGATAGTGACTAAATCATCATGAGAGGGAAGATTCTCCGTCTCCCCCCCTGTAAATTTTTCTTCTGCCTCCAGGGCCTTGGATTGGGTTCGCGTGGAAACCATTCCCTCTTTCGTACCAAGACCTTGTTGCACACCTTTTTGGAATTGGGGCCAATCCCTCCCAAGTACTACCTCCTGTGGTAAACGAGGGACTATCGCTACAGGGACCCTTTTTTCAATCCCTAGCCCTTTTACCCGGACTTGGTAAACAGGATATGTGGACGCGGTTCCATGCACACACCTAATCTTTACTGTGCCCGTGGGTGTACTGGGTGTTTCCCTATCTTGGGCCCTTATCTTTCGCCACAAGCTCTTAGAAAGCATCGACTGATCAGAGCCTGAGTCTAATAACGCTTTCGCTGGTAGACCCTGCACAGTAACTGCTAGTAAGAAACCCTCTCTAGTCTTACCTGGCTCATTCATTACTAAGGCTGTCCTCATCTTACAGTCTCGCTGTAAATGGCATTCACTTCCACACTTATAACACGCTCTTCTTACATACTTTCTCCCATCCATAGGCACACATCCATCCTTAACATTCTTCAGCTTTCCTTCCTTATCCGATACAGCACCTGAAAGTTTAGCAAAAGCAACGCTTTTATCTTGAGCTACGGCCTCTGCCTCAAGAAACCGCTCAGAGAGCACAATAGCTTCCTGTGTACTTTTACAACCTTGCAATATCAGGAAGGTCTGCATCCTTTCTGGTATGGCAGTCAAGAACTGTTCAAGAATGATGTTGTCTAACACAGTGTCTAGGGTTTTACCTTCTGGCTCCAACCATTTGGATACCAGCCCCTTTAAACGATGATAAAACGCTCTCGGTGTCTCACCTGAACGCAGTCTGGCGTTCCGTAACTGACGGTGATAGACCGAGGGTGTTAATCCTAGTCTATCTTTTATCGCTCTTTTCACTTCCTGGTAATCATTGACTAAAGCCGATGGTACAGCTTGGTAGGTGGCTAAAGCCTCACCAGTTAGTGATATTGCCAACCTTACCGCCCATTGGTCTTTTGACCAATTTGCTATCTGAGCAACTCTCTCAAATGCTTCTAGGAAGTCGTCAATATTATCATTTTCTTTTAACTGTCCAAAGCTAAGTGTCTCTTCGGACCACGGTCCAAATGTGCGGGCTAACCCCAGTTCTGCAAAACCTGTAGTTGGTGGGGCAGGCTCTGGCGTCTTCTTGGACTCCTTTAACCAGGCCTCCATCAGCTCCACCAATGGCTTCTGCTGGGCTTCCAACCTGACGGCAGCTCTCTTCTGGAGCTCCAAGGACAATTCCTTCTGGCGGTCAAATTGGGAGGCCATCCAAGTAAGGACCTCTTTCACCTCCATGGTCATCTTGCTTATTCCTGCAGTAATGACAAAAAGAAAAATACACCACCCAAGTGCGGCACAAACACAGTATTATCCCTTGTCACCTGCTCCAACACTGCCCCTCCCAGTACCAGTATCCTTAACTATCCCTTAGTTAGATACTCTGTACCTGGTATTGGTGGTGCGTCTTGCTTATCTGCAGTGTAGGGTCTCCGCGGGACCTCTGACTCTCCGGACCAGTCAAACTCAGCACCGACTCTCTCAGTCTCAGCCGTTCGTACCCCTCATCCGACGTCCTCCTGCAGACCTCTGGAATACGCTGTTGTGGCTTCCTCTTTGCACATGCGTGTTCAGCGCTACATCCGTAGCAATTACGCCACTCTGTCGCCGTGCCTCCCGCCCGGGCCGATAGCCGGTAAGCAGGAGGGCGTCGCCTTATTGCCCTATTTGAATAGTGTCCATAAATATGGCTGCCAGCTAGGATTGCTGGGAAATGTAGTTCATCTATTCCTTAGAGCAAATAGTGTGACCACACGGTATTAGGCAAAAACAGAGAATATTTATTTTCGGAGTTTCCCCCTCACATCAAATTCAATAGCACTGAACATAAATTGGATACATCTCCAAAACAAAGAATAATAAAGTCCAACAGGTTGCATTCACAGAGTTGGGAACTGTTACTTTCAATATCAGCAGTTAACTTTGTTTCTAAGAACTTTCTTACAAAGCTCAGGCTATTAACTTTTTCAAGGTAACTTAACTTTCCTATGAAGACTGTTTCTTTCACATCTTATACAAGGAGGCTCACAGCTTCTAAAACGCCCAGCAAGTTTTACTTCTCTTCAGAGCATTGTGGGAACAAACACATTTGCTTAAAAACGTCTGGTGAGTTTTTCTTGCTGTGTCTTTCAGCTTCATACAAATAAGCTTTGCACTGCTTTAAACACTCATTCTCTCACATGTGCTTAGGCTCAGCACCTCTCAAACTCATTAGCTCTGCAATATGAACACTGCATCTCTTCAGACTCACTTTCATACGGTTCATTGCAGCCTTCTATCTCCATTTCTTCAATGGATTCATTGCAACTGTTTTCAGGTGGAACAGTGTCATAGAGCTTATTATTCTCCTTCTGTAACAACTCATTCAGCTTTGATAACAAGTGTTTCTTTTGCTCTATTTCAGCAGAGTTTAAACACGAAGTTTCTTTCTCCCTAATATAACTCTTCACTTCTGAGTCACAGCAGCTGTTAGCAAACTTCCTATCTTTCATAGAAGCTTGCTTTGAGGCATTTTGGCTACGATAGCTTCTAGCACTTTTCTTTAGTTCTCTGACTATCTCTTCAGAGGGAGTTTGGCTAGGGAACACAGAAAAGCTATTTTCCCTACCTCGGTAGCTTAGCTGGCTAGCTGAGTTGCTTCCCCCACTGGGAACTGACTCTTCCAGCTTCCTTTCATGCAGGGACTTTGAAACACGCACTTGCCTTGACTCTGGGCTTCTCAGCTGTTCCAATCCTTCCTGCTCTGTGCCATGCAGCTTTCTCCCTTCATTCAACTGCCTCTCTCCTGGCAGTTTCCCATTTAGCTGTGTCTGCCTCTGATCTGTTCCTCTCAGATCCAACTGCTCGTCTCTGCTCCTTGTTCCCGTCCTCGCTTGCCTTGTTCTTCTTAACTGCTCAAACACTGCAGTTTTAAACTGATCCTTCTTAGGGACCACACCCTTCTCCCAGCACACGTGGGAGCTGCTAGGACTCAACCTAGCTCTGACGTGCTGAAGTGGGCGGGGCTTGGTACTGGCTGCATTCTGACTCAGAGGTTTGTGGTTGCTAGGGAAACCCTGTTTGCTACTATTTTTAAAGGGACAGGATTCACTTTCTTGCCACTCCATCTCCCCTGAACAGCCTTCGTCATCACATACCATAGTCCTGGAGCAATTCATGCAAGCTGTACCTCCAGAAGTTAAGGCTTTTCTTACACTCCAAAGTTGCCAGATCACTGAGGAAGCAGCCAACCTCACTGAGCGTAACTTTGAAGCGGAGATGGCTGGCACCTCAAGAGCGGGTGTTTTAAAGGTGGCTGGTACTGCTAACTTTGGGAAAGCAGAAAAGAACCTAAAGGTTAAAGTACCCAAAGAAAATGTTGTTGTACCCTTATGTAAAGGAAAATATTATAGCTGTGGCAAGGCAGGACATTTTTGCAGAGATTGTATGGAATGAACGGTCCTTGTATCTGGGGGTAAAAAACGTATACAGGAAGGATTCCTATTGAGAGTTCAAGTAGAGGGCATTGAAGCTCTGGCACTGCTTGACTCGGGTGCTGACCAGAGCATGGTCTCGCGCAAGCTCTGGCAGGCCATTGAAGCCCACCTGCAATCAGCACCGAGTCAAGCAGAAGGGCGAGTAAAAATACGATGTGTGCATGGGGCATCTTCATATTATCCCCTATATAGGTTGTCTGTGAAAGGGCTAGGCACAGAAAAGGAGGTGCGGGTGGCCATAGTCCAACGGCTCCCGCATAATATCATCCTAGGGAGAGATTGGCCTCCATTCTGTAAAGGGATGGTGAAGGGTCTGAATGATAAAACAGGCCTAGTATCCACCCGGTCCCAGGCCGGAACCTCAGGGGTAAGGGAGGTGTCACTGGATAGGACAGAGGAACTGCCCAAGGATAGAGAAGAGTCCCCGGAGCATGAGGATAGATTAGAAGAAGAAGTGTCAGATACGCTTCCTATGCATGAGGATCAAATCAACGCCCCGTCCAAAAAGATTAGGAAAGAGAAGGCCGAGAGGCGTCAGGAGAGGCGTTGCAGGACCCAAGGGAGGGCTGAGTTAGAAGCCGGAGAAGGGTTACCCTGGGTTCCCGCAGAGTTTGTCCAAAAATGTCCTTCTTTTCCGAAGGAACAACAGGCTGACCCCGCTTTAAAGCGAGCATTTGAATATGCCCAAGAAGATAGAAATACCCTTCCCAGATTCTTCTTAGAGAAGGAGGTGCTGTATAGAGAAAGCAGTGACCCACGTACAGGGGCAGTGAGAAAACAATTGGTGGTGCCAACAACATTTAAGGCCGTAGTTCTGCGGTTGGCACACGATCACCCAGTGGGAAGCCATAAAGGGATTCAAGGGACATTAGACCAAATACTGGCCCGTTTCTATTGGCCAGGCGTCTTTAAAGAGACGACGAAATACTGCGAGTCCTGTCCCACTTGTCAGCGGGTTACCGCCACGAAGCCCAAGGCTGTGCCCATGATACCCACACCCACCATATCGATGCCGATTCGCCGCATAGCGATGGACATCGTGGGACCCCTGGTTAGGACACCGAGGGGCTTTCAATACATTTTAGTGGTAGTAGACCAGGCTACGCGTTTCCCCTGGGCAATACCATTAAGAAGTACCTCAGCTAGAATAATAGCCCTTGAATAAATCAAATTGTTCTGTGAAATTGGATTTCCCCAGGAAGTACTCACAGATCAGGGGAGTAATTTTATGTCAAAGCACTTAGCTATGGTGTGGGATGCTTTTGGCATACGTCACATAAGGACGGCTGCATATCATCCTCAGTCCAACGGACTGGTAGAGAGGATGAACCAGTCCATAAAGTAGATGTTAAAACGTGGCTTAAATGGGGAGATGTCTGAGTGGGACACTCTACTCCCATTTGTATTATATGCGTGTCGGGAGCGCATACAAGCGTCATTGGGGGCATCACCCTATGAACTATTATTTGGCCAAGCCCCGAGGGGGATTTTAGATATATTGCGCGAGCAATGGGAAGAGCCAGAAATAGAGGAAGTTGGGGTACCTCAGTTTCTTAAAGACCTGAGGAATCGCCTAAAAAGGACGCCACAAGCATCTGTGGAGAATTTGCAGGCCAGTCAGCAGCGTCAAAAACGCTATTATGACCGAGGAACGAAACCTCGACAATTGGCTATAGGGGATAGGACAGCGATGGCGAACCTATGGCACGCGTGCCAGCTGTGGCACGCGAAGGCCTTGCAGCTGGCACGCGGGCAATAGGTCCGCAAAAAAAAGAAAAAAGCTGTCTCTGACTGCTGCCGCGGACGCGGCAAGGGCAGAATGCAGCGTCCCGCGGGGCCCCCTCCGCCCGCTAAGCCCCTCTGCAAGAGCTTTCAGATTCGCGAGGGAGAGCGTCTCCCTCGCGTCTCTGTTAAGCCCGCAGGGGCTAATGGGAAATTTCCCATCAGCCCCTTTAGACGCGAGGGACTGATGGGAAATTTCCCATTAGCACCTGCGGGCTTAACAGAGACGCGAGGGAGACGCTCTCCCTCGCGAATCTGAAAGCCCTTGCAGAGGGGCTTAGCGGGCGGAGGGGGCCCCGCGGGACATTGTAATCTGCCGCGGCAGCAGCCAGAGCCTGCTTTTTTTTAAAAAAATTTGCCGGGGGGGGTAGGACTGCTAATGGGCAGGAGGAGGAGGGGGGGGTTAGGACTGCTAATGGGCAGGAGGAGGGGGGGGGTTAGGACTGCTAATGGGCAGGAGGGGGGGGTTAGGAATGCTAATGGGCAGGAGGGGGGGTTTAGGACAGAAAATTGGCAGGAGGGGGGGGTAAGACACATAATGGGCAGGAGGGGGGGGGTTAGGACAGCAAATGGGCAGGGGGGGGAGGGTTAGGACTGCTAATGGGCAGGGGGGGGGGGGTTAGGACTGCTAATGGGCAGGAGGGGGGGGGTTAGGACTGCTAATGGGCAGGAGGGGGGGTTAGGACTGCTAATGGGCAGGAGGGGGGGTTAGGACTGCTAATGGGCAGGAGGGTGGGGGTTAGGACTGCTAATGGGCAGGAGGAGGGGGGTGTTAGGACTGCTAATGGGCGGGGCGGGGGGGGTTTAGGACTGCTAATGGGCTGGGGGGGTTAGGACTGCTAAAGGGCAGGAGGGGGGGTGTTAGGACTGCTAATGGGCAGGAAGGGGGGTGTTAGGACTGCTAATGGGCAGGAGGGGGGGTGTTAGGACTGCTAATGGGCAGGAGGGGGGGGTGTTAGGACTGCTAATGGGCGGGGGGGGTTAGGACTGCTAATGGGCGGGGGGGGTTAGGACTGCTAATGGGCTGGGGGGGTAGGACTGCTAATGGGCTGTGGGCTGATGGGGGCTGTCTGGAAATGGGGTGATGGGGGTTTAGGGCTGGAAGTGAGTTGATGGGGGGGGCTAGGACTGGTATTGGGTTGGGGGTTGCTAGGACTGGAAATGGGCTGATGCAGGGACTAGAAGGGAATGGATGCTGGGTGAGGCTGGAACTAGAAGGGAGCTGATGTTGGGGGAGGATTAGAATGGGATGGGGCTGGGAGAGTAAAATGGAGAGGGGAAAAATATTTTGTGTGGGAGGGATAAAAAATCTACAATTGGCCGGGTATTGGGAGAGTAAGTGGGGATTGAGGATGGAGGGGTAAAATTTGAGTGGATGAAATAGGAATGAGGAAAGAGCAAAAGGAGAAAGATTAGTATGTTAAAGCGGATGTAGAGAGAGAGAGAATGGAAAAAAAAACTAGAAGAGAGAAGAAAGGACAAATGGACAGCAGATGATGGAGAGTTAGCAGAAAACATGAAGAAACCAGAAGAAAGTGGCTGGAGCAATTGCAACTGAGCTGAGGTATTCTGTTTATGTAATTCCTTTTTGACATTGCCACTTGTTCTCTTTCCCCAGTAGGTCATGTATTGTTATTGTCTGAAATGTATTGGTTTAATATTTGCAGTGTTGCCTTTTGATAGGTATGGTGTGGTGCTTTGTGAGTCCTGGTAGTGCTGTTAGGATACGGCGGGTTTGCTATTGGTTCTAAATGGGCAGTGTTTGTAGTAGTTCCTAATGTGCCTGGCGGTTGGCACTGGATTATAGTAATGTAGAAATCTTTTAGTCTGTCTTTATCCATACACTCATTAAGAGACATGTTTACTAAAAGTTAGTGTATGTTAGCATTATGCAAATATTTATGCAAATTGACGTGCTGGCACTTTGAGGAAATTCTTTGGTTTTGTGCGGCAGTTTGGGCACTCGGGCTCAAAAAGGTTAGCCATCACTGGGATAGGATAATAGTCCTAGTAGCCGACCCGGGACCCAAATTTGAATCCCGGTGGAAAGGACCTTGCACGGTTGTAGAGAGGGTAGGGCCCGTCTCATATGCAGTGGAGAATAATAGGGGACACCGCCAGGTATACCACCTAAATGTACTGAAAACATGGCAGGAGAAGTCAGCAACAGCTAGACTAGTCAGTGTGGAGAAACACAAGAGCACCCAGTCAAAGCTTACGTGCTGTCTGAAAAGGTCAGCAGCCCATAATATTTTAAGGGGGGGGGGATCTGTCATGTAGAGGATCCTTCCGAGGATATGGAACTGGGTGAAGCTGAAGAGATTGTGTCAGAAACTGACAGCCAGGCAAAGCACATGGCCCAGGGTTGCCAGGGACAACATAAACAGAGTGTGTCACGAGGGGAGAAAACACGCCCAAACTGCAAAGTAGTCCCGAGCTCAGGGATTAAGGAGAAGCACTTGGTTGGGGGAGGGGCGCAGTTAAGCCCTAAGACATAGGCATATAAAAAGTACTCACCAGAAGAGAGCGGGAGAACCGGAGGGAGAACCGGTGGGAGAACCAGAGAGAGCTGGCGAACCAGAGGGGGAACCAGTTGGAGAAGGAGACCAGAAGAGAGTTTCCAAACAGAGAGCTTCAGGTCCAGAGAGGGAGAGACATGCTGGTCAGAGGACATTTGTATGACTGAGAGAAAAGAAAGGTTAAAAGGCAGGAAAACACAGCCGGTGTGTGAAAGCCTTGCTGACCCAGCTGTGTTAAGAAATCCCTCTGTGAAGAAGCCAAAAGGTAGGCTGTATAAACCGGGTAGAAGGGAAACTGGGTTTGAAAGTTTTCCCTGTGACTGCCAAGGTTTTCTGGACTCTCTCTTTTCTAAATCCCATATATATGGTAATGCTCCACCCTGCTCTGTAGCACCCGGTGAAGAGAAGTCTCAGGGAAGTAAAGAGAGACTGCATTTTGAAGTACCGTATAATTATCCACAAACTTACTTGTCTGAAAGTGACTGTGAGGAAATGCAGACAGAGTTTGTTAATGAACAGACATCAGATGAGCAGATGGATTGTACGCTGTCCTTAGCAGATCACGTCATTTCTCTTTGCTAAACTAGCTGTTAACAAGGCTGTTGGAACAGCAGTAGGAAAAGCAAGAGTGTTTGCCTTTGTTTAAAAAGGGACTGCTGCAGTTAAGTTTGTTTTGAACCCGGTATGTGAAAGCTGAAAGCCAAAGAAGCTGTTTTTGTTCCTGAATTGTTTTTCTTTGTACCAGAAGTATGGTCATTTTTGTCCTTAATTTCATTTGCAATGAATCCACCCGGAAGGGGAAATAAAACCTTGTCATTTTTGCCTAACCCACTCGACTACAATTATTCCTTGGCTTAGAGAGTAAGAGGACTACAACACCCAGAAGGCAGTGCAGGGCCAACTGCACTACCCTGCTCCTTAAGTTTTGGATAGCCCAGGCTGACTACCCTACATGCCCCTGGCTCTAGGGGGGTTACTGGTGACACTAGATAGGAGGTGACAAAAGATTGGATAAGGGTCTTGGTAGTGTGTTCTGAGAGAAAGGGACAAATTTTGCTGATGTTATAGAGAAAAAATGTCAGGTTTTAGCTCTCCGGTATTTGCAGAGAAAGAGAGAAGAGTCAAAAATGGCCTCAAGGTTGCAAACTGAGAAAATAGGGAGGATGGCAGTTATCCATAGAAAAAGAGAAGGGGAAGAAGGGGGGGGGGGGGGTTAGGAGGAAAGATGAGAAGCTCTGTCTCAGCTAGTTTCAGAAAGCAGTGGGACATCCAGGCAGCAATGTCAGACAAACAGGCTAAGATTTGGGCCTAGATTCATAGATTTCAGGAGTAGAGAGGTAAATCTGACAGTCATCAGTGTAAAGGTTGTACTGAAAACCATGAGAGGAGATCATAGCATCAAAGGAATGAGTATAGAGAGAAGAGGTCCCAAGCCCAAACCCAACGTACACAGACTGAAAGAGGGATAACAGTGCATACACTAAAAGTGCGATGGGAGAGGGACAAAAAACCCCAAGACAGAACAGACTGGAGCTCCCAAATATACGTAAGTGAAAACAGGGTATCAAGAAGAAGGTAGTGTTCAACAGTGTCAAATGCAGCAGCTAGGTCAGGAAGGCTGAGATTCAAATAAACACTCTTGGATTTGACCAGGAACAGGTTACTGGACACTTTGACAAGAGCTGTTTTAATAAAATGTAGAGTATGAAAGTCAGATTGTGGTGAATCCAGAATGGTTTGAGAGGAAAGATAGTCAAGACAGCGGCATTGAACTGCACATTTGAGTAGCTTGGATGCAAAAGGGAGGATGGAGATGGGACGATAATTGGAAGGGTAGGTAGGATCCAATGAAGGTTTTTTGAGAAGTGATGTAACCACTGCATGTTTGAAGGCAGCAGGAACAGTTGCAGTGGAAAGCAAGAGGTTGAGTATACGACAAATAGAAGACACCGGAGAAAGTAGAGCTTCATAGATATGTAGGAATGGAATCAGAGGAGCAGGTAGTGAGTTTGGAAGAGGAAAGAAAATGTGCACTTTCCTCTTTGGTGATTTCAGTAAAGAAAGAAAGAGTGACAGGTTGAAAGAAGGATCTGAGAGTGAAGAGGGGGAAGGGAAGATGGAGGTGACACCCATAAACCCATAAGACTCATCTCATGAAGCTTGTTGTGGAAGTAATCAGCTAAAGTCTGGGTAGAATGCAAAGGCTATTCTTCACCAGGTTACAGAAGCCCCTACCCCCGCAAGTTGATCTATTATAAGGAAGAACACAATATTTGTGTTTGATTGAAAGCCCTTAGGCATGCCTGTTTAGGTGTGCATTGCTTCAGCGTAGTACCTGTTATCGAGGGTCAAGCTGGCAGAACATTTCTCTGTCTGTATGCATGTTTGTTTACGCATGCGCAAACATGTTTAGGCTTACTCTCGGCAAGAACGACCCCTTCTGTCTGCCTGTGGGAATCTCATCTCCCATGGGCAGACAGAAGGCAAAGGTTGTGATCACAGCCTGGATGGCAGCTGTCTGCCCACAGGGACTCCATCCCCCACAGGTAGAAGAAGAAAGAAGAATGTGGTGGGCTCTTGGATACCTACAGAACATAAGAACATAAGACATGCCATACTGGGTCAGACCGAGGTCCATCAAGCCCAGTATCCTGTTTCCAACAGTGGCCAATCTAGGTTATACGTACCTAGCAATATCCCCAAAAGACACAGGTTCCACAATGCTTGTACTGGGTCAAGCATTGATATCCTGGGTCCCTTTTTAATAGTGGTTTATGGACCTTTCCTCCAGGAACTTGTCCAAACCTTTTTTAAACCCAGCTATACTAACAGCCCTTACTACATCCTCCGGTAACAGATTCCAGAGTTTGATTACACGTTGAGTGAAAAAATATTTTCTCTTATTTGTCTTAAATAGTTTACCCTGTAGCTTCATTACATGTCCCCTAGTCTTTCTATACTCTGATAGCGTAAACAATTGATCCACGTTTATCCGTTCCACTCCATTCATTAATTTATAGACCTCTATCATATCTCCCCTCAGCCGTCTCTTCTCCAGGCTAAAGAGCCCTAACCTTCTTAGCCTCTCTTCATAGGAGTAGCCTTCCATCCCCTTCACCAATTTGGTGGCTCTTCTCTGTACTTTTTCTAATAACGCTATGTCCTTTTTAAGATACGGTGACCAGAATTGCACACAATATTCAAGGTGCGGTCGTACCATGGAGCGATACAGAGGCATTATAATATCCTTTGTTTTGTTCTCCATCCCTTTCCTTATGATACCTAGCATTCTATTTGCTTTCTTGGCTGCCGCTGCACACTGGGCGGAGGGTTTTAACATGTTATCCACAATGACTCCTAAATCTTTTTCCTGGGTGGTGGTTCCCAATGTGGAACCTTGCATCATGTAACCATAGTGTGGGTTGTTCCTTCCTAGGTGCATAACTTTGCACTTGTCCACATTAAATTTAATCTGCCATTTGGATGCCCAGTCTTCCAATTTATCCAGATCCTCCTGCAGTTTTCCACAATCCTCTTGGGTTTTAACAACTTTAAACAGTTTTGTGCCATCTGCAAATTTGATAATCTCACTAGTTATTCCCTTTTCCAGGTCTAAAGGGTTAGACAGGGAGGGGGGAGTAAGGTAGAGAAGGAAAACTTTAAAGGGGCAGTGGGCTTCCAAAAAAAGAAAGAGAATGGGGGGGTGGGAGTGCGGGGGAGGGGGGGGGAAGAGGAGAGAGTCTGAAAAGGGAACAGAGAGTGGGGGAGGCCAGCAGGAGAGGAATTCAAAGGGGGGAGGGAAGAGTAAGGTGCTGGAGGTTAAAGGGATGAATGCATGTGGACAAAAAAGGCCCAGTGTGTATATGCTGAAGGGTACCTCCCCCCCCCCCCCAAAGAACACATACACAGAAGCACCCCATCACCACACCACACACATTCACACAAAAAAAAGGTTGGCTTAATTTTAGCCAGATTAGCTATACGACCAGTTGTTGAATATTGCCGCTGACTGGTTAGCTAATTTGCTATCTGGTCAACCTAGACATTCAATGCCGGTGGCCAGATATGATCCTGGAACTGAATATCTGGGTCTAACTAAAAGCGGTGACAGCCAGCTGCTGAAAATGCCCCTCATCGTGTTCAGCCTGCAGTGAGTACTTTACATTTGGGATGTTCAAAAATAAGTATTGTCATGCAGCAGAGGCTGATGGAAGCAAAAATGCAGGAGAAGAAGCTGTTTTTCATGAGGGAAAAGATGTGCACAAGATGCAATATCCACACAGAACAGCTAGAGGGAGCAGGCGTGCACTCACAGAGCCTGAGTGGACACACCTAGCTAATCGAGCGGACCTGACAGTCAGCCCAGAAAGCTCAAACACAGGAGAGCTTTATAAACGGAAGACTGGAGACTGGAGGAGGCCGAGCAGTGCTTGCAGGTGTGGAGCTGGAGGTAAAGCTGAAGGCTTACGAGAGAGAAAGCACAGTTACTTACCTGTAACAGGTGATCTCTGGGAACAGCAGGAATTAGTCTTCACATATGGGTACGTCGGTACCGACGGAGCCTGCACGGGAATGCTCCCCAGCATCCAATCAGAAAGCCTTTGGGAGCATCCCCCGCGCCTGCGCGGTGACTTTCCGCCTTTCCCACTGCCTCTCTTCAGTTGAGTTTCATAGCTGAGACAGAAAGGAAAGACAGAGGAAAGGAAATAGATAGATACAACTCCTAGGGGAGGTGGGTGGGTTGTGAAGACTAATTCCTGCTGTTCCCAGAGATCACCTGTTACAGGTAAGTTAACTGTGCTATCTCCAGGAACAAGCAGGAATGAGTCTTCACATATGGGGACTCCCTAGCTGTGGGTGCCAGGGGAGAATCCCTAAAATGCGTATCCCTGAACAGGACGGCATTTTCCAAACCTGGATCCCCTGCATCCCCTGAGGGATGGGGGGTAGGAGTTGAATAGAGAAGAGCTGCAAGGAACAGCAAATCTAAAGACTACAGGAGAGATGAGTCTTTAGAATGTATGTCAAGTATCATTAAAATATTTAATGAACCAGTACAACATAGGACTTACCTACTGGATTGTAGGAAGTAGAACTGTGATGGAGTGTACTGTAGATGCAGTAGCGGAATCTTCAAGGTAACTTCACAGCAGTGAGGATGAAGTTCCAAATCTGGAATGGGCAGGTGACCCAGGTGTCAACTGGGGCAGGAGAAGAACGGCAGGTCTTCAATGGAAAGCTTTATGGGAAAAAGCTGAGAACTCTTTTAGGTACAGAGTTATTATCATTGAGGACTAAAAGAAGAAGACTGACCGATCTGGAGAATTAGCCCAGTCCGGAAAGGAAGAGAGGGTATGGAAAAAACCCCTATTCCCAAGGAAAAACAGAAGATGTACACTGTCTTTCCTAACTGGTAAGAGCTAGGAAGACATAGAAGTTTGATACTTCATAGATAGGGAGATATATAACAAAAATAGAAGCTGTTAACGTCACAGCAGCAATTGTGTGTATAACCGCTCCCAGTTACTGAGCCATATGAAAAAAGGCAAGTTGACTGTCTGGACCCTTAAGAGGGTAAAAGCTTTATAGCACAGACAGTTAGGGAGGTAGAAGGTAATACTTAGCGTCCTATGGAGATCTCCCAATAGGTACGTAGATATATATATATATAAATATCTATAAACATGAAGATACATACATATCTATATATATATGTGTGGATATGTCCAATATGTGAGATATATATATATATAGAAGTAAAGATATATATATATATATATAGATATTGTGATAAGGAGAGTGCAGCCCAGCCAGGGAAAAGTGAAAAAGAAGAATTTTTCCTCTTTGCGGGGGATGGGCACACAGGATCACATAGTCCACAGCAGGAACCTGGAGAGAAACCTAGAGGGCAGACCTAGCTGGAAGTCACGCCCACACTCCAGGTCAGCCACAGACAGGAGTGGGAGGTACAGAAGGGCGGAGCCAGGAAGGGAGTTGCCCTGCTCAGTGTTTGAAAGGGAGCAAACAAACACTAGAGATAGAGTCGGTTGTAGAGTTGGTTGGAGGGCTGGTTCAAGAGGTGGTTCAGAGTGCGGTTGGAAGCATGGTTGGAGAGCTGATTCAGGAGTTGATTCAAGGGCTGGTTGGAAGCATGGTGAGAAGCATGATTGGAGATACAGTTCCAGTTGCAGTGGCAGTTGTTGTCGGAGTTGCAGTCCAGGCCTAAGTGGGAGTTGCAGCTCAGGTTCCAGTCCTGGTTCCAGAAGGTACAGAGGGAACAGCCCTGTAGCCAAAAGGAGCAGCAGAAAAAGGAACCGCTATAAAGACAGCCAGAGAAGGTACAAAGGAAGCCACCATACTCAGCGCAGTAGCCACCGAGGATATAGGGAAGGTTTCAGGGGGAGAACCACCTACCCTAGCAAGAGAGTGGGAAAGTGTTACCACAGGTCTCTGCCCTACGTTGAGGCAGAGGGAGTCCTGACTGGCCAAAGCTCTAACCAGGAGAATATTGCACAAGAAGCCCAAGGTAGGAGAAGGGAGGCAGCAAGGCCTTCTAAGTATGTTTATTCTTCTGACTCTGATGAAACTGTTATGCCACAGATAACATAGCACAAAAAGAAATGTTGTACCAGGAAGGTTAAGCAAGAGCAACCCATAGGAGACCTGCCTAGAGCAGGGAAGGCAAGAAAGTGGGAGAGGTTGTTTAACCTATTAAAAAGTCTAAAGCAGAAAGTTCCTGAGCGGTACCTAGCAGAACCCTGCTACAGCTCAGCAGAGAGTATGGACATTGAAGTCAAGGAGGCTGAGGTAAATTCAAATGTCTCAGAGATGGAATGCGATGCCTGCACTAAGGTAAATTAGTGTGAGCCAGAAACACTTGATATTGGAATTCACTGTTGTTTTGTTTTGGACATTTGTTACTGGAGAAGTATCCAATATTTTCTTTTGTCTGGAGAGTACATGTGTTTGGGAGAAATTGTATCCACTTACCTGCAAGGAAGCTGAATAAATTCCTGTGCGCTTTATAAACCACTCAGCCTCAACATTCCTTACACAACTACAACCCTAGGAAATAGAAGAGGTGATCACCCGTCCCTACTAGGCGGCCGCCTGGTAGGGGCGCGAGCGTCACAATATATATATAGATATAGATATAGATGGGCATGGCTTATGCCCACACAGATTATAAAAATATGTATGGTTATAAGTCTGAGGATATATGCCTGCAACGGAGCCCCACCAAAGCATTCACATGGGGAATGTGAAGGGAAAAGATTCATCTAATAATAAGGGGGTAAAAAACCACCTGAAGATATATAGAGAATCTATTTCCGTGGTGCAGGAATGCATTTTAGTGGATAACCAGTATGGTTGCGTGAAAAACAGAGGATAATAGCAGTCTGGTAAGAGCATGTCAGGAGTACTGGAGGACTCTGACATGTCCAAAGGACAAGGAAACGCATGGACTAAGATACCTGGATGACCCAGTTAAGGGACTCAGAGGTATCATGTATAGTAAAAGAGTATGCGTTGTCCAAGTGGAGTAGAAAAAATACCAAGCTGCAAGGAAAAAATGGGTAAATTCCTGCCAGATTGGGAACTCCATGGACATTCACGCAGAAAAAGCTTGTCTTCTGTATCACAATAGGAGACAAGAGGGTAGAAAGAACCTACATAGCCATGGAATGACTATATAAGCTTTTTCTATTATATGGAAAACCCTCAGAGACAAGTTCAATGCTCTATAGCAAGGGCCCATAGTAGAAAGCTTCTCTGAAGATTGCAGAGAGCATTGTGCAGGAAAATTATGAGATAACTGACAACAGTCAGAAGTGTTGCCACATCCTAGGCAAGGATATGGCTAGAAGAAGATAACCTGCAATGAGTAGTATTATGCAAGATAATGAAAGTAGCTTGCAAGAAACTTTAAAGTAAGCACTGGAACTTCTGTATGTGCAGCAACTGAACAAAGAAAAAAGGGGATCCCCCTGTATAAAAACAGGGAGAAAAACAGACAGAGGGAGCGGGGATATTTCCGTCCCTGTCTGATGAGTTGCTCAGAGCATGCATTGAAGGATAGTAGAAAATCTACACTGGAAAGAAGAGAAGTGTTTCAGTATGGTACCAACTCGAGCAGGGGAAACCCTGGAAGAGTGGGGGTTGGTAGGTGACGTACCATATGGTAAGTCAGCTGAAGGAAAAAATGTCCATGTGGGGACAGAAACTATCATGGGATAATTGTAATCTCCCTTTATGAAAAAAAGAAAGGGAGAATTCTGTAATCCATGGACAAAAATATCCTAACAGCTTAGCATACTGAAAAGAGAAACCAGTGTAGAGTTTGAAGAATAACTTCTGGTAAGAAGTTAACTGTAGAATTGCAACATACAGGAAACTATGGTTGCTGGCTATGATTAGCCTGGTTAGAGTCTGGAGACTTCAGACTAGGATGAGATGTCCCTTGCTTGGGTACATCAAGAGGATGGGCAGAAGAAGGGTGAAACTTTCTTTTCTTAGGGAAAGAAGGTTTGGTAGGACATTTCCTATGTCCTGGGGAAAAAGAAGGCTTAGGACGGTTTCCAGAACTAGGAAAGTCAGTGGAGCAATGAGCAACCTGACGTAAAGCCTCTTTATTGAAGAGATTTTCTCCAGTACAAGGAGAATTACCCAGTGTATATTGTGCCCATCTGCTCAAGTCAGAAGCTTGCAGCCAGGCTGTACAACGTGCTCCAATGGCAATAGCAGAGGATCTGCTGACAGACTCAAAAGAGTCTAGAGAAGCACGAGAAAGGAACCAAGAGATATTCCTGCTATGATTAAGAAGCAAGGAATAGTCAGAGGCTTTAGGATCTGACAGAAAAGGAGACAAGAGAGATAATTTCTCTGTGACCTCCTGAAGTGTCAGACTCATATAGAAAATATATGAAATAATTCTTGAAGCCAGCATAGAAGTTTGGAAGGTTTGACGTCCAAAGGCATCAAGTGCTTTAGATGCACGACCTGGTGGATAAGAAGAATGCTTCTTCTTACTTCTTACCTTTCTCAATGCTGATTCCACTACCATGGAATGATGTGGAAGTTGGTTTTTCTGAAACCCTGGAGAGGGAGGTACCTGATACAGAATGTCCATGGCTGTAGAAGGCAAGGGAACCCTCAAAGGTGATTCCCATATCCTCAGAAGAAGATCCTGTAAAGAATGATGTAAAGGAAGCATTATATTTTCCTTTTCTATAGGATCTTGGTCAAGAGAAAAACCAGGAATAGGAGTGGCAAGAAAGGTTGCCATGTCAAGGAGGAACTCCTGAAAAGAAGGATTTCCAATAGGAACTAATCCTGGGCAAGCTGAGGTTGAAGGAGCAGCTTGAGCACCAGAAGAGATACTGGACTGGTGCAGAAAAAGAATCCTGCTCGATGGACAGTGATCCTGAGAGTTCTGATTTGAAGCAGTTAGTACTGCATCATGAGTGCCTGGTATCGATTCCAAACTAGGCATAGAAAGGATCGATGGCACCGATGGAACTGCAGGAATCGACCCCGACACCGGTATCGGTATTGGGGACAATAATGTCATCGAAGCAGTATTCGGGGGCTGCTGAAGCGGTACCAAGGTAAGCCAAGAGCCTTGATGAATATCCTCGGTACTGCGAAGCCGGAAACGATATGGATCGCTTCCCAAGCGCGTCGGTATCAAATCATCTAGACTGGATATTGATTCCAGACTCGGCATCGAAGCGAGCGAGTCCATCGATACATGTCTAGAAAGTACCGACGTTGTTTGTGGTATCGGCGATGCCGATACAGGAAGGTTAATCGGAGTCGCATCGAGCGGTACCGAAGGTAGCGAGGACGTCCGAAAATGATGCCCAGTGAAGGGAGGAACTCTCGATCCCGGCGCCAATGTCGGGGTATCGGTACCGCTCGAAGCCGGTACCAACCCCGAGCATGGCTGGGATATAGGAAAGCCTATCTGCGTCGTATCGATCGGCCCCGAAGGTACCGAGGATACCAGATGACGATCCCAGGTGAAGAGTGGAACACTCGACACCGGTGCCGATGCCGGGGGATTGGTACCGCTCAAAGTGGATACCACCTCCAAGCACGGCTCACATGCAGGAAAGTCAATTTGAGTCTTATCGCTCGGACCCGAAGGTAGCGGGAATGCTCGATGACGATCCCTGGTGAAGAGTGCAGCATTCGACACTGATGCCGATGCTGGGTTATCGGTACCGCTCGAAGCGGATGCCACCCCCTGGCATGGCTCAGGTATGTTCTGTGAGGGGTGAGCCCCAGGAACAACCTGAAACCCCGTAAATGCTTTGGAGCCCGAAGACTCCCGCCGAGGTTTTATTGCCAATGAGGTCTTGAGGGTAAGGCCGGAGCCGTCATCATGCTGGGCATGAGACTTACCCTTCAAGAATTGGCTAGTCTTAACAGACTGTTTGTGGGTTACCTGATCCTGGAGGGAAGAATAAACCGGCGTCCTCACCTCAGGAGGACAAACGGCATCGAGGGAAACTCGAAAAAGGGAAGGTCTTCTCCCAATAAAATAGCCTGAGGTATCAGGGGAAAAAGGGTCAGGACCCAAACAGGTTAGACACCAAGCATTGGAGTCTAAAAAGAAAAGTAATTTTCCACAGTGAAGGCACTTCTTAGGAGAAGAAGGCTCCATGTTGGAAAAGGCCTGGTAGGCCCAAAAACGTTAAACAAAAAACTGAGGAGAAATATTTCTCTAAGTTTGAAAAAGAAAATAATAAAGCACCGGCGGTACCGGTATCGGCGGGAAAAACAGCCGCGACCACAAGAAAATAAGAAAATAAGGATTTTTAAAGAAAAAAGTTTCTGCGGTGACAGGAGGACGTCCTGTTGGCTCCGCGGAAAAACGAAAAATGGAAATTACACTTACCTGGTAATTGATGTTCCTTGAGGGAGTACAGTTCAGTCCTCCACCACTGGGTAGTGCACCTCTTCCTGCAACATGGAGACTGGACAAGTCAAACTTGTGACATCACCGGGTATATCCTGCTGGTCTTCTCCCATGATCCCCCAGTGACCTACTGTCAAAGCAGACTCAAAGGAGCAAACAAACAACCAGTTAAAGTACTAAATACAAAGCTATGCTCAAACTTCAACTTTAAAATCACAGGGCCCCAAAAAGAAAGGCCGAAAACACCCTCCTCCGTGCCCCTGTCCCCCTGCGCACCAAACAGCGGAAGACAGAGAGCTAGAAGGAAGGAGAACTAAGGAAGAGTATAGGCAGAAAAGGTTGCTCTCGCGATTACCTGCCAATCAGAGCCTGTTGCCGACTCTAGGATCCGAAAGCATACTCGGAACTGACGCCTCGCGTCTGAAACATCCATCCCCGGGCGGGAATGAGGACTGAACTGTACTCCCTCAAGGAACATCAATTACCAGGTAAGTGTAATTTCCATTTCCTTATCGGTCCTACAGTTCAGTACTCCACCACTGGGATGTACCAGAGCAGTAATCATTGGGAGGGACCTATCCAGTCGGCTCGGCCCCTAAACAAACAGAGCAGGCACCGACCCCAGCCCGCTCCTCACGTCAACAGGCGGTAAGCCAACCAGGAAGACACGACCGAGAGCCCACTTGGATCCTCTTCACTGGTGAAAACAGCACAGAACTCTGCCCCAAGCAGCGCTAGTGCTTCAGAAAGACAAACTCGCCATCGCAAACACACTGAATGCCCTAGAAACAGACCTACTGAGAAGGCTACCGGAGCTCCGCCTGAAAAATCCGCTTGAGCTCCCCCTTGGCTCTCGACCCCACCAGGGTGTCAAGTGTTAGCTACCGCTGCTCTCCCGCAGAACCCGCCTCCACGGAGGGACAGGCAGCGAAGAGACCTCCCAGAAAGCGACGGAACCTCACCTAAGGTCCAAGGAACGCAAGTTACAAGCAAAGTGTTCTTGCGTAAGTCCCAAACCGACAACTAAACAGGCACAGCCGGATTCCACGAGGGAGAACGGAACCGAGGTCCATCCAGACAGAGGTGGGAAGCAAAAAGAGGGAAATGGAAAAAACCACCAGTGTCAAACACCCTATTTGTCACACCTCTTAAGGGCTTTATTCTTTGCAACACAAAGTAGCTCTACAGCTATGTCCTGGACCAGTTGGAGTCTTTTTAATTGAGAATGTGGAATGCAGCTAAGCAATGAGTTGCAATAAACCAAGCGTGATCCACCAAGGGCATATAAGAGGGTGTCAAGTGCCCCAGAGTCCAGTGTTGTTTCAGAAGATGTGGAGTCTTACATGGTGTGACAAAAAAGAAAGGAGACTCTGGTAGCCACGCCCACGACGCAATGCCAGTAGGCCAACCGCTTACATCACCTGGATATGCCCTCTGGAATTGGAGGAACCATGCAGAAGTAGCAATTGCCGACGTGATCCATGGGCCCTCTCCAGATCATTGGAACCGCAAAAGACTTTGATGGTCTTTTCCCATCCATCCACAGCCTGAGATCTGCTACACATGTATTGCAGCATATGTGTGGCGCCTAGCTTTTATCCTGATCTGCAGCCAAAATATAAATTGTAGGCTTTCTGAACCGCCACAGTCATATGCCATTTTTGTGATGTAAAAGTCACATCACCACAACTAGAGCAGAAATTATCTGCATGATTAACACCAGGACGAGGAATCGCCAAATATGCTGTGAGTGACCTATCGGTATAAAATAAATATGTCTTTTTTTTTTTTTTTTTGTTTTACTGTCAAGCGAGGCAAATTTAAGTAGTGACTGCATTAACTGGTTTTGGACAGTTATTTCGATTGGTTGCAAGTAAAGATTATGCAAGCTCACGCAAATGTTGCAGAATACACTGGTAATGGTCCCCACTGACTAATGAAGAGCACATATCTTAGCAACCAGCCCCAGTCGGCCATTTTCACAATGAGCTCTGAAAGGCATAAAATGGACCGGGCCACGGCCCCATACCAATGCGTCGACGCTATCCAGTAGCCTCATATGTCCTCTGCTAAACATCGACCCGTCGCTGCAGACTGACAGGTCGCCATGAGGTCCAATATGGGCTGACCGCATCTGAGCACACGCGGCGCGCACACCGCCTGATGCAATCTCACTCCTCCGGCAAACACTCGGACCCCGCTAAGGACATTCGCCACCACAGTGTCCCCACCAAAACGCAGGCCGCCAAGGCTTCAACCGCGCACGCTGTCCCTTCGCTCGGGCCACCCTGACCACCCGACCGACTCCACCCTGCCGATCGAAATAGGCCACCATCCCGGAGATCTCAGACAGCACCTACAGCGCTCGATCCGCTACCGTGTCCGTGAACGCCTGCCACGGCTGACGTACCGCATACCGTTACAGTCAGACGATGGAACTCTGGGCGTGCTGCGTACACTAAAACGCCTTGTACATAAAGGATCCCCAAAACGTAGCTGAGTCTAACCACGCTCTGGCCAAGCTCCCGGAAGAAAGGGACAGAACCTTATAAAAAAGAAGTGGGGACAATTAGGAAGGCTTTCCTGTTTGATTATTCTTTTATTTTTTTGTTTTGTTTTTCCTTTTTACAACTCCATAAGGGCCACAAGGCACACAACCGAACAGGGCATTGTCCAGAGAACGCAAGGCCCCTCCTCCAGGCTGACTCCACAGCCTAAACCGGCAGTCACCTTGGCTGATGCCGAGCAGCGCGGAAGCCAACTTGTAAGCCCAGCATATGAAGTATGCCTACTAGTACAGCATTCCACAATGGAGGGACATGTAACCGGACGGCTTTGATTATGAACCTACAGATATCCCGCGCTTGCTCCAAGACAAGCACTGTGCAGCCTACTGGTCTTCTCGGAGCACCGCCACGACCCGAAGACCTAAACCGGCCAGCAAAAGACGACGTACGCTGGGCCCGAAGGAACCTGGTTGAACGGATCCCAGCACTCCCTGTATCGTTAGGATCGGAGCCTCCCCCCAAGGACTCAGCCCTGGCTGGAACCGGCGGAGCATAACTCCAGGCCCTGCGGCGAGCCCCCACGAAGAAGTGGGACGCAACGATGCCTTGAGGAAAAGGAAGGCCCAATGGGTGAAGCAAGTTGCTAGCCGACCAAGGGAGTAAACCCCACACGCGCACCTCAACGGAAGGTCGGAAGAACCGAGGATTCTGGTCCCACAGGTGCACCTGCTAGCCTTTAACAACATACACCTCCGCAGGTACAAAAAACTTAAATTGTGAGCACCTTCAGGGGTAAGGGGAATAGACGACAGCCTCCGACTGTTGACCACCTTGTCTTGCACAACAGACAGCAGCACCCCACCAAACAAATGATTGGGAATATATGACCCCAGAACCCCAAGACAGAGGTAAAACAGTAGAACGTGCAGTGGACGTGAATTTCCAGATCTGCCAGCCCCCCTGCCCACATTGAGAAGAGGCAGAGAAGAACTGGACCGGCGGATCTGGAGGGGTGCCTCCTGGACAGCCGGGCCACCGAAGGGAAAGCTGATGACTGAGGCCCAAACTCCTCAGGATGGCCCCGTCTTGCATTGGCAACCCCATGCAACACCATGACAACCCCGCTCACGATATCCCAAGCGATCTCTGTCATTGCTGCAACAATCACCTGAACATGAGATCACAGACGGAACACGGACATGCAGACGCACTCAAGGAGAGTGCACCTAAGAAGTATGAGCCTATCCAACATCCAGCACCACATGTCCAGGTGTCCCACTCCTGTCACCCAAAACACAGGACGCTTGAACCTAGGTGACCGTCAGAGCAAAGACAGGGAGGCCTGACTGCCGCTATCAAACCTTCCAGGACCCTGGAACACTAAGCCCCGGACTGTGCCATCCAGCAACACTTCTCACGATCCCCAGCAGGGGCCTTTCCCCAGATGGCCCAGATGGGCAGTGTTCCCGCCAAATGGGCAAGCTGCGCTCTGATAACATAGTGCAGAAAACCAAATCAAAGTGTCTTAACCTAGCTAATTTTTGTCTAATAGTGATCATTCATAATATCAGCCAGGCTCAATCATAACATTAGTATTAATGATCTCTAAAGATTGAAGAGTTACTAATGTAACACTAATTGGGGTTTTTTTTTTTGTTTTGTTTTTTTAAAGAGCTTCAAAGGCGATCTTGGAAACTACAGACCAATGAATCTGAGTTCAGTGCCAGTTAAATGATAGAACTTGTTCTGAAAAGCAGCACCAAGCTGTCCTTTCAAAGGGTTAATAAACATGTGAGTAAGCCAAATGATATGTATCTGGATGTTTTAGAAGGTACTTGACAAAGCCCCTTATGAACTTCTCCTGAGGAAGGAGATGATGTGCTATTATAGAATGGGAAATGGATCAAAAACAGGAACACAATAGGACTAAATGGCCAGTTTTCTCACAGGAGACCCATAAATAGTGGAATGTCTCGGGATCTGCACTGGAACTGGCATCTGGTAACATCTACTGCACTGAAATGATCTGGAAAAGAGATCAGCAAGCATGGCGATCAAATTTGCAGATGGCATAACGACATTTAGAGGCTGTCTGCACAATTTCCAAGCGTCCTTATGTAAATGACAATTTCAGAAAGGGCTCAATTTGTAGGTGGTTGTGCCGCCGATGACCCTGAATGGCCAAATCCTAGCACGGAAACCTGCTGCTGACAGACGTCGCTAACTGCCAGAATGCAGACAAAGGTAAAGGCACCCCCCCAAGAAGTAAAACCCAAACCAATCACATTGCATTCAAAGAACTATAAACTATCATGAAATTAAAAGGAAATTAAAATTAAAAGGAAATTAAAATTAGAATTAAAATTAAAAGTAACAGCAAAAGGAAGTCCTTATCTGGGTGTAGCCGCGTGGAACAGCGTCGTCTGCTCAAACACGGGGCTGCTCCGCTCTCCGCCACGAGGCCTCAGCCCTGCCGAGAAAATGGCGCCAATCCGAAGCAGGCCCGCTTGGCACCAAACACCACAGAGGCGGCAAGAGCTCAGAGCCCCTCCACGCGGACTCGAGAGACTCCCTTGTGGCGTCGGGATGCAGCAGTTACCCCGCTGTAGCTGCGGGGTGAAGAGCTGTCCAGACACGCTGCTGCCTCGCGCCACCAGAAGTAGCAGATGCTGCGAGCCCCGGCCCACCGGCTAAAGAACCTCGAACGGCCTGAGGCTCCCGCCGCGATGGGAATCTGCCGCATGGACACTGCCAAAATGCAGGTGTTCCACAGAGCTCTCCCCCGTACAGTCCTGGGGGAGAGATCATCACCGGGCACAGAGACCGAAGAATCCCAAGCAGAGAGGCTAGCTGGCAGCGTGAACTTTGAAAAGGGACAGAACCCCCCTTTACACTAAGGCAGACTAGGTGAAAATAAATAAAGTAAAAGTAAATGAAATTAAATGAAAATGAATTCAATTTACAGGATTACACCTAAAGAAGGGCAAAAGAAATGCAAGGTAAATCAAATCCTGACTAACTGCTCCTAAACTGCTTCTCAAGTGAGCCCAGCACCTAGGCTCACTACGTCCTCATGCTGCATGGAGACTGGACACACTGGGGGATCATGGGAGAAGACCAGCAGGATATACCCGGTGATGTCACAAGTTTGACTTGTCCAGTCTCCATGTTGCAGGAGGAGGTGCACTACCCAGTGGTGGAGGACTGAACTGTAGGACCGATAAGGAACTGAAGAGAGGCAGTGGGAAAGGCGGGAAGTCACCGCGCAGGCGCGGGGGATGCTCCCAAAGGCTTTCTGATTGGATGCTGGGGAGCATTCCCGTGCAGGCTCCGTCAGTACCGACGTACCCATATGTGAAGACTCATTCCTGCTTGTTCCTGGAGATGCACCACAAGCAAGGGCCAAGCAGAAAGAAGCACTTGGGAAACTAGTGCTGGGCACAGGAACAATCACCTTTGGAGGCAAAGCAGAGTGAAAGAAAGAAGCCAGAAGCTGGGCTTGGAAAGAGGCCTGCTTTTACCAGAGGAACCTGTGACCAAACCGAAAGGTAACAAAAGCTTTCACAGAGGGGACTGGCACAGGGATTGTGTTCCTGAAGAACTGCTGGAAGGAGGAAATCCCAGTTCTATATGCTGCTGGATGCCAAGGTATGCTGACTCTGTTTCTATGAAGAAAACCTTACCTTATAAAAAGCCTTTTAAAAGTAATGCTAAACCTGTGAGAAAGGAAAGCGTAGTTACTCACCTGTAACAGGTGTTCTCCAGGAGCAGCAGGAATCAGTCCTCACATATGGGTGACGTCGGCGCCGATGGAGCCCTCGCGGAGCAATTTTCCCCAGCTTTCAAAGAAAGCCTTTGGGAATTGCAGCGCGCATGCGCGGTCTCCTTCCCGCCCAAGGGTGCCATCTTAGCCAGTCTGATGACATAGCTAAAAGACAGCATAAAAATTTGCAAAAAAACTTAAGCAGATGATTGCAACTCCAAGGGGAGGAGGGAGGGTTGTGAGGACTGATTCCTGCTGCTCCTGGAGAACACCTGTTAAGGTGAGTAACTACGCTTTCTCCAGGACCAAGCAGGAAGTCAGTCCTCACATATGGGACTCCCAAGCTTAAGGCTACCGGAGACCCTAAGCACAAAAATGAGCTCCCTCTAGCTCAGCGGCACAGAAGGAAGGAATCTTCACTGAATTATTACCCACCGGTAGCCCCCATCCGGGATGGAGGGTAGGAGTTGCTCAAACCTCGAAGAGATTTCGGAGAACTGCCTGTCCGAAAGCACTGTCCCTGCGGGACTCCCTCTCGAGGCAGTAATGGACCGCAAAAGTCTGGCTCGAAGACCAAGTAGCGGCCCGGCAGATGTCTGCCAACGGAACAGAGCGGAGGTAAGCCACTGGCGTAGCCTTCGCCCGAACACAATGAGCCGTGACTCGACTTTCTAACGAGAGTCCGGCTGCCCCATAAGCCCAAGCGATACAGTCGGCAACCCAGATGGACAGAGTACGCTTGGAGACCGGGAGCCCCAATTTATTGGGGTCAAAAGACACAAAAAGCTGAGCAGCTTTACGGTGCTCCCGCGTACGGTCAAGGTAGAAGTTCAATGCCCTTCTACAGTCCAGGGTATGCAGGACCATTTCAGCTCGGCTGGAGTGTGGCCTGGGAAAGAAGGTCGGAAGTACCACCTCCTGATTGATGTGAAAAGGGGAGACCACTTTTGGAAGAAATTTTGGGTGAGTCCGTAGGACTACCCTATTTTTGTAGAACCGAGTGTAAGGGGGATCAGACACGAGGGCCTGCAATTCACTTACGCGTCTAGCGGAAGTGAGGGCTATCAGGAATAAAGTTTTCCAAGAAAGAAAACGGAGAGAACAGGTAGCCATAGGTTCAAAAGGCGGACAGGTGATCCGCTGTAAAACCACATTCAGATCCCAGTCAGGTGCTGGCGGGCGCAGAGGTGGTTTAAGTAGAAGGAGACCTCGGAGAAACCTCGCTACGAGAGGGTCGCTGGAAAGAGGTCTGCCGTCCACCGGCACATGATGTGCTGAAAGAGCACTGAGGTGAACTTTGACGGAGTTGGACTTAAGTCCCAGATTAGAGAGGTAGAGCAAGTACTGCAAGATCACCGACACCGAGCAGGAGAAGGGATCCTGAGACTGCTGGGCACACCAAGCGGAGAAGCGACGCCATTTAAGGGCATAGCATTTGCGGGTAGAAGGTCGCCGAGAAGCAAGGACGACCTCCTCCACCTCTGTCGGCAGTAGAAGGGGAGCAAGGACTACCCTTTCAGCAGCCCGGCCATCAGATGTAGAGATCTGAGGTTGGGGTGTAGCAGGGACTCCTGATCCTGTGTTAGGAGATCCGGTTGAAACCCCAGAGGGAACGGATCCTCTACCGCTAATTGCAGCAGGAGTGGAAACCACGGCTGTCTGGGCCAGCGAGGAGCCACCAGGATCATGGAAGCTTTGTCTCTGAGAACCTTGAAAAGAGATCGAGAGACTAGCGGTATGGGAGGAAAGGCATACAGAAGGCTCTCCGACCATGAGAGTAGAAAAGCATCTGCCGCTATTCGAAGGGGATGCGGCTGACGAGAGAAGCGAGGAAGTTGCCGGTTGAGAGGACTGACAAAGAGATCCATCGTGGGGAGTCCCCACTTCAGAAAAAGTTTCTGAACTACCAAGGGATCCAGGCGCCACTCGTGCGGCTGGAGGATCCTGCTGAGTTTGTCCGCCAGGCAATTTTCTTGGCCTGGGAGATAAACTGCCTTGAGAAGAATGCCGTGGCTGACGGCCCAAGAGCAGAGCTTCTGAGCTTCTCGACAGAGAAGGAAGGAGCCCGTGCCTCCCTGTTTGTTCACGTAGAACATGGCAACTTGATTGTCCGTCTGGACAAGGACGGACTGGTGAGAAGTCAGGTGGGAGAAAGCCTTGAGAGCCAGACGGATTGCTCTGAGCTCCAGGAAGTTGATCTGCTGAGCAGACTCCCACGTGGTCCAGAGACCTTGAGTACATGCCCCTTGGCAATGCGCTCCCCACCCCAGGAGAGAAGCATCGGTCGTCAGCACTTGAGCCGGCTGAGGTGACTGAAAAGGCATTCCGAGCACCAGGTTCGGCCGATGAAGCCACCACTGTAGAGAAGAGGCCAGCGGCCCGGAGACGCGCACTAAGTCGGCTAGGCCGCCCGTGGCTTGTTGCCACTGCTTGCGAAGGCACCATTGAGCAGGCCGCATGTGTAGGCGGGCATTGGGGGTCACGTGGACGGTGGAAGCCATATGGCCGAGTAGTCTCAGGAAGCGCCTGGCTGAGACCAGGGACTGGCTGCGAAAACGGCCGGCTAGGTCCATGAGCCGTTCAGCCCTGTCGAGAGGCAGGAAAGCTCGTGCCTGAGGAGTGTGCAGTCTTGCGCCGATGAACTCGAGATCCTGTGAGGGGAGCAAAGTGGACTTTGCGAAGTTTATGACAAAGCCCAAGTACTGCAGAAGAGTCACAGTGCGGTGTGTGGCATTGGTGACTTCCGGAGAGGACGATGCTCTGATGAGCCAGTCGTCGAGGTACGGAAAGACATAGAGGCCGTGAAGCCGGAGATAAGCCGCCACCACCGCGAGACATTTTGTGAAGACTCACGGTGCGGAGGATAGGCCAAAGGGCAGTACTCTGTACTGGTAATGATTTCCTGCCACCACAAACCTTAGGTATTGGCGGTGGCTTGGGTGGATGAGGATGTGCGTGTAGGCATCCTTTAGATCCAAGGAGCATAGCCAATCTCCCTGCTGGAGGTAGGGCAGAAGGATTCCAAGGGTAAGCATCTTGAACTTTTCCCGCACGAGGAACTTGTTGAGGTTGCGCAAGTCCAGGATGGGTCTGAGGCCTCCTGTCCTTTTTGGTATTAGGAAATACCTGGAATAAAAGCCTTGACCTCTCAGGTGGTGGGGCACCGGTTCCACAGCCTGTTCCTGGAGAAGACTTGCTAACTCCTGAAGGAGTAAGTCCCTGTGCAGAGGGAGTCGTGGAGGTTCTCCCGGGAAATAGGAGGGAGGGACCTGGTGGAAGTGGAGAAGATAGCCTTCTCTTACGACTTGAAGCACCCAGGCATCTGAAGTGATGTTGGACCACCTGTGGGCGAAGTGAACCAGCCGGCCTCCGGTGCTGGGAGGAGCCAGCTGAGGGGGAGAGGCTATGCTGATGAAGTCAAAAACCCCCACCCTGCTGAGCAGGGGCCGGTGGTGCAGGCTTGGGGGCTTGCTGCCTACGGGACCCGTTACCCCGTCCCTTGGCCTGCTGGCCCTGTTGGGGAGCTGCAGAGGCCTGATATTGAGGGTAGAGTTTATAGGCAGCCGCCTTTCTCGGGTAAAAGGACTTCTTTCCCGAGCCCTTCTTTTTCTGGGAAGGGGCGGAGGTCTTCCTAGAAAGCCTAGTTCTGGTGAGAGTCTCCGTCTCGATTTGTGCAGCCTTTTCAGCCATGGGCTTGCCAAAGAGGTTCTCACCTCGGCAGGGGACATCGACCAACTTGTCCTGCACCCAGGGTTCAAGGTCAGACGACTGAAGCCAAGCCTGTCGGCGGGCACCGATGCCAGCTGCGGCCACTCGAGCCGATGCTTCAAAGCCATCATAGGCTGCTCGGGACATGAATTTGGAGCATTCCCGAATACCAGTTGTCAAGGCCAGGAACCTCCGCAAAGGTTCCTCGGACAGCCCAGCGGAGAATCCGGCTATCTCTTTAGCCAGGTCTCGGAGATACATGCCCATGTAGAGCTGGTAGGTCTGGACCCGACAAGCAAGCATAGAGCCCTGGAAACACTTCTTACCAAGGCCATCCAGGTTACGGGCCTCCCTGCCAGGAGGCACCGAGGAGTGCATCTTCTGGCTCTTAAGCCT
Source organism: Ichthyophis bannanicus (assembly GCA_033557465.1). Classification (NCBI taxonomy): domain Eukaryota; kingdom Metazoa; phylum Chordata; class Amphibia; order Gymnophiona; family Ichthyophiidae; genus Ichthyophis; species Ichthyophis bannanicus. The sequence continues at coordinate 79,419,272 of CM066048.1, forward strand.
ATGCATGGCCGATTCCACTACCATGGAATGGTGCGGCAGCTGTGCTTTTTGGAAGCCAGGACTCTTGCGGACTCGATAGATGGAATCGACCCGCTTGCTTAATACCGGCGACGATGCCGGACTCTCCCACATGCGGAAGAGTAGTCGTTCCAGCATGGGAGGAACCGGTACAGTAAAGTGTTCCCTGGCGGGAGAGTCATACTGAAGGGCGTCGAGCTCTTCGGCTCGAGGCTCCTCCTCGGGATCCGCAGGGAAGGCCAAAGCCTTGGCCATATCCCTGACGAAGTCCGAGAACCGGGCATCCTCCGGAGGTGACTGCTTCCGAGGTTCGGACTCAGGTGAGTCCGAGGGGACACACCGAGTCCGAAACGAATCAGGTGACTCTTCCTCTTCAGACTCCCAGGCCGACTCCGAGGAGGAATCGGTGGGGTCGGCTCGGGCAGGCGGAGGCGTCGGCGTCGACGATCTCGGTCCCGAACGGGAGGCCGAGGGTGACCTCGACCGAGGATCGACTCGAGTTCGCATGGACTCGAGGATCGGCTCGGTCTCCGGGGTCGACTTAGACGTCGACGTCCCGGCGGTCGGGGCAGCGGCGCCAACGAGGCTAGCGATCAGTGCCCGCTGCTGGTCCATGAAGGCAGATAGTCTGCTCTCCAAGGCCGTCAACCTGAGTCCGACCTCAGGTGACCCAGCAGCCCCCGACTCGGGCCCCGACAGCGTCGGGCCCGACGTCGGACCCCTCGGAGGCGAGTCCAGGAGGACTACAGGACTTACCCGAGCAGGCAACTCCGACTCCAGACGAGGTCGCTTCGGGAGGTGCTCCTTCTCCAAAGACCCGGGACGGCTATCGGGGCTATGCGACCTGGCCCTCGCGGAGCCAGGAGCGTCCACCGACGCCGCCCTCGCGGGTTTTACCTTCCGTCGATGGTCTCCGGAGGGAGAACCCCTGTCGGAGGAACTTCGGCGATGGTCAGAGCTGGAACCTCTGGACGCCGAGGCCTCCGACGAGGTCCGGGTACGGCCGGGGTCAGCGAAGATTCGTTCCCGCTGGTGCCGCCGACTCCTTAACGCTTTGGAGGACATTTTGCCGCAGGCCCCACAGATCAGTTCTTCGTGATCCGGGCCGAGGCAGCGGAGGCAATTATCATGTGTGTCAGTGAGTGACATATTTCTGTCACACTGAACACACCGCTTGAAACCACTGGCAGCCATCGGGGGAAAAAGGGCCCCTGCAAGGTCAAAGGACCGGGCTGCCAGCGAAAAACCGAAAAATGAAACTGACCAAAAATCAGAAAAACCGAAAAATAATAGGAGGACTCGCAACGGCGTCGCGAGTCCGGGCAGGAAAAAGACCGGCGTCGAACCGAAGAAAAAAAGAGAAATAAATCACTAAAATCAACTTTTTCAGCGGGGACACGACGGGTACGTCTGTAGGGCTCCGCGGAAAAAAGAAGACTGGCTAAGATGGCACCCTTGGGCGGGAAGGAGACCGCGCATGCGCGCTGCAATTCCCAAAGGCTTTCTTTGAAAGCTGGGGAAAATTGCTCCGCGAGGGCTCCGTCGGCGCCGACGTCACCCATATGTGAGGACTGACTTCCTGCTTGGTCCTGGAGAAAGCAAAGCTACCTCTCATAAGCCAGGTAGCCAACGCCCGAAGGTAGGCCATGCTCATTGGCAAACACTAGTGGAACTCTTTAAACATCCAGAGAACAGGACTAGGGACTGGCCAGGAATTGTAGCCAGTGAAACCACTGATACAGACAGAGATAATTCTGACTCAGAGCCGATGCAAGTGGAACTAGTAGAGCCAAGTCTTTTGTCTCAGGAAGAGATGGACTGTTCTTTGTGTATTTCAAGCAGTACAGAGTCACTGTTAAACCTGTGAATGATATTTGCTATCTTCAGAATGGTATTCGTTTGCTAAATGGAAGAAGAGTGCTAAAACATTTGGTTTATTCTGGAAAGCTTAACTAAGCATTGTTACAACTGTGAAGCATAACAGTTTTTCCTTTATCCTGAGTTAATTTCATTCCTGAAGTAAAGGACTTTTTCTTTATGTTGTAACCCAGCTGAATCTTATGCGTAAAGGGAAATATATGCCTTGTTATCCCTCTACTCTGCATTTACATTTTTCTTAGATAGGAGCTGAACTGCTAAGACCAGGTTACACCTGGCTCTTAAAAGACCCTCCTCTCATAATAAATTAATTTTTGTGTCCCACCTACCCTGACGACCACTGGCCACCAGGGGGTGCACGACAGTATATGTTGCAAATTCACTTTTTTATCCAGGAACTTTGGGAAATAATTGAAATACTAATAAAGCAGTGTTGCTTACCTGTAACTGGTATGCTCTCTGAGGATAGCAGGAGAAATAGCCACACACATGGGTGACCTCATTTAACACTGCTAATATGGAGAGTCTCCCTGGAAAAAAACCTAGAAAGCCTTATAGGGCACATGTGCGATTTCCTGCTCAGTCACTGCTGCATGGTGGCTCCCTCAGCACTCTTATATAGGCACTTGAGCAGAACTCCATAAGGGGGAGAGGATATGTGTGAATGCTTAACTTGCTATACTCAGAAAATAACTATTATGGGTAAGCAACTCTGCTTTCTCTGAGGATAAGCAGGATAATGCAGGGACACAGATGGGAATCCCTAGCCAAATAAAAAAAGAAGAAAAACACTGCAAGCCACTAAACATGGCAAAACGTTTTGGTGGACCAAGGCCCTTTTTATATTATTATATTTCTTCATTTTTTAGAGAATGCAACCTTATAAAGGGCTCTAGGGGAATATAAAGGGCTCTAGGGGAGACCGAATTGGATGCTACCCCTGAAACTAATCCTGAAGGACAGACTTACCATAGCGCTAGTAACATAGCAAATGGCAGAATATGAAGATGAAAGTAGTTCATCTAGTCAGCTCTGTAAATGGATTATGGTTGTAAGTGCCACTCTGTGCCGTTTCTTTCCTTCCCTCCCACCCACCCCCATTTCTTCCAAGAAGTGCAAAAAGTAATTTCAATGTTATTCGGAGTTGGAGCTCATTGTTTGCTGTCCATGCTCTTGCCATTTAGAGATACTCCATATTTAGCTCACTCCTTTTTTTGATTCCAGCCCTGTTTTTATCTCCACCATCACCTCCAGAAGGCTATTCCAGCATCCACCACTCTTTCTGAGAAACAGTGTTTCCTGATGTTGCTCCCGAGTTTACCCCTTTCATCTCATGCCCTTGAGTAAAGGGCATTTGTTCATTAATACCTTTAAATTAAATGTCACTGTCATATCTACCCTTTCCCTTTTCTCCCCTAGGCAAGGCCAGCTCAAGGGGTTATAGCACCCCGAGCCAAACATTGTTCTGCACCATTCCTAGGGGTGATCTTGCAGTACAAGCTGCGAAAACAGGGATAACATTTTAGCTGACAGGATCACTGCCTTAAGTTAAATTATATTCACTGCCACTATCCATATAGGTAACAGAGCTGAATAGACAGGAGGGCCAGTGTGATGACTGTATTATTTGTTTAGGCTGAGTCTGCTATTCCACAGTCCTAAACTAAATGTATAACTTATCTGAATAATGGTGGAAAATTGCCATTACCTTGATAATTTTCTGGCCTGCCTCACTCCTCCCCTAACATGACCCACAAATGTACAGATAATATCTGGCCATTTAGCAATATAAACAGCTCAATATTATCTGTATGGTTTTGAAAATACACGGTTAAGCTAATTATGTATTTGCCAGCGAATGCATAATTGCCTCTGAATACCAGTCTGATAAAGCATAATTATTCATTCGTATGGAACATTTCCAGACTCACCAATACAACTCTCCCAACAGTGGATGCACAGCAGAAGTAGGGTGTTTTACCTTACATTTCAACATACAAAAAAATTCTATTCAAATTCTAGTCTCACATCAGTGACAACACTAACCTCCACAGTTAGACATTGTGAGGCCAATTCTGAGTTGTGCATCCCCGGGCCACCCGGATGGCCTGGGGATACACCCGATTCTGCTCCCATGGGGGCTAGACAGCCCCATGGAAGCCGAATACAGTTGGACGTCAGGGACATGCCTTGATTCAGGCACCTCGGACATCCAGCCACATCCCCGGCTGGCTCAGCCTGGTTCCTGCATGGAGCTGCAGTGCCATAGCATCATGTTGGCATGGCACCATGGCTCCTGATCCCCGGAAATCCTCCAAAACATGTTTTCCCTGCAGCCCAACCCCCAAACCGGCCTGTCGTGGCCATGGTCAGGCTGCGGAGAATCCCCTACACCCTCACCTGTTTGGCAGGCCCAGACTACGGCATCCCCCGTTTAAATGGCCAATCCAGGATGTACAGGGCCGACCTTGGAATTGGCCCTGTACATCCGAGGTCAGGTAGCCGCCCACTCCACACCCTCGCTCCTCCCTGAGAATACCCCCTCCCACCCACAAACAGAGCTCCCCTCACAAACAGCCTGTACATGCAGGGGGCTCTGTCAGCGGGATAGCCATTCCGGCGTTTAGCGGGTCTGGATGTCCGGACCTGACATCCAGACCCGCTAAACACAGTTCAGAATGACCCCCCTGTGTGTCATTACATTACATTGCAGCATTGGATTAAGCCCTGTATTTTTATTTTATTTTTTAGAGTTGGATCCCCTTGAAACAGCAGCAGCGAAACGCTCACATGAGATGTCTAGAAAAGGCGTTGGGGGCACTTATATTCCATCTTGTTACACGATTTGTGATTTTGCCAGTTTATAGTGTTGTCTGAAATCATTGAATGAAATGTTTGTATATCGTGTATCTTGATGGTTGTTGTTAGCGAGTGAGAACCATTGATGTTATTTTAACTCCTGATTTGAATTTTTCAGTGAGTTAATTCTGAGGCTCTCACTCGCGGGTTGTGTTTAAAATGCTTGCAAATTGTTTAGATTGGCTGAAGTCTCTTATTTAAATTTATGAAGTATCATTTGGAGGCTTCGATATAGGCTTTATAGTTTTGTTAATTACATAAAGCCCTACAAAGGGGCATTCAACCCTAGCACCAAGTCCAAGAACTCAAATTGCACCAACCCTACCTGTGAAAAATCATTATTGCAAATATTCTAGAACTTCAGGAACCTCCAAATTGGAAAAAGAGAACAAGCTGAACTATTACAGATTCCTAAACAGAACCAAGTTAACAAAATCCCTCACCTTGGCTGCACATGAAAAACACAGACCTCATCACCTAGAAAAGAAGTAGAAACAAACATGCAGACCAATTAGAAACAAATATGCAGATAAAATTGAAATAGAAAACTCCAAAAAATAGATACTGAGCTGAGAAACACTGAAGAAAGAAAAATGCAGTTCCTCTTGTAAAGAACTATAAGAAATGCGCATTTTCAAAATTGACATTTTTTAGTCTCTAAAAACTGATGGGCCCAATATTTGAAAGGCATTTACATGGTTTACAGCCCAGTAAACAGTGTAAATGCCTTAAATCGGGATATTCAATGGCACTTACATGATTAGTGCCATTGACTATCCCCTTCTAACTCCCTGACATGCCCCAGTGCTATCCGGTTAGCATCAGGGCGTGTTGGGGGCATTCTGGAGAGGAGCGGAAGCAGTTACAAGAGATAATCAGGCAGCAGCAATATTGCATGCTGCCCAGTTAGGAATCTACGCCAAAAAGATAGGCGAGGAAAACCCTCACCTATCTTTTGGCGCAGGAGCTATCCAGGCAGCATGCAATATTGCTGCTGCCCAGTTACCTAATGAGGCTTCCAATGTGTGTGGCAATTCCCGGATATTCAATGCCAGGGCTGCGAATGACCCCAGCATTGAATATTCTGGGTTAAGAGTCGGCGGCGCATAGCCTACCCAGAAGAATATCAGGCCTGACATTCTTTTGTACCTTTGTTGTCTGATCATTTAATTTTTCCAGTTGGGTTCATCCTGGTCTCTCTTTCCACTTCCTCTTGTTGGTTTTCTTCTGAGTCTTTTTCCAGAATCCCATTTCCATTTTCTGTTTCTTCACACTCTTATCTTTGTCCTTTCCTTCCCTACATCTCTCTCTGACATTGATCCTTCTGTTTCATTTTTTCTCTCTCTTTCCTTCATCTTCCTTTTTACCTAACTATAGCTTCATTCCATTCCTCCTCCTCCCTCTTTCAGTCTTCTTATTTTCACTGTTCACTTACTTACTGGCTTTCCATTTCCTAACTTCACTACCCTAGTCTTTCTGTCCCACATCTGTCTCATTCCTTCACCAGCCTCCTATCCCGCTGTCTTTCATCCACTTTCTAGTCCCCCATTTCCACCCTCTGTACTCATCCATCCCCAGCCTCATCTACCACCTTCTGCCTTTCATCCCCTAATCAGCCCCAACTCATTCCTTTTCCACCTCCAGGCCTTTTCTTATTTATTTGTTTAGCTAGATTTATATACCGCTTTTCACCAGACCACAGAGAACAGAACATTTTACAGTGAACATATCTTGTACAAGTAACAGGGTAACAGTTAACATTTGACATAATCAACATTTTGTTAATACAACATTTTAAATGATATAAACAACTATTTACATTTGTGAATCTGTTTTGGTTGAGTTATGTAGTTGGAGGGGGTAAGGTGGGGAGGCCAAAATGTTCAGTGAATAGGTGGGTTTTTAGGCGTTTGGAGAATGTAGGGAGACTGGTGATACTTCTTAGTGTGCAAGGGAGGGAGTTCCATAGGGAGAGAGTGTAGAGCTTAAATGCTTTGTGACATTTTTGTTGGTTGTATTTATGTTTGGTTTGTAGTATGTTGAGTTTGTTAATTGCAGTCTGTCTTCGTGGCCTGGAAGTTTTTGGTTTCTGTAGTAGGGATCTGAGGCAAGTTTCCTGTTGGGAATGAAGTGCTTTGTGTGGGAGGAGGATGCATTTGTAATTTATTCTATTGGTAAGGGGCAGCCAGTGTAATTGTTTTAGGATGGGGATGATATGATCATATTTATTTGCACCTGGTATGATACATGCAGCGGTGTGTAATGCAGTTTGTAGGGGGAGGAGTGTTGATTGGAGTAGACCTTGGTAGATATTGCTACAGAAGTCTGCATGAGGGAGCGAGAGAGCTTGCAGTGCAGATCTGAAATTTGTTGGCTCGAGAAGGGGACAAAGTTTGCAACACTCAAAACAGATGATATTCCTAGGACACCCGGTGAAATGCCTTCTCAGCATCGAGACTAACCACCAGGGCCGGATTTACCTTGAGTGAGGCCCTACGCCAAAAAAAATTGTGGGCCCCCAGAAAAAATAAAAACGAGATCAACTTACCACTTTTACCAGTTACCACTTACAAAAATGTTTTCTTTCGTGATTTAGTTTGTGAAAACTTTTCAATAATTGTATCAAAAGTCAATGCAGAAGTGACGTCATTTTCAATTGACATGACTGCCAGAGAATTCAGTCTTTTCTGCATCATCGTAGAATGAAATCAATTTTTTATCAGGGAAAGCTTTGAAAAAGAACCTTCCCCTTCACAGATAGTCACGGGAAGCGTTGAAAACAAGCGGAGGGCAGTGGAAACATTCAAAAATGTTGAATCCACTACAGGATTTCTTTTCAGCCATTTCAGTAGGTTTTGGGGTTCACGATCCAAATTCAAATCCGCGGCAATTCCAGAAAACGTCACAAATTCCTCTTCACACCCGCTTTCCAGATCACAATTGTATTTTTGCTGCAAATGGGTTACATCTTCTCTGAGAGAGCCAACATCATTCTCCTTCAGTGATTTGATGAAAGCGAAGTCTTCAGAAATCTGCTTGTAAGCATTCCGGCGTTGAGATAAACATGCAAGCAGTTTGTCAAGTATGACATATACACTCTCAACACGGAATTTTTGTGCACCTTGTAAAGTAGCATTCGGCTCACCTGCTTCGTCAACAACCTGGCATCTTTTTTGTCGATTCCGAATGAAATGAGAGGTGTAGTCTTGTTGGATGTCCTCCATGAGCTCTTTTGCTTCTTTCTCCAGGTTGTCGAAGTCATCACGCATTCCAGCAACGAATGTTTCCAAAGAAGTAAACAAAGAAATGCCGACACTGATGTCAATAGACACACTTTGCAAGGCAGTGTTGATTTTTTGAAATCGCTGCAAGATCTTGTCCCACAGAACACACATGAATGCGGTTTCCAACAGACACATTTTACCCGCCAAGGCTGCTGCTAAGCGTCGGGCATCACCCTTCTCGTCTTCATTTTCTGCGATACTATTCAGCATAGTATAGATATTGGCATAGTTGAGATGTAGTGCTTTCACGGACTCTGAATGGCAATGCCAACGGGTAGATGATAAAGCTTTCAAAGTCAGAATTCGTCCATTTTCGTTCGGTGTGAGTCCTGATGTCAATGAACTCCACCGCTTTGTTGAACCAACCGAAAAGGCATACAGTTCTTGGACGAGACCAAAAAAGTTAACAGCGTCCAGACAGCAATTTACACTAGCAACTCCAACCAAATTTAATGAATGTGCTGCACAAGGTATGTAGTCAGCCATTGGGTTCATTTCCCTCAGTTTTGCTTGGAGATCGGCGTATTTCCCAGCCATGTTTGCTGCATTGTCGTAGCTTTGTCCTGGGCAGTTATCCGGAGACAATGACATTTCATTTAGTATATTCAACACATCTTGGTAAAGGCTTTCGGCTTTGTGACTTTCAATTGGAAAGAATTTTAGAAACCGTTCAGTTGTTTCACCAAACTTGTTAACGTAGTGCACAATAAAAGTTAGTTGGTCGATGTGACTAACGTCTGGAGTGGAATCAATACATATGGAATAGTTCTTCGCGTCGTGAATTTCATTTAAAATGACAGCCAACACGTCTTGTCCCATTTGCTCGATGAGTTCGTCACATATAGTGGAAGACAAATAGCTAATTTTTCCACTTCCTTTATTTCCAAAACGAGATATATGGTCGGCAAGGAAGGGGTCGAATTTGGCTAAAAGTTCCAAAATTCCCAGATAGTTTCCGTTTTGCACAGAACCAAATAATTCAGTATCTCCTCGAAATGCTAGGCCACGTTGAGCAAGGAACTTTATCACTTCAACAACACGCTGAAGAACTGACTGCCAATATATCTTCTCTTCCTTCATCTCTTTCTGAAGCTTTTCGTCAATGCACCCTTTCGCTGAAACACGTGCTAACCAGGAACTGACTGATGCTCGGTGTTCTGCACTATTTTCGTGAGACTTGATCACTTTACCGCAGTTGCTCCAATCGTTGAATCCACATGAGGCAAACTGCAACGTGGACCTTGAAAGCAACTTACAGAAAAAACAATAAATGTTCCCATTTGATGGCGAATAAAGCAGCCAGTCTCGGTAATACTTCTCATCATTTGCTTTTCGTCCATAAAGAAATTCTTTCGCAAAACAGCGTGTTCTATTTCCCATAGTTCTTTCTGATGACATGAAACTATCATCGTGATGTTGACATGCAGCTGGACCATTAAGAATCCAATAATCGACGTCGGAAGCTGGAAGGAATGTTTTCCAGAGACCCACATCATGAGGTGGTGGTGGTGGAGAACTAGAAATATTCTCCTCAGGTACATCGGGTTGTGGAGTAACATCAGCAGTATCGGAAGGTTGAGGAGTAGTGTCAGTAGTATCCAAAAGTTGTGGAGTAGCCGCGTCATTCAGATTCAAAAATTCTGATTCTGACACAGCTTGAATTTTCGTTGATGGAAGAAGACAGCTGGTAATCTTGGGAATTTTGGCGGTCGATTCATTTTCTAGCATTTTCTTTTTTCGTTTAGATGCGCCACTTTCATATTTTTTCATGACTATTGTAAGGGGGGACTGAGAGAGACTGAGAGCGGAGGACAGCGGATGGAATAGCGGCGGAGTCAGGTCGGGCCAAAGATATTGAAAGAGTAGATATGATACGCTATTGTTGAGCAGCGTTATATTGGCAGCGTTATGGTTGGCAGTGAAATCGATACCCGGTGTAAAAAGCCATAGAGTTATGAATAGAATTCTATCGAAAGCAGACAAATTCTTATCAGTGTTATATTTCTGGCAGGCAGTATGAAGTCTAAAAAGATTTGAAATTTGGACGGCGAAGATTTGAAATTTGCAAGATATGGAATGAGCCTGGAGGCGCTCTTCCATCCTCAACTAGGCAAATGTAACTATCTATGCCTTCGCTTCGAACTTCCTCGTCAGTATAGATATCTTAAGCCTTGTGGAGAGGTCGATATTGCGTAATGGTGAAAGCCTATGCACGCCTACTACACTGTAGTAGGCGCGCATAGGCTTTCACCATTAACTAAGTATGTGTAGTGTATCAGGCACGTCTGTATGTTAGTTCTCACCTTCTCCGAAAGCTAGTGCCTTCAGGATATTAGCATGAGTGATAACGTTGATTTTGATGTCATTCTGATTTAACTATTTCAAACTCAGGTGCTACAAACCTAAAAAGTCACTAACAATTTTTTTAACTATTCAATTTTTGTGGGCCCTTGCCAGCTGTGGGCCCTACGCCACGGCGTACCTGGCGTATAGGTAAATCCGGTCCTGCTAACCACTGCTGTGGGTGCCTCCTGAGGTCTACCCTGCCAAAACATGGTCAAGGCCCTCAAAAGATGGCCTGTTGCCTTTGAACCTTTAACAAACCCGACTTGGTCAGGATGGATTACTGTGGGAAGTGCTGAGCTCAACCTCCGTGCCAGCAGCTTTATTATATGTCTTGATTTAGCAGGGATATAGGGTGGTAGGACTCAACACTATCCAGATCCCTACTTGGCTTAGGGAGCAAAACCACCAATGCCCTTGCTCCATGGTCTCCCAATCTACCCGCTGCCACCACCGCCTCATCCATTATGCTCAGTGGCCTCACCTTCTGATCTTCCAATATTTTGTAAAATTCAGGGCCTAGTCCATCTGACTCCAGTGCTTTTGTCAGTTTTAACTATCAGATAGTTGTCAAAAACTCGGCCTCTGACAACGAGGCATTTAGAGCAGCCTGGAATTCCTCTCCAACCCTAGCCAGGCCCTCAAAAAAACCCTCCCGCTGCTGGTTTTCCACAAAGGCTGATGGTGTTTTTCACCTTTGCAGGACAGATTAAGCTGACCAGTAACTTCCCCGTTTTATCCCCCCATCGATGCAATTTTTATTTATACACCCAAATGCTACACAGGGCTCCCCATTGCAGAATTGCATTAACTTTATTCTTACATTTCTGCAGTTGGTGCTGTGCCCACTCTGACTTGGTTCTCAAAAATTTCAGATGTTTAATCTGCAATTCCTCCAACCCATTTTGAAAGTCTCTGTGTTGACATGCCTGCTGTGCCTTAATATAGCCAATGATTCTGCCTCTAAGGACTGCTTTTGCAGCTACACAATATGTCTCAGGGCTTACCTCCCTCTCCCCTCCATTATCCGTTTCATACTTCTGCCAGGCTTTCCGCAGGAACTTCCGGAACTCTGGACTCTGCATCCAGACAGGGTTTAAGTGCCAGATTTTGTCTCCAGGCTGAGTGGTCAGCAAGAGGCTCACCTGAACCGCTGCATGATCCGAAACTACCTCCGCATGTATCTCTGCCCCCACCAACTTGGAATAGAAATGCTCTGACAGCAACATTTAATCAGTTCTTCTATGGACCTTATGAGGCCCAGAATAATTGGTAAAGTGTAGTTACTCACCTGTAACAGGTGTTCTCCAGGAGCAGCAGGAATCAGTCCTCACATATGGGACTCCCCAGCTCTAGGCTACCGTGAACCCAAAGCTGAAAAAAATTGGCTCCCTCTCGAGAGCCACAGCATCTGTGACAAGAATTTTCTCTGAGAACGCACCCCATACGGTAGCCCAACACGAAGGGCTGGAGGGTAGGAGTTGCCTAAACCTCAAAGAGATTACAGAGTACTGCCTGGTCGAAAACACTGTCCCGCCGGGACTCTCTCTCCAGGCAGTAATGGGCTGCAAAAGTCTGGCTTGAAGACCAAGTTGCGGCCCGGCAGATGTCTGCCAACGGAACAGAGCGGAGATGAGCTACTGACGCGGCTTTCGCCCTGACACGGTGGGCCGTGACCTGACCCCGCAAGGAGAGGTCGGCTGCCCTGTATGCCCAGGCGATGCAATCTGCTATGAAAGTGGACAACGTGCGCTTGAGACAGGTAACCCCATCCTATAAGGGTCAAACGAGACAAACAGCTGAGCAGCCCTTCGATGCTCCCGTGTACGTTCTATGTAAAAGGACAATGCCCTCTTAGTCCAGGGTATGCAAGACTGTTTCAGCCCGGCTGGCATGCGGCCTGGGAAAAAGGGTCAGAAGAACCACCTCCTGATTGAGGTGGAAAGAGGAGACCACTTTTGGGAGGAACTTGGGATTTATTTATTTATTTATTTATTTACATTCTCTTATATACCGCGCTATTCTGCATCAGTGCGGTTTACATTGAACAAACTGAAATTACATTGAACAGGGCATTATAACTTGGAGACAACTATTCCACAGGGAACATGGGCTATGGAGGACCACCCTGTTCCTATAGAACCGCGTGTACGGTTTATCAGAAACCAGAGCTTGTAGCTCCCTCACACATCTGGCCAAAGTAAGAGCCACCAGGAAAAGCGCTTTCCAAGAGAGGAAGCGCAAATGGCAAGTAGCCATCGTCTCAAACGGTGGGCGAGTAAGTTGCTGCAAGACCACGTTCAAATCCCACTCAGTCGCCGGTGGACGAACCGGAGGCTTGAGTAGAAGCAGACCTCTGAGAAATCTGGACACCAAGGGGTGAACCGACAGAGACTGTCCTTCCACTGGTGAGTGGTGCGCTGACAGAGCACTGAGGTGGACCCGAACAGAGTTAGACTTAAGGCCTAGGTTTGAAAGGTGAAGTAGATACTGCAGTACTACTGGCACAAGGCAAGAGAAAGGATCTTCCTTGCGCTGAGCACACCATACTGTAAACCTACGCCACTTGAGGGCATAGGATTTTCTGGTGGACTGCCTCCTAGAGGCCAATACCACCTCCTCAACCTCCTTAGGTAGAAGTAAGGGAGCTAGCACTACCCTTTCAGCAGCCAGGCCATCAGATTGAGGGACCTGAGGTTGGGGTACAGAAGGGAACCCTGCTCTTGAGACAGGAGATCGTGTTGTAGCCCCAGAGGGAATGGAGCTTCCACCGCCAGCTGCAGAAGAAGTGGAAACCAAAGCTGCCTCGGCCATCTGGGGGCTACTAGAATCACCGAGGCCTTGTTCCGAAGGATTCTGAACAGAGTTTGGGCCACCAGAGGCGTGGGAGGAAACGCATACAGGAGGCCCATAGACCAAGAGATCAGAAAAGCATCTGCTGCCATCCTCAGGGGATGCGGCTGTCTGGAGAAAAACCTGGGTAGCTGACGGTTTAGCGGACTTGCAAAGAGATCGATGGATGGAAGTCCACAGTGGAGGAAGATCTGCTGGACCACCAGTGGATTCAACTGCCCTTCGTGAGGCTGGAGAATCCTGCTTAGCTTGTCTGCTAGGAAGTTTTCTTCACCTGGTAGGTAGACTGCTTTGATAAACATACCCTGCCTGACCGCAAAGGAGCAAAGGGCCAGTGCCTCCTGACATAGGAGCCTGGACCCTGTGCCCCCTTGTTTGTTCACGTAGAACATTGCCACCTGATTGTCCATCTGAACTAAGACAGACTGTTGAGAGAGGGCATGACAGAAAGTTTGCAGAGCTAAGCGGATTGCTCGCAGCTCTAAAAGGTTGATTTGCTGTGTGGTCTCCTGAGGGGACCACAGGCCTTGAGTGCATGAGCCCTGGCAATGTGCACCCCAGCCTCTTAAGGAAGCGTCCATCGTCAGCACCCTTGTGTGTGCTGGAGCCTGAAAAGGTACACCCCTGAGAAGGTTTGGTGGATGTAGCCACCACTGCAAGGAGTTCAGAAGTCGTCTGGACACCTTTACTCTGTCTCAGAGGTCGCCGGTGGCTTGTGCCCACTGATCTCTGAGGCGCCATTGAGCCGTCCGCATGTGAAGACGGGCATTCGGGGTCACATGTACAGTGGATGCCATGTGGCCCAGAAGACGCAGGAAATGCCTGGCAGAAACATGAGTATTGCGTTGGATCTGGTTGACCAAATCCATAATTCTGTGGGCCCTGTCCTCGGGCAAGTAAGCTCTTGCCTAAAGGGTGTCCAACCTGGCCCCTATAAACTCTAGGTTCTGAGAGGGGAGCAAAGTGGACTTTGCGTAGTTTATGACAAAGCCCAGATGCTGAAGAAGAGAGACAGTGTGAAGAGTGGCCTGTCGGGCCTCCTGGAATGACTGGCCCCTGATTAGCCAGTCGTCCAGGTACAGGAAGACAAAAATCCCCTGATTTCTGAGAAAAGCTGCCACCACCGCCAGGCATTTGGTGAAAACCCTGGGGGCAGAGGTCAGGCCAAAAGGAAGCACTCTGTACTGAAAGTGGTTTCCTCCCACCACAAATCTGAGATATTGTCTGTGGTCTGGATGGATGAGGATGTGAGTATAAGCATCCTTTAGGTCTAAGGAGCATAGCCAGTCTTCCTGCTGGAGGTAGGGCAGCAGTATCCAAAGGGTAAGCATCTTTAACTTTTCCCTCTCCAAAAAATTGTTCAGATTTCGCAAGTCTAGGATAGGTCTGAGGCCTCCTGTTCTCTTTGGTACTAGGAAGTACCTGGAGTAGAAGCTTTGCCCTTTCAGGTGGTGTGGCACCGGTTCCACTGCCTGTTCCTTTAAAAGACTTGCCAACTCCTGAAGGAAGAGTTTCCTGTGTAGAGGGAGTCTTGGAGGCTCCCCTGGATAGTAGGAAGGGGGTAGTTGGTGGAAATGGAGCACCTCGGCACGGGACATCGACCAACTTATCCTGCACCCATGACTCCAGGTCTGACGATTATAGCCAGGCCTGACGACATGCACCAATGCCGGCCACGGCTACCCGGGCCGAAGCCTTGAAGCCGTCATAGCTGCTCGAGAAATAAATTTCGAGCACTCTCGGATCCCTGTAGACAAGGCTTTGAATCTCTGCAAGTGTTCCTCGGAGAGGCCACCCGAGAACCCGGCAATCTCCTTTACCAGGTCTCGTAAGTACATACCCATGTACAGCTGGTAAGTCTGGACACGGCAAGACAGCATCGAGCTCTGGAAGCACTTTCTACCAAGGGCATCTGGGTTCCAGGCCTCTTGGCTGGGAGGCACCAAGGAGTGCATCTTTTGGCTTTTCAGCCTGTGCATGGCCGATTCCACAACCATGGAGTTGTGCGGCAGCTGCGCCTTTTGGAACCCAGGGCTCTTACGGACTCAATAGATAGAATCAACCCGCTTGCTAAGAACCTGCGCCAGGACCGGTGCTGCCCACATTTGGAAAAGCAGCCGTTCCAGCATCGGAGGAACCGGTACAGTAAAGGCTTCCTTCGGAGGAAAATCATACTGGAGGGCATCGAGCTCCTCAGCTCGAGGCTCCTCCTCGGCGTCCGCTGGGAATGCCAAAGCCTTGGCCATGTCCCTGACGAAATCCGAGAACCGGGTATCCTCCAGGGGGGGGGACCTTCTCCGAGGCTTGGACTCCGGGAAGTCCGACGGGATGCACCATGACCGGAAGCTGTCGGGAAACTCCTCGTCCTCCTTCTCCCATGCCGACTCCTCCGAGGAGGAGTCGAGCAGCTTGGGCTGTGTGGGCCTCGATGCCACCCGCCCCGGCGTCGACAAACTCAACCCCGCACGGGAGGTCGAGGGAGACCTTGGCCGAGGATCGACTCGAGACGATTGACTTGAGGATTGGCTCGGCCTCCGGGGTCGACTTAGACGTCGAGGTCCCGGTGGTCGGGGCAGATGCGCCAGTCAAACCGGCGATCAGTACCTGCTGCTGCTCCATGAAGGCAGCCAGGCTGCTCTCCAAGGCCGTCAACCTGAGACCGAGCTCAGGAGACTCCGCAGCCCCTGACTCGGGCCCCAACGGCGTCGAGCCCGACGTCGGTTCTCCCGGAGGAGAGTCAATTAGGACAACCAAAGTTACCTGACTTGGCGACTCTGGCTCCAGGCAAGGTAGTTTGGTTGGCCGCTCCGACTCTGAAAGCCCGGGATGGCGGTCAGGGCTTCGCGACCTGGCCCTCGAGGATCCAGTTGCCTCCACTGATGCCACCCTGACGAGCTTCTTCTTCCTTTTGTGCTCCCGGGCGGGAGACCCCCTCTCAGAGGACCCACTACGGCGCTTGAGGTCAGACTCCCGAGATGTCGAGGCCTCTGACGAAGTCCGAGCCCAGCCGGACGCGGACTCAGAAAAAATTCTTTCACATTGATGCTGATGGCTCCGAAATGCCTTCGACGACATCTTGCCGCACGGGCCACAGACCAGCCGGGTCATGGTCGGGCCCAAGCCATCGGAGGCAGCAGTCGTGTGTGTCGGTGAGAGACATACATTTCTTGCACCGATCACATTTTTTGAACCCGCTGGCAGCCATCGGGGGAAAAAGGGCCCCTGCAAGGTCAAAAGACAGGGCTGCCAGTAAAAATAACAAAAAAGGCGCGAACACTAGTCACGAAGGACAAAAACCGAAAAAGAAACTCTGGACTTGATACCAGTGTACCGAGCCCAGGCGGGAAGGGGAACCGGCGTTGAACCGGAGAAGAAAAAGCGAAAATCACAGAAAAAAATCAACTTTTCCTGGGTGACACAAACTCACGTCCATTGGGCTCCGCAGAAAAAGAAAGACTGAACAAGATGGCACCCTTGGGCGGGAAGGGGACTGCGCAGGCGCGCTGCATTCCCAAAGGCTTTCTTTGAAAGCTGGGGAAATGCTCCGCATGGGGGCTCCGTCGGCGCCGATGTCACCCATATGTGAGGACTGACTTCCTGATTGGTCCTGGAGAAGAAAGGAATTTAGTCTTCACATATGGGTGACATCGGCACCAATGGAGCCCACGTGGGAACGCTCCCCAGCATCCTATAGAAAAGCCTTTGGGAGTACTCCACTGCACCTGTGTGACTGCCTTCCAGTTCTTCTGACTCCTTCTCCTCAATTAGGTTTGTAGCTGAAAAGGAAGAGGAAAGGTTACCCTACAACTCCAAGGGGAGAAGGGTGGGTTGTGAAGACTAAATTCCTGCTGTTCCCGGAGATCACCTAAGTAACTACACTATCTCCAGGAACAAGCAGAAATGTAATCTTCACATATGGGACTCCCTAGCTCCCAGAGCTATGAGAGAGGTGGAGATCAGGTCAGAGCTATCAGACTGACATAGACATCCCCACCATGGAGATCTGGAAGAGTGGATGGGGGGTGTAGTTGTAGCTATGTTCCAAAGAGATGATGGAGGACTGCCTGGCCGAAGGCCACATCCTGGCAGGAGTCCTTGTCCAAGCAATAGTGTGCAGCAAAGGTGTGGCTAGAGGACCAGGTTGCTGCCTGGCATATTTCACCAATTGCCACTGAACGTAGGTTAGCTACAGAGGTTGCCATAGCTCGGACATTTTGAGCAGTGATGTGACCTGTGAGGGAGAGTCCCATTTTATCATAAGCGAAAGAAATACAGTTTGCTATCCATCGGGAGAGTGTTTGCTTGGTTACTGGGAGCCCGAGATGAGTGGGGTCGAATGATACGAAACGTCGAGAGGATTTGCAGAAATCCTGAGTTCTCTAAGGCCCGTTTGCAATCAAGCGTGTGTAGGGTAGCCTCTGCCCGGGAGGAATGAGGTCTTGGAAAGAAGACCAGGAGTATGACAGACTGATGTGAAAAGGTGATACTACCTTTGGAAGGAAAAGTGGATGCATCCTGAGAATGACTTTGTCATGATGGAATCTGGTGGATGGTGGATGTGCTACCAATGCTTGTAACTCACTTATGTGCCTGGCCGAGGTGATTGCCATGAGGAAAATGACCTTCCAAGTCAAGTAGCACAAGTGGGTTGTTCTCAGGGGTTGAAATGGGGATTTGAGAAGCTGAGCCAAGACTACATTGAGATCCCATGCCACCGGGGGTAGTCGAATGGATGATTTAGAGAGGAGGAGGCTTCTCATAAAATGTGCTACTAAAAGGTGCACAGAGATTGGTTGGCAATCGATTGGTTCATGAAATCCTGCAATGGCCCTAAAGTGAACTCGAACCAAATTGGTTTTGAGACCTGAAGAGGATAAGGGACAAACACAGAAGATCTCTAAAGGTAAAAAGGGAACTGTTGTAGTTGTTGATATGGAAGGACAGACCAGATAGGCCATGTGGTCTTATTCTGTCTTCATATTTCTATGTTTCTATGTTTCTAAGTGCAGCAGATATTGCAGTAGTGCAGATATCGATGTGTCAAATGGATTAAGATTACTTGTCAAGCACTATGCTTCAAACCTGCACCATTTGCAGGAGTACATCCTTCTGGTGAACGGTTTCCTGGAAGCCAGGAGGATGTTCTGTACCTCGGTGGAGAGGTTGTGGTGTTGAAAGGCTATGCTTTCAGCAGCCACACAGTCAGATGGAAAGATCTCAGGTTGGGATGGAGAACCTTTCCATTTTCTTGAGATAAAAGGTTTGGACTACAGCCCAGATGGATTGGATTCATCTATTGTAGTCGAAGAAGAAGAGGAAATCACAGTTGTCAAGGCCAAAAGGGGGCTATGAGTATCATAGTGCCTCCTTCCAGTTGGAGTTTGAAGAGGGTTTTCGGTATTCCAAATGCAGCCAAGCAAATGATGCTTTTCATCTGCATTGAGGTCGGGGACTGCTTTATGTGTTTCCCCCCACGCCCCTGATTCCGAAAACCCTCTTCAAACTCATAGGACATGAGTATACATGTTTTTTTTTTATATATTTTATTTAGAAGAGTTTTTCAATTATACAGTAAAACATTAAAGTACAAGGAAATACGGCATATAGAAAAAAAACATAGAAAGAAAAATTTAAGGAAATTTTCTATCCATGACAGTCCACTTATCGGGGAGTTCCTTTAAACCTTAAACAGAAAAGTACAAAATAACCAAAGCCAAGGTCATATCAACTTATATAACCTTGGCCAACTAATACAGCCTGACAAGTTTCCCTCCTATCACCCCCACCAAAATTTGTAAAAGAAAGAGAATATTAGAAACATCAAAGCGTCTTTTCCCTAGATATGATCCACTTTTCTAAGTCAGATGATGTACAAAACACATATTTATCATATCCTAAAGTAATACAGCATTTGCAAGGATATCTTAAAAAGAAAGTTGCTCCGAGAACAAGAACCCTAGGCTTTAACACCAGAAAAGCTTTCCTACGTTCTTGAGTACTACGTGATACATCTGGAAAGACTGAAACAAAATCCCCACAGAATTTTACTTCTTTCTTTCTGAAATAGGCTTTAAAAATAATACTCTTATCCTCCTCGGAAGCCAAAGTAACAAGTAACGTTGCTCTAGAGCAGTGTTTTTCAACCTTTTTTGTGCAAAGGCACACTTTTTTCATGAAAAAAATCACGAGGCACACCACCATTAGAAAATGTTAAAAAAATTTACCTCTGTGCCTATATTGACTATATATAAAGTAATTCTCTTGAATAGGAATCAAACACTCACACCAACCCCCTCCCCTGCTGGTTCACACCAACCCCCCTCCCCTGCTGGTTCACTCACACCACCCCCCCCCCTCCACTGCTGGTTCACTCACCCACCCCCCTGTCACTTACTCACCCCTCCTGCTGGGTCACTCACTAACTTACCCCCCCTTCCCTGCTGGTTCTCTCAAACCATCGCCCCCCCCCCCTTGCTGGTTCACTCACACCACCCCCCCCCTCCACTGCTGGTTCACTCACACTCCCCCCCCCCCTTGCTTGCTGGTTCACTCACACACCCCCCCCCCTTGCTGGTTCACTCACACACACACACACACACCCCCTCTGCCCAAGCCGCTGCTTCTGCTTTGTACAGAGCAGCGGCTGCACTACACTTACATTGAAAAGTAAAGAGAAACTGTGTCAGGAGCCCTCCGGTCATCGCAGAGCCCGAGGAAGTGATGTCATGGGGGCGGGCTCCTCACAGGCTGTCTTTCCTTTTCAAATTAACTTTATTGCAGCTAAAGTTAATTTGAAAAGGAAAGACAGCCTGTGAGGAGCCCGCCCCCATGACATCACTTCCTCGGGCTCTGCATGATCGGAGGGCTCCTGACACAGTTTCTCTTTACTTTTCAATGTAAGTGTAGTGCAGCCGCTGCTCTGTACAAAGCAGAACCAGCGGCTGCACTGCTATAGGGAATCGCGATCGCGTCGCGGACTTCGGCACAAAAGCCATTTTTTTGCTCTGGCCGCTCCCGATCTTGCGGCCAGAGCAAAAAACCGGCTTTTCAATGGCCGGTTTTACAACTGTGCCGGCAGCCGGCCTGGCCATGGAAAAACCGGCCAGGCCGGCTGAAAACCGGCCGGTTGGCAACCCTAATTTGTGAGCCGAGGCCACATGTTACGGATGAAATTGGAATTTTTCCCACGGCACACCAGACAATATCTCACGGCACACTAGTGTGCCGCGGCACAGTGGTTGAAAAACGCTGCTCTAGAGGAAATATCATCATGTGTGTCCTCTAAAAAAGCAGTTAAATTAAATTTATCAGAGACCGAAAGGACGTCCCCCTCATCATTCACCACAGGTGATACATTTTTAATAGAAAGATAGTAACATTTAGTAATAATAATGGATTCAGCCTGAGGCAAGAGGAGGACGTCCTTGAGATATTTCTGAAATAGAATCATAGGGGACAACAAAGAACAAACAGGAAAATTTAATATCCTCAAATTTTTTATACGTGATAAGTTTTCCAGATTCTCAAGTTTCTGGTGTAATATTTCACTCTCCTTTAAATGAGCAGATTGAAATTTAACGCAAGATTTAACTTGAGTGGCCATATTAGTAACCATGGAGCTTAAAGCTCCGACCTGTGAATCTAAAGTTTGAAATTTTGCAACTGTGTCTTTAGTGAATTGACATAAGGAAGGAACAATATCAACTAGAACTTGCTCAGTACGAGATACTACTTTCCAAACATCTAACAACGAGACTGTGGAAACCTGGGGGTCTGAAATAGGGACAAGGGGCTCCTTCCAGGACACCACACTGGGATAGCACATTGTCCATATCAGAGCAAACAATGCTCTGGAATTCAGAGGACACTTCCAAAAAAACGGGGGGGAGAGGGGGAGTTCGCTCCACTGAGCTCAAACTTGCTCCATTAGACAGAGGCAAGGGAAGTTCAGTACCTGGATTTTTCAATCGTGGGGTAGAAATCACATGTTTGTCGAGAGTCCCCGCCTGAGATGCTACCTGAGCAGCCTTCTTCTTCCGCTTTCCTCCTGGCATTTCCTCTACAAACAAACCAGCTCCTAAGGTGCTCCTAAGGGGCTCACAAGGGGCGTATCCTGCCCCTTTGGACACGCCCCTTAGGAGCAAGCCCCAACAGAACGCCGATGGCAGAACGCCGTATAGACACAGCGAGATTTTTATCCAGGGCAGAGAATGACGTCAGCTGAGCTGTCCTGCACACGCCGGGAAATCTCAGCACCGGCTCCCTCAGCCTCCACGGGGTCAGACAGCAAGATGAAAGAACGCTCCCAGAAGTAAGTTTCACAGCAAAGCTTTTATCCAGGGCAGAGAATGACGTCAGCTGAGCTGTCCTGCACACGCCGGGAAATCTCAGCACCGGCTCCCTCAGCCTCCACGGGGTCAGACAGCAAGATGAAAGAACGCTCCCAGAAGTAAGTTTCACAGCAAAGCTTTTATCCGGGGCAGAGAATGACGTCAGCTGAGCTGTCCTGCACACGCCGGGAAATCTCAGCACCGGCTCCCTCAGCCTCCACGGGGTCAGACAGCAAGATGAAAGAACGCTCCCCAGTATACACGTCTTTTAGATCTAGAGAACATAGGCCAGTCTTGATCCTGCAGATATGATAGGAAAGTTCCCAGGGAGATCATCTTGAACTTCTCCTTTACTAAGTATTTGTTGAAATTTCGGAGGTTGAAGATAGACCTGTATCTTCCTGACTTCTTTGGGATGAGAAAGTAAGGACAATAGAAGCCAATATGTAGGTTCAGCTAAGGAACCTCCTCTATGGCTTCTTGGGAGAGTAATTTAGAGATTTCCTCCTTGAGCAGGTCCTTTAGCACTGGTTGAAGAGGAAGTTCTTTGAAATTTAGCTGATAACCCTCTGCAATGATATTTAGGGTCCAGTGCTCTGAGGTGATGGCGAGCCAGTGATTGGCGAAAGAAGAAAGTCGACCTGCTATTTTTATTTGAGTGGTGTCCTGCAGGGGTAAGATGACCATGTTCCCTAGGTCAGAGTCAAAAACTGGGAGTAACCTGAGTTTGAGCAGGCGGCTGCTGTTTAGCTGTTCTGAGCTTCTTGGCCAGCTTGGTAGCCTGCTGCTTGCCCTGCTTTTGAAAGGAGGGCTGAGAATAAGAAGGGTCGATTCTCTTTCTCTTTGGGTAGAAAGGCTTCTTTGCTGCTGGCTTCTTCTTTGAGGGGTCAGCAGTTTTCTTGGAGAGTCTTTTCAGGGTAGTGTCATCAGTCTCCAGCTCTCCAGCCTTTTCCCTCCATTTCTTTCCAAACAGGTTCTCTCCTGTGCAGGGGATGTTGCCCAGTTTATCCTGGACCAACTGCTCCAGGTCTGAGGCCTGTAACCATGCCAGCCTCCTAGCCCTGATGGCAATGGCTGATGCTCTGCTAGAAGATTCAAAAGCATTGAAAGCTATCCTGTTCACATACTTAGAAACATTTTGGCTGTTCTTTAGGAGAGATTCAAAAGTTGGCTTTTTCTCATCTGGGATGAATGGTAGGAAGGCCTCTCACTCCTTATTTATTTCCTTTAGGAACATTCCCATATACAAAGTGTAGAAGTTAATCGTACTTGCCAGTATGGAGGCTTGGAAAGATCTTCGTGCAAAAGAATCAAGATTTCTCAATTCTCTCCCAGGTGGTACCAACGCATGTGTTTTACCACTCTTGATACACCTCATCGATGATTCGACTACCATCAAGTGATAGTTGTGACTTTTGGAAGCCTGGGATCTCTAGTACCTGATTCACTGTATCAAGATGCTTGCTGATAGGTGCTATTGTGAGCAAGGTCTCCCACATGCGAAGCATTAAGTTGTGGAGGATCTCATGCACAGGTAAGATCTTTGCTTCTTTTGGTGCTGTGGGGTACTGATATCGATACCGACAGTAGTGGTGCTGGAGTCATCGTGGTCTGGGTACCGATTCTGCCAAGAGCACTGCTAAGGTCTTCTCAATGGCTAGCATGTGCTGATCCAGTGAGAGTGCCTGTGTCTGGTCCAAAGAAGAAACAGGGCTCGCAGCCACCATACCTGAGCACAGCACCAGGGGCTTTCCTGAAGTCAATGCCACGGAGGCCTCCTGATCCCTCACCAAGGCTTTGGAGGACAAGTCCTCCCATCAGGGGCGAACAGTCTGTCATCCAGCCTCAGATGATGTCTTCGGGGAGTCTCTGTGCCTAGAGTGAGACCTCTCCCTCGATCCTCTCGGTGCCTCCTTGGATTCCTTTGATGAAGCTCGAGACTCCTGATGATCCCTCAATGATTTCTGTGGGGATCTGGAAATTTTCTTCTTACTGGAGTCCAAGCTGTGCTTCAAGGTCTTAGATGCCTTGGAAGCCGATGATCATGAGGATGTCAATGCCAATGAAACCGAGTCCGATGGGAAATGTTCTGACAATTTTCTGGCCCGGTTACCTAAACCTCTCCTAGTCATCTGTTTACAGAGAGCAAAAGAGTTCGGGTCATAGTCGGACCCGAAGCACTTTAGGCACCAGTCATTTGTGTCCGTGACCGAAATGGTATAGGAACACTTGGTACATTTTTTGAAACCCAAAGGATGTTTCTCCACGATGAAGGAAAAAATAAGCTTGAGGCCTATGTGGAGCACTAGGCCCTTTCTGCGGAAAAAAATAGAAAAATTAATAAAAATACAAGGAAAAAGAAAAAACAAAACAGATGATACCAGAACCGGGCAATGCCGGTGACGAGACGGGAAGGGAGAAGTGTGATTCCAAAGAAGAAGATTTTCTGCGTTGGCAGGAAAAGTGGGATACTGATCCTACTGGCTCCGCGGAAAAATACAAACTGAGGAGAAGGAGTCAGAAGAATGGGAAGGCAGTCATGCAGGCGCAGTGGAGTACTCCCAAAAGCTTTCCTATAGGACACTGGGGAGCGTTCCCGCGCAGGGTCCGTCAGTGCCGACATCACCCATATATGAAGACTACATTCCTGCTTGTTCAAGGAGATTGATTTTTTTAACTCTATTTGGTGCTTTTGAAAGAATATGGAGAGACTGGAGGCAGTAATGGCAGTTTTCAAAGGAATTTGTCCAAGCAATTAAATAGTTTCCCGGGTAAATTCATTAGATAGAAAATCTCCTTCTACTTAACATACACATGGATCTATTTATAGCAGTGGACTTCTCCAGTTCAAATTTGTAAAGAGAAACTTTGCTTATTTCACTCTGGCCCCACCAGAAAAAGAAACACACATGCCCGCTCTTGCTCTTCACACACACACACACACATGTGCACTTATGGTGTTGTACTGTTACCTATTGCCTTCTGCTCATGAGGTCACTCAGTGAGTGCCCCTCCTCTCATCATCATCAGCTATGTCCTTCATCCGCATAAAGTTCTTGCACTTGTTGATGTTGATGTGGGGGTTCCCGCATTATTAATGTTATTTTGCAAGTGCATCCCCCTTCACTGAGGCCTGCTCATCTATCTCGGAAGCTTGTTTATAAATTAAGTTACAAATTAGTATACATTTGTTATTGCTCCCCTATTTCTTCTCAGTGATGGGAGTTTTTTGCTTTTAGACTTTATATTGGGGTTCTTTTGCTTTGGCTTTAGGTTAGTGTGAGAACCTTTCGAGTTTTACTGTTGGTAGTGTTTTTGAAAGTGCATTAAGGAGCAGACATGCACTAATGGTGGTTTTGCATAAACCAGAAGTCAGCATCAGAGAGGGGATAAAGCGGTAGACTTTGCAAGAAAGAAACCGCAACGTAGCCCTGGATACAGTGAGTAAGGGCTGCATCACGATTTCGGGGCCACTGCCACAACCGCTGCTGGCTCCAGGAAGGGACGGCAGGGGACAGCAGCAGGCGCCCATGGAAGGCTGGTACTGTAAGCGATCACCTAATGTTAGCACCAGCCCTGAGCATACAGTCAAAATTGAAGGCCAGGAGTACATAGCAATCAACAGGATAAGATAAATATTAAATAGAAAAGGAGATAGGGCAGACCCTTATCCAACTTAAATCAGAGGGAGATAATAAAATTCAGAAAAGTAACTCATTGTTCATGGTCTGTTAAAAAAATGAACCAAAACAGAACGACTCTTCCTATTCCCATCACTTCAGCAATATAGTAGGTATAACCATATCAAATGCAAACTGTAGATCAAGGAAGAGCATGAGATAAGCTGAGCTGTGGCAATCAAGGCTACAAAGCTTATCAATCCTCTCAATCAGAATTCTACCTAACGCAGATATTCTTGAAAAATAACTGCAGCGTTACCCTCCTCTTTCATAAAATTATTGGGGGGATGGTCAATAATTAGCACATTTCTGCCTTACAAAGAACTGAAGGTAAAAAACACATCTGGAAGTTTTGCATACTCCATGGAGTACATCTTTCCCATGTTATTAATGTCAATACCACTTAAGAACATAAGACATGCCATATTGGGCCAGAACAAGGGTTCATCAAGCCCAATATCCTGTTTCCAACAGTGGCCAACCTAAAAACGCTATATTCTTTTTAAGATATGGTGATCAGAATTACACACAATATTCAAGATGCAGTTGCACCATGGAATGATACAGCGGCATTATAATATCCTTGGTTTTATTCTTCATTCCTTTCCTTATGATTCCTAGCATTCTATTTGCTTTCTTGGCCACTGCTGCACACTGGGCAGAGGGGTTCAATGTATTATCCACGATGATGCCTAAATCCTTTTCCTGGGTTGTGGTTCCTAATGTGGAACCTTGCATAGTGTAACCATAGTTTAGGTTGCTGTTTCCTAGGTGCATAACTTTGCACTTGTCTACATTAAATGTCATCTGCCATTTGGACGTCCAGTGTTCAGTTTATCTTCTTGCAATTTTTCAGAATCCTCTTGTGTTTTAACAACTTTAAATAATTTTGTGTCATCTGCAAATTTGATCATCTCACTCATTATTCCCATTTCCAGGTCATTTATGAATATGTTAAAAAGCTGCATGCCCAGTACAGATCCCTGGGGTACTCCACCATTCAGCTTTCTCCATTCAGAAAATTGACCATTTAGGCCAACTATCTGCTTTCTATCATTTAACCAGTTCCTGATCCACAATGATACACTGCCTCCAATCCCAAGACTTTTTAATTTCGCCAAGAGTCTGTCATGAGGGACCTTGTCAAAGACTTTCTGAAAATACAGATACACTATATCAACTGGCTCACCTTTAAATACCTGTTTATTCACACCTTCAAAGAAATAGAACAGATTATTAAGACAAGACTTTCCTTGGTTAAATTCATGTTGGCTTTCTTCCATTAAACCATGACCATCTATACGTTCAATACTTTTATTCTTTATAATGGTTTCTACCATTTTGCACGTATTGACGTCAGGCTCACCAGTCTGTAGTTTCCCAGATCACCCCTTGAACCCTTTTTAAAAATTGGTGTTACATTGGCTAGTCTCCAATCTTCAGGAACTACAGATGATTTTAATAATAGCTCACAGATATTTATTTATTTATCAATCCTTCTATACCACTTTATCTATAAATCAAAGCAGTTTGCATAGAACAAAGATATATACAACGATTACTAATGCATCTGTAATCTCATATTTCAGTTCTTTCAGCACTTTTGAATGTATACCATCCGGTACAAGTGATTTGCTACTCTTTTGTTTATCAAATAGTTGTAACACATCTTCCCAGTTTATCAAAATTTGTTTCAATTCTTATGATACATCTCCTTTAAATACCATTTCAGACATGGGTAACTTCCCTACATCTTCTTCAGTAAAGAATGAAGCAGTACTACCCAATAGGTGACTTAGGTGTTCATCTAGAATGCCAACCTTTCGAGGGTGGCCCACTGTCACTATTGCTGCCCCTCGCCTGGATTGGCAGCAGCAGCAATGACATTAAAACAGCAATAGTGCTTACCAAAAACTTCCAATGTTGTTCATGTCATGCTTTGGCGAGCCACTTCTGCCTCATGCAAATAGGAAGTCTGCATTGGAGCGGGCGGAAGCAACTGAATAAAGCACAGCACCAACTGCACACAGCATTAGAAGCTTTGAGTAAGTGCTTCATTGTTGCTTTAAAGTCACTGCCACCACTGCAGGTCCTAGAGAGGGGCAGCGAGGGCAGGGGTGGAAGCAGGAGAGAGTGGTAGAAATGAGATTCACCTAGAACATCACATATCCTTGCCCTGGCCCTGTCATGAATCCTTTATATCTGATACCCATTCTAGGCCATCTTTCCCATATCTTCCCCTATTAATAATTCCCACAGCTAGAATAAATTTCTATATTCTCTTTGGCCCCTTTGTGAGTAGCAGTTTAAGGGATCAAACGGGGGTTTTGCTGACATACACAAGTGCCCTTGCTGTTTCTGCCCCTACTTCCTTATCTCACTTGGATCTTGGCTGTAACTCAGATGAGTCTACTGCTTGAGTGTGAGTATGTGTGCTTTGTGATCCAGTGTGTATTGTCAATGACAGATCTCAAATCCTTTCTCCCATCTTCATGTAAAAATACCATAAACACCCATGTAAGGGGACGGGGAAGAGACTGCTATGGGGAAATGAACAGAGGGTGACAGTCCTCCCATCTGTGGCACAGGTAGCAATGTTACATCTCCAGGCACTGAACCCACTCCTGCCATGAGATTCCTATAGCCAAATTCCATAGAAGTTCTTGTGCAGTGACTGTGAAGGGCTGTTATTAGTTGCAGGACCCAATCTGTCCCAAGATGTGTGGAAGTAAGCCTTAGTATATAACATGCTTACCTCAACAAGGCCCTTCAGCTTTCTCTCCAGGTAGAGGCAGCCTGCAAATGGTTAGGATGCTTTCATCAATCTCATATTGGATGAATGATTTACAGGGCAGAATTACAGGGCTTAAAAAGGAAGTGAGTAGGCACTATGGGTTAAACTAGAAAGAGGGAAAGGGAAATCCATTTGCATTGGCGTGATATACAGATCTCCCTCACAGGGAGAAAAAGTGGATGGAGATTTAATAGAAGATATACGCAGCACTGCCATGAAAGGAGAAGTGCTACTGATAGGTGATTTCAATATGCTGGATGTTGAATGGCACACCCCTGCTGCAGTGTCATCTAGGAGTAAGGAGATCCTAGATTCTCTACAGGGAAAACTATTCCGGCAATTGCTAACAGAACCCACATGTGAAGGAGCTATACTGGATTTGGTGCTTACCAATGTGGAAAGTGTTTCTGATATCACAGTGGGAGATCATTTCGCATCCAGTGATCACCAAATGGTGTGGTTCAGTATTAGGACAGACTGATAAAATCCATTCAAAATCAAGGGTCTTAGACTTTAGGAAAACTAAATTTGCCAAGATGGGACAATACATGCCTGCATCAGAAGCCTTATGAGAAGAGACTTGAAGACCTAAATATGTGCACGTTGGAGGAGAGGAGGGATAGGGGAGATATGATTCAGACCTTTAAATACTTAAAGAGAAATAAAGAACAAACAAACCTCTTCCAAAGACGGGGAAGCTGTAAAACCAGAGGGCATAACATGAAGCTGCAAGGTGGTAAACTGAAAGGCAATGTCAGGAAATACTTTTTTTCACTGAAAGGGTGGTGGATGCTTGGAATGCCCTCCCGATGGAAGTAGTGGGGGCAAACACAGTGACGGGATTCAAAATGGCATGAGACAGACACAGTGGATCCATTTATAGCAACAGGATAAAATCTAAATAAACTGAACCATCTAATTTCTCAACAAATAGGGGTGTCCTGCATGGAGCGGCAGGTGCACCTACTCCTGCCATCTTACTGGGCAGACTAGATGGACCATAGTGGTCTTTGTCTGCCGTCATTTACTATGTTACCTCAAGGAATCATTTGCAGAATGAGAACAGCTGGGGGCTGTAGAAAGACAATGGGCAAAACTGAAAGGGGATATTTTTTAGGGCAACAAACCTCTTTGTTAGAAAGGTAAATAAGTATAAAAGGAAAAGGAGGCCACGATGATTCTCAAAAGAAGTAGCTAAAAAGGTTTCATTTAATGCTAAAAAAATGCAGGGCCATGCATTTGGGTTACAACAATCCAAGGGAGCAGTACAGTGTAGGGGGTGAAGTACTTCTGTCCACAAAAGAAGAGTGGGATCTGGGCGTGATTATTGTCTGATGATCTTAAAGTAGCTAAACAGGTAGAAAAGGCGACAGCAAAAGTCAGAAGGATGCTTGGGTGCATACGGAGAGGAATGGCTAGCAGAAAAAGGAAGTGGCAGTGCCTCTATATAAGTATCTGGTGTGACCTTATTTGGAGTATTCTGTGCAATTCTGGAGACCACACCTTCAAAAGGATATAAACATGATGGAGTCAATGCAGAAAGTGGCTACTAGAATGGCTAGTGGTCTTCATTATAAAGCATATGGGGGCAGACTTAAAGATCTTAATGGGGGTTATTCTGTCCCCCGAATAGTGGGGTTGGACATCCCAACAGGACATCCATCCCTGCTATTCGTGGGCCTCCCCGCCGGGTCTAACTTCCCCTCCGGTTGTAAAGGGGCAGTTAGACGAGGGCGGGCAGCGGGTGGATCGGGGGCAGAGTTAGGGTGGGCGGTAGATGGTCGCTGGCCCTCGATGTACAGGGCCAATTATAATGTTGGTCCTGTACATCCAGGGCTGGTGACTTTACGGGGAGGTTATTCCACCTCTGGGGTGGAATAACTTCCCTGGACATAGTGGATCGGCGGGCCCAGGGTGTGGATGGGGCAGGGGGGGGGGGGCCCGAGGACATTCCCCACAGCCTGACCCTGGCCATAGGTGGCCAGATTGGGGGTTGGCCTGTGGGGAATTAGCTGCAGGAGCCAGCGGCCGGGATCGCAGCTTTTAAATGGAGCTGTGGTGCCATAGCAACCAGATGCCATGGCGCTGCGCCTCTATTTAAAAGCCCTGACTGAGTTAGTCGGGCATGTCCTGTACATGCAGGCCGAGCTGAATCGCATTTCAGACCAGACGTACAGAGGTCTTTGACGTCCGGGATGGAATCAGGCTAAATATGTATATGTTAGAGGAAAGGAGGGATAGAGAAGATATGATAGAGACATTTAAATACCATTGTGGCATAAATGCACAAGAAGAGAGCCTCTTTCAATTGAAAGTAAGCTCTGCTATGAGGAGACATAGGATGAGGGTGAAAGGGGATGGACTCAGGAGTTATATGCAGAAATATTTCTTTACAGAAAGAGTAGTAGATGCATGGAATGGTCTCCCAGTGGAGGTAGTAAAGACAAGGACAGTATCTGAATTCAAGAAAACATGGGACAAACAGAAAAGATCTCTAAAGGAAAAAAAGGGGACTATTGTACTTGATATGGAAGGGCAGACTAGATAGGCCATATGGTCTTTTTCTGCCATCATTTTTCTATGTTTCTATATGGCGCTACACTTCATAGGTAGAGACCTCTGTTTCCAGCACCATACAGCAGACAGTGCCACCTATACATATAGAACCAAACTGCACATGTAAGTGGCAGATATCGCTGGCCATCTATACAAATTCTGCCACTTACATATGCAATTTACATTGACATTTTTTTCACATTCTATTCAGGGCAGAAAGATATGTATTTTAGAAGAGGTTCCACACTGTGAAAATCTTTTTTTAAATATACTGCAAATTTTGAATGCCCTGATTTGGATGTCCCTTTTTCAAGCTAGACCTATTAAAATTTGGGCTTTAGTACAGCAACCATACTAATTAATTAATAAAAAATAACATAGTTTTATTGTTAAACTGTTTTATGTACATGTTGTTCAATTGTAAACCGCTATGATTACCAGAAATAGCGGTATAAAAAAACCACACACAAATAAATAAATAAATAATGTTCTTCCGACCTTTTCAATGTACTGTGGTTCCACAAACTTCCAGAAGAGGGCAGCAAAGGACTAAATAGAAAACCAAGTTAGATGAGAATAAGTTTTGTCATTGTAGCATTAGAAACAGGAAAGCACAGTTACTTACCTGTAACAGGTGATCTCTGGGAACAGCAGGAATTAGTCTTCACATATGGGTACGTCGGTACCGACGGAGCCTACACGGGAATGCTCCCCAGCATCCAATCAGAAAGTTTTTGGGAGCATCCCTCGCGCCTGCGCGCTGACTTCCCACCTTTCCCACTGCCTCTCCTCAGTTGAGTTTCATAGCTGAGACAGAAGGAGAGAAAGAGGAAAGGAGATAGATAGACACAACTCCTAGGGGAGGTGGGTGGGTTGTGAAGACTAATTCCTGCTGTTCCCAGAGATCACCTGTTACAGGTAAGTAACTGTGCTATCTCCAGGAACAAGCAGGAATGAGTCTTCACATATGGGGACTCCCTAGCTGTGGGTGCCAGGAGAGATCCCATATTATGCGTATCCCTGGAACAGGACGGCATTTCCCAAACCTGGATCCCCGGCATCCCCTGAGGGATGGGGGGTAGGAGTTGAATAGAGAAGAGCTGTAGAGGAACAGCGAATCTAAAGACTACAGAAAAAATGAGTCTTTAGAATGTACGTCAAGTATCATTAAAATATTTAATGAACTAGCACAATATAGAGCTTACCTACTGGATTGTAGGAAGTAGAACTGTGATGGAGTGTACTGTAGATGCAGTAACGGAATCCTCAAGGTAACTTCACAGCAGTGAGGATGAAGTTCCAAATCTGGAATGGGCAGGTAACCCAGGTGTCAACTGGGGTAGGAGAAGAACGGCAGGTCTTCAATGGAAAGCTTTATGGGGAAACGCTGAAAACTCTTTTAGGTACAGAGTTATTAACATTGAGGACTAAAAGAAGAAGACTGACCGATCTGGAAAATTAGCCCAGTCCTGAAGGGAAGAGGGGGTATGGAAAAAAGCCCCTATTCCCAGGGAGAACAGAAGTGTACTCAGAAATACTGAAGATGTACACCGTCTTTCCTAGCTGGTAAGAGATAGGAAGACATTGAAGTTTGATAGTTCATAGACAGGGAGATCTATAACAAAAATAGAAGCTGTTGACATCACAGCAGTAATTGTATGTATAACCACTCCCACTTACTGAGCCGCATGAGAATAGGCAAGTTGACTGTCTGGACCTCTTAAGGAGGTAAAAGCTTTATAGCACAGACAGTTAGGGAGATAGCAGGTAATACATGGCGTCCTATGGACATCTCCCAATGGGCATATATATATATATAAATATATATATATAGATGGAGAGACATACATATCTATATATATGTGCATATATGTCTAGATATGTGATATATATATATATATATATGTGCATATATGTCTAGATATGTGTGATATATATATATATATATATATATATATATATTGCCACCCACCCACTCCCTGGACCTGGAGGGTTAAGAGAGGGGCTGTCCTTGAATGCCCTTGAGGGTTTATGTTGTAGTTGTGTTGGTGCTCAAGTGATAAGGCAAGGCAAAGAATATTTCTTTTTTATGAGGTTTATTTCCCGCTTACGCAGTTCAAATGCAGCAAACGTAAAATGAAATAATATGGCACAAAACAAGATTGAGAAAGTGAACTTAAACAAGGCTTTTTTTCACTGCTTGACTGAATATCCATTACTGATCACATTCACCTGTCATGTGATCTCCTTTTCATTAAGGTAACAGAAACTGATAATAGCACTGCTCTTGAATTGCACAGAATATGCTTCCACTTATTCTCTTCAGATAAGCTCTTTTATCCCAGCAAACAGTGAGGTAACTTTGCTATTTTCTTACATACAACACTGGCAAGCAAAACACTTAAATGTCCTTTGGAATCATACAGGTAGAGCAATCCATCGGGACTTCCTGTTCTGTAGATGGCAAAGAAATTAAAGGCATTTCTTCTTGCCAGCTGATCAATGGCTTTGCTACGTTCTGAGTAGAAACTGCTCTGCTTTTAAGGAACTCTCTGAATTCAGTGAGAAGTAATTCAGCCTGTGTATTTTCTGAGCTAGGCTGAGCAAATCCTCCTTCAGGTAAATGCTTGTTTATATTTCTTATCTCTAGGCAATTCTCAGTGCTTTTACTTGGACAACATTTCAGTGTGCAAGCATTTCCCTTCCCCCACCTATCTCCACATGGCAGTGCAGGGTAAAACGCTCCAGCTGTGTTTAGAGAATCTCTCAGAGTGTTAAAAGGAAAACAGTCAGGCTTTTCTTGGCTTAACCAGTTAGTATCAAACTTTCTGCCTTTATCCTGTCTTTCACAATTAAAATTCACTCTTTCTGGCTTTCCACTGTTAAGCTTGCTAGCCGTGCCACACCCACCAGATACCTTGTGCTTGGGCTTCTTCCAGGGTAATTCCTTATCCCTTTGCCTCCTATTCCAAGGTTCTTCTGGGTCCTTTAAATTCCTGAGCTGCAGCCTTGGGTCTCTCAGTGCCTTAGAATACTTCTGCTTCCAGAAATCTTTCTCTGCCCTGAGTCTCCCAGCTCCTGTCTGCTCCTTCTTGGATCACAGCTGCTTAGTGGTTCTCTCTCTCTCGGTTCCTGTTCCTGGTCATCTGACCTGTCCTCGTCCAGGTGCTTGTGTCCTTCTTCCCTCTCCTGGTGGTCCTCTCTTTTGTCTAACTGTTTCTGGGTTTTTAACAAGCTGGCTGAGTGCTGCACTGTCCGCCTCCTGCTTGGGCGTGCCCAATCAGGGACTTGGCTTCTCACCTGCCTTGAAGTGAGGAGTGGTTCCTGATCAGCTCTGCATTCTTTTTTCCTCTCAACAGAGAAAATCCTGCATTCCCCTGCAGTACCGGGTCTCTCCACCGGATCACTATTAGTTTCTATTGCTTCATAAGAACCTGCTACATCACAATATATATATATATATATATATATATATATATATATATATATATATATATATATATATATATATATATAGATATATATAGATGGGCATGACTTATGCCCACACAGATTACCGAAATATGTATGTATAGGGCATATACATACATGAATATAAGTCTGAGGATACATGCCTGCAACTGAGCCCTACAAAAACATTCACATGAGGAATGTGATGGGAAAAGATTCATCTAATAATAAGGGGGTGAAAAACACCTGAAGATATATAGAGAATCTATTTCTGCGGTGCAGGAAGGTAGTTCAGTGGAATAACCAGGATGGTTGCGTGAAAAAACCGAGGATAATAGCAGTCTGGCAAGAGCACGTCAGGAGTACTTTAGGACTCTGACATGTCCAAAGGACACAATAAAAACGCATAAACTAAGACACCAGGATGACCCAGCCAAGGGACACAGGGGTATCAGGTACACTAAAAGAGTATGCGTTGTCCAAGTGGAGCAGAAAAGCATAATGCCAAGCTGTAAGGAAAAAAGGGGTAGATTCCTGCAAGATTGGGAACTCCTTGGACATTCACACAGAAAAAGCTTGTCTTCTGTATCACAACAGGAGACAAGAGGGTATAAAGAACCCATATAGTCATGTAATGATTATATAAGTTTTTTCTACTATATGGAAAAAACCCTCAGAGATAAAGTCCAATGCTCTGTAGCAAGGGCCCATAGTAGTAAGCTTCTCTGAAGATTGCAGAGAGCATTGTGCAGGAGAATTATGAGATAAATCTGACTGAAGTCAGGTGTGTTGCCACATCCTAGGAAAGGATATGGCTAGAAGAAGATAACCTGCAGTGAGTAGTATTATGCAAGATAGTTGAAAGTAGCTTGCAATGAGCACTAGAGTAATCACTGGAACTCCTGCATGCACAGCAACTGAACAAAACAGCAGAGGAGATTCTCCTGTATAAAAACAGAGAGAAAACAGACAAAGGGAGCGGAG
The DNA here is from genome assembly GCA_033557465.1 of Ichthyophis bannanicus. Taxonomy (NCBI): domain Eukaryota; kingdom Metazoa; phylum Chordata; class Amphibia; order Gymnophiona; family Ichthyophiidae; genus Ichthyophis; species Ichthyophis bannanicus. Next base: position 79,454,301 of record CM066048.1, read on the forward strand.
ATATTCCCGTCCCTGTCTGATGAGTTGCATTGAAGGATAACAAAAAAGTCTACACTGGAAAGAAAGAGAAGTGTTTCAGTATGGTACCAACTCAAGCAGGGGAAACCCTGGAAGAGAGGGGGTTGGAAGGTGACTTACCATATGGTAAGTGAGCTGAAGGAAAAGATGTCCATGTGGGGACAGAAAACTATCATGGGATAGTTGTAACCTCCCTTCGTAGTAGTAAGAAGGGGAGAATTCTGTAACCCATGGACAAAAGTATCCTAACAGCTTAGCATACTGAAAACCAGTGTAGAGTTTGAAGAATAAACCTCTGCTAAGAAGAAGCTAACTGTAGATTGCAACATATAGGAACCTATGGTTGCTGTTTATGATTAGACTGGTTAGAGTCTGGAGACCTCAGACTAGGATGAGATGTCCCTTGCTTGGGTACATCTGGAGGATGGGCAGGAGAAGGGTGAAACCTTCTTTTCTTAGGGAAAGGAGGTTTGGTAGGACATTTCCTACGTCCTGGGGAAAAAGAAGGCTTAGGATGGTTTCCAGAACCAGGGAAGTCAGTGGAGCAATGAGCAACCTGACGTAAAGCCTCTCTATTGAAGAGATTTTCTCCAGTACAAGGAGAATTACCCAGTGTATGTTGTGCCCATCTGCTCAAGTCTGAAGCTTGCAGCCAGGCTTTACGACGTGCTCCAATGGCAATAGCAGAGGATCTGCTAACAGACTCAAAAAAGTCTAGAGAAGCACGAGAAAGAAACCAAGAGATATTCCTGCTATGATTACAAAGCAAGGAATAGTCAGTGGCCTTAGGCTCTGACAAAAAAGGGGACAAAAGAGATAATTTCTCTGTGACCTCCTGAAGTGTCAGACTCATATAAAAAATATATGAGATAATTCTTGAAGCCAGCATAGAAGTTTGGAAGGTTTGACGTCCAAAGGTATCAAGTGCTTTAGATGCATGACCTGGCGGATAAGAAGAATGCTTCTTCTTGTTTCTTACCTTCCTCATTGCTGATTCCACTACAATGGAATGATGTGGAAGTTGATTTTTTTGAAACCCTGGAGAGGGAGGCACCTGATACAGAACATTAGTGGCTGTAGAAGGCGAAGGAACCTTTAAAGGTGATTCCCACATCCTCAGAAGAAGATCCTGCAAAGAATGATGTAAAGGAAGCATTATATTTTTCTTTTCTGCAGGATCTTGGTTAAGAGTAGAGCCAGGAATAGGAATGGCAAGAAAGGTTGCCATGTCAAGGAGAAATTTCTGAAAAGAAGGATCTCCAATGGGAACTATTCCTGGGTAAGCTGAGGTGGAAGAAGTAGCTTGAGCACCAGAAGACATACTGGACTGGTGCAGAAAAAGAATCCTGCTAGATGGACAGTGATACTGACAGTTCTGATTCGAGGCAGTTAGTACTGCATCGTCAGTGCCCGGTATGGATTCCAAGCTAGGCATAGAAAGGATCGATGGCACCGACGGAACTGCAGGAATCGACATCGATACCGATACCGGTATTGGAGACGGTAATGTCATCGAAGCAGTAATCGGGGGCTGCTGAAGCGGTACCGAGGTAGCCAGAGAGCCTTGGTGAATATCCTCGGTACTGCGTAGTCGGAAACGATATGGATCGGTTCCGAAACGCGTCGGTACCAAGTCATCTAGACTGGACATCGATTCTAGACTCGGCATCGAAGGGAGTGAGTCTATCGATGCATGACTAGAAGGTACCGACGTTGGTGGTGGTATCGGCGATGCCGATACAAGAAAGTCAATCGGAGTCGAATCGATCGGTTCCGAAGGTACCGAGGACGTCCGAAGACGATGCTTGGTGAAGAGTGGAACACTCGACACCGGTGCCGATGTCGGGGTATCGGTACCGCTCGAAGCCGATACCAACCCCGAGCATGGCAAAGATACAGGAAAGTCAATCTGGGTCGTATCGATCAGCCCCGAAGGTACCGAGGATACCAGATGACGATCCCAGGTGAAGAGTGGAACACTCGACACCGATGCCGATGCCGGGGTATCGGTACCGCTCAAAGCCAGTACCAACCCCGAGCATGGCGGAGATACAGGAAAGCCAATCTGGGTCGTATCGATCGGCCCCGAAGGTACCGAGGACACCAGATGACGATCCCAGGTGAAGAGTGGAACACTCGACACCGGTGCCGATGCCGGGGGATCGGTACCGCTCGAAGCGGATACCACCCCCGAGCATGGCTCAGGTATGTTCTGTGAGGGGTGAGCCCCAGGAACAACCTGAAACCCCGTAAATGCTTTGGAGCCCGAAGACTCCCGCTGGGGTTTTATTGCCAATGGGGTCTTGAGGGCAAGGCCGGAGCCGTCATCATGCTGGGCATGAGACTTACCCTTCAAGAATTGGCTAGTCTTAACAGACTGTTTGTGGGTTACCTGATCCTGGAGAGAAGAATAAACCGGTGTCCTCACCTCAGGAGGAAAAACGGCATCGAGGGAAACTCGAAAAAGGGAAGGTCTTCTCCCAATATAGCCTGAGGTATCAGGGGAAAAAGGGTCAGGACCCAAACAGGTTAGACACCAAGCATTGGAGTCTAAAAAGAAAACTAAGTTTCCACAGTGAAGGCACTTCTTAGGGGAAGAAGGCTCCATGTTGGAAAAGGCCTGGTAGGCCTCAAAAAGTTAAAACAAAAAACTGAGGAGAAAATATTTCTCTAAGTTTGAAAAAGAAAAGAATAAAGCACCGGCGGTACCGGTATCGGCGGGAAAGACAGCCGCGACCACAAGAAAACAAGAAAATAAGGATTTTAAAGAAAAAGGTTTCTGCGGTGACAGGAGGACGTCCTGTTGGCTCCGCGGAAAAACGAAAACTGAGGAGAGGCAGTGGGAAAGGCGGGAAGTCAGCGCGCAGGCGCGAGGGATGCTCCCAAAAGCTTTCTGATTGGATGCTGGGGAGCATTCCCGTGCAGGCTCCGTCGGTACCGACGTACCCATATGTGAAGACTCATTCCTGCTTGTTCCTGGAGATGGGGAACTACTGAGAGAGGGGGGTGCGGAAGGGGAATAACAAGAATAAACAGATACAGGATCTGCTGAGGGGGAGAAAGTCAGGAGGGAGAAAAGCAGGGATCATAAGAAAAGATACAGAAACTGTTGAAGGAGGCATGGAGGAGTTTTCTTGTTTGTACATCTAGTTTCTCAAGATATTTCAAAGGCCGTCAACAATTCCAAAGCTTTACGAGACTACAGAGATTGCAAAGTGATTGATGGCTTGTATCTTATTCTTTGATGTTAGTGCACTTTTCAGAATCAGCTTCAGTCTCCTCTAATACTCTTTGCTAGTCTTTTCTCTCAATACTTTATGCTGAATTGTTGTTCCTTCCCCTATGCCTAGATATTTATATACACCTTCATGTTCAAGTTCATTTATGCTACAGTCATCAGTTAGAGCAGTGTTTCCCAACCCAGTCCTTAGTTACCCCCCAGGCCAGTCAGATTATCAGGGTATCCACAATGAATATTCATGAGATAGATCTGCATACAATGAAAGCAGTGTGTGCAGATCTCTCATGCATATTCATTGTGGATATCCTGAAAACCTGACTGGCCTGGGGGTACCCGAGGACTGGGTTGAGAACCACTGAGTTAGAGAGATGCTTCAGTTGTCCTCAGTTTTCCTCCAAGGAAATTAAAAAGCCAATGGGTTAGGAAGCAATGCACTAATGTACTATTGTGGATCAGGAACTGGTTGAAAGACAGAAAGCAGAGGGTAGTGCTAAATGGCCAATCTTCCCAATGGAGAAAGGTGAATAGTGCAGTATCCCAGGGATCTGTGCTGGGCATGCTGCTTTTTAACATATTCATAAATGACCTGGAAATGGGAATAACGAGTGAGGTGATCAAATTTACAAATGACACAAAATTATTCAAAGTTGTTAAAACACAAGAGGATTGTAAAAATTGAAAGAGGACCTGGATAAATTGGGAGATTGTGTGTCCAAACGGCAAGTGGAATTTAATGTGGACAGGTGCAAAGTTATGCACTTAGGGAAGAATAACCCAAACTATGTTTACACGATGCAAGGTTCCACATTAGGAACCAGCAACCAACAAAAGGATTTAGGTGTCATTGTGAATAATATAAAACCCTCTGCCCAATGTGCAGTGGTGGGCAAGAAAGCAAATAGAATGCTAGGAATCATAAGGAAAGGAATGAAGAATACAACCAAGGATATTATAATGCCTCTCTATCATTCCATTGTGGGACCGCATCTTGAATATTATGTGCAATTCTGGTTGCCATATCTTAAAAAGAATATAGCAGAATTAGAAACGGTACAGAGAAGAGCCACTAAAATTGTAGGAAAGGCTTAAAAGATTAGAGTTCTTCAACTTGGAAAAGAGGGAAGATATAATAGAGACCTATAAGATAATGAATGGAGTAGAACAGGTAAATGTAGATCAGTTGTTTACTCCTTCAAAAAGTAGAAAGAATGAAGCTACAATGTAGCACATTTAAGACTAATTGGAGAAAATATTTTTTCACTCTGGAATTCATTACTAGAGGATGTAATAAAAGCTGTTAGTATAACTGGATTTAAAAGAGGTTTGGGCAAGTTCCTGGAGGAAAAGTCTATAACCCATTACTAAACACAGCCAGGGAAATCCACTGCTTACCCATTGGACAAGCAGCATGGAATCTCTATACCTTTTGGGAACCTGACAGATACTTGTAACCTGGATTGGCCATGTTGGTAACAGGATACTGGGCTTGATGGATCCTTGGTCTGACCCACTATAGCATATCTTATGTTCTTATGAAAACTGCCTTAGTACAACATTTGTCCAGACCAAAAGTCATCCTGATGTCATCTGAGAAGCTTTTTACTAGATAGAGTTGTTCTGCTAGAAGTTTATCACTGAAGTCAACTACAAACAGTAGGTGTGATGTCACCTCTGGCTCTTTGCCAGCTTTAGGGCTAATGCTAAACTCATACCCCAAAGAGTTAAGAAGTGCACTCAAAGGACTTAGTGCTATACAAAACAAAGAGTCTCCCTGAAATATTCCTCCCTGGATCCTGATATTAGGAATGGTGATTTGTCCATCGGCATACTGTAGATTGGTTTGCCACATTTTCATAGTAAATTTGATGAACTCAGTCAATTTAAAATGTAATTGTCAGACAAATCTGATTGATTTCTTTGACTGGGTGACCAGAGAGTTGGGCAGAGGGAAAGTCCTAGATGTGGTTTACTTAGATTTCAGTAAAGCGTTTGACACCGTTCCATACAGGTGACTTATAAATAAATCAAGCACACTTAGGGATAGACCCTAAAGTAACTGACTGGCTTGGAAATTGGTTAAGTGGAAGGCAACAAAGGATAAAGGTAAATGGAGCTCACTCTGAGGAGAAGGGTGTTATCAGTGGTGTGCTGCAGGAATTTGTCCTTGATCCGATTCTTTTTAACATTTTTGTTAGTGATATTGCAGAAGGGCTGTCGGATAAGGTTTGCTTCTTTGCAGATGATACCAAAATCTGCAATACTCCCAGGAAGGAGTAGATAATACCAGGAAGGATCTAGCTAAACCTGAAGAATAGTTGAGAATTTGGCAGTTGAGATTTAATGCTAAAAATTGCAGGATCATGAATTTGGGCTGCAAAAATCCAAGGGAGCGGTACAGTATAGGGGGTAAAGAACTTCTGTCCACAAAAGAAGAGCAGGGCCTGAGCATGATTGTTTCTGATTATCTTAAAGTGGCTAAATAGGTAGAAAAGGTGAAAGCCAGAAGGATGCTTAGGTACATAGGGAGAGGAATGGTCAACAGGAAAAAGGAGGTGATAGTGCCTCTGTATAAGTCTTTGGTAAGATCTCATTTGGAGTATTATGTGCAATTCTGGATACCACACTTTCAAAAAGATATAAACAGGATGGCGTCAATGCAGAGGGTGGTTACCAAAATGGTCAGTGGTCTTCGTTATATATCAGATGGAGATAGGCTTAAAGATCTCAATATCTATACTGAAAGAGCTCAGGGAGGTTACATCCCAGGATACTGAAAGCGCTCAGAGAGGTTCTGGCAGTGCCTTAAAAGGATGTTTTTAATAGATCCTTGGAGACAGGAGAGGTTCCGCAGGACTGGAGAAGGGCTGATGTGTTACCACTTCACAAAAGTGGTAATAGGGAAAAGGTGACAAATCATAGGCCAGTAAGCCTTACCTCGGTGACGGGAAAAGTAATGGAGGCACTCCTGAAAGACAGAATAGTGGACTTTCTAGAAACCAATAGGTTTCATGATCTGAGGTAACATGGTTTTACCAAAGGACGATCACACCAAACAAATTTGATTGAGTTTTTTGACAGGGTTACCATAGAACTAGATCAAGGGCATGCAATGGATGTGATCTACCTAGATTTCAGCAAAGCCTTTGATACTGTTCCTCATAGGAGGCTTATCAATAAACTGAACAGCCAGGGGACATGGAATATACAAACCATGAACCAAGGGAAGTTGGAGGTGGTCAAGAATGAAATGGAACATGTGCAACTCAATCTGTTGGGTGTCAGTGAACTGAAATGGAATGGCATCAGGCACTTTGCATCTGATGATCACATGGTCTACTATGCTGGAAATGGTAAAGCTGTTTTGCGAAGTAGGTTTCCCCAGAGAAGTGTTAACAGACCGTGGGACCAATTTTGTGTCAAAGTATCTGGCCCAGGTTTGGGATGCTTTTGGCATTCATCAAGTGAAAACGGCCGCTTATCATCCCCAGTCTAATGGCCTGGTTGAAAGGCTGAATCAAACCTTGAAACAAATGTTAAGAAGAGGTTTAGCCGGGAACATGTCAGAATGGGATACGTTTCTTCCATTCGTTCTATACGCATGCTGGGAACTGATACAGGTTTCCCTGGGCGTATCTCCCTATGAGTTGATGTATGGTCGAGCCCCTCGTGGTCTCTTAGACATATTAAGGGAGCAGTGGTTAGAGCCGGAAAAGGAAGCTAAGGGAGTCCCTCACTTTTTACGCGATTTAAGAGCGTGGTTGAATCGGACCTCTCAAGTGGCCGAGAAGAATTTACAGGACAGTCAAGCTCACCAGAAGGAGCGATATGACCTGAAGGCCAAGCCTCACCAGTTAGCATTGGGAGAGAAAGTCCTAGTACAGGTAGCAGGCGCCACTCCCAAGTTTGAGGTTCAGTGGAAAGGGCCATGGAAAGTGACCAAACAAGTAGGCCCGGTGTCATATGAAGTAGAAAGTAATATGTGATCGCTGGAAGTGGCGGTATATAAATGTTTGCTAAATAAATATAAATAAATAATACGGGTCGCAGGCAGATTTATCACATAAACGTGCTTAGACCCTGGCAAGAAAGATCTGCAGTGGATAGTCTACCCAGTGCAGTACATAGGGCAGGAAAACTGCATCAAAACAATGATGCCTCAGCAAGGATTACGGACTGTTCGGAGGAAATCTCACAACCTCCGCCAGCCCGTAATATCTTGGGTAGGGGGGTATGTGGTAAGGAAGCTCATCCTGAGTTAGGAGAAAGTGAAAAAACCAAAGAATTCACCCTAATAAAAGGACCTATTTTGCAAGGTCAGAGAAATAAAACCACAACCACACCTAGAAACCAGAAAATCCCCAGCTGGAACAGGTTTCAGAGTTCCCCTAGTGGAGTAAGGGAGAGTGAATACAGACCCAAGGTAAAAGACCCTGACGTCAGTAAGCTCCCTGATTACCCAGGTGCCAGAGGGCAAGCTGATCTCTGTCACCTGGGAAGAGAAGAGGTGGGGCTGGAACCTTGGAGATTTAACCCTAGGTTAGAATATACAGAAGTTAGCAAGGAGAGCAAGGAGAGCTGGAGGAGCAACGGGAACAGGAGCAGGAACAGCAGGAGAGGAGAGTGCTGGAAAGAGCCAGAGAGAGGTACAGAGCATGAGAGAGGAAAAGCTGCTACAAGCCAAGGCACAGGTACAAGCCTTAGAAGCCTGTCCCATACTGAGCAGTGCAGAGTTGCAGGAGACACTCTCAGCTCTAATGAGAGGCTGTCAGCTAAGCCCAGTGAGCTAGAACGAGAGATAGAACCAATGCAACTAGGAGTGCCTGATGCAGTTTTGAATGAGGAAGATATATTCATGGATTGCTCTTTGTGCCAAGCCTTAGCTACAGAGGGGTGGAAGGAAAGCCAACCTTAAGAGAAAACTCTCCAAAGCAAGGTAACCTTGAAAAGCAAGGAAGATGTTTTGTGAATTCCCTGTGTTAAAGAGGGGAAACTTATGCTGAGAAGTGAGAACAAGCTGAAGCTGTATAATTGTGCTTGTTAAACACCTACTATCCTGTGCAGTGAGACGGCACGAAGCCAAGCTAACGGTGAGAGGAAAAAAGCTTTTGTTTTGCTTTTGAATGTTCTTGAGAAAACCTGAGTAGAGCTTTGTTTGCTTATTGGAAGTTTGTTCCTGTTGGAAGTTTTGCTTTGCTTATAAAGAGGAGAACAGCCTGGAAATGTTTGGAACTGAAAAGAAAGAAAACTGCCATTGAAGAAAGCTGTTTGTGTTTATGCTTTAACCAGCAAGGCTAGAAAAAGCTGGAAGCCTTGCTGTTAAAGGGGTTTTTGCTTTTGAGCTGAAGAATACTGTAAGCTGATATTTTGTTTTGACCTTTTGCTTATGTCCTGTTGTGTTTTTGAAAGAAACCTGGAGAAATAATCCTAAAAGAGGTAATTTATGAACCTTGCATTTGAGTTTAATAAATTTCAGTCATTGCCTTACCAAAAGAGTCAAACTACAAGTTTTTTTTCTACCTGAAGTCATATGTGTAGCAGTTAAACTACATTTCCCAAGGAGCATTGCGGGGGAACCAGTCAGAGAAGGCTGAAAAAGGGAAGTTTCTATTATAACCACGACCCTCCATGCTGAATGCAAGGAGCAAGGGCGTGACAATAGGTATGTGTGTGTTTTGTGTGTGTGTCTATATGGGTATGTGTGTATCTCTGTATGTGTCTCTAAATCATTCACCAACTATCAGCTTATATCCTACAAGACACTATAACAAGCACCTGGCCCATGAATACCAAAAGACCATACAAGCCACATCTGGAAGAGCGCTATCACTCTATGCTCCATCACTATGGAACTCTCTCCCAGGTGACATGCACGCAACTACGGACATTAAGGACTTTAGAAAGAAATTGAAAACTCTTCTCTACACAAAAATCACCTGGGACATATTACCTAACCACCTGAACAACGACATGACCCAAGCCACTTATTGTTGCCCCATAGCCATAGACTAGTAACCATTAAACCACAGTAACCTGCCCATGTCCAATGTCTGTCCCATGTCCAAAGTCTGTACCATGTCAAAATCATAAATGTTGCCTCCCTGGTGATGGCCCTACCCTACCAACTTAATTCCCCCACCCTTCTATGTAACACCGCTTTGACCCGGCAAAAAGCGGGATATAAATACAGCTAAATAAATAAATTAATTAAACATGATGCAATAAACTGTATATAGTTATGTCATACTCTCATGACTCTGTACATAGTTATTCTTGTTGCATCCGTTTTCCCCTCCCCTGTTCAAATATTTATAAATAATGTTCAATTGTTCTATGTACAATGCTGAATACTGTTCAATTATTCTATGTATAATGTTGAGTTACAATGTAAATTGCTCTGAGTGAAGGACCAAGTGGTATAGAAAAGTGATTAAATAAATAAATAAATAAATATGTGTATCTATGTGTATACAATATGTAAAGACTCTGTGTGTGTATCTATCTGTGTGCTTCTGTGTTAGCTCTTTGTGTGTCTGTGACTGGGACAGAAGAGGAGAGGGGCAGTTTTAAAGAAGCAATTCCCTAGCCATTATGTTTCAGTATGTCAATGTTTCTATGCTGCAGCTGCTGGAACTGCCTCTTCCTTAGAAATGCACATTTTGGGAGACTGTATTTCTCCAGAATCTATTTGATCTAGCCAATTTTTTCATTTAATATGCCTTTCTCTGGGTTTGGCCCTATTCCATTAAATGTTTTGAGAATTATTGTGCCCTAGACAGGCAGATTGACTCCTTATATATAATTTCTTTCCAACATTCTGTTGGGGTTGAAAGAATAATAACATGAAACCAAGTGTTACAATACATCTAACCATTAGATGTCACTGCCAACAGAATTTAAAGTATGCATTTTACATTTAAATCGCAGGGTGTCACTATAACAAAGCAACAGGTATTATTACCATGCTTCTCCACCACTGGGAGACACATTACAATCAGTAGCAAACTGCATGGTTCAGTCACCAGGTTTCACTGTACATAGCAACTATTAATAAAGTTTTATGGATCACTCACTAGATGGCACAGTAGAGTTTCAACAAATAAAATGAAATATACATCTTAATTATTGAGAGCCAGACTAGCAGAGATAGGGGTGTTGCAGCATGGATGTTGTGTAGCTGGGAAAGCGTGCAGTGCATGCCATATAGAATAATTTCCATCCCCCCTCTATGCGCATAAACATATGTGTTGTGGGACCCTTTACAGCTATGGGCTGCCTTTTGTCTGTCCTTAAATGCAACTTTATTCTTTGTCACCAGCAATGCACCCTGGGACTTGTAGTTGATAATTCACATTCAAAGACAAACTGTAGTTATGCAACCGTTGGTTGAGGCAAACAAGAATATTTATTTTGTGGATTTCCAAACACATTGAAGTTCAGGCACACAAATACAATGGATACTTCTCCAATAACACAAGAGTAAAGTAAGGAAACTGGAACTGAAGGTAAACTGAGCACAAGTCTCTTTAACAAAAACTGTTATCTTCAATAAAGCAAAACACAGCACAGCCTTATAAGCAATTTCAGCAAAGGTAATTTTCTTCTTTTTCAAAACCTTCTTTTAACCCTACTTACAGGTTTTTCAAGCTTCTTTGAAACAAAGAGAGCAATCCATTAGAGAGTCCTCTGGAATGGATTGGGACTCACACCAATCAATCTGCATGGGTTCTGGTACTACGGCTGGCTTATCTCTGGACTCAACAGTTTCTTCAAACTTTCTGGCTTGTAGGAATTCATAAAACTCATTCCATAACTTCTGTTTCTGGTCATGAACATTTACATTCGAGGAGTGAGCTTTCCCTCCCTCTAATGCTTGCTTTAAAGTCTCTACTGTGTCCACATTTACTGCCCTGCTTCTGGCTGGGTTATGGTTCTTTCCCCAAAGGAACGTATCCACCCACCTTCTAGTAGTTGGACCTTTTAGCATAGGGTCCTGGATATTGGACAGAGGTACCTGTTCCAGCTGGTTTGTAGTCTTTCCAACTAACCGTCTGCTGGCTTTAGGTCTGGGAGTTTTTCTCAGAAATGGAGTGCTTCCTTCTCTGCTTTCAGCCTTCAGCAACTGGAAGTCAGCCTCCACGTGGCTCTCAGCTCGCCTTACTCTTTGAGCTCCTTCCTCCTGGGAACTTTTTTCCTCCTGGGAACTCCTCCTTGCACGCTGAGAACTCCTCTGTGAACTCTGTAAGCTCCGTGTGCTCTCTCTCCTCTTCTCCCTTGTGCTCTGTTTGGAGATGGGTTTAAAAACCTGTTTCTTTCCTGCCACACCTTTCTCTTTGCACGTGTGCTCGTAATCAGTAAGCAAGCCTGCCTCCTCGTCAAAGCTAGGGCGTGGCTTGGCTTGACTTTTTTTCAAAGACGTTTTTCTCCCTCTGTGCAAAGCTTGGCTGTCAGTAGTTTTAAAGGCACAAGTACCATTTTCTTCTATTTCCATTCTTTCCTGGTCACTCTCATCACCACAGTGTATATGATGTGTATGTATCTCTGTGTGTTTTTCTGTCCGTGAGTGTGTGAGTGTATGTGTGTGCATATGTGTACATGTGTTTGTCAGTGCTGTATCTGTGTGTTTCTGTATATGAGTCTGCATGTCTCTGAGTGTTTGTGTGTGTATTTGTATGTCTGTGCATACATATGTACATGTGTATGTTGTGGTGCTGCAGAGGATACACAGCCCATGGAAGTGCAGGTAAAAGAAGAGCTTACCTTAGATTCAGCGTTGAAAAGAGGCACTAGGCACACTGAAACAGTTGAGCAGGGAAAACTGTTACTACGTGCCAAACAGAAAGCTCATCAGGAACACCTGATTGCAAATCCCCACGTCACGTGCAGGGCTAGGGATTACATAAGACAGGGTTCCAGTCAGTGGAGAGGCAGGACACAACCCAGGAGGAGGGCAGAAGCCAGAGAGAGAGCAGCAAGAGGTGTGGCTACAGTCAGCTGAGCAGAAACCCCAGAGGAGTGCTGGGAGGAAAGTTTTCTGTCGGAGAACCAGGAAGTGAAGGGAGCTCCAGCATTCAGGAGAAGAGGTTTGAGGCAAGCTGCACTGGGAGAAGGCATGCCACCCGAGTTAGTCTTCAAGAGAAACCAGGAGTGTCCTACCACACAGGAGACCGGTATGTGCCAGCACTAAGCACAGGTCAGTTTAGAAAGAGAGTGTTGGGGGATGGGAACTCCAAATACACGTGCACATTAAGAAATAGCTGCAAAGCTAATACTAACTTCACTACTGCACAACCAGCCTGGGAGGCTAGAGAGAAGAGATACAGGGAGCCAAGTGCCAAGACAATCCCTACGGATAAAAGGAGGCATCCATGTGCTTACAGAGAAAGGTTTAAAACATATAAGTGCCAAGGGCGCGGTCCTGAGCATAGATACAGGAAGCAAGGAGATTCAGACCTTTTGTTCTGGGAGGAAAACCCAGAGAGAAGCTACTGCATGCCAGACAGGTATAAACCTGAAGAGAGAGGAACCTTCACCGAAAGCTATAGTGAGTTATCACAAGGAGACGTGCCTGAGTACTCCACGCAGGAAGAGTGTGATACAGGGAGTTTGGGGAGTGCTGGAGAGGGTATGTTGTGGGAAGATAGCAGCAGCCTTCCAGACCCCTCTCCCATGGACTGTAGCATTTGTTACAAGTGCAGCCCTGCTGTTTAATTGGATGACAAAAAGAACTTTGTGAATTTAAACAAAGGAATATAAGTTTGCTGATACTATTTTTGTACTTTGCTTGTATCTGAAGTTTTTTTGATCTTGTTGATAGTCTGAGCGGGACGGGGAATAAAACCCATCTTATTTTCTCATTCACTTTTTGCTCTGAGAGACTCTTTCATTTACCTAGCAAGAGCAGATTACTTGTTTTACAGACCCTAGGCAACCGCCTATATAGGGTTAAAGGGCTCTACCCATGGGCCCCATCACAATGTGCTGTCACAATCCCCCTGCTGGCCAGGCCAATAGGCAGAAGGGTGGCCTCATTTGCCTTTAAGTAAAGAGTCACTAGATTTTTTCTCTCACCAGGGAATTCTGGGAGTTGTAGTTTCTCACATTTAGTTGCAGACAAAGTAGTTGCAACCATTCGGTTTGTTTAAGGCAAAACAGAAAATTTATTTTTGATCTGGGTTCCCCTTTTGCATCAAAATTCAAAAACACAAGGCAGTAAAGGATTATTCTCCAAAAGAAAACTCAACAGGAACATAAAGCGTCTGGAACATCAGAACTTGGTAAAATCCTTTTCACACACAGTAGCTGTTCACAGCCATTCTTCAGCAGTAAGAAAATCACAGCTACTTCCCTCAATTTTTAAATCAGGTACAGTTCTTTTCTCTTTATCCAAAACTGCTCAGTTAACACTCAGGATTTCAGGAATGTTCTTTACTTCAAATGGAAGCTTCTGTTTCTCTTCTAGCTAAGAGACACAGGCTATGCAAAGACTTCCCTTCATAGTCTTTCTTCTAGCACATGTGAAAGCTTCCCTTCTTAAAATAAGAACAATCCATTGGCATTACATCACACTCAGTTTCAGGCATACACAAATCTACTTGCATATCTTCCTGTATTGCAAGTTGTCTGTCCCTCTCTGGACTTTCATTAGCAGATTCAAGCTTACTGTTTGGAAGAAGCTTCTGGAATTCCCTTACAAACTGCTCTCCTGGAGAAAGGTTAGCTGTGCTTTGAGAATAAGCTCCTCTATCCTGCAACAGTTGCCTTAGCTTTTCAATTAGGTTCAGGTCTGTCTCACTGCCCTTGGCTGGGTTCTGGTTATCAGCATTTGTAATAGCTTTCACCCACCTTCTGGCAGCTCGGGTTCCTGGAGCACTCTGCTCTGCACTCTTTCTCAGTTCATTAGCAATGTCCTCAGCAAAGCTTCTGCTGGACTCTGAAGCAGACACACCTTTTTCAAAAGGATTGCTTCCCTTGTTGCTGGAGCCAAATTTCCCCGTGGAATAAAACCTTCCACGTCTCCCTTCTCTGGGCTTCCTTAAACCAGGTTTCTCCTTTGAATCCTCTGGCTTCAGTACTCCCTCTGAACAGGTTCCTGGCCACGAGCTTCCTGCTCTCCCTGAGCCTTCTGTCCACTCACCTCTCAGCTCTCTCTGAATCTTCTGCTTCCTTTGCTCCTCCAGATCCTCCAGCTTCCTCTGCCCTCCTCTCTGACTTCAATGACGCAGGTTTAAAAAGGTGCTTTCCAGCCCCCACGCCCTGCTCTCTGCACACGTGTTTGTTATCAGAGCTCAAACCTGACCCTACGTTAGGGCTTGGGCGGGGCTCTGCCTCAGCCAAAGCATGCTTCTCTAGTTTGTTTGTAGTTTGAGCTCTGGGAACCTTGCCTTTCTTCTGTCTTAAAGGTGTAGTCCCTATTTTCCTCTATTTCCCATTTGCTCACTACAGCTCACATTGTCACAGTGCACACATGAGTTGTGTGTGTTTGCATCTGTGTTGTGTGTGTGTGTTTATTTGTGCGTATATATGTTTGTGTCTCTAAGCATATCTGCATGTGTGTATCCATGGAGGAGTATGTATCTGTGTTGACTCTCTGAGTGTGACTAAGAGAGGCAGTTTGAAAAACGCAAGTCCCTAACATCTGTTTCAATATATCAGTAATTTGATGCTGTGGGTGCTGGAACTCCCTCTTCCACAGAAAAGAACTGGGACATTATTTCTCTGGATACTGTGGTCTGATCTGGCTTTTTTTATAACTGATGTGTCTTTTCCATGGTTTTTCCTCAAGACTAAAATTGGTCCCATTATTTTAAGTTTTTGAAAAGTTATTTAGTTCCCAGGCAGACAAAGGGACAGTTGGCTATTCTCAACTTCTTGGAGGTAATTTTATAAGGAGCCATGTATAGTTACATGCTATCAGTGCAGAAGTTATGTATTCTCAATGACTTGTGCTGGGCCTTTACGTACGTACTTTAGCCAATCGCTAAGTACATGTATCAGGTCGATGGCACATGCTTTTTAGCATGGGTGTGCAGAGGAGAAGAGAATGGGTGGAGTGCAAATCTACATGCGTAAATTATAAAATACTATAACTTACATGCATTCTTTAAAAATCTAGGTATGGGCATTTACACTAGCTGTAAGAAACTGTAGAGAAAACCAGTCTACAACAAAAATATGGAATGGAAAAGAGATTGGCCACACAGTGGAGCTAGTTCACAAGTAATTGATTTGTATTTTGCACACTTTCACACAATGTACAATGTGTCCATAAAATTGCAGACTGCCATTAAAGATTTGGCATGCTGTCAGTAAAAACTTGTTTTCATGAATTGGCAACCCTTGCAGTCAAGGGAAAGACAGAGGCAATAGCCATAGATATAGGGGCCCCTGAGGGAAGAGAGAGGGACAGAAAAGGAAAAACAGAAGCCATAACCAGATATACAGGAACTGCTGAGGTTAGAGAGGGATGGGAGGGGATTGCTTAGCTGTAATGGGTGTTCTCCATAGGAAGCAAGATTAATCAGTCACACAAGTGGGTGACACCATTTGATAGCATCGGGACAGCAGAGCCGGTGTTAGATATACTGGGGCCCAGGGGAGAAATTAAGACAAGGGTTTCTAATCTCACTCGGATGAAAGGAAGGTGATTAGTGGCATGCCCCAGAGATCGGTTTTGGGACCAGTACTGTTCAATGTATTTGTGAGTGATATTGCTGAATGACTTAATGAAAAAGTCTGTCTTTTTGCAGATGACATGAAAATTTGCAACAGAGTGGACTCTCCTGAGACAGTGGATAACATGAGGAAAGATCTACAAAAGCTGGAAGAATGGTCTAATGCTTGGCAGTTAAGATTTAATGTGAAGAAGTGCAGTGTCTTGCACTTGGGATACAGAAATCCCAACCAATGCGATAGGGGGCGAGAGGTTGGTGTGCACAGACCAGAAGGACCTCGGCGTGATTGGTTCTGAAGATCTCAAGGTGTCAAAACAGTGTGACAAGGCAGTGGCCAAAGCCAGAAGGATGCTGAGTTGCATACAGAGAGGAATTACCAGCAGAAAGGGGGAAATACGAATGCCACTGTACAAGTAACTGTTGAGGCCTCACTTGGAGACCATATCTTGCAAAGGAAACAAAAAAAAGACAAAACGGTTCAGAGGAAGGCAACCAAAATGATTTGAAGCCTATGCCAGAAGACGTATGAAAAGAGACTTGAAGACCTAAATATATATATACGCCAGAGGAGAGGAAGGACAGGGGAGATATGATACAGGCCTTTAAATACTTAAAGAGTATTAATGAACAAACCTTTTTCAAAGATGGGGAAACTATAAAACTAGAGGACACAACATGAAGTTGCAAGGGGGTAAACTGAAAGGCAAAGTCAGGAAATACTTTTTCACTGAAAGGGTGTTGGATGCTTGGAATGCCTTCCTGATGGAAGTGGTGGGGGCAAATACAGTGACAGAATTCAAAATGGCATGGGACAGACACAGTAAAAACAAGATAAAATCAACAGGATAAAATCAAAATAGACTTACCTCAACAAATAGGTGTGACCTGCACGGAGCGGTGGGTATACCCCTAAACAAAGGCATGGGGAGAGGTGATCTGCACGGAGTGGCAGGTGCACCTACTCTTGCCACTTTACTGGGCAGATTAGATGGACTATGTTGGTCTTTATCAGCCGTCATATACTATGGACCCGAATTTCAGTTGGGGGGTGCTATGCGCTGTGTCGGTGCATAGCTCGCTCACCTCCCACCTAACCCGGATTTTCAATGCCAGGATCTTATGTGGCCCCGGCCTTGAAAATCTGGGTCGTGCCACACAGCTGGGAAGCCGCAGGGGCTACCCATGTAGCACCGATTTTCGATGCTAAACGGTTAGCTCCCGCACCTTAAAGAAGGCACATCCTATGCGCTGCTGTCCCCTCAATCAGTTTAAAGCTTACAATCCATTCTCGGGGAGGCAGGTAAGACTGTGTGCCTGACTAATCCTGCTGTCTACAGGGAACACCTGTTACAGATAAGCAACTTTGCTTTTACCATCCACAAGTAGGACTGAATCAGTGAGTGACTCCCAAGCTCAGTGTTGTTCCTGCATTTGAGAAAACTCACTGAGGTATTTTCTGCTGGAGTTGATTGGTTTGTGTGGACAGATTGCTCAACACTGCATGGCTGAAAGCACTGCCCTCGATTAAAGACTGGTCCAGAAAGAAGTATGAAGGAAAGGTATGGCATGAGGACCAGGGTGCTGCTTTGCAGAGACTCTCTAGTGAAACAGATTCAGGGGTGGCGGAAGGGCTTTGTCTTTGGGGGGACCCAAGCACCACCCCAAGTTCCGCCCAGCTCCACCCAAGCACTGTCCCAAGCTCCACTCTAACTCTGTTCAAGCCCCACCCTGCAGGCAAAGACCCTTCCTGTTTGCCATAATTGTGGCTTTTTTTCTGTTCGTGGGGGATGGGATTTCCACAGACAGACTGCCGCCTGCGGGCTACAATTATTGCAAAGACCTTTCCTGTCTGCCCGTGATCCTTGCAAACAGACAGGAAGAGTATTTGCAATGATCACAGTCAGCAGGCTGCATTCAGGGATCCTATCCCCCACAGGCAGAAAAAGAGAAACTGTGTTCGCAGCAAAGACCCTTCCTGTCTGCCTGCAGGGATTCAATCTCCCACGGGCAAACAGATGGGATCTGTGCTGCGATTGCAGTGCTCTTCTGCCCTTAGGGGGTGGGATCTCCATGGGCAGCCTGCTGCTTGTCGAGTCACGACTGCCAGCCTTTCCCTACTTCTGCCTGCAGGAGATTGGATCCCTGTGGGCTGAAGTAGGGAAGGCCCAATCGCAGCCTGGTTTTCAGGATTTCCCTAATCAATATACATGAGATATATTTGCATACAAAGAGGGCTGTGCGGGCAAATATTTATTTATTTGGTTTTATATACCACACTATTCATAATCAGTGCGGTTTACAGGAGAACAACTTAATACATAGAACAAGTCACATTGAACATGTGAACATAATTTAACGCAAATAATAGCAAGTTACATCAAATCTGTGAACAAAGTTTAACAAACTGAGTCATACAACAGTAGCATTTAAGAACAGTGAACTATTTACAAAATGAAAGGAGCATGGGTATAGGGTGGTCAGACAAAGAGTTAAGTTACATGGTCAAATGCGAGATGGAAAAGGTGTGTTTTGATTGCTTTCCGGAAGGTGGACAAGTCAGAAGTGAAACGGATGGGAGCAGGTAGAGAGTTCCAGAGCAGAGGGGCGAAGAGGGAGAGGCTCTGTTCCTGGCGAATTGGGAGCTTTTACTAGCTCAGGCAGGGATGGTAAGAGTGCTTGCCAAATTTGTTCTTCTAACTCTGTTGTCAGGTGTCCAATGTAAGAGATTTTCCAGTGAGGATGCAGAGAGATGATAGCCAGTAGACCATGTAGGATATATATATCCCATATCTATTCATTATTTATTTTATTTATTTATTACAGTTGCTTATATACCGCACTATTCGGTATCAGCGCGGTTTACAGTATAACAAAAACAACCCAAACACAAACTGTTTGGTTTTACATAGAACAGGAATACCAACTTGGATAACAGGGATTGAACTATATACATGAGGGATAAATTCGATAACAGGGTTGGACTATTCATTAGGGATATCCTGGAAATCAGGCTGGTTTGCGGACCTCCAGGACTGAAGTTTAACACCCCTAGTGTAGAGGAATCTTATGATTTTGATTGAGAAGTCAGAACTGAGACTTGCACATCCCTTTTTTCATGACTGACTGAATTTTTATGGCAACATCTAGGGAAAAAAGAGCCTCCTGGACAGTACAGAACCAGCCAATTTCTAGGCTGAGGACTTTTCCTTCATCTTTAAGAGCCTCCTATGCTCACAGTGCTTCCTGATCTGATAACGATGGTTTATCCTGGGCCCTCATAACAGCTTTCCTGCTGGTGGCTGGGGCCTATATAGAAAATGTGCATCTCTGTTAACAATTGTTTCCTAACAGGTGGAGCAGAATTGAAATCCTAGCTTGACCTGTGTTATGATTCTAGAACTAGAAAAGAAACAGAAACAAAAATCGTAATATACTTTTCCTTTAAAGAAAATAAGAAGAAAAGAAGTTAGTATGACAAAGATAGTCTCCAAAAAATTCCAAGAGGCCTTTCTTTTCATGTGGGTTTAGCAGGGCAGGTAAAACAAAGCTGAGGAAACGGAGATCGCTGTGCATGGGAAGGCCTGTGCATTCTTAGAACTTTACAGTAGTTCTGAGCTCTGGAAGAGCTTTTTTATAGTTTTTTTTCCATTTCAGGAACGTGCGATGAGCTAATCCATTTGTATGCCTGCAGGGGTTCTATAATGAGGCAGAGTGAGGCAGCCACCTCAGGTAAAGTTTTGGGGAAAGCAAAAAATGCCCCAAAAACAGCCAAGTGGTCGCCGCCTTACTCTGTCTTCTATTGTACAAAAAAATAAACTTGAATAGATTAGCTGCTGTCACTGCCGCCTCTGCTTCTCCCAGCAGTGGCAGAATCACTCCCTGCCCCCCCCCCCCCCCGCCTCAGATTTAAGGGAAAGAAAAAAAGGGAAAACCGGCTCTTGCGACTCAGCATGCTTTTAAGTCCCTGCTGGTTCTCCCCCCCCCCCCCCCCCCATGCGAACAGCATCATCAGAGGGGGCAGGACCCATCAGGGTCTTGCAAGCATGCCGGAATCACAAGAGCCAGTGCCTTTGCTTTCAAAGTTGATGGTTTGTCGTTGCTGCTTGTCCAGCTCCAAGACATGCTGCTCGGGCAGGCAGAAGGGTGTGGAAGGCAAAGATTGTAGCCCAGAGAAGTACAGCCTGCCCACCAGATCAGCAGATCCTGCAGGCAGGGGCTGTGCAAGGTCAACTGTGCCTACCATTCTGGGCTTGGATCACGCCCTGCATAGCCCCTGCTCATGCAACACACTGTTCCACGGGCAGGCTCCTCCTCTTGTACATACATGGGGGACATTGGGAAGGAGGAGTGCACATGAGGGGGCATTGGGCGGTGGAAGTGAATTGGCACAGGGAGTCAGAAGGGAGATGCTGGGTGCATGGGAGGGAATAGGGAGGCAGTTGGGATAAGATTGAGGTGGGGGGCTAGGTAGATACTGGGCATGGAAAGGGGCATAGGGATAAGTAAGGAGGAGTGACGGAGTGGTGATGTTGGCCAATGGGTTAAAGGGAGACTATGGGAAAATGATGGACTTATGGAGGGGGAAGACGCTGTACACTGGGTAAGGAGAGAAGGAAATGCAGGACATGGGGGTAATAGTGAGAAAGGGGAGAAGACGGACATGGGGTAAATAGGTTGAGAAAGAGACTGATAGATGCTGGACATGGGAGTAATAGGGAGAGGATCATATGGTATGGAGATGGGGTAGATGCTGTTTGCAGGGAGGATAGGAAAGAAGATGGCAGACATGGAAAGAAAGAGAGAGTGGAGGTACTGGATGGAGAGAAAGAAAGAGCCAGAGAGAGAGAAACTGGATGATGGGGTGAGAGATGTTAGACATGGAGAGAGTGAGCAAAAGACTGGGGAATAATGGACCAGGGAAGAAGAGCTGGGGAATGGAAGGATTGGGGTGAAGGTTGAAATACAGTAGGTAGATGGCATAAAAAAAAAAGAGAGAGATTGAGAACCAGATAGTAAGGAGTAGTGAAATCTGGGTGGACAGAGAGAGAGAAAGAAAGAAATGGAAGAAAGGTGGAAGGAAAAAAATCAATATCCAAGATAGAAGGAAGTGAAGAAAACAAAAGGAGAGATAAGAAATGGCAGATGAACTACAGACCATAGAAAGAGAGCTAAGAGAAGACAGAGGAAAGCAGGAACCTCAGATCGGGACCAACGTGATCAGAGAATAAAATGGTCAGACAACAAAGGTAGAAAAAATAATTTTATTTTCCAATGAGTGATTGAACTTTGTGCTATTTTTATATTTTACACAGTACAGTGAAATGCATCTCTTTTATTTCTCTGGTGTTGCACCACAAGCAGAATCTGGCTTCTTGGGCTTTCAGTTTAATTTTTGTCTACATATTTTTATTTTAGGTTATCGTCACTTATTCTGTACTTGGTGTCTGTGTTCTGAGTGTGTGACTGAGGCCAGGTGTTCTGTTAACATGAAGTCTGTATGAAGGGATCTGTACTGTACTAATTTGACTTGTTTAGCTTTTCAATAGGTGTATGGATGTTCTAGAGCCTGCTACAGTATTTATACTGCTGCTTTTTTTCTGTGTAGGCCCCTTGTTGTATGAGTTTTGGAAGTTTATGCTGGTATGGTATGGTTGATTTGGCCTTGTAGATCACTGGTGACTTTTGTAGGTTTTTATATTAGTTCACAATATGCCTGGTACTGGAGAATGTTTATGTTGTTAGTGAAATGATCAGAATCAGAACATTTTTTAATATATTGAATTCTGTGGGTGAATGTTCTACCTCTGCTCTGCACCCATTGTCGAGGGAGAGGTTTCTGTGGATGCATAATATATATTCAAAAAGAAAAAAGAACTATAATCCAATTTATAACAAAATAAAATGAGTTA
The DNA here is from genome assembly GCA_033557465.1 of Ichthyophis bannanicus. Taxonomy (NCBI): domain Eukaryota; kingdom Metazoa; phylum Chordata; class Amphibia; order Gymnophiona; family Ichthyophiidae; genus Ichthyophis; species Ichthyophis bannanicus. Next base: position 79,476,140 of record CM066048.1, read on the forward strand.
TAATTTTGTAATTTGGTATTATAAACTGTGCTGTGATTTAGTTCTTTGGCGTGCAAGCATCTTGCATTTCCTGTTTTTGTGGAACATATATTTACATTAACATCATGTTGGTCCAGTGCGCAGTTTCAGGAGTTTTATGTTGGGGTTACTAAACCCTTCTTGGTGTTTATGTTGGAGTGAGAATGTTGTGTTGGGGGTCAAAAATCCCACTTGTTTTTCAGAAGGTAGGAAGTGCTGTGTAGGGCCCACTGAGCCTCTCTTTCTTTCAGAGGGTGGGAAGTGCTGTGTTGGGGCACCAAGTCACTCTGTTATGTGAAAGTGGGAGGTGCTGCATGGCGCTGTTGAGTCCCTCTTGTTTGGCATATTTAGCAGTATGTTTCCTAAGCTTTGTGCTGGTAACATATGAACATAAGAAATGCCATATTGGGTCAGACTAAGGTCCATCAAGCCCAGTATTCTGTTTCCAACAGAGGCCAGTCCAGGTCACAAGTACCTGGCAGGTTCCCAACAAGGTACACAGGTTCCACAATGCCTGTCTTGGGGCAAGCAGTGGATTTCCTTGGTCCTCTTTAATAATAGTTTATGTACCTTTCCTCCAGGAACTTGTCCAAACCTTTTTTAAGCCCAGCTACATCAACAGTTTTTTACTATGATCCTCTGGTAACTAATTCCAGAATTTGATTACGCAGGGCTTTAGGCTAACTGCAAGAAGGCAGTTACATCCCCCTGCAGTTACTACATTTCAGTGTGGCAAAACGTCTGCCAGTGCAACTAAGACCACACACTGAGGTAGTATTAGTTGCACTCAAGCTACTTGAGCTGAGCCATTATGTTAGTTTCTGCCAACAATACAGATGCCTGTGTTCTTTCTCTCGCCTCACTCTGGAGTAAAGTATAATTTTGGGAAAGAATCCTGTAAACCTTAGAGTAATGGGGTAAAAGCATTTTTTGCCTATATATGTCTGTTTTTAGTTTGCATTAATATATTCCCTACTTGGTCTGTCTCTGTTCTGCATGTGTGACTCAGACTGTGTTCTGTATGCATGGAATTCATATGTAGGAATCTGTAGTAATCCAGTTTGTTCAGTTTTCTGAATAGGAATATGGATGTTCTAGGGCCCACTGCAATATTTATGATGCTGCCCTTTTCTGGGTACACTCCATGCTGTGTGAGTTTCGGAAGTTAGTGCTGCTATGGAATAGTAGATTTGTTCTATAGGTCTTGTACTCTGGGTTCTTGGTGTATTAACTGTAGGGTGCTGGTTCGGGGGATACTGGAAAATGGATTGTCTCTGAGATTTGCAGTTTTGCGCTCTTTAGGCTGTCAGACTGAAATTTAAAATATTTTGTAAATTTAGATTCAAGAAAATTTCAAATTTTAAGGGAACATCTTAGTTTAATTTTATTTAGTAGCCTGATAGTGTCACCACTGCTGAGTTCCAGACTTTTCCAGCATTGGAGTTTGTACATAGAAATCTGTACTGTATACTCTGAATTGTTCAGCTTTTCAAATAGGTGTTTGGACGTTCCAGGATCTGCTGCAGTATTTACAATAATGTGTTTTTGGGGTAGGCTCCTTATGTGAGTCTTGGAAGTTGGTGCTGGTATGGTATGGTAGATTTGCTCTATAGATCCTCAGTGACTTTTGTATTTTATTTATTAGGTTTTTTTATACCACTTTTATCATTTTTAGTCAAAGCAGTTTACATTGTTACTTAAACTTGGTAATGTACATTAAACAGGGACATAGATAACTTGGATTCTTCTGAGGCAATGGAGGGTTAAGTGACTTGCCCAAGACTACAAGGAGTGATAGTGGGAATGAAACCCTGGTCTCTTGGTTCCTAAGCCAGTGCCCTATTCCTCCACTCCTATTAGTTCACAACATGCCTGGTACTGGAGAATGTTTGTTAGTGAGATGACCAGAATTAGATTTTTTTTAAGATATTGAGTTCTGTGGGTGAATGTCCTAGTTCTGCTCTGCACCCGTTGTTGAGGGAGGGGATTCTGTGAATGCAAAATATATGTTCAAAAAGAAAAAGCAAGAACCATAACACAGTTTATAACAACAAAATAAAAATGAGTTATAATTTGGTGTTATAAACTGTGCTGTGGTTCTCACTCTTTCTTTTAGATTCTTGGTGTGCAAACATCTTTTATTTCCTCCACATTATCAAACTGGCCTTTTGACTTGGTTCAGTCCGTCTGGAGTTTTGAGGAAACCTCCCCCTCCCCCCAGCTCTGGGGGGGGTGGGGGGGATCTCATCTCTTGCCTCAGGCAGCAGATTGCCTTGAGCCGACCCTGTGTGCCTGATTTACTCCTCCTTGTCAATGAAGAAAGGCGCAATAACCAAAGATACAGGAATTGCTGAGGGAAGAGACCAGGAGAATGAAGAGCAGGGGCTAGAAATTAATACAATTGCTGAGGAGCAAGAGGAGGCGTATTGGAGAGAGTGTGCAGTAGTCCATGTCTTTCCCTGCCAGGCTGGAGCCGGATAAGCAAAGCAGTGATTGCTCTTTAATGGTTTCCTGGGAATGCTACAGGCACAGTTTGGCAGGAAGTCATTAAGTTCTTGGCAGAAGAGAATCCTGGGAAAAAGGACAAAACTGTAGCCAAGACTAGGGTGGGTGGGGATAGTAACTACAGCACAGTGCAGAATCCAGTCAGGACACAGAGACCTGAATGGGAATGTAAGAGTGGGGTTGGGGAAGGGGCAAAGAGAGATTTGTATATATAGAAAAATGGAAAAGAAATAAAGGGGAGAAAGTCAATTAATCTTCTTTGCGTCAGTATTAATCCCTGGCTCTGACATTGATTCATATGGGGCAATGTCTCCAAATGAGTTAGTTTTGTACATACAAGGCCGGCTAAACGAAGAGGCAAGACTAGGCAATTGTCTAGGGTAGCAACTTCTGAGTTAGAACAATAGCCAAAGCAAAACAATAGATCCTGTCAGCCACACAAACTTAAAGAGCTATCAGCACATTCTTTTACCCACAGGCAGAGCGGACACAAAGCAAACTTTTATATTTAAAAGTACGATGTCTGATTATGCAGTTTTACAGGATTGTTGTGGGAGGGGTGATATTGGAATGATCATAATTGCTGATTTTAATTATCAAAATGTTGGGGGGGGGGAATAAGGCTGAAGGTTTTCCTAGGGTACCCAATACCCTTTGGTGGTATGCACTGGCCATGTGTGCATTCCATCACGAGAATTAACCTCACTCTGTATTCAACATACTCCAGCTTTTTTTTTATTTTATATTTATCAGTTTAACAATAAATCAAGCATTCAAGAACACTCAAAGAAATAAGAGGTCAAACAAGATAACAAATGAAACAACATCAAGAAAAAAAACGCAAGCAATGCCAAAACTGGCAAGTTCGACCCTTACCCCAGCCCTCAAAAAGGGAGAGCATAACCAGAAAAAGAAACAAACACCAAAAAGGCAGGAATCTACCAGAAGATTACAAAAAAATCATACAGTGAGGAGGTCACTACTCTCAGCAACTCTACGTGAATCCAAGAGCGCCAGCAACTGGGATGGATCATAAAAAATATAAGAATTAGACTGAAATTTAACCAAATATTTGCAAGGAAACTTTAGGAAAAATTGTCCTCTCAGCTGTTGGACACCAGGGCGAAGAAGGAGGATCTCCTTCCTTCGTCTTTGCGTAGCCCTAGAAAAGTCTGGATAAATCCAGATATTAAACACTGGAAATCTGGACTTACAGAAAGCCTTTGACAAGGTCCCTCATCAGAGACTTTTGGCAAAACTAAAAAGTCATGGGATAGGAGGCAGTGTACTATTGTGGATCAGGAACTGGTTAAAAGATAGAAAGCAGAGGGTAGGGCTAAATGGCCAATTTTCCCAATGGAGAAAGATGAATAGTGGAGTACCCTAGGGATCTGTACTGGGTCCGTTTGCTTTTTGACATATTCATAAATGACCTGGAAAAGGGAATAATGAGTAAGCTTATCAAATTTGCAGATGACACAAAACTATTTAAAGTTGTTAAAACTCAAGAGGATTATGGAAAATTGCAAGGGGATCTTGATAAATTGGAATACTGGGCATCCAAATGACAGATGAAATTTAATGTGGACAAGTGCAAAGTTATGCACCTATGAAAGAACAACCCAAACTATGGTTACATGATGCAAGGGTCCACATCAGGAACCACCACCTAGGAAAAAGATTTAGGCGTCATCCTATATAACATGTTAAAACCCTCCGCTCCGTGTGCATCGGCAGCCAAGAGAACAAATAGAATGCTAGGTAGCATAAGGAAAGGAATGGAAAATAAAACAAAGGTTATTCTATTGCCTCTGTATCGTTCCATGGTGCAACCTTGAATATTGTGTGCAATTCTGGTCGCTGTATCTCAAAAAGGATATAGCGTTATTAGAAAAGGTACAGAGAAGAGCCACCAAAATGGTAAAGGGGATGGAAGGATACCCCTATGAAATGAGGATGAAAAGGTTAGGGCTCTTCAACCTGGAAAAGAGACGGCTGAGGGGAGATATGATAGACATCTATAAATTAATGAATGGAGTGGAACAGGTAAACATAGATCAATTGTTTATGTCATCAGAATATAGAAAGACTAGGGGGCATGCAATGAAGCTACAGGGAAAACTATTTAAGACTAATAAGAGAAAATATTTTTTCACTCAACGTGTAATCAAACTCTGGAATTCGTTACCAGAGGATGTAGTAAAGGCTGTTAGTGTAGCTGGGTTTAAAAAAGGTTTGGACAAGTTCCTGGAGAAAACATCCATAAACCATTATTAAAAGGGACCCAGGATATTACTGCTTGACCCAATACAAGCATTGTGGAACCCGTGTCTTTTGGAGAAACTGCTAGGTACTTATGACCTTGATTGGCCACTGTTGGAAACAGGATACTGGACTTGATGGACCTTGGTCTGAGCCAGTATGGCATATCTTATGTTCTTATAAAGGTTATACTTCTCTCACGAAAATAGACCCTAAGAAACCAGTCCCGTTCTTATGGGAGTGAAATAGTAACTAACAAAGTAGCAGAACTAAATGTCTCCACATCTGAAGATTCCAATAGTGCAGAGACATTCAATGGATCTACCAGCTGAACACCAGGAATCTCTCCACCACCAGGAGACCTTCTACCAAGTAGAAGATAATAGAGTTTTGCTATAAGATTAAAGATTTGCCCCAGATTAAAATCTCACAATCCCTAACCCATGAAACTCAAAACCTATCCTAATTTGCTGTAAATAGTTGTGAATATTTGTTATTACCTTATCTTATCGTTATCCCCATTGTCCCGGTTTCATTCCCTATTATCTGTAAACTTGACATTTGTTTTATGCTTAAGTACAAGGTTGTTAAAGTGTAAACCGTGCTGATGATGAATAGTGCGGTATATAAAAACTGTTAAATAAATAAATAAAATAAATAAGAGGATGGGATTCAACCGGTATACCAAGTGCCTCTAGTAAATACTGCTTAAAGAGCTCTCTAGCACTTATAAGAGTAGAAAGTGGAAAATTTATAATATGCAAATTAGAATATCTAGCATAGTTCTCCAATGTCTCAATCCTAGCTTGCAAAGTCAGAGCATCTTTACACAAGGCAGTAACAGAATCCCCCACAGCAGCCGTCTTGGTTTGAGTCTCAGTCGTTAAAAGTTGTAAGGAAGAAAGCACTTCAGAATGTTGCTGCAATTGTTGCTTGTGCTCTTGCACTTGCCCAGACAAAGCCTATACCTGTGAGAACAACTTTTTCCCAAGGCTGGCAATGGCTGTCCAAATTGCCTCTAAAGTAAAAACTGCTGGGCGATCAAGGACAAAAGTACCTAGAGTCTCAACCATTCCTGCTCTATCTTCTGGAGCTGGAAGAACTGCAGGTAGGTCTCCTATAGCGGCCATGGATCCAGCCACTGTTCCAACAGTTGATTGTAAAGACTGAGCAACTAGGAGCTGATCTGGAGGAGCAAACACGCTCTCATGTTGTTCTCCTACACACGCCGCTGCCAGCACTCCAGCAACTGGAAACAGACCTCCTCCATCTCCTGTCACTGTTGCGAAGCCCGCCGATGAATCCTAACTGCTGCAGCCTTAGGCGGATGCCACTACACCGGTGACATGATATCTGGCCCCGAGCTGCTGAACAAGTACTCCTGCTCTGCTCCGCTGCCAATAGGGCTCTCTGTTGTCGGTAATCCTTCTGGCCACAGCTCGCTGTGCACCACAAAAGAATCCAGATTTCCAAATGGTAATGGGGTAGACACCGCCAGCACTCTGGAGGGCCTAGGCGCAGGTTTTGCCTTCCTTTTCCCCATCAGCGATAGCGCAGACCACAGCACAAACCCACCAGCAGCCATCTTGCTCTCTCCTCAAATTACTGTCTTCAACATACTCCATCTTAAATCTCAATTGGTACAAAGTTACTGCTAGTACTACTCTTCTTAACAGAGCTTCAGAATTATCCAGTTCCAGGAGGGAGATTTTAAGCCAGTCCTGGATTTCTGACAACACCATCCTGATGTATTATGCAGTCTCCAGGACTGATTTCATTAGGAAGAATCGATGGCTACAAATAACAAACTTCTTTGGGATATAAGCTGAAAATTAGGACTGGTCAAAAAATCTCACTCCTGGAACTGGGTAACTTGGCAGCTGTCTTTAAACTTGCAGTGTACCAAAGATATCAAAATGTATAATATATCTAGGCAACACATAGAACTTGGAAATTCTTTTTAGCCAGATTAGTGGTGCTCAAGATAACTGGATATATTTCTATATCTTTTGTCATATTTTCTTGGCCTCTGATTGCATCTCTTGGTACAGAATAATCACTTGGTACTGAAACTCCTATTAATAATGCCATTCTAAGGATTTTCTTCTTTACCATGATGTCCAGTTTTCTTGCACTGAGCTTTTTATCAGTTGAAATAAGCACATCTCAGATGATCCCAACCACTTCATGTTGTCATATTCTGCTAGAGTTGAGATTCCAGTATTTTTCTGGTACCGTGACATTAGAAAGGGTCATTTTCAGATTGGTAACAAACTTTTCAGACCCCTTTTCAAATGAAAACCCCACACATTAAAAATTGGCCTTGAAGGGGGTAGTTTATAACCGAACACCTATAAAACTTTACAAAAATGCTCCTAATTATAGAAGCAACTAAGACAATATTCAAAAGCTTTTAACTGGTAAACTGGATAAGAAGGTTATCTGGATGAGGGCCTTCAGTCGGATATTCAGTGCCACGATCCAGACAGCACCACTGAATATAATCACTAACTTGACCAGGGCAGAGCATGAACGGAGCTCGGATAGTACCGCTGCTATCCAAATAATGGTGGTGACTATCCGGAGAGTGGCAATTTCCAATCACTGCCTAGGTAATTTATCTGGATAGTTTAGATGCTATCTGGGTAGTAGCTGAAAATCGCCACTGTTTGGATAATTACTGTCATTAACTGGCTAGTTCCTGCACAATCCAGATATTCACTGGCAGCCACTATCTGGATTTTGCCACTGAATATCCAGTGGATATTTAACTGCCACAGCTGACTGTCATGGTGTTTAAATATCTGAAGCTTTAAAAATTATCCCTATATACCTTTATAAAACAGGCTCCTAGAATTACCCCCCAGTAGTGCACAAATTCTCTCATACAAATTTATACCTTTTCCGAGGCAGATGTAGGTCTTTGCGTGAATGCAGAGTTGGCACAATAGATGAATCTTCAGCCAAGTCTCTCCCCATAGTTTGGCATCTCCCCTTCCCTTCCCTACCTCCTACCAGAAGTCCAGCATCTCCTCTTCCCTGTGTCCAGCATCTTCACTTCACTTCCCTTTCCTCTGCTCCGTGTGCAGTGCTTCCCCTCCCTCCATACAGCATCTCACTTTTCTTCCCCACTCTTCCCTGTCCAGCATCTTTCCACATTATCCCTTTTCCTTCTACCCTCACCTTATTCGCTGCCACCCTACCGCTGCCCTGAATCACTGTAAAGCAGTGTGCACTCCATAGAGCCTCTGAATGCAGGCACCAGTTCAAGTTCTGCTGAGTCCTACCCCCTCATATGGAAGCTTTCTGCCAGAGGGGCTGGTACCAGGCAGACCTTGAGCTTGTGCTCAGAGCCCACACCATTCACACGATTTTACAGTGCTTCAGAGTGGCTGCAGCAGTGGCAGTGGTAGTGGAGAAGGAAAGAGAGTAGGCTCTCTTCTGCTATGCTGCCACCCTCTGAGCTCTGTCACCCTTGGCAGATGCCTAGTCTGGCCACTGGTAGGGCCAGCCCCTGCATGTATGCTATGCAAGTATGTGGTCCAACCAAGGAGCACTACACCACGTTATATGAAAGAACCCAGTCTATGATACGTGGTGATCAACCAAGGAACCTTTATTAATTACTCTAAACCTGAAAGCCCCGGAACCTTTATTAATTACTCTAAACCTGAAAGCCCTGAAACCTTTATTAATTACTCTAAACCTGAAAGCCCTAATTACTCTAAACCTGAAAGCTTTCAGGTTTAGAGTAATTAATAAAGGTTCCTTGGTTGATCACCACGTATCATAGACTGGGTGCTATGCAAGTATGTGTACATTCTATAAAATATGCACATACATCACAACCCCACCCTTGCTCCACTCAAACTATACCCTCAGGAACACCTTCACAGAGATTATAAGTAGATTCTATCCTTTGGTGCACCTACTTTTTATGTGTACTGTGTCTGCCTAAAGTAGCAGAATACAGGGGCAGCAGCATGACAGGACAAATCTTACTCCTTCCCACTTCCAGAACCACTACCACCCTACTCCTGCCCAGGTTGACCTGAAGCATGTTAAAGCAGTGTGCCCAGCACAGGGCCTCTGAGTGCAGGCACATGCTCAAACTTTGCTGTATCAGGTGCCCTCCAGCAGGAAATTTGTATCAGAGGGGGTGGGGCATCCAGCGGAGTTTGAGTGTACCCCTGCACTCAGAGGCTCTGCACTATGCATACTGCTTCAGGGCAGCCCAGACAGAGATAATACAGCAATGGAGGTAGCAGTGGAAAAGGGAAGGGTAGGCCCTCCCAAGGGACAGGGAAGATGTGGTAGAGATGCTAGGCAAGAAGGGGTGGGAAAGAAAGGAGGCGATTCTGGACATAGGAGGAGGGGGAAGAGAAGGGAGATGCTGGACACAGGGAATAAGGAAGGTAAGGGTAGATGCTGGACTGTGGTGGGGCAGAGAAGGGAAGATACCAGTCTATGGGGGGTAGGTGGTGAAGGGAATAGAAGAACATAAGAAAAGCCACGCTGAATCAGACCAATGTCCACTGAGCTCAGCATCCTGTCTCTGACAATGACCAGTCCAAGTCACAAGTACCTGATAGATTTCACAAAGTAGATCTATTTCCCATAGTTCATTTCCAGGGATAAAAAAGTTTGACTGACTAATAATTTTCCATAAATTTTTTCTCCACAAACGTGTCCACGGTGACATTTTACTTACTAGATAATGTCCTTTCCTTGAGTCCTGCTAGACCAGTCCAGTCAAGTGGGTTGTGCTCCCCTATCAGCAGACTGGTGGAGACAAAGAACCAATGAAAAGCGCAGGTTTCAATGATATCACTCCCATGCCTCTATTCACCTCAGCCACCAGAGATCTCTTCAGTATCCATCCCAAAGCATACGAGAGAACATGGCAAGCCTCACACAATCTCAATGTGGGTAACAATGAGTAATCAACAGTAGAGAACTATGCACAGGAAAGCATAAACAGAAGGTTCAGTGGAAGATGAACCTGCAGAGAAAAGTATACAAATCATAGGGAACCCAAAAACAGAGCAAACACAGTTCCATGGACAGGCACTGGACTAGTCTAGCAGGGCTCAAGGAAAGGACATTATCTGGTAAGTAAAATGTCGCCTTCCATATCGTCCTGCTAGACCGGTCCACACAAGTGGGATGTACCAAAGCTATGCCTCCACTGGGCGGGAAGAAAACAAAGCACTCGCAAAACCTTAGAGCCAAAGGCCGTGTCTGCCCAAGCGTGAACATCTAAGCGGTAATGCTTGACAAAAGTGAAAAGTGATGCCCACTTTGCCGCCTGACAAATGTCTGTAGGGGTTACCAAGCTCCACTCCACCCATGAGGATGATTGCACTCAGATAGAATGGGCACCCAAATCCTCCAGAAATGGCCAGTTTCGCAACAGATATGCCAAGGTAATGGCCTCCTAAATCCAGCACCCCAATATAGACTTAGCTGCCGTGCCACCTTTGCGCAGGTCATCAAACAGCACAAAAAGATAATCTGACTTACGAAATGAATTTGTAACCTCCAAGTACCAGAGAAGCACCTTCTGGACATCCACAAGGCGAAGATCCTTATCCTTCACCTGACACTGCTCCTTAGAGAAGGAGGGCAGGCAAACCACCTGGTTCACATAAAAGGGAGAAAGCATCTTAGGTAAGAAGAACGGCACAGGCCAAATGGAAACAGCCTCCTCAGAAAAAGATAGGTAAGGATCTCGGCAAGACAGAGCCTGCGGCTCAGAATTCTGCCTTGACGGACGAATCGCAACCAATAAGACCATCTGGAGCATCAAATCCAGAGTAGCGCATTTCAATGACTCAAAGGGCTCCAACATCAGAAACCTAAACACCAGTAACAGATCCCAGGAAGAGACCACAGACTAGACGAGGAGGACGAGGAGGACGCAGACACCAAACCCCTAAAGAAGGCATGAAACATCTGGGTGTAAAGCTAGAGACTTACCAGCCACCGGACCTCTGAAACAGGCCAAAGCTGCCACCTGAACCTTCAGGGAGTTAAGAAAAACGTCGTTCTCCAGATCATCCTGCAGAAAAGCCAACAGAGATAGCACCTTGGCTGCCTCTGGAGCTATTTGTCATGTGCCAAACCATTGCTCAAATAGGCATCAAACCTCCACATATGCCAGGTTGGTAGACCTCCGGGCTCTGAGCAGAGCAGAATCACCTCCAGAAGGTAGCCCTCATGCGCTAGCCATCTCCTTTCAAGAGCCAAGCTGTAAGACAGAAGGGAGCTGGGTCCTCTAGGATGATCGGTCCCAATGCAATAGGCCCGAGATGAAGACAAACGAAGAAGCTGTACTTGAGGAGCTGCATCAGACCTCCAAACCACCCTTTCCTCAGACATTCTGGAGCCACCAGAATAATCCTTCCCAGGTGATGCCCTATATACCAAATCATATACCCCACCAGGGGCACGGAAGAAACACATACAGTAGGCACTGATATGGTCAAGGCTGAGCCAGGGCATCGATGTCTTCGAACGCCATCTCTGTGTAGGGACTGAAGAAGAGGCACACCTGGCATTGGAGAAGGTCGCCATCAGATCCATCTCGGGGTGAACCTAGTGGCGAAGAAGCAACCAAAACACCTCCTGACTCAACTCCCACTCTCCTGGTTCCAGAGAGTGCCGGCTGAGAAGTCTACTTCTACCTTGCCAATCCAGGCAATGTGCTAAGCTGAGACAGCTAGGAGGTTCTTCTTCACCCAGGCAAATAGGAGAGCCATTTCCAGGGCTACTCCGGAACTCCTTGTGCAGCCCTGCATACTGACATAAGTCACTGCTATGGCATTGTCTGAAAGCACTCAAACTGCCTGGCCCTCAACCAGGAGCCAGTAATGCAGAAGAGCCAACCTGAAGGCCCTCACCTCGAGGCGGTTGATGGACCGCACCACCTCCCTGGCTGTTCAGTCTTGGCACTGGGCTCCCCAGCCCGAGAAACTGGCATCTGTTATCAGAAGGATCCATGAGTATTCATCAGCGGCATGCTTTTCCTCAGAAGACTGGGCTGCTGCCATCACTGCAGGCTGACCTTCACCATCATCAAGAGCAGGAGCCCGAGCTTGAACTCCTGAGAACTTGGGGACCACCGAGTCAGCAAAGACCATTGGAGCACCTGCATATGAGCAGGTGCCCACAGCACCATCTTGATTGTTGTGACATCAATCTGAGGAGCTAAAGATAATTCTGAACTCTGGGAGCCTGCTGCGAACAGAATAGTGACAGGCAATTCAACAATCTTTTATCTGTCTCCTCAGGTAGGAAGACTCTGCCTACTCGAGTATCAAAACGTGCTCACAGGAACTCCAGGGACTGGGAAGGCATCAACTGGCTGTTTCCCTGATTGATCACCCAGCCAAGGCTTTCCAAAGAGGACACCATTTCAGTTACTAACCAAGATGCCTCTGAAAGAGAATGGGCTTGGACGAGCCAGTCATCCAGATATGGGTGCACACAAATTCCTTGATGCCATAGTGCCACAACCACCACCACTATGACCTTGGAGAACGTCCTTGAAGCAGTGTCCGAATGGAAGGGCAGCGAACTGAAAATGAGAGCCAAACATGACAAATGCAGATACCTTGCTGATCCTTCCGGATTGGGATATTAAAATACGCCTCGGCCAAATTCAGAGATGTCAGGAACTCCACCGTGCACACCACTTGAGACATGGATTGCAAAGTTTCCATCCGGAAGCACAGGGCGTGCAAGTGTTCATTGTTACCCTTGAGGTCCATAATGAGTCAGAATGAGCCGTCCTTTTATGGAACCACAAAATAGATGGAATATCTGCCCTTGCCATGATCACCCAGGGGAATGGGCACCACTGCATTCAGGAGTAACTACTTGTCCAAAGTGATCCGTACAGCAGTCCTTTTGTTCACAAAACAAGGTGAGATGACAAAAGCATCCGAGATCAGCTCTTTGCATTCCAGGACATAGCCGTACAGAATGGTGTCTAGCACCCAATGATCCCTGGTGACCCGAGCCCATTCCTGAAGAAGAAGTGAAGCCTGCCTCCAAATGGAGGAACCAGGCAATGAGCCCCCAAACCTTCACTGTGCAGCCCAGGAGGGTCCTTATCTGGAGGGGACCGAGGTCCTAGGCCTACATGCTCCACAAATGGACTGAGAATGAGCAAGAAGGCTTTCCAGGCCAGTAGTAATGGGAGTCCGAGACCCCCGGAAGTCTGGCCAGCGCACCCGTGAGGAGTGGGCGGAAGCTGACAGAATAAGGGCTCCTGCCCGCTTCACAGGCCCTCTAGACCTATCCTCCGGAAGGCGGTAAGATTTTGTCTCTCCCAGGTCCTTCACCAGCTTCTCCAAATCGGCCCCAAAAGAAGCTTCCCTTCAAAGGCCATTTGGGCCAAATGGGCTTTGAAAGATGTGTCCACTGACTAGCCAAATCCAACACCATGTTACCATTGACAGGACATTATTCCTGGCCGCTAGACATATCAGATCATACATGACACCCAAAGGAAGGCCATATCTGACTCCAAAAGGGGTTTACTATCATCTGGTGGAAGAGACTGAATCCACTGGAGCAGGTCTTGAGACCTGCACATATTGCCAATTGGGGCTTGGGTAGGAATGCACATTGGAGCCGCTCAGGCAGAACGCACACTGATTGCACAACCGCCAGGCAAGATGCAAGTATTACGCCGAGCATTAGTAGTAAATTTGAGAGACTAAGATCATACTCCACATACTCTGGCTTAGAAGTGAGGTTCATGACTGCCATAGTATGCGCAAAACTAACCCATTTGGAGAAACTACCGTGAGTAAAAAGTGCTAGCAATGTGTACAGAAAACAGCGGGAAACACCCACACCATGCCAACAGCTGCCAGCAGCCCACCTCAAATTGTGCCCCAGACAGTCGGAACTGGGAGCCCCCTACAGGGACAATGACAAGGTTAAGCCTTGGTATTCACCCCATGAGAGCCCCAGGCAGAAAACTTATGCTGGACTCAGCTCTTCTCCCTTATAACTGTTTCTCTTGCTTTTCAGACACTGTGTTTTAAGGTGGCTGGCAAACAGATTCTTCAGAGAGCCTTCCGCAATTTTAGGGAGAGAGCAGGAGGGACAGAGGAGGGGGAAGGGCATTGAGGTTGTATGAGGCTACTGAACTCTTCCAATTTTCTGGCTGCTCAATAGGCTCTTATCATGATAACAGTACAGAGCAGAACCAATTTTCCCTCCTCCTATGGCTACCAAAACGTTTGCAGTCTAGTGGAGCCTCCCACGTTGTGCTCAAGTGAGAGAGTCATCCTCAAGGTGGTCATTCACAAGTGTTTGAAAACAACTACATACAGCCAACATTGACCAATGATTTGCCATCAGAAGAGGTTAATCCTCTGAGAGAGAAGGAGAATCCCACTCAAGGAGTTTTGCAAGATGACACTAAAATAATTGGGGTTTTACCCTACATGGCTGGTTCACAACAGGTGACCATGATAATAAAAAAACATCGGCCAATGATGACTCTACATAGTGTCACCGACTCCCCAGGCCCCTGTGGTGGAAGGCTGGAGATGTGCAGTGGGGTCCTCTTATTTCAAGCAGGGACTTTATAATGTCCCCTGGGTTTGTGTGTCCCAATAGCCAGTCAATAAGAAAGTAGTTGTGAGCGAGAGACTAAGCTTTCAAGAGGTTTTATTTCCCGTCCCGGGAGAATTCTTGCATCAATGTTACAAAAAGGAAATAAACCATATTTTTCTGGTAACACAAAAAGATCAGTAAGGATAACAAAAATGCTTCTTTTCAGCTTAAACAAACAAAACAGGAAAACAGTTTTCTTACTTTTCAGAAGAACTGTGCTGTTGAAATCAGTGCCACCTGCACAGATTTCAATGGGAACGGCACTTCAGCAAAAAGAGGTTATAGCATCTGAAAGAACTAGTGTACAGTCCATTCTAGAGCAATTATCAGTATCAGCACAACATTCATAATCCATATCTTCAGGACTTTCTTCTGTGCAAACTTGCTCAGGGCTGTAACTTCTCTGGCAATCATTTAACTCTCTTTCTTCATAGCTGAAGCTGCTCTCATTTCTATCAGTGAGGAAAGGCTGTTTACCATAGAGTCTGGCTTCTGCCCTCACGGGATCTTTCCCTCTCAGATCTCTAGACAGGAATTCCAGTGCCCCTCTATTCCATTCACCAGGGTGCTTCCCAGCCCAGCGTCGGTTTGTTTGCTTAGAAGTGTGACTGCTAAGCCTGTTATCTATCTCTCTCTCCCTCGGTTTGCTATAAGCAATTCTCGTCAGCTCACAGCCAGGCTTTTCCTTATTGTAGCCCTGGTTTAAAACACTGACCTGAGAGAATTCTTCTGAGGCCAACTCTCCTTCAGAGCAGATAGATTCTTCTTCAGAAACACTCCAGTATGGCTCCTGGGATCTCTCTCTATCCCTTCCTCTGCCTTGGTTTCTGGCAATGGCTTCTCTGCTAGTTGCAGTCTTTCTGTATCCTACAGCTCTGTCAACTGCTTCTGGGCTGGTGTAGTAACTTCCTTCTTTCCTCGTGCCTTTAGCTGAGCTTCCTGTTGTGCTCCTCGTGTATCTGCTGGTGTTTTCCTTCCTCCTCCCCTCTGTGCTCAAAGCTGACCCTATTTTAACTGCGTCATAGCTTGAGACTTCCATTGGGCTAACTTCCTGCAGCTGTTTCTGCCTTACTAATGAGCCCTTACGTAATGCTCTCTCTGGGTGTTTTGCTGCAGCATGAGCTTGTGTTTTCCTTTGTTGCTCATGGCAACCCCTAGCCATGTGCTTCTCAGTGTGCCTTTTAAAACTCCCCCGAGCATTTTCCTGCATTTCCTCTGGTCTATTCTGCCCTGGACCATGACAAATCCCCCCTTAAACTATTCCTGGCTGCAGTCCTTACCTGACAGCCGGGAATACCTTTTTGAGACCTACCTCTAGGCTCCAGTCTCTGGGGTCTATCTCGGTATATCAGTGTGACTAAACTAGCCATGGCAGACCGTTCCTTCCACAATTTAAGGACGTTAATGTGGTATGTCTGTTGGCGGCCCCTCTCATTTTCTACTTTATAAGACACAGGGCCAACCTTCCCCACCACTGTTCCCGGGCCCCTCCACCTGGACTCAAATTTTGGTCCGGGGTCAGATACCTGGATCAAGACCTTATCACCAATTTTTAGGTGTCGCTGCTTGGTGCCCTTATCATAATATCGCTTTTGTTTATTCTTACTAGCCTGTAGATTTTCTCTAGAGGCTCTAGCGGTTCTTTCCAAGCGCTGCCTTAGTTCTTTAAGAAATTGGGGTACCCCTACCTCCTGTATGGTTGGCTCCACCCATTGCTCGTGCAAAATATTCAAGATACCTCTTGGAGTGCAGCCAAACAATAACTCGTATGGGGATGCCCCCAGGGACGTCTGTGTGCGCTCCCTGCAAGCATACAATGTGAACGGGAGTAACGTATCCCACTCTTGCATTTCTTTTTTCGTCAGACCCCTGCGTAATAGCTGCTTAATCGACTGGTTTGTACGTTCCACCAGTCCGTTCGATTGGGGATGGTAAGCAGATGTTTTGATGTGGCGAATGCCAAAGGCTTCCCAAACCATGGCCAGATGTCGTGAGAGAAAATTGCTCCCCTGATCAGTCAGGACTTCCCTAGGGAAACCTACTTCACAAAAGAGTTTAATTAACTCTAGAGCTATCAACCTAGCTGACGTGTTCCGCAAGGGAATGGCCCAAGGGAACCGGGTGGCATGGTCAACCACAACTAAGATATACTTAAATCCTCTCGGCGTTTTCACCAGAGGTCCAATGATGTCCATACCCAATCTATTAATAGGAGTTGCTATCGTAGGGGTCGAGACCATTGGCACTGCCTTAGGCTTCGCAACCGTCACCCTTTGACAGCTTGGACAAGCCTCACAGTACTGTCGCGTCTCTTTAAAAATCCCTGGCCAATAAAACCTAGTTAAGATTTGGTCCAGCGTACCCTGAACCCCCTTATGACACCCCACCGGATGATCATGGGCCAATCTTAAAACACTGGCTTTAAAAGTCACGAGAACTACTAGTTGTTTTCGCACAGCATCATTATGGGGATTTATAGACTCTCTATATAGGAGGTCATCCTCTAAGAAAAACCTGGGTAGGTTCTGTCTAACCTCTTTTGCCCATTCGAATGCCTTCTTCAGCGCTGGGTCAGCCCTTTGCTCCATGGGAAAGGAGGGAAATTTTTTCACCACCTCCGCCGGTACCCATGGTAACCCTATGGAACCTTCAAGTTCGGCCCTCCCCCGGGTTCTAGCTTGTCTTTCCTTGCGCTTTTTAGCTTTCTCTTTCCTCTCTATTTTCTCAGAGGGATGTATTATATCCTCGTGGCTAGGGAGAGTAACTTCCTCCTCTGGGTCCTCCCTTTGAGTGTCTTTCTCTTTTAGATCCCCTTTTGGAACATTCTCTTCCCCTTCCGGGTCCTTAGTGTGCTCATGTGACCCTCCCCCATCCTTTGAGGGTCCTGCCTGAGAGCGAGTGGATATTAGCCCCAACTTAATAGCCCACTCTTTTTCTAACTTATAGTGTAAAGGAGGCCAATCTTTTCCTAAAACTACATCATCTGGGAGTTTTGGAACTATAGCCATTTTCATCACTTCAGTGGTGCCTAAACCTTTTATGACAGCTTTGTGTAAAGGATAAGGAACAAACGTGCCGTGCACACATTTGACCTTCACATGACTGTCTGCTCGACTCGGGGGCGACTGACGGTTCTCCTCTATGAGCTCCCAGAGTTCTTTGGAAATCAGACTCTGGTCAGCCCCCGAGTCAAGTAGCGCTAAGGTATATATACCTTCCACTTGCACTTGTATGCGGTATTCATCCTTCTCCGCTTCCTCTGTCCCTGTCATCAAAACCATCCGTTCGGTACAGGATCTTTGGTAATGCCCAGCCTTTCCACACCTGAAACATTTACCCTTAGGCATGGGATGAACATCATCATCAGAGACATTGACATTTACTGCTGCAGGGTTATACATCCTATCATGTACATATTTTCCTTTCCTATTCTCTTTCCTTCTCCCTGCTGCTAGCCAGATACCGTGCCCCGAGGTGTCAGTTCTCTCAGCAGCGAAGTATCGCTCTGCCAGAGTAGCTGCATCCTCCGAGGTCTGGCACTGCTGGAGGGTAAGGAAAGTTTTTAGCCCGTTGGGAACAGCCTGTAGAAATTGTTCCAAAACAATTTTATCTATGACTGTTTCCATTGTTGCACCTTCTGTTAACAACCATTTTCTTGCTAGACTCTTTAATCTTTGTGCTAGGGCTTTAGGAGTTTCCTGGGGCTTAATCCCTGCCTCTCTCAACATTCTCTGGTAATGAAGAGGGGTAAGCCCTAACCTATCTTTTACGGCCTTTTTGACCTCAAGATAGTTAGAGGCTAACTCCGCGGGCATAGCCTTATAGGCCGAAAGCGCCTCTCCAGAGAGCGATAGGGCGAACCGAATGGCCCATTGCTCTTCTGGCCATTTTAGAGTAGTGGCTATACGCTCGAAAGCGTCCAAATAGTCGTCCAGGTTATCCTGAGGCTGTAATGGCCTTAAAGAAAAAGCCTCATACGACCTCATTCCTGCAGCTTGCAATGTCATGGGGATATCCGCTCCAGTGTCCGCTGGTTTCTTCAGTAAAGCTTCTATGGCCTCAATCAATGGCTTCTGCTGTGCTTGTATAGTCTGCGTGGTCTGCTCCTGTAGAAAGTGGATGAGCTTGACCTGCTTATCCCACTGCTCCTTCATCCAGTGAGCTACCTCACGAGGCTCCATCTTTCACTGATGTACCTGTGGGAGAAACAAGAAAAAAACCAAACCAAGTGCGATACCGCCACTTCTATGTATATATTTTTTTTTCTTTTTTCCACCGTCTTCCCTCTGCCCACCAACCCCCTCTTTCTCACTCTTATCCTCCCTGCACAGGCCTAGGTACCCTTTACCTGAGTCTCCTGGCAGGGGTCAGCCTATGAGAAAGTTTCTTTTCTGGTCAGCTCTTGGTGGCAGGAACCTGCTTGACAGTGCTTCTCCTTTAAGATGTTTTTTTCCTTGCAGACTGTAATCCTCTGTGCTTATTCCTTTTGCTGTCTTATGCAAAAATCCTGCAGACGTCGCCACTTTGTCACCGACTCCCCAGGCCCCTGTGGTGGAAGGCTGGAGATGTGCAGTGGGGTCCTCTTATTTCAAGCAGGGACTTTATAATGTCCCCTGGGTTTGTGTGTCCCAATAGCCAGTCAATAAGAAAGTAGTTGTGAGCGAGAGACTAAGCTTTCAAGAGGTTTTATTTCCCGTCCCGGGAGAATTCTTGCATCAATGTTACAAAAAGGAAATAAACCATATTTTTCTGGTAACACAAAAGGATCAGTAAGGATAACAAAAATGCTTCTCTTCAGCTTAAACAAACAAAACAGGAAAACAGTTTTCTTACTTTTCAGAAGAACTGTGCTGTTGAAATCAGTGCCACCTGCACAGATTTCAATGGGAACGGCACTTCAGCAAAAAGAGGTTATAGCATCTGAAAGAACTAGTGTACAGTCCATTCTAGAGCAATTATCAGTATCAGCACAACATTCATAATCCATATCTTCTAGTCCCACAGATGCTCCTTGTGGTCTTGGGCAAGCCACTTAACCCTCCATAGCCCATGTTCCCTGTAAGTATTAGTGTATGTGTCTCATATCCCTGCTTGTTAAATGTATCCCCCAATTGTGTTGTGACCGCTTTGATTGAAGGATAAGGCGGTATACAAAAACTGTCTAAATAAATAAATAAATAAATAAATATCTTCAGGACTTTCTTCTGTGCAAACTTGCTCAGGGCTGTAACTTCTCTGGCAATCATTTAACTCTCTTTCTTCATAGCTGAAGCTGCTCTCATTTCTATCAGTGAGGAAAGGCTGTTTACCATAGAGTCTGGCTTCTGCCCTCACGGGATCTTTCCCTCTCAGATCTCTAGACAGGAATTCCAGTGCCCCTCTATTCCATTCACCAGGGTGCTTCCCAGCCCAGCGTCGGTTTGTTTGCTTAGAAGTGTGACTGCTAAGCCTGTTATCTATCTCTCTCTCCCTCGGTTTGCTATAAGCAATTCTCGTCAGCTCACAGCCAGGCTTTTCCTTATTGTAGCCCTGGTTTAAAACACTGACCTGAGAGAATTCTTCTGAGGCCAACTCTCCTTCAGAGCAGATAGATTCTTCTTCAGAAACACTCCAGTATGGCTCCTGGGATCTCTCTCTATCCCTTCCTCTGCCTTGGTTTCTGGCAATGGCTTCTCTGCTAGTTGCAGTCTTTCTGTATCCTACAGCTCTGTCAACTGCTTCTGGGCTGGTGTAGTAACTTCCTTCTTTCCTCGTGCCTTTAGCTGAGCTTCCTGTTGTGCTCCTCGTGTATCTGCTGGTGGTTTCCTTCCTCCTCCCCTCTGTGCTCAAAGCTGGCCCTATTTTAACTGCGTCATAGCTTGAGACTTCCATTGGGCTAACTTCCTGCAGCTGTTTCTGCCTTATTAATGAGCCCTTACGTAATGCTCTCTCTGGGTGTTTTGCTGCAGCATGAGCTTGTGTTTTCCTTTGTTGCTCATGGCAACCCCTAGCCATGTGCTTCTCAGTGTGCCTTTTAAAACTCCCCCGAGCATTTTCCTGCATTTCCTCTGGTCTATTCTGCCCTGGACCATGACAATAGTTGTATTCAAACTGAGGTACAAATAGCCTATAGCAGAAGTTCTAATTTACGAGACCGAGTGGTTCAACAGCTTCCCCTAATGACCGACTGGTGATTTTTGACAGATCTGGGGTCATCTCTGGACACTTTGAATGTGGATCATGTGCTTATTGTACTACCACAATTAGTGGTTCTAGTTGGGTAGATGAAGCAACGGGCAAGTTGTACCATTCATGTTGGAATACGTTATGTATCACTTCTCATGTGGTCTATATGATCCTTTGCGCTCCCTTAAATATGTCGGTTGTACTATTCATCCTATCAAATTTAGACTGCATGAACATTCTTCATGGCTTAATACAAAGGTGATGGCAGCCCTAACGGTTAATCATTGTGTTCAGTTTCAACACACCTTTGTGGATCTAAAGTGGAAGGTGATGGATTGGGTTCCCCACAACCCTTGAAGGGGGAGGGGGGATCGACAATGTAAACTGCATTTTAAATTGGTTACATTGACTCCTAAAGTTTTAAATGAAGTATTAGATAGGCGGAGTATACTCTGATGGTCAGGACAATTTTCAAATCATGTGATCAGGCTTTTCCTCTGATGACGTCACATGCCGCAAATTTAAATGTGGAGCTCTAAATTGTCTTAGTCATTATGACTGGAGAGATAGGATGGATGGGAGACATCATCAGGAGTGTTGAAACGGCTTTGCAGCAAAGGAAAACAAGCTCTAAACACAGTGTTGTGTTCGTGTAGTTGGGACGTCACAATGATCATCATTAAATGGGTTCGGGTCTTGCCTGTGAAATGGAAGACTGATGATTGGAGAGGACGCCAAAACATTCAACAAAGAATTGGTCTGACCCTTGACAGCTTACGGATTATTTGTAGCAGCAACAAAACCGCAAGTTTCTTCTAAGACTTTTTATAAATGTTTTTAAGGTGTTTCACACAGATAGTTTGTGTTTGGAATACACTTAAGGGTGTTTGATACACTGTTTAAAAATATTAAAATGGAAAGTTTGTCACAAGAGATCATTGACAAACATTCTGACAAAAGAATTAGTATTTCATTAAGAGCTCTAATTTTCAGGAAAGTTTCACAATTTTTTGGGCTATATTTTTGACATGCGGAAACCAGAATTGCATACAATACTCACAGTGCAGACTGATCATGGAGTGAGAAAGAGGCATTATGATATTCTTCATTTTATTTCCTAATGATTCATAATATTCTGCATAGCTTTTTTTGCCACTGCCCACAATGAACAGAAGATTTCAATGTACTGTCTACAATGACAGCTATATCCTTTTCCTGGATGATGACTCCTAATGTGGATCCTAGCATTGTGTATCTATGGTTTTGGTTATTCTTCCCTATGTGCATCACTTTGCATTTGCATGACTTTCTAATTTGGCCAAGAGTCTCTCATGAGGGACTTTGTCAAAGGCTTTCTGAAAATCCGCACACACTATATCAACTGGCTCACCTTTGTCTACCTGTTTATTCACACCTTCAAAAAAATATAACAGATTAGTAAGTTGTACTACATCTTCCCAGCTTATCGATATTTCTTTCAATTCTTCCAATACATCACCTTTAAATTCCATTTCAGGTATGGGCAACTTCCCTACCTTTTCTTCAGTAAAAACCAAAGAATTCAATCAGTCTCTCCGCTATGGCCTTGTCTTCCCTTAGCGCCCCTTTTACTCCTCTATCTTCTAATGGTCCGACTCTCTCACAAATTTTTTGCTATGAATGTACTTGAAAAAGGTTTAATATGCATTTTTGCTTCCATGACAAGCTTTTTTTCAAATTCTCTCATTGCGCACCTTATCAATGCCTTGCATCAAACTTGCCAGTACTTATGTTGTTTCCTGTTTTCGTCATTTGTCTCCTTTATCCATTTCCTGAAAGATGCTTTTTTGGCTACAACAGCCTCCCTGACTTCACCTTTAAATCATGCTGGCAGTTTTTTGGCCTTCCTTCCACTTTTCTTAAAGCATGGCATACATCTGGTCTGCACTTCCAAGATAGTATTTTTAAACAACCCCCATGCTTGATGCAAACCTTTGACCTTTGCAGCTGCTCCTTTTAGTTTTATCCTTAATTATTTTCCTCATTTTATCATAGTCTCCCTTTTGAAAGTTAAAAGGTAGTACTGTGAATTTACTTGCTGTCCTCTCACCATTTATTAAATCAAATGTGATCATGCTAGGATCACTACTGTCAAGTGGCCCTAACACCCTTATCTCTTGCATCAGATCCTGTGTTCCACTAAGGACTAGGTCCAAAATAGCTTCCCCTCTTGTCGGTTCATGAACCAGCTGCTCCAAGTAGTCATTTATTCCATCTAGAAACTTTATCTCCTTAGCATGTCCTGCTGTGACACTGACCCAGTCAATACCATGGTAATTGAATTCACTCATTATTACTGTGTTGAAACGTTTGTTAGCTTCCCTCATTTCTTTTAGCATTTCATCATTCATCAGTTCAGTCTGGCCAGGCAGATGGTAGTACACCACCACTGCCATTGCCTTCCCCTTTTTACATGAATTTCTATCCACAGAGATTCTACGGTATAGTTTCCTGAAAACTTTAATCCTGTGTGACTCAATGCCTTCTCTAACATAGAGCACAACCCCTCCACCAATTTGATCTATCCTATTATTGCTATATAATTTGTACCCAGGTATCACAGTATCCCATTGGTTGTCCTCCTTCCACCAGGTCTCTCCCATCTTATTTTTTAGACTTCTAGCATTTGCATACAGGCATTTCGGAGGTTGTATTTTATTCATAGTAACATAGTATATTGTCACACGCTGTGAGCCCAAGCGGTAGCAACTAGTATTGCTTGGCTCTGTGTGTGTGGTAGTTGTGCCTTCAGTTGTACAAATCACAAAGAGAACTTCTTTTTAAGTTTAGGGTTTTATTCCCCGTCCCTTGAGGTTTCTTTATCTTCAGGTAAACATAAATTAAGAATCAACTTTGGCATAAACAAAAGTTAAATGAGCAACACAAACAGCTTCCTTCAGCTTTTAACTTTAAACAAAACAAAAGAACAAACAGCCTAACTGTTTCAATAACAGATCCTTTTTATCGTGGCTGATATCACAGCTATAGCACAGCTCACGTCTGTTTGGCTGGAGAGTGAGTGAGATACAGCATGCAGCTTCTATCACTGGAGCTAAGGTCACACAGTAAGCGTTTATCTTAATGAGAACTCTGACTCAGTTACAGTTAGAGAACAATCCATCAATTCTGGACTTACAGGTACTTCAGAACTTTCACACTCCATCAATTCAGGTTCATTAGCATTTTCATTCTTAACGTCAGATGTGGAATGAAAGTATGGCTGGCTTAGTTCATTACCCAGGAAGTTTCTCTCTCCCTCTGAAGAAATGTCTCTCTGGGAACTACCATATACCTTTGAGCTGAACCTTTCAGAGCTCTGCCCCTGCTGGCATCTTAGCAGATGGCTCAGGTCTCTATTTGCTCTGCTAGTTGGATAATTATGGCAGACTCCCTGCCTGTTCAGAGCTAGCCCTCGGAACTCAGCTGAGCTAGATTGCAAAGCTTTTGACGAGGATTTTCTAGAAGCTGGGAGCTCACACTGATTGGGAAAATCTTCAACTTCTTCTGGCAAGTAAATCCTTCTTCTCCTAGGCTTTCTATAACCAGGGGAAAAGTTATTCTCAGCCTCTAGATAGCTTGGCTTTATGGGGCTGTTTCTATACCTCCAGGGTTTATCCCTCTCATGTAGCCAATAGCTCTTACATTCACTACTTGCACCGGTACCTGCTATTGCAGTCTTCCCACGTTTCTCTTGTTCTCCATATACATACACACTCTCAGGCTGCTGCCTTCCCAGTGTTTCACACAGGTCATAGGATTCTCTCCGACCTTCACGCTGGCTCCCTTGTTGCTTCAATGACCCATTCTCACTCTCTTCCTTTCTTTCACACCAACTCCAGGCTTTCCACGGCTTCAACTGTATTTGCTGCTGCCTCTCAGATTGTGACCTTTGCTGCCTCAACTCCTCTCTGCTTCTAATTGTTTGGGAGCCTATTTTATCTCCGTGTTTCCTGACTCCACCTCCACCCAGCTGATCCTGATCAGGCAAAGCGAATTCCCTTCCTTTGCTGTCTGGGTGTGTCCTCATGGGCTCTGTGCACGTGTGCCTAGGTTGTTCATAGCAACCATCAAACATTTCTTTGTTTACCTTGTCACTTTTTCTGTGATCATTCATGCTGATCTGCCTTTTCTCGGGTTGCCCTAGGTCTACCTTGTGACAATATGATGGCAGATAAAGACCAGCATGGTCCATCTAGTCTGCCCAGCAAGGTGGCAAGAGTAGGTGCACCTGCCACTCTGTGCAGGTCACCTCTCCCCATGCATTTATTTAGGGGTGTATCCACCGCTACGTGCAGGTCACACTTGTTTGTTGAGATATAAGAGATAGTTAAGTTTATTTTAATTTTATCCTGTTGCTATAAAGAAATCCACTGTCTCTGCCCCATGCCATTTTGAATTCTGTCACTGTATTTGCTCCCACCACTTCCATCGGCAGGGTATTCCAAGCATCCACCACCCTTTCAGTGAAAAAGTATATCCTGATGTTGCCTTTCAGTTTACCCCCTCGCAGCCACTGTTCCCTCTAAGCTGTGCGCGTGTGCGCGCGCACACACCTTGCCGAGCGAGCGCACATACTTTACAACAGAGCGCACAAAAATTACGGTTCTGATTCTGATAGAAAACAACACAGATGTCTTAAAATTTAAAAGTTGTGATTGTAATTACTAGAAATTTTCCGCTTCATTTAGTAATCATCTATTTTCATTTAATTTGATTAAAATCAATGTGGTGGCAATACTGTATTCTGATGTGTCGTTATGTGGCGCACAAAAATTTAACCTTTCTTCAAAAGCTGCACACAGCTGATATTTTATGCGCACACAGCCTACAGAAAATTAGAGGGAACATTGCTCGCAGCTTAGCACAGTTACTTACCTGTAACAGGTGATCCCTGGAACAGCAGGAATTAGTCTTCACACGTGGGAGATGTCGCCGACGGAGCCCGCACGGGAAAATGCTCCCCAGCATCCAATCAGAAAGCCTTTGGGAGCATCCCCCGCGCCTGTGCGGTGGCTTCCCGCCCTTCCCACTGCCTCTCCCCAGTTGAGTTTCATAGCTGAGCCGGCAGGAGAGGAAGGAATAGAGAAAAAGAGAGATACAACTCCCAGGGGAGGTGGGCGGGTTGTGAAGACTAATTCCTGCTGTTCCGGAGATCACCTGTTACAGGTAAGTAACTGTGCTATCTCCAGGAACAAGCAGGAATGAGTCTTCACACGTGGGGACTCCCTAGCTTAGGATGCCCGGGGAGATCCCATAAGCGCAGCCCAGACGGGATGGCATTTGCCCAGCCTGAATCTCCGGCATCCCCTGAGGGATGGAGGGCAGGAGTTGAATAGAGGAACAGCGAATCCAAAGACTACGGAGGCAAGTCTTTAGAGTGCAGAACAGGTACCATTAGGATACAGAAAAAAAAAAACCCAGGCTATGGGAGTAGGCAGAGGGGAGCATGAAGAGAATCATTAAGCATGTAATGAGTAAATGACCTAGTACCATACAGAGCTTACCGGCCATTACGTTTCTACTGAATTAATGGTTTAGAATCCTGTACTGCTTACCCACCGGGTTGTCGGAAGTAGTCCTGTGATAAAGGCACTGTAGACGCAGTAGCGAGGTCATCAAGGAAACTTCACCGCAGCGGGGAGGAAGTTCCAAATCCGGAAGGCCATGGGATCCAGGCGTCAGCTGGGTCAGGAGAAGGATGGCAGGTCTTCCAGGGGGCTCACGGCAAGCTGAGCACTCCCTTAGGAGTAGAGTCCATAACTCAGAGGACCAACAGTGGAAGACATGCCGAACTAGCGAGCCTATCCCGGAGAAGAGTAGAGGTGTACCCCGGAGCAGAAGGGGTACACAGTCTGCCCTAGCGAGAGATAGGGAGACAAGGGTCCAGACCTCTGGGAGGAGGACCTAACTGAAAAGGGACTGTTGACTTCACAGCAGTAGGGTGCCACCAGTCCGCGGCCCGACGGGGATTAGGCAGGCAGACTGGCCGGACCCCCTGGGGGGGGGGGTGAGTACCGGCCATAGGGGGAAAAGCGGTAAACACAGGTACTGTGGGGATCCCCCAAGGCGCCTGCCAAGCAGATGATATCTAGTATATCTAAGCCGGTGGACATGGGGACGCCCCCTCCGGTACTAACGCAGGCACGCCAGGGGGCCTGCCTCCATGAGCAGCACTCAGGTAAGGCGGATCTGCCATCGATCCCCAGAACGTCCACCTGGAGAGGTGGCCGCAAAATCCGTTAGGGGAGGGATCTTTCCCAGAGGGCAAGGGCAGATCGGCGAGCTAAGAGCGCGGTAGCGCGGGGGACGGAGATAGCATCAGTCTGGTAGAATGCCGCAGGGGTTGGAGGCCCTAATGTGTCCCCAGGACCTGCGCGTAGAAATTGTCCCCCGCACAATCGGGGGACATGAGGGTATAGTCCCTGGAGAGTATAGGGGGACTATAGCGGCTGGAGGGGAATTCCAGTACGGAAGCAATCAGCAAGAGGATACTGGCTGAGAGGGGTTCGGGGACGTACCGAAGAGTAAGTAGGGTGACCGTGGGCCAGAGCGATCACGGCGTAAGGTGGTCTCCCTTTCCCACGGAGGAGAAGACCTGAACCCCTAGATAAGTCCCCGAACATTTTCCAACGGGACGAGCCCCAGAGTAGAGCTCTAGTCTAAGCTTCTGGTAAGGAGGTTAAGAGCAGGCAGCCGCCCACCTGAGCCTAAAAATGCTTAGTATGAGAGTCCTGGCGCGGGCCCGGGGACATCAACCCGGGGTGAGAGGTCCCTTGCTTGGGCGCGCCTGGAGGCTGAAATTTCCTCTTCCTAGGGAAGGGGGGTCTGGAGGGGCGTTTACCACTACCGGGGGGAAGCCGGGGCTTAGGCTGGCTGCTAACTCTGGGAAGGTTAGCGAAGCACTGTGCGACCTGACGTAAGGCTTCGCTATTGAAGAGGTGATCTCCGTCGCAGGGAGAATTACCCAGGATGTGCTGTGCCCGTCGACACAACTCGTACGCCTGCAACCATGCCGTGCGGCATGCTCTAATGGCAACAGCAGAGGCTCTGCTGACCGACCGGAAGGAGTCCAGCGAAGTACGAGAAAGGAACCCGGAGATATTCCTGCAATGATAAAGAAGCAGGGAATATTCAAAGGCCTTGGTTGCAGATACGAAGGTGGATAACCGAGATAATCTCTCGGTGACCTCCCGAAGCGACAGACTCATATAAAATATATATGAAATAATTCTGCCCGCCAGCATAGACATTTGGAAGGCTTGACGTCCTAGAGTATCTAGCGTCTTCGAGGCGCGGCCTGGAGGGCGAGAAGCATGCCTCACCTTGCTTCCGGCCTTCCTCAGCGCCGATTCCACCACAATGGACCGATGTGGAAGCTGGTGCTGCCGAAACCCCGGGGACGGAGGCACCCGGTACAGAGCCTGCATCGCAGTCGGTGGCGCCAGAACCCTCAAAGGCGACCGCCAAGCCCCCAGCAGGAGATCCTGCAGGGCGGGATGCAGAGGAAGCATCGCGGCTGCCTGTTCCGCAGGGCCTGGGCTCGGATCCAGGATAGGGATGGCCAGCAAGTCCGCCATGTCAAGGAGGAAATCCTGAAAAGGCGGCTCTGCCGGAACAGTTATGGCGGGAGAGGTCGCCCGGGCACTAAGAGGCCGCTCGGGCCGATGCCCGCTGGGCAGAGGAGGGGACCAACCGACCCGGATCGGGGCAGTCAACATGGCGTCGTCGGCTCCTGGAATTGATTCCAAGCTAGGCATCGAAGAAGTCGATGGCACTGACAGCGCCGCAGGAACCGGCCTCGGCCCCGAACCCGGGGGCGGCGCTTCCCCCCGTGACTGGAGCGAATCCGCGGCCGCCGGAGGGCAGGGGCCAGCGGTCTCTGCTCTGCGCTGCAGGAGAGGACAGGGGCCGATCTCGAGACGTGCCGTGGCCAGGCTTTCAAGGCTGGACAACGACTCCAGGCTGGGCATCGAACCGAGCGAGGAGATCGACTCCGTCCTTGAGGCCCCCGGCGGGAGTGATCGCGCCGGTGGTGGAGATCCCAGAGCGCGGATCAGAACCGCGCCGACCGGTGCCGCGAACATCAAGGGCCCCCGAGGACGGTGCTCGGAGGAGAGGGGGTCATCTGACGCCGGCGCCGATGTCGATCGGCGGGCACTGCCCGGCGCCGGGCTCCCTCTCGAACCCGTCCAACCCGGAGAGAAATCCTTCCGGGGCATATGGCCCGTCCCCGAGGGGACCCCGGTCACCCGACGACGAGTCCCTGCAGGGGGGGGAGTGCAAAGCCCCTGTGCCGATGTCGGGGTACCGTAGCGGGGCGGAGCAGACCCAGATTGGGTCGAAGCAGTCAAAGACCCGAAGGCCCCTTCTCTAGGGAAGGGCGGGGCCCTTGACGGCCGCGTCGATGCCAGGGAGTCGCCCGTGTGCTGGCCGACATACCCCGAGGTCCCCGGGGAAGGTCGATGGCGGTCCCTTGTGCTCGACGCCCCTGCCATTGCCGGCAGAGCGGCGCCGCTCGAACCCGGCACCACCATTGCGCAGGGCTGGGATACCGGCGACCCAGCGCGGGTCGAAGCGAGCGGCCCCGAGGGGAGGGAGGCCAGATGACCATCCCTGGTGCGGGGTGGAACCACCGACGCCCACGCCCTCGAAGCGGGTACTACCCCCGCGCATGACCTAAACGTAGGGCCGTCAGACAGTGTCGAGTCGATCGGCCCCCGAGGTGCCGAGGGCAGTGGCTGGCGATCCCCGGAGGGGAGCGGGTCACTCGACATCGACGGGTCGGCACCGCCCAAAGCGGATACCACCCCCGTAGGAACGCCATACCGGCATGAGTCTGTCGGCCCCGGAGGCGCTGAGGACCGCAGCCGCCAATCCCCGGTGAGGAGCGGAACGCTCGACACCGACGACGAGGGGCCGGTACCGCCCGAAGCGGGTACCGCCCGCGCGCATGGCAGGGCTGAAGGAACGCCAGGCTGGACTGAGTCGATCGGCCCCGGAGGCGCCGAGGACAGCAGCCGACGATCCTCGGTGAGGAGCGGAGCGCTCGACACGACGCCGATGCCCGGGGCTCAGTACGGCCTGGAGCGGCTACCACGCCCGAGCATGGCTCGGATGTAGGGAGGTCAGACCCGGTCGAGCCGATCGGCCCCGAAGGCGCCGAGGACACCGGCTGACGATCCCTGGCAAAGAGTGAAACACTCAATGCCGACGCCGATGCCGGGGAATCGGCACCGCTCGAAGCGGGTACCTCCCTCGGGCATGGCTCGGGAATGTTCTGTGAGGAGCGAACCTCAGGAACATCCCGAAACCCCGTAAATACTTTGGAGCCCGAGGACTCCCGCCGGGGTATATCAGCCAAGTAGCACTTGAGGGGTTGGCCGGAGCCGTCGCCATGCCACGCATGAGACTCGCCCCTCAAGACTCGGCTAGTCTTAACAGACTGTTGTGTGGTTACCTGATCCTGGAGGGAAGGACAACCTGATGACCGCGCCTTTGGCGCGAAGACGTCGTCGAGGGATACCCAAAAGAGGGAGGGTCTTCTCCCGACACTGTAGCCCGGGAAAAAAGGGTCAGGCCACAAACAGGAGAGGCACCGGGCATTGGAGTCCACGTGGAAACTTAAGTCCCCGCCGTGAGGCTGGGGGGAGAAGGATCCATGCCCCGGTCCTCAGCGCCCGAAAGGGGCGACGAAAATTAAATGAAAACAATTAAAAGAAAGAAAAAGAGGGGGGGGGCACGGAGGTGCCACCGTCGGCGGGAAAGCCGCGACTACAGAAAAAAGGAAAATTTTCTGCGGTGGCAGGAGGGACGTCCTGCCTGCTCCGCGGAAAATGAAAAACTGGGGAGAGGCAGTGGGAAGGGCGGGAAGCCACCGCGCAGGCGCGGGGGATGCTCCCAAAGGCTTTCTGATTGGATGCTGGGGAGCATTTTCCCGTGCGGGCTCCGTCGGCGACGTCTCCCACGTGTGAAGACTCATTCCTGCTTGTTCCTGGAGATCATGTTATGCCCTCTAGTTTTACAGCTTCCCCGTATTTGAAAATGGTTTGTTTGTTAATTAATACTTTTTAAGTATTTAAAAGTCTGTATCATATCTCCGCTGTCCAGATTCATATTAATCTGGTTATCAGTTGATAATCTGGAATCTTTCATCTCTGCCTGCTCTGTACTTAAGGACATCTGGGTTACTTTTATCTTTATTGGAACCTCTCTAGTGGGATTTATTTTATTTATTTATTTATTTACATTCTCTTATATACCGCGCTATTCTACATCAGTGCGGTTTACATTGAACAAACTGAAATTACATTGAACAGGACATTATAACTTGGAGATAACTATTTTACAGGGAACATGGGCTATGGAGGGTTAAGTGGCTTGCCCAAGACCACAAGGAGCACCTGTGGGACTAGAAACCCCAGTCCTTCCGGCCCAAGGTTGCTGTCCTCTAGTGGGATTTGAACCCCCGACCTTCCGGCCTGAAGTACCTTGCCCCAACCACTAGGCCACTCCTCCATTCCATGCCCTAACTTCCTTCTTTTGCTGGTATCCTTCAGGGATATAGCCTTCCAAACCATGTGCTCATGAGCAACTGTCAGCTTTCCCCTATTATCTAGTTTAAAAGCTGCTCTATGAATTGGAATGTTACAAGATGCTCAAGGTTCTATGTTGAATGATGCTGAGAAGATCAAGAAAAGGTGGAAGGAATATACAGAGTTTTTATATGATAAAGATTAAGTGGACCAACAGCTGTTTCAACCTGTACCTTATGATCGGGAACCATTGGTGAAGAAAGAAGAAGTTGAAGCAGCACTGAAAGCCTTATCAAAGAACAAAGCACCAGGTATTGATAGCATTCCCATAGAAGTATTGCAGCAATCTGATGCAGCTGTTACTGTACTCACAAGGCTCTGCCAAGAAATATGGAAGACAACATCATGGCCAACTGACTGGAAAAGATCTGTGTTTGTACCAATACTAAAGAAATGTGATCCAACTGACTGTGGAAATTATCGCACAATCACTCTGATCCCACATGCCAGCAAGATTCTACTGAAGATTATTCAAAAGAGACTACAACCATACCTGGAACAAGAACTACCTGAAGTGCAAGCAGGGTTCAGGAAAGGGCGAGCAACGAGAGACATCATTGCGGATGTGAGATGGATCCTTGAAAAGACTAAAGAATACCAAAAGGATATCTATTTGTGCTTTATCGACTATAGCAAGGCTTTTGACTGTGTAAACCATGAGAAACTCTGGGCCACATTAAGAAGCATGGGTATACCAGAACACCTGATCGTTCTCTTGCACAATCTGTACATTGATCAAGAAGCAACAGTTCGAACGGAACAAGGAGAAACAGAATGGTTTAAAATAAGCAAAGGTGTAAGACAAGGCTGCATACTTTCCCCCTACCTGTTTAATTTATATGCAGAACAAATCATCAGAGAAGCAGGATTGTATGAAGACAACAGAGGTGTGAAGATTGGTGGAAGACTCATCAACAACCTTCGCTATGCTGATGATACCACATTACTGGCTGAAAGTGAAGATGATCTGAAACATTTGCTTCTCACAATCAAAGAACATAGTCTCAAAATGGGCCTGCACCTTAATGTAACGAAGACAAAGATCATGACAACTGGCATAATCAACAGGTTCATCGTTGAAGGAGAAGAAATTGAAATTGTGAACAACTTTAACCTACTTGGATCAACTATCAATAAAGAAGCAACAAGCAGTCAAGAAATCAGACGATGCATTGCTCTTGGCAGAATGGCTATGAAAGACCTAGATAAGATTCTCAAGAGCAGAGATGTCTCTCTCCATACAAAGATTCGACTTGTTCAAACCATGGTATTTTCAATAACATCATATGGATGTGAAAGCTGGACAGTGAAAAAGATAGACAGGAAGAAAATTGATGCCTTTGAATTATGGTGCTGGCGGCGAATACTGTGTATACCATGGACTGCCCGAAGAACAAACCAGTCGGTACTAGAGGAGATCAAACCTAAGCTTTCTTTAGAAGCTCAGATGACAAGACTTCGACTTTCATACTTTGGACACATCATGCAAAGAGAGAGATCATTAGAGAGAGACATTATGCTTGGCAAGATAGAAGGTCAACGCAAAAGAGGAAGGCCAGCAATGAGATGGATCGATACAATAACAGCAGCTACGGGTACCAGTCTGTCAACAATGAGCCGCCTGACTGAAGACCGAACACAATTTAGGATAGCTATCCAGAGGGTCGCCATGAGTCGACTCCGACTCGACGGCACTTAACAACAACAACAACATCTCCTTTTTAAAGGTTAATGTCAGAAGCCTAGTTTGGAAAAGCCTCTTCCTTTCCCAGAATGTTGCCCGGTTCCTAACAAATCCAAAACCCTCTTCCTTGCATCATCATCTCATCCACACATTGAGGCTCCGGAGTTCTGCCTGCTTTTTGGGCCTGCGCATGGAATGGGAAGTATTTCAGAGAATGCTACCTTGG
Source organism: Ichthyophis bannanicus (assembly GCA_033557465.1). Lineage (NCBI taxonomy): Eukaryota > Metazoa > Chordata > Amphibia > Gymnophiona > Ichthyophiidae > Ichthyophis > Ichthyophis bannanicus. Next base: position 79,509,267 of record CM066048.1, read on the forward strand.
AAGTTCTGGATTTCAACTTTCAACCTAAAAGCCTAAATGTGGCCTCCAGAACCTCCCTCCCAAACTTTCCTATGTCATTAGTACCAACATGTATCAGGACAGCAAGCTCCTTCCCAGCACTATCTAAAACCTTGTCTTGGTGGCACGTGAGGTTTGCTACCTTCGCACCAGGCAAGCATGTTACCAGGTGATTCTCACATCCACCAGCCACCCAGCTATTTACACGGATAATGATTGAATTGCAACTATAATGGCTATCCTAACACTTCCCTCATGGACACATGTTCCTGGAGAAACCTCCTCGGTGCGAGAGGGTTTTGCATCACCTGGAGGACAAGTCCTAGCTATAGGATCACTTTCTGTCACACCAAGTGATGCTCTCTTTTCACGTGACCTCTCTCCTCCAAGGCAGCAGAAAGGCTGCCAGAATAGAGGTGGGACTTCAGTACTACGTCCCCTCTAGGTCTCTATATATCTCTCTGCTTTCCTTAGGTCCACCAAGTCTGCTATTCTAGCCTCCAGAGCTCGGACGCATTCCCTAAGAGCAAAGAGCTCCTTGTGCCTAGTGCACACGTAAGATACCTCACCAACTGGGAGAAAATCGTACATGTGACACTCAGTGCAAAAGACTAGATAGCCCCCATCTCACAGCTGGATTGCTGTCTGGTGGGGATTTCCTTCTGGTACTGGCCTGTGGCGGTGAAGGTTCAGAGATAACATCTCTGAGGTCGTCAGAGTCCAGGGGTCTGTGGTCGTAGTAGGAGGATTCAGAGTCAGATCCTGGAGAGTATCGCCAGTGTTTGGCGTAATGGCGACGGTCGATGCTTCCGGTTCCGCACGGTGCATGGAAGAGGATGGATCCGCCGGAGGAAACGGTGCATGCATCAACATCGATGGAGGACCTAGCATTGACAGATGTATCAGTACCGAGGAAGGTCTGGGCATCTGAGAAGGCATCGGCGAGGACACCAGCATCAGTGGAACTGGCACCGGGGTTGATGGCGGCACCAAAATCGGCATTGAACCGGCTTGCATTCCTGATGTCGGTGCCACTGTAGGCTGCACTGACATCGGGGCCGATGATGGTAGGTGCACTGAAGCTGCTAGTACGACTGCTAGGGCGCGTTCCAGAGTTAGCATGCATTCAGGCAACAATGTCTCCAGGCCTGGTCATCAGATGGAGCGGGGTCAGTCGCCACCGGACCTGGGCCTGGTGTCAGAGATTCCACGGAGGTGGATGCTCCGGGTACCTCTCAACTCCCCACTGCCGGAGATGCCTTGACTGGTTACTGGAATTGGATGATGTCCGAGACGATTCCCGGTGAGCGTGGGAATGCTCCCTCGATGTCTTGGGCCTACCCGAGTGGTCCTTCAGTTTCTTGCCCTGTTCCTTTCGAATCTCCGAGGGCTCTTGGGGCAGCGATTTCTCCTTGGGAGGACGGGAAGGAGAGGAGTCCTTCTCACCATGTCTGGAGTCTTTTGAATGCTTGGAGCCAGAGGGAGCCCTCAAAGAGGTGGAGGCCATGGAGAAGATATCTGCTGGGAAGAGCTCTTCAAACTTCTTGGCTCAATTCCCAAGGCCTCGTTTAGTCATTTGCTTGAAGAGTGCACAGTCTGTTCAGACATGAGCGGGGCCAAGGCACCAGTTATGTTTATCAGTTATCGATACTGTGCCGGAGCACTTCGTACATTTTTTAAAACCACTGGCTGGTTTTTCCATGTTGCCTCAGAGGATAGGCCTCAGAGGAAAAGGAGAGCTCAGAGGAGAGTCTGAGTGAAAGCTTTTTTTTTTTATTTTGTCAAGATAGAAAAAGTAGAAATGAAAATTAGAATAGTGATAAGAAAAAGGTATCAATGCTACAGGTGAAGGCAGTTCTTCAGCGGATACAGGAGTGATCCTGTTGGCTCTGTGGAAAAAAGAGAACTGAGGAGTCAGTTAGAAGAGCAGGAAGGAAGCAGCGCAGGTGCAGTGGATTGCTCCAAAGGCTTTCCTATTGGTAGCTGGGAAGCTTCCTGTGCGGGCTCTGTCGGTACCTGATGTCACCCTATACATGAGGACTGCATTCCTGCTTGTTCCTGGAGATACACTTAATAGAAGCTGGCTTGCTATCACAGTGCCCTGTGTGAAAAAAATACAGAACTTTAAAATACAGAGATTTTATCATATTAAACACAAAGAATTCCATTTAACCCAAGAGTCTCAGAAATTGCCAGCAGGTAAATACTTACAATTGCAGAATCCTTCCCAGCAACAGCAGTTTTTCTCAGTAGTCCTATAGTCTATTCAGGTTTTAAGTTCAGCACTGGTGGCTAGCTGCTTTTGCAGCACTAACTGCTGAATATCAGGCCCCTAATGTATAACCTGACTCACCCAGGCTTGTTTTTCCTGTGTGTCATTTGCTGCTGTGTGCCCTGGAGTGAGGTCACATTCAGGAATGTAGTAGTACTGTTGTTTTGTAGTATAGCCTAAGGATGTGAATTGCTGGATATCAAACACTCCATACTGGAATCCTGTGAGTGATGACTTTGTTAAACGGAATCACAGCCATGGTTTCTTTGGGTATAAGTGGCACTTTGTCCTACACTTAAATACTCCTCTACATGTGGCCATCTTGTGGCTTGCAGTATCCATGGCACACACATATCTGAAGGCTGGACAGTTGGGAAGGATAAGTCATGAATGCTGTTGTCTTAATGAGTCAAAGTCTCTGTGTGAGAACAAGCTGAGGCCAATGGAATACCTGGTGCCCTAAGATGTTGTCCTTCTCCTAAGAATGTGGCTCTCATACACTCTATTACTCATGGGGTTTCTATTCCTGTGGGTACTCCTCAAAGCTTTTGCAAAGTGGGTTGATGGATGTGGGGGGAAGGGGACTAGACTTATTTGTCATAACACCATGCTCACACCTGGTGGGCAAGTCCAAACTCCATGCAAGTATCTGTCTTGCTATCCTGTCATTTTGGCCCAGCTGTAACATTTTATGTGTCAGGTCTATGCCTTCATTGCAAGCCTTATGCATTAGTGAACCCCATGTCATGGATCACTTGGAACCCCAAAGAACAGCATTGCACTCTGTATGTTAGAAATGGTATAACTAAGAAAGCGTGTAATGGGCTTACAGTCAAGACAGAGCTCAAATTTGCCCATCTGATCTCTCTGATACTGTGGCCATAGAAATGCCAAAACATGTTGCTAATGTCTTGTATGTGCAGGTCTACCATCGAATTACCAGTTTAGAGCTAAGACTGGTGCTATGGGGTAGTTCTGGCTCACCAGAAGCCAGACATTTTCTTCTCTGACCCTGATGCACAGTTTATGAGCTGAATGTTGTGATGTGATAGGTATTGATAGGAGGCAAATGCACAGCCGAAGTAAAATGTCTGCTCACTGTATTAGTTGTAATCTGTGCCAGACCTATGCCTTCTGTCATATCATATGGATGCTGCCAGTACACATTGCAGTAACCACCACCACCTAGGAGGTGATCGACACTAAGTATGCAGATAGGAGGAAGCAACATTTGATGGGATGTCATCCAACCAAGGGAAAGAACATATGGAAGCATCAACTTAAAGCAGAGAGTTTCCCCAATTGTTTCTTCTATGTCACCTTTCCCCTGCATTTATCCATAAGAACAAGGGCAGAGGTGAGCCAGGGGGTAAGGGTTCCCTGTAGGATTAATGTGGCCACATCAGAGGGGACTTGTTAAGAGCATGTTTGCATTGCAGTGTGCTCCATTGAGCTCTTCTCTTCAGATATGCAATAGCTTAGGGTATCTCTCCTGCTGGAGTACATGTGAACAAGTCTGAGGGAGTGGGGACCCATAGACTATTGAAAGATGACACATGTCTACAGATATATAAAATGTTTATTTTTTAACTAATATTTAATAGTAGGAGGGAAGGGGAAGGGAAAAGAGGGAAGTCGGTACCACTTGGGGGGGGGGGGGGGGTTGGCAGGTTAGAATGGATGACAGGAAACTGAATGGATGCCTGCACAATCTAGGGCAGTTTCCATGCAGACCAGATCATCCACCAGCTGCTCTAGGACCTCCGACATCTGCTGTGTCCTCTCATCTACCTTCTTGAGGAGCTGCATAATCTGCTACAGTTCTGCAGCCACTTCCCCATCTTCTCTGGCCCCTATGAAAGGATCAGGGACTCCTCCCACAGCTCCAGGAGTGAATGTGGCTGATGGAATCTGCTTAGTGGCCCTTCAATGACCTCCACATGGGAGGCCATCTGATATCCCACATCTTCCTCTTCTAGGGGTGACCTGGGAGCAGGGTTACAGCAGCCCCTATCCAGTCATGGACAGAAGGTTTTCCTGTGAGACTAATGTGGGCCCGCGGTGTAAGATGCAAGATGTGCTTCCCAAGAGATCCCTACAAGGCCTTGCCAAAGGAATGCATCTTTTGAGAAGTCCTTCTTTGCAATTGTTTATTGCCCCTTTGGAGAAGGACACATCCTGTTACCTAAGCTGAGCACAAGTGGAGACTTAGAGGACTAAAGTCCTGTTGCCACCCTGCATTAAAGTATTCCCAAGAGCTTAAAGAACTTTCCACAGGAGAAAGGTGAACTTTCACAGATCCTAGCAGCCTGTCCATGGACTGATTCCATGTCTGTAAGGAAATATGATTATCTGGGATTTTAGTCTATCATCTCATGTGGTCAATATGTAGATTTGGTGGGTCTGGATGCTTTAGTACAGAGGAGCTTAACCTTTTTGATTGTACGGACCTCTTATTAAGCTCCATAAAGTTCAAAGACCCCCAGTTTATCTTCACCATTCTTCCCATACCCCTCCCCTCAATGCCAAACCTGTCTCTACTAGCCTTCTATCATCAATCCCCTTTGTCTCCACTAGTTTCTCTCTCCCTGCAGCCAGTACCTACCAGTCAGTTTCTCTCACTCCCTCTCCCCAGTCAATTCCCTCCAGTCAGTCTCTCTCTCCCCAATCTCCACCAGCCTCTTTTTTTTCTTTTCTGTGATCTGTGGACCTGCCTGTTACGAGCTCACAGTCCTCCGGGAGTTCATGGACAATAGGTTGGGAACCACCATTTAGTTCACATTCTTGTTTGGGGCGACTGGCCAATGAAGGGTAGTCTTATAGTCATCTGGCTCTATCACCACTGTGCAACTTTAGACTTGAGGGGAGATGATCACCTATTATACTTGCAACCTTTATTAGTGCTCAGTGAGCTGAGTGTGTAATAGTTTAAATATTGCTACCATAGACTCAGAACTAAAAGGAGGTTATTTTAGAAGCCCTATCTGTGCTCTGGATGTCTGAAAATGGGCATAGAGACATCCAAAGCACAGAGAGTTCCCAGGAGCCATCTTAGAAGCGGAATCTTTGGACATCCCCAGGTCGAGGATGTTCAAGACAGAAGTGTGGTGTAGGTGTGGCTGGGACACTTCCTGAAATGTGGACATTGTCACCTAATTTCAGAAACATTCTAAATGTCCCAAGCTGTGTCAAAGTCATGAATAGGTATCTGAAAAGTGCTTGTTTTTTCAGGTGGGGAAAGTTAAGAAGTTCAGTTTTGGCCATGGCTAGTGTCAGATGTCAGTGGGACATCCAGGCAGCAATGTAAGACAAGCAGGCTGAGATTCAGACCTGAATTCCTAAAGAAATTTCTGGTGCAGCAAAATATATCTGGGAGTCATGAGCATAAATATAGTACTGAAAATCATTGGAGGAGATTAGGGCACCAAGAAAATGAGTATAGAAAAAGAATAACAGTAGTCCCAAGACCGAGCCTTGAGGTACATCAATTGAAGGGGGATAGCTCTCCTTCCTACTCAAGCTCTTTTGCATTACTGTCTTCAGTCAAAGAGATATTTTCTGTTTTGGTTAGTTTTCTTTGAATGAAGGATGCCGTAGTGCACTTCTCGAGGTGAAATGTAATTCTAATGTCATCTGAGAAATTCTTCATTGCTCTGATGTATTTGTTCTGCTAAATAATGATCACACAAGAAGAAAAGCTATATATAATCTATAAGGCAGTGGAACAGCCCATCAAAAATGACAGGGTAAAATCCCATCTCAATTGGCCTCCCTGCTCACCCTGACATTCCCTCCTCTCCCATGAAAAATACCCATCCTATATCCAAATTGTAACCGCCATCCAACTATAAAAAGGTTGTCATATCCCCACAACTCATTCTTTCTTACCTCAAGGCAAGGCAACATCTTCAGAAGACGGAGCAATACCCAATCACAACTGCTCCACCAGTGTCAAAACTGAAAATGGCACAAGAGAGGTAAAGGAGAGCAGTGGATCAATTTCATACCATCTTGAATTTTGGTGCTGGTAAGGCAGGAGTGATCGGGTATTATTCTTGCCCTTGAAGGCCTTGATTCCAGATGGTAAGGAGGGGGAGGCAGACGGGTCTAGGAATCTGAAGGTCCGAAGACTTTAAAACTCAGGTGTGGGGTAGATTCAGCTGAGGCAGCCATGCTCTGCCAGCATGCATTTTAATCTGTGCTTGTGCACACCTTTTGCAAATAGCATGCACTAATTGTTTCAAGCACCTAACAGTCACCAAGACAAAAATACAAAATCAATGGGCACAAACATAATAGAATTGCCTTTTATATTCCATAAATAGGAAGTGCAATGTTATTTGTGTATTATTTGTGCCTTCAGGAATAAGGAAAAATCCAGAGCCTAAACAATTAATAAATGTATTCAGTGGATTTAGTGCTAGATAGAATAAAAGTGGTAACAGGGAATCTCCATGAAATATTTCTCACTGAACCCTGATGATGGCATGCCATATAGTCTAACTTCATAATGTAGATGGAGTGTGGTTTGCCACATTTTCATGGTAAAGTTTAGGTACTCTAAAATTATGGGTTTACATTGCATATTTCAAGGCAGTTAATATTCCAAGAATGTAGGATGCTATCAAATGCTTTCTTATAGTAAAGCAAGGCTATACTAAAGTTTTGGCTTTATTCAGCATTATAAAAGCCAAGGTCCATTTCAGCAATGAACTCAAAAGTCCTTTATGCAAGCTATTTGTTTTATTAGTTGTCACATAGATAGTTTCCCAATTGCTGACATGATTGATGTGTGGAAACATGATGTACAGTTGGCTTTCAGTTCTATTGTTCCTGTTCATACCTGGGCTGTTATCAGTCATTATGAGAGTTCCCTGGTTAAATGGTCACTTGGATGACCTTAAAAGAAACACAAACTTGAAAGAACTTGGTGAAAGGACCTTTCTGATTCTAATAAATCCTGCTGGCAAACAACAGTAATCTTTATAAACATTATATTCTACTTGCTAAATGGAATTTCTTACCAAATGCTTTACACATGACTTTATTTACTGAAGCAATTATTCCCGATAGCCCACAAATTTTACATCCTAATAGTTCACCTGCTGTCAACAAATCACCTATAAAACATGCCCAATTTGCTCGATATGTTCTTGATAAAATGTTCAACATCAGGCAATCTGTTGATATAGATAAAACAAAATATGATAATTCTGCTTCCATGTGTCCTGCTTATGAAACTCAGGATTTTGTCCTCATCTTCTCCTTTAGAAAGACTATCAGCCTCTTATTATGTCAATAATTTTGAACTGGGTAATTTGCCAGCTAGTCTGAAATCAGTTACCTGCCTTTTGAACCCATTCTTTGCATGGTTGATTAAAGCCTTCAGAGATGGTCTCCTTGGTGTTTAAAAGCAATACAGTACATTATTATTAGCAGGAAAATTGCCTACAGCACTCAAGGCTGCTCTGCTATATACTGTATTAAAAAAAGCAATTTTGATGTTTCTGACTGTAGTCATTTTTGTCCCATTTCTAAAATTCCTTTTCCAAATAAAATCATAGAGAAAGCAATTGTTACACAATTAACAGCTTCTTGTGCAGCATAATTGTCTGGATCCTTTCCAATTTGGTTTTCATGCGTATATGGGACTGAGACCGTTCTTGTGGTTCTTTTAGATGATTTCCAAATAGAGTGGGATAAAGGTAGAGGGCACAGCTTCTGGATGACTGCTTAGAGAAACAGCTTCTCCAAGGAATATCTTCTTTATTCAATTCTTGCCACTCGATCAGCAATCCTTCCATCGCCATATCATCTGAATGATGACTATGATTAAAAGCCATCTAAATTAACTTTGCTTCTCTCTCTACTCAGGACACTAGAAATTCTTAATAGGAATTGTCATCCCTACACAAGATGGCAGGGACTAAAGAAAATGAGACTACCCTCCAATCCCTCATAATTGAACTACTTCAGATTAAAAATATTATGAAAGAAAATAGAGAGGCATTTACTGAAATGATAGAGGAAATGTTCATGAAAGAACAACTTCATCTCGTATTGGCCAGAACCAACACAGTGAAAAAAGCAATGCATGTTTCGAACAGCTCCTTGCATTACAATAGCAAGCATATGCTATATCTGTCTTAGAAAATAATCTGCAGGTCCTAGGTATCCCCAAAGTTGCTGAAGATCCTCACCCAACAGTATTTATGCAAGAATTTGAGTAGGCATTTGAAAAGAGGGCCTATTGGACTCTGTTTCAAAGTGCAGCTCTGCCAAATTCCCATTCCCTGTGGTACCCCCAGGCACTAGCTTAATTATAAAAAAGCTAAATTATTGGGTTCATTGAAATCAGATGGTAAAAACAATATGATCTTTCCTGATCTTCATAAAAACACTGCGAACCTTCACAAGTATTTCATGGCCCGGTATGAAAAAATTCAATACTAGATCTGGCCTTTTTTTCCCCCACTCAGATGCAGGTGACCCTCAACAATGTGACCCCTAATTTCAAGGACTCTGTGGCACATCAAGATTTTATTAAAGGGCACACTGGAATATCAATGAATCAGTGCTGATGTTTTTACTGTCCATATTTCCTTCTTCTTTCTTTGTTCTACCTTATATGCTAGGACTAGACTTATTTTCTGATGACTACAGCCTTAATACCTTGGCAAATATGTGAACTTGTGTTACCAAGAGGCAACTTTTACCCCTCACTGACTAATTCTCAGACTTGGAACCCCAGGGCTCTAGAAGCTTGTGTGATAATTTAAGCTTTGGGTTGTGTGTGCACACTCAAATGATTGGTGCTGTTGGTATGAATGGGTAGATAATATAGCTAAAGAAAGAAAGGGTCTTAACTCTCCTTTCTATTTCCAACTGATTTTCTCTCCACACTGTGAACCTCCTATGCTGATGGGAGGTGGGAATCTTTTATTCCTCACTTAGTATAACAGCCTCAGCTAAGAGACAATTAACTCATTGTATAGTAGACAGCATACCCTTACTAGCAAATTATTGTATCTCTGCTTCTAGGCAGGCCAGAAGACATGTGCTTCCTAGATGGAGTAATATAAGGTCACCAAGCCTTTATGAAGAACTGAATGATTTCACCTTCTTTTTTAACTTTTGTAAAATAAAATAAAAAAACCCAATCACGCATCTGTGACTGCATGAGCTGTATGCTGTCTGTCTATCCACACCCTATATATGGATGCCCCCCCTTTCCCCACCGACAAGGTGATTATTAAGTATGACTAGTGAACTGCAAACTCATTCTTATTGCACTATCGATAAGGCTCTTTTGATCCATTATTACCATAGTTTACCAGCTGTGCTTTCTGATACTGCAGAGCTTTAACCAGCTTTATCCTAATGCTTTAGTTTTTGGTTGTATATTCCCCTAATGATGACAGGTCTTGAATGGCTTTAAAAATGATTCAGCTTCTTTTTGAGTGTTATTCTAGCACAATCTAGCTGATATTCAGCCCGCAGCAGTCAGCATTTTCAAAATGCTGGCTGCCATGGGCAAAATGTGTATAAATTGTGACTCGACCCACATCCCACCCAAACTGCCCTAAACACTCCTACTCTAATGTCACATACAAGTTTGGTGCCTGTTTGCATCACACATACTTTTACACAAGGTAATTTTATAAGAGACCTTTTATATACATATTTTGGCATATCCGTGCAAAAAATCCTTTAGAAATTCATGGACTTGAACAACAACATGTTCTACAATTCCTTATTATTACAGCTACAGCAACTAAAATATACTTATAATTTGTTACTGAGCCAACAGGCTGGCCTCTCCTCTTCAGCTAAAATGAGATACTATGAAGAATGTAACATGAGTGGCCAACTTTTGACCCATATCTGTATGTCAAAAAAACTGAACTAGAATACATTCTCTTATAAACATGCATGACACCATACAATGTTTTCAGAAATACTATATGGAACTATACAAAGATGAGACCCACTCCAACATTAGCCATAGTCAGTTCTTACACTCAATCACCCCATGCTTATCTCCCAACAAGAAGATTACTTGAAGTGGATATTACTGAAGTTGAAATCCAACAAGCTACCCTTACCCTTGGAAAAGCCCCGGGCCAAGATGGCAACCTTACCGTGTTTTATCACTCCTTCTAATCTAGATAAAGACTCCTAAATTGCTCAGCTCTCTCGGGGGATTATTTCTAGCTTCCCAACACCTCTCCTCAGTTGAGCCTGTAGCTGAGAAAAAAATTAACGAACCCTACAACTCTTAGGGGAGGAGGGCGGGTTGTGAAAACTGATTCCTGCTGTTTCTGGAGGTCACCTGTTACAGGTGAGTAACTGTGCTATCTCTAGGAACAAGCAGACTTAACATATGGGACTCACTAGCTCCCAGGTACCAGACTGGTAGGGGGGGGGGGGGGAAGACAGCAGTATGATCCCTAAGGCTAAATGCTTATAGCCGAAGAGTTGTGGGCCACTGGACTCTTTCCAGAAGGCAATACTCCCTCAATGATAGTCTGGTCTCTTGTAGAAGTTCGGGACAGAGGGTAGGAGCTGAGTTTAAGTCCCAAGGAGGTGCTAGAGTACAGCTTGGCCAAAGACAGCGTCCCGATAGGCGTCTCTGTCCAGACAATAGTGTACAGCAAACGTTTGAAGGACCAGGTAGCTGCTTAACAGATCTCTTCGACGGATACTGAATAGAGATTGGCTACGGAGGTTGCCATAGCCTGCACATTATGAGCAGTGACATGACCCTCCAAAGACTCCTACTCGTGCATAAGCAAAAGAAATGCAATCTACTATCCATCTGGCTAGAGTACGTTTCATCACCGGTAGGCCAAGGTGACTGGGATTAAAGGAAATAAATAAGTGAGAGGATCTTCTGTGATCTTTAGTTCTATCCAAGTAGTAAGCCAGCACTCACTTGCAGTCTAAGGTGTGTAGCGCTGCTTCAGCCCAAGACACATGTGGTCTAGAGAAGAAAATCAAGAGGATTACTGACTGGTTTAAATGGAAGAAAGAGACTACCTTCAGAAGGAAACGCATATGCGTATGCGTATGCATATGCATATGCAAATACAGAACCACCTTGGATGAACTGGGTTTAGGGCAGAACCGCCACCAGAGCATTCACTGATGTGGCGAGCTAACATGAGGGCAATAAGAAAGATTACCTTCCAAGATAGAAACTTCAGTGACATTATGCCTAAAGGCTCGAAAGGAGGCTTTAGAGGTTGAGCGAGAACCACATTGAGATCCCAGGCCATTGGAGGCGGCTTAATGGGTGGCTTGGACAGCAGGAGACCCCACATGAAGTGTGCTATTAAGGAATATGAGGAGATAGGCTTTCCATCCAGTGTTTTGTGAGCGGCCACAATGGCACTAAGGTGAACTCTCACTGAGTTAGTTTTAAGATCTGTTCAGGATAAGTGGAGGAGATAGTGTAGAAGGGACTCCATCGGGCAAGAAAAGAGTTCAATGTCCTTTTGGAAAGCATCAGAGGGCAAACCTACGCCACTTGAAGACATACGATTGCCAGGTGGAATCTTTGAATGATGCAAGGAGAACATCTTTGATCACCTGTGGCAGATAGAGGTCAGCGAGCATGCTGTCAGACATAGGGAGTAAAGATTGGGATGGAGGTCCTGAGAGAGAAGTTCGGGTGCAAGGCGAAGAAGCAGAGGAAACCACGGTTAATGGGGCCAAAAGGGGGCTATGAGAATCATCGCCCTTATGGGACTGTATCTTGAAAAGTGTTTTGGATATCAAGGGTATGGGTGGGAATGCTTAGAGCAGACCCTGTCTCCAATGTAGAAGGAAGGCATCCAGGGCCTGTCGATGCAGTAGCGGAACCCTGAAGAAGAGTGGAAGTTTTGTGTTTTACAGAATGGCAAAAAGATCTATGAGTGGGGTTCCCCACATTCGGAAGATCCACGCAGCTGTCTCCCGATGCAAGAGCCATTTGTGTGGACGAAGGATATGACTTAGCTTGTCCACAAGGACATTGAGTTTGCCATGGAATTACACCGCACTGAGGTGAATACAGTGTGAGATGGCAAAGGACCACAGGCGAAGCACTTCCTCTCAGAGGGGATGGGCTCTTGTCCCCCCCGTTTGTTCACATACAACATGGCAACTTGGTTGTCCATCCTGACTAGAACAGGTTGCCCTTAAAGTTGGTTTGAAAAACCCAAAGAGCATTTGTCAGTACCCATAGTTCTAGGAGGTTGATCTGCAGGGCAGATTCCTGTTGTGTCTACAGTCCCTGTGTAGTTAGGTCTTTCAGATGTGCTCCCCAACCCAGCTTGGAAGCATCCGCTGTCAGGGTGCATTGAGGTGGAGGCATCTGAAAAGGTGACCCAATGAGTAGGTTCTGTGGAGACCACCACCACTGAGGGGACTTGATCAGTTGAGGGGTGATGTGGATCTTGTCTCTGCTTGCATCATTAAGTCCATTGTGCTTTTTGCATGTTAATCAAGCGTAGGGGGTGACATGGACTGTGGAGGTCATGTGTCCTAATAGCCATAGCATCTCTCAAACTGTTATGTGGCTTTGCTTTTGCTCAATGAGGCAGGCACAGCGATCCTGTGGAAGGAAAGCTTGGGCTTGTTGAGTGTCTAAGAGCGCTCCGATAAACTCCAGTCAATGGGTTGGAGCGAGGTGAGACTTTGGGAAGTTTATGACAAAGTCCAGCTGTTGGAGCACCATGATGGTGCGATGAAGGGAGAGTCTTACCTCCTGAGGGGAGTCTCCCCTGATCAGCCAGTCGTCTAAGTAAGGAAAGACAAATACCCCCAAGGTGTGTGGGTAGATTGCAACTCCTGCCATGCATTTTGTGAAGACTCTTGGGGCAGAGGCTAGACCGAAAGGGAGAACCCAGTATTGATAGTGGTTTCCTTGAAACATGAAGCACAGATACTGTCTGTGCAAGGGATGGATCAGCAAACATGTGTATGCCTCTTTTAGGTCTAGAGAACATAGCCAATCATGTCTGTGGAGGTATGGTAGAAGAGTTCCTAGAGAAATCATTTTAAATTTTTCTCAGACCATGAATTTGTTCATGTCTCTGAGATACAAGATGGGTCTGAATCCTCCTGTTTTCTTTGGAATGAGAAAATATGGAGAGTAGAAGCCCATCCTTTCTTCAGCAGGAGGAACTCTTTCAATGGCACTCTGGGAGAACAAGGTGGTCATCTCTTCTTTTAAGAGAGTGCTTTGAAGGGGTTGGGTGGGATAGTCCCCTATGAAGTTGGGGGGGGGGGTAAAGTTTCAAAGTGGATAACCCCTGTAGACAATCTGGAGTGTCCACTACTCTGATGTTATGAGGCCTGTGGTTATAGTGACAAAGTCTGCCTGCTATGTGGAGGGGCTAATGCATCGTGCCAGAGAGCCTCCTGTTGGAGTTCATAAAATGCAATATGTATGGGTAGTTTGTCAAGATGTGCTTGGAAATACTTCTTTATAAAGCCTGTGGTTCCCCATAGTCTGAATAGCTGCTGCGCCACCCTGGGGTCTAGGCACCACTTGTGCAGCTGGAGGACCCTGCTCAGTCTGTCCACTAGGACACTATCCTGGCCCAGAACGTATACTATCCTGAGGAGCATTCCCTGACTGATCGCGAATGAGCAGAGGGCTACTGCCTACTTTCAGAGGCAGTAAGACCCTGTGCCCCCTTATTTGTTCAGGTAGAACATCACAACCTGATTGTCCATCTGGACCAGCACAGACTGGTGCTGCAGGCAGTGTTGAAAGGCCCTGATCGCCAGAAAAATGGCCTTGAGCTCCAGCAGGTTGATCTGCTGCTGGATCTCCTCAAAGCACCAGTTCCCTGTTTGTGCACTTCCCAGCAGTGGGAACCTTCTGGGGTTTTAGGTATTGAAAGGGCATGCCCTTCTGCAGGTACTGTGTGTCCTGCCACCAATAGAGTGACTCTGCTAGTTGATGGGACACAGAGACCCTGTCCCAGAGTCTACCTGTGGCTTGAGTCCACTGTGAGGGGCACCATTGAGCTTCCCGCATGAGGAGGTGAGCGTTAGGGACCACATGGACTGTGGAAGCCATGTGGCCTAGCAGGAGGAGCATGGACTGCACCAACACAGCATATTGGTGCTATACCTCATTCGCCAGGGCCCTGAGGTGATCCACCCTGTCTAGGAGAAGGAAGGCCCTAACCTAGAGGGTGTTCAGATGAGCCCTTATGAACTCCAGGTCCTGTGTTGGAGTGAGGTGGGATTTGGGGTGGTTTATCATGAACCCCAGGTGTTGTAGGACCTTGATGGTGCGGACTGCGGCCTGTTGGATCTCTGAGGCCATGTCCTCTTTTACTAACCAGTCGTCCAGGTATGGGAAGATGAAGGTCCTTTGGAGATCGAGGAAGGTAGCCACCACTGCCAGGAATTTGGTGAAGATGCTTGGCACTGAAGCTAGGCCAAAGGGTAGTACCCTGTACTGGTAATGGTTGCCCCCGATGATGAAGCTTAGGTACTGCCTGTGGTTGGGATGGGTATAAGCATCCTTTAGATCCAAGGAGCACAGCCAATCTCCCTGCTGGAGGTAGGGAAGCAATATTCCAAGGGAGAGCATTTTGAACTTTTCCCGCACTAGGAATTTGTTCAGATTTCTCAAGTCTAGAATGGGCCTTAGACCTTCATTTTGAGACCAGAAAGTACCTGGAGTTGAACCCCCTTCCTTTTAGGTGGTGTGGTACGGGCTTCACGGCCCTGTCCCTGAGAAGACCTGCAAGTTCCTGGTGCAGGAGAGTTAGAGGGGGCTTTCCTGGGAAGAGAGTGGGAGGCATCTGGTCCAGGTGAAGGAGGTAAGCTTCCCTGACCATCTGGAGTGCCCAGAGTCGGTGGTGAAGGCAGTCCACCGGTGGGCAAAATGAATCAGGCACCATCCTGTTGGCAGTTGTTCCCCCATGGGTAGAGAGACTATGCTCTGGGAGTCAAAACCCCAACCCAGTCTGGGCTGGAGCTGGTGTCTGGGGCTTGGGACCCGTAGGCTTGCTGGTGCCCTGGCCTGCTCCCTTGCCCTGATGATCCTTCTGGGAGACCTTTTCCCCAATGGATTCATCTTGGGAAGAGTGGAGGTCTTTCTGGAGAGTCAAGTCCTGGTGACATATTCGGTCTCGATCTCCGCCGCCTTGTCCTCCGATCGGCTTGCCAAAATGGTTTTCACTGAGGCAAGGGATGTCAAGGAGTTTTTCCTAGACCCATTGCTCAAGGTACAAGGCTGGAGCCAGGCCTGGCGTCAAACACAGATGCCTGCAGCAGCCACTCTCACATTAAAACTCGAAGCCATCATAGGCCACTCAAAACAAATAATTCGAGCATCCCCGACAGACTTCGTGAGGGACTGGATGTGCTGGAGGAGTTCCCCGCTAAGACCCGCTGAGAAACTCCCGAGTTCCTTGGTTAGGTCTCTGAAGTATATGTCAATATACAGCAGATATGCTTGTATGCAGCAAGCCAGCATTGAGCCCTGGTAACATTTACGCCCGAGGGTGTCAGGGGCATGGGACTCCTTGCCCGAGGACACCAATGAGCGAGTCTTTGGGCTTTCCTGTTAGCATATGGCCGACTTGACCACCATGGAGGTGTGAGGGAGTTGCACCTTCCTGAAGCCTGGTCCTCGCTAGACCCTGTACATAGTGTCCAGGCATCAGCTAACAATCGGCACCAAGGCCAGTATTTCCCACATTCGGAGGAGGCGCCCAAGGATGGAGGGATCAAAGGGCTTCTTTGGGTGGGACCTCATATTGGAGGATTTCAAGTTCCTCCGTACGAAGGTCCTCTTCAGACTCCATAGTGAAGGACAATGCCATTGCTATGTCCAGGAAGAACTCTGGGAACAAGGTGTCCTTGGGCAAGGACCGGTGCCTTGCTGCTGGTGGAGACAGATCCGAGGGGTGGTCATAGTGAGCTCGTGTCTCGTCTTCAGACTCCCAGTCCGAATAGTCTGTCGAGGCTCGAGGGCCGATGGCTCTAAGGGCGTCATTGGATCCAGTCTATGATGAACCACAGCTGGTCCTGGATTGTTACAAGTCAGTAACTACGTCATATTTCTATGCTTCTATTAAGTCTTTGGTGCGACCTCATTTGTAGTGTGCAATTCTGGAGACCGCACCTTCAAAAGGATGTGAACAGGATGGAGTCGGTGCAGAGGGTGGCTACTAAAATGGTTAGTGGTCTTCATTATAAAGCATATGAGGACAGACTGAAAGATCTTAATATGTACACCTAAGAGGAAAGGCAGGATAGAGGCATTATGATTGAGATGTTTAAATACCTCCGTGGCATAAATGTTCAGGGAGAGAGCCTCTTTCAATTGCAAGTTCTGCTATGAAGGGACATGGCAGATAGATTCAGGAGTGATATGCAGAAATATTTCTTTACGGAAAGAGTAGTGGATCCATGGAATAGTCTCCCAGTGGAGGTGGTAGAGATGAGGACAGTGACTGAATTAAAAAAAGCATGGAACAAACACAGAGGATCTCTAAAGGTAAAAAGGGGACTGCTGTAGTGGTTGATATGGAAGGACAGACTAGATAGGCCATGTGGTCTTCTTCTGTCGTCATATTTCTATGTTTCTACACTTTCCCTGAGAACAAGCAGGAAGTCAGTCCTCACATATGGGACTTCCCAGCTACAGACAGCGTGGTTACTCACCTGTAACAGGTGTTCTCCAGGAGCAGCAGGAATCAGTCCTCACATATGGGTGACATCGGCGCCAACGGAGCTCTCGTGCGGAGCATTGCCCCAGCTTTCAAAGAAAGCTTTTGGAATGCAGCGCGCATGCGCGGTCCCTTCGCGCCCAAGGGTGCCATCTTGCTCAGTCTGATGACATAGCTAAAAGACAGCAAAAATCAAAATAAAGGATAGGACTGCAACTCCAGGGGAGGAGGGAGGGTCGTGAGGACCGATTCCTGCCGCTCCTTGAGAACACCTGTTACAGGTAAGTAACTACACTTTCTCCATGACCAAGCAGGAAGTCAGTCCTCACATATGGAACTCCCCAGCTCTAGGCTACCGTGAACCCAGAGCTGAAAAAATGGCTACCTCTCAAGAGCCTCAGCATCCGTGATAAGAATTTTCTCTGAGAACACACCCCATACGGTAGCCTAAACCTCAAAGAGATTACGGACTACCGCCTGGCCAAAAACACTGTCCCGCCGGGACTCTCTCTCCAGGCAGTAATGGGCTGCAAAACTCTGGCTTGAAGACCAAGTTGCAGCCCGGCAGATGTCTGCCAACAGAACAGAGCGAAGATGAGCTACTGACGCAGCTTTCGCCCTGACACGGTGGGACATGATCCAACCCTACAAGGGGAGGCCAGCTGCCCTGTACGCCTAGGCGATGCAATCTGCTACCCAAGTCAACAACGTACACTTGGAGACAGGTAACCCCATCCTATTTGGGTCAAATGAGACGAAGAGCTGAGTAGCCCTTTGATGCTCCCGCGTACATTCTATGTAAAAGGACAACGCCCTTTTACAGTCCAGGGTATGCAAGACTGTTTCAGCCCGGCTGGCATACGGCCTGGGGAAAAAAGGTCGGAAGAACCACCTCCTGATTTAAGTGGAAAGAGAAGGGAGGAACTTGGGATGGCTCCGTAGGACCACCCTGCTCCTATAGAACTGCATGTATGGTCTATCAGAAAGCAGAGCTTGTAGTTCACTCACATGTCTGGCCGATGTAAGAGCCTCCAGGAAGAGCGCTTTCCAAGAGAGGAAGGGAGGGAGCAGTGGCCTAGTGGTTCAAATCCCACTAGAGGACAGCAACCTTGGGCCGGAAGGACTGGGGTTTCTAGTCCCACAGGTGCTCCTTGTGGTCTTGGGCAAGCCACTTAACCCTCCATTGCCCATGTTCCCTGTATTAGTGTATGTGTCTCATATCCCCTCGTGTTAAAATGTATCCCCCAACCGCTTTGACCCAGTGAAAAGCGGGATATAAATGCAGCTAAATAAAATAAATAAAATAAATGGCAAGTAGCCATCGGCTCAAACGGTGGGCAAGTTGCTGCAAGACCACGTTCAAATCTCACTCAGTCGCCGGTGGATGAACCGGAGGCTTGAGTAGAAGCAGACCTCTGAGAAATTTGGACACCAAGGGGCGAACCGACAAACTGTCCGTCCACCGGTGAGTGGTGCGCTGACAAAGCACTTAGGTGGACCCGAACAGAGTTAGACTTAAGGCCTACGTCGATACTGCAATACTACTGGCACAAGGCAAGAGAAAGGATCTTCATTGCGCTGAGCACACCATACTGTAAACCTATGCCACTTGAGGGCATAGGACTTTCTGATGGACTGCCTCCTAGAGGCCAAGACCACCTCCTCAACCTTCTTAGGTAGAAGTAAGGGAGCTAGCACTATCCTTTCAGCAGCTAGGCCATCAGATTGAGGGACCTGAGATTGGAGTGTAGAAAGGAACCCTGCTCTTGAGACAGGAGATCATGTTGCAGTCCCAGAGGGAACGGAGCTTCCACCGCCAACCGCAGAAGAAGTGGAAACCACAGCTGCCTCGGCCATCTGGGGGCTACCAGAATCACCGAGGCCTTGACCCAGAGGATCTTGTTCGGGCCACCAGGGGCGTGGGAGGAAACACATACAGGAGGCCCGTAGACCACGAGATTAGAAAAGCATCTGCTGCCATCGTCAGGGGATGCAGCTGTCTGGAACAAAACCTGGGCAGCTGACGGTTCAGTGGACTGGCAAAGAGACTGATGTATGGAAGTCCCCATCGGAGGAAGATCTGCTGGACCACCAATGGATTCAACTGCCATTTGTGGGGCTGGAGAATCCTGCTTAGCTTGTCTGCTAGGAAGTTCTCCTGACCTGGTAGATAAACTGCTTTGAGAAACATGCCTTCTCTGACCGCAAAGGAGCAAAGGTCCAGTGCCTCCTGACATAGGAGCCTGGACCCTGTGCCTCCTTGTTTTTTCACGCAGAACATTGCTACCTGATTGTCCGCCTGAACTAGGACAGATTGTTGAGAGAGAGCATGGCAGAAGGTTTGCAGAGCTAAGCGGATTGCTCGCAGCTCTAAAAGGTTGAACTGCTGTGTGGCCTCCCAAGGGGACTACAGGCCTTGAGTGCACGTGCCCTGGCAATGTGCACCCCAGCCCTTTAAGGATGCATCTGTCATCAGCACCCTGGTGTGTGCTGGAGCCTGAAAAGGTACACCCTTGAGAAGATTTGGCAGATGTAGCCACCACTGTAAGGAGTTCAGAAGCCGTCTGGACACCTTTACTCTGTCTCAGAGGTCGCCGGTGGCTTGTGTCCACTGATCTTGGAGGCACCATTGAGCAGCCTAAAGGTGCAGACGGGCATTCGGGGTCACATGTACAGTGGATGCATGTGGCCCAGAAGCCGCAGGTAGGGGCTGACGGAAACATGAGAATTGCTTTGGAACTGGTTGGCCAACTCCATCAGTCTGAGGGCCCTGTCCTCGGGCAAGTAAGCTCTTGCCTTAAGGGTGTCTAATCTCGCCCCTATAAACTCTAGGTTCTCAGAGGGGAGCAAAGTGGACTTTGCGTAGTTTATGACAAAGCCCAGATGCTGAAGAGAGACAGTGCGAAGAGTATCCTGTTGGGCCTTCTGTAATGACTGGCCCCTGATTAGCCAGTCGTCCAGGTACGGGAAGACAAAAATCCCCTGATTTCTGAGAAAAGCTGCCACCACCGCCAGGCATTTGGTGAAAACCCTGGGGGCAGAGGTCAGGCCAAAGGGAAGTACCCTGTACTGAAAATGGTTTCCTCCCACCACAAATCTGAGATATTGTCTGTAGTCTGGATGGATGGATGAGGATGTGAGTATAAGCATCCTTTAGGTCTAAGGAGCATAGCCAGTCTCCCTGCTGGAGGTAGGGCAGCAGCATCCCAAGGGTAAGCATCTTGAAGTTTTCCCTCTCCAGAAACTTGTTCAGATTTCGCAAGTCTAGGATAGCTCTGAGGCCTCCTGTTCTTTTTGGTACTAGGAAGTACCTGGCGTAGAAGCCTTGCTCTTCCAGGTGGTGTGGCACTGGTTCCACTGCCTGTTCCTTTAAAAGACTTGCCAACTCCTGAAGGAGGAGGTTCCTGTGTAGAGGGAGTCTTGGAGGCTCCCCTGGATAGTAGGAAGGGGGTATTTGGTGGAAATGGAGCATATAGCCCTTCTGGACTATGCTCAGTACCCAGGTGTCCCCTGTGATGGCTGGCCACCTGTAGGCATATATGGTCAGCCAACCCCCTGTGCTGAATGGAGCCACTGGCGGAGGAGAGGCTATGCTGTGGAAGTCAAAACCCCGCTCCCTGCTGTGCAGTAGCCGGAGCTGACGGCTTGGGGGTTTTCTGCCTACGGGGCCCATGCCCCTGTCCCTTGGCCTGCTGGCCCTGGTGGGGAGCTGGAGAGGCCTGATACTGAGGGTAGGTTTTGTAGGCAGCACCCTTCCTCGGGAAAAAGGGCTTCTTTCCTGAGCCCTTCTTTTTATGAGAAGGGGCAGAAATCTTTCTGTCCTGGTGAGAGTCTCGGTCTCAATTTCTGCAGCATTCTCAATCATGGGTTTGCCGAATAGGTTGTCACCTTAGCAGGGGTCATCGACCAATTTGTCCTGTACCCATGACTCCAGGTCTGACGACTGTAAGCCAAGCCTGACGGCGTGCACCAATGCCGACCGTGGCTACCCGGGCTGAAGCCTCGAAGCCGTCATAGGCTGCTTGAGATATAAACTTCGAGCACTCCCGAATCCCTGAAGACAAGGCTTTGAACCTCTGCAAGGGTTCCTCGGAGAGGCCAGCCGAGAACCCGGCAATCTCCTTTGCCAGGTCCCGTAAGTACATGCCCATGTACAGCTGGTAAGTCTAGACACGGCTGGAGAGCATAGAGCCCTGGAAGCACTTTCTACCGAGGGCACCCAGGTTCTGGGCCTCCCGGCCAGGAGGCACCGAAGAGTACATCTTCTGACTTTTCAGCCTGTGCATGGCTGATTCCACAACCATGGAGTTGTGTGGTAGCTGTGCCTTTTGGAACGCAGAGCTCTTACGGACTCGATAAATGGAATCGACCCGCTTGCTCAAAACTGGCGCCAAGGCCGGTGCTTCCTACATACAGAAGAGCAGCCATTCCAGCATCGGAGGAAACGGAACAGTAAAGGCTTCCTTCGGAGGAAAATCATACTGGAGGGCATCGAGCTCTTCGACTCGAGGCGGCTCCTCAGCGTCCGCTGGGAATGCCAAACCCTTGGCTATGTCCCTTACGAAATCCGAGAACCGGGTATCCTCCGGGGGGGGGGGGGGGGGGGGTCCCTTCTCAGAGGCTCGGACTCTGGGAAGTCCGACAGGACGCACCGGGTCCGGAAGGTGTCAGGAGACTCCTCGTCCTCTTCCTGCTGCTGCTGCTCCATGAAGGCAGCCAGGCTGCTCTCCAGGGCCGTCAGCCTAAGTCCGAGCTCAGGAGACTCTGCAGCCCCCGACGTCGTCGGACCAGACGTTGGTTCTCCCGGGGGAGAGTCCACGAGGACAACAGAAGTTACCTGACTCGGGAACTCCAGCTCCAGGCGAGGTTGCTTGGTCAGCCGCTCTGACTCCGAGAGCCCGGGACGGCAGTCAGGGCTGCGCGACCTAGCCCTCAAGGATCCAGGTGCCTCTACTGACGCCGCCCTCACAAGCTTCTTCTTCCTTTTGTGCTCCCGGGTGGGAGACCCCCTCTCAGAGGATCCACGACGCCTCTCGGGGTCAGACTCCCGAGATGTCGAGGCCTCTGATGAAGTCCGGGCCCGTCCGGATGCGGACTCCAAAAAAAATTCTCACACGTTGATGCTGATGGCTCCAAAGTGCCTTCAACTACATCTTGCCGCACGGGCCACAGACCAGCGGGTCATGGTCGGGCCCGAGGCATCGGAGACAGCAGTTGTGTGTGTCGGTGAGAGACATAAGTTTCTTACACCGACCACATTTTTTGAACCCGCTGGTAGCCATTGGGGGAAAAAGGGCCCCTGCAAGGTCAAAAGACTGGGCTGTCAGTGAAAAAGCACGAACTCTAGTCAGAAAGGACAAAAACCGAAAAAGAAGTTCCGGACTCGATACCGGTGTACCGAGCCCAGGCGGGAAGGGGAACCGGCGTCGAACCGGAAAAAGAAATGTGAAAATTGCAGAAAAAAAATCAACTTCTTCCCGAGTGACACAAACTACGTCCGGTGGGCTCCGCGGAAAAAGAAAGACTGAGCAAGATGGCACCCTTGGGCAGGAAGAGGACCGCGCATGTGCGCTGCATTCCCAAAGGCTTTCTTTGAAAGCTGGGGAAATGCTCCGTACGAGAGCTCCGTCGGCGCCGACGTCACTCATATGTCTTCCTGCTTGGTCCTGGAGAAAGGGAGGTTTTTACCGCTGCTTGGGAAGCTAGCTGCACTTTGCGAAGACAGCAGGGCTGTGGAAGGAAAGCCCTTGATTGTCTGGTATCTAGGCGAGCTCCTATGAATTCTAGGGACTCAGAAGGAGCGAGATGGGATTTTGGAAGGTTTATGATCAATCCCAAGTAATGCAAAACTCGCATTGTGCGAGTAAGAGCAGAGCTGGCTTCTGGAGCTGTGGGTGCTCATATGAGCCAGTTGTCCAAGGGAAGACGAATATCCCCCGAGTCTGTAGGAATGCAGCTACTACTGCCATGCATTTTGTGAAAACTCTTGGGGCAGAAGCCAGACCGAAGGGAAGAACCCTGTATTGAAAGTGTCTTCCCTGGAAAAGGAATCAAAGGAACTTCCTGTGATCTGGATGGATGAGTATATGAGTATAAGCATCCTTTAGATCTAGAGAACATAGCCAATCCTGACTCTGAAGGTATGGCAGAAGTGTTCCGAGAGAGATCATTTTGAATTTTTCTTGGAACAGATATTTGTTCAATTCTCTGAGGTCCAAAAAAGGTCTATGTCCCCCTGTTTTCTTTGGGATGAGAAAATAGGGGGAGTAGAACCCTGTACCCTGTTGAGGTATGGGTACTTCTTCTATTACTCCCTGGCCAAGAAGTATTCTGACCTCCTGACTCAGAAGATTGGCAACAGGGGTTTGAGAATTGAGCTGTCTTATGATTGTAGGACGGGGCATGCTGTGAAAATGAAGCCTGTACCCCTCTTGTACAATGGACAGAGTCCAGTGTTCTGATGTTATTTGGTGCCATCTGGTGGCAAACTGACATAATCTGCCGGGGATGGTAGAGGGTTCTGGACCCTGCAGGGGCAGGAAGGCTAAGTTCTCTAGAAAAACGTCAAAGCCCCTGAGGAGGCTGAGCCTGCTGAGATGGCTGAGCTCTTGGGACTTTTGGTTTCTTGTGTTGTCTAGTTTGTTGCTGTTGTCCCTTTTGGGCAGCATGGAGTGGACAGTGACCCTGCTGGGTATAAAAAGGATAAAACTTCTTTTTCTTGTTGAAATTAGATCTTTTCTTTGCTGGGTTGGCTGTAGACTGACAACCTGTCCAAGGTAATATTGTCAGAGTCAATCTCAGCTTTTTCTTGCAAATTCTTGCCAAAGAGATTTTCTGCTGTGCAAGGAATGTTTCCCAGTTTATCTTATACCTGAATTTCCAAGTCTGATGCCTGAAGCCAGGCAATACGACATGCACCAATGGAGATAGCAAAGGTTCTGCTGCTGCATTCAAAGCAATCAAAAGCTGCACGGTTGACAAACTTGGAAACATCTTGGGCATGTTTGACCAGAGCAAGAAAATCCTGTCTTTTATCATCAGGAAGAAGGCTCATAAGCTCCAAGTCTCCTGTAACCTCTTTGAGGAACATCCCCATGTATAGGATGTATGAGCTGATTCTAGCTGAAAGCATGGAAGCTTGGAAGCATCGACACCCAAAAGCATCGAGAGTCCTGGACTCATGGCCTGGAGGATTGGAAGAATGTCTTTTTGCACTCTTTATCCTGCGCAGGGCCGATTCCACTACCATTGAATGATGTGGTAACTGAGTCTTCTGAAAGCCAGGACAAGGTGGAACTCAGTACATGGTATCGAGTCTGTGAGAGTGTGTGGAGATGTGGTTAAAGGAATCTCCCACATTCTCAGCATGAGATCATGCAGGATCTTATGAATGGGCAAAGTAGCTGCCTCCTTAGGAGTTTTAGGGTATTGAAGAATCTCTAATTCTTCTGCCCTAGGCTCCTTTTCAGGAGCCACTGTGATTGCAAGGCCTCGAGCCACATCACGAATAAAATCCTGGAAGGACATATCCTCTGGAGGACACATTCTACGCTGAGGAGGAGGAGATGGATCCTCCGGAAGAAGTGCTCTGGTATCAGCAGAGTCATCGGAAGATTCAAAATATCTCTGATCCCGATGTTCGTGCAAGGCACGGTACCGGTATCGATCGAAGTCAGTATCGAGGTGTCTCGGTACTGATCCTTCGATACCGGGGATGGACTCTAGACTCGGCAAGGGGGTATACCTGCTGAGGCCGGTGCCGACAGTACCGGTACCGATGTCGGTACCGGTGCCTGTTGAACAGTCTGAAGCGGTTTCAATGATACTGAAGCTGTTAGAAGAGCCGCTAGACTGTGTTTGATAGCGAGAAATCTTTGATCTATCGCTCCTGCTGATGCTTGGGTGTCGGTACCGGTAGAAGCGGCCGGGATCCCAGAGCATGGCACCAGTAGTTCTGCCAAGGTGGAAGCCCTGAGAACATCCTGGAGCCCCGTTAGTGCTTTGGAAGTCAAAGCCTCCTGCCGGGGCTGTTTTGCTGGTGAACTTTCCCTCAAGGGCAACGCCGATGGCATCTCGATACTTTGAAGGAGATCTACCCTTTGAGGGCCGGCTAGTCTTTGCAGATTTATGTTTAGTTACCTGAGATCCATGGGAGGAAGATGAAGCCCTGGAAGATATCGATGCAACGGACATCACATCTGTGGCAAAAAGGGTACCGAGTTTTGCAGCTCTATTCTGCAGGCCCCTTTTGGTCATCTTTCTACAGGAGAGACACTCCAATGGAGAGTGGTCAGGTCCCAAACATTTGAGACACCAGTCATGGGTGTCGGTGACAGATATAGAGTAGTTACTCACCTGTAACAGGTGTTCTCCAGGAGCAGCAGGAATCAGTCCTCACATATGGGTGACGTCAGCGCCGACGGAGCCCTTGTGCGGAGCATTTCCCCAGCTTTCACAGAAAGCCTTTGGGAATGCAGCGTGCATGCGCGGTCCCCTTCCCGCCCAAGGGTGCCATCTTGCTCAGTCTGATGACATATAACAAAGATAATCAAATCCCTCAAAAGATTCTTAGGCTATGACTAATAACGATAGATATCTATTAACCTATAGTATTGCTATAGCCACATGAACACAATTGTTGTAAAAAAACATAGCTGACATAGCTAAAAGACAGCAAAAAACAAAATGAAATATATGACTGCAACTCCAAGGAGAGGAGGGAGGGTCATGAGGACTGATTCCTGCTGCGCCTGGAGAACACATGTTACAGGTGAGTAACTACTCTTTCTCCAGGACCAAGCAGGAAGTCAGTCCTCACATATGGGACTCCCCAGCTCTAGGCTACCGAAAACCTAAAGCTGAAAAATAAGCTCTCTCTAGAGCCTCAGTATGTGTGATAAGAATCTTCTCTGAGAACACCCCCAAACGGTAACCCAACACAAGGGCCGGAGGGTAGGAGTTGCCTAAACCTCAAAGAGATTACGGAGTACCACCTGTCCGAAAGCACTGTCCCTGCGGGACTCCCTCTCGAGACAGTAATGGGCCGCAAAAGTCTGGCTTGAAGACCAAGTAGCGGCCCGGCAGATGTCTGCCAACGGAACAGAGCGGAGATGAGCTACTGACGCAGCCTTCACCCTGACACGGTGGGCCGTGACTCGACCGTGCAAAGAGAGGCCAGCTGCCCTGTACGCCCAGGCAATATAGTCTGCTACCCAAATGGACAGGGTACGCTTGGAGACAGGTAACCCCAGCTTATTAGGGTCAAAAGATACGAAGAGCTGAACAGCCCTTCGATGCCCCTGCGTACAGTCAATGTAGAAAGACAACGCCCTCCTACAGTCCAGGGTATGCAAGACCATTTCAGCCCAGCTGGCATGCGGCCTGGGAAAGAAGGTCGGAAGAACTACCTCCTGATTGAGGTGGAAGGAGGAGACAACCTTTGGAAGGAACTTAGGATGAGTCCATAAGACCACCCTGTTCCTATAAAACCGTGTGTACGGCCTATCAGAAACCAGAGCCTGTAGTTCACTCACATGCCTGGCCGAGGTAAGAGCCACCAAGAACAACGCCGTCCAGGAAAGGAAGCGTAAATGACAGGTAGCCATCGGCTCAAATGGTGGTCGAGTAAGTTGTTGCAAGACCACATTCAAATCCCACTCAGGGGCTGGTGGACGAATCAGAGGCTTGAGCAAAAGCAGGTCTCTGAGGAAGCGGGCCACTAAGGGGTGGACCGACAGAGACTGGCCCTCCACCGGCAAGTGGTGCGCTGACAGAGCACTGAGATGGACCCAAACAGAGCTGGATTTAAGGCCTAGGTCCGACAGGTGAAGCAGATACTGCAGCACCACTGGTACCAGGCAAGAAAATGGATCCTCTTGGTGCTGAGCACACCAGGTGGAGAACCTACACCACTTGAGGGCATAAGATTTCCGGGTGGATTGTCTCCTAGAGGCCAAAACCACCTCCTCCATTTCCCTAGGTAGAAGTAAGGGGGCTAGAACTACCCTCTCAGCAGCCAGGCCATCAAATGGAGGGACTGGAGGTTGGGGTGCAGGAGAGATCCCTGATCCTGAGACAGGAGATCGGGTTGCACCCCCAGAGGGAGTGGAGTGTCCACCACCAATTGCAGGAGGAGTGGAAACCACGGTTGCCTCGGCCATCTGGGGGCTACCAGGATCAGCGAGGCCCTGTCCCGAAGAACCTTGAATAGGGTTCGGGCCACTAGAGGCGTTGGAGGAAACGCATACAGCAGGCCCGTAGACCAAGAGATTAGGAAGGCATCTGCTGCTATTCGCAGAGGATGTGGTTGTCTGGAACAGAACCTGGGCAGCTGACGGTTCAGTGGACTGGCAAAGAGATCGATGGTTGGAAGACCCCATTTTAGGAAGATCTGCTGGACCACTAGGGGATTCAAATGCCATTCGTGAGGCTGTAGAATCCTGCTCATCCTGTCTGCCAGGTAATTTTCTTGCAAAACAAGTAATAAATACCCTCTATAAATATCGAGAGTCTTCTGATGAACTCCGCACTACAATAAGTTTAACCACAGACTGTTTCTACAAGGAAAGTGAATAATGGTCTCAGACTCACATCGGCAATGCTTAAAACTTGCTTAAAGCAGTTTGCCTTCTCGCATCAATGACCATGAAACATTCAATTATTTTATTGAAACTGTTGTGCTTTTATACGTTCATCAAATTGTTCTCCAATTTTTTCCATTTTTTAAAGCATGTTTTGTATATTAAAGAATGTGCTTATCTGAAAGCTGCTGGTATAGTTCCCCAACGCCACCACAGGGGTACCGCTTTTGCGTTTCGAATGCTTCTTCAGGGGGATAAAATTATAATCCAATATGATCTACAAAACAGCCAGAAAGTTTTTGAATAAAGAATATTCCACATTGCAGTAATATTTCAGATATATCAAGCTTAGTTGGTAAATCAGCCCACCTTTTGTCACACAGCGAAACAGTACACTCTAATTTCATTCACAGCAAATCATTAATTCATCCAAACTTTGTCAGTGTGTCATGAAACGCCACGCATGCGGACATCAAACCGTGCGCAAGTTTTAAATAGACAGATGAATAAACGTCACACTGGTGCTGCTTCCAATTGGCTGTCAATCTTTACTCCGCTCGGGAATGGATCTGGTAGGTGACCAGAAACTACTCATTGATTCAGACGCAGACACGTCAATCTATAGAGTTGTTTAAGCCCATTGATCCCACTGTCGCTAGTCTGAAAATCCATTTCTGTTCCTGGATCAATAGCGTCTGGGCTCTGGACTTTTTGTTTCTACCCACCAGTACCCTCTCAATCACAAAACAGCGCAACTCATCAAAAGTGTGGTTTTTATTGATGCAGTGTGCTACGATCGGGGCTTCCAATATCTTGCACTTTAATCTGCTGCGGTGCTCATTAATGCTAGTGTTAAGTTGTCGTTCTGTCTTCCCAACATAGAGAAGGCTACAAGGGCACCTAATTGCATATACAACATGGTCCGAAGTGCAGGTGGTGGAATGCCTCAACAAATAATTCCTGCCACGGTATTCAAACCTAGTGAGCTCTTCAGTCACTGGACAAATATTGCAACTACCACACGGCTTATGCCCTGCTACCTCCGCTAGATTGCTCACCTGGGATTACTTCAATTTCGCTGGACTAAGCTTCTCCTTGAGATTGGAATGGCGAGTCCATACGCATCGAAAAGTCTTGTCTTGTAACCCAGGTAGTGTACTTAGTACATTCCGATGTTTCTTAATGATGCGTTTAATCTCACCACTGAGTGGAGAAAATTTGGTGATAAAATTTATATTATCATCCAAAGGGGAGTTGGTACGCTGGGGTTGTAACAGTAAAGCCCTGTTATTATATAATGCCCTCTTGTATGCTACTTTGATTATTGATTGAGGATAACCCCTATCACGAAAATCCCTCATCAAATGCTTTGCCTGCAATTTATACTGTTGTACACTCAAACAATTCCTCCGATATTGAATAAACTGAGATAGGGGCAAACTGTCTCGCAGTTTGGGATGATTGCTGCCATAGTGCAAAATTGTATTTCTGTCTGTTGGTTTTTTATATATTGAGGTAAGCCATCCATGAGGACCCTTCTGAACCTCCACATCGAGAAAAACAATTCTCTGTGCATGACTACTGTAAGTAAATTTTATGTGTGGATCAACCTGGTTCAACCAGTCTGCAAACTGATGAAACTCGCAACAGGAACCATTCCATAGCAGGAACACGTCATCGATGAACCTCTTCCATACAACTATATGGTGCTGGTATGGGGATGTAGAAAGCCATTGATGTTCAAAAGCTTGCATGTAGAGGTTAGCCACTGAGGGGGCACAGGTAGCCCCCATGGCCACCCCAGACATCTGCTGATAAATTTTTCCCTC
Organism: Ichthyophis bannanicus; assembly: GCA_033557465.1. Taxonomy (NCBI): domain Eukaryota; kingdom Metazoa; phylum Chordata; class Amphibia; order Gymnophiona; family Ichthyophiidae; genus Ichthyophis; species Ichthyophis bannanicus. The sequence goes on from CM066048.1 coordinate 79,538,650, forward strand.
AAACTCAAAATGATTATAGAAAATTGTGAGTTTTGCTAAATCGGAAATGAACTCAAGGAGGTTCAAAGATAAGTCTCCCTTATCACGTAAAGATGTAACTATAACCGCGTGTGCTGCCTCCTGAGGGATGCTAGTATATAACGCCGCGACGTCCAGTGTCACTAGAAGTACTGATTCCCTGGACGCCATGGTTATATCTCTGAAATATTACTGCAATGTGGAATATTCTTTATTCAAAAACTTTCTGGCTGTTTTGTAGATCGTGCTGGATTATAATTTTATCCCCCTGAAGAAGCATTCGAAACGCAAAAGCGGTACCCCTGTGGTGGCGTCGGGGAACTATACCAGCAGCTTTCAGATAAGCACATTCTTTAACATACAAAACTTGCTTTAAAAAATGGAAAAAATTGGAGAACAATTTGATGAACGTATAAAAGCACAACAGTTTCAATAAAATAAGTGAATGTTTCATGGTCGTTGATGCGAGAAGGCAAACTGCTTTAAGCAAGTTTTAAGCATTGCCGATGTGAGTCTGAGACCATTATTCACTTTCCTTGTAGAAATAGTCTGTGGTTAAACTTATTGTAGTGCGGAGTTCATCAGAAGACTCTCGATATTTATAGAGGGTATTTATTACTTATTTTGCTAGCCATAACCCTCTGGAATCTGACCTAAGACGTAGAGGTAATTTTCTTGGCCAGGTAGATAAACAGCCTTGAGAAACATGCCATGCTTGACTGCAAAGGCGCACAGGGCCTGTGCTTCCTGACACTGAAGCCTGGATCCTGTGCCTCCTTGTTTGTTCACACAGAACATTGCTACTTGGTTGTCTGTCTGAATCAAGACAGACTGGTGAGAGGACATGAGAGAAAGTTTGTAGAGCTAATCGAATAGCTTGCAACTCCAACAGATTGATCTGCTGTGTGGCCTCCCAAGGGGACCAGAGGCCCTGAGTACATGCCCCCTGGCAATGTGCACCCCAACCTTGAAGAGAAGCATCGGTCGTCAGCACCTGTGTGTGTGGTGGCGTATGGAAAGGCATCCCTTTGATCAGGTTTGGGAGATGCAGCCACCACTGCAGGGAGGCCGCCAGTAGTCTGGACACTTATTCTGTCTCTTAAGTCTCCTGTGGCCTGTATCCACTGAGCTCTGAGGCACCATTGAGCAGGCCGCATATGCAGACGAGCATTTGGAGTTACATGGACCGTGGATGCCATGTGGCCCAAAAGCCTCAGGAAATGTCTGGCCGAGACCAGAGATTTTATTTATATTCTCTTATATACCGCGCTATTCTGCATCAGTGCGGTTTACATTGAACAAACTGAAATTACATTGAATAGGGCATTATAACTTGGAGATAACTATTTTACAGGGAACATGGGCTATGGAGGGTTAAGTGGCTTGCCCAAGACCACAAGGAGCACCTGTGGGACTAGAAACCCCAGTCCTCCCGGCCCAAGGTTGCTGTCCTCTAGTGGGATTTGAGCCCCTGACCTTCCGGCCTGAAGTACCTTGCCCCAACCACTAGGCCACTCCTCCACTGCTGGGCCAGAGCCAGTCTGTGAGCCCTGTTCCCGGGCAAATAAGCCATTGCTTGTAAGGTATCCAACCTTGCCCCTATGACCTCTAGGTCCAATGAGGGGAGCAAAGTGGACTTTGCGAAGTTTATGATGAAGCCCAGGTGCTGGAGAAGAGAGAGTGCGAAGAGTGGCTTGTCTCAAAGGACAAAAACCCGAAAAAGTAGCTCCGGGCTCGATACCGGTGTACCGTGCCCAGGCGGGAAGGGGAACCGGCATAGAACCGGTAAAAACCCATGAATCTTCGAAGGAAAAAATCAACTTTTAACCGGGTGACTAAGACACACGTCCGTCGGGCTCCGCGGAAAAAAGAAGACTGAGCAAGATGGCACCCTTCAGCGGGAAGGGGACCGCGCATGCGCGCTGCATTCCCAAAGGCTTTCTTTGAAAGCTGGGGAAATGCTCCACACGAGGGCTCCGTCGGCACCGACGTCACTCATATGTGAGGACTGACTTCCTGCTTGGTCCTGGAGAAGGTATCGCCACACTTAGAACATTTTTTTTTAAACCAGTGGCTGTTTTTCCATTGTAAAAGAAAAATGGGCCTAGTGCCCAAAATGGTGCCTAGCACAGAGAGGATATATATATATTTTTTTTAGTAAAGAAAAGAGAACCGGCGGTACCGGTAGGTGTCGAGTGAAGGCAGACGCGACCACAAAAAACAAAGAAGTAAAAAAGAATTTTCTGCGAAGACAGGGTATGCGACCTGTCAGCTCCGCGGAAAACGAAAAACTGATGGAGAGTGGGAAAGGAGGGAAGGCAGCACGCAGGCGCTGTGGGATGCTCCGAAAAGCTTTCCTCTTGGATGCTGGGGAGCGTTCCCACACACGCTCCGTCAGTACTGACGATACCCATATGTGAAGACTACATTCCTGCTTGTTCCTGGAGATGTTGTGCATTCTCCTGGGTGGTGAACAGATCTATTATGGGAATCTCCCACATGTGGAAGATCCAAGATGCTATTTCCAAATTTAAAGTCTACTCGTGAGGATGTAGGATACAACTAAGACTGTCCATAAGGAGATTGAGTTTGCCTAGGAGAAACACTGCCCTGAGATAGATGCGGCATATAATGGAGAAGAACCAGAGATGAAGGGCTTCCTGGCAGAGGGGATAGGAACCCATACCCCCCCCCCCCCCACGTTCACAAAGAGCATGGCTGCCCAGTTGTCCGTTTGGACTAAGACCAGTTTGTCTGAAAGTTGGGGTTGAAAAACCCAAAGGGCATTCGTGAGAGCACTTAGCTCCAGAAGGTTGATCTGCAACTGAGATTCCTGTTGTGTCCACTGCCCCTGTTTGGTGAGGCTGTCTAGATGAACTCCCCACCCGAGTTTGGAAACATCCATTATCAGGGTGCATTGAGGTGGAGGCATCTGAAAAGGTTATCCTCTGAATAGGTTTTGAGGGGAGTACCACCACTGAAGGGAGTTGACAAGCGGAGAGTGATGCAGATATTGTCTGAGAGACGCCTTATTGCCTGGGCCCACTGAGACAACAGAATCCATTGGGCTTGTTGCATGTGCAGGTGGGTTTAAGGGACGATAAGGATTGCGGCGGCCATGTACCTCAGAAGGCACAGCATTTCTCAACTGTCACGGCACTGTGACCCTTTATGCTGTTGGTGAGCTCGAGGAGGCAGGCAAAGTGATCCTGTGGAAGAAAAGCTTGGGCCTGACGAGTGTTCAGAAGTGCTCTGTTGAATTTGAGCTGCTGGGATGGGACCAAGTGCGATTTTGGAAAGTTTAAGATGAATCCCAGATCTTGGAAAACAGTGATGGTATGATGAAGAGAGTTTTACGTCTTGTGGGGATTCTCCCCTGATTAGCAAGTCATCTAAGTAGGGGAAGATGAAGATTCCTAAAGTATGAAGGTATGCAGCCACCACTGCCATGCATTTTGTGAACACTTGGGGTGCGAAGGCTAACCCGAAGGGGAGCATTCGATATTGGTAGTGGATTTGCTGGAACCGAAAATGCAGATACTGTCTGTGTTGAGGGTGGATCAGTAAATGTGTGTATGCCTCTTTGAGGTCTAGAGAAGTCGTCCTCTGAAGGTACGGCAGAAGTGTACCCAGGGAAATCATTTTGAATTTTTCTTGAACAAGGAATTGTTTAGGTTCCTTAGATCTAGAATGGGCCTGAACCCTCCTGTCTTCTTGGGGATAAAAAAAGTAAGCAGAGTAGAAGCTCCTGCCCTCTTGGGTGGGTGGAACTCTTTCAACAGCCCCCTGAGCTAACAGAGTGGACACCTCAACATAGGAAATTTGTCTGCAAGGTATTTGCAGGATAACCCCTTGTGGAGGTGATGGGGTGCAAGCTTTCAAAATGAAGCAAAAAGCCCCTTTGGACAATGTTGAGAGTCCACTGCTCTGATGAAGTTGCCTGTGGGCATAGGAACAGAGTCTGCCTCCTATGTGTAGGGGTGGGGGGACCTTGCAGAGGCAGAGTAGCTATGCATGCTTTCTAGGAAGGAGTCAAAAACCAGGTGCTGCCTGTTGCTGTGCAGCTGTTTGTGGCTTAGGCATCTTAGGCTTTTTGGGCTGGTGAGGGCCCTGCTGTCTCTGCTGAGGTTGGTAAGCAGCTGCAGGTGGATAAGGAAGATATCATATTTTCTTCTTAGGATAGAAAGACTTTTTTGTATTAGTCTTCCTCCCAGAGGGGACGGATGTCTTTCTGGAAAAACGTTTGAGTGTGAGATCATCTGTCTCAATCTCTTCGGCCTTCTCTCTCCAACCCTTACCCAAGAGGTTCTCTCCAGAGCAGGGAATATTGGTCAATTTATCCTGAACCCACTCTCAAGGTCAGATGCCTGTAACCACGCCATTCTGTGAGCACTGAAGCAGACTGCTGAAGCTCTGCTAGATGACTCAAAGGCATCAAAAGATGCTCTGGTAAGAAGTTTGGATGTATTCTTATTTTGCCTGATTAAGGTCTGGAATGCATCACGTTTGTCATCAGGAAGGATAGGAGCAAGGTTCTTTAGATCGCTGGAGATATCATTGAGATACATGCCCATATAGAGCATGTAGGAAGTACGGTCAAAGGCATCAAGAGTTCTGGAGTCCTTGCCTGGAGGCAAGGAAGAATGATTCTTAGCACTCTTGACATGCCACATCGTCAAGTCCACCACCATGGAGTGGTGTGGAAGTTGAGGTTTTTAGAAGCCAGGGAATGGTAGAACTTGTTACATGGTTGTCGAGTTGTTTGCTGATAGGCAGAACAGTTAGCGGGGCCTCCCACATTCATAGCATTACATACTACAGGATACCATGCACCGGTAATGTGGCCGCCTCTGAGCACCAAAATGTATTGGAGATTTTAGAACTCCTCTGCCCTCAGTTTTATCTCTGATGCCATGGTAATCTGCAGGTCTGCTCCCATATCCCAAATGAAGTCCTCAAAAGACATACCCTCTAGCAGGGACCAACACCACTCATGAGGAGGGTATGGATCGGAAGGAAGATCCTAGGTTACTCTGGAATCCTCCAATGCATCATCAGAATCCATTAGAGGTAGAGTCCGATTATGACAGAAAGTCAAAGTATCGATGGTCTTGTGTCAATGTCGATGCCTGATGTCGATACCGATGATCAGTCAGTGCAACATCGGGAACCTGTCAGTTCCAAAGGAGGCATCAGAGGGAGAGGGTCCCCCCGATGCAGGTTTGAGGTCTGGCATCGACCCCCAGAGGTATTGGCTGTGGGCCGGATGCTGATGCCTGCACTGCTGGAGCTGTCAATACAACAGTACCAAGGCTGCCAAGAGAGCTACCAAATCCCTCTCAATAGCTAGAATGCGCTGTTCGTGGGATGAGGCTGATGCCTGGGTGGAATCCCACACGTGGCTCTAAGCCACTGTCCCAAAGCATGGAACCAGTAGCTCTCCAGAAGTCGAGGCCTCATGAGCATCCTGTAGCCCCTGTAGTGCTTTGGAGGACTGGTCCTCCTGCCGGGTTGTATGGCAGGCCTGTCAGCATCGGGGATGCACCTTTTGGTGAATCATGATGAAGGCACTTACCTCATGGATCGGTATTGAGTTTTGATGCTGATGACTTAGACTTAATGTCTGGACTTTGAGGAGACCTGAGAACCAAGAAAAGAGGCCGAAGTCCTCGACAATGTGGAAGCCACTGAAATTCAGTTTGGGTTAACAGAGAACCATACTGTCTGGCTCTGTTCTTTATGCCTCTTTTTGTCATTTGTTGGCACAAAGGACAACCAGTCAGTAAATGGTCTGGACCCAAACATTTTAAATGCCAGTCATGTTTATCGGTGACTGATATACCAGAACACTTGGTACATTTTATGAAGCTGCTGATGTGTTTTTCTACTGTGGTGTAAGAAAAGTAGGCCAAGGCCATGGCCTAATTTGGTGGTAGAAACCACCAAAATTGGAAAGAATGAAAAATTAAAGAAAATATTTTTAAAAAAAAAGAAAAATCGGGGCCATTATCAGGGAAGGTACTGGTGTTGACAGAAAGGCAGAGCACAGATTTTAAACCAAATGCTCCATGGAAAACAAAGAACTAAGGAGAGGACTTGGGAAGGCAGATGCACAGGCACATGGATTGCTCCCAAAAGCTTTCCAAATGGAACCCATGGAGTGTTCCCACGTGAGCTCCATCAGTACTGATGATGCCCATAAGTGAAGACTGCATTCCTGCTTGTTCCTGGAGATATCCATGACGTCAAGAAAAGAGGTGATTTGATTTGTGGGTGCTGAGGTTTGGTTAAGTTCACCTAGTAAGAAGAATGGTTTATCTTTTGCTGATTGAGGACATGATAATTATATTAGTGAGGATAGGTCATCTATGTTGGAGCTTGGCAATCTATATGTCAAACATATGGTAAAGTGTTTTTTCTATTACTAGTATGTTTGAAGTGTTAGTGGCTAATGCTGTGGTTTTGTTAAAGTTGAGCTGTTTGCCAGTGAGGATGAATATTCCCCCTCCTCTTCTATTTGATCTTGAGCAATTGTGAAGGTCCATATCTGAGGTGATTAATTGGTTTGTTATTACATTATCCATGAACCATGATTCTGTAATAACCATGATGTCCAGGTTGTTAGCTTTAATATGGAGATGTGGATTTTGTAGCATGCAGAACTAGCATTTACCAGATCACATTTCATAAATTGGGTAGTCTTGTGAATCTGTTGGGTAACTGAGGGTGTGCTTGGATTAATGTTTATTAGTCTTTATCTTCAAGGGAGTTGTGTGTATGGAGGGTTCCATGAAAGGAGATCTCTCTGACTATATATGATTGGGATCATGCTAGCGTGTATAGTTGTTGGGCTAGAGAATCTGAGTAAGGTGAAGGTAAGTAAAATAATTGTGCCCATGGCTATCCACATCATTTTCATTAGTTTTGGCAGGCGCTTATAGTTCTGGAGTTGGGTGAGTGTTTCTGGAGCAAGAAATCTGATCATGAATGGATGGAATGTATTGAGTTGGTTATTATGGCTTAAGCTGATGTATTCCATCAAGAGGGAGCTTACCTGAACTTTGGTCCACTCAACCAATAAGTTGCTGTGAACCATTAGAGTGTTCAGTAGCTGGTGAAGTGTAGTCTACCTAGCTCTTGCAGGCCTGTGCTCTTTTTTGATGGTCCTCACTTTGGTCCACATACAAGGGCCAGCCCTTAGGTGCAGGCATGCCTATGGAGCGCTGGAATTTAAATAGCAGGTACCGGTACTGGGCAAGCATAGCAGTGCAGCAGGTGGTCTTGGCTGCTCTTCTGATGCTGGTTCAGGTCTGGGTTCAGATTGATGATCTGCACTTGTAGATCTTCTCAGAAGTGGTTCTCTGTCAAAATTAAGATCACCTGCCTGAAGTTGAAGGACTTTTGGGATTGTAGTGTCAATTATTAAATGGATGCTGCATTCATCACAAGGTACTAACAAGCCAATGTAACAAGAGCACGCTGTAATAAAAGTAATGAAATGCATACAGTACAATACTGGTTAGTGCAGATGGATGACAAGGGGAGGAGGGTGGGTGGGAGAGAGGACAAGGGGCCTTCGCTAAGGCCTTGAATCAGGATTCTAGGACCCACTCGTCATGGGTCAGAAGTCCCAGGTATGTAGATTCCCAAATTGGGAATCCCAATCTCCCAAGAGTCTCCAGCATGGAGAGCTCAAGTAGTTGTTGGCTGAATTTTTTTTTCTTCTGATTGATTTTCTACTGAAGTCAATTAGAAATTGAAACTTTAGTTTATCGCCAGGGGTGAAGTAAAGCTTCACAGCTAATCTGGAAATTTAAAAAACTACACTTAAACATAACACATTTTTCTATGTTAGAACTCATTCTGTATGGGGACTGTTGCACTAATATTAGCAATGTTTCCATTTCTCACTTAGCACAGTTTTTTCTGTATGCTAAAATCTTTGTGACAGAAGAACAGATACCCAGACTGGCAGTTTTCAGGTTTGAAAAAAAACCCTTTTCAAACCTGAAAACTCTGCCAGTCAGGGTATCTGTTCTTCTGTTCTATAGTACTTTACAGATAATTTGGTTGCTTTCTTGAGTCTGCTAAAATCTTTGCTACATAAATCAGGGAAAAAGGCAAGTAAGCAGTTATGCTAAACCTATTATAGGAGCTTCCTGTACAAAAGCACCATTTGGTATGTACTAGGAAATGTGCTGTTTCTGGTACTGCTTCTCATGTCTTGAGAAATTTGCCCCTTGAGGCTCGCCTGGCCACCAATTATTTTTGGAAATTGGTGGGTATTTTTTTTCCATGAACCTTTTGTAGGTTTGGGTCATTTTTTTTCTGCTTCTTTGGTTCCTGTGATTTGTTGACAGGCAAGCTTAAGGGGTGAGCCAATGAAGCATTAGCTTAGAGTGCCAAAATGCATTGTCTTACCTTTTCCAGAATCCCAGGCCAGGATATAAACACAGGAACCTGCCTCTACTGTGCTCCAACTCCAAAGCTGCTTTATCTATGGGTACAAGAGCAATGCCTTGGCTCTACATACCAGGTGACACAAAGAAAATCAGCCCCAAGTACAAGGCTCTTGCTGCCAAGACAAACCTTTTCCTTCTCACAGCCCTATGCCACTGAAAACAACCTCTTTTGAAGCACAAGACATTCTCCAGGTATAGAGTGCTGCTTGGTTTACTTACTGGCTATTTAAGGCACGTAGTTCTGTGCAATTCAAACAGCTAATATTTGAACTGCACAGAGCTTAGAATATACAGAGTACCTATAGTTCAAATGGCAGACGTTTCCATTGTGAGGCTGGCAGAGATCCTCTGGCCCTGCTGACAAAACTGGGAGGAAAAACACATTAAGAGCTATGAAGCCAGTGAAGATCCCCAGACGCCACCCTCTGAAAATGGGAGGAGAAGCAGCAAAGAATTGGGAGAGGCAGTGGAGGGTTGCAGGCCCACCAACTGAAGATGGGAGAAGAAACCCAGCCAGAGTAGCAATGCTAGCAGAGATCATCCTCTCAACTGCAGAAACCAGGAGAGAATACACTAAATAAAATTTATTAAATGCAAGCAAATATCTAACATGTATAAAATCATAAATGACAAAAACATACAGAAACAGGAAAAGAAAGAGAAAAAAACCCAGGACGATGGGCAGTCAAACACTGCAGAAGGGATGAGGTCCTGATGAAAGTGCTTTGGCTCCTCTCTTGCGCTCCATTTGGAGTATTGTGTGCAGTTCTGGAGGCCACACCTTCAAAAGCATATAAATAGAATGGAGTCAGTACAGATGGTGCTACTAAAATGGTTAGTGGTCTTCATTATAAAACACATGAGGACAGACTTAAGGATCTTAATATGTACACCTTAGAGGAAAGGCGGGATAGAGGTGATATGATTGAGATGTTTAAATACCTCCGTGGCATAAATGCACATGGGGAGAGCCTCTTTTGATTGAAAGCAAGTTCTGCTACGAGGGGACATGGGTTGAGGGTGAAAGGGGATAGATTCAGGAGTGATATGCAGAAATATTTCTTTACAGAAAGAGTGGCGGATCCGTGGAATAGCCTCCCAGTGGAGGTGGTAGAGATGAGGACAGTATCTAAATTCAAAAAAGCATGGGACCAACACAGAGGATCTCTAAAGGAAAAAAGGGGACGGTTGTAGTTGTCAATATGGAAGGACAGACTAGATAGGCCATGTGGTCTTTTTCTGTCCTCATGTTTCTATTTCTCTTTCTGTAAGATCCCTAAGCTGTTTTAAGATGTCATTATGTACTTAGTAATTTAAGTTGTCTTATCTAAAAATAGAAACAATCAGTTACATTTTGCAGTTTTTCCTTTGATACTATTGCTCTTTCTTCCAGTTTTTGCTGGGCTCTCTGTGTACTCTCTAGGGAAGGGTTTATTGCATAAAAATAGCAGTACATCATCTCCTTTTTTCTTCAGAATTCACATGACTATATGCAGTCCTCTAATTTTTTTCATTAGCTGCCGTAGGTGCATGAACAAGTTCATCATGGCCTGTAACTGTAGCATAGGTATTATTTTTATCTGAAGAGTCTTCCCTCTATCATCATTAGTCCTAATATGTGGCACTTTTTTCCCCTAGGTGAAGTGCAACCGTATGAGTGGGGTTTTTTTTGTTATTTCCACAGTTAAATAATGGTTGCCTTGCTGAGATTAGATCTAGATCGTGTGCAAGCTGAAGGCACTGAACAAGACTTCGCAAACAAATGTTGGTCAGTCATGAAAAATAATTAGATTATGTGTATTTATATGTAACCTCAAGTACCCTCCATCTCTCTCTGCCTCAGCCCTAAATCGCCAGCTCTACCTGGCTCTGTGCAACCTTAAATGAGTCCCTTTATCTCTCTGTGTCTTAGTTTTAATTCTCAGCTTTGTTACTAACTCCATAATTGACTTCCAGCCAAGTCACTTTATCTCTCTGTGCCTCGCTTTGTCAGATGACGACTGGTTAATAATATTAAACATTAGCCTCTCTCTCAATGCTTTGGAAGCAGTTACGAAATCCAACTGGCAACTCTCCCTGTCCCTCTAAATACAAATATCTAGCCATCTCTAAAGTACTAACTTCTTCCAGCATCTGGCAATGAAATGTCTTGGTTGAGTAATGGTTGCTTATTGCATGATATCCAGTCCCAGGCTTTAAAAATGATAAAAGACTTGCTCAAAATTCAGATGTGTCCCTAATGCAATCTTTAACTGGTTCTAGGTCAGAAGCAGGCAAAGCAGAGACTAGTTTTAGCGCCCTATAGGCCTCTATTTAATCTGTCTGAAAAACAAGAACACACACTAGGGTAAAACTGGGATTAAATCAGCCTTCTCCTGCAAAAGCATGAAATCAGTATATCATCCTGTATGAAATCTTCAGTCATACTAATTTATGGAATGTTCCATAAGCCTGGTACAATTTGGCTATATAACTACTGTACGAATGAAACACACATTTTGCTTTTGTATATTGCCCAACTGAGTTATGTCTCTGTACAGCACTACACATGCCTTGTACACTATATAAGACATTCAGCATATTTATATTTAAACACTAGCTGTAGTGTTTACATATGTAGATATACAGTACCCACTATATGCATACAGTCCAAAACGTGATGGGGTGGAAAAACACTTTATTTCAAAAACTAAGACCTAGCAACCCGGAGACCTTCATCAGGGGTTGTCTAATTAGGTATTAGAAACATAGAAACATATAATTAAAACATATTTAAAATCCATTATTAGTGAAAGAACAATAAAATAAATGCACTCTATACGTTCCAAAAAATAAAATTATAAATAAATAGTTAAAAGTAATAAATAATTAAAAAATGCTAAATAATCATTAATAAAAATCATAAACCTCAAATGCTAAAAAGTGTGGATACGCCAAACTAATTAAATTGAAACAATCATAATTAACATATAGATAGTAAAACCAAGATGGAACACGTTTAAATAAATCAAGGATAAAGGCAAAACACAATATAATCTTTAAGGGAGGTGACCTGCATCCTAATCTAAATATTACTACCTTAGATATAGAGATGATGGACATGTAATCCTTACAAAGAGGCAACCGAAGCTAAAATAAAGAAAACACAGGATGAGGCATATGTATACCATTGGAGATAACACTTCTATCTTGTTTTCAATTGCCTTACACTGTATATCTTTTTTCGTGAAATCTAGCCTGAATTTAAATTTGACACAGAGGACTAAAGAAGAAAGAAGAAACAGGCAGCGGGTGTTTTGTCCTGAAGCTGATTGAGGGAGGAGGACAGAGCTATGGGAGGCAAAAGGTTGATTGGCCGTTCTTTATAATTGTAAAATTTAGGGGAAATATTCAACCCGATCGGGACTCTACTGTCCCATGTTGTGAAAAACCGCCAGATCAATTTTATCACATACTCTCCTGAAGGAAAAGTTTGAAGTGTGGCCAAAGTCACATCGGAGGGTCCAATAACTTATAAAGCAAATCATGTACATCGTGACAAATACTAGGTAAAAAACTGGACAGAGTACTTGAAACGAGATTTGAACAAATTGTTGAGATAAGGACAGTTGCATCGAGAGGATCCCATATTGGGGTGTGCAGAGTACACTGCCCTGCTATTTATGAACCACATCAAAACAGAGATTCTCAATATTGCCGAAAAAATTCTATACCATATTATAAAACGCTTTCACACTCACCGATCTCGTTCGCTGGCAACAAATTTGTATTCTGAACTGAACAGAGAATTCACGCGTTCCGTCAGTGCAAACTTCTATTTAGAAACGCCGGCACATGCGCATCCCTTATATGATTGTGAAGGCGGGAAAAGGGGAGGCGTGGCCAAGGCGGAGCCAAAGCTGACTTAGACACCAAACGTAGAGACAATGGAAATGTTTAAAAAACTCTTAGAACTTGGCACAAATATTACGGATTAAAAAGAATTCAAAATCAAAATGAAACCAAAATGAAAGCAAAAATAAAACTAACGGGTCACTCTCCAAGGGAAAAACAAAAGAGTGAGATTGTAAATGAATTCCCCAAGTATAGGTCAAATCTGTGTAGATTATTCTGCATGCCCAACAAATTGATATTAAAACCCTGAGACAGAATGGACTTTATTGAAGACTCTAAGAAATGGACTTGAGAGCCCTATACCTGTCATTGGCAACTAGAAACAAAGAACCAGTGTGGACCTTAAAAATATAGCTGACTAAACAGCTTAAAGGTTACTGTGTATATCTATGGGATGTGTCAGGAAAAAACACCTATGTAAATCATCTGATTGTCTAGAGAAAACTACGTGGAGAGGAATAGCAATTGACAATAATAAAGGTAGTCAAACGACAAACCAATGGAAAAATTGCCCACTAAAAAATGATGATAATAATAAAATAGTGTAAACGTCATTAATAATATGATATTATAAAAAAAATTTTTAATATTCTAAAAAGACTGTTTAGATGATAAAAAAGAGATAAAAAATAAATAAAAAATGAATAAAACTAAAAATTAAAAATAGAAAATAATAGATAAATAATAATCACGTGAACACTTAAAAAAGAAACTAAATTGTAACAAAATAAAAATTAAAAATAAAAAATAAATAAAAATAAATAAATAATAATCAATAATAAAAAATATTAAAATATATAATTAAAATAAAATCATGTAGTAAAATTACCATAGGCGCAAATAAATAATACATGATAGTTACTACGACAGAGTAAAGATAAAAACATAATTAAAATATAATAAAAATAATATTAATATAAAAAATGATATTGATATAAAAAATATATATTGATATAAAAATTGTGATAATAACTTGACTGGGGGAGTATAGGGATCTTCAATCATAAAAAAACAGAAAAATCCTGATCTAAATTAAGACCATTCGGAGCCAGGGTGTTCAGTAAAAATATGTATCTCTGTTCTAGCCGAAGAATGGTCTTATTCATGTGGGGGGTGGCTATGGGGTCAGCCATGGCCCCAGATGTGGCCAATTTATATGTGTACAATTTTGAAGACTTTAGGAAGACTAACTTTGCGAAGATGGGCCAATACCTCAGGGAGTCATTAGTGGGATGCGAACAGCTGGGGGATGTAGAAAAACAGTGGGCAAAACTGAAAGGGGGTATTTTAAGGGCAACCAACCTTTTTGTTAAAATGGTAAATAAAGGCAAAAGGAACAGGAGACCGCTATGGTTTTCGAAGGAAGTAGCTTGAAAAGTGAAGAAAAAGAGGGAGGCCTTCATGAAATACAAGAGATCACAGAGAGCAGAAGACAGGCATCTGTATTTGGAAAAACTTAGAGAAGCTAGCAAAGTAGTCAAGAAGGCAAAGATTCAAAAGGAGGAGGAAATAGCCAATGCAATAAAATGGGGGGATAAGACATTTTTCAGATATATTAGTGAGAAGAGGAAGAGCAAAAGTGGTATTGTCAGACTCAAGGGTGCAGGGGGGGAATATGTAGAAGCTGATAAGGATAAAGCGGAATTGCTTAACAAATATTTTTGTTCTGTGTTCACAGATGAAGAACCAGGAGCAGGACCTCAGAAAACACCCACAAATAAGAACAGAAGCGAGGGACATCTTGAACTATTTTCAGAAGACTGTGTTCGTGAGAAACTAGCTCAACTTAAAGTAGACAAAGCGATGGGACCGGATGGGATACACCCTAGAATACTGAAGGAACTTGGGGACGTTCTAGCAGCTCCACTGACTGACCTTTTCAATGCCTCGTTGGAGTCAGGAGTGGTGCCAAAGGACTGGAGAGAGGCTCATGTGGTGCCTTTACACAAAAGCGGAAGTAAGGATGTGGTTGAAAACTACAGGCCGGTTAGTTTAACTTCAGTGGTGAGTAAATTATTGGAAACGCTGCTGAAAGAGAAAATAGTGAGGTTTCTGGAGTCCAGCGGATTACAGGATCCGAGGCAGCATGGATTCACCAGAGGCAGGTCTTGTCAGACAAATCTGATTGATTTTTTTGACTGGGTGACCAGGGAGTTGGACCGAGGGAGAGCTCTAGATGTGGTGTATTTAGATTTCCGTAAAGCCTTTGACACTGTTCCTCACAGGCGACTTATAAACAAACTGAGCACCCTAGGGATGGACCCTAAAGTTACTGCTTGGGTTAGAAATTGGTTGGGTGGGAGGCTACAAAGAGTACAAGTAAATGGAGCTCACTCTGAGGAGAAGGATGTTACCAGTGGTGTGCCCCAGGGATCTGTCCTTGGTCCGATTCTTTTTAACATCTTTGTTAGTGATATAGCGGAAGGGCTGTCGGGTAAGGTTTGCCTCTTTGCGGATGATACCAAAATCTGCAATAGAGTAGACACCCAGGAAGGGGTAGATAACATGAGGAGGGATCTAGCTAAGCTTGAAGAATGGTCTAGAATTTGGCAGCTGGGATTTAATGTTAAAAAATGTAAGGTCATGCATTTGGGCTGCAGCAATCCAAGGGAGCAATACAGTATAGGAGGTGAAGTACTTTTGTCCACTAAAGAAGAGCGGGACCTAGGCGTGGTTGTGTCTGATGATCTTAAAGTAGCTAAACAGGTGGAAAAGGCGACAGCAAAAGCTAGAAGGATGCTTGGGTGCATACGGAGAGGAATGGCTAGCAGAAAAAAGGAGGTGATAATGCCTCTGTATAAGTCTTTGGTGCGACCTCATTTGGAGTATGGTGTGCAATTCTGGAGACCGCACCTTCAAAAGGATGTGAACAGGATGGAGTCGGTGCAGAGGGTTGCTACCAAAATGATTAATGGGCTTCATTATAAAGCATATGAGGACAGACTTAAGGATCTTAATATGTACACCTTAGAGGAAAGGCGGGATAGAGGTGATATGATTGAGATGTTTAAATACCTCCGTGGCATAAATGTTCAGGGAGAGAGCCTCTTTCAATTGAAAGCAAGTTCTGCTACGAGGGGACATGGGATGAGGGTGAAGGGAGATAGATTCAGGAGTGATATGCGGAAATATTTCTTTACGGAAAGAGTAGTGGATCCGTGGAATAGTCTCCCAGTGGAGGTGGTAGAGATGAGGACAGTAACTGAATTCAAGAAAGCATGGGACCAACACAGAGGATCTCTAAAGGCAAAAAGTGGACTGTTGTAGTTGTTATGGAAGGACAGACTAGATAGGCCATGTGGTCTTTTTCTGTCGTCATATTTCTATGTTTCTAAGAGAGTTTTTTGAAAAAACATCCCTTTCAGGAAAATGTAGTTTTATGGATAAGATACATAGATGACGTTTTAATACTTTGGAAAGGTACGGAGGAACTTTTGGGTCAGTTTAATGTCTGGATCAACCAGTTAGATGATAGCCTACGTTTTCAGTTGACCTACGATTCCCATAAAATCCCATATTTAGACCTCTTGATCCGTAAAGAAGAAATTGGTTTTTCGACGACACTTTATAAAAAACCGACAGATAAGAATCATTTCCTGCATTACAAAAGTTTTCATAATTTATCATTGAAAAACAATCTTCCAGTGAGTCAGTTCCTCAGGGCCAGGAGGGTGTGCTCAGACTTACAGGACTTCGAGAGGGAGGCAGCTAATATGAAGAAAAGATTTCTGGAGAAAGAATATCCGATTAAATACATAGACTCTGCATATAAAAGAGCCAAAAACACATCGCGAGAAATACTTTTGAAACCTAAAGATAAGAAACCCAACAAAGGACTTGTTTGTCCTCTCCTCTATTCTCAATTTTCTGCAAAGATAACTACTATCCTTAAGAGAGAATGGCATATTCTTCAGTCTCTGCCGGCCTTCCAAGACAAAAATCTTATTGTTGCACACAGACGTAACATCAATTTACGCAATCTTTTAGTGCCTTCAGCACTCACAGAGAAGAGACTCTTAACGCAATACAAAGGTCAATTTCAATGCGGTAGGTGTTCTGTTTGAACGCTTTACCTGTCAGGAATATTTTTACTCATCCGACCACACACAAGAAGTTTTCAATCAATGATTTCGCCAATTGCGACACACCTAATGTTATTTATGTGATACAGTGCCCCTGCAAGTTGCTCTACGTAGGCAAAACTACCCGAAAGATCAAAACTAGGTTTATGGAGCACAAGAGCTGCATCAAGAGGAGTATAGAAGACAAACCTTTGGTTGCCCATTGGCAGACATTTCAACATAAAGTCACGGATCTGAAGTTTTTTGTTATAAAACAAGTTAAAACCAACTGGCGAGGGGGAGACATGAATAAGACCATTCTTCGGCTAGAACAGAGATACATATTTTTACTGAACACCCTGGCTCCGAATGGTCTTAATTTAGATCAGGATTTTTCTGTTTTTTTATGATTGAAGATCTCTAAACTCCCCCAGTCACGTTATTATCTCATTTTTTATGATTGAAGATCCCTATACTCCCCCAGTCAAGTTATTATCACAATTTTTATATCAATATATATTTTTTATATCAATATCATTTTTTATATTCTTAATATTATTTTTATTATATTTTAATTATGTTTTTATCTTTACTCTGTCGTAGTAATATCATGTATTATTTATTTGCGCCTATGGTAATTTTACTACATGATTTTATTTTAATTATATATTTTAATTTTTATTATTGATTATTATTGATTATTTTTTATTATATTTTATTTTTTATTTTTTATTATTTTTTTTTTTTTAATTTTGTTACAATTTAGTTTCTTTTTTAAGTGTTCACATGATTATTATTTATTATCTATTATTTTCTATTTTCTATTTTAATTTTTAGTTTTATTCATTTTTTATTTATTAATTATTATTTTTTATCTCTCTTTTTTTATCATCTAAACAGTCTTTTTAGAATATTAAAAATTTTTTTTATCATATTATTAATAACGTTTACACTATTTTATTATTATCATCATTTTTTAGTGGGCAATTTTCCATTGGTTTGTCGTTTGACTACCTTTATTATTGTCAATTGCTATTCCTCTCCACGTAGTTTCCTCGAGACAATCAGATGATTTCCATAGGTGTTTTTTCCTGACACATCCCATAGATATACACAGTAACCTTTACGCTGTTTAGTCAGCTATATTTTTAAGGTCCACACTGGTTCTTTGTTTCTAGTTGCCAATGACAGGTATAGGGCTCTCAAGTCCATTTCTTAGAGTCTTCAATAAAGTCCATTCTGTCTCAGGGTTTTAATATCAATTTGTTGGGCATGCAGAATAATCTACACAGATTTGACCTATACTGATATTACTGTATATACCATTAAGTTAATCTGTACATAGTTCCCCCGGTTGTCCTATTGTTGAATTTCCCTGTTCAATGTAAAACTCAATGTTACTTGTATGCATTGTAGTATGTTCTTGTTCTATGTACACCGCACTGATTATAATAGCGCGGTATAAAAGAATTGTTAAATAAATAAAATAAATAAATACTTGGGGAATTCATTTACAATCTCACTCTTTTGTTTTTCCCTTGGAGAGTGATCCGTTAGTTTTATTTTTGCTTTCATTTTGGTTTCATTTTGATTTTGAATTCTTTTTAATCCGTAATATTTGTGCCAAGTTCTAAGAGTTTTTTAAACATTTCCATTGTCTCTACGTTTGGTGTCTAAGGGGTCTGTTTACTAAACGGCGCACATGTACGGGGCGCACATGAGCGCTCTAAAAGATGTATTTAAGTGCTCTTAAGCGACCCGTACGAGTGCGCGGCACATTAACGGGTCCCGCAAGCGTGCGCCGACAACGCACACATTTGCGGGGCGGTAATGTGCGAAAGAGGCGTGCCAAGGCGAAATGAGGGCGGAGGAAGGCCCCCTAGGGGCGGAGAGACGGGGTCAGTGGGCGGAATGTGGGAGGGGAGCGACTCGCCGCACAGGAGCGTGCCCGAATCTGCAAAGAAATTTACCGCCAGTGAAACACTCGCGTTAGAGGTGCTGTGCAGGGAAAAGAAACCGTTTCCGTCAGCAATGTGCAGCACAATAGTGGAAGCCCAAAAACCGTGAGCAGTGTGATCTATGTGCACAGATCAAACGCCGTAATGTCACAGGGCACTAACCACACGGGCGCCGCGCACCTTAGCGCATCTGTCAATCACAGCTTCTGTTCTTCACGACGGAACGCCCACTCCTTATACGGCACCCGCTCGGTACCGCGGACCGCACAACACCGGCCTTTAGTAAACAGACCCCTAAGTCAGCTTTGGCTCCGCCTTGGCCACGCCTCCCCTTTTCCCGCCTTCACAATCATATAAGGGATGCGCATGTGCCGGCGTTTCTAAATAGAAGTTTGCACTGACGGAACACGTGAATTCTCTGTTCAGTTCAGAATACAAATTTGTTGCCAGCGAACGAGATTGGTGAGTGTGAAAGCGTTTTATAATATGGTATAGAATTTTTTCAGCAATATTGAGAATCTCTGTTTTGATGTGGTTCATAAATAGCAGGGCAGTGTACTCTGCACACCCCAATATGGGATCCTCTCGATGCAACTGTCCTTATCTCAACAATTTGTTCAAATCTCATTTCAAGTACTCTGTCCAGTTTTTTACCTAGTATTTGTCACGATGTACATGATTTGCTTTATAAGTTATTGGACCCTCCGATGTGACTTTGGCCACACTTCAAACTTTTCCTTCAGGAGAGTATGTGATAAAATTGATCTGGCGGTTTTTCACAACATGGGACAGTAGAGTCCCGATCGGGTTGAATATTTCCCCTAAATTTTACAATTATAAAGAACGGCCAATCAACCTTTTGCCTCCCATAGCTCTGTCCTCCTCCCTCAATCAGCTTCAGGACAAAACACCCGCTGCCTGTTTCTTCTTTCTTCTTTAGTCCTCTGTGTCAAATTTAAATTCAGGCTAGATTTCACGAAAAAAGATATACAGTGTAAGGCAATTGAAAACAAGATAGAAGTGTTATCTCCAATGGTATACATATGCCTCATCCTGTGTTTTCTTTATTTTAGCTTCGGTTGCCTCTTTGTAAGGATTACATGTCCATCATCTCTATATCTAAGATAGTAATATTTAGATTAGGATGCAGGTCACCTCCCTTAAAGATTATATTGTGTTTTGCCTTTATCCTTGATTTATTTAAACGTGTTCCATCTTGGTTTTATTATCTATATGTTAATTATGATTGTTTCAATTTAATTAGTTTGGCGTATCCACACTTTTTAGCATTTGAGGTTTATGATTTTTATTAATGATTATTTAGCATTTTTTAATTATTTATTACTTTTAACTATTTATTATTTATTATTTTATTTTTTGTAACGTATAGAGTGCATTTATTTTATTGTTCTTTCACTAATAATGGATTTTAAATATGTTTTAATTATATGTTTCTATGTTTCTAGTACCTAATTAGACAACCCCTGATGAAGGTCTCCGGGTTGCTAGGTCTTAGTTTTTGAAATAAAGGGGCTTGTTTACAAAGCCGCGGTAGCGGTTTGCGATCGTAATCGGAGCCGCGGCCCCATTGATTTCAATGGGGCCGCGGCTGCGATCGCGAACCACTACCGCGGCTTTGTAAACAAGCCCCAAAGTGTTTTTCCACCCCATCACGTTTTGGACTGTGTGCCTGTTTTAACGTGATTTTTTGCCCCTTTGTTGGACCCACTATATGCATAGGCAGCAGCAATGAATATACATATTCACCACTAACCACAGCAAGCCTAAACTCCTAATTTAGTAGCCAAATATCACTGTTAGATATTTTCAGACTGCTACCCGCTATTTCCATCATACTCCCATTCCTCTGTTATAGCAGTTATATGGATAGAGGTGAACCATAAATTCATCTAGCTGCTGAATATCTGCAGACAATAGACTCATACATTTATTGACCACCAGTAAACATTTAAAGCTCTCTTGAAAAATGGCATGGTGGCTTTTTCATAAAGTGTAGTTACACACCTGTAACAGGTGTTCTCTGGGGACAGCAGGACTCAGTCCTCACATATGGGTGACAACAGCACCAACGGAGCCCATGCGGTGCATATCCCCAGCTTTCAAAGAAAGTTTTTGGGATTGCTACCACGCATGTGTGGTCCCCTTCCCGCCCCAGGGTGCCATCTTGCTCAGTCAGATGACATAGCTAAAAGACGGCAAAAACAAATTAAAAGATGGTAATCTGCAACTCCAAGGGCATGAGGGAGGGTTGTGAGGACTGATTTCTGCTGTCATCTGAGAACAGCTGTTACAGGTGAGTAACTACGCTTTCTCCGGGAACAAGCAGGAAGGAAGTCCTCAGATATGGGACTCCCCGGCTACAGGCTACCAGAAACCCATAGCAAAAAATAGGGCTCCCTCATGGAGAGCCACAAGCAGCAGCAATTGCATCCATATAGACAGACCAACTGGAGCCCTGTGTCCAATAAAACCAGCACTCTGGTAGCCTGAACACAGAAGGGTCAGAGGGTAGGAGTTGCCTAGACCCCGAAAAGGTTACTGAGCACAGCCTGGCCGAAGGTACTGTCCCTTCGGGACTCTCTGTCCAGGCAGTAATGAGCTGCAAAGGTATGGTCTGAAGACCAGGTGGCGGCCCGGCAGATGTCTGCCAGTGGGCTACTGAAGTCGCCATAGCCCTGACCGGGTGAGCCGTGACCCAGCCCTCAAACGGAAGCCTCGCCTCCTTGTAGGCAAGGGCAATACAGTCCGCCACCCATGTGGACAGCGTACGCTTGGTCACCACTTCCCCCAGCTTACTTGGGTCGTAAGAAACAAAAAGCTGAGACACTTTTCGGTGGCCCTGAGTGTGTTGTATATAGAAGGACAAGGCCCTCTTACAGTCCAAGGTATGGAGAACCATCTCTGCCCATTTGAGAAAGAAGGTAGGGAGGACTACCCTCCTGGTTGAGGTGGAAGGGGACACCACCTTCAGAAGGAATTTAGGGTGCGTGCGAAGCACCCCCCTATTCCTGCAAAACCTGGTGTAGGGCATTTCCACCACCAGGGCCTGGAGCTTGCTTACCCTTCGTGCAGAAGTGAGCGTGACCAGGAAGACCACCTTCCAGGAGAGATAGCCAAGATGGCAAGTAACCAATGGCTCAAATGGGGGGGGAGGGGCGAGTAAGCTGCCCCAACACCACATTGAGATCCCATTCGGTCACCGGAGGACAGACCAGAGGCTTAGACAGGAGCAAGTCCCATAGGAAGCGGGACACCACTGGATGGGCCGAGAGGGATCTTCCTGTCTACCTGGTAGTGGCTCGCTGCTAGGGCACTAAGGTGTACCCTAACAGAATTAGACTTAAACCCCAAATGAGAGAGGTGGAACAGGTACTGCAGTACCGTGGCCACCAGACAAGAGAAGGGATCGGTCCCTCACTCAGAGCACCAAAGTGAGAATCTGCACCACGTAAAGGCGTAGGCCCATCTGGTAGACGCCTTGCGTGAAGACATCAAAACATCCTCCATCTCTCTGGGGAGGTGGAGTGGGGCTAGAGTTACCCTCTCAGCAGCCAAGCTATCAGCAAGAGAGCCCAGGTTGGGATGCTGGAGAAAGCCCCCCTGCTGGGAAAGGAGTTAGGGAGCAAACCCCAGGAGTACATAAGAACATAAGATATGCCATACTGGGTCAGACCAAGGTCCATCAAGCCCAGTATCCTGTTTCCAACAGTGGCCAATCTAGGTCAGTCATACCTAGCAGTATCCCCAAAAGACACAGGTTCCGCAATGCTTGTATTGGGTCAAGCATTGATATCCTGGGTCCCTTTTTAATAATGGTTTATGGACCTTTCCTCCAGGAACTTGTCCAAACCTTTTTTAAACCCAGCTACACTAACAGCTCTTACTACATCCTCCGGTAACAAATTCCAGAGTTTGATTACACGTTGAGTGAAAAAATATTTTCTCTTATTTGTCTTAAATAGTTTACCCTGTAGCTTCTTTACATGTCCCCTAATCTTTCTATATTCTGATAGGGTAAACAATCGATCTACGAGTATAGGGTCCTCCACCACCAACTGCAGAAACAGAGGAAACCACAGCTGCCTGGGCCACTGTGGAGCAATCAAGATGACCGAGGCCCTGTTGTGGAGGGTCTTGAACAGAGTCCTGGCAATCAGTGGCATCATAGGGAAGGCATACAGAAGTCCCTCTGACCAGGAAGGCATTGGCGGGGTGAGGTTGCCGGGAACAGAAGCAGGGCAACTGGTGATGGACCTATTTGCAAGCCTGGAAAAATCACAGGTTCCCCCCAGGTTTGGAAAAGCCTGCTGGCTACTCTGGGGTCCAGCTGCCACTCGTGCAGCTGGAGAATCCTGATGAGTCTGTCGGCCAGCAGGTTCTCTTGGCCTGGCAGATACACTGCCCTAACCTGCTGGATCGCAAAAGAGCACAGGTCTAGTGCCTCTTGACAGAGGGCACAGGATCTTGTGCCTCCCTGCTTGTTCACATAGAACATGGCCACCTGGTTGTCCGTCTGAACTAGGATGGACCGGTGGCCTAGGTGATGAAGAAAGACCTTCAGGGCAAGGCAAATGGCTCGCAGTTCCAGGAAGTTGATCTGCTGAGCACTCTCTTCAGGGACCAAGTGCCCTGGGTGCAGAAGCCCTCACAATGCGCTACCCAGCCCAGCAAGGAGGCATCTATGGTGAGGATCCTCGAGTGGTTGGGGGCCTGGAAAGGCATGCCCGCCTCCAGGTGTCAGGGTGATTGCCATCAGACCAGACACTTTGCCAGCTGGTGGCTCACTTGGACTCTGTCCTGAAGGTGGCCAGTGGCCTGGGAGCACTGGTCCCGGAGGTACCACTGTGCTGTCTGCATGTGGAAACAGGTATCTGGAGTGACGTGGACCAGGGAGGCCATGTGACAAGAAGGCACAGCAGATGCCTAGCAGACACCAAGCTACGGTACTGCATGTCCCGGGCCAGAGACATGAGTCAAGCTGTCCGGTCTGCGGGCAAGAAGGCCCTCGACCGCAGGGTGTCTAGTCTTGCCCTGATGAACTCCAGCCCCTGAATCGGACAAAGGTTTGACTTGGGTTTCATTATAAACTACCCCAACTGTTGCAAAAATTGGGTAGGGTGTGCTGTTGCCTGCTGCCCCTCGGGGGCCGTGGAGCCCCTGATGAGCCAGTCGTCGAGGTAGGAGAAGACAAAGACCCTCTGGAGCCTGTCAGACAGCTGCCTGGGTGAGAATGTTCACAGTCTTGGCAAGTGCATATATCCATATGATTTGCAAGGGATTGTGGGCAATGCAGTTCATTCACACCAGACACAGCTGCTCACAATAAATAGTTGTGCTTGAGGGTAAAGCCAATAAGATATTTATTTATGGGGTTATTTCTCCCAACACAGATATGCTTGGTAGCACATAAATCAGGTTACTTGCTTTCAGTGTTAAACTTGGAAAAACAAAATCAGGAAAACAACATTTGAACTTGTCAGGCAATCAAAGCAAAAGAATTAAGACCTGGTTGGTAACAAACTGGTCTTTTCTGTAGGCTTTAGCTAATATTTTCTTAGCAGTGTATCAAACAACAAACAAAAATCCACAAAGAAAGGAAAAACTGTTCTTTTCAGGTTAACTTCTTATATCTTCACACATAGATTCAGAAGTGATTCCCTCAGAGCTCACAAGCAGTTAGGTAAGGCTCAATTGCTAGCAGTTACCCAGCTGAAACCCCTTAGCTGGCATGCTTTCTACTGCGTGGCTAAAAATCCTACTCAGGAGCTTTTCTGAGTAGATTAAAGAACAAGTTTGTATTTCTTTGTGATGGTTGTTGTATTTTATAACAGAAAATCACCAAAGGAGTTTAGACAGAGAGCAGTCCATGTAAACACAGCCTTCATCTGCAATCCCTCCCCCTTCTTCAACAATCATGGGTTCAATATCATGGATTGGCACAGATGAATTTCTCAATGGAGCACTTTCAGGAGAATACTTGTTTCCCTGCTGTCTTTCAAGGTTATAGCTAGGGCATAGATCAGTGTTCATACCTGAGCTTCCATTGCTGTTAGAGTTCCTCTCTATATAGCCTGGCCAGTATGTAATCCAGTTCTTATGTCCAGCCTTCCAATCCAGATCCCTGGACACTGGATCTCTCTTCACATACCTTCTGGCACGGGTCTTAGGGTCCCTTCCACGTGCAGCCGTCTCCCTCACAGGTACCGTCTGAAGATTCCTAGCTCTGCAGCACCATTCCTCTGGCTTTCCCCAGTCCAATGGTGTATGCTGGCCCTTGGAATGCCTCCCAGTATACGTACTGCTCCGGACTCTTCTAGACCTCTCAAAGGCTTTTCTCTTCTTTCTTCCAAAGGGTTTCTTGCCCTCTGTCCGTCCGGCTTGGCTTCTGCTTCTGATGATCCTCCAGATGAAACTGAGGATGAGGATCAAGATGAGGATAATTCTCTGTAGAATAAACTCTACCTTTATTCTGCCTAGATGAGTGCTCCACCCTAACACAGCGCAGCTGTGCTGAATCAGGCCCTGCCCTTTGAGATGAGTGCTTAGGGATTACCTCATAGCCCTCCTGATTGAACACACGTTTCCTCATTTCAGCTCCTCTAATGGCTGTTGGAAACCAGGTGCATTCTGGGACTGGTAGTCTTTTATGGGAAAATTGTGTTTTCTTATTTCTACCAGAACTGACAGGTTGCTTGTTCAGAGTCACTTCACCTTTTCTATAGCTCCTTCCTAAGCTATGATAAGCTTCCTTATCACAAGCCTGAGAAAGGCAGCGACAACTGCCAGGCACTTTGTGAATACCCTGGGGGCCGAGGCTAGGCCGAAGGGCAGCACCCTGTATTGGAAATGATGGTCTCCCACCACAAAGTGTAGGTATTGCCTGTGGTTTAGGTGATCAGGATGTGTGTATGGGCATCCTTTAGGTCTAAGGAGCATAGCCAGTCTCCCTGGCAGAGGTAGGGCAGCAATGTTCCAAGGGAGAGCATCTTAAACTTCTCCCTCACCAGGAATTTGTTGAGGTTGCACAGGTTGAGGATGGGCCTTAGGCCCCCTGTCCTCTGGCACGAGGAAGTACCTGGAGTAGAAGCCCTTGCCCTTGAGGTGGTGAGGCACCGGTTCCACTGCTCTGTCCTCGAGAAGCCCTGCCAACTCCTTCATAAGAAGGTCCTGGTGGAGAGGAGACCTGAGGGGCTCTCCCGGGAAGAAGGGGAGAGGTGTTTGACTCAGATGGAGGAGGTAACCCTCCCTGACCATCCTTGGTGGTTATAGCCTCCCACCTGTGGGCATAAAGGGTGAGGCGACCCCCTTGTAGGCTGCTGGTCCCCGTGAGGGGGAGGGGCTATGCTGTAGGAGTAAAAGCTCCCTCCTGCCTGAGTCTGGGGCATGGGAGCCTTCTGCTTACGCAGGCTGTGCCCTTGCTGGGAAGCCAGGGAGGCCTGGTAAGGAGGGTAGTTTCGGTAAGCCGTGACTTCCTCGGGTAAAAGGGCTTTTTACCCTAGCCCTTCCATTGAAGAGGGGCAGTGGTCTTCTTGGAGAGCCTGGTCCTCGTCATGAACTCGGTCTCCAGCTCTGCGGCCTTGTCTGTCATATATTTGCCGAAGAGGTTATCCCCCTGGCAAGGGATAATCGACCAACTTGTCCTGTACCCATTGCTCGAGGTCAGACTGGAGCCAAGTCTGGCGGCATGCACTGATATTTATTTATTTATTTAACTGTATTTATATCCCGCTTTTCACAGGGTCAAAGCGGTGGGACATATAACCAGGGGGGGGAATCAAATGTGTGTAGGGGGGGCCATCACCGGGGGTTCAACATTGATGATTTTTGGGGTGAACAGAGACTGACAAGATAGCATAGTTACTGTTTTGGAGATCTTGGAGAGAAATAGGGAGGGGGGGGTTCCTATTCAGAGATATTCTTGGAATAGGATGGTTTTTAGCTGCTTTTTGAATGATGGGAGATCACCGTTGTTCCTGATGTGGTTTGGAAGAGAGCTCCAGAGGGATGGGGCATAGAGTTCAAAGGCTCTGTTGCAGGTCCGTTGAGTTGCTTTGGTTCTTTTGTGGGGGATGGCAACGGAGCTGTTGGAGGATTGTCTGGTTGTTCTGCTGTGGGTTGGGCGAGGCAGTAGGGTGCGGAGTGGGGTGCCCTGTGTTTGGTGGATGGTTTTGTGGGTGAGTAGAAGAGTTTTGTACTTGATTCTTGCTTCGATGGGGAGAATATGAAGGTCCCTCAGTATTGGGGTGATGTGGTCTCGTTTCCTTGCATTGTGAATTATTCTCACTGTGGTGTTTAGGGCAGTTCGGAGGGGATTGGTCTGTGTGGCAGGTAGGCCATGGTAGATTATGTTGCAGTAGTCCAGATGAGGGAGTGTTAGAGCTTGCATTACTGTCCTGAAGTCTTGTGGTTCGAGGAGGGGTTGGAGGCATTGTACCGTTTTCGCCTTGTGGAATACAGTTCTTGTGGTCTTGTTGATTTGTTGCTTAAGAGTTAGGGCTTGGTCAATGATAATGCCGAGATATGTGTGGTTGTACTTGAATTTGCGTGGTTCCCATGGTGAGGTGAGTGGGTGGTTTGACGTCTGGGTCTTTTGTCACTATAAGGGCTTCGGTCTTCTTTATGTTAATGGATAAGTTGTTCTCTTGTAGCCAGTTGGATAAATCAGTGAAGCAGGTTGATAGCTGGTCGTTTGTTGGGTCCGTTGTTGTAATTGGGGCGTAGAGCATTATGTCGTCGGCGTATATGTGGAAGTTGACATTGTGAGTGCGTATGACTGAGCAGAGTGGACGGAGGTAGATGTTGAAAAGCATGGCTGATAGCGTGGATCCTTGTGGTACTCCTTGATGTTGCTGGAAGGGGGATGAGGTGGAGGTTTTGGTGCGGATCAGTTGCTGTCGGTTGGTTAGATAGGACCTGAACCATTGGAGTACAGTACCTTTGATCCCAATTGTTTGGAGTCTGTGGATGAGGGTGTTATGGGAGATGGTGTCGAATGCCGCTGATATATCCAGAAAAATTAGGATGTATCCGGAGTGTTTCTCTTGGGTTCCTATGACAAGGGTGTTCATCAGCATGGTCATTAGGGTCTCGACCCCGTGTAATGGGCGGAATCCGTGTTGCTGCGGGTCCAGTATGTTGTTAATGTCTAGGTGTTCTTGAAGCTGACGTTGGACTATCTTCTCAATTATCTTTGCGGTGAGGGGGAGGCTTGCTACTGGTCTGTAGGAGGTGCCATGGTTACCCGGGCCGCCGACTCTAAACCATCATAGGCCGCCTGAGAAACTTGGAGCACTCACGGATGGCTTTGGACAGACTCTTGAAGCGCTGCAAAGGCTCCTCGGATAGGCCAGCTGAGTATATGGCGAGTTCCTTCGCCAGGTCCCTCAGGTACATTACCATGTACAGCTGGTAGGCCTGGATCCGGCAATTCAGCATTGAGCCCTGGTAGTACTTTCTGCCGAGGGCATCCAAGGTGCAGGCCTCCATGCTGGGGGGGGGGGGGGCACTGAGGAGTGCATCTTCTGGCTCTTCAGCTGACACATGGCTGACTCCACCATCATGGAGTTGTGTGGCAGCTGTGACTTTTGAAAGCCAGGACTCCGGCGGACTCGGTACATCGAGTCGAGCCGTTTGCTGACCACCAGCACTGACGCCGGTGTCTCCCACATGCGGAATATGAGCCACTCCAGGATGGGAGGAATGGGCATCATGAGCGCTTCCTGAGGGGGGGCCTCATATTGGAGGATCTCGAACTCGTCGGCTCGAGGATCTTCCTCGGACTTGGTGGGAAACACCAAAGACCTGGACATGTCTTTGACGAAGTCCAAGAAGCCCATGTCATCTGGTGGGGACCTTCTGAGAGGTTCAGAAACCAGGGAATCAGAGGTGGCATCTCAGTGCTGATGCGTATCTGGGGACTCCTCATCCTCGGTCTCCCAGTCAGAACACTGAAGAAGAATTGAGGGGGTGCTGTTCCTTGGGCCTCGGTGCCATGCGACCCAACCCTAAAGGGCTCGTCTGGGATGACCTCGGCCCTGTCGAGCAGGAGACCGAGCCTGACCTCGGCCGAGGATCTACTCGGGCCCACATGGCCTCAAGGATCGGCTAGGCCTCTGGGGACATCTTCGACGTCGACCACCCGGTGGTCAGGGGGAAGGAACCAGATGTGCTGGACATCAGCGCCTGCTGCTGGTCCAAGAAGGCAGTTACACTGCACTCAGAGGCCACCATCCTAGCTCCAGCCCAGATGGCTCCACAGCCTTTGGTACGGGCACCGAGGGACTCGGGCCTGACGCCAGCTCCCCCAGAGGGGAATCATTGATGAGGACTGTGTCTAGCTGGCAAGGCCAGTCTGCAGCCGGATCCTTCTGTGGGGCCTTAGCCAGCTGCTCCCTCTCCGACAGCTCAAGCGTGCACCCGGGGCTTCGCACCCAGGCCCAGGAGGAGCCCGGTCAGACAGAGCCATCCAAGGATGCTGCCTTAGAGGACGATTTCTTCCTCTTCGGTTCCCTCGAGGGAGAGCCCCTCTCCAAAGACCCACGACGACGCTTGGGCTCGGAATGTTCCTCCCAAGGTGCCAAGGTCTCAGATTAGGCTCTGGCTCTCGGAGGCATCGGGGAGTCAAGAAAAACTGTCGTGCTGCTGCTGGCGGCTCTTCAAGGCCTTGGAAGACATCTTCTTGCAAAGGCCACAGACCACTGGTCGTGGTCTGCATCGAAGCACCGGAGGCAGCAGTCATGTGTGTCGGTGAGACATTTTAGCGCACCAATCACACTTGAAGATGCTGGTCGCCATAGGGGGAAAAAGAACCCCAGCAAGGTCGAAGACCTTTCAGGCTGCCAGCGGGAAAAAGGCGTGAAGACGCCAAAAAAGTAAAACTTAAGTAAAAAAGGTGTCGACCCAGATGTCGGCAGGCGGGAAAGGTACCGGTGCAGAACTGGAGACGAGTAAAAAAAACTCGAGAAAAATCAACTTTTTGCCGGGGGAAAACAGACAACGTCTGGTGGGCTCCGCGGAAAAAGAGAAGACTGAGCAAGATGGCACCCTTGGGCGGGAAAGGGACCATGCATGCATGGTAGCAATCCCAAAGGCTTTCTTTGAAAGCTGGGGATTTGCTCCATGCGGGCTCTGTCAGCACCAACGTTACCCATATGTGAGGACTGACTTCCTGCTTGTTCCTGGAGAAAGGACACCACTGAACTTAGGCTTGTTGGTTATTTTAAAAGAAGCTTGTGGAATATGGGTAAAATCATTTCTTGAAGGACCAAAACCAAAAATGACCATAAACAAGCTAATCCCTTTCAATGCCGGTGTGCCCACTACCATGCACCACAGCAAGGTAACATACACCACACTATTTTTTAATTCAGCAACAGTTTAATGGCAGATGGAAGGGGCAGGAGAAAGACAGTGAAACAAAGAAACAGTAAACAACTTTACAGCATTTCAATGCAGGACCATTTCGTACATAACTGATGTGCAAGAACTTCATGTGCCCTTAGCACAATATGGCAGCATCAGAAAGGGTCTTCAGGATCAAAGCAAGGCTGCTGGAGGTTATGACATTAAAGAATAACTATGGGGTGAATAAAAGCAAGTGTAGCTTAAGATTCATTCACGTTCATTGGAGGTTACCAAAAGATAAACCAGTTCTTAGGACCATCAAGATTTAAGAGGGGTCCAATATTTATGAAGTCCTTTTGGAGTCTAAAACCGGTCCTTCAGCTACTCATATTCATTAGCATCAATTATGAACCAAGGACACAGAAAAACATCAATTTCTCAGCTCTAAAAGAGAGCCCTTTGATCATGAGTCTACTGGAACGATCAGGATCCAAGGTCATCAAGTATCATCATCCAAGTTCAAACGGCCATTGAGAATAGTCCACTCCCAGAAGATAGACCAACTCTTGCACCCCAGTCAAAATATAAGGTTACTTGAGTTCTGCAGTATTCATCCAGGATAAAAGAAATGTCAAAAGCAACAATAAAAGGAAACACAAAAACAAGCCAAAAGGTTCCCCAGCAGGAGTTATTTTTTGCAAACTCATATACAAAATTCCAATGCAGGCAATAACGAAAGAATGCTATAGAGACACCCTCTCCTCCACCAATACTGGAGAGGGCATGGATTTTCCAGGACACAGTCAAGTACAGATAAATTTAAAATGGTACCATACAATCACTGCCATTCAGAAAGTCAAGGATACAAATCTATATCACCTTATTAGGCTTCTTTAATGGAAGGAATCTCCGTGGTTTAAAATGTTCAAAGTGAACAGCAGCATCTCTGCCTTCCTGATGTCACTTTCAACTTATTGAAATCCTTTTCCCAACAGGGGGCTGCCATATAGGCAGGATTAACTTAAATGGCATTACACATTGACCAACAGCAAAAGTGATGGCAGAAATGACTGCCAACTCTGCTGTCTGAGTTGTCCACCATTCATTTATGATATCAGTGCCAGTATGGCACAAGAAGATCTGAAGCCCACCTTTGTGTGTGTGATGCCATTTCCATATCACTAACCAAGGTCAGCCTCCCCTGCAACGGAAAGGGCTGATAAAAAAAAAAACACACTACAGATTAAGTTTAAATACACCACAACTAATAAGAATATCAACACTATCAGGTCATCCCCTCTCCCCCAAAGTGACTAGGGGGATTAAATCTGTGTTTGAAAAAAAGCAGAAAACACATGCCACTAAAAAGAGGTGGCAATGGTAGCGGACAATCAGAAATACATTAATTTTGATAAAAGGCTTCCCTTACAGGAAATGTGCATAGGTTGTATCTATTAGTATACAATGTGTGCACTTTACAAATACCCTACAGTACACTCGTCATCAGCTATGCCCTAAAAATTGGAACCCAATAAAAGCCTACTTGCTCTAAAATGCAAACAGCCTGCTCTGTCATCTTCTATTTCTACATTTTCGAAATATTTTAAAAAATTCTTTTTTTTCAGGAGACTGCTCACATCACTACCCACATATGGCTACCTAAGCTGGGACTCTGGCCAGTCCAAGTGGAAATAGCTACCCCATACCAGCCAAACTGCATGAAAGAGCATAAAAAGAACACAGCAACCTGCTTAGGAATCATCCAGGATGGCAGCAAAGAAGAAACCACTGGATTTAAAAGCATTTTTGTATGTGGGAGCATCTGAGACACTACGATGCATGGAAAACAAAATGGTGCTTGCATCGTCACGAAGTCCAGAGATGAGATGGAGGGGTCGGGCGATGCGGTGGCCTACTCAGGGGAGCTAGAAATGGTGCTTCAAGGGCGATCCGGTGGAGGTCTCCTTTCAGACAGAGGTACAAGCATGGTTCCGTGACTTAAAAGCTTACATCCTCCAGTTAAAGGAAGAGGTGGTGGGTACTATAGAGAAGCTGCACACTGACCTGACTAAGCTGGGAAACAGAGTTGAGGAGGCTGAACAGCATCTCAACACACAGGCAGAACAGACCAGACTAGCACCTTGGAACAGAAGCAGTTACAGGTTGATAAATTGTGTGAAGAGTTGGCTGATAGGGTAGAAGATTTGGCGAATTGTTCAAGAAGGAATAACCTACTGTTCTGGGGGATCCTGGAGGAGCCAGGATTCAGTGACCTTGCCACTGTAAAGTAAAAAATGTCTTGTGGCAGCTTGGCCTTATTGGGGAATTGATATGACATGCTAGAAATGTAGGATTGACCAGGCACATCAGGAGGTCTAAACAGGCTGTGGACATTATAGCCCGTTTCCATGATTTTGGAGTGAAAACGTTGTGGCCAAATTTCACATAAATAGCCCCTTTAAATGGGAGAACTGCTCAAATGACATATGCAGACCTTGCACAGGCCATTCTACAAAGGTATAGAGAAACTAAGGATGTGCTTCAAAAACTATGCTACACGAGTGTTCTCTATAGATTAACTTTCCACTTTGGCCCCATGTTTACTTTAAAAGGGAAGCACTGGAGGGTTTGCATGAGAGATGAACCGATGCAAGCTATGCTGAATACAGACATGACAGGACTGAGCTTGGTATAGCCACTGAGAACTAGCCAAGGAAGGAGGCAATGTGTTGGCAACGAGCATCTCACAAGAGGATACAGCTTTGGTGACAATGGAAACAGCTTGAATGATGATGAATACAGGATAGCGTAATTACTCACCCGTAACAGGTGTTCTCCAAGAACAGCAGGAATCAGTCCTCACCGATGGAGCCCGCTTTCAAAGAAAGCCTTTGGAAGATGTACTACGCATGCATGGTCCCCCCCCTTCCCACCTAAGGGTGCCATCTTGCCTCGGTATGATAACACTGCATAAGACAGCAAAAAGAAAAGCAACTCCACAGGGAGGAGGGAGGATTGTGAGGACTTGTAACAGCTCTTCTCTGGGGACAGCAGGAATAAGTGAGTAATTATGCTTTCTCCAGGAACAAGCAGGAAGTCAGTCGTCAGATATAGGACTTCCCAGCTACAGGCTACCAAAAAAAAAACTGTAAAAGCCACAGGTGACTGGAAAAAGGCAAACTGAGAAGCAGGAACCAAGTCGAGGAACACCAGACCTATAAGCAGCCCAAGTGTCAAGCAAGTAACCAGTTCTCCAGTAGTCTGAGCAGACCGAAGGGCAGATGTTGCCTTAAATGCTTTGTTTGGAATGGGAGGGCACAGAGAGGACTAAAGGGAAAGGAGGGCTGGGCCTCCCAGATTTGGGAAAATATTATGTGGCTACTCAGCTGAAGGGGGTCTATTCCAGGGAGAGGGAGGGGGGCAAACAGTGAGTCCAACTGCCACTCTGGGAGAGGAGCAGCTTGTAGGGCTTTTATGGGGATAAGGGGTAGGTAGCCCATTTGTGCGACATACTTTAGAATTGTGGTATAAATACTGGAGAGAGTTAGTAGTGGGGAAAAGAACACCTTTGCTATGATTCCGCTCAGGGCTTGCTTTTGAGAAGGGGAGGGCCCAGACTCCCAGGTCAGAGCAAGATGGGAGAGTAATGGGTTAACCCATATTGAACAATTTCTGCAGAAGGGAGAAGAGCTGCCCTTTCAAGAGTTATGCGACTTGTTTGGGTTGGATGGCTGGGTTTTCTACAGCTAAGTAGCTATACTTCTTATTCCAGAAAGTGGTACAAAGGGATCTAAATCGGAATAAGTCATGGTTTGAAGCGTTATGTATAGGGGCACTGGGATATTATCTAAGCTTTACAAAGGCCTAACAGCAGCGAGGGTACAGAAAATAGGGAACATGCTAAAAAGAAAAAGAGATTTGGGGTGACTTGGGACATGAAGGAGTGGGAGGAGATAATTCTGGAAATATCTAAGTTGTCTCCTGCTGTAAATCTGGTAGAAAATGGGTATAAAGTACTCTTAGGGTGGTATTTGACGCCAGAGAGGCTATTCAAGGCAGGGATGATTAAGTTGGGGAGATGCTGAAGGCAATGTAGGGAATTAGGGACTTTGCTTCACATGCGGAGGAGTTGTAGGGAAATTAAGAATTACTAGGAGGGGGTGCTTGCGCTTCTGGAGATCTTTGGATCCAGCCTTCCAAGGTGCGCCACGACATGCCTGTTCCATAAAAAGGTTATAGGGATAATGTGAAAAATGAAGGGGGTCCTAAATCATTGCTTAGTAGCGGCAAGATGTGAGAAAGCAGCACACTGAAATAAGCCAGTGCTACCGGGGCTGGAGGGGTTCATTAGATGCTTATCTGAGTTATAAAGTATGCATATGCTTACAGCCATCAAGAGAAGCGACAGGGATAAAGTGAAAAAACATGACAGAAGGTGTGGATAGAGCTGGAGGAAAGGGGGGGGGGGGAATACTTATTTGACCTAACAAGTAATGCCCAATAAATTGTGAGTAGGGGATGTAAAGATGCCACAGGGGGAGAAGGGGGGAGGGGGAGGTAAAAAAAATGACAATGATGTAAATAATGTTCCTGTTCCTTGTGTGTATTAGAATAAAAATTAAAGTGGAAAAAATATTTTTTTGTTCAGTAGAAACACCTCTTTAGTATACAAGAAAACATACAATAGCTACCATTCAATATACCACAAAGCATGTGACATCAACAGTAAATATTCAACATTTGGCAAGATAACGCAGTAGCAACATCAACCATTCAGCATATAGCACACACACCAGCAACAACAGAGATCATAAAACATACACAACACACCAGAGACCATTACAAACACACAAAACTCCACATCAAGCAAATCCAGCAGCAACACCAAGCATGCATCATTTAATAAAGCATACAGCAGTAATTTCATATCTATATTCTAAACCAAGTAAATAGCAAAGCCCTACATAGAAATCTATTTTTCTATCAAAAGCATTCTCTTCCTTCACCCTCATTGATAACCAACCTTTTTACTGATACTACATTAGAAAGAGAAGGGGTAGAAAAAACACAAGAGAACAAAGCAAATGTCAAGTTTTTAACTAGGATAACTAGGGAAAGAGATAAGGCAACTAGCTTAAGGCATGGATGATCTCAGGAGGTTTTGCCCCTCTTTTTACATGATCATTTACATTTGTATCATTTTTTTTTAATCCACAGGGCTGACTGCTTTAGACAGTAAAGTTAACACATTCTGGGTCCAGTAGTTTGAAGTATACGGGAGACAGGGAGGCTAGAAGCTAAAGGTGAGGGTGGATACACAGAAAAAAAAATGGGACTGTGGAAAAGCAATCTCCAGGAACAAGCAGGAATGAGTCTTCACATATGGGTACGTCGGTACCGACGGAGCCTGCACGGGAATGCTGCCCAGCTTCCAATCAGAAAGCTTTTGGCAGCATCCCTCGCGCCTGCGCGCTGACTTCCCGCCTTCTCCAGAGCCTCTCTTCAGTTTTCGTTTTTCCGCAGAGCCGGCAGGACGTTGTCCTGTCACCGCAGAAACTTTTCTTTTTACTTACTTTAATTACTTTACTTTTTGTTTTCTTGTGGTCGCGGCTGTATTTCCCGCCGCCGTATTTCCCGCCGCCACCGGTACCGCCGGTGGATTTTTGACTAAATTCTGAGAAACTTTTTCTGCAGTTTTTTGCCTTAACTTGTTGGGCCTACCAGGCCTCTTCCTCATGGAGCCTTCTTTTCCTAAGAAGTGCATTCGATGTGGAAACACCTGTTTCCTTTTAGACTCCAATAGTTGGTGTCTCAATTGTGTGGGTCCTGACTTGTCAGGGGATACTTTTGTCAGGAAACCTTCAATTTTTAGAGTTTCCCTCGATACCGTTTTTTATTCGGCAGTGAGGGAACCCGGTTTCTCCTCTTCACAGGATCAGGTAACCCACAAATAGTCTGTTAAGACTAGTCAATGCTTGAGTGGTATGTCCCATGCCCAGCATGGTGACGGATCCAGCCTTACCCTCAAGAATCCATTGGCATTACCCCCGCGGGAGTCTGCGGGCTCCAAAGCATTAAAGGGGTTTCAGGTTGTTCCTGGGGCTCACCCCTCACAGAACATACCTGAGCCGTGTCCGGGGGTGGTATCCGCTTCGAGCGGTACCGATCCCCCGGCATCGGCACCGGTGTCGAGTGTTCCACTCTTCACCAGGGATCGCCATCGGGCATCCTCGGTACCTTCGGGACCGATCGATACGCTCCGAATTGACTTCCCTCGATCCCAGCCGTGCACGGTGCCGGTATCCGCTTCCAGCGGTACCGATTCCCCGGCATCGGCTTCGGTGTCGAGTGTTTCACTCTTCACCAGGAATCGTCCTCTAGCATCCTCGGCACTTTTGGGGCCGGGCGATACAATACCGATGGACATTTCCATATCTCAGCCATGCTCCGGGACGGTACCGGCTTAGATCGGTTCCGATACCCCGGCATCGGCACCGGTGTGGAATAACGTTCTCCCGGCGAGAGGTTGTCATCGGGCATCCTCGGTACCTTCGGAACCGATCGATGTAACCCAGGCTGCTTTATCGGTATCGGCATCGCCGATACTACCACCGACGTCGGTACTCTCGAGACATGCATCGTTAGACTCGCTTCCTTCGATGCCGAGTCTTGAATCGATATCTAGTCTCGAGGACTGGGTACCGACGCGTCCTGGAACCGACTCCCGTCCTTTCCAGATAAGCAGTTCCGAGGATCCTAGCCATAACTCTCACATGATCTCGGTACCATTGCAGCAGTTCCCGATAACAACTTCAACTGCTGGCCCTGTGTCCGTATCGATGTCGATGCCTGTTCTTGCACCGATACCTAGTTTGGAACCGATACCTGGGGTTGCTGACTCACTGCCTCTAAGTTACCATACCAGTACCCTTGTCCATCTACTAGGTTTCTCTCCTCACACCACGGTATGTCCTCTGGTGCTCAGCCTTTTTCTTTAGCCTTACCAGGGAAGGTTCCCATAGGAGATCAGTCTTTTCAGGCTTTTCTCCTGGATATGGCAACCTTTCTTAATATCTCTATCCCTGGTTGTGATGCTACTCATGGCTCACCGGCACAAATGGAAAATATGATGCTTCCTTTACATCCTGCTCTGCAGGATCTCCTTCTGAGAGTCTGGAAATCACCCTTACGGCTTCCTCTACCTTCTACAGCCACTGAGGTTCGGTACCGGGTGCCTCCCTCCCCAGGATTTCAGAAGCCTCAACTTCCTCATCGTTCCCTTGTAGTGGAATCAGCACTGAGGAAGGTTAAGAGCAAGAAGAAGCATTCTTCTTATCCGCCAGGTCGTTCTTCAAGAACACTCGATGCGTTTGGTCATCAAGCCTTCCAAACATCTATGCTGGCCTCCAGAATTCTTTCATATATTTTCCACATGAGTCTCACACTCCAGGAGGTCACGGAGATTGTCTCTTTTGACCCCTTTTATGCCAGAGCCCAAGGCTACTAATTATTCCTTGCTACTCAATCATAGCCGGAATATATCTTGGTTCCTTTCTCGTGCTTCTATAGACCCTTTTGAGTCCGTTAGCAGATCTTCTGCTATTGCCAT
This sequence comes from Ichthyophis bannanicus, assembly GCA_033557465.1. Classification (NCBI taxonomy): domain Eukaryota; kingdom Metazoa; phylum Chordata; class Amphibia; order Gymnophiona; family Ichthyophiidae; genus Ichthyophis; species Ichthyophis bannanicus. The sequence goes on from CM066048.1 coordinate 79,576,016, forward strand.
TGCAGCACGTCACAGAGCCTGGCTCGAAGCTTCAGACTTGAGCAGATGGGCACAAACTATATTGGCTCATTCTCCTTGTACAGGAGAAGGTCTCTTCAATAAGGAGGCTTTACATCAGGTTGCTCAATGCTCCGCTGACTCCCCTTTCACTAAGGACCATTCTAAGCCATCTCCTTCTTCGAAAGGTAGGAAATGTCCTACCAAACCTTCTTTCCCTAAGAAAAGAAAGTTTCATTCATCTCCTGCCCATCATTCGGCTGTACCTAAACAAGGGACACCTCAGCCTAGTCTGAAGTCCTCCAGCTCTGGCCAGTCTCAGCTTTCCCAGCAACCATAGGGGCTGGGAATTATACTCTACAGTTCACTTCTACCCATTAGAAGTTTATTCACTGTGCTTTTCTTTTTTAGTGTACTAAGCTGTCGGAATATTTTTGTTCAGGGACTACAGACTTCTCCTCTTCTTACTCTCTAGAGGAGCAGTTGCAACTATCCCCTGATAGTTCTGTCCCAACTGAACATTTTTTCCTTCAGTTGACTTACCCTATGGGTACGTCACCCTCCAATTACTTGCTCTACCCTCTCAACCGGGCTTTTTCCCTAACTGAGGGGTACCATACTGAAAGGCTTCTCTAGCAAGCTCGTTCCTCAGACAGGGAGAAGGGATATCTCCTCTCCTTTCTTGTCTGTTTTTCTTTCTTGGGCACAGGACAATCTCTCTGCTGTTTCCGTCAGCAGCTGTGCCTGCAGGAGTTACAGTGATTGTATTACTGGTACTTTTACAAGTTCCAGTCCCTTGTTCAAAATTTTGTCTAGCCTCAGTAGTGATTCCAAGCTCCTCGTCAGCTATCTTGGATCCTCCTACTCTTTTAGGCTTTCTCTCATTATTCTATCCATCTCCTCTCCAAGGATATGGCAACATACCTGACTTCAGTCAGTTTATCTCATATCTCTCCTGCACAATGCTCTCTGCAGTCTTCAGAGAAGCTTTCTACTATGAGGGCCTTGCTATAGAGCATTGACCTTGTCTCTAAAGCTTCTCTATTAGTAGGGAAAAGCTTATAATGCCTTCCCATGCCTGTGAGGGTTCTCCACACCCTCAGGCCTGGGGTGTTAACATGAAATATAAGTTCTTCTGCGTGAAAATCCAATGCTGATGTTTAAGCATGCTACCTCTGGGTCCCTCCAGTAGGTCCCTCTGGTATCTTCTTCTGCGTTTCTGCACATCTGCCATGTCAGTGTTCTGTGGAACTCCCCCCTTGTTCCTTACAGATTCATATGATCATCTGTTCTCACGCAAACATCATGGTTATCTTGTTGGATTGCCTTCTTGCATCCCTCAATCCACGGAAATAGATTCTCTATACATATCCCAAGTGGGTTCACCCTCTTGTAGAGCGCAGAATCTTTTTCTGTTATATTCCCCATGTACAATTATGGGGCTGGGTGGTAGACATGTATCTTCAACTTGTTATCTTGTATGTAGCATCTCCATATATGTCTACATACCTATATCATTACCCTGGTGGTGCAAAACCATGCCCCACAAATGTATATATATTTCGGTATATCATATCTATCTATATATATATATATATTTTGATACATTTCTCCACCCATATCCTAATATATACATAAGGACATATGTGTATATATATATATATATATATATATATATATTCCATCCACATATATATATCTGTCTATATATGTGTCTGTTGGGGGGCTTCTTAAGGGTTGATATGTCTTACACACTATCACCCTTACTGTCTATACTAAATGTTTTACCTTCTAGAGGTTTTACACTGTCTATCGCCCTACTTTGCATATCATTTTACGATGCAGAAACTGTCATGCACCTATAACTACTGTGGTGCTAACATCTTCCATTTTTTCTTTAAGTCCTTGAAGCATCAAGCTTCAATATTTTTCCTACCTCTCGCCAGCTAGGAAAAATAGTGTACATCTTTATCTTTGAGTACACAGCTGTTCTCCTTGGGAATAGGGTTTTTTTTTTTCAGTCCCCCTCTTCCCGCCAGGACTGGGCTAGTTCTCCAACTCCGTCAGTCTTCTTCCTTTAGTCCTCAATGTTAATGACTTTCTGCCTAAAGGAGTTTTCAGCTTTTTCCCATAAAGCTTCCATTGAAGACCTGACGTCTAATCCTACCCAGTTGACACCTGGATCGTCTGCTACCTCCAGGTCGGGACCTTCATCCTCACTGCTGGGAGGTCACCTTGAAGATTCCGCCACTGCTTATCCAGTAGACTCCATCATGCTCTCTACTTCCTACAATACAGTAGGTAAGCTGCATATTTTAAGTGTACATTAAAGGTGTTTTAATGCTACTCATCATATATACCAAGGACTCCTGTAGTCTGTAGGGCCCTGTAGTCCTTGGCTATGCTGTTTCTTTCCCCACAGCTCCTTTATCATCAACTCCTACCCTCCATCCCACTTTGGATGCCGGGGATTCCTGGAGACAAAATGCACCCCTGGTCCAGGCTCCTGCATTTTTATGGGATCTCCCCCTGGCATCTCCAGCTAGGGAGTCCCCATATGTGAAGACTCATTCCTGCTTGTTCCTGGAGATAGCACAGTTACTTACCTGTAACAGGTGATCTCTGGGAACAGCAGGAATTAGTCTTCACAACCCTCCCACCTCCCCTAGGAGTTGCATCTCTTATCTTCTTCTTCTTCCTTTCCTCTCCTCGCCTTTGTCTCAGCTTTGAAACTCAACTGAAGAGAGGCTCTGGAGAAGGCGGGAAGTCAGCGCGCAGGCGCGAGGGATGCTGCCAAAAGCTTTCTGATTGGAAGCTGGGCAGCGTTCCCGTGCAGGCTCTGTCGGTACCGACGTACCCATATGTGAAGACTAATTCCTGCTGTTCCCAGAGATCACCTGTTACAGGTAAGTAACTGTGCTTTACTTACTCACCTTTAACAGATGTTCTCCGGGAACAGCAGAAATCAGTTCTCACATATAGGTGACGTAGGCACCGACAGAGCCCTCATGGAACCATCTCCCCAGCTTTCAAGGAAAGCCTTTGAGAGATGCCACCACACATGCGTGGTCCCCTTCCTGGCCAAAGGTGCCATCTTGCTCAGTCAGATGACATAGCTAGAGCAGACAAAAGAAGATGGCAAAAAAATATAGCAACTTCACAGGGAGGAGGGAAGGTTGTGAGGACTGGTTCCTGCTGTTCCCAGATAGTACCTGTTATAGGTGAGTAACTACACTTTCTCCAGGAACAAGCAGAAGTCAGTCCTCACATATGGGACTTCCAAGCTACAAGGCTACCAATAACCTGTAGAAAACCACGGTCAAGCCGTGAGCAGCAGAAAGCAAGTCTGAAGGCAGACTCTAAAAAGATCCCAGTGTCTAGGGAGAACCATCACTCTGGTAGCCTGAACAAGAAGGGTCTGAGGGTAGGAGCTGTCTAGCCAGCTGGGGGTCACAGGAGACGAACAGCTGGGAGGCTTTGTGGTGGCCCTGGGTATGCTGCAAGGAGGAGGACAGCACCCTCTTACAATCCAAGGTATGGAGGACGGAAGTGCGCTGTCAGCGTGAGGCCATGGAAAGAAGATGAGGAGCACCACTTTCTGATTGAGGTAGAATGAGGACACCACCACCTTTGGAAGGAATTTAGGGTGTGTGAGAAACATAACCCTATTCTTATAGAACCTGGTGTAAGGTGGCTCTGCCACCAAGGCTTGAAGCTCGCTGACCTTGCAAGCAGATGTGAGGGCCACCAGGAAGACGACTTTCCATGAGAGGTACCATAGGTGGCAAGAAGCCAGGGGCTCGAATAGCAGCCCAGTGTGCAGTGACAGTACCACATTAAAGTCCCATTCCGCCAGAGTTGGGCGGATGGAGGTGCTTAGAGAGTAGCAGACCCAATAAGAATCGGGTAACGAGGGGCTGCACAGAGAGAGGTTTGCCCTCAATAAGGTGGTGGTGCACCAAAAGAGCATTCAGGTGCACGCTGGAGTTGGACTCTAGACAAAACAGGACACGAGGAACCCTTGGAAGGAACAAACATTATTGAAGAGGTCAGCCCAAAATCTCTTCAATAAAGTTTGTTCCTTCCAAGGGTTCCTTCCTGTGCTGCTTTGTCTGTGCGTTCCTTGACAGCAGGTGGGGTGTCTCCCTTTTTCCACTGGACTTGAGTCCAGCCCGTGAGAGATGAAGCAGGTATTGCAGCACTGTCTGCAATGGGCAGGAGAATGGGTTTACCTGTGTGCACCACACAGAGAATCTGTGCCATTTGAAGGCATAGGTCCACTTTGTGGAGGTCTTATGAGAAACTAAGACGACTTTCTCCACCTCCCTTGGGAGGTTGAAGGGAGCAAAGGCTACCCGTTCAGCAGCCATGCTGTTAGCTCCAAAGACCCCAGGTTGATGTGAAGGAAGGAGGAGAGACCAGGGGCTCCTTCGATAGGCAGAATAGCAGCAGAAACCAAGGCTGCCTGGGCCACTTCAGGGCCACCAGGATCAACGATGCCTTGTCCCAGAGGACCTTGAAAAGAGTCTTGGCAGCCACTGGCATGGGCAGGAAGGCATACAGGAGGCCCCCCGACCACAGGATGAGGAAAGGCATCTGCTGCCACACAGGACAGGTGAAGCTGGTGAGAGCAGAAGCAGAGCAACTGAGCACTGGCCAGGCTAGCAAAGAGGTCCACTAGTGGGGTGCCCCAGAGGCGGAAGAGCTGTTGGGCTGCTCTGGGATCTAGCAGTCATTTGTGGAGCTGTAGGACCCTGCTCAGTCTGTCTGCCAGGGCACTGTCCTAGCCCTGCAGGTACACCACCCTCAGGAGCATTGTTTGACTGATCACAAACGAGCAGAGGGCTATTGCCTCCTGGCAGAGGGTGTAAGACCCTGTGCCTCCCTGCTTGTTCAGGTAGAACATCGCGACCTGGATGTCCATCTGGACCAGCACTGAATGGTGCTGTAGGTGGTGGCAGAAAGCTTTGAGCGCCAGGAACATGGCCCTGAGCTCCAGCAGGGTGATCTACTGTTGGCTTTCTGCCCTGGACCAGTTGCCCGAAACCAGCAAGGAAAACAGCACAAGCCACTCACGGCTGAGCAGAAACAAAAACAAGGGAGTGGCAGGTTCACACACAACACCTTTATTGAACAAATAATAGGTGGCCTAAACCCAACACAGGACCGTGTTTCGTGGTGTACTTCATCAGGGGTTATCAGGGCACACTAAAAACACATTAGATATTAGAAATATACATGTACAGATTTTGTTTTTTTAATTATAATTTTGACTGTACTTTCAATCGTATTTCTAGTTAATTTTTGAGCATCACATTGGTTTTATGGGACACATTAGAGATTAGAAATGTTTTGTGTTTCATCTGAGACCAAAGCCGTTTATGGTATAGTGTGACAAAAGTTTTTTTAATGTGTAACTTCTGATTTATTAATGTCCATATATATTGTTTTTAGCCTTTTACTTTAAAGTACTGTTTTAATTGTGTCTATTATAATTGTATTATTTATTTATATGTTTTTTAGTGTGCCCTGATAACCCCTGATGAAGTACACCACGAAACACGGTCCTGTGTTGGGTTTAGGCCACCTATTATTTGTTCAATAAAGGTGTTGTGTGTGAACCTGCCACTCTCTTGTTTTTGTTTCTGGACCAGTTGCCCTGCATACGTAAGCTCCTGCAATGGGCCACCCACCCCAGCAAGGAGGCATTCGTGGTGAGGATCCGCTGGGGACTGGACTCTGGAAGGTATGGCAGCAATGTTCCAAGGGAGCGCATTTTGAACTTTTTTTTCACCAGTAACTTTAGGTTTCGCAGGTCTAGGATGGGCCTTAGGCCCTCAGTTCATATTGGGACTAGAAAGTACCCGAGTAGAATCCCTTGCCCCTTAGGTGATGGAGTACTTGTTCCATAGCTTTGTCTGAGAAGATCTACAAGTTCCTGTAGTAGCAGGGCCTGGTGCAGGGGAGTCCGAGAGGGCTCTCCTGGGAAGAATGGGGGAGGAGTCTAGTCCAGGAGGAGAAGGTAGCCTTCTCTGACTACCTGGAGTGCCCAAGCGTCAGTGATAATGGTAGGCCACCGGTGGGCTGAGTGGACCAGATGGCCCCCTGTGGGCAGCTGATCTCCTGAAATTGGAGAGGCTATGCTCTGGGAGTCAAAAGCTCCCCCCAGGCTGTGCTGGAGCTGGCGATGGGAGCTTGGGGCCCTTCTGCTTGCGGTGGTCCTGACCACCTCCTTTGGCATGGTGGCCCTGCTGAGAAACTGGAGGAGCCTGATACTGCGGGTATCCCCGGTAAGCCTGACCCTTCCTCAGGTGGGAAGACTTTTTCCCCTGGTGTTTCCCTCCTGGGGAGAGTAGCAGTCTTCTTGGAGAGTCGAGTCCTTGTAAGGAACTCTGACTCAATCTCTGCCGCTCTCTTTGTCATGGGTTTGCTAAAGAGATTCTCTCCTTGGCATGGGACATCAATGAGCTTGTCCTGCACCCATTGCTCTAGATCCAAAGACTGCAGCTACACCAGGCATTGGGCACCGATGCCCGCAGTAGCTATCCTCGCTGTTGACTTGAGTCAGATACTTCGAGCCCTCCCCAATGCCCTTGGTCAGGTCCCAGAATCGCTGGAGGTGGTTATCCCCGAGGCCAGTGGAGAACCTAGTAAGCGCCTTCATCAAGTCCTGAAGATACATGCCTATATAGAGCTGGTATGCTTGGATCTGGCAGGCAAGCATCGAACCCCGGTAGCACTTCCTAACTAGGGTACAGGCATCCCTGCCCGGGGGCACCAAAGAATGCATATTCTGGCTCCTGAGCCAATACATGACCGACTCCACTACCATGGAGTTATGTGGCAACTGTGGCTTCCTGAAGCCGGGGCCTCACCAGACTTGGTACATTGCATCGAGTTGACAGTTGACTATGGGCACCAACACTGGCGTCCCCCACATGTGGAGAAGTCTCTCGGGGATGGCTGGGATGGGAACTGTCAGTGCCTCTTTCGGCAGGGAAACGTATTGGAGACTCTCTGGCTCCTATGTGCAAGGATCCTCCTCAGACTCCATGGAGATGGCCAGTGCCCTCGACATGGCCCACACAAAGTCAAAGAACGAGGTGTCCTCGGGCAGTGGCTGACACCAGGTCACCGGAGAGGACAGGTCTGATGGGACATCGTGGGGCTTGCGAGTGTCTGGTGATGTCTCATCCTCTGACTCCTAGTCTGAGTAGTCAGTGGAGGATTTGGCGCCGGGTTGAGCCTGTGGGGCAGGATCCGGGTTGGGGGACCAATGGACCAAGTCGACTTCGTGGCTGGAGCCACAAGCACTTGCCAGTGAGGATCACGATCCTGAGGAGTGGGACTGTGATAGAGACCTCTGCCGAGGTTAGACTTGAGGAGGTGGGCTCACAATAATCTGCTCGGCAACTGGGGAAGTCCTAGATGTTGAGGTCCCGGTGGTCTGGGTGGATGCACCCGCAGAGCTGGGCATCAGCACCTGCTGTGTGGCGAGGAAGGCAGACGAACTGCATCCCAAGGCCACCATCCTGTTTCTCATTCAGGAGGGGTCGCAGCCTTCGACCCGGACCCTGGGGTTACCAGGTCCAACATCGGCAAAGAGAGGGAGTCTTCGATGAGGATGGCCTTGGGTGTCCAATGCCGATCGTCAGAGGCCTCTGAATCCTTCTGGGGGACCTTGGCAGGCCGCTCCTGCTCCAACTCTTATGGTCCTCTGCACGGGCTGCAGGACCTAGCATAGGGCTTGCCCGTCTTGTCAGAGTCCTGAAAAGAGTTTGGAGGATTTTTTCTTCTTCTGTTTGCACTCTGGGGAACCCCTGTCAAAGAGAGACTCTGCGGCCCAATCGGTAGCAAAGGGATCACTGCATGACTCTCGAGATTCGGATGGGGTCCTGGAGCATGGAGTCACTGGGGACTCGGGGCAGACTCTGACCATTTGAAGATCTCATCATGCTTATGCTGACAGAATTTTATGGCCTTAGTGGACATCTTTCTGCAAAGGACGTAGGCCTCCGGGTCGTGGTCAGCTCCTAGACATCTGAGGCAGCAATTGTGCGTTTGTGAGAGACATGTTTTGTGCACTTATCACACTTTTTAAAGCTGCTGGCCATCGGGGAAAAAAAGTACCCTGGCTAGGTCGAAAACCCAAGAACGGTCAGCAGCGGAAAAAAGGGCATGAATCCACGCAGAGGGGAAAACCTACAAAAATGGGTCCAAGATGTGAGGCAGGGACAAGTGAGCTCAGAGGCAGGAAAGGAATTTGTCGCAACTGGAGAAAATAAGAAACACTTTTCCCTGGAAAAAGTTGATTTTCTCAGTAATCAGACAGATGTCCGGTGGGCTCTGCGGAAAAAAGGAGACTGAGCAAGATGGCACCCTTGGGCAGGAAGGGGACCATGCATGCATGGTGGCATCTCCCAAAGGCTTTCTTTGAAAGCTGGGGTGATGCTTCCACAAGGGCTCCATCGGTGCTGACGTCACTCATATGTGAGGGCTGACTTCCTGCTTGTTCCCGAAGAACTCAAATAGCAGCATTAGGATTTTGGTGCTAGAAGTCTCAAATCTCCTGCTTAGCTGATTCTGCTGCAATGAAATCAAGTACATTTGAATGGCATAGGGATGCAAAAATCACCATCAAAACCCTTCCCCCACCCCAATACAGACAAAGAATAAATGTAGCATGGACAGCTGAAGACTCAAGATGGGGTTTTATTTTTAAATTTTAAGAGAGAGGCATAACTACAATTTTAAATAAAGTAAATAAAAAAACACAATGAAAAAAAAGAGAAACTTAGAAATAAGACCAACAGAACTAATAAAATAAACACTCCAGCAAGGATGAGTATTACTTGATCATTTTTCCCCCTGTGAAGGTGATGGGGACAAAAGCTAATATTGAATTTCAAGATGAACTGGGACAGCTGCAGAGGATAAATCCAGAGCAGACAGGGAGAACAGATGTGCCCAAAAGACTTTTACTGGCTGTGCAGTTACAGTCCACTTTTCTACTAGGGAGCCCCAGGATCCAACATAATGACTGCGCTCTGTTTTTTTCCTTAACACAGATACCACTCTTATGATCATGTAATTTCCAATCTAGGCAACATCACATTTTAAGGGAACAAGCTGATATGCCATGTAGATTGTTCTGTTTGTAGTTTCTTGGTAGGAAATGTTTGGTCAATAAATCATGCACAATATATTCAAGAACTAAAATGGCAGGATGTTCCTGCAACAGCATCTGCAAGTGCAGCATAGCGAAATATATATATTTTCATGAGTATACAAAGATTTCATACACAGCTTGGCTAACTATGCCATTCCTTTGCAGACCCAGACTCCCAAGTACTGTAGCATTGCAGAGCCTGAGTCTGACACTAGAGACAAGTCAAGTGCTCATTATGTTTTCACGGACATAAGCCATCTGTAAAAATAATTTCTTGCTCTAACATTCAATAAATTTAATGGCAGTTGGCATCCTTGGCCGCGTCCCACATAGTGGAAAGCACAAAAGTAACAAATAAAAAAACAAATTAAACTGATCTTGCCAAGGAACAGCAGAGACTATGATGGAGGAATGAGCAACCCTGTAACACATTTATCATGAAATAGACAGTACTTGGTGACTACTGTATGCGTTTCAACAACATGGCCATGCACATAACAGTGTATTACATAACCATTATCTGCCTGCTGTGAATACAATAAACTACAACAACCAGAACCAAAATTAGAAGCAGGGGCATTGCCAGAGCTGTTCTCCACTGAACTCAGCCCTTGCAGGAGGTACCAACAGTTTGGTTCTATCATATAAGGATGGCAAATGCTGGGCTACAAATGTACTGACAAATTACAAGACTTTCATCATTTGGAAATACAACCTAAAATAATGAAGTGTGTCCAGAGGGCTCTCACTGTGTATTTGAAGAGATGTAAATCTGTCCATATGGAGAGAGACAGCAGCAGCCTTTCAGTTCTATGACTCTTTTCCCTAAAGAGGCACCCTTCCCTAAAACCTGGGCAACCTCATGGCTCTCCCCTTCTTTCAGCTGGTGTGGCTATCCCTTGGGGCATGCAGTTCAGTAGAACTGGGGAAGCCTGATGGGCTTAATACTGGCTGAACCAAAACACTGTTCAATGAAATGGAGTCTAGACTTAACATCATTTTTGTATTTTAGTGTATGCCCTCCTCCTAACCAAAGGGGCTTTTGGCTTGTCAACTTAACCTCAAATAGTAAGGGGAGAGGAGACCCCGAATAGTGCCCTGCTCCATACTTATAAAGCAGTGCGTACATTTTTTATAGCTATTAATGTGTAAATTATATATACATATTTTTAAAACTGCACAATTTTTAAAGAGTAATCATGGTTTGTCTTTTCCTATCAGTCGCATTATCTGCTGAACACTCAAGAACCAACATTTGTAACCCTGGTCAAAAAGCAGAACTGCAAGGCCTACCTTTACATTTAATGTTTCATTAGAATTATGGTTTATAGTTCATAATATGTTAAAGCTTTATAATGTATCTATAAGACTCTCCCACGGTCCCTAGAACTCAATGAAAAAAGAAAAAAAAACTTTTGTGCTTATACTAATTTCTAGAACTGAATGCTGAGAACTTTGGATTGCACTAGGATGCAGGACAGAGCATCAATCTCTTTTCATCATCTTCTGTACCAGAACAGTTCACAGTACAAGTTCAGTTGCAAAAAAAGTGAAATGCTGACATTTTCTGTTCTGGAAACAGGCCATCACCACCAATATTTTCAGTGATTTTGCCAAGGCAATAAATTACATAAAAAACAGTTCTCTCTCTGGGCTCTACTGGTTACCACTGGAACCAAGCAGAAGCTGGTTCTATATCCACATTCTAGCAGGGCAGAAATATACCTGCCAGATCAGCCGATGACTGTTTTACAAGATATTTGACGGATCTCAGACCTGTAGTCTCCCTAAAAATGTTAGGGTGCCAAAGTCAGGTCAGACCCAGAAAAATGCTTGAATTGGCTACAGTGAAGGAATTAGCTATAATGAAGTTGAGATAGCAAGCCAAAACATCTAATTCTAATTTGCTTACTGAATAAAAAGGTACCATAAAGACCTAGACTTCAACACTTGTAGGCAATTAAATAAAATATCAGACCTAGCTTAGCTAGATCCAGCTGAAATAGAGCCAACTGGCAAAACTTGATTAAAAGGGGTAGAGAGGGGTAATTACTGTGAAAGCTCTGGGATATCTCAGCTGTTCCGAAAGCTCCTTTCTCTTAAGCATAACTTGTACAGAGATTTTAATTATACACCAAATACAGTAGAGAAGGGGAAAAAGAATGGGGAGAATCACATTACTATGGACCATTTCGGTCAAAGGAAGAGAGGGAGGCAGCCTTCAAAAGCAGTACATGTCACAGAGCTAATCAGACAGACATATACAATTTAAAAAGGAGGAGTTTGGTTTTAAATACTCATCTTCTTTATTCCCAACACATTACTGAGGTCCTCGGCAGCAGTTCTTAGACAGAACCACTGAAATGATAATATATCCTTGAAGATAACTCCCTCCTCCTAGCAACCCTCCTGCTCCCTTTCGTCCCCAAAGAAAAAAGGATGCCTCTTAGCAAGCCCAGAGTTCTGCTGGTATTAATAAAGCCATATCTGCTGGAGTTCAGCACTAAACAGCTTAATCTCCAAACACCTCTTATAATTTAGCATCTCTGTGTGTCTTAAGGGGATAGGGGGTGAGGAGATGGGTGAACAAAGCATTGCCTTAAAAGACTGAATTAGAGGGGAGCACCCTATTCTCATCTGCCTTTGAGTTCAAATCCTTCTACCACTCACCTAACCAAGATTCTACATGATCCTATATCCACAAACAAAGTTTTTACATATGGTTGAACCTCTTACAATGAGAGGTAGATTAGAAGAAAGATTTTTTACCTACACATTCAACATGTCAGGCTAGAATTTTATCAGTTCCCCTCCCCCCATAAAAAAAAAAAGAATCCATACTTGAGAACCTTACAGCTGTTGCAGAAATGTACACCATACCCACAAACACCACGTGTCAATTCCAGCAGTGAGGGAGGGACAGACCATCTCCCTCAAGGACAGCCATGGACAGGTTCATCCCTCCAATCCAACACACAAATTTCCTAGTTCCTGGGTTGAGAGTGAAGGGTCCAGAGGGCATCAAGGAAAAAGCTGCCTTCAAATTTTCAAGAAATAAAAGGCACTTAAAAGAAAAGCTGTTCTTGCAAAAAAAAAAAACCCCACACAATAAAATAAAATACAAATTAAAAATTAAAGTTCAAGTGATAATTGAACAACTGGGTTATGGACACCCAGCACTTTGGCCTTTTAGAACATTTGAGGCACACATCTTGGTGATAGCAAAGCTCAGATAGCACAGGAAAAAATGAACAAAGATAATATCAAAATAAAAAAAAAACAAAATTCACCAATAAGATGGAAAGGCACAGGAGCAAATTCAGAGGCTGGTTTTCTCTTAGCGGAGGGTGGGGGCTGTAACCTCTCCCCACCAACCTTCCTGGTTTGTACAGCTTTCTCGTACCATTGATGTGAAGGCAGGCAGAGAGTGGACAATCTTCCATGGGAGGAAAACATCAGCATTCTTTTCAGAGGGGGATGAGAGGAGAATGAAAAAAAAATATAGATATTGATTAGCATTGATACCAAAACAATTCATACACACACACCAGCATCACCTATTGCCAGTCTACACAGAGGTTATTAACATAGAAAATTAAAGGAAAGCCCTTCAGAAGAGCTGCAACAACATTAATGTCAAGAATTCTGCTAGCTTCAGTTCATGTGCTTAACAGGCTACTAAACACCTTATAGGAGGAATGAAGAAGTATTCCTGGACACTCGCAGCCTTTAACAAAAAAAGCACTCAGGCAGGCAGACTAGACAGACTGCCAAAATACATTGACACTCCACCCAGCTAACAGCAGAGCCATTGCACAAACTGCCCTCCATTGACCTCTGCTGTTCTCTGTCCTGGGAGTGCTGCAGGACGGTACTGAGATACACTGGCAGAGCTGTAGGTGGTGTATTGAATTCACTAATCAAATGAACAGTCCAAAACCCTGCAGCTGTATTATCCCAGAAAAGTATGCAATCAAAGACTACTGTCTACAGTCTCCAGCAGTTCAGATGAATACAGTGTTATGTCTCCAAGAACAGCCACCCAATAAGAAAAAGCCCAGACTCTGAAACCAACAGAAGGGCAGAAACTTGAAATGAGTCATAAAATTTATGAAATACCTCCAGACTAGGCAAAGGAGAAAATTTAATCATACCTATAATTTTCTTTCCTCAAATCTGGTTAGACCAGTAAAAATAAGTTATGCTTCTTTGCCAGCAGGTGGAGACAGAAGAGCAACTTTCAATTATGTCATCAGGAAGCATAAAGCGAAATTAGACTTACCTGCTAATTGTTGTTCCTTGAGGAACTCCAGTCCAGTCCCGCCCCGCACCTGTAGGTAGTACACTTCTTCCAGCAGCTTGGAGACTGAGCATGTCAAATCTTGATGTCACTAGTACTAGAACAGTTGGCGCCACCCACCAGCTCCCAGTAACCTATTGACAAAGCAGACTCACAGGAGCAACAAATCAGTAGTTAAACAGACAACAGCCATAAAAGGCTAAACTGAACTAACGCCTCCCCCTCCCTGGCCCCAAGGAAGAATTCTGACGACCCCCCCCCCCCCTCAAGAGAGGACGAGAGAGGAAGAGGCTTACTTGAGGAACTCCAGAAACAAAAAGCTGCCAAAGAGATAGAGCACTCCCGGCTTGCCGAAGCACCAGCGACTCTTCGTTACCCCGGCACCACTGATGCCATCAGCAACTAAACAGACAGTCTGATCACAAAGCCCAAAAGGCCTCATCAAAACCCCGGGTGGGATCCGGGATTGGACTGGAGTTCCTCAAGGAACAACAATTAGCAGGTAAGTCTAATTTTGCATTCCTTATTGTCCCTCCAGTCCAGTCCCGCACCTCTGGGATGTAACAGAGCAGTATTCATAATGGGAGGGACCTGCAAGAAAGGCACGCAGCACCGCCGCTCCAAAACAGGCATCCTCTACAGCCTGGACATCCAGGCAATAGTGCTTATCGAAGGTATGCAGAGGACCAGGTCGCCGCTATGCAGATTTCCACCGGCGACACCAAGCCATACTCGGCCCACGAAGTCGCCTGAGCCCTTATAGAATGAGCGCGCAACCCCACAGGTACCTGAGGGCCCCTACAAGAAAAATGCTGAAGCGATCGCTTCACAAATTCATCTGGAAATAGAGGCTTTAGCCATCCCCTCGCCCCTGCACGGACCCCCAAAAAGCACAAATAAGAGATCAGACTTGCCAAAGCTTGCTGTCTCTCTCAAATAACGCTTGAGGGTCCTTTGCACATCCAAGAAACGCAAGCTGAGGCTGGCAGCATCAGTTCCCGAGCCCTCCAGGACTGGCAGGGACATGGGCTGACTGACATGAAAACGCTGAAACAACCTTCGGCAGGAAAGAAGGAAGAGGCCGCAAAACCACCTTTTCCCGCAAGAACGAAAGGTATGGCTTCTGGCACAAGGCTTGCAGCTCCGAGATTCTGCGCGCGGAGCAGATTGCTACCAAGAAAACTGTCTTCAGAATTAAGTCTTTCAGCAAGACGAGGCTCAATCGGCGCTCTAGTGAGTGCCGACAGAACAATATTGAGGTCCCGTGGCGACTGCAAACGAGCTACCGCCCTCAGGAAGCACAACACGTCCAGGTGAGACCCCAACAGCACCCATTGCACCTTTCCACGATAACAGTCAATAGCCGCCAGTTGCACCCACAACGAGCTAGCCGCTAGGCCCTTATCAAAACCATCTTGCAAGAAGGCCAAGATCTCAAGGACAGAGGCCACAGTAGGCCACGCCTGCCTATCTGCATACCAAGCCTTACAAATACACCATACCCTAACATAGGCAAGAGAGGTAGAGCTCTTCCACGCCTTCAACAAGGTGGAAATCACTGGGCTTGAATAGCCCTTCTTCCTCAACCGCGCCCTTTCAAGGGCCAGGCCGTAAGCGAGAACCGATCCACCTGAGGCATTCTCACTGGTCCCTGCACCAGAAGATCTGCCTGACGGCAAGCGCCACAGCTGATCCT
Organism: Ichthyophis bannanicus; assembly: GCA_033557465.1. Classification (NCBI taxonomy): domain Eukaryota; kingdom Metazoa; phylum Chordata; class Amphibia; order Gymnophiona; family Ichthyophiidae; genus Ichthyophis; species Ichthyophis bannanicus. The sequence goes on from CM066048.1 coordinate 79,591,178, forward strand.
CCAGAAGTTGAACCATGTCAGCATACCAAGGGCACCGCGGCCAGTCTGGGGCAATCAGGATAACCCACCCCCTGCAAGCCTCGATCTGTTGCACCACTCAGCCGATAAGTGCCCAAGGAGGAAAGACATTCAGCAGGCCCTCCGCAGGCCATTGTTGCAGCAGAGCATCCAGGCCTTCGGACATCCTTTCCTGTCTTCTGCTGAAGAACCGGCTTGCCTTGGCGGTCTCTAACGTGGCCATCACGTCCATAACCGGCGCTCTCCACCTGCGCATCACCTGCATGAAGACTTCTGCATGGATTGACCACTCCCCCAGATCCACGTGAACCCGGCTGTGATAGTCCATCGTCATACTGTTGACTCCCGCAATGTGCGCCGCCGAGAGTGCTTGGGGGCGAGGCTCCACCCAAACGAACAACCGCTCTGCCTCCTCTTCCAGAGCCATGCTGCCCATGCTTCCCTGATGGTTGATGTAGGCCTCCATGGTTGTGTTGTCCGAAAGGACCCTGACCACCTTTCCTCACAGACACAACTCGAAAGCGCTGAGCTTCCAGGCCACAGCCCGCATCTCCAGTCAGCTGATTGACCAACCGGCCTCCTGTACACGCCAGGTTCCCTGCGTGAAGGAGCCCTCACAATGGGCCACCCAGCCTGCTAGACTGGCATCTGTCATCACCAGGATCCACTGCGGCTCTTCAAGGGGCATGCCTGCTGCCAAGTTCTCCAGACACAGCCACCACTGGAGCGCCCTTCTGACCCCCCCAAGGGCAAGGGAATCTCCGAGACAGGGGGTCCGTCTGGTGCAACCACCACCAGAGTAAGGCCCTCTGCAGAGAACGCATATGCACTCTCGCCCACAGCACCACCTCCAGAGTAGCCGCCATGGTACCTAATACCTGCAGATACTGCCAGACCATTGGCTCTGGCTAGTGCTGAAACTGACGCCGCAACAGGTGTAGCCCCCGAGCCCACTGCTCCAGTAGGAAGATTCTTCCCAGACAAGTGTCGAACCGTGCTCCCAAGTACTCAAGGTCCTGCGACAGGACCAAATGGCTCTTGGCCACGTTGACCACCCAGCTGAGACTTTCGAGCAGCCTCACAACCAGCGACGTCACCAACACACTCGTCTCTGGACTTTGCCCGAATCAGCCAGTCATCGAAGTAAGGGTGCACGAGCACCCCCTCCTTGCTGAGCGCTGCTGCAACCACCACTATGACCTTGGTAAAGGTGTGAGGAGCCATTGCCAGCCCGAACGGCAAATCCTGAAACTGAAAGTGTTACATTGGCACCGCAAAGCGCAGGAACTGCTGGTGCTCTGCCCTGATGGGGATGTAGAGATATTCTTCCGCGAGATTGAGGGACGTCTGAAACTCCCCCTTCCTCACCGTGACCATCATCAACCGCAACGTTTCCATCCGAAAATGCAGAACCCACAGACAGTTCACTCACTTGAGATCCAGAATTGGGAACCACGAAATAGCTGAGTATTGACCGCAGCTGCATTGCTCCTGGAGAATGGGGACCACCACCCCAAGCTGAAGTTGCCGCGACAGGGTGTCTCATACTGCCGCTGCCATGCCTGGAGCTTTGCAAGGGGACCAGATGAAGGACTTGCCCACTGGCTGGTTAAACTCAAGGGCATAGCCCTCGCGGATCTCCAGGACCCACTGGTCAGACGTTCTATGCTTGGGCCTAGATTAAACCCCTGTAGCCAACCCCTCACGGGTTGCACTGCTTCCTGGACCCCCCCCCCCCCTTGCTTCATTGGGGCTTCTTAAGCCCCGAGGTGGAGGCGGCAGAGAAACCCCTGCCCGCCCCTCAGAAACCTCTGAACTCCTGTTCTTCAGCAGGAAACTTACCCCTCTGGAAGAAACCCAGGGGGGGCAGCAGTCTTGCTCGCACCCATAGTGCCTGGTCTGCAGAACCCAGGCGGGACGTACAAAAATGCCATAAGTCACAAGCCTGGCCCAGAGACGGTGCCGTACTGCGACCCTGCTTCTGCTTATCCTGCAGCAGACACCCACCTTTAGATTCTCCTAGGTCCTTGACCAGCTTGTCTAGTTCCTCCCTGAACAGAAGCTTCCCCTTAAAGGATAGCTTACTAAGCCGGGACCTGGAGGAGCTGTCTGTTGTCCAATTCCACAGCCAGAGATAGCGACAGGCCGCCACCACTGACGCCATGCTTCTGGTGAGCTTGCGAATGAGATCATAGTGGACATCGGTGAGGTAGGCCATCCTGGATTCCAGCTTGGCCATCTCCCCCCCTGCTCCAGCATGGGGTCCACCGATTGCTGCAGCTGTTGAGACCACTGCAGACAGGCTCTCGCCACCCAGGCCCCACAGATGGAGGCCTGGAAGGCTAGGGCATTGACATCAAACGCCTGCTTCAATAAAGTGTCCAGATTCCTGTCCTGCCCATCCTTCACGGCCGCGGCCCCCTCAACCGGGATGGTGGTCTTCTTCGTAACCGTTGCCACTGCTGCGTCCACTTGCGGGGACCTGAACATCTCGTGCTCCTGATCCGACAGGGGGTAGAGGCACGACATTGTTCTAGCCCCCTTAAGACCCACCTCTGGCAGGTTCCAATCATCCTGAATCATCTGCTTGACCACCCAGTGCACCGGGAATACCAACTGTGTCTTCTGCACCGCCTGTATCAACGGATCCTATAGTGACTCCTCTTCAGCCATCAGGCATGCAGGCAAATTGAGGGCCTTAAGAGACTCCGCGATCAGGGCAGGCAACTCATGCTGAAAGACCCGGACAATCCTAGCCTGATCTTCCGGCTCTGGGATCTCCCCCTCCTCGAGCTCGTTGTCTTCAAGGTCCGGCTTGATCTCCACATCGTTCCCCTCTGGCCCCTCGGACCCAGGAGGCTGATCCAACAACAGCTCTAAGGGCCTGGCTTTCTTAACCAGCACTGCACTTGGGGCATCCCCTCTCCCAGCGGAGCCTCTCTTCACACCGACCCCCGCCAAGGAAGGATCCCCTACTGCGCCCTGCTGGCAAAAGCAGAAAGCTTGATGTAATAAGAGCACAAACTCTGGGGAGAATCCCCCCGGAGCCCCTGGGATGTTGTGGAGCCGGGAACTGTCCCCAGTGGGAAGGAAGGGGGCTCCAGCGAGGCCTGAGCCTCCTTCACCAGCATGAATGCGGGCTCCTGAGCTTTGTCCTGTAGTGCCTGCTCCATGCTGGTAGCTTCTGCTGCACAACCGCGGCACATGCCTTCGTCTGACATGGACCCTTGCTGGGTTCCGCAGACCAGGCACTATCGGTGCGAGCAAGACAGCTGCCCCCCCCCAGTCATCACCAGGGAAGACAAAGGGCCACACAAATCAAGTAGGGCCACTATCCTCCTATATCTCCCTTTAAAGATCTTGTTAGTTTAAAGCAAAAAAAAACTAAGAGAAAGACAGAAATTATGGGAGAGCAAGAGTGAGAAAGCTCCCCACCAAGACCTGCAGCATGAGACACGCTCCCCTAGCAGCAGACCGTGCTGTCCCAAACAATTAAAGAAAGCGCAGGAGAAACAATGCATCCCTGCGTTCCTGCCCCGCAGCAGCTGCCAAATACCATGAGGTGCTAGGCCTCAACCCCTGCTAGGCCGCTTCGCGCCGAGACTCACTGCACCAAAGGAACCCTCCCCCCAGTACCTGGAAAAAGCGCTGGAAGGGAGAAGAGCCTTCTCTGACTGCACGGGACCTTCCCTCATATCACCACCTGGTAGTCCACTGTACTTCCGCCAAACTACCCTCCTCGCTCTCAGCCTGCACGCGGCTTTGGCATCAAGGGGGAGAAGCAGGAACACAAGCTGCAGCCCAGCATGGGCAGCTCCTCACCCGTTTGTGGGATCGGGAGCCACCCTTAAACCCCGGATCACAGTCATCCGCCCCAACACTCCCCTGGACTCTCTAAGGGGGGGGGGGACCTCCTCAATCAAACCACAGAGCTCTGCTCTTCGGGGCTGGAACCTCCAGGTTCCCCCCCCCCCTTTTAAAACCAACATTAAGCAAACTAAATAAACTAAGGAAAGAAAGCCAAAAGGGAAAACCAACCAGAATAAAATCCCTGACTGATTCCTTATTTGGTCCTTCAGTGAGCCCAGCACCCTGGCTCACTACCTCATCCAGCTGCTTGGAGAGTAAGCATACTGGGAGCTGGTGGGTGGTGCCAGTCTTACTAGTACTGGTGACATCAAGATTTGACATGCTCAGTCTCCAAGCTGCTGGAGGAGGTGCACTACCCAGAAGTGCGGGGGACTGGACTGGAGGGACGATAAGGAATTCCTAGTGCAGCCAGTAAGTCTTCCTAAGTAATAGGCAAAAGCTAAAGAACTCAGAAACTCAAATGATTTAACAAAAAACACAAATAGTCATCAACTGAAATAGCACAGTTACTTACCTGTAACAGGTGATCTCAGGGAACAGCAGGAATTAGTCTTCACATGTGGGTATGTCGGCGCCGACGGAGCCCGCACGGGAATGCTCCCCAGCATCCAATCAGAAAGCCCCTGGGAGCATCCCTCGCGCCTGCACGATGACTTCCCGCCTTTCCCACTGCCTCTCCCCAGTTGAGTTTCATAGCTGAGACAGAAGGAGAGGAAGAGGAAAGGAAATAGATAGATACAACTCCTAGGGAAGGTGGGAGGGTTGTGAAGACTAATTCCTGCAGTTCCCTGAGATCACCTGTTACAGGTAAGTAACTGTGCTATCTCCAGGAACAAGCAGGAATGAGTCTTCACATGTGGGGACTCCCTAGCTGAGGGTGCCACGGGAGATCCCATAAAATGTGTATCCCTGGACAGGGCGGCATTTTCCCAACCTGGATCCCCGGCATCCCCTGAGGAATGGGGGGTAGGAGTTGAGGAGAGAAGAGTTGCAGAGGAACAACAAAAAACTAAAGACCACAGGGGAGATGAGTCTTTAGAATGCATGTCAGGTATCATTAAAGCATTTAATGAACTAGTACCATATAGAGCTTACCTACTGGATAGCAGGAAGTAGAACTGTGATGGAAGGTACTGTAGACGCAGTAGCGGAATCTTCAAGGAAACTTCACAGCAGTGAGGATGAAGTTCCAAATCTGGAATGGGCAGGTGACCCAGGTGTCAACTGGAGCAGAAGAACGACGGCAGGTCTTCAATGGAAAGCTTTATGTGAAAAGCTGAGAACTCTTTTAGGCACAGAGTTATTAACATTGAGGATTAAAAGAAGAAGACTGACCGATCTGGAACTAGCCCAGTCCGGAAGGGAAGAGAGGGTATGGAAAAAACCTCTTTTCCCAGGGAAAACAGGTTAAAAGAAAAAAACAAGGCACCGGCGGTGCCGGTATCGGCGGGAAAATGGCCGCGACCACAAGAAAACAAAAAAATAAGGATTTAAGAGAAAACGTTTCTGCGGTGACAGGAGGTACGTCCTGCCGGCTCTGCGGAAAAACGAAAACTGGGGAGAGGCAGTGGGAAAGGCGGGAAGTCACTGCGCAGGCGCGAGGGATGCTCCCAGGGGCTTTCTGATTGGATGCTGGGGAGCATTCCCATGCGGGCTCCGTCGGCACCGACGTACCCACATGTGAAGACTCATTCCTGCTTGTTCCTGGAGATCAATTGGAACTCAGATTTGGCCATCTTACCGTAACTTACAGCTGGTCAGGCTCTGTAATAGATAAGTAAGGAAAGCAAAAGAAGCAGGAGTCCTCAAACTGCAGCAAAGTCTTTCAAGGTGGGTCCTGGGCTAGACTAGCAGGATTCAAGGAAAAGAAATTATAGATGTGATTAGAATTTTCTTTCCTTATCATCCTGCTAGACCAGTCCAGACAAGTGGGATGTTCCCAAGCAATCAAAACACAGGGTGGAAGCTGATACTCTGTCCAGAACCACCTCACTAAAAGGGTGCCATCAGCACTTGCTCGCACATGCAACCCATATTGCTTCAAAAAGCAATAGGTAGGAAGTTGAAATCCAGAACTTCCAGGGTAGCGTTCTCCGAAATGCTTCCCGTTCTACGCACAGGACCCAAAAGGCAGGCTGAGCTCCAGAGTCTCAATGCATGGATGAGACAATGGTGCAGAGATGAGGGTTTTGGATTTGTTAGGAACTGGGGAACATTCTGGGGAACATTCTGGGGAAAAGAGGGGCTCTTCCGAAGGGATGGGCTTCACCTTAATCGGGTTGGAACCAGGCTGCTGGCATTAAGATTTAAAAAGGAGATAGAGCAGCTTTTAAACTAGATAATAGGAGAAAGCCGACAGTCGCCCAAGAGCGCATGGTTCGGAAGAATGTATCCTTGAAGGATACTACCAAAAGGAGAGAGGTTCCAAAAAAGAGTAAAGTAGTCCAAATGCCCTTGAGTATGGATAAGACAGAGGTTAAAGATCCCAAGATGGACAGGTCTCAGCTGAGATGCCAGACCAAGACCAACCACCCATCTGGGCAGCAGCAGAATGGGATAGTGTTGACGGCGGAGGATCACATTTCTGTGACAACGGCAACACCAAACAAACTGCGCGGAAGAAAGGCCCGGCAATCTACTTCTGTATCTTGCCATGAAAACCCAATGGATAGTTACAACAAAACAAATTGTGCTGTAGTGCTGGAAGATGAGACCCCCAGGTTGGAAGGCACTCAACTAGCTACTGGGGAAGAGCTGAAGACTTTTCAGAGTAAAGCCAGCATTTATGATGTGGTTGGATCAAAGCCCTCAGGACGTCTGACTGCTGATGTAGCTGCGCATGAAATGAGAGTCAGAAGCTGTAAAGATGTCTTACACATTGGAACTAGGAACGTACGAAGCATGAACCAAGGGAAGTTGGAGGTGGTCAAAAATGAAATGGAACGTGTACAACTTGATCTGTTGGGTGTCAGCGAACTGAAATGGACTGGCATCGGGCACTTTGCATCAGATGATCACATGGTCTACTATGCTGGAAATGAAAGACAAAGAAGAAATGGTGTTGCATTTATAATAAAGAAGAAACTTGCAAGAACTGTAATGAAATACAATGCAGTCAGCGAACGTTTAATCTCTATTCGTCTACAAGGAATGCTTATCAACACAACTATAATTCAAGTATATGCCCCAACAACACCTGCAGAAGAGAATGAAATTGAAGAGTTCTATGAACAAGTACAAGCTGAAATTGACAGAACATGCAAACAGGATATCCTGATAGTCATGGGTGATTGGAACGCAAAGGTTGGCAACAAAGAAGACAAAGTAGTTGGAAAATATGGACTTGGCAACAGAAATGAAGCTGGAGAAAGACTGATAGAATTCTGCAAGACCAACGATCTATTCATCTCGAACACCTTCTTCCAGCAACACAAGCGGCGACTGTACACATGGACTTCACCCAATGGATTGTATAAAAATCAAATTGACCACATCTGTGGAAGTCAACGATGGAAAAGTTCTATAACATCAACAAAGACAAAACCTGGAGCTGACTGTGGTACAGATCATCAACTATTAGTATGCAAACTCAAGCTAAAGCTGAAAAAGAGCAAACCACTCATGAATGCAGCAAAATATGACTGAGAATATACCACTGGAATTTAAAGACTGCCTGCAAAATCGATTTGCTGCTTTAGATACAAATGACAGAGCTCCAGAAGACTTATGGAATGACATTAAGAAGGTTGTGTTGGAAGAAAGCGAGAAGTCTCTACAAAAGGTAAAAAAGAAAAACGGCCAAAATGGATGACGGAAGAAACTCTGAAAATTGCCCAGAAACGCAGAGAAGCTAAAGCCAGAGAAGAAAGAAAGACAATCACAGAACTCAGAGATTTCCAACGTGCAGCAAGACAGGACAAGGAAAAGTACTACAATGACGCATGCAAGGATATAGAAGCAGAAACTATTAGAGGAAGAACAAGTTCAGCTTTCCTAAAGCTACGAAAGTTAAAGAAAAAGTTCCAGCCTCGAATTGGAATGTTACAAGATGCTCAAGGTTCTATGTTGAATGATGCTGAGAAGATCAAGAAAAGATGGAAGGAATATACAGAGCTTTTATATGATAAAGATCAAGTGGACCAACAGCCGTTTCAACCTGTACCTTATGATCTGGAACCATTGGTGATGAAAGAAGTTGAAGCAGCTTTGAAAGCCTTATCAAAGAACAAAGCACCAGGCATTGATTGCATTCCCATAGAAGTATTACAGCAATCTGATGCAGCTGTTACCGTACTTACAAGGCTCTGCCAAGAAATATGGAAGACAGCATCATGGCCAACTGACTGGAAAAGATCTGTGTTTATACCAATACTAAAGAAAGGTGATCCAAGTGACTGTGGAAATTATCGCACAATCGCTCTGATCCCACATGCCAGCAAGATTCTACTGAAGATTATTCAAAAGAGATTACAATCATACCTGGAACAAGAACTACCTGAAGTGCAAGCAGGGTTCAGAAAAGGGCGAGGAACGAGAGACATCATTGCGGATGTGAGATGGATCCTTGAAAAGACTAAAGAATACCAAAAGGATATCTATTTGTGCTTTATCAACTATAGCAAAGCTTTTGACTTTGTAAACCATGAGAAACTCTGGGCCACATTAAGAAGCATGGGTATACCAGAACACCTGATCGTTCTCTTGCACAATCTGTACATTGATCAAGAAGCAACAGTTCGAACGGAACAAGGAGAAACAGAATGGTTTAAAATAAGCAAAGGTGTAAGACAAGGCTGCATACTTTCCCCCTACCTGTTTAATTTATATGCAGAACAAATCATCAGAGAAGCAGGATTATATGAAGACAACAGAGGTGTGAAGATTAGTGGAAGATTCATCAACAACCTTCGCTATGCTGATGATACCACATAACTGGCGGAAAGTGAAGATGATCTGAAACATTTGCTTCTCACAATCAAAGAACAGTGTCTGAAAATGGGCCTGCACCTTAATGTAAAGAAGACAAAGATCATGACAACTGGCATAATCAACAGGTTCATCGTCGAAGGAGAAGAAATTGAAATTGTGAATAACTAACCTACTTGGATCAACTATCAATAAAGAAGCAACAAGCAGTCAAGAAATCAGATGACGCATTGCTCTTGGCAGAATGGCTATGAAAGATCTAGATAAGATTCTCAAGAGCAGAGATGTCTCTCTCCATACAAAGATTCGACTTGTTCAAGCCATGGTATTTTCAACAACATCATATGGATGTGAAAGCTGGACAGTGAAAAAGATAGACAGGAAGAAAATTGATGCCTTTGAATTATGGTGCTGGCGGCGAATACTGTGTATACCATGGACTGCCCGAAGAACAAACCAGTCTGTACTAGAGGAGATCAAATCTAAGCTTTCTTTAGAAGCTCAGATGACAAGACTTCGACTTTCATACCTTGGACACATCATGCGGAGAGAGAGATCATTAGAGAAAGACATCATGCTTGGCAAGATAGAAGGTCAACGCAAAAGAGGAAGGCCAGCAATGAGATGGATCGATACAATAACAGCAGCTTCAGGTAACAGTCTGTCAACAATGAGCCGCCTGACTGAAGACCGAACACAATTTAGGATAGCTATCCAGAGGGTCGCCATGAGTCAACTCCGACTCAACGGCACTTAACAAAGATCCCAAATTACCCATGTCTACCAATAGCCAGATTAATATGAATAAAATACAGTCTCTAAAATGCTTGTATGCAAATGCTAGAAGTCTAAAAAAATAAGATGGGAGAGTTACAATATACAGTCAAACCTCAGTTTTCATTTGCCCCGGTTTTCATACGCTTCGGTTTTCAACGCCTTTTTGACTGAGATTTTGTCCCGGTTCTCGTACATCGCCTCGGTTTTCGTAAAGTACAGTACTGTAAATACATACACCCTCGCGCTGCACACCGGTCTGTATACACTGCCGGAACGCCCGCCCGGTCCCGGCAGCACTGCCCCCCAGACTCACCGATCGCCAGCGTGATGAGAAGCGAAAGCCAGCTGAGCATGTAAATGAAACACATCCTCGAGCCGGGTCAGAGTCAGAGAGGCAAGGATTGCGCAGAGAGGAAGGCCCCGATCTCACCCACCACCTGCCCATTCTCTGGAGCGCCCCCTCAGGCTCGGAGGTAGCAGGGAAGAAAAGCTGTCAACGTAAGCAGGAGATGTTGCATGAATGTGGGAGGCAGTTCTTTCTCTTGCAGGGTACGTCTCAAGCTATATCATTAAGATTTTCTGCCATTCTGAAGCATTGAGCAGATAATGTAAAGGTATTTTAATGGGCTGAATCCAATGTGATTCCGAAGAGAGCTGGGCACAGCAGCTTGTCAGGGGTGGCTAAGGCCAGATGTTAACATACTGTACTGTACAGTACTGAACTTAGCTTGCTTTCAGTGATGTTAAATGTTCATTTATCCATTTCATTAGTCATTTATATTTATTTCTCATTGTTTTCTGTATGTAAAAATATAGTTATTCTCTATAAAAAGTATTTTTTGTGAATATTTTTGGGTGTCTGGAATGGATTAATTGGATTTACATTATTTCTTATGGGAAATATTGCTTCAGTTTTCATACGTTTCGGTTTTAGTCAGACTTTTTCGAACGGATTAATCATGAAAACCGAGGTTTGACCGTATAGCACTAAATAAGAGGTTAGATATTATTGGAATATCAGAGACATGGTGGAAGGAGGACAACCAGTGGGACACTGTGATACCTGGGTACAAACTATATCGTAATGACAGAGCTGATCAAATTGGTGGAGGGGTTGCGCTCTATGTTAGAGAGAGCATTGAGTCAGAAAGGATTAAAGTTTTGCAGGAAAAGCACAGTTACTTACCTGTAACAGGTGATCTCTGGGAACAGCAGGAATAAGTCTTCACATATGGGGTACGTCGGTACTGACGGAGTCTGCGCGGGAACGCTCCCCAGCGTCCAATCAGAACGCTTTTGGGAGCATCCCAACACGCCTGCGTGCTGCCTTTCCCAAATGCCTCTCCTCAGTTAAGTTTTAAAGCTGAGACCAAGAGAGAGAATAAGAGAAAGGGAAAGATAGAGATAGAGAAATGCAACTCCTAGGGGAGGTGGGTGGGTTGTGAAGACTTATTCCTGCTGTTCCCAGAGATCACCTGTTACAGGTAAGTAACTGTGCTATCTCCAGGAACAAGCAGGAATGAGTCTTCACATATGGGGACTCCCCAAGCTAAGTAGCATGGCTCATTCTAGATTAGCAACATGCTAGGACTCCCTCCGAGTCCTAGCATGTTGCTAATCTAGAATGAGCCATGCTACTCCTCAGAACCTCAGGCATCCTGGGGATGGAGGGTAGGAGCTGAATTACAGAAAGGTGCTGTGGAAACAGCTGGACTAGAACAGGACTGTGGAACAGCTGGACTAGAACAGGACTTCTATAGAGGAAGACCCTGTATAGATGACCTTTAGTAGTAAAAATATTGAGTGCAATATTCTAATATGGACCTCCCTTGGTGGTATTGTAAAAAGTCTATTGAGGGTCATGTGGATCTGTTAGAAGAGCCAGTAGAAGATCCTCAAGGAGTACCTCACTGTGAAGTAGAGGTAATAAACTGTAGGAAAAACAAGTGGAGGTCAGAACCCTTCAGGATGAGAAATAGCCCTATGGGAAACTGGGGTAGTACAATGAGGTAGGGCTTCAGCGGGAAAAGCAGAAGGTACTATTAGACAAAGCTTAAGCTCTTTTGGCCGAACAGTACAATCCTAGGACCAAAAGGAAAAATAAGTCTGACCGATTTGGACTGACAATAGAAATAGTCCATGTAGGAGAGAAGGGGTATGGAAGATCCCTGTATCCGATAAAGTAAGGACAGACTTATGAAACGTTACAGCTTTAGATTAACTGAAGATCCGTAATGTCTTTCCTAAATGAGGTCAATCAGGAAAGAAAAAGGTACATGGAGAGCTTCAGAGGTACCTAACCCTGAAAGGTTATGGTAAGAAAAACCAAAAATTTGCTAATTACTACAGGGAGTGGTTGTATGTGTAAAACCCTAAGCATGCTGGCACAGCATTGATAGGGGTAGTCCCCATCTGTCAGAGTCATATAGGAATATATGGATATATGAACCGAAACAGACAGATAGATAAGTACGTAGATACATATCTACCTAAAAGATATATCTCAACAGATATATAGATATAGATAGATATATAGATATATTTATAAATATATATATACAGAGATATACATGGGCAGAAGATACACAGATACATATAAGTATGTAGACATATAGACACATGTCTCCACGTATGTAGATGGAGACATGGCTATATAACTAGATCCCCATAGGAATATGGGGAAAGAGACAGATTCATCTAATAGCAAGAAGGGTGATACCTGCTTGAATAGATGCATAGAGAATCTTCTTTCCCTGGTTATGATTGACAGAGTCAGAGGAATGGTCTCCCTGACAAGGAGGAGTCTAGATTCCTTTAAGAATTCGAGCTCTTGAATAACCAGGATGGCCTATGTGAAAAATGCAGAGGACAACTTCAGTCTGCAGGCAGCAAGTCCAGATCTCTCTAGAACTCCAGTATGGTAAATGGATAGAGGACGCCAATGGAATGAGATACCATATTGACCCGCCTATGAGGGCAAGATGGATATCATGCGTCCTTCAGTTGAACATGAGCGTTCCCTGAAGTATTGGGAAGGGAGCATATAAGGACGAGCTGCAACAAAAAGAAAACCATCCCTGGTGAGAAGTCCAAGAAGATGTGGACCAAGCCAGGGAATTGGCCATTCTTTAGGTTTTCACGTGATGTAAGGCCTGTGTCTTTTGTTTCGAAAAGAGATTTTAGATGAGATGGTAAGGGTAGGGAACACCTACCAGTCATGGGAGCATGACTGGGTGAACCCCTCCTAACCATCTGGGATTATCTGCTAGACAAGATACTAATGCTCTCTAGCAAGGGCCCATAGTGCAAAGCTACTCTGTAGAGTTGCAGAGAGCATGTTGCAGGTTGGTTAGAAGAAAAAACTGGCTGCTTAAAGCCAGTAGGTAACAAACTATTCTGCCAAAAACAAGGGAATTGGAGACGGCGAAGAATAGAAGTCAAACCAACAAGCCTGTGATAATAGGGTTTCCAAAAAAGGTTGATAACCTGTTTTGGGTTTATTACCCAGGCCGGAAGGATTGCTAGTGGAGGACAAACCCTGGTTGTGTGGTGAACAGAACCAGTGGTTTAACCACTAGGAACTGCTGCATTTGCAGCAACTACCAGGGCAGCGGAAAAAAATCTTTTTCTCTTTTTTTTCTTTTTAAATTGGAAAAAGAAACAGACATAAGCAGGAGTGGTAAGACTTCCTTATTGTCTGATAAGCTGCCCTAAAGTAAGAATGTGAAAGGGGGAGACAACTCTGGAAAGGAAACCCCTTCCTGGAATAGGTAGAGAACCATAGGGGCTTACCAGTGTAATAGAACCACTCTTACAAACCGAATGTTGTAGTAAGAGGGCAGGTAAGACAGAGTTGAAGGAGACTGACGATGTAGTAAGTCTCTGAAAGGTAAGATGATACATGCTAGTACAGGGAAAACTGTCTTATTGATAGTTGTTACACCTTTTTTTCCCAGTAGGAGGAAGAGAAACCTGTTAACTATAGGCATGATCATCATAAAAACCCTTAGAGCAAAAAGAAAGGATGTCTCGTGAAAAGAGATCCATGAGAATTTAGGATGAAATTAGTATAGATGCTTCAAGTGAAAAGAAGCAGACTACAAACTCTAACCCCCAAACAGGAGATGTAATAACACAGGTACACTACCAAAAAACTGCCTCCAGTTTTGCAACTGATTCCTATAGATTTTGGGGTGCTAAATCCAGAAAAAATAGCCAAAATGTTCCATCACGTCACGTTTTCTTGCAAAATTAGATTTCTTACCCATATAAGGAATGTTCACATAATTTCTTTTTAGCCGACTGCAGTTTATTTTCTTGGCCCAAAATAGAGGTTGTAATGGTTAACTAACTAGAAACACTCCCTCATGATATTTTAGAGTGTTTTGTATTCATTTTATACATTAACAGGACAATTGGGAGGCGGGGGGCTAAATCCAGTACTCGCGCTGGCGCATGTTCTTTCCTGTTCGCCTCGCCTCGTTCGCGCTCGCTCAAACACGGTGGTTGCGACATGAACGTTCCTGTCAAATTTCAGTTTCTTGCAAGTTCATTATTACCTTTTGTTTGCTCAGTCGTAATCCAGCTTTATTCTGAAGTGGTTCACTACAGTTGTAGTTTGCAGTGCTGTGTATTTGTGATGGCTCACAGAGCCAGAGGTTGCGTCAACTCTCCGGACAGTTTTTGTTTTATTTGTGGGGAATATACAGTGAAAAAGCGGCAGAGGAACATTTCTGCATTTATTAAAAAAGTATATTTCGCCTATTTCGGTTTGAAGTTAGGCGATCAAGACAAACCGTGGGCTCCTCACAAAGTGTGCAAGACATGTGAGGAAGATCTACGCTTATGGATGAAAGGTAAAAAAACAAGCATTTCGTTTCGGAATACCTATGATGTGGCGTGAACAAAGAGACCACAGCAGTGACTGCTATTTTTGCTCTTGCATTGTGAAGGGATACAACTTAAAAAAATAAGAACGTAATAAGTTACCCCAACCTTCCCTCAGCAATTAGGCCTATGCCTCATAGCAACGAAGTACCTGTGCCTGAACCACCAAAATCTTTGGATCATATTTGTGTGGACGGTTCTGATCATGATGAGACTCATCAGATGGCTTTTCCCGATGAGTCCAGTACTTCCAAGTTTGAAACTGAACCAGATCCGAAACCTGAACTTTTCTCTCAAGCTGAATTGAATGATTTAGTCCGGGATTTAGGACTCCCAAAAGATGCTGCCCAACTGCTAGGTTCTCGGCTTAAACAGAAAAATCTATTGTCACCAGGAACAACTTTTTATTGGTACCGCAACCGCGAGACACAATTTTTGAAGTATTTCAGCAAAGAGGAAGATTTGGTATTTTGCAACGATATATACGGAGTGATGGAAAAGTTTAAACTCAAGTATGATCCTGCTGAATGGCAGCTGTTCATTGATTCGTCAAAAGACAGCATAAAAGGTGTTCTTCATAATGGCAACACATTCGCTTCAGTTCCTATAGCTCACTCTGTTATTCTCCAAGAAAAATACGAGAATTTGGCCCTGATTCTTCAGAAGATTCGTTATGATGAGCATAAGTGGATGATTTGTGGAGACTTTAAAATTCTATCCATGCTATTAGGGCAGCAATCCGGTTTCACCAAATATCCCTGCTTCCTTTGCTTGTGGGATAGCCGGGCCCGCGACCTACACTGGGGGAAAAAAGACTGGCCAATTCGGGAGTATTTGAGACCCGGTGAGAAAAATGTTCTTCCTGAGAGCTTGGTACCTCGTGATAAAATTCTATTACCACCTCTCCACATTAAGTTGGGTCTCATTAAGCAATTCATCAAGTCTCTTCCAAAAGATGGCGAGTGCTTTCGGTACCTTTGCTCAAAGTTCCCCCGACTTTCTGAAGCAAAGCTAAAGGAAGGAGTGTTTGTTGGCCCTGATATAAGGAAACTCATTTCAGATGGAGCATTCGCTGAATCGATGTCTGAGAAGGAAAAAGAAGCCTGGGATTCCTTCAAGGATGTTGTTCTCAAATTCTTGGGGAACAGGCGGGATGAGAACTATAAGGATATTGTTGCCAGGATGCTCAATGCCTTCAAAGAACAAGGCTGTAACATGAGCCTGAAAGTCCATTTCTTGCACTCCCATGTGAACTACTTTCCCGAAAACCTGGGGGCGTACAGTGAAGAACAAGGTGAAAGGTTTCACCAGGACATCAAGGACGCAGAGAGAAGGTACCAAGGAAGATGGACCACCACTAGGATGGCTGATTTCTGCTGGTTGCTGCTGCGGGAAACCCCAGATGAAAGATACGCCAAGCAGCGCACCAAGAGAAGCATTCGGGGGAAGAAGAAACGGGCCCACCAGGAGATTGATTGACCCAAGAATGACTTTAAAATCTAAACTGTGTTGACAAATATCGTGTTTTTACTAAACTTTGAAATAAAAATTTGCTAGTTATTACCACAGTGTCGGATCTCATTTATTAGAATTTTATTTTCACACCATCGGGTGTTTGTCTTCATGTATTGCAATGGTGCGGTTTGCGTTTTCTATTCTTACATACATACCTGTACAACATTTTTTGCACATTTCTTTGCTTTGCTTTGTGTCTAACCTCGCTCTTATATGCTCAATGTTTGTGCACATGTATGTGGCTGTTTTAAGTGCAGACAATTTTGCTACCATCACAGTGTGTTTTGTTGACATTACTCTATTCTTATGTGCTGCCTTGTTACAATTTTCTTTATTCTTATTTGAATAACTACTAAACAATTAGTATAAAGAATTCATCCAAGAAACTTTTATCTCGATCGCACTCAATCTGAAACGTTCACCTCAAACTGCTAACCCAATGTAGCAAAAAATCTGTACGTGATGGAGCAAATTGGTTACTAGATTTGGATTCAGCGCACCAAAAAACGTAAAAATCAATCGAAACATTAGAGGCAGTTTAAAAAAAAATTTTTTTAGTGTACCTGTGTAATCTATCAGAAACCCTGCGACTGCTGGGTTTGCTGAACCTGTTGAGGTTGTGGTTTCTTTAGCCCGGTTCGATGTTTCCCCTGTCTGGGAACATCTGTATGATGGGTAGAAGATGGATAAAACTTTTTCCCCTTAGGGGAACAAAGTTTGTTAGGAAATTTCCTACCAACTGGGAAAGAGGAAGGCGTAGACAAACCTCTGAAAACAGCAATGTCAGTGGTTAACTGAGCAGCTTGGAGTAAAGACTCCTTGTTAAAGAGATTTTCTCCAGTGCAAGGAGTATTTCCCAGTCTTTCTTGTACCCATCTGTCCAAGTCTGAAACTTGGAGCCAGGCTTTACGTCGTGCCCCTATAGCTATAGCAGAAGTTCTGCTAGCCGACTCAAAGGAGTCTAGGGAAGCACGAGTAAGGAACCTAGAGATATTTTGAGCATAACTAACCAATAAGGAATAGTCTGCTCTTTTGGGCTCTTGAAGAAAAGGGGTCAAAAGTAGTAATTTCTTTGTGACTTCTTCAAGAGATAATCCCATATAGAAAATATATGAGAGAATTCTTGCTGAAAGCATGGATGCCTGGAAGGTTTGGCGTCCAAAGGCATCCAAAGTCTTAGACTCACGACCTGGCGGATAAGAAGAGTGCTTTTTAGTGCTCTTAACATGCCTCATTGCTGATTCTACAACAATGGAATGATGAGGAAGTTGAGTCTTTTGAAAAATCCCCAGAGGGAAGTTCTCTAGAAAGAGGAGTACAGGCTAGATCTGTTGAAGAACTAGCATTGGCACCCAGGGATCTATCCAAATTCATTGGAATAGAAGACCCTAAGGGGTGGAGCATTAGACTGTCCTTACAGGATGGTCGCCGGTACCGCAGGAGGTCGGGACCACAAACAGTCGGTAGCGCATCGTCCATGCTAGGGATCGATTCCAAACTCGGTACCGAGGGAAGCGAGCCTGTTGAAACAAGCATGGAAGGTACAGACAGCGATGCTAATGCGGATACCGGTACCGACTCCGGTACCATATCCG
Organism: Ichthyophis bannanicus; assembly: GCA_033557465.1. Lineage (NCBI taxonomy): Eukaryota > Metazoa > Chordata > Amphibia > Gymnophiona > Ichthyophiidae > Ichthyophis > Ichthyophis bannanicus. The sequence continues at coordinate 79,608,766 of CM066048.1, forward strand.
ATACCGATACATGAAGACCAGTCGGTGACAGCTCTAACGGTACCGAAGAAACCGAGAGTGTCCGACATGGATTATTGGAACCGTGCCTTCGGTACCATCCGGTGTCGGTACCCATCCAGAATGGAGATCGATTCCAGACTCGGCATCGAAGGAAGCGAGCCTATCGAAGCACATCTGGAGGGTACCGACGTCGGTACCAGTACCGGGATCGATACCGATACTGGAAGATCGGTCTGCAGCATCTCTAATGGGCACCAAGGAACCGAGGGCGCCAGACTGCGATCTTCGGTGAGGAATGTTTCATCCAACACCATTGCCGATGCCAGGTTATGGGTACCGCTCGAAGCGGATGCCACCACCGAGCATGGCTCAGGTATGTTCGGAGAGGGGTGAACCTCAGGAACAACCTGAAACCCCATTAAGGATTTGGAGGCCGAAGACTCCCACCGGGGTTTTAAAGCCAGTGTGTCCTCGAGGGTAAGGCCAGAGGCATCTCTATGCTGTGCATGAGATCTACCACTCGAGGACTGGCTAGTCTTAGACTGTTTTTGGGTTACCTGATCCTGCAAAGAAGAAACGGTGGTCGGTGCCCTGAAGTTTAATGGGGACCGCGTATCGAGGTGAACTCGATGCTGAAGACTTCTTCCGACTATACTGTTGCAGGAGGGACACTCCAGCGGATAGTGGTCAGGACCCAAGCAGGGTAGACACCAATTATGAGTGTCTAAAATCAATTTTGTACCGCCACAGTTTGAACATTTCTTAGGGATAGTGGCTGGCGCTTCCATGAAATAAAGTGAGGAGGCCTAGCAGGCCGAAAAAACCGTCAGGCACTAACAAGGAAAAAAGTATTCCTTAAAAAGGAAAATTTAGAAGAAAAAAAGCAAAACACCGGCGGTACCGGTGGCGTCGGGGAAGGCAGACGCGACCACAAGAAAACCAAAAAATAAAAGAAGAATTTTCTGCGGTGACAGGAGGACGTCCTGCCGGCTCCGCAGAAAAACGAAAACTGAGGAGAGGCAGTTGGGAAAGGCAGGAAGGCAGCACGCAGACATGTTGGGATGCTCTCAAAAGCGTTCTGATTGGACGCTGGGGAGCGTTCCCGCGCAGACTCCGTCGGTACTGACATACCCCATATGTGAAGACTCATTCCTGCTTGTTCCTGGAGATCATAATTTTCTGTAGAATCTCTATGGATTGAAATTCCATGTAAAAAGGGGAAGGCGATGGCAGTGGGTGTGTACTATCGACCGCCTGGCCAGAATGAACAAATGGATGATGAAATGCTCAAAGAAATCAAGGAAGCTAACAAACGTTACAGCACAGTAATAATAATGGGTGATTTCAATTACCCCGGTATTGATTGGGTCAGTGTCACAACAGGACATGCTAGGGAGATAAAGTTCCTAGATGAAATAAATGACTGCCTTCTTGGAGCAGCTGGTTCGTGAACCGACCAGAGGGGAAGCCATATTAGACCTAGTCCTTAGTGGAACACCAGATCTAGTGCAAGAGATAAGGGTGTTGGGGCCACTTGGCAATAGTGATCATAGCATGATTGCGTTTGATTTAATTAGTGGAGGAGGGATAGTAAGGCAATCCATACTACCTTTTAACTTTTGAAAAGGAGACTATGATAAAATGAGGAAAATAGTTGAGAAAAAACTAAAAGGAGCAGTTGCAAAGGTTAAAGACTTACATCAAGCTTGAGTGTTGTTGAAAAATACTATCTTGGAAGCCCAGACCAGCTATATTCCACGCTTTAAGTGGAAGGAAGTCAAAAAAACTGACAGCATGGTTTAAAGGTGAGGTCAGAGAGGCAGTTGTTGCCAAAAAAGCATCTTTCAGGAAATGGAAAAAAGAGCCAAACAACGAAACCTGGAAACAGCACAAGCACTGGCAAGTCAAATGCAAGGCATTGATAAGGCAGGCAAAGGGAGAATTTGAGAAGAAGCTTGCTGCGGAAGCAAAAACGCAAAATAAAGACTTTTCAAGTACATTTGCAGCAAAAAACCTGTGAGAGAGTCAGTTGGTCCATTAGATGATAGAGGGGATAAAGGGGCACTAAGAGGCGACAAGGCGATAGCGGAGAGACTGAATGAATTCTTTGCTTCGGTCTTTACTGAGGAAGATGTAGGGATGTTACCCATGACTGAAGTGGTATTTAAAGGTGCAGAAGAATTGAAGGAAATATCAATACATCGGGAAGATGTATTACAACTATTAGATAAACTGAAGAGTAGCAAATCACCTGGGCCGGATGGTATACATCCAAGGGTGTTGAAAGAACTGAAATATGAGATTGCAGACCTGCTATTAGTAATCTGTGAATTTTCATTAAAATCATCTGCACTACCTGAAGATTGGAGGATTGCCAATGTAACGTCAATTTTTAAAAAGGGTTCCAGGGGTGATCCGGGAAACTACAGACCGGTGAGCCTGACATCAGTACCGGAAAAAATGGTAGAAACCATCATAAAGAACAAAATTACTCAGCATGTAGATAGTCATGGCCTAATGGGAGACAACCAACATGGCTTTAAACAAGGAAGATCTTGTCTTACTAATCTGTTATATTTTTTGAAGGTGTGCATAAACAGGTGGACAAAGGTGAGTTAGTTGATATAGTGTATCAGGACTTTCAGAAAGCCTTTGACAAGGTCCCTCATAAGAGATCTTTGGCAAAACCTAAGAATCATGGGATAGGAGGCAGTGTACTATTGTGGCTCAGAACTGGTTAAAAGATAGAAAGCAGAGGATAGGGCTAAATGGCCAATTTTCCCAATGGAGAAATGTGAATAGTGGTGTACCCCAGGGATCAGTGCTGGGTACGCTGCTTTTTGACATATTCATAAATGACCTGGAAAGGGGAATAACGAATGAGGTTATCAAATTTGCAGTAGACACAAAACTATTTAAAGTTGTTAAAACCCAAGAGGATTGTGGAAAATTGCAAGAGGATCTTGATAAATTGGAAGAATGGGCATCAAAATGGCAGATGAAATTTAATGTGGACAAGTGCAACGTTATGCACCTAGGGAAGAACAACCCATACTATGGTTACACGATGCAAGATTCCACATCAGGAACCACCACCCAGGAATAAGATTAAGGCGTCATTGTGGATAACATGTTAAAACCCTCGGCCCAGTGTGCAGCGGCAGCCAAGAGAGCAAATAGAATGCTAGGTATCATAAGGAAAGGAATGGAAAATAAAACAAAAGATATTATAAGGCCTCTATATCGTTCCATGGTGGGACTGCACCTTAAATATTGTGTGCAATTCTGGTCGCCGTATCTTCAAAAGGATATAGCCTTATTAGAAAAGGTTCAGAGAAGAGCCACCAAAATTGTAAAGGGAATGGAAGGATACTCCTATGAAGAAAGGCTAAAAAGGTTACGGCTCTTTAACCTGGAAAAGAGACTGCTGAGGGAAGATATGACAGAAGTCTATAAATTAACGAATGGAGTGGAACGGGTAAACGTAGATCGATTGTTTACGTTATCAGAATATAGAAAGACTAGGGGACATGCAATGAAGCTAGAGTAAACTATTTAAGACTAATAAAAGAAAATATTTTTTCACTCAACGTGTAATCAAACTCTGGAATTTGTTACTGGAGGATTTAGTAAAGGCTGTTAGTGTAGCTGGGTTTAAAAACGGTTTGGACAAGTTCCTGGAGGAAAGGTCCATAAACCATTATTAAGAAGGGACCCAGGATATCAATGCTTGACCCAGTACAAGCATTGTGAAACCTGTGTCTTTTGGGGAAACTGCTAGGTACATATGACCTAGATTGGCCACTGTTGGAAACAGGATACTGGGCTTGATGGACCTTGGTCTGACCCAGTATGGCATATCTTAGGTAGTTGTTTTACAGATGTCTTCTGGCCCAGAAGGCATGCAACCTAGTCATGTGAGCTGATACCCTTCGGAACCTACTTCCCTGCTAGAAGGTATGCTGAACCAATGGCCTCTCTGATCCAGTCAAAAATGGAGAGGACTTGGTCACTGCATGTCTTTTCCTCAGGCCAAGAAAAGCACAAAAAGATGGTCCAACTGACAAAAAGTGTTAGTCATATCCAGATATATCTCAGTAACACTCCTCATATCAGAGAGACGTATAGAGGGATCCGACCAGAGATCATCCTCCGCAAAGGAGAGCAAAATCACTTCCTGATTTAGGTGAAAGGAGGAAAATCACCTTCATAAGGAAGGATGGAACCATTGTAAGGCAACGGAAGTCATACAGTCAAATCATTAAGAGTGACCCTGCGAATTGGTTCGAAAGGCAAAACTTTCAGTGCCTTCAACGATGGACTATTGGGTGCACAGGAGGCCAAATCTGCTAAGCTGCACTAAGGAAGCAAGCAACATCAGGGTGGCTGATAAGGACAGCTCCGCTTTGAAAAGTACAGTGTCGGGGGCGTGGGAAAAACAAGCCATCACTGGTGAGTGTGGGAAGGAGCCCTTCCCCACTCCACTCAGCCACCAATCATCCAAAGCAGCTCCACTTTGAAAGGTACAGCGCTGGGGGCATGCCCGCTTCCGAGGGCCTTTTGGCATGGTCCTTAGGCAGAGACCAAGACTTGCAGCAACAGAAACTTATCAGTCAAGACAGCCCTGTGTCAGCATCTTGCAACAGCACCTCCATTTGGGCTGCCAGTCCGCAGCATGGATTTTTCCCAGAGCACCAGAAATATCACAGTCCGACAGGGGGATACAGCCACCCTCAGATGTTCTGTAGAAGACAAGAGTTCAAAGGTGGCATGATTGAACTGCTCTGGCATTATTTTTGCTGGACAGGACAAGTGATCCACTGATCCTCGGGTAGCACTGGAGAGGCAAAAATCACCTAGAGTACAGCCTTTGAATCCAGAAAGTGGATGTCTTCAATGAGGGACCTTACACCTGCTCTGTGCAAACTCAGAAACGCCTCAGGACCTTTCAGATTTACCTGATTGTACAAAAGTATGTGGTTCCCAGCATTAAGTTGAGAGATCTGAGGAAGACAGCCCCCGGATCACTGCAAACATCAGCACAACTCTCTGCCAGCTCAAACCATTCAGGACTCCTAGTCATCACCCGATCTACCTGAAGCCTGCTCCAGACGACCCCAGCAGCAGAAGCAGAGAGGAGGTAAGCACCTCCCCTCTGCCACCTTACTCCTTGGTGGGAACTTTAAAATTGTAGTGCTGACTAGGCATGCCTGTGTCTAGGGGCCACAATGTGGGGGCCTACTGGCGAGGCCCTTAGGCAAAGGCCAAGAGGAGAGAACGGACCATAACTGCCCAACTTAAACAGACTCCAACCTACAGGACTCCATCCAGATCTCTACCCCCAAGACATCAAAGATGCTGCATATATACCTTACCGCTTGCCCTCTATATCCTGGCTAACATTCCTTCTCAAAGCTACAGCCCAGAGGTGGAGAAAAGAAGAAAAAAAAAAAATCGGGCATCCCAAAAATGGGAGTGCCCACGCCTGTCAGGCTGGTTAGGGAACCCCAATTTGGGTTTTCCTGAAGACCTTCATAGTGTGAGGAAAGGCCTACTGCTCCCCCCTCCTTTTTTAATTTTTTTTTTTATTTAAGCTACTTTAATATGCAGCAAGACAGCCAATTGAGGCCATTGAAGTGAATGGGCAAAAAATAATCCCCATAAGCAGAAAGAGTTAGAAAAAAAATGGATCACCTTGGAACTTAAGAGATCCATAACATCAAACAGGAACAGCAAGAAGGAAGAGAGGTCTGGGTCCAGCTTCCAGCCCCCCTCAGGTTCCAACTGCTCCTCCTCAGCCCACCAGATGCTTGTAACCTGTAAAACAGTGCTGGATCCTGAGCAGCTGTCAGCTCAGGAATCAAAAGTGTACCTTTGCTTGGACTCTGAAGGGCCCTACCAGGCTCAATCCAAGGCTTCTATGCAGTGGTGTGGGTGAAAAGAGTCGGGTCTATCAGCACTGCTGCACCAGTTCACACACATACCTTGCCACTTGCTGGAAGCAATTACTGGCTTCTCTTAGTGCTGCACCAGTGATTTTATCTCCTGATGATATCGTTAAAAGTTGCTCGAGTCTGCCTCCACCTGTTCGCAAGGAAGCATACCAATTCATCTAGAATAATCTAACAGAGGTTCCCAACTCCAGTCCTGGAGGGCCAAACACCATTCAGGTTTTCAGGCTGTCCCTAATGAATATGCATGAGATATATTTGAATACAATGGGGGCAGTGCATGCAAATGCATCTCATGCATATTTATTAGGGACAGCCTGAAAACCTGAATGGTGTTTGGGCCCTCCAGGACTGGAGTTGGGAACCTCTGGTCTAACAGGATGAGGAATGATAATTTTAAATTAAGAGATGAGCTTTGTTATGCTATAAAGAGCTAAGGTGGCTTTATCTACCTGCACTGGGCTCTGATGCAGGACTATACCAAGCCAGAAATGCACCCTGTGCAACTAACAAATTTGGTACCCCCTCCGCCCCAGCCACTTGTGGTAATGTACTCTTTTTGAGCTTCCTGGAAGCCCAGTGATGGTATCAGTGCCCTTTCTGTACTTGCGCGCTGTGTGGCTGCATCGCTTGCACAGCCCTTAGTATGGCCTTGCCCTGATGTACTCTTGGCTTAACCAGCTCTAGGTTACAACAAAGTAAAGAATGTCAAGTCACACAGTGAAACAGAGTCTGCAAATGTCACAGCTCAAGGGCTGGACTAGAGAAAAGGGTGAAATTAAATTGCCCTCAGAGCAAGAAACTCCGATACTGCAGCTGCCGCCGTAATAAATCAGTTTAAGCACCCAATCTGGAGTTCTAGCACCCTTGGCCTTCCTTCCTCCTTTGCAAGCAGCTAAATTTATGAGCTGCCACAGGCTATAGGGTCTTTTCATGGGGTTTAGGTTTCAGCTTTGAAAAGCAACTCAGCAATGTCCTACTAAGCGCTGTGCAACCTGTGTTGCACATACAGCAGTATTAAGTAAAGAATAGCTGTGGCTACCCTAGGAAGCATATATAGATGGTGGAGTATTACCAACAACATTGCACCCCCAGAAATTTGATTATTTATATCAATCTGCTTTTTCAACTGGCAGTGAAGCAGGATTACATTAATAAAGAAGAAATGTTGTCTACTCAGCCTTTCATTCTGTGGACATAAGATCATCGCTGTCATATAGTCAGCCTCCCCTTCAGCATGGCAGATCCCACTTTCCCTACTGATGCTTTTTGTGACTTTAGACAAGTCTATTGTCCATTGCCTCAAATGGCCACTTAGGTTGTAAGCAAGAGCTCATTGGACTTGAATTACAAAAATGCTGTAAGTCACCTTCAGCATTATTTGGAAATATGGGCTAAAAATGGCAAATTAAATTAAATTAAAAACAATACACAAAACCACACTCCTTCCTCACTCTACTGGCCTCAAAACATTAAGAACTCAGTGTGACATCAGCCAGAAAATAAAAAAAATAAAATAGATTTGCATATGGGGGGGAGGGGGGACAGGAGTGATGTCACTCTTCAGAACCACAACTTGTATGACCCGACAGCGATACAGAGAGCTCTCATCAGTGAACAGAGTGAAGCTTCATTACAATTATGGCTTGCTTGTTTCCTCATTTGCATCTCCCTTCAGCAAACGTGTTGAACCCAATAAATCAATTTGATTTGACTGACTTTGCCTTCTAGACTGCTAGCCATACACCTCAGGACAGAGGCAAGCTGGCACCGCTGCACACCACCCAACAGGAGACAGGAGTGTATGCAGCAAGAGATCTTTTGATTCCTCAGCTTTCACACAGCTCAAGCATTGATTCAGATAAATTAAAGAAATTTGGCTGCAGTGTGAGTAGAGAACAGCACTTGGGGTTGATCTTTGGACAGACTTCACCGAGTTAGGGCACTGCATTAACTATGTAGATCAACATGTTGATTAACATCTGAGTGAGTTTCTGAATGCATGTGGTGGGGTGGAGGTTATGGAAGGGGAATGGGAGCTTTTTCTTAGTTGTGCATTTGGAATGCTTGAGATTCAGTATTTATTTATTTATTTATTTATCTATTTCTTCTATACCGCCCCTTCCAGAGATCAGGGGCGGTTTACATGGAACAATTTTATACATTCGTATAACATTACATAGAACAAGAACTTTTAAACTTTTTACATATAACTTTTTAACTTTTTACATAAAACAGTACAGTAAGTTGTTAAAACTATTTACAGGGTGTATGCTTTTGTTTACAGGGGAATGTCAGCGAGCTGACATTGCTATTATAGATGTTATTTACAAAAAGGTTAGGATGTATGATTTAGTATTCAAGTGTGTGTGTGTGAGTGTGTGTGTATGTGTATGTGTATGTGTATGTGTATGTGTATGTGTGTGTGTGTGTGTGTGTGTGTGTGTGTGTGTGTGTGTGTGTGTGTGTGTGTGTGTGTGTGTGGGTGTGTGTGTGGGTGTGGGTGTGGGTGTGGGTGGGTGTGGGTGTGGGTGGGTGTGGGTGTGTGTGTGTGTGTGTGTGTGTGTGTGTGTGTGTGATGGAATTTATTTCCATCTGGTGTCAAGGTAGGGTGCCTCCTCTCACTTGGTGTTGAGCCTGCCTGGGGTAGATAATAGGCCATACTGTTTATTGGGATAGGACTGTGGGTAGGATGGGGGACAGATATAGGGATAAGGGGTGGTAAAGCAGAGAGGATGGGAATTCTACTAGTGACAATTTTGGGAGGTGTTATGATTATATATGAACAGTGTGGCTTGTGACCTTATTTGATTGGCTTCCTAATGCTTGCAGTTCAAGGCGTGCCCAGCTGATGCCTGCTATTGTTAACATTTTTCTACCATACCTATGCTAAGTCACCTTAGAGTAGTGTCACTAAACAGCAACAGTCTAAATGGTTCCTTTAAGAGGCAATCATTCAAGGAAGCTTCTAGGCTGAAAAGGAGAAATTGTACATAACTGATCATTTTATTTCCTTGAATCCTGCCATACTAATCCAGACAAGTGGGTTATGCTCTGCAGACAACAGGTGGAGGCAGACTTGAGCAACTTTCAGTGATGCCATTCACTTGATATATCCTCGTGTGCAGCACTGAGAGAAGCCAGTATGACACTTCCCAAGCAGTATGCAAGACTGCTTAGAAGTATTAACAATCATAATTTGGAAGTCATTTATGGCAAGTGTTTGGCTCTTATCATAAATGACTGCTATGGTTTATTAAAATTTGATAGACCGCTTTTCACTACATTAGGCATTGAAAATGATCAATCAAGAGGCAGCAGGGCTCCTAAACCTGTAGGAGAAAGAGTCTTAAGAGTAGGTCCTGGACTGGTCTAGCAGGAATCAAGGAATGATAGTCATCAGGTATGCAAAATTTCTCATTCTGTATCAGCTTACTAGGGCAGTCCAGACGAGTGAATGTACCAAGGCAGTCAGGACCCAGAATAGAGAAGCAGACACTCTAAACTGCCCTGCCAAAAAAGGTGCCATATGCTCTAGCTCCCACATGCAACCTGTAGTACTTCACAAGGGTGCACAAAAGATGACCAGTTAGAACATACTGCACTACAGCAATGCCCTTCTTGGGTAGAGTGCACCTTGGCATTTGACTCCTTCCAGCACACACATTCTAGCCAGAAGGTATACTGAACTAATGGCCTCCTTAATCCAGTGGCAATTGGGGGGGGGGGGGCGCGGAGGACTTGGCTGTTGCCTGCCTGTTCCTCGGACTGCTGAAGAGAACAGAGATGATCTGACCGACAGAAGAGATAGTAATCTCCACGTATCTAACGCACTCTGCAGGTATACCAGATGCAGAGAATGGTCCATCTGCAGATCCTTCTCAGAGAAGGAGGGAAGAATGACTGTCTGGATAAGGTGAAAGGAAGCTAGCACCTTTGGGAGAAAGGATGGCACAATCCACAAGGAAACAAGCTATTGAGAAAAAAAAACCCTCTACATGACAAGGCTGCAGCCCAGACACCCACCTGATGGACTCAGTAACCATCAGAAAAAACACCTTAAAGGGTCAAATCCTTGAGAGACCTTATGAATGGGCTTAAAAGGGGACCCTTTAAAAACAGTCAACACCAGAAAGACTATCCACTAAAGAACAACCAGATGCACTAGCAGGCAGGTCTGCTTTACTCCCTTGAGGGAGCAGGAGACGTCAGGGTGCATTACAAAGAACATTCCTTGGATGCGCCACAATGGCATGTTTGGGCTGCCACCAAAAGTGTCACTGCAGACCAGAGGTTGATCCCTGAACACACTCGGACTGCGAGAAGGATAGAATTCAATGTCAGTCTTCCTGGCCACTTTCCAGACTTTCATATAGACTAAGAAAGTCCAGGCCCTTTGGGCCTTGAGAAGGGTTTCCATTAACTCTCCAAAATAACCATTCTTAGACAGCTTATGCCTCTCAAGGGTCAGGCCGTAAGCAAGGAAGGAGCAGAATCCTCCTTCACCAGAGGCCTTTACCAAAAGAGGCCGCTTTCCTGAAGCAACGAGATCCATGTACCATGGCCTGCACAGCCAGTCCAGAGCCACTAAGATTGCCAAGCCCAGCTGAGACAGAGGGACATGGGGAAGACATGCAGAAGCACCTCCTGGAGCAACTAAGCTCACTGACTGCAGATCCTTCCTTTGGCATTCTCTTGAGTGATCATCAAGTCAAATACTGTACATCATAGGTGCCTTTGTCCATCCACCTAGCAACAGCACTTCATCATGTCGAGATCCACTCTTGCACTTCAAGTTCCACCTTGCTTGATGATGTATGTCCAAACACACATCGTTCTGCCCACCAGGAGGGCCCAAGCCTTTCTGGAACAAGGCAGATAGCTCTGGCCTCCAGCCAGATAACTGACCAGGAGGCCTCGAGGAGTCCGAAGTCCCTGGACAAGCTGACTTAGGCCGTGAGCTGCCCGGCCCTTCAGGCTGGCATCCATTGTGAGCATCTCCCAATCCGGCACTTCCAGAGGTAACCCACTCATTAGATGTTAAGTTCTCCCTCATTTTAGGGGTTGTTTGTTTAAGTATTTAGCTCAAGACAAATTACATTACAGTACAGTAGTTATTTCCCCATCCCCAAGTAGCTTACAATCTAAGTTTGTATCTGAGGCAGTGGAAGGTTAAGTGGCTTGCCCAAAGCACAAGGAGTGTCAGTGGGATTTGAACCCTCGTCTTTCTGGCTCCAGGCTACTACCCTAAGCACTAGGCGGCTACACTCCATTCTTAAGGAGGGCCTCTACTCTCCACCTATCATGAAACTCCTGAGTACAGCACCTCCTTCCACTCGGATGTCATGTGCTTTGTCTATGCCGTGATGAGGCTATCTACTTAAGGGAGCCCAGAAAAATAGAAATTACACTTACCTGGTAATTGTTGTTCCTTGAGTAACTACAGTTTAGTCCTCCACCTCTGGGTAGGGTACCTCCTCCTGCAGCTTGGAGACTGGGCATGTCAAAATCATGACATCACTGGATATAGCCTGCTGGTCTCTCCCATCAGCCTCCAGTGAACTATTGACAAAGCAGACTCAAAGGAGCAACAAATAAGTAGCTATCATATCCAAATCAACCTTAACCACAAACTGAACACATAATTTGACATATTGAACCATGAAAACCCCCTATCCCAAAAGAAAGGAACTGGGTTTTTTTTCTTTTTCTGTTTTTTTTTTCCTTTATTGCAGGGGTAGGGAACCCTGGTCCTGGAGAGCCGCAGACCAGTCAGGTTTTCGGAATATCCCTAATGAATATGCATGAGATATATATGCATTAGAGATATCCTGCCAACCTGACTGGTTTGTGGCCCTCCAGGGCTGGATTTGGAGACCCCTGCCTTACACCACTGTCATTTAAGATTGTGAGTGGGCAAGGTGCAGATGCCCTAGACATCGAAAGGGTATATAGAATGTGTCACATTCCTCCTCGATTCTCACCACCACCAAAAAGTTGTCTAATAGACAATATTTTGGTGGTGGTGAGAAGTGAGGAGGAATGTGACACATTCTATCTAACCTTTTTGATGTCTTGGACATCTGCACCTTGCCCACTCACAATCTTAAATGACAGAGGTGTAAGGCAGGGGTCTCCAAATCCAGCCCTGGAGGGCCACAAACCAGTCAGGTTGGCAGGATCTCTCTAATGCATATATATCTCATGCATATTCATTAGGGATATCCCGAAAACCTGACTGGTCTGCGGCTCTCCAGGACCAGGGTTCCCTACCCCTGCTTTATTGACTCTCGTTTCTGCTCTATGCGTAGCCAAAGACAAGAGAGAGCAGAGTAGATAGAAAAGAGAGATGAAGAATAAAGACCAATAAGACCCAAGTAAAGTCTCTACTCACCTGTAGTCTTGCACTTCTCCCAACGGAACCAGCACTGTAAACCAATCCATCCCCGGGCGGGAATGAGGACTAAACTGTAGTTACTCAAGGAACAACAATTACCAGGTAAGTGTAATTTCTATTTCCTTATCGTTCCTACAGCTTAGTCCTCCATCTCTGGGATGTAACAGAGCAGTAATCATTGGGAGGGACCTTTCCAGTCGGAATGCAACACCGCCACCCCGAAAGAGGCATCATTTACCGCCAAGACATCCAGGCGGTAGTGCTTACTGAAAGTATGAAGAGAAGACCAGGTGGTCGCTCTACAAATCTCCACCGGTGGAACCAAACTGTGCTCCGCCCAGGAGGCCGCTTGCGCTCTAGAAGAGTGAGCTCTTAAGCCTGCCGGTACAGGACGACCTTGCAACAGATATGCTGACACAATTGCCTCCCTAATCCATCTGGAAATGGAGGCTTTCGCAGCTGCCTCTGAACAACATGAAAGCACAGTTACTTACCTGTAACAGGTGATCTCTGGGAACAGCAGGAATTAGTCTTCACATATGGGTACGTCGGTACCGACGGAGCCTGCACGGGAATGCTGCCCAGCTTCCAATCAGAAAGCTTTTGGCAGCATCCCTCTCGCCTGCGCAGTGACTTCCCGCCTTCTCCACAGCCTCTCTTCAGTTGAGTTTCAGAGCTGAGACAAAGGCGAGGAGAGAAAAGGGAGAAGATAAAAAAGATGAAACTCCTAGGGGAGGTGGGAGGGTTATGAAGACTAATTCCTGCTGTTCCCAGAGATCACCTGTTACAGGTAAGTAACTGTGCTATCTCCAGGAACAAGCAGGAATGAGTCTTCACATATGGGGACTCCCGAGCTGGAGATGCCAGGGGGAGATCCCATAAAAATGCAAGTGCCAGGGATCAGGGGTGCATTTTGTGTCCAGGAATCCCCGGCATCCAATGTGGGATGGAGGGCAGGAGTTGACAATAAAGGAGCTGTGAGGAAAGAAACAGCATAGCCAAGGACTAGAGGGTTCTACAAACTACAGGAGTCCTTGGTAGATATGATGAGTAGCATTAAAAGACATTTAATTTACACTTAAAATATGCAGCTTACCTACTGTATTGTAGGAAGTAGAAAGCATGATGGAGTCTACTGGATAAGCAGTGGCGGAATCTTCAAGGTGACCTCTCAGTAGTGAGGATGAAGGTCCAGACCTGGAGGTAGTAGATGATCCAGGTGTCAACTGGGTAGGATTTGACGTCAGGTCTTCAATGGAAAGCTTTATGGGAAAAGCTGAAAACTCCTTTAGGCATAAGGTCATTAACATTGAGGACTAAAGAAAGAAGACTGACGGAGTTGGACAACTAGCCCAGTCCTGGCGGGAAGAGGGGGACTGGAAAAAAACCCTATTCCCACTGAAAACAGTTGTGTACTCAAAGATAAAGAGGTACACTGTTTTTCCTAGCTGGCGAGAGATAGGAAAAAATATTGAAGCTTGATGCTTCATGGACTTAAAGAAAAAATGGAAGATGTTAGCACCAAAGTGGTTATTGGTGCCTAACAGTTTCTGCGTCGTAATATGGCATGGGACGTAGGGCGACAGACTGTCTAAAACCTCTAGGAGGTAAAACATGTAGTATAGACAGTAAGGGTGATAGTGTGTAAGACAGACCAACCCTTAAGAGGCCCCCCATGAAACACATATATATATAGGATATATACATGTGGCTGGAATATCTATCTATCTATCTATATATATATACATATATACATACATACATACATATGTCCAGATGTGTATATTAGGATATGGGTAGTGAAATATATCAAATATATATATATATATATATATATATATATATGATATACCTGAATATATGTAAATTTGTGGGGCATGGTTTAGCACCACCAGAGTAATGATATAGGTATGTAGACATATATGGAGATGCTACATACAAGACAACAGGTTGAAGATACATGTCTACCACCCAGCCCCATAATTGTACATGGGGAATATAAAAGAAAAAGATTCTGTGCTCTACAAGAGGGTGAACCCACCTGAGATATGTATAGAGAATCTATTTTCATGGATTGAGGGATGCAGAAAGGCAATCTAACCAGATAAACGTGATGTTCGCGTGAGAAAGCACAGTTACTTACCTGTAACAGGTGATCTCTGGGAACAGCAGGAATTAGTCCTCACATATGGGTACGTCGGAACCGACGGAGCCCGCGCGGGAAAGCTCCCCAGCTTCCTAGAAAGGAAGCTTTTGGGGCCTCCCACTGCACATGCGCGCTGCCTTCCCGCCTTCCTGACCAGCTCTCCTCAGTTCGAGTTTATAGCTGAGACAATAGAGAGAGGAAAGGAAGATAGATAGAAGATACAACTCCTAGGGGAGGTGGGTGGGTTGTGAGGACTAATTCCTGCTGTTCCCAGAGATCACCTGTTACAGGTAAGTAACTGTGCTATCTCCAGGAACAAGCAGGAATAAGTCCTCACATATGGGGACTCCCTAGCTAAGATGCCTGGGAGATCCCCTTCCAAGGGTTCGCCATCTTCATATGGATCTCAGGCATCCATTCTGGGAAGGTGGGCAGGAGTTGTTCAAGTATGGAACAGGTGTTTGAGGACAGCCTGACCAAACAAGTCATCCCGGCGGGAGTCCTTGTCCAAACAGTAATGGGCTGTGAAGGTATGAACCGAGGCCCAGGTGGCGGCTCGACAGATCTGATCTATGGATACAGAGTGAAGATGAGCCATAGAAGTGGCCATGGCTCTCACATTGTGAGCTGTGACATGGCCTTCCAGAGAAATGTTTTTACTCTGGTAAGCAAAGGAAATACACTGAGCAATCCAATTGGAAAGTGTACGTTTGGAGACTGGAAGTCCCAAATGAGAAGGATCAAAAACCACAAAAGGTTGGGAAGACTTTCGATGTGGCTGAGTCCTGTTGAGGTAAAAGGCAAGAGCTCTTCTACAATCTAGAGTATGAAGGTTCCTCTCTGCACTGGATGCATGAGGAGCCGGGAAAAAGACAGGTAGATATACCTCTTGATTAAGATGAAAAGGCGAGACCACCTTGGTAAAGTGGGGATTCGTCCTAAGGACCACCTTATCATGATGAAACCTAGTATAAGGTGGATGAGCCACTAAGGCCTGTAGTTCACTGATGCGGCAAGCCGAAGTGACTGCAATAAGGAAAAGGACCTTCCATGAAAGAAATTTCAAGGAGGTAGAAACCAACGGTTCAAAAGGTGGCTTCATAAGCTGACCTAGAACTAGGTTTAAATCCCATGCTACCGAAGGAGGTCGGATGGGAGGCTTAGTTAGAGTCAGGCCTCTCATGAACTTCGCAATAAGAGGATGAGAGGAGACAGGTTGTCCATTTAGAGGTTTTAAGGATGCTGCAATAGCGCTCAAATGGACTCTTACTGAATTCGTCTTAAGGCCTGCATTAGAAAGATGCAGGAGATAGTCTAGTAGAGAATTCAAAGGAAGTGCTAGAGGGTCAAGACCCTGCTGAGCACACCAAATGGAAAAGCGTTTCCATTTGAAAGCATAGGAACGCCTCGTGGAGGGTTTCCTAGAGGCATGAAGGATATCTTTCACTGGTTGAGAAAGATTGAAGTCATGAAGGCTTAGGCCTTCAGTAACCAAGCTCTGAGGTGTAAGGACTTGGGGTTTGGGTGCCACAAAGTCCCCTCTCCTCCTGAGACAGAAGGTCTGGCGCAGCTCCCAGGTCCAGGGAGGGTCCCTGGGAGAGATGCAGAAGTAGAGGGAACCACACTTGGCGTGGCCAGCGTGGAGCTATGAGGATCATCGACCCGTGATCCCTCTGGAGTTTGAACAGAGTCTTGGGAATCAAAGGAATGGGTGGAAAGGCGTATAGGAATTCCTGACCCCAATGCAGGAGAAAGGCGTCGCTGGCCTGAGCTCCCTGACACGGAGTCCTGGAACAGAACCAGGGAAGTTTGGCATTCCACGGACTTGCAAAGAGGTCTATGTCCGGGGTTCCCCATTCCTGAAAGATTTTGCGTATCTGGTCCAGATGTAGGGACCATTCGTGTGGAAGCAGAACTCGACTGAGTCTGTCTGCCCGAGAGTTTTGAACCCCTGGAAGATATACTGCCAGAAGATGAATTTGATGCTCTCTGGCGAAGGCCCATAATCTGAGAGCTTCGTTGCAAAGCGACAGAGAGCCTGTCCCTCCTTGTTTGTTTACGTAGAACATGGCCCACCTGATTGTCTGTATGAACTAGGACGGTCAGGTTGACAAGGAGGGTATGGAAGACTTTGAGGGCAAGGAAGATTGCTCGCAGTTCCAGGAGGTTGATGTGAAGAGTGGTCTCCTGTGGAGACCAAGTACCCTGAGTGGAGAGGTGTTGAAGATGGGCTCCCCACCCTGTTTGGGAGGCATCTGTTGTGAGGGTTGCTTGGGGCAACAAAGGTTGGAAGGGGGCCCCCAACGACAGATTCTTGGTGGATATCCAGCATTGGAGGGACCAAAACAGACGTTTTGAGGTGAGTATTTGGTCGGAGAGCGCTCCTGATGCTTGAGTACACTGGGTGGCCAAGGTCCATTGAGCTGCTCTCATATGAAGACGAGCGTAGGGCACCACGTGTACCGTGGAGGCCATGTGGCCCAGAAGTTGCAGCATTTCCCTGGCTGTCAAGTGAGTGCTGGACTGAGCTTGGGAGGCCAAGCACACCAGACGTTGGACCCGGACCTGAGGAAGGTAGGCCCTTGCAGTGGTGGTGTCCAACTGGGCCCCTATGAATTCCAGAGACTGAGTAGGGATGAGTTGAGATTTGGGAAGGTTTACCACCAGTCCCAGATACTGCAGAATGTGCCTCGTGCGGTCCAGGGAAATCTGGGCCTCTGACTGAGATGGAGCTCGGATGAGCCAGTCGTCCAGATATGGGAATACAAAAATTCCCAGACCTCTTAGAAATGCAGCTATAACTGCCATGCTTTTGGTGAACACTCTTGGAGCAGAGGCTAGACCGAAGGGAAGTACTCTGTACTGGAAATGTTATCCCTGGAACAGAAATCGTAGATATTTTCTGTGGGATGGGTGGATGAGTATATGTGTGTACGCATCCTTGAGATCTAGAGAACAAAGCCAATCCTGACTCTGAAGGTATGGAAGGAGAATTGTTAGGAACTGGGGAACATTCTGGGGAAAGGAGGGGCTCTTCCGAAGGGATGGGCTTCACCTTAACCGGGATGGAACCAGGCTGCTGGCATTAACCTTTAAAAAGGAGATAGAGCAGCTTTTAAACTAGATAATAGGGGAAAGCCGACAGTCGCCCAAGAGCGCATGGTTCGGAAGAATGTATCCTTGAAGGATACTACAAAAAGCAGAGAGGTTCCAAAAAAGAGTAAAGTAGCCCAAATGCCCTCGAGTATGGAGCAGACAGAACTTAAAGATCCCAAATTACCCATGTCTACCAATAGCCAAATTAATATGAATAAAATACAGTCTCTAAAATGCTTGTATGCAAATGCTAGAAGTCTACAAAACAAGATGGGAGAGTTAGAATATATAGCACTAAACGAGAGGTTAGATATGATTGGAATATCAGAGACATGGTGGAAGGAGGACAACCAGTGGGACACTGTGATACCTGGGTACAAACTATATCGAAATGATAGAGCTGATCAAATTGGTGGAGGGGTTGCGCTCTATGTTAGAGAGGGCATTGAGTCAGAAAGGATTAAAGTTTTGCAAGAAACAAAATTTGCTGTAGAATCTCTATGGATTGAAATTACATGTAAAAAAGGGAAGGCGATGGCAGTGGGGGTGTACTATCGTCCGCCTGGCCAGAATGAACAAATGGATGATGAAATGCTCAAAGAAATCAAGGAAGCTAGCAAAAGTTACAGTGCAGTAATAATAATGGGTGATTTCAATTACCCCGGCATCGACTGGGTCAGTGTCACAACAGGACATGCTAGGGAGATAAAGTTCCTAGATGAAATAAATGACTGCTTCTTGGAGCAGCTGGTTCATGAACCGACCAGAGGGGAAGCAATATTAGACCTAGTCCTTAGTGGAACACCAGATGTAGTGCAAGAGATAAGGGTGTTGGGGCCACTTGGCAATAGTGATCATAGCATGATCGCCTTTGATTTAATTAGTGGAGGAGGGATAGTAAGGAAATCCACAGTACTACCCTTTAACTTTCGAAAGGGAGACTATGATAGAATGAGGAAAACAGTTAAGAAAAAACTAAAAGGAGCAGTTGCAAAGGTTAAAGACGTACATCAAGCTTGGGTGTTGTTGAAAAATACTATCTTGGAAGCCCAGACCAGCTGTATTCCACGCTTTAAGAAAAGTGGAAGGAAGTCCAAAAAATTGCCAGCATGGTTTAAAGCTGAGGTCAGAGAGGCTGTTGTTGCCAAAAAAGCATCTTTCAAGAAATGGAAAAAAGAGAGCCAAATGATGAAACCTGGAAACAGCACAAGCACTGGCAAGTCAAATGCAAGGCATTGATAAGGCAGGCAAAGAGAGAATTTGAGAAGAAGCTTGCTGCGGAAGCAAAAACGTGAAATAAAGACCTTTTCAAGTACATTCGTAGCAAAAAACCCGTGAGAGAGTCAGTTGGTCCATTAGATGATAAAGGGGTTAAAGGAGCACTAAGAGGCGACAAGGCGATAGCGGAGAGACTGAATGAATTCTTTGCTTCGGTCTTTACTGAGGAAGATGTAGGGATGTTACCCACGACTGAAGTGGTATTTAAAGGTGTGGAAGAATTGAAGGAAATATCGATACATCGGGAAGATGTCCTACAACTATTAGATAAACTGAAGAGTAGCAAATCACCTGGGCCGGATGGTATACATCCAAGGGTGTTGAAAGAACTGAAATTTGAGATTGCAGACCTGCTATCAGTAATCTGTGAACTATCATTAAAATCATCTCTAATACCTGAGGATTGGAGGATCGCCAATGTAACACCAATTTTTAAAAAGGGTTCGAGGGGTGATCCGGGAAACTACAGACCGGTGAGCCTGACATCAGTACCGGGAAAAATGGTAGAAACCATCATAAAGAATAAAATTACTCAGCATATAGATAGTCATGACCTAATGGGAGACAGCCAACATGGCTTTAGACAAGGAAGATCTTGTCTTACTAATCTGTTATGTTTTTTTGAAGGAGTGAATAAACAGGTGGACAAAGGTGAGTCGGTTGATATTGTGTATCTGGACTTTCAGAACGCCTTTGACAAGGTCCCTCATGAGAGACTTTTGGCAAAACTAAAGAGTCATGGGATAGGAGGCAGTGTACTACTGTGGATCAGGAACTGGTTAAAAGATAGAAAGCAGAGGGTAGGGCTAAATGGCCAATTTTCCAAATGGAGAAAGGTGAATAGTGGTGTACCCCAGGGATCTGTGCTGGGTCCGCTGCTTTTTGACATATTCATAAATGACCTGGAAAGTGGAATAACGAGTGAGGTTATCAAATTTGCTGATGACACAAAACTATTTAAAGTTGTTAAAACCCAGGAGGATTGTGGAAAATTGCAAGAGGATCTTGATAAATTGGAAGACTGGGCATCAAAATGGCAGATGAAATTTAATGTGGAGAAGTGCAAGGTTATGCACCTAGGGAAGAACAAACCAAACTATGGTTACACGATGCAAGGTTCCACATTAGGAACCACCACCAAGAAAAAGATTTAGGCGTCCTTGTGGATACCATGTTAAAACCCTCGGCCCAGTGTGCAGCGGCGGCCAAGAGAGCAAATAGAATGCTAGGTATGATAAGGAAAGGAATGGAAAATAAAACAAAAGATATTATAATGCCTCTATATCGTTCCATGGTGAGACCGCACCTTGAATATTGTGTGCAATTCTGGTCGCCATATCTTAAAAAGGATATAGCAATTTTAGAAAAGGTTCAGAGAAGAGCCACCAAAATGGTAAAGGGGATGGAAGGCTACTCCTATGAAGAAAGGCTAAAAAGTTGGGGCTCTTTAACCTGGAAAAGAGACGGCTGAGGGGAGATATGATAGAAGTCTATAAATTAATGAACGGAGTGGAACGGGTAAACGTAGATCGATTGTTTACCTTATCAGAATAAAGAAAGACTAGGGGACATGCAATGAAGCTACAGGGTAAACTATTTAAGACTAATAAAAGAAAATATTTTTTCACTCAACGTGTAATCAAACTCTGGAATTTGTTACCGGAGGATGTAGTAAAGGCTGTTAGTGTAGCTGGGTTTAAAAAAGGTTTGGACAAGTTCCTGGAGGAAAGGTCCATAAACCATTATTAAGAAGGGACCCAGGATATCAATGCTTGAACCAATACAAGCATTGTGGAACCTGTGTCCCTTGGGGAAACTGCTAGGTACGTATGACCTAGATTGGCCACTGTTGGAAACAGAATACTGGGCTTGATGGACCTTGGTCTGACCCAGTATGGCATATCTTATGTTCTTATGTTCTAAAGCATTTTGAATTTCTCTTTGTATAGAAATTTGTTCAATTCTCTCAGATCTAGGATAGGTCTGAATCCCCCTGTCTTCTTTGGTATGAGAAAATAAGGGGAGTAGAAGCCTGTCCCTTGTTGAAGAAGAGGAACCTCTTCTATTGCCCTTTGGGCAAGGAGGGAAGAGACTTCCTGACCCAACAGGGCCAGGAGAGATGGGGGAGAATTGAAGTGCCTCACCATGGTATGTGGAGGAAGGTTGGAAAAATGAAGTTTGTAGCCCTCTCTGATGATAGAGAGGGTCCAGTGCTCTGATGTAATTTGCTCCCATCTGGGAGCAAAGTGAGCTAACCTTCCGGGAATGGTGAGGGGCTCTGGTTGTTCTAGAGCCAGAAAGGTTAAGTTCTCTAGGGGCAAGTCAAAACCCCTGAGGGGGTTGAGCCTGCTGAGGAGTGGCAGACGCTGCAGGCTTTGACCTTGCCTGTTTAGGTTGCTGACGCTTAGCAGCAAAGCGAGGCTGAGAAGATTGTTGGCCAGTATTTGTGGAAAATCTGGTCTTCTTGTAGTAAGGCCTCTTGAAAGACTTTTTCTTGGCAGGAGTAGAGGTAGACTTAGAAAGTCTATCTAAGGTAGCATTTTCTGCGTCCATTTGAGTGGCTTTAATTTGCCAAATAAGTTCTCACCTGTACAGGGCAGATTCCGTAAGCCATCCAGGACCCAGGGTTCTAGGTCAGAGGCCTGGAGCCAAGCAAGTCGTCGGGCTGCAATAGCAATGCCCGAAGCTCTACCAGCACCCTCAAAGGAATCAAAGGCTGCTCTGTTGGAGAACTCAGAAACATCTAGAAGTTGTTTCACCAGAGAAATGAACTCCTCCTTTCTATCCTCAGGGATAAAGGAGGCAAAATGCCGTACCTTTAGGGCAAGTTCCCTTAGAAACATGCCCATATACAGACTGTATGAATTAATCCTGGCTATAAGCATACTAGCCTGGAAGATTTTCCTACCAAAAGAGTCTAGGGTCTTACATTCTCGCCCTGGAGGGGTAGAAGAGTGCCTTTTGGTACTCTTAATCTTTTTCAGCGCAGACTTCACCACAATGGAATGGTGAGGCAGCTGAGTTTTTTGAAAACCAGGAGAAGGAGGGACCCGGTACATGGTGTCCAACCTACGGGAATGAGGAGACAATGTTAAAGGAGCCTCCCATAAGTCCATCAAGTGTTCTTGAAGGATTTCATGGATAGGCAGGGTGACTGCCTCTTTAGGAACTTTAGGGTATCCTAAAATATCCAATTTCTTTGATCTAGGTTCTTTTTCAGAGGATGTAGTAATATAAAGTCCTTTAGCTAGTTCTATAATTAAGTCTTGAAAGGACAAATCCTCTGGTGGAGACATTCTCCTCTTTGGGGAAGAAGGCTCTTCAGGAAGAACAAGAGACAGCTCATCAGAGTCATCAGAGGAGTCAAAATCCTCAGAAGAATCAGAGTATCCTCTATTTGCTTCCAACGCACGATACACATACCGCTCGGTATCGACATCAGGCGTACCAGGTATGGGATCGGTAACGGGCGAAAACCCGGATCCAGCATGCGGAACCGATCTGCGTTTGGAAGACGATGGTATCGGTTCCGGTATGGGGGACGGTACCAGAACCGGAACCGGACCCGGAACCGCTGGATGCGGTACCGAGGGCGTCGCAGCTTTAATAAAAGCCAAAATGGCCTGCTGCATGGTCTGAACAGTATTGTCCATAGACGCCACTGCTGCCTGGATGTCGGTACCGGCATGGGCCGGTACCCCAGAGCAGTCTAACAGGTGATCGGTCGAGGCCGTGCCATCAATGTCAACCTGTAACCCCATAGATGGAGCTTTGGAAGTCAGAGCTTCCCGCCGGGGTTGTTTGGCTGGGGCAGGGTCCTCCGACTCAAGATTGAGGGCCTCTCGATACTTTGAAGGAGATTTGCCTTTTGAGGACCTGCCCGAAGAAGGTTTGGTTACCTGAGATCCATCCGGAGAGGAAGACCTGGATGACTGTGATGCTGGATTATCTGAAGCAAACAGTACATGGAATTTGTTGGCCCGGTTCTGCAAACCACGTTTAGACATCTGGGAGCAGGACGGGCAGTCTGGAATGGAGTGGTCAGGCCCCAAACATTTAAGACACCAGTCATGGGTGTCTGTAACAGAAATAATAGCACTACACTTGGTACACTTTTTGAAACCAGGGGCTGGTTTCTCCATGAGGAGAATTTGTGTAGGCCTGAGGCCTAACCGAAGTCACCAAGTTGCTAAAATAAAAGTTTTTTTGGTTTTTTTTTTTAAAGAAAAGAAAAGAGAGACCGGCGGTACCGGTTTCGGTATGGGGAAGGCAGGTACGCGGTCTAAAGAAACAAACTAAAACATGAATTTCTTCAGCGGTGACAAGAACACGACCTGCTGGCTCCGCGGAAAAAGAGAAACTGAGGAGAGCTGGTCAGGAAGGCAGGAAGGCAGCGCGCATGTGCAGTGGGAGGCCCCAAAAGCTTCCTTTCTAGGAAGCTGGGGAGCTTTCCCACATGGGCTCCGTCGGTTCCGACGTACCCATATGTGAGGACTTATTCCTGCTTGTTCCTGGAGATCAGATGAACATATGAATCTGTAAAGAACAAGGCGGGAGTTCCACAGAACACTGACATGGAAGATGTGGAGAAACGCAGGGAAGATACCAGAGGGACCTATGGAGGGACCCAGAGGTAGCATGCGTAAACAGAAGCCTTGGATATTCACGCAGAGAACTGATATCTCGTGTTAACACCCCAGGCTAGAGGGGGTGTGGAGAACCCTCACAGGCATAGGAAGGGTTTATAAGTTTTTCCTTACTAATAGAGAAACTCCAGAGACAAGGTCAATGCTCTATAGCAAGGCCCTCATAGTAGAAAGCTTCTCTGAAGACTGCAGAGAGCATTGTGCAGGAGAGCTATGAGATAAACTGACTGAAGTCAGGTGTGTTGCCCTATCCTAGGAGAGGAGATGGTTAGAATAATGTGAGAAAGCCTAAACGAGTAGGAGGATCCAAGATAGTTTGGAATCACTACTGAGGCTAGACAAAATTTTGAACAAGGGACTGGAACTTGGAAAAAGTCCCAGTAATACAATTACTGTAACTCCTGCAGGCAGAGCTGCTGACGGAAACAGCAGAGAGATTGTCCTGTGCCGAATAAAGAAAAACAGACAAAAAAAGAGAGGAGATATCTCTCCTCCCTGTCTGGGGAACGAGCTTGCTAGAGAAGCTTTTCAGTATGGTACCCCTCAAGTAATTGGAGGGTGACGTACCCATAGGGTAAGTCAACTGAAGGAAAAAATGTTCAGTTGGGATAGAAACTATCAGGGGATAGTTGCAACTGCTCTTCTAGAGAGTAAGAAGAGAAGTGTGTAGTCCCTGAACAAAATATTTTTCCGACAGGTTAGTACACTGAAAAAGAAAAGCACAGTGAATAAACTTCTAATGTGTAGAAGTGAAGTGTAAGTTACAATTCCCAGCCCCTATGGTTGCTGGGAATGCTGAGACTGGCCAGAACTGGAGGACTTCAGACTAGGCTGAGGTGTCCCTTGTTTAGGTACAGCCGAATGATGGGCAGGAGATGAATGAAACTTTCTTTTCTTAGGGAAAGAAGGTTTGGTAGGACATTTCCTACTCTTTGAAGAAGGAGGTGGCTTAGAATGGTTTTTAGTGGAAGGAGAGTCAGTGGAGCATTGAGCAACCTGACGTAAAGCCTCCTTATTGAAGAGACCTTCTCCTGTACAAGGAGAATGAGCTAGTATAGTTTGTGCCCATCTGTTCAAGTCTGAAGCCTCAAGCCAGGCTCTGCGACATGCTGCAATGGCAATAAGCAGAGGATCTGCTAACGGACTCAAAAGAGTCTATAGAAGCACGAGACAGGAACCAGGATATATTCCGGCTGTGATTGATGAGCAAGGAATAATCAGTAGCCTTGGGCTCTGGTAAAAAAGGGGTCAAAAGAGACAATTTCTCTGTGACTTCCTGGAGTGTTAGACTCATGTGAAAAATATATGAAAGAACTCTGGAGGCCAGCATAGAGTTTTGGAAGGCCTGACGACCAAAAGCATCGAGTGTTCTTGAAGAACGACCCGGCGGATAAGAAGAATGCTTCTTCTTGCTCTTAACTTTCCTCAGTGCCGATTCCACTACAAGGGAACGATGAGAAAGTTGAGGCTTTTGGAACCCTGGAGAGGGTGGCACCCGGTACCGAACCTCAATGTCTGTAGAAACTAGAGGAAGTCGTAAGGGCGATTTCCAGACCCTGAGAAGGAGATCCTGCAGAGCAGGAAGTAAAGGAAGCTTTATATTTTGCATTTGTGTCAGTGAGCCATGGGTAGGATCACAACCAGGGATAGAAATATTAAGAAAGGTTGCCATATCCAGGAGAAAAGCCTGAAAAGACTGATCTCCTATGGGAACCATCCCTGGTAAGGCTAAAGAAAGAGCCTGAGCACCAGAGGACTTACAGTGTACTGCACCAATGCCAGGTATCGGTTCCAAACTAGGCATCGGTGCAAGAACAGGCATCGACATCGATACTGATACAGGATTAGCAGGTGAAGTCGCCATCGGGAACTGCTGCAGTGGTACCGAGATCATGAGGGAGTTATGGCTAGGATCTTCGGAACTGCCTATCTGGAAACGACAGGAGTCGGTTCCGGGACGCGTCGGTACGCAGTCCTCGAGACTAGATATCGGCTCAAGACTCGGCATCGGAGGAAGCGAGGCTATCGACGCATGTCGCGAGGGTTCCGACGCCGGTGGCAGTATCGGCGATGCCGATACCACCAAGGCAGCCTGGGTTACATCGATCGATACCGACGGTACCGAGGATACCCAATGAGCACCTCTTGCAAAGGCGGTCCATCTCGATGCTGATGCCAGGGTATCGGAACCGATCGATGCCGGTACCGTCCCGGAGCATGGCTGAGATTGAGGGAAGTCAATGCGGTGCGTATCGATCGGTCCCGAAGGTACCGAGGATGCCCGATGACGATCCCTGGTGAAGAGTGGAATACTCGACACCGGTGCCGATGCCGGAGGCTCGGTACCGCTCGAAGCGGATACCACCCCCGCACATGGCTCAGGCATGTTCTGTGAGGGGTGAGCCCCAGGAACATCCTGAAACCCCTTTAACGCTTTGGAGCCCGAAGACTCCCGCAGGGGTAATGCCAATGGATTCTTGAGGGTAAGGCCGGAGCCGTCACCATGCTGGGCATGGGACATACCACTCAAGCATTGACTAGTCTTAACAGACTGTTTTTGGGTTACCTGATCCTGTGAAGTAGAGAAACCGGGTACCCTCACTGCCGAGGAAAAAACGGTATCGAGGGAAACTCTAAATACTGAAGGTTTCTTCACAAAAGTATCTGACAAGTCAGGGGAAAAAGGGTCAGGACCCACACAGTTGAGACACAAACTATTGGTGTCTAAAAAGAAACAGGTGTTTCCACATCGAATGCACTTCTTAGGAAAAGAAGGCTCCATAATGAAAAGGCCTAGTAGGCCCAAGAAGTTAAGGCAAAAAAACTGAAGAAAAGGTTTCTCAGAATTTAGTAAAAAATCCACCGGCGATACCAGTGGCAGCGGGAAATACAGCCACGACCACAAGAAAACAAAAAACTAAAGTAATTAAAGTAATTAAAAAGAAAAGTTTCTGCAGTGACAGGAGGACGTCCTGCCGGCTCCGCGGAAAAACGAAAACTGAAGAGAGGCTGTGGAGAAGGCGGGAAGTCACTGCGCAGGCGCGAGGGATGCTGCCAAAAGCTTTCTGATTGGAAGTTGGGCAGCATTCCCGTGCAGGCTCCGTCGGTACCGACGTACCCATATGTGAAGACTCATTCCTGCTTGTTCCTGGAGATTAGACGGTCCGATTTGCGAAAACTCTCTGAAACTTTTAAATACTGTCGCAACACCCTTTTGATGTCTAAACGGCGCAAACTACGGTCCAAAATGTTCCCCTCCGCCGAGCTCAAAGTTGGCAGAGAGACCGTTTGGTTTAGATGAAATGGAGACACCACCTTAGGTAAAAACGACGGCAATTTTCGCAACACCACCTTTTCCCTGGAAAAAGTCAAGAACGGCTCTCAACAAGACAGCACCTGTAACTCCGAAATTCGCCTCGCCGAGCAGATGGCTACCAAAAACACTGACTTTAAGGTTAAATCTTTAACCGACACCTGGTGTAAAGGCTCAAATGGTTTCTTAGCTAACGCTCCTAAAACCAGGTTGAGATCCCACGGCGGAACCGTGATTCTACGTGAAGGCCACAGCCTGTATACTGCCTTAAGAAAACGCAAGACATCTGCATGCGCACCTAGAGCCACTTCCTGGACTTTGCCTCTATAGCATGACAGAGCTGCTAACTGAACTCTCAAGAAACTGGCTGCCAGACCTTTATCAAACCCGTCTTGCAGGAAACTTAACACCAAGGGAACGGATACTGTAGCCGCGCGTACTTGCCTCCGTGAACACCAATCCTCGAAAATACACCATATGCGCACATATGCCAGAAACGTGGACTTTTTTCTTGCTCGAAGTAAAGTAGTGATAACTGCTGCCGAGTAACCTTTCTTCCTCAACCTTGCCCTTTCAATGGTCATACCGTAAGCGAGAACCGATCCACCTGCGGCATTCGCAGCAGACCCTGTAGCAACAGATTCTCCAATGCCGGTAACCTCCAGGGATCCCCGTCGAGTAGCCGAATGAGATCGGCGTACCATGGGCGCCGTGGCCAGTCTGGGGCCACCAACAATACTTTCCCCTGATGTGCTGCACCACTCGACCTATGAGTGCCCATGGAGGAAAGACAAAGGAGACCTGACAATGGCCATCGTTGCATCAGGGCATCGATTCCTTCCAACATCCTCTCACGTCGTCTGCTGTAGAAGCGACCCGTTTTTGCTGACTGACACGTCGCCATAAGATCCATTATCAGCGGCCCCCATTTGCGAACTATCTGAGCAAACACGGCCGGATACAACTCCCATTCCCCAGCATCTACTCTGACTCTGCTGAGGAAGTCTGCCGTCACATTGTCCTTCCCCGCAATATGTGCCGCCGAAATCACAGGAAGTCGAGGCTCTACCCAGGCAAACAGATCGTCTGCCTCGACTTCCATGGCTACACTTCCGGTTCCGCCCTGTCGATTGATGTAGGCCACCGTCGCGGAGTTGTCCGACAGTATTTGCACTGCCCGACCTACCACCGTAGCTTCGAACGCCTGCAACGCCAGGCAGACCGCTCTCAGTTCCAGCCGACTGATTGACCACTGGCTCTCCTGTGCATTCCAAGTGCCTTGCGTGAAAAGATCTCCGCAATGTGCTCCCCATTCTACTAGGCTCATGTCCGTTAGCAAGGGAAGCCACTCCCGATGTTCCAGAGGCATCCCTGCTGTCAGAGATCCCGGCAACAGCCACCACCGGAGAAACTGCCGAACCCTAGGAGGACAGGGAAGACGCTTGTTCAGTGAGTCAGACTGATGTGACCACCGATGAAGTAGCGCTCTCTGTAGAGGCCGCATATGAACTTTGGCCCACGGAACCACTTCCATAGTTCCCAGCACCCAAGGAACCACTTCCATAGTTCCCAGCACCCTCAGGTAAGTCTAAGCTGAAGGTGCCGGCATGGCTCTGAAGTTGCACACCAAACGCTGAAGCACCTGTACACGACGAGTCGGCAGAAACACCGCTCCTTTCTTGGTGTCGAACCGCACACCCAGGTACTCGAGATCCTGGGACGGCACTAAGTGACTCTTGGTTGCAATGACCACCCATCCGAGATCCTGTAGGAACTTCACCACCTTGTCTGTAACCCAGACACTCTCGGCCTCCGACTTCACCCGAATCAGCCAATCGTCGAGATAAGGGTGGACCAGAATCCCTTCCTTCCGTAATGCTGCTGCCACCACTACCATGATCTTGGTGAATGTGTGTGGTGCCGTTGCTAGCCTGAACGGCAATGCTTAGAATTGATAATGTCCCCAAGAGAGAGCAAACCGCAGAAACGTTTGATGAACATCCCTGATGGGGATGTGCAAGTACGCTTCTGTGAGATCGAGAGAAGTCAAGTACTCCCCTTGGCGCACTGCCACAATGACCGATCTTAGCGTTTCCATCCTGAAATGCGACACCCAGAGACAGCGATTCACTCCTTTTAAATCCAGAACGGGACGGAGCGAGCCACCTTTCTTTGGCACCACGAAATAGATGGAGTATCGACCCAATCCGTAGTCCCTGAAGGAACCGGCACGACAGCTCCCAACTGTAAGAGCCGGTCTAACGTATGACGAATCGCAAGGGGCTTCTGATGGCCTCTGGCAGGGAGACATCACAAACGCGTCCCGCACGGGCCTTGCCAGTTCCAGTGCGTAACCATTGCGAATGATCTCCAACACTCATTGATCAGACGTGATTTGGGTCCAGGCGGAAATAAAACCCCGAAGACGCCCCCCTATCGGAAGACTTTCTGCCGGGACCCGCCTCCTTTCATTGTGGTTTTCGAGTAGACGCTGCGGAAGCCACTGTGAAACCTCTATTTGCTCCCCGAAACCCACGAAACCCCTGGGCTCTGGAGACAAACCTTCCCCTTTGAAAACCGCTGAAACAGGAAGCACGAAACCTCCGGAAATCTCGAAACTGCCCCCGAAAAGCCGGCACAGATTTCCCTTGTTTAGGTTTATCCTCTGGAAGCCTTCCACCCTTAGATTCACCTAAATCTTTAACCAACTCGTTAACATCATCTCCAAACAAGAACTTGCCTTTAAAGGGAAGCTTACCAAGACGCGCCTTAGATGATCCATCTGCCTCCCAATTCCGCAACCACAAGGATCTCCGGGCGGCGACTAATGATGTCATGCTATTCGCCAGCATTCTGATCAAATCGTAGTGCACGTCTGCCAGATATGCCGAACCAGACTTGAGCCGATCTATCTGTCTTACACTCTCCTGCTCTAGTTGCGGTGCCTGGCATAAATGCTGCGACCATCTGAGACATGCTCTAGCCACCCAAGCCCCACAGATAGAGGTCTGTAAGGCCAAGGCGTTCGCCTCAAAAGATTGCTTCAACTATCGACCTTTCTACCCTGCGCATCCTTTAACGCCGCACTACCTTCCACCGGGATAGTGGTATTTTTGGTGACCGCAGAGACTGCCGCATCAACACGCGGAGAATGAAACCGCTCCTTATCCTGATCTGTGAGGGGATAGAGTCGGTTCATGGTCCTAACCCCTCGTAGACCTGCCTCTAGCTGATCCCACTCCTCCTGGATCATCCGGTCCACCACCCGGTGTACGGGAACCACCACCTGGGTCTGCCGCACCGCCTGGATAATGGGATCTTCTACTTCGTCTTCCGGTGGTTGCGCTGTAGTCAGATTCAGCATCTGGAGAGATTATGTGATAAGCCCGTAAGCTCATCTTTCTGGAATACGCGAACGATCTTCGCTTGATCCTCAGGTTCCGGGATTTCACCTTCCTCCAATTCGTCCGCACCGGTTTCTAAATCAACTTCTGCATTGTGCCACTCCAACTCTGAGGAAGCAAGTTCCCGGATCTTTGCCCTCTTCAGGGGCTTTGGAAGACCACTATCTGAATCCCCTATGTGGGAGTGCTGCCTGGGCAATGTCATCGGTAAGGGCTCAGGCACCCTCCCCTGACGCCTCAAACAGAATGCCTGATGCATGATTAATACAAAATCCACACAGAAGTCACCTAGCTGTGGCCCTGAATGAACTGTGGTTAATGCACTAGAGGGCCCAGGCATATATCCTCCTGAGAAGGCCCTGGCGGCGATACTAGCAGTGCTTCCTCTCCGGCCGTCGCCGAAGCAGCCAAAGAACCCATAATCACCGCATTCTCCATCTGCTGCTCTACAGTGGTGGACACAGATGCACAGCCCCGACAGATGCCAGTGTCAGCAACAGTACCCCGGCGGGACCCGCAGACCACACACTGCGGCCGCGATGACAGTGGCTTTTTTTTTTGTGGTAAATCAAATCACAAAGTCTCTACAGCAGTGGTTCTCAACCTTTTTTGTACCGTGACCCCTTTTACCATTGGTCAACTTGTGGTGACCCCCAATGATAAAATCAAATGCGTCTCTTCCTTTACCGTTAACGCATTGTCGCTGTAATCATGTGTTGAATTATTAATATATTATAGGCCTTTGCAATATGTTTATTTATAAAATTTACTTATTTAAACCACAATAATTAATCACAACAAGAAGTAACAATATTTGATTTCAAAATTATGATGATTTTGTAGTCAAATCACTAATATGAAATAAAATTATTTTTTCTACCTTTGTTGTCTGACCAATTTATTCTCTGATCATGCTGGTTCTGATCTGAGGCTTCTGCTTTCCTGTCTTTTAGCTCTCTTTCTGTGGTCTATGGTCCATCTGCCATTTCTTATCTCTTCTTTCGTTTTCTTCACTTCTTTCCATCAGCCTATTTCCAGTCTCAGTAACCCTCCCCAGTATCAGCCCCTTTCCAGTCCTCACTCTCAGTACCTTCCAATGTCAACTTGCATTCCCATGACTGCCACTGGTGTCCATTCCCTTCCAGTCCCCCTCCTTCCCCACTGACCAGTCCCTTCTAGTACAAATACCATGGCAGCCCCTCTCAGATCCACTCCCTTCCAGTTCCATTCTCCCATCGCCTCGTATCAGCCCATTTGTAGCCTTAGCCCCCAGTTTTCTTCTAGGGCCAGCAGCTCTATCCTCCCCTCAATCAACCCAGTCCCAGTCGAAGTCCCCCAATCAGCTCGCTTCCAGTGCTAGTCCCCCCTCAACCCCATTACCACTGCTAGCCTCCCCTAATCAGCCCAATACAAGTCCTACCCACTCCCCATCAGCTCATTACCAGTCCTAGCCTCCCCTAATCAGCTCATTTCCAGTGCTAGTCCTTCCTCAACCCCATTACCAGTGCTAGCCTCCCCTAATCAGCTCCTTTCAAGTGCTAGTCCCTCCTCAACCCCATTACCAGTGCTAGGCTCCCCTAATCAGCCCATTACCAGTCCTACCCCCCATCAACCCATTTCCAGTCCTAACCTCCCCGATTAGCTCATTTCCAATGCTAGGCCCCCATCAGTCCATTACCAGTCCTTCCCCCCTATCAGCACATTACCAGCCACAACCCCCCCTTGATCAGTCCATTCCCAGTCCTAGCCTTCCCTAATCAACCCATTACCAGGTCCTAGCCCCCCATCTGCCCATTATAATCCTAACCCGCGCTGTCTCTCCCCTCTGTCCAGCATTTATCCCCATCTGTCCAGTACGTCCCCGTCTCTTCCCTTTGTCCATGTCAGCCCCCCCTCTGTCCACGTCAGCCCCCCTCCCTCCATCCATCCCTCCATGTCAGTCCTCCCTCCCTCCCTCCATGTCAGTCCTCTCCCCTCTCTCCATGGCAGCCCCCCTCCCTCCCTCCATGTCAGCCCCCTCCCTCCCTCCCTGTCAGACCCCCTCTGTCCATGTCAGCCCCGTTACAGGTTCCCTGCTCCCCTCTCCCCATGTTTGCCTCCTTCTTCTGCAGCCGTGGCTCCCTCTCTTAGGGAAAGCAGTTACTTACCTGTAACAGGTGATCTTTGGGAACAGCAGGAATAAGTCTTCACATATGGGTACATCGGTACCGACGGAGTCCGCGCGAGAACGCTTCCCAGCGTCCAATCAAAGAGCTTTTGGAAGCATCCCACCACGCCTGCATGCTGCCTTCCCGCCTTTCCCAACTGCCTCTCCTCAGTTAAGTTTTAAAGCTGAGAAAAAGAAAGATAGAGAGAGGAAAGGAAAGATAGATAGAGATACAACTCCCAGGGGAGGTGGGTGGGTTGTGAAGACTTATTCCTGCTGTTCCCAGAGCTCACCTGTTACAGGTAAGTAACTGTGCTATCTCCAGGAACAAGCAGGAATGAGTCTTCACATATGGGGACTCCCAAGCTGAGATGCCTGGAGTCCCAGCATGTTATAGATTGGTACATGCTATACCTAATAACACCAGGCATCCTGAGGATGGAGGGTAGGAGTTGAAAGAGAAAGGTGCTGTGGACAACAGCTTAACCTAACATAGGACTGCAGGAAAGAAGTCCTTGTGTGGATGATAATTGTCATCAATGATACTGGAATGAAATATTGCAACATAGACCTCCCCTAACAGGATTTCCCAGAAGTATGGAGGTTCAAGGGATCTACTGGGGAACCCAGTAGAGCAGGGGTCTCAAACTCAAATTGCTTTGAGGGCCGAATGAGGACTTCTAAAGTAACCCGGGGGCCGCATAAGACACGGGGGCTCATTTGCATAAGGGGCCTCATTTGCATAAATATTTGCATAATGTTGCATAATGAGTGCATGGATAAAGAAAGACTAGAAAATTTCTATATTACTATAATCCAGTGCCAACCGCCAGGCACATTAGGAACTACTACTAACACTGCCCATTTAGAACCCATAGCAAACCCCCCGTATCATAACAGCACTACCAGAACTCACAAAGCACCAGACCCTACCTATCAAAAGGCAACACTGCAAATATTAAATCAATACATTTCAGAGAATACATGACCTACTGGGAAAAGAGAACAAGTAGCAATGTCAAATAGGAATTACACAGAATACCTCAGCACTGTAGAAATAAAACTATAAATTAATTTCTTGTACTAAAGCACAGACATTAATGATGCACATTTCCCAGAGCTGACATATTCCAGTTAATAAACTCAAAATAAAGAGATATTTTCCTACCTTTTGTGCATTTTTTTTTCGGTTGCACTTTCCGGCCCCCTCCCCTCCCCTCCCCTCCCCTCCCTCCCTCCCTCCCTCCCTGGCAAAAATCACAGGCCCCCCTCCCTCTCCCTCCCTCCTTCCTTGGCAAAAATCACAGGCCCTCCTTGGAAAAAATCACAGGCCGCCCTCCCTCCCTCCTTGGCAAAAATCACAGGCCCTCCTTGGCAAAAATCACAGGCCCCCCCCCTCCCTCCCTCCCTGGCAAAAATCACAGGCCCCCCTCCCTCTCCCTCCCTCCTTCCTTCCTTGGCAAAAATCACAGGCCTCCCTCCCTCCCTCCCTCGCAAAAATCGCAGGCAGGCAGGCAGGCAGGCCCCCTCCCTCCCTCTCCTCTTCGGCTTAGAACCGCGAAGGGAGAGTCCTCCCTCGTGACTCTTTTAAGCTGGCTGAGGCTTATGGGAAATTTCCCCTCTGCCCCCTCGAGCTTAACAGAGTCGCGAGGGAGAAGCTCTCCCTTCGCGGCTCTGAAAGCCGAAGAGGAGAGGGACTGAGGGAGGCAGGGCTGGGCAGACTGCTTCCTTACCTGCCGTGGAGAGCTGTGCACCCTGGCGATCCTCCGAGTCCAACGATCCAAGCAGGCGATTCTTCACGGCGCTGGTACCTCGTGGCTATTCACACTGCTTCTGGGCCCGGGCCCCCCCCCCCTCCTCCTTTTTCTCCTCCTCCTGCCTGTCGCTCATTGGTGGAGGGCAGGCGTGTGACGCGGACGTAAGAAACACCATGCAGCCCCGGAATCACGCGAGGTAAAATAAATATAGAAACATCAGGAGGACAAAAAAATGCAACGCAAAGCAGGACGTGCGTCGCGGGCCGCAGAAAATGCTCTCGCGGGCCGCATGCGGCCCGCGGGCCGCGTGTTTGAGACCCCTGCAGTAGAGGAACCTCGAAGAGGACCTCTCTGTAAAGTGGAGGTAAAAAACCTGTAGGAAAAACAGTGGAGGTCAGAATCATGAAAGGTAACAGGTAACCCCAGAAAAGAAACTGGGGTAGTACAAAAACGGTGAGCCTTCAGCGGAAGGCTTTATGACAAAAACTAACTCTTTTGGCGGCAGAGTAACTCACTCTTAGGAGCAAAAGAGAAAGGCTAACCGATTTGGACAAACAGGCACAGTCCTTGTAGGGAGAAAGGGTATGGGAACCCCTTGTATCCCAAAAAGAGAGGACGAATGCCTGAGGCGTTAAAGCCTGTGGTTAACTGAAGATCCGCAATATCTCTCCTAACTGGGGTAAGCTAGGAGAGATACTGAAACATGGAGAGCTTCAGAGGTACCTAAACCCTAAGGTTGTGGTATAAAGTTATGGACTACCACAGGAGTGGCTGTGTGTGTAGAACCCCAAACCTGCTGGATAGCATAGGAATGGGTAAAGCCCATTTGTCGGAGTCATATAGTTATATGAGCATAGACAGTCAGACAGATAAGTATGTGGATACATATCTATCTATAATAAAATATCTTGACACACACACACATATATACAGGGGTCTCAAACTCAAATTGCTTTGAGGGCCAAATGAGGACTTGTAGAGTAACCCGGGGGCCGCACAAGATGCAGGCCTCATTTGCATAAGGGCATCATTTGCATAAATATTTGCATAATGTTACCATACACTAACTTTCAGTAAACATGCCTCTTAATGAGTGTATGGATAAAGAAAGACTAAAAGATTTCTACATTACTATAAACCAGTGCCAACCGCCAGGCACATTAGGAACTACTAGAAACACTGCTCATTTAGAACCCATAGCAAACCTGCCGTGTCCTAACAGCACTACCAGGACTCACAAAGCACCATACCCTAACTATCAAAAGGCAACACTGCAAATATTAAATCAACACATCTCAGAGAATAACAATACATGACCTACTCGGGAAAGAGAACAAGTGGCAATGTCAAATAGGAATTACATAAACAGAATACCTCAGCTCAGTTACACATGCAGAACATACACCATCACCAAACAAGGAATCACAATTTAGAAACAGGAAGACAATTAAACTGGGAACCCCAAAAGCCAAACTTAGAATGTACAACACTGTAGAAATAAAACTATACATTGATTTCCTCTTGTATTAAATAAAGTGCAGACGTTAAAGATGCACATTTCCAAGAGCTGACATATTTCAGTTAATAAATTCAAAATAAAGAGATATTTTTCTACCTTTTGTGCATTTTTTTTTTCAGTTGCAATTGTTCCATTCACTTTCTTCTGGTTTCTTTGTGTCTTCTGCTAACTCTCCATCGTCTGCTGTCCATTTGTCCTTTCTTCTTTCCTAGTTTTTTTCCATTCTCTCTACATCTGCTTTAACATACTAATCATTCTCCTTTTGCTCTTTCCTCATTCCTATTTCATCCACTCAAATTTTACCCCTCCATCCTCAATCCCCACTTACTCTCCCAATACCCGGCCAATTGTAGATTTTTCTTCCCTCCCACACAAAATATATTTCCCCTCTCCATTTCACTCTCCCAGCCCCATCCCATTCTAATCGTCCCCCAACATCAACTCCCTTCTAGCTCCTGCCCCACCCAGCATCCGCTCCCTTCTAGTCCCCGCATCATCAGCCCATTTCCAGTCCTAGCTCCCTCCCCTCACAGCCCATTTCCTTTCCAAGCCCCCCTCCCCATCAGCCCATTTCCATTCCAAGCCCCCTTCCACTCAGCCCATTACCATTCCAAGACCCTGTCCCCCATCAGCTATTTGCAGTTCAAGCTCCCCCTTCTACTCGGCCCATTTCCAGTCATAGCACCCCCCCCCCAGTCCATTACCAGTTCTAGCCCCCCCCCCTAGCCCATTATCGGTCCTAAGCCCCCCAACAGCCCACTTCCAGGCCTAACCCTTCCATCGCCCTATCTTCATTCTTAGCCCCCCCATAACCCCATTTCAGTCTTAGCCCCCCAATCAGACCACCTCCAGTCCTAACCCCCATCTGTCCATTACCAGTCCTAACCCCCATCACCCCATTTTCAGTACTACCCCCCCCCAGCCACACATCAAGTCCTGCTCCCCCCCCCCACATCAAGTCCTGCTCCCCCCCCATCAAGTCCTGCCCCCCCCCACATCAAGTCCTGCTCCCCCCATCAAGTCCTGCTCCCTCCCTCCCTCCCCCCCCGGGAAAATTAAACTTTAAAAAAAACCCAGCTTCTGCTGCTGCTGCCGCCGCTGCCGTGGCCGGCAATAGCAGCAATATCGCAAGTCCCGCGGGCTCCGTTCCCCCCCCCCCTTCCTTCCTTCCTTCCTGCTTGCCTGCCAGTTCTCCGCTTCGGCTTTCAGAGCCGCGAAGGGAGAGCTTCTCCCTCGTGACTCTGTTCAGCCCACTGGGGCAGATGGGAAATTTCCCATCTGCCCCAGCGGGCTGAACAGAGTCGCGAGGGAGAAGCTCTCCCTTCGCGGCTCTGAAAGGCGAAGCCGAAGCGGAGAATTGGCAGGCAAGCAGGAAGGAAGGGGAAGGGGGGGGGAACGGAGCCCGCGGGACTTGCGATATTGCTGCTATTGCCGGCCACGGCAGCGGCGGCAGCAGCAGCAGAAGCCGGGGTGTTTTTTTTTCCACCTATGCATCGCGGGCCGCACAAAGGTCTCTCGCGGGCCGCATGCGGCCCGCGGGCCGCGTGTTTGAGACCCCTGCATATATATATATATATTTTATATGTCTATCTATATAATATATCTATAGTGAGATATGGAAGGGCATAAAATACACACAAAAGATAGATATGAATATGTAGGCCTATATATGTGTCTGCAATTAACAGACAGAAATATGCCTACAGCACAGTATTCACATAGGATATGTGGAGAGGAAAGATTCATCTGATAACAAGGAGGTGGAACCTACTTGAGGAAATATATATAGAGAGAATCTATTCCTCCTGGTTATGATCTGCAAGGATGCTAGCTAGTGAAAAAAACCAGGACGATTACGTGAAAAACAGAGGATAAAATCAGTCTGCAGCCAGGAAATCCCGAGTGTTCCAGAACTCTAGCATGGTAAGTGGACAGAAGACGCATGGAGAGGAGATACCATGTTGACCCACTTAAGGGCAAAAGGTATCATGCGTTCTTACCATGAGGATGCGCTGCAAGGAGAGAGAGCCTATCCCCGATTGGGAATACTATGGACCAAAGCAGGGAATTGGCAACTCCTTAAGCTTTCACGTAAGAGAAGGCCTATGTCCTTTATATCAAAAAGGAGATAGTAAAAGAAGGGAGAACTCCTCTAGTCATGGGAGACATGACTGAAAAGCCTTTTCCAACCATCTAGGATAGCTGTTGGAGAAAAAAACCCCATGCTCTCTAGCAAGGGCCCATAGTGGAAAGCTTCTCTGTAGGATTGCAGAGAGCATGATGCAGGAGAATGAGGAGATAGAACTGGCTGTTGGAAAGCCAGTATCTCTGCCAACTATGCTGCCAAGCCCAGGAGAATGGGGCAGAGATAGAAGACAATCTAGAGAGCTTGTAGTGGGATAATCTCTAAGATAGATGAAAACACTGACTTGGAGCCACTACTAAGATTAGACAGGATGTTAGTGGAGGACAATCTGGTTGTTTGTGGAGAGAACCAGTGGTCCAAATATTAAGGCTCCTGCATAGGCAACTGCTAGCAAGACAGCAGAAAGAATCTTACTGTTTAAAAACAGAAAGGACAGAACAGGAGTGGAAAACTCTGGACATGTCTGATAAGCTGCCCC
Organism: Ichthyophis bannanicus; assembly: GCA_033557465.1. Taxonomy (NCBI): domain Eukaryota; kingdom Metazoa; phylum Chordata; class Amphibia; order Gymnophiona; family Ichthyophiidae; genus Ichthyophis; species Ichthyophis bannanicus. The sequence goes on from CM066048.1 coordinate 79,647,043, forward strand.
AAAGCAAGATAGAAAAAGAGGAGTTAACTCAGAGAAAAACTCCACACTGGAAAGTGACACAAATAGAGAGGCTGAAGAAAAGCCCTCCAGTGAAGTGAGACCACTCTTACAGAGGAGAAAGCTTGGTAAGAGGGTGAAGAGAATGGAGCTGAAGAAGACTTACCAAGTGGTAAGTCTATAGAAAGGAAAAAAAGACATGCTGGCACAGGAAACTATCATTTGATAGTGATTAGAGCTCTTTCCCTGGCAGGAAAAAGAGGAGAAACCTGTGACCTTTAGGCATTAACATCCTGACAGCTCATAGAAATATAGAAAAAATGGATGTCTTTGGAAAGAGATCCATGTCTAGGGGTTAGAATGAAGCGGTGGATTGCTTCTATTGAGAAAAACAACTGCAGATTCTAAACCCCAAGAGTCACAAGCATGTGATGAGGATTGATCAGAAACCCTGGGGTTGCTGGGTTTGCTGAGCCTGGTGAGTTGGAATCTTCAGACCAGGACGATGGTTCCCCTGTTTGGGAACATCTGAATGATGGGCAGGTGATGAATAAAACCTTCTCCTCCTATGGGAAGAAAGTTTGGTAGGACATTTCCTACCTACTGGGACAAAAGAAGGTGTAGAACAACCCTTAGGAACAGGTAAATCAGTGGACAACTGAGCAACCTGACGTAAAGACTCTTTGTTGAAGAGATTTTCTCCAGTGCAAGGAGTATGTCCCAGTCTTTGTTGTGCCCATTTGTCCAAATCTGAAGCTTAAAGCCAAGCTCTACGTCGTGCCCCTACAGCTATAGCAGAAGTCCTGCTAACAGACTCAAAAGAGTCTAGGGAAGCACGAGAAAGAAACCAAGAGATATTCTGGATATGCTTAAGCAGTGAGGAATAGTCTGGACTCTTGGAATCTGGAAGGAAAGGAGTCAAAAGATGTAATTTCTTTGTGACTTCCTCAAGAGATAGACTCATATAAAAAATATATGAGAGAATTCTTGCAGAAAGCATAGATGTCTGGAAGATTTGACGTCTAAAGGCATCTAGAGTCCTAGATTCACGACCTGGCGGATAAGAAAAGTGCTTTTTCTTACTCTTTACTCGCCTCAGTGCTGATTCCACCACTATGGAATGATGAGGAAGTTGAGTCTTCTGAAACCCTGGAGAGGGGGGCACTTGATATAGGAGATCAGTTGCTCTGGAAAGTGGGGATACCCTTAACCCTTTCCAGGCCGAGCGCAAAACTCTCGAGATCCAAAATTCTGACTAAATATTCCTATCAAATGGTATATAATACATGACCATAGCAGAAGGAAAATCACTATTGGCACATATTGAATAAGATGGGTACAATTTTCCTGAAATATGCAAAAATTAAACCAGCTGCAAAATGTGGATTACAATTTTAAAGTAGGCCTTTCAAAGGGTTAAAGGTGCTTCCCACAGACCTAGAAGGAGATCCTGTAAGGAATGATGCAAAGGAAGCATTATGCTTTCCTTTGCTTTGGTAGGAACAGAGCCTTGTGCAGGATCATATCCAGGGATAGGAATGGCAAGTGATCTTGTCGTTTCCAGGAGAAAAGACTGAAAAGAGGGATCTCCTATGGGAATCTCCTTTGGACAGGTTAGAACAGAAGAACTAGCCCGAGCACCGAAGGATCTATCTAAATATATTGGAATAGAAGATCCTGCATGGTGTAGGGTGGTATCCTTAAAGGATGATTGCTGGTACTGGCTGTCAGGGGCAGCATCCGTCAGTACCTTATCGTCCATGCCAGGTATCGACTCCAAGTCTGGTATAGAAGGGAGCGATCCTGTTGAAAGAAGCAGGGCAGGAGCTGGCCACGATGCTACTGTAGAAACCGGTAGCGATGCCGACACTGGTACCGATGTCGGAGCCGAAGGCGACACAGACATCGGAGTAGTCCTCGATGACAGCTCAATCGGTACCGAGGTAAGCAAAGACCTCCAGCAGCCATCCTCGGTACCAAGCCTGCGGTACCGATCGGTGTCGGTACCAACGCGTGTTGGTACCCAGTCTTCCAGACTAGAGATCGATTGCAAACTCGGTATCGAGGGCAATGAGCCTGATGAAGGAAGCACAGCAGGCACCGACCGCAAAGGTAATGTGGACATCGGTACCGAGTTCGGTACCATGTCTGATACCGGTGGATGAGAACCAACCGGTGGCAACTCAGACGGCATCGGAGGAACCGAGAGTTGCGGATCCGAATCATCGGAACCGAGCCTTTGGTATCGAGGGGAGCCGGTACCAAGGCGAGTCAGTACCCAATCTTCCAGACTGGAAATCGATTCTAGACTCGGCATCGAAGGAAGCGAGTCTATCGATGCACATCTGGAGGGTACCGACGTCGGTGTTCGTATCGGTGTCGGTACCGATACCGGAAAGTCAGTCTGGGATGTATCCACTGGACCCGAAGGTACCGAGGACGCCAGATGATGATCCCTGGTGAGGAGTGTTTCATCCAACACCAGTGCCCGAGCCGGGGTATCGGTACCGCTCGAAGCAGATGCCACCACCGGACACGGGTCAGGTATGTTCTGTGAGGGGTGAACCCCAGGAACAACCTGAAACCCCTTATAGGCTTTGGAGACCGAAGACTCCCGCCGGGGTTTTGAAGCCAGTGGGCCCTCGAGGGCAAGGCTGGAGCCGTCTACATGCTGTGCATGAGACCTACCACTTGAGGACTGGCTAGTCTTAACAGACTGTTTGTGAGTTACCTGATCTTGTGTAGAAGAAGAAAGGGACGGTGCCCTGAAGTTGGAGGGGAACCGGGTATCGAGGAAGTCTCGATGTTGAAAACCTCTTCTCACCAAACTGTTGCCTGAAGGCTCCGGAGGAAAAAGGTCAGGCCCCAAACAGGTTAGACACCGGCTTTGAGGGTCTAAAAATAAAGTTGTGCCGCCACAGTCTGAACATTTTCTGGAGAAAATGGCTGGCGGTTCCATGAAGGAAAAAGGAAAGGCCTAAAGGCCTGAGAAACGAAAGACACTATGAAGAGAAACAGTCCTTGAAAAAGGAAAATTTCACAAGAAAAAGAAAAGAAAACACTGGCGGTACTGGTGGCGTCGGGGAGACAGCCGCGACCACAAGAAAAAATAAAGAAATAAAACAGAATTTTCTGCGGTGACAGGACGACGTCCTGCCGGCTCCGCGGAAAAACGAAAACTGAGGAGAGGCAGTTGGGAAAGGCGGGAAGGCAGCACGCAGGCGTGGTGGGATGCTTCCAAAAGCTCTTTGATTGGACGCTGGGAAGCGTTCCCGCGCGGACTCCGTCGGTACCGACGTACCCATATGTGAAGACTCATTCCTGCTTGTTCCTGGAGATCCGTGGCTATGCCATTGCCTGTAAAACCGTTGCGGAGCCTTTATTCCATCTCTAAACGGACTCCGTGCAGCACTGTCCCGCCTCCAAAGGAAGTGGTAAACAACTTCCTTTGGAGGGGGGACAATGCTGCACAGAGCCCGTCGAGAGGCAGGAAGGCTCCGCAACGGTTTTACAGGTATAGCCGCGGTTCCCTAAGAGACAGGGAGCTGCGGCTGCAGAAGATTGGAGTCTGTGAGTTTGCCGCTGCCGAGAAGCAGACTTGGCAGCGGCAGCAACTTGTGAGTTTTGTTTTTTTTTAAATGGCGGAGTGAGGCGACCCCCGCTAAATCCTGTGGCGATCCCCGTGGGGGTCGCAACACACAGGTTGAGAAAGCACAGTTACTTACCTGTAACAGGTGATCTCTGGGAACAGCAGGAATAAGTCCAGGACCTCATGCATCAAGTGCAGAGAGGAATCTCCATACCCTGGATTGTAAGAGAGCGCTCGCTTTTTACTTACAAAGGACACAGCAACATAGAAAGTCCTCTCAACTCTTTGTTGCTTTTGATCCCTCTCATTTAGGACTTTCAGTCTCTAAGAGAACTCTGTCCAATTGGATTGCTCAGTGTATTTCTTTCGCCTACCAGAGTAAGAACCTTTCTCTGGAGGGCCATGTCACAGCTCACAATGTGAGGGCCATGGCAGCCTCTATGGCTCATCTAAACTCTGTGTCCATCGACCAAATCTGTCAAGCGGCCACCTGGGCCTCGGTTCATACCTTTACAGCCCATTACTGCTTGGATAAGGACTCCCGCCGGGATGCCTTGTTTGGTCAGGCTGTTCTCAAACACCTGTTCCATACCTAATCAACTCCTACCCCCCATCCCTGGTTGGATGCCCGAGATCCATGGGGGGAGGTAGAGCCCTTCTCAGGGACTCACAACCTTGGGGATCTCCCTGGCATCTCTAGCTGGGGAGTCCCCATATGTGAAGACTCATTCCTGCTTGTTCCTGGAGATAGCACAGTTACAGTTACAGGTGATCTCTGGGAACAGCAGGAATAAGTCTTCACAACCCACCCACCTCCCCTAGGAGTTGTATCTCTCTATCTTTCCTTTCTCTCTCTCTTTGTCTCAGCTTAAAACTCAAACTGGAGAGAGGCGGTTGGGAAAGGCAGGAAGGCAGCGCGCAGGCGCTGTGGGATGCTCCCAAAAGCTTTCCATATGTGAAGACTCATTCCTGCTTGTTCCTGGAGATCCGCTGCTCTACATGTAAAGAAATTTAAAAGTAAAATTTAAAGGCAAAATTTAAAGTAAAATGAAGCATCTAAAAACAAAACTGCTGAACAAAGCAATAAAAAGTGTATTAAAAGTCTATGGAAACAACGCTGAGCAGCTTGCTGCCTGACCCTCACACGCGAGCCGCTGTGCTCCCACCACGCGGCCTAAATGTGCAAGAAAATGACCGCCCCATCAACCAGCAAAACTTTGGTGCCAAAAAGCAACGGCCGCAGTCAATGCGCTCCCTGCAGTCCGGCAGAGCCCGAAGGCCTCACCTGTAGGGCAGACACACCCATACAGCCCGCTCTGGCTCTTGGTAATTGATCTGCCCTGCAATCGGCCACGGCGAGGGCTGCCCTGCCGGCTTCACTGAAGACAGCCTAGATCCCGCAGACACCAAGATCCTCCGACGCACACAGACTATGTGTGTGTGTGGCTGCCCAGGTCCCGGAGCTCTCTCCCGTACAGTCAAGGGAGAGAGATCCGACCGGTGAATTACTGCAGAAAGGTAAATGACCGACAGAGCAGGGTGGCGGGAACTGCTAAAAACAAAAAAAAAAAAAACCCTTAAAGGGACAGCCCTCAAGCTTAAATCACCTGCACTAAACTGAATTGAAACCAATTTTCTCCCCACAGTTAAAGGGCTTTTAACTCCTCCTTGCCAATCAAAATTAAAAGAAAGTAAGCTTAAATATAAATTTAAAGCTACTATGGCCCGACTAAATGCTTCTTATCTGTTCCTCCAAGTGAGCCCAGAGCACAAGCTCACTATGTCCTCCAGATGCATGGAGACTGGACACACTGGGGGCTGATGGGAGAGACCAGCAGGCTATATCCAGTGATGCCATGATTTTGACATGCCCAGTCTCCAAGCTGCAGGAGGAGGTACACTACCCAGAGGTGAAGGACTAAACTGTAGGAACGATAAGGAACTGATCCAGCTTGCCCTGGGACAGAGCATACAGTTGAGTCAGGAACTTACAGTCTCTAAGATCCAGATCAAGTCTTACTGGGAGACCCCATGAGCCATCACAGACTCAGGAAAACTAAAAATCCAGACCACCACCGGATACTCTCCAGAATACAGTCCACTTAAAAATCTTGCACAGGAGCAGACTACCTCATGTAGAGCCACCACAATATCCTGAGTAACAGAACAGAACAGGAGGCCCCCGTCCTCTATCCCTTTATCTTGCCTTTTTTTCTGAATTTATTTTCTCACATTGATTTCAATGGGCTGTATTTGGCTTTTTCTTAGCTGCTTGCATAAAACAGTTCCAAATTAAAAAAAAATGTTTCTGGCAGCTGAGCATCTCAAGCCTTCAGAGGCAGCTGGGCCAGCCTGTCTCCCATTTGTCCAGCAGGCTCGATAGGCTCTGGAATTTTCTACTCTTGGTTCCTTTTTTGCTGTAGCTGTGGTAGTTTGTGGCAGGCCTTTGACTGTTCTTTTCCTTTGTGCAGTGCTCAGCTTGTGATCCCCAATGGTTTAAACAACATTGCCGTTCATTTGTCCTGACTGTGATAGGAATGCCATAGGGTGAATTTTTTTCAGCATTTTGGTATCCCCCATGGGAGGAGGGGAAGGGGGCTCGGGGCCAAGTTTGCAACTCTTGACTCACCGCCTCCCCCCCTTTTCCTCTCACTTCAGCTGGCACCATGGCCTTTTGAAATGGCTGCTTCATCTTGGTGGAGGGGGAATGTGGTGAGGTGGCCATAGCCTCATCTGCTGGCCCCTGGAGATCAAACAGGGCCCCCTTTTCAAATGGTTTGATCAGCAGCTCCTCAAACAGCTCACAGGCTGCTTACAGTTCCCACTAGCTGCTTCATGGGGGCCCAAGGCCTCTCTTACCCCCCTGATCCAGGGTCCTCGAGTACCACCAATAGTGGCAGTAAAGGGGTTGAATGCTTCCACTTCACCCCTTTGCCTGTCTGTATAGGAGCCCATCAAGGGAATAGAAGTCAAGAGGGAAGGAGGGCCTGCACCCAATTTACCAACCCTTCCTCAGGAGTCCTGTGGGGCCCTCCTGTCTGCCCTCCAGATCACCAAGCACTAGGAAGTCATACGTAGTAGTGCTCAGCACAGGGCAAACTGTCAGCTCAAGACGAACATACCTAAAGCTCTAAACAAACCTTGGGCCTACTAATTTCAAGCACACAAACCACAGGATCATATTCTGGGCCGGGGAGAGCACAGTTACTTACCTGTAACAGGTGATCTCTGGGAACAGCAGGAATTAGTCATCACATATGGGTACGTCGGTACCGACGGAGCCCGCGCGGGAAAGCTCCCCAGCTTTTCAGATTAAAAGCTTTTGGGGCCTCCCACTGCACATGCGCGCTGCCTTCCCGCCTTCCTGACCAGCTCTCGTCAGTTCGAGTTTAAAGCTGAGACAATAGAGAGAGAGGACAGGAAGATAGATAGATAGAGATACAACTCCTAGGGGAGGTGGGTGGGTTGTGATGACTAATTCCTGCTGTTCCCAGAGATCACCTGTTACAGGTAAGTAACTGTGCTATCTCCAGGAACAAGCAGGAATAAGTCATCACATATGGGGACTCCCTAGCTAAGATGCCTGGGAGATCCCCCTCCAAGGGTAAACCATCTTCGCATGGATCTCAGGCATCCATCCAGGGAAGGAGGGCAGGAGTTGTTTAAGTATGGAACAGGTGTTTGAGGACAGCCTGACCAAACAAGGCATCCCGGCGGGAGTCCTTGTCCAAGCAGTAATGGGCTGTGAAGGTATGAATCGAGGCCCAAGTGGCTGCTCGACAGATCTGATCTATGGACACAGAGTGAAGATGAGCCATAGAAGTGGCCATGGCTCTCACATTGTGAGCTGTGACATGGCCCTCCAGAGAAATGTTCTTACTCTGGTAAGCAAAAGAAATACACTGAGCGATCCAATTGGAAAGTGTACGCTTGGTGACTGGAAGTCCCAAATGAGAAGGATCAAAAGCCACGAAAAGTTGGGAAGACTTTCGATGTGGTTGAGTCCTGTTGAGGTAAAAGGCAAGAGCTCTTTTACAATACAGAGTATGAAGGTTCCTCTCTGCACTGGATGCATGAGGAGCCAGGAAAAAGACAGGTAGATATACCTCTTGATTAAGATGAAAAGGCGAGACCACTTTGGGCATAAAGTGGGGATTCGTCCTAAGGACCACCTTATCATGATGAAACCTAGTATAAGGTGGATGAGCCACTAAAGCCTGCAGTTCACTGATGCGGCGAGCCAAAGTGACTGCAATAAGGAAAACAACCTTCCAGGAAAGAAATTTGAAGGAGGTAGAGTCCAAAGGCTCAAAAGGTGGCTTCATAAGCTGACCTAGAACTAGGTTCAAATCCCATGCTACCGGAGGAGGGCGGATGGGAGGTTTAGTTAGAGTCAGGCCTCTCATGAAACGTGCAACAAGAGGATGAGAGGAGACAGGTTGTCCATTTATAGGTTTTAAGGATGCTGCAATAGCACTCAAATTGACCCTTACTGAATTTGTCTTAAGGCCTGCATTTGAAAGATGCAGGAGATAGTCCAAGAGGGAATTCAAAGGAAGTGCTAGAGGGTCAAGACCCTGCTGAGCACACCAAATGGAAAAACGTTTCCATTTGAAAGCATAAGAACGCCTCGTGGAAGGTTTCCTAGAGGCATGAAGGATATCTGTCACAGGTTGAGAAAGATTAAAATCTTGAAGACTTAGGCCTTCAGTAACCAAGCTCTGAGATGTAGGGATTTGGGGTTTGGGTGCCACAAAGTCCCCTCCTCCTGAGACAGAAGGTCTGGCGCAGCTCCCAGGTCCAGGGAGGATCCCTGGGAGAGATGCAGAAGTAGAGGGAACCACACCTGGCGTGGCCAGCGGGGAGCTATGAGGATCATAGTCCCGTGATCCCTCTGGAGCTTGAACAGAGTCTTGGATATTAGAGGAATGGGTGGAAAGGCATAGAGGAATTCCTGACCCCAATGCAGGAGGAAGGCATCGTGGGCCTGAGCTCCCTGACACTGAGTTCTGGAACAGAACCGGGGAAGTTTGGCATTCCACGGACTTGCAAAGAGGTCTATGTCCGGGGTCCCCCATTCCTGAAAGATTCTGCGTATCTGGTCCATATGTAGGGACCATTCGTGTGGAAGCAGAACTCGACTGAGTCTGTCTGCACGAGAGTTTTGAACTCCTGGAAGATACACTGCAAGAAGGTGAATTTGATGCTCTCTGGCGAAGGCCCATATTCTGAGAGCTTCGTTGAAAAGCGACAGAGAGCCTGTCCCTCCTTGTTTGTTTATATAGAACATGGCTACCTGATTGTCTGTCTGAACTAGGACAGTCAGGTTGACAAGGAGGGTATAGAAGACCTTGAGGGCAAGGTAAATTGCTCGCAGTTCCAGGAGGTTGATATGAAGGGTGGCCTCCTGTGGAGACCAAGTGCCCTGAGTGGAGAGGTTCTGAAGATGAGCTCCCCACCCTGTCTGGGAGGCATCTGTTGTGAGGGTTGCTTGGGGCAACAAAGGTTGGAAGGGGGCCCCCAACAACAGATTCTTGGTGGATGTCCACCATTGGAGGGACCAAAATAGACGGCTTGAGGTGAGTATTTGGTCGGAGAGCGCTCCAGATGCTTGAGTCCACTGGGTGGCCAAGGTCCATTGAGCTGCTCTCATATGCAGACGAGCGTAGGGCACCACATGTACCGTGGAGGCAATGTGGCCCAGAAGTCGCAGCATTTCCCGGGCTGTCAAATGACTGCTGGACTGAGCTTGGGAGGCCAAACTCAGCAGGCGTTGGGCCCTGACCTGAGGCAGGTAGGCCCTTGCAGTGATGGTGTCTAACTGGGCCCCTATGAACTCGAGAGACTGAGTAGGGATTAGTTGAGACTTGGGAAGGTTTACTACCAGTCCTAGATACTGCAGAAGACGCCTTGTGCGGTCCAGGGAAATTTGGGCCTGGGACTGAGAGGGAGCTCGGATGAGCCAGTCGTCCAGGTATGGGAATATGAAAATTCCCAGGCCTCTTAGAAAGGCAGCTACGACTGCCATGCATTTGGTGAACACTCTTGGAGCAGAGGCTAGACCGAAGGGGAGTACTCTGTACTGGAAATGTTTTCCCTGAAACAGAAATCGAAGGTATTTTCTGTGGGATGGGTGGATGAGTATGTGTATACGCATACTTTAGATCTAGAGAACAAAGCCAATCCTGACTCTGAAGGTATGGAAGGAGAATGCCCAGAGAAAGCATTTTGAATTTCTCCTTGAAAAGAAATTTGTTCAATTCTCTCAGATCCAGAATTGGTCTGAAGCCCTCTGTCTTCTTTGGTATTAGAAAATAAGGGGAGTAGAATCCCGTCCCCTGTTGAAGAAGAGGGACCTCCTCTATTGCCACCTGGGCAAGGAGGGAGGAGACTTCCTGACCCAAGAGGGCCAGGAGAGATGGGGGAGAATTGAACTGCCTCACCATAGTATAAGGAGGAAGGTCGGAAAAATGGAGTTTGTAACCCTCTCTGATGATAGAGAGGGTCCATTGCTCTGATGTAATTTGCTCCCATCTGGGAGCAAAGTGAGCTAACCTTCCGGGTATGGTGAGGGGCTCTGGTTGTTCTAGAGCCAGAAAAGTTAAGTTCTCTAGGGGCAAGTCAAAACCCCTGAGGGGGTGGAGCCTGCTGAGGCGTAGCAAACGCCGCAGGCTTTGACCTTGCCTGTTTAGGTTGCTGACGTTTAGCAGCAAAACGAGGCTGAGAGGATTGTTGGCCAGTATTTGTGGAAAATCTGGACTTCTTGTAATAAGGCCTCTTAAAAGACTTCTTCTTGGCAGGAGTGGAGGTAGACTTAGAAAGTCTATCTAAGGTGGCATTTTCTGCATCCATTTGAGTGGCCTTAATTTGCCACTCCTCACCAAATAAGTTCTCACCTGTACAGGGCAGATTTCGTAAGCCATCTAGGACCCAAGGTTCTAGATCAGAAGCCTGGAGCCAAGCAAGACGTCGGGCTGCTATAGCAATGCCCGAAGCCCTACCAGCACCCTCAAAGGAATCAAAAGCTGCCCTGTTGGAGAACTTTGAAATATCCAAAAGGTGTTTCACTAAGGAAATGAACTGCTCCCTCTTATCCTCAGGGATAAAGGGGGCAAAATGCCGAACTTTTAGAGCGATTTCACTGAGAAACATGCCCATGTAAAGACTATAGGAATTAATCCTGGCTATAAGCATAGTAGCCTGGAAAATGTTCCTGCCAAAAGAGTCTAGAGCCTTACATTCTCGCCCTGGAGGAGTAGAAGAGTGCCTTTTGGTACTCTTTATCTTCTTCATTGCAGACTTCACCACAATAGAATGGTGAGGCAACTGGGTTTTTTGGAAACCAGGAGAAGGGGGGACACGGTACATGGTGTCCACATTGCGAGAAGGAGACAATGTTAGAGGAGCCTCCCATAAGTCCATCAAGTGTTCTTGAAGGATTTCATGGATAGGCAGGGTGACTGCCTCTTTAGGAGACTTAGAGTATCCTAAAATATCCAGTTTCTTTGATCTGGGTTCCTTTTCAGAGGATGAAGCAATAGAAAGACCTTTAGCCATTTCTATGATGAAGTCCTGAAAGGACAAATCCTCTGGTGGAGACATTCTCCTGTTAGGAGAAGAAGGCTCCTCAGGAAGATCAAGGGAGAACTCATCAGAATCATCAGAGGAGTTAAAATCCTCTGAAGAAGCAGAGTATCCTCTATGTGCTTCCAACGCACGATACGCATACCGTTCGGTATCGACATCGGGCGTACCGGGTATGGGATCGGTACCGGGCAAAAGCCCGGATCCGGCATGCGGAACCGATCTGTGTTTGGAAGACAATGGCCTCGGTTCCGGTATGGAAGCCATTACCGGAACCGGACCCGGTACCGCTGGCTGCAGTACCGTGGGCGTAGCAGCATTAATAAAAGCCAGAATGGCCTGCTGCATGACTTGGACAGTAGTGCCCATAGACGCCACTGCTGCCTGGATGTCGGTACCGGTATGGGCCGGTACCCCAGAGCAGTACAACAGGTGATCTGTCGAGGCCGCGCCATCGATGTCAACCTGTGACCCCATGATTGCTTTGGAGGCCGGAACCTCCCACCGGGGTTTTTTGGCCTGGGCAGAATCCTCGAACTCAGAATTGAGAGCCTCTCGATCTTTAGAAAGAGATTTGCTTTTAGAGGATTTGCCCACTGGAGTTTTGGTTACCTGAGATCCATCCGGAGAGGAAGACCTGGATGACTGTGATGCTTCTGAAGGAAACAGCACATGGAACTTGTTGGCCCGGTTCTGCAATCCACGTTTCGACATCTGGGAGCAGGATGGGCAGTCCGGTATGGAATGGTCAGGTCCTAAACATTTAAGACACCATTCATGGGTGTCTGTAAGAGGAATGACAGCACTGCACTTGGTACACTTTTTAAAACCAGGAACTGGCTTCTCCATGAGGAGAATTTGTGTAGGCCTGAAGGCCTAACAAAGTACCAAGCTGTGCTGAAGAAAAGAAAAATATATATATATTTTTTTTTTTTTCAAAAGAAAGAAAGAGAGACCGGCAGTACCGGTTTCAGAATGGGGAAGGCAGGTACGCGGTATAAAGAAAACAATAAAATTAACAATTTCTTCAGCGGTGACAGGAACACGACCTGCTGGCTCCGCGGAAAAAAAGAAACTGACGAGAGCTGGTCAGGAAGGCGGGAAGGCAGCGCGCATGTGCAGTGGGAGGCCCCAAAAGCTTTTAATCTGAAAAGCTGGGGAGCTTTCCCGCGCGGGCTCCGTCGGTACCGACGTACCCATATGTGATGACTTATTCCTGCTTGTTCCTGGAGATCCATGCTTATTTGCACAGCTGCACCAGTCCACCTTGCCAGCTGCTGGAGGTAGATAAAAAATTAAACCTTACCTGCTAATTGATGTTCCTTCAGTCCAGTCCCGGCACCTTTGGGTATTCACACCCTTCCAAGCAGCTTGGAGACTGAGCATATCATGATCTTCATGACCTCACCCTAGATAGTCACCTAGTTCCTCCCCCAGCCTTCAGTATCCTATTAATAAAGCAGACTCACAGAAACCACCATTAGAATCAAAACGTTTAAAAATTAATTAACTTGTTAAAACAAAAAATTCCCTCTCCCACCAGGGAAGGAGAGTGAAACATGTTCACCTGTCATGGGAGCCAGCAATTGTCAGGAGATCTAATTACTGCTCCTGCGCAGCTGCTCTCTTACTCCTTTCATCATGTCTTTTTTTTTTTTTTTTTTTTTTTTTGCGTCTTGTACTCCTATTCCCCAGACATCCATGATTTGAAGCAGGTATCATTCTTGCAGCCAGGGAACCACCTGCTAACAATTATGGAAGGACAGATATGGAAGGACAGACTAGATAGGCCATGTGGTCTTTTTCTGTCATCATATTTCTATGTTTCAATGTTAGCCTCAGCTATCTGCTATCCACTATTTGAGAGGGATTGAGGACTGGACTAAAATAACTCAAGGAACATCAATTAGCAGGTAAGGTCTAATTTCTTCTTCCATTTCGTTCCTCCAGTCCACTCCAGGCTCCTTTCGGATGTACCATAGCAGTACTATCCATGTTAACCTGGCCTGCAGTATAGAGGAGCCAAAATGAACATAAGAACATAAGATATGCCATACTGGGTCAGACCAAGGTCCATCAAGCCCAGTATCCTGTTTCCAACAGTGGCCAATCTAGGTCATACATACCTAGCAGTTTCCCCAAAAGACACAGGTTCCACAATGCTTGTACTGGGTCAAGCATTGATATCTTGGGTCCCTTCTTAATAATGTTTTATGGACCTTTCCTCCAGGAACTTGTCCAAACCTTTTTTAAACCCAGCTACACTAACAGCCTTTACTACATCCTCCGGTAACAAATTCCAGAGTTTCATTACACGTTGAGTGAAAAAATATTTTCTTTTATTAGTCTTAAATAGTTTACCCTGTAGCTTCATTGCATGTCCCCTAGTCTTTCTAGATTCTGATAACGTAAACAATCGATCTACGTTTACCCGTTCCACTCCGTTCATTAATTTATAGACTTCTATCATATCTCCCCTCAGCCGTCTCTTCTCCAGGTTAAAGAGCCCTAACCTTTTTAGCCTTTCTTCATAGGAGTATCCTTCCATCCCCTTTACCATTTTGGTGGCTTTTCGCTAAACCTTTTCTAACAACACTATATCCTTTAAGATATGGCGACCAGAACTGCACACAATATTCAAGGTGCTGTCTCACCATGGAACGATATAGAGGCATTATAATATCTTTTGTTTTATTTTCCATTCCTTTCCTTATGATACCAAGCATTCTATTTGCTCTCTTGGCCACCGCTGCACACTGGGCTGAGGGTTTTAACATGGTATCCACAATGACGCCTAAATCTTTTTCCTGGGTGGTGGTTCCTAATGCGTAACCTTGCATCACGTAACCATAGTTTGGGTTGTTCTTCCCTAGGTGCATAACTTTGCACTTGTCCACATTAAATTTCATCTGCCATTTTGATGCCCAGTCTTCCAATTTATCAAGATCCTCTTGCAATTTTCCACAATCCTCTTGGGTTTTAACAACTTTAAATAGTTTTGTCTCATCTGCAAATTTGATAACCTCACTCTTTATTCCCCTTTCCAGGTCATTTATGAATATGTCAAAAATCAGCGGACCCAGCACAGATCCCTGGGGTACACCACTATTCACCTTTCTCCACTGGGAAAATTGGCCATTTTGCCCTACCTTCTCTTCTGCTTTCTATCTTTTAACCAGTTCCTGATCCACAATAGTACACTGCCTCCTATCCCATGACTCTTTAGTTTTGCCAAACGTCTCTGATGAGGGACCTTGTCATTGGCTTTCTGAAAGTCCAGATACACCATGTCAACCAACTCACCTTTGTCTACCTGTTTATTCACATCTTCAAAAAAACAAAACAGATTATTAAAACAAGATCTTCCTGGTCTAAAGCCATGTTGGCTGTCTCCCATTAAGCCATGACTATCTACATGTTCAGTAATTTTGTTCTTTATGATGGTTTTTACCATTTTTCCCGGTACTGACGTCAGGCTCACCAGTCTGTAGTTTCCCTGATCACCCCTGGAACCCTTTTTAAAAATTGGTGTTACATTGGCGATCCTCCAATCTTCAGGTATTAGAGATGATTTTAATGATAGTTCACAGATTACTAATAGCAGGTCTGCAATCTCATATTTCAGTTCTTTCAACACCCTTGGATGTATACCATCCGGCCCAGGTGATTTGCTACTTTTCAGTTTATCTAATAGTTGTAATACATCTTCCCAATGTATCGATATTTCCTTCAATTCTTCCACACCTTTAAATACCACTTCAGTCACGGGTAACATCCCTACTTCTTCCTCAGTAAAGACCGAAGCAAAGAATTCATTCAGTCTCTCTGCTATCGCCTTGTCGCCTGTTAGTGCCCCTTTAACCCCTCTATCATCTGTACCAACTGACTCTCACAGGTTTTTTGCTACGAATGTACTTGAAAAAGTCTTTATTTCTCGTTTTTGCTTCCACAGCAAGCTTCTTCTCAAATTCTCCCTTTGCCTGCCTTATCAATGCCTTGCATTTGACTTGCCAGTGCCTGTGCTGTTTCCAGGTTTCGTCGTTTGGCTCTTTTTTTTTTTTCTTTTTTTTTTACTTTTTATTAATTTTTCATACATTAAACAAAAAGCAAAATGCACTTTGAAATCACTGGCAAAACAGGAAAAATAGCCATCATAATACAAATAAGAAATAATACAGCATTAGCCATATTTAAGCCCACTATTATTAAAATGGGAGGAGGCTTCAGGAAACAAACAAAAAGGCAAAATAATTACATAGCAGTGTGAGACCTATACGTCAGCCGAATGGGAATCAGCAACAATCACAGAATTTTCCCTAGCCACAAGAAACTCCAGCAGTTAATTGGGTTCAAAAAACAAATACAACTTTTCTTTATAGGTAACATGACACTTAGCTGGAAAACTCAACAAAAAAGACCCACCAAGGGAAAGGATCCTGGGTTTCAACCTCAGAAATTCCTTCCTCCTTAACTGGATTTCCTTACTATCCCCTCCTCCACTAATTAAATCAAACGCGATCGTGCTATGATCACTATTGCCAAGTGGCCCCAACAACCTTATCTCTTGCACTAGATCTGGTGTTCCACTAAGGACTAGGTCTAATATGGCTTCCCCTCTGGTCGGTTCATGAACCAGCTGCTCCAAGAAGCAGTCATTTATTTCATCTAGGAACATTATCTCCCTAGCATGTCCTGCCGTGACACTGACCCAGTTGATAGCGGGGTAATTGAAATCACCCAGTATTATTACTGCACTGTAACTTTTGTTAGCTTCCTTGATTTCTTTGAGCATTTCATCATCCATTTGTTCATTCTGGCCAGGCGGTCGATAATACACCCCCACTGCCATCGCCTTCCCCTTTTTACATGGAATTTCAATCCACAGAGATTCTACAGCAAATTTTGTTCCCTGCAAAACTTTAATCCTTTCTGACTCAATGCCCTCTCTAACAGAGCGCAACCCCTCCACCAATTTGATCAGCTCTATCATTACATTATAGTTTGTACCCAGGTATCACAGTGTCCCACTGGTTATTTATTTATTTACATTCTCTTATATACCGCGCTATTCTGCATTAGTGCGGTTTACATTGAACAAACTGAAATTACATTGAACAGGGTATTATAACTTGGAGATAACTATTTTACAGGGAACATAGGCTATGGAAGGTTAAGTGGCTTGCCCAAGACCACAAGGAGCACCTGTGGGACTAGAAACCCCAGTCCTTCCAGCCCAAGGTTGCTGTCCTCTGGTGGGATTTGAACCCCTGACCTTCCAGCCTTATGTACCTTGCCCCAACCACTAGGCTACTCCTCCAATCCACATGGTTGTCCTCCTTCCCCCATGTCTGATATTCCAATCATATCTAACCTCTCATTTAGTGCTATATATTTTAACTCTCCCATCTTATTTTTTAGACTTCTAGCATTTGCATACAAGCATTTTAGAGACTGTATTTTATTCATATTAATTTGGCTATTGGTAGACATGGGTAATTTGGGATCTTTAAGCTCTGTCCTCAAAGGCAGCGGCATTGGATGGCTCTGAACAGCCTGCTCTCTCCCTGGACCGGTCACGGAGCTCCGAGCATCGGCCCGGATCCTCGGAGATGGAGCATCCAACAAAGCTTCCATTAAAAGAGGGCTGCTACACAGTACCCTGTCCTGTGCTGCTGAGGTAAGCTATATTCTGATTTGAATTAAATTATAGCTCTTTGCTGCTGCTAGGCTCTAACTTATTATGAAATTTAAACTACAAGTTATCTGCTGGGTTCCAAATTTTACCAGAAAGCTCTCTTCTGTGTTTTAGATTTAAACTTAAACTGCTGCTACTAGACCCTGACTGATTTAACAAAAAACAGTGGGTTCACAGATTAATTAGCTTTAATACAAAGAATTCCTTTCAGAAAATTCCCAGAAGTATATACTCACAATTGCAGATCTCTCTCCAGAAGTAACAGTCCCCTTTTCTAGTCCTTCAAGAATGAAGGAAGAGAAAGAGTCCCAGATAGCCACTCTACATATATCTACAGGTGACATTAGACTAAACTCTACCTATGATGCTGCCTGAGCACAAGTTGAATACACCCGCAAACTGACAGGCACCGGCTAATACCTCAGCAGATAAGTAGAGTAGATGATCTCTCTAATTCATCTGGAAATGGACACCTTGGACGTCACCTCTCCCTTACACAGCCCTCCAAATAATGCAAACAGGTGCTCAGACCTAGAGGGGTTTTCTGTGCTCTTCAGGTACCTCTAACACGTGACGCACATCAAGGCTTCGTAAAAGAGGATCAGATGCCACCGCACCCTCCGTCCCCGAGAATACCGAAAGGGACACCGATTGGGTCAGGTGGAAAAATGAACTTACAGCCGGTTCCCTCTTTCGTGCTGAAGGTAAGACCACATTATCTCTCACTATCACTAGATATGACTCCCTACACGACAACACCTGGAGCTCCGAAATCCTTCTAGCTGAACAAATGACCACCAAAAACACCGCCTTCAACGTCAAGTCCTTCACGGTGCAGTCCATCAAAGACTCAAAAGACAATTCCGTCAGGACAGACAACGGCAAGTTGATATCACACAGTGGGACAACCAAACGCACTGGCGGTCGCATCTACTTCACCGCTTTAAGAAAGCCTCTCGCCCGGATGTAGGGTGCTAAGGTCACCCCTCCAACAAGGTCCCTATAGCAAGAGAGCTGCTACCTGCACCCTTAAGGAGCTGCCGGCCAAGCCCTTATTCATTCCAGCCTGAACGCCAGGATGTTCGGCACCATACACTGCATAGCGGAACACTCTTGTGTCTCACACCAATGCTCAAAACACTCTCCATACACCAGCTCACTAATTGTCTGAATACGCTCTGACTTGAGCCTCCATTCCATCGGGTTGATTCTCTGCTGAGATAGTCCACCTCTGTTTTCACGCCTGGCCACGTGCGCAGCCAATAGTGCCAAGAGATTCTTCTCCACCCATTCCATCAATGGCCCAGCCTCCTCTTCCAATTGTGCGCTGCCTGTACCGCCCTGCCAGTTGATGTATGCTACCGTTGCAGCATTGTCAGAGAACACCCTCACTGCTTTCCCCCTTAACCGGTGCTGAAAGCCTTGCAGGGCCAGAAAACCTGCTCTCAACTCTAACCGGTTTATGGGCCACTGTGCTTCCTGTAAACAGCCCCTACATAAACTGTGCCTCGCAATGTGTGCCCCAGCCGATTAGACTGGCATACGTCGTGAGGTGCACTCAGTCAGGTATCCCTTCAGGAGCATGTCTGTTCGCAGCCATCACTGTAGTACGTTCCACATTTCCACCATGCAGGCAGGTATTGGGAAAGTGGGTGAATCTACACTGATCTTCTGTGCCGCAGTGCTCTCTGTAGCAGTCTCATGTGCACTCGTGCCCACAGGACCATTTCTATCGACGACACCATGGACCCCAACACCTGCAAGTAATGCCATGCTGTCGGCCTTTGCATTTGCTGAAACTGCTGATCTGCCCCTGCAGCTTGTGTGCTCTCACTATTGGCAGCGACACTAGTCACATGCCCATCTGAAACGACGTGCCTAGATATTTGAGGTCTTGTGACGGCGTGACCAGACTCTTTGCAAAATTCACCACCCATCCTAAACTCTGGAGGAATGTGATGACTCTCTCTGTCACCCTCACACTCTCCTCTAGGGATTTTGCTCTTATGAGCCAGTCATCGAGGTAAGGGTGGACCAGAATGCCTGCCTATCTTAATGCTGCCACCACTACCCACCATGACCTTGGTGAAAGTCCAGGGGGAGCTGTCACCAGTCCAAAGGCCAATGCCCAAAACTGAAAGTGCCCCCTGTCAACATGAACCTGAGAAACTGCTAGTGCTCTGCCCATATCAAGATGTGGAGGTAAGCCTCAGTGAGGTCGAGGTATGTTAAGAATTCCCCTTCTTGGGCCGCCACATCACGGACCACGTTTCCATGTGAAAGTGCAGTACCCATAGGGTTTGACTGACATATTTGAGGTCTAGGATTGGACTAAAGGTACCTTCTTTCTTTGGCACCACGAAGTAGATGGACTAATCGACCACATCGGCATTGGCTTTGGGGCACTTCCACCACCACCTGCAGTGCCAGCAAGCACCGCAGGGTTTCCTCCACTGCTTTCTGCTTCAGCTGTGCCTTGCAGGGGGAATTGATAAAAGCGTCCCAGAGGAGCAGAGCGAATTCCAGGGTATAGCCTTCCTGGATCACCTCCAGCATCCACTGGTCAGTTGTGATTCAGGTTCAGGCGTTGTAAAACTCCTGTAGCCGACTCCCTGGACCTGGCCTGCCCTCGCATCATTGCTGTTTCTTGGGAGCTGTTGAGGCGGAAGAGTAGAATCCTATTCCCGTGCCTCTGAATCCCTGAAAGGATGGCCCCCTCAGCAACCAAAACCTCAGAAAAACTCTCGGTTGACCTCTCCCTGCGGATGACAACTGTCTCAATTTCTGTTTGTCCTCCAGAAATCATCCTCATTTAGATTCTCCTAGGTCCTTTACCAGCTTCTCTAGGTCTTCTCCAAACAAAAGCTTACCCCTGAACGGTAGTTTGCTCAGCCTAGACTTGGAGGATACATCTGCTGACCAATTTCAGAGTTATAAATATCACCTCACTGCTACCACTGAGGCCATACCCTTGGACATGCACCTAATAAAGTCAAAGAAGGCATCCGCTAGATAAGCAACCCCAGACTCCAACTTTGCTGCCTCTGGGAGTCACATCTGTTCAGCTTCCGAGTCTAAGATCCCTTGTGCCTATCAGAGACAGGTCCTGACCACAAAGGCTCCACATACCGAAGCCTGCAATGGACAGGGCATGAGTCAAACGCCTGCTTCAGGAAAGTCTCCAACTTGCGGTCCTGTACATCCTTGAGGGCTGAACTACCTCTACCAGGATAGTCATCTGCTTTGTCACCGCCGAGACCACTGCATCCACTTTAGGAGCACGGAAGAGTTCGCTGTCCCGATCTGGCAGAGGGTAAAGTCGAGCCATCATTCGAGTACCCCTAAGCTCCCCTTCAGGAACATCCCATTCATTCTGAATCATGCATCTCATGAGTCTATGCAAGGGGAACACCTTCTGTGTTGACCAAACGACCTGAAACAGTAGGTCCTCCAGAGGTTTCTCTTCCTCTTGTGCCTCCATGCGAACATTCAATATTTTAGCGGACTGCGCTATCAAAGCCGCCAATTCCTCTCTGCGGAAAACCCAGATAGATAATGTGAGAATCCTCTGCCTATGGGATCTCTCCTTCCTCCAACTCAAAGTTCGGTGCCCCTTCCTCCTCCAGCAGTCTCTTCCCAGAGGCTTTTGTCCATTCATCACTTACTGGGACCCGGCTCCTCCTCTGTCCCTTCTAGCACTAAGCTTGCATCAGAGGACCACTTAGTTCCACCCCTAGGAGCTGTCAGTTTCTTCTCCATTTTAAGCAAAAGGCTTTGTGAAGCAGGAGCACAAATTCTGGTGAGAAACCTCCTTGAGCGCTCACTCCTTGCTCCTCCCTAGAGCCACTCACCTTCAACACCTTCTTCCCTTTGCCCTTCGGGGCCTTGACAGGGAGAGGTTCTCTTCCTTCCACGCCTACTGATGCTATTTTAATGGGTGCTGCAGAGGGCCTAGCGATTTTACGGTCTGCCCCACTGCCTGAGGACCTGTCTGGCCTGTCCTCCTGCAGATCTACCTCAATGGACAGAGATTCAGCCTCACACCCCCTGCAGAACCCAGCCGCAGACACTGAACCCCTGTGTGACCCACAGGTCACGCAGGTCTGTCTTGCTGGCATGCCTGCCCCCCCCCCCTTTATTTATTTTTACTGCAGTGTTAGCATGCCAGTAATGAAAATAAAGAAAATCCACAACAAGGGAGCGTAACAGACTGCCTTGAGAGCCTCCTGTAAATTACGATGCTTCCGCACTGCTCTAAAAGTTCCCACACTCATCCAAGATTGCCGCCGCTACCACACTGCTCCCTCAGACTGCCAGTTTTACTCTGCTGCTCCCTTATGCAGCAAGAACTGACACTTTCCCTGGTGCCGGAACAGCCGCACAGCCAACTTCAGGGCTTCAGCATCGGGTGGAGAAGAGGCTAATGAGTACCTGGTCTCTTGCAGTGAGACGACTCCTCACCCCATCAAACTGCAGCTCCGGAGTAGTCACGCCTGCGCTTCTGGTCCCGGTAAGCAGGTTTTCACTCCTGCCCTGGCTTGCCAGTGGCTCTCCCGCCCTGCTCCACTCCGGTTTGCTACCCTTCTCCCCCACAGGGAGTAGCATGGTCCTGGCAAAATCACCAAGTGCCCTTTTTTGTCCCCCACAATCTCTGTACAGACCAACTGCTCCCCCAGCTCTTGACGGCTGCTGTCCCATCACCACTGCGTTGGTGATCCCCACAGTGCTATATTTGGCTAATTTCCAAAAATTTCTCAATTTAATTGGCTATTTGTTCCTTCAGTGAGCCCTAGCAATGGGATTCATGCCTCTACAGCTGCTTGGAGACTGAGATACTGGGGGAGGGCCAGCTGACTATCTAGGGTGAGGTCATGAAAATTATGACATGCTCAGTCTCCAAGCTGCTCGAAGGGCATGAATACCCAAAGGTGCCAGGACAGGACTGGACTGGAGGAACAAAATGGAATTCTGGTTTCTCTCAGTGCTGTACCAGAGGATTATGCCAAGTTATGACATCACAGAGCTATACAAAGTTTGCCTTCACCTGCTATCTGGGCAGCATAACCCACTCGTTTAAATCAGGGGTTCTCAACTCCGTCCTCTGAAAAAACACCTAGCTAGTTAGGTTTTCAGGATACCAACAATGAATATATGATAGAGATCTGCAAACAATGGTGGCAGTGCATGCTAATCTCTCATATGCATATTCATTGTGGTTATCTTGAAAACCTGATTGGTCTAGACTGATCTAGAAGGATAAGGTAGCTTCAGTTCTTTTAATTCAAGAAACTCATCTCCTGAAAAACAACAAGCACTTGGTCAGGAGCACCCTTAAAAAAAAAACAAAAAAACACCCCATTTTGTGGTTTTGGGTCTTTAATTTTTCAAACAGTCAGGGGACCTCGTTTTGGTGGTGCTGTTACTATTCCAGCTGTGGTGGGAATGCCGCCTCAAAAGGCAGCTTGCTACTCGGCCAGACATTCCAGTGTTGAATACATTACTTTGATTGCAGCCAAGTATGATTTTGGGGGTTTTTTTGTTGGCAGCATTTTTGGCAATGCTTTAGCTGTGTTCTCCATTGCTTTAGGATTTTCAGCCTTTGGATGAGTGTTTTGTTTTTATTGATAGTTTAAGGTTTAATATACAAAGCAAATCAAAGTAGTAAATATGCAAACAAACTTAATACAAAAAAAAGCAAAATTCCATGTTTCTTAGCCCCCATCATAAGCAAGCAGATCCCTCCAAGCACTGTAACATACAACAATTGAATGCTAGGAAAACAAACCCATCTCCTGAAATAAAGCTACGGAAAAACTTTTAAGCAAATGTCCAGGAAGCGTGGACATCCAAGTCCTGTTTACCCAAAAGAAAATTCTTCAACTGAAGCGGTTCCATATAGTGTTAGTGTGGTATACACACATACATACACACACACCCTCGATAGATAACCAGGTATTTTACAGGGAAATCAAAGAAAGAAGGTTCCTCTAACTACCAACACCTTGGGTTTGAGCTGGAGACAGCTCCTTCTGCATATTTGAGTATACCTAGATACATCTGGAAAAAGCAAATTTGTTTATCACAAAACAAAATGGAAATTACACTTACCTGGTAATTGTAGTTCCTGAAGGGTCTGGTTTAGTCCTCCACTTCCGGGTAGTGTACCTCCTCCTGCAGCACGGAGACTGGACCAATCAAAATCTTGCTCTCATACCGTAACCTGCTGGAGCTCCCATCAGACCCCCAGTGACCTATTAACAAAGCAGACTCAAAGAAGCAACACTTGAAGAAAGTATAAACAGGAACCATGAACTAATAACATTCCTGCGCTGAGAAAGTGACCCCCTCCCCAAACGAGGAAGCCTAGACTCTGCCCCGCGCGTCCGTCGCCCATGAAAGCTCGCAGACAGCTAGCGAGACAAAAAAAACCCGAAAAGCATGTTTTAATTCTTCAATCGAAGAGAGACCTCCGACAAAATCAGAAAGAGCGCACCGACTCCGAGTTGCCAGCGCGCCGACAGGCATCAGAAAACAAAAAACGCGCCGCAAGAGCGAACCTGAGATATGGGAGGGAAGGAGGACTAAACTAGACCCTTCAGGAACTACAATTACCAGGTAAGTGTAATTTCCATTTCCTGAGCGGTAGTCTAGTTTAGTCCTCCACTTCCGGGATGTAACAGAGCAGTTAGGAACGGGCGGGGACCCTGCAACCCGGCACGCAAAACCGCCGACCCAAAGCAAGAATCCCGAGTGGCCGAAACATCCAAGCGGTAGTGCTTACTGAAAGCATGCATGGACGACCAAGTAGCCGCTTTGCAAATCTCCACTGGCGGAACCAAAGCATGTTCGGCCCACGACGCCGCCTGCGCCCGAGTAGAGTGCGCCCGCAGCCCCACGGGAACCACTCGGCCTTGCAGAAGATAAGCGGCAGCAATCGCCTCCTTAATCCACCGGGAAATAGACGACTTGGCCGCAGCCTCGCCTCTGCGCAGTCCGCCAAAAAGAACAAATAAGCGATCTGACTTACGGAAGGCTTCTGAAACTTTCAAATAACGGCGGAGAACCTGTCGAACATCCAAGGAATGCAGATCGCCCCCAGACGCATTCGCTGTATCAGAGTGAAAAACTGGAAGAAAGACAGTTTGATTCAGATGAAAAGGAGAGACTACCTTAGGTAGAAAAGGCGGCACCGGTCTCAAAACCACGCGATCATGAGAAAAGGACAAAAACGGCTCCCGGCACGAAAGCGCCTGCAACTCCGAAATTCGCCGCGCTGAACAAATGGCCACGAGAAAAACAGTTTTCAGAGTGAGATCCTTGACCGACGCTTGCCGCAACAGCTCAAACGGTCGAGCAGCCAAAGCCTTCAAGACCAAATTCAAAGCCCAAGGAGGAACGACAACCCTGCGGGAAGGCCGAAGTCGGCCGACGGCTCTCAAGAAACGCTGGACGTCCGCGTGTCTCCCCAGCGAGACCCCCAGCACCTTGCCCCTGTAGCAGGCGAGGGCCGTCAGCTGGACCTTCAAAGAACTGGCCGCGAGCCCCTTATCAAAACCGTCCTGCAAGAAATTGAGAATGATGGAAACAGTAGACATCGCCGCTCGAACGCCCCGACGCGAACACCAGTCCTCAAAAATGCGCTATACGCGGACATATGCGAGGGAAGTGGATGACTTGCGAGCTCGTAGCAGTGTAGAAATCACTGCGGCAGAATAGCCCTTCTTTAAGCGAGCCCTTTCAATGGCCAGACCGTAAGCGAGAATCGATCCACCTGAGGCATCCTCAGCGGACCTTGCAACAGCAGATCCGTCCATATCGGCAGCTTCCAGGGATGCCCGTCGACCAGGCGTACCAAATCGGTGTACCAGGGACGCCGGGGCCAATCCGGAGCCACGAGCAACACCCGACCGCCATGCGCCTCGATGCGCTGGATGACTCTGCCGATCAACGCCCACGGCGGGAAGATATACAGAAGGCCGCTCCTGGGCCACGGCTGAATAAGGGCGTCTATGCCCTCGGACATGGGTTCCCTTCGTCTGCTGAAGAAGCGTCCCGTCTTGGCCGATTGAAACGTCGCCATGAGGTCCATCAGCAGAGGGCCCCACCGGCGAACTATCTGCGCGTAGACCTGAGGGTGTAACTCCCACTCTCCGGGATCCACCTGCACCCTGCTGAGAAAATCCGCCATGACATTGTCTTTCCCTGCGATATGCGCTGCCGATAGCGCCGACAGACGAAGCTCGACCCATTGGAATAACGCGTCTGCCTCCTCTTCCAAGGCCACACTTCCCGTGCCGCCCTGCCGGTTGATGTAGGCTACCGTCGCCGAATTGTCCGAAAGAACCCGGACCACTCCGCCCTGCAGATTTGCTTCGAAGGCTTCCAGGGCTCTCCGAACCGCGCGAAGCTCTAGCCAGTTGATCGACCAGGAGACCTCCTGAGCCGACCAAGTCCCCTGCGCGAAGCAACCCTCGCAGTGGGCACCCCAGCCGAGGAGACTGGCATCCGTAATCACCGGGATCCAGTGAGGCTGTTACAGGGGCATGCCCGCACGCAACGTCCGGGAGCACCCCCACCACCGTAGCGCCTGACGAACCCAGAGCGGACAAGGCAACCACTTGTTGAGCGAATCCGACTGGTTCGACCATCGTCGCAAGAGCGACCTCTGTAGAGGTCGCATGTGAAACCGGGCCCAGGGAACCACCTCCAGAGTAGCCGCCATCGTCCCCAGCACTCGCAGGTACCACCAAGCCGAGGGAGCGGACATCTTGAGGAAGGCTTTCACCAGGGTTTGCAAGGCCTGAACACGCCGTAGCGGTAAGCAAACCAACCCTCTCGCAGTGTCGAACTGAACCCCGAGATATTCGAGACTCTGAGTCGGCACCAACTGGCTCTTCTGCGTATTTACCACCCAGCCTAGCGATTGCAGAAGAGACACCACTCTTTCTGTAGCCCGCAAGCTCTCCTCTTTGGACTTCGCACGAATCAACCAGTCGTCCAGGTAAGGGTGGACCAGGATCCCGTCCCGCCTTAATGCCGCAGCGACGACTACCATGATCTTGGTGAATGTACGCAGAGCGGTTGCCAATCCAAAAGGCAGAGCTTGAAACTGAAAATGACCCCAGGGGAACACAAACCGGAGAAAACGCTGGTGGACCGGCCGGATGGGAATGTGTAAATAAGCCTCGGTCAAATCCAGAGACGTGAGGAACTCTCCCTTCCGAACCGCCACAATGACGGAGCGGAGAGTTTCCATGCGGAAATGAGGAACGCGAAGACAACGGTTGACCCCTTTGAGATCCAGAATGGGACGGAGAGTACCGCCCTTCTTTGGCACCACGAAATAAATAGAGTAACGACCCAGCCCGCGCTCAGCCGCCGGACGGGAACAACCGCACCCAAAGCAAGAAGCCGATCCAACGTCAAGCGAAGAGCGGATTCCTTGTGCGGGCCTCTGCTGGAAGACAGAACGAAGGACTCTCGAAGAGGACTGGCAAATTCGAGGGCATAGCCCTCTCGGATGACCTCCAACACCCATTGATCTGAGGTGATGCGGGCCCAAGCTGGCAAGAAATTCCGAAGACGGCCCCCGATAACTGGACACTTCTCCGGAAGGCGCCTGGCGTCATTGCGGCTTGCGAGAGAAAGAGGATGAAGCCGAGGAGGCCGCAGGGGAAAATCCCCTGCCGGCTCCCCGGAAGCCGCGAAACCCCTGAGACCGGTACCCAACGCGGCCCCTTTGGGAACTCCACAAACGGGATGAGCGAAATCTGCGAAAGTTACGAGAAGAACCTCTCGGGAGAGACGTAGCTCTGCCAAGCTTAGGCTTATCCTCCGGCAGCCTACCTCCTTTGGAGTCTCCTAAATCCTTCACTAGCTTATCCAAATCCTCACCAAACAGTAACTTCCCTTTAAAAGGAAGCTTGCTGAGTTGCGACTTAGAGGAACTGTCCGCAGACCAATTCCGCAACCAAATAGACCGGCGCGCCGCCACCAAGGACGCCATGCTGTTAGCCAAAGTGCGAATCAAATCATAATGAACATCCGCCAAGTACGCTGAACCAGACTCCAAACGGGTCACTTCGAGCATCTTTTGTTGGTCAAAGGGGGCATCCTGACGTAAACGCTGAGCCCACCGTAAACAGGCTCGAGCCACCCAGGCCCCACAAATAGAGGCCTGCAGAGACAAGGCATTGGTTTCAAAGGCCTGCTTCAACAGACCATCCACCTTCTTGTCTTGCGGATCTTTCAAAGCCGCACTGCCTTCGACCGGAATTGTAGTCTTTTTAGTGACCGCCGAAACCAGAGCATCAACCCGCGGAGACCGAAACTTGTCCTTGTCCTTGTCAGCCAGAGGATACAACCGGTTCATTGTACGAATGCCTTTCAGCCCGGCCTCAGGCTGATCCCATTCAGACTGAATCATCTGAGTTACCACACGATGGATGGGAAAAACCAGCTGAGAGTCTCGCACCGCTTGGATGAGGGGATCTTCCAGACCCTCATCCTCCGCCGAAGGGATGGAAGCCAGATTAAGGGCCTGAAGGGACTCCGTAATTAACGGAGCCAACTCCTCTTTCCGAAATACGCAAATGATCCGCGCCTGATCCTCGGGATCCGGAATCTCTCCCTCTTCCAACGGATCAGCAAAGTCGTCGGACTCTAGCGCCAGATCAGACTCCGGCCAGTCAGTGTCAGCACACTCAACGGACAAGCGAGAGCGCTTAACTGGCTGAGAGACAGAACACTGATTTTCGTCCCCCAAACGGGAAGGAAAAAGCGAAGAAGCAACCCCGGACTCTGGGATCTTGCCCAGACGGCCTAGCTGGAAGGCCTGATGCATCAAGAGAATAAAATCAGGCGAAAAAAACCCAGCGAAGAAGAGCCCGACGGAGCTTCGGGCAACGAAGGTCCCTGTCCTTTTGACGCCTCAGGAGAGACTGGCAATGGAGACCCAGGAGATGGCATCAGGACAGGCTGCTTGGCCAGGCTATCCGGACCCAAAACCACCTTGTCAGCCATTTGGAGCTCGAGGGCTGAAGAAACTGAAGAACAGCCCTTGCAAACTCCAGAATCTGTAATAGCCCCTCTGCGAGAACCGCAGACCAAACATTGGGGTCGAGACGCCATGAAAGAAGCAGGCTCGTGGAGAAAACAGCTGAGAAGACCTGCAGGACAAGGCCTTGACGTGACTGCCTCTACTCCGTGTTTTTTGTTTTTTTTAAGAGAAGGAATCCGACGAGACAGAGGGCTTCAGCCTTGTAAACAAAACCAGAAACTGGAAAGGGCAGCCGCAGCAGCTCCTCACACCACTGAAAAAAACGCGGGAAAGCAAACGGAGTCCGGCGCGATAAAATGGCCGCCGGCACCCACTGCTGAGGAAATAACCGGCGGGAAAACTAAAACAATGCAGAAAACCGCGCGATCCGCAGCCCGACACGGAAAACAGCCCCAAAATAAAGAACAAAATAAAAACGCCGCTAAAAGCACAGCTGATGCTGTGAGACTCACCGCTGCTTGCAAGGACGCGGCTCCGACGAAACGCTGAGAAGACGCGGCACCGCGGTACAGCCCCAATTCTGCAGAGAAATCGCAGCTACCGTGGAATGCAGCCCACGCCGTGACAATCCTACGGCCGGCTGACCCGGAGCAATGGGGCTGTCCAGACTAGATCTCACCTCCGTACTGTCCAGGAGGGAGATCAATAGTCAGCCGCTGCCTGCAGATCCCCCACAGACTCGGAGAGCAGAAGCAGGCAGAGCAGGTGCCTCAAACAGCCCCCCCTTTAGAAAGCTGCTTACTAAAATTAAAGGGACAGCTACTAAAAAAAAAAGGAAAGAAAAGGTATACCAGAAAAATAAACAATAAACCCCAAGGAAAAAAACTAACAAGTGTTGCCTCAAAGTCCCTAAGTGAGCCCAGCTACAGGCTCACAAGTCCTCCTGCTGCACGGAGACTGGACACACTGGGGGTCTGATGGGAGCTCCAGCAGGATACGGTATGAGAGCAAGATTTTGATTGGTCCAGTCTCCGTGCTGCAGGAGGAGGTACACTACCCGGAAGTGGAGGACTAAACTAGACTACCGCTCAGGAACTATCCTTTTTACGGAAATATTCCTTCAGTATCTTTATCCAGGTCAGTACCAAATGAGGCAATTAAAGTGGCCAGAGATTAGATCTTATCAACTGAAGACCTAAGGGAATTAGTTAAATTCAATTCTACAGTTAGTCTTTGATATACCACCTATGACTAATGGTATCTAGGCAGGTAACAACAACAATATACATAGCTACAGAAACAAAATTGTGGGGGGCGGACAATCAGATGAGTGGATTGGGGGGGGGGGGAGGACCTAGGTAACAATTTGTTAATATTCATCCAAGGGAAACACAAAGGGAGGGAGGGAGATATATAGACAAATGATTAGTTAGCATTTGGTGCTGTATTTGAAACAGCTGTCAGGACATGCTCAAGGCAGATCAAGGGCAGATGGAAATTAAGGAGGAGCCGCAACGGGGAAGGCTAATAGAAAGAAGTGGGTTTTAAGTTGCGACTTAAGGCAAGAGAAAGAAGGTTGAGAATGTAGGACCAGAGGAAGGAAATTCCAGTGAGGGGGGGGGGGGGGCTGGGGCTAGCCACCTGAAAAGAAGAGGAGTGAGCAGTAGAAGAATGGATGAGGCAGAGGCCAGGGACCACCAGAAGGTGCTGAGAGGCCGATCGAAGAGTATGCTGAGGGACATATGAAGCGAGTAACTGATAGAAAAGAAGGGTTGCCAGAATAAAGTGTCTGATATGTGTGAATGAGGAGCTTGAACCTGATGTGATAGACTACCAGAAGCCAGTATTCGACGTGGTCAAATTTGCAGACACCATGGAGAAGTCTGATGGAGGTGTTCTGAATGAGTTGTAAGCGACTGATCTGATAGAAGGGAAGACCAGAGAATAGAGCATTAGCGTAGTTAAGATGAGAGATTACCAAGGAGAGAAGAAGCAGGCGAGTGGATGATAGGTCAAGCAGTTTTCAAATACAGTAGATTTGACATAGGGTGATGAGAGACCAAATTAGGCATGCCAGGGGGCAAGGAATACATTGAAGAGAATAGGGCCCAAGACAGAACCCTACAGGATTCCACCGTGAAGAGTCAGGGGCTGAGAGCTGAGACCACTATGAGACATGGAAGACATGATCATGAAAGGAAGGAGAAAAGCCAGGCCAGAGCCGAACCGGAAACACCAATAGAAAAGAGTTGGGAAAGGAGAAGAGAGCGATTAACTAGATCAAAAGCTGTCATAAGATCGAGAGAAACTAGAAGAGCATTGTGCCGAGATGTGAGAGCTGTATGAAGAAAAGTGTAGTTATTCACCTGTAACAGTTGTTTATTTAGCTGTTTTTTATACCACCTTATCAAGCATCAAAGCTGTTTACAGGGAACAATAGCAATTACAATGAACAGTAAACAACTAAAATACTGGATTACATTTCCATACAGGGTAATTCCTAGAAACGTATTTACAATTGCACATATTTACAGTGAGATTTTGGCAAAACATTTAGAGAGATGAGGCAGTTTACATCGTTACATTTGATGTAATTACATGGGCGGCAGCAGATCAGTGTGCATGTTGGGTGAGCATATTGTAACAAAAATGACAGTCCTAAATACTACTATCTCAGAATGAATATCTACTTAGATGTGTGCTGCACAAGTGCTTATTTCATCGAGAGATGTACCTTAGAACCAGGTCTCAGACTTTTATCAGTACTTATAATGGGAATTACCCTTGCAGTACTTTTTAGCATCAATGACCACGGTTCTCAATATCGTTCCTTTCCTTAAAACTATCAGTACACAGTCCCGATATGAGCTTAAAGCTTCTGTTTTCATATAGCCATACAATTAAGGAATGGAACTTAACTCTCAAGAATGAATTCAACGTGAAGATAAGCTCTTGATTAAACTTTCCCCGACGCCGTCTATCGGCACCGCTTCCGCGTTTCACAGATTGTTTCTTCAGGGGTTGAGCTTCATCAAATAACTAGAAAATAACACATTCTTAATGTAATTCCAAGCTCTATTAACGCATATATCCAGACTATATTGCTTAGTTTCACTTCTCATACCTTAATATGTTAACAATGCTTCTTTCTTTGATTTTCTCATTTTCTCATTTTCAAACGCATGTCTTACTTCCTTCACTCTGAGGCCTTGATCTGTACCATCCCGCATGCGTGGTGTTCTGAGGTAGAAGCCCTCAGAGTGAAGGAAGTAAGACATGCGTTTGAAAATGAGAAAATGAGAAAATCAAAGAAAGAAGCATTGTTAACATATTAAGGTATGAGAAGTGAAACTAAGCAATATAGTCTGGATATATACGTTAATAGAGCTTGGAATTACATTAAGAATGTGTTATTTTCTAGTTATTTGATGAAGCTCAACCCCTGAAGAAACAATCTGTGAAACGCGGAAGCGGTGCCGATAGACGGCGTCGGGGAAAGTTTAATCAAGAGCTTATCTTCACGTTGAATTCATTCTTGAGAGTTAAGTTCCATTCCTTAATTGTATGGCTATATGAAAACAGAAGCTTTAAGCTCATATCGGGACTGTGTACTGATAGTTTTAAGGAAAGGAACGATATTGGGAACCGTGGTCATTGATGCTAAAAAGTACTGCAAGGGTAATTCCCATTATAAGTACTGATAAAAGTCTGAGACCTGGTTCTAAGGTACATCTCTCGATGAAATAAGCACTTGTGCAGCACATATCTAAGTAGATATTCATTCTGAGATAGTAGTATTGAGGACTGTCATTTTTGTTACAAGATTGTCTCCTCTAAAAGAAGAAAATTGACCTGTATTACTAGGGTGAGCATATTGAACATTTTTCATTTATGTTGGCAGAACATCTATTTCTGTTTGTATATTTCCATATTGCTCTGAAAAGAGTAAAGTCTTGATCTTTTACCGGAACGTGGATAGGTCATTTATGTTTCCAGCTGAGAGGGTGTTCCAAAGAATGGGGGCATTTAAAAAAAGGCTCTATTGCTTGTTTATTGACTGGTCCGTCTGAATTCTGTTGGGATGGCTAGGGAGTTTTAAGCAATTCCCCTTCTTTGTCTGTTATTTGGGATCTTGTTAGAGATCCAAGGTGGGAAGGGGCTATGTCGTGGATTAGTTTGAATGTGATGATCAAATTTTTGTACTGAATTCTTCCATGTATGGGGAACCAGTGTAGTAGTCTCATAATGGGAGTGATGTGTTCAGATCTGAGGATCTTCAGGATTACATGAGCTGCTGTACAAATATATAAATGTGAAATACATTAAAATCAATGTAGTTGAAATGCATATGCAAACAAGGGTAAACATATGTAAAAAATGCAAAAATAAGAACACATTAAATCATACACAGATCACAAATACTATAAAAAACAGCATAAGCTAAAAGACACAAAAATGAAAGCATATGTAGACATTTTTAAGTGTGTCCATACAAAAAATGTATACTTGTATAATAATAATCTAGGGGATGAGAAGGACAATGGATAAACGCAAACTAAAGCTCACAAAATGTGTCTATATACCATAGAATGTAAAACTACAAGTGTGCAGAAACCGCAGAGAATGCTAAACAGTAGAAAAGTCTGCAGCTACCCAATGGGATGTGAGTCTCCACTGACAGTCGGAGGAGTAATGGTAGCTACGGCTGTCTGGGCCTTTGAGGGACTATCAGGATCAGCGAGGCCTTGTCATGGAGGGTCTTGAATAACGTTTTGGCAATTAGTGGGGTGGGTGGGAAGACATACATGAGACCTGACCATGAGATGAGAAACGCATCTGCCACCACCTAGGAAGGGTGAACTTGCTGAGAGCAGAAGCAGGGCAACTGGTAGTTGTCTGGGCTGGAAAACAAGTCTATCCATGGTTCTCCCCCCCCCCCCCAAGGTGGAAGAGCTGACTGACCACTCTGGAGTCCAGCTGCCACTCGTGCAGCTGGAGAATTCTGCTTAATAAGTCGGCCAGTGCATTGTCCTGGCCTGGCAAGCATACTGCCCATAAGAGTATGCCCTGCTGGACTGCGTAGGAGCAGAGGACCATCACCTTGCGGCAGAGGGCATAGGACCCCTTGCCCCCCTGCTTGTTCACATAGATTACCATCACCTGGTTGTCTGTTTGGACCAACATGGGTTGGTGATGTTGGCAGAGGCAAAAGGCTCAGAGGGCTAGGTGTATCGCCCATAATTCCAGGAGGTTGATCTGCTGGTTGCTCTTGCTCTGCAACCAGCTGCCCTGGGCGCAAAGTTCCTCGCAGTCGGTTCCCCATCCCAGTAGGGAGGCATCCTCCATGAGGATCTTTACGGGGCACAGAGTCTGGAAGGGCATTCCTGCCTCAAGGTAGTGGGGATTTTGCCACCAGGTCAGGGATTCCACCAACTGGCGGGTCACTACAATTCTGTTGTGGAGACAGCCTGTGGCCTGCATCCACTGGTCCCAAAGGCACCACTGTGCAGCCCTCATGTGGAGGTGGGCATTTGGGGGTAACATGGACCGTGGAAGCCATGTGTCCGAGTAGACACAGCAGGAGCCGAGCAGACACTGAGGGATGGCATTGTATGTCCAGGGCCAGAGCCCTGAGCCAGGCAGCCCGGTCTTCTGAAAGGAAGGCAGGCCTTCGCCGGGGGGGGGGGGGGGGGAGGGGGGTGTCTAATCTTGCCCCTATGAACTCCAGACATTGTGTCGGGAGGAGGTGGGACTTGGGGTAGTTTATTATAGACCCCAGATTTTGCAGGACCTGGATGGTACATGTGGTTGCCTGCTACACTTCTGAGGCTGTGCCTCCCTTTATGAGTCAATCGTCCAAGTAGGGGAAGACAAACACCCCCTGGAGGTGGAGAAAGGTAGCCACAACCACCAGGCACTTGGTGAAAAACCTTGGGGTGGAAGCCAAGCCAAAGGGGGAGCACCCTGTACTGGTAATGGCTGCCCCCCCCCCCCCACCACCATGAACCTCAGGTACTGCCTGTGGTTGAGGTGAATGATGTGCGTGTAGGCATCCTTCAGATCCAAGGAGCATAGCCAGTCTTCCTGCTGGGAGGTAAGACAGCAATGTTCTAAGGGAGAGCATCTTGAACTTCTCCTTCACCAGGAATCTGTTCAGATTACGCAGGTCAAGGATGGTCTTAGGCCCCCTGTTCTTTTTGGTACGAGGAAGTACTTGGAGTAGAACCCCTTGCCCCTGAGATGGTGGGAAACTTTCTACTGCTCTGTCCTCAAGAAGACCTGCCAGTTCCTTCAGTAGAAGGACCTTGTGAAGGGGAGACCTGGGAGGCTCTCCCGGAAAGAAAGAGGGAGGTGTCTGGGCCAGGTGGAGGAGGTAGCCCTCCTTGACCACTTGAAATGCCCAAGAATTGGTGGTGATGGCTGGCCACCTCTGGACACAGTGGATGAGACGTCCTCCTTTGACTTGCTGAACTCCTTGGGGTGGAGAGGCTATGCCCAAGGAGTAAAAAGCTCCCCCCTGGCTGGGCCAGGGCCGACGTCTGGGGCTTGGGAGCCTTCTGCTTACGAGGGCCTTACCCATGTCCCTTGGTCTACTGACCCTGCTGGGGAGCCGAGGAGGCCTGAAAAGGTGGATACTTTCTGTAAGCAGCCCCTTTTCTTGGGTAGGTGGTCTTTTTACCTGAACCTTTCCTTCGGGGAGGGACAGCAGTCGTTTTTACAGAGCCTGGCCCTCGTCATGAACTCTTCTCTCCATCTCAGCTGCCTTGTTGGTCATGGGTTTGCCAAAGAGGTTCTCTCCTTGGCAGGGGACTTCAACCAATTTGTCCTGAACCCATTGTTCGAGGTTGGACGACTGTAGACCAGCCCGGCATCGGGCACCAATGCCCACCGCCGCTACTCAAGTCGCCAACTCGAAGCCGTCATAGGCTGTCCAAGATAAACTTGGAGCACTCACGGACGGCTTTGGCCAGGTGCTTGAACCGCTGCAGGGGTTCCTCAGAGAGACCAGCTGAGAACCCGAGTTCCTTCACAAGGTCTCTCAGGTACATGCCCATGTACAACTGGTATGCCTGGATCTGGCCAATGAGCATCGAGCCCTGGTAGCACTTTCTACTGAGGGCATCCAGGCTGCGTGCCTCTCTGCCAGAGGGCACCGAGGAGTGCGTCTTTTGATTCTTTAGGCGACACATAGCCGACTACCACCATGGAGTTGTGCGGCAATTGTGACTTCTGGAAGTCCGGGCTCTGGCAGACTTGATACAATTAGTTGAGCTTCTGGTCACCACAGGCACCAATGCCAGTGTCTCCCACATACGGAACATTAGTCATTCCAGGATGGGCACCATGAGCGATTCCCTCAGAGGGATCTCGTATAGCGTAGTTACTCACCTGTAACAGGTGTTCTACAGGGAATAGGAATCAGTCCTCACATATGGGCGACATCGGCACTGACGGAGCCCGTGCGGAGCATTTCCCCATCTTTCAAAGCAAGCCTTTGGGAATGCCACAACGCATGTGTGGTCCCCTTTCCGCCCAAGGGTGCCATCTTGATCAGGCTGATGACAGCTCAGGCAAGGATAAAAATCAAAAAAATGAATGGGCAACTCCAAGGGGAATTGGGTGGGTTGTGAGATTCCTGCTGTCCCTGGAGAACACCTATTATAAGGCAAGTAACTATGCTTTCTCCAGGAACAAGCAGGAAGTCAGTTCTCACATATGGGTATCTCCAGCTACAGGCTACTGAGGACCCATAGAAAAAGGCCATGGCATGCTGTGAGCAGAAATTGTTAACCAAAGACAGCCTGAGGACCTTGGGTCCTCGGAAGACCACACTCCCAGTAGCTGCAGGAGGGGGGGGTCGGAGGGCCGGAGTTGCCTAAACCCTGAACAGATTACACTGGTCAACATTGAAATCGTTACTGACTTTAAAAGGCCCTAATCTATTTAGTATCTTGGTGAGCTGAACACGAATATAACATTAAAAAATTGTTATTGGCTCTCGTTTTGAAGATATTGCATGTAGTTCATTTTTGACGTTTCACCGTGTTAATTTATCCAGTAGGACATCAACAACATCCAAATAAGCCTTGAATGATGTAATATTGCATCACATTGCATAATACCAGCATGCACACATCATCCAGAGTTGACTGCATCATTTTCTGATGCAATGCAATATTACTGCCAGACGGCTGCCGACACCATCTGACGTCAGCAGTGTACTATATGCAGTCGGAAAGGTTGAGCATTTAAAATATTTCAGACTATGTGCGAGACAGTTTAAGCTACTGTTACATGTAACTTTTATTAATCATATAATTTTAGCCATTTAGGTACAATACAGAACAGTAATGCCACAAAAGTGCGTTAATACCGTTGACAATTTCTGCTACATTTGTGGGGAAGTGACATTTGCCAGTCAGAAGAAAAGTATCACTTAACTGAAGAAGGCATATCATCTTTACTTCGGATGCAAGATTGGTGACCAAGACAAGCCTTGGGCCCCACATATATGCTGCGCTACATGTACAACACAGCTTTCACAGTGGTTGAATTGCAAAAGACCATTAATGACGTTTGCAGTCCCCATGGTGTGGAGAGAGCCAAGCAACCACATAAATGACTTACTTCTACTTGGTTCCTCCTCTTTCCAGCGGAATAACGAAGCAAAAGAAGTCAAGCATAGTCTACCCAAACATTCCGTCTGCATTGAGACCAGTTCCACATGATGAGGGACTTCCTATTCCAGAACCTCCATCAGAATATTCTCTTGATTCATCTGATGAGGACAAGGGTGAGCCGACCTGTTCTTCTCCTGGTCCGTCAGCATGCAGTGACCCAGATTTTCACTGGGATGCATATCAACTCCACACAGAATAACACAGGAAGAACTAAATGACCTGGTTCGTTGATTGGGACTTATCCAAGAACAAGGCAGAATTGCTAGGATCAAGACTCCAACAATGGAATCTTCTAGAAGATGTTAACATTACTTCATATCGAAAGCGCCACCAGCAGAAAGGAAAGTAATCTGGTATTCTGTTCCGATATTGAAAGCCTCATGAATGCCTTAAAAATCACTCATGACCCACAAGACTGGAGACTATTTATAGACTCTTCGAAACTGAGTCTGAAGGCTGTGCTTTTGAACAATGGAAACAGTCATCCATCTATTCCAGTAGCGCATGCCGTCCACATGAAAGAGACATACGATAACTTAAAGCATCTACTGACTTCCATTAACTATAACAAGTACAGCTGGCACCTCTGTGGTGACTTGAAGGTAGTTGCCCTTTTAATGGGACTGCAGCAGGGATATATAAAATACATGTGTTTCTTATGTGAGTGGGATAGCCGAGCAAGGGATTGGCACTACTTACCGAAGGAATGGAATCACAGACAAAATGTAACAGTTGGAGAGAAGAATATCCAGCACCCAGCTCTGGTTGAGGCTCACAAAATCCTGCTACCACCCCTTCACATCAAACTAGGTTTGATGAAAAACTTCGTGAAAGCCATGGACCGCACTTCGCCAGCTTTCCGATACTTGCATGAAAAATTCCCTCAACTCAGCGAAGCAAAGATTAAAGAGGGAGTTTTTGTGGGTCCTCAGATTCGAGAGCTCTTCAAAGATGACCGGTTCAACAACTTGCTGCAGGGTGATGCGAAACAAGTATGGAATGCTTTTTGCCTAGTGTCAACAAACTTTCTCGGGAATGTTAGGGCAGAAAACTACAAGGAACTAGTAGAAGACATGCTTATGCAGTATGTCTCTAAAGATCCATTTCCTTGATTCCCATCTCGATTTTTTTCCCGACAACTGTGGTATGGTTAGTGATGAACAGGGCGAACGTTTTCACCAGGATATCGCAACGATGGTGCAAAGATACCAGGGAAAATGGTCCACTACAATGCTGGCTGACAACTGCTGGACACTTCCCAGAGAAGCTCCCAAACAGCTGTACAAGAGACAGGTGAAAAAATCTAAGAAGTAGTCTATGACTTGGTTTTTACAGGTATTAACCGAAGGCCTATTATATTTACTATGCACATGCATTTCGTGATGTAAACATTAATTCTTGTACATTACAAAAAAACTAGAGCCAGCTTTGCAATTTCACTGTCATATTTGTGTTCAGCATATAAAAACTGATAAGAAATGACTATTTTTATTTCAGTAACATGACTTTTGTAAAAATTTGTTGACCAGTGTTATGGAGTACAGCCTGGCTGAAGGCACTGTCCCAACGGAAGGTGTTAGCCAAGGACCAGGTTGCAGCCTGACAGATGTCCACCAGGGGCACGGAACGCAGATGTGCCACAGACGTTACCCTCACACAGACACCATGCGCCATGACTCTGAGGTCCAGCGGTAGCCCAGCCTGAGCGAATGCAATGCAATCTGCCACCCAGAAGGAAAGGGTCCACTTGGTGACCGCGAGCCCCAAACAGGCAAGGTCTTAGGAGACAAAGAGCCGCTCAGACCTGCGGTGGGCCTGCATGCGCTGCAGGCAGGAGAGAGCCCTCCTACAGTTGAGGGTGTGGAGGGTCGCCAACGCCCGGTTGGTGTGGGGCTTCGGAAAGAAGGTTGGCAGCACAATCTCCTGGTTGAGGTGAAAGTCAGACAACCTTCGGGAGAAACCTGGGGTGCATTCAGAGGACCACTCCGTTCCCGTAGAATCTCGTGTAGGGAACGTCAGCCATCAGGGAGCTCTCTGACCCTCCTGGCCAAGATGAGGGCTATCAGAAAAACCACCTTCCAAGAAAGGTGCCGAGGCAAACAGGACACCATCGGCTCAAAGGACAGTTGGGTTAGTTGCGTAAGGACATTGAAATCCCACTCCAGAGGTGGTCGGATGGGGGGCCTGGAAAGAAGCAATCCATGCATGAAGTAGGAAACCAGCGGCTGACCCAAGAGGGGTCCATCCTTGACTGGGTGGTGGTTGGCTGAGATCGTGCTCAAGTGGACCCTGACCGAGTTGGACTTCAGGCCAGCTTGTGAGAGATGGAGTAGGTACTGCAGGACCACGTGGGTGTGGCAAGAGAACGGGCCAGCCCATACCTCCGTGCACCACACCAAGGACAAACGCCACTTAAAGGCGTAAGCCCTCCTAGTCAAGTCCTTGTGCGAAGCCAGCAATATGTCCTCGATCTCCACCAGGAGATGAAGAGGGGCTAGGGTGACCCGCTCAGCTGCCAAGCTGTGAGGGATAGGGACCTCAGGTTCAGGTGAAATCACAAGATCCTCCTCCTGTGTCAACAAGCCCAGCATGCTGCCAAGGGGAACCTGGGGCTCTGATGAGAGGTGAAGCAGCAGCGGGAACCATGGCTGTTGAAGCCACAAAGATAACCGAGGCCCTGTCCTGCTAAACATTGAGAAGAGCCCACGCTATGAGCGGGGTGGAAGGAAACGCATACAGAAGGCCAAGCATCCATGGCAGCAGGAAGGCATCGGAGGCTTCCCTATTCGGGTGGGGAACCAGGATGCAGAACCGCGGGAGCTGCAAATTCGTTGGGCTGTTGAAAAGGTCTTAGGACTGGAGTCACCCAGTGCCGGAACAGCCACTGCGCTGTCTGCGGGCAGAGGCGCCACTCATGTGGCTGGAGGATCCAACTCACTCAGTCTGTCTGCCAGACTGTTGTCCTCCATAAGGCTACCGCCTCCAGGCAGATGCTGTAGGAGCCGGTGCCCCCCTGTTTGTTCATATAAAGCATTGCCACCCGGTTGTCTGTCTGGACAAGCACCATCCAATGGTGGTGCCTGAACACCTGGAGGGCGAGGAGGACTGCCCGGAGTTCAAGGAAGTTGATCGTAGTTGGGACTCTGAGGGACCATGTCCCTTGCATGTGGAGCTTGCCGCAGTGTGCTTCCCAGCCCGTTAAAGGCATCCATGTTAAAGACCACGTCGTGCTATGGAGCCTGGAACGACATACTTCAAAGCAGATTCTGATTGTCCCGCCACCAGTTGAGGGACTCTGACAGCTGGAGAGTGACCGAGATGACATCTCGGAGACAGCCCGTCGCCTGAGACAACCGAGTGCGAAGGCACCACTGCGCCACTCGCATGTGTAGGCGGGCGTTGGGGATGATATGGACAGTCAAGGCCATATGGCTGAAAAGATGGAGCATCGTCTGGGCCGAAACTGTCGCAGCGCTGGACCGCAGAGGCCAGAGCGATGAGGCGGTCTGCCCTGTCCTGGGGAAGGAAGGCCATCATCCGCTGGGTTTCGAGGCACGTACTGATGAACTCCAGGGATTGGACCAGAGTAAGGTGGGTAATTCACCACAAAGCAGAGGTGTTTGAGGAGATGGATGGTGCAGGCCACGGCCCGCCATGCTTTGTTAGCCGTCTCCCCTGTAAAGAGCAAATCGCCTAGATAAGGGTAGACAAAGGTGCCCTGTAACCGAAGGTGGGCTGAGGCTATCGCGAGACACTTGGTGAACACTCGTGGAGCAGACACGAGGCTGAAGGGAAGCACCCTGTATTGATAGTGGTTCCCTTATACTCTGAAGCGTATTTTCTGTGCTTCGGGTGGACTAGGATATGAGCGTATGCATCCCGAAGGTCCAAGGAACCCTGCCAGAGGAAGGGCAGCGAGGCGCCAAGGGAGAACATTTTGAACCTCTCCCGCACCAGGTATTTGTTGAGATTTCGTAGATCGAGGATGGGTCGGAAACCGCCTGTCCACTTTGGCACAAGGAAGTAACGGGAGTAGAACCTGAAACTTCTGAGGTGCAACAGGACCACTTCCACTGCTTGCTCCAAGGAGGATGGCAAGA
The DNA here is from genome assembly GCA_033557465.1 of Ichthyophis bannanicus. Lineage (NCBI taxonomy): Eukaryota > Metazoa > Chordata > Amphibia > Gymnophiona > Ichthyophiidae > Ichthyophis > Ichthyophis bannanicus. The sequence goes on from CM066048.1 coordinate 79,687,688, forward strand.
TCCTGCGAGCCAAGACAACCTGATGTGCGGGGAGCTGAGGGGGCTCCGTGGGGCAGAAGGGTGGAGGAAGCCAGTCCTGGTGAAGAAGGTAACCCTCCCAGACAACCTGGAGGACCCAGGTGTCTGAGGTGACAGACTCCTATCGGGGAGCAAAGTGAACCAGGCGCCCTCCCACCAGCAGCTGGGTCGCCGGAGAGTGAGTGGCTATGTATCTGTCATCAAAAACCTGGGGCCAACTGGGCTTGTGCCAGAGTCTGGCTCTTGGGGCCCTTTGGCTTACGTGGACCCTGGTGGCCACTCTTGCTCTGTCCGCCTTGAGGCGGAGCCAGCGCCGGAGGATAACGTAGGTAGCCACAATAGGGAGACCCTTCCTCTGAAAATGGTAAGTACACTTACCTGGTAATTGTTCTTCCTTGAGGGACGACAGTTTAGTCCTCCACCTCTGGGTTGTGCACCTCCTCCTGCAGCTTGGAGACTGGGCATGTCACAAAAATGTGACATCACTGGATGTAGTCTGCTGGTCTCTCCCATCATCCCCAGTGAACTATTGACAAAGCACACTTAAAGGAGCAACAAATAAGTAGCTAATCGTAAATATTCTAACTGAACGTATAACAACTGCTTTATACAAGAGACCTTCTCATCTCGCAAAATAGGCTTTTCTGCTTGTGCCTTCGCCTTTCACCTGCGCCAAAAAGACAGACAGGAAAGAACCAGAAAAGACAAAGAATGCTAGAAAAAAAAAATAAGTACCTACCGGTAATCTTACCCCTCAGTCGGCTGAACCTCCACTGCTTAGCTCTATAAGACCCCAGGTGGGAACGAGGACTAAACTGTCGTCCCTCAAGGAAGAACAATTACCAGGTAAGTGTAATTACCATTTCCTTATCGGTCCTCCAGTTTAGTCCTCCACCTCTGGGATGCAACAGAGCAGTGCTCATCGGGAGGGACCCTTCCAGCCGGCTTGCAACACCGCCGCCCCAAACAGCATCCTTTGCTGCTAAGACATCCAGGCGGTAGTGTCTACTGAAAGTGTGAAGAGACGATCAAGTAGCCGCCCCGCAAATTTCCAAAGGCAACAAACTGTGTTCCACCCATAACACCGCTTGTGCTCTGGTAGAATGAGCTCGCAATCCAGCTGGCACCTGTCGCCCCGACAACAAATAAGCCGAAGCAATCGCCTCTCTAATCCATCAAGAAATGGAGGCTTTTGCCGCCGCCTCTCCCTTACAGGATCCACCGAACAGAACAAACAGATGATCGGATTTGTGAAACGCCTCTGAGACCTTCAAATACCAACGCAACACTTGCTTTAAGTCCAAGCGATGCAATCCCCGGTCTGTCGCGACGTCTTCTAACGAACCTAGCACTGGCAGAGAAACCATCTGGTTTATATGAAACGGAGAAACTACTTTGGGCAAAAAGGAGGGAACTGGCTGGAGCACCACCTTTTCCCTTGAAAATGACAGGAACGGTTTTCTACATGACAATGCTTATAACTCAAATTCGCCTCGCCGAGCAAATGGCCACCAAAAACACCGTCTTCAAGGTTAAATCCTTCACGGACGCTAGTTGTAAGGGCTCAAAAGGCTCCCTAGCCAGGGCTGCCATTAGCAAGTTGAGATCCCACGGAGGAACCACAATCCTACGAGAAGGATGTAACCTCGTTACTGGCTTGAGAAAATGCAACACATCAGCATGTGCACCTAGGGCTATTCCTTGTACCATGCCTCTATAGCAAGCCAGCGCAGCTAACTGTACCCTCAAGGAACTGGCCGCCGAAACAGTCCTGCAGGAAGCTCAAAATCACTGCAACGGGCGCGGCTGCCTCCTGGAACACCAATTCTCAAATATGCGCCAAATGCGAACATATGTAAGAGACGTAGATGACTTCTGTGCCTTAAGCAAAGTCGCAATGACTGCTCCTGAATAACCTCTTTAAACGCTCCCTTTCAATGGCCAGACCATAAGCGAGAACCGATCCACTTGCGGCATCCGCAGCGGCCCTTGAAGTAGCAGACTGTCTGACATCGGCAATCTCCACGGATCCCCGTCGAGGACACGAATGAGGTCGGCATACCACGGACGCCGTGGCCAGTCCGGAGCCACCAACAACACTCTTCCCGGGTGGGTCTCGATCCGCTGTACCACCTGACCTATGAGTGCCCACGGAAGGAATACATAGAGGAGACCCACCATCGGCCAGCGTTGCAGCAGGGCGTCGATCACTTCCGACATCCTTTCCCGATGTCTGCTGAAGAACCGACTGGCCTTTGCTGAGTGGAAGGTCGCCATGAGATCCATAATCCTACGCAAAGACCTCCGGATGCAACTCCCATTCGCCAGCATCCACCTGGACTCTGCTGAGAAAATCCGCCGTCACATGTGCGCCGCTGAAATCGCTATCAACCGAAGCTCGACCCAAGCAAAAAGTGTCTCTGCCTCTACTTCCATGGCTGTACTTCATGTACCCCCTTGCTGATTGATGTAGGCCACCGTTGCGGAGTCGTCCAATAGAATCCTTACCGCTCGACCCCACACCGTCCCCTCGAATGCTTGCAACACCAACGCTATCGCTCTGAGTTCCAATCTGTTGACTGACCAAGTGCTCTCCCGAGCTGACCACAGACCCTGCGTGAAGAGCTCCCCGCAATGCACTGCCCATCCCGCAAGGCTTGCATCTGTCAACAAGGGTAGCCACTCCGGCTGTTCCAGGGGAATCCCGGCCTTCAATGACTCTGGAAGTAGCCACCACTTCAACGCTCCTCGAACCCCGAGAGGGCAGGGCAGTCGTCTGCTCAGTGGGTCGGCTTGATGAGACCAGCGGCTAAGCAACGACCACTGCCACGGCCTCATATGCACGCTGGTCCAAGGCACCACCTCCAAGGATGCCGCCATCATACATCAGCATGACATTATGCCTAGCATAGGTGTCGTGGCTTTTCCCAGACCTTGGATTGCAAGCAGCTTTTGTTACTCTGGTGATGTCAGTCTCCAAACGTAATGAGCGTAGTTCACAGGATGAGATTACCTCTGATCCCCTGGTGATGTCTGTCTCCAGACTTAATGAAACAGCCCCTCCTTGCTAATCAAGTGATAGCAGACCTCAAACAAACCAAATTATGACAGAGGGAGGTGCTGAAGAATTTCACTATAAATACAGAGGAACAAAATCTCTCTCTTCCTATTCATCGGATACTTCTTGCTATGAGGCTCTGACACACACTACTCCTTACACCCCCCCCCCCCCTTCTCTCTCCTCTCTTCCTATTCATCAGACACCCCGCCCTTCTCTCTCCTCTTTCTTATTCATTGGACAGGAGGGACATGAGGCTCTGACGCCCACTTCTCTCCTCCCCCTTGTTCTCTCTTTCTCTCTATATTCTTCTGACTATGAGACTCTGACACACACTTCCCCCCCCCTCTCTCACACAAACACACATGCACACACACACAGACGCAGCTCTGTAACAACCTTATAACTCTGTTCTGTACCCATGTAATAAGCCTATTTCTATATAAAACCCTTTTTCCAAGCCACACCAGTTTTGGTTGTCTTATTGTGCTACTTACCCTACTGTCTCTGTGAAATGAACCCAGGACCAAACGGAGAGTAGATACCAGAAGATTACATTTTATGGGGGCCCATCTCAGACTTCACAGCAGATCTCCAGTTGGGTAAGTAATAATTTTGTTTGATACATTAAAGTAGATTTCAGACAGGGTGCGACAGGAAAATCAAAAGCCCTTGTGACCATTTACAATTGACAACTTTGGTTACAGGCTGGATGACACGTTAGTGAAAAGACTCTGTAGACAGGCAGAGTGACACTATTTAGTGAAAAGTTCCAGTGATACCTTTGTTTTGTGGGTTAGACAAGGTGAGATTTTTATCGTCAAAAGGCTCTGTAATAATCCTGAATTTTAATTATTACCTACACCTAGGGACATTACATAGGGTGGCTTGCAATTGTCTTATTTTTATGTATAGGCTTGCTACAGATTTTTCTATAGTATTTGAGCTGCTAAGAAAAGACAGATACACAGGTAAACATTCCCTCATTGAATACAATATACATCTTTCCTGGTAACACTATTACCTCCTGTCCCTTTGCCTTTTATTTCTCAGTCTCCTGTCAGTAGGTATCTTGGTTAGGGCAGGCTTTAAGTTTGGCTGCAACTGATACAGTAACTGACAATTCTGTTAATCTCCTAACACCCTTCTTACTATAATTTCACCCTAAACGTCCACCCTGTTAAAAGGTGGTAAGCACTTTTTATTCAGGTATAATTTTAAGGCGTGGTCTTTATGCCAGTACTCTTTACTGAACACCCATAAAATTTATGCCATTCCAACTATAATTCTAAGTCTAACTTCTTCATAAAGCACAGTTACTTACCTGTAACAGGTGATCTCTGGGAACAGCAGGAATAAGTCTTCACATATGGGTACGTCGGTACCGACGGAGCCTGCACGGGAATGCTCCCCAGCATCCAATCAGAAAGCTTTTGGGAGCATCCCTCGCGCCTGCGCACTGCCTTCCCGCCTTTTCCACTGCCTCTCCTCAGTTGAGTTTCATAGCTGAGACAAAAGGAGAGAAAGAGGAAAGGAAGATAGATAGATAGATACAACTCCTAGGGGAGGTGGGTGGGTTGTGAAGACTTATTCCTGCTGTTCCCAGAGATCACCTGTTACAGGTAAGTAACTGTGCTATCTCCAGGAACAAGCAGGAATGAGTCTTCACATATGGGGACTCCCTAGCTGGAGATGCCAGGGGGAGATCCCATAAAATGTGTGTCCCTGGATCAGGACTGCAGTACCCACACATGGATCTCCGGCATCCCATAAGGGATGGTGGGTAGGAGTTGAAAGGAGAGGAGCTGTAAGAAAACAGCAAAGCTAAGGACTACAGGAGAGGAGTCCTTGGTATGTATGATAAGTACCATTAAGCGTAGTTACTCACCTGTAACAGGTGTTCTCCAGGAGCAGCAGGAATCAGTCCTCACTTATGGGTGACGTCGGCGCCGACGGAGCCCTCGCGGAGCAATTTTCCCCAGCTTTCAAAGAAAGCCTTTGGGAATTGCAGCGCGCATGCGCGGTCGTCTTCCCGCCCGAGGGTGCCATCTTAGCCAGTCAGATGACATAGCTAAAAAAGACAGCATAAAAATTTGCAAAAAGAACATAAGCAGACGATTGCAACTCCAAGGGGAGGAGGGAGGGTAGTGAGGACTGATTCCTGCTGCTCCTGGAGAACACCTGTTACAGGTGAGTAACTACGCTTTCTCCAGGACCAAGCAGGAAGTCAGTCCTCACTTATGGGACTCCCAAGCTCAAGGCTACCGGAGACCCTAAGCACAAAAATGAGCTCCCTCTATCTCAGCAGCACAGAAGGATAGAATCTTCGCTGAATTATCACCCACCGGTAGCCCACATCCGGGATGGAGGGTAGGAGTTGCTCAGACCTCAAAGAGATTACGGAGGACTGCCTGTCCGAAAGCACTGTCCCTACGGGACTCCCTCTCGAGACAGTAATGGACCGCAAAAGTCTGGCTCGAAGACCAAGTAGCGGCCCGGCAGATGTCTGCCAGCGGAACAGAGCGGAGGTAAGCCACTGACGTGGCCTTTGCCCGAACGCAATGAGCCGTGACTCTACTTTCTAAGGAGAGTCCGGCTGCCCCATAAGCCCAAGAGATACAGTCCGCAACCCAGATGGACAGAGTACGCTTGGAGACCGGGAGCCCCAATCTATTGGGGTCAAAAGACACAAAAAGCTGAGCAGCTTTACGGTGCTCCCGCGTACGGTCAAGGTAGAAGTTCAGAGCCCTTCTACAGTCCAGGGTATGGAGGACCGTCTCAGCTCGGCTGGAGTGTGGTCTGGGAAAGAAGGTTGGAAGTACCACCTCCTGATTGATGTGAAAAGGGGAGACCACTTTAGGCAGAAATTTCGGATGAGTCCGTAGGACCACCCTATTCTTGTAGAACCTAGTGTAAGGGGGATCAGACACGAGGGCCTGCAATTCACTTACGCGTCTAGCGGAAGTGAGGGCTATCAAGAACAGTGTTTTCCAAGACAGAAAACGGAGAGAACAGGTAGCCATAGGTTCAAAAGGCGGACAGGTGATCCGCTGCAAAACCACATTCAGGTCCCAGTCAGGCGCTGGCGGGCGCAGAGGTGGTTTAAGTAGAAGGAGACCTCGGAGAAACCTCGCTACGAGAGGGTCATTGGAGAGAGGTCTGCCGTCCACCGGCACATGATGTGCTGAAAGAGCACTGAGGTGAACTTTGACGGAGTTGGACTTAAGTCCCAGATTAGAGAGGTGCAGCAAGTACTGCAAGATCACCGACACCGGGCAGGAGAAGGGATCCTGAGACTGTTGGGTACACCAGACTGCAAAGCGACGCCATTTAAGGGCGTAGCATTTGCGGGTAGAAGGCCGTCGCGAAGCCAAGACGACCTCCTCCACCTCCGCCGGCAGGAGAAGGGGAGCAAGGACTACCCTCTCAGCAGCCAGGCCATGAGGTTGAGAGACCTGAGGTTGGGGTGCAGGAGGGACCCCTGATCCTGAGTGAGGAGATCCGGTTGTACCCCCAGAGGGATTGGATCCTCCACCGCCAGTTGCAGCAGGAGCGGAAACCACGGCTGCCTGGGCCAGCGAGGGGCCACCAGGATCATGAAGGCTTTGTCTCGGAGAACCTTGAAAAGAGTCCGAGAGACTAGCGGGATGGGAGGGAAAGCGTACAGAAGGCTCCCCGACCACGAGATCAGAAAGGCGTCCGCCGCAACCCGAAGGGGGTGTGGCTGACGAGAGCAGAAGCGAGGAAGCTGCCGGTTGTGAGGACTGGCAAAGAGATCCACCGTGGGGAGACCCCACTTGAGGAAGAGCTTCTGAACTACCAAGGGATCCAGACGCCACTCGTGCGGCTGGAGGACCCTGCTGAGTTTGTCTGCAAGGCAATTTTCTTGGCCCGGGAGATAAACTGCCTTGAGGAGAATGCCGTGACTGACGGCCCAAGAGCAGAGCTTCTGTGCCTCCTGGCAGAGGAGGAAGGAGCCCGTGCCCCCCTGCTTGTTCACGTAGAACATGGCAACTTGATTGTCCGTCTGGACAAGGACGGACTGTTGGGAAGTCAGGTGGGAGAAGGCCTTGAGAGCTAGGCGGATCGCCCTGAGCTCCAGGAAGTTGATCTGCTGAGCCGACTCCCACGTGGTCCAGAGGCCCTGAGCACGTGCCTCTTGGCAATGTGCTCCCCAGCCCAGGAGGGATGCATCGGTGGTCAGCACCCGGGTCGGCTGAGGTGACTGGAAAGGCATTCCGAATATCAGGTTCGGCTGCCGGAGCCACCACCGGAGAGACGAGACCAGCGGCTCGGAAACGCGCACTAGGTCTGCTAGGCCGCCCGTGGCTTGTCGCCACTGCTGGCGGAGACACCATTGAGCAGACCGCATATTCAGGCGGGCATTGGGGGTCACATGGACGGTGGAAGCCATATGGCCGAGCAGTCTCAGGAAGCGCCTGGCGGAGACCAGGGGCTGGCTGCGAAAGCGGTCGGCTAGGTCCATGAGCCGTTGAGCCCTGTCGAGCGGTAGGTACGCTCGCGCCTGAGGAGTGTGCAGCCTTGCGCCGATGAACTCGAGATCCTGTGAGGGGAGCAAAGTGGACTTTGCGAAGTTTATAACAAAGCCCAAGTGCTGCAGCAGAGTCACCTTGCGGCACGTGGCGTTGGTGACCTCCTGAGCGGACGCTGCTCTGATGAGCCAGTCGTCGAGGTACGGAAAGACATAGAGGCCGTGAAGCCGGAGATGGGCCGCCACGACCGCGAGACATTTTGTGAAGACTCGCGGTGCGGAGGACAGGCCAAAGGGCAGTACTCTGTACTGGTAATGATTTCCTGCCACCACAAACCTTAGGTATTGGCGGTGGCTTGGGTGGATGAGGATGTGCGTGTAGGCATCCTTTAGATCCAAGGAGCATAGCCAATCTCCCTGCTGGAGGTAGGGCAGAAGGATTCCAAGGGTAAGCATTTTGAACTTCTCCCGCACAAGGAACTTGTTGAGGTTGCGCAAGTCCAGGATGGGTCTGAGGCCCCCTGTTCTCTTTGGTATCAGAAAATACCTTGAATAGAAGCCTTGACCTCTCAGGTGGTGTGGCACCGGTTCCACCGCCTGTTCCTGCAGAAGACCTGCTAACTCCTGAAGGAGCAACTCCCTGTGCAGAGGGGGCGCGGAGGCTCTCCCGGAAAATAGGAGGGAGGGACCTGATGGAAGTGGAGAAGGTAGCCTTCTCGCACGACCTGAAGCACCCAGGCATCTGCGGTGATGCTGGACCACCTGTGGGCGAAGTGACCCAGCCGGCCTCCGGTGCTGGGCGGAACCAGCGGGGGGGGAGAGGCTATGCTGAGCGAGTCAAAAGCCCCCACCCTGCTGAGCAGGGGCTGGTGGTGCAGGCTTGGGGGCTTGCTGCCTACGGGACCCGTTACCCCGTCCCTTGGCCTGCTGGCCCTGTTGGGGAGCTGCAGGGGCCTGATAATGGGGGTATTGTTTGTAGGCAGCCGCCTTCCTCGGGTAAAAGGACTTTTCCCCGAGCCCTTCTTTTTCTGGGAAGGGGCGGAGGTCTTCCTAGAAAGCCTGGTCCTGGTGAGAGTCTCAGTCTCAATTTGTGCAGCCTTTTCCACCATGGGCTTGCCAAAGAGGTTTTCGCCTCGGCAGGGGACATCGACCAACTTGTCCTGTACCCAGGGCTCAAGGTCGGACGACTGAAGCCAAGCCTGTCGGCGGGCACCGATGCCGGCTGCGGCTACTCGAGCCGAGGCTTCAAAGCCATCATAGGCTGCTCGGGACATGAACTTTGAGCATTCCCGAATGCCCGTGGACAAGGCTAGGAACCTCCGCAAGGGCTCCTCGGAGAGACCAGCGGAGAATCCGGCTAGCTCTTTAGCCAGATCCCGGAGATACATGCCCATGTATAGCTGGTAAGTCTGGACACGACATGCGAGCATAGAGCCCTGGAAGCACTTCTTGCCAAGGCCATCCAGGTTACGGGCCTCCCTTCCAGGAGGCACCGAGGAGTGCATCTTCTGGCTCTTAAGACGATGCATGGCCGATTCCACTACCATGGAATGGTGTGGCAGCTGTGCCTTTTGAAAGCCAGGGCTCTTGCGGACCCGATAGATAGAATCGACCCGCTTGCTCAGGACCGGCGAGGAGGCCGGACTCTCCCACATGCGGAAGAGTAGTCGTTCCAGCATAGGAGGAACCGGCACAGTAAAGTGTTCCCTCGCGGGAGAGTCATACTGGAGGGCGTCGAGCTCTTCGGCTCGAGGCTCCTCCTCGGGATCCGCAGGGAAGGCCAAAGCCTTGGCCATATCCCTAACGAAGTCCGAGAACCGGGCATCCTCCGGGGGGGACTGCTTCCGAGGCTTGGACTCCGGTGAGTCCGATGGGACACACCGAGTCCGGAAAGAATCAGGTGACTCTTCCTCCTCAGACTCCCAGACCGACTCCGACGAGGACTCGGTGGGGTCGGCCCGGGCAGGGTGCGGCGCCAGCCGCCCCGACGCCGAGGGAGTCGGCGTCGGCGACCTCGGTCCCGAACGGGAGGCCGAGGGTGACCTCGACCGAGGATCGACTCGAGTTCTCAGCGACTCGAGGATCGGCTCGGTCTCCGGGGTCGACTTGGACGTCGACGTCCCGGCGGTCGGGGCAGCGACGCCAGCGAAGCCAGCGAGCAGTGCCCTCTGCTGGTCCATGAAGGCAGACAGTCTGCTCTCCAAGGCCGTCAACCTGAGTCCGAGCTCAGGTGACCCAGCAGCCCCCGACTCGGGCCCCGACGGCGTCGGGCCCGACGTCGGCTGTCGCGGAGGCGAGTCCAGAAGGACCACAGGACTTACCCGGGCAGGCATCTCCGACTCCAGGCGAGGTCGCTTCGGGATGTGTTCCTTCTCCAAGGACCCGGGGCGGCTGTCGGGGCTATGCGACCTGGCCCTCGCGGAGCCAGGAGCGTCCACCGACGCCGCCCTCGCGGGTTTTTCCTTCCGACGATGGTCCCCGGAGGGAGAACCCCGGTCGGAGGAGCTCCGGCGACGGTCTGAGCTGGAGCCTTTCGACGCGGAGGCCTCCGACGAGGTCCGGGTACGGCTGGGGTCAGTGAAGATCCTCTCACGCTGATGCCGCCGACTTCTCAACGCCTTTGAGGACAGTTTGCTGCAGGGCCCACAGATCAGTTCCTCATGATCCGGGCCCAGGCAGCGGAGGCAAAAGTCGTGTGTGTCGGTTAGTGACATATTTCGGTCACACCGACCACACCGCTTAAACCCACTGGCAGCCATCGGGGGAAAAAGGGCCCCTGCGAGGTCAAAGGACCGGGCTGCCAGGGAAAACGAAAACGAAAGCTGACTAAGTCAGAAAAAACCGAAAAAAGTAAGAGGACTCGAGACCGGCGTCACGAGTCCGGGCGGGAAAACGATCGGCGTCGAACCGAAAGAAAAAAGGATAAAATAAAGAAGAAAATCAACTTTTTCGCGGGGACAAGACGGGGACGTCTGTAGGGCTCCGCGGAAAAAAGAAGACTGGCTAAGATGGCACCCTCGGGCGGGAAGACGACCGCGCATGCGCGCTGCAATTCCCAAAGGCTTTCTTTGAAAGCTGGGGAAAATTGCTCCGCGAGGGCTCCGTCGGCGCCGACGTCACCCATAAGTGAGGACTGACTTCCTGCTTGGTCCTGGAGAAAAATTATTTAATGAACAATCACAAAATGGATCTTACCTACTGGGTTGTAGGAAGTAGAGAGCGTGATGGAGTCTACTGGAGATTCAGTAGAGGATCCTCAAGGTGACCTCACGCAGTGAGGGTGAAGGTCCAAATCTGGAATTGGCAGGTGCCCCAGGTGTCAACTGGGGTAGTATAAGAACGGCAGGTCTTCAGTGGAAAGCTTTATGGAAAAAAGCTGAAAACTCTTTTAGCTACCGAGTCATTGACATTGAGGAGTAAAAGAGGAAGACTGACCGATTTGGACAAGTAGCCCAGTCCTGGAGGGAAGAAGGGGTATGGAAAAAAGCCTGTATTCCCAAAGAGGACAGATGTGTGAAGGGCTGAAAACTCAGCACTACTGCAGATGTACAGTGTCTTTCCTAGCCGGTGAGAGATAGGAAAGATATTGAAGCATGATGCTTCAGGGATAGCGAGACCTAGAGTAAAATGGAAGCTGCTAGTACCACAGTAGTGGTTTTGTGCATAACAGCCCCTACATAGCAAGGGACAGTACGAAGATATGCAAACCCACTGTCTGGAACCTCTATGAAGGTAAAAACCCCTATAGCAGAGACAGTTAGGGAGATAGTATGTAAGACATATCTACCTATGAAAACAAATATATATATATATATAGTGGCATAACCCATGCACACACAGCTTATAGACATATGTATGTATAGAAATAAATAGAGATATATACATACATGAATATGTAAACTTGAAAATACATATTTGCAACTAAGCCTCATAAGAACATTCACATGGAAGATGTGAAGGAGAAAGATTCATCTAACAAGGAGGTGGAACCTACTTGAAAAGATATATAGAGAATCTATTCCTCGTGGGCTAAGAGGGTGCGGGAATGCTATCCAGTGAAAAAACCAGGATGGTTGCGTGAAAAAACTGAGGATAATATCAGTCTGTAGAGAGCAAGTCGTGAGTTCTGTAGAACTCTGACATGGGAAATGGACAGAAAACGCATAGAGGGAGATACCGAGATGACCCACAGGGGTATCATGCGTTACTAGTAGAATAAGTGCTGTCATGAGGAGTGGGGTAGCATGAGGCCAAGCTGTAAGGAAAAAAGAGCAGATTCCTGCAGGATTGGGAAAGTCCTTGGACATTCACGCAGAAAAAACTTATATCCTGTATTATAATAGGAGACAAAAGGGTGTGGAGAACCCTCACAGTCATGGAAAAAGACTGATAAGCCTTTTCTACTATATGGAATAGTCATCAGAGACAAAGTTCAATGCTCTCTAGCAAGGGCCCATAGTAGAAAGCTTCTCTGAAGATTGCAGAGAGCATTATGCAGGAGAATTAGGAGATAAAACTGACTGTAGGTCAGCTGTGTGGCCAAATCCATGGAAATGGAGATGGCCAGAAAGAAGATGATGTAAGAAGCCTGAAGAGAGTAGGATTATTCAAGATAGATGAGGACTATCTTGGAATCACTACTAAGGCTAGACAGACTGGAAACTTGTGGAAAAGTACCAGTAGATCAATCACTGGAACTCCTGCATGAACAGCAACTGAAAGAGACAGCAGAGAGAATCCTCCTGTGAAAAAACAGAGAGAACAGACAAAGGGAGAGGAGTAGTCCTGTCCCTGTCTGATAAGCTGTCTAGAGAATTTATTCAAAGAAAAACTCTACACTGGAATGAAAGGTGTACAGTATGGTACCACTCAATCAGGAGAAAACCTGGATGAGAGGGTAGAAAAACAGGAACTGAAGGGTGACTTACCATATGGTGAGTCAGCTGAAGAAAAAAATGTTCATGTTGGGACAGAAACTATCATGGGATAGTAGTTAACTTCCCTTCTTGGTAGGAAGAAGAGGAGAAATCTGTAACCCATAGACAAGAATATCCTGACAGCTCAGTATATCCTGAAGAAAGGAAGCCATGAGTAGAGCTTTAAAGAAAAAAAAAACAGTGAACAAACTTCTGCTAAGAGGTTAACTGTAGGTTGCAACCTTCAGGAACCTATGGTTGCTGGGTATGCTCAGACTGGCTAGAGTTTGGATTCTTCAGACCAGGACGAGGTGTCCCCTGCTTGGGTACATCTGGATGATGGGCAGGAGAAGAGTGAAACCTTCTTTTCTTAGGGAAAGAAGGTTTGGTAGGACATTTCCTACCTCCTGGGGAAGGCGGCGGCTTAGGATGGTTTCAAGAACCAGGGAAGTCAGTGGAACAGAGAACAACCTGACGTAAAGCCTCCTTATTGAAGAGATTTTCTCCAGTACAAGGAGAATTACCCAGTGTGTGTTGTGCCCATCTGCTCAAGTCTGAAGCCTGGAGCCAGGCTCTACGACATGCTCCTATGGCAATAGCAGAGGATCTGCTAACAGACCTGTACCTGTTGTTTATTGTTTGCTGTTGCTGCCCGAGGTCCCGCCTCCCGGACGTGACGTGGACGCGTGCAACGCGTCCACGTCATCATCTAGATTACCCGGTACCTGTTGTTTATTGTTTGCTGTTGCTGCCCGAGGTCCCGCCTCCCGGACGTGACATGGACGCGTGCAACGCGTCCACGTCATCATCTAGATTACCCGGTACCTGTTTATTGTTTGCTGTTGCTGCCCGAGGTCCCGCCTCCCGGACGTGAGGTGGACGCGTGCACCGCGTCCACGTCATCATCTAGATTACCCGGTACCTGTTGTTTATTGTTTGCTGTTGCTGCCCGAGGTCCCGCCTCCCGGACGTGACGTGGACGCGTGCAACGCGTCCACGTCATCATCTAGGTACTCCCCGGCACTTAAAGACTCCCAGCGCGGCGTTCTGCACTGCTGCTGCCTCCTTCTACAATTCGTTACTGCTTTTGTTGCTGTATGCTGCCCTCCTATGCTCTGTCTCCTCTGCAGATTACCCGGTACCTGTTGTTTATTGTTTGCTGTTGCTGCCCGAGGTCCCGCCTCCCGGACGTGACATGGACGCGTGCAACGCGTCCACGTCATCATCTAGGTACTCCCCGGCACTTAAAGACTCCCAGCGCGGCGTTCTGCGCCACGGGCGCGCGCCGAAGGAGCGCGCACAAGGAGCAGGACGTGCTCCTTGGGCGAGCTCCTTGGGGCGACGACCGGGGCGACCAGCACCGTTGGCTCCCACGTTCCTTCCCTCTCCGGACACGTTCCCTTCCTGTGACCGTGGCCCTGTCCCTGTTGTTTACCCTGTGCACTTATTCGTGTGGGCACTCCTGTCCCGCTCCTGCTCCTGCTAATCTTGGCTCTGCCCTGGTAGGTATGGCTGCTATTCCTGTTATTTGGCGTTTCCGGCCACTGCCGGCTGCACCTTTCCCCTCTGGTCTCACAACGCGTAACCCCTCCAATCTTCTTCCCTGTTGTTCCCCTTCCACCCCTTTGACCTCTGTTCTCCCTCCCTCTTCACCTCTCCCTGCTGTGTCCCTTCTTACAGTTTCCTTGGCCCTTTTGAACTGCCGGTCTATCCGTTCCAAGACCCACCTCGTTCACGACCTCTTGGTCCAACACTCCTGGACGCCCTCTTTCTCACGGAGACTTGGCTCCGTGAGGGGGAGGACACCCTCCTTAATCAATGCCTCCCCCCCGGTTACTCAGCATTCCACACACCTCGCCTTCGCCGCTCTGGGGGCGGGGTGGCACTCATCTTCAGGTCCACTCTTTCGTTCTCCTTAGTGTCACCTCCCCCAGCCTACCCAGAATCCTTATTGGTCCGCACTGGTTCTTCCTCCCCTACCTATTTTCTTCTTCTCTACGTCCCCCCGTCTTTACGCCCAGACCTCTGGGACTCTCTCCAGCTTACCCTATCAGATTCCGTCCTCTTGTCTCCACGCCTTGTCATTCTAGGCGACTTCAATGTCCACCTAGTTCCTCCCTTCCGTTCTCGTGATAAGGTTTTTCTCTCGTTGTTTTCCGACCTGTCCCTCATACAACACGTTATCTGTCCTACCCATGCCTCCAGTCGGACTCTGGACCTTATTCTTACCCTCGATCCAGTCACGCATCCTCCGTCTACTATCCATTCCGTCCCTGTTCCTTGGTCAGATCATCTTTGTCTTTTCTTCTCCTTTCCCTTCCCTTCCGATAGTCTACCGTTTCTCACTACTGGTTCTACTATCTCTGTGGTTAAACGACGTCTCACCCCTCATACTCTACACTCCCCCCAGCAAACCTTCTCTTTCCTTCTAACTTTTCTACTCTGTCTGCTGACCAACAAGCCTGCACTTGGTTCTCTACCCTTTCTACCACTCTTGACGAACTTGCGCCCCTTCAATCTGCGTCTCTTCGCCCTGTCACCCGGCACCCGTGGTATCATTCCGGTCTTTTCTTGCTCCGCTCCCACCTCCGCCGGGCGGAACGTATGTGGCGGAAACATCGTTCCCCCGATTCTCTTCTAGTCTTTCGGCAAGCCCATCTCTCCTACCGCTCTCAGATTACCTCTGCCAAACATTCATATTACTCTCAACTCATTTCCACCTCCTCCAACTCCTCTCGACGTCTTTTCCTCATCCTCAAGTCCCTTTCTTCTACCTCCTCTCTCCCCCCTCACTCCCCCCCTTCTGCCCCTAGCCCATCTACTCTTGCCTCGTTCTTCACTAATAAGGTTCTCTCCCTTCGCTCCTCCTTCCCTGCCTGCCCCCCCCCTCTTTCCCCTCCCCCTGCCTCTCCATCTGCTTTCTTCCTCTCAATTCCCCGCCCCCTTCCCTCGCCCTCCCTCACACCTGGTGTGCTTTTTCCCCCGTCTCTGCACCGGAGGTCCTTAAACTTGTTTCCTCCGCCCGCCAGACCACCTGCCCTCTTGACCCCCTACCCTCAGCTTGGCTGTTGAACCCGGCCCTCGCTCTCATGCCTTACATGCTTTCCATCCTCAACACTAGCCTCTCCTCTGGTCTCTTCCCTTCCAGTTGGAAACACGCTATCGTCCGTCCCATCCTGAAGAAGCCTACCCTCGACCCTGCCACTCCTGCAAACTGGAGACCAGTCACTAACCTCCCTTTTCTTTCAAAGGTTCTCGAGAAAGTGGTGTTTTCCCAACTTGCCTCCCACCTAGACTCCACTTTTGCCCTTCACCCCCGTCAATCCGGTTTTCGCACAGGCCACAGCACCGAGACTATCCTCACAGCTCTCCTGTCCGAACTACACTGTGCACATGACCGCGGTGATTTCTCTGTGGTGGTGTCACTGGACCTTTCATCCGCTTTTGACATGGTCGATCATTTTACTCTTTTGGCCCGTTTGTCTGACTATGGTATCGCTGGGACTGTCCTGCAATGGTTTCGTTCCTTTCTGTCTGCCCGTTCCTTCTCTGTTCATTCATCCACTTCCACCTCCTCTCCATCCCCCTCCATCTGTGGCGTCCCTCAAGGCTCTATTCTTGCCCCCCTACTTTTAACTGTCTTTCTCGCTCCGCTCGCTCTTTTAATTCAACAATCTGGTATTTCATTTTACATCTACGCCGACGATATTTTGCTGGTTCACCACACCTCCTCTTCCACCCCCGATCTTGTCCCACTTAATCACTGCCTCTCCACCGTTTCATCATGGTTCGCCTCTAATTTTCTTCACGCCAACCCTGCTAAATCCTATGCAATCTGGTTCTCCTTCGGACTCCCTTCTCCTAGCCTGTCACCGGTTATGTCTTCCTGCCCCATCCCTCTGGTGTCAACCCTGCGGTACTTAGGTGTCACCTTGGACTCGTCCCTCTCCTTTCACCATCATATCTCAGCTGTTGTCCGTACCTCATTCTTTCACCTTCGTAGGATCCGGGCTGTTCAATCCTCACTCCCCTCTTCTTCTGTTGTCACCCTTGTTCTGTCCCTAGTAATAACCCGGTTAGATTATTGTAACATCATATATGCAGGTCTCCCCGCCTCCCAACTCCGCCGCCTTCAGGTCGTTCAGAATGCCGCTGCTCGCCTAATCACCGGTTCCCCAGCACGCTCACATGTGTCCCCCTGTCTTCTTGCCCTGCACTGGCTTCCAATTAAATTTCGTTTTATCTTTAAAGTCCTCATTCTAACACACAAGGCCCTCCACTCTAGCACTCCTCGATACTTATCAGATGCTATCCATCTCCAGCCCTCTCCCCGTCTTCTTCGCTCTGCTTTCGGTAACCGCCTTTTCCTCCCCTCCCCTTCCCAGGCTCACCTAGAATTAACCCGTCACTCTGCTTTCTTTTTCCTGAGCCCCGCCCTTTGGAATTCACTCCCGTTGTCCCTGCGCTTAGAACTCTCCTACCCCCGCTTCAAGACCCTTCTTAAGACACACCTTTTCTGTCAAGCCTTCGACCTTCCTCCTCCAGCTAACGGTGTTCTGTCCCCTGGTCGTGCTCTCCCTCCATGATTACTCCCCTGACAGGCCCTTCCCCGTTTCCTTCCTTTCTGCCCCCCCCCCTCTCTATGCCGCTGCCCTACTGGGCTCTTTGCTTATTCTGCCTTTATTCTATCCCCTTCTATCCTATCTACTTTGGCGTTCCTTTCTGACTTTGTTTTCGGTAGCCTATGATTATACTGTACACCGCCCTGACGCTTCGGCCTGGGCGGTTAATCAAATGTTACGAATAAAGATAAAGATAAAGATATAAAAGAGTCTAGAGAAGCACGAGAAAGAAACCAAGAGAGATTCTGGCTATGACTAAGAAGTAAGGAATAGTCTGCAGCCTTAGGCTCCGATAGAAAAGGAGTCAAAAGAGATAATTTCTTTGTGACTTCCTGGAGAGATAGACTCATAAAAAATATAAGAGATAATCCTTGATGCCAGCATAGATGTTTGGAAGGTTTGACGTCCAAAGGCATCAAGTGCTCTAGATGCACGACCTGGCGGATAAGAAGAATGCTTCTTCTTGCTTTTTACCTTCCTCGTTGCTGATTCCACTACAATGGAATGATGGGGAAGTTGAGTCTTTTGAAACCCTGGAGAGGGGGGCACCTGATACAGAACATTAGTTGCTGCAGAAGGTGAGGGAACCCTTAAAGCTGATTCCCATATTCTCAGAAGAAGATCCTGCAAAGAATGATGTAAAGGAAGCATTATATTTTCCTTTTCTGCAGGAAAACCTCGAGTAGGATCACAGCCAGGGATAGGAATAGCAAGAAATATTGCCATGTCAAGGAGAAATTTCTGAAAAGAGGGATCTCCAATGGGAACTATCCCTGGGCAGGCTAAGGTTGAAGGAGCAGCCTGAGCACCAGAGGATATACTGGTCTGGTGCAGAAAAAGAACTCCACTAGATGGATAGTGGTACTGGCAGTCACGATTTGAGGCAGTCAGTACTGCATCGTCAATGCCAGGTATCGATTCCAAACTAGGCATAGAGAGGATCGAAGGTGCCGATGTAACTGCAGGAACAGACATCGATATTGATATCGATACCGGTAGCTGATTCGGAATCAGAGATGGTAACGCCATCGAAGCAGTCATCGGAGGCTGCTCAAGCGGTACCGAGGCAACCTGAAACGCTTGGTGAATATCCTCGGTACTGCGTATCCGGAAACGATAAGAGTTGGTTCCGAGACGCGTCGGTACCCAGTCATCTAGACTAGATATCGATTCCAGACTCGGCATCGAAGGGAGCGAGTCCATCGATGCATGTCTAGAGGGTACCGACGCCGGTGGTGGTATCGGCGATGTTGTCGATACAGGAAAGTCAATCTGGGTCGTATCGATCGGTCCCGAAGGTACCGAGAACGCCAGATGATGATCCCTGGTGAAGAGTGGATCACTGAACACCGGTGCCGATGCCGGGGTATCGGTACCGCTCGAAGCGGATGCCACCACCGAACATGGCTCAGGTATGTTCTGTGAGGGGTGAGCCCCAGGAACAACCTGAAACCCCTGAAATGCTTTGGAGCCCGGAGACTCCCGCCAGGGTTTTAATGCCAATGGGGTCTTGAGGGCAAGGCCAGAGCCGTCATCATGCTTGGCATGAGACCTACCACTCAAGGATTGGCTAGTCTTAACAGACTGTTTGTGGGTTACCTGATCCTGTAGAGAAGAAAAGGCCGGTGCCCTCACTCGGGGAGGGAAAACGGTATCAAGGGAAACTCGAAAGAGGGAAGTTCTTCTCACAGTTTTGCAGCCTGATTGTTCAGGGGAAAAAGGGTCAGGACCCAAACAGGTCAGACACCAAGCATTGGAGTCTAAAAAGAAAACTGTGCTTCCACAGTGAAGGCACTTCTTAGGAGAAGGCGGCTCCATGGAGAGAGAGGCCTTGTAGGCCCAAAAAATGTAAGACAGAAACTGAGGGAAAAATTTCCCTGAGTTTAAGAAAGGAAAAGAAAAAACCCACCGGCGGTACCGGTGGCGGCAGGAAAAACAGCCGCGACCACAAGAAAACAAGAAATAAAGGATTTGAAGAAAAAGGTTTCTGCGGTGACAGGACGACGTCCTGCCGGCTCCGCGGAAAAACGAAAACTGAGGAGAGGCAGTGGAAAAGGCGGGAAGGCAGTGCGCAGGCGCGAGGGATGCTCCCAAAAGCTTTCTGATTGGATGCTGGGGAGCATTCCCGTGCAGGCTCCGTCGGTACCGACGTACCCATATGTGAAGACTCATTCCTGCTTGTTCCTGGAGATAAGTGAGCATTCCTCCTTCCAAGGTTGCACATTTGAGATAGTCGCATAAAACCAAATAAAAAAAAACATAAGCTAGGCAGGCCCCTGTACCAACTACAGTCTTTCTGCAGTCTCAAATATGGAAGTCTGATTTTAAAGAACTTAAAGAAATAGTATTGACATACTGTAAGAGAAAAGGTGGTCCCTTTGAAGGTGAATTCACTGAGGCATCATGGTATAATATTCAAAGACAAATGTTAAACCATTATCAAGAATTCAAAACGAAAACAAATAAAAGAAAATGCCTTTTTATCCAAGGCATGTGCAGGGGGCTCATTAGCATGAAACAAGACAATACTGAACTGACTTCTCATTGTACACAATTAACCAAAGACCTAGAGGAGGCACAAATTTGCATTTCCATGCAAAGGGCTCAGGTGATACAAGCCACAAATTCCTTTATAAATGTTAGTGAGCAATTAGAAGCACTTAAACTTAAATTGAGGCACGTTAAGGATGAATTGGCCTCTGAAAGAAAAGAAATATTAGCTCTGGCCAAACACTATTTCACCCTCAGCCCCCCCTGCCTATGACACCCTATAAACAAAAGAATACAGAAGTATCTATAGCTGGGCTTAGGAATGGGAAAAATAAAGATGAATCAGAGGAAGAAAATCCTAATAGTTTATCTCAGCCAGAACAGAGCAATAACCAGGACCTGTGTCAGGAGGATAATTCAGATGACTCAGACCCGGCACCCAGTACTGAACTCAGAGCACCAGTTAAAGTGATGCTGCAGGACTCTTTAAAATATAGGGACATGGAAAGGATAGTTGAGAAAGCGGGCCCTATGCCTTTTAATGTAAATGAATGGTGCAAATGGGCCACTGATATTCTGATTCAATGGGGTCTAGGGAAATACAGAAGAAAACAATCAGACTTTGATAGACTTATGCATCTGGCTCTGGGGCCACACTATTATAAAGTTGGCTCTCTCACTCACCCTTACCAGTTGGCTAAAAGGGGCATTGAGAAACTATTTCACTGTTCCCCAATGCAAGTATTTAAAATTATTTCACCTCTACCAAATGATACACTGGAACAGTTTGCATATAGAGCCTGGATTTTAAAAGCAGTTCTTAATGAGCAGGAGTCCTGGTCCAATGCAGAAGATTAGAGAGATGGATTAGAAAAGGAGAAAATTAAATGGGAACAGGACAAACACATACTGCAGGTAGAAATAGATAAGTTAAAACAGGACATACGAGCAGCTCAGGACAAACACAAGGCTAGTGCATAGGGGTGTCCTGACCTCCTGGGTTCAGATATCAAAATGTCTCAAGCCTTCATAGTCCAGCCTGCCTCCGTTCTCTCAGCAGAGGACTCAATTCCAGAGCCTCTGGATGATGAAACAGATACAGGCCCAGAATACAGTTTAAGGCTTGTAACATCCTTGATACTGGACTTTTGTGGACGCCCCAATGTTATCAGCAGAATAGGGGGTCAGGATAAAATAGCTTTGATTGACACAGGGGCTGGAATTAGTTTTACAAACAGAGCTTCTCCCACTGCAGATCAGAAAAATATGGAAATTTATGAAATTCAAGGAATTAAATGACACAGCTTCCAAGTGTGTGGCTATCCCAGTTAAATGGGGTATCCCTGTGCACAGTGAACAAAACAAGGACATGTTAGAAACCACTGCCTCCACTATAGTGAACACACCAAAAGAAATAAATGGAATTGACATTCTCAACCAGTTAAATTTGGTGGTGGATATGGCTAATCTTAAATTGTGGCAGTATTCAGGAACTTCAAGTGCTTCTAAACCTTTAGTGCATGAAGTCATTCCCATGCAGTAAGCAACTCAGTGCACCAAGGCAGCTCAGCAGTATGATCTGTGTGTAATTCCCTCAGAGGTGGCTGATATTCCAGTCTGGGCACAAGACAAGTTAGATTGTGGGAAAATGCACACAGAAATACTGTTGGAAGGCGAGGATCCTCCACCACAGAAACAATATATTGATGGTAGTAGCCAATGTGAAGTAGGCAGGCGACTAGCAGGTTTTGCAATTGTACAATTGGACCCAAATAACCAAGTGGTACTGCAGAGACAGTATTCCTGTGGGTCAGCGTCAGCACAGTACTGTGAGCTGGCTGCTTTTGTGGCTTGTATGCAACAATATCAGGATTCACACCCAGAGATACAAATAATTTTAGATTCTGATTATGTCTTTAAAAGTGCCATTGCCCTGTTACCCTGGTGGCTGGCAAATAAATTTAAATCTACAGATGGGTCCACAGTGAAAAATTCATCACTGTGGACTATGGCACAAGAATTGAGTAAGAAGTTTCAGAGAGTACATTTAATTAAAGTGAAGGCACATAGGAAGAAAGGCCCTTTAGTGAAAGGAAACACATTAGCAGACTCACTAGCCAAGGAAGCATGCCATGTAGGCCTCATATGGCCCTGGTATGAGCAGACACGCATGGTTGCTATTGCTACATGTTACACAGATTATGATCAGATAATACCACCAGATTACTTCATAGCACTGCAGACAAAGGACCCTGAACTTTCCAATTTGAGGAAGCTTGTGCAGGACGCCCCAGATAACCTATATCAGCACACACCCTTTCTCACACTCACTATAGAGAAAGACATTCTATGTGCAAAAAGAGAGGAAGGCTTGGTTATAGCTATCTCCAGAGCTCGAGGTAAATAGTGGATGCATTGGGTTCATGGTACAGGCCCTATGGGACACCCTAAAGCAGAAGAAATGATAATTACACTTACCTGGTAATTGTAGTTCCTTGAGTGACGACAGTTCAGTCCTCTACCTCTGGGTTGTCAATCTCCTCCTGCAGCTTGGAGACTGGTATGTCAGAATGATGACATCACTTGATATAGCCTGCTGCACTCACTCCTCCATCCCAGTGTGAACTATAAACAAAGCAGACTCAAAGGAGCAACAAATAAGTATCTAACCATAAACATTGAACCTAGCTTATACTAAGCATAAACTTTCCACCCCCTCCGGCAAGGCTTTCATACCCCCGCCCCTGCCACAGAGAAAGTGAACCCCCCCAATCAATTAAACCAAGACAGACCTACCTGTAACGCCCACCGGCACGCCATCCATTGCGGATCCCTCTCGAATCATCTGGGTGGGAAGGAGGACTGAACTGTCGTCACTCAAGGAACTACAATTACCAGGTAAGAGTAATTATTTCCTTATCGTTCCTCCAGTTCAGTCCTCTACCTCTGGTTTGTACCAGAGCAGTAATAATTGGGAGGGACCTTTCCAGCCAGCAGACAATACCGCTGACCCAAAACGAGCATCGTTAGCCGCTGCGACATCCAGCCTGTAATGCTTGCTGAAAGTATGCAGTGACGACCAAGTTGCTGCCCTACAAATTTCCCCTGGTGGAACCAAACTGTGCTCCGCCCAGGAACACGCCTGCGCTCTAGTTGAATGCGCCCGCAAACCCACGGGTACCATTCGACCGTGAAGCAGATAAGCAGAAGCAATCGCCTCTCTAATCCACCTGGCGATTGAAGCCTTAGCCGCTGCATCACCCTTGCGCACTCCTCCGAACACCACAAACAACCGGTCAGACTTGCGGAAGGACTCAGTTACCTTCAAATACTGTCACAACGCTCTCTTTACGTCCAGATGACAGAGACGGCGATCGGACTCGCCGCCGTCCAAGGACCCTAGAACGGGCAAGCACACCGCCCGATTCAAATGAAACTGAGACACCACTTTGGGCAAGAAGGACGGCACCGGGTGCAAAACCACCTTCTCCCTAGAAAAAGATAAGAATGGTTCACGACACGACAATGCTTGCAACTCCGAAATTCTCCTAGCCGAACAAATCGCCACCAGGAACACCATCTTTAACGTCAAATCATTCAGTGATGCATGACGCAACGGTTCGAAGGGAGGCTTGGACAATGCCGCCAGAACGAGATTGAGATCCCACGGCGGAACGCACACCCTACGCGCCGGACGCAACCTGGAGACCGCCTTCAGAAAGCGACCCACATCTGGGTGAGCCCCTAACGGCACTCCGTTGACCTTGCCCCTATAACAAGAAAGGGCTGCTAACTGGACGCGCAAGGAACTGGCTGCAAGACCTTTATCAAAGCCGTCCTGCAGAAACTCCAAGATCAACGGGATGGACACAGCGACCGCACGAACCTGACGCCGCAAACACCAATCCTCAAAGATCCGCCAGATCCGCACATGCGCCAAGGAAGTTGACTGCTTCCGCGCCCTAAGCAAGGTCGCCACGACTGCAGAGTAACCCTTCTTGCTCAGCTTAGCCCTCTCAATGGCCATACCATAAGCGAGAACCGATCCACCTGGGGTATGAAAAGCGGACCTTGAATCAACAGATCCACCCTCGCCAGGAGCCGCCAGGGATCGCCGTCCAGGAGACACACCAAGTCTGCATACCAAGGACGTCTCGGCCAGTCGGGCGCCACCAAAAGGACTTTTCCCGGGTGGGCTCCGATCTTTTGAACCACCCGGCCTATCAACGCCCAAGGGGGAAAGACATATAGAAGACCCTCTGTCGGCCACCGATGTAAGAGCGCGTCTATGCCTTCCGACATCCTTTCCAGTCTTCTGCTGAAGAACCGGCCGACCTTCGCCGACTGGAATGTCGCCATCAGATCCATTATTGGAGTTCCCCATCATGCCATTATCTGCTCGAAAACTTCGGGATGCAACTCCCATTCGCCGGCATCCACTTGAACTCTGCTGAGGAAGTCCGCTTTGACATTGTCCTTTCCTGCAATGTGCACCGCCGAGAAAGCGTACAACCGAATCTCTACCCAAGCGAACAACTCGTCCGCCTCTTCCTCCATTGCGGCACTCCCCGTGCCGCCCTGACAGTTGATGTATGTGACAATCGCTGAGTTGTCGGATAGCACCCGCACGGGCCGCCCCCGTACCACATCCTCGAACGCCTGAAGGCCCCGGAAGACAGCCCGAAGTTCCAGACGGTTTATCGACCACGAAGTCTCCAGGGGAGACCACAACCCCTGCGCAAACCGGCTCCCGCAGTGAGCTCCCCAACCTACTAGGCTGGCGTCAGTCAACGGAAGCCACTCGGACTGGTCCAGCGGCATGCCGGCCGCCAACGATGACCGGCGAAGCCACCACCGAAGAGACTGCCTGACTTTGAACGGACAAGGAAGATGCTTGCTTAACGAATTGGACTGATGCGACCAACGGCGAAGCAGAGCTCGTTGCAGCGGTCGCATATGCACCTCGGCCCAAGGCACCGCTTCTAGCGTCGCCGCCATGGTACCCAGGACCCGGAGATAATCCCAGGCCGACGGCGCTTTTACCAACAGGAACCTCCGAACTAGAGACCTCAAGGCCTCGGCACTTGTGTGGCAGGAACACCTGGCCTGACAATGTATCAAACCGGACCCCGAGATATTCAAGGTCCTGGGTGGGCTTCAAGTGATTCTTTGTCGGGTTGACTACCCAACCCAGACTCTGCAAAAACTTCACCACCCTGTCTGTCACTCGGACACTCTCCTCCTCGGACTTGGCTCGAATCAACCAATCGTTGAGATAAGGGTGGACCAGGATCCCTTCTTTGCACAACGCTGCCACCGCCACCACCACCACCATGATCTTGGCGAAGGTCTGCGGCGCCGTTGCCAGACCGAAAGGCAAGGCCTGGAATTGATAGTGACCCCAAGGAAGCGCGAACCGTAAAAACTTCTGATGAGCTTCCCGGATGGGAATGTGTAAATACGCCTCCGTAAGATCCAGAGACGTCAAGAATTCTCCGCAACGTACCACCACTATGACCGATCTCAATGTCTCCATCTGGAAATGCGGTACCCGTAAACAACGGTTTACGGATTTGAGGTCTAGGATGGGCCGCAACGTTCCGCCCTTCTTTGGGACCACGAAATAGATAGAGTATCGACCCATGCCGCATTCGGCTTTGGGCACTTCCGCCACTGCCCCCAAGAGAAGCAGTCTGTCCAATGTTGCGCGAACGTCTGCCGATTTCCTGGGTCCCCTGCAAGGAGACATGACAAAGGAATCTCGTATGGGCAGAGCCAGTTCCAGAGCATAGCCGTGTTGAATTATCTCTAACACCCACTGGTCAGATGTGATGTGGGTCCAAGCGGAAAGGAACTCCCAAAGCCGCCCGCCTACAGGAGGCCCCTCCGCCGGGACCCGCCTTGCTTCATTGTGGCTTACATGATGCGGACGCAGGGTTTGAGGAGAACCCCCTTGTCGCCCCTCGAAACCCCCGAAATCCCTGGGCTCGAGACTGATATCGGCCCCTCTGGAAACTACCGAACCGCGTCGAACGAAATCTTCGGAAATCTCGAAACTGGCCCCGAAAGGCTTGCCCAGATTTTCCTGGTTTCGGCTTATCCTCCGGAAGCCTTCCTGCCCTGGACTCACCATGGTCCTTCACCAACTTATCCAAATCTTCTCCAAACAGTAAACCGCCCTTAAAGGGAAGCTTACTAAGACAGGACTTAGAAGGTCCGTCAGCCGCCCAATTCCGTAACCACACCGACCGACGGGCGGCTACCACAGACGCCATGCTATTGGCCAGCTCCCTGATCAAGTCGTAATGTACATCCGCTAAGTAGGCTGCTCCGGACTCCAGCCGATCCAGCTCCTTCAACTCCTCTTCAGCCATCCGCAAAGACTGACGCAGTCACTGGGCCCATCGCAGACATGCCCTGGCCACCCAAGCTCCACAGATGAAGGCCTGCAGTGACAGGGAATCCGCTTCAAAGGTCTGCTTCAGCAAACCATCTACCTTAAAGTCCTGGGCATCTCGCAAAGCCGTACTACCTTCCACCGGAATGGTGGTCTTCTTAGTAACCGCCGACACCACCGTGTCCACCTGCGGGGCCCGGAACCTTTCTTTATGCTTATCGGCCAGAGGATACAGTCTATTCAGCGTCCGTTTGCCCCGTAGACCCGCTTTTGGCTTATCCCACTCTTCTTGAATTATTTTGTCGACCACTCTGTGCACAGGAAACCCCACCTGCATCTGCCGAACCGCCTGAATGACGGGATCTTCAACCTCCTCCTCCACCGCGGCTTCCTTAGCCAGATTCAACATCTGTAATGATTCTGTGATCAAGGCCGCCAGTTCTTCTCTGCGGAAGACCCTAATGATCTTAGCCTGATCCTCGGGTTCAGGGATCTCCCCTTCTTCCAGGTCCTGCGTATCTATTTCTTGATCCCAATCTGGGTCTTGGGCTTTCGGCCACTCGTCCTCCAATGCCAGATCCTTCGTCCGTGCCCGTTTAGGTGCCGGCGGTTACTCGCCCACCGCAGCAACCGCCTCTAGCTGCTGAGCTTGGGATGCCAGCGCCCCAGCGTCAGAGCCCTTGCCCTGGCGACGCAGGCAAAAGGCCCGATGCATGAGCAAAATAAACTCCGGGCTGAACTCCCCGATACCCGACGCCTGGGCTGCCAAGGAAGCGTTTGAGGTTCCCGCCAACTCCAACGCTGGCCCGTGCGCCGGTGACCGCGGGGAAGGAACCCCCGTCCCTGCGGACGCATCCTGCGCCTCTGGGGATTCCTTAGACTCCATCTGCTGCTCCACCGTGGATGAGAGGGTAGCACACCCCCGGCACACCCCGGTATCAGCTACTGTGCCCCTCCTAGTGCCACAGACTGAGGTCTAGTAGCCATAAGACAGCCTAGCCAGAGACTGAGGGGCTTCCCCTGACCTTTGTTAGGTTTGCTTCGTTTGTCTCCCCTGTTTGCTGTGTTCTTAAAAAAAAAACAAAAAAACACAATCTTCCCTACTGCAGTCTAGCAGTCTGTATTAAACTCCACACGCTCTGTTCTCCCTGAAAAAGAGCCCCCCCTCAGCCCCCCCCCCCTTCTCTGTGGAGCGGCTGAAAAGGGTAGAAAACAAACCAAGAAAAAACCAGCCCTAAAAACGAATAAACAAATAAAACAAATAAAAGAAAGAAATAAGAAAGGATAAGAACAGCCTTACTTTGTTTAGCACAGGATCGGGAGCCCCTCCGGCTAACACGCGACTGCCCGCGGCACCCAAAATGGCCGCCACCAAACTAACCCGGCAAGAAAAAGGCGCCAAAATAAGCTGCGGCCGGTCGAGGACCGGAGAAACAAAATTTTGCCGCTTGGACAAGCAGCCTGACACCGGTGGAAAGCTTACCGGCCAGGTCCGCTGCTCCGGTGCATGAAAGCTGTCCTGCTCAAGGAGCCCCAGTCCATGAGCACAGCAGAACTGAAGCGCTGCAGCTTCTGATTGTCGACACAGCTCCGGCTGCCTGAGGGCTCGGGTTTAAGAAGAAGGGCTCTCCCCCGAAGCGTCCGGGGGGAGAGAACCTATTTGCACCAGCGGGAAACAACACTCGCCACCCTGAGGAAGCACCCCCATAGAACGTGCAGGGACAGGGAGCAAGAATGCTGGTAGCTGATCTGCTGACCCTATATGTTTTTTTGTTTGTTTGTTGTTTTTCTTTTAAAGAAACAGACCAAATAAGAGTGCCAACCATATAACCGAATTAGCTACCCTAACTAACAACTAGCTCCTTATTAGTTCCTCCAGAGAGCCCTTTCCCAAGGCTCACCAAGTATTCTTGCTGCATGGAGACTGGTCACACTGGGATGGAGGAGTGAGTGCAGCAGGCTATATCCAGTGATGTCATCATTCTGACATACCAGTCTCCAAGCTGCAGGAGGAGATTGACAACCCAGAGGTAGAGGACTGAACTGGAGGAACGATAAAGAAATGCAGACTATCCTTAATAGGTTGGTATGGTGGCCAGAAATGAAACATGATATACAGGATCATGTTTCCTCCTGCGTAATCTGTGCTTCATTTGGGAGGCAACCTAAAAAGAGAAGGGGACAGTTAATGAGAGCACCTCCTCGTGGCCCATTTGAGAGATTGCAAATAGATCATGTGGGCCCTCTTCCATTAACAGCTAGGAAAAATAGATTTTTACTCACTGTTGATTCCTTTTCTCATTGGGTAGAAGCATTCCCTGTCCCAGATCAAACTGCTCGAACCACTGCAGAAATCCTAACTATGCAATTTTTTACACGTTGGGGCATTCCCAAGACTATTGATTCTGATAATGGTCCTGCATTTGTTTCTCAGCTCATCAAGGAATTGTTTGATTTTCTAGGCATAGAACTCCACATTCCGTACCATCCACAGGCAGCAGGGCAGGTAGAAAGAATGAATCAAACAATTAAGGCCCACCTCAGCCCTATGCTTAATCTGACCGGAAAAAATTGGGATCTGGTGCTCCCTTTAGTCCTTATGCATATCAGAGCTAATGTCTGTAAATCCACAGGTTTTGCACCCTATGAAGCCTTAATGGGAAAGAAATTGCCACGGTGGGAAAATCTGCTGCATCCTTTTCTTCCAGAGGATTTAAGGCCCCTCAAGGTTGGGAGTAAAGTGATGATCCTGAGACCTAGACCAAACCTCCCCTTTGGAACTGCAAAGTGGGAGGGACCGTACTTAGCTACTGATACCTTAGGCCCAAGCCTATACCAGATCCTAATGCCCGACAACCAGCAGTATTGGAAACACATCACCCAGTTGAAACCATATGGGTAATACGTGTTTTATCAGTCTTTGTTTTCAGATACCACCTGAAGACAGCACGGACAGCTGCTTTCTGAAGACAGCACGGACAGCTGCTTTCTGAACAAAAGTTGTTTGAGGATGGGAACTATTTACTTCTGCTGTACAGTTGATGTGTCCTAGATACTGGACATGTATCTAATAGTTATTTACATAAGTAGTAAAAATTATTTTTGTTGTTGCATAGTATAAGTGGGGAGCACTAGTTTACTCCCTAGTAGAGTGAAACAAGTTAGCTTTTATTATGTCTCGGTTTCCTGTTCTTGTATCTGCTCTCTTCTACCCACGTCTCATTACAGGAACTATCATCCGAATATGCACGATTGGCTGGGCTAACTCCACAGATGGGGTATATCGCTATCAAGAAATACCCCCACCTTTCCCAGAAGGAAAGGATCTGGTCATCCTGAGTTTCTGTTCCGTACAGGACAAGCCAGTGTTCTATTCATTAAACATCACTCAAGTACAGTGGGTGCCTCCAGTTTCCACTTCTCTAGAAAGGACACAAGAATTGAGGGCACCTCCAGAACATTACTTTTTAGGTCCTCCTGCCTTGATTTTGTACAATATTTCCTGTCAGGACAAAGAATGTTTCTTTTTCAGTTGCTCCCAGAATGCATGACATCCGCCTTCCTAAGAAACTATTTACTAAACAATACCTGGTGCAGTCATACACCACTGGTCTCCATCACCATTAACGGGACAACTTATTCCACACCGCTGGTTACCAATGACTCTATTGACATTCCAGACTTTATCTCATATGCTGTGGATCCATTACCACTTGGCATGAGAGAAGAGACACTACATAAACTGCTCAACTTTACAGAACTCCATGCCTATATTGATCACCTTAAAACAACATCCACTGAAGTGAATCACACCATCACTTATGAGAATGGACACACTTGCTACAAGATGCTCATGTGTCTGTGTGGGAATTGTTATTTGGTTATTCACCTACTGCTGAACATGTCTTTAATGTTTTTATTCACCCTATTATTTTAACTGCTGTACAAATATTGCTATGCATTATCATAATTTTCCTGTGTTGTAAAATGAAACAAATGTACATCTCCTTGCAGCGCATGTCCTACAAAAATACCATTAACATTTTAAGGCAGTTACACGGAATTTCTCCAGCATCTACCTCTACATCCAGGCTCATTTGGCCTACTAATTTGGCTAATTTGGCATTTCCTATTACATTGAATACCAGAGTCAGCTGCAGTCTAGTATTGCTTCCTATCCTCACTCATAGCATCCTGGTACCTTTCAGCTTTAACCTCCTCAGAAATTCCTGCAGCCCTTATGCACTGTTCATTCTCTCTAAGACGGGCACCGAGGTAGCATATTGGGTTCCCCCCCCCCCCCCAGTAGTGACTGCCCTACCTAAGACACGAGGTTTGGACTCATAACGGGACTTATCTCTAGAACACTAGAGACAGTACTGTGCAGGACAGGGGACCTGCTGGACATAGCAAGGTATTTAATACAGGAGGTATTAGACAAGCTGCCTATCATGTAATTGCAGCTGGGACAGGTACCACAGGTTTGCTTCCACCATTTCCAGGCACAAATAATAAATAGGGGAGGAGTGGCCTAGTGGTTAGGACAAGGTACTTCAGGCCGGAGGGCCGGGGGTTCAAGTCCCACCTGGGGACAGCAATCTCAGGCCGGAGGGACTGGGATTTCTAGTCCTATAGGCATTCCTTGTGGTCTTGGGCAAGCCACTTAACACTCCATTGCCCATGTTCCCTGTAAGTATTAGCGTATGTGTGTCATATCCCCTCGTGTTAAATGTATCTCCCAATTGACCGCTTTGACCCGGTGAAAAGCGGGATATAAATACAGCTAAATAAATAAATAAATAAAAAAGGTGTGGGAGATGTCAGCATACATCAGCATGACATTGTGACTAGCATAGGTGTCATGGCTTTTCCCAGACCTTGGATTGCAAGCAGCTTTTGTTACTCTGGTGATGTCAGTCTCCAAACTTAATGAGCGTAGTTCACAGGATGAGATTACCTCTGACCCCCTGGTGATGTCTGTCTCCAGACTTAATGAAACAGCCCCTCCTTGCTAATCAAGTGATAGCAGACCTCAAACAAACCAAATTATGACAGAGGGAGGTGCTGAAGAATTTCACTATAAATACAGAGAAACACAAAATATATCTCTTCCTATTCATCGGATACTTCTTGCTATGAGGCTCTGACACACACTACTCCTTACACCCCCCCTTCTCTCTCCTCTCTTCTTATTCATTGGACATGAGGCTCTGACACCCACTTCTCTCTCTCTCTCCTCCCCCTTGTTCTCTCTTTCTCTCTATATTCTTCTTACTATGAGACTCTGACACACACTCCCCCCCCTCTCTCACACAAACACACATGCACACACACACAGACGCAGCTCTGTAACAACCTTATAACTCTGTTCTGTACCTATGTAATAAGCCTATTTCTATATAAAACTTTTTCCAAGCCACACCAGTTTTGGTTGTCTTATTGTGCTACTTACCATACTGTCTCTGTGAAATGAACCCAGGACCAAACGGAGAGTAGATACCAGAAGATTACACCTAACACCCGGAGGTAATGCCAGGCCGAAGGAACTGGTGTAGCCCTGAACTGACGAACCACATGCCATAGGGCTTGGACCCGCCAATCGTGCAGAAATACCGTTCCCCTCTGAGTGTCGAATTGCACCCTGAGGTACTCGAGGCTCTGAGACGGAGTAAGATGACTTTTGCTCGCATTGACTACCCAGCCGAGTTTCTCCAAGAATTTCACCACTTTGTCTGTAACTTGTACACTCTCGGCTCTGGACTCTGCTCGAATTAACCAATCGTCGAGATAGGGATTTATTATTTATTTATTTTTATTTATTGATTTATTTTACTTCTCTTATATACCGCGCTATTAAAATCAGTGCGGTTTACAACTGAACAAAAAACATACTGCAATGTCACACGACAATTGAGTTTTTACATTGAACATGGACGAGATAACCTGGAGGTAACAGGGGTAACTAATTACAGAGTAATTATTCATGGAGTATGGTGAGAAATTATACATATAGTATGGTGAGAAATTATACATATAGTACAGCTTGGTTTCAACATATTTATAAGAGGTTTAATCAATAAGATGTGTGATCAGTACCAATAAATAAGAGAGGGGATATGGTGGAAGAGCTAGTTATTTTCTTTATGGTGTTGGATTTTGGGTGGGGTGGAGTAGGGTGTAGGATGTGAGGATGGGTGGTTGTTTCTGGGATTGGATTCTGGGTAATGGATGAGGAAAAGGTGTTTGAGGGCTTTTTTTTTCTTTTTTTTTGGGATGCACCAAAATACCTTCCTTTCACAATGCAGCTACCGCCACCACCACCATGATCTTGGTGAACGTCCGCAGCGCCATTGCGAGACCGAAGGGTAACACCTGAAACTGATAGTGCCCCCACGGCAGAGCGAAGCGAAGAAACCTTTGATGACCTGCTCTGATCAGAACATGTAAATACACTTCTGTGAGATCCAGTGAAGTCAAGTACTCTCCTTGGCGTACCGCTACAATGACGGACCGCAAAGTTTCCATTCTGAAATGCGGAACCCGAAGACAGTGGTTCACCCCTTTTAGATCTAAAATCGGACGAAGCGACCCGTCCTTCTTTGGCACTACAAAATAAATTGAGCATCGACCCGTCGTAATCTTCATTGGGCACCGGGACGACCGCACCTAAATGCAACAGCCGATTCAGTGTGCAACAGACTGCCTGAGCTTTCTGCTGCCCCCTGCAGGACGACTGAACAAATTAATCCAGAATGGGCCGCGCGAACCCCAGCGCATAGCCCTCCCGGATGATTTCTAACACCCACTGGTGGGTCGTTATTTGGACCCAGACAGGAAGAAAGTTCCAAAGTCGCCCACCTATCGGCAAACTTCCTGCCGGGGTCCCCCTCACTTCACTGCGCTTTTCGATTGGCTGTTGAGGCTGCCGCCGCAAAACCTCTACCTGCTCCCCGAAACCCTCGAAACCCCTGGGCCCGAGGGGCAAATCTTCCTCTTTGGAATCCGCCCAAGCGAGAAGTCCGAAATCTCCGAAAAACTCTAAAGGAAGCCCGAAAGACCGACGTAGACTTCCCCTGTTTGGGCTTATCCTCCGGCAGCCGACCACCTTTAGACTCTCCTAAATCTTTTACCAACTTCGAGATCCTCCCCGAACAACAACTTTCCTTTGAAAGGGAACCTACCGAGACGTGCCTTGGAAAAAACGTCTGCCACCCAATTCCGCAACCACAGGGACCTGCAAGCGGCAACAAGCGACGCCATCCTATTAGCCAGGGCCCTGATTAAGTCATAGTGAACATCTGACAGATAAGCCGAACCCGACTCCAGGCGGTCCTGCTCTCAGACCTTCTTGCTCCAACCAAGCCGACTGTCTTAAACACTGAGACCATCGAAGACAAGCTCTTGCCACCCACGCCCCACAAATGGAGACCTGTAATGACACCACGTCGGCTTCAAAGGATTGTTTCAGCAAACTATCCAGCTTCCTGTCCTTCGCATCCTTCAAGGCTGCGCTGCCTTCTATTGGAATAGTGGTTTTCTTGCTCACCGCTGACACTGCTGCATCAATCCTCGGAGACCGAAACCTCTCCTTGTCCTTATCCGCTAATGGATACAGTCTATTCACTCATCCTGTATCATTCCGTCAACTACCTTGTGAACGGGAACCACCACCTGCATTTGTCTCACTGCCTGAATAA
The DNA here is from genome assembly GCA_033557465.1 of Ichthyophis bannanicus. Lineage (NCBI taxonomy): Eukaryota > Metazoa > Chordata > Amphibia > Gymnophiona > Ichthyophiidae > Ichthyophis > Ichthyophis bannanicus. The sequence continues at coordinate 79,721,378 of CM066048.1, forward strand.
TTGGGTCTTCACCACTGTCATCCTCCACAGGCTGTTCTGTGGCGAGCTTAAGCGTCTGAAGGGACTCTGTGATAAGCGCTGTCAACTCTTCCCTTCGGAACACTCAAATAATTTTTGCCCGATCCTCTGGCTCAGGAATCTCTCCTTCCTCCAACTCTTCATCTCCACCTTCCAGGTCGACTTCTCCTCGGACTCCTGCCCCTCCAACTCAAAAGTCGAGGGCTCCCGAGTCCTTGCTCGCTTTAGCGGTCTCGAAGAACTGGCCCTCGACTCAGCCGGACCTGGCTGCTGCGGCGCCCCAGACAGCGACAGGGCCGCCAGCACCTTTCCTTGCTGCCGCAAACAGAATGCTTGATGCATAATTAACACAAAGTCCAGGCAAAAATCCTCGGGCTGCGGCCCCACAGCCAACAGAACTCCAGACGAACCGGCTGTCGCCTCGAGTCCGACCGCTGGCGCATGAAGTCTGCGTCCAATCCAGTCGAGGACCCCTGAAGATCCTGACCTACCTTAACCTCCATTTGCTGTTCCACGCTGGTAGAAACTTGTGTACAGCCGCAGCAAATGCCCGAGTCGGCGATAGCACCTCTACGGGTACCGCACACTACACATTGAGGGAGCGAAGCCATGACCTCCACAACTGTACCAATTGGGGGGTTTTTTCCTAACTATTTTGCAATTATTTCCTAAGCATTCCTTCTCTTTTTTTTTTTTTTTTTTTTTAATCCAAGGCATCAAAGGCACTCTGACCAGTACCAGAAATGAAGCGGTTCTGTCCTCTGCTTCAAGCAGTCAAATGGAACCACCGGAGTAAAGACTCCCAGCAAAAAAGCTGCTAACAAGGATCCTACAGTCCCAAAAGAAAACTGAAAATAAATTAAAGACAGAGAAAAAATTAGACCTCCAAAAACTGAATTGCAATGACTTACAGGGATTAGAGCACCGCTGAATTCAGCTGCCTGAAAAAAAAAGAAAAGCACGCTGACAAAATGGCCACCGCTGCCTGTCAGAGGCAGAAAAGGGCGCCAAAAACCTCCAGTCCCTGCTCGGCGCATCTGCGGCCGTCTCCCCTCATAAAAACAGCCCTTTTCTTCCCTACTCACAGGCAGATCTGTGATTCGTGCAGCCGCAATCGCGGCGCTGCAGCCCACGCGGCTCCACTCCACTGAAGAACGGGGAGCCGATGGGCAACCTTCCGTCAGGAAAATCTGGCGCGACTGCCGATTCGCAGCAGCTCCGTGCTGCTGAAGCACAAGTATGCTCTCCGTGCTGCTGAGCTCTCCCCCGTACTGACCAGGGGGGCAGAGATCGACACCGGTAGTGAAATGTGGAGACGGTAGGAAGGCAGTCAGTCAGCAGGGCCAGGCACAAGGAAAGAGCACTCCTCCCTCTTACTTTTACTGTTCCTTTTCCTTTTTTTTCTTTTTTTTTTTTTTTTTTTTTTCTTTAAGATACCGCGCCCCCCCCCCCCCCCCCAAATACAAAACACATACTAAGGACAAATCAAGCCAAAAATTAGCTAAACCTAATCTAACTGCTCCTTATCTGTTCTCAAGTGAGCCCAGCACTTAAGTTCACTACATCCTCCTGCTGCATGGAGACTGGACACACTGGGGATGATGGGAGAGACCAGCAGACTACATCCAGTGATGTCACATTTTTGTGACATGCCCAGTCTCCAAGCTGCAGGAGGAGATGCACAACCCAGAGGTGGAGGACTAAACTGGAGGACCGATAAGGAAGAAAGGCTTTTTGCCCTGTTGCTTCTTCCCTCCAGTGAAAGAAGTCTTCCAGGAGAGATGGGTGCAGGTTGTCAGAAGGCTGCCTAGGGTGAGAACTTACACAATCTTGATGATGCATATATTCATATGATTCTTGCAAGGTATTGTGGGTAATGTAGTTCATTCACTCCCAAACACAGCTGAAGACAATAATTGAGTTGTGAAACCAAGTGGTAAAGCCAATAAAATTCTTCTTTTATTGATGGGGTTTAATTCACCCAGCACAAATATGCTTGGTAGCAATATAAATGAGGATACTTGCTTGCAGTGTTTAAATGGATAACATAAAGTCACAAAGCAAACCAGAAAACAACCTTCAGCTTGTCAGGCAATTAGCTAATGTTTTCTTAGCAAATAATTACCAAATAAAAACGCACAAAGAAACGAATAAACTTTGCTTCTTAGGTTAACTTCTGCTTATTTTCCACGCAGATCCCAGCAGTGATTCTCCCTTGCTCACACACACAATCAGGTGCAGCTTTAATTACTATCAATTGACCAGCTGAAACCCTTTAGCTGGCTGGCTGCTACTGTGTGAACCCAAATCCTGCTTTAAGAGCTGTTTGCAGTGGAAATAAAGAACAAAGTTAGGTTTCTTTGTGATGGCTGAGGTGTTTGCTCACAGAAAGCTAGCAATAGCATTTAGATAGAGAACAGTCCATGTAATGAATAGTTTCATCTGCTGTATCTCCCCCTTCATCAATCAGCATAGGGTCACTATCATACATTGGCACAGACGAGTCTTTCATTAAGGCACTATCATGAGAATGCTTATTCCCTTGCTGCCATTCACTATTATGGATAGGGTCTGGATCAGAGTTCATACCTGAGCCTCTCCTGCTATCATAATTCCTCTCTGTATAGCCTGGCCAGTATGTAATCTAATTCTGATGTCCAGCCTTCCAATCTTGATCCCTGGACACTGGATCTTTCCTCACATACCTTCTGGCATAGGTCTGAAAGTCCCTTCCACGTGCAGTCTTCTCTCTCCTAGGTAGCCACTGGTGATTCCTATCTCTGCCATTCCATTCCTCTGGCTGACTCCAGTCCAATGGACTCTGCTGGCACTTGGAATACCTCCCAGTATGGGTACTGCCTTGGACTCTCCCAAACCTGCCAATGGCCTTTCTTCTCTTCCTTCCAGAGAGTTTCCTTCTCTCTCTATCCGCTTGGCTTGGCTTCTGCTTCTCCAGGTGATGCTGGTGCTTGTAGCCGTTGCTGTAGCTGTCTCCTTTCCTGAAGCTGTTATCTGAAGAATAAGCTCTATTCTTATTCTGTCCTAATGTGTGCTCCTCCCTAACACAGCGCAGCTGTGTTGAATCAGGCCCTGCCCTTTGAGATGAGTGCTTAGGGATTACCTCATAGCTCTCTTGATTGCACACACATTTTCTCACTTCAGCCCCTCTCATGGCTGCTGGAAACCTGGTGCATTCTGGGACTGGTAGTCTTTTATGTGAAAACTCTGTTTTCTTGCTTCTACCAGAACTGACAGGTTGCTTGTTCAGAGTCACATCATCTTTTCTATAGCTCCTACCTGAGCTATGATAAGCTTCCTTATCACAGGGTTACATACTCCATCTCAATCTCCACTGCTTTGACCTACATCGGTTTGCCGAACAATTGTTCACCCAAGCACGATACATCAAGCAGCTTTTCCTGGACCCACTGTTCAAGGTTCAAGGACTGGAGCCAGGCCTGTTACCTGGCCCCAATACCTGCAGCCGCTACTTGAGTAGAGGACTCGAAGCTGTCATATTCAGTGCAAGAAAGGTACTTCGAACAGTCCCCCACTGATTTCAGGAGCGACTCAAAACGATGGAGGAAATCGCTGTCGAGGCCCGCCTGGAAGCCGCTGAATTCCTTCATGAGATCACAAAGGAACATACCGATATATAGCTGGTAAGCCTGAATGTGGCAAGCCAGAATGAAGCCTTTTGCCCGAGGGTGTCGAGGGCACATGACTCCCTACCCAGTGGAACCGAAGAGTTTGTTTTTGGTCTCTACTTCCACGTGGCAGATTCCACTACCACTGAGGTATGGGGGTCCTTCCTGAAGCCGGGCACTAGCTGGACCCTGTACATGGTGTCCAGGCGCTTGCTGACAATGGGGATAGATGCAGGCATCTCCCACCTGCAGAGGAGCAGCCGGGTCAGAATGGGTGGGACTGGAATCGTGAGAGATTCCCTCAGCAGGGCTTCGTATTGCAAAATGTTGAGTTCCTCCACACGGGGCTCCTCCTCGGATTATGTAGAGAGCATCAGGGCTTGAGCCATGTCCCGCACAAACTCCAAAAAGGAGGTATCCTCGTGAGGTGACAGTCGCTTCCGAGCAGGCGGGGAAGGATCAGAGGGGAGGTCCCGATGAGACCGAGATTCAAGGGAAGTATCCCCATCAGACTCCCAATCCAAAATCTCGGAGGGGGGGGGGGGGACTCTGAACTAGGCTGCTCGAGCAGAGCCTGTGAAACGCGCTGAATTCGAAGCCAAAGTCCCTCTGGAGCTGGAGGCGCTGGCCCGGGAAGATCTCACACCCAAAGACCAAGACAGCAATAGAGACCTCTGCCGGGGTCCCTCACGAGGCCCCTGGCTCTCGGGGGTTGCTGCGGCAGTCTGGGGAGCCAAGACAGGCATCGCCCTTGAGGTCTCAGAATGCATGCCAATGGACGCCTGACACCAGTGCCTGCTTGGCAGCAAGGAAGGCAGAGATGCTGAGCTCCAGTGCCAGCATTCAGGCCTCCCACTCAGGAATGGGGCCCTGCAACGTCGACACCGGGGTAACCGGGTCTGCAGTCGAGGAGGAGAGGGGGTTCTCACAGGGACGACCCTCAGGAGGCCTCTATCTGTATGAGGTACCTTTCGGGGCCGCTCATTCTCAGACTCCAGGGACTGCAGAGGAGGGCTAAGGGACTGAGCACGAGAATGCTAACACTTGTCTGGAGCCCCTGACGTGGGCCTTTGAGGCCACCTTCTTCCGCTCCCTTTCAGGGGACCCTTGCTCAGAGTGATGCCGGGGCTGTGGGGGACCCCTGCTCAGAGTGACTCTGGGGCCATGGGGGACCCCGGAGGCAGAGGGTCGATGGAGAGGGAAGCTACCGGGGACGCCAAGGCCATCTTGCAGAAAATATACAGTTTCTGCTTACGGCTCTGGCTGACCTCGGAGGACATCTTTTTACAAAGGGAGCAGAGCTCTGGGTTATGGTCTGCTCCAAGACACCAAAGACAACAGTCATGGTTGTCTGTGAGGGTCATGTTTTTGGAGCACCACACTTTTTGAAACCAGAAGCCATGGGGGCAAAAAGCATCCCCGCAAGGTCGAAGACCTTTGGTTCGGCCAGCGGTTGAAAAAGGCACAAAACGCGCTGGATATAAGAAGAAAAGGGGAAAAGAAAAATAAAGTCCCAGGGTCCGCTGCCAAAGCAGCGGCACTGGAAGGAGGGGAAGAGGACCGAGAAACTGGAATAGAAGACAATATGAAAAAACGTTTTCCAAGGTACAGGGACATGCATCCAAAGGGCTCTGAGGAAAAAGGGAGACTGATCAAGTTGGCACCCTTGGGCAGGAAGGGGACCACACATGCATGGTAGCATTCCCAAAGGCTTTCTTTGAAAGCTGGGGAAATGCTCTGTGCGGGCTCCGTCAGTGCCGACGTCACCCATATGCGAGGACTGACTTCCCCTGCTTGGGGTTTGGGGGCTTTCTGCTAACGCAGGCCCATGCACCTGTCCCTTGGCCTGCTGCCCCTGTTGGGGAGCTGGGGAGGCCTGAACATGGGGGTAGCTTCGGTAAGCAGTACTCTTCCTCGGGCAAAAGGGCTTCTTACCCAAGCCCTTCTTTCGAGAAGGGGCAGAGGTCTTCTTTGAAAGCCGTGTCCTCGTCATATACTCGGACTATTTCCACAGCCTTGTCGGTCATGGGTTTGCCAAAGAGGTTCTCTCCCTGGCATGGGACATCGACCAACTTGTCCTGAACCCATTGCTCGAGGTCCGATGACTGTAGCCATGCTTGGCAGAGTGCAGCGATGCCCAGCGTAGCTACCCAGACCGCCAACTCAAACCAGTCATAGAATGCTCGAGTCAAACTTCGAGCACTCACAGATGCCGGTGGACAGACTCTTGAAGTGCTACAAAGGTCCCTCAGAGAGACCAGATGAGAACCCTGCAAGTTCCTTTGCCAGGTCCCTCAGGTACATGCCCATGTACAGCTGGTAGGCCTGGATTCAACAAGTCAGCATTGAACCCTGGAAGCACTTCTTGACAAGGGTGTCCAAGTTGTGGGCCTCTCTGCCGGGAGGTACCAAGGAGTGCGTCTTCTGGCTCTTCAGCCTGCGCATGGCCAATTCCACAACCATGGAGTTCTGCGGCAATTGTGCTTTTTGAAATCCAGGGCTCTTCTAGACTCGATACATGGAGTCGATCCGTTTGCTGATCACTGGCGCCAATTCCGGTGTCTCCCACATGCGGAGCATCAGTCGTTCCAGGATTGGAGGCTCAGGTACAGTAAAGGCCTCCCAAGGGGGAGAGTCATACTGGAGAATCTCGGGCTCGAGAATCCTCCTCGGACTCTGTGGGGAATGCCAAAGCCTTTGACATATCCTTCACGAAGTCCAAGAACCTAGTGTCCTCCGGGGGGGGCCTTCTCCGAGGCTCGGACACCTGGGAATCGGACAGGACATCCCTATGCTAACAGGTGTCCGGGGACTCTTCCTCCTCTGTCTCCCATCCCGATGCCTCTGAGGAGGAATCAACAGGCTCCAGCAGAGGGCCCCGGCATTGACTGCTCCGACGCCGGGAGGACGGGCGGCGGCGACGACGACCTCGGCCCTGAACAGGAAGCCGAGAATGACCTTGGCTGAGGATCGACTCGAGTCCACATGGTCGAGGATCGGCTCGGCCTTCCGGGTCGACTTGGACATTGGTGGCCCGGTGGTCGGGGCATAAGAACCGGTGAGACCAGCAATCAGCGCCCGCTGCTGCTCCATGAAGGCAGACATACTGCACTCCAGGGCCACCATTCTGAGACTGAGTTCAGAAGGCTCCGCAGCCACCGGGTCGGGTCCCGATGCCGGTTCCCCCTGGAGGGGAGTCCTCTACGAGGATAGTTGTTACCTGCCTCGGCTGCTCCATCCCTGTCGAGGAAGCTTCGTTGGACGCTCCATCTCCGAGGATCTGGGCAGACGCTCAGAGCTCCGTGACCGGTCCAGGGAGAGACCAGGCCATTCAGAGCCATCCAACGACGCCGCCTTCAAGGACAGAGCTTAAAGATCCCAAATTACCCAGGTCTACCAATAGCCAAATTAATATGAATAAAATACAGTCTCTAAAATGCTTCTATGCAAATGCTAGAAGTCTAAAAACTAAGATGGGAGAGTTAGAATATATAGCACTAAATGAGAGGTTAGATATGATTGGAATATCAGACATGGGGGAAGGAGGACAACCAGTGGGACACTGATACCTGGGTACAAACTATATCGTAATGATAGAGCTGATCAAATTGGTGGAGGGGTTGCGCTCTATGTTAGAGAGGGCATTGAGTCAGAAAGGATTAAAGTTTTGCAGGAAACAAAATTTGCTGTAGAATCTCTATGGATTGAAATTCCATGTAAAAAGGGGAAGGCGATGGCAGTGGGGGTGTACTATCGACCGCCTGGCCAGAATGAACAAATGGATGATGAAATGCTCAAAGAAATCAAGGAAGCTAACAAACGTTACAGCGCAGTAATAATAATGGGTGATTTCAATTACCCCGGTATCGACTGGGTCAGTGTCACGGCAGGACATGCTAGGGAGATAAAGTTCCTAGATGAAATAAACGACTGCTTCTTGGAGCAGCTGGTTCATGAACCAACCAGAGGGGAAGCCATATTAGACCTAGTCCTTAGTGGAACACCAGATCTAGTGCAAGAGATAAGGGTGTTGGGGTCACTTGGCAATAGTGATCATAGCATGATCGCCTTTGATTTAATTAGTGGAGGAGGGATAGTAAGGAAATTCACAGTACTACCGTTTAACTTTCGAAAGAGAGAGTATGAAAAAATGAGGAAAACAGTTAAGAAAACTAAAAGGAGCAGTTACAAAGGTTAAAGACTTACATCAAGCTTGGGTGTTGTTGAAAAATACTATCGTGGAAGCCCAGACCAGCTGTATTCCACGCTTTAAGGAAAGTGGAAGGAAGTCCAAAAAACTGTCAGCATGGTTTAAAGGTGAGGTCAGAGAGGCTGTTGCCAAAAAAAGCATCTTTTAGGAAATGGAAAAAAAGAGCCTAACGACGAAACCTGGAAACAGCCCAAGCACTGGCAAGTCAAATGCAAGGCATTGATAAGGCAGGAAAAGGGAGAATTTGAGAAGAAGCTTGCTGCGGAAGCAAAAATGCGAAATAAAGACTTTTTCAAGTACATTCGTAGCAAAAAAGCTGAGAGAGTCAGTTGGTCCATTAGATGATAGAGAGGTTAAAGGGGCACTAAAAGGCGACAAGGCAATAGCGCAGAGACTGAACGAATTCTTTGCTTCGGTCTTTACTGAGGAAGATGTAGGGATGTTACCCATGACTGAAGTGGGATTTAAAGGTGCGGAAGAATTGAAGGAAATATTGATACATCGGGAAGATGTATTACAACTATTAGATAAACTGAAGAGTAGCAAATCACCTGGGCCGGATGGTATACATCCAAGGGTGTTGAAAGAACTGAAATATGAGATTGCAGACCTGCTATTAGTAATCTGTGAACTATCATTAAAATCATCTCTAATACTTGAAGATTGGAGGATCGCCAATGTAACGCCAATTTTTACAAAGGGTTCCAGGGGTAATCCGGGAAACTACAGACCGGTGAGCCTGACGTCAGTACCAGGAAAAATGGTAGAAACCATCATAAAGAACAAAATTACTCAGCATGTAGATAGTCATGGTCTAATGGGAGACAGCCAACATGGCTTTAGACAAGGAAGATCTTGTCTTACTAATCTGTTATGTTTTATTGAAGGTGTGAATAAACATCTGGACAAAGGTGAGTCGGTTGATATAGTGTATCTGGACTTTCAGAAAGCCTTTGACAAGGTCCCTCATCAGAGAACTTTGGCAAAACTAGAGTCATGGGATAGGAGGCAGTGTACTATTGTGGATCAGGAACTGGTTAAAAGATAGAAAGCAGAGTGTAGGGCTAAATGGCCAATTTTCCCAATGGAAAAAGGTGAATAGTGGTGTACCCCAGGGATCTCTGCTGGGTCCGCTGCTTTTTGATATATTCATAAATGACATATTCATAAATGACCTGGAAAGGGGAATAACGAGTGAGGTTATCAAATTTGCAGATGACACAAAACTATTCAAAGTTGTTAAAACCCAAGAGGATTGTGGAAAATTGCAAGAGGATCTTGATAAATTGGAAGACTGGGCATCAAAATGGCAGATGAAATTTAATGTGGACAAGTGCAAAGTTATGCACCTAGGGAAGAACCACCCAAACTATGGTTATACGATGCAAGGTTCCGCATTAGGAATCACCACCCAGGAAAAAGATTTAGGCGTCATTGTGGATAACATGTTAAAACCCTCGGCCCAGTGTGCAGCAGCGGCCAAGAGAGCAAATAGAATGCTTGGTATCATAAGGAAAGGAATGGAAAATAAAACAAAAGATATAATAATGTCTCTGTATCGTTCCATGGTGAGGCTGCACCTTGAATATTGTGTGCAATTCTGGTCGCCGTATCTTAAAAAGGATATGGCGATATTAGAAAAGGTCCAGAGAAGAGCCACCAAAATGGTAAAGGGGATGGAAGGATACTCCTATGAAGAAAGGCTAAAAAGGTTAGGGCTCTAACATGGAAAAGAGACGGATGAGGGAACATATGATAGAAGTCTATAAATTAATGAACGGAGTGGAATGGGTAAACTTAGATCGATTGTTTATGTTATCAGAATATAGAAAGACTAGGGGACATGCAATGAAGCTACAGGGTAAACTATTTAAGACTAATAAAAGAAAATATTTTTTCACTCAACGTGTAATCAAACTCTGGAATTTGTTACCGGAGGATGTAGTAAAGGCTGTTAGTGTAGCTGGGTTTAAAAAAAGGTCTGGACAAGTTCCTGGAGGAAAGGTCCATAAATCATTATTAAGAAGGGACCCAAGATATCATTGCTTGACCCAGTACAAGCATTGTGGTACCTGTGTCTTTTGGGGAAACTGCTAGGTACGTATGACCTAGATTGGCCACTGTTGGAAAAAGGATACTGGGCTTGATGGACCTTGGACTGACCCAGTATGGCATATCTTATGTTCTTATTTTTTCTTCTTTTAATGTTCCTGCGAAGGAGACCCCCTCTCCAAGGAACTCCTACGACATTCGGAGTGTTCCCCCCGAGACGTAGAGGACCTCAGACGAGGTCCGGGCCCGCGAAGGTACGGACTCAGCAAAAATCCTATCATGCTGCTGCTGGCGGCTTCTCGGAGCCTTCGAGGACTTCTTCCTACACGGGCCACAGACCTTCGGGTCGTGGTCAGGCCCGAGGCACCAGAGACAGCAGTCTTGTGTATTGGTGAGGGACATTAATTTAGCACACTGATCACATTTCTTAAATCCTCTGGCAGTCATCAGGGGAAAGGTCGAAGACCCAGGCTGCCAGTGAAAAAGAAAGAGCACGAACACTAGTCACGAAGGGCAAAAACCAAAAAATCAAGCCGGACTCGATACCGGTGTACCGAGCCGAAGGGAAGAAGGGGAACTAGTGTCAATCCAGTAAGGAATAGAAATGAATTTCTAACTTTTAACACTTTTTCCACAATGACAGTGGGGCAACGACCGGAGGGCTCTGCGAAAAAGAGGAGACTGAGCAAGATGGCACCCTTGGCCGGGAAGGGGACCGCACATGCATGATGCAATTGCCAAAGGCTCTCTCTGAAAGCCTGGGATTTGCTCCACACAAGGGCTCCTTCGGCGCCGACGTCACCCATATGTGAGGACTGACTTCCTGCTTATTCCCGGAGAATTAATGTATATCCAACAGTTAAATTCTATATTAGCAAACAGGCAAAACATAGAAGGATGAAAGCTTAGCTGTGTGGAGGCTCTGGAAGCTGTAAAGACTAGAGTTGATCAGATACTTGTGGACAGGCTGTAAGGTAATTTAATTAGCCCCTACTCTGGAAGGCGAGCGCATTTAAGCTTCCAGAGGCCGAACAATCTCCAGCCCCCATTGGTCAGACGTTATCTTGACCCAGTTGGAGTAAAAACCATTGTAGCCGGCCACCTAACAGCACCAACTCCAACTGGGCTGGCCTTGTTTCTTTGTGGTTTCTTGGGAGCTGCTGAGATACTTGATTGGCAGTCTGTTAGTCCCCTGATGTCCCCGAAAGGACTATCCTAAAAAAATATCTGCCCTGCTGATAAGGAGCGAAACAGACTGTGCAGAACTTTCAGAAGGCCCAAACTGATTCCCAGCCCAACCTCACCGCCTGAACAGCCTTAGGTTTGTCCTCCGGAAGCCGAGATCCCTTAAACTCCAAAGATCCTTGACCAACTTTTCCAGTTTTTCCCCAAAAAGAAGCTAAAAACAGAAGCTTACTGAGGCGAGTCTTGGAAGAAGTATCCGTGGACCAATTATGTAACCAGAGAAAAAGTCTGACTGCAATCACTGAAGCCATGCTCTTTACGGAGCCTCATACCCAGGGTCGGCCTGTCTACTAGGCGAGCTAGGCGGCCAGCACAGGTGGGTGGTGGCACGAGTGAGCAGCAGCACTCATGGTCAGGCCATACTGCCCCCCCCCCCCCCAGCTGCTGCTGATTCCATTTGGGGAGGGGAGGAAGGCAGCTGGGGGGGGGGCGACACCGCTTTTGGAAATTCTGTCCGCCTCCCCCTCCCAAGACAGAATCGGTGGCAGCTAGAGAGTGGCAGCTGAGGGGGAGGGTGGCAAGGCCAGGGTTTCTGCCTAGGTCAGCAGAAACTCTTAGACCGGTCCTGTTTGTACCAAATCATAGAATGCATCCACCAGGTAAGCGGAGACAGATTCCAGTGTGGTGGATTCAGACAAATGCTGCACTGACCCTCCTTCCGAATCTGGCAACGTCTGTGCCCAGTGTATGCAGGCTCTGGTCACATAGGCCCCACAAATGGAAGTTTGGAAGGCCAAGGCACTCATCTCGAAGGCCTGTTTAAGCAAGGATTCCAGTTTACGATCCTGTACATCTCTTAACGCCACTCCGTCTTCCACAGGAATAATGGTCTTCGTCACAGCAGCGACAAAGGCTTCCACTTTTGGAAGTTTGAGGAGATCTTTCTCCACGTGAGGAATATGGTAGAGGCTGGCCATAGCTTGCCCCGCCCCCCCCCCCCCTTTAAGCCCACTTCTGAACTTCCCATTCCATCTCAATCAACTGCTTGATGGCTCTATGTACTGGAAAGACGGTCTGAGAAGATTTGATACCTTGAAGCAGGGGAAACCTTCAAAGGCTCCTCAGGAGTCTCACACTTGAGCAATATTCAAAGCCAATAGAGAATAAGCTGCATATAGCTTGCAACACTTTAGGGCTGGCTCCTCCAGCTGTGTCCCAGAACTTTGATGAAGCTCCAACAACGACTCCTCTGCTCGAAGTCCCTCCCCTAGCTGAGGAGTCTTCCAGGTCCTGAAATGGAGACTGGTTTTAAAATGGCCACAGTTCCCACTGAAACCATGGGAATGTGTGGCTAAAAGGAGCCTGTCCGCAGCATAGATGCTAACACGGCTTTCTCCCCCGAGGCTGGCACAGAATGGTCCAAGATGGCCTCTGCCACTTTGTCTTCTCTATCGCAGGATCTACATAAGCCTGACTCCGAAACAGAGCTTCTCTTGCTGCCACAAGCACAATGACGGATTTTGTTGGCCATCATGACAAAAATGATGCGACACCTATCTGGAAGTGACACGGCCATGTGTAACTCAGCTGGGTCCCTGCAAGGTAACCTGGACAATAAACTGAAGATTCCTGTGGCATGTTGGTGCTGCCCTCCGACTGACTTTTTTTCCCATACGTTGCTGAGTGATTACCCACTGAATTGCATTGCTTTTCAGGTCCTCCATACTGTTTTGCCACATCCTGCCTATGTGGAAGTGATGTATCTGCGTGTAACTTTGCCAAGTCCCTGTAAGGTAACCTGGACAATAAATTGAAGACTCCTGCATTGTGTCGTGCCGCAGGTGTGCATCCAAGGAGCAGGTCGTGCTCCCTGCACGAGCTCCTTGGGGGAGACTCTGGCATCGGCACTGCACTCTGCATCTCCACTGTTTCCAAGCCATGCACTCTAACTTCTCGCCACTCCTCATCAGGAAAGTGCCCTGGGCCTCTTACTTTTCATCTCTGAGTCTGTTCTGCATTTCTCTCTCCTCTGCCATGTCAACCATCCCTGTTTACTGGGGATGGCATTCCACGCCTCCTGCTCCTCCTTTGCCTGGTTATCTTTCTCAGTTTAGTGCCAACTTGCTACAGTCTTCTCTCTCCTCTCCCTCAACCACATCCTCGTGAATTACTCGCCCCCTCCCATCTCCTTCTTAGTTTGGCCCTCATCAATTGCAGATCTCTCAGATCCAAGTCTATCCTCATTCAAGATCTCATCCATCAACATTCCTTAGATGCTTTATCAATCACTGAGACCTGGCTGCGGGAGGGTGAAGCTCCACTGCTTAACTGCTGTCTCCCCCGGGCTTCTCTGCTTTTTGTCTGACAGCCAGGTTGAAGTGGTAGGGGAGTGGTGTCCTCCATCACTCTGCCCTTCCCAGGAGCGAAGTACATTCTCCTGCCCTTCACTACCCCGAAGGACTCCTCCTCCCTCTTTACTTTCTCCTCCTCTCCCTCTCTTTCTCCCCAGCTATGGTACTCGCTGCTATTAACCCTCTCATACTCTCATTTAGTAATTCTTGGAGATTTCAATATTCACCCTGATTGCCCCTCCAGACCCAGCGATAAGGCTTTTCTCACCCACCTCACTTATCTCTCTCTTCTCCAGCACGTTCATTGTCCCACTCATATCACAGACCACATCCTTGATCTGATTCTCACGCCCTTCGATTCATCTTTTACCCCTACTTCTCTCTTCTACTCCCCGTCCCTGGTCTGACCATGTCTGCATATTCTTCTTCTTACACTTCACTTCTCCCTCCTCGACCAGGGACTCCTCTGTCTCTAGTCCAGCTTGATTGTCACATTGCATCACACCCTCTACTCTTGAGCATTTTCCTCCCTCTGAAGTTCTCCTTCCAGCTGATTTTTCCTCTTTCATCTAATCTTCAGGTCCAGACCTGGGACTCTACCCCGACTTCTGCCCTCGATCAACTGGCTCGTCTGTGCTCACTTCCCCCTCCTTCACACATCCAATTGTCATCCTTGGTATCACCCTTGTCTCTGTCTCCACTGTATGTACCTCTGCCGTGTCGAATGCCTCTAGCATAAGCATCCCTCCCCCGAGTCTCTTCTACACTTTCAACATTGCCACCATCACTGTTGTTCCCTGATCCACTCTGCCAAGCAATCTTACTACTCCAACCTCATATCCTCCTCCTCTAATTTCTCTCGCCAGTTCTACTCAGTTCTGAGTTCATTCACTGCTCCACGTACCTCCTCCTCCTTGACCTCTCCCTCTTCTCCTGATCTAGCTCAGCCTGCCACCTTCTTTTAAGTCAAGATTCAGTCCCTTTGCTCCACCTTTCATATCTGTCATCCCCCCCCCCCCCCCCCCACTTCTCAGACTTCCCTTTGTTCTTAAGTTTCCCCAACTCCCTCCCTCTCACATACCTGGTCCTCCTCCCATCCTATCTCCCTGGCTGAGTTGTCCAAAGCTCTTTCCTCCTCTCATAAGACAACATGCCCCTCCGATCCCATTCCCCCTTCACTGGCTATCTGAACCTTCCCTGGCACTTCTTACATGCATTCTCACCATGTTCCAACTCTAGCCTTTCCTCTGGTTCTTTTCCCTCTTCCTGGAAACACCACTGATCAGTCCTTTCCTCAAGAAACCTACCCTCCATCCCAGCACACTGGTGTCCTGTCTCATATCTCCCTTTTCTTTCTAAGGTTCTGGAGAAATTGGTCTTTGCACAACTGCCTTCACTCTGACATGCTCTTCATTCCCACCAATCTAGTTTTCATTCCACTCAGAGCATGGAAACTATTCTTTTGTCCTTTCTCAATGAGCTGCATGTCTCATGATCATGGTGACGTTTCCCTGGCTGTTTCTTTGGATCTAACTTTGGCTTTCAACTTGGTTGATCACTCCACTTTTTCATTTGCCTTCATGATCCACGAATCGTCCTGCAATGATTCCACTCCTTTCTCTCCTCAAGGTTCTTCTCGGTTTGCCTTCTTCCATCACTGCTCTTCTCTGTGGTGTGGTGTGGTTGAAAAGGAGGGGGCTCAGTCCTCCTTTTCAACGTCTTCTTGGTCCCTCTGACTTTAATCACTCAATAATCTAGCATCTCAGCATATTATGCCAATGATATTATCCTTCTGCACCATACCAATCCTTCTCTTCCTGACTTGGCCCCACTCAACTCCTGTCTTACTCAAATAAGCTTCTGGATGTCCTCCAATTTTTTGCACCTTAATTGCACAAAAACAGCAGCTATCTGGTTCACTTTTGGTGACCCCTTTTCTTCCCTAGCCGCCCCCCCCCCCCTCAAGACACCCCATCCCACTAGTGTCCTCCCTTCACTATCTTAGCGTTATCTTTGACTCTTCACTAACTTTCAGAGAACACCTTTCCTCACTTACCTGCCACTCTTCACTCCTTGCAACAAATTTGTGCTGTCTGCCCATTCCTGCCCCTTTCTTCCCTCATTATGCTCCTCTTTCTGGTTACACTTGCCTGCCTTCCCTAATACCTGTTACGCTGCCTCCAGTTCCTCCAAAGTACCACAGCTTGTATTCTCACTCATGCTTCTCACAGAGACCACATTACTCCTCTGCTCATACATCTTCACAGGCTTTCCATCAAATCCTGAATTCAATTCAAAATACTCATTCTGGTCCATAAAGCCAACTATACCGGTACTCCCCAATACCTTTCTGATCTTATCCATCTTCACGCTCCTCGCTGCCTCCTTCACTCCATTCACACTAATCGCCTGCATCTCCCTTCTGCCTCAAAAGCTCACCTGGAACTCACACGCAACTCCGCATTTTTCTTCCTTAGCCCTGGAATTCCCTCCCATCTGCACTCTGCCTGGAACCATTCTTTCTGAAATTCAAATTCCGGTTGAAGACTCGTCCATTTCATAATGCCATTTGACCTTCCTCTCCCCCAAAATTAACCTAGCACCCCTCCCTCTCTCTATTTGTGTGACTGTGTACATCTGTCCTATCAATTACACAGGTACACTACCAAAAAACTGCCTCCAGTTTTGCAACTGATTCCTATAGATTTTGGGGTGCTGAATCCAGGAAAAATAGCCAAAATGTTCCATCACGTCACGTTTTCTTGCAAAATTAGATTTCTTACCCATATAAGGAATGTTCACATAATTTCTTTTTAGCCGACTGCAGTTTATTTTCTTGGCCCAAAATAGAGGTTGTAATGGTTAACTAACTAGAAACACTCCCTCATGATATTTTAGAGTGTTTTGTATTCATTTTATACATTAACAGGACAATTGGGAGGCGGGGGGCTAAATCCAGTACTCGCGCTGGCGCATGTTCTTTCCTGTTCGCCTCGCCTCGTTCGCTCGCTCAAACACGGTGGTTGCAACATGAACATTCCTGTCAAATTTCAGTTTCTTGCAAGTTCATTATTACCTTTTGTTTGCTCAGTCGTAATCCAGCTTTATTCCGAAGTGGTTCACTACAGTTGTAGTTTGCAGTGCTGTGTATTTGTGATGGCTCACAGAGCCAGAGGTTGCGTCAACTCTCCGGACAGTTTTTGTTTTATTTGTGGGGAATATACCGTGAAAAAGCGGCAGAGGAACATTTCTGCATTTATTAAAAAAGTATATTTCGCCTATTTCGGTTTGAAGTTAGGCGATCAAGACAAACCGTGGGCTCCTCACAAAGTGTGCAAGACATGTGAGGAAGATCTACGCTTATGGATGAAAGGTAAAAAACAAGCATTTCGTTTCGGAATACCTATGATGTGGCGTGAACAAAGAGACCACAGCAGTGACTGCTATTTTTGCTCTTGCATTGTGAAGGGATACAACTTAAAAAATAAGAACGTAATAAGTTACCCCAACCTTCCCTCAGCAATTAGGCCTATGCCTCATAGCAACGAAGTACCTGTGCCTGAACCACCAAAATCTTTGGATCATATTTGTGTGGACGGTTCTGATCATGATGAGACTCATCAGATGGCTTTTCCCGATGAGTCCAGTACTTCCGAGTTTGAAACTGAACCAGATCCGAAACCTGAACTTTTCTCTCAAGCTGAATTGAATGATTTAGTCCGGGATTTAGGACTCCCAAAAGATGCTGCCCAACTGCTAGGTTCTCGGCTTAAACAGAAAAATCTATTGTCACCAGGAACAACTTTTTATTGGTACCGCAACCGCGAGACACAATTTTTGAAGTATTTCAGCAAAGAGGAAGATTTGGTATTTTGCAACGATATATACGGAGTGATGGAAAAGTTTAAACTCAAGTATGATCCTGCTGAATGGCGGCTGTTCATTGATTCGTCAAAAGACAGCATAAAAGGTGTTCTTCATAATGGCAACACATTCGCTTCAGTTCCTATTGCTCACTCTGTTATTCTCCAAGAAAAATACGAGAATTTGGCCCTGATTCTTCAGAAGATTCGTTATGATGAGCATAAGTGGATGATTTGTGGAGACTTTAAAATTCTATCCATGCTATTAGGGCAGCAATCCGGTTTCACCAAATATCCCTGCTTCCTTTGCTTGTGGGATAGCCGGGCCCGCGACCTACACTGGGGAAAAAAAGACTGGCCAATTCGGGAGTATTTGAGACCCGGTGAGAAAAATGTTCTTCATGAGAGCTTGGTACCTCGTGATAAAATTCTATTACCACCTCTCCACATTAAGTTGGGTCTCATTAAGCAATTCATCAAGTCCCTTCCAAAAGATGGTGAGTGCTTTCGGTACCTTTGCTCAAAGTTCCCCCGACTTTCTGAAGCAAAGCTAAAGGAAGGAGTGTTTGTTGGCCCTGATATAAGGAAACTCATTTCAGATGGAGCATTCGCTGAAACGATGTCTGAGAAGGAAAAAGAAGCCTGGGATTCCTTCAAGGATGTTGTTCTCAAATTCTTGGGGAACAGGCGGGATGAGAACTATAAGGATATTGTTGCCAGGATGCTCAATGCCTTCAAAGAACAAGGCTGTAACATGAGCCTGAAAGTCCATTTCTTGCACTCCCATGTGAACTACTTTCCCGAAAACTTGGGGGCGTACAGTGAAGAACAAGGTGAAAGGTTTCACCAGGACATCAAGGACGCAGAGAGAAGGTACCAAGGAAGATGGAACACCACTATGATGGCTGATTTCTGCTGGTTGCTGCTGCGGGAAACCCCAGATGAAAAATACGCCAAGCAGCTCACCAAGAGAAGCATTCAGTGGAATAAGAAGAAACTGGCCCACCAGGAGATTGATTGACCCAAGAATGACTTTAAAATCTAAACTTTGTTGACAAATATCGTGTTTTTACTAAACTTTGAAATAAAAATTTGCTAGTTATTACCACAGTGTCGGATCTCATTTATTAGAATTTTATTTTCACACCATCGGGTGTTTGTCTTCATGTATTGCAATGGTGCGGTTTGCGTTTTCTATTCTTACATACATACCTGTACAACATTTTTTGCACATTTCTTTGCTTTGCTTTGTGTCTAACCTCGCTCTTATATGCTCAATGTTTGTGCACATTGTGATAAGGAAGCTTATCATAGCTCAGGTAGGAGCTATAGAAAAGATGATGTGACTCTGAACAAGCAACCTGTCAGTTCTGGTAGAAGTGAGAAAACAGAATTTTCACATAAAAGACTACCAGTCCCAGAATGCACCAGGTTTCCAGCAGCCATGAGAGGGGCTGAAGTGAGAGAATGTGTGTGCAATCAAGAGAGCTATGAGGTAATCCCTAAGCACTCATCTCAAAGGGCAGGGCCTGATTCAACACAGCTGCGCTGTGTTAGGGAGCAGCACACATTAGAACAGGATAAGAATAGAGCTTATTCTTCAGAGAACAGTTTTCAGCAACAGTTTCAAGAACAGCTTCAGGAAGAGATACAGAGGGGAGAGCTTCAGCAACGGCTACAAGCACCAGTATCACCTGGAGAAACAGAAGCCAAGCCAAGCAGATAGAGAGAGAAGGAAACTCTCTGGAAGGAAGAGAAGAAAGGCCATTGGAAGGTCTGGGAGATTCCAAGGCAGTACTCATACTGGGAGGTATTCCAAAGGCCAGCAGAGTCCATTGGACTGGATTCAGCCAGAGGAATGGAGTGGCAGAGATAGGAATCACCAGTGGCTACCTGGAAGAGAGAAGACTGCATGTGGAAGGGACTTTCAGACCAAGGCCAGAAGGTATGTGAGAGAAGATCCAGTGTCCAGGGATCAAGATTGGAAGGCTGGACATCAGAATTGGATTACATATTGGCCAGGCTATACAGAGAGGAATAATGATAGCAGGAGAGGCTCAGGTATGAACACTGATCCAGACCCTATCTATAATAGAGAATGGCAGCAAGGGAATAAGCATTCTCATGATAGTGCCTTAATGAAAGACTCATCTGTGCCAATGTATGATATTGACCCTATGATTGTTGATGCAGGGGGAAATACAGCAGATGAAACTATTTACATGGACTGTTCTTTATCTAAATGCTATTGCTAGTTTTCTATGAGCAAACACATCAGCCATCACAAAGAAACCTAACTTTGTTCTTTATTTCCACTGCAAACAGTTCTTAAAACAGGATTTGGGCTCACACAGTAGCAGCCAGCCAGCTAAAGGCTTTCAGCTGGTCCATGGATAGTAATTAGGGCTGCACCTGATTGTGTGTGTGAGCAAGGGAGAATCACTGCTGAGATCGGCGTGGAAAAATAAGCAGAAGTTAACCTATCCAGCAAAGTTTATTCTTTACTTTGTGCCTTTGTATTTGGTAATTATTTGCTAAGAAAACATTAGCTAATTGCCTGACAAGCTGAAGGTTGTTTTCTGGTTTACTTTGTGACTTTTTGTTATCCATTTAAACACTGCAAGCAAGTAACCTCACTTATAGTGCTATCAAGCATACATGTGCTGGGTGAATTAAACCCCATCAATAAAAGAAGTATTTTATTGATCTTACCACTTGGTTTCACAACTCAAATTATTGTCATCAGCTGTGTTTGGGAGTGAATGAACTACAATACCCACAATACCTTGCAAGAATCATATGAATATATGCATCGTCAAGATTGTGTAAGTTCTCACCCTAGGCAGCCGTCTGACAACATGTATGTGGCTGTTTTAAGTGCAGACAATTTTGCTACCATCACAGTGTGTTTTGTTGACATTACTCTATTCTTATGTGCTGCCTTGTTACAATTTTCTTTATTCTTATTTGAATAACTACTAAACAATTAGTATAAAGAATTCATCCAAGAAACTTTTATCTCGATCGCACTCAATCTGAAACGTTCACCTCAAACTGCTAACCCAATGTAGCAAAAAATCTGTACGTGATGGAGCAAATTGGTTACCAGATTTGGATTCAGCGCACCAAAAAACGTAAAAATCAATCGAAACATTAGAGGCAGTTTAAAAAAAAAAATTTTTAGTGTACCTGTGTTATTGGCGTTAATTTTCCTCCTTTGGTTCTACAGCAAATAAATAAATATTTTTATATTTATTGTGAACTGCCCTGTTGCTTATGTCTGGGCAGAATATTAAATGTGCAAATAAAGATAAAGATAAAGATAAAAAGCGCGGGAAAACAAAACTCCTTTGATTATACTGTAGTGCTGAAAATAAAGAAGGAAAGGGTACTCACCCCACAGCCACCTGAATGCCGGTGAACGCTGACAAAGCTGAAAATGAGGGCAGTAAAGCATGCACTAAGAGCAGCTGTGTACTTTGCCTTTCACTTAGACAGGAACCGCACAGCTGCCTCAGGCTAACATTTGACCACTAAACTGACCAAGAGAACAAACTCAAGGCAGAAAGGGGGGGGGGGGAGGGACCCGGACCACTGAGTAATATCGAGAGGGCAAACCCAGCAGACTGAACGGCTCAGGCTGCACAATGGAGATTTTTTTTTTAAGTACCAGCATTGAAATTAGTAACGCGATAGGAAGGCAAAAGCCCAATACTAATTTTTTTTAATAGTTCTTTTTAAAAACTGTCCTATCAGTAGAGTCCAGAGGTACACAGAAGCTCCTCACCAACTGCTGCAGACTGAGATACTAATCCTGGAGGCAAGCACACAGCCCTTCTACAGCAACATCACCAAGACTTGGCATGCACAGTCTCCAGCTGCTGGTAGGGAAAGATAACCTACACATCTGGACTGGACTAGAGGGACAGTAAGGAAAGAGCCCACCATGGATCTGACTCAAGAGCCACAAGGCACAACTGAGCACTGAGCATGCTTACTGGGCTCCATGTGGCAAAGAAAAAAAGAACCACAAATAAAAGCAGTCCTGTGAAAAAGAGTGTGGAAGAGAATGACACATGCCACACTGTAAACTAAGGGATATGTTTACTAATCAGCGGTAGCAGCTTCTATGCAATATCGGAGCCGCAGCCCCATTGAATTGGAGTAGAGGAGTGGCCTAGTGGTTGGGGGCAAGGTACTTCAGGCCGGAAGGTCAGGGGTTCAAATCCCACTAGAGGACAGCAACCTTGGGCCGGAAGGACTGGGGTTTCTAGTCCCACAGGTGCTCCTTGTGGTTTTGGGCAAGCCACTTAACCCTCCATAGCCCATGTTCCCTGTAAAATAGTTATCTCCAAGTTATAATGCCCTGTTCAATGTAATTTCAGTTTGTTCAATGTAAACTGCACTGACGCAGAATAGCGCAGTATATAAGAAAATGTAAATAAAGTGACTCCCCGCACCTGACAAGCCAGTCAGGGAAACTTGAGCAGGGCTTCCCCAGCCACCTGCACAAAAAAAAAAAAAAAGAATATGAAATTCTTCATTAACAGCAGCACAGAGGGCCAATTACAGTCCAACAGAAAAAAATGGGCAAAGGAAAAGAATTTAAAAAATTCCGAAAAAGCTCAGCAAACAGATAAAAAAGGGCAGCAAAAGGGAAGGAGGGGCTTGGGCCCAAACCTATCACCCCCCCTTAGGGATCCCATGGGGTCCCTCCTGTCTGCTCTATGGCAAAACTAGTGCTGGAATCCATACGAACAGCACTGGATACAGAGGCATAAGAACATAAGATATGCCATACTGGGTCAGACCCAAGGTCCATCAAGCCCAGTATCCTGTTTCCAACAGTGGCCAATCTAGGTCATACGTACCTAGCAGTTTCCCCAAAAGACACAGGTTCCGCAATGCTTGTACTGGGGTCAAGCATTGATATCCTGGGTCCCTTCTTAATAATGGTTTATGGACCTTTCCTCCAGGAACTTGTCCAAACCTTTTTTAAACCCAGCTACACTAACAGCCTTTACTACATCCTCCGGTAACAAATTCCAGAGTTTGATTACACGTTGAGTGAAAACATATTTTCTTTTATTAGTCTTAAATAGTTTACCCTGTAGCTTCACTGCATGTCCCCTAGTCTTTCTATATTCTGATAACGTAAAACAATCGATCTACGTTTACCCATTCCACTCCATTCATTAATTTATAGACTTCTATCATATCTCCCCTCAGCCGTCTCTTTTCCAGGTTCTTTTAAAGAGCCCTAACCTTTTTAGCCTCTCTTCATAGGAGTATCCTTCCATCCCCTTTACCATTTTGGTGGCTCTTCTCTGAACCTTTTCTAATAGCGCTATATCCTTTTTAAGATACGGTGACCAGAATTGCACACAGTATTCAAGGTGCGGTCTCACCATGGAACGATATAGAGGCATTATAATATCTTTTGATTTATTTTCCATTCCTTTCCTTACGATACCTAGCATTCTATTTGCTCTCTTGGCCGCCGCTGCACACTGGGCCGAGGGTTTTAACATGTTATCCACAATGACACCTAAATCTTTTTCCTGGGTGGTGGTTCCTAACGTGGAACCTTGCATCGTGTAACCATAGTTTGGGTTGTTCTTCCCTAGGTGCATAACTTTGCACTTGCCCACATTAAATTTCATCTGCCATTTTGATGCCAGTCTTCCAATTTATCAAGATCCTCTTGCAATTTTCCACAATCCTCTTGGGTTTTTAACGACTTTAGGCCTATCAGAGTATCAAGCAACATTAGGCCTACAGGCCTTAGTCATACAGGTCACTGGATTATGATCTGCAGCAGGGAAAAATGGACTAGTACAGCAGTCAGTAGGTCTAACACCTTGCCATCTGCTGGAGGCAGTCAAATACTGGCTTCTCTCAGTGCTGCACCAGAGATACACTAAGTGATGACATCACTGAAAGTTGTTCAAGTCTGCCTCCACCTGCCAGCAAGGCAGCATAAGTCATTCATCCGGACTGGTCTATGATGAACAGGAAAAGGTTACTTCTATCAGTAAGATCGTCTGTATTTTTATTTCAGGTTGCAGAATTGCCATAGGATTATAGAGTAAGCAGACAGCAGTTCCCTTCCTTTCATGTGATCTTAGGCCCCCACTAGACCCATTCTATACTAGGATTGTCAGTTGCAGCTTAAATGTAAAAGGCAGAAAGCTGGGAGATTAATGCTGGTAGTAGAGCAGGCTGGTGCTGGGTGGTTCAGAGAGACCACAGCTAGAACAGGAGACAGCATGAGAGGCAGACACACAGAGGTAGAAAGACAAGTAAAGAAGGAAATGGACAGAAAACGGAAGGAGGTTGTGCCACAGAATCTGGGCTAGTTTCCCAAGCCCACTTTCCTAAATTACAGCAGACAGACAGCAGTCTGAGTAGCAATAAAAGCATTTACACACACAGACTTTGTTCATAGCTTTAATTAAAAGCTACAGTTTCTAAATTTTGCCCTTTTCCACCCCCTCCCTGCCACCTCCACCCAAACACAGAAAAGCTCAATATGCTCATATGGAACAGAGACCACCATGAGAAGCACACTAAATCTGGTACATGACAAAGGCCATAAAGTGACCCCCAACAGAGGGCAGCAGACATATCCACATAATCCAGCTCCACAAAACCTGAGATCCCCACCCGCTGTACCAGCAAGCATACAGTGGCTGTGTTCTACTCCTGAGTCTAGTATGGAAGGCTATGTGCCCACTAATGAAAAAACGCAGACTTCATCTAAACTGACTTCCAGGAAGGGGTACTTAGTGGACAGTGGTACCTCAAAAGTTGTGCAGCGAAAAATAAAAATAGCTTTCAATTCCCAGAGAAGAGGAAAGAAGAGAGCCAGAGCAAAACTGCTATAACTAACTCCTTCCAAAATCCCTCTTACTCAAAGCTGTTTATATGGGACAGGGCCCAGATTTCACGCCTTATCCTGGGAATAGAGGCAATACAATGCAGCAGTGTCAGGGACTGCAGATGTCAGACACCCAGATAACAGCCAAAACATGACCCAAACGGCACTGGTGGTCTTTGTCCTCTACAGGACTAATGTACTTTTCCACAATACCTGCAATAAGATTCATTACAATCCCTAACCAAAACCACATCCAACTTCTCTGCATACTATGCTTTCACCTTAGAGACCCCCCCTAATCAAACAAGCAAATAAAAGTGGCCCTCTCAGGCAGAAAAACAAAGCAAGCTATATTGACTTTATGAAATGATTCAGTCTAATCTGGCATCCTGGTCTCTGCCTCAAACCCGACACAGGCCGTGTTTCGCAAACCTTCATCAGGGGTTGATCAGGTAAGGTACTAAAAACATAAAAAGCATAAATATTAAATACAATTACATAATTAAAAAATGTGAAAGAACAGATCCAAAATCACGATACATAAAACATGCAAATGTTATAAGAACCATAAAAGGTAAAACAATAAATGTACTATAAACCAAATAAGAATGATAGAACACTAAAAAGTGTGGATATGCTAAATAAAAGTAAGTTAAAACAGAGACATGACCCAAACACAATAACACATAAGTTAAGAATTGTAATAAAAGAAAACAAAACCGGGTGTGACAAGCAATATATGTACTACAGAGGGTACCTTTGTATGTAGACCCAAGAAACTTGTGGCCCTCGGAAGGAAATAACAAAAATAAATAAATACAGCTTAAGAATTACCCACTAGACATACATATAAAAATATACATACATAGCAAATATCCTAAAAGCTAATAAATAGTTAAAACTACCTAATGACCACTAAAAAGGGGCTATTTCTTGATTTTAAATAGCCCCTTTTTAGTGGTCATTAGGTAGTTTTAACTATTTATTAGCTTTTAGGATATTTGCTATGTATGTATATTTTTATATGTATGTCTAGTGGGTAATTCTTAAGCTGTATTTATTTATTTTCGTTATTTCCTTCCGAGGGCCACAAGTTTCTTGGGTCTACATACAAAGGTACCCTCTGTAGTACATATATTGCTTGTCACACCCAGTTTTGTTTTCTTTTATTACAATTCTTAACTTATGTGTTATTGTGTTTGGGTCATGTCTCTGTTTTAACTTACTTTTATTTAGCATATCCACACTTTTTAGTGTTCTATCATTCTTATTTGGTTTATAGTACATTTATTGTTTTACCTTTTATGGTTCTTATACATTTGCATGTTTTATGTATCGTGACTTTGGATCTGTTCTTTCACATTTTTTAATTATGTAATTGTATTTAATATTTATGCTTTTTATGTTTTTAGTACCTTACCTGATCAACCCCTGATGAAGGTTTGCGAAACACGGCCTGTGTCGGGTTGGTAATAGGTCTTTGTTAATTTTAATAAATTTGTTTTTCCACCTACCTCACGTTTTGGACTGTG
Organism: Ichthyophis bannanicus; assembly: GCA_033557465.1. NCBI lineage: Eukaryota > Metazoa > Chordata > Amphibia > Gymnophiona > Ichthyophiidae > Ichthyophis > Ichthyophis bannanicus. The sequence goes on from CM066048.1 coordinate 79,747,116, forward strand.
TCTGATACTTACGTGAGTACTGCCTTTCCTGTTGGACTCTTCTCCATCACCTCGAAAGAGCTGTGATTTCTGGCCAAAACGGCTGGACAAAGCTGAAGTAGACGACTTTCTGGGCTGGTAGCACTGGGAGTCGCCAAATCTGGCACATTGTGTGGACAGCAAATAGCTTCACTGTAAAGAATAGCATATGGATGACTGGCTTGTCTTCCAGTAGACCCTGGGGCTTAACTTCTCCCAAGACTTCGAGCAGCTTGTCAAGGTGTTCGCCAAGGAGCTTACCCTTAAAGGGAAGCTTAGAGAGGTGCCTCTTGTAGGTGGAATCCGCCGACCACTGATGCAGCCAGAGCCAGCGATGGGTTACGGTGACTGCAGACACCGAGCATGCCAAGAGGCAAAGCAGAACATAAACAGCATCTGCCAAGAAGGCTGTGATTGATTCCAAGCATGCCAATGCTGGATCCACGGATAAGCATTGAATCCAGCACAAAAAGAAAACGGGTTGCCAGATCACCCCAAACTGAAGTTTGGAGTGCCAGCATAGATAAGGCCTTTCTGAGGAGAACCTCAACCTTCCAGTCTTGCTGATCCTGAAGTGCTGCACCACCTTCTACTGGAATGGTGTGGTGTGTCCAGAAAATCCTGCCACCTGAGCTTCCACTCTTGGAAATTCGAACCAAATGTCCATATGTACTGGTGACCTAAACAGCGAGCTGTGCGTAAGGAGACATCAAGTGAGTCACACCAGAAATACTATCTGTTGGAGATCTGGTGGGAAAGGAAAGGCCCTAGAGGACTTCCAAATGCCCTGCAGGATGGAATCAGTCTGAGACTGCGCCTGGGGCTGCTGCTGTTCGGGAGGATCAGCGAGGCTTAAGGCATTCCCCACTTGGGCAAAGAGCACCGGTAGCCAGTCCTTGCAGATTAGACAGATATTCTGTGCACCATCCTGGGATATCGGCTAACGCCTCTGAGGGACCATTCACCATTCTTGGGGTTAGAGGCTTCCAAATTCTCTTTGGCTGAGACAAAAAACTTCCTCTGGGACCACAGATGACCAAGCACTTGAGACCCAAGACACCCTCCTTGGGAAGGTGGCTGCCGTAGTTATAAGCAGCATCCAGTCAATTGTGCTTCCATGATCCTGATGCAGAGTGCATCGCTGCTTTATGGGTGGAGACAGACTCAGAGACAGCCGTGGTAGGGTCCGAGTGCCCTAAGGTCCAAGCCTGCCTGAAGAGGACTAAGAAAAGGAAATCCTGTTCCTGAAGAGGAGCCTCCTGGGTCAGAAGTGTCTATATGGAAGGGGCAGAAGGCGTGGTGGGGGTTCATTGCTTCCTCTGCTGGTGCATTTGTCCTGGGGTCTGCAGGGCAGATAGTGAAGAGGAGCCCTCTGTTAGAGTTGTACATGGGAACAGTATTGGAGATCTTCTCTGGGTAAGCAGAGCAAGCTGAACACCCCTGGTCCCTCAGATCGTTGTGCTTTGTGCTGCCCACGATGCATCTCTGCAAGAAGGAAGGCATCCAGTAAAAGGAGCGCTGGCGGCCAGGAGTAACAGCTCCACAGCATTAGAGACTAACAGGGAGTAGCTGGTACAACCGGCGAAGCCTGCCAGCACTATCAGACCGCTTGCCCCAATTGCATGCCCCGGAGGAAAGAAAGATGACGGCCGCACTTTGCAGAAACTAGCGTAGCTTCCCTCCTACAACTGGTCACCGCAGCAGCACCCACCTGGCTAAGGGGAAGGAAAAGATGGCCGCCACACTTTCTGCTGCCGTGGAAACCCTGCCCGGTAACCAGATTCGAGGTGGGAACAGATCTCTCAATAGCCACGGCTTTGAGCCGGATTTAAAAAAAAAAAAAAAACCTGTACTAGTGACCAGAGTCTCCGTGTCCCAGGAAGGTAAAGAAGAGTGGCAGACCTTGGGGGGGGGGGTGGGGGGAGGGAAGGGAAGGGGGGGCACAGGAGTAGTAGAGCAGGGAAGCCAAGGCAGACGCTGCAAGAAGACTGACGAAAACTGCTGCTGTAGCTAAGCTCCATAAGAGCACTGAAGGCTTCCACTGCTGCTGGTCTACCAGGTCCTCATAACCAGGAGGCAGCCTCCCCCTCACTTAATGGAAGCTCGACTAGTCCTCTTGACCAGGAGCTCAACCAGATCCCCAAGAAGATGAGCTGGGAAATTCCAGAGGGTCACCTTCTGTGCGCCCTGAAAACGTCCAGCTGAAATTAGCAAATTAAAGGAAAATCTGAAAAGAAAAAAAAAAACCAGGAAAACACCAGCATCTGCTTGAGACAGAGAAAATACTGAAGGAGACCTCTAGGGGGTGCAGCTATATATCTACTAGGGCTCAGCCAATCAAGCCTTTGGTATTTTTTCTCTGTCTCCAACATCTGCTGCTATGGGGAGCTAAACCCACTTGTCTGGACTGGTCTAGCAGGCTGAACTGGAAATACATTCCGAATAAGACTTTTTAAGCATTGTGAACCAGGGAACGATAGTGACAATGACACATCCTAAAATACTGAAGAGAATCGGGAGAGCAGTGCTTCTGCCAGATCACTTCAGCATGACGTAGGTGGGAGTGGTGGAGACGGAGACCAGGATGGTATTAGGGTTGATGGGGAGGCCGGGGGGGGGGGGGTGGGGGGTGTAATTCTGAACAGAGCAGTACAAGCTGGTCAAAAGTGGTATACAGTGGAATTCCAGGTACAGACCTACAGTAGATATCCATAAAAACTGAAGCAAAAATAAGGAATGTTCAAATTCTGCAACAGTAACAGTCACCTCCTTCCACTATCAAGAACTGAAGCAATTGCAAGTGCTGTTGTACACAAGTTTGCAAATTCTCTTTGCCAGACACTTCAGCAATTCCCAGCACTCACCACACATTTGGAATCCTCTCAGCCCTCCCCCTCCCCCATCCAGGGCCATTACAAAAAGTGTGCAAGGAGCCAAGATGAAGGGGGCACACAATACCACCTTTTTGTGTTATACAGCAGAAACTCACTCCCAAAAAAGCGCTCTCAAAATCCCAATACCAGGGTCAATTAACTTGAGAAGAAAAGGATCTCAGGGCAGATTCTGAATTGCTCATGGTAACAGGCTTGAATCATTCTGAGATCCTTTTCTCCTCGAGTTAACTGACCCTAGTTTTGGAATTTTGAAAGCTCTTTTTAGGTTTCTTTTGTTTGTTTTTTTGGAGTGAGCTTCTACTATATGATGATCACATCTTTACTCATTCCGTGATTTGGTGTTGAGTTAGTCTACAAATCTGTAAGGGAAGGGGCCACTAAAAGCAACCTTTTGCCCAAGCCACTACTTGTCTACCAGCTCCCTGCTATCTCCCTTCTCTCTCCCCCACCATGTAGGCTTCTCAGTCCTGGCAGGAGGCCGACAGCTGCTGCTTCTGCTTTGCTTGTGTAATATGTAACTGATACGCAAACACAGGCCATTTTATGCTCAACCAACTTACAAAAGTAAAGCCACAAATTTTTAAAAAATAAATTTAACATTTGTTAAAAACAGTGGCGTGACTTTTCCTTTCCTGAGGGGTATTTCCAGCCTGGGAAGGGGGACAAATGGAGGAATTATGATTACACAAAGCAGTTTTGGCCTGTTCAGTGATGATTTGCTGGCTATTTCTCTTGTCTCCTCCCATAGGCCAAAGAGCATAAAAACAGCAGAGGACTCAGACAAAGCAAACTACATTTTCTAAAACCAATGGAAGTGGAGGAACAGCTAAGAGCTAGACCACCAAGCTGAAAATCCAAGAACCCCATTCAACTCCCACTGCTACTTCCAGTGTGATCGTGGGCAAATCACTTAACCCTCCACTGCCTCAAACTTAAATTGCAAGCCCTCTATGGAGAGGAAAATTACCTAATGTATCAATACACCCCACCTTGAGCTATTTCAGAAAAAAATGCAAGCTAAATCCAAAATCCCTTCCAGCTCCAGCAGCACAGCCTCTTTTAAGCTACAATTTAAGTGCAGGGTCTGAGCCTAATGGCTAAGACTGATATCCCTCATAAAATGAGGGATGTTAACATCCTACCTGCTGGCCCCAAAATAACAGCAAATGGTATGGACTTTGGAAAGTCAGAAGATCCTGTTCATATGCATTATACTGTATATGAAAGTCAGTATAGGCAGCCCTCCTTTTATAATCAGACACATAATTAATCAGGAAAGAGGCTGTGACGGGTGAATATCCCCAGAGACAGATGGGCAGGGGTAAGAAGAAACCTCAGAAGAGCAAGATCTCTGATGAGAGCCAGATGGGAAAACGCAAGGCCTCAAAGGGTGGTGCAAAATGCAAAATGGGAAGGTGTAAGGAAGGGTAAATTATGGCTTATCTGAATTTGCTTTCCATGAATTCCTCCAGTCCAGTCCATAGAGTTCTCACACCCCTCCTGCAGCTTGGAGACTGAGCATGCCAAGTCTTGATGATGTCATCCCACTTAAGAACAAGAACATAAGAACATAAGATATGCCATACTGGGTCAAACCAAGGTCCATCAAGCCCAGTATCCTGTTTCCAACAATGGCCAATCTAGGTTATAAATACCTAGCAGTTTCCCCAAAAGACACTTAGGCTACTGGTACCTCCTTCAAGGCTCAGTATTTCATTGACAAAGCAGATTCCATCCAACAAACAAGCGTACCGCATGCACAATAAAATACCTATAACTGAAAACAAAACAGCCAAACCAACCGGCTGAACAGAAGCAGAGTCACTGGGCCCCTGCCAATACCAATCCACCTGCCTACTTAACTACAGATTGCGTTATTGGTGTGGAAAAACTCTTTTCGTTCTTTTTTTTTTTTTGCGTTAGCAGAAAAGTCTGTGCGCTTGGTGAGGACCACCCCACCGCCAGGGCGGGGACCATCCCCAAACCAACTCCAGGTTGACATCTTTAAGCCCGAGATCGCCCTGGCCAAGGCCAGCAAACATGGGAGGGCCCTGGACTGGACTGGAGGAATTCAAGGAAAGCAAATTATCAGGTAAGCCCTGATTTGCCCTTCTTTATCATTCCTCTAGTCCAGCCTATAGAGATGTACCACAGCAGTCACTCTCTGGCAGGACCCATGAGCCTGGCCTGCAGAACTGCGGAATCGAACCGGGCATCCCCTGCCAGCTTAACATCAAGACAGTAGTGATGCACAAACGTGTGCAAGGTCGACCAAGTTGCACCCCCCTTGCAAATGTCTGTCAGAACCAAGGAAAACTGTGTCCAGGAAGCTGCCTGAGCCCACGGAAAATGCGCCCTCAACCCCTGCAGAAGTCTCTTCTGACACAAATACACAGACACTATAGCCTCCTTGAGACACCGAGCAATCAAGGCTTTCAAAGCGGCCTCCCCCTTGTGCAGACCTCCAAGAGAAAGCGTAGTTACTCACCTGTAACAGCTGTTCTCCAGGGACAGCAGGAATCAGTCTTCATATATGGGTGACGTCGGCACCGACTGAGCCCTCACAGAAGCATTTCCCCAGCTTTCAAAAGAAAACCTTTGGGAGATTCCACCACGCATGTGTGGTCCCCTTCCCACCCAAGGGTGCCATCTTGCTAAGTCAGATGACATAGCTAAAAGACGGCAAAAACAAGATGGTAAAGAAGCAACCCCAAGGGGAGGAGGGAGGGTTGTGAGGACTGATTCCTGCTGTCCCTGGAGAACACCTGTTACAGGTGAGTAACTACACTTTCTCCAGGAACAAGCAGGAAATCAGTCCTCACATATGGGTTACTGAAAGCCCATAGCAAAAATAGGAGCTCCCTCACGAGGAGCCGCAAGCAGCAACAAATGAGTCCGTGTCCACAGACCACAGTAGGACCCCTGTATCCGATAAAAACAGCACTCCGGTAGCCTGAACACAGAAGGGTCAGACGATAGGAGTTGCCTAAACCCCGAAAAGGTTACGGAGCACAGCCTGGCCGAAGGCACTATCCCGTCAGGACTCTCTTTCCAGGCAGTAATGGGTGCGAAGGTATGGACTGAAGACCAGGTGGCAGCCCGGCAGATATCCACCATCAGGACAGAGTGCAAGTTTGCCACCGAGGCCGCCATGGCCCCGACACTGTGCGCCATGATGCAGCCTTCCAGCAGGAGCCCCGCCTGCTCATAAGCGAGGGCGATACAGTCCACCCCCAACGTGGACAGCGTACGATTGGTCACCACCTCCCCCAGCCTACTGGGATTGTAGGAGATGAAAAGTTGAGCAGCTTTGCGGTGGCCCTGAGTGTGTTGGATATAGAAGGACAAAGCCCTCTTACAGTCCAAGATATGAAGGACAGTCTCCGCCCGACTGGAGAGGTCTTGGAAAGAAAATAGGGAGCACCACTTTCTGGTTGAGATGGAAGGGAGATACTACCTTCGGCAGGAATTTGGGGTGCATGCAAAGCACCTCTCTGTTCTTGTAGAACCTGGTATAAGGTGCCTCCACCACAAGGGCCTGAAGCTCGCTAACTCTGTGAGCGGAGGTGAGCGCAACCAGGAAAATCACCTTCCAAGAAAGATAGCAAAGGTGGCAGGTAACCAGAGGCTTGAAGGGTGGGCGAGTGAGCTGCCCCAACACTATGTTGAGGTCCTATTCGATTGCCGGAGAGCAAACTGAGGGCTTTGATAAGAGCAGGCCCCTAAGAAAAATGGGTCATCAAGGGTTGGACCGAGGGGATCTTACCATTCACTGGATGGTGGTGCGCCATCAGGGCACTAAGGTGCACTTGGACAGAGTTAGACATGATCCTGAATTGAGAGAGGTGGAGAAGGTACTGTAACACCAGTCCCACTGGGCAGGAAAGCGGGTCAGCCCCATGCTTGTGCACCAAGCTGAAAACCTGCGCCATTTGAGGGCGTAAGCCTTCCTAGTGGAGGCCTCGCAAGAGGCCTGCAGAATCTCCTCCACCTCAACCGAAATGTTGAAAGGGGCCAGACTCACCCTCCCAGCAGTCACGCTGTTAAAGACAGGGACCCCAGGTTGGGGTGCAGAAGAGAACCCCCCCCCCCCCCCGAGATAGAAGTCCCAGAGCAGTCCCCAAGGGGATGGGGCTCTCCACTATCAACCGGAAGAGCAGCAGGAACCACGGTTGCCTGGGCCACCGAGGGGCTATCAGGATGAGCAAGGCCCTGTCACGGAGGGTCTTGAACAAGGTCTTGGCGATCAGTTGCATCGGAGGGAAGGTATACATGAGGCCTTCCGACCATGAGACAAGGAACGTGTCCGCGGCCACCCTGGAGAGGTGGGCCTGCCAGGACAGAAGCAGGGCAATTGAAAGTTGTCCGGGCTGGTGAACAGGTCCATCACGGGTTCCCCCCAGATCTGGAAAAGCCAACTGGCTACTCTGGGGTCCAGCTGCCACTTGTGCGGCTGGAGGACTCTGCTCAGCCTGTCAGCCAGAAGGTTGTCCTGGCCTGGTAGGTATACTGCCTGCAGGAGGATACCCTGTTGGAATACATTTGAGCAGAGGACCACTGCCTCCTGACAAAGGGTACGAGACCCCGTGCCCCCCTGTTTGTTCACACAGAACATCGCCACCTGGCTGTCTGTCTGGACCAACACCAGCTGGTGACACTGGTGGTAGCAGAAAACTCACAGGGCTAAGAATATGAATGATCCACAGCTCCAGGAGGTTGATCTACTGGGTGCTCTCATCTGGTGACCAGTTGCCCTGGGTGCTGAGCTCCCCGCAGTGTGCTCCCTAGCTGAGAAGGGAGGTGTCTGTGGTGAGGACCCATGAGGGGCTTGAGGCCTGAAAAGGCATGCCCGCCTCAAGATGGATAGATTGCCACCAGACCAGAGAGCCCGCCAGTTGGCAGGTTACAGAGACTCTGCCTTGGAGGTGATCTGTGGCCTGAGACCACTGGTCCCGGAGATACCACTGTGCCGCCCTCATGTGGAAGCGTCTGGGGTGACATGGACCGTGGAGGCCATGTGCCCGAGGAGGCACAGAAGCAGCCAAGTGGGCACTGAGGGATGGTATTGTATGTTCCGTGCCAGAGTCCTGAGATGGTCAGCTCGGTCCCTGGGCAAGAATGCTTTAGACTGGAGAGTGTGGAGCTTTGCCCTGATGAACTCCAGACACTGTGCTTGGAGGAAGTTAGATGGGGTTGTTTATGACAAACCCCAAGTGTTGCAGGACCTTGATGGTGTATGTGGTGGCCAGCTGCACCTCTGAGGCCATGCCTCTCTTTATGAGCCAGTCGTCCAGGTAGGGAAAGATGAAGACCCCCTGGAGACGGAGGGAGGTGGCCACGACTGCCAGGCATTTTGTCCTGGTGAAGGGGAGTCCTGACAGGCTCTTCTGCGAAATAAGGGGGAGGTGTCAGTCAGTTGGAGGAGGTAACCCTCCATGACCACCCAAAGTACCCAGGAGTTGGTGGTGATTGTCAACCACCTTTGGGTACAGTGGGCCAGACATCCCCCTGAGCTGCTGATCTCCTTGGGGTAGATAGGCTATGCTCAAGGAGTCAAACTCCCCCCTGGCTGGGCCAGAGCCGGTGCCTGGGGTTTTGGAGCCTTCTGCTTACAAAGGCCATGCTCATGTCCCTTGGCCTGCTGACCCTGTTGGGGAGCTGGGGAGGCCTGAAAAGGTGGGTAGCTCCTGTAAACAGCTCCCTTCCTCGGGTAGAAGGACTTTTTACACGGGCCTTTCTGTCAGGGAGGGGCAGTGGTCTTTTTTCGAGAGCCTCGTCATGAACTATCTCCAACTCGGCAACCTTGTCGGTAATGGGTTTGCCAAAGAGGTTCTCTTCTTGGCATGGGATGACCAATTTGTCCTGAACCCACTGCTCAAGGTCAGACAACTGTAGCCAAGCATGGCAACGTGCACCAATGCCCACCGCCACTACTTGAGCCATCGACTCGAATCCGTCATAGGCCGCTCGAGACATGAATTTGGAGCACTCACAGACTGCCTTGGCCAGGTTCTTGAACCGCTGCAAGGGTTCCTTGGAGAGACACCAGCTGAGAACCCAGCCAGTTCCTTTGCCAAGTCTCTCTGGTACATGCCCATGTACAGATGGTGGGTTTGGATGCGGCCAATAAACATTAAGCCCTAGTAGCACTGTTTGCCAAGGGCATCCAGGGCACGGGCCTCCCTAATGGGGGGCACAGAGGAGTGTGTCTTCTGGCTTTTCAGCCAACACATGGCCAACTCCACCACCATGTAGTTATGTGGCAGCTGAGACTTTTGGAAGCCCGGGTGGACTCGATACATCGAGTTGAGCCATTTGCTCACCACTGGCACCAAATTTGGTTGTCTCCCACATTTGGAGCATCAGCCATTCCAGGATGGGCACCGAGAGCGATTCCCGTGGAGGAGCCTCGTACTGGAGGATTTCCAACTCATCTGCCCAAGGTTCCTCCTCCAACACCATAGGGAACGCCAGGTCTTTGACATATCCTTGACAAAATCAAGGAAGCCCATATCCTCTGGTGGGGACTGTCATCAAGGCTCTGAGATGGGAGAATCGGATGGGACGTCATGGTGGCTCCTCGTCCTCCGTCTCCCACTCAGAGTAGTCCATCGAGGACTCATAGGAGGACTGCTCTACGGGCCTTGGGGCTCCCGTTGCTCAGCATACTTGCCTGGGATGACCGAGTTTGCAATCCGAGCTCAGCTCAACAGAACTGTGGCCGAGGATCGACTCGAGGCTGAAGGTCTTTGAGGATCAGCTCAGCCTCCAGGGATGTCTTGGACATTGAGGGACCGGTGGTTGGGGCAGATGAGCTGGTCATACCGGACAACAGTACCCTCTGCTGGTCCATGAAGACAAACTGCGCTCCAGGGCTGCCATTCTGGACTCCAGACCAGAAGGCTCCACAGCCTTCAGCACAGGGAACGAGGGACTCGGGCCTGACACCGGCTTCCCCAAAGGGGAATCCTCGAAGAGGATGGTGTCTGGGGACCGAGGCCGGTCTATGGCCTAATTCCTTCTCCAAAGCCTTGGATGAGCGTCTTAGACTGCAGGACCAGATGGGGAGAGGGCACCCGGCCGGTCGGAACCATCCAACGACGCCTCCTTCGAGGGTTTCTTCTTCTTCCTGGGATCCCTCAAGGGAGACCCCATTTTTGAGGAACCACGATGGGCTCGGGTTTGGGAGGTTCTGCCCAAGGCGTTGAGGCCTCAGACAAGGCCCTGGCCTTCAGAGGCACCGGGGACTTGGGGAAAAACTTATCGTGCTACTGCTGGTGGCTCTTGAGGGCCTTACTGGACATCCTTTTGCAGAAGCTGCAGGGTCGTGATGTGGCTCGAGGCAGCGGAGACAGCTGTGTGTATCGGTCAAAGACAATTTTAGAGCACTGATCACACTTCTTAAAGCCACTGGTAACCATGGGGGGAAAAGTACCCCTGCGAGGTTGAAGACTCTCTGGGCTGCCAGTTGGAACAAAGGCAGGATGATGCCAGGAAAAGAAAGAATGAAAACTACAAAAATAGACCTGAACTCGACACCGAGGCAATGAGGTAGGGTGGCAGGAAGAGTACCGGTGCAATACCGGAGGCGAGTATGAAACTCAGAGAGAAAAATCAACTTCTTCCGGGGACAAGCCAGACGAACGTCTGAAGGGCTCTGCAGAATAAAGGAGACTGAGCAAGATGCCACCCTTGGGTGGAAAGGGAACCACACATGCGTGGTGGCATCTCCTAAAAGCTTTGAAAGCTGGGGGGATGCTTTCGTGAGGGCTCTGTCAGTGTCAACTTCACCCATATGCGAGGACTGACTTCCTGCTTGTTCCCGGAGAACAAGTGATCAAACTTTCGAAAGTATTTTGCCACTTTAGGTACCTGCTCAAAATGCAGCGCACATACAGCAAATGGAACTGACAGGCCTCTGATCCAGTACCACCCCACGTAAAAATTGGCAAGGTCACTGGCTGATTGAGATGAAAGTGCAAAATCACTTTGGGCAGAAAGGATGGCCCTGACTGTAGTACCACCTTTTCTTTCCTTTCATCATCAGTAAAAATGGCTCCTGACAGGACAAGTCCTGCAGCTCGGAAATCTGCCGCACCAAATAGCTACCAAAAAGACAGTCTTCAATGTGAGATCCTTAACAGTTGACGCACTCATCGGTTCGAACAGCGCCTCTGTTAACCCATGCAACACCAGTTCAGGTCCCACAGGGAAACCAAGGACTGCTTCACCACGTGCAAGAACCAGACCACATTCGGATGAGATCCTGGTGACCGTCCCTGGATTCTACCCCTGTAGCACAAAATGGCTGTCACCTGGACCCATAACAAGCTTCCAGCCAAACCTTTTTTCCAAAGCCAGCACTTCCAGAAGGGATGCCGTAAGGGGCCTGCACTCCCTCTATTGACACCAGTCCTCAAAAACGTGCCAGACTGACATATGATAAGCATTGTTGAAATCACCACTGCCAAATAACCGTGCACTCTTAACTGTGCCCTCTCAAGAGCCAAACCGTAAGCGAGAATAGACTCACTTGTGGCATGAGAATGAATCCTTGGCACAAGAGGTCCACTACTTCTGGAAGGCGCCACCGATGTGCCACGGCCAGGCGCAGATCGGCATAACACTGGTGTCTCGACCAGTCCTGTGTTAAACACCACTGGCCTGGGATGTGACTATCCTTTGCAAAAGCATCCGATCAACACCCACAGCAGAAACATACAAGAGGCCGTCTGCTGGCCATCTCTGGTCCAGTGCGTCCAAACCTTCCGACATCCTCTCTCTCTGCCGGCTGAAGAAACGAATCACCTTCGCATTCCCAAAGGTCACCATGAGATCCATAAGTAGCTGACCCCACTTCCGGATGATCTGAGCGAACACGTTATTGATGGCTCAGGCACCACTCTGCTGTGTCCAGGTGCCACTGACTGCGATTATCTGCCACCCCGTTGTTGTTGCCAGCTACATGCGCTGTGGAGAGTGCCAGGAGGTTGTCTTCCACCCAGCTCAACAGTGGCGTTCTCTCATCTGCCAGGGAAGCACTCCCCGTATTGCCTTGCCAATTAACGTATGCCACAGTCGTAACATTGTCAAAGAACACTCAAACAGCCTTCCCCTGCAGGAATGGGCAGAAAATCCGAAGAAAGAAAGAACCGGTGATACCGGTATAGCGAAGAAGGCAGATGCAACCACAAAAAAAAAAAAAAAAAAAAAAAGAGGAGAATAAGGAAATATTTTCTACGATGACAGGGACAACGACCTGCTGGCACCGTGGAAAACAAAGAACTGGAGAGAGGCAGTTGGGAGGGACAGGAAGGCAGCGCGCAGGCGCTGTGGGATGCTCCCAAGGGCTTTCTGGTTGGACGCTGGGGAGCATTCCCGTGCAGGCTCCATCGGTGCCGACGATACCCATATGTGAGGACTGCATTCCTGCTTGTTCCTGGAGATAATGTATTACAACTATTTGATAAACTGAAGAGTAGCAAATCACCTGGGCCAGATGGTATACATCCAAGGGTGTTGAAAGAACTGAAATACGAGATTGCAGACCTGCTATTAGTAATCTGTGAACTATCATTAAAATCATCTCTAATACCTGAAGATTGGAGGATCGCCAATGTAACACCAATTTTTAAAAAGGGTTCCAGGGGTGATCCGGGAAACTACAGATTGGTGAGCCTGACGTCAGTACCGGGAAAAACGTTAGAAACCATCATAGACAACAAAATTACTGAACATGTAGATATTAATGGCTTAATGGGAGACAGCCAACATGGATTTAGACAAGGAAGATCTCATCTTACTAATCTGTTATGTTTTTTGAAGATGTGAATAAACAGATAGACAAAGGTGAGTCGGTTGATATAGTGTATCTGGACTTTCATAAAGTCTTTGACGAGGTCCCTCATCAGAGACTTTTGGCAAAACTAAAAGGTTATGGGATAGGAGGCAGTGTACTATTATGGATCAGGAACTGGTTAAAAGATAGAAAGCAGAGGGTAGGGATAAATGGCTAATTTTCCCAATGGGAAAAGGTGAATAGTGGGGTACCCCAGGGATCTGTGCTGGGTCTGCTGCTTTTTGACATATTCATAAATGACCTGGGAAAGGGAATAACGAGTGAGGTTATCAAATTTGCAGATGACACAAAACTATTTAAAGTTGTTAAAACCCAAGAGTATTGTGGAAAATTGCAAGAGGATCTTGATAAATTGGAAGACAGGGCATCCAAATGGCAGATGAAATTTAATGTGGACAAGGGCAAAGTTATGCACCTAGGAAAAAACAACCCAAACTATGGTTACATGATGCAAGGTTCAACATTGGGAACCACTACACAGGAAAAAGATTAAGGCATCATTGTGGATAATATGTTGAAACCACTGTTCCCTCTAAGCTGTGCACGTGTGCGCGTGCACACACCTCGCCGAGTGAGCGCACATACTTTACAACAGAGCGCACAAAAATTACGGTTCTGATTCTGATAGAAAACACAGACTTTCTTAAAATTGAAAAGTTGTGGTGTATTTACAGTTTTCACAAGTGTATTTACGGTTTTCACAAGTTCTACAATATTTTCTAGTGCAATCAATGTGGTGTACATACTGTATTCTGACGTGTAGTCAAATTTTGAAGTATATAACTCCGAGTGTCGTTATGTGGCGCACAAAAATTTAATCTTCCTTCAAAAGCTGCACAGCTGATATTTTATGCGCACACAGCCTACAGAAAATTAGAGGGAACATTGGTTGAAACCCTATGCCCAGTGTGTAGCGGCGGCCAAGAGAGCAAAGAATGCTAGGTATCATAAGGAAAGGAATGGAAAATAAAACAAAGGATATTATAATGCTTCTGTATCATTCCATGGTACGACCGCACCTTGAATATTGTGTGCAATTCTGGTCGCCATATCTTAAAAAGGATATAGCGTTATTAGAAAAGGTTCAGAGAAGAGCCACCAAAATGGTAAAGGGGATAGAAGGATACTCCTATGAAGAGAGGCTAAAAAGGTTAGGGCTCTTCAACCTGAAAAAGAGACAGCTAAGGGGAGATATGATAGAGGTCTATAAGTTAATGAATGGAATGAAACGGGCAAACGCAGATCAATTGTTTACGTCATAAGAATATAAAAAGACTAGGGGACATGCAATGAAGCTACAGGGTAACCTATTTAAGACTAATAAGAGAAAATATTTTTTCACTCAACATATAATCAAACTCTGGAATTCATTACCGAAGGATGTAGTAAAAGCCGTTAGTGTAGCTGGGTTTAAGAAAGGTTTGAAAAAGTTCCTGGAGAAAATGTCCATAAACCATTATTAAAAGGGACCCAGGATATCACTGCTTGACCCAATACAAGCACTGAGGAACCTGTGTCTTTTGGGGAAACTGCTAGGTACTTTTGACCTAGATTGGCCACTGTTGGAAACAGGATACTGGGCTTGATGGACCTTGGTCTGACCCAGTATGGCATATCTAATGTTCTAAAAGGCGCAAAATACCGCCTGCATCTCTAACCTGTTGATGGATCACTGGCTTTCCTCCTGTGTCCAGTGACCTTGTGCGACCCGTGACTCAGTGCGCTCCTCATTCACTCAAGCTAGCATCAGTCATGACCAGCACCCAGTTTGGGGGTTCCAATGGCATCCCTGCCTGAAGACTGTTCCAGGACAAACACCAACACAGGAACACTCGAGCTGCATGCGGGCACGGAACAATCTGGTGCAGAGACTGCCTCTGGGGAGACCTATGCTACAGAACAGTCCTCTGCAAGAGTCTCATATGTGCCCTGGCCCAAGGTACTAGGTTTATGGCCTCTGCCATGGAGCCAGCACCTGTAATGCCAGGCGAATGGCACCATCTTCTGGAACTGCCTGACTTGCAACCAAATCTTTGCCACTCTCTTTGAGCAATCTCACCAGCCCTTGGTCAAGCTGAAACTTGGTCCCCAGCTACACTAGGTCCTGGGTGGGAGCAGCTGACTCTTGGAAAGATTGACCACCCTGCCAAGATGCTGCAGACAGGCCACTGCGCGATCTGTCGCCACCCTGCTTTCCTCCATTGTCTTTGCCTGCACGAGCCAGTCATCCAAGTAAGGATGCACCAGCACTCCCTCTCTGCAGCAAACTCCAGCAGGAGGCTCTCTGGCACAATGCAAGTATTACACCGAGCATTAGCAGTAAATTTGAGAGACTAAGATCATACTCCACATACCTTGGGGCTTAGAAGTGAGGTTCACAACTGCCATAGTGTGTGCAAAACTAACCCATTTGGAGAAACTACCCAGAGAACTGCCGCTACCACCACCATGACCTTGGTGAAGGTCCTTGGCGACGTGGCCAGCCCAAATGGGAGCACTCGAAATTGAATATGTCCCATTGGTACTGTTTAACGCAGAAACCTCCGATGACCTGGCTGTATGGGAATGTGCAAGTAGGCCTCGGTGAGATCCAGGAACGTGAGGAACAAGAGAAACTCTCCCTGCCACACCGCTGCAATCACGGACTGCAGTGTTTCCATTTGAAACAGCAGCACTCTTAACACAGTTTACTCACATGAGATCTAAGATGGGACAAAAGGACCCCTCCTTTTTGGGGATCACAAAATATATAAAGTATTGATCGCATCCACGCTGGTCTGGGGGATCTTCCATAGCCTCCAGCTGTTGTAGCCACCGGAGTGCATCATGCACTGTGTCATGGGGTAGATAGGGCAGAGCCTATGGAAACAGGAAACTCTGAGCAAAACAGAGCTAATGCTGACAGATCAGATCTACACATGGCCCAAGATTGCTATGAGCAACGTACACAAGCTGCACGAGGTGTGAGGGAACGCCCAAACACTAGGCTAGCTCAGAACTCATTAGGAAATGAGGAGCAGCTGGGAAGAGGTGGAGCCCAAACAGACACCAGAGTCTACGCAGTTAAAAATCACTTACCAGGGAGTAGTGAGGAGAGACCACCAGGGAATTCAAGGACCGTTGCTGAGAGCAAGAGAGCACCGGGGAATTCAGGAACTGTGGCTGATAGAGAAAGACTACCAGGGAAGTACAGAGCTGTTGAATCCTCGAGGGACTGCTTTGGAAAGCAGTGCACAGCTGAACACTGTCCCAGGGAACCTTGCTACGGAGGGAGCAAAGGAGGTAGTCCGGGAACCAGGCTGAGGAGAGTCAAGTTGCCCAGTATCAGGTACCAAGAGGGAGAGGGTCCCTATCCTGAAGAGAGTTTTGTAACCAGAGGGAAGCTGAAAAGAAAACCTAGTAAAAGGCTTTCATATGTGCCCAGCTCTGCTCGGCTGAGAAACGCTGAAGAGAGAGTGCTGGAAGGTAGGCTTATTGATCCTAATAGAGGGAGAATTGAGTATAACGAATTGCCCTGCACTTACCAAGAACTGTGCGGCTCTTCTGAAGAGAAATACAGAGAATACAGTAGCTATCCATTCCCTTCTAGTCAGGAGGAGGAGGGGAACTCCCTGAGCTATAGGGAGGATCTTTGCAACCATAACGGAGGTTTTAGTCCAAGAGAAACTTACTCCGGGGTTGAAGATATGCAATGTGAGTCATACGAGGGACCTATTGATGACAGTTGCATGGACTGTACGTATACCCTGGCTGAGGGTGTCGCTTCTTTATGTTGAAGTACTGTAAAGTGTTTGTAAAAGAAAACAGGAAGAAACGTGATTGCTTTTGAAAGAGACTGGATTTTTTCCCTTTTTCAAAGCTGGAGTTAAGCAAAGTTTTTGGTTCAAATGTTTCTTTAATTTAGTACCAGACGCATGGTCCTTATGTTACTTTGTTTCAATGTGCTGAGAATCCAACCCTGGGAAGGGGAATAAAAAGTCATGTCTTAAAGCCTTACCTCTTGACTACAACTACATTCTTTTGCTAGTGTGTGGAACTACCAGTACCAAGGGGCACTGCAATGCCTTTATAACACTCCACAGCTACTAAAGAACACGCCCCGCTGAATTAACCCATGCTTATGGCCTCTGGAGACCTTCACGGGTGACAACTGCCACGATCTTCTGTGGCACCCCGCAGGGGGAGTTTATGAATGCGTCACGCAAAGGCCGGGCAAACTCTAGCACATAACCTTGAGCAACCACCAACTGGAGGTGAGCTGGACCGAGGCGGAACAGAGGTCCCGGAGCCGTCGTCCTCCCACCAGCTCTCATTCTCATTTTGATTTCTTTGGCTCCAAGGAAGCGGCAGAGGGGAAGAAACTTCTCCCCAACCCCCTGGCTCCCCAAAAGGGCTGTCCCTGCAGCAGGAAACAGCCTCAAAGAGAAGAGGCAAACCACACCACTCACTCAATCTCCTAAAATCAAGAGGCTGCCCCCGCACCGGCTGGCCCTATCGCCCCAGTGTGGGCTTATCCTCTGGCAGGCATCCATCCTTCATATTCACTAACTCCTTCACCAATTTTCCAGTGCTTCTCCAAACAGCCTACCTCAGAATAGCAGTTTGCTCAGCCGCGACTTAGAGGTGCCGTCAGCTGCCCAATTTCTCAACCAGAGGAACTGTCTAATGGCTACCACTGCAGCCATCCCCTTGGCCAAGGAGAGAATCAGGTCATAGCAGGCATCAGTTTTATGCTGCTCCTGATTCCATTTTCGCTGCTGTTGAAGCACACACCAACCCTTCTTCACTGTCCATGGATACTCTGCACCCACCACAAACACGCCCTTGCCACATAAGCTCTGCAGATGGACGTCTGCAATGACACGGCGCCAATGTCAAAAGCTTGCTTTAGCAGGTCTCCAACATGCGATCCTGGGTATCCTTAAGGGCCGCACCCCCTTCAACGGGGATCATAGTCTTCTTTGTAAATGACACCAAGGCATCCACTCTGGATGCCTTCAGCGGCTCCCTATCCTGCTCTGCTAAAGGATATAACCTCAACATGGTTCACACCCCCCTTCAGTCCTGCCTCTGGTACTTCCCATTCATCTTGTATCATTTGCTTGGAAGACCGTCCAGGACTTCTGAACTGCCTGAAACAGCGGGTCTTCCAACTGATCCTACTCTTGCAAACCGCCCTGTAGTACATTCAGCACCGCCAGCGACTGAGCTATCAGAATCACCAGCTCTTTGTGCCGGAAGACTCGTACCAGCCTTGGCTCATCTCTCTGTGGGATCTCGCTTTCCTCCAAGTCACCTGTGAATGATTCCCCCAGAGGTCTGTTTCCCCCTCCGCCTGCCCCGCTGACTCCTCCGAGGGCAGAGAATCAGCATCCTCACCTGGTGCTTCTCCAAGGGTACGCCCTATGCTCTGCCCAACTCCGGGAGCTCAGGCACCCCCCCCTCTTCGTGGCCTTCATAGCCCTGTCTACGGCAGCTCCAGGCCTCTTGCCTCATGTAGGCAGCTTTGTGCATCAAAAGCACAAACTCTGGGAAAAATGCAGCCATATGAACCTGGAACTGCCCCCTTTGGATGTAGTGGGCTTTGAAGGACCTGTTCCACATTTGCCTTTGCGCTTGGAGGAGGAAGCAGGGCTCAGCCATTTATTGGCTTGTGCCTCCCCCTGCAGCCCCCCTGCCCCCCCCCCCAGAGGAAGAGGGGTCTGGGGGATCCAGGGTAGGCATCTCTGCGCCCCTCCCCCGTATCCTCCATATTTTCTTTCAGTTGCTCCTCAGCTGATCGGAACTCCCCTTCACAACTGCGGCAAAACGCCACTACTGAGAGGGAGCCCCGATGCAAACCACATGCTGCATAAGCGAGTTTGGGCATGTTCTATCTACCCCGGAGATACCTGCAGCAGGCAAACAAAAATAATAAAATGTGAGTGCTACAGTTTCTCAGCGTCCGGAGCCTATGCGCATCGCCCCACTCTCAGACTCACTCTTCCAACCCCCCCGATGCACCCCAGTCACAGCCTGTCACACACAACTGAAAAAACAAAATGGCACTATATTCAGCCGACTAGCTCGCCAAAAAGCAAATCCTCTTCAACACTCCCCCAGCGCTCTTATCAGAGCCCACACTAGAGAAAAGGTGGTGCTCTGAGGCCTCCCCACCAACACCAATTACCAGTATATGCCTGTTTTCCTATGCGGTGCACAAGCATTCTGCACCAGACTTTCTCTCCCACTGGAGGGATCGGTAGGTACCGAGAGCTGCAGTCTGCAGCCGCAAGATTTGAGGCCCACCCCAACTGCTTTCCCCCCTTGTGCTCTGTTCCTCGGTGCAGCTGCTTTTACTCTTCTCCCCCCCCCCCCCCCCACAACTTTAGTGGCAAGCCTATTCAAAGGGTGAGAAGCAGTCTGCAAGTCGTCCGAGAATTTAGCCTTCCTAATACTTTCATATCAATTTTTTCCCCCAATCACTCTCCACTGGAGTCCAGACTACACGCTGAGAGTCACCCCCAAGCTGCTTGGGACTGAGAATATTGAGCCTGGAAGGAGGTGCCATTAGCCTAAGTAGGATGACATCAAGAACTGGCATGCTCAGTCTCAAAACTGTGGGTAGGGGATGACACCTCTATAGTCTAGACTGGACTGAAGGAATAAGGAACAAGGCTCCCCAAGGGAGAAGATATTTAATTAGAGCCAGATGGGAATCTTTAAGAGGAGACTTCTCACAGCAGAAAAAAATGTACATAGTTTTATAGTCAATTTTACTGGCCACTCAGACAGAATACTGGACTCAATGGACACTAGCTCAACTCTGTATGGCAAAGCCAGGCTTCTGATTTTGTTTTTCAAATGAAATTTTAGGTGCTTATTTTTTAGGCAATCAGGTGTTTTGAAAAGATAAGAAAAATAAGGGGTTTGTCAGTGTTTTTCTGTCATGAAATGAAATTCTAGGTGTAGTTTCTCACTAACCCTTTCTTCAGAAAAAAATGAGTTAGTGTTAGATTTAAATGCAAGGGCACCCAAACCTTTTGGCTGTGCAAACAGCTTGTAGCTATGAAATCCGCCTAGCCGAACAGATAGCCACCAGAAACACCATCTTGATGGTCAAGTCCTTCAGGGAAGCCCATCCCACCGGCTCATAGGACTCCCCTGGCAAGGCCTCCAATATCAGACTGAGATCCCTGGACGGGACCACCGACCTTTGAGGCAGATGAAGGCAACTCACTGCCCTCAGAAACCGCCCCACGTCCTGATGTTCACCAAGTGACTTCTCTTGGACCTTCCCTGGGTAACAGGAAATCACTGCCAACTGCACTCTCAAAGAACTGGCAGCCAGGCCCTTCTCGAAGCCTGCCTGCAAGAAGTCCAGGATACCCAGCACTGAAGCTGCTGTCCGGAGACACCTCCGATCAGTGCACCAACCTTCAAAGACGTGCCAGACCCTAACATAGGATAGGCAGGTCGACTTTGGAGCCTTCGGTAAATTTGAGATTACCAAGCCAGAATACCCTCGCTTCAACAACCTTGCTCTTTCAAGAGCCAAGCCATAAGCGAGAATCGAGCTACCTGCAGCATTCGGACCGGATCCTGGACCAAGAGATCCTCCCGCAAAGGGAGCCTCCACAGATGATCCACTAGCAGCCTCACTAAGTCAGCATACCACGGACGCCTTGGCCAATCTGGGGCTATCAGAATAACCAATCCTGGGTGTGCCCCTATGCGCTGAATGACCCTGCTTATGAGAGCCCACAGAGGGTCTGTTGTATGTGTCTCCTCTATGGGCCACTTCTGGACCAGGGCATCTAAGCTCTCAGACATCCTCTCTTCTCCTGCTGAAGAAGCGACTTGCCTTGGCAGAACTCCACCTTGCCATGAGGTCCATGATGGGAGGACTCCAACTGCTCACCACCTGTTCGAACACCTCCGGGCAGAGCTCCCACTTGCCATGATCCACCCAGACTCAGCTTAGGTAATCTGCCGTGATGTTTTTGATCCCTGCCACATGAGCTGCTGACAACTTGAAGGTCAGCTTCCACCCATTCTAACAGACTCTGTTTCCTCCTCCATGGAGGAGCTGCCAGTGCCCCCCCCTGGCGGTTGATATAGGTCATCATGGTCGCAATGTCCGAGAACACCCAGACGGCCTTTCTGAGAACCCAGCGCTCGAAGGTTCTGAATTCTAAGGCAACCACCCACATCTCCAGTCGGCTTTCAGCACACTCCAGCCTTCCTGGGCAATATGTCCTTCTCAATGGGCTCCCCAACCGGTCAGACTGGCATCAGTCATCAGCTGGATACACTGGGGTGGACTTGAGGGGCATGCCCCACTCCAGGTTCCCCGGATGGAGCCACCACCTGAGAGCTCTTCTGGTCACTGGCGGAGAGCGGAGCCTGCTTGACAATGACTGATGCTGATGAGACCAGCGATGGAAAAGGGACCGCTGCAACGGCCTCATGTGGGTCCTTGTCCAGGGAATGAGCTCAAGGGTTGTCACCATGGCTCCCAGCGCCTGAAAATAGTACCAGGCGGAGGGCTCCCTCATAGCAAAAATCCTCTGCACTAGCATCCAAAGCTCCCATGCCCAGTGAACCGGCAAGAAAACTTTGTCGCTGCGAGTATCGAACCTCGGCCCGAGGTACTCTTATCTCCTGAGTAGGAATCAACCTGCTTTTGGCTAGGTTGATTACCCAACCTAGACTTCTCAGGAGCTCCACCACTCTGGCAGTCACCTTGGAGCTCTCCTCTTAGGAATTGGCTCAGATCAGCCAATCATCGAGATATGGATGCACCAGAATTCCCTCCGCGGAGTGCTGCCGCGACCACCACCATGATCTTGGTGAAAGTGCAGGGAGCCATTGCCAGGCCGAATGGCAATACCTGAAACTGGAAATGACCCATTGGTACCGCAAAACGCAAGAACTGCTGATGGGTTGGCTGGATGGGAATATGCAGATAAGCTTTGGTGAGGTCGAGAGATGTTAAAAACTCTCCCGAACAAACTGCCACTATCACTGACCTGAGCGTCTCCATGTGAAAATGTGGCACTCTTAGACAACGGCTGACCCGCTTGAGATTGAGTATCAGACGAAAGGACCCCCTCTTTTTTGGACTACCGACCCTAGCTGTAGAAGTCGTGACATCTCCTTCACTGCTGCAGCCTTGACAGGAGCCCTGCAGGGAGACTGGACAAACAATGGGTGAATTGGACAAGTTAGCACGAGAGCATAACGGATGACCTCCAGGACCCACTGATCAGACGTGACCTGGGCCCAGGCGGAGTAAAACTGCCGCACTGGGCCCCCCTCGCTTCACTGCGATTTTTTAGGGCCTGAGGAGGACGACGACAGACCAAATCTCCTACCTATTCCTTGGAACCCCTGCCCCTTAGAGAAAATGTCCTCTCTGGTAGGGTGCCAAGCGGGACGTCCAAAACCTACAGAATTCCCATGCCTGGGTCAGAGCGGGAGCGGGATTACGACTCTGCTTCGGTTTATCTTCCGGGAGTCTGCCACCCTTAGACTCTCCTAACTCCTTTACCAACTTGTCCAGGTCCTCCCTGAATAGTAGCTTCCCCTTAAAAGGGCGTCTGCTGAGATGGGCCTTGGAGGAACCATCAGCTTCCCAGTTCTGAAGCCAGCAGCTAACGACGAGCCGCTACCACCAAGGCCATACTCTTCGAGAGGCCTGATAAGGTCGTAGTGTGCATCCGCGAGGTAGGCAGCTCCTGACTTTATCCTTGCAGCCTCACCTGTCGAGTCCCCGGGCAGGTCGCCTGGCTGTTGGACTGCTGTGACCAACGGAGACAGGCACTGGTCACCCAGGCTCCACATACTGATGCTTGGAGAGCGAGGGCATTGATATCAAAGGCTTGCTTCAACACGGTATCTAGCTTCCTATCCTGTGTATCCTTGAGAGCGGCACTGCCCTCGACTGGGATCGTGGTCTTCTTAGTTAGTTATCGCTGACACTGCTGTGTTCACCCTCGAGGACCGAAGCAATTTTGTCCTGTTCCAGCCATGGATACAAGTGTGCCATGGACCACACACCCTGCAGACCGGCCTCTAGCTGGTTCCACTCATCCTGGATCATCTGCTTGACCATCCCGTGGACCGGAAAGACCACCTGAGTCTTCCGTACTGCCTTGATGAGCGGATCCTCCAGAGATGACTCCTCCGCCGGGAGGCCAACAGAGATATTAAGGGCCTTAAGGGACTCGCTGATCAGAGCCGGTACTTCTTCCCTGCAGAAGACTCGAATAATCCGAGCCTGCTCCTCCTCTGGGATATCACCTTCTTCTAGTTCCTCCTCTTCATGTTCCTAGGTCAGGGGCCTCCCTGCCCCGGACCTCCAAGGAGAAGCTTGTACTTCATCGCCCATGAGCCTAGCTCGTTTTACCGCCGATCCCGTGAGCCCCGGCTCCCTCAGGCCCGCAGCCCGCTTTCCAGGGCTCCCCTGCCCCAACGCTGCACCCTGCGCTCCTTGCTGCCGCAGATAGAACGCCTTATGCAAAAGCAAAACAAATTCTGGAGAGAAATCTCCCCAGCCACTCCCCCTCCTCCAGACCCCGGAAAGTATAGGGGCTGGGGCAGACAAGGGGTTCTGACCTAGGGGAAGGAGGGGCTCCCACCCCAACCTCTGCTTCTGTAGAGTCCCCCAAGTCCAGGGAGAGGGATAGAGGAGGCTCCTGGCCTATACTCACCTGAATGCCCTGCTCCAAGGATGTGGCCACCATAGAGCACCTTCTGCACATGTCAGCATCTGAAACTGTTCCTCGCCGGGTCCTACAGACCAAACATTGTGGTCTCGCCGGCATAGCACCCCGTAGTATTCCATTAGCCTCGCCTCAACCTAAAATGCAATAGGAGGACCCTGCAAAGCAAACAATTAAACAAGGATATCTCCTTGAGATTACCTTTTAAAAAAAAAAAAGAAGAGTTAAGGAAAATCTACTGCTGAAAAGGCACCAAAACACCCTACAAACTGCTAACACACACGAAAATGCACCAAAAGGCAAGGCCTAAGCCTTAGGGCTCTACTATTCCCTGGCGTTCCTTAGCAGGCCTCTTAATGACGCAGATGGCAGCCGCATGATCAGCTTATCTCAACCCGCAGGCCACCACCGTGCTCAAACGCCACCATCTAAACAGAGCAGAGCTTCAACGGGCACCCTCCATGCTCAAGGTGCCGTCCCACTCCCGCACCCAGCTGCCTTCAAGAATTTCAGCAGCAAGGCGGAACGGTGCAAGATGACTGTCCCCACAGGTGCTGTATCTCCCTGTCAGCAGCTCCTCACCCGTCCCAGGGATCAGGAGCCACTCCAGTATCCAAGGCCTCGAACAGCACTCTCCCCCAAAGCCTCCTCCTGAATGTCTCCATGGGAGGGAGGGAGGGAGGGGGGGGGGAAGGAGGAATCCTCAGCAATTCCCGCACTAAAATACAGCTTCCCAGAAGAACTAAGAGCCAGAAAGTAAAGGGCACTAAAAGAAAACCAAATTGAAGAAGAAATCAAACAAAAACAAAAAAAAAAGAAGGGCCCTAAACTCTCCTTAACTGTCTCTACCAAGAAGCCTAACACCCTGGCTTACTGATCGCCTCAGCTGTGTGGAGACTGAGCATACTGGAGCTGGTGGGAGGTACCAGCGGTATATATACCCTAGGGTCATCAAGATGACGTGCTCAGTCTCCAAGCTGCTGGAAGGGGAGCACAACCGAGGTGAGGGACTGGACTGGAGGGACGATAAGGAAACACAAATATTTGGTCCCAAGGAGAATGGAGTTGGATTCTTAACCTCAAAAGATATTCCACTGGCTACACCCCTGCCGGGGCCCCCCGATCCTCATTGGGCAGGATTGGCTGCAGCCAGGGTGGAGGTGGCAAATCCCTTGTCCCCTCAGCTGTCTCCTGGCAAGGACAAGCCACGTTGTAAAAATTGAGTCTTCTGAGGTTCCCCACCCCCCATGCAAGCCGAAACCCCCCAAAAATCTCTGGGTAGATGGGGAACCTTGGATTCCCCCAGAGACTTTCAACTTCTCCAAGTCCTCCCCGAAGAGCAACATGCCCGCGAAGAAAAGTTTGGTTAACTGTCTTAGAAGCCACGTCTACCGACCAGTTATGCAACCACAGCAGTTGGCAGGCAGCCACCAACATGACTATATTCTTCACCGAGACCCGCAAGAGGTCGAAGAGCAAATCTGAAAGAAAAGCTGTTCCATGCTCAAGCCAGGCAACTGGGGCCAGGACCAAGTCCCAGCACTCTCTTCCTCCTACGGGCCTCGAGACCAGCGAAGGCAGGCCCAGGTCACATACACCCCACAAATAATGCCCTGGAGCCCCAGGGTGGACATCTCGAAAGCCTGCTTGAGAAGAGCCTCAGCCAACCTCCCACAGGCAGCACCCCCGCCTAGGCCATCCCCCCCCCCTCCCTGCGGAGGAGGAGGAGGTGGCAAATCCCTTACCTGCTCCCTGAAACCCCTGCCCTTTCGAAGAAAAAATGCCCCCTCTGAAAAGGATGCCAAGCAGGTTGTCTGAAACTGCCAGAAATCCCTTGGTGGGTTCGCAAGGAAGCGGGGTTGCGACCTTGCTTAGATTTATCCTCCAGGAGCCTTCCTCTCTTTGAATCCCCCAACTCCTTCACCAATTTATCCAAGTCCTCCCCAAACAGCAACTTCCCTTTAAAGGGAAGCCTGCTGAGGCAGGCCTTCGAAGAACCATCAGTTGCCCAGTTTCTCAGCCACAGGTAGCAGTGGGCCACCACCACTGAAGCCATACTCTTCAGAAGCCCCTGATAAGATCATAGAGAGTGTCCGCAAGGTATGCCGCACCCGACTCTATCTTCGCCGCCTCACTCGTGGAGCCCCCCGTCAGGTCGCTGGATTGCTGCGACCACCGGAGGCAAGCCCTGGCCATCCAGGCACCACACACTGAAGCCTGGAGGGCAATGGCATTAACAAAGGCTTGCTTCAACAAGGTATCCAATCTTCTATCCTGGGCATCCTTGAGAGCCACGCTGCCCTCAACTGGGATCGTTGTCTTTTTAGTCACTGCCAATATCGCTGCGTCCACCTTCGGGGACCGCAGCAAATCTCTCATATCCTCCGGCAAAGGTTACAACCTCGACATGGTCTGCATCTCTCACAGACCGGCTTCTGGCAGCTTCCACTCCTCCTGGATCATCTGCTTGACCACCCGATGAACCGAGAAAACCTTCTGTGTCTTTCACACTGCCTGAATCAGAAGATCCTCCAAGGCCTCCTCCTGTGCGGGGGAGGACCTGCGGATATATTAAGTACCATTAAAGATTCTCCAATGAGAGCCAGCAACTCTTCCCTGCGGAAGACTCGAACAATTTGTGCCTACTCCTCCTAGTCAGGAATCTCACCTTTTAATTCCTCATCTTCCTCTTCTATCTCCAGATCCCACGGATCACCTTACTGCACCTCTGATGGAGAGGGCAACAGCCTCCATCGTCCCCGAGCTTGGGGCGCTTCTCTAACAGAGGTCCTCCTTTGGAGTCAGCAGCCCGCT
Organism: Ichthyophis bannanicus; assembly: GCA_033557465.1. NCBI lineage: Eukaryota > Metazoa > Chordata > Amphibia > Gymnophiona > Ichthyophiidae > Ichthyophis > Ichthyophis bannanicus. The sequence goes on from CM066048.1 coordinate 79,773,407, forward strand.
TCAGCGCCCGCCCCTGCACCAGTGCAGGCCCCTTAGCCCCCTGCTGACGTAGGCAAAACGTCTTGTGCAGCAGCAACACAAATTCCGGAGAGAATCCCCCCCAGCCTGCTCCTTCCTTCACCCCCTGAGACATGAAGGGACCAGGCTGTGCCAGGGGGCCCGAAGACAGCTCCAGTTCTAGGGAAGCAGGGCTCTGACCCACTTTCCTCTTGAACAGACTCCCTCCGCTCCTGAGATACGAGCAATGAGCATACCTGACTAACGTTCGCCTGGATGCCCTGTTCCAATGACACGACCTCCAACGCGCACCCCCTGCATACTCCATCGAACACTGTTCCACGCCGGGTACCACACACTAAACATTGCAGTCTTGCCGGCATCTTGCAGAAGGACTCAGCTTTCCCCAAGATCCCAAGGCCAAGAAAGCTTCAAATTTTCATTTTTTTTTTTAGTATCAGGCTCAGCAGAGTAACTACAGAAAGAGCTCAAAGAGTCTCTGGAAACTGTTTAGCAAAGCTGCACAGAAGGCCCCCCAACATGCCCGGCAGGAAGCACTCTCTGCGGACAAAAAAAAACACCGGTAAACGGCTCTGAAAGCGCACAAAATGAGCAGGCCTAAACTCCTCCTCCTCTCTGAGCTGCCAGGGGCCTCCTGAACCATGCAGTCGGCAGCTGCATGGTCTGCTTACCTCACCACACGGTCTGCTGACCTGTGTACAATCCAGCAGTACTCCTTTCTCCCTTCCCTTCTGAAGGTTTCCTCTGCTCTCCCTGCTGCTGTTGGTCTGCCGCTCCGCCCCCATGCTCAGCTGCCCAAGGAGCTTCGGCAGTGAGGGGAAGACCAAGATATACTGCCCTTCTGTGCATCTGTGAGTCGCTCATGGCTCCTCATCCGTTCGTGGGATCAGGAGCCGCTGAAAAGGAAGCCTGCCACCCGACGCTTTTCCCCCGAAACCACCTCCTCTTCTCGGCCCAACAGGAGATCAGATAGGAGCCGTGGGGGGGGGGGGGGAGAAGAGGGAGAACCTTCCCCTACCCCAAGCACTTCCAGCTACCTCTCTTCAACACTAAGAGGCTGGCTGGAAGGCAGAGAAAGCGTAGTTACTCACCTATAACCGGTGTTCTTCAGGGATACAGGAATCAGTCCTCACATATGGGTGACGTCGGCGCCAACGGAGCCCTCGTGCAGAGCAATTCCCCAGCTTTCAAAGAAAGCCTTTGGGATAGCATCACGCATGCACGGTCCCCTTCCCGACCAAGGGTGCCATCCTGCTCAGTCAAATGACATAGCTAAAGAGACGGCAAAATGAACAAAATATAATAATGATAAGACTGCAACTGCAGGGGAGGAGGGAGGGTCATGAGGACTGATTCCTGCTGCCCCTGGAGAACACCTGTTACAGGTGAGTAACTATGCTTTCTCTAGGAACAAGCAGGAAGCCAGTCCTCACTTATAGGACTCCCCAGCTATAGGCTACCGAGAACCCATAGCTGAAAAATGGCTCCCTCTAGAAGAGCCGCAGCAGCTGTGATAGGAATTCAGTGGAGAACGCAACGCCTCCGGTAGCCAAAGGGTCGGAGGGTAGGAGTTGCCTAAACCTCAAATAAGTTACGGAGTACCGCCTGGCCGAAAGCACTGTCCCATCAGAACTCCCCATCCAAGCAGTAATGGGCTGCAAAAGTCTGGCCCAAAGACCAGGTGGCGGCTGGCAGATGTCTGCCAGCGGAACAGAGCGGAAGTGAGCCACTGATGCGGCCTTAGCCCTGACACAGTGGGCCCTGATTTGACCCTGCAACGGGCGGTCTGTAGGCCACCCTGTATGCCCAGGCAATGCAGTCTGCCACCCAGGTGGACAACGTGCACTTGGAGACAGGTAGCCCCAGCTTACTGGGGTCATAAGAGATGAGATGAGTAGCCCTTCGATGTCTCTGCGTACGCTCCAGGTAGAAGGCCAACGCCCTCTTACAATCCAGGGTATGCAGGACCGCCTCTGCCCGGTTGGCATGCGGTCTGGGAAAGAAGGTTGGAAGAACCACCTCTTGGTTAAGGTGGAATGAAGAGACCACTTTCGGAAGGAACTTGGGGTGGGTGCGAAGGACCACCCTGTTCCTATTAAACCGTGTACACGGCCTATCCGAAACAAGAGCTTGCAGCTCACTCACTCATCTGGCAGATGTGAGTGCCACCAGGAAGAGCACCTTCTAGGAGAGGAAGCGCAGATGGCAAGTGGACATCGGCTCAAAAGGTGGGCGAGTAAGCTGCTCCAAGACCACATTCAAATCCCACTCGGTTGCCGGGAGACAAACCGGGGGTTTTAGTAGAAGTAGACCTCTGAGGAATCTGGACACCAAGGGGTGAGCTCAAAGAGGCTGTCCTTCCACTGGAGAGTGGTGTGCTGACAAAGCACTCAGGTGGACCCTGACAGAGTTAGGCTTAAGACCTAATTCTGAGAGGTGAAGCAGGTACTGCAGCACCACTGGGACAAGGCAAGAGAAAGAGTTTTCATTGTGCTGGGTACACCACACCTCAAACCTGCGCCACTTGAAGGCATAGGTTCTTCTAGTGGACTGTCTCCTTGAGGCCAGTAACACCACTTCTTCATTCTTAGGTAGGAGGAGAGGAGCCAGCACTACCGTTTCAGCAGCCATGTCATCAGGTTGAGGGACCCGAGGTTGGGATGTAAGAGCGAGCCCTGCTCCTGGGACAGGAGATTGTGCTGCGTCCCCAGAGGGAGTGGGGCTTTCACTGCCAGCTGGAGGAGAAGCATAAACCAAGGCTGTCTTGGTCATCTGGGGGCTACCAGAATGATAGAGGCCTTGGCCCAAAGGATTTTGAACAGAGTCCGGGCCACCATGGGCGTGGGCGGAAACGCATACAGGAGGCCCACTGACCAGGAGATCAGAAAAGCATCTGCAGCCACCCTCTGAGGATGTGGCTGTCTGGAGCAAAAGCTGGGCAACTGGTGATTTTGCAGACTGGCAAAGAGATCTATGGACGGATGCCCCCAGCAGTGGAAGATCTGCTGAGCCACTTCCCGATTCAGTTGCCACTCGTGAGGTTGAAGAATCCTGCTTAGCTCGTCTGTTAGGAAGTTCTTCTGACCTGGCAAGTAACTGCCTCGAGGGACATACCCTGCCTGATTGCAAAGGAGCAGAGGTCGAGTGTCTCCTGACATAGGAGACGGGACCCTGAACCTCCCTGCTTGTTCACGTAGAACATTGCTACCCGATTGTCGATCTGCACCAAGACAGACTGATGTGAGAGAACATGACAGAAGGTTTGGAGAGCTAGGCGAATCGCCCGAAGCTCTAAGATGTTGATTTGCTGTGTACGCTCCTGAGGAGACCACAACCCCTGTGCATGATCCCTGGCAATGGGCCCCCCAGCCCAGCAAGGAGGCATCTGTTGTCAGCACTCTTGTATGCGAGGGAGGCTGAAAAGGCACTCCCTTGAGTAGGTTGGGTGGCCGAAGCCACCACGCCAACGACTTCCTCAGTCGTTTGACACTCTGATCCGGTCTTGGAGTCGTCCTATGGCTTGTGTCCACTGATCTGAGGCAACACTGAGCTGTCCCTCATGTGGAGACCGGCATTTCGGGTTACATGTACCATGGAGGCCATGTGGCCTAGGAGGCATAGAAAGTGTCTCACTGAGATCTGAGACTTGTGGCTGACTTGGTGCACCAGCGCCAGAAGCCTCTGTGCCCTGTCCTCTGGCAGGTAAGCCCTTGCCCGAAGGGTGTCTAGCCGTGCTCCTATGAACTCTAAGTTTTGAGTGGGGAGCAAAGTGGACTTTGCTTGATTTATGACAAAGCCTAGATGCTGTAGCATGTTGATAGTGCGAGCTGCGAGTTGTGGCCTGTTGATGAGCCAGTCGTCCAGGTAAGGGAAGACAAAAATCCCTTGGTTCCTGAGGAAGGCTGCCACTACCGCCAGGCATTTGGTAAACTCTGGGAGCAGAGGCTAGGCCAAATGGAAGTACTGAAAATGGTTTCCTCCCACTACAAATCTGAGATATTGTCTGTGGACTGGATGTATGAGGATGTGCGTATAGGCACCCTTCAGGTCTAAGGAGCATAACCAATCTCCCTGGTGGAGGCAAGGCAGTAATATTCCAAGGGAAAGCATCTTGAACTTTTCACTCACCAGGAACTTGTTTAAGTTTCGCAGGTCGAGGATGGGTCTGAGGCCCCGTGTTCTCTTTGGTATCAGAAAATACCTGGAGTAGAAGCCCTGTCGCTGCTGGTGGTGGGACACTGGTTCCACTGCCTGATCCTCTAAAAGACCTGCTAACTCCTGCAAGAGTAGGTCCCTGTGTAGAGGGGGTCTGAGAGGCTCTCCTGGAAAGGAGGGAGGTACCTGGTTGAAGTGGAACAAATAGTCCCTTTGGACAATTTGAAGGACCCAGGTATCTGTGGTGATTGTTGGCCATCTGTGGGCATACAGGCTCAGCCTTCCTCCTGTGCAAGACCTCACCCCTGGTTGGAGAAAGACTATGCTTTGGCAGTCAAAAACCCTCTCCCGGCTGGGTCGGAGCCGGGGCCTGAGGCTTGGGGGTCTTCTGCTTACGTGGGCCATGCCCCTGTCCTGCTGCCCCTGTGGGCAAGCTGGGGCAGCCTGGTGAGTGGGGCAGTTGTGGTAAGCAGCACTTTTCCTCGGGAAAAAGGGCTTTTTACCCGAGCCCTTCTTTTTAGAAGGGGCAGAAGTCTTCTTGGAGAGTCTTGTCCAGGTCAAGTACTCAGACTCGATTTCATCAGCCTTCTCAGTCATGGGTTTGCCAAAGAGGTTGTCACCCTGGCAAGGGACATCGACCAACTTGTCCTGAACCCATGGCTCCAGGTCCAACATTAGCCATGACTGGTGGCTGGCACCGATGCCGGCTGCGGCTACTTGGGCCGAGGCTTCAAAGCCGTCATAGGCTGCTTGAGACAAACTTCAAGCACTCCCGAATCCCAGTGGACAAGTTCTTGAAGCGCTGCAAGGGTTCCTCGGAGAGGCCAGCTGAGAACCTGGCAATCTCCTTCGCCAGGTCCCGCAAGTACATGGCCATGTACAGCTGGTATGTTTGGACTTCGCATGACAGCATCGAGCCCTGGGAGCACTTTCTGCCGAGGGCATCCAGGTTCCGGGCTTCCCTGCCAGGAGGCACCAAGGACTGCATTTTTTTTGTCTCTTGAGCCCGTGCATGGCCGATTCCACAACTATGGAGTTGTGCGGCAGCTGTGCTTTTTGGAACCCAGGGTTCTTGCAGACTCGATAGATGGAATTGACCTGTTTGCTGAGAACCGGCATCTTGATTCTTCTTTTTCTTTTAAGGAGCACATTTCTTCGGTTGTTCAGCGTTCCTTCTTCTCTTTAACACAACTGTGTGCTGTTCGTCCTTTCCTTTCCCCCTCCACTCTGACTACCTTGCTTCTCTCTCTTGTCATGTCTCGCCTTGATTGTTGTAATGTCTCCTTAGCCGGCCTCTCCCAGTCCCAGCTCACTCGTCTCCAACGTGTCCAAAATACTGCTGCACGTATCCTGACACACGCTTCCAGGTTTGATCATGTCACTCCCCTCCTTCTTCGTCTACACTGGCTCCCTATCACCTATCGTATCCAGTATAAGTTTCTTATCTTTGTTCACAGATCAATTCACACAGACACTCCCCTTTACCTTGCTGATCAGGTTCATCTGCACACGTCCCATCGTTCACTTAGGTCTATACATATTAACCATATGTCCCTCCCCTCCCCCTCACAAGCACACTTGGAATCTACCAGTTCATCTGCTTTTTTCTTCCTGGGCCCAAGACTCTGGAACTCGCTCCCCTCCACCCAGAACTATCATTTAAATCTTTCAAGGCTAAATTAAAAACCCACCTCTGTCTAGCATTCGATCTTCCTCCTCCCTCCTTGCCCCTTTCCCCTCCTCCTCGCTGATGCACAAGTTACTTCTTTTCTCCTTATGCTTCTTGTCTCTGTCCTGCTTTGATTTTTAAATGGTGTTCTTTTCTATATATCTGCAGTTTTAGTTTTTGATTGTAAACCGCCCAGAAGTGTTTGTTATGGGCGGTATAACAAGTTTTAAATAAAACAAACATCGAGGCCGGTGACTCCCACATGCAGAGCATCAGCTGTTCCAACATTGGAAGAACTGGTACCGTAAGGGCTTCCTGAGAGGGTAAGTCATACTTGAGGGCTTCAACCTCCTCGGCTCAAGGCTCCTCCTCGGTGTCTGCCGGGAATGCCAAAGCCTTGGCCATGTCCCTGATGAAGTCCGAGAACCAGGTACCCTCCAGGGAGACCTTCTCCGAGGCTCGGAACCCAGCGAGTCAGATGGGTCATACTGGGTCTGGTGGGTGTCCAGGGACTCATCTTCCGTTTCCCATGCCGAGTCCTCAGAGGAGAAAATCAATGGGCTCCGGCCGTGAGGGCTTCGGTCTTGATCGCCCCGACGCCGAGGGCACCAGCGTTGACGACCTCTGTCCCAAACGGGAGGTCGAGGAAGACCTCAGCCGAGAATCGACTCGAGTCTGAAGAGTCTTGAGGATCGGCTCGGCCTCCGGGGTCAACTTGGACATCGAGGTCCCGGTGGTCGGGGCAGATGGACCGGTGAGACCGGCCATCAGTGCCCACTGCTGCTCCATGAAGGCAGACATGCTGCGCTCCAGGGCCACCATTCTGGAGACCAAGCTCAGAAGGCTCCGCAATCTCCGGGCTGGGTCCTGACACAGTCGGGCTCGATGCCGGTTCCCCTAGAGGAGAGTCAACGAGGACAACAGCAGTTACCTTCCTCGGCGTCTCCGGCTCCGTGCGAGGCACCTTTGCAGGCCGCTCTGACTCCGAGGACCCAGGGTGGCAATCAGGACTGCGACCTGGCCCACGAGGATCCAAGCCGATCAGAGGCATCCAACGATGCCGCCCTCGCATGTTTCTTCTTCCTCTGGTGTTCCCACGAGGTAGACCCACACTCAGAAGACCCCCGACGATGCTTGGAGTCAGATAGCTCCCGAGACGTCAAGGTTTCTGGAGAGGTCCGGACCCAGGTGGATGTGGACTCTGAGAAAATCCTCACACGCTGCTGCTGCCTACTTCTAAGTACCTTGGAGGACATCTTGTCACATGGGCCACAGACCTTCGGGTCATGGTCGGGCCCGAGGCAGCAGTCGTGTGTGTCTGTGTGTGACTTAATTTTTTACACCGATCACGCTTTTTAAACTCGCTGGCAGCCATCGGGGGAAAAAGGGCCCCTGCAAGGTCAAAACGAGCGGGCTGTCAGTGAAAGAGAAAACAAAAGCACAAACGCTAGTCACTAAGGACAAAAACCGAAAGAGAGTGACCGGACGCGATACCGGTGTACCGAACCGAGGCAGGAAGGGGAACTGGTGTCGAACCGGGCCGAAGAAGAGAATCTTCAGTAGTTTTGACGCACTTTTTCCATGAGGGAAGTTGGACTATGTCCGTTGGGCTCCGCAGAAAAAGGGAGACTGAGCAATTTGGCACCCTTGGGCGGGAAGGGGACCACGCATGTGTGATGCAATCCCAAAGGCTTTCTTTGAAAGCTGGGGAATTGCTCCGCACGAGGGCTCTGTCGGCGCCAACTTCACCCATATGTGAGGACTGAGTTCCTGCTTATTCCTGGAGAAAAAGGACTGCAGGCTAAGAAATAAAAGGAAATAAAGAAAAATGGAAAAGAAAAATTCTGCCCTCTCCTTAGCTGTCTCTCCAGGAAGCCTAACCCCTGGCTTACTGCTCCCTCCAGCTGCTTGGAGACTGAGCATACTGGATCTGGTGGGTGGTGCCAGCAGTACATACACTCAGGAATCATCAAGAAGATGACGTGCTCAGTCTCCAAGCTGCTGGAGGGGGGGGGGCACAACCCAAAGAAGAGGGACTGAACTGGAGGGACGCTAAGGAATGGCAATGGTTGGCAGCCACCACACAAAACCTTTTTGTACAGTGGCTGCCAAAATCTGACCCAATCCAGGCTCCTACCCTCCTCAATGGTCCTCACAAAAACGGCTGCGATCTCACAGTGCTGCTCCCTAGCACACAACTAGAGGGCACTACATTGTGATCGTGGGCATTTTGAAGAGGACCAATGGCATTTCACTAGATCACCAGGTTTTTTAAGGTATGTCTGGGGGTGGGGGTGGGGGTGGGGGGGTACCGTGAGGGCCCCTCTGTCAGCTGGCTAGCTGGGATAGTTCTTTATAACAAGAAAGTGGGAGGGGAAGAGGGGAAGGGGGGAAGGAGAGGGGACCATGCCCCCCCCCCTTTGGCTAGGGGATTGGGGGGTGGGGAGGGAGGGAGCTTTACCCCACTGGCTAGTGGGATAGTTCTTTGGTCAGGGGGTGCACCAAGCCCCCCCAAGCAGCTCCTAACTTATCACAGGGACCTGCGGTACCTGCTTCAGCAAGCACCATGAGACTTTTCCTGCAATACCGGTCAAGGCAGGTAACATGGGTCTCTGCGGGAAATCCAGAACCACCGTAGTATATGCAGGGGTTAACACAGGAACGCCCCCTTGCAGATACCACAGGTGTTTTTTATTTTGGAAGAAAGGTGGGAGAAGGAAGATGTTAGAGATATTTAAATATCTCTGTGGCATAAATGCACAGGAGGAGAGCCTTTTTCAATTGAAAGAAAACTTATAACAAAGCTGCATAGGATAAAGGTGAAAGGGGATAGACTCGAGAGTAATTTGCGGAAATAGTTCTTTATGGAAAAAAAAGAGAGAGTGATAGATGCATGGAATAGTCTCCCAATGGAGGTAGTAGAGATTAGGACTATCTGAATTCAAAAATCAAAAGGACAAAACACAGGTGGTCTCTAAAGGAAAAAGGGACTGTAAAGCTTAGTAGTTGGTATGGCAAAAGCAGATTGGATAGGCCATATGGTCTTTATCTGACATGTTTCTAACTTCTATTTATCAACATTAAGAAACAGTCTTAAAAAGAGTCTGCACCTTAATATGAACGATACAGATCCTGACAACTGGCAAAAATTCATTTCATCCTTTATGGAGAAGAATGATTTTTATCTTTGCATTATGGGTCCAAAGTATGAAAGTCAAGTCGTCATCTGAGCCTCCAAGGAAAGCATAGATTCTCCAATACCAATTGATTTGTTCTTTGGGCAGTCCATGGTATATGCAGTATTCTTTGCCAGCATTATAATTTGAACACACAGCTTTTATCTTGTTTTGCTGCTTCTCTTTCTAATTTTTGCAGCTACATATTGTTACAGAATGCAATGGTTTGGACAAATCAAATCTTTGTATGCAAAGATGACATCTCTGCACTTGTACATCTTATCTAGGCCCTTCATGGCTGTTCTGCCAAGAGCAATGTGTTGTCTGACTTCTTGACTGCTTGTTTCATCATTGATGGATCCAAACAGGTTAAAGTTGTAAATTTCTAGTTATCTTGATCGAGTTTTTGATATACAGCTCAGGCAGAGCATCAGTGCCATGTACATAAGATAAAAACAGTTACATGAAAGAAAAGGAAAAGAACACCATTATCGACAGGAAAGTGCAAGAAACTAGCAGACAGCAGAAGTAGTAAGACAGGAAGAGAACAGTACAAAGTAAGACAAGGGCCAGGGGTCATAAGGGAAACTAGGAGGCAGTAGGGAGAGATAAAAAACTTTGTGAAAGAGGAGACTCTCTCTCATTAGAGAAAGGCATCATGCTTATCAAGGTTGAAGGTCGATGCAAAAGAAGACCGGTAATGTGGTGCATCAGTACAACAGCAGCAATTCTTATTGACAATTAGCCACTTAAATGAAGATTGAACACAGTTTAGGACAACTAGCCACAGGGTCACTATGAGTCAATATTGACTCAACACCACTTAAAGGATATGCAGCTGCCCTTCATTTGGTTGTATTCTCTCATTTTTCTTCCCTTTTAAAGGATACACCTCCTTCAAAACAGCTTTTATGAGACATTTTACTTAAGTTTTCTGTATATATTATTGTGAATTATATTACCGTGCTTGCTTTTCTTGCATTCTCTTTGCATGTATTATTGAAATTTCTGAATTACAAAAAAAAAAAAAAAAAAACCTACTGAACAGAGGATCAAATCCAATCACCTGCTCTTTGCAAGTCAAGGTCTACCATCCCACCACCCCACACAGCCTAGTTATACCTGTAAAGATACTGTAACTGCTAAGGTGGGAGAGAAGGCAGAGAGAGCGAGGGGGCAGGGAACATAAGAACATAAGATATGCCATACTGGGTCAGACCAAGGTGCATCAAGCCCAGTATTCTGTTTCCAACAGTGGCCAATCTAGGTCATATGTACCTAGCAGTTTCCCCAAGAGACACAAGTTCCACAATGCTTGTACTGGGTCAAGCATTGATATCGTCGGTCACTTCTTAATAATGGTTTATGGACCTTTCCTCCAAGAACTTGTCCAAACCTTTAAACCCAGCTACACTAACAGCCTTTACTACATCCTCCGGTAACAAATTCCAGAGTTTGATTACACATTGAGTGAAAAAATATTTTCTTTTATTGGTCTTAAATAGTTTACCCTGTAGCTTCATTGCATGTCCCCTAGTCTTTCTATATTCTGATAACGTAAACAATCGATCTACGTTTACCCGTTCCACTCTGTTCATTAATTTATAGACTTCTATCACATCTCCCCTCAGCCGTCTCTTTTCCAGGTTAAAGAGCCCTAACCTTTTTAGAATTTCTTCATAGGAGTATCCTTCCATCCCCTTTACCATTTTGGTGGCTCTTCTCTGAACCTTTTCTAAAATCGCTATATCCTTTTTAAGATACGGCGACCAGAATTGCACACAATATTCAAGGTGCGGTCTCACCATGGAACGATATAGAGGCATTATAATATATTTTGTTTTATTTTCCATTCCTTTCCTTATCATACCTAGCATTCTATTTGCTCTCTTGGCCGCCGCTGCACACTGGGCCGAGGGTTTTAACATGGTATCCACAATGACGCCTAAATCTTTTTCCTGGGTGATGGTTCCTAATGTGGAACCTTGCATCGTGTAACCATAGTTTGGGTTGTTCTTCCCTAGGTGCATAACCTTGCACTTGTCCACATTAAATGTCATCTGCCATTTTGATGCCCAGTCTTCCAATTTATCAAGATCCTCTTGCAATTTTTCACAATCCTCTTGGGTTTTAACAACTTTAAATAGTTGTGTCATCTGCAAATTTGATGACCGCACTCGTTATTCCACTTTCCAGGTCATTTATGAATATGTCAAAAAGCAGCGGACCCAGTACAGATCCCTGGGGTACACCACTATTCACCTTTCTCCATTGGGAAAATTGGCCATTTAGCCCTACCCTCTGCTTTCTGTCTTTTAACCAGTCCCTGATCCACAATAGTACACTGCCTCCTATCCCATGACTCTTTAGTTTTGCCAAAAGTCTCTGATGAGGGACCTTGTCAAAGGCTTTCTGAAAGTCCAGATACACAATATCAACGGACTCACCTTTGTCCACCTGTTTATTCACTCCTTCAAAAAAACATTACAGATTAGTAAGACAAGATCTTCCTTGTCTAAAGCCATGTTGGCTGTCTCCCATTAGGTTGTGACTATCTACATGCTGAGTAATTTTATTCTTTATGATGGTTTCTACCATTTTTCCTGGTACTGACGTCAGGCTCACCGGTCTGTAGTTTCCCGGATCACCCCTGGAACCCTTTTTAAAAATTGGTGTTACATTGGCGATCCTCCAATCTTCAGGTATTAGAGATGATTTTAATGATAGTTCACAGATTACTGATAGCAGGTCTGCAATCTCATATTTCAGTTCTTTCAACACCCTTGGATGTATACCATCTGGCCCAGGTGATTTGCTACTCTTCAGTTTATCTAATAGTTGTAAGACATCTTCCTGATGTATCGATATTTCCTTCAATTCTTCCGCACCTTTAAATACCACTTCAGTCATGGGTAACATCCCTACATCTTCCTCAGTAAAGACTGAAGCAAAGAATTTATTCAGTCTCTCCGCTATCGCCTTGTCGCCTCTTAGTGCTCCTTTAACCCCTTTATCATCTAATGGACCAACTGACTCTCTCACAGGTTTTTTTGCTACGAATGTACTTGAAAAGGTCTTTATTTCGCGTTTTTGCTTCCGCAGCAAGCTTCTTCTCAAATTCTCTTTGCCTGCCTTATCAATGCCTTGCATTTGACTTGCCAGTGCTTGTGCTGTTTCCAGGTTTCGTCATTTGGCTCTTTTTTCCATTTCCTGAAAGATGCTTTTTTGGCAACAGCCTCTCTGACCTCACCTTTAAACCATGCTGGCAGTTTATCATTACGATATAGTTTGTACCCAGGTATCACAGTGTCCCACTGGTTGTCCTCCTTCCACCATGTCTCTGATATTCCAATCATATCTAACCTTTCATTTAGTGCTATATATTCTAACTCTCCCATCTTATTCTTTAGACTTCTAGCATTTGCATACAAGCATTTTAGAGAATGTATTTTATTCATGTTAATTTGGCTATTGTTAGACATGGGTAAATTGGGATCTTTAAGCTCTGTCTGCTCCATACTTGAGGGCATTTGGGCTACTTTACTCTTTTGTGGAACCTCTCTGCTTTTGGTAATATCCTTCAAGGATACATTCTTCCGAACCATCCGCTCTTGGGCGACTGTCGGCTTTCCCCTAATATCTAGTTTAAAAGCTGCTCTATCTCCTTTTTAAAGGTTAATGCCAGCAGCCTGGTTCCATCCCGGTTAAGGTGAAGCCCATCCCTTCGGAAGATCCCCTCCTTTCCCCAGAATGTTCCCCATTTCCTAACAAATCCAAAACCCTCATCTCTGCACCATTGTCTCATCCACGCATTGAGACTCCGGAGCTCTGCCTGCCTTTTGGGTCCTGCGCGTGGAACAGGAAGCATTTTGGAGAATGCTACCATGGAAGTTCTGGATTTCAACTTCCTACCTAAAAGCCTAAATTTTGCCTCCAGAACCTCCCTACCACATTTTCCTATGCCATTGGTACCGACATGTACCAAGACAGCAGACTCTTCCCCAGCACTATCTAAGACCTTATCTAGGTGGCGCGTGAGGTCCGCTACCTTCGCACCAGGCAGGCATGTTACCAGGCGATCCTCACGTCCACTAGCCACCCAGCTATCTACATGCCTAATGATCGAATCACCAACTATAACGGCTGTCCTAACCCTTCCCTCATGGGCACATGGCCCTGGAGAAACTTCCTCGGTGCAAGAGGGTTTTACATCACCTGGAGGACAGGTCCTAGTTACAGGATCACTTCCTGCCACACCAGTGTGATGCTCTCCTGTCACGTGACCTCTCTCCTCCATGGCAACAGGGGTGCTGCCAGACTGGAGGTGGGACTTCAGGACTATATCCCTGTAGGTCTCGTCTATGTACCTCTCTGTCTGTCTTATGTTTTCCAAGTCTGCTACTTTAGCCTCTAGAGAACGGGCTTGTTCCCTGAGAGCAAAGAGCTCCTTGCACCTAGTGCACACGTAAGTCCTCTCACCAACTGGGAGAAAATCATACATGTGACACTCAATGCAAAAGACTGGAAAGCCCCCATCCCGCTGCTGGACTGCTGTCTGCATCTTAGTTTTAAGTTTGTGTCTAGATCTTTAAGTTCTTCCTTACTAGGGGTTGCTATAGGTATTTATACCAATAAAACTGTACCTAATACGTTTAATATACCTTGTTCACCTGAAGCTTAATCTCAGGTCCTTAGTGTATGACTGATTTGGGTAATAAGCTTCACCTGACAGCACCTCCTGTCTTTTAAGATGTGTAAGTACCTATAAAGCTATGATTATCCCAGGGGTGGGTGGTGTGGGGAGGGAGGGAGGGAAATAACACTTATTAAAATAGGGCTGCTACACAGTACCCTGTCTTGTGCTGCTGAGGTATGCTAAATTCTGATTTGATTTAAATTATAGCTCTTAGCTGCTGCTAGGCTCTAACCTCTTATGAAATTTAAACTACAAGCTCTCTGCTGGGTTTTAAATTTAACCAGAAAGCTCTCTTCTGTGTTTTAAAACTAAAAGTACTTTTCTGATGCTAGGCCCTGAGTGACTATTAAATGTACACTACAAGCTCTCTGCTGGGTATGAAATGTAACCAGAAAGATCTCCTCTGTGTTTTAAATTCAAACTTTAATTGCTGCTACTAGGCCGTAACTGATCCAACAAAAAACAGTGGGTTCACAGATTAAGTAGCTTTAATACAAAGAATTCTTTTTAGAAAATTATCAAAAGTATATACTCACAGTTGCAGATTTCTCTCCAGAAGTAACAGTCCCCCTTTCTAGTCCTTTAAGACTAGAAAGGGGGAAAATAGTAAGAGAGATAAAAATCAAGGGCAATACCCCTAGAAATAGAACTGGGAAGTTTCACTCAGTCCTTGAATCACTAAACTCTTGTAAGCCATAAAACTGAGTATGGAACCCCATAAGTTTAAGATTACCCTAGTGATTAAGGATATTGATTATCTGCATACTGCTTTAAAACTGTCCTGCTGGAGCTTGCTTTTTGACCAGAAGCATGCTAGGGCAGGTCACTATATCAAGTGAGCAAACAGGATTACAGAGATTTATTTGAACAAGTGAAATTCTCTGTACTGGGCCACTTTCCATTCACCCTCTTACCCCATCCTCTGAACAACAGCAGTGCTGGAGAGAATTCAACTGGCACCTAGAGTGTTACAGACCCATTGCTAATTTCATTCCTAAAAGGGTATCACGGCTTATAAAGTTCATCCTGCTTAATGGCTTCTATATTTGAAGCATGAAATTGAGAGCTAAAGCAGAAATACAAGATACCTTTCAAAAGAGGCCAATATATAAAATATTTACACTTCTCATTAAAATGAGTGGGACAATGGGTCAGCATTGGCTCAGAAAGGATAATGTCCCCATAACACTAAGCTGGGGTATGCATCAATACTGGTTCAGAGAGAAGAAAGACTCCATCATCATTATGTTGAACACTGGTTAGTACTTGTTCAGAGGAGAGAGAGTACTTAGTTAAGCCAGTTCTACTATCTGTTGAATACAATGTTCCACTTTAAGTATTGGAACTCCCCAACTCTATCCACAAACCAAAAAGAAAAAAAAAAAAAAAAAAAGAGGAAAAGTACCTGTACCATCCTTGCTACTCTTCTGGCTACGGAGTTCCTCAGACTTGTTAAAGTCAATGCTGGCATAGGAGTTCAGACCTGCAACCCCACAGTTGCCGCTGTGAAGTTGGACCCTTGATTGCGTAGGTGGGCCTTCCTGGAAGCTGTCCTTTGTCAAATCCAAGTCTATATAATTCAAGCCATGGTCAAGAGCTGTATGAACATAGCGTGGATTATTTTCCAGTCGCTCATTTGCTGTTGTGGGCATTGCACCCAATTCAGCCTTGGACCAGACATTCTCAAAGGAGGCAGAGCTGTGGCGTTTGGCATGGTCAGCATAGGGTAATGAGAGGACAGCTGTACCAACTGGCACAGACAAGAAGGTCTCCGAACAGTGACGCCTCCGGCTCTGAGGGTCCACCCTGATCAGTTTTGGCCCCTGGCTGGAGTTTGGGCTAAGCCTCTTGGCAGAAAGGGGCCCCAGGTGTTCTATCATGTTGGTTTCTGATTCTTTGGGGGAAGAGGTCTTGGGAGTATCAGCCCCTGCAATGAAGGCCATCTCTGTATAATCACTCAGTGTGGGCGAGTTAATCAAGGTGACGGAGGGTTCGCTGTCCCCTGTATACAAACACTTCTCTGTCATGGCCACATAGGGCTTCCTCTGTGGTTCACTGTCCACAAATGCCTTTACACAGATTTGAGAACAGCTACTGGATAGACCCAAATCCATATTCATATATTCAGAAGGGCGTGCCACTGCAGGTAAATCTTGGAAGCCTCCTATGCAAGAAACAGGACGTGGGAGCGGTCGTCTGGAAACTGCTGCCTTGAAAGCAATACTAACATATTCCCCTGGGCTCTTTGGCTCTGGAGGCAGTGGGTTCTCCCGAACCTTGGGAAGCGTGCTAGCTTTAGATACATCAATGAAGAGGCTGACTGGCCGGCATGCCTTCCCATGCTTGGGCACAGAGTTTCCATTTTGCTGAGTGAGATAATGCTGTGTCTGGCTGTTATGGTGATGGTGGTCTGGATCATCCAGACTGTCACTACTAGTGGATGAGGAGCAGGACAACTGACTGGAGGAGCTGGTGGATGGATTGGAAGGACAGATATTCATCTCAGAGGTGTGCTTGTGAGAGCGTGGTAGTGAATAGTATGAGTAGCCCAGCTTAGGGGCATCATCTGCCAAGTGAGGGCTGGTATCAGGTGGGGTGCTGGATGCTGAGTGGCTCAGAGGGGACATATTCATATAATCACTACCTGACATTTTGCTATCATTACTGCCTAAGGAGAATTTGTCCCCATGAGCCCAGCTGCGGCGGTAGGCAATGATATCTGGGGAGCAGCTCCCATTGGGTGACATCAGCATGTAGCCACTGATCTCTGACCTGGTACCTTCAATGTGTCGAGGAGGGGACACGCTGTTAGGCGTCATAGGCATATAATCATCACTCTTGCCTTGGCTGACAGGCAAGATGCCTGGTAACATGGCCATATAACCATTATCTGTGAGGTCAATCTTGCCAGTCTCTTGCTGAGCCTCCCCATGACTCACATCCACAGTGTCTAAGTCAGAAGACACTAGTTTGGCAGGTGTAGTGAAGGATTCCCTGCTTGGTGTCCGCACCATCATGGTGTATTCTTCACTGTCCTGTCGCTGAGGCATATTCAGTGTTACCTTCCCCAAAGATGCCCGTTTGTTCAGGTTCCTCTCTCTTTTGCCATCTCTGCCAGAGGTCCACTTTGGCAGCCGCCTATGGCACTGTCCTTCCTGAGAAAGGGAGCCCCGTATGGCCATAGTAATATAGTTAAGGTTACTGTCTTCCAAAGACGAAGGCAGATGGCTCAGTTGATCATATGAGGCCTTGGAATAGTCACTAGGGCTGGATCCGCATTCATCTGAAGATATAAAGCTGTAGTCGTTGGGGGACTCAGAAACAGAGAAGTTGGAAGTTTGGGTGTAAATGCAATCTGGAGCAAGACTGTTAGTCCTGACTGGGCTGGATAGAGATGTCAAAGAAGCTGAAGGCACTGGAGTAGACCTGATATGACTCAGAGGAAGGTGAAGCTTAATACCCTCATTGCCCTTCAGTGACTTGGTGCAAAGGGTAGGTGTAAAGTTGGCTGGGCTTCCCTCCTCTGAGGCTAGTCTGGATCCATCATTTTCCTCAGTGGCCAGGTTTACCTTCTGAGAATCATGTTTGAGGGCAGGAGATGAGTTGGAGGCCTCGGGAGGCACCCTGGACTTTCGGGAGAAACCCACTTGACTAGGGGGTGGGTTAGAATGATGACGACGAGGCGGCACAGATATAGGATTAGAGGCGAGTGACTGGCTCTTACTACGCAGGCGGAACTCCTCACTTAGTGCTTTCATAGACTCTAGGACAGTCTCGTGCATGTTTTGAGCAACTACAGAATCCTCAACCTGCATCCAGAACTCACCAGGTCCAGTCACCGCTGAGCGACCCACTTCAATGAAGAAGTAATTTTCTGAATGGCCGCATCTCCGGACATTCATGAGCTGGAGCACTACAGCAGGCACCTCAGAATTCAGCTTTATAAAGTTAATGGTCTTGGCTGTGAGGCAGAGACGGTAGACACCTACCAAGTTCTTGGCTTGCCCTAGTCCTTTGGGGCGCAGGCTCACTTGCCACACGTCCTTAAATGCTGGCCCGGGGGTGGTGATGCCATATTGCCCATTCTCTGCAGGAGCTTTACCTGTGGGGAGGAAACAGAAAGATAAGAAAATATGCCTTGCCACACACATAACTCCTTCCTAAATGTCCTTTACTTTCCTACTGTCCTTACACACCTAGAGGGTTAATTCTATAAGAATACACCTAAAGTTATACGCATCACCACATGTAAATCATGGTATTTGTGATTTACATGCATAAATGATGTGGTTGCTATTTTATAAATATGCATGTACCTCAATGGCACACACTTTCACTGTTGGCATGTGCATGAGTAGTGTTTGCCAGAGCGTGGACGTAACACAAAAGAATGCACGTACATTCTAAGATTTTATTATTTACACATGTTCTTTATAAATCTAGGGGCGCACATTTATATCAGCTCTAGACTTGTGTAAATGATTGTGCCTTAAAATTAACATGCAAATTTAGCCACTTATGCTAATATTTTAAAGAAAAGTAGACATCTACTTTTCTTTATAAAAATAGGCTTCACATCCGGTGCCTTACACAGCACTTTAACTAGGCGCTGCTTTATAAGGTAAAATAGGCCTTACCTGCTAATTTTCTTTCCTGTAGGCCCTCCAGTCCAATCAAGTAGGTTTTGCTCACCAACCAGCAGGAGGAGACTGAAAAACACTGATCTCAGATCAGTACAAGTAGCCTGTGCCCACTGACCTGAGCCAGTATTTTGACACTCAAAGCAGAGACCAGAAACAGAGCACCTGAGACTCCCACTCTCCGCTAGACACGAACTCCCTAAAAGAAGCCTTTACTGTGTGGCCCAAGGCCACCAAGTGGATGCCTCAATAAATAAAAGACAAATGTACACCTTAAATTCTGCGTTTTAATCTCCCATCTCTATGTGTTTCTTGTTTTGCAAGAATTTGAAATAAACAGCCTCATGAAAAAAAATAAGTACCCACTAACCACATGGGAACCAGAGCTCACAGAACCAAACATGACCACGTGCTCACAAGGAGAACTCAAGCAACACACACCTACTCAGCAACAGACTGAATTTCCCAGGGACGGTCCTGGACTGGAGGAACTACAGGAAAGAGTAGTTACTCACCTGTAACAGGTGTTCTCCAGGAGCAGCAGGAATCAGTCCTCACATATGGGTGTCATCGGCGCCGATGAAGCCCCAGCGGAGCATTTCCCCAGCTTTCTATGAAAGCCTTTGGGAATGCAGGCATGCATGCGCGGTTCCCTTCCCGCCTAAAGGTGCCATCTTACCTCAGTCAAATGACATAGCTAACAGCAGCACACAAAAATGAAAAATAAACTATGCACAACAGCAACTCCAAGGGGAGGAGGGAGGGTTGTGAGGACTGATTCCTGCTGCTCCTGGAGAACACCTGTTACAGGTGAGTAACTACTCTTTCTCCAGGACCAAGCAGGAAGTAAGTCCTCACATATGGGTGACTCCCAAGCTCTGGGCTACCGAGGAACCCAGGCTGAACAAGAGAACTCCCTCTAGTCTCAGCAGCAAAGAAAGGCTTTTCAAGGACACAACCTCCACCGGTAGCCCAACAGAGGGCAGGAGTTGCCTAAACCTCAAAGAGATTCCGGAGTACTGCCTGGCCAAAAGCACTGACCCTACGGGACTCCCTCTGCAGGCAGTAATGGGCTGCAAAAGTCTGGCTTGAAGACCAAGTTGCAGCCCTGCAGATGTCTACCAAAGGCACAGAGCGGAGATGAGCCACTGAGGCAGCCATCGCCCTGACACGATGGGCCATGACCCTACCCTGCAAAGGAAGGTCAGCCGCCTTGTAAGCCCAGGTGATACAGTCAGCCACCCAGATGGACAAGGTACGCTTGGACACAGCCAACCCCAACTTATTGGGGTCAAAGGATACGAAGAGCTGAGTAGCCCTTCTATGCCCCTGCGTACGGTCAAGGTAGAAGGATAAGGCCCTCCTACAGTCCAGGGTATGCAGGACTGCTTCAGCCTGGCTAGCATGAGGCCTAGGGAAGAACGTTGGAAGAACCACCTCCTGGTTGAGGTGGAGACAACCTTAGGGAGGAACTTTGGATGAGTCCCGAGGACTACCCTGTTACTGTAAATCCTGGTGTAAGGCCTATCACAGACCAGGGCTTGAAGCTCACTTACTCGCCTAGCCGAGGTAAGGGCTATCAGGAAGAGTGTCTTCCAGGAGAGGAAGCGTAGTGGACAAGTAGCCAACGGCTCAAAAGGTGGGCGAATCAGTTGCTGCAAGACCACATTCAGCTCCCACTCAGGGGCAGGAGGACAGATGGGAGGCTTGAGCAAAAGCAAGCCCCTGAGAAAGCGGGACACCAAGGGGTGACCAGATAGAGATTGCCCCTCTACCAATGAGTGGTGAGCTGCTAGAGCTGAGAGGTGGACCCGAACAGAATTGGACTTAAGTCCCTGATTGGATAAGTGCAGTAAGTACTGAGAGCAGTCTTTACCACCGGAGCTGTGAGCAGGAGCCCCTCCTCCCTCCTAGTGCCTGCGAATGGGATGCCAGCAAGAACGGCTTAAACCGCCGCTTCGGGGGCGGGCCCGCGCCTGAGGGCCTCGCCAGAGGGCCCTTTGGCGTGGCCCTTAGGCGTTGGACCATGGCGTTTGCCCTGAAGTTAACATGGAAGATGTGATCTGGACTGTCATAAGCATATATCATGGTAACCTGCTGTTCCCTTTCTTCTCTTTGTCTTATCTTTTTGACTGTTTCTGTCCTCTACTCTGTCCTATCTTACAAATGGCGTTCCTTTCATATTTCCTCAAATGATATATTATTGTAAACCGCTCTGATGCTTCGGCCTGAGCGGTATATCAAATTTAATAAACAAACATATGCACTACTGGCACAGTACAGGAGAAAGGATCCTCTGTACGTAGGTGACACCACACAGAAAACCTCTTCCACTTGAGAGCATAGGTTTTCCTAGTGGACTGTTTCCTAGAGGCTAGGACAACCTCCTCAACTTCCCGAGGTAGGCCCCAGGGAGCCAAAACTATCCTTGCAGCCTCCAGTCCATCAAATTGAGAGACCGGAGATTGGGGTGCAGAAGGGAACCCTGGTCCTGTGTGAGAAGGTCGGGTTGCAACCCCAGAGGCAGTGGAGGATCCATCGCCAGTTGAAGCAGAAGAGGAAACCAAGGCTGTCTCGGCCACCTGGGAGCTACCAGCAGGACCGAGGCCTTGTCCTGGAGAATCTTGAATAGGGTTCGGGCCACCAAGGGTGTGGGAGGAAACACATAGAGGAGGCCCTGAGACCAAGATATCAGAAAAGCATCTGCTGCTATCCGCAGAGGATGCGGTTGCCTGGAGCAGAACTTTGGCAGCTGCTTGTTCATGGGGCTGGCAAAGAGATCTATCAAAGGGAGACCCCATTTCAGGAAGATCTTCTGAACTACTGAAGGATGCAGCTGCCACTCGTGGGGCTGCAGTATTCTGCTTAACCTGCCTGCCAGGT
Organism: Ichthyophis bannanicus; assembly: GCA_033557465.1. Classification (NCBI taxonomy): domain Eukaryota; kingdom Metazoa; phylum Chordata; class Amphibia; order Gymnophiona; family Ichthyophiidae; genus Ichthyophis; species Ichthyophis bannanicus. Next base: position 79,794,644 of record CM066048.1, read on the forward strand.
AGTTGTCCTGGCCTGGAAGGTACACAGCCCTGAGGAGCATGTTGTGCTTGAGGGCAAAAGAACAAAGGTCCTGAGCTTCCCGACAAAGGATCCTGGACCCAGTCCTGCCCTGTTTGTTCACATAAAACATGGCAACTTGATTGTCCATCTGAATCAGGACAGACTGTAGAGCCAGGGTAGGAGTGAAAGCTTTGAGTGCTAATCGAATAGCTCCGAGTTAGAGGAGATTGATCTGCTGCGCAGCTTCCCAGGGAGACCAGAGGCCCTGGGTGCACTTGCCCAGACAATGAGCTCCCCAGCCTTGCAGGGAGGCATCTGTTGTCACCACTACTGTGTACCCCGGAATCTGAAAAGGCATCCCTTTCAGTAGGTTGGGTGGGTGCAGTCACCAGTTGAGGGAGTGCAGAAATGGTCTGGACATTCTTATCCTGTCTCTGAGGCTGCCTGTGGCCTGTGACCACTGCCCGAAGGCACCACTGTGCAGGCCACATATGGAGCCTGGCATTGGGGGTTACATGTACTGTCGAAGCCATGTGGCCAAGCAGCCTCAGGCAGAGTCTGGCGGAGACCAGGGAGCTGCTGAGAAACTGACTTGCTAAGGCCATCAACCTGTGGGCTCTGTTTTCTGGCAAGAATGCCTTTGCCAGGAGAGAGTCCAACCTTGCCCCTATGAACTCCAAGTTCTGGGAAGGGAGCAAAGTGGACTTTGCGAAGTTTATGACAAACCCCAGGCGTTGTAGAAGAGCAATAGTCTTGAGGGTGGCTTGATTTGCCTCCTGACCTGTCTGACCCCTGATGAGCCAGTCGTCCAGATAGGGGAAGACAAAGATGCCCCGATTTCTCAGGTAGGCCGCCCACCACTGCTAGGCACTTTGTGAAGACTCTGGGGGCGGAGGTGAGGCCAAAAGGCAGCACTCTGTACTGATAATGGTTTCCTCCCACGATGAACCTCAGGTACTTCCTGTGGTCTGGATGAATGAGGATGTGAGTGTACGCATCCTTTAGATCTAAGGAGCATAGCCAATCTCCCTGCTGGAGGTAGGGCAGAAGGGTTCCAAGAGTAAGCATCTTGAACTTTTCTTTCACTAGGAACTTGTTGAGGTTCCTGAGGTCCAGAATGGGACAAAGGCCACCGGTCCTTTTGGGCACCAGGAAATACCTGGAGTAGAATCCGTGACCTTGCAAGTGGGGAGGCACAGGCTCCACCACCCTGTCCACCAACAGACCCTGAAGCTCCTGACGGAGAAGGTCTGTGTGCAGAGGAGGCCTTGGAGGCTCCCCTGGAAAGTAGGGGGGGTAGCAGTTGGTGGAAATGGAGGGCATATCTTTTGTGGATTATCTCCAGCACCCAACTGTCCCTGGTGATAAGGGGCCACTGGTGGGCAAAAAGAGGGCTAGGCGACCTCCTGTGCAGGGGTTGGGAGAGCAGTGGAGGAGAGGCTATGCTCAAGGAGTCAAAAACCCCCACCCTGCTGAGTGGTAGCAGGGGCCTGAGGCTTGGGGGTCCTCTGCCTATGGGGCCCATTACCCTGGCCCTTGGCTTGCTGACCCTGGGGGGCAGTTTGGGCAGCCTGATACTGCGGGTACTGTTTGTAGGCAGTGCCCTTCCTCGGGTAAAAGGGCTTTTTACCCGAGCCCTTCTTTTTATGAGAAGGGGCAGAGGTCTTCCTTGACAGCATTGTCCGGGTGAGGTGCTCGGTCTCGAGCTGAGCGGCCTTCTCGGTCATGGGCTTGCCAAAAAGGTTTTCACCTCGGCAAGGGACATCGACCAACTTTATTTATTATTTATTTATTACAGGCTCTTATATACCGCTCTATTTAGCATCAGCGCGGTTCACAATATAACAACATACCATATTGAACAAACTGTTTGGTTTTACAGAGAACAAGGTCAGAGAACTTGGATAAAACATGGGAAGTCATTGGCTCAAGGTCCGATGACTGCAGCCATGCCTGGTGTCGAGCCGCGATGCCGGCTGCCGCAACTCGGGCTGACGCCTCGAAGCCATTGTAGGCGGCGCGGGACATGAACGTCGAGCAGTTCCGAATCCCCGAGGACAAGGACTTAAATCTCTGCAAGGGTTCCCCGGAGAGACCAGCAGAGAATCCGGCCAACTCCTTGGCCAGATCACGCAAGTACATGCCCATGTACAGCTAGTAAGACTGGACATGGCAAGCAAGCATCGAGCCCTGAAAACACTTTCTACCGACGCCATCTAGGTTTCAGGCCTCCCTGCCAGGAGGCACCGCGGAGTGCATCTTCTGACTCTTCAGATGATGCATGGCCGATTCCACAACCATGGAATGGTGTGGTAGCTGTGCCTTCTGAAAACCAGGGCTCTTACGGAGCCGATAGATCGAATCGACTCGCTTGCTAAGAACCGGCGCCGAGGCTGGTGCCTCCCACATACGGAAGAGGAGCCGTTCCAGCATCGGAGGAACCGGGACAGTAAAGGCCTCCTTCAGAGGAGAGTCATACTGTAGTGCCTCGAGCTCTTCAGCTCGAGGCTCTTCCTCAGGATCCGTCGGAATAGCCAAGGCAGTGGCCATATCCCAGACGAACTCAGAGACCCGGGTGTCCTCCGGGGGGGGACCTACTCTGGAGCTCAGACTGTGGTGAGTCCGAAGGGACGCACCGAGTCTTAAAGGTGTCAGGAGACTCCTCGTCCTCCGTCTCCCAAGCCGACTCGTCCGAGGAAGAGTCGGGGTCCGACCCTGCGGGGCCCTGGAGCACCCGCCCCGACGCCAGAAGCACCGGCGTTGACACCCTCGGTCCCGAATGGGAGGTCAAAGGGGACCGTGACCGAGATCAACTCCGAGCCACGATGGACTCTAGTATCGGCTCGGTCTCCGGGGTCAACTTCGACGTCCCGGTGGTCGGGGCAGATGCGCCAGACAGGCTGGCCATCAGTGCCCGCTGCTGCTCCATGAAGGCAGACATTCTGCTCTCCAAGGCTGTCATCCTGAGACTCAGCTCGGGAGACAGCAGCCACCGACTCGGGCCCCGGCGGTGCCGGGCCAGACGTCGGCTCCCTGGGAGGAGAGTCCACGAGGACTACGGGGCTTACGTGTCCAGCAGACTCCGGCTCCACACGAGGAACTTTGGCAGGCTTCTCTGGTTCCACAGGCCCAGGGCGACGGTCAGGGGTCTTAGACCTGGCCCTCGAGGAGCCAGGGACCTCTTCCGACGACACCCTCGCGAACTGTTTCTTCCTCTTGCGTTCCCGGTCGGGGGACCCCCTGTCCGAGGAGCTTCGACGGCGCTCGGGATCAGAATCCCGAGATGTCGAGGCCTCAGACGAGGTCCGGGCCCGGCCGGAGGCTGAGTCCGAGAAAAGCCTTTCCTTTTGTTGCTGGCGTCTTCAAAGTGCCTTGGAAGACATTTTTCCACAGGCCCCGCACGACTTAGGATCGTGTTCGGGGCCCAGGCACTGAAGGCAGCAGTCATGTGTGTCAGTGAGAAACATTAGTTTCTTACACCGATCACACTTCTTAAAACCACTGGAAGCCATCGGAGAAAAAAAAAGAGTCCCCGCGAGGTCAAGACCGGCCTTTCAAGGGAAAAGAGAAAAAAGGGCGCGAACACCAGCCACGAAGGGCAAAAAACGAAAAAGAGGAATCGGGCTCGATACCAGTGTACCGAACCCAGCGTGAGGGGAACCGGCGTCGAACCGGAAGGAAAAAAAAAAAAAAAAAAAAAATCGCTGAAAAAAAATCTAATTTTAACCGGGAAAACTGGACACACGTCCGGTGGGCTTCACGGAAAAAAAAAAAGAGACTGAGGTAAGATGGCACCTTTAGGCGGGAAGGGAACCGCGCATGCGTGCCTGCATTCCCGAAGGCTTTCATAGAAAGCTGGGGAAATGCTCCGCTGGGGCTTCATCGGCGCCGATGACACCCATATGTGAGGACTGACTTCCTGCTTGGTCCTGGAGAAAGAAAATTAGTAGGCAAGGCCTAATTTCACCTTTTAGGTTGTCCCTACAGTCCAGTCCAGACAAGTAGGACATAGCAAAGCAATATCAATGCAGGATGGAAACCACAAGGCCAGCTCTCAACACCCTTTCACTAAACCTGGCATCCTGCCTCGCTTGCACATCCAAATGGTAATGTTTCACAAAGGAGTGAAGCGACGACCAGGTGGCCGCCCGACAGATGTCCAGAGGGGGATCCCTCCCCACTACAGCACAGGAAAAAGTCTGAGCCCTCATCGAATAGGCACAGAGCCTGCCGGCCTATCAACAAGTACACCGATACAATAGCTTCCTGGATCCTAAGAGGCTGCCTCCCCCTTTCGGGGTCCACAGAAGAGGACAAAAAGCCTCTCTGAGCAGCAAAATGGCTGCATCACCACCAGGTACCTTTTCAAGACCTGACAGCAAATCCCGCCAACCCGAGAAGGAAGGTGTGGCACGACTTTGTTGAGGTGAAACTCAGACACCACCTTGGACAAAACGAAAGGCACTGTCAATAAGACCACTAACAGGCTGATGCAAAAAGTCGGTGTTAAAGTTGTTTTACCAACTTTTTATGCCTATTTGCAGCATACCAACGACTTCAGCGCAACCATGCAGAAACGGGCAAGCATGCAAATGAGCCACCCCTTAAATGACACAAAATAGCAGCATTAAACTGGGAGAGCAAGCCAAACACTTGCGCACAAGTCTGAACTAGTTTGGCATGCTCTCCCAGACAGACACTGCGTGGTTAATTTGCATATCGGCCCAAATAGTATTTCGATGGCATCAGGGGCGATCGCGGCATTGGGTAAATGCCAGAGCCCTGATGGAAAGCGACTCCCTGGTGGTCTAGCGATCTCTGAACCCCCCCCCCCCAACCGGTACCTTTCAAAGTGGGAGCACTGCCTATGTGCTGCCACTCTTGGTCCGCCATCTTGAAAAGTGGCGGTACCTGGCCCCACGTGGTACATCCTAGGATGCATTGAGCAGTGTCAGACTGCCATGTAAGGCATATTCTACCTTATATGGCTGTTTGGCTGGAATGCAGAATGCACTGCACGGGGCCAGGTGCCGCCATTTTTCAAGATGGCAGACCAAGAGCGGAAGCACGTCAGCAGCGCTCCCGCTTTGAAAGGTGGCGGGGGGGGGGGTCAGGGGCCGCTAGAACCACCGGGTTTTGTTTTGACCTCTGGGGAGTCATTTTGTTGGGGCACCAGTCCCAACAGTACTTTGATGGTATCAGGGACTTTTCCTGATGCTGCAATCACCACCGATGCCATCAAAATACTGTCAGGGGCATACACTAGAGGTTTAAGCCACCTCAAACCCAGGCGTAGCGATATTGGCGCTAATGCTGGTTGCAAAATACTCTATGCCTGTCTCTGCATTGGACGCAACCATTATTTGCATACCAGCTTAGTATTTGCAGCTCATTTGCCTACATTTAAATACTCTTGGCATTAATTGTATGCTAGTTTTTCTGTCACAGGTTTTGTGCCCATCCGTCTCTTTTCTGCATTTGACATTAGCTTAAAATGTGCCGTTTTCTGTGCTTAAAGGCTGCACTAGATTTCTGCATCGGTCTGTTAGTCTTAGTGGCCATTTGTTCAGCCCGTCATGTCTTGGAGCTGCAGGCTCTCTTGTAGAGAGCCCTACCTCATGTTTTCTAAAGACAATCGCCTTCAAGGTCAGATCTTTAATCGAGGCACCCCTAAGGGGCTCGATGGAGGGGCCACTCAGGGAGACACCAAGTTAAGGTCCCAGGCAGGTACCACCAGCTGGCACAGGGGCCAAATGTGCTTGACCCCTCGCAAAAATTGAACCACATCTGAGTGGGAAGCCAAGAAAACTCCCTGCACTTGGCCACGGAAGCAAGACAAGGCCACAACCTGGAACCACAATGAGCTTAGTGCTAGGCCCTTCAAGTCCAGCCTGCAGAAAAGCCAAAATGACCAACACAGGTGCCCCAAAGGGATGCACCACATTCTTCTCCCACCAGGCTTGAAAAAGCTCCAAACACGCACATAGGCTAAGGAGATTGACATCCTCTTGCAGGCCCATCTGGATTCTATCAACTGAGCAGAGTAGCCCAGACTTTAAGGCCCAAGCCATAAGTGAGAATCGATCCACTGCTGCCATATACACGCCCCCAAGTCAAAAGGTCCGGCACCAACAGCAGACAGGCTCCTCCACTAGAAGCCTCATCAGGTCCACATACAAGGGTTGACGGAGCCAATTCAGCACTACAGCAGGACTCGACCGCAATGTGCCTCTATGCGCTGCAGCGCCTGCCCTATCCAAAGCCAAGGTGGAAAGACATACAGCAGCTCCACCCGAGGCCACAGCTGTACCAACACGTCGAGGCCCTCAGACATCAGAGACTTCTCCAAAACACCACCAATGACTGTAACACCAACTCCAAGAGAGACCATTCTCCTGGATCCAGAGAATGGCAACTCAAGTAGTCCATCTGGACATTCATTGCTCCACCCACGTGTGCTGCCGAGATTGCTCTCAGAAGGATCTCTGCCCACTGCAGGAGTGGTAATGCTTCTGCTGCCACCAGCAAGCTCTGCATGCTGTCATGACAACTGATGTAGGCCACCTTGGTGGTGTTGTCTGACAGGACTCTCACTGCCTTCTCCTGGACCAAGGGTAGAAAGACCTCCAGGGCCATACGCACCGCCCTAGTCTCCAAACAATTAATGGGCCACTGCCCTTCGACAGACCACCATCCCTGTGCCACTTATGACAGACAGTGACCACCCCAGCTTGACAGGCTTGCATCTGTGGCGACTACCATCTAGTCCAGAGCCTCCAAAAGGCATTCCCCGCCACCAGATTCACCAGGTCGAGCCACCACTGCAAGCTCACCTGGACTACCCCAGACATCAGGAGACAGACTTCCATGGATTGTACCAGAGGAAACCAGCAGGTGAGTAGGTGTGCCGACAGGGTCCTCATATGAAGCCAGGCCCAGGAACGAGCTCTAGAGATGTTGCCATGGAGCCCAGAACCAGCAGATAGTCACATACCGAGGACATGGAACCCTGCACAGGCTATGCATCTGGGCCTGCAGCTTCACGATCCGGCCCTCCAGGGGATAAACCATGCCCCAGCAAGTGTCAAACGAGGCTCGCAGATCTTCAGCAGCTGTAGTTGGCTCTTGGCGAAGTTCACCACCCAGCCCAGCTCCTGTAAGCAACGGACTACAGTGGGTCGAGTAAAGGACCACAGTGGGTCAAGCACTGGCTCTCCAAGGGGCTTCCCCAAGTACGAGTGAACCAACACACCCTGCTTGCAAAGGTGCGCTGCCACTACCACCACCACCACCATGACCTGCAGAGCCATGGCGAGGTCAAACAGTAGTGCCTGAAACTGATAATGCCCACGGGACACCACGAAGCAAAGCAAGCACAGATGCTCCGCTCTGACAAGAATGTACAGGTATGCCTCAGTGAGGTCTAAGAAGGTAAGAAACTCTCCATGCAGAACTGTGGAACTCTTAGGGAGGCAAATCCAAAATAGGGCACCAGTACCCCTTCTTCTTGGGCTCCACAAAGAAGATGAAATACCTTCTGCAGCCCCACTTGGAGCAAGGCGCTGGGACCATTGCCCTAAGCTATGAGGTGCTCAAAGTTCTCTTCCACTGCCTGCATCTTGCGGGCAGTCCTGCACAGAGAAAACATGAATAGTTCCATCAGGGACTGGGCAAGTTAGAAAGGGCACAATCCTTGCGAATGACTTCCAAGACCCAGGTGTTGGGAGTTATCTGGGCCCAGGCAGGAAAGAAGCTCCACAGGCAACCGCCCATCAGCTGCACCCCTGCCAGGTTCCGAAACCCTCAATGCGAGGGCTTGGCTCAACACAGAACACCGGAAGTGTCTCCCCGGCAGTCTCTGGTCCCCCTGGAAAAGAGAAGCCCTGCTGGAGAAAACAAGTTATCGATTAGCCAACCGGGAGGGGCAAAATTCTCTACCACGGCTCCTCATGGGGTCACCTCTGCCAGCCTTGGGCTTGTCCTCCAGCAAACAGGGTACCTTTAACTCGCCCAGACACTTAACCAGTTTCTCCAAGTCCTCTCCAAAGATCAACATAACTGTAAAGGGAAGCTTACTGAGCCTCATCTTAGCTGTCACGTCCGCAGAACAACTGTGCAAGAGCCGCCGCTGGGATGCGACCACTGTGGCCATGCCCTTAGCGGAGGCTAAATTTAGGCTTTTAGGTAGGAAGTTGAAATCCAGAACTTCCACGGTAGCGTTCTCCGAAATGCTTCCCGTTCCACGCGCAGGACCCAAAAGGCAGGCAGAGCTCCGGAGTCTCAATGCGTGAATGAGACAATGGTGCAAAGATGAGGGTTTGGGATTTGTTAGGAACTGGGGAACATTCTGGGGAAAGGAGGGGCTCTTCCAAAGGGATGGGCTTCACCTTTAACAGAATGGAAGCAGGCTGCTGGCATTAACCTTTAAAAAGGAAATAGGGGAAAGCCGACAGTCGCCCAAGAGCAGATGGTTCGGAAGAATGTATCCTTGAAGGATACTACCAAAAGCAGAGAGGTTCCAAAAAAGAGTAAAGTAGCCCAAATGCCCTCGAGTATGGAGCAGACAGAGCTTAAAGATCCCAAATTACCCATGTCTACCAATCACCAAATTAATATGAATAAAATACAGTCTCTAAAATGCTTGTATGCAAATGCTAGAAGTCTAAAAAATAAGATGGGAGAGTTAGAATATATAGCACTAAATGAGAGGTTAGATATGATTGGAATATCAGAGACATGGTGGAAGGAGGACAACCAGAGGGACACTGATACCTGGGTACAAACTATATCGTAATGATAGAGCTGATCAAATTGGTGGAGGGGTTGAGCTCTATGTTAGAGAGGGCATTATTGAGTCAGAAAGGATTAAAGTTTTGCAGGAAACAAAATTTGCTGTACAATCTCTATGGATTGAAATTCCATGTAAAAAGGGGAAGGCGATGGCAGTGTACTATCGACTGCCTGGCCAGAATGAACAAATGGATGATGAAATGCTCAAAGAAATCAAGGAAGCTAACAAAAGTTACAGCGCAGTAATGGGTGATTTCAATTACCCTGGTATCGACTGGGTCAGTGTCATGGCAGGACATGCTAGGGAGATAAAGTTTGTAGATGAAATAAATGACTGCTTCTTGGAGCAGCTGGTTCATGAACCGACCAGAGGGGAAGCCATATAAGACCTAGTCCTTAGTGGAACACCAGATCTAGTGCAAGAGATAAGGGTGTTGGGGTCACTTGGTAATAGTGATCATAGCATGATCGCCTTTGATTTAATTAGTGGAGGAGGGAAAGTAAGGAAATCCACAGTACTACCTTTTAACTTTCAAAAGGGAGACTATGATAAAATGAGGAAAATAGTTTAAAAAAAACTAAAAGGAGCAGTTGCAAAGGTTAAAGACTTACATCAAGCTTGGGTGTTGTTGAAAAATACTATCTTGGAAGCCCAGATCAGCTGTATTCCACGCTTTAAGAAAAGTGGAAGGAAGTCCAAAAAACTGCCAGCATGATTTAAAGATGAGGTCAGAGAGGCTGTTGCCAAAAAAGCATCTTTCAGGAAGTGGAAAAAAAAGAGCCAAACGGCGAAACCTGGAAACAGCACAAGGCACTGGCAAGTCAAACGCAAGGCATTGATAAGGCAGGCAAAAGGAAGAATTTGAGAAGAAGCTTGCTGCGGAAGCAAAAACACAAAATAAAGACTTTTTCAAGTACATTCGTAGCAAAAAAGCTGTGAGAGTCAGTTGGTCCATTAGATGATAGAGGGGTTAAAGGGGCACTAAGAGGCGACAAGGCGATAGCGGAGAGACTGAATGAATTCTTTGCTTCGGTCTTTACTGAGGAAGATGTAGGGATGTTACCCATAACTGAAGTGGTATTTAAAGGTGCGGAAGAATTGAAGGAAATATTGATACATCGGGAAGATGTATTACAACTATTAGATAAACTGAAGAGTAGCAAATCATCTGGGCCGGATGGTATACATCCAAGGGTGTTGAAAGAACTGAAATATGAGATTGCAGACCTGCTATCAGTAATCTGTGAACTAATCATTAAAATCATCTCTAATACCTGAAGATTGGAGGATCGCCAATGTAACACCAATTTTTAAAAAGGTTTCCAGGGGTGATCCAGGAAACTACTGACCGGTGAACCTGACGTCAGTACCAGGAAAAATGGTAGAAACCATCAAAGAATAAAATTACTCAGCATGTAGTCATGGCCTAATGGGAGACAGCCAACATGGCTTTAGACAAGGAAGATCTTGTCTTACTAATCTGTTATGTTTTTTTGAAGGTGTGAATAAACAGGTAGACAACGGTGAGTCGGTTGATATAGTGTATCTGGACTTTCAGAAAGCCTTTGACAAGGTCCCTCATCAGAGACTTTTGGCAAAACTAAAGAGTCATGGGATAGGAGGCAGTGTACTACTGTGGATCAGGAACTGGTTAAAAGATAGAAAGCAGAGGGTAGGTCTAAATGGCCAATTTTCCCAATGGAGAAAGGTGAATAGTGGTGTACCCCAGGGATCTGTGCTGGGTCCGCTGCTTTTTGACATATTCATAAATGACCTGGAAAGTGGAACGAGTGAGGTTATCAAATTTGCTGATGACACAAAACTATTTAAAGCTGTTAAAACCCAAGAGGATTGTGGAAAATTGCAAGAGGATCTTGATAAATTGGAAGACTGGGCATCAAAATGATAGATGAAATTTAATGTGGACAAGTGCAAGGTTATGCACCTAGGGAAGAACAACCCAAACTATGGTTACACGATGCAAGGTTCCACATTAGGAACCACCACCCAGGAAAAAGATTTAGGCGTCATTGTGGATAACATGTTAAAACCCTCGGCCCAGTGTGCAGCGGCGGCCAAGAGAGCAAATAGAATGCTAGGTTATCATAAGGAAAGGAATGGAAAATAAAACGAAAGATATTATAATGCCTCTATATAGTTCCATGGTGAGACCGCACCTTGAATATTGTGTGCAATTCTGGTCGCCGTATCTTAAAAAGGATATAGCGATATTAGAAAAGGTTCAGAGAAGAGCCACCAAAATGGTAAAGGGGATGGAAGGATACCCCTATGAAGAAAGGCTAAAAAGGTTAGGGCTCTTTAACCTGGAAAAGAGATGGCTGAGGGGAGATATGATAGAAGTCAATAAATTAATGAATGGAGTGGAACGGGTAAACGTAGATCAATTGTTTACGTTATCAGAATATAGAAAGACTAGGGGACATGCAATGAAGCTACAGTAAACTATTTAAGACTAATAAAAGAAAATATTTTTTCACTCAACGTGTAATCAAACTCTGGAATTTGTTACCGGAGGATGTAGTGTAAAGGCTGTTAGTGTAGCTGGATTTAAAAAAGGTTTGGACAAGTTCCTGGAGGAAAGGTCCACAAAACATTATTAAGAAGGGACCCAGGATATCAATGCTTGACCCAGTACAAGCATTGTGGAACCTGTGTCTTTTGGGGAAACTGCTAGGTACGTATGACCTAGATTGGCCACTGTTGGAAACAGGATATTGGGCTTGATGGACCTTGGTCTGACCCAGTATGGCATATCTTATGTTCTAAATCATACAACAAATCTGCCAAAGAAAGGTCGCACCCGACTTCAAGAGGGACACCTGTGCACCTTCAGAGGACACCACGCTCACCTCCTCGGCAAGAGCGGTTGACTACCGGAGATAGGCACAGGCCACATAGGCCCCACAGATTGCTTCTTGCAATCCCAGCACAGACACCTCGAAGGCCTGCTTGAGCAGTGCCTCCATGCACTGGTCCTGAGAGTCCTTCATTCACTAGTGAATCCACCTTGGGCAGGCACAGCTTTTCCTTCTCCTCAGGTGAGATAGGGTAAAGTTCGGCCATACTTGTGCCCCACATGGAGCTCCGCATTGGGAGTTCTTCACTCCTTGTCAATCATGACCTGCAGCACGCTGTGGACCGGAAAAGACTGAGTTGGCTTCCAGATACCCTCTCTATCAGAGGGTCCTTGGTTAACTCTAGGTCTGACGGCCCAGTATCCTCCACTATCCTGAGAGCTGCCCAGCGCTGGGAGCTCATCCCAGTGGAAGATCTGGACACCCATCTGATCCTCAGCCCACGGGAGCTCTCTCTCCTCCAGTTTCTCCTGGAACTGGTCCAGGAGATCCACTGGGCCCTCCAGGGGATCAAGCAACTCTAAGGAGGTCACAGAGCCGAAATTGGCTCCTCCTCCTGCCCCTGTTCCAGGAGTCTGGGGGAGAAGCCTCACCAATGTCCTGCTTCATCCAAAAAGCCTGATGGAGGAGCACAAATTCAGGGGATAAGAGGGCAGCTCCGGCCCCACACACATCCTGCCAGCCTCCCCAATGCAAAATCTTGATTATAAAACTGGAGGCCCAGGACAGATATCAGAAGCCTGCAGCGGTTCATACATGGCAGCGTTTTGTACAAAAATCACAAGCCCGCTGCAATCTGCAGAGGCCACACCACAAGACAATGCCCCTGCTTCTTCCAACGTTGGATTTTGTGGGGACTCCTCCCCCCCAGCCACTGTTTCCCCTGATTTTTGGCTGCCACGGCACAGCCCAATCAGAGAGCTGTGCCCTGTGGCTGCAACAAAGCATGCATTGGCCGCATTCCATGCAGCGGCTGCTCCCCCAGCTGAAATCAAAATACTCTGGGGCCTCTGGAGGATTTACCCAGCTAACCCCTCTCTGCACCGACCAGAGTTCACTGGCTCCCAGCATTAGCCCACACTGTTCTTTCAGTCAGCTGCTTCTGCCTTTTTTTTATTATTTTTTAATTCAGCACTGAATTAATGGGGCAGAAGGTGCTTCTACCTCCGCCCCCACCCCCAAAGGTTGGTGAGGAGGAAAGGAAGGAGCTGGACAGAGGGGGTTACTGGGGGAGGGATCCAAAAGTTTCCAGGTTCTGCACCCCAGGACTAGACAAACCCAATTCCAAAGCACCACAGGCCCCAGCACAGGCTATTCTCACCACCTGCTGGAGACTGAGAAATACTGGCTCAGGTCAGTGGGCACAGGCTATTTGTGCTGATCTGAGTGCTGCGTTTTAGTCTCCACCTGCTGGTTGGTGAGAATAACCCACTTGTCTGGACCGGATTGGAGGGACGCCCTGGAAAATGATCCTAGAATGTTGGGAGGTCTATCTTCCGACTAGAATAGCAACGGGTGTTGCTAGACACATGGTATGTTGCCAGAGTTCTGCATCTGACAGAGTCAAGACCCTTAGTAATGGAATGCTACCTTGGATGCTGCAGGACAGAACAGAGGCTATATTGGCAAAGGACAATAATGGCATTTGCTGCTGTATATATGTTTAAATAAATCAAGCGTACAACCCAGTTTAAGCTTTTCCTTTTATATTCTCTTGTGTGCCAGCAATACAGAGTGCAAAGCCAGATGAGGCAAACAGATAAATCACCACCTGACCCGCCTTACTCTAAAGCTGTAAACAAAGGGGTGGGGGGGGGGGGGGAAGGGGAGTAAATGGACATACTCAGCAGAAACAGGCACCAGAGGTTACAGCACAAGCTGACAAATGGATCAGGAAGAGAGAAAATGGTGGAAAATTTAAATCTGCATAAAAACAGCCACCTTTTGCTGTAGGAACATTTTTTTTACAACTCTATCATAACCCTTCTGAAAGGAGCTAAAGACCTCAAGAAAAGAGAAGAAGAACGCCAACACATACTGGCCTCAAATTTTCCTTTCTCTCTGTGCAGGAACCAAATGTAAAAAAAAAAAAAAAAATCTCAATGAAAAAATGTATTCATAGGGAATTTCTGAACCAGTTAAAAAACACCAAAGGTGAAATTAGACTTACCTGCTAATTGTTGTTCCTTGAGGAACTCTAGTCCAGTCCCAGAACATCTAAGTTTTGTATCTCCTCCAGCAACTTTGGAGAGACTGAAACACGTCATTGCTTTCATAACACCGGTATAAGTAGGCAAGGACCGCCTCTCCCCAACAGTACCTACTGACAAAGCAGCAGAGCAACAAATAAGTAGTTAAATTTATTCTTTTCCTGTTTTTCTTTCCTTTTAAACATAACTGTGAAACCTCAAATCCTTCGCTAACCTTCTTACTCCTAAGAGAAGCTCCCCTAAAAGAGGACTTTCTGTGAAAAAACTATTTACTGCATAGGAAATTGCCCTCTCTCTCCCCGAGAAAAGAAATCTTAAAGAGAACCCCTATGCGAACCGAAAAACCAACCAACGCCTTCCTGAAACTCCTTATATCCATTGTGCTCTGCAGGGACTTCAGGCTGACTCAAAACCTGGAACAACATCCCGGGTGGGATCCGGGACTGGACTAGAGTTCCTCAAGAAACAACAATTAGCAGTTAAGTCTAATTTCACCTTCCTTTTCGTCCCTCTAGTCCAGTCCCAGAACATCTGAGGATGTAACAGAGCAGTAAATATCAACGGGAGGGCCCTGCAAGAGCAGCCTGAAGAACTGCCGACCCAAACCGCACATCACTTGCCGCCTGCACATCCAGCCTATAATGCTTGACAAACGAATTCAAGGACGACCAGGTCGCCGCCTTACAAATCTCCACAGCCGGCACCAAGCTAAATTCCGCCCAGGAAACCACCTGCACTCTAGTCAAATGAGCTCTGAGACCCTCCGGAACCACCTTACCCATCAAAATATATGCCGCTGCAATGGTTTCCTTCAACCATCTGAAAATGGACACTTTAGTCGCAGCCTCCCCTTTCCGCGGACCTCTGAACACCACAAACAAACGATCCGACTTACGGAAGACCGCTGACCTGCAAAGGTACTGCTTCAGAGTCCGACGAACATCCAAAAGACGTAATCTACCTCCCAATGAGTCCTTCTCCTCTCCAGAGAACACTGGTAACGACACCGTCCGATTAACATGAAAAACTGAAACTACCTTGGGTAAGAATGCGGGAACCGTCCTCAGCAACACCTTCTGATCCGAAAACGACAGGAACGGTTCCTTACAGGACAAAGCTTGCAATTCCGAAATCCTGCTAGCTGGACAGATGGCTATCAGGAAAATCGTTTTTAA
This sequence comes from Ichthyophis bannanicus, assembly GCA_033557465.1. Taxonomy (NCBI): domain Eukaryota; kingdom Metazoa; phylum Chordata; class Amphibia; order Gymnophiona; family Ichthyophiidae; genus Ichthyophis; species Ichthyophis bannanicus. The sequence continues at coordinate 79,809,696 of CM066048.1, forward strand.
TGTCAAATCCTTACCTAACGGCTCAAAAGGCGCTCTGACCAACGCTTCAAAAACTAAATTCAGGTCCCACAGGGGAACCGAACACCGACGAGGAGGCCTCAGGAGCAACACGGCCCATAAAAACCTCTTCACATCCGCATGTGCACCCAACAATTCTCCTTGAACCTTACCTCGGTAGCACGAGATCGTCGCTAACTGCACCCACAAAGAACTGGCCACCAGTCCTTTCTCAAAGCCATCCTGCAAAAACAAAAGGATCTGCAAAATAGACGCCACTGAGGGTCGTACCTGTCTGTCCGCCCACAAGGCCTCAAAAATGCGTCAGACCCGCACATAAGCTAAGGAGGTAGAATTGCGCCTCAGCTTCAGCAAAGTAGAAATGACTGCCGCCGAATAACCTTTGGTTTTCATCCTCGCCCTTTCAAGAGCCAAGCCGTAAGCGAGAATCGATTCACCTGCGGCATGCAAAGCAGCCCCTGAAGCAACAGATCCTCCCGCCACGGGAGCCGCCACGGATTGTCTACAAGCAGACGAACCAGATCCGCATACCACGGCCTTCTCGGCCAATCCGGCGCCACCAGAATCACTAGACCCCAGTGACGCTCTATGCGCTGCACCACCCATACGATGAGCGCCCAAGGCGGAAAAACGTAGAAGAGGCCCTCGACAGGCCACCTACCTCTGCATCAATGTGTCGAGACCTTCCGACATTCTTTCTCGTTATCTGCTGTAAAACAGAGCTGCCTTCACCGACTCGAAGGTTGCCATCAGATCCATAATCATCACTCCCCAGTGCCGGGTTATTAGTGCAAACACGTCCAGGTGAAACACCCATTCCCCTGGATCCACCTTGCGACGACTCAAGTAATCCATCTCTACATTGTCCACCCCTGCAACATGCTGAGCAGAGATGGCCAACAGATTTAGTTCGGCCCAGGCTAACAGCTGACTTGCTTCTGCCTCCAATGCCGCACTCCCCGTGCCGCCTTGCCGGTTGATGTAGGCTACAGTGGTCGCATTGTCGGAGAGCACCCGAACCGCTGATCGACCCAGGCACGACTGGAACTCTAACAAGGCCAAATACACTGGCCTCATTTCCAGCCTGTTGATCGACCACTCCTTCTCCAGCACCGGACCACTGACCTGCGCAAGCCTTCCTTCGAAATGCGCTCCCCAGCCTGTGAGACTTGCGTCCATTGTCAAGGGCCTCAAGGCCGTAGCTGCCAGGGGGCATTCCTTTCTCCATGTTCTCTCGCCGTGACCACCAGAGAAGCTCCTGTCTCACCTCCAGCGGACAGACCAACCGATGAAACAGCGCATCCGACTGATACGGCCAATGCTGAAGAAGGGCCCTTTGTAAAGGTCTCATGTGAGCCCTGGCCCACGGAACCACCTCTATCATGGCTGCCATTGTTCCTAACAATTGCAGATATTGCCAAGCTGTGGGAGTCATCTGAGACAGAAACTTCCTCACTAGCTCCCTTAAGCCCTGCAATCGTCCAACTGGAAGAAAGACCTTCCCCTGCGGTGTCGAACTGCACCCCCAGGTATTCTAGCGATTGCGACGAACCAGCTGGCTCTTGGAGAAGTTGACCACCCATCCCAGACTCTAACATCTGCACTACCTGGGATGTGGCTCTTCCGCTCTCTTCCTCTGAATTCGCTCAAATCAGCCAATCGTCCAAATATGGATGCACCAGCACTCCTTCCTTGCGGAGAGCTGCTGCCGCCACCACCATAATCTTGGTGAATGTCCTTGGAGCCGTTGCCAGGCCAAACGGCAAGGCCTGGAATTGGAAATGCCCAATAGGCACCACAAACCGAAGAAACTGTTGGTGCTCTCGACGAATAGGAATATGCAAATAGGCCTCTGTCAGATCCGACGACGTAAGGAACTCTCCCTTTCTGACCGCCACAATCACGGAACACGCCATCTCCATACGGAAATGAGACACCTGGAGACAGCGATTCCTTTCAAGTCTAGATGGGCCGAAGCGCGCTGTCTTTCTTTGGCACTACGAAATAAACGGAGTACCGACCGTACCCGCACTGTTCCAGCAAGACTGGCAACATCCCCCGAAGTTGCAACAATCTTTGAAGCGTCTCCTGCACCGCCCGGAACTTTAACCGTGCCCTGCACAGAGACTGGACAAACAAGTCTACCACTGGCTGTTGGAGCTCCAGAGCGTAGCCCTCTCGAATAACCTCCATCACCCACTGATCCGACGTTATCTGGACCCAGGCAGGGTAAAAGTCTCGCAGGCGCCCCCCTACCGCGCACCCCACTTGAGTCCCCCTCATCTCATTGTGACTTTTTAAGGTTCGAGGACGAGATGGGTGCAAAACCTCTACCTGCCCCTCGAAATCCTCGAAACCCCTGGCCTCGCACAGGAAACTTGCCCCGCTGAAACTGCCCAAAGTGAGGCGAACGAAACCTATGAAACTCTCTGCGACCCTTTGGGAGCTGGAGTAGGGCGGCCCTGCTTTGGCTTGTCTTCAGGCAGCCGACCCCCTTTAGACTCTCCCAGATCCTTGACTAGCTTGTCCAAATCTTCACCGAACAGCTTCCCCCTAAAAGGAAATTTACTAAGCCGAGCCTTGGAAGAACTGTCCACCGCCCAGTTCCGCAACCACAAATACTGTCAGGCTGCCATCACCGAAGCCATACTCTTAGCAAGCCCCTGGATCAGGTCATAATGAATATCCGCCAAATAGGCGGACCCGTGCTCCAGGCGAGACACCTCATCCACCTGCTCACCCGCCTGATCCACCTGCAGTCGCTGAGATCATCGCAGACAAGCTCTCGCCACCCAAGCCCCCGCAATCGAGGCCTGCATGGACAGAGTGCTTATGTCAAACACTTGCTTCAACAAAGTATCTAACTTCCTATCCTGACCATCCTTAAGGGCTGCTGACCCCTCTACCGGGATCGTTGTCTTCTTTGTAACTGCCAACACCGCCTCGTCGATCTTTGGGGAACGAAAAAGGTCCATATCCTGGTCCGACAACTGATAAGAGCCTAGCTATAGCCCTAGATCCCTTGAGGGCCGACTCGGGCAAATCCCACTCTTCCTGAATCATGTTCCAAAATACTCTATGAATGGGAAATACCCACTGCGTCGTACACACGGCCTGTAACAATGGATCCTCTAATGCCTCATCTGTTGCTGGAACCGCAGCTGGCATATTAAGCACCTTGGTAATCAGCGCAGGGAACTCTTCTCGCCTGAACACCCTGACTGCTCTAGCCTGCTGTTCCGCATCAGGCAGCTTGCCCTCTTCTAACTCTTCAACCGAATCCCCCTCCAGATCCTCTGAGAGCATAGCCACGAACATCTCTACACCTGCACCCTTACTTTTCTTAGCAGAGGTGCCAGTAGACTCCGGCCCCAGCGGGCTCCCCAGACGTTTCTCCCCCCGTACACTCGAAGGCAGCGTGGCCATACTGGGCTGCAGAAGAAAAAAATAGTAATTACACTTACCTGGTAATTGTAGTTCCTTTAGTGACGACAGCTTAGTCCTCCACCTATGGGTAGTGCACCTCCTCCTGCAGCTTGAAGACTGGACCAATCAGATTTCAGCATCACTGGATGTAGCATACTGGCATTCCTCTATAGCCCCAGTGAACTATTGACAAAGCAAACTCAACAAAACAAAATGCAACAGTTAGCTAACCTCATATAATGTTTTTACAATGGTAAGAAAATCGGAAACTGTCCCCAAACAAAAAAGGAAAGTACTCCTAAAGGCAAAGGTTCCCCTGCCTGCCGTACCACAACCAGGTAGCGAGAGAAAAGAATGGAGCGACACGAAAGCGAAGCAGAGAACATGTTCTATCTGAAATACTCACCTGACCAGACAGCTGTCAAGACCGCTCACGTGCCGTGCCAGATGCGCAACACAAGGAGCTGTCATCACTAAAGGAACTACAATTACCAGGTAAGTGTAATTACTATTTCCTTAGCGTTCCTCCAGCTTAGTCCTCCACCTATGGGATGTAACAGAGCAGTATTAACGGGAGGGGCCTTGCCAGCCGGCACGCAAGACAGCTGATCCAAAACAGGCATCCCTCGCCGCCAGCACATCAAGCCAGTAGTGTTTATGAAAGTATGCAGGGGTGACCATGTCGCCGCTTTACAGATTTCCACCAGCGGGACCAGACTGTGCTCCGCCCAGGACGCTGCTTGCGCTCTAGTAGAATGAGCCCGGAGCCCCACAGGAGCCGGGCGGCCCTGCAACATGTAAGCCGAGACAATCGCCTCTTTAATCCATCTGGAAATAGACGCTTTCGCCGCAGGCTCCCCTTTCCTGGGGCCGCCAACCACCACAAATAAGCGATCTGACTTGCGGAAGGACTCGGTGACCTTCAAATAACGACACAACATTCTCTTAATGTCCAAGCGACTAAGGCCCCTATCCGAAGCCTGTTCTCCATTTGTATGCAGAACAGGTAGAGATACAGTCTGATTCACATGAAAAGGAGAGGACACCTTCGGAAGAAAAGGAAGGCACCGGCCGGAGCACCACTTTCTGATCCGAAAAACAGAGGAAGGGTTCCCGACAGGAAAGCGCCTGAAGTTCCAAAATACGGCACGCTGAAGAAATCGCCACCAGAAACACCGTTTTAAGGGTCAAGTCTTTCAGCGAAACCTGGGAGAGAGGCTCAAACGGCTCTCCGCCGAGCGCCCGTAGCACCAAGTTGAGATCCCACGGCGGCACGGAAATCCGACATGCCGGACGTAATCTGGAAACCGCTTTCAGAAAATGCGTGACATCGGAATGCTCCCCGAGATTCACGCCGTGGACTTTACCACGCTAACAGGCCAGAGCCGCTAACTGCACTCTTAAGGAACTAGCCGCTAGTCCCTTAGCAAAGCCATCCTGCAAAAACTCCAGAACCACCGGAACCGAAGCCGTAGCAGCACGGACCCGACGCCGCGAACACCAGTCCTCAAAGATTCGCCAGACGCGAACGTAAGCCAGAGAGGTCGATCTTTTACGCGCCTGAAGCATAGTCGACACGACGGACCTAGAGTAACCTTTTCTTTTTAGCCGCGCCCTTTCAATGGCCAAGCCGTAAGGGAGAATCGGTCCACCCGCGGCATAAGGAGCGGCCCCTGAATCAGCAGCTCCGGCGACAACGGGAGACGCCACGGAGCTCCGTCTAGCAACCTTACCAGATCCGCATACCACGGGCGCCTGGGCCAATCCGGCGCTTTCAAGAGCACCCGTCCCTGGTGAGCTTCGATGCGCTGAATCACCCGACCTATTAGCGCCCACGGAGGAAAGACGTAAAGAAGACCCAACGAGGGCCATGGACTCATGAGGGCATCGAGACCCTCCGACATGGGTTCCCGTCGTCTGCTGTAAAACCGCGCCACCTTCGCGGATCGAAAGGTCGCCATGAGATCCATGATCGGCGCTCCCCAGCGATACACTAGTTGCGCGAACACGGAGGGATGCAGCTCCCATTCCCCTGCATCCACTTGAACCCTGCTGAGAAAATCCGCCGTCACATTGCCTTTCCCCGCTATGTGTGCTGCCGAAATCGCCTGCAACTGCGGTTCTATCCAGGCGAACAGACTCTGGGACGACTCCTCCATGCCCGCGCTTCCGGTACCTCCCTGTCGATTTATGTAGGCCACGGTTGCGACATTGTCGGACAGCACTCGCACCGCCCGGTGCGTGACTTGCCCTTCGAAGCTCTGTAGCGCCAAGAACACCGCTCTCAACTCCAAGCGGTTGATCGCCCAACCGCTCTCCTCCGGGGACCAGAGACCCTGCGCAAAGTCCACTCCGCAATGCGCACCCCAGCCCGTCAGGCTGGTATCCGTCAATAGCGGAATCCATTCCGGCTGCTCCAACGGCATTCCCGCTTGAAGGCAGGCTGGCTGCAACCACCACAGCAGGTCCCGCCTGACCCGCGGTGGGCATGGAATGCGCATGCTCAGCGAATCGAACTGATTGGACCAGCGGCGAAGCAGGGTCCACTGCAACGATCTCATGTGAAACCTGGCCCAAGGCATCACCTCCAACGTCGCCGCCATCGTCCCCAACACTTGAAGATACTTCCACGCGGACGGGGCTGCGATCTTCCGGAAACCCCGCACCAGACCCTGAAGTGCCAGCATTCTCCGTTCCGTGAGAAATACCAATCCTTGCCGTGTATCGAACAGTACTCCCAAGTACTCTAGGGACTGCGTCGGCTCCAGATGACTCTTGACCGGGTTGACTACCCAGCCCAGGGACTGCAGAAGATAGACAACCTTTCCCGTGGCTTGCACGCTCTCGGCCTGGGACTTTGCTCGGATCAGCCAATCGTCCAGATAGAGATGGACTAAGACGCCTTCCTTGCGCAACGCTGCTGCCACCACCACCATTATCTTGGTGAAGACGCGCGGCGCCGTCACCAACCCAAAGGGCAGAGCCTGGAACTGAAAGTGCCCCCAAGGAAGTGCGAAGCGCAGAAACTGTTGGTGGGACGCCCTGATGGGCATATGGAGATAAGCTTCGGTGAGATCGAGAGAGGTCAAAAATTCGCCCTTTCGAACTGCGACAATAACCGAACGTAAGGTTTCCATATGGAAATGCGGTACCCGGAGACAGCGATTCACGCCTTTGAGATCCAGAATGGGGCGAAAAGTGCCATCTTTCTTTGGCACCACGAAATAAATGGAATACCGCCCCATGCCATATTCCGCCGGCGGGACCGGAACGACCGCCCCTAAGCGCAGAAGACGGTCCAGCGTTTGCCGTATCTGAAACACCTGCTGAGGACTTCGGCAGGGGGACCGTACAAAGGAGTCGAGCACTGGTCTCGTGAGATCTAACGCATATCCCTCGCGAATGATCTCCAGGACCCACTGATCGGAGGTGATACGGGTCCAAGCAGACAGAAACCCCCGAAGCCGACCTCCGATCGGTTGCACATCTGCCGGGACCCGCCGCCCTTCATTGGGACTTTCGAGGGGCTGCGGGGGTCGCTGCTGAGAATCCTCTACTGGCACCACGAAACCCCCGAAATCCCTGGGCCCTAGACACATATCGTCCTCTTTGGGACCCCGCGAAACGAGGCGATCGAAACCTCCGCAAGTCCCGAGACTGACCCCGAAAGGACACCGCGGGCTTACCCCGCTTAGGCCTATCCTCCGGCAATCTGCCGCCTTTGGAGTCCCCCAACTCCTTAACCAACTTATCAAGATACTCTCCAAGCAAGAGCTTCCCCTTAAACGGAAGCCTGCCAAGACGCGACTTAGAAGATCCATCCGCCGCCCAATTTTTTAGCCAAAAGAGACCGACGCGCCGCTACCAAGGAGGCCATATTATTAGAGAGGGCCCGAATGAGATCGTATTGCACATCCGCTAAATAAGCCGATCCAGACTCCAAGCGTTGGAGCTCCCGGACTTCATCGGGCGCCACGGAGGCAGACTGCTTCAGGTGCTGGACCCAGCGAAGACAGGCCCGAGCAACCCAAGCCCCACAGATGGAGGCCTGCAATGCCACCGCGTCCGCCTCAAACGATTGCTTCAACAAGCCGTCCATTTTCCTATCTTGCGCCTCCTTTAAGGCCGCACTGCCTTCCACCGGGATCGTGGTCTTTTTAGTAATTGCCGATACCGCAGCGTCAATCCTTGGGGAACAAAACTTGTCCTTATCTTTATCCGCTAGGGGATAAAGCTTGTTCATGATCTTTATTCCCTTCAGACCGGATTCGGGAGTATTCCATTCAGTCTGGACCATCTGATCAATCACCTTATGAATAGGGAAAACCACCTGCGTCTGACGGACCGCCTGAATGATCGGATCCGCGCCATCCTCGTCGTCTGCCGGCTGCTCAGTAGAAAGCCGAAGCGTCTGAAGAGCCTCCGCAATAAGGGCCGGCAGCTCCTCGCGGCGAAATACTCTTATGATCTTCGCCTGATCCTCCGGCTCAGGGATTTCGCCTTCCTCTAACTCCTCCATCTCAGCATCGACGTCCAAGTCTGCGTCTTCCCCCTCCTGCCAGTCCGCCTCAGAGGGAACCGTCTCGACTGCTCGCAGCCGTTTGGCTGGTTTGAGACCCACCGAGTCACGCTCCGCTATAGGGGCTGGCGCGCTAGAGGGGGGAAGGGACAGGGACCCTGCCAGGAGCCCTTGCCGCCTGCGACAAAACGCCTGATGCATCAGTAAAACAAAGTCTGGAGAAAAATCGTCCATCTGCAGCGCGCTGTCAAGCCCCGACTGCAAACTCGAAGCGCCCAAAGAGGTCTCAGCTATCGCAGCCGAAGGCCCTGCTACCGGCCCAGCACTCTCCAGGCCTGCGGGATCTGTTTGAACAACAGGGGCAACAGCCTGCTCTAACTGCTGCTCCATGCTAAGAGAGACGGACGCACAGCGCTGACAGATGCCTGTGTCTGTGCCCGCGCCCCTACGAGAGCCACAGTTGACGCACTGGGATCCGGAGCACATGGATACATGACAATTGAACAGCCCCTGGGGACCCTCACAAGTAGGGAGCCGCAGGCCCCAGAGGCAGCGCGGACCTGCCACCCAAGCCCAGCTGCTTCTTTCTATCTATATCTATATCTATATTTATTGTTTTTTTAAGAATGTTTTGTTTTAGCCTCTAGGTATCTATATCTCTCTATCTCTCTATCAATATATATATATATATATATAAATGAAAGATAGCAGCCGAGAACCCCCACGGAGAGTATCCTGAGAGAACCGGCAAACGAAGGAAAGCTGTGCAGAACAGCTGACAGGCCACCCCGAGGCCGACCGTATGGCCCGTTCAATAGGAAATAAAGAAAAACAAAGGAAACTGAATTAAATCATAAAGAAAAACACAATACCTGGTAGGGCTGCCCAGACCGCGGTACGGAGGAAATCGCAGCTCCGGAAAACCACGGAGAGGCAGCCGGCGTCAGGAAACAAGATTCGGAAGCCGCGTGCTCAAAATGGCTGCGGCTTCTCATATCATTTTGGCACGCTGCTCCTGCCCGCTCTCCCAAGCCTGCATGCCACGTTTGTGCTCCAACTCCGCTGCTCCAAAATCAAGGAGGAGAGAGAGGAAATAGCCGCGGTTCGGAGACCGGGCAGCCGGCTAAGCACAAGGGGAACCAAGAGCAGAAAGCCGCTGTTCCCTGCGCTGTGGACTCACCCCCCCCCCCCCCCGGCGAAACGCGCTGCCGGTAAACGGAGAAAGGAGCTCTGCCCCGAACAGTCCAGGGGCAGAGATCCTACCGAAGCACCAGCTAATGTGATAGCTGTGGACAGGCAGAAAAGAGAAACCTTCACCGGAGCCCACGGATCCGGAGGGAGGGGGGGGGGGGATTCTTTTTTTTGTTGTTGTTTAAAGAGACAGACCCACGAAAAAGAAAAGGAAATAAAGTATGTCAATTAAATAAATTTAAAAGGTTAGCTAACTATCTTGCTGCTTAACTGGTTCCCTAGTGAGCCCAGCACCTAGGCTCACTACATCCTCTAGCTGCATGAAGACTGGACACACTGGGGCTATAGAGGAATGCCAGTATGCTACATCCAGTGATGCTGAAATCTGATTGGTCCAGTCTTCAAGCTGCAGGAGGAGGTGCACTACCCATAGGTGGAGGACTAAGCTGGAGGAACGCTAAGGAAATGCCTGTTGCATTAGCAAAAAGAAATCCAGCGGGACAATGGGCTGCCCCCCCCCCCGCCAGACCCTGTCCCGGCGGAAGAGACTGTCCCCCCCACCGTAGACGGCCCGGCCACGGACTCTGAGGGGATCAGGGACAGAGGCAACACGTCATCCCGACTCTGGGACAGAACACCCTACCCCCCTGTCCCCCCCCTCTAGTGCCTGCTCCATCAACGCTGCTTCCTGGGCGCAGCCTCTACAAACCCCCGACTCTAGGCCCGAGCTTCGCCTCATGCCACACACTAGGCACTGAGGCCTAGCCGGCATGCTAGCCCTGAGCCTGATGCACATGGAAATCAGCACCAGGAGCTTCCAGACCCCCCCTCCCCCCCCCCCTCCAGTTGTCAAACACTCCTTCCCTCCGGGGTTGCAAATAAAGGAAGGTGTTTTTTTTAAAAAATATATATTAGGCTCTTAACCTACAAACTCCAGAGACCCCAGACCCACAAAACAACCCCCCGGAAGACCTGCCTCTTCCCTCATGGATTCTGTGAGCCTGCTACCAACAAAACACAAAATGTCCGCTCTCGTGCTTCTCGCACGAACACCACGCGGTCAGGCCCGCTGAACCCGATCGCACAGCAAACGCCGCGATTCGTGTTCCTCGGCCTCCCCGCACATGGTCGACCCCCCAAAACTGCAAATTACCTGCTTACTGCGGTTCTCCTGCACTCTGGGGGCCTCAATCCACCACCGGAGCTCAGTCAAATCGGCGGCTTCGGCTCTGGGCGGAGAGACTCACTGCCTCTTCCAGCCACAGACACACTGCCGGCTGCGCCTGCCACCTGCTCCTCACCCTTTCACGCAGGATCGGGAGCAGGGAGGCTCTTCATGCTGGATCTTCCTCGCGATGCTCACTTTTGTGCATGGGGGGAGAGGTGGGGAAGCAGGAGGACAGAGGAGAGACAGAGGAGGCAATCTACCCTGTGCAGCCCTCTCTACACTGCTAATCTATCAACCAGAAAAACTGCCCCAATTTAAACCACTCTGCTTATTTGCCACTGCCTGAGCCCAGACCCTAGGCTCAGCACCTTCTCCAGCTGCTATGGAGACTGAAACTACTGGCAGGGAGAGGTAGTCCTTGCCTGCTTGTACCGGTGTCAAAGCGATGATGTATTTCAGTCTCCAAAGCTGCTGGAGGAGATACAGAACTCAGATGTTCCGGGATTGGACTAGAGGGATGAAAAGAAAGCATTCTTTAGAGTCTTTTAGTGCTGTTAATCTTATATAAGGATGCTTCACTATATTAAAACTATAAACACTTGTCTCTGATAACCCATTAGATGGGAACAGTGCCTTCTATCCATCATGGTCCATTTTGTGAACAAAATACAGTGAAATGAAGAAAAAGGAGAAAAGTTAATCAAATCAGATAATGTCCTTTCCTTGAATCCTGCTAGACTAGTCCAGATGAGTGGCTTATGCTCCCTTGCCAGCAGATGTAGGCAGACCTCAGCATCTTTCAATGTAATTAGGGGGTATAACCACTGGTGAGGCACAGGGAAGCCAGTTAATCACTGCCCAAGCAGTAAGCAAGACTAAAAAACTTAGAGATAAAACAAGAACAATTAGCAAAAACAGGTAACCATTAGAAAAACCTGGAACTAGCATTTGGGCTGTCTTACCATAATGTCAAGGTGATCAGGCTCTTTAACAAAACAATGCAAAGGCAGTAGGACTCCTGAACCCCACGGCAAAAGGTCTTCCAGGGTGGGTCCTGGACTGGGTCTAGCATGGATTCAAGAAAATGAAATTATCAGGTATGATTAAAATTTCTCCTTCTGCAAGACCAGTCCAGACGAGTAGAAAGTACCCACCCGGATCCAGGGTCAGAGAAGATGTTCTGGCCAGAGTGGCCTTGCCAAAGGCACAATCAGCCCTCACTCCCACATGTAACATTTCTCAAAAGTACTCAAAGAGGACCATGTATCCACATTACAGGATGTCTTCCAGAGACACCGGGGATGACTTGGCCCAGGAGGAGAGGCCTAGTGGAGAGAGCTTTGACTCCCTCTGGTACCCGCTTACAAGCCAGAAGGTATGCTGAACCAATGGCTTTTTTGTTCCAGCAGAAAATAGAGGACCACCTCTACCTATCCTTTCAATGGATCACTGAAGAGAACAAAAAGATGGTCTGACCCCTGAAAAGACTTGGTCTCTTCTAAACATCTGGGCAACACCTTTCTCATGTTAAGGAGATTGAGAGGGGGATTGGCCATAGGTTGTCCTCCAAAAAGGAGGGCCAAACTACTGCCCGATTAAGGTGAAAAGGGAAGATCACCTTTGGAAGGATGGATGGATGGTACTGTTCGCAAGATGACTGAAGCCACCGAAACCACCAAAAAAAGCTTGCAGTAAGTCCATGCTTGTAGCTCCGAGACATGTCTGACTGAGGCAATCATCACCAGAAACACCATCTTAAGAGTAAAATCTTAGATAGGCCTGGAGGATGGGCTCAAAGGGCAGACCTTTCAGCACTTTCGAACACTAATGAGAGGCTCCACTGAAGGACGACTTGATGCATGGGAAGGCGAATCTGTTTAAGGGAGTAAGAGTAGCCTGCCAAGAAGAAACTCTGAATCCTCCCCCAGTAGCATGACAAGGACACAACCTGACCGTTAAGCTTAGGGCCAAGTCCTTGTCCAAGCCCGCTTGCAAAAAGGGTAGCACTGCAAAGATGTCCACCTTTCCAGCCAAGAGGGCCCAAGAAGACCACCTCTCAAAAGCACCTCCAAACCATAGGCTAAGAAGATTGAATCCCTACAGGCCTTAAGCAGAGTATTTACCACTAACCCCCCAAGTATCCTCAGTTGGGCAGCTTATGCCTCTCAAGGGCCAAGATATAAACAAGGGAGTGGGATCTCTTATCATGGGCCCCTGACAAAGAAGGCCCCTTCTCTTGTGGCCATCCTGGAGCAACTAGAATCAGCAGGCCTGGATGAGCTCAAATCCTGTGGAGACGTCTCATAAAAGGGGCCACAGGGAAAAGGCAAAAAAGTAACATTTTAGTTATCAGATAATGTCCTCTCCATGAGTCCTGCTAGATCAGTCCAGACAAGTGGGTTGTGTTCCCCTACCAGCAGATTGGTGGAGACGAACCAATGAAAAGCCTGGGTTTCAATGACATCACTCCAATGCCTCAATCTGCCTCAGCCACTAGAGATCTCTTCAGTATCCATCCCAAAGTATATGAGAGAACATGGTAAGCCTCACACAACCTCAATTTATGGGAAAGCATAAACAGAAGGCGGTCTGTAGAAGATGGACCTGCAGAACCAAGTATATCATGGGATGCTGTTCCAAGGTTTGCAGAAATAATAATTACACTTACCTGGTAATTGTAGTTCCTTGAGTGACGACAGTTTAGTGCTCCACATCTGGGTAGCGCTCCTCCTCCTGCAGCTTGGAGACTGGACCAATCAAATTCTTCTCTCCCCTGGGTGTAGTAAGCTGGATTCTCCATCAGCCCCCAGTGAACTATTGACAAAGCAGACTCAAAAGAGCAACAAATAAGTAGCCACCAATCCCTTACCTTTTTTTTTTTTTTTTGGCATTCACCTATGAACTAGGAATCGGACATGAACCGTCCTCTAACAGAACAAAAGGGGGAATTTTGCCACAGTAACGGCATTCTCCCCTGCCGAGTCAGGAAAGCCAGACAAAGGCTGCAACGCCTAAAGAAAGGAAAAAGAAAACTTACCTGACAGTTCGCTTCTTACCATAAAACACGTGCCGAGCTAAGCAGAAACCCAAGGGCGGGAATGAGGACTAAACTGTCATCACTCAAGGAACTACAATTACCAGGTAAGTGTAATTACTATTTCCTTATCGTTCCTCCAGTTTAGTCCTCCACATCTGGGATGTAACAGAGCAGTACTAACGGAAGGGGCCCTGCCAGCCGGCACGTAAGACCGCTGACCCGAAACAGGCATCCTTCGCCGCCAACACATCCAACCTGTAATGTTTACTGAAAGTATGCAGCGATGACCAAGTGGCCGCCCTGCAAATTTCCTCTGGTGGAACCAGAAAGTGCTCCGCCCAGGCGGCCGCCTGCGCTCTAGTGGAATGAGCTCAGAGATCCACGGGCGCCGAACGCCTCTGCAACATATAGGCCGAGACAATAGTTTCCTTAATCCACCGGGAGATGGATGCTTTCGCCGCCGCTTCACCCTTCCTGGGTCCGCCAAACAAGATGAACTGACGATCTGACTTACGGAAGGTCTCGGAGACCGACAAATAACGACGTAACACCCTTTTGACGTCCAAGCGACTTAGTCCCTGATCCGAGGGTTGCTCCGCTCCCGTCTGGAAAACCGGAAGAGATACTGTCTGGTTCACATGAAACGAAGAGGACACTTTAGGCAAGAAAGATGGAACCGGCCTAAGAATGACCTTGTCCCGCGAAAAACAGAGGAAGGGCTCTCTACAGGAAAGAGCTTGTAACTCCGAAATGCACCTAGCTGAACAGATGGCCACCAAAAAGACTACCGTAAGAGTCAAATCCTTGACTGAGATTTGAGATAATGGCTCGAACGGAGCCTTTGCCAATGCCCGTAAAACCAAATCGAGATCCCACAAGGGCACCGAAATTTGATGCGCTGGACGGAGCCTGGAAACCGCTTTAAGAAAACAGACCACATCTGCGTGTGCACCCAGAGCCACGCCCTGAACCTTACCCCTGTAGCAGGCCAAGGCTGCCAACTGCACTTTCAAGGAACTAGCGGCGAGACCCTTCTCGAAACCTGCTTGCAAGAAATCCAAGACTACGGACACTGAGGCCGTGGAAGCGCGGATCTGACGTCTGGAACACCAATCCTCAAAGATCCGCCAGATGCGCACATAAGCGAGCAAAGTCGACCGTTTCCGTACTTGAAGTAGAGTTGCTACGACTGATCTAGAGTAGCCCTGCTTCCTAAGCCTCACCCTTTCAATGGCCAAGTCGTAAGCGAGAATCAATCCACTTGCGGCATGAGAAGAGGCCCCTGCATCAGAAGATCCGGCAACAATGGGAGATGCCACGGAAGGCCGTCTAACAACCTTATCAGATCGGCATACCACGGGCACCGGGGCCAATCTGGCGCTATCAAAAGAACCCTCCCCCGATGGGCCTCGATACGTTGAATCACCCGACCGAGAAGAGCCCACGGGGGAAATACATAAAGCAGCCCTGCCGCCGGCCACGGCTGTAACAGGGCGTCGATCCCCTCTGACATGGGTTCCCTTCGCCTGCTGAAGAACCGAGTCGCCTTTGCTGACTGGCACGTAGCCATCAAGTCCATGACCGGTACTTCCCATCGGAGAGTTAACTGGGAGAAAACGTCGGGATGCAGTTCCCATTCTCCAGCATCCACCTGGACTCTGCTGAGAAAATCCGCCATCACGTTGTCCTTGCCGGTGATGTGAGCCGCCGATATCGTTTAACCGCGTTTCCACCCAGGAAAACAGACGTTCGGACTCTTCCTCCATGGCTGCGCTCCCTGTGCCTCCTTGTCGATTGATGTACGCCACTGTTGCGGCATTGTCGGAGAGTACTCGCACCGCTTGCCGCGTCACTATCCGCTCGAACTTCTGCAGGGCCAAGAACACAGCCCTCAGCTCCAGACAGTTGATCGATCAGTTGTTCTCCTCCATCCACTGTCCATGAGCAAAATGTACTCCGCAATGTGCTCCCCAGCCCGAAAGGCTCAAATCTGAACAGAGGAAGCCACACCGGCTGCTCCAAGGGCATCCCCGCCGTCAGGTTCGAAGGACAGAGCCACCACCGCAGCCCCCGCCGAACCTGCAGAGGACACGGGAGTCGTTTGCTCAGTGGATCGGACTGATTGGACTAACGACGAAGCAAAGCGTGCTGTAAATAAATAAAATAAATGTGAAACCTGGCCCACGGAACGACCTCCAGCGTCGTCGCCATCGTTCCTAACACCTGAAGGTACTTCCAAGCCATTGGCGCAGGCAGCTTTCTGAAGGCCTGCACCAAATTCTGGAGCGCATGCATCCTGCGCTCTGTTAGAAAAACCCGAGCCTCTCTGAGTATCGAACCGTACCCCCAAATACTCGAGCACCTGAGTCGGAGAAAGATGACTCTTGAGCGGATTGACTACCCCGCCTAGACTCCGCAGGAACGCTACTACCGTCTCCGTGGCGAGTTCGCTCTCGGTCCTGGATTTGGCCCTTATCAGCCAATCGTCAAGGTAGGGATGTACCAAGACCCCTTGCTTTCGAAGTGCTGCCGCCACGACTACCATTATCTTGGTGAAGACCCGAGGGGCGGTCGCTAGACCGAAGGGCAGCGCCTGAAACTAAAAATGTCCCCAAGGCAGTGCGAACCTCAGAAATGTCTGATGCGACGCTCCGATTGGAATATGGAGATAGGCCTCTGACAGATCGAGAGAGGTAAGATACTCTCCTTGACGCACCGCCACAATGACAGACCACAGGGTTTCCATGTGAAAATGAGGTACTCGGAGACACCGATTTACCCCTTTGAGGTCCAGGATAGGACGAAGAGAACCATCCTTCTTTGGCACCACGAAATGGAGTAACGCCCCATTCCATATTCTGGGGGCAGCACCGGGACGATGGCTCCCAGCTGTAACAGATGGTTTAATGTTTGACGAACCTGCAGAGCCTTCTGCAGCCCTCTGCAGGGAGAATTTACGAACAAGTCCAGCACTGGTTTCGCCAGGTCCAGCGCGTACCCCTCATGAATGATCTCTAAGACCCACTGGTCTGAGGTTATGCGGGTCCAGGCAGAAAGAAAACTCTTCAGACGTCCTCCTATTGGTTGTCCTGCCGCAGGGACCCACTGCCCTTCATTGTGATTTGCGAGCGGCGCCAGATGAAGCCGCCGCAAATCCTCTACTTGCCCCCCAGAAGCCCCGGAACCCCTGGGCCCGAGAAAGGAATCTTCCACGCTGAGAGCCTGCAAACCGGGAGGAACGAAATCTTCAAAAATCTCGAAACTGCCCCCGAACGGCCGTGGGATATTTTCCCTGTCTAGGCTTTTCCTCCGGAAGCCTACCTCCCTTGGACTCACCCAAATCTTTGACCAACTTATCCAGATCCTCCCCAAACAACAACTTGCCCTTGAACGGAAGCTTGCTGAGCCTGGACTTAGAGGAACCGTCAGCCGCCCAATTCTTCAGCCAAAAGGACACGACGCACCGCTACCAGGGAAGACATACTATTTGACAAGGCTCTGATCAGGTCATAATGCACATCTGCCAGATACGCAGATCTGGACTCTAAACGTTGGAGCTCCCGCACGTCGTCTTGCTCCAACGACATGGACTGTCGCAGCTGTTGGACCCAGCGGAGACAGGCTCTAGCTACCCATGCTCCACAAATGGACGCCTCCAAGGAAAGCACAGTTACTTACCTGTAACAGGTGATCTCCGGAACAGCAGGAATTAGTCTTCACATGTGGGTACGCCGGCGTCGACGGAGCCCGCACGGAAAATGCTCCCCAGCATCCAATCAGAAGCCTTTGGGAGCATCCCTCGCGCCTGCGCGGTGACTTCCCGCCCCCCCCCCCCAACAGTCTCTCCTCAGTTGGGTTTCATAGCTGAGACATAAGGAGAGAAGAGAAAGGGGAAATAGACAGATACAACTCCTAGGGGAGGCGGGTGGGTTGTGAAGACTAATTCCTGCTGTTCCGGAGATCACCTGTTACAGGTAAGTAACTGTGCTATCTCCAGGAACAAGCAGGAATGAGTCTTCACATGTGGGGACTCCCTAGCTAAGGATGCCAGGGGAGATCCCATAAAATGCGTATCCCGGACAGGACGGCATTTTCCAACCTGGATCCCCGGCATCCCCTGAGGGATGGGGGGTAGGAGTTGAGTAGAACAGAGCTGTAGAGAAACAGCGAAACTAAAGACTACAGGGAAAAGTCTTTAGAAGGCATGACAAGCAGCATTTAAAAAATTTAATGAACTGGCACAAAGTAGAGCTTACCTACTGGAAGCAGACAGTAGATGCAATAGCAGAATCTTCAAGGAAACTCCACAGCAGTGAGGCCCGGACTGGAATGGGCAGGAGACCCAGGTGTCCACCGGGGCAGGAAGAAGATCGGCAGGTCCCCACAGGGAAGCTTTTACGGGAAAGCTGGGACTTGTTCAGGCACAGAGTCAGCAACAGTGAGGACTTAAAAAAAAAAAAAGGGAACTGACCGATCTGGTAATTTGGCCCAGTCCGGGAGGAAAGAGGGGGTATGGAAGAAAACCCCCCAATCCCAAGGAGAACCGAAGGGAACTCAGGAATACGGAAGACGCACACTGTCTTTCCAAACTGGCCAGAGATAGGAAGACATTGAGGGAAGGCTGCATAGACTGGGAGATGTATAACAAAAATAGAAGCTGTTGACGTCACAGCATTAATGGTTAGAAAAAACCAGTCCCAGTCACTGAGCCATATAAAAACAGGCAAGGAAGGGGGTCACGTGACACATGAGCGAGTGAAGACGCTTTTCACTTGCTCCGGGGCCGCCTTGGCGATATTGGAATAAAATCAGCAATTTGAGATCCCGGTGGCTGGTGCCGGTGGTGGGAACACCTACCTAACATAGTGCCGTACCTCCCTGGTGCGCTGTGAGTCGGATGCCGCTGCCAGTACGACGGGAAAAGGAGAAGGAGAAGGCGCCCAGGTCACGAGCCTCGGCCTCGGCGGCGATGCACCCCTCGTCTCCGGGCACGGAGAGCGGGGACTCAGCATCGGAAGAACTAGCGAGGGAGGTGGCCCGGCATCTGGATCCCAAGCTAGATCGAATTCTCTCCAAGCTGGAAGTGATGGGGGAAACGCTGGCAGCACAAGGGCAGAGAATCGAGGAGCTTGAGCATCGCGTGTCTGCCATAGAGGATGATGACGGCCGGCAGGAGAGAAGGCAGGCAGACACGTGTGCGCAAATTGCGGCCTTAAAGAGCAAGCTGGACGACTTGGAAAATCGTTCCAGACGGAATAATCTCCGTCTGGTGGGCATTCCGGAGACAATGAATGACCAACAATTACTCCCTCTCATTGAGAAATGGCTACCGGAGGAACTGGGCCTACCCACGTTGGTGGGCGACCTTAAGGTGGAGCGGGCCCACCGGATTGGTCCTAGGCAAGAAAATCGAGCAAGGCCCCGAGTGGTGATCGCTCGTGTTCTCAATTTCGCTCATAAGGAACGACTGCTGCGAGCTTACCGGCAACACGAGGGACTTATGTTGCAGAATACTAAAATCCTCCTGTTTCAGGACTACTCCACAGCCGTGTCTGCGAAGCGTAAGGAATTTTCTTCTGTTTGCACGGCACTTTTCCAAAAGAAAATCCGCTTTACCCTGGCCTTTCCGGCAACGTTACGTGTCCACCACTTGGGGAAGAGCTTGGTCTTCGATTCAGCGGGAGAAGCCAAAGCCTACGCTGACCGGTTGAGTGAGGACCTGCCCCCGCGGCTAGACGAGAGGACGGGGACTGAGGTGCCTTGAGTGTTGCATGGTCCGCCAAGTTTGACTTCAGCTGTTGTGTAGTTGCGGTAAGGCCTGCGGAGTGGGGATAACCTCCATATGCTGCAGCGGATGTAACGAGTAGGGGCATAGAGGGCCTACCTGTGGGCTCTGTGGACACTGGTAGTACAATTGGAATGTGTGAATTGTGCCCTCTGTTGCTGAACCTTTCAGTTATGTCTGATATAATGTTTTATGTTGAGGGGTTGTGATGAGCTCTCTTGGGGTTGGGATTTTAGTAGTGACATGCTTGTGGGGCAACGTTAACTGTATCTTGACTGGGTGGTAGGGGTTGGTTTTTGCTCCTTCTTTCCTTCTCTCTCTCTATTCTTTTATTATACGGGGCGAGGGATCTGGGAGGCCTGGAGGACAACAGTGCGGAGAGCCCCGTGCCCTCTGCAGGGATGTGGCCCTGGTGGATGGGAAAGACTACTAGAGGGGGAATGCGGGTAGGGGGGCTACCCGGCGTTGATGGTGGTACTGCCGCTGGGCGGGAGCCCGAGGCGGCCCCGTGGTGCACATTCGTGACTTCTGCTCAGCGCTAGGGCTGAGGTGGGATGTGTGATTTTAAAGGGGATGGGAAGCAGAGGGGTGGGGGGTACGGGGAGGGGGTGGGGGTGGGGTGGAAGGGGGGTAGGAACTGTAAGGGGGGAGGGGAGCGGGGAATAGAAAGAAGGGAGGTGCCTTGGGTCTTTTGGACCTTACAGTTGGCGAGCGGGTGGGGTCGAATTTCTCCTTGGGGCCGAGGCTGGGCGGCTCCGGGAGTACATTGGGGTTTCCCTGTACTGAAAGGCCATAATATTGGAATAACTTAAACAAGCTGTAAAATTCATATCCTGGAATGTGGGCGGTATCAATTCCCCCGTTAAGCGCACAAAAATTCTGCAGGCACTAAAACGGAAGGGAGCGCATGTAGCTCTGCTGCAGGAGACCCATCTGGGGGAGCAAGAGCATAAAAAGCTGGTGAGAGATTGGGTGGCAGGCATGTATGGGGCTTCCTCCGGGGGGAAAAAGGCGGGAGTGGTGGTATTGGTGAAAAAGAATATCCCATTCGAGGTGTTGCAGATTGACTCGGACCCGCAGGGGCGGTATGTCTTCCTTCGAGCCAAATTGTACAACGAGGAGCTGTGGTTAGGAAATGTATATGCTCCCAATGTTTATGATCATGCCTTCTTTAAGCTTTTGCTGAGTTTTGTGCAAAGGGTGGGGGACGGCAAATTAGTGCTGGCCGGAGATTTTAACTGCCCTAGTGATCCCCTCCTAGATAAATCGGAGGCGAGTAAGGGGAGAGCTTGGAATAAAAAAGGAGTGGGGTATCTATGCAGACTGGGGGGTCTTTTAGATGTGTGGCGTACACTGCATCCGGGAGAGAGGGTATACACCCACCAGTCGAGGGCTCACCTTACGTGGTCCCGGATAGATTATATTTTGGTGAGTGAGCAGGTGATTTCCAGGGTGGAACGGGCGGAAATAGAGCCTGTGGCTGTATCCGACCATGGTATGGTCTGGCTGACCTGGGAATGCCAGGGCGTGGGTAGAGGGGGTTGGCGTTTTCCGGCCTATCTATGGGAGGACAAGGCTTTCCGATGTTTCTTGGAAAAGCAGTGGGATGACTATGTCTTGTTCAATGATACTCCCGATTGTCCTCCTCTTCTATTTTGGGAAGCTAGTAAAGCGGTTCTAAGAGGGGTAATCATTGCATACACAGCTCAAAGGCGACGACATTTGGATCGTAGCATTGTGGTTTTAGAACGTAACCTTCAGGCTTTGCAGTCCAAGATAACTCCGTTGCGTGGACGGCGGGCCAGGGATAGTCAGCAGGAGTTTGTCAACGCTCAGTTGTCCCTCAATGAGCTCCTTCAGAGAAGAGCTAGGATGTCCTTGCAGTATTATCAACATAAGTTGTACAGATATGGCAATCGGTCTGGCAAGCTTTTAGCGCGGTTGGTTCGGGATCCAGGTGGGGCCCGCTTTGTCCCGGTTCTCAAGGATGAGGAGGGACAGTTACAGCACCAGCCACAGCACATTGCTGAAGTCTTTAGAAGGTTTTACGCCCGCCTGTATACTGCGGAAGACCGAGCTGCTGCTCCCCAAAGCAGAGTGTTTTTGGATACGGTGGCTCTACCACAACTTTCGGAGGGGGAATTGCGGGAGCTTAATGCTCCACTGACAGGGGCGGAAATCCAAGCTGCCATTAAGCGAGGGAAACCGCATAAGGCCCCAGGCCCTGATGGCTTTGGCGGAGAGTACTATAAAATGTTGTCTCCGAGGTTGGTTCCTAGTATGGTTGCTATGTATAACGAGGCGTTGCAGCGGGGGTGCTTTCCTCGGGACATGAGATGTGCGAACATTACTGTTATTCCGAAGCCGGGCAAGGATACGCTGGATCCCGCGTCGTTTCGGCCCATCTCGCTAATTAATACTGATATTAAGATACTGGCCTCGATTCTAGCCAAACGTTTGAACCCCTTCTTGCCATCTCTGATAGGAGATAGACAGGTGGGTTTTGTCGTGGGTAGGGACGCCACTAAGAATATTGCTAAGCTCCTTTTAGGAATGGAGTATTGTCTTGGTCGTGATTCACCTTTACTGCTTGTTAGTCTGGATGCCGAAAAGGCGTTCGATAGGGTCGCCTGGGCGTATTTGTGGGAGGCTTTGCATGCTTTTGGGATTCGGGGGGAGTTCGCTCAGTGGATTCAGGTTCTTTATCAGCTGCCAGCAGCAAGGGTTGGAGTGAACGGGGTCTATTCAGAGCCCTTCATTTTAGAAAGGGGTACGCGACAGGGCTGCCCCCTGTCGCCGCTATTGTTCGTGCTTGCGTTGGAACCTCTACTGCAGGCTATCCAGCAGAAGCCCAGTGTGGTGGGGATCAGGATGGGGAAGGAGGAAATGAAAGTAAGTGCGTTTGCTGATGACATGCTCCTTTGTTTGGTGGACCCACAGAGATCACTGCAGGGGGCTTTGCTTCTTATACAAGAATATGGAAGTTTTTCTGGGTTGAAAATCAATATGGCCAAATCTATGGTGTTAGATGTGGGGGGGCGGGTGCGACCCGCTTGGCGGGGACCTTTCCCTTTGGCGTGGGCGGCGAACTCTATCAAGTATTTGGGTATACAGTTACCGGCGTGCCCCGCCAGGCTATATTCAGCGAATGTGGAGGGTATGCTTGGCAGAGCGCAGCTCACGTTCCAGCGTTGGCGTGCTTTCCCGTTATCTTTACGTGGCCGTATAGCTTTGTTCTCTATGGTGGAATTTCCTCGGTGGCTATATATGTTGCGCTTGTTGCCAATCTGGGTCCTCGCAAGGGATTGGAGATTGTTCGATCGATATCTGGCTGGCTTTCTTTGGGGGGGTCGCCGTCCTCGAATTCCCCTCCGGGCTCTGCGGAGGAGACGTGAGGAGGGGGGGTTGGAACTCCCCTCACTGCGAAATTATAATCTTCGATACTTGATGCGACACATTTGGGGTCTATTAGAAGTTGAAAGTGGCTGTGCTCCCATCCAACAGTTGAGGGAAACTCTCTCTCCTTGCCATACTTTATATCTCCTTCATAACGTGCGTGCCCACAGTTTGGGGATCGGTAGGGAACATATATATCTGAGAACTTTGCGGGTGGCCTGGCGGGAGGTGTGTCGGAGGGTGGGGTGGGACTCGACGTGCTCTCTACTCTTACCTATGGTGGGAAACCCAGATTTCCTGCCGGGCTACATGGAGCCATCGCTCTTTCATGTATGGCAGCAAAAAGGGTTAGTGTGTTTGGGAGATGTGGGGTAGAACAGCAGGGGGAGCCTTGGAGAGCTTCCGGGCTCTGAGCCAGGCGTTTCGGTTGGACCGAAGAGATTTCTATGGCTATCTCCAACTGCGACACTATATCAATCACTTGCGGAGAGGCGTCCCCACCTTGCTGGACACGAAAGATCCGCGTAAGCTGCTGGGGGGCTGGGTGGAGAAAGATCTTTTGGATTGGGAGGAGCGGAAACAACTTCTGTGCCCGTTGGTTGATGATACTTACCTTCAGATTCTTGTCCAGAGGTGGGCTGCAGATGGCTTGCTCGGTTTGACAGTGGGGGTCTTGCGGGCTGCTTTTGAACGGACCCCTAGGGGGGCCATGTGGATGTACTTACAGGAGATGCAGTACAAGTTTCTGTGGCGGGCCTATGCCAGTGATAAGTGGGCCCATAAGGTGGGGCTACGGGACACTTCCCTTTGTGGTTGGTGTCAGGGGGAGGAGGGGACGCTGCTCCATAAGTTCTGGTTGTGCCCTGGAGTCCAACGTTTGTGGCAGCAAGTTCTTGCCCTAATGGGAGACTGGCTGGGATTGGGGGATTTTGAGCATTGGCAATTGTGCCTCTTCCATTATTGGATGGGGGATGGTTGTGAGCCCCCAGCTCACCACAGGGCTCTGCTTGACCGGGGCTTCCTACTGGTCAAGAGGGTTCTGTTGGGCGGCTGGCTCGAGCACACAGCCCCACATTTGGAGGCCTGGCGGAAATCCCTGATAAACTTGATGTATATGGAGAAGCTCACGGCTCAGCAGGTTGGGGGGAGCCAATGGGAGCGGTTTCTTAAGATTTGGCTACCATTTATTAATACCCTCTCTACCCAGGACCGCAGTGCAGTGTTGAACATTTAGCCCAATTAGCCTATGCCTTGATGTTGCTGGGTGGCTCTTAGTAATGCTTTAGTGGTTGCATAGGTGGGAGTGGGGGGGTTATCCCCTGTGCATGTATGTATTCTTCTTTAGCTCGCAGTAGTCTTGGATCCGGGCACCTGGGGGGGGGGGGGGGTAGGAAGGGGGGGGGGTAGGGCGGGTGGGTGGGAAGGGGGAGGGGGGGAGGTGGGAGGGGGTATAGAGGTCTCGACCATGTTTGGCACCGTTGGCCTTTAATGAGCACAGTGCAGATATCCCGGTTACTGTTCTCCTTAGTCCGGAATTCCTCTGTTGATAATTTCTTGTTTTCTAATTATTTCGATTCTAGTTCCTCTTTCTCTGAGGTATATATACGATATGTATTTGAGAACTGTGTGTACCTGGTGGAGGATGGGGGACGGGGGGGGTGCATATCTGTCAGCTTCTGGGGCACCTCCGGGACGCTCCAATTATTATTGCTGTATCTTTACTGTACCTACTGATTGGTGTGTTGTTATGATAGATGTAGTGTTTTCTTGGACATGATTTTGTTTATACTGACAATAATGATAATAAAAATGATTTTGAAGTAAAAACAGGCAAGGTGACTGTCTGGACCTCATAGAAAAATAAACCTAAGCACCGACAGTCATGGAGTGAGGCATGACATAGGGCGCTATGGACATCTCCTGACATGTGCATACATACACATATATATATATAGATAGATAGATAGATATGCATACTGAAGGCATACATGAAATAATCTTAAGAAGACATGCCTGCCACTGAGCCACAGAAAAGACCTTCACATGGGGAATATGACGGTCCAACAATAGGGGTGAACCCACCGGAAGAGATATGGAGGCTCCCTATCTGTGGAGCAGGGGTATATTCCGGACAGAATGAGAGCTCCGTGGACATTCACGCAAAAGAACTTCTCTTGTAAGAAAAAAACCCCGCAGAGGCCAAGATCGACGCTCTGTGGCAAGGGCCAATAAAAGAAAGCTTCTCCGAAGAATGCAAAGGGCACTGCGTGGGAGAATTAGAAGATAAAACTGACAGCAACTGAACAAAACCATAGAGGGGATTCTCCTGTATAAGGACAGAGAGAAAGCAGGCAAGGGTGGCAGAGACTCCGTCCCTGCCGGATGAGTTGTTCAGAATATGCGTTGGAGGAAGACAACCAGACTACGCTGGAAAGAAAAAGTAGTATTTCAGTATGGTACCAACTCAAACAGGGGAAACCTGGAAGAGAGGGATTAGGAAAGTGACCAACCATGTGGCAAGTCCGCTGAAGGAAAAAAGTCCAAGTGGGGACTGAAACTATCCTGGGATAGTTGCAACCTCCCTTCATGGTAGAAGAATGGGAGAAGTCAGTGACCCATGGAGAAAGTAACCCAGGGGCATAGCATACTGGAAAAGAAAAAGAAACCCAGCGTAAGGTTTGAGAAGAAACTTCTGCAGAGGAGAAGTCAACTGTATGGCGCACCCTGCCGGAACCTATGGGCGCTGGTACGAGTAGACTGGTTTGAGCCTGGAGATTTCAGGCTAGGAGGAGACATCCCTTGCTCGGGTACAGCAGGGGAATGGGCAGAAGAAGGGTGAACCCTCCTCCTCTTCGGGAGAGAAGGGTTCGTAGGATATTTCCCACGTCCCGGGGAAAAAGGAGGCTTGGGATGGTCTCCATAGCCAGGGAAGTCAGTGGAGCAGCGAGCAACCTGACGTAAAGCCTCCCTATTGAAGAGATTTTCTCCAGTGCAAGGAGAGTTACCCAGTGTATGTTGTGCCCATCTGTTCAAGCCTGAAGCTTGCAGCCACGCAGTACGACGTGCTCCAATGGCAATAGCCGAGGATCTGCTAACAGACTCAAAAGAGTCTAGGGAAGCACGGGAAAGAAACCAAGAGATGTCCCTGCTATGATTAAGAAGCAAGGAATAGTCAGAGGTCTTAGGTTCTGACAAGAAGGGAGACAGAAGAGATAATTTCTCCGTGACCTCCTGAAGTGTTAGACTCATAAAAAATATATGAAATGATTCTGGAAGCCAACATAGAAGTTTGGAAGGTTTGACGGCCAAAGGCATCGAGTGCTTTAGATGCACGACCTGGCGGATAAGAAGAGTGTTTCTTCTTACTTCTGACCTTCCTCATTGCTGATTCCACTACAAGGGAATGATGTGGAAGCTGGTTGCTCTGAAACCCCGGAGAGGGAGGCACCTGATACAGAACACTCATGGCCGCAGAGGGCGCAGGGACCTTCAAAGGTGATTCCCAAATCCTCAGAAGAAGGTCCTGCAAGGAATGGTGTAAAGGAAGCATGACGGTCCCCTGTTCGGCCGAATCTTGGGTAGGGGCAGGGCCAGGGCCAGGAATAGGAATGGCAAGAAAAGTAGCCATGTCAAGGAGAAATTTCTGAAATGAAGGATCTCCCAGAGAAGTTATTCCTGGGTCGGCCGAGGCAGAATGAGGGCCGTGGACACCAGAAGACCCACGGGACTGGTGCAGAGAAAGAATTCTGCCATATGGGGGATGGTACTGACAGCTCCGATTCAAGGCAGTCAGTATTGCCTCATCAGCACCCGGTATCGATTCCAAGCTAGGCAGCGAAAGGATCGATGGCACCGATGGAGCAGCAGGAATCGACCTTGATACCGATGCCGGCGTCGGTGCCAGCTGAGTAGGTAGCGAGGGTTGCCGAGACGGCACCGAGGTAACCAAAGAGCTTTGAAGATTACCCTCGGTACTGCGTAGTCGGAGACGACCTGGACCGGTTTCCCACCACGTCGGAATCGAATCATCCAGACTAGATATCGATTCTAGACTGGGCATCGAAGAGGGCGAGGCTATCGGTGCATGCCGAGAAGACACAGACATCGGAGCCGGCATAGGCGATGCCGCAACCAAGTCATCTAGACTGGATATCGAAGCGAGCGAGGCTATTGATGCACGCCGAGAAGGCACCGACGTCGGTGGTGGTATCAGCGATGCCCCCACATGAGAGGCGATCGGGATCGGGGCAGTCGGTGCGGAAGGCATTGCGGACGTCCGAAGACGATGCCCCGGGACGGGAGGAACACTCGACACCGGCCCCGAGGCTTCGGCACTGCCCGAAGCCGGTACCCCCCTCAAAGGGAGATGGACGCCCCTCCGGGGCGTATCGATCGGCTCTGACCAGGAAACCCGGTGACGAATCCCGGTGAAGAGTGGGACACCCGACACCGATGTCGATGCCGGGGCATCGGCATCGCTTGAAGCCGGCCTCGCCCCGCGGCCGGCCCGGATACAGGCCAGCTAGCCTGGTCCGCGTCGATCGGACCCGAAGGTACTGGGGGTTCCAGAGGGCGATCCCTAGTGGAGAGCGGAGCACGCGACACTCGTGGCGATGCCGGGGATCCGGCCCTGCTCGAGGGCGGCACCACCCCCGCACAAGGCTGAGAGGCCGAAGAGCCAGCCCGGGTCGGGTCAAACGGTCCCGGGGTTACCGAGGACACCGGATGCCGACCCCCGGTGAAGAGTGGAGCACTCAAAACCGGTGCCGATGCCAGGGAAGCGGTACCGCGCGAAGCCCGACTGCAATCCTTGGTGGCGAGTGGAACACTCGACATCGGGGCTGATGCCGGGGGAGCGGAACCAAGACGGTGCCAACCCTGCGCATGGCTGGGATGCAGGCACGCCAGTCGGGGTCGAAGGTGCCAGACGACGATCCTCGGTGAGGGGTGGGGCCCTCGACACCGGTGCCGATGCCGGGGGAACGGTACCGCTCAAAGCCAGACCGCAAGCCCCGGCGGCGCGTGGAACACTCGATGTCGACGCCGACGCCGGGGGAGCCGGTGCCAACCCCGCGCATGGCTGGGGCGCAGGAAAGCCAGTCTGGATCGAATCGATCAGCCCCGAAGGCACCGAGGACACCAGCTGACGATCCTTGGTGAGGAGTGGAGCACTCGACACCGGTGCCAATGCCGGGGAATCGGTACCGCCAGAAGCGGATACCACCCCCGAGCATGGCTCAGGTATGTTCTGTGAGGAGTGAACCCCAGGAACAACCTGAAACCCCGTAAATGATCTGGAGCCCGAGGACTCCCGCCGGGGTTTTATTGCCGATGTGGTCTCGAGGGCAAGGCCGGAGCCGTCATCATGCTGGGCATGATACTTGCCCTTCAAGGATCGGCTAGTCTTAACAGACTGTTTGTGGGTTACCTGATCCTGGAGAGAAGAATAAACCGAGGACCTCACCCGAGGAGGAAAAGCGGCATCAAGGGATACCCGAAAAAGAGAAGGTCTTCTCCCGACGCTAAGGCCCCGTGGACCCAGGGAAAAAGGGTCAGGGCCCAAACAGGATAGACACCATGCCTTGGAGTTTAAAAAGAAAGCCAAGTCTCCACAGTGGGGGCACTTCAAAGGGGAAGAAGGCTCCATGTGGAAAAAAAGGGCCTAGTAGGCCTTAAGGATAAACAAAGAAAAATTTGACGAGGAATTATTTCTCAAGGGAAAGAGAGAGTGAAGCACCGGAAGAACCAGTATCAACGGGGAAGACCGCCGCGACCGCACAAAACAAGAAAAATTAAGAATATAAGGATATAAGAAAAAAAGGTTTCTGCGGTTACAGGAGGTACATCCTGTAGGCTCCGCGGAAAAACAAAAACTGAGGAGAGACTGTTGGAGGGGCGGGAAGTCACCGCGCAGGTGCGGGGGATGCTCCCAAAGGCTTCTGATTGGATGCTGGGGAGCATTTTCCGTGCGGGCTCCGTCGGCGCCGACGTACCCACATGTGAAGACTCATTCCTGCTTGTTCCTTGAGATATCGCATCTGCCTCAAACGACTGTTTCAACAAACCATCCATCTTCCTATCCTGCGCTTTTTTCAAGGCCGCGCTGCCTTCCACTGGAATTGTGGTCTTCTTCGTGACCGCCGACACTGCTGCATCTACTCGCGGGGTCCTAAACCTTTCCTTATCTTTGTCCGCCAAGGGATAGAGCTTATTCATAGTCCTTATCCCCTTAAGCCCCGCCTCTGGATGATCCTACTCGTTCTGAACCATTTGATCTATTACTTTATGGATGGGAAAGACTACCTGCGTCTGACGCACTGCCTGAATAATGGGATCTTCCGTATCCTCTTCGGTAATAGGCTGCTCGGACGTGAGCCGAAGCGTCTGCAGAGCCTCCGAAATG
This sequence comes from Ichthyophis bannanicus, assembly GCA_033557465.1. Taxonomy (NCBI): domain Eukaryota; kingdom Metazoa; phylum Chordata; class Amphibia; order Gymnophiona; family Ichthyophiidae; genus Ichthyophis; species Ichthyophis bannanicus. The sequence continues at coordinate 79,838,639 of CM066048.1, forward strand.
AGGGCCGACAACTCCTCTCTCCGTAAAACTCAAATGATTCGTGCCTGATCCTCTGGCTCAGGAATCTCACCCTCTTCTTAGTCCTCCAAATCGACCATGTCAAAACATTGTTCCTCGTCCTCCTGAAACTCCACTGCCGAGTGAGAAAGTTCTGATGGACGCGGCCTCTTGGGCGCTTTGGAAACCACACTGTCAGGTTCCGGTATACCAGACCACGCACTAGGGGAGGTGAGGGACAAAGCACCCAGCCCCTGACCCTGCTTTTTATGACAGAAGGCTTGATGCAGGAGCAATACGAATTCTGGAGAAAAATCCTCCATCTGCATAGCGCCCCCAGAACCCGAAGCCACCCCCGGGAGTCCAGGCGCCACATCCGAAGCCAGAGCGGTAGGTCCGACCGAACAAGCCTCACCCTCTGGCTCCTTTAGCATGTCCGGAGGAATGGAGGACGCAGCACCCTCCATTTGGTGTTCAACGTTGACGGATTCAGAAGCACAGCACCTACAGATGCCTGACTCTGGATCTGTGCCCCTGCGGGTGCCACAAAGAACACACTGAGGCTTTGCTGGCATGGGCTAAGGACCCTGGCACTGTCCAATGCTCAAGGCAAAGAGCACTTGTTAATTACGGGTTTTGTTTTTTTTTTTCTTCAAGTTTATGGCAAAAGAACTTCTCTGAAAGCCAAAGTCTCTGAAGCCCCTAGGCCCCCTAGGCTCCAGAGTCGAAAGCATGCGCTAGAAACAAAGGTAAATTAGTTTAAATGAAATTTAACTAAAGTAAAGGAAATTAAGCAAAGATAGGTTGAAAACCCACAGAAACAAAGCACCGCGGCTTTAAAAACTACTGCACTCGGCGGAAAAACGTTCTGCCGGCGTATTACAGACGGCGCTGAGGAAACCGCGTGCATAAAATGGCCGCGGTTTCCCTCAGCGTTTTGGCGCGCTCACATAAAAGTCCCCGAAGTACTACAGCACGAAGAAAAACTGCGCTTATGGACCGACACGCTGTTCCCGACTCCTACCTGATGGAACAGACCCCTTTTATGAAGGACCCATACTCCATTCACAGGAATCGGGACCGCAAACAGACAGCTGCTGACACTCAGAAGCACAGCCGGAGCTGTCTCTGCAGCTTTGCCGACCGCAGGCTGCCGGTGGAGTCAGCCAAGGAGCTCTACCCCGTCCATGCTAGGGGTAAGAGATCCCGGAGCGCAAAGCAGCCCATTAACTGTATGCTGACTTTGCAGGACAGAATAGCCTATGTGAAGAAATCCCCCCTGCCTTTTTTTTTTTTTTTTTAAAGCCACAGTCCCTCTAAAGCCAACCTAACCAAACCAATTGAAAACACCCTAACACAAATTTCCTCTAAGTGGCCTGCTGCTCATTAGTTTCTCCAGTGAGCCCAGCACCTAGGCTCACTAGGTCCTCATGCTGCATGGAGACTGGACACACTGGGGGCTGATGGAGAATCCAGCTTACTACACCCAGGGGAGAGAAGAATTTGATTGGTCCAGTCTCCAAGCTGCAGGAGGAGCAGCACTACCCAGGTGTGGAGGACTAAACTGGAGGAACGGATAAAGAACAGACATGGCGTCCATCTGTCCAAGAAAGGTTGACATGTCTTCAGTAGGAGACTAGCTAATCTACTGATGTTCAAGCTTTAATGGGAGAGGATGACTTGGATTTAGTGGCAGTTACAGAAACATGGTTCACAGGAAATCATGACACGGATGTAACTATACCAGGCTATACTTTATTCAGAAAGGACAGGGTAGGAAGAAGGGGAGGAGAAGTGACACTATATGTAAAAAAATATTAAAGCTTTGAAACTACAGAGCTTAAAAGGGAGAGAGGAGGCACTGTGGGTTAAACTAGAAAGAGGGAAAGAGAAATCTATTTGCATTGGAGTGATATACAGACCTCCCTCACAGGAGGAAGAGGTGGACGGAGAGTTAATTGAAGACATACGCAGCATTGCTAGGAAAGAGGAAGTGCTACTGATAGGAGGGAGGAGTGCTACTGATATTGAGGGAGAAGTAGCCTAGTGGTTGGGACAAGGTATCTCAGGCCGGAAGGTTCAAATCCCACTAGAGGACAGCAACCTTGGGCCAGAAGAACTGGGGTTTCTAGTCCCACAGGTACTCCTTGTGGTCTTGGGCAAGCCACTTAACTATTTACAGGGAATATGGGCAATAGAGGTTTATCTTCAAGTTATAATGCCCTGTTCAATGTAATTTCAGTTTGTTCAATATAAACCGCCTTGATATCATGAAAGGCGGTATATAAGAAATGTTAAATAAAATAAATAGGGGGATTTCAATATACCAGATGCTGATTGGTACATTCCTGTTGCAGTATCATCTAGAAGTAAGGAGACCCTGGACTCTCTACAGGGAGAGCTATTCAGGCAACTGGTAACAGAACCCACACATGAAAGGGTCATACTGGACTTGGTGCTTACCAATGGTGAAAGTGTTTGATGTAATAGTAGGAGATCATTTTGCATCCAGTGAACACCAGATGGTGTGGTTCAGTATTAGGACTAGGGATGTGAAAATCCATTTAAAAAGCAAGGGTCTTACACTTTAGGAAAACTAACTTTGCCAAGATGGGCCAATACCTCAGGGAGTTGTTAGCGGAATGGGAACAGCTGGGGGATGTAGAAAAACAGTGGGCAAAACTGAAAGGGGATATTTTAAGGGCAGCCAACCTTTTTGTTAAAATGATAAATAAAGATAAAAGGATATTGCTATTGTTTTCGAAAGAAGTAGCTGAAAAAGAGGGAGGCCTTCATAAAATACAAGAGAGATCACGGAGAGAGGAAGACAGGCATCTATATTTAGAAAAACTTAGAGAAGCTAGCAAAGTAGTCATGAAAGCAAAGATTCAAAAAGAGGAGGAAATAGCCAATGCAGTTAAATGGGGGGATAAGACATTTTTCAGATATATTAGTGAGAAGAGGAAGGGCAAAAGTGGTATTGTCAGACTCAAGGGTTAAGGGGAGGAATATGTAGAAGCAGATTAGGATAAAGCAGAATTGCTTAACAAATATTTCTGTTCTGTGTTCACAGATGAAGAACCAGGAGCAGGACCTCAGAAAACACCCACAGACAGGAACAGAAGTGATGGGTATCTTGAACAATTTTCAGAAGACTGTGTTCGTGAGAAACTAGCTAAACTTAATGTAGACAAAGCGAAGGGACCAGATGGGATACACCCTAGAATACTGAGGGAACTTGGGAATGTTCTAGCAGCTCCACCAACTGACTTTTTCAATGCCTCGGAGTCGGGAGTGGTACCAAAGACTGGAGAGAGTCACATGTGGTCCTTTTACACAATAGCGGAAGTAAGGATGTGGTTGAAAACTACAGGCCGGTTAGTTTAACTTCGGTGATGAGTAAATTATTGGAAGCGCTGCTGAAAGAAAATAGTGAGGTTTCTGGAGTCCAGCAGATTACAGGATCAGAGGCAGCATGGATTCACCAGAGGCAGATCTTGTCAGACAAATCTGATTGATTTCTTTGACTGGGTGACCAGGGAGCTGGACCGAGGGAGAGCCCTAGATGTGGTGTATTTAGATTTCAGAAAAGCCTTTGACACTGTTCCTCACAGGCGACTTATAAACAAACTGAGCACCCTAGGGATGGACCCTAAAGTTATTTATTTAGCTGTATTTATATTCCGCTTTTCACCGGGTCAAAGCGGTCAATTGGGGGATACATTTAACACGAGGGGATATGACACACATACGTTAATACTTACAGGGAACATGGGCAATGGAGGGTTAAGTGGCTTGCCCAAGACCACAAGGAGTGCCTATAGGACTAGAAATCCCAGTCCCTCCGGCCTGAAGTACCTTGTCCTAACCACTAGACCACTCCTCCCTCTAAAGTTACTGCTTGGGTTAGAAATTGGTTGAGTGGGAGACGACAAAGAGTACAAGTAAATGGAGCTCACTCTGAGAAGGATGTTACCAGTGGTGTGCCCCAGGGATCTGTCCTTGGTCCGATTCTTTTTAACATCTTTGTTAGTGTTATAGCGGAAGGGCTGTCGGGTAAGGTTTGCCTCTTTGCGGATGATACCAAAATCTGCAATAGAGTTGACACCCAGGAAGGTATAGATAACATGAGGAGGGATCTAGCTAAGCTTGAAGAATGGTCTAGAATTTGGCAGCTGAGATTTAATGTTAAAAAATGCAAGGTCATGCATTTGGGCTGCAGCAATCCAAGGAAGCAATATAGTATAGGGGGTGAAGTATCTTTGTCCACTAAAGAACAGCGGGTCCTAGGCATGATTGTGTCTGATGATCTTAAAGTAGCTAAACAGGCAGAAAAGGTGACTGCAAAATCTAGAAGGATGCTTGGGTGCATAGGGAGAGGAATGGCCAGCAGAAGAAAGAAGGTGATAGTGCCTCTGTATAAGTCCTTAGTGCGACATCATTTGGAGTATTGTGTGCAATTCTGGAGACTGCACTTTCAAAAGGATATAAACAGGTTGGAGTCCGTACAGAGGATGGCTACTAAAATGGTTAGTGGTCTTCATTATAAAGCATATGAGGACAGATTTAAGGATCTTAATATGTACACCTTAGAGGAAAGGCGGGATAGAGGCAATATGATTGAGATGTTGAAATACCTCCGTGGCATAAATGCACAGGACTGCCTCTTTCAATTGAAAGCAAACTCTGCTGCAAAGGGACATGGGATGAGGGTGAAAGGGGATAGATTCAGGAGTGATATGCGGAAATATTTCTTTACGGAAAGAGTGGTGGAGCCATGGAATTAGTCTTCCAGTGGAGATGGTAGAGATGACGACAGTATCTGATTCAAAGAAGCATGGGATAAACACAGAGGATCTCTAAAGGAAGAAAGGGGAATGTTTTAGTGGTTGATATGGAAGGACAGACTAGGCCATGTGGTCTTGTGTCATGTTTCTATAGTGGACCCAAGGGCACTGCCGCAGAAGAACAGAGAAAACAGTTCCAAGGGGTGGACCCTGGACTGGTCTAGCAGGAATCAAGGACAGGACCTTATCTGATAAGTAAAATGTCACATTCCATATTGTCCTTCTAGACTAAGCCAGACAAGTGGGACGTACGAAAGCTATGCCTCCACTGGGAAGAAGACACAGTCAAAGGCCAGGTTTGCCCAAGCATGGAATCCAAGTGGAAATTCTCAACAAAAAAGTGGAAAGTAATGCCCACAAATATCTGCAGGGGCTACCAAGCTCCACTCCACCTACGAAGGTGCTTGTGATCCAGTAGAATGGACGCAAAAGCCTTCTGGAACCAGCCGAGGCAATGGCTGCCTTAATCTAGCGTCCCAATGCAGACTTAGCCACCGTGTCACCTTACACAGGCAGGCAAACAGCCCAAAAAGAATTTATAACCTCCAAGAACCAGAGAAGCACCCTCCAGACATCCACAAGGTGAAGATCCATACAATTCTCCTGACACTGCTCCTTAGAGGAGGGCAGGCAAACCTCCTGGTTCACATGAAAGGGAGAAATCACCTCAGGGAAGAAGGAAGGCACAGGCTGAATGGAAACTGCCTCTTCAGAAAAAAAGATAGGCATCTTGGAAAGACAGACCCGGCAGCTCAGAATCCTCCTTGGCTGCAATTTGTTCTACAAGACACAGTCTTGAGCATCGAGCCCTTCAGAGTAGCAGGCTTCAACGGCTCAAAAGGCTCAGACATCAGAACCCCGAGCAGCAGACATATCCCAAGAAGGGATCACAGACTGGATGGGAGGACAGATGCTGCCTCTCTCCTCCCCTCCCCTGGAAGAAAGCATGAAACATCTGGGTATAAGGCAAGAGAAAGACTTACCAGCAAATGGACCTCTGAAACAGGCCAAAGGCTACCACATGAACCCTTGGAGTTTAGAGAAAGGCCCTTCTCCGGGCCATCCTACAGAAGAGGCCAACAGAGAAGGTACCTTGATCACCTCAGGAGCCAGTTGCTGTGCACCTCCCCAGCACTCAAAGCACCAGATCTGTACTTATGCCGGGTTGGTAGACCTCTCAGGCTCTGAGCACAGTGGAAAACCGCCTGAGAGTAGCCCGCACATGCTAACCATCTCCTTTCAGAAGCCAAGCTGTAAGCGAGAAGGGAGCTGGGTCCTCCAAGACAATGGCCCACCGACACAATAGGCCCCCAGACAGAGGCAAACAAAGAGGTGGACACTTGTAGGAGCCACATCAGATCTCAGAATCATGCTTTCCTCGGCCAACCTGGTGCCACTAGAATAATCGCATGCCCCACCAGGGGTCACGGAGGAAACACATACAAGTGTTGACTTGGTCAAGGTTGAGTCAGGGTGCCAAAGCCCTCAGGCCCCATCTCCGTGCAGCAACTAAAGCAGCAGCAGCACACTTTGACATTGGAGCAAGTCACCATCAGATCCATCTCAGGGCAACCCCAGCAGAGAAAATTCCTGACTCAACTCAACTCCCACTCTCCTGGAACCGGAGAGTACCAACTGAAAAAATCCATTTTCACAGTATCAATCCTGGCATTGTGCAGAGCCAACAAACCAAGTGGTTCTTTGTTGTCCAGGCAAATAAGAAAGCCATCTCCAGGGCTACCCTGGCATCCCTCGTGCTGCCTTGCTGACTGAAATAAGCTACCACCGCGGCGTTGTCCAAGAACACTCTTAACACCCAGCCCACGACTGGGGGTCGGAAATGCAGAAGAGCCAACCTGATGGTGCTTACTTCAAGGTAGTTGAAGGAGCACACTACCTCTCTGCGGTTTGAATGGCCTTGGACCGTTCGGCCTTGGCAATAGGCTCCCCAGCCCAAGAGACTGGCATCCATCACCAGAAGGATCCATGAGCAATCATCCCTTGGCATGCCCTCTCTCAGAAGGATGGCTGCTGCCACCACCATCACTGGGAGCAGGAGACTGAGCTTGAACTGCTCAGAACTCGGGGACCAAGTCAGTAAGGACTGTTGGAGCAGCCATATATGAGCACATGCTCACAACACCATCTTGGCTGTCACCACTATCAATCTGAGGACCAGAGAGGAGGTACCTCACTTGCCACAGGTCAAAACAACATTTCCAAGAAAAAGATAGAGTTAAGGCAAGCTATCCCAACAGCATGCACTAAAGCCATGGCAGCCTGGAAGGTATGCATTAACAGTGCTTTTACAGCAATGCACGTTACAGTGAGCACACCAGGCAAACAATAGGATAAAACGCTACTAATGTATGCAGAAAGTGGCAGGAATCCCTACATACCATGCCATAGTCACCAGCTGTCTTCTCCGAATTGCACCCCAGATGGACAGAATCGAGAGCCCTCAACAAGGACAATAACGAAATCAAACGTCTGTACTCACCCCCTTGAGAGCCCCCAAGCAGAGTATCTGTGCCAGGCTCAGTTCTCCTCCCCTGAGATTGTTTTTATGCATTTTCAGATGCTGCTTTTGAGGTGGTTGGCAAACAGATCCCTCTGAAATCCTTCCACAATCTCCTGGAGAGAGTGTGGTGGGGGGAACAGAAGAGGGAGGGGGTGTTGACCTTGTGTGAGGCTGCTAAATTCTTCAAATCCTTCCAATTTTTTTCTGGTTGTTTAACAGGCTCTTATCAGGGTAAGAGCATGAAGCTGAACCAAAATCTTTCCTCCTCCTATGGCTACCAAAAAGACTGCAATCTAGTGGAACCTCTCATGTCATGTTCAGTGAGAGTCACCCTCAAGGTGGTCATTCCCAAGCGTTTAAATCAATCTTTTCCTCTCAATTCTTCATATTTTCTTCAGAAAGGGGAAAATCCATCCATCTGCTGCAAAGAAATACGGAAGAGACCTCTGGGATAGAGGCATGGGACTGATGTCATTGAAACCTGGGCTTTTCATTGGTTCTTTGTCTTCACCAATCTGCTGGTAGGGGAACACAACCCATTTGCCTAGGCTGGGCTAGCAGGGCGAAATGAAAAACCTCTTTGGGGCCACACTTGAAGCACAACATTGAAGCTCCTTGCCTGTGGGTCACTGTGGTAACTGAAGAAACTGCTCATCTTGGTACTGTCCTGCATGCCCATCAGATTGAACACCAGGAGACCCCCACCTTTATACTACATATGAAGCTGAATGCATGGGAGCTCTACTGCCATTCTGACTCAAAGTCAGCCTGAACACTGTTGACACCATGTGGGCCAGCAACAGAGCCACTAGGTGCTCCTCTGCCCAACTGCCAATGCAGCTACCTCAAGTACCACAAGTTCCTCCTCGTTGATTCTTTGCTAAAAGAAACTTCTCTAGAGTAGGACAGAGCGTTCTGACCTCCAGCCTACTGATTAGCCAGGAGGTCTCCTGAGGGGATCAAACCCCCTACAACTGGCCTAGGTCAAGCACCCCAGCCCTTTAAGCTGACATCAGTTGTCAGAGCCACCTAATCCAGGGCTTTCAAGGGCATGCCACTCAGATGGCAGGAAGGCAGCCAACATGTCAACTGTACCTTAAGCTCCCAAGGAAGGTGGAAGGGTTTGCTTGAAGAGCTGACAGCAAGCAAACCATAGAGGGAACAAGAGATACCTCTGAAGCAGATGCATGTGCGCACTGGCCCATAGGATCAACTCCTGAGTCAATGCCATGGACCCAAGGAGATGAAAGAGTGGTGATGACACAGCGGCTTTATTGGTAGTCCAACGCGTTTCGGCAGATTGCCTTCCTCAGGGGGTTAAAAACATTCACAAACATATAATAAACACAATATGTTAAAAACATAATAAAAACATTAAAAAAGAAGAAAAATGACATCAACCTAATTGAGGCTCACCGGGCATGGTATCAAACATTAAACATATCTTAATCTCATGACACTCAAAGATAAATAAATAATTAAAACTTAAAAAAATAAATAATTAAGAACATATACACAAATTATTGATGAGCATATAATTGCCTTTTGTTACATATATAATGTACCCAATAACAATTATAGTGCAGGCATGAGTTGAACCATAATAAAAAGAACATGTACAAGAACATTTAAACCATTGCATAATATCTTTAAAAAACACACGCAACGTAGGGCAGAAGTGAACTTAAAACCAATGGATAAATAAAAATACATAAAATAAAGAAAAATATATCCACAATTATAATTTCACTCACTCAAACAAACACCATCAGCAGGTCATCAGGTGGTAGGGTTAAGAGAGGCGATTAGCCAAAGTCTCAACTGTAAAAATGTCCTAATAAAAATCCATAAGCAAAACACTGAATGAGGAGATGACTAATTTCTATACAGACTTAAAACTGTGGGGGGTATAATGGGTGTCATATTGTATGGGAGAAACAATAAAATTGAACACTGTATTGTCACCGCGATGTAAAAACCATAGAGTTAAAAGCTATCAAAAATAGTATATAAAAACTACCGTATATACTCGAGTATAAGCCGACCCGAATATAAGCCGAGGTACCTAATTTTACCACAAAAAACTGGGCAAAACTAGTCAATGTAAAAAATAAAGATAGAGACCAATAAAATTACATGAATATTTATTTAAACGAAAAACAGTAAAATAGCTCTGTAAGTGGAAAATGGGGTCAACAAAAACAATATGGTATCAAACCTTAAACCCGCTACGCCTAGCTTTGAATGCAGCCGCAAGAGTCCTCTCTGGATCGTCAAGATCCGACCACATAACGCCCATCATGAAGGATTTGCATTGGCTACCTTTACATGCCAGGCTCCAATACAAGTCATTGGTCCTCACCTTCAAAGCCCTAAATAACTACCCCCCTACGCCAATCAGCAAGCTAGTCCATGGTACCCTGGAAAATAGAAACAGAAGGTCTACTGCACTGAACACATTAGTAGTCCCCAAACTAATAACTACATGCACAAAGGCTACCTCCAACAGAGCCTTCTCCATATTCGCCCCTTTAAACTGGAATGCACTCCCCCATGAAATCCGTGGTATTAAAAGCCTCTTCCTATTCAGAAAAGCCTTAAAACTCCACCTGTTCACAAAATGTTACCCAGAAACTTCCAGTGATAGAAGCACAACCAGCAAGCTTCCCTCATACCCCAGCCGCCCCTGAACGTCAATACCACAGATATAATAGGTAGTCCCCACTCAAGCCCAACCAACCACTAATCTTCATCTTCACAAAATCAATGCAACACCCATTTATATTAGAGTATTGTACATAGTTTCGAGTTAACATGTATTTAGTTTCCCCGGTTTCGATCCCATGTTCAATTCCCTGTTCTTTGTAAACTCAATGTTGTTTCTGTACATTGCAGTATTTTTGTTCGATGCACACCGCGCTGATTTTAATTGCGCTGTATAGAAGAAATGTTAAATAAATAAATTAATTCAAAATAAAGAGATTTTTCTACCTTTTTGTGCATTTTTTTTCAGCTGCAATTGCTCCAGTCACTTTCTTCTGGTTTCTTTGTGTCTTCCGCTAACTCTCCATCGTCTGCTGTCCATTTGTCTTTTCTTCTCTCTTCTAGTTTTTTTCCATTCTCTCTCTACATCTGCTTTAACATACTAATCTTTCTCCTTTTGCTCTTTCCTCATTCCTATTTCATCTACTCAAATTTTACCCCTCCATTCTCAATCCCCACTTACTCTCCCAATATCCGGCCAATTGTAGATTTGTCTTCCCTCCCACACAAAATATTTTTCCCCTCTCCATTTCAAGCCCCCGTCCCCATCAGCTATTTGCAGTTCAAGCCCTCCTTCCACTCAGCCCATTTCCAGTCCTAGCAACCCCCCCCCAGCCCATTAACAGTCTTAGCCCCCCCAGCCCATTACCAGTCCTAACCCCCCATCAGCCCATTTCCAGTCCTAGCCCCCCCATAGCCCATTACTAGTCCTAACCCCTCCCATCAGCCCATTACGTCCTAACCCCCCCATCACCCTATTTCCAGGCCTAGCCCCCCATCAGCCTATTTCCAGTCTTAGCCCCCCATAGCCCATTACCAGTCCTAATCCCCCATAAGCCAATTACGTCCTAACCCCTCCCATAGCCAATTACCAGTCCTAAAACTCCCCATCAGCCCACTTCCATTCTTAGCCACCCCATAACCCATTACCAGTCCTAAACCTCCCCATCAGCCCACTTCCATTCTTAGCCCCCCATAACCCATTAACAGTCCTAAACCTCCCCATCAGCCCATTTCCAGTCTTAGCCCCCCCCATAGCCAATTACCAGTCCTAACCCCCCATCAGCCCATTTCCAGTCAGCCCCCCCCATAGCCCATTACCAGTCCTAGCCCCCCCATAATCCCACTTCCATTCTTAAACCCCCCCCATTTCCTTTTACGAGTTCTTACCCCCCCATCAGCCCATTTCCAGTAATCCCCCCCCCCATAGCCCATTACTAGCCCTAACCCCCCCCATCAGCCCACTTCCAGTATTAGAACCCCCCCCATTGCCAATTTCCAGTCCTAACCCTCCCCTATCAGCCCACTTCCAGTCTTGGCCTCCCCCCCCCCATTACCAGTCCTAAACCCCCTTCCGCCCTATCAACCCAAATTAAAAAAAAAAACAACCCAGCTGCTTCTGCCGCGGCAGCATCAAGAGTGCCGCGGCAGCATCAAGAGTGCCGCCGCCGCCGCGGGGCCCCCCCCCGGCAGAGCCTCCCTGCATCGCAGCCTATCCCCGAACGCGGGCTTCTTTCAGAGCCGCGAGAGTTTCCTTTCTCGCGGCACAGTTAATCCCGCCGGGGCTGATGGGATTCCCCGGCGGGATTAACAGAGCCGCGAGAACGGAAACTCTCGCGGCTCTGGAAGAAGCCCGCGTTCGGGGATAGGCTGCGATGCAGGGAGGCTCTGCCGGGGGGGGGGGGGGGGGCCCCACGGCGGCAGCGGCCCTCGTGATGCTGCCGCGGCAGAAGCAGCTGGGTTGTTTTTTTTAAAATTTGGGTTGATAGGGCGGAAGGGGGTTTAGGACTGGTAATGGGGGGGAGGCCAAGACTGGAAGTGGGCTGATAGACGTTGACTCGAGTATAAGCCGAGGGGGCCGTTTTTCAGCACAAAAAATGTGCTGAAAAACTCGGCTTATACTCGAGTATATACGGTATGTGTAACTGGGACACTCAGGGTTGTAAAACCAGACTACTATTGTGCTAATACTGCACTATGTGGAACACCATCGGAATTAAAAACTAATGTCAGTGGACTGAAACGCCGCTGACTGTACCAGAATGAATCTCTTAGACTGTAGACACGATCTTGTGCTAAGGATTGTAGCGCCGTCCCAGCAATGTGTTAACCGTCCAATAATCTGGAAAAAGAGGGATATGGAAAGAATGATTAGAGAACTATTAGTGACACTGACATTGCTTGAAAGGAGAAAACATCCAGGGACTCAACATTTAATATACCTTAAACATAAGGTGTGCAAGTCCTAGCACTCCCGATGTTAAAGATGATACATGTAAGGTAGCACGTGTAGTACTCGTTAGATAAGAACGTCCAAAACATGATAAAATTGTTTGTCCTTTGTCCTTCACCAACTACACCAGAGAGATTACTAACATTTTAAAGCAGCAGTGGGATCTACTTACGCCTCTATTACCTTTTATGAATAAGAAGGTTATGGTAGCGCACAAACACAATCCGAATCTCTCTGATATACTGGTACCATCTGCCCTTCCGTTTCGCAAACCAATTCCGAAATTAAAGGGCCATTTCAAGTGCGGTGGCTGTTCTGTCTGTGCCCATGTTATTACAACTAAGGAGGTGTTCACTCATCGTGTCTCACATCAAAAGGTATATATACAGTCTTTTTCTAATTGTAAAACAGAACATGTTATCTATTTAATAGTATGCCCATGTAATCTACTCTATGTAGGTAAGACCACAAGACAGGTACGTACGACAATTGAACACAGGAGTTGTATACAGAGAGGAATACCCGACAAGCCATTGGTAGCTCACTGGAAGGATAAGAATCATACCATTAATGATCTGAAATATTTAGTTTTGAGAGTAGTCACACCAAATTGGAGAGGGGGAGACATTAATAAAACATTGTTAAAATTAGAACAACGATATATTTATGAATTGGACAGTTTGGAACCAAAGGGACTGAATCAAGAAATTGATTTCTCAGTTTTTCTGTGATCACACTAGTCCTTGATACATTTAACTCTGACCATTTGGTTTTGATTTTAAGAAAGATACAATTTATACATTGACTTCTAGGTAACACATATTCTTTACTAAATAGTTGCCTTGCAATCATTTTCAACTACTAGTCCAACCACATTCATAATAATTAGTTCTTATCCTCCAGAGACATTGCCATAGTTTTGCTTCTAATACACACACATTGCCTTTGAAAAGTTCGTTCTTTGCCGTGTAATTTGATCTTAGCCACGCCCCCTTTTTTTGGCACGGTTCTCAGCGTTTACAAAAATGCAGTTTCACTATCGGCTCAGCCTTGCAATCTTTAACGGAGTTGGTTTTTTCCTGAAGCTTTCTCTGCTAGGTAATAGCGTTCCTGTTTTACTTTCTGGTGGTTAGCCTTGGTTTTACAGTACATTGAGTCGTAATACATATCTTTTTGACATTGCACTTTTCACTTCATCTGTTTTAAGGTCTGGTTTACTATTATTGTTTTAACTTTGTGATGTATCTTTTATAAGTCCCTTGTGCACACTGCATGTCTGGATCAGTCACGTTGGCGCTTACAAGATAACTCTTCCTTCTCTGCCCGCATTCATTTGAACCATTTCGAATTGTTTGGAAAGTGAGGGTTCTCAAGATATCGGGCACAAGTGGTGTAGTGCGTTTATTTGAGCCGAAGTATTTAAAGCACAAACTGGACTAGCGTCTGAAAGGGGCAGCCAGCGTTCACTTTAGTATAGATTTCGAGGAGTTCTAATTGTTACCTGAAGAGAAGCATACATAACTGAAACATCAATATGACAGAGCTGAAGATCTTGGTGCAATACAGTTTAAGATTACTGGCATGGATAAAACCTTTTCTATAATCATTACACATATGGTGAAACTTTATCCTGTCAATAGTGAAAAGTAGATTGTCTCGTGCAGAAAATGGGAGAAAACGAGCAGCAGCAAGGCTGGCAACTTAATGTTTCACTTCCTTTCATCCATTTCTCCCCTTTTAATGATCTCGGACACGCGGGCTGCTCGTGGAGATTTACAAATTAGTTTTTCAAGCACCTCTGTTTTTAGTTCCCTGGACATGTTTTTTAATAGGGAGGATTTTATAAGTATACACCTTATCTAACGAGTACTACACGTGCTACCTTACATGTATCATCTTTAACATCGGGAGTGCTAGGACTTGCACACGTTATGTTTAAGGTATATTAAATGTTGAGTCCCTGGATGTTTTCTCCTTTCAAGCAATGTCAGTGTCACTAATAGTTCTCTAATCGTTCTTTCCATATCCCTCTTTTTCCAGATTATTGGACGGTTAACACATTGCTGGGACGGCGCTACAATCCTTAGCACAAGATTGTGTCTACAGTCTAAGAGATTCATTCTGGTACAGTCAGCGGCGTTTCAGTCCACTGACATTAGTTTTTAATTCCGATGGTGTTCCACATAGTGCAGTATTAGCACAATAGTATTCCGGTTTTACAACCCTGAGTGTCCCAGTTACACACAGTTTTTATATACTATTTTTGATAGCAATCTGCCGAAACGCGTTGGGGACTACCAATAAAGCCTCTGTGTCATCACCACTCTTGCTCCTAGTCTTTCCTGTTGATTCTGCAAGAGCTGCTGCTCTTTCTGTGCCTGACCCAAGGAGATGAAGACAGTTACAGGCCCAGGGTGCAGACCCCAGACAATATTCCACGAGTTGCATTTGCAGCTTGAGCATCCTCTGTCATAAAGAAACAAAGCCCTGCAGACTGTTGAAACACAAATCAAATACTCCCAACTCCTGAGAGGGTTTGAGATTGTTAGGGTGATTGATCAATAGCTCCATTTCAGCCACTGAATCACCAGGCTGTATCTGTTCTCTATTTCTCTAGAGAACCCAACGGGATCAACCAGTTGTCCAGGTAAGGGTGAATCCAGATCACACTGCTTGCACAGGAATTTGTTTATTTACTTACTTAACAGGGTTTTTTTTAATACTGCTTTATCATTTCAATCAAAGCAGTTTACATTATAACAAAACTTGGCAAAGAATAGTTAGACCTTACCTGCTAATTAGCCTTCCTGAAGGAACTCCAGTCCAGTCCATCAGTTCTGGGTTGTACTCCCCTTCAAGCAGCTTGGAGACTGAGCACGTCATCATCTTGATGACCCTAGGATATATATACGCTAGCACCTACCACCAGCTCCAGTATCCTATTTACAAAGCAGACTTAACGGAGAGACAATTAAGTAGACCAAACAACTAAAACCTCAGCAGAAAACAAAACTATGAACCCCTCCCCACATGAAGAGGGATACTCCATCCCCCGAAGAGGTGGCAGCTTACCTATGAAAAAACGCACTGCCGAACTCACAGAGCAAGGGAAAAAAAACAGCTCGTCCATTCCGCCGCACTACTTCTGCTCTCTGAGCCTCATGCCAAACATGACCTTCAAGCCCCTGAACCTCAACCTACTCACCTCCACAATATACCATACAGACACAATGGGCAAGATCAGGGACTGGACAGGAGTTCCTTCAGGAATGCTAATTAACAGATACGGTCTAATTACTCTTTCCTAAGCTTCTCTCCAGTCCAGTCCCTCACTTCTGGGATGTAGCAAAGCAGTATTAAATCCAGGAGGGGCCTGCAAGGCTGGCCTGAAGAACCACCCTGCTGAAAACAGCAGCCCCTGCTGCCTGGACATCCAAATGACAGTGCCTAGCAAAGGTGTGCAAGGTAGTCCACGTTGCTGCCCTACAGATATCCAAAGTTAACACCAGACTATACTCTGCCTAAGAGGCCGCCTGGGCTCGCATAGAATGCACCCATTTCCCCACTGGAACAGGCTTGTTTTTCAAAATGTACGCCAAGGCAATGGCATCCCTGATCCATCTGGAAATGGAAGCCTTGGCTGCTGCCTCTCCTTTGCGTGGTCCACTAAACAATATAAACAGGCAATCTGATCTACGGAAGAACTCTGTCATCTTCAGATATTTATTATTTATTTATTTACATTCTCTTATATACCGCGCTATTCTGCATCAGTGCGGTTTACAGTGAACAAATTACATTGAACAGGGCATTATAACTTGGAGATAACTATTTTACAGGGAACATGGGCTATGGAGGGTTAAGCGGCTTGCCCAAGACCACAAGGAGCACCTGTGGGACTAGAAACCCCAGTCCTTCCGGCCCAAGGTTGCTGTCCTCTAGTGGGATTTGAACCCCCGACTTTCCAGCCTGAAGTACCTTGCCCCAACCACTAGGCCACTCCTCCACTCCAAACGGTAGCGCTTCAATGCTCTACAAACATCCAAACGGTGCAAACGCACATCCGCAGTCTCTTCATCCACTCTCAGCAAGGACAGCAGAGAGACCGGCTGATTCACATGAAATGCCGATACCACCATGGGCAAAAAGGATGACACCATCCACAGGACCACCTTTCCCTTGGAAAAAGAAAGGAATGGACGTTGACAAGAAAGGGCCTGTAGCTCCAAAATCTGCCTAGCCAAACAGATAGCCACCAGAAACACACAGTCTTGATGGTGAAGTCCTTCAGGGAAGCTCGTCCCATTGGCTCATAGGACTCCCCCCTGCCAAGGACTCCAATACTGGATTGAGATTCCAGGACGGGACCGCCAACCTTTGAGGTGGACAAAGACGACTCACTGCCCTCAGAAACCACCCCACATCCGAATGCTCACCAAGCAACTTCCCTTGGATCTTCCCCCAGTAACAGGAAATTGATGCCAGGCCCTTCTCAAAGTCTGCCTGCAAGAAGTCCAGGATGTTCGGCACTGAAGTTACCATCAGGTGAATTCCCCGATCGGTGCACCAACCTTCAAAGATGCGCCAGACTAACAAAGGAAAGACAGGCTGACTTCTTTTGAGCCTTCAGTAAGGTTGAGATTATCGAGCCAGAGTACCCTCGCTTCAACAACCTTGCCCTCTCAAGAATCAAACTGTGAGAATCAAGCCAGAGAAGAAGGAAGGCACAGGCTGAATGGAAACTGCCTCTTAAGAAAAAGATAGGAAACCATCTTGGAAAGACAGACCTGGCAGCTCAGAATCTTCCTTGGCTGCAATTTGTTCTACAAGACGACACAGTCTTGAGCGTCGAGCCCTTCAGAGTAGCATGCTTCAACAGCTCAAAGGGCTCAGACATCAGGGCCCCAAGCAGCAGATATATCCCAAGAAGGGATCACAGACTGGATGGGAGGACACAGATGCTGCCTCTCTCCTCCCCCCCCCCTTGAAGAAAGCATGAAACATCTGGGTATAAGGCAAGAGAAAGACTTACCAGCAAATGGGGCTATCAGAATGACCAATCCTTGGTGCGCGTCAATGTACTGAATGACTCTGCCTATGAGAACCCACGGAAGGAACACATACAAACAGACCCTCTGTGGGCCACTTCTGGACCAGGGCATCTAAGCCCTCCGACAACATCTCTCTTCTTCTTCTGTAGAAGCGACTTGCTTTGGCTGAACTCCACCTTACCATGAGGTCCATCACAGGTGGCCCCCAACGGCTTACCACCTGTTCGAACACCTCTGGGCAGAGCTCCCACTCGCCGTGATCCACCTGGACTCAGCTCAGGTAATCAGACGTGACATTTGATCCCTGTTACATGCGCTGCCAACAAGGCCTGAAGGTGAGCCTCCGCCCACTCCAACAGACTGTTTCTTCCTCCAAGGACGGGCTGCCCGTGCCCCCCTGGCGGTTGATATAGGTCACCATGGTCACATTGCTTGAGAACACCTGGACGGCCTTTCTGAGAACCCAGTGCTCGAAGGCTCTAAGTGCAAAGGCATCTCCAGTCTTTTGATCGACCACCGGGCTTCCAGCATGCTCCAGCATCCCTGAGCAATATGTCCCTTGCAGTGGGCTCCCCAGCCGGCCAGGCTAGCATCCATCATCATCAGCTGGATCCACTGGGGGACTTTGAGGGGAGGGGCATGCCCTGCTCCAAGTTCCCCGGATGGAACCACCCCCTGAGAGCTCTTCTGATCATAGGCAGACAGGGGAGCCTCCTTGACAATGGCTGATGTTGATGAGACCAGAACCAGAGAAGGGACTGCTGCAATGGCCTCATGTGGGCCCTTGCCCAGGGAACGAGCTTGAGCATAGCAGACATGGCCCCCAGCACCTGAAGATACTGCCAGGTAGAAGGCTCCTTCATAGCCAAAAAAAAACCTCTGCACTAGCATCCGAAGCTCCCGTGTCAGGTGAACCACGGAAAACCTTGCCACTGCAAGTGTCAAACCTCGCCCCAAGGTACTCGATCTGAGTAGGAATCAACCTGTTCATGGCTAGGTTGATTATCCCAACCTAGACTCCTCAGGCACTCCCACACTCTGTCACCTTGGAGCCTCTTCGGATTTGGCTCCGATCAACCTATCGTCGAGATATGGATGTACCAGAATTCCCTCCTTGTGGAGTGCTGCAGTGACCATCACCATAACCTTGGTGAAAGTGCAGGGAGCTGCTGCCAGGCCAAATGGCAACACCTGAAACTGGAAATGACCCATTGGTACCACAAACTGCAAAAACTGCTGATGGGTCGGCTGGATGGGAATATGCAGGCATGCTTCAGTGAGGCCGAGAGACATTAAAAACTCTCCTGTATGAACTACCACTATCACTGACCTGAGTGTTTTCATGCAAAAAATGTGGCACCCTTAGACAACGGTTAACCTGCTTAAGGTTGAGAATCGGTCAAAAGGACTCCTCTTTTTTAGGGACCACGAAGTAAATGGAGTAGCGACCGCAACCGCACTGGTCTGCAGGTACCGGGACTACCGCCCCTAGGCGTAGAAGCTGTGACAATGTCTTCTTCACCACTGTGGTCCTGCAGGGAGACTGGACGAACGATGGGGAAATTGGCTGTGCTAGCTCGAGAGCATAACCATCTCGAATGACCTCCACAACCCACTGATTGGACATGACCCGGGCCCAGGTGGAGTAAAGCTATCACAGACGATCCCCTACTGGCAGCACCCCTGCCTGGGCACCCCTCGCTTCACTGCAATTTCCTAGGGCCCGAGGAGGAGGCATCAAATCCCCTACTTGCTCTTCAAAACCCCTGACCCTTAGAGGGGAAATGCCCCCCCCTGGTAGGGCGCCAAGCGGGACGTCTGAAACCTCCGGAACTCCCATGGCTGGGTCCGAGCGGGAGCGGGGTTACGACTCTTCTTCGGTTTGTCCTCAGGGAGTCTGCTACCCTTAGAATCTCCCATCTCCTTTACCAACTTGTCCAGATCCTCCCCAGAGTAGCTTCCCCTTAAAAGGTAGCCTACTAAGCCAGGTCTTGGAGGAATCATCAGCTGCCCAGTTCGGAAGCCAGAGGTAGCGACGGGCAGCTACCACCAAGGCCATACTCTCTGAGAGGCCCCTGATGAGATCGTAGTGTGTATCCACGAGATAGGCTGCTCCCAACTCTATCCTTGCAGCCTCCCCTGTCGAATCCCCGGGCAGGTCGCCTGGCTATTGGATCTGCTGCAACCAATGGAGAAAATGCCTGGCCACCAAGGCTCCACACACCGACGCTTGGAGAGTAAGGGCATTGATATCAAAGGCTTTCCTTAACAAGGTATCTAGCTGCCTATCCTGAGTATCCTTAAGAGTGGCACTGCCCTCAACTGGGATCGTGGTCATCTTAGTTACCGCTGACACTGCCATGTCCACCCTCGGGGACTGGAGCAATTCCTTGTCCTGTTCTGGCCATGGATACAGGCGTGCCATGGACCACACACCCTGCAGACCTACCTCTGGCTAGTTCCACTCATCTTGGATCATCTTCTTGACTACCCAGTGGACCAGGAAGACCTGAGTCTTTCACCTGGATGAGCGGATCCTCCAAAGACTCCTCTGCTGGGAGGCCCGCAGAGACATTAAGGGCCTTAAGGACTCGCTGATCAGAACTGGTAGCTCTTCCCTGCGGAAGACCCAAATAATCCAATCCTGCTCCTTCTCCGGGATCTCACCCTCTTCTAGCTCATCTTCTTCATGTTCCAGGTCTGGGGACTCCCCACCCCAGAACTCCAACCGAGGAGAAACCTGTCCCTCATCGCCCGTGAGCCTGGCTCGCTTTGCCACCTATCCCGTGAGCCCTGGCTCCTTCAGGCCCGTAGCCCGCTTTCCAGGGTGCCCCTGCCCCGACACTGAGCCCTGCACTCCTTGCTGTCGCAGACAGAACGCTTTGTGCAAAAGCAGGACGAATTCTGGAGAGAAATCTCCCCAGCCACTCCCCCTCCTCCAGACCCTAGAAAGTATAGGGGCTGGGGCAGGCAAGAGGTTCTGACCTAGGGGAAGGAGGGGCTCCCACCCCAACCTCTGCTTCTGTAGAGTCCCCCGAGTCCAGGGAGAGGGACAGAGGAGGCTCCTGGCCTAAACTCGCCTGAATGCCCTGCTCCAAGGACATAGCCTCCATAGCGCATCCTCTGCACACGCCAGCATCTGAAACTGTTCCTCACCAGGTCCCTCAGACCAAGCATTGCGGTCTCGTCAGCATGGCGCCCCAAAGCGTTCTGTTACTCTCCTTTACCTAAAAAGCAATAGGAGGAAAACTGCAAGGCAATTAAACAAGAATATATCCTTGAGTTATAAATTCTACCTTTTTCCTTCTCCTTTTTTTTTTTTTAATATTAAACAAACTCAAACCAACAGTAAGAAAAGAAAACTACTGTATAAAGGCACCAACGTGCCCAACTAACCGCGAACACGCACAAAAACGCGCAAAGGCAAGGCCTAAACCTTATGTCTCCACTCCTCCCCGGCAGGCCTCTTTTAACCACGCAGACGGCAGCCGCATGTTCTGCTTACCTCCACCCGTGGGCTGCTGCCATGCTCAAGCGCTGCTGGACTTTCCTGCTTCAAAACTGAGCCGCTTCAACGGGCGCCTCCGTGCTCCAGCCACTATCCCGCTTCTAGCTGCCTTCAAGAGCTTCGGCAGCGAGGCAGAACAGCGCAAAATGACTGCCCTGCAGGTGCTGTATCCGCCAATAAGTGGCTCCTCACCCACCTAGGGGATCAAGAGCCACTCCAGCCACCAAGGCCTCATTCGGCACTCTCCCCCGAAGCCTCCTTCTAAATGGCACAACAGGGATGAGTTGGGGGAAGAGGAGGGTAGTTCTTCAGCAGTCCACACACAGAATTATCGCCACAGAACTACTAATAGCAAAAAGTAGAAACTAAAGGAACTAAATAGAAACCCAATTGAAGGAGACATCCAAAATAAACCACGGACCCTATGCTCTCCTTAACCGTCTCTACCAGAAAGCCTAACACCCTGGCTTACTGATCCCCTCAGTTGCTTGGAGACTGAGCATACTGGGGTTGGTGGGAGGTGCCAGTGGTATATATACCCTAGGGTCATCAAGAAGATGATGTGCTCAGTCTCCAAGCTGCTGGAAGGGGATCACAACCCAGAGGCGAGGAACTGGACTGGAGAGATGCTTAGGAATGTACATTAAACAAGGACATTGATAAACTGGATTCTTTTGAGGCAATGGAGGGTTAAGTGACTTGCCCAAGGCCACAAGGAGTGCTAGTGGGAATCGAACTCCGGTCTCTTGGCTCCCAAGCCAGTGCTCTAACCACTCCACCACCACCATTACTTGAGAAACTGAAGGGAGCCATGGCAAAGTCCTGAACCAGAAATGCCCAGGACGCAGAAGCAGAGTAACCACTGATATGATTTTCTGATGGGCATATGAAAATAGGCTTCAACCAGGTCCAGGGATGTAAGGAACTATCCCAACAAAAACAGATGGCCAAGCAGATGGTCTATTCAAAACATGGGGAATCCCGAGTTTGACACTGGCTGCCTTCAGGCTGATGATGGGCTGGAAAGACCCTCCTTTCCAGAGTACCATGAAGTAGATGGAATACTGGTCCTGGTCAGGCTCTATAGAAGGCACGGTTACGATAGCCTGTAACTGCAGGAGATATTGTGAAGTGTCTGACCATTCCTCACTTGAGTGGGGAGCTGCAAGGGGACTATGAAGGCATCCGAGAGGCTCTGCAATTCCAACATGTATCTTGACCCAGGACCTCTAGTACTCATTGGTCTGAAACAGGAATTCTCAACTCTGTCCTTGGGACACACCTAGCTGGGCAGATTTTTCAGAATACTCTGCCTCATTGTATGCAAAACTCTCATATGCATATTCTTTTTCATTGTGGTGAATCCCTAGTCTGAAGTGATCTGCGTCCTGAGAAAATGTGCTGGAGCCATCCCCCTACATTGTGAGGATTTGCTGGCTCAAGAAGCAGCCAAGGGAGTCCCAAGGCCACTGAGAACCCCAAAAGGTCTGGCATTCTTGGACAGAAATTTATAGGGGAAACAAGCAGAGCTGGAGTTTTTGGACATCCTTGGGCATCTTCAGGCTCCACGAGATGTTTGAGATGTTAAGCAAGCACTTTTAGACTATTCCTCCAACAGCCTCTGAGAACAGGCCTTGCTCATGTTCACTAATTTTTCAAGATCTTCTCCAAACAGCATTCCCCAAAAGGGAAGCTAGCTGAAGTGCAACTTGGAGACCAGGTCCACAGACTGACCGGTTGCAAAGCCAGAGCCAACATCTAGCTACCACCACAACTGCCATAGATCTGGAGAACTCTGCTTAGAAAAGGCAGGCCTTGACAAATTTTTTTGGAACCTAGGAGGCAGTCGCCAAAACCAAGGTCACCGTGCATATCCTGCCTCCACCCCCTCTCCCCTAAAAAAAGTGTATCAAAGTTAAGTTTTTAGGTTACAGGGCCTGATTTATTAAGACTATTTTCATGTTTTCCATGGGAAAAAGCTTAATAAATCAGTCTCTTAATGGGCTACTGCACAGTGCCACAAAAGGCAGTGGCTCCACTTCCTCATCCTTGCTCTCCCGCCATCCCCACTGACCCATTAAGCTACACCTGTGTGTGGTGCAGAGATGGAGTGCCTGCATGCGTATGGGCAAAGGTGGGGTGCATGTGTGTGGTGGGAAAGGGGTGCACCTTTTGCACATACACACTGTACCATTTTGCATGCATCCATCCTGTCCCTCCCCCACTCCCAGACTCTCAACTTCATCCTCCCCCCACATTGCACTCACCCTGCTGCCCTCTATCCCCCTCCCCCCACCATTCAAACAAATGGCTGGATGAAAGGGACAGTAAGTTCTACTAAAACCTACTGCCCCAAAGCTTTTTTTCTTTTTTTCTTTTTTAATTAAAGCCTGCCACACAACTGACCCTGCGAGTGTCACAATGGGCACATTCCATGAGGTAAAACAAACTCCCCAAAAAAGCCCGCTGAAAAAAGCAGTACAAGCTATGAAAAGCCACGATCTCAGCAAAGGCACTGCATGCAGCAAAAAGGAGGATCCCAGATCGGGAATCCCTGAGCCTGTCAGAGAAACCCAATCTGGGCTTCGCTGAATCAAATTTTTTTAAAGCTACTTTATGCAGCCAGACAGCCAAATGCAGCACAATTAGTAAGGAGGGAAAAAAAGGCTTAGAAAGCAAATCACAGGCAGCAAAAGGGAAGGGGGCCTGGGCCCAACTTGCCAGCCCCCCAATGTCCTCCTGCTCCACTACACCCCACCAAATGCTAGTAACCCATGGGAAACTGTACTGGATCCTGGACAGCTGTCAGCTTGAGAGGTCAAGGGCGCAACTTTACTCCAAGCACCATAAAGGTCCTATTGAGCTCAATCCTAGGCTACAGCACTGTAGTGTGGGCCAGGAGAGCCAGGTCTATCGGCACTGCTGCACCAGTTCACATACACCTTGCCACCTGCTGGAGGCAGACAATTACTGGCTTCTCTCAGTGCTGCACCACCAAAAGATCTCAAGTCTGTCTCCATCTGCTGGCAAGACAGCATAAGGTGAAAGTAGACCTTACCCGATTATTTTCTTTCCTGGAGTCCCTCCAGTTCAAGTCCAGACAAGTGGGTTATGCTCATCCACCAGTAGGTGGAGACTGAACACAAACTTGAAGCATGCCATAAGTAGCCTGTGCCAGCTAACAAGAGCCAACATGACTCGCAAAGCAGAGAAAACGGAGCCCAACCCACCACTCCAGAGAGGAACTCCTCCACAAAATGTACAGACCCCAAAAAGGAGTTTCCAAAATATGCAAACATTCCCCCATAAGGGGATTTCTGTAATAGGCTTTCCTTACTTGTATTAATTTTTTTGTTGTAGTAAAAACTGAAACGCTGCGAGGACTCAGCAACACAGCAAACCGAATCAACACCAGCAAAACCTAGCATATGCTGTCCCGAATGTGCCTGCAAGAGCCAAACGCAAGACAGCACCCCACAATGCAAAACATCCCAGGTGGGTCCTAGACTGGACTGAAGAGATTCCAGGAAAGAAAATTAGCAGGTAAGGTCTAATTTCACCTTCCAGATCACCGCTCCATTCTAGTCCAGACGAGTGGGACACAGCAAAGCAGTACTGACGATGGGTGGGAATCGAAACCCCGGCCTGCAATGAGGAATAAACTGGAGTTCAAGGAACAACAATTACCAAGTAAGTGTAATTTCTATTTCCTTATGGTCCCTACAGTTTAGTCCTCCACCTCTGGGATGTAATAGAGCAGTAATCATTGGGAGGGTCCTTTCCAGCCGGCCTGCAACACCACCGACCCGAAGCGAGCATCATTCGTCGCCAGAACATCCAGGCAGAAATGCCTACTGAAAGTATGAAGAGAGGACCAGGTGGCCGCTTTACAAATTTCTCCTGGCGGCACCAAACTATGCTCCACCCAAGACGTCGCCTGCGCTCTGGTAGAGTGAGCTCGCAACTCTGTTGGAACTGCTCAACCACACAGAAAGTATGCTGATGCAATCGTCTCTCTAATCCATCTAGAAATGGTCGCCTTCACCGCAGCTTCTCCTTTGCTGGGACCTCCGAACAATACGAATAGACCAGAGGTACTCAAATCCAGTCCTGGAGGGCCGAAAACCAGTCAGGTTTTTGGGATATCCCTAATGAATATGCATGAGATATATTTGCATGCACTGCCTCCATTGTATTTGAACCTCTCTCATGCATATTCATTAGGGATATCCCGAAAACCTGACTGGTATGTGGCCCTCCAGGACTGGATTTGAGTACCTCCGGAATAGATGATACGACTTAAACGTCCTTGTGATTTTCAAATACTGCCATAACACCCGTTTGATGTCCAACCGGCGTAAAGCCCGGTCCGATGCATTCCCTTCCAATGACCCTAGAACGGGCAGAGATACTGTCTGATTCAGATGAAACGGAGAAACCACCTTTGGCAAAGACGACGGAATCGGCCGCAAGACCACCTTTTCCCTGGAAAAGGACAAAAATGGTTCTCTACGGGACAATGCTTGCAGCTCCGAAATTTGCCTCGCCGAGCAGATGGCTACTGCGATGCTTCCGCTTGGGCCCAAGAGCTTACAAGCAGGAAACAGCCTTATGTTGTCCACTTTTGAATAAAGCTTCCCTTGTTGTCACCAGAGGTATTCTGGGACTTGTAGTTAGTTTATTCTTTAAGGACAAATTGTAGTTGTGAGTCGGTGGTTCCAGGCAGCAAGAAAATGTATTTTGTGGGGGATTTCCAGGGTATTTCAGCTCAATACACAAACAAGGCAAAAAGGATGCTTCTCCAACAAAGGATAAATCAGGTAACAGAATGACGTAACAAAAACCTCTTTTCACTGTTCAGCTGTTCTTATTCCCACAAGCTTACACGGAGGACTGCCTCGTGTGGTCATTCAACAGAAATACAGATAAACGTGCAACAGTTGTGATTTTTCTTTTCTCAAAGCAAACTTCTTCTAAGCACTGCTTCTTAGCTTCAGAAGGCAATTAAGCTTAGTAAAACACAGTATTAGCTTTCCTTAATTCTAAGCAGGTATTTCACTTATTCTCTATATTGTTTCACAGTCTCTCAGCTCAGTTCAATAATGTAGACTCTTTTAAACACAATGAGCAATCCATTGGTACAGGTTCACACTCAGAGCTTGGCAAACAGGAATCTATTTACATTCCTTCTATGGCATCAGGATATATGGTATCTCTATCAAAGTTACAAACTCTCCCAGACTTTCTCTCCTTTAGAAATTCCTGGAACTGATTCCACAGCAATTCAGCTTGTAAAGGCACAGTTGTATTAGGGGAGTGAACTTTTCCCTCAAACTCCTCTCTCAGTGCTTCTAGCTTTGAAGACTCAGCTGTTCTGCTTTTATCAGGGCTATGACTTTTCCCATACGTAAAACTTTCCACCCACCTCTTAGCAGTAGACGGTGAGGGCTCTGCTTCCTAGACCTTAGCAATAGCAAACTATTTCTCTGTTGATTTCTCAGCTCTGAAACTGCTGGCTTTACCTTGGGAATGGTTCCTCAGACAAGCGCTGATTTCTTTCTTCCTGGGATCCTCCAGGCTCTGAAATTCAGCCTCCTTATGTCCTTCTCCAGGCCCTCTTAGGTAGCTGCTTTCCTGGGAGTTTTCTTCTTTCTTTCTTTCTCCTCCAGCTATGCTCAGCCTTGCTCTCTCTGTTGTCCTTTGCCTTCCTCCTTCCCTCCCTGTTCTGCTCTGCTCGGGGTTTTAAGAACCGTTGGCTGCTAGGCACTCCCTGTTCTCGGCACCTGTGTGACCAATCATCAGGCAAGCTGTCTCCACCCCTGAGCTAGGGCATGGCCTGACCTTAGCAGGGAGCTGGGGGTTTTTCTGATCTGGCTTGCAAGTCTTATGCACAAGTGAACTGTCATTCATTTCAAAGGGGAAACTAGGATTTTCTTCCACTTCCATGTCTTTCTGGGAGCTTCCATCACTACACTACCAAAAACACCATTTTCAAAGTCAAATCTTTAACTGACGCCTTGTGAAAGGGCTCAAAAGGTTCGTTAATTAACGCCCCCAAGACCAAATTGAGATCCCACAGCGGAACCACGATTCTAAGGGCAGGCCGCAGCCTGGCCATTGCTTTAAGAAAATGCAGAACATCTGCATTCGCACCCAGCACTACGCCTCTATAACAAGAAATCGCTGCTAACTGCACTCAAGGAACTGCCTGCCAGACCCTTATCAAATCCATCTTGCAGGAAACTTAAGACTAAGGCAATGGATACTGTAGCCGCTCGAACTTGCCACCGCGAGCACCAGTCCTCAAAAATATGCCAAATGCGAACATACGTCAGAGACGTAGACGTTTTCTTTGCTCGAAGTAGCGTTGCTATGACTGCTCCAGAATGACCTCTCTTCTTCACCCTCGCCCTTTCAATGGCCAAACCGTAAGTGAGAACTGATCCATTTGCGGCATTCAAAGTGGCCCCTGCACAAACAGAACCTCTGACGCCGGTAATCTCCACGGATCCCCATCTAGCAGCCGAATGAGATCGGCATACCACAGACGTCTTGGCCAGTCCAGAGCCACCAGCAACACTCTTCCCCGATGAGCCTTGATACAGTGAACCACTCGGCCTATGAGCGCCCACAGGGGAAGTACATATAGTAGACCTTCCGACGGCCAATGCTGCATCAGTGTGTCAATCCCTTCCGACATCCTCTTGCGCCGTCTGCTGTAGAAACGACTCGCCTTCGCCGACTGAAAGGTCACCATTAGATCCATGACCGGCTGCCCCCAGCTGTGGGCTACTTGTGCAAACACATCCGGATGCAACTCCCATTCTCCGGCATCCACATGAACCCTGCTGAGGAAATCTGCCATCACATTGTCCTTCCCCGCAATGTGCGCTGCCGAGATCGCTGAAAGTCGATTCTCTACCCAAGAGAACAGCGTCTCTGCATCCTCTTCCATGGCTGCGCTTCCTGTTCCGCCCTGCCGATTGATGTAGGCTACCGTTGCGGAATTGTCCGACAGCACTCGCACTGCTTGACCCGTCACCGTCGCTTCGAACACTTTCAGCGCCAAGTAGACAGCTCTCAGCTCCAGTCAATTGATTGGCCATCCGCTCTCTTGAACGGTCCACGTGCCTTGTGCGAAGAGATCCGCGCAATGAGCTCCCCATCCCGCAAGACTCATGTCCGTCAACAATGGGAGCCACTCCGGCTGCTCCAGCAGCATTCCTGCTTTCAAGGACCCTGGAAGAAGCCACCACCGCAATGACTGCCTGACCTTGAGGACAAGGAAGCCGTTTGCTCAACGAGTCGGACTGATGCGACCAACGGCAAAGCAGAGCCCGCTGCAAGGGGCGCATATGAAATCTGGCCCATGGCACCGCTTCCAAAGATTCTGCCATCATTCCCAGCACATCAAAGTAACTCCATGCTGCCGGTGCTGGAGCAGCCCTGAACTTGCGGACCAACTGTCGAAGAACTTGGACTCTCCAATGCGGTAGGAACACCGCTCCATTCCGAGTGTCGAAGCGGATCCCCAAATATTCGAGATCCTGGGATGGCACCAAGCAACTTTTAGCCGAGTTGACCACCCAGCCCAAACTCTGCAAAAACTTTACTACTTTGTTACCTGAACGCTCTCGGCCTTGGACTTTTGCTCAAATTAACCAATCGTCGAGATAAGGATGAACCAGAATTCCTTCCTTGCACAACGCTGCCACCACCACCACCATGATCTTGGTGAATGTCTGCGGCGCCGTCGCTAGACTAAAAGGCAATGCCTGGAACTGATAATGCCCCCACAATAGGGCGAAGCGCAGAAACGTTTGATGAGAGGTCCTGATCGGAATGTACAAATAAGCTTCCGTAAGATCGAGGGAAGTCAAGTACTCTCCTTGGCGCACCACCACAATGACCAACCTCAACGTCTCCATTCTGAAATGCGGTACCCGAAGACACCAATTCACTCCTTTGAAGTCCAAAACAGGCCACAGGGATCAGTCTTTTAGTACTACAAAATAAATGGAGTATCGACCTGCACCGTAAACTTCTATCGGGACGGGCGTGACCACTCCAATTCGCAAAAACCGATTTAATGTATCACAGACTGCAAGAGTTTTCCTTTGACCCTTGCAGGGAGACCTTACAAACGACTCTCGAATCGGCCTTGCCAACTCCAGCGCATAACCCTCGCGAATTATCTCCAACACCCACTGATCGGTCGTTATTTGGGTCCAAGCAAGAAGACATCCCCGAAGTCGCCCGCCTTTGGTTGGCTTCCTACTGGGACCCGCCTCATTTCATTGCGGTTTTCGAGTTGCTGTTGCAGCCGCTGCTGCGAAACCTCTACTTGCTCCACGAAACCCCCGAAATCCCTGGGCCCTAGGAGTAAATCTTCTCTCTGAAAACCACCCAAGCGAGAAGTACGGAATCTCCTGAAGTCCCGAAACTGACCCAGAAGGGCCTGGGGAAACTTCCCCTGCTTAGGCCTGTTCTCCGGGAGCCTTCCACCTTTAGACTCCCCTAAATCCTTAACCAACTTGTCAAAATCTTCTCCAAACAGCTTCCCTTTAAAACAGAAGCTTACTAAGGCACGACTTTAACGAGCCATCGGCCGCCCAATTCCTCAGCCATAAGGATCTGCAGGCAGCAACCAGCAACGCCATGCTATTAGCTAGCGCTCTGATCAAGTCGTAATGCACATCCGCCAAATATGCCGATCTCAACTCAATGCGATCCAGCTCTCACACTTTCCTGCTCCAATTGCGGAGACTGCCGCAAGCGCTGCGACCATCGAAGACACAATCTGGCCACCCACGCCCCACAGATGGAGGCCTGTAAGACAGAGCATCTGCTTCAAAACATTGTTTTAACAAACCATCCACTTTCCTATCCTGCGCATCCTTTAACGCCGCACTACCTTCCACTGGGATAGTGGTCTTCTTCGTTACTGCTGAGACTGCTGCATCAATTCGCTGAGACCTGAACCTCTCCTTATCCTTATCCGCCAGGGGGTAAAGCCTGTTCATAGTCTTGATTCCTCTAAGTCCTGCTTCTGGTTGATTCCACTCCTCTTGGATCATCCGTCTACTATGCGGTGGATGGGAAACACCACTTCCATTTGCCTCACCGCCTGAATAATGGGATCCTCCCCATTTTCTTCCTCGGTTGGCTGTTCCGTAGCCAGATGCAGTGTCTGGAGGGATTCTGTGATAAAAGCCGTCAGCTCATCCTTCAGGAATACCCAAATGATTTTCGCTTGATCCTCAGGCTCTGGAATTTCTCCTTCCTCTGGTTCCTCCATCCCTGCCTCGAGTTCTGCCTCCATGTCCTCTGTCTTTTGCCACTCCAAATCTGTGGGAGATAGCTCATGAGGCCATGGCCTTTTTGGGGTTCTCCGAGAACTGCAACCTGCTTCCGGTATTCCAGGCTGCAGCATCGCACTAGCCAGTGGCAATGGTTCCGGCAATTTCCCTTGCCGCCTCAAACAGAACGCCTGATGCATGGTTAAAACAAAGTCTGGACAGAAATCCCCCAATTGTGGCCCCGGACTCATAGCCGGTACCGCTCCTGACGGGGTGACGGAAACTTCCTGACCAGCCCCCAACAAAGAGGGCAATAAGCACTCTCCTTCAACTCCAGCCGCTAACCCCCGGGGTTGCTGATCCACCTTAACTTCCATATGCTGCTCTACATTGTTTGAAACTGTAGCGCAGCCCCGGAAGATCCCGGAGTCAGCAACAGTACCTCTGCCGGCGCCACAGACCACACACAGAGGACAGGATGCCATATGCCCGACACCCCTACCACTCTGCAACAGCCAACTACCAAATGCCCCACAACTCAGGGCTTTTTTTTTTCTTTTTGTATAAAGACAAAGAAAGTAATGCACTCAATTAAACTGAGACCAACTAGCCTATCTCTAGAGCCAAATCTCCTCACAGGAATGAAGGCTCCCTTCAGATAACTCCCCAACCTAAATGCCACCAAACCAAAGCATTGCTGATAGGAAAAATGCGCCGGGAAAAGATTCCAGAAGTACTGCCATCTCTGATGTGAACACCTGCCACGCGGTGAACACGCGTCCAAAATGGCTACCGCTGCTGTAACTGAAATGGCGCCAAACTCACAGTGCCTAGCCGCGACCTTTTCAGGGCCCATTCCTGCTTGCCTGCCTGATTCTCTCTGCCCCCAAGCACCGTACCTTTTCTGCCGCTTGTAGCTGTCTCCTGTTGCTTC
This sequence comes from Ichthyophis bannanicus, assembly GCA_033557465.1. Taxonomy (NCBI): domain Eukaryota; kingdom Metazoa; phylum Chordata; class Amphibia; order Gymnophiona; family Ichthyophiidae; genus Ichthyophis; species Ichthyophis bannanicus. Next base: position 79,869,792 of record CM066048.1, read on the forward strand.
TGCAGAGCTCCAGCTCATGCGGACCCGCTCAGCTCCAGAGCGAGCGTAGAGCCACCGGACGAGCTTACTGCCACAGTGTGCCTCTCACTGGAGCAGGATTGCGGCTGACCCAGGCGCCGAACAATCACTGCTGTTTGTAACAGGGCTCTCCTCCGTATCAGCGAGGAAGAGAGTTCTGCATGAGGAATTGTCCCATCGGCAAGTCAAGTGACTGAAAAGGCAGGCAGGATCCGGCACAGAGGTAAAAGCCTCCATTTTTTTATTTTTTTAAACACACAGTACAAAATTAAATCAATTCAGGGAATAGGGATAAAACACCACCAATCTAACCACTCCTTATCCGTTCCTCAAGTGAGCCCAGCACTTAGGCTCACTACGTCCTTCTGCTGCATGGAGACTGGACACACTGGGGCTGATGGGAGAGACCAGCAGACTATATCCAGTGATGTCACGATTTTGACATGCCCAGTCTCCAAGCTGCAGGAGGAGGTACACAACCCAGAGGTGGAGGACTAAACTGGAGGGATGATAAGGAATTCACATGTAAGGTAGCTCCGAAGATTCCAGTGATTTATACAGTGCCTAAAATTCACAAGTCTCTTATTAATCCTCCTGGCCACCTGATAGTGTCATGCTGTGGATCTTTATGGGAACCAGTAACCAAATTTTGTGATTATCTTCTGCAGCCAGCAGCAGCTCAGATGAGGTCGTACATACAGGACACTGCCCATTTCCTATGCCGGTTGGACCCTTATGTGTTTTCTTTTTTTTTTTTTTTTTAATTTTCTATTTATTGATTTTTACAAAAAATCCAAGCAAAACACACTTGAATGGAAAATAAAGGAAACAGGTTACATAGGTCAGCAAACATCCAACCCCACATGTAATTAATATAACAGGAAATCAAAACAAAAACCTGTTCCTACCACAGCCCACAAAGAGAGGGAGAATCCAACTAAGAAAAAGAACCCTTATGTGTTTTCAATCACCCACATTTTTGGTGACATTGGATGTACAGGCATTTAAAACAAATATTTATCAAGAGGCAGCTCTTCAATGTCTTTCTACATATCCTTTGGACTTGCCATCACTTACCGAGAGTGTTTTTAATGGATCTGTTGAAAATGGTGTTAATCATTTCTGATATCATGGTCAATTCTATTTACAGACTTTTGGAACTGCCCCTTCCATAGCCACTATCTACATGGCAAAATGCTTCAGAAGTCATATCTCTATCCCTCTGATAGGTTTAAGTTCTTTTGGAAGAGATTCCTCAATATTTTTGTGTGGACTGGCACCCTACTTGATTTACAACAATTTCTGGAGTGGCTAAACATGATAAAATCTAACGTAACATTTAAATCTCACATTGATCTGTATTCCATTGAATTTTTGGACATTTTGATTTATTCTACAGCAGATGGGTTGCAGACTACACTCTCACAAACCAGTTCAAAGGAATACTTTATTACGGTTCCAGAGCCATCATCCAGCCTATTTATGCCATGGGCTCCTATGTGGTCAATTTTTGCATCTCAGACTCATATGTTCTACTCTGAGTTTAAACGGCATGCTAACGAATTACAGGATAGTTTGTTTGCTCGTGGTTATCCCAGGAATGTAGTAATTCAGGCTAATAAAAGGGCCCATTTTTCCCACAGGGAATGACTTATGCAACCCACATTAGACCAGCCTCCAATTGATGATTGGATTACTGGGGTTTTACCCTTCATGAGTGATATACAAGATGTTACCAGGTTGTTGTACAAACAATGGTCCATTTTGCGGTTGCATTCTTGTTTTTACCAACAACTGATGGTGGCTTATTCTAGGGGCTCCAATCTCAGTGATCGCATGGTTCACTCTGCAACTGGAGTGGATCGCCCACTTTTGTCACATGTTGATCCTGGCCACTATGCGTGTGAGACTTGCCATTATTGTGACACTATTCTCTAAGGGAATGTTTGACATCACAAGATCGAGGTTTAAAATTGCACTCTAGGTGGCACACTACCTGTTCAACCTTTGTGGTGTATCTAATTGCTTGCCCATGTGATCTTTTCTACATGGGCCATACTATTTGGCCCCTATGGGGGAACGCTGCTTAGCGCACAAACATGGTTTCAACAACTTCACTGGAGGGTTATAGATCATGTTCCGCTAAACCCTAGAGGTGGTGATAGTCTCTAAGCGTCAGTGGCTTGAACAGCAATGGATATATATCAGTTGCGTTTTATTTCCCCTTTGGGTTTAAAAGTCTGGAAATTGACTGGGCAAGTCTTTTCTGATTTTGACCAATCACGGAGGGAATCCCTTTTTCATGGGTTTCCCCTCTGTTTTGATTGGTCTATGCATTGTTTATCGTCATGGCTGATGTCCAACACCATCCTTTAAAATGGTGGATGGATATTTTCATTTTCACAAGCACCGTTATGCTGCTTGCTGGACCTGGGAATCTTCTCAATACCTGCTGCAGGACCATGGAACTTTGGTCCGACACATGACACATCGAGTGCAGAGATTCTCTTGTTATTTTTGGTCCTCGAGCGCTTCCATCGAGATAAGTACAAGAGCTCATGCAATAAATAAAATGATTAAAAAGGAGGTGCCTTTTGTGAGAGGGCATTGTTCACTCCCTTTTAGGTTTCTCAGACATATGTATTTGAATGAATGAATGATTTTAAAATACCTATTTGGTGTTTTGGGAGGTTCTTTCCGTCCACTGAACCACAGGGTATTGCTCCCTGGACTTCTCCGAGTTTGACTGAATCAGCCAGACAGTCATCCAGGTATGGGTAGACTGAATTCATATTTGTGCAGGAATGCCACCACAACTACCATGACCTAGAAAAGGTGCAAGGAGCCATGGCCAGAGCTTGAAATTTGAAACGGCGACCTAGGATATAGAAGTGGAGGAACCGCCGAAACCGTTCCCAGATAGGGATCTTTAAGTAGGCTTTGGTAAGCTCTAGGGAGAAACTTCCCGTCAGGCCAACAGAACGAATAACCTGATTTTCTGCATGCAGAAAATGGAGCCTGGCATTGACTGCCTTCAGATCTAGGGTGGGTCAGAAGGTACCAGCTCTTCTTGAGCACTATGAAGTATGTTTATGTTTATGCAATTTCTTGATATACCACCCAGACTGAAGGGCATCAGAGCAGTTTACAATCACTACAAACAGGTACTAGATACATTCCTTCGTCCCCAAAGGGCTCACAATCTACATGTGTACCTGAGGCAACAGGGTTAAGTGACTTGCCCAAGGCCATAAGGAGTGCCTAAAAGACTAGAAACCTCAGTCCCTCCGGCCTAAGATTGCTGTCCCTAGGCAGGAATTGAACCTCCCGGCCCTCTGATCTGAAGTACTCTGTCTCAACCACTAGGCCACTCCTCCCTCCAGTAGGTGGACCACCACCCCTGACCCTGCTCTGAAGGAGGCACAGGTGAAATAGCCTGCAATCTTAAGAGGCACTGAAGAATTTCTTTGACTGTGACCCACAGGGAGACTCCACAAAGGTGCCCGCAAAGGCTTTGAAAATTCCAGTGTGCATCTTTTATTTAGGACCTCTAGAACTTGCTGATCTGAGGTGCTTTGGGTTTACTCAAAGAAATATCTACCTCTTGAAAGGACCCACTATATCTTATCCTGGGGGTTCCTGGCTCAGAGTTAAGCTGTGGTTGAGCTATGAAACTGCTGAGAGCTCTGAAGCAGCTGAGTCTAAGATCTAGCAGTATAGGCTGAGGAGGCCTTACTTGGACTCCTAGCAGTTCAAGTGCATCTCCAGGATCCTGTAAGGCCCTATAGGGTGCACTCCTGCTGCCCCCCTCCCCTGGTCCACCTTCAGGGAACTGCCAAGGATGTGCCCCGCCAAGGTCTTTCACCTACTTCTCCAGGTCCTCTCCAAAGGTGAAATTAGACTTACCTGCTAATTGTTGTTCCTTGAGGAACTCCAGTCCAGTCCCGAACCTCTGGGGTTTTGCTCCTCCTCCAGCAGCTTGGAGACTGAGAAACGTCATCCTTTTGATGACACCAGCATAAAGACACAGGAACCGCCTCCTGCTGACTCCAGTAACCTATTGACAAAGCAGACTCACCGGAGCAACAATTAAAGTAGTAAACACTACTAACCAACTTAACATAACTTAACTAGTAACTTTTATATTAACTTTCTTTGAAATGCTGAGATCCGCCATTTCCTGTTATGGAGGCTAGTAACCGCCTCTGAACCGCTATCGATACAATCCCCCTTTTTATAAGCCATAACAGTTACAGCTACACATTCAGATTACCTGTAAAAAATATTTTGCTTCAGGCTATAGTCCAAGGAAATTACTAGGGAGGAATAGGGGACTAGACTGGAGTTCCTCAAGGAACAACAATTAGCAGGTAAGTCTAATTTCACCTTCCTTATCATCCCTCCAGTCTAGTCCTGAACCTCTGGGGATGTAACAGAGCAGTGAAAAACTCAACGGGAGGGCCCTGCTAAACCAGCCTGAAGCACCACTGCTCCAAAGCAGGTATCCCTTTCCACTTGAACATCTCAACGGTAATGTCTGACAAAGGAATGTAAAGAAGACCAAGTAGCCGCCTTACAAATTTCAACTGCCGGTATGAAACTGCACTCCGCCCACAACATTGCTTGCACTCTAGTCGAATGAGCTCTAAGTCCTTCTGGCACTGATTTGCCCTTCAAAATATATGCGGACGCTATCACCTCTTTAAGCCATCTGGCAATGGAAGCTTTTGACGCTGCTTCTCCTTTCCTTGCTCCTCCAAACAAAACAAAATCTATCCGACCTGCGGAAAGATGCAGTACTTCTTAAATACTTCTTTAAATGAGCAACGCACATCTAACCGATGAAATTGTGCTGAAGATGCACTAGCACTGCTTTCTGCAAAAACTGGCAGAGAAACCACCTGCTCACATGAAAAGGTGACACTACTTTGGGCAAAAAGGACGGCATTGGCCTCAAGACGACCTTCGTATCACTAAAAACCAGAAAGGGCTTCCTATACGACAACGCTTGCAATGCTGAGATTCTTTGTGCCGAAGAAATAGCCACTAGAAAACACCACCTTGAGAGTAAGGTCCTTCAGCGACACTCTAGACAATGGTTCGAAAGACTCGCGCACCAAAGCCTCCAGTACTAAATGTAGATCCCACGTTGGCACAACCTGCCTACATGGCGGTCGCAAAAGCGACACTGCTCTCAAAACATTTGATATCTGGATGTCCTCCCATCGTCTCTCCTTTTATTTTACCTCTAACAGGACAGCACCGCCAACTGCACCCTTAAGGATGCAGCAGCTAACCCTTTCTCAAATTCATCCTGCAAAAAGGCTAGCACCTTAGGTATCGAAGCTTTTAAGGCTTTAACCTTCCTGTCAACACACCAAGCTTTGAAAACATGCCAGATACGAATATACGCCAAAGAAGTTGATCTCTGCCGAGCCCTCAACAAGATGGAAACCACCGCTGTGGAGTAACCTCTCGCTGTCAACCTTGCCCTTTCAATAGCCAAGCCATAAGCGAGAACCGATCCACCTGCAGCATGAGCAGCAGGCCCTGGAATAACAGGTCCCTCCGAGCTGGAAGTTGCCACGGCTTGCCTACCAATAGCCTCATCAGATCTGCATACCAAGGGTGTCTTGGCCAATCCGGCACAATTAAGATTACCTGTCCTCTGTGAAGCTCTATTCACTGCAACACCCGATCTATTAACACCCAAGGTGGAAACATGTACAGGAGTTGCCCTTCTGGCCAGGGCTGTATTAGCACATCCAGACCTTCCGACATCCTTTCCCGTCTTCTGCTGAAGAACCGATTGGCCTTCGCGGATTGGAACATTGCCATGAGATCTATTACTGGCGGACCCCAGCGGCGTACCACCATTTCGAACATTTGCGGATGTAGAACCCACCCCCCTGAGTACACTCTTACTCGACTCAGAAAATCAGCTTCTACATTTTCCACTCCTGCCACATGTGCTGCCGACAACGCCAGCAGATGCCTCTCGGCCCACTCGAATAACTGCTCAGCCTCAGCTTCTAGTGCTACACTGTTGGTGCCCCCTTGACGGTTGATATAGGCCACTGCCATCGCATTATCGGAAAACATTCGAATGGCCTTTCATTGAAGACAACGCTGAAAAACGAAGTGCCAGGGTTACTGCCCGCAATGCCAACCTGTTGATCGACCAGACCTTCTCCAGATCGGTCCAAATCCCTAGTGCGAACTGTCCTTGGACGTGAGCTCCCCAGCCTGATAGGCTTGCGTCCGTTGTTAGGGGTATCCAACTCAGTGCATCTAAAGGAATTCCCTTTTCCAGATTCCCTGGACGTAACCACCATCACAGAGCCTGACGCGTCTCTGGTAGACAGGGTAGTAGCCGAGATAAACAGTCCTCCTGGTGTGACCACCATCTGAGCAACGCTCTCTGTAACGGCCTCATGTGGGCTCTCGCCCACGGCACTAACTCGAGTGTCACAGCCATGGTACCAAGTAATTGTAGGTAATGCCAGGAAGTGGGATTCCTGTTGTCCATAAACCTGCGGACTAGCTTTCTCAATCCTTGTGCCCATTGCTGTGGCAGAAACACCTTTCCGACTCCTGTATTGAAACGAGCTCCCAGGTATTCCAAATTCTGCGATGGGTTCAACATAGAAATTACACTTACCTGGTAATTGTCGTTCCTTGAGTGACGATAGTTTAGTCCTCCACCTCTGGTTTATGTACCTCCTCCTGCAGCTTGGAGACTGGGCATGTCAAAGTCGTGACATCACTGGATATAGCCTGCTGGTATCTCCCATTAGCCCCCAGTGTGTCCAGTCTCCATGCACCAGGTGTTCAAAGGAGGGACAAGACCAGCCTCCACCCAAGAAGATGCCTGAGCCCGCATAGTGAGCCCGCAAACTAGAGGGCACCAGAAAGCTGTTCAATAGATACATGATAGCCTCTTAGAAGTTGACTGCCTGCGAGCCTGCAGTAAGGTATCAACGACCTGAGGTGAATAACTTCAGCACCTCAGCCTAGCCCTCTCAAGAGCCATGCCGTTAAGCAAGGAGCCACGTCTGGCATCCGCACCGGCCCCTATGAGAGCAGGTCCATCTCTGCTAGCAGAAAAAACCATTCTACAATGAGCAGCCACACTAGATCCTCATACCACTGGCTTTGAGGCCAGTCCAGCGCAGCCAGCATCACTCTCCCTCGATAAGACTATCTGCTGCAGGACCCGACTGATCAGGGGCCACAGCGAAAGCAGCTATGCACTGGGACAGGGTATTGAGTCCCTCAGACATGCATGCCCTGCAGTGACTGAAGAACTGATTGACCTTTGCATTCGCTAGGAACGCCATTACCGTTACCGTTTGGCTTAGCTGCGGCTCCACAAACCTTCACCAAGGTGATGGTAGTAGTGGTGGCATTGTTGCGAAAGGACAGGGTGCTGGTGCACCCCTATTTAGACGATTGGTTGATCCGAGCGAAGTCCAGAGCCAAGAGCGAGTCGGCTACGGCCAAAGTGGTGGCAGTCTTACAAAGTCTCGGATGGGTAGCCGATGTGGCAAAGAGCAGTTCCTTATCTTTCCTCCAGTTTAGTCCTCCACCTCTGGGTCGTGTACTTCCTCCTGCTGCTTGGAGACTGGGCATGTCAAAGTCGTGACATCACTGGATATAGCCTGCTGGTATCTCCCATCAGCCCCCAGTGTACTATTGACAAAGCAAACTAAAAAGGAACAAATAAGTAGCTATAACATAACTTTAAATAAACTATCCATTCCTCAACCTGAGGAACCTTTTTAACCTTATTAGTCATAGACAGATATATAGATATAGATATATCGATATAGATATAGATTATTTGTTTTTGTTTTGTTTTACTTTACGTTCACGTTTCCCTTATGCAATCACGTTTCCTGTACTACCCCCTCACTTAAATAAAGAGAGAAGGAAGAAACAGATCAGATCGGGATACTCACTGCGATCCAGAATTGGAAAGGATCTCTCTACTCCTTGAAATTGATGCTTCACTCCACCTGAAAATAAACTCTGAAATCACACACCCCCGAGCGGGAACGAGGACTAAACTGTCGTCACTCAAGGAACAACAATTACCAAGTAAGTGTAATTTCTATTTCCTTATCGTTCCTCCAGTTTAGTCCTCCACCTCTGGAAAGTAACAGAGCAGTAATTATTGGGAGGGACCCTTCCAGCCAGCATGCAATACCACCGATCCGAAAAAGTCATCATTTACTGCTAAGTCCTCCAGACAGTAGTGCTTACTGAAAGAACAAACAGCGGACCAGAAGGCTGCTCTACAAACGTCCCTTGGCGGAACTAAACTGTACTCTGCCCGTGAAACGGCTTGTGCTCTGGTAACATGTGTTCATAACCCCGTTAATGCCGACCGGCCCCGCAGCAGATCTGCTGCACCAATCGCCTCTTTAATCCATCTAGAAATGGACGCCTTCGCTGCCGCTGCCCCACTGCAAAAAACTCCAAACACCACGAACAGACGGTCCAAAGTGTGGTAAGTCTCCGAAAGATACAAGTACAGCCGCAGCACCCACTTTATGTCTAAAACGGTACAAACCCCGGCCAGATGCGGTTCGCCCCAGCGACCATAACACTGGAAGAAACCCCATCCACCCGAGTTGAAACGGAGACACCATCTTAGGTAAAATGGACAGCACTGGCTGCAACACCCCCTTTTCCGAGAAAAGGACAAGGATGGTTCTCCACGAGACAGCACCTGCCGTCCTGAAATCCGACTCGCCGATCAGCTGGTTATCAAAATTACCATCCGCAAAGACAAAGGCCTAACCGACGCCCTGTGTAAAGGCTCAAAATATTCCTTAGTCAACGCCACTAAAGCAATTTGAGACCCCGTGGGGAACCTACAATTCCATGCAAGGACCGCAGCCAGGTCACCGCTCTCAAAAAACGTGACACTTCGGCATGGATCCCGAGAGCCAGAACTTGCACCTTGCCTCCCTAGCAATGCAACGCTGTCAACTTAACTCTTAAGGCACTAACCGCCAGGCCCTTAAGAAATCCTTCTTGTAGAAAACTCTAAACTACAGAAACTAAGGCAGCCACAGCCCGCACTTGCTCCCGCGAGCACCAATCCTCAAACATGAGCCATAAGCGACCCCACACCTCGCCCTTCCAATGGCCAGATCGTAAGCGAGAATCGAACCACCCAAGGCTGCCGAAGCAGACCTGGTAGTAACTGAGTTACTGGGTTTTGTTTTGGGGTTTTTTTGCCTCAACGCAAGGCCGAAATGACCTCTCCTGAGTAATCTGCCTTACTTAACCTCACCCCTTTCATTGGCCAGGACTGTGGAAAGACAGCTGTTCCACCGTCAGCCATCTACCCCGATCTCCTTCTAACCGTTGAAGTACGACTGGATAACGCGGATGCTGCAGCTAGCCCAGGGCCACTAACGGAACTGTTCCTTGATGGGCCTCAAGGCCCCGAAGCTCTCGCCCTATGAGAGCCCCCTAAAAAAAAAAACAGAGAGATGTAGTGAAGCCCTCTCATGTTAAATGTAACTAAGTATGACGTGATGTAACCACTTTAATTGAAGGGCGAGGTGGTATTGAACTTTGTCCAAATAGAAAGAACCCGACAGCTGCTCCTGCTGAATCAGAGCGTCGAGCCCTTCAGACTCCTCTCTCGATGTCTGCTGTAGAAGCGACTATCCTTCGCTGATGGAAGAGCCCAAATCCAGCCTATGCATCTGACTTTGCAGTAGGAACTGTACATTTTCTCCTGCCATCATGTGCTACAATTATTGAAACATTATCCACTGCTATATTTTTTCCTTTTTCAAGCAAATGATGTGCCTTCCGCCACATACATACTTCCTTTCCGCAACATAGGGCCTCTATGGCACCTTTTACTAAGGTGCAATACGTTTTTGCACTTATCACGGGTTTTTTTGCATAAAACATAATGCGCCAAAGTGCCAAAGTCATGTGCTGATAGGGATGTGAGCAGAATATTTCCCCACAGAAAGGTATCCTGCGTGGCTGTGGTATTCGCCCCGGCCACCAACCATTGAGGTTGTGTTAAGTGCATCTGTGCTAATCACAACATTGCCAGCATGCCATGTGTATCCCGATGCTAACTGCACTGTGCTCGCCACTGTGCTGTACTTGGATTCTCTATAGCACAGAGAACTATTCAGGCAATTGGTAACAGACCCCACACGTGAAGGGGCCATACTGGACTTGGTGCTTACCAATGGTGAAAGTGTTTCTGATGTTGTAGTAGGAGATCATTTTGCATCCAGTGATCACCAGATGGTGTGGTTCAGTATTAGGACTAGGGCTGTTAGAATCCATTCAAAAGGTGAGGATCTTAGACTTTAGGAAGACTAACTTTGCCAAGATGGGCCAATACCTCAGGGAGTCGTTAGCGGGATGGGAACAGCTGGGGGATGTAGGAAAACAGTGGGCAAAACTGAAAGGGGATATTTTAAGGGCAACCAACCTTTTTGTTAAAATGGTAAACAAAGGTAAAAGGAAAAGAAGACCGCTATTGTTTTCAAAAGAAGTAGCTGAGAAAGTGAAGAAAAAGAGGGAGGCTTTCATGAAATACAAAAGATCACAGAGAGAGGAAGACAGGCATCTGTATTTGGAAAAACTTAGAGAAGCTAGCAAAGTAGTCAGGAAGGCAAAGATTCAAAAGGAGGAGGAAATAGCCAATACAATAAAATGGGGGGATAAGACATTTTTCAGATATATTAGTGAGAAGAGGAAGGGCAAAAGTGGTATTGTCAGACTCAAGGGTGCAGGGGAGGAATATGTAGAAGCTGATAAGGATAAAGCGGAATTGCTTAACAAATATTTCTGTTCTGTGTTCACAGATGAAGAACCAGGAAGAGGACCTCAGAAAACACCCACAAACAGGAACAGAAGCGAGGGACATCTTGAACAATTTTCAGAAGACTGTTCGTGAGAAACTAGCTCTACTTAAAGTAGACAAAGCGATGGGACTGGATGGGATACACCCTAGAATACTGAGGGAACTTGGGGACATTCTAGCAGCTCCACTGACTGACCTTTTCAATGCCTCACTGGAGTCGGGAGTGGTGCCAAAGGACTGGAGAGAGGCTCATGTGGTGCCTTTACACAAAAGCGGAAGTAAGGATGTGGTTGAAAACTACAGGCTGGTTAGTTTAACTTCGGTGGTGAGTAAATTATTGGAAACACTGCTGAAAGAGAAAATAGTGAGGTTTCTGGAGTCCAGCGGATTACAGGATCCGAGGCAGCATGGATTCACCAGAGGCAAGTCTTGTCAGACAAATCTGATTGATTTCTTTGACTGGGTGACCAGGGAGTTGGACCGAGGGAGAGCCCTAGATGTGGTGTATTTAGATTTCAGTAAAGCCTTTGACACTGTTCCTCACAGGCGACTTATAAACAAACTGAGCACCCTAGGGATGGAGCCTAAAGTTACTGCTTGGGTTAGAAATTGGTTGGGTGGGAGTTGACAAAGAGTACAAGTAAATGGAGCTCACTCTGAGGAGAAGGATGTTACCAGTGGTGTGCCGCAGGGATCTGTCCTTGGTCTAATTCTTTTTAACATGTTAGTGAAATAGCGGAAGGGCTGTCAGGTAAGGTTTGCCTCTTTGCAGATGATACCAAAATATGCAAGAGTAGACACCCAGGAAGGTGTAGATAACATGAGGAGAGATCTAGCTAAGCTTGAAGAAGGGTCTAGAATTTGGCAGCTGGGATTTAATGTTAAAAAATGTAAGGTCATGCATTTGGGCTGCAGCAATCCAAGGGAGCAATATAGTATAGGGGGTGAAGTACTTTTGTCCACTAAAGAAGAGCGGGACCTAGGCGTGGTTGTGTCTGATGATCTTAAAGTAGCTAAACAGGTAGAAAAGGCAACGGCAAAAGCTAGAAGGATGCTTGGGTGCATACGGAGAGGAATGGCTAGCAGAAAAAAGGAGGTGATAATGCCTCTGTATACGTCTTTGGTGAGACCTCATTTGGAGTACAGTGTGCAATTCTGGAGACCGCACCTTCAAAAGGATGTGAACAGGATGGAGTTGGTGCAGAGGGTGGCTACTAAAATGATTAGTGGTCTTCATTATAAAGCATATGAGGACAGACTGAAGGATCTTAATATGTACATCTTAGAGGAAAGGCGGGATAGAGGTGATATGATTGAGATGTTTAAATACCTCCATGGCTTAAATGTTCAGGGAAAGAGCCTCTTTCAGTTGAAAGCAAGTTCTGCTACGAGGGGACACGGGATGAGGGTGAAGGGGGATGGATTCAGGAGTGATATGCGGAAATATTTCTTTACGAAAAGAGTAGTGGATCCGTGGAATAGTCTCCCAGTGGGGGGTGGTAGAGATGAGGACAGTAACTGAATTCAAAAAAGCATGGGACAAACACAGAGGATCTCTAAAGGTAAAAAGGGGACTGTTGTAGTTGTTGATATGGAAGGACAGACTAGATAGGCCATGTGGTCTTTTTCTGTCATCATATTTCTATATGTATCCCGATGCTAACTGCACTGTGCTCTCCACTGTGCTGTACTTGCTTATCAGCTGTTGAAGCACCTGATCTCACCGCTCTGGCCAGAAGCCATAGCACACCAGTGTGTCAATGCCCCCAGGTATTCGAGCATCCAGGGCGTAACTGACAGGTTCTTGGTCAGATTAACCACCCTGCCGAGACCCCGCCGGTGCCACACCACTGTGTCCGTACCGGCCTATCAAACTCAGACTACATCCACATCCCCCGGTCGTTGAAATATGGGTGGCCTAAATCGTTATCCATGCACGTACACTCTCAACTCTGGGCTTTGCTCTAATCACCCGATCGTCGCGTCAAGGGAAACTAAGGTTCCTCCTTTCCGCCGGGCTGACGCAATCCCCCCAAAACCTTGGTGAAAGTGTGCAGGAAGCCCAGGAAGGCAACTCTAGCAACTTCTGACGAGCTACCCTAATGAAAACGTGTAAATATGTCTCAGGGAGTTTGAGGGATGGGGCAAGTCCCGGCACAGCACCATCTCCCCTAACAGACGCAATGGTTCAATACCAAAGGAAATGCCCGAAGACAGCAATCTATCTCCTCCAGATCCAATGAGAATTGAGAATTCCTTCTTTCCCTTGGAACCCAGAGACCAGAAGAACGGTGCCCAACACGAAAGAAAAAGAAAATTGGTATGGGTGTGGCCCAACCGCCCCTAAGTGCAAGCCACAATCCTACCGGGATACTCACCGCCCATATATAACTGGAGGGGACCCATCTACCTCCTATGCCTCATTTGTCACCCTACATACATTTCGGGTATGCGGAAAACTGCCTGTTCTCCCCAGCACTGTAGCTCCTACCGCTATGTACAACCTTTTACTGAATTAACAATTATTTTTATGACAACACTCTGAAATTGCCAAGGAACCACAGCAACCTAAAAATTAGGTCTTACTCCCCTGTCTACACAGAGCCATTGCGCCCTGCCTAATTTTGCGTCTTAAACAGACAGAAGGTCCCTGCCCTGATCCGAGCAAACTGACACATTCCCCAAATAGTTGAACGTTTCATACTACAACTACTAGCTAATCATCAACCATTTAGGACACTTGACCAGGTCCACAGCACCGAGATTCGTGCTGTCACCACCATGACATATGAGACGAAGTCTTTCCCACAGACTTGCCTCAAGCCAATGTTGCTGCACTAGGCTAGAACTGCAGTACAGCAGGAATGCTGAAGAATTACGAGAAAGTCACCTCCCTTGATACCGTCCTATATCAGGGACAGACATGGGTCGAACAGGAACACTCCCTGAAGCTGGCCCCGGTTATGTGACTGGATCTCCAGCACTGTGCCTGTCCATCGATTCCGCCACAAGCGGTCTAAGAAGTAAAAGAAAATCAATCTCATTAACTGCAACTGGCCCCCCAACAGGAGTTCTGCTTTATTCTCCGGTGTCTACCTGCCCCCAGCATGCCAAACACCACTGGGGAGAAGCCACCTGCGCACCTTTCAAAGGAACCCACATGCCTAAATGCTGCTGGTTGTCATGAATCTAAAGGCTAGGGACCTTTGATTGCGAGGTACTGAAGAGACCAGCATTGCAAGAAACTTTGTCTACACCCTCTGATGCAGCTGATGCGCTTCGCACCCCTCCGAGCCTACCCACATGCAGAAGAGGGGAAAATAAAATTGAACTCCTGATCGCAAACCGGGCCGTGTGCTTGGGGCACAAGGGCTACAGGCCAAGACAGCGGTAAGCAGTATTAGCACTAAAGGTATCGAGTTAGATCTTCTATCTGGCTGTGCAGTGACAGACGCCGCTCTTTGTCTTTATTGAACCAATAATGAAATTTGAACAAATTTTGTCATACGTGACTAAAAGAAATAAAAACACTGCCTTAATACGCGGCCTATCCGCGCCATGGCAGACGCGAGGGAAAGAAACCAGTCACTGCAAACGCCGTGCCGGCCCGCCGCCAAGAACGTACAATGTTGAAATGCGGACATTTAAAAACTATCCGAGCTCTGCCACAACATAAAAAACAGATTGAAGAAAGGCTTCCATCCTTCCTATTTTACTTCACTTACAGCAGAGCAAAAGCCTCAAAGGGATCTTCCTGCTAAACTGAGGGGCCCCGAAAATAAAACAAACAAAATTAGATTAAATAAATAAAACAGAGTTACTTAATTAAATAACAAGTAAAATAGATAATGCCTTCTCTTTAACATTGCTTTTCCCAGAACGCGGGCCGCTGCAAACCGCCGCCACGATGCACCTGCAAGGGTAGAAAATGGCTCCCACCCCTGTCATTGACGCCAAAACTGAGGTGTTAAAATGGCACCCAACTCTCTTCCTGTGCCCGAAGGCCTTACCTGCAGTGCCGAACTTGAAGGCACGCCGCAGCAAGGGCGAAAGGGGACTGACACTGCAGCCAAGATGCCGCCCGACTCAGCCATGGGCGGCCGCCTTAGCCAAAGCTGCTCTGCCGGCACCATAAGTGAAGGACTGATCCCGCCGCTGCGGAAGCCGCCTTCACTGTCACTCACAGCAAGTGCTAATATATCCTGTGGAGCTCTCCCCCGTACCGTCCAGGGGGAAAGATCCAAACCGGCAAGCCCCAGAACAATGAGAAATAAAGGGGACCAAACTATACCGTAGTTCTTTCAAAAAGATAGCTTCTCCAATTTACTTAATCATAAGGCCAAATAGGGAACGAAATTGACTGACAATAAGGTCAGTAAAATAAACAAAATTAGATTAAATCAATCAATTAAAAGAAATTAAAACTAGATGATTAAGGCAAACTCTAAACCCTGCCTAAATTGCTCCTCCTCTGATTCAGTGAGCCTAGCAGCATGGAGACTGGACACACTGGGGGCTAATGGGAGATACCAGCAGGCTATATCCAGTGATGTCACGACTTTGACATGCCCAGTCTCCAAGCTGCAGGAGGATGTACACAACCCAGAGGTGGAGGACTAAACTGGAGGAAAGATAAGAACTGCTCTTTGCCACATCAGCTACCCATCCGAGACTTTGTAAGACTGCCACCACTTTGGCCGTAGCCGACTCGCTCTCGGCTCTGGACTTCGCTTGGATCAACCAATCGTCTAAATAGGAGTGCACCAGCACCCCGTCCTTTCGCAACGATGCCGCCACTACTACGATCACCTTGGTGAAGGTTTGTGGAGCCGCAGCTAAGCCAAACGGTAACGCCTGAAATTGAAAATGTCCCATTGGAACCGCAAGTCTTAGAAACTTCTGATGTTCCTGACGAATTGGTATGTGCAGATAAGCTTCCGACAAATCCAAGGACGTAAGAAACGGCCCTTTTCTTACCGCCACTATGACAGACCTTAAGGTCTCCATACAAAAATGCGATTTACCTTCTTGAGATCCAAAATTGGACGATAGGTACCTTCTTTCTTTGGCATCACGAAGTATATGGAGTACCGACCGCAGCTGCATTGGTCTGGGGGTACTGGTACTACTGCTTTGAGGGACCGCAGCCTTCTTAAGGTCTCTCTCACTGCCTCGCATTTGGAGTGCGTCTTGCATGGGGATTGCACATAAGAATCGGTCACCGACATTGAAACTCCAATGCGTAACCTTCTCAGATGATCTCCAGCATCCACTGATCGGATGTGATTTGGATCCAGGCAGGATAAAACTCTTGCAGGCAACCTCCTACGGGCCCCTCTCCCACCTGGATCTCTCTGGCTTCATTGTGGCTAAGACTGGGGGAGAGGAAGCTACAAATCCTCTTCCCGCCCCTCGAAAACCACGAAACCCCTAATTTCTATAGGGAAACGCCCTCTTTGAACTTGACCGAACCTCAGGGAACGAAAACAACGAAACTCCCTCTGTTGACCCTTGGTTGTCGGAACCGTCCGGCCTTGTTTCTGTTTGTCCTCCAGCAGCCTTCTGCCCTTGGACTCTCCTAAATCCTTCACCAGCTTATCCAAATCTTCTCCAAAAAGTAGCTTTCCCCTAAAAGGGAGTTTACCTAACTGATTTGGAAGATCCATTTGCTGCCCAATTACGCAGCCAAAGATACCGTCTTGCCGCTATTACTGATGCCATACTCTGACAAACCGCGAATAAGATCGTAATGAATATCTGCCAGATAAGCCGCCCTTGACTCTATTCTGGAAACTTCACCAGCCGCCTCCTCCAACTGCTCACCTGAAGCCGTTGGGACCAACGAAGACAGGCTCTGACTAACCAAGCTCCACAAATGGATGCTTGAATGGACAGTGCATTTACATCAAAAACCTGTTTCAACAAGATGTCCAGCTTTCTGTCCTGGGCATCCTTGAGTGCTGCGCTACCCTCTACCGGAATGGTAGTCTTTTTAGTGACTGCCGATATGGCCGCATCCACTTTGGGAGACTTAAACAATTCTCGATCTTGTTCAACTAGTGGGTACAGGCGAACCATAACTCTGGACCCCTTAAGACCAGCCTCGGGCATATCCCATTCCCCTTGAATCATTTCTCTAACCACTCTGTGTACTGGAAAAGCCCTCTGAGTCTTTCTAAAGGCCTGCAACAGTGGGTCTTCTAAAGTGGCATCCTCCACCGGACCTCCCGCCGGCATATTAAGCGCTTTTGAGCGTCTCTGATATAAGCGCCGGCAACTCGTCTTCTGAACACACGGACCACCCTAGCCTGGTCTTCCTGTTCCATGAGCGCTCCTTCTAACTCATCTTCCAACTCTGTGGATCCGGATCCTCAGAATGGATCCCCTCTGCCACAACGGAGTGCTCCGGCCACTCCTTTTTGCTCCTGAACTTCTTTGCCAGAATTCCTATAGCTCCCGCGTTCAGAGGGGTCCCCGGCCTCTTCTCACCCAGTCCCCCTCTTTGGAACTAGCTGTAAACTTAGTCTGCGTGCCTCCGAATACCTTCTGGATCAGAGTTACGAACTCCGGAAAGAAAATTGCCACCAATCCTCCGGCAAAGGTGCTTGAGGGAAGATCTGGTGCGGAAGAAGTCCCCGCCACCGGCTCCAGGGGTGGCAAAGCGGGAGACCGTGGCCCCGTCATGTCCAAAGTGGCCCCTTTGTGGCCCTCAACTCTGAGTTCTAGTGCTTGTTCCATAGAGGCTGCTTCCTGGACACAGCCTCTACACACTCCCATCTCTGACACTGCTCCCCTTCTAGTATCACAGACTAAATACCGGTCTAGAAGGCATCCTGCCTGAAAGACGATCTTTAAACTGGCCCTTCTGCTCAAAAATCATCTTTTATTGAATACTTCACCCCACAAATCAGCTCCTGACCGAACCTGCTTGGTCTGTGACACTTGAAAACGTCTTTTTTTTTTTAAATCTTTAAAATACTGTGGACTCTCCTCTAGGCTAGTGCAAGCCTAATTCTGAGGAAAACATTTTAAACTGAAGCTTTCCCGTTGAACTAGAAGCTCCTGAACAAACTTGAAGAAAACGGAGTTGCGCGCGCGCCCCGACACGCAGCCCAGCCTACCCCGCTCTACACACATGGCTTCACAGTGACGATCCGGGCCCCCTTACCTTTCGGGACACTGACTGGCAGCTGGCTTCACTCTCCCCGCGCTCAGCCGAGATCGCGGCTTCAGTGTCTGGGAAGAGACAGGAAGCCTAAGAGTAGCTGCAGTGGTCAGCCGGGAAGCGAGCCGTCGGCGCTTCAACGTAAGCAGGGATAATCTTCTGCCCACGTTGCTTTTGTAGGCTGCCTGACTGCTGCCGGCTCCTCAACCATTAACGTGGGTTCGGGAGCCGGAGCCTTACCCCTCCGAAGACTACTGTCCCGCTCTGATCAAATTAAATGTAAAGCAGAGAGGATGAGGGGGGGGGGGGGGAGTAAGAATGAAGTACCTCAGCTTTCTCTTAAAGGGCTAAAGACCTTTTTAAATCTTTTTTAAAATACTCAGTCAATTATTTTAACTATTTAACTATTTATGTTTATTTTATTTGATATACCGCCCTTTGGAAGGAACAGAGCGGTTTACAATATACAAAAATGAAACTTTAAAGTAGGCACAAAGCCAGAGAGGAGGAAAGGGAAGTTACAATTTTGACAGGAAAGCAGGAGAGAGGAAGAACACAGAACAATGTACAGCACTATTTGAACTCTAACACTTCCTTAATTGTTCTTCACGTGAGCCCCCTACTCTCCGGGCTCACCAATCCTCCAGCTGCTTGGAGACTGAGATAACTGGGGTCAGGAGGTGGTTCCTGTGTCTTTATGCTGGTGTCATCAAAAGGATGACGTTTCTCAGACTCTAAGCTGCTAGAGGAGCAAAACCCCAGAGGTTCGGGACTAGATTGGAGGGACAATAAGGAAGAGCAACTTACCCTGACAACTGCGGAGCTAAGCTACCGCCCAGCTACAGCCACCGCCATCAGTGGAAGTGGTTTGGATCAAGTCGTACAAGGTCATCCACCATGTACACAGCACTTGACTCCAGTCTCACAGCCTCTGGTCTGTCCAGCAATTGCTGCATCCAGCGTAAGAGCATGTGTCACCAGACACACACAACCACTTGACAGCTCAATGCAAAGACCAAAAAGACATTCTTAAAGAGGGCCTCCACTCTCTTGTTATGAGACTGACTACAGTGCCCTCTTCCACCAGGATGATCATGCTCTTCGCTACTGCTGTGACCAGGGCAGCCACCCAAGGGATACCAAAATGCTGATCTAGTGCCTCGAGGAAGAGGGTACAGCAGAGAGAACTTTAGGGCCTCTAAGGTTGAGCTCAGATGTCTCCTACTGAGGAACAAGACATTGATCCATAGGTTCAGGAGAGGGGAAAAAAAAATCCCAAAGGGTGCCCAATAACCTCCAAAATGGAGTCTTTGCCACACTGTCCCCCGGACTATAGTCTGGGCCAGGAGAGACAGGCCTATCTGCACTGCTGCACTAGTCCAAAAATCTTGCCATCTACTGGTGGCAGACAATTACTGGCTTCTCTGAATGCTGAAATACTAGATATACTGATAACATCACTGAAAATTGCTCAAGTTTGCCTCCACCTGCAGACAAGAGCATAAACCACTCACCTGGTCTAGCAGGATAAGACATAATAGTAAGCATATTCATAAACTAAAAGCCTGCAAAAATAAGAGTTTTTAAAATTCCCTCCAAAACTAACACATTCATATGTGGCAATCTCATTTGGCTACGGGATCAACAGAGTTCGTACAGAGATTGCAAATGACTGCTTTTTTGCTCGCCTAGCCCCTGAAGATATCAGTAACAAATTTAAAACATATCCTAGTAGGTTTATCAGGGCTATAAAATTGTACCAAGGGCCTCAGACAATCTGCAAATTCTTGTCTTGGTTTAAACATCAGCACTATTTTAAAGTTTACCCTAAATTCAAAAGAAAGCCAATGCAGCTCCTATAAACAGTGTAATGCGTGCAAATCTAGTGGGGGGGTAGGGGGGGGGGTTCAAACTTATTCATGCTGCCACATGTTTTTAGAGATTGCAATGGAGGAGCAGCCTTATGATTAAGAGCACTGCCTTGGTAAACCAAGAGGCCAGCATTTGATTCCCACTAGCACTCCTTGTGGCCTTAGGTAAGTCACTTAACCCTCAATTGCCTTAGAAAATAAGCGTGGCAATCTACTTCCAGTCACACTGCCAAGAAAATCCGGCAGCTGCTGGGTCGCCAGGAGTCAGTATAGACTCGAAAGCACACAATTACTGAATTGCAATGCTTTTAAGATCTAGTTTGGTAAGCCAAAACAAATGCTACTGCAATAGTCACAAAAAAAGAAACAGCAAAGCTGGAAATAGAGCCAAATGATTTCTGTATTGTAACAATGATCAATCAGTCTTAAAGGAAATTTCTGCACAACTTAATGAAAGCACATAAGGAGACTCAGATGCTCCTGGAAATTTGCAAGCCACAGCCTGCTGCTGCCTCTTCCTCTGCCCGTTTCCCCTCTGTGGTCAGAACTGTGTGGGACTGGTGGGTTCTTCTAACACTACAGGGCCTCACATGGTTTCAGCTTTACAAGGAAACCAGTATAGGTGAAGGCAACTGTAACAGAAGAAAATAGGAATTACACTTACCTAGTAATTGTGGTTCCTTGAGTGACTCCAGTTTAGTTCTCAACTTCAGGGTAGTGAACCTCCTCCTGCAGCTTGGAGACTGGGCATGTCAAAAACTCACGACATCACTGGATATAGCCTGCTGGTCTCTCCCATCAGCCCCCAGTGAACTATTGACAAAGCAGACTCAAAGGAGCAAAAAATCAGTAACTTTTTTTGTTAAACTTATTATATTCAAAGGCACGCAGAACATAAAACCTATCTACCTACTACTCCCCTTCCAGAAGGAAAGGGACTGCTTCCTGCATGCTCTCCTTTCCGCCGAATGCCTAGCCCTAAACAATCCGGAGCAATATAGCAATATATATAACAATATCATACTATAATATAACATAGCGCAAAACAAATGGAAGCATCAAAACGACTGAACACCAGAGAAGGCCTATATCCACTTTTAACCTTGCACTTCCCCCAACAGAAAAACCACTGCTAAAGACCCCATCCCCGGGCAGGAATGAGAACTAAACTGGAGTCACTCAAGGAACCACAATTACCAGATAAGTGTAATTCCTATTTCCATATTGTTCCTCCAATTTAGTCCTCAACCTCTGGGATGTATCAGAGCAGTAATCATTGGGAGGGACCTTTCCAGCCAGAACACCACCTCCCTGAAAACGGCATCCTTAGCCGCCAGAACATCTAGGCCAGGGGTCACCAACCTGCGGCCCGCGAGGTCCCTCCGTGCGGCCCGCGAGACTCTACCCCAGTGCGGCCCGCCAAGGCAAACTCACCAACTCCTTCTTCTGCAGCCGCGGCTCCCTGCCTCTTAGAGAACCGCGGCTGTGCTTGTAAAATCATCGCGGAGCCCTTCCTGTCTTGACGGGCTCCGTGCAGCATTGTCCCGCCTCCAAAGACTGCTGTCCAAAGAGGCGGGACAATGCTGCACGGAGCCCGTCAAGACAGGAAGGGCTCCGCGATGATTTTACAAGCACAGCCGCGGTTCCCTAAGAGGCAGGGAGCCGCGGCTGCAGAAGAAGGGAGGGAGCTGACATGGAAAAATAAAAGTACAGGTATGAGCAGGGGGTTTTTTTCGCGCGGGGGGAGGAGGGGGGTGCGGCCCGCGAGTCTGCCGGTAGTCGGCTGTGCGGCCCGCGGCCCTCTGGAGGTTGGTGACCCCTGATCTAGGCGGTAGCGCTTACTGAAAGTATTGAGAGACAATCAAGAGACCTCCCTACAGATATCCACTAGCGGAACCAAACTGTGCTCCGTCCAAGAAAGCGTTTGCACTCTGGAAGAGTGAGCTCGTAAGCTCCCTGGGACTGTACGATCCCATAGAAGATAAGCCGATGCACTCTCCACTCCAATCCATCCAGAAATGGACTCCTTCTCCGCCGCTTCCCTTTGCGGGGCCCTCTGAACACCCCAAAGAGACGATCCGCCTTGCGAAAGTTTCTGAAACCTTTAAACACTGCCGCAGCGCTCTCTTGACATCCAAACAGCGCAAGCTGCGGTTCAATACGCTCCCCTCCGCCGCATCTAGCGCTGGAAGAGAGACCATTTTAGTTAGGTGAACGTAGAAACCACCTTTGGCAACAACAACGGAACCAGACGCCAGGCCACCTTCTGTCTGGAGACAGACAAACGATTCCTGACAGGTCAACGCCTGCAACTCCGAAAATCGCCTCGCCGAACAGATGACCATCAAACATCAGTCTTCAAGGCAAAACCCTTAAATTATGCCTGTTGCAAGGGCCCCAAAAGCGCTAGCTAATGCTCCTAAAACCAACTTGAGCTTCCCCGGTGGAATTAATATCCTACGACAGGGCTAAAGTCTGGTAACCGCCTGAGAAAGCGTGCCACATCAACCTGTGCATGAGAGCCACTCCCTATCCTTTGCCTCTATAGCAAGACAGAGCTGCTAACTGAACTCTCCAGGACCTGCCTTTACCAAACCCGTCCTGCAGAAAACGTAATACCAAGGGAACTGACACTGTTGTCACACGAGCGTGCCTCTGTGAGCACCCATCCTCAAAGATGTGCCATATACGCACATATGCAAGGGACGTAGACTTTTTTTTTTTTTGCGGCAAGGTGGCAAAGACTGCTGTCGAGCAACACTTTTTCCTTAAGCTTGCCCTTTCAATGGCCACCCCATAAGCAAAAACCGATGCACCTAAGGCATTCCAAGGGAACTCCGTAGCAACAGACTCTCCAATGTCGGAAACCTCCATGGATTCCCATCAAGCAACCGTATGAGGCAGGCATACCACGGGCGCCTCGGCCAGCCCGAGGCCCCCCAACCACACGTTTCCCCGAAGCGCTTCGATACGCAGAACCACTCGACTTATGAATGCCCCGGTGGAAAGACAGAGAAGACCGGACGACAGCTGCTGTTGAAACAGTGTGCCGATGCCTTCTGACCTCCTTTCGTGTCGTCTGCTGAAGAAGCGACCCGTTTACGCAGAGTGAAACGCCGCCATGAGGTCCATTACTGGCTGTCCCCATATGTGACCAATCTGTGCGAACACCTCTGGATGCCACTCCCATTCTCTGGTATCTACTCGGACCCAGCTGAGGAAATCCACCGTCACAATGTCCTTACCCGCAACATGCGCCACCGAAAAAACTGGCAGCCAAAGCTCTATCCACACACACAGACCCTCTGCCACGGCCTCTATGGCCACACTTCTGGTTTGGCCCTGCCAATTGATGTAGGCCACCGCCACAGAGTTGTCGGACAATACTTGTACCGCTTGACCTGTCACCGTAGCTTCGAACGCCTGCAATGCCCGGTGTATCGCTCGCATTTCCAGTCGCTTGATTGACCACTGGGTCTCCTGTGTACTCCAAGAGCCTTGCACGAAACGATCTCCGAACGTAGCGGAGTTTAACAAAGTTTTTGGCCAAGCTCCCGGAGGAAAGGTCCATAACCTTTTATTAGAGAGAAACTGGAAAATTATAATTTTTTTTTATACCAACTTTCACCAATTCAAGATGTTCTACAAGGCACACAACCCAACAGAGCATCACATCTGTTGTACATGCAATGGAACCCTTAAAATATAAGCATACACGAATCCACCGCTTGCCCCGATACAAGCATTGAGTAGCCTATTCGTCTTTTTGGAAACCAGCCAGGTCCTTAAGACCTGGATTGGCTACCCTAGGAAACAGAACCTGAAAGAGCTTGGTCTGACCCAGTATGGCATTTCTCATATCCTTATGAACGGAACCTCCCCAAGGTCTCTGCCTTGGAAGTAACAGGCTGCGCCTGGCCCTATGGCCCTGTGGCTAGCTCACACGGAGCAGTGCAGCCTAGTGGTTGAGGCAAGTTGCCAGAGGACCAAGGGTTTGAATTCCAATCGAGACCACCAACCTTGGGCCATAAAAACTGGGGTTTCTGGTCCCACAGGTGGTCCTTCTGGCCTTCGTTAAGCAACTTAACCCTCTGCCTCAGGTACCAAAACATAAATTGTGAGCCCTTCAGGGACAAGGGAAATAGAAATACCGTAATCAACTGTATGCCACCCTGACCTGTAGTGGCAACATAATGTTTGAAATGATGGCGAGAAGTTGATTTATCAAGCTCTCCTACTTTATTGGTGGGGAATATGCTGCACGTGAGGTTGCTGATGTGAAAAGAGCTATTTGTGAGAGTGTTTGTGACTGAAGTATATGTTGTCACGGAAAACACTTGCCCACGATTGTAGTTGATTTCAACTGGAAAGTATTGAAGACCACACTTTATCTATGATAATTTTGTTATAGTTGAGTGTTTTTTCATAGTTTTAGTAACCCTGACCTGTAGGCAATCAGTATACTCAAATAAATAACTGACTGGGAATATGTGACCGTAGCAAACACTGGCAGTGGAGAGACAGAGCTGGTGCTGGTTCCTGGTCTTCCTTTCTCGCTCTCCCAGTCCTTCTGCCAGCATTGAGAAAAGGCTGAGAATAGATTGTCCAGTGGGCCGGGGACCTTGCGTCCTGGACATCAGAGAGAAAGAGGGGCTAGGATCTGGGAGCAAAGCCCAAAGAGAAAGGAAATCTGGTGACTGTGACACTGTAGCTCCTCCGAATGACTCACTCCACAGCAGATCCCACGACTGCATCTCCAACCCCATGTAACACCATGAGGACCTCACACACTTTATTACAATCGACATCCCCCCATTACTGGAGAAATTACCTTAGTCTGATAATACAGTCTGAGCAAAGAAATGCAGTCTCACTCTGCAAAGAGTGCACCCAAAAATCATGCTTAAGCAATTGTGAGCACATACAAAATTCACATCTACCTATACAGGCAACCCAGCACCTGTCACCCAAACACAGTGCAGTGAGCACGCTTGAACATAGGCTAAATGCATGGAGCATACACAGAGTATTGACTTCCTCTATGAAATCTTCCAGTGCCCTGGAGCGCTAAGCCCCAGACTGTGCTACCTAGACGTAATTCTCTTCACCCTCAACACGGGCCCTTTAACAAGATGGCACAGACAGGTCAGTGCCCCTGCTAAGTGCTTAAAGCCCTGCTCTGACAATAGATGAGAATTTCCTGGGAAGGGCATGCTAAGTGGAGCTATGAAACACACAGGCACCCCCCCCCCCCCCCTTCCTGCAGTCAGAGAAATAGCAGTGGGATACGCCGACAACCTTGCAAGCGGAGGTCTTAGAGGTTGCTGCCTGTGTGAAACTGATGAGGAATACAATTTTGTATTTTACCCCCCCAACCCCCCCCAGGGATGAGGGCACTGAATACTATATGTGATTCATGAGCAGCGCTGTCATCCGGTAGCCTTTAGGGCACCAGATGCCGACAAACGATACAGAAGTCAAGAGCTTTAAATCTTGGTCATATAATCTTGATTTGCAGAACATTACAGTTGCTTGTTTAGTCACTAACCCGAGTGCCCATGAGGTGGCCCTGTGGTTATTTCTTCCCTGACTTGCAGAGATCAATCAAATGATGGCTCCATACAGACGGTCACAGAAAGGCACTATTGAGTGTACCAGCTGCCCTCTGGTGGCCATAGACCATAGCACAGGCACTTGTTGGTTGACAGTTTAACTGTCATTATTATTATTATATATTTTTTTATATCCTAAGTTTTCCTAAACCTGTCCCTGTGAAACCACAGGCGTTTGGGCAACTTTCACTATAGAATACACAAAAGCACACTTCCAGCCTGTCCCTCCTTCCAACTACAAGTTAGGGCTCTGCTCCTGAAGAACCTAAAAGCTGGCAATTTGCCTAATATCCCGGGACTTAACAGATGCTCCTGAGAGGCATAATTAGGAGGGAAAGAACATGCGGCATCAGAGATCAATGCCAAAACTGCTGTCCTATAAAACTAAGAATAAACTTAAAAATAAAGAGGACCAACAACAGCCCCCTTAAGGCTGAGGAACCCCCAGAGCCTCAAAAAACCTACAAACAAAGAACACTAGACCTAAAAATCTAGCTATTCTGCCTGTCGTCTTCCTCACACAGGCAGCTCACTGCAACTCTCGCCATGCGGTCCAAATACCTGGAGAGAAAATGGCCGCCCCTTTGCCAACGAATTTTGGCACCAAGAACAGCCGCTGCAAAAAGGAGGCCTCAGCAGACCGACAGAGCCCGAAGGCCTTACCTGCAGGGCCAAACGCCACGCAGCCTGCTCCTACCGCCTTGAATTCATCCGATCCTCAAGCCGGGCTGCCGCACCCGGCAGCCACGACGAGGACCGCTCAGCCGGTTCCACAGAGTAAAATTAAAATCCCGCAGCAACGGAGAGGTTCCGTCTCACACAGCTTCAGTGTGGCTGTACGGGTCCCAGAGCTCTCTCCCGTACCGTCAAGGGAGAGAGATCCACACCGGCGAATGCCTGCAGCAAGTGAAAATAACTGACAAGGAGGGAAGGCGAGAGCTGCTACTAATTTAAAGAGCCAGGTTCAAATTTAAAATTACAGTAAATATAAGGAAATTTGCTCCTAACAACTAAAGGGAACTAATCCCTGATTGCCAATTAACCAAAGGTAACTGAATTAAAAGTAAAATTAAAAATCAAAAGTAAAATCAGAATAGAATTTGTCACACTAAATGCTCCTTATCTGTTCCCCCAAGTGAGCCCAGAAGCTAGGCTCACTACGTCCTCCTGCTGCATGGAAACTGGACACACTGGGGGCTGATGGGAGAGACCAGCAGGTTATATCCAGTGATGTCATGAGTTTTTGACATGCCCAGTCTCCAAGCTGCAGGAGGAGGTTCACTTCCCAGAGGTTGAGGACTAAATTGGAGGAATGATAAGGAACTCTGCTTGCCCGATTCTTCCTACAGGCTGGAGGTGATAATGCTGGAGGAGGGGAGGAAAACGATGTGCTGTAACAAAGTGAACCCAACTCTGGATCTGCTGTAATACAGCAATGGTTCGAGAGCCACTTCCTTAGAGAGGTGAGGCAAAAAGGAAATAAATATTGAAAAGAATAAGTGAGAAGGGATGAATACTAGAGGATGAGAGACCAGGGATTGAATGAGGGAGGAGTTAAGGATGAAAACTAAGGACAATAAGATACATGTTTACTAAATATCAGTGTACATTAATAAAATGTTAATGCATGTTAAGTGCTATAAAGGTCATTTTATTTATATGGCCCATAGTAGCACTTAGCATACTTTAACTTCCGTTAACCTTTTAATAAGCATGCCTCTAAGTAATGGTGAGGGGATGAACTGGACTACACAGTATGATTTTTCAGCTAATTTTTATTCCACAATGTGCTCAGGATCACAGGACCAATACTTACAATGGGACCCCTTCCCCAACACTACCTCCCAAGGCCCTAACTGCAACAACTATATAAATCAAACTAACAATGAGAAGGGACATAATAGAAACACGATCGACTGAACCTAACATTCCTTCTTTTCTCACTGGAAGACAGAACGAATGGAGGAACTTGATACAATCTTTCAAATATTTCACAGGCTTTAAGTGAACTTAAAGGAATCGTGACTTGAGGATACAGGCTAAAAGCTTCAATAATACTTTGCACAGAGGGCGGTGGAAGCTTGGAATAGCCCATCAACACATACAATGCGCATCAGATCTGCCGCTGTATTCAATTTAGGTGAGGGAGGAGAGATGGGGCACATAGGTGACAGAGTAAGGAAAAAGGAGATGCTGGACATTTTTGAGGAAGGGAATCCATAGGGAGGTAGGATCCTGGACCACCCCAGGGATGCATGGCTGAAGGTTCGCCTAGGGCAACAGCAGATATTATTGAGCCAGCTCTACTTGCAGAGAAAAGCTATCCTAACACCTCATTTCCCGGCGCCACGCACCAGCAGCTTCTGCAGCACCGCCCCCTTGTGCCGTCACTCTTCTCCGATCCCGCCTCCAACACCGCTGGCTCCACCCACCTCTGCCAGCAAGTCTCACTCTCTTCAGCAGCATTCGCCCCTCCCCCATGCCTCCATGAAATTAACACCAGCGTGCCCCTCCTCCTTCCCTCAGCTGTTCCTTACCGCCGCACAGCAATTCCTGGAAAGCTGCGTGCCACTCCTGCTGCTCCTCCTCGCCTTCGGCCGCCACTCCGAAACTGCCGTCGCGTCCATAGAGCACGAGCAGGAAACGATGGCGCGCATCCGCCCGCTTGTTCACTGCCAATGCGCCCTCCAGCGGCACGCTCCGTCGCGGCGGTAGGCCACCTCCTCCGCCAACCGCCGCCCGGAACTTCTTCTCACTCTCGTAGTATTCCAGGCGCGCGGGGCCCAGTGTGCTCGCGCATCGCAGCACGAAGAACCGCCGCCGCGAAGACTTTTGCTTGCGCAGATAGCCGCACTTTTTCACGTCTGCGGGTAGCGCCTGCTGTTCCATTTCAGCTGCAGGCAGTACAGTGTGCTCTTGAACGAAAATAATTAATGATCCAAAAGGATGAGCTGCGTTTTACAGCCGGGCGATTGCTTTTCACCCTCGTATTTTATTGTGCGTTAAAAAGATAAGTCACATCTTCCATGATCTTCTTTTGCAATGCTTGTCGACCTGTTTGTACCTTCACTCTCGTATTTCATTAAAATTCAAGCTTCTTGCAGCATTTTAGCCATTGGCAGATATAACAAAAGTAAACACAGGGGATAAGTACGTAAGATATAAACAAACAGTTTCTGATCCTCACTTTTGATCTTTCATTTAACATTCTTTTATGAAGAGCCGTTCCATTAAACTGGCAATCAAAAGTGTGGGAGGAGGGAGGTGGAGAAGGCTTAAATCGTTTCTTCCCAAGATTGACCAAGTGCATTCAAAAGTAAAAACAATCAATGTCTTGCCACCTTCTCAGTCTGTTGCAGTTCATTTTACTTAGGTTTGATTTTATACAGACTTAAACTGAAGTTCCTGAAGCCATTTGTACATGAACACATCTTAAAAGTGCCATAGAAGATAAAAGTACATCCACGTGCAAGTAGCCAATTAAGAGTAGTTGCCTTCTCACGTTTGCACGCTGGTACATTCAGTTGTCATCTCTTTGCACTCTTCACCGCCTTGGTATTAAAGCTTCAGCCCCTTTACAGCCCCAATGTTTTGAGGACAACAAACAGTGTCGACTCTACCATCAAGGGCCATACACCAGTTTAGGCCATTTAAACGCTCCGTGTACTTGCTGCCCCTGCAGTGGCAGCATTCAGTCTTGCAGTTGTACCTTCTTGACCAGATAACATTTTGCTCATTTTTATTTCGTGCGTCCAGTAAAGTGGAAAGAAAAACGTGCATCTAAATCACTTACGTTCACTCACAGCTGCTGGATTGGTTTAGTTATGCCATATGGGTATATAAAAGTCGCCGCCTTTCCCTTTAGCAGGTTACATGTTTTTGTAAGAAGGGGCATCTCCCCGTTTTCCCAGGCTGCAAACAAACCCCACGTTATTTAGAAAAGAAAAAACAAATGAACGGCAAGTACTTAACGGGTCACTGCTACACAGACAGAAAAAAAATATGCGTCCATCCACGGACACAGCAAGTCATTAGATCAGTTTGTGTGTACTCTAGTCTGAAAGCATCTCCTGCCGAAAGAACGGGTGGACGGACAAGATCTGCAGCCGACGAGCATTCCCGAGAGCTCCTCTAGCCGGACTCAGTTTTTAGACAGAGTGCCACATGGCTCCAACTTGAAACTGTTGAAGAGTTTCTCAAGACTGCGGATTGCGGTCGTTTTCCTCCTTGTTAGTTTCAAGGCAACAGATGCAGCAATCGAGGCGTGCGAAGGGGAAAATCTCTTGAAAAGCCACAAAGATTTGAGGGGGGGGGAAGAGAAGCCACTGCAGTTGAAACCAGATGTTGCTTTTAAGGCATGGCGGGCTCCTTTTCTTTTTGCCTTGGGCTGCTTAGAGAAGTGACAGGAGCTAATTTAGGGGTGCTAAGGAAGGGGGGGGGGAGCGAAAATTCAAGCGGTGGCTATCGCCACTGACAATATTTTTCCAGTCCTTCCCCCCCAACTGCTGGCCAGCCCTCTCCTGTCTGCTATTCTCAGCATTTATAGACTCCAGCTGAAGGCTGGCTGACTCCCGCTGGGTCCTAAACAGCACCCGGGCCTGCAATGTCTCCACCAGTACTGCCGCACTGGCATTTCCAGTCATTACCCTCTCTGCGCTTTATCAGTTTCCTCCGGTATTTTCAGCTTTTTGCATTTTGGGGTGTCGTGCTATTATTTCATAGCTGACAGGATGAGATGGATGTAGCATCTGCATGGAGCTGTTTCTACCAGGTCTGCTGCAAGGGTATTGGGGCACTCTTCAGCTTATTGCCCCCTCAGGTTTTAATAATTAAATTCAGCAATCATGATAATGGAAACATCGCCCCTTCCACAACAATCCTGCAAAAATTCGTAATTGCAATCATACTTTTAAACATCAAACTTTGCATTGTATGTATGTGTCCCCACTCTCCTTGCAGGAAATGTGCTGTTGGTTCTTTGAGTTTGTCTGGCTGTCAGAATCTATTGTTTTGAATTGATTGTTTGGCTTTTTTTTGTCCATCCCCCCCGACGTGAGTCTTGGCTAATGGTTGAGCTGGTCCTGATTTCTACAGTTTTGATCTATTTGCTCTTTGACTGTGGCTCACAGAACATAGCTCTCTCCAGAGCCTAATTTGCCTGTATCCTGGCTGTGGCCATTAGGTGTCAGAATTGAGCAGGGGTTGGCTCCCTCTTCCTAAGACTCTGCGGCACCCCTTGTCCATGCCTAAGACCTGAAGCAGAAATCAAAACTAAGTCCACTGCAGTACGGTGTCCTGCTACTGAGACATTGGCTCAGCCCTGGTATCTGTGTGTCCGTTTTTATTATTAAGCGTTTCTAAGAAGATCTGGTTTTTGGCTATAATTTTTCCCATATTCTGTAGATTAATAGCATCAAGTAAAAAAACACAATGCAAAAAATTCCTCTTACTGATTCTAATACATTAAACAAATTAAGATATGAAAATAATATATCATTATATATATATATATATATATATATAAAACCTGTATGTTTACATATAGCACAAAATTAAGAGTGTTGTAAAATAAATTTTATTACCATTATCAAAATCCATATAACGTCACTAAATATCACTTTACAAACAATACAATATCACAATAATACCTATTTAAAGTATAATGACATACCAATCCATACATCTAAATTTCACATGAGTTTCCACACAATTACCTATTATACGCGGACGTGCGATTGGTCCGAGGTTATCTAGAGTCACCAAAGCGGCCGGGCGAGCCCAGATTGGTTTTGGTCTGATAAATGCACGCATCCCGGGGTGGTCAGCGCTCCTGCCAGTAGCATATGCTTGTCTCAAAGATTAAGCCATGTATGTGTAAGTCCACATGGCCGGTGCAGTAAAACTACAAATGGCTCATTAAATCAGTTATGGTTCCTTTGATCGCTCCATCCGTTACTTGGATAACTGTGGTAATTCTAGAGCTAATAGACGCCGATGAGCGCTGACCCTGATGAAGTCCAGGCATAGTGACAGTTAAGTATGATGCAGATAACTATTTTAGTGTTGCACTGCTTTATTCTTTAAAGAAACAGCTTAAAAGTTTTTTTTTACCATGGGGTTGGGGGGTACAACATTCTTTTGTTTGTGCTTGCGCCACTCTGGTGGTTACTCTGGCCAATTTTTCGGATAAGTCCTCTATTATGAAGGCTTTTTTTCCAAAGAAAGATTTTCTTTTTTATGGCCAAAAGATTTCTGTTTTCCCGGACGTCTCCAGACAGACGCAGGCCCGGAGAAGGTCCTTCCTGCAGCTGAAATCTAGGGTTTTGGCTGGAGGGGGTACCTTTCTTTTGCGTTTTCCATGTAAGTGTTTGGTGACTATTCAAGGGATTAGTTATGTATACTTTGATCCTTCCTTGTTGGAATCTCTTCTGGTTTCTTTACAGGCTTGAGTGATATTATATTTGCACTGATTGGATTATGGAATGTGGTTGGTTGGGTGTTGTAGCCTTATAATTTATGCCCCGGTTTTTCTCTCTAAGCTGTTCTCTCCTTGATGTGGGTGGAGAAGTGGTATGTTTTTGTAAAAATTCTTTTTCTTGATTGTGTGTAAATTTAGGCTCATATCGCTTGTTCCTTTTATGTATATTCATTGGATGTAATAAATTGAAAATTCAATAAAAAAAAAAAAATAAGAAAAAAAAAAGTGGAGCGAGTGAATGATATTCTGAGTAAGAAGTTATGTAAGATCTGATGCAGCACAAAATTGAACTGGCACTTCAGTGATGCTAGCTGTTCCTGCGAACAACAGTGACCCCTACTGGACAGCTCTCCAGGGGAATACGTGTACCGACAGAACTGTAACTGGTCTTGCTGAACTGAGTCGTTCTTTGTCAGCTCTTACAGAGTGACACATGTTAACCCCTTGATGTTCCAGGCAGAAGAATCTCAGCAGTGACATCACATCACCAGAGTGCATCTGGCTCCTTACACTGAAACAGCATAATGTGGACTTGTGTGACTTTTTGGACTGGTTCAAGCATGTTGCAATTTAATTGGTGGTACAAAACTAAGAGTATGTAGAATAGTACAAACAGTATTGTGTGTTCTCCCCTTCTGCTGTCTCAGGAGAATGGTTGGTGGCTG
Source organism: Ichthyophis bannanicus (assembly GCA_033557465.1). NCBI lineage: Eukaryota > Metazoa > Chordata > Amphibia > Gymnophiona > Ichthyophiidae > Ichthyophis > Ichthyophis bannanicus. Next base: position 79,902,456 of record CM066048.1, read on the forward strand.
ATGTATTATGTTTTAATGCTATCATTTATCCAGGAATATCAGGATCTCACTGCTGTCGTACTTAATCCTTATCCTTTATGTTAGGCCTTTCTGTCTCTTGTTTTTCTCCCTTTTTCTTCCGCTGCCAGCTCCATACATTGATCTTTTGCTTTCTCCTGTCTGGCCAACAGTCCAGTTGACCCTTCGTTCCGTACAGATCCTGACCAGGTCTTCAGTGAGTCTGAGATAGTGATCCACCTCATACTTGGGGGGAGGGGAAGCTAGAGAGCAGAGCTGCCAAGTTACACATTTCCAAGAGAGAGACTTTTTTGTCCATTCCTGGTTTTAAACTCATCTGTAGATGCAGGATGGAATTTGTAGTCCTTGATTCTACCAGTTGAAATCAGTGCTGCAAGTCCCATAATGCAACAAGACGGAGTTGTCAGAAATTCAGGACTGAACCAAAATCTTCCTTCTATACCTGGGCAACTTGGCAGCTCTGCTTAGCTGACTGTTAAATGTTAACTGAGCAGGCAAGGAGAATAAAGTGGTGTGCTTGGAATCAAGGGAGTCTGTTGTCTTTGCATGAAATCTACATAATGTACCCTCAAAGCAGGAATAACATGGGAAATGATCATAGGCAATGGTGTCTCCAGGCAGAAATATTCAGAGCCAGGGATCAATAGGGAGGCAAACTAGGTATGAAGGGAGGCAAGTCAAAGCAATGCTTCTGTGCATGGCACCCTTGGCTCTCATGAGCATTGGGGTAAGGTCCCCTCTGAGACTGTGTCCCGCTGGAGGATCTTTGGCAGTAATGAGCAAACGTAAACAAGAGTATTTCAACTTAGTTATTTTTTTCAAGTTACAATATTTTAATTATGATGAGACTGAGCTTGGGTTTGACTGGCTTACAGAGACCTCATTTATTTTATTTAGACAGTTTTGTATACCGCCTTATCCTCATGTATCTATTTCACTGTTTATTGTATGCTTATTTTTCTTAATAAAATTGTTTGTTTATTTATCTAATCCCTATTAATTATTATATCCCTAGAACTGGCCTTATCTCCAAAACATAGTAACATAGTATATGACGGCAGATAAAGACCAGCATGTTCCATCTAGTCTGCCCAGCAAGGCAGCAAGAGTAGGTGCACTTGCCGCTCCGTGTAGGTCATCCTTATTTGTTAAAATATCAGAGATAGTTATGTTTATTTTGATTTTATTCTGTTGCTATAAGGAGTTCCACCATGTCTGTCTCATGCCATTTTGAATTCGGTCACTGTGTTTGCCTCCACCACTTCCATCGGGAGGGCATTCCAAGCATCCACCACTCTTTCAGTGAAAAAGTATTTCTTGACATTGCCGTTCAATTTACCACCTTGTAGCTTCATGTTATGCCCTCTAGTTTTACAGCTTCCCTGTCTTTGGTTGAGGTTTGTTTGTTCATTAATACTCTTATCATATCTCCCCTGTCCCTCCTCTCCTCCAGAGTGTACATATGTAGGTCTTCAAGTCTCTTCTCATAAGTCTTATGACGCAAGCTCCAAATCATTTTGGTTGCCTTCCTCTGAACTGTTTCCAGCCTTTTTATATCCTTTGCAAAATATGGTCTCCAAAACTGAACACAGTATTCCAAGTGAGACCTCACCAGCAACTTGTACAGTGGCATTAGTACCTCTTCCTTTCTACTGATTCCTCTTTGTATGCAACCCAACATCCTCCTGACCTTTGCCACTGCCTTGTCACACTGTTTCGCCACCTCATTCTGAGGTCCTCCTCCTGGTCTGTGCACACCAATCTCTCACCCCCTATCGCATGCAATTCCCTTGGATTTCTGCTTCCTATGTGCATGACACTGCATTTCTTCACATTAAATCTTTACTTCCAAACATTAGACCATTCTTCCAGTTTTTTGTAGATCTTTCCTCATGTTGTCCAGTGTTGCAAATTTTTGTGTCATCTGCAAAAAGACAAACTTTTCCATTCAGTCCTTCAGCAATATCATTCGCAAATACCTTGAACAGTACCGTCTCAGGACCGAACCCTGGGGCACACCGCTAATCACCTTCCTTTCATCTGAGTGAGTTCCATTTACCATCACCTTCTGTCATCTGTCAGTCAACCAATTTGTGATGTAGTTCACCACCTTGGGACCCATCCCCAAGCTATTGCGTTTATTGATAAGCCTCCTATGAGGAAAAGAATCAAAGGCTTTGCTGAAATCCAGGAAGATGACGTCCATCGCATGCCCCTGATCTAGTTCTCTGGTCAACCAGTCAAAGAACTTAATCAGATTTGTTTGGCAAGATCGTCCTTCAGTAAAACCATGTTGCCTCGGATCATGCAACCTGTTGGTTTTGAGAAAGTCCACTATTCTCTCTTTCAGGAGCGCCTCCATTACTTTTCCCCCCACCGAGGTAAGGCTCACGGGCCTGTAGTATATCACTTCTTCCCTATTACCACTTTTGTGAAGAGGTACCACATCAGCCCTTCTCCAGTTTATTTATTTAACTGTGCTTATATACCACTTTTCACCCGGTCAAAGCGGTTTACAATTTAACAAAGTTAATTACAACAAATAGTAGGGTGCGGTATCATTTTTAAGGAGGGGGTAAGTACTCAAATCATAGTGGGTTTACATATCTAACATATTTACAACCTTTCGTGTTCAGTTTTGTTCAGTTCTGTTATACCTGGTCTTCATTTACATTGAATTATGATGGATTCTGTTCCTTGAACAGGTGGGTTTTTAGTTGTTTTCTGAACGTGGAGAGTTCCGTGGTGCATCGGATCTTTATAGGCAGAGTTCCATAGGGAAGGTGCATATAGGTTGAATGCTCGGTTGCAGGTTTGCTTGTTGAATTTGGTTCTTTCATGTACAATCAGGGTGTTGTTTGCGAGTTGTCGAGTGTTTCTCTCAGAGTGTGGTTTTGGCAGGAGTGTGTGTAGCTGCGGTGGTTGTTGAAAAAATGCTTTGTGGATCAGTACCAGGGATTTGTATTTGATCCAAGCTTCTATTGGAAGGATATGAAGATCTCTTAGGACTGGGGTGATATGGTCAAATTTCCTCACTTTTTGGATGATTCTGGCTGTTGTGTTGAGGGCAGTTTGGAGTGGATAGAGAGTGGTGGTTGAGAGGCTGTGGTATATCGAGTTACAGTAGTCCAGATGCAGGAGAGTCATCGCCTGCATTACACATCTGAAGTCTTCAGGATCTAGGAGAGGTCTTAGTCGTTGAATCAGTCTGGCTTTGAAAAATACTATTTTTGCAGTTCTTGCAATCTGCTGTTTATTTATTTATTTATTTATTTACAGTCTCTTATATACCGCACTATTCATCATCAGCGCGGTTCACATGGAACAAAATGACAGAGCTTGGTCCAGGGTGATTCCCAGATATTTTATTTGCGGTTGGACTCTGATTTGTATAGCTCCTAGTGCTAGGTGTGTAGGTGGGATGAATTCATGGTCATTTGTCACAAAAATTGCTTCCGTCTTTTTGAGGTTTATTGTGAGGTTGTTTTCTTGAAGCCAACTTGATATGTTATTGAAGCAAGTTAGTAATTGTGGGTTGGTTGGATTTAATGTGGTTATGGGTCCATAGATCATGATGTCGTCTGCATATACGTGGAAGTTGATGTTGTGGGATCGTATCATAGAGCAGAGTGGTTGGAGGTAGATGTTGAATAGCATGGCTGATAGGGCAGATCCTTGTGGGACCCCTTGGGCTTGCTGATAAGGTGAGGAGGTGGCGGTGCGGGTCCGGATTCGTTGATATCTGTTTGAGAGATATGACTGGAACCATTGCAGTACAATGTCTTGGATATTGATTTCCTTCAGTCTGTTAAGGAGGATGTTGTGTGAAACTGTGTCGAATACCGCATATAGATATATCCAGAAAGATCAATGCAAAACCATTGTGTCTGGTGTAGGTTCCTTTGGTCAGAGTGTTTTTTAATGAGACCATGAGTGTTTCGACCCCATACAGAGATCGGAATCCATGTTGCTGGGGATCAAGTATGTTATTTTTGTTCTGCAGAACTTCTCCTGTCTCCAGGGATCTATTAAAAACATCCTTTAATGGCCCTGCAAGAACCTCTCTGAGCTCTTTCAGTATCCTGGGATGTATCCCATCCAGTCCCATGGCTTTGTCCACTTTCAGTTTGCAAGCTGTTCTAACACATCTTCTGTGAATGATGTGGTATCTACTCCATTCCCATTTTTGTATTTGGGAATCACAAGTTCCTGTGATTCCCAAATCCTTTTCCAGGATTTTCTTTAGTAAAAACAGAGCAGACGTATTTGTTCAGCATTTTCGCTTTTTCAATGTCACTTTCCATAAATCCGTTCCCAGCACTTTTGAGTCCTGCAATTCCCCCTCTGATTTTCCTCCTCTCCCGAATATACCTGAAGAGTTTTGTCGCCACACTTCACATCTTTAGCCATCTTTTCTTCTGCCTTTGATTTTGCTATCCTTATTTCTCTTTTTGTCTCTTTTATTTGATCCTGTATTCCTCTGTTTGCGAGCTGCTGAATTTTGTGAAAGCTGTGTGTTTTGCTTTTATTAGAACAGTCACTTCTTTGGAGAACCAAATAGGTTTCCTTTTCCTCTTGGTTTTTATTTACTTTCCTTACATATGTATCTGTTGCCCCTTGGCCCTTGCCTTTTAATTGACTATAACAGGAAGAACACGAAAAGTTGTAAAGCCCTTCAGTACAATTTTCAATAGAATCATTCTACATGGAAATAAAGTCTGGAAGCTATATAGGATAGGGTAGAACACCTATATAAACTATATGCCTTGTCTTGTGTAAAAATACCCATCATTCACAACTCTCCCAACAGTGGGTACAGAGAAGAACCAGCATTTCCCCCCACCTTTAAATTCTGGTGTTGGCTTTTCTCTTTGAACAGGCAGTGAAGGGTCCTTTTCTTTGGCTGGGAGATACTGCTATATTTATTTTAATTGTTTCTATGTTTTATTTTAGTTATTGGTTTATTCTTAGGAGATTCCCTTGGTTGGTTTGAGGCTTGTCATGCTGCAAAGGTTTGTATCAGTGATGCTGAGAGCTAAGCTATCGGTAGCTTAACTACTGGCAGTCTCCCAAGACAGACAGGTCTCAGCTGCGGCAGAGCATTACATTTCTGTGACAATGGCAATGATATTGGCATTAGCTGTGAAAAAATGAGGCTTGGCAAGCTACTTCTGTATCTAGTCACGGAAACCCAATTGATAGTTTAAAAAAACAAATTGTGATATACTGTGTTGGAAAATGAACCCCGCAGGTTGCAAGACACTCAACGGACTAGAGAAAAACTGAAGGCTCTTCAGAGTAAAGCCAGCATTGATGATGTGGTTGGAACAAAGCCGTCCCATTGCTGATGTAACTGCGTATGAAATGTGAGTCAGAACCCGCAGCAATGTCTTACATATTGGGGCATGGAACGAACAGAGCATGAACCAAGGGAAAATGGAGGTGACCAAGAATGAAATAGGAAAGGGAGACCAGCAATGAGATGAATCGTACAATAACAATAGCCATGGATGCCTTTCTATCAACAATTAGCCACCTGACTGAAGACCAAACGGAGTTCAGGACAACTATTCACAAGGCTCACCATGAGTTGACATTGGCATGGCAGTACTTAACAACATCTTAGATCTATTTATTTTATGTACTTTGAAGGGTATATGTCTTCAAAAGGATTAATGTAGTATGCAGTCTTGCAAGCTGCATTAATCTTTCTCACCAAGGTATTCAGCAGAACATACCCAGCACATGCTGCTGAATATCCCCTCTTAGACCATCTAAATGCCCCAGAGCTAATCAGCCAGCATCAGGGCATGCAGGGGAGGCAACATAGTTAGCTGTACAGTGGTGATATTGTGCCGCTAATTAGTTAACCAAAATTCCTAAAGTTAGGACAAAAAAAAGCTGAATATTGCTGCTGATTAGATATCTAAAATGCTATGCAGCCAAGCTTGATATTCAGTGCCACTGGTCAGATATGGCCCTGGCACTAAATATCTGGACATAAATTAAAGCGGTGATGGCTGTTTCTGCTGAATATTCCCCCTCCCCCTATTTTTTGTTATCTCATATGTTAATTTTATAAGCCACTTGCAATATATAAGCATATAAATATTTTTAAATACATCTCAGTAACTGCACTGCTAGCCACATTATCCCAAAACATAAAACCCTGCCAAAAAGGCACTCAGAACCTATGTTGCAAACCTGCTATGTCCTAACAGCACTAACTCCCCCATACTCAAACAGCAATATCCCTATCTATGAAAAGACAACTTTGCAAATATTTCAGAGTCCTAGAACACCAATACACCCCATTCTTAAAAAATCCAGAGCAAGCTGGACTGCTGCAGATTCCTCCTCACAGGTGCAGAATATGGGAAGACCCCAGCAAAGACAGAATAAGAAACCACGAATTAGAAATAGAAACATGAAAATAAAAACTGAGGTGGAAACCCCAAGAAGCCAGAATTTGCACTGAAACACTAGAAAAAGAAACGCTTACACTGAGCACGATTCAGAGATTAGAGATGCACATTTCCAAAGCTGAGCTCTCATCTAAACGTTTCATCTCCCACTCTTGCCCCCTCTGAGGCCTTCTATTCTTCACCGGCCTCCTCTTCTCTTCGTTTCAGTCATTTCCTAGTCCCCCATTACCATCCTATGTAATAATCCCTTTCTAGTCCTCATCTATTTTCTTTTGCCTCTCATCTTCTCACTAGCCCCAGCTCCTTTCTTGTCATTCATTCCCTCCCCCTGTTTCCAGCATTCTGTTTTTTTGTCTTAAAGGCTGGCTTGGGATAACAAAAGCAGAAGAGATTTTTTATGTTTTTATTATGTACAGACTAGAAGGAGTCTGAAGGTTGTCCTGTTCTTGCTATACTGTAAACAGTGGTGTACTGTGGGCCTTCAGCACCCTGGGGCCAGTGTTTATTTTTGCATACCCCAATAGACTCCACATCTCAAAGGCCTCATGCTTGCTCTGATTTTTGGTCTTCCAGCTTCTCCTCTAGCACCTCCCTCAGGCTGATGCCCAGGGGGCTGCTGCCTACCCCACGCCCACTCCCCATCCCCATATGCCACTGGCTATAAACTCAAGTGTATGTACAGCAAGAAGTCTGGAGAGACCCAGTTGGGGATTCATGAAGATTTCAAGCTGAGGAGGTTTGCGGAACCTAAAGGGTGCATCCTAATAAACAATTTTGAACGTCCAAGCTGATCTGTGAGGGACTGAACCCCAGTGCATTCTGCACAGACAGTAAGAAGAGCTTGACAGTCTTTTTGATATTTTGACTTTGGGAAATTTTTATGCCCTTCCCAAGGTAAAGATTTGATAAAGATTGTATTTTTGTGAAAAGTCTAGAGCCTATGATAATTTTTTTTATTTATTTAGCTCATACTTTTCCAGTGATAGTCCTACACCTTGACAACTTCCAAGATGTTCTAATAATCCAGCTCGACTTGTGATACTTTTGATGTTATCGACCATTGTCACCTCTTGGAATAACTAGAAAACTCTGGAATCAAAGATTGTCATGGCGCAAGGCAGATAGTGCCTATGGAAGTAGAGGAAAATACACAGGGCAGTTTTAAAACCGGCAGTGCAAAGCACATGGCTAGGGGTTGCTATGAGCAACCAAGCAAAACAAGAGCACCGGCTGTAGGTAAACGCCCAGGAATAGCATTACGTCATCGCTCATCAGAGAAGTAGAAACAGCTGCAGGGGTTTGAGCTAACAAGAGTCTCAAAGAATGACGCACATAAAATAAGGTCAGTCTTGAGCAAAGCAGACAGGAGCAGAGATACCGACAGAGACGCAAGCAGGGAGTCAGACTCAGTCTCAGATACAGAGAGAGAAAGAGACACTGAGAGGACTCACGGGAAAGGAAAGAGCAGAGCTCATGAGAGCCAGGAGTCATACCTGAAAGCTTCTGATGTGGATCCATCTGCACCTCAGAGGAGTTCGCCCAGGAGGAATTCTCAGAGGTTAGTGCTGGAAAGTTGGGCTGCACTAAGCCAAAGTCCGGTTTGGGACAGAGAGAGATTCCAAGCTGCAAACCACGAGGAGCTGGGAGAGGGAATAACCACGGGAGCAGGTACCTGGGGAGCAAAAGCTCTTATCCAAAAGAGATTTCCCACCTAAGAGAAAGACGTCCTGTGAGGGGAAGTGAAAGGGAGAAAAGTTTTAACTTCCCGGTTGCAAAACAGCCAGGCAGAGCTCAGCCTGAAGAAAGGCATAGTACCTGGAATAGAGGGGCACTGAATTTTAATCACAATGGTCCTGAAGTGTATGGCCCTCTAAGGGGAGAATCCATAGTGCACGGTAACCAGCCTTTCTGCAGTGATAGAGGGGAGAGAAGCTCTGGCCAAGAAGAGAGGAAACTACTAAACACTGATACACATTACAGCCCTGCAAAAGATAGTAGCCAAGAAGTACACGAGGACATGGAATGTGACTTCTGTGAAGAGAGCTCAGATATTTGCAAAATGGACTGTACATTGGTGTTTTCGATAGTGTGACCTCTTTTTGTTAAAGCCTGAGTAAAGCCTGCCTAAGAGAAATCTGTGGAGGAACACAGATTTCACAGTTCAGCTTTTGTGATAGAAAAAGCCTGTTTTTCCCTTTTTGTTTGGTTAACGCTGACAAGAAGCATTTTGGTTGTAATTTGTAGTCCCCACTTGTGTTATGCCAGTATTATGGTTTAATTTCTTTTGACCCTTGTTGCAAGAATTCTCCCGGGAAGGGAAAATAAATACCTCTTTAAGCATAGCTACTCGACCACAACTACCTTCTTATTTGATTAGCTATTGGGACTCCAAATCCCAGAGGGCACTACTAAGTCCTTGCTATATAAGAGGAGCCTCACTGAAGCCCCAGGCCTTCCGCCTCAGGGGTAAGTAGGTGAGTGACAAGTGGCGACGTTGTTGGATTTTTGCGCAAGATTCAAAAGGACAAGCACAAAAGGACTACAGTCTGCTGGAAAAGGAAAGCAGTCATCCAGAAGGAGAGAACCGTCAGGAAGATTTCTGCTGCCAGGTGTTGGACCCGGAGAAAACTTTCTCACATGCTGACCCCTGCATGAAGGCTCAGGTAAAAAGTACCTAGTCAGACGTGGGGAGGATAAAGTGAGAAAGGGGGCGGGAAAAAAAAAAAAAGTTGCGGTATCGCACTTGGTTTTTGTTTTGTTTCTATCTCTGTAGGTACATCAAGGCGAAGGATGGAGCCACAGGATGTAGCCCAATGGATGAAGGCGCAGTGGGATAAGCAAGTGGAACTTATCCATTACCTTCAGCAACAAACGACAAGGACCATACAGGAGCAGCAGCGGCCCTTGATAGAGACCATGGACGCGCTTTTAAAGAAGCCGCTAGACGCCGCAGCGGACGTCCCCATGGCACTCCAAGCCGCGGGGCTGAGGTCGTATGGTGCCTTTGCATTAGGACAGTTACAACCGCAGGACAATTTGGGCGATTACTTGGACGCTTTTGAAAGGATAGCTACCACCCTGAAATGGCCGGAGGAGCAATGGGCCACCCGGTTTGCCCTGTTGCTCACAGGCGAGGCCCTTTCAGCGTACAAAGCTATGCCAGCAGAATTAGCTTCCAATTATATTGAAGTGAAGAAAGCGGTAAAAGATAGATTGGGGCTCACCCCACTTCACTATCAAAGAATGTTTAGAGAGGCAGTAATTAGGCCTCAAGAGACCCCCAAGGCCCTAGCACAGCGGTTAAAAAGTGTAGCCAAAAAATGGTTGCTAGCCGAGGGAGGTACCTTGGAAACAGTCATTGACAAAATTGTGCTAGAACAATTTATGGAGGCTGTTCCCAAAGGTCTTAAAACTTTTCTGACGCTCCAGCACTGCCAAACCTCGGAGGATGCAGCCACTCTTGCGGAGCGGTATTTCGCTGCCGAGAGGACTGACACCTCAGGCCAAGGTATCTGGTGGGCAGCTGGTAGGAGGAAAAGTAGCAGAAAAGAAAAATATGTGCATGATAAGATGTATAAACCTGAAATGTTGAATGTCAATGTCTCTGATGGTAATGTCTATTCTGTACCCAAAGGAAAATGTTTTAGGTGTGGAAAAACTGGGCATTATCAGAGATCCTGCACAGAACGAACAGTCCTGGTGACAGGGACAGAGGAAACAGAACAGGATGAATTCCGTATACAGGTCCAAATAGAAGGTATTTACACACTGGCTCTACTTGACTCGGGGGCTGACCAGAGCATGATTTCAAAGAGGCTCTGGGAAGCCATTGAGGGGCACCGCCAGTCGCCCCAGAGTCAAGCAGAAGGCCAAGTCCGGGTCAAGTGCGTGCACGGCGCATTTGTCCCTTATCCCATACACAATATTGTGGTACAAGGGTTGGGCACCATCAGAGAGATGAGGGTGGCCGTAGTTCCCGAACTACTAGAGGATGTTATACTAGGGAAGGATTGGCCTCCCTTTCATAATGAATTGGGAAAAGACTGGGGTATTAAACTAGGTCTAGTATCCACTCGCTCTCAAGCGGGACCCTCTGGGAAGGGAGAGGTGTCAGTGGAAAATACTGAGGAACCCGAAGGGGAGGAGAATGCCCAAAGGGAGGACCCAGATGAGGAAGGGCTAGCTACCCTCCCTAACCATGTTGACTTAGTACATCCCCCTGATAAAGTAGGGGAGAAAGATAAACCCAGGAAGCGTAGGGAGAGATACTCTAGGACCCGGGGGAGGGCCGAGCTAGAAGGTGCTGTAGGGTTGCCCTGGGTACCAGCAGAGGTAGTAAGAAAATTTCCTTCATTTCCCATGGAGCAGAGAGCTGACCCCGCGCTTAAAAGGGCGTTTGAGTGGGCGGAGGAAATTAGACAAACCCTACCAAGGTTTTTCTTGGAGAATGATCTCCTATACCGAGAGTGTGTAAACCCCCATAACGATGCCATACGCAAACAGCTAGTTGTACCCGTGACCTTTAAAGCTAGCGTATTAAGATTAGCCCATGACCACCCAGTGGGGTGTCACAAGGGGATCCAGGGGATGCTGGACCAAATCTTAGCTAGATTTTATTGGCCCGGGGTGTTCAAGGAGACACGACAATACTGCGAGGCATGCCCTAGCTGTCAAAGAGTGACAGTCATAAAGCCTAAGGCAGTACCCATGGTGCCAACTCCCACCATAGCGGCTCCTATAAGCCGAATGGGCGTGGATATAATAGGGCCTATGGTGAAGACACCAAGGGGTTTCAAGTATATCTTGGTCATAGTTGACCATGCCATGCGGTTTCCTTGGGCCTTTCCCTTAAGAAACACATCCGCCAAATTAATAGCCTTAGAGTTAATCAAACTTTTTTGTGAAGTAGGTTTTCCCAGGGAAGTCCTGACTGATCAGGGGAGTAACTTCCTGTCAAAACATCTGGCTATGGTCTGGGAAGCCTTCGGCATCCGCCATATAAAGACATCAGCATACCATCCACAGTCTAATGGGCTCGTGGAGCGTATGAATCAGTCCATTAAACAACTACTACGCAGAGGTTTGAAGGCGGGGGAAATGAATGAATGGGATACATTGCTCCCATTCACGCTATACGCATGCAGGGAGCGCATACAGGCGTCCCTGGGGGCATCTCCATACGAGTTGCTGTTTGGCCGCGCTCCAAGAGGCATCTGGACATCCTGCAGGAGCAATGGGTAGAGCCGAACATGCAAGAGGTCGGGGTACCCCAATTCCTTAAAGAGTTAAGACAACGCCTAGAGAGGACATCCAGGGCCTCTATAGAGAATTTAAAGGCCAGTAAAAATAAGCAAAAACGGTATTATGACAGGGGCACCAGACCAAGGCAGCTAAGTATAGGCGACAAGGTGCTTATCCAAGTAGCCGACCCCGGACCGATATTCGAGTCCAGGTGGAAGGGCCCGGGTACAGTGATAGGGAAGGTGGGCCCAGTATCCTACCGGGTGGAAAATGAGAAGGGCCGCCAACAGACATATCACATAAATGTACTCAAGCTGTGGAAGGACAGGTCTGCCAATGCCAGCCTAGTTACTGTTATATACCGAGATAGGTCCCAGACAGTATTGCCCCGAGATAGGTCCCGAAAGGAGATTCTGGGCTGTCAGGTAAAATCTGCAGCCCATAATATTTTAAGGGGAGGGATCTGTCATGGCGCAAGGCAGATAGTGCCTATGGAAGTAGAGGAAAATACACAGGGCAGTTTTAAAACCGGCAGTGCAAAGCACATGGCTAGGGGTTGCTATGAGCAACCAAGCAAAACAAGAGCACCGGCTGTAGGTAAACGCCCAGGAATAGCATTACGTCATAGCTCATCAGAGAAGCAGAAACAGCTGCAGGGGTTTGAGCTAACAAGAGTCTCAAAGAATGACGCACATAAAATAAGGTCAGTCTTGAGCAAAGCAGACAGGAGCAGAGATACCGACAGAGACGCAAGCAGGGAGTCAGACTCAGTCTCAGATACAGAGAGAGAAAGAGACACTGAGAGGACTCACGGGAAAGGAAAGAGCAGAGCTTATGAGAGTCAGGAGTCATACCTGAAAGCTTCTGACGTGGAGTCCATCTGCACCTCAGAGGAGTTTGCCCAGGAGGAATTCACAGAGGTTAGTGCTGGAAAGTTGGGCTGCACTAAGCCAAAGTCCGGTTGGGGACAGAGAGAGATTCCAAGCTGCAAACCACGAGGAGCTGGGAGAGGGAATAACCACGGGAGCAGGTACCTGGGGAGCAAAAGCTCTTATCCAAAAGAGATTTCCCACCTAAGAGAAAGACGTCCTGTGAGGGGAAGTGAAAGGGAGAAAAGTTTTAACTTCCCGGTTGCAAAACGGCCAGGCAGAGCTCAGCCTGAAGAAAGGCATAGTACCTGGAATAGAGGGGCACTGAATTTTAATCACAATGGTCCTGAAGTGTATGGCCCTCTAAGGGGAGAATCCATAGTGCACGGTAACCAGCCTTTCTGCAGTGATAGAGGGGAGAGAAGCTCTGGCCAAGAAGAGAGGAAACTACTAAACACTGATACACATTACAGCCCTGCAAAAGATAGTAGCCAAGAAGTACACGAGGACATGGAATGTGACTTCTGTGAAGAGAGCTCAGATATTTGCAAAATGGACTGTACATTGGTGTTTTCCAATAGTGTGACTTCTTTTTGTTAAAGCCTGAGTAAAGCCTGCCTAAGAGAAATCTGTGGAGGAACACAGATTTCACAGTTCAGCTTTTGTGATAGAAAAAGCCTGTTTTTCCCTTTTTGTTTGGTTAACACTGACAAGAAGCATTTTGGTTGTAATTTGTAGTCCCCACTTGTGTTATGCCAGTATTATGGTTTAATTTCTTTTGACCCTTGTTGCAAGAATTCTCCCGGGAAGGGAAAATAAATACCTCTTTAAGCATAGCTACTCGACCACAACTACCTTCTTATTTGATTAGCTATTGGGACTCCAAATCCCAGAGGGCACTACTAAGTCCTTGCTATATAAGAGGAGCCTCACTGAAGCCCCAGGCCTTGCGCCTCAGGGGTAAGTAGGTGAGTGACAAGATGTGGCATTAAACTGTTTTTGTTCTTATCTTAGTCATTGGTCTTTTGACATTTCTATTGAAGGCTCCCTCTCATATCCTCTCCCTCTTACCTCAGGTGTCCATATTCTCCCCTTTGGCCCTCCTGATCCACAACCTCAATGTAGCTCTTATTTTTATGCAGACAAGGTTCAATTAGCCATTGTCCATGAAAACCGAGACCCTCTTTTTCAATACAATCTTGAAACAAAACTAAATAAGCAGCAATTAAAGTTTGAATTTAAAACACAGAGGAGAGCTTTCTGGTTACATTTCATACCCAGCAGAGAGCTTGTAGTTTAAATTTAATAGTCACTCAGGGCCAAGTAACAGCAAAGTACTTTTAGTTTAAATTTAACACACAGAAGAGAGCTTTCTGGTTAAATTTAGTACCCAGCAGAGAGCTTGTAGTTTAAATTTCATAAGAGGTTAGAGCCTAGCAGCAGCTAAGAGCTATACTTTAAATCAAATCAGAATTTAGCTTACCTCAGCAGCACAAGACAGGGTACTGTGTAGCAGCCCTCTTTTAATAAGTGCTATTTCCCTCCCTCCCCACACCCACCCTCCCCTGGGATAATCATAGCTTTATAGGTACTTACACATCTTAAAAGACAGGAGGTGCTTTCAGGTGAAGCTTATTACCCAAATCAGTCATACACTAAGGACCTGAGATTAATTAAGCTTCAGGTGAACAAGGTATATTAAACGTATTAGGTACAGTTTTATTGGTATAAATACCCCTAGCAACCCCTAGTAAGTAAGAACTTAAAGATCTAGACACAAACTTAAAACTAAGATGCAGACAGCAGTCCAGCAGCGGGATGGGGGCTTTCCAGTCTTTTGCATTGAGTGTCACATGTATGATTTTCTCCCAGTTGGTGAGAGGTCTTACGTGTGCACTAGGTGCAAGGAGCTCTTTTCTCTCAGGGAACAAGTCCGTTCTCTAGAGGCTAAAGTAGCAGACTTGGAAAACATAAGACAGACAGAGAGGTACATAGACGAGACCTACAGGGATATAGTCCTGAAGTCCCACATCCAGTCTGGCAGCACCCCTGTTGCCATGGAGGAGAGAGGTCACGTGACAGGAGAGCATCACCCTGGTGTGGCAGGAAGTGATCCTGTAACTAGGACCTGTCCTCCAGGTGATGTAAAACCCTCTCGCACCGAGGAAGTTTCTCCAGGGCCATGTGCCCATGAGGGAAGGGTTAGGACAGCCGTTATAGTTGGTGATTTGATCATTAGGCATGTAGATAGCTGGGTGGCTGGTGGACGTGAGGATCGCCTGGTAACATGCCTGCCTGGTGCGAAGGTAGCGGACCTCACGCGCCACCTAAATAAGGTCTTAGATAGTGCTGGGGAGGAGTCTGCTGTCTTGGTACATGTCGGTACCAATGACATAGGAAAATGTGGTAGGGAGGTTCTGGAGGCAAAATTTAGGCTTTTAGGTAGGAAGTTGAAATCCAGAACTTCCAGGGTAGCATTCTCCGAAATGCTTCCTGTTCCACGCGCAGGACCCAAAAGGCAGGCAGAGCTCTGGAGTCTCAATGCGTGGATGAGACAATGGTGCAGAGATGAGGGTTTTGGATTTGTTAGGAACTGGGGAACATTCTGGGGAAAGGAGGGGCTCTTCCGAAGGGATGGGCTTCACCTTAACTGGGATGGAACCAGGCTGCTGGCATTAACCTTTAAAAAGGAGATAGAGCAGCTTTTAAACTAGATATTAGGGGAAAGCTGACAGTCGCCCAAGAGCCGATGGTTCGGAAGAATGTATCCTTGAAGGATACTACCAAAAGCAGAGAGGTTCCACAAAAGAGTAAAGTAGCCCAAATGCCCTCAAGTATGGAGCAGACAGAGCTTAAAGATCCCAAATTACCCATGTCTAACAATAGCCACATTAACATGAATAAAATACATTCTCTAAAATGCTTGTATGCAAATGCTAGAAGTCTAAAGAATAAGATGGGAGAGTTAGAATATATAGCACTAAATGAAAGGTTAGATATGATTGGAATATCAGAGACATGGTGGAAGGAGGACAACCAGTGGGACACTGTGATACCTGGGTACAAACTATATCGTAATGACAGAGCTGATCAAATTGGTGGAGGGGCTGCGCTCTATGTTAGAGAGGGCATTGACTCAGAAAGTTTTGCAGGAAACAAAATCTGCTGTAGAATCTATATGGATTGAAATTCCATATAAAAGGGGGAAGGCGATGGCAGTGGGGTTGTACTATCGAGCACCTGGCCAGAATGACCAAATGGATGATAAAATGCTCAAAGAAATCAAGGAAGCTAACAAAAGTTATAGCACAGTAATAATAATGGGTGATTTCAATTACCCCGGTATTGACTGGGTCAGTGTCACATCAGGACATGCTAGGGAGATAAAGTTCCTAGATGAAATAAATTATTGCTTCTTGGAGCAGCTGGTTCATGAACCGACCAGAGGGGAAGCCATATTAGACCTAGTCCTTAGTGGAACACCAGATCTAGTGCAAGAGATAAGGGTGTTGGGGCCACTTGGCAATAGTGATCATAGCATGATCGCCTTTGATTTAATTAGTGGAGGAGGGATAGTAAGGAAATCCACAGTACTACCTTTTAACTTTCGAAAGGGAGACTATGATAAAATGAGGAAAACAGTTAAGAAAAAACTAAAAGGAGCAGTTGTGAAGGTTAAAGACGTACATCAAGCTTGGGTGTTGTTGAAAAATACGATCTTGGAAGCCCAGACCAGCTGTATTCCACGCTTTAAGAAAAGTGGACGGAAGTCCAAAAAACTGCCAGCATGGTTTAAAGGTGAGGTCAGAGAGGCTGTTGTTGCCAAAAAAGCATCTTTCAGGAAATGGAAAAAAGAGCCAAACGACGAAACCTGGAAACAGCACAAGCACTGGCAAGTCAAATGCAAGGCATTGATAAGGCAGGCAAAGAGAGAATTTGAGAAGAAGCTTGCTGTGGAAGCAAAAACGGGAAATAAAGACCTTTTCAAGTACATTCGTAGCAAAAAACCTGTGAGAGAGTCAGTTGGTCCATTAGATGATAAAGGGGTTAAAGGAGCACTAAGAGGCGACAAGGCGATAGCGGAGAGACTGAATGAATTCTTTGCTTCGGTCTTTACTGAGGAAGATGTAGGGATGTTAGCCATGACTGAAGTGGTATTTAAAGGTGCGGAAGAATTGAAGGAAATATCGATACATCGGGAAGATGTCTTACAACTATTAGATAAACTGAGGAGTAGCAAATCACCTGGGTCGGATGGTATACATCCAAGGGTGTTGAAAGAACTGAAATATGAGATTGCAGACCTGCTATCAGTAATCTGTGAACTATCATTAAAATCATCTCTAATACCTGAAGATTGGAGGATCGCCAATGTAACACCAATTTTAAAAAAGGGTTCCAGGGGTGATCTGGGAAACTACAGACCGGTGAGCCTGACGTCAGTACCGGGAAAAATGGTAGAAACCATCATAAAGAATAAAATTACTCAGCATGTAGATAGTCACAACCTAATGGGAGACAGCCAACATGGCTTTAGACAAGGAAGATCTTGTCTTACTAATCTGTTATGTTTTTTTGAAGGAGTGAATAAACAGGTGGACAAAGGTGAGTCAGTTGATATTGTGTATCTGGACTTTCAGAAAGCCTTTGACAAGGTCCCTCATCAGAGACTTTTGGCAAAACTAAAGAGTCATGGGATAGCAGGCAGTGTACTATTGTGGATCAGGAACTGGTTAAAAGATAGAAAGCAGAGGGTAGGGCTAAATGGCCAATTTACCCAATGGAGAAAGGTGAATAGTGGTGTACCCCAGGGATCTGTGCTGGGTCCGCTGCTTTTTGACATATTCATAAATGACCTGGAAAGTGGAATAACGAGTGAGGTTATCAAATTTGCAGATGACACAAAACTATTTAAAGTTGTTAAAACCCAAGAGGATTGTGAAAAATTGCAAGAGGATCTTAATAAATTCGAAGACTGGGCATCAAAATGGCAGATGAAAGTTAATGTGGACAAGTGCAAGGTTATGCACCTAGGGAAGAACAACCCAAACTATGGTTACACGATGCAAGGTTCCACATTAGGAACCACCACCCAGGAAAAAGATTTAGGCATCATTGTGGATACTATGTTAAAACCCTCGGCCCAGTGTGCAGCGGCGGCCAAGAGAGCAAATAGAATGCTAGGTATGATAAGGAAAGGAATGGAAAATAAAACAAAAGATATTATAATGCCTCTATATCGATCCATGGTGAGACCGCACCTTGAATATTGTGTGCAATTCTGGTCGCTGTATCTTAAAAAGGATATAGCGATTTTAGAAAAGGTACAGAGAAGAGCCACCAAAATGGTAAAGGGGATGGAAGGATACTCCTATGAAGAGAGGCTAAAAAGGTTAGGGCTCTTTAACCTGGAAAAGAGACGGCTGAGGGGAGATATGATAGAAGTCTATAAATTAATGAACGGAGTGGAACGGGTAAACCTAGATCGATTGTTTACTTTATCAGAATATAGAAAGACTAGGGGACATGCAATGAAGCTACAGGGTAAACTATTTAAGACTAATAAAAGAAAATATTTTTTCACTCAACGTGTAATCAAACTCTGGAATTTGTTACCGGAGGATGTAGTAAAGGCTGTTAGTGTAGCTGGGTTTAAAAAAGGTTTTGACAAGTTCCTGGAGGAAGGTCCATAAACCATTATTAAGAAGTGACCGAAGATATCAATGCTTGATCCAGTACAAGCATTGTGGAACTTGTGTCTCTTGGGGAAACTGCTAGGTACATATGACCTAGATTGGCCACTGTTGGAAACAGAATACTGGGCTTGATGGACCTTGGTCTGACCCAGTATGGCATATCTTATGTTCTTATGCTTCTTGGCTCAAGAACCAGAAAATGTTGCTAAAGCCCCCCAAAATTGGAAACCTTATAATTCTCCCATAAAGACCACTTCCTTTCCATCCATGCATCTCTTCTAGCCCCATTCTCATTCAAAAATTCATTCTTTGTGATAGGTGGGTATCCCAAGTCTCAAATAACAAACTATTTGTTCACTGGACGTCATAATCAACAATCAGCTTTCCTTCAGATCTTTGTAGTTACAAGTTTTTTTTTTCTCTTTGCGAAGGATTACATTTTTTAAACCTTATCTTGACTCCAGGTCATTAAAAACTGTAATTTATTCACACATGATTAATAAACTTGACTACTGCAGTTCTCTGCTAGCAGGTTCATACAAACTCAACTAAAAAGACTTCCGCTCAACCAAAATACCAGCATTAAACTCATCTACAATGAAAAAAAAACAGACCACATGACTCCTCTACTTTTCGAGAAACATTGGCTACCTTCTACTGATGCATCATGCCTTGTACACAGGTTTTTCTCATCCTCTCAAAATCCACTTTGCATCTTGAGGCTTATAAATCTATTGCCTTCTGCTCTTCTGCCCCTTGCCTCTGGAACACCTTTCCAACAAATCTCTGTCTTGAATCTTCAAATAAAAGATTCAAGGTTGACCTAAAAACCTAGTTCTTCAAGCGTGCCTTTTAGTAAGTTTTTAGTAAAGCTATTCTTCTTCTTCTTCTCCTCTTGTGTCTGCTTATATGTTTCACTTGTCTCTGGCAGATATTGTTGTTCCACAACACCGATCTCTTTCCATTTCTTTCTTCTATCTCCCATCTAAGTTTCAGAATCTGTGTTTATTTGTAACTGGTTTCCCACTCTGGACTGTAAACCGCTATGATGTTGTATACCATTAGCGGTATAAAAATGTTGCAAATAAATATTAAGGTGCAGCCAGTATTTCTCTGTCCCTTGAGAGCTTACATTTAAATTTGTACCTGGAGGTTACGTGACTTGTCCAAAGCCATAAGGGGTATAAGTGGGATTTAAACTCTGATCTGTGTGTCTCCCAAGATGCTGCTCTTATCACTAGGATACTCCTGTCTCCATTAGTGCAGTGCTTTCCAAACCTTTATCCAATATGAGCCCAGATGATGATGAAACCAAAACAGCAGACCTGCGCTCCCATCCACTTGCTCGTCTCACCAGAGCATGAAGACAGCAGCAATAGTCAGCACAGGGCTCTGTGTGCCAGTGCGTACCCACAAGATTGCACAGATTTCCAGTCTTAACAGGAAGCCCCTGCAGGAGGAACAGGGCCCCGTGCTTGCCATAGGTCACAGTGAAACTCCAGAGGGAGGGCGAGCAGCCTTGTTTCTGTGACCCTATCTACTGACAATGTGGGGTATTTATCCTAAGTACTGCTAAGAAGCCAGTATTGCTGACAGGTATCAGGCAAGTAACCCAAGAGACAAGGGAGGAATCGGTTTCTATCTGACCACTCCTACCAATCTTCATAGGTGCCTCAGTACTGAGAGTGCAGAACTGCTGACCTAGGCTTCAACATACCTCTTTCACCAGTCTTCCTGTGACAGCTGTAGCCTTGGGTTCCAATCCTACCACTGCCACTGTGTCACTCGTATCACTTAAAGTCACTTATCTTCCTTCTGCACAATTGTGACAGAACCATGCCACAATATATATATAATCATGGGCGGCCCAAGGTTCTTACCACCCTAGGCAGGCCAGATATGCTGCCCCCACTGCACTTCCCCCGACATCCAGCCTCTCACCTGGGGTTGATTGATGGCATGGCGATCATTGCTTGGAAGCCACTGCAGGCCTTAAAGCACAAGCATGCACTCATGGCCTGCTGCTCCTGCCCCTTTGACTTCCTATTGGAGGGGGCAAGAGCCACAGGACAAAGTGCACACATGCATGCACTTTAAAGACTGCCATAACTTCAAAGAGGTGATCGCCATGCCACCCATCAACACCCAATGAGAGGCTGGATGTTGGGGATGGTGCAGTGACGGCATGCAGTGTGATGGGGGTGGCTCATTGGGAATGTCTAGTGCTGAGCCGCCCACCAGGGTCTTCCGCCCTAGATGGTTGCCTAGTTCAGCTAGTGGACGGTCCAGCCCTGTATATACTCTAGCCAAGTTACCTAGCATTGCCTGAAAAATCCAATTCGTAATGGTTGACATATCAGGAAACAGTCAAAGTGACATAAACTTTGCAAAAGATATATTAGATCAGATTGTAATTGCAAAGCATTGGGATATGATTTTTTTTTTTTTTGCTTTGTTTTAGAGTTAGGTGTAATCACTTACAAATTTTTGGGAAGTCCAACTTGAACATGCTACATAAGGTTGCCAATGTGAAAAACATGGAGACTTTCCCTGCCAACGGCATAGCCAAGACTGATTTTTTTTGGTGAGGCTTGAGGTTAACTTGGGTGGGCCCTAAGCAGTGCAAATGATGGCTGTCTCCTTTTCTCTCTTTATCCTGTGCACTGCTGCTGATAGGGTTGGCCTGACTCTGTGTTGGCCAACTCATGATATCTACTTCCCTAAGTGACTGTTCTTGAGCTTTATTGATAGCTAGTCAGCAGGCTGTTGTCAAAAAGAGAGAGTATATGTGCAGTGTTGTCAGAAAGAGAGAGTATAGTGTAGAGTCAGTGCTGACTCCCAGCAACCTAGCCCCTGGGTTTTCTTGGTAAGGTAGATTTGCCAGGCTATCCATTTGCAGGAGTGAGATTTTAAGCCAGTCCTGGATTTCTGACAATCTCATCCTCGTGCATTATGGGACCTGCAGTACTGATTTCAATGGATAAAATTAGAGACTACTAATACCACACTGCATTGCAATGTGCAGAGGGTGGCTACTAAAATGGTTAGTGGTCTTCGTTATGAAGCATATGACAGACCTAAAGATCTAAAGACTAGGGGACATGCAATAAGCTACAGGGTAAACTATTTAAGACTAATAAAAGAAAATATTTTTTCACTCAACGTGTAATCAAACTCTGGAACTTGTTACCTTGAGGATGTAGTAAAGGCTGTTAGTGTAGCTGGGTTTAAAAAAGGTTTGGACAAGTTCCTGGAGGAAAGGTCCATAAACCATTATTAAGAAGGGACCCAGGATATCAATGCTTGACCTAGTACAAGCATTGCAGAACCTGTGTCTTTTGGGGAAACTGCTAAGTACGTATGACCTAGATTGGCCACTGTTGGAAACAGGATACTGGGCTTGATGGACCTTGGTCTGACCCAGTATGGCATATCTTATGTTCTTATCTTAATATGTATACTTTAGACAAAAGATGGGATGGGGCGATATGATAGAGACAGTTAAATATTTCCATGGCATAAATGCACAGGAGGGCCTCTTTCAATTGAAGGCAAGCTCTGCTACGAGGGGACATTTGTTTGTTAGTTTAATGTTATTTTTTATACTGCTTTATCATTTCAATCAAAGTGGTTTACATTGTAACTTTAACTTGATAATGTACATTAAACAGGGACATTGATAACTTGGATTTTTCTGAGTAATGGAGGTGTTAAGTGACTTGCCCAAGGCCACAAGGAGTGCTAGTGGGAACTGAACCCTGGTCTTGTGGTTCCCAAGCCAGTGCTCTAACCAGACCAGCCATGCAAATTCTGAGTTGCAAAGATCTGCATTTGAATGGCTGGCCTGATCTCTCCCTCCTCTGACGTGACCTACATAAGAAAAGGGAAGGAGGGACCCAACCTGCCTACAAATGCGGGACTGCCTCACTGCTGCTGCTGCTGCCACCACCGCTTCTGAGAAAACAAAAAAGTGGCGGTGGCAGTAGGGCAATACAGGGGGAAGGGGGTGGGCCAGGGCCACGGCCGGCAGCCCAACATATGACCTTAATCCTTTTGTGCCCTGCGCGGCTGCACCACTTGCACAGGGCTAGGTATGGTGCTGCATCCAAATACTAGCCAAGCCCAACCCTGCTTAGTTTCAGAGATCAACCAAGTGCAAGTTCATTCAGGACAGCTAAAAACTCAGAGTATATGTATGTATGTATATTTCCCAGAGAGAGAGTCAGAGAGAAAGCATGTGTGCTTTGAGAGAGATTGTGTTTCTCAGAAAGAGAGCAACAGAGTCGGAGAGAGTTTGGACAAGTTCCTGGAGGAAAGGTCCATAAATCATTATTAAAAGGGACTCAGGATATCACTGCTTGACCCAATACAAGCATTGCGGAACCTGTGTCTTTTGGGGAGACTGCTAGGTACGTATGACCTAGATTGGCCAGTGTTGGAAACAGGATACTGGGCTTGATGGACCTTGGTCTGACCCAGTATGGCATATCTTATGTTCTTAGATATGTGCAAAAAGCTCCCAAGAGATGCCAGAGAAAAGCAGAATTTCCAATCACACCATGATAAATTACCCATGCATGTTATAGCTTACGAACTCCAGAAGGAAGCTTTCTTCGGCACGATGCAAATACTACGGCGAACGTTAGCAGTAAATCTGAGAGACTGAGGTCATGCTCCACGTGTCATGGTATGCGCAAAACTGACCCTTTGGAAAAATTGCCTCTGAGAGATGCTATCAGTTTGAAGCCTCTAGCTTGGAGAAGACTGGACACTTCAGATTGTAAGGTAGCTCATGACCTTCCTCTGGATGAAAAGTTAAACTCTGCCAGGGATGTTTGGCTGCATTTACTCAAATGATGTCTAAATGCATAAAGACCAAAGGATGTGCATGTGAGTCATAGCAAGGTCCATCAGGTCTAACATTCTGTCTCCGGCAGTGGCCGGTCGAGGTCATAAATACCTGGCAGATCCCAAAAGGTAGTCAAAATTCTCATAGCTCATTTTAAGAGATAAGTGATGGCTTTCCTAAGTGCACCTGGATAACTTTTATGAACCTTCTTCCAGACTCTTGCCCAAACCTCTTGAATCCTGCTACGTTAGTTGCCATGACCATATCCTCTGATAAAGAGTTTAATTAAGAGCTTTCTGGATTTTTTTGTGTTGTGAATCTATTGACTCCTGCTCTAGAGACTTAATCCAAACGCTTCTCTTGTGCGATGTTCCTAACCCTGTTCGTTCTGGGAAAAGTATCCGGGAACCAATGTTCTTACTAAGCAGCTTGAAGCTGCACAGAATTCTCTGCTGCCCTTCCTGCCATTGGAGGATAGTGCAACGTGATCACGATTAGGATCACAAGGCACAGGCAAACTAACCACCCCGACTCCGTCTTCCCTCGGAATGGAGAACTAGAATGCGGTCCTTGAAGTGGAACAGGCGACAACATCCCAGGAACAGGAGGCATCAGAGCTTTAAAACACTAAAACTGTAGGATCAGCAATCATTAGGAAGTGAAGAGTAGTGGGGTTGATGGCTTCCTTCTGAGGGGTAGAGATATCCACCTATCTTCCAGACATGATGTTCTGGAGGTTGGGGGAGGGGGGGCTGTTTGCCCGTTTCCAAGGTCCAAGACATTACAGAGAGTTTACCGAGATTCTTTAAGCCTACTGACTTTAATCCAGTGCTCCATATCCATGTTTGCCACAAATGATGGTGTTAGGTTCCCATCTGAGCATATCAAAAATGACTTTGTGGCTCTGAGAGACAAGGTGAAACAGTTAGGTGCACAGGTGGTGTTCTCCTCAGTCGTCCTTTTTGAGCTCAGGGCAGAGGTCAAGAGGCTGGCATCCTGGAGACGATTGCCTGGCTGCTTCGATGGTGTAATCGAGAGAGTTTTTGCTTCCTGGACCAGGAAGAGATGGCATCCACCTATTGGAGGAGAGAAGTGTCTCTGCAACAGACTGGCTAATCGACAGAGAATGACTAAACTAGGATCATCGGGAATAGGTGAACAAAGTCTCCAGGTAAGTAACAACACTCAGGTAAATAAAGCACTGAAAAAAATAGTATAGAAAAGGGAAAAGAACAAAGGCAACATCTGGAGAGCTGCATATACGAATGCCCATAGAATGTGAAATAAAGGTCCTCATTTAGAAGCTGTAATGAAAGAGGCTGACTTGGATATAGTGGCAGTCACAGAGACATGGTACACAGAAAACAATGATTGGGACATGGTTATGCCAGGCTATAATCTATCCAGGAGAGGGTAGCAAGAAAGGGAGGATGAGTGGTGCTATATGTAAAAAATAATTATTAAAGCCACAGAACTACAGGCTTTACAAGGTTTGTCTGGAAAGAGGAAATGGAAAATCTGTTTACATTGGTGTGCTATACAGACCTTCGTAGGCAGAAGAAAAAGATAGAGATTTAGTTAAAAGACATAGATAGTATTGCTATGAAAGGGTAAGTATTATTGGTAAGAGATTTCAATTTACCAGATGTTGATTGGGATATCCTTGTGGCAGTGTCATCCAGAAGTAGGGAGACCCTGGATTCTCTACAAGGAGAAAGCCTGGCTCTTCTCCCAAGCCTTTAATGGCTATGGTGACCAACTTTCCATTCACTCACACTGTAGCAGCAGAGCGCAGACAAACCAATGATACCAGGAGTCTGTTCAGAAGGTCCAAATCATTTATTTGTGCACAAGTCTCAAGCAGAATCAAATTCAAAATGGCTGAGCAATGGTTTCTAGCAAAACAACAACTTTTATAGACTTCTTCTCCATTCTAGACATAGGAAAACATTTCATTGGTCCCGGTACCCTCCCGTACACCTTCTATTGGTTCCGGTACCGATATGGCTATCCAATGATGTTCTTTGACTGGGCTTAGCACCTGCTTACCCCCCTTCTAGTCCCAATTACAATGGTCAGTTCACCAACTTAGATACTTTTCTCTTCCAAGGCCATTTAACTAGTTAGCACATGTGGGAAAGCAGGGCACTGTAACTTTTCTTTCAGCAGATTTAATTAATTCCATAGCAGCTGTACTCTCTTATCAGTAGCAATTAAACTTATTTTTCAGTATTTTTCTGAGTTTCGATTCTGCTCAGCTAAGCTGATTATGCTTTGCTAAGTTTCAGTTCTATAATAGCAGCATTCTGGGGGATGTGCAATTCTTATGGGCCTCTCCACAGGCTTCATTTACAGGTCAAGCTAGTTAGGCCTGTCTGCTTATTTCAGACACCATGGATCATAGGCCTTCGCCTACCACATTCCCCCCTTTGATTAATCTCACCCTATTACTTAATAAGGTGTGAGAGTTAAATCACTTAATTGGATTATACTGGGGTCGGGTTACGACCACTGTTCCCTCTAAGCTGTGCGCGTGTGCGCGCGCACACACCTTGCCGAGTGAGCGCACATACTTTACAACAGAGCGCACAAAAATTACAGCTCTGATTCTGACAGAAAACAACACAGACGTCTTAAAATTTAAAAGTTATGATTGTAATTACTAGAAATTTCCCGCTTCATTTAGTAATCGTCTATTTTCATTTAATTTGATTAAAATCAATGTGGTATTCTGACGTGTAGTCAAATTTTAAAGTATATAACTCCGAGTGTCGTTATGTGGCGCACAAAAATTTAACCTTCCTTCAAAAGCTGCACACAGCTGATATTTTATGCGCACACAGCCTACAGAAAATTAGGGGGAACATTGGTTACGACCATATATAGTGGGCCGAGGATGCCATAAGGCCATAATCTTAGTTGCGGTTTTCCGCTCTACGGTGTTTTCAATAATACTGTTTACAGAACGCATACAACATGGAATTATACATGGTAATAGTAAAAACACAGCAATTATTATTAATATGAGCATAAGGAAAGTAGTAAGTCCTCCTAAACCTGAGAAAATAGAGGCGAACCAATTAGGGATCTTAAGACCATGCCAAGTCTGTACTGGCACGTAAGCTTGTTTTCGCATATTTTCAGCAATCTCTTCAACTACTTGACCTTTATCATCTATCTTTAAACAACAATTGGTTAAATTCAATTTACCACATACTCCTCCTTCAGCTGCCAACAAATAGTCTAGTGCTAAGCGATTCTGATATATGGCAGTGCGCATTTGTGTGCTCTGTCTAGCTAAAAGTGTGAGTGCTTGGCTAGTCTCATTAGTTATTAATTCAACTACTGCTTGTAAGCGGATAATGCGATTAATCATATATACAGGGGTCCGATAGCCCCACATACCATCATCATTCCATGTGGCCGGTCCATAATAGGCAATGATTCGCTCGGGTGGCCAATCATCACCCTCCCATTTCTCCCACTTGCCTATCTGTAAAGCTGCTCTCTTCTGTCTCTTAGTGTATACTGGGTATCCTAATTGCTCTCCATGTTCAGTGGGTAATAAAAAGAAAGAAGGTCTAATGGTCCCCAAAACACACGCTCCTCCCCAGTGTATAGGGAGTCTGGCATATGCTCGAGTTCCACAAATCCAATACAAGCCCGGTGGGGCTTGCCAGGCATGGGGCTGAGCAAGATTTGTCCATAGATCAGCAAGTTCAGGAAATTTTGCTAATGGATTGGTGGGTTCAGATTCATTAACTCCTGACCACCAAGACGTCTGTTTCGTAGTGTCATTATAGAACTTTTGGCTGAGACAGACCAGCTGTCCCACCTGCAGAGTGAACTGAGGTCCAGTTCGGGCATAACATAGACGTCCAACTATCGAGTGTGCTAAGACCCATTCGCTTGTAGTCTTATGTAATTCAGTATGGTTATAAGTCAGTGAATAATTTAATTCCTTTGCTTCCCATGGCCACTGATCACCCATCTTAGTTCCACCACAAAAATAGCAATCTGAAATATGTAAGCTGGAGACTACTGCTCCCGCTAATTCTAGAAACAAATTCTGGGAAGGGTGAGGGATATCAAACTTATTTATATGCATAGTCTCATAAAAAGTGTTATGTATATGGTATCGTGATGATCTATGGGCCTGGGTGTTCAATCTAATATACACAATGGTTCCGGGATCTGACCCGGAGCCCGCAATTCTGAGTCCAAATTTATATCCCTGTTTCCAGGCACTAGGATTTATTACAAGAAACTCTAACGAGTTACAAGCTCCTTTCTTGCAATTCTTTTCTATATCCTTCACATATGGCTTTTGCAAAATCGCCATTCGATTGTCTCTGGTATTTTCTACCATTTTTCCAGTTTTCCATGTGGCATAGAAAACACATTCCCATTTTGGGCAATAGTAATCCGCAACCGGGGCTGTACTATATTCATTGGCTAAAACTCGTTTACCTGTACATTCTCCCCATCCGGTGGTTCCTTCTGGACACATGTACTTATCATTAAGAGCATAAGTTTTCTCCCAATCAGCACATTTTGAACGACTATCCCTATTGATAGCATCACAAGCATCAAAGTATAATACAGCAATCTTAGTAGGGTCGGTAAGTGGGGAGGTAGCATTAAGCAAGTCTCCATCTGCATCATTCCATCGTATCTCCAAAGTATAATAGGATGGATTCTGATGCGGGTTAAAGCACACTTTAGTATTACCTTTGGTACAAACATTCAGTTCAGTGGTGTTATAAATACACCGGGTTACTTTACCAGTACAGGTATAGTATGAATGATAAAGCAAAGTCTGCGTTACTTTCATTCCAGTCCGAGTGGAAGTAATGCAAGCAGTACATGGAGGCAAGGCACAAGTCAGTTCAAGGCCCCCCAGACAAGCAACCAGGACAAAGTAAAAACAAAGATGCATGTTGATTGGAGTTCTTCTGAATCCTCACTCGAAAATCTTGACCTCGACATCCTCTTCTTGGCACAACGCCGTCCTGTTTGCTAATGAAGCAATTCAACGGGTGTTGAATGTTGATTGAAGATCCTCAAATGTCCGTAGTATGCCAACTAACTTATCAACTACAGTTGGCTCTGGATATTGTTAATCAATATAGTATCAATCAGTGTACAGGATTGCACACATAAGGTTTGTTTGAACAAATCTTGCTGTATTGGAAACAGCAATCCTCTTCGAAAGACTTGTCTATCGCAAGGCACTGTGGTTGTTGGGGTGATCCCAAAAAGAATCTAGGTCGCTGGTTGCCGTCTCAGGGTGAGTCGCAAAGGTACATCAGGATGTTGTACCACTGTCCACTGCTCGGAATCTGTAACGGCTGCTGGCTTGACTCTGCTGTGATGGACCCAGGAATCAATCTCTGCTACCTTTACTGCAGTTGGGGTAGACAGGATGACGGTGTATGGTCCCTTCCAATGAGGTTCCAGCGGTGTCTTCTTCCAATCTTTGATCCACACCGAGGTACCAGGCTTGTAGGGATGTAGGGGTTCCGTCAGATTGATGGGCAGCTGGTCTTGGATCCACGCATGAAGAGTCTGTAGAACAAAACTAAGAGCTAGAAGTTCTTGTCTGGTTATTTCTGAACCAATCTGGGCTAAACTTCCTTTAATTCCCTGCACTGTTGGTGGGGGTCTGCCATACACTACCTCAAAAGGGGAAAATCCTGTTGATTTCACAGGAGCTGAGCGTATTCTGAGCAAAGCTATTGGGAGTACTTGGGGCCACTTTAGGCGAGTCTCCTGACAAAGCTTGGACATTTGGGCTTTCAAAGTACGATTCATTCGCTCAACTTTCCCTGAACTCTGAGGTCTATATGCAGGGTGTAGCTTCCATTGTATCTGCAGGGCATTTGCTAACTGCTGAGTAATCTGAGAAACAAATGAGGGCTCATTGTCTGACCCTATTACTGCTGGAATTCCAAATCTGGGAATAATTTCTCTCAGCAACACTTTGGTAACTTCTCTGGCTTTTTCAGTCCTGGTGGGGTAAGCCTCTACCCACCCAGAGAAGGTACAAACTAACACTAACAAGTAACGGTATCCACTGGCTTTTGGCATTTCAGTAAAGTCAGTTTGCAGGTGGTGCATGGGGGTTACACCTCTTGACTGAACTCGGGGTGGTGGCGTGGGACCCTGTTTGGCATTGTTCTTGGCACAAATTAGACACTGGCGTGCTACTGAGGCTGATAGGGCTCCCAACAAGGCGATGCAAAAATGTGTCTTGAGTGCTTTTTCCATAGCACTTTTTCCATAATGTGTGGCTTGGTGGAAAGCCTTGACAAAGGCTGGTCCCAATAATTCAGGGATTACTATTCGTCATGGGGGTTGGCTGCCCTGGGCAGGCGGCAGCTCAATCCACCCATCTTTCAGTACTCCCTCTTCCTTATTACAGTAGTAATCCAATTCGTTGGTGGTATATCGTGGGGTCCATGAATTAAGGGGTACTGGAAATAATGCTGCCTGCATTGGCATAGCTTGCGATGAAATTTGGCCTGTCATGGCTGCTTTTCGCGCTGAGGCATCAGCGAATCTGTTTCCTTGGGCAACATCTCCTTTACCTGCTTGGTGTCCTCGGCAGTGCATGACGGCTACACGTGTTGGGGCCCATACTGCATCTAGTAACATCAATATTTCTGGGCCATATTTGATCGATTTTCCCCCTGACGTGATGAGCCCTCGTTCTTTGTATAGAGCTCCATGTGCATGCAAAGTGGTGAAGGCATATTTAGAGTCAGTGTACACATTTAACAAGAGTTTTGCACCTAATACTAATGCTCGGGTAAGTGCAATCAATTCTGCTTTCTGGGCTGATGTGCCTGATGCCAGGGCTGATGATTCAATGACTTCCTCCCGGGTGACTACTGCATACCCAGCACAACGTCGTCCATCAAGGATGAGACTACTTCCATCTACAAAATAAGTCTGATCAGGATTCTCTAGGGGCACATCTGTCAAATCAGGTCGACTTGAGAATACAATCTCCATGACTTCTATACAGTCATGCTCTGGGAGTTCTTCGCTGACAGGTATCAGTGTGGCTGGGTTCAAGGCATGGCTCACTTCCAATTGTATCTGTGGGTTTTCACATAGCATACTCTGATATTTCAACATTCGGGAATTGGTGAGCCAATGATTCGCTTTTTGTTCCATGAGGGCAAGTACTGCATGTGGCACAGTGACTCGTAGATTCTGTCCTAAGGTGAGTTTATCTGCTTCACTTACTAACAATGCTGTAGCTGCAACTGCTCTCAAGCAAGGTGGCCATCCCTTGGCCACAGTGTCCAATTGTTTTGATAGGTATGCTACAGGTCGCTCCCAATGTCCTAATTTCTGAGTCAACATGCCTAAGGCGTTTCCTTGCACCTCATGCACGAATAGATGAAAAGGCTTGTGAACATCTGGTAATCCAAGTGCTGGTGACGACATCAATTCTTCCTTTAACGTCTTGAAGGCTGCATCCTGCTCAGGTCCCCAATCTAGTGGCGACTTTTCTTCTCCTTTGGTGGCATCATATAGTGGTTTGGCAATTTGAGCAAAGTTGGGAATCCAGATTCGGCAATATCCTGCTGCTCCCAGAAAGGCTCTGACTTGCTTTCTGGTAGTTGGGGTTGGGATTCTGCACACAGCTTCTTTTCTTTCTCTCCCTAATTGTCGGCTTCCTTTAGTCAAGCGAAAGCCCAAGTATTTCACTTCTTTTTGGCATAGCTGTGCCTTTGCTCTGGAAACTTTGTATCCAGCTTCATCCAGTAGCTGCAAGAGGTCTTTGGTGGCTTGTATACATTCACTTTCTGATACAGCAGCTATCAGCAGATCGTCCACATATTGGAGAAGTACTCTCTTCCCCGGGGCCACTGGATAGCTTGAAAGGTCTTGGTTCAGTGCAGCACTGAAGATGGTAGGTGAATTCTTGAATCCTTGGGGTAATCGTGTCCAAGTAAGTTGGCCCCGTCTTCCAAAGACAGGGTCCTGCCATTCAAAGGCAAACAGCAATTGACTAATTGGGGCTAATCTTATGCAAAAGAACGCATCTTTTAAGTCCAAAACAGTAAAATGGGTAGCTTCAGCAGGAATCAATCCTAAGAGTGTATAAGGATTTGGCACAACTGGATGTATGGTCTCAACTGCTTCATTCACTCTCCTTAGGTCCTGCACTGGACGGTAGTCACCTGTTCCAGGCTTCTTTACTGGCAGGAGTGGAGTGTTCCATGGTGACTGACATACTTTTAGTAGGCCATACTCTAGTAATCTTAACAAGTGGCTGTGAATGCCTTCAATTGCTGCTCTTGGGAGGGGGTATTGCTTAACATGTACTGGTGTAGCACTAGGCTTGAGATTCACAAGTATTGGAGCTATATGTTTGGCTAGGCCTGGGGGATTGCCTTCTGCCCATACCCCAGGCGGGGCATCAATGCTTTTCAGAGTATGTTCAAAGTAGGTGTCCTGGGCAGATTCATTACTATAATATCTCCATTCTTCTTCTCGAGGAACAGTAAGCAGCATTAATCCAGCAGGTTTCGTCTGGGAATTCACTGTCATTTGCATCTCTCCTTTCTCAGTAAAGGATATTTGGGCCTGCAATTTGGCTAACATATCTCGTCCCAGTAATGGCACTGGGCACTCGGGCATATAGAGAAATTGATGTGTTATTTGCTGTCCTCCTAAGGTGCATATACGGTTCTGAAGAAAAGGCTTTGTGGCTTTGGCACCAGTTGCTCCCACAATGGTGACTGCTCTTGCGGAAAATGGGGCGCTGCGGCCACTGCTTGTATGGCCTCTCCTCTTTCTCGTTGGAACTGTTCTCGATTGGCCCCTCCGCGGTTCCGGGGTCGGCCCCTTCCTCTTTCTGTCCATTGAGCATTATTTTCGTCATCCTGAGGGGCGTTTTCGAGTTCCGGGCATGTATCTCTCCAATGTCCTTCCTCTTTGCAATAAGCGCATTGGTTCACGCCTAGTTGGGGCCGGCTATCTCCTCGGCCCCGCCCTCTTCCTCTGCTCCTTCAACTAGGGAAACCTCCCCTTTTCTGTTCAACTATGGCCGCAGCCAAAAAATCAGCTTTCTTCTTCATCTTTCGATCACATTCTTTCTGCCTTTCATTATCACGATTCACATACACTTTATGAGCGACTTCCAGTAACTGAGTTGCATTCATGCCCGCAAACCCTTCTAGTTTCTGTAGTTTACGTCTAATGTCTGGTTGAGACTGATTTACAAAAGCAGAATTCACCATGCATAAGCTTCCTGGTGCATCTGGATCATAGGGAGTATACATTCTATATGCTTCAGTCAATCTTTCATAAAACACTGCTGGGCTTTCATCTATGCCCTGGTTAACTTCGGTCACTTTAGAAAGATTCATAGCTTTCTGGCCCCCCCTTTTCAGACCTTGCATAAGGCCTTGGCGAAACCGTGATAAAGATTTGGATCCTCTCTCTGTATTCGGATCCCACTGGGGGTCTTCATTTGGGAATTCTCTTTGGGCTACTTCTCGATTGTCTATCCCTTGTGCATCTCCCGGTGCTAAAGGGTTATCTGCCAGCCAGTCGACAGCTGCTCGCTTTATTCGTGTCCGCTCCTCAGTAGTGAATAAGGTAGACAGGAGCTGACGGCAATCTGCCCAAGTGGGTTGGTGGGTTTCCATAATAGTATGCATTAATTCTGTTAGTTCCTGGGGCTTGTTGGTATAGGAAGCGTAATGTGACTTCCAGTTTAACAAATCAGTAGTGGAGAAGGGCACATATACTAAACTTAGGGGTTCCGCCACCACCTGATTATCTTCATCTCTTACGGGCACTCCCGGGACTTGCCGTAAAGGCATCATTTTTGCTGTAGAAGTCTTTCTGGATCTGAGGGGGATTTTAGAAACTCTCCTGGTAGGGGCTTTCTTCTTGCTGTCCGTGCGCTTAGTCTGGGACGCTTTACTTTTAACTGATGAGCTCACACTGACGGTCATCTTTATACTGTCAGTATCACTCTGGGAAGACCCTTCCTCTTGCTCTTCTGCCTCTGACTCAACTTTCTCCTCAGTCTCAGTTAATTCATCCTCCTCATCTGAAGTAAGCTTATCTGCCTGCTCTTCATGTGATGGTTCTGGGGTTGGGTCCCGCTCCCGCTGTCTCTATGGCTCTGGGGCGGGACGCGGTGGCACCCTTACTGGACGCTGGGCTCGGGGCTGTCGAGTTATCACTTCTGGGGACTCGGGATCTGCAAGGACGGGTTTCCGTCTGGATTTCTCACCTGTCCCTGTCTTTTTAATCTGATCTACTTTCTGCGTTTGATCTGTTCGTGCTAACATTATTCTGCACTGTTCCTCATAACAGCGCTTCGCCCAGGAGGGCGGGCTCTCACAAATACTCAACCAGGAATCTATATAGGGGTACTGATCGGGGTGCGCTACTCACACTTTCTGGTGAACTGACTGAATAATTCCTATGGTAAAAGTCCCCTCTCGAGGCCACGCAGGGTCTAAGTCGGGCCACTCCCTAGTACATAAAATCTGTAATTGTGTCGCAGTCATTTTAATTCCATAATCTCCTGAATACCCTTCCTTAAAATGTGTGATCATACATTCTAATGGAGTGTTCCTAGTAGACCCCGCCCCTCCCATATCGATGTGTGCACGCAACAACAAACAGAAGGGAAAAGGAGGGCGGACCGTGGGTAAGGGGTCCTCACGGCCCTAGAAACATATAAGGGAAACAAATAACAAGACAAGACGACGGTCGCTTCCTCCTTTTTATGACCTGGACGCGGTCGCCCGGCCAGGAAATGCGTTACTCAGGAGTCCGCCTTCGCTTGGTCCGTGCTGCCAGACCTCTCATTCACACTTCATTCACACAATCATGCTAGCAACGTATCCCAAAAACACAGCCCAATCCTGTCTATTCTGACTAGGCCATGTTCAAATTCCAAAATACAAGAAGACGGTAGTTTCGCCCCGCGAATACTCATGCAGGGGTAGTCGGACCGTCTTGAGAGGTGATCAAGCTCTCTTTTCCAAGTTCCAAGTTCAAGATTCAAATGGCAGTACTGCTCTGACTCATCTGTCTAGACATACCAAATCAAAACTCTACTCACCGGATCCGGTCCTCAAAGTTCCCAAGCAAGCGCATGAGTTGGACCTCGGACTCCCCTCACTCGGGTTCGAGGTGTTGGTTCCAGCCGGGCCCGGCACCCGCCGAGGTCCGGCCAGCTCCCTCCGATGCAAGGGACCGGTGGCGCCATGGAGCGAGCCCCCGTCGGAAGGGCGCGATCCCGGCAGGACCAAACCTGTAGAGGCGGAAAGTCGTGGTATATTGCCCTATATACCCTCTACTACCACACCTTCCCGGCCAACGCACCAAGAATATGTAGCAGCAGAGCGCAGACAAACCAATGATACCAGGAGTCTGTTCAGAAGGTCCAAATCATTTATTTGTGCACAAGTCTCAAGCAGAATCAAATTCAAAATGGCTGAGCAATGGTTTCTAGCAAAACAACAACTTTTATAGACGTCTTCTCCATTCTAGACATAGGAAAACATTTCATTGGTCCCGGTACCCTCCCGTACACCTTCTATTGGTTCCGGTACCGATATGGCTATCCAATGATGTTCTTTGACTGGGCTTAGCACCTGCTTACCCCCCTTCTAGTCCCAATTACAATGGTCAGTTCACCAACTTAGATACTTTTCTCTTCCAAGGCCATTTAACTAGTTAGCACATGTGGGAAAGCAGGGCACTGTAACCTTTCTTTCAGCAGATTTAATTAATTCCATAGCAGCTGTACTCTCTTATCAGTAGCAATTAAACTTATTTTTCAGTATTTTTCTGAGTTTCGATTCTGCTCAGCTAAGCTGATTATGCTTTGCTAAGTTTCAGTTCTATAATAGCAGCATTCTTGGGGATGTGCAATTCCTATGGGCCTCTCCACAGGCTTCATTTACAGGTCAAGCTGGTTAGGCCTGTCTGCTTATTTCAGACACCATGGATCATAGGCCTTCGCCTACCACAACACTGCTTCAGGACTAGCTTGCGCACACCCTGAAACTGCGACCAGATCCACATGCCATATTCTTCTATATACAGGGTGGCCCAAAAAAAGTGAAAACATCTCGAAAATTAGAAGCTTAAATAGTTTACTTATTTACCTTTTTAGCTATATAACATCTTTATTTTGACAATTTCTGGTCACCTTTTTTTTTTTTTTAATTTGTCAATCGTTTACATCTGTCTTTTTGAATTTTTAAATAACTTATATGCTACGAGATGTTCTCACTTTTTTTGGGCCACCCTGTATATAATTTGCATTCAGTGTGGTTACACATTTTTATTTGTCTCTTATACCTTTTTCTTTGCCCATCTTGTCTGTCTGTATGTCCTGGTTGCACCTGTCCCCCCCCCCTCCCCCCCCTTCTGCATATTAGGATGTTTCATTGTACGGTACCGACATTGTGAATATCCTATCTATATCATGTGAATGTTCTACCATGTTGTCTTTTATGGTACAGTATTTGTACTGTGTGTTTCTTTGAGCTGATGGGGAGAAGGGAGGGGCGGTTTGAATGGAGCAATATCCAAACATTTTGTTGATTTAGAAAGAATAATAAAATGAAACCTAGTCTGATAATGTATCAAACCATTAGATGTCACTATCAACAGATTTCAAAGGATGGATTTTACAGTTTAACCACAGGGTGTCACTGTCCCAGGGCAACAGCATACATAGCAACCATGAAGAAAGCTATATGGTTCAGTCAGTAGGTTTAACAGTAGAATTTACACAAAAGAAAATGAAATGCAATGGGTGGATTATAAATGATTTTAAATAACTGCATGTAAAGCACAGTTACTTACCTGTAACAGGTGATCTCTGGGAACAGCAGGAATTAGTCCTCACATATGGGTACGTCGGTACCGACGGAGCCTGCGCGGGAAAGCTCCCCAGCTTCCCAGAAGGAAAGCTTTTGGGGCCTCCCACTGCGCATGCGTGCTGCCTTCCTGCCTTCCTGACCAACTCTCCTCAGTTCGAGTTTAAAGCTGAGACAATAGAGAGAGGAAAGGAAAGAGAGAGATAGATACGACTCCTAGGGGATTGTGAGGACTAATTCCTGCTGTTCCCAGAGATCACCTGTTACAGGTAAGTAACTGTGCTATCTCCAGGAACAAGCAGGAATAAGTCCTCACATATGGGGACTCCCTAGCTAAGATGCCTGGGAGATCCCCTGAAGGGTAGGAGACCCTGAAAGGTTCCTCATCTTCCTATGGATCTCAGGCATCCATTCAGGGAAGGTGGGCTGGAGTTGTTCAAGAATGGAACAGGTGTCTGAGGACAGCCTGACCAAACAAGGCATCCCGGCGGGAGTCCTTGTCCAAACAGTAATGGGCTGTAAAGGTATGAACCGAGGCCCAGGTGGCTGCTCGACAGATCTGGTCAATGGACACAGAGTTTAAATGAGCCATAGAGGTGGCCATGGCCCTCACGTTGTGAGCGGTGACATGGCCCTCCAGAGAAAGGTTCTTACTCTGGTAAGCAAAAGAGATACACTGAGCAATCCAATTGGAGAGTGTTCTTTTGGAGACTGGAAGTCCGAAAAGAGAAGGATCAAAAGCAACAAAAAGCTGAGAAGACTTTCGATGTTGCTGTGTCCTGTGGAGGTAAAAGGCAAGAGCTCTTTTACAGTCTAAAGTATGAAGGTTCCTCTCTGCACTGGATGCATGAGGAGCTGGAAAAAAGACAGGTAAATATCTCTTGATTAAGATGAAAAGGGGAGACCACTTTAGGCATAAAGTGGGGATTGGTCCTAAGGACCACCTTATCATGATGGAACCTTGTATAAGGTGGATTAGCCATTAGAGCTTGCAGTTCACTGATACGGCGAGCTGAGGTGACTGCAATAAGAAAAATAACCTTCCAGGAAAGAAATTTCAAGGAGGTAGTGGCTAAGGGTTCTAAAGGTGGCTTCATAAGCTGACCAAGAACCAAGTTTAAGTCCCATGCCACCGGAGGAGGTCGAATGGGAGGTTTAGTTAAGGTTAGGCCTCTCATGAATCTTGCAATAAGAGGATGAGAGGAAACAGGTTGTCCATTGATGGGCTTAAGTGATGCCGCAATAGCACTCAAATGGACTCTTACTGAA
The DNA here is from genome assembly GCA_033557465.1 of Ichthyophis bannanicus. NCBI lineage: Eukaryota > Metazoa > Chordata > Amphibia > Gymnophiona > Ichthyophiidae > Ichthyophis > Ichthyophis bannanicus. The sequence continues at coordinate 79,939,701 of CM066048.1, forward strand.
TTCGTTTTGAGTCCTGCATTGGAGAGATGCAGGAGATATTCCAAAAGAGAACTCAATGGGAGTGCTAGAGGGTTAAGACCCCTTTGAGCACCCAAATGGAAAATCTTTTCCATTTAAAAGCGTAAGAACGCCTAGTGGAAGGTTTCCTAGAGGCATGTAGGATATCCTTCACTTGCTGCTAAAGATTGAAGTGGTGAAGGTCTAGGCCTTCAGTAACCAAGCTCTGAGGTGAAGGGACTTGGGGTTTGGGTGCCACAAAGTCCCCTCCTCCTGAGACAGAAGGTCTGGAGCCACTCCCAAGTCCAGGGAGGGGGCTTGGGAGAGATGCAGAAGTAGAGGGTACCACACTTGGCGTGGCCAGCGTGGAGCTATGAGGATCATGGACCCTTGATCCCTTTGAAGTTTGAACAGAGTCTTGGGAATCAAAGGAATGGGAGGAAAGGCATACAGGAAGCCCTGACCCCAATGCAGGAGGAAGGCATCCTTGGCCTGAACTCCCTGACACGGAATTCTGGAACAGAACCGGGGAAGTTTGGCATTCCACGGACTTGCAAAGAGGTCTATGTCCGGGGTTCCCCATTTCTGGAAGATTCTGAGTACCTGATCCATGTGCAGGGACCATTCGTGTGGAAGCAGAACTCGACTGAGTCTGTCTGCCCAAGAGTTTTAGATTCCTGGAAGATATACTGCCAGGAGATGGATTTGATGCTCTCTGGCGAAGGCCCATAATCTTAGAGCTTCGTTGCAAAGCGACAGAGAGCCAGTCCCTCCTTGTTTGTTTATGTAAAACATGGCTACTTGATTGTCTGTGTGAATAAGGACTGTCATGTTGCTGAGGAGGGTATGAAAAACTTTGAGAGCCAGAAAGATTGCTCGAAGTTCCAAGTGGTTGATATGAAGGGTGGTCTCCTGTGGAGACCAAGTGCCCTGAGTGGAGAGATCTTGGAGATGAGCCCCCCAACCCGTTTGGGAGGCATCTGTTGTGAAGGTTGCTTGGGGCAACAATGGTTGAAAGGGGGCCCCCAACAACAGATTTTGAGTGGATATCCACCATTGGAGAGACCAAAAGAGATGATTGGAGTTTGCTATTTGGTCTGAGAGAGCTCCTGATGCTTGAGTCCACTGGGTGGATAAAGTCCATTGAGCTGCTCTCATATGTAGGCGAGCATAAGGCACCACATGCACTGTGGAGGCCATGTGGCCTAATAGTTGTAGCATCTCTCTGGCAGTCAAGTGGCTTCTGGACTGAGTCTGAGAGGCTAAGTGCTCTAGACGTTGGCAACGGGCCTGAGGTACATAGGCCTTTGCAGTGGTGGTATCCAACCAGGCCCCTATGAACTCCAGGGATTGCGTAGGGGTGAGTTGAGACTTTGGCAGATTGATCACAAGTCACAGATACTGCAGGATGCATCTGGTGCGATCCAGGGAAGTCTGAGCCTCGGACTGAGATGGAGCTCGGATGAGCCAGTCGTCCAGGTATGGGAAGACAAAAATTCCCAGGGCGCGTAGAAATGCAGCTACTATTGCCATGCATTTGGTAAATACCCTTGGAGCAGAGGCTAGACCGAAGGAAAGTACTCTGTACTGGAAATGTTTTCCCTGGAACAGAAACCGTAGGAATTTTCTGTGGGATGGATGGATGAGTATATGTGTGCACGCATCCTTGAGATCTAGAGAACAAAGCCAATCCTGACTCTGTAGGTATGGAAGGAGAGTACCTAGAGAAAGCATCTTCAATTTCTCCTTGTATAGAAATTTGTTCAATTCTCTGAGATCCAGAATGGGTCTGTACCCCCCTGTTTTCTTGGGAATGAGAAAATAAGGGGAGTAAAAACCTGATCCCTGTTGAGGAAGAGGAACCTCTTCTATTGCCTTTTGGGCGAGAAGAGTGGTCACCTCCTGACTCAACAGGTCTAGGAGAGATGGGGGAGAATTGAAACTTCTCACCATGGTACGGGGAGGAAGGTTGGAGAAATGTAGTTTGTAGCCCTCTCTGATGATAGAGAGGGTCCATTGTTCTGATGTGATTTGCTCCCATCTGGGAGCAAAATGAGTTAACCTTCCTGGAATGGTGAGAGGTTCTGGTTTTAGAGCCAGAAAGGTTAAGTTCTCTAGATTTAAGTCAAAAACCCTGAGGGGGTTGGGACTGTTGGGCTGTAGCAGCCCCTGCAGGTTTAGCCCTGGCCTGTTTAGGCTGCTGACGCTTAGGAGTAAAGCGAGCTGCAGAAGATTGTTGGCCAGTATTTGTGGCAAATCTGGCTTTCTGGTAGAAAGGCTTTTTGAAAGATTTTTTCTTGACAGGGGTAGAGGTAGATTTAGAAAGTCGATCTAATGCAGCATTTTCTGCATCCATTTGAGTGGCTTTGATTTGCCACTCCTTACCAAACAGATTCTCACCTGTACAGGGCAAATTTCCCAACCCATTTTGGACCCAGGGTTCTAGGTCAGAGGCCTGGAGCCAAGCAATCCTGCGAGCCGCAATGGCAATACCTGAGGCTCTGCTAGCACCCTCAAAGGAGTCAAAGGCTGCTCTGTTGGAGAACTTTGAAATATCTTGGGTATGCTTTAGCAAAAGAAGGAACTCCTCCTTTCTATCCTCTGGGATAAAGGGGAGAAAATGGCGTATCTTTAATGCAATCTCCTTCAGAAACATGCCCATATAGAGGCTGTATGAGTTGATTCTGCCAATAAGCCTACTTGCTTGGAAGATTTTTCTTCCAAAAGCATCCAGAGTCCTACATTCTCTTCCTGGGGGAGTAGAAGAGTGTCTTTTAGTACTCTTTATCCTTTTCATAGCTGACTGCACCACGATGGAGTGGTGAGGGAGCTGAGTTTTTTGAAACCCAGGAGAAGGGGGACACGATACATGGTGTCCAGACGACGAGAATGTGGAGATAGGGTGAGAGGAGTCTCCCATAAGTCCATCATGTGTTCTTGAAGAATTTCATGGATGGGCAAGGTGACTGCCTCTTTGGGAACCTTAGAGTATCCTAAAATGTCTAACGTTTTTGCTCTAGGTTCTTTTTCAGAGGATACAGAAATAGAAAGACCTTTAGCTACTTCAATGATGAAGTCTTGAAAGGATAAATCCTCTGGAGGAGACATTCTCCTCTTTGGAGAAGAGGGCTCCTCAGGTAGAGTAAGGGATACTTCAGCAGAGTCATCTGATGAATCAGAATCATCAGAAGACTCAAAGTATCGTCTGTTTGCTTCCAGGGATCGATAAGCGTATTGACCGGTATCGACATCGGGGGTATCCGGAACCGGATCGGTATCGGGAAAAACCCCGGAACCGGGAACCGGAATCGGTATCCTGGTCGATGTGGATGGCCTGGGTACTGGTATCGGTTGTGGTACCGGAACCGGAGTCGGTACCGCAGGGTGCGGTACCGAGGGCGTCGCAGCCTTAATGAAAGCGAAAATAGCCTGCTGCATGGATTGAACTGTTTGATCCATGGACACCACGACTGTCTGGATGTCGGTACCGGATGAATGAGCCGGTACCCCAGAACAGTCTAACAGGTGATCGGTCGAGGCCGTGCCATCGATGTCAACCTGTAACCCCATAGGAGGAGCTTTGGAAGCCAGAGCTTCCCGCCGGGATTGTTTGGCTGGGGCAGGGTCCTCAGGGACAAGCCCAGGGGTATCTTGATACTTAGAGGGAGATTTGCCCTTTGAGGACCTGCCAGAGGAATGTTTGGTTACCTGAGATCCATCAGGAGAGGAAGACCTGGAAGATGTCGATGCTGGAGTATCTGTAGAAAACAGCATGTGAAACTTGGCTGCCCGGTTCTGTAAGTCACGTTTAGACATCAAAGAACAGGATGGGCAATCCGGAATGGAATGGTCAGGCCCCAAACATTTAAGACACCATTCATGGGTTTCTGTGACTGAAATAGTACCGCTGCACTTGGTGCATTTTTTAAACCCAGAGGCTTGTTTCTCCATGAGGGAGAATTTGTGAAGGCCTAAAGGCCTCACAGAACAAACACACCAAGTGAGGAAAAAAGAAGATTTTTTTTTTTTTTTTTTTTTTTAGAAATAAAGGAAAAAAGACCGGCGGTACCGGTCTGGAATCGGGGAAGGCAGACACGCGGCCAAAGAAATAAAATAAAATAACAACTTCTTCAGCGGTGACAGGAACACGACCTGCTGGCTCCGCGGAAAAAGAAGAACTGAGGAGAGTTGGTCAGGAAGGCGGGAAGGCAGCGCGCATGCGCAGTGGGAGGCCCCAAAAGCTTTCCTTCTGGGAAGCTGGGGAGCTTTCCCGCGCAGGCTCCGTCGGTACCGACGTACCCATATGTGAGGACTTATTCCTGCTTGTTCCTGGAGATTGCTCTTTCTGTGGTCCTTGCAGTTACACCTCAAACTGCTTGCAGACAAGACAGCGCACCAATCCTATGAATTTTTTGTCTCAATCTTTTCTCCAGAGCTCATGGATTTTTTTATTTGTCAATGTTCTCTTGGTGGGGATTAGCATAAACCAGGAGGCCCTTGGCACTTGACACACTCACATTACTACCTTCAAATAACTGAGTGCAGGCCATTTCCTCTGCCCCTGCTTTTTTGAATAGTACTTGAGAGTGAAGGCATTGCAGTCAGAAGCCCCCGTCTCTTTGAAGGATGACACACCTGATTCTGGCACTCCTGGTATATGGCATCTGTGGGTTCCTTCTCCTCCTGATCGGGTGACTGCCGAAGATGTAGTTTCCTAGTGTTGCTTCACTTGATCCCTGTGTCCTCTGAGGGATTGGTGCAAGCACATTCCTGGAACCTCTTGCCAGGATGAACTAGGGTTGCCAACATTTTCAAACAGAAAACCCCGCCATCTGTGGCTAGTCATGCTCCGTCCATGCCCACCCCCACCCCTGCCCTGCTCCCATCCCACCCTTGCTCCTCCCCGTCCCCAAAAATATTGCAGAGAGGGCAATGTGCAAACTGACCAAGCAAGATTGCTACACATTCTTAAACAGAAATTCTATACTGACAGAATATGCAGCATTGGTTGTACACACACACACACACACACAATACAGACAGGCCTTCATCAATAAATGAGCACAAAACAAAAAGAAAAATATATAGACAAAAATTAAACTGAAACCCTAAGAAGACAGACTCTGCATGCAGTGCAATATCAGATAAATAAGAGATGCAGTTCCCCATACTGTAAAATATAAAGGTAGTACAAAGTCCAATCATTAAATTGAAAATAAAATTATTTTTTCTACCTTTGTTGTCTGACCATGCTGGTTCTGATCTGAAGCTTCCGTTTTCCTGTCTTCTCTTAGCTCATTTTCTATGGTCTATAGTCCATCTGCCGTTTCTTGTCTCTTTAGTTTAGTTTAGTTTATTCGCATTTGATATACAGTCAAACCTCGGTTTTCATGATTAATCCGTTCCAAAAAGTCTGACTAAAACCGAGACGGACTAAAACCGAAGCAAGATTTCCCATAGGAAATAATGTAAATTCAATTAATCCGTTCCAGACACCCAAAAATATTGACAAAAAGTACATTTTATAGAGAATAACTATATTTGTACATACAGAAAACAATGAGAAATACATATAAATGACTAATGAAATGGATAAATGAACATTTAACATCACATTTAACTTTATTGAAGACTCTTGTTGAGGGGAGAGGGAGGAGGAGATACCTTAGGACACCAATGTGATCGCTGACTCCGTCTCAACAGCATACCCCGCAAGAGAAAGAACTGCCTGCCACATTCAGTCAACATCTCCTGCTTACCCCTCAACATCTCCTGCTACCTCCGAGCCTGAGGGGGCGCTCCAGAGAACAGGCAGGCGGTGGAGAGATCGGGGCCTTCCTCTCTGCAATCCTTCCATGTCTGGCTCGAGGATGTTGCTCACCTGGGCAGGCAGTGTACTGTTTGCAGGCACACGCAACAGCTGGGTTTGAAGTCTGCCAATCTCCAGATCTCCTTCACGCACACGCGATCGGTGAGTCCGGGGGGGGGGGGGTAATGCTGCCGGGACTGGGCAGGCAGTGTACTCTGCAGGCACACGCACACGCGATCGGTGAATCGGGGGGGGGGGGGGCTGTACGAAAACCGAGGCTATCGACGAAAACCGAGACAACATCTGAGTGGGGAAAAGACGTCGAAAACCGAAACCGACGAAAACCGGGGCAACCGATAACCGAGGTTTGACTGTACCGCCCTATGTTACGTCAGGGCGGTTCACAATTATGTAAACAGTCAAAGAAAGGCACAAGGCCAGACAAGGGAAAACAGAACTACAATTTTTGACAGAAAAGGAGAAAATGATAAAGAACGTAGAGAGAAGACATAGTGAGATTTGGAGAAAACATAAATAATCCAGGTCACGTGTGAGAAGCTGTGCTGAAGAGATGGGTCTTCAACTGTGACTTAAAGGATGAATAGTTTGTTTCGAGATGGAGTGAGTTGGGTAGGAAGTTCCATAGGGCTGGGCCATGAAAGAAGAAAGCAGGGTATCGGGTAGATTGAAGGTGAGCACGTGCAGGTGAGGGGAGATGAAGGCGATTTACATGGATCGAACGGAGGGAACGAGTGGGGGTGTGGAACTGAAGGAGATCGGTGAGATACTGTGGCGTGTGAGTATAGATGGCTCGGTGAACTAGAGTAAGGATTTTGAAGTGTATACGGAATTCCATGGGAAGCCAGTGCAAGTGAATCAAAAGTGGGGTGACATGGTCCCTGTAAGATGAACAAGTGATAATCCGGGCTGCAGTATTCTGTAGGAGTTGTAAGCGACGTAGTTGAGTGTGGGTGATCCCTGTGAGAGCAGAGTTGCAGTAGTCAAGACGAGAAAGTACAGTAGCTAGAGTGAGAGTGGTCAGGGCAGAGGAGGAGAGAAAAGATTGTATGGAACATATTTGGCGCAAGAAAAAGTAGGAGGTTTTAGTAAGGTAGGAGATATGATCCTTGAAGGACAGCGTTGAATCAAGCAGAACCCCAAGATACCGGAAAGAGGAGACCAGCAGGATTAAGGAACCATCGATAGAGGGTGCGAGTGAAGGGCAAGCGTTCCCAAAAGTGAACCAAGTACAAAAGGTTTTGGTTAAATTGAGATGAAGACAATTGGTAGAGAGCCACTGTGATACAAGAGCAAGACAAGAGTTTAGAGGAGTGAGATCAGGATAGAGAGGACTAGTGTGGTGTAAGATAATGATGTCATCTGCATAGAATAATGCGGAAAGACCAGATTGCTGAATGCAGAGGGCAAGGGGCACAAGGAAAAGATTGAACAGGAGGGGTGCCAGAACAGAGCCCTGAGGAACACCACAGGGAAGGGAGGTGGGAACAAAAGAGCAGTGTGGACCAGAAGATGAAACCACAGAGAAAGTGCGGGAGGATAGGAAAGAATGGAACCAACGATAGAATGTGCCCCGAAGCCCGGCATCCCAGAGACGAGAGAGAAGAGAATGATCAACCAGATCAAAGGCAGCTGATAGGTCTAATGAAACCACCACCGAAATATCACCTTTGTCGTGGGTGGAGTGAAGATTGTTAAGGAGTGTTACTAGAGCTGTGTCCGTATTGTGGCCCTGTCGAAAACCTGACTGTCTTGGGTGAAGAAAGTTTATAGAAAGTAGGTGTTGGGAGAGTTGGGAAAAGACAATTTTTTTCTGCAATTTTTGCAAGAAAGGGTAGATTGGAGACAGGACGATAGTTGGCTGGAATGAGTGGATCGAGAGTAGGTTTTTTCAGGATAGGACAAACCAAAGCATGTTTCCAGAGGGAAGGGAAGGATCCAGAAGAGAGGGACGTATTCTTCCATCAGCCTATTTCCAGTCCCAGTAACTATTCCCAATATCAGCCTCCTTTCCAATCCTCCCCTCTCATTACATTCCAATGTCAATCCCCCTTGTGTTCCCAGGACTGCCAGTGGTGTCCATTCCCTTCTAGTCCCCCTCCTTCCTCATTGTCCAGCCCCTTCTAGTCCAAACACCATCCCGGGTATCAGCTCATTTCCACTCCCAGTGCCTTCCCCATGTTAGCTCCTTTCCAGTCACCCTACCCTCTGTCCATCCCCCTTCCAGTGTCATCCCCACGTTTCTGCTACCTTCTAGTCCCAGTGCCCCCTCCCTTCCAGCCTTCTCCCCATTACCCAGTCACTTACCAGTACCATCCCCAGGTGTCAGCTCCCTTCCAGCCACCTCCTTCCCCCTCCTCTGTCAGCTCCCTTCCAGCCACCTCCTTCACTCTGTCAGTCCCTTCTGCCACCTCCTTCCCCTTGCCCTGCTACTCCTGCTTCTTACAGAGCAGTGGCTGCAGTAAAACTAATTTAAAAACAAAATTAAACTTATGCGGAGCCTCCCCCTCCTCCCCACCCGTGCAACTTCATCTTCCTCCCCCCCCCCCCCGTGCAGCTTCATCTCCCCTCCTAGTGCAGCTTCACCCCCCCCCCTCCACTAGTGCAGTTTCACATTCCCCCTGCAGCCGCTGCTCCTGCTTCTTACAGAGCAGAGGCTGCAATAAAGTTAATTTACAAAGAAAAGAAAACCTGTACAGAGCCCTCTGACCCTATGAAACTCCTGCTGCAGCACCTGGGCTGAAAAGGAAGTGACGTTAGAGGGGGTGGGACGCTGCAGCAGGAGTTTCATAGTGCCGGAGGGCTCTGCCAGGTTTTCTTTTCTTTTTAAATTAACTTTATTGCAGCCGCTGCTCTGTAAGAAGCAGAAGCAGCGGCTACAAGAGGGGGGGGGGGGCATGGACCGCGGACGCAAAGCCGGTTTTCTGCTCTGGCCGTTCCCAATCTCGCAGCCAGAGCAAAAAACTGGCTTTTCAAGGGCCGGTTTTGGATCTCTGCCGGCAGCTGGCCTGGCCACGGAAAAAACAGCTGGTTGGCAACCCTAGGATGAACACCCCTCTGTCCCTTGGCAGCAGCTCAAAGCCTGTTTAAAATTCTCCTGTGGCCATAGTGGCTGGATGCAGATTTTTTTGTAAGTGCGGTCAAGTCAATGCTGACTCCTGGCAACCCAGCAGCCCTTGGGTTTTCTTGGCAAAGTATGACCGGAAGTAGATTGCCAGGGCTTTTCTTCCGAGGCAGTGTGGGTAAAGTGACTTGCACAAGGTCACAAGGAGTGCCAGTAGACATCAAACCCAAATCTCTTGGGTGCTCGGCTGTTGCTCTAACCACTAGGCTACTCCTCCACTTTCTCCTGAATGCAGATACTCTTCCTCAATTTTGGAGTGCTCCGGCTGGGTGCCAGAGACACCTGCTCCTTAAGGGCAGACTCCCTCTACAACCCCATAGTATAATGACTAGGGACCAAAGACATGATTCTGCCTTTAGGAGTGGGGCTATTTTTTTATATATTAAGTGGGATATTCCTTCTCAGAAGAAGAGTCTCTTCCCAGCTTCAAAATGACTAGCAGCAAGAAGCTCCCCTGTTCAAGAAAATGTTAGACCTTTCTCTCCACATCCTGTAATATTTAGTAGGGACACTGAATGGTGCCACTGCAATTAGTGCAGCATCCAAGTAATCTCTACATGCACCACTAAGAATCACTAAGAGATAAGGCTTTGGCAGCTTGCGGGAAGAGGTTGCATGATAGAGAAAGCATGCAGGACGTCCTAATGCAATTATTTTCAGTCCCTTTGTTTGTGTGTATGTGTGTTTGCCTGTGTATCAAAGTTTGTATGCTGCAGAAATTAGAACTGCTTCTTTCATAGAAATGGGGTGGGACATTTTTGGAGAGAGCTTATTTTTATGAAGCCCCCAATCCAATCTGGACCATTTTTTTATTCAGTGCATTTTGAGATTTTTTTCCCAGTTTTCCCCCATGCCAAATTTGATCCCATTCCATTAAATATTTGGAAAGTTATTTGTTTCCCAGAGACAGACAGATAGAAATTCTCGACCATTTATATATAATTTCTTTCCAACATCTGTTGAGTTGGAAAGAATTAAAAAGCAAACCTAAGCAACATGAACTAGGGGGGGGGGGGGGCAATAGCATAAGTGGTCCCATTAATGGAGCTGAGGGAAGCCAGTGAGGCAGAAATTCAGGGTTGTTGGCACTGGCTAGCCCCACTCCTTAGTTGCTCTCCTGGGCACCAGCATGTCAATGTCAGCCCTGCACAAATTGCCTTGAACAAGATGTTTGTTGCCAACTAGCTCCAGATTTGCCAACTGTTGATACTCTATTGTATACGGGGACTTCTTGTTCTGCTTTCCCTACGCAAAGCAAGATTATAAGTCACTGCATGGCATGAAATAAACTTAAGACTGGCTTCTGTCAAGCAAATCTGAAGCCACCTAGCAAATCTAGAGTTTGTGGAGGTTGTAACGGTCTCTCTGTGGCAATGTCTACATTTATTTCAGTAGTCCCTTAATCTGTCAATTCTCTGTAGAGGTGCCAGGAAAAGAAAAGAGAGTTAAAGTTATAAGAATAGACTATTAACTGATTCTCTTTACTTACTTTATATGTTTTTTATCACTTTTTTTCTGACTTAGGATTCTTACCACCACATATTTTTTTCCTTGGGCACATTTAGGGTTACCAGATGGCTCCATGTCATCAAGGCTAGACTGCTCCAATTCTGACTTTGTCACCACTGAGATTTGTAGTTCTGACTTCTCCCCAGATTACATGCATGCAGTGCAGCAAACCCAGGGCTGGGTCAGCCTACCCTTGATGACCTGAAGCTATCAGGTAATTTAGTCCTCTCCTGGAGGCACACCTAGCCAGCTGGGTTTCAGGATCATGGCATATGAGATAGATTTGCACACACTGAAGACCTCATGCACACAAATTTATCCCTTAGATACTGTGGCAATCCTGAAAACCTGACTGGCTGAATATGCTTCCAGGAGAGGATTAATAATACTTTCTTATAAATACAGTGGTCCCAAACCCAGAGCTGTCTGCGGTGCTTATTTCAAATACCAGTTTACTGGGCTTTCGAAAAATGTTGAAGACTTTTTTGTTTGAGGGGGGTGAGGAGTTAGGTTTTATGGGGATGGGTGATTTTTGATACTGTATTTTTTATTATTATTTCTGTATGTACACCCCTTTGATCGACTATGGGCAGAAATGGCATAAACTTTATAAATAAATATAGTAACATAGTAAATGACAGCAGATAAAGACCAGTATGGCCCATCTAGTCTGCCCAGTAAGATGGCAAGAGTAGGTGCACTTGCCCCTCCGTGCAGGCCACCCCTCCCCATGTCTTTGTTTAGGGGTGAACCCACCGCTCCGTGTAGGACACCCCTGTTTGTTGAGAAATTAGATAGTTCCGTTTATTTTGATTTTATCCTGTTGCTGTAAAGGGATCCACTGTGTCCGTCCCATGCCATTTTGAATTCTGTCACTGTATTTGCCCCCACCACTTCCATCGGGAGGGCATTCCAAGCATCCACCACTCTTTCACTGAAAAAGTATTTCCTGACATTGCCTTTCAGTTTACCCCCTTGCAGCTTCATGTTATGCCCTCTAGTTTTACAGCTTCCCTGTCTTGACAGCTGTGCAAAATTGTCCTGGGCAATCTCCAGCCAGTCAAGTTTTCAGGATATCCACAATGAATACGCATGAGATAAATTTGCATAGAGCTACATGCATTGCCTCTATTTATGCAAATTTATGTCATGCGTATTCATTATGGATGTCCCAAAAATTCAGTTGATTGTGGGTCCCCCAGGATAGGTTTGAGAACCACTGCTATAATACATAGGACCTTTAGTCACAATTTCATTGTGTCCTAAGGCAACATTGCCCAGATTGATTTTGCAACTTTACTGCAACAGACCTGGTTTTCAGGTTTTCCAGATTATGTATATGTACCAGGTTTATAGTGCCGGGGTAGGCAGTTTTCTATTTTCTATACCTGTTGATACCAATCCGCTTGGTTACAAAGGTACATCAAGCCCAGCATCCTTTCTCCTACAGTGGCCAATCCAGCAAAATTGTGATATTTAGATGCATTCCTTATTGCTCATACCCAGCAATGGATTTGTAATTTGCAATTGAAACAATGTTCATTTGAATCTCTCTCATACATATTCATTAGGGATATACTGAAATCCTGAACAGATTGACATCCATGGTGACTGGATGTTGCCTACCCCTCTCTTAAACCAAAATTTACAACTCCTCCAACTCCAGAAAAGGCTTCACCTTGGGACAAGGCCTCTCTCCAGGATCCGATTATGTATGAAATTAATCTCTTAAAAGACATGCTTAAAACTCAGCTGGAACTTACTAGAGAACTTCAACGAGGGATTGAAAAGCCTAAACAACAAGTTTACCCTTTCACAAGATAAAATTGCAAACTTGGAACGTCAAACATCTTATTCATGAAACTCACGTGGACACCATTAAACACTGAATTAGAAATTAAAAAGCTGTGCAATGACCTCGAAGAGCTCTCCAACAGGAATTGACAAAATAATATTCATATTTTAGGTATATCTGAAGGGGCTGAAGGTTCTGATATGCTTTGCTTCATACCACCCTTCCTCACCAAGCTTTTGGACCTTTCTTTCCAACCTGCTTTGGAAATAAGGTCATCAAACACCATCCAGACCCATCTTAAACAGCAAATATCCAAGACATGTAATCAAACTGTTGTGCTATCAACAGACCTTGCAAATTCTGGCAACCCCCAAAGCCAAAAAGCAACTTCTTTATGAAGGTAACAAAATATCGATTGTGCCGGATCTCGCCAAAACCACTGCGCTTAAGTTCAACTCTTTTCTTAAATTAAACAAGACCTTAAAGATATAGGAGCGAAATTCGGCCTACTTTACCCAGCCAGAATGATTATCACATATGTAAATAAAACCACTACCTATACTGATCCTGACCAGCTTTAGGATTTCATAAACAAGTACAAGATACATTGACTATATCTCTGACTCTATCCTTATCTCTGCACTACTTTATTCAGTATTAATTTCAATACTGCTTCTATGATTTACTTCACCAACTGGAAATAAGCAAAGATCTGGTTGGCAATATAGATGTTTGCTCTTGTGAACCTTGTGTGCTGCTGTGTCTGCTATGATCGCTCGTGGACTCCTTGCTATATGGCTTTGGCCACCGGATTTACACTCTATGCTTCTCTTTTGACTCTTCCAGTTTATGACACCAGATCAACGCACTATGCTGTGACTGTTTGTTTGCTGTAGCCCATTAGGGCCCTCTATTATAGTTGATTACATGCACTCTACATTTCTGAGGCTACGTCATTGATCATTATATTTTTTTTTGCTCAGAATTTTATTTCTTTATGCTGAACTCAAGCACTTCATTTCATTTATCATTTTCTGTAGTTCACTAAGCATTGTGTCAACACATAAATATCTCAATAGTTTCTTTCTATATGAGTCAGTCATGTTCTGCCTGATATATTTGCTAATATTTCTGCTTGTTTGACATGTTATATTTGACCGTGAATCTTAGTTTGCTTTGATATTAAATATCCATTCTTTAATTTTATCTTTCGTTATCTTTTTAGGCCCCTCTTGCTATCTGATTTCGTTTCATATATTGTTTCATAATCAGAATTCTGTTATTGCTTGCTCTCCCTGCTCATACTCACAGATGGCGATCCCCTCCTCTCCTATAGGTTATACTGTTTTTACTGTAGGTTCCCTTCTACTTACAGTTCGCTTTTTCTCTTACAGTGAAACAGTGTATTGTTATAATTATGGAGACTATGTCAAATTATTAACTCAGTATCCCCTTTATTCTGATATCATTTAAACTGTTATCTCTGAATGTTAATGGGATTAATAACCCCATCAAACATAAAACATCTTATCTGAAGAAAGAAAAATCTGACATTGCCTTTATACAAGAAACTCATTTACCACATATGGAATGCCTTAAATTTAAAGATACATTTTATACTGACCATTTTTTTTTCACTTGCACTTAATAAAAAAGCAGGTGTTTTAATCCTCTTCTGCAATACTATTCACTTTCAATTGGAAAGGCAAATTTCAGATACTTGAAGATGGCTTATACTTGCTGTCCAACTTCTTAATATGAAAATAATCCTATTAAATCTTTATGCACCCAATGAAGATGACCCAACTTTCTTTCAAAGTCTATCTGAAAATCTTCTTGAATTTTCAGACTATCAAAAAATCATTGTAGGTGACTTTAACCTACCTCTAGATTACACGTTAGACAGAAATTCTACCTGTCGACCTTCCAAAACTAGTTCATGGAAAAAACTTTGCATAATATGATCTCCAATTTTGAATTCATTGACCCATGGAGCTTAACCCATCCTCTAGATAGAGAATACACATTCTACTCTAACTCACACAATACATACTCAAGAATTGACTATTTTCTTATCATACATGTTTTATCCCATAAAATTACCCATTCTCAAATTCTACCCATACCTTTTTCAGATCACACAGCAAGCACTCTTTCTGTTGATTTTGAAACAGAAACTCACAAACACAGACAATGGAGATTCAATAATACACATCTTATTGTTAAATACCATTGAGTCGATGTCGACTCATGGCGACCCTCTGAATAGTTGTCCTAAACTGTGTTTGGCCTTCAGTCAGGGGGCTCATTGTTGACAGAGTAGCACCCAGAGCTGCTGATAATGTATCGATCCATCTCATTGTTGGCCTTCCTCTTTTGCGTTGACTTTCTACCTTGCCATGCATGATGTCTTTCTCTAATGATCTCTCTCTTTGCATGATGTATCCAAAGTATGAAAGTCAAAATCTTGTCATCTGAGCTTCTAAAAAAAAGCTTATGTTTGATCTCCTCTAGTACTGACTGGTTTGTTCTTCGGGCAGTCCATGGTATACACAGTATTCGTCGCCAGCACCATAATTCAAAGGCATCAGTTTTCTTCCTGTCTATCTTTTACACTATCCAACTTTCACATCCATATGATGTTATTGAAAATACCATGGCTTGAACAAGTCAAATCTTTGTATGGAGGGAGACATCTCTGCTCTTGAGAATCTTGTCTAGGTCCTTCATAGCCAGTCTGCCAAGATCAATGCGTCATTTGGTTTCTTGACTGCTTGTTGCTTCTTTATTGATCCAAGTAGGTTAAAATTGTCCACTATTGCAATTTCTTTTCCATCAGTGATAACTTATTGATTTTGTCAATTGTCAGGATGTTTGTCTTCTTACATTAAGGTGCAGGCATATTTTAAGACTATATTCCTTGATCTTGAGAAGCAAATGTTTCAGATTGTTTTCACTTTCAGCCTGTAATGTGCTATCATCAGCATAGTGAAGGTTGTTGAGTCTTCCACTAATCTTCACATCTCGGTTGTTTCATACAGTCCTGCTTCTCTGATGATTTGTTCTGCTTATAAACAGGTAGGGGGAAAATATGCTGCCTTGTTGTACACCTTTGCTGATTTTAAACCATTCTGTTTCTCCTTGTTCCATTCAAACTGTTGCTTCTTGATCAATGTAAAGGTTGTGCAAGAGAACGATCAGGTGTTCTGTTATACCCATGCTTCTTAATATGGCCCAGGGTTTCTCATGGTTTACACAGTCAAAAGTCTTGATGTAGTCAATAAAACACATATAGATATCCTTTTAGTATTCTTTAGTCTTACTGATCCTTATTTTATTGAACGCAATAAATATCTTACACAAGACCTCTTTAAGAACTATCCTCCAGATTTATATGAACCTTCACTGCTTTGGGAAACTTATAAAACACTTAGAGGTGAAATAATGAGTTATTCTGCATGGATGAAGAAAATAGAAAAATTGGAATTAACTCAGCTAGAACATCAAATTCAAGAAATGGAAACAAAGTATATTAAAGATCCTACCCCACAAAATCTACATTCATTAACCCAGACTAAGTATAAATACAACTTCTTTAGTCTACACACCAATATGGACATCTTTATTTAAAAAACTGGACACTATATTGGTGTTAATAAAATAGGTAGATCCTTGGCTGAATACCCAAAAAGGAAAACAAAGAAAATATATTATCACCTCATTGTGCAATACCAATTCCAATATTCATACGAACCAATCTGACATCAAAAATATTTTCCAATCCTTTTTTGAACATTTATTTCATTCAGATATTGATAAAGATAATGCTTGATCAATTTCTCAGTTCCTTGAATTCTCCTAAACTATACCCCATAACACAAAATGAATTAGGATCTGGAATTACCACAAAATAAGCAATTGAAGCTATTAAATCCTTTCCATCTGGTAAAACTCCAGGCCCTGATGGATTCACAGCAGAATTGTATAAAACCTTTTCTGATATTCTTAATCCCTTCCTCTTAGATCTATATCACTTCATATATACTAACCCAGAACAACAACAGAACTTCGTTCAAGCTCATATTGTTCTCATACCTAAACCTGGTAGAAACTTAAATTACCCTCAAAATTACAGACCCGTTTCATTATTAAACTTGGATTACAAAATTCTAACTAAAATTCTTGCAACCCATATTAACAAAGTCCTGCTTTCTTTAGTTCACAAAACTCAAATTGGATTTATGAATGGAAGATACATAGTCAATAATATAAGATTATTTTATGATCTTAATTATGTCGCAAGTAAACAACCATTTCCATCAATTGACTTATGTCTTACTACATCAAAGGTTAACACCTTATAATGAAGATGTGCAGTTTATTTACAAACAAAGCAAGGATACTTATTCAGAAAGGCAAGTAATTCTCTTAGTTACACATGAGTAGTTAGAAAAGATAACTAGAAAGCAATTACACAGGTACACTAAAAAAAATTTTTTTTAAACTGCCTCTAATGTTTCGATTGATTTTTACGTTTTTTGGTGCGCTGAATCCAAATCTGGTAACCAATTTGCTCCATCACGTACAGATTTTTTGCTACATTGGGTTAGCAGTTTGAGGTGAACGTTTCAGATTGAGTGCGATCGAGATAAAAGTTTCTTGGATGAATTCTTTATACTAATTGTTTAGTAGTTATTCAAATAAGAATAAAGAAAATTGTAACAAGGCAGCACATAAGAATAGAGTAATGTCAACAAAACACACTGTGATGGTAGCAAAATTGTCTGCACTTAAAACAGCCACATACATGTGCACAAACATTGAGCATATAAGAGCGAGGTTAGACACAAAGCAAAGCAAAGAAATGTGCAAAAAATGTTGTACAAGTATGTATGTAAGAATAGAAAACGCAAACCGCACCATTGCAATACATGAAGACAAACACCCGATGGTGTGAAAATAAAATTCTAATAAATGAGATCCGACACTGTGGTAATAACTAGCAAATTTTTATTTCAAAGTTTAGTAAAAACACGATATTTGTCAACACAGTTTAGATTTTAAAGTCATTCTTGGGTCAATCAATCTCCTGGTGGGCCCGTTTCTTCTTCCCCCGAATGCTTCTCTTGGTGCGCTGCTTGGCGTATTTTTCATCTGGGGTTTCCCGCAGCAGCAACCAGCAGAAATCAGCCATCATAGTGGTGTTCCATCTTCCTTGGTACCTTCTCTCTGCGTCCTTGATGTCCTGGTGAAACCTTTCACCTTGTTCTTCACTGTACGCCCCCAAGGTTTCGGGAAAGTAGTTCACATGGGAGTGCAAGAAATGGACTTTCCGGCTCATGTTACAGCCTTGTTCTTTGAAGGCATTGAGCATCCTGGCAACAATATCCTTATAGTTCTCATCCCGCCTGTTCCCCAAGAATTTGAGAACAACATCCTTGAAGGAATCCCAGGCTTCTTTTTCCTTCTCAGACATCGTTTCAGCGAATGCTCCATCTGAAATGAGTTTCCTTATATCAGGGCCAACAAACACTCCTTCCTTTAGCTTTGCTTCAGAAAGTCGGGGGAACTTTGAGCAAAGGTACCGAAAGCACTCACCATCTTTTGGAAGAGACTTGATGAATTGCTTAATGAGACCCAACTTAATGTGGAGAGGTGGTAATAGAATTTTATCACGAGGTACCAAGCTCTCATGAAGAACATTTTTCTCACCGGGTCTCAAATACTCCCGAATTGGCCAGTCTTTTTTCCCCCAGTGTAGGTCGCGGGCCCGGCTATCCCACAAGCAAAGGAAGCAGGGATATTTGGTGAACCCGGATTGCTGCCCTAATAGCATGGATAGAATTTTAAAGTCTCCACAAATCATCCACTTATGCTCATCATAACGAATCTTCTGAAGAATCAGGGCCAAATTCTCGTATTTTTCTTGGAGAATAGCAGAGTGAGCAATAGGAACTGAAGCGAATGTGTTGCCATTATGAAGAAGAACACCTTTTATGCTGTCTTTTGATGAATCAATGAACAGCCGCCATTCAGCAGGATCATACTTGAGTTTAAACTTTTCCATCAGTCCGTATATATCGTTGCAAAATACCAAATCTTCCTCTTTGCTGAAATACTTCAAAAATTGTGTCTCGCGGTTGCGGTACCAATAAAAAGTTGTTCCTGGTGACAATAGATTTTTCTGTTTAAGCCGAGAACCTAGCAGTTGGGCAGCATCTTTTGGGAGTCCTAAATCCCGGACTAAATCATTCAATTCAGCTTGAGAGAAAAGTTCAGGTTTCGGATCTGGTTCAGTTTCAAACTCGGAAGTACTGGACTCATCGGGAAAAGCCATCTGATGAGTCTCATCATGATCAGAACCGTCCACACAAATATGATCCAAAGATTTTGGAGGTTCAGGCACAGGTACTTCGTTGCTATGAG
The DNA here is from genome assembly GCA_033557465.1 of Ichthyophis bannanicus. Classification (NCBI taxonomy): domain Eukaryota; kingdom Metazoa; phylum Chordata; class Amphibia; order Gymnophiona; family Ichthyophiidae; genus Ichthyophis; species Ichthyophis bannanicus. The sequence continues at coordinate 79,958,379 of CM066048.1, forward strand.
GCATAGGCCTAATTGCTGAGGGAAGGTTGGGGTAACTTATTACGTTCTTATTTTTTAAGTTGTATCCCTTCACAATGCAAGAGCAAAAATAGCAGTCACTGCTGTGGTCTCTTTGTTCACGCCACATCATAGGTATTCCGAAACGAAATGCTTGTTTTTTACCTTTCATCCATAAGCGTAGATCTTCCTCACATGTCTTGCACACTTTGTGAGGAGCCCACGGTTTGTCTTGATCGCCTAACTTCAAACCGAAATAGGCGAAATATACTTTTTTAATAAATGCAGAAATGTTCCTCTGCCGCTTTTTCACAGTATATTCCCCACAAATAAAACAAAAACTGTCCGGAGAGTTGACGCAACCTCTGGCTCTGTGAGCCATCACAAATACACAGCACTGCAAACTACAACTGTAGTGAACCACTTCGGAATAAAGCTGGATTACGACTGAGCAAACAAAAGGTAATAATGAACTTGCAAGAAACTGAAATTTGACAGGAATGTTCATGTCGCAAGCACCGTGTTTGAGCGAGCGAACAAGGCGAGGCGAACAGGAAAGAACATGCGCCAGCGCGAGTACTGGATTTAGCCCCCCGCCTCCCAATTGTCCTGTTAATGTATAAAATGAATACAAAACACTCTAAAATATCATGAGGGAGTGTTTCTAGTTAGTTAACCATTACAACCTCTATTTTGGGCCAAGAAAATAAACTGCAGTCGGCTAAAAAGAAATTATGTGAACATTCCTTATATGGGTAAGAAATCTAATTTTGCAAGAAAACGTGACGTGATGGAACATTTTGGCTATTTTTCCTGGATTGAGCACCCCAAAATCTATAGGAATCAGTTGCAAAACTGGAGGCAGTTTTTTGGTAGTGTACCTGTGTTATTTACAGGAGAATAATACTTCACTGAAAGAGTTATGAGATAGTGCTGCTATTTACAGAGAATAATACTTCACCAAACTGCATCATGGCGGCCCCTTTAAAACATCAACTGGGAGAGCTCAGCGGAGGCTTGAGAGAAGTCTGGGATTCTTCATGCTTGGCATGCGCCTGGCCAAGCAGATCTACGCTCTCTCTGTTCTGGGTTCTCTCTCTCTATATATAGGCTGTAAGTGTGTTGTAGCTGGCCATCACATGATTCCTCACATGAGATTATTCCTACAGCCATTCTCCACCCCATACACCCCCTGCTTGACCAGTCCCTCTCCAGCTTTTGGTTTGCTCCCAGCTTTTGGTTTCCGGGCAGGCGTCTGACAATGCTCACCCCCTATGGTTTTAGAAGTTCAGAACTCCACAATTACAATTAGGTAAATAATTCTCATCAATTGATCTACATCTGCTAAGAGAATTGTTCAAAGGCCAAGAGAAGAATTCTGTCTCCCTCACCCTAGGACATTTGCATTTGTTAGGAGAAGAACCAGATAAGAAGAATTCTGTCTCCCTCTCTGGTCTTCCAGGCTAGATGTGTAAACAGTTTCTCACTAGACTGTAAATATAGCTTTGATCTCTGGGCTAGCAAGCTGTCTCAGCATGATTTCACATGCAGAATGGCTCAAAAGTTGAATTTCCTTGCAAAGTTCAATATTCCTTGCTGATCCAAATAAATCTTTAATTAGTAATACACCTTATCATTAGATGCAGAAAAGGCATTTGAGACAATTGAATGGTCTTATCTTTCTAAAGTAATTGAATGGGAGATGATTTCCTGCGATGGATAAAGTTATTATATTGTAATCCCACGTCCAACTGTATAGTCAACAATAATATCTCTAAACCAATAGAAATATCGCTACACCGGGAAGATGTATTACAACTATTTGATAAACTGAATAGTAGCAAATCACCTGGACCGGATGGTATACATCCAAGAGTGTCGAAAGAACTGAAATATGAGATTGCAGACCTGCTATTAGTAATCTGTGAACTTTCATTAAAATCATCTGTAATACCTGAAGATTGGAGGATCACCAATGTAACGCCAATTTTTAAAAAGGGTTCCAGGGGTGATCCAGGAAACTACAGACCGGTGAGCCTGACGTCAGTACCGGGGAAAATGGTAGAAACCATCATAAAGAACAAAATTACACAGCATGTAGATAGTCATGGCCTAATGGGAGACAGCCAACATGGCTTTAGACAAGGAAGATCTTGTCTTACTAATCTGATATGTTTTTTTGAAGGTGTGAATAAACAGGTAGACAAAGGTGAGTTGGTTGATATAGTGTATCTGGACTTTCAGAAAGCCTTTGACAAGGTCCCTCATCAGAGACTTTTGGCAAAACTAAAAAGTCATGGGATATGAGGCAGTGTACTATTGTGGATCGGGAACTGGTTAAAGGATAGAAAGCAGAGGCTAGGGCTAAATGGCCAATTTTCCCAATGGAAAAAGGTGAATAGTGGAGTACCCCAGGGATCTGTACTGGGTCCACTACTTTTTGACATATCCATAAATGACCTGGAAAAGGGAATAACTAGTGAGGTTATCAAATTTGCAGGCGACACAAAACTGTTTAAAGTTGTTAAAACCCAAGAGGATTGTGGAAAACTGCAGGAGGATCTGGATAAATTGGAAGACTGGGCTTCAAAAGGGCAGATGAAATTTAATGTGGACAAGTGCAAAGTTATGCACCTAGGAAAGAACAACCCACACTATGGTTCCACAATGCAAGGTTCCACATTGGGAACCATCACCCAGGAAAAAGATTTAGGAGTCATTGTGGATAACATGTTAAAACCCTCCGCCCAGTGTGCAGCGGCGGCCAAGAAAGCAAATAGAATGCTAGGTATCATAAGGAAAGGAATGGAAAATAAAACAAAGGATATTATAATGCCACTGTATCGTTCCATGATACGACCGCACCTTGAATATTGTGTGCAATTCTGGTCGCCGTATCTTAAAAAGGATATAGCATTATTAGAAAAGGTACAGAGAAGAGACACCAAAATGGTAAAGGGGATGGAAGGCTACTCCCATGAAGAGAGGCTACAAAGGTTAGGGCTCTTCAACCTGGAAAAGAGACGGTTGAGGGGAGATATGATAGAGGTCTATAAAGTAATGAATGGAGTGGAACAGGTAAACGTAGATTGATTGTTTATGCTATCAGAATATAGAAAGAATATAGAAAGACTAGGGGACATGTAATGAAGCTACAGGGTAAACTATTTAAGACAAATAAGAGAAAATATTTTTTCACTCAACATGTAATCAAACTCTGGAATTTGTTACCGGAGGATTGAGTAAGGGCTGTTCGTATAGCTGGGTTTAAAAAAGGTTTGGACAAATTCCTGGAGGAAAGGTCCATAAACCATTATTAAAAAAGGGACTCAGGATATCAATGCTTGACCCAATACAAGCATTGTGGAACCTGTGTCTCTTGGGGATATTGCTTGGTACGTATGACCTAGATTGGCCACTGTTGGAAACAGGATACTGGGCTTGATGGACCTTGGTCTGACCCAGTATGGCAGTTCTTATGTTCTTAATACAGCTTTATCGTGGAACCAGACAAGGATGTCCTTTATCGCCTCTACTTGTTAATTTAGCGTATTGTTAATAGCAATATGTTCCCATCCTCACGTTACTGGTATCACAACCATACTGTAACCAAGTTTGCGGCAAATGCTGATGATCTTTTACTTTTCTTAACTAACCCCCAAATTTCTATTTCTAATCTTATTGACACTGTTAATGCCTTTTCAATATTTTCTTGTTACAGAATTAACTGGGATAAATCTGAAATAATGCCACTCAATGTTCATATTTCTCAAACAGATGTACAAGACTTCCCCTTTAAATGGTCTCTCTTACAACTCAAATATTTAGGTATAGTTTTAAATAAGAATATTGAACAGGCTCTACACATAAATATGGAACATATTCTCGCTATTATAGATGGAAATGTTGAAAAATGAACTCTACTTTATATCTCACGGTAGGGTGGACTAGAATCTATTAAAATGGTTATGATGCCACAAATTAATTATATTCTCATGATGTTGCCTGGATTTTGCCCCCCAAAATTTTATAAAATAGAATCTAAAATGGTAACATTTTTATGGTGAAATATATCATTTAGAATAGCTTTGAAAACCCTCAAATTACCCCAAAACACTGGAGGCCTCTCCTTCCCTGATTACCAGCTATATCTTCGGCCTCCCTGGCTCACTTTGGTTCATTCTGGCTTCTCTCTGATCCACCTGAGGAACTGCTGCCGTTGTGGTATAACACTGAGCTACGTAGATCTAATAGCACCTAGCCCCCTAAATATATTTTGTCTATTGATTTACATAACACTACTTTAAATAACAAAGTTATGTTAGATACACAATTTGCTCTTCTTCAATTAGATAAAAAGCTTGATATCTTTATTTGGCATGCCCATGAAATTTCCTTATAGAATAACTTCAAATTTAAAATAGATCACATAATCTAATCCTGGTCGAAATGGCAGACATTAGGTTTAATGGTGCCTTGAGAATCTGCTTCATGGTTCAAATCTTGTCTCCTTTCATACCTTAATGTCCCGATACAAATTACAACCCAACCAATATTTTGCTTGGCTTCAATTAACACATGTTCTTAAAAAAAGCTTTATTAAACTTGATACACTAGTTCCCACACCGTCTCTCTGTATTCTCTTAGATAACATTTTCAGCAAAGGTCATATTGCCTCTCCTTTTATAAAGTACTAACTAAACCTACTTCCACATCTTCTATTCTTTATAAGGTTTGAGGGAATGATCTTCCTTTACCTGAAGATGTTACTATAGACTGGTATCACTTTTGGCTCCATGCTAATTGTCCCATATTATTGGCTAGTTTACTTCAGTCATTATGTTTTATTTTTCATTGTGCTCTTTGGACCCCCACCAAAAATGTAAAGCTGGCTTATCAGCCACCAATAAGTGTTGGCACTGTGATACCTGTGAAGGTACTCTTCTTCATATGTTTTTTTAATGTAAGGTGATTAATGATTTTTGGTAAAAGGTTTAGAAATACATTCCAAAGTTGTTCACTTTGATATATGCTTAACTACAAGCTATGTTATTCTAAAATCCTCCGTCTTTACCAATTCACAGTCCCAGTTCCTGAAAACCTTATGATGTTTTAATTTCTCTATCAATTCAAATGATTCTTCACAATTGGAAAGATTTGTCTAATTTGAATATTACCTTTTGGTGGCATATCCTAGGATAAATTCAAAAATCTAAAATTAAAGCATCTGAAAAGACTAACAAGGTATCCAAAGTTAAGAAACTGTGGGAATGTCTCCTCTCTCCTATTATAATGACTAACACCCTTACAATTATATCTCCTCATTTAATCACCACTAGATACTCTTATCTTTTATAATTGTGTCTCCACATAGTATTAAAATCCATAATTCATGTTAATTGTATAACTGTTTCACTTTAGCTAATGATGTCAATAATGTTATTATTCTTTTTGTATATTAATGTACTGGTTTGTCTGCTGCACTTTGTTCTTTTTATTTCTTTTCTCAATTTGTATTATTTTTTTAATGTTTTCATAAAGTTCAATAAAAATGTTGAAACAGCAAACTTGAATTAGATACAGTTGGGGTAAAACCAGAAATGGATTGGCTTGTCCCCTCATGTCTAGAGCTTCATTTGTAAAGGGACTCAAGTGACTGGGTTGATTTTGATAGGATGGTTCCTTATTATATGTATTTGAGATTAATTTTCTGCCAGTTTATTGTTTAGTGTCCTGTACTGGATGAAGAATGTGAAGACTGTGAACCAAGTTACCAGTTGACTATAAGATATCAGGGACAGATGGGGGTCAGCCCAGGTTTTTACCCCCTCTGCCTCCATGCATTCATTATTCCAATTTACCCATACGATTTTCTTACAATAAAACTCAGATCCAGAGATCTGACATCATCCCAAAGGGAAACAAAACAACCTTGTAATACTTAACATTGTCTCTGGCTGCAGCAACACAACCTAAACATCCCCATCTCTTTCCTCTCAGCAGTGATGGAAAGCACAAAAAGGACTAGAGATGGGGAAAGGGAAAACAAAGGAATGATTGCCAAATATGCAACATGAGAGCTCATGGTCAACCCTGATTTCCATATCACCCCTGACAAGTGAATTTTGCTCTTTTTCTGCCTAGTTCCATGAACCCACCATCTTTCTTATTCCTCAAAGCTCAGGTGGCTTTGGTTTGCCATAGACAGACCTCGTGCTCTCTCTGTTGTTTTGCAGCTCTGGGGAGGTGGCCATATTATGTCTTTTGCTGATAAACCTTGCTGCCTCTCAGGAAAAGTTCTTTACAAGGGGAGATGCATGGGTGAGGAGGATAGCGTGTTATCACTGTAGCAAAATATGTTTCCATATAAATAGAGAGACAGAAAAATAAAAGGTTATGAAAGTTCACTAGCTGTGCCTTCTGAAGTGATTCCAAATGCCCATGTATCACAGACAGTAAAGGGAGGGGGTGCTTGCTCCGTGGAGAAGCAGAAATGAAGTCCTCAAAGCAAAGGCCTTTCTCTCTCTGGACAACTCCAGAGATTGATGGCTTTGGTCTGCGATACCATGTGGAGTCGGTAGACAATGGTTTGTGGGATGCTGACCACACCCAGCCACATGGCCTCCACAATGTACGTCACTCCCCTAGCTTGTCTGTCGATGAAACAAGTCAATGGACACTGAGTACTCAGTGGAAGCATGCCACCAGCCACCTCAAGGACCGGGTGATCACCGCACCTCTTGTCCAGTCCCTGCATTGGTGGTTGGATCCTCAGAACCTGTTCAAGGACCTCCCTTTTGAGAAGGCGCCACCCCAGAAGACACTGACTACAGACACATCCAAGCTGAGTTGGGAAGCGTATCTAGATGGCCTCCACACTCAAGTCTGGTCCAAACAGGAGATCCTGCACCAATTCAATTTCTTGGAATTACGAATCATAGTAAATGCCCTCAGGGCTTTCCAGAATTACTGGGCCAACCAGATTGTTCTGATTCAGACCAACAATTAGATCACAATGTACTACACAAACAAGTAAGAGGGCATGGGGTCATATCTCCTGTACTGGGAGGCGGTCCGGTTGTGGAAGTTTGTCGTCACTCACAGTATGGAGATAAGGGCCACATATCTGCCAGGGGAGCAGAATACCCTGGCGGACTAGCTGAACCGTGTCCTCCAGACTCATGAGTGGAATATGGACAGGGGTATCGCAGCACAGATCTTTTGGAAGTGGGGTACCCCCTTGATAAATCTGTTTGCCACCTAGCACAATGCTCAAGTAGATCAGTTCTGCTCCAGGGGTCATCTCACGCAGTAGTCTGTCTCTGGATGCTTTCCTCCTGCACTAGAGGATGAGCCTGCTATACGCATATCTTCCCATACCTCTCATAGCGAAGACCTTGCTGAAGCTCCAGAGAGACAGGGAGTCGATGATCCTAATCACGCCGTATTGGTTCAGGCAGCTGTGGTTTCCCTTTCTGCTTCAACTCTCTTAGTGGGAACCTTTGCGGTTGATCTCTGCCCCAGACCTTATATCACAGGAGGACACTACTACTACTACTACTGTTAGTTTAGTTTAGTTTAGTTTAGTTGTATTTGATATACCGCCCTTATATATCAGCAGGGCGGCTTACAGTCATGTTAACAAACAGAAAGTGGCACGAGGCCAGAAGAGGAACTACAATTTCAACAGAAAAGAGGAAATAAGAGAGCATAATGACAAGACAGAAAGAGGAGAGTATAGACAGTCATAGACAACAACACAAACAGACTCAGGTCAATTTTGTGAAACTGGGAGGTTGTAAGCAGTGGTAAATAAGTGTGTTTTAAGCTGAGATTTGAAAATGTTATATTTTGTTTCTAGTCAGAGTGGTGTGGGTAATGAATTCCAGAGGGCTGGGCCGAGAAAGAAGAAAGCAGAGTGGCAGGTGGATTGAAGGTGTGCACGTGAGGGAGAGGGACGATGAAGACGATTGACGTGTACAGAGCGGAGATTGCGTGTGGGAACGTGGAACTGAAGGAGGTCGTTGGGATACTGTGGTGTGTGAGCATAGACAGCACGGTGCAGTAGAATAAGAATCTTAAAGTGAACACGGAAATCAATAGGAAGCCAATGTAAACGAACTAATAGTGGTGTAACATAATCCATGCGAGAAGAGTAAGTGATGATCCTGGCTGCAGTATTTTGTAACAGCTGCAAACGACGTGACTGAGTGCGAGTGATACCTGTGAAAGCAGAGTTACAGTAATCAACCCGAGAGATAACCGTGGCTAGAGTAAGAGTAGTTAGAGCAGAGATAGAGAGAGAAAAGGGCGGATAGAACGTATTTGACGTAGGAAGAAATATGATGTCTTAGTTATGATCTGTGAAAGTGAGATTAGAATCAAGCAGAACCCCAAGATAGCAAAAAGAAGAAACCAGAGGAATTGTGGAATTACCAAGTGAGGGACAGGGGCCTCCAAAAGTGAACCAAGTAGAGGACGTTTTAGACAGGTTAAGGTGAAGACAGTTTGAGGATAACCAGTTTGCTACAAGGCTGAGGCAGGAATTTAGGGGAGAGAGATCGGGAGAGAGGGGATTAGTGTGATGCAGAATAATGATGTCGTGGGCATAGAAGTAGGCTAAAAGACCTGATTGTTGAATACAGAGAGCTAAAGGTGCGAGAAAAAGATTAAATAAAAGAGGTGCCAGAACTGATCCCTGGGGAACCCCGCAGGGGAGGTGGGTAGGTACAGAAGACTGATGTGGGTTAGAAGGTGAGATCACAGAGAAGGAGCGGAAGGATAAGAACGAAAGGAACCAGTGATAGACAGTTCCCCTGAGACCAGCATCCCGAAAGCGTGAAAGAAGAAGAAAGTGATCAACTAGATCAAAGGGAGCAGAAAGATCCAGAGAAACCACCACCGAAATATCACCTCTGTCATGTGAGGAGTGAAGATCGTTGAGAATTGCTACCAAGACCGTCTCAGTGCTGTGACCCTGGTGTATAGCACTACAAGATATATGCAGCACTGTACATACCTCATAGATGTAAGACACAGTCCCTGCTCAACAGAGCTTACAATCTATTCAAGATGAAAAAACATCGCAAAACTGTGGACTTAAGTATGGCAAGATATACATAAGTGGTGGACAAGAGAATGAGGAGCATTAGGATCCAAAAGCAGCCTTAAAGACATTGGTCTTCAGCCTGTACTTGAGTAGGGCCAGAGAAGGAGCCCATGGCACTTCAGAATCAGATCTTTGGCCCTCACTATGTGGATATTGAGAGGCTAGTCCTGTCAGAGCTTGACTTGCCTGACAGCGTAACAAATGTTCTGTTGACCACTGGAAGGGCCTCAATGAGAAAGTCTTATGCTTTCAAGTGGAAGAGATTTGCTTCCTGGTGCATAGCCCAGGCGCTAGATCCCTTTAATTGTTCCATTGACAGACTTCTTGAGTACTTCCTATGCCTCTCGTAGTCAGATTTCAAGTCTAACTTTGTCAGGATCCACCTCAGTGTGACTGTGGCCTACCATCACAGTTTGGAGGAAAAGTTCATATCAACTCAGCCTTTAGTGATTCTCTTCATGCAAGGCTTGCTCTTCTCAAAACCTCCCTTCAAGCCTCTGGCAGTGGTTTGAGACCTCAATGTGGTTCTGGCACAGCTCATGTTTGGCTCCCTTTGAGCTGTTTGACTCCTGACCTTTGAAGTTCTTGACCTGGAAGGTCTTGTTCCTATTGGCAGTTGCCTCAGCACACCATGTTAGTGAACTCCAGACTCTAATGGCTCATCCACTGTACCCCAGGTTCCATCATAATAGAGTGGTCCTCTACATTTATCCTCGATTCCTCCCAAAGGTGGTATCGGCTTTCCATCTTAATCAGTCAGCCCTTCTGCCAATTTTCTTTCTGAGGCGTCACACCCATAGAGGGGAAGCGGTGGTGCACATGCTGGATTGCAAGTGAGCCTTAGCCTTCTACCTAAAGTTGACTACGGCCCACCAAAGTCCATTCAGCTGCTTGTCTGACCCCAGAAATCTAGGGACTGCCATTTCCAAATGCACTCTTTCAATCTGGCTAGCAGTCTGCATCTTTTTCGCTTATGCCCAGGCTGGCCTGAGCCTTGATGGTCATAACATCAGAGCAATGGCTTCGTCAGTGGCCAATGTGTGCTCAGTTTCCATGGAGATCTGCAGGGCTGCAATGTGGTCTTCTGTCCTCACATTCACATCTCACTATTGTCCGGATGGGATTCCCGATGTGACAGCAACTTTGGCCAATCTATACTCCCACATTTGTTTGCGGATTAGAATCCAACTTCATCCCTCGGAGGCCCTTCTATCGGTCCAGGCTACCAAAAATAAAAATCCACACCTGACAGCATGAATGATCATGAATGAAACTTTATGATGAAGAAGCTAAGTGTTCTTTCATTCCCACCTAGGGTTGCCAACTGGCTCCAGATGCGCCCGACAGGCTTGATCCAGTCCTAGGTTTACCTCATTGCATGCAGGAACATGTAGTCTTACTTTTCTTATAGAGTGCAATGGAAAAATCAGAACTACATGTCCCTACATGCGGTGCGGTAAACCTAGAACTGGATCAAGTGTGTCGGGCACATCTGGAGCCAGTTGGCAACCCTACTCCCACCCACCCCTTGGCTTAATCTTAGCTTTATAGGCTTTTAAACCTATTAAAGGGAAAGAGGTGGTCAAGTTCACTTTCAGGTTCAGCTGGTTATCGTCAGCAAGAATAGATTAATTAATATTGAGGTGAACAAAGCCCTTAAACTTATTAGGTATGGTTGCAGAATACCCTGGCAGACCAAGTATCCCCAGCAACCTTAAGTAAGTAAATAACACTATTACCCCATTTCCATCTTCTGTATGCATCCCCTTCTCAAATCCCATCTACTTTCCTCTGCCTCTCCTTCCTCTCATCTGCCATCAGTCCCTTTCTTCTATTACCCTCACCCACCTCCCCAGCTTTATTTCTACTGTCTCTCATCCCTTCAGAGATCCATCCTTTTCCATTGCTTCTAACCTCTTCCTGACTCTTTCTGCTTCCTAACCCCTGCCACCTCCTCTTGACTCTTCCCTTCTCTTATATCTATTTCACATTTATAGCCCCTTCTCAAAGCTTCCACATACTCTTCCAGTCGAAATACCCCCCACTCAAACTCCCAATCCACTTGCTGAGTCCCCACTGTCTATCCCAGAGTTGCCAAGTTGCCCAGTTCCAAGAGTAAGATTTTTGGCTAGTTCTGGTTTTAAATTTGCCTTGCAGTGCAGTGTATAGTATTTGTACTCCCTGATTTTACCCATTGGAATCAGTGCTGCAGGTCCTATAATGCATCAGAATGAGCCTGTCAGAAATCCAGGACTGGCTTAAAATCTCATTCCTGGAACCGGATTACATGGCAGCTCTGCTACCCAATTCTTACCCAGTCTGAGTCCAAGTTCCCTCTCCCATCCTAGAACTCCTACTCTCCCCCACAATACCTACCCAATCTTCAAGTCCCCACTTTTTCACCCAATACTGGAGTCCCTCTTTATCCTCTTATTTTATCTATTGCCTATTCAATCCCAAGCCCCTATCATCTCCTAATCCTTGCGTCCTACTTTCTTGTCATCTACACTCCAGAGTTGCCAAGTTATCCGGTTCCAGGAGTGCAATTTTTATGCCAGTCCTGGATTTCTGACAATCTCATCCAATTGTACTATGGGACCTGCAGCATTGATTCCAAGGGTAAAATCAGGGACTACAAATACCATAATGCATTGCAATGCAAATTTAAAGCCAGAACTGGCAAAAAATATCACTCCTGGAACTGGGTAACTTGGCAACTCTGCATTTCTCCCCCTTCACCCCATTATACCCTCCACCCCATCATACCATTCTTTTCTAGCCAGCTTTAGCCTCTAATACCCCTCTCTTTCCCTTACCACCTCACTTCATACTCCTGACAATGACAGTCTATATTGTTCAGAGTTGCCAAGTTACCCAGTTCCAGGAGAGAGAATTTTTTTTTCCAGTTCTGGTTTTACATTTGTTTTGCAGTGCAGTATGGTATTTGTAGTCCCTGATTTTACCCATTGGAATCAGTGCTGCAGGTCCCATAATGATTCAGAACGAGCTTGTCAGAAATCCAGGACTGACTTAAAATCTCACTCCTGGAACTGGGTAACTTTGTAACTCTGACAGTTCTGTGCCCCTTACACAATTGCTCTTCTGACATCTTTCTTCTTCTTCTTGCACAGTTCAATGATCAGTTGTTTGACCCAAGGAGGCTCCCATAGCATAGAGTGCCATATGGCTCAAACTACCTCATCAGGTTCAATGATTGTAGCAGGCTCCAATTCGTACTGGCTTCTTTTGTTAAAGGCTGTTATGGCACCACTACAATTCTCAATAACTCTACTCACCTCTTTCTTGCTAATATTTGCAGTCACACTTAAATGCAAACTCAATGCCTTTCACTCCCTGGTATCGAGATCTTCATAAGTAGAGTAGCCTGAGAACCACAAAAGCCAGGTTCATCGCCTACTGCTGCTCCACGTGAGCTTAGGTAAGTCACCTAAACCTCCATTGTGCAATTCCCTGTAGAATTGTTTGGCAGAGTTGTCAAGTTACTCGGTTTCAGGAGTGAGATCATAAGCCAGTCCTGGATTTCTGACAAGCTCATTCTGATTCCAATGGGTAAAATCAGGGACTACAAATACTATACTGCACTGCAAGACAAATTTAAAACCAGAACTGGACAAAAATCTCATTCCTAGAACTGGGCAAATTGGCAACTCTGGTTTTAGGTTCTCTTCATAGAGATTATTTTGATATCTCTCTTTTCTGTTCTGTTTATATCTTTGCAGTTGTTGCACTTCTGCTACTTTCAAAGTATTGTGGAAGCATATGAATTTAAGGTCTTTTTCTATTAAATGCGCATGTTTCAGTGTGATGTTTTGGGTCTTCTGCAATGTTTTTGATGATCTTAATCTTTTTAGATACCTGTTTATCAGAGTTGCCAAGTTACCCAGTTTCAGGAGTGAGACTTTTTGTCAGTTCTGGTTTTAATTTTGTATTGCAAAGCAATATGGCATGTGTAGTCCTTGATTAAAATCATTGCTGCAGGTCCTATAATGCAGCAGGATGAGATTAACGGCAATATAGTAATGGCTTAAAATCTTACTCATGGACTCGAGTAACTTGGCAACTCTGCTAGTAGGGATACCTCTCAGGTAGTGATTTTATTTTTCCCTTGATGTGCTTTTTTCCAAGGAGGAGTCCTCTTTTTCTTCTGGTCTTGTGTTGGTAGAACTTGTTCAGGAATAATATTGTCTGATTCATTTCTGCGATATTAATAAATTGACCCTTTATATAGGCTATAAATAACCATGCTCATCTTATTTATCGTACTCTTAACTTTAGGCATTACTTTTAACCTGGGTAATCTCTGGGTAGTGCGTATTTGTTTGTGCATCTCTGCATCTGTAATGTCTCTGGGGTGGGAGTTGGGGACGATGACGTTTTTCCAAGGGAGTAGTTTTGGGAGGAGGGGACAGTTTGGGGTGTATTTGGATATTTCCGGAATTATAATTTGGGGAGGGGGCAGTCTGGGGCATGTTGAGATAGTTGCAGGGAGGTAGTATTTGGGGGTAGGGGTGGTTTGCACAATGGTGGGGCAGTTGTGTGGGGGAGGAAGCTTTTGGGGCTGGGGCAGTTGTAGGGTAGGGTTGCCAACTGACTCCAGATGCGCCCGACAGGCTTGATCTAGTCCCGTGTTTACACCATTGCATACAGGGACATTTAGTTCTGATTTCTCTATTGCACTGCATAGGAAATGGAAAACTACAAGTCCTTGCATGCAGTGGGGTAAACCCAGGACTGGGTCAAGCCTGTTGGGCACATCTGGAGCTAGTTGGCAAACCTATTGCAGGGGTAGTTTTTGAGGATGGGGCAGTTTGGTGGTAGGGCAGTTGCAGGGATAGCCTTTTGAGGTGGGACAACTTGCAGGGCGGTGGGGGCAGTTTGCGGAGTTGTAAGAATTCCCTAACTGCAATGTTTCACTGTGTATAAATTTCTATGCTACCAAAGCTAAAGCTGAAGCTTCTTCTCCTATAGAAATGCATTGGGCCATTTTTTTGAGTGGGGGTTTATTTCTCTGGAACCCTTGGTCCAATCTGACCATTTTCAAACTTGATTTACCATTTTTCCCCACACAGGAGCAGTGGAATATCTTTTTGGTTAGAGAGGCCAGACAAACCCATCTCCAGCTCTGTCCCTCAGGCTCCCTACTTGTTGATGTTGTAATGGGAAAAATATTGGAGTGGATGAGTGGTCTGGTGATCAGGAGACCAGGGTTGGATCCCTACTACTACTACTACTAGAGTGGAGGAGTAGCTTAGTGGTTAGAGCAGTGACCAGGGTTGGATTCCCTCTTGCACTCCTTGTGGCCTTAGGCAAGTCACTTTATCTACCATTGTCTTGGAAGACAGACCTATGCCTTGCCAAGAAAACCCAGGAGCTGCTGATCAGCACTGATTTGACAGTACATATTGCATTTTACTGCTATTAATCATTTGTACAGAGTTACAAGATGTACTCAGCACTATACGGAGGCAGTCGCTTCCCATAAGAGCTTACAGACATCTTTATTTCAACAATTTCCGGTCGCCGTCTCTTTTTTGTTAATTTGTCAATCGTTTACATCTGTCTTTTTGGATTTTTAAATAACTTATATGCTTCAAGATGTTCTCACTGTTTTTGGGCCACCCTGTATGTGTGTGTGTAATATATATATATATATATATATATATATATATATATATATATATATATATAGACACACACACACACCCCAAATTTGAATATGTAAGATGATACAGGTTGATATTCAGCACCACATTTCCAGTTATTCGGAAGTGCTTCTGACTATCCTTACAGATTGTGTTGGCACTGTCCGGATGACTTGGGCAGTACATGGGCAAAGCTAACAATTACCCATATAATGGTGATATCCCGTGCTGCTGTACATATGCTAAGTACCGAGGAGTCAATGTCGACTCATGGCAACCCTCTGGATAGTTGTCCTAGACTGTGTTCAGTCTTCAGTCAGTCGGCTAATTCTTGATAGATCAGCAACCGTAGCAGCTATTATGGTACTGATCAATTTCTTTGCTGGCCTTCCTCTTTTGCATTGACCTTCAACCTTGCTAAGCATGATGACTTTCTCTAATGATCTCTCTCTTCGCATGATGAGTCCAAAGCATGAAAGTCAGTCTTGTCACCTGAGCTTCTAAAGAAATCTTAGGTCTGATCTCCTCTAGCACTGACTGATTAGTTTTCCAGGCAGTCCATGGTATACACATTATTCTTTGCCAGCACCATCCTTCGAAGGCATCAATTTTCTTCCCATCTTTCTTCTTCACTGTCCAACCTTTGCATCCATATGATGGTATTAAAAATATCATGACTTATTCAAGTCAAATCTTTTTGTATAGAGATACATGTCTCTGCATGTTTATTTATTTAACATTTCTTATATGCCACCTTTCATGATATCAAGGCGGTTTACATTGAACAGGGCATTATAACTTGGAGATAACTATTTTACAGAGAACATGGGCAATGGAGGGCTAAGTGGCTTGCCCAAGACCACAAGGAGCACCTGTGGGACTAGAAACCCCAGTCCTTCCGGCCTGAGGTAACTTGCCCCAACCTCTAGGCGACTCCTCCCTCACATGTAAGAATCTTGTCTAGGTCCTTCATAGCCATCGGATTTCTTGACCGCTTTGTCATTTCTTTATTATTGATCCAAGCAGGTTAAAGTTGACTACTATTTCTATTTTTTCTCTATCAAGGTTGAAATGATTTGATTTTTTTTCCAGTGATCAGGATTACTGACTTCTTCATGTTAAGGTGCAGGCCCATTTTAAGACTATGTTCCTTGATCTTGATAAGCAGATGTTTCAGGTCGTCTTCACTTCCAGCCAGTAATATCCACCAATCTTCACACCTCATAAAGTTCTGTTTCTCTGATTTGTTCTGCATAAACATTAAACAGGCATGGAGAAAGCTGTCCTAAGGTTTTCCGGATAAGCTCTTTGAATCAACGAGACAGGCAGCAGTGGGGCTGGTCTGGATATTCAGTACCAACCATTTTCTGGATATTGGTGCTGAATATCCAGAAAAGCTTTAGCCACCAGGGCCAATATTTAAAAAAAAAAAAAAATGCCGACCGCCACAGCTCAATATTGACCCAGAGGTGTTCAGTCCAATTATGTATTTTTACAGGATTGTTCTCGGAAAGGTTTATTTATTTATTTTTATTTACTAGCTTTTATTTATACCGCACTATTTAGTATCAGCGTGGTTTACAAGAAAACAGTAACAGTCAAGCAATTTTACATAGAACAGGTATAACATCAAAACAATCAACTATACAAGGAAGGGCATAAACAGAAAATCTAGTTAACAGAGACAGGTAACTCTTACAAACAACTGCATCAACGAAGGGGAAGGGGGGAGGGAGAGAAAGGGGTAAGGAAGGGACAGGAGGATGAAGGAGGGGAAAAAGGGCGAGGGTGGAGAACTAAGTACAAGTAGTGTAGTCAAATGTCCAGTCTGAGTGAGTGGGGAGGTCAGCATGAGTGTAGTATTATGGGAGTCCTTATTATGTTATGTGGTCATAAGCCAGCTGGAAAAGGTGAGTCTTTAAAGCCTTCCTGAATGTAGATAGATCCTGACGACTCGGATTGAGGGAGGAAGGGTGTTCCAGAGAGATGGTGCGTATAAGGAAAAGGGACGGTTCTTGACAGCTTTAGTGCAGGTCCTTATGATTGAAGGAGTGACCAGGGTGTTTCCCATGTTGGCTCTTCGCGTTCTGTTGTCCGGAGTTTGTTGAACCATTGCTGACAGGGAGGATGCAGATGATTTGTGAATAATCTTAAACGTGAGGAGAAGAGCTTTATAGGTCAGGCGGCTAGATATGGGGAGCCAGTGTAATTGCATCAGGATGGGAGAGATATGCTCATACCTAGAGACACCTTGGAGTGATCGAGCAACTGTGTTCATGGCCAGTTGGAGTGGTTGGAGGATATATTTTTGGGTGCCATGAAGAATAATATTTGCATAATCAAAGTGCAGGAGGATGAGAGCTTGGAAGACTCATCAAAAATCTGAGGGGTCAAGGAGTGGGCGTATATGATGGAGAGTCCTTATCTTCTGGTAGACCGCCTTGATAACGTTATGTATGTGAGCAGCCATAGTCAATTGTTGGTTGAGGGTAACTCCCATGTAACAAACTTCTGGCTTAGACATGAGTTCTACATCTCTCACCCGCAAGAAGGCCAGTGGGGTAAACGATTGATCTCTAGCAATGAATAGGACCTCAGTCTTCTTGCAGTTGACCTTGAGGTTGTGTGTGGCAAGCCAATCAGAGACAGCATTGAAGCAATCTGAAATGACTGAAAAGTCAGGGCTATCAGTGGAGAAAGGGGAATAAAGTAAGACGTCATCTGCATAGATGTGATATAGTATGTTGAAAGACTTGATTATTGAACAGATTGGCTGTATGTAGACATTGAAAAGCAAGGCTGAAAGTGACGAGCCTTGAGGGACTCCTTGCATTTGCTGGAAGGTGCTTGAAGACTTGTGTTCCCAAGTGGACCTGTTGCTGGCGATCCATCACGTATGATCTAAACCAGTTGAGGGCAGAGTTTCGAATACCCTTCTGTTGTAGGTGGCTAAAGGAGAAGGCTGTGGCTAACAGAGTCGAAGGCAGAGGCGATGTCCAAGAAGATTAGAATGAATCCCTGTCTCTTCTTATCTATGCCGGTGCAGAGTCTGTCAAGGAGAGTAACAAAAAGGGTTTCCACTCCATGCTACTGGCGTAATTCGTGCTGCTGTGGGTCAAGAGGGGTGTGAGAGTCAATGTGGTCTTGAACCTGTTGCTGGACAATCTTTTCTACGATCTTAGTCAGGAATGGTAGGTTGGAGATTGGTCGGTATGAGCTAATGTCTGAAGGGTTTGATTTATTGCTTTTTAGCAGGGGTTTGATGGAGGCGGACTTAAGGGACACTGGTAGAGAACCTGTGGAAAAGGACAGGTGTACTATTCTGAATATTGCTGAACTCAGGTTGGATCTTGCCTGCTTAATCCAGAATGCTGGGCAAGGACCGACTGGGGAGGTAGAGGTGTTGATTGTGCCAATGATGTTTTCTATTTGTTCAGCCGAGTATGGGTAGAAGGAATCCAGGGTAGGTATAGGTGCATCCCTTGAAAGGAGCAGTTCAGGAAATAGATGAACATCATCAAGGTTCTCTGAGAGCGAAGTAGTTGAGTTCGTCTTGCTCTGGAAGTGAGGGGCAAAATCGGCCAGACTAGGGGTAATTGCTGGAAGGTTCTTTGAGGCAACACTCTTAAGGAATCTAACAATGCTGAAGAGCTCACGGGGCTTGTTGAGAGATCGCATAAGGGTGTTAGTATGGAATTCCCTTTTCTTGAGAATAACTGCTATCCAGTGTTCTTGAAGTTTGGCAAGGTAGGCAACATGGTCAACGTCGTGCCTAGAACGCTGCTAGCATCGCTCAAGCTTTCTGAGGGTTAATAAGGACTCACAAAGCTCAGCGGTGAACCATAACACTGTGTGCCGCCTCTTGGTGGGTTCACTGGAATGTGGGAGGAGAGAGGCTTGAGTTACGATGTTCCATGTGTCTATTAGCTCAACCAGATTGTTGGTGACAGGGTTGAGGTCGTCAAGAATATTCATGAGGAAAGTCTCCTTATCAAAGGGTCCGAAGCGACGTTTGGATGTTTGAGGATTGGAGTTGGAGAGCAGTTGGTCAACTCCGGGGTCGGTAGGAATGCAGAACAGTATGGCATTATGGTCAGACCAGGGGACCGGGAGGACAAGTGGGGAGTCCTGGCTAGTCAGACTGTGGAGGGGTGAAGGTGTAAATATGAGGTCCAGGGTATTTCCTGCCGAGTGAGTGGGAGTATGTATCAGTTGATGATAGTCGAGAGCTTTCATGGCATGTAGGAAGCGCTGGGAGGTTGAAATCACATAGGAGCCAGAGTAGTTTGAGGTGAGTATTCCTGTCGCAAGCAAGGTCTAGGATGGTGGCCAGCTCATCTGCACATGTAGATGGTGAGCGGTAGAAAAGACAGGTAGATAGGAATTTTGTTTGAAATCTGGATGTAGTCGAGATTGGGTGCACTCTGGACCGGATGGTATACATCCCAGAGTGTTGAAAGAACTGAAATATGAGATTGCAGACCTGCTATTGGTAATCTGTGAACTTTCATTAAAATCATCTGTACTACCTGAAGATTGGAGGGTCGCCAACGTAACACCAATTTTTAAAAAAGGTTCCAGGGGTGACCCGGGAAATTACAGACCGGTGAGCCTGACGTCAGTACCAGGGAAAATGGTAGAAACCATCATAAAGAACAAAATTACACAACATGTAGATAGTCATGGCCTAATGGGAGACAGCCAACATGGCTTTAGACAAGGAAGATCTTGTCTTACTAATCTGATATGTTTCTTTGAAGGTGTGCATAAACAGGTAGACAAAGGTGAGTCGGTTGATATAGTGTATCTGGACTTCCAGAAAGCTTTTGACAAGGTCCCCCATCAGAGACTTTTGGCAAAGCTAAAAAGTCATGGGATAGGAGGCAGTGTACTATTGTGGATCGGGAACTGGTTAAAAGATAGAAAGCAGAGGGTAGGGCTAAATGGCCAATATTCCCAATGGAAAAAAGTGAATAGTGGAGTACCCCAGGGATCTGTACTGGGTCCGCTACTTTTTGACATATTCATAAATGACCTGGAAAAGGGAATAACTAGTCAGGTTATCAAATTTGCAGATGACACAAAACTGTTTAAAGTTGTTAAAACCCAAGAGGATTGTGGAAAACTGCAGGAGGATCTGGATAAATTGGAAGACTGGGCATCCAAATGGCAGATGAAATTTAATGTGGACAAATGCGAAGTTATGCACCTAGGAAAGAACAACCCACACTATAGTTACACGATGCAAGGCTCCACATTAGAAACCACCACCCAGGAAAAGGACTTAGGCGTCATCGTGGATAACATGTTAAAACCCTCCGCCCAGTGTGCAGTGGCGGCCAAGAAAGCAAATAGAATGCTAGGTATCATAAAGAAAGGGATGGAGAATAAAACAAAGGATATTATAATGCCTCTGTATCGCTCCATGGTACGACCGCACCTTGAATATTGTGTGCAATTCTGGTCGCCGTATCTTAAAAAGGACATAGCGTTATTAGAAAAAGTACAGAGAAGAGCCACCAAATTGGTGAAGGGGATGGAAGGCTACTCCTATGAAGAGAGGCTAAAAAGGTTAGGGCTCTTTAACCTGGAAAAGAGACGGCTGAGGGGAGATATGATAGAGGTCTATAAATTAATGAATGGAGTGGAACGGATAAACGTGGATCAATTGTTTACGCTATCAGAATATAGAAAGACTAGGGGACATGTAATGAAGCTACAGGGTAAACTACTTAAGACAAATAAGAGAAAATATTTTTTCACTCAATGTGTAATCAAACTCTGGAATCTGTTACCGGAGGATGTAGTAAGGGCTGTTAGTATAGCTGGGTTTAAAAAAGGTTTGGACAAGTTCCTGGAGGAAAGGTCCATAAACCACTATTAAAAAGGGACCCAGGATATCAATGCTTGACCCAGTACAAGCATTATGGAACCTGTGTCTTTTGGGGATATTGCTAGGTACATAGGACCTAGATTGGCCACTGTTGGAAACAGGATACTGGGCTTGATGGACCTCGGTCTGACCCAGTATGGCATGTCTTATGTTCTTATGTTCTTAAGAGATGCATTGGAAGTGGAGGTTGCTTTTGGCAATTATGAGGATACCACCACCTCTCCGATTTGCTCGCGGGCAATTAAAGAGATCATAGCCGGGTGGTAGAAGAAGATTGGTAAGGACAGTGTCTGCATCAGTCAGCCAAGTCTCTGTGACAAAAAGCAGATCCAGCTTCCGATGGTCAATGTAGTCGGTGAGGACGGGCCATTTATTGCGTATGGAACTAGCATTTATGAGCATACAGTTCAGGTAGTGAGGGTGAGGAGACTTCCTTCTGTGAGTTTCTGGCAGTGGTTGGCAGATTATATGGATAAGCTGTTGCTGATGTATGAAAGGGTGATCTCTTCTGTAGTTAAAGGTGCCTGTATGGCGTAA
Source organism: Ichthyophis bannanicus (assembly GCA_033557465.1). NCBI lineage: Eukaryota > Metazoa > Chordata > Amphibia > Gymnophiona > Ichthyophiidae > Ichthyophis > Ichthyophis bannanicus. Next base: position 79,979,578 of record CM066048.1, read on the forward strand.
GGGGTGGGGGGGAGTAAGCCTTGTTGATGTGAGTAGGATTCAGCGCAGGTGATGAGAAGGGCTAGGAGGCATAGGGCCAATAATAACGAATGACCCCACGTCATTGTGCTGCTGGGCAGGTTACGAGGCTTCAGAGGAGGCAAAGGATTGAGGTGGGGCACTCAAGGAGCTGGACAGAGCTTTAGGGAGCAGCCTCAGTGGATCGGGATAGGGTGCCTTTCAAAGGGAGCAGTTTGAGATATTCGTGTGGGCACTTATCTCGCAGAGCTGATGAAAGCTGTGGAGGCAGGTCAATATAAGGTCCAATGGGGTGGCGTTCAGAGCAGCAAGGGCTGTGTCTGGTGATCTTATAGGCATATACACAGAGAGCACATACTACCATTTAGCACACTAAGGCACAAGGCTTAATCACGTCAATAGCTCATATCCCTAGAGAATTACTTTACATATGCATTAACGATCGACAGTATCAAAACATGGAATACTCCAGTAACACTGCTTCATATTGACCCACTCTACCTCTGTGATAATTATGGTGCCTCTGGACCACGCCTAAGGGCCACACCAAAGGCACGGGCGTGCCAAGGGGTGCAGTGAATTTGAAAGTGAACACTGGGCCTGATTGGCCTTGGGGGGCTGATCGGGGAAGAGCGATCCTCTCGCTCGACTCCCCGACGCTAGATCAGGCCCCGGTGGTGTCCAGGCAGTGTTTCTGCTTTCGCGCCAAGGGACACAGTGAATTTGTAACTGTTGAGTGTAATTATCAAAATCTCAACAGTAGTGTTCTAGGGTCTGAAAGTTAATTGACAGGGTTAACAAGAATAAAAGTTCACCTCTTAGCTGACAGTCCTCAAATGTGGCACTGTGCAATGTCAGTCTCTTGTGGGACTATTCATCCTGTTATCCATGGAGAAAAGGCTGATTTAACAAAATAGTGTTACATATTAAGTTCCCTCCGTTGCAGACATTTTGTTAGAAGTATGAGTATCTTTTATTCATGGTGGCTGCACAGTGGAGAGGAACTGGGGTGGGTATGTTATATATTTTTGGTTGGGTTGTAAAATTTCTAACCCATTTTAGTGCATACACAGAAAGTGTAGCATATGTGTGCCTCGCAGGACTGGAGTGTTGCAATCAAACCGCAAGAGAAGGGGGAAATGTTATGGTATTAGACTACTGCCTGATGTTTTTTCCTATGACTAGTATTATTTAACATTTTTATAGTGCTGGGAAGTATACATAGCACGGTACAGATAGAATAGTCACTATTTAAATATCGTGACAGGCTCTGTGTCCCTTTTCCCATCAATTCCTAGAAGTAACAGGCTCACTATCCCTGTGCCCGTCCTCTGAGCCATGCAGTGCTAGTGGGGACAGACTCTGTATACCTACATCTATTCCCTCGGCTCGTATTCAGTCCTAGAGGTGACAGGCTGAATGTCCCTGTACTCTTCTCCCAAGCACCCAGTCTTGGAGCTGACAGATTCTATATCCTTCCCTTGAGACCTCGGTTCTAGAGGTGGCAGACTTTGTGTCCCTGCATCCATTCCCTGAGCCATCCAGTCCCAAAGATGGGAGGTTTCTGTGTCCCTGTGCCCATCTCCTGAGCCTTCAGCCCTGGGGATGACAAACTCTGTATCTTGGAAAGAGCTCCTGGGTTCTCTATGCCACAAATTTCTGATGATTCACCAAAGGTTTGTGCCATCTCACATAGGATGACTGATGAGAATGGTTGTTCTCTCAGATGCTGGGGAACTATTGCTTCATGCTTGTTTGTTCAATGTGTGGACTTTACTCCAGCACAGACTGTCAGAGCTGGGTAAAGTCCAAGGCCGTGCAGGCAGCTTTGCTTCCACTTCATGACACAGGGTCCAGACCTAGAATCCTGCACAAGAGTTCACTGAGCCCCTCTGCAACAGTGATAGCAGCAGAATCTGTCTGCGACAATGCTGAAGTCCCCTGTCTTAATGAATAATTAATTGTTATGCAGAAAGAGAGATATTAACAAAAGCTCTGTTTTGCACCAAACTGTTTCTAGCACGGTTGGGAATTTGAGGATCCCTATGAAGCTTCAAACCACTGAAGCTACCCTTGGGATATCACTCACCCCAACCACAGACCTCCATGTAGCACTGACTATGCATGGGAAAGGAGGAGGGGGTAAATACACCAGGCCTAGAGCAACACACCTCAAATCTGGCAGGAGCAGCCTATCTGTATAAACAGTACTGTGTATATACACACAGACTCTGATACATTTGTCTGCATTTATGTTTGTGCTGAGCTGTGTACTGTGTGCATGCAGAGAGCTAGGTGCCTGAAGGCAGAGGTGTATACAGTATAAAGTTGTTACATAAGAACCTAAGATCATAAGATATGCCATACTGGTTCAGACCAAAGTCCATCAAGCCCAGTATCTTGTTTCCAACAGAGGTCAATCCAGGTCACAAGTACCTAGTAGGTTCCCAAAAAGACACACAGGTTCTACAATGTTTGTATTGGAGCAAGCAGTGGAGTTGTCTTTAAGGTTTATAGACCTTTCTTCCAGGAACTTTTCCAAACCTTTTTTAAACCCAGCTACACTAACATCTTTTTCTACATCCTTCGGTAACAAATTCCAGAGTTTGATTACGTGGCGTGAAAAAATATTTTTCTCTTATTAGTCTTAAACGGGTTACACTGTAGCTTCATTGCATGTCCCCTAGCCTTTTTCTACTTTTTTGATGGTGTAAACAATCTATGTTTGCCCGTTCCACTCGTCATTAATTTATTGATCTCTATCATTTCTCCCAGCACAGTAATAATAATGGGTGATTTCAATTACCCCGGTATCGACTGGGTCAGTGTCACGGCAGGACATGCTAGAGAGATAAAGTTCATAGATGAAATAAATGACTGCTTCTTGGAGCAGCTGGTTCATGAACAGACCAGAGGGGAAGGCACAAAAAGAGCAGCAGCTCTTGCAAAATTGAGCAGGAAACACACAGAGCAAGAGTGTAGATGACACAAGTGCTTTTATTGGAATCCCCAACGCGTTTCGGCAGGGTTGCCTTCCTCAGGGGGTATATAAGCTTATAAAAATAAAGTAAACACAAACAAGTTAAAAACAATACATACACAATTATCGTAAAAATGATAATAAAATTAATAATAATATAACCAACAAATTGGAGCTAACCGGGCATGGTAAACACAGAGATGACAATAAAAACATTAATAATAACATGTCCATAAATAAAATGTTCCAAATAAATAACTAACTGAATAAAACCTTAAAATCATAATACAAGATGATTATAAAAAGGAATATGTAAAATAATAAATAATTAAAAACATATGTACAAGATGATTAATAGCCAATCCCAATGGTATTATAATGTAATCACTGACAAACAACCATGCATCTTTCATTGTTGAAACATGTTAATAAAAACATCAATAATATATATAAAACAATAAATACTATACAAAACCATATAAAAACCATACTCTAAAACACTGCAGGGCAGAGGCAGAAGGTAAAACCAATATATATTATTGATGTTTTTATTAACATGTTTCAACAATGAAAGATGCATGGTTGTTTGTCAGTGATTACATTATAATACCATTGGGATTGGCTATTAATCATCTTGTACATATGTTTTTAATTATTTATTATTTTACATATTCCTTTTTATAATCATCTTGTATTATGATTTTAAGGTTTTATTCAGTTAGTTATTTGGAACATTTTATTTATGGACATGTTATTATTAATGTTTTTATTGTCATCTCTGTTTACCATGCCCGGTTAGCTCCAATTTGTTGGTTATATTATTTATTAATTTTATTATCATTTTTAAGATAATTGTGTATTTATTGTTTTTAACTTGTTTGTGTTTTACTTTATTTTTATAAGCTTATATACCCCCTGAGGAAGGCAACCCTGCCAAAACGCGTTGGGGGTTCCAATAAAAGCGCTTGTGTCATCTACACTCTTGCTCTGTGTGTTTCCAGACCAGAGGGGAAGCCATATTGGACCTAGTCCTTAGTGGAACACCAGATCTGGTGCAAGAGATAAGGGTGTTTGGGGCCACTTGGCAATAGTGATCATAGTATGATCGTGTTTGATTTAATTAGTGGAGGAGGGATAGTAAGGAAATCCACAATACTATCTTTTAACTTTCGAAAGGAAGACTATGATAAAATGAGGAAAATAGTTAAGAAAAAACTAAAAGGAGGAGTTGCAAAGGTTAAAGACTTACATCAAGCTTGGGAGTTGTTGAAAAATACTATCTTGGAAGCCCAGACCAGCTGTATTCCACGCTTTAAGAAAAGTGGAAGGAAGTCCAAAACACTGCCAGCATGGTTTAAAGGTGAGGTCAGAGAGGCTGTTGGTGCCAAAAAAACATCTTTCAGGAAATGGAAAAAAGAGCCAAACGACGAAACCTAGAAACAGCACAAGCACTGGCAAGTCAAATGCAAGGCATTGATAAGGCAAGCAAAGGGAGAATTTGAGAAGAAGCTTGCTGCGGAAGCAAAAACGCGTAATAAAGACTTTTTCGAGTACATTTGTAGCAAAAAACCTGTGAGAGAGTCAGTTGGTCCATTAGATGATAGAGGGGTTAAAGGGGCACTAAGAGGCGACAAGGCGATAGCGGAAAGGCTGAATGAATTCTTTGCTTCGGTCTTTACTAAGGAAGATGTAGGGATGTTACCCATGACTGAAGTGGTATTCAAAGGTGCGGAAGAATTGAAGGAAATATCGATACATCGGGAAGATGTATTACAACTATTAGATAAATTGAAGAGTAGCAAATCACCTGGGCCGGATGATATACATCCAAGGGTGTTGAAAGAACTGAAATGTGAGATTGCAGAACTGCTATTAGTAATCTGTGAACTATCATTGCAAATCATCTGTAATACCTGAAGATTGGAAGATGGCGAACGTAACACCAATTTTTAAAAAGGGTTCCAGGTGTGATCCAGGAAACTACAGACCGGTGAGCCTGATGTTGGTACTGGGAAAAATGGTAGAAACCATCATAAAGAACAAAATTGCTGAACATGTAGATAGTCATGGCTTAATGGGAGACAGCCAACATGGCTTTAGACAAGGAAGATCTTGTCTTACTAATCTGTTATGTTTTTTTGAAGGTGTGAATAAACAGGTAGACAAAGGTGAGTCGGTTGATATAGTGTATTTGGACTTTCAGAAAGCCTTTGACAAGGTCCCTCATCAGAGACTTTTGGCAAAACTAAAGAGTCATGGGATAGGAGGCAGTATACTATTGTGGTTCAGGAACTGGTTAAAAGATAGAAAGCAGAGGGTAGGTCTAAATGGCCAATTTTCCCAATGGAGAAAGGTAAATAGTGGTGTGCCCCAGGGATCTGTGCTGGGTCTGCTGCTTTTTGACATAGTCATAAATGACCTGGAAAAGGGAATAACGAGTGAGGTTATAAAATTTGCAGATGACACAAAACTATTTAAAGTTGTTAAAACCCAAGAGGATTGTGGAAAATTGCAAGAGGATCTTGATAAATTGGAAGACTGGGCATCAAAATGGCAGATGAAATTTTAATGTGGACAAATGCAAAGTTAAGCACCTAGGGAAGAACAACCCAAACTATGGTTACACGATGCAAGGTTCCACATTAGGAACCACCAACCAGGAAAAAGATTTAGGCGTCATTGTGGATAACATGTTAAAACCCTCGGCCCAGTGTGCAGCGGCAGCCAAGAGAGCAAATAGAATGCTAGGTATCATAAGGAAAAGAATGGAAAATAAAACAAAGGATATTATAATGCCTCTATATCGTTCCATGGTGAGACCACATCTTGAATATTGTGTGCAATTCTGGTCGCCGTATCTTAAAAAGGATATAGCGTTATTAGAAAAGGTTCAGAGAAGAGCCACCAAAATGGTAAAGGGGATGGAAGGAATACCCCTATGAAGAAAGGCTAAAAAGATTAGGGCTCTTTAACCTGGAAAAGAGACGGCTGAGGGGAGATATGATAGAAGTCTACAATTAATGAATGGAGTGGAATGGGTAAACGTAGATCGATAGTTTACCCAGTAGCTTCATTGCATGTCCCCTAGTCTTTCTATATTCTGATAACGTAAACAATTTAAGACTAATAACAGAAAATATTTTTTCACTCAACGTGTAATCAAACTCTGGAATTTGTTACCGGAGGATGTAGTAAAGGCAGTTAGTATAGCTGGATTTAAAAAAGGTTTGGACAAGTTCCTGGAGGAAAGGTCCATAAACGATTATTAAGAAGGGACCCTGGATATCACTGCTTGACCCAATACAAGCATTGCAGAACTTGTGTCTTTTGGGGAAACTACTAAGTACATATGACCTAGATTGGCCACTGTTGGAAACAGGATACTGGGCTTGATGGACCTTGGTCTGACCCAGTATGGCATATCTTATGTTCTTATGTTCCCCTCAGTTGTCTCTTTTCCAGGTTGAAAAGCTCTAACCTTTTAAGCCTCCTCTCATAGAGGTATTCTTCCACCAAAATGGTAAAGGGGATGGCTCTTCGCTGTACCTTTTCTAATTCCACTATATCCTTTTTAAGATACAACAACCAGAATTGCATAGAATATTCAATGCGTGGTCGCACCATGGAACGATACAGAGACATTATAATATCCTTTGTTTTACTCTCCATTCCTTTCCTTGTTATGTTGTTGTTAAGTGCCATCAAGTCAGTGTCGACTTATGGCGACCCTCTGGATAGTTGACCTAAACTTTGTTCGGTTTTCAGCCAAGCGGCTCATTGTTGATAGAGTGGTATCCATAGCTGCTGTTTATTGTATCGATCCATCTCATTGCCAGCCTTCCTCTTTTACGGTGACCTTCTACCTTGCCAAGCATTATGTCTTTCTTTCTCCAATGATCTCTCTCTTCACATGATGTGTCCAAAGTATAAAAGTCAAAGTCTTATAATCTGAGCTTCTAAGCAAAGCTTAGGTTTGATCTCCTGTAGTACCGACTGGTTTGTTCTTCTGGCAGTATTCGTCGCCAGCACCATAATTCAGAGGCATCAATTTTCTTCCTGTCTATCTTTTTCACTGTCCAACTTTCTCTATCATATGATGTTATTGAAAATACCATGGACTGGACAAACTGAATCTTTGTATGGAGAGAGACATCTCTGCTATTGAGAATCTTGTCTAGGTCCTTCATAGCCATTCTACCAAGAGAAATACGTCTTCTGATTTCTTGACTGCTAGTCCTTTCTTTATTGATTGTTGATCCAAGTAAGTTAAAGCTCTCAACTATTGCAATTTCTTCTCCATCAATGATGAACTTATTGATTTTGCCAGTTGTCACTATCTTTGTCTTCTTAACGTTAAGGTGCAGACACATTTTAAGACTATATTCCTTGATCTTGAGAAGCAAATGTTTCACATCTTCACTTTCAGCCAGTAATGTGGTATCATCAGCATAGCGAAGGTTGCACCAATCTTCACACCTTGGTTGTCTTCACATGGTCCTGCTTCTCTGATGATTTGTTCTGCATATAAATTAAAGAGGTAGAGGGAAAGCATGCAGCCTTGTCGTACACCTTTGCTGATTTTTAAACCATTCTGTTTCTCCTAATTCCTTTCGAACTGTTGCTTCTTGATTAATGTAAAGATTGTGCAAGAGAGTATACCTATGCTTCTTAATATGGCCCAGAGTTTCTCATGGTTTACACAGTCAAAAGACTTGCTGTAGTCAATAAAACACATATAGATATCCTTTTGTCTTTCAAGGATCCATCTCACATCCGCGATAATGTCTCTTGATCCTTGCCCTTTCCTGAACCCTTTTTGCACTTCAGGCAGTTTTCGTTCCAGGTATGGTTGTAGGGCCGGATGGTATACATCCAAGGGTGTTGAAAGAACTGAAATTTGAGATTGCAGACCTGCTATCAGTAATCTGTGAACTATCATTAAAATCATCTCTAATACCTGAGGATTGGAGGATCGCCAATGTAACACCAATTTTTAAAAAGGGTTCGAGGGGTGATCCGGGAAACTACAGACCGGTGAGCCTGACATCAGTACCGGGAAAAATGGTAGAAACCATCATAAAGAATAAAATTACTCAGCATATAGATAGTCATGACCTAATGGGAGACAGCCAACATGGCTTTAGACAAGGAAGATCTTGTCTTACTAATCTGTTATGTTTTTTTGAAGGAGTGAATAAACAGGTGGACAAAGGTGAGTCGGTTGATATTGTGTATCTGGACTTTCAGAAAGCCTTTGACAAGGTCCCTCATGAGAGACTTTTGGCAAAACTAAAGAGTCATGGGATAGGAGGCAGTGTACTACTGTGGATCAGGAACTGGTTAAAAGATAGAAAGCAGAGGGTAGGGCTAAATGGCCAATTTTCCCAATGGAGAAAGGTGAATAGTGGTGTACCCCAGGGATCTGTGCTGGGTCCGCTGCTTTTTGACATATTCATAAATGACCTGGAAAGTGGAATAACGAGTGAGGTTATCAAATTTGCTGATGACACAAAACTATTTAAAGTTGTTAAAACCCAGGAGGATTGTGGAAAATTGCAAGAGGATCTTGATAAATTGGAAGACTGGGCATCAAAATGGCAGATGAAATTTAATGTGGAGAAGTGCAAGGTTATGCACCTAGGGAAGAACAACCCAAACTATGGTTACACGATGCAAGGTTCCACATTAGGAACCACCACCCAAGAAAAAGATTTAGGCGTCCTTGTGGATACCATGTTAAAACCCTCGGCCCAGTGTGCAGCGGCGGCCAAGAGAGCAAATAGAATGCTAGGTATGATAAGGAAAGGAATGGAAAATAAAACAAAAGATATTATAATGCCTCTATATCGTTCCATGGTGAGACCGCACCTTGAATATTGTGTGCAATTCTGGTCGCCATATCTTAAAAAGGATATAGCAATTTTAGAAAAGGTTCAGAGAAGAGCCACCAAAATGGTAAAGGGGATGGAAGGCTACTCCTATGAAGAAAGGCTAAAAAGGTTGGGGCTCTTTAACCTGGAAAAGAGACGGCTGAGGGGAGATATGATAGAAGTCTATAAATTAATGAACGGAGTGGAACGGGTAAACGTAGATCGATTGTTTACCTTATCAGAATATAGAAAGACTAGGGGACATGCAATGAAGCTACAGGGTAAACTATTTAAGACTAATAAAAGAAAATATTTTTTCACTCAACGTGTAATCAAACTCTGGAATTTGTTACCGGAGGATGTAGTAAAGGCTGTTAGTGTAGCTGGGTTTAAAAAAGGTTTGGACAAGTTCCTGGAGGAAAGGTCCATAAACCATTATTAAGAAGGGACCCAGGATATCAATGCTTGAACCAATACAAGCATTGTGGAACCTGTGTCCCTTGGGGAAACTGCTAGGTACGTATGACCTAGATTGGCCACTGTTGGAAACAGAATACTGGGCTTGATGGACCTTGGTCTGACCCAGTATGGCATATCTTATGTTCTTATGTTAGTCTCTGCTGAATGATCTTGCGTAGAATCTTGCTGACAAGTGGGATCAGAGTGACTGTGCGATAATTTCCACAATCAGTCTGGTCACCTTTCTTAAGTATTGGTATACACACAGATCTTTTCCAGTCAGTTGGCCATGAATTTGTCTTCCAAATTTCCTAGCAGAGCCTTGTAAGTACGGCAACAGCTTCATCCGATTGCTATAATACTTTAATGGGAATGCCATCAATGCCCAGTGCTTTGTTCTTTGATAAGGCTTTCAATGCTGTTTCAACTTCTTCTTTCATCACCAGTGGTTCCTGATCTTAAGGTACAGATTGAAACAGCTGTTGGTCCACTTGATCTTTATGGCATAAAAGCTCTTTATATTCTTTCCACCTTTTCTTGATCTCAGCATCATTCAACATGGATCCTTGAGCATCTCGTAGCATTCCAGTTCGAGGCTGGAATTTTTTCTTTAACTCTCATAGCTTTAGAAAAGCCGATCTTGTTCTTCCTCTAATAGCTTCTGATTCTATTTCCTTGCATGCGTCATTGTAGTACTTCTCCTTGTCTTGTCTTCTGCACATTGGAAATCTCTGAGTTCTGCGATTGTCTCTCTTTCTCCTCTGACTTTAGCTTCTCTGCATTTCTGGACAATTTTTAGAATTTCTTAAGTCATCCATTTTGGCTTTTTCACCTTATGATTTCTTATATTCTATTGGCCTTCTGGGCTGCCGCTGCACACTGAGTGGAGGGTTTCAATGTATATGTGTTTTATTGACTACAGCAAGCATTTTGGCACACAGATTAACATTATCAGTGATACACAAACAGGCAAAGGATAACTGACACCAGACCTAAACAAGCCCAATCTAATACCGATCCTATCAAACATCCCAAAATGTACGTAGTTGATACCCTACTGCCCTGTAAATAAACCAGTGCTGATTTAATCCCCAAGCACGCAACCTGAAACGAGATTTGCACTGCCTGTACATAGTTACCATGTCACCCGTAAAAAATTACCTGTAAAAAGTTCCAAATGTTCCATGTATTAAGACCAGACATGCACTACTGTCATGCCTTGTAACAAATGTTCTTTGTAAACCGCATCCGATCCCTGGGAGGATGCCGTATAAAAGTGCTTTATTAAATAAAAATAAATTAAAATTATCCATGATGATGTCTAAATCTTTTTCCTGGGTGGTGGTTCCTAATGTGGAACCTTGCATCGTGTAACCATAGTTTTGGGTTAGTCTTTCCTAGGTGCATAACTTTGCACTAGTCCACATTAAATTTCATCTGCCATTTGAACGTCTAGTCTTCCAGTTTATAAAGGTCCTCTTACAATTTTTCACAATCCTCTTGGGTTTTAATAACTTTGAATAATTTTGTGTCATCTGCAAATTTGATTACTTCACTTGTTCCCATTTCAAGGTCATTTATAAAATATTAAAAAGTAGCGGACCCAGCACAGATCCCTAGGGTACTCCTACTATTCACCTTTCTCTATTGGGAAAATTGACCATTTAGCCCTACCCTCTCTTTCTATCTTTTAACCAGTTCCTGATCCACAATAGAACACTGTCTCCCATTTCATGACTTTTTAATTTCACCCAGATCCTCTCATGAGGGAACTTGTCAAAGGCTTTTTTGAAAATCCAGAAACCCTATATTGACCAGCTCACTTTTGTCTACTTGTTTATTCACACCTTCAAAAAATATAACAGATTAGTAAGACGAGACCTTCCTTGGTTTTCTCCTATTAAACCATGACTATCCACATGTTCAGTAATTTTGTTCTTTATAATGGTTTCTACCATTTTGTCCGATACCGACGTCAGACTCACTGGTCTTTAATTTCCTGGATCACCCCTGGAACCCTTTTAAAAATTTGGTGTTGCATTAGCCATTCACCAATCTTAAGGTATTACAGATGATTTTAATGATAATAGGTCTGCAATCTCATATTTCAGTTCTTTCAACACCCTTGGATGTATACCATATGGTCCAGGTGATTTGCTACTCTTTAGTTTATCAAGTAGTTGTAATACATCTTCCCAGTTTATCAATATTTCTTTCAATTCTTCTGCTTCATCACCTTTAAATACCATTTCAGTCATGGGCAACTTCTCTCCATCTTCTTCAGTAAAGACCAAAGCAAAGAATTAATTCAGTCTCTCTGCTATGGCTTTGTCTCCTCTATCATCTAATGGTCCAAGTGACTCTCACAGACGTTTTGCAACAAATGCACTTGAACAAGTTTTTATTATGCATTTTTGCTTCCAAAGCAAGCTTTTTTTCAAGTTCTCGCCTGCCTTATTAATGCCTTGCATCTAACTTGCCAGTGCTTATGTTGTTTCCAGTTTTCATCATTTGGTTCCTTTTTCCATGTCCTGAAAGATGCTTTTTTAGCTACTACAGTCTCTCTGCCTCATCTTTAAACCATGCTGGCAGTTTTTTGGATTTCCTTCCATTTTTCTTAAAGCATGGAATACAGGTGGTCTGGGCTTCCTAGATAGTATTTTTAAACACCCATGTGTGATGTAAATCTTTAATCTTTGCGGCTGCTTCTTCTAGCTTTTTGACTCAGGTCAACCCTGATAGGCTGATCTGGTCTGAGTTTTGCCCCCATTCCATCTCTGGATTTACAGCTTAGATTTTTCTTGAAGAAATGGGAGTAAGGAAGCAAACTCAAAACAGACTTGGGTCAAATAGTATAGAGAGATATCTGTATAGAAAAAAATTAGAGACTATAACATATTTCATTTTATTTGGCATTTATATTCTGTACCATACCTACAATCAGGGATCTAGGTGGCATTTACAAAATCTAAAAATACAGAAAAAACCCAATATAATAAATTATACAAATTTGATAAAAATACATTTACAATTAAATCAACTTAGTAATTATTTAAATCAAGTTAATTTTTTATTATTAAAAGGCTAGTTGGGCGTAAAACATAGTAAATAACAACAGATAAAGATCAGCATGGCCCATCTAGTCTGCCCAGCATGCTGCTTAGGGTTGTAACTGCCACTCCATGCAGGTTAACCCCACTCTTTGCTTTTTACTTTGGGTTATGATTGTTGATCTGTGTAGGTTACCTCCGCTCTATGCTTTCTTCTTTGGGTTGTAACTATGATAGCTATCCCTGCTATGCTTTTTTTTTTTTTTAAGTGTGAAAGTCATTTTAAGATTTTTGTTTGAACAGAAATTCCCTTCTTCCGATATAGAGATCCTCTGTACTTATCTTATGCCTTTTTATAGTTTGTCGCTTTTTTTTGAAGCCACCACCTCAAGTAGGAGGACATTCCAGATATCTACCACCCTTTCCATGAAATAGTGTTTCCTCCGTTCAGTTTCATTTCATGCCTGATTCATAGCTTCCCCATCTTTGGAAAAGGTTTGTTTGCTCATAAATACGTTTCAAATATTTAAACATCTGTATCATATCTCTTCTGCCTTTCCTTTCCTGCAAGGCATATATGTTTGTAACTCACCTAGGCTTTTTATTTAGCCAAGTAATAAATGCAGATATTTAAATAAATGCATATGTGTATCTTCAAGTCTCTTCTCATATGGCTTCTGGCACAAACCCCATACAATATTGGTCATTCTCCTCTGAATTGCTTCAAGTCTTTTTATATCTTTAGTGAGATACAGCCTCCAAAACAGAACCCAATACTCAAAGTGAGACCTCACCAATGACCTGTACAGGGGCATTATCACCTCCTGCTTTTGGCTGGTTATGTCCCTCTCTATGCAGCCTAGCATCCTTCTGGTTTTGGCCACTGCCTTGTCATGTAGTGTCTGAAGACCCCAAGGTTGCAAAACAATCACCTGAAGCTCTCTCTCCTAGTTGTACATATCGTCCTCTCACCCCCTATTGCATGCTGCTCTTTTGGATTTTTGCACCCCAAATGTATCACTTTGCACTTCTTCACATTGGTCTAATGCTTGGCAGTCAAGATTTATTCTTCTAATTTTTGTTGATCATTTCTCATGTTGTCAGCTCCCTCTGGCGTGTCCACTCTGTTGTAAATCTTCATGTCATCTGTGAAAAGGAAAATGTTTCCTTCTGACCATTCAGCTGCGTCGCTTACAAAGATGTTTGAGAAGAACTGTCCTAATGCAGATTTTTGAGGCACTCCACCACTCGCCTTTCTTTCTTCCAAGTAAGTTACATTTAACACCACCCTCTATCATTTGTTAGTCATCCAGTTTCTAACCACTATGGGTCCTAGTTTCAGACTGTTCACTTTATTCATGACACACAGTGCTTGCCCCTCTTGCACTCATTGTTCAACAGTCCGGCATCTCTGGTTACTTCTATGCAGAGGACATCCTTCTCGTGCATCACACTAGTTCCCACACTCCCGATCTTTCTGCCCTCAATACTTGTCTGTCCCATGTCGCCTCTTGGCTAAGCAGTAACTTTCTCCACGTCAGCCCTTCAAAGTACGCTTTGGATCTCCTTTTTCACCCCCCGCTTACCTGTTCCCCCTCCCCTTTTCCTTTCCACCCCAGTCCCCCTTGTTTCTTCCCTTCGCTGTCTTTGGGGTTTCACTTGATTCTTCCCTCTCATTTCACCAGCACATTTCCTTGCTCATCCGTCATTCCTTCTTTTTCCTGCGTCCAATCCGTGCTGTCTGCTCCTTTCTTCCCTCCTCTTCTCTCACTACTCTGGTTCTTTCCCTCATCATTTCCAGGCTGGACTACTGCAACACCATTCTGGCCGGTCTCCCTCAATATCAGCTCCGGCGGTTGCAGTTAGTCCAGGACACTGCTGCACGCCTGCTCACGCACTCTTTCCCTACTGATCATGTCACTCCCCTTCTCCTCAGTCTGCACTGGCTCCCACTTAAATTCCGTTTCATCTACAAACTCCTCATTCTTACCCATAGAGTACTTCGCACTGGCACTCCCCAAAATCTTGCAGATTCTATAAGCCTGCAGCCTTCCCCTCGCCTCCTCTGTTCAGCTCATGGTAACCGTCTTTTCCTTCCTTCCTTCCTCCTCCCTGGCCCACCTGGAGTTAACCCGTCATTCTGCCTTTTTCTTCCTGGCCCCCGCCCTTTGGAATTCCCTCCCTCCAACCTTACGTACAGAACTATCTTACCATCGCTATAACAATTCACTCAAGACCCACCTTTTCCAGCAGGCATTTGACCTCCCTGACTCCTGATGTCTGTCCTCCCGGTCCAGTCTCCTTTTGCTTGCTCACCCCTCTTCCCTACTCTCCTCTCCTCTAGCTCTCTCTGCTCTCATCTTGTCTCTCTCTTTCCTGTCTAATTATTGGCGTTCCTTTTCCTTTCATCTCTACTGGTTTGTTTTTATTGTACACCGCCCTGACACACACGCTTGGGCGGTATATCAAGCGATCAAATAAAGATAAAGATATCATATAATGCAGAAAAAAAAGGTTGCACTGTTACACCATCACTACATCAAATTTATTTATTATTAGTATTTAGCTCAAGCCTTTCCAGTAGAAGCTAATTGATAGATAATGTTACTATTGTACACTCCACATTATTTCAAAAGCTGCTCAGTCACAATTATTGTCATAAATAATTCCAATATAAGGGGTAAGAGCTCTCTATGTGGCCAAATCGTTAGCTTTACTCAGCCAAACACACTTATTTCTTTGCTCCACCACCTTAAATTTTCCTTTTGCAGTCCTCTAACATGCTCTTGGCTGATCTCTGAAGCTATTTGAAGAACCCCGAATATAGATGGAGACCAAATAGTTCAATGGTGGATGTATATTTACTTGGAATGTTCTATCTATGCAATAAATAACTCTCATTATGAATGCCATACATATAAGGAAGTATTCCCACCACTTTATCATCTGATTCCGTGGGAATAAAAGGTTTACACTGGCCGTCCAGAAGCCACTCAAGATGAGTATATATAGCCCATTTGTAGGCTTTAGACACAATTCTAGTTGGGTATCCTATGGCTAGTAGACATGTACAAGGTTCTATGGCATGTTTATGGAACTTAGTAAGCGTCGAACAATTAAGGCGTAAACATAAAAACTGGCCATATGGAAGTCCTTGTTTCAAAGGAATAGGATGGCTCAATAGAGTATTCTTTTGGACAGGTTTACGATACAACAATGTCTGAAAGCCCTCTCTAGATAACTTGATAGTAATATCCAAAAACGGAATGAAAGATTGTTTAATCTGTGCTGTAAATTGAATGTTTGGTTTGATAGAATTCAAAAACCCAAGGAATGACTGTAATGTCTGAAGTGTTCCTGTCCATATAAAAAAGATGTCATCAAGGAATCAACGCCAGAACGGTATATATTTATAGCCTTCTGAGGAGAAAATAAAATGCTTCTCAAAATCAGCCATATAAATTGTAGCAATGGATGGGGCCCACTGTAGCACCCATTGCTACACCAGGAACTTGCAAATAGTACTCGCCATCGTATAGAAAAATTTTATTTTTAAGGACTAATTCCAAAAGATCTAACAAAAACTGCCTTGGTAGTCATGCTGGTAACTCCAGTGGATGTGTTTGAAGGCAATGTATAACTTCAGACTGATCAATATTGGTGTAAAGTGCACATACATCGAGGATCACCAGATATTTCATATGAAGATATATCTGCACAAGTGGACAACTGTGTCAACAAATGACCTGTATCAGTTACATAAGATCTAACTTTAGTTGCTGCGGATTGCAGAAACGCATCACAAAATTTAGACAAGGGTTCCAACAAGGAGCCCCTGCAGGACACTATAGGGCGCCCTGGAAGTTTATCCAATGGCATGGATCTTTAGGACCAAATATATTGGAGTTTTAGGGGTGCAGTTAATCAAAAAAGTACTAGCCCTTTTGGTTATCCATCCGTTATCAAATGCCCGCGTTACCAAAATTTGTATTTGGTCCAATAATTCCAGAGTCAGATCATATGATAGGGGCGCGATCTGCTATCACATGATCCAAGTCTGCTTATTGGACCAATCGGGACTTATTTGAAAACACAAGATATTCCTTCTCTGATCACACACTTGTGTTGAATGATCCCCGACCTTCACCAACAACTTCACCTGACTCCTGGTTTCTTCAGGGAGCTCTATAACATAGAAAAATAATTAAAACACTGAGCAACTTTTAAATTGGTCAAAGACTGTCAATTTAATCAAAATTTCTTTTGCGCCGCTGCCAGCATTCTCACATTTTCTCATGGCTAACTGCTTGAGACGCCACGCATGAGCTATTTCACTCTAACTTAACACATTGATGAGGCGACCTCAATTACACTTTCAGTAGAACCAATGACATTCAGTTTCATTATTGAGTCCCGATGGCCTGCGAGTATGCCACTGAAAAATTTATTGCTGTTTCCAGCAGCACAGTTGTTTTGACAGATCCCCTCCACAATCTGTTCAATGACAAAATACTGTAAATCTTTTAATGTGTGATGCAGCTCCTGTCAATGAGCAACAAATAGGGCCAATTCCTTGCCTCTCAGTATGCAAGATAAATGTTCAATAATCTGTGTTTTAAGTCTGGCCAGTATAAATCAGTTTTCAAGGGCAAGTTATCACACAGATGACTCCTTATTTCTGGTGATTTGTACTTGAACATAGAGAGAAAGTAAACCCCAAAGCTGGATGAAGTAAATATTGTAACTCCACAGTATATGGATACAACACACATCTCTCCTCCGTTGGGGCTGTCCTCATACAAGACCACACCAATATGTTTCTCAGGTTTCATTTCATTTGAAATGCAAATCGGGGAAACTCTTTAAAAATTGGATACACACTGAAAACTTCCCAATGTTTTCTGATAATATACTTTATCTGAAAAGCCTGAGATGATTATGGAAGAATCCATACCTGACCACTTGCTTGTTCAGGAGTATTTGGACTTTGCAGTAAATCCTGTTTCAAATTCTTAGCTGATTTGAGGGCTTGAGTTATCACCCATTTTGGATAATCTTTATTCGTAAATTGTTGCTTCATCTGTTCTGATTGGACCATATATTCCTCTTTTGTTGTACATAGCTGGCAGAGTTGCAAAAATTGGCCCGTGTATATGTTTTTTCCTTGAGATGTCATGGATGGCAGCTTTGAAAGCTCAATAGACTACTGCAATTGGTTGCTTTCTTATATATAGATTTAAAAATCCTTGCATATTTTTCATGATCTGGATATCCAGAAAATTTATTGAATCCATAGCTTCATGTGGAACAAACTGTAGAAGAGGAGTCTTCTGATTTATCCATTCCAAAAGACTTCTTAATTCAACCTTGGTCCCTCTCCATATAAACAAAACATATCCATAGCACTATCAAGGCCCAAAATCCAGAATCATATAGATATATATGTTTGAGTGGAGGAGTAGCCTAGTGGTTAGAGCAACTGCCTGGTACCCAGAAAATCAAGGGTTCAATTCCCACTGGCACTCCTTGTGACCTTGGGCAAGTTACTTTACCCTACATTGCCAGGTTTCTGCTTCTGAGGCAATCTACTTCCGGTGATACATTGCCAAGAAACCCAGAGGCTGCTGGGCCGCCAGGAGTTAGCACTGACTTGACGGCACTAAAAAAAAATATATATATATTTATTTATATTACTCCTCAAATGCCTGTACATACAAACAGACCACCAACAGTGCACCTGTAACCTCCATGGTCACTTCATGCACCTGATACAAAAATTGACCTTAAAATTCAAAGTGATTTCTACCCAAAGCCAAAGACAGTACCTGCATCAATCAAACTCAATTTATCTGCGACAAATTGGTAGATGACAAATACCGATAGGGGTTCTCAATTGTATCCAGTTGGTGAATATTTAATCTTTTAAATTTGCCAGTTTATTTATTAAAGCTGTAGAATCTTTTATATACAACTACACATGGGCACTAGAGGGGCTAAATACAGATCAACATATTTTGATAAGGATTCCAGGAGGGACCCTATTTCCGAGACTATTGGTCAGCAGAGGGTCTTTCAAGAGATTTATAGATCTTAGGAGCAATATAAAAATACAATGTAATAGGATATTTCTCAAAAATAAAATTTAAATTATTTCTCGGTCAAATGTCAAGTTAGAGCTTCCTCCAAAATATCCAATATTTCAGCTTGAACACGACAGGTTGGATCTAACTCTAGGGGAGAGTAAAAAGTGGTGTTACTTAGCTGATAATAATGTTCATAATCTTCTCAGTTCATCATAATTCCTCCTCCCCCCCCATCTGCTGGTTTGGAAACAGGAATGAAGATCACCACCGGCAATACATAGGGGCATGTCTACTAAACCGTGTTAGAGTTTTGCAACTAACACAGCATGTTAGTGCAAATGGTGCCATGTTAGCCGCAAAAGCCATGCGGTATCTTTTGGGCGT
Source organism: Ichthyophis bannanicus (assembly GCA_033557465.1). Lineage (NCBI taxonomy): Eukaryota > Metazoa > Chordata > Amphibia > Gymnophiona > Ichthyophiidae > Ichthyophis > Ichthyophis bannanicus. The sequence continues at coordinate 79,998,422 of CM066048.1, forward strand.
GCACAGAATGCCCCTAGCAAATACACCAAAAATGCAGAGTGCACATGTGGACAGAAGCCTGAATGCAGCTCTCGCCACCCATTGAGGTGCATTAGTCCCATCTGCACTGTGCAAATCTGATGGCTACTGCAAAATGCATTCACGCACACTCTCTGCCCTCACCGCACCCATGCATGCAGCTAACATGCAATCTGCAGATAGTGCAGCGATTTTTCTGTGCTATCTGCATTTTCCCTGCATCAGCTGTTAGTGCTTGCCAAGTGCGCCACGTTATCTGCCGTGTTAACAGCTAACATGGTTTTGTAAACATGCCCCATAGAGTTAAGAGCAGACTAGCTAGAGCCAACCACCATGGAGACACAATTGGACAAACAGGGTCTGAATTAGGCTTGGTAAATGTCCCTGATAGTATACATAGGCATGGTTTCACAGAATTTCTGACACATGAGGATGACAAAATAAAATTCTTTGGAGTATATCTCTACAGCTGGAGTCAATAGATTCAAAAGGCAAAAAATCCAGTGTGGTTTTTTTCCATGATGCTCCAGACCAGATAAACTTTGGACCAGCCAAGAAACAGGAACTATTACAAGCACTGCAAGTTGCAGTTAAGAGCAAGCTGGTTAGAGCCAGGCTCCATGGAGCTATGACAGCTTTTCCACAAGATACCTGTAACGTTTCAGCTTTTTCATTTGGGCAACAGTCAGGGATACTTCTTTAATTAATAAAATTGCCCTGACATGAACATTTTATAAAACCAAAATGAAAACAAAATGAAATGAACCTGCAAACAGCACAGGACACTAAACAAAGCCAATTTTTTTTGCTTGCACACCTTGTATAGTTATACAGTTAGGCTGAATATTGTTGCTCACCCCGGAACGCCTCCCAAGTTCCACACATGGAATGCTCTGACGCTATCCTTTTATTTTTCAATCTGTGGGCTATGCTGCCCTCTGTAATTTGTATGTATGAACATGTGGATGTATGTAATGTTATGCATATATTATGTACCCCTGATACTGTCCTAGTGACAAGATGTGGCCATGTTGAGTCTCTTTATCTGAAATATTGTGTTTTTTTTCTTTCATCTGGCTACCTTAAGATCATCAAATATTTTCACCTCCAGGAGCATTGAAGTACTTCACCTGCTACACTGTACCATTTCATTGTTTAAAATAATACAAAAGGAAGTTATATAATGTATTTGCTGTATTAAGCTATTTAATTTATGAATTATTTACAGCACAATAGAAAGAATAAGATGGCTATGATCTTAGCATTAGGCCTGTAAGGGAGGTTATTTTTTCTAAAGGAGAGGTAGATTTGTCACATCCTGTAATCCCCTATATTTACTTCCCAAAAGACACAAATCCTTAACAAAGCACGCTGGCATAAAATCCACCACTGGTTTACTTCTTGAAGCACTCTCCAAGTTCATTTGTATCAATGTTCAGCCCGTGGCAGTGAGCACTGGTATAGTGCCTGACCGCTGCAGGCAAAAATAAAACGGCATAATTACCGCTGGAGCCTATCCAGTGTCCGCTGCAGCGGCAGGTACTCAGTCACTAACCACATAGCGAAACTGCATCACGTTGGGACAGTCATTGGACCTGTCCTACAGTAACTTTATGCAGTTAGCAATCTGGTCGACAGGTGAAAGTCACCACTAACTGGATAGCTTCAGGGACCACACCAGCCCTGCCCACAGGCCATCCCAGCACTATCCGATCTATGGGGATATTCCACAGCACTGGCTGGTTAGAGCCGTTAAATATTAGGAATAGCGATTAACTCTTTTAAACCCTTTTAAATCTCGCGCCCATTTATGTTTTTCTCTGTCCTTTTGTCCCCCTGATACCATCGTCCCATATGAACAGCATTCTGAATGAGTTTACCATCAGAGAGTAAGACATCTGGTTATCATAGACAATGTCCTTTACACAAATATCCCACAGACTGAGACATTAGAGATACACTTTTTTAGTGGAGTTAGCTAAAATAGCTGTCCTAGAGAATTATTTCTGCTGTTACTAGTGCTGCAGCAGCAGGGCTTGGTGAGGCTGTGATTCAGCGGATTGGTAGGTGGCGTTCCGGTTCATATGTGGGATATGTGCGCCTGCAGGATGAATAAGAGCAGGACAAGGGTTAAGCGGGAACATGATATGTTTCAGTGGGGGTGGGGGGAGCAAAGCTGAATTAATGGCTTTGTTGTTTTACAGATGGCAGTCCATGCCCGGAGGAATGGTGGATGCTGGGCCATTCTTTTGTATACTGGGCCAGGCCCCTGAATGAGCTTTGGGCTCTCATCTTGGACTCGTGCCAGCGGGCATATGGCTGGGCGAGCGTGGAATGCAGTGGTGTCAGTAGCTGCTGATTTTGCAATATCATGCCAGTCAGCATCGCTGGCCCATTTGACTGCTTATACACCTGGGAGGCAATAATCTTTCTGGGTGGACTTGTAAACAGCCCATTTGAACAGCACAACGAGACATTACTGTTATATGCTCATTGTTGCCGGGTGTGATTATTGGGTGGTTGGATATTATTCCACGCCGTCCTGCCATTCCCAGTGTAGATGGTCCTGCGGCCTGGTGAAGGTTAATTGGCAGATAGGGCGATTGCAAGCAGATTGGAGGGTTCCAAGTAAAGCACCCCTGGGCAGATGATGGCTGTGCGGGTTTATATCATACAGATGGGGTTCATCTGTTACCGGTAGGGCAAGATCTTCTATTGAACAACTGGCAGGAGGCTTTGGAACGGTTACCCAACCAGGTCAGTACTGGTTGCAGCTTACTTTATTGGGGGGGAGGGGTGCAAGGATAGTAACCACTATCTTGCACCAGTAGCGAGGTCCCAGGCCAACAGACGCTGTGACAGCAGGGCCTACGATTGGTGTGAGGGAGTAAGGGAGCTTAGCTCTTGAAGGGGCAGTGGGCGGAGATCTCGGTGGGGATCTTCGCCTGTATCAGGGAAGAGAGGGGCCGGCCTTTGCTAATAATAATATAGCAAGGTTGGCAGAGGGGGGAGGTGTGAGGTGTGAGAGAGGATGATTCACCATTTTGCTAATAATATGGCTAGTGGGGGGGCATTGTCCAGTAAGGGGATATGGTTGGAATATGTATATTGTAATGAGTTTGTTGGCTCGAGCTGGGTTTAAGACAAAGTTGTTTTAATAAAGCTGTGACCATGTTTTGCTCACCAGTTATGAGTATGTTGTAGTTTGTGGGTTTAGGAGCAGGGAGGAGAATGAATCAAGTGGGTTAATGGAAGGGGGAAGAGGGAGTGCATGGAGAGTCCTGGTGTCTGGGCTACCCTGGTTATTAGAAAAGCACAGACCTTTTAGTGGACATTATAGAAACAGTTGTCGTGCCCTCTCTGGCCAAGCGGTAGCCACTGGTATTGCAAGGCTCTGGAGGGTGGTAGTTGTGCCTTCACTGATATAAACCACAAAACACTTCTTTCCAAATTAAAGGGTTTTATTCCCCGTCCCTTGAGGGTACTTTTATCTTCAGGAACATAAATCAAATGCCTTGCTTGGACATATAACATAAAGTAACAAAAGCAAACAGAACTTGCTTCCTTCAGCTTTCAAAACAACAAATAAATGAAAAGAACAAAACAGCTTAAATATTTCAATATGGTTCTTTCTCCTGTAGCTGACAGCACAGCTTATATCTGCTTTACTTAGAGAAAGCTGCAGCCTGTTGCTTATGACACTAAAGCTAGGACACAAACTAATTACTTATCTGAGAGAGAACTCAGGTTCAATCAAGGTCAAAGAGCAGTCCATCAATTCTGGCATATCATTTTCTTCTGCATTTTGATATTCCATTAACTCCGGCTGACTGGAAGGTTCATTCTGGACCTCAGCAGTAACGTGGGAGAATGGCTGGTTAACCTCGTCAGACAGGAAGTTCCTCTCTTCCTTAGAGCTAGTGTCTCTCTGGGAATTACCATGTATTCTAGAGTTGAGCTTTTCAGGGCACTGCCCCTGCTGGTATTTTAGAATATAGCTCAACTCCTGGTTTGCTCTGCTAGTGGGATAATTAAGGGAATTTCTCTGCCGGTTCAGGCTTCCCTTTTGTAACCCAGCTGAGCTAGATTGGAGAGCTCGTGACAGAGTTTCACAGGGAGCTGTGAGCTTACAATGACTACAAAACTCTTCAGCTTTATCTGGTAAGTAAAACCTTTTCCTTCTAGGGTTTTTAAAACCAGAAGAAGGGATATTTTCAGCCTCTAGATAGTGGGACCTTATGTGCCTATTTCCATACCTCCAGGGTCGTCTTCTTTCATATGGCAAATCACTCTTGCATTCACTCTGTGCACTGGAACCTGCAACTGCAGTCTTCTTGCGTCTCTCTGGCTCAAACACACTATCTGGCTGTTGATATCTCTCTGCTTCACTCAGGTCTTCGGTTCCCCTCTGACCTTCACGCTGGCTCTCTAGTTGCTCCAAAGCCTCATTGTCACTCTCTCTTACATTCTCATACCTGCTCCATGATTCCCAGGGTTTTAGCTGCCTTTGCTGTATTTTCTCAGAGTGTGTCTGTGGCTGCTTCAGCTCCTCTCCCCCTCTGATTGTCTGGGAGCCTATTTTATCCCAGTGTTTCCTTGCTCCACCCCCACCCAGCTGAACCCTGTCAGGTAAAGTGAATTCCCTTCCTTTGCTGGCTGGGTGTGTCCTCATTGGGCTTTTGCACGTGTTTCTAGGTTGCTCACGGTAACCATCTGACATTTCCTTGTTTACCCTGTCACTTTTTCTGTGCTCCTTTATGCTGAACTGCATTTTCTCGGGTTGTTCGGGGTCTGCACTGTTACACAGTTAAGGGGTGGCTATGGGGGTTTCCATGGCCCACTGATATAGCCAATTTATACACTGGTGAATATCAAGAAAGATTTCCCAGTGAACATCCCTTCCCCAAGAATGTATGTCTATGGAAACGCTATATTGGGAAGGAGATGAAAATTTATGTGAATTTGGAATATAGTTTAATTCAAGAGATGTTAACACATTTTTGGATGATCTATAGTTGTTAAGGGTTGTCAAGTTGGTGTCTACTTCTGGCGACCCTCTGTATAGTTGACCTAAACTTTGTTCGGTCTTCAGCCAAGCAGCTCATTGTTGACAGAGTGGTATCCATAGCTTCTGTTATTGTATCGATCCATCTCATTGCCGGTCTTCCTTTTTTTTTTATGGTGACCTTCTAGTCAAAGTCTTGTCATCTGAGCTTCTAAGGAAAGCTTAGGTTTGATCTCTTCTACTACTGACTGGTTTGTTCTTCAGGCAGTCAACGGAATACACAGTCACGGAATCACACGCATCAATTTTCTTCCTGTCTGTCTTTTTCATTGTCCAACTTTCACATCCATATGATGTTGTTGAAAATACCATGGCCTGGACAAGTCAAATCTTTGTATGGAGAGAGACATCTCTGCTCTTGAGGATATTGTCTAGGTCCTTTGTAGCCATTCTACCAAGAGAAATACATATGATTTTTTGACTGCTAATCCTTTCTTTATTGATAGTTGATCCAAGTAAGTTAAAGCTGTCAACTATTTCAAGTTTTTCTCCTTCAATGATGAATTTATTGATTTTGCCAGTTATCAGGATCTTTGTCTTCTTATCATTAAGATGCAGACCCATTTTAAGACTATATTCCAAATCAAAGAGTCAATTAGAGATTGAACAGGGGGGAGGAGTCTTTAGCCAAGATGGTGGCAGCTGTCGTTCCTGAGTGAGCGCGTTTTTCCTTGATATACAAATGAGTCGGAAGCGTAAAGGCAAGGGGGGGGCTTTGTCCTCTCAATCTCCACCTACCTCTACGCCAATTTCTTCAGGACCAATGGATTCCTTTGTTCATCACACAAACCGGGCTGTGACAGGTTTAGGGGAGGAATCCCGAGCTGCAATAACGCCAGAGTCGGGTGGCTTGGCGTTTGCTTCGGGTCTATCTCTCTCACCTGTGAGTCCAGCATCAAAGGTTTCTCATGCCCTGCCCCTTCTGGAAGGGTTCCTGGAGCTCGGCTCCCCTCCGAAGTTGGTGGAAGCTGGTGACTCGATTGGACCAGCAACAGAAGGGTGGTTGCCCTGCAGGAGTGAAATTCCTGCGGTGTATAAACCTGTTTCATCAGCGGTGCCGAGTGAGGGAGACTCCACAGGTCAGAAGTTGCCTGAGGTGGTTCGAGGGCAGGTGCTGGTAGCAGAAATGGAAGCTGGTGCATTGGAAATCGACTCGGGTCTGCCGTTTTCTCTTCAGCAGCCGGAGAGTTTTACTTTGGAATCGATTTGGCAGGCGATTCTTTCCCTTGGGGAGGCCTTGGTACCACAGGTAACCTCTTTGGAGCGGAACGTGAATAATACCGGTTTGGCTGCGGAGAGTTTGGAACACAAAGTCGTAGAAATGCAACGAAAGCTGGAAGGCTTGAAAGAACAGTCGGATGCCTTTAGGAAGAACTTTTCCTCTATTCAAGCTAAGTTGGAGCATTTGGACAATCTTGCTAGAATAAATAATCTTCGGATAATTAATTTTCCTAGAATTCTTTCTGTACCTCCTAGAGAAATGTTTAAATTATACTTTGTTGAGGTGTTGGGGGTATCTTCTGAGCTAATCCCTCCATTGGTTAGGGCTTACTATCTGCCTAAAGCTAAATTATCAACTGATGTGGGTCAGGAGGGGGTTGATTTTGTACATAGTAATATTCTAAATGTAACTGACCTATTGGAAAAATCTGTGGATGAGACTCCTGTTCCTTCTACATTGTCGGTTACCTTTGCACTGTTATCTGACAGAGAGTGGTTGCTTAGGCTTTTTTTTAGGAAAAGAAACCTGCCATTTAAAGGGTTAATGGTAAGAATTTACCCGGATTTGGCTAGGGATACACAACGGCGTCGTAGAGAGTTTCTTCTGCTACGTCCTGGTATCCTTCAGTTGGGGGGGGGGGGGGGGCGGTTTTCTTAAATATCCTTGTAAGTGTTTGGTAAAATATAAAGCGGTTTCTTATATTTTTTATGACCCCTCTCAACTTACAGCTTTCATTAATGCTAGGCATTTGGAGTCCTCTGTTGCCCCACTTGATCTCACATAGTATTATTGTCACAGTTAGACGGCTGCACTTAATCGGTTTATATATGGTGGTTTGTTTGATTTTTGAATTGATATGTCTCCCCTGTTTATTGTGGGTTAGTGTGGAAGATATATTTTCTCTTGTCTGAGAGTTACTTTATTTGTTATTTTGAACCATGTTTATTTTCTGATGTATCTTCCTTTTTCTTCAAGAATGCTGTTGTCAGCTTTCTTGGTTTTTTTTTGTTGTTGTAAAATCCTAATAAATAAATAAATAAATAAAAAGACTATATTCCTTGATCTTGAGAAGCAAATGTTTCAAATCGTCTTCACTTTCAGCCAGCCATGTGGAATCATCAGTGTAGCGAAGACTGTTGATGAATCTTCCCTCAATCTTCACATCTTGGTTATCTTCATACAGTCCTGCTTCTTTGATGATTTATTTATTTATTTACATTCTCTTATATACCGCGCTATTCTGCATCAGTGCGGTTTACATTGAACAAACTGAAATTACATTGAACAGGGCATTATAACTTGGAGATAACTATTTTACAGGGGACATGGGCTATGGAGGGTTAAGTGGCTTGCCCAAGACCACAAGGAGCACCTGTGGGACTAGAAACCCCAGTCCTTCCAGCCCAAGGTTGCTGTCCTCTAGTGGGATGTGAACCCCCGACCTTCTGGCCTGAAGTACCTTGCCCCAACCACTAGGCCACTCCTCCACGTTGATTTGTTCTGCTTATAAATTAAAGAGGTAGGTGGAAAGTATGCAGCCTTGTCATACACATTTGCTGATTTTAAACCATTCTGTTTCTCCTAGTTCCGTTCAAACTGTTGCTTCTTGATCAATGTAAAGGTTGTGCAAGAGGGTGTTCTGGTATAACCATGCTTCTTAATATGGCCCAGAGTTTCTCATGGTTTACACAGTCAAACGCCTTGCTGTAATCAATAAACATATATGGATATCCTTTTGATATTCTTTAGTCTTTTCAAAGATCCATCTCACATCCATGATAATGTCTCTCATTCCTTGCCCTTTCCTGAACCCTGTTTGCACTTCAGGCAGTTCTCGTCCCAGGTACGGTTGTAGTCTCTGCTGAATGATCTTTAGTAGAATTTTGCTGGCATGTGGGATCACAGCAATTGTGCGATAATTTCCACAGGCAATCGGGTCACCTTTCTTCAGTATTGGTATAAATGCAGATCTTTTCCAGTCAGTTGGCCAAGAATTTGTCTTCCATATTTCCTGGCAGAGCCTTGTAAGTATGGTAACGGCTTCATCCGATTGCTGTAATACTTTAATGGGAATGTCATCAATGCCCGGTGCTTTGTTCTTTGATAAGGCTTTCAATGCTGCTTCAATTACTTCTTTCATCACCAATGGTTCCTGTTGATAAGATGCAGGTTGAAGGCTGTTGGTCCACCTGATCTTTATGGTATAATAACTCTGTATATTCTTTCCACCTTTTCTTGATCTTCTCAGCATCATTCAACATGGATCCTTGAGCATCTTGTAGCATTCCAATTCGAGGATGGAATTTTTTCTTTAACTTTTGTAGCTTTAGAAAAGCTGATCATGTTCTTCCTCTAATAGCTTCTGATTCTATTTCCTTGCATGTGTCATTGTAGTACTTCTCCTTGTCTTGTCTTGCTGTACGTTGGAAATCTCTGTTTGCGTTCTGCGATTGTCTCTTTATCTTCTGACTTTAGCTTCTCTGCATTTCTGGACAATTTTCAGAATTTCTTTGGTCATCCATTTTGGCTATTTTTGCTTTTTCACCTTATATAGAGATTTATTGCTTTCTTCCAACACAACCTCTTGATGTCATCCCATAACTCTTCTGGAACTCTGTCATTTGTATCTAAAGCAGCAAATAGATTTTTCAGACAGTCTTTAAATTCCAGTGGTATATTCTCAAGGTTATATTTTTCTACGTTCATGAGAAGCTTGTTCTTTTTCAACTTTAGCTTGAGTTTGCATACTAGTAGTTGGTGATCTGTACCACAGTCAGCTCCAGGTTTTGTCTTTTTGTTGATGTTATCAAGCTTTTCCATTGTTGTCTTCCACAGATTTAGTCAATTTAATTTCTGTACAATCCATTGGGTGAAGTCCATGTGTACAGTCGGCGCTTGTGTTGCTGGAAGAAGGTGTTTGAGATGAATAGATCGTTGGTCTTGCAGAGTTCTATCGGTCTTTCTCCATATTCATTTTTGTCAAGTCCATATTTTCCAACCACTTTGCCGCCTTCTTTGTTGCCAACTTTTGCGTTCCAGTCACCCATGACTATCAGGATATTCTGTTTGCATATTCTGTCAATTTCATAAAACTCATCAATGTCTTCCTCTTCTGCAGCCGTTGATGGGGCATATACTGTACCTGAATTCTAGTTGTGTTGATGGGCTTTCTTCGTAGATGAATAGAAATTAAGCGTTCACTGACTACATTGTATTTCATTACAGTTCTTGCAAGTTTCTTCTTAGTTATTAATGCAACACCATTTCCAGCATAGTAGACCATATGATCATCAGATGCAAAGTCCCCAAAGCCTGTCCATTTCAGTTCACTGACACCCAACAGATCGAATTGTACACATTCCATTTCATTCTTGACTATCTCCATCTTCCCTTGGTTTTTGCTTTGTACATTCTATGTCCCAATATGTAAGACATCTTTACAGCTTCTGACTCTTTTTTTTTCATGTGTAGCTACTTCAGCAGATCCAACCACATCATAAATGCTGGCTTTGCTCTGTGAAGTCTTCATCTCATCCCCTGTAGCCATTTGAGTGCCTTCCAACCTGGGGGTCTCATTTTCCAGCACTATAGTGCAATTTGTTTTATGACTATCCATTGGGATTTTGTGGCAAGATATAGAAGTAGATTTGCCAAGCCTTTCTTCCATGCATTTAAGCCCAGTGTTGTTGCATTTGTCACAGAAATATGATCTTCCATTTACAACACCGTCCCATTCTGCTGCTGCCCTGATGGTTGGTTTGTCTTAGTCTGGCACCTCAGCTGAGATCTGTCTGTCTTGGGAGACCCTGCCAGTAGCTAAGCTATCAGGGCATCCTCTATCCCTAAATCTTTGTTGCATATCGTCTGAATGTTCTTCAAAATCTCCCTCTTGTGTGCACAGTCTTTTTAACCTCAGAAATTGGCTGGTAGGTAAATTTGTTTTAAGGGGTCTGGAATAAAAACTTTCATAATGTGCCTGTCATAATACAAAGTAGTAATAAACCCCTCAGTAATTCTTCCTAATAAGAATATCTAAATAAATTATATCATGAAAACTATAGATCGCCTCACTTGGTTTGTAGCTTGTCATGCTGTGAGGGCTTGTGTGCATCACAGCATGACAAGCTACAAACCAAGTGAGGCGATCTATAGTTTTCATGATATAATTTATTTAGATATTCTTATTAGGAAGAATACTGAGGGGTTTATTACTACTTTGTACTATGACAGGCACATTATGAAAGTTTTTATTCCAGACCCCTTAAAACAAATTTACCTACCAGCCAATTTCTGAGGTTAAAAAACTGTGCACACAAGAGGGAGATTTTGAAGAACATTCAGACGATATGCAACAAAGATTTAGGGATAGAGGATGCCCTGAGAAGTGTATTAAACAAGCGTATAGGAAAAACCAAAGGAGAGCAACCAAGTACCTACAGCGTAATAGTGGAAACCAAAGGAGTTGGTACACAGACTGGTGGATTTCAGGTTTTTATTAATAAAACCTGAAATCCCCCCAGTATATGTTCCAGCTCCTTTATTGAACAAGCGTAGATACATGCTGAATATTCCATTAGGAATGAGTCATTGCAGAAGGCAGAGAGAAAAAAAACAAGCAAGTTAGTTTGTCCCCATGGTTTTACCCACTTAGCTAAATATATTAGAAAACTAATAAAGCAGAAATGGCACATTATGCAGACTTTGGATTGCTTTGCAGAAAAAGAGGTCATGACAGCATACAAAAAAGGTCATGATTTACAAGGTAAATTAGTACTGTCGTCTCTGCAATCTTCTAGCAATAAAATCAAAGTGAAAAGACGTGGCAAATGCACAATGTAGTTGTAGAAGTCAATAATTGTTTTGATCTTCTGCATACATAACAAAGCTATTATTTGAATATGTTTTCAGTTTGTAACACTAGTAATGTCATTTGTGTTTTTGTCTGTCCATGTAAATTACTGTACCTAGGGAAAACTAAAAGATGTTTTAAGACCGGGATCATAGAGTAAATAAGTTGTATGAGAAGAGGTATCAAAGATAAACCGTTGGTCAGACATTGTAAAGAAAAGAGACATACATTTGAAGATCTTATGATTTTTGTTATCGGGAAAATCACTGTATCTTAGAAGAGAGATTCAGAATGTCGCCATATGGTTTTAAATCAGGAAGTAGATTATTACAGCGTGTGCCAGTATGTAAGTTATATGTAGGCCACACTATTCAAAGCCTGCATGGAGGGCCTATCCGGATAAGGGGGCTGAGAGAGAGATTCACTGGCATAGTCTGGATAGTGCCACTGACTCTCTCGCCATAGACCACGTCGGCACTATCTGAGGGCGGAGCAATGACAGTATGACCACTGTCTGCCTGATATTGAAACACCACGGTGGTCAGCTGCAGCATTGAAATATGAACTGGATATCAGTGGCAACATCCGGATAGTGGCTGCCACTGAATATCCGGTTTGTGTGGCCACGGTTCAGATAAGCGCCGACCTTATTCGGATCGCAGCAATGTTCAGCTGCCACTTAGATTAGATGCCCTGAGAAGCAGGCTTAAATTGCTGTCTGAATAAGTACTGGCCACTATCTGAAGGCTGCTGCTGAATATCTAGCTCATATTTAAATGCTGCAGCTAATCTCATAGTATTTATTGGGAGAACAAGAATTTGATTTGTATGCTATAAAATCACATAGAATTTCATGCTACAATCATACAAAGTTAAAAAATTATCAAATGTATAATTGATTTTATGGTAGTACTGAGGCTGGTTTGGTTTCTAGGCAATTGCAGCCATACTGTTCTAAATTTGTTTTGTAACTTTCTTTTTGTTAAGCACTTTGCAACAGGGCCAGCCCAACCATTGTGCCAATAACATTCTTGCACAGGGCCCCCCAGCAAGAACGTCCTGCATATGGTGTTCGGCTCCCGGCAGGGCTGGCTTCAGAGGGAGCCGGGAAGGCCCGAGGCCCCAGCTCACCTCTGTACAGCCGCCAAAGTGAATAGCGTCATTTTACTTCACTTCAGCAGCTGTGTTTTAGTGTAGGTTGCTGATGCGAGGGAGGTTAAAAGGCATTTCCTGTTTCTCGGCACTCAGCATGCCAGCGGCCTACACTAGAACACAGCTGCCGAAGTGAAGAAAAACAGCGCTCTTCACTTTGGTGGCTGTACAGAGGTGAGCTGGGACCTCTCCAGCTCCCTTTAAAGTCAGTCAGAAAGCCACAGGGATCTTCAGGGGGGGAGGGAGCTAGGACTGGAAATGAGCTGATGGGGGGGCTTGAGCTGATGGGAGGTCTAGGATAGGAGAGGAAATGGCTGATGGGGAGGCTAGGATTGGAAATGGTCTGATGGGGGGCTAGGATAGGATTGGAAATGGATTGATGCGGGGAGATGGGTGAATGGGGATAGAAGGGAGTGGATGCTGGTTGGGGCTGGATCTAGAAGGGAGCTGATGTTGGGGAGGACTAGAAGGGGATGAGGCTGGGGGTGTGAGGATGGAGAAAGATATTTTGTGTGCGAAGGAAGAAAAATCTACTATTGGTTGGGTATTGGGAGAGTAAGTGGGATTGAGGATGGAAGGGTAAAATTTGAGTGGTTGAAAAACGAATAAAGAAAGAAATGGAGGAAAGAGCAAAAGGGGAAAGATCAGTATGCTAAAGCAGATGTAGAGGGAGAACGAAAAAAAATTAGAAGAGAGAAGAAAGGACAAATGGACAACCGACAAGGGAGAGTTAGCAGAAGACATGAAGAAACCAGAAGAAAGTGACTGGAACAATTGCAACTGAAAAATAAAATGCACAAACAACAAAAGGTAGAAAAATACTTTTTTATTTTGAAATCATTAACTGGAATATGTAAGCTCTGGGAAATGTGCATTATTAACGTCTTTTGCATTTTGTTTAGTACAAGAGGAAATTTATAGTTGTATTTCTCCAGTGTTGCTGTACATCCCAAGTTTGGCTTTTGAGGTTCTCAGTTTAATATTTGTCTTCCTATTTCTAAATTGTGATCCCTTGTTCTTTGGTGCATGTGTAACCGAGCTGAGGTATTCTGTTCATGTAGTTTCTATTTGACAGTGCCATTTGTTCCCTTTCCCCAGTAGGAGATGTATTAGTATTTTCTGAGAAGTGTTGGTTTAATATTTGCAGTGTTGCCCTTTGATAGGTAGGATTTGGTGCTTTGTGAGTCTTGGTAGTGTTGTTATGATACGGCGGGTTTGTTATGGGTTCTAAATGCTCAATGTTTATAGTACTTCCTAATGTTCCTGGTGGTTGGCACTGAAGTATAGTAATATAGAAATCGGGTAGTCTTCCTTTATCCAGACACTCATTAAGAGGCACATTTACTAAACGTTAGTGCACATTAACATTATGCAAATATTTATGCAAATAGAGCCCTGCACCCCCTTGGGCTGCCCCTGCTTTGCATTACAGAGAAGCACTACAAAAGTGCACTATTCTAAATTTTATTCAGTTCATTGAAAGATTAACAATTAATTTACATAATACAGGATTAGAACATTAAGATAGGTATATTCCATGATCACAATGATGCATTTACATCTAACTATATTGTCTTAAAATTGATGGTCTTAATTAACTTTTGTCTTCCATGTGGTCCTTCGCTATGTAATTTGGTTTATGACAAGATACTGCATCAATGAAATAGAATGATTTGTATTAATTAGCTCCACTGTACCCAAATCTCTATCATTATTTTTATCAATCTTGTTAAATTTGCTTGCCATCTTAACAAAAGGTGAATTGGATCTAATTCACTTTAGATTTTAAGTTGATGGTATAAATAGAATTGAATGGGGTAAAACCCTTTGTGGTCGCCTTATACAATATGGAATTAAATGATCTGCTGAGATAATTTCAGATGGTATTTGCTATCTTTAAACACGTGAAATAGCATTTTAGAAGGGACATCTGATAAGAATCTGGAACGTTCAGAGCAGAATGTCCAAAAATCTGGGGGTGTGACAGCAGTGAAGGGAGGTGTGTATAAGTGCCTTCTGAAAATTGCTCTGCCCCCATCTTGAAAAACGAACGTCCCTGTAACCGATTATGGAGGTGGGACCTGTGCAGGTTGCAAGGCCCAGTATGTGCACGGGTATGGGCCACTTCACAAATATGGACGTTCCCGAATTGCACAGCCTCAGCACTGGGTGCTTGGATGTGCCGGCAAGGGTAATTCAGAAGAGGTGCAACTATGCAATGAGACTTACACATCCCGGCCTGCCATTTCACATACTCGGACATGCGGCGGGGTGCCAGTCATATGTTTGGAGTATGCATTTATGCTCTGGTTTCTTCGGACAGGAAATAATAACCGTGGTCAGGAACAGGTGTAAACAGGGACATTCTCGTGCTAGAGACATCTATATACCTGGCTTCTAATGAGGCTCCATGCTTTGCACATCTAAGGGCCCATTTTCAGACATCCACCTCACGAATAAGGTTTTTGGTATTTGCTATTTTCATGAGGAGAAGAGTCTAGGCTGCCAAAAAGTTGAATATGCTGCAGTAGTGGAGGGCTTACTTTAGCAACTGCCTATCGAGCACTTGGTCGGAATATTATCTTTTAAGATTGTGCTGGTGATTGTGGCGGCTTCATTCATGAATTTATACATAAGCTCTGGAGTCCTGATTTGAGCAAGGAAGGTATGTTCTACAATTTGTTTTTTGTTGTTTTTGGAAAATTAAGCTGCGTCTGGCATGGAAGTTTATTTTGCTCCTGAGTATGGAATATAAAGAATATTCATTGGTGCAAAATGTAATTTGTTGTAACCGAATACTGCATGATGACTCATTGGTTTATGCAGTCTCATGGTAGATTATAAAACATGAAGAATTCAATGGTGTATTGAAAGAATTAAGATCTAGTAATGATTTCTATATAACCATTATTTGTTGTTGCTAAGTGCTGTCGAGTTGATATCAATTCATGACGACCCTGTGGATTAAAATTATTACTTTTTGGTAATGATAAAATAGCTGGTCATTCTTCAGTTTTATGTGCTTTCATATTTTGAGTATAAAATACTCAATAATTGATTGAAAAAATTAAGGGTTTGTCCTGAGGTCAAAGATTTTATGTCTATATTTTTAAATTTATTGTACTCATTTTTGGCCACGTAACTATATAGTAACATAGAGCGCATAAACATTGTCTGTATGTAAGAAAATAAGTGCAAATAATTGATTGTCCTGTCTCTTTAGGTTGGAATTAAAAGCTTAAAGGTAAAGAGTTTTTTATATTGATTGATTTGAGAAGTGATATATGATTTTGGAAAATTACTATATAGGACTTCATTACTAGACTTTAATTTGTTCTAGATAGTTGGGGATTTCTTTTTTAACACAGTTGGGGTTTTTTTTTTTTTTTTTTTTTTTTTTTAGTGCCATCAAGTCAGTGTTCACTCATAGCGACCCAGCTACCTCTGAGTTTTCTTGGCAATGTATCACCGGAAGTAGATTGCCAGCCTTTTCTTCCAAGGCAATGGAGGGTAAAGTGACTTGCCCAAGGTCACAAGGAGTGCCAGTGGGACTTGAACCCTTGATCTTCTGGGTACTAGGCAGTTGCTCTAACCATTAGGCTACTCCTCCATTCAACTCCATTAGGCTACTCCTCCACTGAATTCCACTTTAACACAGTACAGACTGAGATAGTTTGGTCACCACACTAAAGTAAAGATTTTTAGTATGAAAGACCGTTTAGGCAGAGGCTTATTACACCCCTCTTGCTCAAAAGTTATTTTGTCACTTCCCTGTCCCTCTGTGGGTTGCCACATCTGCCTTGGGTTGGGGCCAGCACATATCTATGGGCATTTGGGCTTTTGATGTGTGTACATTGTGGTGGGTGTGGTGAAGGGCCAGATGTATTTGAAGATGAAAGCATATGCTGTGATGTGGGTATATTTATATACATTTGGGGGGTGCGTTTATAACATTTTGAATAGTTGATGTGCATTTTCACATGTGTATTTTATTTCTATTTTAGAAAGTCAAGTGTATGCAGTGTGTCTTAAATGAAGGTGCAATGACGCCCACCAGTCCTAGAGCTCATGTAAATGACCTTCCTACTTTTTGCAATTCCTTGAGTAAATTATAGTATTTTATAAGCATGTGTACTTGCGCTACCTACATTCCGCCTAAAGTCCACCCAAGTGCACGCCCACAGTGAAAGTATGAGACACAATGCAATGGCACACACATTTTTACGCTAGTCAGTATTTTAGCAGAGGTCATTAAATTACTCATATGCAAATAAATGATGGTATTACCTTCACGTTCTAATACGTCTGGCCCTTCACTACACCCACAGCAATGTACATGCACCAAAACTAGATATCTCCTTATAAAATTACCCCCATAGAGGCACATTCCGACCTGGCCATCCAGCCCCTTGTGTGGCCGACCAGAAACAAGACCCCCAAAAGTAGACCGATTCTGATCCCATGGGAGCTAGACATGCCCGCAGGATTAGAATCGGGTCTATGGCCTGAACCTGCAGGCTGGGCCCCGATTCTGGTTGGCCTACATGCCCAGCAGATCCCTGGCTACCTCAGTCAGGCTCCTGAATGGGGCTGCGGTGCCATGGCGTCCCGTCACCATGGCTCCATTCAGGAGCCGCAAATGCTGGTCGCCACAGATTTTCTTCTTTCCCCGCAGCTGGACTCTCAATCCAGCTTCCCATGGCCAGGGTCTGGTACGGGGATCTTCCTGCAGCCCCTACCTTCTTGTCCTGGCTCAGTGGCATGATCCCCTAACATCCAGGGGGACTTATTCCATCTCTGTGGTGGAATAAGTACCCTGTCTATGTTCACAGCCCTAGATGTACAGGGTCGACCTCAGAATTGGCCCTGTATGTCTGGGGTTGTGGCTGGCCCATCTCTGCCTCTGAAATGCCCCTTCCTGCCCCCATCTAAGCCTCCCCATACAAATGCGCCCTTTATATGGGGAGGCATTAGCTGGGGCCGGCAGGGGAGCGAATAGCAGAGACGGACGCCCAATCTGGACGTCCATTCCTGCTATTCACTGTACTGAATGACCCCCATAGTGTATGAGGATTGCCAACTGGCTGGTTTTTATGTGGCCAGGCCGGCTCCTGTCAGACCCTTCAAACTGGCAATGGAAAAGGCATTTTTTTGTGACTGAAAGGGCAACCAGCTGAGAGTTGACTGAAAACATGTTGAAAAGTGCACACTTATAATGTGACAAAATGACCCATTTCTTCTTCTTCCTCCATTTGCAAGCTGATGCATTCCTGTGGCTGGGAGGGTGCAAAGAGACGAGATATACTGTGTCTCATTATGGTAG
The DNA here is from genome assembly GCA_033557465.1 of Ichthyophis bannanicus. Classification (NCBI taxonomy): domain Eukaryota; kingdom Metazoa; phylum Chordata; class Amphibia; order Gymnophiona; family Ichthyophiidae; genus Ichthyophis; species Ichthyophis bannanicus. The sequence continues at coordinate 80,016,051 of CM066048.1, forward strand.
CAGGGACTGGTAGTGGCTATATAAGGCATCTTTATAACTGGTGTTATTTATATATTTGTGTCTATTTTGAGATTGTGTGTGTGTGGGGGGGGGGGAGGGGGGCAGATACAGGGGTGGGGATGCTTGTGAATGTATGCGTCTGTGCTGTGGAGCATTGCATCTTTTGGCATATGCACATTCTGGCCTTTTACACCCATGCCTTCCTCCCCTCAATTTCCATCCCTGTGCACTCTACCCTGCTCCTCTCCTGCTGTCCCTCCACCATTCTTTGTTCTCCTTCCCAGACTTCTTTTTATCTTTCCACTTTGCACTCTCACTCCCCCTCCCCTCTCCCCTCAGTCTCCTTCTATTATTTTCCAAGTTCACCGTCTCTCTTTAAATGTCTTCTTTGCATTTTCTTCCCTATGTTTAATCTTTTCCTGGCCCGTAGGTAGGTCCAACCTCTGTTCGCGGGAGATTGGGTCCCCACAGGCAGAATGCACCAATCTTCGCTTCTTCATTCTTTGCTGGTGGCTGCTCTGCCTGTCTGTCTTAATCCAAACCCTTAGGTTTCTTTGTGCAAGTGCAAAGAAACCCATATGTACGGACAAGCAGCTTTTCTCAGCTGGCTGGAGCCTCCCCAACAGGTGCTATTGCTTATTTCAAAATGTTCCTACAAAACAGCACAGCAATAGCATTCAGTTGCTGTGAGTGAGTGATCCATCCTCCAAGGCCCTAGGTGGCAGACAAGCACTTACATACAAAGAAGAGACTCCACTCGGAGACTCGCATCACGGGCGACCATCATCACCTGACTTGGTAGCTGGTGAAGGCGTTGGGTGTGTGCACAGTGTGCCATGTGGCAAGTTTTTTTCCATGTGCAGGCATCTCGGAACAGGCTGAATCACAACAGTGCCTGTCAGCCAGCCAGAGGTGTGACTCGGCCGGCATTAGCATCCTCAATTACTCATTATTGCTGTGCCCTGCCATGCAAGTGACACAGCGAGATTTGGCAGGTTAGTGCATGTGATCAAAGTTGTCAGCTCCAGCCAGTCAGGCCAGCCTAATTTACTTACAGGCTGGTAAGGGTGCACAGGGCTGGCCCAGGGTTTGTTTAAGATGTTGGCACCGTATGCAAACCATAAACTCATGCTCCCCCCAGCTGTCAGAATCTATTGTTTAGCTTAGAATGCCTTGATCATTGGTGCTCCCAAGAAGCTGATGTCCCAAGCAGCTGCCTAATGGTTGGGCCGGCCCTTTTGGGTGCAAGAGGTAAGCTGCCTAGTCAAGCCACCTGAAGCTGACTGCATAGCTGATAGTGCTGGCCAGCCCCAACATCATTGAACAGTGTCTCCTGCCACCATGTAGTGACATGCCAGACTAGACGGGTCCCCTCTGCTCCTGCACCCTTTTTCTTCTCTCTTCCACACTGTCATGTTGCTGCTGGGCTGCCTTGCGTGAGTCAAGAAATCACTCCAAGATGTTGCCACCTGCCTGACATTGTCTACTGTCTCCACCCATGGCACAAGTAAGGCCTTCTCTTCAACTCTTCCTTCCAGTCTTGATTATCTCTCTGGATTTGTGCAGCCACAGTCAACACTGGATAGCAATGAGTATGAGTGAGTCAGGATCCAAGGACAGATGCTTAGGGGGAGGGAGAGAAGAATAGGGATACCAGTGGGATGGGAGAAGTGCTGGTTGGGCATGATGGAGTCTGGATAAAGAAGGAAAATTGACACAAATTGGAGATGTTGGCTGGACATAATGAGGTCTGAGGAGAGGGGAATAGGGAGGCAGTATGGGAGATGGAACAGGGAGAAAAGGGAGATGGATGGGAAAGATATTGGCCATGATGCAAAGGGCGGGAAAGACATAATGGGGAAGGGGGATGTAGAGACACAGATGGGATGGGAGAGGTGCTAGTTGGGCATGATGAGGTATAGGTAGGGGAGGAATAGGGAAACAGAGATACTGGATGGGGAGAAGGGAATAGGGAGATGGATTGGAAAGATACTGGACATGATGGGGAGGGGGGGAACAGAGTGACAGAGGGAAAAGATGATAGACATGAAGGGGAGGGAGGAATAGGGAGATGAATAGGAAAGATGTTGGACATGATGTGGAGGGGGATATAGGGACACAGATGGGAAAGATACTGGAAATGATGGGAAAGGAGGAATAGAGAGACGGGGGGAGGGGGAGATATATGGTGGATTACCAAAGGAAAGGATGCTGGGTATAAGATACTGGATAGGAGCGAGAGAGAGGACCCAGGGAAAAGGAGAGAGGGGAGATTCTGAGTATGAGGGGGTGGGAGAAGAGCATGAAGGGGGTGTTAGTAAGAGACTATGAAAGAGAGGAATGGGGTTACTGGGGTGAGGAAAAAGAAGGAAAGCAGTAGGTAAACGCAGTAAAAAAAAAAAAAGAGGAAGATTGAGAACTGGTTGGTAAGAAGAAATTAAATCTAGATAGAGACACAGAAAAATGAATGGAAGAAAGCTGAAGGGAAGAGTTCAATTTTAGAGATGGATGTAGGGGAGGAAATGAAAGCAGGAGAGAGGAATGGCCAGTGGATAGGCGACCCTGGAAACAGAGTTCAGAGGAAAGCAGAAAACAAAGCCTGGGACCAACACAATAAGAAAAATAAAAAGGTCATACAATAAAGGTAGACAAAAAGAATTGTAATTTATTTTTTAGTGATTAGAATATGTTAGTTTTTGGAATGAATTATCTGCCAGGACTTGAATTAGATATGCCTGTGGCCAAGTGCAGAAATTTAGGAGGGAACCCCCAAAACCCACTAATACGGTCATCTTCAGCTTCAGGTAGGCCCTGATATCTGCACTGAACAGAGGGGAATGCATCTCTTTCTATTTCTCTGGTGTTACACTGCATGCAGTGTCTGGCACCTGGGGGTTTTGGTTTAATTTTTATCTACAGTCTGTGGTCACTTATTCTGTACTTGATGAGACTCTATCTCTGTTCAGCAGGTGTGACTGAGGCCAGATACTCTGCTAGCATGGATTTTCTGTGTAGTGATCTGTACTAATCCAATGTGTTCAATTTTCCCAATAGGTGCATTAATATTCTATGACCCACTGCCGTGTTTAAAGTGCTGCCTTTTCCTAGGTAGGGAGTTGCTTATGTGAGGTTTGGAAGTTAGTGCTGGCATGGTAGATTTGCACTAGGCCCTGAGTGACTTTTTTGTTGAGTTTTGTATTACTTCACAATATGCCTGCTATTGAGAGAGTTTATGTTGCTACTACTCAGATGACACTAGAATCAGAATTTTCTTTGTATGGTATGTTCTAAGATGGACATGTACCAGTAATTGCAGGCAAAGACGCCAAGTCTCACTCATTAGGCACAGGGCCGGCCCGTCCATTGAGCGAGAATGCTTTTGCACAGGGCCCCGCGTTTCAGGGGGCCTCACACAAACAATATTCTGCTTTAAAACTAAAGGTAAAAAAAAAAAAGCTGGTTTCTGCCGCTGCCGATGCCACCGTGGCAGCGGCAGAGCCCTCCCTCTCCATGCCGGCTTTCAGAGCTCCGAAGGGAGACTTTTTCCCTTGCGGCTCTGTTAAGCCCGCCGGGGCTGATGGGAAACAGGCATTTCCTGGGTTAGGACTGGTGATGGGTTGGGGGATTGCTAGGAATGGAAATGGGCTGAGTGGAAGGGGAGGCTTGAACTGCAAATATCTGATGGGGAGGGGGGCTTGGAATGGAAATGGGCTGAGTGGAAGGGAGCGCTTGAACTGCAAATAGCTGATGGGGAAGGGGGCTTGGAATAGAAATGGGCTATGAGGGGAGGGAGCTAGGACTGGAAATGGACTGAGTGGGGGGGAGCTAGGACAAGAAATGGGCTGATGGAAGGGCTAGGATAGGACTGGAAATGGACTGTGGTGGGGGCTTGGATTGAAATGGACTCATGGGCTAGAACTGGAAGTAGGCTCATGGGGGGGCTTGAATTGGAAATGGGCTGAGTGGAGGGGAGCTAGGATTTGACATGGGCTGATGGGGCTAGGAAAGGACTAGAAATGGGCTGATGGGGGGCTGGGATTGGAAATGAGCTGATGGAGGGACTCGGATAGGAATGGAAATGGATGGAGAAGCTAGGACTGGAAATGGACTGATGGGGGGCTAGGACTGGAAATGGGCTGATGCGGGAACTAGAAGGGAGCGGATGCTGGGAGGGGCTGGAACTAGAAGGGAGCTGATGTTGGGGGAGGATTAGAATGGGATGGGGCTGGGAGAGTGAAATGGAGAGGGGAAAAATATTTTATGTGGGAGGGAAGAAAAATCTACAATTGGCCGGGTATTGGGAGAGTAAATGGGGACTGAGGATGGAGGGGGTAAAGTTTGAGTGGATGAAATAGGAATGAGGAAAGATCAGTATGTTAAAGCATATGTAGAGAGAGAATGGAAAAAAACTAGAAGAGAGACGAAAGGACAAATGGACAGCAGACGATGGAGAGTTAGCAGAAGACACAAAGAAACCAGAAGAAAGTGGCTGGAGCAATTGCAACTGAAAAAAAAATGCACAAAAGGTAGAAAGATATCTCTTTATTCTGAATTTATTAACTGGAATATGTCAGCTCTGGGAAATGTGCATCATTAACGTCTGCGCTTTGTTTAGTACAAGAGGAAATTAATTTATAGTTTTATTTCTACAGTGTTGTTGTACATTCCAAGTTTGGCTTTTGGGGTTCCCAGTTTAATTATTGTCTTCCTGTTTCTAAATTGTGATTCCTTGTTTGGTGATGGTCTATGTTCTGCATGTGTAACTGAGCTGAGGTATTCTGTTTATGTTTATTTATTTGGTTTTATACACCGCGCTATGTAAAATCAGCGCGGTTTACAATAGGAACAAACGAGAGACATTTCCTGCTCTTCCGAGCTTACAATCTACGAGCTTACAATCTACAGTAATACAACCTTAATGGGTACAAACATGTCTAATCCTAACACTCTAACAGGTATAGAATGGGTAGCACAAGGGTGAGAAAAGGGTAACCCAGGGGTGAGTTGAGACGGGGCAGAGCAAGGTGAGCATGGTGAGAAGGGGTACCAGTCTCATATGATGGCACATATTCATTGTTGTGCGCCGTTTGCTGTTTTCCTTTGTATATTTATGTCGTGAGTCCTTCCTTGTCTGCATTTGTGTAGCTGGTCTCGGGTGGGCAGTTGTACATCAGTTGGAAGAGATGAGTCTTCAGTGCCTTCCTAAAGGTTGTTAGGTCCAGGATAACACATAAGAACATAAGAACATAAGACATGCCATACTGGGTCAGACCGAGGTCCATCAAGCCCAGTATCCTGTTTCCAACAGTGGCCAATCTAGGTCCTACGTACCTAGCAATATCCCCAAAAGACACAGGTTCCATAATGCTTGTACTGGGTCAAGCATTGATATCCTGGGTCCCTTTTTAATAGTGGTTTATGGACCTTTCCTCCAGGAACTTGTCCAAACCTTTTTAAACCCAGCTATACTAACAGCCCTTACTACATCCTCCGGTAACAGATTCCAGAGTTTGATTACACGTTGAGTGAAAAAATATTTTCTCTTATTTGTCTTAAATAGTTTACCCTGTAGCTTCATTACATGTCCCCTAGTCTTTCTATATTCTGATAGCGTAAACAATTGATCCACGTTTATCCGTTCCACTCCATTCATTAATTTATAGACCTCTATCATATCTCCCCTCAGCCGTCTCTTTTCCAGGCTAAAGAGCCCTAACCTTTTTAGCCTCTCTTCATAGGAGTAGCCTTCCATCCCCTTCACCAATTTGGTGGCTCTTCTCTGTACTTTTTCTAATAACGCTATGTCCTTTTTAAGATACGACGACCAGAATTGCACACAATATTCAAGGTGCGGTCGTACCATGGAGCGATACAGAGGCATTATAATATCCTTTGTTTTATTCTCCATCCCTTTCTTTATGATACCTAGCATTCTATTTGCTTTCTTGGCCGCCGCTGCACACTGGGCGGAGGGTTTTAACATGTTATCCACGATGACTCCTAAGTCCTTTTCCTGGGTGGTGGTTTCTAATGTGGAGCCTTGCATCGTGTAACTATAGTGTGGGTTGTTCTTTCCTAGGTGCATAACTTTGCATTTGTCCACATTAAATTTCATCTGCCATTTGGATGCCCAGTCTTCCAATTTATCCAGATCCTCCTGCAGTTTCCACAATCCTTTTGGGTTTTAACAACTTTAAACAGTTTTGTGTCATCTGCAAATTTGATAACCTCACTAGTTATTCCCTTTTCCAGGTCATTTATGAATATGTCAAAAAGTATGGTTGAGGGTAGGGCATTCCATTGCGTTGGTGCAAACAGGGAGAAGGCGCGGTTCTTAGTTGACTGGGTACAGGTCCTTATTGTTGATGGGGTTATTAGAGAGTTGACCGAGCACGTTCTCCTCGTTCTGGTCTCTGGCGTCCTTTGTATCAGTTCTGATAGTGAGGTTGCCGACATTGTGTGCATGGCCTTCAAAGTGAGTATCATTGTTTTGTAGATGCAATTCCTATTTGATATTGCCACTTGTTCTCTTTCCTCAGTAGGTCATGTATTGTTCTCTGAAATGTATTGGTTTAATATTTGCAGTGTTGCCTTTTGATAGGTAGGGTATGGTGCTTTGTGAGTCCTGGTAGTGCTGTTATGATACGGCGGGTTTGCTATGGGTTCTAAATGGGCAGTGTTTGTAGTAGTTCCTAATATGCCTGGCGGTTGGCACTGGATTATAGTAATGTAGAAATCTTTTAGTCTTTCTTTATCCATGCACTCATTAAGAGGCATGTTTACTAAAAGTTAGTGTATGGGAACATTATGCAAATATTTATGCAAATGAGGCCCCTGATTAGGCATGGATTACACTCATTTGAAGGCTCTCTCACTCTCACATTCTTTGAGCTCCTTCTCTCAAGTGTTAGAACCTTAGAGTCAATGAACTGATCCTGACCATTACTTTCATGAAAGACAAGCCTAAGAGAAGAACAGCCAAGTAATCCAACCATAAGGAAAAAAACTGAGCTGACCTTCCTGCATGCTACCTCCTCTATCCCATCTCTTCCCCTTGTACCTATGAAACCTAATGCCCATGCTTTATTTAGCCAATAAGTGGAAAACAATTTTCAGCAGAGAGAATTTAGCCATATTGCCTCCACTCTTGTCTATATTCTTTCAGAGGCTCCATAGAAAAGCAAACATTTTTATGCTGCTTTTTTTCCCATTTACAAAATAATATTACACTTAAATCTTTCTAGATTTATACCCTGGATACACCATCTGGAAAATCTCACTGTTTGGCCTTAAATGGCTCATCCTTGGCATCTCTGTGGGGGAAGGGTTCTGTGGATATAGAATATATGTTGTGGTGTGAAAAGGTGCACACCAGCGCAATGGGGTCCTTCAGACACCAGGGAGAGCTCTAACAGATGCTGGAGAGCCCAAGCAGCCAGTTCGGTTAAGGGAGTGGCCCTTAAGACTCTTGCTAAGCGTCACCTCAAAGCAGGGGATGGGACAGCCCATGTAGCAGGGGGTAGCCCTGTCCCTCAGCATAATGTGGGAGGCAAAAGCTCAAGGAGGTTCTGGGAAGCAGCAGATGGAAACCTCCGGATTGCTGCTAGCTGTGGCAGCAGGAAGCCCCAAGGCAAATGCCAGGGGGCTATCCTCAGGAAGAGGAAAGGGCTTGCAACCTTAAGTGAAAGCAGACATGAGATCAGCCTGGGAAGCAGCAGGAAGCCCAGATGTTGTTCTGGGGGAATAACTGGTAAAGCAGGGACACTACCAGGGTGTTGACTAGAGAGCCTTGGGAGGGGAGGAGAGTTCCAAGATCTAGGAGTGGCCTTAAGAACCTGTAAATGAACAAGGATAATGAATGGTAACGGGCTGAAACCAAGCTGTGGGTGCCGTGTGAACCTGGTTTTCTCTCTGGAGTTTGGAAGCTGCCTGGAGGCAGTTGGAAGTTAAAGACAAGGACAGGCCAGGAGTGGCCCAAGGATGATGCAGGACCATGGACAGAGACTCATTGCGGGGCCTCATTTGCATAAATATTTGTATATCCACTGGGCAGATAAGGACAGATACTTGGGGGGGGGAAGGAGAAGCAAGAGTGTATGTAGGGGAAGGTGAAGACTGAGGGGCAGAGGTATGAGTGCAGGTGTTAAGGTGGAGGAAAGTCAAGACAAATAGATATTTTTGAAAAGGAGGTGTATAGGTGGATGCTGGGGAAGAGGAGAATGAAATATGGGAGAAATAGGGGGATGGGTGAAAGGCAAGGGCAATAAACGCTGGGGGGTGGGGGCACAGCTAAAGGTTCACCTAGGGCATCAGATACCCTTGGACTGGCCCTGCAGTTAAGATGTGCCAGTGAGAGAAGTTGAAGAACAGTACAATTAAGAGAAGAGGAGAAGAGGGTGAGATGGGACCTGCACAGGATGACTTGACACTTTCCCTGAAACCTACTAGGGTAAGTTCTGGTACCTGTATAAGTATATGGATTTGAAATTCTGTATGTGGGAGGGTACGCAGGGGAAGCCCAACACCTTTTTTGGTTGTAAGGGCCAAATTAACCAACTTTTGCCTCACCCCCTCCAAGTTCTCTAGTAGGCTGATGCTGTGCGGAGCAAGAGTTGTTTGGACCATGACCCTCGTTACCCATCCGGTTCCATTGCCAGTAAGAGTACACATCCATATATTTTTGTGTTTTGGAATGGCTGAGCTAGGAACAGAGATCTGGAGAAGAGGAGAGAGGAAGGTTGTTTGGTTTATGATGCTGGTGTGGTGCATGGAAGAAACAGGAAATTATTACTAATAAAAATTAATGTGACAATAAACTGGTGCTCTCACAGATCTAAATATAACCAGCAGCCACTGATGAGAGAAAACAAACAAAAATATAAAGTGCCCCAAAATTGCTATGGAAACTGACGCTGGACAAAGTAGTGTCGTCACATTCTGAAAGACAGGAGTCGGCATAACGCACCCTGTTGCCGAGGCGACCAGAGTTTAGCAGGGGTTCAGTGTCTCAGAGGCCTACCTGCAAGCAATGAGTTGCAATTCTAGTAGATTTCCATTAAGAGAAAACTCTGAAATACATTTAATAACGTGAAATACATTCAAGTTAAAACAGTATGTATTTCACTTTAAGGATAATTGTATGAGGTACCTGAGTATGTAGAACAGAGTTTTATAAAATTGTTTGGCGATATATGTTTGTAAAACATAGGCGCACAGCATGTTATATATTTGTAGGCATTCCCAGAAGTGGAGAATAGGCACCCAAGAGAATCTGACACTCTAAGCAACCTCTAGCCATGTGCCTCCACCATAGTCTAGCAGCATTCCCCTGCCCTGGCTTTCTCCCACCAGGATCTCTTCCCTAGGTGTCCAGCATCACTTTTTCCCTTCCCTAACACTCCCCTCTCTCAGTAGTTCAACATCTCTCCTCCCTCCCCTCCCACCGTGTCCAGCATCGCCTCCTCTTCCTTCCCTCTGCCCCTGTCACCACCCTACCTCCATCTTCATACTGAACTGTAAGTAAATTCAGCATGACAGCGGGCCTTTCAGCACTTAGGTGCACTAAAGCCCTTCCCCCTCCATCGGGAGATTTGTGTTAGAGGGGGTGGGCCTTGGGTGCACATGAGTGCTCTAAGGCATCAGCCATGCTGAGTGGAATTTAGATACAGCCATGGCTGGGGAGGAGGATGGAGGTGGAGCGGCAGTGGTGGGAGTGGGAAGAGGGGACAAAGCTGGACATGGTGGGGGGAGGGGCACAGGAAATACTGGACACCTAGTGAGGAAGGTCGGGAAAGAGAAGGCGAGGTACTACTGTCAGGCTGACCTACCTCCTCTGAATTTTGCCATCCCAGGTGGATGCCTAGATGCCTATTGGTAGGGCCAGTCCTGATGCCTCCTTTCTCTGGGGCAATTATATAAAGGCACATAGGGTATCTGTTGCCTGTCTAAAATCATCATGACATGTGCTTCTATGCCCTTCCTGCCTAGATGCCCTCTTACAGAAATACCCTCCAAAAGGACGAGTTTCAAAATTATTTATGCAGGTAAATAGTGACTGCTGTGAGCTGATTATCTGGAAACTGCTGCGTTTAGAGGAAGTGTCCCATGTGTAGCTTGGTGGAAGAAGATAATGGAGGTTATTTTGGAAGCCCCAGTCTTGCTTTGGATGTCTGAAAATGGGCACAGAGATGTCTCCAGAGCCATTATAGATGCTGGGTCTGTGAATGTCCATGTCTGAACAGGGGCATGGTGGGGGCATTTCCAGGAACATGAACACAGAAACGTCCTGGACATCTGGAATTGGGCCTAAGTTTAACATCCAGAGGGTGTAGAGGAGAGAGACTCCACCATCCCCAATAATCTGTACAATCACCATGACAGCAGCAGTGGGATTTGAATGTTGGCTTCCCCAGGCCTAGCTCACTGCTCTAACTATTAGGCTATTCCTAGACGCCCAAGTTCTGAAATTCTATTCTAAGGATGTCTATATAGACACCCCTGCAGACGTCCATATCGGGCACGTCCACGTTTGTGAAATCATGTCTGCACCTGGATGTGTCTGCTGCCCTGCAGACATCCATATCGGGCACGTCCACGTTTGTGAAATCATGTCTGCACCTGGATGTGTCTGCTGCCCTGCAGACGTCCATATCGGGCACGTCCACGTTTGTGAAATCATGTCTGCACCTGGATGTATCTGCTGCCCTGCAGACGTCCATATTGGGCACGTCCACGTTTGTGAAATCATGTCTGCACCTGGATGTGTCTACTGGTTTTTTTTCTCCAGACATTCTGGCTTAGGCATCCCAGATTACTCTTGGATGTCATTTGTAAAATGCCCCTCAATGTGCCTAGATTACATTTTTAGCTCTGCACCTGCACGCACTTTCTCATTAAAAACTGATGCAACATTCACCGGTACAAAATACCAGCAGACTTTGTCCTAATGTGGATCTGAAAATGTATACTTTTGAAGATCATCTTTGAATTGAACTGAATTTATTTGACCCAATATTCAGCCACCTGCCTGACTGCCGAAGAGCCTGTCTGGCACTGAACAGCTGGTTTCACTACCAATTAGATTTGTAATCTGGTTAGTGGCGATATTCGGCTGCTCACTGGACAACAAATCCACATAAACTTAGCTAAGCTGCATAAAGTTAAGACGACTCAATGGATTCCCTATCTGGTTAGAGACTGAATAGCTGCCTGGATCGCACCAGCTCCACCCACAGACCACGCTGGCATTAACTGGGCATCTTTACTGCAGTCTGTGGGGATATTCAACACTACAGCCTGGATAGTACCGTTGAATATTGGGATTGCTGGGGTTATGCATATGGCAGGTGCTGCAAACTGCATAAATCCATCTGAGTATCAACTCCCCCCTTAAATTTATGAGTCACATATTGTTACACTTCTCAGCAACGTACAGTGGGTACATTCAGATTCTGAATGTATTAAACAAATGCAAACCAAAAGATATAAATAAATTCAATTCTCTCTGAAATAAATAAGCATTTTTTTTCTGAAAAGTTACAGAGGATCTTAGGATTTTAGAACTATCTACAAGTGGAAATAGTAGCATTTGCCCAGGCAGATTGCATACACGTCAGAAAGCAGCCATTCCCACTTGTTGATGCCAAGGACCGAAGTGGGCATGGTTTGAGCAGGCTGAAAAATTGTACGTACAGTTCCTATTTTACAGCAGGAATGTGCATACAATTTGAAAAGTCTCTATGCAGGCTTTTGTACCTGCTCCAAGGAACAAGCAAGTGCCAGCAACTTGCAGAGTTGCCAAGCTACCCAATTGCAGGATTGAGGGGGGGGAGGGGGTTTGCCAGTTCTGGTTTTACATTTGCCTTGCAATGCAGTGTGGTATTTGTAGTCCCTTATTCTATCCGTTGGAATTAGTGCTGCAGGTCCCATAATGCATGATGATAAGATTTGTCAGAAATCTAGGACCGCCTTAAAATCTCACTCCTGCAACTGGTTAACTTGGCAAATCTGAACTTGATCGTTTGTACCTGGGAATCTCCAACAGTGGTTCAGGGGGCAACTATACTAACCTCTGTTATTTCACTTGGCTTCTTTTGTACATGTAGCTTTGTAGAATCTAGCACAGATATGTGTGCACACTGGCAAATGCACACACATATATGTAAACGTTACAAAATCAGTGTATACATGTATTGATACTGCCACGAATCCGTGAGAGCCGCCACTCTTTCTCTGCACGTGTAGATGTTGAAAATGGAAACGCCGTCTGTAGGCACCGGCAAACACATGTGCCCTCCCACACTTCCTAATGCATATGTTAAAGAAGGCTGGATGCCCCAAGTCCTACCTTGACGTTCTATGCAAAATGGGGCTTTTATCTTCTTGTGCCTCAGGTCTAATCTTTAGCTCTGCCGCTGACTCTGTGCGACCTTGGGTGAGTCATTTTATTTCTCCATGGCTGTAGTTGTGTGACCTCAGGGTGAGTCACTTCATCTCTGTGTGCCTCAGGTCTCCTCTCATTATGTGCCTGACAGGAGGATTTGTCAGTTTTTTACTTGCAAGAGGGTAAGCTTGAACTGTTGGCACAGAGCACAGTGTGTACCGCTTTCTTTTGCACACCACTGCTTATGTTACTTGGGACGTTAATATTAATTTTTTTAGAAAGCCGGATAAAAAATGTTGCGCAGACCACAGATCCTTATTACCTAGGCTAGGTTTCCTGGCAGAGTAAAGAGCTGGGGGTGCTATGACTGACAGAGGTGCGTGAGCAAAGAGGAATGAATGGGAAAGGCGGAGGTAAGGATGGGAGTGGGAAGGGGATATTGTGACAAAAAAGAGGTCTAAACTGGAGGTACTGCGAAAAGAGAGGAGTGAGGGGGAAGAGCCTAAAAGTAGCCCAAAAGATCAAATAAAGGCTAACATAAAAGGTATTTTCAGTACTGATTTTATTTCTGAAGTATTAACATAATAACATAGTATATGATGGCAGATAAAGACCAGTATGGTCCATCTGATCTGCCCAGCAAGGTGGCAAGAGTAGGTGCACCTGCCACTCCGTACAGGTCACCCCTCCTCATGCCTTTGTTTAGGGATGTACCCACCGCTCTGTGTAGGTCACCCCTATTTGCTCAGATATAAGAGATAGTTAAGTTTATTTTGATTTTATCCTCTTGCTATAAAGGGATCCACTGTGTCTGTCCCATGCCATTTTGAATTCTGTCACTGTGTTTGCCCCCACCACCTCCATCGGGAGGGCATCCCAAGCATCCACCACCCTTTCAGTGAAAAAGTATTTCTTGACATTGCCTTTCAGTTTACCCCCTTGCAGCTTCATGTTATGCCCTCTAGTTTTACAGCTTCCCCGTCTTTGGAAGAGGGCTGTTTGTTCATTAATACTCTTTTTAAGAATTTAAAGTTCTGAATGATATCTCCCCTGTCCTTCCTCTCCTCTATCGTATACATATTTAGGTCTTCAAGTCTCTTCGCGTAAGTCTTCTGATGCAGGCTCCAAATCATTTTGGTCACCTTCCTTTGTGAGATATGATCTCCAAAACTGAACACAATATTCCAAGTGAGGCCTCACCAGTGACTTGTACAGTGGCATTAGTACCTCTTCCTTTCTGTTGGTAATTCCTCTCTGTATGCTACCCAGCATCCTTCTGGCTTTTGCCACCGCCGTGTCACACTGTTTTGCCACCTTGAGATCCTCAGAAACAATCACTCCGAGGTTCTTCTCCTGGTCTGTGCACACCAACCTCTCGCCTCCTATCGCGTTTCTGCTTCCCAAGTGCATGACACTGCACTTCTTCACATTGGTCTAATGCTTAGCAGTTATGATTTATTTTTCCAGCTTTTGTAGATATTTCCTCATGTTATCTTGTGTATTTTTTGTATGGAAATGTATCCAGACAAACAGGGGATATGTAAAATCGCATTAAGAAAATATGAAAAGGAGCTCAACTTTCTGATTAAAAGATTACTTGCCTGTTGCTGAGCCAGACCTAAGCTCTCAGCTCTGCCTCAGATAGAGAAATAAAACACAGACCTAGACATTAAAACGCAGAAGGAAGAGTAAGGGGGAAAAGCTTGCAGCCAAATTCTTTACCATGGGTTTGAGAGAGAACAGGAAGAAGGTCAAAAGAACATAAGATGCGGCTTGCTACATCAGAGCAAAGGACAGTAGAGCCCAGCATCTTGTCTCCGACAGCGGCCAATCCAGATTCCCAGACTGGGCAGGATCCCAAAGCATCGACCCATTGCATGTTGCTCACTCTCACTGAGAAGCGGAGACTTTCCCTACAAGGCTACTAATCTTTTACAGACTTTTCCTCCAGAAACTAGTCTACACCCTTTTTAAACCCAGCTATGCTAACTATTTTAACCCTCTGCAATAGATTTTAAAATGTAATTATGTGTATATTGAGCAAATTTATTTATTTTTATTTATTTAACATTTTTTATATACCGCGCTATTTGTTTTCAGTGCGGTTTACAAGTAACAGATCTGCACAATCAGAAAACACTGGTGTGCTTACATTATAACAGGGAAATTAAACTTGGAACAGGGGGTAATAAAACTATAACTATGTACACACAGTGGAACTATACTTTCTCCGATTATTTTTAAATGTGCTGCTTATTACTTAATAAGCCATAGCACTATTTGACAAAGTAAACAGCCATTCCTATTTATTTTCTACTTCACCGATGATGCCTACCATATTCCCTCACATCCATCTCTTCTTTATCATGTCTCTTCGTAATGCAAACAAAAGATGCTATATCAAATCGGTGAAACTAAAACTAAATTAAAGCTGTTAATATTCCTTCATAAGGAATACCCTTTATCATTTGGCTTGCCCTTCTCTAGTTCTGCTGCATCTTTTTTGGAGATGGAGCGATCAGGCCGACACACAATACTTGAAGTGTAGTTGTTGCACCATGGATCAATACAGAGCACTGCTTATTTATTTGGATTTAACTTCTATGTTTTCAAGGGCAGCTCAAGATGAGCTACATTCAGGTAAAGTAAGTATTTTCTTGTCCTCAGAGGGTTTACAATCTAAAGGCTAGATCAACTAATATGCATTAATTGAAGTTAGGCATTTCATTGGTAAATAAGCTCCTATCGACAGCTATGGAGCTTGCATTAAATAATGTCTATTAAATCATATTAACCCATGTTAGTAAATATAGCCATAATTTTATATCCAAGGCAATGAGGGATAAAGTGACTTGCTCAGGGTCACAAGAGCACTAGTGGGATTTGAAGCCTGGCTTCTCTGGTTCATAGGCCACTGATCTAAACATTACGCTATTCCTTCACTCTCTCATTAGTGTTCTCCTTCCTTTTTCTTGTATGTTTCTAATTTGTCTCTTTTCTTTCTATGCCTCCATTTCTTCCAACAATGTATTTGTCATAGGTTTTTCCCCCTTCCCTCTTCCTACTACCTGTTGCTGATTCTCTTTATCTCCTCCAGTCTTCCTGCACTATTTTCTCTCTCCTCTTCTTTCCTCTCCCTGTCTCCATCTTCCACCTGTATGCTTTCCACCGTGCTTTCTTTCCTTTGAACACATAGATAAACATGGTTTTAATGGAACAAAAGCAACACGGATTTAGCCAAGGAAAATCTTGCATCATCAGCCTGCTACATTTTGTGAAGATGTGAATAAACATGTAGCTAAAGGTAAGCTGGTTGACATGGTATATCTGGATTTTCAGACAGACTGCTGAAGAAATTAAAATGTCATGAGACAGAGGTTGTGCCCTATTGTGGATAGGGAACTGGTTAAAAGATAGAAAACAGAAAATAGAGATAAATGGCCAGTTTTCTCAAGGGAGGAAGGTGACTAGTGGAGGACCCCAGGGATCTGTGCTGGGGCTAGTGCTTTTTAACTTACTTAAAAATCTGGAAATGGACCTAACAAAGGAGGTGATTAAATTTGCAGATGATATCACATTATTTAAAGCTGTTAAACTGCATGTGAATTGTGAGAAATTGCAGGAGGACCTTCTGAGACTAGGAGACTGGGTCTTGAAATGGCAGAGGAAAATTTTAATGTGGACATGCAAAGTGATGCAGATAGGGAAGAAGAATCCAAACTATAGTCATACGATGCAGGGTTCCACATTAGGAGTCCATTGAAATGTTATGCCTAGTGATCGGTGGTGGCCAAAAAAGCAAACAGAATATTAGGAATGAAGAATAGAATAGAAAATAAAATGAAGAATATCACAATGCCTCTGTATCTCTTCATAGTGAAACTGCACTTTGAGTACTGTGTGCAATTCTGAACGCTGTATCTCAAAAAAGGATAGAAAAGGTACAAAGAAGGGCAACTATAACGATAAAGGAAAAGGAATAACTCTCCTGAGAAAAAAGGCTAAACAGTTTAGGGCTCTTCAGCTTGGAGAAGAGACAGCTGAAGAGAGAGAGAGGTCTATAAAATCCTGAGTGGAGCAAGTAAACAATCGATTGCTCTTTCAGAACGTGCAAAGAGTAGTGGACACACAATGAAGTTACAACATAGTACGTTTAAGACAAATAGGAGAAAATATTTTTTCACTCAACATATTGTTGCTGGAGGATGTGGTAAAAACAGCATAGCTGGGTTTAAGGTTGAACAAGTTCCTGGAGAAAAAGCCAATAGATTGTTATTAAGGTAAACCTGGGGAAAGCCACTGCTTATATCTGTGGGTAAGTAACGTGGAACCTGGCACCTTATTGGATTCTTGTCAAGTTCTTGGTCCTGGATTGCTCACTGTTGAAAATAGGACTGTGTGGGTTTGGGCTTGATGGATTTTTCATCTGATCCAGTATAACATTTCTTATGTTCTGCTTTCTCCACTGCTCTTCCCAATCCTTTTTTTTTCTCCTCTACATCTTCTGCTGTTTCCCTGAACCCTCTCTCCTTATTCCTGTGCCTTCATTCCCCCCCACCCCAACACTTTGTCCTGCATATTCTGCAGCCCACCTGCTTCAAACTTTACCTCCTGAATTTTCCTTGCTGTCCTCATTTTCAATTAAGAAATATTTCTGCATATTACTTTCACCCTTATCCTATGTCCCCTTGTTGCAGAGCTTTCTTTCACAAGAAAGAGGCACTCTTCCTGTGGATTTATTCCATGAAGATATTTAAACATCTCTATCATATCTCCTCTCTCCCGCCTTTCCTCCAAAGTGTACATATTGAGATCTTTAAGTCTGTCCACATATGTCTTATGCAGGGGCGGTTCTATAATGAGGCTGAGTGAGGCGGTGACCTCAGGCGGCAACGTTTTGAGGGCGGCAAAAAATGACCCCCAAAAAGACCGTCTCTCTTGGCCTTCAAAACTGAAACAAAAAAAGGACTGGAAAAACTGCTGATGCTGCTTATTGGCAGCAGCAGAATCAATCGCTCCACACCCTCCCCTGCTGCCCTGGAAGAGCCCTGCCGATGCCCCAGCTCACCTTTGCAGAGCCGCAAGAAGGAACAGTGTTTCTCTTCTTTTCCACAACTCTGTTAAAGTTGAGCCCACTGATGCTGAGGGTAAACAAGGCATTTCCTGTCTCGCGCGAGATAGGGGAACTTGGACTGGAAATTGGCTGAGAGGTCTGGTAATGGGCTGAACTGGGCTGGGGGGGTGGTGGTTATCACTGGAAATAGCCTGATTGAGGGGGTTAGGACTTGTAATGGGCTGATGGGGAGAGCGGTTAGGACTGGAAATGGGCTGATCAGGGGGGTTAGGACTGGAAATGGGCTATGTCTAGAAATAAGCTGATCGAGGGGGGGAGGGCTAGGACTGGCAATAGGCTGATCAGAGGGGGTAGGACTGGTAGTGGGATGATGGAAGGGCTAGTACTGGAAATGGGATGATGGGGGGGCTAAAACTGGAAATGGGTGCTTAAGGGGGGCTATTACTGGTAATGGGTTAATCAGGCGCGGTTAGGACTGGAAATAGGCTGATTGGGGTGGGGCTAGAACTGGTAATAGGCTGATGGAGGGCTAGCACTGGAAATGAGCTAGGATTGGTAGTGGGCTGATGGAAGGGCTAGCACTGGAAATGGACTGATGGGGAGCTAGGACTGCAGTGGGCTGATAAGGGGAATAGGACTGGAAATGGGCTGATGGGGGGGAGGAGAGAGTTGCTGGCACTGGAAGAAGACTGGGGGCTCGAAATGAAAATGGGCTGATGGGGGGAGGGGAGGAAAGTGCTGCTGGCCTGGAAGAAAACTAGGGGCTAGGAGTACAAATGGGCTGATGCAGGGGGATGGGAGAATAGGATTGTAAGGTAGCAGATGCTGAGAGGGTCTGCCAAGGGAAGGAGGGGCAGGAAAGGAGCTGACACAGAGAGAGAGAGGAGGGGCAGGAATGGAGATGGCACGGGGGGAGGTGGGGCAGGAAGGGAGCTGACACAGGGGGAAGGAGGGGGCTGGAAGGGAGCTGACACCTGGGAATGGTACTGAAGGGGGATTGAAAGGGAACTGACACTTGGGGATAAGGCTGGTAGGTGGCTGGATAATGGGGAGAAGGCTGGAAGGGAGGGGGCACTGGGGCTGGAAGGGAACTGACGTGGGGATAGCACTGGAAGGGGGGTGGACAGAGGGTAGAGTGACTGGAAGGGAGCTGATGGGGGTGGAGGGGTTGGCACTCAGAGTGGAACTGAGCTGATACCTGCGATGGTATTTGGACTAGAAGGGGCTGGACAATGGGTGGAAAGAGGAGGACTGGAAGGGAATGGACACCAGAGGCAGTCCTGGGAATGCAAGGCAGTTGACACTGGAAAGTACTGGGAAGGGAGGACTGGAAAGGGAGATGATACTGGGGAGGGTTACTGGGACTGGAAATAGGCTGATGGAAGGAAGTGAAGAAAACAAAAGAAGAGATAAGAAATGGCAGATGGACCATAGACCATAGAAAGAGAGCTAAGAGAAGACAGGAAAGCAGAAACCTCAGATCAAGACCAGCATGATCAGAGAATACTATTTTATTTGTGCTATCTTTATATTTTACACATTATGGGGAACTGCATCTCTTATTTATCTGATGTTGCACTGCATGCAGAGTCTGGTGTTTTGGGGTTTCACGTTAATTTTTGTCTATATATTTTTATTTTAGTTTGTAGTCACTTATTCTGCACTTGGTGAGGGTCTGGGTTCTGAATGTGTTATGTTAACATGAAGTTTGTACATAGGGATCTATACTGTACTGCAGTAATTTGACTTTTTGAGCTTTTCAAATAAGTGTGTTGCTTTTTTCTGGGTAGGTCCCTTGTATGAATTTTGGAAGTTTATGTGTAAGTGGCTTTTCATTAATCAAATTTAATGTTTTATTATTATGTTTGTTTTACTGTAACATCTGTTATACTAAATTGCATGTGTATGTTTATTTTATTTATTTAAACAGTTTTCTATATCACCTTATCCTTCACTACAAACAGGTACTGGATACATTCCCTTGTCCCCAAAGGGCTCACAACCTGAGGCAACGGAGGGCTAAGTCTTGCCCAAGGCCACAAGGAGTGTCTATAGGACTAGAAATCTCAGTCCCTCCAGTCTGAGATTGCTGTCCCCAGGTGGGACTTGAACCCCTGGCCCTCCAGCCTGAGGTACCATGTCCTAACCACTAGGCCACTCCTCCCTGCTGTTTAGAAGCTACCTAGGATTTTAGATGGGCGGCATATACATTTAAAAATAAAGTATACTAAATTTATGCACATGATGTCACAGTGAGTCTCTGCACATGACCCTGCATCACTGGGAGATAGAGGAAAGCAGAAACCTCAGATTGGGACCTACATGATCAGTGAATAAAATGGTCAGACAACAAAGTTCAAAGAAATTTTATTTTCAAAGTAATTATCTGACTTGGTGCTTTTTTTATATTTTATACAGTACATGGAAATGCATCTCTATTTCTCTGGTATTGCACTGTATGTAGAATCTGGTTTCTTGAGGTTGCAGTTTAATTTTTATCTACATGTGTTTATTTTTAGGTTACGGTCACTTATTCTGTACTTGGTGAGGGTCTGTGTTCTGAGTGTGTGACCAAGACCAGGTGTTCTGTTAACTTGGAGTTTGTATGTAGGGATCTGAACTGTAATAATCTGAATTGTTCAGCTTTTCAAACAGGTGTTTGGATGTTCCAAGGCCCACTGTAATATTTACAGTGATGCTTTTTATTGATGGTCTCCTTATGTGAATTTTGAAAGCTGGTGCTGATATGGTATGGTAGATTTGCTCTATAGATACTCGGTGACTTTGTTGTAGGGTTTTATTTTAGTTCACAATATGCCTAATCTCGGAGAATGTTTGTTGTTGTTAGTGAGATGATCAGAATCAGATTTTTTTTTTTTTTAATATTGAGTTCTGTGGGTGAATGTCCTTGTTCTGCTCTGCACTCACTGTTGAAGGGGATTCTGTGGATGCAAAATATATGTTCAAAAAGAAAAGGCAAGAACCATATAACAAAATAAGTTTATAACAAAATAAAAATGAGTTATAATTTAGTTTTATAAACTATGCTGTGGTTCTTGCTCTCTTTTAGTTTGTTGGTGTGCAAACATCTTGCATTTCCTCCATTTTAATCTAATCGGCTTTTTGGTCTGGTTCAGTCCCTGACTGGAGTTTTGAGAAAGCTTCCCCCCCCCCCCCCAACCTCCTATGGGGAGGGTACCATCTCATCCTTCGCCTTAGGCAGCAGATTTGTCTTGAGCCGCCCCTGGCCTTATGAGGAGGTTCTCTGACCATTTTGGTAGCCACCCTCTGCACCAACTTCATCCTGTTTATATCCTTTTGGAGGTGTGGTCTCCAGAATTGCCCACACTACTCCAAATAAGGTCTCACCTAAGACTTATACAGAGGCACTATCACCTCCTCCTTCCTACTGGCCATTCCTCTTCCTGTACACCCAAGCATCCTTCTGGCTTTTGCCATCACCTCTCTTGTATAACATTGGTGCTGCTGGGATGGGTTGATGACGTATTTATATGCTCCCTGGAATGTATAAAATATGAACCGCCCTTTTTAACTGTTGGAATAAACTTACGTGCTATTTATGTGTGAGTGTGTGTGTTTGTTCTCCTGGGATCCCAGACAGAGAAGGTAAGGTAATTCCTCGGCCCAGAGAATTAGAGGACGTCCCAAGGGTAAGTGCTGGGAAAGGAAAGAACAAATACACTTACAACCTCTTCTACCTGTGTAGCCACATTAAGATCATCAGAAACAATCATGCCCAGGTCCTGCTCTTCTTTTGTGGACAGAAGTACTTCACCCCCTATACTGTATCGCTCCCTTGGCTTTTGCAGCCCAAATGCATGACCCTGCATTTTTTAGCATTAAATCTCAGCTGCCAAATTCTTGACCATTTTTCAAGCTGAGCGAGATCCCTCCTTATGTTATCTACTCCTTCCTGGTTGTTTACTCTATTGCAGATTTTGGTATCATCTGCAAACAAGCAAACCTTATCCAACAGCCCTTCAGCAACATCACTAACAAAATTGTTAAAAAGAATTGGATCAAGGACAGATCTCTGCAACACACTACTGGTTACATCCTTCTCCTCAGAGTGAGCTCCATTTACCTGTACCCTTTGTCATCTCCCACTCAACCAATTTCTATCCCATAGAGTCTATTCCTAGAATGCACAATTTATTTATAAGTCATCTGTGTGGAATGGTATCAAAGGCTGTACTAAAATCTAAGTACACCACATGTAGGACTCTCCCTCAGTCCAACTCTCTAGTCGCACAGTCAAAGAAATTAATTGAGTTTGTCTGATAAGACTGCCCCTAGTTAAACCATGCTGCCTCAGATCCTGCAATCCATTGGACTTCAGAAACCTCACTATCTTCTGTTTTAGCAGCTTTTCCATTAATTTACTCACCACAGAGTTCAGACTAACTGGCCTGTAGTTCTCAACCTCATCCTTACTTCCACTTTTGTGTAAAGGGACGACAAGCACCTTTCTCCAATCCTCAGGGACCACTCCCAATTCTAAAACATAGGAAAAGGTAGACCATGGAACTTCCCCATGTTCCTTCAATATTCTCGGATGTATCCCATCCAGCTCCATTGCTTTGTCTACTTTTAGTTTAGCTAGTTCTTCACAAACAGGCTTCTGAAAATCGTTCATCACCTTTACCACTGTTCCTATTTGTGGATGTCTTCTGAGGTATTGCTCCTAGCCCTTCATCTGTGAACACCTCTCTCTCCTATCCCACTAACAACTCCTTGAGGTATTGTCCCATCTCGGCAAAATTAGTTTTCCTGAAGTCTAGGACTCTCACTTTTGAATTACTTTATCAGCCCTCTTCCTAATACTGAACCACTCCATCTGGTGATCACTGGATGGAAGATGACCCCCCACTATAACATCAGAAACATTTTCCATTGATAAGCACCATATCCAGTATGGCCCTGCATGTGTGGGTTCTGTTACCATTTGCTGGAATAATTCTCCTTGTAGAGAATCCAGGATCTCTTTACTTCTAGATGACACTGCAGCAGGGACGTGCAAATCAACATCCAGCATATTGAAATCATCTATTGGTAGCACGTCTGCTTTCATGGCAATAATGTGAATGTCTTCCATTACATCTCTGTCTACTTCTTCTGCCTGTGAAGAAGATTTGTATATCACACCAATGCAAATGGATTCCCCATTCCCTCTCTCTAGTTTAACCCATAGTGCCTCCGCCGTCTCTGGTAAGCCCTATAATTTTGTAGCTTTAATATGATTTCTTTTTGCATATAGTGCCATTCCTCCTCTCCTTCTTTCTACCCTGTTCTTCCTGAATAAAATATAGCCCATTATAATTACATCCCAGTCATGGTTTTCCGTGAACCATGTCTCCGTAACTGCCACTAAATCCAAGCCAGCCTCTTCCATTAAAGCCTCAACATCTGGGATCTTTTTTTCCTATGCCATGGGCATTCGTGCACATTGCTTTCCAGACATTGCCCCCTTTACCCATTTCTACAGATTCCTCCTGAGATCTTGCTCTTACACCTTTTTTTCCCTTTTCCACCCTTTTTCTGTGAATGCTTTATCCACTCCTCTTATACCTCCTGCCAGCTTGATCCCTAGGATTTTCATGTTCTCCATTCTCCAGTCTAATCTTCTCTCCCAACCATATTAGTCCCAGATGCTTTCTCTTGTGTCTTCTCCAGCCCTCGCTTTTCAATCCTTGGGAAAAAGGCAGCAAGGTGAGTGGGGGTGGCGGTGGTGATGATGGAGTGAAAGAGGGGAGGAAAGGGAAGGGACTGGATTGGGGAACGGAGAAGCTCTTCTCTGTTTTGCCAGTTCCAGCCTGCCCTCCTCACCTCTTAGTTTCGGCATGTTATCTGCAAGGAAAAGGGCTAGGAGTGGCTCTTGATCTTCACTACACCAGTCTCCCCCCCCCCTCCTTTCTACCTTCCATCCCTTTTCCCTGAACTTTCTGCCATGTACACTATCCCAATCGTATTTTTCCTTCTCTGTCAACCCCTGCCCTATCCCTAGCTCTCTACCTCCCACTCCTTC
Source organism: Ichthyophis bannanicus (assembly GCA_033557465.1). Lineage (NCBI taxonomy): Eukaryota > Metazoa > Chordata > Amphibia > Gymnophiona > Ichthyophiidae > Ichthyophis > Ichthyophis bannanicus. Next base: position 80,039,553 of record CM066048.1, read on the forward strand.
ACCCCACATTCCCATCTTATGTCCTTCCTCTCTCTCTCTCTCTCTCTCTCTCTCTCTTCTCTGGTGTCCTCTCACCCCCAAATTAACCTCTTTGCCCCTCATTTCACATACCTCTCTCTTTCTTTCCTGCTTCCCACCCACTGCCTACCCCTTCACCCTGCACCTTCCCTTCTGTCTACCTCTACTCCTGTCTTTCTTCCACTTCTTCTGTTTTCACCCTTTTTTGCCCCTTACACTATCTAGCCAGTATCATTATGCCCCGTCAGGCTTCCACTGTCTTTCCCTTTCTCATGGTATTCAATTCCCCTCTTTCCCCGCCTTGTCCAAGAATATTAGCCAGTTTCTCACCCCTCACTCCCAGCAGGCATCAACCAGGCATAAAGAAAGGCTCCCCTTAGTCCCTTCTCCTGCCTTCTGTGGCCCTCCACATCTCCCTCTCTGATGTGAGTTTAGTGGCAGGTTGAGTTCCAGGGACGTTCAGTGTCGTCAGCAGCAGCTTTGCAGGTTTGAGCATGGGAGAGAAGGAGTTCAATGGTGGAGGCAGAAGCTTTGGGAGACTCGGGTGTGAGGCTGTCACTTCGGCAATAGCAGTAAGGGCTCCCAAACATTAAGTGGGCTCCACATGCGACTCAAGTATGAGGCAGCAGAACAATGGAGGCTGAGGAGCAGCAGGGCTCGTGGAACGTTATTAGATGCTCTAGGCCAGGGGTCACCAACCTGTGGCCCGCGAGGTCCCTTCGTATGGCCCGCGAGGCTCTACCCCGGTGCGGCCCGCCAAGGAATTTACACGATGGGGAGCGAGGAGGAGCTTACCTTCCTGTTCCCTGCAAGTCTCGTCATCAGTCCAGTGGAGAACGCCGTTTCCCTCGCCGTCCCCTGCTGGGATATTGGGTTTCAGCTGCATTCCAACCCAGATGGCTGCTGGGGGGTGGGGCCACCAGGCCGTCCCGTCCAATCAGCACGGACCCCCAGGGAGATTGACAGCCTTACCCAGTGTCTTGGTTTCAGGGCAACATGGCGTGGAGCGACAGGCAGGAGCTGTTTTGTAAGCAGCTGCATAGATTGGCTGTGGAAACTCCGATTTTGACTCCCTAAACGGCCTTTGGGGCAGCAGCTGTGAGTAACCTGGTCAGTGCATCGCAAGACTTGCAGCAGGGAGCCAGGGCTACGGCTCTGTCCCGGTCAGAGCTCTGGGGAGAAGGAGTTCACTAGCAATGTCTCTTCGTGCGGCCCTGCTTCAGTTAACGTGTGCTAACAAGCAGCCCGGCGGGTGCCAGACGCTTGTGCTGGTTAACAAGGGGGGTGCGGCCCGCGAGGCTCCCGGAAGTCGGCTGTGCGGCCTGCGGCCCTCTGGAGGTTGGTGACCACTGCTCTAGGCAACCCTTCACTCTTGCACCCTCTCACAATGAACTTTTAAACCCCTAGCAGCCCCCTCCAAGATTGTGATAATTAAACTCGGTTATAATCATCTCAACCAGAGCACTGGTTTGGGAACTAAGAGACCAGGATTCAATTCCCTCTAGCACTCCCTGTGCCCTTGGGCAAGTCACTTAACCCTCCATTGCCTCAGAAAATTCCAAGTTATCAATGTCCCTGTTTCATGTACATTACCGAGTTTAACTTGCAATGTAAACCGCTTTGACAGAAATGACAAAGCGGTATAAAAAAAACCTGTTAAATAAAATAAAAACAAATTTTCAAATTGCCCATTCTTCCTATAGGAAAAAGTAAGTACTGATGAAGCTTTGAGTTTGTGCAGCAGTTAGAACCCATTTTTTTGCTTTGACAGTAGTTGCTTTTCACCGTCCCCCAGAAAGTGCCACCCTAGGTGACCACCTAGTTTGCCTAGTGGTTGCACCGGTCCTCAGTAGCAGGTATATTAACCAGTTTCCCCTCGGTATGCTACCTGCATCTTCTACACCTTCCTTCTGCCTCCTCTGATGCTGCACTACATGATTGCTAATGAATGAGTAACTACCAGTTCTGCTCCTGGTGCAGGAAGAGAAAGTTCTATGATGTGTTTAGCATGGGGCACTGTGACAGAGAGAGGAGTAAGTGTGTGTCGGGGGGAGGGGAGGGAGGCTGTGAATATGGTATGATAGAGGAGTGCTCCACCTGAGAGAAGTGAGGAGGGAGTGTAGATCATGATTATCTTAGCAGACAGAGAAGTGAGGAGAGGGAGACATAAGGAGGACAGAGGGAGGGGTGCTGTCCGAGAGGAATGAAGGGAAGTGCTATGACATAGGTGTGGGAGGGGAGCAGATGTGACAGAGTAAGAGGGCAGTCTTATGGCAAAGGTATAGGTTCTGAGACAAAGTGAAAACAGGAGCTGACAGAGACAAGGAGGGGGAAGAGCTCCGAAAGAAAGGGATGAGAAGGGGCCTGTGATGCACTGAATGAAAGTAGTGCTATGATAGAGAGAATGGAGGTGCAACCCAGCAGTTGGGGGTTGCTGAAACGGACAGGGTGCAAGGCTGTGATGTGGAGTATGGGTGGGATGTTGTGACAAGGAGAGGACTGAGTGGAGTGCGGTGACAGAAGAAAAAGTGGGAACAGTTTGGGAGTGCTGTGGCACGGGAGTGAGGGAGTGATCTTGCAATGGAGAGGGGTGTGAAGGGAGAAGGCTATGACAAGGAGTGAAATGAGAGGTGTGCTGTGGCAGCTGGAGAGAGAGGAGGACAGAAGTGTGTGTGGGTAGGAGAGAGGGCAAGGGTGGGGGGGAGTATTCTGACAGACAGGATGCAATTACAGAAAAGGGATGAAGGGGGACACACTGTTACAGAATAGCAAGGAGCTAATGCTTTGACAGAGCAAGGAGTGAAGAGGAAGTGTAGTGGCAGAGGAAGGGGTGCTGTGACAGAGGAGGGGGGGGAGAGAAGAGATGTGATGGAGAAATAAGGGTCATGTGCTATGAAAGAGAGAGGGAGCGAGTGCAGTGGCCAGAAGGGTGAAGGGGAAGTGAGGGTAGAGCTGTAACAGAGAGAGGGGTGTGGGCTATGACAAACAGAGGTGATGTGTGGCAGAAGTGAGAAGGGAATGCTGTGATACAGGTTTGAAAGGGAAGCTGTGACCAATGGCATTGCCACAGCGCGGCAGGTACCCTCGCCCCCCAAAAATGGCTGTCCCTTCTTTGCCACCCTGAGACACCAGGCTGGCACAGGTATGAAGGAAAAGAAGAAACAGTGATGGCATCAGAATCGGCTCTATGGGTTGGAGTTAAACATTCGAAGGAAGCGGCATGCTCCAAGTGACTGTTCTCTCCTCCCTGCTGTTGCCTCCCTCTCCCTTTCTTTTCTAGTCCATTGCATCCAACCCTGCCTTTGCTTAAGGGGCTGCTGCCTCTTCTCCCCTGCAGTCTTCATGGTTCCGGCAGCAGAAGGAGCCTCTGGGATGTGGTTAGAGGTAGCAAACTGAAGAACAAAGGGGCAAGAAGACATGAACAGTAAAGAGATTTGAAGCTTCTTCAAGTTGGAAAAAAGAGAAGTGTGGCATAGGACAGGGATTTTCAGAAAGCCTTTGACAAGGTCCTTCATGAGAGACTCTTGGTAAAACTAAAGAGTCATGGGATAGGAGGCAGTGTACTATTGTGGATCAGGAACTGGTTAAAAGATAGAAAGCAGAGAATAGGGCTAAATGGCCAATTTTCCCAATGGAGAAAGGTGAATAGTGGAGTACCCTAGGGATCTGTGCTGGGTCTGCTGCTTTTTAACATATTCATAAACGACCTGGAAGTGGGAATAACGAGTGAGGTCATCAAATTTGCAGATGACACAAAATTATTCAAAGTTGTTAAAACACAAGAGGGTTGTGAAAAATTGCAAGAGGACCTTGATAAATTGGAAGACTGGACGTCCAAATGGTAGATGAAATTTAATATGGGAGAACAAGTAAAGAAAAGAGATTTGGGGATTGGGTAGGAATGGGAAGAGCAGGGACTCCGAGAATGTGAGAAGACTAGGTTTTCTGGAACTGGGAAATTGAGATAAATGGGGACTCAGGAGAGAGAGGGACTCTAAGGGTGCAAAGTAGAGTGGGGACTCAGGATAGAGTAGAGACTTGAAAATGAAGATGAAAAGGAAGACTTTGAGCAGGGATTTGAGGGGCAGAGGGAACTTAGCAACTGGGTTGGTATGATTGAGACAGTGTTATATGTTCTGGGGGTATGAGTCGAAGTGTGAGATGGGGTAAGAGAAGAGGATGTGAAAATGTTGGAGGACTGAGGCAAGGGTGAAAGGCAGTGGAAAAATATGGAAGTGCTGCGGAGAGATGAAAGAGGATAGGAATGGGCTGGGGAGGTAGTGAAAGAAGGGTAATAGGCTGGGTGGAGTGTATGATATAGAAGAAAAGGGCTGAATGCAGGAGAGGGCATAAACAAAACAGAACTAGAGCTAGTGAAATCAAAGGTAAAGGAAAGTAGCTGAGGACTGGAGAAGGGGGTAAATACAGAGTGGAAATGAGGAAGTAGGGAGTTGGAGGAATAATAGGCTGAGGATGGTGCGAGAGTGGGAAGGTGGTCAGAGTGGTAAATGGAAAGCTGATAGGTGAGAGGTGAAGAAAGAGATTAAGAACTGGAAATGGAGGCAAGGAAGAATGAAATGAATAGTAGAAGAGAGATGAAAGGGAAAGATCAATGTCGGAGACAGATATATTTATTTATTTATTTATATTTCTTATATACCGCACTATTTGCAATCAATATAGGGAAGGAAGTCAAGCAGAACATAAGAGCATATAATAAAACCATGCTGAGTCAGATCAAAGTCCATCATGTCCAGCATTTTGTCTCTGACCGTGGCCAATCCAAGTCACAAGTGGCCAGCAGATCCCCAAAAATAGATTACATTTCTTATTTCAAGGGATTAGTGATGGCTTTCTCAGGTCTGCCTAGTTCATAATTTTTTATGGACTGTTTCTCCAGAAACTCGTCTAAGCTTCTTTAGAACCCTGCTATGTTAGTCGCCTGACTGCATCCTGCGGCAACAGATTCCTCGGCTTAATTGTGCACAGCATGAAAAAATAGCTATGATTTTTCAGTCTACTGTTTCATGCAGTGTCCTCTTGTTTTAGTATGGTTTAAAAGGTAAACAACCAATCCTTATTTTAACCATTCCACCTCGCTCATTATTTTATGAATATCTACCCATATCCATTCTCACATGTCTCTTTTTCGAAATGAAGTGCCCTAACTTGCTTAGCCTCTCTTGATAACGGAGAAGTTCCATTCCCTTTAGCATTTTTGCCTCCCTTCTCTAGTTCCACTACATCTTTTTCTAATAAGGTGACCAAAATTGCACACAGTAAATGAGCTGTGGTTGCACAATGGATCTGTACAGAAGAGAACGATATTCTCAGTTTTGTTATCCATTCATTTTTGAATAATCCTTATCATTCTATTTGCTTTTTGACAGCTGGAGCACACTGGACTGAAAATTTCAGCATATTGTCCACAATGACTTTAAGATCTTTATCTTGAGCGGTGATTCCTAACTCAGCATCCAGCATTTTGTACCTGTAGTTTGGATTATTTTTTCCCCTATATGCATGACTTTGCACTTGTCCACATTCAATTTCATCTGCCATTTAGATGCCCACTTTCCTAGTCTCACAAGAGCCTTCGGCATGTCCTCCCAGTTCTCTGCAGTTTTAACAATTTTGAATAATTTTGAGATATGAAAATTGGGTTTAGCTCATGGTCTTTTCCACAAAAGTTCAAGATGAGTTACATTCAGGTATAGTGGGTATTTTTCTGTTCCCAGAGGGCGTACAATCTAAGTTTGTACCTGAGGCAAAGGAGGGTTAAGTGACTTGCCCAAAATCAGAAGGATCCGTAGTGGGATCTGAATCCTGGTTGCCCTGGTTCTAGCCCACTGCTTTAACCATTAGACTACTCTCCACTTTTGTGTCATCTACAAATTTAATCTCTCTGCTCCTTTCTTTGGATCATTTATGAATATGCTAGACAGCACAGGCTTGGTACAAACCCTTGAGATATTCCACTCTTGACCTTTTTCCCTTTGGAAAACTAACCATTTTGCCCTACTCTCTATTCCTGTCTTAGCCAGTATGTAGTCTTCTCTTGACTCTCTAATTTTCTGAGCAGCCTCTCATGAGGGACTTTGTCAGATACATTCTGAAAAGCCAAATACATTATGGGGGTTATTCTGAGCCATGAATAGAGGGGATGGATGGTCCAACGGGACGTCCATCCCCACTATTCTTACTGGCTCCTGCCCCCGACTAACTTCCCTGCTGGTTGTGTGGGGAAGTTGGATGGGGGCGGGGAAGGGGTGGAGAGTGGGCAGGCAGAGGCAGTCACCGGCTCTGGACATATAGGGCCGATTCTGATGTTGGCCCTGTACGTCCAGGGCTGGTGAAATGTCCGGGGATTTTATTCCATCTCCAAGGTGGAATAACTTCCCTGGATTTTTTATTTTTTGATGGCCCGTGGCGCAGATGGGGCAGGAGGCCAGAGTTTATTCCCCACAGCCTGGCCCTGGCCTTAGGAGGCCAGATTGGGGGTTGGGCTGCAGGGAATAAACACTTTTCTTTGGCGGCAGGCATCGTGGCTTTTAAATGGAGCCGCAGTGCCATAGTAACATGACGCCATAGCGCCGCGGCTCCATTTAAAAGCCCTGACTGAGTTAGCTGGGGACAGTCCTGCATGTGCAGGCCGGACTGAATCACAGTCCCAGCCTGCACATGCAGGACTATTCACGATTCTGATCCTGTGGGGCTAGAGGTGCTCTGGGGGATCAGAATCATTATCCCCACTGTGTGTCCGGTGCAGACCGGACACACAGAGGGGATCTAAGTCCAGGAGGGAATCGGGCCCTATGGAGGTTATTTTAAAAGCACCCCCACGTCTAAAAAGCATTCCTATGTAAATCTCATTCCAGAACAGGGGCTTTTTAAACATGGGGATACTTATCACATTAGAATCTCTGGAGGCACAGTGAGGGTGGGGAGAAGGAATGGTTTAGGCAGGTGTTGGGGATGAATTCACAATTATTCCAAAAATCATAGACATTGACATTTATGGTATATTCGGTTTACTACTGTATACCACCTCTTGCCAAGTATACAAAGTAGTTTACTAATATAATATAATATAATATAAAAAGAAAGAGTTGGGAAAATGAAAAAGGAACCCAAATCAGTCAATAGGACAGCGAAAGCAGGAGACAACAGAGAGAGGGAAGCATGTGGCTGATTCAAACATCATAAAAAATGCTCACTCAAGAAAATCAGACATTCTAGTGAAATCTCCCAGGTGGGGATGACACCCCCCGCCCCCCCCCCCCCTCAATTTGGTATAGTCTATCCTTGAAGTACAAATGCTTGTTTGAACAGATGAGTTTTAAGTTCTCACTTAAAGTGATTGAGAGAAGACTGCAGATGAAGCTCAGCAGGGAGACATTGTACAACGATGGGATAAGAAAGAAAAAGGCAGAATATCTCATGATTTCATACCGGGCTCGGGTTGACGAGGGCAAGCGTAGTCTATTCCCATGCCTTGACCAAAAAGAGCAAGCTGGGTATGACAAGAGATGAAAAGTAGTCTGAGGCCATTAGATATAGGGCCATATACGTTAGGAGAAGGATTTTATAGTGAATACAGAATTTTACCGGAAACCAATGATGTTGAAAAAGGAATAGGGGTGCATGATCGTACTTGCGGGCCTGAGTGAGTATATGAATAGCAGTATTTTGTACCATTTAGAGTCTCTTGATCCCCAAAGAGGACAAACCAGAAAAATCAGAATTACAGTAATCTAACCTAGATATTACTGTAATGATAACAATGATAAATTATGGTTTATAGTTTATTATTTAATATATCATCTTTAACCAGTGGCAGCAAAGCGGCTTACGAAGCAATACTAGTAGTGCTAGTAAGGTTGAAAAGCACAAAAAGGAGCATAAAGGGAGGAGTAGAGGAAACAGAAGGGGAGGGAAGAGCAGTGTAGATCAGCAGCTCCGGGTTTTTACCTGCCGTCATGTTTCTATGTTTAATGAATTAAGCCTCCGTTAATTAATCTCCTTGTGCCAATACTTTGAGAAAAAGGATAGCTGTCCTCAGCCACATATAAATACCTGCTAGGAGGGGCAGATATCTAGGTTGTCTGCCCTCCCTTCCCTCCTCCTGATCACCTCCCTCCTATCTGGAAGTTCTCCCTGTTGCTCCACAAAACTTCAATCTCTCCCTGACCTCCCATCACATCCGATCTCTCCTCCCAACCACACAGGCATCTGATCTCACCCTCCCCCCCCCCCCCCACTTCCCCAAATGCTGCTCTCAGCATCTTCCAACACCATCCTTCAATCCCCACCCAGGCTTACTAGGTGTTCCCAAGTCCATAGTGGGAACAGGAGCAATGTCCACTTGCCCCTGCTTTTCATGCGCTGGGTTCAGAAATAGCACTGATGATCCCTAGAGGTAATTTTGCAGTACTGATGATGGGAATGACCTCAGGGAGGGTCAGTGTTGCCAATGAGGGGATTGGTGAAGGGGTGTAGTAGGGGAAGAGATTTCCTTTAGGAGGATATCAGATTGCTTTGAGAGGGGGAAGGGGGGATTGGATGCAGTTGAGGGGCTGGAAGGAGAGATCTAATGTGGTGGAAAGTCTAGGGGGGAGGAGATTAAAGTCTGGTGGGACAATGAGGAGGACAGCCATATGGGGAGGTAATTGGGGGGGGGGGGGGGTGAACCGGTGGTGCTGACATGAGTGCACAGGCAGATTAGAAGCAGCAATTTTAAGAAGTTGTTCCTATATATGTGGGAGAATTTTGACACCTTTTTTCCAACATGCAGCTTCTTAAAATCACTTCTCCCCCTGAGTATGGAGTATCATATGTGCAGTCCTGTACCTATTTTACAAGAGGTTCTTCATTTGGCAGAGCCTCTTGTAAAATACTTTGGGAATTCTCCACGTTCTGACCTGAGCATATGAATTCCCCTATCCTGTCCTATCTAGAATGTGCCTTTATATCAACCAGCTTATCTTTACCCCCATATTTGTTTACACGTTTTTGAAAAATCTTTAAAAAAATAAGACATGAGACTTTCTCCCACTATGCTCCTTGTGCCACTGGGCAAGTCTCTTAACCTTCCATTGCTTCAGGTACTATCTTAAATTGTAAGTTCCCTTGGGAAGGGACTTACCAACTGTACCTGAGTTACGTAACTTGCCTTGAGCTTCGATTTGGAAACGTGAATAATTTTAATCTAAAATCCAAAGTAAAAAACAGGAAATGGAAAGGCGACATTGCTAAAGGACTTAGAAGATGGATCAGTGGAAAGCAGAAAAGAAAAACGGGACAAGTGTGATTAGGCAAAAAAGATCACCAGACAACCAAGATAGAAAACATTTTGGGCACAATATTTAAAAGCATTTATCTGGGTAGCAGCACTTGCTACCCAGATAAATGCCGTTAAGCCCAATATTCAGCAACACTATTCAGATAATGCTACCATATATCATTACAGACTGCTGTGGCAATTTCCAAATAATGCCACAGCGGTCTGGGAGCAGAGTCGAGGAGGAGGTGTGATTTATCCAGGTAGCAGGATTGGAAGACTGGGCATAAAAATGGCAGATGAAATTTAATGTGGACAAGTGCAAGGTTATGCACCTAGGGAAGAACAACCCAAACTATGTTTACACGATGCAAGGACCTTGGTCTGATCCAGTATGGCATATCTTATGTTCTTATAATAACGAAACTGTGTATAAAGTTCATTAATACTTGAAGATCACTCATTCTTCTAGTAGAAATGATGGCAATGAGGAAGAGTATTTTCAATGTCAGAAACATGAGTAAAGCAGATTCCAAAGGTTCAAAATGGGACTTCTAAGAGAAGCAAGAACCAAGTTCAAATCCCATGCAACAGGGAACTTTTACAAAGGTGGTTTCACATGAAGAAGACCTTTCATAAAACTAGAGACTATGAGACTTTGCCACTGGAAAGTTATCTACCGAATCATGGTAAGCTGATACAGCACTGAAGACCACCCTTATTGAGGAGGTTTGAAGACCAAAATTGTGTAAATGATAGAGATGTTATAGTATGGCCATAGGCGGATACTTGATGGAGTCATGGCCATTAGAAGAGCACCATATTGAGAATCTCTTCCACTTGCAATCATATGTTCTTCTACTTGAAGGCTTTCAGATAGCTATTGATATGTCTTGAATAGGCTGTGGTAGGCCCAGAGCAGAAACTAGGGATTTCTCCATTTCCAGACTGTGAGAGACTTAGGATCATGTTTACTAAAGGGTTTAATGCATGTTAATGAAGTTAATGTGCAGTAAGCACCCACAGCCTTTTTGTGTCTATGAGCACAGTGACACTTAACATGCTTTAATGTCATTAAAGCGTGTTAACCTTTAGTAAACATGCCCTTTGAAGTCTAGATAAAAAAAATAGCCCTCTTGTTGAGTATCAAGTCTGAGAATAGTTGTCACTTAGGAGGAGGAAATATTGCTAATCTTTGAAGAAGGGGAAGCCCGTTCTGCCAAGGCAAGTAAGATACTTTAAGAATCATGGTGGCTTGGCTTTGCTGGAACTTGTGAAGAACCCTTGATGTGAGAGAAATCAGAAGATAAGCAGGGCCAGGGCTACCATTAGGCGAACTAGGTGGTCATCTAGAGTGCTGGCCCTTCAAGGGCACCCATTGCCGCTGCTGTCGCCCTTCTCGGGACAAACAGCTGTGGCAATGGGCACAAACGGCCTTGTGGTGCTTACCTTTAAACTTGAGCACCACAGGCCTATTTGCTTCTGCCAGTTTGATACCCAATGCTGACTTTCTGCTGCAAACAGGAAGTTGACATTGGGCGTCAGAGAGAGGGCGGAAGTAAACAGCCCCGTAGCATCAAATTTTTTAAAGATGAGTGCCTGGGGCTGTTTGTGCCCATTGCCACTGCTGCCTGCCTCGAGAGGGGTGGCAGCGGTGGCAATAGGAGACAGAGGGGGGGGGGACACAAGTAGATGAGGTTCTCCTAGGGCGCCTCATCTCCATGCAGCAGCCCTAAGAATAAGCAAAGAGGAATGTCCGCCAGAACATCTGGGGCTATTCACCAGACCAGTGGTAGAACTGAGCACAAAAGGGGAAGCTTTATGTTCTCCTCACTGGCAAAAAGATTTAACGTGAGGCATTTGCCATTCTTGAAACAGGGAACATAATAGAGTCAGATTTAGCAGAACTCTGCTTAGTCAGTCGGCTAACAGATTCTGTGGGTCAAGGATGTATATAGCCTGTAATTTGTTTCTTTATATATTTTTTAACATCTGCATAAACCATTTTGATAAAGCTTTGAAAGGTGGTATATCAGACTAATTAATAAGTAATTGGATTATTGACTGATCCTCTACAGACATCTGTAGAGAATCGATCAGTGGCAGACTTCTTCAAGATCCAATCCGTTGCAGGGGATCTTAGGAGAAACCGATTGGCCAGTACTACCTGATAGGATGGAGACAGTGAATAGGATAAAAGCAGGAAGACACCATGGTTATTATAAGGTAACTGCATGGCAAATGTAAGGGTCCTAGACTTCAAGAAAGCTCACATTTGTCAAGACAGGGGAATACTTAAGGTTAGTTGGATGGGAACTTCTGGGGGAAATGAAAAACCCTTGGGCAAAACTGAAAGGAGATATTTTAAGGGCAACAAGTACTTTTGTTAGGAAAGTAAATAAAAGTAATAGGAAAAGGCGGCCATTATTTGGTGGTAAATGTTCCCTGTAAAATAGTTTATCTCCAAGTTTAATGTAATTTCAGTTTGTTCAATGTAAACCGCCTTGATATCACGAAAGGCGGTATATAAGAAATATTAAATAAATAAATAAATAATTATTCTCAAAAAGTAGCTGAATAAATAAGGAATAAAGATTAGCCATAAAGTACAAGAGATTGCTGAAAGAGGAGGACAAAACAACAATATGTTTGTAACAGGAGGAAGTGTAAAATTGTTTTTGTTTAACTCTAGGGTGAAGGAAAGGAATATGTAGAAGCTTGTAAATGGGGGTGCTTGTTGTGAAAGTTCCACAATCTTGGCAAGGACATGAATTTACTTGACCTGCAAAGGATTGTGGGTCTTGTAGTTCCTTCACACAAAAACTAGCCGTTTAACAAGAATAAAGAATTGTAGTTGCTCGAGTGTAAAGCAGAAAACAGATTATCTCCAGGAACAAGCAGGAATGAGTCTTCACATATGGGTACGTCGGTACCGACGGAGTCTGCGCGGGAACGCTTCCCAGCGTCCAATCAAGAGCTTTTGGAAGCATCCCAGCACGCCTGCGCACTGCCTTCCCGCCTTTCCCAACTGCCTCTCCTCAGTTTTCGTTTTTCCGCGGAGCCGGCAGGACGTCCTCCTGTCACCGCAGAAAATTCTTATTTTTTATTTTTAGTTTTCTTGTGGTCGCGGCTGTCTTCTCGATACCACCGGTACCGACGGTGTTTTTCTTTTCTTTCTTGTAATTTTCAATGGGATTTTTTCTTCATAGTGTCCCACGGGGTCTTAGGCCTTTCAGGCCTCCCCTATTTTTTCCTTCATGGAACCGCCAGACATTTTCTCCACGAAATGTTCAGTTTGTGGCGGTAAAACTTTATGTTTAGACCCTCGAAGTCGGTGTCTAACCTGTTTGGGTCCTGACAACAGTTTGGTGAGAAGACATCTTCAACATCGAAAATCCCTCGATACAAGGGTGCCCTCCAACTTCGGGGCACCGTCCCCTTCTTCTTCCACTTTGATTCAGGTAACCCACAAACAGTCTGTTAAGACTAGCCAGTCCTCGAGTGGTACGTCTCATGCACAGCATGTAGACAGCTCCGGCTTTGCCCTCGATGGCCTCCTGGCTTCAAAACCCCGGCGGGAGTCTTCGGTCTCCAAAGTGGATAAGGGGTTTCAGGTTGTTCCTGGGGTTCCCCCCCACAGAACATACCTGAGCCGTGCACGGTGGTGGCATCCGCTTCGAGCGGTACCGATACCCCTGCATCGGCACTGGTGTTGGATGAAACACTCCTCACCAGGGATAGTCATCTGGCCTCCTCGGTGCCTTCTGGACCGATGGATACGTCCCAGATTGTCTTTCCCTTATCGGTTCCAACACCGATACTACCACCAACGTCGGTACCCTCCAGAGGTGCATCGACAGCCTCGCTTCCTTCGATGCCGAGTCTGGAATCGATCTCCAGTTTGGAGGACTGGGTACCGACTCGCCTTGGTACTGTCTCGCGGCGGTACCGAAGGCTCGGTTCCGATGACTCGGATCCACAACTCTCGGTTCCCCTGAGGCCGCTTGAGTTGCCACTGGTAGACCTTCATTCACCGGTATCGGACACGGTACCGAAGTCGGTACCCATGTCTTCATTACCCTCAGTCTGTGCCTTCCATGCTTCGCTTCTCAGGCTCCTTGCCCTCGATGCCGAGTTTGGAATCCATTTCTAGTCTGGAAGACTGGGTACCAATAGATTTTGGTACCGACACCGATCGATACCGGTGGCTCGGTACCGAGGATAGCAACCGGAGGTCTTCGGTTCCCTTGGTACCGATTGAAGTATCACCAATGACTACTCCGATGTCTTTGTCGAGCCCGACTCCGACATCGGTACCGGTCTTGACTTCAGTACCGGTATCCACAGTAGCATCGTGGCAAACCTCTACCATGCTTTTTTCACCAGCATCGCTCCATTCTATACCAAGCTTGGAGTCGATACCTAGCATGGACAATGTGGTAAGGACGGTTGCTGTCCCTGACAACCAGTCCAAGCAACTATCCCTTAAGCATTCCACACTGCACCCTGCAGGATCCTCTATTTCTATATCTCTGGATAACTCTGTGGCTGCTCAGGCTAGTTCTTTGGATCTAACCTGTCCAAGGGAGATTCCTGTTGGGGATCCCTCTTTTCAGAGTTTCCTCCTGGATATAGCAAGATCCCTTGCCATTCCTATTCCAGGACATGATCCTGCACCAGGCTCTGTTTCCACCAAAGCAAAGGACAACATAATGCTTCCTTTGCATCATTCCTTGCAGGATCTCCTTCTAGGAATGTGGGAAACACCTTTAAGGGTACCCCCACCTCCCAGAGCAACTGATCTCTTATATCAGGTGCCCCCCTCTCCAGGGTTCCAAAAGACTCAGCTTCCTCATCATTCCATAGTAGTGGAATCAGCAATGAGGCGGATAAAGAGTAAGAAAAACCACTCTTCTTATCCGCCAGGTTGTGAGTCTAAGACACTAGATGCCTTTGGACGTCAAACCTTCCAGACATCTATGCTTTCTGCAAGAATTCTCTCATATATATTTTATGTGAGTCTTTCTCTCGAGGAGGTCACAAAGCAATTACATCTTTTGACTCCTTTCCTTCCAGTTTCCAGGAGTACAGACTATTCCTGACTGCTTAAGCATATCCAGAATATCTCTTGGTTTCTTTCTCGTGCATCCCTAGACTCTTTTGAGTCTGTTAGCAGGACTTCTGCTATAGCTATAGGAGCACGACGTAGAGCCTGGCTCCAAGCTTCAGATTTGGCCAAGTGGGAACAACGACGACTGGGACATACTCCTTGCACTGGAGAAAATCTTTTCAACAAGGAGTCTTTACGTCAGGTTACTCAGTTGTCCACTGATTTACCTGTTCCTAAGGGTTCTTCTATACCTTCTTCTGTCCCAGTAAGTAGGAAATGTCCTAACAAACTTTCTTCCCACAGAGAAGAAGGTTTTATTCCTCACTTGCCCATCATACAGATGTTCCCCTACAGGGGAGCCATCGTCCTGGTCTGAAGAATCCAACCTCTCACCAGGCTCAGCAAACCCAGCACCTGCAGGGTTTCTGATCAGTCATCATCAAATGCTTGTGACTCTTGGGGTTAGAATCTACAGTTGCTTCTTCTCAACAGAGGCGATCCATTACTCATTCTAACCCCTACACAGGGATCTCTTTCCAAAAGACATCCATTTTTTCTATATTTCTATGAGCTGTCAGGATGTTCATGCCTATAGGTCACAGGTTTCTCCTCTTTTCCTGCTAGGGGAAGAGGTCTGACCACTATTAAATGGTAATTCCTGTGCCAGCATGTATCTTTCCTTTCTATAGACTTACTACTTGGTAAGTCTTCTTCAGCTCCATTCTCTTCACCCTCTTACCAAGCTTTTTCCTCTGTAAGAGTGGAATTAATTGCAGAGGGCCTTTTTCTTCAGCCTCTGTTTCAATCTTACTTTGGGGCAGCTTATCAGACATGTCCAGAGTTTCTACTCCTGTTCTGTCTGTTCTTTCTGTTTTTCAACTGTAAGATTTTTTCTGCTATCTTGCTAGGAGCCTTAATGTTTCGACCACTGGTTCTTGTCCATAAACAACCAGATTTGTCCTCCACTAACATTCTGTCTAGTCTTAGTAGTGGCTCCAAGTCAGTGCTTCCATCTATCTTGGAGATTACTCCACTACAAGCTTTCTAGATTGTCTTCTATTTCTGCCATCTCCATTCTCCTGGGTTTGGCAGCATAGTTGACAGAGATACTGGCTCTCTAGCAGCCAGTTCTATCTCCTCATTCTCCTGCATCATGCTCTCTGCAATTCTACAGAGAAGCTTTCCACTATGGGCCCTTGCTAGAAAGCATGGGTTTTTTTTTCTCCAACAGCTATCCTAGATGGTTGGAAAAGGCTTTTCAGTCATGTCTCCCATGACTAGAAGGTTCTCCCTTCTTTTACTATCTCCTTTTGATATAAAGGACATAGGCCTTCTCTTACGTAAGGGCTTAAGGAGTTGCCAATTCCCTGCCTTGGTCCATAGCATTCCCAATCGGGGATATGCTCTTTCTCCTTGTGGCTCGTCCTCATGGTAAGAACGCATGATACCTTTTGCCCTTAAGCAGGTCAACATGGTATCTCATCTCTATGTGTCTTCTGTCTATTTACCATGCTAGAGTCTTGGAAGACTCGGGACTTGCTGGCTACAGATTGATATTATCCTCTGTTTTTCATGTAACCATCCTGGTTATTTCACTAGCTAGCATCCTTGCAGATCATAACCAGGGGGAATAGATTCTCTATATATCTTCTCAAGTAGGTTCCACCTCCTTGTTATTAGATGAATCTTTCCTCTCCACATATCCTATGTGAATACCATGCTGTAGGCATATATCTGTCTGTTTCATTGCAGACACCCATATTTAGGCCTACATATTCATATTTATCTTTTGTGTGTATTTTATGCCCTTCCATATCTCACTATAGATATATATATATATAGATATAGATAGATATAGATATAGATATATATATAGATATAGATATAGATATATAGATATATATATAAAGAGAGAGAGAGAGAGAGAGAGAGATATAGACAGACATATAAGAATATATGTCGAGATATTTCATTATAGATAGATATGTCTCCACATACTTATCTATCTGACTGTCTATGCTCATATAGCTATATGTTTCTGACAGAGGGGCTTTACCCATACCTATGCTATCCAGCAGGTTTGGGATTCTACGCACACAACCACTCCTGTGGGAGTCAACAATTAATATACCAAAACCGAAGGGTTAAGGTACCTCTGAAGCTCACCGTGCCTAATATCTCTCCTAGCTTACCCCAGTTAGGAGAGACATTGTGGATCTTCAGTTAATCACAGGCTTAACGCCTCAGGCATTTGTCCTCTCTTTTTGGGATACAAGGGGTTCCCATACCCTTTCTCCCCACAAGGACTGTGCCTGTTTGTCCAAATCGGTTAGCCTTTCTCTTTTTGCTCCTAAGAGTGAGCCACTCTGCCACCAAAATAGTTAGGGGTTTTTGGTTTTTTTTGTCATACAGCCTTCCGCTGAAGGCCCACCGTTTTTGTACTACCCCAGTTTTTCCTACTGGGGTTACCTGTTATCTTTCAGAATTCTGACCTCCACTGTTTTCCTACAGGTTTATTACCTCCACTTTACAGTGAGGTCCTCTTCACGGTTCCTCTATGGGGTTCCACAGTAGATCCATGAACCTCCATACTTCTGTGAAATCCTGTCAGGGGAGGTCCATATTACAATATCCTTTGCAATATCATTGATGACAATCATCATCCACACATGGACTCCTTCTCTGCAGTCCTATTCTAGGTTAGCTGTTCCACAGCATCTTTCTTTCTTCAACTCCTACCCTCCATCCTCAGGATGCCTGGTGTTCTGGGAGATAGCATGTTCCAACCTATGACATGCTGGGACTCCAGGCATCTCAGCTTGGGAATCCCCATATGTGAAGACTCATTCCTGCTTGTTCCTGGAGATAGCACAGTTACTTACCTGTAACAGGTGATCTCTGGGAACAGCAGGAATAAGTCTTCACAACCCACCCACCTCCCCAGGAGTTGTCTCTCTATCTATCTTTCCTTTCCTCTCTCTCTCTTTGTCTCAGCTTTAAAACTTAACTGAGGAGAGGCAGTTGGGAAAGGCGGGAAGGCAGCGCGCAGGCGTGCTGGGATGCTTCCAAAAGCTCTTGATTGGACGCTGGGAAGCATTCCCGCGCAGACTCCGTCGGTACCGACGTACCCATATGTGAAGACTTATTCCTGCTGTTCCCAGAGATCACCTGTTACAGGTAAGTAACTGTGCTTTATTTATGGGGTGTTATTCCCTCGCACAGATATGCTTGGTAACATCAACAGGATCATTTCTTCAGGAGTTTTATTCAGGAAACAAAACAAATAAGGCAACTGAATTACTTATGCAACAACTTAGTAAAGACCTTGATGGGACAGAAAAGGTCTTTCTTCTAGCCCCTGCTAATAAACTTTCTTAGCAGTGCTGGAATGAAAAATGAACCCAAAAGGAAAATTCTCTTTATCAAAAAAAACAGCTTTCTTCCTTTCACACAGAGAAGAAGTTTTTTTCCAAAGTCCCACATGCACTTGTGCCTTGCTGTAATCACAGGTGCTTAACCAGCTGCAAACCATTGCTGGCCCACTCTCCACATGGCTCCAACTTTCCCCAAAGCTTTCTCTCAAATAAACATTTTTGGGAAGTTAAAAATCAGTACAGTTCCTTTTGGTGTTTGATCCTTAACTGAGGATTACTTTAGAACAGCAGCTTAGAAAGAGAACAATCCATGCATTCAACTTCCTCATCTGATATTTCCCCTTGCTCTTGAAATATCATAGGATCACTTTCATACACTGGCTCAGAGGATTTCTCTAACTGATCTCTACCAGGATAGAAACTGTTTCCCTGCTGTCTTCCTTGTGCAAAGCTAGGGAACAGATCAGAGTTCATACCTGAGATCATGTTGCCATTAGGCTTCCTCTCTGGGTATTTTGGCCAGTAGGTAGCAAAGCTTCTGTGCCCAGCTCTCCAGTCAGAATCTCTGGACTTTAGGTCTCTTTTCCCATACCTCCTTAAATAGGTATTAGAGCTCCTTCTTTATGTAGATGCAGCCGTCTCCCTTACAGATGCTGTCCGAGGGTTCCTGGCTGTATATCTCCAAGCCTCTGGCTTCTTTCAGTTCAATGAAGAATGCTTGCCCCAGGAATCTCTCCCAGCATATGTACTGCCTCGGGCTCCTTTCTTAGACCTTCTGGACGTCTTGCTGTTCTTCCTTCTGTTCACGATTAGTCTCTCCTTCTCCAGTTCCCGTTGCTGTCCTTGCTGTCTTTGCTCTCCTTGCTGTTGCTGTCTGTATGATGAATTTCTTCTAGCTTTAGATGGCCGCTCCACCCTAGCACACTGCAGGTGTTCTGAATTAAGCCCTGCCCTAGGAGATGTGTGATTAGGGATTACATCATTGCTTCTCTGATTAGGCACATGTTTCCCTACTTCAGCTCTCCTAGAGGCTTTCTGTAAACCAGTGCATTCTGGGTCTGGTAGTCTTTTAGGTAAACACTCTGTTTTAGTGCTTTTACCAGCCAGCACAGGTTGCTTATTCAGAGCCAAATCACCTCTTGTATTATTTCTTCCTGAACTATGATAAGCTTCCTTATCACAAGCTGAGGAGACTAACGCATTATTACTTAACAAACATTTCTGTTCTATGTTTGCAGATGAAAAGCAGGGAATGGGACTTCAGAAAAGACACACAAATAGGGACGGAAGTGAGGCAGATCTTGAATGATTTTCAGAAGACTGTGTTCATGAGACGTTAGCTAAACTAAAAGTAGACAAAGTGGTGGGGTCAGATGGAATACATCCAAGAGTATTGAAAAAACTTGGGGTAGTTCTGACAGCTCTGCTTTCTGACCTTTTCAGTGCTCCTTTATAATAGGAAGGTAGCGTCAGAGGACTGGAGAATTTGGATGTGGCTCCTCTCCATAAAAGTGGAATTAAGGAGGAGGTTGGAAACTACTGACCAGTTGATCTGACCTTTGTGTTGACTGAATTAATATTAATGCTGCTAAAACAAAGGATAGTGCAGTTTCTACAATCCAGTGGATTTCAGGATCTGAGGCAGTATGTTTTACTAGATGCAAGTCTTGTCAAATGAATTTGATTAATTTCTTTGGATGATTATAGCGATGGATCAAGAGAGATGTTAGATGTGGGATACATAGATTTGAGCAAAGCCTTTGACACAATTCCATATAGATCCATAAATAAACTGTGCCCCCCCCCCCCCCCCCACAGCATAGGCTCTAAAGTGATTGAGTGAGTTAGAAACTGGTTGAGAGTAGTGGTAAATGGAGTTCAGTCTGAGGATAAGGATGTTACCAGTGGTATGATGCTGGGATTGGACTTGGTACAGTTTCTTTTAACATTTTTATAAGTTATATTTCAGAAATTCTATCAGGTAAGATTTAACTCTTTGCTGATGATATCAAAATTTGCAATGGACATGTTATCTTCACCTTGGAAGGTCTAGATTTGTTAACTAAGACTTAATGCTACAAAATGCAGGATCATACATTTGGACTGTCCCAGAGGGAGTGGTACAGTATAGTGTGTGGAGCACTTCTGTGCATGAAGAAGAGTAAGACCTGGCAGTGATCATATCTGATCTTAAGGTGGCCAGATGAATAGAAAAGGCAATAACAAAAGCAAGAAGGATGCTTGGGTGCATAGAGAGAGGAATGGCCAGCAGGAAAAAGGTGAATAGTATCTCTGTATAAATCTCTGTTGACAGTTCATTTGGAGTACTACTGTGTACAATTCTGGAGATCGTATCTTCAAAAAGATATAAACAGGATGAGTCAGTGCACAGGACAACTACTAAAATGGTTAGTTGCCTTCATCATAAAGCATATGGGGACATGCTTAAAGATCTCAAAATGTATATTTTGGAAGAAAGGCAGGAAGCAGAGATATGATAGAGATATTTAAACCCTTCCATGATGTAAGTGCACAGGAGGTGTGCGTCTTTCAATTCAAAGGAAACTTTGGTATGAAGAGGCATAGGATGAAGGTGAAAGGCAATAGGAGTAATCTAAAGAAATATTTTTTTATGGAAAGGGTGGTACATGTGTGAAATGAGGACCATATCTGAAATCAAGAAAATATGGGACCAGCACAGAGGATGTCTAAGGGAGAGGAAAGGATTGTAGGACAGAGTAGCGGTAGGGATAGGTAGATTGGATAGACCATATATTTTTATCTGATGTCATTTTCTGTATTTCTGTTTCTATGCCTAAGTGGAACAGTGTTAGAAACATTTAGTGAAATCTACATAGGGAATATTCCCTACACTCCTTTTGATTCACTATTTTTGTCACCTTATTGAAGAACTCAAGTTGGTTTGTACAAGATCTATTTTGTAAACCCTTGAGGGCTCCTTCTGTCCCGGACATAGATCCCCCCTGTACGCCTGGTCTGAGCTGGACATACAGAGGGGATTGCGATTCTGATCCCGGGAGCACGTCTAGCCCCATGGGAACAGAATTGCAAACAGTCCTGTACGTGCAGGCCAGGCTGCGATTCAGGCTGCACAAGGCTCTTCAATGGAGCTGCAGTGCCATGGCTCCATTGAAGAGCCACAATGCCAGCCACCGGACTCCAATGTTGCATTCCCCGCAACCCAACCCCCGATCTGGCCTCCTAAGGCCAGGGTCAGGCTGCAGGGAATGTCTTTGGGTCCCCCTGCCCCATCTGCAACCTGGGCCACTGATCCTAGATGTATGGGGAAGTTACCGGTCACCGTACAGGGTCAGCAACTGCCCACCACCTGCCCAGATTCCGCTCCCGAGCTGCCCTTCCCCCGGTCCCGTCTAACTTCCCTGCACAACCAGTGGGGAGGTTAGATGCGGCAGGGGTAGGCACAAATAGCGGGGATGGACATCCATCCCTGCTATTCATGGCACAGGATAACCCTCTGGGTGTCTAGGGCCCTATAATCTGCCTATCTATTTATTTATTTATTTATTTAATTGGTTTTAATATACCGTTTTTCTACCAGGCAAAACGGTTTACATGGAACAAAACAAACATTTTATAAAGAACAATTGAGAGCGTGTACAGGCAACTTAAAACAGATACTTTCTTTAAGGTACTGCACTATTGTTTCCTTTAGTATTGTTTCTACTGATCTACCTACTGTTGAGGTTAGACTGATGGGCCTGTAATTACTTGCCTCTTCCTTGTTCTCAATCTTGTGGAATGGGATATCATCTGTGCCCTTGGAATGACATTATTGAAACCTAAGGGCAGGAAAAAGCCAGAGTTCATTGTCTTGTTGGGTCAGGTGGCCTGCATAATACTTAGTGACATCATAATGCAGCTGCAATGCAACCCGGCTTGAAGCAGATTTCTGCTGACATGGTGGAGTACCCAGTGCAGGCTAAACATACTCTAAACTTGGCAGGAAAAGCTTTACTTAAAAAGTTAGAGAAGTAGGTTGTAAACAGAGCTAGGAACAGTATAATTGGAGGTTATGGCTATAAGGTGAGATAATATTTCTTGAAAGAGATGGGTACATAGCATATTATAGATATTTCACCATATACACCTCCCTCCCCTACTTTGTATAATTTGGTCAGTCAAGATTGGAAGGCACTCTTCAGAAAATACTGGATCCAACTGACTTTGGTTTCCAATGCCATCCTATCCTTGTTGAAATAAAAATCAATGGACTCTTGATATGGAACATATCCTGGCAGAGCTGATTTAACCAGAGAAGGAAGATTTGGGAAGGTCAAGCTGTTTGCTAGGAATCCTTAGGAAAGGAAGTAACCATAGCCAGAGGAATGCTTTCATCCTTGTTCTGAAACAAACCTGGTTCCAGCAGAAGCCTTCTCTTGAACATATGGATAGCACTGACAGATCTTTCAGAGGGGAAAGCTAAGACGGGTCAACTGTGAAGAGTCAAAAGGATGGCACATGACAACATCCCCATAGTCACACTGGCCGTGATAACTCTGGCTACTGCCCTGTACCACCATCCTCTGAAGGCTCACAGTGATGTCTGTCTGAGTATAGATACAGTATGGAACCACCGAGAATGGCTGCGGCTCTTCCTCGCTCCCTTCCATCACCTCAACTTCTTTCACATTGGATTAAACATGGCCTCATATTTCCTGACAGGCTGGTACCTAGAATGGAGCCTGGGCAGTGGCTGGGTTGCATATATGCTTTGCACCTTTACTGTCTTCGTTGGTCTTGTACATCTACTCCTAAATCTAGTGCTGGCCTATCTTCTGAGAGATGACGCTTACATAATGCACTGTGCCACTGGATTCTCAGGTAGGCAGCAAGAAGGACAGGTAGATAATTCATTTGAAAGGAGAGGCAGGAAAAGCATAGGGAAAAAATTGGTGACCTACATGTTGACCTCCTGGTAAGAGCCATCGGGAAAGGGATTCTTGATGAACAGCCAGGTAAAGGAGTAAAGGGAGAGGTTTCACAGCATAGGGACATGCATTAATTTGAAATGATATGTTTTCAAACTGAGGCAACAAGAATAAATAAAATTCTGAGGTTTTCTCCTTATTATCAATAATGCAGAGTGCACACTATTGCTCAGTAATATGCACTATTGATGACCTTGACCCCCAAAACAGAACATTTTTTACAAACCCTGAATAAAATGAAAATTCCTATAAACAACACAGTAAACTAAACAAAACAAACATTTTTTGGCGTGCACACCCCTGGTAGGATCGCTTTATGATGGGACAGCTTAAGAAGTGAGCTTACAAGAGATAAACCCTGATGACAGATGGTAGGGAAAGAGTCAGGAGGCGTTTTGAAGGATCCTCAGTAATTATAAATCATGGTGCTGTTTACATACAATATTACTATTTTTTTAAATTTTTACATAAGAACATAAAATATGCCATACTGGGTCAGACCAAGCTCCATCAAGCCCAGTATCCTGTTTCCAACAGTGGCCAATCTAGGTCATAAGTACCTAGCAGTTTCCCCAAAAGACACAGGTTCCACAATGCTTGTATTGGGTCAAGCAGGGATATCCTGGGTCCCTTTTTAATAATGGTTTATGGACCTTTCCTCCAGGAATGTGTCCAAATCTTTTTTTAAACCCAGCTACACTAACGGCCTTTACTACATACTCCGGTAACAAATTCCAGAGTTTGATTACATGTTGAGTGAAAAAATATTTTCTCTCATTTGTCTTAAATAGTTTACCCTGTAGCTTCATTGCATGTCCCCTAGTCTTTCTATATTCTGATAACGTAAACAATCGATCTACGTTTACCTGTTCCACTCCGTTCATTAATTTATAGACTTCTATCATATCTCCCCTGTCAGCCATCTCTTTTCCAGGTTAAAGAGCCCTAACCTTTTTAGCCTTTCTTCATAGGGGTCTCCTTCCATCCCCTTTACCATTTTGGTGGCTCTTCTCTGAACCTTTTCTAATAACGCTATATCCTTTTTAAGATACGGCAACCAGAATTCCACACAATATTCAAGGTGCGGTGGCACCATAGAACGATACAGAGGCATTATAATATCCTTTGTTTTATTTTCCATTCCTTTCCTTATGATACCTAGCATTCTATTTGCTCTCTTGGCTGCCACTGCACACTGGGCAGAAGGTTTTAACATGTTGTCCACAATGACACCTAAATCTTTTTCCTGGGTGATGGTTCCTAATGTGGAACCTTGCATCGTGTAACCATAGTTTGAGTTGTTCTTCCCTAGATGCATAACTTTGCACGTGTCCACATTAAATTTCATCTGCCATTTTGATGTCCAGTCTTCCAATTTATTAAGGTCCTCTTGCAATTTTCCACGATCCTCATGGGTTTTAACAACTTTAAATAGTTTTGTGTCATCTGCAAATTTTATAACCTCACTTGTTATTCCCTTTTCCAGGTCATTTATGAATATGTCAAAAAGCAGTGGACCCAGCACAGATCCCTGGGGTACACCACTATTATTGTTTGTTTATTAAAAACCTTATTATACCGCCCATCACAAAAGCGTCTGAGCGGTTTACAAAAATATCAAAGGCTGCTGGTAAGAGAAAAGAACGCCAATTCAAATTGACAGGAAAGGAAAGAGTAGAGGTAAAGAATAGAGGGGGGGATAAACGATCAGAGAGCAAGTGAAGGAGTAGGCTGGTAAGTGTGCTTCAGCGTGGGGGGGGGAAGGGGGACAGTGGGAGGGGGAAGGTTGAAGGCGGAGCAGAAAAGATGGGTTTTTAGTTTGGCCTTAAAGGTTTTTGAGTGAAGATTCCAGGCGGAGGGCTGTGGGGAGCGAGTTCCAGAGACGAGGGCCGAGGAAATAGAAGGTAGAGGAACGGGTGGATTCCAGATGGGCCTGGGAAGAGGAAGGAAGAGACATGCGATTTACGTGAAAGGAACAGAGAGGACGGTGGGAGGAGTGAAGGCAGACCAGATCAGTGAGGTAAATGGGGATACCAGTGTGGATCGACCTATGAACAAAAATGAGAAACTTGAATTGAATCCGGTAGGGTATGGGGAGCCAGTGTAGGCGGAGAAGAAGAGGGGTGATGTGGTCGAAGCGGGAGGTGTGGGTAAGAAGGCGGGCGGCGGTGTTTTGGACGCGTTTACAGGCGATGTAGTTGTGATTGGGGAAGACCGGCTAGAGAGAGGTTACAGCAATCCAAGCATGATATGACAAGGGAAAGGAGCACCTTTCTCCATTGGGAAAATTGGCCATTTAGCCCTATCCTCTGCTGTCTATCTTTTAACCAGTTCCTGATCCACAATAGTACACTGCTTCCTATCCCATGACTCTTTAGTTTTGCCAAAAGTCTCTGATGAGGGACCTTGTCAAAGGCTGTCTGAGAGTCCAAATACACTATATCAACCGACTCACCTTTGTCTACCTGTTTATTCACACCTTCGAAAAAATATAACAGATTAGTAAGATAAGGCCTTCCTTGTCTAAAGCCATGTTGGCTGTCTCCCATTAAGCCATGACTATCTACATGTTCAGCAATTTTGTTCTTTATGATGGTTTCTACCATTTTTCCCAGTACTGATGTCAGCTGAGCTCACCGGTCTGTAGTTTCCCGGATCACCCCTGGAACCCTTTTTAAAAATTGGCATTATGTTGGCCATCCTCCAATCTTCAGGTATTACAGATGATTTTAATGATAGTTCACAGATTACTACTAGCAGGTCTGCAATCTCATACTCGTATTTCAGTTCTTTCAACACCCTTGCATGTATGTCATCCGGTCCAGGTGATTTGCTACTCTTCAGTTTATCAAATAGTTGTAATACATCTTCCCGATGTATCGATATTTCCTTCAATTCTTCCCCACCTTTAAATACCACTTCAGTCATGGGTAATATCCCTACATCTTCCTCAGTAAAGTCCGCAGCAAAGAATTCATTCAGTCTCTCCGCTATCGCCTTGTCGCCTCTTAGTGCCCCTTTAACCCCTCTATCAGTTAATGGACCAACTGACTCTCTCACAGGTTTTTTGCTATGAATGTACTTGAAAGTCTTTATTACACATTTTTGCTTCCGCAGCAAGCTTCTTTTCAAATTCTCCCTTTGTCTGCCTTATCTCAATGCGTTGCATTTAACTTGACAGTGCTTGTGCTGTTTCCAGTTTTCGTCATTTGGCACTTTTTTCCATTTCTGAAAAGATGCTTTTTTGGCAACAGCCTCTCTGACCTCACCTTTAAACCATGCTGAGAGGTTTATTTTACTTCCTTTCACTTTTCTTAAAGCGTGGAATACAGCTGGTCTGGGCTACCCAGATAGTATTTTTCAACAACACCCAAGCTTGATGTAAGTCTTTAACCTTTGCAACTGCTCCTTTTAGTTTTTTCTTAACTATTTTCCTCATTTTATCATAGTCTCCCTTTCGAAAGTTAAAAGGTAGTATTGTGGATTTCCTTACCATTCCTACTCCACTAATTAAATCAAATGCGATCATGCTATGATCACTATTGCCAAGTGGCCCCAACACCCGTATCTCTTGCACCAGATCTGGTGTTCCACTAAGGACTAGGTCCACTATGTTGTTTAGATATTTTGTAAAGCACCTAGCCATCGCTGCTGAACTTAAGACCCAGATCCCTTTGGACTGGATTAACTTAATCCATTTTTGGTTAGCTTTTGGGGAGCTAAAAAAAACCCTTTTCCTCAGAAATGTGAGACTGAGTAAAAGACAATACTAGAATATATTAATGAATCATAAAAACATTCCAATCATAATCTGGAGGGGCAAATGTATGGGGGATGGGTAGAAAAGGGAGCGATGGATGGGTGGATCAGAAGGTGACAAAGGTAGAATTGTATGGTTTATAATGTAATTGGAAACTTGGTTCTTTTGTTAAGTCCTTTCTTGTCAGTTTCAAAGTATCTGATCGGTTGAACTTTAAATTATGCTAGGAGAGTGCGAGAATAAGGATGCCTGTCCTCTTTTTCTCTCTACAACAAGGATTCTCAACCCAGTCCGGGACACACCTAGCCAGTCATGTTTTTAGGATAACCACAAAGAATATGCACGAGAGAGATTTGCATACAATTGAGGCAGTACGTACAAATCTCTCCATGAATAGCTTATGGTAGGAAGACATAGCACTTCCTGATCTGCTTCAAATGTTCAGCAGCATGAAAGACAAAAGGAGCTCAAAAAGGAAGAAGTCCATTTCTGCTCCCGTCCTGTTGCAATAGCAGAAGCTCATTCAGAAGAGTCTCTGTGGTACTACTTTGACCTTTCATTTATTGAAGCTGTTTCTTGATGTCGCCGACCATGACCGTGGAAAGGAGAAAGGGAGAGAGCTCTCCAACCAGTGCTTAATGCAGGAGTCAACAGGAGTCCAGAAAGGGAGAGGAGGAAAGGATTAGCAAAGGAGAGATTCAAGTTTTGGTGTAATCAGGCAGTGTACCCCAGGGATCTGTGCTGGGTCTGCTGCTTTTTGACATATTAATAAATGACCTGGAAAACGGAATAACGAGTGAGGTTATCAAATTTGCAGATGACACAAAACTATTTAAAGATGTTAAAACCCAAGAGGATTGTGGAAAATTGCAAGCGGATCTTAATAAATTGGAAGACTGGGCATCAAAATGGCAAATGAAATTTAATGTGGACAAGTACAAAGTTATGCACTTAGGGAAGAACAACCCAAACTATGGTTACACGATGCAAGGTTCCACATTAGGAAACACCACCCAGGAAAAAGATTTAGGCGTCATTGTGGATACCATGTTAAAACCCTCGGCCCAGTATGCAGCGACAGCCAAGAGAGCAAATAGAATGCTAGGTATCATAAGGAAAGGAATGGAAAATAAAACAAGATATTATAATGCCTCTATACCGTTCCATGGTGAGACCGCACCTTGAATACTGTGTGCAATTCTGGTCGCCATATCTTAAAAAGGATATAGCGTTATTAGAAAAGGTTCAGAGAAGAGCCACCAAAATGGTAAAGGGGATCGAAGGATACTCCTATGAAGAAAGGCTAAAAAGGTTAGGGCTCTTTAACCTGGAAAAGAGACGGCTGAGGGGAGATATGATAGAAGTCTATAAATTAATGAATGGAGTGGAACGGTAAACGTAGATCAATTGTTTACGTTATCAGAATATAGAAAGACTAGGGGACATGCAATAAAGCTACAGGGTAAACTATTTAAGACTAATAAAAGAAAATATTTTTTCACTCAACATGTAATCAAACTCTGGAATTTGTTACCAGAGGATGTAGTAAAGGCTGTTAGTGTAGCTGGGTTTAAAAAAGATTTGGACACGTTCTTGGAGGAAAGGTCCATAAACCATTATTAAAAAGGGACCCAGGATATCAATGCTTGACCTAATACAAGCATTGTGGAACCTGTGTCCCTTGGGGAAACTGCTAGGTACATATGACCTAGATTGGCCACTGTTGGAAACAGGATACTGGGCTTGATGGACCTTGGTCTGACCCAGTATGGCATATCTTATGTTCTTATGAGCCCAGTGACGATCTGGAGGGAATCCAATGTGCAAATGAAAGAAAGTAAGATGTCCCAGAATTGTCCTGAAGGAAAGATTTAACCCCAATTCTGAAACTGCTTGGAACCTGTTGCCACTGACGTTTTCTTTGAAGAAAGTTTATCAGAAAAGGCTTATTTTGGAATATTGCAACCTCATCTGAAGCATCTCCTTTGACTAGCCTTGGAAGCTGAAATGGAGAATTCCTTCACCTGAGATCATACATGCCAGATCTTGCAGATTGTCCATGGACCTGGAACTAAGTGTGCCCTAGTGTAATATGAATACTGAGGCCTACCTAATAATATGCCTTCAGATGAAATCATCCAGAGTGGCAGGGAGAACTAATATAAAAAGAACTATCCCCGCTACTCTGGACTCGAGGGATATTTACTGAAGCTGTACTTTATTGGGCAGGAAATAGGGCAACTTGGATGACCTTCCTTCCAAATAATGCATCACGCAATGACCTCTTACTAATCTTGTAGAGTTTTGCACAGATATACCACAAATTACAAGTTATAGTTTGATAAATTTGCTCCATGCAAACTTTTGCCAGCTCTGCAAATAACATCACCACAGCCCATGTAACATGCATGCTCAAAGGTGCATTCTTGCCAAGTGATCTGTAACAGGAGTGGGGCATTTTATTTCAGCATAAGGTGCTCGGTCCATGTGGAGGGCCAATGGTAGAGCCTCAGCATGGGGGAAGATGTCCTTTGAAGTCCAGCCAGGATGGAACTGTTGAGCAGAACTGAGTTAGCCAACTTGGAGGCCTGATGATCCAGGGACAAAATCACTTCCAGCCTGCCTGTCACATCCTGCCAGAAGGAAAGTGCTGCTGTAGTTACTGAGGCTAAAACTAGATTTGTATCTGCACGTTGGATGTAGCCTAAAGACTGTAACTTGCCCATCTCTGCTCAATAATGCAACATCTGAATACCTAGATGTAGATAGTCTTGAAACCTATAATCCTCTTACAGACTGTATGCAAATAAACAAGCGATCTGACTTTGAGAATTCTTTTGTACTATCCAAATACAATTTTAATGCTCTCTTGACATCCTGAGAATGCAGCTGTTTTTCCTTTAAATTCTTTGGCTCAGGACACCGCAATGGAATAACAATCTCTTGAGCTATATAAAAACTGAAAATAATCTTCAGAATAAACTTTGGAACAGTTACCACCACTTTGTCATGAAAGAAAAGTGAAGAAAGTTAATCGACACTGCCTTCAGCTCACTGGAACACCTGGCGGAACATATTACAATCAAAACTATAGCCTTAATGGTGAGGAAATACAAATATGCCAATCCCCTAAACGTCAAAGGGAATTCAGAACCATTCAAGTCCCAGGAGGGACATAACTTAATAAAAGCTGGAGAAGACAATGCTGGTTTCCTTAAAAAGCACACAATATTAAGATGATATGACATGTCTGTTCTGTTATAATTTTTTATTTTTACGCTAGCAGCCACCTTAAGGACCGAAGTTTTCAGTTCCTTTGAAGACCCTCATATGGTTCTTTTAATGATCCCTGTACCGCTGATGAAACCTCAGAATAATAATCTTTGTCCGTATACCTCCTTCTGGATTTTAATACTACTACTACTACTACTAATTGAGAAGAATATCCTTTTCTTTTTAACTGAGATCTTTCTGCTTCTGGGCTGTTGGCTTCTGTAAAACACATTTCACATTTTTAATTTATAGAGAAAATCTAACCAAAATAAGGCACCCAGCTGAAGAACAGCAGGCCTTAAAAGCAAAAACTGCTTCTTCTCAGTTTGTATACTCTTGAAACCCACAGAAAGTAAAATCTTTATTCTGGAAAAAAATAATAAGAAAAAATCTGACGGAATCCAAGACTGAATTGACAGTCTAAATGGTAGCAGTCCTAGCTTTGTTTGATAAACTCTCAAGCGATCCTGCAACATTCGAAGCTAGTGACGCAAGCTTTCCAGAGTAATTTTTCTTTCTCAGTAGTGACAAGTAATATACTTTTGATGTCAAAGGGAGAGCTTTCTCAGAAATTTTCAAAGATTCTATTATATATTTCCTAAACAGATGGACAGGTCTCAGCTGAGGTGCCAGACTAAGACAAACCACCTATCTGGGCAGCAACAGAATGGGATGGTATTTGCGGCAGAGGATCACATTTTATGACAATGGCAACAACACTAAATTAAACTGCGTGGAGGAAAGGCCCGGCAATCTTCTTCCATATCTTGCCATAAAAACCCAGTGGATAGTCACAACAAAACAAATTGCACTATAGTGCTAGAAGATGAAACCCCAGGTCAGAAGGCACTCAACTGGCTACCGGGGATGAGCTGAAGACATTTTTTCAGAGTAAAGCCGGCATTTATGATGTGGTTGGATCAAAGGCTCGGGACATCTGACTGCTGATGTAGCTGCGCATGAAATGAGAGTCAGAAGCTGCAAAGATGTCTTACAGATTGGGACAAGGAATGTACGAAGCATGAACCAAGGGAAGTTGCAGATGGTCAAGAATGAAATGGAACGTGTACAACTCGATCTGTTGGGTGTCAGTGAACTGAAATGGACTGGCATTGGGCACTTTGCTTCTGATGATCACCATGGTCTACTATGCCGGAAATGAAAGACAAAGAAGAAATGGTGTTGC
The DNA here is from genome assembly GCA_033557465.1 of Ichthyophis bannanicus. Taxonomy (NCBI): domain Eukaryota; kingdom Metazoa; phylum Chordata; class Amphibia; order Gymnophiona; family Ichthyophiidae; genus Ichthyophis; species Ichthyophis bannanicus. Next base: position 80,070,524 of record CM066048.1, read on the forward strand.
ATTTATAATTAAGAAGAAACTTGCAAGAACTGTAATGAAATACAATGCAATCAGTGAAGGCTTAATTTCTATTCATCTACGAGGAATGCCCATCAGCATAACTATAATTCAAGTATATGCCCCAACAACAGCTGCAGAGGAGGATGAAGTTGATGATTTCTATGAAAAATTCAAGCTGAAATTGACAGAACATGCAAACAGGATATCTAGATAGCCATGGGTGACTAGAATGCAAAAGTTAGCAACAAAGAAGGCAAAGTGGTTGGAAAATATGGACTTGACAACAAAAATGAAGCTGGAGAAAAATTGATAGAATTCTGCAAGACCAATGATCTATTAATCTCAAACACCTTCTTCCAGCAACACAAGCGGCGACTGCACACAAGGACTTCACCCAATGGATTGTACACAAATCAAATTGACTACATCTGTGGAAGTCAACAATGGAAAAGCTCTATAACATCAACAAAGACAAAACCGGGAGCTGACTGTGGTACAGATCACCAACTACTGGTATGCAAACTCAAGCTAAAGTTGAAAAAGAGCAAGCCACTCATGAATGTAGCAAAATATTACCTTGAGAATATGCCACCAGAATTTAAAGACCGTCTGCAAAATCGATTTGCTGCTTTAGATACAAATGACAGAGCTCCAGAAGAGTTATGGGATGACATCAAGAAAGTTGTATTGGAAGAAAGTGAAAAATCTCTATAAAAGATGAAAAAGCAAAAACGGCCAAAATGGATGACCGAAGAAACTCTGAAAATTGTCCAGAAATGCAGAGAAACTAAAGCCGAGGAGAAAGAGAGGCAATCACAGAACTCAACAGAGATTTCCAACATGCAGCAAGACAAGACAAGAAGTACTACAATAGCACAGGTAAGGAAATAGAAGCAGAAACTATTAGAGGAAGAACAAGTTGGCTTTTCTAAAGCTATGAGAATTAAAGAAAAAATTCCAGCCTCGAATTGGAATGCTACAAGATGCTCAAGGAGTTATTATATGATAGAGATCAAGTGGACCAACAGCCGTTTCAACCTGTACCTTATGATCAGGAACCATTAGTGATGAAAGAAAAAGTCAAAGCAGCATTGAAAGCCTTATCAAAGAACAAAGCACCAGGCATTGATGGCATTCCCATAGAAGTATTACTGCAATCTGATGCAACTGTTACCATACTTACAAGGCTCTGCCAGGAAATTTGGAAGACATCATGGCCATCTGACTGGAAAAGATCTGTGTTTCTACCATTACTAAAGAAAGGTGATCCAACTGAGTCTTGAAATTATCACACAATTGTTCTGATTCCACATGCTAGCAAGATTCTACTGAAGATTATTCAGCAAAGACTGCAACTATACCTGGAATGAGAACTACCTGAAGTGCAAGCAGGGTTCAGGAAAGAGCGAGGAATTAGACATCATCACGGATGTGAGATGGATCCTTGAAAAGACTAAAGAATACCAAAAGAATATCTATATGTGTTTTATTGACTACAGCAAGGCTTTTGACTGTGTAAACCTGAGAAATTCAAGGCCACATTAAGAGGCATGGGTATACCAGAACACCTGATCATTCTCTTGCACAACCTTTACATTGATCAAGAAGCAACAGTTCAGACGGAACAAGGAGAAACAGAATAGTTTAAAATCAGCACAGCTATATGACAAGGCTGCATACTTTCCCCCCTACCTGTTTACTTTATCTGCAGAATAAATCATCAGAGAAGCAGGACTGTATGAAGACAACTGAGGTATGAAAATTGATGGGAGACTCATCAACAACCTTCGCTATGCTGATGATACCTCATTACTGGCTGAAAGTGAAGACTATTTGAAACATTTGCTTCTCAAGATCAAGGAACATAGACTTAAAATGGGTCTGCACCTTAATGTAAAGAAAACAAAGATCCTGACAACTGGCAAAATCAATAGATTCATCATTGATGGAGAAGAATTGAAATAGTAGACAATTTTAACCTACTTAGATCAACTATCAATAAAGAAACAACAAGTGGTCAAAAGATCCAATGAAGCATTGCTCTTGTCAGAATGGCTATTAAGGACCTAGACAAGATTCTCAAGAGCAGAGATGTGTCTCTCCATATAAAGATTCGACTTGTTCAAGCCATGGTATTTTCAATAACGTCATATGGATCCGAAAGTTGGACAGTGAAAAGATAGGAAGAAAATTTATGCCTTTGAATTATGGTGTTGCTGGCAAATATTGTGTATACCATGGATTGCCTGAAGAAAAACCAGTCAATACTAGAGGAGATCAAACCTAAGCTTTCTTTAGAAGCTCAGATGACAAGACTTCAACTTTCATACTTTGGATACATCATGTGAAGAGAGAGATCATTAGAGAAAGATTTCATGGTTGGCAAGGTAGAAGGTCAATGCAAAAGAGGAAGGCTAGCAATGAGATGGATCGATAGAATAACAGCAGCTAAGGGTGCCATTGTCAACAATGAGCTGCCTGACAGAATACCGAACACGGTTTAGGACAAATATCCAGAGGGTCATAGTAACATAGTAAATGACGGCAGATAAAGACCAGAATGGTCCATCTAATCTGCCCAGTACGATGGAAAGAGTAGGTGCACCTGCCGCTCCATGAAGACCACCCCTCCCCATGTTTTTGTTTAGGGGTGAACCCACCACCCCATGTAGGACACCACTATTTGTTGAGAAATTAGATGGTTCCGTTTATTTTGATTTTGTCCTGTTGCTGTAAAGGGATCCACTGTGTCTGTCCCATGACATTTTGAATTCCGTCACCGTGTTTGCCCCCACCACTTCCATCGGGAGGGCATTCCAAACATCCACCACCCTTTCAGTGAAAAAGTATTTCCTGACATTGCCTTTCAATTTACCACCTTGCAGCTTCCTGTTATGCCCTCTAGTTTTACAGCTTCCCCGTCTTTGGAAGAGGTTTGTTTGTTCATTATTTCCCTTTAAGTATTTAAAGGTTTGAATCATATCTCCCCTGTCCCTCCTCTCCTCCAAAGTGTACATGTTTAGGTCTTCAAGTCTCTTCTCATAAGGCTTCTGACGCAGGCTCCAAATCATTTTGGTTGCCTTCCTCTGAACAGTTTCCAGTCTTTTTACATCCCTTGCAAGATATGGTCTCCAAAACTGAACACAGTATTCCAAGTGAGGCCTCACCAGTGACTTGTACAGTGGCATAAGTACCTCTTCCTTTCTGCTGGTAATTCCTCTTTGTATGCAGCCCAACGTCCTCCTGGCTTTTGCCACCGCCTTGTTGCACTGTTTTGCCACCTTGAGATCTTCAGAAATAATCACACCAAGCTCTTTCTCCTGTCCGTGCACACCAGCCTCTCGCCCCCTATCGCGTACATTTCCCTTGGATTTCTGCTACCCAAGTGCATGACTCTGCACTTCTTTGCATTAAATCTTAATTGCCAAGCATTAGACCATTCTTCAGCTTTTGTAGATCTTTCTTCATGTTAACCACTCCCTCGGGGGAGTCCACTCTGTTGCAAATTTTTGTATCATCTGCAAAAAGACAGACTTTTCCATTCAGTCCTTCAGCAATATCACTCACAAATACATTAAACAGTGCCGGGCCCAGGACTGACCCCTGCAGCACCCCGCTAATCACCTTCCCTTTATCCGAGTGAGCTCCATTTACCATCACCTTCTGTCGTCTGTCAGTCAACCAATTTCTGATCCAATTTACCATCTTGGGATCCGTCCCCAAGCTACTGAGTTTATTGATAAGCCTCCTACGAGGAACAGTATCAAAGGCTTTGCTGAAATCCAGGTAGATGACATCCATCACATGCCCCTGATCTAGTTCCCTGGTCAGTCCACCAAGCAAAAACAGTAACACTGCCATACAAACGAGCAGAGAAAGAACCAAACTGGAAAGAGTGGGCAGAAAGTTCACACGACAATTTTATTAATCTTTAAAATCAGTGGCCTAAACCCAACACAGGACCGTGTTTCGTATGGAACTTCATCAGGGGTTATTTGGGCACGCTAAAAAACATATAAAAACATAAATAATTAAAATTAAAAATTAAAAGTCATAAATTAATTAATTGTAACATCCTCAATTTGCTGCTTTAGATACAAATGATAGAGTTCCAGAAGAGTTATGGAATGACATCAATAAGGTTGTGTTGGAAGAAAGCGAGAAGTCTCTACAAAAGGTAAAAAAGAAAAAACGGCCAAAATGGATGACGGAAGAAACTCTGAAAATTGCCCAGAAATGCAGAGAAGCTAAAGCCAGAGGAGAAAGAAAGACAATCACAGAACTCAACAGAGATTTCCAACGTGCAGCAAGACAGGACAAGGAAAAGTACTACAATGATGCATGCAAGGAAATAGAAGCAGAAACTATTAGAGGAAGAACAAGATCAGCTTTCCTAAAGCTACGAGAGTTAAAGAAAAAGTTCCAGCCTCGAATTGGAATGTTACAAGATGCTCAAGGTTCTATGTTGAATGATGCTGAGAAGATCAAGAAAAGATGGAAGGAATATACAGAGTTTTTATATGATAAAGATCAAGTGGACCAACAGCCGTTTCAACCTGTACCTTATGATCTGGAACCATTGGTGATGAAAGAAAAAGTTGAAGCAGCATTGAAAGCCTTATCAAAGAACAAAGCACCAGGCATTGATTGCATTCCCATAGAAGTATTACAGCAATCTGATGCAGCTGTTACCGTACTTACAAGGCTCTGCCAAGAAATATGGAAGACAGCATCATGGCCAACTGACTGGAAAAGATCTGTGTTTATACCAATACTAAAGAAAGGTGATCCAAGTGACTGTGGAAATTATCGCACAGTCGCTCTGATCCCACATGCCAGCAAGATTCTACTGAAGATTATTCAAAAGAGACTACAATCATACCTGGAACAAGAACTACCTGAAGTGCAAGCAGGGTTCAGAAAAGGGCGAGGAACGAGAGACATCATTGTGGATGTGAGATGGATCCTTGAAAAGACTAAAGAATACCAAAAGGATATCTATTTGTGCTTTATCGACTATAGCAAAGCTTTTGACTGTGTAAACCATGAGAAACTCTGGGCCACATTAAGAAGCATGGGTATACCAGAACACCTGATCGTTCTCTTGCACAATCTGTACATTGATCAAGAAGCAACAGTTCGAACAGAACAAGGAGAAACAGAATGGTTTAAAATAAGCAAAGGTGTAAGACAAGGCTGCATACTTTCCCCCTACCTGTTTAATTTATATGCAGAACAAATCATCAGAGAAGCAGGATTGTATGAAGACAACAGAGGTGTGAGGATTGGTGGAAGACTCATCAACAACCTTCACTATGCTGATGATACCAAATTACTGGCGGAAAGTGAAGATGATCTGAAACATTTGCTTCTCACAATCAAAGAACATAGTCTCAAAATGGGCCTGCACCTTAATGTAAAGAAGACAAAGATCATGACAACTGGCATAATCAACAGGTTCATCGTCGAAGGAGAAGAAATTGAAATCGTGAATAACTTTAACCTACTTGGATCAACTATCAATAAAGAAGCAACAAGCAGTCAAGAAATCAGACGACGCATTGCTCTTGGCAGAATGGCTATGAAAGACCTAGATAAGATTCTCAAGAGCAGAGATGTCTCTCTCCATACAAAGATTCGACTTGTTCAAGCCATGGTATTTTCAATAACATCATATGGATGTGAAAGCTGGACAGTGAAAAAGATAGACAGGAAGAAAATTGATGCCTTTGAATTATGGTGCTGGCGGCGAATACTGTGTATACCATGGACTGCCCGAAGAACAAACCAGTCTGTACTAGAGGAGATCAAACCTAAGCTTTCTTTAGAAGCTCAGATGACAAGACTTTGACTTTCATACTTTGGACACATCATGCGGAGAGAGAGATCATTAGAGAAAGACATCATGCTTGGCAAGATAGGTCAACGCAAAAGAGGAAGGCCAGCAATGAGATGGATCGATACAATAACAGCAGCTACGGGTACCAGTCTGTCAACAATAAGCCGCCTGACTGAAGACGGAACACAATTTAGGATAGCTATCCAGAGGGTCGCCATGAGTCGACTCCGACTCCGACTCGACGGCACTTAACAACAACAGACTAAAACCACCAATATAAATGGTATAATATATAAAAAATATGAAACATAATAGTAAAAAACATTGCATAAAAGAAAAACCAATTAAACCACCAAAATGAACAATAATAAATAATTAAAAAACAATATGTAAACATTTTAGATAAATGAACCATATTAAAATATTAGTACCAAAGGAATGCAAAGGAAAAGCACAACAGATAAATAAAAAAATGCATCTAGAAACATGTTGTTACGCAAGAGGGAGGTACCTTTGACAGCCATATTATGATATACAAAGAGATGAGGAGGAGCAAAATAAACTAGAGTCTCAAGGAGCAGGAGTAAATGGAAACAAAAAAAATCTCAATGAGCGAGAATAGGTTAAAATATGGAGCAGGAGTAATGATGTGTAATAACACCACAGGAACCAGGCCGATAACGATGTTAAATTGGCTAAAAAGGCATATAGAGATAAAACAGCCGTGGTATACTGTGGTGAAAGACATGAAAATAAATCATATTACAAAAGGCGATATATGTTAAAACCATGTGTCTGCGGAAGAAAGAAGAGAATATCATTGCTACATACGTGAAAATATTAAAAAAATATATCAAAATATTAAAAATCCTAAAAACCAAATCATGAAAACCATAAATAGGGGTTTAAAAAGTTAATTGTGCATTTATAAGGCTACCACCTCTGTGAAAAAAACATAAGCTATGGAAAACAACTGAAACTATAAACATAGCCAGACAACTCATGAAATACCTTGCTGAGCCAAGGAATTATAAACATGCACCAAATACCTTACTATTCTCTAAAAATTATATAGTATAAAAAACGGCTAGCCCTGAAACAAAATAACTTAAAAAATGAGGTGTAAAACCGGCTTACCCTTCCAATCGCCAAGGGCTTGTGAATGAAGTCCTGCAAATGAAACCCATTCAGAGGATAAACACGTATAAAAACAAGCTTAAGATGAAAAATCCGAATAAACAACAAATAAGGAACAGCGTCGAGACTTTAGACCGCGAACGCATACGCTATCAATAGAAAAATAAAAGACAGCGCTGACGAGCAGAATGTAGCACAATATAACTTTCTATATACATCAAAACAAAAAATAAAAGTAGACACTTATCAAAAGAAGCATGAAACTCGCCACATAACCCAACTAGAAATCCATCGTATGCTTGGAAGAAAAAAAGGTTATCTCCTAGGTGCTAGTGTGTATTAAAGAATCATAAGCATATACCAAATCTTGGCTATTTTAATGCTAGCATATACTAGAAATCCTGTAAACATACATGGAACCATAAACTATTTAAAAATGTGTAGTATAGAAACCGGCTTATACATGCTCTATGTTGACTTAAAAAAACGTGAAAGCGCCAGACCTCTGTAACAGCAAAAGGATCTTAAATAATCCCGTTAAAAACCATCCAAAGGATAAAAAACTTCTATGGATATGTGAAATAAAACAAACAAACACCCAAGTGAGAAATCAAAAAACAAAAGTACCTGATGACTTGGTAAAACCTTGCCAGATAAAATTGAAACCACCGCATAGGAGTGCAAACAGTATTATAGGATTTAAGACGCTGACGCATGCGCTATTTATAGGACCGCCCACCCGAGAAAGAACAAGGCACAGACGTGCTAGTGAGAGCCCAAATATAAAATAATAAATAAATAATCGCACCAGGATAAAAGACTAAACTAGATCTAACAAAAAATACCATCGTGTGCCCACGAGGTAAAGGATCCTTATCTCCTAAGTGCAGGCATGTGTCAAAAAATGTTAAATATATACCCAATCAATATTTTATTAATGCTGACATGTACCCACAATTTATAACCATGCACTAAAAAATGGAAAAGCCGGCATCAAAGACCCAAGCCTACTAGAAAATGTGTGAATATGTACCCCTCTACTTGTCTGGGAATCACAACTGATACCTCAATGAAACAAAAAAAAACTGGGAACTGAATAGAAAAAACATAGAGGAGAGGATCATGTTTACAGAAAAACAGACAAATCTCTTTCTAAATTTAAACCATATGGAGCCATAGAATCTAACAGGTAAATATATCTCTGTTCTAACCGCAACATGGTTTTATCAATGTCCCCACCTCTCCAATTTAATTTTAATTTTTTTATAACAAAAATTTTTAAATCTGACAATTTATGACCCATATCCAGCCAATGTTGGACTAAAGGTTTGTCAACTAACTTCCTTCTAATGCAACTTCTGTGTTCTACTATCTGTACCCGTACACTATGCATAGTCTTACTGATGTATAACTTGTTACATGGACATAGGATGACGTAAATCACGTGTGTCGTATCACAGTTTGAGAAATCGTCAATATAAATTTTTTTGTGTGAAGAAGGATGAACAAAAAACCTCCGTACTGGCAATGCATGTATACAGACAGAATAATGTCCACATTGATATATTGTCCCTTATATGTGGATGTCGTCTTCCTTTCTGTAAATGCTAATGGAACTAAAAGATTCCGAAGATTAATATTACGTTTATGTGCTATCATTAAGGTCATATCTTGAAAACCAGGGATGGCTTGAATTAGGTGCCATTCCTTTTTAAGAATATTAATAATAGTATTTGACTTTAAGGAGTATAACAAAGGGCACACTATTTTATTCTGAGTGTTCTTTTTTTCTTGTGGCCTCAACAAAACGTCACGTGAAGAATCTCAGGCTCTTATATAAGCCTTTTCAACAGAATGATGCGGGTATTGACGTGCATAAAATCTCTCCTTCAAATACAAAGCCTGTGATTCAAAATCTTCCTCAGAAGTACAAATTCTTCTAGCTCTAAGGAAATGACCAACTGGCAGATTATTTTTTAGAGATGGGTTATGAAAACTTGTGTGGTGTAATAATTGGTTCCTGTCGGTTGGTTTCCTATATAATGTCTTAAATTTGGAGTCTTCTTTTCTTATTAATAAGTCCAAATAAGGGATCTGTACCGGATCATAAGTTATTTGAAAACGTAAATTGTCATCAAGATTATTAATCCATATATTAAACTCCAGCAATAAATCCATGGAACCAACCCATATGATCAAGATATCATCTATATATCTTATCCACAGCCTGATGCTGTCCTTAAAGCGGTGATCTTTTAGAAAATTCTCCTCGAACTGAAACATATAGAGATTTGCAATGTCAGGGGCCATGGATGACCCCATTGCAACCCCCTTAATTTGTTGATAATACAGGTCCCTGAAGCAAAAAAAATTCTTGCATAATGCTATTTCAGCAAGTGCCAGAAGAAATGCAGTGGGGATATGTCTATGAGACTGTCTAAAAAGAAGACATTGTTCAATGATATTCAAGGCCTCTCGTTGTGGTACATTCGTATATAATGATTTGACATCTAAGGTAACCAAAAGTGTATTAGGGCTTAAGTCCTCAAATGCGGATAATATCTCTATCACATGAGACGAGTCGCGAACATAAGACCACATCTTGGTGACAAAAGGTCTGAGAATGACATCCAAAAATTGAGATATTGGTTCCAGAAGGGATCCAATGGCTGACACAATAGGTCGTCCCGGAGGGTCATCCAGGGACTTGTGTATCTTAGGTATCACATAAATCGTTGGTGTAATAGGATTTTGTACAATAAGAAACTCCTTCTCCTTCTTTGTGATATGTTCCGTCTCATATGCAATAATTACCAAATTATCAATATGGCTTTTTAACGAGTCGGTGGGATCATCGTCTAGCCGAAGATAAAATTCTTGGTCTCAAAGTTGTCTATTGACCTCCTAATATACTTATTTTTGTCCAAAACTACTACAGCACCGCCTTTGTCCGCAGGTTTGATGATGATTTCATTATTGGTCTGCAAAGACCTTATAGCCATTCTTTCTTTGTATGTCAAATTGTGAAATGGAAGCTGAGAATCTGCCCCCATTTCTTCAACTTGCTTTACACAAGCTTCTCAAATGCTTCACTAAGGGGGTCGGTTTGTAGGGGAGGAATCCATTTGGATTTCTTGCTAATAATAGATGTATTATCTAATGGGGAAGCGTGCTGACTAAAGAAATATTGAATTCGAATCTTACGGAAAAACTTGTATAAGTCTACTTGAGTTTCAAATGGATTAATTTCTGAATCGGTACAAAGAAAAGACCCTTATTAAGCAAAGAGGCTTCATCAGGTGTGAGGACATAATTTGAGAGATTTATAACGTTATTGGAATATAATATCTCCTCTCGTATGGTCTGTCTCTCCCCCACCCGCCCCTCCCACGTCCTCGCCTCTGCCCCCTGTAGTTTGACACTTCTTCCCTGTCACCACTTTTGTGTAGAGGTACGACATCAGCCATTCTCCAGTCCTGAGGAACCTCTCCTGTTTGTTTCCAAGGATCTGTTGAAAACATCTTTTAATGGCCCTGCAAGAACCTCTCTGAGCTCTTTCAGTATCCTGGGATGTATCCCATCCGGTCCCATGGCCTTGTCCACTTTCAGTTTTGCAAGTTGTTCTAACACTTCATCTTCTGCGAATGGTGTGGTATCTACTTCATTCCCATTTTTATATTTGGGAGTCACAGGTGGTCCTTCTCTAGGACTTTCTTTAGTAAAAACAGAGCAGAAGCATTCATTTAGCAATTTCGCTTTTTCAATGTCACTTTCCCCGAGTCCTTTCGCAGCACTTCTGAGTCCTGCAATTCCACCTCTGATCTTCTTCCTTTCCCGAATATACCTGAAGAAAGTTTTGTCGCCACACTTAACATCTTTAGCCATCCTTTCCTCTGCCTTTGATTTTGCTATCCTTATTTCTCTTTTTGTCTCTGCGTTTGATCCTGTATTCATTTCTGTGTTCCTCTGTTTGTGAGCTTTTGAATTTTGCAAAAGCTGTGTGTTTTGCCTTTATTTGAGCAGCCACTTCTTTGGAAAAACAAATAGGTTTCCTTCTCCTCTTGTTTTTATTTATTTTTCTTACATATTTATGTGTTGCCCCTTTTATTGCCACCTTTAGTTTAGCCCATTGCAATTTCACTTCCCTTATCTCCTTCCACCCTGTCAGCTCCTCCTTTAGGTACTCGGCCATTTTATTGAAGTCAGTGTTTTTGAAGTTTAGGACTTTGAGCTTGCTATGATTGGCCTGTACCATGGCTTTTATCTCAAACCACACCGTGTGATGATAACTGCTGCTCACAGGGGCACTCACGCAGACATTCGACAAGCTATCACCGTTGGTGAGCACTAAATCCAGCGTTGAGCTTTCCCTGGTTGGTTCCATGACTATTTGTCTAAGTAATGTAGCTTCTTGGAGAGCATCCACAATTTTTTTGCTTCTTTCCAGATTTGCAGAAGGAGTAATCCAATCCACATCAGGTAGATTAAAGTCACCCAATATTATCGCTTCCCCCTTTGTGGCTATCTTGGCAATATCTATAATCAATTCGTTATCTATCTCTTCAATTTGTGTTGGAGGTCTGTAGACTACAGCAGTATGGATGACAGTGTCATCTCCTCTTTCCAACACAATCCAGAGTGCTTCTTCTTTTCCCCATGCCCCCTGCATTTCAGTAGCTTTAATATTGCTTTTGACATACAAGGCTACTCCTCCTCCTCCTCCTTTTCCATTTTCTCTGTCTCTTCTGAATAGATTATAGCCAGCTATGGCTATATCCCAATCATGCGATTCATTTAGCCATGTTTCTGTAATGGCCACAATGTCCAAATCCATTTCCACCATTAGGGCTTCCGGGTCCGGAACTTTGTTGGCTAAACTTTGAGCATTTGTGCTCATTGCTTTCCAGCATTTAACTGGCTTGTGTGTATTTTGCGTTGTTTTTGTTCTTCCCACTTGTTTTTGATGTGTGGTTTAAAAGTGTGGCTGTTTCTGATTTTGCAGGGGGTGACATCCAGAGCTTGACCTTCCACATCCGTCACCCCCCTTTTTCTAGTTTAAATGCATATCCACATATTGCTTGAATTTTTCACTTAGGATTCTTTTCCCTGCGACAGAGATGTTAGTCCATCAGCACAGTATAGTCTCTTGTTGTTCCATCTGTTACCCCAGTTGCCAATAAATCTGAATCCTTCTTGTTTGCACCAGGTCTGGAGCTATGTATTAAAGCTGTTAATGTGATGCAGCCTTTTTTGCCCCCTTACCAAGAACAGGTAGAACCTCTGAGAATGCAACAGTGTTAACAATAGGCTTGAGTTTCTCTCCCAGAGATTGGAAGTCCTTTTGGATTGTAGAGGCACTGTTTCTAGACAGGTCATTTGTGCCCAAGTGGATAACAACATCAAGTTTGGAGTGTTCACTTTGTGCGCTAAGTACTTCAACAACGTGGTTTGTATTCCTGCTGGCTGAAGAGCCTGGGAGGCACTTGACTATTTTCTCTCCTTTGAACTGTGTTCCCAAGTTGGTGCCACTGATGATGTAATCACCAGGTAGTAGTAGTTTGCTGTTTGGTGATGAGGTTTTCTTCATATTTGGTCCTTTAGCAGGAGATTGGGCATTGTCTGTCTCATTTAAGGGCCCTTCAGTTTCTCTGGATTGGGCATGAGTCGACATCGACTCGACAACACTTAACAACAACAATCATATCAACGTTACCTTAGGAACGTTAATCAACCTAAAATTATGTTTATGAGTTAAATTCTCCAAAATCTCAGTCTTTGTGTGCACTAGCTGATTCCCTTCTATAAAGGCCAAATTTTTTTCTTATAGATCATTCAGCTTTTGTTCCAAATTAGTCAGTCATGTTTTGCACTAACTCAAAATCTCCAGAAATCAAAATGTACAATCATCACAATAATAAAGATACAAATATTACATCACTGATTCAGGTGAATGTGAAGTGGCAGACAAAGGGTCTCCAGAACTGCACACAAATACTCCAACTGAGGTCGCACCAGAGACTTATACAGAGGCACTATAACCTCCTTTTTTCTGCTGGCCATTCCTCTCCCTATGCACGCACAGACACAATGTTTGGCAAGGTAGAAGGTCACATGAAAGAGAGAGGCCAGCAATGAGAGAGAGTGGCATCCATAGCTGCTGTTATCGTATCAATTTATCAACAATGAGCTGCCTGATTGAAGACCGAATACAGTTTGGGTCAACTATACAGAGGGTCGCCATGGGTCGATGCCAACTCAACGACACTTAACAACAACAACAACATGATGTTCTACAAGAGTTAAGCAATGACCGGAGCCATAACGACAATACAGTATCAGCTGCTCAAATGCTTCTCAACTGTTGCTTGCAGTCAAAGCACATATCTCTTGATACAGCTTCAAAGCTGTTGTAAGTTTTGTCATTGCAAATATAGTACATGCATGACAAAGCTATCGCAGAAACAATCAATGCATCAATGATAACACCTCAAAGAATTTGCAGTAAACCAGTTTTTGTAACAAAGAGGAGTCATAAGGCAAAAAGGATGTGACTGAGTGAATCTGATGGTGATCTTCTTGCATCGGAAAATTAATTTTGAGAGACAATGCAACATGGCGTTTGACAGCCTTATAGTTCAAATGCAGTGGCGTTTTGAAACACTAGCTGGGATGTCTTCTGACTTTGAATTCCTCACTGGAAATTCTCTTGCAACATTCTCTAAAACTTGTGCAGCTAACCTAGTTTGGAAGTATGATTGTGATTTGGATATGGTGGAACTGGTATCAGTAAATGAGCTTCAAATTTCAGGCAAATATGTTGATTGCTGATTTAGGCAAAGCAAATACTATTGACCTTTTGCAACTTATCCATACATATTCCTTAAAAGATGCATATCCTAATACAGAGATTGTGCTTAGAAATTTTTTTTAACAATTCCAGTCACTGTTGCTTCTTGCAGACATAGTTTTAGCACATTGAAGATTGTAAAGAATTACTTTAGGTCGTCAATGGGCCAAGAACATTTGTCCAACTTGACAGTTTTGTCTATTGAACATGAAATAGCTGGCATTCTCAATTATGATAATGTCATTGATGATTTTGCTGTGCAGAAAGCGAGAAAATTAATTTTGAAATAATTGAGTTGCCGATTGGATTTGTGCTTCAGTTCCTTCTTTATTCGTTTGATTGGTGAACTTTAGCTTAAACCCCTATAACATTATACTAAATATTTACCAAAGATCAGTTTTCAATTCATCATTGCTTTTGCCTTTATGGATAGTGAAATCATATCTGGCTAAATTTAAAGATAAGCTAGATTTTCTATCAAGATGATACCTACGTGAGATAAGCTCCTTGCAGGCTGCTACCTGATAGTGTTTTTCCATGGTCATACTAGACCATAGGCCTCTATATAAAGTTGACTGAAGGTTACATTAGACTCATGACTGTCTATCTATGAAGCAGCACATTGTGCATAGATTTAAACCAATGCTAAATGTTACATAGAAACATGATGACAGAAAAAGACCACGTGGCCTATCTAGTCTGTCCTTCCATAACAACAACCACAACAGTCCACTTTTTACCTTTAGAGATCCTCTGTGTTGGTCCCATGCTTTTTTGAATTCAGTTACTGTCCTCATCTCTACCACCTCCACTGGGAGACTATTCCATGGATCCACTACTCTTTCTGTAAAGAAATATTTCCGCATATCACTCCTGAATCTATCTCCCTTCACCCTCATCCCATGTCCCCTCGTAGCAGAACTTACTTTCAATTGAAAGAGGCTCTCTCCCTGAACATTTATGCCACGGAGGTATTTAAACATCTCAATCATATCACCTCTATCCCGCCTTTCCTCTAAGGTGTACATATTAAGATCCTTAAGTCTGTCCTCATATGCTTTATAATGAAGCCCACTAATCATTTTAGTAGCAACCCTCTGCACCGACTCCATCCTGTTCACATCCTTTTGAAGGTGCGGTCTCCAGAATTGCACACCATACTCCAAATGAGGTTGCACCAAAGACTTATACAGAGGCATTATCACCTCCTTTTTTCTGCTAGCCATTCCTCTCCGTATGCACCCAAGCATCCTTCTAGCTTTTGCCGTCGCCTTTTCTACCTGTTTAGCTACTTTAAGATCATCAGACACAACCACGCCTAGGTCCCGCTCTTCTTTAGTGGACAAAAGTACTTCACCTCCTATACTATATTGCTCCCTTGGATTGCTGCAGCCCAAATGCATGACCTTACATTTTTTAACATTAAATCCCAGCTGCCAAATTCTAGACCATTCTTCAAGCTTAGCTAGATCCCTCCTCATGTTATCTACACCTTCCTGGGTGTCTACTCTATTGCAGATTTTGGTATCATCCGCAAAAAAGGCAAACCTTACCCGACAGTCCTTCCGCTATATCACTAACAAAGATGTTAAAAAGAATCGGACCAAGGACAGATCCCTGGGGCACACCACTGGTAACATCCTTCTCCTCAGAGTGAGCTCCATTTACTTGTACTCTTTGTCGCCTCCCACCCAACCAATTTCTAACCCAAGCAGTAACTTTAGGGTCCATCCCTAGGGTGCTCAGTTTGTTTATAAGTCGCCTGTGAGGAACAGCGTCAAAGGCTTTACTGAAATCTAAATACACCACATCTAGAGCTCTCCCTCGGTCCAACTCCCTGGTCACCCAGTCAAAGAAATCAATCAGATTTGTCTGACAAGACCTGCCTCTGGTGAATCCATGCTGCCTCGGATCCTGTAATCCGCTGGACTCCAGAAACCTCACTATTTTCTCTTTCAGCAGCGTTTCCAATAATTTACTCACCACCGAAGTTAAACTAACCGGCCTGTAGTTTTCAACCACATCCTTACTTCCGCTTTTGTGTAAAGGCACCACATGAGCCTCTCTCCAGTCCTTTGGCACCACTCCCGACTCCAACGAGGCATTGAAAAGGTCAGTCAGTGGAGTTGCTAGAACGTCCCCAAGTTCCCTCAGTATTCTAGGGTGTATCCCATCCGGTCCCATCGCTTTGTCTACTTTAAGTTGAGCTAGTTTCTCACGAACACAGTCTTCTGAAAATTGTTCAAGATGTCCCTCGCTTCTGTTCTTATTTGTGGGTGTTTTCTGAGGTCCTGCTCCTGGTTCTTCATCTGTGAACACAGAACAAAAATATTTGTTAAGCAATTCCGCTTATCCTTATTAGCTTCTAAATTTTCCCCCCCCCCCCCCGCACCCTTGAGTCTGACAATACCACTTTTGCCCTTCCTCTTCTCACTAATATATCTGAAAAATGTCTTATCCCCCCATTTTATTGCATTGGCTATTTCCTCCTCCTTTTGAATCTTTGCCTTCTTGACTACTTTGCTAGCTTCTCTAAGTTTTTTCAAATACAGATGCCTGTCTTCCTCTCTCTGTGATCTCTTGTATTTCATGAAGGCCTCCCTCTTTTTCTTCACTTTTTCAACTACTTCCTTCGAAAATCATAGCGGTCTCCTGTTCCTTTTGCCTTTATTTACCATTTTAACAAAAAGGTTGGTTGCCTTTAAAATACCCCCTTTCAGTTCAGTGTTGCTGATTTTAAAACAGTGATGCAATCACTAATCTTAGTTTGGTTGAACCATTGTAATTCCTTGAACTTGGGCCATCTTGCAACCAGTACCAAAGTTCTTAAATTTGCTCAGAATGCAGCTGCTCATGTTCTGGAAGAGGTCTCATGTTATATGCATACTTGTCCATGTTTTAAAAGTTTACATTGCTTGCCAATTGCATGGAGAGTCAGGTATAAGGTGTTCACAATCAGGGGTGGCTCTATAATGAGGCGAAGTGAGGCGGCTGCCTCAAGCGGCAAAGTTTTGAGGGCGGAAAATGCCTCCAAAACAGCCGCCTCACTTCGCCTTCAAATTAAAAAAACAACAAACAAACAAAAAAACAAACAGAAAAATTAAAAAAAAAATTTGCACAAGTTTCTGCTGCTGTTGAGTCTGCTTCTCGGCAGCGACAAACTCACCGCCTCCCTTCTTCTGCAGCCGCAGCTCCCTGCCTCTTAGGGAACTGCGGCTGTGCCAGTGAAGCCATTGCGGAGCCTTCCTGTCTCTCGATGGGCTCCATGAAGCATTGTCCCGCCCCCAGGGCCGGCCCATCCATTGTGCAAGAATGTTGTTTGCACGGGGCCCCACGCAAACAGCATTCTGCATCTGCCGGTAAATTTTAAAAAAAATCCAAACTTGCTGCTGCTGCCACCGTGGCAGCGGCAGAATCGAGCATCCCACAGGGCCCCACCTGCCCGGCCGAGTCCTTCATGTGGCCTCAGCTCCCTAAGTGCCGGCTTTCAGAGCCGTGAAGGGAGAGCTTCTCCCTCGCGGCTCTGTTAAGCCGCTGGCGCTGATGGGAAACAGGATTTCCTGTTTCCCATCAGCCCCGCAGGCTTAAACAGAGACGCGAGAAAGGGAAACTCTCCCTTCGCGGCTCTGAAATGCCCACGCTGAGGGAGCTGAGGCCGCATGGAGTACTCTGCCGGGCAGGCAGCACAGTGGCAGCAGCAACAAGTTTGGTGTTTTTTTTAATCTACCTGGGCTATGGGTGGGGGGGGGGGGGCTACGACTGGATGTGGGCTGATGGGGGGCTAGGACTGGTAATGGGCTATGTGGGGGCTAGGACTGGTAATGGGCTATTGGGGGGGGGCTAGGACTGGAAGTGGGCTGATGGGGGGTTTAGGACTGGTAATGGGCTATGGGGGTGGGGCTAGGACTGGTAATGGGTTGGGGGGGTTGCTAGGACTGGAAATGGGCTGCGTGGAAGGGGGGGCTTGAACTGCAAATTGCTGATGGGGAGGGGGGCTTGGAATGGAAATGGGCTGTGAGGGGAGGGAGCTAGCACTGGAAATGGGATGAGTGGGGGAGGGAGCTAGGACAGGAAATGGGCTGATGGAGGGGCTAGTATAGGACTAGAAATAGGCTGTTGGGGGTGCTAAGATTGGAAATGGGCTGTGGTGGGGCTTGGATTGAAATGGACTCATGGAGGGGCTAGAACTGGAAGTAGGCTCATGGGCAGGGCCGGCCCGTCCATTGAGCAAGAATGTTTTTTGTACAGGGCCCCGCGTAAAGAACATTCTGCTTTTTTTTTCTTAATTAAATTTAAAAAAAAAAAAAAAAAAAAAGCTGGCCGCTGCCGCCGCGGCGGCATGGAGTGTCCCGCGGGGCTTCCTCTGCCTGGCGGAACTCTCCCAGCACGGCTGAGCCCCTCTGCGCCGGCTTGCAGATATGCGAAGGGAGAGTGTCTCCCTCGCGTCTCTGTTAAGCCCGCAGGGGCTGATGGGAAATTTCCCATCTGCCCCTGCGGGCTTAACAGAGACGCGAGGGAGACACTCTCCCGTCGCGTATCTGCAAGCCGGCGCAGAGGGGGTCAGCCGCGTCGGGAGAGTTCAGCCGGGCAGAGGGGGCCCCGCGGGACACTCCATGCCGCCGCAGTGGCGGCGGCAGCGGCCAGCCTTTTTTCTTTTTTAAATTGCCATGAGCCGATTTTGGGTTGGGGGTTTAAGACTGGCAATGGGCTAGGGGGGGGTTTAAGACTGGCAATGGACTGGGGGGGGGTTTAAGACTGGCAATGGGCTGGGGCTGATGAGGGCTGTATGGAAATGGGGTGATGGGGGGCTTAGGGCTGGCAATGGGCTATGGGGGGTTGGGTTAAGACTGGCAATGGGCTATGGGAGGGGTTAAGACTGGCTATGGGGGGGTTAAGACTGGCAATGGGCTGTGGGCTGATGGAGGCTGTCTGGAAATGGGGTGATGGGGGGTTAGGACTGGTAATGGGCTATGGGGGGTTAAGACTGGCAATGGGCTATGGGGGGGATGGGGTTAAAACTGGCAATGGGCTATGGGAGGGGTTGAGACTGGCTATGGGGGGGTTAAGACTGGCTATGGGGGGGTTAAGACTGGCAATGGGCTGTGGGCTGATGGGGGCTGTCTGGAAATGGGGTGATGGGGGGTTAGGACTGGTAATGGGCTATGGGGGGGTTAAGACTGGTAATGGGCTGTGGGCTGACGGGGCCTGTCTGGAAATGGGATGATGGGGGGTTAGGACTGGTAATGGGCTATGGGGGGGGGGTTAGAACTGGTAATGGGCTATGGGGGGGCTAGGACAGGAAATGGGCTGATGGGGAGGGGTTAGGACTTAAGTGGGCTGATGTGGTTAGGACTGGAAATGGGCTGTGGGCTGATGGGGGGGTTTAGGACTGGCAATGGGCTATGGGGGGCTGACTGGAAATGGGCTGATGGGGGGTTAGGACTGGAAGTGGGTTATAGGGGGGCTTAAACTGAAAATGGGGTGATGGGGGTTAGGACTGGAAGTTGACGGGGGGCTAGGACTGGTAATGGGTTGGGGGGTTGCTAGGACTGGAAATGGGCTGAGTGGAAGGGGAGGCTTGAACTGCAAATAGCTGATGGGGAGGGGGCTTGGAATGGAAATGGGCTGTGAAGGAAGGGAGCTAGGACTGAAAATGGGCTGATGGAACAGCTAGGATAGGACTGGAAATGGGCTGTTGGGGGGAGCTAAGATTGGAAATGGGCTGTGGTGGGGGCTTGAATTGAAATGGACTCCTGGAGGGGCTAGATCTGGATGTAGGCTCATGGGGGGGCTTGGACTGGAATTGGGCTGAGTGGAGGGGAGCTATGATTTGACATGGGCTGATGGTGGGGCTAGGAAATGACTAGAAATGGGCTGATGGGGGGCTAGGATTGGAAATGAGCTGATGAAGGGACTTGGACTTGAAATGGATGGGGGAGCTAGGACTGGAAATGGGCTGATGGGGGGCTAGGACTGGAAATGGGCTGATGCAGGGACTAGAAGGGAATGGATGCTTGGTGAGACTGGAACTAGAAGGGAGCTGATGTTGGGGGAGGATTAGAATGGGATGGGGCTGGGAGAGTAAAATGGAGAGGGGAAAAATATTTTGTGTAGGAGGGATGAAAAATCTACAATTGGCCGGGTATTGGGAGAGTAAGTGGGGATTGAGGATGGAGGGGTAAAATTTGTGTGGATGAAATAGGAATGAGGAAAGAGCAAAAGGAGAAAGATTAGTATGTTAAAGCAGATGTAGAGAGAGAGAATGGAAAAAAACTAGAAGAGAAGAAAGGACAAATGGACAGCAGATGATGGAGAGTTAGCAGAAAACATGAAGAAACCAGAAGAAAGTGGCTGGACCAATTGCAACTGAAAAAAAATGCACAAAAGGTAGAAAGATATCTCTTTATTTTGAATTTATTAACTGGAATATGTCAGCTCTGGGAAATGTGCATCATTAACGTCTGCACTTTGTTTGGTACAAGAGGAAATTAATTTATAGTTTTATTTCTACAGTGTTGTTGTACATTCCAAGTTTGGCTTTTGGGGTTCCCAGTTTAATTATTGCCTTCCTGTTTCTAAATTGTGATTCCTTGTTTGGTGATGGTCTATGTTCTGCATGTGTAACTGAGCTGAGGTATTCTGTTTATGTAATTCCTATTTGACGTTGCCACTTGTTCTCTTTCCCCAGTATTCTCTGAAATGTATTGGTTTAATATTTGCAGTGTTGCCTTTTGATAGGTAGGGTATGGTGCTTTGTGAGTCCTGATAGTGCTGTCAGGATACGGCGGGTTTGCTATGGGTTCTAAATGGGCAGCGTTTGTAGTAGTTCTTAATGTGCCTGGCGGTTGGCACTGGATTATAGTAATGTAGAAGTCTTTCTTTATCCATACACTCATTAAGAGACATGTTTACTAAAAGTTAGTGTATGGTAACATTATGCAAATATTTATGAAAATAAGGCCACTTATGCAAATGAGGCCCCGCACTGAGTCTCCGGACATGGCCCCGCACCCCCCTTGGGCCGCCCCTGCTCATGGGGGGCTTGGATTGGAAATGGGCTGAGTGGAGGGGAGCTAGAATTTGACATGGGCTGATGGTGGGGCTAGGAAAGGAATAGAAATGGGCTGATGGGGGGCTGGGATTAGAAATGAGCTGATGGAGGGACTCGGATAGGACTGGAAATGGATGGGGGAGCTAGGACTGGAAAGGGGCTGATGGTATGGCTAGGATAGGATTGGAAATGGGCTGATGCGGGGACTTGAAGGGAGCGGATGCTGGGTGGGGCTGGAACTAGAAGGGAGCTGATGTTGGGGGAGGATTAGAATGGGATGGAGCTGGGAGAGTGAAATGGAGAGGGGAAACATTTTTTGTGTGGGAGGGAAGACAGATCTACAATTGGCTGGGAATTGGGAGAGTAAGTGGGGATTGAGGATGGAGGGGTAAAATTTGAGTGGATGAAATAGGAATGAGGAAAGAGCAAAAGGAGAAAGATTAGTATGTTAAAGCAGATGTAGAAAGAGAATAGAAAAAAAACTAGAAGAGAGAAGAAAGGACAAATGGACAGCAGACGATGGAGAGTTAGCAGAAGACACGAAGAAACCAGAAGAAAGTGGCTGTAACAATTGTAACTGAAAAAAAAATGCACAAAAGGTAGAAAAATATCTCTTTATTTTGAATTTATTAACTGGAATATGTCAGCTCTGGGAAATGTGCATCATTAACATCTGCGCTTTGTTTAGTACAAGAGGAAATTAATTTATAGTTTTATTTCTACAGTGTTGTTGTACATTCCAAGTTTGGCTTTTGGGGTTCCCAGTTTAATTATTGTCTTCCTGTTTCTAAATTGTGATTCCTTATTTGGTGATGGTCTATGTTCTGCATGTGTAACTGAGCTGAGGTATTCTGCTTATGTAATTCCTATTTGACATTGCCACTTGTTCTCTTTCCCCAGTAGGTCATGTATTGTTGTTCTCTGAAATGTATTGGTTTAATATTTGCAGTGTTGCCTTTTGATAGGTAGGATCTGGTGCTTTGTGAGTCCTGGTAGTGCTGTTATGATATGGCGGGTTTGCTATGGGTTCTAAATGGGCAGTGTTTGTAGTAGTTCCTAATGTGCCTTGCTGCTGGCACTAGATTATAGTAATGTAGAAATACTTTAGTCTTTCTTTATCCATACACTCATTAAGAGGCATGTTTACTAAAAGTTAGCGTATGGTAACATTATGCAAATATTTATGCAAATGATGTCCCTTATGCAAATGAGGCACCACACCCAGTCTCCGCACATGGCCCCACATCCCCCCTTGGGCCGCCCCTGCCTGCCCCCAAAGGAAGTTGTTCCTTTGGAGGCGGGACAATGCTGCACGGAGCCCATCAAGAGACAGGAAGGCTCCGCAATGGCTTCACTGGCACAGCTGCAGTTCCCTAAGAGACAGGGAACCACGGCTGCAAAAGAAGGAGGCACAGGGCGGTAGCAGGCAGACATGGGAATAGGGGAGGAGGGGGTAGCGAATCTGAAACGGGGCTGACATGAGGGAGGGAGGGAGGGGGCTGACATGGATATATGGATGGATGGAGGGAGGGAGGGGGGGCTGACGATGGATGGAGGGAGGGATGGAGGGGGGCTGACGATGGATGGAGGGAGGGATGGAGGGGGCTGACATGGATGGGGGGCTGACGATGGATGGAGGGAGGGATGGAGGGGGGTTGACATGGATGGATGGATGGATGGAGGGAGGGGAGGGGGGCTGACATGGAGGGAGGGAGGGAGCTGGAAGGGAACTGACAAGGGTTCCCTCTCATCCAGCAGGAACAACCGGCGTCAAACAAATCAGCCTGATCGCTGCAAGCATTCTTGAGGAAAAAAATGCAGCGGGAAGGTAGAGGCAGGGCAGAGGCGGCAAAATCTAAAATGAAAATAGCCAGAGTGCCCCCGCCACTGCCGGATGAGAGGTGCAGGTGGAGGGAGGGGGGACAGGGGGAGGACAAGGAGAGACAAAGGGGAGAGATGGGGGACACAGGGGACAAGTACTAGACAAAGGAGAGAGACAGGGGCAAATGCTGGACAGAGGGGAGAGACAGTGCGGGTTAGGATTATAATAGGCTGAAGAGGGGCTAGCACTGGTAATGGGCAGATCGGGGGGGGGGGGCTAAGACTGGTAATGGGTTGATTAGGGAAGGCTAGGACTGGGAAAGAGTAGTTACTCACCTGTAACAGGTGTTCTCCAGGAGCAGCAGGAATCAGTCCTCACATATGGGTGACGTTGGCGCCGACGGAGCCCCCGTGCGGAGCATTTCCCCAGCTTTCAAGGAAAGCCTTTGGGAATGCAGCGTGCACGCGCGGTCCCCTTCCCGCCCAAGGGTGCCATCTTGCTCAGTCTGATGACATAGCTAAAATACAGCAAAAAACAAAATGAAGTATATGACTGCAACTCCAAGGGGAGGAGGGAGGGTCATGAGGACTGATTCCTGCTGCTCCTGGAGAACACCTGTTACAGGTGAGTAACTACTCTTTCTCCAGGACCAAGCAGGAAGTCAGTCCTCACATATGGGATTCCCCAGCTCTAGGCTACCAGGAACCCAAAGCTGAAAAATTAGCTCCCTGTAGAGCCTCAGCATCCGTGATAAGAATATTCTCTGAGAACGCCCCCGTACGGTAGCCCAACACAAGGGCCGGAGGGTAGGAGTTGCCTAAACCTCAAAGAGATTACGGAGTACCGCCTGTCCGAAAGCACTGTCCCTTCGGGACTCCCTCTCGAGGCAGTAATGGGCCGCAAAAGTCTGACTTGAAGACCAAGTAGCGGCCCGGCAGATGTCTGCCAACGGAACAGAGTGGAGATGAGCTACTGACTCGGCTTTCGCCCTGACATGGTGGGCCGTGACTCGACCCTGCAAGGAGAGGCCAGCTGCCCTGTACGCCCAGGCGATACAATCTGCTACCCAAACGGACAACTTACGCTAGGAGACAGGTAACCCTAGTTTATTAGGGTCAAAAGATACGAAGAGCTGAGCAGCCCTTCGATGCCCCTGCGTATGTCTATGTAAAAGAACAACGCCCTTCTACAGTCCAGGGTATGCAAGACTGTTTCAGCCCGGCTGGCATGCGGCCTGGGAAAGAATGTCAGAAGAACCACCTCCTGATTGAGGTGGAAGGAGGAGACAACCTTTGGAAGGAACTTAGGATGAGTCCGTAAGACCACCCTGTTCCTATAGAACCGTGTGTACGGTCTATCAGAAACCAGAGCTTGGAGTTCACTCACACGCCTGGCCGAGGTAAGAGCCATCAAGAACAACGCCTTCCATGAAAGGAAGCATAAATGACAGGTAGCCATCGGCTCAAACGGTGGGCAAGTAAGTTGCTGCAAGACCACATTCAAATCCCACTCAGTGGCCAGTGGACGAATCGGAGGCTTGAGCAGAAGCAGGCCTCTGAGGAAGCGGGACACCAAGGGGTGGCCCGACAGAGACTGTCCCTCCACCGGTGAGTGGTGCGCTGATAGAGCACTGAGGTGGACCCAAACAGAGTTGGATTTAAGGCCCAGGTCCGACAGGTGAAGCAGGTACTGCAGCACCACTGGCACCAGGCACGAAAAAGGATCCTCCTGGCGCTGAGCACACCAGGTGGAGAACCTACGCCACTTGAGGGCATAAGACGTCCGGGTGGATTGCCTCCTAGAGGCCAACACCACCTCTTCCACTTCCTTAAGTAGACGTAAGGGGGCTAGAACTACCCTTTCAGCAGCCAGGCCATCAAATTGAGGGATTTGAGGTTGGGGTGCAGGAGAGATCCCTGATCCTGAGCCAGGAGATCAGGTTGCACCCCCAGAGGGAGTGGAGTGTCCACTGCCAACTGCAGAAGGAGTGGAAACCACGGTTGCCTTGGCCATCTGGAGGCTACCAGAATCACTGAGGCCTTGTCCTGAAGAACCTTGAACAAGGTTCGGGCCACTAGAGGCGTGGGAGGAAACGCATACAGTAGGCCTGTAGACCACGAGATTAGAAACGCATCTGCTGCTATTCTCAGAGGATGCGGTTGTCTGGAACAGAACCTGGGTAGCTGACGGTTCAGTGGACTCGCAAAGAGATCGATGGTTGGAAGACCCCATCTTAGAAAGATCTGTTGGACCACTAGTGGATCCAAGTGCCATTCATGAGGCTGTAGAATCCTGCTTAACCTGTCTGCTAGGTAATTCTCCTGGCCAGGTAGATAAACTGCTTTGAGAAACATGCCCTGTTTGACTGCCAGGGAGCAAAGGGTTTGTGCTTCCTGACACAGAAGTCTGGATCCTGTGCCTCCCTGCTTGTTCACATAGAACATTGCTACTTGATTGTCTGTCTGAACTAAGACAGACTGGTGAGAGAGGACATGAGAGAAAGTCTGTAGAGCCAAGCAGATAGCTTGCAACTCCAACAGATTGATCTGCTGTGTGGCCTCCCAAGGCGACCAGAGGCCTTGAGTGCATGCACCCTGGCAATGTGCACCCCAACCCTGTAAGAAAGCATCGGTGGTCAGCACCTGTGTGTGTGACGGTGCCTGAAAAGGCACTCCCCTGACAAGGTTTGGGAGATATAGCCACCACCGCAAGGCGTCCATTAGGAGTTTGGACACCCTTACTCTGTCTCTCAAGTCTCCTGTGGCTTGCACCCACTGACCTCTGAGGCACCACTGAGCAAGCCGCATGTGCAGACGGGTATTTGGAGTTACATGGACCGTGGATGCCATGTGGCCTAAGAGCCTCAGGAAGTGTCTGGCGGAGACCAGAGAACCGCTCTGGAACTGTTTGGCCAACCCCATCAGTCTGTGGGCCCTGTCCTCGGGCAAATAAGCTTTTGCCTGAAGAGTATCTAGTCTTGCCCCTATATGTTCTGTGAGGGGAGCAAAGTGGACTTTGCGAAGTTTATGACAAAGCCTAAATGCTGGAGAAGAGATACAGTGCGAAGGGTGGCTTGTCTGGTCTCCTGTGGAGACTGACCCCTGATGAGCCAGTCGTCCAGGTATGGAAAGACAAAGATGCCCTGGTTTCTGAGATAGGCCGCCACCACCGCCAAGTATTAGGTGAAAACCCTGGGAGCGGAGGTTAGGCCAAATGGAAGTACTCTGTACTGAAAATGATTTCCTCCCACTACAAATCTGAGATATTGTCTGTGGTCTGGATGAATGAGGATGTGAGTATAAGCATCCTTTAGGTCTAAGGAGCATAGCCAATCTCCCTGCTGGAGGTAGGGCAGCAGTATTCCAAGGGTAAGCATCTTGAACTTTTCCCTCTCCAGGAACTTGTTGAGATTTTGCAAGTCTAGGATGGGCCTGAGGCCTCCTGTCCTTTTTGGTACTAGAACGTACCTGGAATAGAAGCCTTGCCCTATCAGAATCTGAGGCACCGGTTCCACCGCCTGCTCCTTTAGAAGACTTGCCAACTCCTGAAGGAGGAGGTTCCTGTGCAGAGGGAGTCTTGGAAGCTCCCCTGGAAAATAGGAGGGGGATAACTGGTTGAAGCGGAGCAAGTAGCCCTTTTGGACTATGCTCAGTACCCAGGTATCCCCTGTTATGGCTGACCACCTGTGGGCATACAGTGTCAGCCGGCCCCCTGTGCTGAGTGGAGCCAGCTGTGGAGGAGAGGCTATGCAGTGGGAGTCAAAACCCCACTCCCTGCTGTACAGGAGCTGGAGCTGGAGCTGGCGGCTTGGGGGTTTTCTGCCTACAGGGCCCATGTCCCTGCCCCTTGGCCTGCTGACCCTGTTGGGGAGCTGTAGAGGCCTGGAATTGAGGGTAGGATTTGTAGGCCGTACCCTTCCTCGGGAAAAAGGGCTTCTTTCCCGAGCCCTTCTTTTTCTGAGAAGGGGCAGAAGTCTTTCTGGACAGCCTTGTCCTGGTGAGAGTCTCAGTCTCAATTTCTGCAGCCTTTTCAGCCATAGGTTTGCCAAAAAGGTTCTCACCTCGGCAAGGGACATCGACCAACTTGTCCTGTACCCATGGCTCCAGGTCTGATGACTGTAGCCAGGCCTGATGGCGTGCACCGATGCTGGCCACGGCTACCCGGGCCGAAGCCTCGAAGCCATCATAGGCTGCTCGAGAGAGAAACTTTGAGCACTCTCGGATCCCCGATGACAAAGCTTTGAACCTCTGCAAAGGTTCCTCGGAGAGGCCAGCTGAGAACCCGGCAATCTCCTTTGCCAGGTCCCGGAGGTACATGCCCATGTACAGCTGGTAAGTCTGGACACGGCAAGACAGCATAGAGCCCTAGAAGCACTTTCTACCGAGGGCATCCAGGTTCCGGGCCTCCCAGCCGGGGGGCACAGAGGAGTGCATCTTCTGACTCTTCAGACGATGCATGGCCGATTCCACAACCATGGAGTGGTGCGGTAGCTGTGCCTTCTGGAACCCAGGACTCTTACGGACTCGATAAATGGAATCGACCCATTTGCTAAGAACCGGCGCCGAGGCCGGTGCCTCCCACATGTGGAAGAGCAGCCATTCCAGCATCGGAGGAACCGGTACAGTAAAGGCCTCCTTAGGCGGAGAGTTGTACTGGTGTGCATTGAGCTCTTCAGCTCGAGGCTTCTCCTCGGCATCCGCGGGGAAGGCCAAGGCTTTGGTCATGTCCCTCACGAAATCCGAGAACTGGGTATCCTCCGGGGGAGACCTCCGAGGCTCGGACTCCGGTGAGTCCGAAGGGACGCACCTGGTCTGGAAGGTGTCCGGGGACTCCTCGTCCTCCGTCTCCCAGTCCGACTCCTCCGAAGAGGAATCGAGCGGCTCTGCCCGTGTGGGCTTCGGTGCCACCCGCCCCGATGCTGAGGGTTTCGGCATCGACGACCTCGGTCCCGCACGGGAGGTCGAGGGGGACCTTGACCGAGGATCGACTCGAGACTTCATTGACTCGAGGATTGGCTCGGTCTCCAGGGTTGACTTGGACGTCAAGGTCCCGGTGGTCGGGGCAGATGCACCAGTCAGACCGGTGATCAGCACCCGCTGCTGTTCCATGAAGGCAGCCAAGCTGCTCTCCAAGGCCGTCAACCTGAGTCCGAGCTCAGGAGACTCAGCAGCCCCCAACGGCGGCTCCCCCGGAGGGGAGTCCATGAGGACAACGGCACTCACGTGACTCAGGGACTCCAGCTCCACAAGAAGTAACTTCGAAGCCCTCTCCGACTCCAAGAGCCCGGGGCGGCGGTCGGGGCTATGCGACCTGGCCCTCGAGGAGCCAGGAGCGTCCACCGACGCCACCCTCGTGAGCTTTTTCTTCCTTCTGTGTTCCCGAGAAGGAGACTCCTCTCAGAGGAGCCTCGACAGTGCTCGGGATCGGACTCCCGAGATGTCGAGGCCTCTGACGAAGTCCGGGCCCGGCCGGACGTGGAGTCAGAGAAGATTCTCTCACGCTGATGTTGACTGCTCCTCAGCGCCTTCGATGGCATCTTGCCGCACAGGCCACAGGCCAGCGGGTCATGGTCGGGCCCGGGGCATCGGAGGCAGCAGTCATGTGTGTCAGTGAGAGACATAAGTTTCTTGCACCGATCACACTTCTTGAACCCGCTGGCAGCATTCGGGGGAAAAAGGGCCCCTACGAGGTCAAAAGACCGGGCTGCCAGTGAAAAACACATAAAAGCGCAAACGCTAGTCTCGAAGGACAAAAACCGAAAAACTAACTCCGGGCTCGATACCGGTGTACTGGACCCAGGCGGGAAGGGGAACCAGCGTCGAACTGGGTAAAACCACAGTAAAACGTAGAAAAATCACTTTTTTACTGGGTGACACAAACTCACGTCCGTCGGGCTCCGCGGAAAAAAGAACACTGAGCAAGAAGGCACCCTTGGGCGGGAAGGGGACCACGCATGCGCGCTGCATTCCCAAAGGCTTTCCTTGAAAACTGGGGAAATGCTCCACACGGGGCTCTGTCGGCGCCAACATCACCCATATGTGAGGACTGACTTCCTGCTTGGTCCTGGAGAATGGGCTGATCAAGGGAGGGGGTTGGGACTGGTAATGGGATGATTAGGGGGCTAGCACTGTTAATGGGCTGAGGGGGGACTAGCTATGGAAATGAGCTGATTAGGGAAGGCTAGGACTGGTGGGCTGATGGGGGGGAGGTAGGACTGGTCATGGACTGATGGAGGGCTAGCATTGGAAATGGGTGATTAGAGGAGGCTAGGATTGGTAATGGACTGATGGGGGGTAGGACTAGTAATGGGCTGATTAGGGGAGGCTAGTACTGGAAATGGGATGATTAAGGGAGGCTAGGACTGGTAATGGACTGAGGGGGGCTAGCATTGGAAATGAGCTGATCAGGGAAGTTAGGACTGGAAACGGGCTGATTAGTGGAGGCTAGGACTGGTAATGGGCTGATGGGGGGTAAGACTGGTAATGGGCTGATTATAATCAGGGGAGGTTAGCACTGGTAATGGGGTTGAGGGGGGACTAGCACTGGAAGTGAGCTGATTGGGGGGCTTCAACTGGAAATGGGCTGATGGTGGGGAGGGGAGGATAGAGCTGCTGGCCTTGGAAGAAAACTGGGGGCTAGGGGTACAAATGGGCTGATGCAAGGGGATGGGAGAATGGGACTGGAAGGGAGTGGATGCTGAGAGGGGCTGCCATGGTATTTAGACTAGAAGGAGCTGGACAGTGGGGAAGGAGGGGGACTGGAAGGGAATGGACACCAGTGGCAGTCATGGGAATGCAAGTTGACACTGGAAGGTACCGGGAGGGAGGACTGGAAAGGGGCTGATACTGGGAAGGGTTACGGGGACTGGAAATAGGCTGATGGAAAGAAGTGAAGAAAACAAAAGAAGAGATAAGAAATGGCAGATGGACCATAGACCACAGAAAGAGAGTAAAGAGAAGACAGGAAAGCAGAAGCCTCAGATCAGGACCAGCATGATCAGAGAATAAAATGGTCAGACAACAAAGGTAGAAAAAATAATTTTATTTCATTTTCATCTTTATATTTTACACAGTATTGGGGAACTGAATCTCTTATTTTTCTGATGTTGCACTGCATATGGACTCTGGCTTCTTGGGGTTTCAGTTTAAATTTTGCCTACATATTTTTATTTTTACTTTAGATTGTGGTTACTTATTCTGTAGTTGGTGAGAGTCAATGTTGTGAGTGTGTGACTGAGGTCAGGTGTTCTGTTAACATGGAGTTTGTACATAAAGATCAATACTGTACTGTAGTAATTTGACTTGTTCAGCTTTTCAGATAGGTGTATGGATGTTCCAGGGGCCCACTGTAGTATTTACAGTGATGCTTTTTTTGGATGGGCTCCTTATGTGAGTTTTGGAAGTTTGTGCTGATATGGTATGGTGTGGTAGGTTTGCTCTTTGTTGTAGGGTTTTGTATTAGTTCACAATATGCCTGGTACTGGAGAATAGTGGTTGTTGTTGTTGTTGTTAGTGAGATGATCAGAATCATATTCTTTTTTTAAATATTGAGTTCTGTGGGTAAATATTTATTTATTTATTTACAGTTTCTTATATACTGCACTATTCAGCATCAGCGCGGTTTACATGGAACAGAAAAGCTCAATACAGCTAACACGTATGAGTTTACAGATAACAGGGCAAAAAACTTGGATAACAGGGGTAAACTATTTACAAACTATTTACAAAACTTGCTACATAGAGTCATATGAACAGGTTCTGCTCTGCACCCACTGTGGATGCAAAATATATGTTGAAAAAGAAAAAGCAAGAACCATAACGCAGTTTATAACAACAAAATAAAAATGAGTTATTATTTGGTTTTATAAACTGTGCTGTTGATTCTTGCTGTCTTTTAGTTCCTTGGTGTGCAAACAGGACTGTACCTAGCCCCGTGCAAGTGGTGCAGCCACACAGGGCACAAAGGCTGTCTGCCGCTGGCAGGACAATAGCAAGCAGCCGAAATGTGCCCCCCAAGCCTTTTCACAGCACTTTTAGCGGGTCTGGTCCCTCCCACCTCCGACGTGATGTCAGAGCAGGGAGGGACAGATCTGCTTAAAGTGCCGGCGCCTTTCAGATTGGGTGCATGCCCCCCCCCCTCCTCCCCATACCTCCGTCCAGCGTTGCCTGCTCTTTCCCTGTTGCCAGTGCTGCTGTGAAAAAAAGAGAGGGCAGCAGCAGCAGGGAAAAAGAGCAGGCAGCACTGGACGGAGGTATGGGGGGGGGGGGAGGGGGCACACGCCCAAGCTGTAAGTCACACAGGGCGCGATTGCAGCTTGGTACGGCCCTGTGTGCAAACATCTTGATTCCCTCCATATAATCTAATTGGCTTTTTGATTTGGTTCAGTCCCTGATTGGAGTTCTGAAAAAGCCCCGCCACCTCTAAGGTGTGTGTGTGGGGGGGGGGGGGGCACCATCTCATTCTTCACCTCAAGCAGCAGATTGCCTTGAGCTGCCCCTGTTCACAATGATTCAAGAAGCATTATATGGTGATGCCATCAACTACATTGGTATTGTGTTAAAAAGATGTATAAGCTCCCCTGTGCTTTAAGATCTGAAGGTGTTCCAGCAATAAGGTAAATCTGTTTTGCTGAAACACGGGCATGCTGTTTCTCTCTAAATGGCCCTGTTGAGTGGAACAGGCTTCCAAGTAAATTAAAAGGGATGAGCGATGTAAAACTGTTTCATGAGCAGCATTACAGTATTGTTTCAGCAAGCGTTTTACCTGGTGGATTAAATAATAGCTCTTCAGGGCAGTGTAGTTTACTCTGAAATATTGAAGGCAGCAATATTTTTTTGTTTTGTTTTATGGTGTTTTGGGTTTGTTATTGTCTGATTTATAGGTATGAATGTTATTTTGTGAGCCTCTTAGATTTTGATAAGCGACATAGAAATGCTTTTAAATAAATAAAATACACAACTGATAAAAGTCTGTCGTGAGGGGTGCCAGGTTTACACGTCGCACAGAGCACATAGCTTGGTATGGCCCTGCTGGAGTTTGCCGCATACAAATCTGTTCATGCTATAAGCCGTGTATAGGGACTACCACAGTGGCCTTTGGATCTTCTATGAGCTTTAAAAGTCCAAAAAAAGGATCATGTGATGTGCTGAGTGTAGGCGAGTGTGT
The DNA here is from genome assembly GCA_033557465.1 of Ichthyophis bannanicus. Lineage (NCBI taxonomy): Eukaryota > Metazoa > Chordata > Amphibia > Gymnophiona > Ichthyophiidae > Ichthyophis > Ichthyophis bannanicus. The sequence goes on from CM066048.1 coordinate 80,102,385, forward strand.
TGTGCCTGTGCTCCATGGTTGCCTGATCAATCTGCCCTCATCCCTTGGGTAGAAAGTGGCCAGGAGCTGAAAGGCTGATGAATTTTTATTCTGGTTACTATACAGAGAGATTTGTACTCAGATCTCAGGCTGGGATGGCTGCTAAAGCCCCACGGAAGGACAAGGATCGAGGTAAGCCAGGGCAGGATGGTGGAGGCTACGTGTGGCGTAGCCAGATTCAAAGAAGATCATATCACTCATCTCACAGCAGCGTTAGTGAATGCGCTGGAGGATAAATTTGAAAATATCTCTGAACCAAATGTCTTATATCTCACAGTCTTTGAGAGAGTATGTGGCTCTGGTGTCAGAGGTGAACATCACGTTTGCACATATGTACGCATGCACAAATAAACGTATGCATCCAAGCCTAGTCAAAACACCATGGTTCACTCTTTCCCCACCACAATTGGCTCTCTGAATGGGTGGCACCGTGCGGTGCAGGAAGTTCAGGCTGATCTTGTGGTTTGAAGTCTCACAAGGCTTGAATCCAGAATATCACCCAAACTTCCTGCACTGCATAGATCCATCACGCAGAGAGCCAATCGTGGTGAAGGAACTGTGAACCACCATGTTTTTGAAGACCAGAATGGGTGAATGAAAGAGGGACTGGATGAAGAGGAGGGGTATGAGAGAGAAGCCTAATGGGAGGGGGAGGCATAGAAAGAGAAACACTAGGGAAAGGCTGGTGGGGGGATTATATGAGAGAGACTGGAGTAAGCTTAGGAGGGGGGTCATGAGAGAGACACACACGCGTCCATACATGCATGCACGAAAACCCCTACACTCCCCATGACATTCCCTATAACTGATGCACGCACACACATTCATGCACAAAACCCCTGACGCTCCATGACACACATGTACCCGACACACACACATGCACACTACACATTCAACCCTCAATACTTCTTATGAGACACAGTACGAACCCCCCTCATGCCTGATTCTGGAAATGGGGAGAATGTGCCACACTGCTAATATACATTTTTCAACTTGTTTTTAAGTCCATCTGGCAAAGCACAAAAAACCCCCCACGAAACTGAGGTGACTGCTGTGCATGAGAAGGGCCGAGTATACTCAGAACTTTACAGTAGTTCTAAGCTCCGGGAGAGCCATTCCATCCTGCTATGGTGTGATGATGTCACCTCACTTGTGTGCCTGATTTACATTTTGCTTCTTGAAGGAAAACAGGTAAATTTCCTGAAACCTGCAAGCTCATTTTTTTTACCACTCAGAATATGGACCTAATGCAAAAATTTGGGGATAGCTAACGGCTATGTTCTCTAGAGAAGGGAATTTAATTGTGTGCCAGATAAAGATCAATCAACCAATTAAATTCAGAAGCTTCCTGCTTGTAAATTCTCTCCGTGGGAAATATATTGATTAGTTAATTTATATTCTCTGTCAGGTAATAACATAATTTCCAGTCTTTGCTGTCTCTGGTTTGATTTTCTGGCTCACCATGCCTTTCTTTTCTTCTCATTCTCGGTTCATGTCTCTATTCCTTTTTCATTTTCTTATTTAGATTTAGTTCACACTTTTTCAGTTGTATCTCGAGAGGTGACTAGATAGTGATACAGTAGGTAGTTTCTTGTCCCCTCAGGGCTTACGATCTAAGTTTGTACCTGAGTCAATGGAGGGTGAAGTGACTTACCCAAGGTCACAAGGAGTGCCAGCAGGATCTGAACACTTTTTTCTGTTTTCAGCTCATTAGTCTTCTCCTCTACTCTTTTTAGTGTCATTCTTCCTTTTTTTTGTTTGCTGTCTCTGATTTGCCTCTTCCTTTTTGTCTCCCTTATCTTCAACAATGTATTTTTCATAACTTATCTCTCTCTTCTCTACTTCTATCTCTCTCTTCTGCTACCACTCTTCTTCTTGATTCTCTAATTTTTATGTTCTACCTGTGCGCAATTGTAGCCCTTCCTCCTTCCAGCTTTGTTTATCCTTTGCTCTCCATCCTCCTTCAGTGCCCTTCCCAATTCTTATTTTTCTCTCTCCTGCATTTGCACTCACTCTAACCTGTCTCCTTACTCCTGGGCGTTCTCACCTCTAGCATTTCCTCCTATGTCTGCCTTCAGCATTCTCAACCCCTGCACTCCCCCATTTCTCCTGAGATCTTGCTCTTCTCCCATGTCTGCCCTTCTGTGAGTGCTTTATCCCCTCCCTGCCAGTTTGATCTTCGGTGCTTATATGTCCTGCCCCCAATTTAATCCCCTCTCCTCCCCGGTGCTTTCTTCCTTTCTCCTGCTGAATGCTGTCTGCTCCTGCCCCACTGCTCCGGGCACCAGGAAAAAGGCAGCAGGGTGAAGGAGGGAAGAGGCTTTCTGTACCATCTTTATGCTCATGACTCCCAAATCTACTTCTCTACACTAGAAATGTCATCAGGCATTCAGGCTGAAACCTTAGCCTGCTTGTCTGACATTGCTGTCTGAACATAGCCAAGATGGAGCTTATTTTCTCCCTAAACCCACTTCTCCTCTTCCCCCTTTCTCTATTTCTGTGGATAGCACTGTCATCCTTGGCTTAGAACCTTGAGGTCATAGTCCCTTGTCTCTTTCTCTACCCATTTCCAACAGACTGTTAAATTATTTTGCTTCTTCTCGATAAAATTACCAAACTCTGTCCCTTCCTTTCTCAGCCCATACTATCAAATCTATATCCACACCCTTATCTTCCACATAAGTCATACAGCAGGTTGCAGTAGTCTGTCTTCCACCAGTGTCACCGTACTCGCATAACTCCTCTCCTCAAGTTACTTCCTTGGCTCCCTATACATTTCGGCACACCATTCAAAGTTCTTGTATTGACCTGCAGGCGCGCGCACTCTGTGGCTCCTCCTCTCTTACCTGTTCCTACACCTCTCCTCGGGAACTCCGCTCATGTGCCCTTTTCCTTCATGTCAAATCCAGGCCCCTTTGCTTCTACCTTGCTGCACTATATGCCTGGAATAGACTTCCTGAGTCAGCACTTCATAGTCCCTCTCTGGCCCTGTTGAAATCCACGCTAAAAGTCTACCTTTTTGAGGCTGCTTTTAAATACTTAAATCTCTTATTCTTCTGTTTACAGTCATTTTGCTTGCAATCATTTTCCCTAATAAATGAAACTCCCTTATCTTTTATTTGTCCTGTTTGACTGTCTTGAATAAATTGTAAGCTCTGTAGAGAAGGGACTCTCTCTTATGTATGTGTGTGCACTGCTGCGTACATGTAACAGCGCTATAGAAAGAATAAATAATAGTAGCAGGAAGGACTGGAGCAGAGTAACTCTTTCCTCTTCGTCTCTCCAGGCCAGTCCAGGAACTGCAGGGTTGTCAATCTCCTTCAGCAGCTGAGGACTGAATTTCAAAGTCTTGCTGACAGCCTATCCAGCTCCCTCTGGTTTAAGAGACTCAGTCTTTCAGTCCTTAGCAGCTGAATAGGACATGGCTGACAGGCTCCGGAGTGAAGAACAGGAATAGTTAGTTGGAGTGCTGTGAAAGTGTTGGGTTTTCTGGCTAGTCGGTCCTAGCAGGGCTGCTAAGTCCGGAGCAGAGGGGAATTGACTTTAAAAAAAAAAGTAGCAAAGTGATTGGAGCTAGAGGCAGAGCCTGTCTCAGGTAGCTCCTGCAGTCATCCCCGGAGGGAGAGTGGGAGGATCTGGGAGCCCCAGATTGCAGCCCTCTGCGCCTCCTCTGCTTCACCCGCAGGCAGCGGTAGTGAAGGGAGTCAGCAGCTCGCAAGCACATGCTAAAGGTAGGCAACGGAAGACGTTATTTCGCCATCGTGGGTTTTTGATCGGCCATTGAGGAGCTCGGCGAGTTGATTTTCCTTCTCTTCAGGCACATGCTGGCCGGATTGGCAGCGTGCGCACAGTGCGGGAGTCGGCGGGGGCTGTCCTGGCCCAGCATCTGTCAAATTTGTTTTTGCATGGGAAGTTGTGTGGAGAGACTCTTCGAGGGCGCAATGGACCCTAAAGGGGCATCGGGGGATGTCTTGGAGGTGAATCTCGGCACGGAGGAGAAGGCGGGAACGGCGGCCATTTTGTCTATGGCAGCAGTTGCTCCCGCGCTTTCTAGCAAGCCTGGAAAGCGGAAAGCTAAGTCAAAAAGGCCTTCCCCAGATGTAGATAAAGTGCAAGGTCCCTTACCCGATTTGCAGGGCGGCTTGGAATCGGTGTTCTCGGTGGATTTTATCCTTTCATTGCATAAGGCCTACGTTTTAAAGCTAGAACAGGGCCTGGGCAAATCTGCTTCACCAAGCGTGGTGGGCGCGCCTAGAGGGGAAGCTTTGTTGCAGGATCCGGGGGAAGGTTCCTCTACTAAGCTTATGAGGACAGAAGCAGGCTCCAATGCCCTCGGGGGGCAGATCTGTGTGCCTCAGGGGACAGAAGAGGGAGAAATTCTCTCTGAAGGGGCTTTGGATTCCTGGGCACTTAGTGAGTTGGAGGAAGGTGAGATTGTGCCAGGCGAAGACCCTAATGTCTTTAGGGTTTTTCGCAAGGAAGAGCTGGGGGCTCTTATTGCCCAGTCCCTAGGGGCCCTGAACATTTTGTTTACTGGTAGCACAGGAGGAGCCGCTAGAGGATCCCTTACTCCAAGGGTTTAAGCCAGAACAGCGGCATTTCCCAGTTCATAGGGTTATTAGACAGATGATTGATTTTGAATGGGAGTGTCCAGAGGCTTCCCTGAGGGGTAGCCGGGCTATTGGGCGCCTTTACCCTGTACCTCAGGAGGAAAAGGAATTACTGCGTATGCCCAAGGTGGATGCGCTGGTGGCAGCAGTAACAAAGAAGACTACGATTCTGGTGGAAGGCGGTGCTTCCCTGAAAGATCTGCAAGACCGTAAATTGGAGGCGCTGCTTAAGCAGGCGTTTGATTCGAGTGCACTGTCACTTTAGGCCTCCATTTGTGGAGCATATGTCTCTCGAGCTTTTATTCGATGGCTACAAGGGGACTCGGTTTCCGAGAAGGAGGACGGGTCGTTCTCCGAAGGAGCAAGGTTAGAAAAAGCAGCGGCGTATTTAGCAGATACTTTATATGATTTGATACGGATTTCGGCAAAGTCCATGGCTTCCATGATTGCAGCGCCGAGATTTCTCTGGCTGCGTAATTGGGCGGCGGATGCGTCCTCTAAGACTCGACTCAGCAAGCTCCCCTCAGCAAGCTGCTCTTCGGGGAGGCCCTCGAAAAGATAGTTAAAGATTTGGGAGATTCCAAGGGAGGGCGGCTCCCGGAGGATCGCCCGAGGGGTGCTAGACCCGTGACACTAGCAAGAGGACAAGGTAGGGACTTCCGCAGATTCCATGGTACTCGGTTTGCTCCTTATCAGAGAGGCCACTTTGTAGCACGGGGGCAGTCCTTTTGAGGAGCGCGGGGGTTTGGCAGGGGATATTTTAGTTCCCAGCAGAACGCCCCCAAGAAACCACAATGAAGGGCGGCTGGCTCAGGCGGAGTCTCTGGTGGGAGGACGGTTGCAGAAGTTTCTTTCCGTCTGGGCCGACATAACGACAGACCAATGGGTCTTGGAAATCATCCGCGAGGGCTATGCGCTGGAGTTGTGGGAGCCTTTCTAAAGTCTCCTTGCGGATCCCTAGTAAAGAGGAAAGCAGTAAACGACATGCTTCAATGCTTGCTCCAGCTCCAAACGGTGGTATCGGTCCCCAAAGACCAATACGGATTAGGTCGATACTCCATTTATTTCGTGGTCCCCAAGAAGGAAGGTTCCTTTCGCCCCACTCTGGATCTCAAACACGTAAACCGATGTTTGAGGGTTCCGCATGGAGACCCTAAAGTCCGTAATTCAGGCGGTGAAGCTGGGAGAATTTCTGTCCTCCATAGATTTGATGGAGGCGTATTTGCACATTCTGATCCGGCTGGATCATCAGAAATTCCTGAGGTTTGCTGTACCCATGGGCCATTTTCAATTCAGAGTATTGCTGTTTGGTCTGGCTACGGCCCCGCGTACATTCATGAAAGTGATGGTGGTGGTTGCGGCGGCGTTGCGGAAAGAGGGAGTTCAGGTACATCCTTATCTGGACGATTGGTTGATTCGGGCAGGGTCTCAGATGGAGTCGGTCACTGCGACCGAGCGGTTGGTTCAGTTTTTAGAACAGCTCGGTTGGGTGATAGGATGCAACTGACTTTTGGACTTATGAGGCAGCTGACTTATCCCGGGGCCCTGTTCGATACAGAGAAAGGAGCGGTGTTTCTGCCAGAGGACAGGGTACAGAAGCTTTGGAAGCAGGTGAAGGCCTTCTTGCGCATATAGGCGCCTACGGCATGGAGATACCTGCAACTGCTGGGGACCATGGCGGCGGCGTTGGATTTGCTGCTGTGGGCCAGAGCTCATATGCGTCCGCTTCAGCAGGCGCTGCTGTCCAGGTGGTCTCCGCAGCATCAGTCCCTGGCCCAGAGACTAGTATGCCCAGAGGTCGTGCGTATCAGTCTGCAATGGTGGTTGAACTCGCTGCGTGTTCACGCGGGAGTTTCGCTTGTAGAGCCAGAGTGGTTGCTGGTCACCATGGACGCCAGTCTATTGGGCTGGGGAGCTCATTGTTTGTTGCAAGTAATGCAGGGGGTCTGGTCTGCGGAGGAGAGCGGTTGGTCGATTAATCATCTAGAGATGAGAGCGGTATGCTTGGCACTTCAGGAGTTCGTCGGTCTGGTCAGAGGGAGAGCGGTTTGAGTTTTCTCCGACAATGCGGTGACGGTCTCTTATATCAACAGACAAGGAGGCACAGGCTGTGCAGCTCTGTTGGCAGAGAGTCAGAGGTTGATGCAGTGGGCGGAAGGCCATCTGCTGGCCATTTCGGCGGCGCATGTAGCCGGAAGAGACAGCATGCAGGCAGACTACCTCAGTCGGAATGTCCTAGATCCCGGAGAGTGGGAGCTAAATGCAGCTGTTTTTCACAAGATCACGGTTCGTTGGGGGCAGTCTGTCATGGACCTCATGGCTACCCTCGAACGCCAAAGCGTCTCGCTTCTACAGCAGATACAGAGTATACATGTCGGAGGGGCTCGATGGTCTAGTTCAGCCCTGGCCAATGGGAGAGCTGCTGTATGTGTTTCCCCCGTGGCCATTGATCGGCCGGGTGATACAGAGAATTGTGGGGCACGCTGGGGAAGTATTTCTCATTGCTCCGGATTGGCCCAGGAGGCCTTGGTATGCGGATCTGATCAGACTGCTTATAGATCACCCGTGGAGACTTCCCAGTCGGATCAATCTGTTGAGTCAGGGACCGGTGTTAATGCCACAGGTGGATCGGTTCTTGCTTACGGCCTGGCTATTGAGAGGGAGCGGCTCCGGCGCCAAGGGTACTTGCCGTCGGTGATTGCTACCTTATTGAAATCCAAAAAGAGGTCGACTTCCCTGGAATATGTCCACGTCTGGCGCATTTTTGAAGGCTGGTGCGGGGAGCGTAACGTTAGGCCATTCTCCGCGTCCTTACCGATAATTTTGTCTTTCCTGCAAGGGGGGCTAGAAAAGGGCTTGGCTCTCAGCACTCTCAAGGTTCAACTGGCTGCCCTGGCGTGTTATAGAGGAAAAGTGTTGGGCAGCGTGTTGTCAGCTCACCCAGATATACAACGTTTTCTTAGGGCAGCTAGGATTATTCGGCCTCCTCTGAGATCAGTAGTACTGGCTTGGGATTTGAATTTAGTTTTGGATGCCTTAAAACAGCCTCCTTTTGAGCCGGGGTCCACAGTGAGTCTGAGAGAGCTTTCTTGGAAAACAGCATTCCTCGTCACGTTGTGTTCAGCTAGGAGAGTCTCGGATCTTCAGGCGCTCTCGTGTAGGACCCCTTATATTCAGTTTACGAAGGAGAAGGTTGTGTTACTGCTGGTGCCATCGTTTCTGCCTAAGGTAGTATCCAGTTTTCATCTGAATTATACCCTTCGAAAATTAGATTTGGCTAGAGTGCTTTGTCGATACCTTAGAAGGACCGAGGCTTTTAGGAAGTCAGACAGGTTGTTTATGATTTTTGGAGGGCCTCATAAGGGGGAGGCCGCTTCGAAAGCTTCCATTGCCCGGTGGGTGAAGCGGGCAGTCGGTGCAGCTTATGAGGTGAAGGGCAGATTGCCACCGCCAGGGCTCAGGGCTCATTCCACTAAAGCGCAAGTGACTTCTTGGGCGGAGTTCGCATTGGTGCCCCCGGTGGATATCTGTCGTGCAGCAACTTGGTCGTCTCTGCATACCTTTACTAGACACTATCATTTAGATGTCCAGGCAAGAGGAGATGCGAATGTTGGGGCCTCGGCCTTAATAGGGGGGCTCACAGGACCCTCCCGTTTTTAGGAACTGCTTTGGTACTTCCCTACGGTTCCTGGACTGGCCCGGAGAGATGAAGAGGAAGGAGAAATTTAGACCTTACCTGCTTAATTGTCTTTCCTTGAGTTATCTCCGGGCCAGTCCAGGGCCCACCCAATTGATCTGAGAGGCTTCTCTTCATTAACAAGAAGTAATAGTTTGCAGGTTACTAAGCATAGTTGAGGGACGCCTAGGAGTCTAGTGGCCAAGGGTGTAGAGAGACTAGGTAGATGATTCTTCTCGGAGTGGCTGCAGTTTGGAATTCCCTCTCGAGAGCGGAGGGGAAGGAGTACGGGCCACTCTGGGGGAAAACCCCCCCCAGCAGAGATCTGTATAGCAGTAGAATAAGAGGTTACGGAAATCCAACACTGGTTACAGTATGCGAGAAGAGGCCCAAGGGAGGTCATAGATGTTTATTGTTTTTGGATAGTTCAAAGAGTTTGTTGTATTGACGTTTCAGTTCAAGGCTGCTTTGACAATAGGAGACTGAGTCTCAGCCTATCCAGCTCCCTCTGGTGTCAATCAGCAAGACTTTGAAATTCAGTCCTCAGCTGCTGAATGAGATTGACAGCCCTACGGTTCCTGGACTGGCCCGGAGAGAACTCAAGGAAAGACAATTAGCAGGTAAGGTCTAATTTCTCCTTACTGCTTTGTCTCTTCACCTCCTGATCTCTGCCTGCTGCTCGTGCCCCTCTCTCTCTCCCAGCTTCCTGTTTCCTGCACACTTCCTGGGAAGGGGAGGCTGGAAAAGGAAGATGACTGTTCTTTCCTCCTGACAGTTATCTTAAGTTTTCAGCTGTGAGGGCTATCGAGAAGGCTTTGCGTTTTGTTGTTGATTATCACTGTACTGTTGTATTCTCTTGTCGTATAGGTCATGCCATATCACATGACTTTGTTGTATGTTTTGTGTTTACCCCAGTGAGCAGTTCCGAGTTATGGGATATAAATATAACCTTGACATGCATGAGCCTCCTGTACCCCGGACTAGTAATACCCCTCTTTAGCCAAACACGAACTATTAAAATAACTGAAATGCAGGGGGAATGCGGAAAAGAGGCAATGTCAGGTATCTTGGATAAGGGATGGCATTTCCGTCTGTACTAGTGATTTACAGATCTCTGGTACCAGAAGAAAAGTTGGAGAGAGATAATCAATAACACACACAAGATTTAATGAAAGAGGAGGTGTTACTGGTAGGAGATTTTAATCTGCTGGATGCCATCCTGTCTGCTTCATCAGTTAGAAGTAGAGAAATCTTGGATTCCCTTCAAGGAACTCTCCATTGTCATATGTTAATGGGCCCTGTAAAGCAAGGAATCAATACTAGGCCTGCTGCTTATGAATGGGGAAAGTATTTCTAATGTCTAGAAGATAGTAGCCGGAGCATCAGTGACGATCACATATTATCATTTAATATAAAAGCATTGAAAAAGAAGTCACACAAAGGTCAGGAGTCCACACAGCAAAAATTCTGCTTTCTTAAAATGGGGACATACCTTAAAGAGGACTAGCAAGGTGGAAATTTATTTCTGCATTAGAACATAGGGATGTGCACAGCCAAAACATTTTTATTTTTATTTTTTTTACTTTTTTCAATTTTCAGATGGATTTTCTGGTTCGTTACAGACATTTTAATTTAAAAATATTAACTACACAATCAACTGTACATGCATTAATTCTTCGGTTAACACATTAAATCAACTTAGAAACATAGAAATATGACGACAGAAAAAGACCACATGGCCTATCTAGTCTGTCCTTCCATAACAACTACAACAGTCCCCTTTTTACCTTTAGAGATCCTCTGTGTTTGTCCCATGCTTTTTTGAATTCAGTTACTGTCCTCATCTCTACCACCTCCACTGGGAGACTATTCCACGGATCCACTACTCTTTCCGTAAAGAAATATTTCCACATATCACTCCTGAATCTATCTCCCTTCACCCTCATCCCATGTCCCCTCGTAGCAGAACTTGCTTTCAATTGAAAGAGGCTCTCTCCCTGAACATTTATGCTACAGAGGTATTTAAATATCTCAATCATATCACCTCTATCCCGCCTTTCCTCTAAGGTGTACATATTAAAATCCTTCAGTCTGTCCTCATATGGAGGACAGTGGAGGAGTAGCCTAGTGGGGAGTCATATGGGGAGCCATATGGGGAGTGGAGGAGTAGCCTAGTGGTTGGGGCAAGATACTTCGGGCCGGAAAGTCGGGGGTTCAAATCCCACTAGAGGACAGCAACCTTGGGCCGGAAGGACTGGGGTTTCTAGTCCCACAGGTGCTCCTTGTGGTCTTGGGCAAGCCACTTAACCCTCCATAGCCCATGTTCCCTGTAAAATAGTTCTCTGTGTGCTGTGCTTTCCTGTCTAATCAATGTGTTTATACCTCAAAAATTTCCTGTCATGATTTGACAATTTCCAATCTGTAATCAAAAAAAAACCGCTGCTGATCGCTGGAAGTAGCGGTATACAAATGTATACTAAATAAAAATAAATAAATAAATATGCTTTATAATGAAGACCACTAATCATTTTAGCAGCCACCCTCTGCACCGATTCCATCCTGTTCACATCCTTCTGAAGGTGCGGTCTCCAGAATTGCACACTATACTCCAAATGAGGTCGCACCAAAGACTTATACAGAGGCATTATCACCTCCTTTTTTCTGCTAGCCATTCCTCTCCATATGCACCCAAGCATCCTTCTAGCTTTTGCCGTCGCCTTTTCTACCTGTTTAGCTACTTTAAGATCATCAGACACAATCACGCCTAGGTCACGCTCTTCTTTAGTGGACAAAAGTACTTCACCCCCTATACTATATTGCTCCCTTGGATTGCTGCAGCCCAAATGCATGACCTTACATTTTTTTAACATTAAATCCCAGCTGCCAAATTCTAGACCATTCTTCAAGCTTAGCTAGATCCCTCCTCATGTTATCTACCCCTTCCTGGGTGTCTACTCTATTGCAGATTTTGGTATCATCCGCAAAGAGGCAAACCTTACCGGAAAGCCCTTCCGCTATATCACTAACAAAGATGTTAAAAAGAATCGGACCAAGGACAGATCCCTGGGACACACCACTGATAACATCCTTCTCCTCAGAGTGAGCTCCATTTACTTGTACTCTTTGTCGCCTCCCATCCAACCAATTTCTAACCCAAGCAGTAACTTTAGGTTCCATCCCTAGGGTGCTCAGTTTGTTTATAAGTCGCCTCTGAGGAACAGTGTCAAAGGCTTTACTAAAATTTAAATACACCACATCTAGGGCTCTCCCTCGGTCTAACTCCCTGGTCATCCAGTCAAAGAAATCAATCAGATTTGTCTGACAAGACCTGCCTCTGGTGAATCCATGCTGCCTCGGATCCTGTAATCCGCTGGACTCCAGAAACCTCACTATTTTCTCTTTCAGCAGCGTTTCCAATAATTTACTCACCACCGAAGTTAAACTAACCGGCCTGTAGTTTTCAACCACATCCTTACTTCCACTTTTGTGCAAAGGCACCACATGAGCCTCTCTCCAGTCCTTTGGCACCACTCCCGACTCCAACGAGGCATTGAAAAGGTCAGTCAGTGGAGCTGCTAGAACGTCCCCAAGTTCCCTCATTATTCTCGGGTGTATCCCATCCGGTCCCATCGCTTTGTCTACTTTAAGTTGAGATAGTTTCTCACGAACACAGTCTTTTGAAAATTGTTCAAGATATCCATTGCTTCTGTTCCTATTTGTGGGTGTTTTCTGAGGTCCTGCTCCTGGTTCTTCATCTGTGAACACAGAACAAAAATATTTGTTAAGCAATTCCGCTTTATCCTTATCAGCTTCTACATTAGGTGTTAGCAGTTCCCAAAGCTGAGGAGGTTACTGGAGTTCAACCACCTACTGTGCTCAAGTAAAGTCCCACTAAAGCACCGAAAAGAAAGTAACCTTGCTTTAAAAATGTACAAAAAACCCTTTTAAGAGCTCCCAGTCAGAGAGCTAACAGTTTAATATAATAAAACAAACCCTTAAATCCTTACTGTTGGTTGATCTGGAGAGCTCCTGTAGGAAAGCCTGAACAGGGCAGGGCACTGGAGCCTTTTATGCAGGCCCTCAGCTGCTCTCAGGTAATCAGGCCCACTAACTCCTGATTATTACGCTTATTAAAGGGGTTATTTTAAAAGACTTGTTTGCAACTTTCATGAGCAAAATGAGCAATTTACACATGGAAATGGCAAGTTTAGAAAGGGATGTTCTTATATATCTGTTTTATACAGTATGTTGAGCTGTTGTGTGTATGTGTCTCTCTATGTACACGTACATATGTGTTAGTATGTGTGTGTGTGTGTGTGTGTGTGTGTGTGTGTACAAGCATGGGTATGTTAATATGCTTGTGTGCATCTATATCTATGTTGGCTTTCTATGTGCCTAATAGGGAGAGGAGATGAAAGAGGGGGCCAGTTTGAAAGGTGTGATTCCTTAATGACTATGTTACAGTGAATCAGTATTTGTAGGCTGCAGCTGTTGAAACTGCTTCTCCCATAGAAGTATTCTGATGCATTTTTGAGGTCATTTTATTCTGCCCACCTCCCCCCCTTACATGCAGAAACTTCACTTCTATACCTCATTACTTTACACAGTTCACGTCATCCCTTCCTGTAACTAAAGCAACATTCCACTGCTTTGCCCCCACAGCCTTCTCACTGGCTTGATCCTACCCACAATCTTTGCCACTAGTTACAGTGGAAGTAGGCAGGGCAGGTGGGATGGGGAGGGAGGAGGGTAGGATTAGAGAATTGCAAATGCATATTTTAAGCTCAGAAAAATATACAGCTATATTAGCCGTCTTCCATCTGAACATTAATGCAAAATTCTGTTGAATCCTGAAAAAGCCAACCAGTTGGCAATGCTAACCTCCTGAGTCCTGAGCATATCTCACATGGTCCCCACAGCAAGTCTGCATCGGGCCTCGGCGGGGGCGGGAGTCAAGTGGCCAAGCACTGCAGGGCTCTTTGAGACCATTGCCTTCACTGCAGGTCCTGGAGAGAGGTAGCAGCAGCAGAAATGGGCCACCCCAGACAACTGGTGCTCTAGGCTGATGGCTAGTTAGCCCGATGGTTGTGCTGGCCCATTTCCAGGAGTGCTATTGCTGTCAGCTTTTATAACTAGGAGTTGGAACGTTTTGGTGGGCTTCCTCCTCTTATCTGCTCCTGTAAGGAGTATCTCTCTGGGGTGAGGGGGGCAAGAGGAGATTAGGAAAGGCAGAGAGAAGCTAGGAAACATCTGCCTTTACAGTTTGCAAAATAGCAATTGCTTACCGTCTTAAGCATTGGTGAAAATTTGCACTATGCAGTACCACTGGGGAAGGATAGTTTACTGTATCTAATCTACTCCATTGTACAACCAGAAGATTAAGATGAACTAATTTTTTTATAACAATCTTGTTCACCTATTTTCTATAACAGCAGCTGTGGGGGTGGGAGGAAAGTCACTCATTAGGAGTATGTCACACTCTTTTAAAGGCTTTCTTACTCTCACACTCTGAGCCTCTTCTCCCACTCATTAGATCAGGAGTTCTGAACCTTTTTATGACTACAGACCGCCAATGGATTGCCCAGTATGTCCCCATAGCCCCTTTGCCAGACTGTCAAAATCATATATATGTACATAGGTAGAAACAGAACAGCTTAAAGAAATCTTAAGGATTTTATCATATTTATTCAAATCACAAATGTACAAACAAGCTACAACTAGTGAGATTTTTGCAGTTGGTTTTGTGCAATCAAAACAGGGAATCAAAGTACAGTTACTGACAATGTTATTCACATGTTATCTGACACATCAAGTTGATTTCTCCACTTTGATTTGAGGTTTAATAATGCAGTAAATCCTGTTTCACAGAGATAAGTAGCTGTGAAAAGAACCAAAATATGCATTGCTCTCATCGCCAAGCTAGGGTAAGCTATGATTTACTTATACCAAAACTGCCTGATATCCAGCCCAGCCTTTTCAATATCAGTTTCATTTCTTGGGTCTTCTTGGAATTCAATGAAATCATCCTTTGCTAAATCATTGTCACTTATCGTAGATATATCAAACGAGAATGGGTTCATGATCCAAATAGACTCCATGCTAAACTCATTAATGTCTGAGAAATAATCCTCAAAATTTGTACTTAGGACTTCCAAATGGTTCTTGACTTCTTGAAGTATTTCCGCAGGCAATGTTTTGCCATCTCCAGGATTGTCAAGGATTGGAAAGTTTGCCAGATTTTCCGCTTTCAACATGACTCCAAATAAGTAATTTCCTTGTAATTGCCACAAGCTTGAATAATATCCGCATCCCCTCCCTGCAGCGACATATTCAAATCATTGAGGAGGCTGAAAATATCAGCCAAATATCCCAGGCTAACAATAAAATGTTCATCCTCAAAATGGTTTGCAAGAGGGGATTGTTGATCCTTGAGGAATTTTAAGAATTTCACCCCGAAGTTCCACTACACATGCCAAAACATGGCTATGACAATGTTTTGCTCCAGTTTTTTCACAGAATGCTTAAAATCGCCGATGATTTAATGCACGTCCATGAAATAAAGTTGACTATTTGCACAACTATTCCCATTATTTCTTTAAGTTTCTTTGGCAATGTTTTGGATGCCAAAGCTTGGTGATGTAGAACACAGTGTGTGGTCAACACATGTGGAGCTTTTTCCTTGACCAGATTTTTTGCCAATCATAGCAGGAGCTCTATCCATACAAATAGATCCAATCAAATCCCATGCTGATTAAAAAACAATTGCATCAACTTGAACACATCAGCTGCTTTGATTGCTGTTTCAAGTCGATCACACATTAAAAACTTTATTGATGTTCTTTTCATGAACATAGCATACAAATAATAGCAATTGACTTTAGTTTGAAATATCAGTTGATTCGTCGAGCTGCATGCTGATTTTTACAGGAAAGTTTTCAATATCACTGACTTGGGTTAGTATGTCCTGACTCATGTCTTTAATTCTTTGACATACAGTGTCGTTAGACAAGGGCACCTGACTCAACTGTTTCATGGCATCCTCTCCCAACATGATTTTAGTCATCTCCAGTGCATAAGGCTTCACTAGGCTTTCTCCGATTGTGTAAGGTTTCTTTTCTCTGGCAATCATATACAAAACTTTGTAGGAAGCTTCTAGAAGGTTTCCCAGGAGCAGCAAACCCATATGTTGAAAGAGTTCCTTTCTGATCATAACAAATTCTTTTCAACTTAAAAGCATCAATCAAAGTTCCAGCATGATTATTGTGCTTGGTTTTGAGATGTCCTCTTAATCCTGATGGCTTCAAATTTCCATTGCTTATTATCAGATTGCAAGTCATGCACTGGGGTCTTTCACTTCCATCTCGTTCTCTCAAACAGGTGAAGACAAAAGCAACATATTCATCTTTCCACTTTTATTTTTTAACAGATGACATTTTGCAACAAATTTGTGAAAAAAGAATAAAAAATTTAAATCTGAGATGAAAAATATTTTTTATGAAGTAATAGTATCCAAGAAAGAAAATTTCGAAATAGACACTCGTAACAAAAAGAAAGTTGTGGATAAGAGCTGGATGAGCTGGAGGCTGTAGAAAACAATCTAACGCTGATGCCGCCAACATATCAACTGCCAACACAGAGAAGTGGGAAGACGTCCACGTTGAGTGATCTGATTGCTGATTGGTTAGCGGCCTTGCCACCTCGTTCCATGTCAATAACTGTGATCATGATCTAAATTTTAATCTAACAACATCTTTTTTTTAATTGTTCAGAGATCCAGTCCCATACCCCTATCGTTTGTTTTCTGCACTCCCAAGGGGTATGGATATCCCTGGTTAAGAACCCCTGCATTAGAGCTTCAGACCTTGTGCAATGAACTGAGACAAGCCTAACAGCAGAAAAAATAGGTGGCTGTACTAGTAGGAAGAAGTTTGAGTATACCTTCCTGCCCATTACTTCCCCTGCCTCAATTCTTTCCCCTGCACCCACAAGCACCCTATGTGCATACTTTTTGCCAATGGGCAAAGTCCTTAGAAAATTGTCTCATATTGCCTCCGCTCTTCCTGCATACTTTTAGAGGCACCAAAGAAAAGCAAGTATCATTTTATGCTCCTTTTTTATTTTGTGGAGCCATACTGTCAGGGGCGGCCCAAGGAGGGTGTGGAGCCATGTGTGGAGACTCATTATGGGGCCTCATTTGCATAAGGGGTCTCATTTGCATAAATATTTGCATAATGTTAATGTGCACTAACATTTAGTAAATATGCCTCTTAATGAGCATCTGGATAAAGAAAGACTACCAGATTTCTATATTACTATACTCCAGTGCCAACCGCCAGGCACATTAGGAAGTACTATAAACACTGACCATTTAGAAACAATAGCAAACCCCACCGTATCATAACAACACTAGCAAGACTCACAAAGCACCAAAACTTACCTATCAAAAAGCCAACATTGCAAATATTAAAGCAATACATCTTCTACTGGGGAAAGAGAGCAAGTGGCACTGTCAAATAGAAACTACATGAACAGAATACCTCAGCTCGGTTACACATGCAGAACATAGACCGTCAAACAAAGAACAAGGGATTACAATTTAGAAATAGAAAGACAATAATTAAACTGGGAACCCCAAAAGCTAAACTTGGAATGTACAATGACAATGAAGAAATAAAACTACAAATTAATTTCCTCTTGTACTAAACAAAAACGCAGAGACATTAGCAATGCACGTTTCCCAGAGCTGACATATTCCAGTTAATAAATTCAAAACACAAAGTGTTTTTCTACCTTTTGTTGTTTGGGCATTTAATTTTTCAGTTGTAATTGCTCCAGTCACTTTCTTCTGGTTTCTTTGTGTCTTTGGCTAACTCTCCATTGTCTGCTGTCCATTTGTCCTTTCTCCTCACTTTCAATTTTTCTCCATTCTCTCTATACATCTGCTTTAACATACTGATCATCCCCTTTTAGTCTTTTCTCCATCTTTCTTTATTTCTCTTTCATCCACTCAAATTTCACCCCTGCATCCTCAAAACCCACTTACTCTCCCATACCCAGCCAATCGTAGATTTTTCTTCCCTCCCACACAAAATATCTTTTCCCCTCTCCATCCTCTCTCCCCCAGCACCATCCCCTTATAGTCTCCCCCAGCATCAGCTCCCTTCTAGTCCCATTCCCCCATCTCCCCCCATCAGCCCATTTCCAGTCCTAGCCCCCCATCAGCCCATTTCCAGTCCTATCTCAGCCCCCATCAGACCATTTCCATTCCTAGCCCTCCATCAGCCATTTCCAGTCCTATCCTAGTTCCTATCAGCCCATTTCTAGCCCTATCCTTGTCCACCCCCCCATCAGCCCATTTTAGGGTTGCCAACTTTTTCACCGAGAAAAATCCGACACCTGTGGCTCGCCATGCTCCACCCATTCTCCTCCCCCAGTCCTGCCCCTGCCCGCCCCCAGCCCCACCCACAAAAATTACCGAGGATTCACTCACACCCCCCCCCCTCAGTGCTGGTTCACTCACTCCCCCTCCCCTCAGTGCTGGTTCACTCACCCCCCTCCCCTCCCTGCTGGTTCACTCACTCGCCCCCCCCTCCCTGCTGGTTCACTCACTCACCCCCTCCCCTGCTGGTTCACTCACACCACCCCTCCCCTCCCTGCTGGTTCACTCACACCAACCCCGCTCCCCTGCTGGGTCACACCAACCCCCCTCCCATGCTGATTCACTCACACCCCCCCCCCTCCACTGCGGGTTCACTCACACCCCCCCCCCTTCCACTGCTGGTTCACTCACCCACCTCCCTGTCACTCACTCACCCCCTCCTGCTGGGTCACTCACACCAACCCCCCCCCTCCCTCCCTCCCTCCTGCTGGTTTAATCATACCATAACCCCCCCCCCCCCTTGCTGGTTCACTCACACCCCTGCCCTGCCCAAGCCGCTGCTTCTGCTTTGTACAGAGCAGCGGCTGCAATACACTTACTTTGAAAAGTAAAGAAACTGTGTGAGAAGCCCTCCGGTCATCCAGAGCCCGAGGAAGTGATGTCATGGGGGCGGGCTCCTCACGGGCTGTCTTTCCTTTTCAAATTAACTTTAGCTGCAATAAAGTTAATTTGAAAGGAAAGACAGCCTGTGAGGAACCCGCCCCCATGACATCACTTCCTCGGGCTCTGCCATGACCGGAGGGCTCCTCATACAGTTTCTTTACTTTTCAAAGTAAGTGTAGTGCAGCCGCTGCTCTGTACAAAGCAGAAGCAGCGGCTGCACTATTATGGGGAATCGCGTTCGCATTCGCGCCGCGGACTTCGGGAGGAAAGCCGGTTTTTTGCTCTGGCCACTCCCGATCTTGCGGCCAGAGCAAAAAAACGGCTTTTCAACGGCCGGTTTGACATCTGTGCCAGCAGCCGGCCTGGCCATGGAAAAACTGGCCAGGCTGGCTGAAAACCGGCCGGTTGGCAACCCTAGCCCATTTCCAGGCTTATCCTTGCCCCCCCCCATCAGCCCATTTCCAATCCTATCCTTGCCCCCCCAACAGCTCATTTCCATTCCTAGCCCCCATTTCCACCCCGAAGAGCTCCACACCTGTCTGAGCAGCTTACAAGGGAGCCGAGGGCACCACAGAGGCCCTAGCTCTCCTTTGCACAGCACTGGAGTGAAGAGCAGCATGCTCCTTCACTCGCACTGTGTTCATGTGAAGCCAGCTGAGTGCTGAGAAAGGTTAAAGGTCATTTCCTGTTTCCTGACACTCAGCGGGCTTCACGTGAACACAGTGCGAGTGAAGGAGCAGGCTGCTCTTCACTCCAGCGCTGTGCAGAGGCGAGCCAGCATCCCCGACTCCCTCTGAAGCCAGCCCTGCCAACCCTGCGGAATGAAGTTCGTATGGGGCCCTGTGTGAACAACATTCTTGCTCAATGGATTGGCCGGCCCTGCATACTGTACCCTTACAGCTTTATAAGTTTATACCCCAGACATACCATCTGAAAAATCTCACTCTTTAGCCTTCAATCTCACTCTTTGGAGCAGGCCTTGCGGGTGGCACAGGGTGCTAAAAGATAGACAATCCCTGCCCCCAAGATCTGGGAATCTAGTTCAAGCATATCATAATAAAGCTGGGAAAGCACATTTGAAAAATAAATTGTTGTAGAAGATGAGAGCAGTGCTGGCATAAGTGTACAGCAAGAGACAGATCGTTTCCAGGGTATGCTTAAGGGTTCCTCTAGTCCCCGACAAAGCTAAAGAGAGATGTCTCTACAAGGAGAGTAGAAAGAGCTGCAGCTTCTGATGCAACTGTGAAAGAGCAGGTGTCCAATGTCATCTTCATAGAGGGAAAAGGGAGGTTGACACAGTGCAGGGGGGGGGGGGGAACAAAGAGGAACAGTAGGTGAAGGCAACTGAGCAGATACAGAATCTGAGGAGTTCACATAGGTTGGATTTGCATCCTTAACGTCCCTGATGTCTCCTTAGGCTTTAAGCTTATAACAATAGCAGGAGATAGTGGAGACTTTATGACTTGTGGCAGACTTGCAAGAATTTTCTCAGGCCCACAACCTACAGGAAGCATATTAGTGCTTTTAATGGTAATAGGGGTAACTCAAATTCAGACACAGTGGCCACTACTAGTGTTATAGTCACCTTTTCCTTATTCTCACTATTGGGGACTCAAACTACATACAATATATTGCCTTATTACTGTTGCCAAGTATAGCTGCATTGTAGCCTTCTGACTTGACAGTTGATATGTTAGAATATTTGAGTGTTATGTTTATGGTATAGTATACATTTTGTAACTAAGATATAACACTGTCATAGAGTTGATATGACTGTACATCATATTATCTCCTTCCCATTCTCTAGGAATCCTTTTCTCTCTGAAGATTATTCGATGCGCTCAGGTTCCAGCACCAGTCGTAGAGCTCCGTGGGTTTCCGATCACCTCCATGATGCTGTGTTTGGTGGAATGTGTCCTCATCCACTTCTTCTCCTCAAAGTATGACTGGATGGTCATGCCTCTGCTCCCAGCTTCCTCATCCTTTACTCACATTTTTTTTAAAGCTAGGGGGGAGATGGCACATGGGAAGTAATAATAGATAAAAACAATTCAAGAGAAAGCGAGAAAATGATGTCTAGACAAAAAAGGAACTTGACTCAACCCAAATGGTCATCACTGGCAAGTGTGAGGAAGGCATGATACAAATGTTTTTGGCCTACATATAATGAGACTAACAGACTAGGGAGGTCATTTTAAAAGTCTTAGTCACGATTTGGATGTCTGAAAACGTACATGTGGACGTTGAAATCCCAGAGGCATCTCCGGAGCCATTTTAAAAATCTCATTTGGAGATGTCTTCGGTGCAGGGACGTCCAAGTAGGCAGGGGGCATGGTGGAAGCATGTCTGGGGAGGTGATATGAGCTTAGATGTCTCCGGTTGATGTCAGAAATATTGGGGACGCCTGCAGGCATGTTCACGTTTATACCTGCACCAGGCACAAACAGGCATCAGGAAATTGCTTGTTGAGACCTTAAGACATCCAAAGGGTGTAGGGAAGATGGAGAATCACAAAGGCCCACACTGGTAATTGAATCCTGACCACCCTGCTCCTAACCCACTACTTTAACCATTAGGCTATTAGACATCTGTGTTCTGAAATGCTATTCTGGGGCATCTATGTAGATGGCTCCATAGATGTTTATATCTGGCAAATCCATGTTTCTGAGTTCGTGCCTGAACTTGTATGTGCCTGCATTTTTTTCAGATGTTCTGGCTTTGATGTACCAGATAGCGCTTGGACGTTTCTTGTAAAATGTGTTATTAAAGGGTTAAATATAGATGGAGACCTATCCAGTCTGCCAGTTCTCTCCTTTTTCAAAATTGTAGACCCTACACACAATCTCAGACATTGCCCCTCACCTATGATCTTGTGCCCATTTCTCCCTTTCCCTAAAGGATCCTTTGTATCCACTCTAGACTTCACTCCTTGTTCCATCTAAAACTGAGGAACCTGGCTCCTTCCCCAGCTTTGTTATATTCTTATTACTTTTGCTCCTGCTGGTGGAAGTTGTTCCATGAACTCTGCTTTCTTTTCTATGAAGAAATATGTCCTTATGTTATTCATGAATCTATCCCCTTTTGGTCTCATAGCATGACCTCGTCTTCTTCTGTTTTCACTGGAAAATGCCTCTAGTGCATTATTCCTATTCTGTGGTACCTTTTATGCCCTTCATAACATCACATTGAATGATGGCAGATAAAGACTAACATGGCCCCTCTAGTCTGCCTCCTCAACTCCAAAGCAATCTTCACTCTGCCCGGAGGAGGTATACACGCTGTCTAAATAGCTTAGATGAACAAAAGCAATACTTAAGAAGGGAAGGGGGAGAAAAAATAATTACATTTCCTTGCTACTCCCACAGAGAACCCCTTTATAGGTCAGCAACTTTAATTTCTCCATGGATTAGCAGGATGCATCAGCCACACTTGGTGACATCATCAGACTTGGTGACATCATGGACAGAGTGCTCACCTACAGCTCAGAAAGATAAGACCTTTCTGAGCATGTGCCCGGTAGCCCCTACCTCCCCCCAGCTTGCCCCTACCTGGCTCAGTTTCATTTCTTCTGCCAAGCCAGCAGGACAGAACACATCTCTCCACATCCATACTATCCAAAGAATCCAATGATGGAAAAAGACGAGAAAGGAAAATCCAACAAACCTGGCTTTAAGAAGTGCCCAGTGAGTGCCAGGAAGATGAACACCGAAAACTCTCATGATCGCTGCATATGCTGCCTTGGGAAAGTCCACCACATGGAGGATGGAGGGCTGCCTCCACTGTGCCTGCATGTCTCCCTGGGCCCGGTGCTCCTGTAGCCATACTTTTACAGGACTTTCTGAAAGACCCAGGGTTAGCTCATCCTCTAAACATCTGGTGGAGAAGAGGAAGAAAGCACGGGAGCCAGAGAGCAAGAGTAAGGAGACAAGGAGTACGTGGCTGGACAATATGGCCACCTACAGTTCTCCCACACCAGGCTCATCTGCGGCCCAGGTATCGCCACTGGAGGCCCCCCTCCAAAGCGTGATGTCACAAAGACCTTCTTTTTTCACCTCCGACAGATTAGAGCTATTCGTCCCTTTCTCACCCCGGAAGCCCTAATTACTCTTGTCCTTTCTCTTGTCATCTCACGTCTAGATTTTTGCAATTCGGTCCTTGCCGTCACACCTCACTCCCAAATGCACCGACTTCAACGTATTCAGAACACGGCAGCGTGGTTCATCACCCACTCCTCCCATGTCACTCCTCTTCTTCTTCACTGGCTTCCTATTGATCACCGTATTCACTTTAAGATTCTCACTGTCGTCCATCAAGTCATCTACACACACACTCCTCAATATTTAGCTGAGGAGTGGTCTAGTGGTTAGGACAAGGTACTTCAGGTCAGAGGGCCGGGGGTTCAAGTCCCACCTGGGGACAGCAATCTCAGGCTGGAGGTACTGGGATTTCTAGTCCTATAGACACTCCGTGTGGTCTTGGGCAAGCCACTTAACCCTCCATTGCCCATGTTCCCTGTAAGTATTAGCGTATGTGTCTCATATCCCCTCGTGTTAAATGTATCCCCCAATTGACCGCTTTGACCTGGTGAAAAGCAGGATATAAATACAGCTAAATAAATAAATAAATCTTATACAGTCTCACACCCCCAGTCGCACCCTCCGGTCTCTCCATGTTAACCGTCTTCATCTACCATCCCCCTCCGGGCTCACCTGCAATCTACCCGTTCTTCTGCCTTTTTCTTTCTAGAACCTGTACTGTGGAACTCCTGGCCCTCCACTCTCAGACTTGAACAGAACTACTCCACTTTCAAATCTCACCTTAAAGCACCTCTTCATCAGCTTTTGATCTTCCCGCTCCTTCTGTGACAAAGGGGAGATGAGAGATTGGGGGATAGATGGTAGAAACAGAGGGATCTGTCTTAGTGTTTTTCAAGCATGTGTGGACAAAGATTCTATTGTAGAATGTCATGAATAATAATCTGACGAAATGACATCAGATGGTCCCTGAAGTGTTTGAATTTGTGAAGGAAAAGGATCCAGAAGTGAGGTAGTAGTCTTCATACTGTCTAGGATTTTCTCAGTTGCCAGGGTAGAGGTTAGATTAAAAGCCTAGAAAGAGTCAAGGCAAATGTTGCTGTCAGACTTGGAGACCATAAGTGGAAATATATCTCTTGATATATTATTGAGGTCATCAAAAATGATGGGGCCAGAGGGCAGAGTTGAATAGAAAGTCTCTGATATCTGTAAGCTTGCCTATGAATGCTGAAGCAAATCTGTCAGGGAGAAGGTTTTCTTTAGATGGGTTGAAAAAGAGAAAAGAATAACTCATGAGGTTTCTGACAATACTTTAAAAGAAAAAAGGCTTGAAACTCAGTAGGTGTGGTGTAATGGAGTTTCTTGGCTATCTTAATAGCAGAGTTTTATAGACCTTTTCAACTCCTTATAGGATCATCTTTTGTGTCAGAGCTGTTCAATATGTCTAAGTTGCTTCTTCAAGAGAGGCAGGTCTGAATGATACCAAGGATCAAATCACCTAGAATGAGTTTTGAGTTCTTGCAGGGGAGCTGTTTTGTCCAAAGCCTGTATTCAGTACAATATTCCAGGAGGAAGCTTGATCCCTCCAGTAGAAGTGATGAAAAGTTGGATCAGTGATAGATCATAAGCACTGATGAAAAGCCTCTTTATTCAAAGTGTGGAGTTGCTGTGTTTGTCTAGATGGAAGGCAGGACATCCTAAGGTGAGTGAAGCAAGTCAGAGGAAATAAGTTCAGAGAATGGTTTGTCCAAGGGGAGGAAATACACAATAAATTGCCAATGTTAAGAAGGTAGTAATCGTCAGCAAAGAATACATGAAGTATTTGAGCTGAAAGGTATATAGGAAAGGTCACCAGCTGTGAAAAACCTAGATTGTGTGCAAAAACAATGAAAATCCCTTTCTGTTTGTGACTGTAGGTTCATCTACATGGACATTAAAGTGTTCCAACATTACAGAGTATGAGAGGATAGTAGGTTCAAAACTCCAATGATAAATTACAGATAATAGGCAGGAGTTGATAGATCAAGAGAAAGTTGATTGGTGATATAGATGTTAAATGAAAGGCAAAGCCCTTGATCCAAGCATGGGGCTAGATATGCAGAGATTATGTTTAATTTGGTAGAATAGATTGTGGTTACACTACCCCCTTTCTTAGGATCACTGTTAGTAAATAGACAGTAGCAGTCTGGAGGGCAGGCTTAGCTAAGGTAATAGACTTCACTAGCTGCCAGCAAAGTTTGTCAAGCAAATAATGTCTAATTTATAATAAAAGACCAGGTCTCAGATAACATTACATTTACTTTTTAGAGAATGGATATGAGGTAAACCTATGCTGAGAGCTATTGAATAAGGAAGACTTGGAGGGTAAGGACTCCAAGAGTATCACAGGACAAATAGGAAATAGAGAAGAGGAATATCTGTAAAGATGATGCCACTTAGCAGTCTCATGAACACTTTTTCGGATGAGACTAACGAATCGATGCTGCCATATGTCTGAGGGTTTTGAACATGTGTTGGGCAGTAGTGATACAAGTTGTGAGAGGTGCTGAGACAACAAAGGGCTGGAGCACAGTCTTTTCTTCTGGGAGAAATGGTTTGCTTTTCTTTGCATCTAGCTGGACTCCTATGAAAATGATACTCTGCATGGGAGTGAAGGTAAAGCTCTCTTCGTTGATGAGGAACTCTGAGTCACATAGCATTTGCATAGTAATCCATAGGGCTGACTGTGTGTCCTGAGGCTTCTGGCTGATAGTAGCTAGGTATAGAAAGACGAATAGGCCCTGTTGTCTGAGGTGATCTGCCATGACCATTAGGCATGTTTTGAACTCCTTGGGTGCTGAAGTTAGGCTGAAGGGTAGCACTCAGTATTGATAGTGGCATTTGAAGAAGGTGAATTGTAGGTACGTCTAGCAGCTGGGGTGGATCAGGATATAGATGAATTGTGTCCTTTAGGTCCAGAGAGGCTAGTCAATTGTTGGGTTGGAGGAGAGGCAGAATGGTTGTGAAAGAATGCATCTTGAATTTTTCCTTCTTCACCAGTACACTGAGCTCCCTTAAGTCCAGTATGAAACGTAGGGATCATGATTTCTTGAAAAGTACCTGAAGTAGAATTGCCAACTCTCTTCTGAAGGAGGGACATTTTGATTGCTGTCATGGTTAAGAGCTATTGGCTCTCTGTGTTTAAGATGTTTAATTGTTAAACTGAATATCAGTAGGCTGCCTGCAGAGGCCTGCTCGGTAGTATGGAGATAAAATTTATTGTGTAGCCTCTGTAAACCATTTTTAGCACCCACTTGTCCAACAAGATGAATTGCAAAGGCCTCTCGGAAGTGCTGAATTCTGCCTCCCCACCTGAGAGTAGTCAAAACCTTGGAACATTTTTGAGTACAGAGGAAACTGAAGTGGATTGTGGCTTTCTCTCTTATGACTTCTGGTGTGGGGAGTAACACGTAACATCTTTTTTTATACCGTCTTTCTACCAGTCAAGATGGTTTGCAATCAACAACATTAGGAGGAAAAACATTGCTGTGCCAGCTACAGTTGTGGTCGATATTGTTGGCACCCTTGCATTTTAGGTATGTTGTGTGCAATATCTTGAGAAATAATTGGAAATATTCCAACTCTATGTCATAATATTTTAATAGTATGTTCAAAGGTATACAACAACAACAACAAAAAAGATGTCTGTGCAACATAGACATAGTAATTTCTAAGAAAAACCCCCAAAATATGACCTGGACAGGATTAATGGCACCCTTCACTAATGGTTGCACAACCCTTGGCAGTGACAACAGCCTCCAAACATTTCTTGTCACTGCCAAGGGTTGTGCAACCATCAGTGAAGGGTGCCATTAATCCTGTCCAGTTCATATTTTGTTTTTTTTTCTTAGAAATTACTATGTCTATGTTGCACAGACATCTTTTGTTGTTGTTGTTGTATACCTTTGAACATACTATTAAAATATTATAATGACATAGGGGCTTGTTTACAAAGCCGCGGTAGTGGTTCGCGATCGCGATCGCAGCCGCGGCCCCATTGAAATCAATGGGGCCGCGGCTCCGATTACGATCGCAAACCGCTACCGCGGCTTTGTAAACAAGCCCCATAGAGTTGGAATATTTCCAATTATTTCTCAAGATATTGCACACAACATACTTAAAATGCAAGGGTGCCAACAATATTGACCACAACTGTAGCTGGCACAGCAATGTTTTTCCTCCTAATGTTGTTGATTGCAAACCATCTTGACTGGTAGAAAGATGGTATAAAAAAAGATGTTACGTGTTACTCCCCACACCAGAAGTCATAAGAGAGAAAGCCACAATCCACTTCATACATCTGGCTGCTGGTAGTTTCTCCAACTCTTCAACTGCAATTTGTTTCAGCTCATGAATGTTTCCAGGATTCCTTTTACCAATGGCAGATTTCAGCTCTTTCCAAAGGTTCTTGATTGGACTGAAATCAGGACTCATTGCTGGCCAGTTTAAAACAGCCCATTTCTTCCTTTTTAAATATTCTTTTGTACTTTTGGATGTATGTTTTGGGTCATTGTCCTGTTAGAGGACCCAAGACCTTCGATCTAGACCTAGCTTTCTGACACTAGGTAGCACATTTTGCTCCAAAATACCTTGGTAGTCCTCTGACTTCATGATACCTTTTATACGTTCCAGGCCTCCAGTTCCTGAGGCAGCAAAACAGCTGCACAACATTATGGAATCACCACCATATATTTAACTGTAGGAAGGATATGTTTTCCTTATAAGCTTCATTTCTTTGCCTGTAAATGTATTGCTGGTCTGCATTTCCAAAGAGCTCAAGTTTGGTTTCATCTGTCCACAGAACATTTTCCCAGAAGGATTGTGGTTTCTCAAGGTGGGTTTGGGCAAAGATCAGGCGTGCCTTTTTATGTCTGTCTTTGAGCAGTGGGGTCTTCCTTGGCCTTTGCCCATGAAGTACTACTTTGTTTAGCATGCAATATAAGGCTCAGGTTGAAACCACAATTCCAGATTGCTCCAGATCAGCCTTAAGCTCTTTGGATGTTGTATGTGGTGTTTTTCCAAAAGTTCCACTAATCTTCGAAGACGACTTTGATTAATTTTCCTCTTCCAATCACGTCCTGGGAGGTTCTTGGCAGTTCCATGAGCAGAAAACTTAATAATTTTGTGAACTACAGCCACAGCAATCCCAAGGTCTTTGGAGATGGCCTTGTACCCCGTTAAGGTTTGGTGATAATAGCTTTTCTGATAGTCTCAGGCAGCTCTCTTGTCTTCACCATTGTGAAAATGGAATAGGGAGTGAATGTGGCCATTTTAAACATTAGAGCCATCATTCATTGGTTGAGTCAAGTCATATGAGTACTGACAATTGATAACAGGTGTGTTTAATTTTACTGCAATGTCAATGTGGTTTTTCTGTTCAAATGGATTTGAATTGTTTATAAGGGTGCCAATAACCATGTCCTTATTCAAACACCAAAACAGACTCAAAAAGCCCACCAACTAAATACTCAGCTGTTGTCCTTTTTCCTTGATGTATATAGGATGGACTATCCATCTTATAAAATCTCGTTTACATGAACATCAATCTAGGCTTAATGCTAAAGTGATGAGTGCACCAATTGTGAGTCATTGCATTCAATTCCAACACTTATTTGCTGAAATCCAATGGAGAGTGATTGATTGGGTCCCATAGATCCCTTTTGGAGGGGATCGGGAACATAGACTTCAAATTTTAGAACAATCATGGATTTTCAAATTATCAGCAGTAACCCCACTTGGCCTAAACAACTAATGTGATTGGTGGAACATATTGTGACATGTTGGAATTTAGTCTATTTTCTTTTTGCTTAATATTCATGGGACAATAGAAGCTGCAGACCAGGTGACTCGCTTCTGTGACGTCACACGCCATTTGTAAAAAAGCAGAGCTTCTAAATCACTGGTCATGCTGTGCTCTCCTCACTGATGGCCATTCAGACTTGAGTATTGTTGTGCATTTGGGGCATATTCCTTATCGAGCATTGATACAGAGCTCGGAGGTTTAAGAGGTGAGTTCTAAATGCAGTGCTGTGTTTTCTATGGGACGTCATACTTCCTTAAACAGAACGGGAAGACATTGATATCCCATTGGAAGCCGGAGTACAGCTTTCACCATCTTCACTCAATTGGACATTGGTGGATAAATCGCAAGTTGACCTGCAATTATAATAATTATAGGTGTTTTTAGTGTTCTCACATTGTATTGTGTCGGTTACACTTTAGTTATGGTTTGTCACATTAATCTTAAATTAATAAAAGGAAAGTTTGTTATGGGAGGACTTATTGCCCTCAAGCCAAACATTCTGACAAAAATTATTTTGAAAAACTGTTTACTCATGTCCGACCTTTTTTTGTTTGAATAATCATGTCCTGGCAATGTCCCAGTTTTTACACTATTTCCTTTTTTAATTGTTTTATGTGTCAAATGTGTGCATTTATAATCCAAAGCCATTTCACTGACTACTATTTTTTTGGAGAGATATTGGACATTAAGGGGCTGAACCTCAAGGATGCCAATAACACTGGTCAACATTGAAATCATTACTGACTTTAAAAGGCCCTAATCTGTAGTATCTTGGTGAGCTGAACATGAATATAACATTAAAAAATTGTTATTGGCTCTCGTTTTGAAGATATTGCATGTGGTTCATTTTTGACATTTCACAGTGTAAATGTATCCAGTAGGACATCAACAACATCTCAAATAAGCCCTGAATGATTTAATATTGCATCATATTGCATAATACCAGCATGCACACATCATCCAGAGTTGATTGCATCATTTTCTGATGCAATACTACTGCCAGACAGCTGCTGAAGCCATCTGACATCAGCAGTGTACTATACGCAGTCGGAAAGGAAAGTAATCTGGTATTCTGTTCTGATATTGAAAGCCTCATGAATGCCTTAAAAATCACTCATGACCCACAAGACTGGAGACTATTTATAGACTCTTCGAAACTGAGTCTGAAGGCTGTGCTTTTGAACAATGGAAACTGTCTTCCGTCTATTCTAGTAGTGCATGCCGTCCACATGAGACATACAATAACTTAAAGCATCTACTGACTTCCATTAACCATAACAAGTACAGCTGGCACCTCTGTGGTGACTTGAAGGTAGTTGCCCTTTTAATGGGACTGCAGCAGGGATATATAAAATACATGTGCTTCTTATGTGAGTGGTATAGCCGAGCAAAGGATTGGCACTCCATGCGGAAGGAATGGAATCGCAGACAAAATGTAACAGTTGGAGAGAAGAATATCCAGTACCCAGCTCTGGTTGAGGCTCACAAAATCCTGCTACCATCTCTTCACATCAAACTAGGTTTAATGAAAAACTTTGTGAAAGCCATGGACCGCACTTCGCCAGCTTTCCGATACCTGCATGAAAAATTCCCTTGACTCAGCGAAGCAAAGATTAAAGAGGGAGTTTTTGTGGGTCCTCAGATTCGAGAGCTCTTCAAAGATGACCGGTTCAATAACTTGCTGCAGGGTGATGCGAAACAAGCATGGAATGCTTTTCACCTAGTGTCAACAAACTTTCTCAGGAATGTTAGGGCAGAAAACTACAAGGAACTAGTAGAAGACATGCTGATGCAGTATCAGAAACCTGGCTGCAATATGTCTCTAAAGATCCATTTCCTTGATTCCCATCTCGATTTCTTTCCTGACAACTGTGGTGTGGTTAGTGATGAACAGGGCGAACATTTTCACCAGGATATCGCAACGATGGAGCAAAGATACCAGGGAAAATGGTCCACTACAATGCTGGCTGATTACTGCTGGACACTCCCCAGAGAAGCTCTCGAACAGCTGTAGTACAAGAGACAGGCGCAAAAATCAAAGAAGTAGTCTATGACTTGGTTTTTTACAGGTATTAACCGAAGGCCTATTATATTTACTATTGACATGCATTTTGTGATGTAAATATTAATTCTTGTTGTAGATTACAAATAAACTAGAGCCAACTTTGCAATTTCACTGTCATATTCATGTTCAGCATATAAAAATTGATAAGAAATTACTATTTTTATTTCAGTAACATGACGTTTGTAAAACTTTGTTGACCAGTGAATAATGTTGACCACAACTGTAAGAGTATGGCCATAAACACCTGCAGGCAAAGTATTACTGAAGGTATTATGGTTGGAATTGCTGAAAGGCTGGTTCTTGTAGTAGATGATGCATGGTCAGGAGGTTGGGAAATAATTCTCATATGGTGGAATAATGGTTTTTGATTTGAGTTACTGTGTCCTTGACTTTTTTGCCAAAAATGTTGTCTCCTGCATAGGGTGCATCTGTCAAGCAATTGTGTAGATCTTTTGGAGGCTGAATGCACATAGCCAAGATGTCCAACATGCTTTAATTGTACAGCCACCATTCTTGATGCCATATCACAGAAGTTGTAAATGGATGGATGAGGTGAAAGCCACACTCTTTTATATTATAAATTAATGGAAAGAAGAGTGGAAGGAACTCTTAGCAGGATAATCTGTAGGACTAAGGAGTGCAGGTAATGCTATAGTTCTTGAATTGAGCATCACTGCTTGAAAAAACTTTTCTGCTGTCACATTGAGGAACCCTTGATGTTTTTATGATGGTATAATTGTGATTTCAAGGCTTTGGCCCTGTTGATGGCTGCTCTGGTTACCATAGACTGGTGAAGAAGGAGGTGGTACTCAATGCCCTGGAACAGAAAGTACTTTATATTTAAGGTCTATTCACCTGAAGGTTGCTTGTGTAGAAACAGCCAGGTTCTGAGTTGTAGGTCTTGAAATACCTAATGGACTGGAAGGGTTATAAGCTCCTTAGGTGTACTGATAGGACTTTGATACCATACGGCAGTCTATTTGTTCTTCAGGACCTTAAGAAAGGATAAGGAAAGGGATCGGGAGATCTCTTGCAGGAACCCGGGACAGAGCATATATTCAGACTAGCCTTTGGTTGGTCTTGGAGGTTATCTTTTTCCTCGATGTGTTCCAAGGGTGGGTGCTCCACTATGGGATATGTAAAAACCAAGGCTACCCATGGGCACTCAGGGGGGGGGGGGGTGGTCAGTATCAGAGAAAGCTACCCCTGAGTAAGCTATCAGGCTCTCCCTGCTCCCCATTTGGTGGAACTGAAGAACTGCGCAGATGGTAAGATTCAAATTTATTGTGATGTAATCAGAGCGTGATCCATGGGGAACTCTGGCCCCCATTGCAGACGGACTGTGTTCTCCTTTATAAGTTTTTGAAGCAGATGTAGAAGGGCACTGGAGGACTCTGCCAGTGGCAGGCATTATGCAGGGAATATAGGCAGTTGCCATAGTGTCTCCCCCCTCCCAACTGCTGGGGTGCTTGTGGACAGCCAAGATTCCGATATCCTCTCGGTGGCAGGAGATAAAGAAATCATTGACCCAGGGCTTTTAGAGCTGTGTTTTTGGTTATGTTGGGAACGTTTACTGAAATGGCCCAGATCTGTTAAGTCTTTTACAGTTATGGGACTATCAGCAGACACTATTTATTTATGTTTGTGTTCTTTTATACTGCTTTATCTGAAATCAAAGCTGTTTACAGGGAACAAGTAACAATGAACAAGTGCAATAACTTGAAGCTATACAGAGAACTTTTAACATATGTAATAACAAACAATGTATATGTGCAATAACAACGATAGATCATTTAACATTATGGATACAAAGAAGTAAGACTGTATACGTATTATAACAGGAGAATGCAACATGGATAAGGGATGAAACTGAATGATGTCAGGTAGGATGAGGGGTAATGTAAGGGGTGAAATAAAAAGGGGGGGGGGTGTCTTGCATTTGATTAAGTTATTGTCCCTTCAAAATGTTCTGTGAATAAGTATGTTTTGAGGTGCTTGTAGGTAGGTCTGGAGTAGTGGTTATCTTTCCTCGGAGAGAGTTCCAAAGACTGGGTGCATAGAGCGAGAAAGTTCTCTTGCATGTGGACTGGTTGCTCTTAGTGTGTTTTTAAGCAGACTGTGGTCCTGTCGGTCTCTCAGGATGGAATAGGAGCCAGATTATGAGTGTGTTGAGGCTTTGCTTTTTGTCTTAGTGGGTCTGATGTATGAAGCAGGAAGTGGTCGCTTGCCCTGAACCTTTTTTTTTTTTAGCTGTATTTATATCCCGCTTTTCACCGGGTCAAAGCGGTCAATTGGGAGATACATTTAACACGAGGGGATATGACACACATACGCTAATACTTACAGGGAACATGGGCAATGGAGGGTTAAGTGGCTTGCCCAAGACCACAAGGAGTGCCTATAGGACTAGAAATCCCAGTCCCTCCGGCCTGAGATTGCTGTCCCCAGGTGGGACTTGAACCCCGGCCCTCTGGCCCAAAGTACCTTGTCCTAACCATTAGGCCACTCCTCCCCCTACCATGTTCATTACTTTTGAGGGTGAGGAGTTCAGGATACTGCCCGCTCTGTCTTTCGTGTGGCTTGTGATTGTTTTGCCCATTTACATCCCTTTGTTGCTTTGTCTTCGTATGTGCTGCTGTTATAGGGTTGCTGCTTTATCCAGGAGGTGCCTTAACAGGGTTCATTGGGAGGGTGGGCAGGTCTCTTCATTGTGCCCTGACCCATGGGTATCTCTATATGGTATGTTTAGGTGGGAGAATTGGCAGCCATAAGAATGTTCTGATGGTATTTGCCATTCATTTTTTTTCTTCTGTACTTTTTTTTTTTTTTTGTGAGGAGAGCACAGCATGACCATTTAGTCAAGTAGGAAAACATGATGGAACCATGACAAGAAGTGATGACCCTCCTGCACAGACTCAGAAACCTTCAAGGATTCTCTGAGCATAAGGAGAGATACTATCTGACCACAGCTCCATTCAGAGAACATCACTATAAAGTGTACAGGAATATCCCTGCATGTCCATGGAGAATGTACAAAAAAAGCATTTGATCAGTTCCAAACCTTTTAGCCTTGACAATCAGCACTACAGCTCATGAATGTCTTTAAGTATTCTAGCAAATGAGAGTTCAGGAATTATCACATAGCAGCAAAAGATGAAATTAGGCCTTACCTGCTAATTGTCTTTTCTTTAATTCTCTCCGGGCCAGTCCGGCACTTGAGGGTTGTCAACCTTCTCCAGCAGCTGAGGACTGAAAGCAGAATCTTTTCTGTGATCTAGCATCTGGCTCCCCCTTGTGGCTCACCTCAGTCTAAATGTGATAAGCAGTGGATAAAATCGATAACTCTGAACACCCCAACGTCTAGAAAATAGAAAAAACAATCCAAAACCGCACGGAAGCAAGCCTGCATCAAACCGGAAGAACGCCTCAGCGGACGAGGCCTCAACGCCTCCGAAATTTGAAACGCCTAAGGCAGCCTGAAAACTGCGTTTCTTATGTTCCTTTGCTATGGAGTTGGAGTTTATGAAATTGTTTTTTTTTTTTTTTATATTGTATTCTTATGTTATGCTTGTAGCTGACGGAGCACGGAACCTCCTGAAACCGAGTGAGCAAGCTATCCAAGCAGAAACACTGTCATACGCCTGTTGAAGCCCACTTCGCGCGATCCCCAAGAAACAGCAAACGCGAATCCGGCCAGAAGATCCTCAAAATCACCTGAGAGAAGACATCAGACCATGTACCGGGTGGGTTCCGGACTGGCCCGGAGAGAATTAAAGGAAAGACAATTAGCAGGTAAGGCCTAATTTCGTCTTCCTTGTCATCTCTCCGGGCCAGTCCGGCACTTGAGGGTAGTACTAAAGCAGTACCTAGACCTGGGAGGGACCCGCCGTCCCCACAATAGCATCCCGGCGAGCCTGAACATCTAATCTATAATGCTTGGCAAAAGTGTGCAGCGAAGACCATGTCGCCGCCCTACAAATCTCAACCGGCGGGATCAAGGCAAACTCCACGCAGGACGTAGCCAAACCCCGCGTGGAATGCGCCCGGAAGCCCTCCGGGAGCACTCTGCCACATGCCTGGTACGCTGCTACAACGGCCTGTTTCACCCATCTAGCAATGGACGCTTTGGAAGCCGCCTCACCCTTCCGCGGTCCTCCAAACAACACGAACAGCCGGTCCGTTTTACGAAACGCCGCCGTGCGGCGCAAATATCTCTTAAGCACCCTGTCTAAATCTAAGCTCCGGAGGACCGCCTCAATGGGCTGACCTTCTCGCACCGGAAAGGTCGGCAGCGATATAGACTGATTCACATGAAAACTGGAGACCACCTTGGGAAGAAAGGAGGGCACCGGCCTCAAAGTCACCTTCTCCGGCGAAAACTGCAGGAAAGGCTCGCGACAAGAGAGCGCCTGAAGATCCGACATGCGCCTCGCCGAACATAAGGCCACCAGGAAAACTGTTTTCCAGGAAAGATCCCGGAGAGAGACCTCCTTAGATGGTTCAAACGGCGGCTTCGCCAAAGCCTCGAGCACCAAATTGAGATCTCAGGCTGGCACTACCGAACGCACTGGAGGACGGATATTCCATACAGCCCACAAGAAACGAACCACATCCGGGTGAGAAGCGAGAAGCCCCCCGCTCACCTTGCCCCGAAAACACACCAGAGCCGCCAACTGCACCTTGAGGGTCGCAAGCGCCAACCCCTTATCGAGACCATCCTGCAGAAAAGAGAGAAAGTCAGGAATGACAGCCCGGAGCGGAGACAAACTCCACTGCGCGCACCAGCGCTCAAAGACGCGCCAGATGCGAACATATGCCAGCGAAGTCGAGTGTCTCCGAGCCCCTAACAGAGTGGAAATCACCGCCGGCGAATAACCACGTCTCCTCAACTTGTGCCTCTCAAGAGCCAAGCCGTAAGAGAGAAGCGATCCACGTCCGGCATGAAAAGCGGCCCCTGCCTCAGCAGGTCCGACCGGGCAGGCAGCCTCCAGGGCTTGTCGAGCAGGAGCCGAATCAGATCCGCGTACCAAGCCCGCCGGGGCCAATCCGGGGCTATCAGAATCAGCTGCCCGTCGTGCCTCTTTGCCCTCCGGACGACCTTGCCTATCAGAGGCCAGGGGGGGAAGACATACAGCAGAACCCCCGTCGGCCGCGGCTGCGCTAGACCATCCAGGGCTTCCGACATGAAATCTCTTCTCCGGCTGTAAAACCGCCCCACCTTGGCATTGTCGAAGGTGGCCATGAGGTCCATTACCGGCTGACCCCAACGGTGGGACAGCTTGCGAAACACTTCCTCGTGCAATTCCCATTCGCCCGGATCCACGACATGCCGACTGAGATAGTCTGCTTGCACATTGTCGCGACCCGCTACATGCGCTGCTGACAGGGCTAGCAAGTGCGACTCCGCCTAGTCCATCAACCGGAGACTCTCTTCCAAGAGAGACGCACTGCCCGTCCCTCCTTGACGATTGATGTACGAGACTGTGACCGCGTTGTCGGAAAACACCCGCGCGGCCTTCTGCTCGACCAGAGACGCAAAGGCCAACAGAGCGAGACGGACGGTGGTGAGTTCCAACAGATTGATGGAAAACGTGGACTCCAGCGGGGACCAAACTCCCTGCACGAATCTGGCCTGGCAATGGGCCCCCCAACCTGCTAGGCTGGCATCGGTCGTGAGAAGCAGCCAGTCCGGCTGTCGCAAGGGAACGCCTGCTCGCAGATGAACCGGATTCAACCACCACTGAAGACTGAGGTGCGCCTCTGGCGTGTGGACCAACTTCCGGTCCAACGAGTGCCGCTGTGGAGACCACCGGGTCAGCAGGGAATGTTATAATGGTCGCATGCGCGCCCGAGCCCAGGGAACAAGGTCCAAGGTCGCTGCCATGGAACCGAGAAGCTGCAGATAACGCCATGCCGACGGAGCCTTGAGCCGCAAGAAAACAGTGATCTGGCTCCAGATCTTCTGAACGCGGGTCTCCGGCAGAAACACTGCGCCCACGCTCGTGTCGAACAGCGCACCCAGATACAAGAGCCGCTGCACTGGCACCAGCTGACTCTTGGCTCGGTTTACGACCCAGCCAAGGCTTTCCAGGAGCGATACCACTTTCCCCGTGGCCTCTCGAGACTCGGCCACCGAGGGCACTCGAATGAGCCAGTCGTCCAGATAAGGATGTACGAGCAAGCCGTCGCGCCGCAACGCCGCCGCGACTACCACCATCACCTTTGTGAATGTCCGAGGCGCCATTGCCAGCCCGAAAGGCAAGGCCTGGAACTGGAAATGCCCCATGGGCACCGCGAAACGCAAAAAACGTTGATGCTCTGCCCGTACGGGAATATGGAGATAAGCCTCCGTGAGATCTATGGAGGTAAGGACTTCGGACGGCTGCACGGACGCGATCACGGAACGTAGAGTCTCCATGCGAAAATGCGGAACGCGAAGGCAACGGTTTACGTGCTTGAGATCCAAGATCGGACGGAAGGATCCTTCCTTCTTGGGCACCACGAAATAAATCGAGTACCGACCTAAGCCGCACTGGTCAGAGGGAACTGGGACAACGGCCCACAGATGCACCAAACGCTGAAGCGTCTCCTCCACCGCCCGCGCTTTGTCCCGCGAACCACAGGGAGACATCACGAACGCTTCCGGCAACGTTTGTGCAAACTCCAGCACATAGCCGCTCGGATGATTTCCAGGACCCACTGATCTGTTGTTATGCTGGTCCAGACGGATAGAAACCGATGTAACCGTCCTCCCACCAGAATCTCCGTCTGGACCAACGTCCCTTCATTGGGACTTTTTACCTGGATTCGGCTGGGAATGGAAGAACCCCCTGCCGAACCCCCGAGCCCCACGAAAGGACTGACCACGGGTGGATAACCGTCCTCGCGCATAAGGAGCAAACCGCGCACCTCGAAACCTACGCGCCTCCCGGGACTGACCACGGAAAACCCCACTGGGTCGTTGCGCCCTCGGGCGATCCTCTGGGAGGCGACCCCCCTTGGAGTCACCTAAGTCTTTGACGATCTTTTCTAAAGCAGCTCCAAACAGGAGCGTGCCCTTATAACGGAAGCTTGCTAAGCCGCGCTTTAGACGACGCATCCGCCGCCCAATTGCGGAGCCACAAAAACCTGCGAGCTGCTATGACCGAAGCCATGGACTTCGCTGAAACCCGCATGAGATCATAAAAAGTGTCTGCCAAATATGCTGCGGCTGACTCCATTTTTGCAGCCTCCTCGGCCTCTGTAGGGGCACGGAGGGCACCCTGCATCCACCGAATGGACGCTCGGGAGACATAAGCCCCACAGATAGACGCTCTGAGTGCCAAGGCGCACGTCTCAAAGGTTTGCTTGAGGAGAGTCTCCAGCCGCCTATCCTGCAAATCCTTGAGGGCTGCTCCGCCCTCCACGGGAATAGTGGTCTTTTTAGTCACCGCTGAGACAAGGACATCGACCCTAGGCATTTTCAGCAAGTCTAGTTCCTCCTGCGGTAGGGGGTACATTCGACCGATCGCCCTAGCCCCCCGCAAGGTGGC
This sequence comes from Ichthyophis bannanicus, assembly GCA_033557465.1. Classification (NCBI taxonomy): domain Eukaryota; kingdom Metazoa; phylum Chordata; class Amphibia; order Gymnophiona; family Ichthyophiidae; genus Ichthyophis; species Ichthyophis bannanicus. The sequence goes on from CM066048.1 coordinate 80,140,225, forward strand.
CTCCGGGCATTCCCATTCCGACTCCACCATTTGTTTCATTACTCGGTGCACTGGGAAACACTTCTGATCCGACTTAAACCCCCGGAGGAGGGGATCCTCCAACGGCAGGTCAGGCACCGCAGGCAGCTCAATATTTAACGCTGCTTACGTCTGGGAGATAAGAGGGGCCAATTCCTCTTTCCGGAATACCCGAAAAAAATTTGGATCATCCGCATCCCCCAACTCACTATCTTCTGCATTCCCCAGCCAGGGATCCACATCGGATTCCCCAACGTCACCTTCTTCCAGGGCTGAGGGCGCCGGAAAGGAAGAACCAAAACCATCGGTCTCCCCTGGTGCCCCGCGGATCGACTGGGAAGAGCCCTCCCCCGGATCCCAGGCAGAAAAATCTGCTTCCCGGCCTGAGGCAGCAAGAGAGGCAGGCTCTGCCCCCTGAGACTGCCGCTGTCTTATGCAGTAAGCCCGGTGCATTTCTAAAATGAAATCTGCCGAAAACACCGACTGAAATGCACTCTGAGCTGCAGCCACGTGCAGTGAAGGAGCTTCCTCCACCCCCGCCGGCTTTTTGGATTTGCCCTTCTTTTTAGCCGGCTTTGCTGAAGCGGCATCCATGCCTGGCTTCTTAACAGAAATGGCTGCCTTTCCCGCCATTTCTGACACGCTCTGACCGTCCCTGTGAGCACCACTGGCGTCAGGCCCGCTTTCCATCTCGGCGGAGGAACGCTCTACCCCCCGGGCACCTCAAATAACGCCGAAACCGGCGGAGTCAAAGAAGAACGGCCCAACACAAAACAAACTAACCTGTCAGGCACACAGCCAGCCGTGCCCGGGAGACTGCAAGGACGACGCGCACTCCCGCTGCCAGCGAGAGCGGTCTATCCTGTGCCGGAGAACAGCACCTTCAGTAATGGCGCTTGTGCTGCCTCAGACCCGCGCTCCCGCTGCTAGCGGGGGGGGTCCGATTGATACAGGCAGATGCGGTCGGTGTTCAGGGGCTCCCCGCTCCGCCGCTAAGCTCTGCTCCGGTCTCCACTCCCCCGATTGAGACAGGCTCTGCCTCCGCGGGAAGAACTCACGCTGCCGAGCTCAGGCCAAGCCAAGAGCCCCACTGGACTCCTAGAAAAAAAAAACCGCAGCCCGGGCTTTCCCACACTACAGCAAAACGGAGCCACAGAACTACTAACCAAAAAAAGAGAAAAAAAAAATGACAGAAAGGAAAGCCTTAAACCGCTAGTGAACCGGGAGCCAGAACCACGAACGTCCCTTCCAGCTGCTGAGGACTGAAAGACTGAGGTGAGCCACTAGGGGGAGCCAGATGCTAGATCACAGAAAAGATTCTGCTTTCAGTCCTCAGCTGCTGGAGAAGGTTGACAACCCTCAAGTGCCGGACTGGCCCGGAGAGATGACAAGGAATGGGCTCCTAACTTTTAGCTGAGACTACGAAGAGCAGAGGAACCATCTCCCTCCCCATTGGGCATCTGCAAATGAAAAAATAAATTCCTGTATTCTCAGCTGCTAGGGTATTTAAAGACATTCATGAGCTATAGTGCCAATTGTCAAGGCTAAAAGATTCCTGTGCTCCTGGTAGTCTTAGCTAAAAGTTAGGAGACCCCTCTGCTGCTATGCAGTGCCTCTGTAGCAGATACAGTGATTATAGAGATCCATAGCAAAAAGGGCAAGCTGAACCAGTTCTGATTTTATCCCACAGCATGCACAGTAAAGTGATTCATGTTTCCTTAGGGAAAAACTGAAACTACATATCCGTAGTCACCACTGCCAAGTATCTGGACTCTGTTGAATTTACTACATAGTGTTCTGCAATTCAGGCAGTTCAATCCCACAAGGATCCCCTCAAGTGATTTAAAAAAATGTAACATATTGTTTCCAGCTCACCAGTATCACACTGGTGTAAGAGGACAGAGGTGAGAATGACTGAATGAATGAGCTGCCCTGGCTTGTTCAGAAAGACAGGGTTGCATTCAGCATGGCACCAAAGGAAGCAGTTTTCCAGTAAGATGAACACAAAAGCATCTTTGGATGTAACATCAGATCTAAATCTTTTATTTACATATATGTATTTACTTATCAGGGCATCGTTCTCAGGGCATCTCGCAGGCATCTTCATTGGTATAGCCTATACACAAGGCCCCTTGCGTACAATGATGGAACTCCTAGTAACTCCAAAACATGCAAGAGAGAAGGCCAATGAGGCTCTGATGCTGTCTCGCTAGAGCCCCTATCGAACTCGGATGCCATTGCAAGAAAGGACGTACTGAGCTGTTACACAGATACCACACAACGGTACCAGTGGGTACAGACATTAGAATGTCCAGAGAAGGAAATCCTGGGCAAGACTTCAAGATGATATGTACTGTTGGGGTTTGTTTCCAGAGAGAAGGGAAATTATGCAGTAGAGTCCTGCAGAATAGTAGCAAAGAAAAATAAAAAGTACTTGGAAAATGTTTATTTACAACTCTTTTGGCAGTAGTAGTGAGCTGGCAGGTTTTCAGCTCCTCTAGGTAGCTATCGGGCTTAGTTTTAACCTCGGAAAGAGGAATAGGGGCTGGGTGGGGGGATGGCCTACAGGCGAAGAGACATCTCATAATACAACAGAGTCCTTCTTCTTTAGGACAGTTTCTATGAAATGTTTTCTTTTCTGATATCTGCCCTAACTCTCAGAGCACTGGCTGAAATCAAAGGGGGAAAAAACAGCATAACTGTAACAAGCACGAGCCTAGCACCTGCCTCTGTTTACCTACAAGCAGTGAGGCCTGCATCAGCAAGATAAGAACTAGAAACGGTAGGCTGGAACAATGCAGTGTGGAATGCAGTAGCCAGGAAGATAGACCATGAGAGGGACAGTATACATGTGAGCTGGTCAGTGCACTTTCCCCCACCTACCACACCCTTTAGCCCTTTGACCACTGCCATCATAGGAAACAAAGAAATACATGAATGTGCTCCCCAGAGGTAATGGTGCATGAAAGCTTTCATAATAATATGACTTGCATGTTGTATGGCAAGTTTCTTCTCATATTCCTGACTAAATGACTCTCTTTCTCCCTCCCACTCCAAAACAAATCCTGCTGGCCACCCTAGTGAAGCTAGGCCCTAGTAACAGCTCTTAAATTTAAAAGATGAGCACCATCGGGTGCAGAAAAAGATGCCGGCCACTTCAGCAGGCCCCCCCCCCCCCCGATCGATTGGGGTCGAGCCAGGCCACTCCATGACGCCCCAACAAGTGCCTAATCAGAGGGCTCCAACAATTTAAAAGGTGAGCGCCATTGGGCAGGCCCGCGCTTGAGGGCCCTTTGGTGTGGCCCTTAGTCGGGAGCCCCGGAGCACAAAACAACACACACCACAAGACGAGCGCAACAATGACAACAACTCTCCAGACCAACAACAAAGATCACCCCACACGGAGGACACTAACATGAAAAATCAACCCCCTAACGCTGGCAACAAACTATTGTACGGACAGCAAATGTACAAAAGAATACTCTTCCAAAAAATATACACCATCATACTAATTCTTACCCTATGCTCTTACCAAACAAATGCATTTTACTACACTACCTACTTCACAGCCTTACAAACTCCACCTGGAGTTTGTTATATGAACTATATCCATGAAAACATTGACATACTATGCATTACTGCATCATGGCTCAAGAACACAGACCAGGTAATACTGAACCAAATACCACCAGCATTCAGCTCTCTATCTCCTGTTTATCCAACAGATTACAAACATGCTGTAGCTAAACTTGGCAGCAAAACCTTATTACAATCCCACCCTGTTAATTACATGTAGCTAAACTCAAATGTATATAGTTTCCCCAGTTATCCAAGTTCAAATCCCTGTTTTCTGTAAACGTAGGACTATTTGTACGTCCAAGTGTTTATTGTTTCAATGTAAACCGCACTGATAAGAAATAGCGCAGTATATAAGAATTGTCAAATAAATAAACTGCCCCAGAACCCACAAACGAGGAGGCGGAGTACTAATACTTGCCCGAACAGACCTAAGGCTCAAGACAGCAACCTCCAAACACTGCGAATTCATCAACACTGAAAACAAACATCTATCCATCTGCCTGATATACCGACCCCCCAACAGAAGACATATCAAACATCCTGAATATGATATACGCAGCTAACTCACCACACAAGACGCTCATTGTGCTAGGAGACCTAAACCTCACATCTGCATCAACAACAATTGAAATCGCTTTTCACAAAGCTATGGAATCCATTCAACTCAAGCAAGTCCTATCAGGTCCATCCCACCACTCTGGCTCTACACCAGATTGCATATTCATGCCAACTAACAGCCTAAATCAAGGTCTCATGACACCACCTAAAACCACACCAATACTATGGTCAGATCATCATGCCATATCATTTGCACTCAACCACAATACCTAAAAGACAGCCTGGAAAACAGAACCAACCAGACACTTCAAAACTTTCAACAAAGAGCACTTCATCAAAGATACCATACAGTCCCTACCCCAAAATTTCAATGACCTCGATGAAGCTATCAACATATGGAATATCACTATCCTTGCCGCATCACAATTCACGCCTCGAATGAATTCACACTACAACAAAAACAGGCCCAGATCTACACCATGGTACTCCAACACAATAAGAGAATCCAAAAGAAAATTACAGAAACTGGAACATCGGTGGAGATGTACCAAATCAGAATCTACATTGAAACAATACCAGGAAATGCAAAAAGATTACACTAGCCTAACAAACAAACATAAACAACAATACCACACAAACCTCGTACTAAAAGCCTGCAATAAACCTAAAGAACTCTTCAACATTGTCTGTACCCTAACAAATGATCATGATCATATGAAAGATGAATGCAAGATCCACCCACAAACCTTTGCTGATTATCTAATAACCAAGTACAGTACCACCACACCCCATGACAACATCTTGCTTATGGACACACCAACTTCAGATGACTCCACAACTACTAATCAATGGAAGAATTTCAGCATTCCATCAACTAAACAAATAGAACAAACCATCACTGCTTTAAATACCACTACTTCCCCACTGGACCCCTGCCCAGTGACTTGGATTAAATCCACCAAAGGAGAACTCAACACATTCATCCAAAAGATAGTAAGCACCTCTCTAACTCAGGGCTATATGCCAAAAGCACTCAAGCAATCCACCATACGCCCCATTCCTAAAACCACCTCACCCAACAACACAGACCCTTCAACCTACCGACCTATATCCAGCCTCCCACTCCTGGCTACAATAACTGAAAAAATTGTACAGAGACAACTCGAAGATCACATTGACGAATTTGCCCCACTAGACCCCCACCAACATGGATTCCGACCAAAACATGGCGTTGAGACACTCCTCATACATCTATTCAACAACATTATCAAAGGAATAGACAATATAAAGCAAGGCTTCTTATTAATATTTATAGATATTTCATCAGCCTTCGACACAGTCTCCCATCACATCTTATTGATGCGCCTAAGGGAGATTGGCCTTCAAGATACTACTATTAAATGGTTTCAGTCATACCTAGAAGACAGACAGCAGAGAGTAAATTCTGGGAACCTCACTTCAGCACCCTTCAAAACTACTCAAGGAGTTCCCCAAGGCTCATTACTATCAGCTCTTCTCTTCAACATCTATATTCAACTTATTTGCAATATATTTAACAAGATACAATACGTGATATATGCTGACGACATCATGGCATATACCCCTATTCAACTGGACTCGCCAGACTATACCACCATATCTACCTGCATTCAAAAAATCACAACCTGGCTAAATAGCAACAACTTAAACATCAACATAAAAAAATCTGAAGCAATCATCATAACGAGAAACACCACATTCATTCATCATCCAACCTTGATCAACATATCCAATACACTGATTACAATAAAAGATGAAGTTAGATACCTTAGAGTGATTCTAGACAAGCAACTCACCCGCCAACCACATATAAACAAGATATCCAAAACAGCCTACTTCAAACTCGCAACGCTCCGGAGACTAAAACCTCTCCTCAACAAAGAACACTTCCGCACAGTATGCCAGGCCATCATTACACCTGTACTGTATTACTGTAATATACTATACCAAGGTCTACCCAAACAAACCACCCGTCAACTACAAATAATACAGAACCTTGCTGCCCGCATCATTGCTAGCGCATCAAGACAAGACCATATAACTCCAATACTTCATGACCTGCACTGGCTACTGATATCATCACGCGCAAAATATAAATCAGCACTAACCATCTTCAAAATAAAAAAACGTCAGCAGAAATACTACATGAACTTATTGGAACCAAAACAAGCAAAAGACCAGACAGAAATAGCACCAAAACAATATACCAACACCTAGTCTATTTACAAGAACCAACAAATCCATATCCATGAGAGTCTTCTCTCTTGCTGTCCCTATCTGGAATGTCCTCCCAGATAAACTACAGATATAAAAGAATTCAGGAAACCAATGAATAGGGTGGTTTTTAGTAGTTTCCTGAATTCTTTTATATCTGTTGTTTGTTCAAATTCAATAATGACCACCAATTACCCTAATCACTCTACAAACTGATCAAAAACATGACACAGGCATCAGACCCAGAAGGCGAGGCACATCAGACACTATCATCATACCCAGAGCCTTTGCTAAAACAAGAAGAAACACTTCAAGAAGAGCACTATCCCTGGCCACTCCCGCGCTCTGGAACTCACTCCCCGACAACCTGAGATCAACAAAAGACCTCAAAGACTTCCGGAAGATGCTAAAAACTACGCTCTTCACAGAACACTACAAGGACATCACATGAACTGTCCAAACAAACTCTCTCTGCCAACAAAATGTAAATAGTTCCTGTACATAGCTCATATTGTATATAGCTCACCACGCAACCTCATACCACCCACACGCCTCGATTTATCACTGCATGCCCACACCCATGCACCCTGCAACTTGATTTGTTTGCTGTGTAATCCGCTTTGATTTCAGGATAAAGCGGTATATAAATCCTTTTAAATAAATAAATTAAAGATGTCAATGGCACACCTAAACTCCCTTTAATGGTGAGGCTCTTACAGCACCTAGTAGCTGCCCTCACTGATCCACGGCTGCTGTCATCTTGGTTGTTCATGGAAAAAGTAGGACTCTTCTCTTACATATGGATTTCTACAGCACCTTAGAAACATAGAAACATGATGACAGAAAAAGACCACATGGCCTGTCTAGTCTGTCCTTCCATATCAACAACTACAACAGTCCACTTTTTACCTTTAGAGATCCTCTGTGTTGGTCCCATGCTTTTTTGAATTCAGTTACTGTCCTCATCTCTACCACCTCCACTGGGAGACTATTCCACGAATCCACTACTCTTTCCATAAGGAAATATTTCCGCAAATCACTCCCGAATCTATCTCCTTTCACCCTCATCCCATGTCCCCTGGTAGCAGAACTTGCTTTCAATTGAAAGAGGCTCTCTCCCTGAACATTTATGCCACGGAGGTATTTAAACATCTCAATCATATCACCTCTATCCTGCCTTTCCTCTAAGGTGTACATATTAAGATCCTTAAGTCTATCCTCATATGCTTTATAATGAAGCCCACTAATCATTTTAGTAGCCACCCTCTGCACCGACTCCATCCTGTTCACATCCTTTTGAAGGTGCGGTCTCCAGAATTGCACACTATACTCCAAATGAGGTCGCACCAAAGACTTATACAGAGGCATTATCACCTTGTACATCAATGCTGTGATCCTACTGATTGTAGTATTAGTACAGCTAAATTCTTAGCAGGCAAGGCCAGATAAAGCCATTCAAAGTCCAGCTTCCAGTCTATAAACACCAACTAAGAAATCTCAGATGTGGCTGTTGTGCAAAGAAAGCTTCTTAAAACGTTTTTAAAGGGTAAAAACTTGTAAGTCATTCTTAGTTTATTCTTCCCTCCACTATTGAACAAAAGACAATCAAATGAACTTAAACATTTCTGAACTTATTTCCCTCAGTGCCAAATAGACTTTCATGGTTTTCTGTTAGCTACTTTGCATAAATTTGGCCTGCCACAAAATGTTGTGTCTTGAATATTGGCAGAGATCAGTTTCAGTAGTTTTCACTTCTTGGAGATGCCAGACTAAACTGTCCCTTACCCCTTCCTTTAGCCTTAGCACACAATTCAGCGCTCCCATCAAGAGTACACTTTATGGTGAAGGTACTTCACTATTCATCACTAGTCCCAGATGTTCTGGGTCTGTATTGCTCTCAATATTAAGTGTTGGAAGCCAAGCAGCAGACTATAAAATTAATTTGACCAAATCTGGAATTTATTACCTAATATAGATATTCACATTTCCCATGCCTTTTAGAATTTAGGAGTATCTGACAATTGTTTTGTTAACTTGGATGTTTTGCTTCAGGATCTTTTTACATCAAACTTTCTTTCAGTTGTACACTACAAAAGCTGATAAGGAGAGCTTGCATACCCATCATAGCTCCTGGGGTAGTAGAATACATTTTCTTAAAATGATAGCATTGACTTGTTTCTTATTACATTTCAAGTAATATTCTTTATGAGCCCGATACGTAAATGCTAGTTGTAGCATTTAAATTTATTCCAGATCATCAGTTCCAGTATCCAAACTATGGCCACTGCTGAATATCCAGATAGACCAATCAGCGTGGCAACATTCAGCTGCTATCCGGATGGGCTAACCGGATAAATATAAGACAACCTTTCAGATGGTCTAAATGTATCCAGCTAGAGGCTGAATATCACTGCTATCTAGCTCTGCCTATGCTCTGCTCATGAACTATCTGGATAGTAGCAAGGCAGTCTGAGGAAATACTCTGTGACAGTAACCGGATAAGTGCTGTGTTTTTCTTAATATCTGTTTCTGCTGCTCTATATGAAATCAAAAGTCTTTAGCTATTAAGATTGGTACATTGTGGTCCTTATGTGTAAATAGCATGCAAACAGTGATTTTAAAAAGCCACTATTTACATATGGAAATCTACACTATCCAGATTTCAAAGGGGAGTGGTTTGGGCAGGCTGAAAATCTAGAAGTGTTTCCCATTTTACATTGTGCTGATGTTGGGATCTGATGGTGCTAATGTCAGGGAGTGTTGGGGAGGGAGAGGGAGTATTGACTGGGACAGAAGAAGATCTGCAGTGCATGGATATCAGGAGCAGCAATTTTTAAAAGCTGCTCTCATGTATATTTGGGAGAGCGCAAAGAGCTCTATTTCCCTATGCTTTTAAAATCATTGTTCCTGCTGGACATGCCAACAAATATACATGCAGTCCTGCACATCCTTGCACAAAGTTTACAATGTTTGCCAGCCTTTGTAAAATACAGGAATTGTGCATATCCCAAACTGGACATCTCAATTCCTATTTAAAATAGGCCTTAAGTGTGGCAGAATTCTTTGGAGACTTGGCATTAGCAAATTTTAAATCATATTGTTGGACAGCTAAATTGGTTGCTTGGATCTTTCTCTTAAAAACTATGAAGCAAATAATTACAACCTAGCAGCTTTACTGAATTCTCCTGCTAGAAGAATGGTTTGAAAGGTCAACTGTAGCCTGCAGTATAGGAATCTGCGTTTTGGTTTGTGTATTTTTGATAAACACCTTCACTCGCTCTCTCCCACCTTGCTACTTAATAATCTTATCTCCAGCCACTTTTTCCCCTGATGTATTCTTCTGGTATGAAAAAGGGGATAAACTGTATGGTGCAATTATGACAGGGAATCAGTCCTGGGACTTTTCGGGAGTTGCTCTCTTATGAAGCCATAGATACAAAGGTCTGCATGTATCGCCTTGAGAGTGGGTGATCTCTCATGCACTCTGATGTAGAGCTTGTCTCGATGGTCATGACTGCACCAGGATAAAGTAATGCCTGCTCTCCCCCCCTCCCTCCCCACTTAAAATTATAAAGAAATGGAATCATAGTGATCTAGGAAAGGACAATTGGCAATAATACATAGCAATCAACAAAAACTGGGGTCAATTAAGCTTGTACAATGGAACAGCAAATGTTGCAGAATTTGTGAGGACCACAGATCAGAAGTCAAATGGGTCCTACCCTCACAGAAGGTGCGAAGAAAACTGTTTGGATAGGAAATTCCAGAGATAAGGAAATTGCTGAAGGCATGTTTAAAAACAGTATTGACAAGCAGACATAGCAAACATAGAGGATTAGATAATGAGGAGTCAGGGTATGTAGGGTGGTAGATAGTAAATTACGAGATCAGATAACTGAATGAGGGAGGGATTAAGAACATGTCAAGGCAAGGAATGATAGACACTCTAGATGTGAGCGAAGTCACCTTTTGCCCCACAGGACATATACTAGGTGGTGCTTAAGATTGACTATAATTGCAAACTGTGTGTATCAGGTTTAAGTCAATGCTGAACTTGTTTATTGCAGACCAACCAATAAATTAGGTACTTATGTTATCAATTCAATGTCCAGTGTCCTGTTGTGAAAGGGATAAAGATTTTATATGGCAAGTCATTTAATGTTGGTGTGGTACACGCAGCACTATAACAGAAAGAAAAACCCTCAACAGATTGTACTAAGAAAGAAGGTATATCAAGATATAAACCATAAACTCTATTTGGCAAAAGACCATTTTCAGGCATGTGATCTTCCAGTGGCTGATTTCCTGAATGCCAGAAGGATTTGGGAGAAACCCTGTGATGTTGGAAAAGATTATATTATTTGGCTTTCAATATCCATACCATCACTGAGAGGGCTGTGAGATTGGGGCACAGTAGACAACCCTCTTGAAGAGCCTAGAAGAGGTTGCCATTGCACCAGTATGCCATGGAAACCAGTGTTTTTTAGGCCAAAAGGGGGTTCTGCCAGACAGTGCTGAGATGTACACCTATGAATTGGAAATCTTATGAAGAAATGAGGTAGGATTTTGCCATATTAAGAAGCTTAAGTCTCATAATATAAGCATGGGGATTTGGAGAATCTTAGGCACATCTTGGAAGAATCAAGGAGAAATAGGTATGTTGTACAGATAAGGGAAGATGAAGAGGTCACGCCTTCAGAGATGGGCAATCGCTAGTATTGGGCATTTTGTAAAAACTCTTGGAGCAAAAGAAAGGCCAAAGGGCAGTACCCAGTATTTGCAGTGTTTGTCTTCTAACGTGAAGTTGAGAAATTTCTGATGAAGGGGATAAATTGGAACATGGGCATATGCCTCTTTAGGTCCAGCAAGACAGGGAGACACCCTGACAGAAAGATAAGATGGTGGCAAGAGAGCTCATCTTGAACCTTTATCACTACAGAAAAACATTCATCCCCCTAAAGTCCAAAATTGAGCATAAGTTCTCAGATGTTTTGGTAAAGAGTAGTTACCTGTAACAGGTGTTCTCCAGGAGCAGCAGGAATCAGTCCTCACATATGGGTGACGTTGGCGCCGACGGAGCCCTCGCGGAGCAATTTCCCCAGCTTTCAAAGAAAGCCTTTGGGAATTGCAGCGCGCATGCGCGGTCCCCTTCCCGCCCAAGGGTGCCATCTTGCTCAGTCTGATGACATAGCTAAAAGACAGCAAAAAATTAGCAAAAACGAAATGATAGGACTGCAACTCCAAGTGGAGGAGGGAGGGTTGTGAGGACTGATTCCTGCTGCTCCTGGAGAACACCTGTTACAGGTGAGTAACTACTCTTTCTCCAGGACCAAGCAGGAAGTCAGTCCTCACATATGGGACTCCCAAGCTTAAGGCTACCAGAGACCTCAAGCACAAGAATGAACTCCCTCTAGCTCAGCAGCATAGAAGGAAGGAATCTTCTCTGAAAACGCCCCCGACCGGTAGCCCAACACCAGGGCCGGAGTTGCCTAAACCTCAAAGAGATTATGGAGGACTGCCTGACCGAAAGCACTGTCCCTGCGGGACTCCCTCTCCAGGCAGTAATGGGCCGCAAAAGTCTGGCTTGAAGACCAAGTAGCGGCCCGGCAGATGTCTGCCAACGGAACAGAGCGGAGGTGAGCCATTGACGCAGCCTTCGCCCTAAACACGATGAGCCGTGACTCGACCCTCCAACGAGAGGCCGGCTGCCCCATAAGCCCAGGCGATACAGTCAGCTACCCAAATGGACAAGGTACGCTTGGAGACAGGTAGCCCCAAGTTATTGGGGTCAAAAGAAATGAAGAGCTGAACAGCCTTCCTATGCTCCCGCGTACGGTCAAGGTAGAAGGACAAGGCCCTCCTACAGTCCAGGGTAAGGCCCTCCTACAGTCCAGGGTATGCAGGACCGTTTCAGCCCGGCTGGAGTGCGGCCTGGGAAAGAAGGTCGGAAGAACCACCTCCTGGTTGAGATGAAAAGGAGAAACCACTTTTGGAAGAAACTTAGGGTGAGTCCGTAAGACCACCCTATTCCTGTAGAACCTAGTGTAAGGAGGATCAGACACTAGGGCCTGCAATTCACTAACACGCCTAGCAGAGGTAAGGACTACCAAGAACAAGGTTTTCCAAGAAAGAAAACGAAGAGGGCAGGTAGCCATAGGTTCAAAGGGCGGACAGGTAATCCGCTGCAAGACCACATTCAGATCCCATTCAGGGGCTGGTGGACGCAAAGGAGGCTTAAGCAGAAGGAGGCCTCGGAGAAAACGAGCCACCAAAGGGTGGTTGGAAAGAGGCCTGCCATCCACCGGTGCGTGATGTGCAGAGAGAGCACTGAGGTGGACTCTGACAGAGTTGGACTTAAGGCCCAGATTGGAGAGGTAAAGCAAATATTGCAAGACCACTGCCACCAAGCAGGAGAAGGGATTCTCAGACTGCTGAGCACACCACACGGAGAAGCGACGCCACTTAAGAGCGTAGGACTTCCGGGTGGAGGGCCGCCTGGAGGCCAAGACGACCTCTTCCACCTCCCGAGGCAGCAGGAGGGGAGCAAGGACTACCCTTTCAGCAGCCAGGCCATCAGATGAAGGGATCGGAGGTTGGGGTGTAGGAGAGACCCGTGGTCCTGTGTCAGGAGATCGGGTTGAAACCCCAGAGGAAGAGGAGTGTCCACCGCTAGCTGCATTAGAAGCAATGTTGCCTCAGCCACCGGGGAGCCACCAGGATCAGCGAGGCTTTGTCTCGGAGAACTTTGAAGAGTGTTCGAGACACCAGCGGCATGGGAGGAAAGGCATACAAGAGGCCTGTGGACCATGGAATCAGAAAAGCATCCAGCGCTACTCTGAGAGGATGCAGTTGTCGAGAGCAGAATCTGGGTAGTTGCCGGTTCAGAGGACTGGCAAACAGATCCATGGTGGGGAGTCCCCACTTGAGAAAGATCTGCTGAACCACTAATGGATCCAATCTCCACTCGTGTGGTTGGAGGATCCTGCTTAGTTTGTCTGCCAGGTAATTTTCCTGACCTGGGAGATAGACCGCTTTGAGGAGTATGCCGTGGCCGACTGCCCAAGAGCACAGCCGTCGTGCTTCCTGACAGAGAAGGAAGGAGCCTGTGCCTCCTTGTTTGTTCACGTAGAACATTGCTACTTGATTGTCCGTCTGGACCAGTACCGACTGGTGAGAAGTGAGGTGGGAGAAGGCTCTCAGAGCTAGGCGGATGGCTCTGAGCTCCAGGAAGTTTATCTGCTGCGCAGACTCCCAAGGAGTCCAGAGGCCTTGAGTACATGTCCCTTGGCAATGTGCTCCCCATCCCAGGAGAGAAGCATCGGTTGTTAGTACCTGAGAAGGAGGAGGAGATTGAAAATCCACTCCCAGTACTAGGTTTGGCAGATGAAGCCACCACCGCAGAGAAGAGACCAGCAGGTCTGAGACTTGTACTGAGTCCGTCAGGCTCCCCGTGGCCTGATGCCATTGCGTGCGAAGGCACCACTGGGCAAGGCGCATGTTCAGGCGGGCATCGGGGGTCACATGGACCGTGGAAGCCATATGGCCGAGCAGTCTCAGAAATTGCCTGGCAGAGACCAGGGAATTGCTGCGAAAGTGACTGGCGAGATTCATGAGCCTGTGGGCCCTGTCCAGAGGCAGGAAGGCCAGCACCTGAATTGTGCTTAACCTTGCGCCGATGAATTTGAGATCTTGAGAGGGGAGCAAAGTGGACTTTGCGAAGTTTATGACAAAGCCCAAGTGCTGGAGCAGAGACACAGTGCGATGAGTGGCTTGAGTGGCCTCTTGGGAAGACTGGGCCCGGATGAGCCAGTCGTCCAGGTATGGAAACACAAAAAGGCCTTGAAGTCTGAGATAGGGCGCCACCACTGCCAGGCATTTGGTGAAAACCCTGGGGGCGGAGGATAGGCCAAAGGGCAGGACCCTGTACTGGTAATGATTTCCTCCCACAACAAATCTGAGATATTGCCTGTGGTCTGGATGAATAAGGATGTGAGTATAGGCATCCTTTAGATCTAAGGAGCATAGCCAGTCTCCCTGCTGGAGGTAGGGCAGCAGGATACCAAGGGTAAGCATCTTGAACTTTTCCCTTGCCAGGAACTTGTTGAGGTTTCGCAAGTCCAGGATGGGTCTGAGGCCTCCTGTTCTTTTTGGTATCAGAAAGTACCTGGAATAAATGCCGTGACCTCTCAGGTGGTGGGGCACCGGTTCCACAGCCTGTTCCTGAAGACAACTTGCCAACTCCTGAAGGAGTAAGTCCCTGTGCAGAGGGAGTCTTGGAGGCTCCCCTGGAAAGTAGGAGGGAAGTACCTGGTGAAAGTGTAGTAGATAGCCTTTCTGAAATATATGAAGAACCCAGGTATCTGATGTGATGGCTGACCACCTGTGGGCAAAGTGGACCAGCCGGCCTGTGCTGAGAGAAACCAGCTGAGGGGAAGAGGCTATGCTGATGGAGTCAAAAACCTCCACCCTGCTGAGCAGGGGCCGGCGTAGTGGGCTTGGGGGCCTGCTGCCTACGGGACCCATTACCCCGTCCCTTGGCCTGCTGTCCCTTTTGGGGAGCTGCTGAGGCCTGATACTGAGGGTAGTATATATAGGCAGCCGCCTTCCTCGGGTAAAAGGGCTTTTTCCCCGAGCCCCCCTTCTTCTGAGAAGGGGCAGAGGTTTTTCTGGACAGCCTAGTTCTGGTCAGAGTCTCGGTCTCGATTTGTGCAGCCTTTTCAGCCATGGGTTTGCCAAAGAGGTTTTCACCTCTGCAGGGGACATCGACCAACTTGTCCTGGACCCATGGCTCGAGGTCGGATGACTGAAGCCAAGCCTGTCGGCGGGAACCGATGCCGGCTCCGGCTACTCGAGCCGACGCTGCGAAGCCATCGTAGGCTGCTCGAGAGATGAACTTCGAGCACTCTTGAATGAATCCCAGTGGACAAGGCTTGGAACCTCTGCAAAGGTTCCTCGGAGAGACCAGCAGAGAACCCGGCAATTTCCTTTGCCAGATCTCGGAGATACATGCCCATATAGAGCTGGTAGGTCTGGACTCGACAAGCAAGAATGGAGCCCTGGAAACACTTTCTACCGAGGGCATCCAGGCTCCGGGCCTCCCGGCCGGGAGGCACCGAGGAGTGCATCTTTTGACTCTTGAGTCTATGCATGGCTGATTCCACCACCATGGAATGGTGCGGTAGTTGTGCCTTTTGGAACCCGGGGCTCTTGCGGACTCGATAAATGGAATCGACCCGCTTGCTTAAGACCGGCGCTGACGCCGGGTTCTCCCACATGCGGAAGAGAAGTCGCTCCAGCATTGGAGGAACCGGTACAGTAAAGGCCTCCTTCGGGGGAGAGTCATACTGGAGGGGATCGAGCTCCTCGGCTCTAGGCTCCTCCTCGGGATCCGCGGGGAATGCCAAGGCCTTGGCCATATCCCGCACGAAGTCCGAGAACCGGGTGTCCTCTGGGGGGGACCGTCTCCGAGGTTCGGACTCGGGCGAGTCCGATGGGACACACCGAGTCCGAAAACTACCAGGGGACTCTTCGTCCTCCGATTCCCAGTCGGACTCCTCAGAGGAGGATTTGAGTGGCTCCGGTCGGGCGGGCACCGATGCCCTCCGCCCCGACGCCGAAGGTGTCGGCGTCGACGACCTCGGTCCCGAACGGGAGGCCGAGGGAGACCGCGACAGAGGATCAACTCGAGCTCGGATGGACTCGAGGATCGGCTCGGTCTCCGGGGTCGACTTGGACGTCGACATCCCGGTGGTCGGGGCAGACCCATTGGCAAGGCCAGCGATCAATGCCCGCTGCTGGTCCATGAAGGCAGCCAAACTGCTCTCCAAGGCCGTCAACCTGAGTCCAAGCTCAGGAGACCCAGCAGCCCCTGACCCTGGCCCCGACGGCATCGGGCCCGACGTCAGCTCCTTCGGAGGCGAGTCCACGAGGACCACAGTACTCACGTGTCCAGGCGACTCCATTTCAAGACGAGGATGTTTCGAAGGCCTCTCCGACTCCGAGGACCCGGGACGGCTATCGGGGCTATGCGACCTGGCCCTCGAGGAACCAGGAGCGTCCACCGACGCCGCCCTCGCGGGTTTTTTCTTCCGATGATGTTCCCGGGTAGGAGACCCCCGCTCAGAGGAACTCCGACGATGCTCAGGACCGGAGTCCCGGGACATCGAAGCCTCTGACGAGGTCCAGGCCCGGCCGGACGCGGAGTCAGAGAAGATTCGTTCTCGTTGATGCTGCCGACTCCTCAACGCTTTTGAGGACATCTTGCCACACGGACCACAGATCATCGGGTCATGATCGTGTCCGAGACAGCAGTCGTGTGTGTCGGTAAGAGACATGAGTTTCTTACAGCGATCACACTTCTTAAACCCGCTGGCAGCCATCGAGGGGAAAAAGGGCCCCTGCGAGGTCAAAAGACAGGGCTGCCAGTGAAAAGGAAAAAAATGGCGCGAACGCTTGTCACGAAGGACAAAAAAACGAAAAATAAAGAAACGGACCCGATACCGGCGTAGCGGGTCCGGGCGGGAAAAAGGATCCGGCGTCGAACCGAAAAAGAATAAAAAATAAGAGAGAAAATCAATTTTTCAGCGGTGATCACAAACAGCGTCTGTAGGGCTCCGTGGAAAAAAGAAGACTGAGCAAGATGGCACCCTTGGGCGGGAAGGGGACCGCGCATGCGCGCTGCAATTCCCAAAGGCTTTCTTTGAAAGCTGGGGAAATTGCTCCGCGAGGGCTCCGTCGGCGCCGACGTCACCCATATGTGAGGACTGACTTCCTGCTTGGTCCTGGAGAATAAGAAAATATCTGAAGTAGAACGCCTGATCCTTTTCCCCTAGAACTTGCTCTATTTCCTGCATTTGTGATAGCATTCATATTTTTCATCCTGAAGGGGAATACAGGTGTAGAGGTGTCTCATGGATGACTGGGCAGGGTTGCTATTCAAGGGTGACCCCCACAAAATTGGGCTTGTCTCCTTGAGAATCTTCAGCATTCATTGATCTATAGTGAGGGCCTGACAAGAATTGCCAAAAAACAGACATCTGCCCAAAGGTGGACTGTCAAAAGGGGATGCTGGCTTTTGACCTGTGGTTAAGTGATGGGTTGGCTGATTCCTATTTAGAGGCCTTTGTCCTAATGGTTAAGAACACTGGCTTGGGAACCCAGAGACCTGGGTTCGATTCCCACTAGCACTCCTTGTGGCCTTGGGCAAGTCACTTAACCCTCCATTGCCTCAGAAAAATCCAAGTTATCAATGTCCCTGTTTAATGTACATTACCAAGTTTAAGTTTCAATGTAAACAGCTTTGATTGAAATGATAAAGCAGTATATAAAACCTGTTAAATAAAATAAATAAATAAATACTGTACATATAAGGCTAGACAGGCTGCCACTAATGTGAGAGAGTAAGTATAAGATTGGTAGCATCAATGGGCATAACTGGAGATAATTAGTTTGGTATTGTCTTCTGTACAGCAATAAGGCTCTGTGGGCAGTTGGGTCTGCTCCAATGGTTGTGTTGAGAATTTGTACAGTGTGTAGTTGTGGTCTTTAATGAGGGCAGCAGTTATTGCTAAGGCAAAGTATATCTGTTACATGATTATGGGGATCTTCTCAAAATCCTGATGCCCAAAGCCAGGCTTTGCATTTTGCTTCAACCTCCCTGGCCGCTGCTCAAGTTGCAGTATTGTAAGCATTGGGAGTAGAACAGATGAGATAGTACTGGCACTCTTCAAAACGTGGGAGTAGGGGAAGCAAGACTGCTGTGGGAGAGGACCTTGTGATGTTAATAGATGGTTGTATAAGGGTGTGTTGGTATTTCAGCAGCATTTCTAGCTGCTTTGATGATGCATACTTTCAGCACAGAATTTTAATACAGTTTCTTATATGTGAAGGCACATTTTAAAAAAGACATGGCGATCGGAATAGAGATGTCAAAGTTGCAACATTCACAATTCTGGCTGTATTTTAGAAAAGGCTCTGCTAAACATGGGCCTTTCTTAAAATACAGATTAAGGAGGTATAGGAGTGCATATGTATGTGTGGATACGTGGAACCAGAGAAGCCATCTTGCAAAACCACAGGTGGGAAAAATCAGCATGGTAAACATGGCTGCCCTGCACATGTATTTCACAACTTACATCGCTATGGGGGTTATTTTCCAAGCCTACTTATATAAATGTCACTATTTCTATCTAATTTAACTTTTGAGAGGAAAATAAACAAAGGGTGATTAAGGAGGATAACTTCCTGTGAAGGGCTGGCCAAAACAAGCACTTTTTAAATCTTGCATGACCCAGGGCCATCCCAAGGGTATCCATCGTCCTCGGCAAACCTTTAGCCCCCTTCCCGAGTTTGCTCAAGGCTTTGCTGCTGTAGCACGTCCCTTTCTTTTTGAGATTTCTGGATGTCGGTATTGAAATAGGAAATGAAGCTGCCACGGAGCCTTGTGTTCAAGTATGTTGAAAGCCCCTGCCAGTCCCACCACTTCCGATGCACACTTCCTGCTACTATGGGGCAGGACCAGCAGGGGCTTTGAGTGCACCTGAAAGCAAGGCTCTACGATAGCTTAATTTACTTTTTCAGCATGAACCTCTAGAAATTTAAAAAAAAAAAAAAAGCAGCTGTGCCTGAAAAGGGGGAGGGCACTGGTCCTGTAGCTTTTGGGGGGAGGGGTAGCAGTGACAAAGTTGGCTGCCTTCTAATTTAGCTGCCACTAAAATTGAGCCATCTTAGACAATTTCCTGGCTCGCCTAGTGGAAGGGTGGCCCTGCAGGAGAGCAGGTGTAAAGTCTAACATGAACAATTGCAGTTATACACAGGTATTCAATATATGGAACATACATGTATGTGTTTGACCTACCCAGCCCACTACTTAACCACACACCATTGCAATTTCTATATAGTAAGGATATACACATGTAAACTGAGCCCTTTCTGCCATTTACATATATAAATGCCTCATTTTACACGTGGAACTCGTGAATTGACCCAACTATGTCAACAGTGCTTTGGTCTTTGCAAACGTTTTTAGGGTTTTGATCTTTTTAAGTGCTGCCTCTGACATCACAGAATAGTGTCCTCAAGCTGTCTGCACTTGAGATTCCGAGTCTTAGAAACAGGTATTCCCCGGGAACAAGCAGGAAGTAGCCCTCATATATGGGGGACGTCAGCACCACCGTGCGGTATCCACACCACAGCTTTCATAGAAGGCCTTTGGAAGTTCTACCATGCATGCGTGGTCACCTTCCCACCTAAAGGTGTCATCTTACCTCAGTCTTTGTTTTTCCACAGAGCTCATTAGACATAGTCTGTGTCCATGGAAAAAGTTTATATTTTTTTGTCATGATTTCTTTGCGATTCGCTGTTTTCTCTGGTCATGTACCATCGCCTTCCCAGTTCCATCAACTTGGTGTTGCGGTTTTTTCATGTTCCCTCTCTTTTTCTTTTCCTTCAGCGTGTGGGTTTTTCTCATGCCCTCCTGACCGAGACATTGGATTTTGATCTCACAGGTGCCATCTACAACATTATGTCTTCGGCCAGTGGCTTTAAGCAGTGTGATCATTGTAGCCGTACCATGTCACACATGAACTGTTACCTGTGGTGCCTTGGTGTCAACCACAACAACCTAAAGGAGGAGTTGACAGGCTGGACGGAGATAAGGAAAGTGCAATTGCAAAGGGCTAAACTAAAGGTGGCAATAAAAGGGGCAACGGATAAATATGTAAGAAAAGTAAATAAAAACAAAAGGAGAAGGAAACCTATTTGGTTTTCCAAAGAAGTGGCTGCTCAAATAAAGGCAAAAAACACAGCTTTCACAAAATACAAAAGCTTGCAAACAGAGGAACACAGAAATGAATACAGGATCAAACGCAAAGAGACAAAAAGAGAAATAAGGATAGCAAAATCAAAGGCAGAGGAAAAGATGGTTAAAGATGTGAAGTGTGGCGACAAAACTTTCTTCAGGTATATTCGGGAAAGGAAGAAGATCAAAGGTGGAATCGCAGGACTCAGAAGTGCTGGGAATGGACTCGTGGAAAGGGACATTGAAAAAGCAGAATTGCTAAACAAATACTTCTGCTCTGTTTTCACTAAAGAAAATCCTGGAGAAGGACCAACTGTGACTCCCAAATATAAAGATGGGAATGAAGTAGATACCACACCATTCACAGAAGATGATGTGTTAGAACAACTTGCGAAACTGAAAGTGAACAAGGCCATGGGACCGGATGGGATACATCCCAGGATAATGAAAGAGCTCAGAGAGGTTCTTGCAGGGCCGTTAAAGGATGTTTTCAACAGTTCCTTGGAAACAGGAGTAGTTCCTCAGGACTGGAGAATGGCTGATGTCGTACCTCTACACAAAAGTGGTGACAGGGAAGAAGTTTCAAACTACAGGCCCGTGAGCCTTACCTCG
Organism: Ichthyophis bannanicus; assembly: GCA_033557465.1. Lineage (NCBI taxonomy): Eukaryota > Metazoa > Chordata > Amphibia > Gymnophiona > Ichthyophiidae > Ichthyophis > Ichthyophis bannanicus. The sequence goes on from CM066048.1 coordinate 80,161,043, forward strand.
GTGGCAGGAAAAGTAATGGAGGCGCTTCTGAAGGAGCAAATAGTGAACTTTCTCAAAACCAACAGGTTGCAAGATCCGAGGCAACATGGTTTTACCGAAGGACGATCTTGCCAAACAAATCTGATTGAGTTCTTTGACTGGGTGACCAGAGAACTAGATCAGGGGCATGTGACGGATGTCATCTACCTGGATTTCAGCAAAGTCTTTGATACTGTTCCTCATAGGAGGCTTATCAATAAACTCAGTAGTTTGGGGATGGATCCCAAGTTGGTAAACTGGATCGGAAATTGGTTGACTGATAGACGACAGAAGGTGATGGTAAATGGAGCTCACTCGGAGGAAAGGAAGGTGATTAGCAGGGTGCCCCAGGGTTCGGTCCTGGGCCCAGCACTGTTCAATGTATTTTTGAGTGATATTGCTGAAAGACTGAATGGAAAGGTCTGTCTTTTTGCAGATGACATGAAACTTTGCAACAGAGTGGACTCCCCCGAGGGAGTCCTTAACATGAGAAAAGATCTACAAAAGCTGGAAGAATGGTCAAATGCTTGGCAATTAAGATTTAATGCAAAGAAGTGCAGAGTCATGCACTTAGGTAGCAGAAACCCAAGAGAAATGTACACGATAGGGGGCAAGAGGTTGGTGTGCACGGATCAGGAGAAAGACCTTGGTGTGACTATTTCTGTAGATCTCAAGGTAGCAAAGCAGTGCGACAAGGCAGTGGCAAAAGGCAGGAGGATGTTGGGCTGCATACGAAGAGGAATTACCAGCAGAAAGAAAGAGGTTCTAATACCACTGTATAAGTCACTGGTGAGGCCTCACTTGGAATACTGTGTTCAGTTTTGGAGACCGTATCTTGCAAAGGATGTAAAAAGAATGGAAACTGTTCAGAGGAAGGCGACCAAAATGATTTGGAGCCTGCGTCAGAAGCCTTATGAAAAGAGACTTGAAGACCTAAATATGTACACTTTGGAGGAGAGGAGGGATAGGAGAGATATGATTCAGACCTTTAAATACTTAAGGAGAAATAATGATCAAACAAACCTCTTCCAAAGACAGGGAAGCTGTAAAACGAGAGGGCATAACATGAAGCTGCAAAGTGGAAAATTGAAAGGCAATATCAGGAAATACTTTTTCACTGAGAGGGTGGTGGATGCTTGGAATGCCCTCTCGATGGATGTGGTGGGGGCAAATACAGTGACAGAATTCAAAATGGCATGGGATAGACACAATGGATCCATTTATAGCAACAGAATAAAATCAAAATAAACTGAACCATCTAACTTCTCAACAAATAGGGGTGTCCTGCATGGAGTGGTGGGTTCACCCCTAAACAAAGACATGGGGAGGGGTGGCCTGCACAGAGTGGCACCTACTCCTGCCATCTTACTGGGCAGACTAGATGGACCATACTGGTCTTTATCTGCCGTCATTTACTATGTTACTATGACCCTTCCTGCCTGCTCTGTCTCCAGATGACAAGTAAGGGCAGGAAGAATTGTGAAAGGAAGTGGGAGTCACTGTTTGGCTCTAAGACCTTCCATTAGGCTCCAGCATCATCTGGGAATCGGTGCCCTCGGGTACCACAGATGAGGCCTCGGCCTCAAGTGCAGACTGTGCGCTCTCTGAGCCCTGATGTTGCGGGGCATCGGCCCTGGGATCAACCACAGAGGGCGAGGGCTGGGAGTGGCCTTTGAAGCTGCCCTAGCAGGAGGAAACTCCTGAAGCCTCAGAGGATTGGCACCAGACCTCCGAGGCCACTCTCATCGAGGAATCCCCCTTGATGGAGCCAGCACTGGGCCCGATTCTCTCGGTGCCCACACCAGTGCCTGCCCTCCTACCACTGTAGCAGGACCCAAAGACCGGTGCCTCCGGTTCCTCAGGGCTGGTGACCAGATCCTCCATCATGGGAGCGTCACCTCCAGAAGTTCAGCCTGTGCTGGAGCGGTTTCAACCCGGCTCCAATTCCAGACAACAGTCCAGTTCCCTCTTGAGGTCCTGGATCGCACCACTAAGTGCCTTAGGATCGGATTGCTGGAAGACTCAGACTCTGGTGACTCCCTCCGCCGGGCACTCGGCCAATGTCCACCACATCCTGGAGGTATCTTCTGTTTCCGATTTCAAGTGGGAGACCGATGAGTCCTCGGATACTCATTGGCACCGAGACATTCCCTCGGACCCGTCCCCACCTGAGGTCCTCTCCTCCCAAGAGTTTGTGCAGGACATGGCAAAGGCCTTGGCCTTCACCACCGAGTCAGAGGACGAGGCTCCCCTGAAAGAGGCACTCACAGTGCCCATTCCCCCCATCCTGGAATGGCTCCTCTTCAGGATGTGGGAGACACCGGCTATGGTGCCCATAATGGGCAAGCGGCTTGATTCCACATATTGATTCCACAAGAACTGGGGCTTCCAGCAGAAACAGCTACCACACAATTCCATGTGGTGGAGTCAGCCATGCATCGGATCAAGAGCCAAAAGATGCACTCCTCAGTGCTCCTGGTCAGGGAGTCCAGCACCATGGATGCCTATGATAGGAAATGTTACCAGGGCTTGATGCTTGTGGCCCATATCCAGGCTTACCAGTTGTACATGGGAAGGGACTTAAGAGACTTGGCTAAGGAGCTTGTTGGGTTCTCAGCTGGACTGTCTGATAAATCTCTCCAGCGGTTCCGGACCCTTGTATTGACAGGCAAGGAGTGCTCCAAATACATAACTCGGGTAGTCAATGACAGTTTCATGGCCATGGCTAGAGCGGCTGCAGTAGTCATTGGTGCCCAGTGCCTGGCATGACTACAGTCCTCGGACCTGAAGCAGTGGGTTCAGGACAAACTGATCAATGTCCCATGCCGAAGACAGAACCTCTTCAGCAAGCCTGTGATAGACAAGGTCACATAGTTGTAGTCCGAGTTCATGACCAGGACCAGGCTCTCCTGGACGACTGCAGACCCTTCCTGACAGAAGACCGGGGAAAAAGTCCCTTTACCCCCAAAAAGAGGAAGGTTTATGGAACATAGCCCCAATTTCTGACCTATTCAGCTCCCCCATAAGGGCAGCAGGCCAAGGGCCTAAGGCACCGAAGCCCCAGCCAGCATCTGTGCCACAGACTGGAGGGATGTTTTTGACTCCTCCAGCATAGCCGCTCTTCCCCTCCTGGGTTAGGATCCACAGCACACAGGGGATCATCTGGTCTTCTTTGCTTATCGGTGGCCCAGCATCACCACCAATGCCTGGGCCTTGCAGATGGTCAGGGAGGGTTACCTCCTCCACTTTGAGTAGATACCACCTCCATTCTTCCCTGAGGAACTCCCTATGACTCCTCTTCACTGTGGCTTCTGCAGCAAGAACTTGTGGGCCTGCTGGCAGACAAGGCAATGGAGGGGAACAAGGTTCTACTCCTGCTACTTCCTGCTTCCAAAAAAGGATGGGAGGTTTTCAGCCCATCTTGAATCTACAGGACCTCAATTGGTTCTTGGTGAACAAGAAATTCAAAATGGTTTCCCTTGGAACATTGTTGCCCTACCTCCAGCAGGGAAACTGGTAATGCTCCTTGGATCTCAAAGAGGCCTATACCCACATCCTGATCCATCCCCTGCACCTGCAATACCTCTACTTTGTCATCGGAGGACAACACTACCAGTACTGCATTCTGCCGTTCGGTATAGCGTAGTTACCTGTAACAGGTGTTCTCCAGGGACAACAGGAATCAGTCCTCACATATGGGTGATATCGGTGCCGACGGAGCCCTCGTGCGGAGCAATTCCCCAGCTTTCAAAGAAAGCCTTTGGGATTGCATCGCGCATGCACGGTCCCCTTCCCACCCAAGGGTGCCATCTTGCTCAGTCAGATGACATAGCTAAAAGGACAGCAAAAATAAGAAAAAATTAATCAAGACTGCAAATCCAGGGGAGGATGGAGGGTCGTGAGGACTGATTCCTGCTGTCCCTGGAGAATACCTGTTACAGGTGAGTAACTACGCTTTCTCCAGGAACAAGCAGGAAGTCAGTCCTCACATATGGGACTCCCTAGCTATAGGCTACCGAAAACCCATAGCTGAAATGGCTCCCTGTAGAAGAGCCGCAGCAGCAGTGATAGGATTTTTCTCCAAGAACGCAACCGCCACGGTAGCCTGACACCAAAGAGTAGGAGTTGCCAAAACCTCGAATAGGTTACGGTGTGGTGGGCTATGGCCTATATAATAGCCTGTACATGTATGAGCCTGCAAGCTAGGCCGGAGTCCCCACCCCCACTGCTAGAACTAGTAGTGCTGAGAAAGACCAAAGTCAGTGAAGGCTGAGGATCTGCCTTAAACCGCTCTAAACTGCTTTTGATAAGTTTGTATTAATCCTTTATTCCATGCTTTTATGCTGATGCAATGACCTTGTAGCAGGAATGTATTATGTCTAGAAACTGAGCCTGTGTTAGCATAGCCGGAGAAGGGGGAACAGAGCCCAGTGAGGGGGTCCCCGATTGGATAGGTGCAGGGGGCGTTGGGACCAATAGAAAGTCTGCCTGTATCAAACTGTGAAGCTTGTATATAAGGAAGTTGTTCCTGTTCGCCATTGCTCAGTCCTTTGATGCTTGGGCCTTGTGCACAATAAATTGGTTTGGATCCTTGAACTGACTCCGGGTATTATTTATTGCATGCTATCAGTGCTGCCACAACGGAGTACCGCCTGACCGAAAACACTGTCCCGCCGGGACTCTCTCTCCAGGCAGTAGTGGGCTGCAAAAGTCTGGCTTGAAGACCAAGTTGCAGCCCGGCAGATGTCTGCCAACGGAACAGAGCGGTGGTTAGCCACTGATGCGGCCTTAGCCCTGACAGAGTGAGCCATGATTCGGCCCTGCAGTTGGAGGTCAGCTGCCCTGTACGCCCAGGCGATGCAGTCTGCCACCCAGGTGGATAATGTGCGCTTGGAGACAGGTAGACCCAGTTTACTAGGGTCATAAGAAACGAAGAGCTGGGAAGCTCTCTGATGTCCCCGCGTAAGTTCCAGGTAGAAGGCGAGCACCCTCTTACAGTCCAGGGTGTGCAGAACCACTTCTGCCCTCAAGAACCACCTCTTGGTTGAGGTGAAACAAGGAAACCACTTTTGGAAGGAACCTGGGGTGAGTACATAGGACCACCCCGTTTTTATAAAACCGTGTATACGGTCTATCCGATACTAAAGCTTGCAGCTCGCTCACACGTCGAGCAGAGGTAAGTGCCACCAGAAAGAGTGCTTTCCAGGAAAGGACGTGGAGATGACAGGTGGACATTGGTTCAAAAGGTGGGCAAGTAAGCCGCTGCAAGACCACATTTAAGTCCCACTCTGTAGCCGGTGGGCGAATCGGAGGCTTCAAGAGTAGGAGGCCTCTGAGGAATCGGGATACCAAAGGGTGAGCTGAAAGAGGTTGCCCGTCCACTGGAGAGTGGTTAGCTGATAGTGCACTCAGGTGGACCCTGACAGAGTTAGACTTGAGGCCTAACTCTGAGAGGTGGAGCAAGTACTGTAATACCTGAGGTACTTGGCAAGTGAACGGGTTCTAATTATTTTGGGCACACCACCCTTCAAATCTATGCCACTTGAACGCATAGGATTTTCTAGTGGATTGCCTCCTAGAGGCCAGCGACACCTCCTCAACCTCCTTGGGAAGGTTACCCTCTCAGCAGCCAGGCCATTAAGTTGAGGGATCTGAAATTGGGGTGTAGCAAGGAACCCTGTTTCCTGGGTCAAGAGGTCTGGCTGCACCCCCAGTGGGAGTGGAGTTTCGACTGCCAGTTGAAGGAGAAGAGGGAACCAAGTCTGTCTGGGCCACCTTGGGGCTACCAGGATGACAGAGGCCTTGTCCCGAAGAATTTTGAACAGAGTGCGTGCCACGTGGGAACGCATAGAGAAGGCCCTGTGCCCACGAGATCAGGAAAGCATCTGCCACCACGCTCAGCGGATGTGGCTGCCTCGAGCAGAACCGGAGCAACTGATGGTTTTGTGGACTGGCAAAGAGATCAATGGATGGGAGACCCCAGCGGTTGAAGATCTGCTGGGCTACATCCCGGTTCAGTTGCCACTACTGAGGCTGAAAAATCCTGCTCAACTTGTCGGCCAGGGGGTTCTCCTGACCGGGCAGATAAACTACCTTTAGGGACATGTGATGTTCACTGCAAAAAAGCAGAGGTCCAGCGTTTCCTGGCATAGGATGCGAGATCCTGTGCCTCCCTGTTTGTTGATGTAGAACATCGCTACTTGATTGTCTGTCTGAATCAGCACTGACTGATGTGAAAGAAGATGACAGAAGGCTTGAAGAGCTAGGCGGATGGCTCGAAGCTCTAGAAGATTGATTTGAAGTGCGGCCTCTCGCGAGGACCACAGACCCTGAGTGCATGAACCATGGCAAAGGGCTCCCCAGCCCAGCAAGGAGGCATCTGTCATCAGCACTCTGGTGTGAGAGGGAGGTTGGAATGGTACTCCCTGAAGCAAGTTGGGGGGGGGGGGGGAAAGCCACCATTGCAAGGCTGTCACCAGTAGCTTGGAAATCGCTACCCTGTCTCTGAGGCGGCCGGTGGCTTGCGTCCACTGAGCTGTGTGCATGTGGAATTGAGCATATGGAGTCACATGCACCGTGGAGGCCATGTGGCCCAGGAGGCGTAGGAAGACCCTTGCGGAGACATAAGAACATAAGATATGCCATACTGGGTCAGACCAGGGTCCATCAAGCCCAGTATTCTGTTTCCAACAGTGGCCAATCTAGGTCATATGTACCTAGCAGTATCCCCAAGAGACACAAGTTCCACAATGCTTGTACTGGGTCAAGCATTGATATCTTCGGTCACTTCTTAATAATGGTTTATGGACCTTTCCTCCAGGAACTTGTCCAAACCTTTTTTAAACCCAGCTACACTAACAGCCTTTACTACATCCTCTGGTAACAAATTCCAGAGTTTGATTATACGTTGAGTGAAAAAATATTTTCTTTTCTTAGTCTTAAATAGTTTACCCTGTAGCTTCATTGCATGTCCCCTAGTCTTTCTATATTCTGATAACGTAAACAATCGATCTACGTTTACCTGTTCCACTCCGTTCATTAATTTATAGACTTCTATCATATTTCCCCTCAGCCGTCTCTTTTCCAGGTTAAAGAGCCCTAACCTTTTTAGCCTTTCTTCATAGGAGTATCCTTCCATCCCCTTTACCATTTTGGTGGCTCTTCTCTGAACCTTTTCTAAAATCGCTATATCCTTTTTAAGATATGGCGACCAGAATTGCGCATAATATTCAAGGTGCGGTCTCACCATGGAACGATATAGAGGCATTATAATATCTTTTGTTTTATTTTCCATTCCTTTCCTTATCATACCCAGCATTCTATTTGCTCTCTTGGCCGCCGCTGCTGCACACTGGGCCGAGGGTTTTAACATGGTATCCACAATGACGCCTAAATCTTTTTCCTGGGTGGTGGGTTCCTAATGTGGAACCTTGCATCGTGTAACCATAGTTTGGGTTGTTCTTCCCTAGGTGCATAACCTTGCACTTGTCCACATTAAATTTCATCTGCCATTTTGATGCCCAGTTTTCCAATTTATCAAGATCCTCTTGCAATTTTTCACAATCCTCTTGGGTTTTAACAACTTTAAATAGTTTTGTGTCATCTGCAAATTTGATAACCTCACTCGTTATTCCACTTTCCAGGTCATTTATGAATATGTCAAAAAGCAGCGGACCCAGCACAGATCGCTGGGGTACACCATTATTCACCTTTCTCCATTGGGAAAATTGGCCATTTAGCCCTACCCTCTGCTTTCTATCTTTTAACCAGTTCCTGATCCACAATAGCACACTGCCTCCTATCCCATGACTCTTTAGTTTTGCCAAAAGTCTCTGATGAGGGACCTTGTCAAAGGCTTTCTGAAAGCCTGAGGTCTGTGCTGGACCTGCTGTGCCAAGTCCAGCAACCGCCTTGCCCTGTCCAACAGTAGGTAAGCCCTTGCCTGAAGTGTGTCCAGTTTTGCCCCTATGAACTCCAAGTTCTGAGTGGGGAGTAAAGTGGACTTTGCATGATTTATAAGAAACCCTAGGTGCTGGAGCAGGGTGACTGTGCGAGCAGTGGCCTGCTGTGCCGATTGGCCCTGATGAGCCAGTTGTCTAGGTATGGAAAGACGAAGACTCCCTGGCTTCTGAGGAAGGCCGCCACCACTGCTAGGCATTTGGTAAATACTCTGGGAGCGGAAACTAAGCCAAAGGGAAGCACCTTGTGCTGGAAGTGATTTCCTCCAACCACAAACCTGAGATATTGTCTGTGGTCTGGGTGTATGAGGATGTGAGTATAAGCATCCTTTAAGTCTAAGGAGCATAGCCAGTCTCCCTGGTGGAGGTAAGGCAGTAGGATCCCAAGGGAAACATAGAAATATGATGACAGAAAAAGACCACATGGCCTATCTAGTCTGTCCTTCCATATCAACAACTACAACAGTCCCCTTTTTACCTTTAGAGATCCTCTGTGTTTGTCCCATGCTTTTTTTAATTCAGTTACTGTCCTCATCTCTACCACCTCCACTGGGAGACTATTCCAAGGATCCACTACTCTTTCCGTAAAGAAATATTTCCGCATATCACTCCTGAATCTATCTCCCTTCACCCTCATCTCATGTCCCCTAGTAGCAGAACTTGCTTTCAATTGAAAGAGGCTCTCTCCCTGAACATTTATGCCACGGAGGTATTTAAACATCTCAGTCATATCACCTCTATCCCGCCTTTCCTCTAAGGTGTACATATTAAGATCCTTCAGTCTGTCCTCATATGCTTTATAATGAAGACCACTAATCATTTTAGTAGCCACCCTCTGCACCGACTCCATCCTGTTCACATCCTTTTGAAGGTGCGGTCTCCAGATTTGCACACTATACTCTAAATGAGGTTGCACCAAAGACCTATACAGAGGCATTATCACCTCCTTTTTTTCTGCTAGCCATTCCTCTCCGTATGCACCAAAGCATTCTTTTAGCTTTTGCCGTCGCCTTTTCTACCTGTTTAGCTACTTTAAGATCATCAGACACAACCACGCCTAGGTCCCGCTCTTCTTTAGTGGACAAAAGTACTTCACCCCCTATACTATATTGCTCCCTTTGTACTCTTTGTTGCCTCCCACCCAACCAATTTCTAACCCAAGCAGTAACTTTAGGGTGCATCCCTAGGGTGCTCAGTTTGTTTATAAGTTGCCTGTGAGGAACAGTGGCAAAGGCTTTACTGAAATCTAAATACACCATATCTAGGGCTCTCCCTCGGTCCAACTCCCTGGTCACCCAGTCAAAGAAATCAATCAAATTTGTCTGACAAGACCTGCCTCTGGTGAATCCATGTTGCCTCGGATCCTATAATCCGCTGGACTCCAGAAACCTCACTATTTTCTCTTTCAGCAGCGTTTCCAATAATTTACTCACCACCGAAGTTACACTAACCGGCCTGTAGTTTTCAACCACATCCTTACTTCCGCTTCTGTGTAAAGGCACCACATGAGCCTCTCTCCAGTCCTTTGGCACCACTCCCGACTCCAAAGGCATTGAAAAGGTCAGTCAGTGGAGCTGCTAGAACGTCCCCAAGTTCCCTCAGTATTCTAGGGTGTATCCCATCCGGTCCCATCGCTTTGTCTACTTTAAGTTGAGCTAGTTTCTCACAAACACAGTCTTCTGAAAATTGTTCAAGATGTCCCTCACTTTTGTTCCTATTTGTGGGTGTTTTCTGAGGTCCTGCTCCTGGTTCTTCATCTGTGAATACAGAACAAAAAATATTTGTTAAGCAATTCCGCTTTATCCTTATCAGCTTCTACATAGTCCTCCCCTGCACCCTTGAGTCTGACAATACCACTTTTGCCCTTCCTCTTCTTCCCTCACCAGGAACTTGTTCAGATTTCGCAAGTCTAGGTTGGGGTGAAGGCCTCCTTTTCTTTTTGGTATGAGGAAATACCTGGAGTAGAAGCCTTGCCCCTGCAGGTGGTGGGGCACCGATTCCTCTGCCTGATCCTTTAGCAGACTGTCAACTCCTGCAGCAGGAGGTTCCTGTGAAGAGGGGGCCTGAGAGGCTCTCCTGGGAAAAAGGAGGTGGGCACCTGGTTGAAATGAAATAAATAGCCCTGCTGGACTATTTTCAAAACCCAGGCGTAGGTAGTAATGGCTGGCCACCTGTGAGCGTACAGGGCCAGCCTTCCTCCTGTGCAGGGCAAAACCACTGGTGGGAGAGGAGCTATGCACTGGGAGTCAGAAACCCGGCTGGGTAGGAGCCGGAGCTGGAGGCTTGGGGGTCTTCAGCTTACGTGGGCCATGTCCCTGTCCCCTGGCCTGCTGCCCCTGTTGGGGAGCAGGGGTGGCCTGGTAAGTAGGGTAATTTCTGTAAGCTGTACCCTTCCTCGGGAAAAAGGGCTTTTTTCCCGAGGCCGCCTTCTTGTGAGAAGGTGCAGATGTCTTCTTCGACAACCTTGTCCGGGTCAAGTACTCGGACTCTATTTCTGCAGGTTTTTTCGTCATGGGTTTGCCGAAGAGGTTGTCTCCTCGGTACGGGACATTGACCAACTTGTCCTGAACCCATGGCTCCAGGTCCGACGACATGAGCCAGGCCTGACAGTGTACACCGATGCCGGCCGTGGCTACTCGGGCCGAAGCCTCGAAGCTGTCGTAAGCTGTTCGAGACATGAACTTCGAGCACTCTTGGATCTCCATGGACAAGGCTTTGAAGCACTGCAAGGGTTCCTCAGAGAGACCAGCTGAGAACCCAGCAACCTCCTTTGCCAGGTCCCGCAAGTACATGCCTATGTACAGCTGATAGGTTTGGACACGGCATGACAGCATCGAGCCCTGGTAGCACTTTCTGCCGAGGGCGTCCAGGTTCTGGGCCTCCTGGCCGGGAGGCACCAAGGAGTGCGTCTTTTGGCTTTTCAGCCGTTGCATGGCCGATTCCACAACCATGGAGTTGTGCGGCAGCTGCGCTTTCTGGAACCCAGGACTCTTGCGGACTCGATAGATGGAATCGACCCACTTGCTGAGCACCGGCATCGAGGTCGAGGACTCCCACATGTGGAGCATCAGCCATTCCAACATCGGAGGCACCGGTACAGTAAGGGCCTCCTTCGGGGGAGAGTCATACTGGAGGGCATCGAGCTCCTCGGCTCGAGGCTCCTCCTCGGCATCCGCAGGGAATGCCAAAGCCTTGGCCATGTCCCTGACGAAGTCCGAGAACCGAGTGTCCTCCGGAGGGGACCTTCTCCGAGGCTCCGAACCCAGAGAGTCTGATGGGATACACCGGGTTCAGTGGGTGTCGGGGGAGTCTTCCTTCTGTCTCCCACGCTGAGTCCTCCGAGGAGGACTTGATGGGCTCCGGCCTCGAGGGCTTTGAGCCCGACCTCCCGACACCGAGGGCACTGGCATCGACGACCTAGTCTCGAACAGGAGGTTGAGGGGGACCTTAGCCGAGGATCAACTTGGAGACCTGATCGACTCGAGGATTGGCTCGGCCTCCAGTGTCGACTTCGATGTCGAAGTCCCGGTGGTCGGGGCAGATGGACCGGCGAGATCGGCCATCAGTGCCCGCTGCTGCTCCATGAAGGCAGCCATGCTGCTCTCCAGGGCCGCCATCATGAGACTGAGCTCAGAAGGCTCTGTAGCTTGAGTCCCGACGTCAGCTCTCCCAGAGGAGAGTCTACGAGGCCAACAGAAATTACCTTGTCCGATGTCTCCGGCTCCTTGCGAGGTTGTTTAGCCAGCCGCTCCGACTCAGAGGACCCCGGGGCGGCAGTCCAGGCTCTGTGGCCTGGAACACGAGGGCCCAAGCTGATCAGAGGCGTCCAGCGACGCCGCCCTCACAAGTTTTTTCTTCCTCTGGTGTTCCCTGGAGGGAAACCGCCACTAAGAAGACACACGACAGCGCTCGGGCTCAGAGTCCCGAGATGTCGAGACCTCTGACGAGGTCCGGGCCCAGGCAGATGCGGACTCAGGAAAAATCCTGTCACGCTGATGCTGCCTGCTTTTCAAAGACTTCGAAGACATCTTACCACATGGCCGTCAGGGCCGAGGCAGCAGTCGTGTGTGTCGGTGAGAGATATTAACTTCTTACACCGATCACGCTTTTTAAACCCGCTGGCAGCCATCGAGGGGAAAAAGGGCCCCTGCGAGGTCAAATGACCGGGCTGCCAGTAAAAAATAAAAAGAGTGTGAACGATAGTCACGAAGGACAAAAACGAGAAATATGACCGGACTCGATACTGGTGTACCGAGCCGAAGGCGAGAAGGGGAACCGGCGTCGAACTGAGAAGCTGAAAGAAATAATTCAACTTTTCTACTTTTTCCACTGTGAAAATGGGACCACGTCCGTTGGGCTCTGCGGAAAAAAAGAAGACTGATCAAAATGGCCCCCTTGGGCTGGAAGGGGACCGCACATGCGCGATGTAATCCCAGAGGCCTTCTTTGAAAGCTGAGGAATTGCTCTGCACGAGGGCTCCGTCGGGGCTGACATCACCCATATGTGAGGACTGACTTTCTGCTTGTTCCTGGAGAAAGCATTCATTCTCTGGGTGTTCACAAACTGCTTGGCAGTGGTCGCTGCTTACCTGTGCCTGCAGGGGGTGTTCATGTTCCCCTATCTGGACAACTGGCTCATAAAGGGTGGCTCCGCAGACGAGATCCGTCAGGCGGGATGCCGCACCATCCTCGTCCTGGAACAGTTGGGGTTCATCAACTACTCCAAGTCCTACCTGCAGCCTACTCGTGCCTGGAGTTCATCAGGGCCCTCCTGGACACAACACAGGCCAAGGTCTTTCTTCCTTTGGAATGAGCTCGGTGCCTGGTGAAGGACTTGCAGAGTTGCACGGTGGCCCCGGCTTGCCTGATGTTGTGCCTTCTGGGACACATGGCCTCGATTGTGCACGTCACACCTGATGCCCACCTCTGCATGCATCCAGCACAGTGGATTCTCAGCACTCAGTGGACTCAGGTAAGGTGCCACCTGAACAACCAGGTTCAAATGACCCTGTCACTTGTGGCATCCCTCGATTGGTGGCAGCAGTCATAGCATCGCCTGGGGGGGGATGTCCTTTCAGTCTCCTTCCCCTCAGGTGAGCCTAACGACAGATACTTCCAAGCTGGACTGGAGGGCTCACTGCAGTGGACTACAGACTCAGGGCGGCAGAGGAATGTCTCCATCAGATCAACTTCCTTGATCTCAGAGCCATTGCATATGCTCTGTGAGCATTCCAGCTCCACTTATTGAACCAGGTAGTTCTGGTTCAGATGGACAATCAAGTGGAAATGTTTTATCTCAACAACCAGGGGGGTACAGCGTTGTTTGTCTTGGGTGAGAATATGGTTCATCTTTGGAACTTCGCTCAGGAGACGGGTATACTTCTTTAGGCAGTGTACCTACCGGGACAGGAGAATGTCCTCACAGATCGCCTTAGTCGGATTATGCAGCCCCACGAGTGAAGGCTGAATCCTCAAAGGGCCCACCTCTTTTTCCTGATGTGAGACTCCTTCACTCAATCTCTTTACCAGTCCCAGCAATGCCCAGTTGCTCTGCTTCTGCTCCAGGATACCCGCCCCAAATTAAGCAGTGGCTGGCGCATTCCTCCTATCATGGAGTGAGGGTCTGCTGTATGTGTACCCTCTAATCCTCCTGCTCTCCAAGACTCTTGATTCAGCTGGATCAGGCCTCTGTGATCCTCAGCTCCCAGGTGGGCCCTGCAGCCATGGTTTCCCTTGCTACTCAGTCTCTTGGGTGCCATCGATTGCCCTGGGGTATGCGCTGGATCTGATTTCACAGGAGGAAGGCTCCTTTGTCCTGATGGCCTGACTTCTGAAAGGGTAGACCATGGCTAATTTAATCTGCCCAGGGATGTTGAAGATGTTCTCCTTGCATCCTGCAAAGATTTCACATGGCAAGCTTACAACTTCAAATGACGTAGATCTTCATCTGGTGCGTGGATCAGGGTCTAAAACCCTTCTGCTCTTCAGTACTAACCGTGTTGCAGTACTTGTTGTACCTTTCCCAAGATGGCCTGAAGTCCAACTCGGTGAGGTGCACCATTTGATTGACAGGCAACTCCTGTCCTTCCATCCGCTAGTGAGCCTCTTTATGAGGGGTCTCTTACTCACGCAGCCTTTCATTCATCGGCATGAGACCTGAATGTGGTCCTTGGTAAGCTCATGGCTCCACCCTTTGAGCCACAGGCCTTATGTCATCTCAAATACCTTTCTTGGAAAGTGGTTTTCCTGGTGGCGCTTATCTCTGCTTGCAGGGTTAGTGAGCTGCAGGCAGTGGTGGCACATGCCCCCTACACCAGGTTTCAGAAACATAGGGTGGTCTTGCACATGCATCCCAGATTTCTTCCTGAGGTGATTTCCCCCTTTCATCGGAACCAAGAGGTGGTCCTTACTACCTTTTTCCTCCAGCCTCACGCAAGTCAGGTGGAGGCTGCGCTGCACATCTTGGATTGTAAGAGGGCGTTATCCTTCTATCTTGTGTGGACAAAAGCCCATTGCTGCTCTTCATCTCTTTTGACCCAAACAGGCTTGAGGTCACAGTCTCTAAGTGCACCCTGTCCACCTGGGTGGCGGACTGCATCTCCTTTGCCAATGCACAGCCTGATCTCTCTGGAGCGGCACGTCACTGCTCACTATGTGCGAACAATGGCAGCCTCAGTGGCTAACTTGCATTCTGTTTCCTTGTTGGAGATCTGCCTGGTGGCCACCTGGTCCTCTGTCCATACCTTTGCAGCACATTACTGCCTGGAGGAAGACTCCCGGCATGACAGCGCCTTTGGCCAGGTAGTACTCTGTCATCTATTTGGGGAATAATGCAACTCCTTCTCGCCAACCCTTCTGTGGTGTCCACGCTACTGAAGAACTGTTTCCCTGGTTGACGTTCGGTCATGTCGGAGGTCTTTGGACCATTCTGTGCTCTCCGCTGGCATCCACGGTTCAATTTTTCAGTTGTCTGTGGCCTTTTTACAGGTTTTTTTTTTTTGAGCCTGTAGTTTCGGAGTCCCATATGTGAGGAATGACTTCCTGCTTGTTCCTGGAGAAAGCATAGTTACTCACCTGTAGCAGTTGTTTTCCGGAAACAGCAGGAATCAGTCCTCACAACCCTCCCTCCTCCCCATGGAGTTGTCTTCATTTTATGCTTTTCTATGTTATGTCATCCTACTGAGATAAGATGGCACCTTTGGATGGGAAGGTGACCATGCATGCGTGGTAAAACTCCTAAAGGCTTTCTATGAATATTGGGGAGTGGATACCATGCAGGCTCCATCGGTGCCAATATCACCCATATATGAGGACTGATTCCTGCTGTTCCTGGAGAACACCTGCTATAGGTGAGTAACTATGCTTAGTGGACAGAGGGGTCTTCCATATCTAACTGCAGATCCTGAAAAACTTGAGGGACTGGTAGCGATAAGGCAGTGCTTTTCAAATTTTTATTCCATATGACCCCATTTTAACAACTGAATATTCACATGACCCTAGATGATGATGAAAATAGCAGGTCTCCAGGCTCCTTCCACTTTCTCCACTCATCTAAAGCAGAAAACAACAGCAGTAGTAGTAGTCAGCACAGGGTCCTTTTGTGTCAGTGAGCAATATGGGCTTACAGATCTCAATACTCAGCATGGATTTCCAGTCTAACAAGAAGCTTACCAGGGAGAGAGTAAGGGCTAATGAATGTTCACAGGCTTACAGGTTATATGCTGACTGCCACTACTGGGCATAGGTCACAGTGAAAAAGTGCAGAAAGAAGGGGAAATGGCCATGTTTCTGTGACCCCAAGTTTGGGAACCACTGGGCTAAGGCCTCCTGAGGTGTAGTCATGGCTTACATGATAGCATTGAAGTCATGCTTATTCTGGGAAGGTAATAGATAACATTTTTGAGCTTATATAGAAATTTAAGATAGGAAGTTTCTTCCAGCTGTTCTTGTCTATGTACAACCAGCAGACAGGGTCTACTTTATCACAGTTGGTCAATTCATCTGGGTCAGACTCTGTCTGGTTCCCATATCCAGGCAGCAGGGTTATGAGGCATTCCTCAAGGAACTCCTACTCCTTAAAGGTAGGGTCAGGTGAATCCTACTGCATACAGTATATATATAATGAGTACAGTACAGAAACTGTTGCATCTATGGCTGGGTTGGCAATGAACATGCAGCAGAGCTCTAAACAAGAGTATTAGTATCTTAAATGAACATTAGCATTAAATACAGAAGTATTATTAGCTGTTGATAGGCTGGTAATGACTTTTCTTTTAATAAGACAGGTATGGGGCACTGCAGTCAACATGTAAGGGGCAACTGTTTCACTGGTGGTAATGTTTGCACTTCAGTCTAGGGGCAGGGTTTTTTTATTTTTTTTCTTGTGTTCTATTCAAGATGATTTCTCTTTTTCTGCTTTGGCAGACAGGCCATGGCCAGCCCAACCAATAAACAAGACCAGGCAGTTGCCTAGGGCATCAACATCTGAGGGGAAGCAAGTATTAGCAGCAATCAAATGGAAAAAAATCAAAGAACCATTAACATTCTTTATCTGCAGGAGAGTGGGCATAAAGGTGACATTTTACTTATCAGTTGATGTCTTTTGCATTTTGTTGGACCAGTCCAGACAAGTGGGTTATGTTACCCTACCAGCAAACTGGTGGAGATAAACTGCCAATGAAAAGCCCAGGTTTCAATGACATCACGCTCATGCCTCTATTCACTTCAGCCACCAGAGATCCCTTCAGTATTTGTTCTAAAGCATAAGGGAGAAGCATGGAAAGCCTTACATAATCTCAACCATGGGTGATCAGCAGTAGAGAACTATGTACAGGAAAGCATAAATATAAGGCTGTCAGTAGACAATGAACCTGCAGAGCCAAAATATAAAAATCAGAGCAGACCACAGCAGAAGAACAGAGGCCATGGACAGGTCTGGCAGGACTCAAGGAAAGGACATTTTACTTACCAGTTAATGTCACTTTTCATATCATCCTGCTAGGCCAGTCCAAACAAATGGGACGTGCCAAAGCTACAACTCTATTGGGCGGGAAGAAGACAAAGCAGCTCGCAAAACCCTTGAGCCAAAGCCAATGTCTGCCCTTTGTCAAGCATTACTGCTTGGATGTTCACCTAAGTGGAAAGTGAAGCCCATGTTGCTGTTCGACAAATGTCTGCAGGGGTGACTGAGCTCCATTCCAGCCGAGAGGGCACCTGTGTTTGGGTAGAATGGGCACACAAACCATCTGGAACCAACTGGTTCTATAATAGATATGAAAAGGCAAAGGCCTCCTTAATCCAGTGTTCCAAAGACAACTTTGCTGGCCCATGCAAGGATGACGTAGCAGCTAACAGTACAAAAAGATGGATGAACTTACGAAAGGAATTTGTAACCTCCAAGTACTGGAGAAGCACCCTCCTTACAGAAGGAGAGCAGGCATACCACCAGGTTCACGTGAAAGCACCTTAAGCAAGAAGAAAGGCATAGGCTGACCGGAAACAGCCTCCTTTGAAAAAGACAGATAAGGATCTCGGCAAGACACAGCCTGCAGCTCAGAAATCTGCCTTGCAGAACAAATCCGTGACCAAGAAGACCATTTTAAGTGTCAAATCCTTTAAAGTACAGTGCTTCAGTGGCTCAAAGGGCACCACCTTCAGGGCCTTGAGCACCAGACACAGATCCCAGGAAAAGATCGGAGGGGAGGATGAAGATGCCAGCCAACCCCCTCTCCCCCCCCCCCCGATAAAAACGTTAGATGTCTGGATGCAAGGCTAGAGACTTACCAGTCGCCAGACCTCAAAAACAGGTCAAAGCTGCTACCTGAACGTTCAGGGAACTAAGGGAAAAACCTTTCTCTAGGCCATCTTGTAGAAAGGCCAAAAGACAGCAAGCTTGGCTGCCTCAGGAGCCAACTGTTGAATGCCAAACCATCGCTTAAAGGCAACAGATTCGCACGTATGCTAGCTTGATAGATCTCCTCTGGGCTCCAAGCAGAGTGGAGACCACCGCAGGAGAGTAACCCTTATATGCTAGTCATCTCCTTCAAGAACCAAGCCATAAGCGAGAAGGAAACCAGGTCCTCCAGGACGATTGGTCCCTGCCGCAATACGACCCAAGACGGAGGCACCTGCAAGAGTTGCATCTGATTTCTGAACCACACTCTCCTCAGTCAGTCTGGCGCCACCAGAACAATTGCATCTGAGTGGCGTTCTATATGCCAAATTACATGCCTCACCAGGGGTCACAGAGGAAACATGTACACCACGTGCTAACTTGGCCAAGGCTGGGTCAGGGTGTCAATGCCCTCAGACCCCATCTCTGTGTGACAACTGAAGCAGCGGCAGTCTTTGGCATTGGGGTGGGTTGCCATCAGATCCATTTCGGGGTGACTCCATCAGCGCAGTATCAATTGAAAACCCTCATATCTCAACTCTCATTCTCCAGGATCCAGAGAGTGCCAGCTGAGGAAGTCAGCTTCCACACTGTCTATCCCAGCAATCCCAGGCAAACAGGAGAGCCATTTCCAGAGCTACCCTAGAACGCCTCATGCCACCTTACCGATTGACATAAGCCACCACCATGGCACTGATGGCTCTCGCTTTGAGGTAGTTGATGGACCACACTGCCTCCAATGGCCCTGGGCCATAGAGTCCTAGCAATGGACTCCCCAGCCTGAAAATGGCAGCCCATTGTCAGGAGGAACCTGGAGAAAATAGGCCAGCAGCATGCCCGTCCCTAGATGACTAGGCTGCTGTCATCAGTGCAAGCTAGACCTCACCATCAATGGAAGTGGGAGCCTGAGCTTGAATTCCTGAGAACACGAGGACCACCAAGCCAGCAAGTACCACTGGAGCGGTCGCATGTGAGCATGTGCCCATGACAGCCATCAATCCTAATAGCTGAAGATAATCCCAGACTCCGGGGGCTTGCTGTGCACAGAACAGTGCCAGGTAATCCAGCAGTCTTTTGACCTTCCTCTCTGGCAGGAAAGTGCCGCCCGCTCAAGTGTCAAAATATGCTCCCAGAAACTCCACAGAATGTGAAGGCAACAGCTGGCTCTTTCCCCAATTGATCACCCTGTTGACTTTCCAAAAAGGAAATCACTCAGGATACCCCCTGAGATGCCTCTGAAAGGGAACAGGCCCAGATGGGCCAGTCATCCAGATATGGATGGACACAGATCCCTTGATGCCGCAGCTGCTGCCATCACCATGACCTTGAAGAAAGTCTCTGGAGTGGTGGAGAACCTGGAGGACAGCAAACTGATAGCGAGAGCCAAGCACAGCAAAAAAGATACTTTTGCTAATCTGCCCGGATCCAGAGAACTTCCCTCGGCATACTGCTTGAATTAACAGAGCACAAGGTATCCATCCGGAAGCATAGAAGGTGCAAGTGATCATTGCCCCCTTGAGTCCAGAATGAGCTGGAAAGAACAGTCCTTTTTTGGCACTACAAAATAGATGGAGTATCTGCCCTTGCTCCGCTTGTCCAGGGGAATGGGCATTATGGCCTTTAGGAGCAGCAACTTGTTAAATATGGATCACACCGCTGTACTTTTGATTGCAAACCCACAAGAGGAAATGACGAAGATGTCCGGAATCGGCTCCTTGCATTCCAGGACATAGCCGAACAGAATGGTATCTAGGACCCAGCAGTCCTTGATGATCCGGGCCCATTCCTGAAAAAAAAAAAGCAAAGCCTGCCCCCAATCGGAGGAACTAGGAAATGGGCCCCTAAACCTTCACTGCGCAGTCTGGGAGGGTCCTCCTCTGCAGCAGAGTGAGTCCCTGATCCACAGGCATCACAGAAGGACTGAGAGCAAGCTCAAAGTCCAGAAATGTAGGAGAAGAAATGCTTTCCAAGTCTGTAATGACAAAAGCCCCCACGAGTCCTGCCAGCGTGTCCATGATGGATGGGTGGAGGCTGATGAGAAAGGGGCTTCTGGAAGGCGGCAGTAAGATTTTTGTCTCGCCCAGGTCATCATCTTCTCCAAATCTGCTTCAAAATAAACTTCGCCTTAAATGCCAAATCGGTCAACGGGGCTTTGGAAGATATATGCGCTTTCTAGTGCCAGAGTCATATCCAACATCGTGACAGAGTCATCAGAGCATCCTCCCTGGCTGCCAAAGGTACTGGGTCATACATAGCATCAGAAAGGAAGGCTGCAGCAGACTCCAAAAGAGGGGTAGAAACATCTGGCGGAAGAGACTGAATCCAGGACTTGAGTCATAAGGCCTGCACATACCGCAACTGAAGAATGACAGACGCCACACTGAGCTGATTCAACACGAACACACCTTTCAATCCAGAGTATCTTTTTTTTTTTTTAAAGCGTAGTTGCTCACCTGTAACAGGTGTTCTCCAGGGACAGCAGGAATCAGTCCTCACATATGAGTGAAGTCGGCACTGATGGAGCCTTCGTACAGAGCAAATCCCCAGCTTTCAGAGAAAGCCTTTGGGAATTGCATCATGCATGCGCGGTCCTATCTTGCTCAGTCAAATGACATAGCTAAAAAGACAGCAAAAGCATAAAAATAATAAGACGACTGCAACTCCAAGGGGAGGAGGGAGGATCGTGAGGACTGATTCCTGCTGTCCCCGGAGAACACCTGTTACAGGTGAGTAACTACACTTTCTCCGGGAACAAGCAGGAAGTCAGTCCTCACATATGGGACTCCCCAGCTATAGGCTACCGAGAACCCACAGCTGAAAAATAGGCTCCCCCTACGAAAGCCTCAAGCAGCCACAATAGGAATCTAACTAAGAGAGTATCACTCCGGTAGCCTGACACAGAAGGGTCGGAGGGCAGAAGTTGCCTAGACCTTGAAAAGGTTACGGAGTACAGCCTGGCCGAAAGCACTGTCCCATCGGAACTCCCTATCCAGGCAGTAATGGGTTGCGAAAGTCTGACCCGAAGATCAGGTGGTGACCCGGAAGATGTCTGCCAGTGGAACAGAGTGGAAATGAGCCACTGATGCCACCATAGCCCTGACCCGATGGGCCACGACACGACTCTCCAATGGAAGCTCAGCTGCCCTGTATGCACTGTTCCCTCTAAGCTGTGCGCGTGCACATACCTCGCCGAGTGAGCGCACATACTTTACAACAGAGCGCACAAAAATTAGGGTTCTGATTCTGATAGAAAACAAACAGACGTCTTAAAATTTAAAAGTTGTTATGTATTTACGTTTTTCACAAGTTCTACAATGTTTTCTAGTGCAATCAATGTGGTGTACATACTGTATTCTGATGTGTAGTCAAACTTCAAAGTATATAACTCAGAGTGTCGTTATGTGGCGCACAAAAATTTAACCTTCCTTCAAAAGCTGCACAGCTGATATTTTATGCGCACACAGCATACAGAAAATTAGAGGGAACATTGCCTGTATGCCCAGGCAATACAGTCTGCTACCCAGGTGGACAGCGTACGCTTGGAAACAGCCATCCCCAGCTTACTGAGGTCACAGGATACAAAGAGCTGAGAAGCCCTTCTATGGCCCTGTGTGTGCTGAATATAGAAGGCTAACGCCCTCCTACAGTCCAGGGTATGCAGTACTGTCTCTGCCTGACTGGCATGCGGCCTGGGAAAGAAGGTAGGCAGCACCACCTCCTGGTTGAGGTGGAACGAGGAGACCACTTTCAGAAGGAACTTGGGGTGCATGCGAAACACCGCCCGCTTCCTACAGAACCTGGTGTAAGGCCTGTCGGACACAAGGGCCTGAAGCTCACTCACCTGCCAAGCCAACATGAGGACCACCAAGAAAACCACCTTCCAAGAAAGGTAGCGCAAATGGCAGGTTCCCATCAGCTCAAATGGCGGCCAAGTAAGCTGCCCTAAAACCATACCGAGATCCCACTCAGTCTCCAGAGGGCAAACCGGAGGCTTCAGAAGAAGCAGGCCTCTCGAGAAACCAAAGGATGGACAGAGAGGGGCTTCTCCTCCACCGGGAAGTGGTTTGCTGCAAGGGCACTAAGGTGCACTCTGATGGAGTTGGACTTGAGGCCCAAATCTGAAAGGCGGAAGAGATACTGTAGAACCACCCCAACCTGGCAGGAGAAGGGATCATACCCTGCCCCTCGCACCATGACACAAACCTACGCCACTTCAAGGCATAGGTCCTCCTAGTCGAGGGCCTCTTTGAGGTCAGCAAGACCTGCTCAACCGCCTTTGGAAGGAGGAGAGGAGGGAGCAGGGAGCTCTTTGCTCTCAGGGAACGAGTCCGTTCTCTAGAGGCTAGAGTAGCAGACCTGGAAGACATAAGAAAGACAGAGAAGTACATGGACGAGACCTACAGGGATATAGTCCTGAAGTCCCACCTCCAGTCTGGCAGCATCCCTGTTGCCATGGAGGAGAGAGGTCACGTGACAGGAGAGCATCACCCTGGTGTGGCAGGAAGTGATCCTGTAACTAGGACCTGTCCTCCAGGTGATGTAAAACCCTCTCGCACCGAGGACGTTTCTCCAGGGCCATGTCCCCATGAGGGGAGGGTCAGGACAGCTGTTATAGTTGGTGATTCAATCATTAGGAATGTAGATAGCTGGGTGGCTGGTGGACGTGAGGATCGCCTGGTAACATGCCTGCCTGGTGCGAAGGTAGCAGATCTCACGCACCGCCTAGATAGGATCATAGATAGTGCTGGGGGGGAGTCTGCTGTCTTGGTACATGTTGGTACCAATGACATAGGAAAATGTGGTAGGGAAGTTCTGGAGGCTAAATTTAAGCTTTTAGGTAGGAAGTTGAAATCCAGAACTTCCAGGATAGCGTTCTCCGAAATGCTTCCTGTTCCACGTGCAGGACCCAAAAGACAGGCAGAGCTCCGGAGTCTCAATGCGTGGATGAGACAATGGTGCAAGGATGAGGGTTTTGGATTTGTTAGGAACTGGGGAACATTCTGGGGAAAGGGGGGGGCTCTTCCGAAGGGATGGGCTTCACCTTAATCAGGATGGGACCAGACTGCTGGCATTAACCTTTAAAAAAGAGATAGAGAAGCTTTTAAACTAGAAAATAGGGGAAAGCCGACAGTCACCCAAGAGCGCATGGTTCGGACAAAGGTATCCTTGAAGGATATTACCAAAAGCAGTGAGGTTCCAAAAGGGAGTATAGTAGCCCAAATGCCCTTGAGTAAGGAGCAGACAGAGCATAAAGATTCCCAATTACCCATGCCTACCAATAGCCAGATTAATATTAATAAAATACAGTCACTAAAATGCTTGTATGCCAATGCTAGAAGTCTAAACAATAAGATGGGAGAATTAGAATATATAGCACTAAATGAGAGGTTAGATATGATTGCACTCTCAGAGACATGGTGGAAGGAGGATAACCAGTGGGACACTGTGATACCTGGATACAAACTATATCGTAATGATAGAGCTGAACAAATTGGTGGAGGGGTTGCGCTCTATGTTAGAGAGGGCATTGAGTCAGAAAGGATTAAAGTTTTGCAGGGAACAAAATTTGCTGTAGAATCTCTATGGATTGAAATTCCATTTATTATTTATTTATTTATTTATTTAACAGGTTTTCTATACCGCCTTTTCCTTAAATCAAAGCGGTTACCAGACACAAGAAGGGAGAACAGAGACAGGGGGGCATACACTGACTAAACTAAAGAGTGAAGGTAAAATTGGGATACGCAACATCAAGGAACCGTTACAGTAAAACAAGTTATATGCAGGCTATAATAATAGAGACTGTTAGATGTCTGTGCCATAGTACTCAGTGAAGAGTACAAATTTCAGTTGTTTTCTGAACTCCTTTAAATCATCCATGGATCGCACATCGGGAGGGAGAGAGTTCCATATAAGTGGGGCCGATAAGGAAATTGCCCTTTGTGTAGTACATTTACACGCTTTTCTGAAACTACTTGGGGTGCTGAGGGTGTTTGATGTAGTTATTCGTCTTGGCCTGTTGTTATTCTGGAGTAAGAGGTTATGAAGGCTAAAAGCAGAGCATTTATGTCTGATCTTGAATATATTAATTACTATCTTGTATTTGACGCGCTGGCTTATTGGAAGCCAGTGGAGCTCTTTGAGAGTAGGGGTAATGTGATCTTGAGATGCTGAGCCAGCAATAATTCTGGCTGCCGTGTTCTGAGCCATCTGAAGAGGTTTAAGTGAGTGTTTTGAAAGACCGTAGTAGATAGGATTACAAAAGTCCAGAATAGGAGTTATTAAGGCTTGGCAGACAGACCGGAAGTGGTCATATGAGAGTAAGGGCTTGAGGCGTCTAATCACTTTCATTCTGTAGTATGCAGACCTCACAGTTTTTCTGATGTGTGACTGGAGGGTTAGACCTTTATCGAGGGTAATTCCAAGATATCTAACTTCATCCTTAACTGGTATTGTAATGTTGTTGTATTTAATGAAAGGTGGGGGGTTGAAGTCGGTGTTTCGAGTGACAATAAGCGCCTCTGTTTTATTGTAGTTTAAGGCAAGGTTATTGCATGTGAGCCAGGAAGACATGTTGTCAAGGCAATTTGTGATCTTGCTGTAGTCGGGGTTAATGAGATCAATCGGTGTATAAATCATGATGTCATCTGCATAAATCGTATAACTTATTTGATGGGCTGCCATAATTTGACAAATTGGCTGAATAAAAATGTTGAATAGAAGGGAAGAAAGCGCAGATCCCTGAGGTACTCCTTGCTTGATATTTGTAGGCTGTGAAGTGTTGTTTCCAATTTTAACCTGAAACTGCCTGTTTGTTAAATAAGAGTTAAACCAACTAAGGACAGTACCAGAGATACCGATACTTTCCAATCTTGATAGGAGGATAGTGTGGTCAACTGTGTCGAAAGCCGCTGAAATATCTAAGAAGATCAATAAAGATCCTTGCCTGTAATTGTCTATGGTCTGGGTGATATCATTGAACAGATATAGCAGCAGTGTTTCAACTCCATGGTTGGGGCGAAAGCCATGTTGATGTAGATCGAGTGGGGCATGGTCGTCAACATGGTCTTGGAGTTGTAGCTGTACTGCTTTTTCTATTACTTTGGCTAGGAATGGTATGCTAGAGATTGGCCTATAAGCCGCTGGATTGTTCTTATCCAGGTTTGTTTTTTTGAGGATAGGCCTTATTGAGGCTAGTTTAAGTTGTTCGGGTATTATTCCTTGAGATAGGGATATGGATACGATATTGTGTATATAACTGAGGAAGTTATGCTTGGTTGCTTTGAGCCATTGAACTGGGCAAGGATCAGTAGGGGCAGTGCTAGTATTGAGAGCAGAGATGATATCCGAAATCTGTTTGGTTGAAGGAGTGTGGAAACTGTCCCAACTTGTTGTTATTGTTGTTGTTGTTGTGATGGAGCTGTAGGTTTCGGTATGTATTTGAGTCGGTATGTGACCTATTTTCTCATGGAGAAAGTTTGCAAAGGTTTGAGGGTTGATTTGTATGTCTTTGTCAGGACTTGGTTCTTTAGTTAGGTCTTTTACTATCTCAAAGAGTTCTCTGGGTTTATTGTAGGCTTTCAGAATGGTGTTTGTGTGATGCTCTCGTTTTGTATCGTTAATAAGATCATTATATCTTTTTTGCTTTGTTAAGTAAGTGTTTTGTGCAGTTGGAGATTTGGAGCGTCTCCAGTGGCGTTCTAGCTTTCTTAATTCTCTTTTAGCGTTGCGAATTGTATTGGAGTACCATGGAGCGTGTTGTCTTACGTTCTTTGATTTTATGTACGGTTTGGATTTTGCTGCTGTACTGATGGTAATGTTCCAATTCTTAACCAGTTTGTCCAAGTTAGGTTCATCCGAGTTGAGGTAGGGTAGTGTGTCTTTTAAGAATTGATCTTTTTTGAAAGCTTTAAATCTTCTGATTCCAAATGAAGCAGAATGTGTTATGTTGAACTTGGCCGTATTGTTTGTCAATTCAATTTTGATTCTGTGATGATCAGACCAAGGAATTGGGGTGATTATGGGTGAGGAAATAAATCCCTTGTCTAAGAGATAATTTGGGGCAAAAACTAGGTCTGGTGTGGAACCATGTCTATGGGTGGGAGTGGTTATTAGCTGAGAGAATAGTAAAGAGTCCATTGCCTGAAGGAAGGTTTGCCTATCATTGTTAGTTGCAGAGCTGAGATTAAAGTCACCTAGTAAGATTAAAGGTTTGTGAATTGTGGTGATTGCACAGACAGTTTCAAGAGTGGTAGTTAGCTCTTCAGCTGGTGCGTGGGGGGCCCTATAAACAAGGCAAATAGTTAGAAACTTGTTTCCCACTGCAATAGAACTGCAATGCTCAGAGTTGCTAGAAGTGAGTGTTTGAAGTTGCAATGAGTCTTTAGCAATGATTAGAACTCCGCCACCTCTCTTTAGAGTGCGAGGATTATTAAAGGCGGAGTATGTAGAGGGGACCAGTTGGTTGAGGAGGACACTATCAGAGGGGGAGAGCCAAGATTCTGTAATGCATAAAATGTCTGGGTGCTGGTCCACAATGTGATCTCTGATTAAATGAATTTTGTTTCTTACTGATCTAGTATTCATAAGTTCTATAGAGGTGATGTTTAGTGTGTGGGGTTTTTTAGGGCATGCTTTAGGATTCAAATGATTGAGGTGGCTGCCAACATCATGTTTGTTACAGGATTTACTGTGAGATCTCGTGGAAGAGCAATTCCAAATGTGGTATATTGATATGATTGTTAGAAGCCATATATATAAATGTTGGAGCTGTAAGTGGGGTGTGCCTAATCGTTGAAGGATGATAAGGGTGTCCAAGAGAAATTTGGGGTGGAAGGTGGGCTTGACCATGACTATGATACTTCTTTTTTTAACTAACGAAGGCTGTTGCTGCCAATTCGCATAAAACTAATGGCAGTGGGAGTATACTATCGACCGCCTGGCCAGAATGAACAAATGGATGATGAAATGCTCAAAGAAATCAAGGAAGCTAACAAAAGCCACAACAGAGTAGTAATAATGGGTGATTTCAATTACCCCGGTATCGACTGGGACAGTGTCACAGCAGGACAAGCTAACAAGATAAAGTTTCTAGATGAAATAAATGACTGCTTCTTGGAGCAGCTGATTCATGAACCAACCAGAGGGGAAGCCATACTGGACCTAGTCCTTAGTGGAACGCCAGATCTGGTGCAAGAAATAAGGGTGTTGGGACCACTTGGCAATAGTGATCATAGTATGATCATGTTTGATTTAATCAGTGGAGGACAGATAGTAAAGGAATCCACAGTACTACCTTTTAACTTTCAAAAGGGAGACTATGATAGAATGAGGAATATAGTTCGGAAAAAACTAAAAGGAGCGGTTCCAAAGGTTAAAGACTTACAGCAAGCTTGGGTGTTATTTAAAAATACTATCCTCGAAGCCCAGACCAGCTGTATTCCACGCATTAAGAAAAGTGGAAGAAAGTCCAAAAAACTGCCAGCATGGTTTAAAGGTGAGGTCAGAGAGGCTGTTGCTGCCAAAAGAGCAACCTTCAGGAAATGGAAAAAAGAGCCAAATGATGAAAACTGGAAACAGCACAAGCACTGGCAAGTTAAATGCAAAGCATTGATAAGGCAGGCAAAGCGGGAATTTGAGAAGAAACTTGCTACGGAAGCAAAAACACGAAATAAAGACTTTTTCAAGTACATTCGTAGCAAAAGGCCTGTGAGAGAGTCAATTGGACCGTTAGATGATAGAGGGGTAAAAGGGGCAGTAAGAGGAGACAAGGCTATAGCAGAGAGACTGAATGAATTCTTTGCTTCGGTCTTTACTGAGGAAGATGTAGGGATGTTACCCAAGACTGAAGTGGTATTTAAAGGTGATACTGCAGAGGAATTGAGAGAAATATCGCTACACCGGGAAGATATATTACAACTATTTGATAAACTGAATAGTAGCAAATCACCTGGACCGGATGGTATACATCCCAGAGTGTTGAAAGAACTGAAATATGAGATTGCAGACCTGCTATTGGTAATCTGTGAACTTTCATTAAAATCATCTGTAATACCTGAAGATTGGAGGGTCGCCGACGTAACACCAATTTTTAAAAAGGGTTCCAGGGGTGACCCGGGAAATTACAGACCGGTGAGCCTGACGTCAGTACCAGGGAAAATGGTAGAAACCATCATAAAGAACAAAATTACACAGCATGTAGATAGTCATGGCCTAATGGGAGACAGCCAACATGGCTTTAGACAAGGAAGATCGTGTCTTACTAATCTGATCTGTTTTTTTGAAGGTGTGCATAAACAGGTAGACAAAGGTGAGTCGGTTGATATAGTGTATCTGGACTTTCAGAAAGCTTTTGACAAGGTCCCCCATCAGAGACTTTTGGCAAAGCTAAAAAGTCATGGGATAGGAGGCAGTGTACTATTGTGGATCGGGAACTGGTTAAAAGATAGAAAGCAGAGGGTAGGGCTAAATGGCCAATATTCCCAATGGAAAAAGGTGAATAGTGGAGTACCCCAGGGATCTGTACTGGGTCCGCTACTTTTTGACATATTCATAAATGACCTGGAAAAGGGAATAACTAGTGAGGTTATCAAATTTGCAGATGACACAAAACTGTTTAAAGTTGTTAAAACCCAAGAGGATTGTGGAAAACTGCAGGAAGATCTGGATAAATTGGAAGACTGGGCATCCAAATGGCAGATGAAATTTAATGTGGACAAGTGCAAAGTTATGCACCTAGGAAAGAACAACCCACACTATAGTTACACGATGCAAGGCTCCACATTAGAAACCACCACCCAGGAAAAAGATTTAGGAGTCATCGTGGATAACATGTTAAAACCCTCCGCCCAGTGTGCAGCGGCGGCCAAGAAAGCAAATAGAATGCTAGGTATCATAAGGAAAGGGATGGAGAATAAAACAAAGGATATTATAATGCCTCTGTATCGCTCCATGGTACGACCGCACCTTGAATATTGTGTGCAATTCTGGTCACCGTATCTTAAAAAGGACATAGAGTTATTAGAAAAAGTACAGAGAAGAGCCACCAAATTGGTGAAGGGGATGGAAGGCTACTCCTATGAAGAGAGGCTAAAAAGGTTAGGGCTCTTTAACCTGGAAAAGAGACGGCTGAGGGGAGATATGATAGAGGTCTATAAATTAATGAATGGAGTGGAACGGATAAACGTGGATCAATTGTTTACGCTATCAGAATATAGAAGGACTAGGGGACATGTAATGAAGCTACGGGGTAAACTATTTAAGACAAATAAGAGAAAATATTTCTTCACTCAACGTGTAATCAAACTCTGGAATCTGTTACCGGAGGATGTAGTAAGGGCTGTTAGTATAGCTGGGTTTAAAAAAGGTTTGGACAAGTTCCTGGAGGAAAGGTCCATAAACCACTATTAAAAAGGGACCCAGGATATCAATGCTTGACCTAGTACAAGCACTGCAGAACCTGTGTCTTTTGGGGAAACTGCTAGGTACGTATGACCTAGATTGGCCACTGTTGGAAACAGGATACTGGGCTTGATGGACCTCGGTCTGACCCAGTATGGCATTTCTTATGTTCTTATGTATTACCCTCTCAGCAGCCATGCCATTAGATTGAGGGAACTGAGGTTGGGATGCAGGAGAGTGCCCCCCTCTTGGGACAGAAGACTTGGGGAGGACCTCAGGGGGATGGGAGCCTCCACCGCTAGCTGAAGTAGAAGTGGAAACCAGGGTTGCCTCGGCCACCTTGGGGCTACCAGAATGACAGAGGCCTTGTCCTGGAGGATTCTGAAAAGAGACTTGGCCACCAGAGGCGTCAGAGGAAACACATACAGGAGGCCCACAGACCATGATATCAGAAAAGCATCGGCGGCCACCCTGTTTGGGTGGGCTGCCTGGAGCAGAAGCGGGGCAACTGGTGATTGACCGGACTCGCAAACAAATCCATCACTGGCCGTCCCCAGGCCTGGAAAAGCCAAAGGACTACTCCCCGGTCCAGCTGCCACTCATGGGGCTGGAGAATCCTGCTTAATCTTTCGGCCAAGCAGTTGTCCTGGCCCGGCAGGTAGATGGCTTGCAGATGCATGCCATGCCGGGCTGCAAATGAGCACATATCCAGGGTTTCCTGACATAGAAGGCGGGACCCCCATACCACCCTGCTTGTTCACATAGAACATGGCCACCTGGTTGTCTGTCTGTATCAAGACAGGTTTGTGGGCCAGGACCCGCCAGAAAACTCGCAGAGCCAGGCATATGGCACGGAGCTCTAAGAAATTGATCTGTTGTGTTCTCTCGTTTGGGGACCACACTCCCTGAGTACAGAACCCCTGGCAATGGGCTCCCCAGCCCAGCAGGGAGGCATCTGTGGTCAGGATCCTTGTGTGCAGAGGAGTCTGGAAAGGCATCCCCACCTCCAAGTAGAGTGGCTGAAGCCACCAGTCCAGGGACCGTACTTGCTGCCTGGACACTATGACTTTGTCCCTGAGACAACCTGTGGCCTGTGACCACTGGTCTCTGAGGCACCACTGAGCAGTTCGCATGTGGAGGTGGACGTCTGGTGTCACATGGACAGTGGAAGCCATGTGCCCGAGGAGGCACAGAAACTGTCTTGCTGACACTGCAGGTCTGTGACTCACCTGATGTGCCAGGGCCAGAAGCCTACTTGCCCTGTCCACAGGCAGATAGGCCCTTGCCTGAAGGGTGTCGAGTCTGGCCCCAATGAACTCTAGTTGTTGAGTAGGAGCAAGGTTGGACTTGGAGTAACTGATTACAAACCCCAGATGCTGGAGCACCTAGCTGGTGCAAGATGTGGCCTGGTGGGTCTCTCTGGCTGAGGAGCCTCTGATGAGCCAGTCGTCCAGGTAGGAGAAGACAAAGACACCTTGGAGTCTGAGAAAGGTGGCCACTACAGCCAGGCACTTTGTGAATACCCTGGGGGCCGAGGCCAGGCCAAAGGGGAGTACCCTGTACTGGTAGTGATTGCCCCCTACCACAAAGCACAGATACTGCCTGTGGTCTGGGTGTATTAGGATGTGTGAATATGCATCTTTTAGGTCTAAGGATCATAGCCAGTCTCCCTGGCGGAGGTAAGGCAGCAATATTCCAAGGGAGAGCATCATGAACTTCTCCCTCACCAGGAACTTGTTTAAGTTGCGCAGGTCGAGGATGGGTCTGAGGCCTCCTGTTCTCTTTGGCACCAGAAAGTACCTGGAATAGAAGCCCTTGCCCTGCAGGTGGTGGGGCACTAGTTCTACTGCCTGATTCTCGAGAAGACCCACCAACTCCTTCAGAAGAAGGTCCCAGTGAAGAGGAGACATGAGGGGCTCTCCAGGGAAGTAAGGAGGGGGCACCTGGGCCAGGTGAAGGAGATAGCCCTCTTGGACTATCTGCAAGACCCAGGCATCGGTGGTAATGGCTGTCCACCTGTGGGCATACAGGGCAAGCCTGCCTCCTGTGCACTTGCCTGCCCCTGTGGGGAGAGGGGCCTAGCTGTGAGAGTCAAAAGCCACTGCCAGGCTGGGCCGGGGCCGGAGCCGGTGCCTGGGGTTTGGGGGCTTTCTGCTTACGCGGGCCATGCCCCTGTCCCCTGGCCTGCTGCCCATGTTGGGGAGCCGGGGAGGCCTGAAAATGGGGTAGTTTTGGTAAGCAGCACCCTTCCTCGGGTAAAAGGGCTCCTTAACTGAGCCCTTCTTGTGAGAAGGGGCAGAGGTCTTCTTGGAGAGCCGTGTCCTCGTCATGTACTCGGTCTCCAGTTCCGCAGCCTTGTCGGTCATGGGTTTACCAAAGAGGTTCTCCCCTTGGCATGGGAAATTGACCAACTTGTCTTGTAGCCATGCTTGGCGGAGTGCACCGATGCCCGCTGTGGCTACCCAGGCCGCTGACTCAAACCTGTCATAGGCCACTTGAGACAAACTTCGAGCACTCACATACGGAGGTGGACAGGCTCCTGAAGTGCTGCAAAGGCCCTTCGGGGAGACCAGCTGAGAAACCGGCGAGTTCCTTTGCCAGGTCCTTCAGGTACATGCCCATGTATAGCTGGTAGGCCTAGATCTGACAAGTCAGTATTGAACCCTGGAAGCACTTCCTGCTGAGGGCATCCAAGTTGCGGGCCTCCCTGCCAGGAGGTACCGAGAAGTGTGTCTTCTGGCTCTTCAGCCTGCACATGGCCAATTCCACAATCATGGAATTGTGTGGCAGCTGCGACTTTTGAAAGCCAGGGCTCCGGCGGACTCGATACATTGAGTCAATCCATTTGCTGATAACTGGCGCCGATGCCGGTGTCTCCCACATGCGGAACATCAGTCATTCTAGGATCGGAGGCACGGGTACAGTAAGGGCCTCCAGAGGAGGGGCCTCATACTGCAAGATATCAAGCTTGTCGGCTCGAGGATCCTCCTCGGACTCCATAGGGAACGCCAAAGCCTTGGCCATATCCCTCACGAAGTCCAAGAACCCCTTGTCCTCCGGAGGGGACCTTCTCCGAGGTTTGGACACCGGGGAATCAGACGGAACGTCCCTGTGCCGACAGGTGTCCGGGGATGATGACTCCTCCGTTTCCCACCCCGATGCCTCCGAGTATTAAAGCTAATTAATCTGTGAACCCACTGTTTTTTGTTAAATCAGTCAGGGCCTAGTAGCAGCAGTTTAAATTTAAAACACAGAAGAGAACTTTCTGGCTACATTTCATACCCAGCAGAGAGCTTGTAGTTTAAATTTAATAGTCACTCAGGGCCTAGCATCAGCAAAGTACTTTTAGTTTAAATTTAAAACACAGACGAGAGCTTTCTGGTTAAATATGGAACCCAGCAGAGAACTTGTAATTTAAATTTCATAATAAGTTAGAGCCTAGTAGCAGCAAAGAGCTATAATTTAAATCAAATCAGAATACTATAGCTTACCTCAGCAGCACAGGACAGGGTACTGTGTAGCAGCCCTCTTTTAATAAGTGGAAAGAAGTCCAAAAAACTGCCAGCATGGTTTAAAGGTGAGGTCAGAGAGGCTGCTGTTGCCAAAAAAAGCATCTTTCAGGAAATGGAAAAAAGAGCCAAACGACGAAACCTGGAAACAGCACAAGCACTGGCAAGTCAAATGCAAGGCACTGATAAGGCAGGCAAAGGGAGAATTTGAGAAGAAGTTTGCTGCAGAAGCAAAAACGCGAAATAAAGACTTTTTCAAGTACATTCGTAGCAAAAAACATGTGAGAGTCAGTTGGTCCATTAGATGATAGAGGGGTTAAAGGGGCACTAAGAGGCAACAAGGCGATAGCGGAGAGACTGAATGAATTATTTGCTTCGGTCTTTACTGAGGAAGATGTAGGGATGTTACCCATGACTGAAGTGGTATTTAAAGGTGCGTAAGAATTGAAGGAAATGTCGATACATCGGGAAGATGTATTACAACTATTAGATAAACTGAAGAGTAGCAAATCATCTGGGCTGGATGGTATACATCCAAGGGTGTTGAAAGAACTAAAATATGAGATTGCAGACCTGCTATTAGTAATCTGTGAACTATCATTAAAATCATTTCTAATACCTGAAGATTGGAGGATCGCCAATGTAACACCAATTTTTAAAAAGGGTTCCAGGGGTGATCTGGGAAACTAGACTGGTGAGCCTGACGTCAGTACCGGGAAAAATGGTAGAAACCATCATAAAGAATAAAATTACTCAGCATGTAGATAGTCATGGCCTAATGGGAGACAGCCAACATGGCTTTAGACAAGGAAGATCTTGTCTTACTAATCTGTTATGTTTTTTTGAAGGTGTGAATAAACAGGTGGACAAAGGTGAGTCGGTTGATATAGTGTATCTGGACTTTCAGAAAGCCTTTGACAAGGTCCCTCATCAGAGACTTTTGGCAAAACTAAAGAGTCATGGGATAGGAGGCAGTGTACTATTGTGGATCAGGAACTGGTTAAAAGATAGAAAGCAGAGGGTAGGGCTAAATGGCCAATTTTCCCAATGGAGAAATTGAATAGTGGTGTACCCCAGGGATCTGTGCTGGGTCTGCTGCTTTTTGACATATTCATAAATGACCTGGAAAGTGGAACGACGAGTGAGGTTATCAAATTTGCAGATGACGCAAAACTATTTAAAGTTGTTAAAACCTAAGAGGATTGTGGAAAATTGCAAGAGGATCTTGATAAATTAGAAGACTGGGCATCAAAATGGCAGATGAAATTTAATGTGGACAAGTGCAAAGTTATGCACCTAGGGAAGAACAACCCAAACTATGGTTACACAATGCAAGGTTCCACATTAGGAATCACCACCCAGGAAAAAGATTTAGGTATCATTGTGGATAACATGTTAAAACCCTTGGCCCAGTGTGCAGCGGCAGCCAAGAGAGCAAATAGAATGCTAGGTATCATAAGGAAAGGAATGGAAAATAAAACAAAAGATATTATTATGCCTCTATATCGTTCCATGGTGAGACCGTACCTTGAATATTGTGTACAATTCTGGTCGCTGTATCTAAAAAGGATACAGCGATATTAGAAAAGGTTCAGAGAAGAGCCACCAAAATTGTAAAGGGGATGGAAGGATACTCCTATGAAGAAAGGCTAAAAAGGTTAGGGCTCTTTAACCTGGAAAAGAGATGGCTGAGGGGAGATATGATAAAAGTCTATAAATTAATGAACGGAGTGGAACGGGTAAACGTAGATCGATTGTTTACGTTATTAGAATATAGAAAGGCTAGGGGACATGCAATGAAGCTACAGGGTAAACTATTTAAGAATAATAAAAGAAAATATTTTTTCACTCAACATGTAATCAAACTCTGGAATTTGTTACTGGAGGATGTAGTAAAGGCTGTTAGTGTAGCTGGGTTTAAAAAAAGGTTTGGACAAGTTCCTGGAGGATAGGTCCATAAACCATTATTAAGAAGGGACCCAGGATATCAATGCTTGACCCAGTACTAGCATTGTGGAACCTGTGTCTTTTGGGGAAACTGTTAGGTACGTATGACCTAGATTGGCCACTGTTGGAAAAAGGATACTGGGCTTGATGGACCTTGTTTTGACCCAGTATGACATATCTTATGTTCTTAATGGGCTCCAGCATTGAGGGACCCGGCGCCAACCGCTCCTATGCCAGGCGGCTTGGCGATGACGACCTCGGTCCTGAATGGGAGGCTGAGAGGGACCTCGCCCGAGGATCAACTTGAGCCCGAATGGCCTCAAAGATAGGCTCGGCCTCCAGGGTCGACGTCGATGGCTCGGTGGTCGGGTCAGAAGAACTGGACAGACTGGCAATCAGCACCTGCTGCTCCATGAAGGCAGACACACTGTGCTCCAAGGCCACCATTCTGAACTCGAGTCCAGAAGGCTCTTCAGCCACTGGGTCGGGTCCCGACACAGGTTCCCCCGACGAGGACAGTTGTTACCTTCCTTGACTGATCTGTCTCCCGGCGAGGAACCTTTGCCAGGTGCTCCGTCTCCGATGATCCCGGACGGCGCTCGGGGTTCTGCGACAGGCCCCCGGGGAGGGGCCAGGTCGCTCGGAGCTGTCCAACGACACCACCTTCGAGGACTTCTTCCATCGGCATTCCCGCGAGGGAAACCCCCTCTCCGAGGAACCCCGATGATGCTCAGGCTCGCAATGCTCCCCCCAAGACGTTGAGGCCTCAGACGAGGCACGAGTTCGCGAAGGCACCGACAGGAAAAATCCTATCGTGCTGCTACTGGCGACTCTTCAGGGCCTTAGAGGACATCTTCCTACACGGACCGCAGACCGTCAGGTTGTGGTCGGGCCCGAGGCACTGGAGACACCAGTAATGCTTATCGGTGAGGGATATGAGTTTTGCACACTGATCGCATTTTTTAAACCCACTGGCAGCCATCGGTGGAAAAGGA
The DNA here is from genome assembly GCA_033557465.1 of Ichthyophis bannanicus. NCBI lineage: Eukaryota > Metazoa > Chordata > Amphibia > Gymnophiona > Ichthyophiidae > Ichthyophis > Ichthyophis bannanicus. The sequence continues at coordinate 80,196,761 of CM066048.1, forward strand.
GCCCCTGCGAGATTGAAGACCCGGGCTGCCAGTGAAAAAGAAAAAGGTCGCGAACCCCAGTCACGAAGGACAAAAACCGAAAAATACTAGCCAGACTTGATACCGATGTACCGAGCCGAAGGCGGGAAAGAGGAACTGGTGTTGATCCGGTAAAGGAAAAGAATTCTTAACTTTTTTTTTTTACACACTTTTTTTCACGGGGACACTGGGACAACGTCCGGAGGGCTCCGTGGAAAAAAGGAGACTGAGCAAGATGGCACCCTTGGGCGGGAAGGGTTCCGCACATGCGTGATGCAATTCCCAAAGTCTTTCTCTGAAAGCTGGGGATTTGCTACATACGAGGGCTCTGTCGGCACCGACGTCACCCATATGTGAGGGCTGACTTCCTGCTTGTTCCTGGAGAAACAATTTTACAATGAATCAAGTTAAAAAAACAAACAAAAAAACCCATACTTGTACAGAAACGTCTAACAGGAGTTAAGGCAACTTATACATCAAAAGAGGAAAACATTAAAGCTCCAGGAAGGACACCAGCCCACTACAATAGGGACGATCCAATCTAAAATTACAAGGAAACGAATTTTATGATAAACAGAGTACCCTTTAAGGCTAATCCGACTTCCACAGGAACGGTGGTCCATTTGGTAACCGCCGTGACCTGGGTATCTACCTTGGAAATATCAGCCACACAACACACTCCCTCTCTAGGAGAGTGTTCATCTTCTTATACACCCTTAGCCCTTTAGGCGGGGAGTTGCAGTAATCCCACTCCAGCTGGAACAGGCCTTTGAGCACCTCCAGGAAGACAGTAGTGGATTTCCGAACCCCTTGTAGGAACAGATGCCTTTTCAGTTCCTGCTCTGTGACTGGAGCATCCGCTAAGCTCGAAATGGATAAGACTCTGGGAACACATCCAGATCCTACTCCTGGAACAGGCAAATAACCTCAACCTCCTCTGAAGGCAAGAGTACTTCTTCATCCACAGACATCTCAATCCAAACCATAGCTGATCCTATCCCCGGGGATGGGGTGCCCCTGCTGGGGATATTTCGCCATCAATCGAAGAAGGCTTCCACTCTCAGCCTGCCCCCATGAGACTGTGCTCGGGGGAAACCAGAGGCTGCGGCATCTGAATTTTCACTCCAGAACGAACAGGCCTGTTGTAAAAGAAAAAATTCCTGGGAGGACAATCTTCACGTAAATGAACCTCCTGTACTCAAGGACATAGTTGTCGTCAAACCCACTAGAGGGCTGGAAAAGGCCCACAGCATGGGCGCTGATCCTCCAGCCAGATGAATATCCTTACCCATAGTGCCATCCTCCACTTCCTGCTCTGAGGCGGGCAAGGTCGGGCTAACGGCATTCCCCAGCTGAGAAAGGGGGAGTAGTTCCTGAAGGGATAACTCAGAAGCAGTATCTGGAAGCTGCAGATGAGCACCATGCTTGCCACAGGCCAAACATCACCTGGAAGAAGACATAAGAGTTAAGGCAAGTGTCACAACAGTGTGCGCTAAGGTTACGACGGCCGGAAGGCACTACGGTAGGAGTGCATGTTGGAGCCACGTAACCACCAGGCGCACAATAGAGAAAACGCTATTAACATATATAGAAAACAGCAGGAAACCCCCACCCAGCGCCAATGGTCATCAGCATGAAATCCTGAATTGCGTCTCCCACAGATGGAATCGGGAGCCCCTAACAATGACAAGATCATGTCATCGTACACACCACGAGAAACCAAGGCAGAGAATCCATGCTGGGTTCAGCTCTACTCCCCTCGAATCGTTAGGCTGGCTTTGCAGCACTGTGTGTAAGTTGGCTTGCAGGCAGATCCCTCTGGGAGCCTTCTGCAACCTTTGGGAGAGAGCGGGCGGGGGGGGGGGGGGGCAGAGGAGAGAAGAGGTGGCATTGAGATTGTGTGAGGCAGAAGGAATCTTCCAGATCCTTTAAATTTCTGGCTGCTCAAAAGGCCCTTATCTAGGGTAAGAGCATGGAGCTGAACCAATTTTCCCCACCTCCTATGGCTACCGAAAAGACTGCAAACTAGTGGAGCCTTCCCAGGGGCGGCCCAAGGGGGGTGTGGGGCCATGTGCGGAGACTTGGTGTGGGCCTCATTTACATAATGTTACCATACACTAACTTTTAGTAAACATGCCTCTTAATGAGTGTATGGATAAAGAAAGACTAAAAGATTTCTATAATATTATAATCCAGTGCCAACCGCCAGGCACATTAGGAACTACTACAAACACTGCCCATTTAGAACCCATAGCAAACCCGCCGTATCGTAACAGCACTACCAGGACTCACAAAGCACCAGACCCTACCTATCAAAAGGCAACACTGCAAATATTAAACCAATACATGTCAGAGAATAACAATACATGACCTACTGGGGAAAGAGAACAAGTGGCAATGTCAAATAGGAATTACATAAACAGAATACCTCAGCTCAGTTACACATGCAGAACATAGACCATCACCAAACAAGGAATCACAATTTAGAAACAGGAAGACAATAATTAAACTGGGAATCCCAAAAGCCAAACTTGGAATGTACAACACTGTAGAAATAAAACTATAAATTAATTTCCTCTTGTACTAAACAAAGCGCAGACGTTAATGATGCACATTTCCCAGAGCTGACATATTCCAGTTAATAAATTCAGAATAAAGAGATATCTTTCTACCTTTTGTGCATTTTTTTTCAGTTGCAATTGCACCAGCCACTTTCTTCTGGTTTCTTCGTGTCTTCTGCTAACTCTCCATCGTCTGCTGTCCATTTGTCCTTTCGTCTCTCTTCTAGTTTTTTTATCTATTCTCTCTCTACATCTGCTTTAACATACTAATCTTTATCCTTTTGCTCTTTCCTTATTCTTGTTTCATCAACTCAAATTTTACCCCTCCATTCTCAATCCCCACTTACTCTCCCAATACCCGGCCAATTGTAGATTTTTCTTCCCTCCCACACAAAATATTTTTCCCCTCTCGATTTCACTCTCCCAGCCCCATCCCATTCTAATCCTCCCCCAACATCAGCTCCCTTCTAGTTCCAGCCCCACCCAGCATCCGCTCCCTTCTAGTCCCCGCATCAGCCTATTTCCAGTCCTAGCTCCCCCATCCATTTCCAGTCCTATCCGAGTCCCTCCATCAGCTCATTTCCAATCCCAGCCCCCCATCAGCTCATTTCTAGTCCTTTCCTAGCCCCACCATCTGCTTGTCAAATCCTAGCTCCCCTCCATTCAGCCAATTTCCAATCCAAGCCCCCCATGAGCCTACTTCCAGTTCTAGCCCCTCCATGAGTCCATTTCAATCCAAGCCCCCACCACAGCCCATTTCCAATCTTAGCTCCCCAACAGCCCATTTCCAGTCCTATCCTAACCCCTCCATCAGCCCATTTCCTGTCCTAGCTCCCCCCACTCAGCCCATTTCCATTCCAAGCCCCCCTCCCCATCAGCTATTTGCAGTTCAAGCCCCCCCTTCTACTCAGCCTATTTCCATTCCAAGCACCGTCCACATCAGCTATTTGCAGTTCAAGCCTCCCCTTCCACTCAGCTCATTTCCAGTCCTAGCCACCCCATAGCCCATTACCAGTCCTAACCCCCCCCTCAGCCCACTTCCAGTCCTAACCCCATCACCCCATTTTCAGTCTTAGCTCCCCCCATAGCCCATTACCAGTCCTAATCCCCCCTCCCCCCATTAGCCCAGGGAAAGTTTAAAATATAAAAAAAAAGCTGGCTGCTGCCATGGCAGCAGCAGAATCGAGTGTCCAGCGGGACCCCCCCCCCCCCGCCCGGCAAAGCCCTCCCTCCCTGCATCAGTCCCTTCGGCGCAGCTTTCAGATCCGTGAAGGGAGAGTTTCTCCTTCATGGCTCTGTTAAGTCCACTGGGGCTGAAGGGAAACAGGCATTTCCTGTTTCCCATCAGCCCCAGCTGGCAACAGAGCCGCGAAAGGGAAACTCTCCCTTTGTGGCTCTGAAAGCTGCACCGAAGGGACCGATGCAGGGAGGGAGGATCGGGGGGGACCCCCGTGGGACACTCGATTCTGCCGTTGCCATGGCGGCAGCAGATAGCTTTTTTAAAAAAATTTACTTTTAAAGCAGAATGTTGTTTATGCGGGGCCCTGTGCAAAAAAACATTTTCACTCAATGGACAGGCTGGCCCTGAGCCTTCCACGTCACACTCTAGTGAGAGATCAACTCACAGGCTGCTGTTTACAAGCGTTTTAAATCAATCTTTTCCTCTCAAATCCTCAGAATTTTCTTCAGAGAGGAGAAAATGTATACAACATCTGCTGGAGACAAAGAAATACTGAAGGGACCTCTGGTGGCTGAGGCGAATAGAGATATGGGAATAATGTTCTTGAAACCTGGGCTTTTCATTGGTTCTTTGTTTCCACCAATATGATGGTAGGGGAACACAACCCTCTTCTCTAGAATGGTCTAGCAGGATGATGTACAGTAGAAGTAAAGTTTAATATTTAAAAGTCTGAATCCAATTATGCATTTTTACAGGATCGCTAAGAGAGGGGTAGTATTTATATTCTCATGATTGTTGAGTTTAATTATCAAAATCTTGGGGGGTGGGAGGAAGGGACATAATGGAATGAGATCAAATGAATTATGGGAGGTGGAAGCATGGCTCTGTTGCCTACCTTCAGAGGAGCCATTTTTGACAGGGATAGAGGACCATAGAGCTAAACTGCAACATGGAGGGTTCATTGCTTGAGCTGAGTTTTCTGAGAGTCCTCCATAGGTACCTTAGTCCCTTTGAAGAAGTCAGACTCCATCCCAAATTTTCCTTCTCTCCTTGTGGGAGTTAGCGACAGTGCCATAATCGTAGTTTGCCTTTTTTTTTTTGTTGTGACAAGAGCCTTAAAGAGACATCCAGTGGTTTCCACAGATCTTTTAAGACTGACAGGCAATTTGAATGATAGGGAGCGCAGGAAGCCCAGTGCATGCTTAAGGAGAAATTAGACTTTACCTGCTAATTGTCTTTCCTTGAGTTCTCTCCGGGCCAGTCTAGGAAAGTAGGATAGTCAACCTCCTCCAGCAGCTGAGGGCTGAAAAGAACCGAAAAACTCTTTGCTAACAGGCGCACTAGCTCCCCCTGGTGGCGAGAGAGTCAATCAGTCTTATGGTATCAAAGCAGTGTGCCTAAAAACATACCAAACTGAAACAAAACAACAAAAGAACTAACCTCAAAGGATTGCCGATATAGTCAGAGAGTGTGTACTTGAACAGGAACGCCCCTGCTTTCCTTTTTTTTTTGTTTCGGCAACAATTCTCTTTCCAATGTCACCAATGCCCCCAGCTCCGGACACCAGCTAGGCAACCTGTTATGAGTGGAACACCTTTTTGCCGAGGACATTAACAACTTGCATACTCGCAGACAACAATGGGAGGGTCCTGGACTGGCCCGGAGAGAACTCAAGGAAAGACAATTAGACTTTACCTGCTAATTTCTCCTTCCTATTCATCTCTCCGGGCCAGTCCAGGAAAGTAGGGCAGTACCAAAGTAGTACTCACAACCGGGAGGGTCCTGCGAGCCCCGCAACCACCACCGAGGCCCCCACTGCAGCATCTGCCCTGGCCTGAACATCCAACCGATAGTGTCTAGCAAACGTATGCAAAGAAGACCACGTTGCCACTCTACAGATATCCATTGGTGGAACCAAGGCATACTCCGCCCACGAAGTCGCCTGACTCCTAGTAGAATGCGCTCTGATCCCCACTGGAGCCGCCACGCCTTTTGTTTGATAAGCTGTCCGAATGGCATGCTTCACCCAACGAGCAATAGAAGCCTTGGTCGCCGCTCTCCCTTTAGCCGGACCCCCAAACAGCACGAATAACCTGTCCGACTTTCAAAAAGACTTCGTCTCCTTAAGATATCTTCGCAACACACGTCCCAAATCCAACCTCTTCAGCGACCGATCCCATTTTTCCCCCTCACGCGGACGAAAAGTAGGAAGGAAAACGGCTTGATTCAGATGAAAACTAGAGACTACCTTAGGTAGAAAAGACGGTACCGGCCTCAATACTACCTTCTCCTCCGAAAACTGAAAGGTATGGCTCCCTGCACGAGAGCGCCTGCAGATCCGAAACTCTGCGCGCGGAACACAAGGCAACTAAAAAAGCAGTTTTCCAGGAAAGCTCCCGTAGGTTACCGGGGGTCTTGGACTCAAACGGCAGCTCCGTCAGAGCTTCCAACACCAAATTCAAGTCCCACGGAGGAACCACTTGCCGAACCGGAGGCCGAATGATTTTGGCCGCCCTAAGAAACCTCCGTACATCCGGATGCGAGGAAAGTGAACGACCTTGCACCTTCCCTCTATAACAGGCCAGCGCCGCTAGCTGCACCTTAAGAGAGTTGAGGGCTAGTCCTTTTTCAAGCCAGTCCTGAAGGAAAGCTAAGACATCCGGTAGTTGCACTGCCGAAGGCCAAACCCGACGATCAGCACACCATGCTTCAAAAATGCGCCATACTCGAATGTACGATACCTAAGTAGAGTTCTTCCTGGACCGTAACATAGTGGCTATCACAGACTGTGAGTATCCTTTACGAAGTAATCGTTTCCTCTCAAGAGCCAAGCCGTAAGCAAGAATCGATCCACCTGCGGCATTAATACGGGACGTTGGCACAACAGATTTACCCGAGCGGGCAATCTCCAAGGAGGAGCCACCAACAGACGCACCAGATCGGCATACCACAGGCACCGGGGCCAATCCGGAGCAATGAGGATCACCGTCCCCTTGTGGTTTGCTATCCTTTGAATCATTCGACCTATCAGAGGCCATGGAGGGAAGACAAAGCAGCAGACCCGTCGGCCAAGACTGAACCAGACCGTCGAGACCCTCCGACATGTGCTCCCTGCGCCTGCTGTAAAATCAAGCCGCTTTGGCATTTGCTTGAGTGGCCATGAGATCCAGAACGGGCTGACCCCACCTCAGCGTGATATCGTGAAAAATTTCCCAGTTTAGTTCCCACTCTTCGGGATCTATGGCATTCCGACTGAGATAATCCGCCTGAATGTGGTCTTTTCCTACTACATGAGCTGCTGAAATCGCTACCAGATGCGTTTCCACCCAGAGAAACAGCTGTTGACACTCCTCTAGAAGCGACACACTGCCCGTGCTGCCTTGCTTGTTGATGTACAAAACTGTCACCAAGTTGTCGGAAAAAACTCCAACTGCCCGCCCCTCGAGCAGATCGACACACTCTACGAGCGCCAAGCGAACCGCCCGCAGCTCCAACCGATTGATCGACCAAAAACTCTCCTCCGCCGACCATACGCCCTGCGCTATGCGCGTCAAGCAATGCGCCCCCCAACCGGAAAGGCTGGCATCGGTTGTGAGTAACACCCATTCTGGTAAGGCTAACAGCACTCCCGCTTGCAGATGTGCAGGGACCAACCACCACTGCAGACTGACCTTCACCTCCTCCGGACACGGCCGTCGCTGAGAGAGAGGATGATCTTGCGGAGACCACTGCGTCAGTAAGGCCTGTTGAAGAGGCCGCATATGAGCTCTGGCCCACCGAACTAGGTCTAAGGCCGCTGCCATAGACCCCAACACCTGTAAATATCTCCAAGCCGTCGGTGCCTGAAGGCGCAGAAAAGCCGTAACTGCGCAAAAATCTTTCGAACTCTTTCCACAGGGAGAAAAACTGAGCCCACGTCGGTGTCGAATAACGCTCCCAGATAAGTCAATTGCTGCCCCGGTTGCAAATGACTCTTCGCTCGATTGATGACCCAACCGAGCTGCTCGAGAAACTCCACTACTCTGGCCGTTGCTGAGAGAGACTCCGCCCGCGACAGAGCTCGTATCAACCAATCGTCGAGATACGGATGGACCTGAATCCCTTCTTTCCGTAGTGCCGCTGCCGCCGCCACCACCATGACCTTGGTGAAGGTATGAGGGGCGGTAGCTAGTCCGAACGGCAAAGCTCGGAACTGAAAATGACCCATGGGGACTGCAAACCGGAGAAATCTTTGGTGCTCTCGCCGGATGGGAATATGCAAATACGCTTCCATTAAATCTATGGACGATAGAAATTCCCCCGGTTTTACCGACCGGATTACCGATCGTAAGGTTTCCATCCGGAAATGTGGTACTCTCAAACAACAATTCACAAGCTTGAGATCTAGAATAGGCCGAAAAGAACCTTCCTTCTTGGGAACAACAAAATAAATCGAGTATCGACCTAAGCCACACTGGTCTGCGGGAACTGGTACAACAGCGTGAAGACACAACAAACACACCAATGTGTCGTTGACTGCCGTCCTTTTTGGCAGAGGACCGCATGGAGAAGCTACAAAGGCATCCACCAGTGGGTGTGCGAACTCCAGAGCATATCCGTCTCTGATAATCGAGAACCCACTGGTCTGTAGTGATGCGGGTCCAGGCGGAGAGAAACTCCTTCAAACGACCTCCCACAGGAATCTCCGCCTGGACCAGCGTCCCATCATTGAGGCTTTTTCGTTGAAGTGTGCTGGGCGTTGAAATAGCCCCTATTGAATCCCCTGGCTCCACGAAAGGATTGGCCTCTAGCTACAAAACGTCCACGTTGAAAGGCGTAAACCGGGACCCACGGAACCTGCGAAAATCACGACCTTGACCTCTCTGCAACGACGGCATCTTAGCCGGTCCTCGGGAAGGCGACCCCCCTTGGAATCGCCTAAATCTTTCACAATCTTCTCCAAAACCTCCCCAAAAAGCAGCTTGCCCTTGTATGGAAGCTTACTGAGACGGGCCTTAGACGACGCATCTGCCGCCCAGTTCCGTAACCAAAGAAAATGTCTAGCTGCTATGATGGACGCCATCGATTTCACGGATATTCTTACCAAATCATAAAAAGTATCTGCTAGATAAGCCACTGCCGACTCCAGCTTAGCGCCTTCCGCCGAACAGTCTTCCTCCTTATCCTGAGCACGCTCTCCCTGAAGCCAACGTAATTGACGCTCTGGAAACATATGCCCCGCAAACTAAAGCCTGTAAGGCCAAAGCACTGGAATCAAAGGCTTGCTTCAAGAGTGCTTCTAACTGACGGTCCTGAAAATCCTTCAGAGCCATACCTCCTTCCACCGGAATGGTAGTCTTTTTTGTAACAGCTGAAACGAGAGCATCTACCTTAGGCATACGTAATAACTCCTTTTCCTCCTGTGGAATGGGGTACAGACGTGCCATCGCGCGACTGCCCCTTAGAGAGGCCTCAGGACACTCCCATTCTGATTCAATCATTTGCTTAATAACTCTATGAATGGGGAAACAACGCTGTTTTGACTTAAAACCTTGCAGCAGGGGATCCTCTAACGGTTCCTGCTGAACCGTAGGAAGCACAAGATTTAACGCCGCGAGAGACTGTGCAATTAAAGCTCCTAACTCCTCCTTCCTGAAAACTCAGAAAATATTGGGATCCTCTCCTGGTCCTAACTCACCCTCCTCCAACTCCCCAGGCCAAACATCAAGTCCGGCCTCTGACAGAATTTCTCCATCTTCTGGTAGCTGAGACCCTGAACTCAGAGGTCCCAAGCCTTCTAAGGCTGTTTCCCCTCCTGGTAGCATAGAAGAGACCCCTTCCCCAGGGTCTGCCTTGGAGGACTCCACTTTTTTCCCCCCTGACCGGCAGGTTGTAGAAGGAGAAAAAGAGGACTGTGATCTTTTCATTAAATAAGCGCTATGGAGTGCCAAAATAAACTCCGCCGAGAGAAAAGATTCTAACGAGCCTGTCTCCTCTGACACAGCTGGCTGCACTGCCCCCTCCGCTGAAGGAGCTTTGTGCGACTTGGCTCTCTTTTTCCCCGACTTCACTGGCAACGCAGGAGAAACCGACGGCTGAGATAAAATGGCCGCCGTTCCCGCTCTTTCTGTCACGCTCTGGGGCCTAACTACCTCTTCTTCCTTAGTGTCTTTGATCTTTTGAGGCTCCATAAACCCTCGTTCAAAAAGAAATAAACAGAAAAACCTCAAAACCGCACCGCCGCGATTTATCCGAACCGGCTTACAAACTGCGGAGAACCCGGCGCGTCCCGGTAAACGAAGCCAGCCGGGAAACGAGGCACTTCCTGACCCCACAATCGGAAATCTAAACCCCGCGACAGCTTATGCCACAAGCCGAGAACACTATGAACGCCCCGGAGCAGCTTCCTACCTGAAAAGCAACGGCGATGTTAAACTTGCAGCGAACCGCTTCCCCGCTGCCAGCCGGAACTGCAGACATCCGAGACAGAGAATTGTTCCCTGGGGCTCCCAGAGTATTTCTCCGTTGTCTCTCAATAAATAAATCTCCCAGAAGCAGGCTCTGCTTATTAAACACACCCACCTGGTGGTTTCGGAGAAAAACGGAGGGGTTCTACACTTTCCACTGTTTTTGTTCTTTCCTGTAAAAAAACAAAACAAAACAAAACAAAAAAACGGAAAGTGGCTCCACTGAATAGCCCTGCTAGAGCTTCTCAGCCAGCGCTCAGAACACCTTATCCCCCGATCAGATGTTAAATATATAGAAATAAAGTCTGTATGTTAAAAGATAACTCTGTTCCTATTAGTCTCTCTGGAGCCTGTCAGCTATACGACCAGCTCAGCTGCTGAGGACTGAAAGACTGATTGACTCTCTCAGACACCAGGGGGAGCTAGTGCGCCTGTCAGCAAAGGTTTTTCAGTTCTTTTCAGCCCTCAGCTGCTGGAGGAGGTTGACTACCCTACTTTCCTGGACTGGCCCAGAGAGACGAATAGGAAGAGACTCAGTGTGAGCTCTCCTGAGCTTTTGGGGAACAAATCTGGATCAGGCTCTGGAGGATGATGTCTCCTAAAGCATGGCTCCATATTCGCTACCTTGTCTAGAGACTAACTTGTACATTTTAAAATGACCTTTGAAAATATTACTAAATCTGGAAAATAGCGTAGTTACTCACCTGTAACAGGTGTTCTCCAGGAGCAGCAGGAATCAGTCCTCACATATGGGTGACGTCGGCGCCGACGGAGCCCTCGCGGAGCAATTTTCCCCAGCTTTCAAAGAAAGCCTTTGGGAATTGCAGCGCGCATGCGCGGTCTCCTTCCCGCCCAAGGGTGCCATCTTAGCCAGTCTGATGACATAGCTAAAAGACAGCATAAAAATTTGCAAAAAAACTTAAGCAGATGATTGCAACTCCAAGGGGAGGCGGGAGGGTTGTGAGGACTGATTCCTGCTGCTCCTGGAGAACACCTGTTACAGGTGAGTAACTACGCTTTCTCCAGGACCAAGCAAGAAGTCAGTCCTCACATATGGGACTCCCAAGCTTAAGGCTACCGGAGACCCTAAGCACAAAAATGAGCTCCCTCTAGCTCAGCGGCACAGAAGGAAGGAATCTTCACTGAATTATTACCCCCCGGTAGCCCACATCCGGGATGGAGGGTAGGAGTTGCTCAAACCTCGAAGAGATTTCGGAGGACTGCCTGTCCGAAAGCACTGTCCCTGCGGGACTCCCTCTCGAGACAGTAATGGACCGCAAAAGTCTGGCTCGAAGACCAAGTAGCGGCCCGGCAGATGTCTGCCAGCGGAACAGAGCGGAGGTAAGCCACTGACGTAGCCTTCGCCCGAACACAATGAGCCGTGACTCGACTTTCTAAGGAGAGTCCGGCTGCCCCATAAGCCCAAGCGATACAGTCAGCAACCCAGATGGACAGAGTACGCTTGGAGACCGGGAGCCCCAATTTATTGGGGTCAAAAGATACAAAAAGCTGAGCAGCTTTACGGTGCTCCCGCGTACGGTCAAGGTAGAAGTTCAATGCCCTTCTACAGTCCAGGGTATGCAGGACCATTTCAGCTCGGCTGGAGTGTGGCCTGGGAAAGAAGGTCGGAAGTACCACCTCCTGATTGATGTGAAAAGGGGAGACCACTTTTGGAAGAAATTTAGGGTGAGTCCGCAGGACTACCCGATTTTTGTAGAACCGAGTGTAAGGGGGATCAGACACGAGGGCCTGCAATTCACTTACGCGTTTAGCGGAAGTGAGGGCTATCAGGAATAAGGTTTTCCAAGAAAGAAAACGTAGAGCACAGGTAGCCATAGGTTTAAAAGGCGGACAGGTGATCCGCTGTAAAACCACATTCAGATCCCAGTCAGGTGCTGGCGGGCGCAGAGGTGGTTTAAGTAGAAGGAGACCTCGGAGAAACCTCGCCACGAGAGGGTCGCTGGAAAGAGGTCTGCCGTCCACCGGCACATGATGTGCGGAGAGAGCACTGAGGTGAACTTTGACGGAGTTGGACTTAAGTCCCAGATTAGAGAGGTAGAGCAAGTACTGCAAGATCACCGACACCGAGCAGGAGAAGGGATCCTGAGACTGCTGGGCACACCAAGTGGAAAAGCGACGCCATTTAAGGGCGTAGCATTTGCGGGTAGAAGGTCGCCGGGAAGCTAGGACGACCTCTTCCACCTCTGCCGGCAATAGAAGGGGAGCAAGGACTACCCTTTCAGCAGCCAGGCCATCAGATGTAGAGATCTGAGGTTGGGGTGTAGCAGGGACCCCTGATCCTGTGTTAGGGAACGGATCCTCCACCGCTAGTTGCAGCAGGAGTGGAAACCACGGCTGTCTGGGCCAGCGAGGAGCTATCAGGATCATGAAAGCTTTGTCTCGGAGAACCTTGAAAAGAGTTCGGGAGACTAGCGGTATGGGAGGAAAGGCATACAGAAGGGTTTCCGACCATGAGAGCAGAAAAGCATCCGCCGCTACTCGAAGGGGATGCGGCTGCCGAGAGCAGAAGCGAGGAAGTTGCCGGTTGAGAGGACTGGCAAAGAGATCCATCGTGGGGAGGCCCCACTTCAGAAAAAGTTTCTGAACTACCAAGGGATCCAGGCGCCACTCGTGCGGCTGGAGGATCCTGCTGAGTTTGTCCGCCAGGCAATTTTCTTGGCCTGGGAGATAAACTGCCTTGAGAAGAATGCCGTGGCTGACGGCCCAAGAGCAGAGCTTCTGTGCTTCTCGACAGAGAAGGAAGGAGCCCGTGCCTCCCTGTTTGTTCACGTAGAACATGGCAACTTGATTGAGAACGCCTTGAGAGCCAGACGGATTGCTCTGAGCTCCAGGAAGTTGATCTGCTGAGCAGACTCCCACGTGGTCCAGAGACCTTGAGTACATGCCCCTTGGCAATGCGCTCCCCATCCCAGGAGAGAAGCATCGGTCGTCAGCACTTGAGCTGGCTGAGGTGACTGAAAAGGCATTCCGAGCACCAGGTTCGGCCGATGAAGCCACCACTGTAGAGAAGAGGCCAGCGGCCCGGAGACGCGCACTAAGTCGGCTAGGCCGCCCGTGGCTTGTTGCCACTGTTTGCGAAGGCACCATTGAGCAGGCCGCATATTCAGGCGGGCATTGGGGGTCACGTGGACGGTGGAAGCCATATGGCCGAGTAGTCTCAGGAAGCGCCTGGCTGAGACCAGGGACTGGCTGCGAAAACGGCCGGCTAGGTCCATGAGCCGTTGAGCCCTGTCGAGAGGCAGGAAAGCTCGTGCCTGAGGAGTGTGCAGTCTTGCGCCGATGAACTCGAGATCCTGCGAGGGGAGCAAAGTGGACTTTGCGAAGTTTATGACAAAGCCCAAGTACTGCAGAAGAGTCACAGTGCGTTGTGTGGCATTGGTGACTTCCGGAGAGGACGATGCCCTGATGAGCCAGTCATCGAGGTACGGAAAGACAAAGAGGCCGTGAAGCCGGAGATAAGCCGCCACCACCGCGAGACATTTTGTGAAGACTCGCGGTGCGGAGGATAGGCCAAAGGGCAGTACTCTGTACTGGTAATGATTTCCTGCCACCACAAACCTTAGGTATTGGCGGTGGCTTGGGTGGATGAGGATGTGCGTGTAGGCATCCTTTAGATCCAAGGAGCATAGCCAATCTCCCTGCTGGAGGTAGGGCAGAAGGATTCCAAGGGTAAGCATCTTGAACTTCTCCCTCACGAGGAACTTGTTGAGGTTGCGCAAGTCCAGGATGGGTCTGAGGCCTCCTGTTCTTTTTGGTATTAGGAAATACCGGGAATAAAAGCCTTGACCTCTCAGGTGGTGGGGCACCGGTTCCACAGCCTGTTCCTGAAGAAGACTTGCTAACTCCTGAAGGAGTAAGTCCCTGTGCAGAGGGAGTTGTGGAGGTTCTCCCGGGAAATAGGAGGGAGGGACCTGGTGGAAGTGGAGAAGATAGCCTTCTCTTACGACTTGAAGCACCCAGGCATCTGAAGTGATGTTGGACCACCTGTGGGCGAAGTGAACTAGCCGGCCTCCGGTGCTGGGAGGAGCCAGCCGAGGGGGAGAGGCTATGCTGATGAAGTCAAAAACCCCCACCCTGCTGAGCAGGGGCTGGTGGTGCAGGCTTGGGGGCTTGCTGCCTACGGGACCCGTTACCCCGTCCCTTGGCCTGCTGGCCCTGTTGGGGAGCTGTGGAGGCCTGATATTGAGGGTAGTGTTTATAGGCAGCCGCCTTTCTCGGGTAAAAGGACTTCTTTCCCGAGCCCTTCTTTTTCTGGGAAGGGGCGGAGGTCTTCCTAGAAAGCCTAGTCCTGGTGAGAGTCTCCGTCTCGATTTGTGCAACCTTTTCAGCCATGGGCTTGCCAAAGAGGTTCTCACCTCGGCAGGGGACATCGACCAACTTGTCCTGCACCCAGGGTTCAAGGTCAGACGACTGAAGCCAAGCCTGTCGGCGGGCACCGATGCCGGCTGCGGCCACTCGAGCCGATGCTTCAAAGCCATCATAGGCTGCTCGGGACATGAATTTGGAGCATTCCCGAATACCAGTTGTCAAGGCCAGGAACCTCCACAAAGGTTCCTCGGACAGCCCAGCGGAGAATCCGGCTATCTCTCGGAGATACATGCCCATGTAGAGCTGGTAGGTCTGGACCCGACAAGCAAGCATAGAGCCCTGGAAACACTTCTTACCAAGGCCATCCAGGTTACGGGCCTCCCTGCCAGGAGGCACAGAGGAGTGCATTTTTTGGCTCTTAAGCCTATGCATGGCCGATTCCACCACCATGGAATGGTGCGGCAGCTGTGCTTTTTGGAAGCCAGGACTCTTGCAGACTCGATAGATGGAATCGACCCGCTTGCTTAAGACCGGCGACGAGGCCGGACTCTCCCACATGCGGAAGAGTAGTCGTTCCAGCATGGGAGGAACCGGTACAGTAAAGTGTTCCCTGGCGGGAGAGTCATACTGAAGGGCGTCGAGCTCTTCGGCTCGAGGCTCCTCCTCGGGATCCGCAGGGAAGGCCAAAGCCTTGGCCATATCCCTGACGAAGTCCGAGAACCGGGCATCCTCCGGAGGGGACTGCTTCCGAGGTTCGGACTCAGGTGAGTCCGAGGGGACACACCGAGTCCGAAACGAATCAGGTGACTCTTCCTCTTCAGACTCCCAGACCGACTCCGAGGAGGAATCGGTGGGGTCGGCTCGGGCAGGCGGAGGCGTCGGCCGCCCCGACACCGAGGGAGTCGGCGTCGACGACCTCGGTCCCGAACGGGAGGCCGAGGGTGACCTCGACCGAGGATCGACTCGAGTTCGCATGGACTCGAGGATCGGCTCGGTCTCCGGGGTCGACTTAGACGTCGACGTCCCGGCGGTCTGGGCAGTGGCGCCAGCGAGGCTAGCGATCAGTGCCCGCTGCTGGTCCATGAAGGCAGATAGTCTGCTCTCCAAGGCCGTCAACCTGAGTCCGACCTCAGGTGACCCAGCAGCCCCCGACGGTGGACCTCTCGAAGGCGAGTCCAGGAGGACTACAGGACTTACCCGAGCAGGCAACTCCGACTCCAGACGAGGTCGCTTCGGGAGGTGCTCCTTCTCCAAAGACCCGGGACGGCTATCGGGGCTATGCGACCTGGCCCTCGCAGAGCCAGGAGCGTCCACCGACGCCGCCCTCGCGGGTTTTACCTTCCGTCGATGGTCCCCGGAGGGAGAACCCCTGTCGGAGGAGCTGCGGCGACGGTCAGAGCTGGAACCTCTGGACGCCGAGGCCTCTGACGAGGTCCGGGTACGGCCGGGGTCAGCGAAGATTCTTTCCCGCTGGTGCCGACTCCTTAACGCTTTGGAGGACATTTTGCCACAGGCTCCACAGATCAGTTCTTCGTGATCCGGGCCCAGGCAACGGAGGCAATTATCGTGTGTGTCAGTGAGTGACATATTTCTGTCACACTGAACACACCGCTTGAAACCACTGGCAGCCATCGGGGGAAAAAGGGCCCCTGCAAGGTCAAAGGACCGGGCTGCCAGCGAAAAACCGAAAACGAAACTGACCAAAAATCAGAAAAACCGAAAAAGAAGAGAAGGACTCGCAACGGCGTCGCGAGTCCGGGCAGGAAAAAGACCGGCGTCGAACCGAACGAAAAAAAAGAGAAATAAATCACTAAAATCAACTTTTTCAGCGGGGACACGACGGGTACGTCTGTAGGGCTCCGCGGAAAAAAGAAGACTGGCTAAGATGGCACCCTTGGGCGGGAAGGAGACCGCGCATGCGCGCTGCAATTCCCAAAGGCTTTCTTTGAAAGCTGGGGAAAATTGCTCCGCGAGGGCTCCGTCGGTGCCGACGTCACCCATATGTGAGGACTGACTTCCTGCTTGGTCCTGGAGAAATACCGATTATGGTGTTGGTTCATCAACTACAGAGTAAGAAGGATTGTATAATTGCATCCATGGTGCATTCTTTTTTTATTCTCTGTTATTTCCATTCTGTATACGTTGACTGGCCAGTGTATCTGTTACACTGTCTCTACATGATGATTAAATATAAAAAAATTAGCAATTTAAACAATCCAAAAAGAGACTACAGACAGGCAGAAGGATTTGAGAAAGATGTTACTTTAAATGCCATTCTCATATAAGCCAGTATAGAACTGTACAATATACATGTACATATATATATATATATTTGTATATCAGCAAGGTGAAGAAATACAAGATATCAAAGACTAATCACGTCAATGCATAGCAGCATATAGTTCCAGCATTGTTTGAAAGCTGCAGAGCAAATATTGTTTTAGAAAGAAGGCAAGGATGGCGAGGGTGCACTATGCTGAAGGAATCTCTCAATATCAAGGGGTACAAAAATTGACCTCTGATTCATAGAGTTGTACAGGACTGGTTGCAGTTCTATTGTAGTTTGATGTAAATGTCCTAGCTGCCCACTCCTGTAGTGGGTGTGCTGGGGGTGGGAGGAGGAAGAGCATTCTAAGGATGCTTTGTGCCAGGCTGACGGTGTGCAATTGTGTGTGTTGGGGGAGGGACATCGCTTGCTCTCAGCTGCCTCCATTTTCTTTTTGTGTTTAATGAAAATGTCAAGTAAAAGTTAGATGGATGGAGACTGCTTTTGTGATGTTACATAATAATACCTTAAAATAAAGAAACTGATCACCGTTACAACATCATGCAACATGCATATAGTGTTGTGCCTGAGTACTGCTGGCATTCACTCTTACTCTTGAATTTTTTATTGGCAAAGGAGGCTACACCCTTACTCAGTATTCACAAACAGGTAGAAAAGTGCAAGCCAGAACTGCAAGGAGACATCTTTCACATTCTGCACATATTTGGGTCCAAATGGTTGCGTTCTAGGCCGCCATATCCAGCTGTAGGTATGCTAGTGACCACGTGGCTCCATGCCATGTCCCAACCCCACCCACCACCCACCACCCTTCTCAGTGGCAGCTGAATCAGGCTCAGAGCCCATTACTTGCTTCCAGAATTAGCGAAACCTAGCCTAATGCATGCTGTCTGCTCTGCTAGACAAGTTATCACTGGCTAAGCCCTGCTCTGCATCAGTCCCATTCCTGGCAGAAGCCCCAGCCTAGCTCAGTAACTTTACAGTCACAACCCTTGAGCCCCCTCATGGCAGTTTCAGCTAGTCTGCAGCTCCTCTTCTGACTGGAGTGCAACCTGCATGTTCATGCACATTAAGAAGAACAGAAACACAGAGGTGATAACAGCTGCTTTCACTTTTTTATGACATATGCCTAATAAGGGCCCTCTCTCAGAATTCAGATCTTACCCATCAGGATTACTGGTATTACTGTTGTCTGCAACATGCCTTTGTGCTGGTTTCATGGATGGCTTAGAGGTGGTTAATTCCCCATCCCACCACTGCTCAGACCATAGCAATACAGAAAAATTGCCCAGCCCCGTAAGGTCACTAATGCATTGTATATTCCTTTTCACAGGCAGTCAAAGTTTAAGGAAGGTTTAGGAAGACTAGGTCTGGGTCTCTCACCCACTGAAGTATGTAGGGGAAGGTGTGCAGAATACCAGTGCAGGAACACAGGAGGGAGGGCATCCCCTACTCAGCCCTCTGACCTGCAGAAGTCCCCCCCCCCCCCCTCCTAGGAAAGCAGCCCTGATAAAGCAGGAAATAATACAGATAAAGACAAAAGTTGCCTGCAGCAGGCATGGGACCACTAACCATTTTTTCAGTGGAGAGCTGTAATTTCAGTATACAGCTTCTGGCTCCTGCAAACTACCTCACTGGATCCCACTGAACTATACGGACTGACATGGCAAAGCATAAAGCAACCCAATGCTACTCCCCAACTAGATGTGTGATGCTGCCCTGAGTAAGGATGTGCCCAGATAACAGCTGAGCAATAATATTAGTATGAAACGCACCTTCTGGAGCAAAGAAAACTGAACGATACAGAGGAGAGAGATCTGGCCAATAAAAACAAAAAGCCCCCCCACGCATTAAGGTAAAACCTGCAATATGAATGTACCTAACCGTGGAATTATACTTCACCCTTTTCAAATTCCTCCTTCTATATACATTAAAAAAGAAATGATTTGACATTGCACTTGAAATCTATCATTTTTGTTGTTCTAGATTCCTCTACACCTTACCACTATGTCAATTTTGGTGTGCCTGCCCAAGAAATACATTGTTTTATTAACCAAAGTAGATTTACAAAGAATTTGTTTTTTCACATCTAATAACATTATACATTTTTTGCCCCTGCTTTAGTTCAAAATCATATCCAGAAAGTGTCCGCCGCCAAAAAACAAACCGCTTCCATGTAAGGAGTCTGCAGAGGTATGCTGGGAAAACATTGCTGTCTGTGGGCACATTTAGGGCTTGAGTCACGGTGCAGCCAGGTGCTATAAGAAGGGGTTGGTGACTGCTGCTCTTGATACAAAGGGACCTGGAGCAGCTGCAGGCTAGAGACAGAGAGAGGGTGGCAGAGCATCAGAGAACAATTGCTGAACGTTAATGCTACACATTCCACAACCTTGCTTCTAACATTCGATCATTTTTCAGCGAGACAATTCAATGACCACCACTGACCTATTGTAATAGCTTCCTGGTGCATATCTTGAACCCCATAACTCTTTCTTGCAACTATGCTGAGCCAGTCTTTCCAGTCACACAGTGGGAAAATGTAATAGCATCCCCTGGTGGACTGTTTTGTTAAAATTCTACTGCTATAGCATGAAACATTTTAAGTTAGTGTGGGGGACCTAACAGCATTTTACTCACCACACAGATTCTAGCCTAAGGAGAATAACTTCTACAATTGTGAGGACAGACATAAAGGCTAACAAATAAAAACAAAAATATGTATATAAAAGTGATATATTTTTTTGGACTAACACTATTTCTTGACTAACTTTTAGGACTCATAACCCCTTTCTCAGGTAGAGCAGAATGACCAAATAGTGTAGTTGCTTACCTGTAACAGGAAGTCTCCCTAGACAGAGGGTATATGCAGCCACACTTGATAGGTGATGTCTCTGATGTCGCCTTGTGCTGGGCTTTCCCCAGCTCAGAGAAGTCTTGACTTCTGAGCATGCGTGCATACCTTTTCACCCAGAGATCCCACCAGTTCATGACAGTTAAGCCAATTCATGACATAGTTGAGAGTAAAGTATAATGGAAAAGTCCATATTGCAAAAACATGTAAGAATATGTGTCTGAGGCCATGACACATTCTGGCACCTCATTTCTTAGTATCTCACTGGTTTTCCTTTTTTTTTTTTTTTGTTAAGTTTTAGTTAGGAAGGTGGGCAGGTAGGTGTGACTGCCTACACCTGCTCTGTATGGAGAACCCCCATTACAGGTAAGTAGCTACGCTTTCTCCACAGACAAGCAGAGGTGGACATAGGCATACTTGATAGGCGAGTCCAGAGCTGAAGGCTGCTTCAGAGTCTTCCAAGGGTGCAGCTTGGCATTCCTGGTATGGAGGAGATGGAAGCACAGATAGCTAAGAAGTAAAAAGGTTCCAGAGGACCACCTGTCCAAAAGTGAGCTCCTGAGTAGACACGTAGTCCAAACTGTAATGCTTCGTAAAAGGTATGGATGGAAGTCCAAGTGACTGCTTTGCAGATGTCCTGTGCAGACAGAGGCTAGGCTGGCTATGTGGGCTACCACAGCCCATAAGTTGTGCAGCCCACTGCAGCCGGGCGATTGTTCTTGAGTCTGTGGGGCTTGTTTACAAAGCCACAGTAGCGGTTTCCGATCATTATCAGAGCCACGGCCCCAATAACGAGCGGAAACCGCTACCGCGGCTTTGTAAACAAGCCCCTGTGTGTAGTAGAATAAAATGTAGTCCAATATCCAGGAGGAGATGATCTTCTTTGATATCAGTCATTCTGGGTTATTTGGATTAAAAGTGAGAAATAGTTGTGAAGAAGTATGCAAAGTTTGGGTTGCCTGACTACAGAACAAAAGGGCTCATTTGCAATCCAAGGAATGAAGGGCCCTTCTGAAGAGTTTGCAGGAGCATCTGGAAAAAAACACAGAGAACGATGGTTTGATTGAGATTAAATTCGGAGACTATCTTGGTCAAGAATTTTGGATGCGTGTGAAGGATGATGCAATTATGGAAGAACTGTGTGAACAGGGGGGTAGTGAACCAGTGCTTGAAGCTCACTGATGCGTCGTGCTGAGGTTATTGCCACAGGAAGGCAGCCTTCCAAGTAAGATACTTCAGAGAGGCCGAAGCCAGGGGCTTGAAGGGAGGTTTCATAAGCTCTAACAGAACGATGTCAAAGTCCCACACTGGAAGAGGATGTTTTACTGGAGGCTTGACATTCATGAGGCCTTTCATGAACCTTGATTCGAGGAGATGACTGGAGATGGGCTTCCCATTGACTGGCATATGGGAAACTGCTATAGCCGCAAGATGATATCATCTAACGTTGTCTGCGGGCCCAAATGGGACAGCTGGAGAAAGTAAAGAAGGACCTGATCCAGGGGGACAAAAAAAATGGGTCTAAGTGCTTTTCCCTAGCCCAGGTGGAAAAGCAGGACCACGTCTGTTAGGAAAGTCATGTTGCTGACTTTCTGGTAGCTAGTATTTACATCTTGCACCTTGTCTGGCAGCACAAAGATCGCATGCTTTCTCCAAGCTTCTAGGGATAAACTGCTGAGGTTGCAGTGTAGCAGAGCTCACTGATTCTGACTGAGGAGGAAGGGATCCATGCCCAGTGGTTGGGGGTAGTCCTGCATTATGGCAAGGAGATCTGGATATCAGGCTTGTTATGGCCACTGGAGGGCTATTAAGATGAGATTGGCCCTGTCCTCCCAGGCTTTGATCAGGACTCAACTGATGAGAGGAAATGGGCTAAAAGTAAATAGCAACCCTTGACTCCAACTTATGGCAAAACCATCATGGATCCAATGGTGTGGATTTGGTGAAATGAACAGAAAAGTGGACATTTAGCATTCTTGGCAGTAGCAAATACATTTATTTCTGGCATGCCCCACCTCTCAAAGAGTCTGTGAGCGACTGCCTGGTCCAAGGACCATTTGTGAGGATCCAAGAGTCTACTGAAGGTGTCTGAGTTGTTTTTGAAATCCTGGTAGTTAAGTTGCTTTGAGGGAGGTGTGCATGGAGTAAATCAAGAGCCAGAGCCGGCTGGCTTCTCAGCAGAGTTGGAGAGATCCTGTTCCTCCTTGCTTGTTGATGTAAAACATGGTGACTGGGTTGTCAGTCTGTATCAAGAAGATCCTGTGGCTGGCCCAGTGGTGAAAGATAGTTAAGGCACAGAAGACTGCCTGATGCTCCAAGGCACTGATGTGGAAAGAATGCTCTTGTACCAAACATACACCCTGCGTGGACAGATGGAGAAGATGTGCTCCCCAACTGTATGTTGTGAGGGTGAGATAGTATCGCAGTTCTTGAAATAGACATCCTTTTGACAGATTGGATGGGTTGGTCCACCATTGCAGACTCTGAAGAAGGTGTTGATAACTTATACTCACAATGGGAATCCTTCTGTGAAGAGACTGGGCATGCTGATTCTAGTTCAACCAGAGTGGCCATTGTAAGAGTCACATTTAGAGTCTCACTAGAGGAACGACATGGACAGATGCTGCCATTGGTCGAGCAGCTGAAAAATGGTGTGAGCAAAAGCAACTGGGAGACGCTACAGAATGGTGATGAGGCATCAAAGAACTGAGGCTCTGTTGACTGGAAGGTACGCCTTGCCGTCCACTATGTTTATCAATGCCCCTATAAAGCATAGGCTTCAAAGGGGCTCCAACTTGGATTTCTGGGCGTTGACCAGGAATCTGATTGATTGTAGAGTGCTTATGATGGCCTGCAGGACAGGCTGTGCCGCTGTAGCAGAGGAAGCTGATATTAGCCAGTTGTTGAGGTATGGGTAGATAGTGTCCCTACAGATGCAGATGTGCCGTGACTACTGATAGGCACTTTGTAAAGACACATGGTGTGGCCTTGAGGCCAAAAGGAACTTGGTACTGAAATGCTCCCTCTTGAACTTGAAACAAAGATTTTGCCAATGCAGAGGGGGTGGATGGGTATAGGCATCCTTGAAACCCAGGGAGGCTAACCAATCATTGCGATGAAGCAAGGGGAGAATAGTACTGAGAAGTTCATCTTGAATATTTTCCTTTTGATGTAAAGGTTGAGTTCACGCAAATCGAGAATGGATTGTAGACTGCCTGTCTTCTTTGGGATAAGAGAAAATCAAGAGTAGAACCTCTGATTGTGCTGTTTGTGAGGTACTGGCATTATCAACTGCTTGTGTAAGGGCTCTGAGATTTCCTGCTCCAGCAGACACTGATCTGGAAGAGACTTTGTAGGCAGGGCAGGGTGGGATGGTGGTAGTTTTGCAAAGTTGATTCTGTATCCACCCCCCCCCCCCAACTATGTTGAGGACCCAGCCATCAGTAGTTATGGATTACCAAGCCTCCCTGAAGTGCTGAATCCTGCCTCCTACTGGTAGCTTTTCAAAAACTGGGATTAGTCTTGGGAATAGGTTTCAAGGTCTGCACGTTCCTCTCCTGTGATCTGAAGCACTGAGCATAAGCGGGACCAGAGAAGCATTGTGGTTGCTGCCAGGGATAGAGCTGGAACCATTGATGAGGGTAAAATTGTTGGAAATATTGGTAGTGGTAGGCTAATCTAAATTGAGATAACTGAGATCAATGAGTCCATGTAGCATCTTTGGAATTAGCAGAAATAGAGGAAAAGCGTAACGGAGGCCTGTGTTCCATGGGATGGCAAGTGTTTTAATTTTTTATTTGCTCTGGATATGGACACATGGAGCAGAACTACAAGCATTTAGTATTGTTCTTCACTGCAAAGAGATATACATATATCTGGGGTTCCTAATGTCCGAAAGAGGTGGGTTGTAGCTCTCTAGTCAAGGGACCACTTGTGTGGATCCAGATGGTGGCTGAGCGAGTCTACTAGTTTATTCCCTTAACTGTGAAGACAGGCCGCTTGGATTGTAATATGTATGGAGCATGCAAAATCCCAGATTTTTTTTATGTTGAGGTATAAAGGGAAGAATCCTGATTCCCCTTCCTTGTTGATGTAAAACATTGCTACTTGGTTGTCCGTTCTGACCACATCCAATGGTGGAGGCACCCACGGTCAGAACGATGGCTGGTGGGAGTTTTGTGAACAGGTGTCCAACAAGGAAATTGTTGGGGGGCATCCACAAGTTGAATAGCATATCACTGATTAAATGATGGGAATCTTTTTTTCTGAGGGACTGCCACCACTTATCCCAGTGTAGCTTTAGATACCACTGCTGTGGTCTCATTTGGAGCTATGCCAGAGGCAGAACATACACTGCTGCAAACATGTGCGCCAGAAGTTTGAGGAAAAATCAAGCAGCAATGTATGAATTCTGGTTGAGGCGTGACTAGTTGAAGGATCATATCTGCCCTTTCCTTTGGAAGGTATACCTTTTCATGCTCTGTATCTTTTTTTAGCTTTAATAAAAGTAATGGCTTGAGTTGGCACAAGGGCTTATTTTTCTTTGTTAATAAAGAAACCCAGATTCTAGAGAAGTAGAATGGTTTCCTGAGTGAAGAGGCTTAATGATTCTTTGCTTGAGGCTGATATTAGCCAGTCATCCAAGAAAAACATAAATGGCCCCCTTTGCATAACTGAGCTGCTACTACTGTGAGACAGTTTGTAATGACTCTGGGAGCTAATGAAACATTAAAGCATAGTTACCTGTAAAGGGTGTTCTCCAGGAACAGCAGGAATCAGTTCACATATGGGTGATGTCGGCACTGATGGGAGCCCGTACAGAGCATTTCCCCAGCTTTCAAAGAAAGCCTTTGAGAATGCCACCATGCATGCGTGGTCCCCTTCCCGCCCAAGGGTGCCATCTTGATCAGTCAGATGACAGCTCAGGCAAAGGAAAAAAAATACCAAGAACAGTGGGCAACTCCAAGGGGAGGCAGGTGGGTTGTGAGGCTTGATTCCTGCTGTCCCTGGAGAACACCTTTTACAGGTGAGTAACTACGTTTTCTGCAGGAACAAGCAGGAAGTCAGCCCTTACATATGGGAATACCCAGCTACAGGCTACTGAGGACCCATAGGAAAAATGCCACAGCAAGCTGTGAGCAGAAATTGGTAACCAAAGACAGGCTGAGGACCCCGGGTCGCCGGAAGACCACACTCCTTGTAGCCGCAGAAGAAGGGTCGAAAGGCCGGAGTTGCCTAAACCCTGAACAGGTTACGGAGTACGGCCTGGCCGAAGGCACTGTTCCAACGGGACTCCCTCTCCAGGCCGTAATGCATTGCGAAGGTGTTAGTCAAAGACCAGGTTGCGGCCCGACAGGAGCACGGAGCGCAGATGTGCCACTTACGCTGCCCTCGCATGGACACCGTATGCCATGACTCGGTGGTCCAGCAGTAGCCCAGCCTGAGCCTGGGCAAATGCGATGCAATCCACCACCCAGAGGGAAAGGGTCCGCTTAGTGACCGCGAGTCCCAAACGGGCAGGGTTGTTGGAGACGAAGAGCCACTCGGACCTGTGTGCGCTGCAGGTAGAAGGAGAGAGCTCTCCTACAGTCAAGAGTGTGGAGGACTGCCGACGCCCGGTCAGCGTGAGGTTTCGGAAAGAAGGTCGGTAGCACTATCTCCTGGTTGAGGTGAAAATCTGAGACCACCTTCAGAAGAAACTTGGGGTGCGTTTGGAGAACCACCCGGTTCCCGTAGAACCTCATGTAGGGAGCGTCGGCCATCAGGGCCTGGAGCTCACTGACCTTCAGCCGAGGTGAGGGCTACCAGAAAAACCACCTTCCCAGAAAGGTGCCGAAGCGAGCAAGACACCATCAGCTCGAAGGGCAACTGTGTTAGACGCTTGAGGACAATACCGAGATCCCACTCCGCTGGAGGCGGACGGATGGGAGTCCTGGAAAGAAGCAGCCTGCGCATGAAGCGGGAAACCAACGATTGGCCCAAGAGGAGTCCGCCCTCTTCTGGGTGGTGGTTGGTTGAGATTGTGCTCAGGTGGACCCTAACCGAGTTGGACTTTAGGCCCGCCTGCAAGAAATGGAGCAGGCACTACAGGATCAGGAGGGTGGGGCAGGAAAACGGGTCGACCTGTACCTCTGAGCACCACACCGAGAACCAACACCATTTAAAGGCGTAAGCCCTCCTAGTCGAGTCCTTGCGCAAGGCCAGCAATATGTCCTCGATCTCCACCGGGAGGCGAAGAGGGGCTAGCGTGACCTGCTCAGCCGCCAAACTGTGAGGGACAGAGATCTCAGGTTTGGGTAAAGCAGGAGACCCTCCTCCTGTGTCAGCAAGCCCAGCGTGCTGCCAATGGGAACCGGAGGCTCCAACGAGAGGTGAAGCAACAGCGGGAACCAGGGTTGCCAAGGCAAACAAGGGACCACAAAGATCACAGAGGCCCTGTCCCGCTGAATCTTAAGAAGGGTCCGTGCTATGAGCGGGGTGGGAGGGAATGCATATAGGAGGTCCTGCGTCCATGGCAGCAGGAAGGCATCGAAGGCTACCCTGCTCGGGTGGGGAATTAAGCCGCAGAACTGCAGGAGCTGCAAATTCGTGGGGCTGGCGAACAGGTCCAGGACCGGAGTCCCCCAGCGCCAGAACAGCCACTGCACTGTCTACAGGCAGAGATGCCACTCGTGTGGCTGGAGGATCCGACTCAGTTTGTCCACCAGGACATTGTCTTGACCTGGGAGATAAGTAGCCCACAGGACTATGCCTTGGCGGGTCACAAAGGACCATGCAGCCTCTGCCTGGAGGCGGTAGCTTTAAGAGCCGGTGCCCCCCTGCTGTTCATATACAACACTGCTACCCGGTTGTCCATCTGGACAAGCACCATCTGATGGTGAACACAGTGCCTGAACTCCTGGAGGACGAGGAGATCCGCTCGGAGTTCGAGGAAGTTGATCGGTAGCCGGGACTCCTCGAGGGACCATGTCCCTTGTGTGCGGAGCTCGCCGCAAGTGTGCTCCCCAGCCCGATAGAGGCATCCATGGTCAAGACCACATCATGCTGTGGAGCCTGGAACGGCATGCCTTGGAGCAGGTTTCGGGTATCCCACCACCAGTCGAGGGACTTGGACAGCTGGGGAGTGATCGAGACAGCATCCCGGAGACGGCCTGTCGCCTGAGCACGAAGGCACCACTGTGCTCACATGTGCACACAGGCGTCGAGGACGACATGGACCGTTGAGGACATCTGGCTGAGAAGATGGAGCACTGCTTGAACCAAAACTGCATCTTTATTTACTCTTTATCTTTATTTACATGATTTGATTGACCATCAGGGCGGTGCACAATACAAAAAAAATAAGGCTGCAGGAAACAAAGTCAGAAAGGGAACGCCAAAAATCGACAGGACAGGAGAGACTGATTAAAGGCAGAAAAGAGGAAAGGCCCAGGGGGGCAGGAGGACAAAAGGGCAGAAGGGAAAAGGGAAGCGGACCAGCGGGGGGAGGGTTATGAAGGGCGGAGGGCGAGGCTCTGTGATGGGACACCACCGTCCGGGGGGGGGGGGGGGAAGATCGAAAGCCTGGCAAAAGAGGTGAGTCTTGAGGAGAGTCTTAAAGCGGAGATAGGATGGTTCTAGACGAAGGGGCAAAGGGAGTGAGTTCCAGAGAGCAGGACCCAAAAAGAAAAAAGCGGAGTGACGTGTCAGTTCAAGGTGGGCCTGGGCAGGGGAAGGGAGAAAGAGGCGGTTACCGTGGGCCGATTGGAGAAGACGTGGGGAGGGCTGGAGGTGGATAATGTCCGACAAGTATTGGGGGGTGCTGGAGTGGATAGCTTTGTGAGTGAGGATGAGCACTTTAAAGACAAAACTGAACTTGACCGGAAGCCAGTATAAGGTGAGAAGGCAGGGAGACACGTGAGAGCGAGCTGGGGAACCAGTGACAAGACAGGCGGCGGCATTTTGTACTAGTTGAAGGCGTCGAATCTGAGAGGAGGGGAGGCCTGCATAGATGGCATTACAATAGTCTAGCCTGGTCATTACCAGGGACAGGATGAGGGTAACAACAGAGGAAGGGGGGAGAAAGGGTTTGACGGCCCGGATCCGACGTAGATGGAAAAAAGAGGTTCGTGGTGCTGAACCGCGGAGGCCAGAGCGATGAGGCGATCTGCCCTGTCCTGGGGAAGGAAGGCCGTCACTTGCTGAGTGTCGAGGCACGTGCCAATGAACTCCAAGGATTGGACTGGAGTGAGGTGAGATTTTGAGTAATTCATCACAAAGCCGAGGAGATGGAAAGTACAGGCCGCAGCCCACTGTGCTTCGTCGGCCGTCTCCCCTGTAACGAGCCAGTCATCCGGCTCCGAGAGGTGAGCCTCCTCTGCCGATGTGTCTGTGACAAGCCAGTCAACCAGGTAAGGGTAGACGGATATGCCCTGTAGCCAGAGGTGGGCTGCGGCCGCTGACAGACATTTCGTGAAGAAACGTGGGGCATACGCGAGCCCGAAAGGAAGCACTCTGTATTGGAAGTGCTCCCCTTGCACCCTGAAATGCAGGTATTTCCTGTGCTTGGGGTGGACCGAGATTGTGAGCATAAGTGTCTGAGATCCAAGGAGCATAGCCAATCGCCCTGCCGGAGGAAGGGCGGCAGGACGCCAAGCAATAGCATCCTGAACTTCTCCTGCATCAGAAATTTGTTCAGATTCCCGAGATTGAGGATGGGGCGCACCCTGACCTCAGAGGTGCAGCGAAACTCTCTCAACTGCCTGTTGACCAAGGAGGTTGATCAGCTCTTGCTGCAAGCAAGCCTGGGGAAGCCAAGTAGGCTCTGCTGGGGAAAAGGGAGGAGGGAGTCTGTCCAGACGAAGACTATAACCGTCGCAGATTACCTGAAGGACCCAGGTGTCCGATGTAATGGCTGCCCATTCGGGGGTGAAAAGGGACAGCCACCTTCCCACGGGTGGAGGTGCTGCCCAGAGGCGAGAGGCTATGCACTTGGCGTCAAAACTCCAGGGCTGGCTGGGGCGGCACCAGTGGTTGAGCTTTGGGCCCCTTCAGTTTCCGGTGACCCTGAGCTCCTCCTTTGCCCTGGCCGCTGGGCATCGGCGCTGGGGCAGGCGGATAGGGTGGGTATCCCCAGTAGGGGAGCCCGTTCCTCTGGAAGAAGGGCTTCTTGCTGTGTTTCTTCCGTGGAAGAGAAGAAGTTTTACGAGAGAGACGGGTGCAGGTCATGAACTCAGTCTCTATCTCGGCTGCCTTGTCCTCCATGAGTTTGCCGAAAAGTTGTTCGCTGAGGCAGGGGACATCCTGGAGCTTCTCCTGGACCCACTGTTCCAGATCTGAAGAATGGAGTCATGCTTGACGCCGGGGTCCAATGCCGGCTGCTGCCACATGGGTGGAAGACTCGAACCCATCGTATGCGGCACGGGAAAGGTATTTTGAGCAGTCCGCAACCAAGCTCAGGAGGGTCTCAAATCTGAGGAGGTGTTCGCCTCCGAGACCTGCGGAGAAACCGCCGAGCTCTTTAGGGAGGTCGTGAAGGAACATCTCCATATATTTATTTTTTATTTATTTAACAAACTTTTATATACCGCAGCCTTCCGTTGATCAGGTGCGGTTTACAAATAACAGTTGAGGAGACAGAATGGCATTTCTGTTTACATTGAACATTATATGAACTATATACATGAACAATTTAACTTTTAAATTTTTAAACTTTGGAGACTATGTACAATTTACAATTTAAACTATGTACAATTAACTATGTACAGTAAGTTCAACAGTATCAACATCAAGTTGGTATGCCTGGATGCGGCACACCAGCATGGATCCCTGGTAAGCCTTGCGCCCGAGGGCGTCCAGAACACGGGGTTCCCTATCAGGCAGGACCGAAGAGTACAACTTTGGGCTCTTCTGCTCCCGCATCGCGGATTCAACTACCATGGAGGTATGGGGAAGTTGAGTCTTCCAGAACCCTGGGCCACGCTGGACCCTGTACATGGCATCGAGTCTTTTACTAACAATCGGGACCGAGGTGGATGTTTCCCACATGTGGAGGAGCAGCCGGGTCAGGATGGATGGTACCAGGACCGTGAGGGACTCCCTAGGGGGAGATTCATATTACAAGATGTCGAGTTCCTTTGCCCTCGGCTCTTCCTTGATCTGTGTGTGCAGATTAAGGGCTCGAGCCATATCCTGCACAAACACCAAAAAGGAGGTATCGTCGGAGGGTGACCACCTTTGCGAAGCGGATGGGGACGGGTCAGAAGGAAGGTCCCTATGGGTGTAGGTTTCAGGGGACGTGTCCCCATCCGATTCCCAGCTGGAGAGGACCGAAGAGAACTCAGTCGGGCTGATCCCCATGTCCAATAGCCAAGGCCCGCTTGGAGCCAGAGGCACTGACTCTGGAAGACATCTCCCCCGAGGAACGGGACGACGAGCAAGACCAGTGCCGAGGACCCTTACGAGGCCCACGGCTATCGGGGGTGTCAAAGGCTGTTTTCAGGACCCCCATCGAGGGACCCTTGGTCTCGAGGCGCGAACTAGCTGTGCTGGGTAAAAGTGCCTACTGGGCAGCTAGGAAGGCAGTAACGCTGTGCTCCAGTGCCAGCATACAGGTCCCTGTGCCATCGACACCGGGGTTACCTGGTCTGGCGTGGAGGAGAAGGGGTCTTGCCGTGACGACCCTCAGAACGGGCGCCATCGCCGGAGGCCTCCATATCCATACGAGGTACCTTTCGAGGCCGCTCCTTATCAGACTCTCGAGAATGCCAAGGAAGGCTAAGGGAACGAACGTGAGACCGCTCGTGCTTGTCTGGAGCCCCCGACAGTGACTGAGGTCGTCTTCTTCTTTCGCAGTTCCACCTCAGGCGAACCCTGATCGGAGTGATGCCTGGGGCACAGGGTCACTTTGGGGGACTCACGCAAGAGATGGATCGACGTGGCGAGGTGCCACCGGGGACCCCGGGGCTGCCTTACGGAAAACGTCATTGGACTTCTGCTTACGGACATTTTCTTACAGAGCAAGCAGAGTTCTGGGTTGTGGTCGGCCCCCAGACACCACAGACAACAGTCGTGGGTGTCCATGAGCGACATATTCTTGGAGCATCTGTCACATTTTTTGAAGCCGGTGGTCATGGGGCAAAAAGAGCCCCTGCGAGGTCAGACCCTCGAGGCCAGCGGTTGGGAAAAAAGCCACAAAAAGGGCCCAAAGAGAAAAACACCACTAAGGGAGAAAAAAAGGGATCCTCTGGCTCACCGCCGGAGCAGGGGCAATGGGGAGGACGGGAGAGGACCTGTGCTACCAGAAAAAAGGGTCAAAAGGCCGGAGAAGCAAAACTTTTTCCAAGGGTTGAGGATGTGTGTCCGAAGGGCTCTGCGGAAAAAGGGAGACTGAGCAAGATGGCATCTTTGGGCATGAAGTGGACCACGCATGTGTGGCAGCAATCCCAAAGGCTTTCTTTGAAAGCTGGGGAATTGCTCCACGCAGGCTCCGTCGGTGCCGACGGCACCCATAGGTGAGGAATGACTTCCTGCTTGTTCCTGGAGAAT
Source organism: Ichthyophis bannanicus (assembly GCA_033557465.1). Classification (NCBI taxonomy): domain Eukaryota; kingdom Metazoa; phylum Chordata; class Amphibia; order Gymnophiona; family Ichthyophiidae; genus Ichthyophis; species Ichthyophis bannanicus. The sequence goes on from CM066048.1 coordinate 80,227,956, forward strand.
TCGACTTTCATACTTTAGACACATCATGTGAAGAGAGAGATCATTAGAGAAAGACATCATGCTTGGCAAGATAAAAGGTCAACGCAAAAGAGGAAGGCCAGCAATGAGATGGATCGATACAATAACAGCAGCTATGGGTGCCAGTCTGTCAACAATGAACTGCCTGACTGAAGGCCGAACACAATTTAGGACAACTATCCAGAGGGTCGTCATGAGTGGACACTGACTCGACGGCACTTAACAACAACATTGAAGCCTGGATGGAACGGCATGCAAAGGCATCGAGGGTTCTCTATTCCCTACCCGGGAGTATGGAGGAGTGGTTCTTGCCACTCTTTATCCTATGCATCACTGATTCAACTACCATAGAATGCTGTGGTAATTGCGGCTTCTGAAAGCTTGGGCATTCCAGTACTTGATACATGGTGTCCAGTCTCCTACTGATAGGTGACACTGTAAAAGGGGTTTTCCACGTACGAAGCATGACGTTGTGAAAAATGTGATGTACTGATAGGATAGCCGCTTCCTTTGGGGCACTTAGATACTGGAGGATTTCCAGTTCTTCTGCCCTTGACTCCGGTTCCACTGCAGCTGTAATCGATAAGCCTGCTGCCATGTCCTGGATAAATTCCTGGAAGGACATATCTTTCAATGGGGACTTCCTACAGGTACTGATACTGGGAGAAGAGGGTTCTGAGGCAACCTCCTGGAACTCGGTGAAGTCAAAGGAGCAATGATCGGAATTGGAGGACTTGTATTCTGGCGAGTATCAACGGTATCTATGCTCTTGTGATCGGTGTCGTCAATACAGAGAACCCTCCTCATCCTCGTGGCACTGCTCTGGGAGAGGCACGTGCACCTCAGATGCAGCCGGTACCAACCTGGTCGATACTGGAGCTGGAGTGCAGGGAACGGGAGTATCGGGAATCGGTAGGGAGACCGATGTTGATGCCGATGCAGGTAGTCCTCGAGTTATTGGTTCTGTGGAGACCGATGCTGCGAGGAGTGCTGCTAATGTCCTCTCCATGAAGAGCATGCACTGGTCCAAGGAGATTGCCAGTGTCTAGTCCAATGAAAGAATAGGGCTAACTGCCACCATACCAGAACATGGCACTAGGGCCTCCCAGATCCCCTTAGAGGCTTTTGAGGATGATTCCTCCTGCCAGGGATGCTTGGCTGGGCGGCCAGAATCTGAGGAGGCCCTCGGAGAGTGTCGGTGTTTGGAGCAGGACCTCTCCCTCAATTCGCGGGACCTCTCTTTCGAATCCCAAGGTGTCTTCGATATGTATCAATTTTTTGTGAGTCCTTTTTGGATACTGTTTCATGTTTTGAAGTCTTGGATACCTTAGATGCCTGGAAGGCTGACGAAGCCTTCGAGGATATTGATGACAGGGATATCGTATTTTTAGCCTGCTTCCCCCGACCCCTCTTGGTCATGAGCTTACAGAGGGAACAGGCATCTAGTAAATGATTGGGACCAAGGCATTTTAAGCACCCGTCATGTCTGTCTGTGACAGAGATAGTGCTGGAGCACTTGGTACACTTCTTGAATCTGCTGGTTTCTCCATGGTGAAGATGGTAAGCTTAAGGTCTAATCAAAAAATGTTTGAAAGAATTTTGAAAAATAGTTAAAAACGAATTAAAAAGACTACAGGAATTGCATACATGATGCCAGTGGGTGAACGAAAAGGCAGAAGCGCTTTTAAGAGGATTTCTCTGCAGTGATAGGAATTTTATCCTGCTGACTCCACAGAAAAAGAAGAACTGAAGAGGAGTTTGGAGAGAGGGAAGGCAGTTGAGCAGGCGCAATGGAATGCTCCCAAAGGCTTTCCTACTGGATGCTGGGGAGCATTCCCACACGAGCTCCATTGGTTCCAACATCACCCATATGTGAAGACTAGATTCCTGATTGTTCCTGGAGATTAAAGTGACACCTTTTTATTGGCCTAATTTAATACATTTTTAAATTAGCTTTTGAAGGTTAAAACACTCTTCCTTAGATCAGAACAATATTTATTTATTTATTTAGACAGTTTTGTATACCGCCTTATCCTTTAATCAAAGCGGTCACAACACAATTGGGGGATACATTTAACACACAAGGATATGAGACACATACACTAATACTTACAGGGAACATGGGCAATGGAGGGTTAAGTGGCTTGCCCAAGACCACAAGGAGCATCTGTGGGACTAGAAACCCCAGTCCTTCCGGCCCAAGGTTGCTGTCCTCTAGTGGGATTTGAACCCCTGACCTTCCGGCCTGAAGTACCTTGCCCCAACCACTAGGCTACTCCTCCCTTATATATAATATTAGCAACAGATGATAAAATACCATACTATATAGGTGAATCAAAGCATTTCATTGATAACAGGGGAAGGGAAAGGGGGATGGATGACTGATCAGGAGGTGACCAGGCTGTAAATATTTATAAATTTATAAATGTGACAGGCAGCCCAGTCTTTGTTGTGTCCTGTCTGGCCTGACCAAGTGTCTTACCTTCATTTCAAAAATTTTAAGTTCTTGGAAAAGATTTAAATTTTTCCTTCAGGACCCTCACCATAACATCAATGCTATGGCTTTGATCCTGTGAAGTGCTGACCAACTGCGGAGGCAGAAATCACACCTTGGTCTGTTCTATTCTGCGTTATCATAGGGTCTGTGAGAATTCATTTTGATCTTTACCATTTGGTTTCTCTCTCCAATGTAGCTCCCCCCTTTGTATATTTTCTGCACCGACTCATGTAAACCACATTAGAGGAACAGCATGATCTAATGTAGTTAGTGGGATGGGAACAGTTGGGGGATTTTTATTTATTTTATTTATTTAACAGTATTTCTAAACCGCCTTATCTTAATAATCAAGGTGGTATCACAGCAAACAATCAGGTCAAGTGAGTGTGTTATACATGCAGTGGGGGGAAATTGAGTGTGTGTTGTGTTGTGTGCTAGATTGGTGTGAGCTATTTACAGAGTGGGCTATATACAGTGGTGCAAAAACAAGTTCCATGCATACATTGGTTAGGCGGGATCATGTGCTGTTGTTCATTCTCTGAAGTTATGTGATGTGTCCATAGTGTTCTATGAACAGTATGGTTTTCAGCTGTTTTCTGAAGTCTTTTAGGTCTGTAGTGGCCCTCAAGTCGTCCGGGAGTTTGTTCCATATTGTTGGAGCGGCCATTGAGAGTGCTCTGTCTGTTGTGTCCTTGCGTGTGTGTTTGTATTCACTTGGGGTGCTGACTCTGTTGTGGGTTTGTTTTCTTCTGGGACGCGTACTGGTGTCTGATTGTATGAGGGTGTGTAGGCTGTTGGCTGATGTATGGTGTTTTATCTTGAATATGTTTATGATAGTTTTTATATTTGATGCGTGCACCGATTGGAAGCCAGTGTAAGTCCTTTAAGGTGGGTGTGATGTGCTCCTGTCTTGCAGTTCCTGATATGATTCGTGCAGCAGTGTTTTGTGCTAGTTGTAGAGGTTTGAGGGCTTGTTTCGGTAGGCCAAGGTATATCGGATTGCAGAAGTCCAGTAGTGGGGTTATCAGTGCTTGACAGACGGTACGGAAGTGTTCCGGGGCAAGGAGCGGCTTTAGTCTCCTGATGATTCGCATCTTGTAGTAGGCTTTTTGGATTGTTTTGTCTATGTGTGGATTGAGATTGAGTTTATTGTCCAGAGTAACTCCGAGGTATCTCACTTCTGATCTTATTGGTATAGTGGTGCTTTGTATCTTTAAATTTGGTGGGTGTATGAAGCTTTGGTTCCGGGTGATGATTAGGGCTTCGGTCTTGTTGTAGTTTATTGCTAGGTTGTTGTTTTGACACCAATTCTCCATTTGGGTGAGGCAGTCTGTTATCTTAGAGAAGTCCGGGTTGTTGATTGATATCGGGGTGTATATCATTATGTCGTCTGCATATATTGTGTATTGAATGTTGTTCTTTTTCATGATGTTGCAAATTGGTTGTATGTAGATGTTAAATAGGAGTGCCGAGAGTGCGGATCCTTGAGGTACTCCCTGTCGGACGTTTATGGGTCGAGAGGTGTTGTGTCCCGACTTGACCTGTAGCTGTCTTTCGGTTAGGTACGAGTGGAACCACTTCAATGTGATACCGTGTATACCAGTGTTCTTTAGTCTTTCCAGGAGGGTGTTGTGGTCCACTGTGTCGAAGGCTGAGGAGATGTCGATGAAGATCATTATGATTCCATTCTTGGTGTTGTCGATTATTCTTAGGATGCTGTCGAAGAGGTAGATCAGTAGCGTTTCGACTCCATGGTTGGGACGAAATCCGTGTTGGTTGTCATCGAGTGTTTCCTGTTTGTCGATGTGTTCCTGAAGTTGTAGTTGGACCGTTTTTTTTTCGATTATTTTTGCAAGGAAGGGTATGCTGGAGATTGGTCGATATGCTGCTGGATCTTTTTTGTCGAGATTTGTTTTCTTCATGATTGGTCTTACTGAAGCAAGCTTTAGTTGCTTTGGCATGAGTCCTTGAGTGAGTGAGTTGTGTATTATTTTATGTATGGTGGGGATGAAGCAGGATTTGGTGGCTTTGAGCCATGACACTGGGCACGGGTCTGTAGGGGCAGTGCTTGTATTGATTGTAGAGATGATGTGAGATATCTGTTCAGTTGAGGGTGAGTAGAATGTGTCCCATGTTTTGGGGTGTACGTCCGACCTGTTGGTCCCACTGGTTGTTGTTCGCTCTGTGGAGTGAAATTTGTCTTTGATGTGATGGGCGAAATCCTGTGGGTCAACTTGTACTTCGCCTTCTGTTTGTTCTTTTGTGAGGATCTTTACTATTTCGAAGAGCTCTCTGGGTTTGTTGATAGAAGTATTTATCATGTTTGTGTGGAATTCCCTCTTTGATTGGTTGATGTGTTCATTGTATTGTTTTTGCTTTGTTAGGTACAGATGCTGGTCGGCGGTTGCTTTGTTTTTTCTCAATCTCCGTTCAATCTTCCTGAGCTCTCTCTTTTCCTTCCGTATTTTTGCTGAGTACCATGGCTTGTTTTGTCTCTTGTTGTGGTGTTGTTTCTTGAACCCGCCACCAGATGGTTTGGCGGCGTTAGCTAGAATGCTGTTCCAGCTGGAGACTTGTTCCTCTAGGTCGGGATCAATGTTCCCTCTAATTTTCTGTAGGCTGTGTGCGCATAAACTATCAGCTGTGCAGCTTTTGAAGGAAGGTTAAATTTTTGTGTGCCACATAACGACACTCGGAGTTATATACTTTAAAATTTAACTACACGTCAGAATACAGTATGTACACCACATTGATTGCACTAGAAAATATTGTACAACTTGTGAAAACCGTAAATACACAACAACTTTTAAATTTTAAGACATCTGTGTTGTTTTCTATCAGAATCAGAACCGTAATTTTTGTGCACTCTGTTGTAAAGTATGTGCGCTCACTCGGCGAGGTGTGTGCGCGCGCACAGTTTAGAGGGAACAGTGGTTGGGATGTAGAAAAGCTGTGGGCAAAACTGAAAGGGGATATTTTAAGGGCAACAAACATTTTTGTTAGGAAAGTAAATGTAAAAGCAAAAAGGAAGCCCCTATGCTCCTCAAAAGAAGCAGCTGAAAAAGAAGGTGGCTTTCAAAATTACAAGAGATCACAGAGAGAGTAAGACAAGCATCAATATTTGGAAAAGCTAAGAGAAGCTAGGAAAGGAGTCGGGAAAGCTGAGATACAAATAGAAGAAAAACTAGCAAATGCAGTAACCTGGGGGTACAAAACATTTTTCAGCTATGTTAGTGAGCAAAGGAAATGCAAAAGTGGTATTGCCAGACTTGAGGTTGAAGGGAACGAATATGTAGAAGCTGAAGAGGATAAAGCGGAATTACTTAACAAATACAGTCAAACCTCGGTTTTCATTTGCCCCGGTTCTCGTACATTGCCTCGGTTTTCAACGTCTTTTTTGACTGAGATTTTGTCCCGGTTCTCGTACATTGCCTCGGTTTTCAACGTCTTTTTTGACTGAGATTTTGTCCCGGTTCTCGTACATTGCCTCGGTTTTCGTAAAGTACAGTACTGTACTGTAAATACATACACCCTCGCGCTGCACACCGGTCTGTATACACTGCCAGAACGCCCGCCCGGTCCCGGCAGCACTGCCCCCCGGACTCACCGATCGCCAGCGTGATGAGAAGCGAAAGCCAGCTGAGCACGTAAATGAAACACATCCTCGAGCCTGGTCAGAGTCAGAGAGGCAAGGATTGCGCAGAGAGGAAGGCCCCGATCTCGTCCACCGCCTGCCCGTTCTCTGGAGTGCCCCCTCAGGCTCGGAGCAGGGAAGAAAAGCTGTCAACGTAAGCAGGAGATGTTGCATGAATGTGGGAGGCAGTTCTTTCTCTTCCAGGGTACGTCTGAAGCTATATCATTAAGATTTTCTGCCATTCTGAAGCATTGAGCAGATAATGTAAAGGTATTTTAATGGACTGAATCCAATGTGATTCCGAAGAGAGCTGGGCACAGCAGCTTGTCAGGGGTGGCTAAGGCCAGATATTGACATACTGTACTGTACAGTACTGTACTTAGCTTGCTTTCAGTGATGTTAAATGTTCATTTATCCGTTTCATTAGTCATTTATATTTATTTCTCATTGTTTTCTGTATGTAAAAATATAGTTATTCTCTATAAAATGTATTTTTTGTGAATATATTTGGGTGTCTGGAATGGATTAATTGGATTTACATTATTTCTTATGGGAAATATTGCTTCAGTTTTCATACGTTTCGGTTTTAGTCAGACTTTTTCGAACGGATTAATCATGAAAACCGCGGTTTGACTGTATTTATGTTCTGTGTTTACAGATGAAGGACCGGGAGCAGGACAGCAAAAAACAGAACTGAGGCGGATCTTGAATGACTTTCAGAAGACTGTTCGTGAGGAGCCAGCTCAAAGTAGACAAAGCAATGGGGCCAGATGGGATAAATCCAAGAGTACTGAAGGAACTTAGGGAAGTTCTAGCGGCTCCATTGTCTGACTTTTTCAATGCTTCTTTAGAATCGTGAGTGGTTTCAGAGAAATGGAGGAAGGCGGATGTGGTTCCTTTACACAAAAACAGAAGTAAGGATTAGGTTGGGAACTACAGGCCGGTTAGTGTGACCTCAGTGGTGAGTAAATTAATGGGAACTCTGCTATAACAGGATGGTGAGGTTTCTGGAATCCAAACGATTGCAGGACCGGGGGCAACAAGGTTTTACTAGAGCCGGATTTTATTAGACAAATCGAATTAACTTCTTTGATTGGGTGACCAGAGAGTTGGACTGGGAGAGCTGTAGATGTGGTGCACTTAGATTTCAGTAAAGCTTTTGACAATGTTCCGCATAGGCAACTTATAAATAGATTAAGTGACCTAGGAATGGATCCTAAAGTGACGGACTGGGATAGATATTGGTTGAGTGGGAGGCAACAAAGGGTACAGGTAAATGGAGCTTACTGAGAAGGATGTTACCAGTGGTGTGCCACAGGGATCAGTCCTTGGTTTGCTTCTTTTTAATATTTTTGTAAGGGATATTGTGTAAAGGCCATCAGGAAAGGTTTGCTCTTTGCAGATGATGATACCAAAATCTGCAATAAAGCAGACATCCAAGAAGGTGTAGGCAACATGACGAAGCTTGAAGAATGGTTGAGAATTTGGCAGCTGAGTGTACCACTAAAAAAAATGCAGGATCATGCATTTGGCCTGCAAAAATTCAAGGAAGCAGTACAGTATTGGGGGTGAAGTGCTTCTGTCCACGAAAGAAGAGCAGGACCTGGGAGTGATTCTTTCTGATGATCTTAAGGTGGCTAAACAGGTAGAAAGGTGATGGTGAAAGCCAGAAAGATGCTTGGGCACACAAGGAGAGGAATGGCCAGCAGAAAGGAGATGATAGTGCCTCTGTATAAGCATTTGGTGAGACTTCATTTGGAGTATTCTGTGTAATTCTGTAGACCACACCTTCAAAAGGATATACCTGAAGACTGGAGGATCGCCAATGTAACACCAATTTTTTAAAAGGGTTCCAGGGGTGATCCGGAAAACTACAGACCGGTGAGCTTGACGTCAGTACCACGAAAAATGGTAGAAACCATCATAAAGAACAAAATTACTCAACATGTAGATAGTCATGGCTTAATGGGAGACAGCCAACATGGCTTTAGACAAGGAAGATCTTGTCTTACTAATCTGTTATGTTTTATTGAAGGTGTGAATAAACAGGTAGACAAAGGTGAGTCTGTTGATATAGTGTATCTGGACTTTCAGAAAGCCTTTGACAAGGTCCCTCATCAGAGACGTTTGGCAAAACTAAAAAGTCATGGGATAGGAGGCAGTGTACTATTGTGGATAAGGAACTGGTTAAAAGATAGAAAGCAGAGAGAGTAGGGCTAAATGGCCAATTTTCCCAATGGAAAAAGGTGAATAGTGGAGTACCCCAGGGATCTGTGTTGGGTCCACTGCTTTTTCATATATTCATAAATGACCTGTAAAAGGGAATAACGAGTGAGGTTATCAAATTTGCAGATGACACAAAACTATTTAAAGTTGTTAAAACCCAAGAGGATTGTGGAAAATTGCAAGAGGATCTTGATAAATTGGAAGACTGGGCATCAAAATGGCAGATGAAATTTTAATGTGGACATGTGCAAAGTTATGCACCTCGGGAAAAAAACACCCAAACTATAGTTACACGATGCAAGGTTCCACATTGGGAACCACCACCCAGGAAAAAGATTTAGGCGTCATCGTGGATAACATGTTAAAACCCTCCGCCCAGTGTGCAGCGGCGGCCAAGAGAGCAAATAGAATGCTAGGTATCATAAGGAAAGGAATGGAAAATAAAACAAAGGATATTATAATGCCTCTGTATCGTTCAATGGTGCGAATGCACCTTGAATACTGTGTGCAATTCTGGTCGCCGTATCTTAAAAAGGATATAGCGTTATCAGAAAAGGTACAGAGAAGAGCCACTAAAATGGTAAAGGGGATGAAAGGATACGCCTATGAAGAGAGGCTATAAAGGTTAGGGCTCTTCAACCTGGAAAAGAGATGGCTGAGGGGAGATATGATAGAGGTCTATAAATTAATGAATGGAGTGGAACGGGTAAAACGTAGATCGATGGTTTATGTTATCAGAATATAAAAAGACTAAGGGACATGCAATGAAGCTACAGGGTAACCTATTTAAGACTAATAAGAGAAAATATTTTTTCACTCAACATGTAATCAAACTCTGGAATTTGTTACCGGAGGATGTAGTAAAAGCTGTTAGTGTAGCTGGGTTTAAAAAAGGTTTGGACAAGTTCCTGGAGGAAAGGTCCATAAACCATTATTAAAAGAGACCCAGGATATCACTGCTTGACCCAATTTAAACATTGAGGAACCTGTGTCTTTTGGGGAGACTGCTAGGTACTTATGACCTAGATTGGCCATTGTTGGAAACAGGATACTGGACTTGATGGACCTTGGTCTGACCCAGTATGGCATATCTTATGTTCTTATGGTACAGAGGGTGGCTACCAAAAAGCATAGTTACTCACCCGTAACAGGTTTTCTCCGGGGACATCAGAAATCAGTCCTCACATGTAAGTGATGTCAGCGCTGATGGAGCCCTTGTGGAAGCATCTCCCCAGTTTTCAAAGAAAGCCTTTGGGAGATGCACCACGCATGCATGATTTTCTTCCCGCCAAAGTGTGCCATCTTGCCTCAGTCTAATGACATAGCTAAGACGACAAAAATTAAAATACAGTAAAGCAGCAACTCCAAGGGGAGGAGGGAGGGCTGTGAGGATTGATTCCTGCTGTCCCCGGAGAACACCTGTTACAAGTGAGTAACTATGCTTTCCCCGGGAACAAGCAGGAAATCAGTCCTCACAAATGGGACTCCCCAGCTACAGGCTACCGAGCTCCTGTACAAAATGACACGGTGACCAGGAAAAGTGACTGTGAGCTGCAGCAGTTATGTTCCAACTGAGAATCTCTTGCAAGACCCAAGTGTCCGTTGGAGAACCAGCACTCCGGTAGCCTAAACACAGAAGGGTCGGAGAGCAGGAGTTGCCTGCATCCTGAATAGATTACAGCTTGGTCAAAAGCACTGTCCCATCGGGACTCCTCTCCAGGCAGTAGTGAGCTGCGAAGGTATGGATCGAAGACCAGGAGGCGGCCTGGCAGATTTCTGTAACAGGTACGGAATGAAGATTTGCTATAGAGGTAGCTATAGTGTGCCGTGATCTGGTGTTCTAATGCGATCTCAGCCTGCTCATAGGCAAGGGCAATGCAGTCCGCCACCCAAGTGGACTGAGTTCGCTTAGTTATCACAGGCCCCAGTCAGCTGGGGTCATAAAGGGAGAAAGAGCAGAGGCACTTTGCGGTGTCCCTAAGTCTGCTGCAGATAGAAGGACAGAGCTCTCTTACAATCCAGAATATGGAGAATGGTCTCTGCCTTGCCAGCATGAGACCTCGGAAAGAAGGTGGGGAGCACCACCTCCTGATTGAGGTGGAAGAGGGACACCACCTTTGGGAGAAACTTGGGGTGTATGCAAAACACCACCCTGTTCTTGTAAAATCTCGTGTAGATTGGTTCTGCCATCAGAGCCTTGAGCTCGCTGACTGATGTGAGTGCCACGAGAAAGACAACCTTCCAGGAGTGGTACCGTTAAGTGGCAGGTAGCCAAGGGCTCAAACGGCGGCTTAGTGAGCTGTGAGAGTACCACGTTGAGATCCCACTCTGCCATTTGTGGGTGGATGGGGGGCTTAGACCACAGAAATCAAGAAACAAGGAGCTGAGCCGAGAGGGGTTTTTCCCTCAACTGAGTGGTGGTGTGCCACGATAGTGCTCAGGTGCACCCTGACTGAGCTGGATTTCAGTCCCACCTGGGACAGGTGGAGTAAGTAATGGAATACTATCTGCACCAAGCAGAAGAACAGGTTCAACTGTCTCGCGGCGCACTACACCGAAAAGCTGTGCCAAAGCATATGCCCTTCTCATGGAGGCCTTGCGGGAGGCAAGAAGGACCTCCTCCACGTCTCGTATGAGGTCGAAGGGAGCAAGAGCTATCCTTTCAGCAGCCAGGTCATGAACATGGGACATCGACCAATTTGTCCTGAACCTCTTGCTAGAGGTTGGACGACTGTAGCCAAGCCAGGCGTCTGGCACCAATGCCCACCACCGCTACTCGAGCTGCCAACTCAAAGCCATCATAGGATGCCCGTGACATAAATTTGGAGTATTTACGGCCTTGGCCGGGTTCTTGAACCGCTGCAGGGGTTCCCCAGAAAGATCAGCTAAGAACCCAGCATGCTCCTTCACCAGGTCTCTCAGGTACATGCCCATGTACAGCAGCTAGGCCTGGATCCAGCAGATGAGCATCAAACCCTGGTAGCACTTTCTGCCAAGGACATCCAAGGTGCGTTCCTCTCTACTGTGAGGCACCGAGGAGTGCGTCTTCTGACTATTCAGTCAACGCATAGCCGACTCCACCACCATGGAGTTGTGCGGCAGCTGTGCTTTCTGGAAGCCCGGACTCCGGCGGACTCGGTACATCGAGTCGAGTCGCTTGCTCACAACCGGCACCGATGCTGGTGTCTCCCACATACGAAGCATTAGCCATTCCAGGATGGGTGGGATGGGCATTGTAAGCAATTCCCTCAGGAGTCCTCGTACTAGAGCTGGGAATGCTAGAGCCTTGGACATGAGCCCCTCCTTCCAGGGCAGCTTGTTTGGCTGCTCCTGCTCAGACTCACGGCCTGGGGCTGCAGGGCCTAGAATGGGATTTCCCTGATTTTCCAGAGCCATTCTCCAGGGCAGTCTTCAAGGGTTTCGACTTTTTGCATTCCACCTCTGGGGATTTTCCCTCTGAGGACCCACAGCTGTGGGACTCCGAGGCTGCCCTGGCATTGTGGGGCACAGAGGTACCAGAGGGGGCCCTGAAGCATGGTGTCGCCAGAGACTCTGGCACAGAGTCAGACTTGGAAAATCTTACTCTGCTGCAGCTGATGGCTCTTGATGGCCTTTGTGGTCATCACCTTGCAAAGTTTGCAGTCCGAGTTGTCGTGGGTCCGGTCCAAGACAGACAGTGGAGGCAACAGTAATGTGGATCGGTGAGGGACATCTTACTGCACCAATCAAATTTTTTTAAACCATTGGAGGCCATCAGGAAAAAGGGGGTCCTGCCATGGGGGTAAAGGTCTGAGGCCTGCTGCCAAAAAAGGGCGTAAAACACCGGTCGAGGAACACCTCGAGAAAAACAAAAAAGAAAAAGACGAACCGAGGAGTGACGCAGAGGCGAGCTTGCTCGGGGGCGGGAGAGGAACCGGTACATGTACCAGATAAAACAAGACCAAAAAGGCACTTTTTCTAGGGGAAATTGGACAGATGTCTGAAGGGCTTTGCGGAAAAAAAGAAGATCGAGGCAGGATGGCACTCTTGGGCAGGAAGGAGACCACACATGCGTCGTGCATCTCCTCAAGGTTTCTTTGAAAGCTAGGGAGATGCTTCCACGAGGGTTCTATTGGCGCAGACGTCACCTATATGTAAGGACTGATTTCTGCTTGTTCCTGGAGAATGGTCAGTGGGCTTCATCATAAGGCATATGGGGACAGACTTAAAGATCTCAATATGTATGCTTAGGGAGAAAGGCAGGAGAGGGCAGATATGATAGAGATATTTAAATACCTCTGTGGCATAAAGGCACAGGAGAGCCTTTTTTTCAATTAAAAGAAAGCTCTGCAACAAGGGGACATAGGATGAAGGTGAAAAGGGATAAGTTCAGGAGTAATTTGCGAAAATATTTCTTTACGAAAAGCATAGTAGATGCACGGAATAGACTCCCAGTGAAGGTAGTAGGGGCAAAAACTGTATCTGAATTTAAAAAAGTATGGGACATACACAGAGGATCTCTAAAGGAAAAAAAAAACGGACTGCAACGCTTACTAGTTAGTATGGAAGGAGAGACTGGATAGGCCGTAGAGTTTTTATCTGCCATCATGTTTCTAGGTTTATTTTTGTTTCTTTTTTTTTTTTTTATTTAGCTACCATGAGTGGGACTAAACACGGTTATCAGACTGTTTTATCCATGAATTATGAAGAAAGCAATAGTGAATAAAACAGAGAACATCATGTCTCTGTATTGCTTTATTGTTCGATCACACCTTGAGTGTGTGCAGTTCTGGTTACCTCATCTCTAAAAAGATAGAGCAGAATGAGAAGAGGTACAGAAAGCATAGTTACTCACCTGTAACAGGTGATCTCTGGGAACAGCAAGAATTTAGTCCTCACATATAGGTATCGTCGGTACCGACGGAGCCCGCGCGGGAACTCTCCCCAGCGTCCAAACAGAACGCTTTTGGGAGCATCCCACAGCGCCTGCGTGCTGCCTTCCCGCCTTTCCCAACTGCCTCTCTCCAGTTGAGTTTTAAAGCTGAGACAAAGAGAGAGAGAGGGAAAGGGAAAGAGAGATACAACTCCTAGGGGAGGTGGGTGGGTTGTGAGGACTAAATTCCTGCTGTTCCCGGAGATCACCTGTTACAGGTGAGTAACTATGCTATCTCCAGGAACAAGCAGGAATGTAGTCGTCACATATGGGGACTCCCTAGCTTTAGGTGCCAGGGAGAGACCCCAGAGGTTGTGTGTCCCTAAAAAGGGCTCCACTTCCCCCCATGGATCGCTGGCATCCTACCAGGGATGGTAGGCAGGAGTTGATTAGGTATGGAACAGGTGTTTGAGAACAGCCTGACCAAACAAGGCATCCCGGCGGGAGTCCTTGTCCAAGCAGTAATGGGCTGTGAAGGTATGAACCGAGGCCCAAGTGGCTGCTCGACAGATGTCGTCAATAGACACAGAGTGCAGATGAGCCATTGAGGCTGCCATGACTCTCACATTGTGAGCTGTGACATAGCCCTCCAGAGGAAGGTTCTTACTCTGATAGACGAAGGAAATACACTGAGCAGTCCAGTTAGACAGTGTTCTCTTGGATACTGGAAGTCCCAAATGAGAAGGATCAAAAGCAACAAAGAGTTGAGAGGACTTTCTATGTTGCTGTGTTCTTTGTAAGTAAAAAGCTAGAGCTCTTTTACAGTCCAGGGTATGAAGATTCCTTTTTGCATTTGATGCATGAGGTCCTGGAAAAAAGACAGGTAGGTAGACCTCTTGGTTTAGATGAAAAGGCGAGACCACCTTAGGCATAAAGTGTGGATGAGTCCAAGGACTACCTTGTCATGATGGAACCTTGTATAAGGTGGATTAGCTACTAGCGCTTGCAACTCACTAATGCGGCGTGCTGATGTGATTGCAATGAGAAAGCTAACCTTCCAAGAAAGGAATTTTAAGGAGGTAGTAGCTAAAGGTTCGAAAGGTGGCTTCATGAGCTGCCCAAGAACCTGGTTTAAGTCCCATGCCACCGGAGGTAGTCTAATGGGAGGCTTAGTTGGAAGGAGGCCTCTCATAAATCTTGCTATGAGAGGATGAGAGGAAATAGGCTATCCATTTAGAGGTTTAAGAGAAGCTGCAATAGCACTCAAATGGACTCTTACTGAATTTGTCTTAAGGCCTGCATTAGATAAATGGAGGGGATACTCCAGCAAAGATTGCAGAGGTATCGCAAGGGGGTTAAGACCCTTTTCCGAACACCAAATAGTAAACCTTTTCCACTTGACAGCATAAGAACGTCTAGTGGAAGGTTTTCTGGAAGCATAAAGAACATCTTTCACTTGTTGAGAAAGATTAAGATCTTGGAGATCTAGGCCTTCAGCAACCAAGCCCTGAGATGCAGAGACTGGGGAATGGGATGCCATAACATTCCGTTCTCCTGAGATAGGAGATCTGGAGCAGACCCTAACTCCAGGGAGGGAGCTTGAGAGAGATGTAGAAGCAGAGGGTACCACACTTGCCATGGCCAATGTGGTGCTATGAGAATCATGTGGCCTTTGTCTCTCTGAAGCTTGAAGAGGGTTTTGGGAATTAGGGGAATGGGTGGAAAGGCATACAGGAAGTCTTGACCCCAGTAAAGGAGGAAAGCATCCTTGGCCTGAGCCCCCTGAGCCGGAATTCTGGAACAGAACCGGGGAAGTTTGGCATTCCACGGACTTGCAAAGAGGTCTATGTCCGGGGTTCCCCAAAGTTGAAATATCCTAGTCACCTGGTCTGCATGCAGAGACCACTCGTGTGGAAGCAGAACTCGACTGAGTCTGTCCGCCCAAGAGTTTTGAATGCCTGGAAGATATAGCCAGCAGATGAATCTGATGCTCTCTGGCGAGGGCCCATAGTCGCAAAGCTTCGTTGCAAAGCGACAGAGAGCCCGTTCCCCCCTGCTTATTCACATAGAACATGGCTACTTGATTGTCCATATCAATGAGGACTGTCTTGTAGCTGAGCAGGGAGCGGAACACTCGCAGAGCCAGGAAAATTGCTCTGAGTTCCAAGAGATTGATATGTAGACAACTCTCTTGCGGAGACCAGGTGCCCTGGGTGGAGAAGTCTTGCAGATGAGCTCCCCAACCCTTTGGAGAAGCATCTGTTGTGAGAGTTGCTTGGGGTAAGGGTTGTTGAAAGGGGAACCCCCCAGCAACAGATTTTGAGTGGACTTCCACCATTGGAGGGACAAAATGAGGCGACTTGTGTTTGCTATTTTGTCTGACAGGCACCCTGATGCCTGGGTCCATTGGGTGGATAAAGTCCACTGAGCTGCCCTCATGTGGAGGCGAGCATATGGAACCACATGCACGGTGGATGCCATGTGGCCTAGTAATTGCAACATTTCTCGAGCAGTTAGATGGGGCTTTAGCACTGCTTGAGAAGCTAACTGCACCAAGCGAAGGCAGCGGGCCTGGGGAAGATAGGCCCTTGCCCTTGTGGTATCCAGAAAAGCTCCTATGAACTCTAAAGACTGAGTGGGAGCTAGACTGGATTTTGGGATGTTTGTTTATTACCAGCCCTAAATACTGCAGGATACGCATTGTGCAGGATAGAGAAGTCTTGGCCTCTGACTTGTTGGAGCTCGAATGAGCCAGTCGTCCAAGTAAGGGAAGATGAATATTCCTAGAGTGCGGAGAAATGCTGCTACCACAGTCATGCATTTCGTGAACACCCTTGGTGCCGAGGCCAGACCAAAAGGAAGTACCCTGTATTGGTAGTGCTTTCCTTGAAAAAGGAACCGAAGGAACCTTCTGTGGGTTGGATGGATGAGGACATGGGTGTACGCATCCTTGAGATCTAGAGAACAAAGCCAATCCTGACTCTGAAGTTATGGTAGCAGAGCTCCGAGAGAAATCATCTTAAATTTCTCCTTGACAAGGAATTTGTTCAATTCTCTGAGATCTAAGATAGGTATGTAACCCCCCGTTTTCTTTGGAATAAGAAAATAAGGGGAATAGAACCCTATGCCCTGTTGATGAAGAAGTACTTCTTCTATTGCCCCTTGGGCAAGAAGGATGGCAACCTCCTGAGATGAGAGAGGTCGGAGAATTGAACTGCTTCACTATTGTGTGAGGGGGCATGCTTGAAAAATGAAGTTTGTACCCCTCCTTTATGATGGAGAGTGTCCAATGCTCTGCTGTTACTTGCCCCCATCTGGGGGCAAAATGACATAACCTTCCTGGAATGGTGGACTGTTCTGGTCCTTCCAGAACCAGAAAGGCTAAGTTCTCTAGCTGAAAGTCAAAGGCCCTGAAGAGGCTGAGGCTGCTGGGCCGGTGGAGGCCTAGCAGCCTTTGCTTTCTTCTGTTTGGGTGGTTGCTGACGTTTGCTTGAAAAATGACCTGCAGAAGATGCCTGCTGGCCATAAGCAGGATAAAATCTTTTCTTTTTAGAAAAAGATGTTTTCTTGAACAACTTCTTTCTAACAGGATCAGCAGTGGACTTGGATAGTCTATCCAAGGTGGAATTTTCAGCATCCATTTCACTGGCTTTTTCGTGCCAATCTTTACCAAACAGGTTCTCACCAGTACAAGGGATATTTCCCAATTTATCTTGTACCCAGAGCTCTAAATCAGATGCCTGGAGCCAAGCAATTCTACGTGCACCTATGGCGATAGCCGAGGTTCTGCTTATACACTCAAAGCAGTCAAAGTCTGTACGGTTGGAGAATTTAGAAACATCTTGGGCATGTTTGACCCAAGTGAGAAAGTCCTGTCTTTTATCCTCAGAAATGAAAGGACTTAAAGTCTGTAAATTATCTGTGACCTCCTTTAGGAACATTCCCATGTAGAGACTATAGGAACGGATTCTTGCAGCAAGCATGGAAGACTCTACGTCCAAAAGCATCCAGGGTTCTACACTCACGTCCTGGAGGATTAGAGGCATGTCTTTTTGCACTTCTGATCCTTCTCATAGCTGACTCCACCACAATAGAGTGGTGAGGAAGTAGAGTCTTATGGAACCCAGGACAAGGAGGGACTCGATACATATATACTTATTGTTCTCCCTGTTAAGAAACTTGTTCATTGTACACCCGAGTTATTTTTACCTGTTTATTGTAAGCACAAATCACTAAACTGAGATGTGTAGATTCAATGTTTTATTGTAAACCGCACTGATCTTAAATAGCGCGGTATAAAAGAAAATGTAATAAATAAATAAATAGTATCCAATCTATGAGAATGAGGAGAGGTGGTAAGAGGTGTTTCCCACATCCTCAACATGAGATCATATAAAATCTCATGAATGGGTAAGGTAGCTGCCTCCTTAGGAGTTTTGGGATATTGTAAAATTTCCAACTCCTTGGCCCTTGGCTCTGTTTCAGGGGCCACAGTAATGGACAGGCCCCGAGCCACCTCCCTGATGAAGTCTTGGAAGGACATGTCCTCTGGAGGAGACATCCTGCGTTTAGGGGAGGAGGACTCCTCTGGAAGAAGCATCGCTGCCATCGACAGAACTTTCAGAATCCTCAGATTCTTCTGAGGACTCGAAGTATCATCTGTCCGGATGCTCCTGTAGAGCCAGATACCCGTACCGACCATGACCGGTACCGGAGAATCAGTACCGGAGGGCATCGGAGGACAGGGTACCGGCAGAGCAGAGACAGATGCCAATGCTATTGGTACTGGTACCGATACCAGTACCGGTGGAGTTGTCTGTCGCGGTACCAAGGGCGTTGATGCCGCAAGGAAAGCCGCCAGACTGCGTTCCATAGTCAGAATTCTCTGGTCCATGGATGCCGCCAATGCCTGGATGTCGGTACCGGTGGAGACCACAGGTACCCCAAAGCATGGCACCAGGAGATCTGTCGAGGCCGAGCCATCGAGAACATCCTGGAACCCCGATAATGCTTTGGAAGCCGAAGCCTCCAGCCGGGGTAATTTTGCCAGTGCAGAATCCTCGAGGGCAACGCCAGAGGCATCTCGATGCTTAGAAGGAGACCTACCCTTCGAGGACCGGCTGGATTTATGTTTAGTTACCCGAGATCCACGGGAGGAAGAAGAAGCCCTGGAAGATGTCGATGCCACCGAAGCCGCATCAGAGGGAAACCGGGTACTGAGCTTGGCAGCTCGGTTCTGCCAACCTCTTTTAGACATCATGGCACAGGACACACAATCCGTGATGGAGTGGTCAGGACCTAAACATTTTAAACACCATTCATGGGTGTCGGTGACGGAAATGGTACCGCCCCACTTGGTGCACTTTTTAAAACCTGAGGCAGGTTTTTCCATGTTAAGGAAATGTTTTTGGGCCTAAGGCCCAAAAAAGGCAGGTGCACCTGAAGAAAAGAAAAAGAAAATTTATTAATTTTTTTACAGAAATAAGAAAGAAAAGACCGGCGGTACCGGTAGAGCGTCGAAGAAGGCAGACGCGACCACAAAAAGAAAGAAAGAAAAATACATTTTTCTGCGGTGATAGGAACACGACCTGCTGGCTCCGCAGAAAAAGAAGAACTGGAGAGAGGCAGTTGGGAAAGGCGGGAAGGCAGCACGCAGGCGCTGTGGGATGCTCCCAAAAGCGTTCTGATTGGACGCTGGGGAGCGTTCCCGCGCAGGCTCCGTCGGTACCGACGATACCCATATGTGATGACTACATTCCTGCTTGTTCCTGGACATAAGGGTTTTATCCCAAGTTAATTACCTGTTCCATGCAAAGTTCCAGTTGTTAGAATGTTATAATGTTATAATGTAAACCACTTTGAATGTAAGATAAGGTAGTATAAAAATCTTGTTGAATGGATTCTAACAGCCCTAGTCCTCATACTGAACCAGATGGTGTGGTTCAGTATTAGGACTAGGGCTGTTAGACTTTAGGAAGACTAACTTTGCCAAGATGGGCCAATACCTCAGGGAGTCGTTAGTGGGATGGGAAGAGCTGGGGGATGTAGAAAAACAGTGGGCAAAACTGAAAGGGGATATTTTAAGGACAACCAACCTTTTTGTTAAAATGGTAAATAAAGGTAAAAGGAAAAGGAGACCACTATGGCTTTCGAAAGAAGTAGCTGAAAAAGTGAAGAAATAGAGATCACAGAGAGAGGAAGACAGGCATCTATATTTGGAAAAACTTAGAGAAGCTAGCAAAGTAATCAGGAAAGCAAAGATTTAAAAAGAGGAGGAAATAGCCAATGCAATAAAATGGGGGGATAAGACATTTTTCAGATATGTTAGTGAGAAGAAGAAGGGCAAAAGTGGTATTGTCAGACTCAAGGGTGAAGGGGAGGAATATGTAGAAGCTGATGAGGATAAAGCGGAATTGCTTAACAAATATTTCTGTTCTGTGTTCACAAATGAAGAACCAGGAGCAGGACCTCAGAAAACACACACAAACAGGAAAAGAAGTGAGGGACATCTTGAACAATTTTCAGAAGACTGTGTTCGTGAGAAACTAGCTCAACTTAAAGTAGACAAAGCGATGGGACTGGATGGGATAGACCCTAGACTACTGAGGAAACCTGGGGACTTTCTAACAGCTCCACTGACTGACCTTTTCAATGCCTCGGAGTCGGGAGTGGTGCCAAAGGACTGGAGAGAGGCTCATGTGGTGCCTTTACACAAAAGCAGAAGTAAGGATGTGGTTGAAAACTACAGGCCTGTTAGTTTAACTTCGGTGGTGAGTAAATTATTGGAAACGCTGCTGAAAGAGAAAATAGTGAGGTTTTTGGAGTCCAGCGGATTACAGGATTCGAGGCAGCATGGATTCACCAGAGGCAGGTCTTGTCAGACAAATCTGATTGATTTCTTTGACTGGGTGACCAGGGAGTTGGACTGAGGGAGAGCCCTAGATGTGGTGTATTTAGATTCAGTAAAGCCTTTGACACTTCCCTCACAGGCGATTTATAAACAACTGATCACCCTAGGGATGGATCCTAAAGTTACTGCTTGGGTTAGCAATTGGTTGGGTGGGAGGCAACAAAGAGTACAGGTAAATGCAGCTCACTCTGAGGAGAAGGATGTTACCAGTGGTGTGCCCCAGGGATCTGTCCTTGGTCCGATTCTTTTTAACATCTTTGTTAGTGATATAGCGGAAGGGCTGTCGGGTACGGTTTGCCTTTTTGCGAATGATACCAAAATCTGCAATACAGTAGACACCCAGGAAGGTGTAGATAACATGAGGAGGGCTCTAGCTAAGCTTGAAGGATGGTCTAGAATTTGGCAGCTGGGATTTAATGTTAAAAAATGTAAGGCATGCATTTGGGCTGCAGCAATCCAAGGGAGCAATATAGTATAGGGGGTGAAGTACTTTTGTCCACTAAAGAAGAGCGGGACCTAGGCGTGGTTGTGTCTGATGATCTTAAAGTAGCTAAATAGGTAGAAAAGGCGACAGCAAAAGCTAGAAGAATGCTTGGGTGCATACGGAGAGGAATGGCTAGCAGAAAAAAGGAGGTGATAGGGCCTCTGTGTAAGTCTTTGGTGCGACCTCATTTGGAGTATAGTGTGCAATTCTGGAGACCGCACCTTCAAAAGGATGTGAACAGGATGGAGTCGGTGCAGAGGGTGGCTACTAAAATGGTTAGTGGTCTTCATTATAAAGCATATGAGGACAGACTAAGGGATCTTAACATGTACACCTTAGAGGAAAAGCGGGATAGAGGTGATATGATTGAGATGATTAATACTAGAAGCCCCAAAAAGACATTTTACCTAGAAATTCCAAAGTGTGTCAATTGACGCATTATCACGACTGCATTGAGCATGAAATGCCGATGTGAATTAATTTGAAGTTACTTATTTGTTTACTACGTGCAGTATGTGACATCATTACATAACTGACATGGTTCTAGCAGTGGCGCTGGTATAAACCTTCGAAGATGCATTTGCGTCAATTGACACACTTTGGGGCTTCTAGTGTTAAATACCTCCGTGGCATAAATGTTCAGGGGGAGAGCCTCTTTCAATTGAAAGCAAGTTCTGCTACAAGGGGACATGGGATGCGGGTGAAGGGGGATAGATTCAGGAGTGATATGCGGAAATATTTCTTTACGGAAAGAGTGGTGGATCCATGGAATAGTCTCTCAGTGGAGGTGGTAGAGATGAAGACAGTAACTGAATTCAAAAAAGCATGGGACAAACACAGAGGATCTCTAAAGGAAAAAAGGGGACTGTTGTAGTTGTTTATATGGAAATACAGACCAGATAGGCCATGTGGCCTTTTTCTGTTGTCATATTTTTATGTTTCTAAATAAATTAAAGAAATAAATAAAAGGGTGACCAAAATGATGAAGGGCATTCGGACTCTCCTATGAGGAAAGGTTAAAGAGGTTAGTGATTTTCAGCTTGGAGAAGAGACAGCTGAGGGGAAATATGATAGGATTTTATAGACATAACAAAGAGTAGTTACTCACCTGTAACAGGTGTTCTCCAGGAGCAGCAGGAATCAGTCCTCACATATGGGTGACGTCGACGCCGACGGAGCCCTCGCAGAGCAATTTCCCCAGCTTTCAAAGAAAGCCTTTGGGAATTGCAGCGCGCATGCGCGGTCCCCTTCCCGCCCAAGGGTGCCATCTTGCTCAGTCTGATGACATAGCTAAAAGACAGCAAAAAAATTAGCAAAAACGAAATGATAGGACTGCAACTCCAAGGGGAAGAGGGAGGGTTGTGAGGACTGATTCCTGCTGCTCCTGGAGAACACCTGTTACAGGTGAGTAACTACTCTTTCTCCAGGACCAAGCAGGAAGTCAGTCCTCACATATGGGACTCCCAAGCTTAAGGCTACCGGAGACCTCAAGCACGAAAATGAGCTCCCTCTAGCTCAGCAGCATAGAAGGAAGGAATCTTCTCTGAAAACGCCCCCGACCGGTAGCCCAACACCAGGGCCGGAGGGGTAGGAGTTGCCTAAACCTCAAAGAGATTATGGAGGACTGCCTGACCGAAAGCACTGTCCCTGCGGGACTCCCTCTCCAGGCAGTAATGGGCCGCAAAAGTCTGGCTTGAAGACCAAGTAGCGGCCCGGCAGATGTCTGCCAACGGAACAGAGCAGAGGTGAGCCACTGACGCAGCCTTCGCCCTAACACGATGAGCCGTGACTCGACCCTCCAACGAGAGGCCAGCTGCCCCATAAGCCCAGGCGATACAGTCAGCTACCCAAATGGACAAGGTACGCTTGGAGACAGGTAGCCCCAAGTTATTGGGGTCAAAAGAAACGAAGAGCTGAAGAGCCCTCCTATGCTCCCGCGTACGGTCAAGGTAGAAGGACAAGGCCCTCCTACAGTCCAGGGTATGCAGGACCATTTCAGCCCGGCTGGAGTGCAGCCTGGGAAAGAAGGTCTGAAGAACCACCTCCTGGTTGAGATGAAAAGGAGAAACCACTTTTGGAAGAAACTTAGGGTGAGTCCGTAAGACCACCCTATTCCTGTAGAACCTAGTGTAAGGAGGATCAGACACTAGGGCCTGCAGTTCACTAACACGCTTAGCAGAGGTAAGGGCTACCAAGAACAAGGTTTTCCAAGAAAGAAAACGAAGAGGGCAGGTAGCCATAGGTTCAAAGGGCAGATAGGTAATCCGCTGCAAGACCACATTCAGATCCCATTCAGGGGCTGGTGGACGCAAAGGAGGCTTAAGCAGAAGGAGGCCTCGGAGAAAACGAGCCACCAAAGGGTGGTTGGAAAGAGGCCTGCCATCCACCGGTGCGTGATGTGCAGAGAGAGCACTGAGGTGGACTCTGACAGAGTTGGACTTAAGGCCCAGATTGGAGAGGTAAAGCAAATATTGCAAGACCACTGCCACCAAGCAGGAGAAGGGATTCTCAGACAGCTGAGCACACCACACGGAGAAGCGACACCACTTAAGAGCGTAGGACTTCCGGGTGGAGGGCCGCCTGGAGGCTAAGACTACCTCTTCCACCTCCCGAGGCAGCAGGAGGAGAGCAAGGACTACCCTTTCAGCAGCCAGGCCATCAGATGAAGGGACCGGAGGTTGGGGTGTAGGAGAGACCCGTGGTCCTGTGTCAGGAGATCGGGTTGAAACCCCAGAGGAAGAGGAGTGTCCACCGCTAGCTGCATTAGAAGCGGGAACCAAGGTTGCCTCGGCCACCGGGGAGCCACTAGGATCAGCGAGGCTTTGTCCCGGAGAACTTTGAAGAGTGTTCGAGACACCAGCGGCAGGGGAGGAAAGGCATACAAGAGGCCTGTGGACCATGGAATCAGAAAAGCATCCGGCGCTACTCTGAGAGGATGCCGTTGTCGAGAGCAGAATCTGGGTAGTTGCCGGTTCAGAGGACTGGCAAACAGATCCATGGAGGGGAGTCCCCACTTGAGAAAGATCTGCTGAACCACTAAGGGATGCAATCTCCACTCGTGTGGTTGGAGGATTCTGCTTAGTTTGTCTGCCAGGTAATTTTCCTGTCCTGGGAGATAGACCGCTTTGAGGAGTATGCCGTGGCCGACTGCCCAAGAGCACAGCCGTCGTGCCTCCTGACAGAGAAGGAAGGAGCCTGTGCCTCCTCGTTTGTTCACGTAGAACATTGCTACTTGATTGTCCGTCTGGACCAGTACAGACTGGTGAGAAGTGAGGTGGGAGAAGGCTCTCAGAGCTAGGCGGATGGCTCTGAGCTCCAGGAAGTTTATCTGCTGCGCAGACTGCCAAGGAGTCCAGAGGCCTTGAGTACAGGTCCCTTGACAATGTGCTCCCCATCCCAGGAGAGAAGCATCGGTTGTTAGCACCTGAGAAGGAGGAGGAGATTGAAAATCCACTCCCAGTACTAGGTTTGGCAGATGAAGCCACCACCGCAGAGAAGAGACCAGCAGGTCTGAGACTTGTACTGAGTCCGTCAGGCTCCCCGTGGCCTGATGCCATTGCGTACGAAGGCACCACTGGGCAGGTCGCATGTTCAGGCGGGCATTGGGGGTCACATGGACCGTGGAAGCCATATGGCCGAGCAGTCTCAGAAATTGCCTGGCAGAGACCAGGGAATTGCTGTGAAAGTGGCTGGCAAGATTCATGAGCCTGTGGGCCCTGTCCAGAGGCAGGAAGGCCCGCGCCTGAAGTGTGCTTAACCTTGCGCCGATGAATTCGAGATCTTGAGAGGGGAGCAAAGTGGACTTTGCGAAGTTTGACAAAGCCTAAGTGCTGGAGCAGAGACACAGTGCGATGAGTGGCTTGAGTGGCCTCTTGGGAAGACTGGGCCCGGATGAGCCAGTCGTCCAGGTATGGAAACACAAAAAGGCCTTGAAGTCTGAGATAGGCCGCCACCACTGCCAGGCATTTGGTGAAAACCCTGGGGGCGGAGGATAGGCCAAAGGGCAGGACCCTGTACTGGTAATGATTTCTCCCACAACAAATCTGAGATATTGTCTGTGGTCTGAATGAGTAAGGATGGGAGTATAGGCATCCTTTAGATCTAAGGAGCATAGCCAGTCTCCCTGCTGGAGGTAGGGCAGCAGGATTCCAAGGGTAAGCATCTTGAACTTTTCCCTTGCCAGGAACTTGTTGAGGTTTCGCAAGTCCAGGATGGGTCTGAGGCCTCCTGTTCTATTTGGTATCAGAAAATATCTGGAATAAAAGCCGTGACCTCTCAGGTGGTGGGGCACCGGTTCCACAGCCTGTTCCTGAAGAAGACTTGCCAACTCCTGAAGGAGTAAGTCCCTGTGCAGAGGGAGTTTTGGAGGCTCCCCTGGAAAGTAGGAGGGAGGTACCTGGTGAAAGTGTAGAAGATAGCCTTTCTGAACTATTTGAAGTACCCAGGTATCTGATGTGATGGCTGACGACCTGTGGGCAAAGTTGACCAGCCGGCCTCCTGTGCTGAGAGAAACCAGCTGAGGGGAAGAGGCTATGCTGATGGAGTCAAAAAAACCCACCCTGCTGAGCAGGGGCCGGCGTAGTGGGCTTGGGGGCCTGCTGCCTACGGGACCCATTACCCCGTCCCTTGGCCTGCTGACCCTTTTGGGGAGCTGCCGAGGCCTGATACTGAGGGTAGTATTTATAGGCAGCCGTCTTCCTCGGGTAAAAGGGCTTTTTCCCCGAGCCCTTCTTCTTCTGAGAAGGGGCAGAGGTTTTTCTGGACAGCCTAGTTCTGGTCAGAGTCTCGGTCTCGATTTGTGCAGCCTTTTCGGCCATGGGTTTGCCAAAGAGGTTTTCACCTCTGCAGGGGACATCGACCAACTTGTCCTGGACCCATGGCTCGAGGTCGGATGACTGAAGCCAAGCCTGTCGGCGGGCACCGATGCCGGCTCCGGCTACTCGAGCTGATGCTTCGAAGCCATCGTAGGCTGCTCGAGAGATAAACTTCGAGCACTCTCGAATCCCAGTGGACAAGGCTTGGAACATCTGCAAAGGTTCCTCGGAGAGACCAGCAGAGAACCCGGCAATTTCTTTTGCCCGATCTCGGAGATACATGCCCATATAGAGCTGGTAGGTCTGGACTCGACAAGCAAGCATGAAGCCCTGGAAACACTTTCTACCGAGGGCATCCAGGCTTCGGGCCTCCCGGCCGGGAGGCACCAAGGAGTGCATCTTTTGACTCTTGAGTCTATGCATGGCCGATTCCACCACCATGGAATGGTGCGGTAGTTGTGCCTTTTGGAACCCGGGGCTCTTGCGGACTCGATAAATGGAATCGACCCGCTTGCTTAACACCGGCGCCGACGCCGGGTTCTCCCACATGCGGAAGAGAAGTCGTTCCAGCATCGGAGGAACCGGTACAGTAAAGGCCTCCTTCGGGGGAGAGTCATACTGGAGGGCATCGAGCTCCTCGGCTCGAGGCTCCTCCTCGGGATCCACGGGGAATGCCAAGGCCTTGGCCATATCCCGCATGAAGTCAGAGAACCGGGTGTCCTCCGGGGGGGGACCGTCTCCGAGATTCAGACTCGGGCGAGTCCGATGGGACACACCGAGTCCGAAAACTACCAGGGGACTCTTCATCCTCCGATTCCCAGTCGGACTCCTCGGAGGAGGATTCGAGGGGCTCCGGTCGGGCGGGCACTGATGCCCTCCGCCCCGACGCCGAAGGTGTCAGCGTCGATGACCTCGGTCCTGAACGGGAGGCCGAGGGAGACCGCGACCGAGGATCGACTCGAGCTCGGATGGACTCGAGGATCGGCTTGGTCTCCGGGGTCGACTTGGACGTCGACGTCCCAGTGGCCGGGGCAGACGCATTGGCAAGGCCAGCGATCAATGCCCGCTGCTGGTCCATGAAGGCAGCCAAACTGCTCTCCAAGGCCGTCAACCTGAGTCCAAGCTCAGGAGACCCAGCAGCCCCTGACTCGGGCCCGACGTCAGCTCCTTCGGAGGCGAGTCCACGAGGACCACAGTACTCACGTGTCCAGGCGACTCCATTTCGAGACGAGGATGTTTCGAAGGCCTCTCCGACTCCGAGGACCCGGGACGGCTATCGGGGCTATGCGACCTGGCCCTCGAGGAACCAGGAGCGTCCACCGACGCCGCCCTCACGGGTTTTTTCTTCCGATAATGTTCCCGGGTAGGAGACCCCCGCTCAGAGGAACTCCGACGATGCTCAGGACCGGAGTCCCGGGACGTCGAAGCCTCTGAAGAGGTCCGGGCCCGGCCGGACGCGGAGTCAGAGAAGATTCGTTCTCGTTGATGCTGCCGACTCCTCAACGCTTTTGAGGGCATCTTGCCACACGGACCACAGATCATCGGGTCATGATCGGGTCCGAGGCAGCGGAGGCAGCAGTCGTGTGTGTCGGTAAGAGACATGAGTTTCTTACAGCGATCACACTTCTTAAGCCCGCTGGCAGCCATCGAGGGAAAAAGGGCCCCTGCGAGGTCAAAAGACAGGGCTGCCAGTGAAAAGGAAAAAATGGCGCGAACGCTTATCACGAAGGACAAAAAACCGAAAAATAAAGAAACGGACCCGATACCGGCGTAGCGGGTCCAGGCAGGAAAAAGGATCCGGCATCAAACCGAAAAAGAATAAAAAATAAGAGAGAAAATCAACTTTTTCAGCGGTGATCACAAACAGCTTCTGTAGGGCTCTGCGGAAAAAAGACGACTGAGCAAGATGGCACCCTTGGGCGGGAAGGGGACTGCGCATGCGCGCTGCAATTCCCAAAGGCTTTCTTTGAAAGCTGGGGAAATTGCTCCGCGAGGGCTCCTTCGGCGCCGACGTCACCCATATGTGAGGACTGACTTCCTGCTTGGTCCTGGAGAATAACACAGTCCTCTAAGTGTAGTAGAACAGCTAGACACGAATCAGTTGTTTACTCTTTAAGTACAAAAACTAGAGGATATGCCATGAAGTTATAAGGTAGTATATTTAAAACAAATAGAAGAAAATATTTTTCAACTCAACACATAAATGATAATTACACTTACCTGGTAATTGTAGTTCCTTGAGTGACGACAGTTCAGTCCTCTACCTCTGGGTTGTCAATCTCCTCCTGCAGCTAGGAGACTGGTATGTCAGAATGATGACATCACTGGATATAGCCTGCTGCACTCCCACTTGCATCCCAGTGTGAACTATAACAAAGCAGACTCAAAGGAGCAACAAATAAGTAGCTAAACAGAACAACATGTGCACTATAAAAAAATCCACCCCTTCCGACAAGGCTTTCTTACTGCCTGCCCTGCCATTGAGAAGGGAACAAACAGGATTTGAAGTAAGCCAGACCTCACCTGTAACCATCTGCCGCCTGCCACCAATCGGGAATCCCCTCGACACCTCCGGGCGGGAAGGAGGACTGAACTGTCGTCACTCAAGGAACTACAATTACCAGGTAAGTGTAATTATCATTTCCTTATCGTTCCTCCAGTTCAGTCCTCTACCTCTGGGATGTACCAGAGCAGTAATCAATGGGAGGGACCCCTCCAGCCGGCAGATAAGACCGCCGAGCCGAAACGAGCATCCGAAGCCGCAGCAACATCCAGTCGGTAATGTTTGCTGAACGTATGCAGAGACGACCAAGTCGCCGCCCGACAAATGTCCCCCGGGGGAACCAAGCTATGCTCCGCCCAAGACGACGCCTGTGCTCTGGTGGAATGCGCTCTCAGCCCCATAGGCACCACACGACCTTGAAGTAAATAAGCGGACGCAATCGCTTCTTTAAGCCAGCGGGCGATGGACACCTTAGCCGCCGCCTCACCCTTGCGGACTCCTCCGTATAGAACAACCAACCGCTCAGACCTGCGGAATGCCTCCGTGACCCGCAAATACTGACACAAGGCTCTCTTCACATCAAGACGCCGAAGACCGCGATCCGAGTCGCTGCCCCCCAAAGACCCCAGAACGGGCAAACACACTGCCTGGTTCACATGAAAGGGAGATACCACCTTAGGCAGAAAGGACGGGACCGGACGCAAGACCACCTTTTCCCTGGAAAAAGACAAGAAAGGTTCTCGGCACGACAACGCTTGCAGTTCCGAAACTCTCCGCGCGGAACAAATTGCCACCAGAAACACCGTCTTCAGCGTCAAATCTTTGACGGACGCACGACGCAAGGGCTCAAAGGGGGGCTCGGCTAATGCCGTGAGAACGAGATTCAGGTCCCATGGTGGAACGCACACCCTGCGTGCCGGGCGTACCCGAGCGACCGCCTTCAATAAACGACCGATGTCAGGATGAGCCCCCAAAGGCACGCCATTGACCTTGCCCCGATAACAGGAAAGGGCAGCCAACTGGACGCACAAGGAACTGGCTGCGAGACCTTTGTCAAACCCGCTCTGTAGAAATTCCAAGACCAACGGGATCGAAACCGAGCCCGCCCTAACCTGACGCCACGAACACCAATCTTCAAAGACACGCCAGACCCGCACATACGCCAAAGAGGTCGAATGCTTACGCGCCCGAAGTAAAGTCGCCACAACCGCCGACGAGTAGCCTTTCTTCATGAGTTTAGCCCTCTCAATGGCCATACCGTAAGCGAGAACCGATCCACCTGAGGCATGAGTAGGGGCCCTTGGAGCAACAGATCCGACCTCGCCGGCAGCCGCCAAGGCTCGCCGTCCAAGAGACGTATCAGGTCCGCGTACCAAGGACATCTCGGCCAATCGGGTGCCACCAACAGCACCTTCCCAGCATGCGCCCCGATCTTCTGAACCACCCGGCCTATCAGCGCCCAGGGTGGAAATACATAGAGGAGGCCATCCGATGGCCACTGACGAAGCAAGGCGTCGATGCCCTCCAACATCCTTTCCTGTCGTCTGCTGAAGAAACGGCCGACTTTGGCCGACTGAAAGGTCGCCATGAGATCCATGACCGGAGTCCCCCAGCGCCAGACTATCTGGCTGAAAACTGCGGGATGCAGTTCCCACTCCCCTGCATCCACGTGCACTCTGCTGAGGAAGTCCGCGGTGACATTGTCTTTGCCGGCAATGTGCGCTGCCGAGATCGTGGACAAGCGAAGCTCTACCCATGCGAATAACTCGTCGGCCTCTGCCTCTATCGCGGCACTCCTGGTGCCGCCCTGGCGGTTGATGTACGCCACCGTCGCCGAGTTGTCAGAGAGAACTCGCACGGACTGACCGCACACCAAGCCCTCGAACGCCTGAAGGGCCCGGAATACTGCTCGAAGCTCCAAGCGATTGATCGCCCACGAGGACTCGAGGGGAGCCCAAAGTCCCTGCGCAAACTGACTCCCGCAGTGGGCTCCCCAGCCCACCAGACTGGCATCCGTCAGCAATGGCAGCCATTCCGGCTGCTCCAGCGGCAAGCCGACCGCCAGCGACGAGGGGCGAAGCCACCAACGAAGGGACTGCTGAACATTGCACGGGCAAGGGAGACGCGTGCTCAACGAGTCGTTCTGATGCGACCAACGGCGGAGCAGTGCTCTCTGGAGAGGTCGCATATGAAACCTGGCCCAAGGCACCGCCTCCAACGTCGCCGCCATGGTGCCCAGCACCTGGAGATAATCCCACGCCGATTGCGCCGACACCGACAGGAACTGCCGCACCAGAGTCCGCAACCCCTCGGCCCGTTTGTGTGGCAGGAACACTTGCCCCATTTTCATATCGAACCGGACTCCCAAGTATTCGAGGTCCTGATTGGGCTGCAAACGGCTCTTGGCCGGGTTGACGACCCAACCAAGCTCTTGCAAAAACTGCACCACCCTGCCCGTCACCCGGAGACTTTCCTCCGCGGACTTGGCTCGAATCAACCAATCGTCCAGGTAGGGGTGGACCAGAATACCTTCTTTGCGCAACGCCGCCGCTACCACCACCATGATTTTGGTGAAGGTTCGCGGCACCGTCGCCAAGCCGAACGGCAACGCCTGAAACTGAAAGTGGCCCCAGGGGAGGGCGTACTGCAGGAAGCGCTGGTGAGCTTCTCAAATGGGAATGTGCAAATACGCCTCCGAAAGGTCTAGAGATGTCAAGAATTCTCCGCGCCGCACCGCCACTATGACTGACCGCAACGTTTCCATCCGAAAGTGCGGCACCCTTAAGCACCGGTTCACCCCTTTCAGGTCTAGTATGGGTCGCAATTGACTGCCCTTTTTGGGCACCACGAAATAAATGGAGTAGCGACCCATGCCGTAATCGGCCTTGGGAACTTCCACCACGGCTCCCAATCGAAGGAGCCTTTCCAAGGTTTCGTGAACCGCCGCCGTCTTCGCAGGACCCCGGCAAGGAGACAAGACAAAGGAGTCCTGCACGGGCTGGGCCAGCTCTAGCCATTGGTCTAACACCCATTGGTCTGAGGTGATGTGGGTCCAGGCGGAAAGAAACTCCCGAAGCCGACCGCCTATGGGAGGCTCCTCCGCCAGGACCCGCCTCGCCTCATTGGGTCTTACGCGAAGAGGACGCCGGGTTGGAAGCCTCTATTCGCTCCCCGAAACCCCCGAAAGCCCTGGCCTCTAGAGGGAAACCGCCCTCTCTGGAAGGCACCAGGTCGCGTCGAACGGAATCTTCTGAAATCACGAAACTGACCCCGAACGCCTTGGCCAGACTTGGCCTGTTTCGGTTTGTCCTCGGGCAGCCTGCCCGCCTTAGACTCCCCCAGGTCCTTTACCAACTTATCCAAATCTTCCCCAAACAGCAAACCTCCCTTAAATGGAAGCTTGCTGAGACGGGATTTAGAAGGGCCGTCCGCGGCCCAATTGCGCAGCCACAAGGATCGACGGGCAGCCACCACCGACCCCGTGCTGTTGGCCAGCGCCCTAATTAAGTCGTAATGCACATCTGCAAGGTAGGCCGCTCCGGACTCCAAGCGATCCAGCTCCTTCACCTCCTCGAGATCGACGTGCGAGGACTGGCGCAGCCGCTGGGCCCAGCGCAAACATGCTCTGGCTACCCAGGCTCTGCAGATGGAGGCCTGCAGCGAAAGAGAATCCGCTTCAAAAGCCTGCTTTAGGAGACCGTCAACTTTACGGTCCTGGGCATCCTTCAAAGCCGCACTACCTTCAACCGGAATGGTGATCTTCTTCGTAACAGCGGACACCACCGCGTCTATCTGCGGAGCCCGGAATCTGTCTTTAACCAAATCCGCCAAAGGATATAATCTATTCAACGTCCGAATGCCTCGAAGCCCTGCTTCTGGCTTATCCCATTCGTCTTGAATCATCTTCTCGACCACCCGGTGCACCGGAAACACCACCTGTGTCTGTCAAACCGCTTGGATGACAGGATCCTCCACGTCGTCTTCCACCGCAGCCGGCGGAGCAAGGTTCAACATCTGCAACGTCTCTGAAATCAAGGCAGCCAACTCCTCTCTGCGGAACACCCGAATGATTTTCGCTTGATCCTCGGGTTCCGGGATCTCACCTTCCTCCAGGTCCTGCGATCCCTCCTCAGGATCCCATTCCGGATCTGGAGCTTCCAGCCAGGTGCCCTCCACCGGGTCTGTAAGTTTCGCTCGCTTCGGTGCCGGCGAATCCGCGCCCACCACTCCTTCCGCCACTAACTGCGGAGGCTGGGACACCGTAGACGCCGAGCGCGGCCTTTTTCCCTGCTGCCACAGGCAAAAAGCTTGATGCATAAGTAGAACAAACTCAGGACTGAAGCCGCTGAGACCGGACGCCTGAGTTGGTGAGGGTTCACTGGAAGGCCCCGCCAACACCTCCGAATCGGGCTCTTGCGCAGAGATCCGTGGGGAAGCAGCCCTCACCCCCGCTGGCGCACCCTGCGCCTCCGGGAACTCGTGGGCTTCCATTTGAAGTTCCACAGCCGAAGATAGGGCATCACAGCCCCTGCACACTCCGGTGTCAGCAATCGTGCCCCTCCTAGTGCCACACACGAGGCACCGAGGCCGTGAAGTCATAATTAGAGAAACCAAACAGTCCCCGGGTCTGACGCTAGCGACGGACCCCTTGACTAGGTAGGCTCGGGCTTGGCCGTATGCTACCTTGTTCTTTTTTTTTTTTTTTTTTATTAATTGAAGTATGTATTTTTTGGTTTTAAAGAACTCGCTCCCGAAAAATGAACTCTCTTCAGCCCCCACCCCCCGAACCCGAAGGGCTGACTGAAGAGGCGGAATCCACAAAGGAAAGAAATAAGGCCAACCAGAAAGGAATCAAACCAAAGAAACCAAAGAGAACACGCAGCAGTGCTCAGACCTGAAAACAGGAGACGATTAGCTGCCACGCGGCTGCATCGCGGCTCAGAAAATGGCCGCCGCAAGTGCAAACCGCGAAGGAAAAAAGGGCGCCAAAAGCACCGCGGCACCCCTGCTCTCCCGTAGCAGCGCGGCCTGGACAAAAAGAGCAGCCGGATGTAGGTGAAGCACTTACCGGTCCGGTCTGCCACTGTCCGCAAAAGCGTCGCTGTCAGCACCTGGAACCCCGGGCCCTTAAATTACCTCGTGCCATATATAGTCACCAGATCACCCGCGGAGCACAGGAACTGCAGCTCTGCGATGCACACCGCCAAAGAAAGGCTCACCCCCGTAAAGTCAGGGAGGTGAGACTTCTGGGCCACCCGGGGAGGGGGGAAACTCGAAGGCCTGAGTCAGAACCCCCCCCAGGAAGAAATCCCAGCACTGGCACAGGCAGGGATCAAGAAAGCCTTTCTTCCTGTGTTTTTTTTTTTTTAAAGAGACACCGCCTATAACTAATTCCAACCCACTTAGCTATCCTAAAAACCTCCTGGCTCCTTATCCATTCCTCCAGAGAGCCTCTCCCTAAGGCTCGTCAAGTCCTCCTGCTGCAAGGAGACTGGTTACACTGGGATGCAAGTGGGAGTGCAGCAGGCTATATCCAGTGATGTCATCATTCTGACATACCAGTCTCCTAGCTGCAGGAGGAGATTGACAACCCAGAGGTAGAGGACTGAACTGGAGGAACGATAAGGAATTAAGCTTTGTCACTCATTGCCAGAAAATGTTTTAAAAGCAGTTAGTATAACTAGGTTTAAAAAAAATTGTGGACAAATTTCTGGAGGAAAAGTCCATAAACCATTATTAAGCTTGACTGGGACAAAGCCATGGAATCTGTCTACTTTTTGGATATGCTCAGGGCTGGCCTCAGAGTTGGTTCAAGGTGATGAAGGCATAGGCAAACCTTAAGCCTTAGGCCCCCCTGGCTGTCAGAATCTATTGTTTAACTTTGAATACCCTGCTCTTTTCCACCCCTTCTCCCTAGAAGTTGCCACCCTTTGCCTAATGGATAGGCTGGCTCTGGATATGCTGGGTCCCTGTGACCTGGATTGCCCACTGTTGGAAACAGGGCACTGGGCTTAACGGATCTGTGAGCTGATCCAGTATGGCAGTTTTTATGCTTTCTTGGAGGCGATAGTAGTTCAGTCAGCATTTGCTTGTATTCCCAAAGTCTGCTGAGTTTTGAGCAGCTGTGGGGGAATCAGCATACATCATAGACTGAACTGTCTCGAGGAGCTGCAGTATAATTACTTCTAGCACTGTTACACCCTGCACTTTTAGTGCTCTGTGGTGGCATGTCCTGTATCAGGTCAGTTCTTTAAGGGCTGTAAGGATGTTCTGGTACTCCTGTTCCTGCCTACTATGCCTTATATTCTTTTCTTGGGATTTTTTAACCTCTTAGCTCTCACTGTTTTGAGAGCTATCATGTAGCTGCCTCAGATAATTTACCTCCCAATCCTGCAGATGCCTTGATAGGACCCTGTTGGGAGGGGATGAGAAGATCTGACTACTGTTCCTGAGCTCACAAGTACTTAGAGTGGCCAATTAGGGCAGGAGATATGTCAAGACCATGAGTTCCTTTGCTTCAATTACTATTTTCTCTTCTTTCTTTCTTTTAAATCACTGACTTTTTTTGAGCAGGAGTGAACACAACTAGGACTGATGAGTGGAAAGACTAGACTGAGCCAGGAGAGGAGCCATGTCAGCGGGATGTGAATCCCTGCATACGCTCAGGAACTTTCCAAATACTTTCTAGGCTAGAACAGTGACTGTTCAATGTGGCTCTGTTCATAGAGGCCACTGTTGGCAACAGGATACTGGGCTTGATGGATCCTTGGTCTGACCAAGTATGGCATATCTTATGTTCTTAGAATGTATGCAGACATTTTCTTGCTGTCAGAAAAAAAAAGGGATTTATAGTTTTTCTGGCTATTCCCAGTGCTCTTCAGACATTGCTGATGGCACCTGCAGGATTCTTGCCCCCTCTCAAAGCCTAAAGCTAGAGGCAACCAGTACTCACCATGAAAGGGTTGGTAGAAGTGCCCACTGCCTGCCCTAGGGGTCTCTGCAACGACTTATCCACTGGGAAGCCACTGCTAAAACTGGCACCTGGTGGAAGTAGAGAGAAGGCATAGCATATGGATAAAAAAATAGCATTACTGGAGGGGGGGTGGGGAGGGGAAACAGTTGTGCACAGGAAGCAAGGGCCCCAAAACTCCTCTACTGATCATACAAATAAAAACTGGTCCCCCCCCCCCATGTATCTGTTCCCCATTCACCCTGGATCATTTCCACCCACAAAGCCCATATCTCCGACACCAATTTCACAGCTCCTTCCCCCCACCACACCTCTGATACGCAATCCATCCCCTTCCCAAGTAAAACATCACTCCCTGAAACCTGTCCCCACCCCTTCAAACATACGCCTCAATGTTCCTTTTCCAAACTATTATGAAAGATGCGCTTCCCTGACTTTTCTTAGCTGTTTGCAAACTGTGTGCTCCCTCTCCTCCTCTTGTAGTGACTCCTCACCATTGGGTTGCTGGCTGAAGAGAGAGTTCTGAGAAAGGACCTGTTGTGGTTGTTGCTGCTGCAAGGCATGGTGAAAGCCTCCAGGAACTGCAGCAAATCCAGGCACGCTGCTTGCTCCATAGCTGACACCTGGATGGAGGGAAGACTCTACTTAGTATTCTATGATTTCAGTTCTCTCATTTGCTGTACCACTCTAGCATCTTCAGCCTTATTTTAAAATGATGATTTTGAGCACAGTTAGTCATAGGGTTTTAGCATGCTTGTCTACATGAGCTTATTAATGGAAGTCTGTGCATATAGGGCATGTGTCTGTGACGAGTGCTCATGAGAAGAGAAATGCTGCGAGTCACAGCAGACCAAAGCTCTACTGTAACACACACTTTGGTTTTACAAAAGGAGAAGGAAGGGAAGATGGCTTTCTCCAGGCCACTAGTGCCACTGCTCTCAGGACCTACCTGTTACTGTGCCATTAGTCTGGAAAGGGTTTGTGGAAGGCAGGGAGGGATGAGAGACTGTGGCAGATGCAGCAAATGGATTAGTATATGCTGAGAAAAGGAGGGGAGAAAGAGAAAAAAAAACCAACAAATCTAAATTAGATTACATAGCAGAACTTTCCCCTCTAACCTGTCACAGATTTGCACAAGACCACAGTCTAAGCAGAAAGAACGTTTACCATTATCAAATGAGCTCTCTTAATTATATAACTTCCAATCTTAGCCTTGCAGGGTTTATGACAACATGCTTGGCTTTCTCTCTCATTATGCTTACTGCGACACCAGGTCGCTATGGCATTCATCTACTGACCAATTTGATATTAACCCCGCTAAACTGATTTTCCAACGATAATAAACCAGTGTATTTAGATTTTTAATAGATCTCTTTTAAGAAGACAATACCTCCATAGGATGTTCCTGTGCTGGCAGCAGGCAAGCTAGTCACCTGACCCACTGTCCCAAAGACACTATTGAGAGAAAAAAAAGTGCATTAGTCTGCTGTCCGGACAGAATGTACATTAAAAAAGGTAACGTCAGGGAGAACTCTGGACTTCATTTACTAATCCCTTTCTAAAGTCCATCCCTTATAACAATAGTAAAACAAGCGGTTTGCAATGGTGTGGAAAAAGGACATAAGACGTTGTGAGTCCCTGTTTTACAGCAAAAGGGAGGGGGGGATATGAAGCCCACATAAGCCTATCTTCATCTCTGGGTTACAACTGGAGAGAAGAATACATGGCTCATGAGCCCCTCCGGTCTCTGCATTACAACAAAGCAGTACAGTACCTGCTAGCTCCTGGACTGAAGACATTGC
The DNA here is from genome assembly GCA_033557465.1 of Ichthyophis bannanicus. Taxonomy (NCBI): domain Eukaryota; kingdom Metazoa; phylum Chordata; class Amphibia; order Gymnophiona; family Ichthyophiidae; genus Ichthyophis; species Ichthyophis bannanicus. The sequence continues at coordinate 80,264,666 of CM066048.1, forward strand.
CTAGGTCCGATATGCCACTGGGGTGGCTGCCTGGATCTTTTCCAATCGCACTACTGAAGCCAGCTATCGCCCGACTGCTGCCTGCAGAGAGAAGGAAAGAGATGGAGAGGGAGATGGGGAGCACAGAAGCACAGCCCGAGTTCTCTCTCAATACACATGGAACAGAACTGGCTGCCAGATGCAGCTGTGTCAGTTGAGCTGAAAGGGCTGTTGCTGGGAGCATGAATTTTATTACATTTATTTAAGCATTATTTATATCCCATCAATCTAGATATCCTAGACATTTAGCAGAATAGGAATATGTTGCATGTGCACTCAGAACCACCAGCAGCTATTTTCCTCGGTTTCAGTCACTTTCTAGGGCAATCTGCCATTAGAAATCAAGGCCACACTTAGGAAAAGAAAACATCATTTGCTAGATGAGAGAAAGCACATACCAAACCCAAGATTGAAAGCAAACAGTGCCAGAGACAAACAGAGCAAGGAGTCCACTAAACAAGCAGTGACACATACTAAGTCCAAAATATCAGCAGCAAGTGAGACACACCACATAACTGGACAGCAACAACAAGGCGATACAGAAGCAGAGACACCAGACAAACAACAGTAGATGAGACATCAGAGAAAAATGTAGTCTAACAGATAGCAAACATTCCCACTCTACTTCACTCCCAAATGCCTGCAACAAACATTTTCCAGGACTTCTTTAGGTCCTACTAATCCCCTTTCTCCTTGGATAGTCTCAGACTTAACCAGAAGCCATATTTTTATTTTTTAAAACATTTAAATGCCATGCCATGCTGCCAGTCCTTCAAACCTTTTGGCTGCCCATAAACATATTATCAAAGCTTACAAACATTCAGCCACTCATACCTTTGCTCAAATCTGGCCAAAGTCAGTTTGAGGACATAGGTAGGTAGGCAGGCACTTGTACTTCGTGGGCAAGGGGGCCATATTGGTTTCCAAACTCCTGGGAGTCCCCTTATCAGAAGCGGTGTTAGATATACTGGGGCCCAGTACGAAAACTGAAGAATGGACTCTGCTAGTGCCCAATGACCTGAAACTCTACTTCAATGACATAAAATTCAACGTTGCCAAGGGGGCCCCTTTCAGACTGGGGCCCCCCCAAGCAATTGATCTGCTTGCCACCCTTTAAAAATGGCCCTGCCCATATCTAAGTGTTGATATTACAGTGTCAGAAGTAGTGCATCTGAAACTCAAATGATTAATCATTTCCAGAAATATCTCTCCCACCCCAGACAAATTCTGAGATCAACATACATCAGAAAATCCCTGGAAAGCACCAGGACGTAGGGGACTGGAACCCAGGCCATGGGGGATTACCTGAGGCCGTACTAAAGGCGCTCTCCAGGTCGGCCAAGGGCATATATCTATCTGTTGCGACTGGGGTAGCCCGCAGTGGTGCTTCAAACACGCCCAGTCCGATGCTGGAGGACTTGGGGAAGCTGGCAAAGGTGGAAGGGTGAGCGGATGGTGTAGTTACTGAGGCACCACCTACAACACAGGAGATTTAAAATTAGACTAAAAAGCAATTTGTTTATTGGAAAAGGCAGAATCGCTTCGTTTGAGCTTCCGGCTCATCTGGAACAAGTTCTTACTAGATTACAGCACCATGAACTTCCGTTCACAGCTACACAAGATCTTTACTTATTTTCATTCCCCTCCATATAATTGAGTTATTACAGTTACAGGTGATCCATCCTGAAAACGAACACAGGCACCCTTGCCTCAGCAACTTGCTGCCACTTCTTCATGACAGATGCCATCCTCACCTAGGGCCATGAAAGCAGAATCTTCAGCCCTAACTGGCCTAAGGAGCAGAAGCGGAACTCAGCAACTGAAGTCATGCATCCTAGCAAGTCACTGGCCTGACATCCTGCTGTCATGAGGCGTTTCTGCAATGCCTCTTTCTAAACCAAAGTCTCAATTCACTTTAGAGTTTAAGGTATTGCACTAAAGAGATCCACACTCCCTTATCACAGACTCCAACTTTAGCTAGCCTTAACAGGTCTCCTCTTCTTAGCACTATTCATTGTCCCTGCATGTCCTCTTCTCCCCCCAAATGAAACTTTTAAATAAAATCCTATGGCCTGTTTTATTCAGAGTTTTGTGCCTAGTTGCCCTTGACAATCCTGCCCAGCTAAAGTTCTGTAGGAACTGTAGGAGGGAGAGACAGTAAGTGTTTCGTCAGTGGTCCATAATAAGAATTTTGAAAGTCCTTCTGCAAATGGCAAAAGCAAATGCTGCTCATATGTAATAGGTGTTTTCCGTAGACGTCAGGGCTGATAAGGCACATAAGTGGGTAATGTCATCTAACACCACCAGGGCAGCGCTCCTCTCCCACAGCTCAGAACATTTACTGCAGCAGTCCCCTCTGCTTCTTGGTTAATTTCAAAGCTCAGGAATATAAGCTACTCTCGGGAAGGTGGGAGGAACTGTGTGACTTATCAATCCTGTAGTCTACAGAGAACACCTGTTACAGGTGAGCAGCACTGTTTTCTACACTGATGTGCCAGATTGAGTCAGGCAAACAGAACTGAGTCAGACTCCCAAAGCTTAGGGCTTCTCATTGCTTTCATATTGTCACTATCTAAAGAGCAGCCCAAAGTAACCAACTGCGAGAGTTACTACTTCAGACAGACACTAGCCACAACAGCTTGACCAAATTCACTGAGGTTCATATTCAAAAGGGCTTATGCAGTTTATAGGATCTACACGTAGCATAAACCTTGGCAATGCAGATATTCAGTGATACTAACCAGTTAGTGCCATGGAATATCCCCACAGACTGCCTTGAAAATATTCGGTTAGTTTCAGGGCAATATGTGTATGTAGCTAGGGTGGTCTTGGTGCTAATCCGGTTACTGGCAATATTCAGCCACTAACCAGAATGGCAAACAGCATAAAGCTAGGACATCCACTGACATTATGTAAATCTTGCTATCCAGTTAGCGGTTGAATATGCGATAGCAAGATTAATTGCAAGCAAAAACGGATACTCAGCGCCAGACAGGCCCTGGTATTGAATATCCATTTTCAGTTTTGACTGCAATGGTCTGGTGCTTTAGCAGTGCTGACACTGTTTTTTTGCAGAGACTTGGTCCAAACTGTAATACACAGTAAACGTATAATGGAGGACCATGTAGCTACTTTGCAGATGGTATCCAGCGAGGCAGACTTTAGAAGGACTACAGTGGTCTCAGTAGTTCTAATTTGATGCGACTTAACATCAGAGAGGAGAGGAGCATTTGCCTGTTGATAAGTTGAAAAGTGCATACTTTAGAGTGGGGCATAATGGTGCATATTTCCCCTTTCCTCCATTCACAGACTCAGGCACGTCTGTGTGGGGGACTCAGGAAGCAGCCATAGTAAAGTGCATCTGAGCAGGACAGCAAGTGATGTGAGTGTGAACAGGCAAGCATAATATGGGTAGTGAACGATGGTATGCACATACTGTGTGGGTGGGCCTATATATCAATGGTATAATGTGGATATATGCATAGGCAGATTTTCACTGTTTATCTGTGGGGATGTAAACATATGGATGTCAGAATGCGTGTGTATGTGATGGATGGAAGGATGTATCCTTGAAGGATACTAGCAAAAGAGGGAAGTTAAGGCATTCCAACAGAGACGTTTCAATAAAGATAAAAGTAACCCAGATGCCCTTAAGTACAAAGAAGACAGAGCTGAAAGATTCCAAGTTACCCCTGCCTACCGATAACCAGATTAATATGAATAAATACAACCTCTAAAATGCCTGTATGCAAATGCTAGAAGTATAAAAAATAAGATGGGAGAGTGAGAATATATAGCACTAAATGAAAGGTTAGATATAATCGTCATTCCAGAGACCTAGTGGAAGGAGGACAACCAATGGGACACGGTGATACCTGGGTACAGCATAGTTACTCACCTGTAGCAAGTGTTCTCTGGGAACAGCAGGAATAAGTCCTCACATATGGGTGATATTACTAACTGAGTCTGCGCAGGAACGCTCCCCAGCTTCCACAGGAAGCTTTTGGAAGCTCCATCGCGCACGTGCACCTGTCTTCCCGCTTGCCGGAGTCAATTTACCTCAGTATGATGACAAAGCTTAACCAAAAAAAACCTTTATGGGGAGGAGGGAGGGTAGTGAGGACTTATTCCTGCTGTTCCGGAGAACACCTGCTACAGCTGAGTAACTACGCTTTCTCCAGGAACAAGCAGTAATGAAGTCCTCACATATGGGACTCCCCAGCTACAGGCTACTGTAAAAACAGCAGAAAAACAAGCCCAATGAGGCAACCAAAGGGAGAACCGGGAGAAACAGCCTCCACCATGCAAGAGAATGGGTCCAATGCCTGATCAGCACACCAGATAGAAAATCTGCATCATTTGAAAATGTAGGAACAGCATGTGGAGTCTTTCCGAGATGCAAGGAGAACATTCTCCATGCCTGCAGGGAGGTGAAGCTCCGTGAGGACTAATTGCTCAACATCCATGCAATCAGGGCCAGGGAGCAGACACTGGGATGAAGTAAGGTCCTGTGAGACAAGATCTGGGGCGCAGCTCAGCCTGAGAAGTTGCCACTGTGAGAGCTGGAGCAGCAGGGGGAAACCACAGCAGCCTAGGCCAGTGTGGCACAATGAGTATCATGGAACTCCTGTTGGCCTGGAGTTTTTAATAAGATTTTGGCCACGAGTGAAATCAGGGAGTATGCGTAGAGGAGACCCACACTCTTGTCCAGGAAGAAGGCATTGGAGGCTATCCGATGGGCTGACAGAATTCTGGAGCAAAACTGTGCCACCTGAGCATTGCGAGGAGACGCAAAGAGGTCGATACCCCACATCCGAAAAATGCAGCTAACATACTTGTTGAGGGTCCACTTGTGTGGCTAAAGCGCACTGCTGAGCTGGTCTGCAAGAAGAGTGAGCTCCCCCTGGCAGGAACATTGCTCTAAGGACCATGCCATGAGATATGGTGAAATTCCAGAGGCGTATGGCCTCCCAATACAAGAGGTATAAAGAGTAGTTACTTACCTATAACAGGTGTTCTCCAGGAGCAACAGGAATCAGTCCTCACATATGGGTGTCATCAGCGCCAATGAAGCCCCAGCGGAGCATTTCCCCAACTTTCTATGAAAGCCTTTGGGAATGCAGGCACGCATGCGCGGTTCCCTTCCCGCCTAAAGGTGCCATCTTACCTCAGTCAAATGACATAGCTAACAACAGCACACAAAAATGAAAAATAAACTATGTACAACTGCAACTCCAAGGGGAGGAGGGAGGGTTGTGAGGACTGATTCCTGCTGCTCCTGGAGAACACCTGTTACAGGTGAATAACTACTCTTTCTCCAGGACCAAGCAGGAAGTCAGTCCTCACATATGGGTGACTCCCAAGCTTTGGGCTACCAAGGAACCCAGGCTGAAGAAGAGAACTCCCTTTAGTCCCAGCAGCAAAGAAAGGCTTTTCAAGGACACAACCTCCATCGGTAGCCCAACAGAGGGCAGGAGTTGCCAAAGAGATTCCGGAGTACTGCTTGGCCAAAAGCACTGTCCCTACGGGACTCCCTCTCCAGGCAGTAATGGGCCGCAAAAGTCTGGCTTGAAAACCAAGTTGCAGCCCTGCAGATGTCTACCAAGGGCACAGAGCGGAGATGAGCCACTGAGGCAGCCATTGCCCGGACATGATGGGCCGTGACCCTACCCTGCAAAGGAAGGTCAGCCGCCTTATAAGCCCAGGTGATACAGTCAGCCACCCAGATGGACAAGGTACGCTTGGACACAGCCAACCCCAACTTATTGGGGTCAAAGGATACGAAGAGCTGAGTAGCCCTTCTATGCCCCTGCGTACGGTCAAGGTAGAAGGATAAGGCCCTCCTACAGTCCAGGGTATGCAGGACTGCTTCAGCCTGGCTAGCATGAAGCCTAGGGAAGAATGTTGGAAGAACCACCTCCTGGTTGAGGTGGAAAGAGGAGACAACCTTAGGGAGGAACTTTGGATGAGTCCTAAGGACTACCCTGTTCCTATAAATCCTGGTGTAAGGAATATCACAGACCAGTGCCTGAAGCTCACTTACTCGCATAGCCGAGGTAAGGGCTATCAGGAAGAGTGTCTTCCAGGAGAGGAAGCATAGTGGACAAGTAGCCATCGGCTCAAAAGGTGGGCGAGTCAGTTGCTGCAAGACCACATTCAGCTCCCACTCAGGGGCAGGAGGGTGGATGGGAGGCTTGAGCAAAAGCAAGCCCCTGAGAAAGCGGGACACCAAGGGGTGACCAGCCAGAGAATGCCCCTCCACCAGAGAGTGGTGAGCTGCTAGAGCTGAGAGGTGGACCCGAACAGAATTGGACTTAAGTCCCTGATCTGATAAGTGCAGTAAGTACTGAAGCACTACTGGCACAGTACAAGAGAAAGGGTCCTCTGTACGTAGCTGACACCACACAGAAAACCATTTCCATTTGAGAGCATAGGTTTTCCTAGTGGACTGTTTCCTAGAGGCTAGGACAACCTCCTCAACTTCCTGAGGTAGGCCCCAGGGAGCCAAAACTACTCTTGCAGCCTCCAAGCCACCAAATTGAGAGTTTTGAGATTGGGGTGCAGAAGGGAACCCTGCTCCTGTGAGAGAAGGTCGGGTTGCAACCCCAGAGGTAGTGGAGGATCCACCGCCAGTTGAAGCAGAAGAGGAAACCAAGGCTGTCTCGGCCACCTGGGAGCCACCAGCAGGACTGAGGCCTTGTCCTGAAGAATCTTGAAGAGAGTTCAGGCCACCAAGGGCGTGGGAGGAAACGCATACAGGAGGCCCTGAGACCAGGATATCAGAAAAGCATCCGCTGCTATCCGCAGAGGATGCGGTTGCCTGGAGCAGAACTTTGGCAATTGCTTGCTCACTGGGCTGGCAAAGAGATCTATCAAAGGGAGACCCCATTTTAGGAAGATCCTCTGAACTACTGAAGGATGCAGGTGCCACTCGTGGGGCTGCAGTATTCTGCTTAACCTGTCTGCCAGGTAGTTGTCCTGGCCTGGAAGGTACACAGCCTTGAGGAGCATGTTGTGCTTGAGGGCAAATGAACAAAGGTCCTGAGCCTCCCGACAAAGGATCCTGGACCCAGTCCCGCCCTGTTTATTCACATAAAACATGGCTACTTGGTTGTCTGTCTGAATCAGGACAGATTGGTGAGCCAAGGTAGGAGAGAAAGCTTTGAGTGCTAATCGAATAGCCCTGAGTTCGAGGAGATTGATCTGCTGTGCAGCTTCCCAAGGAGACCATAGGCCCTGGGTGCACTTGCCCAGACAATGAGCTCCCCAGACTTGCAGGGAGGCATCCGTGGTCATCACTACCGTGTACCCTGGAACCTGAAAAGGCACCCCCTTCAATAGATTGGGTGGGTGCAGCCACCAGTTGAGAGAGTGCAGAAATGGTCTGGACACCCTTATCCTGTCTCTGAGGCTGCCTGTGGCCTGTGACCACTGAGTCCGAAGGAACCACTGTGCAGGCCTCATATGGAGCCTGGCATTGGGGGTCACATGTACTGTCGAAGCCATGTGGCCCAGAAGCCTCAGGCAGAGTCTGGCGGAGACCAGTGACCTGCTGAGAAACTGATTTGCCAAGGCCATCAACCTTTGGGCCCTGTCTGCTGGCAAGAAAGCCTTTGCCAGCAGAGAGTCCAGCCTTGCTCCTATGAACTCCAAGTTCTGGGAGGGGAGCAAAGTGGACTTTGCGAAGTTTATGATAAACCCCAGCCTTTGGAAAAGAGCAATAGTGCTGAGGGTGGCTTGTTTGGCCTCCTGGCACGTCTGACCCCTGATGAGCCAATCGTCCAGATAGGGGAAGACAAAGATACCCTGGTTTCTCAGGTAGGCCGCCACCACTGCTAGGCACTTTGTGAAGACTCTGGGGGCGGAGGTGAGGCTGAAAGGCAGCACTCTGTATTGATAATGGTTTCCTCCCACAATGAACCCGAGGTACTTTCTGTGGTCTGGATGAATGAGGATGTGAGTGTACACATCCTTTAGATCTAAAGAGCATAGCCAATCTCCCTGCTGGAGGTAGGGCAGAAGTGTCCCAAGAGTAAGCATCTTGAACTTCTCCTTCACTAGGAACTTGTTGAGGTTCCTGAGGTCCAGAATGGGTCGAAGGCCACCGGTTCTTTTGGGCACCAGGAAATACCTGGAGTAGAAACCGTGACCTTGTAAGTGGGGAGGCACAGGCTCCACCGCCCTGTCCACCAACAGACCTTGAAGCTCTTGCAGGAGGTGGTCTGTGTGCAGGGGAGGCCTTGGAGGCTCCCCTGGAAAATATGGTGGAGGCAGTTGGTGAAAATGCAGGGCATAACCCTTGTGGACTATGTCCAACACCCAACTGTCCCCGGTGATAAGGGGCCACTGGTGGGCAAAGAGGGCGAGGAGACCTCCTGTGCAGGGTTGGGAGAGCAGTGGAGGAGAGGCTACGCTCAAGGAATCAAAAACCCCCACCCTGCTGAGTGGTAGCAGGGGCCGGTGGCTTGGGGGTCCTCTGCCTACGGGGCCCATTACCCTGCCCCTTGGCTTGCTGACCCTGGGGGGCAGCTTGGGCAGCCTGATATTGCGGGTACTGTTTGTAGGCAGTGCCCGTCCTCAGGTAAAAGGGCTTTTTATCCGAGCCCTTCTTATGAGAAGGGGCAGAGGTCTTCCTAGACAGCCTTGTCCGTGTGAGGTGCTCAGTTTCGAGCTGAGCGGCCTTCTCGGTCATGGGCTTGCCAAAAAGGTTTTCACCTCAGCAAGGGACATCGACCAACTTGTCCTGAACCCATGGCTCGAGGTCCGATGACTGCAGCCATGCCTGGCGTCGAGCCGCGATGCCGGCTGCCGCAACTCAGGCCAAAGCCTCGAAGCCGTCGTAGGCGGCACGGGACATGAACTTCGAGCAGTCCCGAATCCCCGAGGACAAGGACTTAAATCTCTGCAAGGGTTCCCCGGAGAGACCAGCAGAGAACCCGGCCAACTCCTTAGCCAGATCCCGCAAGTACATGCCCATGTACAGCTGGTAGGACTGGACACGGCAAGCAAGCATCGAGCCCTGGAAGCACTTTCTACCAACGCCATCGAGGTTTCGGGCCTCCCTGCTGGGGGGGGCACCGCAGAGTGCATCTTCTGGCTCTTTAGACGATGCATGGCCAATTCCACAACCATAGAATGGTGTGGTAGCTGTGCCTTCTGAAAACCAGGGCTCTTTTGGAGTCGATAGATCGAGTCGACTCGCTTGCTGAAAACTGGCGCCGAGGCCGGTGCCTCCCACATACGGAAGAGGAGCCGTTCCAGCATCGGAGGAACCGGGACAGTAAAGGCCTCCTTTGGAAGAGAGTCATACTGTATGGCCTCGAGCTCTTCAGCTCGAGGTTCCTCCTCATGGTCCGCCGGAATAGCCAAGGCAGTGGCCATATCCCGGACGAACTCCGAGAACCGAGTATCCTCCAGGGGGGACCTACTCCGGGGCTCAGACTGCAGTGAGTCCGACGGGACGCACCGAGTCTTGAAGGTATCAGGAGACTCCTTGTCCTCCATCTCCCAAGCTGACTTGTCCGAGGAGGAGTCAGGGTCCGACCCCGCGGGGCCCTGGAGCACCCGCCCCGATGCTGGAGGCACCAGCGTCGACGCCCTCGGGCCCGAACGGGAGGTCGAGGGAGACCGTGACCGAGGTCGACTCCGAGCCACGATGGACTCGAGTATCAGCTCGGTCTCTGGGGTTGACTTTGAAGTCGATGTCCCGGTGGTCGGGGCAGATGCGCCAGACAGGCTGGCCATCAGTGCACGCTGCTGCTCCATGAAGGCAGACAATCTGCTCTCCAAGGCTGTCATCCTGAGACTCAGCTCGGGAGACGCAGCAGCTACCGACTCGGGCCCCGGCGGTGCCGGGCCCGACGTCGGCTCCCTGGGAGGAGAGTCCTCGAGGACTACGGGGCTTAAGTGTCCAGCAGACTCCGGCTCCACGCGAGGAACCTTTGCAGGCTTCTCGTGTTCCACGGGCCCAGGGCGACGGTCGGAGGTCTTAGACCTGGCCCTCGAGGAGCCAGGGACCTCCTCCGATGACGCCCTCGCAAGTCGCTTCTTCCTCTTGCGTTCCCGGTTGGGGGACTCCCTGTCCGAGGAGCTTCGACGGCACTCGGGATCGGAATCCCGAGATGTCGAGGCCTCAGACAAGGTCCGGGCCCAGCCGGAGGCCGAGTCCGAGAAAAGCCTTTCGTTTTGCTGCTGTCGACTTCGGAGTGCCTTGGAAGACATCTTTCCACATGGCCCGCATGACTTAGGGTCGTGGTTGGGGCCGAGGCACCGAAGGCAGCAGTCGTGTGTGTCGGTGAGAAACATTAATTTCTTACACCGATCACACTTTTTAAAACCACTGGAAGCCATCAGGGAAAAAAAGAGTCCCCGCGAGGTCAAAGGACCGGCCTTCCAGGGAAAAATGGAAAAAAGGGCGCGAACACCAGCCACAAAGGGCAAAAACCGAAAAAGAAGAATTGGGCTCGATACCGGTGTACCGGCGTCAAACCGGGAGAAAAAAATAGCGATAATCGCCAAAAAAAAATCTAATTTTAACCGGGAAAACAGGACACACGTCCGTTGGGCTTCACGGAAAAAGAGAGACTGAGGTAAGATGGCACCTTTAGGCGGGAAGGGAACCGCGAATGCGTGCCTGCATTCCCAAAGGCTTTCATAGAAAGCTGGGGAAATGCTCCGCTGGGGCTTCATTGGTGCCGATGACATCCATATGTGAGGACTGACTTCCTGCTTGGTCCTGGAGAAGCCTGTACTACCCTGTTTGTTGATGTAGAACATCGTCACTTGATTGTTCATCTGAATGAGGACTATTGGGTTGGCCAGTTGCACCTGGAACAGCTGACAGGCATTTGCAATGGCCCGGAGCTCCAGAAAGTTGATCTAGTGTAAGCTCTCTTACTCTGTCCAGAGGACCTGTGTATACACAGCCCTGCCTCGTTTGGAGGCGTCTGTGGTCAGTATCCAGTGATGTGGAGGGGACTGGAAGGGAAGGCCCCTGATTAGGTTCTGTGGCCAGAACCACCATCAAAGAGAGCTGATGAGGGGTGCAGTGACCACCACCTTGTCCTTGAGGTGGCTTGAGATCTGATGCCATTGGGTGCAAAGTACATTGAGTTTGGCGCATTCAAAGATGGGCAAAAGAGTGACATGATCCATGGAGGCCAAGTGGCCCAGCAACCAGAGTATCTGGTGTAACAGCTGTGCTAGATGTTGCGTACCATTGTGGTGAACTGCAGGGCGCGATCTCTCAACAGGAAGGCTCGAGCCAGGGTGGTATCGAGTAGAGCCCTGATGAAACTGAGCCACTGAGAGGGCTGGAAGTGCAACTTCAGGTAATTGATGTCGAAACCCTGATGTTCAAGCACCTGGATAGTGAGCTGAGCTGATTGCCGAATCTCATCTGACATGGTGCCCATTATCAGCCAGTCATCCATGCAAGGGAAGACGAAGACCCCAAGGTCCAGAGGAATGCAGCAATAGCCACCAGGCACTTTGTGAAGAGCCTTGGGGTGGAGGCCAGCCCAAAGGGTAGTACAAGGTACCAATAGATCTGATAGGCATCCTTCAAGTCTAAGGAGCAAAGCCAATCGTCCTGTTGAAGGAACGGGAGCAGCATCCCCAGGGAGACCATTTCGAACTTTTCCCTCAATAGGAACCAGTTGAGGTTTCGGAGATCTAGGATGGGCTGAAAACCGCCGGTCTTCTTGGGAACTAGGAAGTAACGAGACTAGAACCCCTTCCACGCCTATGCTGAAGGTACCATTTCGATGGTGAGATTGGCCATGAGGGTGTGAACCTCTGCTGGAGAAGCTCGCAGTGATGAGGGTTGAGGGGGTATTCCCCAGGGAAGAACGAACAGAGGAGGCAGATGGGCAAAATGCAACAGCTACCCACTCTGGATGATTTTCAACACGCAAAAGCCTGTTGTTACGACGGGCCACCTTCAGGCAAAGTGAACCAACCATCCCGTCACCTGCTGAGGTACTGCACTAGGTAACAGAAGATAGACCATCTCCTTAGGAAAGAGCCAAAAAAACCCTCCAAGCTGTGGAGCGGGCTGAGGCTTCTGGGGCTTTTGGCAGCATGGCTGGCATTGCCCTTGGCCCTTTTTCTGGGCTGGCTGAGAGCCTTGGTAGGCCTGGTAGGGAGGGTAACCCAAGTAATATCTGTGCTTTCGTGGTAGAATGCCTTCTTCCCAGCTGACTTCTTGGCAGGGTCCACAGTTTTCCTGGAGAGGTGGTTTATTGTCAGCTGTTCTTTCTCAGTCTCCTCCGCCTTGTCCTTCATAGGCTTGCCGAACCAATTTTCACCCCAGCAGGGGACATCAGCAAGCATGTCCTGCACCTACTACTTGTGGTCGGATGGCTGCAGTCATGCCAAGTGGCAGACCCCAATGCCAACTGCAGCTACACCACTGTCAGATTCAACATCATAGGATGCTCTGCTCATAACTTTGAGCAATCCTTCCCTTTCTTCACCAGGTTGTGGAACTTGTCCAGATGTTCCGGGGACAGCAGAGCAGAGAATTCACTTCCTTCAGTGGCAATGGGTACTAAAAAATCTCCAGCTTTTCAGCCGTCTGTTCCTCTTCTTCCTCGAGGGTGAAGGGGAGGGCTTTTGCCATGTCCCAGACAAACTTGTGGAATGGGATGTATTCTGGCGAGGACGTGTGACGTTTATAGGGTGGTGAAAGATCGAAGGGAATGCCCCAATACTGATCCGACACCAAGAACTTGTCCTCTGTCTCCCAACCCTCTGACAGAGTCAGTCAAGAATTCAAAGTTCCGATGCGTCTCCTCTCAATGCCTTTGGCAGTCAGGAAGGGTATATAGTGTCCAGGGTGCCCGATGCCAATACTATGAGCCCTCTGAACCGGAGGTGCTGGGATGGAGAATATCGCCACCAGCGCCGACAGGGAGTCTGATCGCCTACATGAGTCCCCTCCTGGGCCAGAAGGGCATGGGTTTCTAAAAAGAGCTGCACCACCATCGGCGGGACCGCTGCCGGCACCGAGGCACCTGAGGGAATTAGGGGCCTCGCGGTCTGAGTAGCTAGGAATAGTGCAAGACTCTTCTCCAGGGCTCGGATGCACTCAGCCAAGAGCATTATCTCAGAAGGAGCCAGAGCCAGGGCAGCCACTGCGGCCTCCGATTCTGCTACCCTAATTGGGGATTCCATAATGGTTACCGCATCAGGAGACCGCTGACTGACCTCTAGGGCTTTGGGCGGCAACTCCTACTGCCAGGGCAGCTTGAGAGGCCTCTCCCAGCCCTCGCCCTCTGAGTCGTGTCAAGGGGACCTCTGATGCTCGTGTCCCTGGAGTTTCCCCCAGCATCGGCCCTTGACGTTGACGCAGCGGAAGATCGATCCTTCTGGGGGTTGTCTCCTCAAAGGACAGCCTCCTATCCATGGCACCTTGGCTCCTCTGCTCCAAATTAGCATGAGTGCCGCATGATGCCAAAGCCTTGGCAGAGTCCCTCGAGGGCATGAATGCTGATGTCGGCACAGAGGACGCCAACTCAAAACTACCTGAAAAGTGACTCGCACCGTTTCTCGCAGTTCTTGAGGCTCTTTCTTGTCATTTGTAAGCAGTGTAGAAGAGGGCTCATGGTCGGGCCTGAGCATTGTATACATCAGTTATGGCAGTCCATTACCAAAATGGTGTGGCCGCACCAGGTGCATTTCTTGAAGCCACTGGCCGACTTAGACATGTTGGGGAAGACAACTTCTTCCTAATCAAATGACACCAATGTCCCGCTGACCAGGGAACGCATGGAAAACCATGCATGGCAAAAATCAAATGAAAAGAAAAGAACCGAAAAAAACCCTGCGGCATCGAAGAAGCAACACTTCTGACGATGGGCCGGAAGGACAGGACTGAAAGATGATACCGATCATGTTGAAAACCAGAAAAAACACAACAGGTAGGCAATGTTCCCTCTAATTTTCTGTAGGCTGTGTGCGCATAAAATATCAGCTGTGCAGCTTTTGAAGGAAGGTTAAATTTTTGTGCGCCACATAATGACACTTGGATTTATATACTTTAAAATTTGACTACACGTCAGAATACAGTATGTACACCACATTGATTTTAATCAAATTAAATGAAAATAGACGATTACTAAATGAAGCGGAAAATTTCTAGTAATTACAATCACAACTTTAAAATTTTAAGACGTCTGTGTTGTTTTCTATCAGAATCAGAACCGTAATTTTTGTGCGCTCTGTTGTAAAGTACGTGCGCTCGCTCGGCGAGGTGTGTGCGCGCGCACACGCGCACAGCTTAGAGGGAACAGTGCAGGTAGGTAAGTATGCTTTTTCGAGGCCAGACGAATGTCTGATGGTCTCCACAGAAAAGAGAAGGCGGCTCCGGTGGGCAGGAAGGCAGGTGCACATGTGCGATGGAGCTCCCAGAAGCTGGGGAGTGTTCCTGCATGGGCTCCATTGGTGACATCACCCATATCTGAGGACTTTATTTGTGCTTGTTCCTGGAGAAAAACTACATCGCAATGATTTTTTTTTTTTAGTGCCATCAAGTCAGTGCTGACTCCTGGCGACCTAACTGCCTCTGGGTTTTCTTGGCAATGTATCACTGGAAGTAGATTGCCAGGCCTTTTCTTCCGAGGCAATGGAAAGTAAAGTGACTTGTCCAAGGTCACAAGGAGTGCCACTGGGAGTCGAACCCTTGATTTTCTGGGTACTAGGCAGTTGTTCTAACCATTAGGCTATTCCTCCACTACATCACAATGACAGAGTAGATCAAATTGGTGGAGGAGTTCCACTCTATGTTAGAGAGGGCATTGAGTCACAAAGGATTAGGTTTTTCAGGAAACAAAATACACTGTAGGATCTCTATGGATTGAAATTCCATGTGGAATGGGGAAGGGGATGGCAGTGGGGGTGTATTACTGATAGCTGGCCAGAACAGATGATGATGAAACGCTGAAAGAAATCAGGGAAGCTAACAAAAGTAACACCACAGTTATAAAAAACTCACTCACTTAATAATATTATCCAAAGCTGATTTTATGTCACAGGTTGTAAATATCACAGTTCTGTAAATAATCAAGATTTTTTGTTATAATTCTGTAAATAATTAACTGTCTAAATAATCAAAAGTTTCCTGTTATGAGCTATATATGATTACTTTTGTTTATACTGTTCCTTGTACATAGTTGCAATGTTGCATAATGTTCCATGTATTTGTTCACCATTGTTCTATGTAAACCGCCACTGATCTTGGGAAGGTATATAAAAGTTTTCAAATAAATAAATAAATAAATAATGGGCGATTTAAATTACCCCGGTATTGACTGGGTGAGTGTTACAGCAGGACAAGCTACAGAGATAAAGTTTCTAGATGAAATAAATGACTGCTTCTTGGAGTAGCTGGTTCATGAAGCAAGAGGGGAAGCGATTTTGGACCTAGTCTTTAGTGGAACACAGAATCTGGTGCAAGAGATAAGGGTGTTGGGGCCACTTGGCAATAGCGATCATAGCATGATGGCATTTGATTTAAGAAATGGAGGAAGGACGGCAAGGAAATCCACAGTACTACCTTTTAACTTTCAAAAGGGAGACTATGATAAAATGAGCAAAATTAGTTAAGAAAAAACTAAAAAGAGCAGCTGCAAAGTTTAAAGACTTACATCAAGCATGGACGTTGTTTAAAAATATCTTGGAAGCTTAGACCAGTTGTATTCTACGTGTTAAGAAAAGAGGAAGGAAGGCCAAAACACTGCCAGCATGGTTTAGAGGAGGTCAGAGAGGCAGTTGTACCCAAAAAAAAGCATCTTTCAGGAAATGGAAAAATGATGAAAACAGGAAACAAACACACTGTCAAGTTAGATGTAAGGCATTGATAAGGCAGGCAAAGAGAATTTGAGGAAAAGCTTGATGTGGATGCAAAAATCGCATAATAAAAACTTTCACATACATTCATAGCAAAAAAAGAAAGCAGCAAGAGTCAGTAGGATCATTAGATGATAGAGGGGCAAAAGGGGCACTAAGTGAGAACAAAGCCATAGCAAAGAGGCTGAATGAATTCTTTGCTTCGGTCTTTACTGAAAAAAATGTAGGGAAGTTACCCAAGCTGAAAGGTATTTTAAAGGTAATGGAGCAGAAGAACTGAAAGAAATTTAGATAAACTGAGAAGATGTATTACAACTATTTGATAAGCTGAAGAGTGACAAATCACCTGGGCTGAATGGTATACATCTGATGGTGTTGAAAGAACTGAAATATGAGATTGCAGACCTGCTATTAGTAATCTGTGAGCTATCATTAAAATCATCAGTAGTATTGGAAGATTGGAGAATGGCCAATGTAACGCCAATTTTTAAAAAAAGGTTCTGGGGTGGTGAGCCCAACATCAGTACTGGGTAAAATGGTAGAAACCATTACAAAAAATAAAATTACTGATCATGTAGATAGTCATGGTTTAATGGGAGAAAAACATGGATTAAGCCAAGGAAAGTCTTGCCTTACGAATTTGTTATATTTTTTTGAAGGTGTGAATAAACAGATAGACAAAGATAAGCTGGTTGATTTAGTGTATCTAGATTTTCAGAAAGTCTCCGACAAGGTTCTTCATGAGAGACTTTTGGCAAAATTAAAAAGTCACAGGATAGCCCGCAGTGTACCACTGTGGATCAGGAGCTGATTAAAAGATAAAGAGCGGAGAGTAGGGCTAAATGGCCAATTTTCTCAATGGAGAAAGGTGAATAGTGGAGTACCCAGGGGATCTGTGCTGGGCCCACTGCTTTTTAACATTCATAAATGACCTGGAAATGGGAATAATGAGTGAGGTAAACAAATTTTCAGATGACAAAATTATTCAAAGCTGTTAAAAACACAAAAAGATTATGAAAAACTGCAAGAGGATCTTGATAAATTGGAAGACTGGACATCCAAATGGAAGATGAAATTGAATGTGGACAAGTGCAAAGTTATGCACCTAGGAAAGAACAACCTAACTACGGCTACATGATGTAAAGTTCCACATTAGGATCTACCACCCAGGAAGAAGATTTAGGCGTCATCATTGATAATACATTGAAACCCTCCACCCAGTGTACAGCGGCGGCCAAGAAAGCAAATAGAATATTAGGAATCCATAAGGAAAGGAATGGAGAATAAAACCAAGGATATTATAATGCCTCCATATTGTTCCATGGTGCAACCACACCTTGAATATTGTGTGCAATTCTGATCGTCATAGCTTAAAAAGGATATAGCAGAATTAGAAAAAGTACAGAGAAGAGCCACCAAAATGGTAGAAGGCATGAAAGGATACCCCATGAGGAAAGGCTTAAAAGGTTAGGACTCTTCGACTTGAAAAAGAGATGACTGATGGGAGATATGATAGAGGTCTATAAATTAATGAATGCAGTGGAACGGGTAAATGTAGATTAGTTGTTTACGCCATCAAAAAGTAGAAAGACTAGGGGATGTGCATTGAAGCTACAATGTAACCCATTGAAGACTAACTGAAGAAAATATTTTTTCACTCAACGTATAATCAAACTCTGGAATTAGTTACTGGAAGATGTAGTAAAAGCTGTTAGTGTAGCTGGGTTTAAAAAAGATTTGGACAAATTCCTGAAAGAATGGTCCATAAACCATTATTAAGGAGGACCTGGGAAATCCACTGCTTACCCCAGGACAAGCATTGTGGAACCTGTGTACCATTTTTGGGAACCAGACAGGTACATGTCACCTGGATTGGCCACTGATGGAAATCGGATACTGGGCTTTAATGGATCTTGCTCTGACTCAGTATGGTATTTCTTTTGTTCTTGTAGACTTTGGTGTCTGGAGCTGGGCTTGTTGACAGTGAGTCAGAGCCTTTGCATGTGTACTTATGTATGTCTGTGTGTAAGTAAAGGTGCTGGCAATGTGTCATGGGTTGGGTGCTGTGTGGTGTATTTATGTAATTCTGACTTAATATTCAATATTAAAAAAAGGAGAAAAAGGATCTCGGTTCAATAGTCATCCACTGGACATAGATGGACAACTGGTTATGTTCTCTTGGAGGAAGTTAAAACGCCATCCCTTATTTTGACTGAGGAGAAAGATGGGACATTTAGGCTCTCCGCTCTAATGAGAATGTGAGAGAGAGCTCCGTCTAGATTGGGAAGAGCATGAGGGAGGAGTGTATCCAAGACTATGAGAGTTATAAACCCTTTTTTTGCCTTCTCTAGAGGAGATCAGGTTAGGCCTGAAGAGGGTTTTAAGAACCTCACTGAGCTGCTAAATCAGCTTCCTGTACCTTATCTACAAAGAGATCCTCTCCACAGCATGGCATGATCAATGAGCTTTTCCTGGCTATATGTTTATCATAGGCTTTTTAATAAGAAAAATATAGTTAAAACACTTAGCTTGAGCATGAATGGAGCTTTCCAAGGAGCTTCAAACCATAGCAGTAAACACAATCCTCCGACACAGTACCAATGTTTCAAACCAGAGAAAACTTTACAACCAGGGTTCTAAGTCAAGATCATCAATGTACGAGATAAAATCATTCCAAGAGAACCACCACAGCTCTCAGATATGAATGTTACAGACAATCCCGCACCACTGCATTTAAGATGCTCTTCTTATAAAATAAAATGGGTCTGATGTCATAAGTTAACATAAACCTCGGCAGTGTTCATAGAAACATGACAATAATAATATAATATAAACCCTTCTCAAGATAAATTTTATATCATAAGCAAAGATCCCCTCAATAATAAACCCCTCAGTCTCTTCCCCAACACTTTAAATAAGTTATTTTTTAATATTTTCTTTTTTGTATATTTTTTGTCGGAGCGTGCTGAGGGAGGGCCAGAACCAAAAGTCCAACCCCCTCCAGACGCAAACTTCTTTTATTCAATTCGAAGGTTTCCAAAACATAAAAACCCCATCAAAAAGGGCACTTATCTGTATATCTCCTCAACGGCGAAAATATCCCAATCCAGCTATTGCTCTTATATCAATGTGTTCGCACATAGAAACATGACGGCAGAAAAAGACCACATGGCCTATCTAATCTGCCCTTCCATATCAACTACCATAGTCTCCTTTTTACCTTTAGAGATCTTCTGTGTATGTCCCATGCTTTTTTGAATTCAGATACTGTCCTAGTGTCCACCATCTGCACTGGGAAACTATTCCACGCATCTACCACTCTTTCTTTAAAGACATATTTCCGTATATTACTCCTGAGTCTATCCCTCATTCATTCTCATACTATGTCCCCTCATAAGCAGGGCTTGCCTTCAACTGAAAGTGATCCTCCTGTGCATTTATGCCACAGATGTATTTAAATATCTCGATCATATCGCCCCCATCCCACCTTTCCTCTAAAGTATACATATTAAGATCTTTAAGTCTGTCCTCATATGCTACATAACTAAGACCACTAACCATTTTAGTAGCCACCCTCTGCACAGACTCCAACCTGCTTATATCCTTTTGAAGGTGAGGTCTCCAGAACTGCACACAATACTCCAAATGAGGTCGCACCAGACACTTTATATAGAGGCATTATCACCTCCTTTTTCTGTTGTCCATTCCTCTCGCTATACACCCAAGCACATGCAAGTCTCTAAAATCAGGTGCAAACCTGCATGTGTCCAAGTCTTTACTCTATGTCACTGTTTTCAATTTTATATGGTGGACACATGTATATTTCAAGGTGGGGAAAGGCCGATTTTACAAGGCACTTATATGTGCCCACCTTCACTGCTGTCCCTTCCACTGTATAGCTGACGTTTTGACTTCAACATCTCAAATTTCACCTAAACAGCCTATTTAATATTTGCCTTCACGTGTCCATTCTAAATTCAATTTTTAGTGCACAAAAATTTAACCACCACTACTATGTCATAAAAAGTTGTGCAAGGCTAGTTACTACTAGAGGAATACTTTGCAATAGAGAATTTGTACAGAATTCAGTACTGGGACTAGGAAGCTGTTGCAGCAGCCATTGCTTGCATAGACAAAAGGAAGCTGTAACCTGTCTGAAGTGGCCCACAAATAGCATAGTTACTCAACTGTAACAGGTGTTCTCCGGGGACAGCAGGAATCAGTCCTCACATATGGGTGACGTTGGCACTGACGGAACCTTCACAGAAGCATCCAACCAGCTTTCAAAGAAAGCCTTTGGGAGATGCCACCACGCATGCATTGTCTGCTTCCCGCCCAAGGGTGCCATCTTGCTCAGTCAGATGACATAGCTAAAGACAGCAAAAATGAAGGAAGCAATTGCAAGGGGTGGAGGGAAGGTTGTGAAGACTGATTCCTGCTATCCCCGGAGAACACCCGTTACAGGTAAGTAACTACGTTTTCTCCAGGAACAAGCAGGAAGTCAGTCCTCACATATGGGACTCCCTAGCTACAGGCTACCGAAAGCCCAAAGAGAAAAAACACGTTTACCCTCAGGGGAAGCTGTGAGCAGCAGCAATCGAGTCCGCAGGTGCAGAACGCAGTAGGACCCGTGTGTCCGATGGAAGCAAAGCTCCGGTAGCCTGAACACAGAAGGGTCAGAGGGTAGGAGTTGTCTAGACCCCATAAAGATTACAGAGCACGGCCTGGCCGAAGGCAACGTTCCATTGGGACTCCCTCTCCAGGCAGTAATGAGCTGAGAAGGTATGGACTGAAGACCAGGTGGCAGCCTGGCAGATGTCCACCATCGGGACGGAGTGCAGGTTTGCCAGAGGCCGCCATGGCCCTGACACAGTGCGCCATGACCCGGTCACAACCAGCGAAAGCCCCACCTACTCATAGGCGAGGGTGAAACAGTCCACCACCCAGGCAGACAGTGTACTTTTGGTCACCGCCTCCCCCAGCCTACTGTGGTCATACTAGACAAAAAGCTGAGAGGCTTTACGGTGGCCCTGGGTACATTGAATGTAGAAGAACATTGCCTTCTTACAGTCCAAGATGTGGAGGACAGTCTCCGTCCTACTGGTGTGAAGTCTTGGGAAGAAGGTGGGCAGCACCACCTCCTGGTTGAGATAAAAGGGCGATACCACCTTTGGAAGGAATTTGGGGTGTGTGAGGAGCACGACCCTGTTTTTGTAGAATCTGGTGTAAGGCGCCTCTGCCACTAAGGCTTGGAGCTCGCTAACCCTGTGAGTGGAGGTGAGTGCGATCAGGAACACCACCTTCCACGATAGGTATCGCAGGTGGAAGGTAGGCAGGGGCTCAAAAGGCCGGCGAGAAAGCTGCGCCAGTACCACATTGAGGTCCCACTCGGTTACCAGGGGGCACACCAGGCGTTTCGATAAAAGGAGTCACCTCATGAAGCGGGTCACCAGAGGCTGGGCCGAGAGGGGTCTGCCATCCATCGGATGGTGATGTGCCGCCAGGGCACTGAGGTGCATTCTGACGGAATTCGATTTGAGCCCGGAATGCGAGAGATGGAGAAGGTACTGCAACACCAGCTGCACCGGGCAGGAGAACGGGTTAACCCCATGCTCCGCGCAACAAACTGATAATCTGTACCACTTGAAGGCTATGCTTTCCTGGTAGAAGACTTACGGGAAACCAGCAGGATCTCCTCCACTTCTCCTGAGAGGTTGAAAGGGGTTAGGGTCACCCTTTCAGCAACCATGCTGTCAGTGACAGGGACTCCAAGCTGGTGTGCAAGAGAGCCCCCCCCCTCCTGAAACAGAAGCCCTGGGGAGCTTCCCAATAAGATGGGAGTCTCCACTGACAGCCGGAGGAGTAGCAGGAACCACTGCTGCCTGGGCCATTGAGGGGCTATCAGGATCAGCAAGGCTTTTTTGCAGAGGGTCCTGAATAACGTTTTGGCAATTAGCGGCGTGGGTGGGAAGGCGTACATGAGACCTTCCAACCATGAGATGAGAAACATATCTGCCGACAGCCGGGAGGGTGGGCTTGCCAGGAGCAGAAGCGGAGCAACTGGTGGTTCCCTGGGCTGGCAAACAGTCTATCCATCGTTCCCTCCAGAGGTGAAAGAGCTGGCTGGCCATTCTGGGGTCCAGCTGCCACTCGTGTGGCTGGAGGACTCTGCTTAATCTGTCAGCCAGTGAGTTGTCCTGACCTGGCAGGGATACGGCCCGTAAGAGTATGCCCTGCTGGACTGCGTAGGAACAGAGGGCCATTGCCTCATGGCAGAGGGCGTGGGACCCCATGCCCACTGCTTGCTCACACAGAACATAGCCACCTGATTGTGTTTGGACCAACACCGGTTGGTGCCATAGGCGGTGGCAAAAGACACAGAGGGCTAGATGTATCACTCGCAGCTCCAGGAGGTTGATCTGTTGGCTGCTCTCATCCTGCAACCAGTTGCCCTGGGTTGTGGAGTTCCTCACAATGGACTCCCCATCCCAGCAGGGAGGTGTCCATCATGAGAACCCTTAAGGGGCATGGAGTCTGAAAGGGCATCCCTGCCTCGAGGTACTGGGGGTTTTGCCACCAGGTTAGGGATTCCGCCAACTAGCGAGTCACAGACTCTGTCCCAGAGACAATGTCCACTGGTCCCGAAGGCACCACTGTGCAGCCCTCATCTGGAGGCAGGCATCTGGGGTGACATGGACCGTGGAGGCCATGTGTCCGAGTAGGCACAGTAGGAGCCAGGCAGACGAGGGACAGTGTTGTATGTCAGGGCCAGTGCCCTGAGGCAGTCATCTGGGACCCCTGGAAGGAAGGCCTTTGCCTTGAGGGTGTTTAGTTTTGCCCCTATGAATGCCAGACATTGTGTCAGGAGGAGGTGGGACTTGGGGTAGTTTATCATGAACCCCAAATGCTGCAGGACCTGGATGGTACGTGCGGCTGCCTGCTGCACTTCTGAGGATGCACTTCCCTTTATGAGCCAATCATCCAGTTAGGTGGAAGAAGGTGGCCATGACTGACGAGCACTTAGTGAAGACTCTTGCGGCGGAAGCCAAGCTGAAGGGCAGCACCCTGTACTGGTAATGGCTGCCCCCCACCATGAACTTCAGGTACTGCCTGTGGTTGGGGTGAATGATGATGTGTGTGTGTAAGTATCCTTCAGATCCAAGAAACATAGCCAATCTCCCTGCTGGAGGTAAGGCAGCAATGTTCCAAGGGAGAGCATCTTGAACGTCTCCCTCACCAGGAATCTGTTTAGATTGCGCAAGTTGAGGGTGGGCCCCCTGTTCTTTTTGGTACGAGGAAGTATCTGGAGTAGAACCCCTTGCCCCTGAGATGGTGGGAAACTGCCAGTTCCTTCAGTAGAAGATCTGAGTGAAGAGGAGACATGGAGGGGGCTCTACCAGAAAGAAAGAGGGAGGTGTTTGGGCCAGCTGGAGGAGGTAACCCTCCTTGACCACCTGGAGTGCCCAAGAATCAGTGGTGATGGCTGGCCATCTTTGGGTATAGTGAATGAGACATCCCCTTGTGGGCTGCTGACCTCCTTGGGGTGGAGAGGCTATACCCAAGGAGTCAAAAAGCTCCCCCCTGGCTGGGCCGGGGCCAACGCCTGGGGCTTGGAAGCCTTCTGCTTATGAGGGCCTTGCCCATATCCCTTGGCCAGCTGCCCTTGCTGGGGCACCAGAAAGGCCTGAAACTGTGGGTAGTTTCTGTAAGCAGACCCTTTCCTCGGATAGAAGGGCTTTTTACCCAAGTCCTTCCTTCGGGGAGGGGCAGCAGTCTTCTTAGAGTGCCTGGTCCTCATCATGAACTCTGTCTCCAGCTCGGCAGTCTTGTTGGTCATGGGTTTGCCAAAGAGGTTCTCTCTTTGCCATGTGACGTCAACCAATTTAAGAACATAAGAACATAAAATATGCCATACCAGGTCAGACCAAGGTCCATCAAGCCCATTGCTCGAGGTCGGACGACTTTAGCCAAGCCTGGCGTTGGGCACCGATGCTCGCTGCCGCTACTTGAGCAGGTGACTCAAAGTCATCATAGACTGCCCAAGACAAACTTGGACCACTCACGGACAGCCTTGGCCAGGTTCTTGAACCACTTCAGGGGTTCCTCTGAAAGACCAGCTAAGAACCCCGCGAGTTCCTTCGCCAGGTCTCTCAGGTACATGTTGTGATAAGGAAGCTTATCATAGCTCAGGAAGGAGCTATAGAAAAGGTGAAGTGACTCTGAACAAGCAACCTGTCAGTTCTGGTAGAAATAAGAAAACAGAATTTTGCCATAAAAGACTACCAGTCCCAGAATGCACCAGGTTTCCAACAGCCATTAGAGGAGCTGAAGTGAGGAAACGTGTGTTCAATCAGGAGGGCTATGAGGTAATCCCTAAGCACTCATCTCAAAGGGCAGGGCCTGATTCAGCACAGCTGCGCTGTGTTAGGGAGGAGCACTCATCTAGGCAGAATAAGAGTAGAGTTTATTCTACAGATGACCATCTTCATGATCACCTTGGATATCCAGAGAAGGATCATCAGTTTCATCTGAAGGATCATCAGAAGCAGAAGCCAAACCGGATGGACAGAGAGGGAAAGAGACCCTCTGGAAGAAAGAGGAGAAAAGCCTTTGAGAGGTCTAGAAGAGTCCAAAGCAGTACGTATACTGGGAGGCATTTCAAGGGCCAGCATACACCATTGGACTGGAGAAAGCCAGAGGAATGGTGCTGCAGAGCTAGGAATCTCCAGACGCTACCTGTGAGGGAGACGGCTGCACGTGGAAGGGACCCTAAGACCTATGCCAGAAGGTATGTGAAGAGAGATCCAGTGTCCAGGGATCTGGATTGGAAGGCTGGACATAAGAACTGGACTACATACTGGCCAGGCTATATAGAGAGGAACTCTAGCAGCAATGGAAGCTCAGGTATGAACACTGATCTATGCCCTAGCTATAACCTTGAAAGACAGCAGGGAAACAAGTATTCTCCTGAAAATGTTCCATTGAGAGATTCATCTGTGCCAATCCATGATATTGAACCCATGCTTGTTGAACAAGGGGGAATGATAGCAGATGAGGATCCTGTTTATATGGACTGTTCTCTATCCAAACTCCGTTGGTAACTTTCTGTTATAAAGTACAGCAACCATCACAAAGAAATAAAAATTTGTTCTTTAATCTACTCAGAAAAGCTCCTGAAGCAGGATTTGACCCACACAGTACAAAGCAAGCCAGCTAAGGGGTTTCAGCTGGATAACTGCTAGCAATTAAGCCTTACCTAATTGCTTGTGAGCTAGGAGAGAATCACTTCTGTATCTATGTGGGAAGTAATCATTAGTTAACCTGAAAAGAACAGTTTCTTGCTTTGTGGCTTTTCATTTGTTGTTTTCCTGATTTTGACTTTGTTTTTCCAAGTTAACACTGAAAGCAAGTTACCTAATTTATGTGCTACCAAGCATATCTGTGTTGGGAGAAATAACCCCATAAATAAATATCTTATTGGCTTTACCCAAGAGCACAACTAAATTATTGTCAGCAGATGTGTCTGGTGTGAATGAACTACATTGCCCACAATCCCTTGCAAATCATATAGAGATATGCACTTGCCAAGATTGTGAAGGTTATCACCCAGGCAGCCGTCTGACAATGTCCATGTACAGCTGGTATGCCAGGATCCAGTCAATGAGTATCGAGCTCACGTAGCACTTTCTGCTGAGGGCATCCAGGGTGTGTGCCTCGCTGCCGGGGAGCACCGAGGAGTGCGTCTTCTGACTCTTCTGACAACACATGGACGACTTCTGGAAGCCCAGGCTCTGGTGGACTCGATACATTGAGTCAAGCCACTTGCTCACCACCGGCATCCAATTCCGGTGTCTCCCACATATGGAGCATTAGCCATTCCAGGATGGGTGGGATGAGCACTGTGAGCAATTTCCTCAGAGGGGCCGCGCATTGGAGGATTTCTAGCTCTTCCATCCAAGGGTCCTCCTCCGATTCAGTCAGAAACACTAAAGCCTTGGACATGTACCTGACGAAATCAAGGAACACCATGTCCTCGGGCGGGGACCGACACCCGGGTTCCGAAGTAGGAGAGTCCGAGGGGACGTTACAGTGGCGATGAATGTCCGGTGACTCCTCGTCCTCCATCTCCCACTTAGAATGGTCCATCGAGGACTCGAGGGAGGGAGGGATGGCTCGTGGGCTCCAGGGCTGATCCCCGCCCACAGCCCTCGGAGGCCCTGCGGCTAGTGCAGAGCACACTGGCTAGGAAAGATCATGGCCCCGTAGAACGGGAACTGGCCAAAGGACCTCAAGGATCAGCTTGGCCTCCAGGACATCGAGGGCCAAGTGTTCTGGGCAGAGGAACTGGTGGTATCGGACAACAGCGCCCGCTGCTGGTCTATGAAGGCAGAAAAGCTGTGCTCCAGGGCCACCATTCTGGACTCCAGACCAGAAGGCTCCACAGCCATCGGTGAGGGTACCAAGGGAAGTGGGCTAGACGCCGGTTTCCCTGAAGGGGAGTCCTCGATGAGGATGGTATTAGGCAACTGAGGCCGGCTCAAGGTCGAGTCCTTTCAGGGGACCTTTGCAGGCCGCTCCTTCTCCGATCCCTCGGACGAGTGTCTAGGACTGCGGGACCTCGCTCCGACTTACCTGGCCCATTGGAGCCATCCAGGGATGCTGCTTCCAAGGCCTTCTTGAGTTCCCTTGAGGGAGTCCTCGTTTCCGAGGAACTGCAGTGTCGATCGGGGTCCATAAGGCTACCCCGAGATTCCACAGTTTCGGAGGAGGCCTTGGCCTTCAGAGGTACCGGGGACTCGGGGGGGGGGGTGGGAGAAAGAGTAGTTACTCACCTGTAACAGGTGTTCTCCAGGAGCAGCAGGAATCAGTCCTCACTTATGGGTGACGTCGGCGCCGACGGAGCCCTCGCGGAGCAATTTTCCCCAGCTTTCGCAGAAAGCCTTTGGGAATTGCAGCGCGCATGCGCAGTCCCCTTCCCGCCCAAGAGTGCCATCTTGCTCAGTCTGATGACATAGCGAAGAGACAGCAAAAAAAGTTAGCAAAAAAAATGACTGCAACTCCAAGGGGAGGAGGGAGGGTAGTGAGGACTGATTCCTGCTGCTCCTGGAGAACACCTGTTACAGGTGAGTAACTACTCTTTCTCCAGGACCAAGCAGGAAGTCAATCCACACTTATGGGACTCCCGAGCTCAAGGCTACCGGAGACCTCAACCGAAAAATGAGCTCCCTCAAGCTCAACAGTACAGAAGGAAGGAATCTTCTCTGAATACAAATCCGGCCGGTAGCCCAACACCAGGGCCGGAGGGTAGAAGTTGCTTAGACCTCAAAGAGACTGTGGAGGACTGCCTGTCCGAAAGCACTGTCCCTGCGGGACTCCCTCTCCAGGCAGTAATGAGCCGCAAACGTCTGGCTTGAAGACCAAGTAGCGGCCCGGCAGATGTCCGCCAACGGAACAGAGCGGAGGTGAGCTACTGACGCAGCCTTCGCCCTGACACGGTGAGCCGTGACTCGACTCTCTAAGGAGAGGCCAGCTGCTCCATAAGCCCAGGCGATACAGTCAGCTACCCAGACGGACAGAGTACGCTTAGAGATGGGTACCCCCAACCGATTGGGGTCAAAAAGAGACGAAAAGCTGGACAGCCTTTCGATGCTCACGCGTACGGTCAAGGTAGAAAGATAAGGCTCTTCTACAGTCCAGGGTATGCAGAACAGTTTCAGCTCGGCTGGTATGCGGTCTGGGAAAGAAGGTCGGAAGAACCACCTCTTGATTGATGTGAAAAGAGGAGACCACCTTCGGAAGAAACTTAGGGTGAGTCCGTAAGACCACCCTATTCTTGTAGAACCTAGTGTAAGGGGGCTCCGACATTAGGGCCTGTAGTTCACTAACACGCCTAGCGGAGGTAAGGGCTACCAAGAAGAGAGTTTTCCAGGAGAGGAAACAAAGGGGACAGGTAGCCATGGGTTCAAAAGGCGGACAGGTAAGCCTTTGCAAGACCACATTGAGATCCCAGTCAGAAGCTGGAGGGCGCATCGGGGCTTAAGCAGAAGGCGGCCCTTGAGAAAACGTGCCACCAGGGGGTGCGCGGAAAGAGGCTGGCCCTCCACCGGCGAATGATGTGCAGAGAGAGCACTGAGGTGGACCCTGACAGAGTTGGATTTGAGGCCTAGATCGGAGAGGTGAAGCAAATATTGCAGTACCACCTATACTAAGCAGGCGAAGGGGTCCTCAGAGCGCTGAACACCAGACCGAGAAGCGACGCCATTTAAGGGCGTAAGATTTCCGGGTGGAAGGTCGCCGAGACGCCAGGACGACAGCCTCCACCTCCGGAGGAAGTAAGAGCGGAGCTAGGACTACCCTTTCAGCAGCCAGGCCATCAGATGAAGGGCCCGGAGGTTGGGGTGGAGGAGAGTACCCTGATCCTGGGTCAGGAGATCGGGCTGAAACCCCAGAGGAAGAGGGGTGTCCACCGCTAGTTGTAGGAGTAGAGGGAACCAGGGTTGTCTCGGCCACCTGGGCGCTACCAGGATCACGGAGGCTCTGTCCTGGACAATTTTGAACAGCGTCCGGGACACAAGTGGCGTGGGAGGAAAGGCATACAGTAGGCCCGTGGACCACAAAAAGAGGAAAGCATCCGGCGCTACTCTGAGAGGATGCGGGTGCCGGGAGCAGAACCTGGGAAGTTGCCGGTTTAGGGGACTGGCAAAGAGATCCACGGTGGGGAGGCCCCACCGGTGGAAGATCCGTTGGACCACTACGGGGTTCAACCTCCATTCGTGTGGCTGCAGAATCCGGCTCAGTTTGTCGGCTAGGCAATTGTCCTGCCCGGGCAGGTAAACAGCCTTGAGGAGGATGTTGTGGTCGACTGCCCAAGAGCACAGTCTCCGAGCCTCCTGACATAGAAGGAGGGAGCCTGTGCCCCCCTGTTTGTTCACGTAGAACATGGCGACCTGATTGTCCGTCTGCACCAGTACAGACTGACGAGAAGTGAGGTGAGAGAAGGTCCGCAGAGCTAGGCGGATCGCCCACAGCTCCAGGACGTTTATCTGCTGAACAGCCTCCCAAGGTGTCCAAAGGCCTTGAGTGCATGTTCCTTGGCAATGCGCTCCCCATCCCAGGAGAGAGGCATCCGTCGTGAGCACTTGAGAAGGTGGAGGAGACTGAAAAGTCATGCCAAGTACCAGATTGGGCAGGTGAAGCCACCACTGCAGAGAGACGACCAGGCGGTCGGAGATCAGTATTAAGTCCGTCAGTCTCCCTGTGGCCTGATGCCATTGAGTGCGAAGGCTCCACTGAGCAGGTCGCATATGCAGACGGGCATTCGGAGTGACATGGACCGTGGAGGTCATGTGACCGAGCAGTTGCAGGAATTGTCTGGCAGAGGCCGGTGACGCGCTGTGGAACCTGCCGGCCAGAGCTATGAGCCTGTTGGCCCGTTCCAGGGGTAAGAAGGCCCGAGCCTGCAGAGTGTCCAGCCGTGCTCCTATGAATTTGAGATCCTGAGAGGGGAGCAAAGTGGACTTTTCGAAGTTTATGACGAAGCCCAAGTGCTGAAGCAGAGCCACTGTGCGTTGAGTGGCCTGAGTGACCTCTAGGGAAGACTGCCCGGATGAGCCAGTCGTCCAGGTAGGGGAAGACAAAGAGGCCTTGAAGCCTCAGGAAGGCTGCCACCACTGCCAGGCATTTCGTGAACACCCTGGGAGCGGAGGAGAGGCCAAAGGGCAGTACGCGGTACTGGTAATGATTCCCTGCCACCACAAATCTCAGATATTGCCGGTGGTCCGGATGAATAAGGATGTGAGTGTAAGCATCCTTTAGATCCAAGGAGCATAGCCAATCTCCCTGCCGGAAGAAGGGCAGTAGGATTCCAAGGGTAAGCATCTTGAACTTTTCCCGCTGCAGGAACTTGTTGAGGTTGCGCAAGTCCAGGATGGGTCTGAGGCCTCCTGTTCTTTTCGGAACCAGGAAGTACCTCGAATAAAACCCGTGACCCCACAAGTGCTGGGGCACTGGCTCCACAGTCTGTTCCTGGAGCAGACTTTGCAGCTCCTGAAGGAGTAAGTCCCTGTGCAGAGGGGGTCTTGGAGGCTCCCCTGAAAAGTAGGGAGGAGGTACCTGGTGAAAATGTAAGAGGTAGCCCTTTTGAACCACCTGCAGCACCCAGGAATCGGATGTTATGGCTGACCACCTGTGGGCAAAGTGGGTCAGCCGGCCCCCCGTGCTGAGCGAAAGTCGCGGAAGGGGAGAGGCTATGCCGGCATAGTCAAAAACCTCCACCCTGCTGAGCAGAGGCCTGTGTAGTGGGCTTGGGGGGCCTTCTGCCTACGGGACCCATTGCCCTGTCCCTTAGCCTGCTGGCCCTGATGGGGAACTGCTGAGGCTTGATATTGTGGGTGGTGCTGTTTATAGGCAGACACCTTCCTCGGGTAAAAGGGCTTTTTCCCCGAGCCCTTCCTCTTCTGTGAAGGGGCAGAGGTCTTTCTGGATAGGCGAGTTCTGGTGAGAGTCTCGGACTCGAGTTCTGCCGCCTTATCAGTCATGGGCTTGCCAAAGAGGTTTTCACCTCTGCAGGGGACATCGACCAACTTGTCCTGCACCCATGGCTCGAGGTCGGATGACTGAAGCCAAGCCTGACGGCGAGCACCGATGCCGGCTCCGGCTACTCGAGCCGATGCTTCGAAGCCATCGTAGGCTGCTCGAGAAATAAACTTCGAGCACTCTCGAATACCAGTGGCCAAGGCCTGGAACCTCTGTCAAGGTTCCTTGGAGAGACCAGCAGAGAACCCGGCAATTTCCTTTGCCAGGTCTCGAAGATACATGCCCATATACAGCTGGTATGTCTGAACTCAGCAAGCAAGCATAGAGCCCTGGAAGCACTTCCTACCGAGGGCATCCAGGTTCCGGACCTCCTTACCCAGAGGCACCGAGGAGTGCATCTTCTGACTCTTAAGTCGATGCATGGCCGATTCCACTACCATGGAATGGTGCGGCAGTTGTGCCTTCTGGAACCCGGGGCTCTTGCGGACTCGATACATGGAATCGACCCGCTTGCTTAACACCGGCGTCGAGGCCGAGCCCTCCCACATGCGGAAGAGCAGCCGCTCCAGCATCGGAGGAACCGGCACAGTAAAGGCCTCCTTCGGGGGAGAGTCATACTGGAGGGCCTCGAGCTCTTTGGCTCGAGGCTCCTCCTCCGGATCCGCGGGGAAGGCCAAAGCCTTGGCCATGTCCCTCACGAAATCGGAGAACTGGGTATCCTCCGGGGGGGACCGTCTCCGAGGCTCCGACTCGGGCGAGTTGGAGGGGACGCACCGAGTCTGAAAAGAACCGGGTGACTCGTCCTCCTCCGTGTCCCAGCCCGACTCCTCCGTGGAGGAATCGAGTGGTTCCGTGCGGGCGAGGGCCGAGGACCTCCGCCCCGACGCCGGCGTCGATGACCTCGGTCCCGAACGGGAGGCCGAGGGAGACCTTGGCCGAGGATCAACTCGAGCTCGTATGGACTCGAGGATCGGCTCGGCCTCCGGGGTCGACTTGGACGTCGACGTCCCGGTGGTCGGGGCAGATGCACTGGCGATGCTGGCCATCAATGCCCGCTGCTGGTCCATGAAGGCAGCGATACTGCACTCCAAGGCTGTCAATCTGAGACCAAACTCAGAAGACCCAGCAGCCCCCGACTCGGGCCCCGACGGCGGTTCCCTGGGAAGTGAGTCCACGAGGACTACAGTACTCACGTGTCCAGGAGACTCCACTTCGAGACGAGGATGCTTCGACGACCTCTCCGCCTCCGAGGACCCGGGGTGGCTGGCGGGGCTATGCGACCTGGCCCTCGAGGGACCAGGAGCGTCCTCCGACGCCACCCTCGCGGGTTTCCTCTTCCGACGATGTTCCCGACCGGGAGACCCTCGCTCAGAGGAACTCCGACGATGCTCGGGGCCGGAGTCACGAGACGCCGAAGCCTCTGACGAGGTCCGGGCCCGACCGGATGCGGAGTCAGAGAAGATTCGTTCCTTTTGTGACTGCCGACTCCTCAATGCCTTAGAGGACATTTTGTTGCACGGACCACAACCCACCAAGTCATGATTGGGTCCGAGGCAACGGAGGCAGCAGTCATGTGTGTCGGTAAGAGACATAAGTCTGGTACAGCGATCACACTTTTTAAAACCGCTGGCAGCCATCGGGGGAAAAAAGGCCCCTGCGAGGTCGAAGGACCGTGCTGCCAGGGAAAAAGAAAAAAAGTGGCGGGAACGCCCGTTACAAAGGACAAAAACTGAAAAAAATGAGAACAGACTCGATATTGGAGTATCGAGGCCGGGCGGGAAAGAGACACGGCGTCGAACCGAGAAAAAACAAATGAAAGAAATCAACTTTTTCAGCGGCGATCACAAACTACGTCTGTAGGGCTCCGCGGAAAAAAGAAGACTGAGCAAGATGGCACCCTTGGGCGGGAAGGGGACCGCGCATGCGCGCTGCAATTCCCAAAGGCTTTCTGCGAAAGCTGGGGAAAATTGCTCCGCGAGGGCTCCGTCGGCGCCGACGTCACCCATAAGTGAGGACTGACTTCCTGCTTGGTCCTGGAGAAACCAACCAAACAAACAAACAAACAAACAAAAAAAAAAAACCATCGTGCTGCTGCTGGCGGCTCGAGAGCCTTGGTGGATATCTTTTTACAGAGGCCACATGCCATAAGGTCGAGGTCCAGTCCCAGGTAACGAAGGCATTAGTAGTGTGTGTCGGTCAGGGACATTATTTTAGCATATTGATCACACTTCTTAAAGCCACTGGTATCCATAGGAGAAAAAGTATTCCAGCAAGGCTGAAGACCCACGGTGCTGCCAATTGGAAAAAAAGGTGCGAAGGCGCCAAGAAGGGAAGAAAACCCCCCCCTAATAATCCGAGACTTGATGCCGGGGCAGCAGGCTCGGGTGGCAGTTAGAGTACCAGTGCACTACCAGAGGAGAGTATGAAACTCAGGTTGAGAAAAATCAACTTTTTCTGGGGGAAGAGCAGACAGACGTCTGAAGGGCTCTACGGAAAAAAGGAGACTGAGCAAGATGGCACCCTTGGGTGGGAAGGGGACCACGCATGCGTGGTGGCATCTTCCAAGGATTTTCTTTGAAGCTGGGGGGATGCTTCCGCGAGAGCTCCATTGGTGCAGACATCACCCATATGTGAGGGCTGACTTCCTGTTTGTTTCCGGAGAACCTGCTTTACCCTTCCTCCTTCCTTCACACTGATCATTAACAAGAAAAGGAAGAGGTTGCACATCTGGCTGCAGCATCCTTCCCTAACACTCAGGGCCTTATTGCAGATTTGAACAGTGTTGGATACCACACAAAAGCATGGGTCAAATCTGTAGTCTTACCCTGGGCAGCAAAGGAGCAGAACATAGCCTGATATGCATCCATTTTTCTCTTTCTACTCTCATTATCAATACTGGGGAGGTGGGTAAGGGAGGCTACAGAGACCAGGATGGAGAGAGGGCCAACTAGGAAGCGAGCAAAAGAAAGCTGGAAGTGTGCACCTGGGGAAGGATAGGAGTCAAAGGAATAAAACTCAAATGGGGTGAGAGAGTAAACTACAGGATAAAGAGGACTAGGGTTCTCTTTGGGGGTAGGACAGAGCCAAGGGCCTTGCAGAGCAAAGCGAGAGAGGGACCAGGGGAAAGAGAAGAAAAGACAACAGGGGGGGGTGGTGTGCTAAAGGAGAAAGAACTAAGAGGCAGAATAGTAGGATAAAATCAAATTTGGGGCTCCCTGCAATACCTTAAAACTTTAACAGGAGGCAGTGGAGCGCAGCAACATTGTACTTACTTTGAACAGTGTTGTTGTGAGGCTTAATATCTTCAGTCAATAAAATTAGCTGAATACCCCCACCCAGCGTCTGCAGAAGTGCTTCAGAGCATCATCTCTAGCTGCTGGGACCAAGTCTCATGATGACAGCCACATGATTTTGCAGCTGCTACCGAATCTGGCCCCAGCAGCATGAGATGATATTTAACGCTTCTTGGGATGGCGTATTTAGCTAATTTTATTGACAGAAAATACTGAGTTCACAGGGTTTGTTTTGAGAAGGGAGGGGGAATTTGGTTACATGCTAATTGATATGCACTAAAAAAAAGCAAGGAGTAAATAAAAATTGTGTTTTATACAGCCACAGTTAAGATTCACAAATGTTTCTGTATTTTGCTGTAATTTGAAATGAGAAAATTGTAGTCTGTTACGCTACTATTGTTTTACACTATAGTAATACAGAGCTGAGAAATTCTGTAAATACCTAGTAAGGCCTATTCTAACACAGTTTATATGTTATTATTTATTTTAAAACATTTGTTAATTGCCCTATGCACACGGCATTCAAAGCAGTGTACAACAGATAAAGTGTAGTTATTTATCTTTAACAGGTGTTATCCGGGGACAGCAGGAATCTGTGCTCACATATGGGTGACGTCAGTGCCGACAGAGCCAGCGTGGTAATCTCTCCCCAGCTTTCAAAGAAAGCTTTTGGGAGATACACCACGCATGAGCGGTCCCCTTCCTGCCTAAGGGTGCCATCTTGCTTCAGTATGATATCATAGCACAAGACAGCAAAAAATAGCAAGAAGCAACTCCACAGGGAGGGGGGGAGGGTTGTGAGGACCAATTCCTGCTGTCCCCAGAGAACACTTATCACAGGTGAGTAACTACGCTTTCCCCAGGATTCCCCAGCTGCAGGCTACCGAAAAACCTGTAAAAAGCACAGGTAACCAGAAAAAGATGAGCAGTGAGCAGCAGCAACTGAATCAGAAGATAACAGACCACAAGCGACCCAATTGTCCAGCGAGGAACCAGTACACCGGTAGCCCGAACACAGCAAGGGCAGGAGTTGCCTACACCTCAAACAGATGCCGGAGTACTGCCTGGCCGAAGGCACTGTCCCGACAGGACTCCCTCTCCAGGCAGTAATGAGCTACGAAGATATGGACTGAAACCAGGTGGTGGCCCGGCAGATTTTCAACAAGGGAACAGAATGCAGATTTGCCACTGAGGCCACTGTGCACCATGACATGAGGCTCCAGCGAGAGACCAGCCTGCTCATAGACAAAGCCGATGCAGTCCGCTACCCAGATGGACAGGGTATGCTTAGAGACCGCCGTTCCCAACTGACTTGGTTCAAAGAAGACAAAGAGCTGAGAAGTTCAATGGTGACCCTGGATGCACTGCAAGTAGAAGGAAAGCAGTGTATGAAGGATGGCCTCTGCCCTGCTCGCATGGGGCCGCAGAAAGAAGGTGGGTAGCACCACCTGCTGATTAAGGTGGAATGGGGACACCACCTTGGGAAGGAACCTGGGGAGTGCGCAGAGCACAGCCCTGTTCCTATAGCCACCAATGCCTGGAGCTTGCTGACTCGGCAAGCGGACATGAGTGCCACAAGGAACACCACCTTCCAAGTGAGTACTTAAGGTGGCAGGAGCCGAGAGGCTCAAGTGGTGACATGGTAAGCTTTGAGAGTTCCACGTTCAAGTCCCACTGTCACTGGGGGAGGGATGTGAGGCTTTGAGAGAAGGAGACTCTCAGGAAGTGAGCCACTAACAGCTGAGTGGAGAGGGGTTTGCCCTCAATTAGATGGTAGTGTGCTGAGGTACACCCTAATGGAATTAGTCTTCAAGCCTGTCCGAGAGGACAGAGCAGAAGGGGTTGATCCACTTCTCCGCGCACCAAAGGGAGAACCTCCGCCACTTGAAGGCATACACTTGGCAGGTGGAAATCTTACAGGATTACCTCCTCCATCTCTGCAAAGAGACTGAAGGGAGGCAGGGCTACCTGTTCAGCAGCCAGGCCGTAAGCATCAAGGGCACCAGGTTGAAGTGCAAGAGAGAGCCCTCTTCCTTTGCCAGTAGGCCTGGGTCACACTCCAGGGGAATCTGAGGCACTATGGATGGCCAGAGAAGCAGAGGAAACCATGGCTACCTGCCCCACCATGGTGCTGTCAGGCTCACGGTGGCCCTGTTGCATTGGACCTTGAAGAGGGTCTTGACTATCAGGGATGTGGGTGGAAAGCGTAAAGGAGACCTTCCGCCTATGAGATCAGGAAAGCATCCACCACCACCCTGGCAGGGTACAGCTGCTGAGAACCGAAAAGGAGCAGCTGGGCATTGGCTGGGCTGACAAAGAGAACCATCTGTGGGAGCCCCCAGCACCAGAATAACCGGTGGGCTACTCTGTTGTTGTCCAACCTCCACACATACGGCTGGAGGACCCAGCTAAGCCTGTCTGCCAGAGCATTGTCCTGGCCCAGGAGATATACTGCCCGCAGGAGTATCCCGTTGTTGTTGGCATAAGTGCATATATCCCTTGCTTGTTTATGTAGAACATCACTATCTGATTGCTGGTCTGGACCAGTACCGGTTGGTCCTGCAGGTGGTGGCAAAAGGCCCAGAGGACTAAGGCAACAGCCTGGAGTTCTAGGAAGTTGATTTGCTGGAAGCTCTCCACCAGCGACTAATTGCCCTGAGTGCAGAGGTCGCTGCAGAGGTCACCGCAGTGGGCTCCCCACCCCAATTTTGAGCATCCATCGTGAGGATCCGCTGAGGTGTGGGGGTCTGGAAAGGCATCCCTGACAGCAGGTGCAGGAGGTATTGCCATCAGCCGAGGGAATCGGCCAGGGGACTGGTTACGGTCACCCTGTCCCACAGGCACTCTGTGGCCTGTGACCACAAAAGCGCAGTGCCCACTGGGATAACTGCATCTGCAAGCAGGCATCCAGGGTGGCGGACACTGTGGCAGCCATGTGTCCCAGTAGGCAGAGCGTGTGTCGGGCAGATGCTGAGCGGTGGCGCTGGGTGTCCTCTGCGAGCACCTGGAGGTGCAGGGCCCCGTCCCTTGGAAGAAAAACTCTGACCTGGACGGTGTCCAGTTGCACCTCTATGAACGCCAGGTTTTGAGTTGGTTGGAGATGAGACTTTGGGTAATTGACTATGAACCCAAAGTGCTCTAGGATAAGGATTATGTGGTCTGTCGCCTGTTGTACTTTGGCGGTGGTCTGCCCCATCCAGATAGGGGAAGACGAATACCTCCTGGAGCCTGAGGTGGATTGCAACAACCGCTAGGCACTTGGGGAATACCCGTGGGGCGGCGGATGGCTCAAAGGGGAGCACTCTGTACTGGTAATGACCTCTGCCCACCATGACACAAAGGTACTGCCTGTGGAGGTGTGGATGAGGATGTGTGTGTACACATCCTTTATGTCCAAGGAGCATAGCTAGTCTCCCTGCTGGAGGTATGGCAGCAATGTTCCAAGGGAGAGCATCTTGAACTTCTCCCTCACCAGGAACCTATTGAGGTCCTGCAGGTCTAGAATAGGATGAAACCCTCTGGTCCTCTTGCGGAAAGAGGGAAGAACACCACTCTGCTCCTGGGGTGAATGGGGACAGGTTCCACTACCTTATTTGTTATAAGGCTTGCAGGTTCCTGCTGGAGCAGGGCCTGGTGAAGGGGAGTCCTGGAGGGCTCTCCTGGGAAGAATGTTGGGGGCATCTGTAGGAAGTGGAGGAGGTAACTCTCCCTGACCACCTGGAGAGCCCATGCATCAGTGATGATGACTGAACACCTGTAGGCATAATGTACCAGATAACCACCCTGTGTGCTGCAGAGCTGTGCCTCCAGGGGGAAGAGCAGCTGTGCCCAGGGAGTCAAAAAAAACCTCCAAGTTGTGCCGGTGGCACGGTCTCTGGGGCTTGGGGGCCTTAGGCTTACACAGGCCATGCCTCTGTCCCTTGGCCTGCCGGCCCTGTTGGGAAGCTAGGAAGGCTGGGTACTGGGAGAAGTTTCTGTGAGCCTGCCTCTTCTTCAGGAAGGAGGACTTTTTGCCCAAAGCCTTCCTTCGGGAAGAGTCAGCAGTCTTCTTGGAGATCCATGTTGCCCCGCAACACTGCAGAATGTTTTTTCTCTGCCACCCATAGAGGCCTGCCAGGACCGGGAGGATGGGAACCCCCCCTTGCTTCTCACCCCATTTTTGCAGGTCCGCTGGTGCCGATCCCCTTCCTGGGGGGCAGGGGGAGGGGAATTATTCTACCTCAGAGGTAGAATACGTCCACCGTTCATCTCTGCCTCCCAGATGTACAGGGCCGTGACCTATAACGGCCCTGTATGTCCGGGGTTGTGGGTCACCGCCCCCTGCACAAAGGCCATCTACGTGCGGGGAGCTTTCGTTTCTGAATCGGGTCCCTGCAAATAGCGGAGGTTGGATGTCCAAGCCGGACATCCATCCCCGCTATTCACGGTTCTGGATGACCCTCATAGCATACTAATCCATATTTCTCTACAGTTCAAGCGAGAGCACTAAACAAGCCCTGTGATATCCCACACTCAATGAATTCCTCTTAGGACATGCAGATTGGTTTTTACTGCTTCAAAACGTAGAAAAGATTAGGGGAACATGCAATGAAGTTACAATGCAGCACAGTTTAAAGACTAATAGGAGAAAATATTTTTTTATTCAATGTGTAATCAAACTCTGGAATTCGTTATTAGAGGATGTAGTAAAAGCTGTTAGTGTAGCTTGATTTAAGAGAGGTTTGGACGCGTTCCTGAAGGAAAAGAGGACTGGGGGAAACCACTGCTTACCCTGGGATAAGCAGCATGAAATCTGTCTGTCTATCTTTTGGGAACCCAACGGGTATTTATGACCTGGATTGGCCACTGTTGGAACCAGGATAGTGGGCTTTATGGACCCTTGGTTTGATTCATTATGACATATCTAATGTTATTTCCTTTGCGTCCCTCTAGTCCAGTCCCGGAACCTTAGAGTTTAGAATGTCTTCCAGCAACCTTGGAGACTGAATGATGTCATCTTTTTCTGATGCCACCGATACAAGTAGGCTAACTCCGCCCCCTTTCAACAGTATTTCAGTCTCCAAGCAGCTTTTGAGATGTCTGAGCCTGTATCTGGGCTCAGTTGTAACAAACAAGTAGAGCTGAATTATTTATTTAGTTTGATTTGGCTTGATTCAAATTTTGATTAGATTTTCTCTTTTGGTATTAAGAGCACTGCTGCTGCTGACGCTTACTGCTGGGCTATTTTAATTTGTTTTGTTTTGCCTCCTCCCCATCTTTTAAACAATCAGAGG
The DNA here is from genome assembly GCA_033557465.1 of Ichthyophis bannanicus. Classification (NCBI taxonomy): domain Eukaryota; kingdom Metazoa; phylum Chordata; class Amphibia; order Gymnophiona; family Ichthyophiidae; genus Ichthyophis; species Ichthyophis bannanicus. The sequence continues at coordinate 80,303,655 of CM066048.1, forward strand.
CTTAATAGTTTTAACGGATAGATCCTCCCTGCTCCCGAACCCGGTAAGAGGGGTGAGGAGCAGGTGGAGAGAAAGAGAAAAGAAGAGAAACAAAAAGTTTTAGGCTGTGCACTGTCCTTAGATGTAAGGGATTGCAGGGCATTTTGTTTTCTCTGACGTTGGTGCCGAAGCCACTGAACGACTGAGCTCTGACGCATTGAACTTCCCCAGGACTTTAAGGTATGTGGGGGAAGGTACTGGTAATTAATTAGTTGTTTTTTGAATCCGCCTTGTTGCCGTTGATCGTTTGGCCCGCGAGTGTTCGGCGCACGGGTGTGCGGCGTGCGAGTGTTCAGTGCGTGAGAGTTCAGCGCGCGAGTGTTCGGCGCGCGATTCCTTCATTAGCTTATGCGGGAGTTAAGCAGCAGTCTTTTTAATTGTGTTTTTGTCTTTTTATTATAGAATGCCGGCTAAGCCACGGTGTTTAGTTTGTGGCTCGCGGCGTGGAGAATTAATGGATTCGGGGGGGTGTAAGTCATGCACTTTGGAGCCCGATGGTGCAATCAAAGCCCAAGGAAGTTCCTTGGGTGCTCATGTTGGTTTAACTGGGGAACTTGGTAATTCTCTGCCACCTGCTTTAAGTCCTGTGCGGACAGGGCCTGGGTCTTCTGCTGAGGTTGATGCTCTGGTGCTTCCATCTATGAGCACAGCAGATGTTCATTCTATTCCTCCTAATTTCTATTTGCTGATGTCTCAGGCCTTGGAGCTTCTGCAGCCTATGTTAGGGGTTTCTTCTCAAACTTCAAAGGGTATGAAGCGTACTGGGTCTGTTTGTCTACCCGAGGAGGACGCAGGGTTAGCAAAGATCAGTAAGCAGGCAGTAAATGATAGTCTTCTCGAGGAAGTGTTGGAAGGTGCGGACGATGTAGATCAGTCCTCTGAGATGGAATTAGAGGAAGGAGAGTTGCCAGAAGAACAACAACAAAGTAGAGTGGTTAGAGTATTTCGTAAAGAGGAGTTGCCTGCTTTGATTTCTGAGACTCTCAGGTCACTTAATATGCCTGCGGGGGATTCGGTAGCTGAAGAATCTTTGGAAGATCCACTTTTGCAGGCGGTGCGGAAGTCCCAGCGAGTTTTCCCAGTTCATAGAGTTTTCAGGTCTATGATTCAAGAGGAGTGGGACTGTCCTGAGGCAGCTTTGAGGTTCTAGATTTTTAACTCGTCTTTACCCTCTTTCAGATCAAGATAAGGAGCTTTTTCGCTCTCCTAAAGTGGATGCTGCGGTTTCAGCTGTAACCAAGAAGACTACGATTCCGGTTGAAGGAGCCGCTGCATTAAAGGATGTTCAGGACAGAAAATTAGACATTTTGCTTAAGCAGGTGTTTGATGTTAGTGCCCTTTCCTTGCAAGCCTCGATTGCGGGGGCATGGGTCGCAAGAGGATGTTTGCGATGGTCGCAAAAATTGCAGGTAGATCAGGTAAATGAGCAGTTAGAGGAGGTAACTCGGTTGGAATAGGGTGCTGCTTATTTATCGGACATCCATTATGATCTTATCAGAGCTCTGGCTAAGAGTATGGCCTCGGTTGTAGCGGCCCGAAGATACCTTTGGTTGCGTAACTGGTCAGCGGACGGTTCTTCTAAAGCTCGTCTTAGTAAGTTACCTTTTAGGGGTAAACCTTTGTTTGGTGAAGATTTGGAAAAGTTGGTTAAAGAACTAGGGGAGTCCAAGGGTGGTCGTCTGCCGGAGGATAAGCCGAGGCAGAGTCGAGGTGCTGGAGGCTCACGAGGAAATTCTAGAGAGTTTCGTAGATTTCGGACGCCTCGTTTTAGCCAGCCCCAACGGGGAAGGTTCTCAGTACGGGGTCAAGGATTTCGGAGTTTCCGGGGAGCCGGAAGGGGATTTTCTCAGTTTTAGGCCACAAATCTTAAGAAATCCCAATGAGATGAGACAGGCTCAGGCAGGGTTTATTCCCGTGGGAGGAAGGTTGAGGGATTTTTACCCTGCCTGGGTCAGGATTACCACAGATCAGTGGGTTTTAGAGATCATTCGAGAAGGATATGCTCTAGAGTTCCTTCGGCCAGTGTCAGACTCCTTTGTTCAATCTCCTTGCTGCACTCCACAAAGAGTAAACGCAGTCGCAGACACACTGCAGCGTTTACTGCAGCTTCAGGCGGTAATTCCCGTTCCTGTGGAGCAGTGCGGTCTCGGTCGGTACTCCATCTATTTCGTAGTGCCAAAGAAAGAGGGCACTTTTCGTCCGATTCTAGATTTAAAAAGGGTAAATTGTCGTCTTCGGATCACCCATTTCAGAATGGAGTCGCTACGCTCTGTCATCGCGGCTGTGAAGGCAAACAAATTCTTAACCTCATTAGATCTGACAGAGGCGTATTTACATATCCCCGTGCGGAAAGATCATCAACGATTTCTGAGATTCCCTCTGCCCATGGGGCATTTTCAATTTCAGGCGATGCCCTTCGGATTGCTACAGCTCCGCGAACATTTACCAAGGTTATGGTAGTGGTAGCGGCTGCACTACGCAAGGAAGGGGTACGAGTGCATCCTTATCTAGACAACTGGCTGATTCGAGCAAAGTCAAGGCAGGAGAGTCTAATAGCCACCGCGTGGGTAGTACAGTTGGAGAGTCTTGGTTGGGTGGTCAATTTTGCAGAGAGCAAGTTGGAACCAACACAGTCTCTAGAATATTTAGGAGCACGTTTCGAAACAGCGAAAGCTGCAGTTTTTCTCCCAAGTCACAGAGTTCAAGGATTGAGGGAGATGGTCAGTCGGTTTCTAGCAAGACAGGCGCCGACAGCGTGGCATTATCTACAATTACTGGGTACAATGGCGGCCACGATCGAAGTGGTACCATGGGCCAGAGCTCATATGCGAGCATTGCAGGGGGCTCTTCTGCAAAGATGGTCTCACCAGAAAGATGCGTTGACTCGGCGCCTAATCTGTCCTCCAGAGGTTCGTCAGGATCTTCTCTGGTGGTTAGCGGAGGAGCATCTGGAGGCGGGTATGCCTCTAGAGCCTCCATCCTGGATTTTGCTAACGACGGATGCAAGCCTCACAGGTTGGGGGGCTCATCTCCAAGGCAGGTTTGTCCAAGGTCTCTGGTCACCAGAGGAACAAACTTGGTCCATCAACCGTCTAGAGATGAGAGCTGTGAGTTTGGCGTTGCGGGAATTTCAGAGATATCTGAATCATGCAGCAGTAAGGGTGTTCTCCGACAATGCGACAACAGTCGCCTACATCAATCGCCAAGGAGGAACTGGCAGTCTGGCTCTGCAAACGGAGGCGAGTCAGCTTTTGAAGTGGGCAGAGCGCAATCTGTTAGCTCTTTCCTCTCAGCATGTCGCAGGAGTGGAAAATGTGGAAGCGGATTTTCTAAGTCGTCGCAGAGTAGACCCAGGAGAGTGGCAGCTTCACCCGGAAGTATTTGCGTTGTTGGTGCAACGATGAGGGATTCCCCTAATGGACCTGATGGCAACTTTCGAGTCGGCGCAGGTGTCAAATTTTTTCAGCCGAAGACGGAAACGAATGTCCGAAGGCCTCGATGCCTTAGCACAAATATGGCCGGAAGACGGTCTCCTTTACGTGTTTCCTCCGTGGACTCTGATAGGGCGTGTACTTCAACGAGTGGAGCGACATCGAGGTCGGGTGTTGCTAATAGCGCCCGATTGGCCTCAAAGACCTTGGTATGCAGACCTAGTGTGTCTGCTAGTGGACATGCCATGGAGGATTCCATTTCGAGAGGATCTTTTACAGCAAGGTCCATTACACATGCCCCAGGTGGCTCGATTCTCGCTTACGGCTTGGCTCTTGAAAGGGCTAGGATGACTGCCAAGGGCTATTCATCGGCAGTCATCTCTACTTTGCTGAAGGCACGAAGACGTTCAACCTCGCTGGCGTATATACGAGTGTGGCGAATTTTTGAAGCATGGTGTGCCAAACGGAATCTTAGGCCGTTAGGGGCCTCGGTGCCGCAGATTCTTTCTTTTTTACAAGATGGTGTGGAAAGGGATCTAGCGGCTAGTTCTTTGAGAGTGCAACTGGCAGCTATCTCATGTTATCGTGGTAGGATTCAGGGTCAGCTATTAGGTTCTCACGTAGACATTCGTAGATTTTTAAGAGCCGTATTGCTTATGCGGCCTCCTAAACGTAATTTAATGCCTTTATGGGATTTAAATTTGGTTTTAGAGTCTCTAATGGGTCCACCTTTTGAGCCATTGGGAGTTTCGTCATTGAAGGATTTAACGTTGAAAACGGTTTTTCTCGTGGCAATCTGTTCTGCTAGAAGAATTTCGGAGTTGCAGGCTTTATCTTGTAAAGAGCCATATTTATCATTTTTTAATCACAAGGTTGTATTACGTACAGTACCAGAATTCTTACCGAAAGTGGTTTCAGTGTTTCATGTCAATCAGGTGATCTCACTGTCTGTATTTTCAAAGAGCCAGAAAGATAAGTCAGGTCGTAGATTGCATCTTCTGGATGTTCGTAGAGTGTTGAAGTGGTATCTCCGCAGAACCGCTACTTTCAGGAAATCTGATAGATTGTTTGTGTCCTTTGGAGGTCCTCGTAAAGGAGAAGCGGCGGCAAAGTCTTCTATTTCTAGATGGCTAAAAGAAGCGATAGCATCGGCATACCTTCTTAAAGGAAAGGCGGTTCCGGTGGGTCTTCGAGCCCACTCAACCAGAGCGCACGCAGCGTCTTGGGCGGAGGTTAGTTTAGTTCCAGTAGGAGATATTTGTAGAGCGGCTACATGGTCGTCTTTACATTCTTTTGCTAAGCACTATCGGTTAGATGTGCAGGAAGCGGAAGATGGGCGTTTTGGTTCAGCGGTTCTTCAGGCTGGCCTTGCGGGTCCCTCCCATTAAGATTAACTGCTCTGTTACATCCTCTAAGGTTCCGGGACTGGACTAGAGGGACGCAAAGGAAGACGAAATTAGACTTACCTGTTAATTGTTGTTCCTTAAGGAACTCTAGTCCAGTCCCAGATCCCTCCCAGTGTATTTCAAGGGGGGTTTTCATCAGCCTGAGTCTTTTTATTAAGTTGTTAGGAATTTAATTTTAAAGCTTTTAAAATTTTGCAAACATTTACATATAGTTCAATGTTTCAGGATATTTTGTGGCAGCAGTGCTTTGTAAGCATGCAAAAAATTTTTTTATATATTTACGGTTTGTTGTTTAAAGGTATTTTTTGCCTATTAATATATTTTATTATCTACTTATTTGTTGCTCTGCTGAGTCTGCTTTGTCAACAGGTACTGTTGAAAGGGGGCGGAGTTAGCCTACTTGTATCGGTGGCATCAGAAAAAGATGACATCATTCAGTCTCCAAGGTTGCTGGAAGGCATTCTAAACTCTAAGGTTCCGGGACTGGACTAGAGTTCCTTAAGGAACAACAATTAGCAGGTAAGTCTAATTTCGTCTTCTTCTCTCCTCAGAGCCCAATAAGGTGTCTCTCTCAAACATGAGGCCAGCCATTCTAATTAATCTGTGCCATGGTCTTTACAAAAGTCCAACTGGAAAGGGTGGAAAATATCGTTAACTAGAAGAGTTTTTGGAAGACAGAAGATAACACATCATCTTCTCTATCACTTTCAAGATGATGCGCTCTACATTACTAACCCTTCATGGAGTCTCCCTTTCTGGATTTGTCCAACTAGAGCTTTTTTGTAGGGATTTATTTATTATCAGTGCCATGGCTTCAAACATTGCACTTCCCAATCCCTTCAGAAGTTTCACTGGGGTAAAGCACATCTTTGACCATGTTTTCCTCAGTTTTTCTGATGTCACTACTACAAAAGAGCACAACTTAGTTTTCTCGTTATTACACATTATTCTCTACCAGATTATTTTTGGAAGATAGGATGGCAGATGCAAGGATCAAAAGTAGACTTTTCTCCCCTTCCCATTTCTCCATAAACAAGTTGCATCTCTTTATAATCTTCTCCTCGAAAAACTAGCTAAAATCATGACCCAAAGTCAAGTCTACTCAGCTATCCACAATTACTATTTCTGGCAGTTTTTTTGACTACTTGAAATAGCTGGTTATTACTATTCCCTGCCTCTTGTAGCCAAGCTGAAAGGCAATTTCTTTTCTGGTACTGCTACTTTATAATCCCCACGCCAAATCCTACATCTAGCCCTATTTGTCTCCAAGTTCTCTTTATACCATTTCTGTTCCAGCTGTGATAATTATCATCATTTCCTATTGGTCATACATAGGTTTGGTGCTATTTTATGCATTACTGTTTTTATACCACAATGCCATACATTTCACCAATTCTTCCATAGACAAATCTCTTCCTATCTTGACCATTAGTTCAAAATTTGTCTATTTCCTCTTCTGTTAGAGCCTGAACATTTCAGATTCTTTCTATTCATATTTGTTCTGCATCTACCCTGAACTGTACCATATAGGGGGCAATTTTATAATCACACGTAAAAGGCCTCTTATAAAATTACTTCAGGGATTACACGTGTGTGCTTTTACGTGATCCTCATGTACAGGGTGGCCCAAAAAAAGTGAGAACATCTCGCAGCATATAAGTTATTTAAAAATTCAAAGAGACAGATATAAACAATTGACAAATTAAAAAAAGAAAAAAAAAAGATGGAGACCGGAAATTGTCGAAATAAAGACGTTATATAGCTAAAAAAGGTAAATAAGTGAACTATTTAGGCTTTTAATTTACGAGATGTTCTCACTTTTTTTGGGCCACCCTGAAGGAATGTTCGGGGCAGAGTTATATATGCACATTTATGCCTGCTCTTGAGCTGATGTAGATGTATACAAGTTCATTATAACCATGCTTCCTGTAGGATGTGTGCTATTATTTTATAAAGATTCATAAGTACCAATGTATCTTTATAAAACAAGCTTAAAATAGGCAGCCTGTTCCGAGATGATCTGTTTTGGGGAGGTTTTCTGGGATGAACTGCTGGAGAAGCTTCAGAGTGGGGGATACCCCTCTTTAAGAAAGCCAATAGAAACATGGGCGCATTGGATGGCCCAAGATTGCAAAAAGGTGATCAATTGTTTTGTATAAATTGAGATTTGTTAAACAATCTGGATGTCAGTGCCCATCGATTAATTATGCAGGAACTGGTTGCTAGCATTTTGGCTACATAGTCTTTATGCTGGTTTACCTGCATAAGCCATGCAAAGGTTGCAAGACATCCAGAATACGGCAGCGAGAATTTCGTTGAATATTCCTCGACATGAGAGTGCTCAGCCAGCATTGTACAAACTCCACTGGTTATTAATATGATGGCATATTCAATTACGATTGTTGACGATGGCTTTTAAGATATTGATTAACAATCATCTTTTTTGTTGGAAAGGTTGTAGTAGTACATGTCTAATGAGATGTCTGCAGTCAGGTGAGAGAAGATTATTGGTCCTACCCTCCATAAAAAGGATGAGGAAATCAAGCTTTCAGAGAAGGGCTTCTCCAATGTGGTTATGGAATCACCTTGTAGAGGTATGGTCAGAAAAGGAATTGCTATCATTAAGAAAAAAAATTAAAAATCTATTTAGGATAAAATCAAAATTAACAAAACTCTCTCTTATATCTCAACAAATAGGAAGAGACTTACACGGAGTGGAGGGTACACCCCTAAACAAAGGCATGGGGAGGGGCGACCTGCATGGAGCGACAGGTGCACCTACTCTTGCCACCTTGCTAGATGGCCCATGCTGGTCTTTATCTGCCGGCAAATACTATGTTACTATATTTGTATACAAGCTGCCAATTTTGGAGGACTAACGTAGAAAGGGGTTGCTATAACTGGGAAGGCAGTGATGTTCTTGGAGGAGGTTACTGTGTATCACTAGTTATTTGTTTTGGGTTATTTTTATGATTTTTAAAATGTGTATTCAATTTTTTGTTTTGTGAACCACTTTGAATGGCTATTCAAGAAAGCTGTATAGATATGTTTACAAATAAAGAAATAAAATGTACCTTCATAATAATCTGATCAGGTCACTGGATAGTATTGTGGATTCTTTATTCTGCTCATATTTTCTTTTGACCATGTAACTTAAAACCATATACATCAATCTCATCCTCAAGATTCTTTCTGACTGTAAATAGTTATTACTGTGTATGATCTAGTCATGATCACTTATTGTAAATAGTTATTTGTTTCCTTGTTCACCTGTTCTATGTAATTCTGTTACATGTTCTATATTTAATTTATGTAAACTGTTCTATGTATAATGTTGTTACCTTGTAAACCGTGCTGATCATGAATAGTGTGGTATAAACCTAAATAAAAAAAAATAAATATTCTTCTGATACATGAAATAAGGGGGAGCCCATTCTGATGGGCCAGTCTTTCCATTAATTGAACATATCAAAGTATCAAATAAAATCCCCTCCTTTGCTCGCCTATATTTTTCTCCATGAACAATAAAACCACCCAGCACTATCTAATGCCCTTTTCCAGTAAAATAATCTGTTCAATAATCTACCAGACCTGTCATCATAAACAATGATGTATTGTACACCAATAGAAAATTACAAAAAACATACTTCTTTCAAATGGACATTTTTGCAAGCAAACAATGGAGTGCTTCAACCATTTCACTCTGGATTTCTACAGTTATCGTACTAACACAGTTTCATTGTCATTACTGAGAAGGGTACAGATGGCAGCTAACTGAGCTAAAGATGCCTTGATAGTCTTCTGAATCTCTGCAGCTCTTGATATGGTAGACCATACCTTGTTTTTGGAAAGGCTTACCCAAAAAGCAGCATGCAAAGATCACAAAGCGTTGTATGGGAGGGTAAAATGTCAGACCCCCCATTATGCAATCTGCCTCATAGCTCTACTTATTCCATGATTTTTTTTAAATGTGTTAAAAGTCCACTGCTTACCATAATACAGCAGTTTGACTGTTTGCTATGTCTATGCTGATGAAATCCAGCTGATGTCTGACAGCTTTAATGCACCTATGAGCATGTCTGGAAGTGGTTTCAGAATTTGAGGAAAAGCTGAAGTTCACAAAAATTAGTAATTTTCTGGGTTGAGTGAGGATTCAAGTTGCTGGCATATGCGCCCAGTATTGGAGGTGTAGAACGCCAGGAAAATAAGATGGTCCTTAGTTTAGGGGTCTTATTAGACGAGGAGCTTGTTCTTTGCTAAGCAAATTTCACTAGTAGTATGGGCTTCTTTTTTCTCCCCCTTTGTTTACGGCACCAGATTTTTCAGCAACAGGAGAGCGCCACACCTATTCATGCTTCAGTGACATCTAGGCTAAATTACTGCAAAAATCTTTGTATTTTGGCTTATCCAAGCACCAATTCAAGCAACTACAGCTAATTCAGAGTACCAGGGCCAAGATGTTGCTAGGAAAAACGGCATGGGATCATGTGGCACCAAAGTTGATAACTTTGCATTGGTTGCTCATAGAATTGAGGACCCAGTTTAAAATAGGGTGCTCAATTTTTAAGGCATTATATTCCAATAGTCCTAAGTACCTTTCAAATCTGTTACTGCCGTATGATCCAGAGCATTTACTGGAGTCTTCGCAACAGCAATTATTGTGTATTCTAAATCACATTTGGTTCCGGAATAAAGGCATGGCTTTTTGGGCACATTAGGTGAACAGGAGGGTGAGAAAAAAAATGGAATTCAGGTCTCTCCCCGACTCTTTATCCTTTTCTCCAACCTTAGTTCTTGTTGAAAAACAATACCAACTCTTCTTTCCAATTTCTCCCTGTCTTATACTATTTATTACAAAGATGTAAATATCTAATTCCTTATCACATCCACCTTATGTACCAGCAATCTTGCATTTATTAGACTACTTTTTCTCTCTTTCATCTGGTTCATTAGAGACTTGTACCAACCACCCCTCTCTTTCCTCTCTACATACTCTTTCTTCCTACCCTACGTTACTGATATTGTATTCATTATAATATCAGACTCGCATACAAAGGACAAGTCATCGATACTGTATATCCTTAACCTTTCTACTATCTCACCCAATCCTGTATCCACATAATATAATTAAATACTCAACCCAACATGGGCATGATGAGGGACAAAAAGGGACATGTCCTTTGCTGCACTTCTGCAGTAGCTGTTAAAAGCTTTTATAACCCAGAGTCCGTTGATGACATCATGGGCATCTGAGGCACAGAGCTCAATGTGCCCAGAACACCCTAAAGCGTGTTGTATAGGCAAGGTTCTTATTTTGGAAGGCAATGTTTGTCACAATAACAAACTTTCTGTTTGGCAAAACCAAAGTTCAATGTTTGACTCATCTGATCAGAAAACATCATTCCAGAAGTCTTGTGGGTCATCTAGATGCTTTTTTTTTTTAAGCAAACCTGGTGGGTAGCAATGTTTTTAGATAGCAGTATTTTTTTTCTAGCTATCCTCTGAAGAACCTCTTTCCCATTTAGTTTTTTTTCTTGACAGTCAACGCAAAAACCCTCACATCAGCCACAGCTAAAGAATACAGCATATCTTTAGATATTAATCTGGGGTTCTTTGCAACTTCAAGGATAACTTTCCAGTTTTTCCTTTCAGGATGATTCTTCCTGGATAGAATCATTGTAGTCATCAACTTTTTCCACTTGTAGACTGTCCAAGAGTGACTGGATGGAACCCTAAATGTTTAGAAATGGTCTTGAATTCCTGTCTAGACAGATGATCAACAACTACTCTTTCATAGGCCTTTTGAATATTTTTTGATGGCATGATGACGTCCCACTAACCTTTATGGGGAGGACCAAAATCAAACCTTTTAGACATTTGCATACACAAAGGATAATTTATTCTGCAGGGTGGTTTATTTGTTACTTGATTATTTAAGCAGCTAATTTTAATCAGTCATTTAACTATGTTAAGGAAAGTAGGAATTCAGTTAATGTTCAACATACTGAATATGCATTAGTCATATTCTACTTTGTACATTAATGTGTTTCAAGAAACACAAAATTATTTAATGTATACACTCTTTATTGCAGTTATACATTGGAATCTTGATAAGAACTAGTAATTCTCAGCGCTATATACAATACATAATTGTAGGTCCTCACTGCCACAAAAGTTTATTATATAAAAATACAAAGATGTTAGGAGACTTGAAGGCCAAAGGGTGAAATAAGCATAAGTACTGGGATTAGAATCCAAGTCTCTAAGTATCACAATTGCATATTCTCAGCATTAAAGCACAGGAAAGTCAGGTTGTGTGCTCAAAGAAACATTTATTTATCAATCAAATTTGATCTACTGCCTTCTGACAATATATTTCAAAGTGACAACAAATAAATTAAACAAAAATAATATAATGAAAGGTTACAAAAACAATAAAACATTAACATAATTAAATAGAAAACATCAAATATATTACAGAAAGCCTAGTTACTCAAATATACCAGGTGCTCTCCGGGAGCAGCAAGGATCAGTCCTCACATATGGGTGACGTCACTGACAGCGCTCGTGCGGGAACACTTTTCAGCTTCCAAAGGAAGCTTTTGGAAAGAACTCCATGCATGTGTGCTGGTCTTTCTGCCCAAAAGAACCATCTTACCTCAGTATGATGACATAGCTTAATGAAGCTCAAAAAGAAAAACAACTCCACGGGGAGGAGGGAGGGTAATGAGGACTGATTCCTGCTGCTCCCGGAGAACACCTGCTACAAGTGAGTAACTGCACTTTCTCCAGGACCAAGCAGGAAGTCAGTCCTTACATATGAGACCCCCTAGCTACAGGTTATCGAAAAACCCTGCAGACAGCTCAATGGGGCAACCAGAAAAAAAAAACACAACAGGAAACAATGAGGTTCCAAGAGTCAACACCAGCCTCAGGCATCAATCAACAGTCGACTCTCCAGTAGCCTGGAAAGATCAAAGGGCCTGAGGGAAGAAGTTGCATTAATTCCCAAAGAGGTGCCAAAGTACGGCTTGGCCGAAGGTGCTGTCACGCTGGAAATCTTTATCCAGGCAGCAGTGGGCTGCAAAGGTGTGGACGGACGACCACATAGCAGCCCTACAAATCTCCACTGTGGAGACAGAGCACAAGTGAGCCACTGAGGCTACCACAGTGCAAACATTATGCACCATGACACGGCGCTCTAAGGTAAACTGAGCCTGGGCATAAGCAAAAGAGATGCAGTCAGCCATCCAGATGGATAGGGTGCACTTAGAAACAGCGACCCCCAGTCTGTTGGGGTCATAAGAAACAAAGAGCCGAGTGGAACAGTAATGGTGATATGTCTGTTTAAGAGAGCACTCTCTTTATCTTGCAGTCCAAAGTATGGAGAGTGTCCTCCACCCTGGAGGCGTGAGGCCGTGGAAAAAAAGGTGGGCAGTACCACGGAATGGTTGAGGTGGAATGCAGAAACCACTTTAGGGAGTATTTTAGGATGAGGGGACTGTTGTAGTGGTTGATAAGGAAGGGCAGTCTAGAAAGGCCATGTGTTTTTTTCTGCAGTCATGTTTTTGTGTTTCTATGTGTGTAGCACCACTCTGCTTTTGTAGAACCTGGAATAAGGCGGATGCGCTACGAGCACCTGCAACTGATTCTGCATGCTGAAGTAAGAACAAACAAAAAGATGACCTTGCAGGTGAGGAACTTGAGCTGACAGGTGTCCACAAGATCCCACGCCACCGGAGATGGTCAAATAGTGGGACAAGAAAGCAGAAGGCCCCGTATAAAGCATCCTATGACTGAATGAGCATAAAGGGGCCAGACATCAACATTGCAGTGATATGCAGCAAGAGCATTCGGGTACACCCTGACAGAGTTAGACTTCAGTCCTGAGTTGGAGAGGTGAAACAAGTCAGTCAGCACCGCATCCACCAAGCAAGTAAAGGGGTTGAGGGCTCAGTCCGCAACACCAGACTGAAAATCTGTGCCCATTGAAGGCATACGCTCTCCTGGTGGAATCCTTGCAAGATGCCAGGAGAATGTTCTTGACATCTATGGGCAGATGGAACTCCACCAGAACTAGCTGCTCAGCAACCAAGCAGTGAGCGATAAGGAGCAGAGGATGGGGGACAGGTGGGTACCCTCCTCCTGTGATAGTAGATCTGGGGCACAGCCCAGGCAAAGGGGCGGTGCCCAAGACAGCTGTAGTACCAAGGGGTACCACGTGCCATGGCCACTGTGGGGCAATGAATACCAAGGAGGCTCCATCCACGGATCTTGAAGAGGGTCTCGGCCACCAGTGGAGTCTGTGGGTAAGCGTAGAGTAGGCCCTTGCTCCAATCCAGGAGGAAGGCATCAGATGACACCCAACTGGGACAAAGAATCCTGGAGCAAAACAGCAATAGAAGAGATCCATGGTGGGGATGCCCCTTATCTGAAAGATCTTGTGGACCACTTGGGGGTTGAGAGCCCACTCGTGCGATTGTAGGTCTCTGCTGATCTCGTCTGCTAAGGCACTGTCCTCTCTCGGGAGATACACTGTCCAGAGAAGCATCTTGTGTTTCACGGTAACTTCCAGAGCCGGAATGTCTCGCAACAGAGGTACAAGCCCATGCCCCCTTGCTTGTTGATGTAGAATATCGCTACTGGGTTGTCTGTTTGTATGAGAATGACCTGACCAGCCAACTATGCCCAGAAGACCCGCAGAACATTTGTAATGGTTGCGTTATGCGCACCCTGTTGGACAGACGGCTCGCCTGATGCCACTAAATGTAGAGGGTCCACTGCACGCCGCATATTTAGCTGTGCATACAGAGTGATATGGACTGTGGAAGCCATGTGGCCTGGGAGGCGAAGCATCTGGAGAGCAGACACCATAGAGCAGCACTGAACCTGCTGTCTCTGCGGGGCATCTGGTAGAAGTGATACGGGGGGGGGGAAAGGCAACGTAAGTTGTCTTCTTCGGGTAGAAGGACTTTTTGCCTGAAGCCTTCAGTTGGGAAGGGTCATCAGTCTTCCTGGAAAGCCTGGTCATGGTGAGATGTTTGGTCTCCAATTCAGCAGCCTTTTCAGTCATGGGTTTGCTGAAAAGGTTCTCCTCCTGGCTGATGTCCCAGGCTGATCTGTCCTGAACCCATTGCTCCAGGTCCAAAGACCGTAGCCATCTCAGGTGTCAGGCACCAATGCCCACTGCAGCCACTCTGGCAACAGACTCGAAGCCGTCATAGGCTGCCTGAGTCACAAATCTGGAGCACTCCTTGGTTTTACTGACTAGGCTCCAGAAGTGCTCGAGATGGTCACCAGAAAGCCCAGCCGAGAACCCGGCAAACTCCCCTGCCAGGTCTCTCAAGTACATGCCCATGTACAGCTGGTAAGCTTGTTTACGGGTCACAAGCATCAAGCCCTAGTAACACTTCCTGTCAAAGCCATCCATGGTGTGGGCCTCCTGACCCGAGGGGCACAGAGGAGTGTGTCTTAGTGCTCAAGGCAGCACATTGCTGATTCCACCACCATGGAGTTTTGAGGCAATTGTGTTTTCTCAAAGCCTGGGCTTTTGTGGACTCGATACATGGAATCAAGTCATTTGCTCACCGCAGGCACCATAAGTGGGGTCTCCAACATCCTCAGAAGGAGCCACACCATGATGGCCTCCTCTGGTGGGGGTGGGATACTGGAGGATCTCAAGCTCCTCCGCCTCCAGGGTGAAAGGCAAGGCCTTTCCCATGTTCCTCACAAAACTCCAGGAAGGAGAGGTCCTCGGGAGGGGACCTTCAATGCTCCAGAGGAGGGGAGGGATCCAAGGCCACATCCTATTACCTTGCCATCTCCAGAGATTCATCCTCAATCTCCTAGTCTCTGAAAACCTTGAAGTACTGATGGGATTGAGGGCTCCATCAATGATGGGATGGAGTCTTCAGTTCTCAATGTTCGGAACCTGAGGCTCTGGAGGAGATGGGCTGCACTGACCGGGATCAGGAATGGTCTCAGGATCCCGAGGAAACCGCAAACGTTTCCAGGATCGGCTGCACCTCAGCCAGCGAGGCCTCCACCATGGATGGGGCCATCATTGTGCCAAGGAACCAATTACGCGGTCCTCAGGGGGGGGGGGGGAAGGTGTTGCACCATGAAGGCAGCCAGGTTGTGCTTAAGGGCCAATATCCTCTCCACCAGGAGAGAGCTCCGCAGCCACCGGTGTCTGCATCAGCGCCAGCACAAATGAAGCCGATGCTGGCTCCTTCGGCGGGGACTCCATGAGGTTTATTGCCTAAGGAGCCCTGTGCCAAACCTCCAAGGTCTCAGGAGAAAAAAAAACTCTTCCCGCTGGGGCAGCTTGGAATGCCACTCCCGGCCTTCACCCTCAGAATCGCATTGAGGGCTCTGATGCTGATGACCAGGGGTTTTCCCTCTGGTACTGGCATCACCCTTCGACGCCGGAGTCCGTTCCTTCCAAAGGTGCTCTTCATCGAAGGAAAACTGACAGTCTGATGTTCCGTGACCTCGAGGCCACCCGGTCCCCTTTTGGAGCCGATGCCTCAGATAGGGCCTTCGAAGGCTGATGCCAGGGATGGTGTCGAGGCCTTGGAACTGAATGATTCCAGCTGCTTTTCTCAGTTTTTGAGACCCTTGTGCATGATCTGCAAGCAGAGAGCGCAAGTAGAAGGCTCCAGCCAGCAAAATGTTAAAGGGGATGGAAAGATACCCCTATGAAAGGCTAAAAAGGTTAGGGCTCTTCAACCTGGAAACAGACGACTGAGGAAGATATGAGAGATGTCTACAAATTAACGAATGGAGTGGAACGGGTAAACGTTGATCGAGTGTTTACAGCATCAAAATATAGAAAGACTAAGGGACATGCAATGAAGCTACAGTGTAACCCATTTAAGACTAATAAGAGAAAATATTTTTTCACTCAATGCGTAATCAAACTCTGGAATTCGTTACCAGAGGATGTCGTAAAAGCTGTTAGTATAGCTGGGTTTAAAAAAGGTTTGGACAAGTTTATGGAGGAAAGGTCTATAAACCATTATTAAAGGGGACACGGGAAATCCACTGCTTGCCCCAATACAAGCATTGTGGAACCTGTGTGTCTTTTGGGAAAACTACTAGGTACTTGTGACCTAGACTGGCCACTGTTGGAAACAGGATACTGGGCTTGATGGACCTTGGTCTGACTCAGTATGTTCGTTTGTTCGTTATGTTCGTTTGTTCTTATGGTGTTTGGCGACTCATCGTCAGTCTCCCAGCCCGACTCTGCCCGGGACTCGAGGTCTCCTCCAGCTCTGTCATCACATCGATGAGACACTGACACCGGAGGGGAGCACAGTATCCAACATGTGGCTCCAAGGTGCTTAGGGGCAAGTCACACCTCGAGGTGGAGGCTGACCAATGCAGCTCCAAACAGGCAAAACATTCTAGCACAGGGAGGACCTCGCAGTGGAGGCTATATTCCAGGGCTGTCATTCTAGCTTCGATGCCAGTGGGCTCCGCAGAGACTGGTTCGAGTCTCGAGGGCATCAAGCCCAGAACTGGATCCCTCGATGGAGAGTCACCTATGGTGTCGCACCGGGGAAGTGGGCCAGATCCCTCAATGCGGTGGGAGTCTCTTCCCTTTGGGGCTGCTTCAAGGGCCACTCCCGGCTATCGCCCTTGGCGTCGGGTCAAGGGCTCCAGGCCAGGTACCTGAGGACTTACCTCCAGCTCCGGGATCAGACTTAGTCGATGTCTTGAGCCCACAGGGGAGGTCCTTGGAGGACAACCCCTGGTCCGAGGCTCTGTGACCTTGGGGCTCAGATCAAGCTTGCCCACGTGATGCAGAGTCGTTGGACGCAATCCCCAAGGGCAGTGATTCCATACTCTATGCCAGTCTCACAGCAGAGGCCCTCGAACCAAACAGCTCCTTCCACTGCTATACATGATTCTTACAGCTCTTTGCAGACATCTACAGGCAGAATGGTCAAGAAGAGTCATTGTGGTCCTCATCAAGGCACTTGATGCAGCAACAGTGGCGGTCTGTGATGGACATGGTGCAGGGGCATCTGCCACACTGCTTAAACCCACTGACCAAAGACAGCGGGGAAGACTGCACCCACGAGATCAAACTCACACATCTTGGAGGGTGCAAGAGAAAATCCTGCACCCCATAAAAAAAAAAAAAAGGGACCTCAGAAAAAAAAACACGACACCAAGGCAAGGGCGGACTCAGGCGGCAAGAAGGTGATCAGGAACAGACCAGCAAAAAGAGAAAAAAAATGCCAAGTAGAAGATTGGGAAAAATCGATTTTCACTGGGGATAACAGAAAGGACTTCTGCAGGGAGCAGGGCTCTGCGGAATAAAGAAGAGACTGTGGTAAGATGGCACCTTTGGGCGGGAAGGTGATCGCGCATGAGCGGTCTAACTCCCAAAGGCTTTCTTTGAAAGCTAGGGAGTGAATCCAACAGGCTCCGTCGGTGCAAACGTCACCATATGTGAGAACTGAATTTCTGCTTGTTTCTGGAGACACCCACGCATCGAAAAGCATAGTTACTCACCTTTAACAGGTTTTCTCCAGGGACAGCAGGAATCGGTCCTCAAATATGGGTGATATCAGCGCCAACGGAGCCCACATGGATCCAATTCCCAGCTTTCAAATAAAGCCTTTGGGACCTACACTGCGCAAGCGCGGTCATCTTGCCACCCAAAGAGGCCATCTTACCTCAGTATGACGACATAGCTCAAAATATAAAAAGAAAAACTCCTCCACGGGGAGGAGGGAGGGTTGTGAGGACTGATTCCTACTGTCCCTTGAGAACACCTATTACAGGTGAGTAACAATGCTTTCTCCGGGAACAAGCCAGTCCTCATATCTGCGACTCCCCAGCCACAAGCTACTAAAAAAAAAAAAAAAAAAACCCTGTAAAAGCAACGGGCGACCCAAAAAGCAGACAGTAAGGGCAGCAGGGATGCTGCTTGGCTGGAAGTCTGACACTACAGTAGCAGCATCGAGGATGCAATCCCCACCCCAGTAGCCTGGACAGCATGGGTTGGAGGGAGGAGTTGCATCATTCCCCAACGAGGTGACAGAGTACTGCCTGGCCAAAGGCGCTGTCCCTCCGGTAAGTTTCCTTCAGTGAGTAGTGTGCAGCGAAGGTGTGTACCGAAGAACAGGTGGTGGCACAGCATATCTCCAATAAGGGCACAGAGCACAGGCCTACCACCAAGGCCGCCATGGCATGCACATTGTGCGCTGTTACATGATTCTCGAGAGAGCGCCCCACCTGTTGGTAGGCAAAGGAGATGCAGTCGGCCACCCAGTGTGAAAGGGTGCACTTGGAGACCGCGAGCCTCAGTCAACTGGGGTCAAAACAGACAAAGAGCTGCATTGAGCAGCAATGGGACAGAGTCCTCTGAATGTAAAAGGACCACACCCACTTACAGTCGAGCGTGTGCAGTGAGGCCTCCACCCTAGATGAATGAGGCCTAGGAAAGAAGGTGGACAACACCACCTTCTGATTTAAATGGAAGGCCGAGACAACCTTCGGTAAGAATTTTGGGCAAGTCCGAAGGACAACCCTGTTCTTGTGGAATCTGATGTAAGGTGCATGAGCCACAAGCACCTGCTGTTCACTCACTCTTCTGGCAGAAGTGAGTGCCATCAGAATCACAACTTTCCAGGAAAGAAATTTGAGATGGAAGGTGGCTAAGGGTTCAAAGAGTGGAGCCATAAACTTCCCCAAAACCACTTTGAGGTCCCAAGCCACCAATGGTGTACAGATTGGGAGCCGGGCAAGAAGGAGGCCCCGCATGAATCTGCTCACCAGGAGGTGCAGCGACACCGCTTGGCCCTCCACTATGTGATGGTGAGCCATGGCAGCACAGAGGTGCACTCGAACTGTGTTGGACTTAAGGCAAGCCCCTGACAAATGCAGAAGGTACCGCAGGATGTCTGGCATCGCGCAGGAGAAGGGATTAAGATTTTCCTCTGAACACCAGTGTGAAAACCTGCGGCCACTTAAAGGTATACACCCATCCTGTAGAGTCTTTATGCGAGGTTAGGACAATGGTCTACAGCTAGCCTCTCGGCATCCAGGCCGTCAGCACCACTGATGGGAGATTGGGGTGCAGTAGGGTTCCATTGTCCTCCGATAGCAAGTCCAGGGGTGCTCTCCAGCAGTAGCGGGTCCCTCCAGGACAACTGCAGAAGTAAGGGGTGCTTGGGGCACCTGGGCACAATGAGAATCACCGAGGCTGCTTCTACTTGGATCTTGAAGAGGGTCCTTGGCACCAGGGGCGTGGGCGGGAATGCATAGAGGAAGCTTCCGGACCAGGGGAGGAGAAAGGCGTTTGCTGACTCCTGGCCCTGGGCCGGCCTCCATGAGCAGAAATGTGGCAGCTGCACGTTGTCCTGACTGGAAAAGAGGTCCATCTCTGGGGTCCCTGAATGCCTGAAATTCTCTCCTAGCACTGCTGGGTTCAACATCCACTTATGGGACTGAAGGACACGGCTCAGTCGGTCGGCCAACACATTGTCCTGGCCCAGTAAGTACACAGCCTAAGGGAGATGTCTTTCCCTGCTACGAAATTCCAGAGGTGTACCACCTCCCAACAGAGGTGGTATGAACCCATGCCCACTTGCTTGCTGATGTAGTGCACGACAGACTGCCCTGAGTCCCAGCAGGTTAATCTGCAAAGCACTCTCCTCTGGTGACCATGGACCCTGCGACTGCAGATGATCATAGTGGGCTCCCAAGGCCAGCTTGGACAAGTCCATTGTGAGGGTGCGTCGCGCTGGGGGAGCCTGAAAAGGTCGGCCAGCTCTGAGATTGAGAGGGCCCTGCAATCAGTCGAGGGAGATTTTCAAGGCTTGTGTTACCAGGATATGGTCCTCCAGGCATCCAGACGCTTGCATCCGCTGGGCGCTGAGTGTCCACTGCGCCTGCCTCATGAGGAGGCGGGAAAATGGGGTGACATCAACGGTGGAGACCATGTGTCCCAGTAGATGGAGCATTTGCCTGGCCGTCACTACTCCCTGGAAGGCCTAGGCCAGGGCTGATAGCTGCTGAGCTCAATCGGGAGGCAGAAATGCCTTTGCCTAAGTGGAATCGAGGAGGGAACTGATGAACTCCAGTTGCTGGGTGGGCCGAAGGTGGGACTTCGGGAAGTTGACCACAAATCCCAGGCTCTGGGAGTAGCCCAATGGTGTGTTGCATTGTATTGCGGGCTTCCCCCGCATGGTGGTTCGAATGAGCCAATCATCTAAATAAGGGAAGACAAATGCCCCCAGGAGGAGGAGGCGAGCAGCCATGACTGCCAGGCATTTTGTGAATACTCTAGGAGCAGAGGCAAGGCTGGAGGGGAGTACCCGGGACTGAAAATATCATCCGTCGATGACGAACCAAAGGTACTGACGGTGCCTCAGGTGGATCAGGATGTGGGTGTAAGCATCTTTGAGAGTCAAGGAGCATAGTCAATCTCTCTGCAAGAGGTAGGGGCAGCAAGGTTCCAAGGGATACCATCTTCAACTTTTCCTTGACTAGGAAACAGTTTAGGTCCCGTAGATCCAGTTTGGGCCGGAAGCCTCCAGTCTCCTTGGGGACAAGAAGTAGCGGGAGTAGAACCCCCTGACCAGAAAGTGCAGGGGGACGGGCTCTAACATTTGATCTTCGAGCAAACCATCAAGCTCCTTCAGCAGAAACTCCCTGTGCAAGGGATCCATCAGAAATTCCTTGGGGAAGAAGGGAGGAGGCAGCTGTTCAAAGTGGAGGAGATAACCTTTCCCGACCACCTTCAGCACCCAGGTGTCCATGATGTTAGGCCATCTGTGAGCGAAGTGGACCAGTCATCCTTCTGTGAACCCTGGGTCCTGTATCTCCTGGGGGAGGGAGGCTATTTCCAAGTTGTCAACACCCCCCCCCCCCCCCCCAGGTTGCAGCTGAGACACTGTTTTGGGTTTGGGGGCCTTTGGCTATGGGGGCCATGCCCCTGGCCTGCTGCCCCTGCACGGGAGCGTGGTAGGCTTGAAACTTGGGGTAGTTTCCGTAAGTCTTCTTGGTTTTCGGGTGGAAGGACTTTTTCCCCAAAGCCTTCTTATAGGAAGGCTTAGACACTTTCTTGGACAGCCTAGTTCTAGTCAGGAATTTCTCCTCCAGCTCGTCAGCCTTCTCTGTCATGGGCTTGCCGAAGAGATTCTCCCCCCAGCATGGGACATCGGCCAACTTGTCTTGAATCACTGCTCCAAGCTGGAGGACTGTAGCCAGGCAAGGCATGGGGCACTAATGCCCACCTGAGCTACCCGAGCCACCAACTCGAAGCAGTCTAAGGCTGCTCGAGTTTTAAATTTGGAGCATTCTGACCGATGACACCAGGGTCCTGAAGCACTCCAGAGGTTCACCTATTAACCAGCCGAGAACCTGGCAATTTCCTTGGCCAGGTCCCTCAGGTACATGCCCATGTACAGCTGGTATGCCTGGATCTGGGTTGTGAGCATGGAGTCCTGGAAACACTTTTTGCCAAAAGTGCACATGATGCACGCCTCCCAGCCTAGAGTCATCGAGAAGTGTTTCTTCTGTCTCTTAATACGACGCATAGCCGACTCCACAACCATGGAGTTATGTGGCAGCTGTGATTTCTGAAAGCTGGGGCTCCAGCCGACTCAATACTGTGAATTGAGTCAACGGTTCACAATAGGCATCATCAACACGGTCTCCCTAATCCTGAAGAGCAACCACTCCAGGATATGGAGGGGGGGGGGGGGGAGGCATAGGCACCGTCAATGCCTCCCGAGGAGGAGCCTCGTACTGGAGGATCTCGAGCCACGAAGGTGAGTGCCTGGGACATCTCCCAGACGAACTCCAGGAAAGCCAAGTCCTCTGGAGGAGACAGTCACCTATGGTATGGCGGGGATGGGTCAGAGGGGGATTTCCCGATGGAGAATGGTATCGGGAGATTCTTCATCAGTCTCCCATGCCGATTCCAAAACTAGAGGAGTCAGCTAGCGCTCTATGGACATCAGACTGACTCTGTGTCGACGACTCCCGGCATCGGGGCTCCAGTGCAGCTGCACCCAGTGACGTGCCAGCCCGCAACGCAGAAGTCGATGGGGTCAACACCGAATGGACCAAACTCTCTATGATAGGAGGGGCATCCCACAGGGACATCCTGGAGGACGATGGCCTGGTCAAAGACACTGATGACCCAAAGTGACCGGGGAGTTGGGCACCTGTGAGCTTCGAATGCAGCAAAGCTGTGTTCGAGGGCCAGCATCCTGGCCTCAATGCCCAACAGCACCGCCAGAGCGGGCACTGACATCAGGGTGAGTCCCGGATGGTGATGGCCTCGAGGAACCGGTGTGATCCCCTGACTCCTCTGTTTCCCTCAGGAGGTAGCTTGGGGAGGCCACTCTGTCATCCCAGGGAGTCAGGTTGAGGGCTCCCTGCCTGGATCCCCGAGGTCTTATCTCCCAAGCCAGGGTCAGACCTCAACTTGGGCTTTGATGAAGTCTTCTGCTGGGGAAGATCCTCTGAGGATGCCATCGATGCCAGTCAATCCTGTGGCTCTAACTGGGCCTAGGAGTGCAATGCCGAGTTGCCCAACTCCAGTGTCAAAGGCAGGGATTCCACCCCTGAAGCCGATTCTGGGTCCAACTTGCTGAACAGCAACCCATGCCACCTTTGATGTTCCTTCCGAGTCTTAGCAGACATCAAAGGGCACAACGGGCAGTAAGACACATCATGGCCCACCCCAAGGCAATAAATGCAGGAACTGTGGCGGTCCATATGGGACATAGTGCAATTGTACTTCCACACTGCTTGAAGCTGCTGGTTGAAGACACAGCGGGAAAAACAAGTGCCACAAGATTAAACTCAAACATGTCAACCAGCTAGGCCACAAGTGAAAAACCCATGAGTCAAAAAAGAAAAAGAAAGGAAAAGTACTCGAGTGAAAAGCATGACACAGAGGTGTTGGACTCGGGCACGGAAAGGTGATAGAGCACCGAAAGGAAGAAAACATTACCGATACCAGTGGGAAAAAAAAAAATCAACTTTATCCGGGTGCACAGACAGCATATCTGCAGGACTCTGCATTAAAAAGAAGACTGAGGTAAATTGGCCACTTTGGGTGGGAAGGTGACTGTGCATGCATGGTGTAGGTCCCAAAGGCTTTCTTTGAAAGCTGGTGAGTGGATCTGCATGGGCTCCGTCGGCACCGACGTCACCCATATGTGAGGACTGACTTCCTGCTTGTTCCCGGAGAAAGAAAAGAGACCTGAAAGAAAAATGCAGCACCGAGTCAGCGACGGTCATCAGGGTCGATGAAGGCAGGAAGGGCGACACAAATTGAGAAAGAATGGTACCGGAATGGTGAAAAAAGCATAGTTACTCACCTGGAACAGGTGTTCTCCGAGGACAGCAAGAATCAGTCCTCACATATGGGTGATGTTGACATTGGAGCCCGTGCAGATCCACTCCCCAGCTTTCAAAGAAAGCTTTTGGGAGTTACACCACACATGTATGGTCATCTTCCCGCCCAAAGGTGCCATCTTACCTCAGTATGAAGATGTAGCTTAATCAAGTATAAAAAGAAAATAAACTCCATAGGGAGTAATGACTGATTCCAGATGTCCCAGGAGAATACCTGTTACAGGTTAGTAACTACGCTTTCTCTGGAAACAAGCAGAAAGTCAGTCCTCACATATGGGACTCCCAAGCTACAGGCTACCGAAAAAAACCTGAAAAAAACCCCTTCAAAAACCACGGGCAATCTAAAAAGCAGACTGTAAAGGGCAGCAGGGGGTGCTGGTTGGCTGGAAGTATGACAATGCAGCAGGAGCATCAAAGATGCAATCCCCTCTCTGGTAGCCTGGGCATCATGGGTTGGAGTAAAGGAGTTGCATTATTCTCCAAAGAGGTGACAAAGTACTGCATGGCCGAAGGTGCTATCCCTCTGGGAGGTCTCTCTTCCAAGCAGTAGTGCACAGTGAAAGAGTGCAGAAAGGACCAGGTGGCAGCCTGGCAGATGTCCAGTAAGGGCACCGAGCGCAGGCTGGCCACTGAGGCTGCCATGGCATACACATTGTAAGCCATCACATGATGTTTCAGAGAGCACCCTGCCTGTTGACAGACAAAGGAAATGCAGTCAGCCACCCATCATGAGAGGGTGCATTTGGAGACTGCGACCCCAATTCAACTGGGGTCAAAAGAGACAGAGCTGCACTGAGCGGTGATAGGGCTGTGGATGTAACAGGACAATGCACGCTTGCAGTCCAAAGTGTGTAGAAAGACCTGGGAAAGAAGGCGGGTAACACCACCTCTTGATTTCAAGTGGAAGGCAGATATGACCTTTGGCAAGAATTTGGGATGAGTCCGAAGGACAACTCTATTCCTATGGAACCTGGTGTAGGGCGCGTGTGCCGCCTGCAGCTCACTCACATGACTGGCCGATGTGAGCGCCAGCAGGAACAGGACCTTCCAAGAAAGGTACTTGAAATGGCAGGTAGCCAGGGGTTTGAAGGGGCGAGCCATGAGCTTTCCCAACACCACATTGAGGTTCCACGCCACTGGTGGAGGATGGATCGGGGGCCGGGAAAGGAGGCAACCTCGAATAAACCGGCCCACCAAGGGGTGTATCAACATAGCCTAACCATCTACCACATGGTGGTGAGCCGAGATGGCACAAAGGTGCACGCCGACTGTGTTGAACTTGAGGCCAACCCCCGACAGATGCAGTAGGTATCGTAAGATGGCTGGTTTCACGCAGAAGGTGCTAAGACCTTCATCTGCGCACCAGGGCGAAAATCTGCACCACTTAAAGGCATACACCCGCCAAGTAGAGTCCTTACGCGAGGCAAGCAGAACATCTTCTACCGCCTGGAGAGGCAGTGATGTGCTATAGCTAGCCGCTCAGCATCCAGGCCATCAGGTCAAGGTGCCGGAGGATGGGGTGTAGTAGTATCCCGTCCACTGTGATGGCAGGTCCAGAGCACTTCCCAGTGGCAATGGGTCCCTGAGACAGTTGCAGAAGCAGGGGGAACCAGGGCTGCCTGGGCGCAATGAATATGATTGAGGTTGCTTCCACCTGGATCTTGAGGAGGACCCATGGCACCAGGAGAGTGGGCAGAAATGCATACAGGAAGCCCCTGGACCAGGGGAGGAGGAAGACATCCGCCACTTCCCATCTCCGGACTGGCCTATGAGAGCAGAAGCATGGCAGCTGTATGTTCTCTGGACTGGCAAAGAGGTCGATCATCGGGGGCCCCCAGTGCTGAAAAACCTCCCCCAGCATGGCCCGGTTCAGCCTCCACTTGTGGGGCTGGAGGAGTCAGCTCAGGCAGTCAGCCAATGTGTGTCCTGGCCCGGCAAGTACAACACTTTGAGGGAGATGTTCTTCCCCACTGCTAAGTTTCAGAGGTGCACCGCCACCCAGCAGAGATGGTACAAACCAGAGCCTCCTTGCTTGTTGATGTAGTACATCGCCACCTGGTTGTCCGTCTGAGCCTGAACCCACCTGCCCTTCCAGATGATCCTGGAAGACCCTCAGGGTGTGATAGACTGCTCCGAGTTCCAGCAGGTTGATCTGCAAGGCACTCTTCTCTGGCAACCATGGGCCTTGCGACTGCAGGTGATCGCAGTGGGCCCCCCATTCCAACTTGGATGCATCCATTGTAAAGATGTGTTGCATGGGGGGAGGCCTGAAAGGGCAGGCTGGTTCAGAGATTGAGAGGGTCCTGTAATCAGACGAGAGATGTCACTATGGCCGGCATGACTTGGATTCGGTTCTACAAGATGGCCTGAAGTTTGTATCCACTGGGCTCTGAGCATCCATTGAGCCTGCTGCAGGCAAAAAGGGGTGACGTGGACAGTGGAGGCCATGTTCACCAAGAGGCACAGCATCTGCCCGACTATCACCACTGAGCCGCCCTGCACAGCCTGCACCAGGACGGATAGGTACTGCGCCCGATCCAGAGGCAGAAGGACTTTCCCCTGAGTAGAATCCAGTAGGGCAACAATGAACTCCAGTTGCTGGATGGGCAGGAGGTGAGACTTTGGAAGTCTACCACGGACTCCAGGTGCTGGAGCAGTCCTATAGTGCGCTGTGTTGCGCAACTCCTCTGGCAAGTCAGCTCATATGAGCCAATCTCCAGGAAGGGGGAAGACAAAAACCCCTAAGAGCCTGAGGCAAGCGACTACGACTGCCAGGCATATTATAAATACCTAAGGAGCCGAGGCTAAGCCAAAGGGAGTACCCTGAAGTGATAATGTCATCCACCGATGACGAATCGGAGATACTGACTGTGCCTTGGATGGATCAGGATGTGGGTGTAGGCATCTTTGAGATCCAAGGAGCATAGCTAATCTCCCTGCAGGAGTAAGGCAGCAAGGTTCCAAGGGATACCATTTTGAACTTTTCCTTGTCCAAGAGAACCCACAGATCCAGGATGGGCCGAAAGCCCCTGTCTTTTTGGGGACAAGGAAGTATGGGAGTAGAATCCCAGACCCTGAAGAGGCTGTGGGGCAGGCTCCACCGTTTGATCCTCGACAAGAATTCAAGCTCACTTTGCAGAAGCTCCCTGTGCAAGGGGCCCATGGCTAATTCTCCTGGGAAGAAGGGAGGAGGCAGCTGGGCGAAGTGGAGGAGATAGCCCTTCAAGACCACCTGCAACGCCCAGGCGTCTGTGGTGATGCTTGGTACTGGTTTGCAAAGTGGACCAGCCATCCTCCCCTGCACCTTGCGCCTTGTACCTCCTGGTGGAGGGAGGCTATGCTCAAGGAGTCAAAAGCTCCCAACAGGCTTCAGTTGGGGCACTGTTTGGAGTTTGGAGGCCTTTGGCTTATGGGGGCAGTGCCCCTGGCCCTTGGCCTGTTGCCCCGGGGGGGGGGGGTGGGGGAGCGTCATTGGCCTGAAATTTGGGATAGTTTCCATAAGCCTTTTTGGTCTTCAGGTAGAAGGACCTCCCCCCCCCCCTGAAGTCTTCCTGCGGGAAGGTTCAGACACTTTCTTAGACAGCCTGGTTCTGGTCATGAATTCTTTCTCCAGCTCGACAGACTTCTCCATCATGGGCTTGCTGAAGAGATTCTCTCCCCAGCAAGGGATATTGGCCAACTTGTACTGAACCCACTGCTCCAAGTCGAAGGACTGTAGCCAGGCAACACAGCAGCCACTAATGCCCATGCAGCTATCCGAGCCACCAACTCAAAGCTGTCGAAGGCCACCGGAGTTTGAAACTTGATGCACTCCTTGACCAATGACACCAGGGTCCTCAAATGCTTAAGGGGTTCGCCTGATAAACCAGCCGAAAACCCAGCAATTTCCTTGGCCAGGTCCCTCAAGTACATGCCCATGTACAACTGGTATGCCTGGATCCAGGCTGTGAGCATGGAGCCCTGGAAACACTTTATGCCAAAAGCATCCATGGTGTGTGCCTCCTTGCCAAGGGGCACCAAGGAGTGTGTCTTCTGGCTTTTAATGCAACGCATAGCCGACTCCACCATCATGGAGTTATGTGCAGTTTTGTTTTCTGGAAGTTGTGGCTCCAGCTAACTTGATATTGCGAACTGAGTCGACAGTTCACAATCAGCATCAGCACCATCACCAGGGTCTCCCACATCCTGAACAGCAGCCGTTCATGGATGGTGGCATGGGCACCAGTGCCTCCCGAGGAGCAGCCTCATATTGGAGGATCTCGAGATCCTTGGTATACGGCTCGTCCTCACGCACCACCATGAAGGCGAGGGCTTGGGACATCTCCCTCACAAACTCCAGGAAAGCTAGATCCTCCGGAGGTGACCACTGCCAATGGTGCGGTGGGGATGGGCTGGAAGGGATGTTCCAGTGGAAGATTGTGTCAGGGAGATTCCTCGTCCATCTCCCATACTGACTCTGAGCCAGAGGAATTGGCAAGCAACCCTTGTCGTCAGATTTGTTCAGGGTCCAGACTCCCGGCATTAGAGCTCCAGCACTGCCATGCCTGATGCCACATCAGGCTTCAAGTCTGTCGCCGATGGAGTAGACACCAATCGAGCCACCTCTCAAGGATGGGTGGAGCATCCTCTGGGGAGGTCCTCGTCGAGGGCGGCCCCATGGAGGGCACCAACAACCCAGAGTGACCGGGAGTCGGGCCCCGCTCTGCCTCAAGAAATTCAGCAAAGCTGCATTCCACGGCCACCATCCTGGCCTCGATGCCAGATGGCTCCACAGTGCTGTGCACTAGCCTCGAGGACATCAAGGCTAGCGTTGAGTCCCTGGCAGGGGAATCCCTGATGGTGATTGCATCGGGGGACTCAACTCAATCCCCTAACTCAGTGGGAGACTCCTCCCGCTGGAGCTGCTTAGGAGGGCGCTCCCTGCGATCGTCACCGGCACTGGGTCGAGGACTTCGTGCCTGGGTCCTGGAGGTCTTATCCCCCAAACCAGGGCTGGACCTCAACTTCAGCTTCAACAAAGCCTTCAACACACATGGAAAGGCCTCCAAGTATGACTCAGACACCTGATGACCTCGGGGCTCCAATCAAGCTCAAGCGCACGACACAGAGTCACCCGATGATGGCGTCAAAGGCATGGATTCCGCTTCCAATCCAGAGGCAGACTTACCAAACAGTTCCCTCTGCCACCTTTTGCATTCCTTCCAGGTTTTAGATGACATCAAAAGGCAGAGCAGGCAGGAAGACACGTCATGGTCTGCCCCGAGGCATTTAATGCAGGTTCTGTGGCGGTCCGTGCAGGAAATAATGTGGTTGCACGTGCCACACTGTTTAAATCCTCTAGTCAGAAATGAGCCCCTCAAGATTAAACTCAGACATCTCGACCAGCTAGACCACAAGCAAAAAAGCCCACGGGCCATAAAGTAAAGGAAAAAGAAAAGTACCTGAGCAAAAAAGGTGGTGGATTCGGGCAGCGGAAAGGTGATCAAACTGATCCCTGTGGAAACAGTAGAAAAATACTGATGAATGATGAAAAAAAAAACAAAAAAAAAAAAACTTAATCCGAGGTGCACAGACAGCACGTCTGCAGGGCTCTGCAGAAAAAAGAAGACAGAGGTAAGATGGCACATGCGCAGTGCAACTCCCAAAAGTTTTCTTTGAAAGCTGGGGAGTGGATCTGCGCAGGCTCTGTCAGTGCAGACAAGTAAATTAGACTTACCTGCTAATTGTTGTTCCTTACGGAACTCTAGTCCAGTCCCGGAACCATAGAGTTGTCAATCCCATCCATCAGCTTTGGAGACTGAATGACATCACTTTAGCACCTCTGGTATAACTAGGCAAGGACCGCCCACTATCCTCAGTACCTATTGACAAAGCACAGCTAAGCAGAGCAACAAATAAACAAATTAGAAGACAGTAAGGGAAAAATAGAAACCCACAGGAACTACGGACCAAAATGGTCTATTACCCCCCCAGCCAAGCCACGACCAAGACTCCCCCCCCATGGCTCCAGTCTATGCCCATGGGAGAGCCCCCGCCGACAGCCGAAAGGCAAGCTGCTCAGTAGGGAAAGGCCCCAACAAGGAAACAAGGCTTACTTACCGGTGCCCTTCCACTTTGCTAAACCCGGTTGGGATTTCTTACCCTACCGTCCGCTTAGCACCTTAGAGGTCGTTCGGTTCGTTTTTGTTTTTTTTTTCGCTGACATGCTTGAAACACAACGAACCCCCAGCACAGGCTAGCGAGCTGACGATATCCAGGGAGGGCTCCGGGACTGGACTAGAGTTCCGTAAGGAACAACAATTAGTAGGTAAGTCTAATTTACTCTTCCTTTTCGTCCCTCTAGTCCAGTCCCGGAACCATAGAGGATGTAACAGAGCAGTGCAGTCACCGGGAGGGGGCAGCGAGCCCAGCCTGAAGAACCGCGGACCCGAAGCCACTATCCCCCGCTGCCTGCACATCCAATCGATAATGCTTCACAAAAGAATGCAACGACGACCAGGTCGCCGCTCTGCAAATGTCCCCTACGGGAACCAGACTGACTTCCGCCCAAGACGCCGCTTGCGCCCGCGTGGAATGCGCCTGGAGTCCGTCCGGGACAACTCGACCCTTCAAAACATAAGCTGACGCAATAGCCGACTTCAGCCAACGGGAAATCGAAGCCTTCGCCGCCGCTTCCCCCTTGCGCGGCCCCCCGAAGGCAACAAACAACCGATCAGATTTTCGGAAAGGTTCTGTCCTGGCAAGGTATTTCTGCAGAACGCGCCGCACATCCAATAAACGCAGCCGACCCCCAGAATCCTTATTCTGTTGCGCCGAGAATCCGGGAAGCGTAACTACCTGATTAACATGAAAGGCCGAAACCACCTTAGGCAGAAAAGCCGGCACGGTACGTAGTACGACCTTCTGCGGAAAGAAAGACAGATATGGCTCCCTACAAGATAAGGCCTGCAACTCGGAAATGCGACGCGCCGAGCAAATCGCCACCAAAAACACCGTTTTCAAGGTAAGATCCTTAAGGGAAGCCTCCCCCAAAGGCTCAAAAGGCGCCCTAACCAACGCCTCCAACACCAAATTCAAATCCCACGCCGGGACCGAGGCACGCACAGGAGGCCGAATAAGCAAGACCGCTCGTAAAAATCTGCGAACGTCCTCCAGGGACCCCAAGGATCGGCCACGAACCTTACCCCGATAGCAGGAAATGGCCGCCAACTGCACCCTGAGGGAACTAGCCGCTAAAACTTTATCTACCCCATCCTGCAAGAACTCCAGGATGTGAGGCACAGACGCCTCCAAGGGCCGAATGAGACGTCCCACACACCAAGACTCAAATATGCGCCAGACTCGAATGTACGCTAAGGAGGTGGAACGCCGACGCGCCTGCAGCATGGTGGAAATGACCACGGGCGAGTATCCCCGAGCCCTCAGCCTAGCCCTCTCAAGAGCCAAGCCGTAAGAGAGAACCGACTCACCTGAGGCATACGCAATGGACCCTGCAACAACAGGTCCGGCCGACACGGAAGACACCACGGGCTGTCCACGAGCAACCGCACTATGTCCGCATACCAAGGCCGTCGCGGCCAGTCGGGGGCTATCAAAATCACCAGACCGCGGTGCCGCTCGATGCGCTGCACTACTCGACCTATCAGGGCCCAAGGCGGAAACACATAAAGAAGACCTGCCGACGGCCACTGCTGCGCCAACGCGTCTAGACCTTCAGACATTCGCTTCCGACGCCGGCTGAAGAACCGCGGTACCTGAGCCGACTCGAAGGTTGCCATAAGATCCATCCATGGGAGGCCCCAGCGCCGGACTAACAGCTTGAAGACGCTCTGATGCAGCCGCCACTCTCCCGGATCCATCCTCCGGCGACTGAGAAAGTCCGCCTCGACACTGTCTACGCCTGCGACATGCTGAGCCGACAGAGCCCGGAGATAGCCCTCGGCCCACTCTAACAGCTGGGCCACCTCGGCCTCCAGGGCAGCACTGCCCGTGCCGCCTTGACGATTGATGTACGCCACTGTCGACGCATTGTCGGACAGCACTCGCACCGCCTGCTGACTCAGAGTCCCCTGAAACTCCCGCAGCGCAAAGAAAACCGCTCGCATCTCCAAGCGGTTGATGGACCACGTCCTCTCCTCCGACGACCAGCCCCCCTGGGCAAACCGGCCGTCGCAATGAGCCCCCCAGCCCAAGAGGCTCGCATCCGTCGTAAGGAGTCTCCACGCCGGCGGCTCCAGCGGCATGTCCGCGGAGAGACTGCCTGGATGCAACCACCACAGAAGTGCCTGCTGTACTTCCAGAGGACAGACCAACCGTTGCGACAATTCGTCCCGTTGAGGGGACCACCGACGAAGCAACGTCGCTTGCAAGGGCCTCATATGCTCTAACGCAGCCGCCATCGTGCCTAACAACTGCAGATATCGCCACGCTGTCGGAGCCGGGGTGGACAAAAAATTCTGAACTAACCCGCGGAGACGCTGAACCCGCTGATCTGGAAGGAACACCATCGCTTTCCGAGTGTCGAAACGGGCCCCTAAAAATTCCAGGGACTGCGACGGAACCAAGTTGCTCTTCGCTAGGTTGACCACCCAGCCCAGACTTTCCAACAACTCCACTACTCGGGCTGTGGCCAGCGCGCTTTCTTCCCGGAACTTGGCCCGTATCAACCAGTCGTCCAGGTACGGATGGACAAGCACTCCCTCTTTGCGAAGAGCCGCCGCCACCACCACCATGACCTTGGTGAAGGTGCGCGGAGCCGTCGCCAGGCCGAAAGGCAACGCCTGAAACTGGAAATGCCCCATAGGAAGAGCAAACCGGAGATATCTTTGGTGCTCCGGACGAATGGGAATATGCAGGTACGCCTCCGTCAGATCCAGAGAGGTAAGAAACTCCCCCGCGCGGACCGCCACTATTACAGAGCGCAGGGTCTCCATCCGAAAGTGAGACACGCGGAGACAACGATTGACCCGCTTCAAATCCAAAATGGGCCGAAAGGTGCCCTCCTTTTTTGGCACCACGAAATAAATCGAGTATCAACCGTACCCGCACTGAGCCTCGGGAACGGGAACTACCGCCCCCAGCTGCACCAGCCGCTGAAGTGTCTCGGAAACCGCACGCATCTTGGCCGGCGCCGCGCAAGGAGAACGAACGAAGGAATCGCGCACGGGCTTGTGAAACTCCAACGCATAACCCTCGCGAATGACCTCCAGGACCCACCGATCCGACGTAAGACGGACCGAAGCCGGGTAAAATTCCCGCAACCGACCTCCCACGGAAACCACCGCAGCCCGAGTCCGCCTCATCTCATTGCTTCTTCGGCGTCGAGGACTGGAAAGGAACGAAACCGCGTCCCGCGCCCCAGAAACTCCGAAATGCCTGACCGCGGACAGGGTACCTACCCCGCTGAGAAGAGCTCCCTCGAAAAGGCCGAGAGTGACGAAATTCTTTTGCCGACCCCCGAAAGCCCGACGCCATGTGCGGCTGCTTCAGCTTATCCTCCGGCAAACGTCCACCTTTGGACTCACCTAAATCCTTCACCAACTTCTCCAAGTCCTCGCCGAACAGCTTACCGCGAAACGGCAACTTACTAAGACGAGCCTTAGACGAACTGTCGGCCGCCCAATTTCGCAGCCAGAGACAGCGCCGCGCCGCCACCACCAAGGCCATGCCCTTCGCCAAACCTCGGATAAGATCGTAATGGATGTCCGCGAGGTACGCCGTCCCAGACTCCAAACGGGCAGCCTCCTCCAGACCACCCTCAGGGCGATCCCCCCGCAAACGCTGGGACCACCACAAACAGCCCCGAGCCACCCAGGCCCCCGCTATCGAAGCCTGCATGGAAAGGGCGCAAACTTCAAAGACTTGCTTCAGGACCGACTCCAAGCGCCTGTCCTGAACATCCCTCAAGGCCGCCGCGCCTTCCACGGGAATGGTAGTCTTTTTAGTAACTGCCGAGACGGCCGCATCCACCTTCGGGCAGCGAAACAACTCTCTATCCCTCTGAGCAAGCGGATACAGGCGACACAAGGCCCGAGAACCCCAAAGGGCTGAATCCGGAACATCCCACTCCTCCTGAATCATAGCCTTAAATACCCGATGCAAAGGAAAAACTTGGTGGGACGAACGAACCGCTTTCAAGACCGGATCTTCCAAGGACTCCTCGGAATCCGGCTCTCCCGTCTGAACATTCAAGGCCTTGAGGGTCTCGGCTATCAAGGCCGGAAGCTCCTCCCGTCGGAAAATCCTGACCACTCTACTCTGCTGCTCAGAGTCCGGTAACTCACCGTCCTCCAGCTCGTCCTCTGAAAAGCCGTCGAGGGCCCCCTCCAAAGGGGACAAATCACCATCCCCGAGAAGGGAAGCCGACCCCTCCGCCCCCATAGTTCTACCCAACTTTGCCACCAGGGCGCCCTCGGATACTCCTGCGAGGGACCCAGCTCTCTTAAGACCCCTAGAGTCTTGCGCAGAGGGCGGAACCGCCGGCTGGAGCAACGCAAAGGCCTGCTGCATCAGGGCAAAAATCTCCGAGGGCAGCCCTGCAGCAGCAGCCCTGAGCCCCTGACCGCCAGGAACCTCGGAACCCCCCGCAGAGGAGGGACCTGCCACCGGCTCCTCCTGCGCCAGAGAAGGTGGCTCCTGCACCTCCCGCAGATCTAACAGCGGATCCGGATCAGAGTCCATTCGCCCAGAGAGCAAGTGACACCCTGAGCACACACCAGACTCCAGCAGGGAGCTGCGCTTCAAGCCACAAAGTATACACCGTGACTTTGAAGGCATAGCCAATAATAGCAGATAAGGCTAGCACCCGCTGCCCCTTCAAAGGGCTCCTGTCCCAGGTGCTGCACAGAAATAGAGAGGAATCACTGTTCTGCAGTGTGCCAGAGAAGCTCCGTTATTATAAAAAACTTTTTTTTTTTCAACTAAAGAGTCCTGCAGGACCCAGCCATGCAGGCAACCACTTTAAAAAGGTTTGCCAGCCAAAACGAAGCTTGTAGGCCACCAAAAAACATCAAAATGAAGGAGAAGAAAGAAAAGGAAAAATAAACGTGATTTTTCAAGATGGCCGCCGTCAGCAATTCCCGCCAAAAACACCTGAGAAAAAAACAGCTCCCCAAAGCTGTAAGAACACAAACTAATAGAAAAACACCCCCAGAAAACCAGAAAACAAAGAAATAAAGAAGAAAAAAAACAAAGAAAGCCACAAAAGTGCGGTTTCTCACTCACCCCAAGTGTACTGACAGGCAGTGACTTCTCTGCAGCAGCTCCTTATTGCTCTGAGAGACACTCTCCCCTGTCAGGAGGCAGCCAGCAGTGCTGACTGCCCAGGAGGTACCTGCCAAACCTGCTACTCACCCTTTGTAGCGTGTTCTGGCAGCAGGGAGGTAAGCCCCCTTCACAGGTGTCCCCTGCACACAGCAGGGAAGCAAACCAGGAGGGGGGGGGGGAGGGGGAAGGAACTCAAGACTGGAACCATAAGGGAATCTTCTTCACAGCTGAGCCCACTAAAAAAATAAAGAAACAATCAAATTGAATTCCCCAAAAGAAAGGAGAACCCAAAAAACCCTTTAAGCTCTGCTGAACTGCCCTGAGCCACCCTAGGCTCAGACACCCCACAGCTGCTTGGAGACTGAATTACTGAGGATAGTGGGCGGTCCTTGCCTAGTTATACCAGAGGTGCTAAAGTGATGTCATTCAGTCTCCAAAGCTACTGGATGGGATTGACAACTCTATGGTTCCGGGACTGGACTAGAGGGACGAAAAGGAAATCACCCTTATGTGAGGGCTGATTTCCTGCTTGTTCCCGGAGAAACAAACTTATCGCCAGGATTCAGATGGATGTCCAAAGAGCTCTGCGGAAAAAGAAAACTAGGTAAGATGGATCCTTCAGGCGGGAAGACTGGAGTGCATTCCAAAAGTTTCCTTTGGAAGCTGGGAAGTGTTCCCACGCAGGCTCAGTCGGTGGTCACCCATATGCGAGGACTGACTTTCCACTTGGTCCCAGAGAAAATATCAAATGTCATAATGGGGTGACATGGAAGAAAAGGAGGAAAGGGATACAAGGATACATCCTACTGCAGATGCAAGAATGCCAGCGACTAGAAATCTTGACAGTAAATGGTAGTGACTGCTAGATTCCCCACCCCCCACCCCAATTTCTGACCTCTAGGAAACTATGGTTTCCCTAACAGGTTTCCCTTCACAGGGTTTTGTAAAATGAAATGCAATGCTAGCTAGATAACAATGATACCTTTTCATTGATAATAAAGCTACAAGCCCCTTCTTTAGGCAATGAAGTGGATTTTGGAGACATATTTTCAAGGGTTTGTTCTATAGAAACTGGACTTTCTAGTCATGTTTGTATAAAATCAAAAATGTAGGTTTGGAGCAGGAGAAAGCTACAGAGAGATCAAGAAAGGTGATAGCAGAAATAGAATTGTGAAATCATCCTCTCCCAAACTTACCAAAGCTGTGACTGTTCCCAATACTCCGACTGCCTGGAGAGAATGAGGGTGGGGATCAGGGAAAGAAAATTAAAATAAAATTAAACAAGACCAGCAGATGAACCAAGGCAAAGAAAATTATCTTTGCCTCTTCAACTAATAAGCAAACCCACCAGCTGGTGTAATTGAGGAATATATACCTGCAGTGTTGACATGAGATGGGAAGGTGAATTGGGTAGCTGCTGTCACTGAGGATCCTCCAAATGTGGACACTGCAGGGCCAGTGAAGGCATCGAAGTTAGCGAAGCCACTGTGTGCTGTTGTGTGACCTGCAGTTGGAAACAAGAACATGCTTATACCAAACAACTCCCCCCCCCAATCACTGAAGCCTCCCTCCAGACAATTCCACTACTCTCCATTTCTGTGCATTACTGGAACCGATACAGTAAAGAACATAACACAGTTTCTACTTCATTTTCTCTATGGTGGTTTTCTCAGCACTCAGCTCAGTTAGACCTCATTCCTATTCCCTTGTAAGTAGGAAAAAGAAAGGGGAAGTAATGGCAGACATGTGCCGATGGGATCACTAACTTACATGAGTTCTTACTCTTGATACTACAAACTCACTGCCTGCTCTTGGACCTACAGCTGAACTGGTTGTTTTATGATATTCCCAGCAGCATTTTACACTGACTGCAGAGTATTGCTGGGTAGCCAAGGTAACAGGCTTTCAATCCCTGTGATCTCTCTGCTAGCTTACAAGGAGCCATGTAAACATCCAGCAGAGGCCCAATTAGAGTGGCATAGCAGCGAAAGAGAGGCAAACACAGAAAAAAATAGCAGATAAAGCAGAAAGGGCCAAAGATTGATATCATGATAGCAAAAGCATGGGTGGATGGAAAAATGGTAAAAGATTCAAAGAGATGACAATTATTTTTCAGGTATATCAGGGAGAGGAAGGCAGCCAGAGCTGGAACTGCAAGACTCAAAGATACTAAGGACTGTTGTGTGGAAAGTGAAGACGAAAACATGGAAAAGCAGAATACTTTTGTTCTATACTCATGGAATAAAATCCTGGAGGACCACCACAGATAAGAGATATATATAGGAATAGAGCAGA
The DNA here is from genome assembly GCA_033557465.1 of Ichthyophis bannanicus. Lineage (NCBI taxonomy): Eukaryota > Metazoa > Chordata > Amphibia > Gymnophiona > Ichthyophiidae > Ichthyophis > Ichthyophis bannanicus. The sequence goes on from CM066048.1 coordinate 80,340,484, forward strand.
TGCCACATCATTCATGGAAGAAAGTGTTTATAGACAACTTGCAAATCGAAAGTGGACAAAGCCATGGGACCAGATGAGATACATTATCCTATAAACGATGTGTTTAATAGATTCTTGGAGATTCTGCAGGATTTAAGTGGGGCTGATGTGGCTCCTCTTCACAAAAGTGGTAACTGAGAAGACGTTGTAAACTACAGGTGGAGGGAAAAATAATGCAGATGCTTCTGAAAGAAAAGAAATAATGAACTTTCTACAACCCAATGGGTTGCAAGATCCAAGGCGACCTGGCTTTACCAAAATGCAGATTGTGACAAACTCAGATTGATTTAATCGACTAGGTGACTAAAGAACTAGATTGAGGGCAGGCACTGAATGTGATCTCTTTAGATTTCAGCAAAGCCTTCAATACTGTACCTCATAGGAGATTTATGAATAAATTGGAGCATCCTGGGAATGGAATCCAAAGTGGTTAACTGGATCAGAAATTGTTTGACTGACAAAATGATAGAGGGTGGTAGTAAATGGAATTCAGTCAGAAGAAAGGGAGGTGAGTAGTTGCATGTCTCAGTGGGGTCAGTTCTAGAGTAGATTCTGTTCAATATCTTTGAAAACACTACTAATGAAGGATTAGAAGGAAAAGCTTGCCTTTTTGTGGATAATACAAGATTTGCAACAGATTACACCCCGGGAGGAGTGGATACTAGGGGAAGTGATGTACAAATATTAGAAGCATGGGCTAAGGCATAGCAGTTAAGCTTTAATGTGAAGAAATACAGAGTGATGCATTTGGGATGCAGAAATCCAAAGTCGGTCTATGTAATAAGGAAGCAAAAAAGACTGCTTTGTACATATCAGGAGAAAGACCTCAAAGTGATAGTGTCTGAGGATCTCAAAGTGGCAAAAAAATATGACCAAGAGTAAAGCCCCTCTACAAGTCATTGGTGAGGCTTCACTTGAAGTATTGTGTTCAGTTTTGGAGGCCATATCACGGACAGTCGCTCCTGCCCCCTTGTTAGAAGGAATAGGAGCGGCAGGCCATGACTGTGCACATTTTAATGCCTGCCATGGTGCTGAAGGTCATCACTTCAAAGGAGGAGCATGTTGCCTACCCAGGGCCTGCCATCCTAGATGACTGCCTAGTGGACAGGCCAGTCCTGCTCTAATATTGTGGACTTAAGCAAAGATCAGATCTCGTCTTAGCCAAGACACTCACCCCCAAATGCAGGGAACGCTCCAAAGGCTTGCTGTGCAGGTTGGGGGGCAGCAAATGGATCTCCCCCAATGTCTGCTAGCAGGTCCATGCTGGCTTTCTTCCCTGCCAGTGGTGTTGGTTGCTGCAGATGGGAGCTACGGTGCAGGTGAGCTTGTGACTGGCTCCCCATCTGTAAGAGAAGGACAAGTGACACCCTCTCACCATTATAAAGGACAAGAGAATCACAGCACTAGTGATCTTACTTCTCAAAGTCCCTGGCTGTAAGTAGATCTCCTACAGTTTACCTGTCCATGAGCAGAACTCGCTGCAGACTGTGCTGGGTGTGACTCTTCCAGCAGGGAATGAAGGGGTTTCCCTTCAGAAGAGGTAGTCTGTCCACTGCCAGAGATCTTTGCAGGCCCTGTCTTCACCTGATCTGGGGAGATGTACCTGCAAAGACAGGACAAATAAATACATGGAAACTTGACAGACAGGGGCAGGCCATCACAGCTTCTGCTACACAGTGGGGGTTTTACAACATCTCCTGGTCATACAGCAACTAGGAAACAGTCGGTAGAAAATCTTGTAGTCTCTCTGACTTACATGCAGAAATACATACCATAAAGAGGAGCAAAACTTAACTCAAATTATAGCTCAGTTTGAAAATGCCTCAGCTCAGAAACACACCTTCAGCAAAGACACAAGATGGCACCATTACTCCAGTAATGAACTAGATGCTCTGCAAACAGATACTATCAAGTCGCTATTCAGCCACTGTGGTTGGTGCTACTATCCAGATAAAAGCCAGCACTGAATATACATATTGTATAGTGTGATGTCTGTTGACAAATATCTGGATAGCAGCAAAACAACAACAACAAAAAAGTTACTTGCCTGTTGCCGTGAACAGCAGGATATGTGCTTACATATGGGTGATGTCATCGATGGAGCCTCATGCAGGAACCTCTCTCAGCTCTTTCTAGAAGCTTTTAGATTTGCATTCATGGAAGAACCAATTTCCATCCGTGCCTCATCTCCTCAATTGGTTAACCACCTAATGCCTGAATTAAACTCTAAGGGGGAGGAGGAAGAGTTGTGAGGAGTTATCCTGCTGTCCATGGAGAACACCTGGTACAGGTAAGTTACTTTTTCTCCATGGACAAACAGGATAAGTGCTCACATATGGTATTCCCTGGCAATTTTTTTTTTTTTAAAAAGGGGATAAACGGATGTCTCGCAACTGGAAGACACTAAAGAACAGAACTGTTGTGGGGTTTTTCCCCTGGCAACAGGCCTGTAGGAAGCACAGCAAAAACGAGGCAACACAAAACAGAAGGAAAAGGGCCTAGGAAAAATGGAGTTGGATTCTAATCCCAAAGTCTGAAGTACAATCTGGCTGAATCTGTTGTCACATCAGAAGTCTCTTTACAAACTGTAGTTGGAGGTGAATGTGTGGACAGAAGTCCGTGTTGTAGCTTTGCAAATCTCTTCTATGGAGAATGAGCAAAAGTGGGCCACCAATACAGCCATGGCTCAAACATGAACCATAGTCCAACACAAAAGCACAAAACCACGTGAAAACAAGAAACCCAGTCCAAACATGGTAAAGAGAAGGACAAATACTTTTATTAAAGTGTATATAGGGGTATAATAGCCAAGCCAACCCGACACAGGCCGTGTTTCGGTTATGCCTTCATCAGGGGTGTTCTTAGCATACTAAAATCATAAAGGATAAATAAAACCAAATTAAAACAACAAACAAGTATTTCAATTAAATAACATAAAAAATAAAATTAAAATTATGTTTTATTAATTTTAATAAATAAGCCATACATATAATAAAACTGAACACATGTAATAACTTAATATGTGTAAATAACTCTAACACTGAAAATTAATAAATTAAAATGAATTCAAGATATCAAAGAAAATAGCCATACATAGCACTATAAAAATGATTAGTATTTGTTAGCTTATTTTTATATTGCTTTACTGATTAATATTCAATCCTAGTGGTTTACAATAAACATAAAATATACAATAATAAAACATAAAGGAAAAAAAAGACGACTAAAAAAAGCCAGTAGGGACAAAAAAAACCTCACTTCGTATTTTATTTTATGCACAGGCCTTCCTTGGTGGGGATGGGGGGGGGGGGGGAAGAGAGAAGATGGAGCTAGAGAAATTCAAGGACGTCCAAAAATTCTATCTTGAGTTCATGCTCTCCTGCAGGTCTCAACCATTTCCCATACAAAAATCAGTCAAAGGAGATCCTTGAGTGGAGACTCTCCTTTCCTGAAAGGGTTTTAAGGAAAGATCACGACTCCCTATAGATCAATGGAATTATCTGGAGTATTCCTGTTGGGAAAACTATTCTGTAGGGGAAAATGAAATCTGGGTCTATCTAGCAGACAAGATCTTTCCGAGCACATTCATTTCTACTGTGGCCTAGTCTTCAATGCAAACTGATAAACTGGTGCAACTTTCTTCTCCAAGTGACTTCATATGAACTTTGAGGTAACCAACATTAACCCTTTGAAGGCCTACTTTAAAATTTTAATCCACATTCTGCAGCCGGGTTAATTTTTGCATATTTCAGGAAAATTGTACCCGTCTTATTCAATATGTTCTAATAGTGATTTTCCTTCTGCTATGGTCATGTATTATATACCATTTGATAGGAATATTTAGTCAGAATTTTGGATCCTGAGAGTTTTGGGCTCGGCCTGGAAAGGGTTAAGGCCAATTCAACTCCATGTACTGGCATCAATGTTGATAGTTCAGGCAGTGCATGAGTCTTTAAAATGGACCGCATTGGAGGCTGCCTCAGCACTGATACAATAAATCAAGGCAGGCACTAATAACACTCTCAAGCCTCTTCTCCAGATCCTCCTCAAGGATTTACAGGGTCGAAATACTGTGGCCCGTGGTAGGTAAAGTGTCATCATTAACTTAGGTGATCCAGTAGCTTGAAATGGGATCCACAGAGCTGATACACCTTCCATGGCATTGATGAGGATAAGCAGTCCTCTTTACTGGGGTGCTTTAAAGAAGTAATGACAGCTGCTAGTGTCTACCTGCCCTCAACATTGTACTCTAATGTGGCTTGATGTAGACACTTCATAGCCTTCACTCAATGTGCAGGATTGAAATTCTTTGATACTGATGAAGCAGAATCCTTCAAATTCTTTGGCCAGCATTTTGAAGGCGAATTGCCACATTGGTTTCGATTAATGCCCAGCACTGAGAGTGATCATTGTCCTCTTGATGTCAATAATGTTAATGTACTCCCTACATCCAGTGTTGCTCCTTGGGCTCCCTGAAAGTCAATACCTATACTGGACTAATTCGAACCAAAGAGCTCTTTTCTATGCTCTTCACAACCATGGAAGTGTCTCACTGACATATGCTGATGCTTATGTCACCTCAATGGATCTTTTCATATCCAAGGGATAACAGACACAAATTATAAGCATCCGTTACCGATATAGTCCTGCTGCACTGCCTGCACTTTGTGCAGCCACAGAGGTTCCTTGCATCTGAGACAGCATATGGAAAAATGGCTGCAGTGAAATCAAATGGCTCAATGTTAAAAATCTGACTACTGCTGCTTGATGCACCTGAACTGTAGCAGACCACTGCTGCACAAAAAGAAATCTAAGAAAATTTGAAACATCTGAAAACCTAATTAGAAAGGGAGAAGACCTAATGAAGCAACCAGATGCTACCATAGCAAAATCAAATTACTCTGAGAAAAAATGTTTGGACCGCACAGAAAAAAGTCTGAAAGGTTCTACAGAGAAATAAAATCAACAAAGACTGCATAATAATGCTAGCATGAGAAATCCTGCACATACAGAAGTGCCTGTTGGAAAGCTTTGCAAAGTTCTAGAGCTTATTAGTCCAAGCACTATGCCAGGCCTATTTGGATGATATCACCTAGTACAGAGATAATAATATTCTGCTCGTCTTTGGAGAACGTATCATGATTTAGTCTTCCACAGAGCAATCTTCATGAGGCACACTATCATGAAGTCTTGTGCCATATATTAGAATGCAGGACAGTTTCTCAGTATTCTGCTTGGGCAGTTGAACATGTTGAGCTGAAGAGGAAAAGGGAGTCAAGATAGGTCATTTTTGCACCTTGTCTAAGGCTGGAGAAAACTGAGAAGAGTATTCCTGTAGAAAAAAGACACATTGATGCCACATACTTGGATAGAAATTGTTCCCAGCATTTAATAATTAAAAGAATGATCAAAGGAAGGGATTTGAATCCAATTAGATGAGGATTAAAGCACCAAGTTTATGCTATGAGGGAGTGAAGGTATGGGAATTACTATGCATGCCCAGAAACATTTATGGTCTTATCTGAGCCCTGAGAGAGCCCATGCCAGTGCTGATGGGATGCTGCACCCACTTATGTGGTCAATTTATCTTGCTTGTTGACAGAGAATTGTTGGAACTCACCTGCAGTGCATTGCTAGTTTTTATTTTGTCTTTACTTTCTCAGTTCTCGCCCTATTTCATTTGTATTTAGTTCATGCCTTTCTAGCTGTAGTATATTCACAAACATCCAAATACATAGTCCAGTTTATTGCTAAACTACAGGCAGCCCTTTCTGAGGCCTGGGGCCCAGGCAGAACAGTTCTGATATCTGAACTTATGCCTGATTGCAAAGGGGAAGCACAGAAAGATACATTATTAATATCAGCACCCAGTTCCAGTCAGGTAAAGGGTAGAACAAGAGAAAACATACAGAGTCTGGGGCAGATGTGAGATTTGAATTTTTAGATCAACCCTCATTCCCCTCATTTTTCACTAGTGAAACACCTCCAAAGTGGAACATTCTCTTCAGCCCCATGTGTGTGTGATTAAAGAGGCTGCTGTTGGGTTTTCTCCAGTCTCACCAGAACCCTCCTGCCATGCTATGCCATCCCATCCCATCCAGTAGGCTTTACTTTGTTAGTACCATCTCTTCTTCTCGTATTTTTCCTGGAGAAACTCCTTCACCTTCTGAGGATCCCTGGAATCCGGAATAACTGAAGTTCGAGAATCACACAAGCCCAGCCAGACTTTCTTGCAAACCTGAAGCACAAGAAACAGATTTTCAAATTAACTGTTAATGGAATATTTAAAAAGTTTTTCTCCATTCTGTGCACCACTATTCAATATATTTTCTTCCTGGTCTTATTCCTTGTGCTCCTTTCTTTTTTGCTCTAATTTTATACCTTACATGTCTACTCTTTTAGCTTATTTTCCAAACAAAAGAAAGTGTATCCACATCTCTCCTCCTAATAACTTGTTTAATGTCCTACCTTTCCACTGGACTACCTTAATATGTAGCTCCCTGGTTCAGAGTCCATCACCAGGCACCTTTCGCTCTGCGGGGAGACTAGGGCACATACTTGAAGGGAGACAGCACCCTCAGACTTAGTACTACAACCCTTGGGATTTACAGGTTTCTGGGACAGGACCAGCTAAGGCTAGGAGGCCAAAGAAAAAGTGACATTTTACTTACCAGATAATGTCCTTTCCTTGCGTCCTGCTAGACCAGCCCAGACAAGTGGGTTGTGTTCCCCTACCAGCAGATTGGTGGAAACAAAAGAACCAATGAAAAGCCCAGGTTTCAATGACATCACTCCCATGCCTCTATAAACCTCAGCCACCAGGAGGTCTCTTCAGTATCCATCCCAAAGCATATGGGAGAACATGGCAGGCCTCACACAACCTCAACGTGGGCAACAATGAGCAATCAAACAATAGAGAACTATGTACAGGAAAGCATAAAAAGAAAGCTGTTCATAGAAGATGAACCCGCAGAGCCAAATATAAAAATCATAGCGAACCCAAGGGTACCGCTTCAGAAGAAAAGAGCAAAGAGTTCAAGGGGTGGACCCTGGACCATCAAGCAAGGGACCCTATCTGGTAAGTAAAATGTCAACTTCCATATCGTCCTGCTAGACCAGTCCAGATGAGTGAAACGTACCAAAGCTACAACTCCACTGGGCAGGGAAAAAAATAAAAAAGAAAGCCGCTCACAAAACCTTAGTGCCAAAGGCAGTCTCCACTCAAGCAGAAATGCTTGACAAAAGTGGAAGTAATGCCTATGTTGCTCCCCAACAAACATCATTCAAGGAAAACAAGGTCAGACCAAACTAGTGAGCTGAATGCAAAAAAAGGTTTTTGTTGGACTGTTATGATGGACTGTTATGAAAGACAAAATCTCTCGAAAAACAATTCCTTGTTAATAGTTTTGAAGTGGTAATAAAACCACAAAAGTATAAAAGTGTCCAACACGAATACTGTGCAAACACAAAAATATGAAAGATAAGTGATAGTCTTTTTTTCAAGATAAAAAGACAAATTTTGAACTAACACCAGTCATCACTGTGAGCCGAAAGAAGCTGATCCCATGAGTATGGGGACTTCAAGCTCCAATGTATGTAGAAAAGCTCTGCCTCAAGTGCTTCACCCGTGAAACCCTCTTATGCGCTTGAGGCAGGGCATGCTACGGAGATAAAGTTTCTAGTTGAAATAAATGACTGCTTCTTGGAGCAGCTAGTTCATGAACCAACAAGAGGGGAAGATATTCTGGACCTAGTCCTTAGTGAAACACAGGATCTGGTGCAAGAGATAAGGGTGTAATGGCCACTTGGCAATAGTGATCGTAGCATGATCGCATTAGATTTAATAAATGGAAGAAAGATGGCAAGAAAATACACAGTACTACCTTTTAACTTTCAAAAGGGAGACTATGATAAAATGAGTAGAATAGTTAAGCAAAAACTAAAAGGAGCAGCTGCAAAGGTTAAAGATTTACATCAAGCATAGGCATTGTTTAAAAGTACTATCTTGGAAGCCCAGACAAGATGTACTCCATTCTTTAAGTAAAATTGGCAGCAGGTCAAAGAAAGCTGCCAGCATGGTTTGAAGGCAAGGTCAGAGAGGCTGCTGTTGCCAAAAAAGCATCCTTCAGAAAATGGAAAAAGGAGCCTAATGACAAACACCGGAAACATAAGCACTGACAAGTTAGATGCAAGGCATTGATAAGGCAGGCAAAGCGAATTTGAAAAGAACAAGTACATTCGTAGTAAAAATCCTGTGAGTCAGTTGGACCATTGGATCATAGAGGGGTAACAGAGGCACTAAGGGAGGACAAGGCCATAGCAGAAAGACTGAACAAATTTTTTGATTCGGTCTTTACTGAAGGAGATGTAGGGAAGTTACAGCACCTTTAAATACCATTTTAGGCCTGAGTATCGGAAGAATTGAAAGGAATATCAATAAACTGGGAAGATAAATTACAACTTTTTGATAAACTGAAGGGTAGCAAAATCAACTGGATCAGATGGTATACATCCAAGTGTGTTGAAAGAACCGAAATATGATTGCAGACCTACTATTAGTAATCTGTGAACTATCACAAAATCATCTGTAGTAATGGAAGACTGGAGAATGGTCAATTTAACACCAATTTTTAAAAAGGGTTCCAGGGGTGATAAGGGAAACTACAGACCGGTGAGTCCGACATCAGTATCAGGCAAAACGGCAGAACCCATTATAAAGAATAAAATTACTGAACACGTAGACAGCTATGGTTTAATGGGAAAAAGCCAACATGGATTTAGCCAAGGAAAGTCTTGTATTAATAATCTGTTATATTTTTTTGAAGGTGTGAATAAACAGGTAGACAAAGCTGAGCCGGCTGATACAGTGTATATGGATTTTCAGAAAGCCTTTGACAAGATCCCTTATGAGAGACTCTTGGCAAAATTAAAAAGTCACAGGATTGGAGGCAGTGTACTATTGTGGATCAGGAATTAGTTAAAAGACAGAAAACAGAGAGTAGGGCTAAATGGCCAATTTTCTCAATGGGGAAAGGTGAATAGTGGAGTAACCCAGGGATCTGTGCTGGGCCCGCTGCTTTTTTTTTTTTTTTTTTTTTAAATCTTTTATTTAATGCTTTTCTGAATTTACAAATCAAATCATGAAGAAACATCTGTCAACAAGAAAAATAAAATTCAAAAATTATCCAAACAACACATAATAGATCACATCAAGAAGAGAGAATCAGCGAAAAAAACCCCACATAAAAACTTACTTAAGCAATAAGGAGTAATAATAATACTCCACACTAGGGAGCGAATACAAAACAATTTTGCCTTGTCAGACGGCTGCCTAGGGTGAGAACTTACACAATCTTGACGATGCATATATTCATGATTCTTGCAAGGTATTGTGGGTATTGTAGTTCATTCACTCCCAAACACAGCTGATGACAATAATTTGAGTTGTGAAACCAAGTGGTAAGATCAATAAAATACTTCTTTTATTGATGGGGTTTAATTCACCCAGCACATGTATGCTTGATAGCACTATAAATGAGGTTACTTGCTTGCAGTGTTTAAAGGGATAACAAAAAGTCACAAAGTAAACCAGAAAACAACCTTCAGCTTGTCAGGCAATTAGCTAATGTTTTCTTAGCAAGTAATTACCAAATACAAAGGCACAAAGTAAAGAATAAACTTTGCTGGTTAGGTTAACTTCTGCTTATTTTCCACGCCGATCTCAGCAGTGATTCTCCCTTGCTCACACACACAATCAGGTGCAGCCCTAATTACTATCAATGGACCAGCTGAAAGCCTTTAGCTGGCTGGCTGCTACTGTGTGAGCCCAAATCCTGCTTTAAGAGCTGTTTGCAGTGGAAATAAAGAACAAAGTTAGGTTTCTTTGTGATGGCTGATGTGTTTGCTCACGGAAAACTAGCAATAGCATTTAGATAGAGAACAGTCCATATAAATAGTTTCATTTGCTGTATCTCCCTCTTCATCAATCAGCATATGGTCACTATCATACATTGGCACAGACGAGTCTTTCATTAAGGCACTATCATGAGAATGCTTATTCCCTGGCTGCCATTCTCTGTTATAGATAGGGTCTGGATCAGTGTTCATACCTGAGCCTCTCCTGCTATCATTATTCCTCTCTGTATAGCCTGGCCAATATGTAACCCAATTCTGATGTCCAGCCTTCCAATCTTGATCCCTGGACACTGGATCTTCTCTCACATACCTTCTGGCCTTGGTCTGAAAGTCCCTTCCACGTGCAGTCTTCTCTCTTCCAGGTAGTCACTGGTGATTCCTATCTCTGCCACTCCATTCCTCTGGCTGAATCCAGTCCAATGGACTCTGCTGGCTTTTGGAATACCTCCCAGTATGAGTACTGCCTTGGAATCTCCCAGACCTTCCAATGGCCTTCCTTCTCTTCCTTCCAGAGAGTTTCCTTCTCTCTCTATCTGCGTGGCTTTTGCTGAAGCTGTTCTTCCAACTCTCTCTGAAGCTGTTCTTGAAACTGTTGCTGAAACTGTTTCCTGAAGAATAATCTCTATTCTTATTCTTTCCTAATGTGTGCTGCTCCCTAACACAGCGCAGCTGTGTTGAATCAAGCCCTGCCCTTTGAGATGAGTGCTTAGGGATTACCTCATAGCTCTCTTGATTGCACACACATTCTCTCACTTCAGCCCCTCTCATGGCTGCTGGAAACCTGGTGCATTCTGGGACTGGTAGTCTTTTATGTGAAAACTCTGTTTTCTCAATTCTACCAGAACTGACAGGTTGCTTGTTCAGAGTCACATCATCTTTTCTATAGCTCCTACCTGAGCTATGATAAGCTTCCTTATCACAGCCTCCTAACTACTTCTTAGCCATTTCAGAAGTTGACAAAATTTTCTGTAACTGTAACACATCATTGTACACATAATTATGCCCTTGATAAGTTATCAAGCAACGACATGGAAATTTCAGAAAGAAGGACGCCCCTAAAGCTATCACTCGTGATTTTAGTTCTAAAAATTATTTGCGACGAAGTTGAGTAACACGCCCCACGTCCGGAAAAATTTGGAGTTTATAACCACAAAACAAAGTGTCCTTATGCTTCAAATAAGCTCTAAGGACTAAACGTTTACTGGACTCCGAATCAAACGTAGCAACAACCGTGCAACGCTTGGGTATGAGATCCAAGGTATCCTCCAAAAAGGCAGTAAGATCCTGAGCAACAGACTCCACAGGGGGGGAGGAAAATTCCCCATCCTGGCGAAATACTGCTGACTTAGGATTAAAGGAATAAACATGGAAAACTTCCACTGTACTCTGTAGGCGTAATATCTCAGAAAAATATTTTTGCAGCAAGATCTCTGCGGACAGCAGGTGGGTAGAAGGAAAATTAAGGAAACGGAGATTTCTTGCCCTCTGCTGATTCTCCAAGCTTTCCAGACGGAATGAAACAGCAGACATATCTCGAATTAAAGCAACATTATTATCCCTACTCGTCTGGAGCTGAGAATCAGCTAGAGCAGAAGCTCGAACCAAAGAACCTATCTGATTATCAACATTTACAAATTTATCTACTACATCTTGAGAAAAAACACACAATGCAAAGACAGTTGGAGTTAGACGCTTATCAATTCGTTGCATCACAGTCCAAATGTCCATAAGAGTTATCTCACCAGCTGGAGTAGGCAAAGGAACATCTTCTCCAATTGCACCGACAGGCTTCAAAGGAAGAACCAGAGTTTCTAAAGGAGCGTCGAGAAGAGTAGAGGATAATGGCTGTGGAAAAGGAGGAGGCAGCCGAGATTCAGGGCTCAAAGAGACCTCTTCCGGCACAATTGCAGGCAGCGATGACGTCAGATGTCTGTCCATGGGTCCGACCAACTTCCCTCCAGCTGCAACATTGTCTGATCCAGATTTACCACCAGACTTCCCTTTTCGTTTCCCCATGGGCACTACAATGACGACCAGCGCTCAGAGAAGCTTCTCAGGAGCACCGAAGGAGCACATAAGGAGCAGGTCTACCCCCTTGTGATGCGCCCCTTAGGACGCGACCACACGGGCTGCGACTCGCGGCCGCGAGTGAGCAAGCAGAGCTTTTATGGGAACCGGAGGGGGGTCCTCGGAGGCAGGGGCGTCCTCACAATGCCTGCAGCTCAGCACCACGGCTCCGCTCCTCCTCACTGCACTGCTCCGCACAGCTGGTATAACGCGGCAGACTCCCAGGCAAGTTGACACACTCTCACTATTCAACGGCACCCTCAGCACTTTTATGGGAACCGGAGGGGGGGGTCCTCGGAGGCAGGGGCGTCCTCACAATGCCTGCAGCTCAGCACCGCGGCTCCGCTCCTCCTCACTGCACTGCTCCGCACAGCTGGTATAACGCGGCAGACTCCCAGGCAAGTTGACACACTCTCCGGGCCCGCTGCTTTTTTAACATATTCATAAATGACCTGGAAACAGAAATAACGAGCGAGATGATCAAATTTGCAGATGACACAAAATTATTCAAAATTGTTAAAACACAAGAGGATTGTGAAAAATTGCAAGAGGACCTGGATAAATTGACTGGACATCCAAACGGCAGATGAAATTTAATATGGATAAGGGCAAAGTTATGCACCTAGGAAAAAACAACCCAAACTATGGTTACACGATGCAAGGTACCACCTTAGGAACCACCACCTAAGAAAAAGATTTAATGTGGATAATACCTTGGAACTCTCCGCCCAGTGTGCAGCGGCAGCCAAGAAAGCAAATAGAATGCTATAAGGAAAGGAATGGAGAATAAGACAAAAGGATATTATAATGCCTCTGTATTGTTCAATAGTGCGATCGTACCTTGAATATTGTGTGCAATTCTGGTCACCATATCTTAAAAAAAGGATATAGCTGAATTAGAAAAGGTACAAAGAAGAGCAATAAAAATGGTAAAGGGGATGGAAGGACACCCCTTGAGGAGAGGCTTAAAAGGTTGGGACTCAAACTTGGAAAAGAGATGGCTGAGGGGGGATATGATAAGAGGTCTATAAATTAATGAATGGAGTAAATGTAGATCAGTTGTTTACGCCAATCAAAAGTAGAAAGACCAGAGGGCACACAATGAAGTTACAATGCAGTCCATTTAAGACTAATAAGAGAAAATATTTTTTTACTCATGCATAATCAAACTCTGGAATTAGTTATCAGAGGATGTAGTTAAAGCTGTTAATGTAGCTGGGTTTATAAAAGGTTTGGACAAGTTCCTGGAGGAAGGGTCCATAAACCATTATTAAAAGAGGATCCAGGAAATCCACTGTTTGCCCCGGGACAAGCATTGTGGAACCTGTGCGCCTCTTTGGGAACCTGCCAAGTACTTGTGGCCTGGAATGGCAATTGTTAGAAACAGGATACTGGGCTTGATGGTCTTTGGTCTGACACAGTAAGGCATTTCATATGTTCTTATCTGATGGCTCTTCTGACTGGATGCTTACCCTTATTTATGATGTCATCTTTTCTATTTTTCCTGTCAGTTGGCCATGATGATGTCTTTCAAAATTTCCTGGCAGAGCATTGCAAGCTTGGTAACAGCTGCATCTGATTGCTGTAATACTTAAATGGAATGCCATCGTTCAGTGCTTTGTACTTTGATCTTGCTTTCAATGCTGCTTAGACTTTATCACCAGTGATCATAAAGGTACAGGTCAAAAATGGTTGTTGATCCACTTGATCTTTATGGTATAAAAGACTCATAAGAAAATAAGAACACTGGTGGTCAACATTATTGGCATCCTTGCAGTTCAACCCCTTAATGTCCAGTATCTCCACAAAAAAAAAAGAAAGTGGCCAGTGAAATGGCTTTGGACTATATATACATGCATATCTGACACATAAAAGAATCAAATAAAACAAGACCAATTAAAAAATGAAATAGTAGCCAGAAGAACTGACATCAGCAACCGGGATAGCCACAGTTTAGAAGAGCTCTGGGCTGACCCTGCATCAACGGTGGTAACAAGAGGCAAAAAACTCACCAAACCCCCTCTGAAGTGGAGAGCTTAACAGTGGGGCAGGAGAATGTGGATACGTAAATGTATGGTGGAGTTCCAACCTTCCTATGCACCAGCCGACACAGCGAGAAGCAAGTAGAGCGTTCCTAAGATGGCTGCTGGGAGCACGAGAGAAGCAGAGGAGCTGCTGGATGTGGAATGGAGCTCAGAGGCCACAGAAACACAGAGCATGGCTGGGGGGAGCTCTGGAAAGATCTTAACAGAAATATGTGGGGCTATAAACAAAATATAAGAAGCACTTGTGGAGGTGCGGCAGGAAGTGGTGGTATTGGGAACATACACAGAGGAGGTGGAAGGCTATCCTGATCAACATGTAGAGCTGATTACTGATCTGCAAGCAGGCTGGGACACTATGAAGCAGGAGCAGGTGCAACTATGGGAGAAAATGGAGGGTTTGGAAAACACGTCCTGAAGAAGAAATCTATGGGTGAGAGGCATTCCAGAGGACGCTCAAAATAAAGACTATGTGGGGGTGTTGCAGCATATCTTTCAGGCTTTGTTAGATTTAGAGGGACCAGAAACAGATGCTGATAAAGAGCTATTGCACATGGACAGAGCCCACAGGGTCCTGGGACAAGCACGTATAAACAGACCGCGGGATGTTGTGGTCTGCAAGAGATATTACATACTCACAAGGGTGGACAAGTCTTATGTAGTTTAGCTAGAAAAAAGTTCATGCCAGCTTTTTCTTTTGACCCTTAACAAGTTTGAGCTTACTGTAGGTAAATAAACACTCTCCAATTGAAAAGAAGATTGCATCTCCTTCTGATATGCCCCATCAGGTCTAACACTATATTGGCCTCTCAAGGCTCACAATGTCAGAACCATAGTTGTCAAGTGCCTATCCAAGACTGGCTTGCTAAATACGGACTTTCGTCCACATATTTATTCTGTATTATTGTTTTTAGAAAATGGCTCTTAAAGCAGCAGTGGATTTGGTCAATCTGTCCTTCAGGACATTAAAGGTATAAGATCCAACTCCATCCCTCTAGGGCCCATTTTTATTATTGCACTGATGACCCTTCAATTTGTTGTGACACCACTCCCTACATGAAGTTTTGTTAGCTATATACCACATTCCATTATCACTATTATCTCTCCCTTCAACATCTCCCTTAACTGTCCGAGTCAAGCCATTGCCATATAAATATGTACCTTTTTCCCCGCCACTAACGTCTCTCGACCTCACAAAGGCGTATTTACACATTCCCATCCGCCAGTCACATCAGCAGTTTCTGCGGTTTGAGGTTCTAAGGGGACACACTTTCAGTTTCAGGCTTTGCCATTTGGTCTGGCAACAGCACCTCACACCTTTACCAAAGTGATGGTCGTGGTGGCAGCGGCGTTATGCAAAGAAGGGGTGCTGGTACACCCCATACCTCAACGACTGGTTCATCAGGGCCAAGTCCAGGGAGGAGAGTTTAAAGGCAACAGCCAGAGTAGTCGATCTCCTCAGGAGTCTAGGGTGAGTAATCAATCTGACAAAGAGCAGATTGGTACCCTCTCAAGAGATAGAGTATCTGGGGGTAAGATTTGACACCAGCAGGGTGTTATTGCCGGCTCAGAGAGCATCTGAGCTACGGCATCTGGTGTGCCAATTTCTAGCCATGAAGGCACCCTCCGCTTGGCATTATCTATAGGTGCTGGGGACCATGGCGGTGACAATCGAGTTGGTACCCTGAGCCAGGGCACATATGAGACCGCTACAGTGGTCTCTCCTTCGTCATTGGTCCCATCAGCGTCAGCCCTTGTCCAAAGCACTGCCCTGTCCCCCAGCGACCAGGGGAACCTTGCAGTGGCGGCTCCATCCAGGAAATTCAGAGTGAGGCATGCCCCTCTAGCCCCCACAGTTGACGACGGACACCAGTTTAATCAGTTGGGGGGCTCACTGCGAGGGGCATTTTGCCCAGTGTCGCTGGAGTGCCCTGGAAGCCCAGTGGTCCATCAACAGACTGGAGATGCAGGCGGTGGCTCTAGTTCTCAGAGAATCCGAGTGCTGGGTCTGTCAGCAGGCAGTCTGGGTGCTATCAGATAACTTGACCACAGTGGCCTATATCAACCATCAGGACAGTATGGGCAGTCCTTCCTTGGAGAAGGAAACAGGGAACCCGATGGAGTGGGCCGAAGCCCAGCTGCAGGCCTGATTGGCGGCACATGTAGCCGGAGTAGAAAACGTCACAAAGGACTATCTGAGCAGGTACAAGGTGAATCATGGCGAATGGGAGCTCTGTCAGGAGGTGTACGAACATGTCGTACGCCGATGGAGGGTCTCCTATTATGGATCTCATGGCGCGATGGGAGTCGGCCAAGGTGAGCCGCTTCTTCAGCAGAAGAAAGGAAAGGATGTCGGAGGGCCTGGATGCTCTGGTTCAGAGTTGGCGCACAGGGGAACTACTATATGTGTTTCCCCATGGGCTCTCCAAAGAGTAGAGGCCCATCGGGGTGGGTAATTCTAATAGTCCCGGACTGGCCATGTCGTACATGGTATGCCGATCTCATGTGACTGTTGGCCAATCGTCCCTGGTGGTTACCGGTGAGAGACGATCTTCTGGCTCAGGGGCCCATGCGGATGCCACAAGTGGATCGGTTCTCACTTACAGCCTGGCTATTGAAAGGGCAAGACTGCATAAGCAAGGATATTCCAAACCAGTGATTACGACCTTGTTGAACACCTGGAAGCGTTCTACTTGCCTTTCCTATGTGAGAGTCTGGTGCATTTTTGAGGGCTGGTGTGCAGCCCAGGAGAAGAGACTTTTGGCGGTTTCAGTTCCAGAGGTGCTGGATTTCTTACAGGCCAGTTACGAGAAAGGTCTGGCTGCAAGTTCCTTGCGGGTGCAGGTGGCAGCTATTTCCTGCTACAGGGGCAAGATTCAGGGTATGACATTAGGGCAACACCTGGATATAGGTCGGTTCCTGAGGGCAGTGTAACATCTGCGGACCCAGCAGAGGTCATTTGTTCCTCTCTGGGATCTTAATCCCGTGCTGGATACTCTGGTGGGGGAACCTTACGAGCCGGGAGAGTGAGCCTCCTTGAATGATTTGACTCTCAAGACAGTGTTTCTGGTGGCTATCTGTTCGGCTAGGTGTATTTCGGAGCTTCAGGCTCTTTCGTGCCGTCCACCGTTCCTCTCCTTCTTCAAAGACAAGGTGGTCTTGCGGACAGTACCTTCTTTTTTGCCCAAGGTGGTCTTGTGTTTTCATGTGAATCAGCCAGTGTCTCTGTCTTCCTCCTCCAAGATGGGGCAGGGAGTAGACAATGCTCAGCTGCGCCACTTGGATGTGCACAGGCTTTTGAAGCGGTATCTGAAGTGTACAGCGCCATTCCGCAGATTGAAAAGGTTGTTTGTCCTATTCGGGGGACCACGTAAGGGAGAGGCGGCGGCCAAGGCGGCCATTTCCAGATGGATCAGGGAGGTCATCGCATCGGCATACATTCAAAAGGGAAAGCTGGTTCCAGTGAGGTTCCGTGTGCATTCTATGAGGGCCCAGGCAGCCTCATGAGCGGAATTTAGTCTAGTTCTGTCACTGGATATTTGTAGAGCGGCTACTTGGTCGTGTCTGCATACTTTTCCCAAGCACTATCATTTGGATGTTCAGGCAGCGGGAGATGCCGGGTTTGGAGGAGCGGTACTTCGGTCCGGTCTTGCAGGCCCCTCCCATGCTTGAACTGCTCTGTTACATCCCAGAGAAAAGGAACTGGACTGGAGGGACGCTTAGGAAAGAGTAATTAGTCCTTACCTGCTAATTAGCGTTCCTGAAGGAACTCCAGTCCAGTCCCTGAGCTCACCCAGCATTATGGGGTAAGAGCTTTGCCGGCCCGAAGTATTAGCTACACAGCAGAGGGAGTTTTCAGGAGGCTCCTCGCTGAAAGGTGCTGGGGGCGCGAAGGGATGGACAGGTTAAGTGCCCTTGTGGGGGAATCAGTAAGGTCAGCTGCTGTATCAGGTAAACCTTCTCCTCCTCTCCGGGGGAGGTGGGGGGCGGGGAGGGGGGGTGTCCCTTCCAGAAGAGGCGGGAGGTCCTATACTACATTTTTTGCAGTTTGATATAGTTGATTGTTTGTTCGTTAAAATTATCTCTCTGTTGAGTCTGCTTTGTCAATAGGATACTGGAGCTGGTGGGTGGTGCACGTGCTATTTATATCCTAGGTGTCATCAAAAGATGATGACGTGCTCAGTCTCCAAGCTGCTGGAAAGAGAGCACAACCAAAGGAAAGGGACAGTACTGGAGTTCCTTCAGGAATGCTAATTAGCAGGTAAGGACTAATTACTCTTTCCAAAGCCTATTGCTAAGCATACATCCTTGAAAGGCTCTACTGAATACTCTACTCTGCAGAAAGTTCAGATATTAGAAAAACTGTGGGCGTATTTACAGTACAGAAAGTTGCAGGGAAGAACTGTCTCTTCAGTTCTGAAACACACTGTCAGAAATGGTTGCTTGTAGAATTGTTTAAGAAGTTATGTCTGGAAATACATGTATGTCTCTGTCCTGATGACCTATACTAATAAGATCTTACCTATGACATGGAGATGCAAATTATGAATATGCATTACTAAAAGATATAAACGCAATACTTGACATAGAAAAATAAGGTAGCAATTATACTGTGAAAGGTGGCCCAAGTAGGCGGGGATTAGAGAGAAATTGCAGACTTTGTTGCTCCCTCTCTCCCAAAGCTTTGATCCTGTGTGTAACACAACTGTGTGTGTGAATTGTTTTATTGCTTCCTTCTCATTGCTTTGAATGAAGAGATCCAATCCCAAGATCCCAGGTTCTGTTGCCGGTGAGGGGTGGACAAAGGTACTTTCAATTACATTTAAAAAAAAAAAAAAGGGCAGTAGAGGCCATTAGGATGGGATCCGAGGTGGCTGCGCAGACTAGAAATAGAAGTGGGTGCAGGGGTGGGGCACACAAAGACTAGTAGAGACTAGAAGGGGAAGAAAGAGAGGGAGACTGAATGAAGGAGGGGGGAGAGACAGACTAGTGGACAGGAAGGGGCAGGCAAATAAAGAAGGCTCAGAGACAGGCTCAGCAACTACGGGAGAGGTTGAGGTAGAATGATGGGAATGAACTCAGGTCTCTGAACCTTTTAGAAGTTAATAATGGGTCTACACAACAAATAAAGATTGAGACCCTCTGATCTAACCATCAGATGTCACCATCATACTTGTTTAATTTTATTATTCTTCCCAAACCAATGGAACATTTGGGCGCCACTCCATTCATACTGTCCCGACATTTCTCCCCTTCCAAAGCAGAGAAAACATGTGTGTGCACGCACACACACACACACACATACGGGTTGGAAAGAATTCAATAAACCATGCTCCATGTACTTTTCCCACTTGTTTAATTCAGTGTTATGAATCTGATGTTTAATTGATGGTCCTGTGATTTTATATACTGATTTTAACTGACTGTGATATTACAAAGTGCTGGAATGTCAATGATAAGAGGTGGTCTATCAAATTAAATAAATCAAATCTGACCCAGTGCACTGTTTCAGAACAGATGGTTGGTACAACGATCAGATTCAAAATCCAAAAATTCTCTGATCCACATGCACACAGGCTGTGCAATATTCAAAATAAACTGAGGGCATCAATAAAATAATCAATTGGAGGTGGCCAGAAAGGGGATTACTGTCCTTGGGCTGTGACCCTAGCCAAATTTCTCTACAAATCTCTCTCCAGCAAAGCCACTTACATTCTTTGAAGGGCAACGCGGTACACCTTCTCCAAATGGTGCTATTGCAGCCACCACTAGACCCTGCTCTTCAGCTACAGCTGTCAGAATGGGCTGGGCCAACTGGGCTATAACCAAATTTCCTCTCCATACAGTGACATGAACTTGCTCCTTTGCTTCCCAGTGCTCTATCAGCCAGCCTCCGGCACGGGTATCTGGCAGAAGATAGAGTGGTGGAAAGCAAAGCAACAAGCTTTTGCCGTTTTAAGAAGTAAGGGAGTCAGGTGCCAGATGCCAGGGGTAACTGGGAGAAGAGAGAATGATGCTGGTAAATGCTGAGGCAGTAAGGGAAGAGCAGGACAGACACTATGGGGGAAGAGGAAAAAGCAAAAGGTATTGACACTGGGGTAAAGAGGAAGAAAGGCAAAGTAAATAAAATACTGAGTGAATGCTGAGAATGGGGGAGAAACAGACAGAAGGGCATATGCCACGTAGACAGACATGGCTATGCAGACCAGTGGGATCTTGGACAGAAGAGACTCAGGGACTGGATGAAAGACGAGAAGACAGACTCAAAGATTCACTAAGTACTGGGAGTGTACATGGGGATTCAGGATTTGAGTGGGAGTGAGTGAGGATTCAGACATTAGGTACAGTAGGAGAGTGGGCACATGAGGATTAAATGGGTGAATAATGGTAACTACAGTATGAGTGAGATGAGTAGGGCTATAAAAGACTTAAGCATAGAAAGATGGAAGGGAAATAGTTTGAAGAACTTGGAGGGATAGCAGGAGGGCTGGAGAGCAGCTTAAATGGCATTATGGAGAATGTGAAAAACAAAAAGAAAGGGATAGGTCTCCGAAAGGGGTAAATGAGGAAATGAGAGTCTGGATAGGGGGTAAGGCAGGAAAAGGGACCGATGGAGAGATAAATGAGTGGGAAGGAGTTGGGGCTGATGAGGAGATGAAAGGTAGAATTAAGTGGATGAGACTGGCAGGGCATGAGTAAACAAGGTGAAAATGGGTGAAAGACAGAAGGACTAAGAGGCTGGGAAAGGAAAGGAAAGGAATGGAAAGAGAGATGGGGAGATGAATGGGAAATGGGAGTAGGAAATGTAAAGTTGGTAAGTAGGCAAAAGGTGAAAAGAGGGAGACTGATAGCAGTATTGCTGGCCAGACTGGATGGACCATGCTGGTCTTTATCTGCCGTCATTTACTATGTTACTGATAGGGCTGGATTTAAGATATGTGCACCCATAGGCAGGGGGCAATCCCCCTTCTCCCCCGAGAACACAGCCCTAGAGCAAGCAAAATCAGGGTCCTGTTTAGGCCAATTATTTGGTGCCTTCAAAAAGCAATGCCCTAGCTAAATCCAGGCCTGGAAAAACTTAAGCTGAAGGGTGCGAAGAGATATGAAATTTAGCTATAAAAGGGCAGGATAAGAGAAATGCATAAAAATGATGAAACAGAGTTAATTCAGAGACAGATGTAAAGAACAAAGGGAAGAAGACAAAGCAAGAAAAAAGGAAAAAGGAAAAGGAAATGAGACTCTGGAAAAGGACTTAGAAGAAGACCCAACAAGTGGTAAAGAGATCAAGATCAACCCAATTGGAAAAATAAAATGAACAAAAGAAAAAAGTACAAAAAATGTTTTCAATTTAGAGAATGAAATGTCAGCTTTGAAAACGTCCATGTTTTTATATGTCTTTGTATTTGTTCAGAGCAGGAAGAAATGCATTTTTTTCCTTTCTTCAATGTTTAACTGTTCAGAGAGGCTAGTTTCCTGGGTTTTTCCATTTCATTGTTTGTCTGCATATGTACTTCCAATTTGTAGTCTCTTACTCTTTAGTAGAAAATGGTTATATATGCAAAATGTGGACAGAGCAAAGTGAGGCATTCTATTAACATGTAGGTTCTGTACAGAAATTTGTAGCAGTCCAGACGGTTCTCTTCCCAACTGGAGGTGTACTGATGCTCTAGAATATTTGCAATTCTGACTTTTGAAAAGGTAAGTCTGGTGCAGCCCAAATTCTTGGAATTGATGTTGGTGTGAAGGCACATTTTAGAATGGGATGTCCCAAATGGAATCTGGGACGTCAAAGCCAGAACATCTAAATAACAAAAAAATAAAAGAAATAGCAGGCACGTGCAACTTCATGTACGATTTCAGAAATGTGGATGGGGCTAATATGAATGTCTATAGAGATGTCTACATAGACATCCCCAGAATAGCATGTCAGAACAGCATCTCAGAACATGGTTAAAAGTAGTGGGTTGGGAGCAGGGTGGCCAGGGTTCAAATCCCAGTGCAGGTATTTGTGATCTTAGACTAGTTACTTAACTCTCCAGATGTTTTAAGGCCAAAACAGGCACTTTTCTGATGCCTATTCGTGCTTGCTGCAGGTCTAAACATGGACGTGCCTGCATATATTCCTGTCGTTCCTGAAATCAAATGGTAACGTTTAAGTCCACTGCACCTCTCCAGACCCCCTTGCCTAGTTGGACGTTCCTGTACTGAAGACGTCTGTAAACATTTGTAAAATGGCTTCGGAGACGTCTCTGTGATTTAGACGTTTACGTGCACGTCTTCAGATATTCAAATCACGATTAAACCTTTTAAAATGACCCCCATAGTATGGTAAGTGTCCGAGTGTCCATTTCCAAGGTTTTGGATTTCTTCACAGTGTCTGGCAGTAAAGGGAGTAATCTGGATACTCGTACTTTTTTTTTTTTTTTTTTAAATATTGAGTTGTAAACTGAAAACATCTCCTACTTTCACTCTATGCCCATTGTTAGGGTAGTGAATGAATAATTACAGATTATACTTTATATGGTTTGCATAACAATTGTCTGTAAGAACGATATTAAGTGTAAATGTAAAATGAGAAATCAGGGTGGGGCTTGGTTTACTTGCTTCCTCTCCCCCTAACTAAAAAGGCATTCTGCTAGATATGTAAAGATAGGACTTTAATGTGGTCTGGGAAGCTCACATGTGGCATCATCTCAAACAATTCTCAAGGTGGGCCAACATAGTCCAGTTTTCTCCTGGACTGATTAAGTGCAAAGCACTAGTAGCTGTAGGTATAAGCTCTTATGGACAGGAAGCTTTCTTGGCTATCCTCTCTGCATGGTTCTGCCTTGTAAAGTGGATTACACAGCAATCAAAAAGATTTAAGATATGAAGTAGTGCCAGGTGCATTAAAGAATGCTGAACTCCTGGTACCTTAGCACAGAATGCAGTTTATAGAGCTACAGATGTCTGTACACTAGCAGAAAGCCATAAGAACTTTCAACATCCAGATTAGGCAGGTGCCAAGCTTGGGCCTCATTCCTCACATCTACCTCTAGGCTTCACTGTATGACCATCAATTGGTCACTTGCTCTGTGTATCTGAAATCCTTAAGAGGGAAACTTACAAAAAGGCATTTTTGCACATAAAAAGTTTAATGCATAGAAATGACTTTTGAAAGTTGCTTATGCAAGTATGTACATATCAGGGAGACATTCGTAAAGATGAGGTTAGAGCAGAGAGTACACGTCTGCACATATGTTTGCATTTCCAAAAAGTATGCAAGTACATTTTCAAGTAAAAAGTGACATACAAATAGCAGGTGCAAATTTATTCACACACTTTTTCTAAGTCAATTTTCAAAGAAAACTGTTGCTCTTTGAAAACAGGCACACTTTTTGAAAAGTTGCTCCCTAAGAATGCAATGGTTCTGGGCAGCTCACACTATTAAGTACTTGTAGTTCCACTATACATGCTCAGTCTTATCCTTTAATTCTTGTCTCTGCATGCCATACATACAGTATATACAGTACATAGCTCAGTTCTCTTTGCATCTGCTTATCCCCTGTATTGTATAGGGTGACATTTTACTTACCATTAATGTCCTTTCCTTGAGACCCGATAGACCACTCCAGACAAGTGGGCTGTGTTCACCTACCAGCAGATTGATGGACAGAAAGAACCCATGAAAATCCCAGATTTCAATGACTTCACTCCTATGTCTCTATTTGCCTCAGCCATCAGAGGTCTCCTCAGTATTCATCCCAAAGCATATGGGAGAAAAATGGCAAGCCTCACAAACTTCAATTGTGGCAACAACAAGTAATCAACAGTAGAGAACTACGTACAGGACAGTATAAACAGAAGGCTATCAGTAAGATGAATCTGCAAAATAATAGTGGACCCAAGGGTACCGCAGCAGAACGGAGCGAATAATTTCAGAAGCAGGCCCTGGACTGGTCTAGCAGGACTCAAGAAAAGGACATTAACTGGTAAGTAAAATGTCACCTTCCATATTGTCCTGATAGACCAATCCAGACAAGTGGGACGTCCCAAAGCTACAATTCCACTAGGCAGGAAGACAACACAGCAGCTCACAAAACCCTTGAGCCAAAGGCTGTGTCAGCCCACACATGAATATCCAAGTAATAATGCTTGACAAAAATGGAGTGATGCCCATGTTGCTGCCCAACAAATGTCTGCAGCGGCTACTGAGCTCTGCTCTGCCCACAAGGATGCCTGTGCTTGGATAGAATAGGTGTACAACCCTCCAGAACCAGCTGGTTCAGCAACAGATATACCAAGGCAATGGTCTCTTTAATCCAGCACCCTAAAGTTGACAGAGCTGCCGTGTCACCCTTACGTGGGCCAGAAAACAGATGGTTGGACTTACGAAAATAATTTGTAACTTCCAAGTACCTGAGAAGCACCCTCCAAACATCCACAAGGCAAAGATCATTATCCTTCCTGACACTGCTCCTTAGAGGAGGAGGACAGATAGACCACCTGGCTCATGTGAAAGGGAGAAATCACCTTAGGCAAGAAGGAAGGCAAAGGCCGAATGGAGACTGCCTCCTCCGAAAATGAGAGATAAGGATCTTGGCAAGACAGAGCCTGCAGCTCGAAAATCCACCTTGTGGAACAAATCGTGACCAAGAGAACTGTCTTGAGCATCAAATCCTTCAAAGTAGGGCGCTTCTACGGCTCAAAGAGTGCCGACATCAGGGCCCCAGAAGGGATTACAGGCCGAAGGGTAGGACACAGACGCCGAACCCCCTGGAGAAAGCGCAAGACATCTGGGTGTGAGGTTAGAGACTAACCAGCCACTGGACCACAGAAACAGACCAAAGCTGCCACCTGAACTTTCAGGGAGCTAAGGGACAGGCCCTTTTCCAGGCCATCCTGTAGAAAAGCCAACAGAGGTGGCACCTTGGCTGCTTCAGGAGGCAATGCACCATCGCTCAAAGAGGCATCAGACCTGCACATATGCTAGCATGGTGGACCTCCTCCAGGCTCCGAGCAGAATGGAAACCACTGCTGGAGAATAGCCCTAATGCACTAGGGGTCTCTTTTCAAGACCCAAGCCGTAAGCGAGAAGAGAACCAGATCCTCCAGGACTATCAGTCCCTGCTGCAATAGATCCCCAAGACTGAGGCAACCAAAGAGGAGGCACCTGCAGTAGCTGCATCAGATCTCCAAACCACACTCTCCTCGGCCAATCTGGCTCCACGAGAACAATCCTACTTGGGTGGCATTCTATACGCAGAATCACACACCCCACCAGAGGCCACAGAGGAAACACATACAGCAGGTGCTGAAATGGCCAAGCCTGGGTCAGGGCATCAACACCCTCGGACCCCATCTCCATGTGGCAACTGAAGCAGCAGCAAACTTTGGCATCAGAGCGGGTCACCATCACATCCATTATGGAGAGATGCCAGCAGTGCAGAATCAACTGAAATGCCTCCAGACTAACCCAACTCCCACTCTCCAGGATCCAGAAAGTGCAGGCTGAGGAAGTCCACTTCCACATTGTCCACCACGGCAATGTGTTGAGCTGACAAGGCTAGCAGGTTCTTCTCCACCCAAGCAAACAGGAGAGCCATCTCCACAGCTACCCCATCACTCCTCATGCTGCCTTGCCGAATGAAATGAGCCACTGCTGTGATGTTGTCCAAAAACACTTGAACCGCCCGGCCCTCAACCAGGGCTTTGAGATGTGCAAGAGTCAACCTGATGCCCCTCGCTTTGAGGAAGTTGATGGCCCTTGCCTCAAAGCAATTGATGGACCACACCACTTCCCTGCAGTTTAAAAGGCCCTGGGCATATAGTCCTGGCAATGGGCTCCCCAGCCCGAGAGACTGGTATTCGTCGTCAGAAGGATCCAAGAGAAACCATCCAGCAGCATGCCCATCTTCAGATGACAGGCTGCTGCCACCACCACAGGCTGGACTTCATCATCAGGAGTAGGAGTCTGCACTCAAACTCCTGAGAGCTTAGGGACCACCAAGTCAGCAGGGACTGTTGGAGAGTCGCAAGTGAGCATGCGCCTATGGCACCATATCTGCGGTCAAATGCCATCAATCCATGGAGTTGAAGATAATCCCAGACTCTGGGAGCCTGCTACACACAGAACAGTGCCAAGCAATCCAACAGTCTTGACTTTCTCAACTGGCAGGAAAACTCCCCAATCTGAGTGTCGAAACCTGCTTCCAGAAACTCCAGGGACTGGGAAGGCAACAGCTGGCTCATTCCTCGACTGATCACTCAGCCAAGGCTTTCTAAAAAGGACACCACTTGTGACATCACCCGAGATGCTTCTGAAAGGGAATGGGCCTGGATGAGCTAGTTGTCCAGATATGGATGGACACAGACTCCTCAGCACCGTAGTGCCACAGCTGCCATTACCATCACCTTGGAAAACGTCCTTGGGGTGGTGGTTAGCCTGAAGAAGTGGGCGGTAAAGCGATACTGAGAGTCAAGCACGGAAAAATGCAGATACCTTTACTAATTCGCCTGGATCAGGATATGAAAAATATGCTTCGGCCAGATCCAGAGAAGCCAAGAACTTCCCTTGGCGCACTGCTTGAATCACAGAGTGCAAGGTTTCCAACCGGAAGTGCAGGACACGCAAGTGTTCACCGACTCCCTTGGGCACCAGAAAATAGATGGAGTATCTGCCCTTGCCCTGCTTGTCCAGGGGAGATGGACACAACCACCTTAGGCCGCAGTAAATTGTCCAAGGTGGTCCACACAGTGGCACTGTTGATCACAGATCCACAAGGGAGAAGACGAAGGCATCCAGAATCAGCTCTTTGCATTCCAGTGCATAGCCGAACTGAATGGTATCCCTGGGCCCATGCTCCACGAAAGGACTAAGAATGAGTCTGAAGCCTAGAAGCAGAGGGGAAGAAAGGCTTTCCAGGCTGGTAATGACAAAAATCCTGAGACGCCCGGGGATCCGGCTAGCATGCCATCGGTGGACGGCAGAGGCTGATGAGAAAGGAACACCACTTCATAGGCCCCCTGGACCAGTCTTCTGGAAGGCAGCCCAGGTCCTTCACCAGCTTCTCCAAAATCAGCTCCAAGAAGCAGCTTCCCCTTAAAACCCAGTTGGGCCAACTAGGCTTTGGAAAATGAGTCCGCTGCCCAGTGCCGGAGCCAAATCCAACACCGGTGACACAGGTGTCAGGGTACCATCCCTAGCCGCCAAACGTACCAGCTCATGCATGGCATCAGAAAGAAAGGCTGTAGGCAACTCCAAAAAGGGAGTATCATGAGATGGAAGAGACTGGATCCATTGGAGCAGAGCTCGAGATGTCAGGCTGGCACCTACTGTCAGCTGCAGAAAAGCAGCCGCCACGGCAAACTGGCTCTTCAACAACAAATTCATCTTATCATCCAGAAAATCCTTTTAGGCCGATCTGCCTTCCACAGGAACGGTGGTTCATCTGATAACCGCCGTGACCTACGCATCCACCTTGGGAATACCAAACCTCCTTCTCCAGGAGAGCATAGATCTTCTTACACAGCCTTAAACCCATAGGCGGGGAGTTAGGAGAGTCCCACTCTAACCAGATCACATTCTTTATCACCTATGGGAATGGGAACACAGTAATGGATTTACACCACCCCTTGAAGTAGTGCGTGCACCTTCGGCTCATGCTCCGTGCCGGAAGAATCTGTCAAGTTCAAAAAAGATGAGACCCCGGCAATCAACACCGCCATCTTCTCTTTCCAGAATAGGTGGCTCACTCTGGCCTATTTGCAATCTTTTGAAGGCAAGAGTACTTCTTCATCCACATCAGAGCTCAATACCGAGCCATCTGAATGGAGCTGATTTTGGAGAAGCTTTTAAATAAATAAATCCAATTCATAGTCAAAATCTCAAACAACTCCCAGCTGTTCCTCATCTTTAGGGGGCACCACTTGCCGGGACACTTAGCCAAAACGCAAATCAAACAGGGCTGCCACTCTCGGTCTGCCCCACATGAGAATGCGCACAAGGGGGCACTCAGAGTCCAAATTTCCATGCCAGAAGGACCAGACTTGCTGCAAAAAAGTAAAGAATTCTGAGAAGGACAATCCAGAATCTGGAAGCTCTCCTCTTGAAACAGACACACCCTGCACCAGGGGCTCAGCCGCCGCAGACCCCCTAAGCGATGAGGAGCAGTTCACAGCATGGTCACCAAAACCTCCAGCTGTCTGGATATCCTTACCAACAGAGCCATCCATCATCTCCTTCTCTGAGGCAGGCAAGGCCAGACTAACTGCATGCCCCAGCCGAAAGAATGTTGTAGGCCCTCCAGGGACAACTCGGAAGCTGCCATGCAAGAGCAGAGTCCAGAATTTGGAGAGGAGGCACCTCGCTTTCCACAGGTCAAAGTTTCCCGGAAGAAGATAGAGTTAAGGCAAGTATGACGACAGCACATGCTAAGGCTGCAGCAACCTGAAGGCACACATTAACTGTGCTTTTTTTTTTTTATTGCAACGCGTGTTACAGGCACTAGGGAAGGGACACACACTGGAGCTGCTTGGGAGGAATGCACGCTAGGACAATGCGACCACCAGATCCACATAGATAAAAACACTACTAACACATACAGAAAACAGCAGGAAACCCCTATACTGCACCAATGGTGACCAGCAGTCCACCCCGAATTGCGTCCCAGGAAGATGAGTGGAATTGCGAATTGCGTCCCAGGAGTGGAGGAGTGGCCTAGTGGTTGGGGCAAGGTACTTCAGGCCGGAAGGTCGGGGGTTCAAATCCCACTAGAGGACAGCAACCTTGGGCCGGAAGGACTGGGGTTTCTAGTCCCACAGGTGCTCCTTGTGGTCTTGGGCAAGCCACTTAACCCTCCATAGCACATGTTCCCTGTAAAAATAGTTATCTCCAAGTTATAATGCCCTGTTCAATGTCATTTCAGTTTGTTCAATGTAAACTGCACTGATGCAGAATAGCGCGGTATATAAGAGAATGTAAATAAAATAAATAAGATGGAATCAGGATTCCCCTACAAGGAAAATGACTATGTCAAGCCTTGTTATTCACCCCCCCCCCCCCGAGAGCCCCAGGCAGAGAATCCTTGCTGGGCTCAGCTCAACTCCCCTGAAACTGCTGTACTGATTTTGCAGCATTGCATTTAAGGTGGCTAGCAGGCAGATCCCTCTGAGAGCCTTCTGCAATCTTCAGGAGAGAGAAGGGGAAGCAGAGGAGGAGGAGGGGGGGGGCTTTGAGATTGTATGAAGCTGCTGCACTCTTCAAGATACTTCCAAACATTCCATTTTGTGACTGCTCAACAGGCTCTTATCCAGGGTAAGAGCATGGAGCTGAACCAAATTTTTCCTCTTCCTATGGCCACCCAAAAGACTGCAGTCTAGTAAAGCCTCCCATGTCACACTCAAGTGACAGAGTCACCTTCAACGTGGTCTGTCACAAGTGTTTTTTTTAATCAATTTTTTCCTTCTCTATTCTTCAGAGAGAGGAGAAAATCCATCCACCGTCTGCTGGAGACAAATACCAAGTATGCCTCTCGGGGGCTGAGGCGAATAGAGGCATAGGAGTGATGCCACTGAAACCTGGGCTTTTCATTGGTTCTTTGTCTCCACTAATCTGCTGATAGGGGAACACAGCCCACTTGTCTGGACTGGTCTAGCAGGACGATAATGAATATTTTTGGTGTGTATGCTAACCTCATTTCCTCGTGTTTGCAGAAAGTTCACTTCCTGTTCAGTGAAGGTGGTCATAGAGATGGATTTTACTCTGTGGGGGGGATTCAGTCCTCTCCTAAAAAAACAAAAAAAAGGAAAGTCATTTGTGCTATGCTAGTAAAAGCAGATGTTTCAGTCAAAAGATAGCATCAAATAATAAGACCGCCACATGTTTAGAATTTTCAAAAAGTTTGCTAATGGATGAAGTATCTGAGACATCTGGTCTCTGAGGATCAGAGCTAGCCCCAGAGTTGGTTCAAGGTGTTGGCACCCTACACAAACCTTAAGCCTCACATGCCCCTCTCCCCCCAACTGTCCGAATGTATTGTTTAACTCTGAATGCCCTGCTCTTTTCCATCCCCACCCCCCAAGAAGCTGCTGCCCTAGGTGAATTCCTTGTATACCTAATGGTTGAGCCAACCTTGCTGAGGATCAAGTCAATAATCAGTAAACCCTCAGGGACATCCCGACCATCTAGGGCAGCATAATTCCCAGGGTGATGGGTAGGTGGAGGAAGGTGCAATGCAAGCATAGCAGTCAGAAGCCCTAAAAGGAGAGTAAGACCTTGAGCAAATGTGTGGCTCTAGGCATGCCTCACCTGCCCCCTCTAAAACATAAGTTTGGAGTGGGCAGGACACAACAGGCCTCGAGGGCCTGAGCCAGCCACATAGATTTTTCTTTAGGGTTAGAGGGTTGTGAGAACAGCAGCAATGAGGGGTGTTGCCGTACATGTTAGGGGTGGGGGCAGTAAGAAAAGGAAAAGGAGCTGCATGACATGGAATGGGGGAAGGGAAAGATTGGACATTGGGAATGCAGGGGAGTTAGTGTAAGATTAAAGAGAAAGATGGGAAACGGGAGTGCTGGATTGCGGGGGACGCAGTAAAAAAAAAAAAGGTGTAGTTATTCGCTTGTAGCAAGTGTTTTCTGGGAACTGCAGGAATCAGTCCTCACATATGGGTGATGTCAGCACCGATGGACCCTGCACGGTAACCACTCCCCGGCTTTCAAAGAAAGCCTTTGGGTTCTACCATGCATGCGTGGTCACCTTCCTGTCCAAGGGTGCCATCTTACCTCAGTCTTCATTTTTCCGCGGAGCCCAGCAGACGCTTGTTTGTACCTCGAGAAAAACTTGGCATTTCTTTTGCTTATTTTTTTGTTTTCTCTGTGAGATTCTTTGCTCAGTTGAGTACCGTTAACTTCCTGTATCCAGAAGCATCGTGTTTTTCTCAGATTACCTCCTTTTTTCTTCTCTGTGTGCGAGTTTTTTTTCATGCCTTTCCCTAACCAGGACCTTGGAAGTTTGATCTCACAGGTGTCCTTTTTTCCTGCTACATCCTCGGTCAGCGGTTTTAAGAAGTGCCGTAGCTGTGCTCATACTATGCCCATAACGGACCAGCACAACTGCTCTCTGCAATGCCTCAGGGCCGACCCCGACAACTGCACTTGCTCACTCTCTGTCTCCAGATGACGAGCAAGAGTCGAAAGAATCGTAAAAGGCAGCAGAAGTCACTGTTTGGACTCAAGGCCTCATCTTCGGCCCCAGCTTCGACCATGGAATTAACGCCCCTAGGGGCCACTGTTGAGGCACAGTCCTCATGTGGCAACCATATCCGCTCTGAGCCCTGAGTTTGCGAGGCATCAGAAGGACCAAGGACTATCAGTAGAAGATTGTCCCCAGGAGGACTGGGCTCCACCTGAGTTGATGTCGAAAGGCAGTGCCGGCACCAGGGGTAAGACCCATGGTCACTGGCACCACAGATGTGATGTCGAGGGCAATGACTGGGAGTGGCCCTTGCAGCTGTCCTGGCGGAAGACGACGACTCCTTCCTTGGAGGGCCACAAGAAGCCCACCAAGACCATCACCATTGATGAGTCCCCACCGAAGGAACCAGCATCTGGCCTGCAACCATTTGGTGGCTGCAGAGTCAACAGCCCTCTAGGCCAGGGTGGATTCCTTGAGCATAGTCTTGTGGATTTCCTCCAGCAGTATACTGTCTCGATACCCGCTGCCTCTGATTTCTCAGTTCCAGCCACCAGTCCCTCTACGTGGGGACATCGCAGGTGGAAGTGCAGCTGGTGTTGGAGCAGTTTGAGTTGAGTTCTGATGCCAGGGTTTGATCCCGTTCCCAGTCTGTGCACCATTCTTCCACACCAAGCATGTAGAGTGCAGAGGGCCTCAGTCCCATGATGCCTGTCGGCGGTTCAAACTCCTCTTGGAATCCGATTTCAAATGTGAGACGAAGGATGAATCCCCCAAGACCATTCTCCTCCACAGGAGATTGGCGTTCCCTCCCGAGGACCTCTCCTTCCTGGACTTTGTCAGGGACATGTGGAAGGCCCTGGCTTTCGCAGTGAAGTCAGAGGAGGAACCCCAGGCAGAAGACTTTGAGATCCTCCAGTATGATTTTCCCCCTAAGGAGGCTCTCAGTGCCGGTTCCCCCCATTTCTGAACGGCTCCAATTCAGGATGTGGGAAGCCCTGGTTGCATGGTAGAACCCCCAAAAGCTTTCTATGAAAGCTGAGGAGTGGTTATCCTTGGACAAGCAGGATGTGTCAGCCACACCTGGTGACGTCATCCAACGGCACCATGATGGAAGTCCTCTCTAGAGCTCAGACTTTTCTGAGCATGTGCGAGGTGGTCCCACCTCACCGGCCCGCCCCTAGCCGCCCGGCCCGCCCCTTTTCTTCCACCTTTGCCTCAAGACGGATTTTTCTTAGCTCTCAAAAAAAAAAAAAAAAAAACACAAACTAAAAGAAGAATGCCCAAACCGGGTTTTAAAAAATGCCATCAATGCAACCGCAAGATGAATACTACGGACACTCACCAGTGCTACATCCGATGCCTCAGGGCTCAACAAAACGTCGAGGACTGTTCCAGCTGCTCCAGGATGTCCTCCAGAGCAAGAAAATACAGAGAACAAACTCTAAAGGAGTACTTCGCCTTTTCATCGTAGTCCGCTTCAGCAACGAAGGCCTCTGAGCCGGTGGATCCAAGACGGCTCTCCCCATGTCTGCCTGCTGCACCGGCACGGGATCTGCCCTTCAGGGCCTCCATCCCCAGCCGTTCGGGACAGGGCACAAGCGCCTCGCCGAGTCGACCTGCTCCTCCAGCTCCCGCGGCACCCTGGGTAGGCTCCCCTGCAGCTGCAGAAGTTCCTGGGCCTTCCTCCTCTCCATGCAGCTCGTCCAGTTCCAGGCAAGATGGCGCCGGCAACGTGGGATGCAGTAGCTCCGCCTCCAGCTCCGCTCACCCTACTCCGATTGGCCAGGTCCCGCTCTCCTCCAGCCGCGCCAACGCTGCAGCTCCCCGCCAGCGCAGGGAATCCCCCTCATGCTCCAGGGCATCGCACAGCAACAAACCCCATGCCGAAGGAAACTCCCACCGGCGTGGACAGAAAAGTCATCGCAGCAGCAGCGGTGGCAGAGGGGATCGAGTCAGTGGCAGCAGGAGCACCGGCAAACGAAAAAGGCGACACCGCAGCAGGGATCGCAGGCGGAAAGGCAGCTTTGAACGGCGCAGCCCCCAGCAAAGCAGGTACTAGGTCAGTTCCAGGGAGGGGAGTACCTCTGACAGCTCTCCCCACAGACGCCTCAAGAAAAGCAGGCCCAGACAATATTCCCGATCCAGCTCCTCTTCCCCCAGAAGGCACAGGAGACGGCACTCTTCGGATGCAGGCACCTCTGCTGCTATCCTCCAGCTCCTTACGCACCTGGTCGACCAGACTGCACCCCCACGCCAACTCCATGAGCGCCCATGCTCCAAAGATGCACTGCTGTCTCCTCCAGCACAGTCCAGCCCCCTGCGGTCAAGCCCCCATGAACCTCCTCCCGGACGCCCCCCAGAATGCGGACTCCCTCTCTAGAACAAATTTTTCCCTCCGGGGAGAGCGATGAGGAGGCGGCAGGTCTGGGCTCCTCAGTCTCCAAAGACACGCCAAGCAATAAATTTCCTGCAGACGAGTCGGAGGAACCGCAGTGACAGCTTCCATCCGAGGACCTTACCTACTCCAAGTTCCTGAGAAAGGTGGTAACCACGCTGAACCTGGCAACAGACGACGCCTCTGGCGAGAAGGAGCCAGAGGTCATGAAATACCTCAAAAGCTCCTAAGCCTGCGCTTGCCCTACCTCTCCACCGGAAGCTGTAGACAACCAGTTAGCGCTGTGGCAGACTCCGGCCACGCCTGCTCCAGGAAACCAAACAAATACCTCATCTACATGGCACCACGATTCAACAAAGCTCAGCTTCCGCACCAATCCATTGTGGTGTCTTCTGCGCTAAAAAGGGTCAAGTCTTCATGCAACCAGGCTAACCACCCACCAGGCCGAGACCCCAAACTTATCGACGACGTGGAAAGAAAAGTCTACCAAAGAGCAATGCTCAGCGCCAGGGTAGCGGCGCATCAGTTCCAGGACACCATGCTGGCCAATCTTAAAGGTCACCTGGTGGCCCTTCCTAAGGACTCACAACTGGCAGCTTCAGCCACACTACAGAACCTGGCCGAATGCAGCAAACATCTAATAAGCATGGCCTTTGACTCTTGACACAGCCATCAGGACTGCTCATACTCCCATGTCCCAATCCAAGAAGCACATAGGAAATTTCTGCGCTTCATAGCACTGGGGTGCCACTATCAGTACCGGGCGCTTCCCTTTGGCCTAATTCCAGCACCCAGAATCTTCACGAAATGTGTAGCTGTTGCCGCATCACACCTCCACAAACAAGGCATCGCCATTTTTCTGTACCTGGATGACTGGCAACTCTCGGCACACTCAGCCCCCGAGCTCCGGGCCGCATTACGAGCAACGACACACCTGCTAGCCCAGCTGGGTTTCCTCCTCAGAGAGAAATCTCATCTGGACCCAGCCCAGAACATAGAGTTCATCGGGGCAATTGATACCTGCGCCTCAAAGGCCTTCCTTCCCAAGCAGCGGATAGCGGCCATCATTTCCCTAGCTAAAGGGATGCCCGCGTCCAAACGGGCCACTGCACACTGCATCCTGTGGCTCTTGGGCCACATGGCAGCGACGACCTTGGTCTTACCTCTGGCGAGGCTGCATATGCGCACTCTCCAGTGGCACCTCCGGACCCACTGGAAACAACTCTCCCAACCGCACAGCATGTGCGTCCCCATCAACGCCCGGGTTGTGAAGTGTCTCCACTGGTGGACCGAACCGGACAACCTGTCAGCGGGCAAGGACCTCCAACCATGCAGCTACCAGCTCATCCTCAACACGGATACGTCCTCCACAGGATGGGGAACCCACTTTCTGCACCTCAACATATAGGGAGCCTGGTCCAGGTCGGAACAGTCCCTTCACATCAACCTGCTCGAGCTCAGAGCGGTCAGATACACATTGCAGATCTTCCGGACCCAGCTTGCAGGAATGTCCATCCTTGTCCAGACAGACAGACAACCAAGTGACGATGTTCTACATTAACAAACAGGGGGGCATGGGGTCATGGTCTCTCTGCAAGGAGGCCCTTGCGACATGGTCCGTAGCGCTAGCCAACAACTGCATCCTACAGGCGACATACCTCCCAGGGGACCAGAACGCCTTAGCGGACAGACTGAGCAGATAGCTCCATCCTCACGAGTGGACACTTCACATGGAGGTTGCAGACAGCATCTTCTGACGTTGGGGAACTCTCCAAATTGACCTCTTCGCGACCGAACTCAACGCAAAGTGCCCTCTATTCTGCTCCAGCACCCATCGCACAGGAGGATGGCCTCGGATGCATTCACCGTGCCCTGGGGGGTGTGGGCACTGGCGTACACCTTCCCCCCCAATCCCACTAATTGCAGCAACAATACAACGGATCATCGCAAACAGGGCACATGCCATACTGATCGCCCCCCTACTGGCCATGGCAGATGTGGTTTGCCCTACTGCTTCACCTCGCCCAGGAACCGCCAGTCTGGTTGCCTGTGAGACCAGACCTGCTCACCCAGAACGACGGCAACACCCTGCATCCCAACCTACAAACCATGGCCTTGACAACCTGGAGGTTGAAAGGATGAATCTTGCGGCCCTCCATCTGCCCTCGGAGGTGCAGCAGATATTCCCAGCTGCCAGAAGGCCCTCCACACGGAAAGCTTACGGCCTCAAGTGGAAAACGCTTCAGCATCTGGTGTGCGAACCAAGGGGTCAACCCAGTCTCGTGCCCCGTTCCTAAGGTCCTGCAGTATCTCACCTCCCTCTTCAACCTCAGACTAAAACCGCAATCCATCAGAGTCCACCTTGCGGCGATTGCATCCCTACATGAGCACCGAAGTGGGACAGCTGTGGACTCCCTTGCTGCTCTGCCCATCGTAACCCAGTTCATGAGGGGCCTAACGAATCTCCGGCCCCCAGTCCGGAAACCAGTACCCACGTGGGACCTCAATGTCATTCTACAACTGATGCAGGAGCCCTTTGAGCTGCTTCACTCGGCTGGCATCAAGTTCATGTCTTGGAAGACACTTTTCCTAATCGCCATTACATCAGTCAGGAGAATCAGCAAGCTGCAGGCACTTGTTGCCCATCCACCATACACACAGCTCCACCACAACCGGGTATCCCTCCGTACCCATCCTAGGTTCGTCCCGAAGGTCGCCTCTGCATTCCATGTCAACCAGTCCGTCAAACCTTTCCGGCCCCGCACTCCTCTCCGGAGCAGCAATGGCTTCACTCACTTGATTGCGTCAGAGCCCTGCACACCTACATCAACAGGACTTCCACTGTTAGGCTGGGGGCCCAGCTCTTTGTGTCCTTTGACCCTAACAGGCCAGGGCGGCCCATCACCAAGCGCAACTCTCCCACTGAATATCAGACTGTGTTGCTTACTGCCTCCACAAGGCGAGCACCCTCCCAGCCAATAAGGCGGGAGCACACCAGCTCCAAGCTCTAGCTACTTCCCTCGTCAGCCTGCGGAGATTCCGGTGAATGACATCAGCAAAGCCGCAACCTGGTCCTTGCAGCTCACCTTCCAAAAACACTACTGCCTTGACCTCCAGACGGAGGCTGACAGCTCCTTTGGCCGAGCGGTCCTATCTGCGGCCACAGCGGCTGCAGCCATAAAGCACCAGAACCATGCGGCCAGCAAGCCGCACACGCTTGGCGATGAACTTCAACCCAGTGACTGACTCTACCCTCGGGTAAACGCATTACAGGTTGTCTGTTAGACACCCTCCACACCAGGTGTGTGGGGGGGGGGGGAGGGATCTTTCTGCCTATGTCCCCTGCTATGTTGACTTGATTGCACTGTTATGTTTACACTGCTATGTTTTGCACTCTTCACTGCCATGTTGCACTATTCACTGCTGTTCTTGCACAGTTCACCAATAAATGCCTTGCACTCCCGTGCTCCGGTTATGTCCTATTTTCTGACGCATGCCTCTCTCATCCGCCACAGCGCACCATCACGTAGCTTGGGAGGCACCAGGTGTGGCTGACACATCCTGCTTGTCCAAGGAGAAAACTGGGTTACTTACCTGTAATGGGAGTTCTCCGTGGACAGCAGGATAAGTCAGCCACACGATCCTACCCACCTCCCCTGTATGAGGTCAGCCTGCGCCCTAGCCAGAACAGCATAGCTAATTACTCACTGGCCTGGCTAGGGGCGGGCCAGGGAGGTGGGACCACCTCGCACATGCTCAGAAAAGTCGGAGCTCTAGAGAGTACTTCCGTCATGGCGCTGTCAGATGTCACCAGGTGTGGATGACTTATCTTGCTGTCCACGGAGAACTCCCGTTACAGGTAAGTAACCCAGTTTTACCGTGCGAGCTCAGTCTGGCCAATGTCACCCATATGTGAGGACAGACTTCCTACTTGTTCCTGGAGAAAAAATAAAAAAATAAAGAGAAGGGAGATAGAGGCAGAATGGTGAGAATGAGAGTGAAATTAACTGGAGAAAGAAGCAGAAAAATAAATGGAAGAAAAGCTGAAAAGTTAGATAAATGTCAGAGAGATGCAGAGGAGAACGTGAAATGGCAAATTAACAGGAGACCCTGGGAAAAGACTTATGAAAAGACTAAGAAAAAGACAATTAGAAGAATAAGATAGCAAAAATAAATTTAAATTTTCAATTTAGTGATTAGAACATGTTTTTTTTAATTTACATCTGCTATCTTTATATTTTGCAAAGGACTGCAGGAAATGCATCACGGTTTCTATATCTCTGGTGTCACACTGCATGCACAGCATGGTTTATTGGTGTTTCAGTTTAAATTTTTGCCTATGCATTTCTATTTTTAGTTTATAGTAATGTATGCTGTACTTAGTAAGGGTCTATCTATGTTCAGCGTGCTCGACTCAGGCCAGGTATTTTGTTAGCATGGAATTCCTATGTTGGGGATCTGTAGTAATTTGGCTTGTTCAGTTTTCCAAATAGGTGTATTGATGATCTGGCGTCCACTACAATATGTACAGTCCTGTGCTTTTCTGGGTAAAAACTCAGATCAGATATATCCTACACATTAAAAAAGGCGGAAGAAAGGCCGAAACAGTCACCATGGTTAAAAGGTGAGGTGAAAGAGGCTATCAGAACCTATAAAACAATGTTCAAAAATTTGGAAAAATTTATTTATTTATTTATTTAATTGGATTTTTATACCGCCTTATCATACAATCAAAGCGGTTTAACAAAATGAACTAAATGAAGAAAATAGTTAACAACATAAGTACTGGCAAGTTAATGCACAAGCATTGATAAAGGAAGGCAAAAAGAGAATTTGAAGAGAAGCTTGGCATAGAGAAAAAAAACTCACAATATAAACCTTTCAGGTATATCTGAAGCAAGAAGATGGCAAAGGAGCCAGATGGACCATTAGACAATCAAGGGGTAAAGGGGGCACTCGGGGAGGACAAGGTCATAGCTGAGAAACTGAATTAATTCTTTGTTTTGATCTTTACTGAGGAAGGTGAGAGAAAGCTACCCAAGCCAGAAGAGGTACTTAAATGATGATGAGTCAGAATCAAATCTCAATGAGCCTGGAAGATGTAGTAGAACAAATTGACTAACTAAAGAGCAGCAAATCAATCACCTGGACCAGATGGTATACAGAAAAGAGTGCTGAAAGAACTTAAATATGAAATAGCAGAGCTACTCCTAAAAATTTGTAATCTATCATTAAA
The DNA here is from genome assembly GCA_033557465.1 of Ichthyophis bannanicus. Taxonomy (NCBI): domain Eukaryota; kingdom Metazoa; phylum Chordata; class Amphibia; order Gymnophiona; family Ichthyophiidae; genus Ichthyophis; species Ichthyophis bannanicus. The sequence continues at coordinate 80,379,351 of CM066048.1, forward strand.
ATCATCTATGATCCCAGAAGATTGGAGGGTAGCCAGTAAAGCCAATTTTTAAAAATGGCTCCAGACCAATGAGCCTAACATCAGTGCCAGGCAAAATGGTCGAACCCATTATAAGGAAAAAAAGTACTGAACACATGGACAGAGGTGGTTAAATGGGACAAAGGGAACATGGATTTAGCCATGGGAAGTCTTGCCTTATCAATCTGCTCCACTTCTTTGAAGGAACGTGGATAAAGGTAAGCCAGTTGACAACAGTATATTTAAATTTTCAGAAAGCATTTGACAAAGTCCCATGTTAGAGACTCCTGAGGAAATTAAAAAATTATGGCATAGGAAGCAATGTCCTATTGTAGATTGAAACTGGTTGAGATAGAAAACAGAGTAGGGATAAAGGGTTAATTTTCTCAATAGAGGAAGGTGAATGGTGGAGTATCCCAGTATCCCAGTATCCCTTGACTCCCACCAATTCGGTTTCCGCCCCTTCCATGGGGTAGAAACCCTATTAATTACTCTGATGGACTTCCTCATAAGACATACAGATGATAACACCCAAGGCCTCCTACTCCTTTTCATAGACATCTCCGCTGCATTTGACAACATCAACCACCTTACACTGATTAATAGATTAGAAAACTTAGGAATAGGTGGGACTGTCCTTAATTGGTTCAAGTCCTACATCACACACAGACTAATACGAGTTCAATTAAACCAGGAAGCATCGGAAACCTTCCCCCAAGGACAAGGAATACCACAAGGATCAGCCCTTTCTGCTCTCCTTTTCAACCTGTACCTGCAACCCATCACAAAAATATTTAAAAAACACAAAATCAATCACTTTATCTACGCCGACGACATCATGCTCGCCCTCCCCATAACCACGAAAAACCCCAATTATAACACTCTATCCGAATGCATGGCGGAAACCTCATCCTGGATGGGAACCAACTTCCTCAGCATCAATCTCAAAAAAACTGAGGCAATGTTTGTATCAAGATCGCCTGTGGCTGAAGATACCTACCCAACAACAATCTCCATCAATAACACATCGATACCTGTTAAAAAAGAGGTAAAATACCTAGGCGTTATAATCGATCACACACTCACCATGCTACCTCACATAAAACAGACGGTAAAAACTATATTTTACAAACTCAAAACTATTCAACACTTAAGGCTCCTCCTTGACACGCATGACTTTAGATCAGTCGTTAGTGCCCTCATAACCCCTCACTTTGACTATTGTAATAGTCTCCTAACCGGCCTCCCACAAAAGAATATCTACTTATTACAAAGAGCACAGAACATTTGTGCAAAAGTAGTCACTAAAGCCCACCTAACAGACCATGTAACCCCTATACTGCTAGAGCTACACTGGCTCCCCATAAATTATCGAATCAAATACAAAATACTACTAACAACCTTCAAACTACTAAACGATATTGCCCCCTCACATCTATCTACACTCCTTCACGTCCCAAACGAATTAAGAGCCCGCAGACTAAATGCAACCCTCTCACTAGAGCTGCCAAAAACATTCACGAGGACCAAAAACTCCACCAGTGCCAGAGCCTTCTCATTCACCGCTCCCACACTTTGGAATGACCTCCCAATAGACATCCGAATCATAAAGGACCTCTCCCAATTCAGGAAAGAACTCAAGACATACCTATTCTCTGAGCACTTCGGAATCCCCTACCCTCCAAGTCCAGACACACAGCGTCCACAGACACACAAACAAAAAACCCCGCAGAAACACAATTAACTGAACACACTACTCCTCTAACAGCCCCCAAAGACACCCCAAACAACCCACTAAAAAAAAAAAAAAAAAAAAATGGAAATAAATTCCATCACACACAAACCCACTCACATACACACACAAACTCACGCACACTCATACACACACACACTCACACACACCTGAATAGCGAATCATGTATTCTTGTAAATAATTTTCTATAAATAGCAATGTCAGCTCACTGACATTCCCCTGTAAATTCAGCAGTATACAAAAGTATACACCCTGTAAATAGTTCTGACAATTTACTGTTCTGTTATATGTAAAAAGTTAAGAAGTTCTTGTTCTATGTAATGTTATGCAAATGTATGCAATTGTTCCATGTAAACCGCCCCTGATCTCTGGAAGGGGCGGTATAGAAGAAATAGATAAATAAATAAATAAAATATTTATTTATAAATGATCTGAAATTGGGAAGAAGAAAGGTGAATGAATAATTTAGTGGATCTGCAAATTTAAAATTATATGTGGATTTGAGAAATTGCAGGAGGATCTTGTGAGATGAGGCAGACAAATGGCAGATGAAATTTAATGTGGATAAGTGCAAAGTGATGCACATAGGGAAGAATAACCCAAAACTATAGATATACAATGCTGGGTTCCACATTTGGAGTCACCACTTAGGAAAAGGATCTAGATGTCATTGTGGACGATATGTTGAAATCGTCTTTTCAGTGTACGGCAGCAGCCAAAAAGGCAAAGGGAATATTTGGAATCATTAGGAAAGAAATAGAAAATAAAATAAAGAATATCATAATGCTTCTGTATTACTCCATGGTGCAACTGCACTTTGAGTATTATGTGCAATTCTGGTCTCCATATCTCAAAAAATGATAGAGACATTAAAAAAATAAATTAAAGGTACAGAGATGTGTAACCAAAATAAAGGAGATGGAAGGATACCCCTATGAGGAAAGGTTTAAATAGGTTACCATTTTTCAGATTAGAGAAACATACGAGTAGAAACATGACAGAAAAAGACCACATGGCCTATCTAGTCTGTCCTTCCATATCAACAACTATAACAGTCCCCTTTTCACCTTTAGAGATCCTCTGTGTTTGTCCCATGCTTTTTTGAATTCAGTTACTGTCCTCATCTCTACCACCTCCACTGGGAGACTATTCCATGAATCCACTACTCTTACTGTAAAGAAATATTTCCGCATATCACTCCTGAATCTATCTCCCTTCACCCTCATCCCATGTCCCCTCGTAGCAGAACTTGCTTTCAATTGAAAGAGGCTCTCTCCCTGAACATTTATGCCACGGAGGTATTTAAACATCTCAATCATATCACCTCTATCCCGCCTTTCCTCTATCTAAGGTGTACATATTAAAATCCTTCAGTCTGTCTTCATATGCTTTATAATGAAGACCACTAATCATTTTAGTAGCCACCCTCTGCACCGACCATCCTGTTCACATCCTTTTGAAGGTGCGGTCTCCAGAATTGCACACTATACTCCAAATGAGGTCGCACCAAAGACTTATAGAAAGGTATTATCCCCTCCTTTTTTTCTGCTAGCCATTCCTCTCCCTATGCACCCAAGCATCCTTCTAGCTTTTGCCGTCGCCTTTTCTACCTGTTTAGCTACTTTAAGATCATCAGACACAACCACGCCTAGGTCCCGCTCTTCTTTAGTGGATAAAATACTTCACCCCCTATACTATATTGCTCCCTTGGATTGCTGCAGCCCAAATGCATGACCTTACATTTAACATTAAATCCCAGCTGCCAAATTCTAGACCATTCTTCAAGCTTAGCTAGATCCTTCCTCATGTTATCTACACCTTCCTGGGTGTCTACTCTATTGCAGATTTTGGTATCATCCGCAAAGAGGCAAACCTTACCCGACAGCCCTTCCGCTATATCACTAACAAAGATGTTAAAAAGAATCGGACCAAGGACAGATCCCTGGGGCACACCACTGGTAACATCCTTCTCCTCAGAGTGAGCTCCATTTACTTGTACTCTTTGTCGCCTCCCACCCAACCAATTTCTAACCCAAGCAGTAACTTTAGGGTCCATCCCTAGGGTGCTCAGTTTGTTTATAAGTCGCCTGTGAGGAACAGTGTCAAAGGCTTTACTGAAATCTAAATACACCACATCTAGAGCTCTCCCTCGGTACAACTCCCTGGTCACCCAGTCAAAGAAATCAGATTTGTCTGACAAGACCTGCCTCTGGTGAATCCATGTTGCCTCGGATCCAGTAATCCGCTGGTCTCCAGAAACCTCACTATTTTCTCTTTCAACAGCGTTTCCAATAATTTACTCACCACCAAAGTTAAACTGTCCTGTAGTTTTCAACCACATCCTTACTTCCGCTTTTGTGTAAAGGCACCACATGAGCCTCTCCAGTCCTTTGGCACCACTCCCGACTCCAACGAGGCATTGAAAAGGTCAGTCAGTGGAGTTGCTAGAACATCCCCAAGTTCCCTCAGTATTCTAGGGTGTATCCCATCCGGTCCCATCGCTTTGTCTACTTTAAGATGAGCTAGTTTCTCACGAACACAGTCTTCTGAAAATTGTTCAAGATGTCCCTCGCTTCTGTTCCTATTTGTGGGTGTTTTCTGGAGGTCCTACTCCTGGTTCTTCATCTGTGAACACAGAACAAAAATATTTGTTAAGCAATTCCACTTTATCCTTATCAGCTTCTACATATTCCTCCCCTGCACCCTTGAGTCTGACAATACCACTTTTGTCCTTCCTCTTCTCACTAATATATCTGAAAAGAGATAGCTGATGGGAAATGTGATAGAGGTCTATAAAATCCTGACTGGAGTGGAATAGGTAAAATGTGAATCACTTGTTTACTCTTTCAAAAAGTACAAGGACTTAGAGGGACACAGCATGAAGCTACCAAGTAATATATTTAAAACAAATGGAGAGAAAAATAATTTTCTCCTAATGTATAGTTAAGTTTCGGAATTCATTGCTGGAGGATATGGTAAATGCAGGTAGTGCAAATGGGTTTAAAAAAAAGGATTTGGACAAAGTTCTGGAGGAAGTCTATTAACTGTTATTTAGGGAGACCAAGAGGAAATCACTTATGTGCCAGTCAGCATTCCAGCATATGAGCATAATATTGTTCCAGCACACCTCCTCTGCTGTTTGTTTTTTTAAACCACTCCCTTTAGCAAAGCCAAGTATAGTTGTGGGTGCTATATACTCAAGATAAAGAAGAAGTAGACCTAAATTCCTCATCAGCACTGACCGCAGACCTATGAGCTAACCCTTTTGGCTCACCTCAGACCTCGCATTATAAACCCAGCATGGAGCTGAGCATTCTGCACAGTCCCCTGTATTTGCGCCTAATAGTTAACTGCTTTATTACCATGGATTTACATGCACTGTATGCACAAAGCCTTGAGCAGACAGCAATGCAGTTAGCTCATGTGCACATTGCTAAAATTGTGCGCAAATAGTAAGCTAACCTGTGCATAGGGCAGCTGTCAACTCGAGGAGACAAGGGTGTACCTGCATGTCGAGCAAAATGCGATTACATTAGCATATATGCTAGCACAGCACAGAGAGAAGCAAATATGACACTTTCCAAGCAGAACAGAAGATTGAAACATTTAGCAAAAAGTATTAAATCAACCATAACTTTGCACACACTTTTGGCTCCCTTACAACACTTGATTATACAACAGGCACGGATACTGAAAATGTACTTAAAGGCAGTAGGGCACCCAAACCTGTAGAAATAGTCTTCTCAGAGTGGGCCCTGGACTGGTTTAGCAGGATTCAAGGAAAGAAGTTAGCATATAGGTAAAATTTCTCCTTCCTTATCATCCTGCTTCACCTCCTTCAGGAAAAGGAACATACCAGGGTGCGCCACCAAGGACACACCCTACCTTACCCCTGGTAGCATGCAAGGGTCACCATCTGAACCCTGAGAAAGTTCAGAGCCAAGCCCTGGTCCAAACTGGACTCTGAGAAAGACAATGTGGCTATTATGTCCACTCTCTTAACATCCAGGGCCTAAAGAGGAACACCACCAATCGAAAACCCTCTGAACTAACACAGGCCAAGGATGATGTTGAGGCTCCCTGGACCTTAAGAAGGGTGTCCACTCCACCCCATAGTATCCTTTGTTAGGCACTTCGTGCCTCTCAACGACCAGGCCATAAGCAAGAAAGGCACAGGATCCTATTTGACCAGGGAACCCTGCTGCAACAGTCTGTTGCTACTCTTTAGGTAGCAACAGAGGATACCCCTCTAACTGGCTCAAGAGAGTCACCCACCATGGCCCACATGGCCAATCTGGCGCCACCAGAATGACCAAGCCTGCGCAAGACCAAATCCTGTGCAGAAGTCAGCTCAAAGACCACAGAGGAAAAACATACAGGAGCCTCTCCAGGGGCCATGCCTGCCGAAGGGCATCCAAGTCCACCTCCATACTAGGATGCCAGAAAGCTCTACAGAAATCAAGAGCTTTGGCACTCATATCACTGCAACTGCATCATCCATCAGATGATGTCACTAATGAGAGTAAAGACTTTATTTCTCTGTATGTTAAGTTTCTCAGAGGACAGGCAGAATATGAAGGCCCTTATTTTAGGAGCATTTACACATCCAGATTGCTATTTTCAGGTGCATGCAATTTTGAAAACCTCTGGGATGCATACATTTCAAAGGGATGTGGCTTGGCTTAGGTGTGTCTAAAAATAGACATTGACCTCCCATTTTACAGCAATTAAATTGAAAAATATCTACATCGGCTTTTACGCCTACCTCAAGGAATGAGCAAGTGCAAAGGCCAATCGTACCACCTCCTCCCAATATAAAACAGCAGTAACCAGGAGCAATCCCCAATCACTTCTATCTTGTTGACAGCTTGGGTTCAAAATGGAGGCTTTGACCACTTAGCAAGCCTCACGGAACTACAGCTAAGGGTCAAATATGGAGGACCATTTTCAAAATGGCAGCAACAGGGGCTTGCTCCTGCTCCCCCATTAGACCAGTGGGGAAACTAATCAATAACAGTGGGAGTGGATGGTCTATGATGGTGTCAGAATAGGGCCGATGCCTCTACTAGCCCTTTAATAGATAGAAGACCTGACTTGGGATCTACTATCTCATAACTGCAACCAGGAACCCACAATATTCTTGGCTGCAGCAACACTAAAGTAAGAGTACCCCCCTACCCCCAATGTTTACTTGAAAAAAAAACAATACATGTGTGTGTTTGGCAGAAATATTTGTACAGGGAGAACTGAGCACATCAACTTGGACAGCTCACTTCCTCCCTTGACATTCTATGTAAAAATGGGGCTTAAAATGACAGATGTCAGAGCTGGGGATCTAGAATGGAGGCACAGTGAGAAAGTGACTCACCTAAGGTCACACACACAAGTTTATCCTGTTATAGCCAGACCTTCCCTGTCCCTAAAGACACTCCTCCCACACAACATGTAAAAATCAGCAGGATCGCCAAAACTCAGGAAAGTCTGAAAATCAATCAGAGAAAGATAAATATCAAAGTCCCATTTGCGCTGTGTGTGACAGACTGGTATACACAGCAATTAGTGGAGATGAGCTTTGAAAAAGTAGAGGGTCCTTTGGTTTAGAGCAGACTTCCGAGCATTTCCTTCACAACTTCAAACTTACAGGTTCTGTATGGAATGAAATATGAGGCATACACTCAAAAACTATTCTTCCATTCAAGAGGAAGCATTAAACGTCATGACATGATGTTCCCTAGTTCTGGAGAGCAGTGTAACGACTGAAATAAGTGGTCATCACTGGAAGCACAATAGTGGCTCTGTGCTTTCCTCACAGACAAGCCAATATCCACAAATTCTCTCTGTATTTACACACAGGCTTCTTTTCATCACATTGCCTTAAGATAATTGCACCTATGCTCTCAAAAACACCACTAAATAAATAAATAAAAATAAATAAATATTGGATTCCATTAGTCTATTTAACATTTCTTATATACTATATATAACTGTAAAACTGTTATAACTGTAAATAGTTAAATGTACATAGTTCATAGTTCTCCAAAGTTTAAAAGTTTAATTGTTAATGTACATAATTCATGCAATGTTCAATGTAAAAACAGAAATGTCATTCTGTCCCCTTAACTGTTATATGTAAACCGCACCTGATCACCGGAAGGTTGCGGTATATAAAAGTTTGCTAAATAAATAAATAAAAATATACCGCCTTTCATGATATCAAGGCGGTTTACATTGAACAAAATGAAGTTACATGGAACAGGGCATTATAACTTGGAGATAATCCTCCATTGCCCATGTTCCCTGTAAAATAGTTAAGTGGCTTGCCCAAGACCACAAGGAGCACATGTGGGACTAGAAATCCCAGTCCTTCCGGCCCAAGGCTGCTGTCCTCTAGTGGGATTTGAACCCACGACCTTCCGGCCTGAGGTAACTTGCCCCAACCACTAAGCCACGCCTCCCAATAGTAATCTTTACTTATTAGATACTTGTTCAATGAAATCTAACATCCTCCTCTCTTTGCTCAGCAAGAAACTAAACATTTCCAGAATACAGCCAGACAACTGAACCAGCCCATTGCCAATTTGATCCCTACAGCATGAAACAAAGGCTACAACACACTAATCAAAAACAGGACTAGCCGAGAAGTCTGCATCCTGGAACTAGGTAACTTGGCATCTTTGCTTAGATTCGGATTAAAGAAATTGTATTGACTTTGTGCTTTCTCAGTACCTGTCCCAGGCTCTGACCCGTCAGTGCCACAAATGTGGCACTTGCTGCTGCACCCTTTCCCCTTCTACCAAGGTGACATAAGACATCAAAGCTTTACATTCATAAAGTACCCTCTGCAATGCATTCCACAGGCACACATAGAGTGGAAAGCTCCTTTGTGCCCCAAGGGTACCTTTCTCATATAATCATGTGCTTTCCATGGGCTATCCTTGCAATTTGGGATCACAGAACTTTTTTCTAAAATTCCCAACTCTTTCAGCGCTATCAAGGTTAAGACAGACATTTCTCTGCACCAGCCATTGCTGTTACAAGGTGTTACAATGGGCAATTTCTGCTCCACCTCTTTTCACTCACTGTTTGATTGATCAGGAATAAAAGTCATTTTATTTATTATTTAATGTTCTTAAATTCCAACTGCATATTTTTTGTCTAATTTAAGCCTGGCTCATGGACAGTGAACTTGACTCACTGAGCCTTAACCCCAAATTAACTTTTGTTCAACTTACTCTTTTTTTTTTCTACAGTACCAGAGATTCTAGGAGAGGTGGCTGTTATAGCAGTGATTTTTCTGGTATAAATATTTCTAAACATAATATTTATACCATCCAGCCTGTATGTCACATCCTCAAAAAGTACAGGATAAAGGTATCACATCTATGCTGATGACATTATGTTAGTTATATACCCCATTCACTACAAGGAATCCAGACTTCTCCACCATACTTTCATGGCTTAACAAAATGACACAGTCGCTTACATTAAACTACAGCAAAACCGAAGCACTAGTCATTAAGAAGACTCTACCAACACACCTCCAGAAAAAGAGAAATTAGACTTACCTGCTAATTGTTGTACCCTGAGGAACTCCAGTCCAGTCCCGCACCTCTTGGTAGTGCACCACCGCTCGCAGCTTGGAGACTGGGCATGTCAAACTCTGAAGTCACTTGCACATATACTGCTGGCACCTCCCACCAGCTCCCAGTGACCTACTGACAAAGCAGACTTAAAGGAGCAAAAAATAAGTAGCAAAAAACTCAAGAAACAACATTAACTATATTAAACATTTAACACAACTCTTCCCTCTTGCAAATAGAGGAAACTGTCCCCTCCACCGCCACAGGAGATGTGGATAGACAAGAAGAGAGAGAGAGAGAGCGCAACAAAGCGCGTCATAGAGAAAAAGAAAAAATAGCAAGCTAAAATTTAGCTTGAGCCGCACTAAGTTGTGACTAATTCTTCACACCGACTGCACTTGACCAAACTAAACAATCTCAGTCTTGTACGACCGAACCCCGGGTGGGATCCGGGACTGGACTGGAGTTCAAGGAACAACAATTAGCATGTAAGTCTAATTTCTCTTTCCTTATCATCCCTCCAAGTCCAGTCCCGCACCTCTAGAGCAGTACATTAATGGGAGGGACCTAACAAACCGACCCGCAAAACCGCCGACCCAAAGCAGGCATCTGCTGCCGCTTGGACATCCAGACGATAATGCCTACTGAAGGTATGCAAAGACGACCATGTAGCTGTCTTGCCAATTTCAACCGGAGGAACAAACGTATACTCCGCCCACGAAGTTGCTTGAGCCCTGGTAGAATGAGCCCTTAACCCTACAGGGGCTTGATGGCCCTATAAAATATAAGAAGATATCGCTTCATGGATCCATCTGGAAATGGAGGCCTTGGCTGCCTCTTTGTCCTGTTTGGGGGGCCGCGTAGGGGCGAACAACTGAACCGACTTGCGAAAAGGTTCTGACACTTTAAGATAACGACGAAGAACCCTCTTTACATCCAACAAACATAAATTACAATCAGAGACGTCGTCCCTCGAAGCCCGTAAAACTGGCAAGGATACCGGCTGATTCACATGAAATGCTGAGACCACCTTCGGCAGGAAAGACGGAACCAGACGCAAAACTACCTTATCTTGAAAGGAGGTTAGAAACGGTTCTTGGCAAGACAGAGCCTACAACTCTGATATTCGACGCGCAGAAGAGATTGCCACCAGAAAGACAGTTTTCAACGTCAAATCCTTCAACAAGACCTGACTCAAGGGCTCAAAGGGTTCGCTTGTCAACGCTCCTAAGACCAAATTGAGATCCCAAGGGGGGGATCACGACTCTCCTTGGAGGACACAGTCGAGAAACTGCCCGTAAGAAATGTAAGACATCTGGATGGGAGCCTAAGGCGACGCCTTGAATCTTATCACGATGGCAAGCAATAGCTGCCAGCTGGACCCTTAAAGAACTGGCTGCTAGCTCCTTATCAAAACCATCCTGCAGGAAACCCAACACCTCCGGAATAAAGGCAGATGTCGGCCGCGCCTCGCACCAATCCTCAAAAATACGCCACACGCAAACATAGGCCAGGGAAGTCGACCATTTTCTGGCTAAGAGCAAAGTAGAGATTACCACCCCGGAGTAGCCTTTCTTCCTTAGCCTCACCCTTTCAATGGCCAAGCCATAAGCAAGAATCTTGTGTAATTCGCAGCGGCCCCTGACAGAGGCAATCGCCCTGTACTGGAAGCAGCCATGGTCGACCACTGAGGAGACGCACTAAATTGGCGTACCACGGACGTCATGGCCAGTCTGGAGCAATTAATAGAATGTGCCCCCGATAAGTCTGATGCATTGAACTACCCGACCTATCAGCGCCCAAGGAGGAAAGACAGAGGAATCCCTCCGTGGGCCACCGTTGCAGCAAGGCATTCAGACCCTCAGACATCCTCTCTCACCTCCTGCTGAAAAAGCGGCTCGCTTTGGCGGTCCAAAAGGTAGCCATCAGATCCATAATGGGCATTCCCCACCTGTGGACTATCTGAGCGAAGACCTCTGCGTGAAGCTCCTATTCCCTGGGATCCACGCGAACTTGACTGAGATAGTCTGCCGTCACATTGTCTACTCCCGCAATGTGCACCGCTGACAGCGCCTGAAGTCGAGGTTCTACCCAGTTGAACAAGTCTTCCGCTTCCTGTACTGCCTTGCCTGTTGAAATACACCACCGCTGAGGCATTGTCCGACAGAATTCGGACCGCTCGACTCAAGAGGCTGGACTCAAAGGCGCGGAGCGCTAGAGCAACTGCTCTCAATTCTAGAAGGTTGATCGACCACTGAGCTTCCTGATCGCTCCACCTTCCTTGCGTGAATAATTCCCCACAATGAGCCCCCCAACCCGCCAGACTGGCATCAGTCAAGACAGGAACCCACTGCAGCTGCTAAAGAGGCATGTCCGCGGTTAAATGTTCTGGGCGAAGCCACCAGCGAAGAGACTCCCTGACACTCCCCGGACAGGATAGACATTTGGTCAGAGTCCTCCTGGTGGGACCAACGACGTAGTAAGGATCTCTGCAAAAGGCGCATGTGCGCTCTCACCCATGGCACTACCTCCAGAGCGGCTGCCATCGTCCCCAGCACCTGAAGATACTGCCAGGCAGTTGGCACTGAGCACTTCAAAAAACTGCGCACCAAGAGACGAAGTTTTTGGGCTCGGTGATCCGGCAGAAACACTGAACCCACCCGCGTGTCGAACCGAACCCCCAAATACTCCAGAACCAGCGAGGGCACCAGTTGGCTCTTGGCTACACTGACTACCCAACCGAGACTCTCTAGTAACGGGCACCACTCTGGCTGTAGCCCGTACAATCTCAGTCCTGGAATTTGCTCAGATTAGCCAGTCGTCGAGATAAGGGTGTACTAACATTCCCTCTTTGCGAAGAGCCGCCACCACCACCACCACCAAGGTGGTGAAGGTGCGCGGAACTGTTGCGAGACCAAACAGCAATACCTGGAACTGAAAATGTCCCTGAGGCACCACAAAAAGAAAAACATTGATGATCTGGCCTGATCGGAATGTGCAGATATGCTTCGGTGAGATCGAGAGACGTCAAGAATTCTCCCTTTCGCAGTTTCATGATAACTGAATGCAAAGTTTCCATGTGAAAATGTGGTACCCAAAGACAGCGGTTTACTCCCTTGAGGTCCAGAATTGGACGAAAGGACCCATCTTTCTTGGGAACCACGAAATAAATGGAGTATCGACCGCCGCCACATTGCTCTCGAGGGATAGAGACTACTGCTCCCCGCTGAAGTAGTCGAGACAGTGTTTCCGCCACCGCCACTGCTTTGTTTTGCCCCCTGCACGGAGACAGAAGAAAGGAATCAGCCACCGGCAGGGCAAATTTGAGCGCATACCCCTCGCAAATGACTTCCAACACCCAACGGTCAGATGTTATCTGGACCCAGGCTGGGAGAAAATCCTGTAGCAGACCTCCCACGAGTTGAACCTCTGCCTGGGTCCACCTCAATTCTGAGGAAGAGGAACTAGCGAAACCTCTGCCCGCTCCTCAAAATCCCCTGAACGCCTGATCGCAAGAGGGAAACCTCCCCCTTTGGAAACACCGGAAATCCCACACCTGACCTCGCGAGGGAGTTGCCGTCTGACCTGGCTTTGGCTTATCCTCTGACAAGCAACATCCTTTAGCTTCCCCCGAATCCTTGACCAACTCGTCGAGGTCCTCCCCGAACAACAGTTTCCCCTTGAAAGGAAGCTTGCTAAGCCGTGACATGGAGGAACTGTCCGCTGCCCAATTCCATAGTCAAAGGTAATGGCGGGCCGCGACGAGCAACACCATGCTATTAGCCAGACCCCTGATGAGGTCATAGTGCAGATCTGTCAGGTAAGCCGCTCCAGATTCAAGTCTAGTTACGTCTGCCACGTGTTCTTGAGTCTGTTCTCCTGGAAGCTGGAGCCGCTGCAACCAGCGGAGACAGACTCTTGCTACCCAAGCTCCACAAATGGACGCGTGAAGGGACAATGCATTGACCTCGAAAGCCTGCTTCAACAAGGAGTCTAATTTCCAGTCCTGTCCATCCTTCAGGGCAGCACTGCCCTCTACCGGAATGGTCATCTTCTTGGTGACTGCCGATACAACTCACGCTCTTGGTCTGACAAGGGATAGAGACGAGTCATGGACCTAACACCCCTTAGATCTGCCTCTGGTAGGTCCCACTCATCCTGAATCATCTGCCTGACCACCCGGTGAACCGGAAAAACTGCCTGCGTCCTGGATGAGAGGATCCTCCACTGCCTCATCCTCGGCCGGAGGAACCACCGCCAGGTTGAGAGCTTGAAGTGACTCTGTAATTAAAGCTGGCAGTTCCTCCCTACGAAAAACTTGGATGATCCTAGCCTGGTCTTCAGGCTCTAGAATCTCACCTTCCTCAAGTTCCTCCCCGCCTGCCTCTGGCTCTATCTCAAAATCATCCTCTTCTAGCCAGTCAGATAACAGCTGTTCCTCCACAGACCGAGCCCTCTTAGCTGGGCCCACTGCCAAGGTTTCAACCTTCTCCACTGAGGTGCGGCCCCCCCCGCCCCGCACTGGTAACTGAGAGATCCGCAGCGGCACCCTACTGGCGCAAACAAAAGGCCTGATGCAATAAAAGAACAAACTCTGGAGAAAATCCCACCAGGGCCCTGCTCCCCACGACCGGAGGGACAGAAGGCCCTGGGGCCATCAGGGCAGTTACTCGTGGAGAGACCGGAGACTCCAACAGAGTACTCACCTCCATAGAGGCCTGGGTCCCTTGCCCAGCCGCAGATGTCACTTCTTTAGACTTATCCTGAAGCTCCTGCTCCATGTTAAGTGTTTCAGCTGCACAGCCGCGGCACACTCCAGCGTCTGACACTGTTCCATCCCGGGTACAGCAGACGAGACACTGCGGACGCGAAGGCATTAGCTCAAAAAACCTCTGCTCCTAAAAAAACAAAACAAAAAAAAAACCAGTAAAGGAACAGAGCAAAAAAACAAACAACTGGCTGAGGCAAAAACCTCTTCAGGAAAAAAAATGCAAGAAAATAAAACACACTCCTTTAACAACTTCTCTCTCTGCTGTTAAAAAAACTGCTATAGCCCGAATAAAAAACATAAGAATAATAGCAATAAGTTAATTATGTTGCAAGATACAGCCCATTGCTGAGAAAAAAAAACAAAAAAAAATAACTGATAAAGACAGCGATTACTGAAGAAAAACGCGGCAACAAGGCCACGTAGCGGTTAGCAACAGAAAAGGAAAAAAAAAAAGAAATTACACTTACCTGGTAATTGTTCCTGGAGGAACTCCAGTTTAGTCCTCTACCTCTGGGATGTATCAGAGCAGTAATCACTGGGAGGGTCCTTTCCAGCCGGATCGCAACACCGCCGATCTGAAACAAGCATCATTCACCGCCATAACATCCAGCCGGTAGTGTTTCCTGAAAGTATGAAGAGAAAACCAAGTGGCTGCTCTACATATCTCCACTGGCGAAACTAAACCGTGTTCTGCCCATAACGTTGCCTGCGCCCTAGTAGAGTGGGTTCGCAACCCCATCGGTGCCTGCCGCCCTTGCAAGAGATAGGCTGATGCAATTGCTTCCCGGATCCATCTGGAAATAGACGCCTTAGACGCCGCCTCCCCTTTACGGGGGCCTCCGAACAGTACGAACAGACGGCCAGACCTACGAAAGACCTCTGAAACTTTTAAGTATTGTTGCAATACTCTTCTCGTCCAACCGAAGACGACTGTCCGGTCCGCTGTCCTCTGCGGAACTCAAAACTGGAAGAGACACAGCTTGATTCAAGTGAAACGGAGATACCACCTTAGGTAAAAATGAAGGAACCGGGCGCAACACCACCTTTTCTCTAGAAAAGGACAAAAACGGCTCCCGACACGATAACGCCTACAGTTCCGACACTCTCCGCGCCGAACAAATGGCCACCAAGAACACTGTCTTTAACGTTAAATCTTTACCAGAAGCCTGGTGCAGGGGCTCAAATGGCTGTTCAAATGAAGCACCAGGGGCATCAAATGACTTCATTTAATGCCCCTAGCACCAAATTAAGATCCCAAGAAGGAACCAAAATTCTGTGAGCGGGTCGTAACCGCGACACTGCCTTAAGAAACCGTACCACATTGCTGTGATCCCCCAGAGCCACATCTTGGATCTTACCTCTATAGCACGCCAGCGCAGCCAGCTGCACTCTTAAGGAACTGGCCGCCAGGCCTTTCTCAAAGCCATCCTGCAGAAAACTTAACACGCCCGACACCGACACTGTAGCAGCCCGAAGTTGTTTCCGGGAACACCAGTCCTCAAAGATATGCCATATGCGAATATATGCGAGGGAGGTAGGATTTTTTCCTCGCTCGAAGCAAGGTCGCAATAACCATCGCCGAATAGCCCTTCTTCTTTAACCTTGCCCTTTCAATGGCCAAACCGTAAGTGAGAACCAATCCACCTGAGTAATGCAGAGTGGACTCTGCAGCAGCAGATCGCCGCATAGTGGCAATCTCCAAGGGTCTCCGTCCAACAACAGAATGAGATCGGCATACCACGGCCTCCTTGGCCAATCCGGAGCCACTAAAAGCACCCTTCCGCGATGGGCTTCGATGCACTGCACCACTCGTCCTATGAGCGCCCATGGCGGGAACACCTATAGGAGACCCAAAGTCGGCCACGGCTGAATCAGAGCGTCTATCCCCTCTGACATCCTTTCTCGCCGCCTGCTGTAAAAACAACTTGTCTTTGCCGAAAGAAAGGTCGCCATGAGGTCCATAATCGGCGGACCCCATCTGCGGACTATCTGAGCAAACACCTGCGGATGGAGCTCCCACTCTCTGGCATCCACCCGAACCCTGCTGAGAAAGTCTGCCGTCACATTGTCCCGACCTGCAATGTGAGCTGCCGATATGGCTAGGAGGCGAGGTTCCACCCAATTGAACAATGCCTCTGCTTCTTGTGCCATGGCCACACTTCCCGTGCCCCCTTGCCGGTTGATGTAGGCCACCATCGCGGAATTGTCGGAGAACACATGAACAGCCCAGCCCTTCACCGCGACCTCAAAAGATTGAAGCGCCAACACCACCACGCGCAACTCGAGCCGGTTGATGGACCATTCACTCTCCTCTCCTGACCAGACCCCTTGAGCGACCAGATCTCCGCAGTGCACCCCCCAACCTGCGAGACTCGCATCTGATAACAGCGGAAGCCACTGCAGCTGTTCCAAGGGAGACCTGCTGTTAGGTGCTGCGGCACCATCCACCACCGAAGGAACTTCTGGGCTCAGAGAGGACAAGGGAGACGCTTGCTCAGAGAATCGTTCTGATGAGACCAACGGCTCAATAGCGCTTTCTGCAGTGGCCGCATGTGAAACCTGGCCCAAGGCACCACCTCCAAAGTTGCTGCCATCGTGCCCAGCACCTGAAGGTAACTCCAGGCCGACGGCGCCAGAATGGACAGGAACTGGCACACCAGCTGTCGTAGCGCTTGAGCTCTCCGTTCCGGCAAGAACACCACTCCCTTCTGGGTGTCGAAACGCACCCCGAGGTATTCGAGAACCTGCGTTGGACATAACCGACTCGGCCGAATTGACCATCCAACCGAGACTTTGTAGGAACTGCACCACCTTGTCCGTAACCTGCCTGCTCTTGACCTCGGATTTCGCCTGAATCAGCCAGTCATCGAGGTACGGGTGCACTAAGACGCCATCCTTCCACAACGCCGCCGCCACGACCACCATGACCTTTGTGAAGGTGCGCAGCGCCATTGCCAGACCAAAGGGCAACGCCTGAAAGTGGTAATGCCCCCAAGGCAAGGGAAACCTGAGAAACCTCTGGTGGGCTTCCCTGATGGGGATGTGCAGGTAAGCCTCTATGAGATCTAGTGACGTCAAGAACTCTCCTTGCCATACCGCCACAATGACTGACTAACGTTTCCATGTGGAAATGCGGGAATCGAAGACAGCGATTTACCCCTTTGAGATCCAAGATAGGCCGGAAGGAACCGTTTTTCTTTGGCACCACAAAATAAATGGAGTAGCGACCTGTGCCGTATTCCGCCCGGGGCACCGGCGACACTGCCCCCAACAGCAATAGCCGATTGAGCGTCTGATGAACTGCTAGAGTTTTGTGGCAGCCCTTGCAGGGCGAGAGAACAAACGAATCTAGTACCGGCTGAGCCAACTCCAGGGCATAGTCGTCTCGGATAATTTCCAACACCCATTGGTCAGACGTTATTTGGGTCCAGGCCTGAACGAACCCCCGAAGTCTCCCTCCTATCAGAGTAGCCCCCACCTGGACCCACCTCACTTCATTGTGGCTTCCGAGCTGCCCCCACCCAGGTGGCTGCGAAACCTCGACCTGCTCCTCGAAACCCACAAAACCCCTGCACTCTCGAAGCGAATATTCATCTTTGAAAACCTCCTAAGCGAGAAGCACAAAATCTCCTGAAATCTCTAAACTGCCCTCTCGAAGTCGGACCGGACTTTCCCGGTTTAGGCTTGTCCTCAGGTAGCCTACCACCTTTAGACTCTCCCAAGTCCTTAACCAGTTTGTCCAGATCTTCCCCAAACAACAATTGGCCTTTAAAGGGCAGTCTACTGAGACAGGCTTTAGAGGAACCGTTGGCTGCCCAATTCTGTAGCCACAAAGACCGCCGGGCGGCCACCAATGAGGCCATACCATTTGCCAATGCCCTGATAAGGTCATAATGCACATCAGCCAGGTACGCCGACCCAGACTCGAGTTGTGTGACTTCCATCAAACTCTTGTTCCATTTGGGTAGCCTGCCTTAAACGCTGCGACCACCGGAGACAAGCTCTGGCCACCCAGGCCCCTCAAATGGTCACTTGCAAGGCTAATGCATTAATCTCGAAAGCTTGCTTCAAGAAACCATCCACCTTCCGGTCTTCCACATCCTTCAAGGCCGCACTACCTTCCACTGGGATTGTCGTCTTCTTTGTAACCGCAGACATGGCTGCGTCGACCCGTGGAGAACAGAGCCTCTCTTTATCCTTGTCCGCCAAGGGATATAGCCTTCTCATGGTCCTGACTCCGCACAAGCCCATTTCGGTTGGATCCCATTCGTCCTGAATCATGCGGTCTACCACACGCTGCCATAGGAAATTCCAACCCTGTGCCGGATGGCGTACTTAGCAGGCACTCCGCTTCAGGTGCTACCTCAAGGGTATCCGGGACTGCGTTGTCCTCCATTTGCTTTTCCACGATGGTGGAAACCGCAGCGCTGCCCCGGCAGATGCCGGTGTCCCCAACTGTGCCTCTGCGCAATCCACAAACAACGCACTGAGGGCGAGCTGGCATGAGCAGAACAAAGTGCCAATAACACAGACCCCCTGTCCGTTTTATTATTTATTTTATTAATTTATTTTTCCTGTTGTCTCTGATGTCTATTCACTTAGTATCTATATCCTCTGCAAAAACATCAGTCACAGGGCCTAGCACCAAAACCGCGATAAATAAAGCAAGCAAAGAAAAAAGGGAACCCGTCACCCCCCCCCCCCCAGGAAACCCTCCAACTGAGCCCTGGACTATCCGGCCTGCAATGCCGGTCAGGCCGCAGTGCAGAGCGCGCCACGCGGCTACATGAGCTCCTCCAAAATGGCCACTGGTGTAAAAGAGCTTTGGCGCCAATACCGCTGCAGTACTCGCGCCCGCTCCAGAGACCCACGTTCGACCTGCCGGACGGCGCTGTGTCCCGGTCTGGCCTGGGAGCCCCCTCCGAACCTACCGTTGGGTGTCTGCCCTGCCAGCCGTGACGTCGCTCAGCCCGGAAAGCGACACTCGCAGCGAGGGCAAGTCTGCCGGGTGGAACACTGATAGCTGAGAGACAGCGCACCGCGGACAACACCAGCTGGCGAAAAGTGAAGCTGAACTCATCAGAGCTCTCCCCCGTACCATCTAGGGGGAGAGCTCTATGTCCACCACTAATCCAGTCAAGGCAGAGCAGGAAAGTAAAGACAGAAAGGCAAGTTGTTTTGTTTTGGTTTTTTGTTTTGTTTTGTTTTATTATTTTTAAAGACACAGCACCCTCAGGGAAACCAAAATAAAATAAGATACAGGGGAACAAAGACATTTGAAATTTAGGAAACTAAACTACACTATGCTGCTCCTGATCCATTCCTTGAGTGAGTCCAGCACCTAGGCTCACTAAGTCCTCCTGCTGCATAGAGACTTGACACACTGGGGTTGATGGGAGATGGCAGCAGACTACATCCAGTGATGTCACAAGTTCTGACATGCCCAGTCTCCAAGTTGCAGGAGGAGGTTCACTACCCAGTGGTAGAGGACTAAACTGGAGGGACGATCAGGAATGAGCTCTGCAAGAGGCAGCAGGCCGCAAGTGAATGGCCCTCTCCGTTTCCCTACTGACAGGACTCACCTCCGGGATATCGGGCCCCAGAAAACCACTCTAAGAACAAACCCAGCAGCAGCGATTATGCCGGTAAAAGTCAGAGTGCTGGCAGGTAGAGCAGTGATAAACCCACCAACGGCTCCTTTCCCGCTGACAAGATCAGGAGCCGTCCGGGTAAGGTGAAGGGCAGTCAGCACTAGAGCTCCCCTTCATACAGACAAGGAGGGGAGTGAAGAAGGGAAACAAACGATCGCAGACATGATAGCAGAGGGAGAGAGTCTCCTCATGATGCCAAAACACCCCCCCCCCCCCCTCATCTGACCTTAGATTTCTTTTTTTTTCTACAGCAAGCTTAAACAACTGCTTCCCAAAGAAATAAAGCCCCATAGGAGATATAAATCAACTCAAAACACCTAACTACACCACTGAAATGCTCCTTATTTGTTACTCCAGTGAGCCCAGCACCTAGGCTCACTACCACCTCCAGCTGCTTGGAGACTGAGCACACTGGGAGCTGGTGGGAGGTGCCAGCAGTATGTGCGCAATTGACTTCATAATTTGACATGCCCAGTCTCCAAGCTGTGAGAGGAGATGCACTACCCAGAGGTGCGGGACTGGACTGGAGGGACGATAAGGAAGAACACAATTACGATATCCCAATCTGGTCTGAGGTCAAATACCTTGGTGTGACGCTAGACCGGAGGCTGAACTTCCAAACCTATATTAGGAAAGCAACTGCAGCAACAAACCAAAGAATGAAGATCCATCATAACCTCTGCCTGTTATTAAACCATAGTCTATTCTGCACCGTTTGCCAAGCAATCACCCCCCATTTGGACTATTGTAATTCTATACTTCAAGGCCTACCAAAATGTGCATTCCTCCCCTTACAAATTGCCCAAAACTCTGCAGCTCGCATGATCTCAGACACCTAAACATGAGCATATCACCCCAGTCTTGAGAGAGCTACACTGGCTAACCATCTAAGCATGCATAAAATACAAATCAATCATGAACACATTTAAGAGCATACACAATATAACTGCTGGCTGCTTACGGTCACTAATACACACAACCTTGGACAACAGAACAAGAAGAGACCAAAACACAAACCTACTTAAAATTCCCAAGCATAAAACCCCCAGCACGCAAGAAAGCGTAGCTACTCACCTGTAACAGGTGATCTCCGGGAAAAGCAGGAATTTAGTTCTCACATATGGGTATCATCAGTACCGACGAAGAATGCGCGGGAACGCTCCGCACCGTCCAATAGGAATGCTTTTGAGAGCATCCCACAGCAAATGCGTGCTGCCTTCCCGCCTCTGTACCTCTCTCACTTCAGTTGAGTTTATAGCTGATACCAAAGGAGAGAAGTAGAGAAAGAGAGAGATAGAGACAACTCCTAGGGGAGATGGGTGGGTTGTGAAGACTAAATTCCTGCTGTTCCCGGAGATCACCTGTTATAGGTGAGTAACTACGCTATCTCCAGGAACAAGCAGGAATGTAGTCTTCACATATGGGAACTCCCCAGCTGAAAGATGCCAAGAGGTGACCCCAGCAAGCTGAGAACCCAGGTGAGATGGGTCATGCTTCCTCCCATGGACCTCTGGTATCCAAACCGTGAATGGTGGGTAGGAGTTGTATTATGGACGAGATGCTGAAGAACAGCCTGGCCAAACGAGGCATCCCAACGGGAGTCCTTGTCTAAGCAGTAGTGGGCTGTGAAGGTGTATACCGAAGCCCAAGTGGCTGCTCTACAGATGTCATCAATGGACACAGAACGAAGGTTAGCCATTGAGGCTGCCATTGCTCTCACATCGTGAGCTGTGACATGGCCCTCAAGAGAAAATCCTTTACTCTGATAAGTATAGGATATGCAATCTGCAATCCAATTTGACAGAGTTCTTTTGGAAACTGGAAGTCCCAAATGACTAGAGTCAAAAGCCACAAAAAGCTGAGAAGATTTTCTATGTGGCTTAGTTCTTTGGAGATAAAAGGCTAAGGCTCTTTTACAATCCAATGTGTGACGATTCCTTTCCGCACTAGAGGCATGAGGCCTAGGGAAGAATATAGGAAGATAAACCGACTGGTTTAAATGGAAAGGCGAAACCACCTTTGGCAGAAAGTGAGAATGAGTCCTGAAGACTACTTTATCATGGTGGAACCTTGTATAAAGAGGGTCAGCTACTAACGCCTGTAGTTCACTAATGCGTCTTGCAGAAGTGATGGCAATTAGGAAAATAAACTTTCCATGAAAGAAACTTTAGGTCTGAAGTGGCTAAAGGTTCAAAGGGCAGTTTCATAAGCTGACCAAGAACAAGATTCAGATCCCATGCCACTGGTGGTGGTTTAATGGGAGGTTTTGTTAAGAGTAGGCCTCTCATAAATCTTGATACAAGTGGATGAGAGGAAATAGGTTGTCCATCGAAAGGTTTATGAAAACCAGCAATAGCACTAAGATGGACTCTCAATGAATTGGTCTTTAGAGCAGAAGTTGATAATTGGAGGAGATACTCCAGTAGTGACTACAGGTACCAAAAGGGGGCTAAGTCCCTTTTGTGAACACCAAACAGAGAACCTTTTCCACTTAAAAGCATAGGAACCTCTTTTGGAAGGTTTTCTGGAATCCAGAAGGATATCCTTTACTTGTTAAGAAGGTTAATATCCTGGAATTCTAGGTTTTCAGTAACCAGGCCCTGAGATGTAGGGACTAGGGATTGGAATGCAGTAAGCATCCGTCCTCCTGAGACAGAAGAGCATTCCCCAACTCCAGAGGAGTGGTTTGAGAGAGATGTAGAAGAAGAGGATACCACGTTTGTCGTGATCAACGTGGAGCTATGAGTATCATACGAACTCTGTCTCTCTGGAGTTTGAATAAAATTTTGGGAATGGGTGGGAAGGCATAGAGGAAGTCCTGACCCCAGTGGAGTAGGAAAGCATCTCTTGCCTGACAGTTGTGAGCCGGGATTCTGGAACAGATTCGGGAAGTTTGGCATTTTGTGGACCTGCAAAGAGGTCTATATCTGGTGTTCCCTAGATTTGAAATACTTGAGCAAACTGGTATGAGTGGAGGGACCACTCGTGTGGCAGCAGTATTTGACCGAGTCTGTTTGCCCATAAGTTTTGAATGCCCGGAAGGTATATATAGAAACAGAAATATGATGACAGAAAAAGACCATATGGCCTATCTAGTCTGTCCTTCCATATCAACAACTACAACAGTCCCCTTTTTACCTTTAGAGATCCTCTGTGTTTGTCCCATGCTTTTTTGAATTCAGTTACTGTCCTCATCTCTACCACCTCCACTGGGAGACTATTCCACGGATCCACTACTCTTTCTGTAAAGAAATATTTCCGCATATCACTCCTGAATCTATCTCCCTTCACCCTCATCCCATGTCCCCTCGTAGCAGAACTTGCTTTCAAATGAAAGAGGCTCTCTCCCTGAACATTTATGCCACGGAGGTATTTAAACATCTCAATCATATCACCTCTATCCCGCCTTCCCTCTAAGGTGTACATATTAAGATCCTTCAGTCTGTCCTCATATGCTTTATAATGAAGAACACTAATCATTTTAGTAGCCACCCTCTGCACCGACTCCATCCTGTTCACATCCTTTTGAAGGTGCGGTCTCCAGAATTACACACTATACTCCAAATGAGGTCACACCAAAAACTTATACAGAGGCATTATCACCTCCTTTTTTCTGCTAGCCATTCCTCTCCATATGCACCCAAGCATCCTTCTAGCTTTTGCCGTCAGCTTTTATTTATTATTTATTTATTTATTTTATTTATATTCTTTTATATACCTCGCTATTCTGCATCAGTGCGGTTTACATTGAACAAACTGAAATTACATTGAACAGGGCATTATAACTTGGAGATAACTATTTTACAGGGAACATGGGCCATGGAGGGTTAAGTGGCTTGCCCAAGACCACAAGGAGCACCTGTGGGACTAGAAAACCCAGTCCTTCCGGCCCAAGGTTGCTGTCCTCTAGTGGGATTTGAACCCCCGACCTTCCGGCCTGAAGTAACTTGCCCCAACCACTAGGCCACTCCTCCACTCCACTTTTCGACCTGTTTAGCTACTTTAAGATCATCAGACACAACCACGCCTAGGTCCCGCTCTTCTTTAGTGGACGAAAGTACTTCACCCCCTATACTATATTGCTCCCTTGGATTGCTGCAGCCCAAATGCATGACCTTACATTTTTTAACATTAAATCTCAGCTGTCAAATTCTAGACCATTCTTCAAGCTTAGCTAGATCCCTCCTCATGTTATCTACACCTTCCTGAGTGTCTACGCTATTGCAGATTTTGGTATCATCTGCAAAGAGGCAAACCTTACCAGACAGCCCTTCCGCTATATCACTAACAAAGATGTTAAAAAGAATCGGATCAAGGACAGATCCCTGGGGCACACCACTGGTAACCTCCTTCTCAGAATGAGCTCCATTTACCTGTACCCTTTGTCGTCTCCCACTCAACCAATTTCTAACCCAAGCAGTAACTTTAGGGTCCATCCCTAGGGTGCTCAGTTTGTTTATAAGTCGCCTGTGAGTAACAGTGTCAAAGGCTTTACTGAAATCTAAATACACCACATCTAGGGCTCTCCCTCGGTCCAACTCCCTGGTCACCCAGTCAAAGAAATCAATCAGATTTGTCTGACAAGACCTGCCTCTGGTGAATCCATGCTGCCTCGGATCCTGTAATCCGCTGGACTCCAGAAACCTCACTATTTTCTCTTTCAGCAGCGTTTCCAATAATTTACTCACCACCGAAGTTAAACTAACCGGCCTGTAGTTTTCAACCACATCCTTACTTCTGCTTTTGTGTAAAGGCACCACATGAGCCTCTCTCCAGTCCTTTGGCACCACTCCCGACTCCAACTAGGCATTGAAAAGGTCAGTCAGTGGAGCTGCTAGAACGTCCCCAAGTTCCCTCAGTATTCTAGGGTGTATCCCATCCGGTCCCATCGCTTTGTCTACTTTAAGTTGAGCTAGTTTCTCACGAACACAGTCTTCTGAAAATTGTTCAAGATGTCCCTCGCTTCTTTTCCTGTTTGTAGGTGTTTTCTGAGGTCCTGCTCCTGGTTCTTCATCTGTGAACACAGAACAGAAATATTTGTTCAGCAATTCCGCTTTATCCTTATCAGCTTCTATATATTTCTCCCCTACACCCTTGTCTGACAATACCACTTTTGCCCTTCCTCTTCTCACTAATATATCTGAAAAATGTCTTTTCCCCCCATTTTATTGCATTGGCTATTTCCTCCTCTTTTTGAATCTTTGCCTTCCTGACTTCTTTGCTAGCTTCTCTAAGTTTTTCCAAATACATATGCCTGTCTTCCTCTCTCTGTGATCTCTTGTATTTCATGAAGGCCTCCCTCTTTTTCTTCATTTGAAGCTACTTCTTTCGAAAACCATAGCGGTCTCCTTTTCCTTTTACCTTTATTTACTATTTTAACAGAAAGGTTGGTTGCCCTTAAAATATTCCCTTTCAGTTTTGCCCACTGTTTTTCTACATCCTCCAGCTGTTCCCATCCCACTAACGACCCTGAGGTATTGGCCCATCTTGGCAAAGTTAGCAAACAGGTGAATTTGGAACTCTCAGGCGAGGGCCCACAGTCGCAAAGCTTCGTTGCATAGCGACAGAGAGCCTGTTCCGCCTTGCTTGTTCACATAGAACATAGCTACCTGATTGTCGGTTTGGACCAGAACTGTTTTGTTGCTGAGATGGGTCTGAAAGACTTGAATAGCATTGAAAATGGCTCTCAGCTCTAGGAGGTTTATGTGAAGGGAAACCTCCTGCGAGGTCCAAAGACCCTGAGTGGAAAGATCATGCAAGTGGGCCCCCCAACCCATCTTGGACGCATCTGTTCTTAGGGTGGCCTGATATAGAGGCTGCTGGAAAGGAGAGCCTACGAGGAGGTTTTCTATAGATTGCCAGCATTGCAGGGACAAAATCAGGTGTGTGGTGTTTCTGATCTTGTCCATTAACTTTACCCGAGGCCTGTGACCATTGAGAGGATAGGGTCCACTGGGCTGCTCACATGTGGAGGCAAGCATAGGGAACCACATGGACAGTGGATGCCATGTGTCCTAGAAGCATTTCTCGAGCAGTAAGGAACACCTTCATAGATGCTTCAGATGCCAGATGTATTATTCGTAGACAGCGTGGCTGTGGCAGGAAAGCCTTTGACTGCCATGTGTCTACACAAGCCTCTATGAATTTGAGAGATTGAGAGGGGATGAGATGAGATTTTGGGAGGTTTATGACCAGTCCAAAGTATTGAAGAATTCTCAATGCTCGAGAAAGAGCGAGGCTGGCCTCTGGAGCTGTCGATGCTCGAATGAGCCAATCGTCTAAGTAAGGGAAAGCGAATATTCCCAGAGTCCTCATAAATGCTGCTACCACTGCCATGCATTTTGTGAAGACTCTTGGAGCAGAGGCCAATCTGAAAGGAAGAACTCTACCGGAAGTGTCTTCCATAGACTAGGAATCGAAGGAACTTTCTGTGATCTGAGTGGATGAGAATATGCGTGTATGCATCTCTTAGATCTAGAGAACATAGCCAGTCCTGACTTTGAAGGTATGGTAGGAGTGTCCCGAGGGAGATCATTTTGAACTTTTCTTAGAACAAATATTTGTTTAATTCTCTGAGGTCTAGTATAGGCCTGTGTCCCCCTGTCCTCTTTGGGATAAGAAAAAAGGGGGAGTAAAACCCTGTCCCCTGTTGGGGTATGGGTACTTCTTTGATTGCTCCTTGAGCAAGAAGTGATGTTACTTCCTGCCACAAGAGGTTGGTCTCAGTAACCCTTCGGCGTTATTGTGCAGACTCTTGCCAATGCACAAAAAATAGCCTAGTAACATCAATGACCTTCTGTTAAAAGCTAGTGCAACTGAACTAAGTGGGCAGTTTCTATTTTTAATTTGTTGTTATTGTTATTTCTCAAACACATCTCCCACATGTTATTGTTGTTATTTCTCAAACACATCTGGTTTTTTGGCTCGAATGAGTAGAGTGTGGTGTTTGGAAACACAGGTTTTGAATTTAGAGCCATAATAAGCGTGGGCAGCTGTTCCGCACTACGCATTTTGTAATGACCGATCCCCTGAAGAAACCAATATAGTGAAACGCAAGATCGGTACCGGGGAATGGCGTCGGGATTTGAAGTATAACATAGCTGTGAGCTGAGAACAGTGGAGCTAAGTAACACTCTTCTTACGTTTATGGGAGATGTGTTTGAGAAATAACAGCAACAACAACAAATTAAAAATAGAAACTGCCCACTTAGTTCAGTTGCACTAGCTTTTAACAGAAGGTCATTGATGTTACTAGGCTATTTTTTGTGCATTGGCAAGAGTCTGCACAATAACGCCGAAGGGTTACTGAGACCTTCTTAGTAAATAGTTCCTCCTTTGAAGAAAAACATTTTTTGGATACGTTTTGAGCCTTTTGCTTCTCTCTTGGTTAATAATGAACGATTACATTTTATTGGTAGTTTAAGCGTTCTGAATCAGACCAGTAATTTTGTGGCTTCACAAGAGGTTGGTGGCAGGGGCCTGAGAATTGAACTGTTTTATTATTGTAGGTGGGGGCAAGTTGAGAAAATGAAGCTTGTACCCCAATCGTACAATGGACAGAGTCCAGTTTTCTGATATTATTTGTTGCCATCTTTTGGCAAAATAGCATAGTCTTCCTGGAATGGTTAAGGGTTCAGGACCTTTCAGGGGCAGAATGACTAAGTTCTCTAGGTAGAAGTCAAAGACCCTGAGGGGGCTGGGTCTGTTGGGCTGGTTGAGCTCTTTGAGCTTGCGGCTTTCTTTGCTGTCTGTTCTGTTGTTGCCCCTTCTGGGGAACATGAAGCGGACAGTGGCTTTGATGGGTGTAAGATTGGTAAGGCTTCTTTTGCTTACTGAAAAAGGGTTTTTTGAATGTTTTCTTCATTGCTGGGTTGGCTGTAGACTTTGATAGTCTGTTCAAGGTGGTATTTTCAGATTCAAGCTGATTAGTCTTGTCTTGCCAAAGAGATTTTCTCCTGTGCAAGGAATGTTTCCCAGCTTTTCTTGCACCCACTGTTCTAAGTCTGATGTTTGAAGCCAAGCAATACAACATGCTCCTATGGATATAGCAGAGGTTCTGCTAATACATTCAAAGCAAATCAAAGGTAGCACGGTTCATGAATTTAGAAACATTCTGGGCGTGCTTGACCAGAATAAAGGTAGACTGCTCTTTTTTCCTCAAAGACACAAGGGCTAATGAGCTCTAAGTCTTTTGTGACTTCTTCAGGAACATTCCCATATAAAGAATGTAGGAACTGATCCTGGCTGAAAGCATGGAGGATTAGAAGAATGTGTTTTAGCACTCTTGATCCTTCGCATGGCCGATTCCACTACCACTGAATGGTGTGGTAACTGAGATTTTTGAAAACCAGGACAATCTGGCACTCGGTACATCATGTCAAGGCGTCGGGAATATGAAGATATAGTTAAAGGAGTTTCCCACATTCTCAACATTACATCATGTAAGATCTTGTGAATGGGAAGCATAGCTGCCTCCTTGGGAGCCATAGGGTATTGTAGAATTCTTAATTCTTCTACCCTAGGTTCCTTTTCTGGAATCACAGTGATTGCAAGACCCTTTGCTAAATCATGTATGAAATCCTGGAAGGACATATCTTCTGGAGGAAACATCCTGCGTTAAGGAGACGCAGTTGAATCATCTAGTAGGTTCGCTCTGGTACCGGTAGAATCGTCAGAGTCATCGGAATTGGAAGACTCAAAGGCAGTTTGTACCGGGTGCTCCTGTAACGCATGGTATCAGTACTGCTCAAAGTCGGTACCGAAATGTCTCGGTTCCTGATCCCAGATATAGACTCAAGGCTCAGCATGGGGGGGGAAGCAGTCCTGTCGAAGCAGGTACTGTCGGTACCGGTACCGATGTCAATACCGATACCTGTTGAACAGTCTGTAGCTATCTTAGCGGTACCGAATCTGCTAAGAGGGATGCTAAGAGTGGAGGAGAGGCCTATTGGTTGGGGCAAGGTACTTAAGGCCGGAAGGTCGGGGGTTCAAATCCCACTAGAGGACAGCAACCTTGGGCCGGAAGGACTGGGGTTTCTAGTCCCACAGGTGCTCCTTGTGGTCTTGGGCAAGCCACTTAACCCTCCATAGCCCATGTTCCCTGTAAAATAGTTATCTCCAAGTTATAATGCCCTGTTCAATGTAATTTCAGTTTGTTCAATGTAAACCGCACTGATGCAGAATAGCACGGTATATAAGAGAATATAAATAAATAAATAAAATGCTAGACTGCGTTCAATAGCGAGGATTCTCTTGTCCATCGCTCCTGCCAATGCCTGGGTGGTGGTACCGGTGGAAGCAGCTACGACCCCAGAACATGGCACCAGTAGTTCTGCAGTGGTGGAAGCCTCTGGAACATCCTGGAGCCCCGTTAGTGCTTTGGAGCCCAAAGACTCCCGCCGGGGCTGTTTTGCCGGTGAACTATCCTCGAGGGAAACGCCAGTGGCATCTCGATACTTTGAAGGAGATTTACCCTTTGAGGACCGGCCAGTCTTAGAAGACTTAAGTTTAGTTATCTGAGATCCATGGGAGGAAGATGAAGCCCTGGAAGACGTCGATGCAAGTGACATCGTATCCACGGCAAAAAGCGTACCGAGTTTTGCAGTTCTATTCTGCAGGCCTCTCTTGGTCATCCTTGTGCAGGAGAGACACTCCGATGGACAATGTTCAGGACCTAAACATTTTAGACACCAATCATGGGTGTCGATGACAGAAATGGTACCGCCACACTTTGAGCATTTTTTGAAACCACTAGCTGGTTCCTCCATGCTTGAAGAAAAGTGGGCCTAATGCTCAAAATGGTGCCTAGCACCAGAAAGAGGGGAAAGACCCCTGAAGAAAATACAAGTTTGTTTGGGTTTTTTTTAGAAAGAAAGAAGAACCGGCGGTACCGGTAGGCGTCGAGTGAAGGCAGACGCGACCACAAAAAACAAAGAATAAAAGGAAATTTTCTGCAGTGACAGGGTACACGTCCTGTCGGCTCCGCGGAAAATGAAGAACTGAAGTGAGAGAGGTACAGAGGTGGGAAGGCAGCACGCGTGCGCTGTGGGATGCTCCCAAAAGCATTCCTATTGGACGCTGGGGAGCATTCCCGCGTGGGCTCCGTCGGTACCAACGAAACCCATATGTGAAGACTATATTCCTGCTTGTTCCTGGAAATATATGCCAACGCACATTCTCATTTATGGTCCAACCTTATGATATTCCCTTCCAAGCAACATAAGGGCAGCAAAAAAACTTGGAGTTCGGCAAGAAGCTTAACACACACATTTTCCAAGAATTTTATAGAATGGACACGTAACATTTTACCGCACAGCCAAACAATCCCCAATTACACTCAGAACTCGACCTCCTGTTGACTCACACTTTAAATAAGTTCAACTGTACTGGTTCAACTAATCCCCTCCCCCCCTACTATCTGGATAGTTATATTTAACCTCCGTTATTATGTATCCCTACACTTGTTCTATGTAACTTAAATTTCAGTTGTGTTCGATGTAAACCGCCTTGATATCCTTGAAAGACGATATAAAAGAAATGCTATAGAAATAAATACCTTGAATCTAAACTTAGTGGATGAAACCCTTCACATGTTCTGTACCTTAGGAGGTATAAAAATCTGACAAATAAAGAAATATAAATAGGTAGGCCCGTTCTCAGGGACTTTCTTGCCATGGATTGACCACTATCTGCTCATGGACTTTTAGTTACGATTATTCAACTGAGAAAGCCTCTGTTAACATAACATCAAGTGACCTTTGAGCTGTGGTTGAGGCTACTTTTTACTCTGTGATCTACTTTTATCCGATTTTACATAGCTTTCATTGGAATCTCAAACACTAGCTTAGAATCCCTCTGTAAAGACAGTACTAGATAGAGTCTCTCCTCTTTGGTTACACACATCTCTTAGAACACCTTGGTTCCACCTGGCCCTACATTTATTAGGAGAGCAACTCTGGCACTTTGAGAGAATCTGGCAGAAGGCAGATCTCTAGAGATACTCTGATGGCTTCATTGTAGGTGGCCTCCATAAACACTAAACACTATCAAAAGAGGCCAAACAATACTTTTTATTCCTCTGCTAAAGAGACCTCTACCTCTCCTAATAAATTATTTCATATTGTTAAGAAATGCATTAGTCCCCCTGCTAAATCTCCAGAGAATCTTGAATAATTCTAAATTTCAGTTCCATATAGATCTACCATTTATGAGCTATATGGAAAACACACGCTAAGTATCTGCCACTAACAATCCTTACGATTCTGGGTAAGATGCTATCTGCCACTGCCTCAGATACGAATTTAGATTTATTATTTATTTATCGTTTCTTATATACCGCCTTTCGTGATATCAAGGCGGTTTACACTGAACAAACTGAAATTACATTGAACAGGGCATTATAACTTGGAGATAAGAGCTTACCAATACCTGTTCCCTGTAAAATAGTTATCGCCACTGTACAGTGGTGCCTATATCCATTCAGTAGCACTATACAAATAGCTCATCATTATTATTGCACAAACCCTGATTCATTTCCATACATGTTTCTATAGAAATGTAAAGAACCTATATCATTTATCTACCCTCAACACTTCAAGGATGCCCCATGGCCTCTGTATGAGATGGGGGCAATTATTCCAAACAAATATGCACCACCCACCCTGACACCCAATGTAGGATTCTTTATTGGTATTTTAAGCCAGAGCAAATGAATAAAATATGGCCAGATATACTTGATATTTGCCTGTTTAAAGATTACCAACAAATGTGCTTCAAGTTTCCTGGAAGGTCAATGGAAGAATTTTTTTTTTACACTGAAAAAAAAAAAAAAGACCTTTTTATTTCTCATTTAAAAAAAAACATACATCAAGTAATAGGAATAGCACAATTGGATAATTTCTATACAAATGAAAAGAAAAAAAAAAAGGAAAAATAATGGCAAACGAGTTCATAAATTATCACAACTAGTGCTAACCACTGATAGTCCTCAATATAAGGTGAGAGAGAACCGAGAAAAAGGCTCAATATTCAAAAATCATACATTTATAATATAAGCAACCATTATCCAAAGGCAAAAATGACAGCTGCACAGTTCTAAGTACAACTTATGCATCCTACACAGAACCAATGTTCAAGATGCCCCCCATGGAGCTGAAACTGTCAGGAGGCTTTCAAGCATCCAGAAAGCTACGCAATTGCTTTGAATCATTGAAAATATATCTACAAGACACTGATTTAATTAAGCAAAAAATAAAAAACCCTTAGAGACCAACTCAGCTTCTCATAGTCAGAAAACATGTCTTTTAAAACAGAGAGTACTAAAAGATACATCCGGGAAAACCCAAACCTTCTGCCCAAAAAAAACCCAAAACGTTTTTGAGAATTCCAAACAAATAACTTCAAAAGTCCAAGCTTAATCAGGTTCCAGAACATAGGAGACTAATAAAGTGGCTCTCTGCACCCCTTCTCCTGGCGAAACCTCCAACACTTGTGTTAGATTAAGGATATCAAAGAGACAATGTTCTCCCTACCCCTCAGACAAAAGCCAAACTACTTGACCATTTAACAGGTAAATAGCAAACTTTAAAAGTGGGAGGGAGCGCGCGTTCTCTGGTATCTCTAGAATGTCCAGAAGAGGTCAGCAGATTTAGGAAAACTCACAAAACGTAGATTCAGCCTTTTGGAGAACTTTTCCAACTTCTCCAATTTCACCTGTAATGCCGAGCTGTCCTGCACAAATGAGACACTGAGCTTGAAATGCTTGTACCAGTAAGATTTAAAATTTTCCTCCTTTGCACCGGAGCTTGAAAAAAGCTTGTTCCTGTAAAACAATTCATGATTGCAAGTCCTGGGTGGTTATTTCAACAGTATTCAATCAACTGGATACGGTCTTCTCCAACACCACAATTGCAGACCAGATGGCATCCAAAGTAACTACTGGGGGTTTCATCAAAACACTTGTATCGTCCGGGAGATGGGGGCCTCTCTCTGGCCGTGGCACCGAAGAAACACCCGGGTCAGACGCCATTATTGATGCCATTACACCTGGGTTAATACCCACCGCAGATGACAAAGGCCCCAGTGAGAGCACCTCCAAACCTCTGTAGGGCCTTCCAAAGGCTTTGAGTCCAGAACATTCCCCCGATACCGACTCCAACACCCCGAATTCTTCAGATGAGGGGGGAGGCTAGAGAGGCACTGCAATCCCCAGTGTTAGAAATTCTCTTGGTAGGATGTTCTGGTTCCAGCTCAGACCGACGTCCAAAGCTGAAAGGATTGCCTTTCCATCAATTCCAGAGCTAACCCCAGCAGTTTCCTCCACTGCTCCAACAGTAAAGCGTAGTTACTCACCTGTAACAGGTGATCTCCGGGAACAGCAAGAATTTAGTCTTCACATATGGGTATCGTCAGTACCGACGGAGCCCGCGCGGGGACGCTCCCCAGTGTCCAATAGGAAAGCTTTTGGGAACATCCCACAGCGCATGTGTGCTGCCTTCCCGACTCTGTACCTCTCTCACTTCAGTTGAGCTTATAGCTGATACCAAAGGAGAGAAGTAGAGAAAGAGAGAGATAGAGACAACTCCTAGGGGAGGTGTGTGGGTTGTGAAGACTAAATTCCTGCTGTTCCCAGAGATTACCTGTTACAGGTGAGTAACAACGCTATCTCCAGGAACAAGCAGGAATGTAGTCTTCACATATGGGGACTCCCCAGCTGAAAGATGCCAAAGGGTGACCCCAGCTAGCTGTGAACCCAGGTGAGATGGGTCACGCTTCCTCCCATGGACCTTAGGCATCCAAAACTGTGGATGGTGGGTAGGAGTTGTATTAAGTATGGAAGAGATGTTGTAGAACAGCCTGGCCAAACGAGGCATCCCAATGGGAGTCCTTGTCTAAGCAATAGTGGGCTGTGAAGGTATGTACAGAAGTCCAAGTGGCTGCTTTGCAGATGTCATCAACAGAGACAGAACGAAGGTTAGCCGTTGAGGCCTTCGAGAGAAAGTCCCTTACTCTGATATGTATAGGATATGCAATCTGCAATCCAATTTGACAGAGTTCTTTTAGAAAATGGAAGTCCCAAATGACTAAAGTCAAAAGCCACAAAAAGCTGAGAAGATTTTCCATGTGGCTTAGTTCTTTGGAGATAAAAAGCCAAGGCTCTTTTACAATCGAATGTGTGAAGATGCCTTTCTGCACTGGAGGCATGAGGCCTAGGGAAGAATATAGGAAGATAAACCTAGTCCTGTATTCACGGCCTGGAGGATTAGAAGAATGTGTTTTAGCACTCTTGATCCTTCGCATGGCCGATTCCACTACCATTGAATGGTGTGGTAACTGAGTTTTTGAAAACCAGGACAACTTGGCAATCGGTACATAGTGTCAAGGCATCGGGAATGTGAAGATATTGTTAAAGGAGTTTCCCACATTCTCAACATTAGATCATGTAAGATCTTGTGAATGGGAAGCATAGCTGCTTCCTTGGGAGCCATAGGGTTTTGTAGAATTCTTAATTCTTCTGCCCTAGGTTCCTTTTCTGGAATCACAGTGATTGCAAGACCCTTTGCTAAATCATGTATGAAATCCTGGAAGGACATATCCTCTGGAGGAGACATTCTGCGTTGAGGAGAAGGAACTGAATCTTCTAATAGATTAGCTCTGGTACCGGTAGAATCGTCAGCGTCATCGGAATCCGAAGACTCAAGCACCGGGTGCTCCTGTAACGCATGGTATTGGTACCGCTTGAAGTCGGTACCAAAATGTCTCGGTTCCTGATCCCCGATACCAGAGATCGGCATGGGGGGAAGCAGTCCTGTCGAAGCAGGTACTGTCGGTACCGGTACCGATGTCGGTCAGTCCCAATACCTGTTAAACCGTCTGTTGCGGTCTTTGTGGTACCGAAGCCGCTAAGAGGGCCGCTAGACTGCATTCAATAGCGAGGATTCTGTGATCCATCGCTCCTGCCGATGCCTGGGTGCCGGTACCAGTGGAAGCGGTTACAACCGCAGAACATGGCACCAGTAGTTCCGCAGAGGTGGAGGGCCTCTGGAACATCCTGGAGCCCCGTTAATGCTTTGGAGCCTGAAGACTCCCGCCGGGGCTGTTTTGCCGGTGAAGTAGTCGAGGGAAACGCCAGTGGCATCTCGATACTTTGAAGGAGATTTACCCGTCGAGGACCGGCTAGTCTTTGAAGACTTAAAATTTGATTACCTGAGATCCATGGGAGGAAAATGAAGCCCTGGAAGACGTTGAGGCAGCAAAAAAGGGTACCGAGTTTTGCAGCTCTATTCTGCAGGCCCCTTTTGGTCATCCTCATGCAGGAGAGACACTCTGTTGGACAATGTTCCAGACCCAAACATTTAAGACACCAATCATGAGTGTCTGTGACGGGAATGATACCGCCACATTTTGAGCATTTTTTTGAAACCACTAGCTGGTTTCTCCATCCTTGAAGAAAATGGGCCTAGTGCCCAAAATGGCGACTAGCACCAGAAGCAGGGAAAGATCCCTGAAGAAATACAAGGTTTTTCTCTTTCTTTTTTTTTTTTTTTTTTGTTAAGGAAAGAAGAGAACCGGCGGTACCGGTAGGCGTCGAATGAAGGCAGACGCGACCACAAAAAAAAGAAATAAAAAAGGTAAATTTTCTGCGGTGACAGGGTACCACGTCCTGTCGGCTCCGCGGAAAACGAAGAACTGAAGTGAGAGAGGTACAGAGGCAGGAAGGCAGCATGCATGCGCTGTGGTATGCTCCCAAAAGCTTTCCCAATGGACGCTGGGGAGCATTCCCGTGCGGGCTCCATCGGTACTGACGCTACCCATATGTGAAGACTACATTCCTGCTTGTTCCTGGAGATCAAATTTGACAATAGGCGTGGCCCTTTGGCGTGGCCCTTAGGCGGGGACTGAGAGAAGGAGCACCAGAAGAACTCTTGCCATCAGCGGCACCTATCCTCAGTCGGGAATTGAGCCTCCGGCAATAAGGTAACAGCACCAGCTTCACTCACCCAATTCGGAGCTACTTGTATGGACTTTTAAGGGATACCATTGCAAATAGTGATCATTGTGAGATACTGCTACCTATGATAACTACCCCTATTACACTGTTACTATGGGATACTGTTGCCAATAGTAATTATTGTGAGATACTGTTGCCAGTATTGATCATTGTCAGATACTGTTGCCAGTATTGATTATTGTGAGCAGCTATTTCAGCAGTAATTATTGTAAGATAATCTTGCCAGTAGTAATTTATTGTGAGACACTGTTGAGTATTGATCATGGTGAGATACATTTGCCAGCAGCAATCATTGTAAGATACTCTTGCCAGTAGAAATCATTGTGAGATAATGTTACCAGTGATGATCATTGTGAGTTACTATTGCTAGTAATATTTACCCACGGCAATCAGTAGTAATTACCGCTTCCTGCATTGCTATTACAAGACACTGTTGCCAGTAGTAAATACCCTTCACTGTTGTCAGTAGTAAATACTCTTCTTGCAGCTTGTGATACTATTAACAATAATAATTTCCCTCCCTCCAACTACATACCTCCAACTACTTCCCTCCCACTCTACCCATTACCTCATAAAATGAACAAAATGTCTCCTACTAAGATTACAAATCTCCTTTTCACTCTCTTTTTAATAACCCTCCTAACTCAACACATATACACTTACAAAACCAACCAAAGTCCACACAATAACATCCCAATCATCTACAATCATAACCGGAACCCTTATAATAATTTCCCAATCACGTACAATCAATACCAGAACCCAATATATAGCTCTACATACACAAACTCTCATAATCACCACTCGCGCCACACTTCACACAAACGCCATCACCGCCTCATCCAAATAAAGCAACAACCCATAAGTGATAAAATTGACCAAAATGACAATACAAACATCAAATTACAACTCATCCTAATAAACATACGATCCATAAGAAACAAAATACCTATAATTAATGACATAATTAACGATACATCCCCTGACATTATCTGCATTACTGAAACATGGCTCTCACCTACAGACACTATACTACTAAACCAGCTAACCACATATCAATATGACATTTTCAATTGCCAAAGGAATATAAAAAGAGGAGGGGGTGTAATGATTCTCACCAAAAATTACCTAAAATTCACCCTAACAAACCTAAATAATATAGATGGAATAGACATCGTTAACATAGAAAATAAAACCATGGCTCTCACCCTCATCTACAGACCCCCATCATCCGATCAGAAAAACCTCACCCCTATCCTAGAACTTGCATGTACAGCATCACAAAGCAAACCACTTTTACTCCTTGGGGACTTGAACCTTCCATCACTGAACCATTCACAATCAGATAACTTCATAGACACTATGTCACAAATGGGGTTCACACAGATAATACATGCCCCTACGCACAAAAAAGGTAACATACTTGATGTAATTTTCCTCCCAGCCACACTCTACAATCACTTACTACATACCACTCTGAGTATAACTGAAGTACCCTGGTCAGACCATCATCTAATCACAATCCAGCTACCAGCACAAATCCCAAAAAACAATGGGAGCACAACTCCACATACATCACGCTTCGCACGCTTTGACAAAGACACATTCCTCGATAAAGTACTACCCGAACTAGACACAAGCTCACCAGACATCAACTCAACCATAACACATTGGAATCTAACCATTCAAAAAGCAGCTGCCCACACACAAGTCTTACACAAACAAACAAAAAAGACAGAAAAATGGTTCACAAAAGAGCTGACAAAACTAAAAAAACAACTGAGGAAACAAGAAAAGAGATGGAGAAAACTAAAATCTGATGAAAACAAATCCCAATACATGCTCTTACTTATGGAATACAAAAACGCAATTAACAAATCAAAAAGAGACTACCACTCCAAAGTAATAAATTCTTCCATCAACCGCCCAAGGGAGCTATTCGCGATAGTAAAAACTTTAACCAAAACTAACAACACCGAACCTAAACAACAAAGCAATAAATATACAAACACTAGCAAAACATTTTGCGGAAAAACTAAAAAACAAAACCACTACCTCAACTCCTGTATTATCAAACACAAAAATCTCACATGAATGGACAAGTTTCCAATTGGTAGAACAAAAACAACTCCTCAAAATCATAACTATGATAAACACCACCACTTCCCCACTCGATCCATGCCCTGTGTCATGGATTAAGTGTGCAAAAGCTGAATTGGTGGTAAATATACAATACATCGTTAACCAATCCCTTTCACAGGGCATCATGCCTGATGCCCTAAAACTCACAACACTCCGACCAATAATAAAGAATAATAAGCTCGACTCAAATGACCCGAATTCATACAGACCCATAGCCAGCATTCCATTCATAGCCAAAATAATAGAGAAAACAATTCAAATTCAGTTACAAGAACACATTGATGAACACAAACCTCTTGACTCACACCAATTTGGTTTCCGCCCATTCCATGGAGTAGAAACCCTCCTAATCACCCTTATGGACTTCCTCATCAAGGGCACTGATGGCAAACATCAAGGCTTCTTACTCCTTTTTATAGATATCTCTGCCGCCTTTGATAACATTAATCACATGACACTGATCAACAGATTAGAAAACCTAGGTATAGGCGGGATTGTCCTTAACTGGTTCAAATCCTATATTTCACATAGATTAATACGAGTCCAAATTGACCAACAAGCATCAGAAACATTCCCTCAAGGACAGGGAATACCCCAAGGATCAGCCCTTTCGGCCCTCTTATTTAACTTGTACCTGCAACCGATAACAGACATATTTAAAAAACACAGGATTAACCATTTTATATATGCCGATGACATCATGTTAGCTATCCCCATAAATGCTAAAAACCCTACATATGACTCGCTATCCAAATGCATGGCTGAGACCTCCTCCTGGATGGAAACTAACCACCTTAGCATAAACCTCAAAAAAACTGAGGCAATGTTTGTGACAAGACCACCCACGACTGAGAACTCATACCCAGAAACAATCACAATCAACAAAACCTCCATACCCGTCAGAAAACAGGTAAAATACTTAGGAGTAATAATAGACCACACCCTCACCATGCTACCTCACATAAAACAAATAGTAAAAACCATCTTCTATAAACTCAAAACTATTCAGCACCTAAGGCCACTTCTTGAAACACAAGACTTTAGATCCGTAGTAAGTACACTGATCACCCCGCACTTCGACTATTGCAATAGTCTCCTAATAGGCCTCCCCCAAAAGAGCATATACCTTCTCCAAAGAGCACAAAACATCTGTGCAAAGGTAATCTCTAAAGCTCGCCTAACTGACCACGTGACCCCAATACTACTGGAACTCCACTGGCTCCCTATAAACAGCCGAATCAAATATAAGATTATCCTAACAACCTATAAACTTATAAATGACATAACCCCTTCACACCTATCCACATTACTCCAATCTCCAACATCGACAAGGACCCTCAGACAGAACGCGGCCCACTCCCTCATCACACCAAAAGCCATCCGTAAAACTAAGAATTCCACTAGCTCCAGAGCATACTCATTCACTGCCCCTACACTCTGGAACGACCTCCCTATTGAACTTCGCACCATAAGAGACCTCACCCAATTCAGAAAAGAATTAAAGACCTACCTATTCACTGAACACTTCGAAATCCCCTATTCCCCCAAGACCAGCTCCACAACAAACATGGTCACACATACACAGACTCCCTTAATCCCCTAACCCAACAATGTATCCACAAGACTTTCCCCCCTCCCTCACACCTGAAGACGAAAAAAGGAACTAAATTCCAGCACCTACACCAATTCCTGCCCCACACACCACACACACCACACACTGTAAATATTCATTTGTATAAAGTTTAATATGTTTGCTTTAATACCTATAAATGGTATATTTACTGTTTAATGTAAATAGTTGATTTCTATTGTTCTATGTTCTATGTAAAATGTATACAAACTGTGTACATGACTGTTGACTTGTTATATGTAAACCGCCCTTGATCTCTGGAAGGGGCGGTATAAAAGAAATAGTTAAATAAATAAATAAATAAATAAATAGGCAATTATCCAGGGGGCTGCCCAACCTTGGGGTAAGTTCTGACTTCCCCCTTTCTTTCTCTTCACCATTTAAAAAAGTAGGGGGTGGAGGAAGTGACGTCACCGACCGGGATGGCGGCCTGAAAAAGGAGCTCCCTTCGGGATGAGAGAAATATAGCGATATTCTTTAGCATCGGGCCTCCCCCTCCGAGAAAAAGCGCACTTTGGTGTTGAGATTGCTAGGTTGGCGATGTCGACCAAGAAAAAGCTTGAAAAATATCGCTCTAACTATGCCCCCCTGCGCTCCCAGAAAGAGAGGGGCGAGAAGGAAGACACAGAGACGGAGGATGAGGGGGAAAATGCTGACGAGCAATGCACCAAAGGCGACCTTCGACGGTGGTGCCGGGAGATAAAAACTGAAGTCCTTGGTGTGAAAAATGAGGTGAAGGAACTATTTGCTGACTTTCGCCGAGACATGCAGGCCTTGGGGCACCGCGTTGAAGTTATAGAGGAGCACGTGGACGAGATGGCCACAGCCGCACAGACGGTGCGCAGCCTAACTAGTAGGTGGCAGGCGACAGCGGAGGAGTTGCGGGGGAAAATTGAAGACCTAGAAAATCGGTCCAGATGGTGCAACATACGCATACGTGGGGTCCCTGAGGAGGATCAGTATAAACAGGCGGTCCGAGTGGTTCGTAAAATCTGCAAGGCCCTGCTGACAGCGGACGATCAGACTGAGCCAGCCCCCAAACAAGAGATTGGAATAGAACGAGCACATAGAGCCCTCAAGTCTCCTCCAGGGAATCGACCCTGGGACCTGATTGCCTGCTTAACTAGCTTCCCCCAAAAAGAAGCGATTATGAGAGCGGCGGCCAAAAGGGGAAAACTACAGTGGCAGGGCTCAATGATTGAGGTGTTTCAGGATCTGGCACCACTGACTTTACAGCGCCGAAAGTTAATACGGCCTGTTACCGAATATCTGCGATGTGAAAATCTTAAATATCAATGGCTTTTCCCCATTTGGCATGCAGTTTGATGTTGGGGACGCGACTTATCGAGTTAAGTCTCTATCAGAAGCCTGGGGGTGCTTGGAAAAGGCTAAGGCCCCGAACTTGCCTCGGACTCGAATGGTTCCAGAATCTGCCGATCCTGATCAGGAACAGTCCCTTTTATTGGACAAGTTGAAGTGGCAGCGGATCCCAACGAAGGGACATCGTCTACATCGCACATCTGGAGATACCCCTCAAAGTGGAGAATCTGAGACTGGCGGACCTCTGTTGACTACATTAACTAGTGGGCCCTAACTCTTGGACATGGAATGACTTTGGGGAGCAGCTTCTGGCTCCAGTTGTGAGATGTGGCGGAAAGTCTGCTCAGTGCTTTTCATCTGCATCAATGATTTTCATCAGGTTGAAATTGGCTTGCAGAAACCTGATTTCAGTTCTGTGTGTTTATTATTGTAAGCTTCTGTTAATCATTAATAAGTGGGGGGAGGGCAGGGGACAATGTGTGGAAAGGAAGTGGGAGCTTATTTGCCTTAGCTAACTGGGGGGGGGGGGGTCATTATAAGGGGAACATAAAGAGTTTCGGAAGGTACGTTTCTTCCTCCGGAGCGGAGACACAGGATTTGGGCCTGTGGAGAGCTGTATGGGGGGGGGGGGGGGGCGGGGGGGGAGGGGGGGGATAAATAAAAAGAGTGGGGGGAGAAGGGAAGGGGTAGGGAAAGGGAGGGGGACAAGTGGACAGGGGGAGAGTTTTCAGTTTGACTATAACCTGAGGTTGCCATGGACAGAGTGTCTGGAACTGCCTGATGGCTGGACTTAAGGTAGGATCTCTTAATGTTAGAGTTCTTAATACTCCCCAAAAACGGAAAGCGTTATTTCAGGAGGCTAAAGCTCCAACGCTGGCAAGTAATTTTTGTACAAGAAACACATCTACTACCGAAAGATGAGCATCTTTTGCGACATGGGGTTTACAAAAACATTTGGTTTAATGCGGAAGGCTCATATAAAAAGGCTGGAGTGGCTATTATGGTTCACAAAGATGTCCCCTTCCAATTGGGGAGGTAATTAAAGGGGTAAAAGGACGGGTTTTGTTAATCTGGGGTGAGCTGCAGGGGCAAGAGGTTACTTTCGTGAATGTTTATGGTCCCAAT
Source organism: Ichthyophis bannanicus (assembly GCA_033557465.1). Lineage (NCBI taxonomy): Eukaryota > Metazoa > Chordata > Amphibia > Gymnophiona > Ichthyophiidae > Ichthyophis > Ichthyophis bannanicus. Next base: position 80,421,350 of record CM066048.1, read on the forward strand.
GATCCCCATACTACTTTCTGGACTACCCTATCAAGATGGCTTTCTGATAAAATTCATGGGGCTTTATTGCTGGGTGGAGATTTCAACGAGGTATTGAACCCTTGGCGGGATAGATCAATGTGGGGCAATAGAGGGGACACTAGAGGGCGGGTACAATTACGGAATCTGATGCAGCACTATGGATTGTGGGACCTTTGGTGTCAGGTGCACCCACAAGGGATTGATTATACGCACTACTCCCAGGTTCATCATAGCTATAGTAGAATGGATTTCTTCCTTGGGGATGCTTCTTGGATCCCAAAGAACGCTGGCATTGAACCCATGACCTGGGCTGATCATGGCCCGATTTGGGTGGAGTTTGGAGGGGAGAGGGACACGAGTGGCAGGTCCTTCTGGCGGCTTAACGAAAGTCTTCTGCAGGATAATGCAGTGCTTGCTAGTGTAGTTGACGAAATTCGAAATTACTGTGCAGTGAATGATACCGGGGAAGTACCCATGGGGATTCAATGGGATGGCTTAAAAGCGGTGTTATGCGGAGTTTTGATCCAAAGGGCTGCCCGCAAAAAGAAAGCTACAGGGGAAAAGATAGCCCAGTTACTCCAGAGGGGTTAAAGAGTTGGAACACTGGCACAAGCGGGGGGGGGGGGAGGGAGCCAAGCTTACCGCGCGCTTAGCACATACACGAGCAGAATTAACCTCCTTGCAGATGGAGACAATTTTCAACTGCGACGCATTAATCAACATTATTACAAATTTCATAATAAGGCAGGCAGACTATTGGCAAGGAAGTTGCAGGATAGGGACCGGCGCTCCACTATTTTGAAGGTTAAGGGCCCGGGTGACAGGCTTCTTTTTCGCACCACAGATATTCGAGAGCAATTTCGGCAATATTATAAAACTTTATATACTAGCGAGACTATAGAAGATCAAACAGGGGCAACCAAATATATCCAGGAAGGAGGTGGTCTCCCGGTAATCTCTGATTTTGATCGTGATATATTAAATCAGGATATCACCCTTGACAAAATTTATCATGTAATTAAGGGCTTACCCCAGAATAAATCACCAGGATTGGATGGCTTCTCAACGTTGTTTTATAAGAAATTACAGACGTCGTTAGCCCCGATCTTGCAGCGCTTATTTAACGGCGTCCTTCGGGGGCATCCGTTGCCTCCTTCCATGAGCCAGGCGGGGATTACGGTGATAGCGAAGCCCAGTCGAGACCCCACTGTTTGTGGCTCCTACCGACCCATCTCTCTTTTAAATACAGATGGGAAAATTCTAGCGAAGATATTAGCAAACAGATTGGGGCGAATTCTGCCTAAAATTATTCATTCAGATCAAACGGGGTTTGTCCAGGGAAGAAATACAGGGGATAATATCAGAAGAGCAATTCAGGTGATCTGGACCGCCAAGCACTATAAGCAGGAGCTTCTCATATTAGCGGTTGATGCTGAAAAAGCGTTTGACAGAGTAGAATGGGGGTTCATGTTTCAAGTGTTAAACGCGATAGGGATAGGCCCCAACATGATGTCATGGATAAGAGCGTTGTATGCACATCCTGTGGCTACTATCAAAATCAATGGGAGATATTCAGAATTTTTTTCCTTAGAGAGGGGCACGAGACAAGGGTGCCCACTCTCCCCCTTACTGTTTACTTTAACAATGGAGCCATTGGCGCAGCGTTTGCGACGGAACACGGATGCGACGGGTTTAAAAATAGGACAGACTGTACACAAGCTGGCGATGTTCGCTGATGACTTGTTGCTGTTTATCACCCGCCCGTTGCTGGCCTTGCCTATTTTTATGGCAGAGTTGAAACGATTTGGGACGGTCGCAGGATTTAAGATTAATTGGGATAAAACGGAGGCATTGAGTGTTAATCTGCCTGGAACTTTAACATCGCACTTGCGGGGATGCTTCCCATTTCGGTGGGCTGCCAGTAAGATCAAGTACTTGGGGGTGTCGTTACCCAGTAATTTAGACCAGCTTTACGGAGCCAACTATCCTGTGCTGTTTGAAAGGATAGGCAGGGACCTGGAGAAGTGGAATAACGAGGAGATATCTTGGTTGGGTAGGATAGCGACACTTAAGATGATGGTCTTACCCCAATTGCTGTATTTTTTTCAAGTATTACCTATCAAAGTCCCCCAAAATGTTTTACATAAGCTTCAACGGAAGCTGTTTTTGTTTGTGTGGAGACACAGACCTCCGCGCATAGCCCAGAACGTCATGTATAGAGCACGGGCGAAAGGAGGGCTGAGAATGCCAGCGATTGCGGATTACTACCTAGCGGCGCAAATGCGGCAAGTGATGGAGTGGAGGGAACCTGTTCAATCGAAAGGGTTTCTTGCTATTGAACAGCAAGCGGTACCACATTATAAACTTTATTGTTTACCCTGGTTACAGAAGGGTATTTTACAGGGGGATTGGACGACTAACCCCTTTATACGTCATCTTCTGGGAGAATGGGGTAGGGGATGGCGGAGAGTAAACTCTGGCCTAGGGACGTCTTTGCTTTCACCGATAGGTGCCACTCCAGCTTTTGAGCCGGGCAGGGACAGGATTTTCCAGATTTGGGAGGAGCGGGGATTAACTCAATTTGTGCATCTATTAGAGGCGGATGAGGTCAAGTCCTTTGACCAGCTGAAAGCTGAATTTCAATTAGAAAAGCGCGATTTTTTCGCCTATTTGCAAGTTACGCATTACTTGCGCCAAAAAACTATTCGGGACCGTATTGAAGGAGGACTTAATGACCTAGAGGCCCTGTGGGTGGGCCACCATTCCTCCAGAGGATTGATACGCTTACATTATGCTAGCTTACGAAAGGTCCTGGAGGTGGAGAAAATAGGTCACATACCGACTCAAATACATACCGAAACCTACAGCTCCATCACAACAACAACAACAACAACAACAAGTTGGGACAGTTTCCACACTCCTTCAACCAAACAGATTTCGGATATCATCTCTGCTCTCAATACTAGCACTGCCCCTACTGATCCTTGCCCAGTTCAATGGCTCAAAGCAACCAAGCATAACTTCCTCAGTTATATACACAATATCGTATCCATATCCCTATCTCAAGGAATAATACCCGAACAACTTAAACTAGCCTCAATAAGGCCTATCCTCAAAAAAACAAACCTGGATAAGAACAATCCAGCGGCTTATAGGCCAATCTCTAGCATACCATTCCTAGCCAAAGTAATAGAAAAAGCAGTACAGCTACAACTCCAAGACCATGTTGACGACCATGCCCCACTCGATCTACATCAACATGGCTTTCGCCCCAACCATGGAGTTGAAACACTGCTGCTATATCTGTTCAATGATATCACCCAGACCATAGACAATTACAGGCAAGGATCTTTATTGATCTTCTTAGATATTTCAGCGGCTTTCGACACAGTTGACCACACTATCCTCCTATCAAGATTGGAAAGTATCGGTATCTCTGGTACTGTCCTTAGTTGGTTTAACTCTTATTTAACAAACAGGCAGTTTCAGGTTAAAATTGGAAACAACACTTCACAGCCTACAAATATCAAGCAAGGAGTACCTCAGGGATCTGCGCTTTCTTCCCTTCTATTCAACATTTTTATTCAGCCAATTTGTCAAATTATGGCAGCCCATCAAATAAGTTATACGATTTATGCAGATGACATCATGATTTATACACCGATTGATCTCATTAACCCCGACTACAGCAAGATCACAAATTGCCTTGACAACATGTCTTCCTGGCTCACATGCAATAACCTTGCCTTAAACTACAATAAAACAGAGGCGCTTATTGTCACTCGAAACACCGACTTCAACCCCCCACCTTTCATTAAATACAACAACATTACAATACCAGTTAAGGATGAAGTTAGATATCTTGGAATTACCCTCGATAAAGGTCTAACCCTCCAGTCACACATCAGAAAAACTGTGAGGTCTGCATACTACAGAATGAAAGTGATTAGACGCCTCAAGCCCTTACTCTCATATGACCACTTCCGGTCTGTCTGCCAAGCCTTAATAACTCCTATTCTGGACTTTTGTAATCCTATCTACTACGGTCTTTCAAAACACTCTCTTAAACCTCTTCAGATGGCTCAGAACACGGCAGCCAGAATTATTGCTGGCTCAGCATCTCAAGATCACATTACCCCTACTCTCAAAGAGCTCCACTGGCTTCCAATAAGCCAGCGCGTCAAATACAAGATAGTAATTAATATATTCAAGATCAGACATAAATGCTCTGCTTTTAGCCTTCATAACCTCTTACTCCAGAATAACAACAGGCCAAGACGAATAACTACATCAAACACCCTCAGCACCCCAAGTAGTTTCAGAAAAGCGTGTAAATGTACTACACAAAGGGCAATTTCCTTATCGGCCCCACTTATATGGAACTCTCTCCCTCCCGATGTGCGATCCATGGATGATTTAAAGGAGTTCAGAAAACAACTGAAATTTGTACTCTTCACTGAGTACTATGGCACAGACATCTAACAGTCTCTATTATTATAGCCTGCATATAACTTGTTTTACTGTAACGGTTCCTTGATGTTGCGTATCCCAATTTTACCTTCACTCTTTAGTTTAGTCAGTGTATGCCCCCCTGTCTCTGTTCTCCCTTCTTGTGTCTGGTAACCGCTTTGATTTAAGGAAAAGGCGGTATAGAAAACCTGTTAAATAAATAAATAAATAAATAAATAAAATATATGGTGGAATGGGAAAAAGATCTGAGGCTGACTTGGGATGAAGAGGGGTGGAAGGCTATCTACAAAGTGGCAGCCCGATCATCTATTTGTACATTGATTCAAGAGAACACATATAAAATTTTAATGCGTTGGTACTATACTCCAGAGCGTTACCATAAGATGTTCCCTGAGGTTCCGGATCTCTGTTGGAGGGGATGTGGGGATAGGGGAACATATTTTCATATGTGGTGGGATTGTCCCCTCGTTCGCTCCTACTGGATACGGATCTGGGATCAGATGGAAGTTATTTTTGGGGTACGATTAGATCTTTGCCCCTCTCTGTTTCTTTTGGGTGTCTGGCCGACCACTTTGTCACATAAATGGTCCCGACCCATGCGGTCGTGCATAGTGGCGGCGAGGTGCCAAATAGCATGGAAGTGGAGACAGGGGGGGGGGGTTTCTCTAGATATTACTCATTGGGTTACGAGATTATATAAAGTCATGCATATGGAGCGTTTGATTGCCATCAGGAAAAATCAAGGGGAGCGTTTTGAGAATCAATGGCAACAGTTACTGGCACATTTGGCAGCCTCAGGTATGAGATAACATCTACAGTGGGCGGGGGGAGGGGGGGAATGGGGACAGGGGCTTTCACAGTTTTGTGGTGGTAAATAGTAAGGGGGGGTGGGGGAGGAGGGGAAGGGAGGGAGGGAGGAGTAGATTGTAAGCTCTCTCTACTTATAATTGGTAATTCTGTTTGTTAGGGTAGAGTTGGGTGGTTAACCCTTGTATTATCATTTTGCGTTGTGTTATGTTTTATATGGAGAATTGTTTGCTTGGAAAAATCAATAAAGATTAAGTTATAAAAAAAATAAGTAGGGGGTGGGGGGAGTGAAATCACGAATAAAAGTAAATATTTAAGAGCGGCAAAGCCTAATGCAGCCGGACCGAAATGGAGTGAGCTACTATGCAGCCACCATCTTGGATCTCTCATTTACGCTGATAATCTGATTTACTAGTAGTGGTTTGTAGCTTACTTCTTGACCTTTTGACAGATCAAGTGTACAATCAAAACCAAGAGGTAAAATGTATAGACCAAAATGACTAAGCAAGAGACAGAGAACCCACAGTATACTGAGGGGAGGAATTAATGCTCTACTAACCTAAACATGCACATGATTATGTTACAATTATTGACAATCCAGGAAGATTCTGCTTGCTTAAGAAAAAAAGTTGAGATTTTATAAATACACAATATTTATTTTATTTGAGTTTATGCCACTTTACCGAGTAAGCTCATTCAAAATGCTATATATAAATACAATAAAATCCACATCTTCCATGACAAATAAAAAAAAAAAAACACTCACCACACTATCAAGATATCATATCAATCAATCCAATGCCAAGAGGCACGTGTCCCCATCTACCCCCTCAGGAAACAAACATCATCTTTAAAGCCTTCCTAAAACCAGATAAAAGTTCATCATAGCATGTAGCTCTTCCCGTAACCTCAGGATCAATTATCTTGTAAACCTTGGCATGCCACATTTAAAAATTATTCTTCACATATGTTGCTTAAATTTTGTTTATCAAAAAATTAATTTAAAAAAAAACCCTTACCTCGAGCCAATGTGAGTAAGGCATGTAAAAATGTGACAAAATTAAAACCAAACAAAACAAAACCCCACACATACATTTGAGGTCATTAAGGAATTCACTGGATCTCTCTTCTCATAAGTCATACCTGCTTTGCTCAAATTCCTCCTCTCCTCCCCCCCACCAAGGCTAAGCCTTTCCTTCTGTCTAGAAAGGCATGAGCATATTTTCTGCTACAAGCTGCCATGACTACAGTGGCCTTCAGATGAATAGCTACGCACTCCAGCTCTTTCTGAATAGCATTCTGTCGTGTCAGATCCTGGCAATGGAAAGCCCAACCACCTCAATAAGAAACAAAAGGTTAAATTATTCTTACTGATAATTTTCTTCAGAGTACTGCCAGATCAATCCAAACAAAGTGTCTCTCCTGCCAGCACACAGACAGAGCAAAATTTTCTTTCCTTAAGCTTCCTCTTCATCCTTATCAGACCAGTCCAGGCAAATGGGATGCATTCAAGTTTCTGATATACTAAGTGGAAAGAGTCCACAGCAGCACAACTGTGCCAAAACCACAAACTCTTCCTTGGCTTGAATATTCAACAGATAGTATCTAGAAAATGAAGGCAAGGTCACCAATTTTATTTAACAATGCTTATATACCGCTTTTCACCGTGTCAAAGCGGTGTACATTCAGGTACGGTATATATTTCCCTTGTCCCCGAAGGGCTCACAATCTACATTTTGTACCTGAGGCAACAGAGTTAAGTGGCTTGCCCAAGGCCACAAGGAGCGCCTGTGGGACTAGAAACCCCAGTCCCTACGGCCCAAGGTTGCTGTCCTCCGAACTGAGGCAACTTGCCCCAACCACTAGGCCACTCCTCTGGATGTTACTGCCCTGCAGATATATAGGCCTATATTCTGCCAAGAAGGAAGCTTGAGAACTAGTAGAATAGCTCTGTATTGAAAATGGTGGAAATGGAGAAGGAGCGGGGGAGAGTGTCTGGGATGACTTCATTTGAAGACATGATGGGGGATCTTTATTAATGATGGGATCCTATGGTACCCTTTGTCTTGCACTTGTTATGCTATTATTTGCAATTGTTTCTTTTTTTTTTTTATTGAAATTTCAATCTTTACACACAAGAAAAAAAAACAAAGAAATAAGCAATAACACTTCAACCAACATTGTTTAACAAAATATTAACACCCAGCCCACAATATGGAGTGTAGATAAAGAAAAAAAAAAACACAATCCAATGCTGAGAAGGAGAAATACAACATAACAAAACCCTTTTATACTAAGCATAAACCCGCCAATCAACCAAGATTCTGCAAGAATTTCTCCAGCTGAATTGAGTCAAAGAAGATATAGGACTTAGTCTGATGCGTGACGACACACTTGCAAGGATATTTAAGTAGAAAAGAGGCCCCTACCGCCACGACTCAAGGATGAAGTAAAAGGAAGGCCTTCCTTTTCAATTGCGTGGCGCAACACACATCAGGAAAGACCTGTATCAACTGCCCAAAGAACTTTTCCTGTCTATGTTTAAAATAAGAGCGCAGAATCATCTCCTTATCTCGCTCTAATGAAAATACAACTAACAAAGTGGCCCGAGTAGATATCTCTTCTACTGAGGACTCCAAATAAGCTGACAAATCCAGACTCTGAGCTGATAGACAATCCATATCTTCACCAGTTGCACCACCTGTCTCAGAATCTGAAACCAGTTTCCCTCTAATACCAGTAGGCAAATAGTATATTTTAGACAGAACTATGGATTCTGGCTCAGAAACCTTTAAAACATCCTTCAAGTATTTAACAAATAGTATAGTCGGAGAGAGATAGTGCGTCCGAGGAAAATTTAATAATCTAAGATTTTTAACCCTTAAAGCATTTTAAATTATTTCATCCCGAGTATGTAAATATAAAGAATCCTGGACAAAAGAGGCTACAGACCCTTGAATCGAAACAATCTGACCATCAACTTTAGCCTTATAAGACTCAAGGGAGCACAATCTGTCCTGATGATTAGACAAAGAATTAACGGCTTCCTTAGTAAACATAGGCATTTTAACCAATGAAGATTTCAAGGAAAGCTCAGTTCTGGAAACAATCCGCCATATATCTTGTAAAGAAACTTCAGCCGGAGGAGATGGATCTTCCAAGAGTGGCAGAGAAAAGTCAATAGGGCAAGGAACAGACACCACATCCCCTTCAAGCTTTAGAAAAGGTTCAGGCAGCATTGAAGAAACAGGCAAATTACCACTTGAAGAAGGAGAAGGTTCTTTAGCCGAATCCTGCGGGTATTTGCTGGGTGGGGTTACAACCCTACGCGGTTCAGGAGACGGATTCAGGGAGACAGAATCTACCGAAGCAGAAGAGTCAGGAGAGAATGACAAAGTGGGAGGAGACACCATGGACCGCAAATGACTATCCATGGGCCCAACCACTTTTGCAGATTTCCCAGACGCCATCGAAGAGGAAAGGGACTTCTTCTTACGCTTCCCCATATAATTAAAGATGAATAATCTCACCCGCTCCGCTCCGCTCCAATGTGCTCTGAAGGGGCTCCAAAGGGGCGTGGCTTGCCCCTTAGGACACGCCCCTTTGGAGCACGCACCCGGGAACGCGCCCGCGGTGCACGTCCCGCGGTGAAGGCTGATTTTATTGCCTGGTCTGCTCACGTGATCCGCAGTGCTCTCCGGGACAGAGCAGCAAACTCCTCTCAGCCAAAAGAAACAATGTAGCAAGGGCACACACTCCATTTGCAATTGTTTCTTAATAAAATAAAACAAACAAATGTTTAAAAAAAAAAATTTCTAATTCACGTGGTAACTGCCAGCCACTAACAGTGTAAGCTGTCAAATTGTTTTCTCAGTCCATCTTAATATCAAGTTTTCAATACCACCTCTCCTTTCCTAAGTCCTCCTAACAAGACAAAGAACTTGTCTGTCTTCCTAAAAAGCTCAGTTACCTTCAAATTCTGCCAGCAATCCCTACTCTCATCTAGCAAATGAAGTCCATTCTCTCTTATTATTTGCCTTCTTGAAGATCAGCAATGATTTAAATTGAAACTGTGATACCACCTTTTTGAGAAATCAGGGTACTGGACGAAATACTTTATCCCTAGAAATTCTCAGATATAGGTCACCTACAGGAAAAGGCTTGCAGCTCCAACATATACCTAACCAAGCAGATGGCTCCCCAAAATACTATCTTTAAGGGACTCTTGTTTCAGGGGATCCAATAGGGGTGCTACCACTATCTCAAGTAGCATATTCAAGTCCTAGGATGCTATCAATGGCTAAAATGGTAGCCTAATAGGCTTGAGAAAGCATACCACCATTCAGGTGCATGTTCACTGGTTTATCTTATACTGGGCCCCTGTGGCATGCCAGCACTGCAACTTGGCCATAAAATAAAATAAATTCAGTTTATTTGGTATTAATAGTCTGTTTTACCAATATTGGTTTACAAAACATTACATGTTGCAATCCATTACAATAAAATCAAATTAAAACACATTAAGACATCCCTAAATTTCCTATTTCCCGTATCTCAACTCTCTTACCATTACCAAGGCTATTAAATGTGGAAGAAAAACAAAAATCAGTTTAAAATAAATACTTTAATTGACTACAGTCAGACCAGAACAAACATCTCAAATACCCTTTCACCTACCCTCTTTTCTATCAACAGTTACAAGTAGAACTGCTTTGAGCCATGTTATAAGCTTTTTATGAAATTTTAAATATGACCAATCCATCCATAACTCTTTTGGAGGAACCCTTTCAATGTGATTTTATAAAAATGCTAGGATATCCGAGAGGCATGTCAGGATGGCACCATGAGGGGCAATTGGGCTGGAGGCTCCCAACTAAAACGTTTATGTTTGGATATTTGCCACAGTGATATTTAAGTGAAAAGCTAATGTCAGAACTTACCTCATGAAGTCTGCAATGGTCTGATAGCCAATGGACACCCATGATACTGTTTTGACATGTTCATTTTCTGGTTCTCAGATCTAGCAGTAGGAACCCCTCTGCTCCCTCAATGGTGCATAACATCAGCGTTTCTCCTATTAATGTGTGATCCAGAACTACTGCTTGGGTGATGGAGGGGGCCACTGAGGCCCTGAACTTCAAAAAGCAGACAAAGCGATGCACTAGTGGGATCCTGAGACTATAGGATGTGGAGAATCATCAGGAAAGGACTCTAATAATATCTGGGAAGCAGTGTCTAGAATAGAGAAGATTTTGCTGGACATGTAGTTTAGCTTACTGTGGCCTAGTGGTTGGGGCAAGTTGTCTCAGGCTGGGGGTCCAGGGGTTCAAATCCCACTGGAAGACAGCAACTTCAGGCCGGAGGGATTGGGGTTTCTTGTCCCACATGCGCTCCTTGTGGCCTTGGGCAAGCCACTTAACCCTCTGTTGCCTCAGGTATAAAACGAGATTGTAAGCCCTTTGGGGACAAGGGAAATATATACCGTACCTGAATGTACACCGCTTTGACCCGGTGAAAAGCGGTATATACGCATTGCTAAATAAATAAAAAAAAGTGGAGGATCGAGAGGGTAAATTAGGTTACCTGGAAAAAACAGAGTTGTTGAGAAACCAGGTTCAAACTCTCCAATTGGCAGGGAAAGAGAAATTAGACTTACCTGCTAATTGTTGTTCCTTGAGGAACTCCAGTTCAGTCCCTCACCTCTGGGTTGTGCACCTCTTCCCGCAGCATGGAGACTGGGCATGTTAGAAATGCGACACCACTGTAGATATCCTGCTGGTACCTCCCACCAGCTCCCAGTGATCTAATGACAAAGCAGACTCAAAGGAGCAACAAATAAATTGTATTTAATTTTATAGCTACTTAACTCTCCTTCTCCCGTTTGCAGAAATAGGACAGAAAGGAGAGAGAAGAAAGAATACAAGGTATACTTTGCCTGAATACAGACCACATTTGCTGAACTTCTCCTACTGGATTGTAGTCACCGCGCATTACAAAATGGGCTTTGCAGAAGCTGACCAAAAAATCCCCGGGCGGGAATCTGGACTGAACTGGAGTTCCTCAAGGAACAACAATTAGTAGGTAAGTCTAATTTCTCTTTCCTTATCGTCCCTCCAATTCAGTTCCTCACCTCTGGAATATAGCAGAGCAGTAAACTATTGGGAGGGACCTGTCCACCCGGACCGCAAAACTGCCGACCTGAAACAGGCATCTCCCGCCACTTGAACAACCAGGCGGTAATGTTTACTAAAAGTATGCAAGGAAAACCAAGTGGTTGCTCTGCAAATCTCAACCGGCGGAACTAAGCTATGCTCTGCCCACAAAGCCACTTGCGCTCCAGTAAAATGAGCCCGCAGCTCCAAGTGCATCTGACGACCTTGCAAGATATAAGCTGATGCTATTGCTTCACAAACCATTTGAAATTGACGCTTTGGCCGCTGCTTCACCTTTACGCAGCCCACCAAAGAGAACAAACAAATGGTCAAACTTGCGGAAGGACTCCGAGGCCTTCAAGTATCGCCGAAGTACCCTCTTAATGTCTAACAAATGCAAACTACGGTCCGACGCGGTCTCCCCCGAAACACCCAAAACGGGCAAAGAGACCGACTGATTCACATGAAATGGCGAAACTACCTTTGGTAGGAAAGACAGTACGGGACACAACACCACCTTTTCCCTAGAAAAAGTCAGAAACTGTTCAACAGGACAAAGCCTGCAACTCAGAGATTTGACATGCAGAGCAAATGGCTACCAAAAATACTGTCTTCAAAGTCAAATCCTTTAGGGAAGCCTGATGCAAAGGCTCAAAAGGCTCCCTTGTCAAGGCTCCTAAAACCATGTTGAGATCCCATGGAGGAGAAACCACCCTGCGCGAAGGAAATAGACGGGATACCGCTCTCAAGAAACAGACAACATCGGCATGGACCCCCAAAGGAACTCCTTGCACCTTTCCTCGATAACAAGAAACAGCTGCCAACTGTACCCTTAATGAACTGGCAGTCAATCCCTTATCAAACCCGTCTTGCAAGAAACCCAACACTGTCAGTACAGATTCTGAGGTCGGACAAAACTGGCGTTGAGCACGCCAGTTCTCAAACACACACCAGATGCGCACATATGCTAAGGAAGTGGACCTCTTTCTGGCCAGAAGCAAGGTGTCAAGCACCGCCTTGGAATAACCCTTCTTCCTTAACCGAGCCCTTTCAATGGCCAAGCCGTAAGCGAGTACCGATGTACCTGAGGCATTCGTAGAGGAACCTGAAGCAGCAGATCCTCCTTTAGCAGCATCTGCCACTGTTCCCCGTCAAGCAGACGCACCAGATCGGCATACCACGGACGAGGCCAATCTGGAGCTACTAGAAGCACTCTTCCCCGATGAGCCTCGATGCACCGCACCACTCGTCCTATGAGCGCCCAAGGGGGAAAAATGTAGAGGAGACTGAGTGAGCCACTGTTGGAGTAAGGCATCTAGGACCTTCCGACATTCGTTCTCGTCGACTGCTGTAAAAGCAACTGGCTTTGGCCGACCGAAAGGTCGCCATGAGATCCATAACCGGAGATCCCCACTTGAGGACAATCTGAGCAAAACACCTCTGGATGAAGTTCCCATTCTCCGGGATCCACTCAAACCTGGCTGAGAAAGTCCGCCATCACATTGTCCGTTCCCGCAATGTCTGCTGCCGACAGATCCTGAAGCCGAGGCTCTACCCAATTGAAGAGAATTTCTGCCTCCATTTCCAGAGCCACGCTTCCCTTGCCCCTTGAAGATTGAGGTATGCAACCGTCACGGCATTGTCTGAGAGCACTCGACCCCGTAAGGTGGATTCGAAGGCCCGAAGTGCTAGAGCTACCGCTTGCAACTCCAACCGATTGATGGACCATTTGGCCTCCTGCTTAGTCCAGCAGCCTTGCGCGAAGAGCTCTCTGCAATGAGCTCCCCATCCTGCGAGACTGGCATCCGTTAACACTGGCATCCACTGCGGTTGTTCAAGAGGCATGCCCGCCACGAGATTCTGCGGACAAAGCCACCATTGAAGAGACTTTCTGACCCGCAACGGACAGGGGAGGTGCTTGGACAGAGTCGTTCTGGTGAGACCATCGACGGAGCAGCGACCTCTGTAAGGGGCGCATGTGAGCTCTGGCCCTCGGCACAACTTCCAGAGTCACCGCCATTGTCCCTAGCATGCGTAGATAGTGCCAGGCCGATGATGCAGGAGTCCTCAGAAAATTGCGCACCAGAAGCCGCAGGCCCTGGGCTCGGAGATCTGGCAGGAAAACCGATCCTACACGAGTGTCGAAGCGAACTCTCAAATAATCTAGAACTTGCATCGGAACCAAATCGACTCTTGGCCATATTGACCACCCAACCGAGACTCTGTAGGAGCTCTACCACTCTGTCGCTCGCACACTCTCGGCCCTGGACTTTGCCTGAATCAACCAGTCGTTGAGATAGGGATGAACTAATACTCCCTCCTTCTGAAGAGCCGCCGCCACTACCACCATAACCTTGGTGAAGGTGCGCGGAGCCGTCGCCAGACCGAAGGGCAACGCCTGAAACTGAAAATGCCCCCATGGTAGCGCAATTCTTAGAAATGTCTGATGATCTGGCCTGATCGGAATGTCTAAATATGCTTTGAGATCGAGATACGTCAAGAACTCCCCTTGACGAACCGCCACTATAACCAAACGTAAGGTCTCCATTCAGAAATGAGGTACCCACAAACAGCAGTATACCCCCTTAAGATCCAGAATCGGGCAGAAGGCCCCGTCTTTCTTTGGTACCATGAAATAAATTGAGTAATCGATCAATACCGTAGTGCTCTCATGGAACCGTAACCACTGCTCCCAGGTGCAAAAGATGAGCCAGAGTCTCCCGTACCGCAATCGTCCTCTCGCCCCCTGCACGGCGACATGACAAAAGAGTCAACCACCTGACGGGCAAACTCGAGAGAATAACCTTCGCAAACTACCTCCAACACCCACTGATCGGATGTTATCTGGACCCAGGCAGGAAGAAACTCCCAAAGTCAACCCCCTCCCGGCTGAATTCCTGCCTGGGTCCACCTCGCTTCATTGTGCTTTCCGAAAACCTGAGGAAGAGGGACTAGCAAATCCTCTGCCTGCTCCCCGGAATCCTCTAAAAAAAAAACTTTGACCTCGAGAGGAAAACCGTCCTCTTTGAAAATCTCCCAAACGGGAGGTACGAAAACACCTGAAATCCCGAGGTTGCCCACGGGAAGATAACGGGGCTTGGCTCTGCTTCGGCTTATCCTCCAGCAAGCGACCTCCTTTAGAATCCCCCAAATCCTTGACCAGCTTATCAATCTTCTCCAAAACAACAGCTTCCCCCTTAAAAGGAAGCTTGCTAAGACGCGACTTGGAGGAACTGTCCACCGCCCAGTTCCTGAGCCAAAAGATAGCGGCGTGTGGCTACCAAGGAAGTCATGCTATTCGCCAAACCTCTAATAAGATAATATTGGACATCGGCCAAATATGCGGAAACTGAGTCAAGTCTTGTCACATCAGCTAGCTGCTCCTGCATTTGCTGGACTGGCTGCTGCAAACGCTGTGACCAGCGAAGTCATGCTCTCGCAACCCAAGTTCCACAAATAGGGGCCTGCAGAGCCAAAGCATTAACTTCAAAAGCTTGCTTCAACAAGGCGTCCACCTTCTGATCCTGTATGTCCTTCAAAGCCGCACTGCCTTCAACTGGAATGGTAGTCTTCTTCTGACCGCTGAAACTGCCGCATCTATAAGCAGAGAACAAAACACTTCCCATTCTTGATCTGCCAAGGCATAGAGATGATTCATGAACCTCACACCACGCAAGCCTGCCTCCGGCACGTCCCATTCATCCTGAATCATCTGCTTAACCACACGGTGAACATGAAAAACCGCCTGGGACTTTCGTACCGCCTGAATGAGAGGATCCTCCAAACCCTCATCCTCCGCTGGTACCACCGACGAAAGGTTGAGAGCCTGAATCTCACCTTCTTCTAAATCCTCCATCCCAGCTTCCGGCTCCAGCTCAAGGTCCTCTGCATCCAGCCAGTTCAAACCAAGAGGCTGATCTTCCACTGACCGGGCCCTCTTAATCAGTCTACCATCACTACCACCGAACCTTTCGGTGGCCGCTTGGCCTCCTGCCACCCCAATAAGCCCCCTGTGACTGTCCCCTGCTGCCGCAAACAGTAAGCCTGATGAAACAGCAGCACAAAATCTGGGGAAAACCCTCGAAAGCTGCCCCAGATACCATGGGAGTGGTGGAATTACCGGGCAAAGCCAAATTTGAAGTACAAAGAGCAGAGGGAGACTCCCGCAGAGACTCCCCTTCTGCAGAAGCAGCAGCACCCTGCGCCACCAGAGTAGTGCCTTCTTTAGACTGATCGTGCATTTCTTGTTCCATAGTAAGTGCCTCAGATGCGCAGCCACAACACACCCCCACATCCGAGACCGAGCCACTACGGGTGCCACAAACCAGGCATTGTGGCCGCGTAGGCATTAGCGCTACGGGATCCGAGAGACTGGCTAGTAAAGGAAATGGCTCCCGCAGACCAACAAAAAGAGCAACAAAACAAAAACATGCAGAATCTTCTCTTCTCTTATTTTATTTTAATTTTTACTTTTCTGTACTGGCCCTTTAAGAGCTCCAAAATATTGAAAATTAAAAGTAATCAAAATTAATTTCAAGTAACCAGAAAACTACAAGAATTAAAGAAAGCTGTCAACAAAGAAAGAGAGCACCGTAAAGAAAAACGGCGGGAAAAAGGCCTGCCAAGATCCTGAGCTCTGCTAACCCACAGAACATGCTTCACACTCGGCAGCAGGCCTCAAACGCTCACAGGACACTAGCAGCAAAGATTCAAACACTAACCTCTACCTCTGAAACCTTCGGCTTCCTGTGAGCAGCACAGCTGAGAAAGACTGTCAGCCGACAGCAGCAGCAGAGAAACAAGGCCAGACGACAGTTTATGACTGGAAATCTGCAGCACAGAAAACTGTGCCGGTAAGGAGATGAAAAGCCTGCTAAAGAACTCCCCTCTGTGCCAACAAGGAGGGGAGAGCAGGCAAAGGGGACAGAAATAAACGGGAGGGAGAAAAGAGACTCCTCTAAATCCCTTCCGATCCCCTCTCAGCCCTTGCTTTTTTTTTTTTTTTAAACAAGCTTTAAAGCTACAGACCAAAAGAAAAAGAAAACGCTACAGGGAGAAAAGAAAAACTAAAAACCCTAGCTAAGCTGTCTAAAGCTCCTTATCTGCTCCTCTAGTGAGCACAGCACCTAGGCTCAGTACCTCCAGCTGCATGGAGACTGGACACACTGGGAGCTGGTGGGAGGTGCCAGCAGGATATCTACAGTGGTATCACAGTTCTGACATGCCCAGTCTCCATGCTGCGAAAAGAGGTGCACAACCCAGAGGTGAGGGACTGAACTGGAGGGACGATAAGGAATACTCATATTAAAACGATAGTAATGCTCTCCATAACAAGATTGAGAATCAATCTAAGAATTGTAACCTGAGATTGTTCAATTTCTCTAAAACCAGAATTTTTACCTCAGGAACTGTGGAAGATGTACTTGAGGGTTGACCCAAAAATACAGCAGAGAGAGATGATAGTCTCCAAGATGTTTTAGTTACCAACAGGGAGATGACATGAGGATGGAGGTTGAAGAGGGAATGGCGATTGTTTTGGATGACAGTTTGGACATATCTTCCTAGAATCATCTACCAGGGCCACTCTCGTAGTTTCTCTAAATGCCAAGACTGACAAGAACCTTGTTTTCAAATGGTTGCGTTTTGTTTTTGTTTTAATTTTCTTAAATAAAGATGTCTCCTTTTGTGAAGAGAAAAAAAAAAAAAAGGAGTTCTATTCCCCTGACATAGGATTACCTCCTCAGCTGTGGCTCAGGCTTTCTCCAGCTCAAGCAACAAGTAGGCGGTAGAAGGGGGCCTTTATTCTTATCTTCCCCTGCAAGTTGGCTATAGGGGTAATAGTTTCTTCTTGATTCAGATCAAAGGTGTATCTGACATGCCTGATAATTTCTTTTTCTCGAATCCTGCTAGACCAATCCAGGTGAGTAGGTTATGCTCCCCAGCTAGCAGGAGGCGGCAGACTAGAATAATTTTCAGAGATGTCATCATTAGCATATCCACTAGTACAGCAAAATATGTTCGTCTCTTACCACTATGTGTCAGACAGAATGACAATGCAACAGAGAAGCAGCAGAGCTCCCAAACCCTTAGAAGCAATCTTCCAGGGCGGTTCGTGGACTGGTCTAGCAGGATTCAAGGAAAGAATAAATTCAGATATTTAAAAATGTTTCTTTACATATCGTGCTAGACCAGTCCAGATGAGTGGGCTGTAGTCAAACCATAAGGACCCAGGGTGAACATAAGAACATAAGATATGCCATACTGGGTCAGACCAAGGTCCATCAAGCCCAGTATTCTGTTTCCAACAGTGGCCAATCTAGGTCATACGTACCTAGCAGTTTCCCCAAGGGACACAGGTTCCACAATGCTTGTATTGGTTCAAGCATTGATATCCTGGGTCCCTTCTTAATAATGGTTTATGGACCTTTCCTCCAGGAACTTGTCCAAACCTTTTTTAAACCCAGCTACACTAACAGCCTTTACTACATCCTCCGGTAACAAACTCCAGAGTTTGATTACACGTTGAGTGAAAAAATATTTTCTTTTATTAGTCTTAAATAGTTTACCCTGTAGCTTCAGTGCATGTCCCCTAGTCTTTCTATATTCTGATAAGGTAAAACAATCGATCTACGTTTACCCGTTCCACTCCGTTCATTAATTTATAGACTTCTATCATATCTCCCCTCAGCCGTCTCCTTTCCAGGTTAAAGAGCCCCAACCTTTTTAGCCTTTCTTCATAGGAGTATCCTTCCATCCCCTTTACCATTTTGGTGGCTCTTCTCTGAACCTTTTCTAAAATCGCTATATCCTTTTTAAGATACGGTGACCAGAATTGCACACAATATTCAAGGTGCGGTCTCACCATGGAACGATATAGAGGCATTATAATATCTTTTGTTTTATTTTCCATTCCTTTCCTTATCATACCTAGCATTCTATTTGCTCTCTTGGCCGCTGCTGAACACTGGGCCGAGGGTTTTAACATGGTATCCACAATGACGCCTAAATCTTTTTCCTGGGTGGTGGTTCCTAATGTGGAACCTTGCATCGTGTAACCATAGTTTGGGTTGTTCTTCCCTAGGTGCATAACCTTGCACTTGTCCACATTAAATTTCATCTGCCATTTTGATGCCCAGTCTTCCAATTTATCAAGATCCTCTTGCAATTTTCCACAATCCTCTTGGGTTTTAACAACTTTAAATAGTTTTGTGTCATCTGCAAATTTGATAACCTCACTCGTTATTCCACTTTCCAGGTCATTTATGAATATGTCAAAAAGCAGCGGACCCAGCACAGATCCCTGGGGTACACCACTATTCACCTTTCTCCATTGGGAAAATTGGCCATTTAGCCCTACCCTCTGCTTTCTATCTTTTAACCAGTTCCTGATCCACAATAGTACACTGCCTCCTATCCCATGACTCTTTAGTTTTGCCAAAAGTCTCTGATGAGGGACCTTGTCAAAGGCTTTCTGAAAGTCCAGATACACAATATCAACCGCCTCACCTTTGTCCACCTGATTATTCACTCCTTCAAAAAAACATAACAGATTAGTAAGACAAGATCTTCCTTGTCTAAAGCCATGTTGGCTGTCTCCCATTAGGTCACGACTATCTACATGCTGAGTAATTTTATTCTTTATGATTGTTTCTACCATTTTTCCCGGTACTGATGTCAGGCTCACCGGTCTGTAGTTTCCCAGATCACCCCTGGAACCCTTTTTAAAAATTGGTGTTACATTGGTGATCCTCCAATCTTCAGGTATTAGAGATGATTTTAATGATAGTTCACAGATTACTAATAGCAGGTCTGCAATCTCGTATTTCAGTTCTTTCAACACCCTTGGATGTATACCATCTGGCCCAGGTGATTTGCTACTCTTCAGTTTATCTAATAGTTGTAATACATCTTCCCGATGTATCGATATTTCCTTCAATTCTTCCGCACCTTTAAATACCACTTTAGTAATGGGTAACATCCCTACATCTTCCTCAGTAAAGACTGAAGCAAAAATGAAATTAGACTTACCTGCTAATTGTTGTTCCTGGAGTGGGAACAGTCTAGTCCCGAGACCTCTGGGTTCCCTATCTTATCCAGCAGCTTGGAGACTGAGAAACTCATTTTTCTGTGACATCATCAGTATATCTCTCCGGTGTCCGCCTCCATCCAACCAGTAACCTATTGACAAAGCAGACTCACCGGAGAATCAAGTAAGTATCTATGTAATCAAACTAATATAACAGATGCAGCATGAGCCCCAGAGAAAGACAACTGCCCCCCCAAGGGAAAAAACTGCAAAGAGCACTAACGGCGAGTAGAAAACTCAACCACACAGCTGCAACAGGCCCCTTCGCTGGTAGCGCAAAGCAGCCCTCCCTGACAAACTGACTGAATGCTCCCCGCCTTTCATTTGTTGGTTTTTTTTTTTTTTTTGTGCTAGTTCGCTTTACACAGGAAATGTAGCGACAACCCGAGAGAAAAAAAACTTTCAAAGGAAAATCTCTTACCTGTACCACGCGGAGCCAGTCCCCAGACCTGTTTGCCAAGGGACTCCGGGCGGGACACGGGACTAGACTGTTCCCACTCCAGGAACAACAATTAGCAGGTAAGTCTAATTTCATTTTCCTGATCGTGGTCCAGTCTAGTCCCGAGACCTCTGGGTCCTTACCAGAGCAGTGAAAACAAAGTTGTTAAGCATGGGAGGGTCCCGGCAAACCCGCTTGCAGGACTGCGGAACCAA
Organism: Ichthyophis bannanicus; assembly: GCA_033557465.1. Lineage (NCBI taxonomy): Eukaryota > Metazoa > Chordata > Amphibia > Gymnophiona > Ichthyophiidae > Ichthyophis > Ichthyophis bannanicus. Next base: position 80,441,540 of record CM066048.1, read on the forward strand.
ATGAAGTCTCCTCCGCTCGTTGCACATCCAGCCTATAGTGCTTCACGAATGAATTCAAGGAGGACCACGTTGCCGCCCGACAAATCTCCACCGGCGACACCAAACGGACCTCCGCCCAGGAAGTCGCCTGTGCCCTCGTGGAATGGGCCCGCAACCCTTCCGGCACAGCTCTGCCACGTAAAATATAGGCCGACGCGATGGCCTCCCTAATCCAACGTGCAATGGAGGCCTTGGACGCCGCTTCCCCCTTCAGACGTCCCCCAAAGAGCACAAAAAGCCTGTTGGATTTTCGAAAACTCGACGTCCGCTTGAGATACTTCAACGCTCGCCGGACGTCCAAAAGATGAAGCTTCCTTGAATGAGGGGAATCCGAGCTGCCGGCAAAAACTGGCAAGGAAATTTCCTGATTGACATGGAAAGCCGAAAGCACCTTAGGCAGGAAGGCCGGGACCGGCCGCCAGACTACCTTAGAGGCTAAGAACGACAGGAAAGGCTCCCGGCATGAAAGCGCTTGTAGCTCCGACACACGTCTGGCCGAAGAAACCGCCACCAAGAATACCACTTTCAACGTGAGGTCCTTGAGCGACGACCGCGCCAAAGGCTCGAACGGTTCCTGCTCTAACGCCTGTAGCACAAAGGGAAGATGCCACTTGGGAAACACCGCCCGAGACGGAGGCCTAGCAAGCGACACCGCTCTAAGGAACCTCTTCACATCCCGCTGTTCGCCTAGCGCCTGCCCAGCAACCCTGCCCCTGTAACAAGACAGGGCCGCCACCTGAACACGCAACGAGGCCGCCGCTAGGCCCTTGTCGAAACCGTCCTGCAGGAACTCTAGGATCCGCGGGAGAGAAGCCTTAAGAGCCACGACGCTTCTATCCACACACCACGCCTCAAAGACACGCCCGACCCGGTCATACGCCAGTGAAGTAGATCGCCGCCTGGACTTTAACAAGGTAGAAACGACCGCTGACGAATAACCACGTGAACTCAGCCGCACCCGCTCAAGAGCCAGGCCGTAAGTGAGAACCGATCCACGTGAGGCATGAACAGAGGACCCTGCGACAGCAAGTCCGCCCGACAGGCAAGCCGCCATGGTTTCACCACCAGCAACTGCACCAGGTCGGCGTACCAGGGACGGCGCGGCCAATCTGGCGCTATTAGGATGACATGTCCGCGGAACCGCTCTAGCCTTTGAAGGGTCCTGCCTATCAAAACCCACGGAGGGAAGACAAAGCAGCTGCCCCTCCGGCCAAGGTTGGAGGAGAGCGTCCAATCCTTCCGACATCGGTTCCCGGCGTCTGCTGAAGAACCGACTGCACTTCGTTGAGACGAAAGTCGCCATGAGATCCATGACCGGCGTTCCCCACCGGCGGGTCAGCATCTGGAATACCTCGGGGTGCAGAATCCATTCTCCCGGATCGACGCAGACCCGACTGAGGAAGTCGGCCTCGACATTGCTCACTCCGGCCACATGAGCCGCTGACAGATCGACGAGGTTTGCTTCTGCCCATGCGCACAGAACATCGGCCTCTGCCTCGAGGGCCACACTGCTGGTGCCCCCCTGCCGGTTGACAAAGGCGACTGCCGTCGCATTGTCCGAGAGCACTCTCACCGCTTTCCCCGAGAGCATCTGCCGAAACCCCTGCAGAGCCAGGAGCACCGCACGCAGTTCCAAGTGATTTATCGACCACTGCTGCTCCTGCGAATTCCAGGAGCCCTGCACGAAACTGCCCTGACAATGAGCCCCCCAGCCCGACAAGCTGGCGTCGGTCATCACTGCTACCCACTCGGGAGTCTCTAGGGCTCTCCCCCATTCGAGAGATCCGGGAAGCAACCACCAGAGCAGGGCCCGACGAGTCTCCTCCGGACACTCCAACTTCCGGGACAAGGGATGCAATTGATGCGACCAGCGTCGAAGCAACGCCCTTCGCAAGGGCCTCATGTGAGCTCTCGCCCACGGCACCGTCTCTATCGTCGCCGCCATGGTGTCCAACAACTGCAGGTAGCTCCAAGCCGAGGGAGCTCGAAGCCGCAGAAACCATTGCACCAGGCACCGCAAGCCCTCTGCTCGCTGATCCGTGAGAAACACCTTGCCCACACTTGTATCGAATCGGGCCCCCAGGTACTCCAGAGTCTGGGAAGGTTGCAAGTGGCTCTTGAACATATTGACAATCCACCCAAGGCTTTGCAAGAACTCCACTACACGAGCTGTGACCCGTGCGCTCTCGGCCCTCGACTTGGCCCGTATCAACCAGTCGTCTAAATAAGGGTGAACAAGAATGCCCTCTTTGCGTAACGCCGCGGCCACCACCACCATAACCTTGGTGAACACCCGCGGAGCCGTTGCAAGCCCGAAAGGGAGCGCTTGGAACTGATAATGACCGAATGGCACCGTGAACCGGAGAAACTGGTGATGATCCGGTCTTACCGAGATATGAAGGTACGCCTCCGACAAGTCCAAAGAGGTGAGGTACTCTCCTTGTCTCACTGCTACTATGACGGAACAGAGAGTTTCCATGTGAAAATGCGACACTCGCAGGCAGCGATTGACCCGCTATAGATCCAGAATGGGTCGGAAGCCCCCGTCCTTTTTGGGGACAATGAAATAGATGGAGTATCGACCGGACCCGCACTGATCTGGAGGGACAGGAGCAATTGCCTTGAGGTCCAACAGCCTTTGTACCATCTCCCACAAAGCCACACACTTTGCGACGGACCGTACAAACGCCTCCCGCACCGGATGCAAGAACTCGAGAGCGTACCCCTCCCGAATAACCTCGAGCACCCACTGATCTGAAGTAATTTGGGCCCAGGCAGGAAGAAACTCCCGCAGACGACCCCCCAGAGGAACGAGGGTCAGCTGGGCCCTCCTCATCTCATTGCGATTTCTTGAAATTAAAGGGAAGAGGAGGTGGAAGCGGCCCCAAATCCTCTTCCCGCTCCCCGGAATTCCCGAAACCCCTGATTGCGGTAGGGAAACCGCCCCCGGGGACTCGAGGAGAACCTCTGGGAACGAAAACGGCGGAAATCCCGAAACGGACCCCGACCTCCAGGGGCCCCCGGGCAGACTTGGGCTTGTCTTCAGGTAACCTGCCGCCTTTAGATTCTCTGAGATCCTTAACAAGCTTTTCCAAATCCTCCTCGAACAGAAGGCGGCCCTTAAAGGGCAGCTTACTTAACCTCGCTTTCGAGGAGGAGTCCGCAGCCCAATTCCTTAACCACAAGTATCTCCGAGCTGCAACAGCCGAAGCCATACTCTTAGAAAGACCCCTCATAAGGTCATATTGCGTATCCGCCAGATTGGCTGCCCCTGACTCCATGCGAGCAGCGTCTTCCGCTAAAGAACTGGGCTGTTCCCCCTGCACCTGTTGCGCCCAACGGAGGCAGGCCCGAGCCACCCAGGCTCCGCAAATGGCCGCCTGCAGGGAGATAGCATTGATGTCGAAGACCTGCCGCAAAAGCACGTCTAACTTCCGATCTTGAATATCCTTGAGGGCCGCACTACCCTCAACCGGGATGGTGGTCTTCTTGGTGACAGCCGAGACCGCCGCGTCCACCTTGGGCGACTTAAAACCTCTTTATCTTGGTCCAACAAGGGATACAAACGGCCCATAACCCGGGATCCCTTCAACGGAGCCTCCGGAACGCTCCATTCTTCCTGAATCATCTCGGTAAATACCCTATGCACCGGGAAGGCCCTCTGAGTCCGGCGAAACACCTGTAGTAAAGGATCTTCAAGAGTGTCATCCTCCGCCGCCCCTGGGACCGGCATATTGAACGCCTTAAGAGACTCTGTTATGAGAGCTGGTAACTCCTCTCTCCGAAACACTCTCACCACCCTGGCCTGATCTTCCCGCTCTGAGATCTCCCCCTCTTCCAAGTCCTCATCCAGAGCCACACTGGGATTCTCCTCATCTGATAACGGGTCCTCCGAAACCCCTGTAATGTCAGACAATGCCCTGTCGCCCCGCAGTTTCTTACTCGGAGGCGGGGAGGAGTGGACTCTGGGGGGAGCAGAGCGTTTCCTTTCCCCCTCAGAACCCGCTGCGAGACCCTGCGTCAGAAGAGAGCCAACCGCAGATTGTTGTAATAGGGCCACAAACTGCTGAGAAAAAATAGCAGACAGCTCCTTGGGAAACAGCACATGCGAGGGGGAAGAGGTAGGGGCAGAAGACGGACCGGCCACCGGCTCATCCGGCTCCCCGCCAGATAATGGAACAGACGAGGGCTCTAGGGCAACCCCCGAGGCCCGGTCTGCCTGAGAGGGAGGCTGTGCTATTTCTCCACTCTCCCCCACACAGGCCTTGCAGACCCCCGCAGAAGAAACCTTCTCAGCCCCACACACCACGCAAAGGGGCTTGGTAGGCATCCTGACAAAAGAAAAAATAAAGACCAAGGGAAGAAACCGAAAAACCCCCTTCAAAATTAATAATTCGCCTGTGGAGGTGGTCCCCCGTAGCGCTGACTGGCCCAGGAAAAAACAAGGCGCCCGTTTAAAAAACAAAAAACTAGAAGAAGTGTCCGCTGCTTCCCTAAACGCAAAAAATGCAGCAGAAGAAAGACCTTCGGTCTCACCAGAAACCGCGCAGCAGAGCCGCTTACAGGGCCGCGCCGTCACCATGCGGCAAGGCCCGAACAGAAGAAAGCCCGCGCGAACGACGCGCTGCCCCAACGAAGCAGCACCGCCAGAAAGCGCTTACCTGCAGGGACCGTGTCCCCGATGAGAAAACCGCGCTCCTGTAATGGCAAGGAATTTGACGCCCTCGGACCGGGTGCATGAGCAGCCTCCTCCGTCCAGTTTGCTGATGGCGGGAAACCACAAGCGCGCTCGCAGGCAGGCTCTTCTGCGTGGTGCTGATAAAACTACTCCCCTCCAACTGAGAGCAAAAGGACCAACTATCCCAAATTGTGAGGGGGAACTGCAGCGCTGCCAGGCCAGGCAATACCTCTGAAGCAGGCTCAGCTAAAATTAGACAGAAGGAGAGTAAGGAGGGGGGGGGGGGGGGAGGGAGCTAACTGGTGCTGGAGCTTTAAAGACACAGCACCTAGAAAAGAAAGGAAATTTAAAACTACAGCAATCAAACGGAAAGAATAGAAATAAAAAATTTTAACTAGATTCTCAATTGTTTCTCGTGAGCCCGAGACACCCGGGCTCCCATCTATCCAGCTGCTTGGAGACCGAGGTAACTGGTTGGATGGAGGCGGACACCGGAGAGATATACTGATGATGTCACAGAAGAATGAGTTTCTCAGTCTCCAAGCTGCTGGATAAGATAGGGAACCCAGAGGTCTCGGGACTAGACTGGACCACGATCAGGAAGAATTCATTCAATCTCTCCGCTATCGCCTTGTCGCCTCTTAGTGCTCCTTTAACCCCTTTATCATCTAATGGACCAACTGACTCTCTCACAGGTTTTTTGCTACGAATGTACTTGAAAAGGTCTTTACTTTGCGTTTTTGCTTCCGCAGCAAGCTTCTTCTCAATTCTCCCTTTGCCTGCCTTATCAATGCCTTGCATTTGACTTGCCAGTGCTTGTGCTGTTTCCAGGTTTCGTCTTTTGGCTCTTTTTTCCATTTCCTAAAAGATGCTTTTTTGGCAACAGCCTCTCTGACCTCACCTTTAAACCATGCTGGCAGTTTTTTGGACTTCCTTCCACTTTTCTTAAAGCGTGGAATACAGCTGGTCTGGGCTTCCGAGATAGTATTTTTCAACAACAGCCAAGCCTGATGTACGTCTTTAACCTTTGCAACTGCTCCTTTTAGTTTTTTCTTTACTGTTTTCCTCATTTTATCATAGTTTCCCTTTCGACAGTTAAAAGGTAGTACTGTGGATTTCCTTACTATCCCTCCTCCACTAATTAAATCAAAGGCGATCATGCTATGATCACTATTGCCAAGTGTCCCCAACAACCTTATCTCTTGCACTAGATCTGGTGTTCCACTAAGGACTAGGTCTAATATGGCTTCCCCTCTGGTCGGTTCATGAACCAGCTGCTCCAAGGAGCAGTCATTTATTTCATCTAGGAACTTTATCTCCCTAGCATGTCCTGACGTGACACTGACCCAGTCGATACCGGGGTAGTTGAAATCACCCATTATTATTACTGCACTGTAACTTTTGTTAGCTTCCTTGATTTCTTTGAGCATTTCATCATCCATTTGGTCATTCTGGGTGGGAGGAAGAAGACAATGCCCTAGACAGAACTGCCCTGCCAAAGATGCCATCTGCTCCAGCTCTCACATACTTCACAAAAGGTGCTCAGAGACAGCCAAGTAACCCACCTTACAGATGTCCTGTGGGCACACCAAAAGGTAGCCTGTGCACTTGTGGAGTGAGCTCTCACTCCCTCTGGCATGTATTTTCCACAAAAGAGATAGGCTTAACTAATAACCTCCTTAATCCAATGGGCGATCAATGACTTGGCTGTAGCCTTCTTTCTTCAGGCCGCCGAAGAGAACTAAGAGATGGTCTAATCGATGAAAGGAATTAGTAAATCGCCAGGCAACTCACTAAATGCTCTCATGTCCAGCAGACACAGCAAGGGGATTGGCCTGCATGTCCTCCACTGCAAAGAAGGGTAAGATGACAGCCTAATTCAGGTGAAAGAAAGACAGCACCTTTGGGAGGAAGTACAGCATGATCCTCAGAAAAACAGATGCCACCGAGATGGCCAAAAAAGGCTCTCTGCAGGACAAGGCCTGTAGCTCCGATACCCGCAATAATCACTAGGAAAACCACCTTCAGCTTCAAATCCTTGAGAGCCCTTCCAAAAGAGCTGAAAAGTGAGACTTTTCAGTGCCAGCAACATAAGAGAAAAACTCCACCGAGGAACAACCAGCCAGATCTGCTGATTGAAGAAGCAGGAGACGTTAGGGTGGACCATCAAGGATATACCCTGCACACAGTAGCACACTAGAACTGCCACCTGAACATTGAGAGAGTTAAGGGCCAATCCCTAGTCCTAACCAGGCTGTACGAAGGACAAGACATCATGGATGCTGGGAAGACAGACAGTCGATCTGAGTAGAATACTACGTACCAAAGACACTCTAGAGCAGTGGTTCTTAACCTTGTTGGAGGTACTGAACCCCACCAGTTTCATATGCACATTCACCGAACCCTTCTTTATTGAAAATTAAAATATGATTTTTTTTCAAATTCAAGACATAGGTATATGTTTTACTGGTTCACAAAATGAATCATGCATTAACATCACTGTGTTCAAAGAACAAAACCAATACAATGCATGAACTCACAACAAATTACATACATAACTTTTCACAAAGACATGACCTTTTTTAATACTACCACACTGAAATGGTTTTAAATTTTTAACCTTATGTATTCCAATAATGAACTTATTGTATTTATGCTATTTATTATTTTTTTTTTTTTTTTGTATTTAAAAATTTTTATTAGCACTCAACACAACAAGCAATACATAAGGTACTTCTTGAACCTCCCCACTCAGGCACCAAATTACATTCTTTACATCATCATCAGCATGTGTGAGATCCCCGCTCATGGTGCATCCCCATTTTCCCTATACCCCTATACACTTTTTGCTCTTTATACATTATACATTTCCTCCTTAACTTAGAGTACTGTACATTTGCCCGGCCCAAGAGTCCCACCTCCCACCAAAAACTTCGCCACACTTCACCAACTGAGACTCCACCGACCAGGCAAATATTCTTCCAATGTGGACCATACAAGCGTAAAGAACACATACCATACACTATCCCCCCCCCTTCCTCCCACCCCCCGCCCCGTACCATCCCCCCCACTACCACCCCCCCTCCCGCTAACATTAGGCCCCCGAGCCTAAAATCCTCACTCACCCCAGATTCGTAAAATCTCCTATCCGCATTACAATCAGCGGTGAACTTACCAAAAGTAATCAGTGCAAATCTTAACAATGAGTGCATAACTGGAACTACCCACCCAGTACACCTACAATTGGGTGGGGCAGAAAGTGAAACCTACAACCATGCCCTCAACATCATACTAACCCCCCCCCCCCCTCTTCCCTCCAGTGCTCATATCTTTCCCACACCTTATTGTACTTTTGGACATTATGTTTATTATGGGCTTCTATTGCACAATACCCCCAAAGCTGCTCCATGCGCCCCACCACCTCCGCTATTGGGGGGACACCCTGTTTCTTCCACCAATGTAGAAGACACATCCGCCCTGCGATTACACAGTACCCCTGCAATCTGCCCAAATCTCTCCGTCCCTCTCCCAGCACATCTTCGTTCAGTATCACCATACTAGGGGTAAAAAACACCTTCACCCCTGTGATGGCTTCCGTAAGGCTTTCCACCCCCCCCCCCTCCAATAATCTCGGACTGTCGGGCAGCCCCACACCATATGTATCAAATCTCCTCTAGCCCCACACCCCTTCCAACATTGATCCGAACTATCGGGGTAGAGGGCGTGTAGCCACACCGGGGTCCAATACATTCTTAACCTGAGCTTATAGCTGTTTTCCAGCATTGCTGTTCCCGGAGCTAATTTATGGGTTCGAATATAAATTCTTTCCCACCTCTCAGCATCCCATTGCCCTCCCAGCTCCTCCTCCCATTGCAGCTGGCCCCGTATAACCCCCTGGTTAAATTCCCCCAGGATTTTATATAACTTTGAGATGATCCGATTGGGCATCCCTTTATTTCCCATCATCTCCTCAAATGGCGTACGCTTCGCCATCCAATCTTGCTTCACCTCCCTCCGCTGGAGCCAATACCACAAACTAACATAGGCATATCTATCTTGCTCCTCCAAGCAATATTTCTGTTGCAACTCCTCAAAACCCCTGATCCTCCCCCCATCCCCCACCAATTGACCAAATTTCCGCAACCCTTTCTCCCCCCACCGCCTAAAAACCCCTGCCGCCTCCCCCATCCTACCCTTCATTACGGTCTGAATGGGAGTTTCGCAGGAGTATTGTTTCCCCCCTAGCAGGTACCCCTTCCATTTCACCCAAACCTGTCTTGTAAGTTCGCGATAAGGATTCTCGTCTCCTTTCTCCGTCCTTCCCCCTCCAGGGTCCCAAATCCAAGCTCCCACCTCTGCCCCCTCCTCCTCCTCCATCTCCACCCACCCAGGCGTCTCCACCCCCTCCTTCCATGCAAACAGTGCCCGAAGTTGCGCCGCTTCATAATACCGGAGCAACGATGGGACCCCCAATCCCCCCTCCGCTTTTAACCTGTACATGGTCGCCGGAGCGACTTTCGGGCGCTTGCCATCCCAAATAAACTGCAGAAGCAGATTTTGCATCTTATCTATTTCCTTTCTAACCAACCTACACGGCAGGGACATATACACAAACAATAACCTTGGGAGGACATTCATTTTTACCACCGCAATGCGGCCCAACCAGGACAGATACAACCCCCTCCACCGTGATAAATCCTGTCTGATAGTCTCGACCAGACCCTGATAGTTCCATTGTTTAATCTTAAAGATTGGGGATCCAGTTGGGGACCCCTAATACCTAAAACTCTCCTCCACCCACCTAAACATAAAGTGGTGCCGCAAGCTCTCTTCCACCCTGGGCGCCAAATTAAATCCCAACAGTTCCGTTTTCCCTTGATTCATTTTATATCCCGCTAAGCGGCTGTACCTTTGTATAGCCGTCAAGAGCACTGGTAATGTTGTAAGTGGCTGGGTCAGGGTAAAGATAACATCTGCAAACAGCCCAATCTTTTCCTCCCTCCCGCGTATCCTCACTCCCTTAATATCCCCCGCCCGCCTAATGTAGGCTGCCAGCGGCTCGATAGCCAATGCGAACAATAATGGCGATAAGGGGCACCCCTGTCTGGTACCTCTATGGAGCTCAAAACTCTCAGAGTACCCACCATTTACCCTAACTCTGGCGCGCGGTCCCTGGTATAGAGCTTTTATCCAACTGATGTACTTCCCGCCAAACCCCATTTTCTCCAAAACCTGGAACATAAAAAACCACTCCACCCGGTCAAAAGCCTTTTCTGCGTCTACGGTGATTAGCACTGCCTCCTCGTTGGTACGCTGTAGCTGCCACATAACATTCAAAACTTTTCTCACGTTATCACTACCCTGACGCCCCTTCACAAAACCCGTCTGATCCGGGTGTATCAGGTGCGGAACTACATCCTGAATCCTATTTGCCAAAATTTTTGCCAGTAGCTTTGCATCTAAATTTATTAAGGATATAGGCCTATAGGAGCCACATACCCCCTTATCTTTGCCTGGTTTCGGCAAGACCGTTATACCAGCCTCCGCCATTGTTCGCGGAAGGCCCTCCCCCTGCAGCACCCTATTGACTACCTTGGTAAATAGTGGCGTAATCTGTTCCGACAGGACCTTATAGAACTTTGCCGTATACCCGTCCAACCCTGGCGCCTTCTCCAATTTCAGCGTGGTTATAGCCCTCCTCATCTCCTCCTCCTGGATTTCCCGCCCAAGATATTCCCTTTCCTCCTCAGTCACCTGTGACAAACCACATTCCTCCAGAAATTCTGCAGTATCCCTCTCTCCCACCTTCAGCTCACTTTCATACAATTTCTTATAATACTCCCGAAACACCCCCCTAACTCCCTTTGAGGTGTGTATCCATTCTCCTTTATTATTCCGAATGCCCTCAACATGCACTGCTTGCCTCCTCCCCTTCAGGCGACTAGCCAGTGTCCTCCCCGCCCGATTACCCCCTTCAAAATGGGCTTGCTTCAATACTGCTAGATGGAATGCTATCTCTTGGGCCCGCAGTTTACTCAACTCCGCTCTCACCCTATTAAGCTCCGCAAGTGTGCGCGGATCCGACACCCTCTGGTGTGCCCCCTCTAAAAGCCGCAACTGTTGCAATAGTTCACTTTCCACCGCCCCTTTTTCTTGCTTCACCCGCGCCCCTAAACTAACCAACTGTCCTCGAATCACCGCTTTTAAGCCATCCCAGAGCACCCCCATTGACACCTCCCCTGTATCGTTTAGCTGGAGGTATTCCTGTATATTGACTTTAATCTTCCCTACATGCTTCTCCTCTTCTAACAGGGAATTATTGAGTCTCCAGAATTTTAGACTATCATCTTTCCTATCCATATCAAATCGTACACTCACCGGGGCGTGATCCGACCAGGTGATCAAGCCATGTTCCACTTCCTGTATTCTTTCCAACCAGATTCCTCCCCCCCATATCATATCCAACCTACTATAGGAGCTATGCACTGGGGAATAGTATGTGTATTTCCGTTCCCCCGGATGCCAGCTTCTCCAAACATCTACCAGACCCAAACTTTCTCTCAATTTATGCAGGCTTTGTCTATCCCTTCGCCCTCCTCCCCCCTGCCCCCCACTTGTGTCAATTCTGGGGTTACACGTCAGATTAAAATCCCCCCCCATTAGTATTGGAATACTCCCAACTCCCTCCAACTCCTTCAAATGTTGTTCATACGCCTCCCCCTGCTTCTCATTGGGACCGTACAGACTTATCACCCATACCTCCTCCCTTTCAATTTGCAATAGCACCCCCACCCATCTACCTCCTTTCCCCCGTCTAACCTCCTTCACCATATTATGGTACTCCCCCCCCTATTAAGATTCCCACCCCCCCCTTTCCTAGAGTTTAGTCTCTGGCCCGCCAGAATCACCTTGGGGTATTGCCGAGATTCCAACAAATATTCCTGCCCCACCCGCAAATGCGTTTCCTGTATGCACATAATATCTGCACCTATTCTTTTACCCTCCATCTCCACCAACCTTCGTTTCTGTCTCGTACGCAGCCCTTTTACATTCAATGTCATAATCTTTAGCCTCCTCTGCTTCCCACACCCCCTCCCAAATCCCCCCCACCCTCCCTTCCTACCCCTTTCCTCCCCCCTCCTCCTCCCCCCCTCGCACTTCGTACCCCTTTCGACCTCCTCAAGGCACCGCACCCCCTCCCCATCCCTCCCTCATCCTCCATCATCTCCAGAGGATATCTCAGGAGTAGTACGCCCCCTACCTTCCCCAGCCTGACACTTACACACCTCCCTGCCCCCCTCCCTTCCACCATCCCACTCACCCGCCTCCCTCAGCCACCTACCCATACTCTCATCCCCCATCCCTCACCACATTCCCCTCCCACGTCCTCTGTACCCCTCCTTCCTTCCCCCTCCCCCCCACTCTCTTAGACCTCCCACCCTTTACTCTACAGTATCTCCATCCTCCTTCCCCTCCCATCCGCCTACTCCCTCCCCTTCTCCACCCTCTCCCCACCTCCCCACCCTTCTCTCTCTCCCCCATATTACTTTACATAATACCTGTATGATACCTATATGATCATTCTTAAACACAACACTCCACCACCACCCTGCAACATTTAGACCAGCATTCTTTCAGTCCTCAAATTTCTTCAAGTGTCCGCCGTCAGCCGGTCTTCTTGCAGCTCCTGCCCTGGTCTTGCCGTTCTTTTATGCCGGCGCTCCGGGCTGCCCCCACGCTGCCCCTGCCTCCCTCCAGTTGAGGGACCTGCCCCCAGTCCTTCCGCCGTGGTGCTCAGTCCTGCCTCCCGGAGGGCCTTCAGTGCCTCCTCCGGTGTCTGTATCCGCCATGTCCGCCCTTTCACTGTAAACGAGAGTCCAAAGGGATGAAGCCAGCGATATTTAATGTCCTCTCTCCGCAGAAGCTGTGTAACGGGTTGCATTGCCCTCCTCCTCTGCAACGTGCCCGCAGAAAGGTCTTCATATATGTGCACTGGGTAACCCTGCCACATGAGGGCTCCTTCTCTCTGTATTTTGTGAACAATTTTCTCTTTAATTTTATAATGTGCTAGGCAAATGATGATATCCCGTGGTTTATTGCCAACTGGTTTTCCCAATGCACGATGTGCTCTTTCAAGTTGTATATCCATAGCCGTCACCTCCTCTCCTCCTTGCCTGAGAGCTTCCAGACACACCGATCGTGCAACCTTTTCACTGTCCAGAAACTCTTTCTCCTCTGGTATTCCGCGGAGTCTCAAATTATTGCGTCGAGAACGGTTTTCCAGATCCTCCAACTTATATAGCAGAGCTTCGTATTGTGATCCCAGCTTCACATGTCTTTGTCTCTCCCCTTCCTGTTGCTGTTCAAGCTCTTGTAACCTGTTCTCATGGTCTCCCATTCTGCACACCAGCTCTCCAACCTCTTCCTTCAGGGGACCCAGCACCTCGTTCAACTCACTCTTCACGGACTGCACCTCATTTTTAATTTCAAGAAACCAGTCTCTAAGCTCCGCTCTTGTGATAGTTTGCGTAGCTTCCATTCCAGGGGCTTTTACATTCTCCATCTCCACTTCTTCACCCTGCTCTCCGTGCACATCTGGAGGCTTTTTGTTCTCCATCTGTCCTGCTTCACCCTTCCCTCCATGCGACCCTGAGTACACATACTCTCTGAGATCTGCTGCTTTTCTTCTGGTGGTCATCTCTGCACCAGATTGCGCTGTCTGACACTGCCCTGGTCTTCCAATGTTCAAGCTTGCTAGCACTATGTGCAGCCTTGCTAAGCTCTGTTACACTTCTCTGGACTGCACTGTCCTGCTGCTGCCCGGCTGCTACCAGTTCCTCTCAGTGGCCTTTCATGAATCACAGCTCTCCCTCTGACTTCAGCACTGCAGACTTACAGCTTTTTCTGCCTCTCAGGGCCTATGGTTTCCCTCCTCAGCCTCTGCTCACCTCCAGCACCACTGTGCTCTGCGATCCTGCTCGCCTCCAGCACCACTATGCGCCGCGATTTCCTCCCTCGGGAGAGCTGCAAAGCCTTTTTTTTTTTTTTTTTTTTTTTAAGCGCAGGACCTGGTCTGCTGCCGGCCTCTTACACCTCCTCTGCTTGTGCTCCGGGCGCCATTTTCTGCCCGTCACGCGGTTGCTTAGTCCTCCCGCTCCGGCGGCTCACCGCCGTTGAATTTTACTGCCACCGGCGTTTCAGCAGTCGCGGTCGCCTCCAGCCACTTTCCACACCCGGGGCCACCGCTTTCCGCCTCCAGGGGGCTGCGCTTTATCTATTAATGGCTGGGTCGGTGCCGGAGCAGCTCTTTCAAGCCGCCATCGGCTCCGGTGACATCACTTCCTCCATTATTTTTAACATTTTAACACACACCCATCACCTTATTTCCATCAGGCTACACCGCTACAATAATAATGAATATTTACTGCAAATCAGTGACTTCTGCTGTTGCCTTTGAGAGACCAGTTCAGAAATGCGTGGCTTCACCTTGGCAAGTGCCACTCTCATGTCATTTTCACAGCAAAGTCTGTTCCTTTTCTTCATTTTTATGTCCAGCATCCTCGAAAAGGATTGCTCGCAAAGATATGTTGTAACAAATGGTATAAAAATTTCCAGGGCTTTCCTAGCAATAACAGGATACGTTACCATTTGTCGACACCAAAACATTGAGAGCGTTGTTGTTCTGAAGAGTTGCTGTTGGACCTGGTTCTGCTGAATTTCAATGATTTTGTCGAGGTATTCATCATTGACATCTGCTGTCTCAACACCAAACGTGAATGGCTGTCTCACCCATGCTGGATATGACTCTCTTGTAGGGAAGTATCCGTCGAGAGACTTTGCAAGCTCATCTAAGTGCGTGGCAATTGCTTGCTTCAGTTCCGTGGGTACAGAAATATCTCCAATTCCAGACACATCTTCGATCTTACTTGCACAGTCGTCCAGCAGGGGAAAGTTTGCGAAGTTATCGTTCTCTGTTCGTCGTTTCCATAACGGTAGCTTTTTTTGAAAAGCCTTCAGGTTTTCTTCCGCTTCGATGATGTTGACTCCACCACCCTGCATCTGCTGATTGAGATGATTGAGAGATGCGAATATATCAGCCATGTACGCTAAAATGAGAATGAACTTAGAATTTTTGAAGCAATCTGCATGACTATGTTGGTGCTCTTGGAAACACAGGACTAATTCCACACGCATGGCAAAAACACGATTCAGCACCTGTCCCCGGGATAACCACCGAACGTTAGAATGGTAAAGAAGTACCTCGAATTCAGAGCCCATTTCTTTACACAGTTCACTGAAGATGCGGTGCCTCAGTGCACTATTTCGCACATAGTTCACACATTCCACTACAATTTTTAATACTTGTGTCATTTCTGGAGGCAAGGTATTTGTTGCCAACACATGCCTGTGCAGAATACAATGCGTAACAATGATGTGTGATGCATCGGCTTTCACTAGCGCACCAAAACCAGACTTTCTTCCCAACATGACTGGAGCTCCGTCCGTACAAACTGCAGAAACCATATCCCACGAAAGGTTGTTGTCTCTGAAGAAGTCATCCACAAGTTTCTTCACATCGGCTGCCTTAGTTGTTGTTGTAAGAGGCTTACAAAATAAAAAAAAAAAAAAAAATCTTCCTTTATCATGTCGTCTTTCACAAAGATTAGAAACGTCTGTGGTCTCGTCGAATTGGAGGCTGAATTTTGCCGGGCTTGAAATCAGATCTGCAACTACTTGAGCCAAGATGTCTTTGCTCATGTCCTCTATTCTGTCGCTGATGGTGTCATTTGAAAGAGGAATTTGGGATAATTTAACTTCGGCCGCTTTTCCCAGCATCAGATTCGCCATCTTCAACACAGCTGGTTTTATGAGTGTTTCACCAATGGTGTGTGGTTTGCCCTGCTTTGCGATCAGGTAAGCAACTTCGTACGATGCTGTGAGGATCGGTTTGTTGATGGGTACTGTGATGCAGCAAGGGGTACACAGCCTATGGAAATTCAGGTAAAAGAAAGACTTACCTCAGAGTCAGCTTTAGAAAGCAGCACTAGGCACTCTGATTCACCGGAGCAAGGGAAATTCTTGCTACGTAGCAAACAAAAATCCCATCAGGAACACCTGAGTGAAAATCCCCAGGTCACGTGCAGAGCTAGGGATTACTTAAGGCAAGGTTCCAGTCAGTGGAGTAGATGGGGAGTGGCAAGAGGAGGAGCAAGAACACGAACACCAAAGGGAACTGCAGAGAGTAGGACTGCAGGTCGGGTTGCAGAGAATAGCAGGAGGTGTGGCTCTCATCAGCTGAGCAGAAACCCCAGGGGATTGCTGGGAGGAAACTCTTCTCACGGAGAACCAGGAAGTGAGTCTGACTCCAGCTCTCGCGAAGAGAGGTTCAAGGCAAGCGGTTCCAAGAGTAAACCTGCTACCAGAAATAACCTGAAAGAGAAGCTAGGAGGATCCCACTACACTAGAGACCGGTATGTGCCAGCTCAAGGCAGAGGTCACTGTGAGAGGAAAGTGTTGGGGGATGGGAACTCCAAGCACGTCTGCAGCCTAAGAAGTAGGTGTAAAACTAAGTATAATTATACTCCTGCACAACCAGCCTGGAAGGCAAAAGCCATAAGGTATAGGGAGCCAAGTATTAAGGCAGTCCCTGCAGAGAGAAGGAATCCTCCATATGATTATAGGGAGAAGTTTAAAACCCCTAAGTGCCAAGGGCGTGGTCCTGAATATAACTACAAGCAGCAAGGTGGTTCAGAACTGTTATTCTGGGAGGAGAGCCCAGGCAGAAGATACCACAGGCCAGAGAGGTATAGCCCTGAAGGGAGAAGAGCCTCTTTTGATTATTACAGTGATTTATCACAGGACACTGTGTCTGAGCGCCATTTGTATGAGGAGTCTGACACAGGGAGTGTGGGCACTGCTGAGGAGAATATGATATGGGAAGACGCTAGCAATCTTCCGGAGCCCATTCCCATGGAATGCAGCATGTGTTACAAACGCAGCCTTGCTATGTGAATGATTGCAAAGAGAACTTTGTACAGGAAATAAGGATTATTTGTTTGCCATTTATTTGTTGCTCTATTCATCTTTGAGTTTCTGTTTTCTTGACAAGTCCGAGCGGGACGGGGAATAAAACCCACTTTAAGTTTCATTCAAAAGTTGCTCTGAAAGACTCTTTTATTTAACAAGCCAGAGCAATTACTTGTTCATAGGCCCTAGGCAACCGCCTATACAGGGCAATAAGGGCTCTAACCACGGGCCCCATCACAGTACAAAGCCGAGAGCAGGCAGAGTAGCCTTTTCATCAAATCTGGCTCTCTTCACCTTGAATTCAGCAAGCGTTGTGTTCTTGTATTCCCCATCTCCATGCAGGTTAAGGAAGTATTCCTTTAGTTTTGCCGGTACTTGACTAGAATTGCTTAACTTGGCATTGCAAATCATGCAGATAGGACGCCGACTCCCATCACGTTCTGTTATATATGCGAATCCATGTTGTACATATTCGTCCGACCACTTTCTTTTTTTTGCTCGACATAGTTAGTATGGATTAAAATATTAAGAAAGAAATCACACGACATACCATCACGACAGTCACAAGTCGACTACTGAGTGCACCAAATTCCCTGCAGCACAGATTGGCCAAGCAATGTAGCGTGATCACCTGCAGCCAATGATGGCCAAGCAGGGAGTGTCATCACAAATCATATGAGTCGGGTGCGTGTCTTGTGTCTTGACCTCCGCCGAACCCCTGAGAATGACTCACCGAACCTCTAGGGTTTGATTGAACCCAGGTTAAGAACCACTGTTCTAGAGTCTAGACTCTCACATAGGCCAAGGAATTCAAGGCCCTCTGGGTCGTGAGAAGGGTGTTCCCTAGCACTTCAGAGTAGCCATTCTTGAACAGCCTATCCCTCTCATCGGCCAAGAATCCTCCATCACAGGGGCCTTTGCAAGAACGGAGGGGCTCTGCCAACAGGCTCAAGAGATCTGCCTACTATGGGGCCACAAGAATTACCAAGCGCAAATAAGACCAAATCCTGTAAAGAAGACTGTTCAAAGGACACAGAGTGAAGATATACAGGAACCTCTCCTGGGGCCACAATCCAGGCCTGCTGCCTGTGGATCCTTCCTTTAGCTGAAAGAGTTCTCCAATTTGGTAATGGACTGATCTAACAGGATGATAAAGAAGTTAATATATTAATGCATGTTAAAAGTGATTTAAATATCACGATGGGAACCATTTACTAACTATGCACTTAACTTGAATTAATGTGCATTTATGCAGCTTAGTAAATGAGGGTCACAGACTATAAGCCTTGTCTGCAACAAGGATCTTCCCCCTATCTAAATAAAACTGGCTTTGAGCTCCGATTTCAGTAAACCACTGAACAGAAAAGACAACATCATAAATAAGGGTAAGCATCCAGTCAAACGCCATTATATAAGAACATATGAAATACCATACTGGGTCAGACCAAGGTCCATCAACCCCAGTATCCTGTTTCCAACAGTGGCCAATCCAGGCCACAAGTACCTGTCAAGGTCCCAAAAAGGTACACAGATTCCAAGTGCTTACCTGGGGGTAAGCAGTGGATTTCCCTGGTTCTCTTTAACCATAGTTTATGGACTTTTCCTCCAGGAATTTGTTCAAACCTTTTTTAAATCCAGATACATTAACAGCTTCTACTATATCCTCCAGTAATGAATTCCAGAATTTGATTACTCATTAAGTGAAAAAAATATTTTCTTTTATTAGCCCTAAATGGGCTATATTGTAGCTTCGACTGTCCCCTAGTTTTTCTACCTTTTGAAGGAGTAAACCAATCTGTTTACCCGTTCAACTCCATTCATTAATTTATAGACCTCTATCATATCTCCCCTCAGCTGTCTCTTTTCCAAGTTGAAGAGCCCTAATCTTTTAAGCCTCTCCTAAGGGTATCCTTCCATCCCCTTTACCATTTTGGTGGTTCTTCTCTGTACCTTTTCTAATTCGGATATATCCTTTTTAAAAGAGATGACAACCAAAATACACACAATATTCAAGGTGTGCACGCACCATGGAACAATAAAGGCATTATAATGTCCTTGTTTTTTTTCTCCATTCCTCTCTTTATGGTTCCTAGCATTCCATTTGTTTTATGTGTCCACCGCTACACATTGGGCCAAGGGTTACAACATATCATAGAAACAAGATGGCAGAAAAAGACCATATGGCCTATCTAGTCTGCTGTTCCATATCAACTATAATAGTCCCCCCTTTTTACCTTTAGAGATCCTTTGTGTTTGTCCCATACTTTTTTTTTGGAATTCAGATACTGTCCTCGTCTCCACTACTTCCACTGGGAGACTATTCCACGCATCTATCACTCTTTCCGAAAAGAAATATTTCCACATATTACTCCTGATTTTATCCCCTTTCACTCTCATCCTATGTCCCCTCGTAGCAAAGCTTGCCTTCAATTGAAAAAGACACTCCTGTGCATTTATGCCATGGAGTATTTAAATGTCTCTATCATATCGCCCTTATCCCACCTTTCCTCTAAAGTATACATATTATGATCTTCAAGTCTGTCCTTATATGCTTCACAACGAAGACCACTAACCACTCTGTGCACTGACTCCAACTTGCTTATATCCTTTTCAAGATGTGGTCTCCAGAATTACATACAATACTCCAAATGAGGTCACACCAGAGACTTATACAGAGGCATCATCATCACCTCCTTTTTTCTGCTGGCCATTCTTCTCCCTATACACCCAAGCATCCTTCTGGCTTTCGCAGTCACCTTTTCTACCTGTTTAGCGACTTTATTTTTTTATTTATAACATTTTAAATAAAAAATTACAAGAAGTTCACAGAACCATCTTGAAAGAAATAGAATAGATACAAATTAGCAAATAATTAAAAATAGGAAAAACAAAACACAGCATTACAGAAAACTGCACCAATGTATCCATTCACCCTAGCCCACAAATAGGAGGGGAAGTGACATATCTATTTAATTATCCATAGAGGAACCAAGCAATCATAACAGTCAGTTTAAACCCGGCTATACATTAAACGAGCTCCGGGGAGGCCCCAATAGGAGATCCTAAACGCCGTGCAGAAATAAAAGCCACAAGCTGGGAGGGATCATAAAACACATATGAAACCGAGTGATATTTCACTAAGCACTTACATGGATGTTTCAAAAAAAAAACAACCCTCCCACCTGGAGAACTCCTGAGCGTAATAGAAGAAACTCTCTACGCCGCTTCTGAGTTTCCCTTGATAAGTCCGGATAAATCCGGACCATCAAGCCTTTAAAGGGCAGCCTCCTCTTCCGAAAAAAAAGCCTCAGTAACCATTCTTTATCTGACAATAGTGCAAAAGTAATTAGCAAAGTAGAAGAAACAGGAGACTCAGAGGACTTTTCTAGAATATCAGTAACATTCAAAATATTCCAATTTTCTATACCAACCCCAATGTTAGATAGACCAGAAGACAATTTCCCCTTAGGCAAATAATAGATCTTAACTAAAGGTGGTTTTAATTCCGAGGAAACCCCCAAAACCTCTATCAGATATTGTTGAAACATATCTCGTGGGGACACAGTTGATAATCTCGGAAAATTAATTAACCTTAGATTATTAGACCTAGAAATATTATCCAAATGTTCTAATTTTACTTGAACAGCAGAATAGTTCTTTCTCAGCGAATCCATCTGATCTTCCAGGGCTTCAGCTTTCCTCCGATTCTCAACCGATTCCATCTGCAAAGTTTCCACCTTCCGCTCCAAATTTTCCACAGACACCACAGAAGCATTAACTGTCTCAGACAAAGATGTAATTTTCGGAGCTAACGCTTCTCCCAGCGAGAGAATAGCTTGCCATATTGTTTCCAAAGTGAAACTAGACGGACGTTTCAATGAGAATCCAAAAACAGGCTCCACCAACATTGCAGCTTCTATACTTGCCGGCGCTTCTCCTCGACGTTCTTCGGGGACAGACAGCCCCAAAGGCTCCTCCCCTATCAGCGTCGGAGCTAGTGGTGTACCAACGGCTACACCTCTAGTGTCCCACATTCCTGTTGCTTCCGACCCTCGCGAGCCATCAACCAAACGCTCCGCAGGAGGGGAATCAAGCTCCAAAAAACCAGCAGGTAGGGGTTGACTCCGTTGTATCTTTGACGCTGGACTCAAAGGGGACAGAGATGGAGTCGAAGCAGCCGTCGAGTCACCCAACTCCAGTACGGCTGCAGCACGAACTACTGCCCCTTCCATCACCGGGTCCCGAGGCAGGCGTTGAACAAAAGAATCAAGTGGACCCGAGGAAACAGGTGTCGAGGCAGAGGGGGACAGAATTACATACAATACTCCAAATGAGGTCACACCAGAGACTTATACAGAGGCATTATCATCACCTCCTTTTTTTCTGCTGGCCATTCTTCTCCCTATACACCCAAGCATCCTTCTGGCTTTCGCAGTCACCTTTTCTACCTGTTTAGCTACTTTAAGATCAGACACAATTACGCCTAAGTCCCGCTCTTCTTTTGTGATCAGAATAACCTCATCCCCTACACTGTACAGCTCCTTTGGATTTTTGCAGCCCAAATGCATGACCCTGCATTTTTTAGCATTCGATTTCAGCTGCCAAATTCTATACCGTTCTTCAAGCTTAGCTTGATCCCTCCTCATGTTGTCGACTCCTTCCTGGGTGTCTACTCTATTGCAGATTTTGGTATCATCCACAAATATGCAAACCTTACCTTCCGCAATATCACTTAACAAAGATCTTAAACAGAATCGGACCAAGGATAGATCTCTACAGCACACCACTGGTAACTTCCCTCACAGTGAGCTCCATTTACCTGTACCCTTTGTCGCCCCGCACTCAACCAATTTCTAACCCAAGCAGTCACTTTAGAGTCTATCCCTTGGGTGCTCAGTTTGTTTATAAGTCGCCTGTGCGGAATGGTGTCGAAAGCTTTACTGAAATCTAAATACACTATATCTAGGGCTCTCCCTCGGTCCAACTGCCTAATCACCCAGTCAAAGAAATCTACTACATTTGTCTGACAAGACCTGCCTCTGGTGAGTCTCTGCTGCCTCAGATCCTGCAATCCATTGCACTCCAGAAACCTCACTATTCTCTCCTTTAGTAGCCTTTCTAATAATTTACTAACCAGAGAGGTTAGACTAAACAGCCTATAGTTCTCAATGTCATCCTTATGTCTGCTTTTATGTAAAGGGACCACATGTGTCTTTCTCCAGTCCTCTGGCACCACTCCTGACTCTAAAGAGGCACTGAAAAGGTCAGATAGTGGAGCTGCTAGAATATCCCCAAGTTCCCTCAGTATTCTTGGATGTATCTCATCTGGAGCCATGGCTTTGCCTACTTTTAGTTTAGCTACTTCCTCGCGTATACAGTCTTCTGAAAATCATTTGAGATCCCCGTCGTTTTTGTTCCTATTTGTGGGTGGGGTTTTTTAGGTCCTGCTCCTAGCCCTTCATCTGTGAGCACAGAACAGAAATATTTGTTAAGCAATTCTGCTTTTTCCTCATCAGTTTCTGCATATTCCTCCCCTGCACCCTCGAGTATGACAATACCACTCTTGCCCTTCCTCCTCTCGCTAACATATCTGAAAAATGCCTTATCCCCACATTTTATTGCAATGGCTATTTCATCTTCTTTTTGTACTTTTGCTTTCCTGACCACTTTGCTAGTTTCTCTGAGTTTTCCCAAATATAGATGCCCGTCTTCCTCTCTCTGTGATCTCTTGTATTTCATGAAGACCTCCCTCTTTCTTCACCTTTTCAGTTTCTTTTGAGAATCATAGTGGCCTCTTTTTCCTTTTACATTTATTTACCTTTCTAACAAAAAAATTTGTTGCCCTTAAAATATCCCTTTCAGTTTTGTCCACTGTTTTTCTACATCCCTCTCTACGTCCATGATGACACCCAAATCCCTTTCCTGGGTTCCTAACGTGGATCGTGCAACCATAGTTTGGGTTGTTCTTCCCTAAGTGCATAACTTTACACTTGTCCACATTGGACATCCAAATGGCAGATGAAATTTAATCTTCCAGTTTATCAAGATCCTCTTGTGTTTTAATAACTTTCAATAATTGTGTGTCAATTGGCAAATTTGATCACCTCATGCGTTATTCTCATTTCTAGGTCATTTATGAATATGTTAAAAAGCAGCAGGCACAGATCTCTGGGTATTCCACTATTCACCTTTCTTCACTGAGAAAATCAGCCATTTAGCCCTACTCTCTATCTTTTAACCAGCTCTACCTTCTTCAGTAAAGACTGAGGCAAAGAAGTCATCCAGTCTCTCTGCTATGGCCTTGTCCTCCCTTAGCACCCCTTTATCATCTAAATGGTCCAACTGACTCTCTCACGGGTTTTTTGCTACAAATGTACTTGAAAAACTTATTATGCGTTTTTGCTTCCACTGCAAGCTTTTTTTCAAATTCTCTCTTTGCCTGCCTTATCAGTGCCTTGCATCTAACCTGCCAGTGCTTATGTTATTTCCAGTTTGTCATTTAGCTCCTTTTTCCATTTCCTGAAAGATGCTGGTTTGACTACCACAGTCTCTCTGACCTCACCTAACACTCTGGCATCCTAGCACTCTTGTGCTGTACAACAGAAAGGTTTCACATACTGCCTATCTGATGCTTTATGTTTCTTACCCTTCAGCAACCTGGGGTAACTCTCAAATGTACTTGATGAGTGCTTAGTCTCTGGATTGCAAAAATATGCCAGAACATGATATCCACACAAAGCTGTTAACAGGCATTACTCATATTATTACTGTTACTCCCCCTGGGCTGTAGCAGGATGTACATAAGAAGCTACTGCTAACATAATAACTCATATTTTCCAATATTATTATTGATGCTCGCCAAAGTGAGATACAAGAACAGCCATTATCATTAAAATATAACAATATTAATATTGCCATTACTTAAGCTGGAGCAGGAAATATCTGAGGTCTATGGTAATTATTTATATTCGTGGTAATACTACTGAAACTTGCAAGAAATCCAAGCAGGGTATATAATGTAAAGGAAGGAGATTATTAACGCTACCATTCGTACTACTGATGTTACTATAGTGAAATCAGACAAAAGACTGGCGTAACAGTGGATTACGGATAAGACTGTTTTAATTTTTACAGTGCTGACTGAACCGAGAAACAGATTCTGTGAAACAAAACTGGAAGAGTGTATCATATGCAGCATTTGACAAATCTCCAATGCCACATCACCTAGAAACTGCATCCTAGCACATGAAACCTTAAGCCTCTAAAATGTTTCTTTTTTAGTGCTGCTGAAGAAACAGAAGGTTTCCTAACTCCCCAGTGCAATTTGGCTCTCGGTATGCTTGTGCCACACAGTGCAAGGACTTAAGGCCTGTATCCCAAGACTTGAAACGGAGACCAGCTCTAAGTCCCTATACCATGGGGCTCAAGCTTACTGAGAACTGAAACACAGTGGGGAGGTAGGAAACCTGCCATGTCTTCAGCATCGACAGATGGCAAGGTGAAAGGAATAGGTGGCTGACTCCCAAGCTGAAAAGTTGCCTGGAATGAGGGACATGAAAGAGCACGAGAGAACTGGGTTGATGGGTGGGTATGTATGAGAGAGTTTGGGCGAAGACTGGAGGGGGTGGTATGAGATAGAGAGAGAATGTGGTGGGACCCAGGCTATGGTGATATGTGAAGCAAAGAGGTGATTTCTTCTTCACTTCATCTATCAAGGCTGTGCTGTCACACAGCTGACGGCATGCTTCAGGGGAACAAAAAAAAAAAAAAAAAAAGAGACATGCATCTGTCAGTGATGGGCAGTGGCATCTTTTTTTTTTAATTTATATTTTATAAAAATATACAAAGACCTGAAACCGCTCAGCCTGTATTATAACAATCCACTTTCCCACAGGGACTACCATTAACAGGTCATTCCTCTTATTGTTTTACTTATACATGTTCATACAAAAGCCTTTTTTCCCCCACACCCTATTATACAAAAAACTACCCCCCCCCCCCAACTTCCCCCTCCTCCCCCCATCCCTCGGATTCCCGCCTATTCATCTATAATTCTATTTACATGTATCCCACTTCAAATATTTCCCCCATACACTTAGAAATCTTTGTGGTCTGTTATTTTTTAAAGCTGTAAGTCTGCTCATTAGATAAATGTGGCCCAGTGAAGCCTTATATTCCCCTATAGTAGGTACCATGTATTGTTTCCATTTCTTCGCTATCAAGACTCTGAAGGCTACACACCCCAAGTTTAAAAAAGTGCTCTCGTAAGTTGTTAATACTTCAGGTTTCTTCCCCAGCATCGCTATTGCTGGGCTTGGCTTTATTTCTTTCTCCAAAATATCACTCATTATAGAAAACACTATTTCCCACATTTTATACAATTCTTTACAATGCCACCATATATGCATATAGCTGCCTTTCTCCCCACATCGTCTCCAACATGAATCCTCTATCTGCTTATACATACTATATAATCTCTCCGGTGTCCGGTGCCACCTATACATTATTTTATAATTATTTTCAATTAGATTGGTAGCCAATAAACCTTTAACACGATTTTGGAATATTCGCCCCCACTCTTCATCCTCCCAACATTCCCCTAGATCAAGCTCCCATTTCTTTTGGAAGCTATCTTTCCCATCTTCCTTGGTCATCATATTATACATTATCCCCAATACCCTCTTTTTTTGCCCTGCCAAGAAAATCTTCTCAATTTCAGTAACCTCTCCTCTAAGCTCTGGAACTATCTGATATCGTAGATAATGACATATCTGATTATATAAATTTAAATATATCCTTATCCTCCAGCCCAAATTGTTTTTGTAATACTTCAAAATCTTTTATTTTCAATCCATCCAACAGCTGTCCTATCCTTACTAATCCCTTCTCATAAGAACATAAGATATGCCATACTGGGTCAGACCAAAAGGTCCATCAAGCCCAGTATTCTGTTTCCAACAGTGGCCAATCTAGGTCATATGTACCTAGCAGTTTCCCCAAAAGACACAGGTTCCACAATGCTTGTACTGGGTCAAGCATTGATATCCTCCCAGTCCTCAAACCCACTCCTCCCCAGTGCAGGGGCAAATCCAGGGTTTCCTCTAATAGGAATCAATCTAGATATCCCATTCCTCCCCAGCCATATCTGTTTCCATTTAATCCACAGATCCAGAGTCCGTTGTACATAAGGGTTGCTACTTCTACCCCTAGGATGCACCGCCCTAGGCAGCCAAACCCAGTCCCTTTCTTCTTTTTCCACTTGCACCCACTCTTTCACTTCATCCGCTCCCCAGTCTACCAGTGCACTCAGTTGTGCTGCCTCTAAATATCTGGTTAGATCAGGGATGGCCAACCCTCCTCTCTCCTTCCTCTTTGTGAGAATCCTCCAAGCCACTCTGTTAGGCTTCCCACCTCCTATAAATTTCATAATTGTCCTCTGTAATTTCTCCATATATTTCTTAGATACCCATATAGGCAAAGCCCTAAAAATATATATCCATTGTGGCAAAATAATCATTTTAAATGCATTCGTCCCATCCATGACAAATTTCTTACTTTCCCACAATTCCATTTCTCTTCATCTTTTTTTCCCATTTTTTATAAAGTTTAATCCAAGCATGTCCGTATCTTTAGCAGCTAGATTTATTCCCAAATATTTAATGTTCTTTCGCCCATTTAAATGGGAACCTATCCTTTATCTGCTTTTGTGTTCCTGCTAATATATTCAATATCTCCGACTTAGTGGCATTTATCTTGAAACCCAAGCATTTCCCAAATTCCCTTATAATATACCACTTCTACCGATTCTGCCAGCCTCGTTATCATAAAAATCAAGTCATCTGCAAAAAGTGAGATTTTACTTTCTATTCCATTCCTATTTACCTCATGTATTTCCGGGCCTCCCTTACCCTCTGGGCCAGGGGCTCCATGGAAAGAACAAACAGAATCGGTGAAAGTGGACATCCCTGCCGCGTCCCTCAAAATAATTCAAATGCTGGAGTGTATTCTCCATTAATGCGGATTTTAGCCATAGGCTGCTTGTATATGGATTTTACCCACTGTAGGTAGTTACCACCTATCCCCATACACTCTAACACCTTAAAAAGAAAAGGCCAGGATACCCTATTGAACGCTTTCTCAGCGTCTATTGCCAGTAGTACCATCTGCTCTTCTCCTCTTCTCCCCTCCCATATGGCATTCAGTACTCTCCTTATGTTATCTGCTGTTTGGCGTCCTGGTACAAAGCCTGCTTGATTTTCATGTACTAACCTAGGCATATATCCTAATATTCTATTTGCTAATATTTTGGTGAAAATTTTAAAGTCAGTCCCCAGTAACGATATCGGTCTGTATAATCCACATAGGTTTGGATCTTTCCCCTCCTTTGGCAGGACTGTTATACCTACCGTGCGCATTGTTTCTGGAAGTTTCCCTCCTTCCTTAAATGAATTACAGAGCCTTGCCAATGGGCCACTCACTGTCTCATTAATTGTTTTATAGAATTTGTTTGTGAACCCGTCCATCCTAGGTGCTTTATGTGCTGGTAGTGATTTAATCACCTCCACCACCTCTTCCACTTATAGGTTTAGAAATCTGGTCCGATTCCTCCCTTGATAGTGTAGGCAAATTTATTTGGAGGTATGCATCTATTTCTTCCTGTGTGCTACTACTTTCCTCTGTATACAATTACTTATAGAATTCCACAAATCTTTCCTGGATTTGGTCCACCTTCCTTACCTCTCTTCCTTTTGCGTCCCGAATTTTTGTGATAAAAGTCCTATTCTGATGTTTTAGTTTATACGCCAATAGTCGGGTAGGCTTATTGCCCAATTCAAACATCTGTTGTTTAAGTTTGTCCTGAGCAAATTTAATCTCACCCAACTCCAATTCACCTAGCTCTCTTTTCGCTATCCTTAATTCCTGTATACCCTTATCTTTTAGCTGCCCTTGCTTTTGAAGGCCCTCTAATTCCCGGATCCTCCTTCGTAGTGCTTCTTTTTTTCATATAAGAGCCTATCAAGATCAAATCTCCTCTCACTACCGCCTTTAGACACTCCCATAGTGTTCCAATTGTACAATCCTCCCTATCATTGAGCTCCAGGTATACCCTTATGGATTTATTTATTTTCTCCACTACCTCTGGATTTTCTAATAATGACTCATTCAATGTCCATCCAGTTCTCTTCCTCTCTCTCTATTACCTAGATGAATGTCAATCCATACGGGCGCATGATCAGTCCACGTTCTCTCCCCAATCACACTTCTCTCCACCCCCACCATCATATCCTTGGATATCCAAATCATATCCAGTCTTGAAAATGTGTGCACCGGTGAATAAAATGTGAAATTTTTCCCTTCCTTTCAGCTCTCTCCACGTATCTAACATCCCCAAGTTCTTACACATTAACTTTAACATTCGCCTATTTATGTCATCTCCATCTCTAGTGCCCTTAGAATTATCCAGCTGAGGATTGATTGTCAAATTAAAATCTCCCACCATAATTACTTGCCCCTCCGCAAATTGTTCTATCACGGGGGTTAAACCCTCAAATACCCCCTGTGCAGAGTTTGGGCCATATATATTCACCAATGTGTACATTTGTTCCTGTATTTTTATCTTAAGCAGAATATATCTCCCCCCTGTATCCTGTTGCATACCACAGACAGAGTAAGAGATCTTTTCATTTATCAAAATTCCTACTCCCCCTTTCTTCAAATCAATCCGGTTCGATGCATACCACTGCCCCGGATACTTTCTATGTGCCACTCTCCATTCATCACTTTTCCTCAAGTGTGTCTCCTGCAGGAATATAATCCCTCCATTAATTCTACTTATTTCCTTAAACATTCTCTGTCTTTTAGTTGGTGTGTTCAGACCACGTACATTCATGGTCAGCACTCTTATCCTCTCCATTTATCCCCCCCCCAGTACAAATCTCTCATCCTATTGTGAACTATGGCAAGGAATCCGTTCCCCCCCACCCTACCTCCCTCCACCCCTCCTCTGCCCTCCAATCCTCCATCATTAATCAAATTCCGAGGCATGACTTCACCAAGCCCCAGCACACCCCTTACATCAACTTTCAAATAAACCTGCTAACTTTACACATTCAAAACACACATTATTGCCTGACACTTCGTCCTCTGCCCAGCATCTTACACTCTCTCAATTATTGACACCATGCACAGTCACTTTTTTCAGCCGCTCTCCTCTGGTTGGAGCCTGTTCCTCTTCTGCCTCCGCAATCTTTTATCCCCTTGCTGTGCCCGCCTCCATCTGCTCTCCTCCGTCGGTCACCTCCCCAACGCTGCATTTGATATACTTTCCACCACTGGTACCTCCGACCAGCCCACTTTCCTCAGTACACCAGCCGCTTCTTCCGCTGTCCTCACATGTGAGGTCACTCTAATACTAAACTGGAGCCCAAACGTGAATGTCCACTTATATTTGATTGCCCTTGTGTTTCTTGAGAAGAGCAGTGCTTTCCAGAGCTCATCCAAAAGGTGATTTTTGCTGAATTTGCTGCTAAATTGTGAGTTTTTTGTCTGTTTGTCTGCACATATTTATCTATCTATTTGCCCTTCTTGGTGAGTTCCCTTACCTACTCCCTTGCTGTGTGCCCACTGTTCAGGAACAGCCTCCATTGCTGTAGAGTTTTAAACTATCTTTCTCTTAGTCTACCTGAGTTTTTGCCCCTCCCCCCCCTGCTGAGGCATTGTTGTAAACCTCCATTCCTGTTGTGCATGTGGGCTTGGTCAGACTGCCCTTGTGTTTCTTGAGAAGAGCAGTGCTTTCCAGAGCTCATCCAAAAGGTGATTTTTGCTGAATTTGCTGCTAAATTGTGAGTTTTTTGTCTGTTTGTCTGCACATATTTATCTATCTATTTGCCCTTCTTGGTGAGTTCCCTTACCTACTCCCTTGCTGTGTGCCCACTGTTCAGGAACAGCCTCCATTGCTGTAGAGTTTTAAACTATCTTTCTCTTAGTCTACCTGAGTTTTTGCCCCTCCCCCCCCTGCTGAGGCATTGTTGTAAACCTCCATTCCTGTTGTGCATGTGGGCTTGGTCAGACTGCCCTTGTGTTTCTTGAGAAGAGCAGTGCTTTCCAGAGCTCATCCAAAAGGTGATTTTTGCTGAATTTGCTGCTAAATTGTGAGTTTTTTTGTCTGTTTGTCTGCACATATTTATCTATCTATTTGCCCTTCTTGGTGAGTTCCCTTACCTACTCCCTTGCTGTGTGCCCACTGTTCAGGAACAGCCTACTGGCCAGAGACACTTAGGTTCCTGCCCACCCTACCCCTCACCCCACCCTCCCCAGGGGCTACATTGCCTATATAGTGGTCACATACGTGCCATCTGTCGTTCCTAACTTGGTTAACGCTCACATCTTCAACTTTTCTTATTCTTCCTCTTCTGGGACTGCTTAAGCAACATGTCGTGTATTCAGTGCAATAACTGTGGTACTTTCATTCAAAGAAGAATCATTTGGAGCCTAAGAGCTTGTCCTATATGCCTAAAGTCAGCTGCCATGCATGAAGAACTGACTATACTAAGGAAAGACCTAGCAGCCATGCATAAAGAAGTTTCTCTACTGAGGGAGGAACTGGCTGCAATGAAGCGCACCTCTTCTAGGATACAAACTGAACAAAGTCCACCACCGCTCCCACAAAGAGTCAAACACCCCAGGAACAAATGGATCACAGTGGGTTCTGGAAGATTGCGACCTGTAATGCAGAGACATCCTACACATCAAGAGATATCCCTGCAAAATGCCTTCTCTGCCTTGGCTAATGAGGATGCGCAACCCAAGGAAACTGAAGGGCCCTTAAATGAGTCAGACAATGCCCAATCTCCTGCTAAAGCACCAAATATGAAGAAATCCTCACCAAACGGAAAACTGTTACTACTTGGAGATTCCATCATCAGAGGCACCAACTTGGGAACACAGTTCAAAGGAGAGAAGATAGTCATGTGCCTACCAGGCTCTTCAGCCAGCAGGAATACAAACCAAGTTGTTGAAATACTTAGCGCAAAAAGTGAGCACTCCAAACCAGATGTTATTATCCACTTGGGCACAAATGACCTGGCTAGAAACAGTGCCTCTACAGCTCAAAAGGACTTCCAATCTCTGGGAGAGAAACTCAAGCCCATTGTTAACACTGTTGCATTCTCTGAAGTTCTACCTGTTCTTGGTAAGGGGACAAAAAGGCTGCATCGCATTAACACCTTTAATACATGGCTCCAGACCTGGTGCAAACAAGAAGGATTCAGATTTATAGGCAACTGGGACAATAGATGGACCAACAAGAGACTATACTGTGCTGATGGACTACATCTCTCTGTCGCAGGGAAAAGAAACTTAAGTGAAAAATTCAGGCAGTATGTGGATATGCATTTAAACTAGGAAAAGGGGGTGACGGATGTGGAAGGTCAACATCTGCATGCCACCCCCTGCAAAAGCAGAACAACATCAGAAACAGCCATACTCTTAAACCACACATCAAAAACAAGTGGGAAGAAATGGGCAGAATAAAATCAATGCAAAATACACACAAGCCAGGTAAATGCTGGAAAGCAATGAGCACAAATGCTCGAAGCTTAGCCAAAAAATTCCAGACCTGGAAGCCCTAATGGTGGAAACGGATTTGGACATCGTGGCCGTTACGGAAACATGGTTTAATGAATCGCATGATTGGGATATAGCCATAGCTGGCTATAATCTATTCAGAAGAGACAGAGAAAATGGAAAAGGAGGAGGAGTAGCCTTGTATGTCAAAAGCAGTATTAAAGCTACTGAAATGCAGGGAACATGGGGAAAAGAAGAAGCGCTCTGGATTGCGTTGGAAAGAGGAGATGGCACTCTCATCCATATTGCTGTAGTCTACAGACCTCCGACTCAAATTGAAGAGAGAGATAACGAATTGATTATAGATATTGCCAAGATAGCAGCAAAGGGGGAAGCGATCATATTAGGTGACTTTAATCTACCTGATGTGGATTGGATTACTCCTTCTGCACATCTGGAAAGAAGCAAAAAAATTGTGGATGCTCTCCAAGATGCATTACTTAGACAAATGGTGATGGAACCAACCAGGGAAAGCTCAACGCTGGATGTAGTGCTTACCAACAGTGATAACGTGTCAAATGTCTGCGTGAGTGCCCCTGTGAGCAACAGCGACCATCACACGGTGTGGTTTGAGATAAAAGCCGTGGTACAGGCCAATCATAGCAAGCTCAAAGTCCTAAACTTCAAAAACACTGACTTCAATAAAATGGCCGAGTACTTAAAGGAGGAGATGACGGGGTGGAAGAAGATAAGGGAAGTGGAATTGCAATGGACTAAACTAAAGGCGGCAATAAAAAGAGCAACAGATAAATATGTAAGAAAAATAAATAAAAACAAGAGGAGAAGGAAACCTATTTGGTTTTCCAAAGAGGTGGCT
The DNA here is from genome assembly GCA_033557465.1 of Ichthyophis bannanicus. Taxonomy (NCBI): domain Eukaryota; kingdom Metazoa; phylum Chordata; class Amphibia; order Gymnophiona; family Ichthyophiidae; genus Ichthyophis; species Ichthyophis bannanicus. The sequence continues at coordinate 80,473,726 of CM066048.1, forward strand.
GCGCAAATAAAGGCAAAAAACACAGCTTTTTCAAAATTCAAAAGCTTGCAAACAGAAGAACACAGAAATGAATACAGGATCCAACTCAAAGAGTCTAAAAGAGTAATAAGGATAGCAAAATCAAAGGCAGAAGAAAAAATGGCTAAAGATGTTAAGGGTGGCAACAAAACTTTCTTCAGGTATATTCAGGAAAGGAAGAAGATCAGAGTTGGAATTGCAGGACTCAGAAGTGCTGGGAAAGGACTCGTGGAAAGTGACACTGAAAAAGCGAAATTGCTAAACAAATACTTCTGCTCTGTTTTTACTAAAGAAGATCCTGGAGATGGACCAGCTGTGACTCCCAAATATAAAAATAGGACTGAAGTAGATACCACACCATTCACAGAAGATGAGGTGTTAGAACAACTTGCTAAACTGAAAGTGGACAAAGCCATGGGACCGGATGGGATACATCCCAGGATACTGAAAGAGCTCAGAGAGGTTCTTGCAGGACCGTTAAAGGATGTCTTCAACAGATCCTTGGAAACAGGAGTGGTTTCTCAGGACTGGAGAATGGCTAATGTTGTACCTCTACACAAAAGTGGTGAGAGGGAGGAAGTGTCAAATTACAGGCCCGTGAGCCTTACCTCGGTGGCAGGAAAAGTAATGGAGGCGCTCCTGAAAGAGCGAATAGTGAACTTTCTCAAAACCAACAGGTTGCAAGATCCCAGGCAACATGGTTTTACCGAAGGACGGTCTTGCCAAACAAATCTGATTGAGTTCTTTGATTGGGTGACCAAGGAACTAGATCTGGGGCATGCAATGGATGTCATCTATCTGGATTTCAGCAAAGCCTTTGATACTGTTCCTCATAGGAGGCTTGTCAATAAACTCAGTAGCTTGGGGATGGGTCCCAAGATAGTAAACTGGATTAGAAATTGGTTGACTGACAGACAACAGAGGGTGATGGTACATGGAGCTCACTCGGATGAGAGGAAGGTGATTAGCGGGGTGCCTCAGGGTTCGGTCCTGGGCCCGGCACTGTTCAATATATTTGTGAGTGATATTGCTGAAGGACTGAATGGAAAGGTCTGTCTTTTTGCAGATGACACAAAAATTTGCAACAGAGTGGACTCCCCAGAGGGAGTGGATAACATGAGGAAAGATCTACAAAAGCTGGAAGACTGGTCTAATGCTTGGCAACTACGATTTAATGTGAAAAAGTGCAGTGTCATGCACTTGGGTAGCAGAAATCCAAGGGAAAAGTACACAATAGGGGGTGAGAGGTTGGTATGCACGGTTCAGGAGAAAGACCTTGGTGTGATTATCTCTGATGATCTCAAGGTGGCAAAACAGTGCGACAAGGCGGTGGCAAAAGCCAGGAGGATGTTGGGCTGCATTCAAAGAGGGATTACCAGCAGAAAGGAAGAGGTACTTATGCCACTGTACAAGTCACTGGTGAGGCCTCACTTGGAATACTGTGTTCAGTTTTGGAGGCCATATCTTGCAAAAGATGTAAAAAGACTGGAAACTGTTCAGAGAAAGGCGACCAAAATGATTTGGAGCCTGCGTCAGAAGCCTTATGAGGAGAGACTTGAAGACCTAAATATGTACACTTTGGAGGAGAGGAGGGACAGGGGAGATATGATTCAGACCTTTAAATACTTAAAGAGAAATGATGAACAAACAAACCTCTTCCAAAGACGGGGAAACTGTAAAACTAGAGGGCATAACATGAAGCTGCAAGGTGGTAAATTGAAAGGCAATGTCAGGAAATATTTCTTCACTGAAAGGGTGGTGGATGCTTGGAATGCCCTCCCGATGGAAGTGGTGAGGGCAAACACGGTGATGGAATTCAAAACGGCATGGGACAAACACAGTGGATCCCTTTACAGCAACAGGATAAAAGCAAAATAAACAGTACCATCTAACTTCTGAACTATCTAGCATCTGAACAAATAAGGGTGTCCTACATGGAGTGGTGGGTTCACCCCTAAACAGAAACAAAAACATGGGGAGGGGTGGCCTGCACAGAGCGACAGGTGCACCTACCCTTGCCATCTTGCTGGGCAGACTAGATGGACCATGCTGGTCTTTATCTGCCGTCACTTACTATGTTACTATGACTTGTTCCTCTCTCAGGCATTTCGTTATTATAGCAAGGTCCCTTCTTTTCCTCATTGTGATTGCTGATAGATCTGCATAAATTTTGATGCGCCGATTCTCCCAACAAATCTCAGACAACTTCCTTGCTGCTTCCATTACCACATTCTTCATTGCATATTTATGGAAGCATGCCACTATATCTCGCACCCGGCCCTCTCTCCTGGGCCCCAGAGCTCTATGTGCTCTATCAATTTTCCAGCTTATAACTTTTCCGTCCATACTTGCTTTTTTTTTTTTAGTATGTGGGTGCTAATGTTCTCCACCAACCTTGCACAATCCTCTTATCAGCACTTTCAGGCATCCCTCTTATCCGGATGTTTGCCTATTTTCAAGGTCCTCCACGTTTGACCACAGGTCTTCTTGCTCTGTCTCCATTGCACCAATTTTATCTTGGATACAACTCACTGTGCCTTCCTGCACTTCCAATTTGCTTTCCACTTCCTCCAGGCGCTGCCCAACCTCCCTGACATCCACTCTCAGCTCTTCCATCCACATTTGCACCTCTGATTTAAAAATGCGCCAAATCTTGTCGAATGGTGGTGAACCAGCCTTTCAGCTCACCTCTCAGATCCTCCAGATCACTGCCATGGGGTGTTTCCACCTGCTTGTCAGCATGCGCCTCTCCTTCCACTCCTGTACATGCCGCCGCCATTTTTATCTTCCCCGCAGCGCTCCCTGCTGAGGATTTATAGGCAAAGGATTTGAGGTCCGCCGCTCCTTTTTTCATCCCGACGCTGCTCCGAGCCTTAGCGCCAGTTTTCCAATTAAAAGCTGGGCTCTTCTTCTCCTCCGGAGTGTTTTATTGCCGCAGGCTTTGCTCGCGTTCACGGAACTCCGTGTTCAAGCTGCCATCGTGTCTGGTGACATCATTTCCTCTCTGTGCAGTGGCATCTTAAGGCAGGCCTTGTCAAATTTTCTTGGAATTTAGGAGTCAGTTTAAACATTTAGGACCCGGCCACCAAGACCTTCATCACAGTGCTCTCTCACCCCACCCCCAAAAGGCGTATCGCAGTTCCCTTTTAAAGGGTCTGTTTACTGTTCCCCCCCCCCAGAAAATGGGGAAAAAAGGAGAAATTAGACTTACCTGCTAATTGTTGTTCCTTGAGGAACTCCAGTCTAGTCTCCAAGCTGCGGGAGGAGGTGCTTAAACCCCAGAGGTTGGGACTAATCATGTTACTTCTTTGGAGACACCCTCATATATATATTCCAGGTACCGCCTCCTTGGTCCAGTAACCTAATGACAAAGCAGACTCACCAGAGCAATAAGTAAGCAGACAACTTTACATGAAAAGTTATCCAATTATGCAGTTTTGAAAAGTTAAGTACTAAAAAAAAAAAAAAACCACACCCAGTTACCCAGCAACCTGCCAGGCAACCCATATTAAACCTACTGTGTAGACGAGCTGCACCCTCTCAGTAGGACTTCTCTAACAGGCCCTTTGCTTATCCCTTCTACTCTGAACTGACCATCCCCCTCCCCAATGGACCGCTGCCCTGAAGGCCGCTATTACAACCGAACGACTTCTCCTTCCTGGCTTCAGGCTGTCGTTCAAAACATTACAGCAGGGAGGGATATGGGACTAGACTGGAGTTCCTCAAGGGACAACAATTAGCAGGTAAGTCTAATTTCTCCCTCCTTATCGTCCCCTCCATTCTAGTCCCAACCTCTGGGGATGTAACACAGCAGTGAACACTTTAATGGGAGGGACGTGCCAAACCAGCCTGAAGCACTGCTGAACCAAACCTAGCATCCCCCTCCACCTGAACATCAATCCTGTAATTCTTAACAAAGAAATGCAAAGTTGACCAAGTCGCCGCCTTACAAATTTCCGCCCAGGAAGTCACTTGTTCCATAGTCGAATGAGCTCAAGCCCTCCAGTACCATCCTGCCCTTTAAAATGTAGGCAGAAGCTATAGCCTCCTTCTGCCATCTCACTATGGAAGACTTTGATGCCTGCTCTCCTTGCCTCGGTCCCCCAAAGAGGACAAACAACCTGTCCGTCTTACGGAACGCCGCTGTTCTCCGCGCATACCTTTTCAACACCCGACCTACGTCCACCGATGCAGGCGCTTCGCAGCCTCATCCTTGCCCTTCTCGAACACCGGTAAGGACACCACCTGATTCAAATGAAATACTGACATCACCTTAGGCAAGAACGAAGGAACTGTTCTCAAAACCACCTTCCTGTCATAAAAAGGTAAAAAAAGGCCCTTTACATGACAAAGCTTGTAACTCCGAAATCCTCCTAGCTGAAGCAATAGCCACTAAACACACCACCTTCAGCGTAAGATCCTTCAAAGATGCTTCCGCTAACAGCTCAAAGGGCTCCCGTATTAACGATTCTATCACCAAGTTAAGATCCCAAGCCGGGCCCGCCGCCCTCCACGGCGGCTTCAAGAGTGCCGCCGCCCGAAGGAACCGTTAAACATCCGGGTGTGTCCCAAGCACCATCCCTTGCACCTTCCCTCGATAACAGGAAAGTGCCGCTAACTGAACCCATAGAGATGATGCCGCTAGGCCCTTGTCAAAACCATCCTGCAAAAAGGCCAAGATCTCTGGAATGGAAGCCTTCAACACGTATACCGACCTATCACCACACCATGACTCGAATACTCGCCAAACCCAAACATAAGCCATTGATGTGGACTTACGCCTGGACTTCAAACGGGTAGAAATTACCGCTGACGAGTAACCCTTTGCTGTCAACCACTGTTCCCTCTAAGCTGTGCGCGTGTGCGCGCGCACACACACCTCGCCGAGCGAGCGCACATATTTTACAACAGAGCGCACAAAAATTACGGCTCTGATTCTGATAGAAAACAAAACAGACGTCTTAAAATTTAAAAGTTATGATTGTAATTACTAGAAATTTCCCGCTTCATTTAGTAATCGTCTATTTTCATTTAATTTGATTAAAATTTGACTACACGTCAGAATACAGTATGTACACCACACTGATTTTAAAGTATATAACTCCGAGTGTCGTTATGTGGCGCACAAAAATTTAACCTTCCTTCAAAAGCTACACACAGCTGATATTTTATGCGCACACAGCCTACAGAAAATTAGCGGGAACATTGCCGTCAACCTTTCCCTCTCAAGAGCCAAGCCATAAGCGATAACTGATCCACCTGAGGCATACTCAGCGGACCCTACACCAGTAGATCCTGTCTGACTGGCAGTCACCATGGGGGCTCCACCATGAGATGGATGAGGTCGGCATACCACGGCCGTCTTGGCCAATACAGCGCAATCAGCACCACCTGACCTCTGTGGCACTCGATCCGCTGCAGAACTCGACCTATTAACACCCACGGCGGAAACATGTACAAGAGTTGTTCCTCCGGCCACCTTTGCATCAGAGCATCCAATCCCTCTGACATGCGCTCCTTCCTTCTTCTGAAAAACCTTCCTGCCTTTGCCAGTGCAAACGTCGCCATGAGATCCATCACCGGCTGACCCCAGCGATGCACCAGCAAATTGAAAACGTCCTGATGAAGAACCCACTCTCCTGGGTCCACCTTGCCTCAAGAAATCGGCTGTCACGTTGTCCACCCCTGCCACATGTGCCGCCGACAAAGCCTTGAGATGTAACTTGGCCCAACCTAGAAGCTCCTCCACCTCTTCCTCCAGAGCCACGCTGCTGGTGCCCCCTTGGCTATTGATATAGGCCACTGCCGTGGCGTTGTCAGACAGCACCCGCACCGCCTTTCCCTGCAACTGTTGCTGAAACGCTCTGGAGTTGAGGGCAGTCACTCTAGCACTCAATCTGTTGATCGACCAACTCCTCTCGTGCTCGGACCACTGACCCTGGGCAAACTGCCTCTCGAAGTGCGCTCCCCAGCCAAACAGACTTGCATGTGTCGTCAACGGTGCCCACTCTGGCGCCTCTAGTGGCATTCCTTTCTTTAGCGAACCTGGAGTCAGCCATCACTGCAGCAACTGCCGCGTCTCGACCTGACAGACTAGCCTTTGCAACAACTGATCGGACTTGATGTGACTACCTCCGTAGGAGCGCTCTGGCCCACGAAACAAACTCTAGCGTGGCTGCCATCGTCCCCAAGAGCTGCAAATAATGCCAAGCCGAGGGCGCCTGTTTGCTCAAGAAGTCCCGTACGAGCTTCCTTAACCTCTGGGCCCTGAGATGCGGGAGAAACACCCTGCCGCTTCTGGTATCGAATCGGGCCCCCCAAGTACTCTAACTCCTGAGACGACACCAATTTGCTCTTTGTCACATTCGCTACCCACCCTAAGCTCCGCAGAAACTGCACCACTTGGCAGATAGCCCCTTCGCTCTCGTCCCGTGACTTTGCTTGAATCAACCAATCGTCCAGGCAAGGGTGCACCAACACCCCTTCTCTGCGTAACGCCACCACTACCATCACTTTGGTGAAGGTTCGTGGCGCTGTCGCCAAGCCAAATGGCAACGCCTAGAACTGAAAATGCCCCATGGGGACTGCAAACCACAGGAACCGTTGATGCTCTGACCTTATTGGAATGTGAAGGTACACCTCAGAGATCTAACGCCGCTAGAAATTCTCCCTGCCGGAGCGCTACTATGACCGATCTCAGAGTTTCCATGCGAAAGCGAGACACCCGGAGACAATTATTCACCCTCTTGAGGTCTAGAATTGGGTCTCTACGTGCCCTCCTTTTTGGGAACCACAAAATATATTGAGTACCGATCACAACCGCACTGGTCCGACGGCACCAGTACTACTGCCTTGAGCGCCGCAATCTTTCTAAAGTTACTTGCACCGCCTGCCTTTTTGATTTCGTCCTGGAAGGCGATTGAACAAAGGCATCGCACACTGGGCGTTGGAACTCGAGAGCATATCCTTTTTGAATGACCTCCAACACCCACTGATCTGATGTAATTTGGGTCCAAGCCGGATTGATTCCCGTGGGGGGGTGATTGAGGGAGTTCTATCCGGCCTGGACACCCCCCTCGCTTCATTGTGCCTTCTTGAGGTTCGAGGAAGAGGAGGCTCCAAAACCTCGACCTGCCCCTCTAAAACCTCGAAACCCCTGGGACCTATACTGATAGCGGCCTCTTTGAAACCTCCAAAATTCCCATTGCTGACTTTTAGAGGGTGGTAAGGGACGATTCAGCTTCTGCTTGTCCTCCGGCAACCTACCCCCCTTAGACTCCCCGAGGTCCTTTACTAACTTATCCAAATCTTCTCCAAAAAGAGGAGCGTCCCCCGAAAAGGGAGTACGCAGCCACAGATACCTGCGCGCCACCACAACTGATGCCATACTCTTCGCCAAACCTCGAATAAGATCATACTGAATGTCCGCCAAGTAAGCCGCCCCCGACTCCATGCGGGAGGCTTCGTCGACCGCCTCTTCATCCTGACCGCCTTTCAGCCTCTAGGACCATCTCGGGCAAGCTCTAGCCACCCAAGCCCCATAAATGGAAGCCTGCATGGAGAGCGCATTGACCTCAAATACCTGATTCAACAATTTCCTGTCCTGTGCATCCTTGAGGGCAGCACTGCCCTCCACCGGAATCGTCGTTTTCTTAGTGACCGCAGATACTGCTGCATCTACCTTGGGAGATTTAAACAGCTCTTTATCCAACTCCTGCAACGGGTAAAGACGCGCCATCACTCTGGAGCCCTTCAGTCCTGTCTCTGGCGTGTCCCATTCTTCCTGAATCATCTCCCGAAAAAAACTCTATGAATTGGAAAGGCCCTCTGGGACTTTGACCGCCTGCAGTAACGGGTCTTCCAAGGAGGAGTCCTCCGCCTGATCCACCGTGGACATGTTCAATGCTTTCAGCGTCTCCGATATAAGCGCTGTTAACTCCTCCCTCCTGAACACTCTGACCACTCTTGCCTGGTCCTCTTGTTCCGCAATCTTGCCTTCCTCCAGACCCTGGTCTACATCCGAGTCCTTTAAATCCTCAGCCTGCTCCTCCACGGCCAGCTCTGCCTTGTCTTTCTCTAACCTAAGCTTTTTAAACGGGGCGCTACCTTCACCCCCCCCTCCATGAGGGCTCCCAGACGTGTCCGACTCCGCTGCGACTCCGCTGCTCCTCCGCCGCAGCAGACTCCCGCTTCCCTCTAAGGGCCTGCTGCAGCAGCTTCACAAACTCCTGGGAGAATATCGCCGCCAGCCCCCCACCACCGCAACAGAGGCTGAGCCGCGGGTGTGTCTGGCGCTGTGGAAGGCCCCGGCTCAGGAGAAGCGGCTGAAGACAGTAGCTCTGCAGCGCCAGCAGTCTCTCCCTTCAGAACGCTTCCCCCAGCGCTTTCTGCTACCTCTTTCAATGCTGCCTCCTGAGTGCAGCCCTTGCATACCCCTGCCTCTGAAACCGACCCCCGTTTGACTCCACACAACATACAATGCGGTCTAGAAGGCATACTGATCTGAGGCACCACTCTCCGTCAAGGAACCCCAAAAGGCAAACTTTTCCCCCCCCCCCCCCCAATGCCCAGAAACACGATCCCCCCAAAAAAGTGCTTCCTATTTACCTGAATTCACCCAAGGTTAAATATCAGCCTGGCACTTCACTAAAATCGAAAAAAGGGCCCCGGGAGGTTTTCCTGCCCAGAACCGCGTGGCTCAGGCCTGACCGCCAAAAAACATCTCCGGCGCCTCAGAGGCCTGCCTTACCAACCTAGATTGGCTCCTGCTCCGGGTTCCTCCCCTGACGAGAAGTCAACTCCCATACACACGATCCCAGCCCTGCTAAACCGGGCTGTTCTTCATTAGGGAGCCACCGCCTGAGCCCGTCAGCCGCCCAAAGTCTGCCCTTCAGTGCTCATCTTTGCGGTTGTCTCTCAGACAGCTCCACTTCACTCCATAGCTTACCTCAACGGCTCCTCACCCGAACGCGGGTTCGGGAGCCGGAGGGCCCAACACCACGTCCCGCACTCTTCCCCGAGGTAAGCACCAGCGCCCAGGGAGGGGGGGAGAGGGAGGCAGCAGCAGCAGCTGCAGCCGCAAATCAAGCCTGAAACCGGCACCGGGCACATAGCGTTTGCAATATCTTAAAGGGAACTACTTTTTTTTTTTTTTTAAATTACTAAATCCTAACTAAACTACTACTGTCCTAATCATTGCTCCAGTGAGCCCCAACCTCTTAGGCTCACAACTCCTCCAGCTGCTTGGAGACTAAAACTGGACCAAGGAGGCAGTACCTGGAATATATATGAGGGTGTCTCCAAAGAAGTGACATGATTAGTCTCCAAGCTGTGGGAGGAGGTGCTTAAACCCCAGAGATTGGGACTAGACTGGAGGGACAATAAGGAAAAAGTTTAATAAAATCAGGCCCTTAATGTGCCACCACATAGTGCCAGAAGGCTCCCCCTTCCACCATCCCCAATGAGCCCACTGTCAGCAGCATATTGGCAACACTTTATAGCTGCACCCAACGCAACTTCCTTTTTTTGCTTCACGTATCACAGTAATATGTGAAGTTAAAAAAAAAAAAAAAAAATTCTCATAGCCCCTGCCTTCCCTTGGTCTCTCTATTTCCCCTCTTCCCCTGAAATCACCATCTTACCATTCCAGTCACCTTGTTCATTGTTCTACTGTGATCAGCTCCACATGTAGCTTGAGCCACACGATGGAGGAAGTTTGCTGATCTCGCAAGACTTGAAACCATGAGATCAGCAAACTTCCTCCACCATGCGGCTCAAGCTAAACAGCCGATCATGGTAGAGCACCAAAAAACGTGGAAAAAAAACAAACAAACTAAAAACTTACCAGATGATGGCTGGAATGGGGGGGGGGGGGGAAGACAGTGAAATCCTGGATGCCAGGGTGCAATTTATAGTCACCCATGGCAACCTAGCACCCGGATTTGTCAAGCCCTATCTTAAGGGACATATTTAGTAAACATTCATTGCCCGTTGACAGAAAGGGTACAAGAGCTTTAGTATATCAATTCTAGAAGAGTTGCTGCCGATTCCCCCTCCCCCCCCCCACACACACATGAACTTCACTGGGGACAACAATGGTGGGAGAGGGGGGGGAAGCAAGAGAGATCTCAGTAACTGGCTCCTAGGGTTTTGGGTTGGTTTCTAGATTCAACAAAAATTTGTCAAGGCCCAATATATAAAGGCACAGTAAGGTAACCAGCTCATCTACTGCAAATTGCATAAATACTATAAACATTGCTATCCCAGGATTTTCCTAGTAGAAACCCACACAGAGAATTGTTGCATAATTAGGAAATTATGATTACCAGGGACATTCTCACTTATAAAAAAGTTGAAGAAACAGAAATGGTGATAAATGTAAAAAGCAGAAGAATGGCCACTGCTAACAGAAGTATTGGCACCAAGTAACCATTCTGTTCTACATATGGAGAAAAAGGATCCCCAAGTACCAAAAAAGAAGCAATCAGAGAAATGTTGTACAATGTTGTTTAAATTACACTGGGAGCCATTGGATCAATTAAAAAGAATGTCCAAGCACACCTTGATATGTCGTCTGCAAATATTACACCTTAGGAACTCCAGAAGGCGGCTCTCTTTGGCACAATATAAGTACTCTTGACAGACATTGAAAACGATTGATGCATTGTTGAGAAAGCTGATAATTAATTTGTGGGAAAAATTCCCTTATGTTTGATTGAACGTACTAGAGTTAATTTGTGAAGACAATATAAGTACTAACAAGAGCAACAGGAATAAAAAAAAAAAAAAAAAAAAAAAAAGACTGAGATCATATCCAAATAACCTGCTTTACAAGCGAGTTTCATTCCATTTATGGTATGCACAAAAATCTAACTCATTTGGAGACACTACTACGAATAACCAGACCAAGACATACATTAAAACAGTGATCAGAATTAATGTTGGAAGTACAATTATTAATGTTATTCGCAGAGAACCAGAGATGATGATGGTATTTATATTAATGCTAGAAATACCAACCAACCGTTAATACTGATTGAGCACATTAGAAGGTGCACAGATACAGTGGTGATCACCATTAGTGATAGCAGCACTGTTAACTTTAATACTCATAGAAAGTACATACAAATAACAATAGCAACACTGTTACAGTGTTTAGTATTAATGCTAAAGATACAGTTACTCAATGATACTCAAAAGGAAGTACACAGGGCCAGCAGCTAATATCAGCATTACTACTATCTAGGATACCCCATGGACTGCCCGAAGAAATGGAAATTACACTTACCTGGTAATTGTTGCTCCTTTAGGGATTCCAGTTCAGTCCTCCATGACTGGGTTGTGTACCTCCTCCTGCAGCATGGAGACTGGACCAATCAAATTGTTGAGAGCACTGGATACCTTCTGCTGGTCTTCCCATCAGCCCCCAGTGAACTATTGGCAAAGCAAACTCCAAGGAGCAACAAATAAGAAGTCAATAACAGATCATATAAAATCTAATCTTAGAACTGTAACTGCAAACTGCTAACGAAACGTACTGCACCCCTGAAAACAAGGGGGAAAGAAATCAAGGCTATCCCCTCATCTCCGCCCCCCCTCTCCCACCAAACTGCTTCCCAGAAAGAGGGAAGAAAAGCGAGAGGGAGAAAGCGAGAGAAAGAGTGAAAGACCAGAAATATCAGATAGTAGAATGAGAAGGTTCAAGCATTATTACACTGTACTCATCCTACCTGAAACCACCTTCACCGCAGGCAAGGCTCAGACTGTCCCAGTCACCCCGGGCGGGAATGAGGACTGAATTGGAGTCCCTAAAGGAACAATTACCAGGTAAGTGTAATTTCCATTTCCTTAGCGGTCCTCCAGTTCAGTCCGCCACCACTGGGATGTAACAGAGCAGTACTCATTGGGAGGGACCCTTGCTGCCTGACCACAACACCGCCGATCTGAAGCAGGCATCCTTTGCCGCCAGGACATCGAGACAGTAGTGCTTACTTAAAGTATGTAGTGTCACCACCAGGTGGGCAGGCTACTACCTAGGGTAGCAGGTCTGTCTGCCTGATGATGTTTAGGAAGAATAAGTAGTTGTAGACACGAGTGGTTCAGGTAAATTAGGGTTTTATTTCCCCTCCCGGGGTCGGATTTCTCAAATGAACACAGGAACTTAAGACAATAAAGCCATACTCTCTGGCATGTTATAAAGGAAATAATAATAACTTCTTCTTGCTTCTTAATTAAATGATAGGCATAAGGACACAATTACTCAGCACATAATTCCTCTGTAGACAAACAGGCACTCTTGACTTTCACTGCTAGGCTCCAGCAATGCACAATCACTGCTTTAACATAAAGAGGTAATTTTGTCTGAGATAATTAACGTACAGTCCATTGGATCATCACATGAGCTTTCACTAGCATAATCAATGACCATGGGTTCATGCTTACTTTCATAAGGACAAACGTTTTCCTTGCTACAGAACGTTTGTAAATCTCCTTGCAATGTCTCGTCACGGAGCTTATCTGACCAGCTCTCTCAAGGGCTGTAATTGCTGCTAACGTATTTATCAGAGTGTGAGAGAGGAGAGAACCACCATTCAGGATATTCTGAACATACCTTCTTATAGGAACTTTTCCCTTTAGAATATCTGTTTGTTCTAACTTCAGGCTTTGGCAGTGAATAAAGGAATTGTTCTCCCTTGTCAGCACAGGTCTTTACTCTGTGAATCCTTCTCTGAGGTTTAGGTCTTTCAAACACTTCCTCTTCAGACATGCACACATCTTCTATAGAATACCTCTCCCTTTCAGGGACTTGTAAATGCTCCCACGTTAGCTCTCTAGTAAAATCCTTCGGTTGGCTTTCACAGCACGGCACCCACCTTGGACTTTTCCTATGAGGCTTTTGAGCATTAACCCTCCAGGTATTTCTGCTGCCAGTAAACTTCCTTAAATCTGCTTCAGAATCACTTTCCAGCTCACAGCTCCCAGATACATACTGTTTCACTTTCAGGCTTCCATTCACTCTGGACAGAACTTTGCCTCTGAGTTTCAAACTGCGTCACAGCAGATGAACATTCACAGCTGTTCTCTGATTCCTCTGCTCCTGGCTGCTGGCTTCGCTGTTCTGCCTGGCTTCTCCGTTCTCCCCGTTCTGCCTGTTCTGGCTTTCCTGAGTGTTTCTTATAATGCTGATTAGCCCTTCCTCTACTCAGGTGAAAGCTATTAGGAACTAGGGATTCCTTGCTAGTTGGGCAGGGTTGCAAACCTCGTGGCTGGGTTTGTTTACGTTGCCCCTGACAACTACTGCTCATATGGCTTGCCTGCCTGTCAGCTTCTGACCTAGTTCTCACAGAATCCTGTGTTAAGGCAAAGGATGGATCTTCCTCATTACAGTAGCAACGACCAGGTAGCTGCCCTGCAAATCTCCTCCGGCGGAACCAAACAAACAAACAGTGTTCCACCCAGGACGTCGCTTGCGCCCTAGAGTGAGCACGCAAGCCCACTGGCAACCGACAGCCCGTGTAAAATGTAAGCCGAGGCAATAGCTTCTCTCACCCATCTGGAAATGGATGCCTTTGCCGCCGCTTCCCCTCTGCGAGGACCTCCAAACAAAACGAAAAGGCGATCCGACCTACGAAAGAGTCTGTAACTTTCAAATACCGCTTCAACACTTTCCGTACATCCAGGCGATGCAAGCCACGGTCCGAACCCGCCCCTGCCGACAAGCCGAACACTGGCAAAGAGACCGACTGATTTAAATGAAAAGGAGAGACGACCTTCGGAAGAAAAGACGGAACTGGTCTCAGAACCACCTTCTCCCTGGAAAAGGACAGAAAACGGTTCCCTACACGACAACGCCTGCAATTCCAAGACCCGTCGTGCCAAACAAATGGCCACCAAGAAAACTGTCTTGAGCGTTAAATCTTTAACCGACGTCTGACTTAAGGGTTAAAACGGCTATTTGGTTAAAGCCCCTAACACCAGGTTGAGATCCCAGGGCGGAACTAAGATCCTGCGTGATGGCCGAAGCCGAGAAACCGCTTTAAGGAAACGTTGCACATCCATGTGAGACCCTAGAGCCACTCCATGGACTTTGCCTCTACAGCAAGTTAGAGCAGCCACCTGGACTTTCAGCGAGCTGGCCGCTAAGCCCTTATCAAAGCCGTCCTGCAAAAAAAACTTACCACCATGGGTACGGACACTGTCGCCGCCCTAGTCTGATGACACGAACACCAGTCCTCAAAAATACGCCATATGCGCACATAAGCCAGGGAAGTACAACGCTTTCTTGCTCACAGCATTGTGGAGATAAACGGCTGCCGAATAACCCCTTCTTCCTTAACCTTGCCCTTTCAATGGCCAGACCGTAAGTGAGAACCGATCCACCTGCGGCATGCGAAGAGGGTCTTGCAACAGCAGATCGGCAACTTCCAAGGCTCCCCATCCAGGAGACGAACTAGATCTGCATACCACAGTCGTCGTGGCCAGTCCGGAGCCACCAACAGCACTCTTCCGCAGTGCGCCTCGATGCGCTGCACCACGCGCCTGATGAGAGCCCATGGAGGAAAGACATACAGCAGGCCTGACACTGGCCACGGTTGAATCAGAGCATCAATGCCCTCGGACATCCTCTCTCGCCGCCTGCTGAAGAACCAGCCCATTTTCGCTGACTGGAAAGTCACTATAAGATCCATCACAGGCGTCCCCCATCTGCGGACAATCTGTGCGAACACCGCCGGGTGAAGTTCCCACTCCCCGGCATCCACTCAAACTCTGCTGAGAAAATCTGCCATCACATTGTCCTTTCCTGCGATATGTGCCGCTGAAATGGCTTGCAGCAGCGGTTCTATCCAGGTGAACAGAGCTTCGGCCTCCTCTTCCATGGCCACGCTTCCTGTTCCTCCCTGTCGATTGATGTAGGCCACCATTGCCGAATTGTCCGACAGTACTCTCACCGCTCGACCCATCACCATGCTTTTGAAAGCCCAAAGCACCAGAAACACTGCTCGGAGCTCGAGACGGTCGATAGACCAGGCTTCCTCCTGAGCGGGCCATACTCCTTGCGCAAGGCACCCCTCGCAATGTGCTCCCCAACCTGCAAGACTGGCATCTGTCAGCAAGGGGAGCCATACTGGCTGCTCCAGAGGCATTCCCGCTTTCAGGGACCCCGGGGTCAGCCACCACTGAAGAGCCTGTCTGACCTGGATAGGACAAGGGAGGCGCTTGTTCAGGGAAGCCGACTGGGGCGACCAGCAACACAACACTGTCCTCTACAACTGCCGCATGTGAAACCTGGCCCACAGCACCACTTCCAGGGTCGCCACCATGGTGCCCAGTACCCGCAGGTACCACCAAGCGGACGGTGACGGAATGCGCAGGAAGCTGCACACCAGATCGCGAAGTAAGAGCGCCCGGCGCTCCGGAAGAAACACCGCTCCTTTCGCCGTGTCAAAACGAACCTCCAGACACACTAGGACCTGAGACGGAACTACCTGACTCTTGACCTCGTTGACCACCCAGCCGATGCTCTGAAGCAGCTTCACGACTCTGTCTGTCACCTGGAGACTCTCTTCCCTGGACTTTGCCTGAATCAACCAATCGTCGAGGTAAGGATGAACTAGTATGCCTTCCCTTCACAACACTGCCGCTACTATCACCATGATCTTGGTGAACGTGCGTGGAGCCGCCGCCAAACCGAAGGGTAAAGCCTGAAACTGGTAATGCCCCCCGCAGGAATCTTTGATGAGCTGCCCTGATCGGAATGTGCAGATATGCTTCCGTAAGGTTGAGGGAAGTCAAAAACTCCCCTTGACGCACCGCCACGTTAACGGACCTTAATGTTTCCATTTGGAAATGGGGAAACCGAAGACAGCGATTTACCCCTTTGAGGTCCAGGATCGGTCAGAGGGATCCATCCTTCTTTGGCACCACAAAATAAATGGAGTAGCGACCTACCCCGAAGTCTGCTGCTGGAACAGGCACCACTGCCCCTAGTCGTAAGAGATGGTCTACAGTCTGCCAGATTGCTGAAGCCTTCTGTCGCCCCTTGCTGGGGGACATCACAAAAGAGTCTCGAACCGGACCCGCCAATTCCAGAGCATAGCCATCGCAAACGATCTCCAGCACTCATTGATCGGACATTATTTGGACCCAGGCAGGAAGGAACTGTCGAAGCCGCCCCCCAATCGAGAGACTTCCTACCGGGGCCTACCTCGCTTCATTGGCGTTTACGGCTAGACATGGAGGAGGCTGCTGAGAAGCCTCTGCCAGTCCCCCCCCCCCCGAAATCCCTAGGATCGAGAAGCAAACCTTCCCCGAGGAAAACCACTTAGGCGGGACGTACGAAACCTCCGGGAGTCCCTAAACTGACCCCGGGAGGATGGTACAGACTTCCCTTGTCTAGGCTTATCTTCCGGGAGACTACCGCCCTTGGATTCCCCCAAATCCTTAACGAGCTTATCCAGATCCTCCCCAAATAACAATCTACCTTTGAAGGGGCGTTTACTGAGGTGAGACTTGGAGGACCTGTGGGCCGCCCAATTTCGCAACTAGGTGGACTATCTAGCGGCAACTAGCAAAGCCATGCTGTTAGCCAGCGCTCTAATCAGATCATAGTGAATATCCGCCAAATAGGCTGAACCAGATTTGAGACGAGTCACCTCCAGCACACACTGCTGATCTAGATGTTCCGCCTGTCTTAAATGTTGGGACCAATGAAGGCATGCTCTTGCTATCCAGGCTCCACAAATAGAGGCCTGCAAAGAAAGGGCATTAGCGTCAAACGCCTGCTTCAGTAATTTCCTGTCCTGCACATCTTTTAAGGCTGCGCTACCTTCCACCGGTATCATCATTTTCTTTGTAACCGCTGACACTGCCACATCAACCCGCGGGTAAAGCCTGTTCATGGTCTTAATCCCCTACAGGCACGCTTCCGGCTGATCCCACTCACTTTGGATCATCCGATCCACCATGCGGTGAACCGGAAACACCGTCTGCGACTCTCTAACCGCTTGGATGAGGGGGTCCTCCAACCCCTCCTCCTCCGCCTGCAGCGTCGGAGCGAGATTGAGAGTCTGAAGTGCCTCTGTGATGAGCGGCAGGAGCTCTTCTTTGCGAAATACCCGTATGATCCTTGCCTGATCCTCAGGCTCCTGTATTTCGCCTTCTTCCAGCTCCTCCAGACCCGACTCGAGACCAAGTTCCGCCTCCTACGCCTCCTGCCATTCCATCTCAGAGAGATCGGCGACGGAATAGCGAGGCCTCTTAGCCAGTTTGGCAGAGGCGCCACTCGCTATGTCCAACCTGAGCAAGGGCAACGCCATTGCCCTCTGTAGAGCATCCGGCAACTTTCCTAGACATCCCAAGCGAAAGGCCTGATGCATGATCAGGACAAAGTCCAGAGAGAAATCCCCCAGACACTGCTCGACCCCTGAAGTTGTCGGTATCCCTGAGGGTCCCGCTGGGTACTCTGAATGCGCCTCCGACGGGATGACCCCCACGGACTCTCCCTCCCCCCCTGCCGGGAGAGCCTGGGAATCCTGGACTACCTTACCTTCCCATATGCTGTTCTACGCTAGCAGAGGCAGACGCGCAGGCACAACATACTCCGGAATCTGAAATAGTGGCTCTGCGCAACCCGCATACCAAGCGCTGTGGGCGCGCTGACATGGAGTAGGGCCTTGCAGCAAACTAGCTATACCCAGGCATCCAATGGCACCAAAGACAACTTTAACTAAAATGTTCTGTTATTTATGCTTTCTTTTTTTTTTCTTTAGAGACCAAACACCTTTAGGAACCTAAAACCCCAAACCGGGAGGCTCCGCCCACTCCCGAGCTCCTGCGCAGCTGACACAAACTAAAATAAATGAAAGTAAAGTAAAATAAAGTAAAATGCCTGATCCGAGCCCTGGTCTAGACTGAGAGACTCCGGCCCAACGCCACCAACGCTGCCATGGTAAAGCCACACGGCTCTGGAAGCGCAGGAAGCTCCCAAAATGGCCGCCGCAGCTAACCGCTCGGCGCCAAAACCAGGGTATCCCTGCTGACGACGCTCCGTCAACTTTCCCTGACAGCAAGAGCCATCAGCAAAACGGCACCTACCTCAACTGATGAGCCCTGCAAGCTGCGACGTCGCTCAACGCTGAGAAGAGCGACTGTCGCGGCGAGGGCTGAATTGCCGGCCAGCATCACTGCGACCACTGTTCCCTCTAAGCTGTGCACGTGTGCGCGCGCACACACCTCGCCGAGCAAGCGCACATACTTTATAACAGAGCGCACAAAAATTACGGTTCTGATTCTGATAGAAAACAACAGACATCTTAAAATTTAAAAGTTGTTGTGTATTTATGGTTTTCACAAGTTCTACAATATTTTCTAGTGCAATCAATGTGGTGTACATACTGTATTTTGACGTGTAGTCAAATTTTAAGGTATATAACTCCGAGTGTCGTTATGTGGCGCACAAAAATTTAACCTTCCTTCAAAAGCTGCACAGCTGATATTTTATGCGCACACAGCCTACAGAAAATTAGAGGGAACATTGACTGCGACCCAACCGAGGTGAATAGCCCACTGTCTAGCTCGCACCGGCTAAGACACCTGAGGCTGCACGGGTGAGTGTTTCCAGCAGCACTCTCTCCCGTGCAGTCAAGGGAGAGAGATCTGCAAGCTGCTTGTCAGGGCAAAGCAAGGAAGACAGAGGGAAAGGCAGGCAAGCGATCCAACACTCTTTTTTTTTTTCTTAAAAAGCAAAGACAAAGGCACAGCCCCCCTAAAAAGGAAATCCACCCAAAAAAAGAGTTAAAGTAAAAGTTAAAGGGACCAAATTAAAGAATCCTAAAACCACCTAAGCCCTAACTATAGTGCTCCTTATGTGATCCTCCAGTGAGCCCAGCCTAGGCTCACTACGTCCTCCTGCTGCGTGGAGACTGGACACATTGGGGGCTGATGGGAAGACCAGCAGAAGGTATCCAGTGCTCTCAACAATTTGATTGGTCCAGTCTCCATGTTGCAGGAGGAGGTACACAACCCAGTGGTGGAGGACTGAACTGGAGGACCACTAAGGAACAACCCAGTTAGTACTAGATATCAAACCTAAGCTTTCTTTAGAAGCTCAAATGGCAAGACTTTGACTTTCATACTTCGGACATATCAAGCAAAGAGAGAGAAAGACATCATGCTTGGCAAGGTTGATGGTCAACGCAACTGCTCTACGCTCCTTTTCTACTTTCTTCCCCACCCCTCCCCTCCTGCTACTAGTTCACCTACTATCTCTCAAGGATACTCGCCCACGCCGCCTTCTACACTGCTCACAATTACATATTTA
Source organism: Ichthyophis bannanicus (assembly GCA_033557465.1). Classification (NCBI taxonomy): domain Eukaryota; kingdom Metazoa; phylum Chordata; class Amphibia; order Gymnophiona; family Ichthyophiidae; genus Ichthyophis; species Ichthyophis bannanicus. The sequence continues at coordinate 80,493,062 of CM066048.1, forward strand.
CCTCTTTGGTACCCTTATCCCCCCACCTTACATAGCTTCCCAATTTATCATTTCATAAACATTTGATGAACATTATCTCCCCTTAACTCCGAGTTCAATTACCTGTTCAATGTAAAGTTCTCAATGTTACTATGTTGTATGTAAACCACTTTGAATGCAAGAAAGGCAGTATATAAAATATGTTAAATAAAAGAGGAAGACCAGCAATGATATGGAAAGATACAATAACAGCAGCTATGGATGTCACTTTATCAACGAAGAGCAGCCTGACTGAAGATCAAACACAGGACAGCTATACAGAGGGTCGCCATGAGTCGATGCCAACTTGACGGCACTTAGCAACAACAACTACCTGAGATGAAGTGTTGATGCTTGCAGTACTGTTAACTCTGAAGTATTCACAGGAGATGTACAAAGAAAAAGGCACAGGTGATGAGGGTTAAAATATATTAGCCTTCATGAGGGAATGAGCTAAAGACAGTTAAAGATTACTTGCAACAACTTAAAGGTTAAGAGAAACACAATCAGCAGCATGCCCTTGCCAGTGCTAAACTCAAATTATTCAATGAGGGTCGAGGCCAACAGAATAAAAAGCTAGAAGTCCTAACAGAATGAAATGATAGAAGTCCTAGCAGAAATAAAAGCAACTCTTTAGCTCGGTCTGCCTTGTAGCCTGTGACAACAGGATTAACAGTACCATAATAACTATAATCCGTAGTATAAAAGCACACTATCATGCAGCTGGATCTGTCTAAATGAGTGCAAGTACAGTAATTTCAAGAAGTTCTGATGAAAAAAAAAAAACACAGGCATTCATGTAGCTGGTTCTGTCTAGCAGGTTACATAGGAGACCCTAGCTGTTTGGGCCACAGCTACTCCGGTACTGGGTGTGAACTTAGATCTTGTACACTGTCTGCCCAAGATGAAAGAGTGTAAAGAAGGACAACAATGAATTATCCCGGACAAGAAGAAATAAATAGTTTACTAGTGGTCAAACTCTCTACTTATTTGGATGTATTAACCATATTTATGAAGCACAAAGTTATAGCAAAATGACTAAAATGTCAACATAACACACAATTAGAATAGTAAGGTACATTTGGAAAGAGTAAATTAGTCTTACCTGCTAATTGTTGTTCCTTAAGGAACTCTAGTCCAGTCCCGGAACCATAGAGTTGTGAACCTCCACCAGCAGCTTTGGAGACTGAAAGATGTCATCGCTTTGATGTCACTGGTACTAATAGGCAAGAACCGCCCACTTCCACCAGCACCTTTTGACAAAGCAGACTCAGCAGAGCAACAAATGAGTCTATATCTATATTATCTACTTAACTATTGAAAAAACAAAGGGCAAACTTGAACCCTACCAAAAAACTCGAAGCAAGCTCTGGGAACCGTGAAAAAAGTCCGAATTCCCGAGCACACGAGGCACTGCTGCGCCAAAGAAAAAAGGGGGCTCCCCTGAGAAAACCCCAAAGAACCAGAAGCCCCGATCCACGTGTTAGTCTTCTGACATGGAAAGTGAAAAACTTCAGGCTGAATATCCGCGCAAAACATTGGGAGAGATCCGGGACTGGACTAGAGTTCCTTAAGGAACAACAATTAGCAGGTAAGTCTAATTCACTCTTCCTTTGCGTCCCTCTAGTCCAGTCCCGGAACCATAGAGGATGTAACAGAGCAGTGAATATCAACGGGAGGGACCCGCAAGGCCAGCCTGAAGTACTGCTGCCCCAAAACGCCCATCCTCCCGCGTCTGTACATCTAGCCTGTAGTGCTTGGCAAAGGAATGCAGCGAGGAGCACGTGGCCGCCCTACAAATGTCCGCCACCGGAACCAAACTGATCTCCGCCCAAGACGCCGCCTGTGCTCTGGTCGAATGCACTCGAAGACCCATGGGAACGGTCTTCCCCCTGAGGAGGTAGGCTGAAGCGATCGCCTCCTTCAACCACCGCGAAACCGAAGCCTTAGCCGCCGCCTCCCCTTTGCGCGGCCCACCAAACAAGACAAACAACCTGTCCGACTTGCGGAACGAGTCCGTTTCGCAGAGATACCTTTTTGAGGACCCTACGAATGTCCAGAAGATGCAACTAGCCGCCCGACTCCTCGTTCTGCTCCTCCGAAAATACCAGAAGCGACACCACCTGGTTAAGGTGAAACACGGAAACTACCTTCGGCAAGAAAGCTGGAACCGTACGCAACTGCACTTTGTGAGGAGAAAAAGACAAATAGGGCTCCCTACAAGAGAGCGCTTGCAACTCCGAAATTCGTCTAGCGGAGCAAATAGCAACCAGAAACACCGTCTTCAAAGTCAAATCCTTTAGAGAGGCTTTACCCAGAGGCTCAAACAATGCCGCAACCAAAGCCTCCAGTACCAAATTCAAATCCCACGGAAGCACCACACACCGTCTCGGCGGCCGTAAGAGCAGCGCTGCCCGCAGAAAATGCCGAACATCACCGTGAGAACCTAACGGCTGACCTTGAATCTTCCCCCGGAAACACAAGATAGCCGCTAGTTGCACACGCAAAGAACTGGCTGCCAGACCCTTCTCCACACCATCTTGCAAAAAGGAAAGGACCTGCGGCACCGAGGCTCCCAAAGGACGCAGACAACGCTCCGCGCACCAAGCTTCGAACACTCGCCACACTCGAATGTACGCCAAAGAAGTAGACCGTCGTCACGCCTTCAATAAAAGGTAGAAATAACCGCCGCCGAATAACCCCTGGCAGTCAACCTAGCCCTTTCAAGAGCCATGCCGTAAGCGAGAATCGATCCACCTGAGGCATGCGCAACGGTCCCTGCAGCAAGAGATCCTTCCGCCGAGGAAGTCTCCACGGCCTGTCCACCAGCAGCCGTACCAAAGCCGCATACCACGGCCTTCGGGGCCAGTCGGGCGCCACCAGTATCACGCGACTCTGGTGCCGCTCTATCCGCTGTACCACCTTGCCTATGAGAGCCCAAGGCAGAAACATATAGAGGAGCCCCTCCACAGGCCACCGCTGCGCCAACGCATCGAGACCTTCTGACATTTGTTCTCTCCGTCTGCTGAAGAACCGGGCTACTTTTGCCAACTCGAAGCTCGCCATGAGATCCATGACCGGAATCCCCCATGGCAAAGACGTCCGGGTGGCGCGCCCACTCCCCCGGATCCACTCTGCGGCGACTTAAAAAATCTGCCTCGACATTGTCCACGCCTGCCACGTGCTGCGCCGACAACGCCTGTAAATTCTGCTCGGCCCAGTACAACAGCAGAGTCGCCTCTGCCTCCAGCGACGCACTTCCCGTGCCTCCCTGGCGATTAATATAGGCCACCGTCGTCACATTGTCGGAGAGCACCCTTACCGGCTCCCGACGAAGGCACTCGTGAAACTCCTGAAGCGCCAAAAACACTGCCCTCATCTCCAACCTGTTTATGGACCATTGCTTCTCCTCGATCGACCATAACCCCTGAGCAAAGTGTCCTTCGCAATGCACCCCCCAGCCCGCGAGACTGGCATCCGTCGTTACTAATCTCCAGGCCGGAGGATGCAGCGATACTCCCGCGGACAGATTCGCGGGCTCCAACCACCAGCCGAGTTCCTGACGCACCTCGGGAGGACACACCAACCGGTGCGACAACGCATCTCTCTGATGAGACCAACGCCTGAGAAGAGCACTCTGTAACGGCCGCATATGGGAGCGGGCCCACTGAACTACATCGATCGTGGCTGCCATTGTACCGAGCAACTGCAAGTACTGCCAGGCCGTCGGCGCCCTGCACCTTAGAAAACGGCACACGAGTGTCCTCAATTTCAGCGCTCTCTGCTCCGGGAGAAACACCGCCCCTTGCCTGGTCTCGAAGCGCGCTCCCAAGTACTCCAAAACCTGAGACGGAACCAACTTGCTCTTCGCCAAGTTGACCACCCAGCCGAGACTTTCCAGCATCCATATCACCCGAGCAGTGGCCACCGCGCTTTCCTCGTTGGACTTCGCTCGAATCAACCAATCATCCAAGTAAGGGTGAACTAGAATTCCCTCTTTGCGGAGCGCCGCCGCCACGACTACCATGATTTTGGTGAACGTCCGAGGCGCCGCCGCCAGACCGAAAGGCAGCGCCTGAAACTGAAAATGCCCCATTGGTACCGCAAACCGTAGGAACCGTTGATGCTCTAGGCGCACCGGGATATGGAGGTACGCTTCCGTAAGATCCAAAGACGTCAGGAATTCTCCTGCTCTGACAGCTGCCATGACGGAGCGGAGAGACTCCATCCGAAAGTGGGTGACGCGAAGGCACCGATTCACCCTTTTCAAGTCCAGAATCGGCCGAAATGTGCCTTCCTTCTTGGGAACCATGAAATAGATAGAGTATCGACCGCACCCGTACTGGTCCGCCGGGACGGGCACCACCGCTTTGAGCTGGAGAAGCCGCTGAAGCGTTTCCGCAACAGCCCGCCTCTTGCCCGGCACGGGGAATGGACAAAGGAATCTAACACGGGCCGATGGAGCTCTAGCGCATAGCCCTCTCGAATGACCTCCAACACCCACTGATCTGAAGTAATCTGGACCCAGGCAGGGTAAAACTCCCGCAACCTTCCTCCCACGGGCACCACCGCCACCTGAGTCCACCGCATCTCACTGTGACTTCTTATTGGTAGAGGTTTGAAAGGGAGTAAAACCCCGACCGGCCCCCCGGAAACCTCAAAACCCTTGTCCGCGATAGGGTAACTGTCCCTTCTGCGCCTGGCTAAAACGGGAGGACCGAAATCTCCGAAAATCCCCCTAGATGCTACAGCTCCCCGGCTCTGCCTAGGCTTGTCCTCCAGGAGCCGACCCCCCTTGGTCTCCCCCAGATCCTTGACCAACCGATCCAAATCTTCACCAAACAGCAGCTTACTAAGCCATGCCTTTGACGATCCGTCCGCTGACCAGTTACGCAACCACAGATACCTGCGGGCAGCCACCACAGACGCCATACTCTTGGCCAAACTGGGGATAAGATCGTAATGTATATCCGACAAATAAGCCGTGCCCGACTCCAGCCACGCCAGATCCTCAGCGGGGCCGCCCAACTGCTCACCTTGCAAACGCTGGGACCATCGCAAGCAGCCGCGCGCTACCCATGCTCCCGCGATCGAGGCCTGCAGAGAAAGGGCACACACATCGAAGACCTGCTTCAATAAGGTATCTAGCTTCCTGTCTTGCACATCCTTCAAAGCCGCGGCCCCCTCAACCGGAATAGTGGTCTTCTTAGTGACCGCCGACACTGCTGCATCCACCTTTGGAGAGAGGAAAATCTCCCCGTCCTGTTCGGAAAGCGGATAAAGCTGGGCTAAGGTCCTAGTACCCCGAAGCGCCGACTCCGGCGAGTCCCATTCCTCCTGAATCATGTTCCGAAAGACTCTATGAACCAGGAACACCTTTTGGGAAGTTCGCACCGCCTGCAACAGAGGATCCTCCAAAGATTCCTCCGTCGTCGGTGCCACCGAGGGCATATTTAACGCCTTAAGAGTCTCAGCAATCAAAGTCGGCAACTCTTCCCGACGAAACACCAGGACTACTCTACTCTGTTGCTCCAAATCCGGGAACTCCCCCTCCTCCAAGTCCGCATCAGAGGCCTCCTCCATATCTAAATCGGCTACCCCCACCTCCTCGTCCAAGCGAGATGGTGGGCTGTCGTCCCGGACCTCTCTGCGCTTCTTGAGAGGCACCTCGTCCTCCTCCGGGAGGAGTCCCGATCCTGCCCGCTTAAGCTCCGTAGAGGTACGAGCCGGAGCTACCATACCAGGTTGCAGCAAGGCCAACGCCTTCTGCATCAAGGAGAAAAAATCCGGCGGAATCCCGGGAACACCCCCCCCCCCCCGGGATCCCTCCGGGTGCCAAAAAACCACTCTCTGTCGAGGAAGGACCCGCCACCGGCTCCACAGGGCCCAAAGGCGGCGGCCCGAACTCTCTGGCTTCCGAGGGGCCCGCTACCTGCTCCTCAGCGGATCCCCCATAGCCCTCTCCATCACCACCGCTTCCAGGGAACACGCTTTACAAACCCCGGACTCCAAGATCTCGCTACGCCGCATCCCGCAGACGAGACAGCGGGATTTAGCCGGCATCGTATCCAGAGCCAGAAAAACTGACCAACGCCGCAGAACACTAAGCTCCTGGCCCCGTGAGTGCAAAGACCTGCACCGGTGGCGTTATAAATTTTTTTTTTTTGAACCACAAGGGCAACGGTTAACTAGCAAAATGGAGGTAACCCGACCTCAAAACGAAGCTCAGGAAGCCGTTGAGGCTCCAGAGTAATTTGTGCTGCTGAAAACCCGGTTCCCAAAATGGCCACCGGCAGAAGTCCCACGCACACCACACGCGGCTGACCGCAGAGACCCCGAGGCCCTCGAAATTAGCTACGGGGACTCCCTGACACCCCCCTCCGCTCCGCGCTCGAAGCGCCAACCCGGGGAAAACCCCTCCGACTTACCCGACGCACCGGGGCTGAAGGAGGGAGAGAGGGAGGAACCAGCACACCTCCAACGCCGGAGCACAGCCTGCACGCGGCTTCAGCTCCGGCGTGTCTCAATGAAGAGAGCAAGGCCTGCAATCGCACTGCTCCCGCAGCGGTCCCCTGAGGCTGTCCTCCGGCCTTTTAGTGCTGCTGCTGACTGCAGAAACACGCTCTCTGCCTTCCACCTGCTCCTCACCTTTCTTTACTGCGGGTTCGGGAGCAGGGAGGCACCAAATAATACTCCCCCCCCCCTTGCTCGTTTAAACGCTGGGGAGAAGAACTCCACACAGAGAGAAAGGAGAGACAAGAGAGGGAGGGAAGACAGTGAGAGAGAGAAGTCCAAAGAAGCAGGTAAGACCCCTTTAGCAGCAGCAGCAGACCTGAAAACAAACCAAAAAGTACCTAATCAGATACAAAAAAGAAAACAATAAGAGAAAGTCAAATCTTTTACAGGATTTGTCAAAATAAAGCTCCGCTTATTTGTTTCCTCCTGAGCCCAGTCCAGGGCTCAGAACCTCCTAGCTGCTTGGAGACTGAAAGTACTGGTGGAAGTGGGCGGTTCTTGCCTATTAGTACCAGTGACAAAGCGATGACATCTTTCAGTCTCCAAAGCTGCTGGTGGAGGTTCACAACTCTATGGTTCCGGGACTGGACTAGAGGGACGCAAAGGAATATTGTTATTACTATACGTTTTATTTATTTATCTAATGATATAGTGTCAGTACCATACATATTAATACAGTACATGAAAACATTTGTGATATATCATGACAATACAAATGAAACATCTTATAATAGATTGAGCCATATAGACAGATAAGGTAAAACAAAATACATTGGCATAAAGAAAAGTGGGTGGCTAGATTATGGTAAATTGTATGCACAGTCTTAGGAAGTTATGTGGAACTGGTCTCAGAGGATGTGCGACTAGCCAGTCACCACAGCCACTAACGCTTGAGAGAAGAACCAGACTCTCGTTCTTTCTGAAGCAGCAGTAATTTCAAGTTAAGTAAAGTCCCTCTGGGAGCAAGTTCCAGAGCATATACCTCCTCCTCAGGCTTGTCAAGAATGTCACATTGTGTGATTTCCTCTAGAAAGCACACAGTTAGAGGATGTTCCTTGAGAGGCCTCAAAGTCACACAGAGGAATAAACAGTTAAGTGCTCAGCCTGTTTTCTCTAAGGTCCTTGAAGATCAGAGACAAGGTTATAAATTTGACCCTGTAAAGTACTGGTAGCCAGTGCAATTTTTACAGAACGGGTGTGATGTGGTCACAATGCTTACAACTCTCTAGCAACTATGCTGTGCATCCTGAATTAATTGGAACTGGCACAAACTCTTTGCTGTTAAACCAATATATAAGGCATTACAGTAATTTAGTGCTGACATTATCACAGCATGGACCACTGTGCTTAGACTTGCCTTCTCAACCTATGGAGACAAATTTCTTATTGCGACAGGTGATAGAAGCCTTTTTTAAAAATTGCCTAAACTTACAGGATCAAAGTAGGTGACAAATCCAGTAGTATTTGAAGGCTCTTAACCATGTCAGTGAGGGGGAAAGGAGATCATAGTTACCAAAAGGAATTCTGATGTCAGGTACCTGGCCCTCATGTTATGAGCCCAAGGTTTGTTGAGGGTATGGGCAGATCTTTTAAGCTGGATACACAACTGAAAGGAGTGTCTGGACCTACAGATCTTTTCTGCCGTCATCTACTATGTTAGCAGTACTGCTAATACTCAGAGAAGGGGCACGAAACAAGCAGGAGTATTAATACTTGCAGTGCTCTTATGGGGAAAGGGTGGAATACTCACAGAATGAACATAAGAAATGTTACCAGCTGTGTTAAACGACACTCTCGAAGGTTCACACAGCAGGTAGCGTGAACGTCAATGCCCAAGGTACATAATACTCACAAGAGGCCGGAGCAGGAGGTACACACGAAGCTTCCCACGGTGATGTCAACGTACGTCACCCCGCGCTGCTCGCACTCGAAGCAGTGGCGGTTGGGCAGGCTAGAGCCCAGCTCCCGCACCCGCCGGCCCCACACCTCCTCCAGCTCCTTCGCAGGCTTTTTGGCCATAACGGTGATTGCAGACAACCGACAAAACTGAAGTCGATCTGAAGCCGTCTCTCACTCACCGCTGCCTCACAGCCGTCACCTCGCTACCACCATCGGGGGGCGGAGACCGAACCCGCCCGCGCGACCACCCGCCAATCACCCGCCAACTCTCGCCCCCTAAGCAGAAAAGGGGAAAAGCAAGACAACACTTCTCGTACAATCTCTGTCTCTCTTAGGCCCGCCTAGAGGCAATAGCAGCCAATCAGTAAGACGAACATTTTCGCGAGCGCCCCTCCTCCCCTTTTGAACGCGTGACCTCCACCACCTTCTAAACCAATCGTAATAGTGCGGCTACAAGCAGTCAACAAGTGTAAACTCTGGGCTTCTGGACATAGGGCAGCGTTCGCTATTCAGAGAATCATAGCCACCAATCAGCGAGAACGGAAACGGGAGCTCGAGTCGAGACACCCTGACCAGAACAACACACGGTGGCCGTGACGTATAAGGCGGTAGTTGAACCGTTGCTTTCGCCACAACTGTAGTCGATTTACGCTGGCTTCTGCTCCCGTAGAGGAGAGTTGGGGGAGGTAGGCGGAAAGGCCAAGGTTTTATACGTTGGTGGGGTGTTTGTGTTTGAGATCATGTTTGGCGCTCCTAATAGCGATTTCCCAAACTTCCGCTTTGGCTAGCTTTGGAGTATTAAGGAGGAGTCTGCGCCTACAGTAAGAGGGAAGGACCAAACGGAGTAAACTCTTTATTGCAGAGAATTATAATGCTTGCTTCAGCGGGTTTATTTTAGTCCCCGGTGGGCCATGTTTCCTTACGAAATAATAGCTTTATGTTGATGTAAGTATGTATGACATTAATTATTTCTTACTTCTGGCTCTTGATATCCCACATATAGTTAATAAAGACAATGCAGCATATCGTTAAAACACCGTGCAATAGACATAGCAGGCAGCGGAATAGAGGTTGTTGTTGCAATGTAAAAATCAATATAATTGTCTTCCTCATACGAACATAACATGCCATACTGTTATGGTTGGCAGATACCTTTGGTCCAAAATCAGGACATTTTTTTCAAAAAATAACACTTTTTGGAAAAAAATACATTTTATTAGGCATCAAACACAATAAAACATAATTTATATGTATTTACTGTTTGATCATATTTGATTTAGCAGATTTCCATCAGCCAAAATCTTTTTGAAAATATCATCACAAGATAATAGTTTATTTTAACTTGAATCAAGCATTTTAGTTTTAATATCAAATCGACTTCGATCATCCGCCCATTGCTTCTTGCACAGCGAAAATACTCGTTCCACTAGTGATGTTACTAATATAAATTAATTTGCAATTATGTATAACATTACTATGACGACAAAAATTGAAAAAATTTTAACAAATGATAAACTGATCAAGACTTTGTGCTTCCTGAAAATTTTTATATTTTCCCCCTCTTTTCATACATCTTAAATTTGCAATATTTTGTATGTACAATGGAACCCAAACTTTCCCATTTTTGGGAAAGAGCCCAAAATTTTTCCCCTTTTTCAAATAAACTCCAAAAGGAATGTTTCTGGGAAAAAACACTGAGTCGCACTCGCACGTTGAAAAAGAAAAACTTTTATAATTGTTTCATTTCTCCATTTTATGTACAATAAGCAAATAAAAATAACTTCATTTGTATTATGTTTATCTTAATCATCTGAATTTCTGTAAAATTTTGACAGGACAAAATTAGGACATTTTTCATATCAGGACAAGCTTCCAAAAATCAGTACAATCCTGATAAAATCAGGATATCCGACAACCCTACTTACCGTGTCAGACCAAGGGTCTATCAAGCACAAGTACCTATTAGGTTCCCGAAAGGTATACAGATTCCATGCTGCTTGTCCCAAGGATAAGCAGTGAATTTCCCTGCTTCTATTTTAAAAGAAACTAGATGAAACACTAACACAATACTCCTGAAACTTGACTCCTCCCCATCCCCCAACCACACCCCAAATGCTTCACAGAACCGCCATGTCGCTAGCCCTTTGAGAAACTGTAGAAATTTTCATTTTCTCTACATAAGAACATAAGATATGCCATACTGGATCAGACCAAGGTCCATCAAGCCCAGTATTCTGTTTCCAACAGTGGCCAATCTAGGTCATATGTACCTAGCAGTTTCCCCAAGAGACACAAGTTCCACAATGCTTGTACTGGGTCAAGCATTGATATCTTCGGTCACTTCTTAATAATGGTTTATGGACCTTTCCTCCAGGAACTTGTCCAAACCTTTTTTAAACCCAGCTACACTAACAGCCTTTACTACATCCTCCGGTAACAAATTCCAGAGTTTGATTACACGTTGAGTGAAAAAATATTTTCTTTTATTGGTCTTAAATAGTTTACCCTGTAGCTTCATTGCATGTCCCCTAGTCTTTCTATATTCTGATAATGTAAACAATCGATCTACGTTTACCCGTTCCATTCCGTTCATTAATTTATAGACTTCTATCATATCTCCCCTCAGCCGTCTCTTTTCCAGTTTAAAGAGCCCTAACCTTTTTAGCCTTTCTTCATAGGAGTATCCTTCCATCCCCTTTACCATTTTGGTGGCTCTTCTCTGAACCTTTTCTAAAATTGCTATATCCTTTTTAAGATACGGCGGCCAGAATTGCACACAATATTCAAGGTGCAGTCTCACCATGGAACGATATAGAGGCATTATAATATCTTTTGTTTTATTTTCCATTCCTTTCCTTATCATACCTAGCATTCTGTTTGCTCTCTTGGCTGCCGCTGCACACTGGGCCGAGGGTTTTAACATGGTATCCACAATGACGCCTAAATCTTTTTCCTGGGTGGTGGTTCCTAATGTGGAACCTTGCATCGTGTAACCATAGTTTGGGTTGTTCTTCCCTAGGTGCATAACCTTGCACTTGTCCACATTAAATTTCATCTGCCATTTTGATGCCCAGTCTTCCAATTTATCAAGATCCTCTTGCAATTTTTCACAATCCTCTTCGGTTTTAACAACTTTAAATAGTTTTGTCTCATCTGCAAATTTGATAACCTCACTCGGTATTCCACTTTCCAGGTCATTTATGAATATGTCAAAAAGCAGCGGACCCAGCACAGATCCCTGGGGTACCCCACTATTCACCTTTTTCCATTGGGAAAATTGGCCATTTAGCCCTACCCTCTGCTTTCTCTCTTTTAACCAGTTCCTGATCCACAATAGTACACTGCCTCCTATCCCATGACTCTTTAGTTTTGCCAAAAGTCTCTGATGAGGGACCTTGTCAAAGGCTTTCTGAAAGTCCAGATACACAATATCAACCGACTCACCTTTCTCCACCTGTTTATTCACTCCTTCAAAAAAACATAACAGATTAGTAAGACAAGATCTTCCTTGTCTAAAGCCATGTTGGCTGTCTCCCTTTAGGTTGTGACTATCTACATGCTGAGTAATTTTATTCTTTATGATGGTTTCTTCCATTTTTCCCGGTACTGACGTCAGGCTCACCGGTCTGTAGTTTCCCGGATCACCCCTGGAACCCTTTTTAAAAATTGGCGTTACATTGGCGATCCTCCAATCTTCAGGTATTAGAGATGATTTTAATGATAGTTCACAGATTACTGATAGCAGGTCTGCAATCTCATATTTCAGTTCTTTCAACACCCTTGGATGTATACCATCCGGCCCAGGTGATTTGCTACTCTTCAGTTTATCTAATAGTTGTAAGACATCTTCCCGATGTATCGATATTTCCTTCAATTCTTCCACACCTTTAAATACCACTTCCGTCATGGGTAACATCCCTACATCTTCCTCAGTAAAGACCGAAGCAAATAATTCATTCAGTCTCTCCGCTATCGCCTTGTCGCCTCTTAGTGCTCCTTTAACCCCTTTATCGTCTAATGGACCAACTGACTCTCACAGGTTTTTTGCTACGAATGTACTTGAAAAGGTCTTTATTTCGCGTTTTTGCTTCCGCAGCAAGCTTCTTCTCAAATTCTCTCTTTGCCTGCCTTATCAATGCCTTGCATTTGACTTGCCAGTGCTTGTGCTGTTTCCAGGTTTCGTCGTTTGGCTCTTTTTTCCATTTCCTGAAAGATGCTTTTTTGGCAACAACAGCCTCTCTGACCTCACCTTTAAACCATGCTGGCAGTTTTTTGGACTTCCTTCCACTTTTCTTAAAGCGTGGAATACAGCTGGTCTGGGCTTCCAAGATAGTATTTTTCAACAACACCCAAGCTTGATGTACGTCTTTAACCTTTGCAACTGCTCCTTTTAGTTTTTTCTTAACTGTTTTCCTCATTTTATCATAGTCTCCCTTTCGAAAGTTAAAAGGTAGTACTGTGGATTTCCTTACTATCCCTCCTCCACTAATTAAATCAAAGGCGATCATGCTATGATCACTATTGCCAAGTGGCCCCAACACCCTTATCTCTTGCACTAGATCTGGTGTTCCACTAAGGACTAGGTCTAATATGGCTTCCCCTCTCGTCGGTTCTTGAACCAGCTGCTCCAAGAAGCAGTCATTTATTTCATCCAGGAACTTTATCTCCCTAGCATGTCCTGACGTGACACTGACCCAGTCGATACCAGGGTAATTGAAATCACCCATTATTATTACTGCACTGTAACGTTTGTTAGCTTCCTTGATTTCTTTAAGCATTTCATCATCCATTTAGTCATTCTGGCCAGGCGCTCGATAGTACACCCCCACTGCCATTGCCTTCCCCCTTTTATATGGAATTTCAATCCATACAGATTCTATAGCAGATTTTGTTTCCTGCAAAACTTTAATCCTTTCTGAGTCAATGCCCTCTCTAACATAGAGCGCAACCCCTCCACCAATTTGATCAGCTCTATCATTACGATATAGTTTGTACCCAGGTATCACAGTGTCCCACTGGTTGTCCTCCTTCCACCATGTCTCTGATATTCCAATCATATCTAACATTTCATTTAGTGCTATATATTCTAACTCTCCCATCTTATTGTTTAGACTTCTAGCATTTGCATACAAGCAAAAGTCTTCTCTGGAAGACTGCTTCACAGCTACACCTTTGGTTAACAGAGAACCAGATCTGTAGATAACAGGGTACCTGCAAAAATGCAATGTGTTCCTTCAAGTCAGTCCTGGCGACCCAGAAGCTCCTGGGTTTTCTTGGCAGTGTCACTGGAAGTAGATTACCAGGCCTTTCTTCCGAGGCAATGGAGGGTTAAGTGACTTGCCCAAGGCCACAAGGAGTGCTAGTGGGACTCAAACCCTGGTTGCTTGGTTACCAAGCCAGTATTCTAACCACTAGGCGGCTACTCCACTCCAAGGGTACCTGCAATGCACCATATAAAGTCAAATTGCAACGACAGAGTAGAACTATAAGGATGCAACAGATTGGGAGTGCCAATGCGCTTGGCCATTTGTAAGCATTTGAACAACATGCATAAAATCTTAAACTTGAGTCTTTGCCTCACTGGTAACCAGTGTAATTCTTGTAACAGAGGAGTCACGTGCATAAACCATTCTCCACACACAGTTTTGCACATACTGAAACAGTTGTAGATGATATTCCAGCAGGCCTAGTACATCCCACTGCAATAATGGACACAGGCTGTTACCAGGGTGTGCATCATCACAAGAAAGTCCTGTCAGTCCAAATAAAAGCATAATCTACTAAGATGGTGCGGTACTCCAAATCTTTCTGTGCTCTCAGATGAAGAGCCAGGAGAAAGGATCACAGTTAAGAAACCCACAAATAGGAACAGAAATGAGGCAGATCTTGAGTGATTTTCAGAAGACCGTGTTCATGAGGAGCTTGCTAAACTCAAAGTAGACAAAGCAATGGGGCCAGATGGGAAACATCCAAGAGTATTGAAGGAACTTAGGGAAATTTTGGCAGCTCCACTGTCTGACCTTTCCATTGTTTCTTTAGAGTCAGGAGTGACCCCAGAGAACTAGACAAGGGTACATGCAGGGCCGGCTTATGGACTAAGTAGCCACTAATGGTGGCAGACCTCTGTGGATGGCACATCACCTGCAGCAAGTCATGTGTGCCAAAGCACATGGCCTGCCGTGGGCACTGCCACTGCTTTTAAACTGCCCCTGCCTTTACTGAACCACACCACCCCCTGCTGCTGCTGAGCCGAGCTAAACCAACCCCCCTCCCCCTGGAAGCGGGAGGGGCACATTCGGGGCTTCTGCCTGGGGTGGCAGAAATCCTTGGGCTGGCCCTGGGTGCATGTGATCCCTCTGCACAAAAGCAGAAGCAAGGATGAGATTGAGAACCACAAGCTGGTTAGTCTGACCTCTTCAGCGAGTAAATTAATGACAATGCTGCTAAAACAGGATAGTGAGGTTTCTGGAATCCAATGGATTGCATGATCCGAGGCAGCATGGTTTTACTAGAGGCAGGTCTTATCAGACAAATCTGATTGATTTCTTGGACTGGATGACCAGAGAATTGGACTGAGGGAGAGAACTAGACGTAGTGTCCATAGATTTCAGTAAAGCCTTTGACATTGTTCCACACAGGCAACTTATAAATAAATTGAGCACCCTAGAGATTGACTCTAAAGTGATCGAGGTTTACAAGAAACAGTAACAGTTTTACATAAAACAAGGAACTGAAAGCATGCTAAGATAGGATGTACAAGTTATTCATGTTCTTCAGTTGGAAAAGAGGGAGGGGAAACTGTACTATTCTAGATTACGAACCTCTTAACAATAGAGGATCGAGCATAGCTAACTGTTGGTGGCATAGTGTACCTTGAATATTGTGTACAATTCTGTTGCTGTATCTTAAAAAGGATATAGCATAATTATAAAGGTACAGAGAAGAGCCACCAAAATGGTAAAGGGGATGGAAGGATACCCCATGAGGAGAGGCTTAAAAGGTTAGGGTTCTTCAACCTGGAAAAGAGACGGCTGAGGGGAGATATGATAGAGATCTATAAATTAATGAATGGAGTGGAACGGGTAAATGTAGATTCTTTAGGGTACCAAAAAGTAGAAAGACTAGGGGACATGCAATGAAGCTACAATGTAACCTGTTTATAACACTAATAAGAGAAAAAATATTTTTTTCACTCAACGCATAATCAAACTCTGGAATTCGTTACCAGAGGATGCACTAAAAGCCTTTAATGTAGCTGGGTTTAAAAAAGGTTTGGACAAGTTCCTGGAGGAAATGTCCATGAACCATTATTAAAGAGGACTCTGGAATCCACTGCTTGCCCCAATAGAAGCATTATGGAACTTGTGTGTCTTTTTGGGAAACTGCCAGATACTTGTGACCTGGATTGGCCACTGTTGGAATACTGGGCTTGATGGCATTTCTTATGTTCTTAATAGATGAGCTTTTAGTGTCTTGCGAAATGTAAGTTCAGATAGGTTTCTGGTCTTTTCAGGCAGCGCATACTTTGTGTGCTTTTGTCTTCTGGCTCTGTTGTTCTGTATTAGGTATGTGGACAATAAGTTTTATGCATGATTTTGAATATCAGCAGATTTGTATTTAATTTGACCCGTTATTGGGAGGCAATGCAGTTATGCTCAAATCTTGATGCCCCATGGATGATACGGGCCTCTGAATGTTGTGCCATTGTAAAGGATGGAGAGTACGTTTTGGTAGCCATGTTATGTAATATTGCCATAGTCACAATGTGGGAAGACTATCGCCTGAAATACTGAATGTAAATCGTGTGGTTCAAGTAATGGCCGTGGGTATTGCAGAGTTCGCTTTTTGTGGTATATTGTCTTGATGGTTTTCTTAAGTGTGTTTAGCTTTAAATCTATGGTCTAGGACGGTAACATGAGAAGGGATCTAGCAAAGCATGAGGAATGGCTGAGAATTTAGCAGCTGAGGTGGGTTGTTGTTTTTTTTAGTGCCATCACTGACTCCTGGTGACCCAGCTACTGCCTGGGTTTTCTTGGCAATGTATCACTGGAAGCAGATTGCCAGGCCTTTTCTTCTGAGACATTGGCAGATAAAGTGACTTGCCCAAGGTCACAAATACTCTTGTCCATGAAAGAAGAGCAGGACCTGGGGGGTGATTGTTTCTGATTACCCTAAGGTGGCTAAACAGATAGTTATATTTCAGTTTCCAATCTCTATGCTAAGCAAAATTGTGGAAAAATGCGTGTTTAGACAACTGGAGGATTATGTTTTTCAGAGAATGTCTTTCTGAACCTATTCAATCAGGTTTTTGTAGGGGCCACAGCACTGAGACCTTGTTTGGTTTTGGTGGCTGATCTTATTTATTGAGAACTAGATAGAGGACATGAGGTGATTTATGGTCATGATTGACATTTTTGCAGCTTTCATTACCAGGGACTATTCTATATTGCATTTGTATATGGAAAGTTTGGGATTTTCTAGTGTGCTCAAATAGCTTTGCTCCTTTTTTTAAGTGACAGACAAATGCCAGTGGTCTTGGAAGGCCATAGATCTACATGGCATACTTTACACAGTGGGATCCTGTAGGGCAGTGGTTCTCAGCCCAGTCCTCGAGACTCCCAGGCCAGTCAGGTTTTCAGGGTATCCACAATGAATATGCATGAGATAGATCTGCATGCACAGCTTCTATTGTAGGGCTGCTTCTCCTCACCAGTTTTATTCAGTCTGTACCTTCATTCTTTGGGTGCTATGTTACATAAAGAAGGGATAATGTTTAGGATGTATACAGATCATATTCGGCTATTGCTTATGGACTAAGATGGGCTCGATGTTCAATCTCGGCTAATAGCTTCTTGGATGAATGCTAATATGTTAGCCCTGAATCTAAAGGAAACTGAGTTGCTTATATTTCCTCTGGCTCTGCCTATATACTTTAGATGTGGGATGGAGGCAGTGTCATCCCTAGATTTGGTTCATAATCAGAGTGTTTTATTTGATTCTTGGATGACATTTAAGCCCGAGATTCATACATTGCTGGGCACAGCATTTCATAAATTACGTTTGTTATGCCGTTTGCAGGTACATTTTCCAGAGGATGGTTTTTGTGTGGTGCTTCAATTGTTAATTCTAGTTTCACTTGACTATTGCAATAATGTGCTGTATTTGGCACTTCCAACATACATCCCACGGGTACTTCAGCTGGTATAAAATATGGCCACACCAATATTAACCCTTATAACCGTGGCTTTATGTTCCTCCATTGGCTCCCAGTCCATTATCGGGTTCAGTTTGTTTGCTTAATTTGAGAGCCTTTCAGGAGGGGCTTCCTACTTAACTGAGGGAGCTGTTAATTTTCTATATTCTAGTTTGTCAGCTGTGTCCTTAAATTCCCATTTACAGGTAGTTCTTTCAGTGTTTGAGGCACACTGTTGCTTTTTCTGTGGTTGCTTCGGTGATATGTAACAACCTGCCACCCTCTTTGAGGGCTTAGGGAAAGTTTGTTTAATTTCCATAGACTATTAAAGGTCTGTTACTTCTGCCCAACATTTGATGACCTCAGGGAGTCTATTTCACTTTGTTTATTGTTACTTTTATAATTTTATCATAACTGTTATTCTCACAGATTGTAAACTGTCCTGACGGCTTGTTGTCCAAGGGTGGTATAACAAATACTAATCAAATCAAATCTGAAGATTTCTTAGGGAGGGGGACATTTGGGAGGTTAAGGTATTGATTGTTATGTATGTTCTGTAATATTGTATATAGCTTAGCTCAGCTTGCCAGATGTGCAGTTTATAAGTTCACTTAAATAAATAAACCTATTTAGCTGCCTCAAACTCTGCTTTGCCCAGTAGTTTGTTATCTCTCATCTTCTAGATTTTTGCATGCAATAGTAGGGAATCTGCCCCTCCTTCAAGTAAAGGGAAGCTATTACTTTGCAATATCCAGAGCCCTTAAATATGCTCATGTTTCTACATGTAGCTGTATGGATGATGGCAAAAGGCATGTGCTGAGGAGGAAAATGATATCATCAGGGATTTACTTGCCAACTGTTTTTATGAAAATGAGGTTTTAAATATGCCATTGTAGTAGCATCAAAGGGCCTTTATACTAACCCATGAAAATGTAGCTCCAAGATGCCAGTGAGCTCTTGGCTTATTTACATCCTTAGCTCTACTTCATAGGGAATTTTTTTTCCCTTGTTGCTATAGCCAGAAACTTCACATGTGGCAAGGTGTGAAAAATTATTTTTAAAAAAGCCCCTTTCCATGGTAGAATATAAACTTTTAAAGAGCTCTCTATCCCAAATCGGAAGTGCCGCCTCCACTGGGGGAGCCTCAACTTCCTGGTGGTCCAATATCTCCCTTCCAAATGTATAAAGCGCTTGCCCTTCTCGGTGCCCTCTCCCCATCTTAGCACCATCTTGCCCCAAGGGGTGCAGGAGAGAGAGAGAAGCAGAAGCCAGATAAGGCAGTCTGACCCCTAATGGTAGTACCATGAGGTATCTGCTAGGGTCAGCCGGTGCAATTTTGAGTTAGCAACTGCCAGGGCAGGAACAAAAGGGATTGCTTCTGCCCCCATTGCCCCAGTACCTCTTGGGGGAAGAGGGGCTAGAGGGATCAAGAGAGGCAGGGCTTCAGGGAGGAGGGACTTTGTTATAGCCCTGAATCAGGACTGGAGAAAGGGGACATTGAGCCACCAGGGTGTGGCAGTCCCTTTGAGGAGGGAACCTAGGGGGATCTCCAGTTCAGGCAAGAGGGCCCTTTAAATTTGTGCTGCCATTGCCATGCAGAAGGCATTTTTATTTTTTGCCCAACTTTAAAAAAAATTACTAGTTTTTAAGCTGTAGTTATTTTTTCTCTGCAAAAATGGGCCTACAGTCTTTCACATACTCCATTTTTGCTTTTTGCATTAATTAGCTGCTTTACACAATGTCACAGCAGTTCATTAATGCAAAGTTTACATAAACTTTCACACAGTTTAGTATCATGAAGAGACTTAGCAAAATGCAGTCTTTGCAAAAAATAGCAAAAAGCATCTGCACACTGGTATTTTTGAGTGCGTTTCAGGCATTTTGCACTATTTGTTTTTGCACAAAGTGCACTTCTGCACAATCATTTCACACTGCAGTACATAGAGTCTCAAGAATGATTAAGTTTAGCTGCCAAGCTCTGCTCTCTCATTTTATTTTCATGATTCATTTAATTGCTCTGGCTGTAAGCAGACACCATGAATTCTCCTTCTGTAAGTTCTACCCATGCAGCAAACCTGACCAACTTCTTGGGAGATAATGGTATTAATGAGTATTATGACTTAGTGAGGTATTTAATCGGTAGATGCTGAGCTAGAGTTTTAGTCAAATTGTCGTTGTGGGTGGGCATCCATTCAGGATGTGGTTTTATTTATAATCTTTTATTTAATGTTTATTAAATTTCACACTAACAAACAAATAGCCTGTGCAGGCTCATTTTACCGGTATTTACAGATTTGCTAATAACACCTTTTCTACCCTCCTAAACCCCCCCCCCCCACGAGCCAGCCATCATTCCTGACCAAGTCAAAATAAGAGCAAAGCAATATAAATTGTTGGATTCAAAACGTAAAGATAACCACTTGCAATAATTCCCCCACATCTCCAATCCCTTCCCCTTATTTCCCCAGAGAGACCCTAATTTACATAGTTTATGCATATTTATCAGCCTGGCACAGACCCCCTTGAACTGAAGGTGTTGTTTGCTCTTTCCAGAGGAGTACAATTTCTCCCTGCACTGCCACATACTATGCTTAAGAGAGCCCCACACCTTTTGGTATTTGTGGGATAAGAAAATCTTAGGGATATGATGATATTATTACTAATAATTGTTCATATAGCACTACAAGGCATACAATACCCAGTAATGTCTCCCATATTACAAGCTTTCCAGTATCTCTGAATTTCCCAAAAACTCCACCACACTTATGTATGTTTATTCATAACATCAGGGCGGTGTGCGACATTCACGCTCACCCTTTTTAAACATAGGCTGAAACCTGACTAGAGTCAGATGCCAACTATATAAGAGCTTCAGACCATTTGCCACCAAGTGGTTAGCCAACGAGATCTTCCACAAGTTACGGTAGACTATTTTCCATCCTTCGTCATCTAATTGTTGTCCCAAGTCAAGTCCCCATAGTACAGTATACCTCAGCCGCTCACACAGATCCTCCCCCAAAGTACTCCATAAAGTTTTTGATATTTATCCCTTGTAAGTTTGGCCAGTCCTGCTTTTTTTTTTTTTTTTCAAGTTTGCTTGTAGAACTAGTCGTGGGCTGCAAAGCTTGCCATTTTGGGTCAGTCTCCTCAAGTATGCAGCAAGCACTACCCCCTGATCAATAGTACCTTCTACGGCAGTGGTTTTCAACCCAGCCCTCCAGGGATACCTGGCAGTTCAATTTTCAAGATTTTCACAGTGACTATGTATGAAACCATTTGCATACATTGCATCCATCATTTGCATATTCATTGTGAATACCCTGAAAATGCAGCTTACCAGCCGATTCCTGAGGACTGACTTGAAAATCACTGATTTAGAGAGTTGAAATCCAGCTTTGCCCCCCAAAGTACTGTTTCATGCTGGGCCAGTAGCAGGTAATGGTGAGCAGAGATTTGCCTTCTCGGGCCAGGCAGTTAGGATTTGCCACCATCTAAATGTGTACGTTCTCTGTGGCAGCACATGGAGGAGCTGTACAAGTAAAAAAATCTGCCTTTGTCGCTTTACCATTCCTTGGATGAGAAAACTTAACCTCTCTCTTTTCCCACACTTGGCTGAAGAATTCCATACTCTGATGAGAATTCATTGCTGGCTCGGACAAGCTTGCAGAATCTTTTCTTCATCCCCCTATACTTACATACCTACTGTTAACACCCAAAGCCACAGGTTTTGTGTAGCAGATCTGTGATATGTCCACAGTGGAAGAGGTGCCTCTGTGTTACTATTTAAGTACTGAAAAATTAAAGCGTACAAATGGAAGTAATCTAGCTAATTAGAATGCTATTTTAGTATTTATTTCAACGTGATAATATTAAGTCTTGCTGGTTGCTTATTTTATGGTGAAAGCTGCTTCTCAAATTTGTTTAAATGTCAATCCCATTAGGAGCAGACAATCCACTCTGGTTTAATATAAAAATATTAAAATGGGCAGTTTCTGAGCAAATTCAAAAGATAAATGCCGTGCTGGGTTAGACCAACGGTCCATTGAGTTCAGCATCTTGTTTCTAACAGTGGCCAGTGCAGGTCACTTAGAAATGCCTGTCATATACAGATAGAAAGTTAAGGGTCTTGTCTGTATGTGAACATTATACCTTTACAGACTGTACTGTAACCACATATAGAAAAAGTCAGTTTTAATGCCTGAAAGCATTAAGCTTATTGACTTTGGAAACCACATCCTGAGTGCTGGGGTGCTGGAATAAGTTCTTCTCAATCTACACCATCAGCCTTCATAAGAAACTATTTCTAGCAATTAAACAAAAATATATTAACCAGTCTCTGTCCACTCCAAACTTTAATTTCTAAGTCCGGATCTTTAACAGCACTTGGGGCACAAAATTCCCATGACATCACCCACTGGGGATCTGGGCTTCTGCGCAACATGCATCTCTGTGTGAGGTTACCGGGGAGCAGCTTACAGAAATGTGAAGAAAGAAAAAAAAAAGCTGAACTGTACGATATGCAGTGTGCACTTGCTGAGTGTTTTTACTAGGTCTTGGGTTTTCTTTGCACCTTTTGCACAGAGACAGTGGTTTTCCTTTAATGCAGATTACATTTAAGTGCCTTGTACATTTGTTTTTAAAAAGAAATTGTAAGAAAGGCACAGATGGTGGAAAGCTTGTGAGCTGTGGCTAGAGTACTTGGAGTGTCTTGGTAGTCAAACAAGTTGATTTATGCCAACTTTTCATCTGTCTCCTTAAAAAAAACCTGCAACGTTTGGATATTTTCCAAAGTCTGGGGTAGAAAAGCAGGATCACCACGATTAAACAATATGTGTATTCAGAAACAGCAAGTCCAAAGAGGAGCTGGCAAAAGCAGAGCATCTGAGTACAGAAGAACCTTCCTAAAAGGTTAAAAAAGATGTGTGCTTTTGGTATTACTAAAGTTTTTAAATTTGGACACTGTTCTCGCTCCTCCACTACCCCCATCCTTCCATGCCTCGCATCCCTTTTTTTTTTTTTTACCTTTGCTTGTAGCTAAGGTTCCTTTATGTATTTCTTTTGCTCCTTCTCTTCTGCATTTCCTGATTAACTTCTTATCTGTTCCAAATCTCACCTCCACCTGACTATGTCCTCAGTTACCCAGGTTACTCTGTACTTGTATAAACACCATGATTTCAAGCTGCTGCATTCATTCATTATAAATACATAGACCTGAGTTACAGGGAGATAGTGATTATCCTAAGGTCAAATGAAAACAAGAACGGACTATTTAAACTACCAGTGTTTTTGTCTTTGACTTGCTACATGACCTGGCTCTCCCATAATCTTTTATCCTCGTCTCCCACTGCATTCATTCACCCGCAAACGTGCCTTTTGCTTCAAATATCACACCCACGTAAGAGAATTCTGAATGCTAAACTGGTTTCCTTACATTTCCGCTTTCTGTTCTAATGCATCACTTACTTTAAAATTCTAGTAAAAAGACCATTCAAAGTGGTTTACAATTAAAATTCATAACATAAAAACATAAAACCTCAAAATTTAAAACAAAGTCCAAAAGCAGGGAGCAAAACCACAGTTAAAGCTTTCTCCCTTCAAATCTAGCATTGCTGGTTTTTTGTTTTTGTGTTTGTTTTTTTATTTTGTCTTTAATAACCACCCTTTGAAAAAGTGTTTTATAAAAATAAAGTGAACAAATATATCAGTTGAAAAAATAAAACACTAACAATAAAACATAATACTTCCATATCATCCTGCCAGACCTGTCCAGAAAGGTGGGTTATGCTCCCATCCAGCAAGTGGAGGCAGATTTGAGCAACTTTCAGTGATGTCATCACTTGGTATATCTTCTGGTGCAGTACCTGGAGAAGTCAGTATTTGTCTGCCTCCAGCAAGGTATTTGGACTAGTACAACAGAGCAGATAGACCTGTCTCCCAGACCATGGTCCTGTAGGGCCAACGTTTGCTCAAACCCTGAGTGGAAAGACTGAGGAGATGGGTGCCCCAGCCATACGTGGATTCGTCAGTAGTAAGAACGATGTGATGTGGTGGTATCTGGAAGACGCACCCCTGCAGAAGATTGGTTGGAGTTGCCCACCATCTGACTGTCGAGGAGAAAAGTTTGCTGTGGGCCTTTTGAGAGAAATCCTGGCCTGGAGGGAATGGGAATATTGACACCAGTTCAGTCTGAGATACCACTGTAGAGGGTGCATGTGCAGCCTGGTAAGTGGGATTACATGCACAGACACCACCATGTGCCCCAGGAGACGTAGGAGTAGGCAGGCGGGTGCTGATCAGTGTGTGGCCAGAGAGGTGCAGAGAGACTGCAAGGTTTGAAGCCTCTGAACAGGAAGGAAGGCCTTGTCTTGTGAAGTGTCTAAATACGCTCTGATGAAATTCAGAGTTTAAGGGACAGGCTTGGATTTCTTGGCATTGAGGATGAAGCTGAGGGACTGCAGGGTGATGGCAGTGTCCCAGACAGCTTGAGTTATGTCTTTGCCAACACCTGAGATCAACCAGTCATCCATGTAGGGGCAAATGCTGATGCCCTGATGCCGCAAGTGGACTGCGATTACCGTTAGACACTTGGTGAAGACACGAGGGGCAGAGGAGAGCCCGAAGGGAAGAACTCTATATTTGTGGCAGTCTAGGAAAGTGAACCAAAGGAACTTCCAGTGGAGGGGGTGGATGGGGATGTGAATGTAGGCATCCTTGAGGTCTCTAGGGAAGCTAGCCAATTCCTGAGGCTGAGCAAGGTAAGATTAGAGCTCAGAGATGCATTTTGAACTTTATTGAGATGATGAAGGTCCAGGATTGGCCAAAGACCACCAGTCTTTCTGGGTATCAGATAGAACGAGTAAAATCCCTGACCTCTCTCGGGAAGCTAGACAAGCTCGATGGCATTGTTGAGGAGGAGCTGGTATATCGCCTATGCTAGTTGGGGCACATGATGTGACGGGGTACAGTCAGATTGGAGCAGGCACTGAGGGGGAGTTCCATATGAAAATGGAGTTTGTACTCAAACTGAACAATGGAGAGAACCCAGCGTCTGTGATGATGGACAGTCAGGCCTCTGTGAAGTGCCAAATGCGTACCCTTCCCCCCCCCCCCCCCCCCCATTATCAGTCATAAATCAGGGGAAGGTTTTGGAATGGTGGTAGTCTATTGGAGCACCGGGGATTTCCTTTCCTGGGGGCAACCCCTCTGGGAGTATAGTTGATATGCCTAGTCCTGAGCTCAGGGGGGGAGGGGGGCTGCCGGGGTAAGGCTGGTAGTGCTGTCTCGGGTAAAGAAAGCAATGGAAAGGGCGGCAATAAGATGACATGGATAGACGGCAAGTAGAGAAAGGCGCCTCTGCTGGTTGGGCTGCAATTTCTCAGACTGTGAAGGAATGGTCCTTGGCCTCTGAGACTGCCTCTTGGACCTTGGAACCAAGGAGACTGTCTTCTAGAGAGGGAGCATCAGCTAAGTGGTCATATAAGTCCTCATGCAGATCAGACACTCTGAAATAGCTGTAACTGCGGACCTGGCTGCGGAATCATAGATGTCATGCATAGCACAAATGATGTGGTAAAGGGATTCATGCAAGTCTGCAGTCAGGGAAGCTGGATCCGCAAGAGAGGGGTCATCCAGCTGTAGGAGAAGGTAATGAAGGTATTGCAGCATATGAAGCTGATGAGCTAATGTGCACATAGCAAGAGTACTGCTCTGGTAGGATTTTTGCCCCATAGCATCCAAGGTCTACTGCTCCTTCCCTGGAGGCATCTGGGAAGGTGGCTTAGAGCTCTTGGGATTTTTAAGGACTGCCTCAGATACAACAGACTGATGTGGGAACTGAGTTTGATGGAAACCCAGAGCCGGAAAGACATTGTACTTATGGTCTATGCGGCAGGATGCAGCACTGCCAGAAAAAGGGGTCTGCCAGATGGAGGATTGTAAATCCTGAAGGACCTGAGGCATGGGAAGTGCAAGAACCTCTAGGAATAATGCAAGCCTTTAGAATAGATTAAAAATCCATCTTGTTAATTGGAGACTGCAAGGGACTGACGTGCGGGAGAGATTCTGAAGGAACTCTGGATATGAAAAGTCCAAATTTTGGAGCCCTGCTACTTCCTGATTGCATTATCTGTCTGTATCGGTGCCTGATGCAGTCATTTGTGGTAAGAGAGCCAAATACTTGTTCCAAATTATGGTGGTAGTTTAGTAACATGCATAATTTGACTTTTATTTCTGAGGTTTTCTGTCTTGCTTACTGCTTGTGAAGTGTCATCCTGGCTTTCTCAGTGCTGCATCAGTGGATATACCAAGTAATGACATCACTGAAAGTTGCTCAAGTCTGTCTCCACCTGCTGGCTGGGGAGCATAATCCACTCTTCTGGACTGCTCTAACAAGATTCAGGAGCGAAAATTTTCAGTTTTATAAAATTTCTCCATAGTCCCTTTTTTTTTTTTTTTCTTTCTTTCTTTCTTAAAGTGCCATCAAGTCATTGCTGACTCCTGGGGACCCAGCAGCCCTTAAGCTTTTTTGGTGAGTTATGAACAGAAGTAGATTGCCAGGCCTTTTCTTCCGAGGCAATGGAGGGTAAATTGACTTGCCCAAGGTCACAAAGAGTGCCAGGGGGAATCTAACCCTGATCTCTTGGGTACTAGGCTGCTGTTCTAACCACTGGGCTACTCCTCCACTCCTCCATAGTACTAGAAAAGATGTAATCAAAGTTTATAATTGGAAGATTTCGCCACAAGATAGAGACCAAAAACGAAAACTTAAATTATCGTATCGGCCCCAGAAGGATGTTTTCCCATCAAAAACTATTTTCAAGAAAACATATTTCGATTTTTCATATTAAATATTACATTTAGCTAGAAATTTAAGAAAGTATTGGTGGATCTATCTAGTCCAATAGCATGAGAATGTCAAACACTGATCTTCCATTTTGTAGGAATACAACCTATTGGGTCTACTTAATTGAACGTTTTGCTACAGTTTCTAATTGATCGTTCAATTTCAAATTTAATGCAAGTTAGAATAATACTTTAAAGCACTTCAACAGGTCTCAAAATCAGTTTCCATTCTTATTTTTCTCACTTTCCATCTTCTTTTTTATAAAAAATTCAAATTATCTTCACCGACCCCAGTGCTTAGGAAATCATTGTTCTTAAAAAATAACATCTTTATTAGAGGACTTTCTTTAAAATCTTCACCCCTGTGTTCATTCTAAACGAGCGGATCTCGACGCTCTCATAGGGCGCCTTTGCGGCGTTTCAACAACTAGTCTTTCTTCAGGAGATCCTTACCTTAAAAACACAAACAAATTATTTAAACTAATAACTACCTCTACCTATGATATTTCTAACCTCATTGTAAACTAAAAATCTTAACTACAATCTAAAAAACTCTAACTTACTCTTACGACTGATGCTGCCCACGTCCAACCATTTTCACATTCTTGAAAAGACGCCGCGCATGCGTACGAACTACAGCTTCCCCTATTTAAATCCCTCTGATAACATCATCTTAAAGTGGACCCCCACTTCATGAGATGTTAAAAACCAGACCTCACTCCCCGTATATCAATAGAGTAGTATACAAATGGAACCAATTATTCATCTAAGCTGTTTAGTCTATCTATGTACCATTTCCATGGGGACCCCTATTTAAAATCTTCTGCTGCTCCATCGATCATTACAGACAATCTGGTAATGTGAAAATCCCTGTTCAAAGTTCGGAATTACCTGCAATTCTGTTGATCACTATTCATATGTTGATGATGTAGAGATCCCTAATGTAAATACTCTATCAGCATGTTAAGTATTTCCTATCGATCCTTTTCAGCTACATAATTACTCGTATATTAGTGAAGTAAAGAGCCCTGTTCGAAGCACCCTATCTTTATGGAAATCAGTTCCTGTCGGGCATCTTAGAATGCATAATTGCCAATCAATAATAAAATTCAAACCCTCTAGGCTACCGATGGTTACCTTATATATCCAATGTTGTTCTTTTAACAATAGGATTTCATCTAGTGTACGGCTTGCCAAGGGATTATGTATTAATTCAATTGCCCAGAAATATATTTTTTGGGCTAGTCAATTCATGTCAGTCATTATCAAATACATGGTTGCTCCTGTATTGATGAAATGAGGGTCGCTATTCAAAGCGGCCAATCATTATATCCATTACTCACTACCAGGCATCTTTCAGATACATAATTGCCAATCAATAGTAAGATTCAAGCCCTCTGGGCTAACAGTGTTTACTTTATATATCCAATGTTGTTCTTTTGACAATAGGGTTTCATCTAGTGTGCGGCCTGCCAATGGATAGTGTATTTGTTCAATTGCTAAACAGCGTAGCTGTTCAAAAGTGTGCTTATGGGCTAAGCAGTGCGCAACCATAGGTGCCTCTAATCGTTGACATTTTAAACGGCTTTTGTGTTCCCGTAGCCGCACTCGCAAGGAGCGTGCCGTTTTACCTATATACATCAGACCACAGGGACATAAAATGCCATATATCACTGCTTCCGAAGCACAATTGTTATTACTGTACAGGGTATAGCTGGTGCCATGATACTGGAATTGTGTCTGTTCTGCCATAACTAGGCAAACGTCACAGTCACCACATTTTGTATGTCCCCCCTCCCTTCGCTCAAAATTCAACTGGGGAAGTACAGTAGGACTCAGATATTCTTTTAAGTTCTTGCCTCTCTTCCATACACATCTTATCTTCTTCTCCTGTAAACCAGGCACAGCTGCTAATATGTTACTATATTTTCGACAGATCTTTTGAATATGGTAGCTCATCGGGGAATAGGTTGTAATTAAATTTACATTATTATCGTCATATTTTATTTTAACTGGTGGACGCACGATTAATAGCCCCGGTCGATGATTATAAAGCGCACGTTGATAAGCGCGTTGAATTATCGACCGGGGATAACCCCTCTGTTCAAAATCACATTTTAACTGTCGTGCTTGTTTATAATTTTGAATATCAGAACAATTGCGCCTAAAACGCAGAAATTGTGAGAAAGGAAGGGAATCTTTAAGCTGTTTTGGGTGTTTACTATGATAATGAAGAAATGTGTTCCTGTCCGTAGACTTACGAAACACTGATGTTTGCCATTGATGTTCACCTCGGGTAACATGTACATCTAAATATGTAATTTCTTGTTGGTGGTATTCATGAGTAAATTTAATGTTTATATCACGTTGATTTAACCACTCAAGAAATTTACTCAATAGATCCTGAGACCCCTTCCATAAAACAAACACGTCATCGATGTATCTACGCCATATTAATATCGAGTTTTGAAATGGAGATTCAACTAGCCATTTCTGTTCGAAGGCGTGCATATAAAAATTTGCGATCGACGGAGCACATGTCGCCCCCATGGCTACTCCGCTGATCTGTTGATATAATAGGCCCTCGAACAGAAAATAATTATGATAAATCGTTAAACGTGCTAGTTCTACTAAAAAATCGATCTGAGCTGTAGAAAGGTCTCCCCGTTGTTCCAATGTGTTCCGAACTACTATTAATGCCGCTGCTTGCGGTATATTAGTATAGAGTGATGTGGCATCTAAAGTCACTAGCCATGTGTCTGTACAAGTTGACCATTGTGCTATCTCCCCAAGCATATTTAAAAAATGTGTTGTGTCCCTTACATATGTAGGTATTGTGGGGAGGAGTGGACGTATATAAGAGTCCAGATAAACTGAAAGTGGCTCTAAAATACTTCCTCTAGTAGACACTATTGGTCTACCCGGGAGGTTATGCAATCGTTTATGTATTTTAGGAACAGTATAAAATTTGGCAGTGCTTGGGGAAGTTATATTCAAATAATGAAACTCCTTCTTAGATATTAATTTATTCAACAATGCCTGCTTAGTAAGGTGTTTAATCTTCTGCTGTATTCCCTTAAGAGGATCCTCTTCCAATCTCTTATAAACAAGATTATCACTTAGCTGTCCTAACGCTTCCTCGATGTATTTGCCCCGATCTATCACTACCACTGCTCCCCCCTTATCTGCTCTTTTAATTACAATGTCAGGATCATTATGCAATTCTTTCAAAGCTTGTTGTTCAGATGCCGTTAAGGCTTTACCTAATGGTCGAACTGTTTTTTCCACCTGGCTAAGATCCCGCAATACCAACTCTTTAAAAGTTATTAGTGCTGGATGTAGTGGTATCGGGGGAGTCCAATTAGAACGAAAAGGGAGTGGAACTCTATCTATTGGAGTAGATTGTAGCTCTCCTGCCGATGACTCTGGCATTTCCAGTGGTTCCAAGTGAGTCTCTTTCATTCCTTCAACTTGAGAAAAATATTGTTTCAGATGTAACTTTCTCATAAGTTTCTCAAAGTCCACTCTAAATTGAAACGAGTCATAATAAATATTCGGCACAAAAGATAACCCTTTGTTGAGCAATTGAATAGCCTCCGGTGCTAATATTTTCGCCGAAATATTCTCCTATTGAACAAATACACTATCCATTGGCAGGCCGCACACTAGATGAAACCCTATTGTCAAAAGAACAACATTGGATATATAAAGTAAACACTGTTAGCCCAGAGGGCTTGAATCTTACTATTGATTGGCAATTATGTATCTGAAAGATGCCTGGTAGTGAGTAATGGATATAATGATTGGCCGCTTTGAATAGCGACCCTCATTTCATCAATACAGGAGCAACCATGTATTTGATAATGACTGACATGAATTGACTAGCCAAAAAATATATTTCTGGGCAATTGAATTAATACATAATCCCTTGGCAAGCCGTACACTAGATGAAATCCTATTGTTAAAAGAACAACATTGGATATATAAGGTAACCATCGGTAGCCTAGAGCAGTGGTCCCCAACCCAGTCCTATGGGGCCCACCGGCCAGTCAGGTTTTCGGGATATCCCTAATGACTATGCATGAGATATATATGCATTAGAGATATCCTGCCAACCTGACTGGTTTGTGGCCCTCCAGGGCTGGATTTGGAGACCCCTGCCTTACACCTCGGTGGGAGGAGTGGCCTAGTGGTTGGGGCAAGGTACTTCGGGCCGGAAGGTCGGGGGTTCAAATCCCACTGGAGGACAGCAACCTTGGGCCGGAAGGACTGGAGTTTCTAGTCCCACAGGTGCTCCTTGTGGTCTTGGGCAAGCCACTTAACCCTCCATAGCCCATGTTCCCTGTAAAATAGTTCTCTGTGTGCTGTGCTTTCCTGTCTAATCAATGTGTTTATACCTCAAAAATTTCCTGTCATGATTTGACAATTTCCAATCTGTAATCAAACCGCTGCTGATCGCTGGAAGTAGCAGTATACAAATGTATACTAAATAAATAAATAAATAAATTTAAGATTGTGAGTGGGCAAGGTGCAGATGTCCAAGACATCAAAAAGGTTAGATAGAATTTGTCACAGTCCTCCTCACTTCTCACCACCACCAAAAAATTGTCTATTAGACAACTTTTTGGTGGTGGTGAGAATCGAGGAGGAATGTGACACATTCTATATACCCTTTCGATGTCTAGGACATCTGTACCTTGCCCACTCACAATCTTAAATGACAGAGGTGTAAGGCAGGGGTCTCCAAATCCAGCCCTGGAGGGCCACAAACCAGTCAGGTTGGCAGGATATCTCTAATGCATATATATTTCATGCATAGTCATTAGGGATATCCCGAAAACCTGACTGGCCGGTGGGCCCCATAGGACTGGGTTGGGGACCACTGGCCTAGAGGATTTGAATTTTATTATTGATTGGCAATTATGCATTCTAAGATGCCCGACAGGAACTGATTTCCATAAAGATAGGGTGCTTCGAACAGGGCTCTTTACTTCACTAATATACGAGTAATTATGTAGCTGAAAAGGATCGATAGGAAATACTTAACATGCTGATAGAGTATTTACATTAGGGATCTCTACATCATCAACATATGAATAGTGATCAACAGAATTGCAGGTAATTCCGAACTTTGAACAGGGATTTTCATATTACCAGATTGTCTGTAATGATCGATGGAGCAGCAGAAGATTTTAAATAGGGGTCCCCATGGAAATGGTACATAGATAGACTAAACAGCTTAGATGAATAATTGGTTCCATTTGTATACTACTCTATTGATATACGGGGAGTGAGGTCTGGTTTTTAACATCTCATGAAGTGGGGGTCCACTTTAAGATGATGTTATCAGAGGGATTTAAATAGGGGAAGCTGTAGTTCGTACGCATGCGCGGCGTCTTTTCAAGAATGTGAAAATGGTTGGACGTGGGCAGCATCAGTCGTAAGAGTAAGTTAGAGTTTTTTAGATTGTAGTTAAGATTTTTAGTTTACAATAAGGTTAGAAATATCATAGGTAGAGGTAGTTATTAGTTTAAATAATTTGTTTGTGTTTTTAAGGTAAGGATCTCCTGAAGAAAGACTAGTTGTTGAAACGCCGCAAAGGCGCCCTATGAGAGCGTCGAGATCTGCTCGTTTAGAATGAACACAGGGGTGAAGATTTTAAAGAAAGTCCTCTAATAAAGATGTTATTTTTTAAGAACAATGATTTCCTAAGCACTGGGGTCGGTGAAGATAATTTGAATTTTTTATAAAAAAGAAGATGGAAAGTGAGAAAAATAAGAATGGAAACTGATTTTGAGACCTGTTGAAGTGCTTTAAAGTATTATTCTAACTTGCATTAAATTTGAAATTGAACGATCAATTAGAAACTGAAACACTGATCTTGACACAAGCAAGCAATGTGTGCCTTTGAGTCAGTCCTGACTCCTGGCGACCCAGAAGCTCCTGGGTTTTCTTGGCAGTGTGACTGGAAGTAGCTTGCCAGGCCTGCCTTCCGAGGCAATGGAGGGTTAAGTGACTTGCCCAAGGCCACAAGGAGTGCTAGTGGGAATCAAACCCTGGTTGCTTCGTTACCAAGCCAGTGTTCTAACCACTAGGCTACTCCTCCACTCACTACACAGACCAAACATAATTAACCTTATGAGACAATAAGAAGGGGATGAATAGGACAACAATTTTCCCTTGGATGAAACACAGAGCCTGGGATACAGGAGGTATAGGGTAAGCCCTATGTATTGGGCTGTGGCTGAGGGCAAGAACCAACATGCTTCATTAACTTTCTAAAAACATCTGGAAATGCAAACTTTTTATTCTCTATAAACCACTTTCTGTGCATATAGCAACCAGTAGTAAAGTACACAGTTCAGTTAACAGGTGTCAATTGCACATAGCAACCATTAATAAACCTATATGGTTCAGTCACTAAGTTTCACAATAGAATTTGCAACAATAAAAATGAAATACACATCTGAATCACTGGAAATTAGCTCAGCAGGAATAGATATATGGTGGGGAAGACATGCAGAGGATGTCTCATTAAATAATTTCAAACCCGCATTGGCCCATGTTTTTGAGATGATATTTTTCTCTGGAAGCCCTGGTGCAATGCCCGTTTTGGAACTCTTTGTGTCTTATCGTCATTTTGTCCTCCAGCCCAGACTTATTTCCATTCTGTAAAACGTTTTGGTGAGTTATTTGCCCCTAGACAGGCAGACTGACATTTTTTTTCAAACCCTTGTGTATAATTCTTTCTAATGTTTGGTTGCATTGGAAAGAATAAAAAGTTTGAAACAAGAAAACAGAATATAGTGGTATAGGTGCAAAGCACAAAAATAGCATTGCTAATAGAAGTGTCATTACCAAGCAATTATTTTGTATGGAGAAGATCCTCAGGTACCAAAGGTTGCACCCAGAGACCTGAAAGAATGCGGCAAAAGGATACAGAAATTTGTTCAAATTCTACTTAGTGCCTGGGGCATGATTTGTAAACTTTCAAGTACATCTTGATATGTTGCCTTTTGAAGTTCTTAAGGTATAATATATATATGAAGAGGCTCTCTGGCACAGTGCAGGTATTAAGATGAGCAGTCAAAGTAAACTTGAGAGATTTAAACCATACTCGATATAGCCTGACTTATGAGATTCATTCCTGTTATGATATGCACAAAATAAACCCATTTGGAGATGCTACCCTGTGAGAATCTATGATGGAACACAAAATCAAACTGGAAAGAAGAGATTTTCTCTTAGCTCTATTTGCCAAGTATAACAGGTCTTTTAAAAAGTGCAAATATGGCCTCCTGTCAACATGCGTCTCTAGTATGAGTTAAAGAAAGGACACGCATCAAATACAGCCATTGGTTCTTATCCCTCTTTTATTAATAGTGCACAGATCCACGCTACAAAAAATAGTAAAGAAACTGCATACATGGGCAATTTATTTAACTTGCATTTCAGCAACTAAAATGGATTTATTGTATCCTATTTTATTATTTATTTATTATATTTTACAGTATTTGGTGGCAGTTCCCCTTCCCCCTCCCCCCTAGGAGTGTACTTTCTTAATATCAGGCAGTATTAAGACATGGTAATCTAGAACATCCACTACTAACTGCTAGGTCGGGTTCATACAAGAAGGCCGTCTCCAGATGTCGTACTGGGTATCCTTGGGCCACAGACTGAGGAGAAGCTTGCCTAATGATATCTATTATATATGTACCTGGCCTCTAGGAGAGGAAGGTCTGTATGTTGTGAACATGTCTGGTCTGTAGGAGACATTTTTCCATGTTACAGGTTTGTGTGGTCTGTAGAATGGATAAGTATCACAGGCAGATTCTGTGGCTAAAAGATGCACAGTAATTCAACATTAACTAGTTCAAACCTCGTTCAAAAATCTTTTGTAAACACACAATATTCTTAAATACAATCAAAAGTTCAAGTTTTGCATTTCAAGACGGGGTTTTTTTGTACATGTAAAAAATAAATATAAAATAAATAGGAAAAATGATATATTACATTCTTGTCGCAAGTTTATTTTTGTTTGTGTTTTTTTTTTCTGTTCTTCTTTTTTTTTTTTTTTTTTTAAAGAGGCTTTTCTACCTAGCTTACTCATTCAGCTAGCTTGAAACACTACCAGAATTATGCGCTCAAATATTGCATTATTTTCTCCTTTTGAGGGCAATTAACTTTGCAGAGAAAATAACTTTAATTAAAAGTCCAAGATTTGCTCACATTGCCGCTAACTCCTTTGGAGTGTATTGTGGAAGCCACAACAAGAACATACTGCCATTAAGGGCCTTTTTTGGAGCACCTGTAAGGAAAGAAATTTGTTTCCTTCATGTATGCAAAACTCTGGTTCGTAGAGAAGACAGTGTTCACTTCAAATGTTTTCTCCTTTTGAGGTTTATATAGCACTATGTCCTTATAGTACTAAACACCCGGGGAGTAATTGAAGAGTCCTGATTTCTGTAGCTGCCTAGGTTTTTTTTTTTTGTTTTGTTTCCTTTTTTGCACTTGCCCTAATTAGGACCACAAACCAACTAGGAAAGGTTCACGGGACATACCAGATCTATTAATCACATGCTGAAATTGGCATATATACGACTCTTGTGAGCAGCAATGCTATCATCTGGGGTTCTAGCAAGGGACCTTTCTAGTTGCCCTTTGTCAAGGAGAAAAAAGAGCAGTGCTAGAGCACCTTTTTACAGCTGTTTTCTGGAAGGTATTTTCAGACATCTTGAATCACTCTAACCTCTTCCCTTTGCCTGGTTAACATGAAAAGAAATGGCTCGTACCTATTAGCTCACCTATATAGCTTGGGTAATGAGACCCCACACAACCCATGTAGCATCGCCAGCTGACTCCATGTCATCAAGGACAGTTTGAGCCATTCCAGGTTTCATACAGTGTACAGCTGTGCAAACGTTTAGTCACCTTTGGTCAAACTGTATTTTTCATTGAATCCCTAAGCGAACAGAAGCTGACCTAATATCTACATGGAACAAAGTAAACATGGCATTTTTCCACTTAATTGTAATGCATAATTTATTATTTTAACAGATTTGAAAATAATAAAGAAAAGTGAATATGGCAGATGCAAAAGTTTGGATGTCCTTCCAGTTGCTACTTCGGAACACTTCCTTTGGCAGAAATAATAGTTTACAAAGATTTCCTGAAGCCATTTGAGTCTTTCTTTTGGAATTTGTTTTTCCAGCTGTATCATGCAAAAATCTTCTAGCTCTGAGATATTCTTAGCTCTCCTTGCATGTGCTGAATGCTTAATATCTCCCCCACAGATTTTCCAAACCAAGTCGGGGGATTGTGAAGGCCATTCTGAAGCTTTCATCTTCCGGTCCTGTAAGTACTTTTATGGTTGATTTTTGAGATTGTGTTTTGGATCATTGCCTTATCCATCTTCATTTTCAATTTCTTCGATGACCTGGGATATTAAATATCAATATCTATTAGAAGTTAGTTGAATTCATTCTTCTTTCTATCCACATGGTATTTCCTGCTCCACTGGCTGGCACACCTCAAGTATAATAGAGCCACCTACATACTTAATGGTTGACGAGGTGCTGTGTATCATGTGTGGTTATGGTTGAACAATTCAATTTCCATTTCAGCGGTCCCAAAGCTCTCTGTTCCAAACAGTTTCAGGATTATCAGGATTTCCTTTTGCATACTTTAGACCAGATGTTGCTAACCTTTTTCGATTGTGTGGACCCCTTATTAACTTCAAAAAAGTTCGGACACCTCCCCAGTTCATCCCTAGCACTCTTCCTGGATCCCTCCCTCCCCCCTCACCTCAGCCCTCTTTGTCTCTTTCCCTTCTTGTCTCTGCAGTCTGTAATGGTCTTGGGGACCTTCAGGAGTCCAAGGACCACAAATTAGGAATACTGTTTATAAGACAATACTTTGGAAAAGGTTTCCTTCTGCCATCTCTCCTCGGCAGTTTATTGCTTATACAATGCTGTACCGCAGATTTGTGGACAATCATTCTAGTCAGATGGGTTCTGTTTTGCAGATCTGATCAGTTTGCAAACATTTCTATCTGAGATTTTTCTTGGTCTTCTAGGTCTTCTAGATCTTGCCTTGATTTTGACATAGCTTCTATTTCTTAACAACATTTCCATCACTTGAAATTACCAGCTAGTGCACTTAGAAATTTGTTATAGCTTTTGCATGCCTTGTAAGAGTGGATTATCTTTATTTTCAAATGCTCAAACAGCAACTTAGAGGAGCATATGGTTGAAGTAGGGAGAACAATTACAACCTGAGAGGTTAGAAGAGTCAGAATATTTGTAAAGCCATGGAACTGTCTTCTCACTAAATGAAGACCTAGAAAGTCGGTAAATATTTTGGGCCTTCTTAACCAATTTTAAATAGTAGTAATTAAGTAGAAGGGTTTTCAAAATTTTGCACCTGCCATATTCAGTCTGTTAAAATGGCAATCCAAGCATTCAAATTGACAAAAATATATCCTGGTCAATATTGAAAAAGCATCTTGACATTCATCACCAGTCCTGAACCTCTGAGTGCTTTTGTTAAAATATCCTGCAGCATTATCGGTACAGTGGGATATGAATATTCCACTACATGTACAACAATATAGAGAGAGGTAGGTATGGCTAGGTTGGGGTATTCTGGATTTGCGGAAGCAAATCTGTATAAATTATATGTATATATAAGTGCATATATTTAACCTTTATACATATAATGTATACATTGTGCTCATTCATGCTCAAACCAGGTATAACTTGGGCCATCTGAGCCAAATGTAAGAGTTACAGGTATAGCGCTAGTATTCAGGCCTTATATATCAGAATAATTTATACATATAGTGCTGCTGAATAAAGGAATAATTTGAAACATCTAAATTAGCTGTTTAAAATTAGTCTCTAGATATCCTACTGAAATTTTGACCTTGTCATGTTTAACTTTGTGCTATGGATGTGCATGGGCAGACAAAGTCTGGTTTGTGTTTGTTTTAAAATTGAAATTTTTTTTTTTTAGTTCTAATGCATTTTTTGTGTTCAGTTCACCTATTTGTTTTTTCAGGTGAGTGCTGTGTGCATACAAGCACTTCTTATGCATGCAGTCAATATTACGTATGTTGACACATAAGTATACATGCATACAAATGATCTGTGCTTGCTTTCAGTTTTTGGTACCCAAATGAACCAAATGTGTTCTCACAAAAGGCAAACCCTTACTTTGTATCATACTAATGCTGCATCAACTTCTGTTCGCTTAGAGACACAGTGAAACATAGGGGTATATTTACTAAACAGCGGTAGCGGCTTTCCTTGTGATATAGGAGCCATGGCCCCATTATCGCACAGAAGCTGCTACCGCTGTTTAGTAAACATACGCCATAGTTTAGACAAGGTGCCAAAACGTTTGCACTCAACAGTATCTCTGCATTTTATAGTTCCTGTTTTTCTCCAAAACAAAACAAAAAAGACCTTGCAGGTCTGTAATCACACAGGGTGGAGGTAGAGGTGACTAGCTCACCCTGTACCCAAGGAACGAACCAGCTGGTTATTCTAGACCTGCTTTGCATACATTTCAGTTTAAATTTTTGAAAATCTTTAAAATTGCCATCCTTTGTTTTCTTTTCCCCCAGGCACAATGACAAAAGCTAGAGCAGTATTTCCCAATCACTTCAAGCTGAAAGGACACCTATATTTTCAAAAATCTATGGCACACCAACCTCTGTGGAATGGGCAGTGTTGACCTGGGAGAGGAAAAGCCCCTGGACTACAGAACAAAAGGACTTAAAAGGAGGAGAATGAAGAGGAAGAGATGGTGTGTGCAGTAGAACAGGGCTTGTCTCTATATGCTGCCTGTTAATTCCCAAACTCCAGGGCTGTTTCTAGGAATGATAGAGGAACATGTGACTACACATGCGCAGAAAGGAGCTCCATCCCATTTAAGAGCCACCGCTGATGTCTCTCTTGCTGTCAGGTACCGAGAGCAGAGCTCATGTGCTGATCAGGGCCTGAGCATCAAGCTGTAGTGAAATTTTATATTTTTTGTGGTGCATCTGATCAGGTCTAAAAGCACACTGGCTGGGAAACGCTGAGCTAGAGTGCCCCATGGGTTCTAATATGCATAAAGTTATTGTATCGAATGTTACCTTGATGCAGCTGTTTGATTTCCCATAAAATTGCTTGCATAAGGATATATTGCAGGAGTAAGTGTTCTCGCCAACCGGGAAATAATTAAACTTAATTTTTTAAATGCTTGTTTTTGTATTCCAGCATGGGAGACAGTCTCTCAGCTCTCATTCAACAGTAACACCTAGTGGCCAGACTCGGGGTGCTAAAGGGAGCTGTGGTGTGTGGGACTCCCCTGCCCAAGGACCTAGGATAGCTGGGCTAGAAAGAAGGAGGTTAAGAGAAAATCCTAGATCACTGCTAAAGAAGACTAATGGCATCCTATTGCAGTAGGGACTAGTATTGTTTTAATTGATAGCCCAAAGGAGCAACGGCATGCAGCTAAACATAAAGTAAATATTTTATTTAGGTTACCAGCGGGCTCCTGGTTTTACTATATGGCATACATGGAAATGGTTGTGCTTTTTGAAGGGAAATCCAAACTACAAGTATGCCATGGGGTAAAACTAGGACTGGATCAACCTGTCTTGAAAAAAACTGGACAAAAAGCATCTCGGAGGATATTGATGCCAAGTAGTCTCATTAATGTAATCCTCTGTAATTTAATCATATCTTCAAAAATAATCTACATAATGCCCACATTGAGAAAAACAGTTACAGGGAAGGAAAAAGACCTCGGTACAGACATATGGCGATTAAATCAGCCTCTAATGTACTTTAAACCAGTTTAGGTCAAAAAAACAAAAATAAGCAGTATTGACTGTCACTTCTAGAAGAAACACTCTGTGATGCGGTTTTTGCGAAACGCTGCCAGCGTCGGAGCAGTGAATGAAAAGCTCTTAATTAGAGAGGAGTAGATGCGTGAAACTCCCACATTAAGTTTAAGTGCTGGTTGTTTCTGTAGTATTTTTTAAATATGTTTTTTAAAACTCAAATTTTAAATTCTTAAGAAAACGGATTAAAAAAATAATTAAATACAGGAAGGTGGAAGGGGTTTGTGGATTTGTTTTTTTTTTTAACCTATGCTGGTTTAAAGTACATTGGAGGTCTATTTATGTCCGCATGTCTGTACTAAAGTATTTTTTTTTCTTCCCTGTAATTATGTTTCAGGGAAAAAGATGGAGCCAGATGGCAACCTTAATTTCATTGTGTGTCAGAAAAGTGTAAGCAAGTTAATTATTTTGGGAAAAGTCCTTCTGTGTACAAGCTAAGAGCGCAGCCCTTTTGTCCTGTTGGTAGTAAAAGTGCCCTAGGTACCGTTACACATGCCCACTGCTAGTCAATTGGTGATGCACTAGTAGTGTTGCCATTTTAAGTCTAAACCAATCAAATTTTAGCATACACATGATGTCATTTGCAACTTTCTTGGCAAACTAGCTCCTCTTATGGCTGTCAAGAATATCATTCTGAACTGTCAGAGGACTGCTTTTCACATTGCACGCTTTTGTGATATGAACAAGGGTACCTAAACATCTAATTCTGTGATTAACTTTGAAGAACTTCCAGCTTCCTTCCCAAAGGCGTCTACAGGGTTTAGGACAGAGGTGTTCTCCATGGACAAGCAGGATATCAACTACCCATATGGGTGACAACATCACTGATGGCATTGAGTTAGACTGGCTCTCCCAAAGCCCAGAAGACTTTGTAAAAACTTTCTGGGCATGTGTACTTGCTCCTTCCTACATGCCTGTTGCTTCTCCCTTTCAGTCTTATTCGTCTGAGGCCAAGTGCAGACCTAGCTCTGCCCACTCTGTTTATTTTCTTTTCTTTCTTTCATCAAATTAGAGTGTTTTTCCCCATCAAAACCTTCCTCCTTCCGTATCATCCCTCCAGTCCAGCCCAAACATATGGATTATGCCCCCCACTCAGCAGATAGAGACTGAGCACTACCAGCTTTGCTGATGTCACCATACTAAGGGCACTATGCATCAGGAGGCTAGCCAGTATTGCTCAGTCTCCAGCAGGTGGGAGACTGCTCCCTGTGCATCTGAGCTGTACTGTAGGGATCCTTTTGAGGCAGACTGGGAGTGCTTCGTGGAATGGAGCCAGTGATACAAATCCAAAAAAAAAAAAAAAAAAAGAGGACAAATTAAGAACCTTGGGGAGGCAGAATGTGTACTGGTGTCTGTGCTAAACAGCAAACCCCCCTCCCCCCCAAAAAAAAACCTATTCTAAATGGTAAGGGGTAAAGGCGGTCCCTGCCCTGGGAAGAGCTGCCTCCTAGCAGCAAGTGCCATGAACTTGCACTGAGGTGCACACCCAGGAACCCTGGGTCCCCCTCCTATGTTACACAAACTGCTCCATGCTCAGATTGCTTGGTGAGTGTGTGCGTGGGCCATCCTTGCCATCTTGCTGCCATGTTGGGGCTCCGGGGCAGGCCTTCTTGCACGCTTTGGGACTGCCGTATTGAGTTTTCCCATCAAGGTTTTCTGGGCGGTGGTGTTAGGCGGGCAGTAGAGCATTGAGAAGGATAGGATGGCCTCTGCTAAACCCATGTGCATGGCATGCAGGGCCCGCCGGGGTATAGTCTGTGCTGCCGAGCTCTGCTGTCTGTGGTCAGAGGAAAGCAAGACGGCAGATCATGCTCTGCAAGCACCACAGCAATCTGGAGCGCTTCAGGGAACAGTACTGGATTCTGATGTGGCTGAGGCCTCCCCCTTCCCTCCCACGCAGCTCTTTTTTGGTGGCAAAGGCAGCCATTATGAGCCAGGTGGAGGTAGGAAGAGAGCAAAGGGAAAGCAGTCAAAGGCCCTAGCACAAAGACCAAGAGAAAGCACAGAACGTCTGAGGCAAAGAATTAGAATTTGGGGATGCCCTTTTCCCCTGAATTCGTGCTCCTGCTCCACAAGGCTTTTTGTTTGAAGCATGGCAGGAGCACAGCTCGTGCCCTGTGTCCTTGGGGAACCTGGCAGGACAGCTCAAGGCACTGACTGATTTGAGTGGGGCGCCACTCCCGAAGAGAAGGCGGGATTCCATGGATCTGGAACTCATGGAGGATCCAGTGTCTCTAAGGTCCCAGTCATTGGGAGAGGTAGCCGAGGGTACGTTTGGGGACTGTGAGGTGCCAGTGGGGCCCGAATCTGATGTGGCTGAACACCCCTGTGAGTGATGAGTCCTCCATGTGGGCTTTTCATAGAGTGGAGCTACATAGCGGCCTTCATCTCCAGCTCCCTGGGGGAGGCTGAATATGTCAGTTGGGCCAGCCTCGCAGGAGCTGGTTCTGGAGGACCCCTTACTACAGGGGCTTCGCTCACCAAAGGATTTTCTTCCTGTGTACAAGGCGATCAAGCAAATGAAAGATGCTGAATGCGAGTTGCCAGAGTCCAGCCTGTGGGGGGATGAGGACGATGGCGTGCCTATACCTGCTGGTTTTGGAAAAGAGGAAGCTCCTCAAGCTGCCCAGGGTGAATTCCTTGGTGTCCACAGTGACCAAAAAAACCACCATTCTGATGGAAGGGGGTGTAGCCCTATGTGATGCTAGAAACCATGCCTAATTAGGCTTCTGAAGCCAATGCACTCGCCTTGCAGACTTTAATCTGTGGTGCTTATGTGGCCAGGGTGCATCTCCACTAGGCGTAGAGTTTGCAGGACCTGCAAGCCGGCTCAGAGGTGTCTATGATGGAGTCGGGCACCGTATATCTCAGACACCTTTTACAACCTAGTATCCTCCAAGAGCATGGCATCCGTAGTAGCTGCTCGTCGCTTCCTCTGGCTTTGAAAGTGGTCGGCAGATGTCTCTTCCAAAGTCTGGCTCTCTAAACTGCCCTTCAAGGGAAAGCTTCTGTTTCGTGAAGCCTTGGAGAAGTTGGACAAGAACCTGGGGGACTCCAAGGGAGCTCACCTTCCGGAGGATAAACCCATGGGGCAGTCTGGGAGATTCTGGATGATCCATTTCGCGCCTTATCAATATGGGCATTACCCCTCCCGAGGGACCTCATCCTTTCGGGGCCAGGTAATGGGCATGGATTCTACCCTTTGCCCTCTGGTGCTACTGAAAAAACCCAATGAAATGAGGAGTGGATCAGGGGCAGGTTCCAACTGTTCTTCCCCACTTGGGTCCAGGTCACGCAGGATCAGTGGGTGCTGGAGATCATTTGTGAGGGCTATGCACCGGAGCTGGTGTGGCCTGTCCTTGATGCCGCCTTCTCCCTGCAGATCTTGGGCCAAATGGTTGGTTGTGTGGGCAACGCTGGACCAGCTGGTCCAGTTGGGGGCAGTATGCCTGGTGCCGGCAGAACATAAGATATCCCATACTGGGTCAGACCAAGGTCCATCAAGCCCAATATCCTGTTTCCAACAGTGGCCAATCTAGGTCATACATACCTAGCAGTTTCCCCAAAAGACACAGGTTCCACAATGCTTGTACTGGGTCAAGCATTGATATCCTGGGTCCCTTCTTAATAATGATTTATGGACCTTTCCTCCAGGAACTTGTCCAAACCTTTTTTTAAACCCAGCTTCACTAACGGCCTTTACTACATCCTCCAGTAACAAATTCCAGAGTTTGATTACACGTTGAGTGAAAAAAATATTTTCTTTTATTAGTCTTAAATAGTTTACCCTGTAGCTTCATTGCATGTCCCCTAGTCTTTCTATATTCTGATAACGTAAACAATCGATCTACGTTTACCCCACTCCGTTCATTAATTTATAGACTTCTATCATATCTCCCCTCAGCCGTCTCTTTTCCAGGTTACAGAGCCCTGACCTTTTTAGCCTTTCTTCATAGGAGTATCCTTCCATCCCCTTTACCATTTTTGGTGGCTCTTCTCTGAACCTTTTCTAATAACGTTATATCCTTTTAAAGATATGGTTACCAGAATTGCACACAATATTCAAGGTGCGGTCTCACCATGGAACGATATAGAGGCATTATAATATCTTTTGTTTTATTTTCCATTCCTTT
Organism: Ichthyophis bannanicus; assembly: GCA_033557465.1. NCBI lineage: Eukaryota > Metazoa > Chordata > Amphibia > Gymnophiona > Ichthyophiidae > Ichthyophis > Ichthyophis bannanicus. The sequence continues at coordinate 80,536,554 of CM066048.1, forward strand.
CATTATGATACCTAGCATTCTATTTGCTCTCTTGGCCGCCGCTGCACACTGGGCGGAGGGTTTTAACATGTTATCCACAATGACGCCTAAATCTTTTTCCTGGGTGGTGGTTCCTAATGCGGAACCTTGCATCGTGTAACCATAGTTTTGGGTTGTTCTTCCCTAGGTGCATAACTTTGCACTTCTCCACATTAAATTTCATCTGCCACTTTGATGTCCAGTCTTCCAGTTTATCAAGATTCTCTTGCTAATTTCCACAATCCTCTTGGGTTTTAACAACTTTGAATAGTTTTGTGTCATCTGCAAATTTGATAACCTCACTCGTTATTCCACTTTCCAGGTCATTTATGAATATGTCAAAAAGCTGCGGACCCAGCACAGATCTTTGGGGTACACCACTATTCACCTTTCTCCATTGGGAAAATTTGGCCATTTAGCCCTACCCTCTGCTTTCTATCTTTTTACCTGTTCCTGATCCACAATAGTACACTGCCTCCTATCCCATGACGCTTTAGTTTTGCCAAAAGTCTCTGATGAGGGACCTTGTCAAAGACTTTCTGAAAGTCCAGATACACTATATCAACCGACCTCACCTTTGTCCACCTGTTTATTCACACCTTCAAAAAAACATAACAGATTAGTAAGACAAGATCTTCCTTGTCTAAAGCCATGTTGGCTGTCTCCCATTAGGCTATGACTATCTACATGCTGAGTAATTTTATTCTTTATGATGCTTTCTACCATTTTTCCTGGTACTGATGTCAGGCTCACCAGTCTGTAGTTTCCCAGATCACCCCTGGAACCCTTTTTAAAAATTGGTGTTACATTGGTGTTACATTGGCGATCCTCCAATCTTCAGGTATTAGAGATGATTTTAATGATGGTTCACAGATTACTAATAGCAGGTCTGCAATCTCATATTTCAGTTCTTTCAACACCCTTGGATTTATACCATCCGGCCCAGGTGATTTGCTACTCTTCAGTTTATCTAATAGTTGTAATACATCTTCCCGATGTATCGATATTTCCTTCAATTCTTACGCACCTTTAAATACTACTTCAGTCATGGGTAACATCCCTACATCTTCCTCAGTAAAGACCAAAGCAAAGAATTCATTCAGTCTCTCCGCTATTGCCTTGTCGCCTCTTAGTGCACCTTTAACTCCTCTATCATCTAATGGACCAACTGACTCTCTCACAGGCTTTTTGCTACGAAGGTACTTGAAAAAGTGTTTATTTCGCATTTTTGCTTCTGTAGCAAACTTCTTCTCAAATTCTCCCTTTGCCTGCCTTATCAATGCCTTGCATTTGACTTGCCAGTGCTTGTGCTGTTTCCAGGTTTCGTCATTTTGCTCTTTTTTTCCATTTCCTGAGAGATGCTTTTTTGGCAATAGCCTCTCTGACCTCACCTTTAAACCATGCTGGCAGATTTTTTGACTTCCTTCCACTTTTCTTGAAGCGTGGACAAGAACAGTGTGGGTCCAATCAATACTCCATCTTTTTGTTTGTCCCAAAAAGGAAGGTTCCTTTTGCCCTTTCTTGGACCTCAAATCTGTCAACAGGGCTATGCATGTTCCCACTCCAAAGCATCAGGAACACCACCAAATGGCCTTCCGCAAACATTGCCCCTCCCCAGAGCTCATCTGGTACATCTCTTTTGGGGCATGGTTAGCACTGAATACTACAGGTTCCTTATCGTTGCTCCAGTTCAGTCCTCTACTTCTGGGTTGTCAACCTCCTCCTGCAGCTTGGAGACTGGTATGTCAAACTTATGACATCACTGGATATAGCCTGCTGCTCTCTCTCTCTCCCTCCAGTGTTACCAGTCTCCATGCAGCAGGAAGTTGTGAGCCCAGGAGAGGGCTCACTGGAGTAACGGATAAGGAGAGTGTAGGCTTAGTCCAGTTAGTTTGGGTTCATTTAAAAGTTTAAAAAAAAAAAAAAAAAAAGGGTATTCATTGCTGGGGTACTGTATCTTTAAAGAGGGTACAGGATCTATAGTTTCAGTTGAGGAGTCTTTAGCATTCTGGATCACTGCCTGTCAGCCACCTCTCCAAAAGCCTTCAGTAACGCGAGTGTGGTGCGGTGCTCGGAGGATCTCTCCCCCCGGACACTACGGGGGAGAGCTCCCGTTTCCATCCCTGTACTCTGCCGGGCTGCAGTACGCGCTGATCGCAGCTCTGGAGAGCAGGGGAGCAGCAGTAGCGTTGGTGAGCACAGACTGCCTCGATCCGGGGCCGGCGATTCTTGTCCAGTTCGGGGATATTGCAGACCTGCCCGGTAAGCTCAGAACCGGTGGCAGGCTGCGGTGGAAGGGCAGGCAGTCCAGTTGGTTCCCGCAGCGCTGGAGCAGAGGCGGTTTGGCGCCCTTTTTTCTACCCGGCTCCCCGGCGGCCATTTTAGCTTGCACGGAGGACCGCGTGGCTGTGCTGCGGTCCGGCCTCTGAGTTGGTAAGCAAGCTTTGATATTTCGGGGGTAGCGCTTCCCGGGGTAGCAGGGGGGTTTTCCCTTTTGTTTTGTTTTACTTTGTTTTCCTTTCGATTTTCCCGTGATTGTAAGATACTGCGGGGGGGGGGGGAAGGTGGCCCTTGGCACGGTGGCAGTTGCCTGGGGCTGTTGGCAGGCTTCTCCCTCGGCAGTCAAAGATCTGTGTGGTTTTAGGGTCCCCTGGGCTAGCAGAATTTTCATTTTGGGTGGGTTCTGGGTCCAGGGGTAAACGCCAGGAGGTTTATGGCGGGGCGGCCACAGTGTGTGGTCTGTGGCACCCGTAGAGGCACCATGGCGGAGTCTGGAGTGTGCCGTGGTTGTGCTTCCCTATCGTCCACGGTGGAGCAGCTACTGGATGTCAGGGAGGACTCAGAGTCCCCGGGGGTGCCGTCGGCGGGGCTGGCAGCGCCTCCTCCAGACCCAGGGCAGGAAGCTCCTGTGGAGGAACAGGCTGGTCCCTCGGCTCCGTCCTTGGAGCGGCAGCCGGAGGCTTTGACGGAGTTTTGCCCGGAGTTTGTCTTAATGTTGCACAAAGCCTTTTGCTTGCGGTGCCAGGGTCGCTTAGCGGAGGCTGGGCTGAGTTCGCTGTCCGCTACACAGTTGGCGACTGCGAGCAAGGTGCTCGAGGGTCCCTCGGCCCCAAAGAAAGCTAGGGCCAGGGAACCCTCGGCAATGGACAATGAATGGGCGGAGCCTGACTGGGAGTATGAAGAAGGGGCGCGGGATCTCGAAGAGGGTGAGATCCTGGAACCTGAGGAGCAGTTTAAGATCATTCGGCTCTTTCGGAGAGAGGAGCTTCCAGCGCTCATCACAGAGTCCCTTCAGATGCACAATTTGACAGCACAGGCATCCGCGGAGGACGAGGTGGAGGACCCTGTCATTCAAGCGGTGCGGCAAACGCAGGTGGTGTTTCCGCTGCACAAGGTGGTCGATAAAATGATCCAGGAGGAATGGAACCAGCCGGAGGCGGGACTTAGAGGCGTCCGCACCATGGCTAGGCTTTATCCGTTAGCAGATAAGGAAAGGTTCAAGACACCGCGGGTTGACGCAGTGGTATCGGCGGTTACCAAAAAAACTACCATCCCGGTAGAGGGCAGCGCAGCTTTGAAGGATGCGCAGGACCGTAGGGTGGATGGCCTTTTGAAGCAAACGTTCGAGGCGGACTCTCTCGCGCTGCAGGCGTCCATATGCGGAGCTTGGGTGGCGAGGGCGTGCTTGCGCTGGGTTCAGCAGTTGCGTCGCTCGCCTCAATTGGATCTCAGCGAACTCCAGGAGCTGGGGCGTCTGGAGTCCGGTGTGGCTTATTTAGCGGATGTGCATTATGATTTGGTCAGAGCCCTAGCTAATAGCATGGCTTCCGTGGTGGCCGCCCGCAGATCAGTGTGGCTGCGTAATTGGGCGGTAGATGGTTCCTCTAAATCCCGGCTGGGTAAGCTGCCGTTTAAGGGGCGGTTACTTTTCGGAGAAGACTTGGATAAGTTAGTGAAGGATCTGGGGGAATCCAAGGCGGTTAGGCTGCCTGAGGATAAGCCAAAACAGGGAAAGGTCAGTCAAGCTTTTAGAGGTCAGTTTCGTGACTTTCGGAGATTTCGGGCATCGCGGTATGGCGCCTTTCAGAGGGGCTGATTTTTCTTCCCACGGTCAAGGATTCCGGGGGTTTCGAGGGGCGACTAGGGGTTTCGCCTCGGGCTCCGGGTCAGCAGCTCGTAAGTTGCAATGAGATGAGGCGGGTCCCGGTGGCGGACGCTCCCATCGGCGGGAGACTTCGGGAGTTTCTGTCCGCTTGGACCCTCATCACCTCTGACCAGTGGGTCCTCGAGATTGTTCAGCATGGTTATGCCCTGGAGCTGGCGAGGCCCATGCGAGATTCCTTCGTCATGTCGCCCTGCAGGGGGACGCAGAAAACTCTAGCGGTTCGCGACACTTTGGACCGCCTACTGCGCTTAGGGGCGGTAGTGGAGGTGCCGAGGCAGGAGTACGGCGTAGGTTGGTATTCCATATATTTCGTGGTGCCAAAGAAAGGCAGGGCGCTGCGGCCTATCTTAGACCTCAAAGGAGTGAATCGGTGTCTGCGGGTGCCCCACTTCCGTATGGAGACATTACGGTCGGTTATCGTCGCGGTCCGTCAAGGAGAGTTTCTAACATCCTTAGATCTAATGGAGGCTTATCTGCACATTCCCATCCGAGAGGCTCATCAGAGGCTCTTAAGGTTCGCCTTGCCCTGGGGTCACTATCAGTTCCGGGCGTTGCCCTTCGGCCTGGCAACGGCGCCGCGCACTTTCACCAAGATTATGGTGGTGGTGGCGGCGGTGCTGCACAAGGAAGGTATCCTGGTGCATCCGTATCTCGACGATTGGTTGATTCGGGCGAAGTCGGAGGCAGAGAGCCGGCAGGTGACCAACAGGGTGGTAGAGTTTTTTTTTCAGGGGCTTGGCTGGGTGGTCAATCCAAACAAAAGCCATCTACAGCCTGTTCAGGTTCTAGAGTATCTAGGGGTCCAGTTCGACACTCGCAAGGCGCTGGTCTTTCTGCCGATCAAGAGGGCTCAGGCTCTGCGCAGGCTGGTTCGCTCATTCCGAGCCACCCCTGCTCCGACGGCGTGGTTTTACCTGCGAGTACTCGGCACGATGGCGGCAACCCTGGAGGCAGTTCCGTGGGCCAAAGTGCCTTTGCGGCCGCTGCAGAGAGCGCTGCTGAGGCGCTGGTCGCATCAGGTGGATTCCCTGAGCAAGCGGTTGCCCTGCCCCCTCCAAGTGCACCAGTCGCTTCAGTGGTGGTTGCTTCCGTCCTCGTTGGCGGCAGGAATGCCTCTGGAGCAACCGGAGTGGGTTCCAGTGATGACAGATGCCAGTCTCTCGGGCTGGGGAGCCCACTGCGGAGGCCAGTTTGCACAGGGATGCTGGTCCCCTCTGGTGTCGGCGTGGTCGATCAATCGGTTAGAATTGCAAGCGGTGGCGAGAGCCCTGGAGGCGTTCGAGCAGATGGTGCTAGGGCGTTCCATTCGAATTCTCTCAGACAATTCGGTGTCGGTAGCTTACATCAATCGTCAGGGCGGCACAGGAAGTGCAGCGATGGAAGAGGAGTCGGACTTGCTGTTTGTTTGGGTGGAGAGTCGGTTGACGGCAATTTCGGCAGCGCACATTGCAGGACGAGACAACGTGATGGCGGATTTTCTCAGCAGAGTACGAGTGGATGCGGGGGAGTGGGAGCTGCATCCTGAAGTCTTTGCGCAGATCGAGCGGCGTTAGGAGATGCCAATAATGGACTTAATGGCAACCTTTGCTTCAGCCAAGGTTCCGCGGTTTTACAGCAGGAGAAGAGAAAGAATGTCAGAAGGCATAGACGCGCTGATGCAGTGGTGGCCAACGTTGGGTCTTCTGTATGTGTTTCCACCGTGGGCTCTAATAGGGCACGTGGTGCAACGGATAGAGGCGTATCCGGGGAAGGTGCTTTTGGTGGCGCCCGACTGGCCAAGGCGTCCGTGGTATGCGGATCTAATGAGGCTCCTAGACGGCCGGTCCTGGCGTCTCCCGGCTCGGTCGGATCTGTTGCGTCAGGGTCCGCTATTCATGCCCCAAGTGGATCGATTCTCGCTTACAGTATGGCCATTGAAAGGGCTCGGTTAAGGAAGAAAGGTTATTCGGCGGCGGTGATTTCTACACTGCTGCGGGCAAGGAAACGGTCTACTTCCTTGGCGTATGTGCGGATATGGCGTGTTTTTGAGGATTGGTGTTCGAGACGTCAGATTCGGGCGGCCACGGTCGCCGTGCCTTCCATATTGAACTTTCTACAAGATGGCTTTGATAAAGGTCTGGCAGCCAGCTCGTTGCGGGTACAGTTGGCGGCGCTGTCCTGTTATTGCGACAAGGTTCAAGGGCTGGCGTTGGGGGCGCTTGCGGATATCATCCGTTTTCTGCGGGCGGTGTCTAGGCTGCGCCCTGCCCGTCGGCTACAGGTTCCGTCTTGGGATCTTAATCTGGTGTTGTCGGCGTTGGTCAAGCCGCCCTTTGAGCCTTTACATTCTGCATTGCTGAAGGATCTCACTCTCAAAGTGGTTTTCTTGGTAGCGATCTGTTCTGCGCGGCGCATTTCGGAGTTACAAGCGTTGTCTTCTAGAGAGCCATTCTTGTCCTTCTCGAGGGAAAGAGTAGTGCTACGGCCGGTACCATCCTTCTTGCCTAAGGTTGTTTCTCCATTCCATTTGAATCAGTCGGTGTGTTTGCCTGTCCTAGGTTCCGGAACGGGAGACTCTGCGGATCGCCGCTTTCATCGCTTAGATGTTAAGAGAGCTTTGCGGCAGTATTTGAAGTCTGAGTCATTTCGCAAGTCGGATCGCTTGTTCCTGTTGTTTGGGGGCAGGCGTAAGGGCGAGGCGGCGTCTAAAGCTTCCATCGCTCGTTGGATTAGGGAAACAATATCTTCCGCTTATTTGTTACAAAGTCGCGCGGTACCAGACGGTTTGAGGGCTCATTCTACCAGGGCGCAGGCAGCGTCGTGGGCGGATCATGGGCTATTGCCGCCGAGTGAGATTTGTAAGGCAGCTACGTGGTCGTCCTTGCATACGTTCAGTAAGCATTACCGCCTTGATGTCGCAGCGGCCGATGATGCTTGTTTTGGGGCGGCAGTATTGCGCTCCGGCTGGAAGGGTCCCTCCCAATAGTTACTGCTCTGGTACATCCCAGAAGTAGAAGACTGAACTGGAGGAACGATAAGGAAATCATAATTACACTTACCTGGTAATTGTAGTTCCTTGAGTGACGACAGTTCAGTCCTCATTCCCGCCCAGAGCTGTTTCAGAGGGGGGTCAGCCGGAGGTCGCATGGTCATTTTCTACAGGTAAGTCCATTCATTTGTTAGTTAGAAGAAGGTGGCTAATAGGTTCGGTGACAGTACAGGGCGTGTGACGCCTTCATTGCAGGTTGATATAACGTTTTAGTTAACCTAAGTTAGGTGCAGTTGGCATGTATTGCTACTTATTTGTTGCTCCTTTGAGTCTGCTTTGTTAATAGTTCACACTGGAGGGAGAGAGAGAGAGCAGCAGGCTATATCCAGTGATGTCATAAGTTTGACATACCAGTCTCCAAGCTGCAGGAGGAGGTTGACAACCCAGAAGTAGAGGACTGAACTGTCGTCACTCAAGGAACTACAATTACCAGGTAAGTGTAATTATGATTTACTTTGTCCCTCTTACTTTTGCCTAGAAGGGGGGGCTTTTTTTTCTCACACGCCTCCTCAAAGAAAACAAAGGAGGAAAACTATCCATGCACAGTTAGGATTAGTCATACACGTGAACACGGCAACTGTGTAAGATGGTCTGACATGGCACAAGGAGATTACCACTCTTCTCTTTCACTTCTATATATTTAGAAATTTTCTGTTTTTTTTTCTTTTTTTGTTTCCTGATTCTACTACTGCTGAGCATTTGTATAGTGCTACAAGACGTACACAGCGCTGCACAGACATGTAAGAGAATTACTGCTCATCAGAGCTTACAATCTAGTCAAGACAGACAACACAAGGGAAACACAAGGCGATCATGTGAGCCAAGATCCGAAAGCAGTAGTGAAGAGGTGAGTTTTCAGCCTGGATTTGAAAAGGATCAAATAAGGCTCCTGATGTACAGACTCAGGTAGTTTGTTCCATGCATAAGGTGCAGCAAGGTGAAAGGAATGAAGTCAGCAATAGAAGAGAAGGGTACAGATAGAAGTGATTTTCCAGAAGAGTGGAGTTCCTATGGAGGAGTGTAGGGAGAGAGAAGAGAGGAAAGGTAATGAGGTGCTGCAGAGTGAATGCACTTATAGGTCAGCAGGAGAAGTTTGAACTCTATATGGAATTGGATAGGGAGCTAATGAAGTGACTTGAGAAGAGGGGTAATATGAGCATGACGAGGCTGGCGGAAGAATAGCTGCGCAGCAGAATGTTGAACTGATTGAAGGGGAGAAAGATGATTCAGCAAGAAACCAGCAAGGTTACAGTAGTCAAGATTGGAAGTGATTAAGAAGTGGATATGTGTCTTAGTGTGTTCAGAAAGGAATGGGCGGGTTTTGTTGATGTTATAGAGAAAGAAAGCAGGTTTTAGCTATCAGATGGATGTGTGTGGAGAAGGGGAGAGAGAGGAGTCAAAAGGTGACCCCAAGGTTGCGAGCTGAGAAAACAGAGAGGAGTAGAGTTCTACAGAGAGGAAGAGGAGAGGAGGTTTTAGGGGGGAAAAATAAGAAAATCGGTTTTGGCCATGTTCAGTTTCAGGAGGCAGTGAGACATCCAAGCAGCAATGGTAGTAGTAGTAGTAATGGAGGTGCTATATTTCTATGGTGTCACATAGACAGACAGCTCCTATCAGTACCTGGTGGCACACAGGAGATGCCATTGCTGCCCCGCTGCAACCCCTCGCCAGGACCTATGGCAATGGTTTAGTAAATGCGAGGCAGCGTTGGCCTCTGGTCATCGGCACTGCCCCCACTGTTCCTGGGCTTGACAATGACTTTTCTTCCCCTCTCTGACACACTTCAAACCAGAAGTAATGTCGGAGGGGACGGAGGAGGCATTGTAAAAGCCAAGAACTATGGGGACAGCACGACGACCAGAGGTAAGAGCTGCCCCGCGTTAACTGAGCTATTGCTGCTCCTGTTGTAGGCCTCAAAGAGGGGTGGCAGCGGGGGGAGCTAGTCTAGAGCGCCTCTAATCCTTGCACTGGCCCTGATCTCACAGGATATATCTTAGGTATCTTGCAAACAGAAGCTCACCTTGAGAAAACCAACTAGGCATTTTCCTCTCCAAGTGTCAGCTGTTGACTGACAAGTCAGGAAATCCTACTGGCTAGCACATGAAGGAACCCTCCATGTTTTTTTCTGTCAGGAATCTCGGAACAAAAGCTCCTTTACCCAGAATAAGGGATTTCAGATCACAAAAGGTCCATCTGTCAGAAGAGGTTTTCCTTCACCATTCTTTGGGGGCTGAGCTCAACCCCATAACTTGCTCCCTTCAAGGATAACTTGCCAGCTCCTGATCTTCTTGGGCCTTTCCATGAGCCTAAAACACTCTTATTTCTTTCTTCAATACTCTACTTCAACCAGCTATCAAGGATAGTTTATTAGTACATGGAAAATGCCATCCTCGTACCCTCAACTTGAATCGTCCATATGTGTAGCTGATAATATCCTGCTTGTCCTTGGAGAAAGTGAGTTTACTTTACCTGTGACAGGGATTCTCCGTGCACAGCAGGATATATCAGCCACACAGTCCCACACACCTCCCCTTCTTAAGTTATGAACTATACCGAAGGGGAGAAGCAACTGGTGCATAGCAGGGAGCAAGCAAGCAAGCATGCATGGCCAAAGAATTTTTATATGCTTTGCTGGGCTTTGGAAGAGTGAGACTGACAGTGTCATCAGCAATGATCTCCCATATGTGTGGCTGATATATCCTGCTGACCACAGAGAACCCCTGTTACAAGTAGGTAACCTCACTTAACCTGCATTTCCAAAGACCACGCATTGAGCTGGCTTCAGTGGTGAGACTGGAACTACTGTCATTGGCTTAGCCTACGGCTGTCCTTTAGACAGTCCTTGTGCGTTCGGTGAACATGCATAGATCTATCCATAGTAATTCTGCATTGAAATGTCATGCCAAAAGTTACAGTTCCCTTCCTTGAACCATCAAGGTGGTAGACTTGGGAATAATGAGAGCAACTATGGTTTCATAGAAAGGGTGGCAAATTCCTGGGATGACCTCTAAGAGGTGGTGTATTCATGAAAGGACTACAGAGGATCCCTAGCAGCAAGAGGGTGTTAATGAATCAATAGAACTAACTGTATGGAGTGATGGTCAGCCCAAGATAGCAGTGGTGTGGCTGTATCGTGCTTGCAAGAAGGCCTGTGATTACCCTGCATGGAGGAGTAGCTACACCCCTAAACAGTTTGCTGGTCCGATGGGATGGGCAATTTGAGTCTTTGCTGCTGTTTTATTATGTTCTTCAGTAAAGAACTTGTTACTGCTTGCTCAGTCACATGATTTCTGCCATCTGGGCAGGGAAATCAGCTGACTATCCCCAAGGTCATAGAAGAAGAGTCAGTGGCAGACTTTGACTTCTCGTGCATAAGTTTTAATCCTAAGGAACTTACCCTGGTGTTACATACTTGTAGTTAATGGCAGTGTTAAGGGTTGGAACACAGGAACCCTTGTTTTCTCACACCCCTTCCTCCCTATTTTCATAAGAATAGAAGTGGACACCATAACACTATAAATACACCCCAGTTCGTGCTGCTGCATCCTGCCTGAAACGGTAAATGTGCAAAGGACCAGACAAAACTTGTTCAGGGCTGCTCCCAGCCTAGCAAACACAGACTTCCTCTAATAGAAGGTCCCCCTCTGGGACTGGGAGCAAGCCCAGACACCTGAAATGAAGCCAGGCAGCTAATGAGACGAGACTGCAGTTCTGCAGGTAAAGTGGGTGAGAGGAGAAGGAATGGGCTTGGCATCTGAAGTAGGGAACCTGTGAGATTACAACTTCATCTATTCTAGACTAACAGTTCTGCACATTGTTTGTTTATATTTTGGTCCATTAAACAACCTCACATTCTCCTTTGTGCCTTGTGACAAGCAGAAGGTGCAGTCACACTGGGCCAGACCTAGGTTCATGGAGATAGATTGGCACAGCTTGTCTCAAGCCTACGATTGCCAACTGCCTCCAGATGTTCAGGAGGGACTGTTCTGACCCTGGTTTTCCTGTATAACATTGGTTCCCAACCTGTGTTTCATACTACTAAGCATTTATAAAGCGCTACCAGGCGCACACAGCGCTGTACAATGAAAACACAAAAAGACAGCCCCTGCTCAAAAGAGCTTACAATCTAAAAAGACAAAGCAAGAAAAGGAGTAGAAAAAAAGATAAGAACAAGGACAAAGACGAGCAGGAGAGACAGGACAAAGGAAAGAGGTAAGAGGAAGAAAGAAAGGTGAAATAAAAGAGGGGAAGGAAGGAGAACAGCAAAATCAAGAGCCAAAGGCAGAGGCGAAAAGATGAGCTTTTAACTTGAGTTTGAAGAGGGGCAAAGAAGATGCCTGACGTATAGACAAAGGAAGTTTATTCCAAGCGTAAGGAGCAGCAAGGTGAAAAGAGCAGAATCTGGAGTTGGCAATAGAGGAGAAGGGCATAGCAAGAAGCAACTGGGAAGAAGAACGGAGTACACGAGGGGGGAAATAGGGAGAAATGAGAAAAGAAAGGTACTGAGGTGCCACAGAGTGAATGCACTTATAGGTCAGAAGGAGAAGCTTAAAGTGAATATGGAAACGGATAGGGAGCCAGTGAAGAGACCTGAGGAGAGGAGTGATGTAGGCAAAACGAGGCTGATGGAAAATCAAACGGGCAGCGGAGTGCTGAATAGACTGAAGAGGGAAGAGATGAGACTGAGGGAGACCAGCAAGAAAGAGGTTACAATAATCAAGGCAGGAGGTGATTAGGGAATGAATGAGGGTTTTAGTAGTGAGCTCAGAGAGAAAGGGGCGGAGAGAAAGAAGCGACAGGTCTTAGCGATGAGTTGGATATGAGTGGAGAAAGAGAGCGAAGAGTCAAAAATAACACCCAAATTGCAAGCAGATAAAACAGGTTGGAGAACAGAGCCATCAACAGAGACTGAAAAAAGAAGGAGAAAGGGAAATTTTAGGAGAAAAAACGAGAAGTTCAGTCTTGGCCATGTTCAATTTCAGGCGACGATGAACATCCAGGCAGCAATGGCAGACAGACAGTAAGAGATCCGGGACTGGAAAGCAGAAGAAAGATCAGGAGTAGAGAGAGAGATTTGGGAGTCATCAGCATAGAGATGGTACTGAAAACCATGAGAGGAAATAAGCACACCAAGGGATTGGGTATAGAGAGAAAAAAGAAGGGGACCCAAGACAGAACCCTGGGGGACACCAACCGAGAGCGGGATAACGGAGGAGGAGGAGCCACCAGAACATACACTAAAGGAGCGATGGGAAAGATATGAGGAGAACCAGGAGAGAACAGAGTCCCTAAAGCCAAGCGAGGACCAAGTGTCAAGGAGAAGATCATGGTCAACAGTGTCAAAGGCAGCAGAAAGGTCAATGAGGATAAGGACAGAGTAAAGGCCTTTAGATTTAGCCAGGAACAAGTCACTGAGACTTTGACAAGAGCCGTTTCAGTACAGTGCAAAGGACGAAAACCGGATTGTAAGGGATCGAGAAGAGCATGGGAAGAGAGGAAGTCAAAACCATTACTGGGGGCCAATAGGGCACAGAAAAGAGAAAACAGAGGATTCGCTGTGGGAAAGAGAGAGATTGGTAGGAACTGGCTAGAGAAATGCTCGAAGGAACTGGCTGGGGAAGAGAAAATAGCAGGGGAAGGAAGATAGAGGGCTCGTGGGAACAGACTTGGAGCTGAGGGGAGGGGCTCTAGGAAGTGTGATGAAGATGAACTTGAGGTCCCTAAACATTTTACAGGTTAATAAGGGATCCACACAACCAGAAAGGTTGGGAACCTCTATGGCATGCATGGAATTGGATTCTTGACTTTCTTAGTGAAATCTAAACTGTATGCAATAGGTTGAACCAGTCCAGGTTTTGCCCCATCTTGGAAAAAAATGGAGCTAGGTGGCAACCCTAACCAAAGCAAGCCTCGCATCTTGACCTGTGTAACTTTCTACCTAAGTTATTTGCCCTTTTATATCGCACATTTTTTAGTGGACTCCTATCTAATATTCACATAGCAGATTGTCTCTGTCTATGGGACTTAGGAAAATCCATTTTATTGTTTGGATAATTAAATGGACTCTCCCAAGTCTCATAGACCAGTATATGTCACTAATAGCTGAGAGAAGTCACCAAAAATTTGACAGAGAGCAAGTCCATGCTTTCCTTAGCAACGTGTGTCTGTAGGGATGGGGAAAGTGCAAAGTGATGACCCAGATACTTAAAATCTCTACTTTTTAATTCTGCCCCCCCCCCCCCCTCCAATGATCACTGTTGCCACCAGCCCAGACTTTTTTTTTAAACTACAATAAAATATTTGGGCTCTTTCTTACGTACATAAATGTGGTCTCGAGTGTGTCACAACAGAAAAAAGGTTGAGAACCACTGCCATAGACAGACAGACATTCTGCTATGTAAATATTAGATACAAGTGCGACAAAACATTTGTTTACGAATATAAGTAAAAAATATTTCTGCCAGTTGTCATTTTAGGGCTCAATAAATGAATTGGTTATAACATATGCTGTCCTCCTTGTAGGAGGCTCACTTGGTATTATTTTACTGCATAGGAATGTAGCACTGATTTGTCCTGACTGAAGTCCCTAAGAAAACAGGACTACAAGTCAGTAGAATAGCCTGCCTTAAAAGACAGACAAACCAGTTGACACTTAGCAACGTTCAGAATTGTTGCAGCTCATGATACAGTGGTTCACAACTTGGTCCTTGGACCATATGCAGCCAGATGGGTTTTCTGGATATCCACAATAAATATGTAAGAGAGATTGGCCTGCACTGCTTTCTCGTATTTGACTCTTCCTGTGGATATCCTGAAAACCCAACTGGCTGGATGAATCCGAGAAGTGGGGTGAGAACTACTCTCTTAGAAGCAGGGTTGTGGCAAGGGTATAGGGCGCCCTCAGCAAATCTTCAGCCTTATGCGCATCCTACTCTTCCCCCCCCCCCCTTACAATCCTTTAAAAGGTATCATTTTATTATAAAAAAAAGTGCAGAGACCCATAATTGAAATGATTTTCAAATATCTATCATGTTGCTGTTTCACTTAGTATTTGAAGTTGGCATTATATATGAAATACGGTCATTAGTCTGTTCACCAGATGTTTCTTCATCAGAGACAGGCATATGTCCTGCCAACTTAGAAATTCATTTTAGCTCTTGACTGGACTTCATCATATTTGTCTATCAAAAAAATATGTGTAGTACTTATAAAAGCAGAAAAAAGAAACAACCTGACCAGTAGGTTTTGCCCATGCGCGCAATAATTCTTCAGAAGTTATTGCACTCATGCCCCATGTTGCTTCTGCGTTACTCATTCACGATGTGATGCTTGAGTATGAGAGGTTTCGCCCATGCATTTGATTCCTCGGAAACTATCACACTCAGGCAACATGTTGTGAATGAGTAGCGCAGAAGCAACGTGGTGCTCAAGTGCGATAACCTCTGAAGAATTATCACATGCATGGGTGAAACCTACTGGTCAGGTCATTTAGTTTTTCCACTGTGATAAATACTGCTCCTATTTTTTGATGCACAAATATGAAGTTCCGTCGAGCTATAATGAATTTCTAAGTCGACAGGACATATGACAGTTTCTGATGAAGAAACATCTGGTGAGCCGACTAATTACAGTATTTGAAGTTGGTATTTATATATAAAATACTAAGTGAAACAGCAACATGATATATATTTGAAAATCATTTAAGTTACTGGCCTCTTTGCGCTTTTTCTTTTTTTTTTAAATAATGATTTATTCATTTGATTGCGAGGTGAAAATATTGATACACATTTTGGTAATAACAGAAGCATGTATGTGTTTAAGTGGGCATAGTACTTTTAAATATTATGCTTTGATTTGTGTGTATGTGTGCACCCACTCTTCCTGTAGGTAAAAGAATATGCTCAGGACTCTGAGTTTGTGTGGCTGTCAGAAAGTATTGTTTTGCTTTGACTGCTGCCCCTCAGAAGCTGCCGCCCTAGGTAACTGCCCAGTTTTCCTAATGGCTGAGCCTGCCCTGCCATGAAGCAAGGACTTTGGAGACAAGAGGCAGGGAGGCTGTTACACTACAAGGCAAGTAATGGCCTCTCAATACACCCCATCTCCTGGAGCCCATGGATTCCTTGGATTTGGAAGTCAGTTAGAACATTTGTGGGATGCAAAATTTCCATGCTTTGCTGCACTTGTACCTAGCGTTCTCCCCCGCTTCAAACATTGGGATGTCAATTTGCAACACTGCACTGCCCTGCAAAACTAATCCATCTGCTCTTTTGGGTCCTGGCCAGTGGGATCTGGGTCCTTGGAAGCCAGCTGGTCCTGGCAGGCCACCCTTCATAGCCTCAAAGAAGCAACATGAGAATGTCATAATTTAAAAACAGCAATATCATCCTTTTACAATACCCTTTATAATATACACATTATAATTTTTCTTTTCTTTTAACTGTTATATTGGAATGAACCAAAAAATGATATATTTTTCAAATAAATAACCACTTCCCTTTCTACCCAGTGTAAATATTGGAAAGCAGAAGGTACTACGTTAAAACTTTTTTTTTTTTCAAAGATTTAAATATTTTGCTGCAGCAATTTTCCCCCCTCCCTCTCCCCCTCCCCCCTCCCTCCCCCCTTCATATGTATGGGCTATCGGCATCAACTTACGTTTGCTCTGCTTGGCTTTATGTGCAGTCACTGGTTCCAGTCCAGTGATGCTGCCTTTAAAGTTTAAAAATACAGCAACAGAAATCAGTATACATATAGAATTCCAAAAACAAATATAACCAAACTTGCAGATAAGGGTTTGTTTCACTGTAATGTAGACCCTGCTCGGTTTTGACTCGCCTCCCTTCTTCACCATTGGCAGATACAGGCAACAAAAGCACCAGGCTAGGGGAGGAGTACCAGCTTGCTGTGCCACCAACTGCATGCTGTCTGGGAGCTTGCTTTCACTCTTGGCTGGTTTTATCCTCTCGTGAGACAGTCATTCCTACAAAGAGGACTGGCCGGTTACATTATCGGAGGGGGGGGGCCTGGTCCTTCGCTCCCCCCTCCTCTCCCCCCCCCCCCTGCATTATGGTCCTAAGCAGACCTGAATCACACTTTTGGATCCAGCTACCCCTGGCATCCTCCACCCTCTTGGTAAAGAAGGATTTTCTCCACTCACCAAAAAAGATATAAACAAGTAAGCAGAAAATCCTCATGCAACTTATGCTGAGGACAGGTGAAAACCAACATTGCCAGTGACCCAGTTCTTGGGAGAAGATTTAAGGCTTGCTAGTCTCGCTTTAGTAATGTTACTCTTGTGATGCATTTTAGTATCTTGTGATGATTTCAGATAAAAAGTGGGGCCTGCAGAAACTAAATGCACTGGCATGTCAGCTAAAAATTTAGAATGGAGGCAAAGGGAGATTACAGATTAGTGCTGCCAACAAATTGGCTACAGAGTATCCCTATAGCACTGATCCAGTCCTAGGTTTACTCCATTGCGTACATCAGGGGTGGCCTACTCCAGTCCTGGTGCACTGCAATCCAGCCAGGTTTTTAGGATCTCCCTAATGAATATGTGAACAAAGTAGACAACTGCAATCAAAACAAACTATCAGAGTTATTTGCTAGTGTCTGGTTGCTGTCTTCAGTTTAAAGCAAGTGGCGTCAGACGCTGTTTTTCTGCACAGAATTTACTCTGGCTAATAATTTAACCCCTGAGGAAGCTTTTCATTAGTGAAACAAAGATCTTTGTATATAGTGTACTGTATGGTAGTTAAAGGTCTGAGAGTTGTGTGTTATGAATATTCATTAAGGACATCCTGAAAACCAGGCTGGATTGTGGTGCACCAGGACTGGAGTTAGCCACAGCTGGTGTACACGGACTTAAAGTCTGGGAGCCCAATACTGAAAACCACTTAACTGGTAGCAAAACCGGAGCCATCCCTTGATTTGCAACAGCATTATCCCATAATGCTGTTGAAAATCTTTGTAGATGTCCTGATGCTATCCAGATAGCACTGGGGAAGTCCACAGAGTTATCCAATTAGTGGTAATATTCAGTCTGATAACTATTCAGATAAAATTAGGACAGCCTTTGTGTTGCTGAATATTGCTGCTATCTGGATAGCGCTTGTGATCAGCACTGGCTCCAGATTTTCAGCACCAGTCACCATCTGGATATCAGTGCTGAATTATTCAGATTTATTTCGACCACAGCAGCCAACATTTAAAAAAAAAAAACCCTGACTGTCCCTCCTAAATTTAATTTTCCTGGGGAATGCAATTGGGGAATTGGAACTACAAGTTCCTGTATGCTTTGGGGTAAACCGAGGGCTGGGTAAACCCAGTCAGTAAATTTGGATTCATCTGACAACCATAGACTTCAGTGATTTAATTAGTAGGCCATTCTCCCTCACAAACGTATTTCAGCTAGCAAGGCCTGGATTCCTGAGGCCTGTGCCTATAGCAGTAAAGTTCTTAGGTTGCCATGGATCCAAGCTGTAGCACCCCATCACCTGCTCTATTAGACGACACAGTTTTACGTCCCACTGAAAAAGCAACATTTCGTAGCCTCAGAAGTCCGCATGAGACCAGAGAAAATTCCTGACAGCTTTTATAAAAGGCTTGAGATGCCCAGACCCTATTACAGGGTTCCTGCACCAGGCCAAATCTGACCTTCCTAGAAAGGAGAGTCAGTGGCACTCCAGCAATAGACTGGTGTGCCACTGACCCTCCTTCCTAGGAAGGTCAGACAACTAGCAGGCAATCACTAAATCCATAACTGTTCCTAGATTCCTCTTTGTAGTAACTCTGCGGCTACTTTTTAGCTGCTTCAGTTTCTAGTGGGAAACTGAAGTATTTAACTTGGATCCACTTTAAACATGTGTGTGCCTCAAAACCTCCAAGGGAATACTAAAAGAAAAGTGTATGCAGATACACACACGTGATCCCATTATTGGCAGTGCTGCTGTGGATTCTGTGTATCGGTGACACTGATTTAGATAAATAAAGTAATGGGTATATACCATACCGATTGATTTACCATAATCCAGGTTTCTGCCTACTCACTTTAAATTGGACTGTAGCTCCTCAAATTCCACCCCAAGTCAGACTGCCTCTTTCCCCGCCCATACTCCCACCCAGAGGTCTCAGGCATTCCTTCAGCAGCGGACTCCTCAAAGCGGCCTGTTAGTCCTGCCCTAGGGGCAGCCCGATTAAGCCCCTGACGCGGCCAGCTGCGCCTGTGAGGAGCTCTGAGGTCCGCAGACGAGGCATAGCCACTCCTCAGATGGCAGTGTCCCACAGGACCGTCTGCTGCCTGCGGCAGGGGGGTGTTCCTGTCTTGCGACTCTCTGTGTTTTTCTTCCAGCTGGGGAGGATGGGCATGCTTTCCTGCTTGCACAGACTGCGGTCCGGTCTGTGCCGGGCTTTGATCTCTTTGCAGAGGTAACGTTTCCTCTCGATCACCTCCAGCAGCTTGCCGTCCCTCTCTCTACCTCCTTGGCACGGCTGTGGCTCCTGCACACCCTGCCACAAAACAAAACAAATCGACTCCTTACCTTGTCAGCAATAGCAGTATGTGATACAGCTAGGGTCAGGACTGAGGTTTATGTACTACATGCATGGATTTGTAGTCCTGAGCTGCTTAGAGAAATCAATGGGAAAAAATCAGAACTACAAGTACTTGTATGTAGTAGACTTAAAAACAGGACAGCTCAGTCAACCAAGAATAAGGTGGACATGCTAGATGCAATGTTTTGTGCTTCCATGGTTAGAAAGTGATTTGGTGACTTTTTCTGTTGGGAGGGAGGGATCTAGGGTTTTGATCTGACTTTGATTTACCAACGCACAACTAGTACTGATCTCTCAAACCTCTCTGCAGAGCTAGGTGCTAAGATTTCTGGTGCTCCCCCCAAGCAACCTATAAATTAGCGCCCTCCCCTCTCATTAGCCAATGATTTCTGACTACACAGACAATGCCTTTTATGGTGACACCTTAGTTTTGAATACTTATGCTTTGTTTCACTTTTTATAACACATCCAAAAACCTTAGTAATACACTACTACTCAATATTGCCAAGCCCCAAAATCCTTAAACCCTAAAAGGAGGAGAAAAGACCTCAGTAGATCATACTGTTCCTCTATGCGGCAGCTACTTCCTGCCTGAAGGGGAACTACTACCAATCACCATCACAGGTCTAAAAAACTCCTCACCAATTTTTCAACTCGGTTTTATACAATACCCGATTTTTATTATATCAATTTCATATCAAACTTTTAGCACATGCTCATGTGCAAATACAACAAAAAAACAGCAGCAGAGCCATGGAGTCAGTGTCTCCACTGACCAGCCCTGAACTCCAAATGTCAGCTATGATTCGCCATCCCTACCGAAGACATAGAAAAAAGCCCTTTTGTGAAGGAGAAATCTCTTTGGAAGACATCCTTAAAGCTAAGTAGCTGATTGTGGCAGTGCTTTGAAATGTTTTGTCTATCTCTTTGGTGGGGACGGTGAATCGTAGCTGACATTGGGAGTTCAGGGCTGGTGCAGTGCAGATTGTGGCTCCGTGACTCTGTTGCTGCTTTTGGTTGTATTTGCACTTGAATATGTGCGAAAAGTTTGATATGAAATTGATATGAATAAAAATCGGGAATTGTATAAAACTGAGTTGACAAATTTGTGAGGAGGAGTTTTTTAGACCTGTGATGGTGATTTGGTAGCAGTTCCCCTTCAGGCAAGAACTAGCTGCCACATAGACGGGCAGTATGATCTACTGAGGTCTTTTCACCTCCTTTTAGGACTTCTGAGATTTAGGGTTTAAGGATTTTTGGGATTGATGATATTGCGTAGTAGTGTATTGCTAAGGTTTTTATGTGTTATAGTTGATTGCCTTGGTAAGTGTTTCTTGTGTGTTTGGTATTCTTTCAGTTTTTGCCATTTTAATTTTCTCATTTTTTAAATTTCCTTGTTTTTATTTTTCTGCATTTTGGCATCCTCCACTCCCCCCCCCCCCCAATCATGTTTAGTGTGTTGCACTAGCCCTGCCTCTCCCACCTTTCTGTGGAATTTTATTTCTGATCTCTCTTAAGAAAAACCAGACTCCAGCATAGAGTGGTGACTTGGTTTCAATGGCCAGGACAGAAATGGAAAGTGCAAAGTCGGCTTATTGCAAGCATGGAGAAATTTACATATTCCATAAGACAAGATTCAGTCACCTATGAGAAGGTATGGAAACCCTATTGCACTTGTAAGTAATTTGATAAAGGATTTTTTTATGCATATGTCAGTATAAACGCATAAAAGGCTTCTTCTAAAATTACTTCACACATAAGAGTATACCTGGTGCAATTAGGCACTTGTATGTGACTTTAAAGTAGGTGTGTATAGGGGAGGAGCTTGGCAAAATGCAGGTGGAGACTCAATTTACGCATGTATTTTACATGCTGGCATTTACGTGTGCTTCCAAGCAAGCATAAATGTGACACTTCAATCTAGCTGCGACTTTTGAGCTTATTCCTAATAGTTTATAAATGGGCTAAAAATAGTCCCCAATGTGGCTTTTGCATCTAGGCGACCTGTTACAGACTTGCTTCCATTCTATGGAAAGGTGATTGTAAGAATTTGAGTGTAAAGAGTTTTGCATTCTGCAACCAGACTGAAATGAATGAATGATCTGTTTTGCAAAAATAAGACGTTTATTTAAAGATAAATAATTTCATCCTCCACTTCCCCACTCTTCTGCCAAACCTGTGCATGTAAAATCACTGTGTACACAAATGTAGCTGGTTAATAAAAATTTTTTTAAAAAAAGGAGGCAGAGCTGGATAGGCTTTTCAGATTTAGTTAACTGGCTAAATTTCAGTAGAGAGCGCCATCTGCACAGATGACGACATGACTGACCTAAATCTAATTGCATTAGTTTAATTGAATATTTTACATCTATCCGTGGCTGCTGTGTGATGTATTAAGGGAGTATCTGACAAACTATCGCACGTTTGTTGATAGCATCCTCCTTTAGCTGTGGCCCAGGTTAATGCCTTTCTGACGGCTGTCATGGAAAGGCTGCGCATAAAGGTTCTTTGGGTAGGGAGGACGCTAATGGATTCAGCAATGCAATGTTGTCCTTCATCTGAAAGATACTGGTGTCTGACTAGACCCTGAAACATCAATGCATGATCAGATTACTTTATTTCCATAATATGCATTTTTTTCAGCTAAGGCTTTTGAAGTAGGTCTATTGTGGTTTTTTTACATGAAAAGGACGTGGCTACATTGATGCAAGGGTTGGTCATTGCTCACACAGACCATCATAACCTTTTGTGTAGGAGTACTTGTGCAATAAACTGTTCAGGCTTCAATGTGTACTGAGAGCAGTCACAAGATTTCTCACTACTCTAAAAGAAGGGATCACATTGCACCTATATCTTGAATAATCTACACTGGTTACCTATTGCATTGCTGTGCCAATTTCAATTGATTGTTCTTGTGTTCAAAGTTTAGATGTGAGTTTGTTCCTCACTGACTTACCCAGATACTCAGAACCTTTGGGGCCCTTTTCCTAAATTCCATTAAGGCTGTGCAGTTGATGCACATTTTTAACACACAGTAAATGCAAGCCCCTCTTCACTCCGGCCCAGCCACTGCTCTCCCAGGAGGGATCGAGCACATCGGAGCAGCTGCCCAGAGCAAGCCCTGCCCAATTGGGGCAGCCCGATCGCCTTTAAAAAGAAGCGCCATCGGGCGCACCCACGCCTTGCGGACCCACGCCTGAGGGCCTCACCAGAGGGCCCTTTGGCGGGGACCTCAACACAGCCAGCACCATACTGGAGGTCTAATGCAAATGCAAGAACAGCCCTCCACGGCCACTGGAAGTCGACCTTCATGCTGATCCTCGTTGAGAGCCGAAATACTGTCGAACTCTGGTGAGAATGCTGCTTCTGTCTTATTCCCCAATATAGTTATCCTATATTTCCTCGAGCCGATTCGACGACAAGTAAGTTGCCTGATCCAGCTAGCCTCAAGTTTTACACTAATATATTGAGTTATGTGCTTGTAGCCTGCTGTACCATCCATTTGATCACTGTTGTAATATTTAATTTTTCCCGGCTGAATAATATTAAATCAGCTCTATTATTTATTTGAACCCAGCCAAAGTCTGTACACTAAACTCAGCCAGTACTATTCATCTTGAATCCCGCTGTCACCATGTTACTACCTACCACAACCACACACTCCTATGCCCTTGCCAACTGCTGCATGATACTAGCCCTGGCACATGGCACCCAGGCCCTCACCTCCTCTTACAACTCCATTCCAATCTTACACGGTGCATGGAGGAGATGCTACGGACACTCCAACTACCAAACAGGGAGACCAGGGCGCATGCCATACCCCCACCTCATCTATGTTGCCCTCCAGCAGCCCAAACCCCCTCAGCAGGAACAACACACCCACCATTCACGACCTTAAGTATGCCCTCATAAACGCGCTCGATCCGAAAGAAATGGCCAGCCATGACGGACATGCTGTCCGCCTTCGACCTTGACATCCTATGTGTTACCGAAACTTGGAAGTCTGCCTCAGACACTGTTCTCCTTCACCAATTTGTCCTCCCCAATTTCTCTGTCCACTCTTGTCACAGAACGGACCGACTAGGTGGAGGAGCACTCATCCTAGCCAAGTCGAATCTACATTTCCAGATGATCGTCTCCAGCAGCACCTCAATCCTAGACTCCATCACCATAGCAAACAAACACAGCACCATCAATTTGTTCTACCGAACACCCTCCCCAGCCCCGGATGACTTATCCACAATAATCGACCTCGCATGCAACCCCTTAAACACTCGCACATCAAACTGGGTGTTGGGCGACTTCAACCTCTCTGCCCTCCAAGACACCCATGCCAAGGCCTTCCTTGATGCCCTCAAAGTGCTAGGTTACACTCAGATAGTAGACACCCCTACCCATGTTAGGGGAGACACGCTTGATCTGATTTTCGCTCCGCAGACAACCTCCAACTCTACGCACAAGCTCAATCTTTCTGTAAGCACGGTACCACTATCTGATTAGATTCCTGATGCCAGTACACTCTGTCCCCACTAGTCCACATTCTTCTGACAAACCAATCACTTCAATTGCAAAACGCTTCTGTCCATTCAACAAAGATGAGATCATCCTGGAAAGAGCACGGCCTCTCCATAACCCACGTGAACAGAGTCTAGACGATATGATCACCACATGGAACGCGAGTCTGGACGCCGGAATCGACCCACCCTCCTTCAACAAAGTACCAGGTAAGAGGACGAAGGCGCCATGGTACTCCCCCGAGCTACGGAAATCACTCCTCCAACTTAGACAGCTCGAAAGACGTTGGCGTCGCTCTAGAACAACTGAGAGTCATGACGCTTACACTGCTCATTTAGATGGACACGATCAGCAGTGTCAACGAGAATGAAGCAATACCATGCTGAAACCTTACAACGCTCCTTAAATAAACCGCACAAGCTCTTCAACCTCGTTAAAACCCTAGCAAAAGAGCCCACCCAGTGGCCAATCAAGCCACCCGGACCCGCAGGAATATGCCGACTACCTGCGAACCAAAACATGTCAGTCCAGCATATCCGCAAACATCCACTCTCCAGATGGGGCTCCTGGACTGTCCCCCTCATCCTCACCTTCACAAGCCTTAATGAATACACAATATATCATCACTGCCTTCTCAGCCCCAACTGAAAAAGACATCCAAGACACCATCATGAACATAAACACCACCACAGCACCAAATGACCCATGTCCAGCATTCTGGATAAAGGCCCTGTGGGCTGACCTTAGCCCATTCCTGTCAAAACTTATAGGTCTATCATTCCTGACCGGAACCTTCTCCCGAAGCCTGAAACAAACAGCAATCAGACCGCTGCTGAAAAACAATAAATTGGACCCTGCTAGGATGGACTCTTATAGGCCAATCTCAAGTATCCCTCTGCTAGCTAAAATTATGGAAAAGATAGTTCAGCGCCAACTGAACCATCATATTGAGACCAACGCACCCCTTGACCCCAGCCAGCATGGATTCCAGGAGTCACACGGCATAGAAACTTTGCTGACCACCTTATTCAGTATGTTTAACCATTGGGCTAGACAATATTAGACAAGGTTTTGCTCTCATCTTCTTGGACATTGCTGCAGCTTTTGACTCCGTCAGTCACGATCTACTCCTATCTCGCCTCAGCGAGAAGGGAGTCCATGGTACAGCACTTGCTTGGTGTGCATCATACCTGAATGACAGATGGCAGCATGTCCGTTCTGGCTCCTCCACCTCCACACCCTTCCCTCAGGAGAAAGGCGTGCCACAGGGATCATCACTATCTGCCCTATTGTTCAACATTTACATGAAGCCCATCTGTGCCCTCATCCGATCCTTCAACATTAATTGCCTAATATACGCTGATGACGTTCTGATGTACACGCAAATATCCACGGAGCATCCAGACCTCTCTCAGCTGTTTTCAACGCAGTTACGGATTGGCGTCACACGCAGAAACTCAAAATAAACTTCAAAAAGACGGAGGTCCTATTCATCAGCAGAGATCAGAATTTCACTCCGCCCTCATCACTGAAGGTACGCAATGCAGAGCTCCAGTAAGCCTACAATATGATACCTTGGTGTCACACTCGACCAACACCTTAACATGAATGCCCAGATAAGCGATATACCACAAAATTCGGATGCTGCGCCACATGAGACAGCTGCTAGAGCCGAAAGACTTCCATACAGTCTATCAAGCACTAGTAATGCCGCACTTTGATTACGCTAATTCCATACTGCAGGGCCTTCCAAAGAGCTTGTTGAATCCTCTGCAGCTCGCAATGAATGCTGCAGCCAGAATCCCACATGGAGCATCAAGGAAGGACCATATCACCCCAGTTCTGAAACATCTGCACTGGCTCCCAGTGCACTGCAGGATTTTCTTCAAGATCTTAACGATGACTTTCAAGGCTATCAACAAGTGCACGTCCACCTCCCTCACAGACCTTGTCCAGACCACCCCCCTCAACAGGTTGAGGAGATCGGCCGCCACCAACACTCTGCTTCTCCTGAGAGCAATCACCAAGTGATCTAGTGCTACAAGGAACCGAGCCTTCGCACTCTATGCACCTTCCTGCTGGAACGCACTGCCACCAGACTTCCAGGCCATCAACAACCTCGCCCAATTTAGAAAAGCACTGAAGCACCACCTGTTTCTTCAGTGCTTTTCAGACTCAGACGACATCCCACAGCCACCCACACCCCTAGCCCAAGCCAGCACCCACAGAGTACCCCCCTCTCAGATCACCCAAGTGAGCCCGTCCCTCTGAATCCAGGTGACCGGTCCACTACCATTTGATATACAGCTAGGATGTACATAGTTATGATGTTTCCACATGTAAATAATGCCGAGCTGCATGAAGAACCTTGGCACCAATTTGTACATAGTTTGCCTGTTAGCCCTGTATAAATACCCTGTTTCTTGTAAGTCCAGTGTAAACCTTTACTACACTGCACAAATGTGTTATCTGTAAACCGCACTGATGACGAATAGCGCGGTATAGAAGAAACTTTAAATAAATAAAGCCTCTGTGTAATTGCCAGGGGGAAAGAGTATGACCAGCATGTTCCCAGCAGTTAATGCATATGCTCACGGGCCGTGCAGGTGCACCTAAGGATACTTATAGAGGCATCGTTACATTAGATGCACCTGAGCTAATTGCCACATTGACAGTGAGTGTGTATATTTAATGACACGTACAATAACTGCAGTGCACAGTCAGTACTCACATGCCGTCCCTTACCCACCCAATCCCCACCTCATAGCATGATGGTTGATTAGCGTGCATCTTGGCGATCAAGTGCTATGATGTCCACATATTTGGTGTCACCGCAGATAGCAAGCATGGGCTAAAACATATGTTAACCAACTAGCGGACTTTAATAAAAGGGTCCTTATGTCTCTGGTCGAATTTAGTGGTCACAGTCTAATAACTAATTGATTGATAGGCATACACAAGCAAAACTATTCTTTTTAGTTGCCTGTATCATTTGCATTTTTACCCTTGTTTTGTTCTTGTAATTGTTGATTCAGGGTCATTTATATTAAGTGTTCAAGCAATGGTGTGCACTGTTAAAAACACATGATAAAACCTAAATTTCAGTTTTTTTCTTATTGCTTTGTTCAGAAAAAGATTTTAAACATGGCAGATGCCACTGACATTTCCCTATCATTTCAGACAACTGCACCTGCCCTACTGATTCTTCCTTTAGTGTCTCAGGCTTTCGGTTACTGGGAATTGTGCATTTTCTGTTTTTGCCACCATTTTGTGAAGTTAACTGCCTGGTTATTTAAGACAGGAGTCTGCTTTGTCTTCTTTTTCTTTTCATAGAGTGCTAAAGACCTGGCTTTTCTTAAAGTTTATGTTACAAGTTGATAGCCAAACATTTCAAGAATGCCTATTTGCTCTTGCAATATGGTAGACCTAGATGACACGTTTTGGGGAGTTACTGGATGGTTTTATTATATGGTGTATTTTATTATAATACAGAAGCTGTTCTATTTTTGCTGTATATCTCTTTGAAATTCTTTAGATTTATGATTAAGGAATACAATGAAATGAAATATTCATCCACATACTTAAGTGGTTAAGTATGACCAATTTATCCAGCCAGAGTTAACCAGATAAAGTTAACCAGTTAACGTTTGCCCGCTGTACTACTATTCACTGAGATACTTGTTTTTGTTTTGTTTTTTAATCTTCCCTGGGAAGACTCATGATGCCGTCCCTTCCTATTCCACTTTTTCTGCCTTTTCCTAAGGTTCCTCAACATGTCCAGGGGGGTTCTGAGACTCGGAAGTGGTACCTGGTTCTGGCTCTCCTTTCCTTGCGTGGACTGCCTCTGCACATGAAAAGCTGAATGGCGCACGCCAGAGGTAGACGCTGATCGCCCCAGACGGTAACCGCTCATGAAATCTAGAAGAAGAAAAGAAAAGATGCTCAGAAGAGCAAAAAAAAATTATGTAAGTGTCTTACCCCCAATAAAATGATGAATTAATAAACACATTTTCATTTCAAGAATAAACACAGCATTCCACATCATAGCAAAGGCCTTGACTAATTCAGTTATTTTTTCCTGCTCCTTAAGGATCTTTATTACTGTAAAAGGGTCTTACCCTAGATTTTTGCATGGATTCAGAGAACATAGCCAGTACGTGTTCAGCCCTGTTAACTGGGCACTTAGATGCCCTTTCAACATGGATGTGATCATACTGGACACATGTATGTTTGGAATGTGAATACAACTGGGACATCTGAATGGCCCTTTTCAGACATCCAAATCAGGAATAGGCCTTCGAAAATAATACTTCAGGTTAGGGCAGCAGATTCCACCCCTCTTACCTTCCTATGTAAACTCCAGAAGGTACATAAAGCTACTGGATCCCACCAAGTGTATGCCAAGTTGCGGGAAGCATGGAAGGAATTCGATTTTTTGGATATTAAGGGAATAGTATACCAACCCTGGCTCACTAAGTGCAATTTCTTGGAATAAGGCAATAGGGCCTGAAAATTGTTGGCCTGGCAACTCAAAAAGCAGGGGAATAGTAGAGTCGTAAGCGAGGTGCACAATAGTAAAGGGGTTGGGTGTTTGGGAAATAAGGCAATAAAATTTCATAAATTTTATTAGACCCTATAATCTTCTGCAGTAGATGCTTGTGAACCAATGTTAAAGGATTAAGTGGAAAAAGGCAGGACTCCCTCGAGTCTCAGAAGAGGAAAG
Organism: Ichthyophis bannanicus; assembly: GCA_033557465.1. Lineage (NCBI taxonomy): Eukaryota > Metazoa > Chordata > Amphibia > Gymnophiona > Ichthyophiidae > Ichthyophis > Ichthyophis bannanicus. Next base: position 80,564,556 of record CM066048.1, read on the forward strand.
GGAGAGATTAGCTTACCCTTCTCTAGTGGAGGGCTGAGAGAGCTATCCATGTGTTATCGATGTGAAAAGTAGCAGGAAATGATGGATTTCCAGCTGAATACTATAAATTACTGTTGGAAAAATGCTGGTAGCTTCTGGCTGAAGTGTTAGGCAGTGCAATGGAAAGTGGACATCTCCCAAATATATTGTATGATGCTAATGTAGTGCTGATTCTCCAGGACCAAGCAGGAAGTCAGTCCTCACATATGGGTGATGTCGGCGCTGACGGAGCCCTTGCGGAGCAATTTCCCCAGCTTTCAAAGAAAGCCTTTGGGAATTGCAGCGCGCATGCGCGGTCCCCTTCCCGCCCAAGGGTGCCATCTTGCTCAGTCTTCTTTTTTCCGCGGAGCCCTACAGACGTTGTTTGTGATCGCTGCTGAAAAAGTTGATTTTATTTAATATTCTTTTCTCGGTTCGACGCCGGATCCTTTTCCCGCCCGGGCCCGATACGCCGGTATCGAGTCCGTTCTTTATTTTTCGGTTTTTGTCCTTCGTGACTAGTGTTCGCGCCATTTTTCTTTTTTCACTGGCAGCCCTGTCTTTTGACCTCGCAGGGGCCCTTTTTCCCCCGATGGCTGCCAGCGGGTTTAAAAAGTGTGATCGCTGTAAGAAGCTTAAGTCTCTTACCCACACACACGACTGCTGCCTCCGCTGCCTCGGACCCGATCATGACCCGATGATCTGTGGTCCGTGTGGCAAAATGTCCTCAAAAGCGTTGAGGAGTCGGCAGCATCAAAAAGAGAGAATCTTCTCTGACTCCGCGTCCGGCCGGGCCCGGACCTCGTCAGAGGCTTCGACGTCCCGGGACTCCGGTCCCGAGCATCGTCGGAGTTCCTCTGAGCAGGGGTCTCCTGCCCGGGAACATCATAGGAAGAAAAAACCCGCGAGGGCGGCATCGGTGGACGCTCCTGGTTCCTCGAGGGCCAGGTCGCATAGCCCCGATGGCCGTCCCGGGTCTTCGGAGTCGGAGAGGCCTTCAAAACATCCTCATCTCGAGATGGAGTCTCCTGGACACGTGAGTACTGTAGTCCTCGTGGACTCGCTTCCGAAGGAGCCGACGTCGGGCCCGATGCCGTCGGGGCCCGAGTCGGGGGCTGCTGGGTCTCCTGAGCTCGGACTCAGGTTGACAGCCTTGGAGAGCAGTTTCGCTGCCTTCATGGACCAGCAGCGGGCATTGATTGCTGGCCTTGCCGGTGCATCTGCCCTGACCACCGGGACGTCAACGTCCAAGTCGACCCCAGAGACGGAGCCGATCCTCGAGTCCATGCGCGCTCGAGTCGATCCTCGGTCACTGTCTCCCTCGGCCTCCCGTTCGGGACCGAGGTCGTCGATGCCGGCCTCGGCGTCGGGGCGGAGGGCATCGGTGCCCGCCCGACCGGAGCCGCTCGATTCCTCCTCCGAGGAGTCGGGCTGGGAGACGGAGGACGAAGAGTCACCTGGTACCTTTCGGACTCGGTGTGTCCCATCGGACTTGCCCGAGTCCGAACCTCGGAGACGACCCCCCCAGAGGAAACCCGGTTCTCGGACTTCGTGCGGGATATGGCCAAGGCCTTGGCATTCCCCACGGATCCCGAGGAGGAGTCTCGAGCCGAAGAGCTCAATGCCCTCCAGTATGACTCTCCCCCGAAGGAGAGGAGTCCAACGAAAAGCACAACACCACGTGCGGTAGCAGTCCAACAAAGAGATGTGGATAGCAGGGAAGGTAACGTAAATGAACCTTTATTGAACAAACATCAGCCACTGGCCCAACACAGGCCGTGTTTCAGAAATCCCTTCTTCAGGGGCTTAAATGGCTGTGTCACTAATCTGTATGACTCAGACAAGAGTATAAAATTATATACTCAGAAATAAGCTGACCCTGGATAATCCTTCTATAGGTTTAGGTGTGCAATTGCCACAAAATAAGAGAATCTACAAACCAGCACCAACCGTGCCAAAATCAGCTTTCTCTTTTTGAGATTAAAAAGGATTATCCAGGGTCAGCTTATTTCTGAGTATATAATATACCTTCCCTGCTATCCACGTCTCTTTGGGGGTCTCCCCCGAAGGAGGCCTTTACTGTACCGGTTCCTCCGATGCTGGAACGACTTCTCTTCCGCATGTGGGAGAGCCCGGCGTCGGCGCCGGTGTTAAGCAAGCGGGTCGATTCCATTTATCGAGTCCGCAAGAGCCCCGGGTTCCAAAAGGCACAACTCCCGCACCATTCCATGGTGGTGGAATCGACCATGCATCGACTCAAGAGTCAGAAGATGCACTCCTCGGTGCCTCCTGGCCGGGAGGCCCGGAACCTGGATGCCCTCGGTAGGAAGTGCTTCCAGGGCTCTATGCTTGCTTGTCGAGTCCAGACCTACCAGCTCTACATGGGCATGTATCTCCGGGACCTGCCAAAGGAAATTGCCGGGTTCTCTGCTGGTCTCTCCGAGGAACCTTTGCAGAGGTTCCAGGCCTTGTCCACTGGTATTCGAGAGTGCTCGAAGTTTATTTCTCGAGCAGCCTACGATGGCTTCGAAGCATCGGCTCGGATAGCTGGAGCCGGCATCGGTGCCCGCCGACAGGCTTGGCTTCAGTCATCCGACCTCGAGCCATGGGTACAGGACAAGTTGGTCGATGTCCCCTGCAGAGGTGAAAACCTCTTTGGCAAGCCCATGGCTGAAAAGGCTGCACAGATCGAGACAGAGACTCTGACCAGGACTCGGCTGTCCAGAAAAACCTCTGCCCCTTCTCAGAAGAAGGGCTCGGGGAAAAAGCCCTTTTACCCGAGGAAGGCGGCTGCCTATAAACACTACCCTCATCAGGCCTCTGCAGCTCCCCAACAGGGTCAGCAGGCCAAGGGACGGGGTAATGGGTCCCGTAGGCAGCAGGTCCCCAAGCCCACAACACCGGCCCCTGCTCAGCAGGGTGGGGGTTTTTGACTCCGTCAGCATAGCCTCTTCCCCTCCGCTGGTTTCTCTCAGCACAGGAGGCCGGCTGGTCCACTTTGCCCACAGGTGGTCAGCCATCACATCAGATACCTGGGTGCTTCATATAGTTCAAAATGGCTATCTTCTACACTTTCACCAGGTACCTCCCTCCTACTTTCCAGGGGAGCCTCCAAGATTCCCTCTACACAGGGACTTACTCCTTCAGGAGTTAGCAAGTCTTCTTCAGGAACAGGCTGTGGAACCGGTGCCCCACAGCCTGAGAGGTCACGGCTTTTATTCCAGGTACTTTCTGGTACCAAAAAGAACAGGAGGCCTCAGACCCATCCTGGACTTGCGCAACCTCAACAAGTTCCTGGAGAGGGAAAAGTTCAAGATGCTTACCCTTGGAATCCTGCTGCCCTACCTCCAGCAGGGAGACTGGCTATGCTCCTTAGATCTAAAGGATGTGTATACTCACATCCTTATTCATCCAGACCACAGACAATATCTCAGGTTTGTTGTGGGAGGAAATCATTACCAGTACAGAGTACTGCCCTTTGGCCTATCCTCCGCCCCCAGGGTGTTCACCAAATGCCTGGCAGTGGTGGCGGCCTATCTAAGACTTCAAGGCCTTTTTGTGTCCATACCTGGATGACTGGCTCATCAGAGCCCTATCTTCCCAAGAAGCCACTCATCACACTGTCACTCTACTCCATCACTTGGGATTTGTCATAAACTTCACAAAGTCCACTTTGCTCCCCTCTCAAAATCTCGAATTCATAGGCGCCAGGTTGGACACTCTTCAGGCACGGGCCTTCCTGCCTCTGGACAGGGCCCAAAGGCTCATGGATCTCGCCAGCCACTTTCACAGCAATTCCCTGGTCTCTGCCAGACAATTTCTGAGACTGCTCAGCCATATGGCTTCCACGGTCCATGTGACCCCCAATGCCCGCCTGAACATGCGACCTGCTCAGTGGTGCCTTCGCACTCAATGGCATCAGGCCACAGGGAGCCTGGCGGACTCAGTAAAGATATCCGACCTGCTGGTCTCTTCTCTGCAGTGGTGGCTTCATCTGCCAAACCTAGTGCTTGGAGTGCATTTTCAATCTCCTCCGCCTTCTCAGGTACTAACGACCGATGCTTCTCTCCTGGGTTGGGGAGCACATTGCCAAGGGACATGTACTCAAGGCCTCTGGACTCCTTGGGAGTCTGCTCAGCAGATAAACTTCCTGGAGCTCAGAGCCATCCGCCTAGCTCTGAGAGCCTTCTCCCACCTCACTTCTCACCAGTCTGTACTGGTCCAGACGGACAATCAAGTTGCAATGTTCTACGTGAACAAACAAGGAGGCACAGGCTCCTTCCTTCTCTGTCAAGAGGCACAAAAACTGTGCTCTTGGGCTGTCGGCCACGGCATCCTCCTCAAAGCTGTCCATCTCCCAGGTCAGGAAAATTACCTGGCAGACAAGCTGAGCAGGATCCTCCAACCACACGAGTGGAGATTGGATCCGTTGGTGGCTCAACGGATCTTTCTCAAGTGGGGCCTCCCCACCATGGATCTTTTTGCCAGTCCTCTAAACCGGCAACTTCCCAGATTCTGCTCTCGACTATCGCATCCTCACAGAGTAGCGGCGGATGCCTTTGATTCCGTGATCCACGGGCCTGTTGTATGCCTTTCCTCCCATGCCACTAGTGTCTCGGACGCTCTTCAAGGTTCTCAGGGACAGAGCCTTGATGATCCTCGTGGCTCCCAGGTGGCCGAGACAACCCTGGTTCCCGCTTCTGCTGCAGCTGGCGGTGGACATTCCTCTTCCTCTGGGGTTTCAACCCGATCTCCTGTCACAGGATCAGGGGACTCTCCTACACCCCAACCTCCGGTCCCTTCATCTGATGGCCTGGCTGCTGAAAGGGTAGTCCTTGCTCCCCTCCTGCTGCCTCGGGAGGTGGAAGAGGTCGTCTTGGCCTCCAGGCGGCCATCCACCCGGAAGTCCTACGCTCTTAAGTGGCGTCGATTCTCCGTATGGTGTGCTCAGCAGTGTGAGAATCCTTTCTCCTGCTTGGTGGCAGTGGTCTTGCAATATTTGCTTTACCTCTCCAATCTTGGCCTTAAGTCCAACTCTGTCAGGGTCCACCTCAGTGCTCTCTCTGCGCATCACACACCAGTGGACGGCAGGCCTCTTTCCAACCACCCTTTGGTGTCTCGTTTTCTCCGAGGCCTCCTTCTCCTTAAGCCTCCTTTGCGCCCACCAGCCCCAGAATGGGATCTGAATGTGATCTTACAGAGGATTACCTGTCCGCCCTTTGAACCTATGGCTACCTGCCCTCTTCATTTTCTCTCCTGGAAAACCTTGTTTTTGGTAACCCTTACCTCTGCTAGGTGCATTAGTGAACTGCAGGCCTTAGTGTCTGATCCTCCTTACACTAGGTTCTACAGAAATCGGGTAGTCTTACGGACTCATCCTAAGTTTCTTCCAAAAGTGGTTTCTCCTTTTCATCTCAACCAGGAGGTGGTTCTTCCGACCTTCTTTCCCAGGCCGCACACCAGCCGGGCTGAAATGGTCCTGCATACCCTGGACTGTAGGAGGGCCTTGTCCTTCTACCTTCACCGTACACGGGAGCATCGGAGGGCTGTTCAGCTCTTCGTTTCTTTTGACCCCAATAAGTTGGGGCTACCTGTCTGCAAGCGTACTTTGTCCATATGGGTTGCTGACTGTATCGCTTGGGCTTATGGGGTAGCTGGCCTCTCGTTGGAGGGTCGAGTCACGGCTCATCGTGTTAGGCGAAGGCTGCGTCAGTGGCTCATCTCCACTCTGTTCCGTTGGCAGACATCTGCCGGGCTGCTACTTGGTCTTCAAGCCAGACTTTTGCGGCCCATTACTGCCTTGAGAGGGAGTCCCACAGGGACAGTGCTTTCGGACAGGCAGTCCTCCATAATCTCTTTGAGGTTTAGGCAACTCCTACCCTCCGGCCCTGGTGTTGGGCTACCGGTCGGGGGCGTTTTCAGAGAAGATTCATTCCTTCTGTGCTGCTGAGCTAGAGGGAGCTCATTTTTGTGCTTGAGGTCTCCGGTAGCCTTAAGCTTGGGAGTCCCATATGTGAGGACTGACTTCCTGCTTGGTCCTGGAGAAAGAGTAGTTACTCACCTGTAACAGGTGTTCTCCAGGAGCAGCAGGAATCAGTCCTCACAACCCTCCCTCCTCCCCTTGGAGTTGCAGTCCTATGATTTCGTTTTTGCTAATTTTTTTGCTGTCTCTTAGCTATGTCATCAGACTGAGCAAGATGGCACCCTTGGGCGGGAAGGGGACCGTGCATGCGCGCTGCAATTCCCAAAGGCTTTCTTTGAAAGCTGGGGAAATTGCTCCGCGAGGGCTCCGTCGGCGCCGACGTCACCCATATGTGAGGACTGATTCCTGCTGCTCCTGGAGAACACCTGTTACAGGTGAGTAACTACTCTTTCTCTGTGAACAAGCAAGGCGGAACAGGCTCTCTGTTGCTATGCAACAAAGCTTTGCGAATATGGGCCCTCACCAGAGAGTTACAAATTCACCTGTTTGCGGTATACCTTCCGGGCATTCAAAACTTGTGGGCAGACAAACTCAGTCGACTACTGCTGCCACACAAGTGGTCCCTCTACTCATACCAGCTTGCTCGAGTGTTTCGAATCTGGGGAACACCAGATATAGACCTCTTTGCAAGTCCACAGAATGACAAACTTCCCCGATTCTGTTCCAGAATTCCTGCTCAAAATTGTCAGGCAAGAGATGCTTTCCTACTCCACTGGTGACAAGACTTCCTCTATGCCTTCCCACCCATTCCCCTCATTCCCAAGACTTTATTCAAACTTCAGAGAGACAGAGGTCATATGATACTCATAGCTCCATGTTGGCCACGGTAAACGTGGTATCCTCTTCTTCTGCGTCTCTCTCAAACCATTCCTCTGGAGTTGGGGAATGCTCTAGATCTCCTGTCGCAGGAGGACGGATCTTTACTGCATCCCAATCCCCAGTCCCTACATCTCAGGGCCTGGTTACTGAAAGCCTAGAATTCCAGGATGTTAACCTTTCTCAAAAAGTAAAGGATATCCTCCTGGCTTCCAGAAAACCTTCCACAAGATGTTCCTACGCTTTCAAGTAGAAAAGGTTCTCTATCTGGTGTTCAGAAAAGGGACTTAACCCCCTTTTAGTACCTGTAGAGTTGCTACTAGAGTAACTTCTACAATTATTAACTTCTGGTCTGAAGACCAATTCAGTTAGGGTCCATCTTAGTGCTAAATCTTGTTCTTGGTCAGCTTATGAAACCACCCTTTGAACCTTTAGCCACTTCAGACCTAAAGTTTCTTTCATGGAAAGTTATTTTCCTAATTGCCATTAGTGAACTACAGGTGTTAGTAGCTGACCCTCCTTTATACAAGGTTTCACCATGATAAAGTAGTCCTCAGGACTCATCCTCACTTTCTGCCAAAGGTGGTTTCACCTTTTCATTTAAACCAGTTGGTTTATCTGCCTGTATTCTTCCTTAGGCCTCATGCCTCCAGTGCGGAAAGGAATCTTCACACATTGGATTGTAAAATAGCCTTGGCTTTTTATCTCCAAAGAACTAAGCCACATAGAAAATCTTCTCGGCTTTTGACTGTAGTCATTTGGGACTTCCAGTTTCTAAAAGAACTTTGTCCAATTGGATTGCAGATTGCCTATCCTATACATATCAAAGTAAGGGACTTTCTCTCGAAGGCCATGTTACAGCTCACAATGTGAGAGCAATGGCAGCCTCAACGGCTAACCTTCGTTCTGTCTCTATTGATAACATCTGCAAAGCAGCCACTTGGGCTTCGGTACATACCTTCACAGCCCACTATTGCTTAGACAAGGACTTCCCGTTGGGATGCCTTGTTTGGCCAGGCTGTTCTACAACATCTCTTCCATACTTAATACAACTCCTACCCACCATCCACAGTTTGGATGCCTAAGGTCCATGGGAGGAAGCATGATCCATCTCACCTGGGTTCGCAGCTAGCTGGGGTCACCCCTTGGTATCTTTCAGCTGGGGAGTCCCCATCTGTGAAGACTACATTCCTGCTTGTTCCTGGAGATAGCATAGTTTTATTCACCTGTAACAGGTGATCTCCAGGAATAGCAGGAATTTAGTCTTCACAACCCACCCCCCTCCCCTAGGAGTTTGTCTATCTCTCTCTTTCTTTACTTTTCTCCTTTGGTCTCAGCTATAAACTCAACTGAAGTGAGAGAGGTACAGAGGTGGGAAGGCAGCACGCATGCACTGTGGGATGCTCCCGAAAGCTTTCCTATTGGACGTTTGGGAGCATTCCCGTGCGGGCTCTGTCAGTACCGACGATACCCATATGTGAAGACTAAATTCCTGCTGTTCCTGGAGATCACCTGTTACAGGTGTGGTGATGAGGCTTCTGACAAGCATAGAAAAAGGGCTAGTTTTAAAACTTTTTCTTCTGAGCTAAAGCATGGTTCAGGCAGGCATTCATTTAAATCAGCACCTAGAGAGCAAAGCCACATGATTGAGAGTGCTGAGTACAGACCACACCCTGCCTCCATGGCAACACAGTGCAAATGAGAAATACCTGGGGGGATGGGGCAAGGAAACTGGTCTCACACTAAAACATTTAAGCTCTCAGGATCAAAGGCAGAGAGGGAGAGAAGCAGAGGAAGGAACAGAAGGAGCAGAGTCAAGACGGGAGTCTTGGACAAGGCAGACACGGGAGTCCCGGCAGAGAGGCAAGAAGCCAAAGCCAAGAGAGTCCCGGCAGATTGGACAGTCTAGGAGAGAAAGACTGAGGAGTCTGACCAGAGACTCTGGAGAATGGCAGAGAAAGTCTGAGCTTCGGCACAGAAGGGATTCTAACAGCAGCTCTTCTACCAGAGACAGCTGTACAGAGTTCGCAAGCCCTTGTGAAGGTAGGAACCCAAACTCTGGGAGAATTGTAGAATATAGCTCAGATAGCAGTGAGGCTGCTGAGAATTCAGAAGGAGAGATTTATCCTTCTAGAAAGTCTGAGAGAAAGTCTGTTCCTAGAATCCAGGGAAGACAGCAGAAACCTGTGAGTGTCTTGCCCAGAAATACAAAGCCGTGCAGCTCATATAGGAAGCCTGAAGGGAGAAAAGGGAATCCCTGGGATGAAATGTTTAAGTTAATGCAACGATTGAAACCTGATTGTGCAAATAAAGATCCAGAGCTGTTTCAGGGTGAAACTGAAGACATGGAGATAGAGTTAACTGGATTGGAGCAGGATACAGAGTCTCTAATGGATTGCTTAACAGCTTATGTTTCATAAGGGGAAAAGCTGAATTGCTAGCCAAAGAGAAAATTCATTACTGTGATAAATGCTCTGAGGTTTTTGAATGCTGGAAGCAAAAGGAAAGGATTACAAATGTGTTTTGCTTAACACTGTTTGAAGCATTAGTCCTGTATGCTGAAGAAAGCTACTTGAGTTCATTATTGTTTCTGTTATACCTTGTTCATGTTCTAAAGAAGATTTACTTTGCTAAAGTCTGATGATACAAAAGAAAATTAATAAATTTCCTGTGAATTGCCTAAAACTACTCGGACTGCTTATTAACCACAACTAAAAATTCCCAGCAGCATTTGCTCTGGTAATAAGTCAGTTTAACAAGAACAGTTGGCACGCAGTGCTCTTTTATAGGCAACCGCCTAGATAGGGTGCAGTGCCACACAGGTTAGTAACTATGCTTTAACAGGGTGGAATGGAGATAGTTGTTAACCCTGTTACAGCACCCAAATTTTGGGGATGGTATATTTCAGGCAGTGAAGGCACTCTGCTTTTGATATAATGCTGCTATTTTGAAGAATGGGCACTGCTTGAAGTGCTTTAGTGCAGAGTACCCAACAAGGGTGTCTCCTTTCCCTGATTTGTTCGCGCTGAGCATTGAGTCACTGGCTTGTTATATTTGAGCAAACATGGAGATATATCTGGTGGTAGCAGCAGGAACAGAGAACAAATTCTTGCTTTATGCTGCTGATACCTTGATGTATATGAAAAATCCAGAGACCTCTATGCCTCATCTCTAGGCAGGGCCGGCATTGCCATTAGTTGAACTAGGCAGCTGCCTAAAGCGCTGGCCCTCCACGGGTGCTCATTGCTGCCACTGTCACACCAGGACCAACAGCAGCAGTAATGGATTGAAACAGTCTTGTGGTGCTTACCTGCAAACTTCAGCACTGCAAGGCTGTCTGCTTATGCCCCCACCAATGGATCACTTCCTGTTTGGATGGGGGCAGAAGCAGATAGCCCCCCCAGCACTGAATTTGCAGGTAAGCACCACAAGGCTGTTTAAATCCATTGCTGCTGCTGTAGATCCTGGTGAGGGGTGACAGCAGTGGCAATGAGGGGTGGGCGACAGGCTGGGGCGCAATGGATGAGGTTTGCCTAGGGCACTTCCTTTCCATGTGCTGACCCTGCCTCCAGGAGAGAGCCATGTTTTCCCAAATCTCAAATTTAAGGTTAACCAAAAAAGACCACAGGCTTTACCTCTAGGGTTCTCTCCTGTAGAGTACAAGGGGTAGTTCCAGTTTAAGTGGGTTGGGTCTAACTTCCATTATCTCTGGCTTCAGCTATCTGCCAATGTTTTCTCATTGTTTGATCTGAATGTTAAGCCATGTTGTAATGGCTGGAGGAGTAGAAAGATTTATCCTTGAGTTGGTAGAGAAAGCACAGTTACTTACCTGTAACAGGTGATCTCTGGGAACAGCAGGAATAAGTCTTCACATATGGGTACGTCGGTACCGACGGAGTCTGCGCGGGAACGCTTCCCAGCGTCCAATCAAAGAGCTTTTGGAAGCATCCCACCACGCCTGCGTGCTGCCTTCCCGCCTTTCCCGACTGCCTCTCCTCAGTTAAGTTTTAAAGCTGAGACAAAGAAAGAGAGAGAGGAAAGGAAAGATAGATAGAGATACAACTCCTGGGGAGGTGGGTGGGTTGTGAAGACTTATTCCTGCTGTTCCCAGAGATCACCTGTTACAGGTAAGTAACTCTGCTATCTCCAGGAACAAGCAGGAATGAGTCTTCACATATGGGGACTCCCAAGCTGAGATGCTTGGAGTCCGAGCATGTCATAGGTTGGAACATGCTATCCCCCACAACACCAGGCATCCTGAGGATTGAGGGTAGGAGTTGAAGAAAGAAGATGCTGTGGAACAGCTAACCTAGCACAGGACTGCAGAAAAGGAGTCTATGTGTGGATAATGATTGCTATCAATGATATTGCAAAGAATATTGCAATATGGACCTCCGCTAACAGGATTTCATAGAAGTATGGAGGTTCATGGATCTACTGGGAAGCCAGTAGAGGAACCGTGAAGAGGACCTCACTGAAAAGTGGAGGTATTAAATCTGTAGGAAAACAGAGGAGGTCAGAATCCTGAAAGGTAACAGGCACCCCTGGTAGGAAAAACTGGGGTAGTACAAAAACGGTGGGCCTTCAGCAAAAGCTGTATGGTAAAAACCAAACTCTTTTGGCGGCAGAGTAATTCACTCTTGGGAGCAAAAAGAGAAAGGCTAACCGATTTGGACAAACAGGCACAGTCCTTGTGGGGAGAAAGGGTATGGGAAGCCCCTTGTATCCCAGGGTGAAGACAAATGCCTGAGGCGTTAAGCCTGTGATTAACTGAAGATCCAGAATATCTCTCCTAACTGGGGTAAGCTAGGAGAGATATTAGGTATGGAGAGCTTCAGAGGTACCTAAACCCATTAGGTTATGGTATAAAAATTTTTGACTACCACAGGAGTGGTTGTGTGTGTAGAATCCCAAACCTGCTGAATAGCAGAGGTATGGGTAAAACCCCTCTGTCAGGAACAGATGAGCATAGACAGTGAGGTAGATAAGTATGTGGAGACATATCTATCTATAATGAAATATCTCGACATATATATATATATAAAAATATAGATATATGAATAGACATATAAGAATATATCTATAGTGAGATATGGAAGGGCATAAAATACACACAAAGATAAATATGAATATGTAGGCCTAAATATGGGTGTCTGTAATTAAACTGGCAGATATATGCCTACAGCATGGTATTCACATAGGACATGTGGAGAGGAAAGATTCATCTAATAACAAGGAGGTGCAACCTACTTGAGAAGAGATATAGAGAATCTATTCCCCCTGGTTATGATCCGCAAGGATGCTAGCTAGTGAAAAAACCAGGATGGTTATATGAAAACAGAGGATAATATCAATCTGTAGCCAGCAAGTCCTGAGTCGTCCAAGACTCTAGCATGGTAAGTAGACAGAAGACAGATAAGGATGAGGTACCATGTTGACCTGCTTAAGGGCAAAAAGTATCATGCATTCTTACCATGAGGATGAGCTGCAAGGAGAAAGAGCATATCCCCGATTAGGAATGCTATGGACCAAAGCAGGGAATTGGCAACTCCTTAAGCCGTTAGGTAAGAGAAGGCCTATGTCCTTTATGGCAAAAGGAGATAGTAAAAGAAGGGAGAACCTTCTAGTCATGGGAGACATGACTGAAAAGCCTTTTCCAACCATCTAAGATAGCTGTTGGAGAAAAAACCCCATGCTCTCTAGCAAGGGCCCATAGTGGAAAGCTTCTCTGTAGGATTGCAGAGAGCATGATGCAGGAGAATGAGGAGATAGGACTGGCTTCTAGAGTCAGGATCTCAGTCCACTATGCTGCCAAATCCAGGGGAATGGAGATGGCAGAAATAGAAGACCAACCCAGAAAGCTTGTAGTGGGGTAATTTCCAAGATAGATGAAAAACACTGACTTGGAGCCACTACTAAGACCAGATAGAATGTTAGAGGAGGACAAATCTGGTTGTTTGTGGGCAAGAACCAGTGGCCCAAACATTAAGGCTCCTGCACAGGCAGCTGCTAGCAAGACAGCAGAAAGAATATTACTGTTGAAAGCCAGAAAGAACAGACAGAACAGGAGTAGAACTCTCTGGACATGTCTGATAAGCTGCCTTAAAGTAAATTTGAGACATGGGAGGAAACTCAGGGAGGAAAACTCCGCACTGGAAAGTGACAAACCTAGAGAGGCTGAAGAAAAACCCTCCAGTAATTAATTCCGCTCTTACAGTGGTAAGAGAGTGAAGAGAATAGAGCTGAAGAAGACTTACCAAGTAGTAAGTCTATAGAAAGTTCCTGTGCCAGCATGTATTTTTCCTATCATTTGATAGTGGTCAGACCTCTTTCTCTGGCAGGAGAAGAGGAGAAACCTGTGACTTACAGGCATGAACATTCTGACAGCTCATAGAAAAAATGGATGTGTTTTGGAAAGAGATCCATGTGTAGGGGTTAGAATGAGTAATGGATCGCCTCTGTTGAGAAGAAGCAACTGTAGATTCTAACCCCAAGGGTCACAAGCATTTGATGATGACTGATCAGAAACCCTGCAGAGGCCGGGTTTGCTGAGCGGTTGGATTCTTCAGACCAGGACGATGGCTCCCCTGTAGGGGAACAACTGTATGATGGGCAAGTGAGGAATAAAACCTTCTCCTGTGGGAAGAAAATTTGGTAGGACATTTCCTATTTACTGGGACAGAAGGTGTAGAAGAACCCTTAGGAACAGGTAAATCAGTGGACAACTGAGTAACCTGACGTAAAGACTCCTTGTTGAAAAGATTTTCTCCAGTGCAAAGAGTAGACCCAGTCGTTGTTGTTCCCACTTGGCCAAATCTGAAGCTTGGAGCCAGGCTCTACGTCGTGCCCCTATAGCTATAGCAGAAGTCCTGCTAACAGATTCAAAAGAGTCTAGGGAAGCACGAGAAAGAAACCAAGAGATATTCTGGATATGCTTAAGCAGTGAGGAATAGTCTGTACTCCTGGAAACTGGAAGGAAAGGAGTCAAAAGATGTAATTGCTTTGTGACCTCCTCAAGAGAAAGACTCATATAAAAATATATGAGAGAATTCTTGCAGAAAGCATAGATGTCTGGAAGGTTTGACGTCCAAAGGCATCTAGTGTCTTAGACTCACGACCTGGCGGATAAGAAGAGTGCTTTTTCTTACTCTTTATCCGCCTCATTGCTGATTCCACTACTATGGAATGATGAGGAAGTTGAGTCTTTTGAAACCCTGGAGAGGGGGGCACCTGATATAAGAGATCAGTTGCTCTGGGAGGTGGGGGTACCCTTAAAGGTGTTTCCCACATTCCTAGAAGGAGATCCTGCAAGGAATGATGCAAAGGAAGCATTATGTTGTCCTCTGCTTTGGTAGAAACAGAGCCTGGTGCAGGATCATGTCCTGGAATAGGAATGGCAAGGGATCTTGCTATATCCAGGAGGAAACTCTGAAAAGAGGGATCCCTAACAGGAATCTCCCTTGGACAGGTTAGATCTAAAGAACTAGCCTGAGCACCCACAGAGTTATCCAAATATATAGGAATAGAAGATCCTGCAGGGTGCAGTGTGGAATGCTTGAGGGATGGTTGCTTGTACTGGTTGTCAGAAGCAGCAACCGTCCTTACCACATTGTCCATGCCAGGTATCGACTCCAAGCTTGGTATAGAATGGAGCGATGCTGTTGAAAAAAGCATGGTAGGAGTTTGCCACGATGCTACTGTGGATACCGGTACTGAAGTCAATACCGGTACCGATGTCGGAGTCTGGCTCGACAAAGACATCGGAGTAGTCATCGGTGACATTTCAATCAGTACCGAGGGGACCGAAAACCTCTGGCTGCTATCCTCGGTACCGAGCCACTGGTATGGATCGGTGTCAGTACCAAAATCTATTGGTACCCAGTCTTCCAGACTAGAAATGGATTCCAAACTCGGCATCGAGGGCAAGGGGCCTGAGAAGCGAAGCATGGAAGGCACCGACTGTAAGGGTAATGAAGACATTGGTACCGAATTCGGTACCATGTCCGATACCGGTGAATGAAGGTCTACCAGTGGCAACTCAAGCGGCCTCAGGGGAACCGAGAGTTGCGGATCCAAGCCATCGGAACCGAGCCTTTGGTACCGCCGCGAGACGGTACCAAGGCGAGTCGGTACCCAGTCCTCCAAACTGGAGATCGATTCCAGACTCGGCATCGAAGGAAGCGAGGCTGTCGATGCACATCTGGAGGGTACCGACGTCGGTGGCAGTATCGGTGTTGGAACCGATAAGGGAAAGTCAATCTGGGACGTATCCATTGGTCCCGAAGGCACCGAGGAGGCCAGATGACGATCCCTGGTGAGGAGTGTTTCATCCAACACCAGTGCCGATGCAGGGGTATCGGTACCGCTCGAAGCGGATGCCACCACCGTGCACAGCTCAGGTATGTTCTGTGGGGGGTGAACCCCAGGAACAACCTGAAACCCCTTATACGCTTTGGAGACCGAAGACTCCCGCCGGGGTTTTGAAGCCAGGAGGCCATCGAGGGCAAAGCCGGAGCTGTCTACATGCTGTGCATGAGACGTACCACTCGAGGACTGGCTAGTCTTAACAGACTGTTTGTGGGTTACCTGAATCAAAGTGGAAGAAGAAGGGGACGATGCCCCGAAGTTGGAGGGCAACCGTGTATCGAGGGATTCTCGATGTTGAAGATGTCTTCTCACCAAACTGTTGTCAGGACCCAAGCAGGTTAGACACCGACTTTGAGGGTCTAAAAATAAAGTTGTACCGCCACAGTCTGAACATTTTGTGGAGAAAGTGTCTGGCGGTTCCATGAAGGAAAAATAGGGGAGGCCTGAAAGGCCTAAGACCCCGTGGGACACTATGAAGAAAAAATATCCCGTTGAAAAGGAAAATTTTACAAGAAAGAAAAGAAAACACCAGCGGTACCGGTGGCGTCGAGAAGACAGCCGCGACCACAAGAAAAATAAAAATAAGAATTTTCTGTGGTGACAGGAGGACGTCCTGCTGGCTTCGCGGAAAAACAAAAACTTGGGAAAGGCAGGAAGGCAGCACGCAGGCGTGGTGGGATGCTTCCAAAAGCTCTTTAGACGCTGGGAAGCGTTCCCGCACAGACTCCGTCGGTACCGACGTACCCATATGTGAAGACTCATTTCTGCTTGTTCCTGGAGATAACTCTCTGCGCCTAAGATGATGATAGTTAAATTCATTGGGGTACGATGTTATGCTCTGCCTATTATTATTAAACTCCCTTTGGGTTTCTTGGTGGTGTTGAATAAAAAAAATTGAGTGAGTTTATTTGGAGGGGCAAGGGAGCAAGGATTCTGTGGGCTAGGCTGATTCTTCACCAGGATTGAGGGGCATAGGAGCCCCTAGCTTCTGTAGGTATTATGAAGCAATGGTGCTCAGAGCCTTAAGGGTATATTTAAATGCAACCTTCTGCAGTGGGATAGAGGAGTAGCCTAGTGGTTAGAACACTGGCTTCGTAACCAAGCAACCAGGGTTTGATTCCCACTAGCACTCCTTGTGGCCTTGGGCAAGTCACTTAACCCTCCACTGCCTCGGAAGAAAGGCCTGGCAATCTACTTCCGGTGACACTGCCAAGAAAACCCAGGAGGCACACATTGCATTGTTTTTGCAGTGGGATAGGTAAAAGTAGAGCGCACCTTATTGAACCCATTTTCCATCTTTGAGGTACTAAACGATGGGGACCTGGTGGATCACCCATTCATATTCTCTGATCAAAGGGTGAAGGAGAATAAGGAAAAGAGAGGGGCCGCCTGATGTTTTTGAGTCCCTGGAGTAATGTGAGGATCTTTCTCCCTCTTGGCTGAGAGTACAGGTGTCTTCTGTGAAGATGTTAGGCAAATGGGCTGGAGAAATTTAGGGATCTGCTAAATTGTGGGGCTTGTTTGTCATAGAGGAATTGAAAGATAAGTTGGGGGAGAAAGGGCAGAGATCCTTTTTACCAGTATTTACAATTGAGGCACTTATATTATCCCAGTTATGTTGGTTTGTATCTTAATCCAAAATAGAAAGGTTTTGTCTTGGGTTTATCTTTGTCTGTTGGAAAATGCTATTCCATCCATTAACTCACATAAGAAAGCTTGGGAGAAATGGCTGGGGTTAGAGTATATAGATACTGTTGCAAGTGCTCTTTTGTGATTGACTTGTAGGCTAACCCAATACCAGATTGTGACCCCCCCCCCCCCCCACAACTCCAAGTAGATTGAACAAATCAAGGATTTTTAGCTCACCCGAGTGTTGGAGATGTCACAAGGGGGAGGGAACCTTTTGTCTTATATGGTGAGAATATGGTCTTATCCAATCATTCTGGAAAGGGGTCCATAGTAAGATGGAACTTAACCCTTTCCAGGCCGAGCCCAAAACTCTCGGGATCCAAAATTCTGACTAAATATTCTTATCAAATGGTATATAATACATGACCATAGCAGAAGGAAAATCACTATTAGAACATATTGAATAAGATGGGTACAATTTTCCTGAAATATGCAAAAATTAACCCGGCTGCAGAATGTGGATTAAAATTTTAAAGTAGGCCTTCAAAGGGTTAATCAAGAGGTCTATCCATTTAAGCCTGCCTTTTGATTGCTGGGGTTTCTAACTTCCTCCCTTCAGAGTAAAGAGAGGAGCAGAGTGGTGAAGGTTTGGCTTTTTAGCTGCTCGCTTTGTGATAGCTTGAGATTGGAAATATAAGAAAAAACCAACTTTTTAGGGGAGTGGGAATTGAAGCTGTAAGAGATTAAAAGTTAGGACAAGCTTACATGCATGCTAAAAGGATAGTTGGATCTCTACCACTAAACTTGGTCCTCATGAGGACTATTAAACACAGGCAGATCTCCCCTGCCCTACCTGGGCTTTGCCTCTGCCAGCAGCCTGCTTAGAGCAGTTGAAATAAACATTGCAATGCACTTACCAGCCAGATGATTATGGTTGTTTTGTTCTACAGCATTATTTCCCAGTTCATAGGTTATATAATACTCAGCTGCATATGCTACAAGATCCTACTCCTGACCTTCAAAATCATACACAACCAATCCTTGCGCTACTGCATATCACCAATCCTCATAGGACAAAAAGACAAAACACAAACATGTTGAGCATACCACAAGAGAAAAACCAAGGGGCGTGGTTGATTTCTAAGATGGCGGTGTGAGCGTTTGGGCTGAACATGCCTAAACGAAAAGGCAAACAAAAGGTTCCTCCTGCAGAGCCTGTTTCTGCCGTTTCCGCTGGTCCCATGGATCGATTTGTTCAGCTGACAGAGGAACAGAAGGGGGAGATTAGAGCAGGTGCTGCGACGTCGGATGTAGTGGCTCCGGTGATGTCTGCCCTGGAGGTGTCTCTCCCCCGATGAGCGGTTGCTGCCTCTACATGGGACCTGTCCGGCACCTCTTCTCCGAGAGGAGAGGCTGCCCCGCCCGGAGTTGGTGGGGCTGCGTCTGATGTGCAGGCCTTACTGGAAGAGAGTCCCGGAGAACAGCCCTCAGTGTGGAGGGCTGTGGATATGGTCCCCATTTCTATTTTAGAGGCAGATACATCTCCTTGCCCAGTTGAAGGAGTTGAAATAAAGTCTTTACCTCTGATGGCTGATATTTCTAAAGGTACTTTGTTGAACCGCCCTAAAGAGATATCCCTGGAGACAATATGGGAAGCGATATTACAGCTCTCTTCCACTGTTCGCAAAGCTGTTAAATCTATTTGTTTGCTGTTGGAGAAATTGGAAACTATGTTGTCTGGTGTCCAAGGAGAGTTGGCTAACTTCAGTTTGAAGATCAAAGCTGGGGAACAGAAAATTACTCAGGTTTCACTAGTAAATAACTCTATTATGAAAGATAATGTTTCAATGAGAATGAAACTGGAAAATTTAGAAAATGCTGTGAGAGCTTCTAAGATCCAGTTGTTAAACTTTCCAGTAATAACAACTCTGTCTCTAATTGAATTGTTTAAAAAATATATACAGAAAGTTTTAAATGTACCACCTGATTTAATTCCCCCAGTAGTGAAAGCTTATTTTCTGCCTAAGGGTAAGAAGGAAGGAAAGGTAGTTGAGGGTGCTTTAGATATGGATATTTTGGATGTTTCCGCTCTCTTACAATCACCTAAAGAAGCTGATTTATCAGTCTCCACAATGTTAGTGACTTTTGCGATATCTTCAGATAGAGATTGGATATTAAAATTGTACTTTAAGAGACGTTCTGTGCTATTTATGGGGAAGAGGGTTGTGATGTTTCCTGATGTCTCTAGGGAGACTCGGAAACGGCAGAGAGCCTTTTTGTTGTTGAGACAGGTGCTATTCAGATTGGTGCTTTATTTATACTGCGTTTTCCTTGTAAATGTATTATTTCTTTTAGGAATAGTAAGTATGTTTTTTTTTCAGCCTGAAGAGTTATCTTCGTTTATTAGTTCTCAAATTGTGACTTCTCCTCAGTGAATTCCTCATCGTAATTGATATTTCTCTGTCCTCTGCCTCTGTTTTATCTCTTGAGTATCTTTTCTTCTTGTTGGATATCAAGGAACCACTTTTTCCTTGTATTTTGTTTTCCCTAAGCTGATTCCCCCTTTATTGTGGGCTAACTATACTCTTGTATTTTCATTCCTATGGTATTTCTTTTTGTTTTAACTAATTTCTTTACAAGTTGTTGTTTTCTGTACAAGTGTAATTTTGCTTAAACAAATTAAAAAAAAAAACAACCCCCCCCCCCCCCCAAAGCGCCAGTATGCCTGCAGCAGGGCATTCGAACTATATGCGCCATCCCTCTGGAACTTTCTGCCCAGGACCTTCCGATCGACAAATGATCTGTCCATGTATTGGAAACTTCTCAAAATTCATCTGTTCAATGAACACTTTGATCCCATAACATAACTCCCTCCCCCTCGCTGTTCCAAAGATACAGCAGTCTATTATGTAACTAACTGATTGCCCCTCCCAGCCAGGTATCCCTCCTGTATATAAGTTATTCTGTTCTATGTAATATTTATTGCATATAGTAACTAGTCCTCTAAATAAGTTCCACTATTCTGGGTAATACCAGTTGTTGTAATGTACACCGCTTTGCCCCGGTGAAAAGCGGTATAAAAGAAACCCCAGCCAAAGATAAATAAATAAAATAATATATGTGGAAAAGTATCCAGATATTTCTCTTTTCTTTAGGGTATTACATGGAAGAGGCCATTCCACTACTGTGGGGCAGTGAAGTGCTAAAATGTATAATAGATATGTAGAGGTTTGAGTATAAAGTGTGTGGGATGGTGGACCTATGCAGGGGAGGGGTACTTTATGGGTGGACCGGCCCACCAACCCGCTACTTTCAAATATTCCCTAAAGGGTTGGATAGTGTGTGTAGTCTGTTTATATGGGTATACCCAATGGAGACAGAATATCATTGATGTCATTTACACACCACCTATGCAACTGAATTTTACAATCCACATTTAATCTATTCAATAAAGAAAAGTTTAAATAGGTAAATTTGTGGAGAAATAATCCATAAACCATTATTATCCAGGTAATCTTGGGAATGCCACTGCTTATTTCTGGGTGTGAGCCATAAGTAATGGCTTGACTCCTTGGGATCTTGCTAGGTACCTTTTGACCTGGATTGACCACTCTCAGAGGAAACAGGATTCTGGGCTTGATGGACCTTTAGTCTGATCTGTTATGGCACATTTTATATTCTTTTCTCCCCACAAAGACATGGCAAGCTGAAAAGATCAATTTGACTAGACTTCCAAAACTAACACCAAAATGGCTAACATGAAGAATATGTCAATTTCCAAAGGCAAACAAAAGTAACGTCCCCAAAAACTACCATCCAAAATCTTGTCTATCTAGAAGTTTACTGTAGACAATTAAGACAGAATCTACGATGACACAAACACTAATAAGAACGTCACAATTAACCAGAAGGACAACAGAAGAGGAACATGTGAAGCCCAATATCAGTTGATGCTGAATAAATTTATCAAGACCACAGGCATTGGAACGCCATATTCCATGAGGTGGGGGCCAAGCTCCATGCAGCTGTGATTGCCGGCCTTCCCCTCCTGTCTGCCCGCAGGAATCCGATCTGCCCTGGGCAGACAGTAGGGATCTATGCCACGATCGCACCGTCCTTTTGTCCGCGGGGGATGAGATCCTTGCCGACAGCCTGCTGAGTTGCAATCGTCAGCCTTCCCCCTACTTCTGCCCACAGGAGATCGGATCCCCATGGGCTGAAGTAGGGGAAGCCCTGATCGCAACAAGAAAGCTTTGGTGTGGCCAGAGCCCCCTTTCCCATGCCTATGATTAAGACCAACTGTAAAAAAAAAAAAAAATTGAAACCTCAATTTACTATGGATTTTCTATAAGAGGTTTCAATAGCATCACATTCTCTTGGCAAATAAATTGCCATTACACATACAAAATAAACCCTGGTTTGATCACATACATCAAGTTCACCATGAAAATATAATAGGCTACCTTCCATCTGAGTTATGAAGATCGACAATTCATCATTCCTAAATTCAAAATCCAACAAATATTTTAGGAAGATTCCTTGTCTCATCTCTGTCTCTTGTCTGGCATTAAATCCACATATTTATTTTTTAATATACTGCCTTTCCAAAACACCAAAGCGCTTTACAATCAAAACAACAAATTAAAAAGAAAGAAAGTAACTCCATCATTAACTCAGAAATAGGGAAGAAGAGAGGAAGCAATAACATAGGTAACATGGTACTCTTATTAACTCCTTAGACTATGGGCTTAATCTTAATCTAAGACAATAATGATCCACAGATGACATTGCACCTACTGTTTGTAGGTAGGTGATTTGAGGTTTTATTGCTCCTGTGATCATCACTTAGTGAAATAACATTAAACAGCAAAGAGATTTCCAGATAACATCAGAATGACATTTGGTCTGGACAAATGTATTAAGGCCCACCTTCCATAAATGGAAAACTGAAATTTGCTCTGTAGCTGAACGCAGTAATATAAGGAACTTGATCGGGATGATACAAATGGATATCTAGGAGAGAGTGCAACAATCCAGTACAAATTTCAGAAAAAAATTGCAACGAGTACTGAGAAAACAGAAACTAGTCTTGAAAGTACTTTATGGAATAAAATGCAAGTCAACAATCAACTTGCATCTCTGCACTTTCATACAGCTTTAGAACTGTAGAGTAGTGGTCTCAGAAAAATCTCAACCAATGGGATGCAAGAGTAAGGAAATTCCTCTATGCCCACCAGCTAATTTATGGGAGCCAATGTATGCTGAGAATGTTTGTCCCAAAAACTAAATTCCAAATGTTAATATCCGTTGTTTACCCATATTGTTAAATGCTTTGTTCCATATCAACATTCCCTGTTCGCTGTAACGTTTAATTTTCTAAATTGTTTCATGTAAACTGCATTGACCTTCGGACATGCAGTATATTTTAAAAAATGGTAAACAAATAAATAAATAACGGAGGAATGGATAATATTGAAGGCTATAACAGGCCTTTGCCACACCAGCCTGAGTGAGTCCAATTTTGTCTAATCTCAGAAGCTAAGCAGAATCAGGCCTGGTTAGTATATGGATGGGAGACCATCTTGGAAAGCATAAATTACTCACCCGTAACAGGTGTTCTCCAGGGACAGCAGGAATCAGTCCTCACATATGGGTGACATCAGCACCAACAGAGCCCTCATGCAGAGCAGTTCCCCAGCCTTCAAAGAAAGCCTTTGGGATTGTATCACACATGCACAGTCCCCCTCCCGCCCAAGGGTACCATCTTGCTCGGTCAGAAGACATAGCTAAAAAGACAGCAAAAATGAGAAAAAAAATCAAAGGACTGCAACTCCAGGGGAGGAGGGAGGGTCATGAGGACTGATTCCTGCTGTCCCTGGAGAACACCCGTTACAGGTGAGTAACTACACTTTCTCCAGGAACAAGCAGGAAGTCAGTCCTCACATATGGGACTCCCTAGCCATAGGCTACCAAGAACCCATAGCTGAAAATGGCTCGCTCTAGAAAAGCCGCAGCAGCAGTGATAGAATTTTTCTTCGAGAACACAACCCCCACGGTAGCCTGACACCAAAGGGTCAGAGGGTAGGAGTTGCCTAAACCTTGAATAGGTTACAGAGTACCGCCTGACTGAAAACACTGTCCCACCGGGACTCTCTCTCCAGGCAGTAGTGGGCTGCAAAAGTCTGGCTTGAAGGCCAAGCTGTGGCCCAGCAGATGTCTGCCAACGAAACAGAACGGTGGTTAGCCACTGATGCGGCCTTAGCCCTGACAGAGTGGGCCGTGATTCGGCCCTGCAGCTGGAGGTCAGCTGCCCTATACACCCAGGCTATGCAGTCTGCCACCCAGGTGGATTACGTGTGCTTGGAGACAGGTAGAACCAGTTTACTAGGGTCATAAGAGACGAAGAGCGGGGAAGCTCTCTTCTGTCTCCACGTATGCTCCAGGTAGAAGGCGAGCACCCTCTTACAGTCCAGGGTATGCAGAACCGCTTCTGCCCTGCTGGTATGTGGCCTGGGGAAGAAGGTTGGAAGAACCACCTCTTGGTTGAGGTGAAACGAGAAAACCACTTTTGGAAGGAACTTGGGGTGAGTACGTAGTACCACCCTGTTTTTATAAAACCATGTATATGATCTATCCCATACTAAAGCTTGCAGCTCGCTCACTCGGCGGGCAGATGTGAGTGCCACCAGAAAGAGTGCTTTCCAGGAAAGGAAGCGGAGAGGACAGGTGGACATCGGCTCAAAAGGTGGGCAAGTGAGCCGCTGCAGGACCACATTTAAGTCCCACTCAGTAGCCGGTGGGCGAATTGGAGGCTTCAATAGTAGGAGGCCTCTGAGGAAGCAAGATACCAAGGGGTGAGCTGAAAGAGGTTTCCCGTCCACTGGAGAGTGGTTAGCCGATAGCGCACTCAGGTGGACCCGGACGGAGTTAGACTTGAGGTCTAACTCCGAGAGGTGGAGCAAGTACTGCAATACCTGAGGTACTTGACAAGTGAACGGGTCCTCCTCATTCTGAGCACACCACCCTGCGAATCTATGCCACTTGCACGTGTAGGATTTTCTAGTGGATTGCCTCCTAGAGGCCAGCAACACCTCCTCAACCTCCTTGGGAAGGAGGAGAGGAGCAAGAACTACCCTCTCAGCAGCCAGGCCATTAAGTGGAGGGATCTGAGATTGGGGTGTAGCAAGGACCCCTGTTCCTGGGTCAAGAGGTCGGGCTGCACCCCCAGTGGGAGTGGAGTTTCGACCGCCAGTTGAAGGAGAAGAGGAAACCAAGGCTGTCTGGGCCACCTGGGGCTACCAGGATGACCGAGGCCTTGTCCTGAAGAATCTTGAACAAAGTGCATGCCACCAGGGGCATGGGTGGGAACGCATAGAGAAGGCCCTGTGCCCACGAGATCAGGAAAGCATCCGCAGCCACGCTCAGCGGATGCGGCTGCCTCGAGCAGAACCGGGGCAACTGATGGTTTTGCAGATTGGCAAAGAGATCCATGGATGGGAGACCCCAACAGTTGAAGATCCGCTGGGCTACATCCCTGTTCAGTTGCCATTCGTGAGGCTGAAGAATCCTGCTCAACTTGTCGGCCAGGAGGTTTTCCTGACCTGGCAGATAAACTGCTGCTTTTAGGGACATGTGATGTGCCACTGCAAAAGAGCAGAGGTCCAGAGTTTCCTGGCATAGGATGCGAGATCCTGTGCCCCCTTGTTTGTTGATGTAGAACATCGCCACCTGATTGTCTGTCTGTATCAGCACCGACTGATGTGCAAGAAGATGACAGAAGGCATGAAGAGCTAGGCGGATGGCTCGAAGCTCTAGCAGATTGATCTGAAGTGCGGCCTCTCGCGAGGACCACAGACCCTGAGTGCAGGAACCTTGGCAATGGGCATCCCAGCCCAGCAAGGAGGCATCTGTTGTCAGCACTCTGGTGTGAGAGGGAGGTTGGAATGGTACTCCCTCAAGCAAGTTGGGGGGTGAAGCCACCATTGCAAGGCTGACATCAGTAGCTTGGAAATCGCTACTCTGTCTCTGAGGCAGCCAGTGGCTTGCGTCCACTGGTCTCTGAGGCTCCATTGAGCTCTGCACATGTGAAAACAAGCATATGGAGTCACATGCACCATGGAGGCCATGTGGCCCAGGAGGTGTAGAAAGACCCTTGCGAAGACCTGAGGTCTGTGCTGGACTAAGTCCAGCAACCACCTTGCCCTGTCCAGCGGTACATAAGCCCTTGCCTGAAGTGTTTCCAGTCTTGCCCCTATGAACTCCAAGTTCTGAGGGGGGAGGAAAGTGGACTTTTCGTGATTTATAACAAACCCTAGGTGCTGGAGCAGGGTGACTGTGCGAGCAGTGGCCTGCTGTGCCTCCTGTGCTGATTGGCCCCTGATGAGCCAGTCATCCAGGTATGAAAGACGAAAACTCCCTGGCTTCTGAGGAAGGCCGCCACCACTGCTAGGCATTTGGTAAATACTCTGAGAGCAGAAGCTAGGCCAAAGGGAAGCACCTTGTACTGGAAGTGGTTTCCTCCGACCACAAACCTGAGGTATTGCCTGTGGTCTGGGTGTATGAGGATGTGAGTATAAGCATCCTTTAAATCTAAGGAGCATAGCCAGTCTCCCTGGTGGAGGTAAGGCAGTAGGATCCCAAGGGAGAGCATCTTGAACTTTTCCCTCACCAGGAACTTGTACAGATTTCGCAAGTCCAGGATGGGGCGAAGGTCTCCTTTTCTTTTTGGTATGAGGAAATACCTGGAGTAGAAGCCTTGCCCCTGCAGGTGGTGGGACACCGGTTCCACCGCCTGATCCTTTAGCAGACCTGCCAACTCCTGTAGGAGGTGGTTCCTGTGAAGAGGGGGCCTGAGAGGCTCTCCTGGGGAAAAAGAGAGGTGGGCACCTGGTGGAAGTGAAGTAAGTAAGCCCTGCTGGACTACCTGCAAAACCCAGGCATCGGTAGTAATGGCTGGCCACCTGTGACCGGACAGGGCCAGCCTCCCTCCTGTGCAGAGCCAAACCACTGGTAGGAGAGGAGCTATGCACTGGGAGTCAGAAACCCCCTCCCAGCTGGGTAGGAGCCGAAGCTGGAGGCTTGGGGGTCTTCGGTTTATGTGGGCCATGCCCCTGTCCCCTGGCCTGCTGCCCCTGTTGGGAAGCTGGGGCGGCCTGGTAAGTGGGGTAGTTTCTGTAAGCTGTACCCTTCCTCGGGGAAAAAGAGCTTTTTCCCCCGAGGCCGCCTTCTTGTGAGAAGGTGCAGATGTCTTCTTCGACAACCTTGTCCGGGTCAAGTACTCAGACTCGATTTCTGCAGCTTTCTCAGTCATGGGTTTGCCAAAGAGGTTGTCTTCTCGGCACGGGACATCGACCATCTTGTCCTGTCCCATGGCTCTAGGTCTGACGACACGAGCCAGGCCTGACGGCATGCACCGATGCCTGCCGCAGCTACTCGGGCCAAAGCCTCAAAGCCGTCGTAAGCTACTCGAGACATGAACTTCGAGCACTCTCTGATCCCCATGGACAAGGCTTTGAAGCGCTGCAAGGGTTCCTCGGATAGGCCAGCCGAGAACCCGGCAATCTCCTTTGCCAGGTCCCGCAAGTACATGCCCATGTACAGCTGGTAAGTATGGACACGGCATGACAGCACTGAGCTCTGGTAGCACTTCTGCCGAGGGCATCCAGGTTCCGGGCCTCCCAGCTGGGAGGCACTGAGGAGTGCGTTTTTTGGCTTTTCAGCTGTTGCATGGCCAATTCCACAACCATGGAGTTGTGCGGCAGCTGCTCTTTCTGGAACCCAGGACTCTTGCGGACTCAATAGATGTAATCGACCAGCTTACTGAGCACTGGCATTGAGGCCGGGGACTCCCACATGCGGAGCATCAGCTAATCCAACATCGGAGGCACTGGCACAGTAAGGGTCTCCTTTGGGGGAGAGTCCTACTGGAGGACATCAAGCTCCTCAGCTCGGGGCTTCTCCTTGGCATCCGCAGGGAATGCCAAAGCCTTGGCCATGTCCCTGACAAAGTCCGAGAACCAAGTGTCTTCCGGAGGGGACCTATTCCGAGGCTCCGAACCTGGAGAGTTCGATGGGATACACCGGGTCCGGAAGGTGTTTGGGGAGTCTTCCTCCTGTCTCCCATGCCGAGTCCTCCAAGGAGGACTCGATGGGTTCCGGCCTCGAGGGCTTCGAGCCCGACGCCGAGGGCATCGGCGTCGACGACCTCGGTCCCGAACAGGAGGTCGAAGGGGACCTTGGCCGAGGATCGACTTGAGACCTGATCAACTCAAGGATCGGCTTGGCCTCCAGTATCAACTTCAACGTCCCGGTGGTCAGGGCAGACAGACCGGCGAGACCGGCCATCAGCGCCCGCTGCTGCTCCATGAAGGCAGCCATGCTGCTCTCCAGGGCCGCCAACCTGAGACCGAGCTCAGAAAGCTCCACAGCTCCTGGCTTGGGTCCTGACATCAGCTCTCCTGGAGGAGAGTCCACGAGGACAACAGCGGTTATCTTTTCCGACATCTCCAGTTCCTTGCGAGGTTGTTTAGCCGGCCGCTCTGACTCCGAGGACACGGGGTGGCGATCCGGGCGCCGCAGCCTGGAACCCAAGGGCCCCAGCCGATCAGAGGCGTCCAGCGATGATGCCCTCACGAGCTTCTTCTTCCTCCGGTGTTCCCTAGAGGGAGACCCACGATGGTGCTCAGGCTCCGATTCCCAAGATGTCGAGGCTTCTGACGAGGTCCGGGCTCGGGCGGTTGCGGACTCAGGAAAAATCCTGTCACGCTGATGCTGCCTGCTCTTCAAAGACTTCGAAGACATCTTACCACATGGCCCACAGACCACCGGGTCATTAACCGGTTAGTAATCTTTAGTAAAAGGGCTGCTATGTATCTTTATAAAGTGTAGTTATTCACCTGTAACAGATGTTCTCCGGGAACAGCAGAAATCAGTCTTCACATATGGGTGACATCACCGACGAAGCCCTACATTGGAATACTCCCCAGCATCCAATACAAATGCTTTTGGGAGCATCCCTCCACGTATGCGTGCCTGTCTTCCCAGCAACTGTCCTCAGTAAGATGTAGAGCTTAGAGAAAATTTAGAAAACAAACCCTTCTACAACTCCCAGGGGAGATGGACATGTGAAGACTGATTCCTGCTGTCCCTGGAGATCACCTGCTACAGGGAAAATAACTATGTTATCTCCAGGAAAAAGCAGGAATGCAGTCTTCATATATGGAACTCACAGGCTTCCAGCTACTGTACAGTAGATGCCAGAGGAATAGGATGCAACCAATGGGGAGAAAAAAAACCTCCGAACTGCAGTGGGGATAGAGTATGGAGCCATCAGACTCAACCCCATGAGCGCACACTCTCCACCCAGGTAGCCAGTAGGAACAGAGGGCCAGGGGGAAGGAGGTGTAGTTAAATCCCAAAAAGGTGCCGAAGAACAGTTTGGCAAAATTTGCATCCTTACTGGAGTCCCTGTCCAGACAGTGGGCAGCAAAAGTATGAATGGAAGACCATGTGATAGCTCGGCAGATCTCCGAGATGAAGACAGAACATAGATGGGCGATTGTGAAGCCATGGCTCGGACATTATGAGCTGTGACATGACTCTCTAGGGAAACTCTGGCCTACGCATAAGCAAAGGAAATGCAGTTTGCAATCCAGTTAGAGTACGCTTGATGACTGGTATACCCAAGTGATTGGGTCAAATGATACAAAACGTTGTGAGGACTGTTGATAGGCTTTAGTTCTGTTCAAATAATAGGCTGAAGCTCTTTTGCAATCTAGGATATGTAATGTTGTTTCAGCCTGAGAAGAATGAGGTCTTGGAACAAAGGTCAGAAGAGAAACCGATTGGTTAAGGTGGAAGGGAGAGACCACCTTCAGAAGGCACTGGGGATGGGTCCAGAGGACCACCCTATCATGGTGGAAGCGTGTGTAAGGAGTACAATACCCTAGAGCAGTGATGGCTAACCTTTTTGAGCCTGTGCCCAAACTGCCGCACAAAACCAAAGAATTTCCTCAAAGTGCCAGCACGTCAATTTGCATAAATATTTGCATAATGCTAACATACACTAACTTTTAGTAAACATGTCTCTTAATGAGTGTATGGATAAAGACAGACTAAAAGATTTCTACATTACTATAATCCAGTGCCAACCGCCAGGCACATTAGGAACTACTACAAACACTGCCCATTTAGAACCAATAGCAAACCCGCCGTATCCTAACAGCACTACCAGGACTCACAAAGCACCACACCATACCTATCAAAAGGCAACACTGCAAATATTAAACCAATACATTTCAGACAATAACAATACATGACCTACTGGGGAAAGAGAACAAGTGGCAATGTCAAAAAGGAATTACATAAACAGAATACCTCAGCTCAGTTACACAGTTGCAATTGCTCCAGCCACTTTCTTCTGGTTTCTTCATGTTTTCTGCTAACTCTCCATCATCTGCTGTCCATTTGTCCTTTCTTCTCTCTTCTAGTTTTTTTTTCCATTCTCTCTCTCTACATCCGCTTTAACATACTAATCTTTCTCCTTTTGCTCTTTCCTCATTCCTATTTCATCCACTCAAATTTTACCCCTCCATCCTCAATCCCCACTTACTCTCCCAATACCCGGCCAATTGTAGATTTTTTATCCCTCCCACACAAAATATTTTCCCCTCTCCATTTTACTCTCCCAGCCCCATCCCATTCTAATCCTCCCCCAACATCAACTCCCTTCTAGTTCCAGCCTCACCCAGCATCCATTCCCTTCTAGTCCCTGCATCAGCCCATTTCCAGTCCTAGCCCCCCATCAGCCCATTTCCAGTCCTAGCAACCCCCCAACCCAATACCAGTCCTAGCCCCCCCCCATCAACCCACTTCCAGTCCTAAACCCCCATCACCCCATTTTCAGTTTAAGCCCCCCCTATAACCCATTACCAGTCCTAACCCCCATCACCCCATTTCCAGACAGCCCCCATCAGCCCACAGCCCATTAGCAGTCCTCCCCCCCCCAGCCCATTAGCAGTCCTACCCCCCCCGCCCGCCCATTAGCAGTCCTAACCCCCCCTGCCCATTAGCAGTCCTACCCCCCCCGCCCGCCCGCCCCCCCCCTAGCCCATTAGCAGTCCTAACCCCCCCCCTGCCCATTAGCAGTCCTAACCCCCCCTAGCCCATTAGCAGTCCTAACCCCCCCCCCCCCAGCCCATTAGAAGTCCTAACCCCCCTCTGGCAAATTTTTTTTTTAAAAAAAGCAGGCTCTGGCTGCTGCCGCGGCAGATTGCAATGTCCCGCGGGGCCCCCTCCGCCCGCTAAGCCCCTCTGCAAGGGCTTTCAGATTCGCGAGGGAGAGCATCTCCCTCGCGTCTCTGTTAAGCCCGCAGGGGCTAATGGGAAATTTCCCATCAGTCCCTCGCGTCTAAAGGGGCTGATGGGAAATTTCCCATTAGCCCCTGCGGGCTTAACAGAGACGCGAGGGAGACGCTCTCCCTCGCGAATCTGAAAGCTCTTGCAGAGGGGCTTAGCGGGCGGAGGGGGCCCCGCGGGACGCTGCATTCTGCCCTTGCCGCGTCCGCGGCAGCAGTCAGAGCCAGCTTTTTCTTTTTTTGCGGACCTTTCCGCGTGCCAGCTGCAAGGCCTTCGCGTGCCACAGCTGGCACGCGTGCCATAGGTTCGCCATTGCTGCCCTAGAGTTTGTAATTCACTTACAAGATGTGCTGACGTTAAGAGCAACCAAGAAGGCAACCTTCCAAGTGTGGAACTTCAGGGAAACTGAGGTGAGGGGTTCAAAGGGAGGTTTGAGCAGCTGAACTAGGACAACATTGAGATCCCAGGCTACTGGGGGTAGTCGGATTGGTGGCTTTGTTAGGAGAAGGCTGCACATGAAGCGTGCCACCAGAGGATTTATTTATTTATTTAGCTGCATTTATATACCGCTTTTCACCAGGTCAAAGCAGTGTTACATATAGGGGTGGGGAGATTAAGTATGAGGGTAGGGCTAACACCGAGGAGGCAACATTAATGATTTTGGGGTAGGACAGACTTTAGACATGGACAGGTTAGTATAGCTTTGAGTCAGAGGTTCGTTGTGGGCTGGATCAGGGGTTTGTGGGTTTTTCGGTGGGATTCGTGTTGAAGCATTCCTGGAAAAGAATGGTTTTTAGCTGTTTTCTGAAAGATGGTAGGTTGGTATTGTTTCTGAGACAGCTCGGTAGTGAGTTCCATAAAGATGGAGCGTAAAGTTCAAAGGCTCGATTGCAGGTCCGTTGCGAGCATTTGGTTCTTTTGTGAGGGACGGTAAGGGAAACGCTGGAGGCTTGTCTAGTAGTTCTGCCGTGAGCTGGGCGGGCCAGTAGGGCGCGAAGCTGGGTGTTCTGTGTTTGATGGATGGCTTTGTGGGTGAGCAGGATGGCTTTGTATTTAGTCCTTGCTTCAAGGGGAAGAATGTGTAGTTCTTTCAGAATTGGGGTGATGTGGTCGGTTTTCTTTGCCCTCTGAATGATTCTCGCAGTAGTGTTCAATGCTGTTCGGAGGGGGTTGGTCTGTGTGGCTGGGAGGCCATGGTAGATTATGTTGCAGTAGTCCAGATATGGGAGTGTCATGGCTTGCATCACGGTTCGGAAATCTTTATGTTCTAAAAGAGGTCTGAGACGCTGCACTGTTCTTGCCTTGTGGAATATAGTTCCGGAGGTTTTTGTGATCTGTTGCTTTAAGGTGAGGGCTTGGTCAATAATAATGCCCAGGTATCTTATCTGCGGTTGTATTTTGATGCTTGTTGTTCCTATGTTTGAGGTGTGTAGGTGGTGTGAAGTCTGGGATGAACAGAAATAAGCTGTCTGCTGACTGGACAGTGAGAGGCCACAATGGCAGTAAGGTGAACTCGAAATTAATTTGTCTTGAGTCCTGCTCTAGAGAGATGGAGATGATATTGAAGTAGAGACTCCACTGGGCAAGTAAATGGGCTGAGAGCCCTCTGGGAGTACCAGAAGGAAAACCTGTGCCATTTGAATGTGTAAATGTGTCTAGTAGAGTCTTTTCTAGATGCCAGGAGGATATTCTTTACTTCCTCCAGGAGATTTAAGTGAGACGACTAGACTTTCAGCAGCCATGCCATCAACCGAAGTGCCCTCAGATTGGCGTGAAGAAGCAAGCCCTGGTTCTGCGAGAGCAGATTGGGTGTGCATCCCAGACTGAGAGTTTGTATTGCACTAGTCAAAGGAGTAGGGGAAACCATGGTTGACATGGCCAGAATGGGGTGATGAGAATCATCATTCCCCTGTCTGATTGCAGCTTGAAGAGAGTCTTTGCTATCAATGGAAAGCAGTCCCTCATCCCAATGGAGGAGAAAAGCATCTGAGATCTGGCTTTGTGATGACAGGATTCTGGAAAAGGACTGAGGAAGCTGGGCATTCATTTGAATAGCAAAGAGGTCGGTGATGAGATTTCCCCATAAGTGAAAGATGTGCTGTGCTGTTTCTCGATGGAAAGTCAATTCGTATGATTGAAGGACTCGACTGTTTGTCTGCCAGCACATTCAGCTCCCCCAGAAGGTAAACTGCTCGAAGACACATCTGATGAGATATAGCGAAGGACCAGAGGTGGATTGTCTCCCTGCAAAGGAAGAGAGAACCTGTTCCCCCTTGTTTACTGATGTAATACATGGCTACTTGGTTGTCGGTCTAAATGAGTACAGACTGTCCAGTCAAGTGAGGACAGAACACACGAAGGACATTGAAAATTGCCCTGAGTTTCAAGAGGTTGATGTGGGAGGCTTCCTTGGGGGTCCAGAGGCCTTGTGTCATGAAGCCCTCGAGGTGAGCCCCCCCCCCAAGCCCTGTTTGGAAGCATCCAAAAAGGTGATCCAATGAGAAGATTTTGAGGGATACACCACCACTTGAGGGAGTCCACAAGCTGAGGAGTGATGATGATCTTGTCTGTAAGACAACCGGTGGACTGCTTCC
The DNA here is from genome assembly GCA_033557465.1 of Ichthyophis bannanicus. NCBI lineage: Eukaryota > Metazoa > Chordata > Amphibia > Gymnophiona > Ichthyophiidae > Ichthyophis > Ichthyophis bannanicus. The sequence continues at coordinate 80,597,319 of CM066048.1, forward strand.
ACTGAGTGGAGAGAGTCCACTGCACTGGATGCATATGAAGGTGAACATATGGGATGACAGACTGTGGAGGTCATGTGTCCCAAGAGACAGAGTATGTCCCTTGCCCTGATGTGGGAACAGTTTTGGCAATGAGATGCCAGCTCGATGAGGTGGTGGAGCCGTTCTCCTGGAAGGAAGGCTCGAGTTTGCATAGTGTCCAGAAACACCCTTATGAACTCTACTCTTTGAGTTGGAGCGAGATAGGACTTTGAGTAGTTGACCACAAAGCCTAGATGCTGAAACACCAAAATGGTGCGTTGGAGAAATAGTCACTATGCAAGGAGAATTGCCCTTGATTAGCCAAAGCTGCCCAGTATGTGGAGGTAGGCTGCTACAACTGCCAAACACTTTGTAAAAGCTCTTGGTGGAGATGCAAGACTGAAGGGTAGAACACAGTACTGGTAGTGCCAACCCTGAAACAGGAAATAGAGGTACTTTCTGTGAGAGGGATGTATGAGGATGTGAGTGTAGGCATCTTTGAAATTTAGAGAGCAGAGCCAATCTTTTTCCTGAAGGTAATGAAGTAGGGTTCCTAGCGAGATCATCTTGAACTTTTCCTACACCAAAAACCTGTTGAGATTCCTGAGGTCCAGGATAGGCTGGAATCCCACTGTCTTTTTGGGGATGAAAAAATAAGGGGAGCAAAACCCGAGCCCTTGTTGGAGGGATGAAACTTCTTCTATGGCTCTCTGTGCTAGCAGAGTTACTTTCTCTTGCTGAAGCAGATTGGAGTGCAGAGGATCCATGGGGAACTCCCCTATGAAGAAAGTGGGAGGTAAGTTCTGTAAAGTGAGATGATATCCTATGGTCACAATGCTGAGAGTCCAGGGTTCTGATGTAATGAGGGGCCATCTGTGGGCAAAGTGCACTATCCTGCTTGCAGTGTGGAAGGGAAGGGATTCCTGTAAGGTAGACAGGCTATGCCCTTGAAGAAGCAGTCAAAAACCCTAGGGAGCTGGTTGAGGCTTTTGAGCTTTAGGCTTCCTGGGCTGATGTGGCCCTTGCTGCTTCTGATGTGGTTGTTGAGATTGATTAGAGAAATATAGTGGGAAGGAGGGATAGTACCTCTTCCTCCTGGGGTAGAAGGGCTTCTTGGAAGAGGTCATCTTCTTAGCTGGATCAGTTGTTTTTCGAGACAGGCATTTTAGGGTGAGATCATCTGTCTTTATCTCACTAGCCTTTTCTCATCACCTCTTTCCAAAGAGGCTTTCTCCTGTATAGGGAATGTTAGCAAATTTATCTTCAACCCATTGTTCAAGGGCTGATGCTTGCAGCCAGGCCATTCTCCTGGCTCCTATATACACTGCTGCTGCTCTACTTGTGGACTCAGACAGCCCTAGTGAGAAACCTTGAGGTATTTTGACCGTGATTGACCAAGGCCTGATATGCACCTTGCTTGTCAGGTGGCAAGAGAGTGAAGAACTCAGCTAGATCTTTAGCTACATCGCTCAAAAACATACCCAAGTAGCGCATGCTAGCATCTGCTTGGAAGCATCAACATCCAAATACATTGGAAGTGGAGAAGTGGCCTAGTGGTTGGGGCAAGGTACTTCAGGCCGGAAGGTCGGGGAGTTCAAATCCCACTAGAGAACAGCAACCTTGGGCTGGAAGGACTGGGGTTTCTAGTCTCACAGGTGCTCCTTGTGGTCTTGGGCAAGCCACTTAATCCTCCATAGCCCATGTTCCCTGTAAAATAGTTATCTCCAAGTTATAATGCCCTGTTCAATGTAATTTCAGTTTGTTCAATGTAAACCGCACTGATGCAGAATAGCGTGGTATATAAGAGAATGTAAATAAATAAAATAAAAATAAAGCCCTTCACTCCCTGCCTGGGGGAACCGAGGAGTGATATTTAGAACTCTCAAGCTGACGCATTGCTGATTCCACAACCATCGAATGATGTGGAAGTTGACGTTTCTGGAAACCCAGGCAAGGAGAAACCTTATAGAGAGTATCCAGTCTCTTGCTGACCGACGGAACCATCAAGGGAGCCTCCCATATGCAGAGCATGAGGCCCTGAAGGATATGATGTATGGGTAATATCACAGCCTCCTTAGGAGTCGAGGGGTGTTGAAGAATTTCAAGTTCTTCAGCCCTCAGTTCAGTTTTGGTGGTTACCTTCACTGAAAGTGTACCACAATGTCTCGGATGAAGTCTTGAAAAGACATATCCTTGGGCGGTGAGCGATACCGCTCGTGCAGTTGAGAAGGGTCCGAAGGAATGTCAGGGAGACCTACTGAACCGACCAACTTAATATTCAGTTCCAAGGAGGCAGAATCGGTTATTTGTAAGAAGTCAAAATAATGTTGGTCGGTGTCATGGTGTCAATGATGTTCCGATGCCAACATCGTGTCCTGGCACCAATGCCCCGAGGTGTTGGAACTGAGATGCCCCATCCACAGGTGCATTAAGAAATTGCATAAACTTAAATATAAACAGGTTCATCTATGGGCTTTAACAGGGGTATTGGCCCTGGAGCCTGAGATGGTGCCGGTTCCATGAGCAACGCCTCAGAGTGTCTCGATGCACCAACATTGAAGTCAGGCATTGGGTCTCTGGATCCTGAGGGCCTCAAAGGTCCTGGCACTATTGCCATCAGGATAACAGCCAGACTCTGCTTGATAGCCAGCATCTGCTGGTCGAGGGAGACTGAGTGGATTCCTGGTCGGGGCACTGTGTCACGGTCCCAGAACATGGTACTGGAAGCTCAGCAGAGGGTGATGCCTCGGGAGCATCCTGGAGCCCCTCTAATGCTTTGGAGGAAGTATCCTCTTGTCAGAGCTGTTTTTCTGGCCTGTCCAAGTCCAGTTCCCCAGATGGGGAGTGTCTGTGCCGATGCTGGGAATCAGTGTGGCTACCGACACCAAGGTCTTCGATACCTGTTCTGCCTCTGTGGAAAACTTGTGTTTGCTGCTAGGTTTGGGCTTTGAGGAGGTGTGGGAACCATGCGATGAGGTGGATGCCTGTGATGGTGTGGAGGCCACCGAAGAGTGTGCTAAAGTAGCTGAGTCTGATGGAAACAACTTTCCCTGTTGTTGCTCATGGTTTTTAAGCCCCCTCGTCGTCATTTGCTGACACAGGGGGCAAGCCAAAGCATCATGGTCTGGGCCCAAACACTTTAAGCACAAGTTGTGCTTATCCATAGCAGAGATAGTGTTTCAGCACTTAGTGCATTTTTTAAAACCGCTTTGTGGTATCTCCATACTTGAGAAGACCACTGAAGCAAAGACAAAAGAAGCAATAGCGGCTTAGGCCAGACAAGAGAGCAGCAATGCTGCTAATGAAGAAAATAATTAATGAAAAATTATAGAAAATGAAAAAGGAAAAGAGAGACTGGGGCGTTCCAATACCGCAGTGGATCACTGGGAAGGCAAAGCATGATGTACCTGAAGGCACATAGATTAATTTTACCAGCGGGACAAGGATAATGTCCTAATGGCTCCACATAAAAAAAAGACGACTGAGGAGATTTGCTGGGAAGGTGGGAAGGCAGGCACGCATGCATGGTAGGATGCTCCCAAAAGCATTCCTACTGGATGCTGGGGAGTATTCCTGTGTGGGGCTGTCAGTGCCGATGTCACCCATATGTGAAGACTGCATTCCTGCTTGCTCCTGGAAATAATACTAGTACAAATCTTGCAGCCATTTACACAGTTTGGGAACAGGTATAAAAATTGTAAAGTACAGGTGTATTTTAGAAAATGCATGCACAAATTGTGACTCCACCCAAACTCCTCTCCTTGAGTGCTCCTACTCTACAACTACTAGAATCAAATGTACTTTCAGCCATGACCACAATTGCTATGGGCATTTTTCATGGTGTCAACTTGCTATTGTCAGACCATCATGAGAAATCTTATTTTAGTAGGTATATTATTAAGTGCCCTGTCCACTTTTGTATGTTGGACGTACTAAGCGTAAAGTATGCTCCCGGCTTACTGAGCATAAAAGTCATATTGTTTGCTCTGTTTTGACAGCTCCCTTGGTTGACTACTGGGTTACTAGGAGTCATACTGTCTGACCTTCGTTGGGGGGTGATCGATAAATGTACCCATAACCTGGAAGCGGAGGGATATGTTGGCTTAGCTTAATAGAAAGAAAACAGAGTGGAAGTTCCATTTGCAATCTATTCAACCTACTGGTATAAACCAAGAAATAGAGTGGTTGTCATTTGGATGACTGTATGTCTGTTTGCTTTAGGAGTCTATTGGATGAATTGTTCTGTCCACTGACTAGCTGGAGGGAATAAGATGGTATTCTTTTGCTGATTGGTTTCTGTATGGGTGTGCTGAGAGTTTTGAGTGAATGGGCTTGTCTTTTTTTGGATTGGATAGAATCTGTAGATTTTTGAATGTGTGGGTGTGTCTGTTTTTTGGATTGGATAGCGGTTGTGATTATATGGTCTTTATTGGATGGCGGAGGTTACATGTGAATGTCATTGGTCTTAGGGATTGGATGGTTATGTGCGAGTATGCTGATTGGTTTTGAGTGATTAGTGGGGGTGGCTTCTGCTATTTTAAAAGACTGGTTTGTTACATTTTTTGATGATAGAAGTTTGAATAGACTGTGGCAAGAGAGGCTTGAACGCAGTGATTATTTCCTGATGCAGATGAGTAAAGTGTTCATCAAAACACAATGTTGTGTCTGGCTCTTCTATAGTGAGTTAAGATTTAAATCTTCTGTGCTGTAATTTGCCAATTGTTGGGTGATTAGTTTTCGGTCCTTTTCTAAGGTGATTTGTACATTGTTGGTATAACTCCAATCTAATGGACCAATGATATAATACTGTGCTGGCCAGATAGCCTATAACGTTTTGGGCTATATTGCTGGAAAACTATTTATTTGAGGTCCTCTAAGAGTTGGATAAAATTATATGTTTTTAAATACTTGGAGAAGGTTTCTAGTGTTTTGTTGCTCACCATTTTTTAAGAGGCATTTGTGCACACAAAGCACCGTTTCTAAAATTACCTCTATTGGGATTAAATATACTGCTGTCTGTGTATTAGGCAGTCCTAACTCCACCCAGGCACGATGCAGATAGCATCAAAGTGATTACAGCAATTTTTGATGGCACTGTGTGTGCAGTGCCTTTGAAGATTGACGGTTTAAGGAGTTCTACATTTACTAGCTGCCGTTAAACACAGTAACATATAACTCCTTTTGAATATTGATCCCTATAACATTCCTGTACTAGAAAAACACTGGGATCGCAACGCTGATAGAAATGTGGAGAATAAAAAAGTTATGACAACATATGACAGTCGCATTCCCATTCCAACCAATAAAATGTTTGAGGCACTGTGTTAAAAAAGAAAAATATAAGGACATCATTGCTAACAGAAGTGTCAATACCAAGCAACTTATTCTGTACTACATATGGAGAAACAGAAGATCATCAAGACCAAAGAGATGCAAGCAGAGATAAAGGAAATGTGGCAGAAAGAAGCAGAAATCCTCCTAATTGTACTCAGTGCTTCTGGTTTAATTACTTAATAAGAACTCCCAAGAGTACCCTGATCTGTTGTCCATACATATTACACCCTATGAATTGCAAAAGAAGTGTTCTTTTGCACAATGCAAGCATTAAGAAGTAGGAGTAAATCCGAGAGACTAAGATTGTACCCAGCATACTCGATTTATGAGTATGCTTATTTCCTCTCTACCACCGTCCTGATCAGGAGATAAGCAGGGAGCAGGCAGGTGAGCTCCTCACTGCTCCCCACTGGATACCCAATCACACTAGCAGCTACAATTTAAAAAGCTGAATGCCCCAGTGCACCCACACCGGGGACCTAAAGAAGGAAGACTATACAACACCACGCCAACCCCAGCTCGACTTAAGAACCACTCCACCAGGAACTCAAGGATCCTCTCCCCACTGGCGAACCACTACAGTTGCACAGCACCACCATGGAAGGTAAACCAAAAGAAGCCGAGATCTCCAAGGTAAGCACCACCACTTATTGCTGTTAGCGCACAAAACTCCTCCGGCAGTTCCAACCTTAAAATAGCTGTTTTCTGCAGACCCTGGCCTCCATCTACACCTATACCACTGCACCAAGAGATACTAAAGCAAAACATGCTAACTTAGTTTGCCTGGAGAAGTCCTCCAAATATTCTCAAGCGCAGTACTCGCCTTACACTGCCCCACTACACAAAAAAACAGCAAGCGGGAGATGGAAACTCTGCCGCTCACCACCTAACGGCCAATTAGGGCACCCCCCCCCCATCCAAAAGGAGGCGCCACCACCACCATCGAAAATCACCTGATTTCCATCAGGTTGAGGACTACCATCGAGCCGAACCCAAGGGACTCCAAGGACCCTATGTTCAACTCAAATATCTACGCCTATACATAAACTCAAAAGTTGAAGCTATCCTGTATCTAGTGCAACACACAACTGCCTAGTCAGTTAGTAGAGCATAAAAATGACCCAGTTAACCTCAAAGGTACTTAGACTACTTATACCTTACACTGTTTTTGATAAGAATAACTAATACGGCTACAACTCCGACTAGTATCATACCAGTCGTACACAATCAGAGAAACCTCTTTCAGCATCAATAATTCTCACATATAGCCAGACAGCAACCAAGACTAATACAAATCACCAGATCACCCTGCCGTCTTGACCAATAACACTACAACTATCTGCCCAAATACTTGAAATGTGCGTTAGCAAATGTACGCTCAGCACGCAGTAAGATCCACCTTATCAACAACTATATAAATGACAGCAAGCTAGATATGTTTGTGACAGAATCATGGTTTGCTGAAACAGACCAGGTTCTCACAAATCGGCTCACCACACAGGAAATGGACCTGCATTACTGCCCACAGATAAATAAGAGAGGAGGAGGAATATTTATCTTCACTAGGAAAGACCTCAACTTTCAGACAACCACATCCTTAAACGCCACCATGCATGTACTACCGATCCAAAACCAATTCTCCATATGCTTAGCGTACAAATCGCCAACATCAGTTTTAGATACCCTTTCTTCACTAATTGAACTTGCAAGCACCCAATCAGCGACAGAGAAACCATTCATCCTGTTAGGTGACCGAAATCTACACTCTGCACCCACAAACCAAGTCACACTACTCCTAGAAGTTCTAGATGCGATGGACCTTTCACAAATCATCAGCTCTCCCACACACAAAGGAGGAAATACCCTGGACATGATATTCATACCTGAAACAATGACTATATAGAACATTCAGATCATACCATTATTATGGTCTGATCACCATATGATATCCTTTGAACTCCCACTGCTGAAGACTAGCCAAAAAATGGAATCACAACACCAGGGAATGCGCAGATTCCGAGACTTCAACAAAGAAGCCCTACTTGAACACTTCACCCCTCTAATGGACTCATTCTCAACAGATATCACAAAATTATTTGAAGATTGGAATAATCTGATAACTACATTCACAACACTCCTGCCAAAACGAGCATCAAGACGAAGCTCTAGAGCACCCTGGTACTCAAAAGACATAAAAGATGCAAAACAGAAACTGAGACAGATGGAACACAGGTGGCGAAGAGCACGGGACCCTGAACATCAAAGAGAATACTCTGCTAAACAAGATAATTACAATAAACTGATAAACCAAAGAAAACGTGAATACCATAATAATCTCATTTGCAAATCTCTCAACCGGCCTAGAGAATTATTTGAAATTACTAAGTCCCTCATACAGACCCCTCCTACTCCAAAAGGCCCAAGCTTGAACCCATAAGACTATGTCTCCTACCTCCAGAACAAATTCCACTGTGCTAAAGAGACAATAGCATTAAATCAACTATATACAGACACATCCAACAGCCCACCAAACTGAACTTCATTCACCCCCGATTACAAAAACCCAACTAGATCAAATTCTCTCCACGATGTATACCCTCACTTCACCATTAGACCCATGTCCAACAGCATGGATCAAAACAGCCAGGAAAGAGCTAACCTCTCTGCTGTTCAAAATAATAAACTCCTCCCTCTCACAAGGTCTGATGCCAACTAATCTGAAGACCTCCTCAGTCAGGCCAACGTTGAAGAATGCTACAGCTGACCCTGCCCTACCCATTTCATAGTATCCCTCTTCTAGCAAAAATAATAGAGAAAGCCAACTCCAGCTCCAGGAATTTGTAGATTTAAACACACCTCTGGATGACCAACGACAGATTCCGACAGCATTACAGCACTGAAACACTTCTTACCTTCCTCCTTGATACTCTGCTTAAAGGAATTGAAAGAACCAAACATGCATTCATCCGTATTTTCATAGACATCTCTGCAGCCTTTGACTCCGTAAACCACAGAAGACTCCTCACTCGCCTTGCAGAAATTGGAGTAAATGGGACACCCCTAAGATGGTTCCACTTATACATATCCGATCGCATGCAACAGGTAAAACTAGAAAACACCACCTCAAAGCAATTCCAAATACACCAAGGCCTACCACAAGGATCAGCTCTTATTTAACCTATACATCCAGCCTATCTGTTACATACTCCAGAAACACAGGATAATGTACCATGTCTATGCAGATATTATGTTATACACCCTATTTGCAACAAGGAATCTAGACTTCTCCACCTTCCTTTCATGTCTCAATGAAGTGATGCAGTGGCTACATGAACAATCGCTCACACTGAATTTGAGTAAAATGGAGGCACTTGTGGTTAACAGAGACTCTACCTATGTTCCAGCAGAGAAATTCAAATTCAATAACTATGACATCTCCATCAAGTCAGAAGTCAAATACCTTGGAGCGACATTAGACCAGAAACTGAACTTCCAAACACACATAAAGAAAACAGCTGCAGCGACATTCCAAAGAAAAAGGATTCTACATAACCTCCGCCCATTACTGGACTATATTCTGTACTGTCTGCCAATCGATTATCACCCCAATTTGGGATTACTGAAACTCCATACTCCAAGGTCTACCAAAATGTTCATTCCTCCCACTCAAAATGGCCCAAATCTTGGCTGCCCGATTGAGAGCATGGACATCTAATCAAGACCATATTGCCCCAGTATTAAGAGAGCTACATTCTCCAGGACCAAGCAGGAAGTCAGTCCTCACTTATGGGTGACGTCGGCGCCGACGGAGCCCTCGCGGAGCAATTTTCCCCAGCTTTCAAAGAAAGCCTTTGGGAATTGCAGCGCGCATGCGCGGTCGTCTTCCCGCCCGAGGGTGCCATCTTAGCCAGTCTTCTTTTTTCCGCGGAGCCCTGCAGACGTCCCCGTCTTGTCCCCGCGAAAAAGTTGATTTTCCTCTTTATTTTATACTTTTTTCTTTCGGTTCGACGCCGATCGTTTTCCCGCCCGGACTCGCGACGCCGGTCTCGAGTCCTCTAGCGTTTTTTCGGTTTTTCTGACTTAGTCAGCTTTCATTTTCGTTTTCCCTGGCAGCCCGGTCCTTTGACCTCGCAGGGGCCCTTTTTCCCCCGATGGCTGCCAGTGGCTTTAAGCGGTGTGGTCGGTGTGACCGAAATATGTCACTAACCGACACACACGACTTTTGCCTCCGCTGCTTGGGCCCGGATCATGAGGAACTGATCTGTGGGCCCTGCAGCAAACTGTCCTCGAAGGCGTTGAGAAGTCGGCGGCATCAGCGCGAGAGAATCTTCGCTGACCCCAGCCGTACCCGGACCTCGTCGGAGGCCTCCGTGTCAAAGGGCTCCAGCTCGGACCGTCGCCGGAGCTCCTCCGACCGGGGTTCTCCCTCCGGGGACCATCGTCGGAAGGAAAAACCCGCGAGGGCGGCGTCGGTGGACGCTCCTGGCTCCGCGAGGGCCAGGTCGCATAGCCCCGACAGCCGCCCCGGGTCCTTGGAGAAGGAACATCTCCCGAAGCGACCTCGCCTGGAGTCGGAGATGCCTGCCCGGGTAAGTCCTGTAGTCCTTCTGGACTCGCCTCCGCGACAGCCGACGTCGGGCCCGACGCCGTCGGGGCCCGAGTCGGGGGCTGCTGGGTCACCTGAGCTCGGACTCAGGTTGACGGCCTTGGAGAGCAGACTGTCTGCCTTCATGGACCAGCAGCGGGCACTGCTCGCTGGCCTCGCTGGCGCCGCTGCCCCGACCGCCGGGACGTCGACGTCCAAGTCGACCCCGGAGACCGAGCCGATCCTCGAGTCAATGAGAACTCGAGTCGATCCTCGGTCGAGGTCACCCTCGGCCTCCCGTTCGGGACCGAGGTCGCCGACGCCGACTCCCTCGACGTCGGGGCGGCTGGCGCCGCACCCTGCCCGGGCCGACCCCACCGAGTCCTCGTCGGAGTCGGTCTGGGAGTCTGAGGAGGAAGAGTCACCTGATTCTTTCCGGACTCGGTGTGTCCCATCGGACTCACCGGGGTCCGAGCCTCGGAAGCAGTCCCCCCCGGAGGATGCCCGGTTCTCGGACTTCGTTAGGGATATGGCCAAGGCTTTGGCCTTCCCTGCGGATCCCGAGGAGGAGCCTCGAGCCGAAGAGCTCGACGCCCTCCAGTATGACTCTCCCGCGAGGGAGCACTTTACTGTGCCGGTTCCTCCTATGCTGGAACGACTACTCTTCCGCATGTGGGAGAGTCCGGCCTCCTCGCCGGTCCTGAGCAAGCGGGTCGATTCTATCTATCGGGTCCGCAAGAGCCCTGGCTTTCAGAAGGCACAGCTGCCACACCATTCCATGGTAGTGGAATCGGCCATGCATCGTCTTAAGAGCCAGAAGATGCACTCCTCGGTGCCTCCTGGAAGGGAGGCCCGTAACCTGGATGGCCTTGGCAAGAAGTGCTTCCAGGGCTCTATGCTCGCATGTCGTGTCCAGACTTACCAGCTCTACATGGGCATGTATCTCCGGGATCTGGCTAAAGAGCTAGCCGGATTCTCCGCTGGTCTCTCTCCGAGGAGCCCTTGCGGAGGTTCCTAGCCTTGTCCACGGGCATTCGGGAATGCTCAAAGTTCATGTCCCGAGCAGCCTATGATGGCTTTGAGGCCTCGGCTAGAGTGGCCGCAGCCGGCATCGGTGCCCGCCGACAGGCTTGGCTTCAGTCGTCGGATCTTGAGCCCTGGGTACAGGACAAGTTGGTCGATGTCCCCTGCCGAGGCGAAAACCTCTTTGGCAAGCCCATGGCGGAAAAGGCTGCACAAATTGAGACTGAGACTCTCACCAGGACCAGGCTTTCTAGGAAGACCTCCGCCCCTTCCCAGAAAAAGAAGGGCTCGGGAAAAAAGTCCTTTTACCCGAGGAAGGCGGCTGCCTACAAACAGTACCCCCATTATCAGGCCCCTGCAGCTCCCCAACAGGGCCAGCAGGCCAAGGGACGGGGTAACGGGTCCCGTAGGCAGCAAGCCCCCAAGCCTGCACCACCAGCCCCTGCTCAGCAGGGTGGGGGTTTTTGACTCGCTCAGCATAGCCTCTCCCCCCCGCTGGTTCCTCCCAGCACCGGAGGCCGGCTGGTTCACTTCGGCCACAGGTGGTCCAGCATCACCGCAGATGCCTGGGTACTTCAGGTCGTGCGAGAAGGTTACCTTCTCCACTTCCGTCAGGTCCCTCCCTCCTATTTTCCGGGAGAACCTTCGCGCCCCCCTCTGCACAGGGAGTTGCTCCTTCAGGAGTTAGCAGGTCTTCTGCAGGAACAGGCGGTGGAACCGGTGCCCCACCACCTGAGAGGTCAAGGCTTTTACTCAAGGTATTTTCTGATACCAAAGAGAACAGGGGGCCTCAGACCCATCCTGGACTTGCGCAACCTCAACAAGTTCCTTGTGCGGGAGAAGTTCAAAATGCTTACCCTTGGAATCCTTCTGCCCTACCTCCAGCAGGGAGATTGGCTATGCTCCTTGGATCTAAAGGATGCCTACACGCACATCCTCATCCACCCAAGCCACCGCCAATACCTAAGGTTTGTGGTGGCAGGAAATCATTACCAGTACAGAGTACTGCCCTTTGGCCTATCCTCCGCACCGCGAGTCTTCACAAAATGTCTCGCGGTCGTGGCGGCCCATCTCCGGCTTCACGGCCTCTATGTCTTTCCGTACCTCGACGACTGGCTCATCAGAGCAGCGTCCGCTCAGGAGGTCGCCAACGCCACGCGCCGCACGGTGACTCTGCTGCAGCACTTGGGCTTTGTCATAAACTTCGCAAAGTCCACTTTGCTCCCCTCACAGGATCTCGAGTTCATCGGCGCAAGGCTGCACACTCCTCGGGCACGAGCGTACCTACCGCTCGACAGGGCGCAACGGCTCATGGACCTAGCCGACCGCTTTCGCAGCCAGCCCCTGGTCTCCGCCAGGCGCTTCCTGAGACTGCTCGGCCATATGGCTTCCACCGTCCATGTGACCCCCAATGCCCGCCTGAACATGCGGTCTGCTCAATGGTGTCTCCGCCAGCAGTGGCGACAAGCCACAGGCGGCCTGGCGGACCTGGTGCGCGTCTCCGAGCCGCTGCTCTCGTCTCTCCGGTGGTGGCTCCGGCAGCCGAACCTGATATTCGGAATGCCTTTCCAGTCACCTCAGCCGACCCGGGTGCTGACCACCGATGCATCCCTCCTGGGCTGGGGAGCGCATTGCCAAGAGGCACGTACTCAGGGCCTCTGGACCATGTGGGAGTCTGCTCAGCAGATCAACTTCCTGGAGCTCAGGGCGATCCGCCTAGCTCTCAAGGCCTTCTCCCACCTGACTTCCCAACAGTCCGTCCTTGTCCAGACGGACAATCAAGTTGCCATGTTCTACGTGAACAAGCAGGGGGGCACGGGCTCCTTCCTCCTCTGCCGGGAGGCACAGAAGCTCTGCTCTTGGGCCGTCAGTCACGGCATTCTCCTCAAGGCAGTTTATCTCCCGGGCCAAGAAAATTGCCTTGCAGACAAACTCAGCAGGGTCCTCCAGCCGCACGAGTGGCGTCTGGATCCCTTGGTAGTTCAGAAGCTCTTCCTCAAGTGGGGTCTCCCCACGGTGGATCTCTTTGCCAGTCCTCACAACCGGCAGCTTCCTCGCTTCTGCTCTCGTCAGCCACACCCCCTTCGGGTGGCGGCGGACGCCTTTCTGATCTCGTGGTCGGGGAGCCTTCTGTACGCTTTCCCTCCCATCCCGCTGGTCTCTCGGACTCTTTTCAAGGTTCTCCGAGACAAAGCCTTCATGATCCTGGTGGCCCCTCGCTGGCCCAGGCAGCCGTGGTTTCCGCTCCTGCTGCAACTGGCGGTGGAGGATCCAATCCCTCTGGGGGTACAACCGGATCTCCTCACTCAGGATCAGGGGTCCCTTCTGCACCCCAACCTCAGGTCTCTCAACCTCATGGCCTGGCTGCTGAGAGGGTAGTCCTTGCTCCCCTTCTCCTGCCGGCGGAGGTGGAGGAGGTCGTCTTAGCTTCGCGACGGCCTTCTACCCGCAAATGCTACGCCCTTAAATGGCGTCGCTTTGCAGTCTGGTGTACCCAACAGTCTCAGGATCCCTTCTCCTGCCCGGTGTCGGTGATCTTGCAGTACTTGCTGCACCTCTCTAATCTGGGACTTAAGTCCAACTCCGTCAAAGTTCACCTCAGTGCTCTTTCAGCACATCATGTGCCAGTGGACGGCAGACCTCTCTCCAATGACCCTCTCGTAGCGAGGTTTCTCCGAGGTCTCCTTCTACTTAAACCACCTCTGCGCCCGCCAGCGCCTGACTGGGACCTGAATGTGGTTTTGCAGCGGATCACCTGTCCGCCTTTTGAACCTATGGCTACCTGTTCTCTCCGTTTTCTGTCTTGGAAAACACTGTTCTTGATAGCCCTCACTTCCGCTAGACGCGTAAGTGAATTGCAGGCCCTCGTGTCTGATCCCCCTTACACTCGGTTCTACAAGAATAGGGTAGTCCTACGGACTCACCCAAAATTTCTGCCTAAAGTGGTCTCCCCTTTTCACATCAATCAGGGGGTGGTACTTCCAACCTTCTTTCCCAGACCACACTCCAGCCGAGCTGAAACGGTCCTCCATACCCTGGACTGTAGAAGGGCATTGAACTTCTACCTTGACCGTACGCGGGAGCACCGTAAAGCTGCTCAGCTTTTTGTGTCTTTTGACCCCAATAAATTGGGGCTCCCGGTCTCCAAGCGTACTCTGTCCATCTGGGTTGCGGACTGTATCTCTTGGGCTTATGGGGCAGCCGGACTCTCCTTAGAAAGTCGAGTCACGGCTCATTGCGTTCGGGCAAAGGCCACGTCAGTGGCTTACCTCCGCTCTGTTCCGCTGGCAGACATCTGCCGGGCCGCTACTTGGTCTTCGAGCCAGACTTTTGCGGTCCATTACTGTCTCGAGAGGGAGTCCCGTAGGGACAGTGCTTTCGGACAGGCAGTCCTCCGTAATCTCTTTGAGGTCTGAGCAACTCCTACCCTCCATCCCGGATGTGGGCTACCGGTGGGTGATAATTCAGCGAAGATTCTATCCTTCTGTGCTGCTGAGCTAGAGGGAGCTCATTTTTGTGCTTAGGGTCTCCGGTAGCCTTGAGCTTGGGAGTCCCATAAGTGAGGACTGACTTCCTGCTTGGTCCTGGAGAAAGCGTAGTTACTCACCTGTAACAGGTGTTCTCCAGGAGCAGCAGGAATCAGTCCTCACTACCCTCCCTCCTCCCCTTGGAGTTGCAATCATCTGCTTATGTTCTTTTTTTGCAAATTTTTATGCTGTCTTTTTTAGCTATGTCATCTGACTGGCTAAGATGGCACCCTCGGGCGGGAAGACGACCGCGCATGCGCGCTGCAATTCCCAAAGGCTTTCTTTGAAAGCTGGGGAAAATTGCTCCGCGAGGGCTCCGTCGGCGCCGACGTCACCCATAAGTGAGGACTGATTCCTGCTGCTCCTGGAGAACACCTGTTACAGGTGAGTAACTACGCTTTATCTGCCCATTCAAGCTCGCATACAATATGAATTGATCATGAACACTTTCAAGTGTATGCACAACCTAACTGCTGGCTGCTTGTGGTCGCTCGTACATACACCTCCAGGCATCAGACCAAGAAGAGACCACACCACGAACCTCTTTGAAGTCCCAAAGCACAAAACAATCAGCACACAAGAAACATGCCATTGTACCTTTTCCATATACGGCCCTACCCTATGGAATTCCCTTCCAAGTCAACTAAGAACAGTAGCTGACCTGAAGGACTTCAGGAAGAAACTTAAAACGCACATTTTCCTGGAATGTTATGGGTCAAAATGTTAATTTTCCCCATTACCAAATGCCTTATATACACCAGAATCTGGACCCAAACATCCAAACTGTAAATAGTTCACCCTGTAAATAGTTATCTGTTCAAGGTTTAAATAGACTGTAACTTACTGCTAATTGAAACCATGTTCTATGTAACCATTACACAGTTGCATTTGATGTAAACCGCCTTGATACCACTGAAAGGCATTATATAAAAAATGTTAAATAAATAAATTTCCTGTTATGGTACACTCAAAGCAATTGCTTTAAAGAGACACTGCCTTATCAGAGTTACTGAGAGAGCATGGATTAAAACTGAAATACAGGAAGATAAAGTGATTTGCCTGAGGTCACTCACTGAATCAGTGGCAGAGCTAGGATTAGGACCGAGGGGCACAGATCACTACTGACTTGACATCTGTACCTTCAGTGTTCAGTAATACTGAATCACCAGCAGATGGAAGCAGAGATTCACCCATCAACAGCAATTTCACTATATCGGTAACAGTTGCACAAATATAGCCCACAACTTCCTGCCGTTCTAAGACAATTGCAGCTCACTTTGCCTATTGCCACAGAGTCATAGGAAAACTGGCTGCTGCTACTATTATTACTACTACTGAACATTTGTATAGCGCTACAAGGCGTACGCAGCGCTGCACAGACATATAAAAGACGGTCGCTGCTCATCGGAGTTTACAGTCCTAAAGACAGACAACACAGTAGCTATAGACATGGGATACAGCTAGGGGGAATGGTAGAGAAACACAAAGGACATCAGGTGAGTCAAGATCCAGAAAGGGCAGCGAAGAGGTGAGTTTTCAGCCTGGATTTGAAAAGGGTCAGAGAAGGCTCCTGCTGTACAGACTCAGGTAGTTTGTTCCAGGCATAAGGAGCAGCAAGATAAAAGGAGCAAAGTCTGGAGTTAGCAATAGAAGCGATTTTCCATAAGAGTAGAGTTCCCGAGGAGGGATGTAGGGAGAGATAAGAGAGGAAAGGTAGTGAGGAGCTGCAAAGTGACTGCACTTATAGGTCAGCAGGAGAAGTTTGAACTGGATGTGGAAATGGATAGAGCGCCAATGAAGTGACTTGAGAAGAGGGGTAATATGAGCATGGTGAGACTGGCGGAAGATTAGCCGCGCAGCTGTCCCTGCTAGCTCCTGTTGGAGGCCACCTGACATACCTAGTTTTGACCCAGACACTTGAGATTTCAGTGAAACCTTTGAGTCTCAGGAGACACCTGGGAAATTTCCAGATGCCAGTCTCTCCCCTTCATTTCCCTGCAGGATACCTTGGCATGGAGGAGAAGCCAAAGTACAAGAGAAGTTGAATCGGGAGAAGAGTGGCTCTTCTCTGCTTTCTGTCAACTTCAGCTTTATGCCTTTCCTTCCTGCTCCCTGTATGACAAGAGGGGGAGCAACAGGAGGAAAGAAGTTGAAATAGGAAACAAAGCAGTTCTTTCACTGCTCTGCTCTGTCCAGGACAAGCTGCTCATCTCCTCTCCTGTTCCCTGCATCATAGGAGGGGAGGAGCTACAGTAGTGAGCTGAGTGGCTCTCCTCTATCCTGTCTATTCCAGTCTTAGCCGCCTCCTCTTTTTTTCTGCCCCCTACCTGGGAGGGGAGAGGAGTGACTACAGTAGAAACAGAAGGCTTCTTTGTTTAATAAGATTCATTACATTCTTATATTGACTAGAAGGACTTGGGAGAAGGGGAGCATGCTGATGTTGGGGAAGAGGAAGGGTGCTAGTATAAGGACTGGAGATAGGATGAAGAGTGCTGTGTCATTGCTGGTCAACATTATTGACACCCTTACATTTTAGATATGTTGTGTACAATATCTTGAGAAGTAATTGGAAATATTTCAACTGTATGTCATCATAATATTTTAATAGTATGTTCAAAGGTATACAACAAAAAAAGATGTCTGTGCAACTTAGATGCAGTGTTGTTGTTAAGTGCCATCGAGTTTGCGTCGACTCCTGGCGACCCTCTGGATAGTTGACCTAAACTTTGTTCGGTCTTCAGCGAAGCAACTCATTGTTGACAGAGTGGTATCCATAGCTGTTGTTTTTGTATCAATCCATCTCATTGCTGGCCTTCCTCTTTTACGGTGACCTTCTAACTTCCCAAGCATTATGTCGTTCTCCAACGATCTCTCTTTGCATGATGTGTCCAAAGTTTGAAAGTCAAAGTCTTGTCATCTGAGCTTCTAAGGAAAGCTTAGGTTTGATCTCCTCTAGTACTGACTGGTTTGCAGTAATTTCTGAGAAAAAAAAAAACAGAATGTGACCTGGACAGGATTAATGGCACCCATCAATAGCCTCCAAATGTTTCTTGTAGCCATCTATAGGTTTTGTACTGTGACCTCCTTGCCCCGCCTAGGCAGTTGCCTATAGAAGGGAAAGGGGGCCCTTTCAATGTCCCCTTTTATGTGAGCTCCCAGAGCTAGGGCTTCTGGGAGTTGTAGTTGCTTGTACTGAGTTGTAGTTGTGAATAAATGATTAAGCCGAGGGTTTGAAAGCAACACAGGAAATTTATTTGCCTCCTTGGTTCAAGGAACTTCCATAGAAGCTTGGCACATCATATAAGGTAAGATACTTTTCCTCAAAAGAAAGATAACTTCTGTACAAAACTTTTTCCAGAGTCTCTAATTACCTTTGCTTCCCTCAGCAAGGTAAATATCTCTTCTCGCCACAAATTATCACGTTACAGTCTCTGGCTAGCTTTAGTTTCAAAACAGTGTTCTTTTAAACTGCAACACTTATACTTTAAGTTTTCCTTTTTACTTGGATTATCACAGGTTTTGTTAATTGCTCCAGACACATTCAGAATGCAGTCCTGACGGTCTCATGCATTTTAAAACCACAGCAGCAACTTCATATCAAATCTTCTTAGGCTTGTTTTAACCACAGACATTCAAGCATAATAAGTCTGGGATTTTCTTCAGGTTTACAATCTATAGGTTTTCCTTTACCCTCCAAGATAAAGCACAGTCCATCTCACATTCTGAGAAATCAGATTCAATATCAGCCTCATCTATTTGCATACACTCACAGTCAGACTCTGCAGTCTCCGGACTGGACACAGCTTGGGACAGCGTGGGTTTAATTTCTTCCAGCAGCTTAACAACCTGTTCCCAATGAGACCTCCCTCTTGGCTCAGGGGTGTTATCAGGGCACAGGAAATCCTTATCCCGTAGCAAGCTATTTAGAACTTCTAAAGAATTCAGCTCCTTTCTTTTAACAGCTCTGTTTAACAGCCTTCCCAGAGGTAAACGTCTTTGACCCAGCTCCTCCTGGAAAGTCCCCGTACCTGGGTTATAGACAGCAGTCTCTTCAGGAATAAACCTCCTGCTTTCTAGACCAGCTGTAGCTTTTCTACCACACTGGCTCTGCTCAAGACTCTGTTGCTGACTATGAGGAGAGTCTTCCCTTAAGCTGTCATTAGAGTACCTTTCTCTGGGCTCTCTGCTAGAATCCTTTCTTTCTGTTTCCTTCAGGATTTCTTCCACTTCTGTTTCTCTGCTGTTCTCTTGGTTGTGCTTGCTCCTGATTTCTCTTCCGTTCCCCCTTCCGTCTCTCTCACTTCCTGTTCTCTGGGGCTTAAATGAGTGGGAATGCCATGCACCTTTCCACTCCTCCCTCAGCTGTCTCTCATTACCTCCCTTAGTTGCTATGGTGTTGGGGCGTGGCCTTAGGACAGCAGCTTTAGCTATGCTTTTTTTCTCTCCAGCTGAACTTTTAAAGTCACGGCTCCCTGCACTTTCTTTCTGCCTGGAGGTAAAGGTCTGTGTTTTTTCTATTTCTCCGGGCTCTAGAGCAGATTCGTCACCACAGTACATTTGTCTGCTGGTTCTTCCACTATTCAGATGCGATTTGTTCCAATTCATGAATGTTTCCAAGATTCCTTTTACCAATGGCAGATTTCATCTCTTTCCAAAGGTTCTCGATAGGATTGAGATCAGGACTCATTGTTGGCCAGTTTAAAACAGTCTGTTTTTTCCTTTATAACCATTCTTTTGTACTTTTGGCTGTGTGTTTTGAGTCATTGTCCTGCTGGAAGACCCATGACCTTCGACCCAGACCTAGCTTTCTGACACTAGGTAGCACATTTCACTCCAAAATACCTTGGTAGTCCTCTGACTTCATGATTCCTTTAATACGTTCTAAGCCTCCAGTTCCTGAGGCAGCAAAACAGCTCCACAACATTATGAAACCTCCACAATATTAACCGTAGGAAGGGTGCTTTTTTCCTTATACGTAAGTTTCATTTCTTCACCTGTACAAGTATCGCTGTTCTGCATTGCCAAAGAGCTCAAGTTCGGTTTCATCTGTCCATAGAACATTTTCCCAAAAGGATTGTGGTTTATCAAGGTGGATTTGGGCAAAGATCAAGCATGCCTCTTTATGCCTGTCTTTGAGCAGTGAGGTCCTCCTTTATTTGGTGTTCAGCGTATGGTGCGTGTTGAAACCACAACTCCAAATTGCTCCAGGTCAGCCTCAAGATCTCTGGATGTTGTACATGGTGTTTTTTCAAAAGCTTGCACTAACCTTCAAAGACTTCATGGGATAGAAGGCAGTGTACTATTGTGGATCAGGACCTGGTTAAAAGATAGAAAGCAGAGGGTAGGGCTAAATGGCCAATTTTCCCAATGGAAAAAGGTGAATAGTGGAGAACCCCAGGGATCTGGGCTGGGTCTGCTGCTTATTGACATATTCATAAATGACCTGGAAAAGGGAACAACAAGTGAGGTTATCAAATTTTCTGATGACCCAAAACTAAAGTTGTTAAAACACAAGAGGATTGTGGAAAATTGCAAGAGGATCTTGATACATTGAAAGACTGGGCATCCAAATGGCAGATGAAATTTAAAGTGGGCAAGTGTAAAATTATGCACCTAGGAAAGAACAACCCAAACTATGGTTACACGATGCAAGGTTCCACATTGGGAACCACCACCCAGTAAAAATATTTAGGCATCATCGTGGATATCATGTTAAAACCCTCCGCCCAGTGTGCAGTGGTGGCCAAGAGAGCAAATAGAATGCTAGGTATCATAAGGAAAGGAATGGAAAATAAAACAAAAGATATTATAATGCCTCTATATCGTTCCATGGTGAGACCGCACCTTGAATATTGTTTGCAATTCTGGTCGCTGTATCTTAAAAAGGATATAGCGATTTTAGAAAAGGTTCAGAGAAGAGCCACCAAAATGGTAAAGGGGATGAAAGGATACTCCTATGAAGAAAGGCTAAAAAGGTTAGGGCTCTTTAACCTGGAAAAGAGACGGCTGAGGGGAGATATGATAGAAGTCTATAAATTAATGAACGGAGTGGAACGGGTAAACGTAGATCGATTGTTTTCGTTATCAGAATATAGAAAGACTAGGGGACATGCAATGAAGCTACAGGGTAAACTATTTAAGACTAATAAAAGAAAATATTTTTTTCACTCAACGTGTAATCAAACTCTGGAATTTGTTACCGGAGGATGTAGTAAAGGCTGTTAGTGTAGCTGGGTTTAAAAAAGGTTTGGACAAGTTCCTGGAGGAAAGGTCCATAAACCATTATTAAGAAGGGACCCAGGATATCAATGCTTGAACCAATACAAACATTGTGGAACCTGTGTCCCTTGGGGAAACTGCTAGGTGCGTATGACCTAGATTGGCCACTGTTGGAAACAGAATACTGGGCTTGATGGACCTTGGTCTGACCCAGTATGGCATATCTTATGTTCTTATGAGATTGTGGTAGCTTAGTGGAGGCAAGGGGAGGGTGAAAAAAAAAGCACGTATAAAACATTTTCTCCCTTCCATGATGCAGATTGGCATCATTCATCATGGGGAAGTGTTTGTGCACCTAAATTCCTCGCCCAACACAAATTGGCATTGATGAGAAGGATGCAAGCTAATTCTCCCACCTGCTCCCCATCTCAGAATGGCAATTATCAAAGGGAAGGAGTGTGCACACAAACTTTTTTTTCTGCCTTCTCACCCTCATCTCAGACTGGTAAGGATTAGGTGGGAGAATGCACAAACGTTTTAACCCAGGCTCATACTCTCTCTCTTCCCACTTGCATCCAGACCCAAACCTTCCACCTGTTCACTCTCTTCCCTAATGCTGCCTTGTCCTCTATCATGTCCCCATGGACTGACACAACTTCCTCTTCCTTTTGGCTTATGCAGGTCATGATGTGCTTCATTTTCCTTCTGGCCCACATGGGCTGATGCCAACATCCAGAGCTTTCTGGGGTTTCTTCAGAGATTTGGTGATTTTGGGAACCCATGCAAATTCAGCACACTAGGCCTGTGTCCTGATGGCCCAAGGCCTAGGATGACCCTGGAAGGGGGATAGTGGAGTGGTCCAGTGTGGAAAAGGTGGGAAAGAGTGTGCTTGGATCAGGCTGGGGAGAGCTGAAGTCAGTCTGAGGATTGGGGTTGAAAGGATGCTGAGATCAGGCTGGAAGGAGACAGTGGTGGCGTCAGCCTGGGAAGAGTGGTAGGATCAGGAAGAAAGAGAGAGGAGGGAAAAAGGCAAGAGGTGGAAGGAGGGGAAGAGGGACTGAAAGAGAAGCACCAGAAGAGGTGGAGGAAAGCAGAAGGGAAAAAAAGAGGCAGGAAAGAGGTATGAGGGAGGGGAGAGAGCAGAGTGGGGAGGGAGGAAGGTGAGATAAGGGAGATGAAAGGGGAAGGGGGAGTGTTTGAACAAAAAAGATTGTTCACCACAAATGTTTTATAGGTAACATAGTAACATTGTATATGACGGCAGCTAAAGACCAGTATGATCCATCCAGTCTGCCCAATAAGGTGGCTAGAATGGTTGTACATGCTGCTCTGTGTAAATCACCCCCTTCTATACTTCATTAAGGGTTTTATCCACCGTTCTATGCCAGTCACCCTCTCTATTTGTTGAAGTATAAAAAAATATTTGTTTTCTTTGATTTCATCCTCTTGCTCTAAAGGGATCCACTGTGTCCATCCCATGCCATTTTCAATTCCATCTCTGTTTTTGCCCCTACCACCTCCATCAGGCATCCACCACCCTTTCCATGAAAAAGTATCTCCTGACATTGCTTTGAAGTTTACCTCCTTGTATCTTCATTTTATGCCCTCTAGTTTTGCAGCTTCCACTTCTTTGAAAAAGGTTTGTTTGTTCATTAATACCCTTTAAGTATTTAAAGGTCTGTATCCTATTTCCTCTGTCCCTCCTCTCCTCCAGGGTATACATATTTAGGTCTTCAAATCTCTTCTCATATATCTTCTAGCACAGGTTCCATATCATTTTGGTCACCTTCTTCTGAACCATTCCAAGTCTTTTTATATTCTTTGTGAGATATGGCCTCCAAAACTGAACACAATACTCCAAGTGAGGCCTCACCAACGACTTGTACAGGGGCGTTAATACCTTCTCCTTTCTGTTGGTTATTCCTCTCTGTATGCAACCCAGCATCCTTTTTTCTTTAGCTATTGTCTTGTCACACTGCTTTGCCACCTTGAGATCCTCAGACACCATCACTCCAAGGTTCCTCTCCTAGTCTGTACACACAAGGAAACGTATCCAGTGCCTGCTTGTAGTGATTGTAAACCACTCCGATGCCCTTCACCCTGGGCAGTATATCAAGAAATTGAACAAACATAAACTATCCTTTCATCCCCTATCACATACAGATCCTTTGGATTTCTGTATCACATGTGCATGACTCTGCATTTATTTGCATTAAATTTTAACTGCCAAGCATTCGATCATTCATCCAGTTTTTGTAGATCTTTCCTCATGTTGTCCACTCTCTCAGAGGAGTCCACTCTGTTGCAAATCCTTGTGAGTGATATTACTGAAGGACTGAAAGGAAAGGTTTGCCTTTTTGCAGACGACACAAAGACATTGAACAGTACCGGTCCCAGGACTAATCCCTGAGGCATGCCACTACTCACCTTCCTTTCTCGTGTTGGAGTTCCGTTTACGACCACCATGTCAGTCAACCATTTTCTGTTGCTCAGTTTATCGATAAACCTCCTATGAGGAATGGTATTAAAGGCTTTGCTGAAATCTAGGTAGATAACATCCATCACATGCCCTTGATCCAGTTCTCTAGTCACCCAGTCAAAGAACTCAATCAAATTTGTTTGGCATGATTGTCCTTTGGTAAAACCATGTTGTCTCAGATCATGCAACCCATTGAATTCTAGAAAGTTCACTATAATTTATTTTAGTAGCACCTCCATTACTTCCTCTTTCCGCCACTCCCCCACCCCCCTCCAAGGTAATGCGTACTGGCCTATAGTTTGTCACCTCTTTCCTATTACCACTTTTATGAAGAGGTGTTACATCAACCCTTCTCCAATCCTGTGCATCCTCCCCCATTTCCAAGAATCTATTACACAAATCCTTTAAAGGCCCTGCCAGTACCTCTCTATGCTCGTTTAGTATACTGGGATGTATCCCATTCGGTCCCATGGCCTTGTCCACTTTCAGTTTTGCAAGTTCAAAAACATCATCGTCTGCGAATGATGTGGTATCTACTCCATTCCCATTTGTATATTTGTCAATCATATGTGGTCCTTCTCCAGGATTTTCTTTCATGAATTACAGAACAGAAGAAGTGTTTGTTTAGCATTGCTCCTTTTTCCATGTCATTTTCCAAGAATGTATCCTCAGCACTTTCAAGACTTGCATTTCCACCTCTGGTCTTTGTCTTCTCCCAAATATACCTGAGAAAGCATTGTTACTCACCTGTAACAGGTGATCTCTGGGAAAAGCAGGAATCAGCCTTCACGTATGGTTATGGAGCCCATGGGGGAATGCTCCCCAATGTCCAATTGGAAAGCTTTTGGGAGCACTCCACTGTGTTTGCGCATCTGCCTTCTTGCCTTCCCACATCCTCTCCTCAGTTGAATTTATAGCTGAGAGATAGAGAAAAAAAGTATACCCTACAACTCCTAGGGGAGGAGGGTGAGTTGTGAAGACTGATTCCTTGCTGTTCCCGGAGATCACCTGATACAGGTGAGTAACAATGCGATCTCCAGGAACAAGCAGGAATGCAGTCTTCATGTATGGGCTTCACAAGCTCCCAGGCACCAGACTAAACAGACAACCATGAGGCTAAAGGATGGAGCCAGAGTGGTCCCATCAGACTCAATAACAGCTTGCAAGAGCATGGCTAGAGGAGTCTGGTGTCAGAAGAGTCTGGGATGGAGGATAGGAGTTGAGATTAAGTCCCAAAAAGATGCTGAAGGACCACCTGGCCAAAGACAGCATCCTGACGGGAGTCACTGTCTAGGCAATAGTGAGCAGCAAAGGTGTGAATGGAGGACCAGATAGCTGTTTGACAGATATCTTCGATAGAAAGAGAATGAAGGTTGGCAACAGAGGTTGCCATGGTCCGCACTGTGTGCAGTGACGTGACCATCAAGGGAGAGCCCTACCTGAGTATAGGCAAAAGAAATGCAATCTGCAATCAAGTTGGATAGGGTGTGTTTTGACACTGGACGTCCAAGATGACTTAGATCAAAGGAGACAAATTGAGAGGATTTCCTGAAATTCATGGTTCTGTCCAAGTAGAAAGCCAGAGCACATTTGCAATCTAGGGTGTGTAGCGCTGCTTCAGCTCTGGAGGCATGAGGTCTGGGAAAGAGGACCGGGAGCATCACAAACTGATTAATATGAAAAACTGAAATGTGGATGGATCCAGAGAACCACTTTGCCATGGTGGAAGCAAGTTTACGGAGGATCTGACACTAAGGCCTACAGCTCGCTGATACTGTGGGCAGAGGTGAGGGCGATGAGGAAGATTTATTTATTTATTTATCTGCATTTATATACCGCTTTTCACCGGGTCAAAGCGGTTTAACAAAAAGGGGGGGAGGTACATTAATCAGCTCAACAGTAATGGGTGGGGGGAACCAGCACCAGGGGAGTCAACGTTGATGATCCAGACAAGATAGCGTAGTTACTCACCTGTAACAGGTGTTCTCCAGGGACAGCAGGAATCAGTCCTCACATATGGGTGACGTCGGCGCCGACGGAGCCCTCGTGCGGAGCAATTTTCCCAGCTTTCAAAGAAAGCCTTTGGAAATGCCCTGCGCATGCGTGGTCCCCTTCCCGCCCAAGGGTGCCATCTTGCTCAGTCAGATGACATAGCTAAAAAGATGGCAAAAAATAATAAAAAGCAATAATAGGACTTTAACTCCAGGGGAGGAGGGAGGGTCGTGAGGACTGATCCTGCTGTCCCTGGAGAACACCTGTTACAGGTGAGTAACTACGCTATCTCCAGGAACAAGCAGGAAGTCAGTCCTCACATATGGGACTCCCTAGGTACAGGCTACCGAGAACCTATAGCTGAAAAAGGGGCTCCCTCTAGGTGAGCCGCAACAGCAGCGAGAGAACTTCCTCCAAGAATACATCCCCACGGTAGACTCACACCGGAGGGTCGGAGTTGCCTAAAGCTGGAATAGATTCCGGAGTACCGCCTGACTGAAAATGCTGTCTCGTCAGGACTCCCTGTCCAGGCAGTAATGTGCTGCAAAAGTCTGGCTTGAAGACCAAGTTGCGGCCCGGCAGATCTCTGCCAACAGAACAGAGCGGTGATTAGCTACTGATGCAGCCTTAGCCCTGACACAGTGGGCTGTAATACGACCCTGCAGCTGAAGGTCAGCTGTCCTGTACACCCAGGCAATGCAGTCTGCCACCCA
Source organism: Ichthyophis bannanicus (assembly GCA_033557465.1). Lineage (NCBI taxonomy): Eukaryota > Metazoa > Chordata > Amphibia > Gymnophiona > Ichthyophiidae > Ichthyophis > Ichthyophis bannanicus. The sequence continues at coordinate 80,623,209 of CM066048.1, forward strand.
GGTGGATAACGTGCGCTTGGAGACCGGTACACCCAGTTTACTAGGGTCATAAAAGATGAATAGCTGAGAAGCCCTCCAATGTCCCCGAGTACGCTCCAGGTAGAAGGCGAGCGCCCTCTTACAATCCAGGGTATGCAGAACTGCCTCTGCTCTGTTGGTATGTGGCCTGGGAAAGAAGGTGGGAAGAACCACCTCTTGTTTGAGGTGAAACGAGGAAACCACTTTCGGGAGGAATTTGGGGTGCATGTGGAGCACTACCCTGTTCTTGTAAAACCGTGTGTATGGCCTATCTGACACTAGAGCCTGCAGCTCACTCACATGCCTAGCCGACGTGAGTGCTACCAGGAAGAGCACCTTCCAGGAGAGGAAGCACAGACGGCAAGTTGCCATCGGCTCGAAAGGGGGGGCGAGTAAGTTGCTGCAAGACCACGTTGAGATCCCACTCCGTCGCCAGAGGGCGGATTGGAGGTTTCAGCAGGAGCAGGCCCCTGAGAAACCTGGCTACCAAGGGGTGAGTCTAGAGAGGCTAACCGTCTATCGATGCATGGTTAGCCGACAAGGCACTCAGTTGGACCCTGACGGAGTTAGACTTGAGGCCTAGCTCCAAGAGATGAAGTAGGTACTGTAACACCTTGGGAACCTGAGATGAGAAGGGTTCTACAGCATGTTGGCGACACCACACTTGGAACCTGCGCCATTTACATTCGTAGGATTTTCTGATGGATGGCCTCTGGAGGCTAACAACACTTCTTCTACCCCTTCGGGTAAGAGAAAAGATGCAAGGCCTACCCTCTCAGCAGCCAGGCCAACAAATTGAGGGATCTGGGATTGGGGTGCACTAGGGAACCCTGCTCCTGGGTGAGGAGGTCGGGCTGTACCCCCAAGGGGAGAGGGGTTTCCACCGCCAGTTGAAGAAGAAGTGGGGAACCAAGGCTGTCTGGGCCACCTGGGCGCTACCAGAATCACCCAGGCCTTGTTCCTGCGAATCATGGAGAGTTCGTGCTACCAGAGGCGTAGGCGGAAAAGCGTACAGGAGGCTTCCCGACCAAGGGAGAAGAAACGCATCTGCTGCTACCCTGAGGGGGTGCGGCTGTCTGGAGCAAAACCGGCCCAACTGACGATTCTGTGGACTGGCAAAGAGATCCATGGACGGGAGGCCCCAGTGGTTGAAAATCTTCTGGGCAATCTCCCTGTTCAGTTGCCATTCGTGGGGTTGAAGAACCGTGCTCAGTCTGTCTGCCAGGCAGTTCTCCTGGCTCGGTAAGTAAACTGCATGGCGAGACATGTGTCAAACTGCGAAGGAACAGAGATCCAGAGACTCCTGGCAAAGGATCCGTGAACCTGTGCCGCCCTGTTTGTTCACATAGAACATAGCCACCTGGTTGTCCATCTGTACTCGTACAGACTGGTTGGAGAGGACAGGAGCAAAGGCTTTTAGAGCTAAGCGAATGGCCCGGAGTTCCAACAGGTTGATCTGGAGTGTGGCCTCCTGAGGAGTCCACTGACCTTGAGTGCAAGAGCCCTGACAATGGGTTCCCCAACCCATCAAGGAGGCATCCGTGGTCAGCACCCTGGTATGCACGGGAAACTGGAACGGTATCCCCCGCAGGAGGTTCCCTGATTGTGACCACCACTGCAGGGACTGCACTAAGGGTTTGGATACTGCCACTCTGTCAGACAGGCATCCCGTGGCCTGTGACCACTGGTCCCGCAGGGTCCACTGAGCTGTCCGCATGTGCATGCGTGCGAAAGGAGTAACATGAACCTTGGAGGCCATGTGGCCGAGCAGGCATAAGAACCTCCGTGCTGACACCTGGAGTACTTGACTCACCATGCCCACCTGAGACAGCAGGCGGTCTGCCCTGTCCAGTGGCAAGTAGGCCCTGACCTGCAGGGTATCTAGCTGTGCCCCGATGAATTCCAAGTTCTGGGTGGGGAGCAAAGAAGACTGCGTGATTGATGATGAACCCAGATGCTGAAGCAGAGCAATTGTGCGAGCTGTGGCATGGTGCGCCTCCTGAGCTGACTGGCCCCGTATGAGCCAGTCATCTAGGTAAGGGAACACAAAGATCCCCTGGCTTCTGAGGAAGGCCGCTACCACAGCTAGGTACTTGGTGAAAACCCTTGGAGCGGAAGCTAGACCAAAGGGAAGCACTTTGTATTGAAAGTGGTATCCTCCGACCACAAACCTGAGGTATTGTCTGTGGTCTGGATGTATGAGGATGAGTGTGTAATGTAATGTCGCTATTACCCCACAGCTTGTGCTTGTAGAGTTAAGCGGCCTGATCCCTTCTTCCGGTAGGAAAATAGTGCTTGGGGAAAGCACTGCCTCCTGGGAGTTGTAGTTTTCACCAACCGAAATAAAGAGAGTAGTGGAGCTCGAGTGGTTCAGGCAAATAACAGGATTTTAATTCCCCTCCCAAACGGCTTTTACATAACAGAAAATAAAGAACAGTTGGCCATGTATCTTCTGGCAGGAAATAATATAAGAATGAAACATAAACAGCTTCCTATATCAGCATCACAGTAATCCAACTTAAAGAGCAATTCTCTGTTCCAAAAACCTTTGGTGCTTTTTCTTCTAGCTGCTACCTGCAGCTCTCTCTCTGCACAGCTTAATCCTAGCACACAGGTTTTATCTTCTCAGACACAGATATTGTACAGTCCATTGACTCAACAGGCAGGTATTCTAAAGATGGTTCCGTTTCCATCGGTTCATATTGGTTCTCAGCTGAAAATGTCTGCAATTGACTACAGGGTGTTTCCAAACACACACCTATTACTTCAGCATGAGACTTTTCCCTGCAGCCTTCTGCTACACAAGGTTGGGAATGGCCACAGTATTCAGCACACGTAAAGCCCCACCCTTCTGGGCTAATATCAGAACACTTCTTAAAAACAGCTTTGCTTCTATACCAGTCACTCAGCCTACCTTTTGGCTTTCTTATGGGAAATTCCTTCTGCCCTCCAGGATCAGCTACAGATACAAGCCTTGGAGTTTCTACGTGCACACAAGTCTTCCTTCTTGGTACATTTCCCTTCTGGCTGCCTTTTATATACGGCACCAAACCTGGGCTGCTTGTACCTGGCTCCTTTGCACTGGTTCTCTGCTCATTTCTTCTGCTGATTTCCCTTTCTGAGTCAAAGGTCAGAGAATCTTCTGTTACCATTAGTTCCTCTGAATCCTCACTCCCAAGCCAATCCTCGGCTTCTCGTGACTGCTCTAACGACTGTGTTCTCAGCTGCTCTCCCGGCTGTGCTCTCAGCTGTGCTAACTTCCTTCTTAATGAGCTTCCCTTATATCTCTGGCTTCCTGGGTTTAATCTGACCCCTCCCTCCAGCAGGTGTTCTGCCTCAGCTCGTGACCGATGAGCTGAACTGCAGCAGGGGCATGTTTTCCTCTCCTCTGATCTGCTCTGTTTGTGGTTTCCCTGGAAACCAGGAGCCATGTGCATTTGTTTTCTTTTATCAACTGAAGTTAAATCCTGCGTTTTACCTCTCACTAAGGGATCTGAGGGACCTTCTATACCACATATCCCCCCCCCCCCCTTAAGATATTACGGGCTGCCGTATATTTTAACGGACAGCACGTAATCCTGGATAGTGCGTCTGCATTACCATGGAATTTGCCCGCCCTATGCTGCACCACAAAGTCATATGCTTGCAATGCCATGTGCCACCTAGTTAACCTGGCATTGGCATTTTTCATATGATTAAGCCATTTTAAAGGCGCGTGGTCTGTGACTAAACAAAATTTTCGTCCTATAAGATAAAATCTTAACGTTTCCACTGCCCATTTGATTCCGAGGCATTCTCTCTCTACAGTGGAGTATTTTTGTTCTGCCTTAGACAATTTTCTGCTAAGGTAGGTAACTGGGTGTTCTACCCCCTCATATACATGGGACATTACGGCCCCCAACCCAGTCTCCGAGGTGTCCGGTTGTACTATAAATGGCAATTTGAAGTTAACCCCTCTAAGCACCGGGGCCCTACACAACTTCTCCTTTAAAGATACAAATACCCTCTCTTTCTCCAGGACCAAGCAGGAAGTCAGTCCTCACTTATGGGTGACGTCGGCGCCGACGGAGCCCTCGCGGAGCAATTTTCCCCCAGCTTTCAAAGAAAGCCTTTGGGAATTGCAGCGCGCATGCGCGGTCGTCTTCCCGCCCGAGGGTGCCATCTTAGCCAGTCTTCTTTTTTCCGCGGAGCCCTACAGACGTCCCCGTCTTGTCCCCGCGAAAAAGTCGATTTTCTTCTTTATTTTATCCTTTTTTCCTTCGGTTCGACGCCGATCTTTTTCCCGCCCGGACTCGCAACGCCGGTCACGAGTCCTCTTACTTTTTTCGGTTTTTCTGACTTAGTCAGCTTTCGTTTTCGGTTTTTCCCTGGCAGCCCGGTCCTTTGACCTCGCAGGGGCCCTTTTTCCCCCGATGGCTGCCAGTGGGTTTAAGCGGTGTGGTCGGTGTGTGACCGAAATATGTCACTAACTGACACACACGACTTTTGCCTCCGCTGCCTGGGCCCGGATCATGAGGAACTGATCTGTGGGCCCTGCAGCAAAATGTCCTCAAAGGCGTTGAGGAGTCGGCGGCATCAGCGTGAGAGAAACTTCGCTGACCCCAGCCGTACCCGGACCTCGTCGGAGGCCTCCGCGTCGAAAGGCTCCAGCTCGGACCGTCGCCGGAGTTCCTCCGACCGGGGTTCTCCCTCCGGGGACCATCGTCGGAAGGCGAAACCCGCGAGGGCGGCGTCGGTGGACGCTCCTGGTTCCGCGAGGGCCAGGTCGCATAGCCCCGACAGCCGCCCCGGGTCCTTGGAGAAGGAACACATCCCGAAGCGACCTCGCCTGGAGTCGGAGATGCCTGCCCGGGTAAGTCCTGTGGTCCTTCTGGACTCGCCTCCGCGACAGCTGACGTCGGGCCCGACGCCGTCGGGGCCCGAGTCGGGGGCTGCTGGGTCACCTGAGCTCGGACTCAGGTTGACGGCCTTGGAGAGCAGACTGTCTGCCTTCATGGACCAGCAGAGGGCACTGCTCGCTGGCTTCGCTGGCGCCGCTGCCCCGACCGCCGGGACGTCGACGTCCAAGTCGACCCCGGAGACCGAGTCGATCCTCGGTCGAGGTCACCCTCGGCCTCCCGTTCGGGACCGAGGTCGCCGACGCCGACTCCCTCGGCGTCGGGGCGGCTGGCGCCGCGCCCTGCCCGGGCCGACCCCACCGAGTCCTCGTCGGAGTCGGTCTGGGAGTCTGAAGAGGAAGAGTCGCCTGATTCTTTCCAGACTCGGTGTGTCCCATCGGACTCACCGGAGTCCGAGCCTTGGAAGCAGTCCCCCCCGGAGGATGCCCGGTTCTCGGACTTCGTTAGGGATATGGCCAAGGCTTTGGCCTTCCCTGCGGATCCCGAGGAGGAGCCTCGAGCCGAAGAGCTCGACGCCCTCCAGTATGACTCTCCCGCGAGGGAACACTTTACTGTACCGGTTCCTCCTATGCTGGAACGACTACTCTTCCGCATGTGGGAGAGTCTGGCCTCCTCGCCGGTCCTGAGCAAGCGGGTCGATTCTATCTATCGAGTCCGCAAGAGCCCTGGCTTTCAAAAGGCACAGCTGCCACACCATTCCATGGTAGTGGAATCGGCCATGCATCGTCTTAAGAGCCAGAAGATGCACTCCTCGGTGCCTCCTGGAAGGGAGGCCCGTAACCTGGATGGCCTTGGCAAGAAGTGTTTCCAGGGCTCTATGCTCGCATGTCGTGTCCAGACTTACCAGCTATACATGGGCATGTATCTCCGGGATCTGGCTAAAGAGCTAGCCGGGTTCTCCGCTGGTCTGTCCGAGGAACCCTTGCGGAGGTTCCTAGCCTTGTCCACTGGCATTCGGGAATGCTCAAAGTTCATGTCCCGAGCAGCCTATGATGGCTTTGAAGCATCGGCTCGAGTGGCCGCAGCCGGCATCGGTGCCCGCCGACAGGCTTGGCTTCAGTCGTCAGACCTTGAGCCCTGGGTGCAGGACAAGTTGGTCGATGTCCCCTGCCGAGGCGAAAACCTCTTTGGCAAGCCCATGGCGGAAAAGGCTGCGCAAATTGAGACTGAGACTCTCACCAGGACCAGGCTTTCTAGGAAGACCTCCGCCCCTTCCCAGAAAAAGAAGGGCTCGGGGAAAAAGTCCTTTTACCCGAGGAAGGCGGCTGCCTACAAACAATACCCCCATTATCAGGCCCCTGCAGCTCCCCAACAGGGCCAGCAGGCCAAGGGACGGGGTAACGGGTCCCGTAGGCAGCAAGCCCCCAAGCCTGCACCACCAGCCCCTGCTCAGCAGGGTGGGGGTTTTTGACTCACACAGCATAGCCTTTCCCCCCCCGCTGGTTCCTCCCAGCACCGGAGGCCGGCTGGTTCACTTCGCCCACAGGTGGTCCAGCATCACCGCAGATGCCTGGGTGCTTCAAGTCGTGCGAGAAGGCTATCTTCTCCACTTCCACCAGGTTCCTCCCTCCTATTTTCCGGGAGAACCTCCGCGACCCCCTCTGCACAGGGAATTACTCCTTCAGGAGTTAGCAGGTCTTCTGCAGGAACAGGCGGTGGAACCGGTGCCACACCACCTGAGAGGTCAAGGCTTTTATTCCAGGTATTTTCTGATATCAAAGAGAACAGGGGGCCTCAGACCCATCCTGGACTTGCGCAACCTCAACAAGTTCCTTGTGCGGGAGAAGTTCAAGATGCTTACCCTTGGAATCCTTCTGCCCTACCTCCAGCAGGGAGATTGGCTATGCTCCTTGGATCTAAAGGATGCCTACACGCACATCCTCATCCACCCAAGCCACCGCCAATACCTAAGGTTTGTGGTGGCAGGAAATCATTACCAGTACAGAGTACTGCCCTTTGGCCTGTCCTCCGCACCGCGAGTCTTCACAAAATGTCTCGCGGTCGTGGCGGCCCATCTCCGGCTTCACGGCCTCTATGTCTTTCCGTACCTCGACGACTGGCTCATCAGAGCAGCGTCCGCTCGGGAGGTCACCGACGCCACGCGCCGCACGGTGACTCTTCTGCAGCACTTGGGCTTTGTTATAAACTTCGCAAAGTCCACTTTGCTCCCCTCACAGGATCTCGAGTTCATCGGCGCAAGACTGCACACTCCTCAGGCGCGAGCATACCTACCGCTCGACAGGACTCAACGGCTCATGGACCTAGCCGACCGCTTTCGCAGCCAGCCCCTGGTCTCCGCCAGGCGCTTCCTGAGACTACTCGGCCATATGGCTTCCACCGTCCATGTGACCCCCAATGCCCGCCTGAATATGCGGTCTGCTCAATGGTGTCTCCGCCAGCAGTGGCGACAAGCCACAGGCGGCCTAGCAGACCTAGTGCGCGTCTCCGAGCCGCTGATCTCGTCTCTCCGGTGGTGGCTCCGACAGCCGAACCTGATATTCGGAATGCCTTTCCAGTCACCTCAGCCGACCCGGGTGCTGACCACCGATGCATCCCTCCTGGGCTGGGGAGCACATTGCCAAGAGGCACGTACTCAGGGCCTCTGGACCACGTGGGAGTCTGCTCAGCAGATCAACTTCCTGGAGCTCAGGGCGATCCGCCTAGCTCTCAGGGCCTTCTCCCACCTGACTTCCCACCAGTCCGTCCTTGTCCAGACGGACAATCAAGTTGCCATGTTCTACGTGAACAAGCAGGGGGGCACGGGCTCCTTCCTCCTCTGCCGGGAGGCACAGAAGCTCTGCTCTTGGGCCGTCAGTCACGGCATTCTCCTCAAGGCAGTTTATCTCCCGGGCCAAGAAAATTGCCTTGCGGACAAACTCAGCAGGGTCCTCCAGCCGCACGAGTGGCGTCTGGATCCCTTGGTAGTTCAGAAGCTCTTCCTCAAGTGGGGCCTCCCCACGGTGGATCTCTTTGCCAGTCCTCACAACCGGCAGCTTCCTCGCTTCTGCTCTCGTCAGCCACACCCCCTTCGGGTTGCGGCGGATGCTTTTCTGATCTCATGGTCGGGGAGCCTTCTGTACGCTTTCCCTCCCATCCCGCTAGTCTCTCGGACTCTTTTCAAGGTTCTCCGAGACAAAGCCTTCATGATCCTGGTGGCCCCTCGCTGGCCCAGGCAGCCGTGGTTTCCGCTCCTACTGCAACTAGCGGTGGAGGATCCAATCCCTCTGGGGGTACAACCGGATCTCCTCACTCAGGATCAGGGGTCCCTACTGCACCCCAACCTCAGGTCTCTCAACCTCATGGCCTGGCTGCTGAGAGGGTAGTCCTTGCTCCCCTTCTCCTGCCGGCGGAGGTGGAGGAGGTCGTCTTGGCTTCGCGACGGCCTTCTACCCGCAAATGCTACGCCCTTAAATGGCGTCGCTTTGCAGTCTGGTGTACCCAACAGTCTCAGGATCCCTTCTCCTGCCCGGTGTCGGTGATCTTGCAGTACTTGCTACACCTCTCTAATCTAGGACTTAAGTCCAACTCCGTCAAAGTTCACCTCAGTGCTCTTTCGGCACATCATGTGCCGGTGGACGGTAGACCTCTCTCAAGCGACCCTCTCGTAGCGAGGTTTCTCCGAGGTCTCCTTCTACTTAAACCACCTCTGCGCCCGCCAGCGCCTGACTGGGACCTGAATGTGGTTTTGCAGCGGATCACCTGTCCGCCTTTTGAACCTATGGCTACCTGTTCTCTCCGTTTTCTGTCTTGGAAAACACTGTTCTTGATAGCCCTCACTTCCGCTCGACGCGTAAGTGAATTGCAGGCCCTCGTGTCTGATCCCCCTTACACTAGGTTCTACAAGAATAGGGTAGTCCTACGGACTCACCCAAAATTTCTGCCTAAAGTGGTCTCCCCTTTTCACATCAATCAGGAGGTGGTACTTCCAACCTTCTTTCCCAGACCACACTCCAGCCGAGCTGAAACGGTCCTCCATACCCTGGACTGTAGAAGGGCATTGAACTTCTACCTTGACCGTACGCGGGAGCACCGTAAAGCTGCTCAGCTTTTTGTGTCTTTTGACCCCAATAAATTGGGGCTCCCGGTCTCCAAGCGTACTCTGTCCATCTGGGTTGCGGACTGTATCTCTTGGGCTTATGGGGCAGCCGGACTCTCCTTAGAAAGTCGAGTCACGGCTCATTGCGTTCGGGCAAAGGCTACGTCAGTGTCTTACCTCCGCTCTGTTCCGCTGGCAGACATCTGCCGGGCCGCTACTTGGTCTTCGAGCCAGACTTTTGCGGTCCATTACTGTCTCAAGAGGGAGTCCCGTAGGGACAGTGCTTTCGGACAGGCAGTCCTCCGTAATCTCTTTGAGGTCTGAGCAACTCCTACCCTCCATCCCGGATGTGGGCTACCGGTGGGTGATAATTCAGCGAAGATTCTATCCTTCTGTGCTGCTCAGCTAGAGGGAGCTCATTTTTGTGCTTAGGGTCTCCGGTAGCCTTGAGCTTGGGAGTCCCATAAGTGAGGACTGACTTCCTGCTTGGTCCTGGAGAAAGCGTAGTTACTCACCTGTAACAGGTGTTCTCCAGGAGCAGCAGGAATCAGTCCTCACTACCCTCCCTCCTCCCCTTGGAGTTGCAATCGTCTGCTTATGTTCTTTTTGCAAATTTTTATGCTGTCTTTTTTAGCTATGTCATCTGACTGGCTAAGATGGCACCCTCGGGCGGGAAGACGACCGCGCATGCGCGCTGCAATTCCCAAAGGCTTTCTTTGAAAGCTGGGGGAAAATTGCTCCGCGAGGGCTCCGTCGGCGCCGACGTCACCCATAAGTGAGGACTGATTCCTGCTGCTCCTGGAGAACACCTGTTACAGGTGAGTAACTACGCTGCCTCTGGAGTCCATTTTATATTGTTTGGGGCATTCTTTCGGAGCATTTCTGTGAATAGGGTACTCTCTTCAGCAAATCTCGGAATGAATCTGCGATAATACCCCAGAAGGCCTAAAAATCCCCGCATCTGTCTTTTATTTCTCGGTTGGGGAAAGTTTTTTTCACGCTATCTATTTTACTAGCCAATGGTTTCACCATCCCTCCTCCCACCATATGGCCTAAATACTTCACCTCTTTACTGGCAAAGAGGCACTTCCCAGGGTTTAGAGTTAAACCCGCTCTCCTTAGGGCTTGGAGGACGGCCTCTATTCGGGGCAGATGTTGAGCCCAAGTGGTGCTATAGACAATAACATCGTCCATATAGGCCATTGCATAGTCATGGTGGGGTCAGAGAACTTGGTCAATAAGCCTCTGGCAGGTGGCAGCTGCCCCGTGGAGACCAAATGGCATGCGTTTAAACTGAAACAGACCCACCGGGGTGCTGAAGGCTGTTTTAGGCTTTGATTCTCTGGTCAAAGGTATTTGCCAGTATCCTTTCGTAAGGTCTAAGATGGTTAAATACCTTGCCTGGCCTAATCTATCCAATAAGTCCTCAATTCGAGGCATAGGATACGCGTCAAATTGAGAGATGTTATTAACTTGCTGGAAATCTATACAGAAGCGTAAACCTCTGTCTGGTTTAGGCACCAAGACTATTGGGCTTGACCATGGGCTCTTAGATTCCTCTATTATGCCCATTTTTATCATATCCTTTACTTGCGATAAGATCTCCTTTTTCTTGGCTTCTGGCAAGCGGTAAGGCCGTTGCCTGATTATCTTTCCTGGCGTGGTGATAATCTCATGAGCAACTATATTAGTCTCTCCTGGTACCGTTGTCAGAACATCTGCAAATTTGCCCAATAATTTACCCAGCTCTTGTCGCTGCTGTGGCGACAATTCAGCACCTATACGAGGTTCTGGATTTTCTCTCCAGTCTGCTGGCTGTGGTCCTAAATCTTCTTCCTTTCTTTCTTCAGAGATGGCTGCTAGGCCTCTCATCTCCCCTGCACCAGTAGACTCAAATCCCCCCTCCCCCTGACTCGTGGGGGTCAGTGAAGATACCTCTTCTACCTCAGGGAAGCCTACTCGCTCACACACAAGTTGAGCGATTCTATCGCCTGTCTTCACTCTGAAGTCTTCCTTACTAAAATTAAACAGCAGGACCTTTACTACTCCACGGTAGTCAGGGTCTATGACTCCCGCCCCTACGTCCAGGAAATATTTAGTAGCTAGACTGGATCTGGGAGCTATGCGCCCATAACATCCTGGAGGAAGCTGTATCTTTACCCCCGTATCTAGTAGGGCTTTCCCTCCTCGTGGCACTATCCCATCCTCCGCACTAAATAAATCGTAGCCTGCGGCAGCTTCTGAAGCTCGCCATGGGCCTTGGGCCTTGGGCCTGAGCGGAGACCTTACAATATCTCAAAACAAATTTTTGTTTTCCCAGGGGTGCTTTGCCTACTTGCGACTTGGACTGGGGACTAACTTTACTTGGCTTGCCTAATAAAGGAGCAGGGATCTTGGTTGCAATGGCTTCTACTTTAGGGATATCCTGTGGCTCTTTCCTTACGGCTAGGGTTTCTGCCTTGGGTGGAGTGGCTGCTAAAGCTGTTTTCGCCCTAATGCCCTTCTCTATTCCTTGGCTGAAAGAAGGCCAATCTCTTCCGAGGATGATATCCTGCGGAAGGCGTGGTACCACTGCCACCAATACTTCCTTTTCGGTGCCCAACCCTTTTATTGATAGTTTATACACTGGGTAGTATGAGGCTGCCCCATGTACACATCTTATCTTGACACGCCCCACTGCTTGACTCGGTGCTGAAGGCAGATGGGCTTCGATGGCCTGCCAGAGCTTTTGGGAAACCATGCTCTGGTCAGCACCGGAGTCAAGCAGTGCCTGGGCCTCAACACCTTCTACTTGTACTTGAAGCACAAATCCCTCACGTGTTTGTTTTACACCCCCAGACACTAGCGCTGTGCGCAGCGCACAATCCCTACGATAATGTCCCCATTCGCCATAATTGAAACACTTCCCTTTTTTAACAGGTACAACATTATTGACATTAGGTATCTTATTCCTTGTAAACTTTTCTCATCTTTTAAAGTAGGAGGTTTTTATCTCCTTCAGAGCTTCTGGTTTTGAGGCCCTAGCCAATTCGGCTTCAAAATACTGCTCTGTGAGGCTCGCTGCTTCCTCCATAGTTTTACAACTTTGGAGCATCAGAAAGGTTTTTACATCAGCTGGTACCGCATTCATGTACTGCTCTAGTATAATTGTGTCTAATACATCCTCTAGAGACTTTTGTCCTGGATTAAGCCACTTCCATGCTAAGCCTTTTATTCTATGGAACAGCATTTTAGGGGTTTCATTGGGCTTTAACTTAGCCTCCCTGAACATGCGTTTATAGAATAAAGGGGCTAATCCTAGTCTGTCTTTGACAGCTTCTGTAACTTTATTATAATTAGATGCTAGTGTAGCAGGCATAGATTTATAAGCCGCTAGGGCTTCTCCTGAGAGCGACATGGCGAATCACACCGCCCATTGCTCCTCAGGCAATTTAATAGCCTCTGCAATGCGTTCAAACGCTTCTATGAAATCATCTAAGTTATCAGTATGAGTAAACTGTCCCAGCGCCATAGCGCTACCATGTGGCAGTCCTACCCCCTGGTTAAATGAGGGTACAGGTGATTCCGGCTCTCTTTGCTTCTTGAGAAGTGCCTCCATTAACTCCATAAGAGGTTTCTGCTGCGAACAGATGGCAGCTGTAGTCTGTTCCTGGGAGTGGCGTGTCAGCTCTAGTTGTTTGTCCCACTGGCTTGACATCCACCTGAGCAACTCTTGTGGGTCCATCATGGAATCAGCTGTTCCTACAAGAAAACAAGCAACACAAAACACACCAAGTGCGGTCCAACAACACCAAAAAAAAAAAAAAAACTTTTTCTTTCTTTCTTTTTTTTTTTCAATGGATTTCTGCTGTGGCAGATCAATTGCTCCCTTTCTCCTTAATTATCCTCCCACACCTGTGCCCAGCTACCGTTACCTCGGCACAGTGCAGAGTTCAGCACTGAGAAAGTAGCCTTCAGTCCCACTGACCGGTTGTCAGGCGATTCTGGATCCCTCTGCTCAGCAGTTTTCCTTGCCTGGTAGTGATGTCTTTTCCTTTTTACAAATGTCCTTTGTAATCCATGCAAAAATCTGCAAAACTACGCCAACCTGTAATGTCGCTATTACCCCACAGCTTGTTCTTGTAGAGTTAAGCGGCCTGATCCCTTCTTCCGGTAGGAAAATAGTGCTTGGGGAAAGCACTGCCTCCTGGGAGTTGTAGTTTTCACCAACCGAAATAAAGAGAGTAGTGGAGCTCGAGTGGTTCAGGCAAATAACAGGATTTTAATTCCCCTCCCAAACGGCTTTTACATAACAGAAAATAAAGAACAGTTGGCCATGTATCTTCTGGCAGGAAATAATATAAGAATGAAACATAAACAGCTTCCTATATCAGCATCACAGTAATCCAACTTAAAGAGCAATTCTCTGTTCCAAAAACCTTTGGTGCTTTTTCTTCTAGCTGCTACCTGCAGCTCTCTCTCTGCACAGCTTAATCCTAGCACACAGTTTTTATCTTCTCAGACACAGATATTGTACAGTCCATTGACTCAACAGGCAGGTATTCTAAAGATGGTTCCGTTTCCATCGGTTCATATTGGTTCTCAGCTGAAAATGTCTGCAATTGACTACAGGGTGTTTCCAAACACACACCTATTACTTCAGCATGAGACTTTTCCCTGCAGCCTTCTGCTACACAAGGTTGGGAATGGCCACAGTATTCAGCACACGTAAAGCCCCACCCTTCTGGGCTAATATCAGAACACTTCTTAAAAACAGCTTTGCTTCTATACCAGTCACTCAGCCTACCTTTTGGCTTTCTTATGGGAAATTCCTTCTGCCCTCCAGGATCAGCTACAGATACAAGCCTTGGAGTTTCTACATGCACACAAGTCTGCCTTCTTGGTACATTTCCCTTCTGGCTGCCTTTTTATATACGGCATCAAACCTGGGCTGCTTGTACCCGGCTTCTTTGCACTGGTTTTCTGCTCGTTTCTTCTGCTGATTTCCCTTTCTGAGTCAAAGGTCAGAGAATCTTCTGTTACCATTAGTTCCTCTGAATCCTCACTCCCAAGCCAATCCTCTGCTTCTCGTGACTGCTCTAACGACTGTGTTCTCAGCTGCTCTCCCGGCTGTGCTCTCAGCTGTGCTAACTTCCTTCTTAATGAGCTTCCCTTATATCTCTGGCTTCCTGGGTTTAATCTGACCCCTCCCTCCAGCAGGTGTTCTGCCTCAGCTCGTGACCGATGAGCTGAACTGCAGCAGGGGCGTGTTTTCCTCTCCTCTGATCTGCTCTGTTTGTGGTTTCCCTGGAAACCAGGAGCCATGTGCATTTGTTTTCTTTTATCAACTGAAGTTAAATCCTGCGTTTTACCTCTCACTAAGGGATCTGAGGGACCTTCTACACCACAGTAAGCATCCTTTAGGTCCAAGGAGTATAGCCAGTCTTCCTGCTTGGAGGTAAGGCAGAAGTATCCCAAGTGAAAGCATCTTGAACTTTTCCTTTACCAAGAACTTGTTGAGATTTCGCAGGTCTAGGATGGGGCGAAGGCCTCCTTGTCTTTTTGGTATCAGGAAATACCTGGAGTAAAAGCCTTTCCCCTGCAGGTGGTGGGGCACCGGTTCCACCGCCTGATCCTTGAGAAGACCAGCCAACTCCTGCAAGAGGAGGTTCCTGTGAAAGAGGGATCTGAGATGCTCTCCTGGGAAATAGGAGGTAGGTACTTGGCTGAAATGGAGAAGATAGCCGTCTTGGACTATCCTTAGAACCCAAGTATCGGATCTAATGGCTGGCCACCTGTGGGCGTACAGGGACAGCTGACCTCCTGTGCAGGGCCAAACACATGGTGGGAGAGGAGCTATGCAGAGAGAGTCAGAAACCCCCTCCCTACTGGGCAGGAGCAGGAGCTGGAGGCTTGGGGGTTTGAGGCTTACGAGGGCTATTCCCCAATCCCCTGGCCTGCTGCCCCTGCTGGGGAGGCCTGGTAAGTGGGGTAGTTTCTGTAAGCCTGTCCCTTCCTTGGGTAAAAGGGATTTTTCCACGAGGTCTTCTTCCTGTGAGAAGGAGCAGATGTCTTCTTCGACAGCCTTGTCTGGGTCAAGTACTCGGACTAGAGTTCTGCAGCCTTCTCAGTCATGGGTTTGCCGAAGAGGTTATCTCCTCGGCAGGGGACATCGACCAACTTGTCCTGTACCCATGGCACCGATGCCGGTTGCGGCTACCCGGGCCGAAGCCTCAAAGCTGTCGTAGGCTGCTCAAGACAAACTTCGAGCACTCTCTGATCTCGGTGGACAGGGCCTTGAAGTGCTGCAAGGGTTCCTCGGAGAGGCCAGCAGAGAACCCGGCAATCTCCTTTGCCAGGTCTCTTAAGTACATGCCCATGTACAGCTGGTAGGTCTGGACACAGCATGACAGCATCAAGCCCTGGAAGCACTTTCTGCCGAGGGCATCCAGGTTCTGGGCCTCCCAGCGGGGAGGCACCAAGGAGTGCGTCTTTTGGCTCTTGAGCCTTTGCATGGCGAATTCCACAACCATGGAGTTGTGCGGCAGCTGTGCCTTTTGGAACCCGGGGCTCTTATGGACTCGATAAATGGAATCGACCCATCTGCGGAGGACCGGCACCGAGGCTGGGGGACTCCCACATGCAGAGCATCAACCATTCCAGCATCGGAGGCACCGGTACAGTAAGGGCCTCCTTTGGAGGAGAGTCATACTGGAGGGCATCAAGCTCCTCGGCTCGAGGTTCCTCCTCGGCATCTGCAGGGGAAGCAAAAGCCTTGGCCATATCCCTCACAAAGTCCGAGAACCTGGTGTCCTCCGGGGCGACCGTCTCCAAGGTTCTGAACCTGGGGAGTCCGATGGGATGTACCGGGTCCGGTGGGTATCACACGAGTCTTCCTCCTCCGTCTCCCAAGCTGAGCCCTCCGAGGAGGACTCAATGGGCTCCGGCCTCGAGGGCTTTGAGCGTGTCCTTCCCGATGCCGATGGCCCTGGCAACGACGACCTCGGTCCTGAATGGGAGGTCGAAGGAGACCTTGGCCGAGGATCGACTCGAGCCTGCATGGACTCGAGGATCGGCTCTGCCTCCGGGGTCGACTTAGACGTCGAGGTCCCGGTGGTCGGGGTGGATACACGGGTGAGACCGGCTATCAGCGCCTGCTGCTGGTCCATGAAGGCAGTCACACTGCTCTCCAAGGCCGCCAACCTGAGACCCAGCTCAGAAGGCTCCGCAGCCCCCGGCTCGGTTCCCGACGCCTGTACTCCCAGAGGAGAGTCCACGAGGACAACAGGCATTACCTTGTCCGACGCCTCCGGCTCCGTAAGACGTATTTTAGCAGGCCTCTCCGACTCAGCGAACCCGGGGCGGCATTCGGCACTCCGCGACCTGGAACCCGAGGGCCCCGGCCGATTGGAGTCCTCCAGAGACGCAGCCCTCATGGGCTTCTTCTTATGGTGCTCCTGGGTGGGAGACCCCCTTTCAGAAGACCCCCAACGGTGCTTGGGTTCAGAGTCCTGAGATGTCGAGGCTTCTGACGAGGTCCTGGCCCGGACGGATCCAGACTCGGAGAAAATAGTCTCGTGCTGGTGCTGCCTGCTCCTCAGTGCTTTGGAGGACATCTTGCCACATGGACCGCAGACCACCGGGTCATGGTCGGGTCCGAGGCAGCGGAAGCAGCAGTCATGGGTGTCGGTGAGGGACATAAGTTTTTTATACCGATCACACTTCTTGAACCCGCTGGCAGCCATCGGGGGGGGGGGGGGGGGGGAAAGGCCCCTGCGAGATTGAAAGACCGGGCTGCCAGTTAAAAGAAAAAGAGTGCGAATGCTAGTCACTAAGGACAAAAACGAAAAGGTTAGTCGGACTCGATACCGGTGTACCGAGCCGAGGCAGGAAGGGGAACCGGCGTCAAACCGGTACCAAAAATGGTAGAAATAGTCAAAAAACAATCAACTTTTTCCGAGGAAACTGGGACAACAGCTGTCAGGCTCTGCAGAAAAAAGAAGACTGAGCAAGATAGCATCCTTGGGTGGGAAGGGGACCGCGCATGCGCAAGGCATTCCCAAAGGCTTTCTTTGAAAGTTGGGGGAATTACTCCGCACGAGGGCTCCGTCGGCACCGACGTCACCCATATGTGAGGACTGACTTCCTGCTTGTTCCTGGAGAAAAGTAACAGTACTTGACTTTGACGCAAGACTCTCAATTGGTAGTGGGATTCCTCCAGATTCAGTCTGGTTGGGAGACTACCAAGGGCCGGCAGTTAGTGAGAGATGACCATCTCAGGTCCAAGATATTCATGAAACAGGTGGGTTTTTAATTGCTTCCTGAATGAGGAGAGGTCTTTGTTGTTTCGGATCAGATTGGGAAAGGAGTTCCAGAGGGAGGGTGCATATAGTTCAAATGCTCTATTACAGATGACTTTCCAAGAGAGGAATTTCAGAGAAGTGGTATCTAAAGGCTCAAAGGGAGGCTTAGAAGCTGCACTAGGACCACATCAAGGGACCATGCCACCAATGGAGGTCTAATCGGTGGACTGGACAGCAGAAGACCCCACATGAAGCATTGCACCAAGGGGTGCAAGGAAATGTGCTGCCTGTCTGCCAGCCTATGGTAGGCTGTAAAGGCACTAAGATGCACCCAGACTGAGTTAGTCTTGTTGTATATAAGTGGAGGAAATACTGTAAAAGAAATTCCACTGAGCAGGCATAAGTGTCAATGTGTTTCAGGGAGCACGAGAAGGTGAACCATTGCCATTTGAAGGCATAAGAACGTCTGATAGACTGCTTGTGTGTTGCAAGTAAAATGTCTTTGACCTGTTAAGGAAGGTCGAAGTCTTCAAACATTATGTTCTCAGCAGCTATGCCGTGAGGAGGAGGGTTCAAGGAATGGGATGGAGGAGCATTCCATGTTCCTGAGAGAGGAGGTTTGTTGCCCCTATCAGTCTGTAACTTGAGCAGGGTTTTGGGTATTAGGTGGGTAGGTGGGAATGCATAAAGCAGGCCCCAGCTGCAGTAGAGAAGAAAGGCATCCTTTGCCTGATTGTGAAGGGAGGGAAGCCTTGAGCAGAACAGCGGCAGTCATGCAGTCTCCTCTGTGGCGAAGAGATCTATTCTGGGGGTCCCCCATAGGTGGAGGATCCAGGCGGCTATCTCCTGATTTAGAGTCCACTCTTGTAGATGCAGGATGTGGCTGAGCCTATCCGCCAAGAGGTTGAGTTCACCGGAAAAATACACCGCCCTGAGATGGTTGTAGTGTGCAATGGAGAAGAACCAGAGACTAAGGGCTTCTTGGCAGAGGGGATAAGAGCCCATTCCTCCCTGCTTGTTCACACAGAACCACCTTGTTGTCCGTCTGGACTAAAACCTGTTTGCCTGAATGTTGGGGTTGAAAAACTCGAAGGGCATTCATGAGAGCATGAAGCTTGAGAAGATTGATCTGCATCTGGGATTCCTGTTGTGTCCACTGTCCTTGTGTAGTGAGACTATCCAAATGTGCACTCCACCCTAGTTTGGAAGCATCCATCATTAGGGTACATTGAGGTAGAGGCATCCAAAAAGATGACCATCCGAGTAGGTTTTGAGAGGTGCACCACCACTGAAGGAAGTTGACCAGAGGAGGTGTGATGCAAATCTTGTTGGAAAGACTCTCATTTGCTTGGGTCCATTGAGCCTATCACATGTGTAGCAGGGCATATGGGCCGATATGGACCATGGAGGCCATGTGATCCAGAAGGCTCAGCATCTCTCAAATGGTGACCACTGTCTGACTTTTTTATAGTGTGGGCCAGCTTGATGAGACAGACAGAGTGATTCTGTGAGAGGAAAGCTCGGGCCTGACATGTGTCTAGAAGTACTCTGATGAATTTGAGCTGCTGGGATGGCACTAGATGGGATTTGGGGAAGTTTAGAACAAAACCCAGACTTTGGAGCACCATGACCTAGTCCTTAGTGGAACACCAGATCTGGTGCAAGAGATAAGGGTGTTGGGGCCACTTGGCAATGAAGGAGGGATGGTAAGGAAATCCACAGTACTACTTTTTAACTTTCGAAAGGGAGACTATGACAAAATTAGGAAAATAGTTAAGAAAACATCTAAAAAGGAGCAGTTGCAAAGGTTAAAGACTTAAATCAAGCTTGAGTGTTGTTAAAAATATTCAACGCTTTAAGAAAAGTGGAAGGAAGTCCAAAAAACTGCCAGCATGGTTTAAAGGTGAGGTCAGAGAGGAGGCTGTTGCCAAAAAAAATCATCTTTCAGCAAATGGAAAAAAGAGCCAAATGACGAAAACTGGAAACAGCACAAGAACTGGCAAGCTAGATGCAAGGCATTGATAAGGCAGGCAAAGAGAGAATTTGAGAAGAAGCTTGCTGTGGAAGCAAAAAAGTGTAATAAAGACTTTTCCAAGTACATACATAGCAAAAAACCTGTGAGAGAGTCAGTTGGACCATTAGATGATAGAGGGGGTAAAAGCGGCACTAAGAAGGGACAAGGCCATAGCGGAGAGACTGAATGAATTCTTTGCTTCAGTCTTTACTGAAGAAGATGTAGGGATGTTACCCATGATGGAAGTAGTATTTAAAGGTGATACTGTGGAAAAATTGAAATAAATATTGATACAACTATTTGATAAACTGAAGAGTAGCAAATCACCTGGACCGGATGGTATACATGTAAGGGTATTGAAAGAACTGAAATATGAGATTGCAGACCTGCTATTAGTAATCTGTGAACTATCATTAAAATTATCTGTAATACCTGAAGATTGGAAGATGGCCAATGTAACACCAATTTTTAAAAAGGGTTCCAGGGATGATCCGGGAAACTACAATTGATGTCCGTACTGGGAAAATGGTAGAAACTATCATAAAGAACAAAATTACTGAACATGTAGATAGTCATGGCTTAATGGGAGACAGCCAACATGGCTTTAGAAAAGGAAGATCTCGTCTTACTAATCTGTTATCTTTTTTTGAAGGTGTGAATAAACAGGTAGCCAAAGGTGAGTCAGTTGATATAGGGTATCTGGACTTTCAGAAAGCCTTTGACAAGGTCCCTCATCCAAAACTTTTGGCAAATTAAAAGGAGCAGTTGCAAAGGTTAAAGTCATGGAATAGGAGGCAGTGTACTATTGTAGATCAGGAACTCGTTAAAAGATAGAAAGCAGAGGGTAGGGCTAAATGGCCAATTTTCCCAATGGAGAAAGGTGAATAGTGGAGTACTCCAGGGATCTGTGCTGGGTCCACTGCTTTTTAACATATTCATGAATGATCTGGAAATGGGAATAACAACTGAGGTTATCAAATTTGCAGATGACACAAAACTATTTAAAGTTGTTAAAACCCAAGAGGATTGTGGAAAATTGCAAGAGGATCTTGACAAATTGGAAGACTGGGCATCCAAATGGCAGATGAAATTTAATATGGACAAGTGCATAGTTATGCACCTAGGAAAGAACCCCCCAAACTATGGTTACACAATGCAAGGTTCCACATTAGAAACCACCACCCAGGAAAAAGATGTAGGCGTCATCGTGGATAACATGTTAAAACTCTCCGCCCAGTGTGCAGCAGCTGCCGAGAGAGCAAATAGAATGCTAGGTATCATAAGGAAAGGAATGGAGAATAAAACAAAGGATATTATAATGCCTCCGTATCGTTCCATGCTGCGACCGCACCTTGAATATTGTGTGCAATTCTGGTCGCAGTATCTTAAAAAGGATATAGTATTATTAGAAAAGGTACAGAGAAGAGCCACCAAAATGGTAAAGGGGATGGAAGGATACCACTATGAAGAGAGGGTAAAAAGGTTAAGGCTCTTCAACATGGAAAAGAGATGGCTGAGGAGAGATATGATAGAGGTCTATAAACTAATGAATGGAATGGAACAAGTAAACGTAGTTTAATTATGCGTTGAGTGAAAAAATATTTTCTCATTACTTTTAAATAGGTTACATTATAGCTTCATTGTGTGTCCCCTAGTCTTTCTACTTTTTGATGGAGTAAACAACCTATCTACATTTACCGTTTCTACTCTATTCATTAATTTATAGACCTCTATCATATCTCCCTTCAGCTGTCTCTTTTCCAAGTTGAAGAGCCTTTACCTTTTAAGCCTTTCCTCATAGGGGTATCGTGCCAGCCCCTTTACAGTTTTGGTGGCTCTTCTCTGTAGTACTACTACTATTGATTTGTATAGCGCTACAAGACATAAACAGTGCTGTACAGACGCATATAAAAGAAGATCCCTGCTCATCAGAGCTTACAATCCACTCAAGACAGATAACACAACAGCTGAGGACAAGAATACATCTAGAGGAATGGTAAGGAAACACATAGGAGACTAAGTGGATCAGGATCCAAAAGCAGCCTCAAAGAGGTGAGTTTTCAGCCTGGATTTGAAAAGGGCCAGAGATGAAGCCTGATGTACAGACTCAGGTAGTTTGTTCCAGGCATAAGGTGCAGCAAGGTGAAAGGATCGAAGTCTAGAGTTGGCAGTAGAAGAGAAGGACACAGATAGAAGTGATCTGCCAGAAGAGTAGAGTTCCCGAGGAAGAGTGTAGGAAGAGATAAGATAGGAAAGGTAGTGAGGAGCAGCAGAATGAGTGCACTTATAGGCCACTGGACTTGAACTGGATGCAGAAACAGACAGGGAGTCAATAAAGCGACTTCAGAAGAGGGGTTATATAAACATATTGAGGCCAGCAGAAGATTAGCCAGGCAGCTGAGCTTTGAAGGAGAGAATGACTATTGCAAGGAGGAGGTTGCAATAGTCTAGACGGGAGGTCACAAAAGAGTAGATAAGTGTCTTAGTAGTGTGTTCAGAAAGGAAGGGGCGAATTTTGCTGATGTTATAGAGAAAGAAACGACAGGTTTTAGCTATCACTTGGATGTGTGTGGAGAAGGAGAGGGAGGAGTCAAAGATGACCCCAACAGAGGAAACAGGGAGTAGTAGAGCATTATCCATAGAGACTGAGAAAGGAGGAAGTGGGAAGGTGGGTTTAGGGGGAAAATAAGAAGCTAAGTGTTGGCCATGTTCAATTTCAATCAGCTGTCAGACATCCCGGCAGCAATGACAGGCTGAGATCCAGGCCTGGATTGCTGGAGAGATTTCAGGAATAGAGAGGTAGATCTGAGAGTCAGCATAGAGATGGTACTGAAAACCATGGGAGGAGATGAGTGCACCAAGAGACTGGGCATAGAGAGAGAAAAGAAATGGGCCTAAGACAGACCCTTGGGGTACACCTTTTCTAATTCTGCTATATCCTTTTTAAGTTATGGCGACCAGAATTGCACACAATGTTCAAGGTGCGGTCGCACCATGAAACGATACAGAGGCATTATAATATCTTTGGTTTTATTCTCCATTCCTTTCTTATGATTCCTACCATTCTATTTGTTTTCTTGGCTGTCGCTGCACACTGGGTGGAGGGTTTCAACCTATTATCCTCTTGTGTTTTAACAACTTTGAATAATTTTGTGTCATCTGCAAATTACTCACTCGTTATTCCCATTTCCTGGTCATTTATGAATATGTTAAAAAGTGGGCCTAGCACAGATCTCTAGGGGTACTCCACTATTCATCTTTCTCCACTGAGAAAATTGGCTACTCTCTGTTTCTGTCTTTTAACCACAGTAGTACACTGTCTCCTATCCCAGTCGCTAAGATTCTCTCATGAGTGGCCTTGTCAAAGGCTTTCTGAAAATCCAGATACACTATATCGAATAGCTCACCTTTGTTATACTAGTTTATTCACACCTTCAAAAAAATATAACGGATTAGTAAGACGAGACTTTCCTTGGCTAAATCCATGTTGGCTTTCTTCGATTAAACCACGACTATCCTTATGTAATTTTATTTTTTATAATGGTCTCTACCATTTTGCCTGGTATTGACATCAGGCTCACCGGTCTGTAGTTTCCCAGATCACTCCTGGAACCCTTTTTAAAAAGTGGCATTACATTGGCCAATCTTCAGGTACTACAGATGATTTTAATGACAGTTCACAGATTACTAATCATATCTGATTAGGAGTAGGAACAGGAAGGTCAACGCATCTTCAGTAGTAGACTGGCTAATCTACTGAAGAGGGCTTTAAACTAGATTCGTTGGGGATGGGTGAAGAAAGCCCCCAGGTAAGTGAAAGCCCCCAGGTAGGTGATACATTAAATACCTTTATGGAAATGGGTAACAGGGGTAACATATGGAAAGCAGTGTGTATTAATGCCCGTAGCATGGGAAATAAGATCCCTGAAGTTGAAGCTTTGGTGGGAGTGGCTGACTTGGATTTAGTGGCAGTTACAGAAACATGGTTCACAGAAAACCATGACTGGGATGTAACTATACCTGGCTATACTTTATTCAGAAAGGACAGGGTAGGAAGAAGGGGAGGAGGAGTGGCACTATATGTAAAAACTACTATTAAAGCTTTGGAATTACAGAGCTTAAAAGGGAGAGAGGAGGCATTGTGGGTTAAACTAGAAAGAGGGAAAGAGAAATCTATTTGCATTGGTGTGATATACAGACCTCCCTCACAAGAGGAAGAGGTGGACAGAGAGTTAATTGAAGACATACGCAGCATTGCTAGGAAAGGGGAAGTGCTACTGATAGGAGATTTCAATATGCCAGATGTTGATTGGCACATTCCTGCTGCAGTATCATCTAGAAGTAAGGAGATCCTGGATTCTCTACAGGGAGAACTATTCAGGCAATTGGTAACAGACCCCACACGTGAAGGGGCCATACTGGACTTGGTGCTTACCAATGGTGAAAGTGTTTCTGATGTTGTAGTGGGAGATCATTTTGCATCCAGTGATCACCAGATGGTGTGGTTCAGTATTAGGACTAGGGCTGTTAGAATCCATTCCAAGGTGAGGATCTTAGACTTTAGGAAGACTAACTTTGCGAAGATGGGCCAATACCTCAGGGAGTCGTTAGTGGGATGGGAACAGCTGGGGGATGTAGAAAAACAGTGGGCAAAACTGAAAGGGGGTATTTTAAGGGCAACCAACCTTTTTGTTAAAATGGTAAATAAAGGCAAAAGGAAAAGGAGACCACTATGGTTTTCGAAGGAAGTAGCTGAAAAAGTGAAGAAAAAGAGGGATGCCTTCATGAAATACAAGAGATCACAGAGAGAGGAAGACAGGCATCTGTATTTGGAAAAACTTAGAGAAGCTAGCAAAGTAGTCAAGAAGGCAAAGATTCAAAAGGAGGAGGAAATAGCCAATGCAATAAAATGGGGGGATAAGACATTTTTCAGATATATTAGTGAGAAGAGGAAGGGCAAAAGTGGTATTGTCAGACTCAAGGGTGCAGGGGGGGAATATGTAGAAGCTGATAAGGATAAAGCGGAATTGCTTAACAAATATTTTGTTCTGTGTTCACAGATGAAGAACCAGGAGCAGGACCTCAGAAAACACCCACAAATAAGAACAGAAGCGAAGGACATCTTGAACAATTTTCAGAAGACTGTTCGTGAGAAACTAGCTCAACTTAAAGTAGACAAAGCGATGGGACCGGATGGGATACACCCTAGAATACTGAGGGAACTTGGGGACATTCTAGCAACTCCACTGACTGAACTTTTCAATGCCTCGGAGTCGGGAGTGGTGCCAAAGGACTGGAGAGAGGCTCATGTGGTGCCTTTACACAAAAGCGGAAGTAAGGATGTGGTTGAAAACTACAGGCCGGTTAGTTTAACTTCGGTGGTGAGTAAATTATTGGAAACGCTGCTGAAAGAGAAAATAGTGAGGTTTCTGGAGTCCAGCGGATTACAGGATCCGAGGCAGCATGGATTCACCAGAGGCAGGTCTTGTCAGACAAATCTGATTGATTTCTTTGACTGGGTGACCAGGGAGTTGGACCGAGGGAGAGCTCTAGATGTGGTGTATTTAGATTTCAGTAAAGCCTTTGACACTGTTCCTCACAGGTGATTTATAAACAAACTGAGCATCCTAGGGATGGACCCTAAAGTTACTGCTTGGGTTAGAAATTGGTTGGGTGGGAGGCGACAAAGAGTACAAGTAAATGGAGCTCACTCTGAGGAGAAGGATGTTACCAGTGGTGTGCCCCAGGGATCTGTCCTTTTTAACATCTTTGTTAGTGATATAGCGGAAGGGCTGTCGGGTAAGGTTTGCCTCTTTGCGGATGATACCAAAATCTGCAATAGAGTAGACACCCAGGAAGGTGTAGATAACATGAGGAGGGATCTAGCTAAGCTTGAAGAATGGTCTAGAATTTGGCAGCTGGGATTTAATGTTAAAAAATGTAGTCATGCATTTGGGCTGCAGCAATCCAAGGGAGCAATACAGTATAGGAGGTGAAGTACTTTTGTCCACTAAAGAAGAGCGGGACCTAGGCGTGGTTGTGTCTGATGATCTTAAAGTAGCTAAACAGGTAGAAAAGGCGACGGCAAAAGCTAGAAGGATGCTTGGGTGCATACGGAGAGGAATGCCTAGCAGAAAAAAGGAGGTGATAATGCCTCTGTATAAGTCTTTGGTGCGACCTCATTTGGAGTATGGTGTGCAATTCTGGAGACCGCACCTTCAAAAGGATGTGAACAGGATGGAGTCGGTGCAGAGGGTGGCTACTAAAATGATTAGTGGGCTTCATTATAAAGCATATGAGGACAGACTTAAGGATCTTAATATGTACACCTTAGAGGAAAGGCGGGATAGAGATGATATGATTGAGATGTTTAAATACCTCCGTGGCATAAATGTTCAGGGAGAGAGCCTCTTTCAATTGAAAGCAAGTTCTGCTACGAGGGGACATGGGATGAGGGTGAAGGGAGATAGATTCAGGAGTGATATGCGGAAATATTTCTTTACAGAAAGAGTAGTGGATCCATGGAATAGTCTCCCAGTGGAGGTGGTAGAGATGAGGACAGTAACTGAATTCAAAAAAGCATGGGACCAACACAGAGGATCTCTAAAGGTAAAAAGTGGACTGTTGTAGTTGTTGTTATGGAAGGACAGACTAGATAGGCCATGTGGTCTTTTTCTGTCGTCATGTTTCTATGATAAAAGGGGGCATCACTATAGCCCCTTATATACAGCTCCCTTCCTGCAATTACAACACAGCAGCCCTGTATATGGAAATCCTTTACTGTAGTGATACCAAAACCCACTTATCCCATAAAATTAAAAAATGTAACAAAGAAGGTTTCATATTTTAAACAGATTGCATATTCTCCTCCAATAAGTGACTATAGTGTTCTTTCATAGTAAACCCTTAATTCCCTCCTACTCCCAAAACAGAGGAAAGTGATAACTAAACATTTTCATTTTATGAGTCATGTCACAAAATGTTGCAATTTTAACACCAACATCCTTTGGTGTGAATGGTGTTCTTAGGAGATGAAAGATGAATGCCAGCAATAGCTACCTGCAAAATCAGTGCAACATTTTTGTGCTGTAATTTAAACTCTGCATTTGCTCTCTTACCTCCATTCCGATGGCAGGCAGGGAAGGTTTGACAGGGCACAGGTAGCCCAGTCCTGCCTGGAGGTCTCACTCCACTCCCATCCAGGCTCTGCTGAGTGCGTACAGGTATCCCTGACTGTGAGAGCCCATGAGATCCTTTCTCTTCCCTCTCTGCCTTGGTACAGAGGTCGATACTGCCATTCCAAGCTTGCGCTTCCTCCGTGGGCTCTGTGCAAATGGATAATGCCAGTAATCAGCTGTAAAATGCTATCCGGTCACAGAGGGCTGTACTCTTATAACAACTTCAGGATTCACTAAAATATTATGTGAAACAGTAGAAGAAAGTAAGTGAATTTCTGAAGGGCCACAGGAGAAATAGTGTCAGAAGGGGTCTGTAGATCTACTTATGTTGTAGTTCTGAACTCTTGGCAGTAGGGTCACAGTCAGATTGGTGGTGGGGGGTTGAATTGGAACCCAGGTCTGCGGCCTGCGCTGTTTGGTGTGCTTTTGGGTGAAGTCTGCACTGCTGTGGCTTATGTTGTACCTGGTCTATGCTGGGGCAGCATATGAAGAGAGAGAAATCAAATTAAAACCATCTACATGGCTTCATATGATCTTGAATTTGAATCTCAGCTGTGTTTATTCAGCAGACTGCCAATCATTTAAGATGCCCTAGGAGCAGTGGCAATTTTCAGCCAGGTCATCAATCCAGAACCTTTTCATTTCTGACCCAAAACCTTTTTGAATCTGCCCATTGCAGCTGATCAAGAATGTTGGAACACCCCTGGCCTCGACCTGGTGCTTTTTTTTTTTTAATTATTTATCACTGCTGAGGGTACAACGGGAGACAGAAAATATACTGCAGGGGTCCTTCAGAGAGATGCTCACGCCTGCCAATGTTTCACTGGCTCCCCCTTGGTAATTAAAGCTCCTGCATAAACACGAAATCGTGGCTGTTGCCCACGCATTTCCCTGCCCTGTGACTCTCTGCTCAGTTGTACCATAAGATATTACACCGATGATTCTATATGAGACATCAGATAGCCAGTTAGTCACTCCCCGATGCAGCCTTTGATCACTTTCTTTTACTGAGCTCGGCACTGCATGGGGTGACTTACATTTCAGTTTCACAAATAAGCAATCTAAGGACATGTTTACTAAGCTGGGCTCATGTTTTGCAAGTACTGTGTGATGAGAATATACAGTTGTGGTCAACATTATTGGCACCCTTACAATTTAGGTATGTTGTATACAATATATCGAGAAATAATTGGCAATATTCCAACTGTATGTTATCATACAGGGTGAGCCAGTCAAACCTGCATTTTTGAAATGACTGTAAAAAATAAACGGATGGATATTTCAAAATTTTATTGTTACTATCTTAATGTACATTAAAAAGCATTTAAGAAACAACATTCACTGTTTAAAAATAACGCCAGTAAGATGGTGTCCTTCCCGATTGAGACATTCTTGTAGGCGATTTCTGAAACTGTCCATCACATCACGGAGCATACGCTGAGGAATTCTCTCGATTTCCAACCGGATTCTCCTCTTGAGTTCCCCAAGCGTTGGAGGTCGTTGTTCAAAGACTTTACTCTTCAGGTACCCCCACAAGAAAAAATCGCACACTGTGAGGTCGGGCGATCGGGGAGGCCAAGAAATTGCTCCATTTCGGGATATCACCCGATTTGGAAAAACATTGTTGAGAACATTCATGCTCACACGGGCTGTATGACTTGTGGCACCGTCTTGCTGGAATAAGGTTTCATTGTTCATTCCATGTTGACGAAGCTGAGGAATGAAGAACGAATGCAACATTTCCGAATAGCGTTGTGCATTCACAGTAACTGCTTGCTCCCTGTCATTTTCAAAAACATACGGGCCTATGATTCCCAATGAGGACATTGCGCACCAAACTGTTACCTTGCTTGAATGGAGTGGTTTTTGATTGAGTTGTTGAGGGTTTTCATCACTCCAATATCGGAAATTTTGTTTATTCACAAAACCGGAGAGATGGAAATGTGCCTCATCGCTCATCCACAGGTTGTGAACAAGGTCCTCGTTTTCATCAAACATGTCCAACAACGTTTGACAAAAACGCCGTCGAGCTGCAAAATCGTTTTCATTCATAGCCTGAACAACCTGAATTTTGTACGGGTGATGGTGTAAATCTAACCTCAAGATTCTTCGGACGCTCGTGTTTGCCATGCCAAGCGCAGCACTCTGTCGACACGCCGATCTCCGAGGGCTTCTTTCCACAGCAACTCTCACGCGGTCAATATTCGCGGGAGTTCGCACTGATCTTGCACTGCCACCCCTTCTGCTTCTCGTTTCACCAATTGCTTCAAAGTTTGTCACCCACAATTTGATTGAATTAACAGATGGCACTGGCTTATTTCGATTAATTTGAAAATTCGTCCGGAAACGACGCTGAGCGGCTGCATAACTACCACTTTGGTAAAACGCTTTCACAGCGAATGAACGTTGTTGTTTAGACCACTGCTCCATGGCGACTGAAATGCTTAGTTGTGGGGGACACAATGGTAAGCTTGCTAACTCGCTCCGCCCACTTTCACGGCTCTCCCGCCCTTTTCAAAAATGCAGGTTTGACTGGCTCACCCTTTATTTTAATAATATGTTCAAAGGTATACAACAAAAAAAGATGTCTGTGCAACTTAGAGGTAGTAATTTCTGAAAAACATTATATGATCTGGACAGGATTAATGGCACCTTTCACTAATATTTGTTTGCACAACCCTTGGCAGTGATGACGGCCTCCAAATGTTTCTTGTAGCCATCTATAGGATTCGTACATCTGTCTGCTGGTAGTTTGTTCCATTCTTCAACTGTGATTTGTTCCAGCTCATAAATGTTTCCAGGATTCCTTTTACCAATGGCAGATTTCAGCTCTTTCCAAAGGTTCTCATTTGGATTGAGATCAGGACACATTGCTAGTCAGTTTAAAACTACATTTTTTCCTTTTTAACCATTTGTACTTTGGATGTATGCTTTGGGTCATTGTCCTGCTGGAGGACCCATGACCTTTGACCCAGACCTAACTTTCTGACACTAGGTAGTACATTTCGCTACAAAATACCTTGGTAGACCTCTGACTTCACAATTCCTTTAATGCGTTCCAGGCCTCCAGCTCCTGAGGCAGCAAAACAGTCAGTCCCACAACATAATGGAACCTCCACCATATTTAACTGCAGGAAGGGTATTTTTGTCCTTATAAGCTTCATTTTTTCACCTGTAAATGTATTGCTGGTCTGCATTGCCAAATAGATTGTTTGGTTTCATCTGTCCACAGAACATTTTCCCAGGATTGTAGTTTCTCAAGGTGGGTTTGGGCATAGATCAGGCATGCCTTTTTATGTCTGTCTTTGAGCAGTGGAGTCCTCCTTGGCCTTGCCCATGAAGTCCTTCTTTGTTTGCTCCAGGTCAGCCTTAAGCTCTTTGGATGTTGTACATGGTGTTCTTTCAACAGTTTGCACTAACTTTCAAAGACTTCTTGGATTAATTTTCCTCTTCCCACCATGTCCTGGGAAGTTCTTGACAGTTCCATGAGTAGAAAACTTCTTAATAACATTGCAAGGATACAGGAATCCCAAGGTCTTTGAAGATGGCCTTGTATTCCCTTTGAAGTTTGGTGTTTGGAGTGGAGGAGTGGCCTAGTGGTTGGGGTAAGTTACCTCAGGCCAGAAGGTCAGCGGTTCAAATCCCACTAGAGGACAGCAACCTTGGACTGGAAGGACTGGGGTTTCTAGTCCCACAGGTGCTTTTGTGGTCTTGGGCAAGCCACTTAACCCTCCATTGCCCATGTTCCCTGTATTAGTGTATGTGTTAAATGTATCCCCCAATTGTGTTGTGACCACTTTGATTGAAGGATAAGGTGGTATACAAAACTGTCTAAAGAAATAAATAATGGCTTTTCTGATGGGTACCATTGTGAAAATGGAACAGGGAGTGAATGTGGCCATTTTAAACATTAGAACCATCATTCATTGGTTGATTTAAGTCATGTGAGCCTGACAATTGATCACAGGTGCATCTAATTTTACTGCAGTGGGAATGTGGTTCTTCTGTTCAAACTGATTTGAATTTTTTATAAAAGGTGCCAATAATCATGCCCTGGCAAAGTCCCAGTTTTTATACTATTTCCTTTAATTGTTCTTGCTTTATTTGATTCTTTTATGTGTCAAATATGTATGCATATATAGGCCAAAGCCATTTCATTGGCCACTTTATTTTAGGAGATATTGGACATTAAGGGGTTGAACTGCAAGGGTGCCAATAATGTTGACCACAACTGTAAATTAATGTGCAGTACATGCAACAGGTATGTGCTATCTGTTAGGGGCATGTACAGCATTTTCCCCAGCAGATACTGCATCACACTTTCCATGAATGCACTGAGGTAGCATTAAGTGCATCTGTACTAACTGCAACATTGCCAATGAACATGCATTAGTAACCTCTGCAACGTACAGTCAACATCCATGCTCCATCCCTATGCCGTCCACGTCCCTGCCTGTTCCACAGTAGAGAGAAAGCGTGGAATTAACCATGCTCCATCCCTCTGCCGTCCACGTCCCTGCCTGTTCCGCAGTAGAGAGAAAGCGTGGAATTAACCATGCTCCATCCCTCTGCCGTCCACGTCCCTGCCTGTTCCACAGTAGAGAGAAAGCGTGGAATTAACCATGCTCCATCCCTCTGCCGTCCACGTCCCTGCCTGTTCCGCAGTAGAGAGAAAGCGTGGAATTAACCATGCTCCATCCCTCTGCCGTCCACGTCCCTGCCTGTTCCACAGTAGAGAGAAAGCGTGGAATTAACCATGCTCCATCCCTCTGCCGTCCACGTCCCTGCCTGTTCCGCAGTAGAGAGAAAGCGTGGAATTAACCATGCTCCATCCCTCTGCCGTCCACATCCCTGCCTGTTCCGCAGTACAGAGAAAGCGTGGAATTAACCATGCTCCATCCCTATGCCGTCCACGTCCCTGCCTGTTCCGCAGTACAGAGAAAGCGTGGAATTAACCATGCTCCATCCCTATGCCGTCCATGTCCCTGCCTGTTCCGCAGTAGAGAGAAAGCGTGGAATTAACCATGCTCCATCCCTCTGCCGTCCACGTCCCTGCCTGTTCCGCAGTAGAGAGAAAGTGTGGAATTAACCATGCTCCATCCCTCTGCCGTCCATTTCCCTGCCTGTTCCGCAGTACAGAGAAAGCGTGGAATTAACCATGCTCCATCCCTCTGCCGTCCATGTCCCTGCCTGTTCCGCAGTAGAGAGAAAGCGTGGAATTAACCATGCTCCATCCCTCTGCCATCCATTTCCCTGCCTGTTCCGCAGTACAGAGAAAGCGTGGAATTAACCATGCTCCATCCCTCTGCCGTCCATGTCCCTGCCTGTTCCGCAGTAGAGAGAAAGCGTGGAATTAACCATGCGCAGTCTTTGTTGCATTTGTGCTGTTAGCATGGTTAGTGCATGCACAAGCAGTTAGCGCAGCTCAGTAAACATGTCCCCAAGGATACGTCCAGTGTGCCTCTGAGGTGCACAGTTAGACTACCCCTGACTCTGATACTGGGTATAGCGGATATTCAGACCCAGTGGTGTGTATTTTTAGTTTTTCAACACTGGCCGTGACTTGTACAAAAAATGCATATATTCAGCACCGTTATCTGGACAGGTGATGGTGCTGAATATAAGTATAAAGATCTCGCCACCGCTAATTCTGTGCAGGCTTAAATTAAACCACTTAACTGTAAGGATAGCAGCTGAAGATCACCACTATTCATATACGAGTTTGGTGGAATACACTCAGTCTGCCCTAACTCTGCCCTGGCAATATCTGGCTAGAGGCATTTAGAGGGATTTTTGATGTTACTTATCAGTGACTCCTGCTAAATGTATAAGCCCCTTGGGCCAGGTATGGCAATGGGAGAAAAGCTCCCTGCCTCTGAGGTAGGCAGACAAACCAATCTCGCCTCTGATAGTAGGAATGGTGTGACAGTAAGAGAGAATCGCTCTATCTCTGCAGTATGCAAAGACACCGCCCAGGCTCTAATATTGGGGATAGTATTTTGTGAGAGAGAAGCCCCACGCCTCTCATGTGCGCAGACATACCACTCTGTCCTCTAATATTGGGAATGGTGCGTTAGAGGGATGTTCTCTGCATTGGGTCATACAGTGAGATTTGTGGCAGTGGTGGAATTGATGCATGTATCAGAGTTGCTAAGTTATCCAGTTTCACGAATGAGATTTTAATCCAGTCCTGGATTTCCGACACGCTCATCCTGCTGCATAATGGGACCTGCAGCACTGATTCCAATGGGTAAAATCAGGGACTACAAATACCATGCTGCATTGCAATGCAAATTTAAAACCAGAACTGGTAAAAAAAAATCTCACTCCTGGAACTGGGTAACTTGGCACCTCTGATGTATCCAATCTCTTTTGGCTGCTGTGAGACACAGGGATGTACAGGCATTTGTGTATAATCGGTGACAAAGCCAAGATTAGAACTTGTTTCTCAGACTTTCTACCCTCATATGCTTATTGCTGGCTTTGTCCTTTTCCGTGCCCTCTTTCTCCTCTCTATTCTGCTTTATTTGTCCCTGAAAATGAACTGTGTGATGTCGGCCAACTCACAGAAGCCTCCCAGAGTGTTAATTACAAATGCTTGGAGGCTTATCTCAAGCATGTAGGATCCTGTCATCTGGCAACACCTCCTGCATGTTGTTATGGTGATGCTTGCAAAAGCACAAGGGCCCAGCATGGAAGCTGAGAGCGGCTACTCTATCAAAGCAGGCTGCACGACTGTGCAACAATACTGCAAAATTCAGACCAGTCCAGGGCTAATCTGCCGATGGCCACATACACTTCTGTGCATCTCATATGTGGAGAAACAGCGCTCAAAATAAGCATGTGTCAAGCTAATTGAATTGATTTAATTTTGGCATGTATATTCCGTTCTACCTGCAGGGAGCTTGAGAAGTATAACGGAGTATAGGATCCACATAAAATGTAATGCAGTCCTTCGGCAACATTGCCACCTCGCAGCAAGCTGTTTGCCTTGCATGCAATGAAATCTGCAGCCTTAAGCTACAGAATGGCTAATGGTCAGGACTGAAGTCCTCCGTCACACAGAATAGGAGCAACAAAGTCAGAGGTTATGTCGGTTTCCCAGAAATTGGCTTTTAGTGTGTGGTTCGTCACTGTCATTCTACGCCAAATTAGAAACAGTGATGTGAGGTTCTGTATCCCTGTGCCATGTTCACTAAACGAGTTAGCACGTGCTTTCTGCCACAAGTTAGCACGTGCCCGTAGGAATAACATGGGTGCTGCAGCAGCTAACGCACACTAATGTTTAATAAACATGGCTCCTAGAGACCTAGAGGTGACAAGCTTTGTACCCATCTGCAGAGCAGTCCAGTTCTAAAGGTGACAGGCTCTGTGTCCCTGCACCCCTCCCCTAAGCCATCCAATCCTAAAGGTGACAGACTTTGTGTCCCTAAGGGTAGTTAGAAGTTTTCCTATACAAATTTTGAAAAGGGTGCTTATATTATGCCCGTTTTAGAAAGGCATTCTTACAAAGAGATGGTATCACAAATGAAACTGCCCCTTTGGCTCTTGAAGGGCCACACTGTAAATGATTTGAAGTGGCAAATCATTGATCAAATCCCTGCTGATTGGAAGGACAGCAATCGGGACCATCAGCTGAATTTAAAAGAACAATATTGGATCCTTAATTTGAATACTATTGCCCCACTTGATCTAAATTTGGGGGCTGAATAGCATGCTTGATTTTAGTATAGATGACATAATGTATCATGTGATCTGTGTTTTATAGAGGCAACATTGCCATGTATATGTCTTCATAAAATAAGTTCCTAAAATAGTGTCCAGTAGCACACAAATACTCCTGCACAAATTTCAACCTACTCCAAGGCAGCTACAATTTTCTGTGTGTAGTCTTTGCATAGGTACATATGTTATAAAGTACATATATAGCTCACAGCTGTGCCCCAGAATCCACCCTTACACCATCCCCAGAGGGTCTACATGCATACTGCATAAGAATATGAATGCATGTGTATATTTACCTGTGCATACAGACAATAATTTTACATAGCCCATTTTTTATTTGCATGTGGGAAATGCTTTATGAAATCATACTCCCTTTCCTCTTCCCAATGTGTCCATCCTCTGAGCAGTCTAGCCCAACAGGTGACAGGCTCTGTGCTGATGACCTGAGCCACACTCTACTAGAGGTTTTGTGTCCCTCTCTCAAAATTCTATCATAAATAACATATTCTGAATGTTTTCTGCTTTAAAATATGATTTTTAACAGACTAAGTGTGTGCAAAATGGATTTTACTGTAGCACAGCAGGCAAGATACTAAATCAGGTAAGTAAATAAATTGTTCTGAAATAGCAGGGCTGTAGAATCGGTATACTAACATCGAACACATAGGAATATAAGCTAGGCCATACTGGGTCAGACCAAAAGTCTATCAAGGCCAGCACCCTGTCTCTGACAGTGGCCCAAGTCAGGTCACAAGTACCCACCAGGATTCCAAGGAGTAGATCTATTCCTTACTGCTCACACCCAGAGATAACTGGTAGTTCCTGAGCGGTCCTCCAGTTTAGTCCTCCATATTTGGGTAGTGCACCTCTTCCTGCAGCATGGAGACTGGACCAATCAGAATCTTCAATACCTCAGAGTATATGCTGCTGGAGCTCCCATCAGCCCCCAGTGTGTCCAGTCTCCAGCAGCAGGAAGACGTGTGAGCCTACCTGGCTCACTTAGGGAATCCATAGCAACACTAGTCAGTTAGTTAGCCCTTTGTTTTGGGGGATTATTTTCATTGTAAATTTTATCTTTTATTTCGTGTAGCGTGTCACTTTAAAAAAAAAAAGGTACGAAGTCTGAGGAGCCGAGCCGTCACTGCCCTTCTCTCTCCTTTGCCTGGGGCACTAATTTCGGCAGTGTTAGATCGCTCCCCCTGGACTGTACGGGGCAGAGATCTCTTCTCCTGGCAGCAGCTCTTCTGGTGTAAAGAGCTTGCTCCGGAGTGTGCAGCACAGCTCGGCGAGGTGCCCGGCCCACCGGTTTGTTCTTGGGGCAGCCGAGTCTCAGCTATTCTCCGCTCTCGATTCGAGCGGTTTTTGATGCCTTTTTCATTTTCTCTCAGCTGCGGTAAGTGCGATATTCTTTGTTTTGTTATCGCCGGTTTCCTGCACTCCGTTTGATTTGATTTTCTTTCTTTTCTGTTTTTCGCGCCTTTTTCTCGCCATTCCGGCGGCCATTTTCTGCTCCCTTTTTTTTCTGCGGGCTGCTCCAGCTTCTTTGGGGTTTTGGAGCTAGAGCCCTTAGCATTTTGGAACTGCTCCATTTTTTGGATTTCTTTGCCCTGTTCAATTTAAAAGTTAACAAAAAAAAAAAATAGGGGTTTTCATTGTTGGGTTTTCTAATTCTCTATGCTATTCTTCCCCTCCTTAGGGTTGAGCCGCTTTCTCTATTGATGTCGGGGAGACCTCAGTGCGTGGTCTGCGGATCGCGCAGAGGCACTGTGTCAGACTCAGGATTTTGCAGAGGCTGCGCTGCTGTGTCTGCTGATATGGAGCAGCAGATGGAAGGCAGATCCGTGGCAGATCCCGTGGACCCTTTCCTGCCTCCTGAGGGGGATTCTTCGCTTCCGTCCCTCACTCCACAGGCGCAAGCTCTTCCTAAGGCCCTGGGCTCTGGGCTTCCGGTCCCAGAGACAGAGTCTTCCTTGACAGATTTCTCCCCAGACTTCATCCTCCTTATGCATCAAGCTTTCAAATTAGGACGTTTAGGTAGGTTGCCAGAAGCTTTCGCGGCGCCACCACCTTTGCCGCCTCTTAAAGCGGATGAGGCCAGTCGGATCTTGCCGACGCCGGCTAAAAGGATTCGGTCCTCGGACATGGAACAGGAAGATTTGGAGTGGCAAGAAATAGAGTCGGAGGATGTGTTTGATGATCTGGAGGAAGGGGAAATCCCTGAACCCGAAGATCAGGCAAGGATTACACAGGTACACTAAAAAAATTTTTTTTAAACTGCCTCTAATGTTTCGATTGATTTTTACGTTTTTTGGTGCGCTGAATCCAAATCTGGTAACCAATTTGCTCCATCACGTACAGATTTTTTGCTACATTGGGTTAGCAGTTTGAGGTGAACGTTTCAGATTGAGTGCGATCGAGATAAAAGTTTCTTGGATGAATTCTTTATACTAATTGTTTAGTAGTTATTCAAATAAGAATAAAGAAAATTGTAACAAGGCAGCACATAAGAATAGAGTAATGTCAACAAAACACACTGTGATGGTAGCAAAATTGTCTGCACTTAAAACAGCCACATACATGTGCACAAACATTGAGCATATAAGAGCGAGGTTAGACACAAAGCAAAGCAAAGAAATGTGCAAAAAATGTTGTACAGGTATGTATGTAAGAATAGAAAACGCAAACCGCACCATTGCAATACATGAAGACAAACACCCGATGGTGTGAAAATAAAATTCTAATAAATGAGATCCGACACTGTGGTAATAACTAGCAAATTTTTATTTCAAAGTTTAGTAAAAACACGATATTTGTCAACACAGTTTAGATTTTAAAGTCATTCTTGGGTCAATCAATCTCCTGGTGGGCCCGTTTCTTCTTCCCCCGAATGCTTCTCTTGGTGCGCTGCTTGGCGTATTTTTCATCTGGGGTTTCCCGCAGCAGCAACCAGCAGAAATCAGCCATCATAGTGGTGTTCCATCTTCCTTGGTACCTTCTCTCTGCGTCCTTGATGTCCTGGTGAAACCTTTCACCTTGTTCTTCACTGTACGCCCCCAGGTTTTCGGGAAAGTAGTTCACATGGGAGTGCAAGAAATGGACTTTCAGGCTCATGTTACAGCCTTGTTCTTTGAAGGCATTGAGCATCCTGGCAACAATATCCTTATAGTTCTCATCCCGCCTGTTCCCCAAGAATTTGAGAACAACATCCTTGAAGGAATCCCAGGCTTCTTTTTCCTTCTCAGACATCGTTTCAGCGAATGCTCCATCTGAAATGAGTTTCCTTATATTAGGGCCAACAAACACTCCTTCCTTTAGCTTTGCTTCAGAAAGTCGGGGGAACTTTGAGCAAAGGTACCGAAAGCACTCACCATCTTTTGGAAGGGACTTGATGAATTGCTTAATGAGACCCAACTTAATGTGGAGAGGTGGTAATAGAATTTTATCACGAGGTACCAAGCTCTCATGAAGAACATTTTTCTCACCGGGTCTCAAATACTCCCGAATTGGCCAGTCTTTTTTCCCCCAGTGTAGGTCGCGGGCCCGGCTATCCCACAAGCAAAGGAAGCAGGGATATTTGGTGAAACCGGATTGCTGACCTAATAGCATGGATAGAATTTTAAAGTCTCCACAAATCATCCACTTATGCTCATCATAACGAATCTTCTGAAGAATCCAGGGCCAAATTCTCGTATTTTTCTTGGAGAATAACAGAGTGAGCAATAGGAACTGAAGCGAATGTGTTGCCATTATGAAGAAGAACACCTTTTATGCTGTCTTTTGACGAATCAATGAACAGCCGCCATTCAGCAGGATCATACTTGAGTTTAAACTTTTCCATCACTCCGTATATATCGTTGCAAAATACCAAATCTTCCTCTTTGCTGAAATAATTCAAAAATTGTGTCTCGCGGTTGCGGTACCAATAAAAAGTTGTTCCTGGTGACAATAGATTTTTTCTGTTTAAGCCGAGAACCTAGCAGTTGGGCAGCATCTTTTGGGAGTCCTAAATCCCGGACTAAATCATTCAATTCAGCTTGAGAGAAAAGTTCAGGTTTCGGAACTGGTTCAGTTTCAAACTTGGAAGTACTGGACTCATCGGGAAAAGCCATCTGATGAGTCTCATCATGATCAGAACCGTCCACACAAATATGATCCAAAGATTTTGGTGGTTCAGGCACAGGTACTTCATTGCTATGAGGCATAGGCCTAATTGCTGAGGGAAGGTTGGGGTAACTTATTACGTTCTTATTTTTTAAGTTGTATCCCTTCACAATGCAAGAGCAAAAATAGCAGTCACTGCTGTGATCTCTTTGTTCACGCCACATCATAGATATTCCGAAACGAAATGCTTTTTTACCTTTCATCCATAAGCGTAGATCTTCCTCACATGTCTTGCACACTTTGTGAGGAGCCCACGGTTTGTCTTGATCGCCTAACTTCAAACCGAAATAGGCAAAATATACTTTTTTAATAAATGCAGAAATGTTCCTCTGCCGCTTTTTCAC
The DNA here is from genome assembly GCA_033557465.1 of Ichthyophis bannanicus. Lineage (NCBI taxonomy): Eukaryota > Metazoa > Chordata > Amphibia > Gymnophiona > Ichthyophiidae > Ichthyophis > Ichthyophis bannanicus. Next base: position 80,661,865 of record CM066048.1, read on the forward strand.
GGTATATTCCCCACAAATAAAACAAAAACTGTCCGGAGAGTTGACGCAACCTCTGGCTCTGTGAGCCATCACAAATACACAGCACTGCAAACTACAACTGTAGTGAACCACTTCGGAATAAAGCTGGATTACGACTGAGCAAACAAAAGGTAATAATGAACTTGCAAGAAACTGAAATTTGACAGGAACGTTCATGTCGCAACCACCATGTTTGAGCGAGCGAGCGAACGAGGCGAGGCGAACAGGAAAGAACATGCGCCAGCGCGAGTACTGGATTTAGCTCCCCGCCTCCCAATTGTCCTGTTAATGTATAAAATGAATACAAAACACTCTAAAATATCATGAGGGAGTGTTTCTAGTTAGTTAACCATTACAACCTCTATTTTGGGCCAAGAAAATAAACTGCAGTCGGCTAAAAAGAAATTATGTGAACATTCCTTATATGGGTAAGAAATCTAATTTTGCAAGAAAACGTGACGTGATGGAACATTTTGGCTATTTTTCCTGGATTCAGCACCCCAAAATCTATAGGAATCAGTTGCAAAACTGGAGGCAGTTTTTTGGTAGTGTACCTGTGTTATCAGAGTTTTTTGTAAGGAGGAGCTGGTTCCCCTTATCACGGAAGCCCTTCAGACGCTCAACCTCGCAACAGCGCGCCCGGTTGAGGGAGAGGGGTTAGAGGATCCCCTTATCCAAGCAGTCCGGGATTCTCAGGTAGTGTTCCCGGTGCATAGGGTTGTAGATCAGATGATTCAAGCAGAGTGGGATCAGCCTGAAGCAGGTCTGAAGGGTATTCGGACAATGCATCGCCTCTATCCCTTAGCTGATAAGGACAAGGAGAAATTCAAGTCACCTCGAGTGGATGCGGCTGTATCGGCAGTGACCAAGAAAACCACGATTCCAGTCGAAGGCAGTGCCGCCTTGAAAGACACTCAGGACAGAAAGGTGGATGGCTTGTTGAAGCAGGCCTTTGAGACCAATGCTTTGTCGTTGCAGGTCTCTATTTGTGGGGCCTGGGTGGCTAGAGCCTGCTTGAGATGAGCTCAGCATCTGCGTCATGATTCCCACTTAGACCAGCAGGGGTTGCTCGAGGTGACGCGGTTGGAGTCTGGTTCCGCTTATTTGGCAGACGTTCATTATGATTTGATCAGAACGTTGGCAAATAGTATGGCTTCCCTAGTGGCGGCGCGCAGATCCATCTGGTTGCGTAATTGGGCGGCCGACGGGTCTTCAAAGTCTCGGCTCAGTAAACTGCCTTTTAAAGGCAGATTGCTGTTCGGGGATGATCTCGACAAGTTGGTAAAGGACCTTGGGGAGTCCAAAGGCGAAAGGCTGCCGGAGGATAGACCTAGGTTAGGTAAAGGTTTGCCGGCTTCTCGAGGTCAGTTTAGGGATTTCCGGAGGTTTCGTTCCTCCCGCCTTTGGGGTTCCCAGCGGGGCAGATTTGCATCCAAGACTCCGAATTTTTGAGGTTTTCGGGGAGCAGGCAGAGGTTTCTCGGCTGCGTCCTCTTCCTCGGCCTCTTCCTTTGGTCGTAAGCCGCAATGAAGCGAGGTGGACTCAGGAGGGAAGCCCAGTTATTGGAGGGCGGCTTCAGAGTTTTCTTCCTTCTTGGGCCCGAATAACATCAGATCAGTGAGTGCTCAAGATAATCAGGGAAGGCTATGCGCTGGAGTTTGCTTCCCCTCTCCGGGACTCCTTCGTGCTGTCTCCCAGCAAGGAACGGCAGAAGAAGTCGGCAATTCGTTCAACGTTGGATCGGTTGGTGAAGTTGGGGGCGGTAATTCCCGTTCCGGAGTCCGAGTGCGGAGAGGGACATTACTCTATTTATTTCATGGTGCCCAAGAAAGACAGGTCGCTCCGTCCTATCTTAGACCTCAAAGGCGTGAATCGTTGTCTCCGGGTGCCACATTTTCGCATGGAAACCTTAAAATCAGTCATTGTGGCGGTTCGCCTAGGAGAGTTTTTGACGTCTCTGGACCTCTCGGAAGCCTATCTGCATATTCCGATAAGGCCGGTTCATCAGAAGTTTCTGCGCTTCGCCTTACCGTGGGGCCACTTCCAGTTTCAGGCGCTGCTGTTCGGGCTGGCTACTGCTCCCCGCACCTTCACCAAGGTCATGGTGGTGGTTGCGGCGACCTTGCGGAAAGAAGGTATTTTGGGGACTTCCGGTGATGCGGTGAGCCCGGGCGGACGCACACCGCTCGAGCTCTGGGCCCCCTTGCTCCCCCGGCGCCGAATAATGCCCGATCGGGGCTAGAATCGGGGTTCCCCTGCACCCCCCGAGCTGCCTTACCCAGGTTGGAGCCCGGAAGGAGAATCCGGCGATCCCCTCTCCCCTGCGCCTGAGGATCGGCGGCGGCGGCCTGGAACCACGCGGCTCGCGCTGCAGGCACCGCGCTGGGGTGAGTGCCACGTGGAGCGGAGACTGGGCCGGTCGGTGAGCCTGAATCGGGACGGCAGGGGGCCCCGTGCGGCGGCTGCGGCTCCATAGTCGGGCTTCGTTCCCCCTCTCTGCTCCTGCCTCCAACTTGTCTGGCTGAGTTCGCTCTTCCCAAGCTTGGGTGTTTGACTGGTGAGGGACCGGGGGAGGCTGTGCTCCCAATCTGGGCCCGGCTGTGGGCTGTCCTCGGCTCTGCCTGCTTCCACCCACCCTCCAGGGTACCCACGCAGGGCTGAATGGTTCTGTCTCCAGCCCTCCTTCTACTTTCATGGGAAACAGAGACTAATGCCTTCTTCTGCCCGACGGGGGCCTTCCGGCGTTGGGGCATGCAGGATTAGCCCTTGATCTCCCTGTCTTCTGCATCTTGGAACCTCTGACCGGTGCCCTGCCCGCAGTGAAAACGAGCCTGTGACCTGGGACTGATGTTCTTTCTTCACTGAGGCCGCCCCACCCTTGGCATCTCGGGACCCCAAGTCCGTGCGTGACCCCAGTGCACCAGAGCTTGTGACTCCGGCCCTCCCTCTAGCGCTCGGCTGACCGGGACCCTTGCCTTTCATCTAGCTCCTCTGAGGCCCGAGTCCGCATTTTCTTTCCTGTGTACAGAGGCCTGCGCTGCCCAGGCGACGCCTGAGGCTCGGATCTGGGGACTGTGCTGTGATCCAGGGAAGTCGACGCCTGAGAGACCCTCGTCGCCCGGCGTGTGGAGCAGGGACGGGAGAGCGACCTCCCCTCTCTTCGAGGGGACTACAGCAGCGGCCCTGGCGATGGCGGCGAAGGGAGGCCGCCGGGTGGAGAAGGAGAAGACCCCCCTCCCGCCTAAGGGTGGGGAACCATCCTCACCGCTGAAGGGGGAGGCCAAGACCTCAGCAGGGATGGTGGATGAAATCTCCAAAGCCGTAGCGGGGGCGCTGTCGGCTCAGTTTGAGGACCTGCGGGGCCGTATGGACCTGGTCCAGACCTCCGTGGAGACCTTGGGCGGCCGCCTACAGGAGGTGGAACACCGGATCGAGAAGTCAGAGGAGCACGTGCTGGAGCTACAGCGGGAGATGGTCCGGGTAAAAAAACTACTCCAGGGGCAGGAAGCCAAACTAGAGGACCTCGAAAACAGATCCCGCCGCAATAACTTGAGGTTCCTTGGGATTCCAGACACCGTTGAGGATCGGGCCTTACAATCCTACTTGGAGGATCTGGTGAAACTACTCCTGGCAAACGACCCGGAGGGGGCCTCGGTGCAGCTGGAGAGGGCACACCGGGTTGGACCTAGGAGGACCAATGATACCCGACCCAGGGTGACAATTGCACGATTCCTGAGATTCCCACAGAAAGAAGCGGTTTTGCGGGCAGCGCGAAAACAAGGGACCATCCAGAAGGACAACGCTCGGATACGTATCGTTCAGGACTACTCAGCAGCCCTAGGGCAGCGGCGGCGAGATTATGGACCATTGTGCCAGACCTTGATAGACAATCACATTAAATTTATGGTGCACTATCCCGCCCGTCTGGTCTTCACCCATGACGGGATTCGTCGGACTTTTGACTCCGCGGCAGCAGCAACGCCATACGTGGAGGAGATACGCCGGAGGGCCGCAGTGGCAGCCGAGACCTGAGGCTCGGAGGAGAGGACCGCAGCCTTGGTGAACAAGTTTGGAGCATTTTGTGTTGGACTGTAACATGAGGGTGATGGTGATTGGGGGGGGGTGGAGGGCTGCCGGGCTTGTTTTGATTGTCTTTGAGCAGAGATGTTGTGGGCTTCTCTGGGTGTGGGGGATGGGTGGGGGGAGGCCCGGGAGGTGACTGTGTTTTGGGGGGGGGGCCGGGGGGTGAGCCGCCCTATCGTGGAGACGGGGAGCTGGGGGAGTGGGGGGGTGCCACACGCATCTAGGAATTCACGGAAGAGGAGAGGAGGATGGTAGTAGAAATTAAGGATCGGAGGGGGACGGGGGGGAGGGAGGGGGAGGGGAAGAGAGGGAGAGGGAGTATTTCAGGGGGGGAGAGGGGAAGAGGGGGGATAGGGGTTGGGGGGGAGATAAAATGCTGTCTTCTCAGGGACCAGTTGAAGAAGGGACGGATCCAGGACCGTCTTTGAAGGGTGGTGGGGGAGGGCCCCAGGCTAGGGGGGTGTCTTCCCTATATTTTGTATGGTATATAACAGACATCTCTGTGCCTAATTCACTGTTGCATGCCACTTAAGATAATTTCCTGGAATGTTTGTGGTCTCGGTAGTCCAATTAAGCGGGCAAAAATTTTGCAGGCCCTGGCTAGGCAGGGAGCAGACATCGCTATGCTTCAGGAAACCCACCAGACTGCGGACGAACACCGTAAACTCTGCCGGGAGTGGGTGGGGCAGGTCTGGGGGCCCCAGCTCTTGGTAAGAAGGGCGGGGTGGTGCTTTTGATACACAAACGTGTAAGGATGGAGGTGGTGAAAGACCTCGTTGATCCGACGGGCAGATATGTACTGGTGCGGGGAGTCCTTGAAGGGAGGCCGGTAGTTCTTGGCAGCGTGTACTGTCCCAACGCACTGGACCTGTCCCTGTATGCGCGCATTGCCTCCACACTGGAGACGTGGCCGGACGCTCGCTTATTTCTGGGGGGGGTCTTTAACGGGGTCATGGATGTTGACCTCGATACCTCTAACGCGGGGGAACACAGAGACAGACTGGCGACGGTTCGGGCAATGCGACGTTTCTGTTCTAGGCTGGGGCTAGTGGATCCCTGGCGACTATTGCATCCGGTTGAGCGGGACTATACACACCAATCTCGGGCCCATGGCACAAGTGCACGTATAGACTACTTGTTGTTATCCGCTGGGCTGTTTGCCAAGGTGGGGGACGCCCAGATAGGCCCTCTGGAGATATCTGACCATGCATTTGTGTGGATGGAGGTCTTCTGGACTGGGAGTACTTCACGGACCTTTCAGTGGCGTTTCCCCTTGGAATTATACAGAGACGCTCAATTTCGCTCGTTCCTTCAGCGGCGGTGGCAGGAATTTGAAGCTGATCATAGGGGTCACCAGGATGACCCAGAATTGCTTTGGGAAACCGCGAAGGTTGTACTGAGGGGGGATATAATTGGCTTCCTTGCCAGAAAACGACGCGTACGGGCCGAACGTATTATGGTTTTGGAGAGGTTGGTGACGAAGTTGCGACGCCGTTGGGCTCACACTCCCACCGCAGGCTTGAAAAAGCAGCTGTGGGATTCTCAAGTGGAATTAAACGAACTCTTGCATCAGAGAGCAAAGAAGTCGGTCTTGTATTATCGCTATCAACTGTACCGATATGGGGACAAGCCGGGGAAGTTATTGGCCCGGTGCCTTCGTGGACCCCGGGGCTCTAAGTTGGTGCCTGCCTTGCGAGATGATCTTGGGACCCTGCACAGGGACAGCCCGGCGATAGCGCGTGTTTTTCGCACCTTCTTTCAGACCCTCTACGCCGCGGAGGCGACTTCCCCCGCGCGGATGGCGGACTATGTGAAGGGACTGGACTTGCCCCGTCTCTCCATAGAGCAAAGGGCCCAGTTAGATCGGCCAATTACGGTGGCCGAGTTGCAAGGGGCTATTTCTAAGGCCAGTTGCTACAAATCCCCAGGCTCCGATGGTTTAGGTGCCGAATTTTATAAGATACTGAATGAACAGATTTCCCCGACACTGGCTGCTGTACATAATCGGAGAGCGCAGCAGGGCTCATTTCGGTGGGGGGCTAACCATGCTCATATTGTTCTTATCCCCAAACCAGCAAAGGACCCGCTTGCAGCGGCCTCGTATCGTCCGATTTCCTTGCTTAATTTCGACCTTAAATTAATGGCCAAGATCTTGGCGGACCGTTTGGCGGAATTTTTGGGACAGCTGGTCCATGAGTCTCAGGTCGGTTTTGTTAAGGGGCGTTACGCGGTCCGTAACTTACGCAAGATTATTGCGTCCTTAGAGTGGGTTCAGCATAGACATCTGCCCTCCCTCTTGATTAGCTTTGATGCGGAAAAGGCCTTTGATAGAGTGGACTGGCAATACCTGAGATTCATCCTCCCTCAGTATGGTTTGGGGCCGTCGTTCTGTAGTATGGTTGACAGCCTGTATGCCAACCCCACCGCAGCGATACTCTGTAATGGGGTCCTCTCGGAGCCTTTTTCATTGCAGAGGGGGACCCGCCAGGGTTGCCCCCTCTCCCCTCTCCTCTTTGTCCTTTCTCTGGACCCTCTTCTACGCCGTGTGGCGGACTTGCGGGCAATCAGGGGGGTAAGTGTTGGGTCCCAGGTATTTAAGGTCTCGGCCTTTGCAGATGACTTGTTAGTGCACTTGCTTTCTCCCGAGGATTCCCTGCCCCTTCTATTGAGAGAGTTCCGCGCCTTTGGGCAGTTTGCGGGGTTCAGTATTAATAGGGATAAGTCTGAAGCCCTTGATGTTTCTGGACGACTTAGGGGCAGTTGGTTGGGTGACTTTCCTCTTCGATGGGCGGAGCACCAATTCCTCTACCTGGGGATTGTACTGGCCTGTCATTCCGGTCAGTTATATAGGGCCAATTTGCAACGGATGTTGACCAAGGTGAGAAATCAGCTGCAGGCGTGGCTACCCCTCCCTCTGTCCCTTATGGGGAGAATTGCGGCGATCAAACTGGTCCTTCTGCCGCGGATCCTATATTGGTTACAGACCCTCCCGGTTTGGCTTCTTCGTCGGGATGTCGGGCGCTTTGAGGCGGAATTTCGGGGCTTTCTCTGGCGGGGGTCGAGAGCTCGTATCTCCTATTGTAGACTAATGGGGAGGATTCGTGGGGGGGGATGGGGGCTCCCAGATCTTGGTGCTTATGCTTTGGCCTGTCAGGCCCGCCATCTGGGGGACTGGCTTGGAGATACCGATCTTTATACCCCCCGAGCACTTGAGGAGGCCTACGTGGCGCCCCACTCTTTACGAGCCCTCCTACACCTGGAGGCAAGCAGGTGGCCTACGCATCTAGTGGACAGCGTGTTGCTGGCCCCGGTTTATAAAACCTGGCGGAAATTGAATGCCTACTGGGGCCGCCGGTGGCAGGTGTCTAGCTGGTTGCCTATTCGGGGCAATGCCAGTTTTACCCCGGGCACTGAAACCGCGGCGCTTCGGCTGTGGGGGAGAGAGGAGTGTTGACTCTGGGCCATGTGGTGGACCTGGAGGGCAAACCTAAGCCCTTTCAAATGCTGGCCCGCGAATATGAATTGGGGCCCCTACATTTCTTTGCCTATATGCAAGTGGCCCATTATGTGGCTTCCCTTCCTAGGTCGGAACTCTGTGGCGACCGCTCGGCCCAGATAATAGCGTTCTTCGGGTTTGGCGAACTTGAACGGCCGTCTATTCGGACCTTTCATTCTCGGTTGGAACAATTTCGACCACAACCAGACTATAGTGGTGTGGAACGAGCCTGGGGGGTGGAACTGGGTCGGGAGATTCCTCGGGGCACTGTCTTGGCGGCCCTCCGGAGAGTGGCAAGCTTGGCAGATGGTGTTCGCTGGCGAGAAATTCAAATCAAGTGTTTAACTAGGGTTCACTTCTCCCCGCGGCGAGCCCTTCGTTGTCATTTGACAGCGGATGGCAGCTGTCCACGCTGTGCGGAGCCCCTGGCGACTTTGTATCATATGTGGTGGGGCTGCCGACGCATCCGCCCCTACTGGCATAGAATTGCCCTATTTATGGCCGACATTCTTGGACAACCTGTTTACTGGGATGCGGCCTTGATCGGTTTGGATCTCCTGGGTCCCACCTCTCCAAAGGGGAAATGGAGTCGCTGGTTGGTGCGGAAGGCATGTCTGGTGGGTAAGGGCCCGATCCTCCGGGGGTGGAGGGACAGCCACCCTCCCTCTTTTTGGGAGTGGCGGAACTCCTTCCATCAATTTATGCTCCTGGAGTGTCGGGCCGCGCGAGGTCATGTGAAGCGATGGTCTGCTTTCTGGTTACTATGGGAGCCCTATATTCAAAAGTTGAGCCCTCGGGCACGTAATGTAACCCTGCAATTGGGCTGTTGATAGCCCTCTTTGTATGTGGAGACCTATGGAGGCTCGGGAATGTTATATATCCTGGTCCAGGTGGGTATAGCCTTTAGGTGGGAAGGGGGGGGGGGTAGGGTTTCTCTTGGGGGGAGGTGGGGTGGGGGGGGATCTGGGGGTACTATACTTAAAAAATTATGTAACCATCTATGTATCGCGCACCTCGGGGATAAGAGTCTACCCCAGGGAGCGATTGTCTTATGTTCTGTATTTGCTGTTTTGTTTGATGGTTCAAAATAAAATATTGAAAAAAAAAAAAAAAAGAAGGTATTTTGGTTCACCCTTATCTCGACGACTGGTTGATTCGGGCAAAGTCCGAGGCAGAGAGCTTGGAGGCCACAGACAGTCGTTCGTCTGCTTCAGGATCTCAGCTGGGTAGTCAATGTAAAGAAGAGTCACTTGGTCCATACGCAGTCCCTCGAATACCTTGGGGTCGTTTTCGACACGGCGAGAGGCTTGGTGATGTTACCGGATCACCGCACCCAAGCCTTGCGCCGTCTGGTGCGCATGTTTTTGGGGATTCCCACGCCTTCCGCGTGGTGGTACCTGCAGCTTCTGGGAACAATGGCGGTGACTCTGGAGGTGGTTCCTTGGGCCAGGTTTCATATGCGTCCGCTCCAGAGAGCACTCTTGCGTCGGTGATCGAACCAGTCCGATTCCTTGAACCGCCGGTTGCCCTGTCCGAGACGCGTCCGGATATCGTTACAGTGGTGGCTCCGCTCGAAGTCCCTGAGAGCGGGAATGCCATTGGAGCAACCAGTGTGGCTTCCGTTGATAACGGATGCGAGTCTGGCGGGCTGGGGGCCCACTGCCAGGATCGTTTTGCACAGGGGATGTGCTCAGCCAGGGAATCCCGATGGTTGATCAATCGTCTCGAGCTCCGAGCGGTACGGCTAGCGCTGATGGCCTTCGAAGTGTCCGTTGTGGGAAAAGTAGTACGAATCCTGTCGGACAACTCGGCTACGGTGGCGTATATCAACCGACAAGGCGGCACAGGAAGTGTGGCCATGGAAGAGGAGGCGGAGGCGCTCTTCGTCTGGGTGGAAGTTCACCTTCTAGCTATTTCGGCAGCGCATATCGCCGGAAAAGACAATGTGATGGCGGACTTTCTCAGCAGAGTGCAGGTAGACTCCGGAGAGTGGGAACTCCACCCGCAAGTTTTTGCGCAAATAGTTTGCCGATTCGGGCCGCCGATCATGGACCTCATGGCGACTTTCCAGTCGGCAAAGACGGGTCGGTTTTTCAGCAGGAGGAGAGAGCGAATGTCCGAGGGGATCGACGCTGTCATCCAACCGTGGCCCAACTCCGGACTTCTGTATATCTTTCCTCCGTGGGCGTTGATCGGGAGAGTAGTTCAGCGTATCGAGGCGCACCGCGGAAATGTCCTGCTAGTGGCTCCAGACTGGCCCAGGCGGCCTTGGTACGCGGATCTAGTCCGACTTCGACGGGGTCCCTTGGAAGCTTCCTCTCCTAGTGGATCTGCTGGTGCAGGGTCCCCTGCACATGCCTCAAGTGGATCGATTCTCGCATACGGTATGGCCCTTGAAAGGGCTAGGCTGAGAAAGAAAGGTTATTCGCCGGCGGTCATTGCCACTCTCCTTCGAGCTCGAAAGTCTTCTACCTCGCTGACGTATGTCCGAGTTTGGCGCATTTTTGAAGATTGGTGTTCCAGAAATCAAGTTCGGGCTTCGACGGCGTCGGTCGCTGTCATTCTCAGTTTTTTGCAGGACGGTTTCGACAAGGGATTGGCGGCCAGCTCCCTGAAAGTACAGCTGGCGGCTCTCACCTGTTATAGGGGGAAGGTTCAGGATGTTCCTCTTGGAGCTCACCCAGATGTACAGCGTTTTCTTAAAGCTGTTTTTCAGCTGCAGCCGTCACGTAGGGTGTCCATTCCCTCGTGGGATTTGAATCTGGTTTTGCAGGCTCTAGTGCAGAAACCTTTTGAGCCTCTTCGTCAAGCTTCAGTTAAGGATTTATCTTTGAAGACGGTGTTTTTGGTAGCTATTTGTTCGGCAAGGCAAATTTCGGAGCTGCAGGCTTTGTCTTGTAGACCGCCGTTCCTCTCCTTTTCTCGTGATAAAGTCGTTTTGCGGCCGGTTCCTTCTTTTCTGCCTAAAGTGGTGTCTCCTTTTCATGTGAATCAGTCCGTCATTCTGCCAGCGTTTCCCTCGGACTCAGCAAAGGTATCCGGCGACGGTTTGCATCGGCTCGATGTCCGCCGAGTGTTGCGTCAGTATCTGAAGGTGTCCGAAACGTTTCGGAAGTCGGATCGCCTCTTTGTGCTTTTCGGGGGAGTTCGAAAGGGGGAAGCGGCGGCGAAGTCTTCTATTTCTAGATGGATTAAGGAAGCTATTGCGTCAGCGTATATCTTGCACGGCCATTTGGTTCTGTTAGGGTTAAGAGCCCACTCTACTAGGGCTCAAGCGGCGTCGTGGGTGGAGCATAGCCTTGTGCCGCCAGTGGAAATTTGCAGGGCGGCTACTTGGTCGTCTCTTCATGCTTTCAGTAGACATTGTCGGTTGGATATTGCAGCGTCTCAGGATTCTTGTTTTGGTTCGGCGGTGTTGCGCACCGGTTGGCAAGGTCCCCCCCGTTGATAACTGTTCTGTTACATCCCGGATGTGGAGGACTAAACTGGAGGACCGCTCAGGAAATGGAAATTACACGTACCTGGTAATTGTAGTTCCTGGAGGGTCCAGTTTAGTCCTCAGTCCCACCCAAGAGGCATCTTTATATAATTCCTTTACGGCGTGCTAACACCGGAGTGCGGGGAGTCGCGTTAGTGCAATTTTTTCGGTTCCTCGTGGTTGGTGCTTTGTTTTTTCGCCTCTTTTGGGAGAAGGGGATTTGTTTCATTGGCTGACAGCTCAGTGTGCCTTCTGCTTTTCGTAAAGGGGGCAGAAGCAAGGTGCCCGGTTCTGGCTCTCTCGTTTGGGGAGGGAGTCCAATTATAGTTAAGGGGGGTACAGCTAGTTATAGTTTACTGTTTTCAATCATGTGTTGCTTCTTTGAGTCTGCTTTGTTAATAGTTCACTGGGGGCTGATGGGAGCTCCAGCAGCATATACCCTGAGGTATTGAAGATTCTGATTGGTCCAGTCTCCATGCTGCAGGAAGAGGTGCACTACCCGAATGTGGAGGACTAAACTGGACCCTCCAGGAACTACAATTACCAGATACGTGTAATTTCCATTTTTTCCAGTCCTACAGGGTTAATAATGATTTATGGACTTTTCCTCCAGGAACTTATCTAAACCTTTTTTTTTTCCCATTTACAAATGAAGAAATTAAGAAACAGCATAAGCACTGGCAATTTGGATGCAAAGCATTGGTGAAGCAGGTAAAGAGAGAATGTGCAAAGAAGCTGCCATGGAAACCAAAAGCTCATAACAACTTTTTCAGGTATATTCAAAGCAAGAAGCTTGTGAGGGAGTCAGTCGGACCATTAGATAAGGCAGGGATCTCCAACTCCAGTCCTGGAGGGCCGCAAACCAGTCAGATTTTCAGGATGTCCCTAATGAATATGCATGAGATAAATTTGAATACAATGGGGCATTGCATGCAAATATATCTCATGCATATTTATAGCATATTTATTAGGGACAACCTGAAAATCTAACTGGTTTGTGGTCCTCCAGGACTAGAATTGGAGACTCCTGTGATAAGGGATAAAAGGGGCACTAAGGGAGGACAGGGCCATAGTGAAGAGACTAAATTTATTATTTGTTGAAGAAAATGCAGGGGAGATACCCATGACAGAAATTATATTTTAAGGTATGCTTCAAAGGAAATGAAGCAAATCTTGGTGAACCTGGAAAATGCAATAAGGCAACTAAAGGGAAAACTAAAGCATAGCAAATCACCTAGACCAGACAGTATACATCCCAGGGTGAAATTGCAGACCTACCATTATAAATTTGTAAACTATCATTCAAATTGTCTATCACACCTGAAGATAGGAGGATGGCTAGTGTAAAACTAATTTTTAAAAAGTGTTCCACTGATGATCTGGAAAACTACAGGCCAGTGAGCCTAAAGTCCGTGCCGGGCAAAATGATGTTGTTGTTGTTAAGTGCCGTCGAGTCGGAGTCGACTCATGGTGACCCTCTGGATAGCTATCCTAAATTGTGTTCGGTCTTGAATCAGGCGGCTCATTGTTGACAGACTGGTATCCGTAGCTGCTGTTATTGTATCAATCCATCTCATTGCTGGCCTTCCTCTTTTGCGTTTACCTTCTATCTTGCCAAGCATGATGTCTTTCTCTAATGATCTCTCTCTTCGCATGATGTGTCCAAAGTATGAAAGTCAGTCTTGTCATCTGAGCTTCTAAAGAAAGCTTAGGTTTGATCTCCTGTAGTACCGACTGGTTTGTTCTTCGGGCAGTCCATGGTATACACAGTATTCGCCGCCAGCACCATAATTCAAAGGCATCAATTTTCTTCCTGTCTATCTTTTTCACTGTCCAGCTTTCACATCCATATGATGTTATTGAAAATACTATGGCTTGAACAAGTTGAATCTTTGTATGGAGAGATACATCTCTGCTCTTGAGAATCTTATCTAGGTCTTTCATAGCCATTCTGCCAAGAGCAATGCGTCGTCTGATTTCTTGACTGCTTGTTGCTTCTTTATTGATAGCTGATCCAAGTAGATTAAAGTTGTTCACGATTTCAATTTCTTCTCCTTCAACGATGAACCTGTTGATTATGCCAGCTGTCATGATCTTTGTCTTCTTTACATTAAGGTGCAGGCCCATTTTGAGACTATGTTCTTTGATTGTGAGAAGCAAATATTTCAAACCATCTTCACTTTCAGCCAGTAATGTGGTATCATCAGCATAGCGAAGGTTGTTGATGAGTCTTCCACCAATCTTCACACTTCTGCTGTCTTCATACAATCCTGCTTCTCTGATGATTTGTTCTGCATATAAATTAAACAGGTAGGGGGAAAGTATGCAGCCTTGTCTTACACCTTTGCTTATTTTAAACCATTCTGTTTCTCCTTGATCCGTTCGAACTGTTGCTTCTTGATCAATGTACAGATTGTGCAGGAGTACGATCAGGTGTTCTGGTATACCCATGCTTCTTAATGTGGCCTAGAGTTTCTCATGGTTTACACAGTCAAAAGCCTTGCTATAGTCGATAAAGCACAAATAGATATCCTTTTGGTATTCTTTAGTTTTTTCAAGGATCCATCTCACATCCACAATGATGTCTCTCGTTCCTCGCCCCTTCCTGAACCCTGCTTGCACTTCAGGTAGTTCTTGTTCCAGGTATGGTTGTAGTCTCTTTTGAATAATCTTCAGTAGAATCTTGCTGGCATGTGGGATCAGAGCGATTGTGCGATGATTTCCACAGTCAGTTGGATCACCTTTCTTTAGTATTGGTATAAACACAGATCTTTTCCAGTCAGTTGGCCATGATGTTGTCTTCCATATTTCTCGGCAGAGCCTTGTAAGTACGGTAACAGCTGCATCAGATTGCTGTAATACTTCTATGGGAATGCTATCAATGCCTGGTGCTTTATTCTTTGATAAGGCTTTCAATGCTGCTTTAACTTCTTCTTTCATCACCAATGGTTCCCGATCATAAGGTACAGGTTGAAACGGCTGTTGGTCCACTTGATCTTTATCATATAAAAACTCTGTATATTCCTTCCACCTTTTCTTGATCTTCTCAGCATCATTCAACATAGAACCTTGAGCATCTTGTAACATTCCAATTCGAGGCTGGAACTTTTTCTTTAACTCTCGTAGCTTTAGGAAAGCCGATCTTCTTCCTCCTCTAATAGTTCCTGCTTCTATTTCCTTGCATGCGTCATAGTACTTTTTCTTGTACTGTCTTGCTGCACGTTGGAAATCTCTGTTGAGTTCTGTTGTCTTTCTTTCTCCTCTGGCTTTAGCTTCTCTGCGTTTATGGGCAATTTTCAGAGTTTCTTCCGTTATCCATTTTGGCCGTTTTTGCTTTTTCACCTTTTGTAGAGACTTCTCGCTTTCTTCCAACACAACCTTCTTGATGTCATTCCATAACTCTTCTGGAGCTCTGTCATTTGTATCTAAAGCAGCAAATTGATTTTGCAGGCAGTCTTTAAATTCCAGTGGTATATTCTCAAGGTCATATTTTGCTGCATTCATGAGTGGTTTGCTCTTTTTCAACTTTAGCTTGAGTTTGCATACTAGTAGTTGATGATCTGTACCACAGTCAGCTCCAGGTTTTGTCTTTGTTGATGTTATAGAACCTTTCCATCGTTGACTTCCACAGATGTAGTCAATTAGATTTTTATACAATCCATTGGGTGAAGTCCATGTGTACAGTCGCCGCTTGTGTTGATGGAAGAAGGTGTTTGAAATGAATAGATCGTTGGTCTTGCAGAATTCTATCAGTCTTTCTCCAGCTTCATTTCTGTTGCCAAGTCCATATTTTCCAACTACTTTGCCTTCTTCTTTGTTGCCAACTTTTGCGTTCCAGTCACCCATGACTATCAGGATATCCTGTTTGCATGTTCTGTCAATTTCAGCTTGTACTTGTTCATAGAACTCTTCAATTTCATTCTCTTCTGCAGCTGTTGTTGGGGCATATACTTGAATTATAATTTTGTTGATAGGCCTTCCTCGTAGACGAATAGAGATTAAGCGTTCGCTGACTGCATTGTATTTCATTACAGTTCTTGCAAGTTTCTTCTTGATTATAAATGCAACACCATTTCTTCTTTGTCTTTCATTTCCAGCATAGTAGACCATGTGATCATCTGATGCAAAGTGCCCGATGCCAGTCCATTTCAGTTTGCTGACACCCAACAGATCAAGTTGTACACGTTCCATTTCATTCTTGACCACCTCCAACTTCCCTCGGTTCATGCTTCGTACGTTCCATGTTCCAATGCGTAAGACATCTTTACAGCTTCTGACTCATTTCATGTGCAGCTACATCAGCAGTCAGACGTCCTGAGGGTTTTGATCCAACCACATCATAAATGCTGGCTTTACTCTGAAAAGTCTTCAGCTCTTCCCCAGTAGCTAGTTGAGTGCCTTCCAACCTGGGGGTCTCATCTTCCAGCACTATAGCACAATTTGTTTTGTTGTAGCTAACCATTGGGTTTTCATGGCAAGATACAGAAGTAGGTTGCCGGGCCTTTCTTCCGCGCAGTTTAAGTTTGGTGGTGTTGCCGTTGTCACAGAAATGTGATCCTCCGCCGTCAACACTATCCCATTCTGCTTCTGCCCAGATGGGTGGTTTGTCGTGGTCTGGCACCTCAGCTGAGACCTGTCCATCTTGGGAGACCCTGCCAGTAGTTAAATTACCGATAGTTTAGCTATCAGCATCACTGATGCACACAAGCCCTCACAGCACGACAAGCTGCAAACCAAGTGAGGGGGGCAAAATGATAGAAATATTATAAAGAACAAAATTACTGAACATATAGATAGTTATGGTTTAATGGGAAAAAGGCAGATACTCTGTGGCACCTGGCCAGTAATATGTTTGGAGTATATATTTAAGCCCAAGTTTTTTTGGGCGATGAAGGTGCATTATGTGCACTTTTTTTTTGTCTTATTCATGGAAAGGAGCAGGTAGTGACACGGGCGTCACACCAACCGGGGCCCGATGGGCTTGCGCCATTCTGAAATCACTCTGTGACATGCATCTTCCTTACTCCACCCAGGCCATGTTTCCACCACGCCCCCGTGCTTCATGGATGTTCTCACACTGAAGACATCTATAGACCCGGCTTCTACAATGGCTCTGGGGACATCTCCACGTTTTGCACATCTAAGTGCCCATTTTCAGACATCCAACTCATGAACAGGGCTTCTAAAGTACCTCCCTTAGGGAATAACCACAATTATAGCTACACAATACAAGGTTCCATATTAGGAGTCACCTCTCAGGAAAAGGATCTAGACATCACTATGGATAAGAGATTGAAATCCTCTGCCCAGTGTGCAGTGACAGCCAAGAAAGCTAATAGAATGCTAGGAATTATAAGAGGAGGAATGGAAAATAAAACAGAATATAATAATGCCTTTATATTGCTCCATGGTGTTAGCTCATCTTGAGAATTGCCTACAGTTCTGTCTGCTGCATCTCAAAAAGGATATAATGGAATTAGAATAGGTACAAAGAAAGGCAACTAAATTGATAAAGGAGATGGAAGGGTACCCCTTTAAGGAGAGGATTATAAGGTTAGGGTTCTTTAGTTTGGAAAAGAGACAGCTGAGGGGAGATATGATAGAGGTCTATAAAATAATAAGTGAAGTGGAACTGGTAAACAAAGATCAGTTGTTTACTTCTTCAAGAAGTGGAAACACTAGGGGGACATGCAATGAAGCTACAATATAGCACTTTTAAGACTAACCATAGAAAATATTTTTACACTCTATATGTAATCAAACTCTGGAATTCATTGCCAAAGGAAATAGCAAAGGTTGTTAGTGCAGTTGGGTTTAAAAAGGATTTGGGGCAAGTTCCTGGAGGAAAAGTCCATAAACCATTATTAAAGCGGTCAGGGGGAAATCCACTGCTTGCCCCTGGGATAAACAGCATGGTATCTCTCTACCTTTTGTGATCCCGCCAGGTACTTGTGACCACTGTTTGAAACAGGATGGACCTTTGGTCTGATCCAGTATAGCAAATCTTATGCTGCTATGACAAACAGGATTGAATCAGGCACACAAGTGAGTGATGTCAGCGCATGTCGCCAGGACAGAACAGCTGTGAGGCCCCCTCCCACGCACAGCCGTCACCACAGTTTTGTTTTACCACTCTTTCAAACAGATATGAAAATAAAGCTCTCCTGAGTTTCATAAAGAGATTTAACCCTCCGAACATTTCCTGATGGTTTATGTTTCACTCATAAAAAATAATAATGTATTAGTTTATTATTTTCTTTTGGGTTCCTACAGCATGTCCCACCCAAAGTCAGGGTTCCTGCACCTGTCTTCAGCGTGGGAGAAAGATCCAGAACTTTGATACTCTCCGAGTGTTTTTAACCTCTCTCGGTTCTGACCAAGCTGTCTGTAAGCATTGTGGTCATATGTGTCCACAGGCCTACAAAGATCACCTTAACCTGCCCGAAGAGAAGACTTCCTCTGTGCATTCTAGCAGATCGTCTTCCACCGAAGTTTCATCCTTCTCCCTGTGCAGCAACGTCACTCCCCATACGTACTACATAGGGGCATAAATGACCTGCGGTGTAAAAGTAAGTGCTGTGCCATCAAGGTACATACGTTGTAGGTGGGCGTTCACAGGGGTGGAATCTGGGCTGAGCATGCAAGTGTGTAGATGATAAAATACTAACATTTATACAGGCATAGACATTTACATTAGTTCTAGGACTGGTATAAATATGCGCGCCTGCAATGGGAGCATATATGAGGCCACTACTCTAGGGTTTTATAAAGAGTTTAATACAGGTGCCTTAAAAAGCACTTTAGCTGCCCTCCAGCAGTCCAGCTCCGAAGGAGCAGCACCAGAAATTGACAAAAGTGACGAAAAGCTCCTGGGCGGTTGCCAGGCCTAAAGTGTTCAGTGCGCTCACACAGGCTTGAAGCAAAGGCCTCCTCTGGGATTCCTTCAAAAGTGCAAGACAAGCATGAACGCATCCGTGCCGAAGATTGTCACGATGTGTCTCCTAAGCGCCAACCTGTGGATGCACTTGTAGTGCAGTCTACTCCATCACAAAGACAGCACAGGGGCAGCACTGATGCGCTCTAACCTCTCAGCACAGTCATTTTGATGCACTCATAGTGACTGCAGAGAAATTCAGCTTAGGAGCTGTTTCATTCTTATAGCAGGGCATAGCACAGGACTTTTCTGCCTCCCCAGTGGCTCACTATCCAGCCTCTACTACTCTACTGTCTTCAACTCCAGTCATAGCGACAGTAGTAGGCAAATGATCTCTCTCTACTTTGCTTCGGAACAACCTCGTTCATTTCTGTAGATAACGTTCAATGAATTTGTTAAGGGATACTGCAAGGACTTGCCGGATATTAAATAGCAGTCACCAGTGCAACACTTTCTCAGTCTACTGATGTAACTCCTGTGCAGAAATACAAAACACTCTCCTCAGGATCTGATAGTCTTTCTACTTCAGATTCAGAGCCTCGGGAAGCTACTCACTACCTCGCTCCTCCCCATGCTCTGAAGACCTTTTTAGATGAGGATTTCGGTCTTTTAGAAGCAGTCTACTCTATGGAAGGTCTGTCTGATCCATCTCCTCCCCTTATGAGTGCATCTCATATTGCTATTCCTTTATTCAGTGAATAGCAAAAAGTTACCATTCCTGCTTCAGCAGGATGCAAAATCATATGCAAATATATCAGGGCTATTAAAGTACATAGAGGCTCCAAAGGCCAACCCCACTTACTATCATCCTGTCTCCAAAAAGTTGGATATTGGACCCTTGATGTACTGGAGACTTCCTGTTTGTGGACAAAGTAAAGGAAACTGCACTTTTCTGCTGTATCATCAATGTCCACATCTTCTCTAGAATGGAGAAATAGCCTAATAGAGTAGCAGACCGGCGATCAGGGGAGTCATGATTTGACACCTGCTGCTGCTCCTTGTGACTTTGAATAAGTTACTTGCATGGCTTCAGATACAAACTTAGACTGTAAGCTCTGTGGGGACAGGGAAATACTGTACCTTAATGAAACTCATCTTCAGATACTACTGAAAAGGCATGAGCTAATTGCAAATAAATAAATACATAAACAAATGCCCCTCGATACCAAGGGTTTACTATTATCATAGAAAAACCCTCCTTCCCTTTATGAGGCAGCCTTAACAAATTCAACGTCCTGCTCTCACCAAGTGCTGCCAGCAAGAAATAGAACAAGCATAATAAGCCACACCCATTCAACAAAAACAGCTGATTTCCTTCTGATTATCTCCTACAGTCATACCCTGCCTGTTGGGGGGTATGGGTACACTTCTTTCTTCCACTATGGATTTTCAGCATAAAGATAGGCTACCCTTTAAGGTTTCTTACTCTGCTATTAGATTGATCTCTACCATGATCTTAGCTACCTAAATCACAAGACTTCTCTAGGAGGAAGTCAATCTCCTCCTACCATCCAATGCAGTAAAGCTAGTTCCTATCCAGGAAAGGAACAATGGTTTCTATTCCAGGTACCTCTTGATCAGCAAGAAGACTGGAAGCTTGCACTCTATCTTGGACCTCAGAGACCTCAACCTTTTCTTCTACAAGAAAAAGTTAAAATAAATACTCTTCCTTCCATTCCCCTTTCCTTGAAGAAGGGGGACTGGCTGTGCACTCTGTATCTCAAAGACACTTATATACACACTCCTATCCATCCACACTGCAAACAATTCCCCCAATTCATGTTTCAGATGGATTGTTATACAAGGTCCTCCCTTTTGAGCTCTCATTGGCCCCAAGAGCATTCACCAAATGCATTGTAGTCTCAGCTGCACATCTGCACAAGCAGGGTCCCTTGGTATTTCCATATCTTGACAGATGGCTTCTGGCAGTGTCCTTACAGAGCTTGGCTCTAGCCCTCAGAGATGAAGCAATTCACCACTGCAGAGCCTCAGCTTTATCATCAATTCTGAGATTTTCTGCACAGGAGATATTCTGGGCAATGTACAAGCAAAAGCTTCATGTCTGCAATATTCAGACTTCTGCCACTGTCATGGCTAGTCTTTCTACAGATGTTAGGACATATGGCTGCTGCAGTGCAGGTGGTCTCTTTGTGGAGTGAAGAAGTAGTTTAATGGTTAGAGGAGTGACCTGGGCACCAAATAAGCCCAGTTGAAATCCTACTGCTGTTCCTTGTGATCTTGGGCAAGTCAATTGACTCTTTATTGTCTCAAGTACAAACTCAGGCTGTAAACCCTCCGAGGAACAGGAAAATGCCTACTATATCTGACTAACTAATCCCGGATAAAAGCATGAGCTAAATGCAAATTTGGCCATCTAACAATGAGAATGCCTCAATGGGATCTCGTTCCAATGGAACCAACATCTATCTAGTCTCCATCTTCTATGATTTATCTGTCAGTTCTACTACAAGCCATGCAAGCAATAGTGGATATGTGCACACAACCTGACCGCTCGGGTATCATCAGCCCTAAAAACAGGTATGTTGAACACTGGTTGGGGAACACACAGACGCTCACCTTATCAGGGAAAACCCAGACACGGTTCCAAAGACAGCTCCGTGTCTTTGGAACTCCAAACCATATCTTACTCCCTACTCCAAGTATTCACCGATCTTCTCCACAATTGATCATTTCTAGTTCAGATGGACAACCAAGTTGCCATTTTCTATATCAACAAACAGGCAGGAATGGGTTCTCTCCACTTGTGCTAGGAAACAACAAGAATATGGGACTTTGCCATTACCAATGACATTCAAATCCAGTGACCAGAACCAGAAGGCTGACAGGCTCCAAAGAGCTCTTCAGCTTCACAAGTGCTCTCTGGACCCAGGGCCAGTGCAAGGATTTGACATACCTTAGACAGGCCCCTCCATCCTGTCACCTTTCCATTGGCCTCCCCGCCCCTATTGCCACCTCTGCCACCCCTCCCCAGGGCTTGCAACAGTGGCAATAGTTCAGAAATCGCGAGGCAGCACTTACTTTAAGTCACCAGCTCTGCCTTGCGGTTTCTGCTCTTATCTCTCGGCCTCTTCCGCCCCCCTCTAATGCACGCTTCCAATTTGAAGTGTGTGTCCGAGAGGGGTGCAGAAACTGTGAGGCAGGCTAGTGACTTAAAGCAAGTGCTGCTTCGCAGTTTCTGAACCATTGCTACCACTGCAAGCCTTGGAGAAGGGCAGCAGCAGGGGCAATAGACACCCCCCAAGGGGCTGGCACTCTGAGCAGCTGCCTAGTTTGCCTAATGGAAGCACCAGCCCTGTCAAGACCAGCAAACCCTACAGAACATCTTTCAGTTTTGGGGGACCCTTCAACAGATCTCTTTTCCTGCAGGAAAAATGCAAAATGCTCAGTATGCCCATCCTTGCATCAACTGGCAAAAGATGCCTTAGCCATACCCTAGACTTAGCCTCTCTATAGCACCCTACGCCTTTCATATTACTAGTTCCCTCTGCTCAGAAGACTCACAGTTCTACCTTTGTGCAGACTCCAAATATGTCCATTGCTGATCATTCAGAACAAGGGCTGTCTTCTCCATCTCAAATCCCTAGCTCTCAGAGCATGAAAACTAGCAGTATTTAATTTCTTTTGGGGGGTAATTTCTCTAAATGGGTGAGTTTTGTGCATCTTAAACCCAAACAACTGCAAAAAAGGGGAACAAATACAATATAAATAGCCACCAACCCTTCTTAATAACCACTATCTCAATAACAATGAAATCAACACCTCATACACTTTTTACACTTTTTAAGAAAAGGCAAAAATGACCTCAGTGAAACCGACCCCTACATGTGGCAAAATGAATCACCATAGGGTTAGATGGTTAAATGTACATCACGGGTCAAATAGCCTCATTTTAGTTCTATTTTTGAAACTTTAAAAATCACAAAATAGATTATAGTCAATACATCACCAAAAAGTACTTTTCGGGATTTCCAACTTGAATAAGCCCATTATAAAGTTTACATCATATTAATTTATAAAGAATCAATTCTTCAATTCATAAAAACCTTGCATAACATACAAATAGCTGCAGACGCCTGCAAGCTCTCTCACAAAGCCCAGTTATCCTGCAAAAGAAAGCATACAGCTTCAACAATATACCAAATGCTTAAAAACGTTGACAACAAGCATCTGTATACTTATCTGGGAAATGTCAAGTGCCAACTCGCAGGATATTCTGTTCGCTAGGCCACGCTAAAGATAGCGCTTAAAGCGCTAAACAAAGTTGCCAATAATTTCTGTAAAGTTATCCTGTCCGACAAAAGCTTTCGTTTCGCCTATCTGGCTTCGTCAGGGACTTTTCAGTCAAAATTACTGCAACTAAATATAAAGATTTCTTGAAATGTAAACGGGCATCAAAAATGCCTCCACCGCTAAACCTAACGCGTCTGACATCATAATTTAAAGACCAACTAAACACCCATTGATTCGCTGTTCCTAAAATGACATCATTTTCAGCGGCAACCAAGTCGCCCCGACTCTTAAACAATGAAACAAGAGAAATGTGCACCTGGAGCCCAACAGCCACCCAATCCAGCAAATCGGATCTCAATATTAGTTACGAAATACTAGATATCATACCGTAGTCACAAGTCCCCACTGTAGTAATCAGAAAACCAATGTCCAATCTATCTTATCGTTCAGTCCATACGGATCAAGGGTATTGAGGGAAAAAATCAATCTTTGTTCTTGCTGCAGTAAAAACTTGCCTCGATCCCCTCCACGAATGTTTGCAGGAACATATGCAATCACTGTGCACTTAAAATCATCAATAGTATGATTATAACGATTACAATGTTGAACCAGCGGCGTTTCAGTCCTAGCCTTCACAATGCTATACTTATGCTCTGCCAATCTCGTGCACAAAGGGCGCGTTGTCTTCCCTATATACAACTTGAGGCACGAACACCATAAAGCATAGATTACATAAGATGAATTGCAATTAGTACCTTGATGCAGATAATAAGGTTTAGATGAAAATGAAACCGGTAATTTCTCCTCCATAACATTGCAATAGATACAATGACCACATCTACTATGGATATTACTGGACAATGACCAGGGTTGTCTAGATGTTGCAGGACACAAATAATCTCTCCGATTTTTATCTCGCTTTTAAGCAACTCGTAATGTACTCGCAGATAGCATCGGATGAGAAGCAAAAATTTTCCATCGCTTTCTTATGCACGCTGTTAAACGGCTAGACAAAGTAGAGTGAGGTAGAACACATGTAATAGCAGATTGATCAAGTATAGTGGGTTGCCGTGAAAACCCTACTGACAAGGATACGTTGTTAACCTGTGATGACAAAAGCCACTCTCTATAATTGAACTTAGCTCTTTTATAAGCTTTTTTCAAAAGAGAATCTGGGTATCCACGACGTCGAAACTTAGAAATCATGTTAGAAGCTTGCAATTCAAATTCACTAGTCGATGAACAAATACGCCGACAGCGTAGCAACTGTGAATAAGGTAAACTGTTCTTCAGATGAGTAGGGTGATAACTAGAGTAATGTAACAAGGTGTTCTTATCCGTAGGTTTAGTATATAAAGTTGTGCTGAAGTGGTCAACATGCTTAATAATTTTTACATCCAAAAATTGAATAGTAGATTTTTGAATATTGATGTCAAATTTAATCGAACTTTTACACAAATTCAAATAATTGAAAAACTGTATAAGTGAGTCCTTCTGACCACTCCATAACAGAAATATGTCGTCAATATATCTGTACCATCTCAAGATATGAGTCGCATACTCCGAATTATAGACCCATAAGTTCTCAAAATCACTCATATAGAGGTTTGCCAACGAAGGAGCAAACGTAGCTCCCATCGCGGTACCCGATATCTGCTGATAAAATTCTTGCTGATACACAAAGTAATTTCTCCTCAAACTACTTCAGCCAAAGCCAACAAAAACTTAGTAGGTACTGTATAAGGCTGTATCCTAGCATCCCAAACCTTAGCCAGAACATGTAGTGCTTCATCTTGAGGGATTGAGGTATAGAGTGCTGCAACATCTAGAGTTGCCATCCATGTCACTTGATTAACAGAATCAAAAGACTCTAAAATACTGTATTCAAAAAGGGTGTCGTATCTTTAAGAAAAGAGGGGATAAGAGGTACTTCATCTCTCAGAAACACATCAAGATATTTACCTACCCTTTCCAGCAGTGAATCATTGCTGGAAAGAATAGGACGTCCTGGAGGATCCACCAACCTCTTATGTATCTTTGGTAAGACATAGAAGGCAGGGACTTTCGGATAAAGAGGATTTAAAAACATCTTCTCTTTCGCCGTTAAAAAGCCTTCTTGAACCGCTTCCGTAGTTAAATTAGCCAAAATATTCTGTAATTCTTTTGTAGGGTCTGTAGACAATCTCATATAGTTAGTAGTATTATTCAGTTGTCGCATCACTTCATCGTGATAGCTAGTGGTATCCATAATGACCACAGCACC
This sequence comes from Ichthyophis bannanicus, assembly GCA_033557465.1. Lineage (NCBI taxonomy): Eukaryota > Metazoa > Chordata > Amphibia > Gymnophiona > Ichthyophiidae > Ichthyophis > Ichthyophis bannanicus. The sequence continues at coordinate 80,686,388 of CM066048.1, forward strand.
ACCTTTGTCGGCCCTTTTAATAGTAATTTCCGACATACTTGATAAATCTTGTAGTGCTTTAAACTCTTCACTTGTAAGATTCCTCGGACTATTATTAATTCTTTTTTCAAAACTTTGCAAATCTGAAAGAACAAGCTGTTTAAAAGTATATATCATCGGATCCAGCACACCCGGAGGTATCCACTGTGATTTCAAACTCACCACCGAAGAATCCAATATTGAAGGTTTATCTTGGAAAAAAAGTTTTAACTGTAAAGATCTAATTAATCGTTCAATGGCTATTCGATTTTCAAATCCATCATATCGAGGTCCAACCACGAATGACAAACCACGTGCCAATACCCTGTTCTGTGACTGCGTTAACATTTTGAGAGACAGATTCACCACAGTATCCACTACTGAAAAGTTACTGCATCTTTCTTCCGCCTGGGCCATGTATAAGCCCCAGAAAAATTTTCTTGATTACTTGCCGATGTATTCGGTGGGAGGTCTTTATTGCCTTTTTTAACCTTACTTTTCTGCTGAAACTCCACACGTTCACTCTCTCCACTTGATTCAGACGAATAGGTAGAAGATGCCCCATAATCAGACCTCTTATATTGATCTGTTTGTCGAATTTTACGAGATGTCCAATTATAAATAGACCCCTCTTTCATTTGTCATTCATCTTTAAATAATTTCTTAATCTTAAGATTTTTTAAATCAGTACGATATTTATCTAATTGTTTCGTTATATCAGCATATTTTTCTTCAAAGTCTCCAACCCTCTTTAACACACCCAGTTCTTCTTTTAATTCTTTAGTAAGAGCAACGTTTTTAGCATGTGCTGATTCAATCACCAATAACATCAAATCTAATGAACATTTATTGAGAATTTGATTCCAACGTGACACGAATGCTCCATCTTCCAAAAACATACCCGGAGCTTTCCAAATTCTCAATCCTTGAGGAATGACTTCTTTCCTACAATATTCCGCTAAAGTTAAACTGTGGAGTTCCAAACGCACATTTCTCTTGGACCTATTGAGAAACGAATCCCAATCCGTACAACTATTATCATTACCTTCTAATAACGACGGGAGATTCAAAATCTCTTCCCTCTTCTCAGAACTAAAACTGAATGAATCTTTCCAGCTTACAGCCATAGCAGTCTACGTAACAGCTTAAACCCAAATAACTGCAAAAAAGGGGAACAAATACAATCTAAATAGCCACCAACCCTTCTTAATAACCACTATCTCAATAACAATGAAATCAACACCTCATACACTTTTTACACTTTTTAAGAAAAGGCAAAAATGACCTCAGTGAAACCGACCCCTACATGTGGCGAAATGAATCACAGGATAACTTTACAGAAATTATTGGCAACTTTGTTTAGCGCTTTAAGCGCTATCTTTAGCGTGGCCTAGCGAACAGAATATCCTGCGAGTTGGCACTCGACATTTCCCAGATAAGTATACAGATGCTTGTTGTCAACGTTTTTAAGCATTTGGTATATTGTTGAAGCTGTATGCTTTCTTTTGCAGGATAACTGGGCTTTGTGAGAGAGCTTGCAGGCGTCTGCAGCTATTTGTATGTTACGCAAGGTTTTTATGAATTGAAGAATTGATTCTTTATAAATTAATATGATGTAAACTTTATAATGGGCTTATTCAAGTTGGAAATCCCGAAAAGTACTTTTTGGTGATGTATTGACTATAATCTATTTTGTGATTTTTAGAGTTAAAGTTTCAAAAATAGAACTAAAATGAGGCTATTTGACCCGTGATGTACATTTAACCATCTAACCCTATGGTGATTCATTTTGCCACATGTAGGGGTCGGTTTCACTGAGGTCATTTTTGCCTTTTCTTAAAAAGTGTAAAAAGTGTATGAGGTGTTGATTTCATTGTTATTGAGATAGTGGTTATTAAGAAGGGTTGGTGGCTATTTAGATTGAGTTTTGTGCATACCATGACAGTCATGAATCTCACTTCTAAGCCAGGGTATGTGGAGTATGATCTCAGTCTCTCAAATTTACTGCTGATGCTTGGCATTGTACTTGCATCATGGTAAAGAGTGCCCCTTTCTGGAGTTTGTAAGATGTTACATGTATGGGTGATTTATCAAGGTGTGCTTGGAAACGTTTCTTGGTTTCCAACTGCATTTCTTGGTACCTGAAGATTATCTCCCTCTCAACACGATTCACAGAGTAGTTGCTTGGAATTGACACCTCTATAATCAATGCCGTTCAGGTGTTTTTCCCTTTTATCACTTTATCCGGCTTCCTCACATCCAACTTTTTATCAGTCAGAATAGGAATATCCCAGGTGATCATAACCTGTTCATTCTCTAATCCTTTTAGGGCCGTGATCCTAGTGCTTTTCAGATACAGTGATGTTGTAGTGTTTACAGATTTCCAATGGATAAGCCGTGCTATTTTATTGTGCCTTTCTGTATGGAAATTTTCTGCCATCAGAACTGCACAGCCAGCTATGAGGTGAGTCCCTATTTCCAGCTCTTTCCCACAGAAGCGGCATATGTCTGTTTTGCCAATTTTTTCAATACTCACTGTAAACCATCTTGTCCGCAAGTTGCTGTCCTGGGCAGCAACTATCAATCTCTCAACCTTTGATATTTAGCTTCCACTCTGGGATTTAAAATATCTATGCAGGAAATAATTGCCGAAAAAAAACTGTCAACCAGATGTACTTATGCCTTAAGTAGAACACATTTTTCCTCTGTTTTTTTGAATAGTCAAGACCCGATTTGTTGTTCTCCTGACATCATATGGCACTACTTGTATTCTCTCTATCATCTAGAACTCCAAAAGTAGAATTTTAGAAACGATGTCCAAGTGCAATGTAGGGGCAGGGCACGGAGTAGGAGTTACACAACTTTTATCATTAGTTGAACACCTGTGATCCCCATATACAGTTTACATACCAATATCACCGTGACCAGATCACTTATCTTGACATCTCGATAACGAGAGGTAGCCAGTCATGGGAAACATCTGTACATAAGAAACCTACTGACCGCAACGCCTTCCTGCACTATAATAGTGCTCACCCTCGTAATTTAAAAGACAGTTTACCCATATCTCAATTCCTGCGCTACAGGAGAAACTGTTCGAATAAGGCTGATTTTAGGATTAAGTCTAAAAGTCTAATACAAGATTTTAAGGAGCGTGGTTATCCCTCCACAGTGATAAAGCATGCCTACCAGAGAGCCCTATGTAGAGATCGCAACACTCTATTGACATATCGTCCATCCCACCCTGCTGGTACCCCCGAATTGGATGATTCCATCATCAACTTCGTGACTACCTTTTCTCCTTTCAGTAGAGAGATCAAGAAAATAATAAAGAAACACAGCAATATATTACAAGTTGTTCCAGGATTGGATAACCAGACGATCCGCTGTGTTTGGCGGCGTAATAGAAATTTAAAGGAGCAATTATGCCCAGCAGTTCTGTCTAAGGATCCCATTGCCATTCCATCTTCTTCGGTTTCCCAGGGTCACCATAAATGTGGAGCCTGCACCATCTGTGACGTGACCATGGAGTTATCAATATTCGAACATAATGGCGTCTCGTATTATCTCCGCCACGAGACAACGTGCACCTCCACAAATGTAGTATACATCATTGTGTGCCCGTGTGGGCTCATCTATGTAGGTAAGACAGAACGGCTTTTTCGTACTCGTATGCAGGAGCACAGAAGCCGCCTCAGTTGTAAAGTGTTGGAAGCCCCATTAGTACAACACTGTTTACAATATCACCACATTTTTGAACAGCTCCGATGTTTCTGCGTGGAGAAAGTTAGTCGCAGTATGAGAGGAAAGACTATTGCGAATACTCTGCTTTGGAAAGAACAAAAATGGATTTTCACTTTAAACACGGTGATTCCAAGAGGTCTGAATGTGCGACTGAATCTCGCACTGTGTTTGTGATTCCATATGATGTTAAGAGTACCTTCATCAATCATGTCCTTTCGTCTATTATATTCTAGTGGGTAAAATGGGAGCTTTGCCTGAATTCTCACTATAACATAGACGGGGGGAGTTGGCTTTTTAATGCCTTCTTAGTTTGCCATCTAATCAAACATTAGTCAACACGTGATCTCGAGCATCTTTAAATTGGTGGTCATGTTTCCATTCCGCATGCGCGGCGTCTTACGCATTAAGAGGTCTACATCGATGGTGTCAATGAGTAAGATGATAATGAACATCTAGTGGAAGTAACGCCGGCAGCATCATATAAGCAGGTTTGATTCATGTGAAACAAATTTTTTAAAAGTGAATAAGCAACTAGCTATATCATTGAATTCTCGTTTTTCTATATTTATAGTTTTAAAGGGACGATTCCCTGAAGAAACAACAGTTGTGAAACGCTTGGGGTACCTAGCTGTGAGCGTTAGAAACAACAGTTGTGAAACGCTTGGGGTACCTAGCTGTGAGCGTTGGAATGGCCCTGTTCATCTTCAAACAAAAGCTAAGTGTTATATAGTATCAACGGTTTCCTCATCTAAAGTTTATTTTCCAAGAAGAAATATTTACTATTGATAACATGAGGAACGGTAGTGATATCTATGAGAAGAAAGAACGATGGTTTTACTGGCAACTTTAAAATACAATCTAAAAAAATAATAAGTCAAGTAAGGCAGACGGTCATTGATGTAAAACTGGCACTCTCAATGAGCGATTAGCTCCTGGTTTACGTGCCGCTGGTTTTTCTGAGACCAATTGCCATTAGTCCACTGAGTGAGCGAGTGAATTAAGCAAGCTCACGAGTTGCAGAGTGAGTCATTAAACGGAGTGTGTTGGTTTTTACTTGGAGTTAACCGTTTAAAGAGAAACAGACTACAAATTAACAAGTGCAATGTAGGACATCCAGGGTGAAACGGGCAGAACACCACTAAAACATGTAGGTTTCAGCCTGATTTTAGAAGCATAGACGTCCCCGATGTAGACGTCCACAGCACCATCCAAACAGAAGTCCCAGCTGCAGAATAGTGGATTGGGAACATCTAGCCCATGTGAGGTTGCATATGGGGACATCCAGTGGTGTGGAATACTGGAAATATGAGCCTCATTCCACAGCAGAGTTTGTTGTCAACACAGGAAACATAGGAGATAGACGTTTACCGACTTCTCCATATCCTCTGGATGTTTAGTAGGCAAAATGAGCACTTTTCCACTGCCTATTGTGCCTGGAGCAGGTAAAACGTGGATACAGCAGAGACGTTCAGGGCATTTCTGCAATCGGACAAGGACATCCAGGTTCTTGGTAATGCCTCAGACATGTCTATACCATGCCCCCATTCAGATTTTAACATCCTCACACTGGGACCATCAACAAAATCAGCTTCTAAAACGGCTCCAGGGATGTCTCCATCCTTTAGATATCACTATGCCTGTTTTCAGATGTTCAAATCACGAATAGGGCTTTTAAAATAACCCCCTAGCTCTTCTCTATTAGTGTGCATCTCTCATCCTATCGTGCCATAGCTGATGGGCTTCTGGCTGCTTGCTGTACTATAATTTTTAGATTTATTAAGGGAATTCTTCATGGTAAACCCCAATTGCAGAAGCCTCCCACACCGTGCGACCCCAGCATTATCCTTACATCTCTTATGAAGCTGCTGTTTGAACTAATGGAATCTGCTTCACTCAAGCACATTACCTGGAAGATACTCTTTCTAGTAGCAGTTACATCAGCTAGAAGAATAAGTGAACTTCAAATCTTAGTTATCTATGCATCATATACTCAGTTTCATCACAATAAAGTAATTTTTCAGACTCTTCCCAAGTTCTTACCTAAAGAAGTAACACCATTCCATATTAACAAGGAATTAGTCTGTTTTATGTATAGTCCAAAACCATGTAAGAATCCACGCAAGAAGCCCCTCCACACTGGACTATAAATGAGCTCTATTAGTATCTTAAAAGAACTGAATCCATCAGAGAGTCTACACAGCTATTTATCTCCTTTGACCCTAACAGAATTGTCATTCTAGTAGTCAAATGAACTTTGGCAAATTGGCTAGCGTCCTGCATCCTATTCTGTTATAAACAAATGGTGCTACTCTAACCAGTAAAGTGAATCTCATCAGATCAGAACTATTACAGCTACAGTAGCTTTGCTGAAATCTGCTGCACAGGATAGCATATACAGGGTAGTGACTTGGTCCTCACTTCATACCTTTCACTTATGGGGTTATTCAGAACCACAAATAGCAGGGATGGACGTCCCAATGGGACATCCATCTACGCTATTCGTGCGGCTGCAGGTCCCCGAATAACTTCCCCGCCGGTTGTGCAGGGATGTTAGTCAGGGGCGGGGAACAGGCAGCCCGGTGAGAGAGTGGGCGGGCAGTGGGCAGTCGCTGGCCCTGGACATACAGGGCCGATTCTAATGTTGGCCGTGTACATCCAGGGCTGGCGAATTGGCTGGGGAGATTTTTTTCGATTCGAGGTGTGGAAAGCTGGGGTGAGACAAAGTTAATCCCCTGCAGCTTGACCCTGGCCTTAAGAGGGTCGGGCTGCAGGGAATTAACTTTGTAGGACAGCAGCTGACATTGCAGCTTTTAAATGGAGCTGCGGCGCCATGGCAACAGGATGCCATGGCGCTGCAGCTCCATTTAAAAGGCCTGGATGAGTTAGCCGGGCTAGCGCTGTATGTGCAGGCCAGGACTGAATCGCAGTCCCGGCCTGCACATACATTGCTGTTCGTGATTCTGATCCCGCAGGGCTGGATGTGCCCTGCGGGATCAGAATCGTGATCTCCTTTGTATGTCTGGGTTAGCCCGGACGTACAAAGGAGATCTACGTTGTGAATAGAATCGGGCCCTTAGCTTCATATGTTCACTTCACACTGCTGTTTGAACCAGTTCATAATCAGAATTAGTGCATTTGATCAAGCTGTGCTGGCCAACCTATCCGTGTAATACTGCAATTCTCACAGCTTTTGATGAGGCTGCTGCTTCTGAACAATGGGCAATATATAAAGACATCAGCAGCCCTGAGCTTGAGAGTCACTTACTTGTGTTCCTGACAGTCCTGTTTGTCAATAGAAAAAGCGTAGTTTCTCAGCTATAACTGGTGTTTTCCATAGATGGCAAGATTGATCAGGCGCACAGTCCCTTTCATCTTCCCAAGATCTGCATTCCTTCTTGAACTACTGTACTAACTGAGGAGATAGTGCAGATTGCTGTATGCAGTGTGCGCACAGAATGTTACACTTAGTTCTGCCTTCAGGGAGAGCCACTCCATCCTAGTGATGTGTGATGACATCACCCACTTGTGTGCCTAAATCTTGCTGCCTATGGAAAACACCTGTTACAGCTGAGAAATGGTGCTTTTTAATCCAGCTGTGCTACCTGCCTTGATTACATCTTCCGGCAACAAATTCAACAGCTTAATTGTATGTTAAGTGAAAAAATACATTCTGCAATTTGTTTTAAAGGTGCTAGACTTAGTGTTAGGGAATGGTTGTTTACCCTTTCAAATATTTACTATATTCTCCCGACTCAGGATTTTATAGACCTCTAACTTAGCTCCTCTCAGCTATCTCTTCTCCAAGCTGAAAAGACCTAATCTGGTTAGTCTTTCTTCACAGGGAAGCTGCATTTTGGTTATCTTTCTCTGTTCAGATTGATTCATGAGAACTTCCTGTTTATTACATGTTGTAAGCTGATGACTCAGGGCTATCATACGAGGAGGTCAATCAGGGTGACTGCCCAGGATGCCACATTGCCCTTTTGAATCAATCTATGACTCTGAAAGCACAACAGCCCAAAAAGGAAAGGTGGTGCTGAAAGAATCCCAGATCCAGAGCACCAAGTGACTTCCCTGGCTCTAGGTCATTAGGACAGGCTGAGCTAGAACTGGTCTCCTCCCCCCCACTGAATCCCTGGACTTGTAGTTGCTACTTTTCTGACATGCACTGGGACTAAAACCAGGCCTTGCTTAGCCTGACTTTGATGACCTGGAGCCATGGGATCACCTCAGTCAGACATTAGGTGGCCCCATTTGAACCTTCTCCATGTCCAAAAAAGTGACCACTCTAGAAACATGTTATTGGGAGTGGATATACTAATTTCCCATATGCTGGACTTCTAAACTGGCCTTATGTTCCTCTACGAGGTGCTTAAGCATCACACTGAGTACCCATTTTAGGAATCTAGTCCAATCTTTAGGTGGTATTTTACATGAGTTATACTGATACAGGTTGAGAATTTCTCCCTCTCTGTATATAAATGGATATTGCCCATTTATTAACACACAATCTTAGTCAGTCCCTCAAGATAAAGTGTTCTTTGGTGCATGTAGACTAATGCAATGGGACAAAAAATCTGAATTCAAGGCTGCCATCACCAGCCAGACCTACAGAATTTAAGACTTCAGCATACTGAATAGGTAGCATATAAATAGAAATAAATAAATATATTACCAGCGATATTCATGGATTTTGTTTATGGCTGATAAGAGATCATCAATAGATTTGTGATGGTAATCCAGAATCAGTGTCCGTCTCTACATACAACAGATTAAGGAGGGAATACTAGGCTATAAACACTTACTTTCATGGTCCTTGGATGTCCGGCTGCATGAGGGTTTCCTGTGCAGACCCCACCCCGAGAAGAAGGGCTGTTCCTCCGGAGGACTAGACACACCCCTGCAATGGGAGTTAGTGAACACATGAGAGCAAGAAATACTGGCAAAGTTCCCATGGTCATGCACTTGAGTTCTGACAATGGGCTGAGGCACAGAAGAGGAGCAGCTTTTGGAGGCTACTCCAGATTTAGCGCCATCATAGGCAGGTGGTCTCTTCGTCCCAGCCGAAGGATAAGTCCACAGCATGCTCAAAGTGGATGGCATCGGCTGCTCCTGCAGGCCATGGGGTGTGGAGCTCCTGGTAAGGGCTGAAGTTGACTTGCCTTGAGCAGTGGTCCGACCAGTAGAACAGAGCATACTTTGGACCACTGATATCTCCTTCTCTGTTTTTTGTTCAACAGAAGCTTGAGGTGTGGGAAGCACAGAATGGGTGACCTTCACCGCAGAATACACCATAGTGTATGTGACTGCTTTGTCCTTGGGCTGCCCAGAAGATTGAGGGACTGGAAGCAGTGAGTGAGCTACAGCTGCTGCCTTTGCTGGTGGGCAGATCATGCTGTGAGAGTTAGGAAGCTCCTTCTCTGGCCGGTGTTGGCCAGAAGCTTGAGGTGGGAGTGGGGTAGAATGGCTTCTCGCTCTTCCAGAAGGGCAAAGCAGACTCAGGTCTTTGTCCTCAACTCCTCCTCCTCTCTGCTGCCCAGGCACTTGGGAAGTTGTTGGCATTGATGGAGGTTCCTTGGGATGGGCACCCTGCAGCACAGGAAGTTTGGAACCCTGCTGCATTGCCACTGTCGCACCAGTCTTTGATGAACCCTTTTGGGCCTTTGCCTGAGGAAGTGCCAGGAGTGGAGGACGGTGCTGGAGAAGATTGGGGAATGGTGGTGGGATTTCACATGGTGACATTTTGGCCAAAGGAGGGGTAGGGATTTTGGTAGCCTCTCTCCTAGTGTGCTCCCTGGCCGCCAGAGTGATCCCATTGGCCCTCGGGTCAGAAGAGTCCTCCAGGAGTGGGTACTTCATCTCTTCATATATAGCTTCGCTTTCATCAGACTCCTCATCTGGGGTGCCCTGCCCCCTGAAGACATCCCCTACCATCTCTATGTAGACTGGCTCCTCTTCCTCCGTGTCAGAACTTCTGACCTTCCGGTGTGAGTCTGTTCCTTGGAAACAACGTGGTGGCCCTGCCCTATGAGCCAGCCCAGCCGGTGGACGGCTCAGGCATGTTTCATCAAATGAGGCAGACAAATGTGTATTAGGACTTCGCTTTGGCTTCTGGGGTGGGATTTTCCTCGTGAACTCACGATTTTCACTGCCTGTCTTCACCAATCCTAAAAAATGAGATAATTATTTAAATCCTCAAAAAGGCCTCATATGCACAAGGTTAAATATTTCAAGTCAAATCATATAAATCTGGTTTTCAGTCCTCCTCCTCCCAGCCTGCCTGACTTCTATCTTTCACAAATGAATGCAGAAACTATTACCCCCTCCCCCCTCTATTCCCCATCCTAATCTCAACAACACCCTATTAAAATTCCAATTTTTGACTTTAGAACAAAAATTCAGGCTTTTAAACCAATCTCTAGTTCTTCAGTAGTTGGTTTGCATCAATTCAGCCATCTTTCTAGATTACCATCTTTGCAAATCTTTTAAGCCCCTTCACTTAGACTCCTGAAATTTGTCTTCCACTACCCCACGGACTTCACAGCAAAAGATATTACTGATGCCACAATCTGATTTTATACAGATTTTTCTTAGATTGTAATAATTGTCCCTAACCCATGTATATCGTGCCTCAGCACAGCTGTGTCAGGCTGAATAAATCTACTTTGTGGCAATTTCATTAACTCCTCCCCCTTTCCCTTTTTGTCATGGACTTTTATTGGTAGGTGTTGTCCCCTTCCCCCTTTTTTTTTTACTATCTTGCAGGCAGCTATCTTTGCAGGGCAGTCATAGATTACCTCGCATGAAGTAGGACCGAGTTAGTTCTAGTTGAGTGGGGGTATGTCATGTGATCAGGCTTGGCCTACCAATGAGTGATGGTGTGTTTTGCATATGGACCTGCTTTCCGGTCCCTACTGACTTATGCAAATGAGGCCATGCAATGAGTCTCTGTACAGTACATACAGCTTGTACCCCCCCAGGCTGCCACTGATTGTGATGCCATGGCTGTTATGGGCAAATAATAGAGGGGGGGGGGTAAGTGTGCACATGCATTCAGAGAACAATGTCAGACTTTAAGAATCAGCTCAACCCATATTTAAGACATTGTGCAAAATATTCTTAAAGGATTGCACAGAGCTTATTAGACACCTGTGAGCCTCTCTTCTAGAGTGTAGTAATTGCCCAGCGATAAGAGCAGTAGGCTGAGAACCAGGAAAACTAGAATTCCCACTGATGCTTTTTGTGACCTTGGGCGAGTCATTTCACACTCCGTTGCCTCAGATACCAACTTAAATGGCAAGCTCATTTGGGAAGAGATCTACCTATGGTATTTGAATTGTAAGTTGCCTTGAGCATGAGTTTGGAAAAGTAACTAAGAGACATGTTTACTAAAGCCCGCATCGGTAACATGCGTGTGAGCCATGATTAGCATGGGGCTGCGCACTATCTGCAGGGAGGTGGGTACAACCATTCCCCCTGCATTTACTGCAGTAAAGCAACCACAAGAGCACCAACACCACCTGCTAAGATGGCATTAGTTGCACCCATGGTACTTGCCCTGAGCGCAGGTAGCGCAGGCTACAAACCCCCGAGCTAGCTGCATCACAAGGGAACACCCTACTCCTACGCAGTCTCCACTCCCATGCATGTTGCAAGGGTAGCATGAGATTTCTAGCACGGGACCCTGCGCTATCTTTTAGCACAACGCTGATACTGTGCACTTGTAAACATGCCCCTTAATCTAAAATTCAATTAAATTAACTCCAGTTTATGCTGGAGAGTGTGCTAATCCTAGAATTTATTTTTTTATGACTTTGGAGTGCAAAAGGATTTAAAAAGTCTCATATAACGTGCAATCATAAAGAAGTGACATTGGAGATCATTTATTCAGATAGTTCACAGTAGATACTTCTTGACATGGGATCGAATAAGAAATTGCCATTAATGTTAGAGAAGTTGATTGGGTGTGGCTCCATTAACAGCACAAGCAAATGTCAATGAATTCAGACGGTCTGGGATGGCAATCTTATCATAAATAAATTGCAAAAAAAATATAATGGGAACAATTTTCAAAAACACTGTTTGGTTGCAACCATGAACCCTGTAGCTAAGTTTCTAAGGGAAAGATAGTTTCTATTTGAAAACTGTCTACAAACAAATGCCGTTTTACCAATAGATAGAGTAGGCAAGCGCTTATGGCTAGCTGCCCTGCTGTGTTGTTTGTTTTTACGACAACTGCTGTGACGCTTCAGCATCTTGCGGGATAAGAAGGCAGCAGACTCTCCATGTGTCCAAAGACTGTGGGATGGGAGGGCGAGAGATACATGGCCCCACCAGGCTTTGAACCTGCTCCACTGCCTCAGGTACACAGAGTGTGAGCCCTTTGGGGACAAGGGAATGTATCCAGTACCTGTTTGTAGTGATTACATAATGTAAACCGCTTTGATTAAAGGATGAGGCGGTATAGAAAACTGGTTAAATAAATAAATAAATATGCACAGATCAGAAAATCAAATCTGTTTTACTACCCTTCCCTCTCCTTGCCCCACAAACACTTCTGCTAAATACAGTATAAAAGTACCTGCATGGTTTTAGACACATTGATACAGGCAGTTTTCATGAACAACAATCTGGCCACATAAATCCTTTTTATGCAGCTAGATTGCTTTGAAACTCGTTCTCAGAAGAAGCAGTTTCACAAAAAGGATTTGTTTCTTCCTGGAACGGACATCTTGTTAGGAGGCGAGATTGTCTTAGGTTTGGATAGAACCATAATCCTAAGTAACATCAGCTAATGAAGGCTAAATGCAGTGAATGAGATTTCCTGTAAGCATAAAGGGGGGTGGGGAAGGTGGAAGTCTTACTGTATCACTGCTTTGAGAGAAGTTGCAAGACCTCTGGGAGCTGAGTTTATATATGGTAGGACATGAAACGCACAGAATTCTTTTTATGATAAGGATGGGAGGATTTTTTTTAAATTAAGGTTGAGGAAATAACCAAATTCCCTTTGAGTAACTGTACTGAACTGTGATGCATTTTCCATATAATTTTTAAATAAAAATATTATATTACACAAAAAGAAATTAAAACATGGCTCTGTCCTTAATGTGCTGTGCAGAATCATAATCAGCACATACAGTGAAAAGTAAACTTGTTTCCTACCAACCGGAAAGGTTACTGCTGGGTTATATGTTCAATTTTTTAAGTATATCTACTCTATTAAATTGCAACTTGCTTTGAGCACAGGTTTGGGAAGGTGAGAAATTCATTGCAAACATGTCTGCCCTGGACACTCCCACAGGGTCTTGGGACAATTGCCAGGAAGTAGAAGTAGGAATCATCTTCTTTGTTGAGGGAGAGGCTGACATTTACTATCAGACAGGGATATATAAATCAAAGGTGTGAGGGGAGGAATTATTGTCCTTGTCTTACCAGCCTTCTTCAGACCGCTATGCTCTGACGTGCCGGCAGTCTTGCTTTCTCCAGACGTGCTGAGCTTGGTGCTTGGGTGCCGCTTGGGCTTGGCGGGGGGCTTTCTGCCAGCAGCTACTCCCTCACCCCCTCCATTTTCCACGCTGCCCACAGAGTGGCAAGAGAGGGAGCGGGGGGCCATGCTGCTGGCACAGGGGTGGGGCGCATGCTCCTGGGAGGCAGGCATGGTCAGAAACCCCATGCGGAAGTGCTTGCGGAAAGAGGAGAGGTCCCTCACCTTCCCGACTCCCACATCCTTGGCGGCACTGAAAGAAAAAGCAACAGAGGATAACAGTTCATAGTACAATTCTGCGTTCGGTTAAAAGGAGATCAGCTGGCAGCAAAGCCTATAATTTGGAAGTGCCTCACAGCAAGCTTTGTTTCCTGATGGAACAAATGCTTTGCTAACCTCTGCCCCCTCCCATCTCTTTCCCCTACCGCATATTGTACACTTAAGTAAAGAACATCTCCCTTGATCTTCTCAGACCTAAGCAGACCACTTTATTTTCTTATTTACCAGAAACTCATGCAACCTCATCTTAAACATGTCCACAGACATAAATCTGTACCAGTAATAAAGTGTCCATCCTTATTTGTATTAAGAGCTGCTTATGTTTAGTGCAAAGTACAGAATCATAAAAGGCCGGGGTTGGAAGAAGCCTGGAAAAGGTCATCTTGAGACTCAAAGAACATACTTTTATCACCTCAGCCAGGTGAGTTATCTAATCAGCTCTTTAAAACCTCCACTAATGGAGATCTCACCATTCTCCAGGACCAAGCAGGAAGTCAGTCCTCACTTATGGGTGACGTCGGCGCCGACGGAGCCCTCGCGGAGCAATTTTCCCCAGCTTTCAAAGAAAGCCTTTGGGAATTGCAGCGTGCATGCGCGGTCCTCTTCCCGCCCAAGGGTGCCATCTTAGCCAGTCTTCTTTTTTCCGCGGAGCCCTACAGACGTCCCCGTCTTGTCCCCGCGAAAAAGTCGATATTTCTTCATTATTTTATTCTTTTTCCTTCGGTTCGACGCCGGTCTTTTTCCCGCCCGGACTCGCGACGCCGGTCACGAGTCCTCTTACTTTTTTTCGGTTTTTCTGACTTTGTCAGCTTTCGTTTTCGATTTTTCCCTGGCAGCCCGGTCCTTTGACCTCGCAGGGGCCCTTTTTCCCCCGATGGCTGCCAGTGGGTTTAAGCGTGTTTGTAAGTGTGACCGAAATATGTCACTAACTGACACACACGACTTTTGCCTCCGCTGCCTGGGCCCGGATCATGAGGAACTGATCTGTGGGCCCTGCGGCAAAATGTCCTCAAAAGCGTTGAGAAGTCGGCGGCATCAGCGTGATAGAATCTTCGCTGACCCCAGCCGTACCCGGACCTCGTCGGAGGCCTCCGCGTCCAAAGGCTCCAGCTCGGACCGCCGCCGGAGCTCCTCCGACCGGGGTTCTCCCTCCGGGGACCATCGTCGGACGGTGAAACCCGCGAGGGCGGCGTCGGTGGACGCTCCTGGTTCCGCGAGGGCCAGGTCGCATAGCCCCGACAGCCGCCCCGGGTCCTTGGAGAAGGAACACCTCACGAAGCGACCTCGCCTGGAGTCGGAGATGCCTGCTCGGATAAGTCCTGTGGTCCTTCTGGACTCGCCTCCGCGACAGCCGACGTCGGGCCCGACGCCGTCGGGGCCCGAGTCGGGGGCTGCTGGGTCTCCTGAGCTCGGACTCAGGTTGACGGCCTTGGAGAGCAGACTGTCTGCCTTCATGGACCAGCAGCGGACACTGCTCGCTGGCTTCGCTGGCGCCGCTGCCCCGACCGCCGGGACGTCGACGTCCAAGTCGACCCCGGAGACCGAGCCGATCCTCGAGTCGATGCGAACTCGAGTCGATCCTCGGTCGAGGTCACCCTCGGCCTCCCGTTTGGGACCGAGGTCGCCGACGCCGACTCCCTCGGCGTCGGGGCGGCAGGCGCCGCGCCCTGCCCGGGCCGACCCCACCGAGTCCTCGTCGGAGTCGGTCTGGGAGTCTGAAGAGGAAGAGTCGCCTGATTCTTTCCGGACTCGGTGTGTCCCCTCGGACTCACCGGAGTCCGAGCCTCGGAAGCAGTCCCCCCCGGAGGATGCCCGGTTCTCGGACTTCGTTAGGGATATGGCCAAGGCTTTGGCCTTCCCTGCGGATCCCGAGGAGGAGCCTCGAGCCGAAGAGCTCGACGCCCTCCAGTATGACTCTCCCGCAAGGGAACACTTTACTGTACCGGTTCCTCCTATGCTGGAACGACTACTCTTCCGCATGTGGGAGAGTCCGGCCTCCTCGCCGGTCCTGAGCAAGCGGGTCGATTCTATCTATCGAGTCCGCAAGAGCCCTGGCTTTCAAAAGGCACAGCTACCACACCATTCCATGGTAGTGGAATCGGCCATGCATCGTCTTAAGAGCCAGAAGATGCACTCCTCGGTGCCTCCTGGCAGGGAGGCCCGTAACCTGGATGGCCTTGGTAAGAAGTGTTTCCAGGGCTCTATGCTCGCATGTCGTGTCCAGACTTACCAGCTATACATGGGCATGTATCTCCGGGATCTGGCTAAAGAGCTTGCCGGATTCTCCGCTGGTTTGTCCGAGGAACCCTTGTGGAGGTTCCTGGCCTTGTCCACTGGCATTCGGGAATGCTCAAAGTTCATGTCCCGAGCAGCCTATGATGGCTTTGAAGCATCGGCTCGAGTGGCCGCAGCCGGCATCGGTGCCCGCCGACATGCTTGGCTTCAGTCGTCAGACCTTGAGCCCTGGGTGCAGGACAAGTTGGTCGATGTCCCCTGCCGAGGCGAAAACCTCTTTGGCAAGCCCATGGCGGAGAAGGCTGCACAAATTGAGACTGAGACTCTCACCAGGACCAGGCTTTCTAGGAAGACCTCCGCCCCTTCCCAGAAAAAGAAGGGCCCGGGGAAAAAGTCCTTTTACCCGAGGAAGGCGGCTGCCTACAAACAATACCCCCATTATCAGGCCCCTGCAGCTCCCCAACAGGGCCAGCAGGCCAAGGGACGGGGTAACGGGTCCCGTAGGCAGCAAGCCCCCAAGCCTGCACCACCAGCCCCTGCTCAGCAGGGTGGGGGTTTTTGACTCACTAAGCATAGCCTCTCCCCCCCCGCTGGTTCCTCCCAGCACCGGAGGCCGGCTGGTTCACTTCGCCCACAGGTGGTCCAGCATCACCGCAGATGCCTGGGTGCTTCAAGTCGTACGAGAAGGCTATCTTCTCCACTTCCACCAGGTCCCTCCCTCCTATTTTCCGGGAGAACCTCCACGACCCCCTCTGCACAGGGAATTACTCCTTCAGGAGTTAGCAGGTCTTCTGCAGGAACAGGCGGTGGAACCGGTGCCACACCACCTGAGAGGTCAAGGCTTTTATTCCAGGTATTTTCTAATACCAAAGAGAACAGGAGGCCTCAGACCCATCCTGGACTTGCGCAACCTCAACAAGTTCCTTGTGCGGGAGAAGTTCAAAATGCTTACCCTTGGAATCCTTCTGCCCTACCTCCAGCAGGGAGATTGGCTATGCTCCTTGGATCTAAAGGATGCCTACACGCACATCCTCATCCACCCAAGCCACCGCCAATACCTAAGGTTTGTGGTGGCAGGAAATCATTACCAGTACAGAGTACTGCCCTTTGGCCTGTCCTCCGCACCGCGAGTCTTCACAAAATGTCTCGCGGTGGTGGCGGCCCATCTCCGGCTTCACGGCCTCTATGTCTTTCCGTACCTCGACGACTGGCTCATCAGAGCAGCGTCCGCTCATGAGGTCACCAACGCCACGCGCCGCACGGTGACTCTTCTGCAGCACTTGGGCTTTGTTATAAACTTCGCAAAGTCCACTTTGCTCCCCTCACAGGATCTCGAGTTCATCGGCGCAAGGCTGCACACTCCTCAGGCGCGAGCATCCCTACCGCTCGACAGGGCTCAACGGCTCATGGACCTAGCCGACCGTTTTCGCAGCCAGCCCCTGGTCTCCGCCAGGCGCTTCCTGAGACTACTCGGCCATATGGCTTCCACCGTCCATGTGACCCCCAATGCCCGCCTGAATATGCGGCCTGCTCAATGGTGTCTCCGCCAGCAGTGGCGACAAGCCACAGGCGGCCTAGCAGACCTAGTGCGCGTCTCCGAGCCGCTGATCTCGTCTCTCCGGTGGTGGCTTCGACAGCCGAACCTGGTATTCGGTATGCCTTTCCAGTCACCTCAGTCGACCCGGGTGCTGACCACGGATGCATCCCTCCTGGGCTGGGGAGCACATTGCCAAGGGGCACGTACTCAGGGCCTCTGGACCACGTGGGAGTCTGCTCAGCAGATCAACTTCCTGGAGCTCAGGGCGATCCGCCTGGCTCTCAAGGCCTTCTCCCACCTGACTTCCCACCAGTCCGTCCTTGTCCAGACGGACAATCAAGTTGCCATGTTCTACGTGAACAAGCAGGGGGGCACGGGCTCCTTCCTCCTCTGCCGGGAGGCACAGAAGCTCTGCTCTTGGGCCGTCAGTCACGGCATTCTCCTCAAGGCAGTTTATCTCCCGGGCCAAGAGGATTGCCTGGCGGACAAACTCAGCAGGATCCTCCAGCCGCACGAGTGGCGTCTGGATCCCTTGGTAGTTCAGAAGCTCTTCCTAAAGTGGTTCCTCCCCACGGTGGATCTCTTTGCCAGTCCTCACAACCGGCAGCTTCCTCGCTTCTGCTCTCGTCAGCCACACCCCCTTCGGGTTGCGGCGGACGCTTTTCTAATTTCATGGTCGGGGAGCCTTCTGTACGCTTTCCCTCCCACCCCGCTAGTCTCTCGGACTCTTTTCAAGGTTCTCCGAGACAAAGCCTTCATGATCCTGGTGGCCCCTCGCTGGCCCAGACAGCCGTGGTTTCCGCTCCTACTGCAATTAGCGGTGGAGGATCCATTCCCTCTGGGGGTACAACCGGATCTCCTCACTCAGGATCAGGGGTCTCTACTACACCCCAACCTCAGGTCTCTCAACCTCATGGCCTGGCTGCTGAGAGGGTAGTCCTTGCTCCCCTTCTCCTGCCGGCAGAGGTGGAGGAGGTCGTCTTGGCTTCGCGACGGCCTTCTACCCGCAAATGCGACGCCCTTAAATGGCGTCGCTTTGCCGTCTGGTGTACCCAACAGTCTCAGGATCCCTTCTCCTGCCCGGTGTCGGTGATCTTGCAGTACTTGCTACACCTCTCTAATCTGGGACTTAAGTCCAACTCCGTCAAAGTTCACCTCAGTGCTCTTTCGGCACATCATGTACCGGTGGACGGTAGACCTCTCTCCAGCGACCCTCTCGTAGCGAGGTTTCTCCGAGGTCTCCTTCTACTTAAACCACCTCTGCGCCCGCCAGCGCCTGACTGGGACCTGAATGTGGTTTTGCAGCGGATCACCTGTCCGCCTTTTGAACCTATGGCTACCTGTTCTCTCCGTTTTCTGTCTTGGAAAACACTGTTCTTGATAGCCCTCACTTCCGCTAGACGCGTAAGTGAATTGCAGGCCCTCGTGTCTGATCCCCCTTACACTCGGTTCTACAAAAATAGGGTAGTCCTGCGGACTCACCCAAAGTTTCTTCCAAAAGTGGTCTCCCCTTTTCACATCAATCAGGAGGTGGTACTTCCAACCTTCTTTCCCAGACCACACTCCAGCCGAGCTGAAACGGTCCTCCATACCCTGGACTGTAGAAGGGCTTTGAACTTCTACCTTGACCGTATGCGGGAGCACCGTAAAGCTGCTCAGCTTTTTGTGTCTTTTGACCCCAATAAATTGGGGCTCCCGGTCTCCAAGCGTACTCTGTCCATCTGGGTTGCGGACTGTATCTCTTGGGCTTATGGGGCAGCCGGACTCTCCTTGGACGGTCGAGTCACGGCTCATTGCGTTCGGGCAAAGGCCACGTCAGTGGCTTACCTCCGCTCTGTTCCGCTGGCAGACATCTGCCGGGCCGCTACTTGGTCTTCGAGCCAGACTTTTGCGGTCCATTACTGTCTCGAGAGGGAGTCCCGCAGGGACAGTGCTTTCGGACAGGCAGTCCTCCGTAATCTCTTTGAGGTCTGAGCAACTCCTACCCTCCATCCCGGATGTGGGCTACCGGTGGGTAATAATTCAGCGAAGATTCTTTCCTTCTGTGCTGCTGAGCTAGAGGGAGCTCATTTTGTGCTTAGGGTCTCCGGTAGCCTTAAGCTTGGGAGTCCCATAAGTGAGGACTGACTTCCTGCTTGGTCCTGGAGAAAGCGTAGTTACTCACCTGTAACAGGTGTTCTCCAGGAGCAGCAGGAATCAGTCCTCACAACCCTCCCTCCTCCCCTTGGAGTTGCAATCGTCTGCTTTAGGTTTTTTTGCAAATTTTTATGCTGTCTTTTTTAGCTATGTCATCTGACTGGCTAAGATGGCACCCTTGGGCGGGAAGAGGACCGCGCATGCGCGCTGCAATTCCCAAAGGCTTTCTTTGAAAGCTGGGGAAAATTGCTCCGCGAGGGCTCCGTCGGCGCCGACGTCACCCATAAGTGAGGACTGATTCCTGCTGCTCCTGGAGAACACCTGTTACAGGTGAGTAACTACGCTTTTCTTTCCGTGTTTTTTAGATCTACTTAAAGGCAGGGCAGTTTTTTAAAAATATATTTACCCTGGTGAAATCAGAGGTTGAAAATTGTTCTCTGTGGTAAAAGTATAACATTTCAATGCTTCCATACATGTTTTAAAGAACACACTTGACACCTGCTGTAAAGCAGAGGTAAAATCTGACAATACTGAAGTACCTGTGATGTTGCCAGTTCCCGAATTTCCAATGGGCCACTGGGGCAGGCGGAGTCCGTGTTAGACACCCTAAGTCCTCGAGGGCCACCAACAGGCCACATTTTTAGGATTTCCCTAATGAATATGCATAAGAGAGATTTCTCCAGGACCAAGCAGGAAGTCAGTCCTCACTTATGGGTGACGTCGGCGCCGACGGAGCCCTCGCGGAGCAATTTTCCCCAGCTTTCGCAGAAAGCTTTTGGGAATTGCAGCGCGCATGCGCGGTCCCCTTCCCGCCCAAGGGTGCCATCTTGCTCAGTCTCCTTTTTTCCGCGGAGCCCTACAGACATAGTTTGTTGTCGCCGCTGAAAAAGTTGATTTCTTTTATTTTGTTTCTTGTTATTTTTTCTCGCAGGATCAGGGTACTCTTCTGCACCCCAACCTCCGGGCCCTGCATCTGATGGCCTGGCTGCTGAAAGGGTAGTCCTAGCTCCGCTTCTGCTTCCTCCGGAGGTGGAAGCCATCGTCCTAGCGTCTCGGCGACCTTCCACCCGGAAATCTTACGCCCTTAAATGGCGTCGCTTCTCGGTCTGGTGTTCTCAGCGCTCTGAGGACCCCTTCGCCTGTTTAGTATCGGTGGTACTGCAATATTTGCTTCACCTCTCCGATCTAGGTCTCAAATCCAACTCTGTCAGAGTCCACCTCAGTGCTCTCTCGGCACATCATTCACCGGTGGAGGGCCAGCCTCTTTCCTCGCACCCCTTGGTGGCGCGTTTTCTCAGAGGCCTCCTTCTGCTTAAGCCTCCGTTGCGTCCTCCAGCTCCTGACTGGGACCTCAATGTGGTTCTGCAAAGGCTTACCTGTCCGCCTTTTGAACCCATGGCTACCTGCCCTCTTCGTTTCCTCTCCTGGAAAACGCTCTTCTTGGTAGCCCTTACTTCCGCTAGGCGCGTAAGTGAACTACAGGCCCTAGTGTCGGAGCCCCCATACACTAGGTTCTACAGGAATAGGGTTGTCCTACGGACTCACCCTAAGTTTCTTCCAAAGGTGGTCTCCCACTTTCACATCAACCAGGAGGTGGTTCTTCCGACCTTCTTTCCCAGGCCACATACCAGTCGGGCTGAGACTGTTCTGCATACCCTGGACTGTAGAAGAGCCTTGTCCTTCTACCTTGACCGTACGCGGGAGCATAGAAAGGCTGTCCAGCTTTTTGTATCTTTTGACCCCAATCGGTTGGGGGTACCTGTCTCTAAGCGTACTTTGTCCATCTGGGTAGCTGACTGTATCGCCTGGGCTTATGGGGCAGCCGGCCTCTCCTTAGGGAGTCGAGTCACGGCTCACCGTGTCAGGGCGAAGGCTGCGTCCGTGGCTCATCTTCGCTCTGTTCCATTGGCAGACATCTGCCGGGCCGCTACTTGGTCTTCAAGCCAGACCTTTGCGGCTCATTACTGCCTGGAAAGGGAGTCCCGTAGGGACAGTGCTTTCGGACAGGCAGTCCTCCACAATCTCTTTGAGGTTTAGGCAACTCCTACCCTCCGGCCCTGGTGTTGGGCTACCGGCCGGATTCGTATTCAGAGAAGATTCCTTCCCTCTGTACTGTTGAGCTTGAGGGAGCTCTTTTCGGCTTGAGGTCTCCGGTAGCCTTAAGCTTGGGAGTCCCATAAGTGAGGACTGACTTCCTGCTTGGTCCTGGAGAAAGAGTAGTTACTCACCTCTAACAGGTGTTCTCCAGGAGCAGCAGGAATCAGTCCTCACTACCCTCCCTCCTCCTCTTGGAGTTGCAGTCATTCTTATTGCATATTTTTGCTAACTTTTTGCTGTCTTTCCGCTATGTCATCAGACTGAGCAAGATGGCACCCTTGGGCGGGAAGGGGACCGCACATGCGTGCTGAAATTCCCAAAAGCTTTCTGCGAAAGCTGGGGAAAATTGCTCCGCAAGGGCTCCGTCGGCGCCGACGTCACCCATAAGTGAGGACTGATTCCTGCTGCTCCTGGAGAACACCTGTTACAGGTGAGTAACTACTCTTTGCATACAGTGGAAGTAGTGGGCATGGAAATCTCTTCGTGCATGTTCATTAGGGCTATCCTGATGACGGCCGTCGAGGAATGGGAGTGAAGACCAAGGCCCTAGGTAAACATTCAACCCGGCACATCCCTACTCTCCCCACGACTAACTTTTGAAACAGTTAATATTATGCATTAGTATAAATAAAACATCTGCATTAAAACTGGAGCTTTATTTTACATGTAAAAGAGAGCATTGTACTGATTGTATCACAGCAGATGGGAGTGGAAAGACACATTGACCCATCCTGTCAGTCTGCATTTCCAGGGCTAAGGCCGTATCTCAGCTACCGACTGTCAACGCAGAGATACTGCAAAGAATTTAAAAGACTTAGGGCTCAGGTGTGCCTTCTTTTGAGATTTTGATATATGATTTTTCTGTGCTTCGCTTGATACCTTTAGTCTGGGAGTGAAACATGTGTAAGGTAATTTTATAAAACATATCTACAGATAAAACACTGCTTTACAGCTGTCCTGAATGAGCCTGCTCTGGGCTGACCTCTCAAGCTAAACAGATTCAGGCCTAGCTAGTGCTTGGATGGGTGACCACTTTGGAATAGTCACTGTGCAGAGGAAAGGCTTGGTAATCTACTTCCATTCATACCTTGCCAAGAAAACGCAAGCGCTGAGTTACCAAGAGTCAGCATTGACTCAACATTAGGAAGCAATCCAAAAGTAAATAACAGTTCATATAATATACTAAGCAAGTAATGAGATCTTCTTTACAGTGTGATATAATTTCCTTTAAACAAAACATAATCTCCCTGTTTGCTTCTTTTTTTGTTAATTCCATACTCTCGTCTCTCCCCCTTCCCCTTTAGGTTCCAATACCCCCACCGCTGCCACCAATAACTAAAGCAGAAATATGCATATAGATTTGCTTCACTTATTGCCCCAGAAAAATTACCAACAGAGATTTGCCCATTCTTTCTCTGTGGATAAATCTTCCATTTGAGACAAAGCATGCAGTTTTGACTATACAAAATTACATGCAGTGTTGCATAGCCCACCCTCTCCCCACCTGTGGGAATGCTTCAGAACAATGGAGCAAAGATCACCTACACTATGCAACAATGCAGCTAACTCTCTGCAGTTGTCAAAGCCTCCTATTCCAGGGGTAAAATTCATCTTTCAACTGAGGAAATGGCTTGGAACATTGCCTTCATGGCACCTATGTAAAATTTCCCAATAGAACATTTATTTTACACAGGGAACATAGATGTATTCCATAAAATATGTAACTATACTATGACACTGCAGCAGCTCCACCCTAACTATACCCATGGGAAATCCTATACGCAGTGCGCAGAAGGGCATGTTTACTAAAGTGTGGTAGCTTTTTGCCCCTAATGTGCATTGTGAGTCAAAATCAATGTGTTTTAGGTGCAACCGTATGCAGTAATATAACGATTACCACACAAGTAAGAACCTTAGCGTGCATTCTGGCAATTACCGCAAGTACACCTAGCGCCACCTCTTGAAGTGGCAGTAAGTTCCCCATGGTAAACTGCAACATTGGTAATTAGTGCACACGACTGATGGCCGTGCTTACCATAATGTGCAGTCAACACTGTCACCCTCACGGTGGCCAGCCCAACGCCTAGGGCGCTGAGTCTTGGTCTGCCTGTGGTGTTCCTGTCTCAGCATGGGCTTGCTTTAACCCTGCAAGGCCTTCTGGAAAAGTAAGTCCATTTACCCTTGAGCACAGATGAGTTGCAGTCGAGTGGTTTCAGGCAATGACAAGAATTTATTTTCCCCTTCCCAACGGATTAAATGCAAGTGAATAACTCAGGACAAAACATTGCCATACAATTGGCTTGAGGAAATTATACATGAACTCAGGTAAGTTAGCCTTGTCAGCTTCAGGCTTTAAACGTGCAGTGCTTGATACAAAACAAAACACAACAGCTTCAATTAGCAAAGAAAATGTTCCCTTCTGCTGCTTTTACCGTCTCTCATAGACACTGTTCAGCATAAGGAATTCACATTGTCAGCCAAAGATAATGTACAGTCCATCCGATCATCCACTATTTCATTATTGACAGAGTCTATCTGCATTTCTTCAGTATCAGGAATAGCAGGGTGTGTCAGTAAACTGCTATCCTGATCTTTGAAGCAAACGGTTTCTCTGACCTCACGTGGTTTCTCTCTGTAACACTCTCCTGAGCAGGGTTGTAAACTACCATATAGGCTGTAGTTTTTGTCCAGGGAGTTTGCTACTTTCCGGTAACTATAGGGAACTGCTTTATAGCTAGGTTCAAACTTGTATGAATTATTAAGCCTACCTTTTGGCTTTGAAAGGGAAGGAACTCTCCACTCTGCAGGGTTAGACTGGTTATCAAACACAGCTGGTGTTTGCTTGCCTCTCAGCCTATTAACTTTCCCCTCAGATGTACCGGTATTCTCCCACCAGCTTGTCTCTCTCTTAGGAGCATGTGAGCTTTGCCAAGCCTGCCTCTCAGGAAGATTCTCCTCTCTCCTGCCTTTACCAGACAACCCCTGTCCTGGGTTGCTTCCTTCTGGCCTCAGGAATATGACCCCCTTGGTTCTCACTCCTCCTTGACTCCTTCTAGTCAGCGTGCTCCTTTGCTGGCTTCCTTTCTGGCTCTCTTCCTAGTTCTGCTCCTGGTTCTCCTTCTCCCTGGTCCAAGCTAATGACCACTTTTTATCATTGAAACTCTCAGGGCTTAGCTGTGCCCTGCCCTGAAACAGGTGAACCTCATTACCTCCTGAGCTAGGGAATACATCACTGCAGGGGCGTGTCTTTCTAGCTTGTGACTCTCTTTGTTTACTTCTTCTTTGCAAACACTGAGCCATGTGCTCAGACTGCCTGTCAGTTTCTGAAAGCAAATCCTCATCTTGCCCTACCTCCATAGGCTCAGAAGGGTCTTCTTCATGACAACACCCACTCTCCACCAACCCCACCCCATTACATGATGTGCAGTCAACATGCACTTCCATGGGCCTGCACAGTAACATTTACCGCAGACCCATGGAAACATTTAACATGCGCTGAAAAGCATGTTAACTACATAGCGAACTTTAGTAAACATGCCCCATAATCTTATTAGTGCAGGTTCCTTTCTAAGAAGCACTCTCTGCATGGGACACATGCTTTCTATGCACAGAATGATTTATAAAATAATTCCATAGCATGCACTAACCACGACAGCAGACAAACTGAAAAAGCCAAGAAAATGCATCATATTGGTTGATCCTTACACAATTAGTGATGTTGACATAAGAAAGACAGAGAGGTACATAGACGAGACCTACAGGCATATAGTCCTGAAGTCCCACCTCCAGTCTGGCAGCATCCCTGTTGCCATGGAGGAGAGAGGTCACGTGACAGGACAGCATCACCTTGGTGTGGCAGGAAGTGATCCTGTAACTAGGACCTGTCCTCCAGGTGATGTAAAACCCTCTTGTACCAAGGAAGTTTCTCCAGGGCCATGTGCCCATGAGGGAAGGGTTAGGACAGCCGTTATAGTTGGTGATTCGATCATTAGGCATGTAGATAGCTGGGTGGCTGCTGGACATGAGGATCGCCTGGTAACATACCTGCCTGGTGCAAAGGTAGCGGACCTCACGCGCCACCTAGATAAGGTCTTAGATAGTGCTGGGGAGGAGTCTGCTGTCTTCGTACATGTCGGTACCAATGACATAGGAAAATGTGGTAGGGAGGTTCTGGAAGCTAAATTTAGGCTTTTAGGTAGGAAGTTGAAATCCAGAACTTCCAGGGTAGCGTTCTCCGAAATGCTTCCCGTTCCACGTGCAGGACCAAAAGGCAGGCAGAGCTCTGGAGTCTCAATGTGTGGATGAGACAGTGGTGCAGAGATGAGGGTTTTGGATTTGTTAGGAACTGGGGAACATTCTGGGGAAAGGAGGGGCTCTTCCGAAGGGATGGGCTTCACCTTAACCGGGACGGAACCAGGCTGCTGGCATTAACCTTTAAAAAGGAGATAGAGCAGCTTTTAAACTAGAAATAGGGGAAAGCCGACAGTCGCCCAAGAGCGGATGGTTCGGAAGAATGTATCCTTGAAGGATACTACCAAAAGCAAAGAGGTTCCAAAAAAGAGTAAAGTAGCCCAAATGCCCTCGAGTATGGAGCAGACAGAGCTTAAAGATCCCAAATTACCCATGTCTACCAATAGCCAAATTAATATGAATAAAATACAGTCTCTAAAATGTCTGTATGCAAATGCTAGAAGTCTAAAAAATAAGATGGGAGAGTTAGAATATATAACACTAAATGAGAGGTTAGATATGATTGGAATATCAGCGACATGGTGGAAGGAAGACAACCAGTGGGACACTGTGATACCTGGGTACAAACTATATCGTAATGATAGAGCTGATCAAATTGGTGGAGGGGTTGCGCTCTGTATCAGAGAGGGCATTGAGTCAGAAAGGGTTAAAGTTTTGCAGGAAACAAAATTTGCTGTAGAATCTCTATGGATTGAAATTCCATGTAAAAAGGGGAAGGCGATGGCAGTGGGGGTGTACTATCGACCGCCTGGCCAGAATGAACAAATGGATAATGAAATGCGCAAAGAAATCAAGGAAGCTAACAAAAGTTACAGCACAGTAATAATAATGGGTGATTTCAATTACCCCGGTATCGACTGGGTCAGTGTCACGGCAGGACATGCTAGGGAGATAAAGTTCCTAGATGAAATAAATGACTGCATCTTGGAGCAGCTGGTTCATGAACCGACCAGAGGGGAAGCCATATTAGACCTAGTCCTTAGAGGAACACCACATCTCGTGCAAGAGATAAGGGTGTTGGGGCCACTTGGCAATAGTGATCATAGCATGATCGCATTTGATTTAATTAGTGGAGGAGGGATAGTAAGGAAATCCACAATACTACCTTTTAGCTTTCGAAAGGGAGACTATGATAAAATGAGGAAAATACTTAAGAAAAAACTAAAAGGAGCAGTTGCAAAGGTTAAAGACTTACATCAAGCTTGGGTGTTGCTGAAAAATACTATCTTGGAAGCCCAGACCAGCTGTATTCCACGCTTTAAGAAAAGTGGAAGGAAGTCCAAAAAACTGCCAACATGATTTAAAGGTGAGGTCAGAGAGGCTGTTGTTGCCAAAAAAGCATCTTTCAGGAAATGGAAAAAAGAGCCAAACGATGAAACCTAGAAACAGCACAAGCACTGGCAAGTCAAATGCAAGGCATTGATAAGGCTGGCAAAGGGAGAATTTGAGAAGAAGCTTGCTGCGGAAGCAAAAACGCAAAATAAAGACTTTTTCAAGTACATTCATAGCAAAAAACCTGTGAGAGAGTCAGTTGGTCCATTAGCTGATAGAGGGGTTAAAGGGGCACTAAGAGACGACAAGGTGATAGCGGAGAGATTGAAAGAATTCTTTGCTTCTGTCTTTACTGAGGAAGATGTAGGGATCTTACCCATGACTGAAGTGGTATTTAAAGGTGCGAAAGAATTGAAGGAAATATCGATACATCGGGAACATGTATTTCAACTATTAGATAAACTGAAGAGTAGCAAATCACCTGGGCCGGGTGGTATACATCCAAGGGTGTTGAAAGAAATGAAATATGAGATTGCAGACCTACTATTATAATCTGTGAATTTTCATGAAAATCATCTGTAATACCTGAAGACTGGAGTATCGCCAATGTAATGCCATTTTTTAAAAAGGGTTCCAGGGGTGATTCGGGAAACTACAGACCGGTGAGCCTGACGTCAGTACTGGGAAAAATGGTAGAAACCATCATAAAGAACAAAATTACTCAGCATGTAGATAGTCATGGCCTAATGGGAGACAGCCAACATGGCTTTAGACAAGGAAGATCTTGTCTTACTAATCTGTTATGTTTTTTTGAAGGTGTGAATAAACAGGTGGACAAAGGTGAGTCGGTTGATATAGTGTATCTGGACTTTCAGAAAGCCTTCGACAAGGTCCCTCATCAGAGACTTTTGGCAAAACTAAAGAGTCATGGGATAGGAGGCAGTGTACTATTGTGGATCAGGAACTGGTTAAAAGATAGAAAGCAGAGGATAGGGCTAAATGGCCAGTTTTCCCAATGGAGAAAGGTGAATAGTGGTGTACCCCAGGGATCTGTGCTGGGTCCGCTGCTTTTTGACATATTCATAAATGACCTGGAAAGGGGAATAACGAGTGAGGTTATCAAATTTGCAGATGACACAAAACTATTTAAAGTTGTTAAAACCCAAGAGGATTGTGGAAAATTGCAAGAGGATCTTGATAAATTGGAAGACTGGGCATCAAAATGGCAGATGAAATTTAATGTGGACAAGTGCAAAGTTATGCACCTAGGGAAGAACAACCCAAACTATGGTTACACGATGCAAGGTTCCACATTAGGAATCACCACCGAGGAAAATGATTTAGGCATCATTGTGGATAATATGTTAAAACCCTCGGCCCAGTATGCAGCGGCGGCCAAGAGAGCAAATAGAATGCTAGGTATCATAAGGAAAGGAATGGAAAATAAACAAAAAGATATTATAATGCCTCTATATCGTTCCATGGTGAGACCGCCCCTTGAATATTGTGTGCAATTCTGGTCACCGTATCTTAAAAAGGATATAGCATTATTAGAAAAGGTTCAGAGAAGAGCTACCAAAATGGTAAAGGGGATGGAAGGATACTCCTATGAAGAAAGGCTAAAAAGGTTAGGGCTCTTTAACCTGGAAAAGAGACGGCTGAGAGGAGATATGATAGAAGTCTATAAATTAATGAACGGAGTTGAACGGGTAAGCGTAGATTGATTGTTTATGTTATCAGAATATAGAAAGACTAGGGGACATGCAATGAAGCTACAGGGTAAACTATTTAAGACTAATAAAAGAAAATATTTTTTCACTCAACGTGTAATCAAACTCTGGAATTTGTTACCGGAGGATGTAGTAAAGGCTGTTAGTGTAGCTGGGTTTAAAAAGGTTTGGACAAGTTCCTGGAGGAAAGGTCCATAAACCATTATTAAGAAGTGACCGAAGATATCAATGCTTGACCCAGTACAAGCATTGTGGAACCTGTGTCTTTTGGGGAAACTGCTAGGTACGTATGACCTAAATTGGCCACTGTTGGAAACAGGATACTGGGCTTGATAGACCTTGATCTGACCCAGTATGGCATATCTTATGTTCTTATGAGAGTTTCTTATTAAGGGGCTCCCGCTAGTTCGGTTCCCCTTTTTGTCTTCACAGCATTATGTAACCCTGAACTTTTCCACATAATACAAAATAAAAGATACATAGAATACGCCCTTTAAAGATTACATGATAAATTCCCTCAGGGCACCATTCTTTTCCCTGCCTTTTAATATCTGTGTACAACCTTCTAACTCCCATTGTTGGTTCTTTTGGTTATAGCTTCTCATTACATACAGATGTTGTGCAGATTTACTGCCCATTGAATGGTTAGTTTTGGCAATTCAATTAAATCAGTAAATGAGTGTTAAAGGTCCCTTTCATCCTGGATGAACCTGAACAAGATAAAGTTATACGAGATCAAACCAGAGGTATTTTGAAAGAACAGATCCATGTTTCCTGTGGATCAGCTTCCTGTCCCATCAGATGGCTGAGTATTGCCTTTAAAAGCAAAGATAAAGGGGTTGATTTTCAAAAGCGTTTATGCAGTTTGCAGGATCTGCAAACTGCATAAATCCCAGCAATCCCTATATTCAGCAATGCTAACTGGGCACTAGCTGACCTGAAAATTAACAAGGCTAAAACAATACAAAATACCGGAGCTGACCATCTTCTGCAAAGCAATAAAGACACATCTATTCCACCTTGCTTTTGACCACATAACATAAAGTTACCCATCAATATTAAAGTCATAACCCTATCAGCCTGTAAATAGTTAAGTATATAATCTACATTGAATGATCATTGAGCTACCAATGTAAATAGTTAACTGTATATATACCTTGTTCACATGTTTATTATGTTAAATGCAATAATATGTTAAATACTGTTCCATGTACGATGTTGTTACCTTGAAAACTGCGCTGATCTTGAATAGTGCGGTATAAAACCAAATAAATAAATAAAATAAAGATGTAATTTTAGGACATACAATATTACTGAAACAACGAGGCTTTTACCATATGACAAAAATTCATAGATGTATCCTTGACCTTGACTGCAACAGGTAGCCGATTCCAATAATAAACAGTACTATAGCTAAAACCTTTTCATATCTCCTATGTAACAAATCATGGGGAGAGGGAGGATGTAATTTATTCAATCTAGATGACCTAACTCATCTTAAGGGCTGACCCCAGACCACCATAGAACACAAGTAGTAAGGGGCTAGCATCTGTCTGATTTTAAAAGTAGACATAGCAATGTAAAAAAAACACCTCTCAACTGAATTGCTAACCAATCAAATTTCCGCAATAATGGGAAGATGTGTTCCCAACACTTGCCCCCTATAACCAGGATAGCAACTATATTTTCCAAAGTCTGTGGCAAGCCAGTTGATTATGGGAGATTCTCAAATAAACTATATGTCACTCCCACTGCTGACAGGCCACAGATTAAAGCAATGTTACAAAGCCGTCATTGGTTACCTGTGCTTGGTTAAATTCCGTTTAAATTTCAATGTTTGAATTTGAAAGAATTCAATCCTAATTTTTTGAGGAATTGATCAACTTATCACTAGCCATTATGTTCAATAATGTCCTCAAGTTATATTTGTTACAGGTATCTTATTTAAAAGATTTTAAACTGGCTAAAACTCTACTAAGTAACTTTACATATGTAGACCCAGTTACTTAGAACTCTGTCTCTGGAGATCCACAAAAAGGAAAATTTCCTGACTTTCTGGCATCTTCTGAAGACATTCATGTCAATATTTACATACCATGGGTGGCATTTTTTTAAACACTAGCTGCAGTGGTTAAGTATAATACATATATTCAGTGGAGCTGTCCGCAGAAATAGTGGTGCTGAATCTATGTATAGAGCAGTGAGCCTTTTTGCTGTCCCAAGTTTAGTTGCCCAGCTATATAGATAGTAGACTCAATAGCTAGCTGGAATGCCTACACTCCACTCTCTCTGCCCCAGAACTATTAACCAAATAGGTCTCATTCCATGCTGGGCCAAACCAAAGGTGCATCAAGCCTAGCATCCTATCTTTGACCGTGGCTAATCCAGGTCACTAGGAGTAAATGGCAGATCCCAAAGA
The DNA here is from genome assembly GCA_033557465.1 of Ichthyophis bannanicus. NCBI lineage: Eukaryota > Metazoa > Chordata > Amphibia > Gymnophiona > Ichthyophiidae > Ichthyophis > Ichthyophis bannanicus. The sequence continues at coordinate 80,717,590 of CM066048.1, forward strand.
ATAAAGTGGTGCAGTACCCCTCTCCCCAATCAGCCTGTCTCCATCCCCTCCCTAACCAGACAGCCAATCAGCATCTATCACCACCACCACCATCAATCACCAACCACCATCGCTCCCCCTTCCAGCGAACCGGTACCATCAAACCTTGGTCACGCTGCAGTTTCTCCCTCACCATTCTTGGCAACATGCACAGCTCTCTGTGAGTTTGAATAACACAGTCTTGAGATTACAATCTCAGTTTTGAAATAAATTTGAGAATGCTGCACTTACATGTCTCAAAGTCAGAGAGCCATGTGGGGCCAGCACAGCTGTTTGAGGACAGCGGGCAAGAAAGACTGAAGAGCCCTACACAGAAAAGTTGCTTGGTCCATGGCCAGCATGACCCATCCTGTCTAGCCACCTTTGGGTCCTATCACACAAATTTAGGACCAGTGGAACTGCTAATCACATCATTCTCACATATTTCAAGTGCTCAAATAAACAATCATGTCAAGTACTACTTTTCACTATGATGTTCTTTATTTTTATGTCTGAGGTTTATGTTTTTCTTAAAAGGTTTAACTCATTTTCTGTTTCCACATCTGGCAGGACCTGAGTTGCTAGCTTTCAGCTTGTTCCCAGGGCTAATTTTGTGTGCAGGGAACAAAAAGGGGGTGGGGTGAGATGGTTGGAACAGACAGAGAAAGCATCTCCAGTTCCAAATTAAGCCCCTTCCCTGTGATTCTCCCCAGCACACCTGCTGTCTTTGGCCAGGGAACCGGAGGAAATAGATCAGAGCAGACATGGTGGCAGAACTGTAGCTCTCTCTGCTCCTGGAACTTATGACTCAGCTCTTAGGGGAGTAGGGGTTGTGAGGGCTACAAAGTGTAAATGCCTCTGTAATCAGTGTGAGAGGGAATGAATGTTGGGGGAGATAGGGAGAACTGATGTAAAAGGAAGTGAATATTAGGAAGAAGATGAAGAGAGAGTTGAATGGGAGGAGAAAGATGATGGATTGAGTTAGCATAGGAGGAAGTCTTTTTCTATTTCTAGCTCTCCAGCTTTGAACTGCATACAGAGTTTGACTTCTTGAGGTTTCAGTTTTTCCCTAGTTACTAATGTGCATTACTGCTTAAGTATGTGTTAACACAGTTAATGTGTGTTATTTTATTGCAGGCTCCATTTTATGCAATGGGACCTAGTTACTTTTAACATGCATTGACAGCATAATAGTACAAACTAGCATGGTAGCGCGTGTCAGCAACTATATCTGTTTGGCTGTCCATTTGAAATTTGTAGTCAATCATTCTGTATTTCGTGAAGAAGGTCTGTCTGTGTTCTGCATGTGTGATCAAGCAGAGATCTTCTGCAAGTGTGTAGGGATACATAGCAGGCTTATTGGTTGTCTTTGCCCAAGAAAATCCACTGTAAAAATAGTTTGGTACTTTTTCATAAAACAAAGCCTTGTAAGTATGGTAACAGCCACATCCCTCTCAAGAGTAGAGATGCCTCTCTCCATTTAAAGGTTCAACTTGTCCAAGACATGGTATTTTCAATAAGATCATATGGATACGAAAGTTGGACAGTGAAAAAGATAGACAGGAAAAAAAATTGATGCCTTTGAATTATGGTGCTGGCGGAGAATACTCTGTATACCATGGACTGCCCGAAGAACAAACCAGTCGGTACTAGAGGAGATCAAACCTAAGCTTTTGTTAGAAGCTCAGATGACAAGACTTAGACTTTGGACACATCATGCGAAGAGAGAGATCATTAGAGAAAGACATCATGCTTGGCAAAATTGAAGATAACACAAAAGAGGAAGCCCAGCAATGAGATGGATCAATACAACAACAGCAGCAGCTAGGAATGCCAATCTGTCAACAATACTGACTGAAGACTGAACACAATTTAGGACAACTATCCATAGGGTCTCCATAGGTTGACTCAATGGTACTTAACAACAAAAACCACATTTTCATATGCAGGGTTGTTGCTCTTTTAGTCCTGTTTTGATATGACAGGTTTGCTTCATATGGGTTTTTTGTTTTTGTTTTTCTTTTTGCATTATTTACAATGGGTCCGATTCGGTCCTGCATGTCCATCCCCTCTGTGCGTCCGGTCTGAACTGGATGCACAGAGGGGATCGCGATTCTGATCCTGTGGGGCATGTCTAGCCCCGTGGGATCAGAATTGCAAACAGTCCTGCATGTGCAGGCCGGGACAGTGATTCTGTCTGGCTTACACGTGCAGGACTGCACCCAGCTAACTCAGTCAGAGCATTTAGATGGAGCTGCGGCGCCATGGTGTCATGTTGCCATGGCACCATGGCTACATTTAAAAGCTGTGATGCCGGCTGCCAAACAAAACTGCAAATTCCCCGCAGCCCGACCCCCGATCCGGCCTCCGAAGGCCAGGGTCAGGCTGTGCCAAATGTCCCCTGCTCCCCCCCAGCCCCTTCCATGCCCTGAATTTTTAAAAAAAAACCATCCAGGGGAGTTTTAACACAACCCAAATGGAGATGTGTTCTGGGTGGAGTTTGAATGATTTGCATGCATACTTTACATGAATATTTAAGTCTGCTTAGGAGCAAATGCAAATGTATGCAGCTTCAATCTAGACATGATTTCTGCCATTTTTGCCCAGTTATTTTATAAAAGACACATAGGTGCCAATGTGTCTTTATAAAGTTGCCTCATATTAGGCACCTATTTTGTTGTCATACCCCAATCAATTTAGCTTCTGCTTTCCTCTCAGGAACTGGAACAAATCTCATAAATGCAAGTGAGGCTAACCCAGGATTGGCTCAGCCTGTTCCAGGTGAATCTCAGCTTGCAGGTGAACCCTACAAGTGGGATTAGGAGCAGTCCAAGAGGAAAGGTTATAAGAAGAGTGCGTGAGGATGGGAAAGGAATAACAACCAGAAAAGGAAAGAGAGATCTTTCCCGGGTGAATCTGAAGCTCTCATGAGTTGATTGGCTGCCAGCCAATCCTTGGCTGCCTGGTAAGGGCAGGCGTATGGTGACAAATGGGAGACGCCAACGCAAGTTTCATGTGCTCTTCATACTTATTTTTTACTTAAAGAGCTGACATTTTCTCAAGCTGTGCTATGTGCACAATGAAAGACAGCAACTGTGCAATCAAATTATGGCTATTTTCTTGGGCAGGGAGGAAGACTTGTGATTTTAAATGTGATTTTGCAATCCAGACCAGCAGATTTGGAGGCAATCATTTCCATGGCCTGGTGATATAATAAGGACCATTTTCTCCCCGGAAGTGAAATGATGTATCAAAAGGGTCATTTTGCCCATTGCTCCCAGGGTTACCAACTCATGAAAATATTGTTTACTGACAGGCTTCCAGATTTTCACTGAGAACCTAACTATTTTATTGATACACGATTTACCTTCACTGTAAGTGGTCTTATTATGCTGGGTACAGATATAGTTCCCAGCTCCCCTGTACTCCAGCCTTGCAGAGCCTGAGTGCTGGAGACACAAGCCCAATGCTTAGGACATTTTAATGACATGAAATTAATTTTACAGACATCTTTGTTTTTAATCTTACAAACATTTCACACCCTTTGATTGTCCCCATGTTAAATCAAGTGCAGTTTGGTGCATTTTAACTAAAGTGCGCTAAGCAGTTAATGCGTGTTTCCGTGCATGGTAACGGTGCGCAAGAGCCCACAGTAACTGTTACTGCGGGAACATGACCGCTAACTGCCAATCAGGCATTGAGGTGGTGAATGGGTGAAGAGTGGGCATTGCGACTATATTGTAGTAGCGCAGGGGGTCACATCACATGCTGTCAATGTTGCAGTTAGCATGGGCACGACAACCACCACCTCAGATGGTGGAGCTAGGCACGCCTGTAGTAACTGCATCGTGCATTAGTGCTCATATCCGTGTGTTAACCGCTGGAGCATGCTGGCCACATCCTCGACAGTTACCGCAGAGGCTCTGCACTCAGTGCACACGAGGGTCAGTGCTAAAGGCACATTAAGTGCAAAAACCTGAGTCCCTTTGCTGGGTCCCTTCAACAACATCTTTCCATGCAGTTGAGGCAATGGGAGCCAATGCCCACCTCATAACTGCCAGCTGCGTGATCAATGTTAAAGCTAACGTCACAGCCCATCATAACAACGGTAACAGGATGTGTGACAATCCTTTCAGTCTAGCAACTTCCTCCTGCTGTTTTGGCCTTCCCACTCTCCCAACTCTTTCCAGTCATTTCGTTGACAGTCCTTAGGCAGAGTCGCAGACCGTAGTTCCTGCCATATCTCAGCTTACTGCAGCTTGAGTCTGGCCGCTGGACTTTGCTATTGTAAAATGGCTGATACTTCCCCTTGAACTCAGATCCCCTGTATGGTAACACAGAGCGCTGTCACTGAGCCACCAGACTGGTCCTGGACACGGCACATTTTCAAAATGATTCTAGAGTTGGCTGTTATTTGCAGAACTAAAGAAGAGGCGAAAAAGGATGAATCTCTACCATTAAGTAAAGAGGACAGAAAACTATGTGAGTGAGAGGATGCCAACTTGCAAATGAAGGCATCTCAGTAGCTCTGCTTTGCTCACTTCTGCAGCATCGGCAATAGGCACAGTGGATGAACCTAGTGGTCCCCCCTACCTGCTGTCATTTTAACAAGGGGCTCCAGGAGCCTTCTAGAACATTGCCAAAGGAAGACTGTAATAAATAGAGCCACAAATTGGCAGCTCCTAGAATGTAGGAGGAGGATGTTTTGAGGGGCAATTTTATAATGCATTTTTGAAAGTAAACCCTGCAAAAGACCTTTTATAAAACTACCACAAGGGTTACATGCATGAAAGTATGCACAGTAAGAACAAGCGCATCGTTTCATGCAACCCGCATGTAGGTGTATCTGGGGGTGTAGTTTGGGCAGAGCACAGATGGAGTCGCAATGTACGCGAGTCACAACGTATGCCCATAGTTTACAGAATACTCACCTACGTGTGAACTTCACCTCTGTACATTTATATCTACTGTCACGGGTGTATTTTAGTTGTGATTGTGCAGGTTTTGTGAGGGTATTTTATATAGACACATAGGTGCTTGTGTGTCATTTTAAAACAGCCTCAAAATAGGTGCCTACTAGAACTTCCAACCTAGGTGTTCTGCTATAAAATGACAATCTTTAGGTTCTGCACCTGTAAGGAGGTGAGCAGATTATGGCAGAATAAACAGACTGGAAAAACTGGTAAAATATTTGACTCTTTGTGCCTCTCTGCCCGGTAAATCAAAGACAGAAAGAGTAGGTGGAACCTTGCCAACAGCCTAATAAGGTTCTCCACGCAGCAGCAGGAGCCTCTGAGAGCACCAGCAAGGGGAATGGGAAAGAGAATGAACAGTAATCCACGTAAGTGCATCCTGCCATTAACGGCCAAGGTCTCTTCAGGGACCGTGCACGGAAGAGTTTTATGACACAACTTCAGCAGTTAATGGGGATGGGAGAGAAGGGGATTCAGTTAAGCTTCCCTCAGTTCTAAAACACCAGGGTCAACTGCACAAAGCTTATTCTGTCCTATGGAAGTCAAGTGATGAGAAAACGATGAAATCTTTTGAGCTGGTCTAAGCCTAGCTGCTGGGACAAGGATGCTGCAAGGCAGCAGTTGACGTTCTGGAGTGAGAAGGCCCAGCTAATGCTCCACAGTGACACCTAGTGGCTGTGCTTGGTGCACAGGTACCAGACTTCTCAGAGAGCCACAGTCTATGGACTTTAGTTGGATTGTCACTGACATGGCTGGGTGAGATTGAGGAGAGGTTCAAGATGCTGCAGCCCCACTAGAGGCTGGTTCCAGTTGAGTGGATGCTCAAATGAGCCGGCAGAAACCACCACGCTAAAAATAATGTTGGCACGGGGGGGGGGGGGAAGGATATTTAGCGGTGGTGCCTAACATGGTTACAGTGGCTGGCTATTGTTGCTGAAACTTGAACTCTGATATTCAATGCCAGGGTCTTACTGTATCCTACCGCTAGCACTGAAGGTGCGGGTTGGCCAGATTACGCTTTTGCAATCCACTCAGCAGCGGTAGTCAGCCACTGGCCGGATTAAGCAGCAAGTGGCTGAATATCACCGCTAGCCAGTTATCCTTGGGTCCTGCTTCTGCTCCGCCCCCAGCTTGCCAGCTAGCATTGGGGTGCTTAGGGGCTGCACCCAGGGAGTATTACCGCTGCCTGACATTTAGGCACTTTGCAGATCTGCCTTTGAATATCCTCCCCCATAGTATCTGGAGGTTAATACATTTAATTTCAGAAGCGCCTTTCATTCAGGGTTCTGTAGAAGCTTTTCCTGGGGCTTAGGGTAGCGTGTACCGATGTTTGCTGAAGGTTATTATCTCTGATACTATGAAAACAGGTATGTGAACATTTTATTAAATATATTTTTGTCATTTTGAAAGATGTGCTTGGTATTTAATATCAGTTACCTATGGCTTCCCATTCCTGCTATAAAGCCACTGGTCCCTCTAAGATGTGCATGAAACCACCATCTGTAATTCAATTACAGCATGCACTGCAGGCTCAAATCATGTGGGGCAGATGGCCAATTGTGTGTTCGGGCGGTGAATGGGGGGGTTAGGGGCGGAAAGTGGGTGTGGTGAGCATGCTGCAGTTAATGCAGGGGGGGGGGGATGTATCGCATGCTGTCAATGTTGCAGTTAGTGCAGGTACACCTAACGCCTTCTTAATAGGTGGAGTTAAGTGCGCCCATGGTAATTTACAAGGGCCTCAATGTGATCTAAGGGGCCTCCCACATGGCAGCTATCGGGCACATACTGGCCATGCTCCTGACACTTGCCATGGAGCAGATGTATGTAATGCATGTTGATTTTGGTGCAAAACATGCATTAGTTGCCAAAACCTAACATATTTAGTAAAAGGGACCCTTAGAATGTAAGTCCTGGGGAGCAGGAAATATCCATTGTACCTGAATGCACCTCAACTTGAACTACTTCTGAAGAAGGCAAGAGTTAAATCCAAAATCCTTTCCCTTCTCTTCCTCCCTCTCTCACCTTACAGCTTGTCCTTCACTCACCACAGACTACGCTTTTCTCTTGCCCTCTTTTCCCTCCCTCTTTCTTCATCAGCCGCCCTCTCTCAAGGCTTTTAGGGCCCAATATTCAAAAAGGCCGTAGCACTTAAATGTTAGCAGGACATTCACTGGCAGTATCTGGACAGCCATTATTAGGCCACGTCTGGAGGACCCCAAATCAGATCCATCTGTGGAATCTAATCACCGGCTTATTTCAATCCTTCCATTTATGGCAAAAATAGCTGAAAAAGTAGTTGGAAAACATCTCAACGCTTTTCTTGAAGCAAATGCACCACACCCTAAGCAATCAGGTTTTAGAACACTACACAGTACAAAACCTGCTTATCTCCATACAATTTTGTTCATCTTGATGGGGGAAAGAGGTTCCTGCTGTTGCAATTAGACCTAATGGCCACTTTTACCTCATAGATCATGGTCTCTTGATAAGAAAGAACGGAAGAACTAGGAATTACTGGCATGGCTCTGGATTGGTTTAAATTCTATTTCTGCTCCGGCTCTTTCAGAATGAAGTTGGATAAATCATTTTCAGCAGAATTCCCATTGCGCTGCAGTGTCCCCCAGGGATTGATTTTGTCCCCCTACCTTATTTATTTTATTTATTGCCCCACTTCCCACACTGAACGTGGGATATGGATTCAGTATACATTTGTATGCTGATAATATAGAGATATTAATTGTTCATGACAACTGGTATTCTACTCTTTCCTGTTACTTAGCTAAAAAAGCAGAATGGTTAATACTAACAGGCTGGTCCTTAATGTAAAGAAATCATCTGCCATTTGGTTCTCATAAAGACCTATGGATTGTAACTTTGCACCTCAAATAGCAGGTAATTGCATCCCCATCAAGGACTCTGTTTCCTCCCTGGGAGTTATCTTTGGCAAGGACATGACCTTTACTGTTTATGTTTCCACCCTAAAAAAAATCATTTTTTGTTTTAAGATTAATAAAAATCAATTAGACCATATCTTAACTCTCGATCTCTAAAGGTATCACTTCATTCTTTAATAATGATCTTTTGGGACCAGGGGTTATCAACCCAGTCCTCAGGCCGGTCCTGTTTTCAGAATAACCACCACGAATAGGCATGAGAGAGATCAGCATACAATGGAGACAGTGCAAGGAAATCCATCTCACGCCTGCTCATGGTGGTTATCCTGAAAACACGACTGGCTAGGTGTAGCCTGAGAAGTGGATCGAAATCCACTGGACTTGCCTAGTGTAATCATCTTATCACGGTACTCCATAAAACATCTCTAACTCTTCCAAAATACTGCAGTCAGACTAATCTATTATGCTAAACATTTGGATCACATCACGCCTTTTTTAATAGAACAACACCGATTACCGATACTGAGGAGAATAAAGTTGAAAATCCTTATGTTAGCTCATTGTTCTTTCCACACTGAATATTCATCATATGTCTCATCACTACTTATTCCGTATTGCCAACAACCGGCATTATGCTCTTCTCAAGCTCATTTTATTAGTAGGCCCCCTCCTTTCCCAAACTAAGATTTCAGAGGATTAGGAATTTCACGTTTGCCTAGAGGGCTCCCGCCTTATGGAACTCACTTCCTGTAGACATTTGGGTAGAGCGTTTGCATAAAATATTTATAAAACAATTGAAAACATAGCTATTTCGAACTTCTTTCAGGAAGTGTCTTGCTATATAACTGGAAAAGTAATTGGCACCGACCTGAGACTTTGTTATTTAGTAAATGATACAAAGTAACCTTGTTACAGAGAGAGAGAGAGTTTTGCGTATTGTTACAAAGAGATTGATACATTGTTATGAAATGCAGTTAGACTGGGTGATGCCCATAGTTGCTAAGTAGCCTCATAGTCAAACTAGGGGGCACACGCAAATACAATAGAGAGGCAGATGATGAAAAGAATGGGTGGTTTGGCTGAAACATTGTCATGAGAGACCCAAAGTTGATGTCTCTCTTCTCTTATATAAAAATGTTTGCTTCGTAGAGATATAAATAAGATACAGAAGGAGCGCGTTATTGTTATTATTTAGTTCAAATCATTTTTATTGCCAAGCACAACACTCCCAGCATGTGGCAATACACAAACATTTCACACACACACCCCCTTCTTCACCTCCCCTCACCCTCCTCCCCGCCAGCTAGATTCTCTTTAACAATTCAACCACCCCTACAATGAATGGTCAAATGAAGATCTTCACACAATGAAACATATCACATACCAAACGACTATCTACAGTATAGCTCACCCTTATTATAATAATCTTTTTTATAATCTAGGGAGCTCGTTGTGTATATGCTTTTATAAAACAGTCTTAAAAAGGTGCCTTTTGGGTTTATAATCAATCCTTCATAAAATAGTATTAAATCACATACAATATAATATAAAGCTAAACACGACCCCCACCCCCCGCAAGTCAGCAGACATTCCCTTCCTAATGCATCATCCAAAAGCCTCCCTAAATAGATGATACTTCAGAAGTCATCAAAACTGAGTGCACCTCTGCTCCCCACACAAGAGACCTGGAAATATAGTGGTGGGCCAGCAACTGCCTTTTGGACGCCCAGTCTCCCAATTTATCAAGCTCCTCTTGCAACTTTTCACAATCCTCTTGTGATTTAACAACTTTGAATAATTTTGTGTCATCTGCAAATTGGATCACCTCACTCGTTATTCCCATTTCTAGGTCATTTATGAATATGTTAAAAAGCAGCGGGTCCAGCACAGATCTCTGTGGTATTCCACGATTCACCTTTCTCCATTGAGGAAATTGACCATTTAGCCCTACTCTCCATTTTCTATCTGCTCTCTGACCTCACTTTCAACCATGTCAGCAGTCGTTTGTCCTTCCTTCCACCTTAAAGCATGGAAAACATCTGGTCTGAGCTTCCAAGATAGTATTTTGAAACAACGCCCAGGAGCCAACACCCTTATATCTTGCACCAGAGAGTATGTACTACTAAGGACTAGGTCTGAAATCGCTTCCCCTCATGTCAGTTCCTGAACCATGAAGCAGTCGTTTATTTCATCTTCTCCCAGCTCACCTTTTTCCCTTTCTGTGACTACAGCAGCATTCCAGTGTGGTTTGTGGGGGTTGAGGCATTTTGCTGGGAGGTGGGGAAGCTTTGGGGACTTCTTTTTTTTTTTTTAAGAATGGAGCCGTTTATGGGGTAGTGATCCAGTTGCAAGGGAGTGCTTTTTCAGGGGTGGGGCAGTGGTTTTGGGGGTGGGACAATGTGCAGGGGCAGCTTGTGAGGTGGGGTAACAGTTGTGGGAGGGTAGTTGTGAGGTTAGGGGCATTTAATGAGGTGTTGGAGCAGTTGTGGGGGGTTCAGGGATGGGGCATTTTGTGTGGTGGTAAGGAAGTTGTGAGGGAGTGATTTTTAGGGGTGGGGCAGCGTGTGGCTTGGTGGGGCAGTTGTGGCATGATAGGTTTTGAGGATGTGACAATTTGCAGTGGGGGCGGTATTTGCGAGGATAGTTTTGGAAAGTGGGGAAGTTGCAAGGAGCATTTTTGAGGGTAGGACAGTTTGCAAGCTGGTGATGCAGTTGTGGGAGGTTGTGTTTTGGGGTGTGGACAATTATCAGTGTGATAGGGCAGCTGTGGAGTATAGGTTTTGGGGGTGGAGCCATTTTCAGGGTGGTGATGCAGTTGTAGGTGATATTTTTTGTGATGGCAGCATTTGGTAGGTTGGTAGGGCAGTTACAAGGGAGTATTTTGTGGGGGTGGGACAATGTGTGTGGTGATGGAGCAGTTGTGGTGGGGGGGCACTTTTTGCTTGTGTGGGCAGTTTACGGGGTTGGGAGAGTAAAGAACATGGAGAGGAAGTTTGAAAGGAGCAATTTCCTTACTGATGTTTCACTGTATGCTACAGAAGCTGGAACTCCTCTCATAGAGATACATTGGAGTTGGTTGGGGGGCTTATTTCTTATGAATCCGCAGTTCAATCAGGCCCATTTTTGAACTTGATGTGTCTTTTTACCACATATCCAGTTTTATCCTATGACCAGCCTGTAAATTGTATATACTGTTATTGTATATAGTTACCCTGTTAGCCAAGTTGTTCTCCTGTTCATATGTAAACACAAAGTACTATTGGAAATGTGTATGTTCGTTGTTTATTGTAAACCGCACTGATGCTGAATAGCGCGGTATAAAAGAGACTTTAAATAAATATAAATAAATAAATAAAAATTCCATTAAATTTTTCATCTCAGATAGACGGACAGACAGACATTCTCTACCCTTTTTTGTATTATTCTTTCCAACTGTCATTGGAATGGAAAGAATAAACAAGCTGAAAAATGTACACTTGCAGTGTGACACAATGACATTTCCCCCCCATTTACAGAATCAGGCAGGTGGGAGGTACATGTATGTTTGTCATGGGGGGCGTATGTGTATGTGCATGTCATGGAGGGTGTTAGGATGTGTGTGTGTTAGTCATGGGGGGCGTATGTGTATGTGCGTGTCATGGAGGGTGTTAGGATGTATGTGTGTTAGTCATGGGGGGCGTATGTGTATGTCCATATCATGGAGGGTGCTAGGATGTATGTGTGTTAGTCATGGGGGTCATATGTGTATGTGGGTGTCATGGAGGGTGTTAGGATGTATGTATGTTTGTCATGGGGGGGCGTATGTGTATGTGTGTGTCATGGAGGGTGCTAGGATGTATGTGTGTTGGTCATGGGGTGTATTGGAGATGTGTGTGTGTGTGTGTGCTGGATAGTGTGTGTATCTGTGTGTGTGATGGGGGTGTGCATGTGGGTGTGTGTCTGTGTGATGGGAAGTGTCGGGAGGTGTATGCATGTTTATGTGTGTCATGCAGGCTATCAGGGGGTGCTTGCATGTGTGCATCATGGGGGTTTGCGTATGTCGTGGAGTGTTGGATAGGTGCATGCATGTGTGTGTTTCATGGGTGTTGGGGGGTGCATGCATATGTGTGGGTGTGTGAGCATGTGTGTGTCATGGGAGTGACAGATGAGTGTGTACATGTGCCTGTGTCATGGAGAGTGTTGTCAGGTGCATGCAAGTGTGTGTGTCATGGGGACTTTCCATTCCTACCCTTCAATAGTCTCCCTCCTTCACTTTCTCTCCTTCCCTTCACCCAGCAATGCACTCTTCCCCTCCCCTCCCCTCCCAACCAACTTCACACTTTCTTCTTCCCCTGCCTTTCACTCCCTCACTGCACTCTTTCAAGTTTCAATCCCTCCTCTAACCCCACCCCTCCACCTCTCTTCCCCTTCCCTCCTCTCTAGTCCCACGGTCCCACCCATTCCCTTTTGTATTCCCTGCCTCCATCCTCTAACGCCACCCTTTCTCTCTATTCCCCCTTACGTGGTCCTTCCTAGCTCTCAGGCATTCAGACCGCAGCCCCTCTCTTCATGCCAGCGGGACCTGGGGACTCAGCTTCAGCCCCTCTCTTCATGCCAGCGGGACCTGGGGACTCAGCTTCAGCCCCTCTCTTCATGCCAGTGGGACTCACAGATGGAAGGAGATGAGTCCTACCAGAGATATTATTTTATTGGAGCTATTTCCTATTGTTATAATTTCGGGTGGAAGAAACAGGAAAATGGTTCTCTGGTATAACAGCATGGATTTAACTGAAATGAACAGGCAATCAGTGAACTAACTCTAAGGAGCATGTTTACTAAAGGTTAATGCACATTAAGTAAAGTTAACATGCGTTAAGTGCTGCAATGGCCCATAGAAATGAATGTGCAGTGGTGTCATTGTTAAAAGCTGGTGGAAATGAGTATTTTCAAATTCCTATTCATGCCAAGGCGCAGGTATACATATGGATGTATCTGCACTGTTCTGAAATCGGACATGCATGTGGATCTTTCTAGCACCACCTTGGACACACCAGTCATGCCCCCATGGAAAACAGACATGATCTCACCAGACACTTGTAAATTTGGCTCTTTATAAAATGATTCTTGGGGCATGGATGAGATTGGCATACCTGAATGGGCCTTTTCAGATGTGCAAATCACAAATAGGGCTTCTAAAATGATCTCCATAGTGCATCTGGATTTTTAGGAAGCCTTTGACGAGGTTCCTTATCAGGGACTTTTGAGAAAATTTAAAAAATCTTGGGATAGAAGGCAGTGTATGATTATGGATTAGGAACTGGTTAAGAGATAGAAAACAGAGAGTAGGGATAAATGGTCAATTTTCTCAATGGCGAAAAGTGAATAGTGGAGTACCCCAGGGATCTGTGCTGGGACCACTATTTTTTAATATATTCATAAATGACCTGGGAATGGGAACAATGAATGAGGTAATCAAATTTTCAGATGACACAAAATTATTCAAAGCTGTTAAAATGCAAAAGGATTGTGAAAAATTGCAGGAGGACTTAGAGAAATTAGGAGACTGGGCATCCAAATGGCAGATGAAATTTAACGTGGACAAGTGTAAAGCTATGCATTTAGGGAAGAATAGCTGAAACAATAGCTACGTGAAGGTTAGGAGCTGTCACCCAAGAAAAAGATCTAGACGTCACTGTGGATAATAAATTGAATTCCTCTGCTCAGTGTGCAGCAGCAACCAAGAAAGCAAATAGAATTCTAGGATTTATATATGTACTGTATATAGATATAGATATACACACTCATACTGTCCTGACCTTAAGAAGAAGGTTTTAACCTTTGAAAGCTAGTCCAAAAATGTATTTAGTCCAATAAAAAAGTCTGTTCTTGTTTTACTTTTTATTTAACTATTAGGAATTATAAGGAAAGGAATGGAGACTAAAACAAAGGATATCATAATGTCTTTGCATTGCTTCATGGCGCAATTGCACCTTGAGTATTGTGTGCATTTCCTATCACTGTATCTAAAAAAAACATATGGCAGAATTAGAAAAATTACATAGAAGGACAACCAAATTGATAAAGAGGATGGAAAGATACCCCTATGAGGAAAGGGTTAAAAGGTTTGGGCTCTTCAGCTTGGAAAAGAGACAGCTGAGAGGAGGTATAATAGAGATCTATAAAGTAATGAGTGGATTGGGATGGGTATGCGTAGATCAGTTGTTTACTCCTTTAAAAAGTACAAAGACTAGGAGACAGGTTATGAAACTGTAAAGAAATACATTTAAGATTAATCGGAGTAAATATTCTTTCACTCATTGCATAATTAAGCTCTGGAATTCATTGCAGGAGGATGTAGTAAAAGCCGTTAGTGTAGCTGGGTTTTAAAGTTCTGGACAAGTTCCTGGAGGGAAAGTCCATAAACCATTATTAAAGTGGATCGAAGGAAATCCACTGCTTACCTCAAGACAACCAACGTGGAAACTGTTCCTTTTGGGACCCTGCCAGGAACGTCTGACCTGGATTGCCACTGTTGGAAACGGAATATTGGGCTTGATGGACCTTTGGTCTGACCTATATGGAAAATGTTATGTTTTTATGTTTGTAATTTCTTTATTCTTTCTCAGAACAGCCTCTGGTTGTCTTTGCTAACAATGTTACAAACACAGCCCTTAAGTGAGCAGTGCACGTGCTGAGCTACTGAACACTGTTCTCTACATCACATCTTTCTAGGGTGACCAACTGCGGAGTTTTTAACCGATCAGTCCGTTCTTTCTTTTGATTGTAATGTCCAGTTAAAGGGGTAAGAAAGAGTAGTTACTCACCTGTAACAGGTGTTCTCCAGGAGCAGCAGGAATCAGTCCTCACATATGGGTGACATTGACATCGATGAAGCCCTTGCGGAGCATTTCCCCAGCTTTCCAAGAAAGCCTTTGGGAATGCAGGCACGCATGCGCGGTTCCCTTCCCGCCTAAAGGTGCCATCTTGCTCAGTCAAATGACATAGCTAAAAACAGCACACAAAATGTAAAAATAAACTATGTACAACTGCAACTCCCAGGGGAGGAGGGAGGGTTGTGAGGACTGATTCCTGCTGCTCCTGGAGAACACCTATTACAGGTGAGTAACTACTCTTTCTCCAGGACCAAGCAGGAAGTCAGTCCTCACATATGGGTGACTCCCTAGCTCTGGGCTACCAGGAACCCAGGCTGAACAAGAGAACACCCTCTAGTCCCAGCATCAAAGAAAGGCTTTTCACTGACACAACCTCCACCGGTAGCCCAACAGAGGGCAGGAGTTGCCTAAACCTCAAAGAGATTCCGGAGTACTGCCTGGCCAAAAGCACTGTCCCTACGGGACTCCCTTTCCAGACAGTAATGGGCCGCAAAAGTCTGGCTTGAAGACCAAGTAGCAGCCCTGCAGATGTCTACCAACGGTACAGAGCGGAGATGAGCCACTGAGGCAGCCATTGCCCTGACACGATGGGCCATGACCCGACCCTGCAAGGGAAGGTCAGCCACCTTGTAAGCCCAGGTGATATAGTCAGCCACCCAGATGGACAAGGTACGCTTGGACACAACTAACCCCAAATTATTAGGGTCAAAAGATATGAAGAGCTGAGTAGCCCTTCTGTGCCCCTGCGTACGGTCAAGGTAGAAGGATAAGGCCCTCCTACAGTCCAGGGTATGCAGAACTGCTTCAGCCTGGCTTGCATGAGGCCTAGGGAAGAATGTTGGAAGAACCACCTCCTGGTTGAGGTGGAAAGAGGAGACAACCTTTGGGAGGAACTTTGGATGAGTCCTGAGGACTACCCTGTTCCTATAGAATCTGGTGTAAGGCCTGTCACAGACCAGAGCCTGAAGCACACTCACTCGCCTAGCCGAGGTTAGGGCTACCAAGAAGAGTGTCTTCCAGGACAGGAAGCGTAGAGGACAAGTAGCCATCAGCTCAAAAGGTGGGCGAGTCAGCTGCTGCAAGACCACATTCAACTCCCACTCAGGAGCAGGAGGACGGTTTGGAGGCTTTAGCAAGAGCAAGCCTCTGAGAAACCTGGACACCAAGGGGTGAACTGATAGAGAATGTCCTTTCACCAGTGAGTGGTGAGCTGCTAGAGCTGAGAGGTGGACCCGAACAGAATTGGACTTAAGTCCTTGATTTGATAAGTGCAATAAGTACTGAAGCACTACTGGTACAGTACTGGAGAAGGGATCCTCTGTATGTAGGTGACAACACATGGAAAACCTCTTCCATTTAAGAGCATAGGTTTTCCTAGTGGACTGTTTCGTAGAGGCTAGGACAACCTCCTCAACTTCCTGAGGTAGGCCCCAGGGAGCCAAAACTACCCTTGCAGCCTCCATGCCATCAAATTGAGAGCTTTGAGATTGGGGTGCAGAAGGGAACCCTGATTCTGAGAGAGAAGGTCGGGTTGTAACCCCAGAGGAAGTGGGGGATCCACCGCCAGCTGAAACAGAAGTGGAAACCAAGGCTGTCTCGGCCACCTGGGAGCCACCAGCAGGACCGAGGCCTTGTCCTGAAGAATCTTGAATAGAGTTCGGGCCACCAAGGGCGTGGGAGGAAAGGCATACAGAAGGCCCTGAGACCAGGGAATCAGAAAAGCATCTGCTGCTATCCGCAGGGGATGCGGTTGCCTGGAGCAGAACTTTGGCAGCTGTTTGTTCAGAGGACTGGCAAACAGATCTATGGATGGAAGTCCCCATTTCAGGAAAATCTTCTAAACCAAAGGATGGAGCTGCCACTCGTGGGGCTGCAGAATCCTGCTCAACCTGTCTGCCAGGTAGTTCTCCTGTCCAGGGAGATACACTGCCCTGAGTAGCATGTTGTGTCTGAGAGCAAACAAGCAAAGGTCCTGTGCCTCCTGACACAGGAACCTGGACCCACTTCTGCCCTGCTTGTTCACACAGAACATGGCTACCTGATTGTCTGTTTGAACCAGGACAGACTGATGAGCATGGGTGGGAGAAAAGGTTTTGAGGGCTAACCGAATAGCCCTGAGTTCCAAGAGATTGATCTGCTGTGCGGCTTCCCAGGGAGACCACAGGCCCTGGGTGCACTTGCCCAGACAATGAGCTCCCCAGCCCTGCAGGGAGGCGTCCGTGGTCAACACTACTGTGAATCCAGGAGTCTGAAAAGGCACCCCTCGCAGCAGATTGGGTGGGTGTAGCCACCAGCTGAGGGAGTTCAGAAATTGTCTGGACACCCTTATCCTGTCTCAGAGACTGCCTGTGGCCTGTGACCACTGAGTCCGAAGGCACCACTGTGCAGGCCTCATATGGAGCCTGGCATTGGGGGTCACATGTACTGTCGAAGCCATATGGCCAAGAAGCCTCAGGCAGAGTCTGGCGGAGACCAGTGACCTGCTGAGAAACTGGCTTGCCAAGCTTATCAGTCTTTGGGCTCTGTCTTCTGGCAAGAATGCCTTTGCCAGCAGAGAGTCCAACCTTGCCCCTATGAACTCCATGTTCTGGGAGGGGAGCAAAGTGGACTTTGCGAAGTTTATGACGAACCCCAGGCTTTGAAGAAGAGCAATAGTTCTGAGGGTGGCTTGTCTGGCCTCCTGGCATGTCTGACCCCTGATGAGCCAGTCGTCCAGGTAGGGGAAGACAAAGATTCCCTGATTTCTCAGGTAGGCCGCCACCACTGCCAGGCATTTGGTAAAGACCCTGGGAGCGGAGGTGAGGCCAAAAGGCAGTACTCTGTACTGATAATGGTTTCCTCCCACAATGAACCTGAGGTACTTTCTGTGGTCTGGATGAATGAGGATGTGAGTGTACGCATCCTTTAGATCCAAGGAGCATAGCCAATCTCCCTGCTGGAGGTAGGGCAGAAGTGTTCCAAGAGTAAGCATCTTGAACCTTTCTTTCTCCAGGAACTTGTTGAGGTTTCGGAGGTCCAGAATAGGTCGAAGATCACCGGTTCTTTTGGGTACCAGGAAATACCTGGAGTAGAACCCTCGACCGTGTAAGTGGGGAGGCACAGGCTCCACTGCACTGTCCACCAACAGACCTTGTAGCTCCTGAAGGAGAAGATCTGTGTGCAGGGGAGGCCTTGGAGGCTCCCCTGGAAAGTATGGAGGAGGCAGTTGTTGGAAGTGTAGTGCATAGCCCCTGTGGACTATGCTTAACACCCAACTGTCTCCAATGATGAGTGGCCACTGGTGGGCAAATAGAGCGAGGTGACCTCCTGTGCAGGGTTGGGAGAGCAGGGACAGAGAGGCTATGCCTAAGGAGTCAAAAAACCCCACCCTGATGAGTGGGAGCAGGGGCCGGAGGCTTGGGGGTCCTCTGCCTACGGGGCCCATTACCCTGTCCCTTGGCTTGCTGATCCTGAGGGGCAGCTTGGGCAGCCTGATATTGTGGGTACTGTTTGTAGGCAGAGCACTTCCTCGGGTAAAAGGGCTTTTTACCCGAGCCCTTCTTTTTGTGAGAAGGGGCAGAAGTCTTTCTAGACAGCCTTGTCCTTGTGAGGTGCTCAGTTTCGAGCTGTGCAGCCTTCTCGGTCATGGGCTTGCCAAAAAGGTTCTCACCTCGGCAAGGGACATCGACCAACTTGTCCTGAACCCATGGCTCGAGGTCCGATGACTGCAGCCATGCCTGGCGTCGAGCCGCGATGCCGGCTGCCTCAACACGGGCCGAAGCCTCAAAGCCATCGTAGGCAGTGCGGGACATAAATTTTGAGCATTCCCAGATCCCCGAGGACAAGGACTTGAACCTCTGCAAGGGTTCCCCGGAAAGATCAGCAGAGAACCCAGCCAGCTCCTTGGCCAGGTCTCGCAGGTACATGCCCATGTACAGCTGGTAAGACTGGACACGGCAAGCAAGCATCGAGCCCTGGAAGCACTTTCTACCAAAACCATCGAGGTTTCAGGCCTCCCTGTCAGGGGGCACTGCGAAGTGCATCTTCTGACTTTTCAGGCGATGCATGGCCGATTCCACCACCATGGAATGGTGTGGTAGCTGCGCCTTCTGAAAGCCAGGACTCTTCCGGAGTCGATAGATCGAATCGACCCGCTTGCTTAAAATTGGCGCCGAGGCCGGTGCCTCCCACATACAGAAGAGGAGCCGCTCCAGCATCGGAGGAACCGGTACAGTAAAGGCCTCCTTCGGAGGAGAGTCATACTGCAGGGCCTCGAGCTTCTCGGCTTGAGGCTCCTCCTCGGGGTCCACAGGGATAGCCAACGCGGTGGCCATATCCCAGACGAACTCCACGAACCAGGTATCCTCCGGAGGGGATCTACTCTGGGGTTCAGACTGCGGTGAGTCCGACGGGATGCACCGAGTCTTGAAGGTGTCGGGGGACTTCTCGTCCTCCATCTCCCATGCAGACTCGTCCGATGAGGAATCGGGGTCCGACCTCGTGGGGCCTGCGAGCACCTGCCCCGATGCCGAAGGCACCGGCATCGACCCCCTCGAGGTCGAGGGAGACCGCGACCGAGGTCGACCTCGAGCCTTCATGGCTTCGAGTATCGGCTCGGTCTCCGGGGTCGACTTCGATGTCGATGTCCCGGTGGTCGGGGCAGATGCACCAAATAGGCTGGCTATCAGTGCCCGCTGATGTTCCATGAAGGCAGACAGTCTGCTCTCCAAGGCTGTCAACCTGAGACCCAGCTCAGGAAACTCAGCAGCTCCCGACTCGGGCCCCGGTGGCGCCGGACCCGACGTCGGCTCCCTGGGAGGAGAGTCTACGAGGACTACAGGGCTTACATGTCCAGCAGACTCCGGCTCCAGTCAAGGGACCTTGGAAGGCTTCTCCTGTTCCACGGGCCCGGGGCGGCGGTCGGGGGTCTGAGACCTAGCTCTCGAGAAGCCAGGGACCTCTTCCGACGACGCCCTCGCGAGCCGCTTCTTCCTCTTTTGTTCCCGGTCAGGGGACCCCCTGTCTGAGGAGCCACGACGGTGCTCGGGATCCAATTCCTGAGATGTCGAGGCCTCAAATGAGGTCCGGGCCCGGCCAAAGGCCGAGTCAGAAAAGAGCCTTTCCTTTTGATGCTGTCGACTACGCAGTGCCTTGGAAGACATTTTCCCACATGGTCCACACGTCTTAGGGTCATGATCAGGACCGAGGCACCGGAGGCAGCAGTCGTGTGTGTCGGTGAGAAACATCAACTTCTTACACCGATCACACTTCTTAAAACCGCTGGAAGCCATCGGGGAAAAAAGAGTCCCTGCGAGGTCAAAGGACCGGCCTTCCAGGGAAAAAGAGAAAAAAGGGCGCGAACGCCAGCCACGAAGGGCAAAAATCTAAAAAGAAGATCGGGCTCTATACCGGTGTACCGAACCCGGCGGGAGGGGAACCGGCGTTGAACCGGGAAGAAAAAATAGTGAAAAAGCGCAAGAAATCTAACAATTTTCCGGGATGACTAGGACTCACGTCCGGTGGGCTTCACGGAAAACGAGAGACTGAGGTAAGATGGCACCTTTAGGCAGGAAGGGAACCGCGCATGCATGCCTGCATTCCCAAAGGCTTTCATGGAAAGCTGGGGAAATGCTCTGCAAGGGCTTCATCGACGTCAATGTCACCCATATGTGAGGACTGACTTCCTGCTTGATCCTGGAGAAAACACTAACGTCCATTCACATAGTGCTCCACAGCGTAGCCAGCATTCCATTCTCCAATGCATCTATCCTTTTCTGCTCTTTAGCCGTCAGACGATAGCAGGAGAGGAAGCGAGGCTTCTGTGGAGGAGCTTGCTACCTTATGCCTTCTCCCGCTAGGTGTGCAGAGTCACACCACCACTATTGCTGACTTGGGCTGGCACAAAAGGACGTGCGTGTGCGATGAAGCCCTTCTCGTGCTCTGCTGTGTCCCAGTGAGAAGAGCTGTGTGCAACAGAGATACCATACCGCCCCTCGTCCTACTGGCTTTGGTACAAAGCATTAGGGCCACAAGAACCAGGTGAACTTATTACTAAAGGTGTCCCTCTCCTCTCCTCTCTTGTGCCTCCTCCCCCCTTTCTCCCTATGCATTTGTGCATCTCTCTTCCTGGTCCAGTACTGCTGCCATCAGCTGCAACTCTTCTCTTACCTCTGTGACTTTTCCTTCTGTGGTGGAGTGTTATACGTGAACAACAAATGTGTGAAGATGTTTGAACAGCCCAGGGCTCCACAGAGCAGGACATAGTTCAACCATGCTGTCGGGAAGGAAGAGAAAAGGCACCAGAGCAAGAGAAGAGGTGCAGTCTGATAGGGCCAGACCAGAGCAATGAAGGAGGTAAATGCAATGTCTGCCTTCAGGTCAGTGCTGATTCCTGGCTGCATTTTCTTAGCAGTAGATTGGCAGGCCTTTCTTCTGAGGCAATGGAGGGTTAAGTGACTTGCCCAAGGCCACAAGTAGTGCTAGTGGGAATCAAACTCTGGCCTCTTGGTTACCAAGCCAGTGTTCTAAGCACTAGGCTACTCCTCCACTACTGAAGGAGATAGGTGAGAGATAAAAGTGTTTGGGGTGAGCAGGGAATTTGAAATTGAATAGGGTGGGATGGGGGTGCATGGAGGAGAGCAGAAATTGTAAAGGTGGACGAAAAGTAGTCGAGATCCTGAGATTATAGGGTGGAGTGATTTTGAGATTGAAGGGAGAGAACAGGGCCTCAGAGATTATTTTGGGGGTGAGTAAGGCAGAGTGGGGACTCAGTTTGGGTGGTAGAACAGGGACTGAGGGAAGGTTTTAGTGGTGGGCTATGGCTAGGGATTTGTTTTATGAGCTGACAGTGGGTAAAATGAGGTTATGGATGTGAGGGTGGGTAAATGAGGTTATGGATGTGTGTTGAAGAAAAGAGCCACTGTAAAATAGGTAGAGTTGAGAAATGATATAAAAGATATGGAATGCTAGAGAGTGGGTGAGAGGGGAAAAGGATAGGTACATGAAGTAATATAGACTGGAAATGGGGCTAGGGAGACAGTGAAAAGGGGCAATTGGAGGCCAGATAGCAGGTAAGAAACAGAAGGGGCTGGAGTCATGTCCTCCCCACATGGTACAGGAAGCTGCCATTGTGTTAAGCACCAATCCTCCTTCAGGTTGGAGGGGGAGGGAATGGAAGAGGCAAGCAAACTGATGTAAATGAAAGGAAGAGAGAACCCTGAACAGAGGGAGTGGAGGAAGAAAGGACTGAGGAAGAAGAAAAAGAGTAAGAGGACTCACAATAGAAGAGCTGTAGTGATAGAAAAGACTAGGGATAGAGAGAAACATAGAAACATGACAGTAGATAAAGACCCCACGGCCTATACAGTCTGCCTTTCCTTACCAACTACTACAGTCTCTTTTCGTCCTTTATAGAAACATAAGAACAAGATGGTAGATAAAGATGGGCAGGTAGAGATAACCAGTGATAGAGGAGGGGGAGAGTATTTTCAAGATAAGGGGCAGGGGAAGAAGGGTGGTCAACATAAGAGAGAGCAGAGAAAAGAAAAGGAATGGGGAAAGAAATAGGAAAGTATTAAAATATCCACTCTGAAGGAAGGAACCAAAAGGAGAGCGACCTCAAATAGAAAATATAAAGGACACCAGAAAGCGAAAGAGACTAGTTAAGCCAGAAAATCAAACCAAAGGCACAAATGCTAGAAACATTTAGTGACTGATAGAGGATAACCTGGAGCCCAGTTCAAAGCCTCTGACTCAGAGAATTTACATGTTGGGAACAGTGTGATTTAGAGTCGACTGATTTGACTCTCTGCTGCATAATTAATTCAAATGAATGGAAAGCATTCATTGGGACTGCATTCTGTACAACCAAGTGGTTGTTTCAAATATTTGTTAATGCTGCTTTTCAGGCTTTAAGGGAATAAGTCAGGGATATCTTTTCGTCAGCCTGCCACCCTTAGGGCTGGAAAGATCAGGAAATGGGCGCAGGGATTCAGAGCTTGTCACCTCTAGGACTGGGAGGGCGAAAGAGAGAAGAGAGGGTGCAGAGTAGACTAGGGACAGGGGGAGTGGATGCCAAAATGCTCTTTGCTGCTCATTCTTTGAAGCTCTGTGGAACAAGTAGTTGTGGCATTAAGCAGCCCCCACCCCCTCCCTCCCCACGTCCTCGTATTCAGTTAAGGTTTGCAGAACAGTTTTGCAGCCGTAGTTACAGCTCATGTGTACAGCAGTGCTGGATGAAACACAATAATATCAGTGCTAGAACTGCAACTAACTTGTTTAATATAGAGCTTCTTTTTATAGCAGACACTCCCCCATACCTTGCTTGGAGGAATCTTCCCACCCCCTCCCCCATTATGGGCTGTGAGAAAGGTTTATGATTTATTACAATTGCTGTGCTGTCTTTAGATCATATATCAAAGCAGTGTATGATTTTAAAAAATTTAAAAGTTAAAAAGAGATTAAAATAATATAAAAAAATAAAAAGAAATCCTACATCATCCCCTTTTTCTATTATTAGTAATCTATCATATATCTCACTGAAGTGGATGGAGATTATTCTGCTCCATTTGTCCTTTTCGAAATGATAAATCCAAGCTAATAACAGGTTTCGCTCTTTCACCTGATTCGGTAGTTACAATTTTCTTCAGGTCACTGCTATTAGCCGGCTCCATGGAGCTCGAGGGGGTCTGGTATTGAATCGATGGGTCTTGGTACTGTCTTTTCATTAATGACAGGCTGACAATGCCGTCAGTTCCATCTGGTCAATATGCCATGTGGTGTCTGGAGTGAGTAAAAGTACAGAGTGTCATATTGCGCAGTGACCACACCTGACCTGTCCCACAGCTTCTCACCAGTCTTCAGACAAACCTGGTCTTCTGGAATGAGAGCTGGTAATAGTTTTGCTGAATAATGCCCACTGTACAAAATCTTTTAGGGCCCGATATTCAAAGGCATTTACACAATTTAAAGAGCTGGATATTCAGTGGCACTAACACGGTTTGTGCCGCTGAATATCCCAGACTAGTGCCGCTATACGCCCTGATGCCAACTGCTTAGCACTGGGGCGTGTCGGGGGCATTCCAGGGCAGGGCGGAGCAGAGGCAGAATCAATGGCAAACTGGGCAGTGGCTCAATATCGCCGCTGCACGGTTAACTTCTGTGGCGTCAGAGGCTCTGCGGCAATCCCGGATATTCAGTGCCGGGGCTGGATATGACCCTGGCATTGAATATTCAGGTTTGATGATTAGCGCCAGTGGCTAGCCACTGTAATCGTACTAGCCACCGGTGTTGAATATGGGGCCCTTAGAGTTTCGGCATTTTGTTGCATGAGAGTGAAATCAGGCCATTGCGGGATAAGCATCACCGGCAGTGAAGGAAGAATAGTGCGGAGGGACTCGCCCATTGACAGCTTAGCTGGGCTGTCCTTCAGAGGTTCATATTATGGTAGCTCAGAAGAACAGAGCCTTTTGGCAGAGGCCACCGTACTTTCTTCCAGTCCATTCACTTGGGGACAATATGAACCCATGACAGAGCTACGATTAGCTCTGATTGAGCTACGAAGTCTGAAAATACAGTAATTGGGTCTTGACATGTAGATCATTGTCAGTTACTAGGGTCTTGGGTGATCCAATTGTGGGGGGGAAGACTCTTCTAGTAATTCCCTGTTTAATTGCATTTTGTTGGCTTCCTGTTTGTACTTGGGTTCATTTAAATTATTGCTATTTCTTTTTTAAAAATTTACATGGACAGGCGCTAGGGTATATGAGAACTGTATGAGCCAGAACATCAATGTTTGGTGGGCAAAGTTAGAGCGGTATCGTTCAAAGTGAAACAAATTTGCTTGCAAGAAACCAGGCAGTTCTCAAAAAGTAGATCTGAAGGTGCTGTTGCACCAGGGAGTCAGACCACAGAGAGGCATAATGCAGTTTTTTTCTTCAGACTTTTTCAAATAATCCTAAACATTCTACTTGCTTTTTTAGCTGCCACAGTGGAAAATTTCAATGTATTGCCCACAATGACCAAGATCTTTTTCTTGAGTGATGACTTCAAACTCAAATCCCAGCATTTTGAACCTGTAGTTGGAATTATTTTTCCTTCTATGCATTACTCTGCACTTATCCACATTAAATTTCATCTGCCAGTCTCCTATTTCACAAGTTTCTTCTGAAAATTCTCACAATGCTCTGCCATTTTAACATTTTTTTAAATTTTGTGTCGTCTGCAAATTTGATCACTTCACTCATCACTCTTATCTCCAAGATCATTTATGAATATGCGAAACAACACAGATCCCAGTATAGCACCTTGGGGCACTCCACTAGTGACTCTTTTCCATGTTTCTGACTGACCATTTAGTCATACTTTATTTTATTTTATTTATTTACATTCTCTTATATGCCGCGCTATTCTGCATCAGTGCGGTTTACATTGAACAGGGCATTATAACTTGGAGATAACTATTTTACAGGGAACATGGGCTATGGAGGGTTAAGTGGCTTGCCCAAGACCACAAGGAGCACCTGTGGGACTAGACACCCCAGTCCGTCCGGCCCAAGGTTGTTCTCCTCTAGTGGGATTTGAACCTCCGACTCTCTGCTTTCAATCTTGAGTAGCCTAATGGTTAGAGCATTAGCTTGTTAACCAAGGATCCGAATTTCATTTGGGTGGTGCTATGTGCTGTGTCGGCACATAGCCTGCCTACCTCCTGCCTAACCCAGATTTTCCATACCAGGGTCATATGTGGCCCCGGCATTGAAAATCTGGTTGTCGATGCTACATGGTTAGTCCCAGCACCTTAAAGATAAGTGTGGGAAAACTTTGCCTATCTTTAAGGTGCAGAGTGCTAACCGTGTAGCATCAAAATTGGTGCTACATGGTAGCGCCATGGCCTGCCTCCACTCCACCCTGGAATGCCCCAATGCTATGCGTGATAGCATCTGGACGCGTTAGGGACATATCCAGGATTTTCGAAGAGCACTACCCATATGTAGGTACCCTTCGAAAATCCCAGATAAGGCCTTTACACGGATAACTAGGGAACTTACCCGGGTAAAAGTCTTCAAAAATCAGGCCCCAAGAGATCAGGCTTCGATTCCCACCAACACTCCTTGTTGCCTTGGCCTCAAAAAAAGGCCTGGCAATCAACTTCTGGTTATGCTGCCAAGAAAACCCAGGAGCTGCTGGGTCGCCAGTAGTCCACATTGACTCAAAGGCATGCACTGCTTGAACCTCTCCTCTTTAATATTTTCCTGGCTCCACTGGCTCTTCTGGTTCAGCAGTTTGATGTATCATCATACTACCATGCCGACAACATCCTATTACTTCTTCATACTGACCCCCTTGCTCTTGATCTCTCCCCTTTGAATGCCTGGGTGGGTGAAGAGAGCCCCCAAGTAAGTGAAAGCCCTCAGGTTAGTGAAACATTAAATACCTCTATAGAAATGGGTAAAGGGGACAACATCTAGAAAGTTATATGTATAAATGCCTGTAGCATGGGAAATAAGATCCCAGATGTTGGGGTTTTGATGGCAGAGGCTGACTTAGATTTAATGGTGGTTACGGAGACATGGTTTGCGGACAACCATTACTGGGATGTAATTATACTAGGCTATACCTTATACAGGAAGGACAGGGTAGGAAGAAGGGGAGGAGGAATGGCATTATATGTAAAAAATAATATTAAAGCTATAGAATTACAGGGCTTAAAAGGGAGCGAGGAGGCACTGTGGGTTAAACTAGAAAGAGGGAATGGGAAATCCATTAGCATTGGTGTGATATACAAATCTCCCTCGCAGGGAGAAGAAGTGGACTGAGAGTTAATAAAAGACATATGCAGTATTGCCAAGAAAGGAGAAGTGCTACTGATAGGTGATTTCAATATGCCGGATGGTGATTGGCACATTCCTGCTGCAGTGTCATCTAGGAGTAGGGAGATCCTAGATTCTCTACAGGGAGAACTATTCTGGTAACTGGTAACAGAACCCATACGTGAAGAGGTCATACTGGATTTGGTGCTTACCAATGGGGAATGTTTCTGATGACATAGTGGGAGATCATCTTGCATCCAGTGATCATCAGATGGTGTGGTTCAGTATTAGGACTAGGGCTGATAAAATCCATTCAAAAGCGAGGGTCTTAGACTTTAGGAAAACTAACTTTGCCAAGATGGGACAATACCTAAATGAGTCATTGGCAGGATGAGAACAGCTGGACAATTTAGAAAAGCAATGGGCAAAACTGAAAGGGGATATTTTAAAGGCAATAAAAACTTTTGGTAGAAAGGTAAATAAATGTAAAAGGAAAAGAAGGCCACTATGATTCTCAAAAAAGTAGCTAAAAAGATGAACAAAAATAGGGTGGCCTTCATAAAATACAAGAGATCATACAGAGAGGAAGGCAAGCATCAATATTTGGAAAAACTTAGAGAAGCTAGGAAAGTAGTCAGGAAAACAAAGATATAAAAAGAAGAAGAAGAAATAGCTACTGCAATAAAATAGGGGTATATATTTTTCAGATATGTTAGTGAGAGTAGGAAGGGCAAAAGTGGTATTGTCAGACTCAAGGGTGAAGGGGAGGAATATATAGAAGCTGATGAGGATAAAACAGAATTGCTTAACAAATATTTTTGTTCTGTGTTCACAGATGAAGGGCCAGGAGCAGGACCTCAGAAAACACCCACAAATTGGAAGAGAAGTAAAGGGGATCTTGAACGGTTTTCAGAAGGCTGTGTTCATGAGGAACTAGCTAAACTAAAGTAGAAAAAGCAATGGGACCAGCTGGGATACATCCAAGAATATTCAAGGAACACAGAGATATTCTAGTGGCTCCACTGACTGACCTTTTCAATGCTTCTTTTGAGTCAGGAGTAGTCTCAGAGGACTGGAGAAAGGCACTTGAAGTCCCTTTACACAAAAGTGGAAGTAAGGATGAGACTGAGAACAACAGACTGGTTAGTCTAACCTTCGTGGTGAATAAATTATTAGAAATGCTGCTAAAACAGAGGATAGTGAAGTTTCTAGAGTGCAGGATCTGAGGCAGCATGGGTTTACCAGAGGCAGGTCTTGTCAGACAAATCTGATTGCTTTCTTTGACTCGGTGACCAGGGAGTTAGACCAAGGGAGAGTCCTAGATATGGTGTACTTAGATTTAAGTAAAGCCTTTAACATCATTCCACACAGGCAACTTATAAGCAAATTGAGCACCTAGGGATGGACCCTAAAGTGACTGACTGGGTTAGAAATTGGTGGAGTGGAGGCGATGAGGTGTAAAGGTAAGTGGAGCTCACTCTATGCAAAAGGATGTTACCAGTGGTGTGCCACAGGGATCTGTTCTTGGTTTGAATCTTTTTAACATCTTTGTTAGTGATATAGCGGAAGGGCTGTCAGGTAAGGTTTGCTTCTTTGTGGATGATTCCAAAATTTGCAATAGAGTGGACACCCAGGAAGGAGTAGATAACATGAGAAGGGATCTAGCTAAGCCTGAAGAATGGTCAAGAATTTGGCAGCTGAGATTTAATGTTAAAAAATGCAGGGTCATGCATTTGAGCTGCAAAAATCCAAGGGAATGTACAGTGTAAGGGGCAAAGTACTTCTGTCCACAAAAGAAAAGCGGGACCTGAGTGTGATTGTTTCTGATGATCTTAAAGTGGCTAAATAGGTAGAAAAGGTGACAGCAAAAGCCAGAAGGATGCTTGGGTGAATAGGGAAAGGAATGGCCAGCAGAAAAAAGGAGGTGATAGTGCCTCTGTGTATAAGTCTCTGGTGCGACCTCATTTGCAGTATTGTGTGCAATTCTGGAGACCATATCTTCAAAAAGATATAAATAGGATGGAGTCAGTGCAGAGGGTGGTTACTAAAACGGTTAGTGGTCTTCATTCTTTATGGAAAGAGTGGTAGATGCATGGAATAGTCTCCCAGTGGAGGTAGAAGAGATGGGGACAGTATCTGAATTCAAGAAAGCATGGGACAAACACAGAAGATCTCTAAAGGAAAAAACAGGAGCTATTGTAGTTGGTATGGAATGGAAGACTAGGATAGGCCATCTGGTCTTTTTCTGCTGTCATGTTTTTATACCTGATTTTCTGCTGTTGGCTCATGGCTACGGGATAATCAGCTCTTGTTGAATCTCCAGAAAACCACAGTTATCTGGTTGTCCCCTTCTGCTTGGTCTGTAACACTTTTACTATGTTAGATGGTTCTCCTATCACTCTGACAGCTTCCCGCAGGTACATGGGGGTAACTATGGACCCTGCTTTGACATTCCACGATCATATCAGCAACATTGTAAAACATTCCTATTTCACTCTGCGGCAGATCCATGCTAGTTAGGCTTTTCTGTCCCCCTCTGCTCTTGCCACACTTCTTAGTCTCATCATCTCCAGGTTGGATTACCGTAATACAGGCTTTGCAGGTCTCTGCAACTATGAAATCAAATGGCTCCAATATGTCCAAAACCCAGCAGTTTGCATTCTCACTCACGCTTCTCGGTCTGACCATATTTCCCCCCTTCTGTATCAGCAACACTAGCTCCCTGTTTCTTTCAGAATCTACTTATAAAGTTCTGATTTTGACACATAAAGCCATTCATACCGGTCTCCCTTCGTATCTCTCTTCTCTCGTCACTCTTCACACCCCCTACCGGGTTCTTCATTCTTTGCTTGCTAATCACAAGCACAGCTCTCCCAGTCACTAACGCCACATGCAGTCCCCTGGCCTTTATTCATGATTTATAGCAGGGCTAAAGTGGCACGTTGAAATATCCACCTTGCATGTCGTTGGCCTACTGGAAATACATCATGGACATGCAGGCACTGATGCAGCCCAGGCCACTCCCCAAAACACCTCTAGAATGCCTCCCAACGAAATGCACAGAGATGGTGGAAACATGGATCTTGCAGCCTTTCTGACATTGCGTTTTAGACGTAAGCATAACCGCCATGTTTTTTCAGTCAATACATCCATGTTTAAAACACAAATAGGGCTTCCAAAATGTGCTAGGCCTTGTGTATCTGTATGTACATGTCTGTGGATATGTTGATATCTGTTTGGGTTTTAGGTGATAATAGGTCTCTCATACACACAAGACAACTATGATTCTTATTTTATAGGACTTCTTCAGGCTTGGACTTTTATGCTATTTTTTTGTTTCCCTAATTAAATTAATAAGCAGTATCCATGAAAACTCCGATTGATAATTACTGGTTCAGAAAAATAACCTCGCTAATCTCAGCCATGCTTCCCTCCTCCTCCTGAACTGATTCTGAAAACACCATTCCACTCGCTCCCTTCCACCAAATCCCCGGCCGTTCCCATGGAAACTGGGATTCAGCTGTCCATCAAGAGCAGGCTACCCTCTGCCTGCCTGGTGACTCCTCTCTGACGGAGGCCTGCTTTGCATGAAAACTATTTCTATTTGGTTGGAAAAGGGGACAGAGAGGGAAGGAAAGCACTGGGACTCCCGCAAAACAGAGCACAGACGCTGAAAATACCAGAAGCAAATCTGAGACGTTTGTTCTTCTGAGGAGGGCAGAGAAGGCTCCTCCCCCTGGAGCTGCAGCAGGGTATCTGTTCCATCCAGCTCACGGTGGCAATATTGCCGGCCTCTCTTGACTCCCCAGTCTCATCCTGCTCCCTCCCCCAAGTCCACACTCTGCTGGCTGCTTGCCTTCTAGTCTTTCTCTCTGCTCCTTCCACAACTGGCAGGTAGGGCCAGCGGTGGGGCACTTTTACTCCACTCCTCCTGTTGCTGTTCCTCTCCCTCCTGCTCAAGTACAAACACCTGAACCACATAGGAAGGAAAGGGTTTGACGCACCCCACCACTGGCCCCAAATTCGGTCTGGGAAGAGAGGGGTAGACGGCTCCAAACTCACCTCTTTGGGCCCTGTGGAGCTAAGCTTTTGGGGGAGGAGGGCAGAAAGAGCAGCAGTAGTTACTTTTATCTTCGGCCTGGTAGGGGCCATGAGGAATGAGGGCAGGGACAGTTTAAGTTCTTGCAGTGGTCAAAATGAGGAAGGCAGGATCAGTAACCTTGACTTGCATGAAAGGAGAGGAAGGGTGCACAGCAGTCTGAAGAAGACCCACCTTTTCCTTTATTTCTGGTATGGGGTAACAGATTATTCCCACCCCATATGCACGCATTGTTTATATCTAACCAGGGCCTACATTATGGAGTACAACCAGAGAGCTAGAACCCTGAGTCTGCTAAAAACTGAAGAAAGCACAGTTTGCCAGAAGGCTTTGGGGCCTCTTCCCAAATTTCTGCTCTGGGCTCCAACATGGCTAATAATGGTCCTGCATCCAACCTAGGGACAGGGTCAATCTAGGGGCAGGGTTGAAGTTGACCAATGAGTGCTGCCTGTAAGATTGGAGATATTACCAGGAAGAAAAATAAGCCTCTAAATACAAAGACGATCTCTGGCAATCAGGGACCTTAGGTAACCTCATAGAGGAGATTCCAGAAAAACGCAGAGCACAGGGGCTGAAAATATAAAAGAGTTTCCAGCAAAATGCAGAGTTCAGGCCCAAAAATATTAGAGGAGACGCCAGCAAAAATGCAACAAAGTCACTGAGGATCTATAGAGAAAATCTACCACACCATACCAGCACCAACATCCATAACTCATGTGAGGAGCCTACCCAAAAAATACAGCACTGTAAATACTGCAGCGGGTCATGGGACATCCAACCCCT
This sequence comes from Ichthyophis bannanicus, assembly GCA_033557465.1. Lineage (NCBI taxonomy): Eukaryota > Metazoa > Chordata > Amphibia > Gymnophiona > Ichthyophiidae > Ichthyophis > Ichthyophis bannanicus. The sequence continues at coordinate 80,749,015 of CM066048.1, forward strand.
ATTTGAAAAGCTGAACAATTCAGATTACTACAGTACAGATCCCTACATACAAACTCCATGTTAACAGAACGCCTGGTCTTGGTCACACACTCAGAACACAGACCCTCACCAAGTACAGAATAAGTGACCATAACCCAAAAATAAACATATGTAGATAAAAATTAAATTGCAACTCCAAGAAACCAGATTCTGCATATTGTATAAAATACAAAGATAGCACCATCCGATTCTCTTCTACCTTTGTTGCTTCACCATTTTATTCTCTGATCATGCTGTTCCCAATCTGAGGTTTCTGCTTTCTTCCACCTCCCAATGCCCCCCCTGTCTTCTTCCCCCAAGGGTGGCCTGAGGGTGATGCAGGGCCATGAGAGAGACTCACACTGCGGCATCATTTGCATAAATTGTGTATACTTTATTTTAAAATGTCTATGCCACCCATCTAAAATCCTAAGTGGCTTCCAAACATACACATGCAATTTAGTAAAACAGATGTTACAATAAAACAAACAATAAACATTAAATTTGATTAATGAAAAGCCACTTACACAGCCCCTCCCCCAGTATCTGTACATCAGATTTATTTTGCTATGACTAGATTATTGATGAGGAGGGAAGATATAAAATGAGAAAAACTAATCCTGGGAGCCATGAACTCAAAGGCTGAATTGGACTGTGCCAGAGCTGGACAAGTCTGAAAAACAGCAGCGATGAAGCTTTCAGGCTACTAAACAAATTAAACTGAGACAGTCCCTTAAATGTGAAATTTCCTTGAATCTGAACTGATAAAATATTTTAAATTTCAGACTGGCAGTAAAAAGAACGCAAAACTGCAAATCTCAAAGACAGCCTATATTCCAGTAACCCCCCCCCCCCCCAACCAACACCCCACAGTTGACCTCGCCAAGAACCCAGAGAATAGAGCCCATAGAACAAATCTACTATTTCATAACAGCACTAACTTCCAAAACTCACACAACATGGAGCGTACCCAGAAAAGGGCAGCACCATAAATATTGCAGTGGGCCCTAGAACATCCACATTCCTATTTACAAACTGAACAAGCCGGATTACTACAGCTCCCTGCATAGAAACTCCATGCTAACAGAACATGTAGCCTCAGTCACACATGCAGAACAGAGACAGATCTTCACCAAGTAGGGACTATATCAATACAAACTAAAAACACATGTATGTAGACAAAAAATGTTTTTATCCATTACTCTTAGGTTTATAGAATTTCTTTCCCAAAATTATACTACATTGCAGAGTGAGGTGAGAGAAAGAACTCTCCAACACACAGGCATCTGCATTGTCGGCAGAAACTAACATAATGGCTCAGTGCAAGTAGCATGAGTGCAAGTAATGCCACCTCAGTGTGCGATCTTAGTTGCATCGGCAGTTGTTTTGGCACGTTGAAATGCAGTAACTGCAGGGGGATTATGCGGGGCCATAGACAAACTGTCTCCTTGCAGTTTGTCTATGGCCCCGCGCATAATCAAACTCTAGAATTCGTTACCGGAGGATGTAGTAAAAGCTGTTAGTGTAGCTGGGTTAAAAAAGGTTTGGACAAGTTCCCGGAGGAAAGGCTCATAAACCATTATTAAAGAGGACCTGGGAAATCCACTGCTTACCCCGGGACTAGCATTGTGGAACCTGTGTGCCTTCTGGAAACCTGCTAGGTACTTGTGACCTGGCTTGGCCACTGTTGGAAACAGGATACTGGACTCGATAGACCTTGGTCTGACCCAGTATGTCATTTCTTATATTCTTATGTTACCAGCACAGAGCTTAGGAAACATGCTACTAAATATGCCATACAAGAGGGGCTCAGCAGCAACCATGCAGCACCTCCCACTTCCACACAAAAAAAGAGCGACTTGGTGCTCCAACACAGCATTTCCCACCTTCACAAAAACAAGAGAGGCTCAGTGGCCCCTACACAGCACTTCCCACCCTCTGAAAATCAAGAGGGACTTTATGACCCCAACGCAACACCTCCCACTCCAACATAAACACTAAGAAGAGCCTGGCAACCCCAACATAACTCCTGAAACTGTGCACTGGACCAGTTGGTGTAAATATATGTATTCTGCAAAAAACAAGGGAAATGCAAGATGCTCGCACACGAAGGAACCAAAAGAAAAAGTGAGAACCACAGCGCAGTTTATAATACCAAATTATAAAATTATAACTCACTTTATTTTGTTATAAACTGTGTTATGGTTCTAGCTTTTACTTTTTAAATATGTATACTGCCTCCACAGAAACCTCTCTCTTTACAATGGGTGCACAGCAGAAGTAGGTCATTTACCCACAGAACTCTATATATTAAAAGAAAATATAATTCTGGTCATCTCACTAACAGCATAAACATTCTCTAGTACCAGGCATATTGTAAACTAATATAAAACCCTACAAAAGTCTCCGAAGATCTACAAGGCCAAATCAACCATACCATAGCATAAACTTCCAAAACTCATACAAGGGGCCTACCCAGAAATAATCTGTACTATAAATACTGCAGTGGGCCCTAAAACATCCATACACCTATTTGAAAAGCTGAACAAGTCAAATTACTACAGTACAGATCCCTCCATGTTAACAGAACGCCTGGCCTCAGTCACACACTCAGAACACAGACCCTCACCAAGTACAGAATAAGAGACCACAAACTAAAGTAAATATAAAAATATCTAGACAAAAATTAAATTGAAACCCCAAGAAGCCAGACTCCACATACGGTGCAAAAGAGATGCAGTTTCCCATATTGTGAAATATAAAGATAGCGCAAAGTCCTTTGTTGTCTGATCATTTTATTTTCTGATCGTGTTAGTCCGATCTGAGGCTTCTGCTTTCCTCTACCTTCCCTTAGCTCTCCTTCTATGGTCTGTAATCCATCTGCCATTTCTTGTCTCTCCTTTTGTTTTCTTCACTTCCTTCCATCTTGGACAGAGCCGTACCAAGCCATAAATGCGCCCTGTGCTATTTGCACATCTGGCGTGCACCACCCCATTTGCCCCATGCTCAGCATCTCGCCATCTTACCCAGCACCTCCATGTCCAGCCGGCTCCCTCTCCCCTCCCCCTCCCACCCCCCAGTACTGCCTGCCCTTGCTCCACCGTTTTTTGTGTTCCCTTGGTGGTGGCAGCAGCAGAGCGGACCTGCAATTGAAAAACAACACGCAGGTCTTTCCGATTCCACGGCTGCATGCTGGTCTGGTCCCCCCTCCTCCGATGCAAGCCTATGTCAGAGGAGGGAGGGATCAGGCCAGCATGCACGCAAGGAAGCTGGAAAGATCTGGGGGGGGGGGGGTTCAATTGGAAGTCTGCTCCACTGCTGCCCCTGCCACCAAGGGAACATGAAAAGCAGTGACGGCGGCAGCAGCAGTGGCGGGGCAAGGGCAGGCAACATGGGGGAGCTGAGGCCAGCAACCCCAAACGCACCCCTAATTCTTGTGTCCTGTGCGGCTGCTCTGCTCACACAGGGCTAGGTAGAGCGCTGGACATTGATTGTTTTCCTTTCAGCTTTCTTCCATATGTTTCTCTCTCTCTATCCACACAGATTTCACTATTCCTTACTATCCAGTTCTCAGTCTCACTCTTTTTTACACCATCTGCTCTTCTTTCCTGGTCCATTATTCCTCAGTCTTTTGCTCACTCTCTCACCCCATCCAGTGTCTCTCTCTTTCCCTCCATCCAGTACCTCCGCTCTCTCTTTCCTTCCATGTCTGTCCTCTTCCTTCCTATCTCCCTGCAACCAGCATCTACCCCATCTCCATATCAGACCATCCCCTCCCTATTACTCCCATGTCCAGCATCTCTCCGTCTCTCTCTATTACCCCTATGTCTTGCATTTCCTTCTCCCCTTATCACCCCATGTACAGCATCTCCCCTCTGTCTCCCTCTGTCCTCCCCCCACCCCAAGTCCAGCATTTTTCCATAGGTCTCCCTATAACCCCCTGGTCAACATCACCACTCCATCTCCCCTCCTTGCTTCTCCCTATGCCCCTCCCCATGTCCAGTATCTCCCTTTATCTCCCTAGCCCCCCCCCCCTCGCTCTTATCCCCACTGCCTCCCTATTCACCCCCACCTGCATCCAGCATCTCCCTTCTGACTAAACTCCCCATCCATGTCAACCTCCCAATGCCCCCCCTCTTGTAAGAGGCCTGTCTGCGGAGCAGTATGTCCCACAGGCAGGGCTGTGCAAGCCATGATCCCAGCACAGAGAGACAGGGCACAATTGGCCTTGCACAGCCTCTGCTTTCAGGACAGGCTGCTCCCACAGGCAGGCTCTACTTCTCTGGGCCACGATCGCTGCCTCTCACACCTTTCTGCCTGTGGGAGCAGCCTGTCCTGCATGCAGGGGCTGTGCAAGCTGTGAGTATGGCCCAGAGAAACAGAGCCTGTCTGCGGGAGCCGACGTCAGGAGGGCGCTGTTGCTGGCCATCCTCCCCCACTCCCCATTTAAGATGACCTACGGAGCGTTGGCAGCCTAGTGGAGAGCCTGCCCATGAGACACATTGTTCCTTTGGGCAGAAGGCTGTGAGCAGCAATCATGGCCTCTCACAGCCTTCTGCCTGTGGGAGCACCGTATCCTGTGGGCAGGCTCTCTACTAGGCCGCTGACACTCCGCAGGCCATCCTGAATGGGAAGCAGGTGGCCAGCCAGACAGCGATGGTGCTTTCCTGATATCGGCACCCCCTGCCACGTTTACCCAGCTTACCGGGTAGCACCAGCCTTGGTCCAGCATTTGACCTCCTGCTCTCCCCCCCCCCCCTCCCCGTGTCCAGCATTTGTCTTCCTGCTCCCCCACCATGTCAAGCATTTGGCTTCCTGCTTCCCACCCCTGTTGTCCATCATTTGTCCTTCTGCTTCCCCCTCCCACTGTCCAGCATCTGCCACCCACCTTCACCTCCCTTCCTGTCGCTGCTGCTGATGCCTCTCTCAATTTCGGTGGCAGCAGTGACTTAAAAAAAGGGGAGAAAAAGAAAAAAGGAAAGCAAAAGTGGTGTTCAAGACTCTGGTGCACGTGTAAGTCCCTGCTGGTTCCGTCCCCTCTGATGCAAAAATCATCATCAGAGGGGGCGGGACCCATCAGGGCCTTATAAGCATGCCGGAGTCACAAGAGCCCTTGCTTCTGCTTTCCTTTTTTTTCCCAAAGTTGATAGCTTGCCGCCGCTACTCTGATCTGGGGCAGCAGCAGAATCATCCCCCCTCTCCTACCCCCACTGCCCCAGATATGAGGGGTGGTGGCGAGCTATCAACCTTGAAAAAAAAAGAAAGCGAAAGCCCTGATGGGTCCTGCCCCCTCTGATGATGCTTTTCATACCAAAGAGGGCAGAACCAGCAGGAATTTACAAGTACGCCAAAGTGTTAAGACCCCTTGCTTTTACATTTCTTTTTTTTTCCAAAGCTAATAGCTTGCTGCCGCTGCTTGTCCTGGGATCTGCGGGGCGGGGGGGGGGGGGCAGTAGCAGCTGCCACAGGAGAATGGATGATTCTGCTGCTGCCGACCTGGGAGAAGCGGAGGCGGCAGCAGCTGGTTCACTTGAATTTTTTTTTTTTTACATAGAAGGCAGAGTGAGACGACGACTACTTGGCTGTTTTGGGGGCATTTTTTGCCGCTTCCAAAACTTTGCCACCTGAGGCAGCCGCCTCAATCTGCCTCATTATAGAGCCAGCCCTGGCTGAACAAGTTTAGTTTCTGCATATGGTGGGAAATGGAAAAGAAATGATGCCCCTCCCCCCTCCCAAAAAAATGCCTGAATACATTTCTCAAGGAAAAGCCGTTTCCAGCAGCTGCAGCACACTAAACTCCTTCTGTTTGTATTTAAGATCTTAGATTGCCGGCTCCCGACTATTTGAGTACTATTGTTACATTGTACCCAACCTCTTGCTCTTGGATCAGGGAGAGAATTTCAACTGGCTAAGTCATTCAATCTACAGGATACTAGAAATGAAACTATTTCAGCGGGATAGGCCCTAAACATGGAATTCTTTACCTGTAGAACTAGATTTGCGTAACTTAACCTCTTACAGTCAGTTCCATCGCACTCTTAAAACCTGACTGTTCCAAGACTACTTGCTTAGATGCTCTCATTTGAGTTAGCCTGAGTTGTGTTGTAGAAGATGATCTTTGTTTCATCATGTATTATATAGAATCCACCTAGAACCATCAAGTACAGCAGAATATGAATGCTCATATTAAAGTCAATTAAATTAAACAATGATTCACAGTAACATTGCACAATTGCACCTATCAAACAGCTCTCTCATCTCCTCTCTCCATTACAGATACACAGACAACCAATATAGATATAAACACATGGACACATATGCAAGCATACACAGAAAGACATACAAGCATATATTCACTGGCACAAAGACACACACACACACACATACATACAAACATGTACAGACATAGCAGTTCACAAACATGCGCACACACACACACAAAAACAAAACCAGAGATACATACACACATATACAAAACACAAACATACACAACAGAGATTCACATACCCAAATAAAATACAGACACAATACACACAAATAGACAATGCAGATACAGACAGGTGTGCACATGCACACACTTGCATACACACATACACGCAGAGGGGTTGGAAAGACTTCCATGATCCATGCTCTGCCTGCTTTACCAACTTGTTATATCAATGTTTACAGCAGCTGGATGAAAACAGAGTGCCCAGCCCATAAGAATCTCCCTTGTCCAGACTGGCACCATGTGAAAAAGGAGAAAAACACCCAGGAATCTCTGCCTTCCACTTTCTGCTTCAGGTTGTATCCCTAGCCATGCCTTTACGTACTCCATAACTTAACCACTTGCAGCCTGAGGAGTCTTTCTTCTAATGCTTTGTGGGTGAGCTTGCTTTCCATTTTGGCAGCCATGTTTTGCACATATTGGAGCTGGATGTGTGGGAAGACCTTGCCACCGGAAATTATAATCATGCAATCTGTCTTAATGTGCAACACTAAGAAACTGAATTTCGCTGCCAGATGGGATCAATGCTAACCCTGTCTGCTTCCACAACTGAATGGAGAAGATTTTGCCCATGAAAAATCTAAGAATCTCAGAATTCAGTGCCTGGTAGTTAAAAAAAAAAAAAAGAAAGAAATTCTGACTATTGCAGGGGTCACTTAGACTGGGGACAAAACCAGGACTGGCTAACTTGAAGGTATCTGATTGCCCTATCCTAGGGTATCCTGCTGCCAACTTTACGGATCACTCTAGCAGAAAGAAACCTCCTGCTTCTCTTACCGGAACATGAATTGTGTCCTGTCAGCAGACTGGAAAAAGCTGAACTAATCCCTGCAGATATATGACTCAGGAGTGCGGAGAAGGAGAGAGTGCAGAGAGCTACAGCAGAGGGGCTTGAAAAGGAGACCAGCGTACATGATAACAGCACCAGCAAAGAGTGGTTCTCCTTTTTACACCACACACGCTGACTCTTGCCTGAGCTGGTAGGTCTCATTTAAGAGAACACACACCGATTCCAGTCTGAGGACACGGCAGGTGTCCTGTAATACAACATGCATCGATTCCAGCCTTAGGAAAGGGCAATTCTGCTTTACACACCACATGCACGCAGGGCCAGCCCCAGAGGTGTTTCAAGGTGTTGGCACCCTAGGCACAACTTAAGCATTACACAACCCCTCCCCTGAACTATCAAAATCTATTATTTAACTTTGAATGACTTACTCTTTGCTGTCCCCAAGAAGTTGTCACTCTAGGCAACCGCCTAGTTTTCCTAAATGTTGGGCCGGCCCTGTGTGCATGATAATAGCTATCTGAGGAAAGGGTAGGCCTCCCAGACACACCAAGAGGGTCATTTTATAAAGTCCCACATAGTTAATGTACAGTTTTATGCATGCATTTCATGCCTATTTTATAAAGTCAAGTACGCACAAACTTTATAAAATACTAGTCCAAAAATGTTCGTTGATTTTAAGACACAGTCACTTACATCAAGGCCGGTGTAAATGCCCATATCTAAAGTTGTAAGGAATGCACGTCAACGTCACTATTTTATCATATACGTGCATAATCTTATGCTCTTCCCAAAAACCATCCCTGTGCACTCCCAGAGTGAAAGTATGCACAATCAGATGTGTGCACATGCTGAGAGAATTGTGACACACTTTGGCGCACATAAGTTATTTATGCATGTAAGTGACTAAGATATTTAGATTTATGCGTGTTATCCATGCCTAAATCAAAGCACCCCTCCCCCCCCCCTCAATTATGTGCTGTAATACATAGCACACTATTTAATTCTAGTCTAAGGAAGCAGCAGGCCTCCTTCACACACTACATCTTCCCCAGTTCCAACATGAAGAAAGGGGAGGCCTGATTCCAGCCAGAGGACAGCATGAGTCAGCTGCACACTACAGTGCACTTATGCATCCCGATTTCAGCATAAGTAAAAAGCAAATCTCATGAGTGGGCATAATTTTAGAAGAGGATGCCTACATGGAAAGTCAAAAATTTAACCTTTTTAGAAACAGAGAAAAATGACGACAGAAAAAGACCACATTTTATTTATTTTTTATTTGCCCTATCTAGTCTGTCCTTCAATATCAACAACTACAACACTCCCTTTTTTTCCTTTAGAGATCTTCTGTGTTTGTCCCATGCTTTTTTGAATTCAGATACTGTCCTCATCTCTACCATCTCCACTGGGAAACTATTCCACGGATCCATCACTCTTTCCGTAAAGAAATATTTCCGCATATCACTCCTGAATCTATCCCCCTTCACCCTCATCCCATGTCCCCTCGTAGCAGAACTTGCTTTCACTTGAAATAGGCTCTCCCCCTGTACATTTATGCCATGATGGTATTTAAACATCTCAATCATATCACCTCTATTCCTCCTTTCTTCTAAGGTGTACATATTAAGATCCTTCAGTCTGTCCTCATATGCTTTATAATGAAGACCACTAACCATTTTAGTAGCCACCCTCTGTACTGACTCCATCCTGTTTATATCCTTTTGAAGGTGTGGTCTCCAGAATTGCACACAATACTCCAAATGAGATTGCACCAAAGACTTATACAGAGGCACTATCACCTCCTTTTTTCTGATGGCCATTCCTCTCCCTATGCACCCAAGCATCCTTCTAGCTTTTGCTGTCACCTTTTCCAGCTGTTTAGCTACTTTAAGATCATCAGACACAACCACGCCTAGGTCCCACTCTTCTTTAGTGGCAAAAGTACTTCGCCCCCTTTACTATATTGCTCCCTTGGATTGCTGCAGCCCAAATGCATGACCTTGCATTTTTTAACATTAAATCCCAGCTGCCAAATTCTAGACCATTCTTCAAGCTTAGCTAGATCCCTCCTCATGTTATCTGCACCTTCCTGGGTGTCTACTCTATTGCAGATTTTGGTATCATCCGCAAAGAGGCAAACCTTACCCGACAGCCCTTCCGCTATATCATAACAAAGATGTTAAAAAGAAAAATAGGTGCTATGTGGCTTTATGAAATAGCTGTTCAGAACCAGGCCCAAATATGCACAAATTAACATGTAGAATTTATGTTTGCCCTGAAGAAGGCATAATTGTCTATGGGTATTCTATGCGTGAACCGGCCAGCCCACGAGTATCTGATGCCCCAGGCGAACCTTGATTTATTTCTTTTCTCTGTGTTCATATTTAGCTCACACCTTTCCAGTAGCACATAAGATGAATTACATTCAGGACCAGTAGAGCTTAGCCAATCCCTCCCACCATAGTCCAGCATCTCCACTTTCATGCCTTATTCCCCCCTTGTGTCCAGCATCTCCCCATGCCTTTCCCTCACCAGGTGTCCAGCATCTCTCCTTCCCTTCCCTAGCCCACAGTAGTCCAGCATCACCCTTCCCCTCCCTGACACCCCCCCCCATATTTCAATACTTCTGGATCCCCCCCCCACTAGATGTTCATCATTTCTCGTTCCCTATCCCAACTCAACATGTCTAATTTTACCGTCTTTTCCCTTCCTCCTGTTGCTGCCATGGCTCTACCTCCATCTTCCTCCCAAGCACGACAGCCTCTGAAGTAGACTCCGCACAGCGGAGGGCCTGTATTTGCATGCACTCAAGACTTGCCCCCTCCAACATGAAGTTTGCATCAGAGGAGGTGGGCCTTGGGCGCATAGTTTACTTTAAATGCATCTACAGCTGGAGAGAAGGGTGGAAGTAGAGTGGTAGAAGGGGGAGGGAGAGATGCTGGGCATGGTGGAGAGAGGGGTATAAGGAAGAAGAACAGCTGTTCACCTAGTGAGGGCTAGGGAAGTGGAGGGAAGGTATCCAGCTGCCACTGTCATACTGCACTACTGCCCCCGCCCCCCCCCCCTCCCCCACCTACTGCTAGGGCCAGACCTGCCTAAACTATGGCCCTGGAAACACCTACACACAACGCACATATAAGTATGCGTCATCTTGTTAGCACATGTACATACAGTCGCACAATTTTATAGAAGGTATTTTCTGTATGTAAAATCCCAATATATCATTCTAAGCTACCGAGCTCAGAAAAACAATAAAGGTACATCATTCCTGCCTTATTTCTACTCTAGCTTTGGGGGAGACCCTACGACTCCAAGCCACTGAGTTCCCCTTAGCCCATTCTTGGCTTGTTTTTGTAGCTATCACTTGACTTAAATTCCAAAAATTCTTTGAAAGAGATGTTTTAAATCAGTGTTTTTCAAGCCGGCCCCAAGTACACTCTAGCAGGTCTGGTTTTCAAAAAATCCATCATGGATATGAAATATGCAGGAAATGGCTTTGTATGCAAAGGAAGCAAGCAATGCCTGCAAATCCAACTCGTACATACTCACTGTGGATATCCTGAAAATCAGACTGGCTGGAGGGGGCGGGGAGGGGAGAAGAATACTCCAGGATTAGGGTTCCCAACCAGATGGTATTCGGCCAACCTAACCAGTTTTCCAAATGGAAGACTGGCAGCCAGCAAGACAGAAAACCAGCCAATGTGAGCGATGGTGTTTTGATGACCGCAGAATTGCCAAGTTACCCAATTCCAGTAGTGAGATTTTTTGCCAGTTCTGGTTTTAAATTTGCATTGCAGTGCAGTATGGTATTTGTAGTCCCCGATTTTATCAATTGGAATCAGTGTTGCTGTCCCTTTCCATCTATCTATGCGGATGATGTAATGATTTATACTCCTAACACATCAAATCCCAATACCACGCCCATAACAAGCTGCTTCTCCATACTCTGCAAATGGCTCAAGGCATAACCTGAATATAAACCTTAAGAAGACTGAGGCCATGTTCATCTCCAGAGACAGTAGCTTCACACCACCGATCTCCATATCTATTGATGGAACACATATCCAAGTGAAACAAAATATGCGATACCTTGGAATTACCCTGGATCAGCACCTCACCTTCAAAACATACATATGAAACATAATTCAGAGTATATATTTCAAGCTCAGAACAACCAAGAATCTTAAACCACTTCTATCTGATCAGGACTTCCGCTCAGTCCTCCAGGCAACCATATTCCCTCACTTCAACTACTGCAATATCATCTTTCAAGGCATACTAAACTCAACCATCCACCCTCTCCAACTTACACTCAACACAGCTGCACGAACCCTCTTCAACGCTAAAAGAACAGAGCACATCACACCTCTCTTCAAACAACTGCATTGGCTCCCCATTATAGAATGTATAAAGTTCAAATCCATACTCACAACCTTCAAAGTCTTTAATGACTCTTCATTACCACACCTACAAACATGGCATCACATGTACAACACCTCAGACTATTGCTTGACCACCACGATTTCAGATCAATGGTACAAGCTCTAGTCAAACCACACTGACTTCTGTAACAGTCTACTCCATGGAATTCCCAAGAAGACCATTAACCAACTACAAATGGCACAGAATGTTACAGCCAGAATCATTTGTAAGGCCCCCCTGTCTGATCACATTACACCCATCATGCACATGCTCCATTGGCTCCCCATAGCAAGCAGAATAAAATTTAAATTACTGATGACTACATTTAAATTATTCAATAACATAGCACCCTCATTCCTATCATCTCTAATTTTCCCATCGACAAACATAAGAGACAAAAGAGGATGTTCCCAGAACATTTATTTATTTATTTGGTTTTATATACCGCACTATTTTAAATCAGTGTGGTTTACAGTGAAACAACTCATTACATAGAACAGGTTTACACAAAACAAGTGAACAGAAATTAACAGGGATTACAAAGAACAGTATCCTTTTATAACAAAGTGAACATTATATTACAACAGGGGTGACAAATTGGGTAGAACCTGGGCAACTATTTACATAATGATTGGAGAACTATGATGTGTAGGTGGGTCTGGGCTATGGCGAGGAGGTGGGTCCAGAGTGGGCTATGCTACATGTTCAAAGTTTAGTTGGAAGAAACGTGTTTTATTGCCTTTCTGAAGATAGCCTGGTCAGATGTGACACAGATCGGGACAGGGAGGGAGTTCCAGAGCGATGGCATGTTCAGGGTGAAGGCTCTGCACCTAGCAGTGTGGGAGCTGTTTCTAGCTGAGGCAGGGATGGTGAGAGTGTTAGCTATGCTTGTCCTCCTAACTCTATTGTCCGGTGTCCATTGTATGAGTTCTTCCAAGGAGGTTGCAGAGAGGTGGTGCAGGATTTTAAACGTCATTAGGAGGGCTTTGTACTTGAGGCGGCTAGCTATAGGGAGCCAATGAAGTTGCTTTAGGAGAGCTGTCACATGTTCATATCTGGCATCTCCGTAAAGGGTTTGTGCAGCAGTGTTCATGGCCATTTGTAGGGGACAGAGTGTGTAGTCAGGTAGGCCATGTAGGATGATATTTGCATAGTCGAAGTGAGGGATGATAAGAGCCTGAAATACAGTGCGGAAGTCGACGGGTTTCAGTAAGGACCGTAGGTGATGGAGGGTCCGTATTTTGAGGTATACTGCCTTAGTGATATTGTTTATATGTGATTCCACATTCAGGTGCTGTTCCAAAATGATCCATAGATATTGCACCTCTTGTTTTGTTTTCAGTTCTGCATCCTTTACCTGTAGGGCAGATGGTGGTATGAAGGTTGGATCAAAACTTCCATCTTCTTACAGTTCACTCTCAGATTGTGAGTTCCCATCTAGTCCGGGACTGCATTAAAGCAGTCTGTAATTCTGGTGTAATTGGGACTGCCGTGGAGAATTGTGTGTAGAGCAGCACATCGTCAGCATAAGCCCCATCCTCACAAAATTCATCCAAATGTCCAAAACCCAAGATTACATGCCTAACATCCTGAAGATCTCATCCATACTTCCCACCCTAAAAAAACTGGACCTCAACCCAGTGGAGACAACATCATACAGACCAATAGCCAGTCTTCACTTCTTGGCTAAAATTATTGAAAAGGTTGTCCATCAACAGCTTCAGGAGCATATTGACAAACATGCGCCTCTTGATCCTCAGCAACATGGGTTCTGCCCCACTGTGGAGTGGAAATCTTCCTAATCTCACTTATATACAGACTCATTCAAGGCATACAGAATGTTCAACAAGGCTTCATCTTAGTTTTCCTCAACATCTCTGCAGCATTTGATTCAGTGAACCATATTATCCTCCTCAGTTGACTACGATCTACCAGAATCTAAGGCACTGTACTACAAAGGTTTCACTTCTACCTAACCAATCATCAGCAACAAATCAAAATGAGTGCCATCACCTCCATCCCCTACATCCAAACTCAGGGCGTCCCACAAGGCTCCACTCTCTCAGCACTACTATTCAATATCTACCTCCAACCCCTATGTACACTCATCAAGTCACACAGCCTCTTCTACCATGTCTATACAGATGGCATCATGCTCTACACCCCCTTCAACATTAAACAACCCAGCTATACAAAACTACAACACTGCTTCACTGAAATCTCACAATGGTTCTCCATGAACCGTTTAACCATCAACTACAGGAAAACAGAAGCACTGTTTGTCACCAAAGACAACACATTCCTGCCACCCCCTCCATCACACTAAACAAAATGCAAATCAAGGTACAGCCAGAAATAAAATACTTCAGAATCACTCTGGACCAAAACCTAGCATTCAAGCAACAGGTGAAGAATACCCTAAAAGCAATCTATTACAAAATCCGTACTCTACAATGCCTACACACAGCACACTTCTGAACCCCCCTGACTTCAGCACTCCAAGAAATAATCCTTCCACATTTTGACTACTGTAACTCCATATATCATGGACTGCCACAAGCCACCACCTTACCTTTACGCACAGCCCTCCACACAGCTGCATGAATAATACTAGCAGCCCCCAAATATGAACATATAACACCCATCCTCAAGCAATTCCACTGGTTCACTTTGAACAGTCGCATAAAATACAAGATCCTTCTGATGACCTACAAAGACCTTAGTGGACAATCATCTTTCCACCTCCAAACACGCCTTCATATCTTCCAATCCAACAGAGCCAGCTGGCACACCACCAGGAATGCCCTAATAATTCCCCATACAAAAAACAAAAAGCATCCAGCTCACTTGTGCGAGATCTTTCAAACTCTATACTTCAACCATCTGGAACTCTCTCCCCAACAAATTTAGAAGTACCACAGAACTCCTCACATTCCACAAGCAACTGAAGACTCATCTCTTTCTTGAACACTTTGGACCAGTAACATAATTGGACTCAATCCTCTCACATAATCCATTGCTTCCACAATCACAGCAATAACCTCCAACTTCTAATAGCTGCACAAACTCAACACAATCAACATACATTTGTTAAGACTGCGATAGCAATCCTCACATTCAATGTATATAAGTTAAGTTTATTGTACATACACAGGCGATATTCAGATATTGTACATAAGTTTTGATTTTCTATATAACTGAGGTTACCTTGAGTTGATTGTAAACCTCTTTGACCCGGCAAAATAAATAAATAGGAGGCTGGGACCATGCTGGGGAGTCTAGAAGAAGGAATGTTGCTGCAAGGTAATTGCAGATCTCTGCTGGAGGGGTTTTGAATTAGCAACTATTGGGATAAGGACACTGGAGGGATTATATTATGCAAGGATGGAGGATTACCAGTTCCCCCAAACTCAACCAGGTGGTGTTACCCTATTGCATACATGGAGTTGTTGCTCTAATTGTGTCATTCATTTCTCTTAATCGGAATTAGAAATTCATGCAGCAAAACTAGAACTGGATCAGCCTGTTCAACTGACCTGGGATAAGTTGGCAGCGTTAGACGTGGAGAGGAGGCTGTGGATGGTGCTCCTCTGCACACACTGCACACTGCAGAAAAGAGGGATGTACTGAGCTCATGTATGGGGGCAATATGTGCAGGGCAGGTTTAACCATTAGGTAAACTAAACATTTGACTAATATATCAGCTTCTGAGGGATGTCAAAGGACAGTTGCAGTCAAAGCAAAACAACAGATTCTGACAGCCACACAAATACAAAGTATCATCAGCACACACTTTCACTCACAGGGAGGGAGGTTAATCAGGATCGGCCCAAGGGTTTCTGCCATCCCATGCAGAAATCCTGGCCGTGCCGCCCCTCCCCCACCCCCCACACACCAAGCCATGCCACCCCCCTCCCCCCCGCGTCACACTGCCATCACCTGCTGCCACCGATTCTGTCAGTAGGGGAGAAGAGGAGATGGGACGGCTTGACTCAACATGGTGTGGAAGCCTGCAGCAGGCCATGTGCTTCGGCACGCATGGCCTGCTGCTTCTGACCCCTCTCTGACACAACTTCCTTTCGGAGGTGAGTCAGAAGTCTCAAGCTATGTGTGCTAAAGCTCATTTATTTATTTAAAGCTTTTCTATACCGCGCTCTTTTAAATCAGTGTGGTTTACAAGTAACATTTCTATGTACAGTGCAGGAGGTAACCTGTATTGTACTTACATTGAACGGGTATTGAAACGTGGAGTAGAACCAGGGTAACTATATACAAGGTGAGCAATGTGTCACTGAGTTGTTGTAGCGACATGGTGTGCTCAAATAACTATATACAGGATTGTCCAATATTTACAACTTAAACAGTTGGGATGATGAGTGCGGTTGCCTCAACATGATTAGGTCGTGCTGGTGATGTTGTCAAGGTGGGTGGGGGTATGGTGGGTGGTGTTGTATCGCTGGTGGGTGAGTAATGTAGAAGAAAAAGGTGGTGCTTTAGTGCTTTCCTGAACTGGGTAAGGTCAGTGATTGCTCAGATAGTGGTTGGGAGGTCATTCCAGCATATAGGTGCTTAGAGCACAAAGGCTCTGTTGCCTGAGAGAATTTTATTATTTCTTTGGGGATTGCTAGTGTGTTGGTAGCGAAAGTCCTTCTGGATCTATTTGGAGGGGTGAGGTGTAGAAGGTCCATTAGGGAGGTGAAGGATCTTTTGTTGATAGCTTTGAAGGTCAGCAGTAATACTTTGTAGGTGAGCCAGCAGTTGATCGGAAGCCAGTGTAGGTCTTTTAGGATTGGGGTTATGTGGTCTCTTCTGGAGGTCCGTATAGGAAGTGAGCAACAGCGTTCATTGCTAGCTGTAGAGGGTTCAGTGTTTTCTTGGGGAGTCTGTGCAGAATCGTGTTGGCATAATCGAAATGGGGGTTACAAGTGCTTGGAAAATTGTTTGGAAGTCATCTGGCTGCAGCAAGGGTCGAAGATGCCGAAGTGTTTGTATTTTATGGTAGATTGCCTTAACGGTGTTGCTTTGTATGCTTTTATGTTGAGGTGTCGGTCTAGCGTGATGCCCAGGTAGCGGATGGTGGATCTGCTTGGGAGCTCCGCGTCTCTCACCTTTATTAATGCAGGAGGGTAAAGGCTTGATTTCTTGTGATGAATAGTACATCCGTTTTGTTGAAGTTGATTCTGAGACTCTGTGAGTGGAGCCAGTCGGTGACAGCATCAAAGCATCTTGCTAATGTCGAGAAGTCTGGTTGGTCGATGGAGAATGGAGTGAATAGCAGCACATCTTCGGCATATATCAGGCAGGAGATGTTAAAGGAGTGGATGATTGTACAGATGGGCTGCATATATATATTGAACATGAGAGCAGATAGTGAGAAACCTTGGGGACACCTTGTCTTTGTTGAAAAGGTTCTGAGGTCATGGAGCCCGTTCGTACCGGTTGCCATCTGTCCGTTAGGTATGACTTGCACCAGCTCCAGGCTGAACCATGGATTCCCTTCTCATGGAGACGTGTCAGAAGCAGCTCGTGGTTGACGGAATCGAACGCGGAGGCAATGTCCATGAAGATAAGAGAGTAACCACATCTGATGTTGTCTATCCCTGTGGTTAAGGTACTGAATAGCATGGTGAGTAGCATCTCGATGCCATGAGATTCTCTGAAGCCATGCTGGCATGGGTCAAGAGGGGCAGTGGTCTCGATGTGATGCTGGATTTGACGTTGGACGACCTTCTCAATTATCTTGGCTAGCAGGGGAATGCTTGAGATTGGTCGATAGGATTCAACCTTCTGGGGGTCCAGTTTATTGTTCTTTAGAAGGGGCCGGATGGACATCTGTTTTAGGCTTGATGTGAAGGCTCCTGTTGAGAAGGACAGGTCCATGATCTTGGCTAGGATTGGGCTGAGTTCCACGCGCAGCGATCTTATTCAGAATGCTCGACAGGGGTCAATGGAATGCTGGACAGGAATGCACATGGTCTGCTGCGGGCGCCATGCTGTGCTGCCTACAGAACTCGGTCAGCATAAGAGGCCACCTAGCCCACCTAGTGGATGGGCCGGCCCTGTGGATAATTTTCAAACAGCCCATTTGCCTGGGTAAATGGCTTTTGATATTGCCCTTATTATGTATGTACATATAAAATAAAGTTTAATTCTTCAAAATGTGATGTCCATCTATACATATTTACAGAATTGTTCTAATTTGGGCCATGTTGCTTTAATCATGATTCTCAAATTTAATTATCAAAATTATCAAAACCTCAGTGGGCCTAGGGGCATGAAAAATAACTGGGAGTGGTGTAGGGGAAAGACTGAAGGATTGCCTAAGGTGCCTCATAAAGCCTGTAGTGATGTCACTATGGTTAGGGGCGGGGCAAGGATGGCGCATGGGCAACAACAGCAGGTGGTAAGTTTTTCTTTTTCAGAACTTTGGCAGAATCCACTTGAGGAAAAGCGTTTTACATAGCCTAGTTTAGCCCAACTGATTCTTACAACCTGGAGCTAAGTCCAGGGCAACTCTTGAAGGGAAAATTTCATGTTGATTTAAAAAACTCCTCAAAACCTGCTATTTTACCCGGGTCTTCCCAGAGTACCAAGAGCTGGGGTAGAATTAAGGTAGTGCTGACCCATAGTTTATCCCCTTGTGGCAGGTGCAGGCCTGTGACCCACGGTGTCTGACATAGGCAGGCCAGCATGGCTAGCTTGACCTGTAAATGAGGCCTGTGGAGAGGCATATAGGATTGCACATCCCCCAATATGCTGCTATTATAAGAAAGAACTCAGTAGAAATATTGAATTAGCTTAGGTAAACAGAACTGCAGAATTAAGAAATGGAAAAATACAGAAAAGACATGTTTAAAAGTTACTGATAAGAAAAAAAATACATTTGCAGAGAAATAATGAGGAGTGCTGACAGATGAGTTACAGAACCTTGCTCTTCTGCACGCACAAATGGTCCCATAACCTTGAAAGTGTGAAAGTAACAAGTTGATGAACTGACCATTGTAATTGGGACTAGAAGGGGGGCAGGCAGGTGTCATGCCCACAGAAGCCCACAGAAGGAACATAATTGGATAAACTTATCAGTACCGGGACCAATAGAAGGGCTACGGGAGGTACGGGAGAGTACCGGGACCAATGAAATGTTTTTCTATACCTAGAATGGAACAGAAGTCTATAAAAGTTGTTGTAATGCTTGAAAACTTTGCTCAGCCATTTTGAAACTGTCTTGCTTGAGACTTGTGCACAAATAAATGATTTGGACCTTCTGAACAGACTCCTGGTATCATTGGTTTGTCTGCGCTTTGCTGCTACATATTCCTTGGTGCGTTGGCCGGGAGGTTGTGGAATCAAAGTGTATATAGGGCAATATACCACGACTTTCCGCCTCTATAGGCTTGGTCCTGCCGGGATCGCGCCCTTCCGACGAGGGCCGCTCCCTGGCGCCACCGGTCCCTTGTATCGGAGGGAGCTGGTCGGACCTCGGCGGGTGTCGGGCCCGGCTGGAGTCAACGCCTCGAACCCGAGTGAGGGGAGTCCGAGGTCCAACTCATGCGCCTGCTTGGGAAGTTTGAGGACCGGATCCGGTGAGTATAGTTTTGATTTTGGGTCTAGACAGAAATAGAAAGAGCAGTACTGCCATTGGAATTTGGAATTTGTAATCTCGAGATATTGGGAATTGGTAAGAGAGCATGATCAACTCTCAAGGAAGAGCCGAGTAGCCTGGCATGGGAATTCGCTAGGTGAAACCCTCATCCTTTTTGTAATTGGGAAAAAGACTAGTCAGAACAGATAGAAACGAATGCATTCTGGGATACGTTGCTAGCATGATTGCGTGAACGAAGTGTGAATGAGAGGTCTGGCAGCACGGACCAAGTGAAGGCGGACCCCTGATTAGCGCATTTCCTGACCGGGCGACCGCGTTCAGGTCGCGAAAAGGGGGAAGCGATTGTCGTCTTGTCTTGTTATTTGTATTCCCTATACGTTTCCAGGGCCGTGAGGACCCCTTACCCACGGTCCGCCCTCCTTTTCCCTTCTGTCTGTTGTTGCGCGCACACATCGAAATGGGAGGGGCGGGGTCTACTAGAAACACTCCATTAGAATGTATGATCGCACATTTTAAAGAGGGATATTCAGGAGATTATGGTATTAAAATGACAGCAGCCCGTTTGCAGATTTTGTGTACTAGGGAGTGGCCCGATCTAGACCCCATCTGGCCCCGAGAGGGAACGTTCACCGTAGAGATTATTCAGTCAATACATCGTAGAGTGCGGGTAGCGCACCCCGATCAGTACCCCTATATAGATTCCTGGTTAAGTATTTGTGAAGATCCGCCCCCCTGGGCGCAGCGCTGTTATGAGGAACAGTGCAGAATAATGTTAGCTAAAACAGATTCTAGACAGAAAACGGAGCAGCCTAGAATGAAAGAGCAGGATAAGAAAGCCACGAAGAAACCCATCCTGGCAGATCCTGATTCCCCAGAAGTAGTCCTCAGGCAGCCCCGAACCCCAGGTCCAGTAAGAGTAGCCCGGCGGCGTCCTGCCCCAGAACCCCAGAGACAGCCAGAGCCGAGGCGGGACCCAACCCCTGATCCCCCTCCTGGAGGAGAGAAAGAGAAAGAATTAGTGGAAAGAGAAGTGGAAGACGTAAAAAGTGAGTCAGAAGCGGAGATAGAAGAAGAAGGAGGGAATTCCCCAGAAGAAGAAGAAGAGGACAGTGTACAAATAATTGAGAAAGCCAGCGCTAGCACTAGCAAGCCAGTGAAAGAAAAACTCAAAGTAAAACCAGTTGAGAAAAAGAAAGCGACTCCTGCCAAGGCAACGACAATAACCCTTAGATCCCAAAAGACGCCTGTGACAGCCAAACTGTTTCCCTTACGGCAAGTCCCGGGAGTGCCCGTAAAGAATGATAATGATGAAGTGGTAGCGGGACCCCTAACCTATGTGTATATCCCTTTCTCTACAACTGATTTATTAAATTGGAGGTCGCATTATGCCTCCTATACTAGCAAGCCCCAGGAGCTGACCGAATTAGTAACTAGTATTATGGAAACTCACCAACCCACTTGGCCAGATTGCCGTCAGCTCCTGACCACCCTATTCACTACAGAAGAACGAGCGAGAATTAGAAAAGCAGCCATTGAATGGATGGCAGAAAACCCTGCAGCTCCGGCGCAGGGGCAGAATATAATAGATCGTAGAGAAGCAGCTCAGAGAGAATTCCCGAATGAAGACCCCCAATGGGATCCAAATACAGATGAAGGATCCACAGCCCTAGCCCGCTTTCGCCAAGGCTTTTTACAAGGCCTGAGAAGGGAGGCCAAAAAGCTATGAACCTTTCCAAAGTCACAGGAGTTATCCAAGGGATAGATGAGAGCCCAGCAGATTATTATGAAAGATTAACTGAAGCATACAGAATGTATACTCCCTATGATCCCGAGGCACCAGGAAGTGAATTCTGCTTTTGTAAACCAGTCTCAACCAGACATTAGACGTAAATTACAGAAATTAGAAGGGTTTGCGGGCATGAATGCAACACAGTTATTGGAAGTCGCTCATAAAGTGTATGTGAATCGTGATACTGAAAGACAGAGAGAATGTGATAGAAAGATGAAGAAGAAAGCTGATTTTTTGGCTGCGGCCATAGTTGAAAAGAAAAGGGGAGGTGTCCCTAGTCGAAGGAGCAGAGGAAGAGGGCGGGGTCAAGGCGGAGGCCGGACCCAGAGACTAGGCGTGAACCAATGCGCCTATTGCAGAGAAGAAGGACATTGGAGAGATACGTGCCCGCAACTCGAAGACGCCCAGCAAGATGACGACAACGATCATCAGTGGCGAGAAGAAAGACGAGGCCGTCCTCGAGGCCGAGGAGGAGCCAATCGAGAACAATTCCAGCGAGAGAGAGGAGGAGGAGCCATCCAAGCATTGGCCACACAAGCCCATGAGGAGGATGACGTGGATTAGGACAGACCGGGCTCCAAGTTTGCTTTAGGTCTCCAGGAGCCTATGGTCGAAATACAAATAGGAGACCAAATTATGAACTTTATGGTTGATACTGGAGCAGAACATTCAGTAATAGACAAAAAGATAGCCCCATTCACCAAAAAAGCAGTCACCATTATAGGAGCAACTGGTGCCAAAGCCACAAAGTCTTTTCTTCAAAACCGAATATGCAGTCTAGGAGGACAGCAAGTAACTCATCAATTCCTTTACATGCCCGAATGTCCAGTACCATTACTGGGACGGGATATGCTAGCCAAGCTTCAAGCACAAATATCTTTCTCTGAACAAGGAGAAATGCAAATGACAGTGAATTCTCAAGCCAAACCAGCAGGAGTAATGCTGCTGACAGTTCCCCGAGAAGAAGAATGGAGATACTACATCGATGATTCGATCCAAGATACCTATTTTGAACAAACTTTGAAGAACATTCATGCACCACCTGGAGTATGGGCAGAAGGCAGTCCCCCAGGCCTAGCCAAGCATATAGCTCCAGTGATTGTAACCCTCAAGCCTAGTGCTACACCAGTGCACGTCAAACAGTACCCTCTCCCAAGAGCCGCAATTGAAGGCATCCATCGCCACCTACAGAGATTGCTCGAGTATGGCCTACTAAAAATATGTCAATCCCCATGGAACACTCCACTTTTGCCAGTAAAGAAACCTGGGACAGATGATTATCGCCCAGTGCAAGATTTGAGAAGAGTAAATGATGCAGTTGAAACTATACATCCAGTTGTGCCCAATCCTTACACTCTTCTAGGACTGATACCTGCTGAAGCTACCCATTTCACTGTACTGGATTTAAAAGATGCATTCTTTTGCATAAGATTAGCCCCTGTAAGCCAAATATTGTTTGCATTTGAATGGCAGGACCCCATCTCTGGAAGAGGAGGCCAACTCACCTGAACAAGATTACCCCAAGGATTCAAGAATTCACCTACCATCTTTAGTGCTGCACTAAATCAAGACCTTTCAAGCTATCCAGTAGCCCCGGGGAAGAGAGTACTTCTCCAGTACGTGGATGATCTGTTGATAGCTGCCATATCAGAAAGTGAATGTATACTAGCCACCAAAGACCTCTTGCAGTTACTAGATGAAGCTGGATATAAAGTTTCCAGAGCCAAAGCACAGCTATGTCAAAAAGAAGTGAAATACTTGGGTTTTCGTATTACCCAAGGAAGCAGAAGATTAGGCAGAGAAAGAAAAGAAGCAGTATGCAGAATTCCAACTCCAACAACCAGAAAGCAAGTCAGAGCTTTTCTGGGAGCGGCAGGATATTGCCGAATCTGGATACCCAACTTTGCCCAAATTGCCAACTGTATGAAGCCACAAAAGGAGAAGAGAAGTCACCACTGGAGTGGGGACTTGAGCAGGATACAGCCTTCCAGAAGTTAAAAGAAGAATTGATGTCATCACCAGCACTTGGACTACCAGATGTCCACAAACCTTTCCACTTGTTTGTACATGAAGCACAGGGAAATGCCCTAGGCATGTTGACTCAGAAATTAGGAAATTGGGAGCGACCTGTAGCCTACCTATCGAAACAATTGGACCCTGTGGCCAAAGGATGGCCACCTTGCTTGAGAGCAGTTGCAGCTACAGCGCTACTAGTGAGTGAAGCAGACAAACTCACACTAGGACAAAACATACGAGTCACTGTGCCACATGCAGTCCTTGCCCTTATGGAACAAAAAGCAAATTATTGGCTCACCAATTCCCGAATGTTGAAGTACCAGAGCATGTTATGTGAAAACCCACAAATACAACTTGAAGTGAGCCATGCCTTGAATCCAGCTACCTTGATACCCATCAGTGAAGAACTCCCAGAACATGACTGTATCGAAGTCATGGAAACTGTGTTCTCTAGTCGACCTGACCTAACAGATGTGCCCATAGACAATCCTGACCAGATCTATTATGTTGATGGGAGCAGTCTCATCCTTGACGGACGACGCTGTGCCGGATATGCAGTCGTCACTCAACATGAAGTAGTTGAATCATCAGCTCTAGCCTCAGGCACATCAGCCCAGAAAGCCGAATTGATAGCACTCACCAGAGCATTGTTGTTAGGAGAAAAACTTGTGCTAAATGTATATACAGATTCCAAATATGCCTTCACTACCTTGCATGCCCATGGAGCTCTCTACAAAGAAAGAGGACTCATCACATCCGGAGGAAAATCAGTCAAATATGGTCCCGAGATATTGATGTTACTTGATGCAGTCTGGGCCCCAACACGTGTAGCTGTCATGCATTGTAGAGGACATCAAGCAGGAAAAGGAGAAGTTGCCCGAGGAAATAGATTTGCAGATGCCTCAGCACGACAAGCAGCTATGACAGGACAGATTGCCCCACAAGCTATGCCAATGCAAGCAGCATTGTTTCCAGTACCCTTGAATCTATGGACCCCACGATATACCACCAAAGAATTGGATTACTATTGTGACAAAGAAAATGGAGTATTGAAAGACGGATGGATTGAGCTGCCACCAGAAGAGGGCAGTCAACCTCCGGGACGAATAGTAATTCCTGAACTATTAGGACCATCTTTTGTCAAAGCTTTCCACGAAGCCACCCACTATGGGAAGAGTGCTATGGAAAAAGCACTCAGACCACATTTCTACATCCCTCTGATGACAACCATCTCAGCCTCAGTAGCACGTCAATGTGTAACTTGTGCCAAAAATAATGCCAAGCAAGGCCTTATTACAGCACCCCGAGTTCAGTCAGGAGGTGTCACCCCCATGCACAACCTCCAAGTGGATTTCACCGAAATGCCAAAAGCCAACGGATATCATTATCTACTAGTATTAGTTTGTACTTTCTCTGGGTGGGTAGAAGCATTCCCAACCAGAACTGAGAAAGCCCGAGAAGTTACCAAAGCCTTAATGAGAGAGATTGTCCCCAGATTTGGAATCCCAGCAGTAATAGGGTCAGACAATGGACCCTCATTTGTCTCCCAAGTTACTCAGCAGTTAGCAAAAGCTTTGCAGATACAGTGGAAGCTCCACACTGCATACAGACCCCAGAGTTCAGGGAAAGTTGAGCGAATGAATCGTACCTTGAAAGCCCAAATGTCTAAGCGTTGTCAGGAGACACACTTGAAATGGCCCCAAGTGCTCCCCATAGCTTTACTCAGAATACGCTCAGCCCCTGTAAAGTCAACAGGATTTTCCCCTTTTGAAGTTTTGTATGGTAAACCCCCACCAATAGTGCAGGGAGTCAAAGGAAGTTTAGCCCAGATTGGTTCAGAAGTAACCAGACAAGAACTCCTAGCTCTTAGTTTTGTTCTGCAGACTCTCCATACGTGGATCCAAGACCAGTTGCCTATCAACTTGACGGAACCCTTGCATCCTTTCAAACCTGGAACTTCGGTGTGGATCAAAGATTGGAAGAAGATACCGTTGGAACCCCATTGGAAGGGACCGTACACCGTCATCCTGTCTACCCCAACTGCAGTAAAGGTAGCCGAGATCGACGCCTGGATCCACCACAGCAGAGTCAAGCCCGCCGCTGATCCTGAACCAGAGCGGTGGACAGCAGAGCAGCACCCTGATGTACCCTTGCGAGTTACTCTGAGACGGCAACCAGCAGCATAGACACTTCATCACAAGTGCTTTGCAGTAGCCAAGTCTTTCGAAGAGGATTGCTGTTTTCCATGCAGCAACAGTTTTGTTTCAACGAACCTGATTTGTGTGTGATTTGACACACTACTTTGAGACTACATTGACTAAGCCAGACTTCACAAGCCAACTGAATTGCTAAGTTGGTTTAATGTGTACTGGACATCTTGAGGATCTTCAATCAACACTCAGCACCCGTTAAATTGCTTCATTAGCAAACGGGACGAAGAATAATAGACCGTCGTGATCAAGATCAGCAAGCTGAGGATTCAGAAGAACTCCAATCAACAACAACATGTATCTTTGCTTCTGCTTTGCCTTGGTTGCCTTCTTTGGAGGTTTTGAACAGACTTATGCTCTACCTCCATGCACCGCTTGTATTACCTCTACTAGAACTGGACTGAAAGTAACTCAGACTTTGCTTTACCATTCTTACTATACCTGCAAGGGAACAATAACTCGGTGTATCTATAACACCACTGAACTAAATGTTTGCACTCATGGCAAAATTAAAGCATGCTATAATCCGCATCAGAATCCATCCTATTACACGTTGGAAATAAGGTGGAAGGATGCAGATGGACCTATATTAGCTGCTACACCACCACTTAAGGACATTACTAAACCTGCTGTTTTGAATTTTGATGCATGTAATGCTATTAATAGAGATAGTCAGTCCACCTGTGGTACATGGGAGAAAGCGTATCGAAATGACCATAAGTATATGTGTCCAGAAAGTGCCACAAATTGGTGGAAGTGTACAGGTAAAACAGGATCAGGGTATAGTACTGCTACAGTGGCAGATTACTATTGCCCATATTGGGAATGTGTTTTCTATGCTACCTGGAACACTGGTATAACTGATGAGAAAATAGATAAACGGATGGCTACTCTAACCAAGCCAACCACAAATGATAAATGTCAGAAAGATGCTTGCAACCCCTTACACTTGCGTGTACATAATCCCCATGCATGGAAACAAGGATATAAGTTTGGTTTACGTATTGCTGGAGGAGGAACAGATCCAGGGACCATTGTGTATATTAGATTGAATACTCAAGCCCACAAGTCATCTAAATATCATATTCATAATACCTTTTATGAAGCTATGCATGTAAATAAGTTTGAGATCCCTCACCCTTCACAGAATTTGTTTCTAGAATTAGCCGGAGCAGTAGTATCTAGTCTTAAGATCACAGATTGTTATTTCTGTGGCGGAACCCAAATGGGAGATCAATGGCCCTGGGAAGCCCAAGAATTGAATTATTCCATGATTTACAATCAGACTGAATTACACAAGACAACCAGTGAATGGGTGTTAGCGCACTCAATCGTTGGACGTCTTTGCTTTGCCAGAACTGGACCCCAGTTCACCCAAAAGGTAGGACAGCTGGTCTGTCTTAGCCAGAAATACTATAATGCCACGACCAAAAAGACAGCATGGTGGTCAGGAATCAGACACCCTGAACCTCCTAACCCATTAGCTAGATTTCCTGAACTTGCAGGTCTATGGACTAACCTTGCCAAAGTCCAAGCCTGGCAAGCCCCACCTGGCCTATATTGGATCTGTGGAAACCGAGCATATGCGCAACTCCCGCCACAATGGGGAGGAGCATGTGTCTTAGGAACCATCAGACCTTCTTTCTTCCTGTTAAACACTGAACATGGAGAACAATTAGGATACCCTGTATACACTACCCACAAACACAAAGGAGCATCAAGACAGAAAAGAGAGGCCTTACAGATAGGCAAGTGGGAGAAGTGGCGAGGTGATGATTGGCCACCAGAAAGAATTATTGAGTATTATGGACCTGCCACTTGGAATGATGATGGTATGTATGGTTATCGTACCCCAATTTATATGATTAATCGTATTATCCGCTTACAAGCAGTAGTTGAAATAATAACCAATGAAACTAGTCATGCTCTCACGCTTTTAGCTAGACAAAGTACTCAGATGCGCACTGCCATATATCAGAATCGCTTAGCACTTGATTATTTGCTAGCAGCTGAAGGAGGAGTATGTGGTAAACTGAATTTAACTAATTGCTGTTTGAAAATAGATGATAAAGGTCAAGTAGTTGAAGAAATTGCTAAAGATATGCAAAGACATGCTTATGTGCCAGTACAGACTTGGCACGCCTTGAAATTTCCTAATTGGTTTGCTAACCTTTTCTCTTGGCTGGGAGGATTTAAGACTTTCGTTATCTTAGTACTAATCCTTGTTGCTGTTGTCCTCTGCTTACCATGTTTAATCCCATGTTGTATGCGTTCCCTTCATAGTGCTATTGATAGTACCGTAGAGCGGAAGACCGCAACTAAAATAATGGCTTTATACAAAGCTAGCCCTAGTGGAACTAGTAAGAATCCTTTAATCAGGATGTGAATCTTCTAAAAAAGTGATTTAATTCTCACACCTTATTAAGTAATAGGGTGAGATTAATCAAAGGGGGGAATGTGGCAGGTGCAGGCCTGTGACCCACGGTGTCTGACATAGGCAGGCCAGCATGGCTAGCTTGACCTGTAAATGAGGCCTGTGGAGAGGCATATAGGATTGCACATCCCCCAATATGCTGCTATTATAAGAAAGAACTCAGTAGAAATATTGAATTAGCTTAGGTAAACAGAACTGCAGAATTAAGAAATGGAAAAATACAGAAAAGACATGTTTAAAAGTTACTGATAAGAAAAAAAATACATTTGCAGAGAAATAATGAGGAGTGCTGACAGATGAGTTACAGAACCTTGCTCTTCTGCACGCACAAATGGTCCCATAACCTTGAAAGTGTGAAAGTAACAAGTTGATGAACTGACCATTGTAATTGGGACTAGAAGGGGGGCAGGCAGGTGTCATGCCCACAGAAGCCCACAGAAGGAACATAATTGGATAAACTTATCAGTACCGGGACCAATAGAAGGGCTACGGGAGGTACGGGAGAGTACCGGGACCAATGAAATGTTTTTCTATACCTAGAATGGAACAGAAGTCTATAAAAGTTATTGTAATGCTTGAAAACTTTGCTCAGCCATTTTGAAACTGTCTTGCTTGAGACTTGTGCACAAATAAATGATTTGGACCTTCTGAACAGACTCCTGGTATCATTGGTTTGTCTGCGCTTTGCTGCTACACCCTTACACCCATGCTTTTGTTCTCGCTTTCCATTTAGTTTCTTCTTATTTCCACTTTAAACCTTCTTTAACTGATTGTTTATGGAGTTCTTTTCCCCTCTGTTATATTTTTGATTTTATGTAAACTGCTTTGATGTGAACCTCGCCACAGGCAGTATATCAAGTCTTTTAATAAACATAAACTACATTTTCAGTAAATAAAAATGCATATTAATCAGTATCTTTTAGGGTTGCCAACTGGCTCCAGATGTGTCTGACAGGCTTGATCCAGTCCTGGGTTTACTCCATTGCATGCAGGGACATGTAGTTCTGATTACTCCATTAGAAAAGCAAGACTACAAATCCCTGCATGCAATGGGGTAAACACAGGACCGGATCAAGCCTGTTGGGAGCATCTGGAGCCAGTTGGCAACCCTAGTAATTCAGTGCTAATCCAGATCATCTGGGACTGACTCAGCCAGTCCTGGTTTTATCCCCAATACCTCTTGGGGTTTGGTGCTTCTAGCAGGGTGGGTAAGGGTCCTGATTTTTTTTTACTTGTCCTCTTCTAGAGCTAGGCAACTCTGGTCCTCAAGTGCTGCAAGCTGATCAGGTTTTCAAGATAGCCACACTGAATATATATGAGAAGCATTTTCACTGAGGATATCCTGAAAACCTGACAGGCTTGCAGCCCTCAAGGACTGTAGCTGTCTATCCCTGTCCCATGCCCTGTTTAAGGAGGAGCAGGATACACTGCTTTTTTCAGTGTGGCCATACACAGAAAAAGAAATGCAGTATGACACATATGTAGGCTGATCAGGTCTTGGTTTTGCCACACATGGATTTATAACAAAATCAATGAGACCAGTTGGAACTAGTCTATGCATCCAGGGGAGAAGACCAGAAGTGGGTCAGTCTAGACTGCTGATCTGGGGTGACATATAGCAACCCTACTCTGCCGATCTAAGACTTTAAAAGTTGGAGTGCAAATTATGTAGTGTGTTTATTCCTCCTTCCATTCTGTTCTTTTGGTCCCTCTCTCTCTACCTTTTTGTGATGTAGCTCATTCCTTTCCAGTAGTAGTTCAAGGCGAGTTGCTTTCAGGTACAGCAGGTTTTCCCCCATTCCTTGAAGGTGTCCAAGGTAATGGGGGGGGGGGGGGGGTTACATGATTCAGCATCGGCGGAATCTGAGCTCTGGCTTCCCTTGTTCTCAGCCTGCTGCTCTAATTATTAGGCTATCCCTCCATTCCTCCTGCCTCTTACAGGTTTCTCTCCACCTTTTGCATCCCAACAATCTCCCACCTATCCACATCCCCCCTCCTCCCCCACGGGTTCTCCTCAGTCCTCAGGGACCTTTCCGTCTACTCATGTGCACACAGGATCTCCCCTTCCTTCTCCTATTCACTGTGTCCTTTTCATCCTCCCCCACTTCTGGATTTCTTTTCCAACTCTTATTCCTTTAGACCTTTCTCCATCTCTCTTCTCCCCCATCTCCCCAGCTTTCTCTCCATTTCGTCTTCTTCTTTCAGATTTGTTCTGCCCCAACAGCTTACATGTGCATGTTCACATTATATTTTGTACTGAGCTAAGAGACTGCAAGCTACAGCAAGCAGCAGCTTCCTGCTAAGTTGATGCAATCTTTGCTCTCATGTTGAATGCAACCCATTTCATCCAGTCTCCTTGAGACCTACTTGGATAGACACTGCTCATCTGTGAAGTCCAGGAATTGGGTCTTGTGCCTGTAGACCCTCCTAGTGACTCTCCTGTGCTTCCTGTGGGCCTCATGTAGCACGATCAGCACAACCAATATATTCATCTTGTCCATGGCTCCCGTCTCCTACCAACACCCAGTGACTCACACAATAAACACTCGCCGCACTGCATAGGCACCTGTGCGCGCACACACACACAAACAGGGAGCAAGGAACCACACAGAGGCAAAGGCTGCAGCGAACAGTGGGACACACACAGACAGGCATCTTTGCAGTTATTCAATCTCCGTCCATTCCTTTCCTCACTTAATTTGACCATCTATCCAGCCAGCAATTGTTTAACCAGAGCAGCTACAGGCAGACTCTTCCTGTTTGTGCTGAAACAGAATCACTGCAGCACTCTTGATTTCAACTATCTCCGGCAAGTTCTTATTGGTAATAAACAGTAGGAAATTAAGAGCCAGAGTCTTCTTTTTGGATGTTCACTTGGTTTAGCTTACTGGGATACGTATTATGAGAACAGTGTAAGGTTCCTCTCAGTTTCTTGGGATAGAGGGCTAGATTTACTGACCTATGTTCATGCATTAACATGTGTTATTGAACATGCATTAAATAGCAATAACACATATTAATGCATTAACTCAGGTTTGCAAAGCAGCAGCAGGCCAGTGAAGACAGCACGGATAATTTTATAACAGGTCACCTAGGTTAGAAGGCCAGCTAGGGGCCTAGATGTCTTTATCTAATTACCCCAGTGAAATTATGGCTAAAACGCAGTCACCCACATTTATAGTTCCTCTGTGAAAATGTGCCTGGCTGAAGTGCGCGTGTCGGTGTGTATTTTATAAGTTACACACGTGCTTCATGACTCTGCCCAAACTTTGCCCCTGAACATTCCTACATCCGCGTTGCAAACAAGCAAACCTCTACGTGTCGTAGCACATGGGGGTAATTTTTATAAGAGTTAACATATATGCATGAAAGAGCCTAAGATGATCCCAGAGAGCGCATGCTCGTTTTTCGGCATGTTGCATGCTTTTTGTGTATCCAGTTCATAGGAGAGGGAGAAAGTTCAGTCACAGAGATGGGGACGGGGAGAACATGCTTACTGCAAGGCTGCCAAGTGACTTGTTTTATGGAAGAAGGCTTTAGACCAATCTTGCTTTTTGAACTTACAGGTTAAACCATAACAAACAAGCTCCAAGGGTCACAGAACACTGCTGGCCCCAAACAATCAATACAAAACAAAAAATAGCAGGTTCCGATCCACATAAGACCTCCTAAGGGGAAAAATTATTTTTTGTCAGACAATTAGCCTCCAGGCAAGAACAACTTAACTGGAGACCTACGTCCTTTTTAATCCAGTACAGTAAACATTTTAGAAGTGCTAAGCAAAGGTACATCCATTCAAAGCAAGAAGTACTTAGCTGCAATCCCAGCACAGCAGCACATCCCAACAGCGGTGGTACAACGACACAGTCCTGCATTACGGGTCACCGAATTTCAAAGACCCTGCTTCGGGTTTTCAATCCCACCACAACCATAATGCGCACAAGGGGAACTCCAAAAGGAAGTCCTTTAAGCCCCAGTGCATTGTAGTATTTGGACTTTCTGCTTTTACCATTTGAAATAAAAGCTATTCATACTATAATGCATCAAAATGGTGGTTGACAAAAATTGGACTAAAATTTCTCTCTAGAAACCAGGTCACTTGGTGGCTATCAAGTTCTAATGTCACTAAGAAAAAGCAGCAACCACAAGTCCACAGATTAAACAGGGGTAAAATTAGGTCTGGCTCAGTCTGACCAGCAGAAATGGAAAAAAATGAGACCTTAGACAAAGCATCCTTCAAACCTTGGTAAAGACGAGTATTCTTCCCTGCCCACAGTTAACCTCCAGTGTTGTGCTTTTTTGTATAGGGTTCCTACCTCTTCTTGGGGTCATCTTCCTTGTGTCTCCACTCGATCTTGGCCTTGCGATAGAGCAGGTTCATCTCGACGCACAGCTGGTGGCTGTCACTCCTGTGCAGGCTCTGCGTGCTCAATGATCCACAGGCCCTGACACCACCCTCTCCAGCGAGCTGCAGGCACGGTGAGACGGCTGCTGCATCCTGGGGGCCAGTGCTCATCTTCTGGGGCCCGCCTGCGCTAGGGGAAGGTGGAGGAGCCGAGCTTGCGATACTGAGAGGATGAGGAGAAGACATGAAGTTAGAAACCAATTTGCTGGAATTTAATCAGTAATATGGAGGACAGAAATGACCCAGTCCTTCTCTTGTGCTCTCTAATGTCACAGGGCCCCATCTGATCCCAATACTCGCCCTCTCTGCCATCAGAGGGCCCTATCTGGTCTCTCTTCCACATGCTGTACCTTCACACCAGTGGCATTCCAATCCCTGTGGGCAACCGGAGTGGGCGCCCCCCTTGTGGCATGGGTGTCCCCTGCCACGGCATGCAGAGACCACCCCTGCTGGGCCCTTATGACAAAGCCAGTGCGACAAACCTACCTTAATGCAGTGGGTGGCTTGCCGCATTGCCTCCATTCCAGGTC
The DNA here is from genome assembly GCA_033557465.1 of Ichthyophis bannanicus. NCBI lineage: Eukaryota > Metazoa > Chordata > Amphibia > Gymnophiona > Ichthyophiidae > Ichthyophis > Ichthyophis bannanicus. Next base: position 80,781,719 of record CM066048.1, read on the forward strand.
TGACAGTGCTTCCTGGGCGGGGGAGGAGCCACCAGATCTGGAGAAGAGGCAGCATGACAGGCCACTCACAGCATTAAGGTCAGTTTGCCGTACTGGCATGGCCATGTGGGCCTGGCAGAGATGCACCCTTTTCCTGGCTGCACACACCGCCCCACCCTTGGTATGCCACTGCTTCACACCAATGTCTTCCTGATTCACTTAATGCTTCTGAGATCCCACAGTCTGCATTTGCTGGCATTTTAGGCCAGGGTACATTACCCTTCCATATCTCCTCCTTTCATTGTTGCTGACCAGCATTCCCTCTAAGCTGCGCAAGAGTCCTCCACCCATATTCCTACCAGCAGGGGTGATGCATCAATATCATGCTTTGAATTTCAAGGAGCAGGTAAGTCTCCTGAGTGTGCTCCAGACCCCGCCTCTACCTTGTGACTGAAGCCATGGACTTGATGTACCAATCCCAATGGTAGGAAAAGAGGCTGAAGACTCTCAAACAAATTAGAGGGAACGTTGCTGCTGACCCATCCTCTGGCTATGCTGCCTGTCAACCTTGTGCCTTTCAGCTCAGTACTACCAAGGAGGAAAATGGGTGGCCAGAAGAAGGAGAAGTGTAACAAACAGGATGGACTTATTGAAGGGGTCTCAGACAGGATCGGTGCAAGCATATTAGGTGTCCTAGGTGAACGTTCAGCCTTGTGTCCCATTCAATTACATTTCAAGTCCTAGGAATCCACTCCTGAGATATTGATAGTTAAACTCAGTTGTCATGATCACCACTGTACCACCCTTCCCAGAATGGTCCTATAAAATGCATACTTGGACATCATATTTTTAAAAATTAAACTTTACATGTGCCTGTGTGTTTTTTAGGGCAATTTCCAAAGCCATTACCCAAGAAAATGTTTGTTTGTGGACAAATGAGCTATCTGAAAATTGCTCACCCTCCCTATGGGTAGAGGAACACACTGATGGTTCTTTGAGTTTGTGTGGCCACAGAAGTTTTTTGCTGCCCTCTACAATCTACTGGCCCAGGTAGTTGCCTTTCTCCTAGGACAAGCAGGATGAGTCAGCCACACTGGTGACGTCATCCAACGGCGCCGAGACGGAAGTATTCTCCATAGCTCAGAAGGGCTTTCGCCCTTCTGAGCATGGGCCAACTGGCCCCACCCCCCTGCCCGCCCCTAGCTAGCCAGTTTGAGTTCTTCCACCTTGCCAGCAAGACGGACTTTTCTACTCTCCACTGAAATTTAACCTCTTTAAAACACCTAAGAACAAATCTCATCTTACAGCGTATGTATATATCAATTTTAACTTACTATTAATGCTTGTTCAATAGCTTCATGTTTCAGATTGCCTCTCAACCGAAGCTCCATGGGCTAAAAACCCCTCTACTGGAAATAGAACTTCTAGTGGGTTGAATTGAGCTCCCATCATCCATATGCTCCCAGCAGATGGCATGAAATACCTATCGGTACCGCTGCCCACAGACATAGGGGCACGCGATTCACGCGCCTTCGAGGGGCACCGCCGCCAGCTTCTGCTGCCGCTTAGGGTGTGCCTAAGGGCCTCCACTCCCAGCCGCAGGCTTAAATGATCGACGCAGCAGGCTTCAACGATCAATGCCCTCCCAAGATACGGCATCCTAGGAGCTCTGGATGTGGAAGCCTCGCGGCAGCCCAGGACATGCCTAAGAAGGCCTCCGTCCCTGGCCTCCGCTCCCCTGTCGCTCCGGAGACCTTCCACACACGTGGGGACATGGGGGCAGCCATCTTGCTCCTCTGTGCAGCCCTCCAAGCTGCACCTCGAGGAAACAGGAAGGGAGTTCAACATTGCAAACTCTGCCCCGCGACACAATTGATTGGCTAAAGGAAGGCTGACCCGCCCCGTGATGCCATTGGCTAACACCATGGCAACAGGGGGACTCCGGGGCAGTGCCATGCTGATGCAGAACTCCTTTTCACTTGGTGCTGGCCCGACGGAACAGCTGCCAAAGAAGATCCCCTCCACCCTTTCTCTGGCGCCGGGATCTCCTCGTGGCGCCGGTATCTCTGGAGGCTGCCTGCCCGCTCAGGATCAGTGCCGATGACAGCGCTGCGTGCTCTCTTCCTCCCTGCCTGCCTGCTCATCTGAGTCCACAGCGCTGTTAGGGGCATCACTCCAAGCACACAATTGGCGCCGATAACAGTGCTGCGTGCTCTGTTTCTCCCTTGGTGCCGCCGACATCGATAGAGTCACGCCTCCTGGGTTCCAGTTGTAAGTGTGACAGCAGCTCGACAAGCAGCAGCTCAGCAATCATGGTCCAGGCTCTGATGTGGAGGGAGTTCCTCAACACAGACCTGTTGTTGAGGGAAAGATTCTCCCTCTGACACAGGACTGCCGCCCTCAAACCTCCCCTGCCCCTGCAAACGAGGCATGTGCCTTATCGCGAAGCAGTAACTAGCATCAGCCGCAGTGACCACTCATCAGCTCCACGCGAACCGATGTCCACGCAGACTGCTCCTTGCACGGAGTGCCGCCATCATCATGCCTACGCTGAATCTCACATATGGTGCCCTCCCCTGGTGGGAGGCCGACATGAGCACAATCCGAGGCCAACAACAGTGCACAGCTCTCCCTCGTGACGCCGGGATCTCCCAAGACAATGGGTGTGGCCAGCTGCTCCGGACTCGGCTTCATTGGGCTGAGTCATAGCGCCGGGGGTACTGCCAGGCTGAAGCACTTGTTTCCCGGACTTTATGCTTGCGGCCGCAGCATTGGATACCATCCCCTTTCTGAAGTGGAAGAGTAGCCTAGTGGGTAGAACTGGCACTCCTGGTGACATTGAGCAAGTCACTTTACCCCAGGCCCATGGCTACGGGGAGTCCAAGGGCAGATCTGATTGAAGGCACCATGGCTTCAGGGAATCCAAGGGCGGATCGCACCTACGTGACGCATCACGTCCATGGGGCTGCTCCTGAATAACGTCTAATCACCTCTGACCACCTGCTGCCAGTGGTGTTGAACACCAACAAGGCAGACAAGCTATCAGTGGATACCGCATCACTACGTCTTCACGAGACCCTGGTCGGGGCTCTGCAGAAATCATAACAAACAGCCGTAAAGTAGGCACCCTTACCGCCAGTCCCTGTGCGGAACCCATGACATCAACACATCCCGCCAAGGAATGGAGATGTGGTCTACTGGTTAGTGCAATATCTCTATAAGCGGGCCTGGTTAAGGTGAGCAGCTCTCTACCATCAGCCGACAACAAGTCAAGCACGAAGGAAGCGAGGTCGGCATCCCTCTCACGATACGCCACATGGATAGTGGCCCGGTGACTCCTTCTAAGGACACAAAAGACTAGCCTCTTGGTCAAACCAGCGATTTCGCTCTGTACCCCTTGGCAGTCCCATGGTGGCCCATTTACACGACACTTGCGCTTGTCCTAATCCTCCAAGTTCACAGATTGAGACCAGCTCCAACTGCGAGAAATAAGCCAGTAAGGGGTTTTTCCTTGCTACAGTACACCGCCCGACATGTGGCACCTCTGCGCTTCGTGCCACTTCCTGCTCCGGATCCAGGGCAGAAGCCAGGGCCACGGGCCCACATGCTAACTATGAGGAAGTGTCCTGGCAGTGTCCCGGCACAAAGCAGCCACCTGAGGACCCTACATCACCCCAGCTCAAAGCAGTCCCATGGGGACCCTGCATCACCATGGCTGCACAACTGAAGCTACAGCACGTCAGTAGTTCTCCTGCACCTCCCTCAGGTGACACCTTCACATCACTAACAGGAACGCACAGGTCATTAGGTTAAGCTAGCCCTTTGGGTGCCTGCCCGAAGAATTGTCCAAGGACTAAAGAACGGCCGACAATGGAATACTTGGCAACCCACCGGAAATGCATAAGACGCACTCCTCATGACCCCAAAGGAAGCCCTGACAATCCACCACCGGTTGCAGTGGCAATGGGGTGGTGCAGTATACACAGTAAATGTGTCCTCAAGCAGAAGGTCACAGTTCAGATCACAGCTGTGGACCCTGCACTGCATGTCCCAACTTTCAGCCAGGGAGCTTAAGAACCTGCATTGACTTGCCGAGGCCCGTGCCATCACGGAGCGGAAGTTGGGCCATGTCGCACACACACCACCACCACCACTGAACGTTCAGCGCGGCAAAAAGAAAAAACAGGCATGACCATTCATGAACAGCTACCCTCTGAACATCACCTGCACCTGTGGGCACCACCTGCATCTGGGAGTGTGAAGGATGACATTCACAACCCCTCAGACACAGAGGGGGTACCTCACGGTCTACTGTTCCCGCAGGGACATCCAGAACTGTTCCCACAAAGACATCCAGAACTCGGGCACAGAGGAGGTACCTCGTGGCCTACGGTTCCCACGGGGACATCCAGAGGACGCACCCCATCACCCACAGGGTAGTGCACGACCTGAAGAACCCTTGATCGGCCAACCCTGGAACATACGCTTGATGCACACTGCGTCCGCTTGATGCGCATTGTAGATCCTGCATCTGAGGTGTCGCCTTCCTATATACCTTGGCGAGGAACGACTCATGGGAACAACTCACGGGATCCACACCCTTCCAGACTCCATCCATCTGGGCAGACAGGCCCATGCTGGCCCTCAAATAAAAAACAAAACCCCACGTGGTGACAGCCCACCTCTGTAGAAAAGTTACTGGTCTTCTCTCAACTGTACTCAAGCCGCCACTGCCCACCTCTGCCTTGCCATCTCGGGGGCCCTGTGCAGCGAACCATACCCGCCTGTTACCCTTGCATCGTCTGGTGAGCCTCCCTAAGACTCAGGAAACCTTCCAGGCAATCCTCCTGTGACGGTCTGCTTCTCCGCCCTGCAAAGAGCACCCTGCCCCAGTAAGCTCTGTGGCACCAAACCTAATGTCATGGTAAAGTAACAGGCTCATGGCCAGCCTGGGATCTCCTGTCTGGATCTTTCCTATACCAACTGAAGGGCAGCACTCTGACTCTGCCTGCCCAAAGGCGAGTGTATCCCACCATCGGGTCACATGTCAAGACATGGCAGGTCAAGACATGGGAAACTACGACGCATCACCACGGTGCAGCAATGCCTGCGGCTCTATACTCCACAGCCTGGACAGTGAGGAAATGGATGCTCCAGGCAGTCCTTTTCCCTTAGAATCATATAAGAAGTCAACCCTAGGCACACTACATCAGGGGGGCTGACTGCAAATACATCTGCTCACCACGTGCAGAACAGGAAGCGCAACTGTTAAAACGGGCAACGCCCTCATTATGCTCACTGCGTTCTTCCCCAAGAACCCGACCCGGTTGACAGGTGGTGATCCAGACCTGACCTGCCAATGAACCATGACAGGACAGCTCCTGTGACTCCCATCAGCACGCAGTCCCCAATGCCGAATGGGCGCCTCCTCGAGGCCGTTGCTCTTCCATGACATAAAGATCTGAAATAGATCCCCAGGAAGCATAGTCGCTCTGAAAAGCTCCACGGCCCTGCGCAACTGCATGCCCAGGACATACACCGTACAGTGCACAACCCTGGCTGCCCAGTTCCTATGGCCTACACCCCTAGGGCACTCCGCCTGCATCTCCATCTGCCACAGATACAAGCAAGGGCTTAGGCCAGAGGGCACGCGCACTATGCATGCACCAGCGATACTGCACCTCCCACAGTAACCGTTCGAGAAGGATAAGATCGTGAGTTCTTGACAGCCCCAACAATCTGGACTGCCACCTCTGCATGCCGCCTGGGGCTGGGATTGACTTCCGGCCACTGCGGGCTTAAGAATCAACCTCATATGGCTTCACTGCTTTCCCTGCTTTCAGCGATCGCTGATAACAAAGAGTGTAGGATACACCATACTGGGTCAAAGCAAGGCCCATCAAACCCAGTATTCTTTCCGACATTGACCAGTCTAGGCCGACATTGACCAATCTAGGGCATGTCTCCCCAATGACACAGGTTCCCCAATGCTCTGTTGGGTCAGGCTGCAATCGTTTTCTGGTCCAGTACCAAGTTCGAGTGGACTACAAAAAAGGGGCCACTCTTATTAGTGATGCATTAATGCTCCTTTCGCACCACTCTCGTGGACTGTGATATTGAGGCCGTCGCTTCTTCATTGCAGCGACCCCCGCATTACTACTGCTCGATGTGCCTGCTTCATTGAGGTGACTCCCGCATTTGCGGTGACTCCCCCCACATACTCCTGCTCGATATGCCTACTTCACTGCGGTGACTCCCGCATTGCTGCTGCATTCATTGTGACTCCCACATTATTACTGCTCGATGTGCCTAAGTCTCTGTTACCGCACAGGCATGCCTGGTAACTACACCCTCTGCACAGGCGTGCTCTGCACATCTGCACTTCAGTACAAACAGTCATACGTGGACTTGTAAATGCACCCTCTCACAACGCAGCTACGGCACATGCGCGCGTGCTACTGCACGCCACCACAGACCTACATGTTCTCATTGCAACATGCTGCTGTACCACAAGGGCGCAGGCTAGCCCTGAGGAAGTGTCTCGGCCTTCCCCCATCCACCACAGCGCATGGCAGCTTGGAAGGCACCAAGTGTGGCTGACTCATCCTGCTTGTCCTAGGAGAAAACGGAGTTACTTACCTGTAACTGGAGTTCTCCGTGGACAGCAGGATAAGTTAGCCACACATACCCGCCCACCTCCCCTGGGATGGGGTCGGCATCCGTCCTGGTGCCCGCCTCCTAGCAGCAAAAGGTTCAGCTTGTGACTTACTGGCTAGGTAGGGGCAGGTAGGGGATGGGGCCAGTTGGCCCATGCTCAGAAGGGCGAAAGCCCTTCTGAGCTATGGAGAGTACTTCCTTCTCAGCACCATCGGATGACGTCACCAAGTGTGGCTGACTTATCCTGCTGTCCACAGAGAACTCCAGTTACAGGTAAGTAACTCTGTTGTTCTGTAACATCTGTTAAGTTGGCCGTGGTTTCAGAAAGTTCTGGATATCTAGAAAGATTAATATTCTAAGGACAGCAGAGCTGCTAAGTTCCAGAAATGAGACATTTTGGCCAGTCCTGCTTTTGAACCTACATCCAAAGTAGTGCAGTGTTTCTAGTCCCTGATTCTACCCATTAAAATCAGTACTGTAAGTACCATAACGGATCAGGATGGAACAATCCGGCATCCAAGACTGTCCTAACATCTTCCTGGAAATAGGTTACTTGGCAGTGCTGCAACAAATGTCGCCACCTCATTAGGCCAGCCTAGACCTGGTTTTATCCCATTGCACACAGGGTTCTGTAGCTCTGATTTTTCCCATTTCTACAAATCCAAGACTGTGTTCAATGGATCTGGGATAAATTTGCAATCCTATACATGTTGCAACCCTGTGGAAAGGCAAAGAGCAGGTGCCTAGAGGGAAGCAGACGATGAAGACATGGAAGGAGCCAGTTCTATTGCTGGGATGACCCCTACTGATAGCACAGAGAAGTTCGGCAACAGGATGGGTTCCTTCTGTGGGGCTGGAGTGAGGCTGGAGGAGCCCTGCCAAGAGCTGGGCTTGCCAACTCATTCCAGGTTGACCACACAAGCCGATCCAGTCCTCGCTTTGTACCCTTGTGTGTGTGTAATTCTGATTTTCCCATTAACTTCCCCAAGAAAAGCAGAACTGCATAACCCTGCATACAATGGGGCAAAACCAGCACTGGATTTGATTAGTCACCTTTCCAAACTCAAGATCACTTCAGTACATTAGGTATTTCTCAAGCCCAGAGAGCTTACAGTCTAACACCCTATTACAAACCCACATGAGATCATCATCTGGAAATGCAGCCCCACAAGTACATCTTTTTCAAAGTGCTCGTGGTGTGACCTTAAGGAGGAGGAGGAAGAGCAGTGGCACAGGCTCTCTCTGGAGACCCCCACCAAGTTATTATAACCCCCCCTAAATACTGGCTCCATTGGTGACTGCTTTGTTTGCCTAGTGATAGGGAGGGAATGGGGTGGGAATCTGAGTTCAAAGAAAAGATTGGGGTGAGCATGGGTGCCAGGGTAATTTCAATCTATTAAGGGATCAAGGATGGGTGAGTGGGTCCACAGTTATTTTAAAGGATCAGAGTGGGAGATCAGTTTGGTGGGGGCACTGTTGTGTTTTAAGGGATCTTTGGAAGGGGGTCTATTTCTGTTCCATTGCCAGTCTCTTAAAGCACTCCTGGGAGTATCGAATCATGTGTTAGCCAGCCAGTGTTTCAGGGGCAAAATTAACACCATCTCTTGAGGTAAAAATTCCTGCGTTATGAGCAAATAACGCAGCTTGTACCTGAGACAAAAGAGATTGAAATGACTTGCCCAAGCTCACAACGAGCATCAGAGGGAGAAGCAAAAATTTGAACCATGGCTTTCTTGGTTCTTAGCCCAGTGCTTTCAGTACTAGGCTACTCCTCCACGGCGGGAGGTAAGGGAGAGGGGTCTGCCAGAAGCAGATGTTCTACAAGGAGATATATGTCTTGTGTCATTTACCGTTTATCAGCCCTCTGCCACTCCCCCGCACCTGAGAGTTTACAGCACTCTGGAAGTCTCAGTGGTAATGTGCAGCTTTCATTTTATTTTCATCTGCAGGCCAATTCAGTATTGGCAATAAATCTCAGTAAAGGATCGAGCATGCTGCCAGCGAGAGAGCTCAGCGATGTATCCTTGTACTTCTGTAATTCACATTCCAGAAGGGAGGCAGTAAGCATCAACTGCCTCCCCGTTCTGGGATGCAACTCCGAACCTGATTTCTCTCTGTGGCTGCGGCTGCCCTAATGCTCTTTTCCTGGAAGTTATTCATTTAGCAAGGCTCAGCTTGGCTGATCGATAGCCTGTCAAAAAGATAACCACAACTACAGTGTGGAAACTCCCATAGCATTACAAACCACAGGAACACCACTGACATCACTGGGTGACCTGACAGCAGATTTGTGAAACCTGCTGCATCTTCTAGCCACAAATTCCACTTTCTGACCCAGTGTTTGGAGCACAGAGCAGGGAGGCCTGCAGACCCACCTCTGCCCCGATCTTAGTGTGTATAACCCAGCATTTTGAAAACTGCAGACCTAGGATCCAATGCCCCAACTCCCATGAAAATCACAGTATGGCTATCATGCTGGGAGGAACAGGGGAAGAAGAATTTCCAAAGATTTTTCCCCGTAACTAAGCAGTTATCTGGGTAAATTCAAGGGCTGTAAATTGCCAAAGCAAAAAGAGGGCACAACATGGGACTGGGGTAGTCAAAGTGCACTCAGTGATGTAATTTTGAAAGCTTCCCACATACTTTACCATGCTGTAAAGCAGATGCAAAATCTGCATTTACAAAAATATCCACAGTCCCCCTCCAGCTCTGAATATTCAAAGGAAAATTCTACAAGGAGTTTAGTTCAACTTTGAAAATTGGCTTCAGGATCATACCTGAAAGCTACACATGGGCGTAGCTGGGAACTCCAGCTTTTCTCGCAAATACCAGAGTTACATAAAAATAGCCCAAATTTCCAGGTGTAAGAAATCTGATGCAGCAGAGGAAAAAACACAGGTGTGCTGGAGCCATCAGAGGAGCACATCACTATCAGCAATGAGCAGTTGTCAAAATTTAGTTTGTATGAGTGGGGTAACATGCCTGGGACAGCCAGCTAGCTTGGGTCTCAGTCACTGTTTCTGTACGGTAACACGAGTGGGAGAGAAAGGCTGGTTGGAGACAGGGCTGGTACAAGGATATTAGGTGCTCTTAACGAACCCCCAGCCTTGTGCCCCCTTCATTTAAAGCATAGTTACTCACCTGTAACAGGTGATCTCCAGGAACAGCAGGAATTTAGGCTTCACATATGGGTAATATTGGTACCGACAGAGTCCACGTAGGAACGCTCCCCAGTGTCCAATAGGAAAGCTTTTGGGAGCATCCCACTGCACCTACATAGCTGCCTTCCCTCCTTTCCAACTCTCCCTCCTCAGTTGAGTTTGTAGCTGAAATAAAAGGAGAGAAGGAGAGGAAAAGTACAACTCCTAGGGGAGGAGGATGGGTTGTGAAGAATAAATTCCTGCTGTTCCCAGAGATTACCTGTTATAGGTGAGTAACTACACTATCTCCGGGAACAAGCAAGAATGTAGTCTTCACATATGGGACTCTCTAGCTCGAAGATGCCAGAAAGATGACCTTAGAGTGAGCTGTGAATCACAGGCATAGTAAGTAGGTCATATATCCTCCAGGGATGTCTGGTATCGAAACCCGGGACTGAGGGTAGGAGTTGCTCTAAGTCTGAAAAAGATGCTGGAGAACAGCTTGGCCAAACAAGGCATCCCGGCGGGAGTCCTTGTCCAGGCAATAGTGAGCAGCAAGACCAGATTGCTGCTTTGCAAATCTCATCAATGGCTACAGAGCGGAGATTTGCCATAGAGGTAGCCATGGCCCGAACATTATGTACAGTGACATGACCCTCGAGAGAGAGACCTGCAGTTTCATAAGCAAAGGAGATGCAATCCGCTATCCATCTGGATAAAGTTCACTTGGATACTCGCAATCCCAGGTGACTCAAGTCAAAGGCGATGAAAAGTTGGGAAGCTTTTCTGTGCTCTTGAGTTCTCTGGAGATAAAAAGTCAAAGCACGTTTGCAATCTAGAGTGTGAAGGGTTGTTTCTGCCCTAGAGGAATGAGGTCTAGGGAAAAAGACAGGGAGGTAAACCGACTGGTTTAAATGGAAGGACGAGACCACCTTTGGCATAAAGTGGGGATGAGTCCTAAGGACTACCTTATGGTGGAAATGTGTATAAGGAGGGTCAGCCACCAAGGCCTGGAGCTCACTAATGCGTCTTGCTGAAGTGAGGGCAATAGGGAAAGTGACCTTCCAGGTGAGAAACTTCAAAGAAGTGGTGGCTAGAGGTTCAAGGCGGCTTTGAGAAGCTATTTTATATTTATGCATTTTAACAATGAATCAAGCATAGCACTTGTACAATAATAGACATTGTGGAAAAAAATTAATAAGCACATAACATCAAGAAAATTAAACAATGCTATTGGTAGTCCCCAAAGTGAAGGAGAGAAGTCGAAAACTATTACAGAGGTCAGGAACATCCCCTGAAAAAAAACAATATAAAGTAAATTTTAAGGAAATACCAGAGGGTACACAGGGAACCAAACAGAATCACTAATGGTGGGGTACTGCTAAAGAGGAGAAGAGAAGCTATCCTAAAACAACATTAATATCCCCTGCCACTGGAGGTAGCTTAATGGGAGGTTTAGTCAATAGAAGACCCCCTCATGAAGCGTTCTACAAGCGACTGAGAAGAGATGGGCTGACCATCCAGGGGTATGCGAGAGGCCGCAATTGCACTGAGGTGCACTCTTACCAAATTAGTTTTGAGCCCAGAAGAAGACAGGTAGAGAAGGTATTCAAGTAATGCATCCACCAGAGCTGAGAAGGGGTTAAGATCCCTTTCAGAACACCAGAGAGAGAATCTGCACCACCTGAAGGCGTAGGAACATCTGGTGGAAGGCTTCCTAGAAGCTAAGAGGATATCTTTTACCTGTTGAGAGAGAGGTTGATATCCTGGAAGGCTATGCCTTCAGCAGCCATGCTGTAAGATGTAGGGACTGTGGATTGGGATGCAGTAGTGTCCCGTCCTCCTGCGAGAGGAGATCTGGAGCAGACCCCAAATCTACTGGCTGAGCTTGAGATAGACAAAAGAGGAGAGGATACCACAGTTGTCATGGCCAATGCGGGGCTATAAGAATCATGTAGCCCCTGTCTCTCTGGAGTTTGAAAAGAGTTTTGGGAATTAGGGGAATGGGAGGGAAGGCATATAGGAAGCCTTGACCCCAGTGAAGATGAAAGGCATCTACCTGCTGGTTGTTCTGTGCAAGCATCCAGGAGCAGAAACGTGGAAGCTTGGCATTCTGAGGACTCACAAACAGGTCTATATCTGGGGTTCCCCAGATCTGAAAAATGTGAGTGACCCTGTCCGCATGGAGAAACCACTCATGGGGTAGCATGACTCGACTGATTTTGTCCGCCAAGACATTCTGCTTGCCTGGAAGATACACCGCAAGAAGGTGAATGTGATGCTGTATTGCAAAAGACCACAGATGCAAGACTTCGGTGCAAAGGGTCCAAGAGCCTATTCCACCCTGTTTGTTCAAGTAGAACATAGCTATTTGTTTGTCTGTCTGGACCAGAACTGTCCAGAAGAGAAGATGGTCCTGGAACACCTTCAGAGCATTGTAGATGGCTCTGAGTTACTACTACTGAGCATTTGTATAGCGCTATCAGTCGTACGCAGCACTACACAGACATGTAAGAGACAGTCCCTGCTCATAGACAACACAGAAGGTGTAGGCTGGGATAAAACAAGGGGGAAAGGAAAAGAAAAAGGAGATCAGGTGAGTCAAGATCCAAAAGCAGCAGCAAAGAGGTGGTTTTTCAGCCTGGATTTGAAGAGGATCAGAGAAGGTGCCTGGCATACAGACACAGGTAGTTTGTTCCAGGCGTAAGGTGCAGCAAGGTGAAAGGAGCGAAGTCTGGAGTTAGCAATAGAAGAGAAGGGCACAGATAGAAGGAGTTTGCCAGAAGAGCAGAGTTCCCAAGGGGGGTTGTAAGGAGAGATAAGAGAAGAAAAGTAGTGAGGAGCTGCAGAGTGAATGCATTTATAGGTCAGTAGGAGAAGTTTGAACTGGATGTGGAAACGGATAGGGAGCCAGTGAAGTGACTTGAGAAGAGGAGTAATGTGGGCATAACGAGGCTGGCGGATGATTAGCCGCGCAGCAAAGTGCTGAACAGATTGAAGGGGAGAAAGATGATTCAAAGGGAGACCAGAAAGGAGTAGGTTACAGTAGTCAAGATAGGAGGTGATTAAGGAGTGGATCTATGTGGAGTTGTGACTTCTGATGAGAACAAAGACTGAGTGGAGAGATTGTCCAGATGAGCTCCCCAGCCCGATTTGGAAGCTTCCATCATCAGGGTACATTGATGTGGAGGCATCTGAAAAGGTGACCCTACGAGAAAGTTTTATGGGGATTGCCACCACTGGAGAGAGGCAATTAGACATGTAGAGACCATTATTTTGTCTTGCAGGTGACCCGACGCCTGAGATCACTGAGAAGCCAGGGTCCATTGAGTTGCATGCATATGTAGACGAGCATATGGAACAACATGTACTGTTGACGCCATATGGCCCAGAAGTTGCAGCATTTCTTGAGCAGTGAGGCATACCTAAGATGCAAGCTGACTGAGTCGAGTGCAGCGGGCTTCGGGCAGAAAAGCCTTTGATTGTTGAGTGTCTAGGAGAGCCCCAATGAACTCTTTGAGAGGGAATGAGTTGAGACTTTGGAAGATTTTCTACAAATCCCAAGTGTTGCAGCACCTGCATGGTGCATGAGAGGGAAAGATTGGCCTCTAGAGAGGTGCTTGCTCAAATGAGCCAGTCATCTAAGTAAGGGAAGACAAATATCCCTAGAGTCCTTAGAAAAGTGGCTACTACTGCCATGTACTTTGTAAAGACTCTTGGGGCAGAGGCAAGGCCAAAAGGCAGGACTCTGTATTGATAATGTCTCCCTGTGAACAGAAAGCACAGGAACCTTCTGTAATGTGCATGAATAAGTATGTGAGTATATGCATCCTTTAGATCTAGAGAACAGAGCCAATCCTTACTCTGGAGATAGGGGAGAAGAGTACCTAGGGAGATCATTTTTAATTTCTCCCGTAGTAGATACTTGTTCAGTTCTCTGAGGTCCATAATGGGCCTGTATCCTCCTGTTTTCTTTAGAATGAGGAAGTATGGAGCATAAAAGCCCAGTCCCTGTTGGGAGAGTGGTAGCTCCTCTATTGTGCCCTGCGAAAGAAGGGAGGTGAACTCTTGTAGCAACAGATCGGTGAGAGGGGGGTGAGAAAAGAACTCTCTTGGAGGAGTCCGGGGGGGGGGGTAAACTTTGTAGATGAAGTTTGTACCCCCCCCCCCATCCTGTATTATGGAGAGAGTCCACTGCTCTGATGTTACAACATGCCACCTGTGGGCAAAGTGACAAAGTCTGCTGGGAATGGGGATGAGATCTGGAATCTCCAGAGGCACGTACTCGATACCATTCAAAAACCGGTAGCTGAAGCTTGCAGTGCCGGCACCTCGGTATTGGAAATGGACTCGAGGGCCTGCATGGGTAGTAGCGTGGTAAGCAGCAAAAATGTTGATGCAGGCTCCTTCGGTTGCCTGAGGAATCGACTGTAAAGGCTTTACCGGTATAGAGGCCGCCAGTAAGGCCGCTAAGCTTCACTCAATGGCCAGGATATGTTGATCCATGGAGCTTGCCGATGCCTGGGTATCGGTACCAGAATTGCGGGCCACAATCTCTGAGCATGGCACCAGGAGCTCTCTGGAGGTGGAGGCTTCGGGAGCATCCTGGGACCTCACTAAGGCTTTGGAGGCAAGGTCCTCCTGCCAGGGTTGTTTGGCCGATGTGTCCCCCTTCCCGGTCAATGCCTGAGGCATCTCGATGCTTAGAAGGAGATCTACCCTTGGAGGGCCGGCCAGTCTTCGATTAAAACGTAGGCTTCGATACCTGAGATCCTTGGGAAGATGAAGCTCTCGATAACATTGATGTTAAAGACACTTCATCGGAGGCAAAGAGGGTGCCTAGTTTTGTAGTTCAATTCTGTAGGCCTCTCTTTGTCATCTTCCTACAGAGAGGACATTCTGACGGTTGATGATCCGGTCCTAAACACTTTAGACACCAGTCATGGGTATCTGTGGCAGAAATTGTACTGCCACATTTGGAACACTTCTTAAAACCACTGGATGGTTTTTCCATTTTGTCTGTGACAAAAGGGAGAGCCCTATGCCTAAGATGCCTACGGTCCCATGCCTCGGAAACCTCCGATGAAGCAGACATCCTCACCCTTACCAACAAACACCTTTCGATATGCCTGGTCTACAGAACACCCGCTGCAAACTCTGACCTACCAAGGATACTACACCTCATCTCCGAAAGCATTGACCCATCAAAAGAACCAATTATATTAGGAGACTTCAATCTCCCATCCCTCCAAGACTCACAAACAGAAACATTCCTGAACGCCATGACAGCAATGAACTTGACACAGATCATAAAAGAACCAACACACGAAAAAGGAAACACACTGGACCTCATATTTCTGAACTCCCAAACATCCTCCTCATACAACAGTCCAACAATCTCACCAGTCCCATGGTCAGACCACTACATCATCCACCTCTCCCACGCATATCAACCAAACACAAACAGAGGAAACATTCAACACACGGAGATTCAAAGCATTCAACAAAGACGACTTCCTGACATTAACCCTACCTAACCTACTTACGAATTCCAACAACCTTGATGACCTCATAAACAACTGGAACACCACAATCTCCTCAGCATCCAGTGCAACTCTGAACAAAACCAGCAACAAATCCATCTCCTCAAGGGCCCGCTGGTTCACACCTGACCTACGGAAACTAAAAACAAAATTTAGAAGAGCAGAAAGAAAATGGAGGAAAACCAAAAATGAAATAGACAAAAGGCAATACCTCTACGAACTCACTACCTACCACTCGGAGACCGACAATGCGAAGAGAAACTACCACACCAAAATCATCACGACAGCTGTAAACAAACCTCGAGAACTCTTCCAAATTGCCAAAAAACTGACAAGGACACCGACCACTTCTGATCAACTCCCAAATATCCCCTCAGATCTCTTGGCCCGACAGTACAAACAATTTCAGCAACCCCAACAACCTTGCCTCTGCGATACAACCACAAGGACATATTACAACACCACCATAAGCGCAGAATGGAATACATTCAATAAAACCTCAAAAGAAGAGATATCCTCCACCATCTCCTGTCTAAACACCACTACCTCCCTGCTAGACCCCTGCACTACGGAATGGATAAAGAAAACCAAGGAAGACCTGAGTGCCCCATTAACCCACATCTTAAACGAATCCTTTAAACAAGGATACATACCAGATGCCCTTAAATCATCAATCATTCGACCAACCATAAAGAAGAACAACCTGGACCCCCTGAACCCCACCTCCTACAGACCAGTTGCAAGCCTCCCCCTCGCCGCCAAGATAATAGAAAAGATAGTCCAATGCCAACTTCAAGATCATCTGGACACCAACGACCTACTTGACCCGCAGCAACATGGTTTCCGACCACTACATGGAGTCGAGACCCTCATGACCATCCTAATCAACACTCTCATCATTGGAACCCAAGAGAAACAATCAGGATACATCCTGATCTTCCTAGATATATCAGCGGCCTTTGACACAATCTCCCACGAAATCCTCATACGCAGACTACAATCAATTGGAATCAAAGACACAGTACTCCAATGGTTCAGATCCTACTTAACCAACAGACAACAACGGATCCGCACCCTCTCCACAACCTCGCCCCCCTACCAACAACTCCAAGGAGTACCCCAAGGATCCACCCTATCAGCCATGTTGTTCAACATATATCTCCGTCCACTATGCTCAATCATACGCACCCACAACTTCAACTTCCACATCTACGCAGACGACATAATGCTCTACGCACCAATTATAACCACCAACCCAAAAAACGACCAACTATCAGCCTGCTTCAACAACGTGGCCAACTGGCTACAGGAGAACAATCTATCCATCAACATAAAGAAAACCGAAGCCCTTATAGTGACAAAAGAACCCGACTTCAAACCACCTACCCACCTCGACATGGGAACCACGCAAATCCAAATCCAGCCACAAATAAGATATCTAGGCGTCATCATCGACCAAGCTCTCACCTTTAACCAACAAATCAACAAAACTGCTGGGACAATATTCCACAAAGCCAAAACTGTTCAACGCCTCCGACCCCTCCTAGAACCTCAGGACTTCAGGACAGTAATGCAAGCTGTGACACTCCCTCATCTGGATTTCTGCAACATAATCTATCATGGACTTCCTGCCTCACACACCAACCCCCTCCGAACTGCCTTAAATACCACAGCAAGGATTATTCAGAATGCAAAAAAACGGGATCACATCACCCCAATCCTAAGAGACCTCCACCTCCTTCCAATACAAGCAAGAATCAAGTACAAAGCTATCCTACTCATCCACAAAACTATCCACCAAACAAGAAACACCTCACTCCACTCCCTGCTGCCTCACCCATCCCACAACAGACTAACCAGACATTCCTCCAATAACTCTATCGTTGTCCCCCACAAAAGAACCAAATCCACACAACGGACCTGCAACAGAGCCTTCGAACTTTACGCTCCATCCCTCTGGAACTCTCTACCAAACCATATCAGGACCAACGCTGACATCACATCATTTAGGAAACAACTGAATACAATCCTATTCCGTGAACATCTCTGAACAGAAATATCACCCCATCCACATGACCTAATGCTTGGATTCAGCAGAAGCATACATGTCCATGTCTACCCTAATCGTTAATTGTTGCCCCTGGTGATGGCCCCACCCTTAAAATTGCCCCCCCCCCCTATGTTATATGTTTCACCGCTTTGACCCGGTGAAAAGCGGGATATAAATGCAGTTAAATAAATAAATGGTGTCAATGTGCCTGAAGGAAGAAAGTTTTCTTCCCTCACTGAAGAGATTTTTTTAAAGAAAAGAAAGAAGAAAGAATGAAAGCACTGACGGAACTGGTACCAGCGTTGACGGGAAGGCATACGCAACCACAAAAAATAAGAAAAAAAAGAAATTTCTGCAGTGACAGGAATTGCTTCTTGTCGGCTCCACGGAAACAAAGAACTGAGGAGGGAGAGTTGAAAAGGCGGGAAGGCAGCTACGCAGGCGCAGTGGGATGCTCCCAAAAGCTTTCCTATTGGAAGCTGGGGAGCGTTCCCGCACGAGTTCCGTTGGTGCCGACATTACGCATATGTGAAGATTACATTCCTGCCTGTTCCTGGAGATCATTCATTCCCCTATCACTCACCTATTAGATTTTAATAATTAAATTCAACAATCATGATCATCTCAACACCAAAGCCTCCCAGAACAATCCTGTACAAAATACATGATGTCATGATTCAGTCACACGGAGAATGTATAATTTGAAATGTATGAATTGCATTCTGTCAACATGTAGCTGCCTGACTGAAGACCGAATACATTTAGGGACAACTATCCACAGAGTTGCAATGAGTCGACATTGACTCAGCAACACTTAACAACAACTTAGACAGCTTCAAATCCTATGTATATTCAGTGGCACTATCCACATGGCGCTGGCTGAATAGTTCTTCTGACCACTATGGCACTGTCTGGATAATGATGGGGAAGTCTGTGGATGGAGCGAGAATAGTCCCTGGCATTATCTGGTTAGCAGCAATATTCAGTCCGCTAATCAAATGGCAAGTTACATAAAGTTAGGCCACGGAAAAGGGCATGCCTAACTTCACACGGTTTGCTATCCAGATAGAGGCTCAATATAACCGCTCTCCAGATAGCACCGCCTGTCAACGCTGCAGCCAGATATTTAGCGCTGAAGGTAATCGGATTCTAGCACTGAATATCTGGCTTCACTTTACATGCTGTGGCTGGCACTGTAAAAATACGCCGACCACAGAGTTTAAACACCAGCCCGATAACATACATTTAGGGGGTAATTTTCTACAGGCATCTTCCCACATAACTCATAGAATAGACACCTAAAGTGTCTCTTATAAAATTACTCCACACGGAGCAGTATGTGGCATGACAAGAACGTGCATTCTTTTAAGTGATTCTGGTGCAGGAATGTTCGGGGAAGGATTTTGGGACGAGCACAGGAGGAGTTGCAATTTGCGCACAAAGGGGTATGTTTACTAAAGTGTGCTACCAGGTAGCACGGGGTTCAGCACACTCTGGGGTAAAAAGGAACATGCGCTAAAAATGCGGTTGTAAGAAAAATCCCACACTTTCCAAGTAGTGAAGACTGGGCAGTGAAGGTTGGGATGAAGACTAAGTAATTCTGGAGCAGAATGAACACACTGTGGGTAGTGCGGGCACTTTTAGTGTGCACTCTCCAGCAATGTGCACTTATCTCAATGGGCGGCATTAAGTGCACCCACACTGATCGCACCAAACCGTAGGAGCATGGGGTGGAGAGCAACCCATGCTAGCCACATGGGGGGATGCGGGGCACGCCTCCATGTTTTAGCGCAGGTCAAGCACCACATCCGTGCTCATTTTTGGGGCTCATCGCACACTAGCAGCACAATGCTTAGTAAACATACCTTACAGTTTACAAAATACGCAGATTCGCATCTGCCATACGTGCTCCCGAGTGGCTGCAAATGTAGGCACTCTCCTTCAAATTGCGATTTCTGCAAGGTTCATAAACCCAAAATTACCCATTCAACTGCTTGGATTTAAAAACAAACTACTGCACCTGAGCACATAAACACTTTTGAATTTCACCCTTTAGATATTAATCTTTGTTTCAGATGAGTGTACATAACCGGAGTAACTTTATAACACATTTTCTACATGTAAAGCATGTTTTGTATGTGGAAAATGGCTATTATAAATGTCACAGGGGTACACAGAAGTAAAACATAGATGCACTGTAAGATAACACCTATGTTTATGTAATCTGTGGGTAGACGTTCTCAGGTGGCATAGTTTGTGAATACTGGGGCAGAGTTACAACGCACACACGTAGGGGCCGATATACAGTGGCGGTAGGTAGACCCTTTTAAAGCACTTAGCTGCCACCACTTTAAGTAAAACGTCGGAGGGGGCGTAAATGGCACATAGCAAGAGAAGGAAACAGTGACGCAGCCCCAGAGTGTATTAGTAAATGCTGCGTCATGGTTTGGGGGCCATTGCCGCCTCTGCAAGCCCTGGAGAGGGGCAGTAGGGACCACGGGTCAGCAGGATGGAGGGCACGCCTAGGGCACTTTCAATTCTTGCACTGGCCCTGATGTTGAACCTATTTAATAAAGGTGACATATGTGCCTTACGCCTTTCTGAAAGCTCCCGTGCGAAGTTACAGCTGATTGAAGGAAGGTGTCACTTTTTGACTTGAGTTTTCACAGATACAGATGTATTTCATAACAGCGTATGTTTCTTGTAACTCCATCCAACCTCCAGATACACCTCACATTGCAGTAGTGCTTAACGTTTATGCAGCTTTAGTCCCAGGCCTGCGGCAGAAATTCAAATGAGGGCCCCCAAGCAAAATATCTGAATTTGCTCTCAGAGCAGGGGGAATCCATCTCAGAAGATATGGAAATGGCTATAAAGGGGCCCCATTTTTCTCTGCTCCCTCCTGTACCACAGGGGTGGCTTGGGGGCCATTTATGCCACTATCCCAGGCAGGTTTATAACTGATGATTCCTGCATGCAAAATGCTGTTTTATGTGCAAAAAAAAGGCTTATAACTCGGGTAAATGGTGCCAACCGCATAAAGGCCCATTCCGAGTTGTACGTCTCTGGGCCGTCCGGGAGATGCACCCAATTCTGCTCCCGTGGGGGCTAGGTATCCCCGTGAGAGTAGAATTATGGCACAGTGGCTGGATGTCTGGGATGTGCCCCAATTCAGGCACTCCGGACGTCCAGCCAACTACCCGGCTAGCTCAGCCAGTCTCCTGCATGGAGCCGCCGTGCCATGGCATCATGTTGCCATGGCACCGCGGCTCCATGCAAGAGCCATGATCCCTGGCAGTCCTCCAATACATGCTTACCCTGCAGTCCGACCCCCGATCGGGCCTGCCATGGCCAGGGATGGGCTACGGGGAACCCCCTGCATTCCCTCACCTCCACAGCTGGCCCGGGCTCCAACTTCCCCCGACATCCAAGGGACTTATTCCACCTCCAAGGTGGAATAAGTCCCCCATTTAGGTGGCCGACCCCGGATGTAAAGGGCTGACCTCAGAATCGGCTTTGTACGTCTGGGGTCATGGCGCCTCCCACTATATGCCCTCTCTCCTTCCTCGGCCCTCCCACCCACGAACAAGAGCTCCCCACACAACTCCTATCTACATGCGGGGACCAGTTCCCACCAGTGCGATCCGGGCGTTTAGCGAGTCTAAACAAGGATCGGAATGACCTCCATAATGCTTTGTTTCTACTTTCAAGGTAGTTGAACTGAGAATTTTGGATGTATAAAAAGTTATGCAGTCAATGTTATCCATCCAAAATGGGGTGGCGCCGTTTAGCTGCATACCATATGTCTAAGTGGTGATATTCAGTCATTAAAACGGTAACTCTGTAAAGGATTTTCCATGCACATGTGCCAGTATACATATGCAAAAGGCTTCTTATAACATTAACTCCCATGTACAAATCCATGCAATGACAAGCAGGCTCAAACTTGTACACAATCCAGGTGTAGGCGTGTTCAGGGTAGGAGTCTGGGTGGGAAACATGTGAAGTCACACACTATGCGCATACATTATGACATACACATCTACACAGGTACATCCGCTGTGTACACTGATATCTGTTACTGACTCGAGGGAAATGTGCAGCTGTATTTTGGCAGGTTTGGTGCTGGTATTTTATAAAGACACATAGGCATCTGTGTGTCATTATAAACTAGGTGCCCACTTGGCCTCCCCATCCAGGTGACTATTATAAAATTACTCTAACAGGTCACCTAGGTGGGAAGGCCAAGTGTCTTTAGTGGGCCCATTTTATAAAGATACATAAACATCTATAGGCCCCTTTTACTAAAGTGTGTTAAGTTTTTGCACTTAACCCGTATTTAGAGCTAAAGCTATTGTGCATTAAGTGCAAAGCCTCCATGGTAACTGTCGGAGGCATGACCAGCATGTACCCTGTAGTTCACACGTGGATACGTACTCTAACACATGGGTAATTACACGTTTGCACCTAAAGCCACCTATTAATGTGGCGTTAGTTGCACCTACGCTAACTGCAACACTGACAGTGTGCGTTAAGTTCCCCCACATTAACTGCAATGTGCTCTCCAAGCCCACTCTCCACTGCCAACCCACCCATTTACCACTACAACATGCAACTGGAAGTGCATGAATCGGCACGTGGTTACTGTCATGCCCCTGTAGTAACAGTTACCGTGGGCCATGGTTCACAGTTATCATGCAGGAGATCGTGCAACTGCTTAGCACACTTCAGTGAAAGGGTTTCAATGTGTCTTTATAAAATCTCCCCGCAACAGCTGCAGAAATTTTGGGCATAATGAGGCCGCATCCATTCACCCCAGTTCAGGAGCTAATGTATACGCATACACATACAATACATTGTACTAAAAATGCATGCGTGTACAATGTTGTATAAAGAATGCACACAACCCGCATTTCTGCCTGCAATCTGTCCAAATTCCACCTCTGAGCATGTCTACACCAGATTTGCATATAAAAACGCATGTGTAATTTTATGAGCAGCATTTTATGTGTGTCTTCTAGCATGTGCATGAAAACACCCTTCTAAAATAATCCCCTAAATGTCTAAGTCAGTGATGGCTAACCTTTTTGAGCCCGAGTGCCCAAACTGCCACACAAAACCAAAGAATTTCCTCAAAGTGCCAGCATGTCATTTGCATAAGTGGTCTTATTTGCATAAATATTTGCATAATGTTACCATACACTAACTTTTAGTAAACATGTCTCTTAATGAGTGTATGGATAAAGAAAGACTAAAAGATTTCTACATTACTATAATCCAGTGCCAACCGCCAGGCACATTAGGAACTACTACAAAAGCTGCCCATTTAGAACCCATAGCAAACCCGCCGTATCCTGACAGCATTACCAGGACTCACAAAGCACCATACCCTACCTATCAAAAGGCAACACTGCAAATATTAAACCAATACATTTCAGAGAATACTGGGGAAAGAGAACAAGTGGCAACGTCAAATAGGAATTTCCTCTTGTACCAAACAAAGCGCAGATGTTAATGATGCACATTTCCCAGAGCTGACATATTCCAGTTAATAAATTCAAAATAAAGGAACATCTTTCTACCTTTTGTGCATTTGTTTTTCAGTTGCAATTGGTCCGGCCACTTTCTTCTGGTTTCTTCATGTTTTCTGCTAACTCTCCATCGTCTGCTGTCCATTTGTCCTTTCTTCTCTCTTCTAGTTTTTTTCCATTCTCTCTCTCTCTACATCTGCTTTAACATACTAATCTTTCTCCTTTTGCTCTTTCCTCATTCCTATTTCATCCACACAAATTTTACCCCTCCATCCTCAATCCCCAATTACTCTCCCAATACCTGGCCAATTGTAGATTTTTCATCCCTCCTACACAAAATATTTTTCCCCTCTCCATTTTACTCTCCCAGCCCCATCCCATTCTAATCCTCCCCCAACATCAGCTCCCTTCTAGTTCCAGTCTCACCCAGCATCCATCCCCTTCTAGTCCCTGCATCAGCCCATTTCCAGTCCTAGCCCCCCATCAGCCCATTTCCAGTCCTAGCTCCCCCATCCATTTCCAGTCCAAGTCCCTTCATCAGCTCATTTTCAATCCTAGCCCCCCCATCAGCCCATTTCTAGTCATTTCCTAGCCCCACCATCAGCCCATGTCAAATCATAGCTCCCCTGCACTCAGCCCAATTCCAGTCCAAGCCCCCCCATGAGCCCACTTCCAGTTCTAGCCCCTCCATGAGTCCATTTCAATTCAAGCCCCCACCACAGCCCATTTCCAATCTTAGCTCCCCCCAACAGCCCATTTCCAGTCCTATCCTAGCTGTTCCATCAGCCCATTTTCAGTCCTAGCTCCCTTCCCTCACAGCCCATTTCCATTCCAAGCCCCCTCCCCATCAGCTATTTGCAGTTCAAGCCTCCCCTTCCACTCAGCCCATTTCCAGTCCTAGCAACACCCCAACCCATTACCAGTCCTAGCCCCCCGTCAATCAACTTCCAGTCCTAACCCCCATCACCCCATTTTCAGTTTAAGCCCCCCCTATAACCCATTACCAGTCCTAACCCCCCATCAGCCCATTTCCAGTCAGCCCCCCATAGCCCATTGCCAGTCCTAAACCCCCCCCCATCAGCCCACAGCCCATTACCAGTCCTAACCACATCAGCCCACCTCAAGTCCTAAACCCTCCCCATCAGCCCATTTCCTGTTCTAGCCCCCCCATAACCCATTATCAGTCCTACCCCCCCCATCAGCCCACTACCAGTCTTAACCCCCCTCATAGCCCATTGCCAGCCCTCATCAGCCCACAGCCCATTGCTAGTTTTAACCCCCCCATAGCCCACTGCGTCTTAACCCCCTCCCCAGCCCACTGCCAGTCTTAACCCCTCCAGCCCACTGCCAGTCTTAACCCCCCCTCCCTAGCCCATTGCCAGTCTCAACCCCTCTCCCTCCCTCCCTAGCCCATTGCCAGTCTTAACCTCCCTCCCTCCCTCCCTAGCCCATTGCCAGTCTTAACCTCCCTCCCTCCCTAGCCCATTGCCAGTCTTAACCCCCCTCCCTCCCTCCCTCCCTAGCCCATTGCCAGTCTTAACCCCCTCCCTCCCTCCCTCCCTAGCCCATTGCCAGTCTTAACCCCCCTCCCTCCCTCCCTAGCCCATTGCCAGTCTTAACCCCCCTCCCTCCCTCCCTAGCCCATTGCCAGTCTTAACCCCCATCCCTCCCTAGCCCATTGCCAGTCTTAACCCCCCTCCCTCCCTAGCCCATTGCCAGTCTTAACCCCCCTCCCTCCCTCCCTAGCCCATTGCCAGTCTTAACCTCCCTCCCTAGCCCATTGCCAGTCTTAACCCCCCTCCCTCCCTCCCTAGCCCATTGCCAGTCTTAACCCCCTCCCTCCCGAGCCCATTGCCAGTCTTAACCCCCCTCCCTCCCTAGCCCTTTGCCAGTCTTAACCCCCCTCCCTCCCTAGCCCTTTGCCAGTCCTACCTGCCCCCCCTCGGCTCATGGCAATTAAAAAAAAAAACTGGCCGCTGCCACGGCGGCGGCATGGAGTGTCCCGCGGGGCTCCCTCTGCCCAGCGGGACTCTCCCGGCGCGACTCAGCCCCTCTCTGCCGGCTTGCAGATACGCGAGGGAGGGATACGCGAAGGGAGAGAGTCTCCCTCGCGTCTCTGTTAAGCCCGCAGGGGCAGATGGGAAATTTCCCATCAGCCCCTGCGGGCTTAACAGAGACGCGAGGGAGACTCTCTTTCCCTTCGCGTATCTGCAAGCCTGCAGAGAGGGGCTGAGTCGCGCCGGGAGAGTCCCGCCGGGCAGAGGGAGCCCCGCGGGACACTCCATGCCGCCGCGGCCAGCTTTTTTTTTTTTTTTAATTGCCATGAGCCGGCATATTTCAATTTGCGACCTTCCCGCGTGCCAGCTGCAAGGCCTTCGCGTGCCACAGCTGGCACGCGTGCCATAGGTTCGCCATCGCTGGTCTAAGTTATACATCGAGGTGGATGACACAAAGAGCCTGCAAGTTATATGTCTAACTTAGATGCTTGAAGGGTAATTCTATGACAGGCCACCTATGTGTGAAGGTCAAGCAGCCACCTAGTTTAAGCCTATTTTATAAAGATACATAGGAGCCTATCTGGCTTTATAAAACACTAGGGGCAAAGTGTCAGAAATCCTGCCTATAGGGCATTGAAACTGCAGACATTGGCGTCTGCTCGAGCAGCTGTTATTGTTTGCACATAAAGGGGGTATTTTAGAAGCGCTATTCGTGCTTTGGATATCTGAAAACAGGCATAGAGACGTCTCTACAGCCATTTTAAAGACATCCTGATGCGAGGACATCCAAATCAGAAAGGAGGCATGGTGTAGGCGAGTTGAGGTGTTCCCAGGAACCTGGATGTCCTCGCCCAATTGCAGAAATGCCCTGCATGTCCCGAGCCATGCCCAAGTTTATACCTGCTCCAGGCACGAATCTGATAGGCATCACAAAAGTGCTCGTTTGCCATCCAAACATACGATGAGTAGTAGAAGGAGGTACACCCATATCCCATATATTTTCCATGTTAACAAGGAACACTGACAGGGAATGCGGGCTCTTGTATTCATTTTGCCACACCGATGAACATCCCCCAAAAGCGAACTAGCATGCGATAGACATTCCTGCCCCACTTTTTTGTAGCAGAAACACCAATGTCAACTCTGGCGCAGGGGCATGTACGTTTCTAAAATCAGGCCAAAACATAGACATCTTTTTTCTGCATGTTTTACCCTGGTCATCCCAGATTGCACTAGGACCCCCTTTCTAAATGTACATGAAATGTGGCATGTGTGTTGTATAAACAACACATATAAATCATGGCTCTGCCCACACTCCTCCCCTGAACACACCTACAGTGAGCCACATTAAGGTATGCGCCTTCTTGGCACTGCACATACATTTACACCCACAGCCCCTGCGTAATTTTATAAAGGCCCTTTTATGGGCATAAAAATACCTTTATGTACCAAAAAATCCCTTAGACAATTACCCCCTCAATAGACAGTACCCCTGAATACACATGATTTCAAAGCACCTAAGTCAGAAGTTTCAGATTCTATGATCTCTGTGTGGATGTCCACTGTTAAATGCCTGGGAGGGGCAGGATGGCTGGAGCTGGGGCACTCTCTGTCCCGTATACCATGCGCAAGGAATAGTAGCAGATTCCCTGGGACCGCACTGAATGTTATCACTGGGCGCAAGGCCGGTCCTCCTCTTCCCTCTCTGTATCCACGCAGCATCTTTCCTCCAAAACCTGTCTCAGTCTGGCCTGTCTCCTTCCCTCTCTGTCTCAGTCACACCCTCTCCAGGAACCTCTCCATCTTCCCCTCTGCTCCGCATCCTGAGCTGAAGGCACAGCCACCTGTCTGCCCTTCTTCCCCCCTCCTCCTCCTCCTCCCCTGCCGCAGCTTCCAGTGTGGCGCACAGAGCCGAGCAGCAGCAGCAGCAGCAGAGAAAGGGAAGGAGGAATAAAAGCGGCTGGATTACCTGCAGCCGTCTCCGCTCCACTCTCCTCCCAGCAGGCTGGCGCGCTTCGTGCATGAGAGCTGGAGCGTGCGGCGTCTCCTATGCAAATCAGCGCCTCTCTCCGGGCACAGGCTCCAAGGAGAGCTGCGAAGCCCCGTCCGCAAGGCGAAGGCGCTGCATCCCTGCGCCCCTCTTCGGCAGCCCGGCTCTTTGTGCGTCCTCGCTCTGGCTTACGCGTCGCCTTCCCCGGGCTGCCAAGACGAGAAGCCGGTCGCGCTCCCTCTCCCTGCTTTTGTCATTTATGGTCTCGGCACCTTGCTTCTAACCACACAATGCAACACCCGTTCGGATAGACGTCCATATGCTTCCGGGTCTCGGAGCTGCCAAATCGCTGACGAGGGAGATTTTTTTTTCTGGCTGCAGGGACTTATTCTGGGGACCGTTTGGCACCGGAGCAGGGGGATGCCATTAAGTGCTCTGAAGACGACTTAGACCGGGAAGGGGGGATGCCTGGGGGCGAGAGCTAGCTAAGAGGATGCTGCTGCTGAAGTCTCTGGAGGGAATAATGCAGGGAAGAGAGATTTAAGAGAGCGATGCCGTTGAAGGCTCGGGAGCTGGAAAATAGAAGCAGAAACGTATAAAGGGATGATACCACCGAAGTCCATAGGGGAGACTTAGTTTGTAGTAAACGATGAGGGCAAGTTGCCAAACGATTTCCCCGGCTAAATAATGATTTAGCCGGGTATTAGTAGATATTGCCTGAGTGGATCCAGCTGCAACTGTGCCTAGGATACTACGGCATGCGTGTCTCTAGCGGTTCAACGAGGCATTTCCAGGGAAGTGAGTCAACAGCACACTTGCGTTCGCATTTTTGCATGTACGTGTGCTGTTTGACCCCAGTCAGCCGCCCACGCGAAGGGCAGGGGCAAAATACACAGCTGCTTTGAGCGTAGGGACTTAACCCCATTTTTTATAGGAAACCAATGGTATACAGGTATATGTGCATGAAAGCCTGTTTTACACGCAAGCAAGGGTTTTTATACAACTGCAGAACCACATAAGCACATTAAAAAAGGCGCATGAAAAGAACGTGTCTATTTTTATGGGATCTGCACACGGGTACTCCGGGCCAGGACCGGCGCTATCAATAGGTGAACTAGGCGGTTGTCTAGAGCACCTGATTTTAGAGGGCGGCCCACTGCCGTCCCTCTCAATGACGTGAAACAGTAACAATGACGATAAAATGACAAAGCCGTGCTTGCCAGAGTCTCTGGTCGGCTGCAGCCGGTTCTGCCCCCCCCCCCCCCCATGCAAACAGGAAATGTGCGTCGCAGGGGGCGAGACTGAGAGCAGCAGCGCATAGCGGTTCAGAGGCTGCGGTAAGCGCTGTAGGTCCTGGAGCGGGCAGAGATGGGAGCAGGGGGCAGCAGGAATGAGGGCTCACCTAGGGCACCTCCTATCCATGCACCCGCCCTGTTCTGAGAGCCTCTTTTCTAAAGGTATACAACTACCTATGTGGTCTTTATAAAACAGGTGCTTTTGTGGACTTTCTGCATACGTGCCCTTTTATAAACCTGCACTTGTATTTTTTTTTATTTTTTAAAAAACCTATGTATCATCTCCCCAAATTTCAGCCTGCCGGAGGTCATGTAGGAGAGCAAAATATATAAAATTCAAACTTTGCAATTCTATGGGTTACAGAAAATTGCCCCATTTATTCATATTTTCAAAGGGTGTCCAAACAGGAAAAGATTAAGATAGAGTCCTATTAAATTAAAGTCCAATTCATCCACCATATGTCAGATCACACATTTTTAGAAACCGGAAGGCACACAACCAGTTTTCTTAGTATACCCTTGACAAGTGGGGTGAATGATTTTCTGCAGCACTTTGACTCCGAGCTACAGTTAAGGGAGGCATTCCTGGGGAGCGCAAGCTTTGGGCAGGATCAGCAAATTGCTTGTTAAGATTCAAGTCTGCAAGCGCTATTTTCCTTGCAGAATTTACTTTGCATCCATGGCAAGTTTCAAAGGTGGAGTGTGCGCATGCATTCTCATTGCAAATTGATGCAAAGTCTAAAAATAAGAAATACCTACGGACTCAGGGCCAATGCAAGGGTACTGGTGCCCTAGATAATCCTTTTGACTCATGCCACCCCCTTGTAATATATTTTGAGAGAAAGGAAAAGGAGTTAATGCTTGGACTATAAGTTCTGTTTTGTTGTTTCTGTCATTTGTATTTTTGCTGTTGTTATCAGTGACTCTAAATAAACTCTTTGGTTCAGAACACACACTCTGGCCTGGACTCAGTTGTTTTGAGAAGGGAAAAGACGTGAGTGGAGTTTTAAGTGCCATGGGCCTCCCAGAGTATACAGGTCCCAGTGGCGTACCAAAGGTGGGGCAGTTGGTGAGATTACGAGACTTCAGCTGCATGGGCTGGCCTGGATTGGAGACAGCCCGGCCAGCCACCTGTCTCAAAGGTATGTTTGCTGCACTGCGTCCAAACTGTGGCACTGCAGGTCATGCCATGCTGCAGGGGGCACCAGCCACAAGAAGGGGCACCCACCCCAGGCAGAAAGGCAGCCAGGAATGCCACTGACTGGTCCCATTCAAAAACACCCTAAATTTTCCCAAGAGGTGAGATTGAGACTGCATTGATCTTGATGGTTGCGACCGTTGTCTGCCAGGCAACGGGTGTAGATACCGCAAGGGCTGTACGCTGGCAGATTACAGATGTCTCACAGTATGTCTCACCAGGTTCTTCATCGAAATAATTTAAATCCATTTTTTCAATTGACACAGAAGGTGATTTTCAAACCACTAAATTTTTACCTGCAGTCTTTGCTGCAATTTTCAAAATGCACTTTTGTTTTGAAAACTGCCTAAAATTATTCACTATATTCCCATGAGTGGATGACGGGTGCTGATGGCTCTGTGAAATAGTGGGGGCATTTGTACACAATTGGTGGGAATGCCGCAAAGCTCAGTAGTACTGGAATATGGTATATACGTTTATGAAAACACCAACAGAAAAGGAAATTCCCCCAGGAAATAAAAGTGGCGTTACTAAACCAGCAGCTGCCCCAATTGCAGCCTCATTGAATGCTTATTGAAAAACAGCAGCTTGAGTGGAGCTAGCCGCCGCATGGAGGCAGATAGACGCCCCATCTTTGTAGGTGGTAACTCAGAATAAGAGGCATGTTTATTAAACTGCGCTAATTGTTAATGTAACAGATAGCGCTTGCCAAGCATGCCGTGATAACAGGGCAAATGCAGATAGTGCAGCAATTTTCTATACTACCTGCAGAATGCATGTTAGCTGCATTTGTGGGCAGGGTGGGCGCAGCTGCATATGTGATTACCGCAAGTGCACTCAGCACACTTAATAAACATGCCCCTAGGAATTTCTGATGTTTAATCTGAGGGCCCTAAAGCACAATAAGGTGAAGCAATTTAATAGAATTTTGATCCCCTTTATAAACGAAGGAACAGGGCAAAATATAACTAAAGAGCGCTATGAACATATTCTTTTTTTTTCTTCTTCTTTATGCTATTTTACAATACAACCAAGAATACAATCTTGCAATCTTGTACAGAAAATGGGATATGATTAACAACCTAAATCAAAAAGAAAATATATTTCTAGGAAAAGAAAAATACAATCAATCCCACTCTAGCCCATCACACAAGGGATCCAAGTACAGGAAATCACCCATACCACTACCAAAAGGCTAAATAACAGGCAAAACAACCAGTAACTTATAATTTCACGGTGGATCAGTAGGACGCCACGCCAAGGCTTCCGAACAATGGGAGTTAAGAGAGGTCAACAGTTGGGAGGACTCAAAAAATACATAGGAACAAGCTTGGTATTTAATTAAGCATTTACAGGGATATTTAAGGAAAAAATAGGGCTCCCAACTGCGGTACACCAGGACATAGGAGGTGGAACTCTTGCCTCCTTTTCTGAGTTTCATGAGCAAGATCAGGATACATTCGAACCAATAGTCCTTTAAAACAAACAGTTCTCTTTTTGAAAAAAAATCGTCATTAACCATTATTTAGCTAATAATTTATTTATTTATTTATTTATACATCTCTTCTATACCGCCACTTCCAGCGATCAGTGGCGGTTTACAAGTAAACAAAGTTTAATAATAGAATGCTATTATTTTACATAGAACAGGTTTAGAAACTAATTTACATAGAACAGGTTTAGAACAGGTTTAGAACTATTTTACATAGAACAGGTTTTTACATAGAACAAATTTATAAAAGTAAACATTCAACTATTAAATTGCAACTCAATAATACAATATAATAGAGCTAGAGCGATCAACAGTGCAGCAGGTATAACTTCATCATCCTGGGATTTCTCCAGGATTTCAGTAATATTGTGGATATCAACTTGACCCAACCCTGGGACATCCCTTATCACCACATCTTTCTTAGAAGATGGAAGATAGTAAGCCCTCACTATCGGTGGATGAGATTCAGGAGGAATTCCCAGTATATCAGTCAAATAGCTATGAAGCATGTCTCTAGGAGGTACAAGTGCAGCCCGGGGAAAATTCACCAGCTGCAAATTTGCATCTCTAGTCAAGTTCTCCAAAGTCTCCATAAGAACATAAGATATGCCATACTGGGTCAGACCAAGGTCCATCAAGCCCAGTATCCTGTTTCCAACAGTGGCCAATCTAGGTCATAAGTACCTAGCAGTCTCCCCAAAAGACACAGGTTCCTCAGTGCTTGTATTGGGTCAAGCAGTGATATCCCGGGTCCCTTTTAATAATGGTTTATGGACCTTTCCTCCAGGAACTTGTCCAAACCTTTTTTAAACCCAGCTACACTAGCAGCTTTTACTACATCCTCCGGTAACAAATTCCAGAGTTTGACTACACATTGAGTGAAAATATATTTTCTTTTATTAGTCTTAAATAGTTTACCCTGTAGCTTCATTGCATGTCCCCTAGTCTTTTTATATTCTGATGACGTAAACAAGCGATCTACGTTTACCCTTTCCACTCCATTCATTAATTTATAGACCTCTATCATATCTCCCCTCAGCCGTCTCTTTTCCAGGTTGAAGAGCCCCAATCTTCTTAGCCTCTCTTCATAGGACTATCCATCCATCCCCTTTACCATTTTGGTAGCTCTTCTCTGCACCTTTTCTAATAACGCTATATCCTTTTTAAGATACGGCAACCAGAATTGCACACAATATTCAAGGTGTGGTTGTAACATGGAACGATACAGAGGCATTATAATATCCTTTGTTTTATTTTTCATTCCTTTCCTTATGATACCTAGCATTTTATTTGCTCTCTTTGCTGCCGCTGCACACTGGGTGAAGGGTTTCAACATGTTATCCACGATGACGCCTAAATCTTTTTCCTGGGTAGTGGTTCCCAATGTGGAACCTTGCATCGTGTAACCATAGTTTGGGTTGTTCTTTCCTAGGTGCATAACTTTGCACTTGTCCACATTAAATTTCATCTGCCATTTGGATGCCCAGTCTTCCAATTTATCAAGATCCTCTTGCAATTTTCCACAATCCTCTTGGGTTTTAACAACTTTAAATAGTTTTGTGTCATCTGCAAATTTGATAACCTCACTCGTTATTCCCAGGTCATTTATGAATATGTAAAAAAGCAGCGGACCCAGCACAGATCCCTGGGATATGCCACTATTCACCTTTTTCCATTGGGAAAATTGGCCATTTAGCCCTACCATATGCTTTCTGTCTTTTAACCAGTTCCTGATCCACAATAGTACACTGCCTCCTATTCCATGAATTTTTAGTTTTGCCAAAAGTCTCTGATGAGGGACCTTGTCAAAGGCTTTCTGAAAGTCCAGATACACTATATCAACTGACTCACCTTTGTCTACCTGTTTATTCACACCTTCAAAAAAAATATAACAGATTAGTAAGACAAGATTTTCCTTGTCTAAAGCCATGTTGGCTGTCTCCCATCAAGCCATGACTATCTACATGATGAGTGATTTTGTTCTTTATAATGGTTTCTACCATTTTTCCCGGTACTGACGTCAGGCTCACCGTTATGTAGTTTCCCGGATCATCCCGGGAACCCTTTTTAAAAATTGGCATTACATTGGCAATCCTCTAATCTTCAGGTATTACAGATGATTTTAATAATAGCAGATTACTAATAGCAGGTCTGAATTCTCATATTTCAGTTCTTTCAACACCTTTGGATGTATACCATCTGGTCCAAGTAATTTGCTACTCTTCAGTTTATCAAACTTAGCTTTAATTGAGGAAGACTCCTTAATATGAAAATCAGACCGCTCCTCCAACATAGTAACTTGCGCTTGAACTGTAGCTACAGTATTTTGAAGTAACAGTATCTTAGCTGAAGTTTCCTCAATGGCCTCTGCAAGTTGTTGCACTTTCTGAGACAAGAAAGTCACCTGTGGGAGCAAAGCTGCCCCCAACTGCACTATAGCATTCCAGATCGATTCCAATGTGAAAATCTCAGGACGTTGAAGAGTGAAATCCGAAAGACTCCTCCATTGCCAGAGGACAACCCTTCCACTCTCCCAGCGGCAAAACCCGGCTCTGTAGGACTGCCCGCTCTCCAACTGCCAGCACAGGGTGAGTGCCACAAACCAGTTGATTCAAAGAGAGAGCCTCTCCCTCAACTGGAGATCCCAGGAAAGCCCCTCGGCTGCTGGTAATGCCAACGCTGACAGCATCAGCACGCCGCAGCCCAACCATGGACTCCTAAATGCAAGGTTCCTTCACTGCACACCGCAAAGCAGGGGAGACAGTCACTGCCCAAAGTGAGCTCCAAGCCACCCAACTCTGGAGCCGACACAGCCGGGCTATACTCCCCTGCCTGGACTGGTTGCTGAGCTGGCCGGAAAAGAAAGGCAACAAGTGGCCCGATGGCCTGAGGTAATGGAGTGGAGGTCGAGGGAGGCAGAGAGGGACAACCAGCCCCCTTCCGCTTCCTTCCCATTAGGAAACACCAACAGCTCAAACATGCCTGTAATCCGCCATCTTGGTTCCTTGTTTTGAACATACTCTTTGTTGGCTTGAAATAGGGAGGGGGAGGGGTTGATGATTGGGAAGGAGAGCTAAGGGAACAGGGAATCAAAAGATTAGTTTTAATAGGCTGAAATGTAGCTGCTTATGTTGATGTTATGTGACAAATCATTGTAATGAGGAAACTTGCTGAATGTATGAAACCTACAACACTCCTACAACATTTGAATAAAAAAGTTGTAGTGGGAAAAAAAAACGCCTAAGGAAAAAGAACCCACAGAGATTACACATACTTTTTCTGGGGGTAATTTCATTAAAGGCCACCTATGTCATTTTTTAACAAAGGCTTCCTATTTCTGCCTGTTTTGTAAAGGCAATGTAAATATATAGCCCACCTCTCACCGTGGTGGTGAGGATAGCCTGTAGGTACTACATCAAAGAAAAGACTGGGAAAATGAGACAGATGTGGACAAAGTAGCAATAGATTCCCAGGACAGGGGAGATCTAAGCTGGATTGATAAGAAAATAAAATCACTTGAAACCTAGAAAAATATTCATCTACACTGCTAGTGGTATCCCCACTAGCTGGGGACATTCTCTGGGATAAACCAGATGCTCTCCTCACCAAAGGCCATGTGGGTAGGTGGGGAACAGCAGTTGGGTCTGGCTTTCCTGCCTCCCAAGTATCCATTCTGTTTCAAATCCACTGTGGTGGACTTTGAATGCCAGATGCATACACCTCAGCTAATTCCAGGTGTTCCTTCTCCATTGATATGCTGCTACTGTCCCAGTAGCAATCATTGACTTTTCTTTAAGGTCCTTTGGGTAGGTAAATCTCCTGAGTCTCTGTAGCGTTTTTGGGGTACCTCATGTTGCTTCATTTGTAGTTGTTGACTGCTCTGGGTCACAACTCCAGTTCACTTGACATCACCTCTATAGCACTCAGCAGCTCCTGTTTGCCAGTAACAGGGTCAACTCTCAATGAGGTAGGTTCAGAGGACAATCAACTGGAGCTCAGTAGGGATCCTCACCACTATTCCCTCCAGTAAAATAGATGGTCAGCCAGGTAGTAGATGTTTTCTCACTAGCCTCCTATGCAGGCACCTCTACTTCCATGGGCCTTGTCCCACTCTTTCCACTAGAATTCTTGAACAGTAGTGGGGATCAGTACATGGAGGGGCTTACAGGCAGCTTACTAGCTCCCTCTTTACCCCCTACAAGACTAGTCATAAGTCCCAGCTTCTCTCACCCATGTCCATCAGACTCCAGCTTGCTCTTCATTGGCATGGGAGAGAGGGTTCCTTGTTTCCCTTGAGGGCTCAACTGGCCAGTGCAGTCCAGTGTTGGTGGAAGACTCTCCCTAGTCCAGGGGTCGGCAACCCACGGCTCCGGAGCCGCATGCGGCTCTTTCTCACCTTTGCCGCGGCTCCGGAGCACACTGCCCGCCCGGTGACAGGCAATAGTGTTGTAAAGATGTATTTAAACGTGGCGTTATGGGCTCCCTCCATGTCAGCTCCCTCCCTTCTTCTGCAGCCGCGGCTCCCTGCCTCTTAGGGAACCGCGGCTGTGCTTTTAAAATCATCTCGGAGCCCTTCCTGTCTTGACGGGCTCCGTGCAGCATTGTCCCGCCTCTAAAGGAAGTTTTGGAGGTGGGACAATGCTGCACGGAGCCCGTCAAGACAGGAAGGGCTCCGAGATGATTTTAAAAGCACAGCCGCGGTTCCCTAAGAGGCAGGGAGCCGTGGCTGCAGAAGAAGGGTGGGAGCTGACATGGAGGGAGGGAGCTGAGATGGAGGGAGGGGGCTGACATGGAGGGAGGGAGCAGATATGGATGGATGGAGGGAGGGGGGCTGACATGGAGGGAGGGAGCTGATATGGATGGAGGGAGGGGGGCTGACATGGAGGGATGGAGGAGGCTGACATGGAGGGAGGGAGCTGATATGGATGGAGGGAGGGGGGCTGACATGGAGTGATGGAGGGGGCTGACATGGAGGGAGGGAGCTGATATGGATGGAGGGAGGGGGGCTGACATGGAGGGATGGAGGGGGCTGACATGGAGGGAGGGAGCTGATATGGAGGGAGGGAGGGGGGCTGACATGGAGGGAGGGAAGGGGGGCTGACATGGAGGGATTGGGGAGGCGGGCTGACATGGAGGGAGGGAGCTGATATGGATGGAGGGAGGGAGGGGGCTGACATGGAGGGATGGAGCACTGGTAATGGGGTTGAGGGGACTAGCACTGGAAATGAGCTGATTAGGGGAGGCTAGGACTGGTAATGAGCTGATGGGGGGTAGGACTGGTATTGGGCTGATTAGGGGAGGCTAGCACTGGTAATGGGGTTGAGGGGGGATTAGCACTGGAAGCGAGCTGATTGGGGGGCTTTGACTGGGCATGGGCTGATTGTGGGGAGGGGAGGATAGAGCTGCTGGCCCTGGAAGATAACTGGGGGCTAAGGCTACAAATGGGCTGATATGAAGGGATGGGAGAATGGAACTGGATCTGAGAGGGGCTGCCATGGTATTTGTACTAGAAGGGACTGGTCAGTGGGGAAGGAGGGGGACTGGAAGGGAATGGACACCAGTGGTAGTCATGGGAATGCAAGTTGACATTGGAAGGTACTGGGAGTGAGGACTGGAAAGGGGCTGATATTGGGGAGGGTTACTGGGACTGGAAATAGGCTGATGGAAAGAAGTGAAGAAAACGAAAGAAGAGATAAGAAATGGCAGATGGACCATAGACCACAGAAAGAGAGCTAAGAGAAGACAGGAAAGCAGAAGCCTCAGATCGGGACCAGCATGATCAAAGAATAAATTGGTCAGACAACAAAGGTAGAAAAAATAATTTTATTTCATATTAGTGATTTGACTACAAAATCATCATAATTTTGAAATCAAATATTGTTACTTCTTGTTGTGATATTTTCTGGCGTATTTTTTTTGGTGTGCGAAGGAAGAGGGGTAGTCTTATACGGCGAGTATAGGCCAAACACCTATATTTTAACAGGAAAAGTAGGGGGTCGTATATAGCATTAAGGTAAGAAACAATATATGCAGTGTTAGATTTGTTTTAAATGTCGCAATGGTTTTGCGGCTCCCAGTTTTTTTTTTCCCTTCGGAAACGGGTCCAAGTGGCTCTTTATGTCTTAAAGGTTGCAGACCCCTGCCCTAGTCAGATCCGCTGAAGGCAGTAGCACCAAACATTTCAGTTTCTGTCAATAAAAATGACCATGACATTCATACAATGGAGCCTCACAAAGATGGATGATTGTTAGCACCAACACTGCAGGCATTCCACATTGTCCAAATTATCAAAGCCAATCCAGACCCACTTGAACTTGAGTATGTAGGTGTGATCAAAGGACTCAACTGGAATCTCCTGTATGCACCATCGAGATGGAGTATAATATTACATGAAAAAAAACACTGCTCATTCTCCATCATTGTACTATTCTGGCCAGAAGAATGCTGAGCCGCCATTGTGCAGTTTTTCTTTCTACACAAGATAATGACAATATGATCGGCTTTCCAACTAAAGATGCTGAGTTGCTATTACAATTATACCTCAGGCCAGGTCACTGGAGCACACTCCTAATCATGGCCGGCCCCAGAGTTGGTTCAAGGTGGTGGCGCCCTAAGCAGACCTTAAACTTTACATCCTCCACTGGCTGTCAAAATCTACTGTTTAGTTTTGCTCTCCTGCATCTTAAAAAAAATCTGTTCAGACACTCTAACTCCCACTATGTCCTTGTTCTGGTGCCATGTTATGTAGCCCCAGAAGTGCTACATAAAAGAAAACAACAGGTAAAACGTGACAAGTGAGGACAAGGTAGCAATAAATACCAGGACAGCAAAATTAAGGATCTTGGGGAGATAAAAATCTCAACGTCTAAGCTGAAATGACAAGAAAATAAGAGCACTCAAAACCTGTT
This sequence comes from Ichthyophis bannanicus, assembly GCA_033557465.1. NCBI lineage: Eukaryota > Metazoa > Chordata > Amphibia > Gymnophiona > Ichthyophiidae > Ichthyophis > Ichthyophis bannanicus. Next base: position 80,819,499 of record CM066048.1, read on the forward strand.
AAAATACTAGTCCATATTGCTGGGGGTTGTTCTTTACTAGGTGCATAACTTTACACTTCTCCACATTAATTTTCATCTGCCATTTGGATGTCCAGTCTTCCAATTTATCAAGGTCCTCTTGCAATTTTTCACAATCCTCTTGTGTTTTAACAACTTTGAATAATTTTGTGTCATCTGCAAATTTGATCACTTCACACGTTATTCCCATTTCTAGGTCATTTACAAATATGTTAAAAAGCAGTGGGTTTGTAGGAGCAGTGACTCCATAATCCTCCTTTTTGTAATAAATAGGGAAAGATTTGGATGTCCTCCTACAGACATGTGAAGAATAATTTTATAGCGATGCACCTAGACAGGGAAGGTAGATATGTGCCTTTTTGCCTTTATACAGTAACCTACTTTAAAGTTCCCGCACAACGTTACATCTGCTCAGAGATAGGAGTAACTTTGTGTTTGTTTGTGCTGATAGAAATTGGTGCATATGCATGCATTTCATAAAAATTTGCAGAAGTGCGGATCCTGTTCCCACTCCAGCCATTTGCTGTCCCTGCAAATGCCGACATATGTATTGCATAAGGAGTAAGAACTATGAGAAATACATTTATAAAACATTGTATATTTGTAAAGCTGGTCTTACATGTGGAAAAGGGCTATTTTAAATTGCACGCAGGTACACGTGCTTAAAAATTAGGTGTATGTAAGAGTGCACCTATGTTTACGTGATCTGCACATGGGGGTCTTGGAGACATAGTTTAGATGGAGCTGGTGCAGAGTTGTGCTGTACATATCTTTGCATGTACGACCCATAGAGTGCACACACGAGTTTACAGTTTCTTTGGAGAAGGTGTAGCTTTGTGCAAGAGACTCTGTGCGCTATCATGGCTAGTTCTGTTTTCTAAAGGCACATAGGCTTCAGCAGTGAGCAGAAAGCAGGAGCAAAGATTAAAGGCTGGAGCTGTGAGAAGTGCTGCAGACCGTAGGTACCCAGCCCATAGTGGTAAAAGAAGCCAGAGGGTAAGGTTACCAGATGTCCCTGATTTTGGGGTAGTGTCCCAGACAGTAGGGACTATAATCACTTCCTGTCCCCGATTTCAGTGGGGACAGAGGCAAAGGACATTGCTTCCCCTGCATACCTCCCTAATGATGAAGAATTTTAGAAATATCTAGAATATTCACCTAATAAACTTTGGGCATACATATATGTATGCATGCTTGTAGCTCAAGAAGGGCTGATATTCCCTTTTTTAAACTTTTGAAACTGCTGAATGATACTTAGACTGGTCATTTCAAAATATATGGGGAAAAAAGGCCCAAGGAGGGAGCTCAGCCCTGTCCATGTGTCCCAGACTTGCTCTCTAAAAATCTGGTAACCCCACCAGAGAGAAACCCAGAAGAAGCTGGACGATAGAGAGAGAGAGCGAGACCCCAGAGACAATTTCAGAGGAGAAGCAGCAGCAGAACCACTCAAGAGACCCACAAAGGAGCTGAAAGGGGGCACCCCCCCCCCCCCATGGATTCTAATGGACGCCTTCCAGGAAATGATTAACCCTTTGGGGTGCCCTAAGCAATAACAGGGTAATTTTATAATCCCTTTCACATTTAAAGTGGCGTTTTACATGCTTAAAAGGTCTCTTATAAAATTAGGGCACAGTAGGCATGCTCAGGGATGGAGTTTGGATGGAGCGTAAGTAATTTAAGTGAGTCATTATTTAATTTATTTGACTTACCTCTCTTTCCTTTTCTGCATATATCAAGCAGCCAGCTAAAACCTGTCATTGCTTTCTCTATAACATCACAAAAGCAAATAAACTAAATGTTTACTGAAAAAAAGGGGAAGGGGATATAACCAATATAAAAAATACAGTGTATTTGAGGTCCATTAAACTTACTTTTTAAGAATTTGGGGTAAGCTTTTTTTGTATTTTTGATATTCTCTATAACATCAACATGATTCTTCTCTTCCTTTCTGAACACACTACTGAGTGCGATAGCATTTGCATGTTACTGGGGATCGTCTAGGGAGCCGATTTTATAAAGGTAGATGCGTGTTTAGCAGGTCTTCCAAATCTTGCTCTGTTGCTGCAAATAGGATGACTCTAGGACTCCCACTTCTATTCTAATCCTAGCTAGAAAGTGTGAGGTAATGTGGTCAGGGGTTGTTTCCTCCTGTGATTTAGAGGAAGTATTAAGTGTAAAGGGTCTTCTTCCTTCAGAGGAGTCCATGTGAAAGGAGAAGGGCTGCAGGAGTCCAAGGGGGCTCGGGAGTTACTCTCCAGGGAACATTCTTCCTGATGGCCAGCTAGGACATCCATCAGGAAAAGAAGCTGCCCTAAGCCAGCTAAGCTTGACACAGGAGTGAAGGGCAAGGAGACAGCTGGTGAGACAACAGGAGGTCTCAGCTGGAAGTTCAGCTAAGGCACCACAACCTCAAGCAAGAATGCCAGAGGTGTCAAGATGCATCAGGGTTTTGGTTCCCTCAGGAAAGTGAGCAGGACCCAGGAAGGTGAGGGCTCAGTAAAGTGGTATTAGAGATGAGTCTTCCTGGTGCATCTTGAATGCATGGATAAGGGGAATTCCTATTTTCTCACTCTCTTGGGGAGGAGAGTAAGTTCTCCATTCTTTATCTCCCTCTGGGAGATATATTAAGTGATAGTGGCTTTTTGGATCTCTCTCTTAAAACCAGGGCACTTGACAGTGATCCAAGAATTGTGAGGTGAAAAAGAGTGTTCTTGAAGAGTCCACCTCGTGGAGACTGGGGTGCCCAGCATAGGACCTTGAAGAGCAAAGGAAGAGGGGGAGCTCTAAGAGAGAAGTTCAGTTTACCTATTCACATCTAAGTACTTGAAACACGTTGGTACCAATGATATAGGAAAGTGTGGGAGGGAGGTTCTAGAGGCCAAATTTAGGCTTTTAGGTAGGAAGTTGAAATCCAGAACTTCTAGGGCAGTGATGGCTAACCTTTTTGAGCCCGAGTGCCCAAACTGCCGCACAAAACCAAAGAATTTCCTCAAAGTGCCAGCACGTCAATTAAAGCCTCATTTGCATAAGGTGCCTCATTTGCATAAATATTTGCATAATGTTACCATACACTAACTTTTAGTAAACATGCCTCTTAATGAGTATATGGATAAAGAAAGACTAAAAGGTTTCTACATTACTATAATCCAGTACCAACCGCCAGGCACATTAGGAACTACTACAAACGCTGCCCATTTAGAACCCATAGCAAACCCGCCGTATCCTAACAGCACTACCAGGACTCACAAAGCACCATACCCTAACTATCAAAAGGCAACACTGCAAATATTAAACCAATACATTTCAGAGAACAACAATACATGACCTACTGGGGAAAGAACAAGTGGCAATGTCAAATAGGAATTATATAAACAGAATACCTCAGCTCAGTTACACATGCAGAACAGACCATCACCAAACAAGGAATCACAATTTAGAAACAGGAAGACAATAATTAAACTGGGAACCCCAAAAGCCAAACTTGGAATATACAACAACACTGTAGAAATAAAACTATAAATTAATTTCCTCTTGTACTAAACAAAGCGCAAAATTAATGATGCACATTTCCCAGAGCTGACATATTCCAGTTAATAAATTCAAAATAAAGAGATATTTTTCTACCTTTTGTGCATTTTTTTTCAGTTGCAATTGTTCCAGCCACTTTCTTCTGGTTTCTTCGTGTCTTCTGCTAACTCTCCATCTGCTGTCCATTTGTCCTTTCTTCTGTCTTCTTGGTTTTTTTTTTCCATTCTCTCTCTACATCTGCTTTAACATACTAATCTTTCTCCTTTTGCTCTTTCCTCATTCCTATTTCATCTACTCAAAATTTACCCCTCCATCCTCAATCCCCACTTATTCTCCCAATACCCGGCCAATTGTAGATTTTTTATCCCTCCCACACAAAATATTTTTCCCCTCTCCATTTTACTCTCCCAGCCCCATCCCATTCTAATCCTCCCCCAACACCAGCTCCCTTCTAGTTCCAGCCTCACCCAGCATCCATTCCCTTCTAGTCCCTGCATCAGCCAATTCCAGTCCTAGCAGCCCCCCAACCTATTTCCAGTCCTAGAAACCCCCCAACCCAATACCAGTCCTAGCCCCCCCTCATCAACCCACTTCCAGTCCTAACCCCCCATCACCCCATTTTCAGTTTAAGCCCCCCCTATAACCCATTACCAGTCCTAACCCCCATCAGCCCACTTCCAGTCCTAACCCCCCCCATCAGCCCACTTCCAGTCCTAACCCCATCAACCCATTTCCAGTCAGCCCCCCATAGCCCATTGCCAGTCCTAACCCCCCATCAGCCCACAGTCCATTACCAGTCCTAACCCCATCAGCCCACCTCAAGTCCTAACCCCTCCCCATCAGCCCATTTCCTGTCCTAGCCCCCCCATAGTCCATTATCAGTCCTAACCCCCCCATAGCCCATTACCAGACAGCCCCCATCAGCCAACAGCCCATTACCAGTCTTAACCCCCCCATAGCCCATTGCCAGTCCTAACCCCCCCATCAGCCCACAGCCCATTACAAGTCCTAACCCCAACCGCACACCACAAGTCCTAACCCCACCCCATCAGCCCATTTCCTGTCCTAGCCCCCCCATAGTCCATTATCAGTCCTAACCCCCCATAGCCCATTACCAGACAGCCCCCATCAGCCAACAGCCCATTACCAGTCTTAACCCCCCCATAGCCCATTGCCAGTCCTAACCCCCCCATCAGCCCACAGCCCATTACCAGTCCTAACCCCATCAGCCCACCTCAAGTCCTAACCCCTCCCCATCAGCCCATTTCTTGTCCCAGCCCCCCATAGCCCATTATCAGTCCTAAACCCCCCCATAGCCCATTACCAGTCCTAACCCCATCAGACCACCTCCAGTGTTAACCCCCCATCAGCCCATTTCCAGTCCTAACCCCACCCAAAAGCCCACCTCAAGTCCTAACCCCTCCCCATCAGCCCATTTCCTGTCCTAGCCCCCCATAGCCCATTACCAGTCCTAACCCCACCCAACAGCCCACCTCAAGTCCTAACCCCTCCCCATCAGCCCATTTCCTGTCCTAGCCCCCCATAGCCCATTACCAGTCCTAACCCCACCCAACAGCCCACCTCAAGTCCTAACCCCTCCCCATCAGCCCATTTCCTGTCCTAGCCCCCCATAGCCCATTACCAGTCCTAAGCCCCCATCAACCCACTTCCAGTCCTAATCCCATCAGCCCATATAGACTTAGCTCCCCCATAGCCCATAGCCCCCCCATAGCCCATCACCACTCCTAACCTCCCCCAGCCCATCACCACTCCTAACCCCCCCATCATCCCATTTCCTGTCCTAGCCCCCCATAGCCCAGTACCAGTCCTAGCCCCCCCCAACAGCCCACAGCCATTACCACTCCTAACCCCCCCAGCCCATCACCAGTCCTAACCCCCCAACAGCCCACAGCCATTACCACTCCTAACCCCCCCAGCCCATTACCACTCCTAACCCCCCCAGCCCATCACCACTCCTAACCCATCAGCCCATTTCCTGTCCTAGCCCCCCCCAGCCCATCACCAGTCCTAACCCCCCAACAGCCCACATCAATTACCACACCAAACCCCCCCCAGCCCATCACCAGTCCAAACCCCCCCCCCCAGCCATTACCACTCCTAACCCCCCCCCCCAGCAAAATTTTTTTTACAAAGAAAGCTGTCGCTGCCGGGGCCGGGGCCGCCGCGGCAGAATCGTGTGTGCCGCGGGGCCCCCCGCCCAGCAGAGCCTGCCCTCCGTCCCCGGTATCACCTCTCTCCGCTGCCTCCAGTCACACGCGCCGGCTTTCAGAGCGCGAGGGAAGTTTCTCCCTCGCTGCTCTGTTAAGCCCGCGGGGGCTGATGGGAACTTCCCATCAGCCCCCGCGGGCATAACAGAGCAGCGAGGAAGAAACTCCACTCGCGCTCTGAAAGCAGGCGCGTTTGACTAGAGACAGCTGAGAGAAGGTGATACCGGGGACGGAGGGCAGGCTCTGCTGGGCGGGGGGGCCCCGTGGCACACTCGATTCTGCCGCGGCGGCCCCGGCCCCGGCAGCGGCAGCTTTTTATTTTTATTTTTTTTAATGCCGCATATTTTGATTGCGGACCTTCCCGCGTGCCAGCTGCAAGGCCTTCGCGTGCCATAGGTTCGCCATCGCTGTTCTAGGGTAACATTCTCTGAAATGCTTCCCGTTCCACGCATAAGACCTAAAAGGCAGGCAGAGCCCAGAGTCTCTATGCATGGATGAGACAATGGTGCAAGGAAGAGGGGTTTGGATTTGCTAGGAAATAGGCAACATTCTGGGGAAGGGAGGGGCTTTTCTGAAAGGATGGCCTCCACCTTAACTAGGATGGAACCAGGCTGCTGGCATTAACCTTTAAAAAGGAGATAGAGCAGCTTTTAAACTAGACAATAGGGGAAAGCTGACAGTCGCCCAAGAGCACATGGTTTGGAAGGATGTATCCTTGAAGGATACTAGCAAAAGAGGGAAGTAAGGGCATCCTGAGGTTCCAAGATAAAAGTATCCCAGATGCCCTTGAGCTGAAAGATTCCAAATTACCTCTGTCAAATGATAACCAGATTAATATGAATAAAATACAACCTCTAAAATGCCTGTATGCAAATGCTAGAAGTCTAAAAAATAAGATGGGAGAGTGAGAATATATACTGTAGCACTAAATTAAAGGTTAGCTATGATTGGCATCTCAGAGACCTGGTGGAAGGAGGCTAACCAGTGGGACACTGTGATACCTGGGTACAAACTATATCACAATGATAGGGTAGATCAAATTGATGGAGGAGTTGCGCTCTATATTAGAGAGGGCATTGAGTCACACAGGATTAAAGTTTGGCAGGAAACACAATACACTGTAAAGTCTCTATGGATCAAAATTCCATGTAAAAAGGGAAGGCGATGGCAGTGGGGGTGTACTACCGGCCGCCTGGCCAGAATGGATAATAAAATGCTAAAAGAAATCCGGGAATCTAGCAAAAGTTACAACACAGTAATGATGGGTGATTTCAATTATCCTGGAATTAACTGGGCCAGTGTCACAGCAGGACATGCTAGGGAGATAAAGTTTCAATAAATGACTGCTTCTTGGAGGAGCTAGTTCATGAACTGATAAGAAGGGAAGCCATTTTGGACCTAGTCCTTAGTGGAACACAGAATCTAGTGCAAGAGATAAAGGTGTTGTGGTCACTTGGCAACAGTGATCATAGCATGATCACATTTGATTTAATAAATGGAGGAAGGACAGCAAGGAAATTCACAGTAATATCTTTAAACATTCAAAAGGGATACTATGATAAAATGAGGAAAATAGTTAAGAAAAAACTAAAAGGAACAGCTGCAAAGGTTAAAAATTTACATCAAGCATGGGTGTTGTTTAAAATACTATATTGGAAGCCCAGACCAGATGTATTCCATGCTTTAAGAAAAGTGGAAGGAAGGCCAAAAAACTGCCAGCATGGTTTAAAGGTAAGGTCAGAGAGGCTGTTGTAGACAAAAAAGCATCTTTCAGGAAACGGAAAAAGGAACCAAATGACAAAAACAGTAAACATAAGCACTGGCAAGTTAAATGCAAGGCATTGATAAGGCAGGCAAAGAAATTTTTTGAAAAAAAAAGCTTGCCATGGAAGCAAAAATGCATAATAAAAACTTTTTCATGTACATCATGTAAAAAAAACATCGAAAGAGTCAGTTGGACCGTTGGATGACAGAGGGGTAAAAGGGGCGCTAAGAGAGGACAAGGCCATAGCGGAGAGACTGAATGAATTTTGTTATTCAGTCTTTACTGAAGATGATGTAGGGAAGTTACCCGTGCCTGAAATGGTATTCAAAGGTGATGTATCAGAAGAATTGAAAGAAATTTTGTTAAACCGCATTCACACAACCATTCACAAACATTACCAAAATAATATAGTTTGTATTGATCAAATAAAGAATCCAGTACGATCAGTAAGATCTGTATGCTTCCAGTAATGTTTTGTGAATGGTTGTGTGAAAGCGGTAGTTAGTACTTCGTGCAGCTGCGGGAGTGATTGGTTTTTAGAGCTTTGACATAGAGGGGGTTTCCTGGTGGGCAGGAAACCCCCCCATGTTTAAGAAGTGCTCAGCCGTGGCGTCTTTTGCTTTTGTGTGATCCAGTTTGGGTAACTCCTGGGCATATGCACTTGGATTCTGGCTTTAAATTGTGAGTATGGCTGTGCATGTAGGGCTGGGTATGCTGTACAGTTTCTGGTTTGGTATGGTTAGCTTTTGCAAGTGGGATATCAATCTTTTGTTTGGCATTCTTTTGGACTGCTTAGTTTTGTGAGCGCGGTTTGACTCCCTGAAGCAGCCTCGGCGAAATGTCCGGAATTGAAGTTTGACCTTCCGTCATTCAGTTTCTGAAGCTAAGTGCTGTGTGGTTATTTTTGTCTGCATCGGAGTTTGTTAAGTTTTATGAAGAATTTTAAGGATGTATTTAATTTTTTGTGCAGGTTTCTAGAGGTGTTTTATGACCTATGATGTTATGGGTGCACTGTGAACTGCGTTGAGCCAGTTACGGCTATTGCAGAGAGACAGTTTGAATTTATACCTGTTAGAGCCATTGAGTTGGCTTCTGTGATACCCTAAGGTCTTTTTCCTCCAGTCTTTACATATATTTGTCTGCTTGGGTTCCACCTGCAGCAAGCTTTTCTGTTGGTATATTTAGTAGATCCTGTGTTTTTGGGGTTAGTGTTGTTTTACAACAGGTTCCTGAGAAGCAATTTTTTGAGTTGGAAGATGTCATATTTTCAGGCCATAAAAATGTCCTTATTTTACAACATCATAGGTCAATCCCTCTGTTCAATCCACTAGCTTATCAAAACATCGCATTACAGGGAGAGTGTTATCTGATGCTGCAAAAACCGCCCGGAATAACTGGTGTGATCGCAAGACAAGCATTCTTTTGGACAACAGTTACCATCTTACCACTTGCTGCGTCACCCTTACGTCACCAGGAAGAGTTTAAAGCATGGCCCTGTTGAAGTGCCCTTTGGAGAGGGTTACCTGACGCTGCAGAAACTGCCCAGAATAACTGGTGTGCTCGCAGGACAGACATTCTTTTAGACAACAGTTACCACCTTACCAGCTTGCCGCGTCACCCTTACGTCACCAGGAAGGTTTTAAAGCACAGTCCTGTTGAAGCGCCCTTTGGAGAAGGTTACCTGACGCTGCAGAAACTGCCCAGAAAAACTGGTGTGCTCGCAGGACAGGCATTCTTTTGGACAACAGTTGCCACTTACATCACCAGGAGGGGTTTAAAGCGCAGTTTTGAGACACAGCCATGGGCATGTCCTGTCCATTTGGAGCCCCTTCAGATCATGGAAGAGCATTAGAGAGGATTTGGCTGAGGTATGGGCAAGCGCAAAAAGAAGATTAACAGCGTGAGTATAATGAATCCATCTAAGACTGTGAAGGCCTCGGGCCCTATGAACAAGCATGTATTGTCGGTCCCTAGAGACCCTGAAGGTGTGTCCTTGTCCTCTGATTTAGCAGGGGGTGATATCTTTACCCTGCTATCCAATACTGGACCTGCAGGCCTGCTGACCTCCTTACCTGTTTCAGTTGGGGTGTCATGGCCCAGTGCAATAACTGAGAAGGGTTATCCTGGTAGCTTGAATGAGCTAGTTGGAAAGGTTCCTCTCCCACGGATCATTCAGGCCCTTAATTCTTCATAGGCCCCGTTAGCCTCTGCGGCTATGGGGGAATATTCGCAGGATGTTTCCCCGAGGGATATTTGGACTTTACTTACCCGGATGGACACTTAATTGCTTTCTATGGTTTCCCAGTTCACTACTTTTACTCAAGAGACAATAGATAAGCTCGTTCAGCATGATAAGTGTATGGTGTTCTTTGAGTCTCATTGTTCAAAAATTGAGGCCCACGTTTCCACTGTACTATAAAGGATAGTTTCCTATTTCATCGACAGTAGGAGATGTTAGAAAATGTTGCTAGAGCAAAGAATCTTAGGTGCCTTAATTTTCCAAAACGCATTACTTGTCTCCAGTTATTCTCTTTCAAAAGTCTTTGAAAGAAGTTTTGGGCTTGTGATGAGGAAGCTCCTCAAGAGGCAATGGAGATAGCTGGAAATCCTGTGGAGAAAGGTAGTACTGCATTGAGAAGCAGGATTTTCACTTCAAAAGGAAAAAAAACTCAGCTGATCTAAAACCACACCTCACCTTAGGGGAGGAGACAGGTCTGGTCACTGATTGGGCAAGCCCAAGCAGAAGGCGGGCAGTGCAACGTAGGGAGAGCTTGTTAAATACGCAAGCAGTTAGAACACAGTCAGAGTGGTTAGGAGAATCACTGGAATTAGGAGAACCTGGAGAGTTACTGAGAGACTCAGAAGCACAGAGAGACCTGGAACTACAGGAAGAGCTACCTGAGAACCAAGCAGGACCTTTGAGCAGTAATCAGTGGTCTAAGGATCCACCCTGGAGACACTCTCTTTATAAGGTACATCCTGGGGTTAAAGGAGCTAGCAGGTTTGATACCTGGACCAAAGGGAGCTGGAAACACAGTACTAAAACTCAAAGCAACAACAGACAGAAGTACGGAGGAATTGTTCAGCCTCATATTCACTTGCAAAGCACATGGACTAATGATAAGCCAGCTGGAGCACAAATCCTGAAAGCCAGTAGAAGGAAAAGTGCTAATGCTTATTTGGAGGACTTGAGCCAAGGTAAAGCTGACATTTCTTATTATGATTGCTTGTTCAGAAAGTCTCCAGAACGTGTTAAACTTCTAAAGACAAACCCAACACTTGCTCTTAAGGATAAGTGGGGGAGGGGTTTTACCCACGCGGAGAACTGTTGCTTTGATAAGAACAGCATAGCTAATTACCAGGAGCTGGGAGCCTTAAACAAACGTTTGCCTGAAGAGGAAGAAAGATATCAGCTTGGGGAAGAGCATAAGCAGGCTGAATTACTTCTGGCACAGTTTAAGGAGTTCCTAGAGAAAAAGGCAGCCTCTGCTATTAATCCTATACAGCATGCCAATAGCTGTGAGGAAGAAATGCAGTTAGATAATTATTTGCCTTCAACAGAACAGGATCTAGCCATGGATTGCTCTACATGTATTATTGAAGATAGCCATGATAAAGAGTTTTAAAACTACATGAAAAGAATATAGTAGAAAGATTACTTTACCTGTTTCTCTTGTGAAAAGCTTATGAAGGTAATAAGTGTAATCACATGCTGGAGCTGAGAAGCCGTGCCGTTGAAAGGACATTGCTTTCTGTTCATTGAAGAATCACATGATTGCCTAAATGTGAGTCTGAGAAGGAATTGTGAATAAGCTGAATGAAAGCTGCCTCAGCACTGCAACTTCTGTATATTTGGTTTTCCCATCTTTTGTTGAATGTGCATTATTCTTCTTTTGCGTCTGAAAGCACTGAGCTTCAATGCGTTGGAAATAAACCCTCTTAAAAGAAATTTTCTTTGCCTGCCTTTGTCTGCTCAAGCTACAACTACAACCTCAATCCTTCAGGAGGCCCAGTAACTACATTTCCCAGAATCCCTGGGGGCCAAATGTTAGTGCTCTACCCCTGAAGGGCATCAAAGGCCCCTCCTACCTGGAAACCCTCAAGGCCCAGGTAGTAAGGGGGTGGCAGGCTACCAGGATTCTACTACTCTTACCTTTAATAATATATATTATCTTCCTCGAGATAAGAAAGGTACTAAAGGGAAAGAAGTAGGGTATGACTCCCTGGTTCCAGTGGATGCCTTGAATATTTCAGAGTTTACTGAATCGTCTCTAGACGAGATACCTACTAGGGCAACTCTACTGGTTTCTTTTCATACTGAAATTGATAAAAACCTAGTATTGAAACTGTTTTTTTTCAGAAAAAAATGAGTTATTTTGTGGACAAAAGATAAATGTTTCCAGGCAGACATAGGAGCGGCGCAAGGCTTTTTTAGCCTTGAAACCTCGTGTTCTTGAAGTGGGGGCTACTTTCTTTTTAAAATTCCTCTGTAAATGCCTGGTCACATCTGGAAAGGAATCTTTTTTTGAATCTTTGCAAATGGAAGATTTTTTTAAAGTCTTGTCTGAATTCATAACAATGTAGAGGCATGGGGTAATGGTATTTGTTGGATTGCTTAGTATGATTGGGATAAAGGATATACTGGGCTATTACTGCCGAGATAATTTTGTGTTATTGATTTACAGTTTTATATCTTTTAATTTTGGTACCACTCTTATGAATTGTGGACGTGCATGATTTGGAGATATATCTACATTAAATTTGTTTTGTATTTTTGCCTTGCAATCTTTACTATTCTTGTAATAGTACTTATGGAAATAATAATAAAAAAATTGCGTACAAATAAATATGCACTTATCTCTGCATTAAATGTGTCCTGTTGCCCCCAACGCCATCAACATTTCACCAATTGCTTCATCAGAAGGCACAATTAGGACTTCTATTGCAGAGACGACACCGCTTCCATTGCCTCTCTCTGCTATGGGGGCTACCAGTTCTCCCATACACCTCAATCTACTGGTCGCGGTGGTGGTGTTGGCCTCCTACTCTCTCCCTCCTGCCAATTCCAACCCCTCCTGCCACCCCAATCACACTCCCCCTTCTCCTTCGAAGTCCACTCCATTCGCCTCCTCTCACCACTTCCCCTCCGAATAGCTGTTATTTATCGCCCCCCGGACAAATCCAAATCAACCTTCCTCACCGACTTCGACTCCTGGCTCTCTGCCTTTATGGATCCCTCCTCCCCCACTCTTATTCTTGGCGATTTCAACATTTACATCGACAACCCCTCCGACCCCCATGCCTCAAAGTTCCTCGCTCTTACCTCCTCATTCAACCTCCAACTTTGCTCCACTGCCCCCACACATCTACACGGCCACTGCCTTGACCTAATACTCTTCTCTAATTCCTCTCCTTCAAACTTCCGCAAATCAATCCTTCCCTCATCTGACCATCACCTCTTAACATTTACTCTTCAGCTTCTGCCATCCCAACCTCGTCCTGTCTCCTCCGACCTATTTAGAAACCTTCATAATATTGATCCCCTGACTCTCTCCTCCACCATCGCTCCATCTCTTTCCTCCATTTTATCCTCCACGTCCGTCGACGAGGCATTATCTTCATACAATGCTACATTATCCTCAGCCCTTGACACTCTTGCCGCTCCCACCCCACGTCCTGTCAAACGATCTACTCCTCAACCCTGGCTTTCACCCACAATCCATTACCTATGCATCTGCGCTCATTCTGCCGAACGAGCTTGGTCCAAATCCCGCTCCCCGGAAGACCTTCTACACTTCAAATTCATGCTTGGCTCCTTCCAGTCAGCCTTGGCACTCGCCAAACAAGATTACTACATCCATCTGACTAACTCCCTTGCCTCTGATCCTCGCCGTCTCTTTAATACCCTCAAGTCTCTCCTCAAGGTCCCCCCGCCCCCGATCCCGCCCTCCCTTTCTGCCCAAATCCTAGCCGACTACTTCCACGACAAAATCCACAAGATTACCCTCCAATTCCCTACCCCCCATCTCCTCTCCGAGTCCCCTCCCCCATCCATATGCCCTCTGACACACTCTCCTCCTTCCCCCTGATCTCTGAGGAAGAAACCACACTCTTTCTGTCCTCCTCCAAACCCACCACCTGTTCATCTGACCCTATCCCCACCCATCTCCTATGTTCCATCCCCCTTACCATTGTCCCCTCCATCACTCATATCCTCAACCTTTCACTCTCCACTGCAACTGTCCCCGCTGACTTCAAACATGCTGTTGTCACACCCCTCCTCAAGAAACCCTCACTTGATCCCACATGCTCCTCTAACTATTGACCCATCTCTCTCCTTCCCTTCATATCCAAACTATTAGAATGAAGTCCACCGTCGCTGCTTCGACTTCCTCACCTCCCAGGCCCTCCTGGACCCACTTCAATCTGGCTTCCGTCCCCTACATTCCACTGAAACGGCACTCACAAAAGTCACAAATGACCTGTTCCTGGCTAAATCCAAGGGCCTCTATTCTATCCTCATCCTTCTTGACTTTTCTGCTGCCTTTGATACCGTTGACCACGACCTTCTCCTCATCACCCTCTCCTCGCTTGGCTTCAAGGACTCTGTACTATCCTGGTTCTCCTCCTACCTTTCCCATCGCTCATTCAGTGTATGCTCTGGTGGCTCCTCCTCCTCCCCTATCCCGCTCCATGTAGGTGTACCCCAAGATCTGTCTTGGGCCCCCTCCTCTTCTCTCTCTATACCCAAGGCCTTGGCGCACTTATCTCCTTCCATGGCTTTCAGTACCATCTCTATGCTGATGACTCCCAAATCTACCTCTCTACACCTAATATTTCTCCGGCAACCCAGTCCAAGATCTCCGCCTGTCTTTCGGAAATCACTTCCTGGATTTCTCATCGCCGATTAAAATTGAACATGGCCAAGACTGAACTCCTTGTCTTTCCACCTAACTCCTTCCCCCTACTTCCCCCCTCTCAATCCACGTGGATGGATCTACTATCCTTCCTGTCCCCTCGGCCCGTAATCTAGGGGTTATCTTTGACACCTCTCTCTCCTTCTCCGCTCATATCCAGCTTGTAGCCAAGACCTGCCGCTTCTTTCTCTACAACATCAGCAAAATCCGCCCCTTCCTCTCTGAACACACTACCAAAACGCTTATCCACTCCTTAATCTCCTCTTGCCTCGATTACTGCAACTTCTCCTCGCTGGTCTTCCCGTGAGCCACCTCCTTTCCCTCCAATCTATACAAAATCACGCTGTTCGACTAATCTTCTGCCAGCCTCGCCATGCCCACATTACTCCTCTTCTCAAGTCGCTTCATTGGCTCCCTGTCCAGTTCCACATCCAATTCAAGCTTGTCCTGCTGACCTATAAATGCATTCACTCTATGGCCCCTCACTACCTCTTGTCCCTTATCTCTCCCTATGTCCCCTCTCAAAATTTGCGCTCCGCTAACAAATTACTCCTATCAATGCCTTTCACCCGCACCGCGAACTCCCGACTGCGCTCCTTTCACCTTGCTGCACCTTACGCCTGGAACAGCCTACCTGCGTCTGTGCGCCAGGCATCCTCCCTGGCCCTCTTCAAATCCAGGTTGAAGACTCACCTCTTCACCATTGCATTCAGATCCTGACTCCTTCCTCATCTTACCCTAACCCCCGTCAACGTTTTTGACCTAACTACAGACCAAACTGTACCACACCGTACCTTACGCAGTACTGACTAATGCTCTGTACTATTCTAACTAGATTGTAAGCTCTGATGAGCATGACTCTGATGGGCAGGGACTATCTCTTGTATATTGGCTACCTCTTGTAGGTTACTGTGCAGCACTGCGTGCGTGGCGCTTTATAAGTGCTAAATAGTAGTAGTAGTAGAGTAAATTATCAATAATTAGCTTCTATAAACATTGCATACAAACTATATGTGTGGCAATACTCCTTCAAACACTTATTCATATGATAAAAAAAGCTATTGGGTGATGACATTATGGCCACCTAATGTCTATAGTTATAAAACCACATCAATCATATAGAGATTCACAATTAAGAAAATATCAAGGGATCGTAGAAAACTGGAGCCCCCAAACCATTTGAGCTAACATGGAGATCGAACCACCAAGTTGACAAAACTTGTCCAGTAATTCATTTATAGGCTTGCAAAGAGAACAGCGTTATCGCTGTACAACCGATGCAATATTAAACAAAATTATCACATCATATTTAACCATCGGTACTTACCCTATCCAGTACCCTAACAGATTCTCGAAAGTACAACCAAAAACAAGGCCATCGAGAGGCTACAAAGACTAGTGCTCAACTTTCTCCTGCTACTAACACGACCTCACATGGGTGTGCGCTTATAACGCGTCATCTCTCGTGTCCCCAATGTATTAAAAAAACCAAAGGAGCAATCTCGATTCACAATTATGAAAGTTTGATCCAATCACTGCATTGCATTCAAGATGGTTTACATGAATGCACACTCATGGCAATGTCCTATTATTCAAACCACGGGAACCAATCCAGAGTTACAAACAATTCAAAAATTGTCCAGTTCCTACATAGCGTTCTGGGTCAACTCCCAGAAAAAGCACAGCCCCCACCACAGCAACAATGCAGACCATGGACTCAGTCCCAAAAAGCACAATTGGATCTGTAGTTGTTAACTTACCACATAAAAACCTGTCTCCATTACAGGAGGCAGCTGTGGGCAGAGGCCTTTCATCTGTACCTTTCATCTTTAGGGTTGAATTTGAAAGATTTATTAATATTAAGGCATTTTTTTGGATCACAAGATAGGGGTTCGGTGTTAGGGCCTTCTGGCGTGGATGAGGAAAATAGAATTTAATTATCACTGAAGTCTTCCTGGATCCTCCCTGGGTTCACCTCACCCCGCTGTTATGACTTTTAAAGAATTGGTCCTCAGAGATGTGAGTAAATTTGAAGAAAATAAATGTAGGTTAGTAGCCCATAGATTAAAAAGAGTTTAAAAAATGGCCCTGATGTAGCTACAATCAGACGTGGATCTGGTGTTTAAAAGGGCTAACAAAGGAGGGACAATTGTAGTGATGCAGGCAAATGATTATAGAGCAGAAGGTCAGTGGCAATTAGCTGATAATTTTATTTATTTTTATTTTATTTATTTATTTAACAGGTTTTTTTTTTATACTGCCCTATCATAGGATTCAGAGCGGTTTACATATAACATGAACCAAGATGTTTACATAGAATAAGGGTGCTAAACTTGGATGACTATATGGGGTTACAGATAACATTAATGTAGCAAATGGTATATACAAAGCAATTAGTTATTATGAGGGGTGGGTTGAAGGATACATAGGCTGAGGAAAGTCCATATCAGTGGACTGTGTAAGATGGGAGCATCTTGGGAGGGGTAGGGACTTGGGATGGGTAATGTGTCTGAGTGGGAGAGAAGTTGGTTTGGGCTGGGAAAGACTGCCAGGGAAGCCAGATGATTGGAGAGGACATGGGTCCGCAGTATGTAATACTTAGGTATGTACATGGTATTCATGGGGTGTTCCCATAATATTCTGTAAAGAGAAAAGTTTGTAATGCTTTTCTGTAGTCCAATAAGTCCCCAATGGTTCTTATTGAGTTGATAATATCACGTATGGACAGTTGCTAAACAATCCGATTAATGAATTGCAAATGAGAGTTAAGGAAGTGGCATCCAAGGGCCTGGCAAATAAATTATTAAGTTAAAAAGAATATCAGTAACTGAATCCCATAGTTCCATTGGTCCCAGTTTTATACATATTGCCTAAAATCCACAAGAGATTAACCAATCCTCCTTACCGCCTGACCGTATTGGCACGTGGCTCTTTACTCAAGCCAGTCCCCACATTCATTGATTCTTTTTTGCGCCCTTTACTAATTAACATTCCTTTATATATTAAAGATACCACTTATTTCCTTAATCTATTGCCTGATTTTGAGAACACCTGCACATTCCCAAGTCAGTGCTCTAACCATTAGGCTGCTCCTCCACTGCTAACCGCGTTAATCCCTTTGAATATGCCCCTCTCTGTGTACTAGAAAGGTTGCTTGTTTAAAATGGATATACTCATCTGAGCATAGGGAGTACGCCTGAAAAAAAGGTTAGGAGAATGCTCTAAAACTTCAAAGGATACATACTGGAGGTTCTTGCATTCTTATATGCTTTATGATTCTGGAACACTTGAACAAATGTATTGTTAAGTTGTTATTGTTGTAATTGGTCGAAACCTTTGATATTTTAATCATTTGTTGTACTAAGACTATATTCAAAATAAATACTGTTCTATGCATTTCCTGAACAACTTGTCTGTAGTTTCAGTATAGAGATGCTTCATCCAGTCTCACATCCTAATCCATTCCTATCGTAACGTCATACGGATGCACCATTTTTAATTACATTTAAAATTTTGCATTCCTTTTTCTTCTTATGGTCTGGGCCATCTTAGAATATAATAAGAGGAGGGCAGTGTTTTTAAAGAGGGGGCCTGGGTATGGGAAGTCTCTCATCTGAGGTAACACTATTTGGACATATGCTACAAAAAGGGTTAAACGTAAGACAGAGACTTTTCCTTCACCATGGCTTCACCACCTCTACCACTAAGAGACCCTTAGCTGAGGTGCAAAGGACAAGACATCCTGGTACATTTCAAACATCCAGACCAAGTGCGATTTTGAGCTTTTTCCTGGAAAAGTATATCCAAATTTGCAGTCTCAGGGAAGATATTTAATTTTCTTATTTTTTGTGTCTCTTCCTAGAAGGCATTTTTCAAAAGGAGCTTTTGGGGATATTTAGTATAACCAGTGCATTGTTCCTAGGTGC
This sequence comes from Ichthyophis bannanicus, assembly GCA_033557465.1. Lineage (NCBI taxonomy): Eukaryota > Metazoa > Chordata > Amphibia > Gymnophiona > Ichthyophiidae > Ichthyophis > Ichthyophis bannanicus. The sequence goes on from CM066048.1 coordinate 80,837,881, forward strand.
CGGTACTCATATGCAGGGTTCTTCCAGTAATACATGAAGACCATAGGACAATTTTAGCAAGCAATAAAAAAGATGCCGGTACGCCGTACTATCGCGTACTCAAAAAAAGCTCTGGGTATGACCATCCAGATGCATGAGATATTGTTGGTATCTGCCTGAGCTACTAAAGATTTTGTGCAAGTATTTATCAGATGCACTGAGAGCGTGAAGATGTATTTATTTATGTATTTAATTGAACTTATATACCGCCTTTCGGAAATCAAAGCGGTTTACAGCAAAACTTGAAAACAAAGTGAAATACAGTTAACAATTAAAATATTAAAGTATAACTATAAATAAAAACAGAGAGCTTTAAATACAAATATAATATATAGCGATCTTAAAATTAATACAAAACTGGGAAAATAAATTAATTAAATTATTAAAGGTACATTTAAGAAATTGAATCATCATAATGTTCATTAAATAAGATGAGGGGAGGTCCTACACAGGAGCCTGGAAGAGAAACTCAAAAGACTTGGACAAAGTGCTTTGAGCTGTGAACTCTTGAAATTTTTTGCATTTTTTATTTTACCCTAATTATTGACTTTTAAATACTTATTTTGGAAGAATCATCAGCAAAGGTGTTTTATTTAAGATTTCTCCTGATGTCCACTTGGGTTTGTCCAAGGTTTTGAATGGCTATTTCACTTGTGTACCTCATTGAAGGCCTTGAGGCTTTAGCCTCCCCCATTGTACCGATACCCTTAACTCTTTCTGCATTGATGATTTTTCAATTTTCCTCCATATTTTCAAATATGCTAGAGTTTACCAACTTTTATGTAGGGTCTCTGGGACTACCTCCCCCCCAAGTGAGAGGTGGATGACATGTACAAACACCAAAGTTAAATACCCTGCAAGATTTTCCATAGCAGCATACAATTCTGCACAAATAATTCAGAGAGCGCAGGACTTAAATGAAATAGGTTTAAAGCCAAATATATCATTCTGACATTCAAATGATTTATTTTCCCTGGATCTCCATTCTACCAACTTAAATTTCTTACCCCTGTTAACAGTTAAAATTCTTTATGGCAGTGTTATGATGACACGGTAACATTTATTCAATTATAATCTGCTATAGCCGATCTCTCACTAAGGGGGTGAGGGTAGCCCCGGAGGCATTACACAAAAGAAAAGTTAGAGGTGCCTGTCTCTTTAAATAGGGAGAAAAAATGAAAAAAACGAGCTGTCACTGAAGATCTGGGCTCAGTGGCACTAACCGCGTAAGTGCCAACATGTACCCACTTAGCATGATTTCCAGCCGGCCCTTGTCTGGATAGCAACTTAGGCCTGCTTTTCATGCAGCCTAAGTTGTCTTGACAGTGGTCACTGAAAATAGCACTAACTGGTTAAATATTGGCACTTATCAGGTTAGCGCCGGCACCGACCCCGCTCCGCACATGGATTGCCTCTGCACTAACCAGTGTTGGGATGGTCTATGGTGATATTCAGTAGCACCATCCTGCTAGTGCCGCTGAATGTCATCGTCTGCCCCCTTAGCCACCCTGCCTCTCATTGACTCGCCAGCTAAGGGCTTTCAATATTGGCCTCTTATAGCTTAAATCATTGAACTTGAGTTTATGAAAGATAGTAGAAACTGGGGAATAGTCAGTGGTGATACTGGGTCAAAAATTCAAAGGAGCAGTACAGTGTAGAGGGTGAGGTACATCTGTCCATGAAAGAAGAGCAGGACCTGGGTGTAATTGTGTCCGATGATCTTAAAGTAGCTAAACAGGTAGAAAAAGCGACTGCGAAAGCCAGAAAGGTGGTTGGTTGTACAGGAAGAGAAATGGCAAGCAGGAAAAAGGAGGTGATGGTGCCTCTGTGTAAATCTATGGTGCACCTCGTTTGGAGTATTGTGTGCAATTCTGGAGACCTTAACTTCAAAAGGATATAAATAGGTTGGAGTCTGTGCAGAGACTGGCTACTAAAATGGTTAGTGGTCTTCGTTAAGACTTAAAGATCTTAATATGTATGTATGTATTTATTTATTTATTTAACATTTTTTATATACTGCCTTTCAGATTCTCAAGGCGGTTTATAGAGAACATAACTTTGCTTACATGGAACTTTTCGGAACTATTTACAATGTCCATTATCAACAGTGTATACAGATAACCGATAACATTTTAACTATTTACACGGGAGCTTAAGCTCAACAGGGGCTTAGGATTTTACCAGTTGTCTTTATGCTGCAATAGCCGGTGCAATTACTTGAGTAGTATGGTATTGAAGTGCTCAGATAACAGATGTGTTTTTAAGTATTTCCTGAAATCTGCAATGTCATTGGTTGCTCTGAGCTGGTGTGGAAGGGAGTTCCATAGGGATCGTAGGTAGAGTTCAAACACTCTATGTACTGCATTTCTGGGAGGTGCCCGTAGGTATCATTGAGGTTGTAAGGAAGTTTTGGTGCTGTGTCCTCCTTGATCTGTTGTCTGGGGCTCTTCTGATTAGGTTTTCTAAGCAGCTGGCAGATTCGTTGTGCAGAATTTTGAATGCCATTATTATTGCCTTATTTTATACGTGAACTTATGAGAAGCCAATGGAGAGATTTAAGTATGGGGGTGATGTAGGTGTGTTTATTAGTTCTGGTGATTAGTCGTGCTGCTGCGTTTTTGTGCCAGTTGTAAGGCATGGATTGAGCATTTGGGTAAACCGTGTAGGATTAGATTGCAATAGTCGAGGTGTGGTGCGATTAGCACCTGACATGCGGAAGTGGTTGTGCTCCAGTAAAGATCGGAGGTTTTGCAGAAACTTCATTTTGTAATATACTTTTGTAGTGGTTTTGCTGATGTGTGATTGGAAAGTGAGTCTCTGATCAAGGTATATTTCAAAGTGTTTTACCTCGCTCTTTACCGGGATTGATCTGTTTCCTATTGGTAAGTTGTCGGGTGGGTTAAATGTGGTGTCTCTCGTGATTATGAGGGCCTCTTATTTCTTGTAGTTGATGTCCAGATTGCGTTGTGATAGCCATTTGGTGGTTGCTATCATGCAGGCTGAGATTGCAGAGTAGTCTGGATTCTTTATGTCTAGGGTGGAGTATATCATTAAATCGTCTGCGTATAGGTGGTAGTGGATGTTTTGTTGCTGTAATATATTGCATAATGGCTGTATGTACAGGTTGAAGAGGAGAGCTGAGAATGCAGAGCCTTGTGGAAGACCTTGTTTTAGTGAGAAAGGACTGAACATATTGGATTTTATCTTGACTTGTGATCTTCTATCAGATAAGTATGAATGAAACCAAGCAAGCGGTGTGTCACTTACTCCTACTTCACTTAGTCTTTCTAGCAGTGTGGAGTGAATTATAGAATCAAAGGCAGATGTTATGTCTATGAAAATAAGGATGAAGCCTTCCCTGATGTCTTTGAGTACAGTGTTCAGAAGGGATGTTAATAGTTTCTACCCCGTGATGCTCTCAGAAACCATGATGTTGTGGGTCGAGAAGGAAGGTAGCCTCAACGTGGTCTTGTAGTTGGCATTGGACCGTCTTTTCAATTAATTTGGATAAGAGTGGTATGCTGGATATAGGGTGATAATGATAAAGACATTGGGTCAAAGATGTTGCTCTTCAGTAGTGGTCTTATGGAAGAGATTTTCAGTGGCGATGGCAGGATCCTTTGTGAGAGTGATAAGTTTATTATTTTGCAGAGTGAAGGAGCTAATTCTTGAGCCATTGCTTTTATCCAAAGGGTTGGGCATGGATCTAGGGGGGAAGTGGACGCGTTCAAGGATTTCAGGAGATTGGTGCAGAGGTCTTCGGAGACATAGTAAAAAGATGTCCATATGTTTGGTTGGTTTGGATCATATGGAGAGGTGATAGGCTGACTTGTTGAGGCCTGAGGGCAGGATAGCTTATTCCAGAGATAGGATGCATAGGTCTCTGGAATTAAAGCATCTGTGTCTTGGCTTTGTGGGGCTCTTGATAGGTCTTTGACTATGGAGAAGAGCTCTCTAGGATGGTTTAGACATTTCATGATGATGTTAGTGTTGTGTTGCTTCTTGCGGTTAAGGATTAATTCATTGTACTCTCACTGTTTTGACATGTATTCTAGTAGATCTGGTTGTGCTTTGGTTCTCCTCCATCTTCTTTCAAGTCTTCTCAAGGTGGTCATTGCCTGTTTGATTTCCAGAGAGTACCATGGGGCTTTATTTTTCCATTTGGAGGTTTTCAAGTTTGATGGCGCAGAGGTAGCTAATGTAAAGGTGTTGTTCCAATTCTCTATCAGTGAGGGCAAGTCTGAGGTGGTTTCCAGCTTGGGGATTGCTTGATTTATTATTTATTAATTTATCGAATTGATTGAAGCGTCTGTAGGAGTTTGGGTTATACTTCAGAGGAATACTTCAAAGGAAAGGCAGGATAGGTGTGATATGATAAAGATATTTAAATATTTCCATGGCATAAATGCACAGGAGGAGAGTGTCTTTCGATTGAAAGCATTCTCTGCTATGAGGGGACATAGGATGAGGATGAAAGGGGATTGACTCAGGAATAATATGCGGAAATTTTCTTTACAGACAGAGAGGTAGATAGGTGGAATAGTCTCACAGTGGAGGTGGTAGAAATGAGCCCACCAAAGAAACAGCAAGCTGCCACGTAGGCAACCAACACAAAAACCAGTCTAGAGACGTGGCAGTAGAAGCAAAAGCCTTTATTTACTTAGAGGATGAGTGTGCCAATAAGACCTTGAGATGCAGAAGCCCCTGGAAAGAAAAAACTGGAGAAATCCCTCAATATGCTTAAAGAGAGAAAATCAAATTAGGAAGTGTTAACAGGGAGGAAATAGGAGCCAAGATGTGATGCGAAGATTTGCTTTTCAAGAGTATAACTGTGTCATCCAGTGGTAAACAGGAGTCATTGCAGCCTGGTATTCAAGCAATTCTTTGCAGTACAGATATAGTAACATAGTAAATGACGGCAGATAAAGACCAATATGGTCCATCTAGTCTGCCCAGTAAGATGGCAGGAGGAGTAGGTGTACCTGCCACTCTGTGCAGGCTACCCATCCCCATATCTTTGTTTAGGGGTGAACCCACCGCTCCATGTAGGACACCCCCTATTTGTTGAGAAATTAGATGGTTCAGTTTATTTTGATTTTATCCTGTTGCTGTAAAGGGATCCACTGTGTCTGTCCCATGCCATTTTGAATTCTGTCACTGTATTTGCCCCCACCACTTCCATCGGGAGGGCATTCCAAGCATCCACCACCCTTTCTGTGAAAAAGTATTTCCTGACATTGCCTTTCAATTTACCACCTTGCAGCTTCATGTTATGCCCTCTAGTTTTACAGCTTCCCCGTCTTTGGAAGAGGTTTGTTTGTTCATTATTTCTCTTTAAGTATTTAAAGGCCTGAATCATATCTCCCCTATCCCTCCTCTCCTCCGAAGTGTACATATTTAGGTCTTCAAGTCTCTTCTCATAAGGCTTCTGACGCAGGCTCCAAATCATTTTGGTCGCCTTCCTCTGAACAGTTTCCAGTCTTTTTACATCCTTTGCAAGATAAGATCTCCAAAACTGAACACAGTATTCCAAGTGAGGCCTCACCAGTGACTTATACAGTGGCATTAGCACCTCTTCCTTTCTGCTGGTAATTTCTCTTTGCATGTAGCCCAACATCCTCCTGGATTTTGTCACTGCCTTGTCGCACTGTTCTGCCACCTTGAGATCTTCAGAAATAATCACACCAAGGTCTTGCTCCTGATCCGTGCACACCAACGTCTTGCCCCCTATTGCATACATTTCCCTTGGATTTCTGCTACCCAAGTTCATGACACTGTACTTCTTCGCATTAAATCTTAATTACCAAGCATTAGACCATTCTTCCAGCTTTTGTAGATCTTTCCTCATGTTAACCACTCCTCGGGGGAGTCCACTCTGTTGCAAATTTTCGTGTCATCTGCAAAAAGACAGACTTTTCCATTCAGTCTTTCAGCATCACTCACAAATACATTGAACAGTGCCAGGCCCAGGACTGAACCCTGGGGCACCCTGCTAATCACCTTCCTTTCATCCGAGTGAGCTCCATTTACCATCACCTTCTGTCGTCTGTCAGTCAACCAATTTCTGATCCAGTTTACCACCTTGGGACCCATCCCCAAACTACTGAGTTTATTGATAAGCCTCCTATGAGGAACAGTATCAAAGGCTTTGTTGAAATCCAGGTAGATGACATCCATCGCATGCCCCTGATCTAATTCTTTGGTCACCCAGTCAAATAACTCAATCAGATTTGTTTGGCAAGATCGTCCTTCGGTAAAACCATGTTGCCTCGGATCTTGCAACCTGTTGGTTTCGAGAAAGTCCACTATTCGCTCTTTCAGGAGCGCCTCCATTACTTTTCCTGCCACCGAGGTAAGGTTCACGGGCCTGTAGTTTGTCACTTCTTCCCTGTCACCACTTTTGTGTAGAGGTACCACATCAGCCATTCTCCAGCCCTGAGGAACGTCTCCTGTTTCCAAGGATCTGTTGAAAACATCCTTTAACTGCCCTGCAAGAACCTTTCTGAGCTCTTTCAGTATCCTGGGATGTATCCCATCTGGTCCCATGGCCTTGTCCACTTTCAGTTTTGCAAGTTGTTCTAACACATCATCTTCTGTGAATGGTGTAGTATCTACTTCATTCCCATTTTTATATTTGGGAGTCACAGGTGGTCCTTCTCCAGGATTTTCTTTAGTAAAAACAGAGTAGAAGTATTTGTTTAGCAATTTCGCTTTTTCAATGTCACTTTTCATGAGTCCGTTCCCAACACTTCTGAGTCCTGCAATTCCACCTCTGATCTTCTTTCTTTCCTGAATATACCTGAGGAAAGTTTTGTCGCCACACTTCACATCTTTAGCCATCTTTTCCTCTGCCTTTGATTTTGCTTTCCTTATTTCTCTTTTTGTCTCTTTTAGTTTGATCCTGTATTCCTTTCTGTGTTCTTCTGTTTGCAAGCTTTTGAATTTTGCGAAAGCTATGTTTTTTGCCTTTATTTGAGCAACCACTTCTTTGGAAAACCAAATAGGTTTCCTTCTCCTCTTGTTTTTATTTACTTTTCTTACATATTTATCTGTTGCCCCTTTTATTGCAACCTTTAGTTTAGCCCATTGCAATTCCACTTCCCTTATCCCCTCCCACCCTGCCAACTCCTCCTTTAGGTACAGTACTTGGCCATTTTACTGAAGTCAGTGTTTCTGAAGTTTAGGACTTTGAGCTTGCTATGATTGGACTGCACCTTGGCTTTTACCTCAAACCACACCATGTAATGATCACTGTTGCTCACATGGGCACTCGCCCAGACATTTGACACGCTATCACTGTTGGTGAGCACCAAATCCAGCGTTGAGCTTTCCCTGGTTGGTTCCATCACCATTTGTCTAAGTAACGCATCTTGGAGAGCATCCACAATTTTTTTGCTTCTTTCCAGATTTGCAGAAGGAGTAATCCAATCTACATTGGGTAGATTAAAGTCACCCAATATGATCACTTCCCCCTTTGTGGCTATCTTGGCAATATCTACAATCAATTTGTTATCTCTCTCTTCAATTTGAGTCAGAGGTCTGTAGACTACAGCAGTATGGATGACAGTGCCATCTCCTCTTTCCAACGCAATCCAGAGCGCTTCTTCTTTCCCCATGTCCCCTGCATTTCAGTAGCTTTAATATTGCCCTTGACATACAAGGCTACTCCTCCTCCTTTTCCATTTTCTCTGTTTCTTCTGAATAGATTATAGCCAGCTATGGCTATATCCCAATCATGCGATACATTAAACCATGTTTCTGTAATGGCCACAATGTCCAAGTCCATTTCTACCATTAGGGCTTCCAGGACCGGAACTTTGTTGGCTAAGCTTTGAGCATTTGTGCTCATTGCTTTCCAGCATTTAACTGGCTTGCATGTATTTTGCATTGATTTTGTCTGCCCACTTCTTCCCACTTGCTTTTGATGTGTGGTTTAAAAGTGTGGCTGTTTCTGATGTTATTCTGCTTTTTACAGGGAGTGACGTCCTGAACTTGACCTTCCCCACCGTTACCCCCTTTTTCTAGTTTAAATGCATATCCACATACTGCCTGAATTTTTCACTTAGGATAGCTCCTCTCAGGCATGCAGGTTTATAAAACATGCCACTTACACATGCAGGTTGTAAAATTGTGTCTTATGTGTTTATGCAGCGCTACTTTTATTTATAAAATCTTAGTGATGCTGCTTTTTTTTAATGTGTTAATTTAAAAAATGGCATTTTCCATTGTGCATGTCGCCAGATAAATGAGTATCTTCAGTAGCACTGTACATATTTTATTAAACACTCAGTGCACACTGAGCCTTTTATAAAATACTTTCACAGCTTTGAACAGGAGGACATAAACATCCATTTACTCACCTAGAAAACCGATACTAAATTTCCTGCCATGTGCATTACGATTGATAGGTTAAGATTATGTCTTACAAATTTTGCTGTATTAATAAAGGCCACAACCATTTGTATCCACTACCTAAGCTGTGCTAAGTGAGGTGAGAGTCCATCAAACTGCTGGTACCCCATTACGCAGAGAGTTGTTGTTGTTAAGTGCCGTCGAGTCAGTGTCGACTCATGGTGACCCTCTGGATAGCTGACCTAAACTGTGTTCGGTCTCCATCAGGCGACTCATTGTTGATAGAGTGGGACCAGTAACTGCTATTATTATATCGGTCTGTCTCCTTGCTGGCCTTCCTCGTTTGCATTGACCTTCTACCTTGCCAAACATGATGTCTTTCTCTAACGATCTCTCTCTTCACATGATGTGCCCAAAATATAAAAGTCGAAGTCTTGTCATCTAAGCTTCTAAAGAAAGCTTAGGTTTGATCTCCTCTAGTATTCTTCGGGCAGCCCTTGATATACAGAGTATTCTCGGCCAGCACCATAACTCAAAGGCATCAATTTTCTTCCTGTCTATCTTTTTCACTGTCCAACTTTTGCATCCATATGACGTTATTGAAAATACCATGGCTTGGACAAGTTGAATCTTTGTACCAAGAGAGACATATCTGCTCTTGAGAATCTTGTCTAGAGTGCCGGGGATGAAAATGCCTGAGAAGCATCTGGCAGAAAGCGCAGGGACTTAAAATGCTAGAGAAGGATCCAGCAGAGAGCGCAGGGGATGAAAATGCCAGAGGAGGATCCATCAGAGAGCGTAAGGGATGAAAATGCTAGAGGAGGATCCATCAGAGAGAGCAGGGGATGAAAATGCCAGAGGAGGATCCGGCAGAGAGCGCAGGGGCTGAGAATGCCAGAGGAGGGTCCGGCAGAGAGCGCAGGGGCTGAGAATGCCAGAGGAGGATCCGGCAGAGAGTGCAGGGGCTGAAAATGCCAGAGAAGAATCCGGGAGAGAGCACAGGGGCTGAACATGCCAGAGGAGGATCCGGGAGAGAGCACAGGGGCTGAGAATGACAGAGAAGGATCCGGCAGAGAGAGCGGGGGCTGAAAATGGCAGAGGAGGATCCGGCAGAGAGCACAGGGGCTGAGAATGACAGAGAAGGATCCGGCAGAGAGAGCGCAGGGGCTGAAAATGCCAGAGGAGGATCCGGCAGAGAGCGCAGGGGCTGAAAATGCCAGAGGAGGATCCGGCAGAGAGCGCAGGGGCTGAAAATGCCAGAGGAGGATCCGGCAGAGAGAGCAGGGGCTGAAAATGCCAGAGGAGGATCCAGCAGAGAACCCAGGGGATGAAATTGCCAGAGGAGGATCCGGCAGAGAGCGCAGGGGATGAAAATGCCAGAGGAGGATCCAGGAGAGAGCACAGGGGCTGAAAATGCCAGAGGAGGGTCCGGGAGAGGCTGAAAATGCCAGAGGAGGACCCGGCAGAGAGCGCAGGGGCTGAAAATGCCAGAGGAGGATCCAGCAGAGACCCAGGGGCTGAAAATGCCAGAGGAGGATCCAGCAGAGACCCAGGGGCTGAAAATGCCAGAGGAGGATCCAGCAGAGACCCAGGGGCTGAAAATGCCAGAGGAGGATCCAGCAGAGAGCACAGGGGCTGAACATGCCAGAGGAGGATCCGGCAGAGAGCGCAGCGGCGTAAAATGCCAGAGGAGGATCCGGCAGAGAGAGCGGGGGCTGAACATGCCAGAGGAGGATCCGGCAGAGAGCGCAGCGGCGTAAAATGCCAGAGGAGGATCCGGCAGAGAGAGCGGGGGCTGAAAATGCCAGAGGAGGATCCGGCAGAGAGAGCACAGGGGCTGAGAATGCCAGAGGAGGATCCAGCAGAGAACCCAGGGGATGAAAATGTCAGAGGAGGATCCGGGAGAGAGCGCAGGAGCTGAAAAAGCCAGAGGTGGTCCCGGCAGAGAGCGCAGGGGCTGAGCATGCCAGAGGAGGATCTGGCAGCAGGGGATGAAAATGCCAGAGGAGGATCCGGCAGAGAGCGCAGCAGAGAGGGCAGGGGCTGAAAATGCCAGAGAAGGATCTGGGAGAGAGTGCAGGGACTGAAAATGCCAGAGAAGGATCTGGGAGAGAGCACAGGGGCTGAAAATGCCAGAGGAGGATCCGGCAGAGAGCGCAGCGGCGTAAAATGCCAGAGGAGGATCCGGCAGAGAGAGCGGGGGCTGAAAATGCCAGAGGAGGATCCGGCAGAGAGAGCACAGGGGCTGAACATGCCAGAGGAGGATCCGGCAGAGAGCGCAGGGGCTGAGAATGCCAAAGGAGGATCTGGCAGAGAGAGCAGGGGCTGAAAATGCCAGAGGAGGATCCGGCAGAGAGCGCAGGGGCTGAGAATGCCAGAGGAGGATCCGGCAGAGAGAGCGCAGGGGCTGAACATGCCAGAGGAGGATCTGGGAGAGAGCGCAGGAGCTGAAAATGCCAGAGGAGGATCCGGCAGAGAGCACAGGGGCTGAGAATGCCAGAGGAGGATCCGGGAGAGAGCACAGGGGCTGAAAATGCCAGAGGAGGATCCGGGAGAGAGCACAGGGGCTGAACATGCCAGAGGAGGATCCGGGAGAGAGCACAGGGGCTGAACATGCCAGAGGAGGATCCGGCAGAGAGAGCGGGGGCTGAAAATGCCAGAGGAGGATCCGGGAGAGAGCGCAGGAGCTGAAAATGCCAGAGGAGGATCCGGCAGAGAGCGCAGGGGATGAGAATGCCAGAGGAGGATCCAGCAGAGAGCGCAGGGGCTGAGAATGCCAGAGGAGGATCCAGCAGAGAGCGCAGGGGCTGAGAATGCCAGAGGAGGATCCAGCAGAGAGCGCAGGGGCTGAGAATGCCAGAGGAGGATCCGGCAGAGAGCGCAGGGGCTGAAAATGCCAGAGGAGGATCTGGGAGAGAGCACAGGGGCTGAACATGCCAGAGGTGGATCCGGCAGAGAGAGCGGGGACTGAGAATGCCAGAGAAGGATCCGGGAGAGAGCACAGGGGCTGAAAATGCCAGAGGAGGATCCGGGAGAGAGCACAGGGGCTGAAAATGCCAGAGGAGGATCCGGCAGAGAGAGCGGGGGCTGAAAATGCCAGAGGAGGATCCGGGAGAGAGCACAGGGGCTGAGAATGCCAGAGGAGGATCTGACAGAGAGAGCAGGGGCTGAAAATGCCAGAGGAGGATTCGAGAGAGAGCAGGGGCTGAAAATGCGAGAGAAGGATCCGGGAGAGAGCACAGGGGCTGAGAATGCCAGAGGTGGATCCGGCAGAGAGCGCAGGGGCTGAGAATGCCAGAGGAGGATCTGACAGAGAGAGCAGGGGCTGAAAATGCCAGAGTAGGATTCGAGAGAGAGCAGGGGCTGAAAATGCGAGAGAAGGATCCGGGAGAGAGCGCAGGGGCTGAGAATGCCAGAGGTGGATCCGGGAGAGAGCGCAGGGCCTGAAAATGCCAGAATAGGATCCAGCAGAGAGCGCAGGGGCTGAAAATGCCAGAGGAGTATCCGGGAGAGAGCGCAGGTGCTGAAAATGCCAGAGGAGGATCTGGGAGAGAGCACAGGGGCTGAAAATGCCAGAGGAGGATCGTGCAGAGAACCCAGGGGCTGAAAATGCCAGAGGAGGATCCGGGAGAGAGCACAGGGGCTGAAAATGCCAGAGGAGGATCCGGGAGAGAGCACAGGGGCTGAAAATGCCAGAGGAGGATCCGGCAGAGAGAGCGGGGGCTGAAAATGCCAGAGGAGGATCCGGGAGAGAGCACAGGGGCTGAGAATGCCAGAGGAGGATCTGACAGAGAGAGCAGGGGATGAGAATGCCAGAGGAGGATCCAGCAGAGAGCGCAGGGGCTGAGAATGCCAGAGGAGGATCCAGCAGAGAGCGCAGGGGCTGAAAATGCCAGAGGAGGATCCGGGAGAGAGCACAGGGGCTGAACATGCCAGAGGAGGATCCGGCAGAGAGCACAGGGGCTGAACATGCCAGAGGAGGATCCGGCAGAGAGAGCGGGGACTGAGAATGCCAGAGGAGGATCCGGGAGAGAGCACAGGGGCTGAAAATGCCAGAGGAGGATCTGGGAGAGAGCACAGGGGCTGAAAATGCCAGAGGAGGATCTGGGAGAGAGCACAGGGGCTGAAAATGCCAGAGGAGGATCGTGCAGAGAACCCAGGGGCTGAAAATGCCAGAGGAGGATCCGGGAGAGAGCACAGGGGCTGAAAATGCCAGAGGAGGATCCGGGAGAGAGCACAGGGGCTGAAAATGCCAGAGGAGGATCCGGCAGAGAGAGCGGGGGCTGAAAATGCTAGAGGAGGATCCGGGAGAGAGCACAGGGGCTGAGAATGCCAGAGGAGGATCTGACAGAGAGAGCAGGGGCTGAAAATGCCAGAGGAGGATTCGAGAGAGAGCAGGGGCTGAAAATGCGAGAGAAGGATCCGAGAGAGAGCGCAGGGGCTGAGAATGCCAGAGGTGGATCCGTCAGAGAGCGCAGGGGCTGAAAATGCCAGAGGTGGATCCGGGAGAGAGCGCAGGGCCTGAAAATTCCAGAATAGGATCCAGCAGAGAGCGCAGGGGCTGAAAATGCCAGAGGAGTATCTGGGAGAGAGCGCAGGGGCTGAAAATGCCAGAGGAGGATCTGACAGAGAGAGCAGGGGCTGAAAATGCCAGAGGAGGATTCGAGAGAGAGCAGGGGCTGAAAATGCGAGAGAAGGATCCGGGAGAGAGCACAGGGGCTGAGAATGCCAGAGGTGGATCCGGCAGAGAGCGCAGGGGCTGAGAATGCCAGAGGAGGATCTGACAGAGAGAGCAGGGGCTGAAAATGCCAGAGGAGGATTCGAGAGAGAGCAGGGGCTGAAAATGCGAGAGAAGGATCCGGGAGAGAGCGCAGGGGCTGAGAATGCCAGAGGTGGATCCGGGAGAGAGCGCAGGGCCTGAAAATACCAGAATAGGATCCAGCAGAGAGCGCAGGGGCTGAAAATGCCAGAGGAGTATCCGGGAGAGAGCGCAGGTGCTGAAAATGCCAGAGGAGGATCTATGTCCTATGTCATCAAAGTAAAATCTTGCAATAACTAGGCATAATTAGGCGTCTTCTGTCCTTTATAAGAACTCAGAAAAGGAAAGAGATTTTCTAATTCCTTTCTTCCCTTGAAGTTTAACCTGTTTCAGCCTACAGACCCGTATTAGTTTCAAGGAGAGATGAAACTTTGGTAATTTTATTGAAAAGAAATTAAGGGTGTCTTCGTATTCAAATACTACAAATTTCCACAGCAAAGTTTGGGCAGGCTCTAGCACAGAGTTAGCATGAAAGATAAAGCTCTCCAGCACACCAATTCCATTTTCTGGCAAGCCTTACAAGTTCGTCAAAGTAAATGATCCACTCCCTCAGTGTTGACAGTAAGATAAAGGATGAAACTTCAACACAGGCCGCTGCATATGAGGTCTCCTTTCTCCTCCTAAGGGTTCATTGCCAAAGAGAAGAGATGAAGGCAAAGGCCTGGGAGTAGTGTATTTCATTTACTCCCTCCACAGAAAAAAAACAGGTTTCTGCTGGTATTTTCATCAGAAAGCAACGAAAGAGAAACTTACTCTGAGTCTGACACTTTATACCCACTAGGTGTCACCACCGACCTGAGCAGCTGCTGGATAAAAATGGCATCCAGAGTATGAGCTGCTTTGGGTGCCTCTTTTCCCTTTTGCTTTGTGTGCAATCGCCCTTCCTTAAAGGGATATAAGCCATAATACCGCCTCTGCTGTTTGAACAAATAGAAGGTATTGCTCAGGAGGAGCAGAGGTTCAACTCACTTACACACACAAACACAGAGGTCACCCTTTTGGGACTAGATTCAGGCTTACATCCGTCGAAAGTCAAGAAGAGAGATCCACAGTTCTGAAATCCTAAATGACTGTCCTTGTCCATATGGGATTCTTGCTCATCAGCGTTGACTCAGGCATGAAGGGTATTAGCAAACCTGTGTAGAAGACTCTTGCTGCTCCAGTAGGAATTAATAATTTTCTAGAAAAGGGAACTTTCCAGATCCGGGAGGGTTCTTTAGTAATGAGGTAATAGTAGGAGAGGGGAAGCTGTAAAAGTAGAGGGCATGAAATGAAGCGGCAAGGAGGCAAACTTAAAGCAACAACGGGAAATACCTTTTCACAGAAAGGGTGATAGATGCCTGCAATGCCCAGCCAATGGAGGTGGTGGGAGCAAAAACAGTGATGGAATTCACAAAAGGCATGGGGCAGACACAGAGGATGAAATCAAAGCAAGCTTAAATAATGTTTAGACTTCAGCAAATAGAGGGAGATAACCTGCACCACGTGGTGGGTACAACCCTAAACAAAGGCATAGAGGAAGTTAACTTGCAAAGAGTGGCAGGACCCCTCTAGCCACATGACTGAGCGGACAAGATGGACCATACTGGTCTTTACTTGCCATTATTGACTATGAGCGTGATTCTATACCATCCATATCTGGCTGGCAGAAATGTCTCAATTGAAAATGGGCACATTATAAACACTATCTCAAAAGCGCGGGTATAGACGCACACGCATTTCTGGAATCAGGAGATATACGTTTCCAGCGCAGCACTAACAACATGAATGGGGGAAACATGGGCCCTTAATGCTATGATGGAACATGGGTGTATGCAGAAAAATGGCCTGTACATCCCTGTGCCCACCGTATTCTGAAAGATAGACGACTTGGATGATTTTTGTCTCCATGCAGCCACACCTCCGCTGGAAAAACATACATCTCCTAAGCTGATGCTCACACTGACAAGTGTTGTGCTTATGCAAACAACACATTAATACTGATGAAACAGATATGTTCATGCAAAACTAGAGTGTACATACTAGTCTGTTGCATGCCCATAACACTACGAGGTTATCTAAGTGCACTTAAGCTAGTGTATAAACAAACAGGCCCTGCAGCAACACATACATGGCATGTGATGAACACCTTAGTTATACTTGCATTGATCATCACTGTAAACCGTATTTGCAATGCTAAGAATGGGCCATAGAACAATGAAATGGGTGTCAACACACGTCCCTGTCAATGATAGCAACCCATCAGGATGAGCAGTGCAAACATCAGCAATACTGTATATGCCCAAAAGCACCATTATCTGTCCTGAAAAATGTGCACAGTGTTAGAGACCTCTGATGGTGTATTTGTGCTGTTTGCACTGCGGCATGCCCCCACTCCAAAGGTCCCCCACCACTGACAGGGACTTACCCCGCTATGTTGATGCAGAGCAGCTTTGCAGAACTTACTTCACATGTACACCAGCACCTGGTGCTGCTGCGGTCAGCCCTCTGGTCCAGGTATTGGCCAGGCCTACATGGCACCCCAGAGTTGCAGATCAGCATACCTGCAGTCCTCACACCACATACACACACATGCTCTCTTGCTTGCGGTCAGATATAACATAGGTCTGCCAAAATCATGCCCTGTACCTATACACAACTGCTGGTAATGCATAATAACATAGCAATTCTACTTCATACTAACTCAGCTACCATCCCTACATCTAGATTCCCATTCCTCCAACCATAGCAATTGTTAGGGAAGCCCAGAATAGCCCCTTTGGTACAAACAGCAAATGCCAGCATAGCCAAAATAAAGGTTATTGCGGTGCTTTATTTTTCTGTAGAGGTGTTTTTTTATTGTTACTTAACCTTACAACTGTCCCTCTCCTATGTATTCTTTTTTTTTTACAGCTGCATCTTGTGCTCTCCCAGACAGCAGACCCACCAGTTCAATCCAGGTGTGTCACAGCCATTCATCTCTATGGGATGCGTTGGAGATCAGAGCAAAAATTCTTCTAAGTCCTGGCTTAATTCCACCTTGCCGCTGGTATAACGTAGGCGTCCATGGGATACACTTCCCTGAATACGTTTTATATGTGTCTGCAGCTTGCCATACCCCTGTTCTGCCCCTTCCCACTCACGTTCTGAGATCCCCGTTTTCGTGCCATGAACGTGTAAGGATGCGTGGTTTCAGAATATGGGTCTAGACGTTATCGCAAGAAAAACAGCCATCCCGCATGTCCAGGCAGCTTATTTGCATTTCTGAATGACTTCCTATGTTTCTATGAATTTATAAATAGTGCAATCCAAGGAGAGAACCTCGTCTTTGACTGGTCAAGAAAATGTACCACCAGCATTTTGTCTTTGGCTTAATATCCTACTGCACCAACAGCATCTTGTCTTGCTTAAAGATTTTTAACAAACTTTTACGGTTCAGAATGAATATCTGGACTGGACTATTTATTTAATGGAATGGAAGGTGAGAGGACCGAGTGATTCCCCGGGCCAAAGGCCTCCCAGTTCTTGCTGAAATCATGATACCAGCAGCTCTTCACTTGAGTTTTGGAATAAACTGCAGTCCCTGAAGTATGCACCCAGAATGGACTATTACATGGTGAGGGCTGACAGACTTCAGTGGGGAGGGCACATCTGAATAGTCCAATTCTCCTCTGTCACAGTAAGTACATGCAAAACTAAGAATTATGGACATAACCATCATAGTTAGCAAAGTCAAAGGTGTAAGCAACTAGCAGCATACCAGCAGGGAGATTCTTGAAACATTATCAAAGGGATAACCCTTTGACTCCGGGTTTGGCTTGGAAGAGCAGCAAGCATGGTTAAGAAGGGTTTCCTGACCTTCCCCTTAAAAGAACTTTCCTCAGCACTTAAACAGAGTGAAATCTTAAAGCCTAAAAGGACTTAAACTATTAAGGAGTTTTACACCCAAAAAGCAAAGCTCACCACAAGTAATGTCTTGGCGATTATGACATTGGGATCCCCATGTCAAGCCTCCAGCAATGAAGGAAATGACACCTCATGGTCAGGGGAGCATGAACTCAGAACCCTAGTACAAGAGTCTCGAAAGGTAAGATTTTCAGCACTATAGGGCCAATGCAGAAACCCTGTGCCACAGCCCAGCACTAATGCTACTTTAAAACTGACTTTTTGTGCAGTGATCCTGTAAGCAAACAGCATGCAAATCAGCTGTGCGCTAAACAAGGAGAACAAGCTAAACACATGTGCACAAGAATCTGCATTAGCAGTCTCTGTATTTTGCACAAGTTGGCATGCTAGTCTGGAAAAAAAAGGTCATCTGAGGTGAAGTTTGACACTTCATCTCAAATGGCCCAGGGACAGACCCCCCTGATATTTGGACCGATAAGGCGATAGTGGGGCCGGTGCCCTTGCAGCCAGCCAGAACCTGTCCTGGCTGCAACCTTTGCAGCACTTCTGCCTGCAGGATCCCCATGGGCATACACCTTTGGTCTGCGGCCTAGGCACAAGGTCCAATTTTTTTTTTTTTAGTCACCATGGCAATCTGGCACCTGGGTTTGTTGAGCCCTGCTCTACACAACCTGTGTGCCTAGTTGTTGGCAGTCATCTGTGGTTGTGTGATATGCATGCATGGCATGGATGAGTTCATTCTGATGGGGCTCCGGGTGCCTGCACTACCTGTGCCTATCTGTTCTGCACTTGTCCTGACCTGGGGTAGGGCCTTGCCATTCTGTGGTCATAGCTCATGGCATTTGCAGAGACTATGCTGTATTGGCATCCCTGCCAGAGCAACCAGCTGGATCCGGTCATATATGATGGATTGCCACCAAAAAGTGAAAGCCAAAGACAAAAGCTCGGACCCTTACCCACAAAAGCACTCAGGGCCTAGCATCACCAAAGTACTTTTAGTTTAAATTGAAAACACAGAAGAGAGCTTTCTGGTTAAATTTAGAACCCAGCAGAGAGCTTGTAGTTTAAATTTCATAATAAGTTAGAGCCTAGCAGCAGCAAAGACCTATAATTTAAATCAAACCAGAATATAGCTTACCTCAGCAGCACAAGACAGGGTACTGTGTAGCAGCCCTCTTTTAATAAGTGTTATTTCCCTCTCTCCCTCCCTCCCCAACACCCACCCCGCCCCTGGGATAATCGTAGCTTTATAGGTACTTACACATCTTAAAAGACAGGAGGTGCTCTCAGGTGAAGCTCGTTACCCAAATCAGTCATACACTAAGAACCTGAGATTAATTAAGCTTCAGGTGAACAAGGTATATTAAACGTATTAGGTACAGTTTTATTAATATAAATATCCATAGCAACCCTTAGTAAGTAAAGAACTTAAAGATCTAAACACAAGCTTAAAACTAAGATGCAGACAGCAGTACAGCAGCGAGATGGGGGCTTTCCAGTCTTTTGCACTGAGTGTCACATGTATGATTTTCTCCCAGTTGGTGAGAGGTCTTATGTGTGCACTAGGTGCAAGGAGATCTTTGCTCTCAGGGAACGAGTCCGTTCTCTAGAGGCTAGAGTAGCAGACTTGGAAAACATAAGAAAGACAGAGAGGTACATAGACGAGACCTACAGGGATATAGTCCTGAAGTCCCACCTCCAGTCTGGCAGCATCCCTGTTGCCATGGAGAAGAGAGGTCACGTGACAGAAGAGCATCACCCTGGTGTGGTAGGAAGTGATCCTGTAACTAGGACCTGTCCTCCAGGTGATGTGAAACCCTCTCACACCGAGGAAGTTTCTCCAGGGCCATGTGCCCATGAGGGAAGGGTTAGGACAACCATTATAGTTGGTGATTTGATCATTAGGCATGTAGATAGCTGGGTGTCAAGGTGGACGTGAGGATCACCTGGTAACATGCCTGCCTGTGCGAAGGTAGCGGACCTCACACACCACCTAGATAAGGTCTTAGACAGTGCTCGGGAGGAGTCTGCTGTCTTGGTACATGTCGGTACCAATGACATAGGAAAATGTGGTAGGGAGGTTCTGGAGGCTAAATTTAGGCATTTAGGTAGGAAGTTGAAATCCAGAACTTCCAGGGTAGCGTTCTCCGAAATGTTTCTCGTTCCACGCACAGGACCCAAAAGGCAGGCAGAGCTCCGGAGTCCCAATGCATGGATAAGACAATGGTGCAGAGATGAGGGTTTTGGATTTGTTAGGAACTGGGGAACATTCTGGGGAAAGGAGGGGCTCTTCCAAAGGGATGGGCTTCACCTTAACCAAGATAGAAACAGGCTGCTGGCATTAACCTTTAAAAAGGAGATAGAGCAGCTTTTAAACTAGATAACAGGGGAAAGCCAACAGTCGCCCAAGAGCGGATGGTTCAGAAGAATGTATCCTTGAAGGATACTACCAAAAGCAGAGAGGTTCCAAAAAAAAGTAAAGTAGCCCAAATGACCTCGAGTATGGAGCAGACGGAGCTTAAAGATCCCAAATTACCCATGTCTACCAATAGCCAAATTAATATGAATAAAATACAATCTCTAAAATACTTGTATGCAAATGCTAGAAGTCTAAAAAATAAGATGGGAGAGTTAGAATATATAGCATTAAATGAGAGGTTAGATATGATTGGAATATCAGAGACATGGTGGAAGGAGGACAACCAGTGGGACACTGTGATACCTGGGTACAAACTATATCGTAATAATAGAGCTGATCAAATTGGTGGAGGGGTTGCGCTCTATGTTAGAGAGGGCATTGAGTCAGAAAGGATTAAAGTTTTGCAGGAAACAAAATTTGCTGTAGAATCTCTATGGATTGAAATTCCATGTAAAAAGGGGAAGGCGATGGCAGTGGGGTGTACTATCGACCGCCTGGCCAGAATGAACAAATGGATGATGAAATGCTCAAAGAAATCAAGGAAGCTAACAAAAGTTACAGCGCAGTAATAATAATGGGTGATTTCAATTACCCCGGTATCGACTGGGTCAGTATCACGGCAGGACATGCTAGGGAGATATAGTTCCTAGATGAAATAAATGACTGCTTCTTGGAGCAGCTGGTTCATGAACTGACCAGAGGGGAAGCCATATTAGACCTAGTCCTTAGTGGAACACCAGATCTAGTGCAAGAGATAAGGGTGTTGGGGCCACTTGGCAATAGTGATCATAGCATGATCGCCTTTGATTTAATTAGTGGAGGATGGATAGTAAGGAAATCCACAGTACTACCTTTTAACTTTCGAAAGGGAGACTATGATAAAATGAGGAAAATAGTTAAGAAAAAACTAAAAGGAGCAATTGCAAAGGTTAAAGACTTACATCAAGCTTGGGTGTTGTTGAAAAATACTATCTTGGAAGCCCAGACTAGCTGTATTCCACGCTTTAAGAAAAGTGGAAGGAAGTCCAAAAAACTGCCAGCATGGTTTAAAGGTGAGGTCAGAGAGGCTGTTGTTGCCAAAAAAGCATCTTTCAGGAAATGGAAAAAAAGAGCCAAACGACGAAACATGGAAATAGCACAAGCACTGTCAAGTCAAATGCAAGGCATTGATAAGGCAGGCAAAGGGAGAATTTGAGAAGAAGCTTGCTGCAGAAGCAAAAACCCAAAATAAAGACTTTTTCAAGCACATTCGTAGCAAAAAAACTGTGAGAGAGTCGGTTGGTCCATTAGATGATAGAAGGGTTAAAGGGGCACTAAGAGGCGACAAGGCGATAGCGGAGAGACTGAATGAATTATTTGCTTGGGTCTTTACTGAGGAAGATGTAGGGATGCTACCCATGACTGAAGTGGTATTTAAAGGTGCAGAAGAATTGAAGGAAATATCGATACATCGGGAAGATGTATTACAACTGTTAGATAAACTGAAGAGTAGCAAATCACCTGGGCTGGATGGTATACATCCAAGGGTGTTGAAAGAACTGAAATATGAGATTGCAGACCTGCTATTAGTAATCTTTGAACTATCATTAAAATCATCTGTAATACCTGAAGATTGGAGGATCACCAATGTAACACCAATTTCTAAAAAGAGTTCCAGGGGTGATCCGGGAAACTACAGACCGGTGAGCATGACGTCAGTACCGGGAAAAATGGTAGAAAACATCATAAATAATAAAATTACTCAGCATGTAGATAGTCATGGCCTAATGGGAGACAGCCAACATGGCTTTAGACAAGGAAGATCTTGTCTTACTAATGTTATGTTTTTTTGAAGGTGTGAATAAACAGGTGGACAAAGGTGAGTTGGTTCTTATGTTCTTATGGTTGATATAGTGTATCTGGACTTTCAGAAAGCCTTTGACAAGGTCCCTCCTCAGAGACCATGAGGGAAGGGTCCCTCATCAGAGACTTTTGGCAAAACTAAAGAGTCATGGGATAGGAGGCAGTGTACTACTGTGGATCAGGAACTAGTTAAAAGATAGAAAGCAGAGGGTAGGGCTAAATGGCCAGTTTTCCCAATAGAAAAAGGTGAATAGTGGAGTATCCCAGGGATCTGTGCTGGGTCCGCTGCTTTTTGACATATTCATAAATGACCTGGGAATAACGAGTGAGGTTATCAAATTTGCAGATGACACAAAATTATTTAAAGTTGTTAAAACACAAGAGGATTGTGGAAAATTGCAAGAGGATCTTGATTAACTGGAAGACTGGGCATCAAAATGGCAGTTGAAATTTAATGTGGACAAGTGCAAAGTTATGCACCTAGGGAAGAACAACCCAAACTATGGTTACACAATGCAAGGTTCCACATTAGGAACCACTACCCAGGAAAAAGATTTAGGCATTATTGTGGATACCATGTTAAAACCCTCGGCCCAGTGTGCAGCGGCGGCCAAGGGAGCAAATAGAATGCTAGATATCATAAGGAAAGGAATGGAAAATAAAACAAGATATTATAATGCCTCTATATCGTTCCATGGTGAGACCGCACCTTGAATATTGTGTGCAATTCTGGTCGCCGTATCTTAAAAAGGATATAGCGATATTAGAAAAGGTTCAGAGAAGAGCCACCAAAATGGTAAAGGGGATGGAAAGATACTCCTATGAAGAAAGGCTAAAAATGTTAGGGCTCATTAACCTGGAAAAGAGACAGCTGAGGGGAGATATGATAGAAGTCTATAAATTAATGAACGGAGTGGAACGGGTAAACGTTGATCGTTTGTTTACGTTATCAGAATATAGAAAGACTAGGGGACATGCAATGAAGCTACAGGGTAAACTATTTAAGACTAATAAAAGAAAATATTTTTTCACGCAACGTGTAATCAAACTCTGGAATTTGTTACCGGAGGATGTAGTAAAGGCTGTTAGTGTAGCTGGGTTTAAAAAAGGTTTGGACAAGTTCCTGGAGGAAAGGTCCATAAACCATTATTAAGAAGGGACCCAGGATATCAATGCTTGACCCAGTACAAGCATTGTGGAACCTGTGTCTTTTGGGGAAACTGCTAGGTACATATGACCTAGATTGGCCACTGTTGGAAACAGGATACTGGGCTTGATGGACCTTGGTCTGACCCAGTATGGCATATCTTATGTTCTTAAGGTGTACCCACCCGGGGGCTCATCTCTATCAGCCTTATTTAACATTTACATCCAGCCAATCTGGGAGATCATCCATTCACTTGGAGCCCGATTCTGAGAGGGGAACGCTTGGGTGTCCCCGATGATGACGGGCCCGTTAGGACCCGATTCTGGACTGCGGGAACAAAACATTCCCATGGTACACAGAATCGGTTCGTGGACAGCACGGCGTGCCCCTGCTGCCTAGGGGAACAACCACCCTGCAGGTGCCCTAACTCCCGTGGCTTAGGCTCCCCTCTTCCCCACCGCCCAACCTACAATGGCCAGCCCAGACCTGGATCGGGTGGCGGGGACCTCCCCCTGCACCCAGCCCCGGCCCCGGGCCTAGTTGCAGGATTAGTGCTGCTTATTCCTCCTTCGAGATGGAATAAGCAGCACGTCCCCTTTGACCCAGCAGGATGTAAAGGGCCGTGACTGAAATTGGCCCTGAACGTCCTGCCAGCTTGATCCACCCCTGCTCTGCCCAGATCCCGCCCCCCGTCGGCTCTCCCCATACCACTGCTTTGGACACATGGGGAGAGTGGGAGGGGGAATTGGGCCTGGAGGGCTTGCGGGGCTGCATGTCCCACCGGGATGTGCAGCCCCATAACCCACTTCTCTGCATCAGGCCTATAATGTATTATTTCACCTATATGCAGATGACATAATGTTTTATGCACAATTTTTCAACACAGCACCAGACTTCACTTCTATAGTACAGTGCTTCAATTGCCCACTGGCTCTCCCAACAAGGCCTTTCCATTAACTACAATAAAACTGAGGTGCTCTTTATATTCAAAGATCAATCCTTCTCCCCACCAAAGTCAATTAAGGTCAGGCATGGTGAGCTAGCTGTTAAATCAGAAGTACACTATCTCGGAGTAACAACTGATCAACATCTTACACTGCAGTCCCACATTAACAGTGTGACAAAGAATATCTACAGTAAAATAAGGACACTCCAATGGCTCCATCCACTTCTTGTACCCCACAACTACGGGATTATATTCAAAGCGATAATACTTCCTCACATGGATGTCTGCAATGCAATCCTCCAAGGCTTGCCAAAACCCCAGCTGCTCCTGTTACAACTTGCTCAGCACACTGCGGCTAGGTTCCTCACTGGATCATCAAGGGACTCCTGCATCACCCCCATCATGAAAGAGCTCCACTGGCTACATCTACTAGTCAGAGTCAAATATAAAAGCATCATGACAATATTTAAAATCTTTCATGAGCAATCCTCCGATTACCCGTAAATTATAATAAGAAAATTCCCTAGCAGAGCACCTCCTCGCTTCTCACCCAGAGTTCGTTAAATTCAACCCATCAGCATGCGTACGAGCATTCTCCTTATTTGCTCCAGCAATATGGAACTCCTTACCTATAAAAATTAGAACTACCGCAGACATGAAGGACTTCAGGAAGCTATTAAAAACGCACCTCTTCTGAATGCACTTTGAGGGTGTCACGTAACTACAGATTAATTAGTGCGCTCTCAACTCCCGTTATAAGCATATGACCATCCTTTCAGAAGAGTCTGGTCTCTTCCCCCTTCATTCACACTCTTAAGTTACTGTAATGTCCCTTATTAATGGATAAAAGTAATCTTGACTGTAATTCTAACATATGTAACTAGTTCTTTGACATGTTTACTGGTCACTTATATTGATTACTGTTCCTTGCACCATTACCTTGTTCCATGTAATGTTAGGTTACTGTTACCTGTAAAACATATTGGTCCTTGGAAATACGGTATATAAACTTTTCAAATAAATAAATAAATTTGCATACATCTCCATGTGCCATCACCTGTACATCCTTGTGCCCTTGCCATGTGTCAACCCTGTCCACCTGGTCTCCCTCACTGATTGGCTGACTCTGCTATGGCATGGTCCAAGGCAGCAGTGCATGGATGTGTGTGTGCGTATGTGTAAGTGTACGACTGGAGGGCTGCTCTTTGGCATGCTGCACATGTGTTCATGGCAGTGCCTTCATATCTGGGGCGGGGGGAGGAGCTGGGAGCCTTGGGTAAACCACCCCTCCGACTCCCATCCTGTTGGGGGAATTACGGCACATGTTACTTTGCCACTGCTATGTTTGTTTGTATGTGTGTGCCCGTTCTCCCTGCTGGGTTCAACTTGTGCTTCTGGGTGTCCGAATGTATGTGACCGGATTGCTTTGCTGCTGCTGTTGCTCTTCACTGACTCGCAGCGGATGATGCCCTAGATGATTTCCATGTCTTATCCAATGTCTGGGCCAGCCCTACCTACTATGTTTCCCTACCTGCGGCTAGATGTCCCCCCTGTGAGATGTCTATAGAGGCCCATTGGTTGTCTCACCAGGCTAGAGCCATGCGTATCCTCTTGCAGACCCTTCTTGCTGCAGCGTGGAGTGATCTGGACTGTTCTGGTGGGTACATTGCTTCCTCATTGGCAAAGACAAGCAGCAGAGCGACAGGCTTTCCACACAGGAAATGTTTGACTGGCACGTGGCTGCCATTCTGTTCATGGAGACAGGAAACACTTCCACATCTTCCATGTGGGCTGCCATTACTGCCTTGCAGACCTAAGCATAGGTGATGCTCTATGTTCCATTATATACACATGCAACTCTCTGCCACGCTTTTATTTTTACACATCTATATTCGGAGGGATGTGTCAATGTTAGAAGGGCCGTGCACATACATGGTGTCTCTTCTTAAATCGCCATAGGATTTTACAGGTTTTCACTTGCAGATTCCAACCACCGCCTAAGCATCCTTTCTAAAATATGCCTTCACATGAATTCTTTGCTTTGGTCTTTTTATTGAGGAAGATGTGAGGAAGCTACTGATGCCAGAAAAGCTACTTAACAGCGATGAGTCAGAAGAGCTGAATCAAATCTCAGTGAATCTGAAAGATGTAGTAGAACAAATTGACAAACTAAGAAGCAGCAAATAACCTGGACTGGATAGTATACACCCAAGAGTACTGAAAGAACTCAAAGATGAAATTGCAGTACTACTATAAATATTTTTTTAACAAATCATTACAATTATCTATGGTGCCAGAACATTGAAGGGTGTCAATGCCAGTTTTTTAAAAAAGGGTTCAAGGGATGATCCAGGAAACTACAGACCAGTGAGCTTAAGGTCAGTACCAGGCAAGATGGTAGAAACCATTATAAAAAACAGAAGAACTGAACACATGAACAAACATGGTTTAATGGGACAAAGTCAACATGGATTTAGCAAGGGGAATCACCAATCTGCAGCTATTTCTTTGAGGGTGTGAAGAAGAATGTGGATAAAGGTGAGCCAGTTGATATAGTATATTTAGACTTTAAGAAAGACTTAGGCAAAGTCTGACATGAGAGCCTCCGGAGAAAACTAAACAGTCATGGCATAAGAGGCAATGTCCTATAGTGGATTGGAAATTGGTTAAGAGATAATAAACAGAGGGTAGAATTAAATGGTCAATTTTCTCAATGAAAGAAGGTGAATAGTGAAGTACCCCAAGGATCTGTGCTGGGTCCGGTGCTTTTTAACATATTTATAAATGATCTGGAAATGGGAACAACAAGCGAGGTGAATACATTTGCAGATGACACCAAATTATTTAAAGTTGTTAAATCACATATGGATTGTGAGAAATTGCAGGATGAACTGGGCGTCCAGGTATCCAACTGGCAGATGAAAGTTAACAAGTGGACAAGTGCAAAGTGATGCACATAGGGAAGAATAACTCAAATGCTAGGTTCTGCATTACGAGTCACCACCCAGGAAAAAGATCTAGATGTCATTGTGGACAATATGTTGAAATCTTCTGTTCAGTGTGCGGCGAGGGCCAAAACATAAAACAGAATGATAAGAAGCATTAAGAAAGGAATAGAGAATAAATGAAAGAATATCATAATACCTCTGTATCACTCCATGGTGCGACTGCACCTTGAGTATTGTGTGCAATTCTGATTTCCGCATCTCAAAAAAGATATAGTGGCATTAGAGTACGGAGAAGAGCAACCAAAATAATAAAAAGGATGAGGCTTTGTGCATACCATGACAGTCATGAACCTCACTTCTAAGCCAGGGTATGTGGAGTATGATCTCAATCTCTCAAAATTTACTGCTAATGCTCGGTATAATACTTGCATCATGCCAAAGAGAGCTTCCTTCTGGAGTTTGTAAGATGTAACATATATGGGTAGTTTGTCAAGATGTGCTCGTAAATTCTTCTTTATCAAGTCTGTGCTCCCAATACGATGGGAAATATTTCTGTATCTTTCTGCCACATATTCTTGGTCTCTGACTGCATTCTTGGTACTTCAGGATCTTCTGCCTATCCGCATGATTCACAGAATAATCTCTTGGAGCTAACACCACTTCTATTATCAATGCCATTCTGGTATTTTTCTCCTTTACCACTGTCTGGTTTCTTTGCATCCAGTTTCTTATCCATCAGAATGGTAATGGCTTTAGCACTCGGCCGTCCAGCTGTAACTCCTGTCCAATCCGGGCAGTGGGAGTGCTCCTGTCCAATCGGGGCAGTGGGAGCAGCTGTGACCGGTAGCCTGCCTCCGATTTAAGCGGCGTCCCTGCTCCGAGGGAGCCGCTTTAGCACTCGGCCGTCCAGCTGTAACTCCTGTCCAATCCGGGCAGTGGGAGTGCTCCTGTCCAATCGGGGCAGTGGGAGCAGCTGTGACCGGTAGCCTGCCTCCGATTTAAGCGGCGTCCCTGCTCCGAGGGAGCCGCTTTAGCACTCGGCCGTCCAGCTGTAACTCCTGTCCAATCCGGGCAGTGGGAGTGCTCCTGTCCAATCGGGGCAGTGGGAGCAGCTGTGACCGGTAGCCTGCCTCCGATTTAAGCGGCGTCCCTGCTCCGAGGGAGCCGCTTTAGCACTCGGCCGTCCAGCTGTAACTCCTGTCCAATCCGGGCAGTGGGAGTGCTCCTGTCCAATCGGGGCAGTGGGAGCAGCTGTGACCGGTAGCCTGCCTCCGATTTAAGCGGCGTCCCTGCTCCGAGGGAGCCGCTTTAGCACTCGGCCGTCCAGCTGTAACTCCTGTCCAATCCGGGCAGTGGGAGTGCTCCTGTCCAATCGGGGCAGTGGGAGCAGCTGTGACCGGTAGCCTGCCTCCGATTTAAGCGGCGTCCCTGCAGGGCGCGCCCGCGCCTGGCGGGCCCGCGCCTGAGGGCCTCAGGCGCGGCCCGATACGCGGAGATTGAAGGAGAGAAAATACTGAATGCACCGAACCACCGCCCATCGAGGTCAAGCTAACAAGTGAACCACCGCTACACCCGGCTGGAAGCTCCCCTTAATGGGTCCGAGCTCGCCACCACCCTTGATTTAAAACACCCGCATACCGCAGGAGCGAGAGGAGGAAATTCAAGGATCACCGTGTGGCCTGGCGCACCAAGACGACATCTCCACGTGGCTAGAGCTCCCCTTGACCGGGTCGAGCTCGCCTATGCCTGGTGTCAACACCCGAGACTCAGTCCGGTCACAGGATTGCATACTCGACTGCACCGGGAAGGAGCCCACCAGGCTCACCATCGCATAAACACCAAGAGATCCACCCCGAGCAAAGACAAAAGGTCTGGGTCGACTTGAGTAACTCCACAGGAGGTAAGCTACTCTGAAAATTCATGATCACCGACGTTAACCTCCAAAAATCGGACGGCCAACCACTTTAAGTATCCCCCTGATACAGGTACTGTGTGACCTATTGCTAGATACTGTTGCCTACTGTTGAATACTGCTACATGCTGACTGTTACATGCTGTTACATGCTGACTACATACTGCTACATGCTGACTGTTACATGCTGTTACATGCTGACTGTTACATGCTGTTACATGCTGACTGTTACATGCTGACTGTTACATGCTGCCGTTCCACGTACAATGTCACTAACACTACATGTTTTGACTTAGCAATATTGCAAAATTACGGATTAACCATTGTTACCTAAGGTCACTCGGACACACCATAGTGACTGATACTATCACCTGCTGTACTGTAACTACTGCCTGTTAATACTGTAATTACTGCCTGCTGGTACGGGAACTTTTACCTCTGTAATAAGTGTGCCGCTTACAGCATAACATTTTCCTCTGTTACTATCGCCTGCTGAACTGCAACTACTGCCTGCTGATACTGTAATTAATGGCTGCTGATACGGTAACCTTTACAACATAACATTTTCATCTGTTTCAATGTAACGTTGGATACTAAGAAATTACTGTATTGTCTTGTTACGCAAGCACACCTAGACATGAAGCTGATAAAAATGGCCCTAGGAATTTGGCTGTTCACCCTAATATCAACATACACAACCAAAGCAAACATATACCAATCTACGCCACTCATATGTGGCCCACTCTTCATCCTCTATGCCATCCATACTCCGCTGAAACACCTTCCCTCAACATACCTCACCACTGGTGTAGTACCGACACTTTCGATCTATCCAGGGCATGCAAGGAGAAAGCACGCGGGTGCGCAGAAGAACCGCAAGCCAAAGTCAAAAATGGCATGGTCGACGAAGCCCAATCGGCCCCATGCTCACCAAAGCCAGGCTCCACCAGACCCATTAGTAGTCTGTAACATCACCCTCATAAACGCCCGATCAATCAGAAACAAGACCCACATCATCTTTGACATAATCAAAGATGAGCAACCAGACATCCTCTGCATAACAGAAACCTGGCTCACAAACACCGATGCTGCCTTACTGAACCAGATAAGCAGACCAGGCTATAACCTGTATAACTGCCCTCGCTCCAACAAAAGAGGTGGAGGAGTGCTCATAGTCGCCAGGTCACACTTGAAACTCTCGTGCACATCCCTGGAATCAAACCCAGACATGGACATCCTCAAAGTGGAGAACTCTGCAATATCCATCTGCCTAATATACAGAGCCCCCTCACCGAACCACGAAATACTTGCTGCAGCACTAGAAAACATTTCCTCAACACAACCAAAAAAATTCCAAATCATCCTCGGTGACCTAAACCTAGCGTCAACAACAGCAGTGCACGCCAATATCTTCCTGGAAGCTATGTCACAACTTGGATACCATCAGATAATAAACGAACCAACACATGAAAAGGGACATACACTGGACATGGTCTTTACTCCTATGAGCAAACAGAACAACCACCATGATAGACCCCTGATTAAAATCAAAGCCATACCCTGGTCTGACCATCACCAAATAGACTTACTGATAAAACTCCCAGCGGTACCAAGAGATGTGAAAGCCCAACGAGGAACGCAACAACTGAGATCCTTCAATAAGTTTGATCTGGATGATCTCACAAGTAGCATCAAGGCACACATCGACTTGGAATCTACTGATCTCAATGCACTAGCAAATAGCTGGGATGAAGGAATTCAGGCTGCAGCGAACCCGAAATGGAAAAATACAGCAACCCCAGGTAAACAACAATCAGAGCCCTGGTATACAACTACTCTAACCCAAAGGAAGAGAGAACTTAGAAGGTCCGAAAAAAAGTGGAGACGTAACAAAACCTTGGAACTCAGAGCTAAATACCTCGACATCCTCGTAAAATACAAAGACGAGGTGGATGATGCAAAAAGGAAACACCACACCAGCCTACTAAATAAAGCCATCAACAAACCACGGGAACTATTTCAAATAGTGAAAACACTAACCAAAACAACCCAACCAGAACAACAGGGTGACACTATTCAGCCCCAAATTCTCGCAGATCACTATGCGAGCAAACTAACAACAACCACAACCGCGTTATGTCCGCCCGAACCCCACTCGAAAACTGCAGTGACGAAAGAACAGGCTTGGATCGAATTTCACAAAATTGATGATAAGCAAGCAATTGGAATAATAACCAATATAAATACCACCACCTCCCTGCTTGATCCCTGCCCAACCACCTGGATTAAAGCAGCAAAAAAGGATATTGGCCACCAGGTCGCACACATTGTGAACCAATCATTGTCACAGGGAGTCATGCCCAATCAGCTCAAAAAGTCTATAATTAGACCGATACTAAAGAACAACTCGCTTAACAAGGAAGACCCATCTTCTTACCGCCCAATCTCCAGCATATCTCTTTTAGCAAAGATCATAGAAAAAGCAGCCCTCATCCAACTGCAAGAACACCTCGATGACCACGAAACCCTCGACAAACAGCAATACGGTTTCAGAAAAAATCATGGGGTTGAAACTCTGCTATTGGCACTGTTTAACTGCCTCCTCAAGGGTCTAGAGGACAGGAAGAAAATGTTTATTCTTATTTTTATCGACATCTCAGCTGCCTTCGACACTGTACATCACCTAACCCTCCTTAACAAGCTGGCATCAATTGGAATATTAGGAACCACCCTGAAATGGTTCTCCTCCTACATAACAGACAGAAAGCCACAAGTCCAATTCAACGGAGAAAAAGCCGAAGCCTTCACTCAAACCCAAGGCATACCACAGGGGTCGGCACTCTCAGCACTACTGTTTAACATTTACATGCAACCCCTCAGTGAAATATTCAGGAAATATGGCATCAACTACCACATATACGCAGACGATATCATGCTGTACACACAGCTTGAGACCGTTGACCCAAATTACGATCAGCTGGAAACCTGCATGGGAGAGATGTTGGGATGGCTAAAACAAAACAACATGGCGATTAATCATAAGAAGACTGAAGTTATGCTTATATCCAGTAAAACTGACTTTGAACTGCCACCAACAATCACATTGTGCAACAATACTTACAACACTAAGAAGGAAATTAGATATTTAGGAGTCATAATCGACAGCAAACTGAAAATGGAAAAACACCTCAGCAACACCAACAAAGCTATCTTTCACAAGCTTAGAGTACTACGACCCCTACGGAATGTACTAGATCCATGTGACTTCCGTTCAGTTGCTCAAGCGCTCATCATGCCCCACCTCGACTACTGTAACTCCATCTTACAGGGTCTACCAAAGAAAACGACTAACAGATTACAACTGGCACAACACGTAGCAGCAAGGATCATCATGAGAACAAGCGTCACCGAACATATCACACCTATATTGATGGAACTACACTGGCTCCCAGTCGCTGCCAGGATCCAATACAAAACATTGGTAACGACATTCAAGCTAATTCACAACCTGGCCCCATCATTCCTTTCCACCCTGATCGCCTTACAACCTACCACAAGAAGCAGGAGAACCATAAACGCAGACACACTTATAGTCCCAAACAGCATCAGACATGTAAAATCCAGCACTAGTCGCAGAGCATTCTCCTTCTCTGCCCCCACTTTATGGAACAACCTACCACATGAGCTGAGAGCAATAAATGACCTACTCGATTTCAGGAAAAAATTAAAAACTCATCTATTCAACTGCCACTATGGCCAGATGTGAATCCAACAAGATAAAAAGAAACGAATAGCCGTTTGTCAAATGTAAATAGTTAAAGGATAAGCGCTTTTGTACATATGTATGATAGTTCCGGAAGGTCTATATGTAGACCCTGCGATGTGTGCTGTGTATTACCCCTCTTCTTGCTATCTATGCCCCAAACTTTCTGTCTTGATTTTGTGACATATCCCAAAACTATAATCAGACCGCTTCTGATCGCTGGAAGTAGCGGTATATAAGTGTTTGCTAAATAAATAAAAATAAATAAATAAAAAAATAATGTCCCAGGTGATCATAACCTCTTCATTCTCTGTAATTCTTTTAGGGTCCCAGTGCTTTTCAGGCACAGTAATGTAGTGTTTACAGAGTTTCCAATGTAAACACAATGTCTACACAGAAAGGCATGTTACTTTGTTGTGCCTTTCTGAATAGACATTTTCCACCATCAGAATCTCCACAGCCAGCTATGAGGAGAGTCACTATTTCCAGGCTTTTCTTACAGAAATTACATATGTCTGTTTTGCCAGTTTTTTTCAATGTGCACTGTAAACCATCTCATCCATAATCCCCTGTCCTACTACAACTATCAGTCTCTCATCCTTTGGTCTCAGTTCACCTCTCCTTAACTATTTATGTGTCCGTTCTTGATCGATAAAGGGTTCCTGGAGTAACACTCTGTATTTCCCACTGTATCTGTGCATTTGCCACTTGTTTTTCCTCATTTGCTGACCTAATTCTTTGAAGAGCTTTTTCTCTTGTTTTGCAAATTCTACTGTTCCTTTCCTGTGTGTTTTTGTGGATTCTCGCTCATTCATTCTAGTCATCGGAACGCTTGTCCAAGTTTGACGATGGAGACAGATTCTGGATGTTTACTTTCCTATTTCATCATTTTTCGCGTATTTGGATCCAATGATGCTGTTAGGTAGGCCTGGAAGCCTATGATAGTACCTCTGTACTGTATGTGTAATCAATCTCTATGAGGCATAGCCCTCCTTCAGCTCTAGGAATGTATGGTCTTGACATACATTGATTCTTGTAAATTACCTCATGGGCATGGAGGAGTTTTCTTGTTCACACATCCAGTTTTTCAAGATCTTTAAGAGGCCAGTCTACAATCCCAAAGCTGTATGACAGTACAGGAATTGCCAGCTGATTCATAGCTTGTATTCTGTGATGTTAAGGCACTTTTCAATAATGATTTTAATCTTCTATAGTATTCTTTACTGATTTTTTTCTCTTAGTAATTTCTGCTTGAGTGTCGCTCCTTCCTCTATTCCAAGATATTTATACACGCCTTTCCTTTCAAGTTCTCTGATGTCACAGTCAATGTTCCCTCTAACCTGCGCTGGGTCCGCCGCCAACATTCCTGCCGGCGGGGGGGGGTTGCAGAGCGATCGACGCTCTGCCCCTCCCCCCACCGGCAGGAATGCTGGCGGAGGACCCGGCGCTCATGAAAGAGAGCATTGCGAGGGTGCTGCGGTGTGTGTTAGACACAGGGTCTAACACACGCTGCAGCACCCTTGCAATGTTCTCTTTCATCTGCGCTGGGTCCACCGCTGGCATTCCTGCCAGTGGGGGGAGGGGCAGAGCGTTGATCGCTCTGCACCCCCCTCCCCCGCCAGCAGGAATGTTGGCGGCAGACCCAGCACAGGTTAGAGGGAACATTGGTCACAGCCCTCAGTCAGGGAGATGTTTTCCATTTTGCTCAATTTTCCTCTAAAATAAAAAGTTTCCTTAGCACAATTGTCTAGGTCAAAAGTTATCGTGATGTCATCAGAAAAGCTTTTCATTACACGGCTTTCCTCTGCTAATTGTTGGTCACTGGAACTATAGAGCTTCAGGTCATCTACAAATAATAAATAGTATGTTACCTCCGAGTTGTTACTTTCTTTAGGATTCAGGCTAAATCCATATCCCAAAGAGTTGATGAGAGTACTCATTAGAACAAGCGCCATAAAAAACAAAAGTGGTGACAGGGAATCTCCCTGAAATATTTCTCACTGTATCTTGATGTTAGGAATGATGTACTGACCATCTTCATACTTCAAAAATAGGTTGGTTTGCCACATTGTCATGGTAAACTTAATGTACTCTATCAAACCAGGATTTATCTTATACATTGCAAGGCAATTTATTATCCAAGAGTGTGGGATGTTGTCAAAAGCTTTCTTATAATCAATCCATGCTATACTGAGATTTCTGCTTAGCGCTGGCCGTGATGATCTTATTTAACATTAACAATCATATATTCAGTCTGGTTCTATTACAGTTATTGGTCTGTAGTTTTTGGGAATGTTACTTAGATCCCCCTTTGGAAGCAGAAATGTTCTTCCTGTTATGACTCTCCTATGAGGAAAGGCTAAAGATGTTAGGACTCTTCAGCTTGGAGAAGAGACAGCTGAGAAGAGATATGATAGAGGTCTATAAAATCCTGAGTGTACTGGAAGGGGTAAATGCAAATTGATTGTTTACTCTTTCAAAAAATACAAAGACTAGGGGACATGCCATAAAGTTACAAAGTAGTACATTTAAAACAAGAGAAAATATTTTTTCTCTCAATAATTAAGCTTTGGAACACATTGGTAGAGGATATGGTAACAACAACTAGTATAGCTGGGTTTAAAAAAAGTGTGGACAAATTCCTGGAGGAAAAGTCCATAAACCGTTATTAAGGTTAACGGAGAGAAACCCGCTAATTATCCCTGGGGATAAGTAGCATGGAACTGGCTACTTTTGGGTTATGTCAGGTACTCATGTGACCTGGATTGGTAACCACTGGAAACAGGATACTGAGCTTGATGGACCTTTGGTCTGATCCAATATGGCAGTTCTTTTGATCATGTGTAATTCTGTTTAAATGTACATGTGCCAAAAGCATGAAAAGCAGTACCAGCAGCTCAAACTAGCTGGGGAAAAAAAAACATTATCAAGCCAAGAAGCAGTTCAAGAATATTTTCCATGTGCCCAGTGCCAACTCCCCTGAGGCAGACTTTCATTGGATGAAAAGCAGCTCAGAATTTGAAGTGTAGCTGTCAAGGGACTGATGTGTTAACACTTGTATCTGCTGTTAGTCATGATTGTGCTGGGCATCGGGGTGAACAGTGGCAGTTCCTCTCAAACAGTCAATCAATGAAAGGTGTAATATCCAGGGCAACTCCCACATGGTTTGCAGAAGAGAGAAAGGAGTGGTTCCGTGACCCTCTCTTCCCACAGCCCTACTCCATATCCAAGCAGGATTAACCTCTCATGCCCCACCTCCTGCAGTCTGCAAGCGTCACAGCTCTGTGCCGTCAGCACTGGTTCACACAATAAGATAGGGGAACGTTCTGCCCGTTAGAGAGTTCATTGCTTCTTTTTCCAGCTTTCCATTCAGCGCGAGCTCTTTGAAGCCACTGATCTCATCAGGTGTTAGTGGTCCTTGATTAACCTGCAAAGGAGCTGGGCAGCTGCGTGCTGTATAAAGGTCTACAGTGCCTTGCGAGTACTGGCATTCCTAATAGGCCTCCATTGCAGGCAAGGTAATACTGTGTGGCTTTTAAATACAAGCTCTCTGCCTGAGAGCACTTCATTTTTAGAAGTTAATTCTTTTTCTGCATCACTTCCAGTCAGGTTTCAGAGCCGATCACACTGTAGTACCAAAACAATTCTCTTATGGGTCCTTAACGAGACATGCATTTCACTGGATAAGGGTGATATCACTTTGGCTGTCTCTTTAGACCTATTCCTCTGCTTTTGATCTTGTGGATCACTCTCGTCTTCTCTCACACCTCTCTTCTGCTGGCCTGGCTGCCACTGTTCTTCAGTGGTTTCACTCCTTCCTCTCCTTGCGTTCTTACCATGTTTCCTTCCAGGGCTCCTCCTCATCTCACCATCCTCTGTCCTGTGGTATTCCTCAAGGGTCTATCATTGCTTCTCTTCTCTTTAATGTTCTTCTAGTCCCTCTTGCTACCTTGATCCAGCAGCAAAGTGTCTCCACGTATTTCTATGTGGACGACATCCTGTTGCCAGTCCATACTTATCCCTGCACTCTGGACCTCTCTCACATTAATGCCTGCCTTGCATCGGTGGCATCCTGGCTTCATTCGAATCACCTGAAACTCAATCCTGCAAAAACTTTAGCGATATGTCGCTCAGTTTTATTTCCCCCACCATCTGTTTCCCCTTCCTGCAACAGACTCTCCATCCCTGTCGTATCCCAACTTAAATACCTTAGAGCAGTGTTTTTCAACCTTTTTTGTGCAAAGGCACACTTTTTTCATGAAAAAAATCACGAGGCACACCACCATTAGAAAATGTTTAAAAAATTTGCCTCTGTGCCTATATTGACTATATATAAAGTAATTCTCTTGAATAGGAATCAAACACTCACACCAACCCCCCTCCCCTGCTGGTTCACTCACACCCCCCCCCTCCACTGCTGGTTCACTCACCCACCCCCCTGTCACTTTCTCACCCCCCCTGCTGGGTCACTCACACACTTACACCCCCTCCCCTGCTGGTTCACTAACACCATCGCCCCCCCCCCCCTTGCTGGTTCACTCACACCACCCCCCCCTCCACTGCTGGTTCACTCACACTCCCCCCCCCTTGCTGGTTCACTCACACACACACCCCCCTCCCCTCTGCCCAAGCCGCTGCTTCTGCTTTGTACAGAGCAGCGGCTGCACTACACTTACATTGAAAAGTAAAGAGAAACTGTGTCAGGAGCCCTCCGGTCATCGCAGAGCCCGAGGAAGTGATGTCATGGGGGCGGGCTCCTCACAGGCTGTCTTTCCTTTTCAAATTAACTTTATTGCAGCTAAAGTTAATTTGAAAAGGAAAGACAGCCTGTGAGGAGCCCGCCCCCATGACATCACTTCCTCGGGCTCTGCATGATCGGAGGGCTCCTGACACAGTTTCTCTTTACTTTTCAATGTAAGTGTAGTGCAGCCGCTGCTCTGTACAAAGCAGAACCAGCGGCTGCACTGCTATAGGGAATCGCGATCGTGTTTGCGCCGCGGACTTCGGCACAAAAGCCGGTTTTTTGCTCTGGCCGCTCCCGATCTTGCGGCCAGAGCAAAAAAACGGCTTTTCAATGGCCGGTTTTACAACTGTGCCGGCAGCCGGCCTGGCCATGGAAAAACCGGCCAGGCCGGCTGAAAACCGGCCGGTTGGCAACCCTAATTTGTGAGCCGAGGCCACATGTTACGGATGAAATTGGAATTTTTCCCACGGCACACCAGACAATATCTCACGGCACACTAGTGTGCCGCGGCACAGTGGTTGAAAAACGCTGCCTTAGAGTAATCCTAGACTCATTCTTCATTTTGTACCCCCACATTAGTTCAGTCATATAACAGTATTTCTATACATTATGCCAGATTTGATCTGTTCAGTCTCTTCTTCCCCCCATTTCTCTTATCACGCTCCTTCTCACTCTTGTAATTGAAAAACTCAACTACTGTAACGTGATTTACTTAGGAGTTCCCCATTATCAAACCAAATGCCTGCAATCTGTACAGAACACTACCATTCGTCTCCTTCATCATGTCTCCAGACATGATCACTTCACCAGACATGATCATGTCACTCCCCCCACCCCCCTTCTCATCAAATCCCACTGGCTCCCATTATCTCACTGCTCTCAGTATAAACTTCTCACCACCATTCACAAAACCCTCTTTTCTGGTTCCCCCTAATATCTAAATTGTTCCTCTTCCCTTATGCCTCCCCCCTGCCCCCAAATTCTTAGGTCCATACATGTGAATCATTTACATCTCCCTTCCTCCTCACAAGCCTGACTGGAGTGAACCCGCCACTCAGAATTTTTCTTCCTGGTTGCCTTTTTGTGGAATTCTCTTTCACTGGAACTCCGCCTTGAATCTTCCTTTTTCAAATTCAAAGCATCTCTAAAAATATATTTATTCCACACTGCTTATGATCTTCCCACTCCTTTTATCTTAAGTCTCAACTCTATCTGTTCAATCCCACACTGAATTCTTTCTCTGGCCTCAAGAGTTCTGCCTGTCTCCCCCTTCCCTTCTTCCTCTGTGTTTTTTACCCTCCTTACTGTCCTTTGATTTTTTTTGGAGTGTTCACCTTCCTTTTCTAACCTTGGTTTTTAGTTTTTATTGTACACCGCCCTGGTATAATGAAGGACGATATATCAA
Organism: Ichthyophis bannanicus; assembly: GCA_033557465.1. NCBI lineage: Eukaryota > Metazoa > Chordata > Amphibia > Gymnophiona > Ichthyophiidae > Ichthyophis > Ichthyophis bannanicus. The sequence goes on from CM066048.1 coordinate 80,876,102, forward strand.
GTTTTTAAATAAACCAAAAATCAAACAACCATTGCAAAAGGGGACCTTTTGCGCAACTCCACAAACCAATTAGCTACACACAGGGACAAAGAACAGCCCTGTTAGAGGACACATAAAAGAGGTAGATGGCTCTTTCTCTTACAGGACAGCTAAGGAAAAGTTAGGGACTATGGTAGATCTCTCTCATTTACTTCAACAGATATCAAAGCTCCACTAACTGAACGATGATTGGGAAAAATCGTATTGCCAAAGCTGTTGTCCCCATTATAGCTTCTGCCTCTGTCCAGACAGAGACCCTGCTGCCAGTTGAAGGACCAGTTCCATGTGCAGGATGCCTGCAAGCTGAAACCCTCATGAAACAGGTGAAGGAGCTCAGAGAAGAAGTGGCAAGGCTCAGAAGCTTTTGTTACAGCGAGAAGTGCATTGATCAGATGCTTCTTGAAACATCCAAGCTCTCTGACAGAGGTGAAGATGGGATGCTATAGAATGAAGAGAGTTGGACACGAGTCAACAGAGTCTGCAGAATCGTCAACTCCTCCAGCACTTAAACTGAAGAACAAGTATGCAGTCCTGGAAGTGGAGGTGAAAGCATCCCAGGAAAGGGAAGAACCAGAGCTCGAGCACCCCTAAATTGCAGAATCAGGGACAACAAGGAAGTGAAGGGTAGTGGTGGTTGGTGACTCTCTTTTAAGGGGTACTGCCAACCAGACTTGATGTCCAGAGAGGTGAGCTGTCGGCCAGGTGCCAAAATCCAAGATGTTACAGAGAGTTGCCGAGACTTATCAGTCCTACTGACTATTATTTGATGTTGCTCATCCATGTCAGCACAAATGATACTGCTAGGTATCCCTCTGAGCGTATCAAAAGTGACTTCATGGCTCTGGAACACAGGGTGAAGTAAATAAGTGTGCAGGTGGTGTTCTCGTCAATCCTCCCTGTTAAGGGGTAAAGACCGAGGCAGAGAAGCTCGCATCCTGGAGATGAATGCATGGCTGCATGAATGGTGTCATCGAGAGCGTTTTGGTTTCCTGGACCCTGGGAAGATTTTCCAAGGGCTGCAGAGCAGAGAAGAGTTGAAGTGTTTTCAGCAACAGACTGGCTAACCTACTGAAGAGGGCTTTAAACTGGAATCATTTGGGATGGGTGAAGAAGGCTCCCAGGTAAGTGAAAGATTAAATACCTTTATAGAAATGGGTAAAGGGAAAGTGGTATGTATAAACGCCCATAGCATGGGGAATAAGATCTCAGATGTTGAGGTTTTAATGGAAGAGGCTGACTTGGATTTAATGGCGGTTACAGAGACACGATTCACAGACAACAATGATTAGGATAGAACTATACCAGGCTATACTTTACTCAGGAAGGACAGGGGAGGAAGAAGGGGAGGAGGAATGACACTATATGTAAAAAATACAGAATTACAGGGCTTAGAAAGGAGCATGGAGGCACTGTGGGTTAAACTAGAAAGAGGGAAAGGGAAATCCATTTGCATTGGTGTGTTATGCAGATCTCCCTCATAGAGAGGATGGAGATTTAATAGAAATACGCAGTATTGCCAAGAAAGAAGTGCTACCGATAGGTGATTTCAATATGCCCGATGTTGATTGGCATATCCCTGCTGCAGTGTCATCTAGAAGTAAATAGATCCTAGGTTCTCTACAGGGAGAACTATTCTGGCAACTGGTAATAGAACCCACACCTGAAGGGGACATACTAGACTTGGTGCTCACCAATGGGGAAAGTGTTTCTGCTGTCATAGTTGGAGATCATCTCGCATCCAGTGATTATTAGATGGTGTGGTTCAATATTAGGACTAGGGCTGATAAAATCCATTCAAAAGCAAGGGTCTTAGACTTCAGGAAAACTAACTTTGCCAAGATGGGACAATACCTCAAGCAGTTGTTAGTGGGATGGGAACAGCTGGTGGGTGTAGAAAAGCAATAGGCAAAACATAAAGGGATATTTTAAGGGCAACAAAACCTTTTTTGTTAGAAAGGTAAATAAAGGTAAAAGAAAAAGGAGGCTGCTATGGTTCTCAAAAGTAGCTGAAAAGGTGAAGAAAGAGGGTGGCCTTTATAAAATACAAGAGATCACCAGAGAGAGGAAAACAAGCATCTATATTTGGAAGACTTATAGAAGCTAGCAAAGTAGTCAGGAATGCAAAGATACAAAAAGAAGAAGAAATGGCCAATGCAATAAATGGGGGGATAAGACAATTGTCCAATAGTGAGAGGAGAAAGTGCAAAAGTGGTATTATCAGACTCAAGGGTGAAAGGAAGGAATATATAGAAGCTGATGAGGATAAAGCGGACTTGCTTAACAAATATTTCTGTTCTGTGTTCACAGATGAAGGGACAGGAGCAGAAAACATCCACAAAGAGGAACAGATGTGACAGAGATCTTGAACGATTTTCAGAAGCCTGTTTGTGAGGAACTAGCTAAACTAAAAGTAGACAAAGCGATGGGACCAGATGGGATACATCCGAGAATACTTAGGAACATTCTAGTGGTTCCACTGACTGAACTTTTCAATGCTTCTTTGGAGTCGGGAGTGGTCCCAGAGGACTGGAGATAGGTCCCTTTAAACAAAAGCAGAAGTAAAGATGAGCTTGAAAACTACAGGTCGGTTAATCTAACCTCTATGGTGAGTAAATTATTGGAAACGCTGCTGAAAGAGAAAATAGTGAGGTTTCTAGAGTCCAATAAATTGCAGGATCCGAGGCAGCATGGATTCACCAGAGGCAGGTCTTATCAGACAAATCTGATTGATTTCTTTGACTGGGTGACCAGGGAATTGGACCGAGAGAGAGCCCTAGATGTGGTGTACTTAGATTTCAGTAAAGCTTTTGACACCATTCCTCACAGACAACCTATAAATAAACTGAGCACCCTAGGGATGGACCCTAAAGTTACTGACTGGGTTAGAAATCGGTTGAGTGGGAGGCGACAAAGAGTACAGGTAAATGGAGATCACTCTGAAGAGAAGGTTACCAGTGGTGTGCCGAAGGGATCTGTCCTTGGTCCAATTCTTTTTAATACCTTTGTTAGTGATATTGCAGAAGGACTGTCAGGTAAGGTTTGCTTGTTTATGGATGATACCAAAATCTGCAATAGAGTAGACACATAGACAGAAGTAGATAATATGAGGAGGGATCTAACTAAGCTTGAAGAATAGTCAAGAATTTGGCAGCTGTGATTTAAAGCTAAAAAATGCAGGGTCATGCATTTGGGCTTCAAAAAAATCCAAGGAAGTGGTACAGGGTAGGGGGCGAAGTACTTCTGTCAACAAAGAGTGGAACCTGGGTATGATTGTTTCTGATGATCTTAAAGTGGCTAAACAGGTAGAAAAGGTGATGGCAAAGGCCAGAAGGATGCTTGGGTGTATAGGGAGAGGAATGGCCAACAGAGGAAAGGAGGTGATAGTGCCTCTGTATAAGTCTCTGGTGCGACCTCATTTTGCATATTGTGTGCAATTCTGGAGACCACAACTTCAAAAAGATATAAACAGGATGGAATCGGTACAGAGGGTGGCTAGTAAATGGTTAGTGGTCTTTGTTATAAATCATATGAGGACAGACTTAAAGATCTTAATATGCATACCTTCAACTCCATACCTAGCCCTGTGCAAGCGGTGCGGCCGCACAGGGCGCAAAAGATTAGGGGTGCATTTTGGGTTGCCGGCCTCAGATCCCCCTCATGTTGCCTGTCATTGCCCTGCTGCTGCCACTTTCTGTGTTTTTTTAGCGACGGTGGCACCAGCAGCAGCAACGGAGCAGACCTGATGTCAAAGTTAAAAAAAAAAAGACACACAGATCTAATCCCTCCATTGTGGATGTAGGTTGCATCAGAGGAGGGAGGGACCAGACCAGCCATTCAAGTGTGGAGTTACAAAGACCCGTAATTGAATGGCTGGTCTGGTCAGGGCTGACCCATCCACTGGGTGAGCCAGGTGGCCACCTAGGGCGGCCATCGCTTTTGAAAATACTGCCGCTGCCTGTCTCCCCCTCCCGAGGCAGAATCAGCGGCAGCTGGAAGGGGGGCAGCAAGACTGGGGTTTCTGCCTATGGCGGCAGAAACCCTTTGGGGCGATCCTGCTTCTGGTCCCTCCCTCTTCTGATGCGATGTGCAAGTGAAGAGTCGAAAGACCCACTTGTTTTGTTTTTTTATATTTGAAGTCGGGTCTGCTTCGCTGCTGCTGGAGCCGCCGCTGACAAGAAAACACAAAAAGTGGCAGCGGCAGGGCAAGGACAGGCAGCTGGCTGGACATGGAGTTGTGGGTAAGTTGGGGGTGCCAGATGTGCAAATGCACAGGGTACAATTATGGTTTGGTATGGCCCTGTAAACATTAGAGGAAAGACGGGATAGAAGAGATATGAGAGAGACGTTTAAATACCTCCGTGGCATAGATGTGTAAGAGGAGAGCCTCCTTTGATTGAAAACAAGCTCTGCTATGAAGGGACATAAGATGAGGGTGAAAGGGGATTTATTTTTATTTATTTATTTAGCAGCATTTTATACCACCCCATCTACAAGCCATGGTGGTTTACAAGGAACAATAAACTAAACGTTTACATTGAACATTTGTTAAAGGTTAAATTAACTGAACACATCATAACAATTCACATTAAACTTGACTGACTATGGCATGAGTATATGAAGAGTTATGTTGGTGCTACGGAGGTTTCCAGTAAGGATCTGATGGATGGGGGAGTCTGTGCTGAAGTGTTCCAAGAAGAGGGTGAGGTCTGTGAGGGTCTGTATTTCTGGAGTGAGGGCATTCCAGATGAGCAAGGCATAGAATAAGAAGGCTCTGTTGGAAGCTGTATTGTTGGATTGAGTAAAAGTAGCTGGAACAGAGAGGAGGTTGTTATTGGTGAAACGTGTTGATCTCTTGTAGAGTGGTAGTTGAAGAAGACGACAAAGGATGTTTGCAGAAACTTGGTGGATGATCTTGAATATGGTTAGAGCTACTTTGTACTTGATTCTCACTTGGATGGGGAACCTGTGTAGGGCTTTCAGAGTGGGAGTGATGTGCTCTCGTAGGCCTGTGCCAGTGATTGTTCTAGCTGCAGAGTTTTGGGCAAGCTGTAAGAGTAATAATGTGGTTTTAGGGAGGCCCTGGTAAATATGTTTGCATAGTCTAGGATGGGAGTGATGAGGGCTTGGCATACGTTCCTGAAATCGTTGGGGTCCAGAAGTGGGTGGAGGTGTCATAGAGTTCTCATTTTAAAGTATGCTGTCTTGGTAACTGGTTTAATGTGGTATTGGAAGTTGAGGTGGTAGTCCAGTGTGACACCTAGGTATTTTATGAATTGTTTGACCTGTAGAGTGAGGTTGGCCAGCTTGATGGTAGATGGTGGAGTTAAGAATGGATGTTTGGAGATGATGAGGACTTCCATTTTTCTGGAGTTGATATGCATGTTGTGGTCGTTGAGCCATTGAATGGCTTCTTTTAGGCAACTGCTGATTGTGGAATAGTCTGGGTTGGTGGTGGAGATTGGGGGGAATATTAGGATGTCATCTGTGTATAGATGATAGTGAGTTTTATGTTTTATGAACGTGCATAAGAGTTGAATGAAAATGTTAAATAGCAATGAAGGCTGAGCCTTGAGGTAAGCCTTGTAGCAGCTGGAAGGGTTTGGAAGCGTCAGATCTGATTCTTACTTGTTGTCATCAATTGGAGAGGTTTAATGTGAACCACTGCAGAGCTGTAACTCTGATTCCGATTGAGTGTAGGTGGGAGCATAGTTGGGCATGGGTGACTGAATCAAAAGCTGCTGAGACATCAAGAAAGATGAGAATGAATACTTGATGTACTTTCTGTGTACCTTTAATTAAGTTGTCGAGAAGGGAGGTTAGAAGGGTTTCAGTGCTGTGGTGTGGTCTGAAGCCATGTTGGTGTTCATCAGGTGGCGCATGGATGTCTATGAAATCTTGTAGCTGAAGCTGCACTGCTTTTTCTATAATGGGACGGGATTATTGATATACGTCTGTTTGAGGCTGGAGCTGAGGGGTCCACATGCGTGATTCTTGAGCAGGGATCTGACTGAGGCTTTCTTGAGGGGAATTGGTACTTGGCCGAGCGTTAGAGATGCATTGACTAGATGCATACTTGGAGCATGGTCATGTTTTGCTATCTTGATCCAGGTAATGGGACATGGGTCAAGTGATGAGGTGGTACAGTAAAGGTTGTTATGATGTTGATGATCTCTCTGGTTGATAGCTGCCTGAAAGATGACCAGGTTTTGTTGTCTCGAGGGTTAGTGGGGTAAGTGACAGGCAGGTGGTGCAGTAGGTTGATTGGTTGTCTGGTTTGAAGAAATTATGCCATGGTGTCAGGCGCTAAGTTGGGGTTAGATTTCATGTCAGTTGGAGCTTTGAGCTGGTTCAGAGCTATTTCAAATAACATTCTGGGGTGGTTAAGAGAGGCGTTTAGAAGCTTGGCATGATATTCTTTCTTTGAGTGGAGCGTGAGTGCACAGTAGTCTGCCTGAGCACTTAAGTAGGCTGAGAGGGAGGTAGGGCATTTTAGTTTTTTCCAGCTATACTCAAGTTTTCTGAGATTATTTTTTTTAGTTTTCTAAGTTGAGGCGTGAACCATGGCACTTTGTGAAGTCGCTTTGTCTTGGGTGTGTTGTCGGGTAGAGTTGCATGAGTGTTAATGTTAGTGTTCCATTCAGATATGAAGGAATCAATACTGGATGTGTTGATTTGGGGGAGTGGTGGGATGATGCTTGTGAAATTGTCTTTATCGAAAGTCTTATAGACTCGGAACTAATATGTGGAAATATTTCTTTACGGAAAGAGTGGTAGATGCATAGAATAGTCTCCCAATGGAGGTAGTAGAGATGAGAACAGTAGTTGATATGGGAGGGCAGACTAGTGAGGCTATGTGGTCTTTTTCTGCCATCATGTTTTTATGTTTCTATGGGGGATTTGATTCTGGATCTGCAGGAATCACACCTCTGTACTGGCAACACTGGGACACACAGTGTGATTGAAACCTGAGTTTGAAGGCTCCCAACACTGAGTTACACAGCAAGATTGGAGGAAGCAGTGGGACTGGGTGTGCAGGTGTCACCGCTCTATGCAGTCAGTCAGAACTTGGAATACACTGCCAACCATAACCCTGCATTAACACAACATCAGTGCAACCCTACTTCCCACCAGTCAAAAGAAAAGAAAAACAGTCAATTAGATACGGCTGCCTAGCAATTGTGAATCCATTTAGAGCAACACTTTAAGTGCTGATTTCAAAAGGAATTAATTAATTTCAGTCACCACCCTGTCAGCCTGTTTTATATAATCCAGGCTTGCACATCTTGAGAGCTTGCTGCAGTGCCAGGGCTCTGAACTGTGTATGTGGAGGGGGAGAGGCAAAAGGGGAGGTGTGATGGGAGCAGAAGAGAGAGAGAGCAATGCTTGGGCTTGGAAAACCCTGCAGAGAATCTCTATGATATACCTGCAAAACTGTATTCAATGGTTTTGTTTTATGGGGTTCACTCTAGGCCTGGTTGGAGAGGCCATGGAAACAAAGACGTGCCAAGGGCAGTGTAACGATACAGCCAAGTGGGGTCCAGTTGAATTTTCAGGACATCTATAATGAATATACATAAAATAGATTTGCATACCTGGAGACCTGACATATGGAAATCTATCTCATGCATATTCATTATGGTCACCTTGATAATCAGGCCAGTTATTTATTTTATTTATTTAACTTTTCTATACCACTATATCTACAAGTCATAGCAGTTTACAAATAACTTCATTATATGATGTTGACATAGAACTAGAGCATACACAAACAGGGAAACAACTTAAATGTAACATGGATTAACACTTTGTAAATCGCAATTAACAACATATGTACAATAGGTGAAGTTGGGATGAAGGTGGTATTGGTTATGGGGTGGGGGTTATTCAAGGTTATTCGGGGAAATACAGGGTGGAAAGAGTCCATTTAAATGTAGGTAATTACAGTGGTTCATGCGTGCTTTTAAGTGTGGTATCCATAATGTTCTATAAATAGGAGGATTTTTATTCTACGACAGAATTCTACAATGGAGCTGGATGCGTATTTCAAAGGGTAGTGAGTTCCATATGTGGGGTGCACATAGTGAAAAGGCTCTTTTGGAGGTTGATTGGGCACATTTAGTTTGTACTGATATCGCTAGAAGGTTTTGTGTGGCTTTCCATCTTATCCTGCTGTCAGGAGGTTTCTGAATTAGGAATTGCAGGATCAGTGCCGAGAAATTGTTGAGTATTTTAAAAGTAGGAAGCAGACTTTATATTTAATTCACATGTGAATTGGGAGCCAGTGCAGGTGGGCAATGTAGTTTCTTCTAGGTGTATTTGATATGAGCTTGGCAGCTGTGTTTTGAACAATCTGCAGAGGTTGTATCGTAGCCTTTGGGAGTCCTTGATATAGTATATTGCAGTCATCCCATATTGGACTTAAAAGTTTGACATATATCTCTGAAGTCAGATTGTTCTAGAAGGGATGTGAGTCAATGTATTGTTTGCACATCAGCACAGGCTAAGAAAATAAGTTTTGCAAGTTCTTTACACGCCCAGCAAGGAGGGAGCTCACTCAGAGGAGCAGCTGGAGTTAGACAAGCAGAGGGCACACACCTCAAGCTCATAATAGGAGCAAAATTAAAAAGCTGAATATCTGTGGAGGAAAGAGTTAGGGGTTATCAGAAATGTGATAAGGCCCAAGCCCAGTTTAGGCGTAGGCAACTGCCTATGTCACCAAATTTTTAAGGTTCCAAATACCCAGGCCCAGGGGCGGCCCAAGGGGGGTGCGGGGCCATGTGCGGAGACTCGGTGCGGGGCCTCATTTGCATAAGGGGCCTCATTTGCATAAATATTTGCATAATGTTACCATACACTAACTTTTAGTAAACATGCCTCTTAATGAGTGTATGAATAAAGAAAGACTAAAAGACTTCTACATTACTATAATCCAGTGCCAACCGCCAGACACATTAGAAACTACTACAAACACTGCCCATTTAGAACCCATAGCAAACCCGCCGTATCCTAACAGCACTACCAGGACTCATAAAGCACCATACCCTAACTATCAAAAGGAAACGCTGCAAATATTAAACCAATACATTTCAGAGAACAACAATACATGACCTACTGGGGAAAGAGAACAAGTGGCAATGTCAAATAGGAATTACATAAAAAGAATACCTCAGCTCAGTTACACATGCAGAACATAGACCATCACCAAACAAGGAATCACAATTTAGAAACAGGAAGACAATAATTAAACTGGGAATCCCAAAAGCCAAACTTGGAATGTACAACACTGTAGAAATAAAACTATACATTAATTTGCTCTTGTACTAAACAAAGCGCAGACGTTAATGATGCACATTTCCCAGAGCTGACATATTCCAATTAATAAATTCAAAATAAAGAGATATTTTCTACCTTTTGTGCATTTTTTTTCAGCTGCAATTGCTCCAGTCACTTTCTTCTGGTTTCTTTGTGTCTTCCACTAACTCTCTATCGTCTGCTGTCCATTTGTCTTTTCTTCTCTCTTCTAGTTTTTTTCCATTCTCTCTCTACATCTGCTTTAACATACTAATCTTTCTCCTTTTGCTCTTTCCTCATTCCTATTTTATCTACTCAAATTTTACCCCTCCATTCTCAATCCCCACTTACTCTCCCAATATCCGGCCAATTGTAGATTTGTCTTCCCTCCCACACAAAATATTTTTTCCCTCTCCATTTCACTCTCCCAGCTCCATCCCATTCTAATCCTCCCCCAACATCAGCTCCATTCTAGTTCCAGTCCCACCCAGCATCTGCTCCCTTCTAGTCCCCGCATCAGCCCATTTCCAGTCCTAGCCCCCCATAAGCCCATTTCCAGTCCTATCCTAGACCCACCATCAGCCTATTTCCAGTCCTAGCTCCTCCATCTATTTCCAGTCCCATCCGAGTCCCTCCATCAGCTCATTTCCAATCCCAGCCCCCCATGAGCCCATGTCAAATCCTAGCTCCCCTCCACTCAGCCCATTTCCAATCCAAGCCCCCCATGAGCCTACTTCCAGTTCTAGCCCCTTCATGAGTCCATTTCAATCCAAACCCCCACCACAGCCCATTTCCAATCTTAGCACCCCCCCAACAGCCAATTTCCAGTCCTATTCTAGCCCCTCCATCAGCCCATTTCCTGTCCTAGCCCCCCCCACTCACCCATTTCCAGTCCTAGCTCCCTCCCCCTCACAAACCATTTCCATTCCAAGCCCCCGTCCCCATCAGCTATTTGCAGTTCAAGCCCTCCTTCCACTCAGCCCATTTCCAGTCCTAGCTACCCCCCCAGCCCATTAACAGTCTTAGCCCCCCCCAGCCCATTACCAGTCCTAACCCCCCCTCAGCCCATTTCCAGTCCTAGCCCCCCCATAGCCCATTACTAGTCCTAAACCCCCCCATCAGCCCATTACGTCCTAACCCCCCCATCACCCTATTTCCAGGCCTAGCCCCCCCATCAGCCTATTTCCAGTCTTAGCCCCCCATAGCCCATTACCAGTCCTAATCCCCCATCAGCCCATTACCAGTCCTAACCCCTCCCATAGCCCATTACCAGTCCTAACCCCCATCAGCCCATTTCCAGTCTCAGCCCCCCCACATAACCCATTATCAGTCCTAAACCTCCCCATCAGCCCACTTCCAGTCTTAGCACCCCCCCCCATGGCCCATTACTAGTCCTAACCCTCCCCCATCAGCCCACTTCCAGGCTCAGCCCCCCCCCATAACCCATTACCAGTCCTAAACCTCCCCATCAGCCCATTTCAAGTCTTAGCCCCCCCCATCAGCCCATTTCCAGTCCTAACCCCCCATCAACCCATTTCCAGTCTTAGCCCCCCCATAGCCCATTACCAGTCCTAACCGCCCATCAGCCCACTTCCAGTCTTAGCACCCCCCCATGGCCCATTACTAGTCCTAACCCTCCCCCATCAGCCCACTTCCAGTCTTACCCCCCCCATAACCCATTACCAGTCCTAAACCTCCCCATCAGCCCATTTCCAGTATTAGCCCCCCCATACCCAATTACCAGTCCTAACCCCCCCATCAGCCCATTTCCAGTCAGCCCCCCCCATAGCCCATTACCAGTCCTAACCCCCCCCATCAGCCACTTCCAGTCTTAGCACCCACCCATGGCCCATTACTAGTCCTAACCCTCCCCTATCAGCCCACTTCCAGTCTTAGCACCCCCCCATGGCCCATTACTAGTCCTAACCCTCCCCCATCAGCCCACTTCCAGTCTTACCCCCCCCATAACCCATTACCAGTCCTAAACCTCCCCATCAGCCCATTTCCAGTCTTAGCCCCCCCATACCCAATTACCAGTCCTACCCCCCCCATCAGCCCATTTCCAGTCAGCCCCCCCCATAGCCCATTACCAGTCCTAACCCCCCCCATCAGCCACTTCCAGTCTTAGCACCCCCCCATAGCCCATTACCAGTCCTAAACCCCCTTCCCCCCTATCATCCCAAATTAAAAAATAAAAAAACCCAGCTGCTTCTGCCACGGCAGCATCAAGAGTGGCGCCGCGGGGCCCCCCCTGCCCGGCAGAGCCTCCCTGCATCGAAGGCTAGCGTTGAATCCCCGAACGCGGGCTTCTTTCAGAGCCGCGAGAGTTAACTTTCTCGCGGCTCTGTTAATCCCGCCGGGGCTGATGGGAAATCCCCGGCGGGATTAACAGAGCTTCAGGTGAACAAGGTATATTAAACTTCTTAGGTACAGTTTTAGTGGTATAAATATCCATTGCACCCTTTAGTACATATAGAACTTAAAGATCTAAACACAAACTTAAAACTAAGATGCAGACAGCAGTCCAGCAGCGGGATGTGGGCTTTCCAGTCTTTTGCATTGAGTGTCACATGTATGATTTTCTCCCAGCTGGTGAGAGGTCTTACGTGTGCACTAGGTGCAAGGAGCTCTCTGCTCTCAGGGAACGAGTCCGTTCTCTAGAGGCTAGAGTAGCAGACTTGGAAAACATAAGACAGACAGAGAGGTACATAGACGAGACCTACAGGGATATAGTCCTGAAGTCCCACCTCCAGTCTGGCAGCATCCCTGTTGCCATGGAGGAGAGAGGTCACGTGACAGGAGAGCATCACCCTGGTGTGGCAGGAAGTGATCCTGTAACTAGGACCTGTCCTCCAGATGATGTAAACCCCTCTCGCACCGAGGAGGTTTCTCCAGGGCCAAGTGCCCATGCGGGAAGGGTTAGGACAGCAGTTATAGTTGGTGATTCGATCATTAGGCATGTAGATAGCTGGGTGGCTGGTGGACGTGAGGATCGCCTGGTAACATGCCTGCCTGGTGCGAAGGTAGCGGACCTCACAAGCCACCTAGATAAGGTCTTAGATAGTGCTGGGGAGGAGTCTGCTGTCTTGGTACATGTTGGTACCAATGACATAGGAAAATGTGGTAGGGAGGTTCTGGAAGCTAAATTTAGGCTTTTAGGTAGGAAGTTGAAATCCAGAACTTCCAGGGTAGCGTTCTCCGAAATGCTTCCCGTTCCACGCGCAGGACCCAATAGGCAGGCAGAGCTCCGGAGTCTCAATGCGTGGATGAGACAATGGTGCAGAGATGAGGGGTTCGGATTTGTTAGGAACTGGGGAACATTTTGGGGAAAGGAGGGGCTCTTCCGAAGGGATGGGCTTCACCTTAACCGGGATGGAACCAGGCTGCTGGCATTAACCTTTAAAAAGGAGATAGAGCAGCTTTTAAACTAGATAATAGGGGAAAGCCGACAGTCGCCCAAGAGCGCATGGTTCGGAAGAATGTATCCTTGAAGGATACTACAAAAAGCAGAGAGGTTCCAAAAAAGAGTAAAGTAGCCCAAATGCCCTCGAGTATGGAGCAGACAGAACTTAAAGATCCCAAATTACCCATGTCTACCAATAGCCAAATTAATATGAATAAAATACAGTCTCTAAAATGCTTGTATGCAAATGCTAGAAGTCTACAAAACAAGATGGGAGAGTTAGAATATATAGCACTAAACGAGAGGTTAGATATGATTGGAATATCAGAGACATGGTGGAAGGAGGACAACCAGTGGGACACTGTGATACCTGGGTACAAACTATATCGAAATGATAGAGCTGATCAAATTGGTGGAGGGGTTGCGCTCTATGTTAGAGAGGGCATTGAGTCAGAAAGGATTAAAGTTTTGCAAGAAACAAAATTTGCTGTAGAATCTCTATGGATTGAAATTCCATGTAAAAAGGGGAAGGCGATGGCAGTGGGGGTGTACTATCGTCCGCCTGGCCAGAATGAACAAATGGATGATGAAATGCTCAAAGAAATCAAGGAAGCTAGCAAAAGTTACAGTGCAGTAATAATAATGGGTGATTTCAATTACCCCGGCATCGACTGGGTCAGTGTCACAACAGGACATGCTAGGGAGATAAAGTTCCTAGATGAAATAAATGACTGCTTCTTGGAGCAGCTGGTTCATGAACCGACCAGAGGGGAAGCAATATTAGACCTAGTCCTTAGTGGAACACCAGATGTAGTGCAAGAGATAAGGGTGTTGGGGCCACTTGGCAATAGTGATCATAGCATGATCGCCTTTGATTTAATTAGTGGAGGAGGGATAGTAAGGAAATCCACAGTACTACCCTTTAACTTTCGAAAGGGAGACTATGATAGAATGAGGAAAACAGTTAAGAAAAAACTAAAAGGAGCAGTTGCAAAGGTTAAAGACGTACATCAAGCTTGGGTGTTGTTGAAAAATACTATCTTGGAAGCCCAGACCAGCTGTATTCCACGCTTTAAGAAAAGTGGAAGGAAGTCCAAAAAATTGCCAGCATGGTTTAAAGCTGAGGTCAGAGAGGCTGTTGTTGCCAAAAAAGCATCTTTCAAGAAATGGAAAAAAGAGCCAAATGATGAAACCTGGAAACAGCACAAGCACTGGCAAGTCAAATGCAAGGCATTGATAAGGCAGGCAAAGAGAGAATTTGAGAAGAAGCTTGCTGCAGAAGCAAAAACGCGAAATAAAGACCTTTTCAAGTACATTCGTAGCAAAAAACCCGTGAGAGAGTCAGTTGGTCCATTAGATGATAAAGGGGTTAAAGGAGCACTAAGAGGCGACAAGGCGATAGCGGAGAGACTGAATGAATTCTTTGCTTCGGTCTTTACTGAGGAAGATGTAGGGATGTTACCCACGACTGAAGTGGTATTTAAAGGTGTGGAAGAATTGAAGGAAATATCGATACATCGGGAAGATGTCCTACAACTATTAGATAAACTGAAGAGTAGCAAATCACCTGGGCCGGATGGTATACATCCAAGGGTGTTGAAAGAACTGAAATTTGAGATTGCAGACCTGCTATCAGTAATCTGTGAACTATCATTAAAATCATCTCTAATACCTGAGGATTGGAGGATCGCCAATGTAACACCAATTTTTAAAAAGGGTTCGAGGGGTGATCCGGGAAACTACAGACCGGTGAGCCTGACATCAGTACCGGGAAAAATGGTAGAAACCATCATAAAGAATAAAATTACTCAGCATATAGATAGTCATGACCTAATGGGAGACAGCCAACATGGCTTTAGACAAGGAAGATCTTGTCTTACTAATCTGTTATGTTTTTTTTGAAGGAGTGAATAAACAGGTGGACAAAGGTGAGTCGGTTGATATTGTGTATCTGGACTTTCAGAAAGCCTTTGACAAGGTCCCTCATGAGAGACTTTTGGCAAAACTAAAGAGTCATGGGATAGGAGGCAGTGTACTACTGTGGATCAGGAACTGGTTAAAAGATAGAAAGCAGAGGGTAGGGCTAAATGGCCAATTTTCCCAATGGAGAAAGGTGAATAGTGGTGTACCCCAGGGATCTGTGCTGGGTCCGCTGCTTTTTGACATATTCATAAATGACCTGGAAAGTGGAATAACGAGTGAGGTTATCAAATTTGCTGATGACACAAAACTATTTAAAGTTGTTAAAACCCAGGAGGATTGTGGAAAATTGCAAGAGGATCTTGATAAATTGGAAGACTGGGCATCAAAATGGCAGATGAAATTTAATGTGGAGAAGTGCAAGGTTATGCACCTAGGGAAGAACAACCCAAACTATGGTTACACGATGCAAGGTTCCACATTAGGAACCACCACCCAAGAAAAAGATTTAGGCGTCCTTGTGGATACCATGTTAAAACCCTCGGCCCAGTGTGCAGCGGCGGCCAAGAGAGCAAATAGAATGCTAGGTATGATAAGGAAAGGAATGGAAAATAAAACAAAAGATATTATAATGCCTCTATATCGTTCCATGGTGAGACCGCACCTTGAATATTGTGTGCAATTCTGGTCGCCATATCTTAAAAAGGATATAGCAATTTTAGAAAAGGTTCAGAGAAGAGCCACCAAAATGGTAAAGGGGATGGAAGGCTACTCCTATGAAGAAAGGCTAAAAAGGTTGGGGCTCTTTAACCTGGAAAAGAGACGGCTGAGGGGAGATATGATAGAAGTCTATAAATTAATGAACGGAGTGGAACGGGTAAACGTAGATCGATTGTTTACCTTATCAGAATATAGAAAGACTAGGGGACATGCAATGAAGCTACAGGGTAAACTATTTAAGACTAATAAAAGAAAATATTTTTTCACTCAACGTGTAATCAAACTCTGGAATTTGTTACCGGAGGATGTAGTAAAGGCTGTTAGTGTAGCTGGGTTTAAAAAAGGTTTGGACAAGTTCCTGGAGGAAAGGTCCATAAACCATTATTAAGAAGGGACCCAGGATATCAATGCTTGAACCAATACAAGCATTGTGGAACCTGTGTCCCTTGGGGAAACTGCTAGGTACGTATGACCTAGATTGGCCACTGTTGGAAACAGAATACTGGGCTTGATGGACCTTGGTCTGACCCAGTATGGCATATCTTATGTTCTTATGTTCTTAAGCTAGCCTACGATGCAGGGAGGCTCTGCTGGGCATGGGGGGGGCCCCGCGGCGGCACTCTTGATGCTGCCGCGGCAGAAGCAGCTGTTTTGTTTTTTTTTTTTTTTAAACTTGGGATGATGAAGAATGTTTTTTGCGTGGGGCCCCCTGAAACGCGGGGCCCTGTGCAAGAAACATTCTTGCTCAATGGACGGGCCGGCCCTGCCCAGGCCAAAGAGACTCCTACATCTACTTACTTTAGGGCATGTGCATCTGCTGGATAGGCTCTATGGTCTTTATCTGCCCTTGTTTTTCTTTGTTTCTAAAGGGGCAGCATCACGGATGTGAGATGGATCCTTGAAAAGACTAAAGAATACCAAAAGAATATCTATTTGTGCTTTATTGACTACAGCAAGGCTTTTGACTGTGTAAACCATGAGAAACTCTGGGCCACATTAAGAAGCATGGGTATATCAGAATACCTGATCATTCTCTTGCACAATCTGTACATTGATCAAGAAGCAACAGTTCGAACAGAACAAGAAGAAACAGAATGGTTTAAAATCAGCAAAGGTGTACGACAAGGCTGCATACGTTCCCCCTACCTGTTTAATTTATATGCAGAACAAATCATCAGAGAAGCAGGATTGTATGAAGACAACAGAGGTTTGAAGATTGGTGGAAGACTCATCAACAACCTTCGCTATGCTGATGATACCACATTACTGGCTGAAAGTGAAGATGATCTGAAACATTTGCTTCTCATGATCAAGGAACATAGTCTTAAAATAGGCCTGCACTTTAATGTAAAGAATACAAAGAACATGACAACTGGCAAAATCAATAAGTTCATTTTTGATGGAGAAAAAATTGAAATCATGGACAACTTTAATCTACTTGGATCAACTATCAATAAAGAAGCAACAAGCAGTCAAGAAATCCGATGACGCATTTCTCTTGCAAGAATGGCTATGAAGGACCTAGACAAGATTCTGAAGAGTAGAGATGTCTCTCTCCATACAAAAATTTGACTCATTCAAGCCATGGTATTTTCTATATCATATGGATGCAAAAGTTGGACAATAAAAAAGATAGACAGGAAGAAAATTGATGCCTTTGAATTATGGTGCTGGTGGCAAATACTGCGTATACCATGGACTGCCTGAAGAACAAACCAGTCAGTACTAGAGGAGATCAAACCTAAGCTTTCTTTAGAAGCTCAGATGACAAGACTTTGACTTTCATACTTTGGACACATCATGTGAAGAGAGAGATCATTAGAGAAAGACATCATACTTGGCAAGATAGAAGGTGAACGCAAAAGAGGAAGGTCAGCAATGAGATGGATCGATACAATAACAGCAGTATCTGATCAAATTCAATTGAAAATTCTTAATTAATTAACTAATGCCGTCCCTGATGTGCATGGCCAGGTGGGACATTGGAGGCAATGTGGCCATATCCAAGGGAAGAAAAGTTCCTGTAGGGAAGCAAATTCATACTTCCACGTCAGCAAAAGCTGAAATGTTAGCTATCACATGGTCTCTGCATTCTCACCATCCCAACAACTCCTTTCTAACCACTTCCGAGTAACTTCCCACACACCACAAAGAAGAACACTTCACTCCTGTCTAGGAGCCTCGCCAGGGCCAGATTTAAAATTTTGGTGCCCATATGCAAGAGCGGAGAGCAGATCACAGAGAATGGAGGGGGTGGGGGGAGGGATGCAGGGCTGATGCTTGTCCAACTTTTCCAAGGCAGCCCATTGCTGTTGTTGCTGCCCCTCTCGGGGCCCTGCAGCAGCAACAATGACTTTAAAACAGCACTGCAGTGCTTTCCATGGCGACCCTCTGGATCATAGGTGTCAAACTCTGGCCCGCAGGCCAAATTTGGCCCGTAGTGTAATTATATTTGGCCCGCGAGGCTATACCAAATGACTACTAGAGCTAGCCCGCCGGTATTATACAGCGCATTCATTCATCGCTAATACTACAAATCCCATAATGCCTTGCTGTTGTTTTGGCGCGTCAATCAGGACAGGTCCCAGAAACGCCCTCTCCTGTGTGACAGAAGTCATAGCGATCTCAAGCTACAACTGTCACTGTGGAACCCCTTCCCAAAAATGGCAAAAAGAAAGGCAGACAACAGGAACTTTCTGGACAGGTGGGAGACAGAATATTTGTTTACATATGTAAAAGACAGACCTGTTTGTCTGATTTGTGGAGTCAACGTGGCTATAACTAAGGAGTATAACATTCGACGACACTATGAAACAAAACACCATGACAAGTACAAGGACCTGGACATGACTCAAAGGAGCCAGAAAGTGGAGGAGATGAAAAGAAGTTTGGTTTCACAACAGAATATGTTCAAAAAAGCCACATCACAAAGTGAGGCTGCTGTAAAGGCTAGTTATATTGTGGCAGCAGAGATCGCAAAATCAGCCCGGCCCTTTAATGAGGGAGAGTTTGTGAAAAAGTGCATGTTGAAAGTTTGTGACATCGTGTGCCCAGAGAAAAAGCAAGCCTTTTCAAACGTGAGCCTGAGCAGAAACACAGTAGCTGATCGCACATGTGATCTTGCCACCAATCTGTATGACCAGCTTTTGGAAAAGGGAAAAGATTTCGTTGCATTCTCCCTTGCTGTGGATGAGAGCAGCGACGCATCTGATACTGCTCAGCTGTCAGTCTTCATCCGTGGAGTGGACTCAAATATGTGTGTTACGGAGGAGCTATTGGGATTCAAATCAATGCATTGCACAACCACAGGAAAGGAAATTTTTGAGGAGGTTTCCAAATGCGTAACTGAAATAAAGCTGCCGTGGGATAAACTCGTGGGATTAACGACAGATGGTGTGCCAGCGATGTGCGGTAAAACAAGTGGACTGGTGGGCAGGGTCCGGGAGAAGATGCAGGAAGAGAACTGTGCAGGTGAACTAACTGTTTATCACTGCATCATACATCAGGAATCATTGTGTGGCAAAGCCCTAAAGATGGAACATGTTATGACCACAGTAACACAAGTAGTTAACTTTATAAGAGCCAAAGGTCTGAATCACCGCCAGTTTAAGTCTTTTCTGGAGGAGTGTGGTTCGGAATACGCAGACGTGCCGTATCACACAGAGGTGAGATGGTTAAGCCGAGGAAAAGTACTGAATAGATGTTTTGAGCTGCATGAGGAAATATGTCAGTTTCTGGAAAGCAAAGGGAAGGACACAGCAGAGCTTCGGGAGAAAACGTTTCTGTGTGAGCTGGCCTTTCTGTGTGACATCTCGAGCCATCTCGATGCGCTGAACCTGCAGCTTCAGGGGCGGGGGCGCATCATCACAGACATGTACGCTGCAGTGAGGGCTTTTAAAACTAAACTGTGCCTGTGGGAGAATCAGATGCTGCAAGGAAACCTTGGCCATTTTCCCTGCTGCCAAACCATGAAAACGCAGTTCTTTACCAACTTGTTCCCATGCGCACAGTTTGCTGAAAAACTCAGTGTACTCGGCGCTGAGTTTAGCCGGCGATTTGCCGACTTTGATGTCCAGAAATGTAGGTTTGAACTGCTCAGTAATCCCTTTGCAGTTAATGTGGAAAACGCACCAACCAACCTCCAAATGGAGCTAATTGAACTCCAGTGTAATGACACGCTGAAGTCAAAGTATGATGCTGTGGGCGCCGCCCAGTTTCCACAGTTCATCCCTGACACAATGCCTCAGCTCCGCACCCAAGCTGCTCAGATGCTCTCCATGTTCGGCAGCACTTATCTATGTGAGCAACTTTTCTCCTCGATGAAGATGACCAAAACATCTCACAGGAGACGTCTGACTGATGAGCACCTTCGCTCGATACTGAGGATTTCCTCAGCTCAAAGCCTGAGCCCAGACACTGATGAACTATCATCCAAGAAGAGATGCCAGGTATCTGGCTTGGGCACATCAGATTAGATCAGTGTGCAGCAAACTGAGCAATAATTAACGTTTTCTTTATGCACTTTTTCTTGCTACTCCAAGACATGGGCTTGAATGGTTGATTAATTTTATTATTGTTATTTTATTTTAAAAATTATTATTTATTATTATTTAAATCTTATTTAATAAATGAATGTCATTGATGTTTTTTTTTATTTGAAATTGGTTTTTGCATATCTGAACTATTAAGTTATAAATTGTATAGTAATAAGTGTTGCTTCATATTCAATGTTAAAGCAAATCTTGTTTGGGTCCATATTAAAAGGTTCATTTGTTCAATGCTGGCCCGCGACTTTGTTCAAGTTTTACATTTTGGCCCACTGTGTATTTGAGTTTGACACCCCTGCTCTGGATAGTTGTCATAAATTGTGTTCGGTCTTCAGTCAGGTGGCTCATTGTTGATAGAGTGGTACCCATAGCTAATAGTTTTTACATATTGGCTGAACTTTTACCTTCATCCCTCTTCTCTCTGTCTGTTAGAACTTCATCCTCCTATACTGCCACCTCATAAAGGGTAGTTTTATACCACAATTACTCCCAAGTTCTCCCTGTTCCCCTCAATCCTCCTCCTTCCTTCCATCCTTCAATTATTTCTTCTGTCCTCTGCTCTCCTCTCCATTTTTTCTTATGGCTCCATATCACATTTTCTTCCTACTATTGACACTCTCTAATCTTCTCCCCTCTTACCTTCAAACCCCCACCCATCACCCCCCTCTTTACCATCTTCATTTCTTACCCCATCTTGTCATCCACCCTTTCATAGCTTTAAAGCTTCACCTTTTTCTTTCTCTCATTCATCCCTCTCCTCTCTCTTAAAAAAACCTCACCCTTGTTTCCGCCGTGCCATCTCCTCTCTACCCCGACTCTTCTGCTACTTCTTCTTTCATCTGGCGATACTAATCCCAATCCTGTCCTCACGCAACTACTCCAGTCTTATTCATATCCCTCTACTTTCCCCCTCCTCTCTCCTTCTCATGTGCCTTATGGAACACACACTCCATTTCTAATAAACTTGCATTCACTCATGATCTCTTTGGGCCCGATATTCAGTGCCAGCAGCTCGCACAATTACAGCGGCTAGCCACCGGCAATGAAAATTAAACCCGGATATTCAATGTCAGGATCATATCTGGCCCTAGCATTGAATATCTGGTGGTCACCACACAGCCTCCAATGGTGCAGATGCTAACTGGGCAGCTGCAATATTGAGCCGCTGCCCGATTAGCTCCTATGGGTAAAGATAGGCCAGCTTTTGCCGCATCTATCTTTACCCACAGGTTGCTAACCAGACAGCGGGTCAATATCGCCACTGCCTGGTTAGCAACTGGTGCTGCTTCCACTCTGCCTCAGTATGCCCTCGACACACCCCAATGCTAAGCAGTTAGCACTAGGGCATGTAGCAGTGTTAATCGGAGATTTTCAGCGGTATTAACTGTGCTAATGCCACTGAGTATCCCTCTAAGCTGCATTTACATGGTTTACAGGTCTGCTTTTGAATATCGGTCTCTTTATCTCTAATGCTCTTCATCTTCTGGCTTTAACTGAGACCTGGCTCCTCCCTGATGGCTCAGCTTCAGTTGCTGCCCTCTTTCATGGTGGCTACCAATTCTCCCATACGCCTCATGCCACTGGCCGTGGTTGTGGCATTGGGTATCTACTCTCTCCTTCCTGCCAATTTCAATCCCACCTTCTACCTCTGTCCCACTCATTTCCCTCCTTTGAAGTCCACTCTATTCGTCTTTTTAATCCATTACCTCTCCAGATAACTATTTATTATCCCCCAGACATGTCCACCTCTACCTTTCTCACTGACTTTGACTCATAGTTTTCCTTCTTTCTCGATTCATCTTCCCCCTCCCTTAGCGGTGATTTTAACATTCATATTGATAACCCCTCATACTTTAAAGCTCCTTTCCCTTACCTCCAACTTTGCTCTACTGCACCCACTCACCAGCATGGTCACTGCCTTGACCTTGTATTCTTCTCTAATTGTTCACCTTCTAATTTCTGTAACTTATCTGACCATCACCTGCTAAGCTTCACTCTTCATCACTCCCTGCCTCAATCTCGCCCAGTTTCCTTCAACATTTTTAGAAATTGTCACTCTATCGACTCATTGGCTCTCTCCACTATTGTCTCACTTCCTCTGTCCTCTGCTATCTCATCTACATCTGTTGAATTTGTTAACTCTGGAATTCGTAGTAAAAGCTGTTAGGGTAGCTAGAGGAAAGGTCCATAAATCATCATTAAAGAGGACCCAGGAAATACACTGCTTGTCCCATGTTTCTTCTGGGTAAACTGCTAGGTACTTGTGACCTAGACTGACCCTGTTGGAATCAGGATACTGGGCTTGATGGACCCTGGTCTGATCCAGTATGGCATGTTCTTATGATGAAGCTGGAGTTTGCTATAACTCTGCACTCTCCTCTGCTCTAGATGTTCTTGCTCCACCCATACCACGTCCTGTGAAGGGCACTATACTTCAGCCCTGGCTATCTTCGCTTATCCGTTATCTTCGTTCCTGTGCCTGCTCAGTTGAGAAAATTTGGCTCAAATCCCGCACCTTTGCAGACTTTCTTCACTTCAAATTCATACTTGCCTCTTTCCAGTCAGCCTTAGCACTCACCAAGCAAAACTACTATGTCCATCTGATTAACTCTCTTGCCTCTGACCCTCGCCATCTCTTTTCAACTCTCAACTCTCTCCTCAAGGTGCCTCCGCCTCTGATCCCTCCTTCCCTTTCTGCCCAAACCTTGGCTGACTACTTCCATGACAAAGTTCACAAGATTAGACTACAGTTCCCCAGGAGTTCTGATCCATCCCCTCTTCACTCCCAACTCTTCCCCCTCAAACTCTGCTACCCTCTCTTCCTTCTGTAATATCTCTAATGATGAAACCTCTCATCTTCTCTCCTCTTCTAAACTCACTACCTGCTCTTCTGATCCTATCTGCACCCATCTCCTTAACTCAATCTCCTCCACTGTCATTCTTTCTATCTCTCATATTATCAACCTATCATTCTTGTCTGCAACCGTCCTTACAGCCTTCAAGCATGCTGTTGTCACACCTCTCCTCAAGAAACCTTTACTAGACCCTACCTATCCTTTTAATTATCGACCCATCTCCCTCCTCCCCTTCATTTCTAAACTTCCTGAATGTGCGGGTCACCACCATTGCCTTGACTTTCTCTCCTCTCAAGCCTTTCTGCATCCACTGCAATCTGGCTTTTGTCCTCTACATTCTACTGAAACCGCTCTTGCCAAAGTCTCCTGCAACCTGTTTCTGGCAAAATCCAAGGGGTTTTACTCAATCCTCATCCTTCTTGACCTTTCTGCTGCTTTTGGCACTCTTGACCACCACTTTCTCCTCACTTGGTTTTAAGGACTCTGGTTTATCCTGTTTCTCTTCTTATCTGTCCCACTGCTCTTTGTTCTAGTGGATTCTCCTCTACTACTATCCCACTCTTAGCTGGTGTACTCTAAGGGTGTGTCTTGGGCTCATTCCTTTTTTCTCTATATATTGTGCACTCATCTCCTCCCATGGCTTTCAGTACCACTTTTACACTGATGACTCTCAAATCTCGCTCTCTATACCTCATATCTCTGTGGCAATCCAGGCCCAAATCTCTGCCTGCTTTTCTGATATCGCTGCCTGGATGTCTTATCGTCATTTGGAATTGAACACGGCCAAAACTAAGCTTCTTATTTTTCTCCCTAAACCACTTCCCCCTTCCTCCTTTCTCAATCTTTGTGGATAACACTCTTCTACTCCCTGTTTCCTCAGCCTGCACACCTTGAGGTCATCTTTGATTCCTCCCTCTCCTCCTCCACACACATCCAACTGATAGCTAAAACCTGTCACTTATCTATTGTTTAGTCACCTCCCATCTTGACTATTGCAACCTCCTCTTTGCTGGTCTCCCCCTGAATCATCTCTCTCCCCTTCAATCTGTTCAAACTCAGCTGCACGGCTAATCTTTCACCAGCCTCATTATACTCATATAGCACCTCTTCTCAAGTCACTTCATTGGCTCTCCTTCCATTTTCATATCCAGTTCAAACTTCTCCTTCTGACCTATTAATGCATTCATTCTGCTGCTCCTCACTACCTTTCCTCTCTCATCTCTCCCTAAACCCCTCCTCGTGAACTCCGCTCTTCTGGTGGATTGCTTCTCTCTGTCTCCCTTTTCTTCCACTGCAACTCCTTTCACCTTGCTGCTCCTTATGCCTGAAACAAACTATCTGAGTCTGTATGTCAGGCTTCATCCCTGCTCCTTTTCAAATCCATGCTAAAGGCTCACCTCTTTGAGGCTGCTTTTGGATTCTGATCTGCTTAATCTCCTATGTGTCTCCTTACCTTTCCCTAGTTGTATCCTTGTCCTCAGCTGCTGTATTGTCTGTCTTAACTATATTGTAAGTTCTGATGAATTGGGATCGTCTTTTATATGTATCTGTACAGCACTGCGTAGGCCTTGTAGTACTATGTAAATGTTCAATAGTAGTGGTAGTAGATAAATGGAGTCAGAGCAGAAATTGGAGAAGGGGTCATAAAGCCCACCAGCAGGCTGTATCTTGTTCAGTTTTTGGTGGGTTGGAACCCTTGTTCTATGGGACTGGGCTATGTAAGCCTAAACATTTTTGTTTTGTTTAGTTTCCCATGTTTATGGGATTTTTCATTTTATTCAGGTTTTTCCTTTTTTTTTTCATTTAGGGGGTAGTCGATAGGGTGCACCATTGCACAGTAGTGCGCTAGTGTGTACTGTTCTTCAGTGGTGCATCTACTGATAAGCAGTGTACATTACCAAGCAATAGGGCAAATTCTTAAGTAACAGCATGCACTATTGTGCATATTGACAAGAGAAAAAACATAATTTTACTTTTTCATGTCTTTTCGGGTTAAACACAACATAGGAAATGTTAATTGACAATCTCCTATGGTGTTTCAAACAAATGCACATCCTAATATGGGGGCCAAGAGCAATTACCCAGGTTCTCTTCCCTCGCCCCCCGCCCCCCCCCCCCCCAACCTCCTGCAAGTCCAGCCCTGCTGCATACAATTTGCCAGCTCTCTAATGGATGTTTGTCCTGGGTGGGAATGTGTAGGAGAGATTATTCCCTCTAGAGTTTATGATGCCCTGTCATCAGTCACCCTATGGCATGCAGAGACTTGTCAGTCTGCATATCCATAGAAAAGCGTGGACTACAAGAGACTACATGCAGATGGGCAAAGACAGACCGGTTCCTCAAGGTACCTGAGCCTGCTTTGTCAAACTAGATTGACAATGTTCCCTGTAAAATAGTTATCTCCAAGTTATAATGCCCTGTTCAATGTAATTTCAGTTTGTTCAATGTAAACCGCCTTGATATCATGAAAGGCAGTATATAAGAAATGTTAAATAAAAAAATAATTTACCAGCTGCTTGCAGTTTCTAGACTATGGGTTAATCCAGTTCTGATTTTATCCCATTCATGGGTGCTGAATGTGTGTGTGTGTGTATATATCTCTATTTAGAAGTTAATTAGAAGCATACAGGATTTGTATCCTTGTTTTCTATCCCTTCGGATATTACATGTCCTGGAGCTCTGCAAGATGTCAGCAGACTTGAAAATAATATATTTTGGGTAATCTCCCCGCTTTACACTCTTGTTTCTCTGGTTTTTGCCAGAATGCACAGGCCGCAGCTTCCTTCCCTGACAGGATTAAAGAAATATTTCTAAACAACATTCTTGCCAGAGATTCAGCAGGGCGTGTGAATCCCACACTGAGGTGTCAAATCCTTGTAGCAGTAGGGCTGGTTTCATCTCACCCAGTGGAGTGTGGTGAGATTTATGGCAGGGGATTTGTCTTCCCCATTTATGGCTCTCTGTCACTAGTCACCCCCATTATCTCATCTCATGCTCTCCACCCCACCACCTTCATCATACCCTCTCAGCAGTTCTCCCCCTATCACACTCTGTTTCACTGGGCACCCATCACCTCTATCATTATCTGCTCCCTGCCTAGAGTTGACCTTGCACCTCGGATTAACACAACATACCGACCCAATACGCCATTGCATGCATGGAGATGTAGTTTTAATTTTCTTATGATAAACTAGTGTGATTACTATGTTAGTCCATTAAAGTGTGCCGAAACTGGAAACCAAGATCAATAAATGAAAAAGTATAAGCTGATATCTTTTCATTGGCTAATTTACTACCTTGTTTGACCCTTACAACAAGCCAAAACAGAATTAGCAAGTCAAAGCAAAAGATGTACCAATGATAATACATGAACCCCAATTTCTCCATTATGCCACCATTATAAAATAATCTGGCGGAAAAGGGCAGAAGTAGCAGATTGTGCATGAGGGAAACCACGATGCAGCCTCGGAGATGGTATATAAGTGCTGTGTCATGATTTCAGAGCCATTACCACGGCTGCTATCCCCAGAGAGGGCACCCCCCCCCCAAGGGATGCTGCTCTAGGCGACTGCCTAGTTCACATGATGGTAGCGTCGGCCCCGTGAAAAACTAGCAGTCACTACACAAGGAAGAGACCTGGGGCTCATCATCTCTGATACTTAGCATGACAAAGTAATTTGGAAAACTAATTGGAGAACATAGAAAGGCATTATTATCAGGAGAGAACTTTGTTCATTTTTGGAGACCAGACCTAAGAACATAAGATATGCCATACTGGGTCAGACCAAGGTCCATCAAGCCCAATATCCTGTTTCCAACAGTGGCCAATCTAGGTCATAGCTACCTAGCAGTTTCCCCAAAAGACACAGGTTCCACAATGCTTGTATTGGGTCAAGCAGTGATATCCTAGGTCCCTTCTTAATAATGGTTCATATACCTTTTCTCTAGGAACTTGTCCAAACCTTTTTTAAACCCAGCTACACTAACAGCCTTTACTACATCCTCCGGTAACAAATTCCAGAGTTTGATTACACGTTGAGTGAAAAAATATTTTCTTTTATTAGTCTTAAATAGTTTACCCTGTAGCTACATTGCATGTCCCCTAGTCTTTCTATATTCTGATAATGTAAACAATAGATCTACGTTTACCCGTTCCACACCGTTCATTAATTTATAGACTTCTAACATATCTCCCTTCAGCCGTCTCTTTTCCAGGTTAAAGAGCCCTAACCTTTTTAGACTTTCTTCATAAGGGTATACTTCCATCCCCTTTACCATTTTGGTGGCTCTTCTCTGAACCTTTTCTAATAATGCTATATCCTTTTTAAGATACGGCGACCAGACTTGCACACAATATTCAAGGTGCGGTCTCACCATGGAACCATATAGAGGCATTATAATATCCTTTGTTTTATTTACCATTCCTTTCCTTAAGATACCTAGCATTCTATTTGCTCTCTTGGCTGCCGCTGCACACTGGGCAGAGGGTTTTAACATGTTATCCACAATGACGCCTAAGTCTTTTTCTTGGGTGGTGGTTCCTAATATGGAACCTTGCATCATGTAACCATAGTTTGGGTTGTTCTTCCCTAGGTGCATAACTTTGCACTTGTCCACATTAAATTTCATCTGCCATTTTGATGCCCCGTCTTCCAATTTATCAAGATCCTCTTGCAATTTTCCTCTATCCTCTTGGGCAGAGCTACTCAAATCTGGTCCTGGAGGTCCGCAACCCTGCAGGACCTCCAGGACAATATTTTGGTGGTGGTGAAAAGCAAGGAGGAATGTGACAAATTCTATCTAACCTTTTTGATGTCTTGGACATCTGTACCTTGCCCACTCACAATCTTAAATGACAGAGATGTAAGGCAGGGGTCTCCAAATCCAGCCCTGGAGGGCCACAAACCAGTCAGGTTGGCAGGCTCTCTCTAATGCATATATATCTCATGCATATTCATTAGGGATATCCTGAAAACCTGCAGGGTTGCAGACCTCCAGCACCGGATTTGAGTAGCTCTGCTCTTGGGTTTTAACAACTTTAAATAGTTTTGTGTCATCTGCAAATTTGATAACCTCACTCGTTATTCCCTTTTCCAGGTAATTTATGAATATGTAAAAAAGCAGTGGACCCAGCACAGATCCCTGGGGTACACCACTATTTACCTTTCTCCATTGGGAAAATTGGCCATTTAGCCCTACCCTCTGCTTTCTATCTTTTAACAAGTTCCTGATCCACAATAGTACACTGCCTCCTATCCCATGACTCTTTAGTCTTGCCAAAAGTCTCTGATGAGGGACCTTGTCAAAGGCTTTCTGAAAGTCCAAATACACTATATCAACCGACTCACCTTTGTCTACCTGTTTATTCACACCTTAAAAAAAACCATAACAGATTAGTAAAACAAGATCTTCCTTGTCTAAAGCCATGATGACTGTCTCCCATTAAACCATGACTATTGTGGTACTGCAGACCCCGTGCAGTCAGAGAAAAGTGTTTTAAATACAGGAAAAAGACTCCAATACAGGATGCAACATTACGAGGAGCCAGATAGGGGGAGCAAGAGAGACTTTCTAAGGCCTAGGGAGCCACGCCCCAGAGCTTATGACGTAATGCCTACCAGCATCCAATCCAGGAAAGGAGGAGTTCCTTTTAAGAAAGGCTGGGAGGATTGGAGAGGGAGAGAAAAAGAAGCAAGAGTCTTAGCTGAAGGACCAGAGCCAGCAGACTCAGCAGAACTCGGAGAGGAGGTTCTTTGCAAGGAGACCGGGAGCAAAGCAGGTACACTTTCCAAAGAGAGAAGGTACCAAGAGGAAGCCAGTCCTGGAGAGAGAAGGACTAGGGCAACCGTTCCTGGACCAGAGTTGGACAGAAGCCAGCAACTTGGGAGGCAAGGTATAAAGAATTCCCCAAAGGAAGAAAAAGGGGTCTCCATAAGAAATAACACTCCTGGCTCAGAGAAGAGAAGGTACGGGTGTGACTGTGGGTTAACACCACCCGAGGGCCGGCTGGAGAATAGAAGGCCTGCAATACGAGCCAGGCCAGATTCCAGCAGGACTAGGCCTCAAGCCTCAGCTCGATTGGATCAACCAAAAGAAAAAGGTAATCCATATTTCTCTGATAATAATTTATTTTATTTATTTAGACAGTTTTGTATACCGCCTTATCCTTCAATCAAAGCGGTCACAACACAATTGGGGGATACATTTAACACGCGGGGATATGAGACACATTCACTAATACTTACAGGAAACATGGGCAATGGAGGGTTAAGTGGCTTGCCCAAGACCACAAGGAGCATCTGTGGGACTAGAAACCCCAGTCCTTCCGGCCCAAGGTTGCTGTCCTCTAGTGGGATTTGAACCCCCGACCTTCCGGCCTGAAGTACCGTGCCCCAACCACTAGGCTACTCCTCTTATAATTGCTATAACCTTGAGATACAGAAAGCATAGGAGACAGGGGAGAGCTGTCCCTACCGAACTGTTTGTAAGACAGGATGTAAACTTTTATCAAGCAAAAGACTTTTTAATAAGAAGCCTTTGGATAGAAGAGGCTGTTCTCACATTGAGAGGGCACAGGACCAAGGTTTAACCTTGAGCCCAGAACATTGGAAGCTGGTACAAAACTTATACGAAAAGCCTAAGGATAATCTACCTGACTTTGCTGACACGGCTTCAGAGCTCTCATACTCTGAACCAATGCAGGTGGAATTTATTACGGACCCATCAGACACAGAAATGGATTGTAGTTATTGCAAGGTTGGAAGCCTAGAGTCCCTGACCAACGCTGAAAGCTATAACTTCTGAACCAGGCTGAGGGTTTGATATATATAATCCCTGTGAACATAACTGACTGTAATGCAATAATTGTTTATTTTTCTCTTAACCTGAATCAAGGTCATTTTGAGTTGATGTAGATTCTAAACATTGAACCTTTTTGCATTGAGGGAAATAAATGCCTTTTTTTCCCCTCACTCGGACTTTATGTTCCTTTTTGGGAGATTTTGGTATACGGAAGGCTACTGGGACCAAGATACCTAGACCCCGCATAGAAGAACCAAACCCAAACCTAAATATAACTCATGTCCACCCGACCTACCTTAGCAACCTTTGGCCACTAGGGCGGCGGTGCGACACTATCTACATGTTCAGCAATTTTGTTCTTTATGATGGTTTCTACCATTTTTCCCGGTACTGACGTCAGGCTCACCGGTCGGTAGTTTCCCAGATCACCCCTGGAACCCTTTTTAAAAATTGGTGTTACATTCGCCATCTTCCAATCTTCAGGTATTACAGATGATTTTAATGATAGTTCACAGATTACTAAAAGCAGGTCTGCAATCTCACATTTCAGTTCATTCAACAACCTTGGATGTATATCACCTGGCCCAGGTGATTTGCTACTCTTAGGTTTATCTAATAGTTGTAATAATCCTCCCGATGTATCGATATTTCCTTCAATTCTTCCGCACCTTTAAATACCACTTCAGTCATGGGTAACATCTCTATATCTTCCTCAGTAAAGATCGAAGCAAAGAATTCATTCAGTCTCTCCGCTATTGCCTTGTCGCCTCTTAGTGCCCCTTTAACCCATCTATCATCTAATGGACCAACTGACTCTCTCACGGGTTTTTTGCTACGAATGTACTTGAAAAAGTCTTTATTTCACGTTTTTGCTTCCGCAGCAAGCTTCTTCTCAAATTCTCCCTTTGCCTGCCTTATCAATGCCTTGCATTTAACTTGCCAGTGCTTGTGCTGTTTCCAGGTTTCGTCGTTTGGCTGTTTTTTCCATTTCCTGAAAGATGCTTTTTTGGCAACAGCTGCCTCTCTGACCTCACCTTTAAACCATGCTGGCAGTTTTTTGGACTTCCTTCCACTTTTCTTAAAGCGTGGAATACAGCTGGTCTGGGCTTCCAAGATAGTATTTTTCAACAACACCCAAGCTTGATGTTAAGTCTCTAACTTTTGCAACTGCTCCTTTTAGTTTTTTCTTTCCTCATTTTATCATAGTCACCCTTTCGAAAGTTAAAAGATAGTACTGTGGATTTCCTTACTATCCCTCCTCCACTAATTAAATCAAACGCGATCATGCTATGATCACTATTGCCAAGTGGCCACAACACCCTTATCTCTTGCACCAGATCTGGTGTTCCACTAAGGACTAGGTCCAATATGGCTTCTCCTCTGATTGGTTCATGAACCAGCTGCTCCAGGAAGCAGTCCTTTATTTCATCTAGGAACTTTATCTCCCTAGCATGTCCTGCCGTGACACTGATCCAGTCGATACCGGGGTAATTGAAATCACCCATTATTATTACTGTGCTGTAACTTTTGTTAGCTTCCTTGATTTCTTTGAGCATTTCATCATCCATTTGTTCTTTCTGGCCAGGCGGTCGATAGTACACCCCCACTGCCATCGCCTTCCCCTTTTTACATGGAACTTCAATCCATAGAGATTCTACAGCAAATTTTGTTTCCTGCAAAGCTTTAATCCTTTCTGACTCAATGCCCTCTGTAACATAGAGTGCAACTCCTCCACCAATTTGATCAGCTCTATCATTACGATATAGTTTGTACCCAGGTATCACAGTGTCCCACTGGTTGTCCTCCTCCCACCATGTCTCTGAGATTCCAATCATATCTAACCTTTCATTTAGTGCTATATATTCTAACTCTCCCATCTTATTTTTTAGACTTCTAGCATTTGCATAGAAGCATTTTAGAGACTGTATTTTATTCATATTAATTTGGCTATTGGTAGGCATGGGTAATTTGGGATCTTTAAGTTCTGTCTGCTCCATACTTGAGGGCATTTGGGCTACTTTATTCTTTTTTGGAACCTCCCTGCTTTTGGTAGTATCCTTCAAGGATACATTATTCCGAACCATGCGCTCTTGTGCGACTGTCAGCTTTCCCCTATTATCTAGTTTAAAAGCTGCTCTATCTCCTTTTTAAAGGTTAATGCCAGCAGCCTGGTTCCATCCTGGTTAAGGTGAAGCCCATCCCTTCGGAAGAGCCCCTCCTTTCCCCAGAATGTTCCCCAGTTCCTAACAAATCCAAAACCCTCATCCTTGCACCACTGTCCCATCCACGCATTGAGACTCTGGAGCTCTGCCTGCCTTTTGGGTCCTGCGCATGGAACAGGAAGCATTTCAGAGAACGCTACCCTGGAAGTTCTGGATTTCAACTTCCTACCTAAAAGCCTAAATTTAGCCTCCAGAACCTCCCTACCACATTTTCCTATGTTATTGGTACCAACATGTACCAAGACAGCAGACTCCTCCCCAGCACTATCTAAGACCTTATTCTTAACTATTTTCCTCATTTTATCATAGTCTCCCTTTCGAAAGTTAAGGTGTGAATAAACAGGTAGACAAAGGTGATTTGGACAAGGTCGAGGCAATTCACAAAAGGGGTACCAAAATAATTCATGGCCTGCGCTATCAGCTATATAAACAGGCCACTTTTGCCTTTGGGGGGGGGCTCATAAGTAAAAATCGGCCTATAGTGCAAGGTTTGCCACGTCCACTCATAACAGACTTGGGAGGTAGTTACCAAGCTGTAGTAAAATATCACATTTTAATGTAGCTTAATTAAACATGGGAGCCACTAAATTGCAGTAACCCAATACACAGGTTAGTAACTCCCACAATAAATGCATAATGCAACTTGCAAGCTACATTCCAATGCAATGTCTGCCTTTGAGTCAGTGCTGACTCCTGGTGACCCAGAAGCTCCTGGGTTTTCTTGGCAGTGTGACTAGAAGTAGATTGCCAGACCTTTCTTCTGAGGCAATGGAGGATTAAGTGACTTGCCCAAGGCCACAAGGAGTGCTAGTGGGAATCAAACCCTGGTTGTTTGGTTACCAAGCCAGTGTTCTAACCACTGGGCTACTTCTCCACTCCATGCAAGCTACATTATTCATAGAAAAATAATGCTCCTGGCCTGTTTTGTATGTTTGAATTTTGCACATTACAAGAGGAAAGGGCTTTGTTTCTCTGGTACCACTACTATTACTACTTATCATTTCTATAGCGCTACCAGACATTCCCAGTGCTGGACACATGCACATAAGAGACAGTCTCTGAGTCACATGATGTGATGAGCTGGGGCGCACGTTGATCGCCTGAGCTCCGGATCCCCCCCTCCATACCGGCGACATTGAGCCATTTTCAAACGCGGCAAAGCGCAAAATAATAACACCTGAGTGAGGGCAGAAGGCAGCGAAGCAGCCCGTAGAAGGGAGAATGGCAGCAGCGGCGAAACTGAGCAGAAGGGAGAAGGACCGGACCGCCGCGGGGCAACAAAAGATGGCGGACTCACCCCCACCACGCTCCTCAGCGGCCCCTCCGGCATCAATTGAGGAGATATCTACGGCAGTTGCAGAGGAGTTGTCATCGCAGTTTGAAGCGCTGCACAATAAGATTGATGTCCTGCAGAATTCCCTGGGCTCTCTAGGCAATCGAGTGCAGGAGGTGGAGACACGCATCGGGCACACAGAAGAAGCAGTGGAGAAGCTAACCCGGGAGCTAGGAGGTGTGCAGGCCACATTAAAGGTACAGGAGGCAAAATTAGAGGACTTGGAAAATCGCTCCAGAAGGAGCAATTTGAGATTTTTGGGCATATTGGACACTGTTCTGGACAGGGACTTGAAACTGTTTGTGGAGACCTTGTCAGCTTCATTGCTGGAGGGAGAGGGAGAGAGTGGCAAGGTCATGATTGAGAGAGCCCATAGAGTGGGACCGAAGAATGCGAAGGACCGTTGGCAGATCTGGGTCATATGTGGTGGGGATGCCCGCGAATTAGGGCATACTGGATGCGGATTAGTAACTATATAAGCAGACTGATACAGCAGTCAATCAGTTGGACGGGGGCTCTAGTTGCCTTGGATCAACTTGGACCACTCCACCCTAAGGGGAAATGGGAACATTTGCTGGTGCGGAAGGCCTGTCTGGTAGGGAAAGGCCCAATCTTGCACAGATGGAGGGAGCGTCCCCCTCCCACCTTTTGGGAGTGGCGTAACAGTTTCCACCAGCTGATGCTACTGGAGAGGGCAGGTGCCAAAGGGAATATAAAGAAGTGGCCCATCTTTCTTTTGGTCTGGGAACCATACATTCAGACATTGGGACCTCATGCACGTAACGAAGTATTGCAAACGAGTTGAAATGAGACTGGAGGTAGATGGGGAGTCTGATAGGTGGCCTGGAGGGTACGCTTTAGCCAAGTCCCCTCCCCCTCTGTTCAAGGGAAAGATGAGGTTATGGGAGGGAGGGGAAGGGTGGTGAGAGGAGGAAAGGGGGGTAGCTGGGGGGAGGGGGACAGGGAGGGATATAATGTTGTATTCCATGAGTGTTCAATGCGTTGTGATCAGGTGGTGGATCAGAGTTAACCACGCCTGATGGACTGTTGTAAGTTGGAATGTTGTTATGCGCTGCACTCGTGATTTAATAAATAAAGTTTAAAAAAAAAAAAGAGACAGTCTCTGCTGCTCCACCGAGCCTACAATCCAATCAAGACAGACCGAGCAAACAAGGGACTAGGGTATTTCTTAAGAGAAATGATTTAAAACACATGAGCTTTAAATGGGAGAAGAAGGGGTGGTCAAGAGCCAAAAGGTGGTTTTTTAGCCTGGATTTGAATAGGATCACTATGTCTTCTCCCTCTGATTGGGGGCAGGGGAGTCTCTTTATATTTTCTGGCCGGCACCTCAGGTTCTTTTCTGCATGCCTTCTTTGATCTCCAGAATGTGCTTTTCTTTCTGCCTGTGGGTCCATGTGCCTTCTATCTTTCCCTGCAGGGGGCACCGGGCTCCATCCGCTTGCTTTTCTTCATTCTTCTTCCCGTTCTCTTATTTGGTTGTTGAGTCCTCTCCTCCTCTTCCTTGGCCGGGGGACGGTGAAGCTTGCTGCTCTGTGTCACTTCCTGTGAAGTTTGGCTTCTTGAGGTTTCCATTTCCTTTTTTATCTGCACATTTCTAAATGTATGGTCACTTATTCTGCATTTAATAAGGACTGATTGCTTCTTCTGCTTGTGTGGCTGACTTGAGGGACCTTTGTAATATGTAGTTTCTGTGTAGCAAACTAACTTATTCTATTTCCCAGCAGGAGGTGTATTGATGATATATATCACCTGTTAAAATATTTTTCTTCAGGTGGGTGGTGATGATTAGCATTTTGGCAGTTAATGTTGTTTTGATTTGGCAGATTTG
The DNA here is from genome assembly GCA_033557465.1 of Ichthyophis bannanicus. NCBI lineage: Eukaryota > Metazoa > Chordata > Amphibia > Gymnophiona > Ichthyophiidae > Ichthyophis > Ichthyophis bannanicus. Next base: position 80,911,082 of record CM066048.1, read on the forward strand.
CCATATACTATGGGCCAGATATTCAAAAGGGTTTATGCAGTTTGCAGGTGATTTACTACTCTTTAGTTTGTGAGTTTGCTCCATTACATCTTCCATGTTCACCCTGATTTGCTTCAGGTTCCTTTGAATCATCACAATCTAAGACCACTTCAGGGGTGAATATCTCCCAAATATCCTCCATGCAAAGATTCATTTAATGTTTTCCACCATGGCCTATTTATCCTTGAGAGCTGCTTTTATCATTTGGATCTTCTAATGGTTCAAACCCAATGGTTGATACCACCCACCCAGCTGGAAATGTGCCAGCCTTGTCCAGAAAAGCGGGGGCTTGCTCCTTCCCCTTTGGCTTTCATCACCGTCATTATTAGCTGCACAGAAGGACGAGTTGGCCTGAAGAAATCCCGCCCCCACACTTTTTTTTTCTGCCAATTCTGATCATTGGATGGAGAGGGTGCATTTTAAAAGGAAGACTAATGGTTAGAAGTAGTATTGGAAGGAGAAAGAAAAAGAGAATATACACGATAGGTTGCGAGAGATGTGATGAGCCTGGGAAACATGACAGAGATAGTATGAGCCTAGTGAAGTGGTTTTGCTACAAGAGGGAACCTCAGTGGTGGCAACAGCCCCAGAAAATAATAGATTTTAGGATTAAGATTAAGTGGGGATGAGGGAGAACAGGGACTGGGGGATTAGGTGGTGACTGAAGGGTTGGGCAGAAGTATAGGGACTTTGTGATTTGGGGATGGTGGGAGTGGGGACTAAGAGACTGAGTAGGGATGTAGGGACTGAGCTGGAGAGGAGGTAGGGGATAAGAGACGGAGGAAAGAGCTGGAGACCAGGGAGGGTATGACTGAAAGGGAAGGAGCTGGGGCTGGTGAGGAGACAAGAGGCAGAGGAAAGTGGATAAGTGCAGAGGGTTGGAAATGGGGGGAGGGGAAACTGAGTGAAAGACAGAGGGGCTTTTTCAGTAGAAGCTGTACTATTGTTCTGTATCTGCAGTGCTGCCTTTTTAAATGTACAGTTCTTGCTATTTGTCTTGAAAGTTAATGCTGTTATGGTATAGACATTTTAATGTATAGGTTCTGAATAATTTATAGGACGATTTCTGTGTTGCTTCACAAATTATCTTGTAGTGATGGGATTTTGTGTTGCTATTACTGAGGTAATACCAGAATTTAAATACTTTTTTGCATATTGCAAGGGGGAACATCCTAGCTCTGCTCTCTATAGACTGCTGATTTTTTTTTTTTAGTGCCGTCAAGTATCCTGGCTTTTCTTGGCAAGGTATGACTAGAAATAGATTACTAGGCCTTTTCTTCTGAGGCAATAGAGGGTAAAGTGACTTGCCCAAGGTCACAAAGCATGCCAGTAGGCGCTGAATTATGATCTCCTGGGTACTACAGTAGGTTGTTGTTCTAACGGCTAGACTACTCCTCCACTCCACAGACTCCAGAATAGCTCTAAAAGAATTCTTCATGTTGACACTAAGGAGCATATTTACCAAAATATGCTAATGTTTACCATGCTCTAAAGCATGCGCTAAACAGCTTGCTACTGCATGCTAAAAACAGCAAGTGCGGTAAATATCCCACGCTAACTGCTTAGCCTACAATGGGATGAGGACGGGGCAGAGAATGGGTGTTGACCGCACATTGCTGTTAGCGCAGGGATGAGTAGCACACACTGTCATTGTTGCAGTTACTACCATCGCAGTGGGTTGGTGTTAAGTGCACTCGCAGTAACTACGATTTCAGTTTTAGCACCACGGGGTGCTTCTCACCATGGTAACTGCAGGGGGACATTCTGGGAATGCCCCCAACCATTAGCATTGATGTTTCACCTCCTGTGCTAATTTTTGCCAAACCTTAGTGAACTTTGTTAAACATGTTCCTAAGTTTAGTATGAATCTGCCTACCATTCAATCACATATTGAAAAACTGTGCAGCACATCAATCCCAGCTGTCTCACTGATGAAGTAAGCAAGGATTACAATTTTTATGAAAAAAAAAATAAAATGTAATAACTTTCAGGTCAATATTCAGAAACACTTGTCTGGATAGCTGCATCTGCTATCTGGATGTGTCACTGACCAGGATATTCAGAGGCACTGTACAGACAGGACCGCTAAATATCCTTACAGCACTTCAGCACTGAGAGTCTTTGGGCAGAGCAGCCAATTATCCTAAGCTATCCAAATAAATGTCTCGATAGTGATGTTGGAGATCACTACTATTCGGATAGGACTGCTAGTGACAGCTCTATCCAGATATTCATAATTCTCTTGCATCGCTTGTAATTATAAGAAAATGAAATTTGGGCTCTTTTTGTTCAGCCGCAGATTGTAGCCTTCAATGGGAGTCATTTTGTAAGGAGATGTGGAAAGTTACACGTCGTCTACATGCATGAATTGTGTATTTTCAATGATTTACATGCTTTGATGGGCCTCTATGCGTATACTTTAACTTGTCGCTCTTCTATAAGTATGCACATCAGGCCACTGATACACACTTTGTATTAACATAGGTAGAACGTACACTTAGGCTCATACTTTATAAAATACGGATGTACATGTGTAAGATACATAAGGTCATTACGCCAGCCATAGGGTTGGTATAAGGGATCATGCCTAGATCTGTGCATTTCCTACTACTTGTGCTCCTATTTTAGGAAGTGAGTGGAGGAGTAGCCTAATGGTTAGGGCAGTAACCTAGGATCAGACAGACCAGTGTTCAAAGCCCACTGACTCTCCTTGTGGCCTTTGGCAAATCGTCTAACCATCCATTGCCTCAGGTGCAACTGTAGACTGTAAGGTTCACCTACCGTACCAGATTGTAACTCACCTTGATGTACTACCTAACTTTATAAAATAGGAGCGACTGATGCGTGTAAAAATGCATTAACCTAGACACCCCTTATAAAATTACCCACAACATGTTACATACATGAACGTCATCTGTTAAGTGTGTCACAACAGAAGAAAGATTGAGAAGCACTGGTCCAGCCAACTCCCATCACAAGCTTTTTGCTTCTCATGTACATGGACAAATTATTATGAGGTTTTGCCTCTATAGCAAGCTTTTTTGCAAATTTTCTTTTGGCCTGCCTTACTAAAGTTTTGTAAATAACAGTTCCAGTAAATATGCTCTACCTGTTTTCTTCACTTGGACCTGCTTTGCATTTTTTGAAAGACATCTTTTTGATTTTCATGGGGTCATTTTATAAGGAGATGCTCAAAAGGTACGAGCATGTCATGTACGTGTGCAAATCTATGGTATTTTAGTGGTTTGCCTATGTAAAAGGGCACTTGAAGCAAACTTCAGGTACTTGCTATTTTTTAAGCACACGCATTGGACCAATCATGCATGTTTGCATGTGGGCGTGTACAGGGGCAGAGTTTAAGCAGAATGTAAATTTACACATGCAACTTATAAAATACTATAATTTACTAGGAAAACATGTATGCCATTGAGTCAATGCTGACTCCTGGCAACCCAGCCCCTGAGTTTTCTTGGCAAGGTGTGACCAGAAGTAGCTTGCCAGGCCTTTCTTCCACACAACAAGTCTACAGCAACTGGTATTCCGAGAGGTGGTCTTCCACCCAAATACTAGCCAGGCCTGACCCTGCTTAGCTTCTCAGATCAACCAAGATCAGGCTCATTCAGGGCAGCAAAACCATAGGCAAAGGTAGGTGAATGTATTTACACCAGCCACAGGGCTTTTCCCACCTTTTATGCCCCTATTTTATACTGTAAAGTACATGCATATCTTACTTTATAAAACAGATAGGAAAGACACCAGTGAAAATGTGTATAAATCTAGCTGATCCTGTCCTCCACTAGCCTCTTTCATCTCACCCTTTAACCATACTGGCCATCATTTGGTATTTCTTTCACCTTTTCTAATCTAGGTTTCCATGAATGAATGCATTTTTAAACAGCATCCATGTCTTGTGTAAACCTAGGGCCTTTGCAGTCATTCCTTTTAGCTTATTTTTAATGAATTTCCTCATTTTATCATGTCTAAAAAATTAAGTGCTACATCAGTAGTTTTCCTTTGTGCCTTCTTGCAGCGATTATGACAAATTTGATGTATTATCACTTTTGTGAAGAGGACTCGCCATCTTAGCCCCTTGCACCAGGTCCTGCATTTCAGTAAGGACTAGATTTAAAATACTCCCTCCCCTCATTGATTCCAGGACCAGCTGCTCCATGAATCAATCATTTAGAGCATCTAAAGGTTCTACTTCCCTAGCATGTCTGTATGAGACACAGACCCAGTCAACATTAGGGTAATGGAAATCTCCCATTGTGTTGCCACAATTGTTAACCTTACTAAACTCTCTTAGCATTCCACTGTCTGTCTTTCATCCTGTCTAATTGGATGGTAGTATACCTCCGCCACTATATTCTTCCCCATCGCACATGAAATTTCTATCCATACATATTCCACATTGTTTATATTCCTATTTGTCATACAGTATGTTTGTGATACTATTTCTTATGTAGTTTAACTGCCTAGAATGGTAGACAGATGGTCTACAAGTTGTTTAAAAAAATAAATATTTATTGCATATTTAGGGCTTTTATTCTGTTTGAATCTATACCATGCTTAACATATAACACTTCAGAGCCAAGATGGCAGCAGTATGATCAGATACAGTGGCTGCAACTCCAGCATTTTGAAGATAGCGCTTGTTAATTTACATTTGTTTTCAGTATCCTAAAATATTCCTGAAGCATAAAAATAAGGTGTGGACCTATCCCCTGAGCCTCCAATGTTTTCCCTGGGAAGCAGCCATTCATTTAATCTGTTGCCATTTCTTCCTCTGAACTATTGGCATGTATTCTGATATCTTATGGACTGTAGGAGGAATTGGCTTGCTTGTAGCAAGTGGTCTTGCTGAGTCCTGACTTCTGAAGCACACCTATTGGCGCTGCAGATAGGATCATGACAGCACGGAACAGGCTGCAGATTGTGAATTTGTTCTTTCAGGAAGTAGGAGAGACTTTACTCTTTCCTTTTCTGGATGCTGGTTCCAAGGGGAAATCTTCTGAACCTGGGCAATTGGCACAGGGGTTTGAAGGCTATATGTTGCAACCAGCTGAGGGAGCGGATAGTTCTATGGCTTGGGAGTGAGTAAGCCTCAGCTCCTTTTAGTATCCTCTGGTGGCAGTTTAGTGAAATCTCCTGTTGTGACTTTGGATGTCATCTGGGCTGCTCTAGAAGCCTCAATGACATAATGCTCTAAAGACATTGGGACACTATCCGCGAGGCTAGAAACACAAGTAGCATCAAAGGAAGATGAGGTGGAGGCCCTGATAAAGAGAGTGGGCAGCTTGGAATGATCAGTGGAAAACAGTGGCAAAAGTGCCAACTATGGTTCTCCAGGCAACAATTTTGAAAGACCCCCATTGTAGGGTAGTCCAGTTCAAAAGATACAGAGGAAGCTGCAGGTGGTGCCCTTGGGTAGAATTTACACCACTGGTGGAAAAGCAGGCTTCAGTCAAAGCGACAGTTATACAAAAGAATTGGCTATTTATCATAAGCTGGTGACTTTGGAAAATAATTTGAGATGCGTTAACTTGAGATTTGTTAATTTCCCACATGTTCCTTTGGAGTCTCTGATAATCTGCAAAAGTATGTTATTGAAATACTTAAGATCCTAAGGCAGGGAAATGTTATTTGTTATCATCGAAGAAGACAGGAATAGATGAGAATACAGATCCTCCCTCAAGTGATAGCCTTGATGCATTGCACTTTGGGAAAGATCGGCAAAGAGGGATCTGATAGAGCCACATTTTTGCAACATTTGTCTTTGAACAAGGCAAAGCGAGGATTTTCTGCTTATGTATATTTTAATTATAGAGCTAGTTTGTTTCTGAGGCAAAAGATCTGGGTCTTCCCAAATCTTTGCAAAGCGACACAAGACAGGAGAAAGAAGTTTTTATCTCTTTGCCAAGAGGTGTTAGCACTTGGCAGAGAGTTTTGTTATATTTCTTTGTAAACGTCTTGTGGTTTGTAATAATCTGAATTATTTTTTTTAACTGTCCCGAATACTTTTCTTTCTAGAGAATAAAACAAAATCTTCTGGGCCCCAGTGGAAACCTGGGACCAATAGACACAACTGGGTTGCACAGGTATAAAAGATGTACATTTAGAGGTGGTTTATGCAGCAGAAATGCAATGCAAAAATGCGTGCCGTTGAGTCAATGCTGACTCCTGGCAACCCAGCAGCCCCTGGGCTTTCTTGGCAAGGAGTGAGTACAAATAGATTACTAGGCCTTTCTTCCGAGGCAGTGAAGGGTAAAGAGACTTGCCCAAGGCGTGCCAGCAGAAATTGAACCTTAGTCATGTAGTCATCAGGCTACTGCTCTGACCACTAGGCTGCTACTCCACTCCAACAAGGAAGTGCACAGATCTGCAAATCTATGTAAATTTTAGAAGAGAGAGGGGCTCACATGGGAGGCAGATGTAAAATTGACATTATCTCCTCCCCTCAAAACAGAGGTGTTGTAATTCATAGAAAGAAGTGTAGGAAGGCATTGAGATGGGCATCAACATACAGCGGGAAATGCCATTTTACAAATGTACCTGTGGGATAAAGCAACAGAAGAAACCCGGCAACTTACACATGCAAATGTAAGCACTTATATATGCAGCTGTACCATCTTGCAAACCGAGAAATGCAGATATTCTTAATTACAGAGGACTCTATCTTTACCTCATTTCAATGTGGAGGGGGAAACAAACATTGGGAGATTAAGGGGGATATCCCCTTTAATCCCTCCTGAAAAGGGATTGCCATAAGGAGCATTTTTCAAATAACTATTCATGCCAGGGAGTAGGTCTCAATCTAGATGTGGACAATGTTGGGCTTACATATGGATTCTCTACATGAAATAGGAAAAAAGCATGTAGATGTTTGCCCTGCTCAGGTCACACCCCAACATGCTGCCAGTGCTTTCGATATAATACAATCATCCATATTGTTGCACCGCCGCCCTAGTGGCCAAGGGTGGTTAAGGCCGGTCGAGTGGACATGAATTATTTTTCTATTTTTTGAGTTTGGTCCTTGTATACGGGGTCTGGGTATTTGTTCCCAGGACCTACCGTGTGCCAAAACTTCAAGTGAACACAAAGTCCGAGTGTAAGGAAAGAAAGGCTTTTTATTTCCCCTAATGTACAATGGTTCAAATAATGGAGCCTACATCAATCATAAAGAAAACCTTGCTTCAGGTAGAAAAGAAAACATATTCAGATATTGCTTGTCTACTGTTACTTCACAGGACCTTATACAAATAAAACACACAGGCTTTGCTACTGAGCCCTGCTTTACACATCAGGCAGAGACTCTAGGCTTCCTGCCTGACAGTAGCTGCAATCCATGGCTATCTCAGGAGGGTCCTCATTGAATTCCACCTGCATAGGCTGTGGGTCTGATAACTGTGACTCTGTATCAGTATATTCTTGTGGAATACGTTGAGGCTTCTCATATACCGCTTGCACTAGCCTCCAGTGTTCTGGGCCTAGGTCTGGGCTTTGGTCATGTGAATGCTTGCTATTAAAGTATCTTCCTTTGTCTTGGTGCCTTGTATTAAACAGTCTTTCTTTTGATAAAAGCTTGTGTCTTGTCTTACAGACAGCTTGGTAAGGAGTGCACACCTCTGTTCCTTGTGCTCCCTGTGTCAGCAAGTTATAACGCTTATTAGAATAAAAATGGGGTTTACCTTGTTCTCTGGGCCTATCCCAGTTAGCTGAGGCTTGAGGCCTAGTCCTGCTGCAGTTCAGCCTTACTCGCGTAGTAGGCTTCCCACTGTTCAGCTGGCCTTCGGGTGGAGTTACCACTCTTTCACACCCACACCTTTTGCTCCTTGAATGAAGAGTGTTACCCCTTATGGCAATGACTTCATCATCTCTCTGGTAACTTCCACAGTGTCCTGCATCTGCTGGTACTGGTTCCTCATATAAAACTCTGACCTTTGTTTCTCTCCTGGTACCTTTCTTTCCAGTGTCTCTTTGCCAAGAACTCCTGGTATTCTGCTGCACCGGCCTCACTGTGTCTTCTTGCCAGGAACTCCTTCCTCTCTGGTCTCTTTGCCAAGACTCCTTTTCCTCTTCGGCTTCTACCTCTACTTCTGCTTCTGCTCCTCTTGCTTGTCCTACTTCCTCCTTTTCAACTTCCCAGCCTTTCCTAAGAGGAACTCCCCCTTTCCTGGATTGGCTGTTGGGCGGCATTACATCACCAGCTCTGGGGTGCGGTTCTCTAGGCCCTGGAAGGTCTCTCTTGCTCCCCCTATCTGGCTCCTCGTAATGTCGCATCTGGTGTTGGAATCTTTTTTCTGGATTTAAAACCTTTTTTTCTGTTTGCATAGGCTCTGCAGTACCACAATATGTAAACAGGACCTTTTCTAAAATGGCCACTTACACTTGGACGCAATTTATACATGTACATGTACATAGCTGCTTGCACATATTTAAATCATGCCTAGGGCTTTCTAAAATGACCCCCTTAATATTGGGGATAGGATTTATACTATTTAGAAATGTGAGCCATGTAGAAATCTTCTCTTCTTTCTTGGTTTTCCCTTTATGTTGTGCTGATGAGGCTCGGTGATTATTTTTTATTGTTGTTGTTGTTAAGTGCCGTCGAGTCGGAGTCGACTCATGGCGACCCTCTGGATAGCTATCCTGAATTGTGTTCGGTCTTCAGTCAGGCGGCTCATTGTTGACAGACTGGTACCCGTAGCTGCTGTTATTGTATCGATACATCTCATTGCTGGCCTTCCTCTTTTGCGTTGACCTTCTATCTTGCCAAGCATGATGTCTTTCTCTAATGATCTCTCTTCTCCGCATGATGTGTCCTAAGTATGAAAGTCGAAGTCTTGTCATCTGAGCTTCTAAAGAAAGCTTAGGTTTGATCTCTTCTAGTACAGACTGGTTTGTTCTTCGGGCAGTCCATGGTATACACAGTATTCGCCGCCAGCACCATAATTCAAAGGCATCAATTTTCTTCCTGTCTATCTTTTTCACTGTCCAGCTTTCACATCCATATGATGTTATTGAAAATACCATGGCTTGAACAAGTCGAATCTTTGTATGGAGAGAGACATCTCTGCTCTTGAGAATCTTATCTAGGTCTTTCATAGCCATTCTGCCAAGAGCAATGCATCGTCTGATTTCTTGACTGCTTGTTGCTTCTTTATTGATAGTTGATTCAAGTAGGTTAAAGTTATTCACGATTTCAATTTCTTCTCCTTCGACGATGAACCTGTTGATTATGCCAGTTGTCATGATCTTTGTCTTCTTTACATTAAGGTGCAGGCCCATTTTGAGACTATGTTCTTTGATTGTGAGAAGCAAATGTTTCAGATCATCTTCACTTTCCGCCAGTAATGTGGTATCATCAGCATAGCGAAGATTGTTGATGAGTCTTCCACCAATCTTCACACCTCTGTTGTCTTCATACAATCCTGCTTCTCTGATGATTTGTTCTGCATATAAATTAAACAGCTAGGGGGAAAGTATGCAGCCTTGTCTGACACCTTTGCTTATTTTAAACCATTCTGTTTCTCCTTGTTCCGTTCAAACTGTTGCTTCTTGATCAATGTACAGATTGTGCAAGAGAACAATCAGGTGTTCTGGTATACCCATGCTTCTTAATGTGGCCCAGAGTTTCTCATGGTTTACAAAGTCAAAAGCTTTGCTATAGTCGATAAAGCACAAATAGATATCCTTTTGGTATTCTTTAGTCTTTTCAAGGATCCATCTCACATCCGCAATGATGTCTCTCGTTCCTCGCCCTTTTCTGAACCCTGCTTGCACTTCAGGTAGTTCTTGTTCCAGGTATGATTGTAGTCTCTTTTGAATAATCTTCAGTAGAATCTTGCTGGCATGTGGGATCAGAGCGATTGTGCGATAATTTCCACAGTCAGTTGGATCACCTTTCTTTAGTATTGGTATAAACACAGATCTTTTCCAGTCAGTTGGCCATGATGCCGTCTTCCATATTTCTTGGCAGAGCCTTGTAAGTACGGTAACAGCTGCATCAGATTGCTGTAATACTTCTATGGGAATGCAATCAATGCCTGGTGCTTTGTTCTTTGATAAGGCTTTCAATGCTGCTTCAACTTCTTCTTTCATCACCAATGGCTCCAGATCATAAGGTACAGGTTGAAACGGCTGTTGGTCCACTTGACCTTTATCATATAAAAACTCTGTATATTCCTTCCATCTTTTCTTGATCTTCTCAGCATCATTCAACAAAGAACCTTGAGCATCTTGTAACATTCCAATTCGAGACTGGAACTTTTTCTTTAACTCTCGTAGCTTTAGGAAAGCTGATCTTGTTCTTCCTCTAATAGTTTCTGCTTCTATTTCCTTGCATGCGTCATTGTAGTACTTTTCCTTGTCCTGTCTTGCTGCACGTTGGAAATCTCTGTTGAGTTCTGTGATTGTCTTTCTTTCTCCTCTGGCTTTAGCTTCTCTGCGTTTCTGGGCAATTTTCAGAGTTTCTTCCATCATCCATTTTGGCCATTTTTTCTTTTTTACCTTTTGTAGGGACTTCTCGCTTTCTTCCAACACAACCTTCTTGATGTCATTCCATAACTCTTCTGGAACTCTATCATTTGTATCTAAAGCAGCAAATCGATTTTGCAGGCAGTCTTTAAATTCCAGTGGTATATTCTCAAGATCATATTTTGCTGCATTCATGAGTGGTTTGCTCTTTTTCAGCTTTAGCTTGCATACTAGTAGTTGATGATCTGTACCACAGTCAGCTCCAGGTTTTGTCTTTGTTGATGTTATAGAGCTTTTCCATCGTTGACTTCCACAGATGTAGTCAATTTGATTTTTATACAATCCATTGGGTGAAGTCCATGTGTACAGTCGCCGCTTGTGTTGCTGGAAGAAGGTGTTCGAGATGAATAGATCGTTGGTCTTGCAGAATTCTATCAGTCTTTCTCCAGCTTCATTTCTGTTGCCTAGTCCATATTTTCCAACTACTTTGTCTTCTTCTTTGTTGCCAACCTTTGCGTTCCAATCACCCATGACTATCAGGATATCCTGTTTGCATGTTCTGTCAATTTCAGCTTGTACTTGTTCATAGAACTCTTCAATTTCATTCTCTTCTGCAGTTGTTGTTGGGGCATATACTTGAATTATAGTTGTGTTGATAGGCATTCCTCGTAGACGAATAGAGATTAAGCGTTCGCTGACTGCATTGTATTTCATTACAGTTCTTGCAAGTTTCTTCTTTATTATAAATGCAACACCATTTCTTCTTTGTCTTTCATTTCCAGCATAGTATACCATGTGATCATCTGATGCAAAGTGCCCGATGCCAGTCCATTTCAGTTCGCTGACACCCAACAGATCAAGTTGTACATGTTCCATTTCATTCTTGACCACCTCCAACTTCCCTTGGTTCATGCTTTGTACGTTCCATGTTCCAATCAATGTTCCCTCTAATTTTCTGTAGGCTGTGTGCGCATAAAATATCAGCTGTGTGCAGCTGTCGGGTATATTCGTAGCACAAAAATAAGTTAGACTCTCTGTTGTTGTCTAGGGGAGATAGCTACTAATATACAGCCCAAGGTTCGGAAGTTATTCTGGCAATGAGCCACGAAAGAATTCTGTTCTGCAGATATATATTAGACTTTATTATAGGCAACCAAATAGAAAAATATACAAACACATATATATGGCTAATTAGAAACATAAAGTAACAATTTGTTATTGTACAGATATACACTTGGACAACGTAATAATTACAGACTAGTAAACCAGACGTCACTGATTCGCTCTGCACTTAGGAAAAGTAAGAAATATATTGCTAACCCCTTTGCCCTTCCAGGAGAGGAGAGATAAGGCGGTACCTTAGCTCCGTCGGCAGAGACAGCTTCGTCCAAGGATGCAGCTGTTAGCTAATGCCGGCTCCAGCCCCTTCAGAGGCGAGCCGCAGTAAGTCCGAACCGGAGGGATCAGTGAAAGTCTTATCTCAGACCTGTGAAGGACGGCCTAGCCCACACGTCTGGCGAAAGGCTCAGGGCTCAGGAATCAGATACGCAGTGCACAGCAGCAGGACCGGTGCAGAAGTCTATGTCCAGGTGGGGAGAAAAACCCCCAACTCCTTCTCTCACCGCTACTTAGAACTAGCACTATTCCAGCGCAGAATGCAGAATTCTGTGTGTGAATCCTCCGTCATAGGTCCGATGATTGGTTGGCAGCAGTCAGTCTGAGGTGTTCTCAGCGAATCAGAAGGTAGATGATGCGCAGCGTCTTGCAAACAAAGGAGCCATGGTAAAAGTCAGGCAGAAGCAACAGTATGTAACTTCTGGGCATGTACAAGTGTCCAAGGCCAGCCACGGACAATAGCCTCTGTATGCATGCACACTTAGAAACGCTGATCCAGCATTTGCATGAAGGACAGGCTTATAGCTGAACACAGCAAAAGTGAAGTGTAGAATCCATCTTGTTTTGTGCAGTTTGGTTCAGGCCTGAGTTGCAGAGCAGGCCAGAGATTTGCATGTAGAATTGCAGGGTACCAGCCCTACATCTCCCCCCCTTGTAAGATGGAGGATGCTACAAGGGAGTACACTCCACCGTACAAAGCCTAACTAGCAGTACTACCGTGCAGGTCAGAACCAAATGACAAATGATTGACCAATACAGGAGAAGTGGATAAGACTTCAAGCACAAAATGCATGAAAGCAATACTGCATGAGGAATAATACAGTGAATACACTCAAGCAATAAAACAAGTCAAAATAAAATGACATTGATACAGTCAAGTCAAATCAATTAAGATAAGACATGTTAACTTCAAACTCAAGAGTATATATAGTATCCAAACCAAAAATGCATATCAGTAATGCAATATAATGTGTTAGTGTAACACTAAGGTGAACACTCAAAAGTAATGAGAAGCAATGTGTAACTGTTAGTAAAATAAACACATGCTATCTATAAAAAGACAACTCAATTAAGAGTAATGAATAACTTTCAAAGAAAATGGTGACACTTATTCAAAAGTGTGACGTTCCAGCAAATCCTGCAGACGCATGGCAGGCAGCAGAGGTGCAGGATGCATAGAGCGACGAAGAGTACGAATTTGTCTCAGTTGATACAAAGAGATAAGAAACTGGAGCACCAACAGAAAGAAAAGACCAGGAACAATGACATGTGACATAAAATCAGTTTGCAAAATGTCCACATCTCGTGAATCAAAGTTATAATCAGCAATGGCAAGGGCGTCCTGGTCAATGGACAGTTCAACTGTGTGAGAGTCCTAATAGTCCAAAAGATAGTTCAAGGCTGCAGTGAAGTCAATCTCATGACCGCGAAACACATCCAAAATCTGGAGCTCCGTCGAAACAGGGTCAGCATCAAGATAAAACAAGGAAACTCCACCAACATTAACAATGGAGTTCTTGGGAACATCAATCAAGCAAACATTGCAGGGTAGAGGAACTCTATTATGAATGTCATGTTTATTCATGGTGACCAGGAGTTCACTCAAAGGGGTGCTAACCAGCCAAACATTGTTGACAACAGCAACTTTCGTCTCTGAAAAGTCATCGAACTTGGTCATGGTAACTTTACATTGGTCTTTCACATTTTCAGCAGACAACCCACAAAGAGCTGTAGAAGTGTCCTTCAGGAAAGGTTTACCAGGACATAACCAATGAATGTCTTTAGAGCGTTGGCACATGCCAAGATTAGGCACCACGTATATTAGTGATGCGTGCAACAGACGACGCAAAATGTTTCTGTAAAACATGTTGGGGATCTAGGGACACAAAAACTTTCTGTGTGACAGTCTGGGACTGTGTAATCAGGAAACCAGGCGTATCCTGTAGCACGACACCAGAAAGAGGGCCAGGCTCAATCAATCTGGCCACCTCGGATCCCGCTAACATCAAAATCAGGAACAGGACCTTCAAAGTCCGGGACTCCATCTGTAAAAGAAAATAAACAGGCTATCCCGCCTCAAGGTTAGAATCACTCACAACAGCAAGAGGTTCTTCAGGAAGGAGCTTACTGGGATGACACGGTCTAAGCTGATTAATGTGGACCCATTTAAGGGAGCCTTCCCTCTCAGTACTGGACTTCATGCGAATTTGATAAGCAACAGGGGAGGCTTTATCCACAATAAGAAATGGACCGTTCCAGCTAGGTAGAAATTTACAGTCCTTGACCTTATTCTTACCAAAATTGTAGTAGAATACCTTATCGCCAATCTGGTATTCTTTAGAGGTAGTCCTCAAATCATAGTAGGCCTTCCTACCCCTAGCAGCAGTGTCCAAATTCTTTTGGGCAAAGGCAAAGGCACTTTGCAAGTGTTGTCTTAAATGGGCAACATATTCATGAGCAGTTGTAGCAGCAGCGAGATTCACATCATTAGTCCTGTAAAGAAGATGAAGGGGTAAAACCATGTCCCTACCTGTCATCATCTCAAAAGGGGACACACCAGTAGCACGATGACGCGTGGCTCTGATAGCCATCAGGACCAAGGGCAGTTTGATGTCCCAGTCCTTCCCAGAGGAAGAAACATACTTTTTCAAGATACTGATGATAGTTTTGTTTGCTCTCTCCACTTGTCCAGAGGATTGTGGACGATAAGCAATGTGGACTTTGGCCTTCACACCTAGTACCTTCCACAGATGCTTAATGACTTGTCCCGTGAAGTGGGAACCCTGGTCGGATTCCACTCGCATGGGGAGGCCCCACCTGCTGAAAACATGGTTTAACAACAAGGTGGCTGTGGTCTCGGCGGTACAGTTGGGTGCTGGGATGCACTCGACCCACTTAGTAAATAAGCAGGTAACTGTCAACATATATTTGTTGCCTCGAGAGGATCGGGGCACGGGGCCGATCCAATCAATCTGGAGATCAGACCAAGGCATGGTCAGACCTCTGTTTCTCAAAGGTGCTCTATGAGAAGGAGCTGCAGGTTGAAATCTGCAACAGGTCAGACAACCTTTAGTATACAATTGGACATCTTGGTACATGTGGGGCCAGTAGGCCACCTGTTTCAACGTTTCATAGGTTATTCGGTCACCTCTATGACCGGCACAAGGCTCATCATGAGCATGCTGTAACATAACTCCACGGAAGGCCCGAGGTACCACCCTTTGCACAATACCATGCTTACTCATCCGTATCAACAGATCTTTCTGGAGTTGGAACATGTCCTTGGAGATGTAGAGGATCCTCAGTTCCTCATCGTCCTGACAATCCTCCAGAGTTAATGGGTGTTCCTGGGGGTTCTGCAGAAAAAGGTAGAAATGTCCAAGAGTAGGATCTTGTTTCTGGGCTTGCACGAGGTCGAGATCTGTGCTCTCGCCACACCATTGAACCACAGGGGGCATGGTGGATAATTGAGCTTGTCGCCGGGTAACCGCCGTCACCATTTGAAGCCCATTGGTCTCGGGAGCCTCCAACTGCCAGAGGTCTCCAGAGACAGCACCCTCCTTGGCAAGCTGATCAGCTAGATCATTTCCAATCTTGTCAGGATTATCAACACGGGAGTGACCTTTCACTTTCTTCCAGTAGATGGTCATGTCATGTTCATGAGCTACCTTGTCCAAGGCCAGAATCAATCCGGCATGTTTGACAGGTTTCCCTTTGGAATTCAGCATATTGTTAGATTTCCAAACGGGTAAGTGGGAAACAAAATTCTGTCGGACGTAGTCTGAATCAGTACAGATGGTTAGGGTGTGAACCCCTCCCTGAGCAGCAGACTGGAGAGCTGCCAGGGCTGCAGCTAGCTCTGCATACTGATTAGTTTTGGTACCTAGACGGTACTTGAAGGGTTCACAAGGGTGGTTCTGGTTCCAAACCACACCTATACCTGCTACCAGTTCATGGTCAGGCTCTCGACGGTAAGCACAACCGTCCACATACACCTTGGGGTAGCCTTTACAGAGGTTCTCATCATAAGGACGATGACGAGAAGGCTCAGGCGTACATGACTCCATATCGGTGTCTAAATTACCCACTAGAGGTTCTCTGGCAGTGCAATCGTGCAATTCAGCCAGGCCCTGTGCGGCGGCATCCTTGCGGTTTTGAGCATACCTGACCTCCAGGGGCCAGCCCTGAAGTGCTAAGGTCCAGGAGACAATGCGACTGTTTGACACTTGTCCCGATTTAATCCGATCACTGCCTAGGAACTTGATGGGTTGGTGATGAGTCTCAACAACCAACCTCTCACCTTGGATATAACTGCGGAAATATTGGAGGGCCCAGACTGTGGACAACAAGGATTTCTCACAGTCAGAGTATTTCTTCTCCACTTCCGTTAAAGCTTTGCTGGCATAGGCAATAACTTTCCTATCTGTGTCATGCATCTGGTACAGAACAGCACTCATAGAGTGATCGGTGAAACCTAGTTCCACGAAGAATTCTCTGCCACTTTCTGGATAGGCAAGACAGGGAGCTCGACTCAAAGCTGCCTTCAGCTCTTCTAGAGCTGCCTCTTGGTCGGGATTCCATACCCAAGGTTCATCTCTTTTGAGGAGTTTGACCAGGGGTTGGGAAATCTCCGCATATTGATCCACAAATTGGCGTGAATAATTGCAAATGCCCAAGAATGAGCGCAGCTCACTCACGTTGGTCGGACGTTTGAGTTGTTGCAAGGCCGCAATTCTCTTCCTTTGAGGCCGCAGTCCCTCAGCAGAAACTTCGTAACCCAAATAATTGAGAGATTTCCGGCACCATTGGCCCTTTGACAAGGACAGCTTTGCTCCCGCAGCTTTCAGTTGCTGGAAGACATGCTCTATTTCTTGCAAATGGTCAGTGAAACTGGTGTTCTTCACCAGAATGTCGTCTACATAGACGAGGGTGCCTCTTGTCTCAGCATCAGGCAAAGCTTTATGCAGGAAAATATTGAAGTCTGCTGGGGCATTCAAATAACCAAACGGTGTCCGATTCCAAGTATATTGTCGCCTACCGAAGGTAAAAGCCAGCTTATGCTGATCTTCTGGATGGACAGGTATAGTCCAAAATCCTGAGGCCAGATCCAGGCTTGTAAAGTACCTTGCACCCTTGATGGTGGCTAAGTTCTGTTCCAGATGTGCCATAGGCCATCTGGATAGAGGTACCTTTTTATTAAGCTGGCGATAGTCCAAAGCTAAGCGCCAGCTAGAGTCCTTCTTGATGACAGGCCACAGTGGGGCATTGTAAGTACTGTTGCATTGACGTATAATTCCCTTTTGTTCCAGGGAATTAATGATTTCCTGAACGGATTCATAGGAGGCCAATGGGATTTTATACTGCCTCACAAAGACGGGTTTACTGTTTGGATCCGTAGGAATACGGGTGACATGTAGGTCGGTGAGACCACAGTCATAGGTGTCAGTGGCAAACAGGTCCTTGTGACGGTATAGCAGTTCTTTTAATTGGGCCTTTTCTGACTCATCAGTGCAGGCGTCTGCTTCAGCAAGTTTTCCCGCAACCATTTCAGCAAATCCCAGAACAGGTTTATTTGAAGGTATTTCAACCTTCTCCTCAATCTCATCTTGGAGAGAGGAGACCTGGATGGCTTGGACAGCATGGGGCTCCCCCCCTGGTGGGTGAGGGAACTAACAGCCTCATCAAGTTTACTTGACAAAATCAGATGGTCAGACTCGAGGTCCACCTGTGAGGTCACAGCACTATGTGGCCAGACAAACTGTAAGGTGAGGAGGCCTTGGGGTGAGGATCGAACACACGCAGGGGTCCCCCCCCATCACAGATGTTCCAGGAAACAGGTGCTTCCCCAATAATCTGGAGACTCAATTCCACACTTGGGAATGATTCTCCCACAAGGAATCCCAGGGGTTCGCCTTTCACAAGGTGAATGCGATCTGGATTTGGATTGGTGAGCAATAAGTGTAAGGAGGGAGCTGTGGCCTCCATGCAGGGTATGGGACCCATGGCTAGGCCTAGCTCCTCAAAACGGGAATTTGGACTGAAGAAGACCAAGTTGTCGGAGAACACATGTCCTCAGGTCACCTGTATCGGCAGGGGACAATCCTGTACCCTCCCAGGTATGTGGGTGTCTTCTGCACAGACCACTTCACAGACTTGAGGAATAGTCTGACCAGCCCGTAGGGATGGGCGGGCACCAGAGAAATCCACCGGATCTCCTTCCATCCTACTCCAGAGGATGTTGTTCACAAAATCCACATAAGTTCCCAGTCGAACAAGGCAATCTGAGCCTAAGGAGAGGGGCACCTCAAGTCCTCTGATGATGGAGAAGGTGTGCCGAAAACCTTTGACCCCAACTTGTAAGGGGAGATTGCAGTAGCCCATTAATGTCTTGAGCCCTTCCCAAGGCACTTGGAACGAAGTCTTCGCTCCCATTACCCAATCAAGGGTAAGCTGTTGTTTGAGCCGATAGAAAAGAGTCTCACTGATGAGGGAGTGGTCACGGTGGGGTAATAGGTAGGCCCTTTCCTTTTGGGACATGCCCACCTGCACATATATAAAGGGACCTTTCTCAGCTGAGAATATGTCCGTCAGTCTCCTAGGGTGATCTAGGCAGGGATGGGATGGAGGAGGGGTTTGCACCTCACAACCTTCCACAGGTTCCTTCAGGAATATCTGCAGGCAGTCAATATCAAGGACAATGTTAGCTACTGAACCCACTGCAATGGAAACCACGTCGCTGATGCCCTGATCCTCATCTCCAGCCCTTTCATACTGGAGCTGAAGGATTTGGGGATCAGCTGACCTCTGGAAATTAATCCTGATGGACTTGTTTGTGCGTTCCACCGAACAAGGACCACTGACTCTGCTGTCATGTTTTACCCTAGCATAAGGTATGGGATGTGTGACCTGTGTCCAGATCACTTCCTGGACGTAGTCCAGAATGGGGCGTAACCGTTTCAGGAGCTCATTGCCAATCAATAATTCTTCCCCAGGGCACTTAGTAATGACTACAGGATGTTTCACCTGTAATTTTCCAATTTGGAGGTTAAGCCAGACCTGCCCCATAGACTCTATGGGCTGATTCCCATAAGCTGCGAGTGACAAATCACTGGGTGTGACGTGTAGGGTCCTCTGACTCCCCAAGGAAGCAGTGAGTCTATCAAAGAGACTCGAGGTAATCAGGGTAGCCTCAGAGGCTGAATCTATCAGGCCCTCACAGAGAAAAGCCTGCTGAATTGTAACAGGAACAGTATACCTCTGTCCTTTTGGCTTGAGTTTACCCAGAAAGTGCTTGTGCTTCCTGATGGTGTCAAAGGCTGGACCCTCGCTGTCCATGGCAGGACTGTCACTCTGTGTCCCTGGGGTGGCATCCACGGCTGGCTGCACCTGTGCAATAGTGACCTGTGGGACAGAAACAAAGTCGGTTAGTCATTCAGTCGCCTTAGAAGGGGAAGAGGAGTCAACCAGTTCCTCCTCTGACTTTTGAGGTTTTGCTCGGGGCTTAGGAGGTGCGCTACTAGCAGGAGCCTCCTGTGAGGAGCTGAATGCAATGCTAGCCTTCATCATATCTGTCAGCTCGCTTATTCTCTTCTCCAGTTCCAGGTATTTGTCAAAACCGGGCTTTCTCTTCCAGTTCCGGTTCTGTGGAGTGAAACGCTGATTCCCAGAGCGCTGCTTAGACCCAGATGACTGGTTATTCTGGGGTGGCCTGGGAGGATTCTGTGGAACAGAAGGAGTAGAGTTATTTTCTAACGAAAGAGTGGATTTTACAGCACTAACACACTGTTTTGGCTCTCTGGCCTTGCTGGGAGCCCTTACTGTGCTGCCAGTATTGGTTGCTCTCATGTTGGGAACAGCTTCCCAAATCCACTCAGCATGTTCTATCACACGTGACAGGGGTTCGTGACGCTTGTCAGACATATAAGGTTTGATAGATGGAAGGAGCAACTGACAGAAAAGATTACGAAACTCCTGATGGTGTTCTATTGTTTCCCAGGAAGGGTCACTCTGGAAGAAAGTCTGCCTAAGTCTGTAAGCAAACTCTCGGGGAGTTTCATTTTCCCTATGAGTCATACTAAATGCTGCCTGCTTTGCAGCAATATCATCAGGGTATGGCCCATAATGTTTCTTTAGTGCCTGTTCAAAAATGACAATGTCCTTCTTTTCATCATCTGCCATGGCCCGAATAAATTGCTGGCAAGGCACATCAAAAGACCATGGAAGATACAAAACCATGTCCTCCCCCCTGGTAATGTTCAGTGCCCGAAAGGCATCTTTGACAGCAGCTAAATGTTCATTTATGGTGGCATGACCAGTTTTCTCAAAAGGAGTGACCATGCTCCGCAAGGTCTTGATAATTTGTAATTGTGCGACAGATGCATCTTCATTTGTGTGTTTCCCTTGCAGGACACGGGAGCATAAGAAATTTTTTGTCCCTTCAGCTCCCTCTGGTGGTCGCTGCTGGTACAGTGTGCCATCACCAGGGAGACTTCTCACCCCCCCCTCCACCGCTCCCTGTATGGGGAGGGGTCGAGAGTAGGGTGTTTCACTCCGCCCAGTTTCTCTCCTGTGCTCATGCGCTGATGGGAGAGAACTGACTCTGTTCTGGAAAAGCTGCCGTTCTACACTGGGCAGGGTTTCCAGTGGCAAACTGCCGTCATCTACCCTCTGGTACTTCGGGAAGCCTAGAGGGCTGAAATTATCCCTGTACTCTGTCTCATTACTTTGAGAAGTGGACATGCACGCTAATTCAAAACAGTCAGCTCTTAACTGCTGGATTTCTAGATTAACTCTCTGTATTTCCTGCCCACATTCCTGACGTGCAGTAGCAAGCTGTCTTTGCAGATCGGCTGTTCGCCGTCTCTCAGCACTGAGAGCAGACTCTGTGGCCTCGAGCTCAGCCATCAAAGCACTCTCTCGTTGCTCAAAAAGAGAAGCGTCCGCTTTTAACCTCTTGGTTTGGGCGGCTAATTCAGTTCTACAAACTGTCAGAAACTGCAATTCCTTTTGATCCTGTTCACCCCGCTTTTTGAGAGCGGAAACCTGAGCCACTAGCTCTTGGCATCGCAGACACCACAGGCCAGAAGTACCTGGTGAAAAAAGACTATGGCTAGCCCGTCTGGTCGCCTCAGCCTGAAGTCCGTCAACTTGATGACGTAACTCAGCACTCTGCTTTTCACACTGGTTAGCTGTCTCCTTAGCACACTGTATCTGGCTGTGAGCTGTCCGTAGATCAGACTCTAGCGATTCAGATTTAGTTTGCAGGTGACATAATGCCTTCTGCAGTTTGTCAGTGAAAATATGCAGCACACAGGCATGTTCGGCTACCATATCCACCGGTAATTTAGCCTTATGAGCAAGAAGCCGGTCTAGGAACTCACTGAAAAAGCTATCAGCCCTAACAAGCTCTTGCATATCTGTTGTAAGGCACTTAGAAATTCTTTCAATGTGGTCGGCAGTGGTATCTTTCGACCAACACAGGGAAGCTAGTTTCTGGAATGCCAAATCAACCTTATCTGCGTGAGCCATCGTAAATCTGTAGCTGAGACTGTCTCTAAGGCAGAGAGCCCGTAATCTGGGTTCTGTCGTCTGTCTCACAGACAATGCTCTCTGGCTTCAAAAACCGTAGCATAAACAGAAAGATTACACAAATTCTGAGAGGCACATTCAGAAATACTCATCCCGGACGAGCCCCCATATGTCGGGTATATTCGTAGCACAAAAATAAGTTAGACTCTCTGTTGTTGTCTAGGGGAGATAGCTACTAATATACAGCCCAAGGTTCGGAAGTTATTCTGGCAATGAGCCACGAAAGAATTCTGTTCTGCAGATATATATTAGACTTTATTATAGGCAACCAAATAGAAAAATATACAAACACATATATATGGCTAATTAGAAACATAAAGTAACAATTTGTTATTGTACAGATATACACTTGGACAACGTAATAATTACAGACTAGTAAACCAGACGTCACTGATTCGCTCTGCACTTAGGAAAAGTAAGAAATATATTGCTAACCCCTTTGCCCTTCCAGGAGAGGAGAGATAAGGCGGTACCTTAGCTCCGTCGGCAGAGACAGCTTCGTCCAAGGATGCAGCTGTTAGCTAATGCCGGCTCCAGCCCCTTCAGAGGCGAGCCGCAGTAAGTCCGAACCGGAGGGATCAGTGAAAGTCTTATCTCAGACCTGTGAAGGACGGCCTAGCCCACACGTCTGGCGAAAGGCTCAGGGCTCAGGAATCAGGTACGCAGTGCACAGCAGCAGGACCGGTGCAGAAGTCTATGTCCAGGTGGGGAGAAAAACCCCCAACTCCTTCTCTCACCGCTACTTAGAACTAGCACTATTCCAGCGCAGAATGCAGAATTCTGTGTGTGAATCCTCCGTCATAGGTCCGATGATTGGTTGGCAGCAGTCAGTCTGAGGTGTTCTCAGCGAATCAGAAGGTAGATGATGCGCAGCGTCTTGCAAACAAAGGAGCCATGGTAAAAGTCAGGCAGAAGCAACAGTATGTAACTTCTGGGCATGTACAAGTGTCCAAGGCCAGCCACGGACAATAGCCTCTGTATGCATGCACACTTAGAAACGCTGATCCAGCATTTGCATGAAGGACAGGCTTATAGCTGAACACAGCAAAAGTGAAGTGTAGAATCCATCTTGTTTTGTGCAGTTTGGTTCAGGCCTGAGTTGCAGAGCAGGCCAGAGATTTGCATGTAGAATTGCAGGGTACCAGCCCTACACAGCTTTTGAAGGAAGGTTAAATTTTTGTGCGCCACATAACAACACTCGGAGTTATATACTTTAAAATTTGACTACACGTCAGAATACAGTATGTACACCACATTGATTTTAATCAAATTAAATGAAAATAGACGATTACTAAATGAAGCGGGAAATTTCTAGTAATTACAATCATAACTTTTAAATTTTAAGACGTCTGTGTTGTTTTCTATCAGAATCAGAGCCGTAATTTTTGTGCGCTCTGTTGTAAAGTATGTGCGCTCGCTCGCTCGGCGAGGTCTGTGCGCGCGCACAAGCGCACAGCTTAGAGGGAACAGTGGTTCCAATGTGTAAGACATCTTTACAGCTTCTGACTCTCATTTCATGCGCAGCTACATCAGCAGTCAGATGTCCCGAGGGCTTTGATCCAACCACATCATAAATGCTGGCTTTACTCTGAAAAGTCTTCAGCTCTTCCCCAGTAGCTAGTTGAGTGCCTTCCAACCTGGGGGTCTCATCTTCCAGCACTACAGCACAATTTGTTTTGTTGTAACTATCCATTGGGTTTTCATGGCAAGATACAGAAGTAGATTGCCGGGCCTTTCTTCCATGCAGTTTAAGTTTGGTGTTGTTGCCGTTGTCACAGAAATGTGATCCTCCGCCGTCAACACTATCCCATTCTGCTGCTGCCCAGATGGGTGGTTTGTCTTCGTCTGGCATCTCAGCTGAGACCTGTCCATCTTGGGACACCCTGCCAGTAGTTAAACTACCGATAGTTTAGCTCTCAGCATCACTGATGCATACAAGCCCTCACAGCACGACAAGCTGCAAACCAAGTGAGGGAGATTTTTTATTAGCTTAGAAGAATTTCAGGGACAGTATCTCCAAATGGGTTTCTGTTGTGCATACCAGGTGGCGATCTCTCCTCATCTACATTCTGTCATCAAGTACAGAGCATAATAGAGGCAGTACGATATCTCTTTATCTTCTGGAGTCCACCTCACAGTTTTTAGTTTTCATTAGTTTTTGTGCTTTTTTTTCCTGCTGCAACGGGTCCATGAACAAGTTCACCATGGCCTATGGTTGTGCCAGGGATCTTATCTTCTCCTGAAGGTTTTGCACTATCGTGACTACCGTCTTTAGCCCCACTGCGTAAGCTACAGGTGGGCGGGCACCTGGGCAATATGCTGCCAGCATGTATCCTTCTTTTTCTTTCCTACCATTCTTCTACTGTAGGATTGCTGAAATTTGGTATAGATTTTCTTACAGCGGGGTATACCATGTGACGGCACTCAGCAAGACTTGGAGAGAAAAATGTTTTCTCTCCCTCTCAGAGATATGCAGTAATTCACCAGCTTTGCTGCTAAACTTTGTTGTGCTTGCTCTTCTGATACTTCTTCTGTGTTAGGGAGTATGAGTCAATATTCTGTAAAAATTAATAAATATTAAAAATAAATCACATAGGAATAATTTTATCAGGATCCCCCTAAATTTAGGCCCATGTGTAAATTACAGTATTTTAGTGATTTAGGCATGCAAATGTGCCTTGATAGGCATACTTTCACTGGGTGGTATCTGGTAAGTACACGTGTCATCTCGTTAGTACTTTCGTTGTGGGCGTGCGCATTGGCAGAGCACACAAGTATGAGGATAAATTGTAAAATCTTATCATTTATGTGTGTTCTTTACAAATCTAGGCACAGGCATTTATGCCAGCTCTTGGGCTGGGGTACATGATTCCTTGAATCGTGCCTTCAATTAACATGTTTTCGATTACTTACAGTAGTAATTTATGAAGAAAAGTAGATACTTTTTTATATATATTAAATAGTGTCTAAGTGCGTGCCTACTTTCAGGCATAAAGTAAGCGCCTTCTTATAAAATGTACCCTTGTATTTGTACCCTCGTATCACTGTATCCTATTATCCTCCTTCCGGCAAGTCTCTGAGATGCCTGTTATGTTTAAATCTTCATTTAGTGTCATCCATTCTAACTTTCCAATCTTATTTTTAAAAGATCTGTCCTTTGTATACATACAATTAAAAGCATGTTTTTATTTGTATTCACATGCCCAGCATTTGATGGGGTAATTTTGGAATCATTTATCTCTGTCTATTCTTTATTTAAATGCACCTGGGCTATTTCACCTTTTACCAAAATCTCTACGGGAATATTTTAACCTCAGGGATTTCCCTTACTCTGAGCCATGCGCTCCTGATTGACAGTCAACTTTCTCCTAAGATCTAGTTTAAAAAATGCCATTTTAGGGATGGACCTAGGGCCAGCCCTAGAGTTGGCTCAAGGTTTTGCCACCCTAGACAAACCCACAAGCCTTATGCCCCCTCCCCCCACCATTGCTGTCAGACTCTTTTATTTAGCTTTTAATGCTCTGCTCTTTACCCTCCCACCAGAAACTGTCACCCTAGGTGAATGCCTAATTTGTATGATGTCTGGGCTGGCCCTGGGTGAACCTATCCTGGAAACAGCATGAGGAAGTGTGCCCTAAGAATTTTCCAGGAAGAACAGAGGGTAGAGCTAGGAGGGCACCTGAGCTTATTTAAG
The DNA here is from genome assembly GCA_033557465.1 of Ichthyophis bannanicus. Lineage (NCBI taxonomy): Eukaryota > Metazoa > Chordata > Amphibia > Gymnophiona > Ichthyophiidae > Ichthyophis > Ichthyophis bannanicus. The sequence goes on from CM066048.1 coordinate 80,936,274, forward strand.
CCTGGAGGGAAAATTGTTTTTGCTCATCCTCAAATGAGAAAACAGCCAATATCAGGGTGTTTCACTCTCTTCTGCTGATCTATGTTCTGCCAGGCCCCAATCAGAGGAGGCTGCTTTCTGCCAAGCTGACTTGGGACCTAGGGTATGAAGTCAATGGGTTCTCTGGCTTCAGTCTAATGAAAGGGAGTAATTGGATATACTGTTTGAGCCTTGCATTTGTGAGAAGAATCCAAGAGAGAATCTGAAGGCTTTCCCCTGGAGGAATTCCTGAGAAGCCCAGCGGTATGGGACTGGAACCATACTGAAGAGAAGGGAACCATCTGGCGCTAACTCAATGGAGGTCCCTCAAAAGACATACCTCCAAGACCCCTGGATGAGAGGAGGAGTGGAGAGTGGAAAAACAATAGAGTAAAAGTGTATGAGAGGGGCCCACATGTGCTTGAAAGTGTGTGGAACAAAGAGGAGAAAATGACTAAAACCTTTAAGAGAAACATCTACCTCAGGAGGATGCAGGCATTGTAAATACTGTATGAGAACCTTCTATGAAGAATGTTTTCTAACCCATCTGCTGACCTTGGCTTCATTCAGTAAAGTGACATTCGGTTACATTTCTCTCTGCGCCGTGCAGTCAATCCAGAAAATCCCTACCTCATACAAAGAATTTGTGAAAGACAGTGACCCTAAGTTGCCCATCATGGAGAAGGTGGTCTCCAGCAAGAGGTTGTCATTCAGGTTTGGCAGAAGGTCTGGAGTGGGAGGAGGAAGAGACAGTACCAGGGGCAGAGACTCTAGACCTCACTTTTCAGCTAACTCAGCATCTGGCAGGGACCATATGTTAGCTGTGTGACGTGAACGGGGTACCTACCTCTATACCATGCCTCGTTGAATGGCCACTGATTCATTGACCAATGTGACAGACTGTAAAAACTGTTTCCCTCTTCACTTAGCAGCATGCAGGACCAGCCGCGGAGTTGGTTCAAGGTGCTGGCACTCTAGGCAAATCTTAATCCTTATGCCCCCTCTGGCCATCAAAATCTATTGTTTAGCTTTGAAATTCCCTGCTCTTTGCTGCCCCGCCAAACTGCCGCCCTAGGCAACTGCCTAGTTTGCCTGATTGCTGGTCACTTATTAAACTAAATGAGCAGTTCACCATGGACTAGCAGGATTGCGTCAGCCACACCTGGTGAAGTCCTCCGGGCGGCGCCATAGATAAGGAAGTGCTCTCCAGAGCTCAGAAAGGTGAACCTTTCTGAGCATGTCCAGGTAGCCCACCTTTCCGGCCCGCCCCCTAGCCCGGCCAGTCTTCTTCCTTCTGCCTTGCCAGCAAGACGGACCTTGCTCTCCTACACCATAAAATCTACAAATTCAACTCCACTTAAGACTAAAGAAGTTCAACAATGCCAAAACCCGGCTGCAAGAAATGCCAGCGCTGCAAAAGAAAAATGAACAGCACAGACACCCACGACATCTGCTTGCGCTGTTTGGGCTCAGGTCACAACATGGAGGACTGCTACCATTGCGGGAAAATGTCCCCAAAGGCCAGAAAATCCAGGGGTCACGCTCTGCAAGACTACCTCACCTCAAATGCAGGTATTTCAGCTGCTCATCCTGTCTCTTCCCCTGTGATTGCACCGGTTCAGGATGTGTCCATCGGGGCCTCCATCCCCAGCCAAGTAGCTGCTGCTCCCTCCTCCACGTCTCCAGCGACACCTCAGATGGCTCCCACCGCGTTCAAGGACTCCTCCGGACTTGCGGCGGCTGAATCCCAGCCCACGGTCCCCTTTCCACGCGGCCATGTGGCTTCCAGTAATGGCGCCGGCCATCAGTCCTCCAACTCCTCCCACTTCCAGAGCAGGCCACTCACCATTGGACACAGCCGCTACAGCCCAGGAAGCAGCCCTCGGTGCTGTCTCTCTGACCCTTGAAGCTCCGCCCAGAGTCTGCCCACTGAACTGGCTGCCCTGCTGAGCCCAATCGGCACCGACATGCCTCCGTGCTGGGTACACAGAGTTAGCAAGCATCACAGACGCAGCAGGAGCTGATTGCAGCACAGGACTCATCGCGCCATTAATCGGAGCAGAGACAGAAGGCACAGAAGCTCCAGCAGCAACAGCAGTGGATCCAGCCACGGAGGACACATCTCCAAGCGCTCTAAGCGCCAGCACTGCTCCCAACACCACAGAAGCCGCGGAAATCAGCGCCGGAGCCACAGAAGTAAGCACCGGAGCCCCTCGAGCTCCTCCAGCCCTAGCAGCAGACATCAAAGCAGGTACAGCCACAAATCCAGCCACACAGGCTCCTCAGCCATTATAAGCTTGCCGTCTCAGCTGTTAAGGCAATCCGCCTCCACTGCTCCCATGACTCCCGCTCCTCCTCCCATTCTAACGGCTTCCTTGGCAGAGAACCTGTTGGACCACCAGTAGACGAATCAGACCACTCCGGACAATCAGGCATCCACTCTGGACAAGCGGCCCCCAGACAATCCGTCCCCAGACAGCACCGCAGAGGAACGCGACATTGAGGAGGTGGTTGTGGAGTCTGCGTCCCACAAACACATGACCTCTGAGAAGAGACACTCCCCAGAGCCAGAAGATCCACCACCCCCTCCAGAGGACCTCACGTACCCCAGATTCCTGAACAAACTTGCCTCCACCTTGGCGCTGAAGGGCTCGGATGATAAAGGGGAACCAGTACGAGAGGTTCTGAAATATCTCGCAACCCCCAAGCCCGCCTTTGCGCTGCCTATTCACCAGACACTACGGGACAACCACTTGAGACTGTGGCAGACCCCGGCTTCTGGCCGACCATTCCCCAGGAGGCTTGAATCTAAGTACCAGGTACAATCTGTGCCAGGGTTCTCAACAACCCAACTGGCACACCAATCCATCGTAATGTCTTCAGCTCTCAAGCGGATCAAATCCTCGCGCACTCACACCAACAGCCCGCCAGGTTGAGACCACAAGCTCCTTGACGACTTTGGGAAGAAAGTCTTCCAGGGAGCTATGCTCAACGCAAAAATTGCGGCGCATCAATTCCAACAAGTGCTTTTCCAGGATGCTTACATGGCGAGCTTCAAAACCGCCATCTCATACCTCCCAAAGGAGTCTCGGGCATTGGCATCCAGCGCGCTCATGGATATGTCCGAGTACAACAAGCATCTGGCCAGCACAACCTTCGACTTGTTCAACACAGCGCTGAGAACCGCCGGAACGGCTATCTCCGCAAGGCGGTGAACATGGCTAAGAGCATCCAGCCTACATGACACCCACGATAGGATTGCGGATGCACCCTGTACAGGCGAATCGCTCTTTGGTGACAAAGTCAAGGATACCGTCAACGATATGAAAGAGCATTGCACCACACTACAAACCCTGGCAGAGGACGGGTTTGAGCGCCACAGCGGCACTCAGAAAAGCAACTTTCAGAGGAAACTATACTACACCTCCAACAAAAGGTACCCCTCCAACTGGAAATAGCAAAATCCTAGATACAAGAGCAACTCCTACCATGGCCCCTCACACCAGCGCAACTCCCAGAAGGACCGCAAGCAGAAAAAGAACAGCAATGCGCACATGAGCAAAAGTGGGCCCTCCTTTTGACGGCGAATTACAGGCAACCACCCGGATCGGAGGTCACCTGACACACTTCCTGCCAGAATGGGATTCCTGGGTTCTACAGATCATCCGAGAGGGCTACCGCATGTGCTTTGCAGCACCACCCCACCAAATCACTCATCCCGTCAGCGACACCCCTCCACACCTGCACCTAGCCATGGCCGCAGAACTGCTACACCTGCTGACCTCCCACGCTATAAAGGAGGTACCCCCTGCCGAAAGAATCTCTGGATTCTACTCCTGATACTTCCTCATTCCCAAAAGGACAGGCGGCGTCCGCCCCATCCTGGACCTCCGCAGACTGAACAAGTTTATCATCAAGGAGAAGTTCAGGATGTACTCTCTCAGCTTGTCAGACGGCTGCCTAGGGTGAGAACTTACACAATCTTGACGATGCATATATTCATATGATTCTTGCAAGGTATTGTGGGTATTGTAGTTCATTCACTCCCAAACACAGCTGAAGACAATAATTGAGTTGTGAAACCAGTGGTAAAGCCAATAAAATACTTCTTTTATTGATGGGGTTTAATTCACCCAGCACAAGTATGCTTGGTAGCAATATAAATGAGGATACTTGCTTGCAGTGTTTAAAATGGATAACATAAAGTCACAAAGCAAATCAGAAAACAACCTTCAGCTTGTCAGGCAATTAGCTAATGCTTTCTTAGCAAATAATTACCAAATAAAAAGGCACAAAGAAATAAATGAACTTTGCTTGTTAGGTTAACTTCTGCTTATTTTCCACGCAGATCCTGCAGTGATTCTCTCTTGCTCACACACACAATCAGGTGCAGCTTTAATTACTATCAATTGTCCAGCTGAAACCCTTTAGCTAGCTGGCTGGCTGCTACTGTGTGAACCCAAATCCTGCTTTAAGAGCTGTTTGCAGTGGAAGTAAGAACAAAGTTAGATTTCTTTGTGATGGCTGATGTGTTTGCTCACAGAAAGCTAGCAATAGCATTTAGATAGAGAACAGTCCATGTAATTAATAGTTTAATCTGCTGTATCTCCCCCTTCATCAATCAGCATAGGGTCACTATCATACATTGGCACAGACGAGTCTTTCATTAAGGCACTATCATGAGAATGCTTATTCCCTTGCTGCCATTCACTATTATAGATAGGGTCTGGATCAGTGTTCATACCTGAGCCTCTCCTGCTATCATAATTCCTCTCTGTATAGCCTGGCCAGTATGTAATCCAGTTCTGATGTCCAGCCTTCCAATCTTGATCCCTGGACACTGGATCTTTCCTCACATACCTTCTGGCATAGGTCTGAAAGTCCTTTCCACGTGCAGTCTTCTCTCTTCCAGGTAGCCACTGGTGATTCCTATCTCTGCCATTCCATTCCTCTGGCTGACTCCAGTCCAATGGACTCTGCTGGCATTTGGAATACCTCCCAGTATGGGTACTGCCTTGGACTCTCCCAGACCTTCCAATGGCCTTCCTTCTCTTCCTTCCAGAGAGTTTCCTTCTCTCTCTATCCGCTTGGCTTGGCTTCTGCTTCTCGAGATGATGTTGGTGCTTGAGCTTGAAGCTGTTGCTGTATCTGTCTCTGTAGCTGGGCTGGAGCTTGTAGCCGTTGCTGTCGCTCCCCCTGAAGCTTTTCCTGAAGCTGTTATCTGAAGAATAAGCTCTATTCTTATTCTGTCCTAATGTGTGCTCCTCCCTAACACAACGCAGCTGTGTTGAATCAGGCCCTGCCCTTTGAGATGAGTGCTTAGGGATTACCTCATAGCTCTCTTGATTGCACACACGTTTTCTCACTTCAGCCCCTCTCATGGCTGCTGGAAACCTGGTGCATTCTGGGACTGGTAGTCTTTTATGTGAAAACTGTTTTCTTACTTCTACCAGAACTGACAGGTTGCTTGTTCAGAGTCACATCATCTTTTCTATAGCTCCTACCTGAGCTATGATAAGCTTCCTTATCACAAGCTCCATCCTCCCTCTGATCCAGACCGGTGACTGGATGGCATCCCTGGATCTACAGGATGCCTACACTCACATCCGCATTCACAAATCGCACAGGAAATACTTCCGCTTCCATGTACTGGGGCAACACTACCAATAAAAAGTCCTTCCCTTCGGTCTGTTGCCTGCTCCACGGGTCTTCACGAAGTGCGTGGCCATGGCAGCAGCACATCTCCGCAAGCAAAACATCTCCATTTTTCCCTACCTAGATGACTGGCTCCTCACAGCCCCCTCGGCCCCGGAGCTACAGGGGTTCCTGCGGATAACCACGACCCTGATTTCCTCCTTAGGGGTTGTCATCAACTTCAACAAGTCACACCTCACGCCCTCCCAGAGACTAGAATTCATCGGAGCTGTAATCGACATCCGGGTCTCGAAAGCCTACCTCCCCGAATGCAGACTGATTGCCATCACCTCCCTGGCGTCCAGCTCGGCCGCGACAGGGACTTCTTCAGCGCGATCCATACCCAAACCCTTGTAACTGATTATTGTATGTTCTACCGCTTTGACCCGGTGAAAAGCGGGATATAAATACAGCTAAATAAATAAATAAATAAAATAAAATACTACGCCTGCTGGGACACATGCCGGCCACAACATCAGTCCTTCCCATTGCGAGGTTGAAGATGCGCGCACTCCAGTGGCAGTTGCGTACCCACTGGAATCAATACTCTCAACCCCTCTCCACCCGCATCCCGATGACACCCCAGATCAGGACTCAACTCCGCTGGTGGACGGTACTGACGACCCTCTCGGGAGGCAAGGACATCCACACGCACGAGCACCAGGTAATCCTCACCACGGACACATCCAACGCCAGCTGGGGTGCTCACATCCTGCAGTTCAGCACCCAGGAAGCGTGGTCCCCGCAGGAGAGACTCCTGCACATCAACCTCCTTGAGCTAAGGGCCATCAGATACACTCTCAAAGCGTTCCTACCACATGTGCGTGGCAAATCCATCCTCATCCAGACGGACAACCAGGTGGCCATGTTTTACATCAACAAACAAGGGGGCACCGGCTCTCACTCCCTCTGCAGGGAAGCGCTACAGATATGGTCTCTGGCCTTGAAGAACATGTGCAGTCTCCGTGCCTCCTATCTCCCGGGAGATCAAAACACCTTGGCAGACAAACTAAGCAGACAGTTGCAACCGCACGAATGGACTCTCCTTCCAGAGGTCTCCGACAGTCTCTTCGGACACTGCGGATCACCGAGCATCAATCTATTCGCCACAGAACAGAATGCCAAATGCCCCCTGTTCTGCTCCAGAACCCTGTCAGCCAGGAGGTTGGCAGCGGATGCATTTGACGTGTACTGGGGGGAGTGGTCTCTGGTGTATGACTTCCCACCGACCCCCCTCATCCCTGCAACACTTCAATGGATCGTTTGCGACAAAGCCCACGCCATCCTGGTGGTTCCCCACTGGCTGCGCCAGATGTGCTTTGCTCTTCTCCTACCCCTAGCACACGAGGCCCCGAAATGCCTGCCCCTCAGACCGGACCTGCTAACGCAGAACGGAGGCAGCACGAGGCACCCCAACCTCAAAGCCCTAGCTCTCACTGCCTGAAGGTTGAATGGCTGAGCCTTTCTACACTCCAACTACCCACAGAGGTACAGGACGTTGTTCTAGCGGTCAGAAGACCCTCTACCAGAAAGTCTTACGGTCTCAAATGGAAGAGGTTCAGCATCTGGTGTGCAACACAGGGCCTTGAACCCACCACATGTCCACTCCCCAACATCCTGCATTACCTTAGTTCTCTATCCATCCTTGGCCTGAAAACACAATCTGTCCGGGTCCACCTCTCTGCGATAGCGGCTTTCCACGCACCGCCTGAGGGAGCCAACTCTATTGCGGCACTGCCCCTGACAACCCGTCTCATGAAGGGGCTGACAAACCTAAAACCCCCGATCAGGCACCCTGTTCCGCCTTGGGACCTCAACACGGTCCTACAACGATTAACACAGGAACCCTTCGAGCCACTCCAGTCTGCCGACATGAAATTAGTTTCCTGGAAAACACTGTTCCTGGTAACCATCACATCTGCCAGGAGGATCAGCAAACGGCAAGCACTAGTATCACACCCTCCTTATACACAGCTGCACCAGGACCACGCATCCCTGAGGACCAACCCAAGGTTCGTGCCCAAAGTGCCATCTGCCTTCCCCGTCAATCAGTCCATCAAGCTCCCCTCGTTTTTCCTGGAGCCTCATGCATCAGCCGAAAAGCAGCGCTTGCACACCCTGGATTGTCTCCGGGCCCTCGAACTACTACACAGAACACAGCCCATCTGGAAGGGCGAGCAACTGTTCATATCTTTCGACTCAAGCAGGCCCAGAGGCCCGTCAACAAGAGGACTCTTTCCCACTGGGTGACCGCCTGCATCTCCTATTGTCTCGACCCTACAGGCACCCAGAAGCAGCCGAGAGTGGGCCCTCACCAACTCAGAGCGCTGGCCACTTCAATTGCCAACCTTCGCTCGGTCCCGCTGATCGATGTCTGCAGAGCGGCCACTTGGTCCTCCCCACACATGTTCCAGAGGCACTACTGCTTCGACCTCAGGAGGACTGCGCCCTCGGCACGGCCGTCCTCTCCACCGCAACAGAGGGAAACGGGGCCTCATCACTGCCCGTGACTCCCAAAGACTTTTAAATCGTGGACTCTTACACTATGCCTGTTGTTGCATTGTTATTGCGGCCTGCTGCATGTTATTATTGCTGCCTGTTGTGCATTATTGCACAGCCTGTTATTGCACTGTATTGCACAACCTGTTACACAGTATTGCACATCACCATTGCTGCATCTTGCACATCACTATTATTGCGCTGTTTGCACTATTTCGTGAATAATATTGTTGAGCTGTTGCACTGTTCCCACTTACGCTATTGAGTAAAGAAACTTGCCCTAACTCCAGGTCTCCGAAGTCATCTATTGGTACACTTACCTCCTCCATCTCAGCATGCACCTGCAGCTAGGGAGGCACCAGGTGTGGCTGACGCAATCCTGCTAGTCCATGGAGAAAGCGAGGCTACTTACTTGTAACAGGGGTTCTCCCTGGACAGCAGGATACGTCAGCCACACAATCCCACCCACCTTCCCTGGAGGAGGTCAGCCCTAATGGGGCCCGCTCCCTAGCCGGTAAGACTAGCTAGGAACACACTAGCCGGGCTAGGGGGCGGGCCGGTAAGGTGGGCTATCTGGACATGCTCAGAAAGGTTCATCTTTCTGAGCTCTGGAGAGCACTTCTGTATCTATTGCGCCGCCCGGAGGACGTCACCAGGTGTGGCTGACTTATCCTGCTGTCCACGGAGAATCCCTGTTACAGGTTTAGTAACCTCGCTATTTCTCCTGAGATCAGTGAATGATCTCCTTTGACAATTATATGACTACCAAAAACGATGACAATGAGACAGCACTGCATCATGCAGTCCAGTGCAGCCATAGTGCTGTGGTGAAAGGTTTGCTAGAGGAGTTGACGAATCCCACCATGAACTATAACAAAGTTGAGACTCTGCTAGACCTGACTCTACATTATGTGTCTGAAAGTGATTTAAATGCTGCTCAATGCACACCCAAAGTTGCTCAGTTGCAACACTAATAAACACACCCCTCTATACTTGGTGGCATGCAACAGGCACAAGGACTTGTTTGGTTGTATTTTGCTGGACACAGGGATGAACCATGTCCTCTGTTCCATCCACATGAACCGGCTTCATTTCCCGGCTCCTTCATAGGCTCATGTGGAATCTACCCGTCACTCTGCATTCTACTTTCTTGGTCCCTCCCTATGGAATAATCTCCCCTCAGACCTTTGATTGGAACCTTCATTTGTCAAATTCAAGGCCCAGCTCTTCTATCAAGCCTTTGACCTTTTGCCCCAACTGCTCTCACCCCTGTCTTCCTCTTGTACATACTCCTCCTATTCTCCCCTTCTTGACATCTGTGTGCACTATCTGCTTTTCTGTATTTTACTGGAGTTCATTTTCTTTAGGTTTCTGATGCCCCTCTGAAGGACAGCATTTTTTTTTTAGTGCAGTCAAGTCAGTGTTGACTCCTGGCAACCCAGCTGTCTCTGGGTTTTCTTGGCAATGAATCACCGGAAGTAGATTACCAGGCCTTTTTTTCCAAGGCAATGGAGGGTAAAGTGACTTGCATAAGGAGTGCCAGTGGGAACCGAACCCTTGATCTTCTGGGTTCTAGGCAGTTGCTCTAATCACTAGACTACTCCTCCACTTAATAAATATAAACATCCTGGAGACGACTGGTTTTCAGGACGCACCCAGATAGTAAGTATGAGATATATTTGCATATAGTGGTGGTAGAGTAACCTCCAATTTGTCTGTATCCTTATTAAGAAATGGCCTCTAGAACTGAAAACAAGATTTTACCAATGACTTGTGTGAAAGCATTATCATCTTGTTTCTGCTGGTTATATTTCTCCCTAGGCACACTACCATCCCTTTGGCTCTGGACTCCACCTTATTACAGTACATGCATACACATAATGAGGGCAATTTCCAAAACTAATTTACCCAGTAAATTAGTATTTGAAATCTACTACTACTGAGCATTTGTATACAGCTACAAGACGTACGCAGCGCTGCACACGGACATATAAGAGACAGCCCCTGCTCATCAGAGCTTACAATCTAGTCAAGACAGACAACGCAATAGGTGTAGACAGGGATACATCTAAGGGGAAGGTAAGGAAACACAAGATCAGGTGAGTCAAGATCCGAAAACTGCTTATATGCCCTGTGAAAAGTATTTCTAATATTTCTTTTAGTTTGTGTGGTTGTCAGGATGTATTGTTTTATTTTGACAAGAGCTGTTTTCTCCTATGCCCAGAGGTGGCACCCACTAGTTGACCTCCTACTCTGCTTAATGGGTATGTTGGCCCTAGACTAGACATCTAGTTGCACTCTTTTCTTGGGTAAGGATACACATAGGAAAAGCTTTTTCAGTTCGCTTTGGTTTTGGATCAATCACCCATTCTGTTTGTTTTCAGATACCAAATTATTTGTTGCATTCATTTCACTTGTTCCCAGTAGTCTATGGGCCAAGCAGTTTTCTTTTATAACACTGAGGTTTTCCATCCATTTGCCATGAAACATGCTTAAAACTTGCTGGCAGACATCTTTCACAAAGGCAACAACACTACAAGATACCAAGCGTGGCATGAAGACTAACGCCTGCAAGAGAGGAACAAAAGTCACTAAGGAATTCATTTTATAAATATTTTTTTGTGCATAAAAACGCTGATTTATACATGTAAGAGGCCGGTTATAAAACTGGGCCACACCTAAAGCCCCCCCCCCCCCCGCCTTCCTTTGCCCCTCTATGGAGATGGGATCAGACAACTGGTCTTTCACAGTTGCACTAGAAACTGCAGCTGTTGTTCTTGTTAAAGAAATCTCTCTTCAGCTTGGCTGATGGACTTCCAGAGATTACATAACAACATAAGATTTGCCATACCGGGTCAGACCAAAGGTTCATTGAGCCAGTATCCTGTTTCCAACAGTGGCAAATCCAGGTCACAAGTACTTGACAGGATCCCAAAAGGCAGACAGGTTCCATGCTGCTTATCATCCCAGGGGTAAGCAGTGGATTTTCTGCAGTCCATTTTAATAACGGTTTATGGACTTCTCCTCCAGGAGGCTGTCCAAACATTTTTTAAATCCAATTAAACTAACAGCTTTTACTATATCCTCCGGCAACGAATTCCAGAGCTTAATTCACATTGAGTGAAAAAATATTTTCTCTGATTAGTCTTAAACGTTCTACTTTGTAGCTTCATTGCATGTTCACTAGTCTTTTGTACTTTTTAAAGAAATAAACAACAGAGTCATACTTACTTATTCCACTCCACTCGTCATTTTATAGATCTCTATCATATTTCCCCTCAGCCATCTCTTCTCCATACTGAAAAGCCCTAACCTTTTGAGCTTTTCCTCATAGGGGTATCCTTCCATCCTCTATCATTTTAGCCATACTACTCTGTACATTTTCTAATTCTACGATATCTTTTTTTAGATGCAGCATTCAAAACTGCACCAAATATTCAAGCTGTGGTCACCCCAGAGAGCGATAGAGGCATATAATATCCTTTGCTTTATTCTCTATGCTTTGCCTTATAATCCCTAGCATTCTATGTTCTTTTTTGGCCCCACTGCACACTGAGCAAAGGATTTCAATGAATTATCCATGACGTCATCTAGATCCTTTTCCTGGGTCGTGACTCCTAATGTGGAACTTTGCACTGTATAGCTATAGGCTGAGTTGTTCTTCCCTAAGGGCATAACTTTATATTTGTCCACCTTAAATTTCATCTGTTATTTGGATGCCCAGTCTCCCAATTTCTCAAGGTCCCCTTGCAGTTTTTCATAATCCTTTTGTGATTCAGCAACTTTGAATAATTTTGTGTCATCTGCAAATATGATCACCTCACTCGTCATTCCCATTTCCAGGTCATTTATAAATATGTTAAAAAGCAGTGGGCCCACTGGGGTACTCCACTATTCATCTTTCTCCATTGAGAAAATTGACCTTTTAGCCCTACTTTCTTTTTTCTATCTTTTATCCAGTTTCTAATCCATAATAGAAAATGACCTCCTATCCCATGACTTTTAATTTCCTCTAAAGTCTTTCATGTGGGACCTTGTCAAACACTTTCTGAAAATCCAGATACACTATATCCACTGGCTCACACTTTTACCTACATATTTACTCACATCTTCAAACAAAAGGGTAACAGATCGGTGAGACAAGACTTCCCCTGGCTAAATTTATGTTGGTTTTGTCCCATTAAACCATGTTCAGTAATTTCTACCGGTTTGCCTGACACTGACAGACATCAGCCTCAGAGGTCTGTAGTTTCCCAGCTCACCCCTGGAACCCTTTTAAAAAATTGGTGCTATATTGGCCACCCTCCAGTCTTCAGGTACTATAGATAATTTTAACAGATTACTAATAATAGATCTGCAGTTTCATTTTTTCAGTTCTTTCAAAATCCTGGGATGTATACCATCCAGTCCAGGTGATTTGCAGCTCCTTAATTTGTCAAACTGTCCTATTACTACTTCCAAGTTTACTGAGATTTATTTCAGTTCCTAAGAAACATCACCTTTAAATATCATTTCTGTTATGAGTATTTCCTCTATATCATCTTTAGTAAAGACCAAAGCAAAGAATTAATTTAGTCTCTTTGCTATGCCTTTTACCCCTCTGTTATCTAATGGTCTAACTGACTCCCTCAAAGATTTCTTGTTTCAAATATACCTGAAACAAATGTTTATTATGACTTCTTGCTTCCACAGCAAGCTTTGTTTCAAATTCTCTCTTTGCCAGCCTTAGACAATTTCTCAGCAGGTCAATACTCACAAGTGAAGATTTCTTCCCAGAAGTAGAAGGTCTTGTCTCAGCACTTCTTCAGGATTAGAATGCTTGACTATGGGATGTGTTTACTAAACAGAGGTAGCAGCTTCCATCCAATATTGCAAGGAAGCTGCTTCCGCTATTTAGTAAACATACCCTTAAGACAGACTTTTCATGTTTCTCTCCTGGCACAGAAAGGAAACAGCTTTTCTGGGAATTGAAACCAACACTTCTCACACCCAAAGCATGCAATACTCAAGCTGGGGTCGCACCCAGAAGCAATAGAGAGGCATTATAAATTATAATTTATAATATCCTTTGTTTTATTCCCCCATCCACTTCCTTATAATTCCTAGCAAAACTCATACTCTAGACCAACATTTAGATTATTAACATTTCACTAATTTCTACCAAGCCTGTTTCAGCAGTAGCTCATAGTGAGTTACATTCAAGGACAATAGGTATTTCCTTGACCCAGAGGACTTACAATCTAAGACCATCCTCTGTGTTCTTCCCTGTAAATGTTATTGCTGGCCCTAGAGTGGATGTCAGTAGCATCAACTGACATTCCTCCTCTGCTTCTACCACCATTCCCATGACTACTTCTTTCAGGAGTTGTAATTTGCTCAGACTAGATTATAAACTTTATGGATCACAGACTGTCTCTCGTATTTGTGTCTGACAGCATTATGCATGCCTGGTAACCTTTAGCAATGAAAAATAGCATCAGTAATAGTAGATGATTAGTTCCCTGCCTCTATGTATGTTCTCTCTCTGTACTTTCTTTTGCATTCCTTTCCTCTATACAGTCTCTGCAGTCAGAAAGGTGAGAATGATTTTTTTTAAAAAATCAGTTCTGTCTGTACCTTTGACACACATACAATGTGCTATCTCATTAAATAGTTGTCTCTAAGAGCCCTATCTAACCTTTCAATTATTTCTGGGTTTGAGTATAGATATAGATATTTGCAATTCAATATGCTTTTTTATGCCTAGCACCTCTCCCTCTCATTCTCTCTGTCTCAATAAAAAATAGAAAATGTTACCTGCTCTACTTTCTTTCACTTTCCTATTCATGTGTTAAGGACATCATCAGCCCTGGGATTTTAGGGAAGAATGTCAGGGATAGGCTTTTTAGCTGCTTGTCAAATAATTTTCAGCATGATTGGTAAAGTGCCTCATTCTTCTGCTGTCTCTGTGCAGTTTGTCTGCCCTCCCCTTCCCCATGGGTGCAGTTTGATCCAAAAATAAATTGAATGAATGAGGATTCAGCTCAAACCGGGCCTTATCCATTTAATTTGTTTAAAGTATACAAACCAAAAATGCACTCATTTGTCGCATTTTACTGTTTGTCTGAAAATGAATGCACATCTCTACTCTTAGGTATATTTTCTCTCTTCAAAAAACACAAGGTTGGATGATTTCCCTCGCAAATAATCTTACCAACATTCTTCATGGAAGTCCCTCATGGCTGCTACAAGCACTATCCCTCTGTAGTGACTCCAGGGACACTGACTTCGAGGGCTGGTGTCATGTCCCCTATAATATTCAGTGCTATTGACTAAACTACAGCATGTTTGCAGCCCATGTCCTCAGTGCCATCTGCAATTCATTTAAATTCTTCTTCTGCAGATGATTCAGTGAGAAAGCGGTATAGCCATGATTAATTTTTTGATGGGGCCTGAGGTTAGCATGGGTGGGTACAAGACAGTGAAGATGACGACATCACCTCCAGTTCTTTTCTCACTGATCCCTTGCTGCTGACTGGATGGGCGCGACTCCAAAATGGAGGTGCCATGGCCTACCTAGGCTCACCTGTGGCTATGCCCCTGCAATGAAGTCTTCAAAACCATGAACCACAACTTATTTTATGGTATCACAACCTAGGAAGATTCCAGCTTTTTCAGGACCAGGGCTATGAGAATGTTGCACTACCTTTTTGTGGAATAAAAGGTATGCCCCTTTAATTAAAACTTCCCACTCTTCCTGCTTTTCCGCTTAAACCTCTTTTGCCCTTCTTTGACAGCCCATACTGTATTTATGCATTACATGTATCAGTGTGATGCCTGCTTGGGGTTCTGCTCAAGATCTTCCCTAACTATGCCGGATTCATGCTTTTCATGTATCAGTGTGACTCCTGCATGGTGTTAGGATGAAGGTCCACTTTTCAGCTATCCATGTTGTATTCTTATTTTACATGTATCTGTGCGACACCTGCATGAGGCTCTGGTGAAGATCTGCTTTTCCTCTGTCTGTTCTGTATGTATCATTGGGATGGTAGCATGGTGCTATGATTTCTTTGGCTATCCATGCTCTATTTATTTTTTAGAGGTATCAGTATGACACCTACATATGAAATGATGATAAAGATCTGCTCCGGCTCTCCTTGCTATAGTCCTTTGTGACACTTGGATGGGGAGGTGAGGAATCTGATGATGATCAGCTCATTGTGTGTCTAATTTACTTGGTTTCATAATGGCAGGAGTGGCTAAAAAAACAGCACAGATGATAAGCAGCAATTTAGACAGTGACACCTGCTTAAATTGTATCAAAAGCTTGCTTAAATCAGAGGTTTGCTACGTCTGTTCCTAGAATCCAGTGGATTCTTTCACGTCCATCTTTCTTAGAATTAGGAGAGATACTATTACTAATTTTTGAGGTTCCATTCTAAAAATGGCCACCAAGATATGTTCCAGATTTTTTTTCTATTTGTAGCCGGGGCCTCTCTCTCTCTCTCTGCAGTATGAAACATGAATTCTCATTGACTTGAGCAGTGAGGATGGGGAAAGAGATCAAGGCAGAAGGGGATTGAAAGGAGCAAGATGTTGCAGATACCTCTGGAGGCAGAAATGTAAGAGAAAAACTTCTGTGTGTAGTCCAAGATTTTCAAATGATAATATGAACATGTTCTTGTAATTACCTGAGTGGCAGTGTGTAGATATCCCCTCTCGTGTTATACCCCTTGGCGAGAGTCTTCATAAGATATGCCATACTGGGTCAGACCAAGGTCCATCAAGCCCAGTATTCTGTTTCCAACAGTGGCCAATCTAGGTCATACGTACCTAGCAGTTTCCCCAAGGGACACAGGTTCCACAATGCTTGTACTGGTTCAAGCATTGATATCCTGGGTCCCTTCTTAATAATGGTTTATGGACCTTTCCTCCAGGAACTTGTCCAAACCTTTTTTAAACCCAGCTACACTAACAGCCTTTACTACATCCTCCGGTAACAAATTCCAGAGTTTGATTACACGTTGAGTGAAAAAATATTTTCTTTTATTAGTCTTAAATAGTTTACCCTGTAGCTTCATTGCATGTCCCCTAGTCTTTCTATATTCTGAAAAGGTAAACAATCGATCTACGTTTACCCGTTCCACTCCGTTCATTAATTTATAGACTTCTATCATATCTCCCCTCAGCCGTCTCTTTTCCAGGTTAAAGAGCCCCAACCTTTTTAGCCTTTCTTCATAGGAGTATCCTTCCATCCCCTTTACCATTTTGGTGGCTCTTCTCTGAACCTTTTCTAAAATCGCTATATCCTTTTTAAGATACGGTGACCAGAATTGCACACAATATTCAAGGTGCGGTCTCACCATGGAACGATATAGAGGCATTATAATATCTTTTGTTTTATTTTCCATTCCTTTCCTTATCATACCTAGCATTCTATTTGCTCTCTTGGCCGCTGCTGCACACTGGGCCGAGGGTTTTAACAAGGTATCCACAATGACGCCTAAATCTTTTTCCTGGGTGGTGGTTCCTAATGTGGAACCTTGCATCGTGTAACCATAGTTTGGGTTGTTCTTCCCTAGGTGCATAACCTTGCACTTCTCCATATTAAATTTCATCTGCCATTTTGATGCCCAGTCTTCCAATTTATCAAGATCCTCTTCATGTAGGCTCTGCCCTGTCATGCGGTTGGCAAGACTGCTATCTCCCAGGTTTTCTGGTGACAGAACTGATCCTTCAGGCTAGAGGAAAAATGATTGTTATGTACCTTTGAACTTTTGGTTTGGTGAGGACAAATGTCCTGGCCTGTATAGCTGTTATCAGAAATAAAGGGATGGTGGAGCAGTCACCATGGCAATGGGGGAAGGCAAGAGGGTGAAGTGGAATGGAACTACAGGTAAAGTCATTTCTTCTGCCGCTAACTCCACACATCAACTCTACTCAATCCTCAAATCCTTATCCTCCCTACATTGTCCCCCAACCTGCAGCACCTGTTCATCAGCCCCTAGTCCCTCACAGCTGGCCACTCACTTTGCCATGAAGGGGTTCAGTACCTTCACTCCTCCCTTTTGATACCCCTATCCCACTCTTGTCCCTTCCCCCCCTCACCACCCTCCTTCCCATCTTTGTCCCATACCTGGTCTTCTTTTCAGCCCATCATTTCCTCCGAACTCTTCAGATCCATTTCTACCACCTGCCCTCTTGACCCTATCCCCTCACACTGGATCTTGGAACCATCCCTTGCTCTCCCTTCCCTCCCTGCTCCCCATGCTTAACTCATCCAGTACTTTCCCAACGCCCTGGAAACATGCACTGGTCCAACCCCACCTCAAACAACCCTCTCTTGACCCTACTATTCCCGCCTACTACCACCTGGTTTCTAACCTCCCTTTTATTTCTAAAATCCTTAAAGGCTGTGTTTTCCCAGCTTTCTTTGTACCTGGACTCCACCCACTTTCTACACCCACAACAATCCAGTTTTTGCTCAGGTCACAGCATGGAGACTATCCTTCTATTCTTTCTTAACGAGCTTCACATCTCTCACGGTCAGGGTGACATCTCCTTAGCTGTCTCATTGGACCTCTCAGCTGCCTTTGATCTTGTTGATCACACTGTTCTTCTCTCTCGTCTTAGGGAGGAAGGCCTCTGGGGAGCTGTACTTTGTTGGTTTCACTCCTTCCTCTTGTTCTTTCTATGTTGTCTCTGTCTCCTGCATCTCTGACCCCCCTGCCTCTGCACTGTGGGGTACCTCAAGGCTCTGTCCTTGCACCACTTCTCTTTAATATCTTTATGGCTCCCCTCACTTTTCTAGTGCAGCAGTCTGGCATTTTGGCTTACTACTACGCCGATGACAGTATCTTGGTCCACCATGCTTCCCGTCAGCCCTGACCTCACACCCTTCAATACTTGCCTGTCTCTCGTTGCTAACTGGTTGTCCACAAACCTCCTTCATCTTAATCCTGCTAAAACCTTGGCAATGTGGTTTACTTTCGACACACACACACACACACACACACACACACACACAATCTTCCGCCCTTCTTGATCCCACTGGTTTCCTCCTTTCGCTACCTGGGGGTAATCCTGGATCGAGACCTATCCTTCCATGACCACGTCTCCGCCCTCACTCGCCGCACTTACTTCTATCTCCAACAAATCCGCGCTGTTTGTGCTGTCCTGTCCCCTGCCTCATTCACCACTCTTGCTCTCTTTGGTGATTTCCTGGGTTGATTACTGTAATATTATCTTTGCAGGCCTCCCCCGGTATCAGCTTCACTGCCTCCAACTGATCCAAAACACCACCGCAAGACTTCTCACCCACGCCACCTGTTACAGTCATATCAGGCCTTATCTTATCAATTTGCACTGGCTACCTGTTTCTCACCGTATCACCTACAAACTTCTGATCTTGATCCATAAGGCACTCCACACACACACAACCCACAATACCTGGCTGACATCCTGCAGTTTTGTTCCATGCCCTGAGGTCTTCGTTCTATTCACATCCATCGATTGCAATGCCCATCCATGCTCATCTGGAAGAGACCCATCATTCGGCCTTTTCCTTTCTCGGCCCCTCTCTGTGGAACTCACTTCCCTCTGCCAAGAACAGTCATATTTTATTTATTATTTATTTATTAACCTTTCTTATATACCGCACTATTCGACATCAGCGCGGTTTACATGGAACAGAAACATCCGACAAGTTGCATATGTCTGGTCATTACAATTAACAGCATATGGAACTTGGATAACAGGGTAAACTATATACACAAGAAGTGTAGCGAGAAAAGGATACTGTTTGGTGTTTTACATTGTTGGGAACACATGTTGCAAGGGCTTGCCTGGTTGACTACTACTATTGCTGAAGTTCTCGCTATTCAATCCCAAATTTAAGGCCCTTCTCAAGACACTTCTGCTCAGCCTTCCCTCCCCTGACCCTTGAAGATACTAGTCTCCTGCCCCTTCTTCGCGCCTCCTCCTTCCTCTCCTCTGGTGTGAATGAATTGCTTTCCTATCAAAATTTGTAGTTCCTTTCTGTTTCTGGCCTTGGCCACTGTGCATTTTGTGATACTGTAAACCGCCCTGATGATCGCGAAGGTGTGGTCAATCACGTTTGGTAGTAATGATAAAGATAAAGAACACATTTAGGATCCCTAGCAGCTAAGGGGTTAAGTGCCATGAATCCATTGCAACAGAAGAGATTAAGTAATATAAAGTTTTTGTTTATCTGAAGGGGTGAAAGGGTACAAATCAAACAGCCAGATATGGAAAAAGCAACCAGGTACCTGAAGGCTCATTTTAAACATAGAAAGTTGAGATGGGAATTGAGACGTTTAGGTCAGAATATTCACAATTCCCCAGGTATTTTACAAAAGGCTCTGACAGACACCGAGACATGTGTAAAGTGCTTTAATAATGTGCAGGAGTGCACATGCATCTGTCAGCATGTCCAGTGGGAACCACAAGTGAGAAAAGCTATACACGGAGAAAAAGACTGTCCTGTTCTCCCCAAATCTCCCTGTACACAGCCTTTTAAAACATCTGCTCCCTACAGCACCAATCCTTCCCCATCCTCATACCTACTCTGACAAACTTCAAACCTTCCCAAACCTCCCTGACCTCATAACTCTGCATCCCTACCCCCACACACGCCTCCAACAAAGAAATTGGTAACCCCTCATACCTCGTACCCCTCCAACCAAGACATCAGCTGCTTCCCTCTGATGAAAACCCCAACCCTCGACCCTCCCCAGGTCTTACTGGGGTCTCCTTGGTGTCTAGTGGTGGCAGGAGTGATCCCCAGTCACTTCTGCCCCTTCTGGTGATGGGTTCAAAATAACACTAGCTGGCCCCTAGTGATAGTTTTTGGTACTACAGCTATGGGTCAAGCTGCTAAATAAGCTTGGCAGCATGATTCCTAATGGTAGTACTGCGAGACTACCACTACAGGCCCACTAGAGGCTGCTCGGCACCTTCTTAAACCTGGTGCCAGAAGGGGAGGAGTGACTGGGGACCAGGGAGACTAAAACACAAGAGAGGATTGAGAGTGTAGAGTCTTTTTTTTTTTGGGGGGGGGGGGGTCTGATGTCTTGGTTGGAGGGGTAGGGGTGTTCAGGAAAGGCTGATATCCTGGTTGGGGAGGTTTAGGGGAAGAGGCCTCTATCAGCTGTGCTCCTGCCCCCTTCAAGCTGACACTTATGTGCGCCTAGAGGCAGATGTAAAGGCTAACAAACAAATGTTTAGGTCTTCACCTATATTCTCTTTGTACACTGAGAAACATAAGTCTAGATTTTAAACTCACCCAAACCACTTCCTATCCATGCCCAAACTATGCCCCCTAAACATCTGTATGTGGTGTGGATGTCACTGTGTAAAAAGCAGCTTTCTAAAATCGTTATTTGCACATGGAGCTGATGTACATTTATATCACCTGCTGTTTATATATGGAAGCATTCCTAAAATAAGGGTCCATGTGTCATAAAATTAAGGCAGTTAAGGGATTAAATGTCAAAATGCTTTTGCAGGAGTCTCGGTGGAGGGGACCAGAGGGGTGGGGAACCTAGTCAGATAGCCAGGGGTTAAGTGATATCCAGAAAGGAGTCTGATACCTGAGGGGTTAAAAAACATAGAGAAAGCAGTGCAGCAGCTAAGAGTTAACCTCAACAGCAAAGCCTTCCCTTGAAGGGGCAGAGAAGGGTTAAGAAGAGATTCGAACAAGAGAGAGAGAAAAAACGTGATTTCATGGCACTGTGCCCCTGTGAGCGAAGAGGGAGTGAAAGTTAAAGGCCAGTGGTGGGAGGGCAAGAGGCAGAACTTCCTGCTGTCAGCTTGTCAACAGCCCAAGAGAAGGAGAGAGACAGCACAAACAACAACAACAACAAAAAAAAAAGCAAAAGAAAAGAGAGATTGCTAAAGAATCCGAGAGAAGAAAAAAGAAAAGGAACTCAAAGGGTCCCGTACCCCTGCCGGAGAGAGCTCCCTACTGCCTGACGGCTTTGCCCTCGTTCCCGAAGTCTCATCCTACTTTCAAATTGTCAAAGAGAAAGCTGAGAAAATCAACTATGGTTTAAGAAAGGGGGGATGTACATCTTCGAACTGCTCGTAAGGACCTTCGGCTAGCTGCCGGTGCCCTCTTGCCCGCTGTGGTCCTTAACCTCACTCTGCCCGGATCTGAACCCCTTCCATCGGGTGGCGCCGGACTGCAGCCAGCACCCCACTGTCTTGCTTGCGGACGGCGCGATCCGACATGCCCACCGTAGACCGCATAAAGCTGCTCCTTGGACGAGTCCGCCCTCGCCATAACATCGGGGAGAGCTCCGGAGTTTGACATGCTGGCACAGCAGCGCAATGCGAGGCTTGTTTTCCGACTTCCTTTTATAATACACAGATGTTTTGTTTTTACTTACAAAACCCCCCCGCATTCGGAGAACAGTGCAGTGCTTATTCTTTCTTTTAAAAAGTTGGTGGCGCTAAAGAAAACTAGAGAGGAATAACTTCTAACTGGGGAAACCGGTCATTTTCCCCTCGCTTTAGTTTGCACGGAAGAAGCAGAGACTGCTGTAGTGGACCTGCCATGGTAATACTCTGTTCGTATCTGCTCGTGTCATGATTTCTCTTTGTATGTCTCTCTCCCTCCCCAGGTCAGTGCTTGTCTGAGAGTGTCTGTGCGCTCTTCACTCTCTTTCTGCCTAGTTTGTGCTTCGTGCTGTCAAGACTTGTCTTTTGATATGCCTCTGCTTCTGCGTCTTTTACTTCCTAGGTCTCTTTCATTT
Source organism: Ichthyophis bannanicus (assembly GCA_033557465.1). NCBI lineage: Eukaryota > Metazoa > Chordata > Amphibia > Gymnophiona > Ichthyophiidae > Ichthyophis > Ichthyophis bannanicus. The sequence goes on from CM066048.1 coordinate 80,958,239, forward strand.
TATCTGTATATCCGTCGTTCTGCTTAGATCTGCGTCTCTCTCTTCCCAGGTTTGTATTTATGTGTATATTCTCCATCCCCCTCCCCCTACACACACACTCTTTCTCTTTACCTATGCAAGTGCGTATCTCCCTCTCTCGTCCCATTCTCCTTTTCTCGGTATTTTCTCTCACACGCCCCTTTTGAATGGCACTTGTCACTAAAATGGTAGAAAAATGTTTTGTAAATGTTTGTATATGTGCGCCTATGTGGTGGGTCTGTTGCTCTCTCTGCATGTCTCTTGCTGGGTGTATGTGAGTCTCTCTCCCCCATCCCCTTTTTTTCTCCGTACTCTCTCGGCTTAGGTCTATTTGTGTGTGCTGGTATGTGTACGTCTCGTTCTGTTTCCGTCTTGCCCCTCCCCTTTTTTCTTTGCTCGCTCTCTCTCTCTCTGCCTAGGTCAGTGGTTGCAACTTGCTCTTCATGCAAGATAAGGGAAATGTTAAAGGATCTGTAAAGAATTGTTGTGCTTTAATTATTTTGATCTGGGGTTAGGGAGGTGATATCAGATGAATCTGCAACACAATTCTAATAAAGAAAAACAAACCACCATTTGAAAGTGCAGCCTATAAGAGCCTAAGGTGTGGAAGAGTCAGACTTTAGGGGGTGTGGCTGGATTTTAGGAAGAGTATATGGAGGTGGGGGGGATGGTATGTCAGAGCATTTGTGTGTTGGGGTGCATGTTTGGAGGATGGAAAGGGGCGTCAGGCAGGAGGGAAGAGTTGTCAGTGTATGGGGGGGGGTTCGAAAGATCAGGATCATCAGGACATATGTGTATTTGGAAGTGGAAGATGTCAGCATGTGTTTTTGTTTAAGGGTAGACAGATATGTTAGGTGTGTGTATGTTTGTGGGGGATGCAAAGGGGATGTCATGGAGTATGTGTGTGTGTTTGGGTGTTCGACAAGTGCAAAGTTATGCACCTAGGGAAGAACAACCCAACCTATGGTTACACGATGCAAAGTTCCACATTAGGAACCATCACCCAGGAAAAAGATTTAGGCATCATTGTGGATAACATGTTAAAACCCTCGGCCCAGTGTGCAGCGGCAGCCAAGAGAGCAAATAGAATGCTGGGAATCATAAGGAATGGAAAATAAAACAAAAGATATTATAATGCCTCTGTATCGTTCCATGGTGAGACCGCACCTTGAGTATTGTGTGCAATTCTGGTCACCGTATCTTAAAAAGGATATAGCGTTATTAGAAAAGGTTCAGAGAACAGCCACCAAAATGGTAAAGGGGATGGAAGGATACTCCTATGAAGAAAGGCTAAAAAGGTTAGGGCTCTTTAACCTGGAAAAGAGACTGCTGAGGAGAGATATGATAGAAGTCTATAAATTAATGAACGGAGTGGAACGGGTAAACGTAGCTCGATTGTTTACGTTATCAGAATATAGAAAGACTAGGGGACATGCAATGAAGCTACAGGGTAAACTATTTAAGACTAATAAAAGAAAATATTTTTTCACTCAACGTGTAATCAAACTCTGGAATTTGTTACCGGAGGATGTAGTAAAGGCTGTTAGTGTAGCTGGGTTTAAAAAAGGTTTGGACAAGTTCCTGGAGGAAAGGTCCATAAACCATTATTAAGAAGTGACCGAAGATATCAATGCTTGACCCAGTACAAGCATTGTGGAACTTGTGTCTCTTGGGGAAACTGCTAGGTACATATGACCTAGATTGGCCACTGTTGGAAACAGGATACTGGGCTTGATGGACCTTGGTCTGACCCAGTATGGCATATCTTATGTTCTTATGTTAAAGTATGTATTTGGGGGTACAGAAAGGCATGTTGAGGCATGCATTAGGATGGAGAAATGGTATTGGTTTGTGTTTTGGTAGATTAGGATGAGGCATGGGTACATGTTAGTTTTTAGTAAGGAAAGGTGTGTTAGGGAATGAAGGAAGGGGTGCTAAGGTTTTGTGAATATAGAAACAGAGAAAATGAGGGCAGATAAAGAACATATGGCCTTTCTAGTCTGCCCATCCATACCAATTACTATACTCTTGGGCTGTGTATAAGGAGGATACAAAGGGGTGTAGGGCTTATTGTTTGGCATTCTTTCCCAAACACTCCCACCCCTAAGTCTGTGTTTAGGAAGAAATGTCAGCATATGTGTGTTTGAGAAGTAATGTGGTATATGTTTATTTGGGGTATAGGAATTATGGATGTGTGTTGGGGTAGTCAAAAGCAATGTTAGGATTAGGATATGTTTGTTGCGAGGAGGGGTGCCTTGCAAGGTGAGAAGGGATATCAAGGGATGTTTGTGTTCAGACGCCAGGAATGGATGGCCATGTTTTGTGTATTTGAGTGAATAGTTAGTTTTTCTGCACTATCAGGAGAAGGTGGAGTTGAGTACATCCAAGCAGGGCATTCATTAGGTAACTGTCCAATCAGGAGATGGGAGGGGGGCAGAGCAACAGACCCTAAGAAAAGCATGTTTATGGAGCATTTATGCATCTATGCACCTTTCAGTCCCATCACTTAGGCCTGAAACCAATAAGTCCGTTAACTTTTAATTAAAACTGAAGGTCTTGATGCACTCATTAACTCCATCTGTTTTCTCTTTTCCTTTCAAGTTTTAATTTTAGGGAAAAGATAAATATGAGCGGTGGGAAGAAGAAGAGCGGGTTCCAGATCACCAGTGTGACCTCTGACTACAACCAAGGAGGAAGAGAGAGCAGAAAAGAGACTCTCAGCAGACCTTCCAGTCCCAGTTTACCTCATCTGACCAATGGAGGCCAGACTTACCCTGGCAGGTCTCCACAAAGCTCCCCGCCACTCTCCTCTAATGCACACCCATTGGTCAGCGGAGAAGATGGTGAGGCCTATCTTACTGATGAAGCCAGACCAGGCCCAGTGATGGGCAGTCATAAACTCTTGGTGCCTTCAGGGCCATTGGGCACTCATGTGGAATCTGGGCCTTCTCCAGTCCCTTCCCCTTCCAGTTCAGAAATACCAAAGGTTCACCCACTTGCTGCAGCTCATCCACAGGCTATGCAGGCATCCAGTGGAGGCTTCCTTCCTAGTTCCACTGTAGCTGATATACCCAACAGTCAGACAGCACTGGCCAGTGGGAACACTTTGGCCACTGACAGTAAGCCTAGTGGCTCTAGTGGGACAGTCTCCCAAAACAGACTTGTGTCTTCAACCATAAGTTCCTTTGTGAGTCACCAGGGTCCCGTGGCCTCCTGCAGTTCTCGGTTCAGGGTGGTAAAACTGGATCAAGGATCAGGAGAACCTTACAAAAGGGGCCGGTGGACCTGTGTGGATTTCTATGATCGGGATGTAGACAGTCACGGTATCAGCAAGATTCTGGATAGTATACGCCATGCTCATTCCTTAGACTCCCAACTGGAGGTGGCTAGCCTCTGTAATAAGCCTGTCACTCAGTTTTGCCCTCAGGCACAGGGCAAGGGTCATGGCCCAATTCTTGTCCACTCCCAAGGGACAGCGCACCCAGTACTTCAGAATGTCAACCTAAATGCATCCAACCAACACCACCGCCAGCAATATGCAAGATCATTCAGTGGCATACAACAGATCAACCTGGAACGAGGCCAGGGGGCTGCCTCACTGAGAAGCCCCCTTAGTGGGATATCTCCATCACCAGAAGATCCTCACTACATCTTCCAACACCCTATGTCAGTTGGTCCGCAACTAAGCAATGGGGCAAAAGGGTCTCTTCTGTCCACCTTGGGCCAAGAGGGCCCTAGTCTGTCAGTTACTGACTCTGGAACCTTTGGTATGGCAGGGGCCAGAGAGCAGCAGCAGCAGCCCAGGAGTCAACTGGTGTGCGGTTCCACTAGCCATGGCTCTCGGAAGTTACAGGCTGTGCCTATTGTGGTGGTAGATGAACCGAGATCTACTCATTTGATGCCAAAGAGCATGGCTCAGCTGATAGAGAGAGAGGTGGATGATAGGTGGAAGGTAAGACCTTGCTAAAGTTGCTCTGTCATTGACAAGTGATTTAGTTAGGAGGAGGAGGAAAGGCAGATTGAGAAGCCATTATAATATGTGAATGACATTGTCTTATCAACATAGACCTGTACTAGATATGTCACATGGTTAACGGGTCCCTTCCCCAAGAGGTTTACAAAGAATCTCATGGATTCTGAAGCTGAAGTAGGGTCAGCCAATTAGCTCCAGATTTGCCCAAGAGGTTTGATCCACTCCTGTGTTTATCTCATTGCACAGAGGGATGTGTAGTCTTGCTGTTCTTAAGGAATGCAATAGGGAAATCAGAACTGAACACAATGGGGTAAAACCAAGACTGGATCAACATTGTCAGGCAAATCTGGAGCCAGGTGCTGCCACGGAGATATACTTACTGAAACCATATCCAGTGTAGCATGGGGACAGGGTTATGAAGTAGATGAACTAGCAGGAGGCTACCCAACGATGACTTTCTGGCTGAAAGGGATGGAGAAAATGCAGCCCTGAGATCTCACAACACAAGAAAAGACAAGTATTGTGCAGGAGCCAAAGTAACCTAGCTGAGATATATAGAAGTCATAGTTACCCAATCTATGAAGCCAATTAACCCCAAGAAATGATGTTGCTAGGAAGGGCGACAGGAGAAGGAGCTGTGAGTGCAGCTTCATTTGTAACTTTCTCTTCTGGACCTTTTACCCACCCCACCCCAACCTGTCACTTCCTCATCCCAGACTGCAAAGAAACCTCCCGAGAAAGGGAATCGGGTCAACTCTGAGGTGGTTAGCACTTGGTGGGAATCATTAGTGAAATCCCTCCCTGGCTGCCCCCCCCCCCGATCTTTGAGGTGCACTAGCAGAGTGTGGAGTGCATGTAGGTTTCTCCTCCTCCCCCCCAAGATTGACATGAGGCTGCATGGGGGCTGCATTTACTCACTCACTCTTCCCTTCCCAGTACTATCCAATTATATGCATGAAGCAGAGTGGCACCAGATCTGGCATGGCGCTTGATGCACCCAGGTGGTGGTGGTGCCGGTGCCATCAATGCCAGGTCTTGCAACTCCTGCAGGGGAGGGGGCGCTCTGACATATCCCATTTCCTCTCCAGGCAGAGGGTTGGGTTCTCTCCTTTGAGGTTGTCACTCCTGGCGGCACAGCGTGTGGTGGCCACCCTGCTCACCCTACCTTAAAGCAAACACTGAAAGGAATGCTAACAGGGGTCTCCTTCACGGCAAAGGAATCCTGGGGAAGCTGTACAAAAGAAAAGAAATTACTTTCACAGAAAGGGACATGCCTGGGGACTATGATAAGCTGTTCTTCTACAGGGGATAAGTAACTGTGTTATTATTATTTAGATTTAATTATTCTTTTCCAAACCAAAGCTCAGGATAATTTACTTTTGGGTATAGTGGATATTTCCCTTCCTTAGAGGGCTAGATTTACTAATAAGGGAGGAGTGGCCTACTGGTTGGGGCAAGGTACCTCAGGCCGGAAGGTCAGGGGTTCAAATCCCACTAGAGGACAGCTACCTTGGGCTGGAAGGACTGGGGTTTCTAGTCCCACAGGTGGTCCTGGGCAAGCCACTTAACCCTCCACTGCCCATGTTCCCTGTAAAATAGTTATCTCCAAGTTATAATGCCCTGTTCAATGTAAACTGCCTTGATATCATGAAAGGCGGTATATAAGAAATGTTAAATAAAATAAATTTAATTAGCACATGTTAATGCGAGTTATGCATTTAGCAAATAAGCCCTATTGAGAGTAATGGGGCTTCCATTAAATAACATGTATTAAACTGCATTAATAAATAAAACCCCAGGTTTGTATTTGAAACAACAGAGGGTGATGCGACTTGTCCAAGGTCATAAGGAGCAGTAGGGCTTTGAATGCCGACTTCCCTGATTCACAGTGCACTGCATTAACCCCTAGGTTACAGCCTTACTGTATTTCTGTAAACGTTTCCTTTCAGTGTATAATCTTGATCCCCATTAACATTCAGTTGAAAGGGATCTTGTACGGAAATTAAAGGGTACCTTCCAGCAGGGAAATGATTGGTTGGATGCTTTTTTACCGTCCCGACCCTTTTTCAGATCTTCATGTCCTGTCATTTCTTGCAAACAAGCTAACCCATGGTCTCTGCTCACTGCCTTTCTTCACCTTGTTCCGGCATTGCGGAGTCGAAGGGGATGCTGCGGTTTCCTCTTTTTGCTTTCTCGCCAGAGGAGGAGGGAGATGGGGAGGGGGGTAGGAAACAGACAGCTACAGGCACATCACCATGTGGTACTAACACTACACAGTCAACAAATGGGCAGGAAAAAATCCTTATTTGCTGGCCATGAATTTCAAAGGTATACCAAAGTCATCCTAGTGATAGACAATTGAGCTGAAAACCAGAGAAACCAAGGTTCCAATCCAACTTCTACCACAGACTTCACATCTCCCACCTTGTCTCCTGCCTCAGGTACAGGCTGTATGCTCTCTGAAGTGAGGGAATACCTGCTGCACCTGATCTGTAGCCCACCTTGGCTTGGGTCTGTGATCACCTGCTATCTTGTATGACAGTAGTAGTCACAGACCCAACGGAACACAGTGTGGAGCCCTTTTAGCTATTTTGGGAACAGCGTTACAAGTACTTGCATATCGCTCCCTGATGCAGCTCCTGGCAAAACACCAATAACATCGGAGTGGCATAGGCAATATTATAACATAGCTTGTAACAAAATCAGTACCCATGGGAGATAAGTAAATTTGTTTTTGTGGGAATGTTAAATGTACTGTTGTATTTTGCTGGATGAAAAAAGGTTCTTGGAAGAGCACTGCATGTGATAAAAATTTAAAGCACCATTACTCACAAGATGATAAGAAGGTATAGAAGTTTTTTCTTGGACCAGTGATGTGATATGGAAGGGCCATAACACTGGCTCATATAACACCGAGGTATTTTTCCTCTTATTTTTCTTTCTTCCCCTTCTGAGTTTATGCAATGAACTCCATTTGTTTGTTTGTTATTGAGTGTAAGCATTCTTTTGAATAGTTTTTAGGGTGTTGTGTATGGATTGAAGAAAATCTTGCCACCAGTCTCTAAACTTCAAGTGGGTTTGCTTTACACATGCCATGCCAGGACTGGATCTCACTCGTAAGCCCGAATAGGATTATCGGCGTCTCCAATTTACTGCTAGTGCTCTTAATACTTACACCATGCCATGGAGTGCACAGCATATAAGATCTATTTATTTATTCGATTGCTATTCCACCTTATCACAAATGTCCCAGGTGGAGCACATGAAAAAAAAATAGCTTAATAAGTATGCAACAAGTCATCTCTGCATAGCAAAGACAGCACAGATTATCAACCTTTTACTGCAGCCCAACAATCCCTAAACGTGGCCAGATATGTACAAAGAAGTATATCATGATGCTTTTATTTTTTTTAAAATCAGGCCAGTGGTACCTGATAAAATTGGAACTATTTCTATATACGTTTTGGTCTCTGATTGCATTTCTTGGTACATTAAGATCTGTTTCTCTCTATATAGTACTGAACAGTCACTTGGTTCTGACACGTCTAGGAGCAATGCCATTCTTGTCTCTTTCTTCAGGGCCACAATATCCGGTTTTCTTGCTTTTATAGTTTTTTTTATAGGAATAGGAACGTCCCAGGTAATCACAACTTCTTCATTCTCTACCATAGTTGTGATCCCAGTGTTTTTCTGGTCAGAAATGTTATAGTGCAGAGGAATCATGGTGGGTAGTTTCCTCGTCCTGTTTTTTTCTTGTTGTATCTTTACCAGTATGCTCCTTTTTGATTGTCAATTTCATTCCCCTCCTCTCTCCACTTCATCTCACTTGCCAATGTATTTTTTTTTTTTTTTTGCTGGGATGTGTGTTCAGGCCATAGTCATTGGCTCTTGCTGCTGTTTTTCCAGTTTCTGGGCCAGGCGCAGGTAATTTGGCACCCTCTTTGGGATTCCAGCATGGCTTCTTAAGCTGGAAAATATTCAAAGGCTTTCGTAAATGTTTCTTTTGGGCTGAAACCCAGTTCTGTTGGAAAAACTCTGAGGCCCGGTCATCTGCAGTTTTCTTCCTTCTTCCTTCACCTCTCCCCACCTAAAAAATGTTAGTATACATAAAGAGGAAGGTTAATCAAAGAGAGAGTTTAAACTCATTAAAGCCGGTTTAAATAAAGTACATGGAGCCACCCAGAAGCAGTTTGTAGCTGTGGAAACTGAACTCAAGTGGGAAAATAATGGCTGCCGTTGTAGGGGTCAAGAACTTTCTGACCAAGGCTGGACCAGTTTGTGCACCACAGCAACTGTGTTTAAAAGCCTGGAAGAAAGCTGAACCTTTGTGTGCCATGAAAGATTCAATAGGCATGTGAAGTCCATTAATGCTTACTTCTGAACCATGATTTTTACATTTCTTTTCTCAGTATGCAAGTGATTCACTGGTTGATGTCATAGGTCACACTAATCAATTGAATCTAATGTGTGTGAGGTCCATAGCACCTTTCTTGCTAACATGGTACCTGGGCAGTGATGTGAATTCTACCCAGGTGGCTCCTACAATGCAGGGGGCCCACTTGCAGCCGCTTCCAGATCTTCTGAGGTAGACTCCACCACTGTAAGGTCTTTTTCAGAACTGCTGCTGAGGAACCCATAATTTGAACTTCTGCTACTGCACCCAGGGCAAGGGTTCAAGAGAACCTAAACAGTGAATCTTAAAAGGAAAATGTTTATTTAATAAATAAGACTATTACAGCTCGGGCTAGTGAGGAAAGGATATATCACCAAGAGATGAGTAGGATTGGTGCAAGGGTATTAGGCCCCATAGGCACCATCCTGCCTCACATCAACATCTCCAGAGGCAGCTCCAGCACAATGCTCCCTCTTATCCAGGGTCAGCCCAACAATCAGACAAACTAGGCAGTCACCTAGAGCGGCAACCTCTGGGGTGGTGGCAAGGAGCAGGGCATTCAAAGCCAAACAATAGATTTTGACACCGGGGGGAGGGGGTTGGAGGTGTAAAGCTCAAGGTTTACCTTTGGCACCAACATCTTGAATCAACTGTGGAGTCGGCCCTGCTCTTATCAGTAGCAGGGATGGCTCCATCCAACCCAGCATTCTTTTCCGGGATAGCAGTGGCTCTGGTACAGCACTGACTATTAGGCAGACTAGGCGGTTGCCTAGAGGGGCAGCAGAGCAGCTGCCGTCACAGCAACTAACAGCCACACAAACATAAAGAACCATTAGCACATACTCTTACTGACAGAGAGGGTGGGCAGTTTTCAAACAGACCATTTATTCTGGTAAATAGCTCTTGGAAATTGTTCTCATTATGTTAAAAACATGATGTCCAATTATGTATTTTTACAGGATTATTGTGGAAGGGGCGATGTTTGGGTGATTATAATTTTTTTAGTTATATTTAGCAAAATCTCTATTCCTGAAAGTTAATTGAGAGGCGCAAGGCACATTCACCTACAGTGCCTAATGCCCTTGCCCGGGCCCTAGTCTTAGATTGCTCTGAATGTCTCTTACGTGTCTGTGCAGCGCTGCGTACGACTGGTAGCGTTATACAAATGCTCAGTAGTAGTAGTAGTCTCTTCCCACCATCTACTTTCCTTTGTCCCCTACCAGTAGTGCCCAGAATTCCCTCTCCCTCCACCAGCCCATCATCTCTGCTTTCTTTTTCTCCTCCCATGGTATCCTTCTCTCTCTTATGGTGTATGAATTATTAGTCGCTTAATATGACCGCTTTCAAATACTATATCAAAGCTTTTAGTACATCCTCTGGTAACGAATTCCAGAGTTTGATTACTCAATGCATGATTATCACAAGAGGATTCATGAATATGTTAAAAAGTAACGGTGCCAAGATGGAATCATGGTGAGCACCACAATGCAGTGGGCAGGGCCGAGATAAAGATGAAGCAACATTAACTGAAAAGGAAGGAGCAGACAAGAAGGTAGTGAACCAAGAAAAAACTGCACCTTGGAAACCAAGTGCATGTAGCAAGGAGAGGAAGATGCCATGGTTGACCAGATCAAAGGCTGCTGAAAGATCCAAAGAAACGGCCAATGTAATCAGGCCACTGTCTATAATACTGTGAATTTCACTGAGAAAGGAGACGACGATAGTTACAATACTGTGGCAGGGTCTAAAGCCAAATTGACAAGGGTGAAGTGCATTTGTCTTTTTCTACGTGTTTCTGTCAGTTTGGATAAATATGAAAAATTGGAGACCGTATGACAGGGTCGGCCCCTACACTAGGCGATGGAGATGGGGTCTGAGGGCGATAGCGCCCTGGCTCAACCTTGAGCAAGTCAACACCTGCTGTATGTGTTTCCTTCATGGCTCCTAGTGGGGTGTGTGACTCAGCGTATAGCGAGCCACCCGAGAAGTATTTTTCTGGTGGTACCAGATTGGCTGATTGAGTGCGTGATTCAGAGATATGATGTGGCTCCTGCATGTGCCACCTCTTTGTTTGCCTCTATCTCAAGGTCTATTGTGTCAGGGACCGCTTGTTTTGGAGGACCCGACTCCTTTCTCACTTACGGCTTGGCTCTTGTAAGGAGAAGGTTAGGGCATACAGGCTACTCTCCGGCGGTGGTTTTCCACTCTGCTCAGAGCCCGGAGGTCTACCAACCTGGCATAAGCTCAGGTCTGGTGTGGTGTACGGCAGCTGGCTCCTGAGACAGCCAAGGTGCCGTGTCTGTTGGCCTTTTCTACAGGATGGTCTGGAGAAAGGCATTTTCTCTTAGTTCCCTGAAGGTTCAAGTAGCAGCTTTGGCCTGTTTCAGAGGTCCTTTGGCTGGTAAGTCTCTAGCCTTACTCCTGGATGTTTCGCACCTCTGTCAGGGGGTTCGTGTCTATGTCCTCCCCTCTGGTTTGTGATCCCTTCCTGGGATCTCTGTCTGGTGCTCAGGGCCCTGATGTTGGAGGCTTTGAGCCGTGAAGCGCTCTACTCTGAAGGATTTGATGTTCAAGATGGTCTTCTTGATTACATAGTATATGACGGCAGATAAAGACCAGTATGGTCCATCTAGTCTGCCCAGCAAGGTGGCAAAAGTATCCGCACCTGACATTCTGTGCAGGTCACCCCTCCCCGTGCCTTTGTTTAGGGGTGTACCCACCGCTCCGTGCAGGTCACCCCTATTTGTTGAGTATAAGAAATAAACTTAATTATTTTGATTTTATTGTATTGTCAACCACTTTGATTGAAGGATAAGGTGGTATACAAAACTGGTCAAATAAATAAATAAAGGGATCTGCTGTCTGTCTCATGCCAATTTGAATTCTGTTATTGTATTTGCCCCCACCACTTCCATCAGGAGGGCATTCCAAGCATCCATCACCCTTTCAGTGAAAAAATATTTCCTGACGTTGCCAGTTTACCCCCTTTGCAGCTTCATATTTATAGTTTTATAGCTTCCCTGTCTTTGAAAAATGTTTATTTGTTCATTAATATCCTTTAAGTATTTAAAGGTTTCTATCATATCTCCATTGTCCCTCCTCTTCTCTAGTGCATACATATTTAGGTCTTCAAGTCTCTTCTCATACGTCTTCTAACGCAGGCTCCAAATCATTTTGGTCAACTTCCTCTGAACCATTTCAAGTCTTTTTATATCCTTTGTGAGATATGGTCTCCAAAACTGAACACAATACTCCAAGTGAGGCCTCACCAGAGACTTGTACAGGGGCAATAATACCTCCTCCTTTCTGCTTGTTGCTATTTGTTCCACAAGGAGGATTCTGAGCTGCTAGCTCTGTCTTTCCAAGATCCTTACCTATCTTTTTCTGAGGAGGCCGTTTCCATTCAGCCTGTGCCTTCCTTCTTCCCTGAAGTGACTTCTCTGTTTCATGTGAACCAGGAGGTTTGCCTTCCCTTCTTCTCTAAGGAGCAGGGTCAGGATCTTTGCCTTGTGGATGTCCAGAGAGTGCCTCTCTAGTTCTTGGAGGTTATAAATTCTTTTCCTAAGTCAGACCATCTTTTTTGTGCTGTTTGCTGGCCTGTGCAAGGTGATGTGGCGACTAAGTCTGCATTGTTGCACTGGGCTAAGAAGGTCATTGCCTTGATGAATCTGCTGCGGATCAGGCCAGCTCTGGAGGATTTGCGCACCCATTCTACCCGAGCGCTAGCATCCACGTGGGTGGAGCAGAGCTCAGTAGCCCCTGTAGACATTTGTTGGACAGCAAAGTGGGCATCACTTTCCCCTTTTGTCAAGCTTTTCCACTTGGATGTCCATGCTTGTGTGGACACAGCCTTTAGCTCTAAGGTTTTGCAAGCTGCTGTGTCTTCTTCCTTCTCAGTGGAGGCATAGCTTTGGTAAGTCCCAATTGTCTGGACTGGTCTAGCAGAACGATATGGAAGGAGACATTTAATTTAACCAGTATTTGCCCATTTTCACAAACACAGAAGATATAAACGTTTCAACAAAGAACTCTTCCTACAAGAAGTCTTACCACAACTAAACCAAAACATGATGGACCTGGATGCTATAACCGACAACTGGAATGATATCATCTCCAAGGCCACAGTAGCACCACACAAAGAAGACTAGACACAGAAATTACTCCGCACCTTGGTATTCCAACCAAATCAAAGAAGCAAAGAGAACACTAAGGAGGATTGATTGAAAATGGAGACACAAGAGAACCCAAGACAACCAACAACAATACAAAACTAAAGGGAGTACAATGACCTGATCAACAAATGTAAGCAAGAATACCATTCCAACCTCATTATTAAATCCATCAATAAACCCAGAGAACTTTTCAATATAGCATACACATTCACCAAAGAACCCACACAGACAAAAGGAGACAACATAAATCTAAAGCCAATAGCAAACTACCTGGAAACAAAATATAAGAACACAAACCCTGACACCCTATTACAGACACCAGGAAATGCAACACATTTCAAATCCAGTAGAACATGGGGCAATTTCCACATACCAAACATGGAACAGCTAGATCATATCATTTCCAATCTGAACACTACCACATCTCCACTAGACCCATGCCCTGTGTCATGGATCAAGCTAACTAGAAAGGAATTAAGCCCAATCCTACATAAAATAACACAGCTATCATTTATACAAGGCTACATACCTCCCGTCCTAAAAGTCTCCATCAGACAGATTCTGAAGACTTCCTCACTCAACCCAAATGACCCCAGTGCATATTGACCAGCTTACCGTTCATAGCCAAGATTATAGAGAAACGTGAACATCAACAGTTACAAGATCACGTAAACCAATAAGCATCTTTGTCCCTCACCAACATAGATTCAACTCCAACCACAATATAGAAACCCTACTAACATTCCTTCTCCACAGACTCATAAAAGGCATAGATGACACCAAAAATGGCTTCATTCTAATCTTCCTTGCTATATCAGCTGCTTTTGACACAGTTATCCACCATATACTATTACAAAGACTAAGAGAAATAGGCCTCAACACCACCCTTAAATGGTTCCACTCATACTTGGACCTCCGACAAGTCAGAAGCAGTCCAAACAAATCAAGACTATTTAGAAACACCAGGGTATCCCACAAGGCTCATCCCTCTCCTCACTGCTATTCAGTCTTTATCTACAGCCCATCTGTGCAATAATAACAAACTACAACATGCTATACCATCTGTATGCAGATGACATCATGATATACACAACATTCAACACAGACAAACACAAATACTCAGCAAAAACCAAATGCTTGGAGGCAATGATAAAGTGGCTAAACACACACAACCTAAACATAAATTACAAAAAAACAGAGGCTCCCCCACATTACCAGAAACACAGCATTCATCCCCCAACAACTATTAAATGGGAACTTAATGGTAAAGAACAAAATGAGATATCTGGAAGTCACACTAGACCAAAACCTCAACCTGAGGTCACACATAAGCAAAACATGCATAAGAATGCATACTACAAGATGAAAATCATCCAAAAATTAAAACCTCTGCTCAACCAAAATGACTTCCACACTGTCTGCCAAGCAACAAAAACACCACTTCTGGATTACTGCAATTTAATGTATCAAGGTCTCCCAAAGCAGGCCATTCACCCTTTGCAGATGGTCCAAAATACAGCCGCGCATATCATTACAGGGTCAGCAAAATATAATCACATAACATCCCTCCTAAATCAACTGCACTGGCTCCCAATGCAATCATGTATCAAATTCAAGACAATATTTACCAAATTTAAAATTCTATACCACACATCAGCAGACACCCTACAAATACTGGTCTCAAAAGTCCCCGAAACCCAACCAAGGAGAACCAATAATAAAAATCTGCTCATCACTCCAATGCCCAAACAAAAACTAAGCAAGCCACGTGCAAAAGGGCCTTCTCCATGTCAACACCATCATTATAGAACTCCGTACCAGAAGACATCAGGTTCACCAAGGACATCCAAGACTTTAGAAAGAAACTAAAAACTTTCCTATCCGCAGAACACTTTAGAACTATTACATAGCCTAGCATAGATAAGCCATACCCTGCCATAAAACAGTACACTGTAATCTTTCTCAATGATTATCCCAACGTACCCTCTTTCAATGTACACCCAAGTTGCTAATGTTAATTTAAAATTACACGTTTGATGATCCCTGTTTAATGTAATCACCTATATTATGTTATAATGTAACCATTTATTATGCTATACTGTAAACCACTTTGACTAAAGGATAGAGCGGTATTAAAAAAAATACGTTAAATAAATAAAATAAAAATAAAATAATTTCCTTTCCTTGAGTTCTGCTAGAGTAGTCCAGGGCCCGCCCCATGGAACCGTTTGCTTTGTTCTTCTGTGGTGATACCCTTGGATCTGCTATGATTTATATACTTGGCTCTGCAGGTCCATCTTCTACGGACAGCCTTCTGTTTATGCTTTCCTGTGCATAGCTCTCTGTTTGATTTACTCATTATTGCCCACGTTGAGGTTGTGTGAGGCTTGCCATGTTCTCCCATATGTTTTGGGACGAATACTGAAGAGACGTCTAGTGGCTGAGGCGGATAGAGGCATGGAAGTGATGTCATTGAAACATGGACTTTACATTGGTTCTTTGTCTCTACCAATCTGCTGTAGGTGAACACAACCCAGTTGTCTGGACTGGTCTAGCAGGACTCAAGGAAAGGATATTATCTGGTAAGTAAACTGTCACCTTATTACACTCTAACTATACTGCAATTTGTAGTAACATCAATGCGGTTTACAATTTAAATTGATTTGAAAAATGCAAAGAAAAGAAATGGAGCATAAAACAAGAATAAAAACACTAATACAATACCTAACCAAAAAAAAGGAAAAAACGCAGAAATTACCAGAGTGGTAAACCACCTCCACTAAAGGCACTGTGATACCCTGGGAACAAAGTACCTTCCCGGGTAAGCCTGATAAAAATGTAAGCTTTCAGTGAGGCCTTCAATTTATTAACATAAGATATGCCATACTGGGTCAGGCCAAGGTCTATTGAGCCCAGTATCCTGTTTCCAACAGTGGCCAATCCAGGTCACGAGTACCTAGCAATTTCCCAAAAAGACATACAGGTTCCACAATGCTTGCATTGGGGCAAGCAGTGGATTTCCCGGGTCCTCTTTAATAATGGTTTATGGACCTTTCCTCCAGGAACTTGTCCAAACCTTTTTTAAACCCAGCTACACTAACAGTTTTTACTACATCTTCCAATAATGAATTCCAGAATTTGATTATGCGTTGAGTGAAAAAAAATATTTTCTCTTATTAGTCTTAGAACTTTCTTTTAAGACTATTAAGAGAAAATTTAACTGTATACGATGTGGTAAGTCATTCCATAAATATGGTGCCACAAAATAAAAAGCAGCTTGAGGAGTAGATACTTGATGGGTTCAATCAAGAGGAGGAAGACAAAGGAAATTTTCAGTCTGCGACCTGAGAGAACTTACTGGTTGCTGGTGAGAAGGGCTCAAGCAGTGGTCCTAGGAAAAGTGATCTTCTGCATTTTTTGGCCAGTGGTGGGACGAGCTTAGCACTGCTACCGCAGACGTTTTTAAAACTGCTGCATCTGATGTCCTGTTTGCTGATCTCACAATGCAAAAGATCAACAATCAGAAAGTGCTGGCTGCAAAATTTAAAACTCAAGGGTCAATGCAAGAGCTTCCTTTAAAGTGGACAGGTGGTACCCAGAGATTTTTCTGCCCTCTCCCCTAAATTTTGACACTTTGTGCAACTGCGTAGTTCATTTAGTGGAAGTGTCAGCCCTGGAGATAAGAGAGTCAGGAGAAGAGATATCACTGCGAGATGAGTGGAATGGTGTGCCGGTACCTCCTCTTTTACAAGTGTCCTCTGTGTGGTTCGTCTGTCTGGGCACTCTTCCTGTTCTCATTGTCAGTCTTCATACAGAAGTATCCTTCTTCATAGGCTGCAGATTCATGGCAGGCTGCAGGCCTTCAGTTCTTAGTAGGACCTTCTTGGGTAAATGTCAACTCCCTATAGCCAGACACATAAAAACTAGTAACTCCTTCAGAATTAATAATTAGGATCCTATCCAGAGGGAAAACCCTGAAGGTGAATGTCATTTACTGTTACAGTCACTAGTTTACAATGTGAGAGAGCTTCTGACAGTGAGTTCTCATTGTAGCTCTGCCTAGGTGTGGTCTTACAGTTGGTTAGCATACAACAGTGTTTCTCAGGTTGGTCTGGTATACCCCCTTGCCAGTTTCAGGATACTCACAGTGAATATGCCAGAGTTGCCAAGTTCCCCCGTTCCAGGAATGAGGGACTGTTTTGCCAGTTCTGGTCTTACATTTGCATTGCAATGCAGAATGGTCTTTGTGGTCCATGATTTTACCCATTGGCATCATTGCTGCGGGTGCTATAATGCATCACGATGAGGTTATCAGAAATCCAGGACGGGCTTAAAATCTCGCTCCTGGAAAACGGAGTTACTTACCTGTAACAGGAGTTCTCCGAGGACAGCAGGATAAGTCAGCCACACCTGGTGACGTCATCCGACGGCGCCGAGACGGAAGTACTATCCATAGCTCAGAAGGGCTTTTGCCCTTCTGAGCATGGGCCAACTGGCCCTGCCCCGCCCCTAGCTAGCCAGTTCGTCACTAGCTGAGCCTTAGCCGCTAGGAGGCGGGTACTGGACAGAGGCCGAGGCCTTTTCCAGGGGAGGAGGGCGGGTATGTGTGGCTGACTTATCCTGCTGTCCTCGGAGAACTCCTGTTACAGGTAAGTAACTCCGTTTTCTCCAAGGACAAGCAGGATGAGTCAGCCACACCTGGTGCCTCCCAAGCTGTAATGCGATGCGGTGGAAAGGGGGAGGCCGAGATCAGGTTCTGAGACACGATATCAGGGCTGGATGTTTCAAATTGTGCCCTGGATACCTGGTGGTGGCGTCAGCGCGCCATGTGCCAACCTGCCATGCGTACACAGAACAGTGTGCAGTGCGTAGTGCTAATGGGTGTGCGCCCATGAGAAGTGAGCTAGTAATCCTGAACGTGTACTTGGAGTCCAATTCATGCCTAAGCGGCAGTAGTGGTTGTGAGGGACTATGGTCGTCAATGGGCACCTGCCGAGAAGGTTCAATGGCAGATATGCAGAAGCAGAGGGCGCCCCCGAAGCTGAGTTACCACTGCGAGCGGGGATAATCATGGTATCAACGCTGGGAGCGTGGCAAGAGCGCGCGAGACTGATGCCTTGATGCAGCTACGGCAGCGAGGTCGTCGATAGGACCAGAAGTAATATCACCGTGCTACCAGAGTGCAATACTGCCAGAGTGCTTGAATTAGAGTGTTAGCACCATTCAGGTCTTGATTCATGACTAATGTAATGACTTGGTTAGGAGCGTCCGGGCCGATGCATCCCTTGAACGGCTGTCGGAGGTGGATCCTTTGGCACAGCTGGACCTGTGCTCACCTTTTGCATGGTTTGAACCTCTCTGAAGTGCCATGACCGTTCCTCTTATGGTGGGCATTGCGGAATTATTAGAGGTGGAGGACTGCGTGACCAATTGGCAGGATATTTAAGGTCACCTGCGATGACGGGTTGGTCCCCTTGCTGTTCCTGGGCAAGGCTGAGCAGGTGCAGGGTGTGATGATGCTTTAGGCTGGGGTAATTGCGGCCCTACGCGTGGTAGGTACGCCATGTGGCCGTAAGGATGTTGGGCGCATTCCTCGGGGATGCTGATGCAGTCATCGGGGGCAGTCATCGAGGAAGCTGGTGCAGTCGTCAGGGCTGCGACCGCCTTGTCTGGTTCCTGGCCTGTGTAAGCGCGACCGTCCTGTCTGGTTCCTGGGGGCTTGTGTAAGCCTCGCGGGATTGATTACCATTCGTATCCGAGACGGAGACAACAGGCCAGGTCTGAATTGGTGGTTGTCAACCGTGTCAGCCTCTGGAGCTACTCCTTGCCCACCCCCACGTGGTGGGGTGGAAAAGGAGTACCCAGGGATCCTAGAGCCATAATTTAGGGAGAAGCGCGCTGGTGCTGATGGTCCAGCTCTGACTGTTTGAATAGCAGCCCTTCCTGCAAGGCGGGCAGGGCGCTTAGTGGTCAGGCCGCCGATGGGAGTTGGCCCTTGGTCTCTTAACTACTAGGCTACTCCTCCGCTCTTGCAGACCTGGTCATTGTGATCTGATTTGCAGGGGTTGCAATTTCGTACCTGCAGATAGTAAGGATGGTTATGTGACCATTTCAAGTTCCCAAGGAGCATCAGTGGACCTTGGTCTATTGCTAGTAGGCTACTCCTCCACTCTCGCAGTAGAGTTGGGAGCCTGCCTGGATGGATAGGGTTTGAGTCCTTCTTGCAGGGAAGAGGGAACCAGTTCCCCTTCTGTGAAGGAGCGTGACTACGTCTGCCTTGCGGACTATGTGTGCGCGTGGCCTTAGAGTGCAAGGTCATAGCTGTGCATTGGCCGTGTGCTCGCATTCCAATCGGGCCTGCAGTCCGGTATTGAAATGTGATCTTTTAGCAATGGTGATCCCATGACTGGTCTCGACCTCACTACCTTGCACCCATGCCCACAGAAAAACTGGGTTTAGTGCCGCAGGACTCTGTCACCCTGCACTAATGGTCACAGTAGCCTGGGTCGAGTGCCGTAGGACTCTTGTGCTCAGGGCCCCAGATTCCCTGGTAGGCCTGTGTAGTGCAGGTTCCCTTCCGCAGGGAAGCAGGTGGTGAGGTGGAGGCAAGAGGTCCGGAGGACTTCGACCAGAGCCCGGTGCTCTAGAAGGTTTACTCTGGTGCCCAACTGCCCTGAGTGCAAGGGGTCACCCCAATGGGCTCCCCACCCAAAAGGGAGGTATTCCGTTGTGAGGATCCCCTACTGTGTAGGGGTCTGGAAGGGGGTCCCAGTTGGTACGAGCCGAGTGGTGTTGATGTTGTTATTATTGTGTTGGCCAGGGAACTGTGGACAATCACCCCGTTTGGCAGGGACCTTATGGTCCGGGACCACTGAGAGCAGAAAGCCCACTGAACTACCCGTGTGGGCAGACGTCCGGGGTGATGATTACTCTGATGTCCAGTAGAAAAGCATGTGTTGGGCAGATGCTGGGCGACAGTGCCCTCTGCAAGTGCATGTTAAAGGTATTTATACTGCACTCTTTAGAATCCGTGTGGCTTACATGTATACGATCAGTTGTTTTTTTTTTTTTTTAAGGAATCACAATCTAAGTGTATCGGAGGCAATGGAGGATTAAAAAGCGTGCCCAATGCCACACGGAGTGGCCATGGGGCTAGAGAACCCAGTCCCTCTGGCCTGAGGTTGCTTGTCCCCCTGTGGGAATTGAACCCCTGGCCCTCTGGCCTGAGGTAAACCTGTCCCAACCACGGAGCCATTCCTCCCTGAGAGCACTCTGCAAGTCTCTGGAGACGCAGGGCTCTGCCCCCTGTAAGATGCCACAGCCTTGATGGTGTCCGGTTGCCCCCTACGAGCTCCATGCTTCGGGAGGGCTGGAGAAGAGACTTGGGTAATTGACAAGAACCAAGCGTTCCAGGCTAAGGATAACGTCCTGTCGCTTGTTGTGCTTTGGCGGCTGTGATGGCCATTATCCGTGATCCCGATAGGGGAAGACGAAGACCCTCTGCCGCCGTCTGTGATTCCATCCTCGAGTAGGAGCGGTAGCGAACTAAGGAGGGAGCCTGCAAGCCTTCTGGCACTATGCCCTTGCCACTTCCCTGGAACGCAGGATTTCCAGGAAGTGCATTCGCTGCCCCTCAAGACTGTGGGCTTTGAACCATGACCTTTTGCTTCTGACACACAGGCTGTGTGTACTGTACCACACTGTCGTCACTGCTGTGGGTTCACAATGAGGGCTGTATCTTGCAACGTGGCAATGCCTCAACCAGCCTTATTGATTAGGTGTGCTGGGAATCAAACCTATGACCTTTGTCCCATCAATCCGTGTATTGACCAGTGTAGCAGGTGTGGTGAATTTTAAGACGCCTGCTGGCCGCCAAACTACAAGTAACAGTTGTTACAAGTAATTTACAGTAGGAACTGGTCTCACTCCGTGCCCCCGGGCTACTGGGTAAGAGCCTTCTCCCATGTCCTGTAGGATTTCCAGGAAGTGCATTTGCTGCCCCTCAAGACTGGAGTCTTCTCCCATGTCCCGTAGGGGACAGCAAGTGTCTGAGATCATGACCCTCTATGGAGAAAACAAAAAGCGAGCAGATATGGAAGTCACCTGCGCTCTATTGAGTTGAAAAACCTTTACAGAGGAACACAAGGGGTACGGGCGTAACCCAAGGCCTCTGACTTCGGAGTGCCTTGACTTGAGCCACTGCGGGGTTGGACCCATGGCAACTGACCCCGAAGTCATCATTGCAGCAAGGGCCGGGAGGCCTTGACGAGCGAGGGAGGGGGTCCCTCCGCTTCGTGATGACTTAGCATGCTGTCCACGGAGGATTGTGGTCTGCACCACGGCACGGCTCAGCCCGGCAGGTTAATGAGCTCATCCGCCGAGGCTGTGCTGGGTTCAGCCGCGCGGCACTCTCTGGCTAATGGTAGTACCTCAGCCAGCCTACATCATAGGGGACAGTGGGGATAGAACCCATGACCCCTGCACCATCAGTCAGTGTCTTAACCATTGTGCTACACTGCTGTTTTTCCTGAACTTGCGTCTACTGGAGTAGAGCACTACCACAAAAAGCCGGCATGAACTCCGGAAGCAGAGATACCTCCTACTGGGGACGTGAGTGTGTGCGGGGAGGGTGGGGCTTCCGAAACCTCATTGGAGGCAGCCCGATCCAGGAGTTGCATCCTTCCCAACACCGGGAGGTTCCCAGGAGCCGCAGGGCTCCATCCCAGCTCCCAGCCTCGATCGCCGTGGACGGTGCAGTCCCAGCCCCAGGCAGCTGGTGCCCGACTGATCCCCGATCTCTTCTAGGCCTGAGCAGGCACCGGAGGCGATGGCTTCGCGAAGGGTGAAGGGGTGAGAAGCCAAGAAGCAAGGTGCAAGAAGCAAGGTGCAAGGAGCCGAGACTGCGATGCACAATGCTGGCTCCAGCTGGCAGCAAGGCAAGGCCTCCAACTTGGAGTCCCTCTCTGCCTAGGTCAGCGCCAACCAACGGCACCCGAGATGACACCAAGCCACTCCAGGAGACGCCGCGATGAACGGACAATCGGTAGTCTCCTCCACGGCAAGGCAAGGCGCTGCTAGTTCAAGGAGTCGCTCCTGCTGTTTGTCTCCGTGGTGGTGGATGGACCCGCTGCAGCTGCTGAGTTGACTTAACAATACTGCTGCCGCTGCCTCTACCACGCCGGTCAGAATTCGGCACGGTCCAGGGTCGGCGCGGTCCTCCTTGATGTTTCTGCGCCAAACGGGGCTGGCCTAACAGTACTGCTGCCGCTGCCTCTACCACGCCGGTCAGAATTCGGCGCGGTCCAGAATCGGGGCGGTCCCCTGTGATGTTTCAGCGCCGAACAGGGCTGTCGGTGCAGGGGGCGTGTCTAACGAGCGGCTCCTCCTTTGCTGAGATGACAGGATCGGCGCCGACCAATAGCGCCGAAGGGGGAGGGGCCGGGAGCTGTGACGAAGTCTGCAAGATGGCCGCCTCCATGGAAGCCACGAGGCAGGTCGGGGCTGAGCAGGCAGGAATTACCTGGGAGTCCAGGGCCGCGGGGCTGTGAGCGGAGGCCTTTGAAGGCACGCCCAGAGCCGCCGGGGTCGGCAGAGGCCGCGGCGATGTTGCTGATCCGAAGGAGAGCAGCAGCCCTTGTTCATCAGCAATACCGGAGGGACCCAGGAGGCAGGCCGAGGACGGAGGCCTCAGGCACGTCCCGGGCTGTCGCAGGGTTTGCTCTCTGCGAGAATTCCTTTCTCTGTGCTGGGAGGCATTGTGAAGCCCGCCGCAACCATCGTAGACGCCTGATGCTGGGGAGGAGGCCCATAGGCACACCCCGTGCGGAGGCCGAAGCTGGCGGCGGTGCCCCTCGGAGGCACATGTGCCCGTGGGCTGCAGCATCGATTGGCATTCCAGGTCATCTGCTGCATAGTTGGATGATCCTTGCACCATTGGTCAGTGTTTTAACCATTGTGCTGTGGCTCTGCTCTTCTGGGAGTCCAAACAAACCACTGGAGATCTGCAGAGGGATCTTCAACGCATGGATCTGCAGCAGGAGTTCTCGGATCTTCGTTTAAAGGCAGTCTGAACGAGAAGCCACTAGACAAGCATCAAGTAAGTTAAATTGATACATATATATATACGTTCTACGATGAGAATATTTTTCTTTTCTTGAAATAACTTGGTGGAGAGTAGAAGTCCGTCTTGCTGGCAAGGCGGAAGAACTGAAACTGGCTAGCTAGGGGCGGGCCAGGGGGGCAGGGCCAGTTGGCCCATGCTCAGAAGGGCAGGGCCAGTTGGCCCATGCTCAGAAGGGCAAAAGCCCTTCTGAGCTATGGAGAGTACTTCCGTCTTGGCGCCGTCGGATGACGTCACCAGGTGTGGCTGACTCATCCTGCTTGTCCTTGGAGAACCAAGTAACTTCACAACTCTGACACAGATTTGCATGCACATCCCCTCCACTGCATGAAAGGCTGTTTCATGCATATTCGCTGTGGATATCCAGACTGGCTAGAGGGGTGCACTGGACCAGTTTGAGAAACACTGGCATACAAGAAGCCCAGAGGTTTATTCAGTTCAACCTTCTTTTGATCAGCTGCCTGATCTCTCTATTAGAAGGTGAATTAACCACATGCCATGCATTTGTTGCTAGTTCCATACTACAGTGACTAAAAAAAATCCCTTCCTAATTCCTCCAGATCTAGCAATTGGTTTCAGTCCCTGGATTAGAGTTTTCCCTTGAATCAAGCCAGACTCTCACACGCTATAATGTCTCTTTTGCGTTCATAAACAGGAGAGAGCTGTTGCACACACACCTTATTGCACTACAGTATCACTGGAGTTAAAAATATGAGCTAAGATTTGTTTAACAGGTTTTTAATACCGCTTTATCATTTCAGTCAAAGCAGTTTACGTTGTAACTTAAACTTGGTAATGTACATTAAACAGGGACATTGATAACACAGATTTTTCTAAGGCAATGGAGGGTTAAGTGACTTGCTCAAGGTCACAAGGAGTGCTAGTGGGAATCAAACCCTGGTCTCTTGGTTCCCAAGCCACTACTCTAACCATTAGGCTACTCCTCCACTCAGCGCTGGCCTGTCCACTAGGTGAGCTAGACGGCTGGCCTGGGTGGGCCGTGCTGCCCCCCCAGCTGCCGCTGATTCCATTTGTGGGGGAAGGCAGACAGCGGGGGGGGGGGGGGGGGAGGGCGGCGGCGGCAGTAGCAGCTGGGTGGGGGAGTCAGCAGGGGGAAAAGCGGTGGAGTCAGTAGTTGGGGGGAGCGGTGGTGAGGCCAGGGTTTTTTCCTAGAGCAGCAGAAGCCCTTGGGCCAGTCCTGCCTCCACTCCAGATTAGGATGTCAATATGAAGTATATTGTACATATATTTGTAGCCCCCACAGATCTGTGGTCCCTCACTGGGTATACAGTCTGTGTGTGAGACCTGGGGTATACACTACATAGGCGATAACATTCTCTCTTCTAGAACCATCAGTGGGATACAAGATTCTTGTGGTCAAGACTAAGAACCCTGGGAGGCTGTTGGCTCCTGGGATCACCTGTTCTGTTCATTTTCACAGAAAGCGTAGTTACTCACCCCTAACAGGTGTTCTCCAGGAACAGCAGGAATCAGTCCTCACATATAGATAACGTCGGCATCGATGGAGCCCACACAGAGCATTTTCCCAGCTTTCAAAGAAAGTCTTTGGGAATGCTACCATGCATACATGGTCCCCTTCCCATCCAAGGGTGCCATCTTGCTCAGTCAGATGACATAGCTTAGGCAAAAGACAAAAAGGTAAAGGAGGCAATTCCAAGGGGAGGAGGGAGGGTTGTGAGGACTAATTCCTGCTGTCCCTGGAGAACACCTGTTACAGGTGAATTACGCTTTCTCCAGGAACAAGCAGGAAGTCAATCCTCACATATCGGACTCCCTAGCTCCAGGGGCCCGAACCATGACAGCAGCAGTGGCGACCCAAGGGAGGTCATGAGTTGCAAAAGGTAAGTCCCTACCAAGAGACTCTGCATACTCAAGCATCCAGCATCACTATAACTCCAGTAGCCTGAACACTGAAGGGTTGGAGGGCAGGAGTTGCCTATACACTGAGAATGCTACTGATCACTGCCTGGCCAAAAGCACTGTCCCTGCGGGACTCACTCTCAAGGCAGTAGTAGGCTGCGAACGTATGGACTGAAGACCATGTGGCGGCCTTACAGATTTCTTGCACCGGCACTGCATGTAGGTTGGCCACTGATGTGGCCATAGCCCTCACGTGATGAGCAGTGATCCGGCGCTCCAAAGAGAAGCCAGCTAGCTCATAAGAGAGGGCAATGCAGTCTGCCACCCAGGTGGACAGCGTTCGCTTGGTCATAGGTAGCCCCCAGTCTGCTGGGGTCATAGATAAAAAGCTGAAGAGCTTTTCAATGGGCCTTGGCACGCTGTAATAAAAGGACAGGGACCTCTTGCAATCCAGTATATGCAAGACGACCTCCTCCCTGCCAGCATGCAGCCGTGGGAAGAAGGTGGGGAGAACTACCTCCTGATTGAAGTGAAAAGCAGACACCAAGCGGAGGAATTTGGGATGCATACGAAGCACCACCCTGTTCGTATAGGACCTGGTATAGGGCAGGTCCACCATTAGGGCCTTCAGCTCGTTTATTCTGCGAGCGGACGTCAATACCACCAAGAAGGCCACTTTCCAAAAGAGGTGTCTCAGGTGGCTGGTGGCCAAAGTTCAAACGGTGGCCTAGTGAGCTGGAAGAGCATCACATTGAAGTCCCATTCTGCTGCCGGAGAGCAGAGAGGGGGCTTGGATAACAGGAGGCCCCTGAGGAATCTGGAGACCAAAGGCTGGCCTGAGAGGGGCTTCCCCTCTATAGGGTGATGGTTAGCCACTATGGCGCTGAGATGCACCCTCACTGAGTTAAATTTCAAGCCCAAGTGTGAGAGGTGCAGCAAGTACTGCAGCACGAGCTGTACCTGACAGGAGAATGGGTTCTCATTCCTTTCTGCACCAGACAGAGAACCTCCTCCACGTGAAGGTGTAAGTCCTTCTGGTGGATGGCTTCCAGGAGGATCTCCTTGACACCTGGAAGGTTGAAATGGGCCAGTGCTACCCTTTCAGCAGCCATGCTGTCAGCATTAGGGACCCCAGGATGGGGTGTAGCAAGGTGTCCCCTTCCTGGGATAGGAGGTCCGGGTCCCGGCCCAGTGGTACTGGGGTTGCCACCGACAGGGAGAGCAGCAGGGGGAACCAGGGCTGCCTGGGCCACCTGGATGCAATCAGGATTACTGAGGCATGCTTGCTCTGGATCTTGAAAAGGCACTTGGCTATCAGAGGTGTCGGTGGAAAAGCATAAAAAAGGCCCTGTGACCAGGAGATCAGGAAGGCGTCCACCGCCATCCTCCTGCAGTGTGGCTGAGGAGATCAGAATTTGGGCCCCCTGCTGGAGTTGTCTGCCAGGCAGTTGTACTGGCCCGGTAAGTACACCGCCCTCAGAAGGATATGGTTGCACACTGCAAAGGAGTAGAGGGCCACTGACTCCTGACAGAGGGAGTAGGAGCCTGTACCCCCCTGCTTGTTCATATAGAACATAGCAACCTGATTGTCTGAATGTAGGAGGAGTGGGAGGTCGCTCAGGAAGTGGCGGAAGGCCTGAAGGGCCAGGAAGATGGCCCTGAGCTCGAGGAGATTGATTTGCAGGGGGGATTCCTCTAGAGACCAGGTGCACTGGTCCTCGCAATATGCGCCCCAGCCCACAAGGGAGGCGCTTGTCGTCAGGACCCTCTGAGGGGTCGGCACCTGGAAGAGCATCCATGCCCTGAGGTAATGTAGGGACTGCCACCAGGTGAGGAAGGCCGCCAGCTGGTGGGTGACCTTCACTCTATCCCTCAGCCTGCCTGTTGCCTGCATCCACTGGGAACGGAGGCACCACTGGGCTGCCCACATATGCAGGTGGGCCAGAAATGTAACATGAACTGTCGAGGCCCAGTGGCCTAACAGGCGGAGGAGTAGGCGAGCTGGCACCAAACTGGAGCTCTGCACATCCCTTGCCAGCTGCATCAGGCAGTGGACTTTCTCCACAGGGAGAAAGGCCCTGACCCGCAGAGTGTTCAGCTGGGCCTTTATGAATTCCAAGTCTTGGGCCAGGGAGAGGCTGGACTTGGGGTATTTGATGATGAACCCCAAATGCTGCAGGGTGTGGATAGTCAGCCTTGTGGCCCGCCTGGCTTTGAGAGGTGTGCTGCCTCTGATGAGCCAGTCATCAGGTAAGGAAAGACATGTGCCCCTTGGAAGCATTCATGGGCAGCTACGACCGCCAGGCATTTTCTAGAGACCCTTGGAGAGAAGGCAAGGCCGAACAGCAGCACCCTGTACTAGTGGTGCTGCCTCCCCACCATGAATCTTAGGTAATGCCTGTGGGAGGGGTGTATCAGGATATGGATGTAAGCATCCTTGAGATCCAAGGAGCAGAGCCAATCTCCCTGGTGAAGGTAGGGCAGCAGTGTCCCAAGGGAGAGCATCTTGACCTTTTCCCTCACCAGGAACTTGTTCAAGTTGCACAGGTCCAGGATGGGCCGGAGGCCCCCTGTTCTTTTTGGGACAAGGAAATACCTTGATTAGAACCCCTTTCCCCAGAGATGATGAGGTACCGGTTCCACCGCCCTATCTCTGAGCAAGTCTACAAGTTCTGTGGCGAGCAAGGCCTGGTGAAGGAAAGGCTGGTGCCTCTCCTAGGAAAAAGTCTGGAGTGTTCTGTTGCAGAAGGAGGAAATACCCCTACTGCACCACCCACAGAACCCACTGGTCTGTGTAGATGTTGGCCCATCTGTGGGCTAAAAAAGCCAGTCGGCCCCCTGTGGGCTGAGTTGGGACTCCCGGGGGAGGGGAGGCACAGCCCAGGGAGTCAAAAGCTACCCTCTGGTTGGGTGGGAGCTGGTGTCTGAGGTTTGGAAGCCTTGGGTTTCCTAGACCCTTGCCTCTGGCCTTTTGGCTGTGCGGCCTGGTGAGGCTGCCCCGAGTAAGGCTAGTAGTGGTCAGCCTGGGAGTAGCCCTTTTTCCTTGGGAAAAAGGGCTTTTTCCCCCCCCCAAGGATTTTTTCTTGGGAGAGCCAAGGTCTTTTTGGACAGCCTCTGATGGGTCAACACCTCGGCCTTAATCTCCGTAGCCTTATCAGACATCAGTTTCCCGAACAGGTTCTAACCACTGCAGGGGACATCCAGGAGCTTCTCCTGTACCCACTGCTCCAGGTCCGAGATCTAGCCATACCTGGCACCAGGCGTTGCTGCCAGCGGCTGCAACCCTGGCCACAGACTCAAACCTGTCATAGGCAGCCTGGGAGAGGAATTTGGAACAGTCCCAGGTGCCTGCTGCTAGGGACTGGAACCTTTGCAGACGTTCCCCGGCAAGGCCTGCCGAGAACCCTGAGAGTTCCTGTATCAGGCACTTAAGGTACATTCCAATGTACAATTCGTATGCCTGTAGTTGGCACCCAAGCATAGCGCCCTGGTAGTACTTGCGCCCCATGGTGTCGAGGGCCCGGGCCTCCCTGCCGGGGGAACTGAAGAGTAAGTCTTTTGACTCTTTAGTTTTTGCATGGAGGACTCAACCACCATCGAGTTATGGGGGAGTTGAGGCTTATGGAACCCAGGGCCTTTCTGGATGAGATAGATGGTGTCCAGGCGCCAACTGACCACCGGCACCAAGGCTGGGGACTCCCACATCTGGAGGAGCAATCTCTCAAGGATGGGTGGAACCGGTTCTATGAGAGTCTCCTTGGGAGGGGACTCATATTGTAGGATCTCAAGCTCCTCGTGCGTGGGTCCTCATCCGACTCCATCTGGATCGAAAGAGCCCGGGCCATGTAATGAACTAAGTCATGAAAGGCCATGTCCTCAGGAAGGGAGTGGCGCCGAGGCTCCAGGGAAGTCAGCTCGGCGAGTACGTCCCGGTGTTAGGAGATCTCCGGGGAGGCCTCATCCTCAGTCTCCACGTCAAAGCCCGAGGGCATCGAGGAGTCAGCCCTGAGGGCAGCTCTGAGGAACCGCCCCCCCCCCCCCGCATGGAGGACCTGGGTTTCGGACTCCCAGAAACTCACTGGGGAGGACCAGTACCCTGAAGAGTATGATCAAGACCTCAATCGACACCGAGGATTTACCTGATGCCAGTGCCAAGTTCGATGTCCAGAGGCTTCCCTGAGGCCAGAGGCCTGGTGTCGGGGCCAATGATGCTGGGGGGGCCTGACATCAATGCTAGCTGCAAGGCCAAGATGGAAGAGAGGCTCTGCTCCATTGCTGCCATGCGGGACTCGAGGCCCGATGACTGTGCAGCACTCGGCGTGGACACCGAAGGCCTCGGGTCCGATGCCGGCACCCTGGAGAGTGCGTCCTTGAGGAGGACTATAAGTTCACGGGTCCTGGCGCGGTCTCTGCCGGCCAAGGATTCTTGTCTCGAGACTTTCTGAGGGCACTGCTTGGAGTCATCTGAGTCCCATCGAGGGACCTTGCCAGGTTTGATCGGAGGCACCTCAACTTCTTCTTTTTGGGAGGGTCTGGAGGAGCCACCGCTGTGAGACTCCGAGGACGCTTGGACTTCTCGCAAAGAGCCGGCTTTGGGACTCGGTGATGGGGAAGCCGGGGCAGAGTCCGACCTTGGGAAAAGCTTCCCCTGCAACTCAGACCGCCTTCTATTGGTTTTAGGGGCCATGGCATGGAAACCAGTCGCAGGTGGAACTGTCATGGTCTGGGCCCAGGCAGTGGATGCAGCAGTCGTGAATATCAGTGACTGAAATAGTCTGACTGCAGCGGTCGCATTTCTTGAACCCACCGGGAGTCATGGTGGGAGCACACCCGGCCGAGGTCGAGGACCCCCGGCGAAAAATGGCACGAAGGCCGGTTGAGATGGAACCTCAAGGAAACACAGGAAAAAAAAGGGAGCAGAGATCGGCACCGGTGGTGCCATCTCAAGGTGGGAAGGGAACCGGTACGCAAACCGGATAAAGGGAAGGAATTAAAGAACTTTTTCCAGGAGACTAGACGACCACGTCCGTTGGGCTCCGTGGAAAAAAGGAGACTGAGCAAGATGGCACCCTCGGGCGGGAAGGGTACCAAGCATGCCTGGTAGCATTCCCAAAAGCTTTCTTTGAATGCTGGGGCAATGCTCCGTGCGGGCTCCTTCGGTGCCGACTTCCTGCTTGTTCCTGGCGAACTACACCATGCAGTCCACGTTTTGTTCTGAACCAATCAAGTTTTATTGAAAGTCTTTAAATAGTGGAACAGATGTAGGTAAAACATTGATGAAGATGAACATACAAATAGTAAGTGTCACAGTCAGTAGGTACAGATTTGTCTCTTTTCCACAGTGGAAGATTATTATCCCAGGGAAATTACCTCTCTTTGTAACAGCAGTCAAATATCTTTGAGATGCTGGAGACTGGACACAGACTCAGGCCGCTGTCACCTCTTCCCATAGAACTCTAGGCCTCCTGATCTCCAATTCCTCCTACTTCTCTTTCAAGATTCTCCTTCGGCCACTGGCTACTTACTTCAGGATATTGTTGGTAGATTGGCTTAGCCAGCCAAGTGAACATCACTGTGGTGGTACATTTGTTTAGCTAGCCAGACAGGAAAGTGCCCTTGGGCTGTAATATTTTTACCGATCAGTTTTCCCTCCATTTGGAGGACTCGTCCTGCCATGACCTCACTGGTAAGGAGAAGCCTTCCAGTAGTAGAAAATTCTGAATGGCATAAAAAGTCACCTTTTAAACTTAGGAGCCCTTTTACTAAAGCATGTGAGGTTTTTGCACATAATGCACATTTAGTGCAAAGTCTCCATGGTAACTGTCAGGGGTGTGACTAGCATGTCCCCAACAGTGAACGTGCATGGCGATATTACCTCGGGTGCACTTATCTCCACCTACTGAAGTGGCATTAGGTGCACCTGTACTAAGGACCACATTGACAATAAAACAATGCTCACTACAATGTGCTCACCACGCTCACTCTCCTCCCTATCCCACCCATTTTGCACTCTAATCTGTGAGTAGCAGTTAATTACTTCAAGCTGAACCACGTACTATCATGTTACTGTGGACCCACATTAACCGTTTAGCGCACTTTAATTAATTGCAGATAGAGGCCGCTGGTGGCTCTACTCCTTTTGATTCCTTGTGGACACTGGAACATGAAACGATACTTTACAGGCTGATTTTCAAAAGCAAGACATACAAGCTAGGATGAGGTTGGGACAGGGTGACACTGGCATCAATAAGGGCTGTGGGGTAGCATCATGGGGACACCTTCAAGAGCCACATCACAGTGATGAAAATCATCATAAATCTGCCACTGATGTCCATGATGGACGTTCCATTTACAAGAACATCTGCTCCCAGCCCCTGGCCTTCCTCTCCTGATGGAAGTCATTGCTATGAACATTCTCTTTACGTACAGGTTTGTGGAGGGCTTGCAGAATCTCACGGCACAGAGGACAGTGTCTTCCACTGTAACTAATGCAGATTTTTGGAAGGCCTATGTGATTTTAAAATGCAGACGGTATTAGACTGACTTTTAGATTTAGCTCATGTGGACACCTGCAAAATGCAAGAATTAGCAAGAGACACATGAGGGTCTGTGATAAGTGGAAGATGTTGCCTTTGCCATGAGATCTTTCAGGAACTCCCATAAATCTGCATCATATACAGTGGAGATCATTGTCTCCTGTGCTGTGTGCAGAGCTTGCATGGAAAGCCTATGGACAAGGCTTGTAAGTGGCTCCATGCTCCCTTTCCTTTATTCCCTGCCACTCCCAGCACAGGAATCACAGACAGGCGCTGATAGCTCTGTGTGAAATGAACTTTGTTTGAATATTGCTTTACTGAGGGGCCCTTTATCTTGACCTACAGATAATGAGAGCACTCTCATGGCAACATCAGCAGGAGCTAGACCCACTGGATTTTAGAATAAATATTTAACAAGTGTAAAGGCTGGGCCAATACAAGGATATTGGTTGCCTTAAGCTTTACATGCCCCCCCCCCCCGAGATTTTGATATGTATTTATTTAGTAGTAGTTCAAGGCAAGATACAGTCGGGCATGGCTCTGTTTCCAGCAGCTTACGCCCCCATACAAAAGGAAGTCGGCATTGGTGGGGTGGAAGCAAACTGCTCTGTGTCGCCAGAGTCTGAAGGGAAGCACTGTGGGGCTGTTTCATGCCATTGCCGCTGATGTAGATCCCAGTAGGGGGTGGTAAGGGCAGCAATGAGGGGCAGGTGGAGGCTGGCCGGCCGGCCAGCCTAGGGCACCATCTCCTTGCATCGACCCTGTCCACCCCCAATCAATAAAATAAAATGCTTCCTCTCCTCCTGGAACCCATCCCTTACCCTCAATCCATTTGTTATGAAACCCCCCCAAGCTAATCCCCACCTCCAACCCACTAATAATGAAGCCCCTCTCGGTCCTTGCATCCCATCCCACCCCCTGCATTCAGATTCATTAGTAATGAAGTCCCCTCTTGGTCCCTCATCTCACCCCACCCCTTATACCTCCCCCCCATTGCCACCTACCAGGGATCTGCTTCAGTAGCTCCTTTACTCAAAATGGCAACCTCAGATCCTCTGACAATAATCTCATGGTACTATTGCTAGGCGATCAGACGGCCAAATAAGGGAGCACTCTCTTTAATTACCTCTCCTCTCTTGGTATTTGTGGTTTAGTTCTCACATACAGTAGTTCCCATCTTGCCTTCTAGCGTCCTGGTCTGCAATTCCTCATCCATTCCCTCACCTGCTGTAATGGAAGCGTTCTGGGCTCCCTGCTATCCTCCATCTATTTCAGTGCTCTCATATATTCACATAGGTGCAAAACCACTGCTTTGCTGCTGAAACACAAACCTGCCTTTCCTTCTCTGTCTCTCCACTTTAGCCTCCTGGAGGCATGCACACTTTCTTCAACTGAAGGCCTTCCCGCCCTTCCCTGGGGTTTATCTCCCTTTTGCTGACTCTGCTCTTTCTTTCTCATGTCACATCTCCAGATTTTATTCCTCTCTAGCCTATCAGCTCTGTAGAACACAGACTAATTCCTTCCTGAGATCTAATGCCTGCCTTGTTCTTTTCCAAGTCCTCCCCCCTCTGGACTGTCGCTATCAGGACTGCTACAAGGATATGAGGTATCCTATAGATGAACCCTCCTTCCTGCTGCTCCCCCCCCCCCCTTCTGCTGCTGCTGCTGCTGCCGCCACGCCTCTCCGGGGCTGCAGACATTAACACAGTAGTGTAAGGCTTACCCAAAGTCTGGGATGTTTTGTGCTGCAGGAGCCATGCTTTCACCAGCCGCTTCTCCCCTGTCCAACACAGACTTCCTGTTAGCATGGGGGCAGAAAGCAGCTGGTTTCAGAGCAGCAACCACAGCGTTAGAGGTTTTGGGTAAGCGCTGTGTTGCTGTTTTAATGCCATTGTCGCCACTGCAGGTCCCAAAGAGGGGTTGCAACAGCAGTAATGGCCAACCTCGAAAGACTGGCACTCTAGGTGACCAGCACCAGCTTTGATTGTAATTGTATACTAACCAGCCTGCAGGATTCCATCCTCCTTTCCCTTCAAGTTCTTCGTAAATTTGGCGGCACAGCACCTTTCCTACCAGCTCCTTCACCACCCCAATCCTAAACTGCTCTGCACTGATTCCAGGTAAAATTCCCCTCTACCTTTAAAATCCTTCATTTTCCTATCAGTGTTTCTATGGCTTTCTTCATCCAGATCTCTTTACCTTGACCTCTTTCTACCCCCCCTTCCTGTCATCTCTGTTTCACTCAACAAACACTTCCATCTGTGAGAAACAAAACTCTCTGGACGTCACACACAAAGATTTGGTGATAGAGCCTGGGATTAGAACTGCGGTATAGGAAGCTAAAGTGACTCCTTCACTTTTACACACAGAGTCAATGGCAGAGCTGGGGACTGGAGCCAAGAGCGAGGAAGGAAACAATAGGATCATGTTAAATGCAATATTACCAAGCAGGGGCTCACTAAGACCTGTGTTGTAACCCTCTAAGCACATAAATGACAGAGAGAGAGAGACACACACACACTTTCTCCTTTGTGGCTTAGATTTATACTCTAAACTGGAAGCCCATAGATAATTGTAAACCACCCAGATACCTATTTTGGTGTGGGTGGTATATCAAATTTTAATTAAACATAAACATAAAAGTCCTTGTGCTTCTGTTACTTTTCTATAACCCCCAAGCAACAGGGGAGTGAAATTAAAAACATTGGCAAGGGAGAACAGAGGTAGCAGCCATAGCATCTCTTAGGGGAGTCAGGATTTAAGTAGGCCCATGCCTGCTCTGTCCAAGCCAGACCCAGAGCCGGCCCCAGCATTGGTTCAAGGTGTTGGCACCCTATGAAAACCTTAAACCTTATGCCTCCCTGGCTGTCAGAATCTATTGTTTAACTTTGAATGCCCTGCTCTTTGCCCCCCCCCCCCCCATAAAAAGCTGTCACCCTGGGTAACTGCCTAATTTGCCTAATGGTTGGCCAAGTCAACATGAAAAGCAAAACCCAATCTGTTGGGCAGCCGAATCTAGAAACAGCCAACTTCAAACAAGCCAGGCCGCAGACAAACAGTATTTCTTGTGTTCCTGCGAGCAGAGGGGCTAGGGATAAAGGGCATGTGTAGCCAGACTCTTTTTTTTTTGTTTTTTAATTTCTTCCTGGGAGTTGACAGCCCTAAGTTAGAGAGGATCTGTAGAACATCTTACTGGGACAGCCCGTGCTAACGTTTGCCATGCAGTGCTAAGCAGTAAGCATGGGAAGTATTTTTGTGAAAGGCTTGAATGGCACTTTTCAGACTGGGAAGAAAGGAAGGACCTGCCATTCGAGGATCACCACCCAGTCCTCCACAACACTCAAGGATGCAGAGGCCGCTGGGGTCCACTTCCTTGTATTCCTGAGCCCTCTAAAGAACAGGAATAGAACGATCTTGTTTTTCACGACAACAGAATGTGATCAGTATTCTCCTTTGCACTTCCTGTGATGAAACGAGGTCATGTAGGAAGATTAGGACAGTTTTGCTTTTCCCAATCTTGCTGCTGTAATAGATGTAATTGGAGCAGTACTTTGCTGTCTATTTTTAGAAATCTGTCCTAATGCAGCACCCTGAGACATTCAAATTCAGCACAAACGACTAAAGAAAAAGGCCAGAGAGCAGTATCCCAAAACCGAATACATCATAAACACCTGGAGAGACACTTCGGGGAAGAAGATAGCAGTACTCTGAGATATTCAAAATCTTAACTACTAGTTTATACAGTGCTACCAGGTGTACACCGCACTTTACAAAACTATATAATGACTCCCTGCTTTTGAAGCTTATAATTTAGAAACACAGTCAGCCAAGCAACACAGACACACACACAGGGAGGGAGAGACCATAGAGGAGGAGAAAGGACTTTTCTAAGACACTCAAGGTCTGAACACAGCACAAAGAAGTCAAAAGAGACATTGAGGGAAGAGACAGCAGCGCCGTGAAACATCATGAGAACATAAGAATTGCCGTACTAGGTGAGGTCCATCAAACCCAGAATCCTGTTTCCAACAGTAGCAAATCCAGGTCGCAAGTACCTAGCATAACGCCAGAAATAGCCAGACCATGCTGCTTACCCCCAGGGATAAGCAGTCGCTTTCACCAGGTCTGTCTTAATAACCGTCATTTTACTTTTTCTCCAAGAACTTGTCCAAACCTTTTTAAACCCAGCAATGCTAACCGTTTCTGTCACATCGTCCAGCAATAAATTCCAAAGCTTAGCTAAGCGTTGAGTGAAAAATATTTTCTTCTATTTGTTTTAAATGTATTACTTTGTAACTTCATGGTGTGTCCCCCTAATCTTTGTACGTTTTGAAAGAGTAAACAATTGATTTGTGTTTACGTGTTCCACTCCATTCAGAATTTTATAGACCTCTGTCATATCTGCCCGTAACCATCTCCTTCATCCTCTTTATCATTTTGGTTGCCCTTCTCTGTACTGTTTCTTTTTCCACTGAATCTTTCTTGAGATGCGATGACCAGAATTGTACACAATACTCCAGGTGTGGTTACACCATGGAGCAACACAGAGGCATTATGATAGTTTTTGTTTTTTAATCTATTCCTTGTCTAATAATTCCTAATATTCTATTTGCTTTTATGGCCATTGACACACACTAGGCACAAGATTTCAATATATTGTCCACAATGACGCCTACATCTTTTTCCTGGGTGGTGGCTCCTAAAGTGGAACACTGCATCATGAAGCTATAATTTGGATTCTTCTTCCTTACATGCATCACTTTGCACTTGTCCACATTAAACTTCATCTGCCATTTAATGAATAGTCTCCCAATCTCTGAAAGTCCTCCTGCAATTTCTCACAATCTGCATGGGATTTAACAGCTTTGAATAATTTGGTGTCATCGCAAATGATTTCATTCATTGTTCTAATTTCCAGATTCCAAATATGTGAAAAAGAAGCAGTCCCAGTACCTCTAGGGTACTCCACTACTCATCGTCTTCCATTAAGAAAACTGACTATTGATCCCTGCTCTTTGTTTTCAGTGCTCTCTATCCTATGGCCTTGTAATTTCCTCAGGAGTCTTTCATGAGGTACTCTGTCAAACGCTTTATGAAAATCCAGACATACTATATCAACTAGTTTACCTTTATCTACATGTTTATTCATGCCTTCAAAACAAAAAGTATGAATAAGTACTGCCAGCTGAAGAGAGACCTCAAGGGAGGATACAGCAGCATTCTGAGACATCAAAAGTATATATACAGTATGAACAGCTGACGCGAGCCCTCAGGGGAAAAGATGTCTGCACCCTAAGACAACCAAAGAGTAAATGTGGGGATATGATGACCGAGTGAAGAGACAACGTGTTTTCTGAGTTCTTCTGCACCCCACTGGAAAATGATTTCCTTTACCAGCACACTCACTGTCGTTTGTGGTCTGAAGGAGCTTGTAATGCTTTGGTAATCGGCAAACTATGAAACAGCGGAAGAGCTGGAAAGATCTGCCTGCTCGTAGAAGGATTTGCAGCTGCCATTTTTGCCATCAGCAGACAAGGAGGGAGCCTTAACTGCAGGGGAGCAATTTGGAGCCATGACATTGAGTTGGTGCAATAAAATACTGCCGGTCTTTGGGTGCAATGGATATACAGTATCGTTCACCCACCAGGACCTACAAATGCCCGAAGAGAAGCAGTGCCTTGGAAGATAAAATGAAGGGGCTCATGGGCACTAATATGAAAAAAATTAAGCAAAACTTTGGAATTTAAGCCCTTAAGGCTGAAAAAATTATTTGCAAGGAAATAATGTACAGATAGTGGGGGTACATGAATGTGCAGAAGGTCAAAATGTAGAAACGTCTGTGGCATCTTAGTTGAATAATGGTCATTACCAAGGGCTAAGGGCATATTCATTAATGCGGAACGTACTTAGTGACACCTCCAGAGATGTATCTAACTGTTCTGCATTCTCCGCAGTTCTCACAGCAGTGACCCCACATTAACTACAAGGCACTGTCCCCACCCCTTTCACGCTCCATGTTAGGGGGTTAATGCAGCAGTTAGTACATTAGCATTTAAAGCAATGTGCTAACTGTCCACCTGGCGCTGTGCTCTTAATATGCTTTAAGCCATGTTAAATATGTAAAGTAGTTTAGCATTTAGGAGCCTAAGGCATAACTCACATTAATGCACATTAGGATGTTAACGCACATTAATAAATCATATTGTAAGACCCTGGGGCAGGGAACTATCTACTGTGCCTGAATGAAATTCATTTTGAGCTCTAATTTGGAAAAAACAAGCAATCAAACTTTCTCTTTTGCTGTAGGACCTTTAATTTTAGCCATAGTCTATCTGCGGTATTTCTTTGATGTTGATTATTTTGACCAATTATTTTGATTATTTTGGGAAGGGGGCTCTGGTTGAGGAACCATAGACAGATCTCTCTACGCAATTTTAATCATCATATTTTAAATAAATTTAGTGACTGTCAAACATATTGTTCCACATTAACTGCATGACTGCCTTTCCCAAAGTGCTGGAAATGCTCCCAAAAGTTAACACAGAGGTTTTGCATTTAATGTGCCTTTACTTTGGATGTCACTGTGTGTTAGGTGCCAAACCTTAGTGCAAATTGAGTTAACAGGTTCCTTGCTAAATAGGCCCTTTGACCGTAATGTACCTTAGTGCACATTAACATTCTAAAGCACAGGGATACATCTAGTCCTTACTTTGTACCTAAGGCAATGGAGGCCTCTACCCAATATGATGCTAAAATATACCACGTTTCCCAGTTTAATATAGGCAACCAGTGACTGACCTCTTTGGGGAGGCTGAAACACAGAAATGGGGCAAAGGGATGGAGGATGTGAACAGATGATCCGCTCCAATGATGTAATTAGAGTTGACAAATCTAAGGAGAAAGCGTAGTTACTCACCTGTAACAGGTGATCTTCAGGAACAGCAGGAATTTAGTCTTCACATATGGGTATCATCAGTACCGACGGAGCCTGCATGGGAACGCTCCCCAATGTCCAATAGGAAAGCTTTTGGGAGTATCCCACAGCGCCTGCATGCTGCCTTCCTGCCTTTCCAACTATCCCTCTCCAGTTGAGTTTATAGCTGAGACAAAAGAGAGAGGGAGAGAGAAAGCAAGGTTACTTACCTGTAACGGGGGTTCTCCGTGGACAGCAGGATGAGTCAGCCACACATGGTGACGTCCTCCGGGCGGTACCAGTTCGGAAGTGCTTCTCAAGTTTCTCTGCTAGCCCACCTCCCGTTTCCGCCCCCTAGCCTGGCCAGTTCCTTTTCCAAGCTTGACCACAAGGCAGGGAGCGGAGATCAGGCGGACCTCCTCCAGGGGAGGTGGGAGGGAGCGTGTGGCTGACTCATCCTGCTGTCCACGGAGAACCCCCGTTACAGGTAAGTAACCTTGCTTTCTCCATGGACCGCAGGATTTCGTCAGCCACACATGGTGACTCCCTAGCTGCGCGCAGCGCGCTGAGGTGGAGGAGGGAGGCATGAATCGAGACTGTAGTAGGGAGGTAGCTGTTTACTGAGCCATGTCCAGAATATAACATTACATGACAACAGCGAGGTTGCTTAAGGCATCAGCCGCCTAGTGACAACAACAGTGCAATCAATACTATAGTGCAAATCAACAACAACAAGAACACGAGTGCAGTAGGAAACGAGAGCTGTGCAGTTAATAGAGTGCAATCAAACAATAGAGCAAACAACAGCAGTGAAAACAATAGCGTGCAATCAAAACAATAGTGCAAACAATAGTGTGCAATCAATGCAATAGTGCAACAACTGGAGCAGATGCAGGTGCAAGAGTCACATGGTTAGCGAGCGTCAAGGCTGTCAGCGCCATCACGGGGCTGCAGGGCGGAGGCCAGGACCGCACTACCAAAAGCCGAGTTCTCCTTGGAGTGGAGGTCGAGGCAGTAGTGCTTCTGGAAGGTGTGTGGAGATGACCAAGTGGCAGCTTTACAAATGTCGGGCAGGGGAACGGCCCGCAGGTTCGCCAGGGATGTGGCCATTGCCCATAGGCGATGAGGACCTATTCTGCTT
Organism: Ichthyophis bannanicus; assembly: GCA_033557465.1. NCBI lineage: Eukaryota > Metazoa > Chordata > Amphibia > Gymnophiona > Ichthyophiidae > Ichthyophis > Ichthyophis bannanicus. The sequence goes on from CM066048.1 coordinate 80,997,386, forward strand.
TGCGGTTGATTCCCTTGTTGGACGAGGCAGAAGGCTACGCAGGAGGCTACCCAATGGGAAAGAGTCCGCTTCGTGACCGGCACCCCAGATTTGAGAGTGTCATAGGACACGAACAATTGATTGCCTTTGCGGGCAGGTAGAGTCCTTTCCAGGTAAATCCGGAGTGCTCGCAGACAGTCCAGAGTGTGTAGGCGTCTCTCCTCCTCGGAGTGGTGTGGTCCCGGGAGGAAGGAGGGAAGCTCGATAGATTGGTTGACATGGAAGGCTGAAGGCACCTTGGGTACGAATCTGGGGTTCGTACGTAGGGAAGCTCTGTCCTGGTGCAGCTGTGTGTAGGGCGGGTGCGCAACTAGGGCCTGAAGTTCGCTGATTCTCCTTGCGGAAGTGATGGCAACTAGGAATATGGTCTTCCAGGAGACGTACTTCATATCCGCGGACAGCAGAGGTTCAAATGGGGCAAGGGTGAGGCTTTGTAGGACCATACCCAAGTCCCAGGGAGGGACCGGAGCTCTCACTGGGGGCCGTAAGTTCGCTAGGCCTTTCATGAATCGAGATGTCAGAGGTAACGCAGCTATGGAGTCGGCGCCCTCCACGGGGGCGTGTAGAGCTGCAATGGCAGAGAGATGTACTCGGATGGATTGGGTCTTGAGACCAAGGTCCGAGAGGGAGCTGAGGTACTGCAAGATTTGTGCGACCGGACAAGTAACGGGGTCGAGCTCTCTGGAGGCGCACCAGAGTCCAAATCTCTTCCATTTGAGGCCGTCAGATTTGCGTGTTGAAGGTCTCCTGGCTGCGAGGATCACATCTTGCACTTCCGCGGGTAGTTCAAGAGGGGCAAGGTTCACCCGCTCAATATCCAGGCAGCTAGCGACAGGGTCCTGAGATTGGGGTGTCTCGTTGACCCTGAGTTCTGCGTTAGGAGGTCCGGGCGCAGGGGCAGGTGCCACGGGGCATCCTGCGCTAGGTGTTTCAGGAGAGCAAACCACATCTGTCGTGGCCAGTGTGGGGCTACCAGGATGGCTGTGGCTTTGTCCTGAACGATGCGTTGCAGAACTGCTGGGATGAGGGGGGTCAGGGGGAAGGTGTACACCAGAGACCACTCCCCCCAATATGTGTCGAATGCATCCCCCGCCAGCCTCCTGCTCGACGGATGCCTGGAGCAGAATAGGGGGCATTTGGAGTTCCCCTCGGTGGCAAAGAGGTCGACTTCTGGTGTTCCCCACCTCTGGAAGAGGTCTGAGGCAACCCTTGGGAGGAGGGACCACTCGTGGGGTTGCAGTTGCCTGCTCAGTTTGTCCGCTAGGCTGTTCAAGTTCCCGGGAATGTATGCTGCGCGAATCCAGCAGTCGTTCTCCAGGGATATTGACCATATCGCCAGCGCCTCCTTGCAAAGGGATCGGGAGGCCGTACCCCCTTGCTTGTTGAGGTAGAACATGGCAACTTGGTTGTCTGTTTGAATCAGGATAGTAGTCGCCCGAAGATGTGGCAGGAATGCCTTGAGGGCGTATTTGACGGCCCTTAGCTCCAGGAGATTGATGTGGAGCTGCCGCTCGTTCTGAGACCACACTGCTTGAGTGTTGAATTCCTGGCAATGGGCGCCCCAGCCAGCGCATGAGGTGTCCGTAGTGAGGGTGGTCTGGTGTTGTGGCGGGTGTAGGGGTTTCCCCGCGGAGAGATTCGCTGGCCTGGTCCACCAGCGGAGCTGAACCCTGATAGGGTTGGTCATCGGGATTTTGGATGTCAGCGGTTGGGAATGTTGGCTCCAGTGGGTTCGGAGGTGCCATTGGAGAGGGCGCATTCGCATTCGCGCAACAGAGAGGACCACCGTCGTGGCTGCCATGTGTCCTAGCAGGCGTAGAATGGACCGAGCCGAGAGACTTTTTGCTGTTGCTGCCTTGGAGGCAAGCGAGGTGATGGCTAGTAGCCTGGGCTGCGGCAGGTAGGCTCTCAGGGACTGTGTGTCGATGAGGGCTCCAATAAACTCCAGACGCTGAGACGGGAGGAGTTGCGACTTCTTGTAGTTGATGACGAAGCCCAAGGTGGAGATCAGCGAGGTGGTGGTGTGCAGGGACGCCAGCAACTCGGGGGCTGAAGGAGCAGATATTAGCCAGTCGTCGAGGTAAGGGAACACAGCGATGTTCTGCCTGCGTAGGTGAGCTGCTGCGACCGCTACACACTCCGTGAACACCCGAGGAGCCGGTGAAAGGCCAAATGGAAGTACCCGGTACTGGTAGTGTTGTCCCAGCACTTGGAATCGGAGATATTTTCTGTGCGCAGCGTGAATGCTGACATGTGTGTACGCCTCCTGCAGATCCAAGGTTGCGAGCCAGTCTCCCTTCTGGATCAGGGGGAGGATGGAGTTGAGGGAGTACATCCTGAATTTCTCTTTCACGATGAACTTGTTCAACTTGCGGAGGTCCAAGATGGGGCGGACCCCTCCCGACTTCTTTGGGATGAGGAAGTATTTGGAATAAAACCCCGAGTTGACCTGTGACTGAGGAACTAGTTTGATTGCTTTGGAGGTGAACCAGTTCCAGAATCATGGCACGCTGCAGGTGGGGAGGCGTGTTGCTGATGGGCCTGTGGCGTTGGAAGGGAGGCGCAGAGAACCTGATGCGGTATCCCCGGCGAATGATTCGTAGTACCCAGGAGTCGTGCGTGATCTTCTCCCATTGTGTGAGGAAGAATGACAGGCGCCCCCCCGTCAGGGAGGGGGGCGGTCCATGGCCGTCAAAAGGACTGTCCATCCTTGGTGGGCTGAGGGTTGGTGGTTTTCTTCTGTTTGCGGTCTCTCTGAAAGGAGCGCTGTTGTGAGGGTCCTTGGTAGGAGTTGGGCTTGAACCTGGGACCCTGCCACTTTTTGTTGGATGAGTACCTTCTGTCGAAGTTGTAGAGGGATTTCCGCTGGTAGTTTGACTTTTGTGCATTTCCGTAGCGGTCAAATCCTTCCTCTGCTAGGGTCTGCAGGGTGTTACAGTCCTCTTTCATGGTGTCGGCCACCTTGTCCCCGAAAAGGGACTCTCCTGAGCAGGGGGCGTCCGCAATCTTGTCGTGGGAGTCACTCCTAAGTCCGGAGGCTTGCAGCCAAGCCCATCTCCTGGCGGAGATAGCTGTGCCCGCCGTGCGAGAGGCCGTATCGAAGGCGTCGAATGCTGTGCTGGCAAGGTGCTTGTTACATTCAAGTAGGTCATGCAATGCCGCTGAAAAGGGGGCGAGAGACTCCTTAGGGAGGGAGGAAGCCGCATTCTTGATGTTGGAGACACAAGAGTCCTGAAAGAGGATTTGCTGGAACTGATGGGCCGCAATACGTACTCCGAGCATGGCCCCTTGAAATACTTTCTTGCCAATGTCGTCGAGCAATTTGTTGTCCCGGCCGGGAGGGTGGTTGGTGTGAATCCGCGAGGATTTCGCCTTCTTGAGGGCGGAAGAGACCACTATGGAGTGGTGAGGTAGCTGTGCTTTCTCGAAACCCGTTGTGGGTTGAAGGAGATATTTGGAGTCCAGCCTCTTTGATGTGGCGCGCCCCGAGGCCGGTGTCTGCCAAAGTCTGGAGAGGCTCTCCTTCAGCTTGCGGTGTAGAGGTAGGGCCAGAGGGGTTTTAGGTACTGCAAGGTACTTGAGAACCTCTGGCTCAGCTTCCTCTGTAGTGCTGTTTTGGTTTAGACCCAGGGAGGAAGATAGCTTGCTGATAAATTTTGGGTACGTAAGATCCTCTGGAGGGGGTGGAGGTCCATCCTTCTCCGGGGATGGTCTTGCTGAGGCAGAGAGGTTCAAGCTGGCAGATCCCACCACCCCTGCCTCTGGTCCTTGTTCCTCCGCGGAGCTGTCCGGTGAGGATAAGGCAGCGGGGATATCAGGCAGCTGGTTGTCCGCAGCAGGCGTGGGAAGCAGGGGGGGGGGGCTGCCGGGCGTGAAGATGATGCTGCAGCTGAAGGCTGGGGTGCTGTCTGCTGCACGAGTTGGGTCAGCAGGTTCAGAATGGCAGCATTTGATGAAGAGGATGATGAGCTTCGGTGGGAGCGGGACCGGTGCCTAGAAGAGCGGCTTCTCGAGGTCTTGTGCTTCCTTCGAGGCTGAGAGCAGCTGCTGGAGTCCGAAGAGGAGCCTGAGCGGTCCCTGGCTCGTTTGTGCCCTTTGCGGTCTCGAGGGCGTGCATCGGAGGAGCGGGAGTTGTCCAGTCCTCTCCGGCTGACATAGGAGTGATGCGGTTCCCCCCCGCGATTCCGGGGTTGCTCCGGCCCGCGGGTGAGAGGAGAATCACCGGCTCTTCGATGGTCCCCGGTTCCTGCGTCGCGCAGGGATGACGTTAAGCAGGCTCCATGGACGCGCAGGAGTGACGTCGTAGCATCGTCGGGTCCAGGGACGCGCAGTGATGACGTGGCAGAGCCTGGTAGGACGGCGTCACACAGGGGGAGGAGCCAGACGCGATGGCGGGAACTTCGGGCAAGACGGAGGGAGGGCACTCACCCAAGGCGCCATGATCTGGTATATCCTCCACATGGCCGGGGGCCGTCGGTAATCCTCCGAAGAACAGGGTGCAGCTGTGGCCGGACACAGGCAGCGCTGCAGGTCCTGATGTGGGGCCGGGGATGGAGGACCAGAGGGGCACATCCTAGGCCTTTGAGGTTGCCGTCGGAGTGTGCTGGAGTCCCAAAGGTTCGCCGAGCTGGCAGAGGGCACATAGATCATTGCCCGAGGAGCGCAGTTTTTTGCCACAGGGGCACCTCTTGGATCCCGGCTTGGGCATCGCTGGTGAGTACGATGAGGAGTAGATAACTTGAAAAAGTGCAGAGAAGAGGCAGATCCGACTTGCTGGCAAGGCGGAAGAACAGGAACTGGCCAGGCTAGGGGGCGGAAACGGGAGGTGGGCTAGCAGAGAAACTTGAGAAGCACTTCCGAACTGGTACCGCCCGGAGGACGTCACCATGTGTGGCTGACGAAATCCTGCGGTCCATGGAGAAAGAGAGATACAACTCCTAGGGGAGGTGGGCGGGTTGTGAAAACTAAATTCCTGCTGTTCCCAGAGATCACTTGTTACGGTGAGTAACTAAGCTATCTACAGGAACAAGCAACAATGTAGTCTTCACATATGGGGACTCCCTAGCTGCAGATGCCAGGGAGATGGCCCAGGAAGTTATTAGGCCTTGTGAAAGGGCCGTACTTCCCCCCATGGATCTCTGGCATCCTACCAGGGATGGTGGGTAGAAGTTGATTAAGTCTGAAAAAGGTGTTGGAGAACAGCCTGGCCAAACAAGGCATCCCGGCGGGAGTCCTTGTCTAAGCAGTAGTGGGCTGTGAAGGTATGTACTGAAGCCCAAGTAGCTGCTCGACAGATGTCGTTGATAGACACAGAGTGAAGATGAGCCATTGAGGCTGCCATGGCTCTCACATTGTGAGCTGTGACATGGCCTTCAAGAGGAAGGTTCTTACTCTCATAGGCAAAGGATATGCAATGAGCAATCCAGTTAGATAGAGTTCTTTTGGAAACTGGAAGTCCCAAATGACTAGGAATAAAAGCAACAAAGAGTTGATAAGATTTTCTATGTTGCTGTGTCCTTTGCAAGTAAAAGGCCAAAGCTCTTTTACGGTCCAAGGTATGAAGGTTCCTTTCTGCACTGGAGACATGAGGCCTCGGAAAGAATACAGGAAGGTAAACTTCTTGGTTTAAATGGAAAGGAGAAACCACCTTTGGCATAAAGTGTGGATGAGTCCTAAGAACTACCTTATTATGGTGGAACCTTGTATAAGGAGGATCAGCTACTAACACTTGCAATTCACTGATGCGACGTGCTGATGTGATTGCAATGAGGAAGATGACTTTCCAAGAAAGGAATTTCAAAGATGTAGTGGCTAATGGTTCAAAGGGCGGTTTCATGAGCTGCCCAAGCACCAGATTTAAGTCCCATGCCACCGGTGGTGGCTTAATGGGAGGCTTTGTTAAAAGAAGGCCTCTCATAAATCTCGCTATGAGAGGATGAGAGGAAATACGTTGTCCACTTAGAGGCTTGCAAGAAGCTGCAATAGCACTAAGATGGACTCTTACTGAATTTGCCTTGAGACCCACATTTGACAAATGAAGGAGATACTTCAGTATCGATTCCAGAGGTATCACAAGAGGGTTAAGACCCTTCTGAGAGCACCATATGGTAAACCTTTTCCACTTAAAGGCATATGAGCGTCTTGTGGAGGGTTTCCTGGAAGCATGTTTATGTTTATTGAATTTGATATACCGCTGAGGAAAGGACATCGCAGCGGTTTACATAGTAGAATTAAATTAGGAAAAGAAAAGGAAGTTACAATGTAAGACAGGAAAGCAAAAGAGCAGAATCATACAACAGGACATGATGGGGAAGGGAGGAGGATAGAGCAGAGTGGATCACACAAAAGGATTGGGGAGGTCAAATGCACGGGCAAAGAGGTGAGTCTTGAGGTTTCTTTTGAAGGTGGAATGTTCGGGTTCAAGTCTGATAGAGGAGGGCAGGGAGTTCCATAGAGCAGGTGCCAGGAAGAAAAATGCAGATGCACGGGTGGACTGAAGTCGAGCAGAGGAGGGTGAGGGAAGATAGAGGCGGTTAAGATGGAGAGAACGGAGGGAACGGGCGGGGGCATGCAAATGTACGAGATTAGACAGGTACTGGGGTGTACGGGTGTAGATGACTCGATGAAGAATTACCAGAATTTTATAGTGGATACGGGACTGAATAGGCAACCAGTGTAGATGGATGAGGAGGGGTGTGATGTGATCACGGATGGAGGCATGAGAGATCAGACGGGCTGCGGTGTTTTGTATAAGTTGAAGACGGCGGAGGTGGACATTAGGGAGACCGGCTAAGACAGAGTTACAGAAATCAAGGCGGGACATGACGAGTGAGAGGAGGAGAGTGGTGAGGGCTGAGGGGGAGAGGAAAGGTCGAATAGCCCGGATTTGGCGAAGATAAAAGAAGGAAAGCCGAGAGATATGTGCAATATGGTCACGGAAGGTTAGTGTAGGGTCGAAAAGAACGCCAAGGTAACGGAGAGAGGAGACTATGGGAACCGGGGAACCAGAGAAGGAAGGGGAAAGCGTGGGTGGAGAAGCATCCCGAGTGAACCACATAGCAAGAATTTTGGTGAGGTTGAGGTGTAAACAGTGAGTAGTGAGCCAGTCGGCGACAGCAGTAAGACAGGCGTTGAGAGGAGAGAGATCAGGTGAGAGGGGAGAGGTGTGATAAAGGAGAAGTAAATCATCAGCGTAGTAGTAAGCAGATATCCCGTGTTGTTGGACTAGGAGGGCAAGAGGTGTGAGAAAGATATTGAAGAGGAGGGGTGCTAAGACTGAACCTTGAGGGACCCCACAGAGAAGGGGGGTAGGCTTAGAAGTAGTAGAGGAAGAGGGGGCAGAGGAAGAGCGGACGGAAAAGGACCGGGAGTGAAGAAAGGAATGAAACCAGTGAAGAACAGTACTGCAAAGACCTGCATCACGGAGACGGGCAAGGAGGAGGGAGTGATCAACAAGGTCGAAAGCGGCGAATAGATCAAGGGAAACCGCCACCGAAAGGTCACCCCGATCGTGAGCATGAAGGATATCCTTTACCTGTTGGGAAAGGTTAAGATCCTGAAGTTCTAGGCTTTCAGCAACCAGGCCCTGAGATGCAGAGACTGGGGATTCGGATGCTAGAGCATCCCGTCCTCTTGGGAGAGAAGATCTGGAGCAGATCCCAACTCCAGAGGCGGAGCTTGAGAGAGATGTAGGAGCAGAGGGTACCATGTTTGCCGTGGCAAATGTGGAGCTATGAGGATCATATGACCTCTGTCTCTCTGAAGCTTGAATAGGGTTTTGGGGATGAGGGGAATGGGTGGGAAGGCATATAGGAAGTCCTGACCCCAGTGGAGGAGGAAGGCATCCCTTGCCTGACAACATCGAGCCGGAATTCTGGAACAGAACCGGGGAAGTTTGGCATTCAGCAGACTTGCAAAGAGGTCTATGTCCGGGGTTCCCCAAATCTGAAATATTTGGGCAACCTGGTCTGCATGGAGAGACCATTCGTGTGGAAGCAGAACTCGACTGAGTTTGTCTGCCCAAGAGTTTTGGATGCCTGGAAGATACACTGCAAGGAGATGAATCTGATGCTCTCTGGCGAGGGCCCATAGTTACAAAGCTTCGTTGCATAGCAACAGAGAGCCTGTTCCACCCTGCTTGTTCACATAGAACATAGCTACCTGATTGTCCATTTGAACTAGGACTGTCTTGTAGCTGAGCTGGGCATGAAATACTCGAAGAGCAAAGAAGATTGCTCTGAGCTCCAGGAGGTTGATGTGAAGACAGGCCTCCTGGGTAGAGAGATCGTGCAGGTGGGCTCCCCATCCCACCTGTGATGCATCTGTTGTTAGGGTGGCTTGGGATAGGGATTGCTGGAAAGGAGACCCCACCAGAAGTTTTCTGGGTGATTGCCACCATTGGAGGGATGAAATAAGACGATTTGAGTTTGTTATTTTGTCCGACAGGCAGCCTGAGGCCTGTGTCCACTGAGTGGATAAAGTCCACTGGGCTGCTCGCATATGGAAGCGAGCATAAGGAACCACATGCACGGTGGATGCCATGTGGCCTAGCAATTGTAGCATTTCCCGAGCAGTGAGACTAGGTGTGAGCACTACTTGGGAAGCTAGTTGTAATATGTGAAGACAGTGGGGCTGCGGAAGGAAAGCCCTTGTCTGTCTGGTATCCAGATGAGCTCCTATGAACTCTAGGGACCGAGTGGGAGCAAGATTGGATTTTGAGAGGTTTATGACCAGTCCCAAATACTGAAGGATTCGCATTGTGCGAAACAAAGCAGAGCTGGCTTCTGGCACTGTAGGGGCTCAAATGAGCCAGTCGTCTAAGTAAGGGAAGACGAATATTCCCAGAGTGCAGAGAAATGCTGCTACCACAGCCATGCATTTTGTGAACACTCGGCGCAAAAGCCAGGCCAAAGGGAAGAACCTTGTATTGGTAGTGCTTTCCTTGAAACAGGAATCAAAGGAATCTCCTGTGATTTGGATGGATGAGAATATGAGTATACGCATCCTTGAGATCTAGAGAACAAAGCCAATCCTGACTTTGAAGGTATGGCAACAGAGTTCCCAGAGAGACCATTTTGAACTTCTCTCAGAACAAATATTTGTTCAATTCTTTGAGGTCTAAAATGGGTCTGTGTCCCCCCCGTTTTCTTTGGAATAAGGAAATAGGGTGAGTAGAACCCTGTACCCTGATGAGGAATGGATACTTCCTCTATTGCTCCTTGAGCAAGAAGCATTGTGACTTCTTGTCCTAAGAGACTGTCGAGTGAGGTCTGAGAATTGAATTGTCTTACAATTGTAGGAGGGGGCATGCTGTGAAAATGAAGCTTGTACCCGTCTCGTACAATGGATAGAGTCCAATTTTCTGCTGTTATTTGGTACCATCTGTGGGCAAAATGACATAACCTGCCTGGGATGGTCGAGGGTTCTGGACCGTTCAGAAGCAGCAAGGCAAAGTTCTCTAGAGAGGAGTCAAAGCCCCTGAGGAGGCTGAGCCTGCTGAGGTGGCTGAGGTTTTGCCGCTTTTGGCTTCTTTTGTTGTCTAGGTTGTTGCTGTTGTCCCTTTTGGGCAGTCTGACCTGGACAGTGTCCTTGTTGGGTATAGGAAGGATAAAACTTCTTTTTCTTATTGAAAAATGGTTTCTTAGAGGATTTTTTCCTTGCAGGATCGGCAGTAGATTTGGACAATCTATCCAAGGTGATATTGTCAGCATTTCTCTCATTAGCCTTCTCCTGCCAATTCTTGCCAAAGAGATTTTCTCCTGTGCAAGGAATGTTTTCCTAATTTATCCTGTACCCAATTTTCCAAGTCAGATGCCTGAAGCCAGGCTATCTGACATGCACCAATGGCAATAGCAGAGGTTCTGCTTATGCACTTAAACAGTCAAAGGCTGCACGATTTACAAACTAGGAAACATCCTGAGCATGTTTGACTACAGTAAGATAGTCTTGCCTTTTGTCAGCAGGAAGGAGGGGGCTCATAAGCTCCAAGTCTCCTGTGACCTCTTTAAGGAACATTCCCATATACAAGATATAGGAACTGATCCTAGCTGAGAGCATGGAAGCTTGGAAGCATCGACGCCCAAAGACATCGAGAGTCCTACATTCACGACCTGGAGGATAGGATGCATGTCTCTTTGCATTTTTCATCCTTCTCATGGCTGATTCCACCACCATTGAATGGTGTGGTAACTATGTTCCCTCTAATTTTCTGTAGGCTGTGTGCGCATAAAATATCAGCTGTGTGCAGCTTTTGAAGGAAGGTTAAATTTTTGTGCGCCACATAACGACACTCGGAGTTACATACTTTAAAATTTGACTACACGTCAGAATACAGTATGTACACCACATTGATTTTAATCAAATTAAATGAAAATAGACAATTACTAAATGAAGCGGGAAATTTCTAGTAATTACAATCATAACTTTTAAATTTTAAGACGTCTGTGTTTTCTATCAGAATCAGAGCCGTAATTTTTGTGCGCTGTGTTGTAAAGTATGTGCGCTCACTCGGCGAGGTGTGTGCGCGCGCACACGCGCACAGCTTAGAGGGAACAGTGTGTGGTAATTGAGTTTTTTGAAAGCCAGGACAAGGTGGAACTCGATAAATGGTATAGAGTCTTCGAGAATGAGGAGATGTGGTTAAAGGTGTTTCCCACATCCTTAGCATAATATCATGTAAAATCTCATGAATAGGCAGAGTAGCTGCCTCTTTGGGAGCCTTAGGGTATTAGAGAATTTCCAATTCCTTTGCCCTAGGCTCTTTTTCAGGAGCTACTGTGATGGAAAGGCCTCGGGCCAAATCACGGATAAAGTCCTGAAAGGACATATCTTCTGGCGGAGACATTCTGTGCTGAGGAGAAGAGGAATCCGCGGGGAGAAGTACTCTTGTATCGGCAGAGTCTTCGGAGTCTTCAGACTCATCAGAGAATTCAAAATACCTCCGATCCCGGTGATCGTACAAAGCATGGTACCGGTATCGATCGAAGTCGGTATCAGGTTGTTCCGGTACCGATCTGTTGATGCCGGAGACATACGCATGACTCGGTATGGGTGGCATACCCGCCGATGCTAATGCAGTCGGTACTGGTTCCGGTACCGATATCAGTTGAGGTGTCTGAAGCGGTTTCAACGATACCGAAGCCGTGAGAAGAGCTGCTAGACTGCGTTTGATAGCAAGGAATCTCTGGTCTATTGACGCTGCCGATGCTTGGGTGTCGGTACCGGTAGAAGCGGCCGGAACCCCAGAGAATGGCGCCAGTAGTTCTGCTGAGGTTGAGGCCTCGAGAACATCCTGGAGCCCCATTAGTGCTTTGGAAGCTGAAGCCTCCCGCTGGGGCAGTTTTGCCAAATTCCTTAAGGGCAACGCCAGGAGCATCTCGATACTTAGGAGATCTACCCTTTGAGGACTGGCTAGATTTATGTTTAGTTACCTGAGATCCATGGGAGGAAGATGAGGCCCTGGAGGACGTCGATGCAACAGACGCCACGTCTGAGGGAAAAAGGGTGCTAAGTTTAGCAGCTCGGTTCTGCCGGCCCCTTTTTGACATCATTCCACAGGAGTGGCACTCTGAAATAGAGTGGTCAGGACCTAAACATTTGAGACACCAATCATGGGTGTCGGTGATGGAAATAGTACCGCCACATTTAGAACATTTCTTAAAACCTGAAGTAGGTTTTTCCATTTTTAAGGAAAAAATTGGGCCTAGTGTCCAAAATGGCGCCTAAGACCAAGGAAAAAAAGTTTCTAAAGTAAAACACCTCAGAAACTATAATTTTTTTTAAAAAAGAAAGAAGAAAGAACCGGCAGTACCAGTATGGCGTCGAAGGAAGGCAGACGCGACCACAAAAATAAAGATTAAGGACGACATTTTTCTGCGGTGACAGGGTATGTGACCTGTCGGCTCCACGGAAAACGAAGAACTGGAGAGGGACAGTTGGGAAGGCAGCACGTAGGCACTGTGGGATGCTCCCAAAAGCTTTCCTATTGGACGCTGGGGAGCGTACCCGCGCAGGCTCCGTTGGTACCGACGATACCCATATGTGAAGACTACATTCCTGCTTGTTCCTGGAGATAACAATTCCTGCGCAGACATACCAAATCACTATGCCTTTATGATTTCACAAAGCTTACATAATAGAAATAGACCAATTTATATTCGTATGGCATTCAGATATACCACTCAACTATGATTTTTGAAATATGAGTGAAATACAATGTTTATAGGGGCCTGCTCTCAAACAATGTGCATATGTGGCAAATCTGCTGATGTTCTTTACCTGCACACTGTACATTGATTTTATTTTTATTGATCTTAACTGAATTGTAAACCACTCTGATACTGAGTGCTGGACAGTCTGTCCATAAAAGGGAACAAAATGTCTTTTTATAACTAACTCAGGAAAGTACATGCACACATAGTAATAAAGTAACATAGTAAATGATGGCAGATAAAGACCAGTATAGTCCATCTGGTCTGCCCAGCAAGGTGGCAAGAGTAGGAGCACTTGCCGCTCCGTGCAGGTCACACCTCCCCATGCCTTTGTTTAGGGGTGTACCCACCGCTCCATGTAGGTCATCCCTATTTGTTGAGATATAAGAGATAGGTAAGTTTATTTTGATTTTATCCTGTTGCTATAAAGGGATCCACTATGTCTGTCCCATACCATTTTAAATTCTGTCACTGTATTTACCCCCACCACTTCCATCGGGAGGGCATCCCAAGCATCCACCACCCTTTCAGTGAAAAAAGTATTTCTTGACTTTGCCTTTCAGTTTACCCCCTTGCAGCTTCATGTTATGCCCTCTAGTTTTACAGCTGCCCCGTCTTTGGAAGAGGTTTGTTTGTTCATTAATACTCTTAAGTATTTAAAGGTCTGAATCGTATCTCCCCTGTCCCTCCTCTCCTCCAGAGTGTACATATTTAGGTCTCCAAGTCTCCTCTCATAAGTCTTCTGACGCAAGCTCCAAATCATTTTGGTCGCCTTCCTCTGAATTGTTTCCAGTCTTTTTATATCCTTTGCAAGATATGGTCTCCAAAACTGAACACAATAATCCAAGTGAGGCCTCACCAACGACTTGTACAGTGGCATTAGTACCTCTTTTTTTCTGCTGGTAATTCCTCTTTGTATGCAACCCAGCATCCTTCTGGCTTTTGCCACCACCTTGTCGCACTGTTTTGCCACCTTGAGATCCTCAGAAATAATCACTCCGAGGTCCTTCTCCTGGTCCATGCACACCAACTCTCGCCCCCTATCACATACAGTTCCCTTGGATTTCTGCTTCCTAAATGCATGACACTGCACTTCTTCACACTAAATCTTAACTGCCAAGCATTAGACCATTCTTCCAGCTTTTGTAGATCTTTCCTGATGTTCTCCACTCCCTCAGGAGAGTCCAGTCTGTTGCAAATTTGTGTCTCATCTGCAAAAAGACAGACTTTTCCATTCAGTCCTTCAGCAATATTACTTACAAATATATTAAACAGTACCAGTCCCAGGACCAAACTCTGGGGCACACCACTAATCACCTTCCTTTCATCCGAGTGAATTCCATTTACTGTCACCTTTTGTCGTCTGTCAGTCAACCAATTTCTGATCCAGTTCACCACCTTGGGACCCATCCCCAAGCTGTTGAGTTTATTGATAAGTCTCCTATGAGGAACAATATTAAAGGCTTTGCTGAAATCCAAGTAGATGACATCCATCGCATGCCCTTGATCTAGTTCTCTGGTCACCCAGTCAAAGCACTCAATCAGATTTGTTTGGCAAGATCGTCTTTTGGTAAAACCATGTTGCCTCGGATCATGTAACCTGTTGGTTTTGAGACAGTCCACTATTCGCTCTTTCAGGAGCGCCTCCATTACTTTTCCCGCCACCGAAGTGAGGCCTCCAGCCTGTAGTTCAGCGGTTCTCAACCGGGGGGGGCTGCAACCCCCACGGGGGTCGCCACAGGATTTAGCGGGGGTCGCCTCACTCCGCCATGAAAAAAAAAGCATACAAGTTACTGCCACTGCCAAGTCCGCTTCTCGGCAGCGGCAAACTCACCGCCTTCCTTCTTTTTTTTTTTAATTTTATTTTTTATGATTTATAACACTCATGAATAACAAGAATGAAAATGAAAAAAGGATGATATGCATATACAAAATCCAAAAAAACAGGAAATATATGTCCAGAAAAAAAAAAAATTATACATCATCCAAATTTAGACCACAACATTAAGGCAATACTCATAGGAGGAGGCCTCAGGAAATTACAAATATAAGGAAAAAGAAAATAGCTTAACAGAGCGGAGACTTAAGCGTCAGCCAGATTGGTTGCATTTTGCACCCCGATAACCTCCCTAGCTACCAGAAAGTCCAATAACTAACTAGGCTCAAAGAAAAGAAAAATCTTACCATCATAGGAAATTACACACCGAGAGGGAAATCTTAACTGAAAACTACCCCCAAGGGATAGAACTCTAGGGCGGAAGCCCAAGAATTATTTTCTCCTCAACTGGGTAGAACGAGATAGATCAGGAAACATGTAAACTTTAAAGCCTAGGAAAATACAATTGAAGTTTCTAAAATAAGCTCGAAGAATTATAGACTTATCAAGCTCCAAGGCCAGAGTCACAAGCAAGGTAGTAAGGCCAGTAACCACCTCTAGAGAGTCCTCCAGGAATGCAGTAAGATCCCCCATTCCTACAGCCGGACTCCCAGAGGGAAGGCCACCAGTACCAGAACCTACAGTTAAATATTGTGCACGGACGATTGGAGGTAAATTATCTCCAGGGAGTTTAAGCACTTCCAGGAGATATTTACGAATCATCTCATTAGCAGACATAACAGGAGATTTAGGAAAATTTAAAAGCTTTAAATTATTTCTACGAGTATAATTCTCCAAATGTTCAGCTTTCTTTGATAGTAAGATCTTATCCTTAACTTGGGCAGCACACAACCCTCGAAGATGTTCCAGCTCTTTCTCCACTGCCTCCAAACGCCAAGCTTGCTCCTCCTGGACACTTTTTGCATCGGAAATATCTTTATATAGCGATAGCGAATCTCTTTTAACAACCCCAACAACAACCATGAGAGAGGTATTCAAGGAAGCAACTACATCCCACAGTGACTCCAAATTAACAACAGATGGCTTAACCAAGCCTCTCAAACCTGGAATCGCGTCCAAGTCCCTCGATGGTGTTGTAAGAACCCTACACGGGGGGATGGTCTCCTCCATTCCTTTTACATCCACCTCAGCAACTGCAAGGGGCGAGGAAGTTATCAAATCAACCACAGGATCAGAGCCCTCTTCACTTCCAGTTGCCGACGAGCAACTCACAGCCCCGGCAGGAAGCACTCTGATACCGAGCTTACCGTTTCCAGGTCGAGGCGGGGGGAAGGGGGCACGCTGCTCAGGAGATAGCCCCACCCCCGATGCACTCAAGAGCCGACGACTCCAACCCCGCCGGCTCTGCCGTAGACGCCGCTGCAACTCCCGCCATAGTGAAACCACAAGCCGCCAAAGTCCTCTGGCCGGCAATGTCAGACCCAGGCGTCCCTGAGGATAGGGCAGCCTGCTTCCTCTTCCGGCGCCCCATCTCCAACTGACAGGCTCCGAAGCAACACCCGGCCGTCCCGACAAACGCGGTGCGGCTCACCAGCGGAAGAGCACTGACACTATCTTGCCTCCCACCGCCTTTCTTCTAATGCAGCCACGGCTCCCTGCCTCTTAGGGAACCGTGGCTATGCTTGTAAAACAGTTGCGGAGCCTTCCCGTCTCTCGACGGGCTCCGTGCAGCATTGTCCTGCCTCCAAAGGAAGTGGTAAACAACTTCCTTTGGAGGCAGGACAATGCTGCACGGAGCCCGTCGAGAGACAGGAAGACTCCGCAATGGTTTTACAGGCACAGCCGCGGTTCCCTAAGAGACAGGGAGCCGTGGTTGTAGAAGAACAGCAGGGCAGAAGCAGGCAGACAGGGAGAGGGGAGAAGGGGGCAGGGAACCTGCAACGGGGCTGACATGAGGGAGGGGGGCTGAAATGGAGGGATGGAGGGAGGGAGGGATGGATGGATGGAGGGAGGGGGCAAGGATGGAGGGAGGGATGGATGGAGGGAGGGGAGCTATGTACAGGGGGCTGACATGGATGAAGGGAGGGATGGAGGGAGGGAGGGGGCTGACATTGATGGATGGATGGAGGGAGCGCCGTCATGGACAGAGGGGGGACTGACATGGAGGGAGGGGGGCTGACATGGAGGGAGGGAGGGAGGGGGGCTGACATGGAGGAAGGGAGGGGGGCTGACATGGAGAGAGGGAGGGGGCTAACATGGAGAGAGGGAGGGAGGGAGAGAGGGGGGCTGACATGGAGAGAGGGAGGGAGGAGGGGCTGACATGGAGAGAGAGGGGCTGACATGGACAAAGGGAAGAGACAGGGGGACATACTGGACAGACAGGGGATAAATGCTGGACAGAGGGGAGAGACAGTGCGGGTTAGGATTATAATGGGCAGATGGGGGGTGTGCTAAGACTGGCAATGGGTTGATTAGGGAGGGCTAGGACTGGGAATGGACTGATCAAGGGGGGGGGTTGGGACTGGTAATGTGCTGTTAGGGGGGTAGGACTGGTAATGGACTGATGGGGGGCTAGCATTGGAAATGAGCTGATCGGGGAGGTTAGGACTGGAAATGGGCTGATGGGGGGGTAGGACTGGTAATGGGCTGATTAGGGAAGCCTAGCACTGGTAATGGGGTTGAGGAGGGAATAGCACTGGAAATGAGCTGATTAGGGGAGGCTAGCACTGGTAATGGGGTTGAGGAGGGACTAGCACTGGAAATGAGCTGGTTAGGGTAGGCTAGGACTGGTAATGAGCTGGTGGGGGGTAGGATTGGTATTGGGCTGATTAGGGGAGGCTAGCACTGGTAATGGGGTTGAGGGGGGACTAGCACTGGAAGTGAGCTGATTGGGGGGCTTTGACAGGGAATGGGCTGATTGTCGGGAGGGGAGGATAGAGCTGCTGGCCCTGGAAGAAAACTGGGGGCTACGGCTTCAAATGGGCTGATACAAGGGGATGGGAGAATGGAACTGGAAGGGAGTGGATCTGAGAGGGGCTGCCATGGTATTTGTACTAGAAGGGACTGGTCAGTGGGGAAGGAGGGGGAATGGAAGGGAATGGACACCAGTGGCAGTCATGGGAATGCAAGTTGACACTGGAAGGTACTGAGAGTGAGGACTGGAAAGGGGCTGATACTGGGGAGAGCAACTGGGACTGGAAATAGGCTGATGGAAAGAAGTGAAGAATATGAAAGAAGAGATAAGAAATGGCAGATGGACCATAGACCACAGAAAGAGAGCCAAGAGAAGACAGGAAAGCAGACGCCTCAGATCGGGACCAGCATGATCGGAGAATAAATTGGTCAGACAATAAAGGTAGAAAAAATAATTTTATTTCATATTAGTGATTTGACTACAAAATCATCATAATTTTGAAATCAAATATTGTTACTTGTTATTGTGATTAATTGTGGTTTAAATAAGTAAATTTTTATAAATAAAAACATATTGCAAAGGCCTATAATTCAACAGATGATTACAGCGACAATGCGTTAACGGTAAAGGAAGAGAGACACATTTGATTTTATCATTGGGGGTCGCCACAAGTTGACCAATGATAAAAGGGGTCACGGTACAAAAAAGGTTGAGAACCACTGCTGTAGTTTGTCACTTCTTCCCTGTTAACACTTTGGTGAATGGTGTGGAATCTCCTCCATTCCTATTTGTATATTTGTCAATCACAGGTTGTCCTCCTCCAGGATTTTCTCTAGTAAAAATAGAGCAGAAGTATTTATTTAGCATTTTCACATTTTCAATGTCACTTTCCACGAATCCGTTCCCAGCACTTTTGAGTCCTGCAATTCCAACTTTGATTTTCCTCCTCTCCCGAATATACCTGAAAAAGGTTTTGTCACCACACTTCACATCTTTAGGCATCTTTTCTTCTGCCTTTGATTTTGCTATCCTTATTTCTCTTTTTGTCTCTTTTAGTTTGATCCTGTATTCCTTTCTGTGTTCCTCTGTTTGCGAGCTTCTGAATTTTGTGAAAGCTGTGTTTTTTGCCTTTATTAGAGCAGCCACTTCTTTGGGGAACCAAATAGGTTTCCTTTTCCTCTTGTTTTTATTTATTTTACTTATGTATGTATCTATTGTCCCTTTTATTGCCACCTTTAGTTCAGCCCATTGCAACTACACTTCCCTTATCCCCTCCCACTCAACTCCTCCTTCAGGTACTTGGCCATTCTACTGGTCAGTGTTTTTGAAGTTAAGGACTTTGAGCTTGCTGTGATTGGACTGCACTTTGGCTTTTATCTCAAACCACACCATGTGATGATCACTGCTGTTCACATGGTCACCCACCTGGACATCAACACACTATCTCCATTGGTGAGCACTAAATCCAGCATCGAGCTTTCCCTGGTCGGTTGTATCACCATTTGTCTAAGTAATGCATCTTGGAAGGCATCCACATTTTTTTTACTTCTTTCTAGATTTGCAGAAGGAATACTCCAATCCACATTGGGTAGATTAAAGTCACCCAATATGATCACTTCCCTCTTTGTGGCTATCTTTGCAATATCTATAATCAATTTGCTATCTATTTCTTTGATTTGAATTGGAGGCCTGTAGACTACACCAGTATGGATGACAGTGCCGCCATCTCTTTCCAACACAATCCACAGTGCTTCTTATTTTCCCTACATCCCCTGCATTTCAGTAGCTTTAATATTGCTTCTGACATATAGGGATACTCCTCCTCCTTTTCTACCCTCTCTATCTCTTCTAAATAGATTATAGCCAGCTATGGCTATATCCCATTCATGCGACTTGCTTTTTGTACAGGTACTTTTTTTTGTGTACCTGATATGTGTACTTTTGGAAATCCAGGAACACCTCACCAGTTCTCATGGAAACTTCTGTGCAGATGTAATAGCATTTAACTCTTAGGGTCTCTTTTCCTAACACTCAGCTCAAGCTATCTGCTGCATGGCACATTTTATTCCTATGGACTGTGTGGCAGATAGCTTGAGCTAAGCAAAAGTAAAAGGCGCTATTTGAAAAGTGCCTTCATAATAAATACATTCTGTAGTCACCTCAATAACAGCAACACAAACTCTCTACTACCAGGTACATTCAAAACAGCACAAAACGATGAGGATGGAGTCTTGGAACCGAGGCTAGTCAGAGGTCATCTCCTTCCAGGGGACCAATGCAGGTCGCTCCTTCTCCTATGCCTCAGACAAGCGTCTCGGACTGCAGGACCTGGCCCGGGGGGGGGGGGGGCACCCAGCTAGTCGGATCCATCCAAGGACGCTGCCTTCGAAGGCTTTTTCTTCTTCCGGGGTTCCTTCGAGGGAGACCCCCTTTCTGAAGACCCACAAAGGGGCTTGGGCTTGGAAGGGTCCATCCGAGGTGTCGAGGCTTCAGATGAGGTCCTGGCCTTCGGAGGCAGTGGGGACTCAGGGAAAACTTACTGTGCTGCTGCTGGCGGCTCTTGAGGGCCTTGCTGGACATCCTCTTGCAAAGACCGCATGCTGCCAGGTCGTGGTCTGGCCTGAGGCAGCAGAGACAGCAGTCGTGTGTGTTGGTCAAAGACATAATTTTTGAGTACCGATCACACTTTTTAAAGCCACTGGTAGCCATGGGGGAAAAAGTACCTCTGCGAGGTCAAAGACTCGCCGGGCTGCCAGTTGGGCAAAAGGCGCAAAGACGCCAAAAGTTAAGTAACAAAAAAAAATACAAAAATGGACTGGAACTTGACGCTGAGGCAGAGAGGTTGGATGGTGGGAAGAGTACCGGTGCGATACCAGAAGCGAGTATGAAACTTTGAGAGAAAAAAAAAATCAACTTTTTCTGGAGACAAGCCAAAAGAACATCTGAAGTGCTCCGCGGAAAAAAGGAGACTGAACAAGATGGCACCCTTGGGCGGGAAGGGGACCATGCATGTGTGGTGGCATCTCCCAAAGACTTTCTTTGAAAGCTGGGGGGATGCTTCCGCGAGGACTCCGTCAGTGCCGACATCACCCATATGTGAGGACTGACTTCCTGTTTGTTTCTGGAGAATGGTAGAAACCATTATAATGAATAAAATTACTGAACATGTAGATAGTCATGGGTTAATGGGAGAAGGTCAACATGGATGTAGCCAAGGAAAGTCTTGTCTTACTAATTTGTTATCTTTTTTTGAAAATGTGAATAAACAGGTAGACAAAGGTGTACCGGTTGATATAGTGTATCTAGATTTTCAGAAAGCTTTTGACAGGGTCCCATCCGTCATGAGAGATCCTTGGCAAACTTTAAAAGTCATGGGATTGAAGGCAGCGTAGCATTGTGGATCAAGAACTGGTTAAAAGATAGAATGCAGAGAGTAGCGCTAAATGGCCAAGCTTCTAAATGGAGAAAGGTGAATAGTGGAGAACCCCAGGGATCTGTGCTGGGTCCGCAGCTTTTTAACATATTCATAAATGAACTGGAAATGGGAATAATGAGTGAGGTGATCAAATTTGCAGATGACACAAAATTATTCAAAGTTCTTAAAACGCAAGAGGATTGTGAAAAATTGCAAGATGAGCTTGGTAAATTGGAAGACTGGGCATCAAAATGGCAGATGAAATTTAATGTGGGCAAGTACAAAGTTATGCACCTAGGAAAGAACAGCCCAAACTATGGTTACACAATGCAAGATACCATCTTAGACACCACTACCCAGGAAAAAGATTTAGGCATCATTGTGGATAATTTATTTAATTATTTATTTATGTACTTAGCTGTGCTTATATACCGCTTTTCACCTGGTCAAAGCGATTTATACGTTGAAACCCTCTGCCCCATGTGTAGCAGTGGCCAAGAAAGCAAATAGAATGCTAGGAATCATAAGGTAAGGAAAGGAATAAAACCAAGGATATTATAATGCCTCTGTATTGTTCCATGGTGCGACTTCACCTTGAATATTGTGTGCAATTCTGGTCTCCATATCTTAAAAAGGATATAGCGGAATTAGAAAAGGTACAGAAAATGGTAAAGGGGATGGAAAGATCCCCCCATGAAGAGAGGCTTAAAATTATGGGGCTCTTCAACTTGGAAAAGAGATGGCTGAGGAGGGATATGATAGAGGTCTATAAATTAATGAAGGGAGTGGAACAGGTAAACATAGATAGGTTGACTATGCCATCAAATAGTAGAAAGACTAGAGGATATGCAATGAAGCTACAATGTAAACCATTTAAGATTAATAAGATCAAATATTTTTTTACTCAACGCATAATCAAACTCTGGAATTCATTACCAGAGGATGTAATAAAACCTGTTAGTGTAGCTGGTTTTAAAAAAGTTTTGGACAAGTTCCTGGAGGAAAGGTCCATAAACAATTATTAAAGAGGACCCAGGAAATCCACTGCTTACCCCAGGACGAGCATTGTGGAACCTGTTTGCTTTTCTGGGAACCTGCCAGGTACTTGTGACCTGGATTGGCCACTGTTCGAAACAGGGTACTGGGCTTAATGGACCTTGGTCTGACCCAGTATGGCATTTCTTATGCTCTTCTGGGGGTTAATTTTGCCCCAGGGCCAATGATGGATACCACTGCAAGAATGATTAGAAGGGGGGGAGTAGTAGACAAATTCTTTAAACACTTTCAGGAAGCTTTTGGTGTAGTAGATTGGTGGCATTGAGTTCATCTGGGTACTAGGGACTACACCTCCTTCTTCCGTATACATGGGTTATATTCCTGAATTGATTTAATATTAGTGGATAGGGAGATTATGCAAATGATCTCTTGGGCTGGAATTGGTAATATAACCTGGTCAGACTATGCCCTGGTATGGACTGAGATTCCAGCGGCAGTAGAAGATAAAAGGGTATGCTTCTGGAAGGTCAATGACTCTCTACTGGAAGCAGAGGGTGATAGGGAGAAGATATAGGAAGATATAGTGGAATATTTTGATTTTAATGATGATGGGATGTTGCTCCTGGAGTGCTGTGGAACAGGGATGGTTAACTGAACTAGCTTCATACAAAAAGAGAGAGCGGGAGAAGGAGATGGCCAGGTTGAAGGAGATTAGTAGCTTGGAAAACCAGGACAAACGGAAGCCTTCTTGAGCGACATAAGCAAGGTTGGCGTGGTGGCACAGGTCGCGCAAATTAATTGTGATTTGAACAAGGTGAAACAAAAATACTTTGAGGAAAGTAATAAGGCTGGTAAATTACTGGCCTATAAGCTTAAGCAGCAGAGGGTTAAATCAAGTATTCTTCACATTACGCGGTCAGATGAGCAGTGGGTTACAACAGCTGGCGACTTTAGAGCACATTTTACTCAATTCTATCAACAGCTGTATGAGCAGATAGAGCCCTGAAAGAAGAGGTTGAGAGTTATTTGTTTTCAGTAAGGCTGGGTGAGTTGTTGGAAAATGAGCAGATAGCTCTTGATAGGTCAACAAGGGAGGATGATGTGTACAGTGTGATAAAACATTTAAAAGTGGAGAGATTCCTGGCTTGGATGGCCTTACAGTGCACTTTTATAAGAGATTTGTGAATCTTCTGGTGGGCCCTCTTATTCGATTGTTGAATACTGTACTGGCTAGCCATCCGCTGGCAGAGACGGTGGAGTGGGCTGGGATCGTTGTTCTTCCCAAAGAGGGAAAAGATTCAGAAAAGGGTGGCTCTTATCATCCATTTTCATTTGAATGTGGCTCTTATCACCCAATTTGTTGAACGTGGATGCAAAAATACTGGTAAAACCTTCAATGGATAAGCTTAACTTGATAATTGGCTGGCTTGTTCAAGAAGATCAATCGGGCTTTATTCTTGGTCGGCAAATGTTGGATAATGTTTGCAAGGTGCTGAATATAACTGAATTCGCCAAATGACACGGCAATCCTTTTCATCTCCTGTCAACTGATGCTAAAAAGGCATTTGGACTGGAACTTTATATTCAGGACGCTGGAGAGAATGGGCTTTATGGCTAATTTTTGTGCCTGGGTTAGGGCACTTTATGTGCACCCTAATGTCTGTGTTGGGGGGGAGGGGTTTCTCGTTTTTATTCACAGTGGAGAGGAAAACTCAACAGGGCTGCCTGCTCTCCTCCCATTTGTTTGCACTGGCTATAGAGCCTTTAGTGGTGTGAATAAGGGGGAATGTGGATATCCAGGGATTTCAAGTTTAAGGTAAATTATAATTATCAGAAATCAGAGATGCTTAAGGTAGTGGCTCCAACCAACTTGTAGGCTTGGCTGCGAGCAAAGTTCCCTTTCAGGTGAGCTAAGGGTAATATTCATTATTAGGGGGGGAGGGCTAGATATGCACTAATTGGGAGCATCTATTTGATTTGAACTATGAACCATTGTGGATAGGGTTGCCAAGGGATTTTCACCTTTGAGGGAAATTAAATCTTTCCCGACTGGGACAGATAGCTAACATTAAGATGGGTTTGTTGGCCTACTTTTTATATTATTTTAAACCTCACCAGCGAGGGTTCTTGACATGTTTTTGAAGCTACTGCAGAAAAAGGTTTCTGAATTTATATGGCACTGCAAGCCTCCTCAAGGGAGTTTTGTACCACTGAAGGCTCAAGGGAGGTTTGAGATTGCCCAACTTTAGGAATTATTATTGGGCAGCACAATTAAGGACTCTATATGAATGGTATCAGGAAGATCCTAAGCTGTGGGTGCGTTCGGAGTAGCATACTTTTGGTGGCGCACCATTAAGTATTGATTTTCAGTGGTACTATCCATATAGTAGCGCTGAAAATCCAGATAGCAGTGGCACTCACAACTCTCTGTATATATTCAGCCCGCTCGCTCTCTGGATAGTGGCACTGAATATATGTATTATATTTAAATGCTGAATGCAGCGTTTGAAGGTTGACCTGCCTGATAATAGGAGAGCACAGCAATCACAATTTTCAGTGTGATGAATTCTGTGGGATTTATCCAGGGGTGGAAGTTTTTAAATCCCAGTCAGAAAGTCTTTTCTGTTTCTCTGTCATATGATCTTCCTCCTCTGTGGCAGATTTATGTTTCATGCACCGGGACAATTTACACAATATTATGAGCGTAGGGGATCTCAGATCAGGCATCGTTACCAATTGAAATCCTAGTTCAAAGGCAGGAATTTACTAGGACGTGGAGATTCCGTGCTTATTTACTAAATAATGGGAGTTTGAGGGAGCACATCCATCTCCAGACCGAGCTATAGTTGGCAGAGAATGAACCATCTGTTCTGGATAATGTGACACTACGGAAAACATACAGGGTTGTTCTACGGGATTAGATAACATCTTGACACACCAAATAAAGAATCAAATTGATGGCAAAAGACGACTGTAAATCTCACCTGCAAAACTCTCACTCTCTGGTTAAAATGTTTTCACTATTCACATGTTCCCCTCCTTCGGTCTCGCCATTTGTCTTTCCCTTTTCCATTCCTCAGCCTTCTCCTTTTATCCTCCATTCAGCTCTCCATATACCCTACTCACCCCTGTCCTCTCTTTATTTACTCTGTCATGATCCCAACTAACTTTGAGCTTTTCTCTCCCTGTTGTTTCATTCTCTGTTCTCTATTCTCCATGTATCAGTGTTTTTTCTCTTTCTCAATCCAATCTCTATCCCCTTATCCTTCCTCTGAACTGTCCTTCCCCATCTCTTCCACTTTTACCATGCCCTTCTCTCTCTGACTTTTTTTTCTGTCTGACAATCACATGGCACCAATTCTTTCATCTATCTCCTTTCTTTTAAGTCCTAGTTGCATCATCCTTTCCATCTTTCCCTTTCCTTCCATGTCTCACAACTCTCTCATTTCTTTCCTTCTGTCCCCATCCATTCACACCCTCCCCCAACACACACACTTCCTTTCCTATCCTCTCTTTCACCTGTTTCAGATTTTCTTCCCCTATCAAATCCAATATCACGTCCCTTCTCCCTCCAAGTCATCCTTTCTTTTCCTTTCTCCTTACCTATTTTTCCATCTCTCATCCTTATCATCACGCTCCCTTGTTTCATATTTTCCTTTATCCCCTTGCTTTCAGCTTTTCCCCTGCTTCACAGTTATGCCAATGTTTCTCGTTCAATCCCCATTCCTTCCCCTCAGCTTTAATCGTGCTCCTTTTTTCCCCTCACCTATAAAGATGATTCTAAACTCTACTCCACCCCACACTGGACTGCTCAATCTATTCTCCCCCACCCCCAATGATCCTTATTCTCCTCCCGTTTCTTTACCCACAGCTAAATCAATCCTTACATAAAGCTCCTGACCAAGTCAATCTCATTTCTTCTTCCCCTCAACCCCCAAGCTTGATTCTGGCTTTCCTCCCTCCCTCCCTCCCATCTCCAAGTACTTTTATCCCTGTTCTTTCCTATCCCTACCCCCACCCCCACCCCAACATACACTGAGATCCTTGCATTTCTCTGTGGCACCAATTGGTCAAATGCAACACAAAGATGAAGGTAGAAGGTTGCTGATGGTAAATCGGAGACATGACAACTGAAGAAAAACAATTGTCAGGGACAATGCTCTAAATTTAATTTAACCTTGCTCTTCTACTAACCTCCAGAACCCAAAGCCCACTAACCCCCCCCCCCAACCCCAGAGCTTCGCCCCACCCTAACCAAATGAAGAATATAACTCAAGAAGAGACCGACCCCTGTTTATAATTATGTAACTACAAAGATTGACACAAGGTTGTTTGTATAATATGTTCATTTGTAAATAGTTAGTACCACAATTTCATACAAAAGTTGTTTGTAAATAGTTATAACTGATGTTCCATGTAAAAATTTGTTCAATTGTTCTCTCTAAACCGCCCTTAATCTCTGGAAGGGGCCGTATAGAAGAAAAGCATAAATAAATAAATTCAGGGACAGTCACCAAAACTCAGGAATGTCTGGTAACCTTACATGGGCATACCCACGCTCCAAGCAATGTTGGGCCCTTCAGACTCAATCCAAGGCCTCTGCACCATACTGTGGGCAAGAAGAGTCAGGTCTGTCTTACTGCTATACACACACCTTGCAGACAATACTGGCTTCTCTCAGTGCTATATATCAGAAGATTTACCACGTGATGACATCACACTGGAAGTTGCTCAAAGCTGCCTCCACCTGCTGGCTGGAGAGCATAGTCCATGCGTCTGGACTAGTCTAGCAGGATGATAAAAAAAATACTGTACCCTTCTTTTAATATCAAATAAGAAATTTAAATGGTTAGACTTGATTCTTGGAAAATGTATATGGGCAAGACAGACATGTAGGACCCAGTTAAACTCTTCGCAAATATCCTGGAAACAGGAGAGCTACTTTAAGCACTCATGGGGACCTAAATAAGCATTTGTGGTTGGTCTCCCAACCCAAATCCTGAGTCCCCCCTGTCCCCTCCCCAGCAGCCTCTCTCTTACCTCAGTCCTTGCTTTCTCCTCTCTACCTAGAATCTCTTCTTCCCACTTCAATGCCCCACCCTCCCATGCTCTCCTCTTCATCCCTAAGTTCCCACTCTCCCATTCAGTCCCCTGGTCCCTGCTTCTTTTCTCCCCCACCTAATTCCTAAGTCTGTGTGCTTTCTTTTCTCTCTAGGGATGTTCCTTCCCCCTCCCCCATTGTATCTCACAGTCACTGCATCCCTTCCCCTCCTTTCCCCATTTCTCTTTGCCCCCTTACCAAAGAGTTAGGAGCAGGCAAAGACCAAGAGGCGTCCTTTACCTGTACCAAAATAGGGTCAATCACCTCCCATTGGGGATGAATTTTACTTTTACTTTTAGATAACAGAAGATCTCACACTAAGGACCCCCCGTATAGGGCAATAACGGGTTTCTAGATCTATGTGAGCTCAAACGCGTTACAGGAAACTAATGAAAATATATAAACATACACTCCTGCATAGTCATATGCTGAGTCAACCTAGAAACTTTGGGAACTCTTTGGAGAGATTTTGACACACACACTTTTTAACTACTTACAACTTAAATATGCTCTATTTGTAATACTAGGTAAATTGAGAACTGTGTCTAAGCTATCTCCTTTTGAGAAGGATTTTAAGAATCCTAAGTAGTTCTTTGATATGTATGCTGTGTGGGATGTTGGAGGCCTTCCAATGAGTACCCTATGCAAAATTTAAAAGAGAGATGAGAATTGACTGGTGTGGTATTGCTGGAACAAGGCTGGTATGAGATATTCTTTGCAGCCTGCTCCTAAATTGATATCCATAAATATTAATCTTCCATTAATTCATTTAAATTTCATATACTCCAGAAAAACGGTTTAAAATTGTTTACTTAGAGTCTTCTATTTCTGGGAAATGTAAACATTGATGCATATGGCAGTCTGAAGGGAAACATTATTACTGGGAGGGAGGCGACTGTAAGAATTAATAATGCGATGTGGATATTGTCACATTTACACACGGTATAGTGCTTATTGGGTGCTACTCTTGGATTATAAAGGAATGCAGAGATCATCTGGGGGCCTCTCCATTGCACCAAGAATGAAATTGGATAGATTTGAGATATACCTCATGGCCTTTATCTATGGTGAAATTAGACCTCACCTGTTAATTTTCTTTCCTGGAATCCCTAGAGTCCAGTCCAGATATGTGGATTATGCTCATCCACCAGCAGGGGACTGAGAACAGCAAGCTCAAACTTTTCCCTTAAATAGCCTGTGCTTTCCTGCAGAGCCAGTATGAACTTTACAGAACAGCAGAACGGAATCCCAAAACACCAACAGTTTCATCAGCCCTGCAAAGTTGTGTACTAGAAAAGCATGCACACTTGGCCATCGAGTATCTCTACCTGTCTTAAAGAATATGGGCCTGATATTCAAAGGCATTTACATAGTTTACAGACCTATAGACCACGTAAATGCCACTTAGAGTGATATTCAGCAAACTGCCAGCATGGTTTAAAGGTGAGGTCAGAGAAGCTGTCGTAGCCAAAAAAGCATCTTTCAGGAAATGGAAAAGGGTGTCAAATGACGAAAACTGGAAACAACATAAGCACTGGCAAGTTAGATACAAGGCATTGATATGGTAGGCAAAGAGAGAATTTGAAAAAAAAGATTGCCATAGAAGCAAAAAGCATGTGAGAGAGTCAGTTGGACTATTAGATAATAGAGGAGTAAAAAGGACTAAGAGAGGACAAGGCCACAGTGGAGAGACTGAATGAATTCTTTGCTTCGGTCTTTACTGAAGAAGATGTACAGAAGTTACCAGTGATTGACATGGTATTTAAAGGAGATGCATCGAAAGAATTAAAAGAAATATCGATAAACTGGGAAGACGTATTACACTAAAGAGTAGCAAATCACCTGGACCAGATGGTGTACATCTAAGGGTGTTGAAAGAACTGAAATATGAGATTGCAGATTTACTATCATTAAAATCATCTGCAATACTTGAAGACTGACGAACAGCCAACGTAACGCCAATTTTTAAAAAGGGTTCCGGGGCGATCCGGGAAACTACTGACCAGTGAACCTGACATCAGTACTGGGCAAAATGGTAGAAACAATTATAAAGAACAAAATTACTTAACATGTAGATTTTTTTAAGTGCCTTCAAGTCAATGCTGATTCCTGGCAACCCAGCAGCCCTTGGGCTTTTTTGGCAAGGTATCACCAGAAGTAGATTGTCAGACCTTTTCTTCCAAGGCAATGGAGGGTAAAGTGACTTGCTGAAGACCACAAGGAGCGCCAGTGGAAATCGAGCCCAAATCTCTTGGGTACTAGACTGTTGCTCTAACCACTAGGCTACTCCTCCACTGAACATGTAGATAGCCATGGTTTAATGAAAGAAAGCCAACATGGATTTAGCCTAGGAAGGTCTTGTCTTACTAATCTGTTATATTTTTTTTATGGTCTGAATAAACAGGTAGACAAAGGTGACTCGGTCGATATAGCGTATCTGGATTTTCAGAAAGCCTTTTGACAAGGTTCCTCATGAGAGACGGCAAAATTAAAAAGTCATGGGATAGGAGGCAGTGTACTATTGTGGATCAGGAACTGGTTAAAAGATAGAAAGCAGAGGGTAGGGCTAGATGGTCAATTTTTCCAATGGAGAAAGGTGAATAGTGGAGTATCCCAGGGATCTGTGCTGGGTCCGCTGCTTTTTAACATATTCATAAATGACCTGGAAATGGGAATAACGAGTGATCTAATCAAATTTGCAGATGACACAAAATTATTCAAAGTTGTTAAAACCCAAGAGGATTGTGAAAAATTGCAAGAGGACCTTGATAAATTGGAAGACTAGACTCTCAAATGGCAGATGAAATTTAATGTGGACAAATGCAAAGTTATAACCTAGGAAAGAATAACCCAAACTATGATTACACGATGCAAGATTCCACATTAGGAACCATCACCGAGGAAAAAGATTTAGACGTCATCGTGAATAACACGTTGAAACCCTCCGCCCAATGTGCAGTGGCAGCCAGGAAGGCCAATAGAATGTTAGGAATCATAAGAAAAGGAATGGAGAATAAAACAAAGGATATTATAATGCCTTTGTATCGTACCATAGTGCCACCACACCTTGAATATAGTGTGACATTCTGGTCGCCTTATCTTAAAAAGGATATTGCAAAGTTAGAAAAGGTACAGAGAAGAGCCACCAAAGTGGTAAAGGGGATGGAAGGAAACCCCTTTGAGGAGAGGCTTAAAAGGTTAGGGCTCTTCAACCTGGAAAACAGACAGCTGAGGGGAGATATGATAGTTAAATTAATGAATGGAGTGGAACGGGTAAACGTAGTTTACGCCATCAAAAAGTAGAAAGACTAGGGGACATGCAATGAAGCTACAGTGTAACCCATTTAAGACTAAAAAGAGAAAATATTTTTTCACTCAACATGTAATCAAACTCTGGAATTTGTTACCGGAGGATGTAGTAAAGGCTGTTAGTGTAGCTGGGTTTAAAAAAGGTTTTGACAAGTTCCTGGAGGAAAGTTCCATAAACCATTATTAAAGAGGACCGGGGAAATCCACAGCTTGCCCCTATACAAGCATTGTGGAATCTGTGTGTCTTTTTGGGAACCTGCCTGGTACTTGTGACATGAATTGGCCACTGTTGGAAACAGGATACTGGGCTTGATGGAGCTAGGTCTGACCCAGTATGGCATATCTTATGCTCTTAACATATAAGAGACCTCAGGGGAAGAGTTGACAGCATCCAGAGATGCCTGAAGTCTGAATATAGCACAAACAACTGATGAGATTTTAAGGCAGGAGTCTGCAGCATCCCCAGACACCCAAAGGCAGAATACAGCCCAAGATAAGGAGACACCCTGGGAGGAGACAGCAGCAACCTGAGACACCCAAAATATGAATACAGCATGAACAGCTGCAGTCTGAATACAGTCATAGGTCTAAACTGGCTATTCAGTTATCTCCATGTGTGACCTTGGGTAAAATCATTGGACTTCTTGGTCAATTACATATCAATGTTAGCAGTCATTCTGGGAATGGGGCCCTTGACGCTACTTGCAAGCTCTGACCACTATCCTTTGAACCAAGATGTGAAAGAACTTCATGAACCAGGACACCAAGTCCTTTCTGACTTCCAGAACAACTCACTTGACTACTTTTTAGATTTCCTAGAAGTGTTTGGGGGCATGTGGTAGTCTTAACTTTGAGTAGATGGCATGCAAAGGAACTAGTCTGTTGCTGTTTTCACTCACTCACTTTTTGGCCTCACTCTCTTCTACACCCTTGGCTTCCCTAGCCCTTCCCTCCCTCTCATCTGAGTCCTCACTACAGGACTGAACAGACTGTTTATACAGCTTTTAGGTTTATAGTGGTTTGTCAGTTTACAGTGTTGGTTTCTATGCCCTAAAGCTGTTCTGAGGATTATGAACACTGATTGTAGATGTGGTGAGGAAGAACTGATATTTTCATAGGTGTCAGTAGATTTGTATTAGCAAAAGCAGATCTCTCAATCCATAGAGTTTAAAATAGCAAAACCAGGACTAGCTTAATCTGTTACCCACGGCCCAGCATTAGCTGGTGACTGTAAGAAATGGAAACCTGTAAATATTTAACTTCCTTCTTGTCCCCCACCCCCCTTTACCGTGCAGCCATCAGAAAGGAATGTGCTACCAATAATTGCTTCCCATTAATGGCTGCATACCTTTATGATGTCTGATGGTTATTAAGCAGGTTAGGAAAACTCTCAGGTGGAATCTCACTAGGAAAACATCTCGGTTTACCTTCTGTGATACTACCTGCCATATTCACGCTGTTCTATACTGTATTCATGCACCATATGACACTTGCATGGGTTCTGATGAAGATCCATTTGTCCACTGTCCAATATCCATGCTGTATTCATGCTTTAGGTATACTATGACAGGTGTATGGAGCTCTGATAAAGATCTACTCTTCAACTGTCCATGCTGTATTCCCACTTTACATACCAGTGTAGCACCCTTCATGGTGTTCAGATGAAGATCCTCTCTTCAGATGTTTATGCTGTATTCCAATTTATGTATATCAATACGATGCCTGCATGAGACTGCTAACGATAAGAACAGCAGTGGCCCTTCCCAGTTTCCTCTTCATCAGATTCTATGGTAAACATTTCAAAGCAGAGCCTTGTAATTACAAGAATCATCTTGTTTGGCACTGTATAAATATTAAACATTGAATCTGTATCTTTGTTTCCATTACAGATTTTAAAATCTGATAGTAGCATTTTGTTTTACATGCATGTCTCTTTCTTTCTTTGATTGACCACATCAGGCTCCATCAAGGGAATCACGCTCTCGGTCTTCTTCTCCAGCACCACCCTTGTTCCGAGACAGCAGTCCAAGTCGGATACTCTCAGATCCCTTCAGCGCTCACTCTGCCCACCTGAGTCTGGCCCAATCAATGCTAGCCATAGGAGGACACCATGACAGCGACGATGACAAGTAGGCCATATTTCTGGTATTTATGTATTTGAGGTTTTACGGGGCTGTCAAATGATCCAGTTGAAAAGAGGGGAACTCTGGAACCAGTCCTGTTTTTTTTTTTAACTTGTGCCTCTGATTCTACCACTCAGCTCAGCGTTGTGTGTAGCAGAATGCATTGGGATGGGGAAAAGCTTCTTCGGGAGAAAGGTCATGTGGCAGCTATGGGATTCTACATAGGCAGGACTTCCTGTATAGATGAGGCATTAGAAACAAACATAACACAGTAAATGAAGGGAGATAAAGACCAGCAAGGCCCATCCAGACTGCCCATTGAGGCGGCTAGAGATGCAGGTTATTCTCTCTCTTCTCCCATATTGGAGGATCGACAGGTGGAACTTCCTCTAATTGTGATTTATGATACCACATTCACATGCATTAAGAACCATGATTGTAAAAGTAGTGAGTGATGACGAAAATGGGGAAGATACGACTGCAGCAGGAACCCTGATGAGCACCAGATGGGAGTAGGGAGGCCACAGAGAGGGATGAACCTTGATGAGAGCCAGATAAAATGACAGCAAAAAAAGGGTTGAAAAATGTTCATGTGTTTATGTTTCTGTGGCTCTGATGTAAGCAAGTCACTTCTACAGTGGCCTTTTGGTGTTGGTTTTATAAACAGCATATGCTTTCAGTAGCCCCCCAGTCCAGGAGAGGCACTCGGAACTAGGCCTGGAAGGAGCACAGGTCTTTCTGTTTGGTGTCTTTCACGACTCTTCCTGCTGTCTTGCGAAAGAGGGTTTTTATCCATGAAAAGTGCTGCATTGTCCTTCCACAACTAATTTCCACATCTGAAAAAACACACACCCCTAAAACCAAAACCAAGGAGAAGAATGAAGTGTTTGTGTTATGCGTGTGTTTGGGGGGGGGGTGTCTCAGTACTGGAATAACGGGGTGCGGCAAAGCAGGATTGAGGTGCATATGTGTATGGAGGGGGACTGAAGGTCTTAGTAATGGGACAGTAGAAAGGTTCTGCAGGTGAGATGTACTGGCAGAGCTGTTGGGGGGGGGGGGGTGCAGGGCATATCAGAAGCTGCATGTGTATGTGTTTATTGGGGGTGTGGGACAGTTTGCCCTTCACCTGTCGGCACTTACTGAGCCGTTCAAGCTCTATGTGAGGCCCTTTGTAACCCTGCTCTCCGAGTTATTTCTGTTACATTCAGGAACTAATGAAGGGATAAATCTTTGCGGCTCTGACACTTGGCAGCACATGGTGCCCTCGCTGGCACAGAGCAGGGATCCAGAGAGTCAGTCTTTAAGGGCTGTCTGCAGAGACAGTCTCGCACACTTCCCTAAAATCCCCGATTCTGCTGGCTCCTGTGGGTGTGGGGGGAGGGGGGAGAAGAGAAGTTACTGTATGTCAGTGTTTTAGAAAGTTTGCTGGCCATCCCATCAGTAGGTGTTTCCTCAGCCTTTGGGCCCTGGAGTGCACCTAGTGAGGAGGTGAATGGACCAGGTGTGAAGTGTTTATCTGACCTACAGTGCATACGCAGTTATTCTATCGATAAAGATAGGGCAGCAGAAATACACCCAAGATAAACACACACAGCCCAATAGTCAGCCATGGTGGCGAGCATATTTATTTTGAACAGTGGTCATGGTATTTAAAAAATACATATGTTCATCTCTGCAATCCAGATATGCGGCAACACTGAATATACGTGATGAGCTCTCGTCACCAGCTGCTATTTATAGAGACAATATTCAGCCACTATCCATATAGCTAAGCAGCTTTCTTCTGTCCTAATGAAACCATTGAACTATGCGTATCACAGCTAAATATTGCTGCTGTCTGCATAGCTGGATGAAATGCTATCACTCTGCCCCAGCACTATTTGGAGATAGTGCTGAGGGCCGGTGTTCAGACATGCAGGAACCCAGAACAGAAACTGGGGAGAGGGGACCAGAACTTACCTTCAAGTTATTCCTCCTTCAGACTGAGGCAGGCTTGGGGCCCCCCTGTGGAATTGGGACTCAGGGCACTTGCTCTGTCTCCCACCCCCTAACGCTGGGCCTGGCTGAAGCATTTAGAAGGAGGAGTCAGTGGCACCACTGAAAAGTCGACTTGTATTGTCTAGCTACTGCTGCTAAATACGAGTCCCTTTCAGTACTTGGTTCACTGTGCCCAGGACCTCGCATATCACACTTAAATAACTGGGGCTTTTGATCTTAGGTTTTATTAGATGTAAATATAGGGATTTATTTTCCAGTTAATTAAGGGTACACTGAGAGTGCTAAAACTGTCTCTTTACACTGTGGCAACTTTTCTTGGCTCACTCACAGTCTCCTCCAGTATGCCCACCAATCCCTCAAACCAGTCTGTCCCTCACCCCTCCCCCTTAACAATCAGCCTGTCATTGTCATTATCTCCCCACTCTGATAGCCAGTCACCTCCCCCCCATGTCTCATCCACCCTGCTAGCTATTCCACCCCAACTATCCTGTTTTCCCTAGCCTTCTAACCAGTGCCTTCATCCTTCGGAACTAGCCTGCACACCTCTCCCCACCCCCCAGCTTGATGGCCATTCCTCCTAACCAGCCAATCTTTCTCCATCTTTTTTCCACTAGCCAACCAGCCAGTCTACTCCTCTTCTAACCCTTCCCCCCTATCCAGTCAGCTAGTCTGATCCATCCCACTCCCCTTCTCCAGCCAGCAAGTCTTTTCCTACCTTTTTCCACCACTGTCTGTCTCTCTTGTGCCACACCCAGAACAATTTGATTCCTTTAGGCACTGTGTGGCTTTCAGCAAGTTTGAGCTGTACTATGCCTGAACTCCTGTGCTGGTTGTACAGTCTAACTCTTGTGAGATCCATACAGAGGGTACAGGCATGGGATGGCTGTAACATACTGAAAGTTATATGTTGCCAGAAGGCATCATTTGTTCTGGTGGCAACACCGGAGGAAGGTGAGGGAGGACTGAGGAGCAAAGGGGAGAGGTGGGAGCAGAATTCCCTCAGCAGAAGGCCATGTTGAGGAAAGGTGCAGCTAGGAACTGACAGGGGGAGAAGCCATGAAAGAAATCCGATTACAATGCTTCTCAGTTAAAAATGATAAACCCAATTTGCAAGTGCGTGTGTGTGTATCCCCTGTTTCTCCTAGAACAAGCAGGATAAGCAGCCACATCATCCAAGGCGCCATGGACGGAATAGCTCTCCCAAAGCTTAGAAAGGCAAGCCTTTCTGAGCATGTACCAGGTAGCCCCTCTGTGCTCGCCCTTACCTAGCCCAGTTTTCACTTCCTCTGCCTTGCCAGTAAGACAGAAGCTACAGCTCTCCTACATTCACACTACTAAAGACAATGGAACAAAGAAAAAGAGGATCGAGTCAACTAGAAAGAAGTACAGCATCTAATTCCAGCAGAATGAGCTCCAAGCCAGGGTTTAAAAAATGCACTTACAACTGTTGCCTGAGATGCCTGGGGGTAAGCCACCGTGTTGAGGACGGCTTCCACTGTGCCCACATGTCACCACGGGCATTAAAATCAAGGAGCCATGCACTCAGGGTCTTTACAGAGGCACTTACCAGTTCCAATCGACAAGTAGTGGATTCCCATGCAGTAAAAAAGAAGCAGCAGCTGCCGCATTCTGCTGAGGCATGGGATGTGCCTGTGAAGGTCTCCATCTCTGGCCTGGCGAGCAAGACAACTCCAGCCCAGATCGCGGCTCCTTTCACCAGAGGAGATGCCCAGATTAGGCCCCTGTCTCCCGCTAATGCCCCGGCCCTCCATGAAGCACAGGGAGCTCCAGCAGCCACGCCGCTCCGTGATGTCACCGGTAACTCCGCCCTCAAAGATGGCACCCTCCGGCAGGCGTTTGACCAAGAACCTGGAAATAATGACGCTGCCTGCACACATTATTTATTTATTTATTTATTTATTTATTTAACAGTTCTTCTATACCGCTCTATTTTAGATCAGAGCGGTTTACATTTAACATCAACTATACAACACAAGGAACTTTGAGTTGTATTTACAATAAACAGGGAGGTCAACTTGGAAGTAACTGGGGGAAACTATGTACAATTCTTAACTCTATACATTATCGCACCGGCAGGGATCCCCCTTCTACATGCAGGGGAAGCCTCTCTGAGTCCCCCCTCTCCCCCCCCCCCCGCACCAAGCAGCATCAAGATTGGGGAGGGATGAGGCCACAACAAAGCCTCATCCACGCTGGCAGCGCCTTCCCTGCAACCCGCTGAAACATCTCCAGGTGGCCCAGCCAATCCCAGCTCTACTTTCAGGGACTAGGATCAGAGGCGAAAACACTGCAGGAGGTGGTATAGCAGCAGAAGCAGGCCCTGCCCCATCAGCCTCCACCATAAAAAAACAACACCGGGAAAAGGTACACAGAGCACAGATGCCCTCTCTGGCTTCACGCAGCTTGGCACCCCACCCCGCACTGCACGCAGCCTCAAGCCTTCACATCGGTGTGACGGGGAGGGATGGGTCAAGGTCCCCCTCTGCATTTCTGGAACTCCTCACCTGCTTCCTGGAGCACAATGCCCCCAGACGATTGTAGTTACCAAGGTCGGGGGGAAATGACGAGACTCAGAGGCCCATACCCTTACCACCACGGGAGGAACGGACTTTACTCCCACTGCCTTCACCATCACCCCCACATTTCTCCCCTGAACCCATTACAACAGATTCTGAAGTGGAAGAAGCCGCAACGCAAGGCACCTTGATGCCCGACCAACGCTCCTTCAGCTCTCCAGATGCTGGATCGAGGCCATCACCGCCACCTCCACAACCACTTTCGCCACCAGAGGATCTCACATACCCCAAATGTCTCCAGAGGCTGGCAGCTCAACTTTTCCTCGCCCCCACAGACACACCAGTCCCCAGGGGCGAAGTCCTTGGAGTGCTAAAATACCTTGACACTCCCAGAACACGAGTGGCCCTCCCAGTCCACAAACTACTCAAAACCTTGTGCACCCCATCATCTGGAGCGACCACCTCAAAGAGACTCCAGGCAAAATACCAGGTGCAGCCTGCATCCAGGTTCGACAAGCCACAACTCCCGCACCAAATTGATAGTGGTGGATTCAGCCATGAAACGGGCTAAAAAGTCAAACACCCACTCCCACACACTGCCTGGGAAGGACCATAGACTTCTGGATGAGGTGGGTCAGGAAACCTTCCAGGGGATGATGCTTATACTTAATTACACCCACCCTTGAGTGTAGCACCGCTTTGACCCGGTGAAAAGCGGGATATAAATACAGTTAAATAAATAAATAAACAATGCGAAGACTGCGGCTCACCAATTCCAGCAGATCCTTTTTCAAGGCACCATGCTGGAAAAGCTAAAGGGGGTCCTGAGCATGCTCCCCCCACTGACTGCCACCATACCGATCCTGACAGACCTTGCCGAGTGTGGGAAACATCTGATTCACTCAGCATTTGATGCCTTTGATATGGCTACTCACTCGGCAGCCATGGCCATCACGGCCTGAGGCATAGCATGGCTTAAAGCATCCAGACTGCGGGAAGACACCCACGACTGGATAGCCGATGCGTCTTGTGGGGGTGACAATCTGTTTGGCGATAAGACAAGGGAACACAGTCAATGACCTCAAGAAACACTGCACTACTCTTCAAATCTGCAGATGGCATGGAAAGCAGCTTGGGCCACAGAAAATCTGTGCAACACACAAGGAAGTCTTACTCCTCTTGTCACCACAACCCCTACAACTGGTGGCAGCCCCAGCACTCCAAGCAACAGCTGACCTATCACAACTCTTACCACCAGAAGCTTCGCCAAAGGGACCACAAACAGCTGAAGCAGTCAGCACCCTTGTCCAACAAAAGCACCCCTTCCTTTTGACAAAGCGAACAGAGCCATGCCACTGGTGGGGGGACGGCTGTCCACTTTCCTGAATGCCTGGAGACAGATCATTACCGACAGCTTTATGTTGTCTATCATTGTCAAGGGATACAGAATCAATATCTCCAAGTCCCATACGCAGCATACTTGTCCACACAGCAATACATCCCTTGATCTGATGCCTACCATGACAACAGAACTTCTTTCATTCCTGACATCCAGGGCCATAAAACCGGTCCCACAGGAGATAAGACTATGGCTTTTACTCCAGATACTTCCTTATTCCCAAGAAATCTAGTGGCATTCACCCTATTCTGGACCTCCAGAAACTGAACAAGTTCATCCACAAGGAGAGTTCAAAATGTACTCCCTGGGTTCCATCCTTCCCCTCTACAACCTGGTGACTGGATAGCATTCTTGGACTTGCAGAACACTTACACCCATGTCCCTAACCACCGCACCCACAAGAAATATCTACAGTTCTAGGTACTAGGAAAACACTATCAGTACAGAGTGCTCCCTTTCGGGCTCTCGCCTGCTCGAAGGGTCTTCACGAAGTGCGTCGTGGCAACGGCTGCATACCTCCACAGACAAGGGATAGGCGTCTTCCCATACCTCAATGACTAGTTCCCATAGCCCCCATGCACCAGACCCTCCTGACCTCCATCGCCCAAGTAACCACACTACTTTCATCCCTGGGCTTCCTGCTGAACACACAGAAGTCTCACCTACACCCTACTCAGCACCTGGAGTTCATCAGCATGAAAATCAGGACCACCCAAGGCCAGGGCATTCCTCCCGCACCAGCGGGTGATGGTTCTTGTCTCACTAATGCAAGAGATATCCTGGCCAACCAAGCCAACGCCAGGACCTTGCTATGCCTCCTTGCCAATATGGTGGCAACTACCCAAGTCCTGCCCCTGGTATGACTCCGTATGCGGCATCTCCAACGGCAACTATGAAAACACTGGTGCCAGTACACCCTGCACCTGTCCTGTTGAATCTCCATCAAGGCAGAGGTCCGAGAGGTTCTCAGCTGGTGGACACAACGTGACCACCTCTCGGTGGGAAGGCCACTCCAGCAGCTGTGTCACCAACTTATCACTACAACTGATGCATCCATAGCGGGTTGGGGTG
This sequence comes from Ichthyophis bannanicus, assembly GCA_033557465.1. Classification (NCBI taxonomy): domain Eukaryota; kingdom Metazoa; phylum Chordata; class Amphibia; order Gymnophiona; family Ichthyophiidae; genus Ichthyophis; species Ichthyophis bannanicus. The sequence goes on from CM066048.1 coordinate 81,036,334, forward strand.
CACAGCTGCTGATTTTCTGCACCCAAGGTGCCTGGAATATGTGGGAGCGCAACTGTCACATCAACTTCCTGGAACTGCAGGCAAGCAAGTATGAACTAAGAGCCTTCCAACACCTAATTCAGGGACAGAACATCTGGATCCAGACCGAAAATCAGGTGGCAATGTTCTACATCAACAAACAAGGGGGCACGAGGTATCTCTCGCTTTGCAGGGAAGCACTCAATCTCTGGTCCTTTGCCCTCTCCAAGGGCTGCCTCCTGCAGGCCTCCTACCTGCTGGACAAGGACAATCAGCTAGCAGACCGCCTCAGCTGCCACCTTGATCCTCCCGAGTGGTCCCTGAAGCCCATCATGGCAACAGAACTCTTCAGGAGGTGGGGACACCCACAGCTGGACCTCTTCGCCAGTGAGGAGAATGCAAAGTGTGCCAGCTTCTGCTCCAAGCACCTGTCCTCCCGCAGCCTGGCTCTGGATGCTTTCACCATATCATGGGGGACCACAGTACTCCTATATATGTTCCCCCCCATTCTGCTAATTTCCATGACAATCCAGGAGGTGATCCAAGACAAGGTGGCGATCTGCCCCCTTCTGGCCCAGGCAGATGTGGCTCCCCCTCCTCAAGCACCTTGCACGAGGACCACACATCAGACTGCTGCTATGACCGGACCTCATCACACAGGACAGGGGCATGACTCTGCATCTCAACCTATCGACGCTCGCGATAGCGGACTGAATGTTGAAAGGATAGCCCTGTCCTCCCTCCAATTCACTGACAAGGTGCAACAGGTCATCCTCGCTGCCAGATGCCCCACCACATGCAAGTCATACAGCCTCAAGTGGAAACGCTTCACCTCCTCCTGCCCAGTCCCACGCATCCTGCAGTATCTCACTACTCTTGTCAACACCGGACTAAAGACTGTGTCCATATAATGCCACTTATCTGCCATTGCAGCCTATCATGACCGCCCCAATGATACTTCCATCTCGACTCAACCACTGGTCTCGCGGTTAATGCAGGGTCTGGGTAACCTCAGACCCACCATTGACACCCGGCACCACCATGGGACCTTCACGCTGTTCTGTACCACCTCATGCAGGCCCCATTTGAGCCCATGACAGAGGCGTCCCTCAAGTACGTCACCTGGAAGATGCTCTTCTAGTTGCCATCACCTTGGTCAGGCGTGTCAGTGAGCTCCAGGTGCTAATGATATATCTGATTTACACACTGCTCAGCCAAGACCGAGCCACCCTGTGCATCAACACCAAGTCTGTCCCAAAGGTGGCCTCTACCTTCCACATTAACCAGACCATCGATCTGCCAACTTTCCACCTGGAGCCCTGTTCACCCGAGGAACAAAGACTGCACACTCTCGACTACATGCGCACCCTGCAGATTTACATCCAGAGGACAGAGCCACACCATTAAGGCATCCAACTCTTTGTCTCCTTCGAACTCAACAAACCGGGGCACCCCATCACAAAAGGACTCTATCACTGTGGATTTTGGACTGCATAGTGTTATGCTACGCCCAAGCAGGGGCTCAGCCTATGGGCAAAGTCCACGCCCACTAACTCAGGGCAATGGCTACCACCCTAGCCAACCTCTGGTCCATCCTGGTGCTGCACATCTGCAAAACCGCTATCTGGTCTTCAGCACACACCTTAGAAAAACACTACTGCCTGGACCAAGGTGTCCTACGTGACAGCTCCTTCAGCCGAGCAGTGCTGGACACAGTGTTGCTCCCAGGACTGTAACGGGGCTCCCGGATTGGGTTGCCACCAACACAGACTTCTGTGGTCGCTACCCGCACAGTCTGTTGTTGCCATGTGCGCTGTTCTTACTACTGCCACTGCACAGGCCTTCTTGCCGCTACTTACTCATTTCATGTTTAAATATGATGTTCTCTGCTTATTGTTCAATAAAAAATGTTAACTGCACTGGGTTGTCCGTTTCATCTACCACAGTACACAGCGCCCACTGCCACAACTATGAAGTTACCAGGTGTGGCTGCTTATCCTGCCTGTCCTAGGAGAAAGTGGTGTTACTTACCTGTAACGGGAGTTCTCCGTGGACAGCAGGATAAATCAGCCACACATTTCCTGCCTGCCTCTCTCCTTGGATAGGGACAACTCTCGTCTCCATGACCACCAACCAAGCTTTAGGACTACAGCTCTGGAATATACTGGGCTAAGTAGGGGTGGGCACAGAGGTAGGGCTACCTGGCACATCTGAGCTCTGGGAGAGCTACTCTGTCCATAGTACAATCAGATGATGTCACCAGGTGTGGCTGACTTATCCTGCTGTCCACAGAGAACCCCTGTTACAGGTAAGTAACCCCGCTGCTGCTCTGAGAGAGCTAGTCTGTCCATAGTACAATCAGATGATGTCACCAGGTGTGGCTGACTTATCTTGCTGTCCACAGAGAACCCCCGTTACAGGTAAGTAACTCCGCTTTATAGCAGGCAGTGGTCCTGTCCTCTCTCTCTCTAGGCTCTGATCTTCTTCCTACCCTACTACTTAAAGCCTGTTGCTTCCAGCCCGCACTCTGATACCTTCTCTTTCCTCCATCACCTTGGGTTGCAACTGCAAAGATACAAAGCCTCAGTCTAGCTGCACAGTGTCCAAAATAGCATATGCTACTGGACCTAGTCCTTAGTGGAACACCAGATCTGGTGCAAGAAATAAGGGTGTTGGGACCACTTGGCAATAGTGATCATAGCATGATCATGTTTGATTTAATTAGTGGAGGAGGGATAGTAAAGAAATCCACAGTACTACCTATTAACTTTCAAAAGGGAGACTATGATAAAATGAGGAATATAGTTTAAGAAAAAACTAAAAGGAGCGGTTGCAAAGGTTAAAGACTTACATCAAGCTTGGGTGTTGTTTAAAAATACTATCCTGGACGCCCAGACCAGCTGTATTCCACGCATTAAGAAAAGTGGAAGAAAGTCCAAAAAACTGCCAGCATGGTTTAAAGGTGAGGTCAGAGAGGCTGTTGCTGCCAAAAAAGCATCTTTCAGGAAATGGAAAAAAGAGCCAAACGACGAAAACTGGAAACAGCACAAGCACTGGCCAGTTAAATGCAAAGCATTGATAAGGCAGGCAAAGCGAGAATTTGAGAAGGAACTTGATACAGAAGCAAAAACACGAAATAAAGACTTTTTCAAGTACATTCGTAGCAAAAGGCCTATGAGAGAGTCAATTGGACCGTTAGATGATGGAGGGGTAAAAGGGGCAGTAAGAGGAGACAAGGCTATAGCGGAGAGACTGAATGAATTCTTTGCTTCGGTCTTTACTGAGGAAGATGTAGGGATGTTACCCAAGACTGAAGTGGTATTTAAAGGTCATACTGCAGAGAAATTGAGAGAAATATCGCTACACCGGGAAGATGTATTACAACTATTTGATAAACTGAATAGTAGCAAATCACCTGGACCAGATGGTATACATCCAAGAGTGTTGAAAGAACTGAAATATGAGATTACTAATAGCAGGTCTGCAATCTGTGAATTTTCATTAAAATCATCTGTAATACCTGAAGATTGGAGGATCGTCAGTGTAACGCCAATTTTTAAAAAGAGTTCCAGGGGTGATCCGGGAAATTACAGACAGGTGAGCCTGACGTCAATACCGGGGAAAATGGTAGAAACCATCATAAAGAACAAAATTACACAGCATGTAGATATCCATGGCCTAATGTGAGACAGCCAAAATGGCTTTAGACAAGGAAGATCTTGTCTTACTAATCTGATATGTTTTTTTTGAAGGTGTGAATAAACAAGTAGACAAAGGTGAGTCGATTGATTATAGTGTATCTGGACTTTCAGAAAGCCTTTGACAAGGTCCCTCATCAGAGACTTTTGGCAAAACTAAAAAGTCATGGGATAGGAGGCAGTGTACTATTGTGGATCGGGAACTGGTTAAAAGATAGAAAGCAGAGGGTAGGGCTAAATGGCCAATTTTCCCAGTGGAAAAAGGTGAATAGTGGAGTACCACAGGGATCTGTGCTGGGTCTGCTGCTTTTTGACATATTCATAAATGACCTAGAAAAGGGAATAACTAGTGAGGTTATCAAATTTGCAGACAACACAAAACGGTTTAAAGTTGTTAAAACCCAAGAGGACTGTGGAAAACTGCAGGAGGATCTGGATAAATTGGAAGACTGGGCATTCAAATGGCAGATGAAATTTAATGTGGATAAGTGCAAAGTTATGCACCTAGGAAAGAACAACCCAATATGGTTACACAATGCAAGGTTCGACATTGGGAACCACCACCAGGAAAAAGATTTAGGCGTCATTGTGAGTAACATGTTAAAACCCTCCGCCCAGTGTGCAGCGGCGGCCAGAAAGCAAATAGAATGCTAGGTATCATAAGGAAAGGAATGGAAAATAAAACAAAGGATATTATAATGCCTCTGTATCGTTCCATGGTACGACCGCACCTTGAATATTGTGTGCAATTCTGGTCGCCGTATCTTAAAAAGGATATAGCGTTAATTAAAAAGGTACAGAGAAGAGCCACCAAAATGGTAAAGGGGATGGAAGGCTACTCCTATGAAGAGAGGCTACAAAGGTTAGGGCTCTTCAACTTGGAAAGCATAGTTACTCACCTGTAACAGCTGATCTCCGGGAACAGCAGGAATTTAGTCTTCACATATGGGTACCGACGGAGCCTGCGCAGGAACGCTCCCCAGCGTCCAATTAGAAAGCTTTTGGGAGCATCCCACAGCGCCTGCGTGCTGCCTTCCCGCCTTTCCCAACTGTCTCTCTCCAGTTGAGTTTAAAGCTGAGACAAAGAGAGAGAGGGGGAGAGACAAAGAGAGAGAGGGGGAGAGAAAAAAGGAGAGAGATAGAGAGATACAACTCCTAGGGGAGGTGGGTGGGTTGTGAAGACTAAATTCCTGCTGTTCCCGGAGATCACCTGTTACAGATGAGTAACTATGCTATCTCCAGGAACAAGCAGGAATGTAGTCTTCACATATGGGGACTCCCTAGTTACAGATGCCAGGGAGAAACCCCAGACGTTGTGTGCCCTTTTGAAAGGGCTCCACTTCCCCCCATGGATCTCTGGCATCCTACCAGGGATGGTGGGTAGGAGTTGATTAAGTATGGAACAGGTGTTGAAGAACAGCCTGACCAAACAAGGCATCCTGGCGGGAGTCCTTGTCCAAGCAGTAATGGGCTGTGACGGTATGAACCTAGGCCCAGGTAGCTGCTCAACAGATGTCGTCGATAGACACAGAGTGAAGATGAGCCATAGAGGCAGCCATGGCTCTCACATTGTGTGCTGTGACATGGCCTTCAAGAGGAAGGTTCTTACTCCGATAGGCAAAAGATATACCCTGTGCAATCCAGTTGGATAGTGTCCTTTTGGAGACTGGAAGTCCTAAATGACTAGGATCAAAAGCAACAAAGAGTTGAGAGGACTTTCTATGTTGCTGTGTCCTTTGCAAGTAAAAAGCCAAAGCTCTTTTACAGTCCAAAGTATGAAGATTCCTTTCTGCATTAGAGGCATGAGGCCTTGGGAAAAAACAGGAAGGTAAACTGCTTGGTTTAAATGAAAAGGTGAAACCACCTTTGGCATAAAGTGAGGATGAGTCCTAAGGACTACCTTATCATGATGGAACCTTGTATAAGGAGGATCAGCCATCAATGCTTGCAATTCACTGATGCGACGTGCTGATGTGATTGCAATAAGAAAAATAACTTTATAGGAAAGGAATTTCAAAGAGGTAGTAGCTAATGGTTCAAAAGGCGGTTTCATGAGCTGGCCAAGAACCAGATTTAAATCCCATGCCACCGGTGGTGGCTTAACGGGAGGCTTAGCTAGAAGAAGGCCACTCATAAATCTCGCTATGATAGGATGAGAGGAAATAGGTTGCCCATTTAAAGGCTTGAGAGAAGCTGCAATAGCACTCAAATGAACTCTCACTGAATTGGTCTTATGCCCTGCATTAGACAAATGAAGGAGATATTCCAGTAATGATTCCAGAGGTACTGCAAGAGGGTTAAGACCCTTCTGCGAACACCATATGATAAACCTTTTCCACTTGAAAGCATAAGAGCGTCTTGTGGATGGTTTCCTGGAAGCACAAAGGATATCCTTTACTTGCTGAGAAAGGTTAAGACCATGAAACATAGAAACATAGAAATATGACGACAGAAAAAGACCACATGGCCTATCTAGTCTGTCCTTCCATAACAACTACAACAGTCCCCTTTTTACCTTTAGAGATCCTCTGTGTTTGTCCCATGCTTTTTTGAATTCAGTTACTGTCCTCATCTCTACCACCTCCACTGGGAAACTAATCCACGGATCCACTACTCTTTCCATAAAGAAATATTTCCGCATATCACTCCTGAATCTATCTCCCTACACCCTCATCCCATGTCCCCTCGTAGCAGAACTTGCTTTCAATTGAAAGAGGCTCTCTCCCTGAACATTTATGCCATGGAGGTATTTAAACATCTCAATCATATCACCTCTATCCCGCCTTTCCTCTAAGGTGTACATATTAAGATCCTTCAGTCTGTCCTCATATGCTTTATAATGAAGACCACTAATCATTTTAGTAGCCACCCTCTGCACCGACTTCATCCTATTCACATCCTTTTGAAGGTGCGGTCTCCAGAATTGCACACTATATTCCAAATGAGGTTGCACCAAAGACTTATACAGAGGCATTATCACCTCCTTTTTTCTGCTAGCCATTCCTCTCCGTATGCACCCAAGCATCCTTCTAGCTTTTGCCGTCGCCTTTTCTACCTGTTTAGCTACTTTAAGATCATCAGACACAACCACGCCTAGGTCCTGCTCTTCTTTAGTGGACAAAAGTACTTCACCCCCTATACAATATTTCTCCCTTGGATTGCTGCAGCCCAAATGCATGACCTTACATTTTTTAACATTAAATCCCAGCTGCCAAATTCTAGACCATTCTTCAAGCTTAGCTAGATCCCTTCCTGGGTGTCTACTCTATGAAGTTCTAGGCTTTCAGCAACCAGGCCTTGAGATGTAGAGACTGGGGATTGGGATGCCACAGCATCCCGTCCTCCTGGGATAGGAGATCTGGAGCAGATCCCAACTCCAGAGATGGAGCTTGAGAGAGATGTAAGAGCAGAGGGTATCACACTTGTCATGGCCAATGTGGGGCTATGAGAATCATATGGCCTCTGTCTCTCTGAAGCTTGAATAAAGTTCTGGGTATTAGGGGAATGGGTGGGAAGGCATACAGAAAGTCCCGACCCCAATGGAGGAGGAAGGCATCCCTGGCCTGACAACCCTGAGCCAGAATTCTGGAACAGAACCGGGGAAGTTTAGCATTCAGCGGACTTGCAAAGAGGTCTATGTCCGGGGTTCCCCAAAATTGGAAAATTTTGGCCACCTGGTCTGCATGGAGAGACCATTCGTGTGGAAGCAGAACTCGACTGAGTCTGTCTGCCCAAGAGTTTTGAATGTCTGGAAGATACACTGCAAGGAGATGAATCTGATGCTCTCTGGCGAGGGCCCAAAGTCGCAAAGCTTCGTTGCAGAGCGACAGAGAGCCTGTTCTGCCCTGCTTGTTCACATAGAACATGGCTACCTGGTTGTCCATTTGAATTAGGACGGTTTTGTAGCTGAGCTGGGTGTGAAACACTCGAAGAGCAAGAAAGATTGCTCTGAGCTCTAGGAGATTGATGTGTAGATCGGTCTCCTGTGGAGTCCAGGAACCCTGGGTAGAGAGGCCTTGCAAATGGGCTCCCCAACCCACCTGTGAGGCATCTGTTAGAGTTACTTGGAGTGGGGGTTGCTGAAAAGGGGACCCCCACCAACAGATTCCTGGGTGACTGCCACCATTGGAGAGACAAAGTAAGACGATCTGAGGTTGCTATTTTGTCTGACAGGCAACATGACGCCTGAGTCCACTGAGTGGGTAAAGTCCACTGGGCTGCCCTCATATGGAGGCGGGCATAAGGGACCACATGCCATGTGGCCTAGCAGTTGTAACATTTCCCGAGCAGTGAGGTGAGACTTTAGCATTGCTTGGGAAGCTAACTACACAATGCGAAGGCAGCGGGACTGTGGAAGATAGGCCCTTGTCTGTCCAGTATCCAGCAGGTCTCCTATGAACTCTAGAGACTGAGTGTGAGCTAGGTTGGATTTTGGGACGTTTATGACAAGTCCCAAATATTGAAGGATACGCATTGTGCGAGATAGAGAAAACCTGGCCTCTGGCTCTGATGGGGCTCGAATGAGCCAATCGTCCAAGTAAGGGAAGACGAATATTTTTAGGGTGCGGAGAAATGCTGCCACCACAGCCATGCATTTTGTGAACACCATTGGTGCCGAGGCCAGGCCAAAAGGAAGAACTCTGTATTGGTAGTGCTTCCCTTGAAATAGAAAGCAAAGAAACCTTCGGTGAGTTGGATGGATGAGAACATGAGTGTACGCATCCTTGAGATCTAGAGAACAAAGCCAGTCCTGACTCTGAAGGTATGGCAGTAGAGTTCCAAAAGAAATCATTTTGAATTTCTCTTTGAACAGGAATTTGTTCAATTCTCTGGAGGTCCAAAATGGGTCTGTGCCCTCCTGTTTTCTTTGGAATAAGGAAAAAGGGGGAATAGAACCCTGCACCTTGTTGATGAATAGGTACTTCTTCTATTGCCCCTTGGGCAAGAAGCAGACTGACCTCGTGATCTAACTGGGAGTTGAGAGAGGTCTGAGAATTGAACTGTCTTACCATTGTAGGAGGGGGCATGCTGAGGAAGTGAAGCTTGTATCCCTCTCTTACAATGGACAGAGTCCAACTTTCTGCTGTTATCTGCCCCCATCTGGGGGCAAAATAACATAACCTTTCTAGAATGGTGGAAGGCTCTGGCCCGTTGAGGGCCAGGAAGACAAAAGTTCTCTAGATGAGAGTCAAAGCCCCTGTGGAGGCTGAGTCTGCTGAGCCGGTTGAGGCTTAGCAGCCTTTGTTTTTCTTTGTTTAGGTTGTTGCTGACCCTTTTGGGCAGACTGACCCGAACAATGCCCTTGCTGGGTATAGGATGGGTAGAACTTCTTCTTTCTAGTGAAGAATGTTTTTTGTAGGACTTTTTCCTTGCAGGATCAGCTGTAGATTTTGATAATCTATCCAAGGTGAGATTATCAGCATCTAGCTCATTAGCTTTCTCTTGCCAATTTTTGCCAAAGAGATTCTCTCCAGTGCAAGGAATATTCCCGTTTGTCCTGTACCCAAAGTTCCAAATCAGATGCCTGTAGCCAGGCAATCCTACGTGCGCCTATGGCAATAGCAGAAGTTCTGCTTATGCACTCAAAACAATCAAAAGCTGCACGATTTACAAATGTTGAAACATCCTGAGCATGTTTGATAAGTGCAAGATAATCTTGTCTCTTATCAGGAAGGAGAGGGCTCATAAGCTCTAGATCTCCTGTAACTTCCTTAAGGAACATTCCCATATATAAAATGTAGGAACTAATCCTGGCAGAAAGCATAGAGGCCTGGAAGGTTCGACGCCCAAAGGCATCAAGAGTTCTACATTCACGTCCTGGAGGATTAGATGCATGTCTTTTTGCACTCTTGATCCTTCTCATAGCTGATTCCACCACCATGGAATGGTGGGGCAGCTGAGTTTTTTAAAATCCAGGACAGGGAGGAACTCGATACATGGTATCGAGGCTACGAGAATGAGGAGAAGTGGTGAGAGGTGTTTCCCACATCCTTAGCATGAGATCATGCAAGATCTCATGAATAGGCAAAGTAGCTGCCTCTTTGGGAGCTTTAGGATACTGTAAAATCTCCAATTCCTTTGCCCTAGGCTCTGTTTCAGGAGCCACTGTGATGGAAAGACCTCGAGCCACATCCCGGATAAAATCCAGGAAGGATATATCCTCTGGAGGAGACATCCTACGTTTAGGAGAGGAAGAATTCTCAGGAAGAAGTACTCTGGTATCGACAGAGCTGTCAGAGTCTTCAGACTCGTCGGAGGATTCAAAGTCCGGATAATCGTGTCAGTACCGGAGGGCACAGCATGCGTCGGTACCGCTAGTCCACCTGCCGACATCGATGCAATTGGCCCCGGTACCGATGTAGGTGCCAGTACCGGTACCGGCTGAATTGTCTGAAGCGGTTTCAGGGGCATCGATGCCGAAAGAAGAGCCGCCAGACTGCGTTCAATAGCCAAGAATCTCTGGTCTATCGACGCCGCCGATGCCTGGGTATCGGTACTGGACAAAGCGGCTGGTACTCCAGAGCATGGCACCAGTAGTTCTGCCGAGGTTGGGGCCTCGAGAACATCCTGGAGCCCTGATGATGCTTTGGAAGCCGAAGCCTCCCGCCAGGGCAATTTTGCCGGTGTGAGTCCCTCAAGGGCAACGCCAGAGGCATCTCGATACTTGGAAGGAGATCTACCCTTTGAGGACCGGCTAGACTTATGTTTAGTTACCTGAGATCCATGGGAGGAAGACGAAGCCCTGGAAGATGTTGATGTCACAGATGCTGCATCGGAGGGAAAAAGGGTGCTGTTTAGCAGCTTGGTTTTGCCGACCCCTCTTCGACATCATCCCACAGGCAACACACTCGGAAATAGAGTGGTCAGGACCTAAATATTTGAGGCACCACTCATGGGTGTCGGTGACGGAGATGGTACCGCCACACTTGGAACACTTTTTAAAACCCGTTTTCTATTGTAGAGGAAAGATGGGCCTAGTGCCTAAAATGGCGCGTGGCACCCAAGGCGAAAAAAACTGGAAGACTCCAGGAAAAGATTTTTTTTTTTTTACAAGGAAAAGAAAGAAAGAACCGGCGGTACCGGTGTAGCGTCGAAGGAAGGCAGACGTGACCACAACAAAGAAGAATAAATAGGATAATTTCTGCGGTGACAGGAAGTGCGACCTGCCGGCTCCGCGGAAAACGAAGAACTGGAGAGAGACAGTTGGGAAAGGCGGGAAGGCAGCACGCAGGTGCTGTGGGATGCTCCCAAAAGCTTTCTAACTGGACGCTGGGGCGCGTGAACATAAGAACATAAGATATGCCATACTGGGTCAGACTAAGGTTCATCAAGCCAGTATCCGGTTTCCAACAGTGGCCAATCTAGGTCATAAGTATCTAGCAGTTTCTCCAAAAGACATAGGTTCCACAATGTTTGTATTGGGTCAAGCAGAGATATCCTGGGTCCCTTTTAATAATGATTTATGGACCTTTCCTCCAGGAACTTGTCCAAACCTTTTTTAAACCCAGCTACACTAACAGCTTTTACTACATCCTCCGGTAACAAATTCCAGAGTTTGATTACACGTTGAGTGAAAAAATATTTTCTCTTATTAGTCTTAAATAGGTTACCCTGTAGCTTCATTGCATGTCCCCTAATCTTTCTATATTCTGATGACAAACAAATCGATCTACGTTTACCCATTCCACTCCATTCATTAATTTATAGACCTCTATCATATCTCCCCTCAGCCGTCTCTTTTCCAGGTTAAAGAGTCCTAACCTTTTTAGCCTCTCTTCATAGGGGTATCTTTCCATCCCCTTTAGCATTATGATGGCTCTTCTCTGCACCTTTCCTAATAATGCTATATCCTTTTTAAGATACGGCAACCAGAATTGCATACAATATTCAAGATGTGGTCGCACCATGGAACGATACAGAGGCATTATAATATCCTTTGTTTTTAATTTTCCATTTCTTTCCTTATGATACCTAGCATTCTATTTGCTCTTTTGGCCGCCGCTGCCCACTGGGCGAAGGGCTTTAACATGTTATCCACGATGACGCCTAAATATTCTTCCTGGGTGGTGGTTCCTAATGTGGAACCTTGCATCGTGTAACCATAGTTTGGGTTGTTCTTTCCTAGGTGCATAACTTTGCACTTGTCCACATTAAATTTCATCTGCCATTTGGATGCCAATGTCTTCCAATTTATCAAAATCCTCTTGCAATTTTTTTTTCTAATTAATTTATATTTATTAATCATTTCCAAAACATATCAACAAATAATTAACAAACTTATAGAAATATATACAGTCCACATCATGGGGAGTATGTCTAGGAATTACCACACACAAGCAGTAATATAAATAAGACAATCCAAACAGTATGCAGAGAGAGGTGCCTATAACCATATTTAAACAAACTCAAATTATTTCTAGCATGCTAGTAAACAAAAATATATCAAAACAAACTGCCTTATCCATGAGAAGAATGGCTATTAAGAAATGTTTCCAAAGAGGATATCTCTAAAAAGACATATTTAGTTCCCCCCAATGTAACTAGGCATTTGCAAGGAAACTTTAAGAAAAATGTAGCACCTATCGGTAAGACGCGAGGCTTTAAAGAAATAAAAGCCATGCATCGAAGTTGCGTTTGCCTAGAAACATCGGGGAACAAATTTATTGTCCCCCCACAGAAACTAACATTCTTATTCTGGAAATACAATGCATAACTGTATTCTTATCCGTCTCAGAATTAAAAGAAACAAGAAGGGTTAACCTAGTAGAAATCACATCCTGCGAAGACTATAAATTCAGATACATCCACAGAATCAAGTAGAGGCATGGTATTAGGACCCTGTAGAGCACCACTGGGACCTTCAGCCAACTGAGGTAAATAATACAGCTTATTAATTACAGGTTTAGTATTCTCTTGATACCCCAAAACGTCTGTCAGGTACTTGTCAAATAGGATCTAAGGTGACAACAAACACGTATAACAAAAATTTAAACATCTAATATTTTTAGCCCTAAAACTATTCTCCAGTAGCTCCTGTTGGGCATGCAAAATTGTACTATCTTTAATAAAGGATACATTAACATTCTGCAAAGAGACAATCTGTGACTCCAATTTCTGACACTTAACATCTAACGCAGAAATCTGAGACTCATGTTGAGACAATTTCGTAACAGATTCTTTAGAAAACTCTGAGAATTGAGAAACAACAGACATTAATGAAGATTCGATCCGCGAGAGGACCTGCCAAACATCAATTAGAGATATCTGTTTGTCCATGGATAAAGCAGATGTAGAAACCTGTTGTGCCTTAGTAGAATCCCCAGGAGCATGGAAAATACGTGGCATAGGGACCGCCACTCACTGTTCCCTCTAAGCTGTGCGCGTGTGCGCGCGCACACACCTCGCCGAGCGAGCGCACATACTTTACAACAGAGCGCACAAAAATTACGGTTCTGATTCTGATAGAAAACAACACAGACATCTTAAAATTTAAAAGTTGTTGTGTATTTATGGTTTTCACAAGTTCTACAATATTTTCTAGTGCAATGTGGTGTACATACTGTATTCTGACGTGTAGTCAAATTTTAAAGTATATAACTCCGAGTGTCATTATGTGGCGCACAAAAATTTAACCTTCCTTCAAAAGCTTCACAGCTGATATTTTATGTGCACACAGTCTACAGAAAATTAGAGGGAACATTGCCGCAACTATAGCTGAAACTTCTATTGGGGGAAGCCGAAACAGGTGACAAGTCCAGCGAACTAGACTGCTCCATCATAGTAGGAGAGGAAGTCACTGGGCCCAAATTGTCCATACCAGCAGGCAGGGCTGAGTTAATAACCCCCAGAAGAGAAGAGGAGCCGTTAGAAGAGGGCGGGGATCTGGCAGCAGAGTGAAACAGCACTTCAGGCCCTTCCAATGGAGCTAAATGCTTATCCATTGGACCAACCACCTTTACAGATTTAGAAGGATTAACGGTACTCACATTCATAAGCTTCTTCTTTCACTTGCCCATTCCAAACTCTCCGCTCCATGGCTCCTCGTGCGCTGAAGGGGCGCCAAAGGGGCTAACAAGCCCCTTTAAACGCGCCCCTTCAAAGCGCGACCATGAGACCGCGGTAAAGCCGCACTTTTAAAAGCCCCCAAATGACGTCGGAGCCCGACACCGCTCAGCTGGTCCGGCAGAATCCACCTGCTGCCTGTTCAGACAGCAATCGCTGGTATACAGCAAGGTAAGGCTCTGACTTTCCAGGACACACTGCTCCCAGGAACCGCTGCACTCCTCCACACCTTTAAAGGCCCCCAAATGACGTTGGAGCCTGACACCGCTCAGCTGGTCCAGCGGAATCCACCTGCTGCCTGTTCAGACAGCAATCGCGGGTATATTGCAAGGTAAGGCTCCGACTCTCCAGGACACACTGCTCCCCCCTCTTGCAATTTTCCACGATCCTCATGGGTTTTTAACAACTTTAAATAGTTTTGTGTCATGTGCAAATTTAATAACTTCTCTTGATATTCCCTTTTCCAGGTTATTTATGAATATGTCAAAAAGCAGCGGACCTAGCAAAAATCCCTGGGCTAACTCCACTATTCACCTTTCTCCACTGGGAAAATTGGCCATTTAGCCCCACCCTCTGCTTTCTATCTATCTTTTAACCAGTTCCGAATCCACAATAGTACACTGCCTCCTATCCCATGACTTTTAAGTTTTGCCAAAAGTCTCTGATGAGGGACCTTCTCAAAGGCTTTCTGAAAGTCCAGATACACTATATCAACCAACTCACCTATCTACCTGTTTGTTCACACCTTCAAAAAAACATAACAGATTAGTAAGACAAGATCTTCCTTGTCTAAAACCATGTTGGCTGTCTCCCATTAAGCCATGACTATCTACATGTTCAGTAATTTTGTTCTTTATGATGGTTTCTATCATTTTTCCCAGTACGGACGTCAGGCTCACTGGTCTGTAGTTTCCTGGATCATCCCTGGAACACTTTTTAAAAATCTGCGTTACATTGGCCATCCTCCATTCTTCAGGTATTACCAATGATTTTAATGATAGTTCACAGATTACTAATGGAAGGTCTGCAATCTCATATTTCAGTTCTTTCAACACCCTTGGTCGAAGTGATTTGCTACTCTTCAGTTTATCAAATAGTTGTAATACATCTTCCCGATGTATTAATATTTCTTTCAATTCTTCTGTAGTATCACCTTTAAATACAACTTCAGTCATGGGTAACATCCCTACATCTTCCTCAGTAAAGACCGAAGCAAAGAATTCATTCAGTCTCTCCGCTATGGCCTTGTCCCCTCTTAGTGCCGCTTTTACCCCTCTATCATCTAATGATCCAACTGACTCTCTCACAGGTTTTTTAGCTACAAAGGTACTTCAAAAAGTCATTATTATGTGTTTTTGCTTCCGCAGCAAGCTTCTTCTCAAATTCTCTCTTTGCCTGCCTTATCATGCATTGCATTTAACTTGCCAGTGCTTGTGCTGTTTCCAGTTTTCGTCATTTGGCTCTTTTTCCATTTCCTGAAAGATGCTTTTTTGGCTACAACAGCCTCTCTGACCTCACCTGGCAGTTTTTTTGGACTTCCTTCCACTTTTCTTAAAGCGTGGAATACAGCCGATCTGGGCTTCCAAGATAGTATTTTTAAACAACAGCCAAGCTTGATTTAAGTCTTTAACCTTTGCAACTGCTCCTTTTAGTTTTTTCTTAACTATTTTCCTCATTTTATCATAGTCTCCCTTTTGAAAGTTAAAAGGTAGTTCCGTGGATTTCCTTACCATCCCTCCTCCATTAATTAAATCAAGCATGATCATGCTATGATCACTATTGCCAAGTGGCCCCAACAGCCTTATCTCTTGCACCAGATCTGGTGTTCCACTAAGGACTACGTTCAAAATGGCTTCCCCTCTGGTCGGTTCATGAACCAGCTGCTCCAGGAAGCAGTCATTTATTTAATCTAGAAACTTTATCTCCCTAGCATGTCCTGCCGTGACATTGACCCAGTCAATACTGGGGTAATTGAAATCACCCATTATCATTACTGTGTTGTAACCTTTGTTAGCTTCCCTGATTTCTTTGAGCATTTCATCATCCATTTGTTCATTCTGGCCAGGCGGTCAATAGTACACCCCCACTGCCATCGCCTTCCCCTTTTTACATGGAATTTCAATCCATAGAGATTCTACAGCAAATTTTGTTTCCTGCAAAAATTCAATCCTTTGTGACTCTATGCCTTCTCTAACAGAGCGCAACCCCTCCACCAATTTGATCAGCTCTATCATTACGATATAGTTTGTACCCAGGTATCACAGTGTCCCACTGGTTGTCCTCCTTCCACCATGTCTCTGAGATACCAATCATATCTAACCTCTCATTTAGTGCTATATATTCTAACTCTCCCATCTTATTTTTTAGACTTCTAGCATTTGCATACAAGCATTTTAGAGACTGTATTTTATTCATATTAATCTGGCTATCGGTAGGCAGGGGTAATTTGGAATCTTTAAGCTCTGTCTGCTCCGTACTCAAGCGCATTTGGGCTACTTTTGTCTTTATTGGAACCTCTCTGCTGATATGCCCTAACTTCATTCTTTTGGTAGTATCCTTCAAGGATACATTGTTCTGAACCATGCGCACTTGGGCGACTGTCTGCTTTCAGCTATTATCTAGTTTAAAAGCTGCTCTATTTCCTTTTTAAAGGTTAATGCCAGCAGCCTGGTTCCATCCCGGTTAAGGTGAAGCCCATCCCTTCGGAAGAGCCCCTCCTTTCCCCAGAATGTTCCCCAGTTCCTAACAAATCCAAAACCCTCATCCTTGCACCATCTTCTCATCCACGCATTGAGACTCCGGAGTTCTGCCTGCCTTTTGGGTCCTACACATGGAACAGGAAGCATTTCAGAGAACGCTACCCTGGAAGTTCTGAATTTCAACTTCCTACCTAAAAGCCTAAATTTAGCCTCCAGAACCTCCCTACCACATTTTCCTATGTCACTGGTACCGACATGTACCAAGAGAGCAGATTCCTCTCCAGCACTATCTAAGACCTTGTCTAGGTGGTGCGTGAGGTCCGCTACCTTCGCACCAGGCAAGCATGTTACCAGGCAATCCTCACATCCATCAGTCACTCAGCTATCTACATGTCTAATGATCGAATCACCAACTATAACGGCTGTCCTAACCCTTCCCTCATGGGCACATGGCCCTGGAGAAATTCCCTCGGTGCGAGAGGGTTTTACAGTTCCTGGAATGACAGCTTCTCATGGGCTTATTTAGAATCTATAGCCTGAGCCCCTATGCTATCAATATAAGGGCTGCTGTTTTCTGGATGGGTGGATAGGAAAAGAAGAGCAGGACCCCGTACCTCATAAGACCTTTACACCTCCATGATCCTCCATTTCCAACCTTCTCTTCTCCACAGCTGCCTCTTCCCCAGCTGTAACCTTTTCTCTTTTTCTCTCTCCACCCTCCCCCCCCCCCCAATATCTCTCTGCTCTACAATCTTCCTCTCATATACACAAACTATCTCTCCCCTACAATACTACCCCTTTCCCCACCATTTCATTTCCAAAGTCTTCACCCTCCCACCCCATAGTTTTTCACTATAATCTGCCATGCTTTCACTTCCATAATCTTCCCCTCCCAACCAGATCAGCTTTCATCATATCTCATTCTCAAGCCACAAAACCCCTGGCTCTTCTGTGGATCTTTTCTTATGAAAGGGGTCAGGCCTAACTGTGGTGACAGCAGCAGGTTGTGAAACCTCGCAGGCCAGGAACGGAACCAGCATGTGCACCTCCCCACCTTAACAGCTCTGTAAAGAAGGTAAGGTCTGGCAGTCAGGACATGAGTTTTCACATCTGGTTGCTTTTCCACCACTGTCACATTCAGGTCTTGGTCATCGGATCGACCCCCTACATCATAAGAAACGTTCCAAGGGAAAATGGAAAGTGGAGGAGGAAAGTGGCAGTAATGGCAGCATGGAGGACAAGAGAAGAAGAGAGCTGGAGGGGTGGAAGGGTTTGCTGCCTTGGATGTTCCAGTTGGCAGAATATCAACAATTACATTGGCTGTTAAATGGCCTGAGGGGCGTAGGTCTCTATTAATCAAAACTGGCCAGGTCAGTCAAATTATGGCCAGCTGGCATCCCTAACCACCAGGCATAACACAAAAAACACACCCACGTCTCAAACAGCAGCAACCTTATCTGTGAAAAGGCAGTGCTGAAAATGACACAGAGAGGAAGATTCACTATGTGTTTTTCCCCATTCTGCGTCTATGGGATTAGACCTTGATGAATTAGGCTCCAGCTTATAGAACTCCAACACGGTGCTTCTCAACTTTCTCTTGGAGGCAGACCTAGCTAGTAGGGTTTTCAGGATTACAATGAACATGTATGAAATAACACTGCACATACTGGAGACCCACTGTATACAAATCTCTCTCACGCATATTCATCATAGTAATCCTGAAAACCAGGGCTGGCCCCAGAGTTGGTTCAAGGCGTTGGCACCCTAGGCAAACCTTAAGCCTTTATGTCCCACCATGGCTGTCTGAATCTATTGCTTAGCTTTGAATGCCTTACTCTTTGCCGCCACCCCTCCCCCCTCGGAAGCTGCCATCCTAGGAAACTGCCTGGTTTGCCTAATGCTTTGGCCTCAAGAGGAATGAGTAGCCGTGCCCTCCAACCCTTCCCTTTTCATTCCAGCTACTAGCCTATCTTTCCACCCTGCTAGCTTATTCCACTCCCAACTATCCTGTCCTCCTCAGCCTCCTAACCAGTGCCTTCATCTCTCTGAAGTAGCCCATGAGTCTCCCTTCCAGCTTGCCGGCCATTTATTTATTATTTATTTAACAGGTTTTATATACCGCCTTTAGACCACAGCGGTTTAAAGAGAACAGTAAACAAACTCAAGTGAGTCACAGTTACACAGAACATAACATAACATAACATTATTCCCAACCAGCCACCACATATTGGGAAATACAACAAGCTGTACAGAAAACATGTGCAGACAAAAACTGAACTGGAATACAAAGCAATACCAGAGAAAGAGAAACAAAAATGCATTCCCTCTGACACTGAGCACAAGAGCATGAGAATTGCCTTTGTTATTTCTCTTCTGCACTTTATAATTCTTTCGTTTTTTGCCATTTTATGTGTTATTTTAGAAGCGCAAGGACAAACTATTAGGCCTAGGAATTTTCTTTAATCTGAATTGGAGATAGAGATGGATGTAAACAGAGACAGAACACAAGGAAAGTAAGGAGACGGATGGAGAGAAAGATGATTAGGAACACGGAGAGAAAGAGAGGCAGAGCGAGTGTTTATTTTTGAGCAGTGAACACAAGAGGGGCAGGAGAAGAAGCTGAGGTTCGAAGATTGACTAATTTTAGGTTCCCTTTTTGGCTGACAGGCATTTTATACATTTTCCATTAACACTGGCGTCTCTCTCCTGTACTCAGTGACTGCCGAAGTCCACTGCTCAAGGGCTGATGGCTCTGCTGGCTGTGGCCCAGGGCCAGTGCTTCGCATCCGCACTGCAGGAGGGGCCCAGAGGGCTGGGCTCTGGTCCAGCACAGAGCAGGATTGCGGCTGGAAGCCTAGTGCACGAGGGCTGCCTACATCCGGCAGGGAAATAAGTGCCAATAGAGACAGCTGTGTTCCATCACAGACACTCTACCTTCAGCAACCTGTCTCTGATTTAGGGGAGCTTGCAGCTCATGGCCATGATGGCCATGTTGTGATACTGACACCTAGTGGTCACCAAGGAGAAGCAATGCTGAAGGCAATACTAGCAGCAGAACAAGACCTGAAAAACATGAATACAGCACCAACAAGGGAAAAGCAGATTTTCATCAAAGTCCCATGCCAGCATCATGCTAATGCACATAAAGCATGAATGCAGCACAGTCAGTTCAAGAGTAGACTTGAGGAAAGAGGGGGATTTTTTTTTTTTTTTACAAAGCAGATCATTTTGATGTAGTATAGAGTTAACACCTTTTATTCCAAAAGGACAAGTTAAAAAACATAATAAAACAAATGGTGACCTATGAATAGGACTTAAAAGGGCAGCAGCAGCACAACCAGGACAACTGCATTAATTTTGCTTATATTAATTTTACATTAATATGGCTTTCCTTTCATCTCAAAGGATTTTCGCCCATGTCCCCTTATGGCCTTCGCCCTCTGTCCCCGGTGGTCATCCTCAATCAATGCAACAGTTGAACGAGTAAAGTGATTTTCAGCAACCCAGCAGCACAATAACCCTGTCACTATTGCTAGCAATTGAGCCAAGACTTGCTCGACCAGTTCTGTGCAGTGTGAGAAACGGAAACCTAGAATAAGAAAAGTAAGAGAGACAACCAGCAAAGTCAAGCATGCATAGGAAGGGCTGTAGAGAGAAACAGAGTGAGTCTGGGATTTTCACCCACTTCCTACAGAGACTTGTAGTTACTGTTTCTTATGACCAGATCTATAAATCCCAGAATGCACTAAGAAAAAAATCTGTCCTGGCTTCTTTCTACAGAAATGGGGCCATCTGGTACCGCTTGCAGGAGCTGTCCATGCTTCTTCACTGTGCTCTTTGGAGGTGAAGATATGGATGGCCAGTTTCTTTCTGTTTCCCCTCTATTTTTATCATCATCTTCCTTCCTCCTATCTGGTCCAGGTAGCAACCTCTCTTTAGCTGAGGCACACATCAAGATGCTGAACATGTCACATCTAGGTGCTGCTGTTGAGCGATGGCTGAGACTCCCTCACCATCAGAAGCAGTAGCCCTGGCCTGGCCAGAAGAGTGAGAGGAAAAGCTGAGTTTGGAATCAAAGCCTTTCCTCGCCTATGTTGTCGCAAGGTCCTTTAGGCCACTCCTCTCCTGCCTTGTTGCATATCAGGGGATTAGGGTTCAGGGGACGGTACAGGGAAGAAGGGGCAATACTGCCAAAAGATAGCATCTAAATCTGTTCAGCTGGCAGTGAGAACAGGTGCAAATCTTTTATTTATAATCCTCTCACTTCTGTGCTACTGGTCAGGAGAAACATAAGCTAGTAAGAACTTGAGATGTCTAAAATCTAAACACAGCAAGGATAACCAGAAATAAACTTCAAGGGATGAGATAGAAGTTCTTTGAGATATCCAAAGTCTGAAGACAGCAAGCAATGCGGTGTGTGCCTTCAAGTCAAGGCTGACTCCTGGAGAGGCTCAGCAACTCCTTGTTTTCTTGGCAGTGTGACCGCAAGTAGATTGCCAGGCCTTTCTTCTGAAGCAATGGAGGGGTAAGTGACTTACCCAAGGCCACAAGGAATGCTAGTGGGAATTGAACCCTGGTATTTTGGTTACCAAGCCAGTGCTCTAACCACTAGGCTACTCCTCTGTTCCAAAGACAACATAAACTATAAAAAAAAGAGACCTTAAAGAGGAGAAAGAAGTTCCTTGAAACACCCAAAGCATAAAGACTGCATGAAAAAATAAAGAGAGACCCCAGGGAAGGATCCAATTAAAAAAAAATCTAATTTTGGTATTACATCAGTAACAGCAACACAAACTGTCTCCATTACCTAGTACTTTGTGAAGTAACACAAAACCCTGCCAAAAACACACTCAAAACCAGGGCCATAGCAAGGGCTATGCGAGTGGTACGGCCGCACAGGACACACAGGACGCAAGCACAGAAGGGGGCATTGATATCATCACTGGGCTTCCAAGAAGCTCAAAGAGAGTGTGTTACTGAACATGGCTGGGTGGAAAGCAGCACCAGATTTGTTAGTTGTATAGCGTGTATTTCTAGCTTGGTACAGGTCCTGCTCGACACCTATGTAGCAAACTTGCTGCATCATCAACTCACGGGACTGATGCAGCAACAACCCTACTGATGAAAGGTCAGCACAACAAGCAGACTACTATTACTATTTAGCACTTATTTATTTATTTAGACAGATTTGTATGCCACCTTATCCTTCAATCAAGGTGGTCATGCCATGTCACGTCACAATTGGAGGGTTACATTTAACATTAGGTTACGTATAAACATTTGGACAGTATACTTAACAGCAAACATTTAGACAGTACACTTAACAGTATTTAGATAGTACAATTGAGGGTTAACATTTATATAGCACCACGCATGCAGCGCTGTACAGGCATACATACAAGAGACAGTCCCTGCTCGCCAGAGTCATGCTCGTCCGAGCTTACAATCTAGTTGAGACAATATAGAGCATTAGTCAATTCGGTGCAAAGCACAATATGGTCTTTACAATTCGGTCATGAAAATTGACGGGAGTCAGGTTGAGATAAAGGATATAAGTCAGGATCTGAAAGCAAATTGGAGTTGTGATCAGAGTTGGAAAGATGGAGGAGATAAGACAGTAACACCTCCACTGTGTAAGAAAAAGGGTCTAGCACCTTCCCTGCACACCATATGCTTAGGCATGGCAGGTTGAGTCTTTACGGGAAGCGAGAAGCACATTTTCCACCTCAGCAGGAAGGTGAAGATATGCCAGAACTACCCACTCAGCATCCACGCTGTGAAGGTCAGTTAGCAGACTTTGGGGTGGTGAAGACACCTGCCATCTTGGGAGACCAGGTCTGGAACATAGCCCAATCTGAAGAGCTGCCTCCGAGAGAAGCACAGCAGGAAAGGAAACCATGGTTGCCTGGGCCAATGCGGGGAAATGAGAATCATAGTAGCCCTGTCTGCCCGAAGCTTGTACATGGTTTTGGCTACCAGTGGGATTGGTGGATATGCATAGAGCAGACCCCACTGCAGTTCAGCAGGAAGGCATCAGCAGCTATCCGGACAGGTGCACGGAATCCTGGAGCAGAACTGCAGCACCTAAGCATTGGTCGAGACGCAATGAGGTCTATAGTCGGTGTGCTCCACATCTAGAAATGGGCTACCCATGCATTGAGGGCCCACTCGTGTGACTGAAGGACACATCTGAGACAGTCCACCAACACATTGAGTTCCCTGGGCAGATACACTGCCCAGAGGATCATGTCTTGGGAGACAGCGAATTTTCAGAGATGCCTCGTCTCTCAACAGAGAAGGTAGGAACGCATGCTGCCCTATTTGTTGACGTAGAACATCGCCACCTGAGGGCATTCAAAATGGCACGGAGCTCCAAGAAGTTGATTTGGTGCATTCTCTCCCGAGCTGTCCATAGATCCTGAGTGTGCAGGCTGCTGAAATGGGCTCCCTAGCCCATCTTGGAGGCATCCGTAGTCAGAATGTGGTGATGCAGCGGTGTCTGAAAGGGAAGGTCCGAGAGCAGGTTCTGTGGTTGTAGCCACCAGGACAGAGACTCCTTGAGCGGTGAAGTGACCAACACCATGTCCCCTAGACGACCCGGGCCTGTTGTCACTGTGTGCAAAGGGTCCATTGTGCTTATCTCATCCGTAGCCAGGCAAGAGGAGTGACATGGACTTTGAAAGCCATGTGGCAGAGGACGCGGAGCATCAGCTGCGCCGTTGTGGTTGAGCTTTGTTGCAGCTCGCCGGAGAATGCAACCAGTTGCTGTGCTTGATCCACAAGTAGGTAGGCCAGAGCTAGGATAGTATCGAGCAGGGCCCCAATGAACTCTAAGCATTGGGAGGGGGGCAGGTGAGACTTTGGATAGTTGATCACAAAGCTGAGATGCTCCAGCACTTGAATAGTGAGCCTCGGGGCTCGCTGGGCCATGTTTGGTGTTACACCCCTTATCAACCAGTCATCCAGATAGGGGAAGACAAATGCCCCCAGAGTCCAAAGGAAGGTGGCAGTGACCGCCAGATACTTTGTGAAGATCCTTGGGGCGGAGGCAAGACCGAAAGGCAGCACCCAGTAACATAGTAACATAGTAAATGACGGCAGATAAAGACCAGTATGGGCTATCTAGTCTGCCCAGTACGGTGTCAAGAGTAGGTACACCTGCAGCTCTGTGCAGGCCCCCCTTCCCCATGTCTTTGTTTAGGGGTGATCCCACCACTCCATATAGGACACCCCTATTTGTTAAGGAATTAGATGGTTCACATTATTTTGATATTTTCTTGTTGCTGTAAAGGGATCCCCTGTGTCTGTCCCATGCCCTTTTGAACTCCGTCACCGTGTTTGCCCCCATCACTTCCATCGGGAGCGCATTCCAAGCATCCACCACCCTTTCAGTGAAAAAGTATTTCCTGACATTGTCTTTCAATTTACCACCTTGTAGCTTCATGTTATGCCCTCTAATTTTGTAGCTTGTCCGTCTTTGGAAGAGGTTTGTTTGTTCATTATTTCTCTTTAAGTATTTAAAGGTCTGAAATCATATCTCCCCTGTCCCTCCTCTCCTCCAAAGTGTACATGTTTAGGTCTTCAAGTCTCTTCTCATAAGGCTTCTGATGCAGGCTCCAAATCATTTTGGTCGCCTTCCTCTGAATAGTTTCCAGTCTTTTTACATCCTTTGCAAGATATGGTCTCCAAAACTGAACACAGTATTTCAAGTGAGGCCTCACCAGCGACTTGTACAGTGGCATAAGTACCTCTTCCTTTCTGCTGGTAATTCCTCTTTGTATGCAGCCCAACATCTTCCTGGCTTTTGCCACCGCCTTGTCGCACTGTTTTGCCACCTTGAGATCTTCAGAAATAATCACTCCAAGGTCTTTCTCCTGATCCGTACACACCAATCTCTCGCCCCCTATCGCGTACATTTCCCTTGGATTTCATCTTCCCAAGTGCATGACTCTGCACTTCGCATTAAATCTTAATTGACAAGCATTAGACCATTCTTCCAGCTTTTGTAGATCATTCCTCATGTTAACCACTCCCTCGGGGGAGTCCACTCTGTTGCAAATTTTTGTGTCACCTGCAGTCCTTCAGCAATATCACTCACAAATACATTGAACAGTGCCGGGCCCAGGACCGACCCCTGGGGCACCCCGCTAATCACCTTCATTTCATCCGAGTGAGCTCCTGGTACCATCACCTTCTGTCTGTCAGTCAACCAATTTCTGATCCAATTTACCATCTTGGGATCTATCCCCAAACTACTGAGTTTATTGATAATTTAATTTTAATTTAATTAACAGATTATTTATATACCGCTCCTTCCATTGATCAGGTGCGGTTTCCATATAACAACAATAAACAGTGTGGTCTGTTTTTACATATAACATTTGTAGCTAGTTAAATACAGTTAACAATTAATAATTAACAATTAACAATTAGTAAACTATGTACAGTTGAACATAATTAAACTATATACATTGTTTTGTTTTTCATTTACTTATTCGCTTTGTTTTAGGGTGTATCACTTCATTCTTTTGATGAGTTGTGTATTACTCGGGGTGGGATTATCCTTTATCCAGTTGGGGGGTGTGTGGTGTGCTGGTCAGAGATCCATAATGCTTTGTGAATAAGTGTGTTTTGAGTTTTTTTCTGAACTCCATTATGTCGGGTAATTGTCTTAGTTCTATTGGGATTGTGTTCCACAAGATAGGTGCTGCATGGGAGAAGGCTTTTTTGTTAGTGGATTTATTGGCCCTAATGAATTCTTTTGGAGTGGTTAGTTTATTAAGCTGGTCTCTCCTTTGTAGATTGTGTGTAGGTTCTATTTTGATAAGGTTATTTATGGGCAGGGGTGCTGTTTTTGTTATGGCTTTGTAGGTGGTTAATATAGTTTTATATTCTATGCGGCTTTGAATCGGGAGCCAGTGTAGATATTCTAAGATTGGGGTTATATGTTGGAAAGGTGGGGCTTTCGTTATGGTCCTTGCTGCTGCGTTTTGTGCTAATTGAAGTTTTTTTATGGCTTCCTTGCTTACGCCAAGTAAGGTTAGGTTTGCGAAGTCGAAATGTGGGGTTATGATTGCTTGTATGACGCGTTGGAAGTCCTGTAAGTGCATTAGTGGGCGGAGTTGCTTTAATATTTTTAGTTTAAAGTAAACTTTTTTTGCTATGTTTCTTACATGTGTGTCCATGCTGAGATGTTTATCCAGTATCACACCTAAATAGCGTATTTCAGTTTTCAGTATGATTATTATTTTGCAATGTTATATGCGAGGGGGGAATAAATGTTGTGCATTTAGTTACTATTAGGGCTTCTGTTTTTGAGTGATTGATGTGCAGATTGTTTTCATTTAGCCAGGTGTTGATTTCAGTGAGGCAGTCGTTAATGAGTTGTGTAGGGATATTTGGGATTTTGAATGGGACATACATCATTATGTCGTCCGCATATAGGTGATAGAGGACATTGAATTTTTTAAATATTGTACAGATGTGTTTTAGGTATATGTTAAAAAGCAACGCTGATAGAGCTGAGCCTTGTGGGAGGCCTAGTTCTTGTTTGTATGTTTTTGATGAGAGATTACCGATTTGTACCGTTTGTGATCGTTCTGTTAGATAAGAAGTAAACCACTTTAGGACAGTGGATTTAATACCTATTTGTTTAAGTTTATTGATCATTATTGAGTGGTGAACACTGTCGAAGGCTGCAGACACGTCTATGAATATGAGTAAGAATGCTTGTTTAGGTTTGTCTATTCCTCTCACAAGTGTATTGATTAGCACTGTTAGTAGTGATTCTACTCCGTGTCTGGGGCGAAACCCATATTGCTGGTCGTCAAGTGGGGCTGAGCTATCAATGAATTCTTGTGTTTGAATTTGTACAGTTTTTTTCGATTAATTTGGCCATGAATGGAATACTCGATATGGGTCTGTAAGAATTAGGTGATGATTTGTCAAGGGTAGTATTTTTTAGAATTGGGCGGATCTGTGCGTGTTTTAGAGTAGCGGGTAGGTATCCACTTTTTAGGGAGAGGTTTATTATTGGGAGGATGAACTGAGAGAGTACAGGTAGGGAGTTCTTTATCCAGGTTACTGGACAGGGGTCAAGTAGAGATGTAGTAGTATTAATGTTTGTGATGATGGATTTGAGTTCAACTTTGGTTAAGGGTTGAAATACAGACCATTCATCTGTGTTAAGTATTTGTGAAGTGTCTACTGGCTTAGGTGGTATGGGATGGTACTTTGTCTTGTTCATGTAGTAATTTGCCAGTGTTTGTGGGGTAATGTCTGTGATTTCATTACTGGAGTTGTGATTATTATTAGTCAGCTTTTGGACAATTGAGAAAAGTTCTCTAGGTCTATTTATTGCGTTGTTTAAGATAGAGGCGTGGTAGTTTTTCTTGGCATTGTTTATTGCGTCTTTATATTTGTTGAGTTGCGTGAGGTATGAGTCTTTTGTAATTGTGTTTTTATTTTTCCGCCATTTATATTCGGCTTTTCTTAAGTTCTTTTTCATTAGCTTTAAATCTTTATTGTACCAGGGGGTTTGATCTTTTTTAGGGTGTGTGTTTTTCTTAGTTATTTGTTTATTAGCTGCAGCATTTTTGATGGTTTTGTGCCAGTTCGTTACTGCTGCATCTAGGTTTATTGGTGATGTAGATAAATTAGGGATTATTATGTCGAGGAATTCTTCTTCATTGTATTTTTTAAATCTTGATGTATGTGCATTAGTTGTTGTTCGTTTAACTGATGTGTTTATTGTGATCTTAAAGTTGATAAGGTAGTGATCTGACCATGGGGTCCGTGTGCAATTGAGGGATGTTGGGTTATAGAGTTGGTAGAGTTCGTTTGGTAGGAATACCATGTCAAGGATACCACCTTTTTCATGTGTGCTAGTGTTTATTATTTGGTGAAAATCCATGTCTATTGTTGATTCCATAAAGAGGGAGGCATATGATGCTGGTAGTGATGGGGTGTTGAAGTCTCCAAGCATAATAATTGGATTTTGTTCAGTGGAGGAACTTAAAAAGTCAATTAGTGGGTCTAGTTTTTCTGATTGTTTGTCTGGGGGCCTGTAAATTAGGCAGATTGTTATGTTGCCAATTTTCACAATAAGGGTATCTATGTTGGTGTGTAGGTTCGATGTTAGTTTTTTGGCTTTTAGTTCTTTTTTGACATTATTAGTACTCCACCACCTTTTTTGTGAGTTCTATGTGTGTAGAATGTGTCGTAGTTATTGTTGCTTAGTTGATTTAGGTAAACGTTGTCTGTGTCTGATAGCCATGTCTCGGTTATACATAGTATATCTGGTTTTTGGTTGTCTAGAATGTCTGTGAATATAGGTAGCTTATTTTTCATTGACCTGGCATTGATTAATATTGTTGATAATGATTCTAAGTTTTTACATATCATAGTGTTTGTTGACTGAGGGGATGAGGAGTATTTTATGTGTATTAATCTATGGTTTTTTGTTTTGGGATGATGTTCTATGTGTGGGTGCCATGATTGGGGGTTGTTTTGTGCAAAGCTGTTTATGATAGGGATATTTTTCACATTATTGTTGTGTAGGCTCTGAGCAATAGTTATTAGTATCGCTAGTGTGATACTAATTAGTATTATTTTACATTTGTCAGAGTTGATTAGTTGCATTTTGGGTGATATGTTATACCGGTGCTAGTTAAAATTAATATTAATGTGGGTGCAATTGCTGTTATAGGTACTGGTAACAGTAAGAGGTTGCTATCAATGTGAATGTATATACAGTTTTGGATTACTGACAACAGTACTATATTACTAGCAATGTTATATGCAGATATCGTTGAAAATACTGACAACAGTACTATATTACTAGCAATGTTATATGCAGGTATCGTTGAAAATACTGACAACAGTACTATATTACTAGCAATGTTATATGCAGATATCGTTGAAAATACTGACAACAGTACTATATTACTAGCAATGTTATATGCAGGTATCGTTGAAAATACTGACAACAGTACTATATTACTAGCAATGTTATATGCAGGTACAGTTTTAAACTATTAACATTATAGGTTACGTTTTTTAATTTCAATGCAGGTACTGATGAGATAGTGCACACAGTGATAGGAGATTTTGTTATGACCCCTCAAAGTTAATTTGCACTTTTAAACCAGTAGTGTAAAAGTTTTTGTTTGTATTTGTTTATACTTGCTGCGATTTGAAGGTCTGCTGTATAGGAGATGTATGCAAACTCAACCCTGGGGGAGCTCTGCTGTGATAAGCCTCCTACGAGGAACAGTATCAAAGGCTTTGCTGAAATCCAGGTAGATAACATCCATCGCATGCCCCTGATCCAGTTCCCTGGTCACCCAGTCAAAGAACTCAAACAGATTTGTTTGGCAAGATCGTCCTTCGGTAAAACCATGTTGCCTCGGATCTTGCAACCTGTTGGCTTTGAGAAAGTTCACAATTCGCTCTTTCAGGAGCGCCTCCATTACTTTTCCCGCCACTGAGGTAAGGCTCACAGGCCTGTAGTTTGACACTTCTTCCCTGTCACCACTTTTGTGTAGAGGTATGACATCAGCCATTCTCCAGTCCTGAGGAACCTCTCCTGTTTCCAAGGATCTGTTGAAAACATCCTTTAACGGCCCTGCAAGAACCTCTCTGAGCTCTTTCAGTATCCTGGGATGTATCTCATCCGGTCCCATGACCTTGTCCACTTTCAGTTTTGCAAGTTGTTCTAACACATCATCTTCTGTGAATGGTGTGTTATCTACTTCATTTCCACTGTTATATCTGGGAGTCACAGGTGGTCCTTCTCCAGGACTTTCCTTAGTAAAAACAGAGCAGAAGTATTCGTTTAGCAATTTCGCTTTTTCAATGTCACTTTCCACGAGTGCGTTCCCAGCACTTCTGAGTCCTGCAAGTCCACCTCTTATCTTCTTCCTTTCCCCAATATACCTGAAGAAAGTTTTGTTGCCACACTTCCCATCTTTAGCCATCTTTTCCTCTGCCTTTGATTTTGCTATCCTTATTTCTCTCTTTGTCTCTTTGAGTTTGATCCTTTATTCATTTCTGTGTTCCTCTGTTTGCAAGCTTTTCAATTTTGCGAAAGCTGTGTTTTTTGCCTTTATTTGAGCAGCCACTTCTTTGGAAAACCGAATAGGTTTTCTTCTCCTCTTGTTTTTGTTTACTGGTAGTGCTTTCCGCTGAGCATGAAGCAGAGGTACTGATGATGAAGGGGGTGAATGGGAATAAGAGTATAAGCATTCTTTAGATCCAGGGAACATAGCCAGTCCTCCTATTTAGGACAATGTTCCCAGAGAGATCATCCTGAACTTTTCCTGTACGAGAAACTGTCTGAGGTTCCATAGATCCACAATGAGCTGGAAGCCTCACATCTTTTTGGGCACAAGGAACTAGCGGGAGTAGAACCCCCTCCTGGCCTGTGAGGATGGAATGAGTTTGATGGAAAAAGGTGAATAGTGGAGTACCCCAGGGATCTGTGCTGGGTATGCTGCTTTCTGACATGGAGTGGAGGAGTAGCCTAGTGGTTGGGGCAAGGTACTTCAGGCCGGAAGGTCGGGGGTTCAAATCCCACTAGAGGACAGCAACCTTGGGCCGGAAGGACTGGGGTTTCTAGTCCCACAGGTGCTCCTTGTGGTCTTGGGCAAGCCACTTAACCCTCCATAGCCCATGTTCCCTGTAAAATAGTTATCTCCAAGTTATAATACCCTGTTCAATGTAATTTCAGTTTGTTCAATGTAAACCGCACTGATGCAGAATAGCGCGGTATATAAGAGAATGTAAATAAATAAATAAATAAATAAATATTCATAAATGACCTGGAAAAGGGAATAACGAATGAGGTTATCAAATTTGCAGATGACACAAAACTATTTAAAGTTGTTAAAACCCAACCCGCCCCCGAGATAAGGCCCTCAGTTCACTTTTTTCAGACCTTGACCTCTACCAACACGTGCACTGCCCTACACATTCTTCTAGCTCCACACTAGATCTTATTCTTACGTTTTCTTCTTCCCCTTACATACCCTCTGCCATCTCTCCTGTCTCTTTTCCCTGGTCAGACCATCACTGTTTGTTCTTCTCCTTCTCTCTCCCCCCTGCCCAAACCCTTGCTTCAACTACCCCAGCCCCACCTAAGGTTTTTAGGCGTCGTCTCACTCCCCTTATCTTGCAGTCATTCCCTCCCGCAGACTCTCTCTTTTCTGTTGAGTTCTTTTTGCTCCCTGTCGACCATCAAGCTGCTTCCTGGTCTTCTGTTCTTTCCAGTACTCTTGATACACTTGCTCCCCTCCGCCCCGTCCCTCCTCCCACCACCCCTGGTACCACCCCGGCCTTTATCTTCAGCGCACACATCTTCGGCGTGCTGAGCACTACTGGCGTCGGCATCCTTCCCCTGCCTCCCTGATTTCTTTTCGCTCTGCTCACCGTTCATATCGCACCATGATCATTGCAGCAAAGAAGACCTATTTTTCTGACCTTATCACTGCTTCTTCTAACTCTTCTCGCTGCCTGTATCGGGTCTTTCACTCCTTGTCCTCCCTGTCAACCTGTCCCTTCTCATCAGCACTCCCTTCCACTGCCCCTAGCCCAACAACTCTTGCCTCCTTCTTTGTTCACAAAATTCAGTCTCTTCGTTCCTCTTTTTCCCTGTGCCCTCCTCCCCTTTCCCCTCCTCTTTCACCTTCTTCTTCCTCCTCCATTCCTTCCCCCCCTCCCTCTCATGCTCTCCCTCATACCTGGTGCTCTTTTAGTCTTGTTTCTTCTGCCGAACTTTTTCAGGTGATCTCCTCCTCTCATACAACTACTTGTCCCCTTGATCCTCTCCCATCCTCGTGGCTCCTTGATCCTTCACTTCACCTCCTTCCGTATATCCTTGGTATAATCAATACTAGCCTCTCCTCCGGTAGTTTTCCCCACTCTTGTAAACAAGCCATAGTCCGCCCTCTTTTGAAAAACCCTCTCTTGACCCTAGCTTACCTGCCAACTGGCGTCCAGTTTCAAATCTCCCTTTCCTTTCTAAAGTCTTAGAGAAATTAGTCTTCACACAACTTTCACAACATCTTGACTCTACTCTTTATCTTCACCCCCGTCAATCCGGCTTTAGACCTGGCCATAGCACTGAAACTGTTCTCCTTGCACTTCTTAGTGATCTTCACCGTTCTCACGATCGTGGTGACTTGTCTATCGCTGTTTCTTTAGATCTCTCCGCTGCTTTTGACGTTATTGATCATCGCACCCTTCTCACACGTCTGTCTGACTCTGGTATTCGCGGCACTGTATTGCATTGGTTTCATTCTTTTCTCTCCCACCGTTCTTTCTCTGTTCACTCTGGTTCTTCCACTTCGGTTCCCTCTCCTTTGCACTGTGGTGTTCCACAGGGTTCCATTCTTGCTCCCTTACTCTTCAACATTTTTCTTGCTCCCTTAGCCCTCCTCATTCAGCAATCCGGTGTTTCTTTCTATTTTTACGCAGACGATATCCTTCTTGTTCATCATACCAGTTCCCTTTCCCCTGATCTTTCTGCCCTTAACACCTGTCTATCCTCTATTGCCTCCTGGTTCTCTGAAAATTTCCTCTGTGTTAACCCTTCTAAATCCTCTGCCATCTGGTTTTCTTTCTCTTCTTCCCCGCCTAGTCTAAACCCCGTGATGTCTTCCCTTCCCATTCCTGTTGTCTCTACCCTCCGCTATCTGGGTGTTACCTTGGATTCCTCTCTCTCTTTTCATCCTCACATTTCCTCCCTTGTCCGTACCTGTCACTTTCATTTGCGCCGTATTCGCTCTCTTCGTCCTTTTCTTTCCCCCCAATCCCTCACCACTGTGGATCTCTCTCTTTGTAACTTCCCGCTTAGACTACTGCAATTCCATCTTATCTGGCCTCCCTTCCTGTCAACTCCGTCGTCTTCAGCTTCTTCAGAATACTGCTGCTCGCCTTCTCACCTCTTCTTCCCCCTTTGATCATATTCCGTACAAATTGTATATAACCATGTATAGCCTGTACACCTTGGCAACTAATTCTGTACAAATTGTATATATGCCCCCCCCCCAATCTACTGAAATCAAATGTATACCTTGATCTGTGTGCTTTAATCAAATGTGTATCGTATCCAAATGCTTGTCCCGTGTTACGTAATCATTGACTAATCAAAATGTAAAACTGAAATCTCAATGTACCGTACAATACATTATGATTCTGTAAAGTAAACCGCTGCTGATCGTAGGAAGCAGCGGTATACAAGTGTTTACTAAATAAATAAATAAATATTACCCCCTGCCTCTTCTCCCTTCACTGGCTTCCCATCAAATTCAGACTCATTTACAAGTATATCATTATCACTCATAGGGTTCTTCATTCCAGCACCCCTCGGTATCTCTCTGACCTTATCTTCCACCAGCCCGCTCCCCGTCTTCTTCGCTCATCTCATACCAATCGTCTATTCCTTCCTTCTCCATCCCAGGCCCACCTTGAACTTACCCATCACTCTGCCTTCTTTTTCCTGGCCCCTGCCCTCTGGAATTCCCTCCCTCACACCCTTCGTATTGAACCCTCCTTCCCCCATTTCAAAACTCTCCTCAAGACTCATCTTTTCTCTCAAGCGTACAACCTACAGGTCTCCCCCTGATATGCAGTCAACATACCTATTCATGCCCCTCACGTTACATTTAACTACCACTCAACTTTTGTCTCCCACATTACACTCAACTCCCACCCCCTGTCCTCTTTCCCTCCCCACGTTCCTGTGTTTAGTTCGTTAGACTCTATTCTATTTTTCTCTCTTTTTCTCTCCTATTCTTTCCTATTATCCAATGGCGTTCCTTTCTCTCTTTGCTTTTCCGTAGCTGCCTTTTATTGTACACTGCCCTGATACTTCGGTCTTGGGCGGTATATCAAGCCTAAATAAATGAAAATGAAAATGAAATGATAAATTGGAAGACTGGGCATCTAATTGGCAGATGAAATTTAATGTGGACAAGTGCAAAGTTATGCACCTAGGAAATAACAACCCAAACTATGGTTACACGATGCAAGGTTCCACATTGGAAACCACCACCCGTAAAAATATTTAGGCGTCATCGTGGATAACATGTTAAAACCCCCCGCCCAGTGTGCAGCGGCGGCCAAGAGAGCAAATAGAATGCTAGGTATCATAAGGAAAGGAATGGAAAATAAAACAAAGGATATTATAATACCTCTGTATCGTTACATGGTGCGACCGCACCTTGAATATTGTGTGCAATTCTGGTCGCCGTATTAAAAGGTACAGAGAAGAGCCACCAAAATGGTAAAGGGGATGGAAGGATACTCCTATGAAGAGAGGCTAAAAAGGTTAGGGCTCTTCAACCTGGAAAAGAGACGGCTGAGGGGAGATATGATAGAGGTCTATAAATTAATGAATGGAATGGAATGGGTAAACGTGGATCGATTGTTTACATCATCAGAATATAAAAAGACTAGGGAACATGCAATGAAGTTATAGGGTAACCTATTTTAGACTAATAAGAGAAAATATTTTTTCACTCAACGTGTTATCAAACTCTGAAATTTGTTACCGGAGGATGTAGTAAA
Source organism: Ichthyophis bannanicus (assembly GCA_033557465.1). NCBI lineage: Eukaryota > Metazoa > Chordata > Amphibia > Gymnophiona > Ichthyophiidae > Ichthyophis > Ichthyophis bannanicus. The sequence continues at coordinate 81,070,379 of CM066048.1, forward strand.
AGTTGTTAGTGTAGCTGGGTTTAAAAAAGGTTTGCACAAGTTCTTGGAGGAAAGGTCCATAAACCATTATTAAAAGGGACCCGGGATATCACTGCTTGACCCGATACAAGCATTGAGGAACCTGTGTCTTTTGGGGAAACTGCTAGGTACTTATGACCTAGATTGGCCATTGTTGGAAACAGGATACTGGGATTGATGGACCTTGGTCTGACCCAGTAAGGAATATCTTATGTTCTTATGGCTAAATCAGCCAGAAGGGACCAAATCTCCACCTGGAGGAGCTCTTGGTGGTGAGGATCGAGGGCATACTCCCCCAGGAAGAACAGGAGAAGAAGCTGATAGAAATGCAACCTGTAACCGTCCTGGACAATCTTGTTACAGTTTGCCACCGGTGAGCATAGTGGATCAAGTGGTCTCCTAGTTGTGATGGAATTGTACTGGGAATGGGCCATCAGGCCATGTTCCTCAAGGAGGAGTCAAAAATCCCCACCGAGCTGTGGCTGCAGCACAGGCTTGGGTTTGTTGGCATTGCTGATGTTGTCCCTGCTGAGGGCCCTGGTAGTGGTGATAGGCAGGGTAACCCCCGTAATACTTTCTCTTCTTGGGGTAAGAAGCCTTCTTTTGTGAGGGGTCTACCAGGGAGCTGCAGTTCTCTCCAGTTCCCCAGCCTTATCCTCCATGAGCTTGCCAAAGAGGTTTCTCCCCTCTGCAGGGGATATCGGCAAACTTATCCTACACCCTCTGCTCAAGATCTGAGGGTTGGAGCCAGGCCTTTATGCTGACAGTAGCCACCTTATGCCGACAGTAGTCAATTTAAAAGTATTGTAGGCTGCCCTGCTCACATACCTCGAGCACTCCCTGACCTTGGAGACGAGGCCGCAAAAGAGGTCCAGTTGCTCCCCTGAAAACATGGCTGATGAATCCGCCAAGCTCCCCATAAGGTCCTTAAGATACATCCCCATGTAGAACTGGTAAGCGAGGATGCGGCTCACCAGCATAGAGCCCTGGTAATATTTTCTACTGACCCCATCTAGGGTCTGGGCCTCCCTATCTGGAGGGACCGAGGAGTGTGTCTTGGAGCGTTTCATTCTCCTCATGGCAGATTCCACAACCATGGAGTTGTGCGGGAGCTGCGGTTTCTTGAAACCCAGGCTCTTATGGATCTGATATATCAAGTCCAACTAGCGGCTAACAGGAGCCACCGTGAGGGGAGTCTTTCAAATACAGAACAGCAACCTCTCCAGGATCTGGTGTACTGGAACCGTGATTGCCTCTTTGAGAGGAGAATACTGGAGGATCTCGTTCCTCTGCCCTCAGCTTCCTCTCTGCCTCCAGAGTGAAGGATAAGGCCTTCGCCAATTCCCAGACGAATTTGTGGAAGGAAATGTCCTTGGGGTGGGGCCTTACAGCATTCATAAGGCAGCGAAGGATCCGATGATATATCCCTATGACGCTCCGACACCTAGGACTTGTCCTCCGTCTCCCATTCATCGGAATCAGTGAGGAAGTCGAAATACTGCTGGGATTCCTCCCGACACATGGACATTCTGGAGGAGAAGTTGGGGTCTGAGGCCCTCTGAGCATGATTCCGATCACTTGGTGGAATCCTCTCTCATGGTAGGGAGAGCAGGAGTCTCTAGGATAGACTGTATCTCCATCGGCGGGGCCACCACAGCACTGGCGGCTTTCGATGCCGGTTTCCACGTCAGGGACTTCACTATGGTAATCACATTGAGAAACTGCTGATGGCTCTCCAGGGCCTTGGGTGGCAACTCCTCACGCCAGGGCAACTTTGATGGCTGCTCCCGGCCCTCACCCTGAGTCTTGTCGAGGAGGGCTCCAATGCAGATGACCATGGGCTTACCCTCTGCTCCTGCTAGGGACGACGTTCGTCAAAGGAAAGCCTCCGGTCCAGACTACTACTGCCCCTCTGCTCCAAATGAGCTTAGTCCACACAGTGGGCCACAGCTTCGGTGGAGAATTTCTAGGGTGAAGATGCCGCGCCGATGTCACTGACTCAGAGGACCGAAACTGAAATTCCCGCTGTTTCTCTTGATTCTTTAGCACTTTTTTTTTTAATATTTATTTTTATTGTTTGAAACAAACATCATGAAACTTACATGTTGACACCAACGTTTCCAAATGCCATAATTCCAAACTTTCTTTTATACACGTTAATACAAGAAATCCCCCCTTCTCCCCCTCTTCCCCTCCCCCTCCCTTAAGGCATTTCAACTTTTGAGGTACTCCAATAAAGAGAACCATAATTTGTTAAATTTCTCCAGTTTCTGACGTCACAATGCTGTTAACTGTTCTATCAAAACAATTCTTCGCAAACGACTCACACACTGATCCAATCCCGGGAGCTGAATTTGCTCCCACGCCCGAGCTATTTTACTGCGGGCTGCCTGGATACAGGCCCGTATGGGCCGTTCGTTCTTCCTAGGGCTCTCATCAGGCCAAATTCCCAACAAGCAAAACCCCAAGTCCAGTCCCATTCCCTCTCCAAAGATCTCAGATATCCGCTTCCCCACCTCCCTCCAATATATAGCAACCAAGGGTCACCCCCACCACACATGCAAAAACGTCCCCTCTTCCCCACACTGCCTCCAACAGCGATCAGACACCCCTGGGAACATCTTATGCAACCTAACTGGGGTGTAATACCACCGGTAGAGTAACTTATAGGATGTCTCCCTTACCGCCACCGACAAAGCCTGCCGGCCAGTATGTACGTGCACCCTCCTCCATTCCTTATCGTCCAACTCTCTTCCCACTCCTTCTGATGAGGGAAACCCTTTAGCACTTTTTAAGTCATCTGCAGGTATAGTGTGCAAGTAGCGGGCTCGTGGTCAGGCCCGAGGCACTGGATGCTCCAGGTGTGGCGATCCGTTACAGAGATGGTGCGGGCACACCTGGTGCACGTCTTGAACCCACTAACCAGTTTGCTTATATTGGGGACGATGGCTTCTGCCAAATCAAAGGAGCCAATGTCCTAACCGACCAGGGGGGCGTGAGAGAAAAGACCTGTGCGCCGATAAAACAAAAAAGAAAGAAACCCCGAGAAAAATGTGGCACTGAGGATCTGACGTTCCTGTGAATGGGCAGAAAGAAGTAAAAAAAACAAAAAAAACCACACGACCGAAAAGAGGAAGTGACAGGCAAAAAATGCAAACCGCAAGGGTACTTTAGCTTTCTGAGATCAGACAGATTTCTGAAGTACTCTGCGGAAAAAAGAAGACTTAGGTAAGATGGCTTCTTCAGGCAGAAAGACAGGCACACATGTGTGGTGAACCTCTCAACAGATTCCTATAGAAGCTGGAGATCGTTCCCATACAGGCTCCGTTGGTGACGTCACCCATATGTAAGGACTTGCTTCCAGTTTGTTCCCGGAGAATAGAGTACGTATGTATTTGATGTCACCATTACAAACATGGGCCATGTGTATTCCAGACTGTGTGAGGTCCCTTCTCATCAATGGCCTAACTGCTCTCAATGTAGCTGGAAATGCTCAGGACTAGCAGTTTTAGAGAAGAAAGGCTGAGAGTGTGCATGATATGCAGAGGCAGTGTATGGCCGAGGATGGTTACACAGGGAGCCGCCTGGCACTCATGACCTCATGCCCTTGTTCGATTCATCCTTCCTTCTGCTGTTCTCCTGTCAGCCTGTACCAGACTCTTCTTTGTCAGCTCCAGACTGGCTCCTCCTGGTTTTTTTCTTACTTTTTGAAAATAACACTAATATACAACATGAGTCTTTCTAAACATTTTCAACATGTACAAACTCCCGAGATCTCCCCTCCCCTCCCATGCCTCCACAATCACTCCCCCCCCCCCAATCCATCTACCCATCCCTCTACTCTCCTACCCATATGTATGCTTGCACTCATTGGACATATCGGGCTGCCGCTGAACCTAAGTCCTGGATATTCAATGCCAGGACCATATCTGGCCACTAGCCTTGAGTATCTGGGTCAGCTGGACAGAGCAGAAGATAACTGGCAGCAGTAACATTCAGCTGCTGCCCAGTTTAGCAAACGTTAGGGCAGCCTTTACTGTGCTTAACTTTTGCCACCGAGGATTAAGCAGGCAGCAGCTGAATATTGCTGTTGCCCGGTTATCCCTGGATACTGCCCTCCGCTCTGCCCCTAGAATATCCCGATGTTAGCCAGCTTAGAGCATCAGGACGCCTAGCATTTGTGCTGCTGAATATCCCAGTCAGCATGATTAACATGGTTAGCATTAATTGCTTTAAATATCTGGCTCACAGTTCGTCAACTCCCCGAAAGTCCTATGTAGTCCCATGCTTTAACCCTGTCAATTTACCCAAAAGGTAATTTATTTATTTATTTATCAGCATTTATATCCCGCTTTTCACCGGGTCAAAGCGGTTGGGGGATACATTTAACACGAGGGGATATGAGACACATACGCTAATACTTACAGGGAACATGGGCAATGGAGGGTTAAGTGGCTTGCCCAAGACCACAAGGAGCACCTGTGGGACTAGAAACCCCAGTCCTTCCGGCCCAAGGTTGCTGTCCTCTAGTGGGATTTGAACCACCGACCTTCCGGCCTGTAGTACCTTGCCCCAACCACTAGGCCACTCCTCCTTCTCTCAATCAAACCCTCTCTCAATCAAACCCACAGCCGAGACTATTCTGGCATATGCTCATAGTCTATGGTTTATGATATACCGCCTTTCCTTGTTATAGCAAAGTGATTTACAGTAAAATTGGGTATGAGATGTACTTTTCATGACAGAAAAATAAGATAAATCTAGTAGGGGACTGAAAGATAGAAAGATTACTAGACTAGATAAAGATTTAGAAGAAACAAAGTAGAGGCATCTTTGGTTGTTACTGTGCCTTTAATCTGATTCCTGAGCTTGTACCTAAGCAGGGTATATGCTTCCACCGCACTGCTACTATACAATGTTTAAGCAATGCCACTTTTTCTTAGAGACATCCAGTGGTCTACAGTGCAACAAAAACATCTTAGGGTCATGTGGCAGGGCCTCCGCTACTATTTATTCCATAAACAGGCTACATTCCTCCCAATAATTTAGGGATCAAGGGCAGGTCCACCACATGTGGAAAAAAGCCCCATACGTTTGCCAACATCTATCCAACACTGACAGAAAAATCTGATGCAACTTCTCCGGGGTTTAATGCTACTGGTAGAGTAAATTATACCCAACATCTATGAAAGCCGCTGAGATGGAGAGCTTAGCAATCCCAATCCTGTTCCCACTGAGCTAAACGTCGTAACTTTTTCACTCCCAATTCATCCTTAGCTATATATATTTTAAAAATGAGATCCCTATTACCCACGGAGCCTTGGCAAAGGACCTTAAAGAAAGTCAAGTCCTTCTCCAGATCCTTCTTCATCTCTCCTGAAGTAAGATAATGTCTAATGTGAAAATAAGCAAAAAACTGTGATTTGGTAAGCCAAACTGGTCCTGCAAGGCCTGAAATGAGAGGATTTGGCCTTGGTCCGATAACAGCCCGAACCTCTGAAGGCCTTTTGCTTCCCACAAGCTAAACATGTTTCCCATTTAGCAGGGTTGACTTACGCTTATCCCACGCTTGCAGAGTGTGGGGCACATAAGGGTTTGAAGTCGATTTCCTCTCTTGTTACTTTGAGGTAGCCAGTTATATGATATAAAAAAGCCCCCTGCCACCACTATCCACTCAAGTTCTACCCACAGTTTAGGCCACTTCCGATACCTATTCCAATCTATTATGACCCTGACCTGTAGTACCAAATAATACTTTTTAAAGTGGGGACCCCAACCCTCCCACAATCTTCCTTTGAAACAGCATCTTCTTGGTAGCTTACGCCCCCAAATAAAACCCTTCTTTGTAGCTTACTCAATACTTTATCAGAGAGATACGCAAAGTCTGGAACAGATAGAGAAAACGTGGCAAAGTCACTCTCTTAACACTGGCTATAATACGTAAGATTAACTTTGCTCCATCTATCAAATCTTCCCCTAAACACTTGAGCAGGGGGTTTGTAATTAAGTCCAAATAAGTGAGCACAATTCTTACTAAGCTGGACCCCAAGTATTTTAAACTACTATTTGAGTATGTAAAATCAAAGTTAGCTTGTAAATAACACACAAAGTGGTTGGCAATCAATTTTTTTTAATTTCAGACTTCTGCATGTTGACTTTACACCCAGTCATCCTGCCATATTCCTACAGCTCTCATTGCAACAAGAGTACCATAATATGGTGGCAACCCACAATGAACATGACGTCCGGCAAATAAAGAAATTAATGACCCCTCTTCCTTATCTCAACATCCCAAATATCCATGCTCATGGGGATCCACGATGCTAGTGATTCAATCGAACAGGACAGGCAAAAGGGAACAAACCTGCCTCATGCCCAGGGCCAGTGCTACCATTAGGAGAATTAGGTGATCACCTAGCGTGCCAGTGGTCTGAGGGCAGCCGGCTGCAGTGGTGGCTATGATCTTAAAATGGCACTTACCTTAACCATGATCCCAGCATATCCATGGTATCAGCAAGCCTACCTCCCTGCAAAACAGAATTAAACAACCTAGACCCACCAAGAGGATCGCAAAGCATTTATAAAATCGGGCAATTATAGCCATCTAGGCCAGGAGATTTGGCTAATTTTAGCTGTTTAATAGCCCCCAGGACTTCCTCCTCCCTAATCTCCCCCTTCAATTTATTTAGTTTATTTTTATTTATTCAATTTATTACTCATCTATCATTACACTCCACATCTTCTTATTCCTCAGCCCCTAATGCATCCAAGGGGACCAAAGCTAAATAACTCTCTCTGTCCTCCAGGGATTCCTGGGCCATTTTTGTGTAGAGCTGCTTGTAGAATTGATCAAAAAAAGAGCAAATGGCCCCAGAATTGTATAATCACTCTCCCCAGGCATTCTGAATCCACAAAACCCCGGTCTTTTAACACTGCTGTTTAAGCCAGTGAGCCAAGAGACAGCTAGCTTTATTTCCCCCCTCAAAGATCTCCTACTTGGCTCTCATTGGATCAACATTAATTAAGTCTGCCTAAGTAGCTTTCAACTTCCCCTTCTTCAGAGCCAATCAAATATAACCCCTGCTTATGGGACATTGCTTAACTAGCCGCTCCAACCGCCTCTCTGAAGCGTGAAGAGATGCCACTGCTACCCTCCTTTCCTTTCCTTGCCTAGCAGCATAATAAGCTGATCCTGAATTGTTGCATTAAACCCATCCCAAAAGATCCTCTCACTTGCCTCCTTCTCCTCCCCCACAAAGAGTTAAGTTCAAAGTGTTCTGCGATGTGGCAGCAAATAAATGTGCTCTCTTTCTCCTCATCAGGCAACATGTCATTTAGCTTACAGAAGCTTCTCTCCCTATCTTCTCCCAAATCATGCAGCATGAACCATACCGGTACATGGTCAGACCAAGACATGTCCTCAGTTTCTGCTTCCTCCATCTCCCCCCCGCCCCAAAGCAATCCCTTGTCCATCAATGTGTGAGTAAAAAGTATAGGTTAAGGAATAATAAGTGTAATCTCAAATCCCTGGATGGAGCCAAAGCCATACATCAACCACTTCCAGTGTGACCTAAAACGCCTTTAGCTGTTATAAATCTCTCTATGACTGGGGCACACTGAAAGATGTATCCATGCGAGGCTCTGGAGTCAAGTTAAAGTCCCCAGCACCCACCCAATGCCCTTCCCCTGTGGTGAGCAGCCCAGCTCCCAATTCCTTCCCTCAACCCCACTGGAGGCATACACACACATTATATTATAGGTTTCCCCATACTGCTAAATATCTTCCCCCCAGTGGTGTACATTCCACCCAAGCCGGCCCTGCAGTGGAGGGGGGCCCAGAGGAAAAAGGGGCCAATTTATAACCTCTCTCCCATCTTCTGAGGTGAATTCCCACCTGCTCTGAAGGCCCTCTCAGATATTTTGCTTGGAAGCCCTCAATTTGGATTTCAGCCACTGCTTCCTCCCTTATTCTGCTTAATTGATAAGGCCTCGGGTTTTAACTCTTTAGAAAATAAAAGCCCCACACCCGCTTTCTTCTTGTACACTGTGTTGGAGGCAAAGTAGACTACCGGGTACCTCACTGATTATAGTGTATCTTGATTTTCTCAATTTTCAGAAAGCCTTTGACAAAGTCCCTCATGAGAGACTCTAGGGGGAAATTAAAAATCAATGGGATAGGAAGCAATGTACTATTGTGGATTAGCAACTGGTTGAAAGATAGAAAACAGGAGTAGGGCTAAATGGCCAATTTTCTCAATAGAGAAAGGTGAATAGTGGAGTACCCCAGAGATCTGTGCTGGGCCTGCTGCTTTTTTAAATATTTATAAATTACCTGGGAATAGGAATAAGTGAGGTGATCAAATTTGAAGATGACAAAAATTATTCAAAGTTGTTAAAACACAAGAGGATTGTAAAAAATCGCGAGAGGACCTTGATAAATTGGGAGACTGGGCATCCAAATGGCAGATGACATTTAATGTGGACAAGTGCAAAGTTATGCACGTGGAAGCCAATTCCATAAAATGCATGTCCGGGCTGCGGACATGTCCAAATCGAAAATGGGCTGAATTTTGCCCTGATTCCGCAGCCGCGGGTATAGATTCACGTACTGTTCCGGGGACATAGACATTTCCTCCACGACACCAGCAAACCACTATGGAGAAACATGGAACCCACTGTTATGACGAGACATGGGTATACGCAGCAAAGGGTGTGGAGGTCTCCACGCTCACTGTATTCTGAAAAGATGGACATTTCTGATCTTGCCTGTCTCCGCCACATACCTGTGGACGTCTCAGACACCCATGCTCGCTGTTAAAACGTGCATCTTCTAAGCTGCTCCTCTCACTGACAGTGTTGTGCTGATGCAAATTATACATAAATACTGAAGATATATGTGTTGATGCAAACTAGACTGGATATACTAGTCTGCTACATACTCAGAACAGTGCAAAGTGATCTCAGTCTACTCAAAGATATAATAACAGCAAGTAGAAAGTGATAGGTTTGTCATGACGTACCTGGCATCAAAACATACATGGCAGTAGAAGAAATCCTTAATTATTCTTTCACTGGTCATCTTTAAAAACTGTCTTTACAATGCTAAGTATAGACCCTTACCAACCTCACACAATATGGTGCTTTTGGGCATGTTTCAGTGCTGTTTGCACTGTTGAATGCTCTTATTCTGAGGGTCTCTAATTAAAAGGGATATGTTTTGACATTTAGCTATAGAGATTCTTTTGTGCTTTTTCTGCCCTACCACGCTGGCACCTGGTGAAGCTGCAGTTATCTGTATGGTCCAGGTACTGGCCAGACATTCATGTCCCCCCTGAATTGCAGATGAGCACACCAGATCCTCCCGTGCAACACTCAAACCACACACACATACACACTCTCACTTTCAGTCACAACAAACATATGTCTGCCAAAAATATGCTCTGAACCTATATATAACAGCTGGTATAACATAACAACATGGAGTCCCAGGACTCAATATATGATCTCCGTTTCTCACCCGAACACAATTCCTTTCCATACTCACTCACATACTATTCCTTCATCAACAGTCCCATTTTTTAGGACACAGGAATTGTTAGGGTCCCCTAGATTAGCTTCTTTAGTACAAACAACAAATGTCAGCATAGCCAGAATAATCACTATCCCTCTTCTTAATATTCCTTTCAGGGTAGTTATTAATGCCTGTTTAGCTTACAAGATTCCCACACCTTCAATTTCTATTCTTTATAAATGCATCTTGTGGTGTTTTTCCATACTGCAGTCTACCAGTTTAGAAAAGAGTAGTCAGCACCTTTATACAAACACAGCAGAATATTTTCTAAGTACTGGCCTTATTCCATGTCTCCGGCAGGTATAACAGGCACGTCTGCGGGGACCTCCCAAAACATACCCGGGCCTTTCCTGAATACACTTTATACATCTCCGTGGTAAACCACGACCCCATTCTGCTCCTCCACACGTTCTGAGATCCCCAAGTTAGCGAGATAAACGTCTGCGGGGGCTATGTACCGGAATATGCTCGTAGATGTTTTCAGGAGATAAATATCCCTGGCGCACGTACAAAGCCTTATTCGCTTTCTAGAATGACCTCCTTAGGGAAGAAGAGCCAAAACTACGGTTACACAATGCAAGGTTTCACATTAGGAATCACCACTCAGGAAAAGGATTTAGGTGTTATCATGATAATATGTTGAAACCCTCTGTCCACTGTGCAGTGGAAGCTTAGAAAGCAAATAGAATGCTAGGAATCAAAAAGAAAGTAATGGAGGATAAAATGAAGGATATTATATAATGCCTCTGTAAAGCTCCATGGTGCAACCACACCTCGAATACTGTTTGCAATTCTAGTGACCATGTCTTAAAAAGGATATAGCAGACTTAGAAAAGGCGCAGAGAACAGCGGCAAAAATAGGAAAGGGGATGGAAGGATATCCCTGTGAGGAAAGGCCTAAAAGGTTAGGTTATTCAACTTGGAAAAGAGATGGACAAGGGGAGATATGATAGAAGTCTATAAAATAATGAATGGCGTGAAACGAGTAAACGCAGATCAGTTGTTTGCCCCTTCAAAAAGTAGAAAGACTAGGGGACACGTAATGAAGCTACAATGTAGCACATTTAAGGCTAATTGAGGAAAATATTTTTTCATTCAACTCGTAATCAAACACTGTAATTCATTACCAGAGGATGTAGTAAGAGCTTTTAGTGTAGCTGGATTTAGAAGAAGTTTGGACAAGTTTCTGGAGGAAAAGTTCATAAACCATTATTAAAGAGGACTGGGGAAATCCACAGTGTATTCATTGGACAAGCAACACAGAATTGGTGCATCTTTTGGGTACGTGACAGGTACTTGTGACCTGGATTGACCACTGTTGGAAACAGGATACTGGACTTGATGGACTCTTGGTCTGATCCAGTATGGCATATCTTATGTTCTTATCTCCCCCACCTCCCTCCAATAGTTCTACCAAGCATGTATACCCCTCCAGAACCCCCCTACCTACCATAACTATAAAGTCACTCTTACCAAAGAACAGTTAAAAGTCTCTAAGAAATTGAGGCATGTTTACTCTAGCTGTAGAGCTAAAGCAGCCAAAGAAGATCGACAGGTCAGCAAAGCACATCATCCACCAGTTTGCCCCCCTAAGAACTCATCCCTGATTGTGCAGCATCACCAGATTGTCTCCACAGCTGCCAGTCTCCATGAGTGACAGTTTGGCAATCTCCTTCTTCTCAACTGGTTCTGCAGTTGGAGCATCCACACCAGCACTGCCCACCTTATGTAGAGCATGCACTGCCTCCAGTTTGGTGTGCATGTGAAATGCTTTCCCCTTAACTGAGGAAGCCAGTTTGAAGTGGAATGCCCAACATTACTGGATACCTTCCCTTCAGAGCTTGCTGGTGACATCTTCAGTTCTCTATGGGTGCGGAGAGTGGTAGGTGACAGATCATCGAAAATCTTCACATGGTAGGAGTTCCAGATCAGAGAGTCTAGAGCCCAAGAGCAGCATCCTATCTGCCCTTGCACTGAAAATCATGGAAATGAACACTAATATCTCTCTGTAAGCTATTCCTCACAGGGCCTAATCCATTTTGATTCAAGTATTCTCGCAGCAGCTTTTCTACCACAGACCACATATGTTGTTGTTTCTGGAATTCCATGAAAGCGGAGATTCTGGCACTGTGAGCAGTTCTCAGTGTCTTACAGTTTATCAGCCATTTCAGTCTTAGACTGTTCCAGCTCCTCTATTTGCCTTTCTAGGGCTGTCAGGGTGTTTGTTTGCTCATCCAGTCTGTTTTCCAATTCCTCTACTCTCTAACCTATTTTTAAATCCTCCCTTTCAAATTTGCCTTCAAACTTGGCTATTTCCCCCTGGACCATGGTAATGCTTTACTTTGCCTCTAAAATTCAACCCTGCAGTTCCACCCTTCGCTCCATAAACCAAGACTGCTCCCCAGTGGCTCCTCTGTCCAAGTCCTGTGCCGCTTGCACAGGGTTACTGACTACCATATTGCACAATTCTCATTTTGTATTGGTAGAGCTACTATAAGCAGATTTGTGAAGGTCAGGGAACTTCTTCTTCACCAACATGATCTGACAGATCAAGCAAGATAGTATCTGCCATTCAGCACTCTCAGAGAAAGCACAGTTACTTACCTGTAACAGGTGATCTCTGGGAACAACAGGAATTAGTCTTCACATATGGGTACGTCGGTACCGACGGAGCCTGCACGGGAATGCTGCCCAGCTTCCAATCAGAAAGCTTTTGGCAGCATCCCTCGCGCCTGCGCGCTGACTTCCCGCCTTCTCCAGAGCCTCTCTTCAGTTGAGTTTCAAAGCTGAGACAAAGGCGAGGAGAGAAAGGAAGAAGATAAAGAGATGCAACTCCCAGGGGAGGTGGGAGGGTTGTGAAGACTAATTCCTGCTGTTCCCAGAGATCACCTGTTACAGGTAAGTAACTGTGCTATCTCCAGGAACAAGCAGGAATGAGTCTTCACATATGGGGACTCCCTAGCTAGGGATGCCAGGGGGAGATCCCATAAAAATGCAGAGGCCTCGGCCAGGGATACATTTTGTCTCCAGGAATTCACGGCATCCTTCGTGGGATGGAGGGCAGGAGTTGACAATAAAGGAGCTGTGAGGAAAGAAACAGCATAGCCAAGGACTATAGGGGAGAAGTCTTTGGTATATATGATAAGTAACATTAAACACTTAATGTACACTTAAAATATGCAGCTTACCTACTGAATCGTAGGAAGTCAAGAGCATGATGGAGTCTACTGGATAAGCAGTGGCGGAATCTTCAAAGTGACCTCACAGCAGTGAGGATGAAGGTCCAGACCTGGAGGTAGCAGACGATCCAGGTGTCAACTGGGTAGGATTAGACGTCAGGTCTTCAATGGAAAGTTTTATGGGAAAAAGCTGAAAACTCCTTTAGGCATAAAGTCATTGACAATGAAGGCTAAAGGAAGAAGACTGACGGAGGTAGAGAACTAGCCCAGTCCTGGCGGGAAGGGGAGTGGAAAAAAACCCTATTCCCAAGGAGAACAGTTGTCTACTCAAGATAAAGATGTACACTATTTTTCCTAGCTGGCGAGAGATAGGAAAAAATATTGAAGCTTGATGCTTCAAGGACTTAAAGAAAAAATGGAAGATGTTAGCACCACAGTAGTTATTGGTGCCTAACAGTTCCTGCATCATAATATGGTATGCAAGTAGGGTGATAGACTGTCTAAACCCTCTAGAAGGTAAAACATTTAGTATAGACAGTAAGGGTTATAGTGTGTAAGACATATCAACCCTTGAGAAGCCCTCCGACATATGTGGATGGCATATATATATATATGTATAGATATATACATATGTCCATATGTGTATATTAGGATATGGGTGGAGAAATGTATATATATATATATATATGATATACGGAAATATATATACATTGGTGGGGCATGGAATTGCACCACCAGGGTAATGAGATAGGTATGTAGACATATATGGAGATGCTACATACAAAATAGAGATTGAAGATACATATCTACCACCCAGCCCCATAGTTGTATATGGGGAATATAAAAGAAAAGATTCTCTGCTCCACAAGAGGGTGAACCCACTTGGGATATGTGTAAAGAATCTATTTCCGTGGATTGAGGGAATCCAGTAAGATAATTTGATGTTTGCGTGAGAACAGATGATGATATCAGGCTGTAAAGAACAAGGCGGGAGTTGCAAAGAACACTGACATGGCAGATGTTCAGCAACGCAAGAAGATATCAGAGGGACCTGCTGGAGGGACCCAGAGGGAGCATGCGTAAACATCAGCCTTGGATCTTCACGCAGAAGAACTTATATATCATACCAACAGCCCAGACCAGAGGGTTTGGAGAACCCTCATAGGCATGGGAAGGAATTAAGCTTTTCCCTACTGATAGCTTCAGAGATAAGGTCAATGCTCTAAAATAAGGCCCTCATAGTAGAAAGCTTCTCTGAGAGTGCAGAGAGCATTGTGCAGGAGAAAGAGGAGATAAACTGACTGAAGTCAGTGGTATTGCCATATCCTAAGAGAGGAGATGGAGGAAGATTGTGAAAAAGCCAAAAAGTAGGAGGATCCAAGATAGCTGAGGAGCAGCCTGGAATCACTACTGAGGCTAGATAAACCTTGGAACAAGGGACTGGAACTAAAAAGTACCAGTAACACAATCATTGTAACTCCTGCAGGCACAGCTGGTGATAGAAACCAGCAGAGAGATTGTACTGTGCCCATTTAAGAATAAGAGACAAGGAAGGAGAGGAGGCATCTCCTGTCTCTTTCTGAGGAATAAGCGTGCTAAGAAGCTTCTCAGTATGGTACCTCTCAACCAGGAAGAAGTCCTGTAGAGAGGGTAGGCAAGTAAGTGGAGGGTGACGTACCCTCAGGGTAAGTGCAACTTGAAGGAAAAAATGTTCAAGTGGGACAGAACTATCAGGGGATAGTAGTAACTGCTCCTCTAGAGAGTAAAGGAGGAGAAGTGCGTAGTCCCTGAACAAGAATGTTCCGACATCTTAGTACACTGAGAAAGAAAAGCACAGTGAAGCAACTTCTAATAGGTAGAAGTGAACTGCAGACTATAATTCTCAGCCCCTATGGTTGTTGGGAATGCTGAGAGTGGCCAGAGCTGGAGGACTTCAGACTAGGCTGAGGTGTCCCTTGCTTAGGTACCTCTGAATGATGGGCAGGAGAGGAATGAAACTTTCTTTTCTTAGGGAAAGAAGGTTTGGTAGGACATTTCCTACCCCTCGAAGAATGGGATGGCTTAGAATGGTCTGTAGTGGAAGGAGAGTCAGTGGAGCATTGAGCAACCTGACGTAAAGCCTCCTTACCAAAAAGACCGTCTCCTGTACAAGGAGAATGAGCCAGTATAGTTTGTGCCCGTCTATTCAAGTCTGAAGCTTCGAGCCAGGCTCTGCGACATGCTGCAATGGCAATAGCAGAGGATCTGCTAACAGACTCAAAAGAGTCTATAGAAGCACGAGACAGAAACCAGGATATATTCCGGCTATGATTGATGAGCAAGCAATAATCAGTAGCCTTCGGCTCTGGCAAAAAAGGGGTCAAGAGAGACAATTTCTCTGTGACCTCCTGGAGTGTTAGACTCATGTGGAAAATATATGAAAGAATTCTGGAGGCCAGCATAGATGTTTGGAAGGCTTGACGACCAAAAGCATCGAGTGTTCTTGAAGAACGACCTGGCGGATAAGAAGAATGCATCTTCTTGCTCTTAGCCTTCCTCAGTGCTGATTCTACTACCAGGGAACGATGAGGAAGTTGCGGCTTCTGAAATCCTGGAGAGGGAGGCACTCGGTACCGAACCTCAGTAGCTGTGGAAGCTAGAGGAAGCGGTAAGGGTGATTTCCAAACCCTCAGAAGGAGATCCTGCAGAGCAGGATGTAAAGGAAGCATGATATTTTCCATTTGTGCCGGTGGACTATGAGTATCAGCACAACCAGGGATAGAGATATTAAGAAAGGTTGCCATGTCTCGGAGAAAAGTCTGAAAAGACTGATCCCCTATGGGAACCATCCCTGGTAAGGCCAAAGAAAGAGGCTGAGCACCAGAGGACGTACCATGGTGTGAAGCAAGAGACGTAGTAGATGGACCGGGATACTGGCGTGTTAACTCTGCGGAACTGCTTATCTGGAAGCGAGCGGAGTCGGTTCCAGGACGCGTCTGTACCCAGTCCTCGAGACTAGATATCGATTCAAGACTCGGCATCGATGGAAGCGAGTCTATCGATGCATGCCTCGAGGGTACCGACGTCAGTGGCAGTATCGGCGATGCCGATACCGATAAAGCAGTCTGGGTTACATCGATCGGTCCCGAAGGTACCGAGGATACCCGATGATACCCACCTGCGAGAAACAGGGTACTGCATCCCGATGTCGTAGCCAGGGCATCGGAACCGCTCTACGGCGGTACCGTCTCCGAGCATGGCTGGGATATAGAAATGTCCATGCGTAGCGTATCGATCGGCCCCGAAGGTACCGAGGACGCTTGAGGACGATCCCTGGTGGCGAGTGGAACACTCGACACCGGTGCCGATGCCGGGGTATCGGTACCGCTCGAAGCGGATACCACCACCGGACACGGTGGGGATCGAGGGAAGTCAATCTGAAGCGTATCAATTGGCCCCGAAGGTACCGAGGACGCCAGATGACGATCCCTGGTGAAGAGTGGAACACTCGACACCGGTGCTGATGCCGGGGGATTGGTACCGCTCGAAGCGGATACCACCCCCGAGCATGGCTCAGGTATGTTCTGTGAGGGGTGAGCCCCAGGAACAACCTGAAACCCCTTTAACGCTTTGGAGCCCATAGACTCCCGCGGGGGTAATGCCAATGGATTCTTGAGGGTAAGGCCGGAGCCGTCACCATGCTGGGCATGGGACATACCACTCAAGTATTGACTAGTCTTAACAGACTGTTTGTGGGTTACCTGATCCTGTGAAATGGAGAAACCGGGTACCCTCACTGCCGAGGAAAAAACGGCATCGAGGGAAACTTTAAAAACTGAAGGTTTCCTCACAAAAATATCTCCTGACATGTCAGGGGAAAAAGGGTCAGGACCCACACAGTTGAGACACCAGTTATTGGAGTCTAAAAGGAAACAAGTGTTTCCACATCGAATGCACTTCTTAGGAAAAGAAGGCTCCACGAGGCCTGGTAGGCCTAACAAGTTAAGGCAGAAAAAAAACTGAAAGAAAGTTTCTCAGAATTTAGGCAAAAATCCACCGGCGGTACCAGTGGCGGCGGGAAATACAGCCGCGACCACAAGAAAACAAAAAAACTAAAGAAATTAAGTAAGTAAAAAGAAAAGTTTCTGCGGTGACAGGAAGGACGTCCTGCCGGCTCCGCGGAAAAACGAAAACTGAAGAGAGGCTCTGGAGAAGGCGGGAAGTCAGCACACAGGCGCGAGGGATGCTGCCAAAAGCTTTCTGATTGGAAGCTGGGCAGCATTCCCGTGCAGGCTCCGTCGGTACCGACATACCCATATGTGAAGACTCATTCCTGCTTGTTCCTGGAGATAAGCTTATTCACAAAGGGACTGCAAAACTATCAGCAGGTCCAGGAGAGCTCCAAACCTAAGCAGCCATTAGGGTCGATGTCGTCACTAGCTCCTCCTGTTTTAATTTTAAATTTAATGTAGTCCTTGATCCTCTTATTCACCAGGCTCTCCCTCTCTAAAACCAAAAAGGCCCTAATCCCTCCTTTCATCTCACACTGTGACAATTCTCATTGGTAGGGAGGACTCCAGAATAGACTGCTGGCTGTAGGTCAAAGATGAGGAAAGCAAAACCATAAGGTGGAACACCCTTGGTACCGCCATGAGGAGGACATCACCTTCCATATAAAAAAAAAGCTGTCTTCTCCTCGGGTTAAGACCTCAGGTGTTGGCAGCCATCAAGTTCTGGACGCACAAGGTCAGCGCACTAGGGCAATACCAGACATAGCAGAAGCACTGATATGAAGACAGGTACAGCAGAACACACTCACAACAGGAGGACATCTTTAGAGGCTGGGGCAAACCACAATAAGAGCATTCAGAGGCATTAGGCTCCAAAAAATAGCATGATCACAGCAGAAAGTCCAGGTTTGAAGATCAACAGGATCGCAACAAGTAATCCAGATCCACAGAGTAGCAGGAACTCAGTACAGTCAGGAAATACAGACATACATACTACAGTTTTAGAGGTATAAGCTTTTGCAAAGGTAGCAAGCAAGTTCTATGTATATACTTATATGTATCAGAATAGGAAATGGCCACAAGCAAGATGGACCTGAAAGGAAGTGAGAACCCAACCAGGAAGACCATACTGACATTTGCTGGTGGAAGTTCATGCCATCACAAAGTCTTCTTAGACGCAGAGTTACCTGCATAATGATGGAACCTCACAACAACCATGACTCTGCTCCACTCAGCCTGGCAAATCTAATGCCTTTCTGGTCCAGCAAACAACCACCTACTGCAGTTTACAGATCAGCAAAATATATGCAGTAAACAAAATCAAGTCTTGCAGTGCCTTCTTGTGACTGAGAGAGTAAGTTGCAGTCAGAGAACTCCTTCCAGTAGCATCCTCACTGACAAGGCACTAGGTTTCACTGTTAGGCTCCTGAAAAAAGCACAAAGGGAGCAAACTACATTCACAGTGGGTAGCAAGAACACAACAAGGTGTGTGGTGTATGGAGGTCACAGGTGCTTTATTTCAGAGGGAGATAAAAGAACTCACCTAGCCTGGTGGTTAGAGCACTGGCTTGGGAGCCCGGAGACCAGGGTTCAATTCCCACTACACTCCCTGTGGCCTTGGGCAAGTCACTTAACCCTCCATTGCTCAGACAAATCCAAGTTATCAATGTCCCTGTTTAATGTACATTTCCAAGTTTAAGTTACAATGTAAACCGCTTTGATGATAAAGTGGTATAAAAAACAGTTAAATAAATAAAATAAAATAAAATAAACCTGAGGCACACACAGAATTTATCATTGGTAATGTCGAGATTCAGCAAGAAGCATTTCAGGGAGATTCCCTGTCACCACTAAGCACTCTCATTAACTCCATGGTCTACATATTTAGCTTTAATCCTAGAAGCTCTAATGATCCATAGATATCAGCACAGCTACCATTTTCAGATAGAAACTCAGAAACATGACAGCAGAAAAAGACCAAATGGCCTATCTAGTCTTCCCTTCCATATCAACTATTGTAGTCCCCTTTTTTCCTTTAGAGATCTTCTGTGTTTGTCCCATGCTTTCATGAATTTAGATACCGTCTTCATCTCTACTACCACTCTTTCCATAAAGAAATATTTCTGCATATTACTCCTGAGTCTATCCCCTTTCACCCTCATTCTATGTCCACTTGTTGCAGAGCTTCCTTTCAATTTAAAAGAGGCTCTCCTCTTGTGCATTTATGTCATAGAGGTATTTAAATGTCTCTATCATATCTCCTCTATCCCGCCTTTCCTCTAATGCAGTTGTCCTCAACCCAGTCCTCTGGGACCCCCCCAGGCCAGTCAGGTTTTCAAGATATCCATAATGAATATGCATGAGATAGATCTGCATACAATGGAAGCAGTGCCTGCAGATCTATCTCATGCATGTTCATTGTGGATATCTGGAAAACCCGACTGCCTGGGGGTCCTAGAAGACTGGGTAGAGAACCATTACTCTAATGTATACATATTAAGATCTTTATGTCTTTTCCCATATGATAAAGGGGATGGAACAACTCGCATATGAGGAAAGGCTAAAGAGATTAGGGCTCTTCAACCTGGCAAGACCGCTGAGGGAAGATATGATAGAGATCTATAAAATCCTGAATGGAGTGGAATGGGGAGATGCGAAGCTATTATCTCAAAACATACAAGGACTAGGGGACATGCGATGAAGCAAGAAAGTAGTATATTTAAAATAGGAGAAATATTTTTCTCTCAGCGCATAGTCTTTGGAACTCATTGCTAGAGGATGTGGTAAAAGCAGGTTGTATAGCTGGGCTTAAAAAAGATTTGGACGACATCCTGGAGGAAAAGTCCATAAACAATTATTAATGTAACCCAAGAAAAAAAACCACTGGGAATAAGTTGCATGGAACTGTCAGATACTTGTGACCTGGAGTGGCCACTGTTGAAAACAGGATGATGAGCTTGATGGACCTTTAGTCGGACCCAGCATGGCACATCTTATGTTCTTATGATGTCAGAAGGCTTATATGCAGAAAGGCACAATAAAGTAGCATGGCTCATCTGCTGGAAAATGTATAAACACTCTTAACATTGACCCTGCTGAAATTGCAGAGATTGACGAAGTCAACTCATCGTTATATGTGACCTTCCCAAACCAACAGATAAACAAATCATGCCAGAAAACTAGACATAGTGGTAAAGGAATAAAACACAGAACAGCATTATTAATAGAAATGGCAGTACCAAGTGATACCGGAGAGACAGAAGATCATCAAGTGCCAAGAAAGGCAATCAAAGATATAAAAACTGTCCTTATTGTATTGGATGCCACTGACTTGATTAAAAAGATCTTCCAAGTACATCTTGGCTTGCTGCCTGTACATATTACACCCTATGAACTCCAGAAGGAAGTTCTCTTTGGCGCTATGCAAGTATTGAGAGATCATATCCTACGTAGCATAGGAATATGTTTAGAACAAACCCATTTGGAGACACTGACAGAGAGAGAGAGTGGTAGGGGATTACAACACTGAGGCACACAGAGATCAAGAGACTTATTTGCTGTCTCACGCAGAGAGTTAGTTAAGGAGCCAGCATTAGAAGTCCCAGTTTTCCAGTCAGGATATGGATTATGCGGCTTCTGGCTCTGCCTTTTTTTCATTGAGTGGCTCATAAGATGAAGGATTGCCAGCCACAGCTAAGTATATGAGGAAAAGGTGCAAGGAGGTGGCAGATCTCCTTGGGTGGCACGGCACACATGGCCTGCCACTGCTGCCATTCCAACCCTGACCTCGTCGCCAGAATCAGCTGCAGTGTGGCTTAACATGGCTTGGAGTGTCAAGGCTTCTGCCTAGGGCAACAGAAGCCTTTGGGCCAGCCCCAGACGGCATTACGAGACAAGTCCCCTTTGCACCATTTGTGAAATGCCTTTCTGGCCATTGATCTTTCCTTCTTTGCCCATCAGGTGGCAGCCCAGCATCAGCCAAGAGGGCTGCAGGCATGTTCCACTTGTAAAGACCGGGTGGAACACCCTGTGACATGATTAATGAGGCATTTTACAGAGAAGGGACCTTGCTAAAAGCTTCTGAAGTATAGTGATAAGGCCAAGAAGAGACGCTTCCCCCATTTATCATAATTATCATCTAGCTTTATATTATTGATTCGATTGTTAAGCTCTGATGAGCAAGGGCCGTCCTTTTTGTGTCTGTACAGCTCTGCATACTCCTTGTAGCGCTATATAAACGATTACTAGTAGTAATAGTAGTACTATACATCATGACTGGCATGCAGCCCCCACCGGAAGGTGTCTGTGAATACATAGGCAGTGGAATGGAGTGGGACAGTGGGGCCATGGCCCAACCAATACTTTGACCAATAAAGCATCAGTAATTAGGGAAATTCAGAATGAGGCTGGTGATTGGTTTATTTAATCTCTACAAGCAAAAAGGTGTCCTGCTGCCCCTGTGTGAAGAATCAGTGAGAGTAGTGCCTCTGGAACAAACCTTTGCTAACTCAGTTAGGTTTAGCTAATTTGGCGGCCTTCTTGTCCTCTGACATCTGGGCTTCTGATGGGTATCAATGTGAGAGAGTTACAAAGGACAGGAATTTCTGGCATGGATAGGGGTGGAAGGGAGCTCTGGTGGTTCTGGCTGTGATTAGCAGCGAGCTGGAGACAGGGTTATGGGGATGGGGCAGGAAAATCAGGAATCAGGCCAGCACACAATGGATTTCTTCTCCTTCATAGGAAGCGATTCTTTACTCCAGAAACATTTTGCTAGTGCTGAATAACTTCTAAAAAAAAAAATTATATCACTTCTTTGTTGGGTAGGTGGAAAGATATGAGCATGCATCACAGTCTGGTTAGACCCGAGATGAAAATTCTTATTCAGGGGTTGAAGCCATTCACCAATGACAGATTGTTATTAAACATCAGCCCTGGTACTTACAATACACTGACCCAAACCCAGGCTGTAATCTGCCCATAGACCAATCTAACCAGCCCATTTGGTCCATAGTTGGACTGATCCTTCAGGTATTTGTCAGAGTTGCTAGATTATCAATCCAGACAAACAAACCCCCAGGTGTCGAGTGACTACAAAATCATAGTAAAACAGAAAGTCATCGAAAAACCATAAAGGATTCTCCCAAAACTTTCAATAAGCTTGTCTGAATATGCTTTTTTTGTCGGTCCCGACAAAAGTTTTGGGAGAATCCTTTATGGTTTTTCGATGACTTTCTGTTTTACTAAGATTATCAATCCAGGCCTAAATTTTGGGATTGAGAAGGAAATTCTCTTTTTGCCACCACTGCTTCAAGTCTGCTTCAGTTGATTTGTTACAAATCACATTTTTAAATCTACATTGATACTGTCATGTGGAAGCAGAAAAGCAAAACTGGGCTGTGTTGTTTTTGTAGCTGGTATAATCAAGCAGATGCTGGCTGTTAAAGTGGCAAAGGAGGTAGGATGAGAAGCTAGACTCTTCCCATCCCACCAGTCATGGTGTAACCTTAACCCTCAGTGCTCACGATTAGAGTGTAAGCCTATTGAGACCTTACCCTGTGTGAATTACCTTGAACGGAGGCAAGTGCAATGAAACTAATCAACACGTGACAAAAAGTAACCAGGGCATGGCAGGACTAGAGCTCCGGCAGCTGCACAGTCCACACTACATCAAGACAGAGGAGTAGGACAAGAGGGACTCCCCCCTCTCTAGCTCTCCGTCTCTCTCCATCTGTCTCAGTCTCTCTCCTCTCTCCCTCTGGCTGCCTCCATCCCTCTCTCTTTCTCTCTCCCCTCCCTCTGTGTGTCTCTCTCTTTCCCGCCCTCTCTGCCCCCTGCTTGCCAGCCACTGGGGATGAAAAGGATGCAGAGCGCAACCTCAGACAGCTAGACAGCCCTTAACAGCGGAGAGAGCAAGGGGTGGTCACCACTGGCACTCTCTCACCCTTGCTTTTTGTTTCTCTGCTGTATCTCTCTCTCTCTCCTCTGCCTCATCTTTCTGTCTCTCCTCTTTCCTTGCTCCTCTCTCATTCTTCAGTTATTAAATTAATTTTCTGCTCTCCCCTTTCCTTCCTCTTATAAGCACTTGTTTCCTGGTTCTCTGTTTCTGAGTTTTCTTTTTATATGGTTTCATTTTATTTCTTCCTCACTTAAAATTCTCCATTTACTGATTTATTTTTTACTTATTATATTTTTCATTCTCTTTCTCTAATAAGAAACGTGTGCTTTCAAGAGAAAGTGTGATGGGAGACCTGGGGGAGGGAATAAGGCAAGGACAGGGGATGGAGGAGAGCATGGAAGGAGTCTCTGTGAAAAGCAGAATCACCTCTTACCAGACCCGGCTTGACCTGCAGTCCTGGAACCATCAACTCTGTCACTCTCGGGGAGCGTCCCCAAGTCGAAGTGAGAGTCCAAAGAGGGTACAAAATCAGAAACCAAAGGACCAGCAGATCTGCTCACGGGGAGCATCCCCAAGCCGAAGTGAGAGTCCAAAGAGGGTACAAAATCAGAAACCAAAGGACCAGCAGATCTGCTCCCGGAAAGCACCTCCAAGCCAAGGTGAGAGTCCAAAGACTGTACGAAACCAGAAACTGAAGGACTATCAGATCTGGCCCCAAGAAACATCCGTCAGCCAAAATGAGAGTCCAAATCAGGACCTGAAGAACCAGCAGACCTGTCACTCCCAGGGGGCAGTCCAAAGCCGAAGAGAGAGTCCAAAGAGTGTCCAGAACCCGAAGGACCAGCAGATCTGCCACTCTGAGAATGTGTCCGCATATCAAGGTGAAAACCCAGAAAGCGTCAGGAACCAGAACCTCCAGGATCTGCAGATGTACCAATCTCAGAGGGCATCCCCGAGCCAAGGCAAAAAGCCAGAGAGTATCCAGAACCAAAGCTTGAGGGACCAGCATATCTGCCACTCTGAAAGAGTATCCCCAAACCAAGACAAGAGCTCAAGACAAGGAACCGGACAAGGAACCAAGACAAGGAACCGGAATCTGCAGGACCAGAAAATCTACCACTCCCAGAAAGCATCCCCAAGTCAAAGTGACAGCCCAGAGAGTGACCAAAACCAGAACATAAAGGACAAGCAGATCTGCCACTCCCAAGGAGTGTCACAAAACCAAAGTGAGAACCTAAAGAGTATCCAAAATCAGGACCAGCAGATTTGTCTCTCCTGGGAAGCATCCCCAAGCCAAGGTGAGAGCCAAAAGATTGTCCAAAACTGGAATCTGAAGGACCAGCAGATCTGTCATTCTGGGGAAGTGTCACTAAGTCAGGCAGAGAACTCAAAGAGTGTCCAGACTCAGAATATGCAGGACCTTTGGATCTGCAACTCTCAAGGAGCTCCACCCAGCCATGATCAGACCGGTACTGAGAGGGACATCAGGAAGATTCCGGGCACAGTGAGTACACAGAGCATCCAAAATCAGAACTTGCAGTACCAGCAACTTGGCTGCTCTCAGAAGCCACCATCATACAGACCCGAGAGCCCAAAGAGCATCCAGAACAAGAACCTCTGGAACCAGTTGATCTGCCACCCCCCGGGAATTTCCCCAAACCAAGCTGACAACCTAAAGAGCACTGGGATCCAGAAACTGCAGGATCAACAGATCTGCCATCCCCGGGGGGCATTCCCACACACTGCAGAGAGTCCGAAGAGCACCTGGGACCAGAAGCAGCAAATCTGCTGCTCCCAAGGGATGTCCCTAAGTTGCAACAAGAGTGCGGAGGGCATTTGGAATCAGAATGAAGCCTATCAAACAAAGAGTGAGAAATACCTGCTGTCACTCCTGCTTTTCTTCCACAGGTAAACATAGAAGAAGGGGAGGGGGGTGTGGAGAGGGAAATAAGTTCTTTGTGCGTCAGCTCCATGTTTACAAGGGTCCGCTCCGTCTTTCCTAGTTTGTACTGGAACAGTCTTGTTTCATAAGAGTTTGTATTAATGCAAGGTGAAATCCTCAAGTGTCCTTTATTTTATTATCTGTGGGTGGAGCTTTTACTAGTCCGTTTCTTACTGTGTGTGGTTTGTGGTGTACTCACTTACTGTTTGGGTTCTGCGCTGAGGCAGGAGGCAGCTTGGATGCCTGTCCTACGGGTTTACCGGGAGGCAGGAGAGAGATCTGTGATTAAAGTAAAATGATAGAGCCGATAGCTCACTGGTAGACTCGTACACAGCAACAGCATTACAGGCTGCCAGACAGAATTAAATTAACCCTGGAGGAAAGGAGCTCTGTCAGGAATATGACACTAAGGAGTTAATTTTAAAGGGATTTGAGATTTTGGAACAGCGTTTTACAGACTCCAGTGCCTAGGGGCATAACGCACATACTTAAGAGTAATTTAAAAAACATACCGATGCAGGAAATGGCTATTATAAGGCTGCGTGAGTTATATACACATGCACAAGTATGTGTGCTGACAAGTTTCTTTTTACATTAGTACAGGGAGTTTGGTGATTATTTGGTATTGCCTTTATAATATAGGCATAAAACAGATACGTTTTTGACATTTCACATAGGCACCTTGTTATGAAATGAACCCCATGGCACATGCTATTATGTGATATACACGGAGGCATTCCAAAGGGTGGAGAACAGACAGAATGGGACACTTCTGTTCATACTTTATAAAATACATGTATGTATGCCTATTCTTTCTGGCACGTAAGTGTACACAATTACACCTGCCTCAGAGCAGGTGTAAATTTGTATGCCCACTCTCCCTGGGGTAATTTTCTAAAGGCACATAGATGCATATGTAGCCTTTACAAAATAGGTGCAACAAATATGCCTTGTTAGGGAAGGCACTCTGTTGAAAATGACCCCTTAGAGGATAATTCTGTAAAGGGTTTAAGTGCCTGCCTTAGAAGGTGAGGATCTAAATCAGCCTTTGAAAATTGAACAGGACTGAGAACCTAAATTTAAGAGCCTAGATTCACTAGACGCATTGTTAGCTTCCTAAAAATTGGGTGACTATGGTGGAACAGCTGGGGAAGAGGAAAAATAAGAATGCTTAGCATTGATTTTCACACTAGGCACCTACCTTAGGGGTTTATTAACTAAGTCACATTAACAAGGAATCCATTTTTAAGGCGGAATTTGTCATTTTACATATATTAACCCTTTCCACTCGGATAAATTTTCTTTGTCGCTCATGCCATTTTAACAAGAAACTGCCCAAATTATAACCAGTATGACATACACATTCTATAGTAACCAGTCATGTTGTATTTTGGGCCATAAATATGAATAACATGCTTGTTTATTTATTTAACAGTTTTTATATATACTGCTTTATTCTTGAGTCAAATCAGTTTACATTAAAATCCATTACTGCTTACATTAAACAATAAACAAATGATCAGAATGGGAAAATGTAAATGTCCCACTAGGTGGGACAGTCGAGTGGAAAGGGTTAAAACTGCAGCAATGTGCATTATTGGCAATATTGGCTTGGAAATCAGATCCAAGGCAAGGAAATTACTAGTGAGCTCAGTTGTATACAAATGCATACAAAATAGTATATTAATTTTAAATAGGTCAACATGGCTCACAATAAACTCTGCAGTCCACGATAAGCCTTGGAATGTTATCCACACTAGTAGGGCCCAATTACAATCCAGGGATATTGAGAAAGTGAATTAGAGTTTATAGGGAGTTTATATGCAGGAAAGGGAGCATTTTTGTGTGTTGAGTGGGTGGGTCATGTGTGAGTGGGTGGGTCAAAGGAGGGAAGGGGGAAGTGTGAATCTACTTTAGGGTAGGCTTGCTAACTTTATAAAACAAGAAAACCTGCCACTTGCCACTCCCTTTGCTCTTGCCTCACCTACTCTGCAGTCAAGAGATACCACTCAAACACATGACCCATCCCCAAGCCCACACACACATGATCCATGTCCCCCAGACCTTCATCTCAAAGAGCCTCCCCAATAATCTGATTCATGATCTCTAACGGTGAGCCCCCCTATACACAAACCCCAGTCCATAGCTCTCTCTATACATGATCCCCCTTCCCAAGTCCCCCCTTCCACATACGTCAGACCCTGTGAGCCACGTCAAGGAGGTGTCTGAAGTACGTGTATGAGGGATTTGCACTCTTCAGCCCCTATTAGCATGCAGCTCCCTCCTGAGCAGCAGGAGGTGGCAGTCCTTCCCCTTGTGTTGTATCCAGATTTTTGTTGCCCTAGGCATAGACCTATAGAGTCCTTCCCCAAACATGATCCATCAACCAGAGCAACCCCATACACATGATCCATCTGCCAGATAGCCCCTTACCATATGCCCTTCCAGTAGTAGTTCAAGATGAGTTATAGTCAGAACAGTCCCCTGTCCCTAGAAGGCTTACAATCTAAGTTTGTACATGAGGCATTGAAGAGTTAAGTGACGTGCCCAAGGCCACAAGGAGCAGCAGTGGGATTTGAACCATAAACAGGCCTCAGAGCTAGGGTCGGATTTAAGATTTTGGCAACCAGAGAGCAGACCCCAGAGATTAGGTAGGAGGGGAGGGGTGTCAGAGATTCCAAAGCCTGGAGAGCTAGAAGAAGAACAGAGGAATGCCACAGGGTCACAGTGACATCCCTCTGAAGCAGCACATGCACATTGGCTCTAAGATAAGCAGCAGCAAGCTCCTCTTTGGCCTGGGTATTTTGCACTTTCAAAATCTGATGCCCTAAGCTGATGCCTATGTTGCTAAGGCCTAAATCTAGCCCTGCCCAGAGCCCCCCAAAAACAAATAGTCCATTTTTTTTAGAGTCCCATCCTATATACATCTCCCCAGAATTGTCCTGAACACATGATCAGTGATCTTTCAGAGGAAAGGCCCATCCTCAGACTCCCAGAGCATAAGAACATAAGAATTGCTCCTCTCATATATGTGGTGGGCATCAAAGAGATGTCACTCAGAGCTAGCTGCTCCTTTAAAATCGTGGCCGGTGGGGGGGGGGGGGGGGGGTGGATTGAGAGCATGTGTGGTTTTCTGACCACAGCAATGTATGTTCCTGGTGCAAATTATTTACTAAAGTGCACCATAGTTTAGTAAATCCCTCAGGAAATAACTCACATTTTAATGCTTATTAGTCAACAGGAACATTAAATGTTTAAATACAGAAACATAGAAATATGATGACAGAAAAAGACCACATGGCCCATCTAGTCTGTCCTTCCATATCAACAACTACAACAGTCCCCTTTTTACCTTTAGAGATCCTCTGTGTTTGTCCCATGCTTTTTTGAATTCAGTTACTGTCCTCATCTCTACTACCTCCACTGGGAGACTATTTTATGGATCCACCACTCTTTCCGTAAAGAAATATTTCTGCATATCACTCCTGAATCTATCCCCCTTCACCCTCATCCCATGTCCCCTCATAGCAGAACTTGCTTTCAATTGAAAGAGGCTCTTTCCCTGAACATTTATGCCACAGAGATATTTAAACATCTCAATCATATCACCTCTATCCCGCCTTTCCTCTAAGGTGTACATATTAAGATCCTTCAGTCTGTCCTCATATGCTTTATAATGAAGACCACTAATCGAAATTGCACACAATACTCCAAATGAGGTTGCACCAAAGACTTATACAGAGGTACTATCATCTCCTTTCTTCTGCTGGCCAATCCTCTCCCTATGCACCCAAGCATCCTTCTAGCTTTTGCTGTCGCCTTTTCTACCTGTTTAGCTACTTTAAGATCATCAGACACAACCACGCCTAGGTCCCGCTCTTCTTTAGTGGACAAAAGTACTTCACCCCCTATACTATATTGCTCCCTTGGATTGCTGCAGCCCAAATGCATGACCTTACATTTTTTAACATTAAATCCCAGCTGGCAAATTCTAGACCATTCTTCAAGCTTAGCTAGATCCCTCCTCATGTTATCTACACCTTCCTGGGTGTCTACTCTATTGCAGATTTTGGTATCATCCTCAAAGAGGCAAATCTTATCCGACAGCCCTTCCCCTATCACTAACAAACCTGCCATCGCTAACACAACACTGCAAATATTGGATCACATACACACCAAACAGAACAAGATGAACTGCTTTAAGATCCTAGGCAGAAACTACATGCTAACAGATATCGTTCTTTGGTTATACATGCAAAACATAGATATACCCTCACCTCATAACAGAAGAAGGGACTGCAAATTAGAAATAGAAACTTGTACACAGAACTGAACCAGAAACATCAAGCAAGTTTCTGCATGCAGTGCAGCACGAGATAAAGGAAAATGCATTTCCTTCTGTATTGTGCAAAATCCAAATAGAGAACAGCATATTTCTGAAATATGCAGACAACAACTGACCCAGAAACCAGATTCTACATGTACTGCAATACTGTAGGAATGAGAACAAAAAATACATTTCCTCCTGTACAAAACAAAGTACAAAGAAAAGAAATGCAGAATTCCTAGAGAGAGAGAAAATAAAGGACTAAGAATGAACAGGAGAAGCTTAATTTAATGCAGAGTTTACAGGAGAAACTGCAATCTATCTTGTAGCCAGTGACCAAGCCAGAAATGCAACATAACTTGAAAAAATCCAGTGTCACCAGAATCTGGGAATTGCCTTTGTTGTTACTCTTCCATACTTTGCAATTTTAACTTATAATTACATTATTACGTTTTTCTCTTATTTTATTTTGGAACCTCTTTCTGTGTTACTTTGGTAACGCTTGTACAAATGGGCAGGCCAAGAAATTTCCTAACCTTGAATGTTCCCAGTGCAGAAACTCTGGAAGGAATATGTTTATAGGTCTTGTAATCATGTCTCTTATCTCCTTGTTTTCCTCAGTGGCCTGAGTAGCAGCATCATCGCCATTGATAACAAGATTGAGCAAGCAATGGTAAGTTTCAACTCTGCGTCACTTCTGGGTTTGTCTTTTTGCATCTCATGACAGGAATGAGCTTCATTCATATGTTGAATATGACCCCAGTCTCTCATGTTTACTTTTACTGCTCATCTTAATGCCTGAATGGGTACCAAAGACAGCTTCCTTCTGGAGTTCATGGAGTGTAACACGTACAGCTGGAAGTTCTTTTCAAGTGAAGGAGTAGCCTAATGGTTAGAGCAGTGGGCTGAAAAGAGAGAAAAGCCAAGGTTCAAATTCCACTGCTGCTTCTTCTGATCTTGGGCAAGTCACTTAATCTTCCATAGCCTCAGGTACAAACATAGATTGTAAGCCCTCCAGGGATAGGAAACATACCTGAATGTAACTTCCCTTAATCTAATTCCTGAACAAAATGTCAGCTGTATCCAAAAGCCCTTCCCTTTTTAATCAGGTTGGTGTCCCCCAATATATTTGGGACTATTTCTGGATTTTTCTTCCACATCTTCTTGGTCTCTATCTCTTTTGGTGGATGAGAATCTTCTCTTTCTCCATCCATTGTACAGAACAGCAGCTTGGTACCGATATGGTTATTAGCAATGCCATTTGTGTGATCTTTTTTCTTCACCACCACATAAGAACGTAAGATTTGCCACACTGGGTCAGAACAAAGGTCCATCAAGTCCAGTATCTTGTTTCCAACAGTGGCTAGATCACAAATACCCAGTAAGATTCTAAAAGGTAGACAGATGTCATGCTGCTTATCCCAGGAGGTAAGCAATGGATTTCTCCCAGTTCACTTTAATAATGATTTATGAATTTTTTTCCTCCAGGAACGTGTCCAAACCTTTTTTAAACCCAGCTACACTAATAGCTTCTACAACATCCTCTGGCAATGAATTCCAGAGCTTAATTTATGCATTGAGTAAAAAAATATTTTCTCCACTTTATCTTGAATGTACTACGCTGTAGCTTTATTGAGCATCCCCTGGTCTTTGTACTTTTTGAAGGAATAAACAACCGATTCACGTTTACTCGTTCCACTCCATTCATTATTTTATACACCTCTATCATATCTTCCCTCAACCATCTCTTCTCCAAGTTGAAGAGTCCTAAACTTTTAAGTCTTTCCTCATAGCGGTATCCTTGAATCCTTTTTATCATTTTAGTTACCCTTCTCTGTACCTTTTCTAATTCTGCTATATCTTTTTATAGATGCAGTGAACAGAACTGCACACAATTCTCAAGGTGTGATCACACCATAGAGTAATACAGAGGCATTATGATATCCTTTGTTTTATTTCCAGTCTTTCTTTATAATTCCTAGCATTCTAACTCATATTAGCTTTCTTAGCTGCCACTGTACATCTAGATCCTTTTCCTGGGTGGTGACTTCTAATGTAGAACCTTGCATCATGTAGCCATAATTTAGGTTGTTGTTCCCTAAATACATAACTTTGCATTTGCCCACATTAAATTTCATCTGCCATTTGAATGCCCAGTCTCCAAATTTCTCAAGGTCCTCTTGGAATTTTTCACAATTTTCTTGTGATATAACAACTTTAAATAATTCTGTGCTGTTTACTAATTTGATTGCCTCGCTGGCTATTCCCATTTCCAGGTCATTTATAAATATGTTAAAAAGCAGTGGGTCCAGTACAGATCTCAGAGGTACTGCACTATTCATCTTTCTCCATTGAGAAAGTTGACAATTTAGCCCTAATCTCTGTTTTCTATCTTTAATCATTTCCCAGTCCACAACAGGACACTGCCTCCTATCTCATGGCTTTTTAATTTCCTCAAGAGTCTCTCATGAGAGACCTTGTCAAAGGCTTTCTAAAAATCCACATACACTATATCAACTGTCTCACCTTTATTTGTTTATTCACACCTTAAAAAATGTAGCAGATTGGTGAGAGAAGACTTCACTTAGGGAGGAGTGGCCTAGTGTTTGGGCAAGTTACCTCAGGCTGGAGGGCCAGGGGTTCAAATCCCACTACTGTGGGCCGGAAGAACTGGGGTTTCTAGTCCCATAGGTGCTCCTTGTGGCCTTGGGCAAGCCGCTTAACCCTCCGTTGCCTCAGGTACAAAAAAAATAGATTGTGAGCCCTTCTGGGACAAGGGGAACATATATACAGTACCTGAATGTACATTGCTTTGACTGGTAGAAAAGCAGTATATAAGCCTAGTTAAATAAATAAATCCATGTAGGCTTTGTCCCATTAAACTATGTCTGGTTTTCTTGCACTAAGCTTTTTATCAGTGGGAATGGGAATGTTCCAAGAGGATCACAAATTCTTTCCCCACAGTTTTATCAGGGATACAACTCAAGTGATTTTCTGGTACCACAATGTTACATTTATACCATTTCCAGTGGATAAACCTTGCTACCTTATTGTGTCTGTCTGTTTGTCTTCTAACATGTTATTTATTTATAACTCACCTATCTCATCGTAAATAGTTGGCTTATAAAAAAACATTAATAATGGTATCTATTTTATGCTGTGTTTGTTTTAAGACTGTTAAAATAAGAAAATCTTCCCCAAACTGCCATTTTCACAATAAATGCATCTTCTAGACTTTGATCATATTTACTGTTAAGCATACTTCAGTGTAAATAGATACGTTTTAACGTCTTAAAACTGAAATAATCAATTTTAGCTCTCAGTAAAATTGGCATTTCATTCCACTTTAACAAACCAATTACTGAAAAGATCTAGCATGCGTTGAAACTTTTCTTGCAAAGCACACTGCCGTAATCTTCAACCAGTGTTGATAATTTGGGCGTATTACTTGCTCGGAGGAAATAGGCAGTAATAACAATGACATTCCAGGTGAATTTCCCAGCCTCACCGTCTTAAAAACAATCACTAGTAATTTGAACTAGGGATGAAATGTAATGGGCAATCAACAAAACTGCATAAGAGCTGTCTTATATGATCTAGACTCTTTAAGTCCAAAAATCAGGTATGCAGCAGCATTCAGGACTACCTGAAATTTATTTTATTTATTGCTTTATTTCGTATACCGCCTTAGGCAAAAATACATCAAAGCGGTTTACAAACCAAGGTAAAACATTGCAGATATACAAAAACAACTTTAATAGAAAAGAAAAAGAACTAACTTTAAGCCATACACAAGACAGGACACATCAAGGGCGAGGTAGGAATAGCGCAATAGTTTTCTTAAATTTCAAACTGCAGACAAGAGTAGAGCAGGGGACACCATTAATTGTGATTAAGGCTAACTTACGAGAATGCCTGCGCAAAGAGCCAAGGCTCAAGACCGGATTTGAACTTAGGCTATGAGTGGAGGTAGTCTGGCAGAGAATTTCATAGAGATGGGGCAAGATAGGACCTATATAATTGGGCTCAAAACATAGGATTCTGTAGGAAGGAACGACTAGCAAGTTATCCTGTGAAGATCTCAGAATGCATGATGGAATGTAAGGAATCACAAAAGAATGAGACTCCCAGAGTGCAGCAGACGAATAGGAGAATGGTCTTGGAATGAATCCTGTAGCAAATTCAATGGGGCCGAGGCTCCGATATCGCATGGAAGCCGCTACCGCTGTTTAGTAAACATACCCCTTAGTTGGGATTTTCAACATCTGCGGCATTGGGTTCGGAATGGCTACTCCTATAAGCATCACGTCAGTGCCCTCCATTGGCCCCTCCACCATATTCTCCTAACCGCGTTAGGCGCGAATGACAACGTTTTGCCTCCAAATCTAGCCAATTCTCTACCACCAGCTGCAGCAGCAGGGGATTCGGCCAACATGACTTTCTTTCCAGAGCCCCTCCAAGTGCTGCTGTGCCAAGCCAGGTCTCAAGGCAGCAGAGGGTTGCACTACAGCCTTCCCTTTCTTTTTAAGAGCCATGAAATCGATCTAAAAAGTAACATATTCAGAACACAGTTTGGAGAACAATCAGCAGTGTACTGTCATTTTAGGGCAGCAGAAAAGCAGGGGGAGAAGCTTAGTTATCTTTACAGTTCTTTGCATAGTACCACTGAATATTACCGCATAGATAATCCCTGGTTCTGCCCCGTCCCAATCACAAACCATCACTGTGCCAAGTACCAAGATGGTCTCTAAGGATCTTCAGCAAATTTCTCTATATAATACTGCTGAATATCCCAGACAATGGCAATTATCAGCATAGCAGGTCACGGTAATCAGATAAGTGCTTTTGGAGCACTGACCCACATGATCTCTCAGTGTTATTCGCCCACACACAGTTCTGCTAATACACGTCACTCCTGCCCTGCATCACTCCCTGCTATTGCAGTAAAGAGTCACTCAAAGCTCTGCCGGTGTGCATCATCCAGCCCTCCAACATGCTAGTACTGAGACCCTCCCCACACAGTGCTACCAGTGCACCTCCATCCTGCCTTGCTGCACCTCCCACTCATGGAAGCTATAGATCAGTGCTTCCCAAACTTTTTTTGGTGTGATCTGTGACCCTGGATTCTAATCAAATAAAATTATTACTCAAATATAAAGTATAAACATATGTATATGTAAATCTATGCTTTTTAAAGTAATTATTCAATGTACTCAACATGCCTGACACATATGGGCTTCAGAGTTATGACACACCTTCTTGAACATTTGCAGTGTAGGCAGGGCTGATGTTAGACATGCAGGGGCCCCAGGCAGAAACTGATGAGGGGGCCCCAAAGCCTACCTGCAGGCTATGCCTCCTTCAGCCTGAGGCAGACTTGGGGCCCCCTTTAGCATAGGGACCTAGGGTAACTGCCCTGTTTGCCCCACTCTAACGCCGGCCTGAGTGTGTGGCTGAGAATCTGGGGGGCAGTTTGTGTGTTTATGTCAGGAGCTGAGTGTCTGGGAGCAGTGCATGTGTATGAACAGATGTGGAGGGATAAATGACCGGGGACAGTGTGTGTATATGTCTGAAGCTGAAGAAAGCACAGCTTCCTAGTGGGCTTTGAGGTCCCCTCCCAAAGTTTTATCCCAAGTTGGTCCCCAGCCATATCTATCACTAGTCCTCACAGATGTACATTCCTAAAGCTCATATATTTCAATCACTAAATAGAAAATAAAATCCTTTTTTTCTACCTTGTTTTCTGGCCGTTTTATTTTTATAATTGTTTAGCTCTGGTTTCTGCCTTTCTCTGTTTTCTCTTAGCTCTTTTTTCCAGGGTCACCTGTCTACCTGCCATTTCTTCTTTCTCCTGTCTTCACCGTCATCACCTACATCAATCAGTAATACTAATCCTTCTTTTCAGTTTTCTTCCTTCTCCTTTTACCATTTAGTTGTCAATCTCCCACTGTTTACTGCATTTACCCCCCGTTTTCCATCTCTTGCTCTCATCCATCCCTCCCATTCCCAAGCCTCTTATTGCACAGTCTTTTACTAACTCTCCCTGTGTGTCTGACATCTTCCCTATCCAGGGTGTCTCTCTCTCTCTCCCATGTTCATTAACTCCTTTCCGCTTCCCTAGTCCCCCCCCAACACATGTCCAGCATCTCTTCTGTCTCCCTAGTTCCCACCCCCCCTTTACCTGTATCTTTTCTGTCTCCCTAGCCCTACCCTTAATGTTCAGTCTCACCAGTTGTTGCACCCTCCATGTCCAGCATCTCTTCTCTCTCACCTCCCCCCATATCAGACATCCCCTGTCTGTCCTCCTCCTTCCCATTCCAGCCTCTTCCATAGTTTCCCCCATGACCGTTATCTCCTGTATTGCCCCAGGGATCTGTCCTTGGTCCGATTCTTTTTAACATCTTTGTTAGTGATATAGCGGAAGGGCTGTCGGGTAAGGTTTGCCTCTTTGCGGATGATACCAATCTGCAATAGAGTAGACACCCAGGAAGGTGTAGATAACATGAGGAGGGATCTAGCTAAGCTTGAAGAATGGTCTAGAATTTGGCAGCTGGGATTTAATGTTAAAAAATGTAAGGTCATGCATTTGGGCTGCAGCAATCCAAGGGAGCAATATAGTATAGGGGGTGAAGTACTTTTGTCCACTAAAGAAGAGCGGGACCTAGGCGTGGTTGTGTTTGATGATCTTAAAGTAGCTAAACAGGTAGAAAAGGCGACGGCAAAAGCTAGAAGGATGCTTGGGTGCATACGGAGAGGAATGGCTAGCAGAAAAAAGGAGGTGATAATGCCTCTGTATAAGTCTTTGGTGCGACCTCATTTGGAGTATGGTGTGCAATTCTGGAGACCGCACCTTCAAAAGGATGTGAACAGGATGGAGTCGGTGCAGAGGGTGGCTACTAAAATGATTAGTGGGCTTCATTATAAAGCATATGAGGACAGACTTAAGGATCTTAATATGTACACCTTAGAGGAAAGGCGGGATAGAGGTGATATGATTGAGATGTTTAAATACCTCCGTGGCATAAATGTTCAGGGAGAGAGCCTCTTTCAATTGAAAGCAAGTTCTGCTACGAGGGGACATGGGATGAGGGTGAAGGGAGATAGATTCAGAAGTGATATGCGGAAATATTTCTTTACGGAAAGAGTAGTGGATCCATGGAATAGTCTCCCAGTGGAGGTGGTAGAGATGAGGACAGTAACTGAATTCAAAAAAGCATGGGACCAACACAGAGGATCTCTAAAGGTAAAAAGTGGACTGTTGTAGTTGTTATGGAAGGACAGACTAGATAGGCCATGTGGTCTTTTTCTGTCATCATGTTTCTATGTATTTCCCTAGTCCTCCCCTCCCATATCCAGAGTCTCATCTGTTTCCCAACTTTCTCCACAAACACCATCTTTTCCTCTGTCTCACCAGTAATCTTCCTATCTATCTATCTCCAGCATCTCCTGCCCAGTACCCCCCCCCATGTCAAGCATCTCCTATCTATCTCCCTCCCTTCCCTGCCCTGCATCTCCATCATTCCCCCTCCCCCATGTCCAATATATCCTCTGCCTCCCTGTCCTGTACCACCCCCACGTCAAGAATCTCCCTGCCATACAACCTATTCCATCCCCCATCATGTCCCTATTTTCCCTTCCCTGGTAGTCCACCATTCAACCTCCCTTTCCCCTCTTCACTGGTCTAAATCTTCCTGCACCATCTCAGACAAAAATTAAATTGAAACCCCAAGAAGCCAGGTTCTGCATGCAGTGCAACACCAGAGAAATAAACTGATGCAGCTCCCCCTGTACTGTGCAAAATATAAAGATGGCACATATAAAATCCACAATCTGACATATTCCAGTCATTAAACTGAAAATAAATTATTTACCTTTGTGGAATGACTATTTTAATTTTTCTAACTGCCTTGGTCCCAGTGTCTGGATTCTCCATCCTAGCTTCT
Source organism: Ichthyophis bannanicus (assembly GCA_033557465.1). Taxonomy (NCBI): domain Eukaryota; kingdom Metazoa; phylum Chordata; class Amphibia; order Gymnophiona; family Ichthyophiidae; genus Ichthyophis; species Ichthyophis bannanicus. The sequence continues at coordinate 81,107,244 of CM066048.1, forward strand.
CTTAACTCTCTTTTCCAGAGACTGCAGGCAATCTACCACGTCTCCCCCCCCCCCCCCCCCATCCTGCATCTTACCCCCAAACTCTCTGCCCAGCATCTTCCCCCTCTCTCTTCCTTCCTGGCCAGTGTCTGTCCTCTCTAACCCTCCCAGCCCAACGTCTTCCCGTTCTCTCTGTTCCTCCACATCTATCATTTCCTTTATGTATCTCCCTTGGCCCTTCCTCCCCACATCTAGCATCACCTCTGTCTCCCTATAAACTCCCTGCCCATGTTCAACATCACCCTTTTGTCTCCCTATTGCCCCCCTGATGTACAGCATCACTCCATTGTCTCCTATGTCCAGCATCCACCCCTCTATCACCCAATGTCTCCCCCCATGTCCAGCTTCTCCTCAGTCTCCCTCCACCCCCATGTCAAGGATCTCCTGTTTTTCTTCCTTCCCTTGGCTGTGCATTGCTACTCCAGTCTCCCAACCCGCATACAAGAAGTTTATGTCCACATCTAGCCCTCCTCTCCACCGTCCACTGCTTCTAATCAAAGATGGCACAAAGCACGAGGCCTTTCTGATACAAGTGTGCATGTGCCTCTAAGATCCTGCTAGCCCTCCTTGTCCTGCCTTCTCTGATGTGACAAGTATACGTCAGGGAAGAAGGGACAGGAACGGTCAGCAGGGTCTTAGAGGTACACGCAAGCCTCCAAGACCCTGCCGACCCTCCTTATCCCTCCCTCTCTGTTGCATACTTGCCGCGTCAGAGGAGCTGGGAGAGGGAAGACCTCAAGGTCTTAGAGACATGCACGCGCTTGTATCAGAAAGGCCCCATGCCTGTACTACCTTTTTTACTGGCAGTGGACTGGATTTGACATGAGGTGGCCTCCTGAAAGTGCAAGTCTTCCCACCCTGAACCAAACATGCAGCCGTGACCCAAAGTGAGGATTTTATGACCGCATTTGGGATCACGACCCACAGTTTGGGAAACACTGCTGTAGATTCTTCAGGGTTTCTCAGGTGATTGTTCAGTTCTACTTCTGCCTTTGTTTCAACGACAGCGGTGGCCATGACCCTTGAGTATACTGTACTGTCCCTTTAAGGGTTCTGAACCTGGGACCATCACCTCCTACACTCTGGGTTGAGCACCGCTGTATCTCTAGTTCAATTGGATAGATGACAAGTCCTGTCCAACAGTCGCCAAATATCACTCATTAGGAATATGTCACACTCATTTGCTGGCTCTCACACTCTTTGAACCCCTTCTCCAGCCAGTGCACAGATCCCGATCACTGCTTTCATGATCCCGATCACTGTTTTCATGAAAGCAAGCTTGAAAAGAGAAAAGCCAGGTAGCCCCAGCAGCCGGAAATCTGTGTCACTTAGCACCTGAGGGGTGGGAATTAAGTAACTGCTGAGAAACACTTTGAAAAGGCACAGAAGGCGAGGGGAGAGAATTGAGAAGGAGAAAACAGACACACATAAAACGGAAAACATACAAAGCTGCATCTTTCTCCTTCTCTCCATCCTTGCATGTGGCTCTTTCTTGCTATCAATAATTGTATCTCTGTCTCGTTTCCATCTTTGTCTCTCCACCTCTTGTCTATCTCTGTATCTGCCTGCGTCTCTTCCTCTTTCACCGTGTATAGTATATTTTTCAAAGGCACTAAAGAAAGGCAAATACAGCAATATCACACCTAAATCTTTCTAGATTTATACGCAGGACCACAGCATCTTAAAAATCTCACTCTTTGGTTTTCAGTCTCACTCTTTGGGGTGCTCCACCCTTGGCATCTCTGCTGGTTTTGTGGTTTCTATCCACCAGGCTGTTTTACTGTGTTGTGCTCATAGCTACTAGAAGACATCTTTCAGTCATGTGCTGCCCTTTAAGCCTTTTTTTCAAACTTCCCCTCTTTGAGAGTGTCATCTTTCTTCTCTGAGCTCCATAGCAGACAGTGATCGCTACTTCTAGCTTTAAGAGCAAGCACCTCTGAGTTGTGCTTTCCTGTTTTCCTTCTGCCTTTCTCTCTTTTGTTTGCTCCCTACCTTCTTCCTAGCCTGAAAAGGGAAGAATGGTGGAATCATGGTGCTCCATGCGAGAAGCCCTACTTGACTGTATAGTGAAGCTGTCCTTTCCTGCCCTTTTCTTGACTTTTCCCTCTGGGGCTCTCCCCAGTTCTGCCAATACACCTAATCCCATACTCCATCCTTAAAGGATTGGAATAGCAAGGGTATCTCCCTCTGCCCCTTAGCCTTAGTCCTAGTGTACATTTTCGTTTCATAATAAAGTTTAAAGAAAAATCTGGTCCGATGAAAATGCTCACTCTAAAAACAAGACCCCCCCCCACCCAGTTTCATGTGCTGATCTCCCCCCCTCCACACACACACTTTCTAGTTTGTAAGCTTTGAAGCATTGCCTCATCACATAGGCTGCACAGCTAAGCTGTGGCTAGCATTTCCTTCCTATCGTTCAATGAGAAACAAGGCAGTGACTCTTCCGTGCAAATGATGCTTGCTGGTTGGCTCTTTCAGACGGATTATTAATAACCAAGTATATAAAGCAGAATCTTGGCTGCATGGGCTTATAAAAAGACTCTGACACCTGAAGGCTGAGAGTCTGAAACACCATCTCCTGCTAATGGCTGTCACCAGACCACAACCCAGCAGCTCTGCTGAAATGAGACAGGTACCATTAGGAAATCTAGGGATCCAGAGCCTGTCACCTTTAGGACTGGTGGCTCAAGAGACAGGCACAGGACAACAGAGCCTGTTACCTTTAGGGAGGAATGGCTCAAGGGGTATATTCTCAGTCTCTTCTAATGCTGAATGGCTCAGAGGACAGTTGAAAGGGGACACAGTCTATCATCTATAGGACTGAATAGCTTAGGGGGTGGGCACAGGAATACAAACCCTGTCATCTTTAGTCTGGACAGCTCTGGGGACAGGCATAAGGGGAACAGGTACTTATTCTGTGATGGAGCCGTGTGTGTATGAGGGAAGCTTGTATTGCTGCTGCTTTCTGTAGTAGAGCAGTGTCTTTGTGTATGTCTGTCTGTGTGTGTTGGAAGCTAGTACTGATCTGTGGTGGGACAGTGTGTGTATGTTTATACTGCTGCTGCCTATGCTGTATCTGTTCTGTGGTATGTGTGTATGAGAGTGAGGAAAGCTTGCTTTGCTGCTGCCTATGCTGTTTGTGTGTGTATATGTGAAGCCTGTACTGCTGTTGCACATGCCATACAAGATCTTTAGCGGGGCAGTGTGTATGTGTTTGTGAAAGAGGTTTGCACTGGTTTTTATCAGGACAATGTGTATGTGAAGCTTCCATGGTTGATGCCCATGCTGTACCTCTTCTGTGGTAGGGCACCTTGTGTGTGTTAAGAAAGCATTATTTTTGCTCATGCTGTATTTGTTCCGTGGTCCATGATTACAGTAGTTCGACAGAGTGAATTTCTCACGGCTCTGGACCTATCTGAGGCATACCTCCACGTCTCCATTTGGCTATAACATCAGCGTTTTCTATAGTTTGCAGTGCCCTTGTGGCATTTCCAGTTTCAGGCCTTGCCCTTCAGCCTCATGACGGCGCCGCGCGCTTTCACAAAGATCATGGCGGCATCTCTCCGGCGAGAGGGAGTCTTGGTGCACCCCTACCTGGACAACTGGCTTATTTGGGCCAAGTCTCTGCAGGAAAGTCAAGTGGTGACGGACAGTGTCCTGGAGGTGCTCCAGGATCTCAGTTGGGTGATCAACATTGCCAAGAGTCACTCGACCTAGTTCAGGACCTTGTCTATATGGGGGTTCGGTTCAACATGCACACGGAGATGGTGTTCCTGACAGAAGACAGGGTCTGCAAGTTGCAGGGTCAAATAGGCCAATTCTTGCAGCATCAAGCACCATCAGCGTGGCCCAACCTACAGGTCCTGGGTTCGATGACAGCGATGCTTGACCTTGTGCCATGGGCATGAGCATACATACATCTGCTCCAGCGGGCATTGCTTTCAAGGTGGTCGCCGCAGCGTCATGCTGTCTCAGATGTGCACAACAGCCTGGAATGGTAGCTCTGGGGTGGGACACTCCTCATAGGGATACCCCTAGAGACTCCAGAGTGGACGCTCGTGACTACCGATGCCAACCTAACAGGCTGGGGAGCACATTGCCTGGGGCAGATAGCTCAGGGGATGTGGTCAAAGAAGCAGCAGACCTGGTCCATCAACCACTTGGAAATGAGGGTGGTCTTCTTGGGACTGCAGGAGTTTCAAGCATGGCTGGAATGCAAAAACTGTACAGATCTTGTCGGACAACGCAATGACCGTGGCGTACATCAATTGTCAGGGAGGCACAGGAAGGCTTGGCTCATGAAAGGGCTCAGCTGAGGAGTCGGGTTATGCTCCAGCAGTGATTGCTACCCCTTGAAGACACACAAGCACACCATGTTGTTGGCCTACATTCACATCTGGCAGCTCTTCGAGCACTGGTGTGCTGATCGCGGCATGCAGGTCTTATAGGCCTCTGTGCCGGAGATTGTAACCTTCCTGCAGGCTGGCATGGAGAAGGGGTTGGTGTTGAACTCCCCTAAGGTGCAAGTGGCAGCCTTGGCTTGTTACTGGGGGTGTATCCAGGGTCACTCTTTTGGCATCTCTTCCAGATGTCGTCTGTTTCCTCAGGGTGGTTCAATAGATTCGTCTGCCGGTTCTCCAGTTCCTAGCTGGGACCTTAACCTGGTCCTGTTGGCCTTGACGACTCCACCTTTCGAGCCCCTGAGAGTGGCTACATTGAAGGATCACACGTTTAAGGTCATGTTTTTGGTAGCCATCTGTTCAGCCTGACGCATTTGAGAGCTGCAGGTCTTGTCGTGCAGGGAGCCTTTTTTGGTTTTGTCTAAGGATCAGGTGGTATTGAGGTCAGTGCCATCCTTCCTTCTGAAAGTTTTGTCCAATTTTCATTTGAACCAGTCTGTGGTCCTGCCGGGGTTCCCCAATACTCTGGATCTGCAGCTACACAGCCTGCATATGAGGCACACCCAGGGTTTCGCAGGTCTGAGTGCCTCTTTGTTTTGTTCGGTGGTGCACACAAGGGAGAGACTGCTTCGAAGGCAATGATCGCAGAGTGGCTCAAGGAAGCTATTGCCTCCTCTTATCGCCTGTGGGGTAAGCTCTTACAGTCAGAACTTTGTGCGTATTCTACCCGGATGCAAGAGGAGTCTTAGGCAGAGTCCAGTTTGGTTCCTACCGTGGATATTTGTCAGACGACGACTTGGTCGTCATTGCATACCTTTGTGAAGCATTACCGGTTGGACCTTCAGGCAAGATTGAATGCTCACTTCGAGGCATGTGTTCTGCAGGCTGAGCTTGTAGGTCCCCCCCTGGTATGAGTACTGCACTGGTACATCCTGATAGTCTGGACTGGATTGGAGGGACGCTATGGAAGGTGAAATTAGGCCTTATCTGCTATTTGCTTTCCTGTAGTCCCTCCAGTCCAGTCAAGCGCCCGCCCATTGGTTGTTCTAGATCCTGATGGTGAGCAAGCCCAGTTAAGAAATTGATTTTTGGTTGCCATTGTTTTGCGGGATTCGCGGGTCTCTGCTTCCACCTTCGATATTCCATGGGGGTCATTCCTGTGCTTGGGGGTGCCTCTTGTGGTCTACACATGGTGCGGGTCCACCCTGCGAGCTAGTTGAGTGGTGTAGATAGTGTGTGGCGTAGATAGTTGTATAGAGTTGTGTTTGAATTACTGCTCTGTGCATCTGCTTTGTCATTAGTATATTGGCTTGGTGGGAGGAGTTCACTCTCCTATATCAGATGACATCACCAAAAGCCTGGAATTCTCAGTCTCCATCTGCTAGAATGAGGTGAAGACCCAGTAGTCTGGACTGGACTGGAGGGACTAAAGGAAAACAAATTAGCAGGTAAGGCCTAATTTCACCATCTCTCATATTTACTGCTAATGCTGTTGTAATTGCATCGTACCAAAGAGAGCTTCCTTCTGGAGCTCAGAAGATGTAAAATATACAGGCAACCTGTCAAGGTGTGCTTGAAAATTGCTTTTAATCTGGCCTGTCCCACTGTATTTGTCACTTGTCTTTTCTTGTCTTCTGATTTAAATTCTTTAAAGATTTTTTCTCTTCTTTTGCAAATTCTGTTGCTTCCTGTGCTGGGTCTGTTGCTTTTTGACATATTCATAAATGACCTGGAAAAGGGAATAACGAGTGAGGTTATCAAATTTGCAGATGACACAAAACTATTTAAAACTGTTAAAACCCAAGAGGATTGTGGAAAATTGCAAGAGGATCTTGATAAATTGGAAGACTGGGCATCAAAATGGCAGATGAAATTTAATGTGGACAAGTGCAAAGTTATGCACCTAGGGAAGAACAACCCAAACTATGGTTACACGATGGAAGGCTCCACATTAGGAACCACCACCCAGGAAAAAGATTTAGGTGTCATTGTGGATAACATGTTAAAACCCTCAGCCCAGTATGCAGCGGCGGCCAAGAGAGCAAATAGAATGCTAGGTATCATAAGGAAAGGAATGGAAAATTAAACAAAGGATATTATAATGCCTCCATATCGTTCCATGGTGAGACCGCACCTTGAATATTGTGTGCAATTCTGGTCGCCGTATCTTAAAAAGGATATAGCGTTATTAGAAAAGGTTCAGAGAAGAGCAACAAAAATGGTAAAGGGGATGGAAAGATACCCCTATGAAGAAAGGCTAAAAAGGTTAGGGCTCTTTAACATGGAAAAGAGATGGCTGAGGGGAGATATGATAGAAATCTATAAATTAATGAATGGAGTGGAACGGGTAAACATAGATTGATTGTTTACGTTATCAGAATATAGAAAGACTAGGGGACATGCAATGAAGCTACAGGGTAAACTATTTAAGACTAATAAAAGAAAATATTTTTTCACTCAACATGTAATCAACCTCTGGAATTTGTTACTGGAGGATGTAGTAAAGGCTGTTAGTGTAGCTGGGTTTAAAAAAGGTTTGGATAAATTCCTGGAGGAAAGGTCCATAAACCATTATTAAGAAGGGACCCAGGATATCAATGCTTGACACAATACAAGCATTGTGGAACCTGTATCTTTTGGGAAACTGCTAGGTATGTATGACCTAGATTGGCCACTGTTGGAAACAGGATACTGGCTTGATGGACCTTGGTCTGACCCAGTATGGCATATCTTATGTTCCTTTCCTATGCACATACTGGATTCTTACTCATTCTTTCTTCTTGTTGGAATAGTGCAAGTTTAATGATGAAACTGGATTTGGGTCGCTTACTTTCATACTACAACGCTTTCTGTGTATTCAGGTTTGTTGATGCTGTTAAGTAGGCCTGGAAGCTTATGAAGATTGCTCTGTATGTATAATCAATACCTTTAAGGCTCATTCCTCCTTCAGCTTTAGGGATGTACAACCTCAGCATACACTGATTTTTATAAACCACCTTGTGGGCATGGAGGAGTTTTCTTGTTCATCCATCCAATTTTTCAAGATATTTCCGTTCCAAAGCTATACGAGAATACTGGGACTACAAACTACAAGGTTGATGGCTTGTATCTTATTCTTTGTTGTCAGTGCACTTTTCAGTATCAGCTTTAATACCCTGCAATACTCTTTACTGGTCTTTTCTCTCAGCACTTTATACTGGACTTTTGCTCTACTCTTAAAAATTTATATATGCCTCCCTGTTTAAGTTCTTTTAAGTCACAGTCATCAGTTAGAGAGATATTTTAGTTTTACTCAATTTTCCTCCAAAGGTTGCCTTAGCACATTTGTCCAGGCCAAAACGCATCCTGATGTCATCTGAAAAGCTTTTTAGTAGACATAGTTGTTCCACTAGATATTTATCACTGGGACTATAGAGCTTCAAGTCTTCTAGAAACAGTAGATGTGTTGTCACCTCTGGGCCTTTAACAACTCTAGGGTTTAAGGCTAAGCCCATACCCCAAAGAATTAGAAAGCGTAATGAAAGGATTAAGTACTATACAAAACAAGAGTGGTGACATGGAGTCTCCCTGAAATATTCCTTGCTGGATCTTGATGTTAGGAATGAAGAACTGTCCATCTTCATACTGTAGATGGAGTATAGTCTGCCATATTTTCATGGTGAATTTGATGTGCTCAGTCAATTTAGAATTTATTTTATACATTTCAAGGCAATTTATTATCTAGGAACATGGGACTCTATTAAAGACTTTCTTATAGTCAATCCATGCTTCTCTGAGATTTCTGCTTTTCTTAGCATTAGCAATAGCTAGCCTTTGGTTCCGTATCCTTCCTTCTTGTTACCCTTCTGTTCTATTATCGGCATCTACTGCAGTGAAAAGCTTATAGACTGTAGGTAGACAACTTACTGGTCTATAAATTTTGGGAAGGTTACTTGGATCTCACTTTGGAAGAAGCATTTTTTCCTGTTATTAGACATTGTGGTGTTAAATCAAGCTGCCTGACCTATTGAATTTTTTGCAATTGTCGGGTATTGGTGAAGGGATATTAACTGAGCTGTCTGGACTGCGGCTTTTCCAGTTTGAGGTTCTTTTTAACCCATTTTCTAGCTATATTTTTATTACTTCAGACCATTCCAGATATTTGATGTTCATCTTTTCCAAATTCTTTCAGATGCTGTGTAGCCATTCTGCTTATTGATTGTGCTCTACAAGATTCTTGTATACATTTCTCCACAATTTTTCTGTGTCAATTTTAATTTGTGGTATTTTCACTGCACTGATGCTCTTTCCCAGTTCCTTGTAGAACTGTTTTGGGTTTTCTCTAAATAGTTTATTTTAATATCTTTCTTTACTGTTTTTTTCTTGTTGGTTGGTACTTTCAATTTACTATTGAAGCATATAAATTTAAGGCCTTCTGTTAATGCAACATGTTTCATTTTGATATGTTGGATCTTTCTCATTATCTTTGGTAAATCTTGATCATCTGAACATCAGGGACATTTTGGCATGCAGTGATTTGTTTTTTTTTTCCAAGGAGGTGTTATCTTTCTCCTTTTCTTCTGGCCCTGTGTCCATTTTGGTAGAATTGTCTCAGTAACAATTTTTGTTGCCCAGTACTTGATCCGATTTCTCTCTGTAATATCCACTGATAATTTCTTAAGTAAAATCAATAAGGCCATAATTCATATTATCATGCTTTTTGCCTTAGATGTAAGGTGTACCTTTGGCAGCTGATCCCTCTCTTGAGTCCCAGCACACCTATCAACTTCCATGCAGGCCAGGAGGTCCACTGCAAACTCTTCAATCACTTGATCTCTCTCATGACTCTCCTCTTCTTTCTGCCCCTTGTCCTGTTCCACAGTATTCAAGTCTTCTCCAAATCCTCCTCCATTCTCCGAGTCATCCCGCATTTCCTCCTCATTCTTTCTCACACCATTCTCTCCCTCCTGTTCGTTGTTCTCATTTTCTATAGATACTTCTTTTGTTGCTCTAGCTGGTTGTTGTGGTGTCTCTTTTTTGCCCTCCTTTCTGAATCCATTTTCTCTATATATTTCTTTTTCTGCAGCATTGCTCAGCTGTTTTAACACATCTTGACTCAGGTATTTTTCTTTAATTTGTACAATCAGAGATCTTATATTAGTATCAAGAGCCCTTTTCAGTTTTTCTGTTGAGCAGGTGCAATGGAATGTCTGTTTGTTTGGGGGTGTCCAAGCTCCACCCTAACTTGCCCTAGCCCCCCGTGGGCAACCAGTTGAGGCTGCGATCACAGCCTTCCTCTTGTCTTCTGCCTGAAGGAGGTGGAATCCCCAGGCAGACAGCCAGCATTGCCATCGAGGGTGCCTATGGGGATCCGATCTCCCGCAGGCAGACAAAAGGAGTCTTTGCCACGATCACGGCCAGGCCCTTCTCTCTACCATGATCAGCAGAGAAATTTTGGTAAGGCCAGAGCCCGATGCCTATGCCATTAAGACTGTTCCACTTTCTTCTGTTTTTGGCCAGCTCTCTTTGTATATCCTCTGTAATCAAATATGGGGTTTGTGGCATAATAGTAGTAGTACATTATCTCCTTTTTTTCTTCTTCAGGAGTCCACCTAACAGTGTTTAGCCCTCTTAACCTTTTCATTAGTTTCTGTGGTTTATCTCCTGCTGCAGTGGGTCCATAAACAAGTTCACCATGGCCTATGGCTGGATCAAGAATGTTATCTGCTGAAGGTTTTGCACTATTGCAAAAACATTGTTAGCCCTAGTGCATTAGCTACAGGTGGTCACTTTTTTTATTCTGGGCAATGTATGGCCAGTATGTACTTTCTTTTTCCTTCCTCCCATATTTCTACTGTAGTGTCGCTTTGCTAAGATGTGGTATAGATTTTATACAGCGGGGTCGCAGAAACACACAACAATTCATATAGGTTTTCCTGTTGTGGCAGAGTGTGAGTGTGTGTGTATGTGTCTGCGTAGCTTCCATTGCTGGTTCTGGGGCCAATATAAGCTGTGTGCTAAGCTCAGTGCATGATTTTATAAACACACATATAAATTTTGTACCCATGGCGTAACCGAATTGAATGCAAATAATTTGTTTGTAAATATGGGAGAGCATGCTGATCACTACAATAACATGTACACATGGGCATATGTTAACAGCAGAACCAATACTTTACACATCATTCTATTGGTACCTGGAGTTGTATGCCTCCCCCCACACCCGATCAACTAACCCCCTTCAACAAAACAAGAAAAAAGTTGCAGACACTAATGCTCACAAAAAAAAGGAAGAAACAGGCATGAAACCGTCACTAATGCTGGCCACAGAATCCAGCAAACTTTATACTGCTCCTCAGAGAATGCATTAAAGCCCCGTGCACTCAGCCTTCAGGTCTTCTGCAAATTCCAATGCCTTCACTATCTTTGGATTTAAATGAGCAGTGGTGCTAATGTCTGTGCGATTCTTTGTGCAGTTTCTTGTGTGCTAAGCTCCTTTCTGCATAGGACAGCCATAATAGCTCAGAAAATAGTAAGCAGAACCCTTGCTAAGCTCTGCGCTAAGTCTCCTGCACTTTATTACATTGGTCTCTCTGTGGTAGGGCATAGTTCAGGGGTCTCAAACACGCGGCCCGCGAGAGCATCTTGTGCGGCCCGCGAAGCACTTACCGGTGTCTAAAAAAAAAAAATAAATCCAAACTTGCCGCCGCAGTATTAGGCGTCCCGCGGCCCCTCTGCCTGCTCTGAGTCCTCTCCTCCCTGCAGCATCAGCTCAAAAAGTGGCGGCTTTCAGAGCCGCGAAGAGAGAGAGTTTCTCTCGCGCGGTTCTGAAGACTCGCTGCTCTTCAGAACCGCGCGAGAGAAACTCTCTCTCTTCGCGGCTCTGAAAGCCGCCACTTTTTGAGCTGATGCTGCAGGGAGGAGAGGACTCAGAGCAGGCAGAGGGGCCGCGGGACGCTTAATACTGTTGGCATTGGGATCAGGGACTGACTGCTGCCAATAGTGGCTATGTTTTAAAAAAATAATAGTCCCGGGTGAAAAACTGACACTACTCAAATTTCTCTGTGGCTGACTATGTTGTCTGTGTGAGTTTGCCATTGGTTCATAGACCCATCTGTCTGTTCATGCAACTAATAGTGAGCTCATCATTTTGGAAAATAAAAGAAAAACACAGTTTTAAGAAAAAAGGTAGGAGAGTCTATAAACATCAAAATAAAAGGCTTGTGCAACAGCTGGTGTAAAAATGGCCAGAGTGCACATGAGCTCTTTGGTCATATCATCAGTGCAAGACTTGGGGATCCTCTCCCATTGCTCCTGAAGTAGAGAAAAAGCAAGCAACTAGCCAGAGATGTCATTCCCAAATCCCAGAAACAGAGAATGTAGTAACACAGGGCCAGGGATCCCTTCCCTGGGACCCAAAAAGAGACAGGATGAATGAAGGAACCAGAGATCCTCTCCTCACAGAAGAATAAAGCGAGCATAAAGCTGGATGCCACCCTTTGAACAGCATAAAAGGAAGATCGTGAGTATAGGATCAACATAAGCAGAGAAGGAACATGGGGCAGAAGAATCCTCCCCCCAGGACCTTGAAGGAGAGAAACTGCACAGAACCAAAAGATTTCTCTCTCCAGACATCAGGAACAGAGAGAACAGAGAGCTAGGAAATCCCCTCCTTAGGGTTTTCAAGCAGAGAATGAACACAGGGCCAGAGATTCGAGCCACAAAGGTGAGAGCATCCCCCTCCATGTGACCAGAAAAGATATGGGAGTGGACACAGGCCCAGGGGCCCATTCTCCATGATTGTTCCCTTACATACAAGAGGAAATCAATTTATAGTTTTATTTCTACAGTGTTGTACATTCTAAGTTTGGCTTTTGGGGTTCCCAGTTTAATTGTCTTCCTGTTTCTAAATTGTGATTCCTTGTTTGGTGATGGTGTATGTTCTGCATGTTTACTAAAAGTTAGTGTATATGCAAATATTTATGCAAATGATGCCCTTATGCAAATGATGCCATTATGCAAATGAGGCCTGCGTCTTGTGCGGCCCCCGGGTTACTCTACAAGTCCTCATTTGGCCCTCAAAGCAATTTGAGTTTGAGACCCCTGGCATAGTTTGTGTGTGTGTGAGGGAAACTAGCACTGGTATGTTATGGGGCAGTGTGTATATGTATGTAGGAAGCTTGTACTGCACTTTTTATGCTGTAACTGCAATGGTGATAGGGCAGTGTATGTGGGAGCCCACTGGGTATGAAATTATCTCCAGCCTATCAATCTACAAGACATTATGAGTGTATACCTTTCTTGTAACTCTCTCTCTTTTTCTCTGTCTCTCAGGACTTAGTGAAGAGTCACCTTATGTTCGCAGTAAGGGAGGAGGTAGAGGTACTGAGGGAGCAGATCAAAGACCTAATGGACCGTAACCTACTCCTGGAACAAGAAAACTCCCTCCTCCGATCCCTGGCCAGTCCTGAACAACTCTCTGAGCTACAGACCCGACTGCATAGCTCCAGACTGGGCCTGGGGCCGCCTGTGAATAGCAGTTCTGCTTAATGCTTCTTGCCACTGCTCTGAGGATAGATGAAGAGAGAGAGGAGATGGAGAAGACTTGCTGAGCACCCAATGCACGAGTCTGGCAACATGATGCCATGTGGAGGTACAGATCTGCATGTGATGGAAGTAACTGCAGCCCACCCAGACTCATCAAGAGAGAAGAGAATGGGCAGAGTGGCGACAATGAGGAGAGGAAGATCCAGCCTCAAGGAGCAATGGAAAATAGTTTTCAGAACTGTTTGCTCTCCTGGGTCTCTCTTATAGTTGGTGTGTCGCTGCCAGGCTCATGTATGATAATGGTGTACGAGTCTGGCAGAGTAAGGGAGCTTTCTCTAGAGCTTGGAATAAGTGTGAAGAACTGCTACTCCATGAGAGTGGAATCATGTATAATGTTAAAACAGGAGAGCTGCCTTTTTCTCGGGATGAAATCTGTGTATGTGGTGTCAGGTGAAAACCGCCATCTCCTCTGTAATCCTTACTAAGAACATAAGAAATGCCCTACTGGATCAGAACAAGGTCCATCAAGCCCAGTATCCTGTTTCCAACAGTGACCAATACAGGTCACAAGTACCTATCAGGTTCCCACAAAGGTACACAGATTCCACGATGCTTGTCCCAGGGTAAGCAGTGGATTTCCCGGGTCTCCTTTAATAATGGTTTATGGACCTTTCCTCCAGGAACTTGTTCAAACCTTTTTTAAACCCAGCTACACTAACAGCTTTTACTACAACCTCCGGTAATGAATTCCAGAGTTTGATTACGTGTTGAGTGAAAAAATATTTTCTCCGATTAGTCTTAAATGTGCTACAATGTAGCTTCATTGCGTGTCCCCTAGTCTTTCTACTTTTTGATGGAGTAAACAACAGATCTAGGTTTACAATCTGCAGAATATATTATTTATGGCAGGGTAAGCAAATGACTAGAAATCTTTAGATGCTTCTCTGGACTTGTCATTCCTGCTTTTCTTGGAGATCTGGGAACTCAAAGTCCATTGACACCATGAAGGAAAGCCAGGATTAAATAAGCCCATCCATGATGAGGTGATTCTGGTTAAAGGAGAGCTGCCATTCCTTATGAGAGGTCAGAGGGTCCTAGACCGTGGGGAAGGCTGTCCTCCTTTCCTTTGTAAGAGCTGATTCAAGCTCCATGATCGAGCTGACATGTATCACTTCCATGGGAGACAGAACATATGTGCAGGAAGAGTTTGTTCAATCCAGGATGCAGCAAAGCAGCTTACATAATACAATACAGATAAAAGAGAGAAAAGGAAGCCAGAATGCATCAAATTAGAATGGAGAAAGACAGAAAGGGAGAAAAGAAAAATGACCAAACATCAAATTAGAATGGAGTAAAAGAGAAGTAAATGAGAGTGTTAGTATTATCCGAAACTTCCCCAGCAATCTCCAAACACTAACAGCACACCAGCAGCAGTGCAGCTGAAAACTTCCTGCATCCAGGAAGTGGTCTGGAAAAGAACAGCAACAGCTGGACCTCTCTACTTCTTAATCCATAGTTTACAGCCATTTTACGAGACACATGCCTAGGCTGCCAACTTAAAAAAAAGAGACATCACGTTCTCTCCCTCTCTGACCTTTTAATTCTTTAATAAAGGGCCAGTCCAAAGTCTGACCGCAGTGGTGATAGTAGATTTACACAGCCAGGATAGAGTCACTGCATATTCCTTTCCCTGGTCATGCCTCCTGAACAGAATCCAGGAGGGGACAGGACTTGGGAAAGGAGCATGTGTCTTATAATCTAAATCTACTACGGTCTCCGCCATTATTGGGCCTTATTCCTGTTCCTGATTAAAGAATTAAGGTCTGCGAGACAGAGGAGAGAGAGCTGGGGGAGTCCAGGCTGGTGGTCATCAGAAAACCAGCACTTATATTGGCTAGTTTTCTGGTCTACTCACTGTTGACCTTCCTTGAAGAAAACCTGCCAGGCTGGTCAAATACTAATCAGATAGTAACCCTACACGTCTTCCCCAGGCTCATGGCTGCAGATGGGTCAGCCTGGGTGCCATGTGACAACTTAGATTTGACTTCCCATGATGCACTGCAAAAAATAAAGAGGTGGTAGTAATATGGTCATTCTATGGCACCTTGGAGTGTTCAGTTAATCGGATGGTTAGACTGGCTGAGTATTATGAAGCACTTTGCATAATCATTCAGTCAGGTTAATGAACTCGCCATGCATTCTTAAGCACTTCGGATGGTTGGACAGTTGGGTTGCCAAACTGACTAGACATAGGACTGCAACGCTGAACATCCAGACAGTGAGACTGGGCAGTAGACTTGGCTGATCCTTTGAATGGTTTGTTTCTTCCTCTCCTTATCCTTCTCTCCTCCACTGGTTTTCATACATACGTCTAACCTGGGGTACCACTGAGCAATCCCTAAGCTCATCAGAACCTATCAAGGCAATATGCCCTTGTGAAAACCTTAAATATAGCCCCTCCCGCAAATGCAGAACATCACAGAGCTGCCAAGTTATTCAGATTCAGCAGGAAAGGTTTGGGCCAATTTGGGTTTTCTGATTATTTTGATGCATTACAGGACCTTCAGCACTGATTTTCATGTGTAAAATCAAATAGATTGATATTCAGCAGTACTTATCTGGTTAGCAGCACCTCCTAACCAGATACGTGCCACGAAAGGGGGTATTTAGCAGCACTATAGGACGTGCTGCTGAATATGCTGGCTGACAACCTCAACACTATCTGGGTAGTGCCAGGGCAATCCTGAGAGTTATCTGTATAATTACAGTTTTTAGTCCCACTATACAGATGGCTATCTGCATAGCTTAGGACAGCAAAAAAGCTCTCCTAAATGGCTATATAATGGCGCTGAAAACCACTGCTATAGGAATAGTTCTATCATTGGTTACAGTGACTGTATATTCAACCCCCGCCACAATTCAAATGCCAGCACTGAATATCCAGTTTTTATTTACATATGGCAGCTGGTATTTAAAAAAATGTTGACCACCATGGCTAAATATTGACCCAGAGGCTTTGGAATGTAAGTTCAAAATCAAGACTGGCGAAAAGAATCTCACTCCTGAAACTGCATAACTTGGCAACTCTACTGTTAGCACAGGCCATGTCACCAATTACATCATATGTTTGCCATAGCTGACTGAGCAAAGATCATAAGATCCAGATTTGAGTGTAGGGTTGCCAGCTTAGCCAGGTAAAGTCAAAGAAAGGGATCCAGTCCTGGTTTTACTCCCTGTGCATGCCTGGAGATGACATTCTCCAAGCATGCAGCGACAGGGTGCCTTCTCATCGGGTTAGACCTACCCCACTGAAGGTGCTGAAACAGGTTGATGGCCATTCTGCAGTGTTCCGAATGTCACTGGCCTGCTCCTTCATATTTAAAGGGTGTGTCCAATAGGTTGCTGTTACTCATACTGAGCGGTTCATGAAAGAAAGTGCCACCGGGATGTAGGAGGCGGCACTCTTTTCAGCTTTGCACTCCTAGGCTGCTGCCTACACTACCTAGTAATAAATCTGGCCCAGGACACAGAGGTATGGGAGTATCAGAGGGTTAAACCAGGACTGGATCAGTCTGTCCATGGTGACCTGAAAACCAGATAAGCCCCCTAGACCAGTGGTTTTCAACCCAGCCATCAAGAGACTCCCAGACAGTCTGGTTTTAATACATCCTCAGTGAATATGCATGAGAAGCCACAGTTGCAATTTTAACAGCCTTACTGACATTGGTGTAGTTTGCTTGCTTACTTTGGGAGGGGAGGGAGTGGCAAAGAATAAGGAGGTCATATTGGTGATGGAACCAATTTAGCATTAGCACTTACAACATTTTTTTTGGGGGGGAAGGCATCACCTCCCATGCCCAGCCCAAACTACACATGTGCTTCCTGGACAGACTAGATGGGCCATGTTGATCTTTATCTGCTGTCAATTACTATGCAAGTATGAGAGAGATTTGCATGCAGTGGAGGCAGAACCAGAAAATGATAGTGGATAAAGATTATATGGCCTTATCCAGTCTGCCCACCCATAAGAACTATTGAGCTCTACAATCCCTTCCTCTTCATCTGAGATCCTCTATACTTGCCCCATGCTCTCTTGAATCCACATACAGTTTTCATCTCCACTACCACCACTAGGAGACTGTTCCACGCATCCACCATCCTTTCAGAATTGAACCCAGTTCTTCTGCAATCCAATGCACAGTACAGTACGACCAACGAGTCACCGGGCAGAACGCACTTGCCTAAAGTAACTGAGCCAATGCTTTAATATTACTGCCCTAATCTCACAGACCAACCCAAGCAATTACTATAAAAGTGCTGATGAACCCAGCATCTCTTCTGTCTGCTGTGCCTTGCAAACCTCACTGTGCCTTTAACAGTAGCTTCTCTGTGTTCAGATTCTGCGCCTATCTGCGCACTGAACAGAGGACTTATTTGTACCTAAAGAAATATTTCCACCCTTTCCCATACCAAGCATACCACTATCTAGCACTATTCACAGTCCAAAGCTCCTCCCCTCTGTGAATTCAGGACCTCTCTCGGTTGATGTTTCTAATGTCCTATACCGGCTGTCAGTGGGATTGCTGCACGAGTTTGGGGCTTAAAAGCTGTGCACTTCTTAAAGTGCTTCGGGTGGGGGGAACTTCACTGTGAGACATCAGAAACAGGCAGGAGATCTAGAGCAGCTGAGTGACCCTGACTGTGGAGAAAGACTTTAGGCTGATCATGGCATTTTGAGATCCTTCTATCTTCCTTCCCCAAGTAATGCACTGTAGTTCCTATAGTGCCAAACTGACATATGCACTAGGGATATAAGTTCATTAAATAGGATTACCTCCCTTCAGAAAGAGTCATGTGCCAGCCCGGAAATGACAAAGTTATATGCATGTAGATTTACAGTGTAAGCGCGCCTGTGTGTTTCCATTTCACTAGAAATGTCTTAATTTCCAGGTCTATGTAGATATCTGCAGAAAGCAAAATAAAATAATATGTTCTGCTTTGACAGAATAATAAAAGATAAATTAACTGATCTGCTGTCCTGGTGCATGGTAGTTGTAGTTTTGTAGAGATTATCCGAGGAGATATACCTAATGATCACAGCTGAGAGTGGGTGCTTACTAAAGAAATATATCCAGCGTGCCAGTGTCTCAGATCCTCCCAGCACCATCACTGACTAGCCACTAAGAGCTCCTTCTCGCATTATCAATAGCCAATCAGTAGGAGTCACTGTTAGAAATCCTTCCACTGCCTCACTGACTGGTCATTATGCATCACAATCTATCTCTTTTCAGCATCCTCACTGACCAGGCACTAAGGATCACTGTTGGAACTTCTTCCAGCATCCCCACTGACCAGTCACTTGGTGACACTTGGAGCTTCTTCTAGCATTTCTCACTGACCAATCACTAGGAGTCACTGTCAGAACTCCTTCCAGCATCTCTCACTGGCCAGTCACTAGGTGACACTGTTGGAGCTTCATCTAGCATCTCTCACTGAGCAGCCAGTAGGGGTCACTGTCAGAACTCCTTCCAGGGCCATCACTTATCAATCGCAGCAATACTTGGATTTGACCTCAGGTGCTGTTTCTGTGAGCATTGCCTCAGCAGGGCACCCAATAAGATTATCAGACATTCTATTTCAGAAGGGCAATACTTAGTTAATCGTGTTTTTTTTCCCAATGCATGCATGGATACATTGGGCCCGATATTCAAAGGCATTTACACAGTTTACAGACCTGTAAACTGTGTAAATGCCACTTACAGGGGGATATTCAGCGGCACTAACATGGTTAGTGCCGCTGAATATCTGCAGTTTCCGTAGCTACACACCACGATGCTAGCGGTATAGCATCAGGGCGTATCATGAGCATTCTGGGGCACAGCAAAGGTGGCACCCATCATTAACCGGGCAGCAGCAATATTGAACCACTGCTCAGTTAACCACCCGCGGGTAAAGATAGGCTTCCACGCCATGCAGCAGACTTGGATATTCAATGCCGGTGGCCAGATATGATCCCGACGTTGAATATCTAGGGTTAAGGTTCAGCGGCGGCAGCTATGCGTTTTAGAAGTGCAAGCTGCCGCCGCTGAATATTGAGCCAATAGTTACCATTTTTTCTTAGAGATGTTCATGCATGCAGCATATGAAAGCTATAACTGGAATAACCTTTTTGGTGCCAGCTGGCAGCTCATGGAGCTGGAACCTGAGCTGTGAGTGAAACCCAGGACTGCAGGCTTGTGGGCAGAGAGGCCACCAGAAGCCTCATTTGTTTCAGCGTAAACAGCTTTGCATTTGTCTCTGCGTGCATGCAGTGATGTTCAAACAAGCCTCTGTATGCAATCAACAGTGGAAGGAACACGCCTGCTTGTTTGAAAACAAAGAGACATTTTCTGATCCCTCCTCCCTGTTCATCCCTCATTTTTGCCTCCGCTGCTTTTTCACAATAAGCCTTTCTGGAGAGGAATCCTCTACTCACTATGCAGACGCTGCAGCCTTACAACCAGCACTTATGAGGCAACACTTGGCAGATCCCAAACCATTCAGTCCAGAAGAAAGACAGACTTTGTTTCCAGGCACCTCTGTCCTTCTTACCTGGGATCAGTCACTCAGGAATACAGCCCCTTCCTCACAAAATGATAAAGCGCCTCCCCCATACTGTAGCCATTCAGGGATATGGCCCCTTCCTTGGAAGCTCAGTGATACAAACCCCTATCATTATACACATCAGTCAGGGATACAACTCCCTTCCCAAGCTCCAGATACTCAGGGATACAGCTACCTCTCCAAGACCAAACACTCAGATATGTTCCCTTCCACAAACATTATCCACTCAGTGATATGTTCTCCTTATGTATCAGGCACTCGGTCCCCTTCCTTCCACCCAGTGCTAAGGAATACAGCCTCCTCCTCAAATACCAGACATTTGCTAATGTCACCACCTCCCTCATATCACAACACTTAGGGACATAGTCCCTCCCCCCTTTATAGCAGACCCTTGGCCCTTTCTGCTTAGACCCAGAACTCAGTGTACAGGCCTCTCCCCTTATACCAGTTACTCAGCTTTATATCCCTTTTTTATTACATCAGACACAAGGTGATACAGTAATTTATAATACAGAAGGAAGCCATCCTGCTACATGGTACTTTTGCCATCATAGGGTCTTATGACATCATAAGAGGAGCCAAGAATCTAGAGTCTAGTGGACAGAGAATGCTACTCCTTGTTCCCAGCTTGTTCTTGCTGGGATCTTAGCCACATCACAGATTCTATGCTGGAGGTCCATCTCTTCCCAGCATCTGCCCTGCCTGAGGGTGTTATGCTTCCATCCGTTGGAAGGTGACGATTCATAGAGTTGAAGATGCCATTGTAGACCCTGCAGAGGATCCATGGCAGATGACAAAGCCTTGGGGTTCCCCGGAATGAGGACAGAATCAGGAGTCCTGCTGCAGGGCTGGGCAAGTCTGTTGTACTGCCTGTTCATTAGTGCTCTGGCCCTGCTTCTACTTTATAGTGCCTGGCTCCTGAGGATGCGCTGGAAGATTTGTGCTCAGAGGGTACATTCTCTTAGTATTTACATAACACTAGGGTAGGGGCACACTGTGGTATCGGGGTCATTTCCTTCCAATGCCTTTTCAAAAGAAAAGTCCTATTATACTGACAAAATCTTCCTTGAGAAAGTGATGGTTCTGTTACAGTGATAGTCTCCTGTGCTTATAGTGACAGAATCTCCCCTGTAATAACAATAGTCTCTCTAATACAGTGACGAATCCCTACATTATGATAATGACAGTGATGAAGTCTTCACTTACAATAGTGAGAGTATTTCCTCATGTCAGTGACAGTCTTCCTGTAACAGTAAAAGAATCATCTCTGTTAAAGATTATCTCCGATGAGAGCCAGAAGGCTCATTCTTATGCTTTTCTCTTTCCTCAGGTTTGCTCTCATTGCTCAGTGATTAACCCCACCAATGCTAGAAGATTCTGCCCCTCTATGAGTGATCTCACACATCTCTGTACGACTACCTCTGTCCCAGGAGAGGAAGCTTTCCTGCAAGAGATCTTTGTCATGCTACGACTGGTCACCACGGAGATCAAAGTTGCCCTGAGGCAAGAGGAGCTGAGGTTGCTGCTCCGGCAGGCCAGATGGAGGAACAAGAGGAAAAAAAGCTGGTCCTCTGGATATTGGCCCAAAACAGACTCACGTGTTATCTTCCGCTCCCGCTCATCCCGGAGAGTTTACAAGATGCCAAACGTTTTCTACAGTTCAGACACATCAGGATGAGGTTTGGGGCAGAATAAAGGAGGAGAGTTGGGCAGCCCTCTAGGCTGGAAGTGGAGAAGTCACCGGACTCTCCACTTCAATTCACAGTCCCCACCATCTCAAATTTCCACCTCAGATCTTTCATGGGACTGAACATTGAAGTATTTATTTATTTCTTTAACAGGGTTTTATACCGCTTTATCATTTATCATGGATGGACTCTCGGACTGAAGCATGGTGCTACCTCAGCATGCTTCTGAAAGTCTTACCTGTTGATTGGAAGAGAATGTCTGGCGAGTGGTAGGACATCTTGCAGGCCACAGGGTGGAAGTGTCAAACGATGTGGGGGTCATACAATAAAGGTATTGATGAGAGACAAGAAACTCAACCTGAACTGCACCAAGAAGCCTGGTTATAAATGATGGGAGTCACAAGATAGCCATGTTATTGGCTACATGTCATAAGTACATGAGAAACACAAAGGATCCAGCCATTAAACGCAGAACCTATGTCCAAAGGACCTTGCCATTACTGAATTTTAATCAAGCCTCTATACGACACTGGAGTGCCAGTCTTACAGTTATTATTTCCACTGCACTGATGTTAGGTGCGGTGATCCTGGTTTATGGAGAAAGATCCCAGGGTCAGTCCAAGAGTACCTGACTCCCGAGGCGAACCGTCAACCATGCACCTCCACCCCACCCATAACCCTGCATTTCTCCTTCCCTTCCCAACCCTCTCCCTAGGTCTCTAGTCTCTCCCCTTCCCTATCCCCCCAGCATGTCCAGCATCTCTTTCCCTCCCTCCTCCCGAATGCCCAGCGTCTTTCTCCTTCCCTTTATCCACTCCAGGTGTTCAGAATCCCCCCCCTTTCCTCTGCTACCACTACTGCCACCCTGACCACCTTACCTCCACAGGAGGACAAAGTGTACTGCAGTGCTGCACAGCCAGACTCAGGGAACCGCTTTAAAAGCACACCTATGCTCAAGGCCTGCTGTGTCCCGCCCACATCTCTGAGGAGACAGGACGCAACATGACTTAAGCACATCTGCAGTAGTTTTAAAGGATTTCCCTGCAGCTAGCAACACTGCTCCCAAAGCTTGTCACCCTAGGCAGTTACCTAATCTGCCTGGAGGCTAGGCAGGCCCTGGAAGGCCCCAAACCAACTGAGGGTTTCTCAATTATATGGAATCCCTCAGCAGCTTGAGTGCTCATAAATTGTGTTAAAATACACCTTGAAATTTATTTTTAGTAATATGATGTCAAAAAAGAAAGTGTAATGTTTCTAAATTAATAGCTAAAAATACCAGAGACTCCAGCAAAATGTAGAGGCTCGAAAACACCAGAAACTCCAGCAAAATGCAGTGAACACAAAGGCTGAAAACATCAGAGGAGACTCCAGCAAACTGCAGAGAACGTGGGTGCTGATAATGTTAATTCTGTAGAATTTATAAGACTTTCGTTGTGTTCTATCACATGGCTTAAATGTGATTAAATGTTTGTTTGCTTGCTCGTCCCCACACAAGAACATTTTTTTTTATTTTTATTCATGAAACAATTGCTCTTTCTTTTTCTAAACTTAGTTCCTAGAAGAGTGAGTCAACACTATGTGGGATTTAAAGTCATCTTTCTTGGCACACTTCCCTTCTTAAAGTCGAATCCAAAAAATTTGTAGACATGAAGAACTAAATGCCCACTAGGTGGCAGCATCTTCTCAAGCCACAAGGCATAGCATGCATGACGGATAACAGAGTTCATAAAGGAATTAGAAAGACAGGCATTATGATTTAATACAAGCTTACTAGGGGCTAGGTCCTGCACATAGTGGTTACACAGACTCTCGGTGCACCATTGCAGGTGCAGAGACAGTATGCTCCCAGATGAAATATGATTGGCTGCCATCTTCACATGCTAGGCTGAATACACAAGTTTCTGGAAGCTAGACTAGTAAGGAGAAATTAGACCTTACCTGCTAATTGTCTTTCCTTGAGTTCTCTCCGGGCCAGTCCAGGAACAGTAGGGTAGTCAACCTCCTCCAGCAGCTGAGGACTGAAAAACTTCAAGTCTTGCTGACAGGCTACCTCACCCCCCCTGGTGTCAGAGACTCAGTCTACTATTGTCAAAGCTGTTTGCCGCTATTAATGTACCTTAACCTAACCAGCACAACTAACACCACTTAATTCCTCCCAATAACATACTTAGCCAGAAATAAAACAGTATAACTTTTTTTTTTAAATAGTTCCTATTCAAAACTTATCGCTATCTCCTTGAACCTGAAGGAAGCCCCATAGCCAGTCCTTCTCCGAAACCTTTCGGAGTCAAATCTATATCTTCATCATAGCGAAACGGGGACTTTAGGAAAACACGACCTCCAGAAAGACAACCTATAACTGGGTGGGTCCTGGACTGGCCCAGAGAGAACTCAAGGAAAGACAATTAGCAGGTAAGGTCTAATTACTCCTTCCTTTTCGTCTCTCCGGGCCAGTCCAGGAACAGTAGGGAAGTACCAAAGCAGAACCTATGCACGGGAGGGTCCCGCAAGCCCCGCTATGACAGCTGCGGTTCCAACCCTTGCGTCTCCCTGAGCCTGCACATCCAACCGATAATGCTTTGCAAATGTATGAAGAGACGACCACGTAGCCGCTCTACAAATAACCACTGGCAGAACCAACGCAAATTCTGCCCGGCTCCTAGTAGAATGAGCACGAAGCCCTTCGGGCGGAAACTTCCCCGCCGCCTGATACGCCGCTGCAATCGCCTGTTTCACCCATCGGGCTATGGAGGCCTTAGACGCCGCTTCTCCTTTATGAGGCCCTCCAAAGAGGGCAAACAATCTATCCGATCTCGAAAAAACACTCCGTTCTGCTGAGATACCGACGAAGCACTCTCCCGAGATTCAACTTCTGTAGCGAAACATCCATACCTTGCCTCTCCTGACCATTAAAGGTTGGCAGCGAAATAGGTTGATTCAAGTGAAAACCAAAACTACCTTCGGCAAATAGGAGGGTACCGGCCTCAACACCACCTTCGCCGAAAACTGAATGTAGGGCTCTCTGCAGGATAACACCTGCAAATCCAAAATCCTCCTCGCCGAGCATAATGCTACCAAAAATGCTGTTTTCCACGAGAGCTCTCTTAAAGAAACCTTCCTCACGGGCTCAAAAGGAGACTGCGTTAACGCCTCCAACACCAAATTTAAATCCCAAGGTGGTACCACCGGACGCACCGGTGGTCGCATATTCTTCACCGCTCTTAGGAACCTTAATACGTCCGGATGCAGAGACAGACTGCCTCCCTGTACCTTGCCCCTATAGCAGGCGAGAGCTGCGAGGTGCACCTTCAGCGTACTGAAGGCCAACCCCTTGTCAAGGCCACCTTGCAGAAACGCCAAAAAATCCAGTACTGCTGCAGAAAACGGGCCAATGACCCGATCCGCACACCAAGCCTCAAAAACTCTCCAAACCCGGACATAAGCGAGAGATGTAGACCTCCATTTTGCCTGTAACATCATAGCTACCACCGCCGCGGAATACCCTCTACATCTCAGGCGCTCCCCTTCAAGAGCCAAGCCGTAAGCAAGAAGCGATCCACCTCGGGCATTAGGACTGGACCTTGATGCAAGAGATTGTCCCGACTGGGAAGCCTCCAGGACCAATCCACCAGGAGTCGCACCAGGTCTGCATACCATGGCCTTCTCGGCCAATCTCTGGCTACGAGAATTACCTTCCCACTGTGAGCCGCTATCCTGCGCACGACTCTTCCGATCATCGGCCACGGCGGGAAGCCATAGAGAAGACCACCCGACGGCCACGGCTGAACTAGGCCATTGAGTCCTTCCGACATGCACTCCCAACACCTGCTGAAGAATCACAATGCTTTGGAATTGTTGTACGTGGCCATCAGATCCATGACCCGCTGCCCCACCGCACTGTGATGTCATGGAAGACTGCATCATTCAGCTCCCACTCTCCTGGATCTAACACATGTCAGCTGAGGAAATCTGCCTGTACGCTGTCCTTCCCCGCTACATGCGATGCTGACAATGCTAGCAGATGGCTTTCAGCCCACTGCATCAACTGCTGACTTTCCTCCAACACTGCGCTGCCTGTACCTCCCTGCCGATTGATGTAGGACACCGTCACTGCATTGTCGGAAAAGACACGCACTGCCTTCCCCTTCACCAGGCCTACAAACTCCTGCAGTGCCAGATGCACCGCTCTCATTTCCAGCTGATTGATCAAGCAGCCACTCAGCTCCGCCGACCAACAGCCCTGCGCTTCCTGAGACATGCAATGAGCCCCCCAGCCGACCAGACTGGCATCCGTCATCACTAGCACCCAATCCAGCGACTCCAGGGGCATCCCCGCCTGAAGATGTCTTGACATCCAGCCACCACTGCAGACTGCCGCTGACCGCTTCTGAGCACACCAGCCTCTGACCCAGAGAATGCTCTTGCAGAGACCAGCTGGAGAGCAATGACCTTTGTAGGGGCCGCATATGCGCCCTGGCCCACGGAACCAAATCCAAAGCCACCGCCATGGAGCCCAGGAGCTGAAGGTATCTCCACACTGTGGGAGCCTTGATGCGTAAAAACGTGGCCACCTGCCTCAGAATCTTTTGCACTCTTTCCTCCAGCAGAAAGACCACTCCAATATCCGTATCGAACAATGCCCCGAGATACACAAGACGCTGTACTGGTACCAACTGACTCTTGGACCGATTTACTACCCAGCCTAGCCGCTCCAGAAACTGTACTACTCGCGTCGTCGCTCGCGCTGACTCCGCCACCGATGGCGCTCGAATCAGCCAATCGTCCAGGTAGGGATGAACTTGAATCCCTTCCTGTCGAAGCAGCGCCGCCACCACCACCATCACCATCACTTTCGTGAAGGTGCGTGGCGCCGTGTGGCGCCGTAGCCAGTCCGAATGGAAAGGCTTGGAATTGAAAATGTCCCATTGACACGGCAAAACTTAAGTACCTTTGATGCTCTGGCCCGATTGGGATATGCAGATATGCTTCCATTAGATCTATAGCTGAGAGCACCTCTCCTGGCTTCACTGACCGAATCACAGACCGCAAGGTCTCCATTCGGAAATGCGTAACCCTCAAACAGCGGTTTACTTGTTTTAGATCTAGAATGGGGCGAAACGACCCCTCCTTTTTGGGGACCACAAAATAAATTGAGTATCGACCTAACCCGTATTGGTCTTTGGGAACCGGAACCACCGCTTGAAGGCGCAGCAACCAATGAAGTGTGTCGGCTATGGCTTTTGCCTTTGTCGTAGATCCGCATGGCAGTACCATGAAGGCGTCGGTTATCGGCCACGCGAACTCTAGCGCATAGCCCTCGTGGATGATCTCCAGCACCCACTTGTCGGTAGTTATGGTGGTCCAGACAGAGAGGAAGCCCTGCAACCGTCCTCAGCAGTGCCCCGCCCTGGACCAAACTCCCTTCATTGTGCATTCTTTGTGGAGTTCTGTTGGGGCCCGAAATACCCTCAACTGAACCCTCTGGCTCCTCGAAAGGGATGACCTCTCGACCCAAATCGACCTCTCTGATACGGAGTGAACCGAGACCCCCAGAACCTCCGAAACTCTCTACCTTGACCTCTTTGCACTGTCCCAGGTCTTGAACGTTTTGGACGATCCTCGGGAAGTCGACCATCTTTTGAATCTCCCAAATCTTTCACAATCTTTTCCAACGCCTCTCCAAAAAGGAGCTTGCCCTTATAAGGAAGTTTGCTCAGATGCTTTAGAAGATGCATCCGCCGCCCAATTCCTCAGCCAGAGAAATCTCCTAGCAGCAATTAATGATGCCATGGACTTAGACAAAATCCATACCAGATCATAAAAGGCATCAGCGAGATACGCCGCTGCCGAGTCTAACTTAGCTCCCTCCGAAACCGACCCGTTTTCTCCCTCTTGGGAAGACTCCCCCTGGAGCCATCTAATAGAGGCCCTGGACACATATGCCCCACAAATGGAAGCCTGTAGAGACAGAGCACTAGCATAAAAGGCTTGCTTGAGAAGAGATTCCAACTTCCTATCTTGGAGATCTTTGAGTGCCGTACCGCCTTCTATCAGAATTGTCGTCTTTTTGGTCACCGCTGACACCAGCGCATCCACCTTGGGCATCCGCAACAGCTCTCTCTCCTCTTGAGGGACCGGGTACAAGCGACCTATCGCTCGCCCACCCCTCAGTGTCGCTTCCGGACATTCCCATTCTGATTCCATCATTTGCCTAATCACTCTATGAACCGGAAAGCACTTCTGCTGTCTTGAAACCCTGGAGCAAAGGATCTTCCAACGGCTCTTCCTGAACCGCTGGCAGAGCCGCCAAAGAATGGGCAATTAGAGCTCCCAACTCCTCTTTCCTAAATACTCTGAAAACGTTTGGGTCCTCTCCTGACCCAATCTCACCTTCCTCCAGATCCCCCCAGAAATCACCTCCTGATTCCGATAGGATCTCTCCCTCTTCTGCCACTTGAGGGACTGAAGACTGCAGACTGAAGCCTATCGCTTCTGGTTCAGTTGGAAAGCTCTTGTGGGAAGGTCCCTCTCCTGGGTCCATCACACTACCATCTCCCCTAGGAGTTTCAAACAGATTGGAGGGAGAACCTTTGGCCTACCCCTGCTCCAATTTCAAACAATAAGCCTTGTGGAGTGGAAGGATAAATTCCAGGGAGAAAAAGGACAGCAAACTCCCTTGCCCCTCCGGAGTTGGTGTCTGAGGTACAGCAGCAGGCTGAGCAGGCTTTTAAGACTTTGATTTTCTTTTTACAGCTTTCTCCTGAAGCGCGGGAGAAACGGCTGGCCCATCTAAAATGGCTGCCGTTCCCGCCTTCTCCGCCATACTCCACTGCTTGTTCTCCTGCTCCAGCCTAGCTGCACTGTCCTCCATTGCACTCGCGAACAACTGCTCAAAGAAACTTGCCTCCCTGATGCAGAAATGGCAAAAACCCGGGCCCAACAAGCCCCGGCGACTGCCGCACTTCTCGCACACCGCCGAGCCTGGCCGCATGCGGTTTAAAGAACCCCGCTGCGCTAAATGCCCGATTCTGCCTGCCGCGGTTTCCCGACGTTGAATAACACTGCCTGCCTCTGCTCGACCGGCCCTGTCTCCCCGACGTACCGGAAGTGATCTCTTCCTTTACGCCACGAACTGCCTGCACCGCTGCTCGCGGGAGAGCGATTGCAGGCTCCGGAATTAGAGAGCTGGACTCTGGGGCTCCCAGACTCACTCTCTCTGCTCCGCTGACAAGGGATGGTGTCTCCAAGGCAGGCTCTGCCTCCGCTGCTTCCTCTTTACCTGCAGCCAACCACCGACCCCGTGCCTCAACTCTATCTTCTCCTTCGTTTGTTTTTTGTTTGTTTTTTTTAACTTCATTTAGCTGAAGATACTTCCCTTTCCTTAACATCAAACCTTGCCAGGGTTCGTCCAGGAAAAAAATATTTTCTGTAACTCCTCCCTTTTTCACTTCTTTACAAAATAATATCCTTCCTTTTCATCTGACAGGAGCCTGTTAGCTATCCAACCTTTCCCACTGCTGAGGACTGAAAGACTGAGTCTCTGACACCAGGGGGGGTGAGATAGCCTATCAGCAAGACTTGAAGTTTTTCAGTCCTCAGCTGCTGGAGGAGATTGACTACCCTACTGTTCCTGGACTGGCCCAGAGAGACGAAAAGGAATGGGTTATTACGCATTCTTTGTGTACAAGGTAAAGAATGCAGTAAGGGGGAACTTTGTTTATTTGGTGTGCCTGTAAGAAACAGCATTTGAGTGTAAGTCTATGGTGGGCTGTCAAGAAATCAGGCCCAAATGCAGGCATAGGCAATTTCTTTGTCAAGTTTGTGATAGGTGCTGCTGCCATGCTTCCATACCAGCCTGCCACGGTGGTGCCACCATTTCACAGCTGTGTGGCAGTAGCAACCATTGCATGGGTTTCCAAAGTAACAGGAAGCCCAATGCAGGATGAAAGGATAAAGCACTGCAGGCAGTTGGCATGCAAGTGCTCGTAGACCCCAAACTGAATTTTCTTTTCAGAATAGCTACCGCTGTAGAGCTGAGGCTGTTCTATGTTACAAGTAGTGCAAGGACTCAGAGATGAGGGGACCACCCAGAGAGAGGAAAATCGGGGCGGGGCAGTCTGGAGGGGGCACTCACTTCCGGTGATTTCTAGAGAGATTTCTTCCCTCCTTCTTCCATTACACACAATTTATATCCAGCCCTGCAAGGAACGTTTCTGCACATGTTTGTCTGTGCATCAGTCTAGCAACTGGATTCTAATGGCAGAGTGCAGGAATGCATGGACCAAAATGAAGATAGACAATGCTCACTGTTGGGCTCACATAGGCATTTAAATCACATTGGCAGTAATTTAATACAAGTTCTTATATACGGCTACATACTCATAATTGAGACCAGAGCAATGTACAATAGTTAAGCACACTAATATTTTATATCATAAAGAAACAAAACCTCCATCGACAAGATTTGGCATCTACTACCTTACATAAAAACACATATAGCTCCCAGTAGCAACTATCCTTAAAATATGGGTAAAACAGAGTCAACTTCATAATTGTTCCACTAATTTCTCAAAAAGCCAAGTTTTAAAACACACACACAAGATGAACATTCTCTAATATATCAAGGTAAATCATTCAAAATTTTCAAAGCTGCTCCACAAAGTGTATGGATTCTAGTACAGACTAAGGTCAATCCAACCACTAGGGAGCTAGGCTTCAGGAGGTGGCAACATCCCCCCCCCTTTACAAACACTGTCAGCAGCAGGCTTTCGAGTATCTGTGCATGTGCAAGGCCTGCTGCATCTCACTCCCTTTGACACGTGGGTGAGATGTGGCAGGCCTTGAGTGCACACCTGTGTATAGATGCTCAAAGGCCTGCTGCTGACAGAGGCTTTGAAGGGATTCTCTACAGCTGGCAGTGCGCTGTCACCCCTGATGCTTGTATTTTGGCTCCCTGCATAGGTAGGGAGATGGGGACAGCAATAGTAGCAACAGGAAAAGGAAAGGGGGATAGATGCTGGATGTATGTAGGGGGAAAGAAGGGAGGGAAAATATTCTGGACACCTTGAGGAGGGAAGAAGAGATGCTGAAAACCTGGGAGGAGAGGGGATGCTGGATACCCAGAAGGGGGTTGGAAAGGGAGATGTTGGATTAAGGAGGGGGGGGGGGTACATGACTGATGGATCTCTTGGGCCAGCTCTAGTAGAGATCAACCTTAAATCTTTCCTTGAAGGAATATTTAACCAGATCTGTTTGAGAACACAACATTTGTCATGAAATATACTGCTCAGGGCTTGACTGCAAATAACTCAAGTCTATTATATAAAATCTTAAAAACAAATGTTAGCAACTTAAATAAAATTCATAAATCTGCTGGAATCCATTGTAATGTAAAAAGACAAGCTGCTGCCCTGCTGCAAAAATCATCTTTGCTGCTGTATTTTATAGTCATTGCAAATGGCGCAGACTTTTTCAATAGCCCTAAGTACTACAGACTGCAATAGCAGAGTTGTCAAGTTCCAGGAATGAGATTTTTTGCCAGTTCTGGTTTTAAATTGGCATTGCAATATGATAGTTATAGTCCCTGATGTAGCCCATTGAAAACAGTGCTGCAGGTCCCATAATGCATCAGAATGAGATTGTCAGAAATCCAGGACTAGCTTAAAATCTCACTCCTGGAATTGGGTAACTTGGGAACTCTACAACAGACAAGAGGTAGTACAGTGACATATAAGGTAAAAAGAATAACCATGCTAAGTGTTGGCAGTGTCAGCCTTTACTGTAAATCTATACAAATGACCTTACACTTACTCCCTATGTAACAAACTGCTAAATTCCCATTAACCAGCCTAGCTAATTAAACTTCCCTAATAACTCATATGGCATTCACAGCCTCAGGAAGTGGGGGAACTGTGGTTATTGAGCAGTGTACTACCTTTGTCAAATCAGGCTGTATGTCCTCCAGTCCAGGATTGTCCCTATAGCAAAGGCCGGTGTTAGGAAGTGGCAAACAGGACAATTGCCCTGGGCCCCCATGCCACAGAAGGCTCCAAGTCTGTCTCAAGCGGAAGGAAGCATAGCCTGGAAGTAGGCTTTTGGGCCCCCTCAACAGTTTCTGCCCTGCCCTGCCCTACAGTGGCTATGTACTGGAGGCATAGCTTAGTGGTTAGAGCAGTGGCCTGGTAAGCAGGCTTCAAATACCACTGGCACGCCTTTTGGCCTTGGACAAGTCACTAACCCTCCATTGTCTTAGGTACAAACTTAGATTATAAACCCTTTGGGGAACAAGGAAATACCTATTGTACTTGACTGTAATGCCCTGAACGACTACTTAGGTGTGAGCTAAACACAAAAACAAAGGGGGGGGAGGAGGTTAAGAACAAAATGGAGGAAAAAGCAACTAAAATTCGCATACCGACAGATCCTAATTTGGTTGTGATTAAACAGTAAGAAATAAGAGGAGAGACCTACCGGCTCGATGAAACTGACTTAAATTTGTTGTGTTACTTTTTTTGTTTTAACAAAAATGTTCTTATGCCAACGCTAAACAAATTCGGGCATGCTGCCCTGCAACGTCACGTCCGGTCAGTCAGACTAGGTGTCCGATGTCATCCTCACTGTCTTGCAGAGGTGACGTCACACCTAGAATCTCTTTTCTCTGACTGTCAGTGAGTTCTGCGCTCTTTGCTCTATATACGGATCTGCTGGCTACCGCTTCCTAAGGGTGGGGCACTCGCTGTCTATCCAACGAACCAAACAAAAGTTGTCCAACGAAAATATATGAAGTGATACCTTTTTATTAGACTAACTTAAACCATTTCTTGATTAGTTTTTAGGACACAATAATCACTATGCCTTTTCGAAAAGAAGCTGGGTCCTCCTAACATATAACTGCAAACTAGGGTTGCCAACTGGCTCCAGATGCGCCCGACAGGCTTGATCCAGTCCTGGGTTTACCCCATTGCATGCAGTGACTTGTAGTTTTCCTTTTCTTATAGAATGTAATGGAGAAATCAGAACTACATATCCCTGCATGCAACGAGGTAAACCCAGGACTGGATTGAACCTGTCGGGCGCATCTGGAGCCAGTTGGCAACCCTACTGCAAACCCTGGCATCATGCCACATCAACTGTGTTGACATTCCTTCGCTGGAGATACTACAAAATCCCGCCATGTCGCCGCATGAGGTCATATCCGGTTGTCGTCCAATGGGCCGCGGCACTGAATGGACTACAAGCCCCGGCATGCTGCGGTATGAGGTCACATCCAGTCCCTGTCAGCCCATTTGAAGGCAGTAGGATCTCGACACGCTGCCCGGAGGGTGAAGATAGCGCGAGTTTAGCGCCGAGCCTGTGCTGGGGGTTCGGGTATTCCGCTCCCTGAGCTCTCCTCTGTGCTGACTGGACCGTGCAGTTGCCGGGAGATGTGATGTGGAACCCAGACTTGGTGAGTGAGCGACATTGATGTTGTGCGCAGTTTACGAAAAGCGGGAGGAGGGCGAAGCTGCTCGCGCTGACCTGAACGGTGGGTAAAGCATAAGGTATTGAATTCAGTGGGTTGCGGGAACTAAGGTGGTATGGTAAGATCAGCCGTTTTTTTTTTTTTTATTATGTGGCCAGAGAATTAGAGTAGTGGCGGGCAAACCTTGTAGTATAGTTGAATTTCAGGAGAACTTTTGATGTTTAGTGTTTTCAGTAGGACACTGAAGAATAAGATGAGCTAGTCCAAGGGGTGATGCTGTGCGGCGGAAGGAGGGAATAACTCTGATATTCTCAGACTGCTTCGCTTGTTGTTAGCAACAACCAGAGCCGATCCAAGGGTAGCCAAGCCATTCGCACCACCTCCCCTTCGTGTAGCATTTCTCTTTCTGGTTTACCCCCCTCCCTTTGTGTCCGAATCACCTCTTTCCCTCCCCAGTTACCCACCATCTCTTCTTTCTCTTTCCCCTTACCTTTTCTGATGCACCTTTTCCCAGAATTGGTACAAGGTAGTGTGTGCCCTAGGCCCTCAGCCTTACCCCCCCCCCCCCCGAGAATTTGCAGATTAAGCTCAACAATTATGATCGTCTGAATGCCACCCTCCTAGCAACAATCCTGTAAAAAATACATAACTGGCCAAAATGTTGCTTTTGTATATATGTGTTTGCGCAGGTAAAATAATGTGCTGATGGCTCGGAGTTTGGGCTATCAGAATCTATTGTGTTTGTGGGGGGGGGGGGTTCCTTCTAAAGCTGCTGCACACTCCCCCCCCCCCCCCCATTAAGCTGCTACTCTAGGTGATTACGTAGTCTTGCCTAATGACTGATTTTCCTGCCCCCCCCCCCCCGCATAGTCCAGTATCTCTCCTCCCTCCCCTTCTTTGCAAAGTAAATTCAACAAGATAATGGGCCTTCTGCCACTCGTGTGCTTTAAACTGCCCCCTCCAACAGGAAGTTTGTGTCAAAGGGGGGGGGGGCATAATGGGACTGGCCTAGAGCATATGCAAGTGGAAGAAGGTCTGCTGCTGTGATACATTTACTACACCAGTGGCTCTGGAGTACAATCGAGGTAGGGTGGCAAGAGGAGGTGTGGTCCTGGACAAAATGACAACATCAGCAGCAGACGGTAGGAAGAGGGCACAGGGCATGAAAAATGTTGGACTACTGGGCGGTGTGATCTAGGATGTGCTCCAACTGCTGCCCCCTTGACCTTTGTGCCCTATGTGGACCCCTAGTCCAACTTGTGTTAGGGCTGGCTCTGGCCTTAGAAGAAGTGTGATAACCAAATACTTCAAGTATATAAATATTGTATAGGAAATAGAGAGACCCAGATATATTTCATCACAGAAAGGGGGATAAATGCATGAAGCAATATCCGGTATGAGCTGTGCAGTCTTTATTTGCATCATTTTTATTGATAATGCATATTGAAAGATGATTTTTCAAGGCCATGTTTGTACCTGGGCACAATAACTTGGCTTAAAATGACCCTTTTTTGGATTCTAAAATATATGTTGGTCTTCCATAGCTTGCATGGTTTCTTAGATCAGTGGAGGAAACTAGTATCACTAATTACACGGATACACACACGGTGCATCGCAAGTACTTTTGTATAACTTATGCACGTGCGTCCTTGATATTAGGTTTATGGTTTATTTAAAATCTTGATATTGTGCATAGCTGTTGCTGTGTGTTATTAGTATATCTTGCTAATGTTCATGACTGTCATTAATGTACATATGTGAAACTCTGTATTGCGTATGTAGGATTGTAACGAGTGTGTCAGTGTCTCATGTGCTACCCGTTTGTGTGCACAGGGCGTGCTTGACCAGGGCAGCATGCTTGAGGCTATTCAGATGAGTTAGTGTTGAATTATCCACATGTGGCTGAAAGATTTGACAATTACTGTATTTCCTTAGACTTGGCACGCATGCAGTTGCTCCATAGACCTGATTTAAAGAACAGCAAAATAAAATAAATGTATTTTAATAAAAACATGCTGTGTGCATAGAAGTGGAGGAGTAGCCTAATGTTTAAAGCCCAGTTCAACTCCCACTGCTACTCCTGTCATCCTGGGCAAGTCACTTGACCCTCTATTACCTCAAGTATAAACTTAGGGCCGTGTTTAGAAAACATTAGCACACGCTATCTGTCACCGTACCCATAGGACTAACATCTTTATTGAGTCGCTTGAAATACTGCCCAGCACGGGGTCTGAGAGTGCATGCTAACATTTAGTACACATGGCCTTTAGACTGTAAGTCCTCTGGGGACAGGAAATACAATAGATAACTCGACTTGAACCCTGAGAAAGGCATGAGCTGAATCCAGCTCCTGTATATGTCATAAAGTAATGTGATAGTCCACTTTAATGGTAGTTTAAACAAAAAGGAAAATAAGGTTATACCTTTTTATTGGACTAACTTAATACATTATCAGACTAGCTTTCGAAGGTTAAACCTTTTTCAGGTCAGGACAGTTTAATCTTCAAAAGCTAGTCTAATAATGTATTATGGTTTTTTTTTAAAATGGTTTTAGATACTTGATATACCGCCCTTTATTGTGCGTATCAGAACGGTTTACAGGCACTTTTTATTCCCTTGTCCCCGAAGGGCTCACAGTCTAAGCGTACCTGAGGCAATGGAGGGTTAAATAGCTTGCCCAAGGCCATTTTATGAGTCCAATAAAAAGGTATCACATTATTTCCCTCTTCTTAGCTACTATATATGTCATGAAACAAAGACCTGATGTATATAAAACCACTTTTTATGAGTGGTCAAAAATATGGGTTGCCGCCTTATGGCTAAGAATTCGCTTATCTGGATAGGGCTGATTGATTTAGCTGGTTTATATTTACCCTACCCATGAGAGAGGTGCCTAAGGGTCTCTTACTAATGCCCGCTAAGGTTCTGCACTTAATGTGTGTTTGTACTGCCCATTAAGTGCATAGTCTCTGCGTTAGCTATTGAATGCATGACCAGCATGTTCCCACGACTGCTAATGCAGGTCGAGGTACCTTAACATGGGCGCACCTAATGACACCCGGCGAGCTGTCATTAGGTGCACTTAAGCTGCTTGCTGCTGAGCGTGCAGCAGTGAGCTCGCCATATCCCCATTTTCTGCCCGATAGCGCTTTACCGTGCAGTCGCTGGCCTACCCCCATGCTGCCATTTGCCACGCGTTAAAACACACATTAACCAATTACCGGGCTTTAGTAAAAGGAGCCCTGAATTGTCATAAAAACATACTCCCTGAAGTAATAAATCAATATCTTTAGGTGATTAATTTTCTTAGAAAAATATATTTGGGGGTCCTCTAGTTAGCTGGTAACTCCTCCAGGCCTGAGAGGGCATAGGTCTTATTTTTTGAATTAATTGCTGGGTTACTTCAACAGAATGTAAAAGTAACGCGTTTTTGTTTTCTCCACAAAGTGGATAAGTTCATTTATTTCTGATACATTCTTAGAGTTTACTGAATAAAAAGGAAAATAAGGTGATGCCTTTTTAATGGACTTACTTAATACATTTGTAGAGTAGCTTTCAAAGGTTAAACCTTCTTCCTCGGGTACTTGCACTGACCTGAGGAAGAAAGTTTTAACTTTTTTTTTTTTTTAATTAACATTTCTCAATATACAAAAAAACAATCATGTATCAAAACACATAATTTGTGATGAAGAAAACATTTACAAAAATATACCAAAATGAACAACCACTTCAAGGAGGAGTTCTGCAATAAGACAAAACAGAAAACCTGAATGGCACCCAGAGCAACCTAAATAAACTCCAAAAACAAAATAAGTCTATGCTTAAACTTTATCTTTGAGAAATTCAGTCAACTGTGCCGGATCAAAAAACAAATATCGTTTACCCTGAAAAATAATAAGGCATTTACATGGAAACCTCAAGTGGAAAACCGCACCAATGGCCAACAGTCGCGGACGCAATTCTAAAAAAGCTTTGCGCCGCAGCTGCCTGGCCCTGGACACGTCAGGGAAAATTTGAATAGATTTACCACAAAACTTTTCAGACTTTTTTGGAAAATAAGCCCGCAATATTTTATCTTTATCCAATTCAGAGGTAAAGGAGACCAATAAGGTAGTCCTAGAAGAAATTTCGTCAGAAGTTGTTTCCAAAAAAGCAGAAATATCTAAGGTAGAAGAAAGAACTTTATCTGTAGTAACTTTCCCATATGGAGAGAGAACTTCTCCTTCACCCCCAGATTGTTGATTTGAACTCTTCAAAGGTACATAATAGATCTTAGAAATTGAAGAAGCTGGAAAATCAGCAATCAACAATATCTCCTTAAGGTATTTCTGAAATAAAATCATTGGGGATAAATAATGTGTACAAGGAAAGTTCAGTAAACGAAGATTCTTGGAACGTATCATATTTTCTAAAGCCTCATCTTGATGATGTAAGGAGCTAAAATCTTGAACAAAAGAAGCTAACACATCTTTATTAGCTGAAACATCCGCCCCAAGAGAACCAGTTCTTTGCTGAGGAGGAGTGCTGTTTAGTTCCTGAAACTGCTATTTGCTACCTGATTGGATCCCGGAGGTTGGAGACCGCTCCCTGCTGTGGGCGGAGTCTCACAAAGGGCTATTTCAGCTTGCCCTGCTCGCAGGATGCGAAGCGGGCGCGTCCCGAGGGCGTGTGACCAAAGGGGCGGGGCTAATTTCGGCGCAGGAGGGTCCCCGTGATGCGGAAAAGAAGAAAACACTATTCTCAGTCGGTCCAATCTAAGGCAGTGAAGGTGGTTGGCCCGATGGACGCCCATGTCATCATGGGGGAAATACCTGTTTCGTCTTCTTCAGCTGGCTTATTGGATGACGGAGCTGAGAAAATTCTTTCTGTAAGTACTCTTTCCTCTTGCGATGATTCCCGAGGAATGGGATTGTCTCCTCCCATTCAAGAGGCTAAACAATTGCCTGCTTTAGAGTCTTTAAAACTAAAACAAAAGAACTCTGCTGTTGTGGAGACTGATATGCTTTTGGGTTCCTTTTTGCGTTTAGAGAGTGAACTTTCTCCCCCTTTACCTTCAGTGATAACTTTTGCATTGCCTGGGGAACCTCAAATTCCACCTGCAGATTTGTCTCTAAAAGATATTTGGATGGTTACATCTCGAATTGAATCAGTATTGGGGACCTCTCTGCAGCGTGTTTCAGAGTTCTCCAAGGCTACAGTTCAGAAACTTGCTGACCATGATAAACGGATGATGTCTATTGAAAGTTTTAACCTTTGAAAGCTAGTTTGCAAGTGTATTAAGTCGGTCCAGTCATAAGGCATCACCCTATTCTCCTTGTTTCTCTTCTTACTTAACTACTATTATAGTGGACTAACACAGCTATCACACTTTTTCCTTGAAGTAGAGATTAAAAAAATAGATTAGATTAAAAAAATGGCAAGATCTTTGTGGGGGAGATGAGAATTGTCTTGCAGATACCACATGGATTTGAAAATTAGCTGGTGCTGTAGATGAAACATGGTGATGGGTTCTGAGATACTCTTTCCGCAGATTAGGTTTCCGGTGTGGATGATGACAGATCGTGCGTGGATACAGCCTTTCTCTGCATGGATTTAAGTCTCTAGAAGAAAGGAACTTCACAGTTACCTTGTTTTAGTTTTGGATTTAGCTTTATGCCTTTTGGAGTCTATTTTAGGAGTTAGGTGCTCTTTACATAAGAAGGTGCTACTTTGGGTCAGTGCATACCGTAGCATGTATGATTGAGGGGGCATGGTTCAAGTGATCCTTCAAAGTGTATGTGTATTCCACGTTTGAGAGCAGCAATGCACATATACCTCAGAAAATGCCATGTCAACATTTACACCTGCATCCCAACATAGGCCATATGGTCTTTTTCTGCCGCCATGTTTCTTTCTAGCCTGCCCTTCCATATCAACTACTATAGTCCCTTTTTTTTTCCCCCTTTAGAGATCTTCTGTGTTTGTCCCATGCTTTCTTGAATTCAGATACTGTCCTCCTCTCTACTACCTCCACTGGGAGACTATTCCATGCATCACCCACTCTTTCCGTAAAGAAATTATTTCTGCATATTACTCTTGAGTCTAGAAATATAAATGATTTCCCTGTTTACTTCCATGTTAATTTTCCTGTTACTTGTAATAGGTCTGTTATATCTGACCAATTGTTGTATTGTTTCAATGTAAACCGCACTGATGACAAATAGTGCGGTATATAAAAAAATTAAATAAATCAATAAATAAAATCCTATGGCCCTCGTTGCAGAGCTTACTTTCAAAATGAAAAAAGGTTCTCTTCTTGTGCATTTATGCCACAGAGGTATTTTAAACATTATCGTATCTCTTCTCTCGCCTTTCCTCTAACTAATGTATACATATTAAGATCTTTAAGTCTGTCTCTATATGGTTTATAACGAACACCATTTTAGTAGCCACCGTCTGCACCGACTCCATCCTGTTTTATATCCTTTTGAAGGTGTGGTCTCCAGAATTGCACACAATACTCCAAATGCGGTCACACCGGAGATTTATACAGAGGCACAGCTCTCAACTAACGTATTCAGCCAAGATTTGGAGGCGTGCTTGAAATTGCAAAATTTTAGTGTGGAGCAGGCAAACTATGGCCCACAAGCCAGACTGGAACTGCTGGCCCCCAAATTTTGTCCCTTCCTGCAGCTTCAGACCGAATTTCAATGTGGCCTGCTGACAACTACCCTTTGCTTGAGATGCCGATGTCGTCATTTGCGGTCCTGACTGTTGCCTTTTAATGATATGCAAATAGCAGTACATTAAACTGATATCCACTGCTTGTTCCCGTTTCTTTTCTCTTCCTCCTCTCTCTGGTGCTGTAGCATGTGAGTCATTGCTTGAGGACCCATTTGGGGGCCCCCCTGATTTTAGCATGGCTTCAAATATAGTTCCTGGCCCAACATGTTTGCCCACCATTGCTTAAGATACCTATTGAACTTGCAGGTTAGCAAAAACTGCTGCGTACACGCCGCTTTGACCCGGTGAAAAGCGGGATATAAATACAGTTAAATAAAATAAATAAATAAGAGATGCTGTTTACAAGTGCACAGCCCCGAGTGATGCCTGTTCTCTTCTTGAGCATATGCTATTGTAAAATGACCTCTTCTAATGTGTGTCCTGGCAGATAGTACAATGAAAAAGCGTGATGTTTTTATAAAAGGCTCTGCGTTCAGTTAGCTGTCACAGTTTTGCACGCAGCGATCTGCAAGTTTGTTTTCCAACCTAGAAGCCCTACACAAAGTGATCCTCTACATCTCTTAAACAAATCTTCCCAATTAAAGCATCACCCCCCCCCCCCCAACAGTTGCATGAGAGGGTCAAGCCTCTGACTCTGTTTCCCTTCTTGCTGTCAGTATCCCCTTTTCTAGACTTGACACCTGGCCTTGCTCAAAGCTCTCAAGGCTTAGTGAAATCTAATTGCTACCTCATCTGATGGAAACGGGAAAAACCAGACACTGTGAAAGAAGTTGGCTTCATCAATGTATATTTGATTCAAACGCTGACATTGCAGGGACCAATGTCAAAGCCATTTAGCTGGGTAAACTGGCTTTGCTTAAAATTCTCCTCCCTTTGTTGAGGTAAAAGTACACCTGGTCTTCTGTAATCTCAGCCAGACTGTGAGTAGGTGTTTCTGGAAATGTGCTTAGGGTTTACGAGGGAAAACGGCATGTGTACAAGAGATTTGTCACAACTCTGCCTTCTATTTTACCTCTCTCAGCCATCAGTAGGTTAAAAATGCATCTACATCACGTTATAAAAAGCAAATATCTGCATTGTTCTAAAGGTATCTGTTTGATTTACAAGTATGTGGGCTACTGGAAATTCACCCTCCCATCTTATGCTGACCTTGTGAAGTGGCAGGTGTCACACAGCATGATTTTGTGATGGACATAAGGAGGGTGTCATTATCCACTCAGTTGGATTGATGGGCACAGGGAAGTGAAGTGATTTATTCCGGGTTAAGAGATCTCAGGGTTGTGGGGTCAAAGAGCCCCATGGTCTGAGCGAGCAGGAGGTCCTGGTTCTCTGTGCTCTGCTGCCGTGTCACGGACTCACGAGTATATTTAAGCATACTGATTAAGCATCACATGATATCTTGTTTCCTAGTACTCGGCCTCTGTTTGCCTAAAGTCAGGCCGGGCCCCCAACTCCATCTCTAATCAGGAACTGGCTGAGCAGATGCTGGCAATGCTTATGGACACGGGAGCAAAGCAAAATTTGAAATTAGAAAACTTGCAAAATAAGTGCGCTCACCAGACAATACTAACTAGGAAGTACAATAAGAACAATCCCAAAAATAAATGAGAATTTTTTTTTTTTTGGCTCGTGACCACTATTAGCAGGTGGCAGGTTTTCTTAGGGGCATGTTTACTAAGCTGGGCTAAGGTTAGGGCTCACTGTGTTCAATGGGACCTAGTTATAGAGGGCTTGTGCTGACTGTAAGCCCAGCTTAGTAAACACACCCTAAACATTTCCACTTCTGCACTGTAAAATAAAGTGACTGCAAGGGATTGCGCAAGGCTGGCTCTCGCTGGAGGGGCTCTTCCCAGCTTGTGATGAATGAATGACATAGGCACGGTTACCAGCATTAGCATGGGATCCTCCTCAAGGAGAAGAGATGAATGCTATAAAATGACCTCGGGGCAGCAAGGGAAGACAGCAGGAAAAACCCGTCCAACTTGAAAATGGGCTACTGATAATAAGGTTTCTGGGTGGATCTCTGCTGTGTAGGCCTCAGTAGTGTGTAGCTGCACCATTCCCCCCCCCCCCCCCCCCACAAAAAAAAAGCCAGGAAGTGATTTGACCTCCATTGAAGTCACTGAGGACCTCACTTTCCACATTCCATACCACCATATAAAGATATCGTGATAGTCCTCCACTCCATAGTCACGGCAAAAGTGACATTGTTCAGTCTGAAGGGCAGAATCACAGATGATAAAGGCTTCTGTTCCAGTACTGAGCCTTTCATGTGTGACTCGGTATTGGAGTAGAAGGAGACTGCCGCCGGACAGCACTGGAGGGGAGATGTTGAAGCAGTGCTGCTTTCCATACTAGAAACAGGAATACGAGGTCTTGCGGTTTCTAGCTATGAACTGTAATTAAGGTGGCTGTTACAGGAAGGACGTATAACACATGGATAAGATGGGAGTGCAGTTGTGTCCAATCTGCATTTTGCAGGGTCCGTTCTGCTCTGCCCACAAGGAGCCAAGACTGGAAAGTAAGTGCCTGTAAAGCTAGTTTGTCTCCCCTTTTTCTGCCCAGATAACCGCACCCAGTGGGATCATCTCTGCCGAAGTCTGAGAATCATTTTCAGAACTTTATGGACAGTCCTAAATAATGAACACCCAGATCACAGCACAACAATTGATGGTCTGAATACTCGGGCATTGCAATGGGGACCTTGCTCAAAGAAGGATGCAAATAAACCTTCTGGAAAGATTAAAAAGGAAGTGAAACACTAGCTT
Organism: Ichthyophis bannanicus; assembly: GCA_033557465.1. NCBI lineage: Eukaryota > Metazoa > Chordata > Amphibia > Gymnophiona > Ichthyophiidae > Ichthyophis > Ichthyophis bannanicus. Next base: position 81,149,452 of record CM066048.1, read on the forward strand.
AAAAAATGAACTCTCATATCGACTTATCACGTTTCTCATGGACTTTCTGCCCCAGACTGATGGGTAACCTGTACATCATAGAAAATGATGGCAGATAAAGACCGCATGGCTTATCTAGTCTGCTCATCTGTTGAGCTTTACAGTCCCTTACTCTTCATCAAAGATCCTCCATGCTTGGCCCATGCTTAATATGAATTCTTATACTATCCTCCAGAGGCTATTCCACGCATCCCAAACCCTTTTCTTAAAGAGATTTCCTTTGATTATTCCTGGGTATACCTCTGTTCACCTTCATCTACGACCTCTCATAGCAGAGCTTCCTTTTGGTTGAAAGAGGCCTGCTTGCAATGTGTTTATGCCATGGAGATATTTAAATATCTGTCTCATATCCCCTTTCTTGCCCTTCTTCCAAAGCATATATATTTAGATTTTAGTCTGCTTCAATATCTTTTGATTAATGAGCATTTTAGTAACTGCCCTCTGGCTATACTCCACGCTGTTTTTATATCCTTTTTGGAGATAGTCTCCAGAGTTGCACATAGTACTCAAATTCCAAATGCGTGGAGAAGTAGCCTAATGGTTAGACTATTGGGCTGTGAACCAGGAAAGCCTGGTTAAACTCCTACTGCTACTCTTTGTGATCTTAAGCAAGCCACTTAATCCTCGGTTTGTCTCAGGTAAAACTGAAGAGTGTAAGCAAACGGGGAAAATACCTTCTATAGGTGACTTGCCTTGAAGTTCTGAGAATGGTGAAACAAATTGAGTTTAGTTCATGCGTGAGACTTATATAGAGGTACTCATACTTTTTTTTTTTTTTTTTTTTTTTTTTCTCTTGCTGGCTATTCCTCTCCCTATACATCCAAGCATCCGTGCTTTTGCTGTTGCCTTTTCTACCTGTTTAGCCATCATTTAAAATTGTCAGATATGGTCACCTCCAAATCATGATGTTCTTTAATGCACAGAAGTATTTCTCTCCCCTATACTGTACTACTCCTTTTGGTTTTAGCATTCATTCTTAGCTGCTATATTATAGACCAGGGGTGGCCAAGTCCTAGGGCACCACAATCCAACCTGATTTTCACGATGTCCCTAACATGAATACTCATGAATTATACTTGCATACAATGGAAGGCAGTGGATGCAAATATGCCTCATGAATATTCATTGGAGACATCCTGAAAACCAGGCTGGATCATTGTGCACTAGGACCGGAGTTAGCCACATCTGTTATGGAGCATTCCCCAAACTTTGCTAGAGCTCTCCTCATGTTATCCATTTCTTCCAGGGTATCTGTCCTTTTGCAGAGTTAGGTAATGTCTCTTTGTGGATGATACCATTCTCAATGGACCTTCCATAATATCACTTTTAAAAAGTGTCAAAAGAACAGGATCCAGGACCATTTGGTCTGTGCAGCATGCCACTGGTAACACCCCTCACTTCAAAGTGAACTCCATTTATGACCTCCTCTGGTGCCTCCCACTCAACCAGTTTCTAACCTAGTTGGTCACTTTAGGGGTCTTCCCATGGGCATTTGGTTTATTTATAAGTCACAGATGAGGAACAGTGTTAGAGGATTTGCTGAAATCCTAAGCTTACCACATCTGGTACTCTTACCCGATTCCAATTCTCTGGTCACCCAGTCAAAGAAATCGGTCTGATTCATTTGACAAGACCTGCCTCTAGCAAAGCCATGCTGTTTTGGATCCTGTAATCTTATATTCCAGAAACCGTACCATCTTCCATTAATTTGCTCACCGCAGAGGTCAGACTAAGCAGTCTGTAGTTTCCAACCTCTTCTTTTCCACTTTTGTGAACAGGAACCCAATTCACCCATCTCCAGCCCTCTGGGATCACTCTCAACTCTAAAGAAGCATTAAAAAGATCAGAGCGGAGCCACCAGTATGTCCCTAAGTTCCTTCTGTAGCCTTGGATGAATCCTGTCTGGCCCTATCACTTGTCTGCTTTTAGTTTTATCCAGCTCCTCGCTAATGGTCTTCTGAAAATATTTCTGAGTTCTGCCTCTCTTCCATTCCTATTTGTGTTCTGAGGACCCATTTCTGGGCTTTCATCTGTGAATACAGAACAGAAATATATTAAGCAATTCTGCTTCATCCTCATCAGCCTTTTTGTATTCCTCCCCTTTCACCATGGAATCTTACCTTTCCCTACACCCCTCCTTGGGAACTCTGCTGTTCTGGAAAATCGCTTCTATCTGTGCTTTTCTCTTGCTAACTCCAGACTTCGCTCCTTTCGCCCTGCTAGTCCTCTTGCCTGGAACAAGCTACCTGAGTCTATTCACCAGGCCTTTTTCAAATCCAGGCTGAAAACTCACCTCTTCGCTGCTGTTTTCGGATCTTGACTCACCTGATCTCCTTTGTGATTCTTTAAGAGTCTAGACGTATCCCATGTCTACAGCTACTGTGTTGTCTGTCTTGACTAGATTGTAAGCTCTGATGAGCAGAGACTGTCTCCTACATTTTGAATATGCAGCGCTGCATACGTCTTGTAGCGCTATACAAATGCTCAGTAGTAATATAGTCTCGCACTGCTTGTCACTACATAGCTACAATATTTTGTCCCATTATTTTACTGTGCTATCTACTTTGTTCTTCCATTATCATCTTTGCCTTCCTGACTATACCAGCTTCCCTTAGCTTCTCCAGATATAGTTGTTTGTCTTCTGTGATCTCTTATAGCTTATGAAGGCTAACCTGCTTTTTTTTTTCTGTTTGGTTTTTTCTTTTTTTTTTTTTTAAACCATGGTTTAAAAAAAAATACACACTAACAAAAAAAGGTTTGTTACCCTTAGAACAGTAGGTAAAACTGAAAAGAGATCTTATTTTCCCATGGTGTTCTCATCCAGCTAACGGCTCCTTGAGCAATTCCTCCCAATCTTTGCAAAGCCGTCCTGAAGTCTAGTACCCTCGCTTTTGAATGTACCATCTCCCCTTGCACCCTAAGATTGAAGCTTACCATTCTGTGATCGCTGCATCATCAGAAACATTCTCCCCATTTGTAACACCAAGTCGAGTGTTGCCCCCTCCCATGTGGGTTCCATTACTAGCTGCTGGAACAGTTCTCCCTGTAGAAAATACAGGATCTCCCTATTTCTCAATGACTTTGCATCAGCATATCCCAATCCACATCTGGCAAATTCTGGAATATCCTACTAGTAGTACTTTCCCCTTTCATAGCAGTATTGTGAATGTCTGTCTTCAATTAAATCTCTCTTCTGCCTGTGAGAGAGGTCTGTATATTGCATCAATGTAAATACATTTTCCCATTTCCTCTTTCCAGACTAACCCACAGTGCCGCCGCCTCCTTTCCTCATAAGCTGTGCAGTTGTGTGGCTTTAATATTCTTTTTTTACAAAGTGACACCACTTTCTTGCTACCCTCTCTTTCTTGACTAGATTATAGCCTGGTATAACTATCTGTCATTGTTTTCTGTGTACCATGTCCCTGTGACTGCCACTATATCCCAGTCATCCTCTTCCATTACAGCTTCTAAATCTGGAACTTTATTTTGTGTACTATGGGAATTGGTATATACAGCTCTCCAGATGTTGTGGTGTGGTGGTTTTTGTCTTTTTTTTGGGGGGGGTTCCCATTGTCTATAGACAATTGGTTAATGTCTTGAGGTTTTTTACTTGGAGAGGGGGTTTGTTCACTGATCCCTGACGATCATAGTTTGTTTAATGTTTTTTTTATACAGTCTTTCTGCAAGTCAAGACGGTTTACATGGAACTCCAGTGCAATTTAACTTAAGTTTAATAGTGGTGGTTTGTTACAATTAACGTCCTGACTTAATATACAAATAGTCTTGTGGGTGGGGAGGGAATAGATCTTAGTAATTAAGGAAAGGTTAGAAAACAAAAAATTGACTTATATAAAGTGCATACAGTTTCCTGGTTATGCAGGGCAAAGGGTCTAAGTAATGTCACTGAGAATGGGGCTACGTTTAGGGATTAGATTGGTACTGTAGGCTTCACGGTATAAGTGTGTTTTTAGTTTCTTTCAAAAGTCTCCCGTGTCATCGATGGATCTTAAGGAATTCCATAATGTCGGTGCATATATGGAGAAGGCCCTATTGCAAGTGTGCTGGTTGCTTTCGAGTTTTATAGTGGGTACCTCAAGAAGGTTGTGGGTATTGCTTCTTCGTTGTCTGGAGCCGGTAGGGTTTTTTTATGAGGGATTGTAGGGAGGTAGCAGATTGCTTGTGCATTATCTTGTGAATATTAAGTAGCACTTTATATTCGAAATGAGATGGGAAGTCAGTGTAGCTTCCGGAGGATTGGGGTGATGTGTGTGTATCGAGTGATTCCTGGCATGGTTCTGACTGCCATCTGCAAGGAGTATAATGTGTATTTAGGCAGGCCATGGTAGATTGAATTACAGTAGTCCGAGGAAGGGAGTTTGTGCAAAAGTCTCCAGGGTTTAGGATGGGACGCAGATTTTTTTTCTTTCTTAGCATTTTGAATTTGTGGTAAATGGATTTGGTGGCACATTCAGTTTGGGATTGTAGCTGAAGGCCTTGGTCAAGGATAAGTCCTAGGTATTTTACTTCAGTCTTAAGTTTGGAAATACAGATATTACTGTTAATAGTTGATGGAGGTTTAAATGTTTTGTTATGTGTAGAATTTGGGTTTTTTTTTTATGTGTGATTCTGGAACCACTGCAATATTGCCATGAAGCAGTTGGTCATTGAGTAGTCTGGGGAGGTGAGTGAGAACGATGGGAAGATCGTGATGTCTGCATACATTTGATAATTTAATGTTGAAACTGGATGATGTTGCAGAATGGTTGGATATTTATTTATTTTTATTTATTTTTTATTTTATTTACATTCTCTTATATACCGCGCTATTCTGCATCAGTGCGATTTTACATTGAACAAACTGAAATTACTTTGAACAGGGCATTATAACTTGGAGATAACTATTTTACAGGGAACATGGGCTATGGAGGGTTAAGTGGCTTGCCCAAGACCACAAGGAGCACCTGTGGGACTAGAAACCCCAGTCCGTACAGCCCAAGGTTGCTGTCCTCTAGTGGGATTTGAACCCCCGACCTTCCGGCCTGAAGTACCTTGCCCCAACCACTAGGCCACTCCTCCACTCCACTTATATAAAGGATATAGATCCTGAATAAAACCAGAGGAGTAATGAGCCTTGTGGAGCACCTTGCTTTGTGGAAAATGGGTGAGATCGCAGCTGTCCAATCTTTATCTGTTGCATGCGATCTGTGATGTATGACTGGAACCATTTGATGGTAGTGCCTTGGAGGCCGATATTGTGAAGTCTGTTAAGTAGTAGCTGGTGAGGGATGGAGTCAAAGGCTGCTGATATATCAAGAAAGAGGAGTATGAATTCTTGTGAGGGGTCTTTTGTGCCCTTGAAGAGTGTATGAATTAGTGAGGCAAGGAGAGTTTCTACTCCTTTATAGGCATAATCCATGTTTTCTTTTGTTTTTTTTAAATATTTATTTATGAAGATACCTTTTACATAGTTATACTGTAAAACAGTTACAACCAAGAAATATAAAGAAATAAACAAAAAAGGGAATTATACACATACAACATGACAAAAATTAACAGTCCACATCTCGGGGAGACCTTCAACAAAACCAAACAATATGTCAATAGAAAACAAGGCACAGACCCAAAAATGGGTCAAAAACCAACTAATACAGCCGGAAGAGTCCCCTCGCTTCCCACTCTAAACAATCATGAAACGTTACGTGCCTTTTCCCGATCCAAAATCCACTGTTCTAAATCAGATGAGGAGAAAAATACAAACATCATAATGTAATGAAATACAACATTTACAAGGATATTTTAAAAAGAACGTGGCCTCCAAAGCAAGTACTCTAGGTTTCAACAACAAAAAAGATTTCCTACGAAGTTGCGTAGAATGAGAAACATCAGGAAATATAGACACACCGCCACAGAATTGGAATTCCCTCCTTTTGAAATAAGACTTCAAAATAGAAATCTTATCTCCCTCTAAGGATAGAGTCACCAATAAGGTGGCCCTAGTGGTAATCACATCTTGAGTTTCCTCTAAAAATGCAGTTAAATTAAAGTCATCCCTATCTGAGGGAGAAACCTCATCCTTATCCCCAAGGCCAGTAGAAATTTTAGAAGGCAAATAATATTTAGTAACCAAGCAAGACTCAGCCTGCGGTTAAAGGAGGGTATCCTTCAGATATTTCCTAAAGAGTACTAAGGGAGACAGTAACGGACAAGTGGGAAAATTTTAATAACCGAAGATTCTTACTACGGCCTAAGTTTTCAAGATTCTCCAGCTTCTGATGCAAAAGAAAGCTATCTTTAGCATGAGTGGCTGTAAAATCGGAAAACTTTTTAACTTGAGGCTCCAATTTCGCCAGAGCAGAGCCGAAAGCCCCAATCTGGGAATCAGGAGACTGAAACTTTTGTACAGAGTCCTTTGTAAATTGACATAACTTGGGAACAGTCTCTGCAAGCATTTGTTCTGTACGCAAGACCACACACCAAATATTCGAAAGAGAAACAGTGGAAGCAGAGGGTTTAGCAGGTAAAGGAGAAGGACGACTTCAAGAAACTTCTTTAGGAACCACTTTCGAGGATACCAAAGCAGGAGACGAATCCCCGGACAATTCAAGAAAACCCGGGGGAAGCGGGGGTGTTCGCTCAAAAGAGCTTAAACTCGCACCATCAGTTACAGGATCAAAAGGCGCAGTACCTGAAGTGGTAACTCGCGGTGTAGAAAGCAGATGTTTCTCAATCGCAGTAGCTTGAGAATCCAAAAGGGGTTTCTTCTTGCGCTTCCCACCCGGCATAGCTCATCCAGGCACACCTCATGCAGCTCCAAAGGGGCTCACAAGGGGCAAATAAGCCCCTTTGAAAAACGCCCCTTAGAAAACACGCCGACAGCTGAGCACCATAAAAGATCTATTATAACGGCACCTGAAGATGACGTCAGCAGGCTGCCCGCTCAGTTGCCAGCCATGAAACCGGCCTTCTCTCCCACGATGGAACCGGGCTGAAGATGAAGACGCTCCCGAGGAGAGCAGCAAAGCAGGAGCTTTAATCAGGGCCTGGAGATGACCTCAGCAGGCTGCCCGCTCAGTCGCCAGCCACAAAACCGGCCTCCTCTCCCACGATGGAACCAGGCTGAAGATGAAGATGCTCCCCGGCATAATCCATGTTGATGTTGGTCTAGGATTGCATGGCTGTTTATATGGTCTTGAAGCTGTGTTTGAACAGCTTTTTCAATGATCTTGGCTATGAAAGAGATGCTGGATATTGGTCTGTATGGGGTTGGAGAGGTTGGGTCGAGGTTGATGTTTTTTAGTATGGGCCTGATGGATGATTGCTTGAGTGGGGGAGGTAGGAAGCCTTGTGAGAGATGTTCATCATTTGTGCAATATATGGAATCCAGTTGTGAATTGGAGGCTTTGATCCATGAAACTGGGCATGAATCTAATAGAGAGGTCATGGTGTTTATGGATTTGAGCTGCTTGTGCCTGATACAGTGGAAGGATTTCCAGCTGTGTGTTGAGTTAGTCTGGTTGTGGTCAGTGAAGGATAGCTTTGACTGGTAACATTTTAGTGAGAGTTGTAGGTGTAAGGCCATTAGGTGGGGTTTGAGCTGGTTGTTGTGGCGAGTGCAGGCAGGGCCTTTGGATAGGGATTTGGCTATGTCAAATAGTTCTCTGTTGATGGACTTCATGATCAGGTTGGTGTAATGCTCACGTTTGGAATTGGTACTGGTTGTACAATATTTCTTTAGTTCCTGTTAAGTATAGTGCTTGATTTTAAAGCAGGACTTGACAAATCCCAGGCACCAGTTTGTCATGGTGACCAGAAATTTGTACCTGACACCTAGGATTTTCTTGTCCCCTCCGTGCCATCATGGGGCAAAGGCAACAGAGACCCCTTCTGCCTGCTTCGTTGGCGATGGGATCCCTGTGGACAGCCTTCTGCTTTCCAGGCTGTGGATCCCCCAACAGTGGAGCCTGTACAGAAAATGCATACTGATGCAAACCTTCCTTACGCATAAACCGAACAGTTGAAAAGCCTCTTCAGAGCGAAGAGAATGACGTGGCACGTACCGATTCAGAGAAGAAGGGGCCAAACCATGCAAAATCTTCAATCGACAATGAAAATTTCTAAACACATTGCCAAACGAGTAACTGATGCAGCTCCATAAAGCGGGGACTGCATGGGCAAAAACCTACCACTGGTGTAGCAGTATTCTGAGCCACCTGCAGCCAGGACAGATCCCTAGCATCCACTCCCAGCAACAAAGCATTACAGTAATCCAACGGAGGCAGCATCAACACAGTCATTGCCATTTGTAAATCAGATTCAGTTAAAAATGGGCACAGCTACCTCACACCCACAAAATTTGATTAAAACCCTTCATTACCTTAGAAATTTGCACTTTCCACCACTGTTGCAAACCTGTTTGGCCCCGATTTGCTTTCACTGCATTCTGCTTGTCTGGGTGTTCAGTCAGCGACATAACGGGAGGCGCAATGTCCTCCACAAGACAAAGAAAGTTTGGATAGCGTCACCTTCAGCTTAAGGGAAAAAAGCCTGAAACCACTCCACCAATGGAGTCAACCACCACTTAAGCTCAACATCAACATCCTTCTCCTTATTGGCAATGGTGCCAAGATTTTAATATCTGCATAAACATAAAATCACCACCTTTGACCCTAAGTAACATTTATTTGGCTCCCATTTGTATGGCAATCAATACTGGGGACAATATAGAGCCCTGAAGAATCTCATGCTTCAAGGCTTAAAAACCAAACTCTCATCACTCAACTGCAGCTTCTGAACTCTATTGCGGAAAGACAGCGCGACAATGTATCATGGTAGAGAGTGTAAAATGCAGACAAATCTAGCAACAATAATGCCTGTGTTAAGGAAGCTTATCATAGCTCAGGAAGGAGCTATAGAAAAGGTGAAGTGACTCTGAACAAACAACCTGTCAGTTCTGGTAGAAATAAGAAAACAGAATTTTCCCATAAAAGACTACCAGTCCCAGAATGCACCAGGTTTCCAACAGCCATTAGAGGAGCTGAAGTGGGGAAACGTGTGTTCAATCAGGAGGGCTATGAGGTAATCCCTAAGCACTCATCTCAAAGGGCAGGGCCTGATTCAGCACAGCTGCGCTGTGTTAGGGAGGAGCACTCATCTAAGCAGAATAAAGGTAGAGTTTATTCTACAGAGAATCATCATCATCTTCATGATCAACTTGGATATCCTCATCCTCAGTTTCATCTGGAGGATCATCAGAAGCCAAGCCGGACGGACAGAGGGCAAGAAACCCTTTGGAAGAAAGAAGAGAAAAGCCTTTGAGAGGTCTAGAAGAGTCCGGAGCAGTACGTATACTGGGAGGCATTCCAAGGGCCAGCATACACCATTGGACTGGGGAAAGCCAGAGGAATGGTGCTGCAGAGCTAGGAATCTCCAGACGGTACCTGTGAGGGAGACGGCTGCACGTGGAAGGGACCCTAAGACCCGGGCCAGAAGGTATGTGAAGAGAGACCCAGGGATCTGGATTGGAAGGCTGGACATAGGAACTGGACTACATACTGGCCAGGCTATATAGAGAGGAACTCGAACAGCAATGGAAGCTCAGGTATGAACACTGATCTATGCCCTAGCTATAACCTTGAAAGACAGCAGGGAAACAAGTATTCTCCTGAAAGTGCTCCATTGAGAAATTCATCTGTGCCAATCCAGGATATTGAACCCATGCTTGTTGAAGAAGGGGGAGTGATTGCAGATGAAGAATGTGTTTACATGGACTGCTCTGTCTAAACTCCTTTGGTGATTTTCTGTTATAAAATACAACAACCATCACAAAGAAATACAAACTTGTTCTTTAATCTACTCAGAAAAGCTCCTGAGTAGGATTTCTAGCCACGCAGTAGAAAGCAAGCCAGCTAAGGGGTTTCAGCTGGGTAACTGCTAGCAATTGAGCCTTACCTAATTGCTTGTGAGCTCTGAGGGAATCACTTCTGAATCTATGTGGAAAGATATAAGAAGTTAACCTGAAAAGAACAGTTTTTCTCTTCTTTGTGGATTTTTGTTTGTTTGTTTGATACACTGCTAAGAAAATATTAGCTAAAGCCTACAGAAAAGACCAGTTTGTTACCAACCAGGTCTTTATTCTTTTGCTTTGATTGCCTGATAAGTTCAAATGTTTTCCTGATTTTGTTTTTTCAAGTTTAACACTGAAAGCAAGTAACCTGATTTATATGCTACCAAGCATATCTGTGTTGGGAGAAATAACCCCATAAATAAATATCTTATTGGCTTTACCCTCAAGCACAACTATTTATTGTGAGCAGCTGTGTCTGGTGTGAATGGACTGCATTGCCCACAATCCCTTGCCAATCATATTGATATATGCACTTGCCAAGACTGAACATTCTCACCCAGGCAGCCGTCTGACAAGCCCCATCCTGAAACATTTGAACACATCATCCTACTATCTTGTCAAATGTTAACTGCACCTATGACATGTTTGCTCATTATGTTTCCATTTATATACCACACATGGACCACGCAATATGCTTTACAATCAAATAACTAAAATCACAAGCCTATAAAACAGTAAAACTGCCCACTCTGTTACCTGCCACCCTCAGCAAAAGCTTACCTAAACAAGTGGGTCTTCAGACCCTTGCAAAAAAACCCCGTTTTCAAATCATTCAAAAACCACAGCTCCCTAGGAAATGCATTTCACAAAAGGGGAGAGGGGGTCTTTTTTGGTTAAAGCTTATCTCGTTGACAAGCTTCCCGCATAATATTTACCATGGGTACAGATAATTACCACCCCCATGAGTGCTAGACAGAATATAGGGAGACTGGTTTGGTTTTTGGCTACTCAAGCTGTCTGGACAAAAATTAATGGTCAACAGGTTCCAAATGTTAAATAACAATTTATCCAGTTAAATTGGATTTGAATAATTTTTAGAGTTATTTGATATTGACCCCAGTGTTGCTAGAGGAAGGTAGAAGCAATGTCTGCATCCTCTCACACCATGATTGTAGGGTCAGTGGTCTGGATCACTGACTGTAGACTCCCAAAAGCATATCGCTCAGTTTAAAGGCTATTGCCCAGGATCACTGTGGCTAAGGGAAGAATCTGCTACAAAGATCTCGGTGCTTCACAAGCTATGACTGGGCCGCCCGTCCCACTGCAACAGTCTCGCTACAGGACTAGCAGGAGAGGGAGGGAGGAGCTTTGGAAGGTTATGTTATCTTACCTCTAATACACAGTCTGTCATGAACAAAGTTCAACCTAAACCAGTCGCCTAAACGTCTGTCAACACACTTCAACTTGTGGTATCCCCTATATTTTTGTTCTCATCGTTGCTGAAATCAGCAGTAAGCAACTGTTTGAGTTGGAAGCTTCGTCTAGTACACACTGGCCTTTGGAGAGTAGCTGAAAATAGAAAAATCTCTCTCTGTGTCACAGCATTGTCCATTCAAAACGATGAGCCTCAAAAATAGTCTTTGGACACTTCTGTTAAACATCCACGGCGTATTGGGAGCCCTGGCGCCACGTATCTGGTGGCCTGCTGTAGTGTGAATATGAAGCATGTATTCTGGAACCTCCAGCCCTAGAGGTTCTGCATACCCCATGCCCATCGCCTGAGCCACTTGGCCCTGGAGGGGACAAGCTCAGCCATTTAGTAAATTAGTCTGGCAATACAATAGCTGTTGAGCTTATAAATTGCATGGTATATGTAATCTTGTCAGGGTTCGGGTAAACTCTGTGGTTGCCTAGGGCATCGACTTCAGAGGGGATGGGATAGCAAAGCATTCAAAGCTAAACTATAGATTCTGACAGCTGGGGGAGGGGAGAACATAAGATAAGAACATAAGATATGCCATACTGGATCAGACCAAGGTCTATCAAGCCCAGTATTCTGTTTCCAACAGTGGCCAATCTAGGTCACATGTACCTAGCAGTTTCCCCAAGAGACACAAGTTCCACAATGCTTGTACTGGGTCAAGCACTGATATCTTCGGTCACTTCTTAATAATGGTTTATGGACCTTTCCTCCAGGAACTTGTCCAAACCTTCCTTAAACCCAGCTACACTAACAGCCTCCACTACATCCTCCGGTAACAAATTCCAGAGTTTGATTACACGTTGAGTGAAAAAATATTTTCTTTTATTAGTCTTAAATAGTTTACCCTGTAGCTTCATTGCATGTCCCCTAGTCTTTCTATATTCTGATAAGGTAAACAATCGATCTACGTTTACCTGTTTCACTCCGTTCATTAATTTATAGACTTCTATCATATCTCCCCTCAGCCGTCTCTTTTCCAGGTTAAAGAGCCCTAACCTTTTTAGCCTTTCTTCATAGGAGTATCCTTCCATCCCCTTTACCATTTTGGTGGCTCTTCTCTGTACCTTTTCTAAAATCGCTATATCCTTTTTAAGATACGGTGACCAGAATTGCACACAATATTCAAGGTGCGGTCTCACCATGGAACGATATAGAGGCATTATAATATCTTTTGTTTTATTTTCCATTCCTTTCCTTATCATACCTAGCATTCTATTTGCTCTCTTGGCCGCCGCTGCACACTGGGCCGAGGGTTTTAACATGGTATCCACAATGACGCCTAAATCTTTTTCCTGGGTGGTGGTTCCTAATGTGGAACCTTGCATCGTGTAACCATAGTTTGGGTTGTTCTTCCCTAGGTGCATAACCTTGCACTTGTCCACATTAAATTTCATCTGCCATTTTGATGCCCAGTCTTCCAATTTATCAAGATCCTCTTGCAATTTTTCACAATCCTCTTGGGTTTTAACATCTGCAAATTTGATAACCTCACTCGTTGTTCCACTTTCCAGGTCATTTATGAATATGTCAAAAAGCAGCGGACCGAGCACAGATCCCTGGGGTACACCACTATTCACCTTTCTCCATTGGGAAAATTGGCCATTTAGCCCTACCCTCTGCTTTCTATCTTTTAACCAGTTCCTGATCCACAATAGTACACTGCCTCCTATCCCATGACTCTTTAGTTTTGCCAAAAGTCTCTCATGAGGGACCTTGTCAAAGGCTTTCTGAAAGTCCAGATACACAAGGCTAAAGGTTTGCCTAGGCTAGGGTGCCAGCATCTTGAATCCACTCTGGGGCTGGCCCTGGATCTTGTGAAAGCAGGGAGAATTGAGAGGAGGAGTTCAGCATAATAGCCATGCTCTAAGTTCTCTCTACTTTGCGTGACATTAGGTAGATCGCTTGATCTCCCTGAAGAAATGATGACTGCAAGACTCTGAACTTGTGGCCAATCAGAAGTCTGGTTCTTATGGATCTTGCATACCTACCCCTCTCTCCTGTCTTCTAAGGCCTGAGTGTGGTTTGACAATGACAGCGGCTTGTTTTGTAACACATGATCCATTGTGTGCTGAAGCTGTCTAATAAACAGTCTGCTTGAAGTGGTTTTAACTATTCATGATGGAGGAGGACAGAGTCTGGCAGACCATGACATATTAAATCTGTTTTCTTTTGTAGTGCCTGTATACTCTGACCCCTCTCCAGAGAGTGTGGAGGATTGACCGGGAGCCCTTCAGCTGACAGAGTGAAGGAAGCTGCTGTGAGTGACCGTCATACCTAGGTGGGGAAGCGAGAAGGGGGGCTGCTGAGTGGTTCACATTCATGTACCTGCCTCTCGGGCTGTGGGGTAGTGCATCTGAAAGCCCAGCAGGTTGCCAGTGAGCACGCTCTCACCCAGCTGTTTACTTGCATCCTTTCTGTCTGTCCTCACCCCTCTCCCTAATCTCATTCTGCTTGCATCTCCCCAGGGTAGAATCCTCTGCCTCTCGCTCAAATCTCCTGAAGAATTACTGCCATCTTCCCTTGCTAGTTTCCCAACAGAGCCCCAGTACCTGTATGAAAATGAGACATTATCATACATAGTAACGTGCACGCACGTTAGTCAATCATAGACACCCCCCCCCCCTCCCAGACAAGTTCTCTAGCAGGACTCATGTGCTACTAGGCTAATCCACATCTGAGAAATCCCTCAATCCTCATATCTCACAGGCTCGTGCCCGTGGAGTAGGAGAGTGGCTCACAGGAAGGAGACATGGAGAGATCGGCTAAGAAGTATATTGACAGCGAGGAGGAGGAACTGGTGAGTTCTTCATGATCATGGCCCAGGCCTTGCTGGGAAGGGGTGATACAAATACTGGCTGCGCATTCGTTGGACTGGTTCTGGCATAGGCTTGTATGCAAGATGAAGGCAGCCAATCTTATTTCTGTAAGAGAGGTCCTGTTGCTAGAGTAAGCAATGATGGGACCCAGCATTGACCTTTTTTGCTTCAGATCCCCATTTTCCTCTTCACCCTTACCCCAACCTCTTGACCCCCTTGTGGTAGCCTGCCCACCCAGATCAGTCTCTGCTCTTTTCTTTCACCGCCCCCCCCCCCCCAAGCCCCTTTCAGTCCTGGAAAGGCATGAGCCAAATATTACTAAATATCCCCCACCAAATTGTATATGCCCAGCTTAATCTCTTCCTCTCTTCTTTGCTCTTTCCAGTCCACCATTTTTCTTTTTATTGTGAATCACTTTGATGGCCGTTGCAGCCCTAGGTGTATAGTAAATGCTTGGATGGGTGGATAAATATATAAATACTTTGCAAAGACCAGCTACAGTAAGGGATGTTTCTATTTGTCTGAGTTTGTGAGTTTCCTTTTCTTGTGGGTGCAGGAGGTATTGGGGTTCCAACCATGTCGCTGGAAGTTGTTGCTGGTCTCGCTGTGCACCTTCTGTTCCTTTGGCTTCTTCCTCCTCTTCCTCTACTGGTTCCCAGAGTGGAGCGTGAAGTGGACCTGCAATGAGGTGCCACTTCGTGATGCCTGGATCCTACTCCTGCGTACCACGGTGAGGTTGGGGGAGGAGGGAGGGGGGGATGGCCTAGGGAAAGGAGAAAGCGAAGGAAGACAGGAGTTGCCAAGAAAAGGAGAGTGGATCAGTGAGATGCTGGGGAGGGAGAGTGGGTGTGATGGATGGCTGTTAGAAGGAAGGGATGAGGTGGGGAGATAAGAGGGTTACATGGCAGAATAGATGGAATCGTGATACAGAGCATGTATGTCTTGTAGCTTCCTATTCCTCTACTTGTATGCCAGCACTTGTAATTTTTGCTTTTTCTTTCTTCTTCCCCTGCAGGATGAGTTCCACAGCTGGTTCCGGGTGAGGGTTCGTACCCTGACAGCTCCAGGCTCTGACCCCTTGGGGTTTCCAGAGCATGGAGAGACCAGGGTACCCACTGATCATACTGCTCCTGCCTGGCAGAAGCAGGACTGGGATTATGAGCAAGGGCTTCCCCCAGCAAACTGTGCCCCAAAGCAGAACAAAGTAAGGAGAGAAGGACAAAATCCATACATCCTCTGCTCCAGTTACTGTGACGCATGACTGCTTGAAGAGCTTGGGCAGCTGTGTGTGCGCTCTGTAGCAACCCTCCTTTTCTAGTCTCCTTTTCTTCCCCTCCAGACCCGATATTTCATCCACCACAATCTGAAGTACCTGTGGGACCCAGGGATGCAGTGCTTCTGCCGCCTGACTGCACTGGAGAAGGGGGTGCCCTGCTCTGCCATTCACTACCGACATGGTGCCGGGCTGAGCCAGGCTGTGCAAACTTATCGGTGGGTGTGGATTCAGTATGCTGTCATGAGGACTATGATTAACTGCAAGATGTATTCTCTTCCAGAGCTGTCCTTTCTGTTCTGCATGTACTAAGATATTGCACGGCTGTTCTCATGGGAACTGATAGCAGTTCTCTAACGTTGGCGATGTCGCACCGAACTCCTTGTGTGAGAGGCCCCAGATTCCATCTCGGCTTCCTGCACGTATGTCTGAGTAGTGCTGGCTTTAATGCTGTCTCTCCCTGGCTCTGCAGGAAGCTGTTCTATGGGGCCAACCAGATCGACGTGAAAGTGCCTTCAGTCCTGAAACTGCTGATCCAGGAGGTGAGACAGAGCGGCGCAGCACCCGAAGGGCTAGAGCAGTGGGTGGAGAACCAGGGTGCCAGGGTTCGGATCTCACTGCTGCTCCTTCACTTCGCCCTCCATTGCCTCGGCTACAGACTTAGATTGTAAGCCCTCGGGGCAGGAAAATACCTACTGCACCTGAATGTAACCTGTTTTCAACAGCTACTGAAAATGTTGTGAGCGAAATCCAAAATCCCTTTTCTTCCGCTGCTGTGTGGGCGAGTGGCCAGTACTGCAAGGTCATGGAGGGTAGTATAGTAACAGAGGTGGTCACAGTTCAGGATTGGCTAGCGGGCTAAGCATGACATACTAGCGCTCCTCATTTCATTTTACTGTATTTAAGAAAGTCACCAGATATGCGTGCAGCAGCGCAAGGCAAACGCAGAGGAGAAGCCCTGCTGTCATGCACTTTGTGGCGTCTGTGTGATTTGGAAATTTTCCCTAACATCAGCTGCTCCTTTGCAGGTGCTGAATCCATTCTATATTTTCCAAGTCGCCAGTATTATCCTGTGGTCATGTGACGATTACTATTACTATGCCTCCGCCATCTTCCTTATGTCTCTGGTTTCCATCTGCGCCTCCCTTTACACCATCCGGAAGGTAAAGGAAGGTTCAAGCTTTGGCTGTTGTCGGGGTTAAGTGGGGGGTGAGGGGTGGGAGGGGGGTGGAAAGGAGGGCTACTATCACTGTGACACCTGCTAGCTGAAGAGCACTCGGGGACTGCATTGGGAACTATAGTGTGCTCCATCAGTCACGGTGGGAAAGAGTGAGGAAAGGCCTTACAGGGAGAATCCCCAGGGATACGTTGATGAAGGGTGGGGGGAGAGAACCGATGGGAAGGAGTCAGGAGACATCTCACTGGTAATGTATCTGAGAGATTTCATAGGGAGAGGATTTCTGATGAGAAGCAGATGAGGCCTCACAGGAGAAGATCCCTGATGAGAGCCAGCTGGGGTCGCAGTCTCCTTCCCCTAGGTAAGCGCTGCTCTCCCTCTCTTCTCCTTGCAGCAGTTCGTGGTTTTGCATGACATGGTGGCAGCTCACAACGTGATGCGGGTGACGGTGTGCAGGGGAGACCACGGTGAGCCGGAGACTTCTCGGCAAGACTGGGAAGGGAACCAGGTGCAGTCGCCTCCTGGGGGCAAATCAGCCTGCAACTGAGTGCAGGTTACGCTCCAGTTGGTGGGCAGGGTACTGTTCAGGCACAAAAAAATGATTGGTTAATCTCTGGGAGGCTTGATTACTCGCTGAATATTGTAGCATCTGATTAACTGATATCTCCATGTGCGGATCTGGTGAATCGTAAGCTGACTCTTACGTTTAGTTATTTATATGAATCCATGTTATAAAATGGTATGATCCAGTCGATCTAATGCAGGTTTACAGCAGGGAAGATGCTGCTACCTCTTGGATGAATCACAGTAATGCTCCCAAAGGGTTGAACTGAGGCACATGGAGATAAAGCCATTTGCACCAAGATAGCAAAGAGGCAGGCACATACTACTTCTGTCCTCAGTACTGTAACCTCTAGTCCTGGACTTTGGGACACTTTTGGGACACTCATTCATTCAGTGCAGGACAAGGCACCTCCTCCCCCTCTCCCCTCCATCTAAAAGCTTCATCCATTCCACAGAGACCGAAGAAATCTTCTCCACGGACCTTGTACCCGGTGATGTCATCATTGTGCCAGCCAATGGGATGCTGATGCCCTGTGACGCAGTATTAATCAGTGGCACTTGCATTGTGAATGAGAGCATGCTGACAGGTGAGGGAACGCGGGGTGGGGGGGGCGGTCTGAGCTTTTTCAGCCTTTCTAACATATGTACTAGAGATGGTTGGTGGTTGGGGGAAGGAGGGCGGAAGGAGCTGGGTTTGTTAGCCTGGCAAGAAGGCTGAGGGGTCTTTATGTACGTAGATTATTATAAATCTATGTGACTCGGCATAAGAAGAGAAGGAACTAGAGGAGATCTTGCTCAAGGTGGTGGGGTACAGAGAGGGATGACAAGGGGAGATTTTATAAGCAGTTATGGCTGGCAGCTGAGAGAGATCCTCAGCAGAATGGAGAAGTACAAAAAGTATGGCTTATTTGTATGCTTGAAAAGCAGTTTGAAAACACACCCATACCTTAGGCTGCTGCATAGTAAACCTGAAGAGTAATCCTGTTTGTTTAGTAGTGATTAATATGCACCTTTCCAGTAGTACTTTGCCTTTGACCCGGTGAAAAGCGGGATATAAATACAGTTAAATAAATAGTACTTCGAGGTGAGGTACGGTTGGTTACAGTAGGTATTGCCCTGCCCTCCGAGCTTCTAATCTGAGTTTGTACTGAGGCAGTGGAGGGTTAAGTGACTTGCCCAAGGCCACAAGGAGAGCCAGTGGGGTTTGCAGCCTGGTTTCTTTGGTTACCAGGCTGCTGCTCTAACCACTGGGCACTGTGAAGTAAGTTTCTCTTCTAGTGCCAAACTTGCATCAGTTTTGCTCTGGCTTTTTTCATATTTAAAATCGGGGCCAGCCAGCCAGCCCCAGAGTTGGTTCATGATATTGGCGCACTAGGCAAACCTTGAGCCTTATGCCCCGCCCTGGCTGTCAGAATCTATTATTTTTAGCTTTGGATGCCTTGCTTGTTGCAACCCCCTCCCCCCCCCCCCCCAGAAGCTGCTGCTCCAGGTGACTGCCTAATTTACCTGATGGTTGGTCCAGCCCCTTTTAAAATGCAGAAAAACCTTGATAAATATGCCCATGTGTGTGCTGCTCTTTATATGCAACACACGCCTTTTCTGTCCTTACATTTTAGATATATGTAATGCACATTTATAGGCAGTTTCACTTGCATATCTATCACACGGGTGTGGCATTGTTTTGTGTAACCTGTACTTCTCACCGCCCTCCACACAGGCGAGAGTGTGCCAGTCACTAAAACGAGCCTTCACTGCCCCATGCAGGCTGGCAATGGGGCATCACAGGAGGAGAAATACAGCCCAGGGGAGCATCGCCGTCACACTCTCTTCTGCGGCACAGCAGTCGTCCAGACACGCTACTACAGCGACGAGACTGTCCGTGCTGTGGTGGTGCGCACAGGTATGAGGCAAGGAGGGTGCTCCCTGGGAAGATGTGGGAATGGAAGTCTACAGAAGGCCACAAAATAAGATGGTTTGGGGGTTTATATGTTATGGGGAGGGGGTTCTGGTCATTCTAAAGAAACTGACACAAAATGTAATATTTCAAATATGAAATGAGCACCAAAATGCTAACAAATGTGAAATAATTCGGTATATATGTAGAGTAGGTTTTAATATTGCCTGAGATTTCTACACATGGACAAGTGTCAAATCACATAGGGAAGAATGGTTCTTGACCTGGATCCAGGCTCCAGAATTCCACATGTTGGGGTCGGGCTGGCAAGAGGTTCTCAAGTTGTGTATTTCTTTTAGTTATTACCTTCATTACCATATGTTTCTAGCTGTCCATTCACAGCATAGGAGCTTCTAGAAACAATTGAAGACATTTCCTGAAATCTGTCTCACTATAGCTAATGAAACTGCTGCATGTAGACCCTGATTAGTCAATCTCACATCTTAGATACATAGACCATGGCCATCCCAGTGACCTAGAAGTTGAAGTACTGGTGACATTTGCACCGGTAATGGTGCTGGTCTCTGCCCAAAGTTCCTCTAGAACCGTTGCAGCATGGGACATGTCTTCCAGGCAGTATGTTCCCACTAGTTTGCAACCCTGCTAGCATAGATGCGAAGGATGAGAATTGGGTAAAGTAAATGGGATATCTATAGATACAATGCAGCAGCTATATCATTCGCTCCAGTCTTTTACAGCCAAGCGAAACAGCGTACGCATCCTTCCAAATATGTCACCAGTCCTCTCCAGGTTAATCTAGCAATATCCTAGCATATTGGAATTTTTCTGAGCCACGTTTTGGAAACGTTGAACCAACCTTGCATCCAATAAAAGCCAGGCAAAGTGCAAACCACACCATTGGCAGTGACTCGTATCTTGAGAAAACGGAGAGAGGGAAAAGCAGCCTTATTAGAAAGGAGAGATGACATATATTGGACTGAACAGATGCTGAGCAATTATGCTGCTACCCAAATACTATATGTAGATCTCGCAGTCCTGCATCCCTGAGGAACTGTATGGGACAGTGTCTGTTTCATTGTCGGCATGATGCTGCGCTTAATTGAATACTTGCAAACCAATGTAGGTTGCAAATTCTATTTTTAGTTTTAAAAGCTGGGATAAAGCATATGACAAAAAAGAGGCAGGAGATCTTTCTTTTTTTTTTTTTTTTTCTCTGACACCTGGAACTCTGCCAGTTTCCTCTGCCCTCTGGTGTGAGATCCTTTCTCCCTATTTTCTTTACCCCTTCCCAGCACTGATCACTAAAATACCTTCCCTCCCCCCTCCCCCCTCCCCCTTGCTTTAAAAAAAAGCCAATTAACTGGATGCAGAAAAATGTTAAACGACTTTTTTTAAAAAGTTAAATTACTTGATTTAAATATGCGGACATATGGAAAACTTTGTAATTATCAATTCCCCCTCCCCCTCCATTTGGCCCACTTAATATAATTTTTTTTCTCAACATGTCCCAACTTTGAAATGAGAATCCCCCCTGCTCTAGAGATGTTGCTGCATCTCAAAGAGAATATAGTGCAACTCAAAAAGGGTGATAATAGGGGATGGAACCCTTCTCTTATGAAGAGAGAGGCTGAATAAGTTAGGCATTTTACTTGGAGAAAAGATATCTGAGTGTTGATCATTCTGGTGACACTGCAATGGCTTCAGAGACCTTGATATGTGGCCCTAGTTTCAATTGCTGGCGGACAAGCCTCTTCTCCTCCCTTGGGGGCGGAATCTCCTCCAGAAAGGGTCAGTAGGATCAGGGTCGTCCAAGACGTTTTAGCCCATGGCTTGGTTCTTGAAAAGAGCTGGGTGCCCAGGAAAGAATATTTTTATCGTCCCTCCAGTCCGGTCCCGACCTATGGGTTGTCACACCTCACCAGCAGTTTGGAGACTGAGCATGTCAATTCTGATGACATCAGCGTACATAGGCAGCTGTCACCACCTACCAGCCTTTTCTCTTCAGGTCAAGGCACACAGTAGTGCTACAACCGATGCCCTCTTTTTCTGCTCAAGGTGCTCTTGTCTTTTCATCTGAATTAACCGGCTACACTACTGATCTTCTCAAGGGTGGGATGGGCAGACGTGGACCCTCATCTGTGCCTCCTGGATATCAAGAGAGATTTGAAGAGCACGGAGTCTTTTTGGAAGTCCGACTGTCTGTTTTCTCCTTTTTGGGGGACCACATAAGGGGGAGGTGGCATCTAAGGCCTCCATTGCCAGATGGATAAGGGATGCTATTGCCTCAGCTCATTTGTTGAGATGGCAAGGAACGCCAGTAGGTTTGACGAGGGCACATGGTGGCAGTGTAGGTGGAGTCTAGCTTGGTTCCATTGGTGGATGTCTGCAGGGCGGCCACCTGGTTGTGCCTACATACGTTTTTGTGAAGCATTATCACCTGAATGTGTAGGTGGTGGGGGATACCTGGTTTGGTTCGGAAGTGTTTCAGGCCAGGCTCGCGAGTCCCTCACTGTGTTAGTGCTGCTATGGTACATCTTATTGGTTGGGACTAGACTGGAGGGACAATTAGCAGGTAAGTTCTAATTTCACCTTCCTTATTAGATTTCCTTGAGTACCTCCAGTCCAGTCTCAGACCCACCCTGGTTTAGTGAGGGTGTTTGATTGTTGACGACCCCGGACCTGAAGAAGTCCATCTACCTATTGAGGGTCCAGGAATGGGGTCAATAGCCATAGTTGTGTCGAGGCGTCGAGCTCTTCTCCTTAGAGGAGGATAAAAAAGACACATCAAAATAAAGAAAAAAGAATTGATTTTTAAGATTGGGAGGCCAAAGGGCAGCTGAATGTCTTTTGCCTTGACTGCATCGGGACTGGCCTTGCAGCTGGTGGTGTGATGAAGTGTCAGTTTGATTTGATTGATTTCTGAGTTCTTGTCTGTTGCTCCTGAGAGTCTGCTTTGCCAATAAAATACTGGGGCTGGTAGGTGGTCCCAGCTGCCTATGTATGCTGTTGTCATCGGAATTGACATGCTCAGTTTCCAAGCTGCTGGTGGGGTGTGACAACCTATTGGTCAGGTCTGGACTGGAGGTACTCAAGGAAAGCTAATTTAGCAGGTAAGGTCTAATTTCACCTTTCCCTGTGGCGATTTCGGTACTGGAATGTGGCAGCATTCTAATTTTCTGGCATATGTTAGTCTGGCATCTCTTTGAGAAGTGGAGTCGGTCTGTGCTTCCTCCTAGCAGGTGGGCATTCCTTTGGTTTTGGCCTCCCTTAAGGGGGGTTTGAACAAGGGCTTGGCCCTTAGTTCACTGAAAGTTTGGTGGGGGGGGGGGGTTTAGGTGGTGGCTTTGTCCTGTTTTTAGAGGGTGTATTTTTTTTTTCAGGGTAATCCAGGGCTGGCCCAACCACCAAGCAAACTAGGCAGTCACCTAAAGTGACAGCTTCTGAGTGCAGCAAAGAGCAAGGCATTCAAAGCTAAACAATAGATTGACATTCAGGGGACACCAAGCTTAAGGTTTGCCTAGGGCACCAACATCTTGAACTAACTCGAGGGCTGGCCTTGAGGGTAATTCCCTGGCTGCACATCCAGATCTTCAGGGGAGGGTTAAACATCTGCATAATCTTGTTTGAGAGGTTGTGCTGCAGTTGGGGCTGATGCTTCAGTCCTTGATGGGGGCCCTCTTTTGAGCCTTTGAAGCAGGCTACTTTGAAGGGTGTGTCCTTAAAGTCTGTATTCCTAGTGTCATTTTGTTCAGCTTGCCACATCTCTGGAGTTTACAGGCCCTTTCTCATAGGGGCCATTATCTATCCTTCTCAGCTGAGGTGGTACGATTCATTTTGTTCCTTTTTGTCCAAGGTGGTGTCTGCATTCTGGTTCCGGCCAGCCTGCATGCTCATTTCACTATAGTTCAAGCCTCTTCCTGGGCGGCGTGCAGGGTGGTGGCTCCAAAGGACATTTTCAAGGCGGGTACTTGATTGTCATTCCTTTTATGAGCACTACAGTTTTTGACATGCAAGCAAAATTGGACTCTTCCTTTTGGAGCAGAGATACTTAAGTCTATTGTGGCTTCCTCCCGCCCTGATGTACGGGGTGACGGGTCAGCTGGACCGTAGACTAGGTGGCTCCCAAAAGACCCTCCCTCCATCCAAAGGGGAAAGAAACACACAGGGAAGACTTACCACTTCCTAATAAAACCTGACCTTATGCAGGACAGTACGCATACATGGTAATTACTATCTCACAGATTTTTCTTTGCTAAAGATTTATTCCCTAATAAAGAATCTTATCTTACAAAAGCAAACAAGACTAAGAGCGAAGAGAGATTTTCAGATCTTCCACTTATCCTCGCATCAAGTAAACAGGATTATTCTGTTCTTATCTGGGAACGGATCTAACAGCAAGAATGTCTCCTCAGAATACAGCAAGTGAAAGTGCACGCTCCTGTGCCTGTCTATAACGGCAAGTGAGAATCTATCACGAGCTTTCCAGACAAAAGAAATCCGGTGTTAGACACTAGAACAATTTTACACAAAACCAAACTAGCACACATACAGAACCTCTCAGACACAACAATGGGGATACTGAGGCCACAGGGAATCCATACCCCACACAACCTTCACTGTGCAGGAGACAAACTCATCGCCTGTCTGGTCCCGTCACATTATATACACTTGCTCAGGACCATACTTGCTATTATTTAATTTTTGTTCCAGCTGTCTGGGGCTCCCGCTTGTGACTTGCCTTGTTCAACTCATGTCTGTACCCCTTTCTGTTGACCTTTCTTAGGCCCATGTTAATCTAGGCCTTGTCAGATTTATCTAACGTTATATGACTTTTTTTTCCCCCACTTAATTCTTTACCGGGTTTGTTTTCCTATCCCTTGTTTTCAAGAAACATAGGAAATATATCTCGTTAGTTCTCTGTATCTTCAGACAGTTTTACACTAGGCCCCATGCTAAACTGGCATATTTACCCTGTGTGATGCTTTCTCTTTGCTCTGTAAAGAAGCTGGTGGGGTTTTTTTTCCTCATGTTTCTTCCGTATGATGTCACCTAATACCTCTAGCAACTCATGTAGCACCTCAAATGCAAATGCCAGCATTTTGGATGACGTTTTGTGTTAACCCTTTTCCACTGACTCTCACACTGATAAATTTCCTTTCTTGGAATCCTACTAGGCGATGCAGGACCTGCCCGGGAAGTCTACAGCTGCTCCTGTTTCATGTTCTCAGTTACAGAGGATCACATACTCTGGCTAAGAATTTGTAAATTTAGTGGTGGGGGATTCACTGGGGGCCCTGGATCTTTTCCCACTGGGGTTGAGTTGCTTGGGGGTGGGTTGTTGTGTGTTTAGTTATATGGTTTAAATTTAATACTGACTAGTGCCCTAGCCGCACCAATTCTTGTACCTGTGATGTCACTAAAGTTCTAATTTTCCTTTGTTCCCATCTGCTGGCAGGGAGCATAACCCACTTGTCTGGACTGGCCTAGCAGGATTCCAGGAAAGAAAATGATCAGGTAGTAAACATGTCTCCTTTTGTGCAATATCCGTAACCCAGATGCGATTAGAGACGCGGTTAAAAAAAGCAATGATCATAGACGTTTGGGATATCTGTAATGCTCATAAAAGGCAGATGACTTTAATATGGTTGCCAATTTCATGATGGACATAAATCACCTAAAATCTATTACATTAGGAAATCTATGAACTCAATTTTTTTGCAATCTAAGCCTTAACTAATGTATTTGTACTGTTCATTAAATGAAATCTGACTCTGCCTTTTTACTTTTCCCCATATAATCTACTTCAGACTTGCTTGTTTTCTCGCTTCTAATGTGCTATTCCCATGTCCTCTTCCATTGAATCTAAGACACTTTCTGATCATTCTGCAGTACAGCTTCAATTTAAAATTGGTAATATTTATGCACATACTATGTGGATAATCCAACTTTTTTTATTAGGACAAATTAAGAATTGCTTTTGTGTATTGTGTAGGAGAACTACTTCAGTGAGAGTGTACACTCTGGATTGAACCCATTACATTTTGAGAAGCTGGTGGAGAAGTTCTTAGAGGGAAAATTATATTATTGAGCAAATGCCTTTCAAACTGGAAATACTCCTTTCCATAAACGGTCATCTGTATTGCTTGCTCTAAGGATAACTCGCATTCATATGGTGTCTGATGCTGATTTTAAAAACCTACCTGGACCTCAATCAAAATCTCAATTTAATAATTTAAAAAGTTAACACTAACCATATTTTCTTTAAACATAAAACTACACAAATTTGGCAACAAATCGGCCAGAATGACGGAAAAAGTAATAATACAAATTTTAAGTACATTGCTTTTCCTCTGTTTTAAAATAAACAAGGGGGGAGGGGTCAGCCCAGACAGAAAAGCATTTATCCCAGTTTTTTTCAAGATGAGGACAGCTATCCACAGGGTCACTGTGAGCCGACCTTGACTTGACAGCACTTAATACGCCATGTCCAGTAACTGCATATACTACTAATTAAGTAGTTATCAAAGTGGTTTACAAAACTGAATTATTACAACTCATTGACAGTAAATAGCAGATGGGAAGACAACGAGGATGGGGAAGAGAAGTAGCATGATATTTTTCCTGTGAGACATCAATTTAACTGTAAACAGAGGGGGGGGAGAGAGCTTGTGCTGCACCGATTGCCAGCCTTTGTGGGGGGAAAGACCGAGTAAAGAGCTGTCTCTTCATACCCGGTTTAAATCCTTTTTTCATAAGAGCTCTCTTGCCATAGATCAGCTGGAAAAAAATCTCACAATGAGGGGGTGAGACTGCTAAATGCCGCGGTTCGCGATGCTTCAAGTCTTAATTTGGCTAAAGTTGGAATTATGAAATTTGCTTGGGATGATCTTAGTGTATGTGACGGAGGATAAAGGATAAGGATTGAGTTAAGATTAAATAAGAATTGCTGTGTAATAATCCATGATGAGTAAGATTTGCCGATCCTGTTTTGAACCCAGATCAGATTATGCAGTAGTCCAGTCTCTAAAATGGAAACAATATTTCAGTTTTATATTTAAAAAAAAAAAAAAAAAAAAAGCTTAAACTAATGAACAATCCTGGCTCAGATGGTTTGGTATCAGAATTTTCAAAAACTTTATATCTAATTGTCCCCACTCTGCAATCTATATTCTCATATTTAGCAGCCTGATCCTTACCGCTAGCACCACAAGGCTACTATTTAGGGATCTGAAGGATGCTTTTTTTGATGAGGCAACCACTAGGTTTTTCAATAGCTCGCTCCCAGTTTTGATACAAAAATTCTTTCAGATTTAGTTCTCATCTTGCAAGCCCTGGGTAACATTTCAGCGCATTTGGAGACATGCTGTAACTGGTGAGGTGGCCCCATACATCTGCCCTATAGCTCATGTGGTGGGTTGTGTTTGGGGGTTTGGGTTTTTTTGGACATTTTTTTGATTGCATTGAGGGCATCGCTAGAAACCCAGCTCTTCTTGGTCGTGGTGTTGGGGGGGGGGGTGTTTGACATTTTAAATACTAGTTCTGTGAAATTGAATTCAATTTTGGCGTAAAAATGCTTTTAAATGACTGATGAGAACCCTCATAGGAGGGAGCGTGGGAATACCTATGGAGGTTCAGAAAACGTTTTTCCAGATTTTTCTGCGCCCTGGGAGGCTAAACTTTGACTTGGCTCCATCCTGATGACATCACCTCTGTGTGACTGTATGGATCCCCACTGTCCATGGAGAAAGAAGAGGTAAATTTCTGTGGGTAACTTTTCGTTAAGAAATAATCAAAGTAAAAAAGCACTTCTATAGTTTTTTGCTTTGATTATTGATAAAAAACTCCAAAGATATAAAAAGTACTGAGTTTGCACCAACATGAACACTTTTGCTCATTTCTCCCACAAATATGATCACTTGCCTAGCTGTAGACTAAACATAGGCCCTGCAAAGATATCATACGTTTTGGCCTCCCTGTTGCTTGGTAGTATTTTAGTGCTCTTGTTTTCTGGATTTGATGTAGGCTGTGGCCAGGAAAAGGGTGAGAGTTGCAGCAGGGCTCCTCTGTGTAACTACCAGGGTAGAGTTGAGGGTTTTTTCGATCTCCCTATTGCTCACTTCTCCCTCCCTTCTCTCCATCTCCTTTCCTCAGGCTTTTCTACCTCCAAAGGACAACTAGTCTGTTCCATCTTGTACCCCAAACCTATGGACTTCAAACTGTATCGAGACGCATATCGCTTCCTGCTCTGCCTGGTGGTGCTGGCTGCCGTCGGAATGCTATACTCTATCATCACAAATGCCCAGCAAGGGGTAAGTGCTTCTGCCTGTGCCACGTCTTCTCTTTCCCAAGCAGAGTACAGTTTCTTTCACAGCTGTAGCCCACGTGGCCTTAAGATCAGTTTCCAGTCCTTAGGGTCAGAGGGAGCGCTAGCGCAGACCATCTCATGTTGCTGCAAGCAGCGTGCAGCAGGGTCTTGTCTGATTTTTCTCCTTCACAATATAAGAATAAAGGTTAATACATAAAAACAAAACTATAAAAATGAAGCGCAGAAGGTGCTACCTTTTTTTTATTTATTAGGCTAACAATACAAAAGGGAGACCATTTTAGGAGATGAATGTGTAAACTGGCATACACTTCATAAGTAGCTATTTTAGAAGTGGTGCTATTTTTTTATACATCCATGCATCAATGTTTGAAGGGAGCGTAGTTCGGTGGACCTAAAGATTATATGTGTATTTCTTCTTTTGCAACTCAAAAACGCCTATACTTCAAAAAATGTCCTCATCAGGCTTTGCACTTTCTCTCGGATATGCATGATGGTCAGCTGACTTGTTTTGGACCTGGGGTTTGGAGGCGTGATGGAAGGGAAATTGTGCTTACCTACCTAGTGTTCAAAAACACATCATGCAGAAAAAAAAATAGTTTTGTAACTTAGCTCCTTAGCTACTCCCATTGGACATACCAGCTTTCCAGAATCCAGTCTTTACACATGGAAGTGCTGGCACTTAAATACGCAGGTATGAAAAATATCTGCTGCTTAGAAGGGTAAATGCTGCAGCTTACAGGTACAAAGCCCCAGATGATGCCACCTTTTTTCTAAAAAGGGATCCCAACCCCCATATGTGTTGCCAAATAAATGTTTGTTTTTATCTTGTAGCCTTATCTGCATTTTACTAAAGGCTCCATATTCAGTGAGCCTTTTGTAAAATACACTGCAAATTATGAACATCCTGACTTCTACATCATATTCCTAGGCTTTGCATATAGTAAGTTAGTCAAAGAGCTATCACTTTTTAAATCTGAATATTTTTTATTTTTGCTTTTTATTATCTTCTATTTATATGCATTCAGTTGGACTAATATATGGATAAAATGTTGTGGTTTCTATAGGAGGCAGCAAGCCGCATCATACTGGAGACTTTAGATATTATCACCATCACAGTACCACCCGCACTCCCTGCAGCGATGACGGCTGGAGTTGTGTATGCACAACATCGGCTGAAGAAGCATGGAATCTTCTCCATTAGTCCCCAGCGCATCAACATCTGTGGACAACTTAATCTTGTCTGCTTTGATAAGGTACCCATGGGCTCTCATTCACCGTTTCTTTCCTCTCCGCTTACACAGCGTGCTGAGAGAAATTTGTGAACCCCCTTTGATCTGTATTCCAGTACAATTTATGCTCAAAAACATAATTAGATCCTCATCTAAACCCTGTTAAGAGAGAGATCCTTTTCATCTGAGTTATTTCAGTGGAGCTACATTCCGATATACGTTTTCACATAAGGATATTTACTGAATCTTTTAGTGGAATAAATATGCGAAACCTTCATTCGGTACTGGTGGTATCTCCTGGAGCAGCAACAACTTCAGCTAAATATTTCCTGTGATTAATCAGTCCCTCAGTGTCCTTGAGAAATTTTAGCCCACTATCCTATATTAAATTGTTTGTTTGAACATCTCACTTCGGGACTTGGCGAAACATTTCAGCAAGTCCTAAGTTAGGTCTTTGAAATGCAGTTGTGGTCAAGTCAGGTTGGCCAACATTATTGGAACCCTTGCAGTTCAATCCCTTAATGTCCAATATCTCCTTTAAAAAAAAAAGGGACCAGGGCTTTGGACTATATATATTCATGTATTTGACACATCAAAGAATCAAATAAAACAAGACCAATTAAAGGAAATTAGTAAGAAATAGTATAAAATCTAGAGGACATGATTATTGGCACCCTTTTAACAATTCATATCAATTTGAACAGAAGAGCCATATTCCCATTGCAGTAAATTTGGACACACCTGTAATCAATTGTCAGTACTCGCATGTCTTGAATCAACCAATGAATGATGGTTCTAATGTTTAAAATGGCCACATTCATTCCCTGTTCCATTTTCACAATGGTGAAGACAAGAGCTGCCTGAAACCATCAGAAAAGCCATTATCAAATTTCAAAGGGGGGTACAATGCCATCTCCAAAAACCTTGGGATTCCTGTATCTGCAGTTCGCAATGTTATTAAGAAGTTTTCTGCTCATAGAACTGTCAACCTCCCAGGACATGGTGGGAAGAAGAAAACTTAATCTAAGAAGTCTTTTTGAAGAGTGTGAGCTGTTGGAAAAACACCGCCTACAACATCCGAATAGCTTAAGTTAAGGCTGACCTGGAGCAATCTGGAGTGATGATTTCAACCCGTACCATATGCTGCACACTAAACAAAGGACTTCATGGGTGAAGGCCAAGAAGGACCTTGCTGCTCAAAGACGGACATAAAAAAAGCACGCCTGATTTTTGCTCAAACCCACTTTGCAAAACCACAGTCCTTCTGGGAAAATATTCTGAGGACAAATGAAACCAAACTTGAGCTCTTGGCAATACAAGCTAGTGATACATTTACAGGTGAAGAAATTCAGCTTTATAAGTTAAAAAAACAAAACAAAACAAAACACTTCCTACCATTAAATATGGTGGAGGTTCCATAATGTTGTGGGGCTGTTTTGCTGCCTCAGGAACTGGAGGCTTTTTATCTTTTGTCTTATCTAATTTCTTGATATACCGCCCAGGCTGAAAGTCTTTTAAAGTGGTTTACAAATGCTACAAGCAGGTACTGGATATATTCCCTCGTCCCCGAAGGGCTCACAATCTACATGCATACCTGAGGCAGCAGAGAGTTAAGTGGCTTGCCCAAAGCCACATGGAGCTGCTATAGGACTAGAGACCCCAGTCTCTCTGGCCTGAGATTGCTGTCCCTGAGTGGGACTCAGACCCATTGCCTGAGATAACTTGCCTGGAATGTACTGAAGGAATCATGAAGTCGGAGAACTACAAAGGTATTTTGGAGCTAAATGTGCTACCTACTGTCGGAAAGCTAGGTCTGGGTCGAAGTTCATGGGTCCTCCAGCAGCACAGTGAACATAAGAACATAAGATATGCCATACTGGGTCAGACCAAGGTCCATCAAGCCCAGTATCCTGTTTCCAACAGTGGCCAATCTAGGTCAAACGTACCTAAAACACAGTGACCCAAAACATACATCCAAAAGTACAAAAGAATGGTTGCTTAAAAAGGAACACATTGACTTATTTTTGTAAACTGGCCAGCAATGAGTCCTGATCCCAATCCAATCGAGAACCTTTGGAAAGAGCTGAAATCTGCCATTGGTAAAAGGAATCCTGGAAACATTCATGAGTTGGAACAAATTGCGGTTGAAGAGAGGAAGGAACTACCAGCAGACAGATGTTTCTTGTAGCCATCTACAAGTTTCTTACATTTGGAGGCGTTCATCAGTGCCAAGAGTTGTGCAACCAAATATTAGTAAAGGGTGCCATTAATCCTGTCCAGGTCATATTTTGTGGTTTTGTTTTTCTCAGGAATTACTACATCTAAGTTGCAGACACCTTTATGTATAACTTTGAACATACTATTAAAATGTTATGACATACAGTTGGAATATTTCCAATTATTTCTCAAGATGTACATAATATACTTAAAATTCAAGGGTGCCAATAATGTTAGGCCCTGTGGTCTTTTTCTGCTGTTATGTTTCTATCTATGGAGATGTCACTATTCAGCCACACAACAAAATTATTTGAAATGTTGAGCTTAGACTATATAGAATCACACAAGTAATACAGTAGTATTTTTGCAAACCAGACTCTTTTTTTTGTTTTTGTTTTTGTTTTTGTGATAGGTCAAAAATTTTAATTTTTCAATTTGTCCGGAGAACATTATTCCAGAAGTCTTGTTGATCATTCAGATGCTCCTTGGCTTATCTGAGCCATGGTTTCTTAGCTACTCTCCCATGAACACTATTCCTATTCAGTTTCTTCCTGATGGTTGACACATGAATCCTCACATCAACGGCAATAAGAGTGGCCTGCAGCTCTGTAAACGTTAGTCTGGGGTTCATTATGGCGCTGTGGATCATTTTCTAGTTTGCTGTTGGGGTGATCTTGATAGGATGACAACTCCTGGGTAGAACTGCTGTAGTTTTCTACTTTTTCTGTTGTAGTCCATCTGTCTGGATGGAGCTCCAGATGCTTAGAAGTGATGGCTTGTAACCCTGTCTTGACAGATGAACATCCTCTATTCCTTTTTTCTTAGCTCCTCCTGTAACTTATTCTAATATCAGTTTGATCCAGAAACAAAGATTAACCAGCTCAACATTGACTTATTTATTCACACCTTCAATCTGGATTTTCAGAAAGCCTTTGACAAGCGCCCTCATGAGAGACTCTTGAGGCAATTATAAAAGTCATGGGATAGGAGGCAGTGTACTATCATGGCCTGGGAACCAGTTAAAAGACAAACACTGAATAGAGCTAAAGGGAATGGTGAATAGTGGAGTACTCCAGGGATCTGCACTGGGCCTCTTACAGTATGTTAAATATTTTAAACACCTGGAAGTGTGAACAAGTAGGGCAATCAAATTTGCAGACATAAAATTATTGAAAGTTTTTAAGTTACAAGATTATGAAAAATTGCAAGAGGACCTTGAGAAATAGGGAGACTGGGCATCCAAATAGCAGATGAAATTTAATGTGGAGGAGTACAAATTTATGCGCTGGAGGAAAAACAACCCATAACCCAAATGGTATGGCTACACGATGTGAGGTCCACATTAGGAGCCACCATCCAGGAAAAGGATCTAGATGTCGTCATCTGCTTGGTGTGCAGTAAAAGCCAAGAAAGCAAATAGAATCACAAGGAAAGGAATGGAGAATAAAACAGGATGTCATCATGTCTGTCGCTCCACGGTGCAACTGCACCTTGACTATTGTGTGCAGTTCTGGTCACTGCATCTGGAGGGGGGGAAAAATAGTGGAATTAGAAAAGATACAGAGAAGGGCAACCAAAATGATAATGGAAAGGCTTCCTTATGAGATCTGTTTTACTCCTTTCAAAAAGTGCAAAGACGAGAGGACATGCAATGAAGCTGCTAATCGGAGAAAGTAATTTTTCACTCGGTGTGTAATTTAAATTCTGGAATTTGTTGCCAGAGGATGTAGTAAACTTGTTTAGTGTAGCTGGGCTTTAAAGGTTTGGAAAAATCAGGGCTGGCCTGAGGGTTTCTGCCGCCCTTGGCAGGCTTCCTTGCAGCTCAGCTCAGCCCGTGCCACTGCCCCTCCCTCCCTCCCTCGGCATCCATCTTCTCACCTGGGGGAGGGGGGCAGCAGAGCAATCCCTCCTTGCACTGAAGCGCATTCAGCTGTCTGCTGTATAAATATACTTATTTATATGCCGCCTTTCTACCATTCAAAGCAGTTTACAGGAACAACAGCTTAACGGCATCGGTTGCACTCTGTTGTACAGTAAAAGAGAACAACGTATGTGTAATAGCAGTTATGAATTCTATACAATGTGGCGTTGAATGCAAGCCACGTAATCAGCTTTTTACATTAATCAGATTTGGGTAGGCATGCACTTTAAAATGCATTTGAGTAGGAGTTTTTCACTGATCTGCACAACACACTTTCAGAATGAGAGAACAATTTTATAGAAATATTCCAGAAATAGTTGAGCATAAGAAACCAAAATATCTTGAATGCATGAGTCTTCACATCCCATGACTCATTTGGGTGGAAACCCTTCTTGCAGCAGTAGCAACCATGAGTCATTTCAGCTTTGCACAGCATAATAGTTCCTGCCTTTCCAAACTGGCAGGGGAGCATCTGTGGACAGCAGTATTCTTGCTGCAGATTTCCTCGTGCATTGAGGTTTGGGCTTTGACTGGGCCATTTAAGTGCATTTTCTTTCCTGCCGAGCCCCTCCATTGTTTATTTACAGACTTGACTTTGCTTGGTTCATAGGATTATTGTCCTGCTGAAAGGTGAATCTTCTCCCTAGTCAAGGCAGCCAGGTTTGCCTTCTGGATCTGCCTGTACTTTGCACCTTCTATCTTTCCCTCCCTCATCAAAAACCCTCCCTGCCCCTGTGGCTACAAATCATCCCCACAGCAAAATGCTGCCACTATAATGTTTTACTATAGTGATATCACTTAGCACTTAGACCAGAAAGATCCACTTTAGTCTCGTAAGACCACAACATCTTCTGCCATGTGTGTAGCGTATCCTCAAGGCTTTCTTGTCAAACACTTAGTGGCAAATCATATGACTTGTTTCTTCAGCAATGGCTTCCTTCAGGCCATGTTTGTGCAGCACTCTTCAACTTGCCCAAGAGTTAACGTTTCCCTAGCCTCAACCAGGGATCGCTGCACTTCTTTTAAAGAAGTGGAGTGGAGAGTAGCCTAATGGTTAGAGTACTGGCTTGGGAACCAAAATACCAGGGTTCGATTTCCCACTAGCACTCCTTGTGACCTTGGGCAAGTCAGCTAACTTGGATTCTTCTGAGGCAATGGAGGTTATCGATGTCCCTGTTTAATGTACATTACCAAGTTTAAGTTACAATGTAAACTGCTTTTGATAGTGGTATTAAACAAAAAAACAACCAACCAAACAACTGTTAACTAAAGTAATCTTACGTTTCGCAGTGATTTTTCTTAAGAGTTTGCTTCATCTATGGCTACTGACTTTAGAAGGACAACCTGACTGAAGTAGTGTCTTGGTGATGCCAAACTGTTTCCACTTTATAATGATGGTCCTTACAGTGCACCAAGGTATTTTCCAACACACTGTAGGAAGGCTATAAGACAATTTCAATCTGTACCTTTGGAACAGTTATGTCCCAAACTCTTTCAGTAGCTCCGTTTAAAACATTCAGACCTTTGCTTCAAATTCTTTTCATACAACTGAAATGGCTTCATTCTTTATCCAGAAGTGTTCAGATCAGATCAGTTACTGTGACTAGACACAAGTGGACTCTATTCAGCTGTTTATGGGCCTCGTTAAGGCAATTTTTGAAACTAGAGTTAATTTGGGTTTGCTATGACAAAGTGTGTGAAGTCTTTTTATAGTTTTAATTTTTGGTTTGTTATTCTTAACAACAACATATTACGCTCTCCTTTTAAGTGCCGTCGTGTCTTCATTCAGGCGGCTCATTGTTGATAGAGTGGCACCCTTAGCTGCTGTTTCTTGTATCGATCAATCTCATTGCTGGCCTTCCTCTTTTGCGTTGACCTTCTACATTGCCGAGCATGATGTCTTTCTCTAATGATCTCTCTCTTCGCATGATGTGTCCAAAGTATGAAAGTCAGTCTTCTCATCTGAGCTTCTAAAGAAAGCTTAGGTTTGATCTCCTCTAGTACTGACTGGTTTGTTCTTTGGGCAGTCCATGGTATACACAGTATTTGTTGCCAGCACCATAATTCAAAGGCATCAATTTTCTTCATGTCTGTTTTTCACTGTCCAACCTTTGCATTCATATGACGTTATTGAAAATGCCATGGCTTGAACAAATCAAATCCTTTTTTTTATGGGGAGAGAGATCTCTGCTCTTGAGAATCTTGTCTAGGTCCTTCATAGCCATTCTGCCAAGAGTCATTGGATTTCTTGACTGCTTGTTGCTTCTTTATTGATAGTTGACAACTTTAACCTACTTGGATCAACTATTTCAATTTCTTCTCCATCAATAATGAACTTATTGATTTTGCTAGTTGTCAGGATCTTTACATTAAGGCTCGGGCCCATTTTAAGACTATGTTCCTTGATCTTGAGAAGCAAATGTTTTCAGATCCTCTTCACTTTCAGCCAGTAATGTGGTATCTTCACACCTCTGTCTTCATACAAACCTGCTTCTCTGATTTGTTCTGCATATAAATTTAGAGGTAGAGGGAAAGCATGCAGCCTTGTCGTACACTTTTGCTGATTTTAAACCATTCTTTATTTCCTAGTTCCATTTGAACTGTTGCTTCTTGATCAATGTAAAGGTTGTGCAAGAGAATGATCAGGTGTTCTGGTATACTCATGCTTAATGTGGCCCAGAGTTTCTCATGGTTTACACAGTCAAAAGCCTTGCTGTAGTCAATAAAACACAGATATCCTTTTGGTATTCTTTAGTGTTTTCAAGGATCCATCTCACATCCACGATGATGTCTCTTGTGCCTTGCCTTTTCCTGAACCCTGCTTGCACTTCAGGTAGTTCTTGTTCCAGGTATGGTTGTAGTCTCTGCTGAATAATCTTCAGTAGAATCTTGCTGGCATGTGGATCAGAGCGATTGTATGATTAATTTCCACAGTCAATTGGATCACCTTTCTTTAGTATTGGTATAAACATAGATCTTTTCCAGTCAGTTCCTTTGCGTCCCTCTAGTCCAGTCCCGGAACCTTAGAGTCTAGTACGCTTCCAGCAACCTTGGAGACTGAATGATGTCATCTTTTTTTCTGATGTCACCAATACAAGTAGGCTAACTCCGCCCTCTTTCATCAGTATTTCAGTCTCCAAGCAGCTTGTGAGACGTCTGAGCCTGTATCTGGGCTCAGTTGTAACAAAAAAAGTAGAGCTGAATTTTTTATTTAGTTTTTATTTGGCTTGATTCAAATTTTGATTCAATTTTCTCTTTTTGTTTTTAGGAATGTTGCTGCTGCTGAAGCTTCCTGCTGGGCTATTTTAATTTATTTTTGTTTTGCCTCATCCCCATCTTCTAAACAAGCAGAGGCTTGATAGATTTAACTGATAGATCCTCCCTGCTCCCGAACCCGGTAAGAGGGGTGAGGAGCAGGTGGAGGGAAAGAGAAAGGAAGTGAATCAAAAAGATTTATGCTGTGCACAGCCCTTAGGTAAAAGGGATTGCAGGGCATTTTGTTTTCTCAGACGTCAGTGCCGAAGCCGCTGAACGGCTGAGCTCCTCCGCTTTGAACTCCCCCTCATTTTCAGGAATTTAAGGTATGTGGGGGAAGTTGCTGGCAGTTAATTAGTTGTTTTTTGAAGCCGTCTTGTTGCCGTTGATCGTTCTGGCCGCGAGGGTTCGGCGCGCGGCATACTATGCAATTTCTTAAGGGGACTTAGCTTAAGCGGGAGTCAAGCAGCAGTCTGTTTAATTGGTTTTTTTATTACCGGTTTCACTTTGTTTAATTATTCTCTTTAGTTTGGGAAACTAATCAGTTTTAAGTTAAAAAAAAAAAAAAAAAAAAAAAAAAAAAAAAAGAATAGTAAAACTTATTATTATTGTGTCTTTGGCTGGATTTTGGTTTGATAATCTTCTTCACTTTTTATTAGAATGCCGGCTAAGCCACGGTGTTTAGTTTGTGGCTTGCTGCGTGGAGAAGTAATGGATTCGGGGGTGTGTAAGTCATGCACTTTGGAGCCCGATGGTGCAATCAAAGCCCAAGGAAGTTCCTTGGGTGCTCAGGTTGGTTTAACTGGGGAACTTGGTAATTCTCTGCCACCTGCTTTAAGTCCTGTGCGGACAGGGCCTGGGTCTTCTGCTGAGGTTGATGCTCTGGTGCTTCCTTCTATGAGCACAGGAGATGTTCATTCTATTCCTCCTAATTTCTATTTGCTGATGTCTCAGGCCTTGGAGCTTCTGCAGCCTATGTTAGGGGTTTCTTCTCAAACTTCAAAGGGTATGAAGCGTACTGGGTTGGTTTGTCTACCCAAGGAGGACGCAGGGTTAGCAAAGGATCAGTAAGCAGGCAGTAAGTGATAGTCTTCTCGAGGAAGTGTTGGAAGGTGCGGACAATGTAGATCAGTCCTCTGAGATGGAATTAGAGGAAGGAGAGTTGCCAGAAGAAAAACAAAGTAGAGTGGTTAGAGTATTTCGTAAAGAGGAGTTGCTGGCTTTGATTTCTGAGACTCTCAGGTCTCTTAATATGCCTGCCGGGGATTCGGTAGCTGATGAATCTTTGGAAGATCCTCTTTTGCAGGCGGTGCGGAAGTCCCAGCGAGTTTTCCCAGTTCATAGAGTTTTTATGTCTATGATTCAAGAGGAGTGGGACTGTCCTGAAGCAGCTTTTCGAGGTTCTAGATTTTTAAATCGTCTTTACCCTCTTTCAGATCAAGATAAGGAGCTTTTTCGCTCTCCTAAAGTGGATGCTGCGGTTTCAGCTGTAACCAAGAAGACTACGATTCCGGTTGAAGGAGCTGCTGCATTAAAGGATGTTCAGGACCGGAAATTAGACACTTTGCTTAAGCAGGTATTTGATGTTAGCGCCCTTTCCTTGCAAGCCTCGATTGCGGGGGCATGGGTCGCAAGAGGATGTTTGCGGTGGTCGCAAAAGTTGCAGGTAGATCAGGTAAATGAGCAGTTAGAGGAGGTAACTCGGTTGGAATCGGACGCTGCTTATTTATCGGACATTCATTATGATCTTATCAGAGCTCTGGCTAAGAGTATGGCCTCGGTTGTGGCGGCCCGAAGATACCTTTTGGTTGCGTAACTGGTCAGCAGACGCTTGTTCTAAAGCTCGTCTTAGTAAGTTACCTTTTAGGGGTAAACTTTTGTTTGAAGATTTGGAAAAGTTGGTTAAAGAACTAGGGGAGTCCAAGGGTGGTCGTCTGCCGGAGGATAAACCTAAAAATTCTATGGCCCTTGCTCTTGAACGAATGTAATATGTCAATACTAAAGAATTTTTTCGTTCATTAACTTCCAAAAACTGGATCCAAAAATGTCCAAATTACAATAATCAATTATTCTGAATTGTCAAAAGGTTGTTTCTTCCTTTTTCTGAGGTCTCAGTAAAACTTTTGCAAAGCCTCATAGACTAGCGTCTTAATGAGGACCCTTGCACTGATCACATCAATGACCTCTAGCAGGAGTCAACAGTTCCCTATTACACAGTAGAATGTTCTCCTTTAAAATCTTCTAGCAGTATATTCTTCAAAAAATACAAGCTTAACTTCTTAAGAATAATTCCTTTTGTGTAGGGAATCTGTTCAACTCTCAACAAACAATTACGATCCCAACGTCACTTCCCCGGCACCTAGACATTTCACTACGTTGTTTCTTCAGGGGACCTTAAACTTAGTATTTCTTTTTATTTTCATTTATAGATATCACTCTCCAGTCTCATCCAATATCCTCCTACTACTAAACAAAATTTACTCCATTCAACACATCTCCAAAAAGTAAAGAAACCTTACCAAAAGATGCTGCCCGCGTTCCCAACTCGATATACTCAAACTACTCCCGATAACCTAGGGGGGAGTCCAACGATTCCTCAACAAACGCCGCACATGCCCATGGGGCCCACTGCCCTCCATTTTTAAAGAGCCCTTAACCCGTGACGAAGGGATACTCATCCCCCACCTTAAAGCCGTACTCACTCCCCGAAAACTCATGCTGATCTCATCTATGTGTTTTGAACAGCTTTTCTACACGATCACCTTACAAAGCTATTTGAAACGTTACAATATACTGAAAAATAGCTTTGAGGGCTCCAATTAGCGATTAACTTAAATTCCTTTTGACAATTCAGAATAATTGATTATTGTAATTTGGACATTTTTGGATCCAGTTTTTGGAAGTTAATGAACGAAAAAATTCTTTAGTATTGGAGGATAAACCTAGGCAGAGTCGAGGTGCTGGGGGCTTACGAGGAAATTCTAGAGTTTCGTAGATTTCGGACGCCTCGTTTTAGTCAGCCCCAACGCGGAAGGTTCTCAGTTCGGGGTCAGGGATTTCGGAATTTCCGGGGAGCCGGAAGAGGGTTTTCTCAGTTTCAAGCCCCAAATTTTAAGAAATCCCAATGAGATGAGACAGGCTCAGGCAGGGTTTATTCCTGTGGGAGGAAGGTTGAAGGATTTTTACCCTGCCTGGGTCAAGATTACCAGATAGTGGGTTTTAGAAATCATTCGAGAAGGTTATGCTCTAGAGCTCCTTCGGCCCGTGTCAGACTCCTTTGTTCAATCTCCTTGCAGCACTCCACAAAGACTGAACGCAGTCGCAGAGATGCTGCAGCGTTTACTACAGCTTCGGGCAGTAATACCAGTTCCTGCGGAACAGTGCGGTCTCGGTCGGTACTCCATCTATTTCGTAGTACCAAAGAAAGAGGGCACTTTTCGACCGATTCTAGATTTAAAAAGGGTAAATCGTTGTCTTCGGGTTACCCATTTCAGAATGGAGTCGCTACGCTCTGTCATCGCGGCTGTGAAAGCAGACGAATTCCTAACCTCATTAGATCTGACAGAAGCGTATTTACATATCCCCGTGCGGAAAGATCATCAACAATTTCTGAGATTCGCTCTGCCCATTGGGCATTTTCAATTTCAGGCGATGCCTTTCGGATTGGCTACAGCTCCGCGAACGTTTACCAAGGTTATTGTAGTGGTAGCGGCTGCTCTACGCAAAGAAGGTGTACGGGTACATCCTTATTTAGACGACTGGCTGATTCGAGCAAAGTCAAGACAGGAGTCTGATGGCCACCGCGCGGGTAGTACAGTTGATGGAGAGCCTTGGTTGGGTAGTCAATTTTGCAAAGAGCAAATTGGTTCCAACACAGTCTCTAGAATATTTAGGAGCACGTTTCGAAACAGCGAGAGCTGCGGTTTTCCTCCCAAGTCAGAGTTCAAGGTTTGAGGGACATGGTTTGTCGATTTCTAGCCAAACAGGCGCCAACAGCATGGCATTATCTACAATTACTGGGGACGATGGCGGCCACGATCGAAGTGGTACCGTGGGCCATAGCTCATATGCGAGCATTGCAGGGAGCTCTTCTGCAACGGTGGTCTTACCAGAAGGATGCATTGACTCGGCGCCTAATCTGTCCTCCAGAGGTTCGTCAGGATCTTCTCTGGTGGTTAGCGGAGGAGCATCTGGAGGCAGGTATGCCTCTAGAGCCTCCATCCTGGATTTTGCTAACGAGGGATGCAAGCCTCAGAGGTTGGGGGGCTCATTTCCAAGGCAGGTTTGTCCAAGGTCTCTGTTCTCTGGAGGAACAGACTTGGTCCATCAACCGTCTAGAGATGAGAGAGGTAGGTTTGGCGTTGCAGAAATTTCAGAAGTTTCTGAATCATGCAGCAGTAAGGGTGTTCTCCGACAATGCGACAACAGTCGCCTACATCAGTCGTCAAGGAGGAACCGGCAGTCTGGTTCTGCAAATGGAGGCGAGTCAGCTTTTGAAGTGGGCAGAGCACAACCTGATGGCTTTTTCCGCTCAACATGTCGCAGGAGTGGAAAATGTGGAGGCGGATTTTCTAAGTCGTCGCAGAGTAGACCCAGGAGAGTGGCAGCTTCACCCGGAGGTGTTTGCGTTGTTGGTTCAAAGATGGGGGATTCCCCTAATGGACCTGATGGCAAGTTTCGAGTCGGCTCAAGTGTTGCGATTTTTCAGCAGGAGACGGGAAAGGATATCCAAAGGCCTAGATGCCTTAGCTCAGAGTTGGCCGGAAGGCGGTCTCCTTTACGTGTTTCCGCCGTGGACTCTAATAGGGCGTGTACTTCAACGGGTGGAGCGACATCGAGGTCGGGTGTTACTGATAGCGCCCGATTGGCCTCGAAGACCTTGGTATGCGGACCTAGTACGTCTGCTAGTTGACAGGCCCTGGAGGATTCTGTTTCGAGAGGATCTTTTACGGCAGGGTCCATTACGCATGCCCCAGGTGGCTCGATTCTCGCTTACGGCTTGGCTCTTGAAAGGGCTAGGGTGATTGCTAAGGGTTACTCGCCGGCGGTCATCTCTACTTTGCTTAAGGCTCGTAGACGTTCAACTTCGTTGGCTTACATACGGGTTTGGAGAATTTTTGAAGCATGGTGTGCGGAACGGAAACTAAGGCCCTTAGGGGCCTCGTGCCGCAGATTCTTTCTTTTTTACAAGATGGTGTGGAAAGGGGTCTAGCGGCTAGTTCTTTGAGAGTGCAGCTGGCAGCTATCTCATGTTATCGTGGTAGGATTCAGGGTCAGCTGTTGGGTTCTCACGTAGATATTAGTAGATTTTTAAGAGCCGTATTGCTTATGAGGCCTCCTAAGCGTAATTTTATGCCTTTATGGGATATAAATTTGGTATTAGAGTCGCTAATGAGTTCACCTTTTGAACCATTGGGAATTTCGTCGTTGAAGGATTTAACGTTGAAAACGGTGTTTCTCGTGGCGATCTGTTCCGCTAGAAGGATTTCGGTGTTACAAGCTTTGTCTTGTAAAGAACCATATTTATCATTTTTTAATCACAAAGTCGTGTTATGTACAGTACCATCTTTCTTACCAAAAGTGGTTTCCGTTTTTCATGTCAATCAGGTGGTTTCACTGCCTGTATTTTCAAAGAGTCAGAAGGATAAGTCTGGTCGTAGATTGCATCTTCTGGATGTTCGTAGAGCGCTGAAATGGTATCTCCGTAGAACCGCTCCTTTCCGGAAATCTGATAGATTGTTTGTGTCCTTTGGAGGTCCT
This sequence comes from Ichthyophis bannanicus, assembly GCA_033557465.1. NCBI lineage: Eukaryota > Metazoa > Chordata > Amphibia > Gymnophiona > Ichthyophiidae > Ichthyophis > Ichthyophis bannanicus. The sequence continues at coordinate 81,191,271 of CM066048.1, forward strand.
CGTAAAGGAGAAGCGGCGGCAAAGTCTTCTATTTCTAGATGGTTGAAAGAAGTGATAGCATCAGCATACCTTCTTAAAGGAAAGGCAATTCCAGTGGGTCTTCGTGCTCATTCAACCAGGGCGCACGCAGCGTCTTGGGCGGAGGTTAGTTTGGTTCCGGTAGGAGATATCTGTAGAGCGGCTACATGGTCGTCTTTACATTCTTTTGCTAAGCACTATCGGTTAGATGTGCAGGAAGCAGGAGATGGGCGTTTTGGTTCAGCGGTTCTTCAGGCTGGTCTTGCGGGTCCCTCCCATTAAGATTAACTGCTCTGTTACATCCTCTAAGGTTCCGGGACTGGACTAGAGGGACGCAAAGGAAGACGAAATTAGACTTACCTGCTAATTGTTGTTCCTTAAGGAACTCTAGTCCAGTCCTGGATCCCTCCCAGTGTATTTGAAGGGGATTTAAGTTTAATGCAGTTTTATAGTTTTTTGCAAACTTTGCCATATAGTTTTATTTTTAGGTTTTCTTGTGGCAGCAGTGCTTTGTTAGCATGCAAAAAAAAAAAATTCTTTATAGATTTTCTTTATAGATTTTCTTTATAGATTTACAGTTTATTGTATGAAGGTATTTTTGCCAATTAATTATTTTTTTCTATTATCTACTTATTTGTTGCTCTGCTGAGTCTACTTTGTCAATAGATACTGATGAAAGGGGGCGGAGTTAGCCTACTTGTATTGGTGACATCAGAAAAAAGATGACATCATTCAGTCTCCAAGGTTGCTGGAAGCGTTCTAGACTCTAAGGTTCCGGGACTGGACTAGAGTTCCTTAAGGAACAACAATTAGCAGGTAAGTCTAATTTCGTCTTGGTCATGATGCTGTCTTCCAAATTTCCTGGCTGGCAGAGCCTTGTAAGTATGGTAACAGCTGCATTAGATTGCTGTAATACATATATGTGAATGCCATCAATGCCCGGTGCTTTGTTCTTTAGTAAGGCTTTAAATGCTACTTTGACTTCGACTAATTCTTTCATTACCAGTGGTTCCGGATCATAAGGTACAGGTTGAAATGACTATTGGTCCACTTGATCTTTATCATATAAAAACTCTGTATTCTCTTGATTTTCTCAGCATCATTCAACATAGAACCTTGAGCATGTTGTACCATTCCATTTTGAAGCTGGAATTTTTTCTTTAGCTCTCGTGACTTTAGGAAAGCTGATCTTGTTCTTCCTCTAGTAGTTTCTATTTCCTTGCATGTGTCATTGTAGTACTTCTCCTTGTCTTGTCTTGCTGCATGTTAGATGCAATTGCAGAACTCAAAGGTTTCCTTCTCCTCTGGCTTTAGCTTCTCTGCTTTTCTGGGCAGTTTTCAGAGTTTCTTCCATCATCCATTTTTTGCTTTTTAGAGACTTCTCACTTTCTTCCAGCACAACTTTCTTGATGTCATCCCATAACTCTTCTGGAGCTCTGTCATTTATATCTAAAGCAGCAAATTTATTTTGCAGGCAGTCTTTAAATTCCAGTGGTATATTCTCAAGGTCATATTTTGCTACATTCATGAGTGGCTTGCTCTTTTTCAACTTTAGCCTGAGTTTGCATACTAGTAATTGGTAATCTGTACCACAGTCAGCTCCATGTTTTGTCGATGTTATAGAGCTTTTCCATCGTTGACTTCCACAGATGTAGTCAATTTGATTTTTGTACAGTCCATTGGGTGAAGTCCATGTGTACAGTCGTCGCTTGTGTTGTGGGAAGAAGGTGTTTGAGATGAATAGATAGAATTATGTAAGATCAACGTTCTCCATTTTCATTTCTGTTGCCAAGTCCATATTTCCCACCACTTTGCCTTGTTCTTTGTTGCCAACGTTTACCTTCCAGTCACCCATGACTATCAGGATATCCTGTTTGCATGTTCTGTCAATTTCAGCTTGTACTTGTTCATAGAACTCATCAATTTCATCCTCTTTTGAAGCTGTTGTTGGGGCATATACTTGAATTATTGTTGTGTGTGTTAGGCATTCCTCACAGACAAATAGAAATTAAGCGTTCACTGACTGCATTGTATTTCATTAGTTCTTGCAAATTTCTTCTTAATTATAAAAGCAACACTATTTCTGCTTTTGTTTTTCATTTCCAGCATAGTAGACCACGTGATCATCTGATGCAAAGTGCCTGATGCCAGTCCATTTCAGTTTGCTAACACTCAACAAATCAAGTCGTACACATTTCCATTTCATTCTTGACCACCTCCAACTTCCCTTGGTTCATGCTTTGTACGTTCCATGACCCAGTATGTAAGACATCTTTGCAGCTTCTGACTCTCATTTCATGTGCAGCTACATCAGCAGTCAGACCTCCTGAGGGCTTTGATCCAGTCGCATCATAAATGCTGGCTTTACTCTGAAGTCTTCAGCTCCTTCCCAGTAGCTAGTTGAGTGCCTTCCTACCTGGGGGTCTCATCTTCCAACTCTATAGTGCAATTTGTTTTGTTGTAACTATCCATTGGGTTTTCGCAGCAAGATACGGAACTGGATTGCCTAGCCTTTTTTCCGCGCAGTTTAAGTTTTTAGTGTTGTTGCCATTGTCACAGCAATGTGATTCTCCGCCATCAACACTGTCCCATTCTGCAGCTACCCAGATGAGTGGTTTGTCTTGGTCTGGCACCTCAGCTGATACTTGTCCATCTTGGGAGACCCTGCCAGTAGTTAAACTACTGATAGCTTAGCTCTCAGCGTCACTGATGTACACAAGCCCCCACAGCATGACAAGCTGCAAACCAAGTGAGGGAGTGTGTAATATATATTATGTAAATCAGTTAAGCAAACTCATAACTTTATTTCATGTAAAGCTGTGGGTTTTTTTTAGACAGACGAATATGAAAATGTGCACGGGTCTGAAGATGCTTTTGCAGGAGAATGTATATAGAACAGTATACCCGGACTCGGTTATGTAGATTAATTCTACAGAATGGTTACCCATTCATTTAAGCATTAGATTCTATTTAGCCAATTAATTGTCCTAAGTAAACTAGTGGTCGATTTACTGATTCACAAACTGCTTTTTGAATGAATTGTATTGTCCCTACCTTGTATATTTTGATGTCTCTCAAACGCTGAATTTTTTTAAATATATATACCCTATATGCTACTTTAAAAAAATGGTCTCAATTATATGAGGATATCATGGGAAGAACTTGTAATTATCATTTTTCTTGGAGTTCACAACTGTTTTCCTTAGCACTATGAAAGTAATGTTATAAAGTCGTAGCTAGTTAACATGCTTTTCCATGCATATGTTTCGTGCCTGTTTTATAAAGTCTTTACACATGTATTTGACTTTTTATAAAATTAAAGTACATGTGAAAGAACAAATGTAAGTGATTGTGGTTTAACATGCACCAGCCCTAGAGCTGGTGTAAATTACCTCGCCTACGTTTTGCAAGTACCTGCTTAAATAATAGTATTGTGTATAATCCTGTGTACTTGCATACACAGCTTGCCAGGCTGCCCTATGCATACCCACGGTGAAAGCACGCCTGATGCAAACAACGCATATACATTCACGCTAGTTATTTTATAAGAGGAATGCCAGAACGCCCCTACTAGACCAGTCCAGACTGTAGGGTTAAGTCTCCCAACCAGCAGTTGTGAGACAGAGAAAATACCACAAGAATTCTGTGATGACATCATGGACACGTTCCCCAGTACAGCTAGGGGGCCTCTTCAATAGTTTCTCTGTCTCAGCAGATGGTAGATGGTTTTTTTGCTTTAGCTATGCATAGCTTAGCAATTTTTGCAGTACCTGTGGGTACGAGACTTCCTTTGACTGCTCTACGGGCAGGGGGGGGGGGAGCAGCTTCTGACCATGAGGGTCAATTCAGTTGTCAAAGAAGGATGCCAGAGGGGTGCCTAGATCTAGTGCTATAGTTCTTTATTTTACCAAAAAAAAAAGGGCCATGGATTGAAGGCAGGCAGAGTTCCCACTCTGAATTTCCTTCCTCCCCCCCCCCTCCCCCTCGCTACCCCTGAAAGGCTTGAGGTTGGGGTGACAGCATAGTGGTAGGCACTGGGATCCAGCCCTACTTAACCATGAGTAGATCGAGGGTACTGGCCCTTTAGCACTTTCACTCAAGGCCGCCTCCTATCACTTAGCACTGTTGCTAACTGCCGGGGCCTACTTCTTGCAATTTCTCTGTGCCAGGGTCTGATGTGCACACATCTCTCTCATCATGCCCGACAAAGCATCATGTTTAGGATGCAGAAGGCTGTGCAAGAGGTTGGTACAGTGCATGTGTGCGGCGGATCCGGGCCAGATGTCGGGAACTGCTGCCACAGACTGTCAGCCCTCTGGGACAGCTCAGGCCAGTGCGTTAACAGCGCAGCTGGCCTCTCCTAATCCCACAGCAAATCCAAATGCCTCAGTCACTTCCTGTGGGGGACAACTGGGCTCCACTGGAACTCCTTCCGCAGTGTCTGACTTTTCGGACAGCAGCTCTGGAGAAACTCTGCTGCCTGGGGAGGAGGCAGCAGAGTTTGCCATGCTTTTTCGCCAAGCTTGGGAACTCTTGAAAGCTACCCGGATGACTCTCTTCCCAGTCCCCAGGTCTGCAAAGGGAACCTGGCACTGGGATCTCCTTGGGGAGGGACTCCACCTGTAGGACAGCCTCAGGGAAACGGAAGCATGATGCCAGCGCAGCAGTGGGGACCAAGCACAGGTGCAAGATACTTGCATTGGCACTTTGGGGTCCTGAACTTCCTTGAGGAGGACCAGGGTAGCGACCTTGATTTCTCATCTGCATCTAGCCTTGAGGATGGTTAATTTTTGCAAGCCAAGGAGGGGGACTCTTCTCATGTCATTTGCCTGTTCCACAAGGAAGTGCTTGTGCAGTGCTCATTAGTCAGGTTGTGGCTGAACTTAAAATTCCAGAGCCAGACCAGCCTACAGCTCAGTCTACGTCTGATCCCATCCTTCGGGAGTGCGGGCACCTATCTGGGCCTTCCCATTTCAGCTAGAGCTCCAGCAGCTCATCACGGAGGAGTGGGAGGTGCCTGAGCCTCCTTGCACACAGCCCACCATTTAGGCAGAATTTATGCCTGGTCCCAGCAAGACCTGCAGGACTGGTTGCGTTACCCTAAAGTGGACCCCTTTTAGACACAGTGGTTGTAAAAAGACCACTTATCCCAGTGAAAGGAGGTGCTGCTCTCCGTGAGACTCAAGATTGCAAGTTAGAAAACCTCTTGAAGAGTCTTTTTGGCGGCCTCCCTGGTGCTGCAGACTGCAGCCTGTGGCAGCTGGTGTCAAATGCCTTGCTCCGGTAGCTGCAACTCCTGTCCAAAGACAATAACTCTGCCCTCCTGGAATCTGTGGCTGCCTTCCTCGTGGTTGGCCTCTGACAGCCTCCAGTGTGATGCGCCGTTGGCTCTGTCTTCATAACTGGTTGGCAGATGCAGCCTCCAAGGCACTCCTTGCCGGTCTTCCCTTCAGAGGTGGGCTTCTCTTTGGGGAGGACTTAGAAAAGCTGGTGAAGGACATTGGAGGTCAAGCCACAGTGCCTTCCAGAGGACAAAGCCAAGGCATCATCCAGGTAAGCGATGTCGTCCAGCTCCACTTCTTTGCACCCTGCATACTGTGACCCGTGCCTGTACTGACCCATCCGCCAGTCTTCCTCTTAATCTTCAGGAAGCCGGAATGCAGCGCCCACAGGAGGCGAGTAACTTCTCAGAGAAGGCGTCGGGACCCACATCTTGCTCCTCCTGCTGACAGGCTAAGAGCCCATTCTGAGGTAATGCAAGTTGGGTGGGGGGGTGACTTTGTCGATTTCACCAGGAATTAGTTCACATCACTTCAGACTCCTGGATTTTGAAGGTAATCCAGTTTGGATATGCTCTCGACCTCGCTCGGCCCATCCAGGATGCCTTTATGGTTTCTATGTACGGGTCCCAAGTCAAGCAGGATGCAGTGCACAACACTTTTCAGCAACTGCTGCACCTTCACACCCTGGTGCTAGTCCCACCCACCGAATGCAGCTTGGGCTAGTATTACATCTACTTTGTGGTGCCAAAAAAGGATGGTTCATTTCATCCGATTCTCGAGCTCCAGGGCATCAACAAATGCTTGCAAACCCCCACTTCCTTTACGTCCCTCTAGTCTAGTCCCGGTACCATAGAGTTGTCAACCTCCACCAGCAGCTTTGGAGACTGAAAAAAAAGACATCGCCTTGATGTCACTGGTATAAATGGGCAAAGACCGCCCCCTTCCACCAGTATTTCAGTCTCCAAGCAGCTGGAGTGAGGCTGAGCCTGGGACTGGGCTCAGTTTAGGCTATTGGGCAGAGCTAGTTTACTTTATTTTAATTTCATTTCCTGACTTTAATTTAATTTCATTTGTTTCTGCTTACCTTTATATCTAGGGAGCTGCTGCTGAAAGGAGTCCTACTGTTTGGCTGTTGGACTCTCGGTGCCTGTTTTCCTCTCCTCCTCCCCCCCCTCTCCCCCCTCGGGTCCTTATTCCCCGTTGCCCAAACGAGCAGAAGCCGGCAGCATTTTGGGGCCTCCCTGTTCCCGAACCCGCAGAGAAGGGTGAGGAACAGGTTGAAGGCAGCAGCAGCACCAGTCCTGCTGAGGCGGTGAGAACAGCACCGGAGCCGAAGCCGTGACAAGGCTGAGCTCCGGCGTCGGGGTCTTCCCTTCCCGATTTCGAGGTTCCTTTCCTCTTGGTCTGCAGAGTGCGAGGTAGGCACGGGGAGGCTGGGTTAGGCTTCTCCTCGCTTTGCCGGCCCATTTCGCGGGGGTTTCAAGGGGCCGCGTGTCTCAGGGCGGGAAGCTCGGGGATGGCGGCCATTTTGTGAGCCGCGTTGTGTTTTTCTTTTAATTTCATTTCAGTTTTCTTTTGCAGTTTCTTTTCTTTCCCCTTTTTCTGGGCGGCGATTTCGGCTCTTTCATTATTTTCCTGGGCAGTTGGAAGCAGGGTTGCCTCGGGGGCGTTAAATTTGATTAAAAACAAAAAATAATACCCCAGTAAAACGGGAAGGCTCATAACGCATCAGCTACGGTAGCAGCTCCTGGGGCTTCTTCCAGACGCAGGGATGCCTACCGAGCCGCGTTGCTTGGTGTGCGGCGCCAGGCGTGGTGAACTATTACCGGAGGGGGTGTGTAGCGCCTGTACATGGCGGCTGCGCTCCAGGATGATCCGCGGGAAGGGTCCTCTCGGGATCCAGTGAGCACTCCTCCAGAGGCGGGGGAATTCCTCCCTCCTGTCCTGTCCGCGGTCTTGGCTCCCGCGGAACCAGTAGCTGGGCCGTCCTCCGCTGGGGAACCTGGCCGGCAGCTAGAGGGGGGCCAGGGAACCAGCGCTCCAGGAATTCCGCAGGATTTCTTTGCCCTTTTGCAGCAGGCCTTGGCCTTATTACAGCCCTTGACGGCTCCTCCCCAAGGGTCGCGTGGGCGGAAAAGGCCGCGGTCGGAGGAGGAGTCCGCTACCGTGAAGAGGAGCAAGTTACTGTTGGATGACGGTCCCCCTTCGGGGGGGGGGACGAGGATGCCGAGGAGCTGGAAGCAGAGGACTTGGAGGAGGATTTAGAGGAAGGAGAGTTGCCGGACACTGAGCAGGAAAGTAGGGTGGTCCGGGTGTTTAGCGTTTCCGAAATCAGCGCTGGGAGCTCCTCCCGCCTAAAGACCCTAAATATGCCGTCCGTGGAGCCTCGACCGGACGAAGCGTTGGAGGATCCGCTGTTGCAGGCGGTGCGGACATCCCAGAAGGTGTTTCCTGTGCATAGGGTGTTTCGGAACATAATTCAGGAGGAATGGGACTTGCTGGAAGCTGCCCTTCGAGGGGCCAGGTCTTTGGCTCGGCTTTATCCGCTTTCGGACCAGGACCGGGAGCTCTTTCGGTCTCTGAAGGTGGATGCGGCGGTATCGGCTGTGACTAAGAAGACTACGATCCCGGTTGAGGGCGCCGCAGCATTGAAGGATATGCAAGACAGAAAGTTGGATTCTTTGCTGAAGCAGGTATTCAATGTTTCTGCCCTTTCCTTACAGGCCTCCATAGCAGGGGCTTGGGTAGCGAGGGGCTGTTTGCGCTGGTCTCAGAGATTGCAAGGAGAGCAGGGAGACAAAGTTGCGCGGCTCAAGTCGGGCACCGCTTATCTCGCGGACATTCATTACGATCTCATCAGGGGATTGGCTAAGAGCATGGCTTCGGTGGTGGCTGCCCGATGCTACCTTTGGTTGCGCGACGCTACCTTTGGTTGCGCAACTGGTCGGCGGACAGGTCCTCTAAGGCTCGCCTCAGCAAGCTTCCCTTTCGGGGGAAGCTGTTTGGGGAAGATTTGGAGAAGTTAGTCAAGGACCTGGGGGAGTCCAAAGAAGGTCGCCTGCCAGAGGATAAACCAAAGCAGAACCGAGGAGCCTCTTCTTCCAGGGGGACTTCTCGGGAGTTTCGTCGGTTTCGGTCCTTTCGGTTTGGTCAGCCCCAGCGGGGGAGGTTCCCAACGCGGGGCCAGGGATTTTGGGGTTTCAGGGGGGCAGGCAGAGGCTTTGCCCCTTTCCAGTCCTCTAACGTCAAGAAGCCCCAATGAGATACGGCGGGCCTAGGCAGTGGTGGTGCCCGTGGGAGGACGGTTGCAGGATTTTTACCCTGCCTGGGTCCACATTACCTCAGACAAGTGGGTGTTGGAGGTCGTGCGAGAAAGTTACGCGTTAGAGCTCCATCGACCCGTGTTAGACTCCTTTGTCCAGTCGCCGTGCCGGTCTCCACTAAAGCGGCGGGCGGTCTCGGACTCCTTACAGCGTCTACGTCTTCTCGGGGCAGTGGTGCCCGTTCCGTCGGAAGAGTGCGGGTGCGGTCGATACTCGATTTATTTTGTAGTGCCCAAGAAGGAAGGTTCCTTTCGCCCCATTCTGGATTTAAAGAGGGTAAATCGGTGTCTTCGCATTACCCACTTCCGGATGGAGACGTTGCGGTCGGTGATTGCGGCGGTCAGGGCGGGGGAGTTCCTGACATCGGACCTCACGGAAGCTTACCTCCATATCCCCGTTCGACGGGAGCATCAGCGATTTCTGCGCTTTGCGGTGCCCATGGGGCATTTTCAGTTTCAGGCAATGCCTTTCGGTTTGGCGACAGCGCCCCGGACGTTCACCAAGATCATGGTGGTCGTGGCGGCTGCTCTCCGCAAGGAGGGCGTGCTGGTGCATCCGTACTTGGACGATTGGTTGATTCGGGCGAAGTCGCGGGAGGAGAGTGCCGCGTCCACGGCTCGAGTGGTGCAGGTGTTGGAGAGCCTGGGTTGGGTGATCAACTTTGCAAAGAGCAGGTTGGTGCCCTCACAGTCCCTGGAGTACTTAGGGGCGCGTTTCGAGACAGCTCACGCGGTGGTTTTTCTTCCGGTCCTCCAGGCGCAAAGGTTGCGGACGTTGGTGAGAGTTTCTGTCATTGCCAGCCCCGACAGCGTGGCAGTACCTGCAGGTACTCGGAACCATGGCGGTAATGATCGATGTGGTGCCGTGGGCCCGTTTTCATATGCGGGCACTGCAGAGCTCCCTGCTCCGGCGCTGGTCTCTTCAGAGGGATGCGTTGTCGCGCCGCCTTGTGTGCCCCCCGGAGGTGCGTCAGGACCTGCTCTGGTGGTTGCGAGCAGGGAATTTGGAAGCGGGGGTTCCGCTAGAGCCTCCTTCCTGGTGGCTGGTGACTACGGATGCCAGTCTTCTAGGCTGGGGGGCACATTGCGAGGGGGGCCTTGCTCAGGGGCTCTGGTCGCGGGAGGAGAAGGGATGGTCGATCAACCGGTTAGAGATGAGAGCGGTGTTGCTGGCCCTGCAGCAGTTTCGGGTCAGCCTGCGGCAGGCTTCTGTGCGGGTGTTATCCGACAATGCGACAATCGTGGCATACATCAATCGCCAAGGCGGCACGCGCAGTGTGGCGCTGGAAGCGGAGGCCGGTCTTCTAGGTTGGGCCGAACGGAATCTTTCGGGTCTGTCGGCACAGCATGTGGCTGTGGGTGGACAACATCGAGGCGGATTTCCTCAGTCGGCGCCGAGTGGATCCAGGAGAGTGGGTGCTTCATCCAGACGTCTTCGCGCTTTTAGTGAGGCGTTGGGGTGTCCCTCTCATGGATCTGATGGCGACCTTCGAGTCCGCCCAGGTGGAATGGTTTTTCAGCAGATGAAGAGAGCGCATGTTGGAGGATCTCGATGCGTTGGCTCAGAGATGGCCGGAGGAGGGTCTCCTTTGTGTTCCCGCCTTGGTCCCTTGTAGGGCGGGTGCTTCAGCGGATAGAGAGGCATCGGGGCTGCGTGGTTCTGATAGCGCCCGATTGGCCCAGGAGACCGTGGTACGCGGATTTAGTACGGCTGTTGGTGGACAGTCCGTGTTGGCTCCCGTGTCCGGAGGACCTTTTGCGACAGGGCCCGTTGCGCATGCCCCAGGTACATCGATTCTCGCTTACGGCTTGGCTCTTGAAAGGGCCAGGATGACAGCTAAGGGGTACTCTGCAGCGGTGATTTCTACCTTGCTGAAGGCGCGGAGACGTTCTACTTCCTTGGCGTACGTTCGAGTTTGGCGCATTTTTGAAGCCTGGTGCGTTGAGCGCAGCCTGCACCCATTGAGAGCGTCGGTGTCACAGGTTCTTTCCTTCTTGCAAGCCGGAGTGGAGAAGGGTCTCTTGGCTAGTTGCTTACGGGTGCAGTTGGCTGCGATCTCTTGTTATCGCGGAAAGGTTCAGGGGCAGTCAGGGGCGCATAGCGATGTGCGGAGGTTTCTGCGCGCGGTGCTCCTTTTGCGACCGTCGAGACGTGCCTCGGTTCATGCGTGGGATCTGAACGTGGTGTTGGAGGCCTTGTCTGGTGCACCCTTTGAGCCGCTGGGCAAGGCGTCGCTCAAGGATCTGACGTTGGAGACGGTCTTTCTGGTGGCCATTTGCTCCGCGAGGCGGATTTCTGAGTTGCAGGCATTATCCTGTAAGGAACCTTATTTGTCCTTCTTTAATCACAAGGTGGTTTTGCGAACGGTGCCTGCGTTCTTGCCGAAGGTAGTCTCCATGTTTCATCTTAACCGGGTGGTTTCATTACCGGACTTTTCTAAAGCACAGAAGGATGGATCGGGGGGTAGGTTACACCTTCTGGATGTTCGGCGCACGCTGAAAAGATACCTCCGCGGGACGGCTCCCTTCTGGAAGTTGGATAGGCTGTTCGTGTCCTTTGGAGGGCCTCGGAAGGGAGAGGCAGCGGCTAAGGCATCCATTTGGCGGTGGTTGAAGGAGGCCATAGCATCGGCATACTTGCTTAAGGGTAAACCGATTCCGGAGGGTCTCCGAGCTCATTCGACTAGAGCGCAAGCGATGTCATGGGCAGAGTTTAGTTTAGTGCCGGTGGCGGACATTTGCAGAGCGGCGACTTGGTCGTCGTTGCATTCTTTTGCAAGGCACTATCGGCTGGATGTGCAGGAAGCGGCGGATGGGCGTTTTGGTTCAGCGGTACTTCAGGCTGGGCTGGCTGGTCCCTCCCGTTGAGATTCACTGCTCTGTTACATCCTCTATGTATTTATTTATTTATTTTATTTACATCTCTTATATACCGCACTATTTGCGATCAGCGCGGTTTACATAGAACAAACAATATCCGACAATAAACAAGAGTCAGGTCATTACAATGAACAGGAGCAGTAACTTGGATAACAGGGGAAACTATCTACATATGTGGAACATTGAACAAGGTAACTGTATATATGAGAGATGGAGTTATTGTGTATGGTACCGGGACTGGACTAGAGGGACGTAAAGGAAGGTGAAATTAGACTTACCTGCTAATTGTTGTTCCTTTAGGAACTCTAGTCCAGTCCCGGATCCCTCCCAGGTTAGTAGGGGGGTGTTCAGCCTGAAGTTTGCGGTGGAGAATTTTGGTTGCTGGGTTCCTGTGTGGTCTTTCAGTAGCGACATAGTGGGAGTCCTTTCGCAGCAGATCTTCGGTTAATCAGGGGGTAGGAATCCCCGGGGGATAGTGTCTTCTCCTTTCCATCTAGCTGATGTATTTAAAAAAAAAAAAAAAAGAGAGGATAACGGAAGCTGATGGAGAAGCTACGTATTGTTTATTTCTTCACTGGTTTGGTTATTTGTTTTCACTACTTCTTTGTTGCTCTGCTCAGTCTGCTTTGTCAATAGATACTGGTGAAAGGGGGCGGTCTCTGCCCATTTATACCAGTGACATCAAGGCGATGTCTCTTTTTTCAGTCTCGAAAGTTGCTGGTGGAGGTTGACAACTCTATGGTACCGGGACTGGACTAGAGTTCCTAAAGGAACAACAATTAGCAGGTAAGTCTAATTTCACCTTCTGCATGGAGATGCTGTGGTCAGTCATCCAGGCCATCGAGCCAGGGGAGTTCCTTGCCACACTGGATCTCATGGAAGCTTATCTGCATATTCTCATTCGTACTATCAGTGCTTCCTCTGGTTTGCCATCTTGGGTCAGCATGTTCAGTTTTGTGCACCACCCTTCAGCCTGGCAACTGCACCACGTATTTTGACGATTGGCTCATCTGCGCCCAGATGTGCTCTGAGGTGGAGCACTCCATTCAGAACGTCCTGCGGCTTCTGAAGCGCTTTGGCTGGGTAGTCAATCACAGCAAGAGTTGCCTGGTGCCGTCCCAGCACTTAAAGTTTCTCAGGGTCTGCTTCAACACCACACAGGCACCATGACTCTCACAGAGGAGCAATGGTGCAAGTTTTGCAGCCAGCTCCTCGCGTTCCAGCAGCTTCTGGCCCCTTGTGCTTGGGACTATCTTCAGCTGCTGGGAGCGATGGCAGCAACCCTGGATGTCATACCCTGCACCATGGTACATGTGTGTCCCTTGCAGCGCATGCTTTTAGGACAGTGGTCTCTACTGTTGGACGATTATGACTGGCAACTGCCCCTACCTCCGGTGGTGCGCAGTGGTCTCCTGGTGGTCGGTGCGTGCAGATATTCTCCGGGGAATGCTGCTGGACCAGCCATAGTGTTTGATGGCGACTACTGACACCAGTCTCTCCAGGTGGGGAGCTCACTGCTTCCATTGTTCTGCACAGGGGTCATGGTTGCCCAGGAAGGCACGATAGCCCATCAACTGCTTGGAGGCCCAGGTCATACAGCTGGCCCTGCATCACTTCTAGCAGCTTCTCCACAACTGGGCAGTTCACATGTCAGACAATGTGACAGCGGTGGCCTATGTGAATCACTAGGGCAGCACAAAGTGACTTGGGGTGGCATGAGAAAAGCAGCTCCTGTTTTCTCTGGGCCGAACGACATCTGCAAGCGCTCTTTGCATAGGACATCGTGAGAGAGGACAATGTTCAGGCTGATTTTTCCTCAGCTGCAATAGCCTCAACCCCAGCAAGTGGGAGCTCACCCCGTGGACCTTCAACTGCATTGTCCAGTTTTGGGGATGTCTGGCTCTGGATCTCATGGCAACCCCATTGAATGTGAAGGTCCCGGATGTCTTCTCCAGGTGCAGGGCAATGTCGACCCGGGGCATGGATGCGTTGGTCCAGCCCTGGCCATTGGGCCCCTGCTCGGGCTACGGCAGAAGACAATGATACCCAGGGTGCTTTGCCGTCTGTAACGCCACCCTCATCAGGTGATGCTGGTAGCACCCAACTGGCCTTGATGGCCTTGATATGTGGATCTCATCCAGCTGCAGGTGGGCCAGCTATTGCCCCTTGGCTCACGATGGGGGCTGTTACATTAGGGACCCATCGGATCCGTTCTTGCTTAAAGTCTGGTTCTTGAGATGCGGTGACTGAGGCTCAAGGGCTACTCGCTGCATGCTGCTACTACACCTTGCTTGCCTATGTTTGCATCTGACGCCTCTTTGAACAGTGGTGCAGTCAGCACTTCATTTCTCCCTGGCGCACCCATCTACCAGCCGCCCTTGCCTTCCTACAGGAGGGGTTTCAGAAGGGCCTTGCCTGTAACTTCTCTGTGGGTACTGATCACAGCCCTATTGGCCTTCTGTGGGCCCAGAGGCAAGGCAGATCTCTGGCATCCCATCAGGATGTCAGTCACTTTCGGAGAGGTGTGCGTGCCTTGCTGCCCTCAGTCTGGGTGATGGTCCCACCTTGGTGACTTCCCTTGTTCTCCAGGTGCTTGGTAGTGCCTCCCCTTGAGCCGTTGCAATGAACTACACTTAAGGACGTCACCTTGAAAACCATTTTTTTGGTTGCCATCTCATCTGCTTGCTGGATTTCCGAGATTCAGACTCTATCCTGTCGGGATCCATTCTTGTCATTTAGGTCCAAAGGCACCTTCTTTTCTGCCCAAGGTCTTGACACCATTTCATTTGAATCAAGAAATCTTCTTACCGGCCTTCTCTTCTCCTCCTTTCGGCTCTCAAACCATTTCTTTGTCCTCCTTTGTGGAGCCCCGCAAAGGATATGTAGCAACCAGGGCCACCTTGGCCTGCTAGATTAAGGAGGCCATTTCCTCTGTATATCTCCTTGCTGGTTGGTTGGTGCCTCTCTGGCTTGCGAGCGCATTCCATACAGGCTCAGGTGACATCCTGGATGGAAGTCTCGGCGGTAGCACCTTTTGGACATATATGTAGGGCGGCCACATGGTCCTCCTTGTGCGGCATTATTGCTTGGATGTGCAAGCGTGTGACACAGCCCGGTTCAGCACACAGGTGCTAACAGCTGTGCTCTCGACCCACTCAACAGGGGAGTAGCTTGGGCACTGCCCTGTAGTCTGGACTGGTCTAGCAGGGGTGCTCTGGAAGGGGAAATATTTTACTTGCCGATAATTTCCTTTCCTGGAGCACTGCTAGACCAGTCCAGGACCTATCCTGGTGGAACTCTTCTGCTTTGGCTCCAATCGCTCCTTTGCGTCTGGTCAACTTCTCTGTTTTGTACATAGTTCCCCTCTGATGGACCTACCGAGTCCCTCTGCTTGTCAATGAAGAGTCCCCCTAGCTGTACTGGGGAAGGTGTCTGTGATGTCAATGAACTCTTCTGGTATTTTCTCTGTCTCACATCTGCTGGTTGGGGGACTTAACCCTATAATCTGGACTGGTCTAGCAGTGCTCCAGGAAAGGAAATTAGCAGTAAGTAAAATTTCCCCTTTACGTGTACGATTCACCGCTTACATATGTAAATTCCAGTAGTTTAGTCATTTACAGATTCGGTATGCTTGTAAATCTAGGCACCTCCTTTATAAAATGACTCCTTGAATGTCTCTTTTGCTCCATCTTCACCGTGTTTGTGTGTGTGTCCCTCCCTCATCTTCTCATGCTGCTTATCTGTGTGAAGTAACGGTAAGATCTCCTCTCTCTATTACAGACAGGGACATTGACAGAGGATGGGCTGGACATGTGGGGCTTCCATTTGGCTCAGGATGGCCGGTGAGTGAGTGATTTCTATATATAGCATGCTTCTTCCTTGTACCAGTGGGGTGTAAAACCTTCCCAGTTATGTGGATGTGTGTTTGCATGTCTGCAACCATAGAAAAGGGCATCACCTGCCACTGGTCCTACCTCAAGAGGACGGTTTAGAAGCAAGAATAATTCTTCAGCTAGCAGTGTCTGTCTTTCTGGTTTTATAAAATATTGGATCAGGAATTAGGGGTGGTGGTGGGTTTGGGTTTTGTTTTTGTTTGTTTTTTTTAAATGCTCTCAAGCTACCTCTGGTTCTCCTGCAGGTTCCTGGTTGCACAACAAGATGTCCGTGACCACAGCCTAAGTTGCTCCCACTTTGTGGTGGCTATGGCTTCCTGCCACTCTCTGACCACAATTGATGGGAAGATCTCTGGGGATCCACTGGATCTGAAAATGTTTGAAGCAACTGGGTGGGTGAGTCCTAAATGTGAGGCTAACTGCTGACCAGGTATATCTGTTCTGTAGTAGAGCAGGGTGTTTGAGAAAAGCATGTGCTATCATTGCCCATAGGTATTTGTGGCGGAAGCTCAGTCATGCCCATTCATTGTTCCTCCTGCTCCCCCAGATCCTAGAAGAACCAACTGTAGAAGAGACGGCACTTCATGACCAGATCCTCCCCACCGTTGTACGTCCAGCGGACCAAAATATTGAGATGAACCCCTCCGAGGATATGGTGAGACAGCTGAACAGTCTGGGTTAACTAGTCCATGCCTAATAAATACCAAGGACTATAAAATTGACAGAACGTCTCTAAATGAAAAGTTTCATAAGTTACAACCAGTTTTACAATCTATCAGAAATTTCACAATCTTACAAACATTTTATATAGCTCCTAGATCCCTGGGTAGGAGAGAGCATTTTACCTATGAGACTAATGTTTAGGAAACTTTTGGAGGCTAACGGAAGCAAACGGTGAGGACTAAAAAGAGGAGGCTGTGCCGGGGGGAGGATGGCTTTACATTGTCTTGTATTTAATTAAGAAAAAAAAGCAGGTGCTACCTTCTGCTTTGCTCAAGTATTTAAATCCTCTTGGATGAATAAAAGCAAAACTGTCACATACAAATCTGGGAAAGATTTTCAAACTGGTGGATATTTAAACATCAGTGGTCAGCCGCGGTGCTGTAGCTGCCACTGAATATCTGGGCTGAATGGTGCCGTTGGCTAACGGTGTTAATCCCCCTTGCTGGGATATTCAGCAGCATTAACATGATTAGTGCTGTCGAATCCACGGGTGCTGGGTGCTGCTGCTGCTGCAAATCCCGATGCTAACCGCTTCCCTGGAAAGGGAAGAACTAGAGCTCAAGTACCCCAAAGTTGCAGAATTGGTGACCACAAGGAAGCGAAGGGTAGTTGTGGTTGGAGCCTCTCTTCTGAGGGGTACTGAGGCATCCATCTGCCGACCAGACTTGATGTCCAGAGAGGTATGCTGTCTGCCTGGTGCCAAAATCCAAGATGTTACGGAGAGTTTGCCGAGACTCATCAAGCCCACTGACTATTACCCAATGTTGCTAATCCATGTTGGAACAAATGATACTGCCAGGTATCCCTCGGAACGTATCAAAAGTGACTTCATAGCTCTGGGACAGAGGGTGAAGCAGTTAAGTGGTCTCTTCAATCCTCCCTGTTGAGGGTAAAGGCCAAGGCAGAGAGACTCACATCCTGGAGATGAATGCGTGGATGGTGTCATTGAGAGCGTTTTGGTTTCCTGGACCATGGGATGCTGTTCCAAGGGTTGCAGAGCAGAGTTGGCATCTGTCTGTCCAAGAAAGGTCAACGCGCCTTTGGTAGTAAACTGGCTAATCTACTGAAGAGGGCTTTAAACTAGATTCATTGGGGATGGGTGAAGAAAGCCCCCAGGTAGCTGACACATTAAATACCTTTATGGAAATGGGTAACAGGGGTGACATATGGAAAGCAGTGTGTATAAATGCCCGTAGCATGGGAAATAAGATCCCTGATGTTGAAGCTTTGATGGGAGTGGCTGACTTGGATTTAGTGGCAGTTACAGAAACATGGTTCACAGAAAACCATGATTGGAATGTAACTATACTTGGCTATACTTTATTCAGAAAGGACAGGGTAGGAAGTAGGGGAGGAGGAGTGGCACTATATGTAAAAACTACTATTAAAGCTTTGGAATTACAGAACTTAAAAGAGAGAGGGGAGGCATTGTGGGTTAAACTAGAAAGAGGGAAAGATAAATCTGTTTGCATTGGTGTGATATACAGACCTCCTTCACAAGAGGAAGAGGTGGACAGAGTTAATTGAAGACATACACAGCATTGCTAGGAAAGAGGAAGTGCTACTGATAGGAGATTTCAATATGCCAGATGTTGATTGGCACATTCCTGCTGCAGTATCATCTAGAAGTAAGGAGATCCTGGATTCTCTACAGGGAGAACTATTCAGGCAATTGGTAACAGACCCCACATGTGAAGGGGCCATACTGGACTTGGTGCTTACCAATGGTGAAAGTGTTTCTGATGTAGTGGGAGATCATTTTGCATCCAGTGATCACCAGATGTTGTGGTTCAGTATTAGGACTAGGACTGTTAGAATCCATTCCAAGGTGAGGATCTTAGACTTTAGGAAGACTAACTTTGCCAAGATGGGCCAATACCTCAGGGAATCGCTAGTGGGATGGGAACAGCTGGGGAATGTAGAAAAACAGTGGACAAAACTGAAAGGGGATATTTTAAGGGCAACCAACCTTTTTGTTAAAATGGCAAATAAAAGGAAAAGGAGACCGCTATGGCTTTCAAAATAAGTAGCTGAAAAAGTGAAGAAAAAGAGGGAGGCCTTCATGAAATACCAGGGATCACAGAAAGAGGAAGACTGGCATCTATATTTGGAAAAACTTAGGGAAGCTAGCAAAGTAGTCAAGAAGGCAAAGATTCAAAAGGAGGAGGAAATAGCCAATGCAATAAAATGGGGGGATAAGACATTTTTCAGATATGTTAGTGAGAAGAGGAAGGGCAAAAGTGGTATTGTCAGACTCAAGGGTGTAGGGGGGGGGGGAATATGTAGAAGCTGATAAGGATAAAGCGGAATTGCTTAACAAATATTTCTGTTCTGTGTTCACAGATGAAGAACCAGGAGCAGGACCTCAGAAAACACCCACCAACAGGAACAGAAGCGAGGGACATCTTGAACAATTTTCAGAAGACTGTGTTCGTGAGAAACTAGCTCAACTTAAAGTAGACAAAGTGATGGGACCGGGTGGGATACACCTTAGAATACTGAGGGAACCTGGGGACGTTCTAGCAGCTCCACTGACTGACCTTTTCAATGCCTCGTTGGAGTCGGGAGTGGTGCCAAAGGACTGGAGAGAGGCTCATGTGGTGCCTTTTACACAAAAGCGGAAGTAAGGATGTGGTTGAAAACTACCGGCCGGTTCGTTTAACTTCGGTGGTGAGTAAATTATTGGAAACGCTGCTGAAAGAGAAAATAGTGAGGTTTCTGGAGTCCAGCGGATTACAGGATCCGAGGCAGCATGGATTCACCAGAGGCAGGTCTTGTCGGACAAATCTGATTGATTTCTTTGACTAGGTGACCAGGGAGTTGGACTGAAGGAGAGCCCTAGATGTGGTGTATTTAGATTTTAGTAAAGCCTTTGACACTGTTACTCACAGGTGACTTATAAAAAAAAACTCTGCACCCTAGGGATGGACCCTAAAGTTACTGCTTGGGTTAGAAATTGGTTGGGTGGGAGGCAACAAAGAGTACAGGTAAATGGAGCTCACTCTGAGGAGAAGGATGTTACCACTGGTGTGCCCCAAGGATCTGTCCTTGGTACGATTCTTTTTAACATCTTTCTTAGTGATGTAGTGGAAGGGCTGTCGGGTAAGGTTTGCCTCTTTGCGGATGATACCAAAATCTGCAATAGAGTAGACACCCAGGAAGGTGCAGATAACATGAGGAGGGATCTAGCTAAGCTTGAAGAATGGTCTAGAATTTGCCAGCTGGGATTTAATGTTAAAAAATGTAAGGTCATGCATTTGGGCTGCAGCAATCCAAGGGAGCAATATAGTATAGGGGGTGAAGTACTTTTGTCCACTAAAGAAGAGCGGGACCTAGGCGTGGTTGTGTCTGATGATCTTAAAGTAGCTAAACAGATAGAAAAGGCGACTGCAAAAGCTAGAAGGATTCTTGGGTGCATACGGAGAGGAACGGCTAGCAGAAAAAAGGAAGTGATAGTGCCTCTGTATAAGTCTTTGGTGTGACCTCATTTGGAGTATAGTGTGCAATTCTGGAGACCGCACCTTCAAAAGGATGTGAACAGGATGGAGTCAGTACAGAGGGTGGCTACTAAATTGATTAGTGGTCTTCATTATAAAGCATATGAGGACAGACTTAAGGATCTTAATATGTACACCTTAGAGGAAAGGTGGGATAGAGGTGATATGATTGAGATGTTTAAATACCTCTGTGGCATAAATGTTCAGGGGGAGAACCTCTTTCAATTGAAAGCAAGTTCTGCTACGAGGGGACATGGGATGAGGGTGAAGGGAGATAGATTCAGGAGTGATATGCGGAAATATTTCTTTACGGAAAGAGTAGTGGATCTGTGGAGTAGTCTCCAAGTGGAGGTGGTAGCGATGAGGACAGTAACTGAATT
This sequence comes from Ichthyophis bannanicus, assembly GCA_033557465.1. Classification (NCBI taxonomy): domain Eukaryota; kingdom Metazoa; phylum Chordata; class Amphibia; order Gymnophiona; family Ichthyophiidae; genus Ichthyophis; species Ichthyophis bannanicus. The sequence continues at coordinate 81,211,266 of CM066048.1, forward strand.
CAAAAAAGCATGGGACGAACACAGAGGATCTCTAAAGGGAAAAAGTGGACTGTTGTGGTTGTTGATATGGAAGGACAGACTAGATAGGTCTTGTGGTCTTTTTCTGTCATCATGTTTCTATGTATTGAGGTGATCCAGGGGCGCGACACCCGGCAGTAACTGGGCAGGTGGCAATACTGAGTTGCTGCCTGGTTATCACGAAGCGGTGAAGGTCAGGCGCAGTGAAGACTGGCCTAACTTTTTTTGCGGCTGAATATCGCTGCTGCCCAGTTAGCTTCATGGCAATCCGGATATGGCTCAGGTATTCTGTATCCAGGTTTACAGTTCAGCGGCGGCAGCTAGCCACCACCGCTGAATATCGGGCCCTGGGGGTTTGAGGATATACCCCTTAATCTCTCTTGTAAAAGGATGGTTAAAAAGAGGACTTTTGAACTACCCATTTTGTATCGGGGAGCGAGTGTAAATCCAGATATGGATAATTTTGGGCTTACATCCAGCATGCCCCTATATGAGGGAATACACGTGTAGGTTGTCACGTCTAGGTCACACCCACAACATGGCTTTGGTCTAGCACTTCTGCTCCCAGTCCCCGTAGAAGCCTCTGATCACATCACCACTGCTGCCACTGCCGGCTCCATCCCCACAATCGCTTTTGCTTCCAATAGAGCAGCTGCCTCCGATCCATCTCTAGAGCTGCTGCTTCTTCCATCCTTGCGGCTACTGATGCCACCACCATAATCACAGCCAGTGCTTACAGAGGTCCTGGAAATACCGGGTTTTATTTATATTTATATTTAAATGGAGTGGAGGAGTAGCCTAATGGTTAGAGCACTGGCTTGGGAACCCAGGGACCAGGGTTTGATTCCCACTAGCACTCCTTGTGGCCTTGGGCAAGTCACGTAACCCTCCCATTGCCTCATAAAAATCCAAGTTATCAATATTCCTGTTTAATGTACATTACCGAGGAGTTGGTGGTGGTGGTGGGTTTTTTTGTGTGTGTTTGTTTTTATTTTCTACTATTTTTCTGCCAAACTAATGCTCATAGTGAGTTGTTATAGTCTGTGAGGGAGTGGTGCAAATAGTAGAAGGTGCAGTGTCCAAGTGGCTGGTTCTCTCCCTTGCACATGAAAGCAGAATTATCTTTCGGGTTGCTAATGTTTCTCAGGCTGAAAAATCTCATGGCAGGTTGTATTGCTGCTTAGTTGGAGTGTCTGCTGGAAATTTCCCACTCTTAAGCTTTGGGGATGGGGTGGGTGGAGAAGGCTGGGGGCAGTATGTATTTCTCTCAGCTGCATGTAGAACTGAAGGCAACTTGGTTAACTTTTTTAAGGATGCATCATGACAGGTTGGCTTACTAGCTCTGGCACCTCTTGCCGAAACTGAACTTACAACATACCAGTCACCCTACCATTTCCAAGGTGCTGGAAGTGAGTGTCTTGAAGGATTTTGAGCATGGCTGGAACCAGGCACATGCCTCCTTAAGGCCATGGAAGCCAAAGAGCATTCAATAAAGTTCTGAAAATATTTGACACTCGGCTGTAGACAGCACTAACTGAATTTAAGTCCTGAGCAAAGGCGAGTTCAATGCTCGGAGCCCAGTGAATCCTATGACCCGAAAACGTAGGGGCCTCCATGTAATGGAATATATATAGATGCTGTGTGAATGAGCAGATTGAGAAGGGTTCTCGGAGCAAGTAAGCGCACTGTTGGACTACAGTTGCCAGCTGTCTTTGATTCAAGGAGGGCTACTGGGGATGGAGCCTTTAAAGCGCTGGGAAGGGGAGATTCCCAACACTCAGCATTGGAAGCCGAGCATGTGTGGTGCCTCAGAGATGGAGCAAGACTGACCAAGCAGCCATTAATGGGCTGTTCTTTCTTATAATCCCTCATACAAGATTGATGTGAGAAAAGTTGGAGCTGAACATTTTTCCACCATTTACATTTGGCATCATGTACTTGTTTCAGCAGATAACTACTGTTCTTTGTTTCAAGTTTTTTTCATGCAATATTAACTGATTTGCAGTGGCGCGACAGAATCTGAAGTAGAGGGCAGTACTTGTGACCAAATCTGACTTTGAGAATGAAGAGAGAAATCTGATATAGTTGAAGGAAATTAGAGATTCTATGAAAAATTTTGCTCAATAGTGTCATTGTACCAACATCTGATTTTACTTTTCGGAACTTTCTCGTTGGAAGAACTAATATAAAACTGAAAAGGTAAAAGCTACAAGATTAGGGCCCATCCAAAGAACAGGATTAAAATAAAAGCTGTTTATTTACTTTATTTAGTAGTAATTAGCTCGCACCTTTTTTAGTAGTAGCTCAAGGCAAGTTACATTTGGGTACTGTAAGTATTTCCTGTCCCCGGAGGGCTTACGATCTAAGTGTGTACCTGAGGGGTTAAGTGACTTGCCAAGGCCACGAGGAATGCTAGTGGGATTTGATCTTTGGTCACCAGGTCACTCCACTCCCTCTATAACTAATAAAGCAGGCGATATAAAAACTAAATCTAAGGGCCCATTCCAGTGTATTGATGAATGAACTTATTGAAATAATTTTAATCATATTCATAAGCTCGGCAAGATCAGAAGCCATCAAAATCTGCTGATTTGTAAACATGTAGTTAGAAATCTCCATTAGTATTAGTAATATATTTTCCTGTATCGTAATAGTATCTGTTTAAGCTCACTAGTTTTGTCAGTTGATACCAAAAAAGGGAGAGGTAGCTGATAAATAAGAACCCTAAGAAATGAACCAGTAATATCTCTGAAACGAGAGAGGTGGTATGTCTTTAACTTTTACATCTCAGTAAATAAGCAGAGGGTAACATTCTAGCCTCCTTAATGAGCAGACTAGACGGGCCATATTGGGCTTTATCTGCCATCATTTGTTACGTTACTGTGCCCTGAAGTCTGGGCCTGATGCTCACAGGACCTCTTAAAGGGGCCCACACCAATCACAAACACCCTGCCCCCCTGCTTCCCCTCCTCATAACTTCCAAGAGTAACTCTCCCCCTCCTCTGGGAACCTACAGAAGGTTTCCCTGGTATCTAGTGGATGGAGAGGAGCCATTTTTCTAGTTGCTGCTTCCTCATTAAGCACCATGCTTCAAAATGGCTCTGGTCAACCTCCAGTGGAGTCTTGTGGTACTGCACCTTTTCCCCTTATTTGGGATGCTTTTAAGATTTGCTTCTATTCTACTGTTATCTTTTACTCATACTGCCATGAGCTGAAGAAGGGGATTTTAACTCTCAAAAGCAAGTTTAAAAAATTTATTAAATTAGTCCAATGACAAGGTATCACCTTATATTCGTATTTTCTTTTTATTTTATTTATTTATTTAAACTTTTTTATATATCACTCCTTCCAGTGATCAGGGGCGGTTTACAATGAACAGAGCTCGTTTACAAAGAACATAGAACATATCAAACTATATTACAAGGTACTATTTACGAATTAGCTGTTCACATATACAGCAGAATAGCGGATGCTGAGGCAGAGCTATTTACAGTGTAGGTGGGGAAGGGGACGGGATAACGGAGAAATATATGAAATGGAGTTTCATAAAGAGAGGTTTAGAGGGGGGAGAAGAGTAATTACCTAATTAAGCTATATCAAGTGAGAGAGGTTCATGAGGGTATGTATTTATTGTATTTGTATTTCTGTAGTATATAGCGGAGAGAAGTAGGGGGGGGGGTCATGCCAAGTAATCTGTTTTGTGTTTTGATTTCTTTATTTTTTGTTTTTATTTTTTACCTTCCCCATGGATGACGCCTTGCTTTGCCTCGTTCTGGTCCACTGACATGATGCCCTCTGTTACCCATTTCCTAGGTGTGTTCCCTTCTCCATCTTATCTGCCACCAGTGTGTTTTCATCCCATTTCTTGTGGACAAAATGTTTGCACTTTTGGCATCCTCCTACATTGCGGAGTGGAGGAGCAGCTTAGTGGTTAGAGCAGTAAGCTACGAACCAGGAAAGTCAAAGTTCAAATCCTATTTCTCCCACTCGCACTCCTTATTTATATTTAATTATTTATTTAACAATTCTTATATACCGCGCTATTTGTTATCAGTGCGGTTTACATTCAACAACAAGAGCTCAGAGCAGTCAAGACTGTTTGAGTTTTACATTATAACAGGATTTAGAACTTGGACCACACAGGGTAACTATTTACATGTTGCAATAGCTTTAAATAAAACAGATAAAGATTAACTATTTACACGCTGAGTTTGGTCAGAATAGACAAGGAATACATAGTAAGTATATGCAGGTTGACATGGAGTAATAAATATTACATGGTGTGAATAGACAAGAAGTGACCTGGGGCAAGTTGTTTGTCGCTATCCGTTGCCTCAAGTACAACGTAGATTGCAAGTTCACTTGGCTAGGGAAATAACTTGTGTACCTGCTTGTAACTAGCCTAGAGCTTGGATTTGGAAAAGGCAAGTAATTAAATTCAAATGCAGTCCAGTTTTATGCCGTCCTATTTTTTTTTTTTTTTTTTTTTTTTATAAAGAAGTACCCACTCCTGTAACCAGCTTTTCCAACACATCCTAGACCAGTCCAGACTAGTGGGTAGTGTCCCCCTGCCAGCAGATGTTGGAGACAGAAGTACCAGAAGCTTCAGTAACCCAGCCCTGGTGTATACAGTGGTTCCCCTAGAGGTCGCCTTCAGTATTTCTCAGTCTCCAGCAGATGGTAGATGTTCCTTTTACTGCTGCTTGTGCTGGAGGTCTCCAGGGTGCATATGAAGTGTCCCCTCTTGGAGTTTCCCACATTCATACCTTTTTATTTTCAGGGTTGAGCTCCTGATCACAAGGGTCAACACAGCTCCCTGCTTGGAGGGGGACAGGCTCCAGGTCAGGAGGATTCCGGCAGCCTGTTAGACGGGGGACATCAGTCTTCCTGGACAACGGACTGAGCACTCCTTCAGCACTTTTATTTAAAAAAAAAAAAAAAAAAACAGACTTCATCGGTGCCAGACAGCTTCTTCCATTGGGCTCCAGCTTCTTTCTGAACAGCTGTCTGAGGTCGCAGTGAGTTTTTATCCACTCCCACCCTCTTCACCAGGATAACTTTGTGGGAGGGATACCCCCCCCCCCCCCTCTCGGGACGAACTATCTCTTACTGGCATGTCCTTCGTTACCATTCTGGGACTTCTGCCGCATCGAAGAGATGTCTGCCATTCTTCCGTTCCTGCCTGTGCCTCTTCCTGCCATTTCTAGTTACCAAATTTTAATGAGCAGTTTTTGGGTTCTTCACATTTTTTCCTGACTTGGCAAATGTAACCCAACATAGGAGGAAGGAATTCCTTTGCCTCAGACCAAGGATACTCTCCTTGGGTGGGAAATTTGTGTTGAGGTTTCCTTCACGATGTTTAACATAAAGAAGAATGTATTTATTTATTTTTTTACCCTAAACAGCTCTTGGAATTCTTGGTAGCTAGAGAGGTTAAGGTGGTTACTGTTGCGCTTCACATGGCTGATGCTTAAGACTTCGCCCTGTTTAAGGGGTATGTTTTACTAATCAGTGATAGCGGCTTCCTTGCGATAACCGAGCTGCGGCTCCATTGAATTCAGATATCGCACAGAAGCTGCTACCACCGATTTTAGTAAACTACACACAAACTTAGGAGTATAAGTAGCTTTTATATTTTTTTATTTTTTTTGCTCCACCTTTTTTTGTTTACCTGGTGCCTCCCTTGTTTCCTTTTGTGGTCTAAAATGTAATAAGAATGACTGTCTGTAAGTGTATTTTCTTTTGGATATGACACTATTGTAGTTTTTTTAGATGTGTCTTTGGATATATATTGATAAAATGTAATATAAGCCTGCCGCCTTGGCATATGCTCTGGTTTGGCATCTCTTCGAAGGCTGATGGAGGGCTCAGATTCCCAACCTGTTGGTCTTCCTGCAAGACTGCTATGATAAGAAACTAGCTGTCATGTGCTTCTGCGGGCCCATTGCAGGACGCTCTATTGCATCCCATGCTGATGTTCCCTTTGGGAAGCCCGGGCCTTATGGCCGCCTCCTCATCCGGTTGTCCCTCCATGGAACCTCTCCTTTGTGCTCAAATGTCTCATGCGGCCTCCCTTTGAACTCATCAAGAAGACCATTTTTCAAGATCCGTCCTTTAAGATAGTGTTTCTTGTCACATCACTTCTGTCAGAGCTACAGGCTCTTTCTTGTCGAGACCCCTTCCTTACTACTTCCCCTAAAGGAGGGGCCACCCTACATCTGGTCCCTTCTTTTCTGCCCAAAGTGTTCTGGACTTTTCACATTGACCAGTCCATCATACTTCCATCCTTCCCTCAGCAGGATTGTTCGGGGGGACAACCTCCGTGCGGTGGATGTCAGCAGAGTGCTCCGCTGTTACCTTAAGGTTATGAATTCCTTTTGGAAGTCTGACTGTCTTTTTGTCGTCTTTGCCGGCTATCGGGAAGGCCTTACTGCTTCAAAGCAATGATTGCACAGTGGATTAAGCACACCATTGAGTCTGCCTATATTCTGTGAGATAAGCCGGTACTCCTTGGACTTCATGCTCGCTCGCTCCACACGTGCTCAAGCAACTTCTTGGGCAGAGCAGTAGTATGTCAATCCCCTCAACATTTCCACCTTGATCTTCAGGTGCGTGATGCGGCGTCCTTTGGGGCTAGTGTGGTGACAGCGTCTGTCTCTTCCTGCCTTAGGGTAGTATAGCTATGGTACTCCTACTAGTCTGGACTGTTCTAGCAGGATGTGTTTGAAAGAAGAAGAAATTTCACTTGCTGTTAATTTCCTTTCCTGTAATCCTGCTAGACCAGTGCAGGACCCACCCATCCTGCATTCGTTCAGGCGGCCGTTTCAGCAGTGCCTTAACTTGTTTTTGGCTATTGTGGGCGCCTTCTGTCACTATTCTATTTATACAATGAGCTCCTGAGAACCGCTAAAGTTGCACCGTTGTACAATTCTCACCAATGTTGCACTTGTTTTGGTCTGTACTGAAGGCAACCCCTAGGGGAACCACTGTATATACCAGGGCTAGGTTACTGAAGCTTCTGGTACTTCTGTCTCCAACATCTGCTGGCAGGGGGACACTACCCACTAGACTGGACTGGTCTAGCAGGATTCCAGGAAATGAAATTAATGGTAACTGAAATGTCTCCATTTGGTTACATTAACCTTTTCAGGTGAAGGGCTGGAGGAACTTTGAGCGCATGTGGTTTCAGGCATCTAATATGGCTCGCCTGCAGAACTGTAGTTCATTTGATTATATAGCATTATGCAGAAGCAGTTCAGGGATTTGCATGCATCACCAGATTTTGGGATTTGGCTGAAATGATTGATTGATCCTGAAATGCAGAACTGTCTGTGGATGCTTAGTATGTGTTAGTCAGCCCCCCCACACACATACCTTTTTGCTACTTCGCAAGAGTTTGACAATTAGTAGAGGGGGTATTTGGTTGGGATGAAACTCTGTTTTGAACCTGTGTATGCAATTCCTGTTTTTTTTGTGTCGCAGGCTTTTAATTGTGGGTGTCGTTTTTTTCAGGAAATGAACGAAATCATGGTAAGTGCCAACTTCATATATTTCTTTCTTCTGTTTATTGCCTGCTGAACAACTACAATAGTGCTCTGGGCAAGCTAGCTAAAAATAAATCACAGCTGAAGACCAGTTAACACCAAACTATTAAAATATAGCAATACATTTTCTTAAAATAGTGTAATCTAAAGCATAAAGCTTATGTCCAATATGACAAAATAGCATCCTAGCTTGTAAAACACCACTCCTGAATAAACAAATGCTTACAAGTAGAGGATGCCCCTGTGTGACTGGTCTTCAGCTTCTGCGTTACACCTGTGATTCCTACGCCCCAGCCTCTTCTTCCCACAACTCGCTCTGTCTGTGAGAGGGAGAACACTGACCTCTGAGCTCTAGAAGTGAGGGTCATTACACCTGCAGGCACTATTGGCCCAAGTCTGGTTTTTGCTTTGGGTTTTGGTTATTTTTTAATTTAGTATTTAGCACATGTCCCTCCATTAACCCCAGCTGTGGCAAGGAGATGGAATCCCCCCCCCCTTTTTTTTTTTCTTTTCAGTGACGACTGCAGAGAATAGAAATTCTCATATGCCTTCTGTGGTGGCATAGTGCAGTATTTCCCAGGCCTGTCCTGGAGGTACATCTAGCCAGTTAAGTTTTCAGGTTACCACAATGAATATGCTTAAGTTACCTGCATATGCTGGAGACCCACAAGTTACAAATATATTTATGCATATTTATTACTGAACTTATTAGGATTTGCTCCAGAACATGGTTGAGAAACACTAGTCTAACGAATATCTCAGATGCATACTGTGGACCCTGCTGCTTACACATCTCTCAAATCCATTCATTCATGTGTTGTAAATGAAATTCAGTCTCGCTGAACCATGTCTGTTGCTCTGGATTTTCTTTACGCAAAAAGATATGGGGTGAAATTTAACTTTTGTGTTTGTATGCTGGCCTTTTGCTTGCAGTTCTTTCATCCTGTCAGATGCGAAATTCATAGCCCTGAATGTGGCCTGGGAGGGAGTTTTAGGGTCTCTGTACTCTGAGGGGCTCTAACTCTGTTTTGTGTTTGTTTTTTTTTCTCTTTGATCTTCCCACAGAAAGTCTATGAGGTGGGGATCATCACTCAGTTCCCCTTCTCCTCCAGTCTGCAGCGCATGAGTGTGGTGACTCGAACTCTGGGGCAGAAAAGACTTGAGGCCTATATGAAGGGGGCACCTGAGACTGTGGCAGCCCTCTGCAAAAGGGAAACGGGTGAGGGACGTCCCATTTTAGAGTAATATGGCAAAGGGAGCTCCTGGACCTTTGTGTTCCTCCAAGTCGCTGTCACCCAGAGACGGGAAAAACTCTCGGGGCCTCATTCCTCTGCCTTTCTCTTACTGTATTACAAGCACGGGCTCTTGATCCATGGCTGAGAAGTGTAGATTTTGTGTGGATTCATGGAACTGTGCTGTTTTTCTTATGCTGTGTCCTCTTTACAGTTCCTGAAAACTTTACCCAGGTCCTGGAGACTTACACTCGCCAGGGTCTGCGGGTGATAGCTGTGGCACATCGCTGGCTGGAGCCAAAACTCACCTGGCACAGAGTGCAGAATATCAACAGGTATCTCCAAACAAACTCTGCTCCTTCACTCGGGGTGTGTGTGTGTGTGTCCTTCCTTCCTTCTATCAGTCTTTCTCATTCACTCCCTGTTTCTGTACCTCTCTTTTGGTTTCATTTGCTCCCTATCGGATTCAGAAAACTTTCTTGGCATAACGCTTTGTTCGCGTGTTGCCAAAGAAATACATAAAGGAGGTAATTTTATAGCAGGTTATCTATGTGTGAAGGCCATGGAGCTGCCCATTTTATAAAGCCATTTAGGCGCCTATGTGTCCATATGAAATACTAAGGGTAAAGTGGCATAAAGCAGCGGATATTTACATCTGCTTGGGAGTGACCCTAAATGGAAGTGCATGAAATATGCACGTAAATTGTAACACCGCCCTTCTCTGCCCAAACTCCTCCCCTGAATATGCCTGCACTAAAGTTGGGTACAAGTATGCACCTAATTGCACCAGGTGTATTTTCACCCGTGAAGCAATTCTATAAGAGGCCTTTTACATGGGTATACTAAAATTACTCTGCTGGAATTCTACACACCATAATTCAGAGTTTTGCACTATTTTTGTGCTTATTTTTTTCTGTATTGTATTTTAAATTATCACTCAAAAACAGTTTGCTTTCTTATTTTGGATAAAGCATGCAGAATTTAACATAATTCAGACCGTTTGAACACATGTTTTGATGTTTGTGTGCAGAATTCCAGCAGGAGTACTACGTTTCTATACGGCAGAAGTTAGAACTGCTTCTTCCATAGAAATACATTGAGCCATTTGGTGGGGGGACTTATTTCTCTGCAACACCCAATCAGATTTATCCTATATTTGAACTTGATGTGGTGGTCACTGTTTTATTCCCATGCCGTATCTGATTCCATTCTCTTAAATTTTCAATTATTTTGCCCACAGACTGACTGACGATATTCTCAACCCTTTTATGTATAATTCTTTTTAACTTCCTCTGGCTTGGAAAGAATAAATTGCCCCCCCAACCCATCCCCACCCCAAAATGTCTAGAAGTGTTTTTTTCCCCTCCATGGTTTATAGTTTATTGTTTATTGTTTACTTGATATACCGTGCCTTCTAATAGCAGGGCGGTGTACAATTCCAAAAAAATAAAGAGACAAGAATGCCATCTGCAGCAGGAAAGGCAAACGTTCATATGAGAGCTAGGAAAGACAGAGCAGGGGAAGTCGGGGATCCAGGGGAGGAAGGTCAAAAATGTAGATAAGGAAGAGGGAAAGCTTCCTGGGGAGAGGCTGCTCAGCATAGAGAGCATTAGAAGGGAGAGAGCCAGGGATGGTTCAGTGAGCCACGCGGAGGGAATGGGGTCAGAAGGGCAATTTAGTCTTCTTTATACTTTATTTGCTGATTTTGATATACTGCCCAGGGCAAGCCAACAGGGTGGTGTACAATAATACAATAAAATGGCTACAAGGACACAGAGAGGAAAAGAACGCCAATGGAGGACAGGAAAGAAGAGAGAGAAAGAGGGAATAGTTAATGACGAGGAGAGAGAGTGTTCCAAAAATGGGGGCGGCTAAGTGACCGACGGGGGGGGGGGAGTCAGACGAAGGGAGACCAGAGCCATCAGTGGGAGGAGGGAGGTCAAAAACCTGGCAGAAAAGGTGCATCTTAAGGAGGGCTTTAAAGCGAGGGAAGGGAAGTTCAGTGCGGAGAGAATGGGGGAGCGAGTTCCATAAAGCAGGACCAAGAAAGAAAAAGGCGGCGTGACGGGTACTTTCAAGATGGGCCCGGGAGGGAGAGGGAAGGAAAAGACTGTTACCATGCACGGAACGGAGGAGACGAACGGGTTGGAGGTGAATAGTGTCAGCCAGATATTGTGGGGTGCTGGTGAAGAGGACCTTATGAGTGATAGTGAGGAGTTTATAGATGAACCGGACTTTGATTGGAAGCCAATGAAGAGAAAGAAGAGAAGGAGTGATGTGAGTGGAGACAGGGGAAAAAGTGATTAGGCAGGCAACGGTGTTCTGAACTAACTGGAGACGGCGTAGCTGGTGACAGTGGAGGCCCGCAAAGATAGAGTTGCAGTAGTCCAAGCGGGTGATTACAAGGGACATAACAAGAGTAGTGACGGCAGAAGATGAAAGAAAAGGGCGGATTGATCTGATTCGGCGGAGGTGAAAGAAACAAGAGCGCACAACGGAGGAAATGTGCTAGTGGAAGGAAAGAGAAGAATCTAAAGTGACACCCAAGTAGCGGAGGGAAGAGACCAAGGGGATGGGAAGGGAGGACATGGTGGGAGACAGGTTAGGGGGAGGGTTATGGAAGGAGAACCAGATGGCTGAGGACTTGGATGGGTTGACATGCAGGAAATTCTGAGTGAACCAGGAGGCGATGAGGTTGAGGCAGTTAAGTGGGATAAGGTCAAGCGTCAAGGGGGAGACATGGTAGACCAGTAAAATATCGTCAGCATAGATGTAGGAAGAAATACCAGTTTGCTGTATGAGCAGGGCGAGAGGAGCAAGAAAAACGTTGAAAAGAAGGGGGGCAAGGATAGAGCTCTGGGGAACCCCATATTGTAACAGGAGGGACGGGGAGACATTGGGGCCCATGTGAACAGTGAAGAAACGGGAGGAAAGGAAAGACCGAAACCATCGCAGGACTGTACTGTAAATACCCAGGTCGGACAAGCGTGATAGGAGTGTATGGTGGTCAACAACATCAAAGGCAGCAGAGAGGTCCAGGGAGACAAAGGAAAGGTCACCATGGTCATGAGAGCGGTGTATCTCGGAGAGAAGTGCCAGAATAGTCTCGGTGCTGTGGCCAGCGCGAAATCCTGATTGGCGGGGTGGAGAGAAAATGTGGTATCAAGGTGGGCAGAAAGCTGGGAGAAAACCATTTTTTCAAGGACCTTGGAGAGAAACGAGAGATTGGCAACTGGACGCCAGTTACCAGGGACAGTTGGGTCTAGGGTGGGTTTCTTAAGGAGGGGCCGAACGATAGCATGTTTCCATCTAGAGGGAAAGCATCCAGTAGCAAGACTAGTGTTAAGAATGGAGAGAACATATGGAATAAGGTGACGTGATGGGTTAAGAAGCCAGGAAGAAGGGAATGGGTCAAGAGGACAGGTAGTTTGGTGGGAAGAAGAGAGAGCCTTGATAAGTTCAGGAGAGGCAACGGGACTAAAAGTGCCCCAGGTATGGGGAAAAGTATTTGGATACGGGCGTAGAATCAAGGAGGGGGAAGATGGGAGGGGTGGGGGGGGAAAGGGGTAAGGGGCAGGCCGGGAAGGACGAACGGAGAGAGGAGACCTTATCAGAGAAGAAGGCAAGTGTGGTTGGGCTGGGGGCCAGAGAGGGAGAGGCAGAAGAAGGGGCAGTGGAGAGAGAGGAAAGGGACTTAAGAACTTGAAATAGTCGCCTGGAGGAAGAGGAGGAGGAGGTAATGAGTTGTGAATAGTAATTTTTCTTAGCGGAAGAGATCATTGAGCGATAGTGGAGTTGGGCCTGGCGAAATGCCGAGATAGAGGAAGGGGAGGGCGGCTTCCGCCAGTGACGCTCAGCACGGCGAAGATGTGTGCGAAGTAGAGAGAGACTGGGATGGTACCAGGGATGATGAGAGGAAGGGCAGAGTGTGACAGGACGCAGTGGAGCAAGAGTATTGAACACAGTAGAGAAAGTAGAGGTCTAGGAGTCTACCTGCTGGTCAACTGTGAAGGAGGTAAAGTCGGGAGGAAGAAGGGAATCGGCTGGGGGGAAACCGTCGGGGGTGAGGTGGCACCTAAGAGTCTGTACGGAAATGTTTGTGGAAGCAGAAGAAAGGGAGACTGGCGTTTGGAAGGGAAAGGGAGAACAGCAGACAGTTGTGATCGGACCAGGGAAGAGGAAGTGAGCAGATGTTGGACGGCAAAGAGGGGGAGGAGGTGCTGGTGAGGACAAGGTCCAAAGTGTGGCCGGATATGAGTTGGACAGGTTACGTGTTGGGTAAAGGAGAGATCATGAAAGAAGGAAGCTAGAGTCTTGTCACGGAGCTTGGATGGAGAGCTGAGGTGAGCATTGAAGTCGCCCAGCAGGACCAGATAGGAGGACAGAAGGGAAGCATCCGATAAGGATAGAAGCAAGGAGTCCCAGAGATTGGTGCGAAGCAAGGGAGGGGCATAGGTGAGAAGGAAGTGAAAGGGGGTGGAGGATCCAAAGCGAAGAGAGAGATTCTGGATAGTGAGGGGGGAGAAGTAGCCAGGGAAAAAGGAAGAGAGGACTTATAAATGAAGGCTACGCCGCCGCCCGTCCGGAGGCGGGGTGTGTGTAAAGCTGAGTAGCCCGGGGGGGAGACAAGGCCTCTGAGGAGGACAAGGCCTCATGGAGTTCTGCAGAGGAAATTGGGCAGAAGGAAGACCCTGTATGAGGGTGAGCAGGAGAGGGATGGGAGGGGACAAGACAGAGGTGGGCAAGACTGAGCAAAGAGTGAACCTTGGCCTAGAAATACTGAGCGAGAGCAGTGGGACTAAGAGGGGGGACATTAGCGGGTGGGAGGCTGGATGTCGTAGTCTGGGAAAGGGAGTAGAGAACAGAGTAGAGTTGGGTGCGGAGGAAATGAGATTGTTGAAGAAACTCCATTTGGCCTCAAGACAGTAATGATAACAATGATGGAGATCATTGGAGAGAACTGGGGGAATGGTGTTTGTCAGTGGCTTTCGGAATGGTGGAGGTGGAATCTCCAGGAGGCGAAGGCGCGGATAGTACCAGGGTTTGGAAGGCTTGTGATTGTAACAGAGGGACAATCTGGTTTAGGGCAGCAGTTTAACTGGAGACCAGAGCTCGACCTACGTGTCAACTGAGAGAATGAAAGGTGTCGGAACAAATGATCTGATGAAAGAAACAACTGAATGGAACAAGCGGAGAGAGAGCGGGTTAGGAAGAAATCGGGAGAAGGGAGGGGGGAGGTAGGGCAGAAGGCAAGGAAGGGATTAGATGGAAGAGCTGGGAGACTAAAACAGAAACAAAAGTGATCGGACCAAGGAAGAGGCAAAGGGGTGAAAGAAAGAGTACTGCTACTGAGATCTGGTGAAGAAAGAATAAGATCAAAGATGTGACCAGCGGAGTGTGTAAGAAAGGAGATATGCTGGGTAAAAGATCTTGAGGAGTAGTGAGAAGAATTTTATCACAAGGCCTGGGTGAGTCATAGTGAATGTTGAAATCGCCGAGTACCAGGAGACACGGGAAGTGAAGTGAAATTTCCGAGAGGGTTAGTAGGAGAAGGTTCCAGAGATGAAGACGGAGGCATGGAGGGGTATAAAAAAGGAGGAGATGAAGAGGGACGGTTGGTCAAGGGTACCTTACACATATAGGCAAAATGTCCGGGTCTTTGTGGAAACACATCACCTCCAGTACAGTGTACTGCCTTTCGGCCTAGCTTCAGCTCCATGGATATTTACAAACAGTCTGGCTGTCGTGGTGATCTTGAATGGACTTGGGAGTTCATTTGTTTCTTTACTTTGACAACTGATGCTCAAGGACACATCTTAGTTAAGGGCAAACAAATCTAGGTGGTAACAAGCCAGCTCATAGAAACACGATGGCAGATACTAAAACATGTACCACTTGTAGGTGGTCCCGGGGTGGGTGTAGTTTGGGCAGAGCAGAAGCAGTTTCAAACTATCTGTATATTTATAAAATACGCAAGTAAGCACACATGTAGAGTACAGACGCACACATTTACATGGGAGTAATTTTTTATAAAGCATTTTCTACATGCAAAGCATGTTCTGCTTGCTGAAATCAGACCTAATTGCTCGATTGTGTGATCTTGTGTGAGAACTTCAGATTTAATCTTTCCATAGTGGTTCTGGAGTCCTCTGTTCAGATTTTACAGTTCTGGATTGTTAAATCAGTCTTGGGTTTGGGTTTTAGTTTCTTTGGCCTTCTCAATTTGTTTGTCTCTCTTATGCATTCTCTGTTTTTCCATTTCAAGGTTGGCTTGTACTTGCTCCCTTAGATTATAGAAATAGGTGCTGCATAAACATCCCTTGAAGGGGATCTTTGTGCTTCAGCTTAGAGACTTTTCATACCTTTTTTGTTATTTTTAACATTGCTTATCAAGCCAGATGATTTTAGATGTGTTTTTATTTAGTTCTATTTCTTCATGATTTTGTAATTAATGATTCCATTGTTGCTCTGTGGAAAATTTGCATGTCTCTGTGGACAAGAAGGATAATGTCCCCACGTACATAGGGTCACGAATACAAAAACCTCCCTAAACAGTGCTCATTCAGAAATATCCACCCAAAATGAGACACCACCAGCGTGTCGGATGTGAAATAAATCTCCCACAGTGACGGCACATCTGTGCCATTTTGGTCTTGTTTTCTTACTGTTTTTTCTTCCTCTGCGGCTGTGAGTTTATTCCTAAGCGTCTCTCCAGTCTAGTCCCTTTCTTCTGGGTTGTGCTCCTCTTCTAGCAGCTTGGAGACTGAGTACGTCATTCTTTGATCCCTCAGGATATATAATCACTGGCACCACCCACCAGTATACTCAGTCTCCAAGCAACTAGAAGGAGCATTAAGCCAGGGAAGGCTTAATGGAGAGACCTTAGAGTTCAGGGGCTTTGATTAGTTTGGTTTGCCCTGTTATTTTCTTTTGTTGGGTGTTTGCCTTTAGTTTTCTGTTTCATTTTTTGCTGTTGGTAGGAGCGTTTGCCCCACTCCCCCTTACCAGTCGGAGGATTCGTTCCAGGAGGAGGCTTGCCTTGGGCCTGGGACACGTTTTGGAAAAAAAAAAAGAAAAGAGACTGGTGAGGTATCTTCCACCATGTCTCATTATGATTCAGAGCCTCTGAGCTGCCTCCTGCCTCAGCAGAAGCCTGGGAGATGGCTGCGCACGAGGACGGGAAGGCGTTTAGGCCTCCGTCTCTGCCAGGACACCTCAGAGCGGCGGGGAGACGAGCGGAACCGGCCGCGAGGTAAGGGGAGCCCGTTCTGAGGCAGCCAGGACAGGAGGAGCCTCGTGCGCAGGCAGCGGGCCGCGGCGGCAAGGCTCTTGGGCAGTGAGTCAGCAAGGCTGCTTACTTTAGCGCGCTCAGCACCGGGTACCGGGCAGCTCAAAAAGAGTGCAACCGCTGTGGGGGCTGTGTTCCTGGCGCAGGAATTTTTGTTTCTGGAGTCTCGGTTAAACTGGGGCTTAGGTGTAGACATTGATAGAGATATAGATAACACACACAAAAAAAGAGAGAGAGAGATACATTTATAGATATACTTGGATAGGTCTACTTCAATAGTTTATCTGTTATAGGGTAAAAAAGGAAAAGGAGAGCCAAGATGCCAGCTAGGCCTCAGTGCCTGCTTTGTGGAGCCTGCTAAAGTTTGGCCTCTGAAGCAGGGGTCTGTAGGGGCTGCGCCATGGAGGCGGCCTCAGTTGAGCTGGGGCTGCAGGCTGGCGGCTCAAGATCTGGTGGCGGAGGTCTCTCAGTCGGCGGAACCCTTGGAAGGACTCCTGGGGGAATGTTCTGCTCTCGCTTTGAATTTGGAGCAGCAGGTGGAGTCTCAGCCACAACCAGGGACCTCCTCGGGAGAGGTAGGCCTGGGGGAAGGTTTTTCCCCGGAATTTGTTTTGTTGCATAAAGCTTTTTGTTTGCATCAGCAGGGAGGTCGAGGACACACTCTAAAGCGTGAGGCACAGGCCAAGCCGCTGGTGGAGACGGTGGTTCCATCCTAGCGAACCAGAACCCTGGAGGAGGAGGACCCTCGTTCCCCTGATTCGGAAACTCTGGAGATGGGGACTTTCCGAGCAAGAGCTGGGAGAAGAGGAAGAGGAGCTCAATGAGGGAGAGATCCCTGAGGAGCAGGCGAGGATTGTAAGGGTCTTCCGGCGAGAAGAGCTGCCAGCCTTAATTGGAGAGTCCTTGAAGGTGCTTAACATGGCAGGAGTGCTTGAGCAGGACAAGGAGTTGGAAGATCCGTTAATCCAGGCGGTGAGGAAATCCCAGAGGGTTTTTCCTGTCCACAAGGTGGTGCGACAAATGATCCAGGAGGAGTGGGACCAGCCAGAGGCAGGTTTTGAGGGGTGTATGATCAATGTTGCGCTTGTACCCTCTGCCCGAAGCGGAGAAAGAGTTGTTGAAATCACCAAGAGTGGACGCGGCAGTATCCGCAGTAACTAAAAAGACTACGATCCCGGTTGAAGGCAGTACTGCCATAAAAGATGCCCAAGACAAGAAGCTGGATGCTCTGTTGAAACAAGCCTTTGACATTAGTGTGTTGGCACTTCAAGCGTCAGTATGCGGGGCCTGGATGGCCCGGGCTTGCCTGCGATGGTCGCAACAGCTGAGGATGGCTGAGGAGTCTTCGGATGGATCGCAGGGAGAGGCTGCTAAAATAGAGTCCGGAGCGGCCTATCTGGCGGACAGTCAATACGATCTTATTAGGAGTCTGTCCAAAAATGTCGTCTGTGGTGGCGGCTCAGAGGTACCTTTTTGGCGTCGCAATTGGGTGGCGGATGGTTCGTCCAAAGCCTGGCTTAGTAGACTCCCTTTTAGGGGTAAGCTTCTTTTCGGGGAGGATTTGGACAGGTTGGTGAAGGAGTTGGGAGAGTCAAAAGGAGGCAGACTGCCTGAGGATAGACCTAAGCAGGGTCGCTTTACGGGCTCGGGACTTTCTCAGCAGAGGGACTCCTGCAAATTTCGTCCAGCTCAGCAGACCTTGTCAGACGGCTGCCTAGGGTGAGAACTTACACAATCTTGACGATGCATATATTCATATGATTCTTGCAAGGTATTGTGGGTAATGTAGTTCTTTCACTCCCAAACACAGCTGAAGACAATAGTTGAGTTGTGATACCAGTGGTAAGGCCAATAAAATACTTCTTTTATTGATGGGGTTTAAGTCACCCAGCACAAATATGCTTGGTAGCAATATAAATGAGGTTACTTGCTTGCAGTGTTTAAATGGATAACATAAAGTCACAAAGAAATGAATAAACTTTGCTTGTTAGGTTAACTTCTGCTTATTTTCCACGCAGATCCAGCAGTGATTATCCCTGGCTCACACACACAATCAGGTGCAGCTTTAATTACTATCAATTGACCAGCTGAAACCCTTTAGCTGGCTGGCTGCTACTGTGTGAACCCAAATCCTGCTTTAAGAGCTGTTTGCAGTGGAAATAAAGAACAAAGTTAGGTTTCTTTGTGATGGCTGATGTGTTTGCTCACAGAAAGCTAGCAATAGCATTTAGATAGAGAACAGTCCATGTAATTAATAGTTTCATCTGCTGTATCTCCCCCTTCATCAATCAGCATAGGGTCACTATCATACATTGGCACAGACGAGTCTTTCATTAAGGCACTATCATGAGAATGCTTATTCCCTTGCTGCCATTCACTATTATAGATAGGGTCTGGATCAGTGTTCATACCTGAGCCTCTCCTGCTATCATAATTCCTCTCTGTATAGCCTGGCCAGTATGTAATCCAGTTCTGATGTCCAGCCTTCCAATCTTGATCCCTGGACACTGGATCTTCTCTCTCATACCTTCTGGCATAGGTCTGAAAGTCCTTTCCACGTGCAGTCTTCTCTCTTCCAGGTAGCCACTGGTGATTCCTATCTCTGCCATTCCATTCCTCTGGCTGACTCCAGTCCAATGGACTCTGCTGGCAGTTGGAATACCTCCCAGTATGGGTACTGCCTTGGACACTCCCAGACCTTCCAATGGCCTTTCTTCTCTTCCTTCCAGAGAATTTCCTTCTCTCTCTATCCGCTTGGCTTGGCTTCTGCTTCTCGAGATGATGTTGGTGCTTGAGCTTGAAGCTGTTGCTGTGTCTTTTTCTGTAACTTTTTCTGTAGCTATTATCTGTAGAATAAGCTCTATTCTTATTCTGTTCTAATGTGTGCTCCTCCCTAACACAGCGCAGCTGTGTTGAATCAGGCCCTGCCCTTTGAGATGAGTGCTTAGGGATTACCTCATAGCTCTCTTGATTGCACACACGTTTTCTCACTTCAGCCCCTCTCATGGCTGCTGGAAACCTGGTGCATTCTGGGACTGGTAGTCTTTTATGTGAAAACTCTGTTTTCTTACTTCTACCAAAACTGACAGGTTGCTTGTTCAGAGTCACATCATCTTTTCTATAGCTCCTACCTGAGCTATGATAAGCTTCCTTATCACAACCTTCTTTCAGAGGGGCCGTTTTGCCTCGAGGGGCCAAAGCTTCCAGGGGTTTCGGGGAGCGGGAAGAGGTTTTCGGAGCCTAGTCGTCCGCCGCTGCCCAAAGAAAGGCTCAATGAAGCTGTGGGGGCTCCGGGGGGAAGTGCTGCCAGTAAGAGGTCGGTTGCGGCAGTTCCTTCCCGCCTGGACCCGGGTTACATCCGACCAGTGGGTCTTGGAAGTAGTGAGGGACGGTTATGCCTTAGTTTGCAAGACCAATTCATCCTTCTTTTGTCTGGTCTCTGGGCAAGTCTTAGGCCAAGCGAGTGGCAGTGCAGGAAACCTTATCAAGGCTGTTGGCCTTGAAAGCGGTGGTCCCGGTCCTGAAAGACCAATGCGGTTTAGGTCGATACTCCATCTATTTCTTAGTTCCAAAGAAGGAGGGCGCCCTAAGACCAATTCTGGACCTAAAAAGAGTCAATCAGTGCCTGTGGGTTCCCCATTTCAGGATGGAAACTCTGAAGTCAGTGATAGTGGTGGTTCGGCAGGGAGAATTCTTAACATCTCTTGACCTCGCTGAGGCATATTTGCATATCCCCATCAGGGAGTCTCATCAGCAGTTTCTGCGTTTCGCGGTACCGGGGGTACATTTCCAGTTCCAAGCGCTTCCATTCGGACTGGCAACAGCTCCATGTACTTTCACCAAGGTGATGGTGGTGGTTGTGGTAGCGTTGCGCAAAGAAAGGGATCCTGGTCCATCCTCACCTGGACGATTGGTTGAACAGGGCCAAATCCAAGGACGAGAGTGTGACGGCGACTGCCAGAGTGGTCTCATTTATTTATTTATTACAATTTCTTATATACCGCACTATTTCTCATCAGCGCGGTTTACATACAACAAATGACCATAACACAAACTGTTTGGTTTTACAGAGAACAGGAGCAACAACTTGGATAACATAGGGAGGTATAAACTGGAGCTATTTACATATGTACAATGAGTTGTATGCTAAGATTTAGGATGCTATCTTAACATGGTAAGATAGAGAGGGGGGAGGTACAGTTAAGTTGGGGTCTGGTTAATCTGATAGTAATGGAGAAATAAATAGAATTTGAGAGCCTTTCTGAATTGTGTTAAATCAGTAATTGCACGGATGCCTGGTGGTAATGAGTTCCAGCATTTTGGGGCATAGATACTGAAAGCCCTGTTTGAGGTTGCTAATGTGCATTTTGTTGATGCCTTTGGGATTACCAGCGCGTTTGTAGATGTGGTTCTTCTTGTTCTGTTGGGAGGTATGATCTGAATGAGATCAGTTAGTGAAGAGGAGGTGATGCCATTGATGGCTTTGAATGTGAGTAGCAAGGACTTGAAAACAAGTCTTCCATGTATGGGGAGCCAGTGGAGCTGCAGTAAGATGGGCGTTACGTGGTCGCTTCTTGATGCTCCAACTAAGACTCTGGCGGCGGCATTCATGGCAAGTTGCAATGGATTCAATGTTGACTGAGGGAGACCTTGAAGAATGGCATTGGCAAAGTCGAAATGTGGTAAGATTAGGGATTGGTATACTGTCCGGAAGTCGTCAGGGTTTAATAAGGAGTGAAGGTGTCTGAGTGACCGGATTTTGAAGTATATGGCTCTGACTATGTTGGATATGTGTAGTTTCATGTCCAAACGTTGATCCAGGGTGACCCCTAAGTATCAAATTGTGGATTTAGTTTGGAGCTCGGCTTCTTTAACTTTTATATGTGGTGGTGGGGTGAAACTCTGGTTTCTGGTGATAAAGAGCACCTCAGTTTTTTTGTGTTGGATCCTGAGGTTTTGGGACAGAAGCCATTCGGACACTGAGTTAAAACATTCAATCAGTGGAGAGAGGCTTGGGGTGGGTAATCAATCTGGCAAAGAGCAGGTTGGTCCCTTCTCAGGAACGTGAGTATCTAGGAGCAAGATTCGACACGGTTGCAGGCAAGGTCTTCTTGCCAGCCCAGAGAGCGGAAGGTCTGTGTCGGCTAGTATGAGAGTTTTTGGATCGGAAGGTGCCTTCGGCGTGGCACTACCAGCAGGTGCTGGGAACTATGGCGGCAACACTAGATCTGGTTCCCTGGGCCAGGGCCCATATGCATCCCTTGCAGAGGTCACTTCTGCGGCAATGGTCTCATCGGCGTCAGCCTTTGTCAGTGATGATTCCATGTTCCTTAGCAACCAAGGAGGCTCTTCAATGGTGGCTCTCTCCGGGGGCTCTAGAGAACAGGATGCCCCTCGAACCTCCGCAGTGGGTGCAGGTAACGACAGATGCGAGTTTGGCCGGCTGGGGAGCCCACTGCGAGAGGAGATTTGCCCAGGGCCTCTGGTGTGTTCAGGAATCCCAGTGGCCCATCAACAGGTTAGAGTTGAGGGCAGTGACCCTAGCTCTCAAAGCATTCCGGTTTTGGGTGAGCAGAAGGGCAGTCAAGAGTTCTTTCAGACAACGTGATAGCGGTAGCTTACATCAACAGGCAGGGAGGCACCAGCAGCCTGTTGGAAGAAGAAGCGGAAAGCCTCTTAGTGTGCCGAGGCTCATCTGGCCCTGTCAGCTCAGCACGTGGCCAGAGTGGAAAATGTTACAGCCGACTATCTCAGCCGGTACAAGGTGGATCATGGCTAATGGGTGCTCTGCCAGGAAGTCTTCCATCAGGTGGTACGCAGGTGGGGTCCGCCGGTCATGGATCTGATGGCGTGCTGGGAGACGGCCAAAGCCAGCCGATTCTTCAGCAGACGAAAAGAGAGACTGTCGGAGGGCTTGCTGTATGTATTTCCTCCGTGGGCGCTCATAGGCAGGGTTCTGCAAAGGATAGAGGCACATCAGGGCTTAGTTGTCCTGATAGCTCCGGATTGGCCAAGAAGACCGTGGTATGCTGATCTGATGCATCTGTTGGCGGACAGGCCGTGGCGTCTACCAGTAAGGGAGGATCTCCTCTCTCAGGGTCCGGTGAGAATGCCGCAGGTGGATCGGTTCTCACTTACAGCCTGGCTATTGAGAGGGCAAGGCTGCTCAAGAAGGGATATTCCGGGGCAGTGATTTCAACCTTTGCTGAAGGTGCACAAGCACTCTACCTGCCTAGTGTATGTGAGTTTGGCGAATTCTTGAGAATTGGTGTGAGGGGCGGCAGAAGAGGCCGTTAAAAGCTTCCGTCCTTGAGGTATTGAAATTTTTGCAGGATGGTTTTCAGAAAGGTCTGGCAGCCAGTTCCTTGCGAGTTCAGCTCGCAGCTATTTCCTGTTAGAGGTAAGGTTTTGAGGAAGCTGTTAGGCGAGCATTCTGATGTGGTCCGTTTCCTTAAGGCAGTGAGACGTTTGAGGCCGCAAAGAAGGGTGACCGTCCCGCCTTGGGATCTTAACCTGGTCTTGGATTCACTGGCGGGAGATCCTTATGAGCCGGTGCATCTTGCCTCTTTAAAAGATTTGACTCTCAAGATGGTTTTTCTGGTGGCTATTTGTTCGGCCTGGCAGGTGTCTGAGTTGCAAGCATTGTCCTGTTCCCTGCCCTTTCTTGTTTTCTTCAAAGATAAGGTGGTTTTGAGGACGGTTCCTTCGTTCTTGCCCAAGGTGGTTTCCCCGTTCCATGTGAATCAATCGTTTTTTCTCCCATCCTTTAACGGGTTAGGGCAAGAGGAGAGTGACGCACGTTTACGGAAGTTGAATTTGCATAGGATATTGAGGCGTTACCTGAAGCGTACAAAGGCGTTCCGTAAGTCAGAGGTTGTTTGTGCTTTTTGGGGGGCCGCGCAGAGGAGAAGCGGCGGCTAAAGCTTCAATTTCAAGGTGGATCAGGGAGCCCATTGCTTCTGCTTATCTCCTGAGAGGGCGACAGCTTCCGCTGGGTTTCCGGGCTCATTCCACACGAGCTCAGGCTGCCTCTTGGGTGGAGTATAGTTTGGTTTCATCCTTTGGAGATCTGTAGGGCGGCTACTTGGTCATCCTTGCATACTTTTGCCAAGCACTACAGATTGGATGTTCAGGTGGCAGCAGATGCTGGTTTTGGGAGAGCGGTACTTCGGTCCAGTTTGGCAGGCCCCTCCCATGCTTGAACTGCTCTGTTGCATCCCAGAAGAAAGGGACTAGACTGGAGAGACGCTTAGGAAGAAGTAATTAGACCTTTGTTCCAGAAGGATCTCCAGTCTAGTCCCTGATCCCACCCGGAATGATAAGTTTTCTGGTCCGAAGAAGTTGGATGAATGGTTGGTTTGGCAGACGTTTTCCTTCAGGTTTCAGTGCCGAAGTGGAAGAGGCAGTTATAGGGCACTGATATCACCATTGAAATTGACTTGGCTGGCGGTAGGGCAAGGCCTTGTGTCAGGTAAGTTTCCTCTTCGAAGGAAGGGTGGGGGACGTCCCTTCCTGGGAGGGGGAGGGGAGTTTTTTGGTTAAAGTTTTTATAGTTAGTCATGTTTGCTTAGTTGTCTTTCCATTAGGTCTGCTTTGTTAACAGGATACTGAAGCTGGTGGGTGGTGCCAGTGATTATATATCCTGAGGGATCAAAGAATGACGTACTCAGTCTCCAAGCTGCTAGAAGAGGAGCACAACCCAGAAGAAAGGGACTAGACTGGAGATCTTTCAGGAACACTAATTAGCAGGTAAGGTCTAATTACTTTTCCTTCCGATAGTACCTTTAGGTAGTTGGGTTTTTTGTCAGTTTTCAAATTTCCTTTCTTTTTGTGCATAACCTCTGTAGACCACATTTAAGCCTCAGATACCCTGGTGAGGAGTATTTTCACTATTGGGTCATTTTGGTTTTGCTGCAGCTATTTTTGCAGACAAGATGTTCCAGAAACTTCCCAGCAGGTTTAAAAGGCCCACCAGGTGTGGCAGGATCATGTCTGCCACAGACACACGCGTTACCACGGAAAACCCAATACAATTTGAGACCTTGGAAGGATTTAACAGTGCTCTAATAAAAGGAAATTTATTATTGGAAAATTAGAAAGGTTGGCAAATTTTGAGAGCTTGTAAGTTGGGTTTTAATTATCTATTTTTATTTTTTTCCTTATTGTCCTATGATTTCCATAAAGGAGATGATGAAGCAGTGTTGTGTGCAAATTTTATATTTTAGAGGCAAATCACTTACCAACAATTGTTAATTTCTCGAGCAGAACTGTGGTACATGTTAATGATTTCAGCTTGACAGCTTTGTTGGAGACATCTAAATATATATATATAAGCTGGGAAAAATGTGATTTTGATAAGAGATTTGTAGAATTTCTGGACTATATTTCCCCTGAAGGCTTTGAGATGAACTTCTGGAAGATCTCGGAGTGACAAGAGTGGCCAGACCTGAAAGATATCAAGGAGATCCAGTCGTTTTTGGGATTTGTCACCTTTTTATCAATGTGTTATTTATGGGTTCTCTAGTGACTACTCCACTGATAGAGATCAACAGTGAGCATGTGATAGTCTCAAGACAATGATCACATCTACCCATCTGTTCCTGTTCTGAATTTCTGAATAGCCTAGTGAATTTGCACAAGGTCCATAGTGAATGACAAGATCCAGGGAAGGAAATGGGTTGGAGCTGGTGTCATGGATTCCCATACAAGAGACGAGCTTTATATACCCAAGGGCAAAGCACTCCTGAAAGTGCTTTGCAGCTGCCATGACACCTTTATTAGCAGGTTACCTGCCTGGCATTCATAGGACCAGTGAATTAGTGGGGTGAGACTTCTAGGGCCAAGATATTAAGGAATATGCTACATCTTGTGAAGTCTATGCCGGAAATAAGATTCTGTGGGATGGCCCCCAGGGCTCTTAATGCCACTAGCTTTCCTTTCTAAACCTGGGAATGGGTTTTCATGGACTCCATTACAGATTTACTCATGTTATAAGGTCATGGACTTTCTGCAAGATGGCGCACTTCATTGTTGCTGCTGGTCTCCCATCTGCATGAAATATGTCACAAGTACTTTTCTTTAAACAAGATCACACAGTTCAAGGAGTGGGTGAGTTCTAATATTGAGGTGCCAACACAGCACTAAGGCACAAATAAAGCCTCATTCCAGTACATCCCGCTAAACCAGTCCAGACAAGTGGGTTGTGTCCCCTGTCAGCAGATGTCACTAAGCTTCTGGAATTTTCTCTGTCTCATCACCCTTGGTACATAACCCTGTACTCCTAGGATCAGCTTCAATATTTTCTCTGTCTCAGCAGATGGTGGACTCCTACTTGGTTTGGCTCCAGTGTAGTCCCTGCAGGCACTCCCATTAGCACAGTTGGCTGCCTAGAGAGAAACTTCTCTTTACTTCCAGAGCTGTTCCTGGCCAGGAGGGTCAACTCTGTTTTTCCCACCCAATTGCTGCAGCGACACCATTTTCTTTTAGTTCCTGCTCACTCTAGCGGACACCATTTTCTTTGTTTTTGCTGTTCCTACGTGTGGATTCAAGTCTGGCTCGGCCCATTTTAACTCGGTATGCCTTCCTCCTTTCCTTGCTGCCTCTGCTGCGGCAGGAAGCGCCGTGTATTAGTGGGAGATCTCTGCGCTGCATGTATGGCAGATCAGGGGAAACTTCGGCAGTCACAGCTTCCTCTTTAACAGCTGCTTCTTCAGCACCTACCACAACCTTGTCAGTCCTGCCTGGCACTCCCCAAAGAGGTCATTGGACTAGGAAGAGATGTCTTATGAGCCCCCAATATAAGAAAGCCAAGCCAGCTGCACCTTTACTGGTTCAACGGTTTTCGTTGGGACAGATGTGCATCTACTCTTATCTAGTTCCATTTTGCTGCTTCAGTGGTGTGTTACTTCAGTTGCATCTGGTTTCTGCTCTACATCTGCTCCATGCCTTGCTTCTGCTGCACCTCTGATTCCTCATCCTGCCTCACACCTGCACTTCTCCATCCAGCTCCACTCTACCATGGGCCTAGCCTGTTCACTGTGCCACTGCCCAGGGTAGGCCCTGACAAAAGGATGGAGAACAGTGCAAGAATATCAGGGCATGGGATGAGGGTGAAAGGGGATAGATTCAGGAGTGATATGCAGAAATATTTCTTTATGGCGTCGGAAGGGAGCAAGTAGGTGAGCTCCTCCCTGCTCCCCACCGCGAGGCCTATCAGGCCGAGGAGACCAACGTTTAAATCTTCAGCGTCTCCAGGCGCGTGCCTGAGGGCCTCGCCAGAGGGCCCTTTGGCGCGAGCTCCGGTGCTCCATAGCTGCTGGGATTGAGCAGGCTTGATCGCTCCTCCATACATCGCCTCCAGACCAAACCATCTCACAAGCTCCACCCTGGTACCTTCAAGTAACTCTTTTGTCTTGCTTCCCACTACCCGCCTGGAACTTGCTACCCATTGTCGGCATTGAACTACTGCCCACTACCTGCATAGCACCACTACCCTCTGCTTGCTTAGCGTCGCTCCCATTGCCTGCACCGTGCTGCTAGGCATAGAACTGCTACCCATTGCTGCATAGAGCCATTATCCATTGCTTATTTTATTGTTTGCATTCTGTTGCCACCCATTGTTTGCATACTGTTGCCACCCATTGCTACCCACTGTCGCACTGAACTGTTATCCATTGCTTATCCATTGTTGCATAGTACTGCCATCCATTGACTGCATTACTGTTGCCACCCATTGTTGCATAGTACCGTCACCCATTGTTGTTTAGAACTGTTATCCACTTCTTATCCATTCCATTAGCCTCCTCTCACCACTTCCCCTCTGAATAGCTGTTATTTATCGCCCACCGCACAAATCCAAATCAACCTTCCTCACCAACTTTGACTCCTGGCTTTCCGCCTTTATGGATCCCTCCTCCCCCACTCTTATTCTTGGCAATTTCAACATTCACATTGACAACCCCTCCGACCCCCATGCCTCAAAGTTCCTCACTCTTACCTCCTCGTTCAACCTCCAACTTTGCTCCACTACCCCCACACATCTACACGGCCACTGCCTTGACCTAATACTATTCTCCAACTCCTCTCCTTCAAACTTCCGCAAATCAATCCTTCCCTCATCTGACCATCACCTCTTAACATTTACTCTTCAACTTCCGCTGTCCCAACCTCGTCCTGTCTCCTCCGACCTATTTAGAAACCTTCATAATATTGATCCCCTGACTCTCTCCTCCACCATCTCTCCATCTCTCTCTGCCATTTTATCCTCTAAGTCTGTCAACAAGGCATTATCTTCATACAATGCTACACTATCCTCAGCCCTTGACACTCTTGCCCCTCCCACCCCACGTCCTGTCAAACGATCTATTCCCCAACCCTGGCTTTAACCCACAATCCATTACCTACGCATCTGCACCCGTTCTGCCGAAGGAGCTTGGTCCAAATCCCGCTCCCCGGAAGACCTTCTACACTTCAAATTCATGCTTGGCTCCTTCCAGTCAGCCTTAGCACTTGCCATACAAGATTATTACATCCATCTGACCAACTCCCTTGCCTCTGATTCTCGCCGTCTCTTTAATACCCTCAATTCTCTCCTCAGGGTCCCCCCGCCCCCGATCCCGCCCTTCCTTTCTGACCAAAGCCTAGCCGACTATTTCCATGACAAAATCCACAAGATTACCCTCCAATTCCCTACCCCCCATCTACCTTCCCGATTCTCCCCTGCCCCCCATCCATACTCCCTCTGCCACCCT
Organism: Ichthyophis bannanicus; assembly: GCA_033557465.1. Taxonomy (NCBI): domain Eukaryota; kingdom Metazoa; phylum Chordata; class Amphibia; order Gymnophiona; family Ichthyophiidae; genus Ichthyophis; species Ichthyophis bannanicus. The sequence continues at coordinate 81,239,098 of CM066048.1, forward strand.
CTCCTCCTTCCCTCTGATCTCTGAGGAAGAAACTGCACTCCTGTCCTCCTCCAAACCCACCACCTGTTCATCAGACCCTATCCCCACCCATCTCCTACATTCCATCCCCCTCACCATTGCCCCCTCCATCACTCATATCCTCAACCTCTCACTCTCCTCTGCAACTGTCCCCATTGACTTCAAACATGCTGTTGTCACACCCCTCCTCAAGAAACCCTCACTTGATCCCTCATGCCCTTCTAACTATCGACCCATCTCCCTCCTTCCCTTCATATCCAAACTATTAGAACGAGCAGTCCACCATCGCTGTCTCAACTTCCTCGCCTCCCAGGCCCTCCTCGACTCACTTCAATCCGACTTCCATCCCCTACACGCCACTGAAACAGCACTCACAAAAGTTACAAACGACCTGTTCCTGGCTAAATCCAAGGGCCTCTATTCTATTCTCATCCTCCTTGAGCTTTCTGCTGCCTTTGACACTGTTGACCACGACCTTCTCCTCATCACCCTCTCCTCGCTTGGCTTCAAGGACTCCGTACTATCCTGGTTCTCCTCCTACCTCTCCCATCGCTCATGCAGCGTTTGCTCTGGTGGCTCCTCCTCCTCCCCTACCCACCTCCATGTAGGTGTACCCCAGGGATCTGTCTTGGGCTCCCTCCTCTTCTCTCTCTATACCCAAGGCCTTGGTGCACTTATCTACTCCCATGGCTTTCAGTACCATCTCTATGCCAATGACTCACAAATCTACCTCTCTACACCTAATATTTCTCCGGCAACCCAGTCCAAGATCTCTGCCTGTCTTTTGGACATTGCTGCCTGGATGTCTCATCGACGACTGAAATTGAACATGGCCAAGACTGAACTCCTTGTCTTTCCACCTAACTCCTCCCCCCCCCCCACTTCCCCCTCTCTCAATCCATGTGGATGGATCTACTATCCTTCCTGTTCCCTCGGCCCGCAATCTAGGGGTTATCTTTGACACCTCTCTCTTTCTCCGCTCATATCCAGCTTGTAGCTAAGACCTGCCGCTTCTTTCTCTAGAACATTAGCAAAATCTGCCCCTTCCTCTCTGAAAACATTACCAAAACACTTATCCACTCCTTTAATCTCCTCTCGCCTCGACTACTGCAATCTACTCCTCGCTGGTCTTCCCGTGAGCCACCTCCTTCCCCTTCAATCTATACAAAATCACTCTGCTCGACAAATCTTCCGCCAGCCTTGCCATGCCCATATTATTCCTCTTCTCAAGTCGCTTCCCTGGCTCCCTGTCCAGTCCCGCATCCAATTCAAGCTTCTGCTGACCTATAAATGCATTCACTCTATGGCCCCTCATTACCTCTTATCTCATCTCTCCCTACGTCCCCTCTCAAAATTTGAGCTCCGCTAACAAATTACTTCTATCAATGCCCTTCCCCCACACCGCAAACTCCCAACTGTGCTCCTTACGCCTGGAACACCCTACCTCCGTCTGTGCGCCAGGCACCCTCCCTGGCTCTCTTCAAGTCCAGGTTGAAGACCCACCTCTTCACCGTTGCATTCAGATCCTGACTCCTTCCTCATCTCACCCTAACCCCCTTCAACGTTTATGACCAAACTGTACCACACCATACCTTGTGTAGAACTGACTAATGCTCTGTACTGTTTTTAACTACTGTACTGTTCTAACTAGATTGTAAGCTCCAATGAGCATGACTGACGGGCAGGGACTGTCTCTTGTATGTTGGCTACCTCTTGTAGGTTAGCTGTACAGCGCTGTGTGCGTGGTGCTTTAGAAGTGCCAAGTAGTAGTAGTACGGAAAGAATGGTGGATCCATGGAAGTGTCTCCCAGTGGAGGTGGTAGAGATGAGGACTGTATCTGAATTCAGAGAAGCATGGGACAAACACAGAGGATCTCATAAGGAAAAAAGGGGACTGTTGTAGTTGGCCTATCTAGTCTGTCCTTACATATCAACATGTGGTCTTTTTCTGTAGTCATTTTTCTATGTTTCTATACTATTCTATACGTCCCTGGCAATGTTCCCTCTAATTTTCTGTAGGCTGTGTGCGCATAAAATATCAGCTGTGTGCAGCTTTTGAAGGAAGGTTAAATTTCTGTGCGCCACATAACGACACTCCGAGTTATATACTTTAAAATTTGACTACACGTCAGAATACAGTATGTACACCACATTGATTTTAATCAAATTAAATGAAAATAGACGATTACTAAATGAAGCAGGAAATTTCTAGTAATTACACTCATAACTTTTACATTTTAAGACGTCTGTGTTTTCTATCAGTATGCGAACCATAATTTTTGTGCGCTCTGTTGTAAAGTATGTGCGCTCGTTCGGCAAGGTGTGTGTGCGCGCGCACAGCTTAGAGGGAACAGTGGTCCCTGGTGCATCTGCACCTTCAATATTGTGTGAATTTCTGGTCGCCCCATCTCAAAAAGGATATAGTGCAATTAGAAAAGCTTCAGAGAAGGTCAACAAATGAGAGAGAGGCTAATTTATCCCCTATCTTATCTTATAAAGAGATAATAAACTAGATGATAGGGGAAAGCCGACAGTCGCACAAGAGCGCATGGTTCGGAAGCATGTATCCTTGAAGGATACTACCAAAAGCAGACAGGTTCCAAAAAAGAGTAAAGTAGCCCAAATGCCCTTGAGTATGGAGCAGACAGAGCTTAAAGATCCCAAATTACTCATGCCTACCAATAGCCAAATTTAATATGAATTAAATACAGTCTCTAAAATGCTTGTATGCAAATTCTAAATGAGAGGTTAGATATGTTTGGAATCTCAGAGACATGGTGGAAGGAGGACAACCAGTGGGACACTGATAGCTGGGTACAAACTATATTGTAATGATAGAGCTGATCAAATTGATGGAGGGGTTGCACTCTTTTAGAGAGGGCATTGAGTCACACAAAGTATGAAAGTTTTTCAGGAAACAAAATTTGCCGTAGAATCTCTATGGATTGAACTTCCAGGTAAAAAGGGGAAGGCAGTGGGGGTGTACTATCGACCACCTGGCCAGAAAGAACAAATGGATGATGAAATGCTCAAAGAAATCAAGGAAGCTAACAAAAGTTACAGCACAGTAATAATAATGGGTGATTTCAATTACCCCGGTATCAACTGAGTCAGTGTCATGGCAGGACATGCTAGGGAGATAAAGTTCCTAGATGAAATAAAAACTGCTTCTTGGAGCCAGAGGGGAAGCCATATTGGACCTAGTCCTTAGTGGAACACCAGATCTGGTGCAAGAGATAAGGCTGTTGGGGCCACTTGGCAATAGTGACCATAGCATGATCGCATTTGATTTAATTAGTGGAGGAGGGATCTTAAGGAAATCCACAGTACTACCTTTTAACTTTCGAAAGGGAGACTATGATAAAATGAGGAAAATAGTTAAGAAAAAAATAAAAAGAGCAATTGCAAAGGTTAATGACTTGCATCAAGCTTGGGTGGTGTTGAAAAATACTATCTTAGAAGCCCAGACCAGCTATATTCCACGCTTTAAGAAAAGTGTAAGGAAGTCCAAAAAACTGCCCGCATGGTTTAAAGGTGAGGTCAGAGAGGCTGTTGCCAAAAAAGCATCTGTCAGGAAATGGAAAAAAGAGCCAAACGATGAAACCTGGAAACAGCACAAGCACTGGCAAGTTAAATGCAAGGCATTGATAAGGCAGGCAAAGGGAGAATTTGAGAAGAAACTTGCTGCGGAAGCAAAAACGCGTAATAAAAACGTTTTCAAGTACATTCGTAGCAAAAAACCTGAGAGAGTCAGTTGGTCTATTAGATGATAGAGGGGTTAAAGGGGCACTAAAGAGGCGACAAGGCGATAGCGGAGAGACTGAATGAGTTCTTTGCTTCGGTCTTTACTGAGGAAGATGTAGGGATGTTACCCATGACTGAAGTGGTATTTAAAGGTGCGGAAGAATTGAAGGAAATATCGATACATCGGGAAGATGTATTACAACTATTTGATAAACTGAAGAGTAGCAAATCACCTGGACTGGATGATATACATCCAAGGGCGTTGAAAGAACTGAAACATGAGATTGCAGACCTGCTATTAGTAATCTGTGAACTATCTTTAAAATCATCTGTAATACCTGAAGATTGGAGGATGGCGAACGTAACAATTTTTAAAAAGGGTTCCAGGGGTAATCCAGGAAACTACAGACCAGTGAGCCTGATGTCAGTACCGGGAAAAATGGTAGAAACCATCATAAAGAACAAAATTGCTGAACATGTAAATAGTCATGGCTTAATGGGAGACTGCCAACATGGCTTTAGACAAGGAAGATCTTGTCTTACTAATTTATGTTTTTCTGAAGGTGTGAATAAACTGGTGGACAAAGGTGAATCGGTTGATATAGTATATCTGGACTTTCAGAAAGCCTTTGACAGAGTCCCTCATCAGAGACTTTTGGCAAAACTAAAGAGTCATGGGATAGGAGGCAGTGTACTATTGTGGATCAGGAACTGGTTAAAAGATAGAAAGCAGAGGGTAGGGCTAAATTGCCAATTTTCTCAGTGGAGAAAGGTGAATAGTGGTGTACCCCAGGGATCTGTGCTGGATCTGCTGCTTTTTGACATATTCATAAATTACCTGGAAAAGGGAATAACGAGTGAGGTTATCAAATTTGCAGATGACACAAAACTATTTAAAGTTGTTGAAAACCCAAGAGGATTGTGGGAAAATTGCAAGAGGATCTTGATAAATTGGAAGACTGGGCATCAAAATGGCAGATGACATTTAATGTGGACAAGTGCAAAATTATGCACCTAGGGAAGAACAACCAAAACTATGGTTATTCGATGCAAGGTTCCACTTTAGGAACCACTACCCAGGAAAAAAGATTTAGGTGTCATTGTGGATAACATGTTAAATCCCTCGGCCCAGTGTGCAGCGGCGGCCAAGAGAGCAAATAGAATGCTAGGTATCATAAGGAAAGGAATGGAAAATAAAATGCCTCTGTATCGTTCCTTGGTGTGACCACACCTTGAATATTGTGTGCAATTCTGGTCGCCGTATCTTAAAAAAGGATATAGCGTTATTAGAAAAGGTTCAGAGAAGAGCCACCAAAATGGTAAAGGGGATGGAAGGATACCCCTATGAAGAAAGGCTAAAAAGGTTAGGGCTTTTTAACCTGGAAAAGAGATGGCTGAGGGGAGATATGATAGAGGTCTATAAATTAATGGAGTGGAACGGGTAAACTTAGATCGATTGTTTACGTTATTAGAATATAGAAAGACTAGGGGACATGCAATGAAGCTACAGGGTAAACTATTTAAGACTATTAAAAGAAAATATTTTTTCACTCAACGTGTAATCAAACTCTGGAATTTGTTACCGTAGGATGTAGTAAAGGCTGTTAGTGTAGCTGGGTTTAAAAAAGGTTTGGACAAGTTCCTGGAGCCCATTATACTACTAAGGTCCATTAATCATTATTAAAAAGGGACCCAGGATATCAATGCTTGACCCAGTACAAGCATTGTGGAACCTGTGTTTTTTGGGAAACTGCTAGGTACGTGTGACCTAGATTGGCCACTGTTGGAAACAGGATACTGGGCTTGATGGACCTTGGTCTGATCCAGTATGGCATATCTTATGTTCTTATGAGAGGTTAAGCAAGTTAGGGCTTTTCAGCTTGGAGAAAAAAAATGACTGAGAGGGGTTGTGATTAGAAGTTTACAAAATTATGAATGGAGTGGAACAATTTAATTAGGGAATGGTGGTTTTACCTGCCAGATAACACAAAAACAAGAGGATTTTCCAAAAAACTAATGACCAGCAAATTGAACACCAGGTCACAGAACATTTTTTTTTAAGTTGTGGAATCTATTGCTGGAGGATTGAACGAGTTTCTGGAGGAAATCATTAAAAGAAATATATATGATTAGCTAGATAGACTTGGGAGAGCCATTGTTTATTCCTGTGAATGAATTATTATGGGAGCTAGAACTACTTTGTGGGATCTGCTGTATCAGGGCTGGCCCATCTGCTAGGCGGCCGCCTAGGGTGGCAGACTTTTACGGGCAGCAGGCCATGTGCTTACATGACCTCACACAGCCCCCCCAGGTGTCCAGCCATGCTGTCTTCCTCCATACTGAACCGCAATGTTGTGGCGCCCCCCTCCCCCCCAGCTGCCTCCGATTCCGGCAGTGGGCGGCTAGACTCAGCAGCAGCAGCCCACAGCTGAAGCACATGGCCTGCTGCTATGGGTGAGCTGCCAGCCACCAGAATCAGTGGCAGGACCGGGGCTTCTGCCTAGGCCAGCAGAAACCCTGGGGCCGGCCCTGTGCTGGATACTTGTAACCTGGACTGGCCACTGTCAGAAACATCATACTGGGCTCGATGGATCTTGGTTTGACTCGGCATGGCTTTTCTTATGTTAATGTGTTTTGTTTTGTTTTTTTTCCCTGATCCTACCTCATTCTTTGAGTTCCTGGACAGTCCCCTTGCTTGATATGATGTTTCATGTTGTGGTTTTTTTATTTTTGTTGCTGATGATCTCTGCTCTTCCTACAGGGATGTTATTGAGTGCAAGATGGAGTTCTTGGGGCTGGTTATGATGCAGAACAGACTGAAGAACGAAACTGTCCCAGTCCTAAAAGAGCTGCGTCAGGCCTGTATCCGCACACTGATGGTCACAGGTGGGTTCGTCTGGCTTATGATTAAGGACACACACTCACTCACTCACTCACTCTCACACTCACACACACACTCACTCTCACACACACACTCACTCTCACACACACACTCACTCACTCTCACTCACTCACTCACTCACTCACTCACTCACTCTCACACACACACTCACTCACTCTCACACACACACTCACTCTCACACACACACACTCTCTCTCACTCTCACACACACACACTCTCTCTCACTCTCACACACACACACACACACACACACACACAATAGGAGGCTATCGTCTGCCAAACTGTGGAGCTGAGAGGTTCCATTGAATGGCATAGATTCCGGAACCTAGCTTAGGCACCTATTGCTGAATCTTAGTCCCAAGCACCTAACAACCCACTATGTAGGCTCCTAGTAACATTGGGATTCGAAATCTAGAAATGTGGCCTTAGCCAGTTTGCAGAGCAGCCCGTTTTAGGCTCCTAGCTTCCCTAACTTCTTTGTAAAACAGCCTCTAACTGTGCAGGTCCTGTGTAATGCCTCCTCTCTCTCTCTCTCACACACAGGTGATAACATGCTGACTGCTGTGGCCGTAGCTCGGGAGTGTGGTATGATTCCCCCGCAGGGTAAAGTAATTATTACAGAGGCTCTCCTTCCCAAGGACGGGCAACCTGCCACCATCCACTGGCAGTATGCTGATGAACTGCCCAACTCCCATGTCATCCCTATGCACAACAAGGAGGTAAGTCTGTGAGGGAGGAAGTGGAGGTATTTAGCGCTCTGCATGTCAGGATAGTATAGTGGCTGCTGTATTCTGACCCCCGACCCTACAGTCAGTTTACCAGCTCAGAGAGGCAAGGGTTAATACCGAGGAAGCGGATCTCGCCATCTTATTCTATCCTCCTCTGGTCTACAGACAGTGAAGGTGCTGCTGGAGAAAGATGAGGCCCCCCTGGTCCGAGAGAATGTTCCTGAAACTATTTACCACTTTGCCATGAGTGGTAAATCCTTCTCGGTCATCTCTGAGCACTTCCCGGAGCTCCTGCCAAAGGTCAGTGCTTGCAGGTTCTGAGACTGAAGGCCTGGGACCCATTTCCATATAAAGGAGGGTCATTGAGTCAGATAGAAAAGAGTTGGGCAAGAGAGACTGCAGTGGATGGATAAGAAATGGCTGGGAAAATGTGAAGAGAGGTCTCGCAGGGAGTAGGTAACATTCTTTATAGAAGTTTGAGTACTAAGCTACTATTGTATGCAACATCTTCTGGAGTACCAAAAGATACATAGAAACTTAGGCCATGTGGTCTTTTTATGCCATAATGTTTCTATCTAGTCTGTCCTTCCATATCAACCACTACAACAATCCCCTTTTTTCCTTTAGAGATCCTCTGTGTTTGTCCCATGCTGCTTTGAATTCAGATACTGTCCTCATCTCTACCACCTCCACTGGGAGACTATTCAATGCATCCACCACTCTTTCCGTAAAGAAATATTCCCGCATATTACTCCTGAATGTATTGCCTTTCACCCTCATCCCATGTCCCCTTGTAGCAGAGCTTGCTTGCAATCGAGAGGCTCTCCTCCTGTGCATTTATGCCACAGAGATATTTAAAAGTCTCAATCATATCACCTTTATCCCGACTTTCCTCTAAGGTATACTTATTAAGCTCCTTAAGTCTGTCCTCATATGCTTTATAACGAAGACCACTAACATTTTAGTAGCAACCCTCTGCACCAACTCCAATCTGTTTGTGTTTGAAGGTGTGGTCTCCAATCAAAGACCAGTACAAAGATACTGAAATAGTTGCCTAAGATGACTAAAAAAGGGTACTTTTTAAATCCATAATTCAAGGAAGATTGGCACATCCTGATTTGTACATGCTTTTCAAGTATACCATTTGAGGGCAGTGCAAGATTTGGGTAAATTGTTTGATATGTTACCTGCTCAGAGAGGCGAGAATTAGGAGTGGCCTATTGGTTGGGGCAAGGTACCACAGGCCAGGAGGTCGGTGGTTCATATCCCACTAGAGGACAGCAACCTTGGGCCGGAAGGACTGGGGTTTCTAGTCCCACAGGTGCTCCTTGTGGTCTTGGGCAAGCCACTTAACTCTCCATAGCCCATGTTCCCTGTAAAATAGTTATCTCCAAGTTATAATGCCCTGTTCAATGTAATTTCAGTTTGTTCAATGTAAACCGCACTGATGCAGAATAGTGCAGTATATAAGAGAATGTAAATAAATAAATATAAATAAATAAATAACTGAATTCAAAAAAGCATGGGACCAACACAGAGGATCTCTAAAGGTAAAAAGTGGACTGTTGTAGTTGTTGATATGGAAGGACAGACTAGATAGGCCATGTGGTCTTTTTTTCTGGTTGCGTGCCCGAAGGGGCGTGACCAAAGGGGCAGGCCACGCCCCTTTGGAGCCTGAGGAGACATCTGCACGTTCTCATGGGTAGAAGGAGGAAAAAGGTATTTCCAGTTCTTTCTGCTAAGTCTGTTAAGACTGTTGGACCAATGGATCGTCATCTTGTGGGAACTGGACCTGAATCTTTGGAGATAACTTTCAGGGGAGTCCGTGAATACGGTGTCTGATTTATCCTCTAATACGTTGGATGTTGCCCTGCCCAGAAAGGAAGTGTTTATTGAGGATTCCCTCTCAAGGGAGGAAGTCCCTGGTGAGGGTCCCCAGTTTTTTCAAGAACCCTCCCTGTCACAGTCGTCGGGGGAGCAGAAAGCTAAGTTACCGTCTCCGGTGGTGTTTTCCTCTGAGCTTGTAGATGTAAATGTCCCCGCTGAGGTTTCTTTGCGTGATGTTTGGACTTTGGTATGGAGGGTTCGCTCCGTGCTTCCCCTTCTCAAGTTGCGCAGTTTTCCATGGAGGTGGTACATAAGCTTTCTGAACATGAAGCATTACATGTTAAGAATAATAAATCTCTTAATAAGTTGGAGGGGAAGTTTTCGGTATTAGAGGCTGCGGTTTTCCTCTTCTATTAAGGATAGTGCTGTTATACACCACCAGTTAGAGTCTTTGGAGAATGCTAATCATTCTAGGAATTTGCGTTTCTTAAATTTTCCTTGTACTCCCTATTTAGCTCCTTTGATATTGTTGCAAAAATATTTTAAGGAGGTTTTATTAATTGAAGACGTTGAGTCTAAGTTTTCCTCAATTTACTATGTTCCATTGATTTCCTCTGGTGCAACCTCCTCTCCGGAATTTGAGAGGAAAGGAAACCCCAATTTAGCTGAGTCATTAGATGTTTCTCAATTTCTGGAGTCTTCTATGGATATGATTCCTCATCGTGTTACCTTAATTGTTTCCTTTTTATCGCTTCAGGATAAGAATTTGATATTACAATTGTATTTTTTGAAAAAAGATCAACTGTTTTGTGGTATTCCTATTCAAATTTTTCCTGATGTATCCAGAAGTACTCAGAATCTCGTAGGAAAGCTTTTTTGGCCTTGAAAAATCGGACTCTAGCAATTGGGGCTTCCTTTTTTCTAAAGTATCCTTGTAAATGTATTTTGGTATTAGAAGGTGTTAAATATGTTTTTCTCCACGTTGGGCAAGTTAGAGGCTCTCTTGATTAGTAAAGAAAGTATTTGAATTGTTTTCTTTTTCCTTTCCATGTATAATTTGGGCTAGATTATGAAATGGATCCTGTTTCTTGTGTTTATTTCTTTTGATGTTAATTCAGGTAACTCTCCTCTTGATGTGGACTTTATTGTATTCTTACTTTATTTATTAATAAAGATTGTTGGAAACATAAAAAAAAAATGTTTCTATGTTTCTAACAAGCAGGGTGGAACAGGCTCGTGCTCCCTCTGCATGGAAGCACTAGCAATATGATCCCTAGTGCTCGCCAACGGCTGCCAAATACGGATCTCCTATCACAGGAGAGCAGAACACCCTGGCTGACAGGTTGAGCAGACAGCTAGAACCGCACGAGTGGACACTACTTCCGGAGGTCACAGACTCCATCTTCCAGGAGTCGGGGACACCACAGTTCGATCTCTTTGCCCCGGAGCAGAATGCGAAATGCCCTCTATTCTTTTCCAAGCACCCATCGGCCAGGAGTCTAGCAGCGGATGCATTTGATGTGCGCTGGGGTGAGTGGTCTCTGGCGTATGCTTTTCCCCCAACTCCCTCTGATTTCCGCAACTCTATAGCGGGTCATCAAGGACAAAGCACACGTTATCCTGCTGACTCCACACTGGCCACACCAGATGTGCTCCGCCCTACTGTTAAGCCTTGCCCAGAAACCGCCAATACGGCTACCTCTGAAGCCGGACCTTCTCACCCAGAACAATGGGAGGACACAACACCCCAACCTTCAAGCCTTCGCACTCACAGCTTGGAAATTGAGAGGCTGAACCTCTTGTCGCTCGACCTACCTATGTAGGTGCAGGACGTGGTCATGGTGGCCAGAAGGCCATCCACACATAAATCGCTTCCATTTGAGGCTGTAGGATTTAGCATCTGGTGCGCCACCTGTGGACTGAACCTGAGCACGTGCCCGGTCGCAAAGATACTTCAGTACCTCACTTCCCTATTCGAACTTGGGCTAAAGACCCAGTCCATCAGGGTCCATCTCTCAGCAATTGCTGAGCTTCACGAACGTAATGACGGGACCTCAAGCAACTCCTTAGCGACGCTGCCTATCGTTGCACGGTTCATGAAGGGCCTAGCAAACCTCAGGCCCCCTGTCTGTCCACCAGTGCCACCCTGGGACCTCAACATTGTCCTGCAGCAGCTCACTCAGGAACCCTTCGAGCCACTACAATTGGCAGCCCTAAAATACACATCTTGGAAAACCCTCTTCCTGGTGGCAGTCACATCGGCCAGGAGCTGCAAGCCCTCATGGCTCACCCACCATACATGCAGCTCTTCCAAGACCATGCCTCCCTGTGCACCAACCCTAAGTTCGTCCCAAAGATGGCATCAACTTTACACATCAACCAATCCATAGAGCTGCCCACGTTCTTTCCAGAACCCCATGCCTCTGCGGAAGAGCAGAGGCTACACACCCTAGACTGCGTCAGGGCCCTGCACACATACATTAGCATGGCAGAAACCTTTCGGCAAGGGGTACAACTCCTTTGTATCCTTTTGACCCCCCAACAGACCTGGCAAACCTGTCGCAAAGAGGGCACTCTTGCAATGGGTGTCGGACTGTGTCACCTACTGCCACAACAGAGCGGGCACGTGAACTGCTTCCAAGGTGGAGTTGCATCAGTTCAGAGCACTAGACATCTTCATTGCCAGCCTACGCTCAGTCCCAGTGAGTGACATCTGCAAAGCTGCCACATGGTCCTCCAATGCTCACATTCCAGAGGCACTACTGCCTGGACCTCAAGGCGCAAGCTGACTGTGCCCTTGACAGGGCCATCCTCTCCACTGCGACTGAGGGAGCCCAGAATGATTGGCCTCAGGGCTCACATGGCGGCTGACAAACATTGGAGGCAACTGAATGACTCGGTTCCTCCACTGTTAAGACTGTTACGCCTCCCAGATTGTCATATCACTACTGAGATCTGATATCTGTATGTAGCGCTATCACTGCCTGTGGGCAGTCAGTCACCTGCATAAGTTATGCTGCAATACACTACCTCTTATTCTGTTATATGATTTTGCAACCTGTGCAAACACACAATATAATGCAATATTCTAGTTTTGACTTTGGCATTGCACTACGTTCACTTAGGTTGCTATCACGCATTATATGTTTGCACATGCTGTACTATGTCTTGTTCTCGACGTTGCACTATGTTCACTATGTTAAAGTTCTACTGCCATGCTCGTTTGCACTAAGGCCTACTTCGGGCCACCATAGCTGCAATAAAGTTACTGTCAACGATGACGGTACACTAATCTTCAGCAAATGTCCATGCCTCCCTCGTCCAGCACAGCATGCACACAGTGAAGTTAGGAAGGCACCAGGTGTGACTGACACATCCCACTTGTCCATGGAGAAAACGAGGTTACTTACCTGTAACGGAGGTTCTCTATGGACAGTAGGATAAGTCAGCCACACAATCCCACCCACCTCCCCTGTATGAGGTTGGCTGGACCAGCACACAGCCTAGCCAGGAAAGGTGAAGCTGGGGACACACTGGCCGGGCTAGGGGCAGGCCGGCGAGGTGGGCTACCTGCACATGTTCAGAAAGGTTCACCTTTCTGAGCTCTGGAGAGTACTTCATTCTATGGCGCCGCCAGGAGAACATCATAGGGAGGGGAGTAAAGCACTTTTGTGAGGTGGAGCAATATTGGTCTGGGGACGTGCCTTTACACTGCCTCTCATGGGTGTGGGGACTCCCTTGCCGGGGAGGTGGTGGGAAAACCCCTTCCTTGGGCACTGTGGGACTGGAAACGGATAGCCCCCTCTGCTCAGTTCTTGGTGATGGCTCCTCTTTTGGCAATTTCTGGGCTTGCACCTGGTTGGAAAGGAGTCTTTCATCATTGGGGAAGGTTGGACTTGGATATTTTCGCTAAATTTATAGATAAGGGGGACTTGCTCACATTTTGGGCTCCAGGAGAAATACCACCTGCCAGGTAAAGACTTCTTTGCACACCTTCAAGTGTCTTATTACTTACAACAAGGGCCCATTTGAATTACCTATGAAGAGGGGTACAATGCCTTGGAGGCCCTGTGGCAAGGGTACTGGTAGAGTCGGGGTTTGATTTGGCTGCTTTACTGAGTGTTACAGGGGGTCCCTCCACAGAAATTTCTCTTCCAACTGGCTTGGAAATGGTATCTGGGGAGGGAGGTGGAGAGAATGGATGAGTGTGTGTGAAGGCATAACTCGCCAAGCTATCTCCATATCTGTTAAACTTCCTATAAACTTTTATATCATTAGTACTACACCCCCAAATGCCTACAAAAGATGTATCCCTTAGCCTCTGGCCATTGTTGGCGGAATTCTGTCAGGTGGGCACCTTTATTCATATTTGGTGGCCCTGCCCGGAGATGGCCTGCTACTGAGGCCTGATCAGAGACCAGTTATCTTCCAGTTGGACATTGGCTTGGACATGGGCCTTTGCCTGCTGGGAATCTGGCCAGAGGCGCTGCCATTTGCAATAGACACAGCCTATTCACGTCTGCCTACAAGTGGCTCATGGAAAGATTGCTTGGGCCTGGAAACAGCCTGTGGTGCTGACAATGGAGGCGTGCATACGCACCTTCATCATATTGTCTTGATGGAATGCCTTACTGCTCTGCATCGACAGCAAGGTGAACACTTTGCTACTGACTAGCAATCTCTACTGGACTATTTGGTGAGTTGAGATGCCTTTTCCTGGGGAAGGGGAGGGGGAGGAGCATTTTCCCTTTGTCTTGTTGCTGGTGTTTCTGCTGTTTGTACTGATCTTTACCAAAGGTTTAATAAAAAATTAAATAAAAAAAAATCATAGGAATTTCCATTCCATTAAGCTGCTTAATTCTGAACTGGATCACTTTCCAGTAGGATTGTATCCAGGGACAATGCCAATACTTCTGTATCTCTACCCTGCCCCAACATTTGTCCAACACCCCAGAAAGGCAATGGGAAAGCTTACCAGATGTTAAGTACCTCCTCTACATCATTTTGTAGTAGTTTTATTTTTTATTTTATATATATATATATATAATTTAGTCAGTCATTTAGTCATTCAGTCATTCAAAAACCACAGCTGAAGACTTATTTTAAATCCTTTTTCATGGGGCGCTCGTGAGCCTGCGGGAAGATGGCAGCTATTTAGTGCAGCTCCGATCCCGAGTCTCCCTGCTGAAGTGTTAGCAGAGGAAAAAATGAAAGACTTTCCCTTGTTTTTATGAAAAGAGCTCCTGTGGCTATCACAGATCACTCTGAACCATTAGTGTTGAAGATCGGCGGTCCCATGACTGAAAAATACGAAGAGGAGTAAAGCACTGCTAACGATGCTTTCCCCCAATGCGGCTCAGGCGGATCAGTAAGAGGATCGTATAATTCTAGTGCCCATTGAAGAGTTTTAAAAGATTGATGTACTCCGGTGCGCCCTTCCGACCCCGATTCAGGTACAGCCGATTAAAATCGGTGTGGGTTGTTTGGTTTTTTTTTTAAGTGAATTGGAGGGATTGGAGAGACCGGACAAATGGCGAAAATTACCTGCATGACCAGAAGTGCTGCCTTGAACCAATCACATCCATGGGAGGTTAGATTGCTGAAGGGTGAAACGAGGGGTTGCTGCTGCTGCTACTGCTTCTGCCCTGCGGTTCTGCTGCCTGTTTGGGATTTTTGGTCTCTGGGTTGCTGCGGCCATTGCCATGAGGAAGTGGAATGCATGAGCAGTCCTGCGTTCCACCCAGCTTGAGCGGGAAGATGACATATCCGGTGGCGGCCTGAGACATCCGGTTGGTAATTTTGAAGAAAGTCTCTCATTTGAACCCCTCTTGACAGCTGACTCTTTGTAATTGCAGTGCCTGATGGATTTTTCCGATGCCTGATTGAAGATCTGTATGCTGCCGGCTGACTATATATATGTGACTGCTCCGGCTGCCTTATTTTAAACGGCTTGGTAGAACTGATACCAATATTAACCTAGAGCGCCATCTAGTGGTCAGCAGTGAGTCTTTTCTTATCAGACTTTGATCTAATTTGGCTTGGAGGTGGAGAGATGTGCTGAGCGAGCCTGGATGTGAACTGAGCTGACTGTGGCTCTCTTTATCCTGCGGGCCTTGTAAATGCTCCAACTAGGCTAAAAGCAGGTAGAAATGATCTTGGAAAATAATGTAATCAAGACAGCAGGCTGGAAGTTTTAAAATCAGTGTGCAATTAAGGCAGCCCGTAGGGAGCAAGAGATGTTCAGCAGCCCCAGCCCTAGCAAAGATGAATGACGGACCTCCATCACCAGGTCAGCCAGTGATGTCCACTGAATAGGTGACTAACGTGGTGGTGAATGCTTTGAATGGAAAGCTTGATGGTATCACTGGGCATCTGGATGGGATAAGTAAACAACTGGAGGCTGTGGGCACAAGGATACAAGCAGCGGAGGGGCGTATATCGACATTGGAGGCCGAACTGAACGGAGCAAGTGGAGAGATCGCTGCATTGCAAACTACGTATACTGGTCTTTATCTGCAATCATTTACTATGTTACAGTCAGTAAACGGGGAGAGAAACTCGACGACCTAGAAAATCGTTGCCGCCGGAAAAATCTTCGGATACTTAGCATACCAGAGACTATAAAGGATGCAGAACTACACAATTACTTTCTATGCCTGCTACATACATTAAACCTGGGGGATGACAGCACCCAAATTGTTATCGAAAGGATTCATAGGCTGGGAAGGCCCTGCCCAGAGGACACGCAGCCACGAATAGTGCTGGCCAGATTTATGAACTTTTTGCAGAAGGATGGCATCCTGCGGGTGGTAAGAGCTAAAGGGACTGTGATGTATGAAGGAGCGCGCATACAGGTTTTCCAAGACTATTCAGTGCAATTGGGCATGAAGCGTAAGGCGTGTGCCACTGTCTGTCAGAAGCTGGTATCAGCACATCTGAAATTCGTGGTGCAATACCCGGCGAGGTTGAGGATTTTCTGTAATGGAAAGACAGTGACAATGGATTCGGCAGAAGAAGCGCACAAATGGATGCAGACCCACATGGATATCCTGAAAGGGAATACCTGAATCTGGGGGTGTGGAGCTCTACTGGAATTCCTGGCAGTGTAGTTGGAAGACAAAAGCATGAGGAAAGTTAATGTTGGTGGAATAAGGAAAACAATGGAATACAAGAAGGACTAAAGAGCATTAGTTTGAATGTTATGGTTGCAGTGTTCTCACTATTTTTCCATAATGCTTGTTTGCTGAAGTGGTGTAAGAGAAGTATGAGTTCATCAATTGGATTAGCCACTAGAAGAGGAGGAGGGTAAAGTCCGGGGATGTAAAAGGGGAATGGTTAGTTAATTAGGAAAGGGGAGGTGACACATAGGAGACAGCATAGGAGGGATTGGAGAGGGCCTAACACTAAAACTGGCCATGGTGCAGGTGTGGGAGATTTATTGGGTAGGGATTAAGGGTAGGATTAGAGGGGGGATGAGGGGAGGAGGGTACGAGGGACTTGAAAAGGTATTATATGTGCAGTGTCAACTTGGAATTCAGTGGGGAAGTAAATCAATAGTAGCTTGGAGGGGGGGGGGTCTTAGGCTGGGAGGGCCCTTCCAGTAAATATGGGAAGAAGACATACTCAGATAATGTGTGACAGATAATAAAATTGGGGTGAGAATAATTTCATGGAACGTATGCAGCCTAGCGAGCCCCTTTAAAAGGAACAAAGTTCTGCGTGCATTGGGGCGACATAAGGGGGATATTATATTGTTGCAGGAAATCCATCAAGCCATAGGGGACTTTGTTAGAATAAAGAAGGGTGGGATAGAGCAAATCTACGGGGCACCAGCGTTAGGGGATAAAAGGGGGGTTGCAATATTAGAGGGATCGGATTTAAAGTGGAACAGACGGTGGCAGACCCAGAAGGCCGGTTTGTATTAATACAGGGAGATCTAAGGGGGAAGGAAGTTGCTAGTGGGTAGCGTGTATGCTCCAAATGTGCCTGACCCAAGTTTTGTCGCCAGAATAGCCGCAAAAATTGATGCACTGCCCGAATCCCCAATAATTCTGGGGGGTGACTGGAATGGAGTCCTTGACCCTAGTATAGATGTGTCGGGAGAGCACGGGGGTAACCATCTTAGTACCGCACAACATTTTGAGGAGGTTTTATCAACAATGTCAACTCATAGATGTATGGAGATCCCTCCACCCAACAGAGAGAGACTATACACATCTGTCCAGGGCGCACGGCAGAAGTGCAAGACTTGATGCTATCCTAGTTTCCTAGGAGTTATTCCAAGTAATGACTGATGCGGTAATTGGGCCCTATGAAATCTCGGATCATGCTCCAGTATGGACGGATTGGGAATGTGGGCAATTAGGTGGTGGTAGAGGGCCGTGACCTCTGTCAAGATAATAAGTTTAAAGGTTATTTGATGGACAGGTGGAAGGAGTATGAAGATCATAATCGGGCCCATAAAAGAGAGCCAGAGTTGTTTTGGGAGGCATCTAAAGCTGTATTGCGGGGCGACATAATAGCTTATAGTATCCGTCGGAGGCGTATGATGGCAGCTAGGATTCTAAGACTGGAAAACCAGATTTGCAGAGAACGCCAGCTCCTGGCTAGTTGTCCCACTACAGCTAATAGAACACAGTTGCTGGCAACCCAAGCAGCACTGAATACTTTGTTACATCAGAGAGCTAAAAGGTCTCTAGTTTATTATAAATATCAACTGTACCAATATGGAGATAAAGCAGGGAGGCTACTGGCCCGCTGTCTTACACGTAGTCAGGGATTCAGATATGCACCACTTTTAAGGGACGAGGTGGGAAAGTCACACACAGATGCCGTGGCTATCGGGAAAACTTTTATAAATTATTGTAAATTGTATGCAAGTGAAGATGCCTCGCGGTCTAGGATTAGGACGTTTCTGGCTGAGGTGGATATACCACACCATACGCAAGAGCAACGGGTATTTAGCAGCACCAATAACAATAGAGTGGAGGAGTGGCCTAGTGGTTGGGACAAGGTACTTCAGGCCGGAAGGTCGGGGGTTCAAATCCCACTAGAGGACAGCAACCTTGGGCCGGAAGGACTGGGGTTTCTAGTCCCACAGATGCTCCTTGTGGTCTTGGGCAAGCCACTTATCCCTCCATAGCCCATGTTCCCTGTAAAATAGTTATCTCCAAGTTATAATGCCCTGTTCAATGTAATTTCAGTTTGTTCAATGTAAACCGCACTGATGCAGAATAGCGCGGTATATAAGAGAATGTAAATAAATAAATAGATGAGGTTCAAAAGGGTATTGAAAAAGCAGCAACATGCCGGGCCCCTGGATTGGATGGATATAAGGCTGAATACTATAAATTGCTGATAAACCAGGTTACTCCTGTGTTAGTAGCCCTGTTTAATACGTGGTTGGATGCGGGGGGTTTTCAAGTATAATACAGCCCATATAGTGATCCTACCAAAGCCGGGTAAAGACACAACAGAGGTGGGCTCATACCGACCAGTTTCACTAATTAATCATGACCTCAAGCCGTTCGCAAAGATTTTAGCGGATCGTTTAGCTATGCATCTTCCAAGCTTATTGCATGCATGTCAGACAGGGTTTGTGCAGGGGCGCTACCCCACTTAAAATGTCCGAAGAATATTAGGGGCCATGGAATGGGTTCAGAGACAAGGTGCCCCCTCCTTGCTGGTCAGTTTTGATGCTGAAAAAGCCTTTGACAGGGTGGGGTGAGCATACTTATTTGAGACTCTAGAAGCAAATGGATTGGGAGCGAGGTTCATACAAGGAGTTTGAGGTTTATATCAGACACTGGGGGCGGTAGTTGGAGTGAATGGTTTGGTCACATCTAGTTTCGAAATTACACAGGGGACGAGGCAGGGATGTCCGCTGTCCCCGTTATTATTCGTGCTCTCTCTGGACCCATTATTATGAATGATCTATGCCCGATATACAGGGGATGAAGTGGGATCCTGCACATTCAAGGTCTCAGCCTTTGCAGATGACTTACTGGTCATGTTGATGGAGCCTCGAGATTCTTTGCCCAGCCTTTTGGGGGTGATAGCAAAGTACGGAGCGATAGCCGGTTTGAAGATGAATGTGACCAAGTCTGGAAGCTCTAGATATTACGGGAGGGTTGCAAGAGGACTGGGGTGGATCGTTTCCCTTACGCTGGGCAAAAGATAAATTCAAATACTTAGGAATATGATTACCACGAGACCCAAAAAGACTATATCATCAAAATGTCCGCCCTCTACTTCAAGGAATTCAGAGCAAACTAAGAGACTGGACGCCATTGCCCCTTTCCCTTATGGGTAGGGTGGCTGCTTATAAAATGATACTTTTCTCAATAATTTTGTACATCCTTCAACTCCTTCCTCTGCAGTTGCAGAGACAGGATATTTACAAAATTGAAAGATCTCTACAAAATTGTTTTTGGGTTTTTTTTTTTTTTTGGAAAGGGAAAAAGCCCAGACTTAAAATTGCTTGGCTATATGGTCAGTGGCAACAGGGAGGGATGGGGCTACCGTGCTTAAAGCACTGTAACCTGAGATGTTTGTTGCGCCATGTTCTGGATTGGTTGAGAGGGACAGAGGTGTATACCCCATATGACTTTGAATTAGCGTTGGCTGCCCCATACTCGCTCCTATCTGTTACATGTCCCACAGGCGCAGTTGCCTGAAGGCCTTCGAGACAATATCCTGTGGAAGGGGGTTCATTGGAGATCCCATATGAGGTAACAGGATACTTACCCCTACAGAGTAACTTGTCCTTTCAACCGAGCACAATGACCAGTTTTTTTTCGAGGGTGGGCATTGAGGGGCCTACAACAGGTGTGACAAGTAATCAATGATGAGGGAGAACTCCAACCTTTTTTGGAGCTGCAAAACTCTGATTTACCAAGTGTTTGTTTATGTTTGTTTATTGGCTTGATTGACCGCCCTTCAGGGATAAACAGAGCGGTTTACAATAAAATAAATCTTCATTACAGTAGGCACATGGCCGGAAAAGGAAAAGAAAGTTACAACTTAATAGAGGAGAGAAAGACAAAGAATGAAAGAGGGTCAGTATAGGGAAAAAGGTAGAGGCTAGAGGGAAGGGACATTATTATGCATATTTGCAGTTAAAGCAATCTCCAGGAACAAGCAGGAATGAGTCTTCACATATGGGTACGTCGGTACCGACGGAGCCTGCGCGGGAACGCTCCCCAGCGTCCAATTAGAAAGCTTTTGGGAGCATCCCTCAGCACCTGCGTGCTGCCTTCCCGCCTTTCCAACTGTCCTCAGTTTTCGTTTTTCCGCGGAGCCAACAGGACGTCCTGTCACCGCAGAAAATTTTTTCTTTAAATTCTTTAATTCTTGTTTTCCTGTGGTCGCAGCTGTCTCCCCGACTCCACCGGTATCGCCGGTGTTTTTTTCTTTTTATTTAATCCAGGAATTTTTTTCCCTCAGTTTCAGTTTTAAACTTTGAGCCTTCAGGCCTCTCCATTCTGGAGCCGCCTCCTCCTTTTCCTAAGAAGTGCCTTAACTGTGGCAGTGCAGTATTCTTTTTAGACTCCAAGTCCTGGTGTCGAAACTGTTTGGGTCCTGACCATCCGGAGCCATTAGGCTACCATATCATGAGAAGAGATTTCCCTTTTCGAGTTTTCCTCGATACTGAGTTCCCTTCCAATGGCAGGGCACCGACCATTTCTCCTTCTCTACAGGATCAGGTAACCCACAAACAGTCTGTTCAGACTAGCCAATCCTTGAGTGGTAGGTCTCATGCACAGCATGATGACGGCTCCGGCCTTGCCCTCAAGGATCCTTTGGCTTCAAAACCCTGGCGGGAGTCTTCGGTCTCCAAAGCCTTTCAGGGGTTTCAGGTTGTTCCTGAGGCTCACCCCTCACAGAACATACCTGAGCCATGCTCGGTGGTGGCATCCGCTTCGAGCGGTACCGATACCCCGGCATCGGCACTGGTGTTGAGTGATCCACTCTTCACCAGGGATCGTCATCTGGTTTTCTCGGTACCTTCGGGACCGATCGATACATTCCAGATTGACTTTCCAGTATCTGTATCACCTCCGATACTACCACCGACGTCGGTACCTTCCAGACATGCATCGATAGACTCGCTTCCTTCGATGCCGAGTCTGGAATCGATTTCCAGTCTGGAAGACTGGGTACCGACACGTCTCGGATCCGATGCTTACCGATTCCGGATGCTCGGTACCGAGAGTAATTACCAAAGGCCTTCGGTTTCCTCGGTACCACTTGAGCAGCCTCCGATGACTGCTTAGATGTCTGTATCGTCTTCGATTCCGGCACAGCTACCGGTATTGTTATCGGTGCCGATACCTTCAGTAGCATCGGGGTCAGCTCCTTCCATGCTTCTTTCACCAGAGTCGCTCCTTTCTATACCTAGTTTGGAGTCGATACCTGACATGGACGATGCAGTACTGACTGTCTCACGTCATGACCTCCAGTACCAGCATCCATCCCTTAGGGATCTTTTTCTGCACCGGGCGAGATCTTCTATTCCTACATTCTCAAGTGCCTACTCCGGTGCCCAGGCTAGTTCTTCAGATCTAGCCTGTCCAGGGATGGTTTCTGTTGGAGATCCTTCTTTTCAGAATTTTCTCCTGCACATAGCAACATCCCTTGCTATTCCTACCCCTGGCTATGATCCTGCTCAAGGCTCTCTTTGTTCTGGAGAAAAGGAAAATATAATGCTTCCTTTACATCATTCCTTGCAGGATCTTCTACGAATGTGGGAAGCACCTTTAAGGGTTTCCTCACCTTCTAGAGCAACTGATCTTCTATATCAGGTGCCCCCCTCTCCAGGGTTTCAAAAGACTCAACTTCCCCATCATTCCATTGTAGTGGAATCAGCAATGAGGAAGGTAAAAAGCAAGAAGAAGCATTCTTCTTACCCGCCAGGTCATGAATCTAGAACACTGGATGCCTTTGGAAGTCAAACCTTCCAAACATCTATGCTGGCAACAAGGATTCTCTCATATATTTTTTTTATGAGTCTATCCCTTCAGGAGGTCACAAAGAAATTATCTCTTTTGATTCCTTTTCTATCAGAGCCCAAGGCTGCAGACTATTCCTTACTTCTTAGTCATAGCCAAAATATCTCTTGGTTTCTTTCTCGTGCTTCCCTAGACTCTTTTGAGTCTGTTAGCAGAACCTCTGCTATAGCCATAGGGGCACGACGTAGAGCCTGGCTCCAAGCTTCAGACTTGAACAAATGGGCACAACAAAGACTGGGTAATACTCCTTGCACTGGAGAAAATCTCTTCAATAAGGAGTCTTTACATCAGGTTGCTCAGTGGTCCACTGACTTCCCTGTTTCTGAAGGCGATCCTAAGCCTTCTCCTTCCCCAGTAGGTAGGAAATGCCCTACCAAACCTTCTTTCCCTAGGAGAAAGAGGTTTTACTCTTCTCCTGCCCATCATTCAGATGTTCCCAAGCACGGGAAGTCTCGTCCTGGTCTGAAGAATCCAAACTCTAGCCAGGCTGTATAAACACAGCAACCATGGGGTTCTGATTAATCTCTTTATAACCTACAGTTATCTTCTTTTCAACAGAAGATTTTCACTGTTTTTTCATTCAAACCTCTACACAGGGATTCCTATTCTCAGGACATCCTTTTGCTCTTCGGTATGCTGAGCTGTCAGGCTATTCATGTCTATGGGTCACAGGTTTTTCCTCCTTTTCCTGACAAGAAGAGAGATTTCACAACTATCACATGATAGTTTTTCTGTACCAACGTGAATTTTTCCCTTCCAGGGACTTACCATATGGTAAGCCTTTTTTTTTTCAGCTCTTGTATCTCTACCCTCTCCTCCAGGTTTTTCCCCTGTAAGGAGGAGGGGTACCATACCACTGAAAGACTTCTTGTCTTTCTTTCCACTGTGGAGTTTTTTCTCTGGGGTGAACTCCCTTCTTTTATCTGGGCAGCTCATCAGACGGGGACAAGATTCTCCCCTTCTTCAGTCTGTTCTCTCTGTTTAACACAGAAAGATTCTCTCTGCTGTCCTATTCAGTAGCTGCCCATGCAGGAGTTCCAGTGATTTGACTGCTGGTACTTTTCCACAAGTTCCAGTCTTGTCTTCCACCACTTTTCGGTCTGGCCTTAGTAGTGATTCCAAGACAGTACTTACATCTTTCTTGGGAAATCCTTATCACTACAGGCTTCTAACACTACCTTCTATCCTTGCCATCTCCAATCCTTTGGGTTTGGCAGCATAGTTGACTTGGCTGCTGGTTTTTCCATCAGCCAGTTCTATCTCCCAATTCTCCTGCATAATGCTCTCTGTAATCCTACAGAGAAGCTTTCCACTATTTTATTTATTTATATTCTCTATGGGCCCTTATATACTATGGGCCCTTGCGAGGGAGCATGGAGTTTTTTCTCTAATGACTATCCATCATGGTCGAAAAAGGCTTCCTCGGTCATCCCCCATGACTGTGAGGGTTCTTCACACCCTACTATCTCCTTTTCGTACAAAGGATATAAGCCTTCTCCGCGTGTAAGTCTAAAGAGTTATCCAGCTCCTACAAGGAATATGCTCTTTTTTCCTTACAGCTTATCCTCATGGTATCCTAATCCTTCATGGACAGCACATATTTAACTAATAATGCATGATACCCCTTTGTGTCCCTCCAGTGGGTCACCCTGGTATCTCATCCTATGCGTTTTCTGTCCATTTACCATGTGAGAGTTCTACAGGACTCAGGACTTGCTGTTTACAGACTGATATTATCCTCTGTATTTTCACGCAACCATCCTGGTTATTTCACTGGATAGCATTCCTGCCCCATCTTAGCCAGGGGGAATAGATTCTCTATATATCTTCTCAAGTAGGTTCCACCTTCTTGTTATTAGATGAATCTTTCTCCTTCACATCTCCAATGTGAATGTTCTTATGGGCATATCTCTATCTGCTTAGTTGCAGACATTTATCTTGGACATATATATTCATGTATGTATATATCTCTATATACTTCTCTATAGATACATATGTCTGTAAGCTGCGTGTGCATATGTTGTTCCCCTCCAGATCTCACTATAGACATATATATACACATACACATAGGGATATATATCTATCTGTATAGGTAGATATGTATTTACATACTTATCTCTCTAACTGTCTATGCTTATAAAGGCTTTTACCTTCCTATAGGTTCCAGACAGTGGGCTTGCATATGTTCATACTGTCCCTCAGTATGTCTAGGGTATTATGCACACAACCACTACTGTGGTACTGACAGCTCCTACTTTAACCCTAGGTTTAGGTATCCCTGAAGCTCCATGCTTCAATATCTTTCCTATCTCTCACCAGTTAGGAAAGACAGGGTGGATCTTCAGTAGATCTGAGGTTTCAACCCTTCAGACATCTGTCCTCCTTGGGAATACGGGTTTTTTCCCATACCCCTTCTTCCCTCCAGGACTGGGCTAGTTTGTCCAAATCGGTCAGTCTTCCCTTTTTGCTCCTAAATGTTAGTAACTCTGTAGCCAAAAGAGTTCCCAGCTTTTTCCATAAAGCTTCCACTAAAGACCTGCCGTTTTTTCTACTACCCCAGTTGACACCTGGGTCACCTGTCAATTCCAGATTGGGACCTTCACCTTCCCTTCAGTGAGGTCACCTTGAAGATTCCTCTACTGGATCTCCAGTAGACTCCATCACACCTCTCTACTTCCTGCAACCCAGTAGGTGAGGTCCATATTGTGATTGATCATTTCAATATTTTTCATGATGATTATCATACATACAAGGACTCCTTACCTGTAGTCCTTAGGTTAGCTGTTTTTCCACAGCTCCTCTCTTTTCAACTCCTACCCTCCATCCTCAGGATGCCTGGCCATATGAGGTGTAGCATGTTCCAATCCTCACCATGCTAGGGCTCCAGGCATCTTAGCTTGGGAGTCCCCATATGTGAAGACTCATTCCTGCTTGTTCCTGGAGATAGCACAGTTACTTACCTGTAACAGGTGATCTCTGGGAACAGCAGGAATAAATCTTCACAACCCACCCACCTCCCCTAGGAGTTGTATCTCTCTATCTTCCTTTCCTCTTTCTCTCTCTTTGTCTCAGCTATAAAACTCAACTGAGGAGAGACAGTTGGAAAGGTGGGAAGGCAGCACGCAGGCGCTGAGGGATGCTCCCAAAAGCTTTCTGATTGGACGCTGGGGAGCGTTCCCGTGCAGGCTCCGTCGGTACCGACGTACCCATATGTGAAGACTTATTCCTGCTGTTCCCAGAGATCACCTGTTACAGGTAAGTAACTGTGCTTTATGTGGCAGCAATGAAAGAAGGGAAAAGAGGTTTGAAAAAGGAAAATTGAGAAATTAGTGGTGTGGTTCGAGCTGGAAGACAAAGAACTGATAACAGTTGCTAGTTATTGTAGGGCCCTGAATAAGGGTGGTCCCGGTTAAGAGTTATGCCCAATCGAGCATACAATGGGTTCGGGAGCTGGGAGTAAATCATGATTCATTTGCCTGGGATTGTGATTCATTTGCAGCAACAGGAAGAATCCCCAGACTAATAGCAGGGGCTAGACTCTGAGACATGCAATTTTGAATATTAGAGCGTGCATATATTTCACCATATAGAGCGTGGAAAGCGGGATTTGTGGAGCACAGTGGTTGCCCATGGTGTGGAGGGGTGGAGGCACATTTGGGGCATGTTTTGGGGATGTGGACAGGTCGGGAAGTTTTGGAATAGAATCCAACAATTCTTGGGGGGGATTATTGGGGCAAACATTGACGTTGACCCCGGGCCTAGCTATTCTAGATGCTCCAGATCCCTTGGGACTCGCTAAGGCAGGGAATAGGTTGATGGTGAGGAAGTGTTGCCTTATTGCCAAACAATGTATCCTTCGTAAATGGAGGGACACTGGTGGGCCCGAATACTAGGAGTGGAGGAATTCATTACATCAGCTGGTGTTATGGGAGGGGGAGTCATCCAGGCGACACGTGCGCAGGAGAGCAAACGTCTTGATGATTTGGTCCCCATATTTAGAGGGTGTATCAGCCAGGGCGCGGAATGACATTTTAACATAAGTTGACTAATAGGTGTAAGGTCCCTTTTGAGGGGGGGGAAGGGGGGAAGGATTAGAGGAAGGGGGAGGGGTAGACTCGGTGGCAGTAAAGGGGGGGGGGGAAGGAAGATGCAACAATGAAAGTGCTAGAAAACACCAAACGTGCCAACTGATTTGCTGTTGATTAAAGTTTGGGGACAATTTACCTTAAAATATCCATTTATGAGTGGATCAATTGGGGGAATATTATAACGGCCCCGAAATGTGTTAGATCCATGTGTTATGGAGCTTGTGTTGTGCTAATAATGATAAATATTCTAAATATAATACTCTGACTCTGGCGGGTATAAGAGTACCCACCTGCTGGAAAATGTTAGTGATATTGCTAATATCACAGGATAAGTAGACTAATCCATACTGGGAGGGGGGAGCGGGATGGTGGGAGATGGGTAGGAAGAAAATACAAAAATGTAAAATGTACAAGAAGTAACAGTTGTATAGTTGACTATTTCCAGTGTTGTATCAAACTGCCAATATATTGGAGATGTTTCAGAGTTAGTTAATAAAAAAGATGTAAACATAAATCCTTTTCCATTTGCTCCCACTGTTTGAGTAGTGACAGCCCAAATCTAATTTCCATCTGCCACTGTGTTTTAAGGATGAAGCTGATTTTTTGCACAGATAGTGGGGTAAAGTAGCTCTCAGGGCCTTGGTAGTATTTCTGACCTCACAAAGCTCTTTCAGTCCTCCCTTCTCTCTAGTCACCTTGTTGTGTTTCTCTTTCCTACGCCCTGGGCCAGTTACAGATAGTAACAATGACACAGTGGAAGTTGAAATTCATTTTGGAGTGATTCATAAGAGCAAAGTGCCCCATCCTCAAATATTTGCTCCACCTGACTAATCCTTTGCTCACGAAAAACGAAATCAAATATCTAGGAGTCACACTCGATTGCAACCTAAAAATGGAGACACACCTACGCAAAACGAATAAAGCCATCTTCCATAAACTTAGAGTGATTCAACCACTAAGGAAAATAATAGAACCCGGTGATTTTCGGTCGGTAGCGCAAGCTCTCATTATGCCGCACCTAGACTACTGTAATGCCATCTTACAAGGTCTGCCTAAAAAATCACTAAATATCCTCCAGATGGCCCAAAACGTGACAGCCAGGATCATAATGGGAACAAGCATCGCTGAACACATCACCCCCATTTTAATAGAGCTACATTGGCTCCCAATTGCAGCTAGGATACAGTACAAGATATTAGTGACCACCTTCAAACTAATAAACAATATATCCCCATCATTCCTATCCTCACTTATCAGCACGCAAACTACAAATAGGGACAGAAGAACCATCAACTCGGGCACCCTGCAAGTCCCCACCAACTTCAGAACAGTGAAAGCAAGTACGAGTCGTAGAGCCTTCTCATTCTCTGCACCAACTATCTGGAATCAACTCCCGTGTGAGCTGCGTTTAACCAAGGACATCACCAAATTCAGGAAGGAGCTAAAAACTCACCTATTCCGATGTCATTACAATCAATTATGACCATCAACTGCGAGAGAGTTACAAAATGCTATATGTATAAAAATGTAAATATGTATATATAGATGTAAGAATGTATGATTCATCCCCTAAGACGCTAATCATGGGTGGTGTGACCCCAGATCTTTGTATATACCACCCCCCCCCCCCCGCAAGTCTTGATTGACAACCCCTCAAAGACGAATCGAACCGCTGCTGATCGCTGGAAGCAGCGGTATATAAGTGTGTAGTAAATAAATAAAAATAAATAAATAAATATTCCTGACGCCAAACCAGACGTGACAGAGTGGTGTTGGTAATAGAAGTGAGGGGTGACAATAGTTCACTGGCATCTCAAAAATAAAGATCTGAACAGTGCCATGTATGGTCTATATTAGGGACCTGTCCCTCCCTTTTCTATGTCCTATAGCACTTAGGAGTCTAAAGCGAGCCTGCCAGTTTTGATAAGCCCATCAAGCCCTGCTCGATTTGTACCCAAATTTTACTCATGGTGGTGTTAGACCGGATCTGGAACAAAGACAGACTTCTTACAGCTGCAGCTACTGAGCCTTATTTACTTGCCCAGGCAAGAGACAACAACAGAGTTTATGGTATGTTAAGATCAGCACTAGCAATAAGATTGAGACTGTACAAAACATACACTGTCTTGGGAGTGAGGTTTATTCCTTTCTTGATAGACTGAAAACGAACTCCTTTAGAGTCGCTACATTTTGGAAGAGGATTCCTGATGAGAGCCAGATGGGAAGGGGTAAGGAAAGACTAGGTGTAAAATGTCTGTTTTTCCAAACAGCTTCTCCTTTGTGGCACGGTCTATGCTCGCATGGCTCCAGATCAGAAGACTCAGCTGGTGGAGGCGCTACAGCAAGTGGAGTAAGTAACCTCGTCCTCTCTGAGGCAAGGGCATGGAAATAGCACGTCCTGACTCTGTGATTCACCTCGGGCCTAACGTGTCCAGTGTCTAGTACAGTGCCGTGAATAATGCTGATGCATACGTGCTATCTTGGATGGTAATGGGTGGCTTGTGTATCTTTTGTAGTTACTTTGTGGGGATGTGTGGCGATGGAGCCAATGACTGTGGGGTAAGCTGCTTATGAATTTGATTGTTCCTCTGATTTCCTCTCTCCCCTCCCCTCCCCTTTTTGTTGACTGTATTTTCACTGCATCTCTCTGCTTGTCTTTCCACAGGCATTGAAGAGAGCCCATGCTGGCATCTCTCTCTCAGAGCTGGAGGCTTCCGTCGCCTCTCCATTCACTTCCAAAGTCACTGATATTTCCTGTGTACCCAATCTCATCAGGTGAGAGGATCAGTGCTGCTCTGTATCAGGAGACATCTTTGCACGAGGACAATGTGTTCTGTGACCTGTCGGCCAGGCAGTGGTGGTGACTGCACATGAGGGAGGAATATTGGGCTGCAGTCAGCTGGGTTTCAGTGTTTCCAGAGCATCCTACAAGACCAGTCCAGAAAAGTGGATTATCTCCCCCAACCAGCAGATGATGAGACTGAGTCAAAAACCACAAGTGCCATGACATCATCGCTGGCATAATACCTAGTACAGCTAGGGGCACTCTCCAGTATTTTTCTCTGTCTCAGCAGATGGTGATTGCTTCAGTACAGCTAAGGAGACTTGGATCAACAGATTGTGGCTGTTGCTGACTGTCAGGAGGATGTGAGGCAGTTCAGCGGATTCAGTCCTCGTGGGGGGGGGGGGGATTGGAGAGACCCCACTTGGTGGACTGGTCTTGGAGGGAGGGGGGCAACTTCTGGCCAAGAGGGCCAGTTCAGTTGCTGGCGTTTCCTTCTTAGGGCTCCCCTGCCTCTTCCCCCTTTTTTTTTTTAAATTTCTTTTCTTTTTACAAAAACAAAAAAGAGGACCTTGTTCTTCTAAAGGGATTCTGTGTTGATCTGGCTGCATTATAGGCTTGAGGCAGTGCAGGGGTAGCCCGCTCCTTCCCCCTCCCCGCTGTCACTCCTGGCTTGAGGCGGAGATGGACAGTGGGGGAGGCCCCAAGCCGTGGCTGAGCTGACGAATGCGAGTACCTGGCTGAGCTGTCTACCCATGCTGATTCCTGTCAAGCGTCTTCAGGGAATATCATGGCCTCCAACATGTTTTGTTTATTTAACAGGTTTTCTATACCGCTTTATCATTAATTCAAAGCAGTTTACATAACAATTATAGCAACATGCTTTTACATAGAACAGGGAATTAAAACTTGGAGGATTAAACAGGGTGTATATGATACATTAAACTTCGCTAACTATATACAGATTCATTGTTGCAGAATGATAGGGTGCAGCAGTTACATTTAACAGTTGTTATCTAAAGACAGATAACGGCTGGTTCCAACAAAGAGCCTGCTGGATTGCACACATGTGCATGCACCATCAATGCAATGCTGACCTCGCGCCCATGATGTGCAGCCTGTGGCAAGTGGCGTCAACTGTTGAGCAGTTTTGTGTTACTTGTGCTGCTGCCCCCAGAGGAATCTTCCGCATCTCTGCCTGCCTCTTCAGCTGCCATTTCACTGAGGGAAGGCAAGACCGCAGCAGTTGTGCACGTGGCCCCTGCACTAACGGCATCATCGGGTGCCCCTGCGGACCAGGGAGAGCCCTCTCCAGATTTGCTCCATCAGGGGGTGGAAGATACTGCGCCCAGGCTGGAATCTGATGCAGCTGAGTTTGCTGCCATTTTTTTTTTTTTTTTTTAAAGTTTAAATTCTTTTATTTGGAATAACTCATGCAATACAGATAATATCCAACAATAGCAAAAACAACAACAGAGTATCAAAATCTAGTCCACAAAATTCTGGAGTGTGACAATATACGAAAGAAACAATCCTGAACAAAGAGTGGAGAAGCTAATCATTAGACCCCTTTTTCTTAGCTGGGGCCGAGAAAATTACGTAACATAACAAATACCATCATCCTGACTTATGTATAAAAGTCTCCAATTGTAAGGAATCAAAGAAAGTAAATGAATTACCATGAAAGGACACAAGGCATTTACAGGGATATTTAAGTAAGAAGGAGAATGTTTTACGTATGAAAAACCTCCGCTTATTAAATTTCCCCCGCACCCATTTTCTTTCTCCAACTATTTTGTTTTTTAAGTATTTGAAAGATGTCTTAAAGATTTCGGACTCGGATTCTATTCCTTTGTCTAAAATATATTATTTACCTTCTGGGATTAAAGGAAGTCCGGTCTTGGAATCTGAGGCTACTAATGTTGATGCGGGGGAAATGGATCGTCTCTCTGTTCAGAGTTTGGATCTATCTACTTACCTCGAGACTTCAGTAGAGGAGATTCCTGTTCGAGCTACATTGTTAGTTTCTTTTTCTTTAGAGAAAGATAAGGATAGGATTTTTCAGGCTTATTTTAAACACCGTCGTGATATGTTTTTTGGCCAGGCGATACAAATGCTGCCATTTTTAAACAAGTCTGTGCAATCTGGAAGGGAGGCCTCCACAGCCACAGATCACAACTTTAGGGTTCAAGGGGAGTCTGAAGAGGCCACAGGGATCTGACCTTGAGCTCAGGGCCTCTCGCCCACAAAAGTCGCTGGCATGGGTCTTGGGGGACCTCAATTCATCTGATGATGGGAACGACTGTGGCCTGGCGGCTCTGGTCCTCTGGGGTCGACTCCAATCACGGCAAGGAGGAGGTCTCACCTTGTGAGGAAGATGATGAATCACTGGTTGTCTGACTATTCCGTAGGGAGGAGGTTGCACCCCTGATAGCTCAGGTGGCAGCCAAATTGTGCATTCCAGAACCCTCCATTGGGGCCACTCCATCATCCTTGGACCCTATCCTCAAGGGATTAGAACGCTGTCCTAGGCTTTTCCCTTCCTGCTAGAGTTGCAACAGATGGTTGCTGAAGAATGGTGTCTGGTGTTTCCCATCCTTCAGGCAGCCCAGCAGCTTGGCCGGATTTAGCCCTGGTCGCAGGATGACTTACAGCAGTAGCTGGGTCATCTCAAGGTGGATTCCTTGATCATGGCGGTGACTAAGCACACAACCATACCTGTAGAAGGGGGTGTTGCTGTCCAGAATACCCACGACCACAAAGTCGAGGGGCTCTTAAAAACATCCTTCTCAGCATCAGCCTTAGCGATGCAGATATTTACTTGGTGGTGGTCTGATGGCCAGGGCTCTGCTTCACCGGATTCAGTTGCTCCCTGAGGATGAAAATACTGTGTATGGAGTTGGTTGCGGCCTTCCTGGCCGATAGCTTTTACGATCTCCTGCATCAGACTGCATGGAGTGTGATGGCAGCCACTGTGGGCCAGTGATGGCTCTGACTGCGCTATTGTTTGCCAGATGTGGCCTCCAAGGGCAGGCTGGCACGTCTGCCCTTCAAGGGTGCCCTGTTGGAGTTGGGAGAAGCTCACTAAGGATTTGGGCAAGGTTAAGCCTCAGCGGTTGCTGGAGGAAAAACTGAAATCTTCAGCCAGATTCTTGTCGTCCGGATATCTCATCATTACCATCAGGGGCGGCAACCCTCTTATTCCAGTTTCAGCAGTTGCAGACAGTCCTTTTGGGGGGTCAGAGGGGCTTGGGGCTCCTCTGGGGCCCCCAGGAAGTCCAACTCTTCTGCTGACAGGTGGAAGACCCAGTCCAAGGTGCCGCAGGTGGGGGGGTCACCTGCTGTACTTTGGACAGGAGTGGGCCTGCATAACATCGGACCAGTGGGTCTTGGATATCATCGGGCAGGGCTACACCTTGGAACTCGCAAGACCCGTGTGGGATAGGTTCATGGTGACTCCCTGCGGATCTGTGGGAAAACGCAAGGCTGTCCAGCTGATGTTTCAGCGGTTCACACAGCTCCATGCCTTTGTTTCGGTGCTACTGGCCAAACAGAGTGGCAGCCAGTATTGCATCTATTTTGTCGTGCCAAACAAGGACTGATCCTTCTGTCCCATTCTGGATCTCCAGGGTGTCAACCGTTGCTGGAGGGTCTCCTGTTTTTGGATGGAGACCCTGTGATCAGTCATCCAGTCGGTGTGGCCAGGGGAGTTTCTTGCCACCCTAGATCTCATGGAGGCATATCTGCACATTCCCATTCACTCAGAACACCATTGCTTCCTGTGTCTTGCCGTATTGGGCCAGCACTTTCGGTTCTCTGCGCTCCCCCTTATCCTGGCTACAGCTCCCTGCACCTTTTCCAAGGTGATGGTGGCAATGGCGCTCCGACAAGACTGTATCTACGTCCGTCCCTGTCTGGACTGGCTCATTTGGGCCTGGTCATAGGAGGCAGCTGTTCACTCCGTCCAGGCTGTGGTCCGGCTGTTGGAGTGTCTGGGCTGGATCATCAATCACAGCAAGAGCTCTCTGAACCCATCTCAGGACTGCGAGTTTCTCAGTGCCTAGTTCAACATAATCCAGGGCAGCTTTCTCATGCAAACCTGATGGCTCAAATTCCGCAGCCAGCTCCGCGGCTTCTTCTCAGCACCCTCCCCCCGCCTGGGACTATCTGCAGCTCTTTGGGGCCATGGCAGCCACTCTGAATCTGGTCCCCTGGGCACGGGTGCACATGCTGCCACTGCAGACACCTGCTTGCTCGCTGGCCCCCCTGCTCCCGTGACTACTTCAGGCACCTGCCGCGCAACATGCAGCTCAGCCTCCATTGGGACTCCCCTTCTCCCCGCCCCCAATCTTTTATGGGGCGTTTCACTAGAATCACCAGACTGGGTGGTGATGACAACCGATGCCAGTCTGTCAGGATGGGGTGCCCAAGGTCTTGGACAGACTATCCAGGAGAGGTGGTTACCAATGGAAACTGGGTGGGCCATCAGTTGGTTGGAGGTGCATGCTAACCGACTAACCCTGGTGCAGTTCCTTCCTCTACTGCAGGGACAAGCAATTCAGGTCCTCTCAGACAATGCCATGGCGGTGACAGATGTGAACCACCAAGGAGGCACAAAGTGCCTGGGTGTATCTCGGGAGAAGCACCTGCTATTCCTGTGGATGGAGGTCCATCTCCTCTCTTTCAATGCAACATATCACCGGAGAAGAGGATGTCCAGGTGGACTATCTGCACTTCCTCAATCCCACCAAATGGGAACTGGCACCATGGGCCTTCTGTTACATCGTGTGAAGATGGGGTCACATAGCGCTAGATCTGATGGCAACACTGGCAGACTAGAAGGCCCTCTACCTTCAGGCGGCGTAGGGCAGCCAAGATGCTGGCGATGGATGCCTTGATTCAGGAGTGGTCTTGGAACCAGCCCTTGTATGTCTTCCCGCCGTGGTCAGTGACACCCAGGCCTGGTGATCTTGATGGCCCCAGATTGGTCGAGGTGTCCCTGGTATGCGGATTTTGTGCCATTGCAAGTGGCACCCTGCCTGCTGCTAGGACCCTGCAGAGGCCTCCTGAGACAGGGGCCCATCCTCATGGAAGACAAGACTCCCTTCTCGCCTTTGGCTTGGCTCTGATATGGGGGGGGGGCTATTTGCCGGAGGTGGTTGACACCCTCCTGCAGGCATGCCGTTGCTTGATGTCCTTGTCTGGTGACCCTTTGAACATTGGTGCCATGAGAGATGGCTGTCGCCCTGAAAGGCGTAGCTCCTGACCATCGTCTCCTTTCTGCAAGTTGGCTTCCAGAAAGGCCTTACATGCAGTTCTCTGCAAGTATAGGTGGCAGCCCTTGTGGCGTTCCATGCTCCACTCGCAGGGCATTCATTAGCGTGCCACTGGGACATGGGGCGCTTTCCACAGGGTGTTTATTCCTTGCAGCCAATGACAGTCGTGCTCCGAGCACTTGTTCACGGACTGTTCGAGCTGCTGAAGCAGGTCACTCTTAAGGATCTTACACTGAAGGTGGTGATCCTAGTGCGGTGACCTCAACACGCCACGTTTCAGAGTTGCAGGCCTTGTTCTGTTGGGACAATTTTCTTTCCTTTGGGGGAGGGCGTCACATTTAAACCAGTCCCATCTTGCCTTCCTAAGGTCCTGTCACCCTTCCACATGAATCAGGTGATTACCTTGCCCTACTTTTCCCGCACTCAGTGTGCCAGCAGAAACGGTTCCCTCCTTTCCTTGGATGTCCGGAAGGTGGTGTTGCAGTATCTGCAGGAGACTAATTCCTTTCGCCTGTCCGATCATCTTTTTTGTGCTGTTCATTGGGCCACGTAAAGGTCAGGTCGCCCCTGGGGCCACCTTAGGCTGGTGGATTAAGGAGGCCATCTTCTCAGCCTACATCTTGGCTGGTAAGGTGGTGCCCTCAGGGTTGAAGGCCCATTCGAGATGCATGCAGGCTTCTTCATGGACAGAGTTCTCTTAGGTGTCTCCTCTGGCAACGTAGTTGTCCCTATCTATGTTCATGAGACACTATTGCTTGAACACACCTCTTCTAGGGTACAAACTGAAAAATAAAATCCACTACCGCTCCCACAAAGAATCAAACAGCCCAGGAACAAATGGATCACAGTGGGCTCTAGTAGGTTGCAACCTGTAACATGGAGACTCTCTCTCCATCAAGAGAGTTCCCTGCATAATGTCTTCTATGCCTTGGAAAATGAGTGCCCAATTAGTGGAAACTGAAGCACCCTTAAATGAGAAAGCTAATGCCCAATCTACTGATAAAGCATCAGATATAAAGGAAAAAAAACACAAAACGGGAAACTACTACTACTTGGAGATTCCATCAGCAGAGGCATCAAATTGGAAACACAGTTCAAAGGAGAGAAGATGGTCAAATACCTCTCATGTTCTTCAGCCAGCAGGAATACTAACCAAGTTGTTGGCATAGTTAATGCAGAAAGTGAACACTCTAAAATGTGATGTTATCTACTTGGATACAAATGACTTGGCTAGAAACAGTTCCCCTACAGTTCGAAGGGACATCCAGATTCTGGGAGAGAAATTCCAACCCATTATTAACACTATAGCATTCTCAGAAGTTCTACCTGTTCTTGGTAAGGGGGCAGAAAGGCTGCATCGCATAATCAACTTTAATACATGGCTCCAAACCTGGTGCAAACAATGAAAGATTACCTGTGATCTGGCCACAATACCTTGGCTCTTTCGGTCTCTGGTCCCTCGAGCAGCAAGAAATAAGCAGAGAGTAACATAGAACACAAACAATCAAACACAAAGTTCTACTTTCTTTGAACTCAGAGGAAGTCAACAGAAGGTCTGTGGACACAGCACAGTTTCACTTCTGTTGGATTCAAAGTCTTCCTCCCTTGAAGCCCTTTTTATTATAGAAAAAGAGGAAGTAACAGTCATTAATCATAAACATGAAATAACACAAGGTGTTGCTAGAATTCTTATACAGAGTAAGAGCTGATTAGTTAAATTTATGATTTCTTGATAATTTTCTGAAATCTGCTGATTTCTCAAGCTATGTTTAATTTCCAGTATGTTATGATCAAAGGTCCCCTAATTCTCAGAAAGTTCATAAGATTTTGCTGAAGCATGCAAGTCTTTGTTTGACTTTTACAGTAACAATTTGCAGTGACACTTTTACAGTTAGGTCCTTTCTGGTACAATGCTTACGGTTACAATTTCAACATAACTCATGATTAGCAGCACATACTTCTTGTTACTTGCTATTAGCCTTGCTAATATGGTTTTCAAGCTTAAACCAATTTTTACAAACCTGTCTCTTCCTCAACTTCAGCAGTGCCATATGTTGAATCAATAGTGGCATATGCTATATCAAGGGTAGGATCAGCTGTCTTGGCTATCTCATCTACCTGGGGATGGGTGTCCTCACCTGTACCTCCATTCCTACAAACAAGAAGGATTTAGATTATATAGGCGACTGGGGAAATAGATGGAACAACAAGAGGCTATACTATGTTGATGGACTACATCTGTCTGTTGCAGGGAAAAGGATCCTAAGTGAAAAATTCAGACATTATGTGGACAGGCATTTAAACTTGGGAAACGGGGTGATGGATTGAGAAGAACAAGTTCAGGACGTCTCTCCCAGCAAAAACATAATAACATTGGAAACAACCACACTATTAACCCATACATCAATGGCAAGTGGGAAGAGGCATGTAGAACAAAATCCATGCAAAATACAGGCAAGTCTGTCAACAAATGCTGGAAAGCAATGAGCACAAATGCTTAAAGCCTAGCCAACAAAGTTCCTGACTTGGAAGCCCTAATGGTGGATATGGACTTGGACATTGTGGCCATTACAGAAACATAGTTTGAGTCACATGGATGGTATATAGCTATGACTGGCTATAATTTATTTAGGAGATTAAGAGAAGGCAGAAAAGGAGTAGGCCTGTATGTCAAAAGCAATATTAAAGCTAAAAGAGACAAAAAGAGAAATAAGGTTAGCAAAATCAAAGGCAGAAGAAAAGATGGCTAAAGATCTAAAGCGTGATGACAAAACTTTTTTCAGGTACTTTCGGGAGAAGAGAAAAATCAGAGGTGGAATTGCAAGATTCAAAAGTGCCAAGAACGGATTTGTGGAAAGTGACATTGAAAAGCGAAATGCTAAACAAATACTTCTGTTCTGTTTTTACTAAAGAAAATCCTGGAGAAGGACCACCAGTGATTTGACAAATATACAAATGGAAATAGTGTAGATACCACACCATTCACAGAAGATGTGTTTGAACAGCTTGCAAAACTGAAAGTGAACAAGGCCATGGGATTGGATACATCCCAGGATATTGAAAAAGCTCAGAAAGGTTCTTGCAGGGTCTTTTAAGGATGTTCTTAATAGATCCTTGGAAACAGGAAAAGTTCCACAGTAGAGAAGGGCTGATTTGTGATATCTCTTCACAAAAATGGTAATAGGGAAGAAGTGGCAAGCTACAGGCCAGTAAGCCTTACCTCTGTTGCAGGAAAAGTAATGGAGGCGCTCCTGAAAGAGAGAATAGTGGACTTTCTCAAAACCAATAGGTGTCTAGCGAGAGGGATGGCCAGCAGAAAAAAAAAGGTGATAATGCCTCTATGTAAGTGTCTGGTGTGACCTCATTTGGAGTATTGTGTGCAATTCTGGAGACCGCACCTTCAAAAGGTTGGAGTTGGTGCAGAGGGTGACTATAAAAATGGTTAATGGTCTTCGTTATGCAGCATATGAGGACAGACTTAAAGATCTTAATATGTATACTTTAGAGGAAAGGTGGGATGGGGTGATAGACATTTAAATACCTCTGTTGCATAAATGTACAGGAGGGTCTCTTTCAATTGAAGGCAAGCTCTGCTACAAGGGGATATAGGATGAGAGTAAAAGGGGGTAAACTCAGGAGTAATATGTGGAAATATTTTTTTACAGAAAGAGTGGTAGATGCACTGGATAGTCTTCCAGTGGAGGTGGTGGACATGAGGACAGTATATGAATTCAAAAAAGTATGGGACAAACACAGAGGATCTATAAAGGTAAAAAGATGACTATTGTAGTTGAAATGGAAGGGCAGACTAGATAGGCGATGTGGTCTTTCTCTGCTGTCATGTTTCTATGATCCAAGGCAACGGTTTTAGCAAAGGACAATCATGCCAAACAAATCTGATTTGAGTTCTTTGACTGGGTGACCAGAGAACTAGATCAAGGGCATATGATGGTTGTGATCTACCTAGATTTCAGCAAAGCCTTTTGATACTGTTCCTCATAGGAGGCTTATCAATAAACTGAACAGCCTGGGGATGGGTCCCCCAAGCAAGTGAACTGGATCAGAAATTGGTTGACTGACAGATGACAGAAAGTGATGGTAAACGGAACTCACTGGGATGAAAGGAAGGTGATTAGTGGCGTGCCCCAGGGATTGGTCCTGTGATCGATACTGTTCAATGTATTTGAGTGATATTGCTAAAGGACTGAATGGAAAAGTTTGTCTTTTTGCAGATGACATGAAAATTTGCAACAGAGTGGACTCCCCTGAGGGAGTGGATAACATGAGGAAAGATCTACAAAAGCTAGAAGAATGGTCTAATGCTTGGCAGTTAAGATTTAATGTGCAGAAGTGCAGTGTCATGCACTTGGGATGCAGAAATCCAAGGGAATTGTATGCGATAGGGGACAAGAGGTTGGTGTGCACGAACCAGGAGAAGGACCTCAGAGTGATTGTATGTGAGGATCTGAAGGTGGTGAAACAGTGTGACAAGGCGATGGCCAAAGCCTGAAGAATGCTGGGTTGCATACAGAAAGGAATTAACAAGCAGAAAGGAAGACATACTAATGCTACTGTACAAGTGGCCTCACTTGGAATATTGTACAGTTTTGGAGACCATATCTTGCAAAGATATAAAAAGACTGGAAATAGTTTAGAAGGCGACCAAAATGACTTGGTGCCTGCGCCAAAAGACATATGAGAAGAGACATGAAGACCTAAATATGTACACTCTGGAGGAGAGGAGGGACGGGGGGGATATGATACAGACCTTTTAAATACTTAAGGAGTAGTAATGAACAAACAAACCTCTTTCAAAAATGGGGAAGCTGCAAAACTAGAGGACATAACATGAAGCTGCAAGGGGTTAAACTGAAAGGCAACATCAGAAAATACTCTTTCACTGAAAGGGTGATGGATGCTTGGAATGCCCTCCTAATGGAAGTGGTGGGGGCAAATACAACGACAGAATTCAAAATGGCATGGGACAGACCCACTGGATCCCTTTATTACAGGATAAAATCAAAATAACCTTAACTGTCTCTTCTATCCCAGCAAATAGGGGTGACCTGCACAGAGCGGTGGGTGCACCCCTAAACAAAGGCATGGAGAGTCTGGTGCACCTACTCTTGCCACCTTGCTGGGCAGACTAGATGGACTATGATTATCTTTATCTGCCATCATATACTATGCTACTATGTATGTTACTATGTGTCGCTTGGATTTGGGTCCCATAGATAGTTATGGAGCTCAGTGGTTTAAAGCTTTTGTCTCTGGTGATGTACATGGCCTCTGTCTTCTTGACATTTATGGCCATATTGTGTTTTTGAGCCATTTGCTGACTGAGGAGAAGCATTTTGTTATGGGTGTGATATTCGGGTTTGATGTGCTGATAGGCATGTAGATCATGACATCGACAGCATAGATGTGGTAAAGGATGTTGAATGCTTTTATGACTGTGCAGATTGGTTGTAGAAAAATGTTGAAAATTGGTGGAGAGGGTTGAGGCCTGTGGGAGTCTTTGAGATTGGGTGTAGGGGTTGGATTTTGTAGGGCTTGATCTTACTTGAAGCTATTGGTATCTTTGCTTAGTGATTTCACTGTGTTGAGCTCTTGTGGGCAATTAAGAGAACTTTAGATTAACTTTTATATAGTAGTCTTCCTTTTGCTTGAGATGTAGCCACTTTGTATGTCTTTAGTTTGTGCTTTTTAGATGTTTAGACTGTCGCTTGATCTGGTGCTTCTCCATTTTCTCCCCGATTCGTAAGATTCACTTAATGTCCTTCAGTTGCGGTGTGTACCAGGTGGTGGTTCTTTGTGTTGTGTGTTGGCTGGATGTAGGTTGTTTTGTTGCAACGTCTGCGATGGTTTTGTTCAAATTTTGTATTATGGAGTTTGTCTTCAGGGGTGTCTTGGAGTTTTGGTAGCATGTTTGTAAGAAAATCTTCTTTTTCCAGTTTGAAACCTGCGTACGGTGCGTTACAAGATGTGTTTGAGGTTGCTTGTGTTGAGTGGTATGTTTGTGATCATCTTGTGGTCTGACCAGGGGGCGTCGACAGTGATGGGAGGTGGTATTGGGTATTCATTAAGTAAGTTTGGTAGCAAGAAGATCATATCAAGGGTGTTCCCTTTGATGTGGGTGGACTCACTGACAATTTGAGTATAGTCCAGGGATTCCATGGCTTCCAGAAAGGTTTTTGCTTTCGTGATGTGGAGGCAAGGTTGAGATCACCTAGTGTAGCATGAGGTTGCTTTTGTTTGCGTTATTGTTGCAAATAGTTTCTGGGATTGTGTCCAGCTGGTCGAGGTCAGCGTTTGGGGATCTGTAGACAGAGGATGGTTATGCTGTCATTTGTTATTGCCAATGTGTCCAGACCATTGTCAGATGCTTTTGAGAGGGTGCAGAACTTCAGGTGTTGTGTTGTGAGAATTCAGATGCCACTGCCACGGTGTTGAGTCCTTGGGGAGCTGAAGAGATGATATCCTGTGGGGCAAGTTGGTTTTAGTAGGACTGTGTCATAGATCTGTATAGGAGTTTGGGGGAACCCCCTCTGAAAGTTCTCCGTTGGGACCTTGCTGGTTACAAATACCGGCGTGCCCCTAGCTGTACTGGGTATTATAACAGTGATGTCACAGCATTTCTGTTTATTTTTTCTCTGTCTCATCTGCTGTTTGGGGGTGATAACCCACTTGTCTGAACTAGTCTAGCAGGACTCCAGGAAAGGAAATTTAACAGTAAGTAAAATTTCCTCTTCGGTGACCAATTTGCCCAGACAGTGGCAGGTAGGTAGGTGCAGATTTACCAGTAGGCAGAATAGGCAGGTGCCCATGAACATCTGCCCGGCAGTGTGACTGTTTTTGTTTTACATCCACTGCAGTGCTAACCCACCTTTTTTGGAGGTGGGGTGACATGCAACTGACTGACCAGATGCCAAAGGATGGGTTCTGCATGTGAGGACTGAATGTGCCTCTGA
This sequence comes from Ichthyophis bannanicus, assembly GCA_033557465.1. Classification (NCBI taxonomy): domain Eukaryota; kingdom Metazoa; phylum Chordata; class Amphibia; order Gymnophiona; family Ichthyophiidae; genus Ichthyophis; species Ichthyophis bannanicus. The sequence goes on from CM066048.1 coordinate 81,280,444, forward strand.
AACGCACAAGGATGGGTGTAATAAGCCAAGTATTAGAATGGTGCACTGAGCTTCAAAACAGTGTTCAAATGCACGCTTTGAAAAAAATCTTTAACTTCGGATGCAGTAAACTAATAGCATGCAAATTACTGTGATATTAAACGTGTGCTGACTGGAAAAAAAAAAAGCGTACACCATTGCAGTAACATACCATCAATTTCAGCATTGGACAGAAGGTTTCTTTCTTTTACTCCTTTCTGGTCAGTGTGTGGGCCAGTGTTTAATACTGAATGGGGACTGGCTCCCACATTGAGGAGAGAAAAAAACAAAACCTCCCAACCCCCCCCCCCCCTCAAAGAAAGCTATCTAGTCCCGGGCTCCTGACCAGAGAGCCTCCAAGGCTGCAGCCCACACTCCCCTACACCCTCCCTTTCCATGGATTAAAAAGTTACCTGGTCCGGGGCATTCATTCAGCGACATCCTCTATCACCATCCTGAAAAATGGCGACCTGACTCCTAGCATTATCTCCGAATGCACAGCTAAGGGTCAGTCTGTCAGATAAGGAGGCAGGTCCCTTATTTGACAGCCTGACTTGTAGCGATGTGTTCCGACATATCATAGTTGTGGGTTCTGCAGATTTTTACTTTGGTTAGTATTTTGTAAGAGATCATGTACGCACACATGCACAGGAATGACTTTTGTAAAATTACCTCCATAGTGCGAGAACAGGTATTCAGCAGAAGTAGTGAATGTCCCTTATGTGACTGGGATGAGACCTGGTAGATGTAACACTATTAATCTCTCTCTGCTGTCTCCACAGAGAAGGAAGAGCTGCCCTCATTACCTCATTCTGCGTCTTTAAATTCATGGCGTTGTACAGTATTATCCAATATCTGAGCGTGCTGCTGCTGTATTCCGTAAGTCCTTCTGATCCATGTGGCTGTCTCCTCCCCCACTTCTGATATCCAGGTCATTAAAGCTCCTGGCCTCTGGCATCATAGTCCCAGCCTAGTGAATTATCAGTGTTCCTAGTTTATAGAGCCCAAGGCTTGACCCAGCAAATTGTTTCCGCTCCCAGCCTATGGAAGCCTAAGCTCAGTTTGGTGCATCACTGATGCTTCTGGCTGAAGAACCTTAACCTATGGAGCCTCTAAGCAGCAGTCTGTAAGAACTTTGTTTGTCCTGGACTGGATGGTCTTTATCTGTAGTCATTTTCTACAGTATCATCTTATTTTCTTTATGGAAAGGGTCATAATGCATGGAACAGCCTCCGAGTGGATGTGGTGGTAGACGAGAACTGTACCTGAATTCAGGAAAGCAAGGGACAAGTACAGGGGATCTCTGAGGGAGAGGAAGAGATTGTAGAGCTTAGCTGTTTGAATGGATGAGCAGACTGGATAGGCCTTATGGTCTTTATTTGCTGCTGTTTTATTCCTTTCCTATGACATACCTTGGTTTCTTTCACAGGTCATGAAGAACCTGGGGGATATGCAGTACCTCTTCATTGACCTAGTCATAATCATGTCCTTGGCATTCACCAGTAAGTACAAACTTCCATCGTCAGTTGTGCTCTGTCCAAAATAAGACAATGCTTCTGAAATTAGCATGTCCCAACAAAGCAAACTAAAACATAATAAAAAGTTGCGACTAAGACCTTTAATCTGTCCATTAATTTGTGATGCGTTTTCTAGTCTCCTGCCTGTCATGTACTTATTTGATGAAGGAGCGGCATCTCCCCAGATAAATGTGGTTAGTTCATTGAACAAGCTGCAGAACTAACTTACTGGCTTGCATTTCTCACTGGAAGAATAGGGGTCTGTAGTGCAGAACTGAGATACATTGGTACAGCTGTGGTGTGGTGTTTGAGGGCTTGGTACTGGAGTAATACGTCCTGGAATATTTTTAATAATATTTTTTGCAAGTATAGTATGTTACAGGAACTGAAAATTAACTTTATATCTTATCTCTGCCGGTTTCTTGTTGCAAATATAGAATTTAACTGTTGGTTATTAGGTTTTGGGGATACTGCTAATAAAGATTTTAACTGTTGGTTATACATTGAGCTTTGAGATATTCTGACTGCCTGCTTTCCTTGTATAGCCTTAAATCCGATATCTGAGTGTGCCCACAGTTCAGGTAAAGCCTATGGGCCAGGGACACTTCCTGCCCACCCTACCCCTCACCCCACCCACCCCAGGGGCTGCATTGCCTATATAGTGGTCACATACGTTGCCATCTATCCTTTTAATTTGGGTTAAGCCCACATTTTCTTCTTTTTCTTCTTCTTCCTCTTCTTCTTCCACTGCTTAATCAGCATGTAGGGTATTCAGTGCAATAACTGTGGCGCTTTCATCCCAAGACGAATCATTTGGAGCCTAAGAGCTTGTCCTATGTGCCTCAGGTCAACTGCCATACATAAGGAATTGACTTTACTAAGGGAGTTATTAGAAAATGTTCAGAGAAGAGCCACCAAAATGGTAAAGGGGATGGAAGGATACTCCTATGAAGAAAGGCTAAAAAGGTTAGGGCTCTTTAACCTGGAAAAGAGACGGCTGAGGGGAGATATGATAGAAGTCTATAAATTAATAAATGGAGTGGAACAGGTAAACGTAAATCGATTGTTTACATTATCAGAATATAGAAAGACTAGGGGACATGCAATGAAGCTACAGGGTAAACTATTTAAGACTAATAAAATAAAATATTTTTTCACTCAACGTGTAATCAAACTCTGGAATTTGTTACCGGAAGATGTAGTAAAGGCTGTTAGTGTAGCTGGGTTTAAAAAAGGTTTGGACAAGTTCCTGGAGGAAAGGTCTATAAACCATTATTAAGAAGGGAACCAGGATATCAATGCTTGACCCAGTACAAGCATTGCGGAACCTGTATCTTTTGGGGAAACTGCTAGGTACATATGACCTAGATTGGAAACAGGATACTGTGCTTGATGGACCTAGGTATGACCCAGTATGGCATATCTTATGATCTTATGATTTTATAAGGGAAGATCTAGCTGCCATGCATAAAGAATTGACTTTACTGAGGGAGGAACTGGCTGCAATGAAGCGCACCTCTTCTAGGATACAAACTGAAGAAAGCCTTACCTCAGTGGCGGGAAACGTAATGCAGGCACTCCTGAAAGAGCGAATAGTGGACTTTCTCAAAACCAACAGGTTTCAAGATCCGAGGCAACATGGTTTTACCGAAGGACGATCTTGCCAAACAAATCTGATTGAGTTCTTTGACTGGGTGACCAGAGAATTTGATCGGGGGCATGCGATGGATGTCATCTACCTGGATTTCAGCAAAGCCTTTGATACGGTCACTCATAGGAGGCTTATCAATAAACTCAGTAGTTTGGGGATGGGTTCCAAGGTGGTAAACTGGATCAGAAATTGGTTGACTGACAGACGACAGAAGGTGATGGTAGATGGAGCTCACTCTGAGGGGAAGATGATTAGCGGGGTGCCCCAGGGTTCGGTCCTGGGCCCGGCACTGTTCAATGTATTTGTGAGTGATATTGCTGAAAGACTGAATGGAAAGGTATGTCTTTTTGCAGATGACACGAAAATTTGCAACAGAGTGGACTCCCTCGAGGGAGTGGTTAACATGACGAAAGATCGACAAAAGCTGGAAGAATGGTATAATGCTTGGCAATTAAGATTTAATGCAAAGAAGTGCAGTATCATGCACTTGGGTAGCAGAAATCCAAGGGAAATTTACGCGATAGGGGGCAAGAGGTTGGTGTGCACAGATCATGAGAAAGACCTTGGTGTGATTATTTCTGTAGATCTCAAGATGGCAAAACAGTGCAACAAGGCGGTGGCAAAAGCCAGGAGGACGTTGGGCTGCATACAAAGAGGAATTACCAGCAGAAAGGAAGAGGTACTTATGCCACTGTACAAGTCACTGGTGAGGCCTCACTTGTAATACTGTGTTCAGTTTTGGAGACCATATCTTGCAAAGGATGTAAAAAGAATGGAAACTGTTCAGAGGAAGGCAACCAGAATGATTTGGAGCCTGCGTCAGAAGCCTTATGAGAAGAGACTTGAAGACCTAAATATGTATACTTTGGAGGAGAGGCGGGACAGGGGAGATATGATTCAGACCTTTAAATACTTAAAGAGAAATAATGAACAAACAAACCTCTTCCAAAGACGGGGAAGCTGTAAAACTAGAGGGCATAACATGAAGCTGCAAGGGGGTAAATTGAAAGGCAATGTCAGGAAATACTTTTTCACTGAAAGGGTGGTGGATGCTTGGAATGCCCTCCCGATGGAAGTGGTGGGGGCAAACACAGTGACGGAGTTCAAAGTGGCATGGGACAGACACAGTGGGTCTCGCAACAGGATAAAATCAAAATAAATTGAACCATCTAATTTCTCAACAAATAGGGGTGTCCTACACGGAGCAGCAGGTTCACCCCTAAAACAAAGACATGGGGAGGGGTGGCCTGCACGGAGTGGCAGGTGCACCTACTCCTGCCATCTTACTGGGCAGACTAGGTGGACCGTGCTGGTTTTTGTCTGCCATCATTTACTATGTTAATAGCAAAGATAGTGTTGACAAATTACAATTGCTGTTTATGATGAGGTTTACTTTCGGCCCGATATTCGGTCATATAAAGTTCAGCACCAATCCCAACACTTAACTTGATTCATATATTTCACTTAGTGCTGCTGAATATGCGACTAGGTGGTGACTGCCCCAGTAACTAGCCATTTAATTTAGGCCTACTATGCTGCAAGCCTCAAACTGATAACTAGCTGAATATTGCTGCTAAAGAGACCTCTGTCCTTTCCCTAACCTGGACCCTTTTAAAACAGATAAGAACATAAGACATGCCATACTGGGTCAGACCGAGGTCCATCAAGCCCAGTATCCTGTTTCCAACAGTGGCCAATCTAGGTTATACGTACCTAGCAATATCCCCAAAGACACAGGTTCCACAATGCTTATACTGGGTCAAGCATTGATATCCTGGGTCCCTTTTTAATAGTGGTTTATGGACCTTTCCTCCAGGAACTTGTATAAACCTTTTTTAAACCCAGCTATACTAACAGCCCTTACTACATCCTCCGGTAACAGATTCCAGAGTTTGATTACACGTTGAGTGAAAAAATATTTTCTCTTATTTTTCTTAAATAGTTTACCCTGTAGCTTCATTACATGTCCCCTAGTCTTCCTATATTCTGATAGCGTAAACAATTGATCCACGTTTATCCGTTCCACTCCATTCATTTATTTATAGACCTCTATCATATCTCCCCTCAGCCGTCTCTTTTCCAGGTTACGAGCCCTAACCTTTTTAGCCTCTCTTCATAGGAGTAGCCTTCCATCCCATTCACCAATTTGGTTGCTCTTCTCTGTACTTTTTCTAATAACGCTATGTCCTTTTTAAGATACGGTGACCAGAATTGCACACAATATTCAAGGTGCGGTCGTACCATGGAGCGATACAGAGGCATTATAATAGCGATACAGATAATAGCCATTAACGCACTAAATGACCAGATATCTGAATAACTTGCTTGTTCATCTATTTTAAGTTGTGTTCGCTGCCCACTGGTGAACACATAACTCACTTTGAAAATGGGTTCATTTATTTTCTCTTTTATTTGCTTAGCACACACGATGGCTGCTTCTGCTTCCAAACACTTTAACATTGCTCTAATTCCTGTTACAAAGGCAGTTCTCTTGATACTTGAAGGAATTATGTTCTAAAATCTCTCCCAGGCTGCCTGATGATGTTTATATGCCTTCCTCGTTTTTCCATTGTATTGTCACAGTGAAGTTCAAAAGATTTGTCCAGTAACATTGGAAATTACCTGGACCAATCTTTGGTTTTCAAACACCACCCCGCACTTCACCCCACTAAGCACTTAAATTTGGACAGATAAATTTAACTGGACAAACAGAGGCAAAGATGGAGGCAGACTGAGTGTGCAGTTATAATTTAGCTGGATAGTATTGATATGCAGCGCTGTTTGCTAAACTTAGTGGGATACGTCTGTTCATAGCAGAGGGCCATTCTAAAGATAACTGGATGACGTAATCCAGATAATCTGCCACAACGTTATCTGGATAAGTCCCCCCGGATGCCTAGATAAAGTTATCAAGATAATCTTAATGTTCGCCAGCCTGCTGAATATTGTTTAGTATGTATTTTTAAATCTACTTGTTAAGTGTTGCCTATTGTACTTCCCTAAATCCCCACATTCTTCTCCTGCAGTGAGTTTAAATAGCTCATGGAAGGAGCTGGTGCCGCAACGTCCCCCCACAGGGCTCATGTCCGTGCAGTTGCTGTTGTCTGTCCTAATCCAGATTCTGCTCTCACTGGGCTTCCAGGTCACCACCTTAGTGCTGGTACAAGAACAACCATGGTACGAGCCCTGGAGCCCAGAGACCAAGTGAGTAATTGTAGTGCTGTGTCCCATTCTCGAGACTCCTACAGTCGGGCCCCCAAAGCTGTTCCCACTGGTTTCCTAGCTCCTTCCTCACCCTTTGTTATTTTTCTTCCAGTGCTTGTGGCCCGGCAGTGAATGGCTCACACGAGAGGGATTGGTTGGCACCGAATGGGTCGGCATTCCCCAACGCCAGCACTGAGCAGGAAGGTCATGTGGACAGGGTGACCAGCTTCGAAAACACGGCACTGTTCTTAATCTCCTCCTTCCAGTACCTGATTGTAGCTCTTGTCTTCACCAAGGGCAGACCTTTCCGCCAGCCCAACCACACCAACTGTAAGCAGCACATAGACAGGGTCATGTCTGGTTGAGGGCCTTGTGCGGCCATCACTAGGGAGCACTTACCTGCCAGTTGGAATACCATAAAGCTTTTGAAGGAGAGGGAAAGGAGGAAGGATGGGTTATTCTCATAAGACAAGCAGTTAAGCTAGCCTTATGAACAGGTGACATCGTTCAGTGCCACTGACCCACAGCGCCTTTTTCCAGAATTTTCCATTGAAGACTTTTATTCCCCTGTGAGCATGAGCAGCAGCAGCTCCCATAGCTCTGTGGTCTACTTGAGTTTCTCATTTTCTGTTAGTACAGACAGTTGTGTAACGGAGCTCTGCTCATTTTTGAACTGCCTCCTGCAGATGTTTGTGGCAGATTTTTGCCCCTCCGGTTTTAGGTATAGTGTGCGATGAAGGCACGTTTTAGATATAACATGTGGAGACCGGAATTGAGATGTCGAGGATGCAGTGTACACAGTTCGGCAATAGTTTAGGAAAAGCTGTGCTAACTGTGGAGCCTTTTCTAAAATCGTGCAGGAGTGCAGGGGGCTCTGCCCAGACATGGAATCAGAGGAACCAGTTTGAAATCGGCAACTCGGCCACTTCACATGCACATGTTGGAACTTACCCATGTAAGTTGGTATTTCACAGTTTCTACAGATTGGTGCCAGCACTTAAACATGGATGTGATCCATTTTGCAACCCGGATTAGCTACAGATGCCACTGCCCTTATCGAATTTCAGTTTAGAGGGGGAAATAAACAGTGAGGGGTTTATGGCAGATAATCTCTTCTGTAAAGGGCTGGTCAGAACGAATAAAGGTTTTTAAAGTCTTAAATGTTACTATCCATAGGACTTTCTTGCAGTAACTTCTGAAAGGCCTTTTCTGGCCACTGCCCTCAGTCCATCCTTTTTGTTTTTGAAACTTTCTTCTCCCTTTGATCCACGAGGTCTACTTTTCTGATGATGGCAGAGACCAGCAGCTTCAAGAAGTGTTCAGATGTTGGCCATTACTGACCATCATAAGACCTGCTAAATAAACCCAGGATCATGAGGCATCTCTTCAGTTTCTCCTTCAGGATCAGGCACACGAGACAACAGTGTCATCTGAAAGAAGCAAACAAGTCTAGATCCACTGAAGCATATATAAGGGCTGTGGAGCGACAGCAACAACCTTTGGTGCTTAAGCCTTAGATAGGGTCACAGAATAAGCAGTGGGTGGAGAGCAAAGCAAAGCTGTGAAGAAACGGTGCTGAGGGCCCATCGAAGGAGAAATTTCCTCGGGGCCAGTCTCCTTTGTATGGTTCCAAGAGCAGGGAGATGCTGGAAGACACACGCCCACCCTTAAAGCAGCTGCATGTGGAGGGAAGTAATGCCGTCCGGTCCTTTTTATTGCTAAAATGCCCAAAGAAGACACTAACAGCAATTCCTTTGCTGTCGATCACATCTAGATAAAAGGAACAAATAAGAGCTCAAACAAAGTATGATCTAGGTCTGAATATCGATATCCCCTGGAATCCTTGTCTTTAATTCTTGATAATGTCTAACATGAATATGCTTTAAAAAATATATAATATTTCGGGAACTCCCATTTCTGTTTCACTTGTTCAAAGGTGGGAATTCCCTTTATAGCTATAGCAAATGGCTTATCTCCTGGAATCGTTTCCCTTACTCCAGCTACAAAGTCAGCATTTCCAGTGATCTAAAGAAATGTGGAGATCCTTAGCACTCCACCTCCCTTTATCTCCACTATTTCCAAGCCCTTTTAAAAGGTAAATAGACAGCGACCTCCCCCCCCCCCTTCACCTAATTCTATTGCCGCTGACTACTGTGCACAAATTTATGGAATTCAAAGGGGCCCATCCACCATTGATCCAAGAGACCTTTTGGGGTATAATGGTACGCACCTGTATATATCTCCATGTATACCACACAGCTGCATTATGTAATCTCAGATCCGGTAAACTAACTCTCTCCTAATCTCAATCTAACATTAACTTGTTATACAAAATGCAAGCATTCTTTCCTTTCCATATAAAATTCCAAATAATGCCCTTGTATTGCATTTCTTCCTTCTGACTAACCTAAATTGGAAGTGTTTTGGAGGGTATACAACAGCCTAAGAAAGTAGCCATCGTAATCAAAGCCATAAACAATCATAAAGGTAGGTCCTTCCAATGGTAATGTAATTGTTTGATTTGTTCAACTTTCTCCTTAATATTTTTTGATAAAGGATTTTCTAATTGTAGATTAAATAGATTCTGAGGTATCTCATCCCACCTATTGCCAGTTTCGGTGAGCATTCTTGCCATCAACCCCTCCCCCCATCCTCCTTACCAGACACCAAAAAGCGTAGTTACTCACCTGTAACAGGTGTTCTCCAGGAGCAGCAGGAATCAGTCCTCACTTATGGGTGACGTCGGCGCCGACGGAGCCCTTGCGGAGCAATTTTCCCCAGCTTTCAAAGAAAGCCTTTGGGAATTGCAGCGCGCATGCGCGGTCCCCTTCCCGCCCAAGGGTGCCATCTTAGCCAGTCAGATGACATAGCTAAAAAAGACAGCATAAAAATTTGCAAAAAAACTAAAGCAGATGATTGCAACTCCACGGGGAGGAGGGAGGGTTGTGAGGACTGATTCCTGCTGCTCCTGGAGAACACCTGTTACAGGTGAGTAACTACGCTTTCTCCAGGACCAAGCAGGAAGTCAGTCCTCACTTATGGGACTCCCAAGCTCAAGGCTACCGGAGACCCTAAGCACAAAAATGAGCTCCCTCTAGCTCAGCAGCACAGAAGGAAAGAATCTTCGCTGAATTATTACCCACCGGTAGCCCACATCCGGGATGGAGGGTAGGAGTTGCTCAGACCTCAAAGAGATTACGGAGGACTGCCTGTCCGAAAGCACTGTCCCTGCGGGACTCCCTCTCGAGACAGTAATGGACCGCAAAAGTCTGGCTCGAAGACCAAATAGCGGCCCGGCAGATGTCTGCCAGCGGAACAGAGCGGAGGTAAGCCACTGACGTAGCCTTTGCCCGAACGCAATGAGCCGTGACTCGACCTTCCAAGGAGAGTCCGGCTGCCCCATAAACCCAAGAGATACAGTCCGCAACCCAGATGGACAGAGTACGCTTGGAGACCGGGAGCCCCAATTTATTGGGGTCAAAAGACACAAAAAGCTGAGAAGCCTTACGGTGCTCCCGCGTACGGTCAAGGTAGAAGTTCAAAGCCCTTCTACAGTCCAGGGTATGGAGGACCGTTTCAGCTCGGCTGGAGTGTGGTCTGGGAAAGAAAGTTGGAAGTACCACCTCCTGATTGATGTGAAAGGGGGAGACCACTTTTGGAAGAAATTTTGGGTGAGTCCGTAGGACTACCCTATTTTTGTAGAACCGAGTGTAAGGGGGATCAGACACGAGGGCCTGCAATTCACTTACGCGTCTAGCGGAAGTGAGGGCTACCAAGAACAGTGTTTTCCAAGAAAGAAAACGGAGAGAACAGGTAGCCATAGGTTCAAAAGGCGGACAGGTGATCCGCTGTAAAACCACATTCAGGTCCCAGTCAGGCGCTGGCGGGCGCAGAGGTGGTTTAAGTAGAAGGAGACCTCGGAGAAACCTCGCTACGAGAGGGTCGTTGGAGAGAGGTCTGCCGTCCACCGGCACATGATGTGCTGAAAGAGCACTGAGGTGAACTTTGACGGAGTTGGACTTAAGTCCCAGATTAGAGAGGTAAAGCAAGTACTGCAAGACCACCGACACCGGGCAGGAGAAGGGATCCTGAGACTGTCGGGTACACCAAACGGAAAAACGACGCCATTTAAGGGCGTAGCATTTTCGGGTAGAAGGGCGTCGCGAAGCTAGGACGACCTCCTCCACCTCTGCCGGCAGGAGAAGGGGAGCAAGGACTACCCTCTCAGCAGCCAGGCCATTAGGTTGAGAGACCTGAGGTTGGGGTGTAGCAGAGACCCCTGATCCTGAGTGAGGAGATCCGGTTGAAACCCCAGGGGGAGTGGATCCTCCACCGCTAATTGCAGCAGGAGCGGAAACCATGGCTGTCTGGGCCAGCGAGGGGCCACCAGGATCATGAAGGCTTTGTCTCGGAGAACCTTGCAAAGAGTCCGAGAGACGAGCGGGATGGGAGGGAAAGCGTACAGAAGGCTCCCCGACCATGAGAGTAGAAACGCGTCCGCCGCAACCCGAAGGGGGTGTGGCTGACGAGAGCAGAAGCGAGGAAGTTGCCGGTTGTGAGGACTGGCAAAGAGATCCACCGTGGGGAGGCCCCACTTTAGAAAGAGCTTCTGAACCATCAAGGGATCCAGACGCCACTCGTGCGGCTGAAGGATCCTGCTGAGTTTGTCCGCCAGGCAATTCTCTTGGCCTGGGAGATAAACTGCCTTGAGGAGAACGCCGTGACTGACGGCCCAAGAGCAGAGCTTCTGTGCCTCCCGGCAGAGGAGGAAGGAGCCCGTGCCCCCCTGCTTGTTCACGTAGAACATGGCAACTTGATTGTCCGTCTGGACAAGGACGGACTGGTGAGAAGTCAGGTGGGAGAAGGCCTTGAGAGCCAGGCGGATCGCCCTGAGCTCCAGGAAGTTGATCTGCTGAGCAGACTCCCACGTGGTCCAGAGGCCCTGAGTACGAGCCCCTTGGCAATGCGCTCCCCAGCCCAGGAGGGATGCATCTGTAGTCAGCACCCGGGTCGGCTGAGGTGACTGGAAAGGCATGCCGAATATCAGGTTCGGCCGCTGAAGCCACCACCGGAGAGACGAGATCAGCGGTTCGGAGACGCGCACTAGGTCTGCTAGGCCGCCTGTGGCTTGTCGCCACTGCTGGCGGAGACACCATTGAGCAGGCCGCATGTTCAGGCGGGCATTGGGGGTCACATGGACGGTGGAAGCCATATGGCCGAGTAGTCTCAGGAAGCGCCTGGCGGGGACCAGGGGCTGGCTGCGAAAACGGTCGGCTAGGTCCATGAGCCGTTGAGCCCTGTCGAGCGGTAGGTACGCTCGTGCCTGAGGAGTGTGCAGCCTTGCGCCGATGAACTCGAGATCCTGTGAGGGGAGCAAAGTGGACTTTGCGAAGTTTATAACAAAGCCCAAGTACTGCAGAAGAGTCACCGTGCGGCGCGTGGCGTTGGTGACCTCCAGAGCGGACGCTGCTCTGATGAGCCAGTCGTCGAGGTACGGAAAGACATAGAGGCCGTGAAGCCTGAGATGGGCCGCCACCACCGCGAGACATTTTGTGAAGACTCGCGGTGCGGAGGACAGGCCAAAGGGCAGTACTCTGTACTGGTAATGATTTCCTGCCACCACAAACCGTAGGTATTGGCGGTGGCTTGGGTGGATGAGGATGTGCGTGTAGGCATCCTTTAGATCCAAGGAGCATAGCCAATCTCCCTGCTGGAGGTAGGGCAGAAGGATTCCAAGGGTAAGCATCTTGAACTTCTCCCGCACGAGGAACTTGTTGAGGTTGCGCAAGTCCAGGATGGGTCTGAGGCCTCCTGTTCTTTTTGGTATTAGAAAATACCGGGAATAAAAGCCTTGACCTTTCAGGTGGTGGGGCACCGGTTCCACCGCCTGTTCCTGTAGAAGACCTGCTAACTCCTGAAGGAGTAGTTCCCTGTGCAGAGGGGGTCGTGGAGGTTCTCCCGGAAAATAGGAGGGAGGGACCTGGTGGAAGTGGAGAAGATAGCCTTCTCGCACGACTTGAAGCACCCAGGCATCTGAGGTGATGCTGGACCACCTGTGGGCGAAGTGAACCAGCCGGCCTCCGGTGCTGGGAGGAACCAGCGGGGGGGGAGAGGCTATGCTTAAGGAGTCAAAAACCCCCACCCTGCGGAGCAGGGGCTGGTGGTGCAGGCTTGGGGGCTTGCTGCCTACGGGACCCGTTACCCCGTCCCTTGGCCTGCTGGCCCTGTTGGGGAGCTGGAGGGGCCTGATAGTGGGGGTACTGTTTGTAGGCAGCCGCCTTCCTCGGGTAAAAGGACTTCTTTCCCGAGCCCTTCTTTTTCTGGGAAGGGGCGGAGGTCTTCCTAGAAAGCCTAGTCCTGGTGAGAGTCTCCGTCTCAATTTGTGCAGCCTTATCAGCCATGGGCTTGCCAAAGAGGTTTTCGCCTCGGCAGGGGACATCGACCAACTTGTCCTGCACCCAGGGCTCAAGGTCAGACGACTGAAGCCAAGCCTGTCAGCGGGCACCGATGCCGGCTGCGGCCACTCGAGCCGATGCTTCAAAGCCATCATAGGCTGCTCGGGACATGAATTTTGAGCATTCCCGAATGCCAGTGGACAAGGCCAGGAACCTCCGCAAGGGTTCCTCGGACAAACCAGCGGAGAAGCCGGCTAGCTCTTTAGCCAGGTCTCGGAGATACATGCCCATGTATAGCTGGTAGGTCTGGACACGACATGCGAGCATAGAGCCCTGGAAACACTTCTTACCAAGGCCATCCAGGTTACGGGCCTCCCTGCCAGGAGGCACCGAGGAGTGCATCTTCTGGCTCTTAAGACGATGCATGGCCGATTCCACTACCATGGAATGGTGTGGTAGCTGTGCTTTTTGGAAGCCAGGGCTCTTGCGGACTCGATAGATAGAATCGACCCGCTTGCTCAGGACCGGCGAGGTGGCCGGACTCTCCCACATGCGGAAGAGTAGTTGTTCCAGCATGGGAGGAACCGGTACAGTAAAGTGTTCCCTGGCGGGAGAGTCATACTGAAGGGCGTCGAGCTCTTCGGCTCGAGGCTCCTCCTCGGGGTCCGCAGGGAAGGCCAAAGCCTTGGCCATATCCCTGACGAAGTCCGAGAACCGGGCATCCTCCGGGGGGGACTGTTTCCGAGGTTCAGACTCAGGTGAGTCCGAGGGGACACACCGAGTCCGAAAAGAATCAGGCGACTCTTCCTCTTCAGACTCCCAGACCGACTCTGACGAGGACTCGGTGGGGTCGGCCCGGGCAGGGCGCGGCGCCTGCCGCCCCGACGCCGAGGGAGTCGGCGTCGGCGACCTCGGTCCCGAACGGGAGGCCGAGGGTGACCTCGACCGAGGATCGACTCGAGTTCGCATCGACTCGAGGATCAGCTCAGTCTCCGGGGTCGACTTGGACGTCGACGTCCCGGCGGTCGGGGCAGCGGCGCCAGCGAAGCCAGCGAGCAGTGCCCGCTGCTGGTCCATGAAGGCAGACAGTCTGCTCTCCAAGGCCGTCAACCTGAGTCCGAGCTCAGGTGACCCAGCAGCCCCCGACTCGGGCCCCGACCGGCGTCGGGCCCGACGTCGGCTGTCGCGGAGGCGAGTCCAGAAGGACCACAGGACTTACCCGAGCAGGCAGCTCCGACTCCAGGCGAGGTCGCTTCGTGAGGTGCTCCTTCTCCAAGGACCCGGGGCGGCTATCGGGGCTATGCGACCTGGCCCTCGCGGAGCCAGGAGCGTCCACCGACGCCGCCCTCGCGGGTTTCACCTTCCGTCGATGGTCCCCGGAGGGAGAACCCCTGTCGGAGGAACTCCGGCGACGGTCCGAGCTGGACCCCCTGGACGCGGAGGCCTCCGACGAGGTCCGGGTACGGCTGGGGTCAGCGAAGATTCTATCCCGCTGATGCCGCCGACTTCTCAACGCTTTGGAGGAAAGTTTGCCACAAGGCCCACAGATCATTTCTTCATGATCCGGGCCCAGGCAGCGGAGGCAATTGTCGTGTGTGTCAGTTAGTGACATATTTCGGTCACACTGACCACACCGCTTGAAACCACTGGCAGCCATCGGGGGAAAAAGGGCCCCGGCGAGGCAAAGGACCGGGCTGCCAGGGAAAAACCGAAACGAAAACTGACCAAGTCAGAAAAACCGAAAAAGAAGGAGAGGACTCGTGACCGGCGTCGCGAGTCCGGGCGGGAAAAAGACCGGCGTCGAACCGAAAGAAAAAAGAATAATTATGAAGGAAAATCAACTTTTTCGCGGGGACACGACGGGTACGTCTGTAGGGCTCCGCGGAAAAAAGAAGACTGGCTAAGATGGCACCCTTGGGCGGGAAGGGGACCGCGCATGCGCGCTGCAATTCCCAAAGGCTTTCTTTGAAAGCTGGGGAAAATTGCTCCGCGAGGGCTCCGTCGGCGCCGACGTCACCCATAAGTGAGGACTGACTTCCTGCTTGGTCCTGGAGAACTACTGATTTATCATAATTTTAAACAGAAACGAGAAAGAGACTACAGCAGTGGATATGCAGATGTGATTTGGTGGAAGTTTATTGGAGAGACACGACTCTGCCAAGTTTCGGCAAACACGCTTGTGTCAGGGCTCTGAGTAGGGGTATAGCCTAAATCAAGACCAGCACCGTGATGCTTTTTACAGACAATATTTTATTTATGCCTCAGTGCTGATAGATAAGCTTTAGCCATCAACAGAATTTGATATACAATTGTTCTTAATATTACAGTCAAGATTGGCTCATTAATATGTATTATACTATACTCGGACTCCTAATGCAGACGTGTTTGACAAAACTCTGCTGAGTGGTGTCTTCCACTGAAGACACGTTCTCTGAATCACATCTGTGTATCCATTGCTGTGATCTCTCTCTCGGTATGTATTTTTTGCTTCTCGACTGACCACCTACGGAGATTCCCTTGCTCGATTTCATAATTTAAGACCCAAGAAACTGCCAATACAGTCAATAAAATTCACAAATTACCACATCTGTTGTGGAGCCACCCCCAAAAAAATAAAAGCATGTCATCTGCAGAAAGGTTTAAGTGGTATTCATCTCCACCTACAATTCCTTTAAATTCTCCAAGCCTTATTACCAAAGATTTCTAGGAAGAGAATAAATAAGAGTGAGGAGAGAGGGCAACCCTGCTGTGTTCTTCACTGCGGCGAAAACCTCTCAGTATGCCTCCCACTGACAATTAGTTTTGTGTGCAGCTGTGTGTATAAAAACATTTTCCAACATAGGAACCCCCCCCCCCAGCCCTTTATAGCAGTGATCACTTTTTGTGAAATGCGGGGCGCTACCAGTCATGCTGTCAATTTCCTAGTCTTGTTGCCCCCAGTTAGATGGACCGTATTTGTATAGCCAGTTATCTTGCACGCATTCTTCTTGTGCCTCCCACAAATAATAATCTGAACTCTTGATCTTGAAATAATGTTGGGTTCATTCTCCAAGTTCTGTCTGGATCCCCCCCTGTTGCATGCATCCTGTATGTCCACTTCTTGAAACTTACGAAACACATTTTTGGAAGGAAGAAAGAATCTATCCTGCCAAAAATACCATGCAGCACTGAGAGGTGAGTAAAACCCACCTTGTCCAAATGGCACATTCACTAGGAATCTATTAATTCAACCTCACAATGAGAAAACTAATCCCTTTTTGTGTATCTCCCTTTGATGCTTTTGCCGGTTTGCAGTATTAGTCTCTCCAACTACAAGCTGATATCCACTGCAATGGATATCAATTAATTTCCCTAATGTACAGATAAAGAATTGATGACTATAAGCATTAGCATAAATTTTACACAATGGAAGATTTTGACCATACTGTTCTCTAGCTGCCGCTATATATCTGCCTTCTCAGTCGGCTATAGATTTAGGCAACACAAATGCAGTCTGCTTATGTATAAGGATTGCCACTTCCTGTCACCTGCTTCTGTAGGAAGAGGCCATAACATCATCTACCCGATCCCTCTTCAGTTTGGCATGTTCAGTATCTTGTAAAAAGCCTATATGTGCCCCAGTAATTCACAGGGCAGTTAACACCTTAATATGTTTCACCTGTGAGTTCATGCCACAGACATTACAAATAGTAACCTTCAAGCTATTCATCTTGCATCACCATTTATTCACACATCCGAAGCCGCGAGGGTCTCCCAGCTGAACCCCCATTGGAGTGTATTTCTGGTAAGCTTCTAGATAATGCCACTGATCAGCTGTGTCATTCACACATCCCTTCCTCTCTCCAAAATATTCAATAACCAATCATCTTCATTCAGTGTCATGGTTTTTTTTATTTAAGTTTTTCCATATCACTTTATCCTATGGTCAACGTACTCTCCCTTAAAGAAAACCCTCCCCATTCCCCCTATCTATTATTACTTCCCCATGTCATCTTCCTCCACCTACTTCTAACATCTCTTTTACAAAACCAGTTCAGCCACTCCCCATATACCCCCCCCCCCTTTACAAAGAGAAAAGGGAATCGGAAAACATCCCCTTTAACTTCACAGTAGATATTTCATCACAACCTCTCTTAGTGTTAGTTTCCTCTCTCACCATCGAAACACCTTTCTTTACACTTGTCATTCAACAATAACCACACATACATTACCATTTCAGACCACTACCCCCACCCCCTTTACTGGGTATCTAATATTCAGAACGCTGCATAAGATAAATATATACAGGTTAATCAAAAAGAACTAAGCCCAGTTTGTGACAGTTTCTAATAAACTATTTTCATTTTGCACTGCCTTGCCTAAGGATGAGGAATAGCCTGATGGTTAGAGCTGTGGGCGGAGTACCAGGGAAGCCAGGGTTCAAATCCCAGTAATGCTCCTTGTGGACTTGGGCAAGTCACTTCACCTTCCACTGCCTCAGATACAAACTAAACATTATAAGCCCTCTGGGGGCTGGGGTGTACCTACTGTATCTGAGCCACCCTCCTCTTCCAAGTTGAGTTAGTTAGCACAGTTACTTACCCTGTAACAGGTGATCTCTGGGAACAGCAGGAATAAGTCTTCACATATGGGTATCGTCGGTACCGACAGAGCCTGCGCGGGAACGCTCCCCAGCATCCAGTAAGAAAGCTTTTGGGAGCATCCCACAGCGCCTGCGTGCTGCCTTCCCGCCTTTCCCAACCGCCTCTCTCCAGTTCGAGTTTTAAAGCTGAGAGAGAGAGAGAGGGAAGGAAAGATAGATAGAGATACAACTCCTAGGGGAGGTGGGTGGGTTGTGAAGACTTATTCCTGCTGTTCCCAGAGATCACCTGTTACAGGTAAGTAACTGTGCTATCTCCAGGAACAAGCAGGAATGAGTCTTCACATATGGGGACTCCCTAGCTGCAGATGCCAGGGAGAGACCCCAGAGTTGTGTGTCCTTGAAAAGGGCTCCACCTCCCCCCATGGATCTCTGGCATCCAACCAGGGTAGGTGGGTAGGAGTTGATTAGGAATGGAACAGGTGTTTGAGAACAGCCTGACCAAACGAGGCATCCCGGCGGGAGTCCTTGTCCAAACAGTAATGGGCTGTGAAGGTATGAACCGAGGCCCAGGTGGCCGCTGTCAGACGGCTGCCTGGGTGAGAATCTTCACAGTCTTGGCAAGTGCATATATCTATATGATTTGCAAGGGATTGTGGGCAATGCAGTTCATTCACACCAGACACAGCTGCTGACAATAATTTAGTTGTGCTCAAGTGTTAAAGCCAATAAGGTATTTATTTAAGGGGTTATTTCTCCCAACACAGATATGCTTGGTAGCACATAAATCAGGTTACTTGCTTCCAGTGTTTAACTTGGAAAAACAAAATCAAAATCAGGAAAACAACATTCAAACTTGTCAGGCATTAGCTAATGTTTTCTTAGCATATATCAAACAACAAACGAAAAGCCACAAAGAAAGAAAAAAAAACTGTTCTTTTCAGGTTAACTTCTGATAACTTCCCACATAGATTCAGAAGTGATTCTCTCCTAGCTCACAAGCAATTAGGTAAGGCTTAATTGCTAGCAGTTATCCAGCTGAAATCCCTTAGCTGGCTTGCTTTCTACTGTGTGGGTCAAATCCTACTTCAGGAGTTTTTCTGAGTAGATTAAAGAACAAGTTTGTATTTCTTTGTGATGGTTGCTGTACTTCGTAACAGAAAATCACCAAAGGAGTTTGGACAGAGAGCAGTCCATATAAACACATTCTTCATCTGCAATCATTCCCCCTTCTTCAACAAGCATGGGTTCAATATCATGGATTGGCACAGATGAATCTCTCAATGGAGCACTTTCAGGAGAATACTTGTTTCCCTGCTGTCTTTCAAGGTTATAGCTAGGGCATAGATCAGTGTTCATACCTGAGCTTCCATTGCTGTTAGAGTTCCTCTCTATATAGCCTGGCCAGTATGTAGTCCAGTTCTTATGTCCAGCCTTCCAATCCAGATCCCTGGACACTGGATCTCTCTTCACATACCTTCTGGCACGGGTCCTAGGGTCCCTTCCTCGTGTAGCCGTCTCTCACAGGTACCGTCTGGAGATTCCTAGCTCTGCAGCACCATTCCTCAGGCTTTCCCCAGTCCAATGGTGTATGCTGGCCCTTGGAATGCCTCCCAGTATACGTACTGCTCTGGACTCTTCTAGACCTCTCAAAGGCTTTTCTCCTCTTTCTTCCAAAGGGTTTCTTTCCCTCTCTGTCCGTCCGGTTTGGCTTCTGCTTCTGATGATCCTCCTGATGATGAAGATGATCAAGCTCAAGCTGATTCTCAGGATACTGATTCTCTGTAGAATAAACTCTACCTTTATTCTGCCTAGATGAGTGCTCCTCCCTAACACAGCGCAGCTGTGCTGAATCAGGTCCTGCCCTTTGAGATGAGTGCTTAGGGATTACCTCATAGCCCTCCTGATTGAACACATGTTTCCCCACTTCAGCTCCTCTAATGGCTGTTGGAAACCTGGTGCATTCTGGGACTGGTAGTCTTTTATGGGAAAATTCTGTTTTCTTATTTCTACCAGAACTGACAGGTTGCTTGTTCAGAGACACTTCACCTTTTCTATAGCTCCTTCCTGAGCTATGATAAGCTTCCTTATCACACCGCTCGACAGATTTGGTCAATGGACACAGAGTTTAGATGAACCATTGAGGCTGCCATGGCCCTCACATTGTAAGCTGTGACATGGCCTTCCAGAGAAAGGTTCCTACTCTGGTAGCGAAAGAAATACACTGAGCAATCCATTTGGACAGTGTTCTCTTAGAAACTGGAAGTCCTAAATGGGAAGGATCAAAAGCAACAAAGAGTTGAGAAGACTATGTTGCTGTGTTCTTTGTAAGTAAAAGGCGAGAGCTCTTTTACAATCCAAAGTATGAAGATTCCTCTCTGCACTTGATGCATGAGGTCCTGGAAAAAAGACAGGTAAGTATACCTCTTGGTTCAGATGAAAAGGCGAGACCACTTTGGGCATAAAGTGTGGATTGGTCCTGAGGCGACCTTATAATGATGGAACCTTGTATAAGGAGGATTAGCCACCAAGGCTTGCAACTCACTGATGCGACGTGCTGAGGTGACTGCAATGAGAAAGATAACCTTCCAAGAAAGAAATTTCAAGGAGGTGGTGGCTAAAGGTTCAAAGGGTGGCTTCATAAGCTGGCCAAGAACCAGATTTAAGTCCCATACCACTGGAGGTGGTCTAATGGGAGGTTTAGTTAAAAGAAGGCCTTTCATGAATCTTGCTATAAGAGGATGAGAGGAAACAGGCTGTCCATTGAGAGGCTTGAGGGACGCTGCAATAGCACTCAAATTGACTCTTACCGAATTCGTTTTGAGGCCTGCATGGGAAAGATGCAGAAGATACTCTAGTAAAGAATTCAAAGGTATTGCAAGAGGGTTAAGACCCTTCTCTGAACACCAAATGGTAAATCTTTTCCATTTGAAAGCATAGGAACATCTAGTGGAAGGCTTTCTAGAAGCATGAATAATATCTCTGACTTGCTGAGAGAGATGGAAAACTTAAAGGTCTAGGCCTTCAGCAAGCAGGCCCTGAGATGGAGGGACTGGGGGTTTGGGTGCCACAACGTTCCGTCTTCCTGGGAGAGAAGATCTGGAGCAGAGCCCAACTCCAGGGACGGAGCTTGAGAGAGATGCAGAAGTAGAGGGTACCACACTTGGCGTGGCCAGTGTGGTGCTATGAGGATCATAGAACCTCGGTCTCTCTGAAGCTTGAACAGTGTTTTGGGAATTAGGGGAATGGGTGGAAAGGCATAAAGGAAGTC
Organism: Ichthyophis bannanicus; assembly: GCA_033557465.1. Taxonomy (NCBI): domain Eukaryota; kingdom Metazoa; phylum Chordata; class Amphibia; order Gymnophiona; family Ichthyophiidae; genus Ichthyophis; species Ichthyophis bannanicus. Next base: position 81,301,079 of record CM066048.1, read on the forward strand.
TTGACCCCACTGAAGGAGGAAGGCATCCTTGGCCTGAACTCCCTGCCACGGAATCCTGGAACAGAACCGGGGAAGTTTGGCATTCCACGGACTTGCAAATAGGTCTATGTCCGGGGTTCCCCAAATTCGAAAAATCCTGGCTACCTGGTCCCTGTGGAGGGACCATTCGTGTGGAAGCAGAACTCGACTGAGTCTGTCTGCCCAAGAGTTTTGAACGCCTGGAAGATATACTGCCATAAGATGAATCTGATGCTCTATGACGAAGGCCCACAGTCGCAAAGCTTCATTGCAAAGCGACAGAGAGCCAGTCCCTCCCTGCTTGTTTACATAGAACATGGCTACTTGATTGTCCGTGTGGATGAGGACTGTCCTGTAGCTGAGCAGGGAGTGGAACACTGAGAGCTAAGAAAATTGCTCTGAGTTCCAAGAGATTTATGTGTAGTGAAGTCTCCTGTGGAGAACAGATGCCCTGGATGGAGAGATCTTGCAGATGAGCTCCCCAACCCATTGGAGAGGCATCTGTTGTAAGGGTTGCTTGGGGAAGTGACTGTTGAAAAGGGGACCCCAGCAACAGGTTTTGAGAGGACTTCCACCACTGGAGAGACCAAAAAAAGGTGACTGGAGTTTGCTATTTTGTCTGACAGGCAACCTGATGGCCTGAGTCCATTGGGTGGACAAAGTCCATTGAGCTGCCCTCATGTGAAGGCGAGCATATGGAACCACATGCACAGTGGATGCCATGTGGCCTAAGAGTTGTAACATTTCTCGAAGAGTTAAAAGGGGCTTTAACTGTATTTGGGAGGCTAACTGCACCAAGCGTAGGCAACGGGCCTGAGGAAGATAGGCCCTTGCAGTTGTGGTATCCAACCAAGCCCCTATAAACTTGAGGGACTGAGTAGGGGTGAGATTGGATTTTGGGATGTTTATTACCAGTCCCAAATACTGAAGGACACGCATTGTGCAGGTTAGACAAGTCTTGGCCTCTGCTTGAGATGGAGCTCGCATGAGCCAGTCGTCCAGATATGGGAAGACGAATATTCCTAGAGTGCGTAGAAATGCAGCCACTACTGCCATGCATTTCGTGAACACCCTTTGTGCAGAGGCCAGACCAAAAGGAAGCACCCTGTATTGGTAGTGCTTTCCTTGAAAAAGGAACCGAAGGAACTTTCTGTGAGTTGGATGGATGAGGACATGGGTGTACGCATCCTTGAGATCTAGAGAACCAAGCCAGTTCTGACTCTGAAGGTATGGAAGCAGAGCACCGAGAGAAATCATCTTGAATTTCTCCTTGAATAGAAATTTGTTCAATTCTCTGAGATCTAAGATGGGTCTGTAGCCCCCTGTTTTCTTTGGAATAAGAAAATAAGGGGAGTAGAACCCTGTTCCTTGTTGAAGAAGAGGTACTTCTATTGCCCCTTGGGCAAGAAGGATGGCAATCTCCTGACCTAGAAGGTTGAGGAGAGATGTTGGAGAATTGAACTGTTTCACCATGGTGTGAGGGGGAAGGCTTAAGACATGAAGCTTGTACCCTTCCCTTATGATGGAGAGTGTCCATTGCTCTGCTGTGATTTGCTCCCATCTGGGAGCAAAGTAAGTCAACCTTCCTGGGATGGTAAGGGGCTCTGGTCCTTCCAGAGCTAGAAAGGCTAAGTTCTCTAGTTGCAAGTCAAAGGCCCTGAGGAGGCTGAGGCTGCTGGGCCGTGGAAGGTCTAGCTGCCTTTGACTTGGCCTGTTTAGGTGGTTGCTGATGCTTTGCAGCAAAACGACCTGCAGAAGATGCCTGCTGACCATAAGCAGGATAGTATCTTCCCTTTTTGGAAAAAGATGTATTTTTAAACAATCTTTTCTTAACAGGAGCAGAGGTAGACTTTGAAAGTCGATCCAAAGCAGATTTTTCAGCATCCATCTGAGTGGCCTTTGCTTGCCAATCCTTACCAAAAAGGTTTTCACCTGTTGTACAAGGGAGATTTCCAAATTGATCTTGGACCCAGAGCTCCAAATCAGAAGCTTATAGCCAAGCAATTCTGCGTGTCCCTATGGCAATAGCCGAAGCTCTGCTTACACACTCAAGAGTCAAAGGCTGCACGGTTGGAAAATTTGGAGACATCTTGGGCATCTTTGAGCCAAGTGAGAAACTCCTCTCTTATCCTCTGAAATGAAAGGGTTAAAATCTGCAGATCTATGACTTCTTTTAGAAACATTCCTATATAGAGACTATAGGAATTGATCCTAGCAGCTAGCATAGCAGCTTGGAAAACCCTTCGGCCAAAAGCATCCAGGGTCCTGCATTCACGCCCTGGAGGATTAGATGAGTGTCTTTTTGCACTCTTTATCTTCTTCATGGCAGACTCTACCACAATAGAGTGGTGAGGAAGCTGAGTCTTGTGGAAGCCAGGACAAGGAGGGACACGATACATGGTGTATAACTTGCGAGAATGAGGAGAGGTGGTGAGAGGTGTCTCCCACATCCTCAACATGAGATCATAAAGAATCTCATGAACAGGTAAAGTAGCTGCCTCCTTAGGAGCTTTAGGATATTGTAAAATATCCAACTCCTTGGCTCTGGGTTCTGACTCAGGGGCCACTGTGATAGAGAGGCCCCTAGCCACTTCCCTAACAAAGTCTTGAAAAGACAAGTCTTCTGGAGGAGACATTCTTCGTTTAGGTGAAGAAGACTCCTGAGGAAGAAGTATCGATGCTTCTACAGAACCCTCAGACTCATCGGAGTCCTCAGAGGAATTGAAGTATCGCCTGTCCGGATGCTCCTGTAAAGCCCGATAACCGTATCGAGTGGGATCGACATCGGGAGTAATCGGTACCGGTTCGGTACCAATGGGCATCATAGGACAGGGTACTGTTGCAGTCGACACCGAAGCCGATGTCGATGCAATCGGTACCGGTACCGGGAGCGATGCCGGTACCGGAGCCGGTACCAGCAACGGGGATTGTTGCAGTACCGGAGGCGTCGCAGCCTGTATGAAAGCCGTTAAGGTGCGCTGCATGGTCAGAATCTTCTGATCCATCGACGCCACCAGAGTCTGGATGTCTGTACCAGTGGGAGCCACCGGTACCCCAGAACACACGGCAACAGGTGATCTGTCGAGGCTGAGCCATCGATGTCAACCTGTGACCCCATAGATAATGCTTTGGAAGCCGGAGCTTCCCGCCAGGGTAATTTTGCCGGTGCAGAATCCTCGAGGGCAAGCCCGGAGGCATCTCGATGCTTGGAGGGAGATCTGCCCTTCGAGGACCGGCCAGATTTATGCTTGGTTACCTGAGATCCATGGGAGGAAGAAGATGCCCTGGAAGACGTCGATGCTACCGAAGCTGCATCAGAGGGAAACAGGGTACTGAGTTTGGCTGCTCGGTTCTGCCGACCTCTCTTAGACATCATGGTACAGGACATACAATCCGTGATGGAATGGTCAGGTCCCAAACACTTTAGACACCAGTCATGGGTGTCGGTGACAGAAATACTACCGCCACATTTTGTGCATTTTTTAAACCCAGAAGTGGGCTTCTCCATGAGGAAAAATATTTTTAGGCCTAAGGCCCAAAAACTGAAAATGCACAGAAAAGAGAAAGCGTTTTTTTTTTTGTTTTTTTTTGGAAAGAAAGAAAAGAAAGACCGGCGGTACCGGTCCGACGTCAAAGAAGGCAGACGCGAGACAAAAGAATAAAGAAAAAATAAAGAACTACTTCTGCGGTGACAGGAACACGACCTGCTGGCTCCGTGGAAAAGAAGAACTGGAGAGAGGCGGTTGGGAAAGGCGGGAAGGCAGCACGCAGGCGCTGTGGGATGCTCCCAAAAGCTTTCTTATTGGACGCTGGGAAGCGTTCCCGCGCAGGCTCCGTCGGTACCGACGATACCCTTATGTGAAGGCTCATTCCTGCTTGTTCCTGGAGATAGCTTGATTCCAAAACTGAGCCACTGAAATAATGGAGCTGCTGCACATGCTCACAAGAGTCTACAGGTCTTTGTGGGAAAGTTCTGCAAAGGTATTTCCTCTTGACGCTGTTGGATAGCTTTACTCATTCATGTGACTGGTGCATTGTCATCTTTAATAAAGTATTGCCAGAACTAACCAACAGAAGGCGATGGTGACGAGGCTGAGGTTACAGACAGATTAGGACTGAGGCAGACTGTAGATGGATTATGTAACTCCTCTGAAGTCAAACATAGTCAGTGACCTTGGGGTAATGAGACTAGGGTTGTGAAGACACAATTTTAATTTGGGTTTGTTTTGTTTCCTTTAAAGTTTGTCATTCCATATCAAACGTAGCATGCACTATTTAGCGCATACTAAATGCAAAAGCATGCACTATTACAAAACAAAATGGAATGAGGCAAGGTTCTCTTTAGGGATGTGCATTTTTGTAATACAAGCTGATTTTCTTCCTATTCTGTATCTGTGGTACTGTTTTGTTTTGTTTTGTTTTGTGTTTTTGTTTTGTTTTTAAGTTTGGCCTATTATGTCTTCAAAATTTAAAGTCAACAGTTTTCAGAAAAGAAAAATGGCAGTCACACTTACTCAGCATAGTACATCACTTTGAACATTTCCAGTGAGTTAAATAATCTTTATAGTTTCTCTTTGATATTCTTTAAACAGCACTTCTGAGAGTAGCCATCTTGGAAAAGGCATTGACAGAAATGTCAGGGAATAAGGATTGAATTGGTCTTTTTGCATTACCAGCAGGGACAACATTGGCTTGAGGAGTCGGTAATGTCTGTCATCAGATATTCTATCTTAGCCACCTCCCTAAGAGTATTTGGTGGGAGGTGGGGAGAAACCAGGATCAAACAGTTATGATTAATTTTTGAGCAATGATTTCTTGGTTTTTCTCTTGCAGATTTCTTTCTGGCCTCCATGATTGGTGTCTCAAGCTTTCTGCTACTGGTCCTTTTGTACCCCATACCTGTCCTGGACAATTTCTTTGAGGTAAAGTTTACAAGACGCACTGAAATATTCCCCATTCCTTTTTAACATCTTTGTTCTCCCATTTGAGCTCCTTGATTTGAGCCTTTGGCCTTACGTTCTTTGCATATGTTGACAACATGCAAACAGTGGTCGTCTTGGGGGTTGGACCCAGAAGAGGCAGTAGCCATATTTGATCACACTATGCCTGTAATTGCATTTTGGCTTAAGAATAGTAGGTTGGTACTTAATGCTCAGAAAACAGAGATAATGGCGTTTGGAAGATGGCTTGGTCATTGTTGTCCAAGACCACTGATGAAAGGTGATCTTGGCACTTTTTGAAAGATTAAATTAGACTTACCTGCTAATTGTAGTTCATGGAGGAACTCCAGTCTAGTCCCGGAATCTCTGGGTTGTGATCCTCCTCCAGCAGCTTGGAGACTGAGAAATGTCATTCTTGTGACGTCACTGGTATGTAAGCCCCGGAACCGCCTTCTCTCACCAGTTACCTATTGACAAAGCAGACTCACCGGAGCAACCATTAAGTAGTAAACTATACCATAACCAAAACCTAAAATACTAACTGCCCACTGAAGGACACCATGCCAACTATGTAAAGAACCTCTGAAGTGTGCCTTGCGTGCCGAGGTCCACTTTCCCTCCCCTGCTGACCTTCTCAACCACCCCCAAACCCCACCCTGAGCTACGGTACCTACGTTGCAGCCCAGTCCCCTCTGATGCTTACCTGTTACCTTAGTCTTGCTTCAGGCCGTAGTCCACTTACTTATTAGGGCGGGATACGGGACTAGACTGGAGTTCCTCCAGGAACTACAATTAGCGGGTAAGTCTAATTTAATCTTCCTGATCGTCCCTCCAGTCTAGTCCCGGAATCTCTGGGGATGTAACAGAGCAGTGAACAGATTCAACGGGAGGATCCTATTAGACCAGCCTGAAGCACTGCCGATCCAAAACAGGTGTCCCTTTCCGCCTGAACATCCAGGCGGTAATGCTTCACAAAGGAGTGCAAAGAAGACCAGGTCGCCGCTTTACAGATTTCCACCGCTGGCAACAGACTGCATTCCGCCCAAGAGGCTGCCTGTGCCCTAGTGGAATGCGCTTTCCCTCCAGCATCACCCGGCCTTTCAACAGATACGCCGACGCGATTGCCTCCTTCAACCACCGGGCAATAGAAGCTTTAGAAGCTGCTGCTCCCTTAAACAACACAAACAGCCTATCCGATCTACAGAAACTTGCCGTCCTGCAGATATACCTCTTCAACGCCTGCCGAATATCCAACAGATGCAACTGCCCCTTAGCTTGACCTTCACTCTGTGCTGTGAACACCGGCAACAATACTGCCTGATTCATATGAAACACTGAAACCACTTTTGGTAAAAATGATGGTACCGGCCTCAAAACCACCTTAGTATCAAAGAAAGCCAGAAAAGGCTTTTTACAGGACAGTGCTTGCAATTCTGAGATGCATCTCACCGAAGCAATCGCCACCAAGGACACCACCTTCAGAGTGAGATCCTTTAAAATCGCTTTCACCAATGGTTCAAAAGGCGCTCTCCCTAACGCTTCTAACACCAAAGGGAGATCCCAAGTCGGAATAACTTGCTTACGTGATGGTCGCAATAGGGTTACTGCCCACAAAAAACGCTTAACATCCACATGTCCTCCGAGCGCCTCACCCTGTACTTTACCCCTATAACATGACAGTGCTGCCAGCTGAACTCTCAATGAAGCAGCCGCCAAGCCCTTCTGAAAGCCATCTTGCAAGAAAGCTAGTACTTGCGGTATCGACGCCTTTAAGGGAACAAAACCCCTATCCGCACACCATGCCTCAAAAACGCGCCACACTCTAACATAAGCCAACGAAATCACCCCTGCCGAATAACCCTTCGCCCTTATCCTAGCCCTCTCAAGAGCCAAGTCGTAAGCGAGAATCTATCTACCTGAGGCATGCACAGGGGCCCCTGCGTTAGAAGATCTCTTTGATTCGGAAGCTTCCAGGGCTCACCAAGTCCGCGTACCACGGCCTTCTGGGCCAATCCGGCGCTTCAAAATCACTTGACCTCTGTGGAGCTCTATGCGCTGCAGCACTCGACCGATCAACACCCAAGGTGGAAACACATAGAGTAGCTGTTCTTCCGGCCAGGCTTGTATAACAGCATCCAAGCCTTCCACCATTCTCTCCCTTCTGCTGAAGAAGCACTCTACCTTTGCCGATTGGAAAGTTGCCATGAGATCCATTACCGGCGTCCCTCAGCGACGCACCAGCATTGCAAACACGTCTGGATGTAGAACCCACTCCCCCGGGTCTACTCTTACGCGACTCAAGAAGTCAACCTCCACATTGTCTACCCCTGCTACATGCGCCACCGACAAGGCCACCAGATTGTCCTTGGCCCACTCTAACAACCTCTCGGCCTCTGCTTCCAGCGCCACGCTGCTGGTGCCTCCCTGACGGTTGATGTAAGCCACTGCTGTCGCATTGTCTGAAAACACCCAAATGGCCTTTTTCTCTGGAGCGCCGGCCGAAACTCCTGTAATGCCAGCGCTACTGCTCTCAACTCCAGCCAGTCGATTGACCAAGTCTTCTCTAGTTCGCACCACTGCCTCTGCACAAATTGTCCCTGAAAGTGAGCCCCCCAGCCCATAAGACTGGCGTCTGTCGTCAGACATCCACGCAGGTGACTCCAAAGGCATCCCTTTTTCCAGACACCCCGGACGCAACCACCACTGAAGCGCCACACACGTCAGCAGCGGACAGGGCAGCTGTTGAGACAGTTGATCCTTTTGATGCAACCACCTCCTCAACAGCACCCTCTGCAACGGCCTCATGTGGGCTCTCGCCCATGGAACTAACTCGAGCGTCGCTGCCATGGTCCCTAGCAACTGTAGGTAATCCCAGGCCATGGGGCCCTGCTTGCCGAGAAACTGCCTGACCAACTTTCTGAGCCCCAGCACCCGCTGCTGCGACAGAAAAACTCGCCCCACTCTCGCATCGAAACAGCCCCAGGTACTCCAGCCTCTGAGACGGTTCCAACTTGCTCTTTGCCATGTTGACTACACAACTGAGACTCTGCAAAAAGACCACCACCTTGGCCGTAGCAGATACTTTCTGCTCGGGACTTCGCTCTGATTAACTAATCGTCCAGATAAGGGTGTACCAACACTCCGTCCTTTCGCAAGGCCGCTACCACAACCACCATCACCTCGGTGAACGTATGTGGCACCGTAGCCAGACCAAACGGAAGCACCTGAAACTGGAAATGTCCCATAGGTATGGCAAACTTGAGAAACGTCTGATGCTCCTGTCGAATCGGAATGTGAAGATACGCCTCGGATAGGGCAAATTTCTGACGTCCCTAGACCTTTCTTACTGCCACTGTCACAGACCTGAGGGTCTCCATGAGAAAATGAGACACCCTTAGACAACGATTTACTCTCTTGAGATCTAAAATAGGCCAAAATGTTCCTTCCTTTTTCAGAACTATGAAATAAATGGAGTACCGACCGCACCCTAACTGGGCGGGTGGGACCAGCACGATTGTTTTGAGGGAGAGCAGCCTCTGCACTGTCTCCCGAACTGCCTTGCGCTTTCCGCCTGATTTGCACGGGGACTGAACGAAGGAGTCGGTTACCGGCCGCTGAAATTCCAACGCATAACCTTCTTGAATCACCTCTTAACACCCACTGATCTGAAGTAATTTGGACCCAGGCAGGGTAAAACTCCCGTAACCGACCCCCCCCCCCCACGGGAACCAACCCCAGCTGGGCCCCCCTGACTTTATAAAGATTTCTTGAAATTTGAGGAAGCGGAGGAGGCCGCAAACCCCCTGCCTGCTCCTCTAAATCCATGAAACCCCTGGTTCCTAGTGGGAAAACGGCTCTGCTGGTTTTGGGGAAACCTCAGAACGGAAACGCCAAAAGTCCCATTGCTGACCCCACGGCATGGGAGTGGACTGTCCCTGCTTCTGCTTGTCCTCCGGCAACCTCCTGCCTTTGGACTCTCCCAAATCCTTCACCAGTTTATCCAAATCTTCACCAAACAGAAGCTTTCCCCTGAAGGGAAGCTTACTTAACCGCACCTTAGAAGAGCTATCTGCCGCCCAATTGCGCAGCCAAAGACATCGCCGCCCTGCTATCACCGAAGCCATACTCTTTGATAACCCCCTGATAAGGTCATAATGAATGTCGGCCAGCTAAGCTGCTCCTGATTCTAATCTGGATGCCTCCTTGTCCGCCCCCTCAGAGTGGCCCCCTTGAATCCGCTGCGCCCAGCATAGGCAAGCCCTTGCCACCCAGGCCCCACAAATAGAAGCCTGTAAAGAGAGCGCATTCACCTCAAAGACTTGCTTCAACAAGGTCTTTAACTTGCGCTCCTGAGCATCCTTGAGCGCTGCACTCCCCTCTACTGGGATTGTGGTCTCTTTTTGTAACCGCCGACACCGCTGCATCTACCCTAGGAGACTTAAACAAGTCCTTCTCCTGCTCTACCAGAGGGTAAAGACGTGCCATAACCCTAGAACCCTTAAGCGTGGCTTCTGGCATGTCCCACTCTTCCTGTATCATCTCCTTAAACACTTTATGTACGGGGAAAGCCCTTTGAGTCTTTCGAAAGGCCTGCAACAAGGGGTCCTCTAGAGTAGAATCCTCGGCTGGACCCTCGGGCGGCATATTAAGTGTCTTGAGTGACTCTACAATGAGAGCCGGCAACTCCTCTCTATGACACACGCGGGCCACCCTCGCTTGGTCCTCCTGCTCTGTGATTTCGCCTTCCTCCAGATCCTCATCTAGGCCCTTGTCAGGGTCCGGCTCCTCTGACTCTAGACCCTCCGACATGACCGACCCGTCTACTCGGTCCCAGTTTCCTCTGGGCCTCTGCACTTATACCTGTCACAGCTGCTGACAAAGGTGTACTTTGTCTCTTATCCCCCAGCCCCGCTTCGGCCGGGCTGACTGTAGGTTTATTTAGCGAGCAGTTCAAGGCCTGCTGAAGCAGGGCCATGACATCTGGCGCAAAAATCGCCGCTAGGCCTCCCGATAATGGAGGCTGCTCAGTTGGAGGGTCTGGAGCCGAAGACGTAGTGGGCACAGGTTCCCGCGCGGCCATGGTGTCTACAAGTGGTTCTATAGGGCCTGTAGACGACCCCTCCTGAACCCCCGCACCAGCTGAGTCCTGCTCCAAAGCCGACTCCTGACTGCAACCTACAAACACCCTCCGGGGAGACGGATCCCCTTCTAGCACCGCACAGCAAACATAGCAGCCCAGAAGGCATCCTGTCTATGTGAGCCACTCAGTGGTTAAATCGGGCCCTTCAGCAGATCCCAGAACCCTGGTACTGCTGGACAGATTTTGTTTTTTCCTTTTTAACTGAATTCATCCCAGAAATGCTCCCCTAGACTAATTGTGAGGAAAGTTCCTCAAAACGAGGCCCCGTGGCCGAAATACAAAGCTTCTAAAAGCTTGAAATGCACCCCGCAATTCCCGCGCAAGTGCCATGCGGTCCAGCCTGCACCGCCGCCAGCCGCACTTCTCTGTTCCTCTGAACTGCGGTATCCTACCTTGGCAGCTATCGGAGCTGCGAGTGTTGCCTCCTTCCCTACGCTCCACCGTGTTCCGGGAGCTGCAGGACTCGGCTGACAAGGGCCAGAGCAAGAAACTTCTCCACCAAGCTGCCGCTTGAACCGCCGGCTCCAGTCGTGTCTGCAGGCAAACCTTCTGCATGCGCCGAGCCTTGCAGTCTGCCGGTTCCTCTCCCCCGCTCTCTCCCCTCAACAGCCCCAAGGCTACCCCCCAGGGATGAAGGAGGGGGGGGGGGTGGGAAGGGGAAGAGCAGAGTACTCGAAAGCACCGGGAAGGAAAGAGCCCCTGAGTAGCTTAGCACCAGAACTGCTTAGCCCCAGAACCAGTAAACTGAAGTGCCTTCCCTTTTTTTTTTCTCCAATCAATAAATCAATGAATGCTTTCTCCTAAACCTAGCCTCTCCTTAATCGTCTCTCTAGTGAGCCCTGAACCCCTGGGCTCACCCAACCTCCAGTTGCTTGGAGACTGAGACAACTGGTGAGAGAAGGCAGTTCCAGGGCTTATATACCAGTGACATCACAAGAATTACATTTCTCAGTCTCCAAGCTGCTGGAGGAGGATCACAACCCAGAGATTCCGGGACTAGACTGTAGGGATGATCAGGAATATTCTTTTAGGGATTTGGATGCTACTTCCAATTTGCAGAATTTGGATAGTTCATAATACCTATGTTAAGCTGGACTTGGTTAGGAAGCTGAAACCTGTCTTGTGTACAGTTATATAGCTTCTAGTTTTGAGTGATCTGGACTCCTGCAACCTCCTTTATTATAGAGCTTTCAGTAAAGGCTCTTGGGGGCAGTTGGTCAAACTTGCATGATTGGTGGACTGGAGCAAAGGGTGTGCGCCCACCCAGTACTGGCAGAGCAGCACTGACTCCTATGTCGGGTGCAGCAGGGATGAAAGTAACACTAATGAGGTGAAGGGGTGGTACGATTTACTGGGTTGGAAGGGATTCTCTATAGAAATAGCAGAGTATAGCACTGAATACATTTTGTAACACTATATGAAGGTCTAATAGTGGACCACCTTTCACGCTATCACCAGTATCTTTATCTTTATCTTTATTTACATATTTGATATACCGCTAGGGCATAAGCATTAAGCGGTGTACAATAAAAAATTTGATTAAACACTGCACACCAGGAAATAGAACGCCAAAGTTAGATAGGAAAGAGGGGTACAGAAAGGGCAAACAAATCATATAGTGAAACCAACTCATAATAAACCATAAAGACAAAGTGGGAGACAAACAAAGACAATTTATAACATATTAGACAAAACATAGGACAGTCAGGAGGGGACTTCGGGGAGGAGGTCAAAGGCTTTCTGGAATAAATATGTCTTAAGCAAAGACTTGAACTGGGGGTATGATGACTAGCCGAAGATAAGGGGGTAGCGTATTCCATAACATAGGTCCGAGAAAGAACCAGGCAGAGTGTCGTGTCTGTTCTAGGCGGGCTTGGGAGGGTGAGGGAAGGGATAGGCGATTGGTGTTGATGGAACGGAGTTGACGATGAGGAGAATGTAGAGAAATGCAATCAGCCAAATAGAGAGGAGTACTGGTGTAGATGGCCCGATGAAGGAGAATCAGAAATTTGTAATGGAAGCGGTAATGAAGGGGAAGCCAGTGCAACTGAAGGAGGATAGGTGTAATGTCAAATTTACTGGAAGAGGTGATGAGGCGAGCGGCAGTATTCTGGATGCGCTGCAGCCTTTGCAGGTTGTATTTAGGGAGGTTGGCTAAATAAACATTACAGTAATCTAATCTGCTAATGACGAGAGCAATGACAAGAGTGATTAGGGAGCTAATGGGTAATATGGATTGGACGGCCCTGATACGCCGTAGAGCAGCAAAGGAACGACGGGAGATCATGGAGATATGTTCGTGAAAGGACAGAGAAGGATCTAGAAGAACGCCCAAGTAACGGAAAGAGGATGTGAGAGGAATGCTGGTTGAATCGATGGAGGAAGCTAGAGTGGGACATGAGCCACCCAAGGAAACCCACATTGCGGAGGACTTTGCAGGATTGAGGTGAAGAAAATGTTCTGATAGCCAAGAAGCGATATGGGAAAGGCAGAGATTTAACTGAGTAACATCAGGCGATAAAGGCGAGGTATGAAACAGGAGAACAATGTCATCTGCATAAATGTAAGAGGAGACCGGATATTGCTGAATGATCAAGGGCAGCGGAGCAAGAAAGATATTGAACAATATGGGGGAAAGCACAGAGCCCTGCGGGACACCACAAGTGAGGGGAAGGACGGGAGAGGCCTGGTCATTAACGTGTACAGAGAAGGAACAGGAGGAGAGGAAGGAGCGAAACCAGTGCCAAACAGCACCACGGAGACCAATATCAGAGTCGGGACAGGAGTGTAGGATGATCAATCAGGTCAAATGCCGCGGACAAGACATCAAGCGGATTTTGATCTCACTCACTATCTTCCCCCCCCTCGACCCATGCCCAACCAACTGGATCAAAGCTGCATAAAGGGAACTAAGTCTAACACTGGCTAAAATTACTCCTCGACCCACAACAGCATGGTTTCTGCCTACTGCATGGAGTTGAAACCTTGATGACATCCCTAATCATACACTAATACAAGGCATCCAGGATCATACCCAGGCCTTCCTTCTGAAATTCTTAGACATCTCTGCACAATGTCAACTTCTACATATACACAAATGAATTATGTTATTTTCCAGGACCAAGCAGGAAGTCATTCCTCACATATGGGTGATGTCGGCGCCGACGGAGCCCCCATGCGGAGCATTGCCCCAGCTTTCAAGGAAAGCCTTTGGGAATGCAGCGCGCATGCGCGCTCCCCTTCCTGCCCAAAGGTGCCATCTTGCTCAGTCTTTTTTTCTGCGGAGCCCGACGGACGTGAGTTCATGTCACCCGGTAAAAAAGTGATATTTTGTGGTTTTACCCGGTTCGACGCCGGTTCCACTTCCCGCCTGGGCCAGGTACACCAGTATCAAGCCCGGAGTTAGTTTTTCGGTTTTTGTCCTTCGAGACTAGCGTTCGCGCTTTTTTGTATGTTTCACTGGCAGCCCAGTCTTTTGACCTCGCAGGGGCCCTTTTTCCCCTGATGGCTGCCAGCGGGTTCAAAAAGTGTGATCGGTGCAAGAAACTTATGTCTCTCACCGGCACACATGACTGCTGCCTCTGATGCCTCGGGCCCGACCATGACCCGCTGGCCTGTGGTCCGTGCAACAAGATGTCGTCGAAGGCGCTGAGGAGCCGTCAACATCAGCGTGAAAGAATCTTTTCTGACTCCGCATCCGGCCAGGCCTGGACTTCGTCAGAGGCCTCAACATCTCGGGAGTCCGACCCCGAGCACCGTCGAGAGGGGGTCTCCTTCTCGGGAACACAGAAGGAAGAAAAAGCTCGCAAGGGCGACGTCGGTGGATGCTCCTGGCTCCTCGAGGGCCAGGTCGCATAGCCCCGACCAACGCCCCGGGCTCTCAGAGTCGGAGAGGACTTCGAAGTTACCTCATGAGGAGCCGGAGTCCGAGTCACCTGAGTGCAGTTGTCCTCGTGGACTCTCCCCCGGGGGAGCCGCCGTCAGGGCCCGAGTCGGGGGCTGCTGAGTCTCCTGAGCTCGGACTCAGGTTGACGGCCTTGGAGAGCAGCTTGGCTGCCTTCATGGAACAGCAGTGGGTGCTGATCGCCAGTCTGACTGGTGCATCTGCCCCGACCACCGGGACCTCGACGTCCAAGTCGACCCCGGAGACCGAGCCGATCCTCGAGTCAATGAAGTCGCGAGTCAATCCTCGGTCAAGGTCCCCCTCGACCTCCCGTGTGGGGCCGAGGTTGTCAGTGCCGATACCCTTGGCGTCGGGGCGGGTGGCATCGAAGCCCACACGGCCAGAGCCACTCGATTCCTCCTTGGAGGAGTCGGACTGGGAGACGGAGGACGAGGAGTCCCCAGACACCTTCCAGACCTGGTGCGTCTCTTCGGACTCACCGGAGTCCGAGCTTCGGAGAAGGTCCTCCCCCGGAGGATACCCGGTTCTCGGACTTTGTGAGGGACATGGCCAAAGCTTTGGTCTTCCCCGGGGATGCCGAGGAGGAGCCTCGAGCCGAAGAGCTCGATGCACTCCTGTACGACTCTCTGCCTAAGGAGGCCTTTACTGTACCGGTTCCTCCGATGCTGGAATGGCTGCTCTTCCGCATGTGGGAGGCACCGGACTTGGTGCCGGTTCTTAGCAAACAGATCGATTCCATCTATCGAGTCCATAAGAGCCTTGGGTTCCAGAAGGCACATCTACTGCACCACTCCATGGTTGTGGAATCGGCCATGCATGAAGAGTCAGAAGATGCACTTCTTGGTGCCCCCCGGCCGGGATGCCCAAAACCTGGATGCCCTCAGTAGAAAGTGCTTCCAGGGCTCTATGCTGTCTTGCCGTGTCCAGACTTACCAGCTGTACATGGGCATGTACCTCCGAGACCTGGTGAAGGCAGTTGCTGGGTTCTCAGCTGGCCTTTCCGAGGAACCTTTGCAGAGGTTCAAAGCTTTGTCCTCGGGGATTTGAGAGTGCTCAAAGTTTCTCTCGAGCAGCCTATGATGGCTTCGAGGCTTCGGCCCGAGTAGCTGCGACCGGCATCAGTGCACGCCATCAGGCCTGGCTACAGTCATCAGATCTGAAGCCATGGGTACAGAACAAGTTGGTCAATGTTCCTTGCCAAGGTGAGAACCTTTTTGGCAAACCCATGGCTGAAAAGGCTGCAGAAATCGAGACTGAGACTCTCACCAGGACAAGGCTGTCCAGAAAGACTTCTGCCCCTTCTCAGAGAAAGAAGGGCTTGGGGAAGAAGCCCTTTTTTCCGAGGAAGGGTACTGCCTACAAATCCTACCCTCAATTCCAGGCCTCTACAGCTCCCCAACAGGGCCAGCAGGCCAAGGGGCAGGGACATGGGCCCCGTAGGCAGAAAACCCCCAAGCCGCCAGCTCCGGCTCCTGCACAGCAGGGAGCGGGGTTTTGATTCCCACTGCATAGCCTCTCCTCCACAGCTGGCTCCACTCAGCACAGGAGGCCGGCTGACTCTGTACGCCCACAGGTGGTCAGCCATAACAGGGGATGCCTGGGTACTGAGCATAGTCCAGAAGGGCTACTTGCTCCACTTCAACCAGTTACCCCCTCCTATTTTCCAGGGGAGCCTCCAAGACTTCCTCTTCACAGGAACCTCCTCCTTCAGGAGTTGGCAAGTCTTCTAAAGGAGCAGGCGGTGGAACTGGTGCCTCACCGCCTGAAAGGGCACGGCTTCTATTACAGGTACTTTCTGGTACCAAAAAGGCCAGGAGGCCTCAGGCCCATCCTAGACTTGCAAAATCTCAACAAGTTCATGGAGAGAGAAAAGTTCAAGATGCTTACCCTTGGGATACTGCTGCCCTACATCCAGCAGGGAAATTGGCTATGCTTCTTAGACCTAAAGGATGCTTATACTCACATCCTCATTCATCCAGACCACAGACAATATCTCAGATTTGTAGTGGGAGGAAAGCATTTTCAGTACAGGGTACTTCCCTTTGGCCTGACCTCCGCTCCCAGGGTTTTCACCAAGTGCCTGGCGGTGGCGGCGGCCTATCTCAGAAACCAGAGCATCTTTTGTCTTCCCATACAAGAAAGGTCAACGTATCTTCGGTAGTAGACTGGCTAATCTACTGAAGAGGGCTTTATACTAGATTCGTTGGGGATAGGTGAAGAAAGCCCCCAAGTAGGTGATACACATTTCCATAAAGGTATTTAATGTAACAGGGGTAACATATGGAAAGCAGTGTGTATAAATGCCCGTAGCATGGGAAATAAGATCCCTGATGTTGAAGCTTTGGTGGGAGTGGCTGACTTGGATTTAGTGGCAGTTACAGAAACATGGTTCACAGAAAACCATGACTGGGATGTAACTATACCTGGCTATACTTTATTCAGAAAGGACAGGGTAGGAAGAAGGGGAGGAGGAGTGGCACTATATGTAAAAACGGTTAAACTAGAAAGAGGGAAAGAGAAATCTATTTGCATTGGTGTGATATACAGACCTCCCTCACAAGAGGAAGAGGTGGACAGAGAGTTAATTGAAGACATAAGCAGCATTGCTAGGAAAGGGGAAGTGCTACTGATAGGAGATTTCAATATGCCAGATGTTGATTGGCACATTCCTGCTGCAGTATCATCTAGAAGTAAGGAGATCCTGGATTCTCTACAGGGAGAACTATTCAGGCAATTGGTAACAGACCCCACACGTGAAGGGACCATACTGGACTTGGTGCTTACCAATGGTGAAAGTGTTTCTGATGTTGTAGTGGGAGATCATTTTGCATCCAGTGATCACCAGATGGTGTGGTTCAGTATTAGGACTAGGACTGTTAGAATCCATTCAAAGGTGAGGATCTTAGACTTTAGGAAGACTAACTTTGCGAAGATGGGCCAATACTTCAGGGAGTCGTTAGTGGGATGGGAACAGCTGGGGGATGTAGAAAAATAGTGGGCAAAACTGAAAGGGGATATTTTAAGGGCAACCAACCTTTTTGTTACAATGGTAAATAAAGGCAAAAGGAAAAGGAGACCGTTATGGTTTTCTAAGGAAGTAGTTGAAAAAGTGAAGAAAAAGAGGGAGGCCTTCATGAAATACAAGAGATCACAGAGAGAGGAAGACAGGCATCTGTATTTAGAAAAACTTAGAGAAGCTAGCAAAGTAGTCAAGAAGGCAAAGATTCACAAGGAGGAGGAAATAGCCAATGCAATAAAATGGGGGGATAAGACATTTTTCAGATATATTAGTGAGAAGAGGAAGGGCAAAAGTGGTATTGTCAGACTCAAGGGTGTAGGGGGGGAATATGTAGAAGCTGATAAGGATAAAGCGGAATTGCTTAACAAATATTTTTGTTCTGTGTTCACAGATGAAGAACCAGGAGCAGGACCTCAGAAAACACCCACAAATAGGAACAGAAGCGAGGGACATCTTGAACGATTTTCAGAAGACTGTGTTCGTGAGAAACTAGCTCAACTTAAAGTAGACAAAGCGATGGGACTGGGTGGGATACACCTTAGAATACTGAGGGAACTTGGGGACGTTCTAGCATCTCCACTGACTGACCTTTTCAATGCCTCGTTGGAGTCGGGAGTGGTGCCAAAGGACTGGAGAGAGGCTCATGTGGTGCCTTTACACAAAAGCGGAAGTAAGGATGTGGTTGAAAACTACAGGCCGGTTAGTTTAACTTCGGTGGTGAGTAAATTATTGGAAACGCTGCTGAAAGAGAAAATAGTGAGGTTTCTGGAGTCCAGCGGATTACAGGATCCGAGGCAGCATGGATTCACCAGAGGCAGGTCTTGTCAGACAAATCTGATTGATTTCTTTGACTGGGTGACCAGGGAGTTGGACCGAGGGAGAGCTCTAGATGTGGTGTATTTAGATTTCAGTAAAGCCTTTGACACTGTTCCTCACAAGCGACTTATAAACAAACTGAGCACCCTAGGGATGGATCCTAAAGTTACTGCTTGGGTTAGAAATTGGTTGGGTGGGAGGCGACAGAGTACAAGTAAATGAAGCTCACTCTGAGGAGAAGGATGTTACCAGTGGTGTGCCCCAGGGATCTGTCCTTGGTCCGATTCTTTTTAACATCTTTGTTAGTGATATAGCGGAAGGGCTGTCGGGTAAGGTATACCTCTTTGCAGATGATACCAAAATCTGCAATAGAGTAGACACCCAGGAAGGTGTAGATAACATGAGGAGGGATCTAGCTAAGCTTGAAGAATGGTCTAGAATTTGGCAGCTGGGATTTAATGTTAAAAAATGTAAGGTCATGCATTTGGGTTGCAGCAATCCAAGGGAGCAATACAGTATAGGAGGTGAAGTACTTTTGTCCACTAAAGAAGAGCAGGACCTAGGCGTGGTTGTGTCTGATGATCTTAAAGTAGCTAAACAGGTAGAAAAGGCGACAGCAAAAGCTAGAAGGATGCTTGGGTGCATACGGAGAGGAATGGCTAGCAGAAAAAAGGAGGTGATAATGCCTCTGTATAAGTCTTTGGTGCGACCTCATTTGGAGTATAGTGTGCAGTTCTGGAGACTGCACCTTCAAAAGGATGTGAACAGGATGGAGTCGGTGCAGAGGGTGGCTACTAAAATGATTAGTGGGCTTCATTATAAAGCATATGAGGACAGACTTAAGGATCTTAATATGTACACCTTAGAGGAAAGGCGGGATAGAGGTGATATGATTGAGATGTTTAAATACCTCCGTGGCATAAATGTTCAGGGAGAGAGCCTCTTTCAATTGAAAGCAAGTTCTGCTACGAGGGGACATGGGATGAGGGTGAAGGGAGATAGATTCAGGAGTGATATGCAGAAATATTTCTTTACGGAAAGAGTAGTGGATCTATGGAATAGTCTCCCAGTGGAGGTGGTAGAGATGAGGACAGTAACTGAATTCAAAAAAGCATGGGACCAACACAGGATCTCTAAAGGTAAAATGTGGACTGTTGTAGTTGATATGGAAGGACAGACTAGATAGGCCATGTGGTCTTTTTCTGTCGTCATGTTTCTATGTTTCTGGACGACTGGCTCATCAGGGGTCAGTCTCCACAGGAGACCAGACAAGCCACCCTTCGCACTGTATCTCTTCTCCAGCATCTAGGCTTTGTCATAAACTTTGCACAGTCCACTTTGCTCCCCTCACATAACATAGAGTTCATAGGGGCAAGACTAGATACCCTTTAGGCAAAGGCTTATTTGCCCGAGGGCAGGGCTTCACAGGCTGATGGGCTTGGCCAAACAGTTTCAGAGCGGTTCTCTAGTCTCCGCCAGACACTTTCTGAGGCTCTTAGCTCACATGGCATCCACGGTCCATGTAACTCCTAATGCCCGTCTGCACATGCGGCCTGCTCAGTGGTGCCTCAGAGCTCAGTGGGTGCAAGCTACAGGAGACTTAAGAGACAGAGTAAGGGTGTCCAAACTACTAGTGGACTCCCTGCGGTGGTGGCTACATCTCCCAAACCTTGTCAGGGGAGTACGTTTCCAAGTGGCGCCACACACAGGTGCTGACAACCGATGCTTCCTTACAGGGTTGGGGGGTGCATTGCCAGGGTGTATGCACTCAGGGCCTCTGGTCTCCTTGGGAGGCAACACAGCAGATCAATCTGTTGGAGTTGCGAGCTATCTGCTTGGCTCTACAGACTTTCTCTCATGTTCTCTCTCACCAGTCTGTCTTAGTTCAGACAGACAATCAAGTGGCCATGTTCTATGTGAACAAGCAGGGAGGCACAGGATCCAGGCTTCTGTGTCAGGAAGCACAAGCTCTTTGCTCCCTGGCAGTCAAACAAGGCATGTTTTTCAAAGAGGTTTATCTACCTGGCCAGGAGAATTACCTGGCGGACAGGTTAAGCAGGATTCTACAGCCTCACGAATGGCACTTGAATCTATTAGTGGTCCAACAGATCTTTCTCAGATGAGGTCTTCCAACTATCGATCTCTTTGCGAGTCCACTGAACAGGCAGTTGCCCAGGTTCTGTTCCAGACAACTGCATCCTCTGAGAATAGCAGCGGATGCATTTCTAATTTCGTGGTCTACGGGCCTACTATATGCGTTTCCTCCCACGCCTCTAGTGACCCGTACCTTGTTCAAGGTTCTTTGGGACGAGGCCTCAGTGATTCTGGTAGCCCCCAGATGGCTGAGGCAACCGTGGTTCCCATTCCTTCTGCAGTTGGTGGTGGACACTCCACTCCCTCTGGGGGTGCAACCCTCTCTCCTGCACCCCAACCCTCAAATCCCTCAATCTGATGGCCTGGCTGCTGAAAGGATAGTTCTAGCTCCCTTACTTCTACCTAAGGAAGTGGAAGAGGTGGTGTTGGCTTTTAGGAGGCAATCCACCCGGACGTCTTATGCCCTCAAGTGGCGTAGGTTCTCCACCTGGTGTGCTCAGCGCCAGGAGGATCCTTTTTCATGCCTGGTGCTGGTGATGCTACAGTATCTGCTTCACCTGTCGGACCTCTGCCTTAAATCCAACTCTGTTCGGGTCCACCTCAGTGCTCTATCGGCGCACCACTCTCCGGTGGAGGGACAGTCTCTGTCAGCCCACCCCTTGGTGTCCCGCTTCCTCAGAGGCCTGCTTTTGCTCAAGCCTCCGGTTCTTCCACCAGCCACTGAGTGGGATTTGAATGTGGTCTTGCAACAACTTACTCACCCACCGTTTGAGCCGATGACTACCTGTCATTTTACGATTCCTTTCTTGGAAGGCGTTGTTCTTGGTAGCTCTTACCTCTGCCAGGCGTGCGAGTGAACTCCAAGCTCTGGTTTCTGATAGACCGTACACACGGTTCTGTAGGAACAGGGTGGTCTTACGAACTCATCCTAAGTTCCTTCCAAAGGTTGTCTCCTCCTTCCACCTCAATCAGGAGGTGGTTCTTCCAACATTCTTTCCCAGGCCGCACGCCAGCTGGGCTGAAACAGTCTTGCATACCCTGGACTGTAGAAGAGCGTTGTCCTTTTACATAGACCATACGCAGGGGCATCGAAGGGCTGCTCAGCTCTTCATATCTTTTGACCCTAATAAACTGGGGTTACCTGTCTCCAAGCGTACGTTGTCCATTTAGGTGGCAGATTGTATCGCCTGGGCGTACAGGGCAGCCGGCCTCTCCTTGCAGGGTCGAGTCACAGCCTACCGTGTCAGGGCGAAAGCCGGTCAGAAGCTCATATCTGCTCCGTTCCATTGGCAGACATCTGCAGGGCCGCTACTTGGTCTTCAAGCCAGACTTTTGTGGCCCATTACTGCCTCGAGAGGGAGTCCTTCGGCTGGGGAGTCCCATATGTGAGGACTGACTTCCTGCTTGGTCCTGGAGAAAGAGTAGTTACTCACCTGTGTCCTCCAGGAGCAGCAGGAATCAGTCCTCACGACCCTCCCTCCTCCCCTGTGAGTTGCAGTCATATACTTCATTTTTGTTTTTTGCTGTCTTTTAGCTATGTCATCAGACTGAGCAAGATGACACCTTTGGGCGGGAAGGGGACAGCGCATACGCACTGCATTCCCAAAGGCTTTCCTTGAAAGCTGGGGAAATGCTCCGCATGGGGGCTCCGTCGGCGCCGACGTCACCCATATGTGAGGACTGATTCCTGCTGCTCCTGGAGAACACCTGTTACAGGTGAGTAACTACTCTTACTGCTCACTCCACACAAAACAGCCATCATACACACAGATACAAAAATGCTTCTCAGATGTCTCTTGCTGGCTTATAGCAAACAACCTGTTAAACAGAGCTTCAGTCTTCTTGTAATTTATTATCACCAAAGACACATCATTCACCCCCCCCCCTTCAATAACACTTGACAGCATCCAGATAAATGTCCGCCCACAGCTAAAATTGGTATCATTCTTGACCAGCTGTTAGCATTCAAGAAACAGATTACAGCAACAGCCAAAACAATATTTTTCAAAACTAAAACCATACAACTCCTCCGCCCTTCAGACTTCTGCTCAACCCTCCCAGCATTTGCTCTCCCTCACATAGAGTACTGTAATATTATCTACCAGAGCCTTCCACAAGCCATCCTCCACCTGTTAACTGCCATACACACCACTGCATGAATAATCTAGGGAGTTTCTAAACTCGATCATATCACCCCTATCCTCAAACAGCTCCATTGACTACTACTCCCAGCAGAATCAAGTATAAATCCCTACTCGTAACTCACAAAGCACTGCACTCCCACCCAGCCACCTACCTCTAGTCTCTACTACAGTTACTCACCCCAGATAGACCCCGAAGATCCTCATCAAGCTCACCATACCCCATTCTAAGATAAAGACCACCCAACAGGCCTGCCATCAAGCATTTGATTTCTTTGCACCATTCCTCTGGAACATCTTACCAGACATCTTACCAGACATCTTAAGAAACATCCCCGACCCCCCCCCCCCCCCTTCTGTAAACACCTTTTTACTGAGCATTAACGGGTCAACTATCCAAACCCTCCCCCAACCATGAGCCACATTATTCTCACTGATAGCAAGCCAAAACTATCTCTTGTAAATACTTATTTACTTATTTTTATATACCGCATTTCCAAGGATCAATGCGGTTTACAGGGAACATAACTAAACATTACAAGATTGTTACCCATGGATATAGTTCTCGGATTGTATAATAGTTCTACGTTCTGTTGTTCTATGTAACCCAGTAATTGTTCAATATAAACCGCTTTGCCCAGGTGAAAAGCGGTATATAAGAGTGAATGAATAAATAAATAGTGCATCCAATTGGAATGAGGTCCAGGGTATTGCTTAGAGGTTCGGATGGTAAGGGAGAAAGGAGAGTACTAAGGGTCAAGAGATAGGAAATGAGTGAGAGGCAAGGGGCAGGGCAGGGGAGGTGTGCAGACTGACAGAGGGCATGGAATGTATCGGTGAGGGGTGAGTATTACTGACAGGATGACGATGAAGATGAAGGGTACCACTGATGATGACTTTCCTCCCTTCTCCCTCTTGGCCCTCATAGGGTGGGGGCACAATAAATAAGTCATAACGCCAGGCTTTTCACAAAACTAGTACTATTATTCCTAAACTTGGTTTTGCGCAGAGACAGCTTTATTTTGTTTCTCCCTCAGTGAGAAGTTTTTGATTCTGTTAAAATCTGATGGTGAAAGACTAATTAGAGATCCTTAAACAAGTTCTGTTGCCATAGAAAGACTAAGCTGCTGGCTCCTGTTCTGTGATTCTGTGTGTATGCATGCCATATGCTTGTGCCCTCATTGTATTCTTTCTGCCCCTTCTGTTTTTCCTTTAGCTGGTTTGCATCCCCTACGAGTACCGCCTGGTGCTTCTGGCTCTGGTAGCCGTCAACATGTTGCTCTCCATCGTCTTAGAGGTGAGCTTCTGAGAAATAGCGTCTCATGTCCCAGCCTCTTACATCGCTGCCACCTTCTCACCTCCCTTTCCTCTATCCTAGAATTACCTCTGTGACTGCGATGCACTCTGGCAGCGGTTTTGCTATACAAGGCGGCGCTACGAGTACAGAAAGGATGCCACATATCCTCAGGTACAGAGGTGGTGTCCGACCAGTGGACTGGGCTTGAAGCATTCTTTGCCATCCTTTCATTCCTCTTTAACTTACATTTAAACAGATATAAAACAGAAATAAAAACAGGACACTGTTGGCTCTATTTCTTCCCCGAGGAGAGAGTTTGGTATGTAGAAGTCTCCTGCTTAGCTTCCAGTGTGAATTCCCACCAGTCATTCCGACTTTATTCCGAGTGTCTTTTTTTTTTTTTTTTTTGTGCTGCCTCAGGGTGGGGGATGGTGGCTGCAGGTGACCAGAGGATAGATCGCATGTAGTCGTTCTGCAGCTTAGTGGATGGACGGGTCTGCCTCTGTATAGGGAGCTGCAGGATTCATCCTTGTTCTCTTGCACTAATGACCCCCCTTCTTTTGTAGCTGGAGTTGGATGAGCTGGCTGCTTCCTACAGCCGGAGGCTCTGCTGCCAACGTGGGGCAGCACCCAGAGCTGCTTACAAAAGGTTGGCCCAGGAGATACTGGAGGACCCTGACTGGCCCCCAAAGCCCCAGTCCAGCACCAAGGCCAGGAACCCTCCGATGGAGAGCAGCACATAGAGAAGGGGAGATTTGTAAAGGACACGTTCTCCCAACCCTTTGTTTCGCTGAGCCTGGAGCAGGCACTGAAGGCTGGAAATAAGTCTCACCTTGCAGGAGGAGCAGTCTTCCTTCATTGGGGTGCACTTGCGACACTAACACTAGCTCCAGGTATCAAGCAATTTAGCACAAGCAGCTATTTGTCAGCATTTAAGTTAATTAAAACAAATAATATTTTTATCAGGGCATGCCTTTGCAGTGGATTGGAAGGTACTATATGTCTCTCCCTTTAACCCACAGCCATAGGATAGAGGGTGCTTTCGGTGATATCAAGGCCATTCTTGATAATGGGGAGATTTTTCTGTCACTGTGACAAAGTTAACACAAATCTGATACCCTGTTAAACAGAAAAGCAGGTTTTTAAATGTTACGGAATAATGGCCCCATCTTGTGGCCACTGAGTCTGCAACAGTAGATTCCTCCATTCCTCCACTGGAACATCGTTTGGTCAGAGCTGATGAAATCCATAGTTCAGTAATGCCTTCAGTCATTTTCTATAAAGACGGAATTTGTTCTGTTTTAATGTATAGAAATCCTGTTTATTATTAAACACACATGCACACAGATTTTAAAAAGGACTTTTTGTATCCCTTTTGATTGCACATTTGAAAGTTTACTTTGTATACAGAAATATAACTGTTGCTGAATTTTAATTTTTCTGAATGGGAGGTGGTCTCTTGCTTTCTTATTTATTTATCAAGAAATTCTTTGTAAGAGCATTAGTGTTATGAAATTTTATTTTTTAACAAAAGAAAAACACAAAGGACATGATTCCTTTCCATAGAACGGTACAGCTTTAAAAATAAAATAGGAAAAAGTGTTTGATGTAATCAAGACAGTCTTTTTGACTTAAAAACAACAAAAAAAAAAGATTAAGCAGGCGCAGGGCAGCATGCACGGATTTAATGTCAGATAAATGAATTAAATTATATACAAATAATGCAATGACAAATCACAATGTACAAAAGGAAATAAATCTTTACAGGAAAAACCTGGTTTTATTGTCTTCCATTCCATTCTGGGCAATACTGCTTTTGTGAGCAACTGTGTGTTGAGATGAGATTTGTTTTGCGGGTGCATGGAACAGCTTCCCGGGAAGAGATAGTGGAGGCCAGAACAGCAAAGATGGAGCTTACATTTTCTCCGTGAACAAGCAGGATAATCATCAGCCACACAGGAGGGTGAAGTCGCCTCTGACAGCACCAGGTCAGACATGCTCATCCAGAGCCCAGAAGAGTCTATGGAATTCTGAGACTGTGCGCGTGATGCCCTCGGAGTGCTCGTTGCTCCTCCCCCTCAGTTTTCATCTGCCGCCCAATGTGGCCGTAGCTCTCCCTTATTTTTCTATTATTGCTTTTGTTTTTCTTTCAAAGCCCTTAATTTTTTTCCCCCCTCGTGACGTTTAAGTGCTGGCAGTTCTAGCCCAGACTGCAGCAGACTTCTCACTCCTCCTCATGTCGGCTCCCTCCAGAGCAGACTCATCTGGCTGTGGTGACATTGAGACGAAGGCATCCTGGAAGCCTTAGCCGGCCTGCCCCGACCAGACAAGACTTCTCTGGCAGTGGCATTTCCTCAACAGCAAAAAAAAACTAAGCTAACTGTGAGCATTTTCTTCATTTTGGCCATAGCGCATCCTCTCAGGTGCAATGGCACTTCATCCATTTGGGGAAGAAAAAAAAAAAGGAAAAACAGACACACCGGGCAGCCAAGGTCCATGGTGGGCCCCAGCATTGTCAATGGATTTCCTTAGCCTCACTGCCGGTCATTACCACAACAATTCTTTCACAACTTTTCAATTAAAGATTGGCAGGGGTCCCAGACGGTCTATCTGGACCTTTTTTGCCAGACTTCCTGGGGGCTCCTACTCCACTGCTTCGCTTCACATGGTGGGTTAAAAAAAAAAAAAGCGCGAATGCTGCTAAGATGGACCCCTGTGACCTTCTGTAACTTTGTGGCTGAAGCCATTGCCATTTGCTGTCAGAGTTCCATGACCGTGCCTTCCCTTTCTAATCTGCAGAAGCCCAGCACCTCTGCTTCTCAGGGACAGACTGCGGGCTCCTACAGCCATTCAAGCTCGCAGACCTAACTGACACACTTTTTACCTCAAAGGCAGCTCCAGAAACAAGATATTCTGGTGCCCTAGTTCAGCATAGAGCTCACCGATACTTCTGACCTATGGCGTCTGCGTGGCATGATTTGATCAATGCGCCACTGTTAAGCTGGACCAAAGAATTGCCGTGGCTTTAAAAAAAGAAAAGAAGTCCGAAAAAGATCAACAGGCTTCACCCTCATTCCCGCCTCAGGGCCACAGGCCTCTACCACCTTTCTCTCTGTCGCGGGGTTGGGGGGGGGGAGCGATGAAGTGGCCTTTCATACCTCCATTGCCTCTACACAGACCAGATCAACGGTGCAACACAAAGCAAGGTGTAACAAGCAGCTGCTGTATCAAAAGAGCTTTATTCTTGAAGAACCCCAACGCGTTTCGGCTCCTGCCTTCTTTAGGGGGTTAAAAGCCTCAAAAGGGTGAAATGTAAAAACCATCAACCTTATTCTTTTACATTTCAGCATATCTAAAATCATTATGCATTTGGCACCGTTTGCCACAGATTCATATGCTCCACTTTTTAAGCCTGCGTGATTTCAGGGACCATATATAAGTACCGTCTGTTAATGAATTTGATTCCGTCGCTCAAAGTCTTGGCCTAAACAAGTGTTTATCTTAGACTGAATAGAATGTTTGAAGTGTTAGCCGGCTTTAATACATTCAACGTTGCAAATAGGGAGGTTCCTCCTTAACACTGGAGATATTGTTCCTCTTGATGGTCTTTCCCTGGCACGAAAGAACAGAGTTTAAAGCCTAGCGTTCTCTGAAGCGGCATCCCTTCATTTTATCGCTCTGCACAACGGATGCATTTTTGAATTGCTGGAAAGGCAAGTACTTTAAATATCACATACACTAAGGCAGAGCCTCTGGTTGGGAACGGAAATGAGTTTTAATGAATGAAGATCTCCAGTTTGACTCTCTGTAGTATTCACATTAATATATATTCAATATTGACACACAGTTTGTTTATTCCATTAACACTTTTTCTCATGTTACCAATACAGATACTCATTGGGCTCAATATTAAATACTCCCACTATCAGCACTCGATTCATTCACATTGATCCTTTATTAAAAATCACACTCGCCACGGATCATCTTTTAATGACTTATGAGGAACTTGCTTTTAATACTGATACTGGCATGTTTCATCCCATCAAATTCTATCATTGGTCCTCTTAATTTGTTCATTCATATAATTAATATTGATTCTTGCTGGGTTCACTTTTAAACAATCCTGGCATGAGCACTCTCGATTTATTCATGTGTTTGTTCATTCCTTAAAAATTGTTTTCACATCACAAGTTGTTTTATGATGACATGAGTGATATGTTAGGTGTTCTTGGCTTTTAATAAGAGCGAGTACACACGTTTAATATGATTCAATTACTGACATGATATTTGTTCTGCGATCATGCTCATGGTTGCTTCTCATTTTACTATTTATTTACATTCTCTTATATACCGCGCTATTCTGCATCAGTGCGGTTTACATTGAACAAACTGAAATCACATTGAACAGGGCATTATAACTTGGAGATAACTATTTTACAGGGAACATGGGCTATGGAGAGTTAAGTGGCTTGCCCAAGACCACAAGGAGCACCTGTGGGACTAGAAACCCCAGTCCTTCCGGCCCAAGGTTGCTGTCCTCTAGTGGGATTTGAACCCCCGACCTTACGGCCTGAAGTACCTTGCCCCAACCACTAGGCCACTCCTCCACTCCATCTATTAGTGTGACTTCTGAAAACACATATTTTTAAATCATTTTGTATAACTTCTAGTGCCATGTCTGATTCCTCCCCGTGCAGACATTTGTATTGATGATTACAGACGATAATTCCTGATGTTGCTATAGTTCTTCTCATTTAATTCTATGATAGATGCACATCCATCATGTTTCCTTATGACATGCTATGTTTACCTAATGGATTGTCATTTACGTTAGATATATTTTTATTTTAATATTAATTTATTTGTTACTCATTTATTTATTTTTTTAGTATATATCTTATTGTATATGTTGATGGTTTTTATATTTTACCCTATTGAGGCTTTTAAACCCTTGAAGAAGGCAGGAGATGAAACGCGTTGAGGTTCTTCAAGAATAAAGCTCTTTTGATACACCAGCTGCTTGTTACACCTTGCTTTCTGGTGTTCGGTTTCCCTTTCCTGTAAGTGTGTGGGTGCTCTTAGACTGGATTACAGATCAACACCGCTGCATCATCGGGGACTGCAGGAGGGCTGTATGGCCAGATCTCCTATTGGCCCAACTTACTCAGCGGCCCAGGTAAGAACTTGTTGAGTCAGGTACCTGGCTAATGCAAGGGTGGTCAATTTTAACCTAGGTTTCATTAAAAAAAAAAAAAAAAAAACCACAACCCCACCACCAACAGCTCACCACATTTGTGAAGACACGTGTAGGTCAGTATTAGCCTTGTTTGTTTAAAAAAAATACCAAGAAGCCTACTAAGGGTGGGACAATCTAAGGCTCAAGTTGTATTCTCCCTGGGTGAGCCTTATGCTGTATTCCTCATCTGGCTGCCAACCCTTACTGTTTGTCTTTCAATCCACCATACTTCCTACAGATGTTGCCGTCCTAGGTGGCCACCTAGTTGCCGAGTGGTTGGGCCAGCCCTGCCCTCTCCTCCAAGACCAGCACTAAGCTCTGACCAGCATGTTCACTACCTGCAACAAAAAAACCACAAACCCTCGGGGTCCCCATAGCTGTCTCTTCAACATACCTGTGGCAACCAGCTACCCTACCCTAACATATGGTTCTTCCAATAGTTATAATACATCAGTCCTCCCAGGACCATGTCTGGACAGACCCCAAGTGCTTTTCTTGATCTCATGGAGCATCCAGCCAGACTCCCACCTTCTATTCCATGGAATAGCCGGCCAGATTCCAACCACTTTCTCCCCCTGCGGCTCCACCTCATGTTCCTCCACTCAAACCCCATGGGATAATTCGGTCAAAGACCTATGCAGAAGATCATTCAGCATCTGTCTGGTTACCCCACTATAATCGTCACATCTCTTCTCACAAGATCATACTCCCCTCCTGAAGGTAGGATGCTTCTGCAATAACTAGAGTAACCTCATGTCTCTGCAGTTGTCTTTACAATAAGCAAAGGCATCTTGGTATCTCCGCCATCCCCCTCTCATACCTCACCGCATCACTTTCTGTCTCTAGCTGGGGAAGTAGAACTATTCTCATGTTCCTCTACTGAAGAAATCAGTACATCCAACCGCAGGGCTGCCAGCTGTACAGTTGCTGTTTTTCTCACATTTTCCAAAAAAAAAAAAAAAAAAAAGAGGGAACACAAACATAACCAGCTGATGTTTTCGGCACCAGTACTGTAAGTTGCACTTACCCTCAGCTCAAAAATCTGCACAAACAGGATCTAGCTCAAACCTTGCCAGCATCAGCTGAGACAGACTTACATACATGACTCCCCGCATGCTATATCTTTTAACGGTTCTGGCCTGACAAGCAGGGACTGTTCCTTTAAAAAAAAAAAAAAAAAAGCGGTATTTGAAGAAATAACTAGTTAGTTACATATATGAATACATCAATAAATACCATAAAATAAATTAAGAGTTCCTCTAGGGATGCCCAGCGTAGCAGCTGAGTACAAGGAACGCCCTCTGCTTGCTTTAAATGGCTTGACAGATAACCACCACCCGTTGCTCCCACTATCCAATAGTACAACATGTCAGCCTCTTCGAAAGCACATGCAACTTACCTCCATCTTTACCTTACATCAGTCCATCAGCTCGTCTGGCCATGTCAGCTCCTATGGAAAGACAGGGATCTGTTTCACAGAGACGCCCTACAGCCTTCTGCAGTTTCTTCATAACAGACTGCTCTTAAGGATGAGTCCCAGGTTCCTTCTGAAAGTCATATCACTGAATCGGTCTATAGTATTTCCCACTTTTTTTCCTGGTCCAGGCGGCAGTTGCATCAGACATCCTACACCATGTACCTAAATGTTTAAGGAACAAGAGGAATTCAACACCCGAACCAGCTGCAGGGTCATCAATCCCAATGTCTTGTAGTCAACACAGACCAAATGCTCCTGCCATGTTCTCAGAAGGGCAGAGGGGTCTCATGCTGCTACCCACTGCAGTGACGGTTTTTTTTCCCAGTGCCTCTCATAATAGGGCCACACACCTTCCTGCCAGAACTTGCCCCTCCTTTCTTCCCCCTGCAGGGAAAGGAACACCTGCACTTCTTTCTTCTGTGACCCGGGGTGGTTCCAGCTATTGCTAGCCCACACCATTTCCAGAGGAAGATCATTTTCTATGTGCCCTCTTCTCTACCGCCTCTATGCCTGGAACCGAGGTTACCTGATACATCTCCTCCTGAGCCCTCCTTATGGAAGCTAAACAGACAACCAGAGATGGAACTAATTTGCAACAAGTCGTAGTGTGAGCCTTGTTTGTGGTCATCTCTTCTCGGTTTTCTGAGCATCTTCATTGCACAACTGCTCAGCCACAGGGCAGGGCTACATTTCTCCAAGCGAATCTGCATCTGTCCGACCCCCTTATGGGCCGGACAGGGTCCTTGCAAAATCATAAACAATGAGGAATGTCTTCCCTCGCTTGTCTTCCCATCTAGAAGTTACTTGTTTGATGATCAGCCTTTAAGTCTGTGTAGGGTTTAATTCCACTAAAAACCCCTAGAGTCATTCAATTATATTTGCAAACCATTCAGTGCAGGTAGAACATAAAACAAGTAAATAACTAAACAAATCAATGAATGCATTACAACAAGAGAACAGGAACAACCAGTTGGAGCTCAGACATCACCTGAACTCTGCTTCTCACCCTGAGCTCCTTCCTCGCCTCTCAGAGCAGCTTTATAGTAAGTAGTTCGCTTTTTTCCCCAGTCACTGGCTGCTTGCTTCTGACTTCCCCATCCCGTGCTGGGGAGGGAAGGGCAACTTTTCATCTACCCGCTCCCCACCTCTGCAGATTACCATTCATTGGAAAGGCTCCCACCCTCAGCCTTCCTTCCAGGGGAAATGGTGAGACAAGGGACATTCCATACTCACCATTCGCTTCAGCCTACCTCAGCCTACTTCCCTGGGTGTAAAGAGGGTTTTTCCAGAAATCCAAGTGTTATACCCCTTGCACCCTCAGCTTAGGAATCACCCTCCTGTGTGGCTGATGATTACCCTGCTTGTTCACTGAGAGGAAGGTTGCTTACCTATAATGATAGTTCCCCATGGACAGCCGTATAAATCGGTTACACAGTCTGTCTCACCTCCCCTTGCAGTTGAAGCTTCTCTTCTTCCCTCGATTTTCACTAGGTTTCACCAGCAGCTCTGTGATTTGACTGAGGGAGAGGAGCAACAGGCACTCGGAGGGAGTCACTAGCACATGCTCAAAAGAGTTCCATAGACCCTTCTTGGCTCTGGGAGAGCATGTTGACCTAGTGCTGTCAGGGGTGACATCACCCTCTTGTGTGGCTGATTTATCCTGCTGTCCATGGAGAGCCATCGTTACGGGTAAGCAACCTTTGTGCGGGAGGGG
Source organism: Ichthyophis bannanicus (assembly GCA_033557465.1). Taxonomy (NCBI): domain Eukaryota; kingdom Metazoa; phylum Chordata; class Amphibia; order Gymnophiona; family Ichthyophiidae; genus Ichthyophis; species Ichthyophis bannanicus. The sequence continues at coordinate 81,332,875 of CM066048.1, forward strand.
GGTTATAAGATTTATATTGCAGAATGCTTTGCAACGCAGTTACAGTATATGACAGATGAAACCATGTCACTATTGTCCACTTATCTCATTCTTGTTAAAGTGCTGTTCTTTTCAATGCAATGGGAGTTGAAATAATTATATAAAAAAGGGTGAAGAATGGCTGGCTGAGGGCAAAAATATTATCTGAAAATGTAATGGAATAGGATAAAACTTGGCATGGGGAAAACCAGTAAAAGATCATTAAGATCAGAGCAGTAGTTTTATGGAAATAACCAGATTAATAATAATAAAATACAACCTCTAAAATGCCTGTATGCAAATGCTGTTGTGAAGAATTATAGGATGATATCAAGAAGGTTGTGTTGGAAGAAAGTGAGAAGTCTCTAGAAAAGGTGAAAAAGCAAAAACAGCCAAAATGGATGATGGCAGAAACTCTGAAATTTGCCCAGAAACGCAGAGAATCTAAAGCCAGAGGAGAAAGAAGTAATTGCAGAACGCAACAGAGATTTCCAATGTGCAGCAAGACGAGGCAAGAAGTACTACAATGCAAATGCTAGAAGTCTAAAAAATAAGTGTGAGAGTTAGACTATATAGTACTAAAGGAGAGGTTAAATATGATTGGTATCTCAGAGACTGGTGGAAAGAGGACAACCGATGGGACATTGTGATACCTGGGTACAAACTCTATCGCAATGATAGAGTAGATCAAATTGATGGAGGGGTTGCGCTCTGTTAGAGAGGGCATTGAGTCACATAGGATTAAAGTTTTTGTATGAAACAAAATACACTGTAGAATCTCAATGGATAAAAATTCCATCTAAAAAGGGGAAGGCGATGGCAGTGGGGATGTACTACCCAACCACCTAGCATGGATGATGAAATGCTAAAAGAAATCAGGGAAGCTAACAAAAGTTACAACACAGTAATAATAATGGGTGATTTCAATTATCCTAGTATCAACTGGGTCAGTGTCACGGCAGAATATGCTAGGGAGATAGTTTCTAGATGACTGCTTCTTGGAGCAGCTGGTTCATAAACAGACATGAGGGGAAGCTATTTTGGAGCTAGTCCTTAATGGAACACAGGATCTGGTGCAAGAGATAAGGGTATTGGGGCCTCTTAGCAATAGTGACCATAGCATGATTGTATTTTATTTAATAAATTGAGGAAGGATGGCAAGGAAATTCACAGTACTACTGTACCTTTTTAACTTTCAAAAGACGACTATAATAAAATGAGGACCAGAGTTAAGAAAAAAATAAAAGGAGCAGCTGCAAAGGTTAAAGATTTACATCAAGCATGGGCGTTGCTTAAAAATACTATCTTGGACGCCCAGAACAGATGTATTCCATGCTTTAAGAAAACTGGAAGGCAGGTCAAAAAACTGCCAGCATAGTTTAAAGTTGAGGTCAAAGAGGTCAAAGCATCTTTCAGGAAATGGAAAAAGGCGCCAAATGATGAAAACTGTAAAGTTAGATGCAAGGTATTGATAAGGCAAAGAGAAAATTTGAAAAAAAGCTTGCAAAAACATATACTAAAACTTTTTTTGTAGTACATTCATAGCAAAAAAACCCCGAGAGTCTGTTGGACCATTAGATGATAAGAGGGATAGAAGGGGCACTAAGTGGGGACAAGACAATAGTGGAGATATTGAAGGAATTCTTTGCTTTGGTCTTTACGAAAGAAGATGTAGGGAAGTTGCCCATGCCTGAAGTGGTATTTTAAAGATGGTGCATTGGAAGAATTGAAAGAAATATCAATAAACCGGGAAGATATATTAAAATTATTTTGATAAACTGAAGAGTAGCAAATCACCTGGATTGGATGGTATACATCCGAGGGTGTTGAAAGAACTGACATATGAGATTGCAGACTTAATATTAGTAATCTGTGAACTATCATTAAAATCATCTGTAGTACGTTAAGATTGGTGAATGGCCAGAGTAACACCAAATTTTAAAAAGGGTTTCAGGGATGATCCAGGAAACTACAGACCAGTGAGCCTGACATCAGTCCCGGGCAAAATGGTAGAAACCAATGTTCCCTCTAATTTTCTGTAGGCTGTGTGCGCATAAAATATCAGCTGTGTGCAGCTTTTGAAGGAAGGTTACATTTTTGTGCGCCACAACGACACTCAGTTATATACTTTAAAATTTGACTACACGTCAGAATACAGTATGTATACCACATTGATTTTAATCAAATTAAATGAAAATAGACGATTACTAAATGAAGTGGGAAATTTCTAGTAATTACAATTATAACTTTTAAATTTTAAGAAGTCTGTTTTCTATCAGAATCAGAGCCGTAATTTTTGTGCACTCTGTTGTAAAGTATGTGCGCTCGCTCGGCGAGGTGTGTGTGCGCGCACACGTGCACAGTTTAGAGGGAACAGTGGTAGAAACCATTATAAAGAACAAAATTACTGAACATTGTAGATGGCCAACATGGATTTAGCCAAGGAAGGTCTTGTCTTACTAATCTGTTATATTTTTTTGAAGGTGTGAATAGACAGGTAGACAAAGGTGGGTCTGTCGATTGTAGTGTATCTGAATTTTCAGAAAGCCTTTGACAAGGTCCCTCATGCGAGGCTCTTGATGAAATTAAAAAGTCATGGGATAGGAGGTAGTGTACTGTTGTGGATCAGGAACTGCTTAAAAGATAGAAAGCAGAGGGTAGGACAGGACTAAATGGCCAATTTTCTCAGTGGAGAAAGATGAATAGTGGAGTACTCTAGGGATCTGTGCTGAGTTCACTGCTTTTTAACATATTCATAAATGACCTGGAAATAGGAATAACTAGTGATGTGATCAAATTTGCAGATGACACAAAATTATTAAAACACAAGAGGGTTCTGAAAAATTGCAAGAGGACCTTTGGTAAATTAGACTGGACATTCAAACAGCAGATGAACTTTAATATGGACAAATGCAACATTATGCACCTAGGAAAGAACAACCCAAGTTATATGGTTACATGATGCAAGGTTCCACATTAGGAGCCACCATCTAGGAAAAGGATTTAGGCGTCATCATAGATAACACGTTGAAACCCTCTGCCCAGTGTAAAGCAGTGGCCAAGAAAACAAATAGAATGCTAGGAATCATAAGGATAGGAATGGAGAATAAAACAAAGGATATTATAATGCCTCTGTATCGTTCCATGGTGCGACCACACCTTGAATATTGTGTGCAATTCTGGTTGCCATATCTTAAAAAGGATATAGCAGAATTAGAAAAGGTACAGGGAAAAGTCTCTAAAATGGTAAAGGGGATGGAAGGATACCTCTATTAGAAAAGGCTTAAAAGGTTAGGGCACTTCAACCTGGAAAAGAGACGGTTGAGGGGAGATATGATAGGTCTATAAATTAATGAAGGGAGTGGAACGGGTAAATGTAGACTGATTGTTTATGCTCTCAAAAAGTAGAAAGACTAGGGGACACTCAATGAGGCTACAATGTAATCCATTTATGCAATGAATGAAAAAATATTTTCTCTGATTAATCAAACTCGTTACCGGAGGATGTAGTAAAAGCTGTTAGTGTCACTGGATTTAAAAAAGGTTTGGACATGTTCCTGGAGGAAAGATCCATAAACCATTATTAAAGAGGATCTGGGAAATCCACTGCTTGCCCCAGGACAAGCATTGTGGAACCTGTGTACCTTTTTGGGAATCTGCTAGGTACTTGTGACCTAGATTGGCCACTGTTGAAAACAGGATATTGGGCTTGGTGGACCTTGGTCTGACCCAATATGGAATATCTTACGTTCTTATGGATATAGAGGGGGCGTAGGGTGATGGAGGTGGGGTTGAGGTAGGCGGAGGGGAAATGCTGGACACGGGGGAGGGCGTCAGAGACAGAGGGGATATACAGGGCTAAAGGAGAGGGGAAGAGATGCTGGAAATGTGGATCTAGTAAGAGAAAGAAGGGATATACTGGACATGGTTTTGTAGGATAGGGAGAGAGAAGGGAATTGCTGGACATGGGGGTGGATGAGGTGAGGAAGAAGGGAGGCATTAAATAGGGTGGAGAAAAGGAAAGATGCTGGACATGGAGGAGGGGTAGAGAGAGAGAGGGTAGAGTTAGACTGGGAAATAAGAGGATGGGGAAGGAGAGGACTCTTTGGTAAAAAAATAAAAAAAAAAGATAGTAAATGCAATAAAAAAACAGTGAGGACTGGAAGGTAAGGAGGAGGATTGAAATCCAAGTTAATGGAGAAGAGAGAGAGAAACAAACAGAAGAAAGTTGAAAGGAAAAGATCAATGTCAGAAATGGTTTATTAAAAATTTGATATACCGCTCTTCAATACACAAGTTGAATAAAGTGAAGACAGGGAGAGACCCCAGAAAACGAGATTAGATGGAGAAAAGCAGAAACCAGAGACTGAGAACAACACGATTAGAGAATAAAATGGCCAAAGAACAAAGACAGAAAAAATAGTTTTATTTTCAATTCAATGACTGGAGTATATCTGTCCTTGCAATTTATATGTTCTATCCTTATAATTTGCACAGCCCAAGGGCATCTACATCTTTGTACATATTGCGGAGTTTGACATCATGAGGTTTTGTCATGTAAATAGTTACCCTGTATTGTCCAAGTTCTAACCCTGTTATAATGTAAACTCAAACAGTCTTGACTGCACTGAGCTCTCGTTGTTGAATGTAAACCGCACTGATAACAAATAGCGCGCTATATAAAAATTGTTAAATAAATAAATAAATAAATAAAATAAAATTTTTGTCTACATCTACGATGACTGTGTGACTAAGGCCAGGATTTGTGTTAGCATGGCGTTGCTATATCGGTCTCTCTAGTAATCCAGCTTGTTCAGTTGTCTGAGTGGGTGCATAGATGTTCTGGTCCACTGCAGTATTTATGGTGCTGCCCTATTCTTGGTAGGTTCCTTGTGTGCGTGTTTTGGAATTTAATGCTGTTATGGTATGGAAGACTTTCTTCAGAGGTGCTAAGTAATTTTTGTGGAGTTTTGTATTACTTCAGAATACCCCTAGTCCTAGTGAGGGTTTATATTGTTACGTAGACCACCAGAATCAGAAATTATTTTTGGTATGTTGAGCTCTGTAAAGAATATCCTAGTTCTGCTCTGCACCTGTTATTGGAAGAGTGGTTTCTTTGGATGCTTTTTTTTATATCCTTTAAGAATCATAGTATAGTTTGTAACGCTAAATAAAAATGAGTTATAATTTTGTTATGAATTGCAGTGTGGTCTTTGCTTTGGACTGAGACCCATATGCCCAGATCTTGACTCCAAAAGAAAGAAGCCAAATTCTCAATGTTTTGTAGCTGAAGGCTCACAGGCCTGGGGAGGGGCATAGGCTCCTCTTGCTGTGAGCTCCAGAGGTGTGGAGGGTGGGGAGAGGGGGCAAAGGGAAAGGAAGGTAGGGATCAGATGTTGCCATTTTAGTGAACAAATACCAGGTTAAGGGGGAGCATGCTGCAATGGACCAACTACCTGTCATGAGCTGCGGGAAGAGAGATGATAAACACAATGATACCTGGGGGGCCTTTTTGGGTGCAGAGGTAACGGCAGAGAGGCCCGCTCTCCCAAAATGGGAGAATGGAATTTTGGGAAGAGATGGTGGATCCTATCTCGATTAATATATGAGCACTAGATGCCAATTTGTTGGAAGTAACAAGCGACTTAGTTTTTCATCCATGATGCGTTTCAGTTGGAGATGGGAGATGCACCAATCTAGAAATGCATCTCGCTTGCCCTAAAGCAATACAGGCTGAATAAGCCTCCTGTGGTATAAGCATGGCTCACTAGGTATTTGTTAATTGTTGATATAGAGCAGCAATGAGTTTTTGCAGTCGCTTAATGACGGTGGGGAAGGGGAATGGGGGAGCTTAGCAATCTGTGGTTACATTTTTAATATGGTGCAGATCCAGTGTGCAATGTCAGAGGCCACTGTGGTTATATTTGATTCATGGGCTGCATGTTTATATGCAGCAAAAACTGTAGCAGTTAATATTGCAAGTTTTTTTTTAATTACATTACTACCACTTATCATTTGTATAGTACTACAAGAGATAGGTGGTGCTGTAAACAAGGCATGACTTTTGCTGCTTCTAAAAAAAAAAAAAAAAAAAAAGCATAGGATGGAGCTGTGTGTGGAGCAGCAGTTATAACCCAGAGGCTAAAAAGATCCATCTGTCATCTTCATTTTATATGATCAAATCTATCTTTATAAAGTATGAAATACATAACCTAGGAAATTTACATAACCTGGGCATATATTGCTTTATTTTTAATTGGTGAACCCCTGGTAACTGAGCTATTCATTAATTTATTTTTTTTATATTTTTGTCGGAGGTTTTTGCCATGAGAGATTGCTGAAAAATTGCTCACTCCTGAGGCGTAACTTCCCTTTTAATTACTTAATATGGTAACCAAACCACTGTATAAAACCATGTGGAGTAATTGCATATCTTATATTATGCTACTACACAAATACCCAATCTTATAAATACTTAAATGCTTAAATGCAGAATTCAAACGAACACAGTACTGCGTTTTGAACCGTTCTTCTCTTTCCGGCCCTGTTTCAACGCTTTACTTTCCGCCCTATATTTTACTTATCCAAAATGAAGTCCAGCATGGAGAATTTCATATCTCTTGCAATCCGCAATTTAGTAGCAGATAACGGAGGGATTTTCTTTATTCTTTCAGGCTGGTGTCGCGTCAATCCTCAGTTCAACTTATTTAACAGGATCCTTAAAACAGAGCATGGTATTTAAAGAATAAGCTAGACTCCGCCTACATGACATCACAGTAGGCTCGCCCAATCAAGTTCCTGGTTCAACCCCATAGGTTCCACTGAATTTGTCCGAAAAATCCAGCTTTGTTCTAATGTTTGAAGTTTTTGCTCTCTGTCCCTCCACGGGGATGCTGTGGAACATGATCAATAATCCTCCATTGCAAATCAGAAAAAGAGTGATTGAAATCAATGCAATGTTGTACTATTGGTGCCGAAAGCACCGAATTGCGTAACCTCGAGGCATGTTCTTGCAATCTCAATTTTATCTTACGAACAGTTCGCCCAACATAAATCTTGGGACAGGGACACAATAAAATGTATACCACATATTCTGAGCTACAAGATGTTGACCAACGAGAACATTGTGTTATAGTAGTCGTGGTATACATTTTATTGTGTCCCTGTCCCAACTGCTGGTGATGCTTTCGATATGGAGTAATGTTGACATCTTCTTCTAGAAGATTCCATTGTTGGAGTCTTGATCCTAGCAATTCTGCCTTGTTCTTGGATAAGTCCAAATCACGAACCAGGTCATTTAGTTCTTCCTTTGTTATTCTGTGTGCAGTTGATAATGCATCCCAGTGAAAATCTGGGTCACTGCATGCTGACGGACCAGGAGAAGAACAGGTTGGCTCACCCTTGTCCTCATCAGATGAATCAGGAGAATATTCTGATGGAGGTTCTGGAATAGGAAGTCCCTCACCATGTGGAACTGGTCTCAATGCAGATGGAATGTTTGGGTAAACTATGCTCAATTTCTTTTGCTTTGTTATTCCGCTGGAAAGAGGAGGAACCAAGCAGAAATAAGTCATTTATGTGGTTGCTTGGCTCTCTCCACACCATGGGGACTGCAAACGGCATTGATGGTCTTTTGCAATTCAACCACTGTGAAAGCTGTGTTGTACATGTAGCGCAGCATATATACGGGGCCCAAGGCTTGTCTTGGTCACCAATCCTGCATCCAAAGTAAAGATGATATGCCTTCTTCAGTTGAGAAGTGATACTTTTCTTCTGGTTGGCAAATATCATTTCCCCACCAATGTAGAAGAAATTGTCAATGGTATTAATGCACTTTTGTGGCATTACTGTTCTGTATTGTACCTAAATGGCTAAAATTATGCTTAATAAATAAGTTACATGTAACAGTAGCTTAAACTGTCTTGCACACAGTCTGAAATATTTTAAATGCTCAACCTTTCTGACTATGTATAGTACACTGCTGATGTCAGATGGCTTCAGCAGCCGTCTGGCAGTAGTATTGCATTGCATCAGAAAATGATGCAATCAACTCTGGATTATTTATTTTTATTTTATTTTACATTTCTTCTATACCGTGCTGTTATAATCAGTGCGGTGTACATTGAACAAGAAACATACTACAATGCATACAGGCAACATTGAGTTTACAATGAACAGGGAACCAAACAAGGGACAACCGGGGTAACTATGTACAAGTTAACTTAATGCTATTTACAATAGTGTGAACTCGTTTGGATATTGCATGTGCTTTTCGGGTGGTTCGCCGTGGACTGGAGGGAAGGTTGACCAACTAGAATGTAGGCTAACCTTTTTCTGGTTGTATTGACGTGCTAGTTTTGGCATTGTCTGGGATGGTTTCTGGGTAGCATTTTGTGAACAAATGGTATTTCAAAGCTTTTCTGAATAGGATTAGGCTTTTGATGGCGCGGATTTCATGGGGAAGCGCATTCCATTTTAAAGGAGCATATATGGAAAAGGCCCTGTTGGAGGTGGCCCTAGTGCACTTCGTTATCATTTTGGGGACTATCAAGGTGTTCAATGCAGTGGGTCTCCTTTTTCTATTTTCCAGGGTGCTGTGAATAAGCTTGCTGATTGGCGTGGGGGGGGGGGGGTTTATTTAGTGCCTTGAACGTAAGGACTAGTGATTTATATTGAAGTCTGGCATGTAAAGGTAACCAATGTAGATCTTTCATGATAGGTGTTATATGGTCAGATCTTGATGAGCCAGAGAGGACTCTAGCAGCTGTATTCATAGCCAGGCGGAGCGGATTTAAAGTTGATTGAGGGAGACCATGGAGGATGATGTTGGCAAAATCCAGGTGTGGGAGAACTAATGCCTGGAAGGTTGTTCGGAAGTCGGTGGGATCTAGTAGGGGACGGAGGTGACGTAACGTTTTGATCTTATGATATATAGTCTTTGTAATGTTCTTCATATGTGATGTGTGCATGCTGGCATTATGCAATGTGATGCAATATTACATCATTCAAGGCTTATTTAGGATGTTGATGTCCTACTGGATAAATTTACACGGTGAAACGTCAAAAATTAACTACATGCAATATCTTCAAAATGAGAGCCAATACATTTTTTTAATGTTATATTTGTGTTCAGCTCACCAAGAATACTACAGATTAGGGCCTTTTAAAGTCATTATAATGGGAAGGAACAGAGCTGGGATTTGGAGAAAGGGAGAGAAGACTGAGGTGGCATCGGATCGGGGAAAGTGTGCTCTCTCCTATGTGATGCAAATTTGAGCAGGAGTACCCTGAGAGAAACTTTTCATAATACTGGCATATTTAATTAAAAATCTTTAATATACTGTGGTTTCTTATCCAGGCCTTTTATTTTAATAATCATAACATATATAAAAATATAGCGTCCATGACTATCCCACTGGTGAATATACTGCCAGGGAGCTTGGGAGGCTGGACATATGCTATACTTAGTACAAACCTAGCCCCAAGATTTGGGGCTTGGAATAATACAGGAGCAGCTATGGAAAATCTTTAGAAGCTAATTGATCATTTCTTTTGAGTGCATTTACAGTAATTACAATTTTAAATTATCCTTAGAGTTTATATTACTAGTAGAAAAAGGTGCTCAAATGAAATGCTGGGGGGGGGTTGAATGTGTATATGCTTTTGGGGTGCACTGCTGTAGTCTCTATTGGAATGCTCAGAGCTGTAGGGGCTATGGACATAAGCCCTTAGAGACACAGAGGATGTAGTGAGGGTGGATGCTATGGTATTACAGGTTAGTGATGCTAGGGGATTTCAGCAATCAAAATGCAATCCAGTCCAAACGCATGAAGAAATGTATTGGGTTGGTCCATCTGCTAATCTAAAAGTTAATGCTTAAAGGAGGAGGAGCCACTTTGAGACATGGGTGGTCTTAATGTCTATGCAAGCATTCAGACACTACACCTACAAACTGGATTATAGGCAAAGGGCACTAAATTGCAAACAGTTTATATGGTTTCGTTTCTAGCAGTGTCAAGGCCCGTGGATGACATTAGTATTGTGGCAGAGACTATAGTGGGAGTAATTAATGCAACCATTTAGTTAGATTGCTGAAGGCTAAAAGTTTTGGAGCAGAATGGAATGGATTGGAATTTGGAGGGTGTTATGAAGGTGGTTTAGTTTGGGTGTGTTGTGAGTTGAGTAGGGGTTGTTATATTTATAAAGATGCAGCAAAGCTACCTCTCAGGCCTAGTCCAACCTCAGGATCAACTTTGTTTTAAGTTGTGGTGCCATCTATTTAAGAGGTACTGAATTAGACATAGTATCGATTAGTACAAATGGCCAATGTGACTGGTTTGTATCAGATATTTTATTCAAGTTCTGCTTCTTCTATGTATGGCTAATAATTGCAGAGACAGTATGCTAATGATGTAAAGAGATAAAAAGATGACTTTGAAGAGTTGGTTACATACATATGTAAATGGAGTCAGAACTAAACTTTGCACAGAACGATGAACCTCTGCTGTTCTCCATGGATGTAATCAAACTTCTCCAGCAATGACATGCAGTTCTGGAGGTGAGATAGTCCCTTTTCCTTTCTCTTGACTAGCATGGTGAAGGTCTATCCTCTGCAGAAAGGCCTGCAGCTGTCTGCATATTTTGCAGGACCTCTATGAGGGTTCTATAGTTTTTACAGCAACCTTCATTATGGCCTAGTCCCTGGTATTGGGTTAGTACAAGTTGTGAGTGCCTACTCTGGACATAGGTGTGGAGCAGGAACCAGGTATTGAGCTGGAATCAAGTGCAGAAGTATAGCAGAATTCTATCTTGAGTTAGCAGAGGTGGGTAGAAATTAACACAGTTCAGGCTACCAAGCACTGTTCTTCCAACAATGGTATGTATAACTAAGCTTCTTTATCTACTGTGCTACAGAACACAAATAGGGTCAGCTTGTCTACTAGATGGGATAGATGGCTGCCTAGGGTGGCCTACCTCTGTGGGTGGCCTGGTACCTGTGGGTGGCCATGTGCTTCAGCATACATGGCCTGCTGTTTCTGACCCCCCCTCTCCCCTGACAGGAAGTTGGGGGGGGGGGGGGGAGTCAGAAGCAGTGGGCTATCTGTGCCAAGCTGAGCCATTCTTCCCCCCCCCCTTCACTGCCAGACTGGGTGGCAAGGCAAGAGCTTCTACCTGAGGTGGCAGAAAGCCTTCGATTGGCCCTGGATAGTCCCTCACCAACTACAGAAGATGCAATCATCAAGTGAAAATATAAGCCAGTAGACAAAAAGTAAACTGAAATCTCCATGATACCAGCTCTTCCCTACAGTCCAAGATTAAAGAAATAAAGCGATGCGTTTCCCTAGTACTGTGTAAAATATAAAAATAGCAGATGCAAGAACTGGGGTAAGTGAGTGCAACAAGGGGAACTGCTCTGAGTCCTAAGCCTTCTTGAAGATTTAAGAAAGTACAGCCTTCTAGTGGACTTACCAAATGTTTGCCCTGGGCTGGGACCCCAGCCATGTCTTACTGGCCCCTCCCAAAATCTGACACATTCCAATATTTGTCTACCTTTAGTTTTCTGGTCAATTAATTTTTCTCATCATGTTGGCCTTACGTTCTGCTTTCCTGTCAGTTCTGAGCTTTATTGCCACAGTCTCCTGTCCATTTGTTTTTATTTATTTAGACAGTTTTGTATACCGCCTTATCCTTCAATCAAAGCGGTCACAACACAATTGGGGGATACATTTAACACGCAGGGATATGTGACACATACACTAATACTTACAGGGAAAATGGGCAATGGAGGGTTAAGTGGCTTGCCCAAGACCACAAGGAGCATCTGTGGGACTAGAAACCCCAGTCCTTCCGGCCCAAGGTTGCTGTCCTCTAGTGGGATTTGAACCCCCGACCTTCCGGCCTGAAGTACCTTGCCCCAACCACTAGGCTACTCCTCCCTCCTTTCTCCTCATGTGTTTGCTTCCTCTCCTACAGCCATTTCTAGCATTGACTCCTTCATTTTAGTTTTATTCTATTTATTTTTCCGCTTCTCTAGCCAGATTTCACTTCTCTTACCATTTAGTCCTCAATCTCCCTTTTTGCAGCATATAGCTATAGTTTTCCATCTTTCCCCTCGCCTTCCATATCTCTCTCGCCACCCCCCCCCCCCCATCTCTTTCACTAACTCTATCCTCCCCCTCCCGCATACAGCATGTCTCTTGTTCCCCGTCCAGAATCTCCCTAGCCTCCTCCCGCTCTTTCTTCCTAGGTCCCGCCTCCCATGACCAGTATTATCCAATATCTCTACTATCATTCTCTCTGTCTCCTCATCCTCCCCAAGTCCAGAATCCTCTCTGTTTCCCTAGGCCTCGCCCCCTCCTCATCCAGCAACCCCGCCCGCTCTGTGTGTGACACTATTCCCGTCTCCCTCGCTCTCTCTCTCTAGTTCCCCCTTCGCTGGTGGTCCGGCACGTGCCCTCCTCCTGCGCCGCTGCGCATTACATCATCATCCCGCGCCCGAAACCCGCTGTTGCAGCTAGAAAGCGCGGGGCCTCGAGCCCGCGCCTGCGCAGACGGCTCAGCTCCCCCCCCCCCGCCACCTTCCTGTTTTGGAAGGGGCGGGTCGCGGTTTAGCGGCCGCCTGCGCAGGCGCGGGTTTAAGGCGCCGTGTTTGCAGCTTGCTATTTTCTTATTGCCGAAACTGTGGGTTTGGGTGATGTGGTGAGATTAGGCTCGGCCGCTGGAGGGGAAAGTGATATCGGAATTAGGAGGAAGCAAGAAAAAGAAAAACACTTTTCAGTCCTGCCGGCCTCCTGTGTACGAAACCGGCCAGTTGGCATCCCTAATCCCAGATGGTGGGGCCTGCGCCGTCGTTCTGGCCTCATATGCTGGTGAGACATGACCTTCCTGCCAACCGAACCGATCAGTTGCTGCTATGCCGCCCTCTACTGCACTAAGGGACCCTACATGCAGTGTGTTTGCTCGGTTATAAACTTCACGCAGCACTATATGCGGGTTACATATGCGCAATGCATAACAGTGAAACAGACAAACGAGATGTGAACAAATGTCGCTTCCTTTTTTTTTACATAATGGGATGCAGAATGTAAAATAAATGTTTGTATCTCTTTACATTTTTGCTTTTCAATTAAAATTGACAGTAACTTTTCCTGCATTTTCTACTGGTGTTGCAGGTCCACTTCTGAAGATTCGCTATGAAATTCCTCTCTATGGATTTTCCACCCAAAATATACACACCTCATACCTATGCAGATGAGGAAAGTGTTCCCACTGGTACCATCCCACGGCCACTTGCCCAGAGCGTGGACTGTGCTGAGTCCTTCTCTGACCTGGACATCTCTGCCACACCTGAAAAGCTGGGGGATGGCAGCACACCATGGGGAATCCTGAAGAAGAGAGAGGAAAGTGGCATCGGTGGAGGCAAGAGAGGGGGTCGCCGACAGGTGAGAGGGGACAAATGGGTAGGGGTTCTGGTGCAGTTCTACAATCTGCTGTGCTCCCACTTTTGGACAACATAGCTACTAAGTTGCCAGGAGCCAGCACTGACTTGATGTACTTAAAAAAACAAAAGATAAAACATGGTTCCACCTCAGGGAAGCTTGAGGATACTTCCTGCAGCCTGCTCTAAGACAGCATCTTTTTATTTATTTATTTATGTAGCATGGTTTGTATACCACCTTTCGTCATGGTCAAAACGTTTTACATATATCCATTGCTTCTCTCTGCTATGGGGATTACCAGTTCTCCTATACACCTTGATCTACTGGTCACCTTGGTGGTGTTGGTCTCCTACTTTCTCCCTCCTGCCAGTTCCATCCTCTCCTGCTACCTCAGTCACTCTCCCCCTCTCCTTTGAAGTCCACGCCATTCGCCTCCTCATACCACTTCCCCTCCATGTTGCTGTTATTTATCGCCCACCCGACAAATCCCAATCAACCTTTCTCACTGACTTCGACTCCTGGCTCTCCGCCTTTCTAGATCCCTCCTCCCCCACTCTTATTCTTGGCGATTTTAACATTCACGTCGACAACCCATCCGACCCCCATGCCTCAAAGTTCCTCGCCCTCATCTCCTCGTACGACCTCCAACTTTGCTCCACCGTCCCCACCCACCTACACGGCCACTGCATTGACCTAATCTCTAATTCCTCTTCCTCAGACTTCTGCAACTCAATCCTTCCCTCATCTGACCATCACCTTTTAACCCTTACTCTTCAGCTTCCGCTGTCTCAACCTCATCCTGTCTCCTCTGACCTATTTAGAAACCTCCATAATATTGATCGCCTAACTCTCTCCTCCACCATTTCTCCATCTCTTTTCTCCATTATATCCTCCAAGTCCGTCGACGAGGCACTATCTTCCTACAATGCTATACTATCCTCAGCTCTTGACACTCTTGCCCCACCCAGCCCACGTCCAGTCTAACGATCTACTTCCCAGCCCTGGCTTTCGCCCACAACCCGCTATCTATGCACCTGCACACGTTCCGCCGAGCGTGCTTGGTCTAAGTCCCACTCCCCGGAGGACCTTCTACACTTCAAATTCATGCTTGGCACCTTCCAGTCTGCCATAGCACTTACCAAGCAAGACTACTACATCCACCTGAGAACTCCCTCGCCTCTGATCCTCGCCGTCTCTTTAATACCCTCAATTCTCTCTTTAAGGTCCCCCCGCCCTCCCTTTCTGCCCAAACCCTAGCCGACTACTTCCATGACAAAATCCATAAGATTACACTCCAATTCCCCACCCCCTCATCTACCTCCCCCCTCCCCAAGTCTCCCCCCAATCCGTACTTCCTCCGCTACCCTCTCCTCCTTCCCTCTGATCTCTGAAGAAGAAATCGCACTCCTTACCACCTCCAAACCCACCACCTGTTCATCTGACCCTGTCCCCACCCATCTTACACCCCATCTCCCCCACCATTGTACCCCCCATCTCTCATATCCTCAACCTTTCACTCTCCACTGCAACTGTCCCCGTTGACTTCAAACATGCTGTTGTCACACCCCTCCTCAAGAAACCCTCATTTGATCCCACATGCACTTCTAACTATCGACTCATCTCCCTCCTTCCCTTCATATCCAAACTACTAGAACGAGCAGTCCACTGCTGCTGCCTCGACTTCCTCGTCTCCCAGGCCCTCCTGGACCCACTACAATCCAGCTTCCGTCCCTTACACTCCACTGAAACGGCTCTCGCAAGAGTCTCCAATGACCTGTTCCTGGCTAAATCTAAGGGCCTCTACTCTATCGTCATCCTTCTTGATCTCTCTGCTGCTTTTGACACCGTTGACCATAATCTTCTTACCACCCTCTCTTCCCTTGGCTTCAAGGACCTGGTACTATCCTGGTTCTCCTTCTATCTCTCCCATCGCTCATTCGGTGTATGCTCTGGCGGATCCTCTTCTCCCCTACCCCGCTCCAAGTAGGTGTACCCCAGGGATCTGTCTTGGTGCCCCCTCCTTTTCTCTCTCTACACCCAAGCCTTTGGCGTGCTTATCTCCTCCCACGGCTTTCAGTACCATCTTTATGCCGATGACTCCAAATCTACCTCTACACCTAATATTTCTCCAGCAACCCAGTCCAAGATCTCTGCCTGCCTCTCCGACATCGCTGCCTGGATGTCTCATCGCCGATTGAAATTGAACATGGCCAAGACTGAACTCCATGTCTTTCCCCCCAATTCCTCCCCTCCTCTTCCCCCTTTCTCAGTCTACGTGGACGGAGCTATTATCCTTCCTGTTCCCCCAGCCCAGGGGTTATCTTTGACACCTCTCTCTCCTTCTCCGCACATATCCATCTTGTAGCTAAGACCTGCCACTTCTTTCTCTACAACATTGGCAAAATCTGCCCCTTCCTCTCTGAACACACCACCAAAACGCTTATCCGCTCCCTAATCTCCTCTAGCCTTGATTATTGCAATCTACTCCTTGCTGGTCTCCCCGTCAGCCACCTCCTTCCCCTTCAATCTATACAAAATCACACTGCTCGACTAATCTTCCGCCAGTCTCGCCATGCCCACATTACTCCTCTTCTCAAGTCACTTCACTGACTCCCTGTCCAATTCCGCATCCAATTCAAACTTCTCTTTCTGACCTATAAATGCATTCACTCTACGGCCCCTCAATACCTCTCATCCCTTATCTCTCCCTACATCCCCTCTCGGAACCTGCGCTCCGCTAGCAAATTACTTCTATGCTTTTCACCCGCACCACTAACTCCCGACTTCGCTCCTTTCACCTTGCTGCACCTCACGCCCGAAACAGCCTACCTGTGTCTATACGCCAGGCACCCTCTCTGGCCCTCTTCAAATCCAGGTTGAAGACCCACCTTTTCAACGTCGCTTTTAGATCCTGACTTCTATCCTTATCGTAACTCCCGTCAACTCTCATGACCAATTGTATAGACCATACCGTGCCTTGCACTAAACCAACCAATGCTCTATAATGTTCTGACTAGATCTCCGATGAGCAGGACTCTGACGGGCAGGGACTGTCTCTTGCAGGTTAGCTGTACAGCGCTGCGTGCGTGGCACTCTATAAGTGGTAAATAGTAGTAGTAGTAGTTGAACAGCTTAAAATAAATTGCATTGAATAATTTGAACTCATATACAGCTAATAATCACAAATTAAACTTATGTACAAGTAATAGGTTAGAACATACGTATGTTTAGGAAAGCTACTTGATATTGTTTCTTCTTCTTCTTTGTTATTTACATGCTGGGGAGATTCATACCTGCTTACCCTATGCTGTCCATAAACCAGTATTTAGAGTTCTCTTAGTTGCTGAGGTTAGATAGGTGGACTAGTGTGTTCTATAAACAGGTGAGCTTTTAGGTGTTTTCTCAATGTTAGTAAGTCTACAATGCTTGTAGTGCATTTATGCTGAAAGTGTGTACAGTTCGAATGATCGAACACATACTTGTTGAGATGTTTTTGTTCTTGTGTGGGGGATGATTAAGGTGTTCTTGGTGGATTGTCTTGCACGGTTGTGTAGGGGAAGTTATGGAGCAGAGATCATAGGTGGGATACAGGGCTTTGTGGATTAGCAAGAGCGTCTTGTACTTAATCCAACTGAGTAGTGTAAGTCAGTGCAGCAGTTTCAGTGTAAGTGTGATGTGGTCGAATCTTGAAGTTCCCATAAGAGTGCATGCTGTGGTGTGCAGGGCTGTTTGGAGAGGGAGTAGGGTGGATTGCTGAAGGCCTTGATAAATGGAGTTGTAGTAATCCATATGGGGGGAAGATTAAGGCTTGGCATGCAGAGCGGTAGTCCGGTGGTTCGAGGAGGGGGTGGAGTTGTTGAAGGGTTCTGATCTTATAGAAGATTGGTGGTGTTTTGTATCTAATTTGAGGGAGACGTGTTGATCTAGCTTGATCCCTAGATATTTGATTTTGGGTTGTACCTTTATTTTCATGTTGTTAGGGTGATGCAATCTAGAGGCGTGAAGTTGGTGTCTTTAGTGATGAAGTTTTCCGTTTTTTTGAGGTTGATGGTTAAGTGGTTATTTTCTAGCCATTACAGGACATCTTCAAGGCAGTGTGTGTGTTTTGTGTTGGTGGGATGAGACTGGTCCGTAAATCATGTGTCATCTGCGTAAATTTGGAAGTTGATGTGAGTTCTAATGATTTGACAAAGTGGTTGAAGGTAGATGTTAAAGAGCAGTGGGGATATGGTGGATCCTCGTGGTACGCCTTGTGTCTGATAGTAAGGGTATATATGTTGTGTCCAATTTTTATTTGCTGTTTCCTGTTGATAAGTTGGGATTTGACTTATTGCAATATGGTTTTTTTGGATCCCAGCGGCTTGAAGGCGATGGAGGAGAATATTGTGGCTTACTGTGTCAAATGCCGTGGAGATGTCAAGAAATATCATGATGTATCCCTGTGTCTTGTTCTGAGTTCCCTTTATCAACGTGTTCATGAGAGAGGTCATTAGTGTTTCTACCCCATGTTATGAGCTTAAGCCGTGTTGCTGGGGGTCAAGGAGGTGAAGATGTGAATACTTTTTCCTTTGGTCTGATCCAGCATGGTACATCTTATGTTCTTCTAAAATGTATTCAACTTAAATGGAGTGGAGGAGTAGCCTAATGGTTAGAGCATTATCTTTATCTTTATTAAAATTTGATATACCGCTGTGGCAATAGCATTAAGCGGTGTACAATAAAACTGATTAGCACCACAGTCCAGGAAACAGAACGCCAAAATTAAGACAGGAAAGAGGGTGAAAGAGAAAGTGAACAAATCACATTAGAACACTTAACAGTAAATCATAAGTTGCATACAACTTATATTAACAATTAACATCAAATCATAACAAATCATAGGAACGTAATATTAACCAAACCAGGATACGGAAATACAAAGTGGGCAAACACGGACAGTACTTGGGTTTGAACACACAGACAAACCAGTTAGGGGGGATCTTCAGAGGGAAGGTCAAAAGCTTTCTGGAAGAGGTAAGTTTTCAGTAGCAACTTAAACTGAGGGTAGGATGGTTCTAGACGCAATGAGGTGGGTAACGTTCCAGAGTGAAGGGCCAAGGAAAAACCAAGCTGAATGCCGCTTCTGCTCCAGACGGGCTTGTGATGGTGAAGGAAGAGATAAGCGGTTAGTTTGAGTGGAGCGGAGCAACCGATGGGGGGTATAGCGTGAAATACAGTTGGCCAGATAACGAGGAGTACAGGTGTAAATGGTCCGGTGAAGGAGAATCAAAAACTTGTAGTGAAAACGGTATTGGAGAGGAAGCCAGTGCAGTCGGAGCAAAACAGGGGTGATGTGATCATATCTACTGGAGAAGGTAACGAGGCGCGCTGCAGTATTCTGAATGCGTTGTAACCGCTGAAGACAATATTTGGGAAGATTGGACTACTGCAATGTATATTTGGCCAATCTATTGATTACAAGGGCAATAACAAGAGTAATGAGAGCACTAGGGGGCAAAACAGACCGGACGGCCCTAATTTGCCATAAAGCAGAGAAAGAACAACGGGAGACCTTTGAAATGTGCTCAGAGAAAGTTAGGGAAGAGTCTAGAGTTACACCCAGATACCGAAAAGAGGAGGTGAGGGGAATGTTAGATGAGCCGATAGAAGGTGCAAGAGTGGGGCATGCACCACTGAGGGAAACCCACATTGCCGAAGACTTTGCAGGATTAAGATGAAGAAAGTTTTCTGATAACCAGGAGGCAATGTGGGAAAGACAAAGGTTCAGCTGTGCAATGTCAGGGGAGAGAGGTGATGTGTGGAATAGAAGAACTATATCATCTGCATATAGTAGGATGAGATCGAGTATTGTTGAATAATCAGTGGCAGAGGGGCAAGAAAAATATTGAACAACAAAGGAGAGAGGACCGAGCCCTGTGGAACACCACAAGTGAGGGGGAAGGTGGACGAAGATTGACCATTTACATGAACCGAGAAGGAACAGGATGAAAGGAAAGAATGAAACCAGCACCAAACAGCACCACGAAGACCAATATCAGAGAGCCGAGAAAGAAGGGTATGGTGGTCAACCAAATTGAATGCTGCGGACAGATCAAGAGATACGAGAAGAGTGATGTCACCTCGATCGTGGGATGTGTGTGATTCGTTGAGTAAAGCCAGAAGCACAGTCTCAGTGCTGTGTCCCTGGCAGAAACCCGCCTGACGGGGATGGAGAGCGTTGATAGCCTCAACATGGAAACTGAGTTGAGTAAAGGCACACCATTCAATGAGTTTCGCGAGAAATGGCAAGTTAGATACTGGACGCCAGTGTGAGAGAATGGATGGGTCTAAGGATGGTTGTTTTAGTAGCGGGCGGAGGATTGCTGATTTCCAAGACGATGGGAAGTGACCAGAGGAAAAGCTAGAATTGATAATAGTGGTGATAACTGGGACTAGCTCTAGGGAAGGCTCTAGGAGCCATCTAGAGGGAACAGGATCAAGAGTGCAAGTAGTTTTCCTTGCAGTGGATAGAAATGTAAGCACTTCTGCCGCAAGGACAGGCTGAAAAGATGACCAGGTATGAGTATATACAGGTTCAACAGGAGCAACGCTGGATTGTAGGAAAATTAGTTGAGGGGGGTAGGGAGGGAGTAGGGACTACAGCAGGTAGAGAGGGGGAGGTGGAGTGGTAAAAGATGAGCGAAGAGTTAGCACCTTATTAGAGAAAAAAGCAGCAAGAGATTGAGGGTCTGGAGCTACTGGAACCTTAGAATTGCCAGTCTTAGTAGATGATAACGTCCTCAAGATGTTAAAGAGTTGGCGGGAGGAGCTAGTTGCGGCCGTAATTTGGGCTGAGTAGAAAGCTGATCGGGCAGATTGAATAGCCGAACGATATTCAGAGGAGAGCTGTTTAAAACAGAGGTGAAACTCGGGTGAGGGATGGCGGGTCCAGTGACGTTGTGCCTGGCGTAACTGAGAGCGTAGGATACGTAAAGTGGGATGATACCAAGGAGATGAAGGCGCTCGGGGAGGTCCAGAAATCGAGTGAAGAGGAGCTAAACTATCAAGGGAATGAGACAGACGTGAATCCCAGAGGGTAGCTTGATCATTGATAGAGCGAGTGGCAAAATCTGCAGGGAAAATCATAGAAGCTGGAGGGAATGCATGGAGTGTTTCTGAGGTTATCTTGCGGTGGAGGATTGGAGTGGAAAAGGAGACTTGGGAGTTAACCTTCAAGCGGGGGAAGGAAATTGATGAGAAAACACAAAAGTGGTCTGACCATGGGATAGGGGAAGTGATGGGGGGCGAAATCACGGGTTGTAAAGATACTGATGACAGAATTAGATCCAGGGTGTGACCTGCCACATGTGTAGGGCCAATCACATGTTGATGAAGGGGAACATCTCTCAAAAATTGATCAAAAGCCTGGTCCTTGGCTTGGGAACCGAGAGATCGGGGTTTGATTCCCACTAGCATTCCTCGTGGCCTTGGGCAAGTCTCTTAACCCTCCATTGCCTCAGAAAAATCCAAGTTATCAATGTCCTTGTTTAATGTACATTACCAAGTTTAAGTTACAATGTAAACCTTGACTGGAACGATAAAGCAGTATATAAAACCTGTTAAAGATACCCGAAGTACAGCTGAGACAGGTGATCCACATATTTGACCAAGCTCTGGTTCTTTTCTGCAGGTCCGCTTTCACTTCAGCTGTGATCTGGAAGGGTGTGAGCCAGCCATCCCAAGTCCTATTCTGTCTGAGCCGCTGGAAGAGGGAGGAGACTGCAGGACACACTCGGTGCTACCTGGATACACCAAAGCAGCTGAAGGAGCTCTTGCTGCTCCAGGGGATCCAAAAGATGGCAAGCAACCTGTTAGAACTAGGCTTCTCACTGAAGGCAGAAAGCAGAAGAAAGGCCAGGGACTGAGGCAAAGTGATGCATCATGCAGCCTGAGTTCCCCAGAGTATAACACCTCTCTAGCACTGGGACAGGAGATGCTGGAGGCCGTGGAGAAGGGTTTTGATGCCAGGAAAGCGGTGGCAGATCAGCTCCGGACGTCCTCTGTCATGCGGCAGTGTGTGGATGGGAAGGCAGCTGAAGGTGCGCCTTGAGGTTTAGGATTGATTTTGTTTGCAGGATCTGCGTGGGTAAGATGACCAATAAGATTAAAGTCATAACTGGAAGTCTGAGCAGGGTTTGTTTGGGGGTTTTTTCCCCTTGTTGCATCAGTGACCATGTAAAGAAACTGAAACTGCAAGTCCATAGAGTCAGTACTGGTAAAACCAGGTTAAGCTCAGATTCTCTCTGATCTGGAATTCTGGGAGCGGGTACAATTTTATTTTTATTTATTTATTTTACTGATTTATATCCCGCGAAATTGCAACTGGTCAAAGCGGGTACAATAAACATATTTAGTTATAGACATGGACAAAACATTCTACAGATGTGTCTGATTTTGAGGGCTTATACTGCTTAGCCTCTCAAATTAAGTTGTCTCCAAATCTTTAAGCATAAAAACAATGTTTGTTGTACCATCCTCGGAACTATGTATCATGCAGAGGACGGTGTTCCAGTTTATCTGGTGGAGGAGACAACCTAGGGTTTCCTGGAGGGTGATATATTGCCCCAAGGAGTTTGGTGGCCTGGCTGCACATTTATTATTGGATGACCCAAATCAGACATTTACTAGATTGGAGGAGAGGGGAGGGAAGCATATGTTCTTTATGGAATTGGAGCAAATGCATTGTTTAGAGTGCTGCCCTGGCGTATGTACCTTGAATGGGTCATTACATTAAAGCATACTTGGGGCCGCTTGAATCCTCTTTCCCAACAGGTTTTGAAGGTTTAGGATCAAGCAGACTTTGTTGATTAGGGGATACTTTTCTTTATTGACTCCAGTGAGGCAAGCTGAGCTTTTTCTCCCTGAGAGCAAAAGGGGGGGTAGGGTCCCATTGGTGGGGATTGTGGACTTTATCAATTCTTATATGATGATGAAATTTGTCAGTTTTGAGGAGCTGCAGGGAGATTATGAACTGCACAGCACTGATCATTACCAGTATTTGCAGTTAGCCCATGCTCTTAAGGGAAAATATCAGCAAAAAGCTATTAAAGAGGAGCTTATGGAGCTTGAAACTTTCTGGTATGGGAAAAAGCACTGTAGGGGGCTTAAGTGGTCCTAGTTTCACAAACTTTGATGGTGTGGGAAGAAGATCCGGGTGCTAATTTTGAGGAGAAGCAATGGAAAAGCATATTTAACCAAATTAGCCATTCTTCTATTTCGCTAACTGCAAGAAAACTGTTATATTATTTTGGTGGTACCTTACCTCGGTCTGCATGCACAAGATATTTCCATTGGTGTCTGAACAATATTGGCATGTCTATGGCAGTGTTGATTAATTTATTTCATTTTTGGTGGCAAGCTTCTGGCAGCAAATTCAATAGATGCTTCATGCTGTTTTTCAGTTGGTTATTCCTTTGGATCCAAAGATAATTTTATTGAGTTTTGGAGACCTAGTAGGCCCATCGGCGCATATTTGAGTGCAGCCCCTACTGATAGAAGTGTCTATAGGATGACTCGGTGTCTTTTGCATTTATGTGAGGTTGTGTTAATGGCAAAATCAACTGCTATGCATCATCGATGGAGAGTTTAATTGGGAGCAAGCTGTGTTGGGTGATTATTTACGAAACCATGTATGTTTAGAGTAATGGGGGGGGTGGGAAGGGTATAAGAGGGGAAAAATGGTTGTACGCTGTTTCTTTTGTCTACCACTGGATGTAGATATTGGATATTTACTGGATATTCAGCTGAAATTAAGATTTGCCATTTTTTGTTTCCTAAATTAAAAGTAATTAAAGCAATAGAGAACAGCATATTCAAATAAATGTACTTGCTGTTGCCAAGGGAAAATGGAGCAGGGGGAAAGAGCAAATGCAAGGGTTAATGCAAACTTTCAAAGGGTGTATTTCTGAAATTTAAAAAATTATAAATGTCTTTGTTTTTGGTATCGAGTCCTAACTTTTTATGGTGAAACTTTAAATGATGTGCCTTTAGATATCTGGATATTGCATATTTTGAGAGTACAGCAGATTACTACAATTTTCGATTGGGCAGCCCCCTTTCCTCTCCCCTGCATATGGATTACTTGCTCACAGCTAGTACAAAGAAGTGCTCCATATTCAATCAGCAAAATTCTGGTAACCTTAGGGGGAAGTGATATTTCTTGGGATTCCCAAACAATCTGGGAATGTGTTCAGCAGTTCCTCCCCCTCCCCACTTTCATGGTATTCCATTTATTCCGTGGTTTAATTGGCATAAAAGCAGTAATTTCTTTTCCCAGTATCGTCAATGATAATGTTATGTATCACTTCAGTAGAGTAATGGCAGCTGTTCGCTGCTTACCCTTGGTCTTGTTACTTCCCTTAAGTTGTGAGCACAAGGCTGATCTGCTTAGTGTTGTAATATGTCTCAGTTGTTCAACCAGGCCTTTACTGTCCCCAGAATGGGTGCAGGTGCTTTAGTATTCAGACAACACTGTCTGTGTGATTGCAGGGATGAACATACCTCGAGAAAGGCAGCTTTTCCAGGGGCTGGTGAGTCTGCAGGTGCCAACGGAAGAGATTTTGAGCTCTGCTGTGCAGGAGAAGCTGTCAATGGTGAAGCCTCGGTCTGACATTAAGAAGGTAAAGAGGACGTCAGTCAGGAGAAACTGAGGCATAAAGTCACCTTCTGGCTCAACGACTGTCTGTGGCCCTGAATGAGTCACTTATTCTTCTGAGCCTTTTAGGATAGGCAGGATATTAAGTGGAAACGTTGAAGTAAATCTCCTTTTGAGCTCTAATCCTTGGCTTTGTTACTCACTTTGAGATATTTCCCCTGTTTCTTAACTCTGGATACTTGGCTCGAGGTATCTGCCACACGGGCTATGCAGCACATAGGGCCCCTTTTACTCTCTGCTTCGTGACCTGTGTGGCAGATAGCTCGAGCTAAAGATTAGTAAAAGGGCCCCTTAGTGTGTACCTTGAAATGGAGGAAACTATGAAGTAACCTAATTCCTGCTTATAGCACCATCCTAAAAAGTGTTGGAGGCTTTTGCAGGGCTACGCATGCCTCCCACTCTCTGAACCAATCAGAGGTTGTGTGTCAGGTGGGGAGACCGGAAGTGGGAATATTTTTTGTTTGTGGATGGAGAAGATTTTCCAAAAGTATTTGTCCGGAATCCTAACAGAGCAATGCAGCGTCACATTCTCTGCACTTCAAGCCGGCAGGCTTAGAGTGGTTAGCTTTAACTTGCAAGAGACAACACAGTCCACAATTTAATCATTTTCCTCTTTATCCTTTCTGCAGGACAGTAGCAGTGAAGGTCCAGACTTGCTGATGTTCTATAACACCTTGGAACTTTTCTGGGAAAGTCCCTACCTGGGTGTGGACGTGCCGCTTCTAGCTTCACAGCGACTGCGTGCCAAGACCAGGATGGCAGCATTTGACATGTTCAGAAAGCTGCAGCAGTGGGAGACATAGCCCCTGAGATGCCAGGTCCACCGGCCCGTGATGCTCCCATCTGTGAGCACTTCCATCCTTGAAGCCACATGGCAATGAATAAATGAACTTTAGTGAGTCTGCCAGGCTAGGGGAGTCTGCAGATACGAGCAGTGCCCTAGGGGGAAAGATGAGAGTTCTGAACATGCTCGGTCTTTCTAAAACAATAGGTCTTATGCCCTTGAACAACTCTGATTTTCAAGGCGACTGAAATACGTAAATGTGGTTTTCTTAAACCAAATGTATGAATATATATCTCATAAATATTCTTTACAGATAGAAGCAAAAGCCAGACCTAGGTTGGAAGGCTTTTGAAGATTGGCTATGAGACCCAGTCTTCAAATTGGGTCTGTAAATCTATAGACATAGTCATAAAACGTACTGGGGTGATATCAAAGGCTCTCTGAAGGAGTTAAGGTAGGCTGAGATGGCCAAGATAACATAGAAAGGCCGAGCTGTGCAATTTGGTACCTCACCAGTACTAAGGAATGATCCCTTAGGGCTCCTATTCCATTCTAGAATAAACTATTCCAGGTCTTTTTCCTGAGCTGACATAGGCACGTTTGTTTCCTGCTTGGCCAGGTTACATGACCAGTAAAAAGCAACTGCAATGCAGTGAAAATCTTAAAACGTTTCCTGAACAGCATATCCCTCCAGACTTCCTTCCTTACCCTCACCTTAGAGTGGGGGCTTCCTATACCTGTCATGGGGATGCCACCACAAGTCAGATTTTCAGAATATCTTCAATGAGAAAACTGTGCATGCATTGGAAACAGAATCTATGCAGATTGCTGTCATGCATATCCATTGTGGATAGTCTGGAAAGCTATGGCTGCAGGGTCTCTAGGACAGTTTGTGAGGCCGTATTCTAGGAAATCTGTGTATTTAATTTATGTATACTTCCAGCATAAAATTGTGTGTGTGTGTGCGCGTATAACAATCTGAGCCTCATTCTCTTAGCACTGTATAATTAACGTGCTACACTCTTCAAATATATAAATATTTTTAAATGTACTATTGAAAATTAAATTTTTTTAAAAAAATCTGTTGAAAGTGGAAGATGTTTGTTATAAATGGGTTCCAGATAGGGGGCAGAAACATTTTTGCAGCTAAGACAGAAACAGCTGAGGTTGGGGGAAAGGTGGGGAAGCATGTCTGAAGGACCTGCCAAAGAGAGAGAAAGGACAGTGAGAAAGGTGTGGGTTTTTTTTTCCTTTTTTAGAAACTACGGTCAGCTCCAGGTTTTGTCTTTGTTGATGTTATAGAGCTTTTCCATCGTTGGTTTCCATAGATGTAGTCAATTTGTACAAAAATCAAATTGACTACATCTGTGGAAGTCAACGATGAAAAAGCTCTATAACATCACAAAGACAAAACCTGGAGCAAGAGTTGGCTTACATGGAACATAAATAACTTAGTGAGGTACATAGAACTAGCTTATATGTAACAGTGAGAACTTAATAGAAACATAGAGCTATATACATTAAATAGTAGTTGGCATATAAAATAAATAAAACAAGTACATCCAGTGGGTATAAGGGTGGGTTTTGGCTAGAGGAGGGTGGCAGAGGGGAGGAGGGAGTTGAGATGGGATGGCTAGGTTGGTGGTACATTGGTTATGTATTACTGTATCATTGTTGAAATGTTCAAGGAACAAATGAGTGTTTTAGGTTTTTCATGAAGTCTGGGTGGTCATTCATTGTGCAGAGATGGTCTGGTAATGCGTTCCACAGTGCTGGAGCGAAGAGCGAGAAGGCTCTTTTGGATGTTGTGGAGTTGGTTTTGATATTTATAGATGGTATGTGGAGTGTGTTGATAGAATACTAGTATACAAACTCAAGCTAAAGTTGAAAAAGAGCAAGCCACTCATGAATGTAGCAAAATATGACCTTGAATATACCACTAGAATTTAAAGACTGCCTGCGAAATTGATTTGCTGCTTTAGATACAAATGACAGAGCTCCACAAGAGTTATGGGATGACATCAAGAAGATTGTCTAGGAAGAAAGATGAAAAAATAAAAATACGGCCAAAATGGATGATTGAGGAAACTCTGAAAATTGCCCAGAAACGCAGAGAAGCTAAAGACACAGAGGAGAAAGAGGCAGTCACAGAACTCAGAGATTTTCAATGTGCGACAAGACAAGAAGAACTACAATGACTTATGCAAGAAAATAGAATCAGAAATTATTAGAGGAAGAACAAGATCGGCTTTCCCTAAGCTATGAGAATTATTATTATTCATCATTTATAGAGCGTTACCAAGCATACGCAGCGCTGTAAGACACACAAGTAGACAGTCCCTGTTCATAGAGCTTACAATCTAGAAGACAAATATACAATAAAATACAAGAAATAAGGACAATATGGGGATGAAACACAAGGGAAGGAGATTATGAAGCAAAGGCGGCCTCAAAGAGGTGAGCCTTGAGCATGGACTTGAGAGAAAAAGAGGAGATTTGACAAAGGTAGGGGCAGCTTGTTCCAAGCAAAAGGAGCAGCAGGGTGAAAGGAACAAAGCCTGGAGTTGGCACAAGAAGAGGGAAGAAAGGCAGAGGAGGAACGAAGATCACGAGCAGGGGTATAGGGTGAAAGAAGAGAGGAAAGGTAAGGAGGGGCAGCAGAGTGAATGCATTTGTAGGTCATGATAAGTAGCTTGAACTGAATATGATAGCAGATAAGGAGCCAATGAAGTGATTTTAAAAGGGGGGTAATGTGAGTGTAAAGGGGCTGGTGGAGAATTAACCGTGCAGCAGAGTTTTTTGAATAGACTGAGGAGGGAAGAAATGACACTGAGGAAGACCAGCAAGGAGGAGGTAATTAAAGAGTGAACAAAAGTTTTAGTAGTGTAATCTGAGAGAAAGGGACGAATTTTAGTAATGTTGAAGAGAAAGAAACAGAATTTAGCAATATGTTGAATATGTGAGGAGAATGAAAGAGGAGTCAAAAATGACCCCAAGGTTACGAGCAGAGAAAACTGGAAGAAGATGAGTATTATCAACAGTGACTGAGAAAGGAGGAAGGATGGAGGATGGTTTAGGATTAAAAACAAGATGCTCAGTTTTAGCCATGTTCAACTTCAGATGACGCTGAGACATCCTGGCAGTGATGTCCGACAAATAAGCAGAGATACATGCCTGAAATACAGGAGAAATATCAAGAAAAGATATATAGACTTGAGTCATCCACATAAAAGTGATACTGAAAGCCATTGGAAGAGATGAGGACAACAAGGGACTGGGTATAGAGAGAGAAATGGAGTGGACCAAGAACGGACCCTTAGGGTACACCAACAGAGAGGGATGGCAGAAAAGGAGGTACTATGTAAACAAACACTAAAGGAGCAATTAGAGAGATAGGAAGCGAACCTGGACAGGACAGAGTCTTTAAAACCAAGAGAGGATAATGTGAATAGCGGGAGAGAGTGGTCAACAGTATCAAAAGCAGCAGAAAGGTCAAGGATAAGAACTGAGAAAAGGCCTTTAGACTTGCCTAGGAACAAGTCACTGAAGACCTTAGCAAGAGCTGTTTCAGTGAATGAAGAGAACAAAAGCCAGACTGGAGTGGATCAATGAGGGACTATGAGGAGAGAAAATCGAAGCAGCGATGAATAGCACGCTCAGTGAATTTGGAGATAAAGGGGAAAATGGATATGGGATGATAATTGGAGGGAGCAGTAGAGTCAAGAGAGGGTTTTTTTGAGAAAAGGAGTGATTAAAACATGCTTATAGGCAGTAAGGAAATTGGCAGTGCAGAGAGAAAGGTTGATAATACGAGAAATGGCAGGGATAATGGAGAAGGGGATGGAATCAGAGGAGCAGGTGGTTGGTTTAGCTGATGAAAAAAGAATGGAGGTTTCCTAATCGGAGATACTAGAGAAGGAAGAGAGGGTTGGCAAATTTGTAGGAAGGAGCTGAAATTAAAGAGGGGAAAGAGGATTTGAAGAAGAATCTGTTTGACTATATCATGGAAATAGTCAGTGAGGGTTTGAGCTGAAAGAGAAGGAGGAATTTGAGGAGAAGGAGTCTTAAGAAGAGAATTGAGAGTAGAGAAGAGACAATGGGGGTTAGATGCCAGTCAGGTGAATAAAATAGTTTTGCTTAGCAAGTGAGATTGTGGACTTGAAAGAAGTAAGCATGAATTTAAAGTGAAGGAAGTCAGAAAAGGAGCTGGATTTAAGCCAAGTGCATTCAGCAGATTGGGCACAGGAGCATAAGTAGCGGGTAGTAGAAGAAAGCCAGGGCTGAGGTGACATACGCCTCAGGGAATGTGAATGGAGGAGCAAAGGTATCCAGAGTGGAGGAGAGGAATTATAGGAGATTATAGCCTCATCAACAGACTTACAAGACAAAGTTGAAGAAAGAAGAGAAGAAACAGTAGTTGGTAGAGACACTGGATCAATAGCATGAAGATAATGAAAACGATTGGATGAGATAGGGTGAAAATATGGTGGGGATGAAGAGAGAAGCTTAAGAGATGGTGGTCAGAAAGTGGAAGAATTGAGATGCGGAAATTAGACTATTCCACGTATCTATCACTCTTTCTGTAAAGAAATATTCCTATTCGTCTCTCCGGGCCAGTCCAGGAATGTAGGGTAGTCAATTCCTTCCAGCAGCTCTGAGGAC
Organism: Ichthyophis bannanicus; assembly: GCA_033557465.1. NCBI lineage: Eukaryota > Metazoa > Chordata > Amphibia > Gymnophiona > Ichthyophiidae > Ichthyophis > Ichthyophis bannanicus. Next base: position 81,362,471 of record CM066048.1, read on the forward strand.
TGAAAACTGAAAACTCTTTGCTGACAGGCTCTATAGCTCCCCCTGTTGCCAGAGAGAGTCAGTCTTTCAGTCCTCAGCAGCGAAGGAGGAGGTTGACTGACAGGCTCTTCAGAGAGACGACTAGGAATTTAGTTTGTTGTTTTTTTATAACTTAGGAATTTTTCCCTAAAACGGGTGCTGACTATTTGGCTCTAGCAGGGCGGATCAGCTCAGCACTCTTCCCTTTCTGCTAATTTCTAAGGCTTCGGCTGGGGGTGACAGCGCTGACTATTTGGCCCTGGCAGGGCAGATCAGCTCAGCTTCCCTTTGCTTTCTTTTGCCCGTTGGGGGGCTGCTACCTTGCGGGGGAGCCCAGAATTTGATCCTTCTCCCGGGGGGTTTGTACGGCGGTTTCCTCACTCTGTCACTCCTTGGGTACGATCTGGGAGCCCCAGATTCCTCTTCCCATACTCACAAGCGCCGGTGCTGATTACCCGCTAGCGGCGGGCAGAGGATCCGGTCAGCTTGGCCTCTTGCAGTGCGCATCTTTGGCAGGTGAGTGCCTTCTTTACTCGGGGGACAGGGCGCACGTGGTTGGCTGCCGTTTTCTCCGGGTTGGCGCTGCGTTCGACTTTTCGCCCCTTCTCAGCGTTTTTGGGGTTTGGAGGGTCGTGCTTGTTCCCCTCGGGCTTATGGAGGCTTCTCAGGCAGCGGGGGATAACAGTTTGACTGGCCCGTCTTCAGTGGCGGTTCGCGTGGGAACGGCGGCCATGTTAGCTCAGCCGAGTTCAGTTCCCGCGCTGCCGGAGCAGGCGGCGAAATCCAAGGCAAAGGGCAAATCTAAAAAACACAAGCCTCCTGCACCCGCGGGTGAGTCCTTCCGTTCTGAGGCATTGGAGCAGAGTTTGTTTGAGACGTTTCTGGCTCCGGAGTTTATTTTGATGTTTCATCGGGCCTTTTTGTTGAACAAGGCCCAGGCATCGGTCTCCCCCTCTGCTGTGACTTCGGGGGACCAGAAGCAGGGTGACATGTTGGAGCCTGACCCGGGGGAAGGGGTCTCTTCTCTACCCTCTATGTTGGAGGGGAGTCTCTGGTCTCCTGGGGGAGGGGTCTCAGGCCCCGGAAGAGGGAGAGCTCTTCTCTGAAGCAGGGCTCGAGGGATGGCCCGATGACTTGGAAGAGGGGGAGCTGGGTCCTGGCGAGGATCCTAATGTGTTCCGTGTCTTTAGGAAAGAGGAACTGGGGGCCTTAATTACTCAATCTTTAGCGGCTTTGAATTTGGTGGCTCCACAAGTTCAGCAGGAACCCTTGGAGGACCCTTTATTGCAGGGGTTCAAGGCTCAGCAGCGCTGTTTCCCCATTCACAGAGTCATCAGGCAGATGATTGATTCTGAGTGGGAATGCCCGGAGGCTTCTTTGAGGGGTGCGCGGGCACTTTCGCGGTTGTACCCAGTTCCTCAGGAGGAGGAGGAGGAGTTGCGGATGCCCAAGGTAGACGCCGTGGTAGCGGCTGTTACCAAAAAGACTACCATCCCGGTGGAAGGAGGTACGGCTCTTAAAGATTTCCAAGATCGGCGCTTGGAAGCCCTCCTGAAGCAGACTTTTGACAACAGTGCCTTGGCCCTGCAGGCGTCGGTTTGTGGGGCGTATGTGGCGCGGGCGTCTATCCGTTGGCTTCAAGGGATAGAGAAGGCAGTGGCCTCGGCTGCGGAAGCGGCTAAGTTGGAGTCTGCTGCGGCTTATCTAGCGGATGCCTTTTATGACTTAGTGAGGATTTCCTCTAAATCTATGGCTTCGGTGATAGCGGCTAGGCGTTTTCTCTGGTTACGCAATTGGGCTGCGGATTCGTCCTCTAAGACCTGTCTCAGTAAGCTTCCCTACAAAGGTAAGCTCCTCTTTGGGGAAGCTCTGGACAAAATTGTGAAGGATTTGGGGGACTCTAAAGGCGGTCGCCTTCCCGAGGATCGCCCTAGAGCATCCAAAGTGCCTTCGGGTCAAAAGGGGCCAGTCTGCGAGCCTCGTAAGTTCTGCGGTCCCCGTTTTTCGCCCTACCAGAGGGGTAGGTTTCCTTCTCGGGGTCAGTCCTTTTGAGGGGCCCGGGGATTTGGTAGAGGCTTCTTTCATGCTCCGCAGTCGGCAGCTAAAAAGCCGCAATGAAGGGACGCTGGTCTGGGCGGAGATCCCTGTGGGAGGTCATTTGCAGGGGTTTGTCTCTGCCTGGGCCAACGTTACTACGGACCAATGGGTCCTCGAAGTCATCAGGGACGGTTATGCGCTGGAGTTCGCTCATCCCCTGGGCGACGCCTTTCTGGCGTCTCCGTGCATTTCCCGGACAAAGCGAGCTGCGGTCCGCGACACTGTTGCGCTTGCAGGCCATGGTGCCCGTTCCAGCCAACCAGTGCAGCTTCGGTCGATACTCGATTTATTTTGTGGTCCCCAAGAAGGAGGGGTCCTTCCGGCCGATACTGGATCTCAAGCACGTCAATCGTTGCTTAAGAGTACCTCATTTCCGGATGGAGACCTTGCGATCGGTAATCCAGTCCGTTCGACGGGGAGAGGTCCTCACTTCCATAGATTTGACGGAGGCCTATCTTCATATTCCCATCAGGGTGGAACATCAAAAGTTCCCGCGGTTCGCAGTGCCCATGGGGCATTTTCAGTTCCGAGCGCTGCCGTTTGGCCTAGCTACGGCGCCTCGCACTTTCACCAAGGTCATGGTGGTGGTGGTGGTGGCGGCGCTTCGGAAGGAAGGAATTCAGGTTCACCCTTATCTCGACGACTGGTTGATTCGGGCTCCGTCCGTCTCTGAGCCTCGCGTGGCGACGGCTCGGGTCGTCCAGTTCCTAGAGCAGCTAGGTTGGGTCATCAACCATTCCAAGAGTCATCTGGAGCCGACAAGGCAGCTGACTTATCTGGGAGCATTCTTCGATACAGAAGCGGGCTCAGTCTTTCTGCCGCCGGACAGAGTGCTGAAGCTAGAGTCGCAAATTACAGCCTTCCTTGGACAGCCGGCGCCGATGGCTTGGCGTTATTTGCAGGTCTTAGGGTCCATGGCGGCAGCATTAGACCTTGTGCCGTGGGCCAGGGTGTATATGCGTTCTCTACAGCGATCGCTCTTGTCCAGATGGTCTCCGCAGGATCACCTCCTTTCCCAGCGGTTCGCGTGTTCGGACGCGGTTCGGGACAGTTTACGCTGGTGGCTGGTGCCGGCCCATTTGCAGGCGGGAATGCCCCTAGCGGATCCGACCTGGGTTTTGCTTACGACGGATGCCAGTCTGTCGGGTTGGGGCGCGCACTGTGTAGATCAGATAGCGCAAGGCACCTGGACGGAGGAGGAACGACTGTGGTCGATAAATCGCTTGGAACTCCGGGCGGTGCGTCTGGCACTGTTGCAGTTTGCCGCTCGGTGCGGGTGTTTTCTGACAACTTGGTGACGGTGTCTTACATCAACAAGCAGGGAGGCACGGGGAGTGCGTACCTGCTGGAGGAGAGTCTCCTGCTGTTTCAATGGGCAGAACGGAACCTGTCAGCGATCTCGGCTGCACACGTGGCAGGAAAAGACAACATCCAAGCGGACTACCTCAGCCGGCATGCGCTGGATCCCGGAGAGTGGGAGTTGAATTGCGCGGTGTTTCACCAGCTCACGGAGCGCTGGGGGCGGCCAGTGATGGACTTGATGGCGACTCAAGCGAATGCCAAGGCGGCGCGGTTTTACAGCAGGCGCCGGGAGCATATGTCCGAGGGCCTGGACGGCCTGGTTCAAACTTGGCCGCTGGGTCAGCTCCTCTGTGTTTCCGCCGTGGCCTCTCATCGGTCGGGTGGTTCGGAGGATCACGCGGTACAGCGGTTTTGGTGATCCTCATCGCTCCGGATTGGCCCAGGCGGCCGTGGTATGCCGATCTGGTTCGACTACTAGCAGCTCCTCCGTGGCGTTTGCCCTCTCGGATGAATCTGCTCTTCCAAGGTCCCGTGCTGATGCCGCAGGCGGATCGGTTCTCGCTTATGGCTTGGCTCTTGAAAGGGAGCAGTTGCGACGGCGGGGATACTCACAGTCCGTGATAGCCACCTTGTTGCATTCTCGAACACGGTCTACCTCCTTAGCTTACATTCGCATTTGGCGTATATTTGAGGCGTGGTGTGCGGAGCACGCTTTTTCCCCTGCCCGAGTCAAGTGGCCGGAGATCTTGCTGTTTCTTCAAGGAGGTTTGGAGAAGGGTTTGACCCTGAGTACTCTTAAGGTCCAACTGGCGGCGATTGCTTGTTATAGGGGGAAAATCATGGGTATGTCTCTTTCCTCCCATCCGGATGTGCGCTGTTTCCTGAGAGCGGCGAAACTTCTTAGGCCTCTGATTCCGCCGTGGGATCTCAATCTGGTGTTGGAAGCCTTAACAGGACCGCCATTTCATTCCTTGGGGATGGTTAATATCTGTGAGCTCTCCTGGAAAACGGCCTTCTTGGTTGCCTTGTGTTCTGCGCGCAGGGTGTCCGATTTGCAGGCGCTGTTGTGCCGGATACCGTATCTGCAGTTTACAGCGGAAAGGGTTGTCCTGCGACCGGTTCCCTCCTTTCTCCCTAAGGTGGTTTCTAGTTTCCACATGAATCAGGCTCTCTTTCTACCTACGTTCCGGCCTCGAGAGGGCGACAAGCGGGATCATCTTCTAAAGAGGTTGGATCTGGGACGTGTGTTGCGGAGATACCTGCGGGCGACGGAGTCTTTTCGGAAATCTGATCGGCTGTTTGCGGGTCCGGCTAAAGGCAAAGCTGCGACCAAGGTTTCGATAGCGTGCTGGGTGAAACACGCCATCCGTGCTGCTTATGAAGCACAACATGTGCCGGTTCCCGTGGGTCTGCGGGCTCATTCCACTAGGGGTCTCGCCACTTCGTGGGCGGAGACAGCCTTGGTTCCGCCCGTAGAGCTCTGCAGAGCGGCCACTTGGTCTTCCTTGCACTCTTTTGCTAAGCATTATCGTCTCGATGTTTTTGCTCGAGGGGATGCCAGTGTGGGATCTTCGGCTATTGTGGCGGGGCTCGCAGGGCCCTCCCGTAGATAAGTACTGCTTTGGTACTGCCCTACATTCCTGGACTGGCCCGGAGAGACGAATAAGGATGGATAAATTAGACCTTACCTGCTAATTGTCTTTCCTTGAGTTCTCTCCGGGCCAGTCCAGGACCCGCCCTGTACTTAGCTGCGAGAGGTGAAGCTGTTCATATCCTCGGCCATCAGATTCTACGCTTGTGGTTTCTCCCTCGGGTGACCGGGGCTGGGGATTCCTTTCTTCTCTCATTCTCAAGATTTAAAACGGGAAAAAAAAAAAAAACCCAAATAAAAAGCTACCAAGTAAGACAGGTAAACGGACATTGTCTTTCTATGGGCTCTTTTCGAGGAGTCTTTAGGCGTGGAAGAGTGCGGAGTTGTGGTGTTCAGTTTTTTTAGTTTAGGCTCTTGTTTTTTTTCTCTGCTTTGTTACTATGAGACTGACTCTCTCTGGCACCAGGGGGAGCTATAGAGCCTGTCAGCAAAGAGTTTTCAGTTTTCAGTCCTCAGAGCTGCTGGAAGGGATTGACTACCCTACATTCCTGGACTGGCCCGGAGAGAACTCAAGGAAAGACAATTAGCAGGTAAGGTCTAATTTCTCCTTTCTGCATATTACTCCAGTCTATCCCCTTTCACCCTCATCCTATGTCCCCTCATAGCAGAGCTTGCTTTCAATTGAAAGAGGCTCTTCTCCTGTGCATTTATGCCACAGAAGTATTTAAACGTCTCAATCATATCACCTCTGTCCTGCCTTTCCTCTAAAATATACCTATTAAGGTCCTTAAGTCTGTCCTCATATGCTTTATAACGAAGACCATTAAACATTTTAGTAGCCACGCTCTGAACAGATTCCAAGCTGGTTATGTCCTTTTGAAGGTGTGGTCTCCAGAATTGCATACAATACTCCAAATGAGGTCGCACTAAAGACTAATACAGAGGCATTATTACCTCCTTTCTTCTGTTGGCCGTTCCTCTCCTTAAATATCCAAGCATCCTTCTAGCTTTCACCGTTGCCTTTTCTACCTGTTTAGCTAATTTGACATTGTCGGACACAATCATGCCTAGGTACGGTTCTTCTTTTGTGGACAGAAGTATGTCATCCCCTATACTGTACTGCTCCCTTGGATTATTGCAGCCCAAATGCATGACCCTACATTTTTTTAGCATTAAATCTCAGCTTCCAAATTCTAGACCATTCTTCAAGCTTAGCTAGATCCCTCCTCATGTTATCTACACCTTCCTGAGTATCTCCTCTGTTGCAGATTTTGATATCATCCGCAAAGAGGCCTTACCCGACAGCCCTTCCGCAATATCACTAGCAAAGATGTTAAAAAGAATCGGACCAAGAACAGATCCCTGCGGCACACCACTGGTAACATCCTTCTCCTCAGATTGAACTCCATTTACCTGTACCCTTTCTCGCCTCCCACTCAACCTATTTCTAACCCAAGCAGTAACTTTAGGGTCTATCCCTAGGATGCTCAGTTTGTTTATAAGTTGCTTGTGCGGAACAGTGTCAAATGCTTAACTGAAATCTAAATAAACCACATCTAGGGCTCTCCCTCAGTCCATCTCCCTGGTCACCCAGTCAAAGAAATCAATCAGATTTGTCTGACAAGACCTGTCTCTGGTGAATCCATGCTGCCTTGGATCTGGTAATCCGCTGGACTCCAGAAACCTCACTGTTTTCTTTTCAGCAGTGTTTCCAATAACTCACCACCAAGGTTAAACTAACTGGCCTGTAGTTTTTAACCACATCCTTACTTCTGCTTTTGTTTAAAGGGACCACATGAGCCTCTCTCCAGTCCTCTGGCACTACCCCTGACTCCAACGAGGCATTGAAAAAGTTGCTAGAACGTCCCCGAGTTGCTGGAACATTCCCAAGTTCCTTCAGTATTCTCTGATGTATCCTATCTGGTCCCATCACTTTGTCCTCCCTAGTTTAGCTAGTTCCTCACGAACACAGTCTTCTGAAAATCATTTGAGATGCCCCGCGCTTTTGTTCCTGTTTATGGGTGTTGTCTAAGGTCCTGCTCCCGAGCCTTCATCTGCGAACACAGAACAGAAATATTTGTTAAGCAATTCGGCTTTATCCTCATCAGCTTCTACATATTCCTCCCCTTTACCCTTGAGTCTGACAATACCACTTTTGCCCTTCCTCTTCTCACTAACATATCTGAAAAATCTTATCCTTCCATTTTATGACATTGGCTATTTCATCTTTTGTTTGTATCTTTGCTTTCCTGACTACTTTGCCATACTCTCTTAAGTGTTTCCAAATTTAGATGCCCATCTTCCTCTCTCTGTGATCTCTTGTATTTCATAAAGACCTCCCTCTTTTTCTTCACCTTTTCAGCTACCTCTTTTGAGAACCATAGGGGCCTCTTTTTACCTTTATTTATCATTCTAATAAAAAGGTTGGTTGTCCTTAAAATATCCCCTTTCAGTTTTGCCTACTGTTCTTCTTCTGCATCCCCTAGCTGTTCCCATCCTGCTAATGACTCTTTGAGGTATTGTCCCATCTTGGCAAAGTTAATTGTCCTAAAGTTTAAGACCCTCACTTTTGAATGGATTTTATCAGCCCTAGTCCTAATATTGAACTACACCATCTGGTGATCATGGGATGCGAGATGATACCCCATTATAACATCAGAAACACTTTCCCCATTGGTAAGCACCAAGTCCCGTAAGGCCCCTTCACGTGTGGGTTCTGTTACTAGTTGTCTGAATACTTTTTTCTGTAAAGAATTAGGATCTCCTAGATGACATCGCAGCAGGGATGTGCCAATCAACATCCGGTATATTGAAATCCCCTATCAGTAACCCTTCCTCTTTCCTTCCAGTGCTGTGTATGTCTTGTATTAAATCTCCATCTGTCTTCTCCCTGTGATGGAGGTCTATATAATCACACCAATGCAAATGTATTTCTCTTTCTCTCTTTCTAATTTAACCCACACTGCCTCCTCTCTCCCTTTTAAGCCCTGTATTTCCATAGCTTTACTATTATTTTTTTTACATATAATATCACTCCTCCCCTTCTTCCTACCCTGTCCTTTGTGAATAACTATAGCCTGGTATAGTTATATCCCAGTCATGATTGTCTGTGAACCATGTCTCTGTAACTGCCACTAAATCCAAGTCAGCCTCTCCCATTAAAGCCTCAACATCTAGAATCGTATTTCCCATGCTACGGGCATTTACAGACACTACTTTCCAGATGTTGCCCCTTTTACCTATTTCTATAAAGGTATTTAATGTTTCAGGGGGCTTTCTTCACCCATCCCTGATGAATCTAGTTTAAATCCTTCTTCAGTAGGTTAGCTAGTCTGCTACTGAAGACATGTCGACCCTTCTTGGACAGATGGACACCATCTCTGCTCTGCAGCCCTTGGAACATCATCCCATGGTCCAGGAAACCAAAACGCTCTTGATGACACCATCCATGCATTTATCTCCAGAATGAGGGAAAGGAGTTTAGATGCACAGGGGTCTGAGGGGAAAATTGAAATTGCCAAGAGTAATGGAACTGGATGAAGGATTCAAGAATAAGGAGAGCCAAGAGTCAAAATCTGTGAGGAAGGAAGAAATGGGTTTGTCAAGGGGTCTATAGATAACAGCGACCCATAGAGGGAGGGGATAGAATTAAAGAGACAATTCCAGTCTCAAATTGGAAAGCTACAAGATGCTCAAGGATCCATGTTGAATGATGCTGAGAAGATCAAGAAAATGTGGAAAGAATATACAGAGTCATAATGCCATGACCAAGAGGACCAATAGCCGTTTCAACCTGTAACTTAACGATCAGAGACTATTGGTGATGAAAGAAGAAGTTGAAGCAGCACTGAAGGTCTTATCAAAGAACAAAGCACCAGGCATTGATGGCATTCCCATTGAAGTATTACAGTAATCGGATGCAGCTGTTACCATACCTACAAGACTTTGCCAGGAAATTTGGAAGACGACATGGCCAACTGACTGGAAAAGATCTGTGTTTTTACCAATACTAAAGAAAGGTGATCCAACTGTCTGTGGAAATTATCACACAATTGCTCTGATCCCACATGTCGGCAAGATTCTACTCAAGATTATTCAGCAGAGACTACAACCATACCTGGAACAAGAACTGCCTGAAATGCAAGCAGGGTTCAGGTAAGGGCAAGGAACAAGAGACATCATTGCGGATGTGAGCTGGATCCTTAAAATGACAAAAAAATACCAAAAAGAAATCTATATGTGTTTGACTATAGCAAGGCTTTTGACCGTGTAAACCATGAGAAACTGTGGCCCACATTAAGAAGCATAAGTATACCAGAACACCCGCTAGTTCTCTTGCACTGCTTTTACATGGATCAAGAAGCAACAGTTTGAAAGGAACAAAATGGTTTAAAATCAGAAAAGGTGTATGACAAGGCTGCATACTTTCCCCCTACCTGTTTAATTAATATACAGAACAAATCATCAGAGAAGCAGGACTGTATGAAAACAGAGGTGTGAAGATTGGTGGGAAACTCATCAACAACCTTCACTATGCTGCTGATACCACATTACTGGCTAATAGTGAAGATGATCTGAAACATTCGCTTCTCAAGATCAAGGAACATAGTCTTAAAATGGGCTTGCACCTTAATATAAAGAAGGCAGAATGGCTATGAAGGACCTAAACAAGATTCTCAAGAGCAGAGATGTGTCTCTCTCCATCCAAAGATTCAACTTATTCAAGCCATGGTATTTTCAATAACATCATACGGGTGCAAAAGTTGGATAGTGAAAAAGATAGGAAAAAAACCTGATGCCTTTTGAACTATGGTGCTGGCGACAAATACTGTGTATACCATGGACTGCCTAAAGAATAAACCAGTCAGTACTAGAGGAGCTCAAACCTAAGCTTTCTTTAGAAGCTCAGATGCCAAGACTTAGGGGCTTGTTTACAAAGCCGCGGTAGCGGTTCGCGATTGTTATCGGAGCCGTGGCCCCATTGATTTCATTGGGGCCGCGGCTCCGATAACGATCGCGAACCGCTACCGCGGCTTTGTAAACAAGCCCCTTAGACTTTCATACTTTTGGAAACATCATGCGAAGAGAGAGAGAGAGAAAGTTAAAGAAAGACATCATGCTTGGCAAGGTAGAAGGTCAATGTGATGAGATGGATTGATAGAGCAGCACCTGTAGCTGCTGCTGTTGTATCAACAATGAGCCGCTTGATTGAAGACCAAACATAGTTTAGGACAACTTGTCAGAGGGTCGCTTTGAGTCGACTGCACTTAACAACAACAACACAGTTTAGCAATGTTTCCTGGATCAGAAAAGAGAGTCATTTCTTTCATGACTTCTATATCACTGCTACAAGGCCATGTTCTTACTAAACAAAAGTCAAAGTTCTTAAAGGCAAAGCCAGCTTGAAGTTTGTGTAAGATGTTAACAAACAAAGCAAGGGCAAATGAAAGCTAGGTAAATCTTTCTCAACCAATCACTGTAAAAAAACAGCATTGAGTAGCGTCGGACACCCCCCGTGTGACCAGGCGGTTGCCTAGTGGTATGGGGAGCGCCCGATCGTCCTTTGCTTGAATCAGCCCAATAGTGTGTAGTTGCGTCCCCGAATGGATTGGAGCCAAGTACCAAAGGTCACAGGAATATTTCTTTATTTTAGAAATAAGGAGTTCCTAACCGGATTCAATTCTTTGGCAAGAATTGATTGAAGCATACAAAATTAAAGTTCAGGATGTTTCTCCATAGAATACAACACAAGCCTATTATACAGTTCTTGGCTTGGTCCAGCTTTAAATCTTTCTTTCACATAAAACTCTATTTACATCGGTATTCTGTTCCTGGTCTCCAGGAGGCGCTATAAACCCGTTACTTTCACAGCAAGTCTAACAAGGCTTCCTGGTCCACCCAGATACTTTTCCACAGCAATAGAATTTTCTTCAAGTTATATTACAAGCTTTTAGCTTCTACCCAGCTTTCTTTCCAAGCAGCTTTAATCAGGCAAGCTACTTTTAAAAGCAGAGCTAAAAGTAATGGGCTTTTTAAAATGTCCTTGTAAAAGAACTTCTGGTTTCTTCCAGGTAATAAACTTCATTCAGTTCTTTTACTCCAGCACAAGGTAACACAGACACATTCACTGATTAGGAGCAGCTGAGATTCCGTCAGCTCTTCAAACGCTATTTGGTTCCTTTACTCCTCTTTAGCACAAATTGCACAGTCTATCTCCATGTCTGAAACACTGCATGAATCCACACTGTCTCCCAAGTCCATCTCCTCCACACTAGACTCTCTCTGGTAACTGCTTTCTCTGGTATCCTTCTGAGAAGCCTTTCTGTCTTGTACAGCCTTCAAGAGCTTCTCCCAGTTACCCTTAGCATTGTGTGAGCTTGTGGGGGAAGGGCAGGAAAAACTTTGTTTAGCAGCTCTTTTAAGAGTTGTAAAGGGCTCACCTTGCTTGTAGTGTTTTTCCTCCCTGTAGACTCCTTACTAGGAGAAGAGTTAAGCCAAGAACGTCGGGAGAATATTTCCTCCTCTGAGGACTCCTCCCCTGAGCTCTCCACTGGCCTTGTCAGCTCTCTGCTCCTACTTCTCAATTGCTTCTGTGCAAGTGGCTTCCGTGTTTCCTTCCAATTCTGTTTCTCTGCCCGAGACTGTTTCTCTCTTGTGCTTCCTTGCTTGTTCCCTCGTGTCTGTTTCTGCTGCTTCTCAATCTCCACCTCGATCTGTTTCTGAATCTCAACCTGTTTGTGTGTGCAACTTCCCTGCCTAAATGTTTGGGGCTGTCCTATGGGTCTTGACTCCGCCTCCAAACCACTCCCTTCTCCTCCCTCTATCTCCATGGGAACAGGGTGTGTTCTTAGGTCTGCACTTCTCTGCAGGGAATCTCTGTCCTTAGTTTGAGAGTTAACCCTTCCTTTGCCTGCAGTTTCTTTGTGGAAAGGAAAAAAAGTATGTTTTTTCTTTCTCACTGCTTTCTGAGCCTGCTTCTCCACCACAGTAGCTCCAGTCCATCATGGAAAATTGTTAGTCATTACAGTAGAATTTTAACTAATGAATTGTAATAGAATGAAATATTAGACTCTTAAGTGTACTCTCTCCTGCTATTTTTTCATGAAGTCTCCACTTCAAATATTGCTATATATTCCTAACTTTTTTAAGATATATTTTAAGCTGCCTTCACATCCTGAGAGTGATCACAACAGCCCAGGTGAAACACTGCTGTTGTCTTCACAAGGGATGTGAGCTAATCTTGGCAGTCTTGAGAAAGAATGTTAGCTGCAAAGTATAGACCACAGAATCCAAGGGCTTTTCCTCAGACTCTGATCCAGAGCTACTCCCTTACACTTTGACCAAGTACTGCCTTTTGATCTCCTTCAGATCCTGATCCAGGGCTGCTTGCCAGTTCCTCTTCAGATCCCATCTGAGGGTTGTGTCCTCGCCTCCTTCAGATGGTGGTATCAGACAATGCATTTAGAAGCAAATGAGATTTTATGAATATAGGAGTTGATGCTAGCAGTTTCTTTACCTTATCTGTTCACAGAATATGGTTCCATACAATTGACAAATATCTGGTGAGAGTAGGTAAATTATTCTTTGACATTTTCTAGGCATTTGATCAACCAAATGAGGGGAAGAATAGCCTAGTGCTTAAAGCAGCAGCCTAGTGACTAAGAGACTAGGGTTCATTTCCCACTGGCACTCCTTGTGACCTTGGGCAAGAAAATACCTTGCCAAGAAAATCTAGGGGCTGCTGGATTGCCAGGAGTCAGCATTGACTTGCTGGCATGCTCACATTTTGCAACTTGTCCATACTGACTATAATTTGCTATTTGGATGTCCAGTCTTGTAAGGTCCTCCTGCAATTCCTCACAATCTGCATGCAGTTTAACAACTTTTGAATAATTTTGTGTCAGCTGCAAATTTGATCACTTCCAGATCATTTATCTGTATGTTAAAAATCACTGTTCCAGTAAATATCCCTGAGGTATTCCACTATGAACCTTCCTCCACTGAGAAAATTGGCCATTTAACCCTGTTTTTTGTCTTTAATCAGTTCCCAATCCACAAAAGGACATTGATCCTCCTATCCCGTCTCTAATTTTCTCAGGAGACTCTCATGAGGTATTTTGTCAAATACTTTCTGAAAATCCAGATACATTATATCAAATGTCTTCCCTTTGTCCACATGTTTGCTCATGCCTTCAAGAAAATGTATCAGATTGGTGAGGCAAGGGTTCTCTTGGCTAGTCCATGTTGACTCTGGCCTATTAAACCATATCTACCTATATGTTAGGTAATCATGTTCTATTTACTAACTAACGTGAGGCTAACCCTTGGATCCTTTTTTAAAAACTGGTGTTATGTTGACCAATCTCTAATGTTAGGTCATGTAGCCGATTTTAATGATGTGTAATTTAATTTCAAGTTCCCTAAGTACTCAGGGGTATATACACCATCTGGTCCAGGTGATTTGACATTCTTTAGTTTGTTGCTGTTATATCTTCCATGTTCACTGAGATTTGTTTCAGTTCCTCCAAATCAGCACCATTAACCTCTTTGACTATCTTAGATCTGTCTCTGTATTTTTAAAAGAAAACAGAGATAACTACAGTCCCAAATTTAGGAATATTGTTATTTATGTTTAAAATATACCTCTTATTTGGCAGCAAAGCAGTTTACATTAAAGCTTAAAAATGCAAAAAGGAAAGAGACAGAACAGATAGAGCAAAGCAGAGAGGGGTAACTAAGGCGAAGGTATCTAATTAAAAGTTACAAATTAAGAGTTTAAAATGTAAGGGTAAAAACTGTGAGCATTCAAAGTCCAGTACTACCCTTGCTCCCACTATTCCAGGAAGGCCTTCTCAAAATAATGAGTCTTAAGAGCTTTTATAAATGTTTTGAACACGATTCAAGGCATATGTAATCTGGTAGAGCATTCCAGAAATTTTATGCTGAGTGATGTATAGATTCTAAGTGAGTATAGGGTGCTGGGGGAAGATCTAGATTCTAGAAGATTGGAAACAAAGTGATTGTGCGGGACAATAGGAAGTTAGAAGGGACGATAGGTACATTAGGGAAACTGTGTAGTATGCTCCATGGGCAAGCATAGGCATTTTAAAATGAAAAGGATTGGTGAGAGGTAGTTAATGATTCTGATAAAAAAGGAATAATATGGTCATATTTGATGGCATTTGTCAGCAACTGGATTGTAGTATTTGTACCAGCTATGTTTTAAATTGTGAAATCCAAAGGCCATAGTACATCTAGTTGCAGTAATCAAGTTGCTATTTCCAGCATGTGGAGTAAACTGAAGAGCCGATTCTGGCAAATCGAATGGATCTGATGCAGAGCATGGAATGATGAATGAACTATAACTACAACCTGAAGATCAAATATTCATTCTTTAATTGAGGGATAATTTATGATTCACAAGTGTGACAAGAGTCTCTGCAATGGAGGGGCTTACAGTTGGGGGAGAAGAACTTCCTGTTATCCGCAGAGCCTGTGATTAGAGGGATTGCGTTGAAGTCCATGATTAATTAACTAGGAGGCCACAGAATCCAAACAGGTATTGAACAGAGAGAAATCAGGAGTGCTAGCAGAAGATAGCATACTAATAAAATATCATCTGCATAGGAAAAGCCACTGTTCCTTATCGTCTCTCCGGGCCAGTCCAGAACAGATGGGTAGTCAAATCCCCCTCCTCTAGCAGCTGAGGACTGAATGCTGATTCTTGTTGCTAGGATACCTATCTCTCCCCTGGCGACAGGAGGCAGTCTTAATGTCCTCAGCAGCTAGACTGGATGTGTAGAGATTTGTCTCCCCATTGCTGTTCTGTTACTTTGCCCTTCTTTATGCTTTATTTTTGGAAAGAGTTTCACTTTAAGTTGGTGCTTGGCCCTGGCTGGGTATTTAGCACTTTCTATTGAGGTGAGTGCCTGCCCTGCGGTGCACAGGGAATGGGACAGAGCCTGTCTCCTCTTCTCTGTGCCATGTGCTGCTAGGGATCAGACCTGGGGGCCCCAGTTACTGTCCTGAATCGCAGGTGCTCTGATTTTTCGGCACTCCGGTCTTCGGGACACGCAAATAGCGGCGGTTTCCTGGCTCGAGGTGAGTGTCTCGCTATCGGCTCCTCACCAGGTATTTTGGGGTTGATTTCTGCTTCCCTTGTTTCTGTCGCGGGCGCGTGCCTTTCCGTGTGTGGGGGCTTTTGCCGGTATTGTTTTCTCACTCCTTCGGGCTTCTGGGCTTCTGTTGGGCTTAGGCCGCTTCTCCGTCATGCCCGAACGCTCCGGTTCTCAGGGGGACCATCTTGAGGCGTTTCAGACTCCCGCGGAAAGCGCGGGAGCGGCGGCCATTTTGTCCGCGCCAGCCGCGTCGACGGACCCGCCGGCTAAGCCGGCGAAGAAAAAGGCCAAATCATGCCATGTAGTAGTGGAGCAGGAGAAGCCTTCCATATCTCCTCTCCCTGCCGTGCTGGATCCTCTTCTTAGTCCCGAATTCATTTTGGTGTTTCATCGGGCGTATTTGCTCAAGCACTCGCAGACTCCTTTGCCTGGGGGGGCAGGATCCCTGCCGCAGTCTCAGGCTGGGTTTTCTGGCTGTTCCGGACCTGCAGAGGGGGTTCCGGGCTTGCCTACCCTTTCAGCTTCTAGGGGGGATAGCATTTCCCTGCCTACAGAGGCTCTGGGGCCAGAGGAAGGTGAGCTCCAAGATGATTCATGTGTGGACCCCTGGCCGGCTGATTTAGAAGAGGGTGAATTGGGGCCTGGGGAAGACCCTAATTTGTTTAGGGTTTTTAGGAAGGAAGAATTGTCTGCGCTGATTGCGCAGTCTCTGCTGGCGCTCAATGTTGTTTCGCCAGCGGTACAAAGTGAGCCCTTGGAGGATCCCCTATTCCAGGGGTTTAAGTCTGAACAGAAATGTTTTCCTTTCCACCGAGTCATCAAACAGATGATTGAGTCGGAGTGGGAGTTCCCCGAGGCTTCCTTGAGAGGGGCTCGGAACATGGCTCGCTTGTATCCGGTGCCCCAGGAGGAGTTGGAGCTCTTGCGCATGCCGAAGGTGGATGCGCTTGTTTCGGCGGTCACCAAGAAGACCACCATTCCGGTAGAGGGGGCTACGGCCCTGAAGGATGTGCAGGATCGTCGCTTGGAGGGGCTCTTGAAACAGGCCTTTGATGCCAACGCTCTGGCGCTGCAGGCCTCGGTCTGTGGGGCGTTCGTCTCTCGTGCTTCTATTCGGTGGAGTCAACAGGCGTCCAGTTCCGAGGGTCCTTCTTCTGCTTCTGAAGCGGCGAAGCTCGAGTCGGCGGCTGCTTATCTGGCGGATGCCTTCTATGATTTGATTCGCATTACCGCAAAGGCGATGGCTTCCGTGGTTGCCGTCCGCCGGTTTCTCTGGTTGAGGAATTGGGCGGTGGATGCCTCTTCCAAAGCGCGTCTTAGTAAGCTGCCGTATAAGGGTAAGCTTCTGTTTGGGGAGGCGCTGGAAAAGATTGTCAAGGATTTGGGTGACTCAAAAGGGGGTCGCCTTCCGGAGGACCGTCCTAAGGGGGGTAAGCAAGGTTCCTTCTCGAGAGGCCAAGGGCGTGATTTTCGCCGCTTTCGAGGAGCTTGTTTTAGCCCGTATCAGCGCGGTCGCTTTCCGTCTCGGGGTCCTTCCTTTCGAGGCGCTAGAGGCTCCAGCAGAGGCTATTTTGGTGCCTCTTCGGCGGCCGCCAAGAAGCCCCAATGAAGCGAGGCCGGTCCAAGCGGAGCTCCCAGTAGGGGGTCGGTTGCAGGAGTTTTTTTCCGCTTGGGCCGCCATTACCACCGATCGCTGGGTACTGCGGATTATCAGCGAGGGTTATGCGCTCGAATTCGCTTCTCCTCTGTCGGATGCGTTCCTTTTTTCTCCCTGCGGGCCGGCGGTCAAGCGACAGGCCGTTCACGACACGTTGATGCGTTTGCTGCGGCTCCGGGCCGTGGTTCCAGTTCCTCGAGACCAGTGCGGTTTCGGTCGATACTCCATTTATTTTGTGGTTCCCAAGAAGGGAGACTCCTTCCGGCCAATTTTAGATCTGAAGCACGTCAACCGCTGTCTGCGCGTCTCTCATTTCCGTATGGAAACGTTGAGGTCGGTGATCCGGTCCGTGCATCCGGGGGAATTTCTGTCTTCCATCGATTTGACGGAGGCTTACCTCCACATCCCGGTCCTTCCAGCCCATCAGCGTTTCCTTCGATTTGCGGTTCCCCTGGGTCATTTTCAGTTTCGGGCCTTGCCCTTCGGGCTGGCGACGGCGCCCCGCACGTTCACCAAAGTGATGGTGGTGGTGGCGGCGGCTCTCCGCAAAGAGGGCGTGCAAGTGCATCCCTATCTCGACGACTGGTTGATTCGAGCTCCGTCACGCGAGGAATCGTTTGCTGCCACCGCGCGAGTGGTTTCTTGTCTCGAGAACCTGGGTTGGATAGTGAATCAGGCCAAGAGTCGCCTGCAGCCGGTTCAGCAGCTTCACTACCTGGGGGCCTTTTTCGACACGGGCAAAGGGCTCGTCTCCTTACCGCTGGACCGTGTCCGCCTTCTTACGTCTTCGTGCTCCCACAGCTTGGAAGTACTTGCAGTTGCTGGGACTAATGGCGGCGGCCTTGGATCTGGTGCCTTGGTCTCGGGCGCACATGCGGCCTCTTCAACAGGCTCTTCTCTCGCGGTGGTCTCCGCAGCGTCATCCGCTCTCCCGGCGCTTGGGCTGTCCCGATCAGGTGAAAGCCAGTCTCCACTGGTGGATGGTTCCCGATCATCTCCTAGCGGGCGTCCCCTTATCTCTGCCGGAGTGGGTCTTGGTTACCACGGATGCCAGTCTGTCCGGTTGGGGGGCGCATTGCTTAGCTCAAATAGCACAGGGCTCCTGGTCGACGGAGGAGGCTCGATGGTCCATCAATCGTCTGGAGCTCCGCACCGTGTATCTCGCGCTGCTGGCGTTTGTGGAGTTTCTGGAGGGAAAGCCTGTGCGCGTCTTTTCCGACAATCTCGTGACGGTGTCTTACATAAATCGCCAAGGGGGAACGGGCAGTCTCGTTCTCCTGGAGGAGAGTCAGCGCTTGTTTCAATGGGTGGAGGTGCACCTGGTGGCACTTTCGGCGTCCCATGTCGCGGGAAAGCACAATGTGCAGGCCGACTATCTCAGTCGTCACCGCCTGGATCCCGGAGAGTGGGAACTCCATGCGGACGTGTTTCTGGAGGTCACTCGACGCTGGGGTCACCCGGTCATGGATTTAATGGCGACGCTGCACAATGCCAAGACCGAGCGTTTTTTCAGCAGACGCAGGGAACACATGTCGGAGGGTCTCGACGGTCTCGCGCAGCCCTGGCCGTCGGGTCAGCTTCTCTATGTGTTTCCGCCGTGGCCCTTGATAGGGCGAGTGATTCAGAAAGCAGCCACTCACGAGGGTCGGGTCATCCTTATTGCTCCAGATTGGCCCAGGCGCCCTTGGTATGCCGATCTGATGCGGCTACTAGTAGCGCCGCCCTGGCGGTTGCCTGCTCGAGCGGACTTGCTGATGCAGGGTCCCGTTCCAATGCCCCAGGCGGATCAGTTCTTGCTTACGGCCTGGCTCTTGAGCGGGATCGCTTGCGACGGAAGGGGTATTCCTCTTCGGTGATTTCCACGTTGCTGCAGTCTCGCCGACGCTCCACGTCGCTAGCGTACATCCGCGTGTGGCGCGTGTTTGAAGCTTGGTGTGGTGATCGATCCCTGCGAGCACGTTTCTCTTCAGTTCCAGATATTCTTCAGTTTCTCCAGTGTGGGCTGGAGAAGGGTCTTGCTCTGAGCACCTTGAGGGTGCAGTTGGCTGCATTGGCGGTGTTTCGGGGTCCGGTTCGCGGGTCTCGTCTTTCTTCACATCCGGATATCTTGCGATTCCTCAGGGCGGCCAAGCTTATTCGGCCTCCTGTCCGGCAGGTTATTCCTCCGTGGGATTTGAACCTTGTGCTGGAGGTTTTGGTTTCTGCTCCCTTTGAGCCGCGCTCCTCCAGTTCCATTCGGGAGCTGTCCTGGAAAACGGCCTTCTTGGTCGCCTTGTGTTCGGCTCGCCGCATTTCTGATTTGCAGGCCCTTTCCTGTCGGCCTCCCTTTCTTCAGTTTTCTGCGGAAAAAGTGGTCTTGCGTCCTGTTCCATCTTTTCTGCCCAAGGTGGTATCTGCCTTCCATTTGAATCAGTCGATTTCGCTTCCCACCTTTGGGGCTACCGCAGCAGGATCTTCGGTTGATCGTTCGCTCAGACGGTTAGATATGGGACGCGTCCTGCGGCGCTACCTTAGGGAGACCGAGTCTTTTCGTAAGTCCGATCGTTTGTTTGTGCTGTTTGGCGGGCCGTCCAAAGGTCAGGCGGCCTCTAAGGCCTCCATTGCGCGTTGGGTGAAGCAAGCCATTCGGGTGGCGTATGAGACCAGAGGCAAACCTGTGCCGGTCGGGCTGCGGGCGCATTCTACCAGGGGACAGGCCACGTCCTGGGCGGAGTCAACCTTGGTTCCGCCGGTGGACATTTGTCGAGCGGCGGCCTGGTCGTCTCTTCATGCGTTTTCGCGTCATTATCGCTTGGATGTGCTTGCGCGTCAGGATGCTTCGGTGGGGGCTTCCGCCGTGATAGCGGGGCTCACAGGTCCCTCCCTGGGTTAGTTACTGCTTTGGTACTACCCATCTGTTCTGGACTGGCCCGGAGAGACGATAAGGAAGACGAAATTAGACCTTACCTGCTAATTGTCTTTCCTTGAGTACTCTCCGGGCCAGTCCAGATCCCGCCCTGCTGTGTTTTATGCGGTTTCTGTGAGCTCAAGGTCTGTTCATAGTCAGTTTGGTGAAATATGGTTATCGAGAGACTATATTTATATGAGAAGAAAAAAAAAACAAAAAAGGGGGCACTGCGAGGTTACTTCTGTGGGTGGTTCCTCGGGTGTCACCGTGCCTATTATTGAGCAGTGTAGTCGGCTTCTGTAGCAGCGCGCTGCACACGCTCAGAGTCTTTTGGTGTAACACTTTCTCCAGTTTTCCTGTGCCACTTTGTTGTTTTTTATCTGCTTGTTACGTTAAGACTGCCTCCTGTCGCCAGGGGAGAGATAGGTATCCTAGCAACAAGAATCAGCATTCAGTCCTCAGCTGCTAGAGGAGGGGGATTTGACTACCCATCTGTTCTGGACTGGCCCGGAGAGTACTCAAGGAAAGACAATTAGCAGGTAAGGTCTAATTTCGTCATCCTTTGGACCTGTACTAAAGTGGCCAGAGAAGCTAGGAAGATATTGAAGAGGGGACAAAAAGAGCCTTGGGGGACTCCACATGCAAATGATAATGGAGCAGAAGCTGTAGAGTGTTGGATTTGAACCGTAAAAGGGTGATTTTGAAGAAAAAATGTGAACCATTTATCTCTGTACAGCGGTGTGTACACCTTGTAGCACTATATAAATGATCAGTAGTGGTAGTGATACCAGTATCAAAGAGATGTTAAAGATAATGACTGATGATGTCGAAAGTGGCTGATGCTGTTGTTGTTAAGTGCCGTCGAGTCGGTGTTTATTCCTGGCGACCCTCTGGATAGTTGACCTAAACTTTTTTCAGTCTTCGGCCAAGTGGCTCATTGTTGATAGAGTGGTATCCAAAACTGCTGTTATTGTATCAATCCATCTCATTGCCGGCCTTCCTCTTTTACAGTGACCTTCTACCTTGCTAAGCATGATGTCTTTCTCCAATGATCTCTCTCTTTGCATGATGGTCCAAAGTATGAAAGTCAAAGTCTTGTCATCTAAGCTTCTAAGGAAAGCTTAGGTTTGATGATCTCTAGCACTGTTGACTGGTTTGTTCTTCAGGCAGTCCATGATATACATAGCATTCATCACCAGCACCATAATTCAAAGGCTGATAGGTCAAGAGAAACAACTAGATGAATTTATGACCATCAGGATTTGCATGGAGCTCAATATGTAGGATGGTAATAGCAAAATCTGTACTATGACACTTGTGGAAGCCTGATTTCCTGGGATGTAGTATATTGGTTTTCTCCATGCAATCTTATAACTGGGTGAAGATAACTTTTTAAATTATTTTTGTCAAAAAAGGAAGATTTGTATTTATTGCTGCTTCTATATTGCATGTCTGGTAAACTGCTCTGCACAGTGTGTAAACAAGAAAAACAGCATACATAGAACACCCTCTCCCCCCCCCCCCACCAATCAACCCCTTAGAATAACAACTTCACCCACATCCTTACACTAATACATAAATAAACCTACCTAAATCGCCCCCACCCCCTCACAAGCAAGTCAATTTAATCCCACTGTCACAATCAAAACACCCTTCTGGGTACCCCCAAACTAGGAAGAAATCCAGACTAATCGCCAAGGTTCAACCCCCTCCCCCCATACACATGCGAGAACAGAAACATCTTTAACAACTTTCCAAATGTCTCCAAATAATGCCCAGGTGAAGCTCAAGAGGAGGAGCATTCCAATATAACGGACCTTGCACAGAGAAAGGAGGTGCACTCCTGCGCCTCCTTAATGGTGGGAACCACTAATAATCCACTCTCTTGAGATCACAAAGACCTCACAGGAGTGTAAGGGATCAATATGGCCATCTGCCTCGGGCATAAAATTTTGAAGTCACCTAATACCTAGGTCAAAGAGAAGCCTGATTCCATTTGCTTTCGGACAGTATTCTGTGAACTCTGAGTGAGAAACCTCTGTTCTCTACCACTCTTCAGTCCTACCTATTGCTGCCCACATTTTATATCTGACCCTAAGTAACTGTAATTATATTTCTGAATACATCTAGCAATAGGCAGAATAGTGTGGTTGCTGTGTTCACCTGAATGTACAAGTAGAAAGATTAATAAATGAAAACAATGAAATAGAAGGCTGTACTTTTTACTAGATGAATAATTCATCCTTCTCCGACTCCCACCCACCCTGGGATAATCATAGCTTTATAGGTGCTTAAATTGCTAAAAGGAGGTGCCATATTCACTCTCGGGTGCAGCTGTTTATCCTCATCAGGCATACATTAAGGACCTGAGATTAATTAAGCTTCAGGTGAACAAAGTACATTAAATGTATTATGTATAGTTTTATTAGTATAAGTATGCCTTGCAACCCTTAGTAAGTAAAGAACTTAAATACCTAAACACAACCTTAAAATTAAGATTCACACAGCAGTCCAGCAGCAAGATGGGGGTTTTCCAGTCTTTTGCATTTAATGTCACATGTATGATTTTCTACCAGTTGGTGAGGGGTCTTACATGTGCACTAGGTGTAAGGAGCTCTTTGCTCTCAGAGAATGAGTCAGATCTCTGGAGACTAGAGTAGCAGACTTGGAGGACATAAGGAAGACAGAGAGGTACATAGATGAGACCTACAGGGATATTATAGTGAAGTCCCACCTCCAGTCTGGCAGCATCCCTGTTGCCATGGAGGAGAGAGGTCACGTGACAGGATAAGCATCACTCTGGTGTGGCAGGAAGTGATCCTGTAGCTAGGACCTATCCTCCAGATGATTGTAAAACCCTCTCACACCGAGGAGGTTTCTCCAGGGCCATGTGCCCACAAGGGAAGGGTTAGGACAGCTGTTATAGTTGGTGATTCGATCATTAGACATGTAGATAGCTGGGTGGCTGGTGGACATGAGGATCGCCTGGTAACATGCCTGCCTGGTGCAAAGGTAACGGACCTCACGTGCCACCTAGACAAGGTCTTAGATAGTGCTGGGGAATAGTCTGCTGTCTTGGTACATGTTGTTACCAATGACATAGGAAAGTGTGGTAGGGAGGTTCTGGAAGCTAAATTTAGGCTTTTAGGTAGGAAGTTGAAATCCAGAACTTCAGGGTAGCATTCTCCGACGTGCTTCCCGTTCCATATGCAGGACGCAAAGGCAGGCAGAGCTCCGAAGTCTCAATGCATGGATGAGACAATGGTGCAAGGATGAGGGTTTTGGATTTGTTAGGAACTGGGGAACATTCTGGCGAAAAGAGGAGCTCTACCTTAACTGGAACGGAACCAGGCTGCTGGCATTAACCTTTAAAAGCTGCTCTATCTCCTTTTTAAACTAGACAACAAGGGAAAGCCGACAGTCACCCAAGAGTGCATGGTTTGGAACAATGTATCCTTGAAGTCTGAAGTTAGGGCATGTCAGTAGAGAGGTTCCAATAAAGACAAAAATAGCCCAAATGCCCTTGAGTACAGAGCAGACAGAGCTTAAAGATTCCAAATTACCCCTGCCTACCGATAACCAGATTAATATGAATAAAATACAGTCTCTAAAATGCTTGTATGCAAATGCTAGAAGTCTAAAAAATAAGATGGGAGAGTTAGAATATATAGCACTAAATGAGAGGTTAGATATGATTGGTATCTCAGAGACATAGTGGAAGGAGGACAACCAGTGGGACACTGATACCTGCGTACAAACTATATCGTAATATAGAGAAGATCAAATTGTTGGAGGGGTTGTGCTGTATGTTTGAGGACATTGAGTCACAAAGGATTAAAGATTTGCAGTTAACAAAATTCATTGTAGAATCTCTATGGATTGAAATTCCATGTAAAAAGGGGAAGGGGAAGGCGATGGCAGTGGCAGTGGCAGTGGGGGTGTAGTATCGACTGCCTGGCCAGAATGAACAAATGGATGATGAAATGCTCAAAGAAATCAGGGACGCTAACAAAAGTTACAACACAGTAATAATAATGGGTGATTTCAATTACCCCAGTATCGACTCGGTCAGTGTCATGGCAGGACATGCTATGGAGATAAAGTTTCTAGATGAAATAAATGACTGCTTCTTGGAGCAGCTGGTTCATGAACCGATCAGAGGGGAAGCCATTTTGGACCCAGTCCTTAGTGGAACACAAGATCTGGTGCAAGAGATAAGGGTGTTGGGTCCATTTGGCAATAGTGATCATAGCATGATCATGTTTGATTTAATAAATGAAGGAAGGACTGATAAAATGAGGAAAATAGTTAAGAAAAAACCTAAAAGGAGCAGTTGCAAAGGTTAAAGATTTACATCAAGCTTGGGTTTTGTTTAAAAATACTATTTGGAAGCCCAGATCAACTGTATTCCACGCTTTAAGAAAGGTGGAAGTAAGTCCAAATAACTGCCAGCATGGTCTAAAGGTGAGGTCAGAGCGGCTATTGTTGCCAAAAAAACATCTTTCAGGAAATGGAAAAAGGAACCAAATGACGAAAACTGGAAACAACACAAGCAGTGGCAAGTTAGATGCAAGGCATTGATAAGGCAGGCAAAGAGAGAATTTAAGAAGAAGCTTGCTGTGGAAGCAAAAATGCATAATAACGACTTTTTAAAGTATATTTGTAACAAAAAACCCGTGAGAGAGTGAATTGGACTATTAGACGATAGAGGGGTAAAAGGGGCACTAAGAGGGGACAAGGCCATAGCGGAGAGATTGAATGACTTCTTTGCTTTGGTCTTTACTGAGGAAGATGTAGGAATGTTACCCATGACTGAAATGGTATTTAAAGGAGATGCTGCAGAAGAATTGAAAGAATAGCAAATCACCTGGACCAGATGGTATACATCCAAGGGTGTTGAAGAACTGAAATATGAGATTGCAGACCTGCTATTAGTAATCTGTGAACTATCATTAAAATCATCTGTAATACCTGAAGATTGGAGGATGGACAATGTAATGCCAATTTTTAAAAAGGGTACCAGGGGTGATCTGGGAAATTACAGACTGGTGAGCCTGACGTCAATACCGGGAAAAATAATAGAAACCATGGAAAAAAATGACTGAACATGTGGCTAGTCATGGCTTAATGGGAGACAGCCAACATGGCTTTAGCCAAGGAAAGTCTTATCTTACTAATCTGTTATGTTTTTTTGAAGGTGTGAATAAACAGATAGACAAAGGTGAGTCAGTTGATATAGTGTATCTAGACTTTCAGAAAGCCTTTGACAAGGTCCCTCATCAGAGACTTTTGGCAAAATTAAAAAGTCATGGGATAGGAGGTAGTGTACTATTGTGGAACAGGAACTAGTTAAAAGGGTAGGACAGGACTAAATGGCCAATGTTCTCAGTGGAGAAAGATGACTAGTGGAATACCCCAGGGTCTGTGCTGGGTCCGCTGCTTTTTAACATATTCATAAATGACCTGGAAGTGGGAGTAATGAGTGAGGTTATCATATCTGCAAATGACACAAAACTATTCAAAGTTGTTAAAACTCGTAAGGATTGTGGAAAATTTCAAGAGGATCTTGATAAATTGGAAGACTGGGCATTCAAATGGCAGATGAAATTTAATGTAGACAAGTACAAAGTTATGCACCTAGAAAATAAAAACCCAAACTATGGGTACATGATGCAAGTTTCCACACTAGGAACCACCACTCAGGAAAAAGATTTAGGTGTCATCATGGATAACATGTTAAAACCCTCTGCCCAGAGTACAGCGGCAGCCAAGAGAACAAATAGAATGCTAGGTATCATAAGGAAAGGAATGGAGAATAAAACAAAGGATATTATAATGCCTCTGTATTGTTCCATGGTGCGACCGCACATTGAATATTATGTGCAATTCTGGTTACTGTATCTTAAAAAAGATATAGCCACTTAACCCTCCATAGCCCATGTTCCCTGTAAAATAGTTATCTCCAAGTTATAATGCCCTGTTCAATGTAATTTCAGTTTGTTCAGTGTAAACCGCACTGATGCAGAATAGCGTGGTATATAAGAGAATATAAATAAATAAAATAAATAAATAGCGTTATTAGAAAAGGTACAGAGAAGAGCCACCAAAATGGTAAAGGGGCTGGAAGGATGCCCCTATCAAGAGAGGCTAAAAAGGTTAGGGCTCTTCAACCTGGAAAAGAGACTACTGAGAGGAGATATGATAGAGGTCTATAAATTAATGAATGGAATGGGTAAATGTAGATCGATTGTTTATGCCATCAAAATATAGAATAACTAGGGGACATGCAATGAAGCTACAGGGTAACCGATTTAAGACTAATAAGAGAAAATATTTTTTCACCCAACGTTTAATCAAACTCTGGAATTTGCTACTGGAGGATGTAGTAAAAGCTGTTAGTGTAGCCGGGTTTAAAAAAGGTTTGGACGAGTTCCTGGAGGAAAGGTCCATACACCATTATGAAAGTGGACCCAGAATATCCACTGCTTGCCCCAATACAAGAATTGTGGAACCTGTGTCTTTTGGGGAAACTGCTAGGTACTTGTGACCTAGATTGGCCACTGTTGGAAACAGGATACTGGGCTTGATGGACTTTGGTCTGACCCAGTATGGCATATCTTATGTTAACTTTTGGGAGCTAACACTCCCTTTCTCAGGTTAGGACAGAATATAGGTTTTGTGTTAATCTTTTTTCTGTGCATACCAACAGGACTTTTACTCATAGTTCCAGCAGTGTATACAATGTTGTATAAGATAATCTGTAATGAGCTGTAATGTTGGGATATCTATTACTGTAGGAATCTGTAAGCCACTTATGCACCAATCTGTGTCGGATAAATTATACCATCATTAGCAATCACTGGGATAAAGGGCATTGTGAGGTGAGCACAACTGAGCTATAGAATTTAAAAATATTAATGGTACGTGTTTGTATTGTAGGTTGGAGCGGTGGGCTAGGTGATGAGAAGGATCCATAACACTCCTTCCTGAAGAGGCAGAATTAATCAAGCAAACAGACTAACATCATTAGGCTAAGATCTCTTAATAAGGAGTAGCAATCTAGTGGTTAGAGCAACAGCCTACTACCCAGGAGAACTAGGTTCAGTTCCCACTGGCATTCCTTGTGGCCTTGGGCAAGTCACTTTACCCTCCATTGTCTTGGAAGAAAAGGCCTGGCAATCTACTTCTGGTCCTACCTTGCCAAGAAATCCCAGAGGCTGCTGGGTTCCCATGAGTTAGCATTGTCTTGAAGGCACCTATACCCTCCCCCCCCCAAAAAAAAAAAAAGAACGATAGTATGGACTTGGGGGTGGGGTTCCTTACCAAGAAATGATGTTGACCCTGGTTTAAACTAGAGCATATGGATACTGGTTGAAGGTAGGGGGTAGACCAGTGATCTTTCTTCTGTTGGGACACACCAAAAGAATGTGTTAATGTATGTAACACACTAAATAGAAATTACATTTACCTGGTAATTGTAGTTCCTGGAGGATCCAGTTTAGTCCTCCACATCCAGATAGTGCATCTCCTCCTACAGCTTGGAGACTGGACCAATCAGAATCTTCCTCTGCCAGGATGTATGCTGCTGGAGCTCCCATCAGCCCCCAGTGAACTATTAACAAAGCAGACTCAAAGAAGCAATACATGAGAGAAGTAGAACTATGAAACAAGAAGAGAATTATGTCCCCTTAAGTGTTAATCGACCCCCTCCCCAAACGAGGAAAATTCTGCACAGCACTACTGACTCCCCCCGAAGAAAGAAGCCATCATAACATAGCCACCTGAACTGCATAGCTGGCAAAAAGAAAGGATAAGCAAGCCCCGGATACGGAAACCCGAAAAAAATAGGCAGAGACAATTCAGAGCCGTTCACAATAAGCGCGCCGCTCCAAACAAACCTGACACATGGGAGGGAAGGAGGACTAAACTGGATCCTCCAGGAACTACAATTACCAGGTAAATGTAATTTCTATTTCCTGAGCGGTCATCCAGTTTAGTCCTCCACATCCGGGATGTAACAGAGCAGTCAACACCGGGCGGGACCTTGCCAACCGGCGCGCAACACTGCCGAACCAAAACAAGAATCCCGAGCGGCGAGCACATCGAACCGGTAATGCTTACTGAAGGCATGAAGAGACAACCAAGTAGCTGCCCTACAAATTTCCACAGGCGGAACAAGACTATGCTCTGCCTCAGGACGTCGCCTGCGCTCTGGTAGAATGGGCCCTCAAACCAACCAGCCAGAACCGGACGATTCTGTAAAATGTAAGCCGAAGCAATCGCCTCCTTAATCCACCGAGCGATGGACGCCTTCGCCGCCGCTTCACCTTTGCGTGCCCCGCCAAAAAGCACAAACAACCGATCAGTCTTACGGAAAGATTCCGACACCTTTAAGTAGTGACGAAGGACTCGCCGCACATCCAGACAATGTAACCCCTCATCCGTGGGACCCGCCGCTTCCGAATTAAGGACCGGCAGAAAAACAGGCTGATTCAAATGAAATGGCGAAACCACCTTAGGCAAAAATGATGGCACTGGTCGAAGAACCACTCGATCCCTGGAGATAGACAAGAATGGTTCCCTACAGGAAAGCGCCTGCAACTCAGAAATGTGCCTCGCCGAACAGATCGCCACCAGAAAAACCGTCTTCAGAGTAGGATCCTTAACAGACGCCTGCCATATGGGCTCAAAGGGTTTGCGAACCAGAGCTTGCAAAACGAGATTCAAATCCCACGATGGAACCGAGACTCTGCGCGAAGGCCTCAACCTGAAGACCGCCTTAAGGAAACGTTGTACGTCCGAATGCGCCCTAGGGGAAGTCCCAGAACCTTGCCCCGGTAGCACCCTAGCGCTGCCAACTGAACCTTCAGAGAACTGGCCGCTAAACCTTTGTCAAAACCGTCCTGCAAAAAACTGAGAACCACCGACACCGAAGCCGCGCGAACCCCGCTCCTCAAAGAACCTCCACACCCGCACATACGCTAGGGAGGTGGAAGGCTTCCGTGCCCAGAGGAGCGTGGCAATAACCTCAGGAGAATAACCTTTCTTCCTCAACCGAGCCCTTTCAAGGGCCAAACCGTAAGCGAGAATCGATCCACTTGCATCCGCAACGGACCCTGACACAGCAGATCCGGAAGCGGAGGCAGTCGCCAAGACACTCCGTCGTGCAAACGAACCAGATCGGCATACCACGGCCTTCGTGGCCAATCCGGAGCCACTAGTAAAACCCGCCCCCGGTGCGCTTCGATGCGCTGAATGATGCGACCGATCAACGCCCAAGGCGGGAAGACAAAGAAGGCCTGTCTCCGGCCACGGCTGAATTAGCGCATTGATGCCCTCGGACATGCGTTCTCTCCGCCTGCTGAAGAACCGCCCCGTCTTCGCAGACTGAAAAGTTGCCATGAGATCCATAATCGGAGGCCCCCATCTGCGAATTATCTGTGCGAACACCTGCGGGTGCAGTTCCCACTCCCCAGGGTCGACCTGCACTCTGCTGAGAAAATCTGCCACGACATTGTCTTTTCCCACGATATGCGCCGCCGAAAGAGCCGTCAGACGGGTCTCCACCCAGCCGAACAAGGCCTCTGCCTCGCTTTCCATGGCCACACTACCGGTGCCTCCCTGGCGATTGATGTAGGCCACTGTTGCCGAGTTGTCCGAGAGAACTCGCACTGCCTGCCCCCTCACTAACGTCTCTAGGGCTTGCAGCGCGAGTCTCACCGCACGTAGCTCGAGGCGGTTGATCGACCAAGTAGTCTCGAGAGGGGACCTCGTCCCCTGCGCGTACCGCCCCTCGCAGTGGGCTCCCCAGCCCAACAGACTCGCATCCGTGATGAACGGAATCCAAGTGGGCTGCTCCAGAGGAAGACCCAACCGTAGGTTCTCCGAGCACAGCCACCACCGGAGAGACAGACGCACCGATGTCGGGCAAGGCAAGCGC
Organism: Ichthyophis bannanicus; assembly: GCA_033557465.1. Lineage (NCBI taxonomy): Eukaryota > Metazoa > Chordata > Amphibia > Gymnophiona > Ichthyophiidae > Ichthyophis > Ichthyophis bannanicus. The sequence goes on from CM066048.1 coordinate 81,392,081, forward strand.
TTGTTCAACGAATCCAACTGGTTCGACCAGCGACGCAACAGGGCTCTCTGAAGTGGCCGCATATGAAACCTGGCCCACGGAACTACCTCCAACGTCGCCGCCATAGTGCCCAACAGCCGCAGGTACCACCAGGCTGACGGAGCGGGAATTCTCAAAAAGGAACGCACGAGCTTCTGCAACGCCTGGACGCGGCGCTCCGGCAAGCACACCAAACCTCTCGCCGTGTCGAAATGAACCCCTAGGTATTCGAGGGATTGTGTTGGCACTAAATGACTCTTTTTCTCAACCACCCAGCCGAGCGACAGCAGCAAAGCCACTACTCTGTCCGTCGCCTGCTCACTCTCTGTTTGGGACTTCACACGAATCAACCAATCGTCGAGGTGAGGGTGAACTAAAACCCCTTCCTTTCGCAAGGCCGCCGCCACCACCACCATTACCTTTGTAAAGGTACGTGGGGCTGTGGCTAGACCGAACGGCATAGCTCGAAGTGACCCCACGGGAACGCGAACCTCAGGAACCTTTGATGTACCGCTCGGATGGGATGTGCAAATAGGCCTCCGAGAGATCGAGGGCGGTCAGGAACTCCCCTTGCCGAACCGCCACGATGACGGACCGCAAGGTCTCCATCCGGAAATGCAGCACCCGGAGAAAACGATTCACCCCCTTGAGATCCAGAATCGGGCGAAGAGAATCGTCTTTCTTTGGCACCACAAAATAAATGGAGTAGCGACCGACGCCGCACTCGGAGGGGGGGGGACGGGAATAACCGCTCTCAAATCGATGAGTCGACGCAACGTCACCCGAATGGCCTGTGCCTTTTGCTCCCCTTTGCAGGGGGAAAGGACAAAGGCGTCTGGAATCGGACAAGCAAACTCCAGCGCATAGCCCTCTCTGATGATCTCGAGCACCCACTGATCTGACGTTATTTGGGCCCAGGAAGGAAGAAAGTCCCGTAGACGACCCCCGATGACTGGCCTTCCCTCCGGAGCCCGCCTCGCTCCATTGCGGCTTTCGACCAAAGAAAGAGGACGCCGCTGCAAATCCTCTGTCCGCTCCTTGAAAACCTTGACCTCTGGAGCTATACCGGCCGCGTTGGTAGCCCCAAAGGCGGGAAGAACGAAATCTGCGAAAGTCCCGAAACTGACCCCGCGCCGGCGGCAAATTTCTACCTAGCTTAGGCTTATCTTCTGGCAGCCTACTGCCCTTGGACTCCCCGAGGTCACTGTTCCCTCTAAGCTGTGCGTGTATGCGCGCGCACACACCTCGCCGAGCGAGCGCACATACTTTACAACAGAGCGCACAAAAATTACGGTTCTGATAGAAAACAACACAGACTTCTTAAAATTGAAAAGTTGTTGTGTATTTCCAGTTTTCACAAGTTCTACAATATTTTCTGGTGCAATCAATGTGGTGTACATACTATATTCTGACGTGTAGTCAAATTTTAAAGTATATAACTCCGAGTGTCATTATGTGGTGCACAAAAATTTAACCTTCCTTCAAAAGCTGCACAGCTGATATTTTATGTGCACACAGCCTACAGAAAATTAGAGGGAACATTGCCCGAGGTCTTTTACCAATTTATCCAGATCGTCTCCGAACAACAATTTCCCCTTAAAGGGAAGCTTACTGAGTCGGGACTTAGAAGAGGCATCGGCCGCCCAATTCTGCAACCATAAAGATCTGCGCGCCGCCACCAAGGAACCCATGCTATTCGCCAAGGTTCTAATCAAATCATAATGCACATCCGCCAAATACGCCGAACCAGACTCAAGCCGAGTCACCTCTAACAAGCCCTGCTGATCCAAGCCAGAAGCTTGCCTCAAGTGCTGAGCCCATCGTAAACAGGCTCTAGCCTCCCAAGCCCCACAAATGGAGGCCTGCAAAAACGCATTGGTCTCAAAAGACTGTTTCAACAAACCATCCACCTTCTTGTTTTGTGCGTCCTTTAAGGCTGCACTGCCTTCAACAGGAATGGTAGTTTTCTTGGTAACCGCCGACACCGTGGCGTCCACCCGCGGCGACTTAAACCTCTCTTTGTCCTTATCCGCTAACGGATAGAGGCGGTTCATAGTCCGAATCCCCCTAAGGCCGGATTCGGGTTGATCCCACTCAGTTTGAATCATCTGCTCCACCACACGGTGCACTGGAAACACCACCTGAGATTCCCGCACCGCTTGAATGAGCGGATCCTCCAACCCGTCCTCCTCAACAGGACGAGGCGCAGCAAGATTGAGAGCGTGGAGAGATTCCGTAATTAATGGCACCAGCTCTTCTTTACGGACCACCCGAATAATCCGGGCCTGATCCTCATGCTCAGGGATTTCACCGTCTTCCAACTCCTCAACAGCACCATCCGGATCCACTTTGGTATCAGGATCGTGCCAGCCCAAGTCGTCTTGTTCCAGGTCCATAGCCCGAAGGCGCTTGGCTAGAGGCTGGTCCTCCTGCCTGGACTCCCCACCTTGGAGAGATGACAGGCCAAGCGTCTGGGAACTTGCCCGAGCGTCCCAAGCGAAAGGCCTGGTGCATAAGAAGGACAAAGTCCGGGGAAAAATCCGTGAAGGAAGACTCTGCTGCTGCCAGCGGCCATGCGCCCCCCTGACCTTTAGGCAGGGCCGTAGACCCAGACGCAAGAGAGCCAGGAGAGGGATCTCCGTCCGCCTGAACAGCGGGGCTTCCTGGGCCTGAGAGCTCCTTATGCTCCATCTGTTGTTCTAAACTTGTGGAAACTGAGGCGCAGCCCTTGCAAACCCCAGACTCATCCACTGCCCCCCTGCGTGACCCGCAGATAACGCACTGCGGTCTGGCAGCCATGCAATCACAGCAGCCCCCAAGGGGAAAGAGAAAATAACTGAAAAGAAGCACAGAAATAAAAGACTCCGTTTGCGGTTTGTAGTTGTCTTTTTTTTTTTTTTTTTTTTAAAGAACTAGCCACTCAAAACTGGGATGCCCCCCCCCAGCAAAAAACGCTAGACCAAAAAGGTATTAAGTGCAGCAGAAACGCGCTGCCGAGCACTTCATAACAGGCGGGAAAAAAACCCGAACCCTAAAATGGCCGCCGGCACAGTTCTGCCGCCTAGAAAAAAGGGCGCGAAAGCAATTAAAGGAAATCAAAGAAAGTAAACGAAATAAAAGAAAACAAAGGGGCAATCAGCAGAACTGAACAAAACGCCGGAAACTCACCGCACATGTACCACAGCACCGTAGCAGACATGCCGCTCGAATCCTGAGCGGGAGCACGCTACACCACCGGGCTGCCAGTCAAACTAACAAGGGCAGCTCGGAACGCGAGACGGAAGCCAGCACACAGTTCAGAAGGCTCCCAGACTCAGAAAGAGGGCTGGCAAGGCAGAGCTTTCCTCCGGACAGTCTAGGAGGAAGGAGCCAGCCTTGGACTGCAAAAGACTCTTCTGTAGGAAAGGCAGCAGTACAGTGCAGACCCGGCCTCACGATCGCAATCGGCAAGGCTTTTTTTTTTTTTAAAGCTACCTAATAAATAAAGTAAAGAAAAATATAGCAGTGCAAAAAGAAAAAAATCTTTAACAATCAACTCTCGCTAGTGTTGCCTCCAACTGTCCCTAAGTGAGCCTAACCCCAGGCACACACGTCCTCCAGCTGCAAGGAGACTGGACACACTGGGGGCTGATGGGAGCTCCAGCAGCATACATCCTGGCAGAGGAAGATTCTGATTGGTCCAGTCTCCAAGCTGCAGGAGGAGGTGCACTACCCGGATGTGGAGGACTAAACTGGATGACCGCTCAGGAACCACAGTAATTTGTTGAAGAAAAACAAATAAGCCCAAATAATTATTTTTGCAATTAAAAATGGTGCAAGAGAGACATTACAAACTCTTCTTTAACTGTTACTGAAATCAGTTATTATTTTTTTCTCACATAAGTTTTAATCTCTGCTTACTTAGTGAAAAATCTGGGACTAATATTATACTACTGGAAAGGTGTGAGATAACTACAAAAGAAATAAACTTAAACCTTTCCCTTTCATATTTTTCTTTGGTGCCTCTCTATCCACTCATAGCTAGATTTCTTCACCTTCCAGGCCTCAGTCTGCTTTTTTTCATCTTACCTATCTACTATCTTTCCATCTTCCACTCCCACTCCTCCCCAGCAACCCATTCCTTCCTCTGACTCTTCCTCCTTTCCCATCTTTCTGTCCCCCCCCCCCTTACTTTCACTCAGTCCTTCAAATCCATTGCCAACCATTTGTACTCAACCACTCCCCCCATCCTTCACACACTTTTCTCTGGCTCCATCTCTTCACCAGCTTCAGCTCCTTCCCTGTCACTCATACCTCCTTCCTGGTCCTTTACCCAGCCTCTCGTTCTTATATTAGAGGTATGCATGGCCAAAAAGAACATTTGGTTTATGCTCATTTAAAATGATTTTTCCTGATTTTATGTTTGTTTCACTTCTGCTTCTTATCCCCAGACCAATTTCTTCATCTGTCATCTACACCCATCCTTTTCTTACCCCTTCGCCAGTGCCTCTAAGACCTTCACAGTTTCGCACTTTCTATCCCATCCAATCTTTCTATGCCGTGTCTGAAATATCCAGCCCATCGAACACACCCTTCCATATCTCCCCAATTAGGTATCTTGCCTAAACTGCCACACAATCCCTGAATTCCTGCAACATTTCCAGCTTGGGGGCTGGTGGCAAAAGTGATAATTTGAGGCGGGGGAAGCAGAATTAGGGAGAAGTTATGGGGATTTCAAGTATCTGGCTTCTTCATTTGCGCTCTCCCTAACCTAGTGGCACACATGGTTGATAAAATAAGTATGGGCTTGCTGTCTTATGTCGAATTTTGGTGACACACTTCCCAGCTGTTGGCAACACACTGGTCGAGAACCACTGGGGTAGACTAAAGCCAGCGTTTGACAACAGGATGAGAACTGGTTGAGAAGGAATTAGGTTGACGTTCCCAACGGTGCCTAAAAGGTAAACACTACAACTCCCAAGAAGCCATCGAGAAAGCACGTTCTTTCATCACGTGACCTGAGCGTCTTTCTTCTCTTTTGATACAAGGAGCTACTGTTTTAGTTTTGTGTTTTTTTAAACGAAGTATATCTCTGTGTTTCCAACGTAGGCAGCTACGTTTTATTCGAATTGCCAAGCAAAGATGAGTTTTTGAATCGCCACCTTACGTGTTTCAAGCTTTACGTACTGTTAGTGATATCTGGAAGAAATGACATTCGCTTTGCACAACTATTTTCCTAATTTTTGCACAAGCAGGGGTCCATAATCCTAAAGTTCGCTGCTAGGAAAATATATACATTATGTTTTCAATCTCTGAACAAACAGGCAACATCGTAGACGAACCCCAAAGGCCCATCTTTCCCCCGCCGCCTCCTCTGAAATCACCACTCTGACTCCACCCCTGTTAGATTTTGATTGGCTAAAGGACAGTAGGGACGGCGCTTAATTAAAACGTCTCGCTCTCGGATGGGTCAGAGAAGCAATCGCTCCGCCTAGCGTTCCTCTTGCCCCAACACCCAGGAGCCCGCGCGCCCCCTATATATAGCACGCGGAGCTGCCGCGAGAGAGCAGAGCGCGCGAGATGGTCAAAGAGTGTGAGAGAGGGTGGTTAGGGTTTCCTCGGCTTGTATTCGTATAGAGTGGGCAGTGGGAAAGGGGGAGACTGCGAAACATGCGCATGCGCAAATCACGTTGGGTCGTTGAAGGGGGCGGGATAAATTGCCGAAACAATTTCTGACGCGGAAGGAGGCGTGGTAATCGAGCTTTTCTTTTTTTAAACTATAATAGTAGTGTAACTAGGGGTTAAACGTAAAGATAGTGTCGCGCTTAAGAGGGCGGAGTTTTATCTTAAAGGGCGCATTCTTTATTTTTTTTTTCGTATGGAGTTAAGGTAGAAGAAAGTGGGCTCTTGACGTAAATTGTCTATTATATTTTGCCATTTTAAAAGGAAAAACTTTTTTCCATAAAAGCTCGCGAGGAAATATCTTCCATCCTTCCGGAGGTAAAGGGTGAATAAGCACTATGCTTAATGTTCTTCACGTTTAACGGTCTATGAATAACTACAGTGCGTTTTTTGTTGGAGACGGTTTCTACGGTCCGTTAAGGTGTAGTGACGTCAGGCGCGGAGTTGACATATGCTAATGAAGGGAGGTGGGTCTGCTTAAACTGGTGGGCGGGGTGTGGTTGCTGCGTGCGCAGCCTCACGTGGCGCTTTTCCTTTAAAAAAATAGTGGGGGGAGCGCGAGAAAGTTTTATTTACTTAGGTTCGAGCGGCTCCGGTGACGCAATCAGCGCTGGTTCGGTCCGAGCGTGACGGAGTAAGGGGGCGTGGTCCGATCCGGTCTTTCAGGTGAAGTGAGGGAGGAGTGGGGTGGGGGGCGCTGTCCCGTGCGGGTTTCTCTTCCCAACTTCAGAGGGAGGGGGCGATGGGATGCATCGGTTCTGACCCCACCCGGTTCGGTTCAAGTAGCAGTTGGTAACAGTCTGTATGAGTTGGAGAAGCTCGTGGGTCCGGTTCTAGCTCGCACTTAGGTTACACCTGGGTTCCCATAGCAGATTCGCCACTCTGCTACCCTGCCCTCCCCTAATGTCGTCCCCAGCTGGGGCAGAGAGCCCCGGCGGGCTAGGGGTCATCCCAGCTCCCTCCTTCCTGGTTCCGCCGCCGCCACCTCCCTCCAAGCCCGCCCTAGGGGGGAAGCCTGTCTCCTCAGCTCGAGGCCCGCGGAACGGCTTGCGGGCAGGTGCCGCTGCTCCCCAGCGCCGGCGGAGCAGCTTCACCGGGGGAGCGGGGCTCTGTCCGCGGGGTGGGCCGCGGCGGCGCCGGGCCACCTCGGACTGCGACCCGGTGCTGCCCTGCAACTTCCTGTTGGGTGGTAACATCTTCGACCCGCTTAATCTGAACAGCCTCCTGGACGAGGAGGTGAACCAGGCGCTGAACGCTGCCAGTCCCGAGCCCTCAGGCGGCCCCCTCCGCTCTTCCGCCCCAGTTCCACAGCCTTTGCCTCCGCCTTCAGTCCCCTCCTCAACCCGGGACCCTGCTGTGCGTATCCTCAGGCCCCGCGACATCACCGACCCACTCTGCCTGACCTGCGATCCAAGCAGCGATCCCGGGCTGGGCCGGAGTCGTAAGCGCCATCGCCCCCACCGGCACTCGCAACAGCCTCAGCCTCAGGCCGCCTCTGATCCCCGCTCCTCCTCGTCCCGCTTCCAGTATGGCAACTATAGGCGCTACTACGGCTACCGTACGCCGGCGCGTAGCGAGGACCCGCGCCTGCGCGTCCTCATGCAGCGACCGCACTGGATCCGCGGCCGTGCCTTGCTCGACCTGGGGTGCAACGAGGGCCGCCTAGCGCTCTGTCTGGCCCGCTCCCTGCAACCTGCCCGTCTGCTCGGTCTCGACATCGACCCGGCGTTGGTGCGCTGCGCCCGTCGCAACCTCCGCCGGGAGCAGGGCCAGGAGCAGCGTCCCGCCGGCGCCACCGCCTTCCCACAGGCCTTAGCCGCTTGCCGGGGGCCCATCACTGCCCCGCCCCTGCCGCTACAGTCTGAAGGAGGAGAAGGAGAGCCTGACGCGCACGGCCACGACTTTCCGCACAACGTCTACTTTGTGCAGGTGAGCTATCCTGTCTCCGAGAGCTTACTAGCTTCGAGCAGAGGAGGGAACAGTGGCGGCGTGCGGGCGTACACTGGCGGTTCCTTTCCCTGGCGAGCTTACTCTGACTTCAGGGCTAGGAGGAGGGGGGGATAGGCGGGCGGGCTGGCTGGCTTCAGAGTCAGATCTTTTGGTTCTTGTACTGTTTCTACAGTGCTTCCACATTGTTATGGTAGCCACCTGAGAACTCACTCTGGTGTTTCAGATGAGTGGTGGATTCGATCTTGCTCTTTTCTAGCTAAACTGCCTGTTTGGTATTTGAAAGTGCTTTGAGCTATATGCCCCCCCCCCCCCTTTTTTTCTCTACTATTCTGAGAGCTGTGATTGTTTGTCAGGGTCTGATCTTGTTCCTTTTAAATTTCACATTTTAAAGGTAGGTGTTGTGGTTGTGCTTTATGCTTCTCAAGAATGTAGTTCCTCAGCACAAGATGATTAGGTGACTTGAATAGTAAGTACTCCAACAGACTTCGAACTGGGGAAGCCCACTTTTTAGATGCTAGAAAGGAAGCCCTGTGTATATCTTAGCATAGTGAAATAAATCCATTGATACTCCTGGAGGTTAATTGATTTGCTCAAGGTGACTGGTGGCCCAATCCTGGTATGGGACTGGAAGCTGAGTGTTCAGTTTAACAAGCTTTACACAGGCCCAAAATGTTTAACCATGGTGAATGATGAAACAAGGGTTCTCGTTTTCAGCAGTGAGCATGTGATAAATTCATGTGTGGGGCCTGCATGAATATTTTAGATTCATAGCATGATTTATTCTGTCAGAGATTCATGCATTTTGTAACTTCATATCTACCAGTAGCTACCTAATGCTTCAAAATAGCTGCTTAAGTGAAAAATGTGTGGAGGAGGAAAAAACAACCTGGGTTTAGCATATCCCAGGTTTGACATTGGACACCAGTGCACTAGATTATTCCTGCTGTTGCAGATACTGTTTTTGAATGGATTTTGTTTTCTAGTTTGGAATGGAAATGGGTATGGAAGATGGTACCCCCCCCTCCCCTTTCGACCACACCATCCATGCTCCAGGTCTTGGTGTTTTAAAGTGGTTTTCCTCCCCTCACAGCTAATTTGGTATCCCTAGGTCTTGTTCCTCCCTTCTCCCACCTAAGTAGGGAAGCTACACGTGAATATTTATACTAGTGTTTCTTTTCTGCAGGAGTTAACTGGGAGATTGCTCTTGCTGAATATAGTTAACTTTCTAGACTTCTTTAGGCTTCCTTTTGGCCAGAGTGATTTTTATTGAAATGAGGCTTGTCATATTCTGTACCCTTTTTTAGTAGGGTGATGTTCCCTCTTCTCCCCCGCCCCTCCCTACACTCGCTTCTCTTCTGGACGTTTTATTGGCTTTAGGGAGTAGAATAGCAGTCTAGTGATTAGAGAAATGGGCCATCAGCCAACTGAACCAGGGTTCAGATCCTGTTTCTCATATTAGTACTTGATATTCCTGGACAAATCACTTCACTTCTCCATCGATGTAGGTACAGTTTAAATCGAGCCCATCTGGTCAGGAAAATAACTCTTGTAAGTGTATGGTTTGCCTTGAATTCAGATTTGTAAATGGTGAGTAATAGAACACACATTTTAGATTTAAGTATCTTCTTATGGACACACAAGGGGGGGGAGCTGCTTCAACTTACTCCTTTGTAATGGAATAATCCTTTTCTCCATGGGAATCTTTCATTTGGGTTGTAGAAAAAAGCTAAAACGGCACATTCAGCTCTGTCTATTAAACTGAAAAGCCTGTCGGAGATCCGTGTCCATCCATATTGAGTCTCTGGGGTTTCATCTTGCAAGAGATGGTTTGAGTACAGCAACCTTGGGCTGGAAGGACTGGGGTTTCTAGTCCCACAGGTGCTCCTTGTGGTCTTGGGCAAGCCACTTAACCCTCCATGGCCCATGTTCCCTGTAAAATAGTAATTGCCCTGTTCAATGTAATTTCAGTTTGTTCAATGTAAACCGCACTGATGCAGAATAGCGCGGTATATAAGAGAATGTAAATAAAATAAATAAATTAATTAATTAATAGTATTCTTAACTTTGTTTTGCCTTTTCTTGATCTTCATTGGGCTTCCTTTTCTCTAGCTCTGATATTTCACATTTTTGGAATAACTGTGGGGAACCTTTTTTTTTTTTTTTACTGGATTTTTTAATTTTAGATCTCCTTTCCCTTGTTGCTTTTGTTGGTTTAAAACATGCATATAGTATACATGACTTATTTATTTAATGATATTTTTATACCGCCTTGGTGGATTCCTAATCAACACAGTAGTCTCTTATTTTTGGAGAGGATGAAGGGAGTAAGATTCATGGCAGCAGGAGGTACTTCACAAAATTAAATATTAAGAAAGGGATTTTTAAAATTGTATTTGACCTGTTCCGTGGGATTTGTAGTTGATCCAGGGAAATTCTCAATCAACATAGAAAGCAGATATTTTAAACAATTTTCATTCTTGTGGACACTGAATTGTGTTCTTTTTAGAAGGCATGAGGAGGTTAGGGAAAAATGTGATTTGACCTGTTAGGTGTTGGAAACTGATTTTCAGCTTCATGAATGAAATGTGACAGAAGGCGAATGACTTGTAACTATGGCCTTTAACTTTGCCTTGGCCTCAGCTTTTGCTTCTCTTGACTGTTTTGTGGTGGCTCATAGTTTGTAAAGCTGTGCTGTTCCATAAGAGGCATTACTGTATGCTGAGCTATGGTCCATTGATCTAATTTAGAGATTAGCATTGTAGAAATCTGTGGGGGAGAACTATGAATAAACTAAAACAATTAAAATTAAAGCCTATAGAAACTCTAGACTAAAAACTAATTTTTAGTGTAAGAATTGGGCCTGTTGGCCCTGGTCAGCCGCTACTTTCCAATTTTGGCTCTCTCAGAGGAGGAAGGGTGTAAAAAGTATCAGGATGTGGTTGTAACTCACAAATATGTGATTGTTTCTGGTATTAGTGCTGAGTCAGAACATGGAATGTTGAGACATATTATTGTCAGATGCTAACAAGTCTCTGCCCTCCACAGGGTAACTATGTGCTGGAACGGGATGAGCTATTGGAGACCCAGAGCCCGGAATTTGATGTTATCCTTTGCCTCAGCCTGACCAAGTGGGTTCATCTAAACTGGGGAGACGAAGGTCTAAAACGCATGTTCAAGCGTATCTACAGACACCTGAATCCAGGGGGTATCCTTATCCTGGAGCCCCAGCCGTGGGCTTCCTATGGCAAGAGGAAAAAGCTGACGGTGAGCATTTGGAAATGGAATATTCGTTGGTGGGGGGGAGGGAATGAGGGGGCATGAAATAGTTGAATCTAGAGATTTTTCACACTATTCTACTTTCTGCTGCAGCACCATTTCCTACTGGGGGGAGGGGTGGCACTATCAATAGACAGCTGGAGAATGTTAAAGAGTTGTGGGATCCCAAGTCCTACTACTGAGCCTTTCATTCCCTGTTAAACCACCCCCTTATTTTTATTTCCCTGACAGGAAACCATTTTCAAGAACTACCAGCAAATTGCTCTGAAGCCAGACCAGTTCACCTCCTATCTGCTGTCACCTGAGGTGGGCTTCTCCAGCTGCGAACTGCTGGGCACACCCAAGACCTCTTCCAAGGGTGAGTCTTGCTGTGGGAGGGGGCTCTAGGTTCTTCATGGACAAGCAGGAATGAGCTCACGTATGGGTAACATCCCCCGATGGAGCACTGCACGGGAATGCTCCCTAGCTTCTATTGGAAGCTTATGGGAGGGCTCCACCATGCCTGCATGCCTCCTTCCTGCCTGCTGCTATGGCACCATCTTAGATCAGTCTTTTGTTTTCCACAGAGCCCCACAGAAGTGTTCTAGACACCTTTGTTGGTAAACTTCCATTATTTTTTCCCTTACTAGGAATTTTCGCTTTTTTTTTTTTTTTGCCCAATTGCATTGCTGTCAGTTCTCTCCTCCTTTTTTTGTTTTTATCCGTCACTTGTTTTTATTCTTGCTGTGGCACTTCAGCCCTCTTGGTGCCGGTGTTCTGGACAACATATCCCAGAAACCCTCCAGCTGGTTCAAAGTGTGTTCAAAGTGCTGTAGGACCATATCTGTCATAGACGCCCATAACTGGTGCCTACAGTGCTTGGTACCCAATCATCAGCCCTCTTTTTTTTGTAATTTGTGGTCACAAATGACAAAATGAGGACTTGGTCATGAGAGGTGGTGCAAATCACTTTTTTGGTGCTCTGAAGTCCAATCCATCGGCATCAATGGTATCAGTCTCTATGGCTTCCGAGGCTGCATCGGATGCTTGCAGTGCATTGATGCTGAGGGGCGCTCAAGCTCAGGAGCCAAGTACCCATAGTGCTCTAGAGCATCAGCCATTGATCAGTCTCCACCTGAAGACAAGGAAGGATTTGACTGTCTTTGTCCAGGGGTGACCACACCAAACTTCAGGTGAAGACTCTGGTGCATCAGTGGAGTCCATTGAGCAATGGGGGTCCACGTGAGCACCCCTCAAAGGTGCCCCAAAGAGGAGAGCTCATCCTCAAGGATATTAGATGAACATGGACATGGACAGCTGAGACTCAGCCATTGATATTCCTATACACTTACTGGGTACGTTGGTCAAAGTTGCTCAGGCCCTACAGCCTTCAGAATCAGCAGCCATGGTAAAGTGCTTCTGCAAGTGATCAAGGAATGTATTGTGATGCTGCTGGCAGTGCAGCATGCCCGGGACCTTGATATCTGCTGCTGTTGAGCCTGTCCTTGAGACACCTGCAGGAGAGGCATTGACATCAGGGCATCAAAGGATCCAGACACCAGTGTCTGCCCAGCCAGTATCCCTATCAGGCATCTGAGTCTGATACGCCCTAGATCTAGAAGGGTATCTGTGCATCATCACTCCTGATGCTCCTTAAAGCAGGAGAGTGATCCAGGCAGAGGCTCGGAAGTACTTTGACCTCCTCTGAGTGACTCAGAAGGCTGGGTCACTGACATGGAATCAGAGGATTTGTTGGACAGCAAGTCCCTGGAGCTCCTGTGGGACCCTTCTCCACCTCAGCGATGCAAGTCCCCTCCTGAGGATATGACCTTCCGAGAGTCTGAGATGTGGTCAATGCCATTCCATTTTCTTTAGAGACTAAGGATGAGCCCAGGGCAGAAGTTGGTGATCCTACATTACTCCTCTGCCTCAAAGAAGGCAGCGATAGTACCTCTGCACTGCATCCTGCAGAGGGTAAAGATGAGAATGTGGGAGAACCACTTTACTGTACCTCTGATTGGTGGAAGGCTCATCTCCATGTACCAAGTTGAGAAGTCTCGGCTGCCATTCCTTGGTGGCCTAATCTGCCCTCAAGAGAATAAAGGACACATTCATTCCTTGATGCTAGGGCACTGGAAACATCTCCCTAAAGAGTCCAGAGTGCTCTGCTTGTTGCCCACATGGCCTCGTACCAGCTCTACATGGGCATGATCCTGAACATGATGTGCAACTTGGCTGATTAGCCCAGTTACTCCCTCCTGGAGAAATTGGACCCATATTCTCTTGTGGCCCATGGTAAGGACTGCTCAAACTTCATGGTCTAAGTGACCCATAATATCTTAAATATGGCATCCCAGAATGCTGCCATCGGTATTGGTGCCTGCAGACTCACTTGGCTGCAGTCCTCAGACCTGGAGCAATCTGTGCAAAACAAGCTGGCAGATGTATTTTATGCTGCAGGGAGAATCTCTTCAGAGAGCAGGTCGAAGAGAGATCTGGCCATATTGAAAGGCAGCATATTACTTTACTTTTGCCAAGCTCTCCAGTCACATGTATGAACACACCTCCTCAAGGAGGTATCAAGAGAGCAACCAGAGGAAGGCCTACTAGCCTCACAGGCATGGGTACTTTCCTGGACCCCAGACCTCCCAACCCAAGTAGGTCCCTTGCCAGCAGGAGAAGGCCCAGTAAGCTCCTCATCCAAAATCTGGGGTGGGGTTTTGACTGGTTCCATAGCCAATCTTCCAGCGACCGCCATAGGCAACCCTCCGGTCAGGGGAAGGCTCACCCTTTGCAAAAAGGTCGGTTCTTCAAATCATCAAACGGTTTATCAACTGCATTTATTCAAATTACCACCAAATCCCCCCCCCCCCCCAAGAGTGCAGAGTGCATCAGGAACTGCTTCAGAGAGAAATCGCCACCCTCCTTGTCAGATCTCACAATAGAGCTTGTGCTACTTGGTTTTATTCCAGGTATTTCTAATCCCCCCCCCAGAAAACAGGGATACGGTCCCATCCTAGACCTAAGATCTGAACCTGTACTTGGTGAGAAGTTCAGAATGATTTCACTAGTGTGCAGCAGTAGCCAAGAAAGCAAATAGAATGCTAGGAATCATAAGGAAAGGAATGGAGAATGAAACTAAGGATATGATACCTTTGTATTGTTACATGGTGTGACTGCATCTTGAATATAGCAGAATTAGAAAAGGTACAGAGAAGCATAAAAGAGAGCCAAGGGGGATGTGATAAAGGTCTATAAATTAATGGAGTGGAATGGGCAAACATAGATTGCTTGTCTTATGCCATCAAAAAGTAGAAAAACGAGGAGATGGCATGAAGTTACAATGTAACTCATGGAAGACTAATAAGAGAATTTATTTTTTCACTCAACATGTAATCAAACTCTGGGATTTGTTCCCTTGGTGATTTGGTGCAACGGTTTCTTTTCCTTTCACATAACATGAGGATTCATTCCTGCTTGTCCATGAAGAAAAGGTAGTTACATAACATAATAGGTGTTCTCCATGGACAGTAGGAATGAGTCTGCCACAACCCTCCCACCTCCCTAAGGAGGTTTTCTTTGGCTACAGCTGTTATCAGACTGATCTAAGATGGTGCTGTGGCAAGGAGGTACACAGGTGCAGTGGAGCCTCCCAAAAGCTTCCAATAGAAGCTTGGAGAGTTCCTGTGCAGGGCTCTTATCAGGGGACATCACCCATACATGGGGGCTTACACATGTGTGGCAGGTGTTCTCTGTAGACAGTAGAAATAACTACCTCCCCCAGCTACAAACCTTTGCATGCCCCAGAGACCTAGTATTGTCTAGAAACTAACCAATGGGACTACTCCAGAGCTCACTGATGTAGTTTGCCTTATTTGAGTGGGGTGGGGGGTGTTGCAACAAAGGGTAAGGAAGTTGTAAAGTGAGGGCGGGGTACCAGATCACTATTAGTGCTGCAGCATTTGGGGGGATAGGGGCTATCCCTTCGACCCATGCCCCACCCAAACTACACCTAAGCTAGAGCTGCTCCACAAGAGGTCCTCTGTTACTCGAAGGGAAGCAGGAGCAGGTTTTGAGTTCTGTCTTCATTGTATTCTGGTGCTGTAACTTCTGGAAATCACACTTCAGAAAATAAGATATTGCAGTACTATTGATGTGAGATTGAGTCTTTGTCCCTGTCTGCTCCAACTTAGTTCTTTCACAGGAAGATTAAGTAACTTCCTGAAAGTTCAAGTACTGAATAGAGAGGGGGGGGGGGGGACTGAATTTCAGATTTTGCTGATGCCAGTCTGAGAAAATGTGGCATAGGTCCCATCTAGTATAAACCTAACTGGTGTTCTAGTATGTAGAGAGACCTGGAGGTTGACAATGGGATACACTGCTCCTAGGGATTGACCCCCAGCTTGGAAGCAGTTTGGCTCTTTTTATTCTAAACTTAACTTTGTAAATGTGAAAAGATATTTAAAAGGCAAACTTGTGTAAAACTCTAATCCTTTTTCTAGGCTTCCAGAGGCCTATCTATGCGTTTCACAAAGGCTGGCCTGTGTTGCAGTGAAAGGGGAAGTAAAGAAAAGCACCAGACCAGCTGAACAGTCTGTGGGGCTTGCTTTTTAATCTGGACTCTGGGAGCCAGGATTCATCCCATCCCATCCTATATACCTTCTGGAGTTTTTGGTTGCTCTTTCAAAGAACATAATGGCATATGTACAACTGCATACTGGGATCAGGTCCGTCCAGGAATTGCTTTACAATACACCCCATATCCCACCCAACATGGAAGCCACATTTGATCAAATACTAAGGCCAAAAGGGATGATGAGGGGGTGGATACTATCCTTTCCTACCTCTTTTTCCCCCTTATTCTGCTTTACTTGTATCTCATGAACTGTATCTCTGGCTAGAGCACAAGCTGCAGGCAGAGTTCTTTTATTGGGGGGAGGGGGAATGGCAGGTGAGATGTTTTGTCTATTTACCACCTCCAAAATATGTTCTTGGACTCTATTAAAATGACTTGTTTTTAGATTTGGGTTGTCATTAAAAAAAAAAAAAAAAAAAAAAAAAAAAAAGCTGCTGGCTCTTCACATGTTCAGTAGGGATTTTGTCTACCCTATTCTGTTTTTAAGGCTGCCCCCTCCCTCCCCCACCACCACACACATACAGAGCTGTTTGTACAAGTAGTTTGAGGGGAAGGCTCTTAGAGTTGGGCTGTGCCCCTCTGTTTTTACTGTGCTGTAGAGGGGAGAATTGGTCTGCCCTGGGCTGTGGCCTTGTCAGCTCTGTATAGGAGAGGAGCACTGTACCATGTAATGGTGTATGCTCAGTCTTAGTGATTATCCCAGACTGTGTACAGGAGGCATTAATCTTTGAGTGGTAAGAACACCCCATGTTGAGCGCTTCGATACTAGATTTCTCCCCAGTCCCCGTTGCTGTGGATAGTTGCTGGATATTGGGAGCAAGGAAAGATGTATAGTTAAGCTTAAATCAAATCTTTAACTGCAGTCTGAGGTAGGGGATGGTTTTTTTTTTTTTTCCTGTATGCATGAATGGGCCTTGTTAGGGATGTCCTGCTTATAGTTGACACCTCTGCTGGGAAACAAAGGTGAATTCCTGTGTTCTATACTAAGAATAATTGCTTGGGTGTTTGGGTTTTTTTCCAAGATGGCGAGACCCTCTGCTTCCCATATGCTCTTCTGACCCCTTTCTGTGAGGGGTAAACTTGAGGGCTACAGCTCTTTTTGAACTGATCTAATCTTTGGCTGTGACTAGCTGTGTGTTTGTTTTGGCTTTTTTTTTCTCTCTTCAGCTGGAGCTACTACACCGTGTGAAGTGAACTGAAAAAGCCATTGTGAAATTGTAATGGGGTGATGATACTGTGACATTGGCTCCAGCACAGTTGCAGGATATGGGTGTGCACACCTTTCTGTAAAGGGAAGCCCTAGGCCTATAGCAAGCTGAGAAGGGGGGCAAGGATGGGGAAACTTTCACTTGCTGTTTAATTTCCTGGAAGCCTGCTAGACCAGTGGTGATCACCCCCTGCCATCAGATGATGGAGACAGAACATTCTAGAAGTTTGAGTGACATCACACTCAATAGATTGGTTTGTCTTTTTTTTTTTTTTTTTTTTAATGGGCTTTCTATATCTTTCCAATTCGTCCTGCTAGACCAGTCCAGACAAGTGGGTTAACTCCCCCTGCCAGCAGATGGTGGTTCTCCTGTTTCTGGCAGTCTTTCTCCCCCCTTCCCCCCCCCCTGTGAATTAGCCTAGCTGGAGGTCTCCAGGGTGCACAAGAGGTGGCCCTTCTGAGTTCCCAGCCCACTTCTTTGGCTGCAGGGTTGAGCTCCTGGTCAGGAGGACCAGCACAGCTTCCCACTGAGGCGTTCCAGCCTCCTGGTCACAAGGACTATTGAGGCTGCTTCCAGGGCAAGCCTTCAGTTCCTCAGACTGAAAAGAGGAAAAAAGACAGATGAAACAGCAAGTGATTTGAGATCCTCTGCTATGAGGCATGGTGCTTGGCTCCCCTGCTTGTCTATCGTTCAGCACACTGAGTCTGTTCCTTCTCTTCCCCTCCCCACTGTGCCGATAGCTGCTGCTGCCACACCCCCCCCCCCCTCCTCCTTCTCAGAACTCCTACCTGCCTTCTGGGACACCCAAGTCTGCTGCATTCAAGCCCCTCTACACTGCATGAGTTTCTGCAGAGCAGAAGCAGTTGGTGGCCATTTTCTTGCTTGCCGTGTGGCCTGGCCTTGTGCTCAGCTGTGCACACATGCCCCTCTGCACTGCACATGTTTGAGAAAGCAGGCGGTGGCCATTTTCTTTGCTGTTTTAGCCAGGGCAGCCCTTTGGTGGCAGACGGGGGCATTCCTTGGACTCACAAGCCATTCTCACAGTTGTGGCTCTTAGGCTATGTTTCTTAGTGGGGGCATCAGCTGGAACGTACACAAGGTGAAAGCTTTCACCATGCCCTCCTCCATTCCATGGTGCATTGTGTGCAGCTGCAAGCGTAAGGACTTGGTGAACTGAGTTTGTGCAGCTTGTTCATCTCACCCGGGTGAGTCCTCCCATGCCATTACTCAAGCAGAGAATGGTGTTTCTATCTCTCTGCAATTGCCTGCCTCGCATTGCCCCTGGGCGACTCCAGGGTTTTTGCTCTGACTGAGGACTCCTTTCACCACTCCTGTTACTGCTGCCCAGCTGATGGCACTGAATCATCAGCCTCAGGATGCTGCTCAGGCACAGCTCCTGCTGGACCAAAGCTCTGGGCACTTCCTAGCCTTTTTTTCAAGCAAGCATGGGAGCTTTGGCATACAAATCTTGCCACCTTCTTACCAGTCCCCTTCTTCTCTAAGCTCTTCACAGGAGTCTGTGCAAGCTGGCAAAATGCCTGAAAGTGCCCCTGAGAAGCTCTGCCCCAAAAAGGGGGATGTTCTCCCAAGGAAGTTTCATGGGCCTCAGGGGGCTTGGCAAACGTGCCTCCAGAGGAGGAGGTTCTGTCAGTGAACAAGAGCCTAGAGGTCTCTGACTGGCAAAATGGTGTGTGTGGGGGGGGGGAATGATCCCCTAGAGGCCTCAGGTGAGGAGCAGGACATTTCCCAGACAGCCATCTGTTCCACAAGGAGCTCCCAGCTTTGGTTGTGCAAGTGGTTGAAGCCTTATGCCTCTGATCCACTTGTACAGGACCCAACCCACGCACAACCTTTGGTCAATCCCATTCTACAAGGCATTTGGAAGCCCTCTAAGGCCTTTCCCTTACCACTGGTGCTTCAACAGTTGGTGTTGCAGGAATGGGACTTGCTGATGCACCCTTAATGAAGAGCTCAGCGACTGGGGCAGCATGATCCCTGGTCCCCAACAGATTTGGACAAGTAGCTCACTTTTCCAAAGGTCTGCTCTAGTGACTGGCGTCAGCAAACATATCATGATTCTGGTGGAAGGTGGAGCAGCTCTTTGTGACCAGCAAGATCAGAAAGTCAAGGGACTTCTCAAGACAGCCTTTTCCACCTCCACTCTGGCACTCCAAGCCTCTGTTTTTGTGAGGGTCTGGTGGCCTGCACTCTCCTATGGTAGATTCAGTGCTTGCCTGAGGATCCAGTCTTGACATGCTTGGAGTCTCACAGCCTTAGAAACATAGAAAATGGCAGGCCATGTGTTTTTTTTTTCTATCTAGTCTGTCCTTCCATATCAACAACTACAAAAGTCCCCTTTTCTCCTTTAGAGATCCTCTGTTTGTCCCATGCTTTTTCTGAATTCAGATACCATCTTCATCTCTACCACTTCCACTGGGAGACTATTCCATGGATCCACCACTCTTTCCTCTTATTTACATTCTCTTATATACTGTGCTATTCTGCATCAGTGCGGTTTACATTGAACAAACTGAAATTACATTGAAACAGGGCATTATAACTTGGAGATAACTATTTTACAGGGAACATGGGCTATGGAGGGTTAAGTGGCTTGCCCAAGACCACAAGGAGCATCTGTGGGACTAGAAACCCCAGTCCTTCCGGCCCAAGGTTGCTGTCCTCTAGTGGGATTTGAACCCCTGACCTTCCGTCCTGAAGTACCTTGCCCCAACCACTAGGCCACTCCTCTTATGATCTGCTTTGCCTCTCAGCAGCTGTGACAATGGCTCACCACTGGCTCTGGCTTTGACAGTGGTTGGCTGGCTCTAGGTGTGCCTCACCAACTCCCCTTCAGAGGTAAGATGCTTTTTGGCAAGGACCTAGACGAGCTTGTCCAATACCTCGGAAGTCAAACCCCAGTGGTTGCCAGAGGACAAGCACCATTCATCTTCACATTGTTCTGGACAAATCCTATCCCTTGTCTTCCTCTAGGCCCAGGTTCTGTGACTCTCGGTGCTTCCACCCTGGCAAGTCTTTTTTTTTTTTTTTTTTTTTGTAGCTGGTTGCTATGCTCAGAGGTCGCAGCCCTTTCATGGAATCTGGAAAGGGAAAGATGCTTATGCAAGCTGGCAAAATTCTCCAGGTCTGTCTGCCTGCTTTCCCCCCTGCCCCTGACGGGTGGGAGCCTTTTTGGGGCTCTGCCACTGGTAGGGGGCCAGCTGTTCTTGTTTTCCCAAGAGTGGGCTCAAATAACCTCCAACCAATGGGTTCTAAGCATTGTTTGTCAAGGTTATGTACTCAACTGCCTCTATCCCATAGAGGGCTTTCTCGTTTCATCCTGCAGGTCACCCTGGAAAAAAGCCACAATTCATTCTACCCTTCAGCATCTCTTCTTGCGGGCTATCAGGCTGGTTCCTCCACTGGAGCAAGGTTCTAGTCGATACTCCATTTATTTTGTTGTGCCCAAGAAGGATGGGTCCTTTTGTCCTATTCTGGATCTCAAGGAGGTCAACCAGGCCCTTCAGGTTCTGTACTTCCACATGGGGACGCTGTGATCTGTTCAGGCTGTTTGGAAAGGGGAGTTCTTTGTCTCTCTGGACCTGGCAGAAAGCACAGTTACTTACCTGTAACAGGTGATCTCTGGGAACAGCAGGAATAAGTCTTCACATATGGGTATCGTCGGTACTGACGGAGCCTGTGCGGGAACACTCCCCAGCATCCTGAAAAAGCTTTTGGGAGCATCCCACAGCGCCTGCACGCTGCCTTCCCGCCTTTTCCAACTGCCTCTCTCCAGTTCGAGTTTTAAAGCAGAGAGAGAGAAAGGAAAGATAGAGAGAGACAACTCCTAGGGGAGGTGGGTGGGTTGTGAAGACTTATTCCTGCTGTTCCCAGAGATCACCTGTTACAGGTAAGTAACTGTGCTATCTCCAGGAACAAGCAGGAATGAGTCTTCACATATGGGGACTCCCCAGCTAGAGATGCCTGGGAGATCACCCAGAC
This sequence comes from Ichthyophis bannanicus, assembly GCA_033557465.1. Taxonomy (NCBI): domain Eukaryota; kingdom Metazoa; phylum Chordata; class Amphibia; order Gymnophiona; family Ichthyophiidae; genus Ichthyophis; species Ichthyophis bannanicus. Next base: position 81,412,808 of record CM066048.1, read on the forward strand.
TGTGAGTCCCTGGGAAGGGCTCTACCTCTACCCATGAATCTCAGGCATCCAGTTCAGGGATGGAGGGTAGGAGTTGATTAGGTATGGAACAGGTGTTTGAGAACAGCCTGACCAAACAAGGCATCCCAGCGGGAGTCCTTGTCCAAGCAATAATGGGCTGTGAAGGTATGAACCGATGCCCAGGTGGCCGCTCGACAGATTTGGTCGATGGACACAGAGTTTAGATGAGCCATAGAGGTTGCCATGGCCCTCACATTGTGAGCTGTGACATGGCCCTCCAGAGAGAGGTTCTTACTTTGGTAGGCAAAGGAAATACACTGAGCAATCCAATTGGACAGAGTTCTCTTAGAGACTGGAAGTCCTAAATGAGAAGGATTAAAAGCAACAAAGTTGAGAGGACTTTCTATGTTGCTGTGTCCTGTGTAAGTAGAAAGCAAGTGCTTTTACAATCCAGGGTATGAAGATTCCTCTCTGCACTTGATGCATGAGGTCCTGGAAAAAAGACAGGTAAAAAGACCTCCTGGTTCAGATGAAAAGGTGAGACCACTTTAGGCATAAAATGTGGATTAGTTCTGAGGACTACCTTGTCATGATGGAACTTTGTATAAGGAGGATTAGCCACTAAAGCTTTCAACTCACTGATACGGCGAGCTGAGGTGACTGCAATGAGAAAAATAACCTTCCAGGAAAGGAATTTTAAGGAGGTAGTGGCTAAGGGTTCAAAGGGTGGCTTCATAAGCTGGCCAAGAACCAGATTCAAGTCCCAGGCTACTGGAGGTGGTCTAATGGGAGGTTTAGTCAAAAGAAGGCCTCATGAATCTTGCTATGAGAGGAAATAGGTTGTCCATTGAGAGGCTTAAGGGATGCTGCAATAGCACTCAAATGGACTCTGATCGAATTTGTTTTAAGGCCTGCATGGGATAAATGCAGCAAATAGTCCAGTAAAGAATGCAAAGGTATTGCAAGAGGGTTGAGACCCTTCTGTGCACACCAAATGGGAAAACCTTTTCCATTTAAAAGCATATGAATGTCTGGTGGAAGGCTTTCTGGAAGCATGAAGGATATCCTTCACTTGCTGAGAAAGTTGTAAATCTTGAAGGTCTAGGCCTTCAGCAACCAGGCCCTGAGATGAAGAGACTGAGGATTTGGGTGCCACAAGGTTCCCCCCTCCTGGGAGAGGAGATCTTGAGCAGACCCCAGGTCTAGGGAGGGAGCTTGAGAGAGATGTAGAAGTAGAGGGTACCACACTTGGCGTGGCCAAAGTGGTGCTATGAGGATCATAGTTCCTTTGTCTCTCTGAAGCTTGAACAGAGTCTTGGGGATTAGGGGAATAGGTGGAAAGGCATAGAGGAAGTCTTGCCCCCAATGAAGGAGGAAGGCATCCTTGACATGGAATCCTGGAACAGAACCGGGGAAGTTTGGCATTCCATGGACTTGCAAACAGGTCTATGTCTGGGGTATTCCAAACCCGAAAAATTCTGGCTATCTGTTCCCAATGGAGGGACCATTCGTGCGGAAGCAGAACTCAACTGAGTCTGTCTGCCCAAGAGTTTTGAACTCTTGGAAGATATACTGCCATGAGATGGATTTGATGCTCTCTGGCGAAGGCCCACAATCTCAGAGCTTCGTTGCAAAGCGACAGAGCCAGTTCCTCCCTGCTTGTTCACATAGAACATAGCTACCTGGTTGTCCATGTAGATGAGGACTGTCTTGTAGCTGAGCAGGGTGTGGAAGACAGAGCCAGAAAGATTGCTCTGAGCTCTAAGAGGTTGATATGAAGATATGTCTCCTGTGGAGACCAGATGCCCTGGGTCAAGAGATCTTGTAGATGAGCTCCCCAACCCTTTGGAGAGGCATCTGTTGTAAGGGTTGCTTGGGGTAACACCTGTTGAAAGTGGGACACCAGCAACAGATTCTGAGTGGACTTCCACCAGTGGAGGGACGAAAATAGGCGACTGGAGGTTGCTATCTTGTCTGACAGGCAACCTGATGCCTGGGTCCATTGGGTGGATAGGGTCCACTGAGCTGCTCTCATGTGAAGGCGAGCATAGGGAACCACAGGCACCGTGGATGCCATGTGGCCTAAAAGTTGCAACATCTCTTGAGCAGTTAAATGGGATTTTAACTGAATCTGGGAGGCTAACTGCACCAAGCGTAGGCAACGGGCCTGGGGAAGATAGGTCCTTGCAGTTGTGGTATCCAGTAAGGCCCCTATGAACTCTAGAGACTGAGTAGGGGTAAGATGGGATTTGGAATGTTGATTACCAGTCCCAGATACTGAAGAACACGCCTTGTGCAGGCTAGAGAAGTCTGGGCCTCTGACTGGGATGGAGCTTGGATGAGCCAGTCGTCCAGATATGGGAATACGGATATTCCCAGAGTGCATAGAAATGCAGCTACTACTGCCATGCATTTTGTGAACACTCTTGGAGCAGATGCCAGACCGAAAGGAAGCACTTTGTATTGGTAGTGCTTTCCTTGGTACAGGAAGTGAAGGAATCTTCTGTGTTGGATGGATGAGAACATGGGTGTACGTATCCTTGAGATCTAGAGAACAAAGCCAGTCCTGACTCTGGAGGTATGGAAGGAGAGTTCCGGGAGAAATTCAAGATGACTTCTCTTTGCATAGAAACTTGTTCAATTCTCTGAGATCTAATATGGGTCTGTAGCCCCCTGTTTTCTTTGGAATGAGAAAATAGGGGGAATAGAACCCTGAGCCCTGTTGAGGAAGGGGTACTTCTTCTATTGCCCCTGGGGCAAGAAGGGTAGCAATCTCCTGACCTAGAAGGTTGAGGAGAGATGTTGGAGAATTGAACTGTTTCACCATGGTGTGAGGAGGAAGGTTTAAGAAATGAAGTTTGTACCCTTCCCTTATGATGGAGAGGGTCCACTGCTCTGCTGTGATTTGTTTCCATCTGGGAGCAAAGTGAGCTAACCTTCCTGGGATGGTGAGGGGCTCTGGATTTTCTAGAGCCAGAAAGGCTAAGTTCTCTAGTGGAAAGTCAAAGGCCCTGAGGAGGCTGAGGCTGTTGGGCCGTGGCAGTCCTGGCAGCCTGGTTTTGGCCGTTGCTGTCTCTTTGTAGCAAAACGACCTTGAGAAGAGGCCTGACCATAAGAAGAAAATTTCCCTTTCTTTGGGAAAGATCCCTTTTTGAACAACCTCTTTTTGAAAGGAGCAGTAGTAGACTTTGAAAGTCTATCTAAAGCAGAATTTTCAGCATCCATCTGATTGGCCTCTGCTTGCCAATCTTTGCCAAACAGGTTTTCGCTCGTACAGGGAAGGTTACCTAGACCATCCTGTACCCAGGATTCCAAATCGGAGGCTTGCAACCAAGCAACTCTGCGTGCACCTATGGCAATAGCCGAGGCTCTACTGGCTCCCTCAAAAGAGTCAAAGGCTGCATGGTTGGAAAACTTGGATACATCCTGTGTCTGTTTAAGCCAGGTGATATATTCTTTTCTCTTATCTTCTGACATAAAAGGAGATAAGGTTTGCAGATCTGTAACTTCTTTTAGAAACATCCCCATATAGAGACTATAGGAGTTGATTCTGGCTACAAGCATACTGGCCTGGAAGATTTTCCTGCCAAAGGCATCTAGGGTTCTGCATTCTCTTCCTGGAGGAGCAGAGGAGTGCCTTTTTGTACTCTTGATCTTTTTCATAGCAGACTCTACCACAATGGAGTGGTGAGGAAGCTGAGTTTTATGAAACCCAGGACAAGGAGGAACACGATACATGGTGTCCAACTGCCTGGAATGAGGGGAGGTGGAAAGAGTAGTCTCCCATATGCCCAACATGTGTTCATAAAGAATCTCATGTATTGGTAAGGTGGCTGCCTCTTTAGGAGCCTTAGGATATTGTAGGATATCTAATTTTTTGGCTCTAGGTTCAGTCACTGAGATGGACAGGCCTTTGGCTACCTCCCTAATAAAGTCCTAAAAAGACAAGTCTTCAGGAGGAGACATTCTCCTTTTTGGAGAAGAGGGTTCCTGAGGAAGGATCCCCGATGCTTCAATTGAGGCCTCTGAAGAATCAGAGTATCGACTGGATGCTCTCGTAAAGCCCGATACGCATACGGGGAGGTACTGACATCGGGAGTAATTGGTACCGGGCCGGTACTGATAGGCATCACTGGATAGCGTACCGCTGCCATCGATGCAAGCGGTACTGGTATCGGAACCGGAATCGGATCCTGTACCGACAACGGGGTTTGTTGCGGTACCGTAGCTGTTGCAGCTTGAATGAATGCAGTGATGGCATGCTGCATGGTCAGAATATTCTGATCCATTGACGCCACCAATGTCTGGATATCGGTACCAGTAGAGACAGCCAGTACCCCAGAACATTGTAACAGGTGATCAGTCGAGGCCGAGCCATCGATGTCAACCTGTGACCCCACAGGTAGTGCTTTGGAAGCCGGAGCCTCCCGCCGGGGTAATTTTTGCCAGTGTGGTATCCTCAAGAGTAAGCCCGGGGGCATCTCGATACTTAGAGGGAGATGAACTCTTTGAGGACCGGCCAGATCTAAGTTTGGTTACCTGAGATCCATGGGATGAAGAAGCAGCCCTGGAAGACGTCGATGCCACGGAAGCTGCATCAGAGGGAAACAGGGTACTGAGCTTAGCTGCCCGATTCTGTAACCCTCTTTTGGACATCATGGAACAGGACTCACAATCCGCAATGGAGTGGTCAGGACCTAAACATTTTAGACACCAGTCATGGGTGTCGGTAACAAATAGTGCTACTGCACTTTGTGCATTTTTTAAACCTGGAGGTGGGTTTTTCCATGAGGGAAAAATATCTCTGTAGGCCTAAGGCCCCAGAAGAAAATGCACTGAAAAGAGTAGAAGTCTGTGGTTTTTGTTTTTTTTTTTTGGGTTTTTTTTTAAAAGAGAGAACCGGTGGTACCGGTGCGGAATCGAGAAGGCAGACATGCGACTAAAGAAAAATAAAAGAAAATAAATTCTTCAGCGGTGACAGGAAACATGACCTGCTGGCTCTGGAAAAGAAGAACTGGAGAGAGGCAGTTGGGAAAGGCGGGAAGGCAGTGCGCAGGTGCTGTGGGATGCTCCCAAAAGCTTGCTTTCAGGACGCTGGGGAGCGTTCCTGCGCAGGCTCCGTCGGTACCGACGATACCCATATGCGAAGACTCATTCCTGCTTGTTCCTGGAGATGCATATTTCCACATCCCCATCCACTAAGATCAACAGCGCTTCTTACACGTTGCTGTTCTCAGTTAGTACTTTGTTTTGCGTTCTGCCTTTCAACCTGGCTTTGGTTCCATGCATTCTCTCTCGGTCATGGTGGTAGCTGTGGCAGGCTTACAGAAGCAGGGCATGAGTGCCCATCCTTATCTGGGCAGTTGGCTCATACGCACAAGCTCCTTGTCAGATGGTTGCCTGAGTCGTATCCTTCTTGGAAAGCTTCTGCTGGATAGTCATCCCAAGAGTTGCCTGCAACCATCAGTCCCTGGAGCTCCTAGGTGCCAGTTTCAATACCCAACAGGGCAAGATTTTTTCTTATGCAAGAGTGTTTTCAAAAGATCTCTGCCCAGATACAGGTGTTCCTCATGCAGAGCAGCCCCTGGGTTTGGGACTACTTGCAGATTCTGGGCTCCATGACAGCCACCATAGATATCATACCTTGGGCCTGAGTGCACATGAGGGACCTTCACTGAGCACTCCTTTCCTGTTTGGTCTCCAATCTCAGAGCACTACAGCTGGTGCCTGCCACTGCTGTGGTTGACCTGGGACAGTCTCAGCTGGTGGCTCTTGCCATACCATCTTCTCTAGGGCACCCCCTTAACTCCTTGTTGGGTTCTGGTAACTACAGCTGCCAGCCTCTTGGGCTGGGGGGTGCATTGCCTGAACCGGATGACTCAGGATGCCACAAGAAGCTAGCTGGGCCATCAACTGCCGGGAGGTCCGCCTAGCCCTTCTGCACTTTCTTCCTCTCCTTCATGCTCAGGCGGTCTGAATTCTGTCTGATAATGCAATGACTATTTTATCTGAACCAACAGGGCAGAATGTCATCTCTTGGCCCTGTCAGCGCAGCACATTGCTGGAGTGGACAGTGTTCAAGTGGGACTCTTAGCCGTCATTTCCTAGACCCTAGTGAGTAGGAGTTAGCCCCCTGGGTGTCTCGGTGGATAGTTTGAGCCTGGGAACAGCCTGACCTCTATCTCATGGCAACAGTGGCAAGTGTAAAGATCCCTCCATTCTTCAGTCGGTGGAAAGAACAGGAGTCGCAGGATCTGGATGTGTTGGTCCAACCCTGGCCCTCGACCTTTCTGCTGTACATTTCCTCCCTGGGCAATGATGGAGGGGGCTCACCCCAGCACGGTAAACCTGATGATGCCCAACTGGCCGCAGAGGCCATGGTACACTGACTTTGTTTGCCTTCTCCAGGCACCCCGTCTGCCTGTCAGGTGGCAGCCAGGCCTCCTACGTCAGGGCCCAATCACCATGGATGACCACCTCCTAACTATCTTATGGTACAGATCTTGAAGTGCTGCTTGACTCGTTAGGGCTACTCGAGCAGAGTAAATGGCTACCCTTCTGAAAATACAGCACCCTTCCACCTCCATAGCGTATGCAAGAGTCTGGTGCCTCTCCCTGGCAGGTGCAGATCCTGGAGGTCTTGACTGACTGGATAAAGGCCTGGCTCTCAACTCTCTCTGGGTCCAGGTGTTGGCCCTGACTTTATTTTAGAGGCCCCATTGCCAGGGAACTCTATTGCATCACACCCAGATGTCAGTAGGTTTCTCGGGGGGGAGGGGGGGTGCTTTTTTTTTCCCTCCAGCCTGCCCAGTGGTCTTCTGGGATCTCTCCCTGGTCCTGAGCCTCTCAAGTGGATCACCCTTCGACTTGTTGTTCAAGATTGCATTTTTTTGGTTGCCATTACCTCTGCTAGGAGGGTCTCTGAGCTGCAGGCCCTCTCCTTTCGGGACCCCTTTCTCTCCTCCTCAGCAAAAAGGAGTGTCCCTACGCTAGTTCCTCTTTCCTGAAAGTCCTTACTTCCTTTCACATAAACCAGACTATATCATTCCTGACCTCTTCGAAGGAGCAATGTCTGAGCCTCAGCAAGACTCTAGGCAGTAGACCTCTGTAGGGTTTTATGCCACTACCTCTCAGCTACTAACATTTCACAAGTCTGATTGCCTTTTTGTCCCCTTCTGTAGGACCCCACAAGGGCCTTGCGGCCTCCAAGGCCACAATCGCCCATTGGCTCTGCCAGACTATTGAATCTGCCTACAGTCCTGCGTGGTAAGCCAGTGCCCCTGGGGCTCCGAGTGCACGCCACTCATTTTCAGACAGCTTCATGGGTGGAATACTGGCAAGTTGCCCCCCTTGATGTTTGTTGGGTGGCCACCTGATCATCTTTGTCCACCTTTGCTTGGCAGTATTGCCAAGCTTGAGATGCAGTGCACATTGGGGCCAGTGTGGTGGCAGTGGCTGTCTCTTCCTGGCTGAGTGTAGTAGCTTGGGTACTTCCCACTCATCTGGCTTGGTCTAGTAGGATGAATTTGAAGGAGAAATTTCATTTACCTGGAATCCTTACTGTTTCCTTTCCTGGAATTCTGCTAGACCATTCCAGCTCTCACCCTTGTAGTTTGCCTTTTGGACAGCTTTGTTAGTAGAGCCAAGGACCACAGTCCTACAGTGCTCTTCTGTTACACCCCTTACTTAAGGGTTCTTGTATATCGTTGATTCATTATACATATTTGTATGAGATGTTCTGTGCCTTGTTCTTAGTTAACGATAGAGTTGCTTTGCTAGAGTATACTGAAGGTGACCCCCTAGGGGTACAGCCATATATCTACCAGGGCCCAGCCAATCCGGCTTCTGGTATCTTTCTCAGTCTCTAACTCCCCCTGCCAGCAGATATTGATCTACTTGTCTGGACTGGTCTAGCAGGTTTTCAGGAAAGGAAATTAACAGTAAGTGAAATTTCTCCATCATAGATTCAAAGTAGTTTACATTGAACATGAAAAACATAAATTAGAACAGGGGCCAAAAACTTGGAGGCAAACACAACTGTTGACATTGTATTGGAATGCACTAGGGGGTGTACATAGCCTATTGTTAGGGGTAGAGTAGATCCTTTTCCCCTAGGGGTCAGCTTCAATGTTTCTTTTGTCTGCAGCAGATGGTGGACTTCTTTTGGCAGCTCCTGACAGTCACCTTTAGAGTTTCTTTTATTTGGATGTCCATAGGGTGCACAGGAGGTGCTCCCCTGGGGTTCTCTTAACTTTGTTCCAGAGCAGAAGAATCAGCGAGCGCCTCAAACGGGAAGGAGGTTCCTGCTCACAAGAACCCCTAGAAGGGGATAGGCAGGTTTGCTTCCACAAACTCTCTGCCTGTTAGTTCCTTCTAGTGCATCACTTTTTTGTTTTTTCTTCAACCCAAGTTGATTTTAGTTTATTTCCAGGGCAGCTAGCTAGCTAGCTCAACTCTCTGCTTCACCAGGGGCAGCAAGACTGCACTGGATTGTTGGCTCTCACTTTTCCTCCCCTCCCACAGCACTCCATCAGTGGGAGCATGCTCAAGCTGTGACAGCCCTTAACTTACTGCTACTGTCTCCACTGCTCCTTGCAGTTTACAGCAATTTCTCTTGGCATTAGATCTCTAGTGGTCCCAGCAGCTTAAGGCTCTGCAGCTCTTGCTCTGCCAAGGAAATGGCCAACAAACCTTTCCATTCCTCGACTGAGCTTGGGCATCAGATTTTGGCTGTGATTCTCCACACTAGCTGTGAAGGGGGGAACTGCCATTTTCAGTAGGGTGAAACGCACAGTGGAATGCAGGATCTGTTTTGTTTTCCTGCTCTCTCAATAGCCATAAGGGTACTGGAATGCATATTCAGCCATTTTATGCCCATTGGAATACAAGCACTACCATTTTGTTTTACTTTCTAGCACATTGCATCCTGAGTACTCAGCATGTGACACTCGGTGCCATTTTTCTCTCTCTAAACAAGGTTTACCCTAAACATGCCTGCAATGCAGTAGCGCTGCTGTGACTGTAAGCTCCACCATCTCAAGACTACCTTTGACTCCTGTGCAGTAGATTCAAGAGAGATCCAGGGTGGGAAGCTCATACTCTGCAAAAGGAATGTTTGTGGCCCTGCAGATGCCTCCCCTCCCTTGTACTTACTGGGGGCAATTTGGCAGATGCTCTTCCAGTTCTGCAGCCTGCACTCTGGCTAATTCCACAGCCTCAGGGACCTCTGCCCCAAGATCAGGATGCTCAATTTCTCTCAGGCAGGCTTGGGAGCGGTGGCACACTGATGCTCCTTCTGCCCCACTTCAACTTGGCTTTCCGCCTGCCAAACGCTCCAAATCCAGCTTGGTTTCATAAGGAAAATCTCAATCCAAGGACACTTCCTTTGCCAATGGTGATTGATCTAGGGATGATCCCCTCCAAAGATCACAGCAACAGCAGTGCCTCCAAGCTTGAGGCATGGGAATTATCCCCTGTAACAGAGGAGCATAATGTGTGGCAGGATGTCTACTTTTTTTGAAAAGGATGAACTGGTGTCATTTGATCTCCCAGGTCATAGAGGCCCTTCACCTGGGAAGAGCCCCTGCTGCCGAAGGACCTAACTCCAGTCTCAAATGGACCCCATTATCGTTGGAATCTGGAAGCTGCCTAAAGCCTTTCCCTTCCTGCCTGAACACCAACAAATGGTTTCCCTGGAGTGGGATGTTCTAGACACATCCCTGTGTTCAGTGCCGTCTGGGCTGTTTTTATGCTTGGTCTATGACTGACCTTGATTGCTGGTTGCACTATCCTAAGTTGTATGCTATCATGACTGTGGTCACTAAGCACACCACCTTCTCCTATGGAAGGCTGCTCGGCCCTCAGGATCACAAGGGAGAGGGTCTTCTGGAGAGGTTTTTCATCCTCTGCCCCTAGCTCTCCAGACTTCAGTATGTGGAGGACTAGCCACACATGCTTTGCTTCAATGGCTCTAGTGGTTGCTGGAGGACCCAGCATTGGCACACTTGGAGCCTATCGTCACCTCTTTGGCAGATCTCTTTTGGCTGGCTGCCAGTTTGGTTGTGGTGGTTACAGTTGTGTGGTACTGGCTCTGCTACTGGAATGTGGATATTGCTTCCAAGGTCCAGCTTGCGAGACTTCCCTATAAGGGTCGGCTTCTCTTTTTTGGAGAAGATTTGGAGAAGCTTGTTTTAAAGACAGAGGAGGTTTAAGTTCCAGCACTTACCAGAAGACCAGCCCAAATCTGGCTCCTGTCAGTCTGGCTTGGGGACTTTGTCAACCACCTCATTAAGGCCATACTTCTGGGATTCTCACTGGTACAGGCCTGGAAAGACCAGCTCCGCCTCTTCCAAACCGGGTGTTAAGTCTGTCCTTTCAGAGTTATCACTGCTCTCAAAACGACTACTCTTCCTCTATCAAGTTCTCTGGTTCCAGCTGCCCCTCCTGCTGATGGACTTGGGGGCCCATTCTGGAATGCCACAGATCGGCAGTTGGTTGTGCAGGTTGAGCAGCTGGGTACTAAACTTAGTTACCATGGCTATGCCCTCAATGTTGTCACAAGCCCATCCCAGAAGTGTTCCTCATCTCCCTCTGCAAATATGCAGTCAAGCAAGCAGCAATGGGGGTGACTCTGCATCTGCGTGCAATCTGTCCAGTTCCACCAGCAGAGAGGGCCTTCGGCCATTATTCCATCTATTTTGTCATACCCAAAAAAGACAGTTCCTTCTGGCATATACTCTACCTCAAGAGCATCAATTGCTGCCTTTGAGTTCCTTGCTTCTGGATGGGAAACCCCTGAGTCTGTCATTCAGGCCATGTGACCAGGTGAGATCCTGGCATCCCTAGACATCGCAGAGGCTTATGTCCACATTCCAATAGGTCAGGACCAACGTTTCCTGTACTTCTACATCCTGGGGCAGCACTGTTGAGCTCTGGCCTGGCCATGACTCCATGGACCTTTTCCAAGGTCATGGTAGTGTTTGCTGCCACAGTGTGTGAGTCCATGCTTACCTGGATAATTGGCTCATCAGGGCCAATCTCTCACTGATGCATGCCTGGCAGTGGATCGTGTGGTAAACAGTTTCTTGAGCTACTCAACTGAGTTGTCAATTCCTCCAAGAGCTTTCTCTGCCTGTCCTGGTCCCTTGACTTGGGGTGAGGTTCAATATGCAGATGGGATGTGTTCTTTTCTCAAGTTGGAGAGATGTCTTGATTTGTGAATGCCTTCCAACACCTTGGTGCTTCCATAGCCTGGGATTACCTGTAGATTCTTGATGCTATGGCTGCCAGTCTGGTGGTAGTGCCATAGGCAGAGGCTCATGTGTATCCTCTGCAATGCTCCCTCTTGTCATAGTGGTCCTTGTGTTTTTCAGGATTACTGGGTCTGGCTTCCTCTTCCAGCCTCAGTTTGCCGAAGCCTGCAGTGGTGGCTCTCAAAGGACCACTTAATGAAGGGGGTTCCCTGGAGCTGCTGCACTGGCCACTTCTTATGACTGATGACAGTCTCTCTGACTGTAGGGGGAGGGGGGCTCATTGACTTAGTCATGCAGGGAACCTGGTCTCAACGCCTGCTAGACATTCAGCAAACTGGTATGCTTGGCACTGTGGAGCTTCCAAGCTCAGCTCGTGGACAGTCTGGATTCTCTTTGACAATGCCATGGCCATGTCTTATCTGAAGGGGGGGGGGGGTTGTCATGTTTTTCTCCCCGAGTGGAGATGCATCCTTGGGCTTTGTCTGCTCAGCATATTGTGGGTGCAGAAAATGTACAAGCAGACTTCCTCAGTTGTCATGCTCTTGATCCCGGTGAGTGGAACTTGTTCTGTGGGCATTCAAACAAATTGTGCACCAGTGAGGATGACAGTTTCTGAATCTGATAGCCACGTCAGCCAGTGCCAAAATGAAACCCCTCAGCTGATGGAGAGAGTCTGGTTCATGTGGACTGGATGCTTTGGCCATGGTCAGGGCTCGTGTCTTCCCCCCCCCCCCCCCCCCCTGTAGGTTCTGATAAGTTGAACCCTTTTGTCATGTTGACTTACACCCAGAGTGAGTGATCTGGTGGTGCTGGACTGGCCATGCCACCCATGCTATGCTAATCTGACTCCCCCCCACCCCCCGGGGATCTTGTAAGGGCTGTTCAAGTAGAGCTCAATTCTCATGGATCATCCAGCTCCCTACTTACAGCCTAGCTCTTGAGAGGTGAAGATTAGTTCGCAAAGGTTATTCAGAAGCAGTCATGGCCACTCTCCTCAAAGCTCAACTTCCTGATTGTGATAGCCAGTCTAGTCCCGGACCTCTGGGTTCCCTATCTCATTCAGCAGCTTGGAGACTGAGAAAAATCCTCCTTTTTATGATGTCACTGATATATCTCCCCTGAATCTGCCTCCCAAGTTCAGTTACCTCAGTCTCCAAGCAGCTGGATAGACTGGAGCCTGGGGGTCTGGGCTCACTTGAGACTCAATTAAGTTTGGGATAGTTAGATTCTGGGAGTAAATTTCACCCTTTGGGGTCCTGGTGCCAAAGCAGGTTAACTTGGGGTGCTGTGCCATTAAGTTATCTGCAGGCTTCTTCCTCACTCCCCTCCCCCCCCCCCCTCTACCACAGCGGCCATTCTTCTGTTCAGGGACAGTGCCTAGGGCTGTGGGGGAATCCGGATCGGAAGCCTTCCGACTTCGGGGCCTTGGCTGCTGCTAGTGGGGAGTGAGAGCCAGAGAGGAGCCCAGCCAGTGCCACACAGAGGACTGCCTGTTAGAGCGCTGGCTGGCTCGCCCCGTGGGAGCTGATTCTTTGCATGGGTGGAGCAGCTGTTTGCTCAGTGACACGGTCTCCGGAACCGCCAACAAGACACTCTGGAGCACGAGGTGCAGAGTGCTTGTTTCGGCTGGGCAAGAGGTAAGCCAGCATGCTTTCAGAGGTTTTTCTGTATCCGTGCAGTTTTGGCATGAAGTCGCTGGCGCCGGGCCTAACCGTGTGGTGGAACCACATGTAAACGCGGCTGTCTGCACCGCTCAGTTTTTCCTCGCAGGGGCTCTCCGGAGCTTCGTTATGCATTTCTGAACAGCATTTTGGGCAGAGGTGCTCCCCCTGCTCTTTCCCTTAGTAAAAAAAAAAAAAAAAAAAGTATTATTAATATAGAGAAAGGGGCAACGTTCCTTTTTTGGGCTGCTAGGGCTCTTGGTGAGGGCTTTTCAGTTCAGCCAGCTTTCTGGGCTGCGAGTGACTTGGCTTGGCCTGGTTTACCATGTCCTCTAGGCCTCTCTGCCTTGTCTGTGGCTTAAAGAGGGCCTCTGCTTCAGGAGTGTGTAAGTCCTGTGTCAGGGAGGCTGCAGTGATGGAGCAGTCCAGAGATGCAGGAGGAGAAGTGTCAGAGGCCGAGAGGGAGAAATCAGTGGCACTACTGCCGGAGGGGCCTCAGGTGGAACCAGTGGCTGGGTCCTCTTCGGCGCCGGACGTGCCTGTCCCTCCGGTTCCTTTTCCAAAAGAGTTGGCGGCTATTTTTTCACAGGATTTTGTCACGCTGCTTCAGCATACAGTGTTTGGTGCTGCTCCTCAGTGGGTAGGGGTGGGGGTCTCCGGTGGACTTAAGAGACCTGCTCCGGCCGCAGAGGCCGAGGATCTTCTCCGGGGGGCTAAGAGGTCTCGTCTAGAGGGTGTATCTGGGGAGGCTTTGGTAGCCTCGGACGGACCTGTGTCTGACGACGACGACCACGGTTTAGAGGTGGAAGAGGAGCTGGAGGAAGGGGAGCTTTCCGAGAAGGAAGATCAGGCTAGAGTGGTGCGGGTCTTCCGGAAGGATGAGCTTCCAGCTCTGATAGCGGAGTCTTTAAAGGCCCTCAATATGCCGGCACCCGGGACGGCGGGAGAGGAGTCTCTAGAGGATCCCTTGTTGCAGGTCTTCCGAAAGAATCAAAGGGCTTTCCCGGTACATAGGGTGTTTCGGGAGATGATTCAGGAAGAGTGGAACGTGCCCGAGGCTCCCCTTAGGGGGGCCAGGGAGATGGGTCGGCTGTATCCTCTGTTGGATCAGGACAAGGAGGTGTTTGTCACCCAAGGTGGATGTGGTCGTGTCGGCGGTCACCAAGAAAACCACCATACCAGTAGAAGGTAGTGCGGCTCTTAAGGACACTCAGGACAAAGTTGGATGTTTTGTTGCGTCAGGTGTTTGATGTGAATGCCCTGTCACTCCAGGCGGCTATTCGCGGAGCTTGGGTTGCTAGAGCCTGCCTGCGCTGGTCTCAGCGGGTGCAAGCGAATCAGGATGGTTCGGATGCTAGCGAAGGGGTTAAGTTGGAATCTGGCGCGGTGTACTTAGCTGACATTCATTATGATCTGATGTGGGGTCTGTCCAAAAGCATGGCGTCTGTAGTGGCGGCATGGCGTTACTTGTGGCTGCGCAACTGGGCGGCAGATAGTTCTTCCAAAGCACGACTGAGTAAGCTGCCCTTTAAAGGCCGATTGTTGTTTGGGGAAGATTTGGAGAAGCTGGTCAAGGACTTAGGGGAAACTAAAGGGGGTAAGTTACCCGAGGACAAACCCAAGGCGAGCCGGTCGTTTTACACCTACTAAGGGGCAACAGTTGTCAGACGGCTGCCTGGGTGAGAATCTTCACAGTCTTGACAAGTGCATATCTCTATATGATTTGCAAGGTATTGTGGACAATGTAGTTCATTCACACCAGACACAGCTGCTGACAATAATTTAGTTGTGCTCTTGGGTAAAGCCAATAAGATATTTATTTATGGGGTTATTTCTCCCAACACAGATATGCTTGGTAGCACATAAAATCAGGTAACTTGCTTTCATTGTTTAACTTGGAAAAACAAAGTCAAAATCAGGAAAACAACAAATGAAAAGCCACAAAGCAAGAAACAAACTGTTCTTTTCAGATTAACTTCTGATTACTTCCCACATAGATTCAGAAGTGATTCTCTTCCTAGCTCACAAGCAATTAGGTAAGGCTTAATTGCTAGCAGTTATCCAGCTGAAACCCCTTTAGCTGGCTTGCTTTCTACTGTGTGGGTCAAATCCTGCTTCAGGAGCTTTTCTGAGTAGATTAAAGAACAAATTTGTATTTTCTTTGTGATGGTTGCTGTACTTTATAACAGAAAGTTACCAAAGGAGTTTTGATAGAGAGCAATCCATATAAACACATTCTTCATCTGCAATCATTCCCCCATCTTCAACAAGCATAGGTTCAATATCATGGATTGGCACAGATGAATCTCTCAATGGAGCAGTTTCAGGAGAATATTTGTTTCCCTGCTGTCTTTCAAGGTTATAGCTAGGGCATAGATCAGTGTTCATACCTGAGCTTCCATTGCTGCTAGAGTTCCTCTCTATATAGCCTGGCCAGTATGTAGTCCAGTTCTTATGTCCAGCCTTCCAATCCAGATCCCTGAACACTGGATCTCTCTTCACATACCTTCTGGCACGGGTCTTAGGGTCCCTTCCACGTGCAGCCGTCTCCCTCACAGGTAGCGTCTGGTGATTCCTAGCTCTGCAGCACCATTCCTCTTGCTTTCCCCAGTCCAATGGTGTATGCTGGCCCTTGAAATGCCTCCCAGTATACGTACTGCTTTGGACTCTTCTAGACCTCTCAAAGGCTTTTCTCTTCCTTCTTCCAAAGGGTCTCTTTCCCTCTCTGTCCGTCTGGTTTGGCGTCTGCTTCTGATGATCCTTCAGATGAAACTGAGGATAATTCTCTGGATATCCAAGGTGATCATGAAGATGGTCATCTGTAGAATAAACTCTACTCTTATTCTGCTTAGATGAGTGCTTCTCCCTAACACAGCACAGCTGTGCTGAATCAGGCCCTGCCCTTTGAGATGAGTGCTTAGGGATTACCTCATAGCCCTCCTGATTGAACACACGTTTCCCCACTTCAGCTCCTCTAATGGCTGTTGGAAACCTGGTGCATTCTGGGACTGGTAGTCTTTTATGGGAAAATTCTGTTTTCTTATTTCTACCAGAACTGACAGGTTGCTTGTTCAGAGTCACTTCACCTTTTCTATAGCTCCTTCCTGAGCTATGATAAGCTTCCTTATCGCACAGTGCGATTTTCGGTGCTCGCGGTTCCAGAAGTTTGGTGCGAACCAGAGGGGTCGTTTCCCCAACAGAAGTCGAGGTTTCCGGGGGTTTCGAGGAGTGGGACGGGGTTTCGGCCCTTCCTCTTCCTTGGCCTTCGCTAACAAAAAGCAACGATGAGATAAGGGGGACCCGGGCACCCTTGCTGCCGATAGGAGGGAGGTTGCAGGGGTTTTATGCTGCCTGGGTCCAAGTAACATCAGATCAGTGGGTTTTGGAGGCTATCAGGGAGGGCTACACACTGGAGTTTTTGAGACTGGTGCACGAGGCCTTCGTGCAGTCCCCCGGCAAGTCCGTCGCCAAGTGCGAGGCGTTGCGGGAGACTGTCCAAAGGCTACTAGATCTCAGGGCGATAGTTCCCGTTCCGCCAGGCCAACGCGAGTCCAGTCGATACTCCATTTATTTTGTGGTGCCCAAAAGAGATGGAGGAGTCTGACCTATTCTGGATCTCGAGAGTAAACCGTTGCCTTCAGGTGTCGCACTTCCACATGGAGATGCTGCGGTCGGTCATAGTGGCAGTGAGAAGAGGGGAGTTTCTTACTTCTCTAGATCTGTCTGAGGCCTACCTCCACATCCCCATCAGACCGGAGCATTGCAGATTTCTCAGATTCGCAGTTCCCTTCGGGCATTTTCAGTTCCGAGCGCTACCGTTCGGCTTAGCGACGGCGCCATGCACTTTCACGAAGGTGATGGTGGTGGTGGCAGCAGCTCTCCGGAAGGAGGGCATTCTGGTACATCCTTACTTGGACGATTGGCTAATCCGAGCAAAGTCACGATCCGAGGGCGAGACAGCTACGGCGCGTGTGGTGTCGTTTCTCGAGGAGCTAGGTTGGGTAGTCAATCGGGCAAAGAGCCAGCTGGTTCCCTCGCAGAGTCTGGAGTATCTGGGGGCTCGTTTCGACACGGGGGTCGGCAGGGTTTTCCTTACGGGGGAACGAGCGTGGACCCTTCGGGGGTTAATAGTCCAGTTCCTTCGGTGCAAAGCCCCCTCGGCGTGGCATTACCTTCAGGTGTTGGGCACGATGGCGGCCTCCATAGAAACTGTCCCGTGGGCCAGGGCCCACATGCGGCCGTTGCAGAGGACGTTACTTCGGCGCTGGTCGCATCAGCGGGACCCGTTGTCTCGAAAGTTGCGCTGTCCGGCGGAGGTTCGGCAGTCCCTGCGGTGGTGGTTGCGTCCGGAGTCATTGGAGAGGGGGAAGATGTTGGACGTGCCGCATTGGGTGCCTCTAATGACGGACGCCAGTCTTCTGGGCTGGGGAGCGCATTGTCAGGGCAGCTATGCTCAGGGGAGCTGGGACGACCAGGAGAGGACGTGGTCGATCAACAGACTGGAATTGAGAGCAGTGTGTCTGGCTCTGCAGCGTTTTCAGCTGTTAGTCGCAGGCGGGGCGGTTCGAGTGTTCTCCAACGCCGCGGCGGTGGCATATGTCAACAAGCAAGGCGGAACCTGCAGCGCTGCGCTGGAGGTAGAGGCCGAAGCCCTGTGCGCTTGGGCGGAGGCGAACCTTCTGGATCTCTCGGCGGCACATATAGCGGGAGTGGACAATGTGCAGGCTGATTTCCTCAGTCGAGTTCGGGTGGACCCGGGGGGAATGGGTTCTCCAACCCGAGGTCTTCGAGATGGTGGTATGCCAGTGGGGCATGCCCATGGCGACCTTCGCTTCGGCGAAGGCCAGCCGTTTTTTCAGCGGGAGAAGAGAAATGATGTCGGAAGGTTTAGACGCTCTCGTTCAGGAGTGGCCGGTGGGGCATCTACTGTATGTTTTTCCCCCGTGGGTCCTGATCGGAAGAGTTCTGTAGCGAGTCGAAAGCTTCGGGGGTCAGGTGATTCTGATAGCCCCAGACTGGCCTCGCAGGCCCTGGTACGGGGATCTGATGCGCCTGGTGGTGGCCAGGCCCTGGCGGCTTCCCGCTCGCCCAGATCTGCTGTCGCAAGGGCCTCTCTTCATGCCTCATGTGGATCGGTTCTCTCTTACGGCATGGCTCTTGAAAGGGCACGGTTGAAGTCCAGGGGCTATTCGGAGGCAGTCGTAGCTACGCTCTTGAGGGCCAGGAAGCGGTCTACCTCGCTAGCTTATGTGCGTGTTTGGAGGGTTTTTGAAGCCTGGTGCACGGAAAACCGGTGTGAGGCGCTCAGGTCCTCCATTTCTCAGATTTTGGATTTTCTGCAGGCTGGCTTTGATAAAGGGCTTGCGGCAGCGTCACTCCGCGTGCAGGTGGCGGCGTTGTCCTGTTACAGAGGCAAGGTAAAGGGTCAAGCGCTGGGGGGTCAGTGTGACATTAAGCGTTTTCTCTGGGCGGTATCCTTAGTGCGACCTCCTGCTAGCCCGATCGTTCCTAAGTGGCATTTGCCGTTTGTTCTCGATGCATTGGAGCGTGTGCCCTTCGAGCCGTTGTCTCGGGCGTCGCTTAAGGATCTTACGCTCAAGGTGGTGGTTTTGGTGGCCATTTGTTCGGCGAGAAGGGTCTCGGACTTGCAGGCCCTCTCTTG
This sequence comes from Ichthyophis bannanicus, assembly GCA_033557465.1. Classification (NCBI taxonomy): domain Eukaryota; kingdom Metazoa; phylum Chordata; class Amphibia; order Gymnophiona; family Ichthyophiidae; genus Ichthyophis; species Ichthyophis bannanicus. The sequence continues at coordinate 81,431,383 of CM066048.1, forward strand.
TAGAGAGCCTTATCTTTCGTTTTTTGCGTCAAGTGGTATTACGGACGGTACCGAGATTTCTTCCTAAGGTGGTTTCACATGAATCGGGAGATTTCATTACCAGTCTTTTCTCAGGACTCTCAGGCGTCGGGGCCGAGAAAGTTACATCTGTTGGATGTCCGCAGGGCGCTGAAGAAATATTTGCAGCAGACGGCATGTTTTCGCAAGTCGGACAGACTTTGTGCTTTTCGTGGGGCCGAGAGGGTGAATCAGCATCCAAGGGGTCTATTGCTCGATGGATAAAGGAGGCCATTGCGTCGGCTTACCTGCTGAAAGGGAGAGCTGTGCCCGACGGTCTTCGGGCACATTCCACTAGGGCGCAGGCTGCTTCTTGGGCGGAGGTCCGTTTGGTTCCTCCAGTGGAGATTTGCAAGGCTGCTACTTGGTCTTCCTTGCATTCCTTTGTTAAACATTATCACCTGGAGGTGTAGAGGGCGGAAGAGACCGGTTTTGGGTCTGCAGTTCTGCAGGCTGGTCTTCCGGGTCCCTCCCATGCTTGAAGCACTTTTCACTGCTCTGGTACTGACCCAGAGGTCCGGGACTAGACTGGCTATCACGATCAGGAAGGTGAAATTAGACTTACCTGCTAATTGTTGTTCCTGGAGTGTAGACAGTCTAGTCCCGTGTCCCTCCCAGTGTATTTTTCGCGAGCTAGTTGCCTTTGCGCTGGAGCACATTTACAGGTAAGAGCATGTCGTTGCTTGCCGCAGTCGCGCATGGCTGCAGAGCGCAATTGAGTATCCGTTTGCTCCAAGTATAAAAAAAAAATAAGTTAAGTCAGGGAAAGCGGGGATAATCGGGGTTTTTTCTGCTTCTTTAGGTCTGCGTATGGATTGTTCCCTCGAGGGTGAGAGAGGGAGTGTCCTGCTTAAGTTAAAGTCACGTTAGCCTTGGTGCATGCAGTTCAGTGTTTATTCATGATGTTAAAGGCTTAATTGTATCTCTGGTGAGTCTGCTTTGTCAATAGGTTACTGAACTTGGGAGGCGGATTCAGGGGAGATATATCGGTGACATCATAAAAAGGAGTTTTCTCAGTCTCCAAGCTGCTGAATGAGATAGGGAACCCAGAGGTCCGGGACTAGACTGTCTACACTCCAGGAACAACAATTAGCAGGTAAGTCTAATTTCACCATCCTTCCATGTCAAGAGCATATGCCTACGTTTGGCAGGTCTTTGAACTGAATCTTGGTGTGCCCATAGAGCTCTAGCTCTGGGCAGGTCTCAGGTTCCCAATATACTTTTGTGGGTGTTTTTTTTTTTTGCAGAGTAGATTTGACAAGAATTTAGCCCTCAACTCCTTGAAGGTCCAGGTAGCTGCCTTAACTGGTTTCTGTGGGCTGATTTAAGGGCACTCCCTTGCCTCTCATGTGGATGTGGTGCAATTCCTCTGTGGCATCTGCTCCTTGCATCCTCCAGTATGCCTTGTCGTTCTGACTTGGGTCCTTTCCTTGGTACTGTATGCACTGTGGTGTACACCCTTTGAACCCCTATGGGCGGCCACAGTAAAAGATGTCACCCTTAAAACTGTCTTCCTCGCAGTGCTTACTGCACCCCATAGGATCTGAGAGCTTTGAACTCTATCCTGCAGAGACCTTTTTATCCTTCTTATCAGAGGAGTCTCATTCCAGCAGGTCTCATTTTTCTTGCCAAAAGTGGTGAGTTTCATGTTAACCAGACAGCCTCGCTCCCTGCCTTCACAGCAGAACAATGTTTTAGTTGGAATGTGCACCTTTTGATGCCTCTGTCAGCAGGACCTTACGTCGATACCTCAAGGTCCCCATTCGTTCCGATGTTCCATTCCATGTCATACTGCTAGACCAGTCCAGACAAATGGGTTGTGTTCCCCTGCCAGCAGATTCTGGAGGCGGAGAATTCTACCAGAGCTCTGATAGGCTGGACTCTGGTAATATGGATCTACCCCTAAGGCTCTCCCTCAGTATTTGTCTCCAACAGATCTGGTTGCCTTTTTGTTTTTCTTCCAAAATCTTTTAAAAACCAATTTGGGGGAATAAATCTAAATTTCCTGTTGTCCCAGTGTGATTCACTCTGGACCAGGGTGTCTGCAGCTGAGCTCCTGTGTCTAACAGTTGAGTTCGCTGCCTGAAAGAATCCCCAACAGCTGGCCACGAGGGCTTGCTAGCTGGATAAAGGGCTTCCTAAAATCAGTATTTGGCTCTGATTTTAGTGGTCTGGCATCTGTCACGATTCTGCCGCTGCCCTTGGCTCCTCTGCACTAACAGCCATTGTAAGTACAGCTTCTTTTTCCCTCACCAGCTCCTGCAGCTACGTGATGGCACAATGGATATTTTTGCCTTTTGATCTTTCCTGTCGGCAGCGGAGGTCGTCTTGATTTCCTATCTTCACTCTATTTGGGGTCATTTTCACTGGATTTGTACTTATTTCAATTTTTTTTAAATAACTTTAGCTTGTTGGCGGCCAGTTTGAATCGCCACGGAGCTCTGTTTTTGGTGGGAAGCACAGGATTTCTTGTTGGCTTCTTAACCTCTTTTGCGGTGGAAGCTCCCTGCTGCTTGTTTCAAACGGATTCTGGTTTGGGGGGAATTGTTTGTACAGCACGCTGTAGTTAATAAAGCAGAGAGCCTCATTTATAGCCTCACAATGCCTTCCTCACTGCAGAGGTGCATTGTTTGTCACAAGAAGCAGAAGGAACTTCAGAATCGGTTACGCACATCCTGTTTTGCTCACCTGGGGGAGTCTTCATCAGCCAGGCCACATCCAGGGGCCTTGGTCTCTGATTTTGCCTGTGTAGATGGCCCGCTGCCCTCGTCAGCTTCAGCAGACTCTACTGGTGTCTCTCCAAGTTCCCCTAGTTCCTTCTCAGGCTGCTCTGCCTTCTGAGGAGCACCTCTTAGCGCTATTTCGCCAAGCGTGAATGCTGTGGCATGCTGACTCGTCTGCGGTGGTGCAGCTGTCCGGGGCCCAGGAACCTATACCTACTTCTGCTGCCCACAAGCAGTCCAAGAGTTCTATTGGCCTTAAGGGAGCCCATCCTCCTAAGGAGTTACAGTTCCTGCTAGACGAGGATCTGAACCTGAAGGATGACAGGTCTTCGGCTGAGGGCTCTGCGGAACTCTCAGATCATGAGGATGGGGAGTATTCTCCACCAGATTCGTCTAGTCCAGTGCGGGAGGACTCGCAGGATGTTCGACTGTTCCGTAAGGAGGAGTTATCCACCCTAATTGGGCAAGTGTCAGAGGCGCTTCGCCTTTCGAGTCTTCCTGAGCCGCAGACTCCTCAGGCTCAGTCGCAGGCGGATCCCATCTTACAGGGCATTCGTAAGCCCTTGAAATCGTTTCCATTTCCACCAGAATTGCAGCTAATGGTATCCCGGGAGTGGAATTCACCGGATATTCTGCTGCGCAACACTCATCGCCTGGGTCAATTGTATGTCTGGTCCCCAGAAGTCCTGGAGCACTGGCTTACGTATCCGAAGGTAGATGCCTTAGTCACTGGCGTTACTAAGCACAACACCATTCTGGTCGAAGGCAGGGCTGCGCTTAAGGATCCGCAGGACCGGAAAGTGGAGAACCTCCTGAAGACGGCCTTTTCCTCATCCTCCCTAGCTCTTCAGGTGACGGTATGTGGTGGACTGACGGCCCAAGCCTTGCTATGCTCGATTCGTCTCTCAGTCGCCTGGAGTCAGCTATGGCTTTTTTGGCCGATACCTTCTATGATTTGCTGCGGCTTTCGGCTTGCTCGATTTGCAGCCGTCACGGTGGCCAGGCGATGGCTGTGGCTCCGCCAATGGGCGGTGGATGTTGTTTCCAAGGCTTGGCTCTCCAAATTGCCTTTTAAGGGTAGGCTTCTTTTCGGGGATGAACTGGACAAGCTGGTAAAGGATCTTGGGGAGGTTAAGCCACTGCGCTTGCCAGAGGATAGGCCAAAGTCCTCTTCTCGCCGGTCTTCTAGGGGGCAGACGTTCAGGTGGTATTCCAGGAATAGAGACTCCCGGAGGTTTTGTTCCTTCAAGCCCTCTCTGCCGGCAGCGCCATCCAATCGTTATGGACAGTGGGTGCAGTCCTTTCAGGGAGCCCGAAAGGGTTCAGACTCCTACTCTTCCTCGAAGTTCTCCGGATCCGCGCGGCCCTCCCGCTGACAGGACGGGAGGCCCACTCAAGATTTTGCCACCGGTAGGAGGTCAGTTGGCCTTATTTTCTCGACAATGGGCGCAAATCACCTCCGATCAATGGGTACTCGACAACGTTTCTTGGAGTTATTCTCTCGAGTGCTGCCAGGCTATTCCCAAAGTTTTCCTGGTTTCCCCAGCAGGATCTCCCAAGAAAAGACGGATCATTCATACCACCCTACAGCGTCATCTTCTGTTAAATGCCATTTGCCCAGTACCCCCCCCCCCCCCCATGAAAGAGGGTTGGGTCAGTACTCCATCTATTTCGTGGTGCCCAAGAAAGATGTTTTGTTTCGCCCCATCCTGGACCTCAAGGGAGTAAACCGCAGCCTTCATGTACCACTTCTGGATGGAAATCCTTCGATCCAGGCGGTGTGCAAAGGCGAGTTTTTAGCATCACTCGATCTCGCGGAAGCATATTTTCATATCCCCATTTGGGTCGAACACCAGCAGTTCGTGAGATTTGCAGTTCTAGGGCAGCATTTTCAGTTCTGGGCCATGCCCTTCAGGTTGGCTACAGCTCCCTGAACCTTCTCCAAGATAATGGTGGTAGTGGCAGCTGCGTTACGCAAGCAAGGAATCCAAGTTCATCCTTACCGAGCCAACTCTGCCAGAAGTTCGCGAGTCTGTCGCCCGCGTTGTGGTTTTCTTGGAAAACCTGGGATGGGTGATCAATCACACCAAAAGTTGCCTCCAACCGTCAAGAGATCAATTTTCTAGGAGCTCACTTCGACACTCGCCACAGGCGAGTATTCCTCACGCAGGTTCGCTTCCAGAAGCTCTCACTCCAGCTCCGCCTCTTTCTGAGTCAGGAGGTGCCTCGGGCTTGGGACTACCTTCAACCTTTGGGGTCCATGGCAGCTACCATCGACCTAGTTCTTTGGGCGAGAGCACACATGCGCGGCTTGCAGGGGGCGCTTCTCTCTCGATGGTCGCCGGTGTTGGAGGACTACCAAGTTCGGCTGCCTCTACTTCCGGAGGTCAAGCTAAGCCTCCGCTGGTGGCTCCGGTCCCGCAATCTCCTACGGGGATTGCACTTGGAGACACCACGCTGGGTGCTGGTGACAACAGACACCAGTCTCTCCAGTTGGGGGGCGCACACAGCGCAGGGAACTTGGTCTCCTCAGGAGGCTCGGTGGTCCATCAATCGCCTCGAGACGCGAGCGGTGCGATTAGCCTTGCGGACGTTCCAGCCTCTTCTGCGGCATCAGTCAGGTCGAGTGCTATCTGACAACACTGGCGTATCTCAATCGCCAAGGGGGCATGAAATGTCCAGGAGTATCGAAGGAAATGAGTCTTCCCCTTCCATGGGCGGAGAGACATCTCTGGGTGATTTCGGTGCAACATATTGTGGGGCAGAGCAATGTCACAGCCGGCATACTCTGGATCCCAGCGAATGGGCTCTGGCGTCAGACCCTTTTCAGTCCATTGTACACAAATGGGGCCGGCCAGCGATGGACCTTATGGCTACGGCGCAGAATGCAAAGCTCTGCTCTTCAGCCGTTGGAGAGACAACAGGTCACTTGGGATAGGTGCCCTATCTCAGCCTTGGCCGCATCTTCTGTATGTCTTCCCTCCCTGGTCAGCAAGATTCTCCAGCCTGTCAGGGAACATTGCAGCCTGGTGATTCTAGTGGCATCGGACTGGCCTTGCAGACGGTGGTATGCAGATCTCGTACGGCTGTCTCAAGCGCCACCTCTGCGCTTGGGGGCCTTCCCGGGGTTCCTGCGCCAAGGGCCAAGTCTTATGGAAGACCTGGCTCCTTACTCGCTTACGACCTGGCTCTTGAGCGCCGCAGATTAGCTCACAAGGGTTATTTGTCTAGCATGGTAGTGACCGTGCTCAAAGCGCGTCAGTCTTCCACGTCCTTGGCATACGCTCGGGTGTGGTGGCTTTTTTTGAGTCTTGGTGTTTGATGTGCAAGGTTTCGCTGTGGTGTTGCGGCATCCTGGACATTGTCCTTTCTGCAGGCCGGCCTCGATTAAGGGCCTGGCGCTCAGGACCTTACAGGTGCAGGTCGCTGCCCTAACCTGTTTCCGAGGACCGATTATCAGGGCATTCTATTGCATCGCACATGGATGTTTCGCGTTTTCTCAAAGCAGTTAAGACCTTACAGCCCCCGATACGTCCAGTGGTTCCTTCTTGGGATCTCGCTCTTGTTCTCCGTACTCTGGCTCTGCCTTTTTGAGCCTTTGAAGGCATGTCTCCTTCAAGACTTGACGCTGAAAATGGTGTTCTTAGTAGCTATAACCTTGGCGTGACGAATTTCCGAGCATCAAGTTCTCTCTTGTCGGGATCCCGATCTTACCTTTTTTCTACGGAGGGAGTTTCTCTTCGGACGGTCCCTTTCTTACATAAGGTGCTCATTCCGTTTCATGTCAACCACCCTCTTTTTGCCTTCCTTTGCAAAAGCGCAGTGCTCTGGCCGCCATAGGGGAGGAGTTGGGAGGGCAGATGCGCAGTGGAGTGCTCCCAGGGGCTTTCTGGTTGGATGCTGGGGAGTGTTCTTGCGTGTGCTCTGTCGGTACTGACGTCTCCCCATATGTGAAGACTGATTCCTTCTGTTCCCGGAGATCACCTGTTACAGGTGAGTAACAATGCTTAGCTTGCACTAAGCCATTTAATGCATGTTAGTAACTAGCTCCCATTGCATAAAATGAGGCCTGTGATAAAACAGTATGTGTTAACATGGTAGTGTACATTAGGAACTCTAGCTATAAATAAGCTTTTTAACCTGGAAAAGACGGCTGAGGGGAGATATGATAGAAGTCTATAAATTAATGAACGGAGTGGAACGGGTAAACGTAGATCGATTGTTTTGTTATCAGAATATAGAAAGACTAGGGGACATGCAATGAAGCTACAGGGTAAACTATTTAAGACTAATAAAAGAAAATATTTTTTCACTCAACGTGTAATCAAACTCTGGAATTTGTTACCGGAGGCTGTAGTAAAGGCTGTTAGTCTAGCTGGGTTAAAAAAAGGTTTGGACAAGTTCCTGGAGGAAAGGTCCATAAACCATTATTAAGAAGGGACCCAGGATATCAATGCTTGACCCAGTACAAGCATTGTGGAACCTGTGTCTTTTGGGGAAACTGCTTGGTATGTATGACCTAGATTGGCCACTGTTGGAAACAGGATACTGGGCTTGATGGACCTTGGTGTGACCCAGTATGGCATATCTTATGTTCTTAGGGCATGCAGTGGACCTGAGGCGGGTCCTTTGTCGGTATCTTAAAGTAACTAACACTTTTCGTACGACTGATCATCTTTTTGTCCTGTTTGTGGGTTCTCTGCGAGGATCTGCAGCCTCCAAATCCACTATTGCTAGGTGGTTACGAAGGGCCATTGAAGCAGCGTATATTCTGCAAGGAAAGGCAGTGCCTGTGGAGCTCCAGGCGCACTCCACCTGGGCTCAAGTGGCATCTTGGGCTGAATGTTCTCAGGTAGCTCCTCTCGACATATGCCAGGCAGCGACTTGGTCGTCCTTGTCCACCTTTGTCTGTCACTATAGGTTGGATGTCCATGCTCGGCAGGAGGGTTGTTTTGAAGCTGCTAGTGGTGTTGGACACCCCCCTCCCCGAAAATTGGTAGCTTGGGTACTACCCATTTGTCTGGACTGGTCTAGCAGTATGACATGGAAGGTGAAATTTCACTTACCGTTAATTTCCTTTCCTTTCCTGGAATACTGCTAGACCAGTCCAGGACCCATCCTGCTGTCAGTTGCAGTCCTGCTAGTGCAGTGGAGCCGCTGTTCTTTTTCATCCCTTTTTCAGTATGCCTGGCCAAAGAAGCCTACGGCTGTTTTTGTTTTCTTTGCAGCCTTTTGGTTCTGGGGATGATTTCAGTACCTTTGTACATAGTTGAATCGGAATCCACCTTCGGTGGTGTTATGGTTACGTTGTAGTTCTGGTTTGGGTTCGCTTTACAGACTATACTGAGGGAGACCCCTAGGGGTAGATCATATCACCAGAGTCCAGCCTATCAGAGCTCTGGTTGAATTCTCTGTCACCAGGATCTGCTGGCAGGGGAACACAACCCATTTGTCTGGACTGGTCAAGCAGTATTCCAGGAAAGGAAATTAATGGTAAGTGACACTTCACTGTCACCTTTATGTTGCTCTCGGGCCTTCACAAAGGCTCTTTTTAGCCTCCAAAACCACAATTTGCCCATGTGGATTTAAATGGGCTATAGGCTGCAGGGGAAGCCTGTTCTGTTGTGGCTTTGGGCTTATTCCACGCCAAGTGCAAGAGGCCTCATGGACAGAGCAGACCAGAGTAACCCCTCTAGATATCTGCCATGCTGCAAAATGGTCCTCTTCAACTCTGCCCAGCTCTACTGCTTGGATCGCCAAGCTAGGGAAGCAGCTTCTTTTTGGAGCCTTTGCTGTCCACAGCTGCCTCTTCCTGTCCAAGGGTGGAGTAGCTTATGTACTTCCCCCTAGTCTGGTCTAGCAGGATATGGAAGGGGAAAACTGTTAACTTCCTTTCCTTGGAAGCCTGCTAAACCAGTCCAGGATCTACCCTTGTCTGCATGAGAACAACATATTCAAAATTATCCCAAACCAAAGACAAAAGTATATTTCAAAATGCAAAGAAAGTCCTGGTAATGACAGCAAACAAATATATTTAAATCTTTTTGTTGGAACATAAAACACAAAAGGAGGTGGGGAAAGGAATTGCCACTAACGCGCTGTACTTGTTCCTTTTACTTATTAAAGTACTGAAAATGAGAAAATACTTAGCTTTAAATTTTATCCAAAAGTATTAGTGTCCAAAGTATCCGTGTCATGTTTTGGGTTGAAACATTCAAACCCTGCTTCAGGTATGGTATTCAGCTTAAAGTATGATCCTCAACAGTCCATTGAGATTCACAGCTGAACCGGTGCACAAACATGTGTTCTCCTCAACACAAGCTTGTTGGAAATAATGCTGCCATTTTAACACTTAAATGGCATCTGATGTCATAATTAAAGGGCAGAAAAACCAATCAGGAACCAGAACACTTCAAACACCAATGGAATGGGGCTATCCCTACTGAAAAAAGGGGAATCCCCATTTGCATTGGTTTCATGAGTGAATGACTCAATGATCATAAGCTTATCAGAACAAGGTATGCCATTCCACTGATGCATTCAAGCCACCAGGGATAACTGTTCTCAAACGGAATATCCAGTGCTGTTCATGATATTGAAGTCTTGAAACATGATCCCCTCCTCATGGATCAGCAGGCACAAAGTCCAAAATTCTCCATTGTAGATGTTCAAAATTTGTGATCTTTATGAATGCAATGTTCCACCATAGGTGCGGCTAATGTTCTGTTTCATAAACGTCAGCCAGACTTGTTCTCATGCATCACATCTTCATTGCATGTTCTCCTTAGTTGTTGTTCTCTCACTTGTAATTGCTGTACATAGTTGGCTGCTAATGGTTGTGATTACCAGTTAGGTCAGACTGAAGTAGATCTATAGAGGTTTTTCTATGGGCTGGGCTTTGAAATCCATAAGCTTGGAAGTGATATACTGAAGCTGACCCGTGGGGGTCTTGGGTTATCTGAGTGTGATGTCACTTGAGCTTCTAGAATGTTCTGTCTCCATCTGCTGGCAGGGGCTAATTGCCACAAGTCTGGAATGGTCTAGCAGGCTTCCAGGAAAGGAAATTAGTGGTATGTGAATTCCCCCATTCTTGCCCCCCTTCTCATCTCAGCTTCACTATTTATTAACCTGGGCACACTTGATATTCTTAAACATGCAAACTTTTGCTATCTGAAATTAGGTTCCTTTGCGTCCCTCTAGTCCAGTCCCGGAACCATAGAGTTTAGTACGTCCTCCAGCAACTTTGGAGACTGAAAGATGTCATCGTTCTGATGTCACCGGTATAAGTAGGCAAGCACCGCCCCCTTCCACCAGTACTTTCAGTCTCCAAGCAGCTGGAGAGACGTCTGAGCCTGGGACTGGGCTCAGGAGGTGAAAATAAGCAGAGCTAAATTCCCTTTAGATTTCCTTTTTACATTTTTTTCTGTGTTAAAGTTGGAGTTTCAGGTTAATTTTTAGGTTTACCTAATTGGTTTTTGGTTTTCTTTTTAATTTGTAGGACTGCTGCTGCTGACAGAGCTCCTGTTTGTGCTGCTGAGTCTCCCTCACTCTCCCCCCCCCCCCACTCCCCCACCCCCACAGGGTTTCTTCTCCATCGAGGAAACAAGCAGCGGCCAAGTTACAGCAGCAGTTGACTCCCTGCTCCCGAACCCGCAGCAAAGAGTGAGGAGCAGGTGGAAGGCAGAGTCAGCAGCGGCGGCGCACCACGTGGCAAGCAGGAGTCTTGCAGGGGTAATTGGTGCAGGCCCGCCAAAGCCGCGGTACGGCTGAGCTCCGGCGTTCAGGTGGCTCCCTTCTCATTCCTCAGCGGGAGGTAAGTTGGGAGGCGGCGAGCTGCGGTTTTTGCGGTAGGGCAGCAAGGAGAGTTTTTAAAAGGAGCGGTTTTCAAAGGCAGCCTTAGGGTGCGCGCTTAGCTGGCGCTCAGAGGGGCAGACTGCGTGAATCTGAGCGGGAAGCCTTGCGGCGGCTATTTTGGGCTGCCGCAGTTTTAAACTTTTGGCACTTCTCTGAGAGCGTGTTTTAGGCCTCGGTTAGGCCTCGTTTGAGTAAATTGTGTTAGTACCAGCTAGTTTCCAGAGGGTGCAGGTTTCTATGTGGTTAAAAAAAAAAAAAAAAAAAAAAGGTAAATAGAACCTTTGGCCAAGAGGCTCATTGTTAGGCTTCGCTGTCTGGGCATTTTTGCGGCTGTGGTCCTGTGGGTGCACAGCAGTTTAAAAAAAACCAAAAAACCACAAGAAGAGGTTCCCGGACCTTTGATAAGATGCCTGTGTAACGGGTCTGAAGGAGCAGACCCGTTACAGCCTGCTAAGCTGCGTTGTTTGGTCTGTGGTACCAGACGCGGCGAGGTGTTGGACTCGGGGGTGTGTAGAGCCTGCACTTTGGAAGCAGAGGTTATGGATAAGGCGTTAGGGGGTTCCCCTGGGGAGCAGGTTGTAGTTCCCGGGGAGTCGGGTGAATCCCTGCCTCCCTCCAGCGCAGCCAGGGGCCGGGCCCTCTTTGGCGGACGTCACTTTGCTACCAATGAGTTTGAGCCAGGCAGGGGGGCTCCTGGGATACCCCCTGATTTTTTTTTCTCTCATATGAATCAGGCCTTTGCCCTGCTGCAGCCTATGTTGGGGGCTCGGTCCTAGGGGACAGAAGCGGGCCGGGTTGGGGGGGCCTGCCTGAAGAAGAGGCTGTTCCGGCCAAGCACAAAAAGGCGGCGGTGGAAGATTGTTCGCCCTCTCGGCTCGAGGAGGAGCTGGAAGGGGCGGACAAGGACAGAGACGAGGTCTCGGAGGGAGAATTGCCTGATTTGGAGCAACAGAGTAGAGTAGTCGGTGTTTCGAAGAGAGGAGTTGCCGGCCTTGATTGCCGAGACTCTCAAGATGTTAAACATGCCCTCGGGGGGGGCAGTAGCGGAGGAAACTTTGGAGGATCCGCTTTTGCAAGCGGTTCGGACGTCCCAGAGAGTGTTTCCTGTTCATAGGGTTTTTAGAAGCATGATTCAGGAGGAGTGGGACTGTCCGGAGTCGGCTCTACGTGGTTCGAGCACCTTGGCTCGACTTTACCCGCTTTCTGACCAAGATAGGGAGCTTTTCCGCTCTCCAAAGGTAGATGCCGCGGTGTCCGCAGTGACCAAGAAGACTACGATTCCGGTAGAAGGAGCTGCGGCATTGAAGGATATGCAAGATAGGAAGTTGGATACTTTGCTGAAGCAAGTGTTTGATATTGGTGCCCTTTCATTGCAGGCCGCGATAGCGGGGGCGTGGGTGGCGAGAGGATGCTTGCGCTGGTCCCAGAGGTTGCAGGGGGATCCGGTGGAGGGGCATTTAGATGAGGTAACGCGGCTGGAGTCGGGCACCGCGTATTTGGCGGACATTCATTATGACCTTATCCGGGGCCTGGCTAAGAGTATGGCGTCAGTGGTGGCTGCACGCCGGTATCTTTGGTTGCGAAACTGGTTGGCGGACGTTTCGTCTAAGGCTCGTCTCAGCAAACTCCCGTTTAGGGATAAGCTTTTGTTTGGCGAGGAGTTGGAGAAGTTGGTTAAGGATCTCGGCGAGTCCAAGGGAGGTCGCTTGCCGGAAGATAAGCCGAAGCAGGGCTGGGGGTCTTCGAGCTCCCGAGGGTCTTCGAGCTCCCGAGGGTCTTCGAGCTCCCGAGGGTCTTCAAGAGTTTTGTAGGTTTCGGCCCTCTCGTTTTGGCCAGCCCCAGCGAGCGAGGTTTTCCGTTAGGGAGCAAGGATTTCGAGGAGCGGGCAGGGGTTTTGCGCCTTTCCAATCCTCAAACATTAAGAAGTCCCAATGAGATGAGGCGGGCTCAAGCGGAGGTGGTGCCCATGGGAGGACGGTTGCGGGAGTTTTACCCTGCCTGGGTCCAAATTACCTCAGATCAGTGGGTCTTGGAAGTTATTCGAGAAAGGTATTCTCTAGAGCTACATCGACCCGTGTTAGATTCCTTTGTCCAATCTCCTTGCAGAGCTCCGCAGAAGGTGCAAGTGGTCGCAGAAACGCTGCAGCTCAGAGCAGTGGTTCCCGTTCCTTCGGACCAGTGCGGCTGCGGTCGCTACTCCATATATTTTGTGGTTCCAAAGAAGGGCACATTTCGGCCTATTCTGGATTTAAAGAGGGTGAATCGCTGTCTTCAGGTTACCCACTTTCGGATGGAAACGCTACGCTCGGTCATTGCGGCGGTCAGGGCGGGCGAATTCCTAATGTCGTTGGATCTCACGGAGGCTTATCTTCATATCCCGGTTCGGCAGGAGCATCAGAGGTTTCTAAGGTTTGCGGTACCTATGGGGCATTTTCAGTTTCAGGCGATGCCCTTTGGGTTGGCGACAGCGCCTCTGACGTTCACCAAGATCATGGTGGTCGTGGCGGCGGCGCTCCGCAAGGAAGGAGTGCTGGTGCATCCTTATTTGGACGATTGGTTGATTCGGGCAAAGTCGAGAGAGGAGAGTATAGCAGCCACCGCTCGGGTAGTACAATTGTTGGAAAGCCTAGGCTGGGTGGTCAATTTTGTGAAGAGCAGATTGGTTCCCTCGCAGTCTCTAGAATATTTGGGAGCACATTTCGACACAAGGAAAGCAGCGGTGTTTCTCCCGATCCACAGAGCGCAGGGGTTGTGAGGGCTCGTGGTCCGGTTTCTGGCAAGGTGGGCGCCGATGGCGTGGCAGTATCTGCAGGTGCTAGGAACAATGGCGGCTACGATCGAAGTGGTGCCGTGGGCCAGGGCTCATATGCGGCTGCTGCAGAGTGCACTGCTCCGGTGGTGGTCTCCTCATCAGAACGATGCGTTGTCTCAGCGGCTAATTTGTCCCCTAGAGGTGCGTTGGGAGCTTCTCTGGTGGCTACGGATAGAAAACCTGGAGGCGGGCGTGCCTCTGGAGCCTCCGTCTTGGAGGTTGTTAACGATGGATGCCAGCCTCGTAGGGTGGGGTGCGCATTTCGAGGGCAGGTTTGCTCAGGGGCACTGGTCGCTGGAGGAACAGGAATGGTCCATCAACTGTCTAGAGATGAGGGTGGTGTTTTTGGCTCTTCAGGAGTTTCAGGTGGCGGACGGCGGTGCGGGTGCTGTCTGACAATGTGACGACGGTGGCTTACATCAATTGTCAAGGGGGCACCGGCAGTGTGACGCTGGAAGCGGAGGCGAGCCAGCTTTTGCAGTGGGCCGAGCAAAACTTGGTGGCTCTTTCAGCTCAGCATGTGGCCGGAGTAGACAATGTTGTAGCGGATTTTCTCAGTTGCCGCAGGGTGGACCCGGGGGAGTGGGAACTTCACCCAGATGTTTTTCGGTTGTTGGTGCGGCGATATGGGCTTCCTCTAATGGCAAGATTTGAGTCGGCAAAGGTGTCCTGCTTCTTCAGCCGGAGGCGCGAACGAATGTCCGAGGGTCTCGACGCATTGGCTCAGCAGTGGCCGGAAGAGGGGCTGCTCTGTGTTTCCGCTGTGGGCTCTCATAGGCCGAGTGGTGCAGCGCATAGAAAGGCACCGCAACCAGGTGGTTCTAATAGCGCCCGATTGGCCCAGAAGACCTTGGTATGCGGACTTGGTGTGGCTGCTGGTGGACAGGCCATGGAGGCTTCCTCTTCGGGAGGACCTCTTGCTACAGGGCCCGTTACGCATGCCCCAGGTGGCTCGGTTCTCACTTACGGCATGGCTTTTGAACGGGCTAGGTTGACTGCGAAGGGTTACTCAGCAGCGGTCATTTCTACTTTGCTGAAGGCACGTAGGCGCTCCACTTCATTGGCGTACATCCGAGTGTGGCGGATTTTTGAAGCCTGGTGTTCTGAGCCGAAGCTGCGGCCCTTGGGGGCCTCGGTGCCGCAGATCCTTTCCTTTTTGCAGGATGGTGTAGAAAAGGGTCTAGCAGCTAGCTCCTTGCGGCTGCAGTTGGCAGCCATATCCTGTTACCATGGTAAAATAAGGGGTCAGCTGTTGGGGGCTCATGGCGATATTCAACGGTTTTTGTGGGTGGTTTTACTTATGCGGCCTCCGAAGCGGAGTCCCGTGCCTGCATGGGATCTGAATTTTAATCTTGGAGGCGCTGGTGAGAGCGCTGTTTGAGCCCTTGGGCACTTCTTCGCTGAAGGATCTGACCTTGAAGACGGTGTTTCTGGTGGCTATTTGCTCAGCTAGAAGAATTTTGGAGTTACAAGCTTTGTCCTGTAAGGAGCTGTATTTGTCCTTCAATCACAAAGTAGTGTTGCGTACGGTGCCAGTGTTTTTGCTGAAGGTAGTTTCGGTTTTTCATGTCAACCAGGTGGTGTCGCTTCCGGTATTTTCGCAGGGACAGAAGGATGCCTCCGGGGGCAGGTTGCATCTTCTGGATGTGCGTCGTGTGCTTAAGAGCTATCTCCGCAGGACCGTGCCTTTCTGGAAGTCGGACAGATTGTATCCTTTGGGGGTCCGTGTAAAGGCGAGGCGGCGGCAGTGTCTTCTATTTCTCGTTGGCTGAAAGAGGTGATCGCGTCGGCGTACCTCCTCGAGGGAAGGACGGTGCCGGAAGGTCTCCGGACTCACTCCACTAGGGCGCACGCAGCGTCTTGGGTGGAGGTCAGTTTGGTCCCGGTCGGTGACATTTGTAGGGCGGCAACCTGGTCGTCTTTACATTCCTTTGCTAAGCACTATCGGCTAGATGTGCAGGAAGAGGGAGATGGACGTTTTGGCTCGGCGGTTCTTCAGGCTGGGCTTGCGGGTCCCTCCCGTTGAGATTCACTGCTCTGTTACATCCTCTATGGTTCCGGGACTGGACTAGAGGGACGCCAAGGAAGGTGAAATTAGACTTACCTGCTAATTGTTGTTCCTTAAGGAACTCTAGTCCAGTCCTGGATCCCTCCCTGTCTGTTAAGGGCGTCGTTCAGCCTGAAGTGCAGGGGGGTTGGACGTTGGAGAGGTTCTGAGGGGGGTGCACAGTGCGAGCGCGGGAGGACCTTTTTTGTGGCAGCAGTGCTTTGTTAGCTTTGAAGAAATAAGAATCAGTATGACACGTGTGGGCCTAGTGGCTTCGTGTTTTTTTTCTGGGGTTAAGGATGGTTCCGACTGCCTATTTCATTAATTTATTATAGTTAACTACTTATTTGTTGCTCTGCTGAGTCTGCTTTGTCAATAGGTACTGGTGGAAGGGGGTGGTGCTTGCCTGCTTATACCGGTGACATCAGAACGATGACATCTTTCAGTCTCTAAAGCTGCTGGAGGATGTACTAAACTCTATGGTTCTGGGACTGGACTAGAGTTCCTTAAGGGACAACAATTAGCAGGTAAGTCTAATTTCACCTTAATTATTACTGATTAGATTTATCTAGAGCAGAGAGGTCTGCTATAGATTTAAAAATCTAGGAGCTACACTCAGTTCTTAGAGCAAGTATAGAATCCTTCTGCATTACCCTACCCCTCTGCCCTATCACTTGGTTTCCAGCATGCCCCTATCGGGTCCTTGTTGGGCATACAGTAAGTAGGATTGAGCTTGGCTCTTCTTCCTGTGACTGTAACAAACTAAATTGTCAACTTTCACATTGAACAGGTTCAAGATTTTTAGTCCCAATCTTTTTTTAAACAAAATTATTTTGGATTATCTGTTTGTGATGACAAATGACTAGTTGAGCCAGCTTGGGGGCCATTTGAAACCTAGACCATAGTTTCTCTTTTTAAATGGAGAGAAGCCCCAGTCATAACTTGGTGGTGATGCCTACTGGTTGGATTCAGGGCCTCTGCAATGCATTTCAAGAATCATGCATAGACAACCTGTATGCTTTAGAACAACAACAACAAGCACTCTAAGGACAGGAAGGCTAACAAGCCCTTACAGAGGGGGAAGGGGGGGGGCTGGCATTAGCTGGTGGACAGTCATTTTTGGAAGAAATTATTACAAATAATTGTCAAACTAAAGAGTAACAAATCAGCTGGACTGGATGGTATATATACACAAGGGTGTTGAAAGAACTGAAATATGAGTTTGCAGATTTACTATTAGTAATCTGTGAACTAACATTAAAATCATCTGTAATACCTGAAGATTGGAGGATGGCCAATGTAATGCCAATTTTTAAAAAGGGTTCCAGGGTGATATGGGAAACTACAGACCTTGAGCCTGATGTCAGTACTGGTAAAAATGGTAGAAAAACCATCATAAAAAATTACTGAACATGTAGATAGCCATGGCTTTAATGGGAGATGGCCAACATGGCTTTAGCCAAGGAAGGTCTTATCTTAGTAATCCAGTTATGTGGTGGTTTTTTTGTTTGTTTTTTTTTGAAGGTGTGAATAAACAGGTAGACAAAGGTGAGTCAGTTGATTATAGTGTATCCAGACTTTCAGAAAACCTTTGACAAGGTCCCTCCATGAGAGACTTTTGGCAAAATTTAAAAAGTCATGGGTTAGGAGGCAGTGTACTATTGCGGATCAGCAAGTGGTTTAAACATAGAAAGCAGAGGGTATGGCTAAATGGCCAGTCTTCCCAATGGAGAAAATAGAATAGTGGAGTACCCCAGGATTGTGCTGGGTCTGCCGCTTTTTAGGTTGGTTTGGGAGTAACAAAGTGAAATACAATCCACCACCTAGCCAGAAAGTCCGCTATAAAGTGGGTTTGCCTGGATAGTTTGGATTATATGTTTTTCTAAAGTTGTTTGTTGAAGACAGTAGAGAAAGGCATGCAGAGATTTTTGACTGACTGCTGTGGGAAGGTGGAATTATGAGGTGGGAAGAGTACAGAGGACCACTTGATAAAATTGCATATATGGGGGATAATGCACCAATGCTTAGATTTTGCTGATTCTTCTCGCTGATGTTTATGGTTACTAGAAACAGTTTTCCATGTGAGATGCTTGAGTGATATAAAACCCAGAGGCTGACAGGGATCTTGCATGAACTGTGCAAGGATGATATTAAGGTTGCATGAAGACTAGGATGGTTTCAGAAGTGGCTTAGAGGATCTGTGGAGGGGGACCCCCAATACAATCATAATTTGCTGTTATGGTCGCTGGATGACTTTTGATTGAAGGTGTTTTCAGGCTTGATTCTGAGATGATAGAAGTATGAAAGAACCTGCATGGGTAGATGAGAGAGGATTTTGTTGATAAGCTGGGGCCCAGTGGGTAAACCTTGTCCATTTATATCAATATGATTTTCTTATTGATGGTCTTTTGGAAGCTAGTAGAATGACTTTTACTTCTAAAAGGGATGACCATTTGCCATTAAATTTCTATGATGTCCGGGAAAGGCTGCTGAGGTTTGGCTGTATTAAACCTCTGCCTTGTCCGGGTAGCGATGGGTGCTTCACACAAGGCTGAGAGGATTCTGTAGCTTTGGCAAAGAGAGGAGAGAAATGGATCTATCTGAGCCCTTTTTGGAGTGATCAGAGCCTTGTCGATGCAAATATTCTGCAACATTATTGGGATTAGTGGAAAAGAGGGAAAAGTGTACACCAGGACCACCTTCCATGATATTGCAAATGCTTCATGAGCAGATCTTGTTGCACTGGGACAAATGGAGAGAAGAGAGGACATTTGGTGGTCTCTGTGGCAAAAAGCTCAATCTTTTAGAGTTCCCCAGGCAGGTAGACACTTTGCAGAGTAACTTGAATGGAGTGAGCACGATGTCAGATTTGGTTGCTTCCAAAGTTAAAGTAGGGGGAGCTGCAAAGAGTTCACAGCAGGCCTGGAAGTTGTTTAGAAACAGCCTTGGAAGCCCAGACTAGATGTATCCCACACTATAAAAAAAAGTGGAAAGTTATGTACTTGGGGGGAAAACCAACCCAAACTATAGGTGCATGATGCAAGATTCCACATTAGGATACACTACTTAGGAAAAGGATCTAGGTGTCTTTGTGGATAATATGTTGAAATCCTCTGCTCAGTGTGCAGTGGCAACCAAGATAGCTAATAGAATATATTTTTTTCCCTGCCCAGGCCATGCCATGCCATGCCTCTGACACTTCTCCCCCCCCCCCCTCCAATCCATGTGTAAAATGAGCCTTTCCTAAATTGGCCATTTACAGGTGGATGCAGTTTACATGTGTAAGTGGTTATCTCAAGGAACAAGCAGGAATGTAGTCTTCACGTATGGGTACCGACGGAGCCTGCGTGGGAATGCTCCCCAGCGTCCAATAGGAAAGCTTTTGGGAGCATCCCACAGCGCCTGCGTGCTGCCTTCCCCAACTGTCCCTCTCCAGTTCTTCATTTTCTACGGAGCCAACAGGTTGCACATCCTGTCACCGCAGAAAATTCCCTTATACTTCTTTTTTGTGGTCGCATCTGCCTTCCCTTGACGCTATACCGGTACGGCCGGTTCTTTTCTTTTTTTCTAAAACAAAAAAAACACACAATTTTGTTTCTGGAGTCTTTCTCCAGTAATTTTCTTTTTGGGTGCCATGTGCCATTTTGCACTAGGCCCAATTTTTTTCCTTCAAAATGGGAAAAACCCGCTTCGGGTTTTAAAAAGTGTTCTAAGTGTGGCGGTACCATCTCTGTCACAGACACCCATGAGTGGTACCTCAAATGTTTAGGTCCTGACCACTCTATTTCAGAGTGTGTTATCTGTGGAATGATGTAAAAAAGGGGCTGGCAAAACCGAGCTGCTAAGCTTAGCACCCTTTTTCCCTCCAATACAGCCTCCGTGGCATCAGTGTCCTCCAGGGCTTCATCCTCCTCCCATGGATCTCAGGTAACTAAACATAAATCTAGCTGGTCCTCAAAGGGTAGATCTCCTAAACATTGAGATGCCTCTGGTGTTGACCTGGTGGGAGGCTTCGGCTTCCAAAGCACTAACGGGCCTCCAGGATGTTCTTGAGACTTCAACCTCAGCAGAACTACTGGTGCCATGCTCTGGGGTTCTGGCCACTTTAACCGGCACCGATACCCAAGCATCAGCAGTGTCAATAGACCAGAGATTCTTGGCTATTGAACGCAGTCTGGCAGCTCTTCTCACGGGCCTTGATGTCCCTGAAACCGCTTCAGACAATTCAACTGGTACTGACATTGGCAGGTATTCTACCAGGACCGAGTCATGCGTCTCTATCCGGCATCAACAAGTTGGTACCGGACCACTCCAATGCCGACTTCGATTGGTACTGGTACCATGCCTTGCACGATCACCTGGATCGTAGATACTTTGAATCCTTGGATGAGTTTGAAGACTCCGAAGGCTCTGCCGATAGAGTACTTCTTCCTGAGGATTCCTCTTCTCTTCAGCGTAGGAAGTCTCCACCAGAGGATATGTCCTTTCAGGATTTTATCCAAGATGTGGCCCGAGGTCTTTCCATCACAGTGGCTCCTGAAAAAGAGCCTAGGGAAAAGGAATTAGAAATCCTACAATACCCTAAAGCTCCCAAGGAGGCAGCTACCTTACCTATTCATGAGATCTTGCATGATCTTATGTTAAGGATGTGGGAAACACCTCTAACCACATCTCCTCATTCTCAAAGACTCGACACCATGTATCGAGTTCCTCCTTGTCCTGGGTTTCAGAAGACTCAATTACCACACCATTCCATGGTGGTGGAATCAGCCATGAGACAGATGAAGAGTGCAAAAAGGCATGCATCTAATCCTCCAGGACGTGAGTGTAGGACTCTTGACACCTTTTTGGATGTCGATCCTTCCATGCTTTCTGCTAGGCTCAGTTCCAATATCTTGTATATGGGAATGTTCCTTAAGGAAGTCACAGGAGACTTAAAGCTTATGAGCCCCCTCCTTCCTGCTGATAAAAGGCAAGATTATCTTACTCTTGTTTAAACATGCTCAGGATGTTTCCAAGTTTGTGAATCGTGCAGCCTTTGACTGCTTTGAATGCATAAGCAGTACCTTTGCTATTGCCATAGGTGTACGTAGAATTGCCTGGCTCCATGCATCTGACTTGGAAATCTGGGTACAGGGCAAACTGGGGAATATACCTTGCACAGGAGAGAATCTCTTTGGCAAGAATTGGCAGGAAAAAGCTAATGAGATAGATTCTGACAATATCACTTTGGATAGATTGTCCAAAGCTACAGCTGATCCTGCGAGGAAAGATCCTCTAAGAAACCATTCTTCAGCAAGAAGAATGTTTGTTTTATCCCTCCTATACCCAGCAGGGACATCGTTCAGGTCAGTCTGCCCAAAAGGGACAGCAGCAACAATCTAGGCAACAAAGGAAGCCAAAAGCAGCTAAGCCTCAACCAGCTCAGCAGACTCAGCCTCCACAGGGTCTTTGACTCCTATCTAGAGAACTTTGCCTTCCTGGCCCTGAACCCTCCACCATTCCAGGAAGGTTATGTCATTTTGCCCCCAGATGGTTTCAGATAACAGCAGAAAATTGGACTCTGTCTATTGTACGAGAGGGGTACAAGCTTCATTTCCTCAGCATGCCCTCTCCTACAATAGTAAGACAGTTCAATTCTCAGACATCTCTCAACGACTGGTTAGGTCAAGAAGTCACAATGCTCCTTGCTCAAGGAGCAATAGAAGAGGTGCCTATTCCCCCAACGGGGTACAGGATTTTACTCCCCCTATTTCCTTATTCCAAAGAAAACAGGAGGACACAAACCCATTCTAGACCTCGGAGAATGAACAAATTCCTGTTCAGAAAAGTTCAAAATGATTTCTCTAGGAACTCTGCTGCCATATCTTCGGAGTCAGTCTTGGCTTTGTTCTCTAGATCTCAAGGATATGTACACTCATGTTCTCATCCATCCGTCCATCCATCTAACTCACCGGAAGTTCCTTCGATTCCTGTTTCAAGGGAAGCACTTTCTTTTGGCCTGGCTTCTGCACCAAGAGTGTTCACAAAATGCATGGCTGGGGTAGCAGCATTTCTACGCACCCTGGGATTATTCGTCTTCCCTTACTTAGATGACTGGCTCATTCGGGCCCCTTCAGAGCCAGAGGCACTCTGTCTCGCACAATGCACATCCTTCAGTATTTGGAACTTGTCATAAACTTCCCAAAGTACAACCTTGCTCCCATTCAGTCCCTAGAGTTTATAGGAGCTCTTCTGGATACCAGACAGATGAGGGCCTTCCTTCCACAGCCCCGCTGCCTTCACATTGTACAGTTATCTTCCCAAGCAGTGCTAAAATCTCACCTCACCACTCGGGAAATGTTAGTTGCTAGGCCACATGGCATCCACCGTGCATGTGGTTCCTTATGCTCGCCTCCATATGAGGGCAGCCCAGTGGACCTTATCCACTCAGTGGACTCAGGCGTCAGGTTGCCTGACCGACAAACTAGCAAACTCAGATCACCTTATTTTGTCCCTCCAATGGTTGCAGTCACCCAAAAACCTTCTGTTGGGGTCTCCTTTTCAGCAACCCCCACCCCAAGCCACTCTAACAACAGATGCTTCACAGGTGGGTTGGGGAGCCCACCTGCATGGCCTCTCTACCCAGGGTACCTGGACTCCACAGGAGGCCTATCTTCATATCAACCTCCTGGAGTTCAGAGCAATCTTCCTTGCTCAGCTACAAGACTGTCCGGTTGAACTAGGACTATCAGGTAGCCATGTTCTATGTGAACAAGCAGGGCGGAACAGGCTCTCTTGCTGTGCAACGAAGCTTTGTGACTATGGGCCCTTGCCAGAGAGCATTAGATTCATCTCCTTGCGGTGTATCTTCCATGCATTCAAAACTCTTAGCCAGACTCGGTTGAATTCTGCTTCCACACGAATAGTCTCTCCATGCAGACCAGGTGGCAAATTTTTCAAGTTTGGGGAAGCCTGGACATAGACCTCTTTGCAAGTCTGCTGAATGCCAAACTTCCCCGGTTCTGTTCCAGAATTCTGGCTTGAGGTTGTCGGGCCAGGGATGCTTTCCTCCTTCATTGGGGTTAGGACTTCCTGTATGCCTTTCCACCCATTCCCCTAATTCCCAAAACCCTATTCAAGTTTCAGAGAGAGAGGTCATATGATCCTCATAGCTCCACATTGGCCATGGCAAATGTGGTACCCTCTGCTCCTACATCTCTCTCAAGCTCTGCTTCTGGAGTTAGGATCTGCTCCATATCTTCTTTCTCAAGAGGACGGGATGCTGTAGCATCCCAATCCCCAGTCTCTGCATTTCAGGGCCTGGTTGCTGAAAGCCTAGAACTTCATGGTCTTTCCCAGCAGGTAAAGGATATCCTTCATGTTTCCAGGAAACCTTCCACAAGACACACTTACGCATTTAAGTGGAAAAGGTTTACCATATGGTGCTCGCAGAAAGGTCTTAACCCTCTTCCAATACCTCTGGAATCATTTCTGAAGTACCTCCTTCATTTATCAAATGCAGGGCTTAAGACCAATTCAGTGAGAGTCCATTTGAGTGCTATTGCAGCTTCTTTCAAGCCTCTAAATGGACAACCTATTTCCTCTCATCGCAAGATTTATGAGAGGCCTTCTTTTAACGAAGCCTCCCATTAAGCCACCACCAGTGGTATGGGACTTGAATCTGGTACTTGGGTAGCTCATGAAACCGCCCTTTGAACCATTAGCCACTACCTCTTTGAAATTCCTTTCCTGGAAGGTTATTTGCAATCACATCAGCAAATTGCAAGCGTTGGTGGCTGATCCTCCTTATACAAGGTTCCATCATGATAAGGTAGTCCTTAGGACTTGTCCACACTTTATGCCAAAGGTTGTTTCGCTCTTTAATTTAAACAAAGTGGTTTACCTTCCTGTATTCTTTCCAAGGCCTCAAAGGCAGAAAGGAACCTTCATACTTTTACTTGCAAAGGACACAGCAACATAGAAAGTCCTCTCAACTCTTTGTTGCTTTTGATCCTAGTCATTTGGGACTTCATCTCCAAAAGGACACTGTCCAGCTGGATTGCACAGTGTATATATTTTGCCTATGAGAGTAAGAACCTTCCTCGTGAGATCCATGGCAGCTTCAATGGCTCATCTTCATTCTGTGTCTATCGATGACATATGTTGAGCAGCTACTTGGGCTTTGGTACATACCTTCACAGCCCATTACTGCTTAGACAAGGACTCCCACCGGCATGCCTTGTTTGGTCAGGCTGTTCAACACCTGTTCCAGACTTAATCAACTCCTACCCACCGTCCCGGGTAGGATGCCAGAGATCCATGGGGGGAAGTGGAGCCCTTTTACAAGGGCACACATCTCCCTGGCATCTGCAGCTAGGGAGTCCCCATATGTGAAGACTACATTCCTGCTTGTCCCTGGAGATAGCATAGTTGCTCACCTGTAACAGGTGATCTCCAGGAACAGCAGGAATTTAGTCTTCACAACCCCCCCCCCCCCCCGGAGTTTTATCTTTCTATCTCAGCTTTAAATGCAACTGGAGAGGGACAGCTAGGAAAGGCAGGAAGGCAGCATGCAGGTGCTGTGGGATGCTCCTAAAAGCTTTCCTATTGGATGCGGGGGAGTGTTCCCGTGCAGGCTCCATCGGTACCAATGATATCCATATGTGAAGACTAAATTCCTGCTGTTCCTGGAGATCACCTGTTACAGGTGAGTAACTATGCTTTATTTACAAGTGTAAATCACAGATTTATACTTTTAATGTTTGGTTGTTGTGTTTTTAAATTTTATTTTAGAAGTCTTATCTGTATAGAGATGACTATTGCTGTACATGGATATTTTTGGTTCTGCCCCTTCACTGTCTGGACTGTGCCAGTTTGACATTTTCACCCTGATGTTATCCATATATCTCTATAGATAAGGGATTACACATTTACCAGCATCTAGTAAACATATAACTGCCTTCAAAAATTGACACCAAAGTTTTATTTGACTATTCTTCTATACAGCTCTTCTGCAAGTCAGAGTAGTTTACAATTAACAATTGAGATTTACATTTGAACTGGGATCAGAGTAACAGGAAGCGTCTAACATTGAGCTATGTACATGATAGGAGAGGGGGGATAACAGTAGAGCTTGAAAGGCTAAACCGATTAATCTGTTCTTTGTAGCAGCAGACTATACTGACTTCTGGTGTAGTTCAAAGAGCTACAGTAATCCCTACATTGATTGGGGTGATTCCTTCAAGAGCTGACAGCATGCTGACTAGAGCAGTTCTTCTGACAGCGGCTGCTACAAGTAAAGGCTACCGTCACAAAGTCCACAGCAACTTCAAAAAGTACCTGCAGAAAAACATATCCTTGAGTACTTTATACCCCTGACAAGTTTCAAACCAAAGAATGTGTGTAGTTTTCACCTGTGAACTTTCTTGAAAACCGCATCGTTTGAATGCTATACCCAGCATTGAATACAAAAGTAGGCAAATCATGGCCTACAGATCACATCTGACTAATGGGAGCTCTGGGTGTTAGTGGGATAAGTGAACGAGGAGGAAAGAGGCAGCTGCAGCAGAACAAGCTATAAAAGTTAGAGGCTGTTGGGCTTGGAAGCAGGAAGAAGTGTTTACAATGGGGCTGGGGAGTGTGTGAAAATATTGAAGAGAAGGTGAAATTAGACTTACCTGCTAATTGTTGTTCCTTAAGGAACTCCAGGCTAGTCCTGAACCTTTGGGGTCTTATTCCTCCTCCAGCAGCTTGGAGACTGAGAAATGTCACACCTCTTTGATGACGCCAGTATAAGTAGCCAGGATCTGCCCTCTGATGCCAGTAACCTATTGACAAAGCAAACGCACCAGAGCAACAATTAAGTGGAAACTATATTCATAACCTTCCTATAAACTACTCAGAAGTATACTAAATAGGCTAAACCCAATTTGACAGTGTTCAAGTATCTCCCAAATAATACAGAACTGGAATACATGCTGAGATTCTTACTTCCAGAAAAAACAGACAAAAAATTCTGCCTATTACCCCAATAGAAAGAACGTCCCCCCTTAACGGACTATACCCATGCACCCCAGACAAAAACCACCTACCTGTCACACCTGAGGAGCTTCAGGCCATAGTCCATGAAAATCTACGGGAGGGATACAGGACTAGCCTGGAGTTCCTTAAGGAACAACAATTAGCAGGTAAGGTCTAATTTCACCTTCCTTTGTGTCCCTCCAGGCTAGTCCTGAACCTTTGGGGGATGTATCAGAGCAGTGCAAAAAAGTCAACGGGAGGGACCTGCTAGCCCAGCCTGAAGCACCGCCGCTCCAAAACAGGCATCCCTCTCCGCCTGCACATCCAAACGGTAATGTTTGACAAAGGAATGTAGAGATGACCAAGTAGCCGCCCTACAAATTTCCACCGGCGGAACCAGATTGCATTCCGCCCAAGACACGGCTTGTGCCCTAGTCGAATGAGCTCGCAATCCCTTTGGAACTGCCCTAGCTTTTAAAATATACGCAGATGCGATGGCCTCTTTAATCCATCTGGCAATGGACGCCTTCGAAGCTGCTTGACCCTTCTTAGGGCCCCCAAACAGCACAAACAACCTATCCGAACTACGGAAGGAAGCTGTAGATTTCAGATACTGTTTCAGAGCTCTCCTAACATCCAATCTATGCAAGTGCCTCTGCGCAGTACTCGCACCGTCTACCTCAAAAACCGGCAATGACACCACCTGATTCACATGAAATGGAGAGACTACCTTGGGTAAGAAGGACGGCATTGTCCGCAACACCACCTTGGAATCACTAAATACCAGAAACGGTTCTCTGCAGGACAACGCCTGCAACTCCGAAATTCTCCTGGCTGAGGAAATAGCCACTAGAAACACCACTTTCAAGGTAAGATCCTTCAACGACGCTTTCGCCAGCGGCTCAAAAGGCGCTCGCACCAAAGCCTCTAGCACCAAATGCAAATCCCAAGACGGAATCACTGGTCTACAAGGAGGTCACAAAAGCATTACTGCTCTCAAAAAATGCTTAACGTCTGGATGACTCCCCAGACACTCGCCTCCTATTTTACCTCTGTAACAGGACAGGGCTGCTAACTGCACCTTTAACGAAGCCGCCGCTAACCCTTTCTCGTAACCATCTTGCAAAAACGCCAAAACTTGCGGAACTGAAGCCTTTAAGGCCGTAACGGCCCTATCTCCACACCAAGCCTCGAACACACGCCAAATATGAATATACGCCAACGAAGTAGATCATCTTCGAGCTTTCAACAAAGTGGCTACCACCGCCTCTGAGTAACCTCTCGCTGTTAACTTCGCCCTTTCAATAGCCAAGCCGTAAGCGAGAACCGATCCACCTGAGGCATCCGCAGAGGCCCCTGAGTCAAGAGATCCCCCTCGTACCGGAAGCTTCCACGGCTTGTCCACCAGAAGCCTGATGAGATCCACATACCACCGCCGCCTCGGACAATCTGGCGCGATCAACACCACTCGCCCTTTGTGAAGTTCTATGCGCTGCAGAACCCGACCTATTAGTACCCACGGCAGAAAAACGTAGAGCAACTGGTCCTCCGGCCACGGCTGAAGCAACGCATCCAGACCTTCCGACATCCTTTCCTGCCTTCTGCTGAAGAAGCGGCTGGCCTTTGCGGACTGAAAAATCACCATGAGATCCATGACCGGCAGACCACAGCGTCGCACCACCATCTTGAACACCTGCAGATGAAGGACCCACTCCCCCGGGTCCACCTTTACCCAACTCAGAAAATCTGCCTCTACATTTTCCACCCCTGCTACATGCGCCGCCGACACCGCCCGGAGATGTACCTGGGCCCATTCGAACTGGTTGGCTTCGGTTTCCAACGCCACACTGCTGGTGCCGCCCTGCCGATTGATATAAGCCACTGTCGTTGCATTGTCGGAAAACACTCGGACAGCCTTTCCCTGAAGGCACTCCTGAAAAGCTCTTAGCGCCAGAACCACCGCTCGCAACTCTAACCTGTTGATCGACCAAACCTTCTCTTGATGCGACCACCAACCCTGCGCGTACCGTCCTTGGACATGAGCCCCCCAACCGACTAGGCTGGCATCCGTCAGGGGAACCCAAACTGGCGCCTCCAACGGCATTCCCTCCTCGAGGCTCTCCGCCTGCAACCACCAAAGGAGGGCGCGACGCGTCTCCTGCTGACAGGGTAAGACCTGAGACAGACTGTCGTGCTGGTGTGACCAACGCCTTAGTAAGGCTCTTTGTAGGGGTCTCATGTGCACTCTCGCCCACGGCACCACCTCGAGAGTCGCTGCCATGGTTCCCAACACCTGCAGATAGTGCCAGGCCGTGGGACGCCTGTTGCGAAGAAATCTGCGTACCAACCCTCTCAGACCCTGTGCCCGTTTCAGCAGCAGAAACACCTTTCCAACCCTCGTATTGAACCGGGCCCCCACGGACTCGAGCTCTTGCGAGGGAATCAACCTGCTTTTGGCCATATTTACTACCCAACCGAGTTGTTCCAAAAACGCCACCACTCTGGCTGTGACCATCTCGCTCTCCTCTCTGGATTTTGCCTGAATCAACCAATCGTCTAGGTAAGGATGGACCAGAATCCAGTCCTTTCTTAGAGCCGCCACCACTACCACCATCACTTTGGTGAAGGTCCTTGGCGCTGTCACCAGACCAAAAGGTAACGCTTGGAACTGAAAGTGTCCCATCGGCACTGCAAACCGTAGACACCTTTGATGCTCCTGACGAATGGGAATGTGAAGGTAAGCTGACAAGTCGAGGGATGTAAGAAACTCGCCTTGGCGCACCGCTACTATAACCGACCTCAACGTCTCCATTCGAAAATGAGACACCTTTAGACAACGGTTCACTCGCTTGAGATCCAGAATTGGCCGATAACTGCCTTCCTTCTTTGGCACCACGAAATAGATGGAGTACCAACCGCAACCGCATTGGTCTGGCGGAACAGGCACTACCGCCTCGAGGGCGAGCAACCGGTCTAAGGTCTCTTGTACCGCTGCATATTTTGCCTGTGCTTTGCAGGGGGATTGTACGAACGACTCGGCCACCGGCTGCTGAAGCTCCAAGGCATAACCGTCTCAGATGACCTCCAGCACCCACCGATCGGTTGTTATCTGAGCCCAGGCAGAATAAAACTTGCGCAGGCGACCCCCTATTTGCACCTGCGCCGCCTGGACCCCCCCTGGCTTCATTGTTCCTTATGCGGATTGGAGGCCGCAAACCCTCTACTCGCTCCTCTGAATCCCTGGCTGCGGTAGGGAAACGTCCCCTCTGCACTTGCCCAAACCGTGGGGGACGAAACGATGAAAATCCCGCTGTTGTCCTCTAGCCGCCGGACCCGAGCGACTCTGTTTCTGCTTATCCTCAGGCAGCCTACCACCCTTGGATTCACCTAAATCCTTCACGAGCTTCTCTAGATCCTCCCCAAACAGAAGCTTTCCCCTGAACGGGAGTTTACTTAGCCTAGACTTGGACGAAGTATCTGCTGCCCAATTGCGCAACCACTGATTCTGTCTGGCTGCCACAGCCGACGCCATACTATTTGACAATCTGCAAACCAAATCATAGTGAATGTCGGCTAGATTGGAGACAGGGGCGGCCTATCTAGCTGTCTCAGCGGCCGTATCCCCTGTCTGACCTGCCTGTAGCCCTTGTGCCCACTGCAAGCAAGCTCTGGCCACCCAAGCCTCACAAATGGACGCTTGAAGGGACAGTGCATTCACCTCAAAAACTTGCTTCAGCAAGGTATCTAACTTCCTGTCCTGCACATCCTTCAGCGCCGCACTGCCTTCCACCGGAATAGTGGTCTTCTTAGAAACTGCAGCATCTACTTTAGGGGATCTAAACATCTCCCGATCCTGTTCCACTAACGGGTAGAGCCGAGACATTACCCTGGACCCTTTAAGTCCTGCCTCAGGCGTATCCCATTCACCTTGTAGCATCTCTTTGAACACTCTCTATGCACAGGGAATGCCTTTTGAGATTTATGAAAAGCCTGCAATAAAGGATCCTCCAACTGCGTCTCCTCTGAGGGCCCTGTTGCTGAAATATTAAGCGCCTCAGATATCAGCTCCGGTAACTCTTCTCTCCTAAAAATCCGAACCACACGTGCCTGATCCTCCTGTTCTATAATTTCTCCTTCCTCCAAATCCTCTACCAATTCCGAATCCTGCTCACTCTCTGCTCGCAGCCTCTTCATGGGAATGCCCAACTCTCCTGTGCTCAGGGGGGGTCCCCGGCCTCTTATCCCCCGTCCCCCCCTGAAGAACTTGCAGAGGCCTTCATCTATATGCCGAAAGCCTGCTGAATTAGGGAGATGAACTGTGAAGAAAATTGTTGCTAATCCCCCTTGGATCTGCCCCTGCAGCACCTACAGCCCTGGAACTGGCTCTTGAGAGAGATCACTGGGAGCCTTGTCCTCCAGGAGGCCGGAGGTGCCTTCCCTCTGGCTCTCCCCCTACTGTTCAAGCCCCTGCTCCATTGTCAGAAACTCTTTCAAACAGCTCTTACACAGCCCAGCTTCTGAAATAGCTCCCCTCCTGGACCCACACAATAAACATAGGGGCCTAAAAGGCATGCTGTCTGGACCGGCACACTATCCTGTGCACCAGACTCAGAGCCCCCTCACCCCAATGTGTACTCACTCGGCTTGGGAAAGACCACAGGGTGGGGGGGGGGGGTTTGTTTGTTTTTTTAACAGTGGGGTACGGAAATCGGCTTCCCCACCCCTGTGTAGCACTCCACTACTAAAACCGAAGCTACCCTGCTTCACAGGAGGCCCCGATACTGTAGCAGCACAAAACTTGAGTTTTCCCCCATGCGTGCCTACCACGTGGCATGGCTCTGCGCGGCCTCCACACGTGGCTGCTGCCAAACAACCAAGAAGCTGTCTTGACGACCCCGGCCCCTGCTTACCTCATCCCCGAGGCCCAGAAGTGCCAAAACATCTTCTCAACGCTCTGCTGAGATCGCGGCAGCAGCACACAGAAGGGAATGCCGAAGAAAATTGCAGCCCAGCTGAAACAGCTCTGCCGGAATCCAACTTCGGCGTGAGAGCTGTCAGCCACCTTCTGGCAACTGCCCTGCTGCTAAATAGCCGGTTCCTCACCCATAATGGTGGGATCGGAAGCCGGACATCAGCCCCCCCTCTGCTTCAGAGCTAACTTGTTACCCGGTAAGAGCAGCATGAGAGAGGAGGGGGGGGGGGAGAGACAAGAAAATGAGCAGAAATAAGTAGCTCAGAACAGACTCTCCCCCCAAACGTACCTCACAGCTATCAGAAATAAAGAAAGGAAAATAAAACCTTAAACCCCCTTATGAACTAAATCTCAATCTACGCTTAATTGCTCCTCTTAGTGAGCCCCTATCTCTGGGCTCACCAGCCCTCCAGCTGCTTGTAGACTGAGAACTGGCATCAGAGGGCAGATCCTGGCTACTTATACTGGTGTCATCAGAGGTGTGACGTTTCTCAGTCTCCAAGCTGCTGGAAGAGGAGCAAGACCCCAAAGGTTCAGGACTAGCCTGGAGGGACGCAAAGGAATGAGAGTTGGGGGAGGGGGTAGTTATTGTGCATAGCTCCTCCCTTTCTCATTTTTAGGATGAATCTCCATTGGGAGCTCAATATGGCCCTCAAACCAAACGTTTTTCCCAACCGCTGATGCTCTTACATAGGTTAAAACTGACTGGCTAGTTTTTTTACCAACTTTCGGGGCAGGGGAGGGGCTGCCTTTCAAATTGCAGATCTTTTCAGTCACTATCACTGCTGCTCAGAGCAAAGCCTTGGAATACATGCACACTTGAAGGGTCTTCCAACTTTTCACATTCAGCCCCCTGTGACACATAACTTCCTGTGCTGTGTGTGGGAAATTGTGAAGCTGCTGCCCCTGAAGACTACATTGTATCAATTATAACGTTGATGAATACAGTGTGAATACTGGATATATTATTGATGATGCCAATGGGAGCGGTTCAGCTAAGTATTTTTCTAGTTTCAAGAATTTCTTGATTGAACAATATGAAATATTCTACCTGAAGCAGGATTTACAATTACAAGAGGGCAATCTGAAACATAGTACTATAGCATAGCGATTAGGATATTTAGCCATTTGGTTTAAAGTAACATTGATAAAGAAATTGGACTGTTATCGCCTTAAATTTTGAAAGAAGAAAGAATATTTTATTGGTTTTGGGGGATATGACTGACACACTGCTTAGTATAGGTGCATAAAAATTCTTAAAAATAAAGTAGAAAGAGACTGTAGTCTATTTGGTATTGTATGACCCAAAAATATTGTAATTTTATGAGAATTGGTTTTCTATATGCTATATTGTAATATATTCCTGAGGGCTCAATTTGGATTTAGATTATTAATAGTGTTGACCCCCCACCCCTATAGGCTACTATTTTGTTAGGCACAGTTCCTGTTATCATGGGAGTAGACACAGAAGAGCATATGCATATGTTACAAGGTCTTGTGGCAGCGCTAGTAGGACTCAGAGTGAGGTTCAACCAGACAAGATGTTGGACAAAGGGCTGCAAAACTGGACCATCTAGTCTGAACCTGGGCAGTTAGTCATCCTAAAGATAAGTCTAGTTCATCTTTATTTGATATACTGTAAACAGCATTTTAGAAAAGATGTCCAGGTGAAATCTATGCATCCAAGGCAAAATCTTAAACGTCCCTGACTTTTTTTTATGTGGCAGCCTGATTTTGGAAACATGGACATCCCCAAAATGGATGGCCGCACCAGTTGTAACACAGCTGTCTCCACTAGAAAACCAGGTCAGGGACATCTATCCTATGCAGAACACAAGCTGTTTTGCATGCCAAACCAAAAGCAAGTGTGTTAGTTTCCCTGCAGTTGCCATTATCATCAGTAAAAATACAGGGGTTATTACAGCACCTTTTTCTTTATGCCCCATAGGCAGCGGCATGGGGTGGGCCACATCAATATTTTGTCCAACACAGTATCAGCAACTAGATAGGGGGCGGGGATGGCTGATTTGGCCCCTCCAACATAAACAATGTTCTGCTGCCCTTGCTATACCCTCCATGTGTTATGGCAGAATGAGAGCTTTTCCAATGCCAATTCATGCCCTGACGTAGGTATAAACTTGGATTTTGCTTGGGATATGCAGGGCATTTCTGAATTCCGGCATGTACGCCCAAGTGCTTTGGAATGCCTGAACATGCCTGCACCGTGGCCCCATTCAGCCTTGGCTCTGGGGACATCTCTGTGCTTGGGATGACATTTTCAGACATCCAAAGCATAAATAAGGCTTCTAAAATAACCCCCTTACTGAATGCTATACCACCGTAATAAATAAAGAGTAAGGTTGATACTAAAGGATGCTCTCCCTTAGCCAGTAAAAAAAAAAAAAAAGTACTACTACTATTAATCATTTATTTAGCACAAGGTGTACACAGTGCTGTACAGACACATATAAAAAACAGTCTCTCATCAGAGCTTACAGTCTACACCTATCCAAAGGACCCAGCCAGTTTTTCACAATATCCACAATAAATATTCAAGTGTAAGAGATAATGGGTGATGTATAAGCAAATTTAACTCATGCATATTCATTATGGATATTCTGAAATCCTGATTGGCTACTCAGTCCCTGCAGACAAGAAAGTTAGGCTAGAGCTAGATTATGGTGCATGAGTTGTAAAACATTGTTACAATAAAAGATCCACTCTAGCCTCCAAGTCCTTAAAGCTGCTTACCTCTTACTCCTCTAGAGACTTCTCTCTATTCATTAACTTTCCAAGACATACTTTCAACTCCTGATAGTGAAGTCAAATCCGAGGTTCCTACTTTAACTTATAAGAAATCCTCTACCAGGACCGAGCACTTATCTTTAGGTTGGACTCTGCCACAAGGATGTTTACAAACTTCCTGGTTTAATTTGTGATAAATCTCAGCCCAGGGAAATTCTGTCTTTCCATACCTGGAGGACTTGATTACAGCATCCATCTTTTCAAGATGTTGTGTGCATGACAAGTCTGTTGGATAGATAAGATTGATTCTCCAGGACCAAGCAGGAAGTCAGTCCTCACTTATGGGTGACGTCGGCGCCGACGGAGCCCTCGCGGAGCAATTTTCCCCAGCTTTCAAAGAAAGCCTTTGGGAATTGCAGCGCGCATGCGCGGTCGTCTTCCCGCCCGAGGGTGCCATCTTAGCCAGTCTTCTTTTTTCCGCGGAGCCCTGCAGACGTCCCCGTCTTGTCCCCGCGAAAAAGTTGATTTTCCTCTTTATTTTATACTTTTTTCTTTCGGTTCGACGCCGATCGTTTTCCCGCCCGGACTCGCGACGCCGGTCTCGAGTCCTCTAGCGTTTTTTCGGTTTTTCTGACTTAGTCAGCTTTCATTTTCGTTTTCCCTGGCAGCCCGGTCCTTTGACCTCGCAGGGGCCCTTTTTCCCCCGATGGCTGCCAGTGGCTTTAAGCGGTGTGGTCGGTGTGACCGAAATATGTCACTAACCGACACACACGACTTTTGCCTCCGCTGCTTGGGCCCGGATCATGAGGAACTGATCTGTGGGCCCTGCAGCAAACTGTCCTCGAAGGCGTTGAGAAGTCGGCGGCATCAGCGCGAGAGAATCTTCGCTGACCCCAGCCGTACCCGGACCTCGTCGGAGGCCTCCGTGTCAAAGGGCTCCAGCTCGGACCGTCGCCGGAGCTCCTCCGACCGGGGTTCTCCCTCCGGGGACCATCGTCGGAAGGAAAAACCCGCGAGGGCGGCGTCGGTGGACGCTCCTGGCTCCGCGAGGGCCAGGTCGCATAGCCCCGACAGCCGCCCCGGGTCCTTGGAGAAGGAACATCTCCCGAAGCGACCTCGCCTGGAGTCGGAGATGCCTGCCCGGGTAAGTCCTGTAGTCCTTCTGGACTCGCCTCCGCGACAGCCGACGTCGGGCCCGACGCCGTCGGGGCCCGAGTCGGGGGCTGCTGGGTCACCTGAGCTCGGACTCAGGTTGACGGCCTTGGAGAGCAGACTGTCTGCCTTCATGGACCAGCAGCGGGCACTGCTCGCTGGCCTCGCTGGCGCCGCTGCCCCGACCGCCGGGACGTCGACGTCCAAGTCGACCCCGGAGACCGAGCCGATCCTCGAGTCAATGAGAACTCGAGTCGATCCTCGGTCGAGGTCACCCTCGGCCTCCCGTTCGGGACCGAGGTCGCCGACGCCGACTCCCTCGACGTCGGGGCGGCTGGCGCCGCACCCTGCCCGGGCCGACCCCACCGAGTCCTCGTCGGAGTCGGTCTGGGAGTCTGAGGAGGAAGAGTCACCTGATTCTTTCCGGACTCGGTGTGTCCCATCGGACTCACCGGGGTCCGAGCCTCGGAAGCAGTCCCCCCCGGAGGATGCCCGGTTCTCGGACTTCGTTAGGGATATGGCCAAGGCTTTGGCCTTCCCTGCGGATCCCGAGGAGGAGCCTCGAGCCGAAGAGCTCGACGCCCTCCAGTATGACTCTCCCGCGAGGGAGCACTTTACTGTGCCGGTTCCTCCTATGCTGGAACGACTACTCTTCCGCATGTGGGAGAGTCCGGCCTCCTCGCCGGTCCTGAGCAAGCGGGTCGATTCTATCTATCGGGTCCGCAAGAGCCCTGGCTTTCAGAAGGCACAGCTGCCACACCATTCCATGGTAGTGGAATCGGCCATGCATCGTCTTAAGAGCCAGAAGATGCACTCCTCGGTGCCTCCTGGAAGGGAGGCCCGTAACCTGGATGGCCTTGGCAAGAAGTGCTTCCAGGGCTCTATGCTCGCATGTCGTGTCCAGACTTACCAGCTCTACATGGGCATGTATCTCCGGGATCTGGCTAAAGAGCTAGCCGGATTCTCCGCTGGTCTCTCCGAGGAGCCCTTGCGGAGGTTCCTAGCCTTGTCCACGGGCATTCGGGAATGCTCAAAGTTCATGTCCCGAGCAGCCTATGATGGCTTTGAGGCCTCGGCTAGAGTGGCCGCAGCCGGCATCGGTGCCCGCCGACAGGCTTGGCTTCAGTCGTCGGACCTTGAGCCCTGGGTACAGCACAAGTTGGTCGATGTCCCCTGCCGAGGCGAAAACCTCTTTGGCAAGCCCATGGCGGAAAAGGCTGCACAAATTGAGACTGAGACTCTCACCAGGACCAGGCTTTCTAGGAAGACCTCCGCCCCTTCCCAGAAAAAGAAGGGCTCGGGAAAAAAGTCCTTTTACCCGAGGAAGGCGGCTGCCTACAAACAGTACCCCCATTATCAGGCCCCTGCAGCTCCCCAACAGGGCCAGCAGGCCAAGGGACGGGGTAACGGGTCCCGTAGGCAGCAAGCCCCCAAGCCTGCACCACCAGCCCCTGCTCAGCAGGGAGGGGGTTTTTGACTCGCTCAGCATAGCCTCTCCCCCCCCGCTGGTCCCTCCCAGCACCGGAGGCCGGCTGGTTCACTTCGCCCACAGGTGGTCCAGCATCACCGCAGATGCCTGGGTGCTTCAGGTCGTGCGAGAGGGCTACCTTCTCCACTTCCATCAGGTCCCTCCCTCCTATTTTCCGGGAGAACCTTCGCGCCCCCCTCTGCACAGGGAGTTGCTCCTTCAGGAGTTAGCAGGTCTTCTGCAGGAACAGGCGGTGGAACCGGTGCCCCACCACCTGAGAGGTCAAGGCTTTTATTCAAGGTATTTTCTGATACCAAAGAGAACAGGGGGCCTCAGACCCATCCTGGACTTGCGCAACCTCAACAAGTTCCTTGTGCGGGAGAAGTTCAAAATGCTTACTACCTCCAGCAGGGAGATTGGCTATGCTCCTTGGATCTAAAGGATGCCTACACGCACATCCTCATCCACCCAAGCCACCGCCAATACCTAAGGTTTGTGGTGGCAGGAAATCATTACCAGTACAGAGTACTGCCCTTTGGCCTATCCTCCGCACCGCGAGTCTTCACAAAATGTCTCGCGGTCGTGGCGGCCCATCTCCGGCTTCACGGCCTCTATGTCTTTCCGTACCTCGACGACTGGCTCATCAGAGCAGCGTCCGCTCAGGAGGTCACCAACGCCACGTGCCGCACGGTGACTCTGCTGCAGCACTTGGGCTTTGTCATAAACTTCGCAAAGTCCACTTTGCTCCCCTCACAGGATCTCGAGTTCATCGGCGCAAGGCTGCACACTCCTCGGGCACGAGCGTACCTACCGCTCGACAGGGCTCAACGGCTCATGGACCTAGCCGACCGCTTTCGCAGCCAGCCCCTGGTCTCCGCCAGGCGCTTCCTGAGACTGCTCGGCCATATGGCTTCCACCGTCCATGTGACCCCCAATGCCCGCCTGAACATGCGGTCTGCTCAATGGTGTCTCCGCCAGCAGTGGCGACAAGCCACAGGCGGCCTGGCAGACCTAGTGCGCGTCTCCGAGCCGCTGCTCTCGTCTCTCCGGTGGTGGCTCTGGCAGCCGAACCTGATATTCGGAATGCCTTTCCAGTCACCTCAGCCGACCCGGGTGCTGACCACCGATGCATCCCTCCTGGGCTGGGGAGCACATTGCCAAGAGGCACGTACTCAGGGCCTCTGGACCACGTGGGAGTCTGCTCAGCAGATCAACTTCCTGGAGCTCAGGGCGATCCGCCTCGCTCTCAAGGCCTTCTCCCACCTGACTTCCCAACAGTCCGTCCTTGTCCAGACGGACAATCAAGTTGCCATGTTCTACGTGAACAAGCAGGGGGGCACGGGCTCCTTCCTCCTCTGCCGGGAGGCACAGAAGCTCTGCTCTTGGGCCGTCAGTCACGGCATTCTCCTCAAGGCAGTTTATCTCCCGGGCCAAGAAAATTGCCTTGCGGACGAACTCAGCAGGGTCCTCCAGCCGCACGAGTGGCGTCTGGATCCCTTGGTAGTTCAGAAGCTCTTCCTCAAGTGGGGTCTCCCCACGGTGGATCTCTTTGCCAGTCCTCACAACCGGCAGCTTCCTCGCTTCTGCTCTCGTCAGCCACACCCCCTTCGGGTTGCGGCGGACGCCTTTCTGATCTCGTGGTCGGGGAGCCTTCTGTACGCTTTCCCTCCCATCCCGCTGGTCTCTCGGACTCTTTTCAAGGTTCTCCGAGACAAAGCCTTCATGATCCTGGTGGCCCCTCGCTGGCCCAGGCAGCCGTGGTTTCCACTCCTGCTGCAACTGGCGGTGGAGGGCCCAATCCCTCTGGGGATACAACCGGATCTCCTCACTCAGGATCAGGGGTCCCTTCTGCACCCCAACCTCAGGTCTCTCAACCTTATGGCCTGGCTGCTGAGAGGGTAGTCCTTGCTCCCCTTCTCCTGCCGGCGGAGGTGGAGGAGGTCGTCTTAGCTTCGCGACGGCCTTCTACCCGCAAATGCTACGCCCTTAAATGGCGTCGCTTTGCAGTCTGGTGTACCCAACAGTCTCAGGATCCCTTCTCCTGCCCGGTGTCGGTGATCTTGCAGTACTTGCTGCACCTCTCTAATCTGGGACTTAAGTCCAACTCCGTCAAAGTTCACCTCAGTGCTCTTTCAGCACATCATGTGCCAGTGGACGGCAGACCTCTCTCCAATGACCCTCTCGTAGCGAGGTTTCTCCGAGGTCTCCTTCTACTTAAACCACCTCTGCGCCCGCCAGCGCCTGACTGGGACCTGAATGTGGTTTTGCAGCGGATCACCTGTCCGCCTTTTGAACCTATGGCTACCTGTTCTCTACGTTTTCTGTCTTGGAAAACACTGTTCTTGATAGCCCTCACTTCCGCTAGGCGCGTAAGTGAATTGCAGGCCCTCGTGTCTGATCCCCCTTACACTAGGTTCTACAAGAATAGGGTAGTCCTACGGACTCACCCAAAATTTCTGCCTAAAGTGGTCTCCCCTTTTCACATCAATCAGGAGGTGGTACTTCCAACCTTCTTTCCCAGACCACACTCCAGCCGAGCTGAAACGGTCCTCCATACCCTGGACTGTAGAAGGGCATTGAACTTCTACCTTGACCGTACGCGGGAGCACCGTAAAGCTGCTCAGCTTTTTGTGTCTTTTGACCCCAATAAATTGGGGCTCCCGGTCTCCAAGCGTACTCTGTCCATCTGGGTTGCGGACTGTATCTCTTGGGCTTATGGGGCAGCCGGACTCTCCTTAGAAAGTCGAGTCACGGCTCATTGCGTTCGGGCAAAGGCCACGTCAGTGGCTTACCTCCGCTCTGTTCCGCTGGCAGACATCTGCCGGGCCGCTACTTGGTCTTCGAGCCAGACTTTTGCGGTCCATTACTGTCTCGAGAGGGAGTCCCGTAGGGACAGTGCTTTCGGACAGGCAGTCCTCCGTAATCTCTTTGAGGTCTGAGCAACTCCTACCCTCCATCCCGGATGTGGGCTACCGGTGGGTGATAATTCAGCGAAGATTCTATCCTTCTGTGCTGCTGAGCTAGAGGGAGCTCATTTTTGTGCTTAGGGTCTCCGGTAGCCTTGAGCTTGGGAGTCCCATAAGTGAGGACTGACTTCCTGCTTGGTCCTGGAGAAAGCGTAGTTACTCACCTGTAACAGGTGTTCTCCAGGAGCAGCAGGAATCAGTCCTCACTACCCTCCCTCCTCCCCTTGGAGTTGCAATCGTCTGCTTATGTTCTTTTTGCAAATTTTTATGCTGTCTTTTTTAGCTATGTCATCTGACTGGCTAAGATGGCACCCTCGGGCGGGAAGACGACCGCGCATGCGCGCTGCAATTCCCAAAGGCTTTCTTTGAAAGCTGGGGAAAATTGCTCCGCGAGGGCTCCGTCGGCGCCGACGTCACCCATAAGTGAGGACTGATTCCTGCTGCTCCTGGAGAACACCTGTTACAGGTGAGTAACTACGCTATTTTCCACTAGAACAGAAGCATGGTGGTTCATATCCAGGATTGGTGTCATATAGAGGCAATATTTCTCATTGCGTAACGTCTCCAAATATGTTGTGTCTAATCTCAATCTCTCAGATATATTGCATTGTGCCAGAGAGCTTGCTTCTGGAGTTCATATGGTGTAATATGTATAAGCAACATATCAAGCTGTATTTGGAAGTTCTTTTAAATCAGGCTGGTGGCATCCACTATGCTTAGAACTAGTTCTGTATCTTTCTGCTGTATCTTCTTAGTCTCAGATAGCATCTCTTGGTACTAACATAGTTTATGACGGCAGATAAAGACCAGTATGGTCCATCTAGTCTGCCCAGCCAGGTGGTAAGAGTAAGTGCCCCTGCTATAAAGGGATTCACTGTGTCTGTCCCAAGCCACTTTGAATTCCATCACTGTATTTGCCCCATCACTTCCATCAGGAGGGCATTCCAAGCATCCACTACCCTGTCAATAAAAAAGTATTTCCTGATGTGCCTTTCAGTTTACCCCCTTGCAACTTCGTTATGCCCTCTAGTTTTACAGCTTCCCCGTCTTTGGAAGATGTTTGATTGTCTGTCTGTTATGAATCAGACCTTTAAATACTTAGAGTATTATCTCCCCTGTCCCTCCTCTCCTCCAGAGTGTACATATTTAGGTTTTCAAGTCTCTTCTCATATGTCTTCTGATGCAGGCTCCAAATCCTTTCGGTCACCTTTCTCTGAACAGTTTCCAGTCTTTTTATATCTTTTGCGAGATATGCTTTCCAAAATTGAACACAATGTTCCAAGTGAGGCCTCACCAGTGACTTGTACAGTGGCATTGGTACCTCTTCCTTTCTGCTGGTAATTCCTCTCTGTATGCAATCCAGCATCCTTCTGGCTTTTGCCACCGCCTTGTTACACTGTTTCACCACCTTGAGATCCTCAGAAACAATCACTCTGAGGTCCTTCTCCTGGTTTATGCACACCAACCTCTGGCCCCCTATCGCATACAATTCTGTTGGGTTTCTCTTTCCGTATGTAACATTGACTAATCACTTAGTACCAACAAATCTAGTAGCAAAGTTCTTGGTTTTTCTCCTCTGCTACCATGTCCAGCCAATTCTGAGGTGAAATAAATAAATATTCCAATTCATACTGCTAGACCAGTCCAGACAAACGGGTTGTGTCCCCCTGCCAGCAGATCCTGGAGACAGAACTCTACCAGAGCTCTAATAGGCTGATCCCTGGTGATGCTGCTGAGATGAGACTACCCCAAGGGGTCTCCCCCAGTATTTCTCTGTCTCCAACAGACCTGGTAGCTTTTTTGTTTTGCTCCTTTGAAGAAAGGATTAATTTCCCTATTTCAGGACGAAGCTCGGGGGCTCCTCTATTTTGAGAGTGATCCCCTCTATTGGCAGGGTGTTTCAGCTGAGCTCCTGTATGGAAACAGTGACGCTCGCTGACTGAAGGCATTCCCAGCAGCTAGACATGAGGGCAGCCTTGGCTGGAAGAAGGGCTCACTAACACTCAAGGGTTACCTCTGCGTTAGTGCTCGCTTGGTATCGGATGTGGTTTTCCTGATCCTGCCCTTGAAATCCCTGCACTGGCCGGCATCTGTGAGTACAGCTTTCCTTTATTTAATGCATGCTGGAGCTCCTGAGGGGTCCAAATCTGCCGAATTTCCGCGTTCTCAGAATTGTCCCATTTTTGGCACAGGGGTCAATCCTGGCCTGGGGGGCTGGTTTCTGCCTTTTTTCAAAAATTCGCTGCTTTTTTTACCTTTTATTTAACTTTTAATTTGTCTGGTGGCCATTTTGAATTTCCACAGAGCTCTGATTTTTGGCGGGAAGCTCTGCTCTGCTGTATGTGCCTCTGTTCCTTCTCTCTTAAGGGGATTTTACTAGGATTGTACTATAGTAAGAGGAGTGCTCCGGAGAATAAGATTTAAAATTGTTCTTTCACACACAATGCCTTCTTCTGGGCTTAGATGCATTGTGTGTAACAGGAACCAGAAGGAGCTGCAAAATCAGCAATGCGCATCCTGTTTGGCGCACCCCGGGGAGTCTTCAGTGTTGCTGGCCACTCAGGAAGCTACGGCTCCTGACTTACCTGCAGTAGATGGTCCGTTACCTCCTTTTTCGGTGGCGGCTTTGCAGGGAGCCCCTATGGGGGTCTCTCCGGCTGCCCTGAGTTCCTTGGCGCCTGGCTCTCCTTCCGAGGACCAACTTCTCCATCTTTTCCACCAGGCATGGGATTTCTGGCTTGCTGAATCCTCAGCTCCTTCGGTGGGACTTCAGCCAAAGACACCTGAGCGCCTGGGTGCTCCAGCTGGCCATAAGCATTCTAAGGGTGCTGTAGCTCGCAAGGGTACGTCTAAGGCATTACACTTGCTTGTGCAGGATGATTGTGACCCTGACGAGGAGATGTCTTCCGTGGGAGAGTCCGAGGACCTCTCTGGGCGCGAGGATGGGGAGTATTCTGCATCGGATTCGTCTATTCCGGGGCCGGAGGAGTCACAGGATATCCGGCTGTTCCGCAAAGAAGAATTGTCCGCCCTCATCGGTCAGGTGATGGAAGCTCTCCGTCTTTCGGCGACGGCGGAGCCTCCAGCCTCTCAGGCTCAATCTCAGGCGGATCCCATCTTGCTGGGCATTCGCAAGCCCTCTAAGGCTTTTCCTTTCCCTATGGAATTACAGCAAATGGTGTCGGGACTCTCTGGACACGCCCTTGCAAAACGCTCATCGCCAGAGCTTCTGGAGCAGTGGCTCGTGTACCCCAAGGTAGATTCCGGAGCAGAGGCTCGTGTACCCCAAGGTAGTTTCCGGAGTGACTAAGCATACCACCATCCCTGTGGAGGGAGGAGCGGCTCTCAAGGATCCACAGGATCGGAAGGTGGAGAACTTGTTAAGGACGGCTTTCTCCGCGTCTTCCATGGCTCTGCAGGCGACGGTATGCGGGGGGCTAACGGCCCGAGCGCTGTTGTGCTGGATCCAGCGCTTGCCTGAAGATTCCTCTCTCAGGCGTTTGGAGTCTGCCACGGCCTTTTGGGCAGATACTTTTTATGACCTGTTGTGCCTTTTGGCTCAATCGGTGGCAGCTGTGACGGTGGCGAGGCGTTGGCTTTGGCTCCGTCAATGGGCGGCAGATGTCGTTTCCAAGTCCAGGCTCTCTAAGCTGCTGTTCAAAGGTAAGCTTCTGTTCGGCGAGGAGCTGGACAAGCTCGTAAAGGATCTTGGGGAGGTTAAGCCCCAACGCTTGCCGGAGGATAGGCCGCGAGCTTCGGCTCGCCAGTCTTCGCAGGCACAGTCTTTTTGCCGTTTCTCCAGGAGCATGGACTTTAGGAGGTATCGCTCCTCCAAGCCTCTGACTCAGCCTATTCGCTCTGGAAGAGGAAGTCAGTCCTTTCGGGGGGCCCGCTCCGACTCCTACTCGGCAGGAGGAAAGTTCTCAGGGACCGCGAGGTCCTCCCGCTGACGGGGCGCTAGGTCCACTCCAGTCTGTGCCGCCAATAGGGGGTCGGCTGGCATTGTTTTCTCAGGAGTGGGCACAAATTACCTCTGATCTTTGGGTTCTTGACAGCATCTCTTGGGGTTATTCCCTAGAGTGCTCTCGCCTGATCCCCGAGGCCTTCCTAGTCTCTCCGGCGGGATCTCCCGAGAAGCGCTGCATCGTCCAGGCGACACTCAAATGCCTGCTTCTTTTGAATGCCATACGTCTCGAAGAGGGGACGGGTTGGTACTCCATTTATTTCGTGGTGCCCAAGAAGGATGGTTCCTTTCGGCCTATTCTAGATCTCAAGGGGTAAACCGCAGCCTTCGGGTTCCTCATTTTTGGATGGAGACGTTGCGTTCCGTGATCCAGGTGGTACGCAGGGGCGAGTTCCTGGCATCGCTCGATCTTGCGGAGACGTACTTTCATATTCCCATCCACATGGAGCATCAGCGGTTCCTCTGATTTGCGGTCCTGGGCCGGCATTTTCAGTTCCAAGCCATGCCTTTTGGTTTGGCCTCGGCGCCAAGGACATTTTCCAAAATAATGATGGTGGTGGCCGCGGCCTTATGCAAGCAGGGGATCCGAGTTCATCATTACTTGGATGATTGGCTGATTCGGGCGGACTCTCTGGCAGAGGCTCGTGAGACGGTAGACCGCGTAGTGGCTTTTCTGGAGGGCCTGGGGTGGGTGATCAATCACTCCAAGAGCTGCCTCCAGCCATCTCAGGGCTCGGTTCGACACTCGCCGTG
Source organism: Ichthyophis bannanicus (assembly GCA_033557465.1). Taxonomy (NCBI): domain Eukaryota; kingdom Metazoa; phylum Chordata; class Amphibia; order Gymnophiona; family Ichthyophiidae; genus Ichthyophis; species Ichthyophis bannanicus. Next base: position 81,474,898 of record CM066048.1, read on the forward strand.
GGAGGGTGATGTTTGCACGAGTTTGCTTCCAGAAAATTGTAGATCAGCTCCAGCGATTCCTGCGGCAAGAGGCACCTCGAGCTTGGGATTATCTCCAGCTTCTGGCGTCCATGGCGCCTACCATCGATGTGGTGCCTCGGGCATGGGCGCATATGCGAGAGTTGCAGAGGGTGCTCCGGTGTCTGAGGATTATCAGGTTTGACTTCCACTTCCACCGTCGGTCCGGCTCTACCTTCGATGGTGGCTCCGGGTACGCAACCTTCTAGGGGGGGTTCCGTTGGAGTCTCCACGTTGGCTGCTTCTGACGACGGATGCCAGTCTCTCCGGGTGGGGAGCGCTTTGCAGCACACACGCAGCACAGGGGGTCTGGTCGCCTCAGGAGGCCCGCTGGTCCATCAATCGCCTCGAGGCGAGAGCAGTTCGCCTAGCCTTGCAAAGCTTCCTGCCTCTCATACATCGGCAAGCAGTTCGCGTTCTCTCCGACAATGCCACGACGGTGGCGTATCTCAACCGCCAAGGGGGCACAAAGAGTCCGGGGGTTTCCAAAGAAATGAGGCTTCTCCTTCCTTGGGCAGAGCGGCATCTCCTCGCCATTTCGGCGCAGCACATTGCGTGGAAGAGCAACATTGAAACGGACTTCCTCAGCCGCCATACGCTGGATCCCGGAGAATGGGCTCTGGCGTCGGCACCTTTTCAGCTGATTGTGTGCCAATGGGGTCAGCTGGCAGTGGATCGCATGGCGACGTGGGAAAATGCCAAAGCACCGATCTTCTTCAGCCGATGGAAAGATAGCAGGTCGCACGGAATAGATGTGTTGTTGCAGCCGTGGCTGGTCCGACTCCTCCTGTATGTCTTCCCTCTGTGGTCCATGGTCGGCAAGATTCTTCAGCGGATCAGGGAGCATCACGGGCCGGTGATTCTGGTAGCTCTGGATTGGCCTTGTAGGCCCTGGTATGTGGATCTCATCCGGCTTGCGCGAGCAGCTCCTCTGCTGCTTCAGGGTTTTCCAGTGCTTCTTCAGCAGGGGCCAATTGCCATGGAAGACCCGGCTCCTTACTCGCTTACGGCTTGGCTCTTGAACGCCGCAGGCTAGTTCGTAAGGGATATTCGGCTAGCGTGGTATCCACCTTGCTTAAGGCACGCCGTTCTTCCACCTCCTTAGCCTATGCTCGGGTGTGGCGTCTTTTCGAATCATGGTGCTCACAGCGTGGGGTGTCTCCCTGGAGTAGTGGCATTCCTGATATTCTTGCGTTCCTCCAGGCCGGCCTGGACAAGGGGCTGGCTCTCAGTACTCTTCGGGTTCAGGTGGCGGCCCTTACATACTTCCGTGGTCCGGTTTTGGGGCGCTCTATCGCTTCACATGTTGACGTCTCGCGTTTCCTCAGAGGAGTTAAATCCGTGCGGCCCCCGTGCCGTCCGGTCTTCCCGGTCTGGGATCTCGCTCTGGTCCTCTGGTCCTCCGGGCCTTGGTGGCTTCGCCTTTTGAGCCGTTACGGGCCTCTTCGCTCAAAGACTTAACCTTGAAGATGGTGTTCCTGGTGGCAGTTACCTCAGCGTGGTGCATTTCCGAGCTCTAAGCGCTCTCTTGTCGGGATCCTTATCTTTCTTTCTCGTCGGAGGGCGTGACTCTTTGGACAGTTCCATCCTTTTTGCCCAAGGTGGTTATGCCTTTTCATGTCAATCAGCCCCTCTTCTTGCCGTCCTTCTCTCCAGTGTATTTATGGTCTTCACGGGGTGAGTTTCAATCTTTATTGCAAGAATCACTCCATACAAACAAATTATCTTTGGAAAATAATTATCACTCCTAATTTTAACTATTGGTGTGTTAGAAAAACTGGGGGCACTGGTGCCCCCAGTTTTTCTAACACACCAAAAGTTAAAATTAGGAGTGATAATTATTTTCCACTAAGATAATTTGTTTGTATGGAGTCCTTCTCTCTAGAGCAGTGTACGGGTCGGCGTCGTCACTTATGTGCGTTTAGATCTCAAACGGGTCCTCTGTCGGTATCTTAAAGTCACCAATTCCTTTCGGCAGACGGATCATCTCTTTGTCCTTCTTGCGGGCTCCCGTCGAGGGTTTGCAGCCTCTAAGGCTATTATCGCCAGGTGGCTAAGAGGAGCTATTGAAGCAGCCTATATTCTTCAGCACAAGTCCGGTGCCTGTAGGGCTCCGAGCACACTCCACACGGGTGCAGGTGACGTCTTGGGCCGAGCGTTCCCATGTGGCACTCCTCGACATCTGCCAGGCGCTGACTTTTGTCTATCGCTATCGACTTTTGTCTATCGCTATCGACTTTTGTCTGTCCACGCTTGGCAGGAGATGAGTTTTGGCGCGTCAGTGCTTTCGGTGGCTCTGGACACACCCTAGAGGTCGGTAGCTTGGGTACTGCCTGTTTGTCTGGACTGGTCTAGCAGTATGAATTGGAAGGTGAAATTTCACTTACCGTTAATTTTCCTTTCCTAGAATACTGCTAGAGCAGTCCAGGACCCATCCTGCTGTCAGTCTCAGTCCTGCTGGTGCAGCGGAGCCGCCGTTATCTTTTGGCTTTTGTTTTTTCCTTCTGGAGGCCTGGCAAGTGAGCCTCTAGTCCCTTTGTCCTTCTTGGCGGCCTTCAGTTTCTGGGAATGCTTTCAGCTCCTTGTACATAGTTGAGGCCGGGTCAGTTGACTGGCTGTATGTAGTTGTTTAGTTTTCATGAAGTTCGGCTTGTGGATGATACTGAGGGAGACCCCTTGGGGTACAGTCTCATCAACTCAGCAGCATCACCAGGGCTCAGCCTATTGGAGCTCTGGTAGAGTTCTCTGTCTCCAGGATCTGCTGGCAGAGGGACACAACCCGTTTGTCTGGACTGGTCTAGCAGTATTCTAGGAAAGGAAATTAACGGTAAGTGAAATTTCACCTTGTATTGTACCATATTTATAAACTGCCTATCATAAATTCCTAAGTGAACTACACTATTGTTTGTAAAATGTAATATCTACATAGTAAACTACATTAAAATACATAATTAACTGCAGCACCTAAAATCCACCCCATCCCAGCAGAAATGTGGATCTGTAATGGTCACTTGCTGAAAGAGTCAAGAGTAGCGTTTGAACTCAGATGGACAATCTACACAAGGGAAAGCCCCTAACCAGTCTCTTGTTCACACATGTATCTACAGATGTGAGACTGAACAAGGTTGAAGGCCTCCCTCCAGAAACAGGCAGTGGGGGAAAAAGCTCCTGGTCTCACCAGGTGTACCTGCATTCATTTACAGAATGGAGCATTATTTTGTGACTGTGTGTTTTTCCTAAAGATAATCCAATTGGCAAAACTGTAGTGATGAGATCCGACAACTTTTATTGCTTGAAAAATTACAATGCGGCACCTTAAAATCATATTTCAATAAGTCTGAGGTCAGTCTGTAAGGTGGCACAAATCTCATCTTTTGTGCTGCTACAGACTAAAAGCCTCTTTTCCTAAAGCCCGTCAGCTGGTAAACAGGCGTTTTAACACACAACTAAAGGCAGTCAGGAACGCTAATGTGTGACAGTGTCTGCCTTCACATGCTAAAATGCATGGTAATCAGTGATTGCAGAATGGGTTGAAGAGAGCATTACTGCTAGCACCAGGGCAATTGCTGCATGCTCAACAGCAATGCAGCTCTTAACGTAGGTTCACCTAAACAACAACTCTGTAGGAGTAATTAAGTAAACCTGAAGTAGTGGAGCGCATATTAGGAAAACCCTTCATGTGATAGCTGTCAGGGACATACTGAATATGTTCCAACAGTTAATGTGCAGCCTGCTGTAATACAGGGATAGATTTGCTAAAAGGTGCTACTACATATTACTGCACATTATCTACCTCAGGTTGTGTTTTATGCAATGAGACCTACTCACTTCAGCAAATCTAGCCTAAAATGTGCTTTATTACTTGTGTTTTTATCACACTGAAATTACTTTTATAATTTCCATGCACTTTCCAAGCAAGTGCCTGGAAAAAAATCTACACCTGGAATTATTTCCTATACAGCAAAGTGCACTAGCAAATGAAAGCACTAGACCTAGTGGTAAAGAGAAGGGTTTTTTTTTTTTAAACTGCCAATGGAAGTAATAAATGAAAGGAAAAAAAAGACGACACTATAACTATACATAAACATGGCTTCCCAAGTTGAGTCTTAGGTCCCAAGCCACAGAAGTCTAGGACCCAAATTTTTTAAATATAAAAACAGTAGCAAAGTTAATGCACATTTTAATATATCTGATCAATGTAAAATGTGTATTAAACTTAGCGTACATTCTTACTCTTTTATGAATGAACATTTTCAGTACTGTTTCAATGCCTTGTGCATTAGCATATAGTATAAAAATAATCTTCATTAAATTTTTGAAAAGGATTTCATGATAGCAGGCCAGTTCTTGTGAGAGCCTTTTCAAACTTTAATGAAGATAGTTATTTGACCATAGGAGATTATTTTTATACCAGCTGCTGTGATTGGTTCTACATCTAGGTTTTTTGATAATTTTCATGAATTAGCATTCCATTAGCTTAATGCATTAGATGTTAATGTGTTTACTTCTTTTTCCTGAAAAAAAAGTGTGCACTAAAAGTTAGCACACGTTTACTCATTTTTTAATACATTGGTCCCAGTATGAGCAGAAACGTTCTTGAGTGGTGCCATCATTAGACATAACATTAAGAAAACTGATGTTGCCAAACTGGCCACAAGATGGCATCATTACGCAACAAATGATAGCTGGACACACACAAAGCATGAAGTCTGTGTCCTACTGTCATTTGTAATGCAGTGATGTCATTGTCTGTTGACAGTCAGAATAGCACAGCCACATGTTTAATGGTGAAGTTACCTAATGAACTTATGATAACGTTTTGCTTCCATACCCAAAAACCTCTGGAAGTTTTTCAGGGAAACATAGGGGTTCTCTTGCTAGCACGGTCACCTCCTCAGTCTGTTCATTCAGCTCAGACTGACCAACAATGGAACCCTAAAAAATCCTTGGCAAGATCCCAAGATCAGTAGACTCAAGCAGCTCTTCAGATGGAGAAAACACCACTGCTTCCAAATCTGTTGGCCCAATGTGGTCACAAAAAGCAGGTGCAGATACCGACAAGGACAGGAACATGGAATCCATGAGCAGAAAGAAAGCACTGGGGAATGCAGCAGTCGCAGCTCAGCACACTAACAGGGCTCCTCCTCTACTGCTTTCCCTCTTCATAAAGCAGATGCTCTGGGCCTCGTTTCATTTGGATACGTTATCAGGCTGCCCACCACATTGAGTACAGGAACAGAATCCCTTACAAAGAAAGCAGACTCCAAACACCCTATTGGAGGTTGCATTGCACTGGACTAGTAGGAAGAGAGGGCGTGTCCTCACTGACCGACCATTTTGTTTCTAAGAACCTTGATTAAAAAAATTTAAAGGGGGAAGGGGCAGGGGAAACACACAAATTATTGTCACGCCTCTGTCCAAATGAAGTCCAGTACTCTTACATCTTTGCAGGAGCCAAGGACCCTCCTCAGTAAATAATCAAGACTTCTTTCACAACAGTGGTCAGACCAAAGGGGCACACCTGTATATCCAACAGGGCTAAGCCTCTGCACAATACCCAACCCATGTTGGTCTATAGCTGAGAGCTGTAACTATAGAGTGTACAAAATAGTGTGTCTCAGGCATCGGAGAAGATGTGCATGATCAACTCGTTGCCATGTCATATATGGGAGATGGTGTCTAAGAACACAGTGACCCAAATAAAAGACCACTACAATACTACACGAGTTGTTTGCTTATCCTACTGACCACTCCTCTTCTCAAAAGGAACCAACTCATATTCTTTCAAAAACACTGAATACTAGAAATCTTATCAGTATAAAAGATCTACAATACTCCAGAGAACCCCAGCTACACATGACCACCCAAACACAAGAGCAATGGCAAAGACCAAGGGCATCCTCTACTCTCAAGAGCAGTGTTTGATTACCCTTTAGGTTGTGGGAGACTCCTTTTCATCTAGGAAGTGTGGCTCAACATCATAACAAACAGATCAATGCTAAATTATAGACTATGAATACAAGCTAAACTTAATTTAACTATCACTGTTTCAAACTCTGGCTATGATCAAGGTCCACTCTCACCATCCTGTCAGCAGATGTGCAGTCTCTCCTGTAGAAGAGACCTGTGCATGAAACTGCTTATATTCTCGTTTGATTCTCAATTGGAGCAAATCCTGAGTACGATGGCGCAACATGCTACTCGATTGGAACGGGTAAACTGTCCTAGATAACCTCCAGATTGCGCGTTATACCCAGATAAGGGAAATCTTGAATAGGAAGGTACTGTTCCTGGAGAATTGTGTTCGAAGGAACAATTTAAGGTTCTTCAATTTCCCAAAATGTCCAGTTATTCCACCGATGGACATGCTGAGGAAATATCTTGGATAAGTTTTGAAGATACCCAGGGATGCAGTTCTACCAATTGTTTAGGCCAAGTACTTGTCCCTTAGCTCTTTGATTCAGGATGCAGAAGGTACTTCTGGGCCATGCCAGAACTCTGAGGCTGGGAGTTTGACTGCCTTCTTGGAATTATCATTAGAAGTCATCACAGAAAGGACTACCTTGATAGCATGTTGTGCTTTAGAATCAGATAGGAACGCTGCCTTACGATTATTTTTCCCAAAATATATCTGCTTTATTTCAAGATATAGGTTTTTCCTGATGTGTCTAGATATACACAAAAGTAGTGCCGGGAGTTTCTGACCCCGACACCCAGGGCCATGAAACTAGGTGCTTCCATGAAAGTTATATTTTCTTGTAAATGTTTTCATTACTTTTCAGTCCAAGTAATTTGTGTTCTTTGAACCAAATCAGTTACTTCAATTTACTGTGATTAGAGGGGGACCTGAAGTGTTGGTGGATATCTCAGAGGAATTAGCTAGTTAAGGCTGGCTGTTCCCCGCTAAATTTGGATTGCTACTGCTTGAAGTGATTTATTTCTTAGGTATATGCCTTTTTTCTTTGATTACCTATTCTTGCCTTACTAGTGGTCTATTATTAGAGTGGTATGTTTGATTATGGCTTTAGTTTTTCTTTTCCACATTTCTGTTCATTCATTATCTTGGAGTATTAAGTGAATTTTTTTTTAAATTTATGAAAAGAAGTTTCCCCTTAGAAGCCAGTTGGGCCAACCGGGCTTTGGAAGAGGAGTCCGCTGTCCAGTGCTGGAGCCAAATTCAAAGCCATGACACCATCTCAGGCTGCCAAACGCACCGGGACATACATGGCATCAGAAAGGAAGGCTGTAGCCAACTCCAAAAGAGGAGCAGCAGCATCCAGCAGAAAAGACTGAATGCACTGGAGCACAGCTAAGACTTCAGGCTGGCATATAACAGCAGTTACCATGGCAAACAGTTCTACAACAAATCCACCCTACGGTCCAGAAAATCCTTTAAGGCAGATCCAACGTCCACAGGAACGGTACTTTGTCTGGTAACCGCTGTGACCTGCGCATCCACCTTGGGAATACCAAATCATTTGATGCACTCCTTCTCTGGGTGAGCATAGATCTTCTTACACATCCTTGGCCCCTTAGGTGGGGAGTTGGGAGAGTCTCACTCCAACTGGATCATATCTTTGATCACTTCTGGGAAAGGGAAGACAGTAGTAGATTTCCGCACCCCTTGAAGGAGCGAGCATACCTTTTGGCTCCTGCTCCATGCCGGAAGTATCTATCGTGTTCAAGAAGGATGAGACCCTGGCAATCAATGCTGCTAGCTTCTCCTTCCTGAATAGGCGGTTCACTCTGGCCTCTATACAATCTTCTGAAGGCGAGAGTACTTCTTCATCCACGTCAGAGCCCAGTACCAAGCCATCTGAATCCCAGCCATAGCCAAAATCTCAGACAGCTCCCAGCCAAAGGCAATCGAAAGGGCTTCTACTCAGCATGAGACTGTGCCCAGGGGCACCCAGAAGATGCAGGGTCTGAATTTCCATGCCAGAAGGACGAGGCCTGCTGCAAAAAAAGAATTTCAGGGAGGACAGTCCGGAAGCTCTCGGAAATGAGCCCACACCACCATTGGACACAGCCACCACAGACCCCCTAGAGAACAAGGAGTGACTCACAGCACAGTCACCAAACCCTCTGGCTGGCTGAATATCCCTACTTATAGCACCATCTGTCACCTCTTGCCCTGAGGCAATCAAGGACAGACTAACTGCATTCCCGGTCCGAGAGAGGGGAAGCAGGCCCTCCAGGGATGATTCTTGCATGGCATACAAGAAGAGCAGAGTCCAGAATCTGGAGAAGAGGTACCTCACTTGCCACAGGTCAAACAATCTTTCCTGGGAGACGGCATAGAGCGTTAAGGCAAGTATCACAACAGTGCTTGCTAAGACCGTGGTGACCCAAAGGCATGCATTAACTATGCTTTTACTGTGGCATGCATTAATTGTGCTTATACTGCAATGTGCGTTACAGATGCTAAGGTAGGAATGCACATTGGAACTGCTTGGGCAGAATGCACGTACAGACTGCATAGCTACCAGGTGCACAATAGAAGAAAATGCTAACACGTGCATAAAACACCAGGAAACCCATACACTGCACTAACAGTCACCAGCAATCCACCCCAAATTACATCCCAGGAATACTGAATCAGGAGTCTCCAACAAGGACAATGACAAGGTCAAGCTTTGGTACTCACCCCCTGAGAGCCCCAGATAGAGAATCTATGCCAGGTTCAACTCTACTCCCCTGAAACTGTTTTACTGGCTTTTGCAGCACTGCATTTTAAGGGGGCTGGCAGGCAGATCCCTCTGAGAGCCTTTTGCAATTTTTGGGAGAGAGCAGGGAGGGGTCAGTGAGGTTGCTGAATAGGCTCTTACCCACAATAAGCACATAGAGCTGAACCAATTTTCCCTCCTCCTATGGATACTGAAAAGACCAGTCTAGTGGAGCCTCCCACATCATGCTCAAGTGAGAGAGAGTCGCCCTTAAAGTGGTCTGTCATCAGCATTTAATCAGCATTTTCCTCTCAATTCTTCAAATTTTCTTCAGAGAGAAAATCCATCTACCATCTGTGGAGACAAAGAAATCTGAAGAGACCTCTGGTGGCTGAGGCAAATAGAGGCATAAGAGTAATGTCATTGAAATCTGGGCTTTTCATTGGTTCTTTGCCTCCACCAATCTGCTAGAAGGGGAACACAACCCACATGTTTGGACTGGTCTAACAGGATGATATGGAATCAAAGTTTGTACCTGAGGCAATGGAGAATTAAGTGGCTTGCACAAGGCCACAAGGAGCATTATTGGGATTTGAACCTTGATCTTTCCAGTTTCAGGTTTCTGCCCTAACCACTAGGCTACTTCTCAGTTCCATGCTATGTACGGACCAAGAGAGGGACCTCAGAGTTATAGTATCTGAGGATCACAAGGTGGTGGCCAAAGACAGAAAGATGTTAGGCTGTATACAGAGAGGAATAACAGCAGGAAGAAGAAGGTATTAGTGCCCCTGTACAGGTTGCTGGTCACTTGGAGTATTGCATTTAGTTTTGGAGACTGTACCTTATAAAGAATATAAAAGGACTTGAAACATTTAAGAGGAAGGTGACCAAGATGAGTTGTGGTCTGCACCAGAAAGAATATGAGAAAAGATGCATTTCTTTTGCTTTTGCACAAGCAGAACTCTTTGAAGGATCATGTTACTGCTCAAAATGTGTAGGCTACGGCAACCTCCATAGCCAATCTCAGTTCAGTATCCATTGAGATCTGCCAGGCAGCTACCTGATCCTCCATTCATACTTTTGCTGCACGCTACTGTCTAGAAAGAGACTCCTGTTGGGATGCTGTCTTTAGCTAAACTGTACGCCAGCACCTCTTTGGGACTTAAGGTGAATTCCCACCCTCCATCCCGGACTTCTACAAGTAACCAGACTATCATTGGGGGAGTATCACCTCCTGGAATCAAATCCAATGGCCCACAACTCTTCAGCTACAGGTCTTTTACCTCAGAGATCGCACTGCCCCCCCTCCCCCATACCAGTCTGGTACCTGGGAGCTAGTGAGTCCCACATGTGAAGACTGCATTCCTGCTTGTTCCTGGAGATATAGTTACTCATTGTAACAGGTGATCTCTGGCAACATCAGGTATCAATCTTCACAATCCGCCCTCCTCCCCTAGGAGTTTAGGGTTATTTTATTTTACTCTTCTCAGCTATAACCTCAACTGAGGAAAGGAGTTGGGAAGGCAGGCCCACAGGTACAGTGGAGTGCTCCCAAAGGCTTTCCTATTGGATACTGGGGAGCGTTCTCGCATGGGCTGTACCCCTATGTGAAGACCAATTCCTGTTGTTCCTGGAGATCACCTGTTACAGGTGAGTAAAAATGTTATATTGCAAATCTGCTTGAATGCTATGGCAGACTGGCTAACTTGAACAATTGAAATTAAATTGATCTAAAACCCATATCATGTGTCAGTATATTTGTATACTCCCAACTGTGCCTCTACTGCTCACGGATAGCCCTCATCTTTAGTTCAACTTTTTACGATTTTGGGCTGTAGTTTTATCCTCGGCTTCTATTTGACCCACAGATAGCATCAGTAAGCAAATCTTGTTTCCCATCTTTGACACAAATTCATTCCATCAGTTATGATGTTATTAAGAAAGCAAAAACAGTATTAATTTTTAATAGATAAGAATACCACTTTGGAATACCTCTTGGTGAAAGAACCAGAAGAAATTCTGATACCAAAGAGGTTACAAATAACCTGTCATCGTCTGACTCTTGCCTCTGGAGAGATGGCTATATCCTTATGAGAAGATTTGTTAAAATAGACTCCTGATTCACTATTGCTTCATAGCAATCAGTTAATAGAATCCCTGTACACAGCTCCCACTGCAAGCCATGTAGTTACAACTGTATAGTGATTTCCTGTTATGACTGTGAATAGCCTGTATTACATCCTGTCTAGTCTCTAAATAGCCTGTATATAGTTACCCTGTTCTGAATCCCAGTTGTTCCACCCGTTCGATGTAAGTGCAGAGTATGCTCTTCCTACTCTGTACAAAATGTTATCTGTAAACCATACTGATTTTAAAGAGTGTGGTATATAAAAGCATTAAATAAAAAAATAAAATAGATCTTTAGAATCCTCACTGGAGAGCAATTTAAGTAGTAGTCAAATATTTTATCTATCATCAAACTTTTACAATTGTTGTATTAAATTCTATAAAACCAACTATTTTCCCATCACACACTATTCCATCATTATTGAAAACAGAGGATTTAACCTCCATGGCGTTGAAACACTGCTCACCTCACTCTTCAACACCCTCCTCATGGGAATCGAACACACCTGACAAGGGTTTCTACTGATATTCCTTGATATCTCTGCCACATTTGATTCAGTAAACCACAAGAAACTCCTGGAATGCCTAATAGACCTTGGCATAAGTAGCACCCCCTTGACCTGGTTATACTCATACCTCATTGACCGTACACAACAAGTAAGAACAAGAGACGCAATGTCAAAACCCTTCCAATGCCAGCAGGGAGTACCCCAAGGGTCATCCTCACTCTTCAACCTGTTCATTCAATTAGAATGCAAAATCTTCAAAGAACAAAATATCCTGTACCACATCTACACTGATGACCTGATGTTCTACACCCCCATCTCTACAAATAACCCAGACTACATACATTCCCACAAAATCCTGTTTCAACACTGTGTCAGAATTGCTAAAAAAACAACCTCCTTATTACAGGGACACCAAGACAAACACATCACTCCAATGCTCAAAACTATTATTGACTCCCTATACAACTACAAATCAAATTCAAAATCATCATGCTCACGTACAAACCCATCCATGACCAGGCTGCCTTTGTGACCTCATTGAAAAACCAACTAATACAATATCAAAAAGACAGCACAATCAGAACCTGCTCAACATTCCAATGCTCAAGACAACTAGCACCCAAGCAACCTGCCCGAAATCCTTTCTATATACAGTCCCACACTCTGGAACTCACTCCCAACCACACTAGACACCAATGACTGCACGGATTTTCGTAAAATATGAAAAACCTTCTTACTCCAAGAATACTTTGGCCCCAACATGTAACATAAAATGCTCCCTCCTCCTCCTCCCACTACCAATATGCTTTCAGGTTCTGGATAACCCCTGTATTTAGCCCTATGTAAATACCATTCCCACATACATGGTTCTACCATACCACCCTCCTAATATGTTCACCATCCTATCCCTAGTTCTTGTACTATGTTCTATACTCACGGTTCCATTTAAACCGCCTTGATAATCTGAAAGGTGGTATTAAATAAATAGTATAATCTAAAACTTCTGTGGTTCGATCTAACTTAGAACAAGGTATTGTTCTAGATATTTGGAAGCAAAAGCTATGTGGCCACTCTTTTAAGACACAAAAAGTGACCAAGCCGATATTATTATCATCTGAAATCTAATCTACCATTCTTATCTAATGTAACTGGGAAAATTGTAACCTTTCGACTATCTGATGTTCTACTGTAGATAAAACCAATTCATTACACAAAAACAAAAAAGTTTAAGCTCACATCATTGCATGGAGATAATATTAATGGGATTAATAAATCACCTGTGTATGAGTTTAGACAAAGGAAAGGAAGTTTTGTTAATCTCTCTGGGTTTATCATCAGCTTTCAGTTTGACCGAGCATGCCTTATTGCTACAAAAATCTATTTGATATAGGGATCAGAAATATTATTCTATCTTGGTTTCAGTCATGTTTAGAAGGGAGAACTTTTAAGGTTTATTAAAAAAAAGCACACTCCTCCACAGCACGGCACACAGGACGCCAATCAGCACAGCAGCAACACTCCCACTGCGCTGCGATGTCCCGCGGATCTTATAGCCGCCTCAGGGGGGGGAAGGGATGGTAATCACAGCTGATCCTCCTCCACAGCACGGCACACAGGATCCCAATCAGCACAGCAGCAACACTCCCACCGCGCTGCGATGTCCCGCGGATTTTATAGCCGCCTCGGGGGGGGGGGGGGGGAAGGGATGGTAATCACAGCTGATCCTCCTCCACAGCATGGCACACAAGACGCCAATCAGCACAGTTCAGAAACTCGCAGACCATGAGGTCAATATTGATAAATGTTCTGCGTCTTTAAATAAATTGGAAGGGCAGGTCTCCGTGGTGCAGGCTGCCACGTCTTCTTCTATTAGAGATAGGCTAACGATACATTATCAGTTAGAGCATTTGGAGAATTCAATCCGATTAAAAAACCTACGCTTCTTAAATTTTCCCTGTACACATTATCTTTCTCCTAATATTTTGTTATCAAAGTATTTTAGGGAAGTTTTGTTATTGGATGATTCGGATGCTATTAAATTGTCTTCTGTGTATTATATACCTAAGGCGCCTGCCACGGAGGCCGCTTCTTCACCCAAAGGGATTACTCCTTTGACTGAATCTCTAAATGTTTCTGACTTTTTGGAGTCCTCTATGGATGTTATTTATTTATTTATTATTTACAGTCTCTTATATACCGCACTATTCAGCATCAGCGCGGTTTACATGGAACAGAAATGCTCAGTACAGTTAACATGTATGAGTTTACAGATAACAGGGCAAGTAACTTGGATAACAGGGGTAAACTATTTACAGAACTTGCTACATAAACTTGGATACCGGTGGTAAACTATTTACAAATATTGCTACATAAAGTCGTATGATCAAGAATTCCATAGAAACAACTGCACCACTAAGGGTTAGGGAATCTTTCTTGGCATTTTGTTGGGAAACCACATATTTGCTTAGTGGGTTGCATCTCTGTCTCGGTGGGTGAGGTTGGGTTCAATGAGGTACTTATTGAAAAGATGGTATTTGAGGGCTTTCCTAAACTGTGTAAGGCCCTTAATAGCCCGGATATCTGGAGGTAATGCGTTCCAGCATCTTGGTGCGCTGATACTAAACGCCCTATTGGCTGTAGATGCAGTGCAAACTGTTAATGCTTTCGGGACTTTTAGGGTGTTTGTAGCTGTGGATCTCCTTGCTCTATTAGGAGATATGGTATGGATGAGGGCCATTATTGATTCAGGGGAGAGCTTGTTAATAGCTTTAAAAGTGAGTAGCAGAGTCTTGAAAATGATTCTAGCCTGGATAGGTAGCCAATGTAATTGTATCAGCAAAGGTGTCACGTGGTCGCATCTGGGGGCTCCATGGATGACCCTTGCTGCAGCGTTCATGGCGAGCTGCAGGGGGTGTAAGGTGGATAGGGGCAGGCCTTGAAGGATGGCATTGGCATAGTCAAAATGAGGTATGATCAATGCCTGGTATATAGTTCTGAAGTCATTTGGTTCCAGCATGGATCGTAAATGCCTAAGTGAGCGGATCTTGTAATATACAGTTCTGACTGTGTTCCCTATGTGGGCTTTCATGTCTAGGCGTTGATCCAAGGTGACTCCCAGGTAGCGTATTGATGGTTTAGTTTGTAGTTCTGCTTCTTTTACTTTAAGGAATTGTGGTGGGGAGAAGTTAGGGTTCCTCGTAATGAAGAGTACTTCCGTTTTCTTATGTTGTATTCGGAGGTTTTGGGAGAGAAGCCAGTCAGATATTGCATTGAAGCAGCTCGTCAGTGGAGAGAGGTCCAGATGTTCCGTAGAGAAGGGTATGTACAGCAGGACATCGTCAGCGTATAACATGCAGTCGACATTGAAGGATCGGATGATCTTGCAAATTGGCTGCATGTAAATGTTAAACAGGAGGGCTGAAAGGGAGGACCCTTGTGGGACTCCCTGGCTTTGGTGGAAAGGTTCTGATGTCATCCCTCCAGAACGCACATGCTGCCATCTTCCAGACAAGTAAGATCTGCACCATTCAAGCGCTCTACCAGTAATTCCTTTCTCAATTAGTCGACCTAAGAGAAGCTCATGACTTACTGAGTCAAAAGCTGCAGCGATGTCCAGAAAGATGAGAGCAAATCCTTGACGGATGTCATCAATGCCAGTGATTATCTTGCAGAAGAGGGTGGTAAGAAGGGTTTCCACTCCGTGGGATTCCCTAAAGCCATGTTGGCAGGGGTCTAATGGTGAGGTAGTGTCAACGTGATCTTGTAGTTGTCGTTGTACCTCTTTTTCGATGATCTTCGCAAGTAAAGGTATACTGGATATAGGTCTATATGAATCTACTTTATGGGGGTCGAGTTTGCAGTTTTTCAGAAGAGGTCTGATAGAGGTGTGCTTAAGAGCGGAGGGGAAGGAACCTGTTGTGAAGGAGAGGTTCATTATATTGGAAAGTATTGGGCTGAAGTAGCTGCGGAGCTCCTTAATCCAGAAGGCTGGGCATGGGTCGGACTGAGATGTGGTGGTGTTAAGGGCCATAATAGTGTCTTCAATTCCTTTTTTGGTAGGGGTAGAGAATATGGTTAGAGCTGTGGGGCCATCTCGTTCCGGAGTGGTGGTGGTTGTAGTCGAGATGTTGATAGTCCGGCATATCTTGGATTGTGCGTAGTTAGCAAAATCTTGTGGGTGAATCTCAATTGGAGGTCCGGGGGTTGGTTCCTTTGATAGAGTCTTGACTAGTTCAAAAAGATCGTGGGGTTTATTAAGTGATCTCTTTAAGGTCTCTGAGTAGTATTGTTTCATTGCATCAGTGGTTGCCTTGCGGTGTGCAGCCAGATGACAGTTGTATGCTGTCTGGTCAATTGATGAGTGGGATCGGCGCCAGCGCTTCTCGAGTTTCCGTAATTGGGTAAGAGAAACTCTAAGATCGGCTGTGTACCATGGAGCGCTCATTCTTTTCCTTGGGGGCTTGTTGGTTGGTGTGCGTAGGGCGATTGCACTAAGGCAATTGTTCCAGTGAGTAATCAGGTCGTCAAAGTTCAAGGTGGTTTCGCTAATGAGTTGTTGCTTTGATAGTTTCCTTTATGTCTTTTGCAGATAAGAATATGATTTTGCGGTTATACTTTACAAAAAAAGATCAAAATTTCTGTGGAAATCCTATTCAGGTTTTTCCAGATGTTTGTAGATCTACTCAAAAGCGGAGGAAAGCTTTTCTTTTGTTAAAGCCTCGAGTTATTGCTTTAGGGGCTTCTTTCCTATTAAAATATCCCTGTAAATGTATTATTATACTTCAATATGTTAAATATGTTTTTCTTGAGCTTGAGCAACTAGAGGCATTCTTGTTAAATAAGGAAAAAGTAAGAGTGTTCTCCTTTTGGCCTAGTATTAAGGGTTTATATAAATTTGGGAATCCAATCTGGTTTCTTTATTTTTTGTTTTTTTATTGGATAGCTATACTGGTTTTTGTATTACCTAGATTATTATTTTTTTTTTACTTTGAATTGTTTCAGGGCAGTGCTCCTCTTGATGTGGACTTGATTGTATTTCTTTAATCATGTTTGTTACATGCTATATATAATTTGAATAAAGATATAATTAAAACAAAAAACAAACCACTCAGCTTGCTATGAATTGTCTTGTGGAGTTCCACCGGAGTCAATTTTATTGCTTATAGAAACATAAAAATATGACGACAGAAAAAGACCACATGGCCTATCTAGTCTGTCCTTCAATATCAACAACTACAACAGTCCCCTTTTTTCCTTTAGAGATCCTCTATTTGTCCCATGCTTTTTTGAATTCAGCTACTGTCCTCATCTCTACCACCTCCACTGGGAGACTATTCCACGGATCCACCACTCTTTCCGTAAAGAAATATTTCTGCATATTACTCCTGAATCTATCCCCCATCCCATGTCCCCTTGTAGCAGAACTTGCTTTCAATTGAAAGAGGCTCTCCCCCTGAACATTTATGCCACGGAGGTATTTAAACATCTCAATCATATCACCTCTATCCCGCCTTTCCTCTAAGGTGTACATATTAAGATCCTTAAGTCTGTCCTTATATGCTTTATAGGGAAGACCACTAACCATTTTAGTAGCCACCCTCTGCACCGACTCCATTCTGTTCACATCCTTTTGAAGGTGCGGTCTCCAGAATTGCACACTATACGCCAAATGAGGTTGCACCAAAGACTTATACAGAGGCACTATTATCTCCTTTTTTCTGCTAGCCATTCCTCTCCGTATGCACCCAAGCATCCTTCTAGCTTTTGCCGTCGCCTTTTCTACCTGTTTAGCTACTTTAAGATCATCAGACACAACCACGCCTAGGTCCCGCTCTTCTTTAGTGGACAAAAGTACTTCACCCCTATACTATATTGCTCCCTTGGATTGCCGCAGCCCAAATGCATGACCTTACATTTTTTAACATTAAATCCCAGCAGCCAAATTCTAGACCATTCTTCAAGCTTAGCTAGATCCCTCCTCATGTTATCTACACCTTCCTGGGTGTCTGCTCTATTGCAGATTTTGGTATCATCCGCAAGAGGCAAACCTTACCTGAGAGCCCTTCCGCTATATCACTAACAAAGATGTTAAAAAGAATCGGACCAAGGACAGATCCCTGGGGCACACCACTGGTAACTTCCTTCTCCTCAGAGTGAGCTCTATTTACCTGTACTCTTTGTCGCCTCCCACCCAACCAATTTCTAACCCAAGCAGTAACTTTAGGGTCCATCTCTAGGGTGCTCAGTTTGTTTATAAGTCACCTGTGAGGGAAGTGTCAAAGGCTTTACTGAAATCTAAATACACCACATCTAGGGCTCTCCCTTGGTCCAACTCCCTGGTCACCCAGTTGAAGAAATAAATCAGATTTGTCTGACAAGACCTGCCTCTGGTGAATCCATGCTGCCTCGGATCCTGTAATCTGCTGGACTCCAGAAACCTCACTATTTTCTCTTTCAGCAGCGTTTCCAATAATTTACTCACCACTGAAGTTAAACTAACCGGCCTGTAGTTTTCAACCACATCCTTACTTACGCTTTTGTGTAAAGGCCCCATATGAGCCTCTCTCCAGTCCTTTGGTACCACTCCTGACTCCAATGAGGCATTGAATAGGTCAGTCAGTGGAGCTGCTAGAACATCCCCAAGTTCCCTCAGTATTCTAGGGTGTATCCCATCCAGTCCCATCGCTTTGTCTACTTTAAGTTGAGCTAATTTCTCACGAACACAGTCTTCTGAAAACACTGGTCAACATTGAAATCATTACTGACTTTAAAAGGCCCTAATCTGTAGTATCTTGGTGAGCTGAACACGAATATAACATTAAAAAAATTGTATTGGCTCTCGTTTTGAAGATATTGCATGTAGTTCATTTTTGACATTTCACCGTGTAAATTTATCCAGTAGGACATCAACAACATCCCAAATAAGCCTTGAATGATATAATATTGCATCATATTGCATAATACCAGCATGCACACATCATCCAGAGTTGATTGCATCATTTTCTGATGGCTGCTGAAGCCATCTGACATCAGCAGTGTACTATACGCAGTCGGAAAGTAATCTGGTATTCTGTTCTGATATTGAAAGCCTCATGAATGCCTTAAAAATCACTCATGACCAACAAGACTGGAGACTATTTATAGACTCTTCGAAACTGAGTCTGAAGGCTGTGCTTTTGAACAATGTAAACAGTCTTCCATCTATTCCAGTAGTGCATGCCGTCCACATGAAAGAGACATACGATAACGTAAAGCATCTACTGACTTCCATTAACTATAACAAGTACAGCTGGCACCTCTGTGGTGACTTGAAGGTCAACATCCACTACCAACCACATAAGTACTTTTAAATACTAATCCCAAAACATGTGGAGAAAATTGAAGGTAGTTGCCCTTCTAATGGGACTGCAGCAGGTATATATAAAATACATGTATTTCTTATGTGAGTGGGATAGCCGAGCAAGGGATTGGCACTACTTGCGGAAGGAATGGCATCGCAGACAAAATGTAACAGTTGGAGAGAAGAATATCCAGCACCCAGCTCTGGTTGGGGCTCACAAAATCCTGCTACCACCCCTTCACATCAAACTAGGTTTGGTCAAAAACTTCATGAAAGCCATGGACCACATTGGCTATTTCCTCCTCTTTTTGAATCTTTGCTTTCCTGACTACTTTGCTAGTTTCTCTACGTTTTTCCAAATATAGATGCCTGTCTTCCTCTTTCTGTGATCTCTTGTATTTCATGAAGGCCTCCCTCTTTTTCTTCAATTTTTCAGCTACTTCTTTCGAAAGCCATAGCGGTCTCCTTTTCCTTTTACCTTTATTTACCATTTTAACAGAAAGGTTGGTTGCCCTTAAAATATCCCCTTTCAGTTTTACCCACTGTTTTTCTACATCCCTCAGCTGTTCCCATCCCGCTAACGACTCCCTGAGGTATTGGCCCATCTTCGCAAAGTTAGTCTTCCTAAAGTCTAAGACCCTCACCTTTGAATGGATTCTAACAGCCCTAGTCCTAATACTGAACCACACCATCTGATGATCACTGGATGCAAAATGATTTCCCACTACAACATCAGAAACACTTTCACCATTGGTAAGCACCAAGTCTAGTATGGCCCCTTCACGTGTGGGGTCTAATTGCTTGAATAGTTCTCCCTGTAGAGAATCCAGGATCTCTTTACTTCTAGATGATACTGCAGCAGGAATGTGCCAATCAACATCTGGCATAATGAAATCCCCTATCAGTAGCACTTCCCCTTTCCTAGCAATGCTGCGTATGTCTTCAATTAACTCTCTCTCCACCTCTTCCTCTTGTGAGGGAGGTCTGTATATCACGCCAATGCAAATAGATTTCTCTTTCCCTCTTTCTAGTTTAACCCACGATGCCTCCTCTCTCCCTTTTAAGCTCTGTAATTCCAAAGCTTTAATAGAATTTTTTGCATATAGTGCCACTCCTCCTCCTCTGTCCTTTCTGAATAAAGTATAGCCAGGTATAGTTACATCCCAGCCATGGTTTTCTGTGAACCATGTTTCTGTAACTGCCACTAAATCCAAGTCGGCCACTCCCACCAAAGCTTCAACATCAGGGATCTTATTTCCCATGCTACGGGCATTTATACACACTGCTTTCCATATGTTACCCATTTCCATAAAGGTATTTAATGTATCACGAACCTGGGGGCTTTCTTAACCCATCCCCAACGAATTTAGTTTAAAGCCCTCTTCAGCAGATTAGCCAGTCTACTACTGAAGACGTGTCGACCTTTCTTGGACAGATGGATGCCATCTCTGCTCTGCAACCCTATGTTATTTAAAATTTGTTATGGCTCATTTTGCTACATTAGCCCAAGCATTGGGTTATATTCCATTTTAATATACAGACAGGGAGTAATTTTATAAGGAGCCATGGAGATTACATGCCATTTAGCATGCAGAAATCACACAGGGCCAATGCAAAAAGCAGTGTTATGCTCTAGCACAGAATTTTGCTGGTGCTTTTTTGGCACTAGTCTTACTCTCCAGTTCAGAAAGCAAGCTAGCTCCAGAAAAACACTGCTTTAAAGTATAGCACAGTAGGCATGTTAATCGCATGCAAAATAATGAATATGAAATCACACCCAATGTAAAAAAAATGCACTGAAACTCAGTGCAGTTTTTTTACTTGCTTTTTAATACTATATCTTGCCTCCTGCATCATACAGACGTAAAGATACAGATGAGGCCCAATCCCCTGATAATGACATTTCTTCCTCCCTCTCTGATAGCACACATCCTGCTTTGGGGTACCCCATCCACAAAATTACCTGGTGGCCCCAATTCCCTTCCACCTCCCAAATCAGAAAAAGGCCTGGTGGTCTAGTGGACCCAAACCGTCTGGAGTTCCTTAGAAGTTGGGAGGGGGGGGCAGGAGCGTTGCCCACATACTGCCATCTTGCAAAATGGCAGCACTTGGCCCCCTATGGTGCATCCTGGGATGCACCGTCAGGATCAGACCACCATAAAGGTAAAAAAAGTCTTATCTAGTAGACTGACACCCTCCAGGTTGCATCCTGGGATATATGACATAGGGTCAGCAGTCCCTGGATGCACCCCTTGTGTCACTTGGCTATATAAGGAGAAATTAGACCTTACCTGCTAATTGTCTTTCCTTGAGTTCTCTCCGGGCCAGTCCAGGGAACGATAGGGTTGTCAATCCCCTTCAGCAGCTGAGGACAGTAAACTAAAAGCTTTACTAATACCTTAAGCCACTCTCCCTGGCTCCACTGCTCCAGTCTCCTATTGTCAAAGCAGCTAACATTTTAACTCTTAAAACAAGAAAAAACAAAAAGAATCTAAGTACTGAGAACTATGCACATTTCCCAGGGCAAAACCCCACTGATGCAGCAATCTATGTGCCGCAATTCCAGTTTGTTTACCTTTTTCTTTTTTTTTTTTTTTGAAACTAACCTCCCCGGCACTCTCGAGGAAGCCCCACAAACCACGCCAATCCGAAGCACTACTCTGAAAGTCATCTTAGTCAGTGAAACGTAGCGTGTTCCACACAAAAACAAAAAACAATAGCTGACCATAGGTAAAAACATGGGTGGGCCCTGGACTGGCCCGGAGAGAACTCAAGGAAAGACAATTAGCAGGTAAGGTCTAATTTCTCCTTCCTTCTCGTTTCTCTGGGCCAGTCCAGGGAACGACAGGGCAGTACCAAAGCAGTACCTAAAGTTGGGAGGGACCGGCGAGCCCCGCCACAATAGCAGCAGCCCCCACATTTGCATCCCCCCTTGCGTGAACGTCCAACCTGTAGTGCCTCGTAAAAGTATGCAATGAACACCAAGTAGCGGCTTTACAAATATCTACAGGACGAACTGCGGCATACTCCGCCCAAGACGCCGCTTGACCCCGTGTAGAATGAGCTTTGAGCCCGTCGGGAGGCGCTCTCCCCCTGGCCTCATAAGCTGACACTATCGCCTGCTTTATCCATCTGGAAATTGACGCTTTCGACGCCGCCATCCCTTTACTCGGCCCTCCGAAAAGTACAAACAACCGATCTGATCTACGAAAAACCTTAGTGACTTTGAGGTACCTTTTCAATACTCTGCCGAGATCCAAACTTTTGAGTGCCCGATCCATCAGAGAGCCGGTGAGGTCGGAGAACACCGGCAGCGATACTAACTGATTTACGTGAAAAGAAGATACTACCTTCGGAAGAAAAGGCACCAGACGCAGTACCACTTTTTCTGCCAAAAACTGAAGGTAAGGCTCTCTACACGACAGCGCTTGTAAGTCCGAAATTCTCCTCGCGGAACATAACGTGACCAGAAACGCCATCTTCCAGGAAAGCTCCTTTAAACCGCCAGACGTCGACGCAAACGGAGACTGCGCTAATGCTTCCAGAACGACGTTCAAATCCCAAGCTGGTACCACCGACCTTAAGGGAGGCTTGAGAAGCCCGGCCGCACGGAAAAAATGCCTAATATCTACATGCGCCGTCAACCGGCGTCCCTGCACCGCACCTCAATAGCATGCTAAGGCCACCAAATGAACTTTGAGAGTGTTCAGCACCAAACCTTTATCTAGGCCACTTTGCAGAAAAGACAAGATATGGGACAACGCCGCCGAAAACGGTCGAATGCTACGCTAAGAACACCAAGACTCGAACACGCACCATACGCGAACATATGTTAACGAGGTAGACTTTCGCCGAGAATTCAACATGGTGGCTATCACCGGTGCTGAATACCCTTTGTGTCTTAACCGTTTCCTTTCAAGGACCAAGCCGTAAGCAAGAAGCGATCCACCTGCGGCATTAGAATCGGACCTTGATTCAAGAGATTGCTGCAGCCCGGCAGCCGCCACGGAGAATCCACTAAAAGTCAAATCAGATCCGCATACCACGGCCTCCTGGGCCAGTCCGGCGTGATGAGAATCACTCTCCCTTTGTGGTCCGCAATTCGCCAAATGACCCGGCCGATCATAGGCCACGGAGGGAACACGTATAGAAGGTGATCCAATGGCCAGGGCTGAACGAGAGCATCCAGACCCCCAGACATGCGTTCCCTGCGTCTGCTGTAAAAACGAGACGCCTTGGCATTGTAGAGAGTAGCCATCAGATCCATCACCAGTTGTCCCCAGTGTTGGGTAATACCATGAAACACCGCTGCATTCAATTCCCAATCTACGGGATCCAGAACATTCCAACTGAGATAATCCGCCTGTACATTGTCCTTTCCTGCAACATGAGCCGCCGACAAGGCCAGGAGATGACTCTCCGCCCAGCCCATTAACAGCTGACTCTCTTCCAGCAAAGCCGCACTGCCGGTACCGCCTTGCCGATTGATATACGAAACCGTCGCTGCATTGTCGGAGAAAACTCGAACCGCTCTGCCCTCGATCAAAGACTGGAAGTGCTGAAGCGCGAGACGAACCGCTCTGAGCTCCAATCGATTGATCGACCAAGATCCTTCCATTACTGACCATACTCCCTGAGCTAGGCGAGACTGACAATGCACTCCCCAGCCCGATAAGCTGGCGTCCGTGGTGATTAACACCCAACTGGGATCCTCCAATGGAACCCCTGTGCGCAGATGACCCGCGTCTAACCACCAACGCAGACTAAGACGCCACCAGCTCCGGACAGACCAACTTTTGAGAGAGAGGCTGAAGCTGTGGAGACCTCCTGGACAGTAATGCCTGCTGCAGAGGCCGCATATGCACCCTGGCCCACGGAACCAGACTCCAGAGTTGCTGCCATGGACCCCAAGAGCTGTAGGTATCTCCATGCCGAAGGAGCCGGCTGCCGCAAGAACGCCTGCACTTGACGCAAGATCTTCAACACCCTGTTCTCGGGCAGAAACACCGACCCCACTTCTGTGTTGAACAACGCTCCTAGGTAAGTAAGCTGATGTCCCGGACGCAGGTGACTCTTTGAAAGGTTTACCACCCAGCCGAGCTGCTCCAGAACTTGCACCACTCAAGCGGTCGCCGCCACAGAGTCTGGGAGAGACCCCGCTCTGATCAACCAATCGTCTAGATAAGGGTGCACCCGAATCCCTTCCTTCCGCAGCGACGCCGCCACTACCACCATAACCTTCGTGAACGTTCGAGGCACCATCGCTAGACCAAAGGGCAAGGCTCGAAACTGAAAATGGCCCATGGGTACCGCAAACCTTAAAAAGCGCTGATGATCCGCTCTGATTGGAATGTGAAGATAAGCTTCCGTGAGATCTATGGACGTGAGAAACTCCTCCCGGTCTTACAGCTCGAATAACGGATCTGAGCGTCTCCATCCGAAAATGAGTTACTCTCAATGAGCGGTTTACATGCTTGAGATCGAGAATGGGTCAAAAAGAACCCTCTTTTTTGGGAACTACAAAATAAATTGAGTATCGACCTAGTCCGCACTAGTCTTGGGATACTGGCACTACCGCTTGAAGCCGCAACAAACGCTGAAGAGTATCGCTTACAGCCTGCCTTTTCAGCCCTGTACCTCCAGGAGACACCATGAAGGCTTCCTTCAACGGGCACGCAAATTCCAGTGCATACCCCTCTCGAACGATCTCTAGCACCCATCAGTCTGAAGTTATTGTGGCCCAGGCAGAGAGGAACTCCTGTAAGCGACCTCCTACAGGTATCTCCACCTGGGCCAGCTGACCTTCATTGAGGCTTGTTTGCTGAGCCCTGCTGGGCATTGAAATAACCTCTGCCGAATCCCCTAGCACCCCGAAAGGACTGCTTGGGAGGCCCGAAACGAGGTTTGGGATATGGAGCGAAGCGAGCCCCCCCGGAACCGGCGAGAATCTCTACCCTGACCACGTGGCAGCATTCCCGCTCTGGAAGTCTTAGGACAGTCTTCCGGCAAACGGCCCCCCTTGGAATCCCCAAGATCTTTAACAAGCTTTTCCAAGGCTTCACCAAAAAGCAGCTTGCCTTTGTAGTGGAGCTTGCTGAGCCTTGACTTGGAAGAAGTGTCCGCCGCCCAGTTCCTTAGCCAAAGGAACCATCTGGCCGCAATCACTGAAGCCATGGATTTCGTGGAAATCCTAACCAAATCATAGAAGGCGTCCGCGAGGTAAGCCGCAGCCGACTCTAACTTAGCTCCCTCCACAGACGAGCCTTCTCCTGCCTCCATGGCGGTCTCCCCTTGGAGCCAACGGATCGAAGCTCTGGAAACATATGCCCCACATTTGGATGTCTGCAAAGCCAGCGCACTAGAATCAAAGGCCTGTTTCAGGAGCACCTCCAGCTTATGATCTTGAAGGTCTTTAAGAGCTGCTCCCCCTTCTACTGGTATTGTTGTCTTCTTCGTCACCGCTGACACCAAGGCATTCACTTTCAGCATTTTTAATAATTCTCTCTCTTCTAGCGGAATTGGGTAAAGACGACCCAGAGCGCGACCGCCCCTTAGGGTAGCCTCCGGGAACTCCCACTCAGATTCCACCATCTGCTTTATCACACGGTGAACTGGAAAACAGCACTGCTCTGTCTTAAATCCCTGCAACAACGGATCCTCCAATGGTTCCTGTGGCACAGAGGGCATAACAATATTCAGAGCGGCTAAGGACTGTGTAATAAGCGCTCCTAGCTCCTCTTTACGGAAAACCCTAAACACATTCAGGTCCTCGCCCGGAGCCAGTTCACCTTCCTCCAGCTCCATAGGCCAAGAGTCCAAGCATGCCTCAGAGAGGATCTCCCCATCCTCGAGCCCTTGAAGCGCTGGGATCTGCGGCTCCGCGCCGTCGAAGTCCGACCCCCCGCTGAGGCCACCTTCTGAGAAGGACCCTCCCCTGGGTCCATTACTGCTAAGTCAGGTTTCAAATTGTCACAGAGAGTAGCATCAACGGAGGGACTAAGTACCTGAAAAGTTTTCAATAAGTAGGCCTTATGCAGAGCGAAAATAAAGCAGAAACCTCTCCCTGAGCTTCAGGCAAGGTCTGCATAGTCTTAATAGGTCCCGAATTCTCTTTATGCGACTTAGATCTCTTTTAACCTGCTTAGTCTGCCCCATGGGAGAAACGGCCAGCTCCCCCAACATGGCCGCCATTCCCGCCTTTTCTGTGGTAAGTAGTGGCTTCTCCAAATCCTTATGAACAGGCTTGCCCTCCATAACTAACAGCAAACGTGCCCCGAAAAGTACAAACCCTTGAAAACGGAAACGCTAACTGCGAAAATCGTCCCCTGACAGAAACCGCGAGCTGCCGGTAGCAGAGCCGCACCGCACACAGACTCTCCTATTCAGAGACCCAGTCACAGAAGCTACCACCGGATTGCCAGCAAGACGCCCAAAACCAAAATTTTTTTATACAAAAACACTCACGTACCTGAGGGTAGCGCTTCCCGTCGCGCCTCCGCTTCCCTGCAGCTAGCGGGAGGTGGAGATCACGACTCAGTGAAAAAGAACAGGTGGCTTCTGGGGCTCCCAGGCCAAACCTCCCTTAAAGGCAAAGAGTCCAGCAAATGTAAAGCAGGCTCTGCTTCACACGTTGCTCACATACAGCAACAGCGGACTGTCTGGCTTTTACTAAGGCAAAGAAGCGTTTTTAGGGAAATATAGCATACTCTCAGCCCAGCTAGAGCCAATCTGCTAAAATAGTACCCCCATCAAGAGAATATCTTGTCTTCTTTAGCAGGGAGAGACACAGCCCCTACGTCCTGTTCAGCTGCTGAGGACTGTAAGACTGGAGCAGTGGAGCCAGGGGGAGTGGCTTAAGGTATTAGCAAAGCTTTTAGTTTACAGTCCTCAGCTGCTGAAGGGGATTGACAACCCTATCGTTCCCTGGACTGGCCCGGAGAAACGAGAAGGTTTTTTCTTTTTGCTTTATATGGCAGTCTGACCTCACCCTGTGCATCCCAACTTCTCCTGCCTCCCAAGTTCTAAGTTAGTGGGTGGGTGAGGGGTTAGGGTCCACTAGACCACCAGACCTTTTTCTGGTTTGGGGGTGGGGTGGGGTGGGGAAGTTTGGAGCTGATAGGCCACCAGGGAATAATGTTGTTGTTTTGAAGGGGGCAGGATCAGGGTTTACACGTTGGGGAATCTGGTCATCTGAGGTGAAGTGTCATAGTTGCTGAAACTTAGCCAAGTCAGATCTTCAATAAAGCGTTTTAAGAGAAGACCATCGGGTGTGGCTTTAGGTCTCTCTCCGCTCCGTCTGTTTGTTGATGTTCCTGTTTGCGGAGGTCGCTTTCCCTCTTGCTTTCTTAATCTGTTTTGAGAAACACAGTACGATTCCTCAACAAGTGCACATGAATATTATCTACAAGACTGGATACAAATCAACCATTCTGTAGTTCTTGCTTATGTTTGCTTTCACTTTCCGTCCTCTCCTCCCTTTATTTTTCTCTTCAGGAGTTTCACATAAACACTGCTGTCCCTCCTTGAAAATGAGCAGACACCCAAAAAGTAATCCCACAGCACAGTGATATTTTAGATGATAGCAGAAAAGGAGCACACCTTTCTGCTCAGTTATTTTGTACCATATTGCCCAGTATCCATCCCAGTTGCCAGCTATAAAGTTGACCACCTGTAGAATACTGCTCCTTATGCTAGTTGGCTTTTGTTAGTCCTTATCTGGTGACAGATTCTGCTATCTGGTCTGCCCAATTTCCTTCCTGCTGCAGATGGCAACCGAGTTCTGGATTGCCCTCACTTAAAGAAAGGCGAGAGAAGGTATATGATAGAGCTGGTTAAATAACTAACAAATGCACATGAGGCAGGCCTCTTTCAAGTGAAAGAGAAGCACTGGAAAGAGGCATAGGATGAAAATGAAAGGGGACAGACATAAGTAGTCTAAGGTGACATTTTACTTACCAGATAATGTTCTTTCCTTGAGTCCTGCTAGATTAGTCCAGACTAGTAAATTGTGTTCCCCTACCAGCAGGTTGGTGGAGACAGAGAGCCAATGAAATGTCCAGATTACAACAACATAATGTCCAAACCTTTAAAAGCCTCAGTGACTACAGGGCACCTCAGCATTCATCCCAAAGCATATGGGAAAGCATGGCAAACCTCACAGAACCTCAAGGTGGACAAAAATGATGAATCAAGCAGTGGCAAAACTATGTACAGGATAGACTGAACAGCAGGCTGTCAGTAAGAGATAGACCTGCAGAACAAAGCATAGAAGTCATAGCGGACCACGGTACCACTGCAACCTAACAGACCAAACAGTTCCAGGGGTGGGTCCTGGACTGGTCTAGCAGGACTCAAGAAAAGGACATGATCCTGTAAGTAAACATGTCACCTTCCATATCATCCCGCTAGATCAGTCCAGACAGACAAGTGGGATGTTCCAAAGCTATGTCTCCAATGGGCAGGAACACACAGCAACTCATAAACCTTTGAGCCAAAGGCCATGTCCGCCCGAGCGTGGACATCCAAGCAGTAATGCTTGACAAAAAGTGGAAATAATGCCCACATTGCTGCCTTACAATGTCTGAAGGGGCTACCAAGTATGCTCCACCCACAAAGATGCTTGCACCCAAGTAGAAAGGGGATGCAAACCCTCTGGAACCAGGCGGTTCCATAAGAGATACACTGAGGCAATTGACTCCTAATCCAAGGAAGACCGGGCTGCTGCGACACCCTTGTGCAGGCTAACAAACAGCATAAAAAGAAGACGAGTGGACTTACAAAAGTAATTAATATTCTCCAAGTACCGGAGAAGCACCCTCTAGCCATCCACAAAGCAAGGATTCTTAACTTTCCCTCTTACACGGTTCCTTAAAAAAAGGAGGGCAAGCAAACCATCCCCTTTCATGTGAACCAGATATCGCCCTGGACAAAAAGGAAGGCAAAGACCAAAAGGAAATAGCCTCCTCTGAAAGGACAAATATAGATCCCGGGAAGACAGAGCATGCAGCTCGGAAATCCACCTTGTCGAACAAATCACAACCAAGAAAAAGAAATCTCGAGAGTCAAGTCCTTTAGAGTAGCA
The DNA here is from genome assembly GCA_033557465.1 of Ichthyophis bannanicus. NCBI lineage: Eukaryota > Metazoa > Chordata > Amphibia > Gymnophiona > Ichthyophiidae > Ichthyophis > Ichthyophis bannanicus. Next base: position 81,503,677 of record CM066048.1, read on the forward strand.
CACATCAGAGGCTAAAGGGCTCCGACACCAGGGCCCTGAGCACCAAACAGACAGAGATCCCAGGAAGGGACAAATGACCAGAGGGGAGGATGCAGATGTTGAACCCCTTGGGAAAGGGAAAAAAAAAAAATTTGAGTGCAGGGCTGATGACCTCCCAGGCACCAGACCTCCAAAAACAGGACAAGGCTGTCATCTGGACTTTCATGGAGGTAAGAGAAAACCCCTTTTTCAGACCATCCTGCAGAAGGCCAACAGAGCCAGCACCAGGGCAGACTTAGGAACAAGCTGTCGTGCGCTGCACCCATGATCAAAGAGGAACCAGACTCGCACGTATACCAGGCTGGTAGAACCTCTCTGGGCTTTGAGCAGAGCATTAATTACTGCCGGAGAATAGCACTTTTCCATGGACAAGCAGGAATGAAGCAGGTGACATCAGCCGATGGAGCCCAGCTACTAATGGAAGCTTTAGGAAGGCTCCACCATGCATGCATGTCATCTTCCTGCCTGCCACAGCAGCACCATTTTACCTCAGTCTTTGTTTTTTCACAGAGCCCAACAGATGCATTTACTGACATTTCTGCTATTTGATAAATCTTTTCTCCCTCACTGGGGACCCTGCACCTTCACGGTACTTCCGAATTTCTCTTTCCTGCCTGCCGTTCGCAGTTTTTCTTTTTGTTAGGAAACTTAAAACAAATGATACTAACTCTTTTTTTCCGTGGCACCTCTATCCCCTTAGGCTCTGGTGCTCCGGCCATGGGCCCTGCTTTTCAAAAATAGAGCCATTTGATTTCACTGTGGCCGTTTTTCTAACTGATATGTCCCAAAAATTGGCCAGCAGGTTTAAGAAGTGTTCCCGATGCTCAAGGACCATATCCACCATGGATACACACAGTTTGTGCCTTCAGTGCCTGGGACCCGATCATCAGCCCTCTTCTTGTAATTTGTGTTTGCAGATGACAAAAAGAGGCCTTAAGCATCAAGAGAAATAGCGCAAATCACTTTGTGATGCTCAGAGGTCTGATCCATCGGCATTGGCAACACCAGTCTCTATGGAAGCGAGGGGGTTCTCAAGCCCCCTTGGAGCCAAGCTTCCTTAGTGCCCCAGAGCATCGGCCATCGATAAGATCTCCATCCAAAAATGAGGAAAGATTCAATTTCACCAGTGCTGCAGGGTGATCATGCTGAGCACTGGTTTCAAAGCCTCTCAAGGCAAGGTGTCAAGAAAGCCCCTCCAAGCTGCCCCGAAGAGAGGAGAGCTCATCCTCCAAGACATCAGAAGGGCAGCGATGGTCTACTGAGAGCAGAGACCAACCTGCCAATAACCCTTGCAGATACTGGGTACATCAATTGAGGTTACTGAGGCCCCGTACCCTTTGGAGTTGGCAGCCATGGAGAAACGCCTACTGCAGGCTCTCGAGGAATGGATCGTGGCACTCTTGGCTGTGTAGCAGGCTGGTGCCTTGACATCAGCAACCATCTAGCCGATCTGAGATGTATGTCTTGACTGTAGGAGAGGCAACAACATTGGGAGACTCAGACACTGATGTCTGCCCAGTCAATCTCTCTGTAGCGTTTCAGGGTCTGATGCACCCTCAAAATCCAAACCAGCATTGGTACATCATCGTTCCTGAAGGAGCTCCCAATCTCCGAGGATCAGTAGAGAGATCCAGGCAGAGACCTGGAAGTACTTTGACTGCCTCCGAGTCCGATTTGGAAGGCTGGGTAACCGATGTCAAGTCCAAAGACTTGTTGGAGGATAGGTTGAAGGACACCACCACCTGCCTTTGGCTCCAACAGTCCTGAGCTGATCGGTCTTGACAATGACTTCCCAGCTCATAAGACAGGCGTCCATTGGCAGAAGAATCCATAGGTGATCATCCAGTGGCACACCCCGCTTCAGATAATGTGGGCGTAGCCACCACCTCAAGCTGCCTCTCACTCCCAGCTGGAATGGAAGCCTGAGCTCAAACTCCGGTCAGGAAGGACTGCCAGAGCGGCCTCATATGGAGCACACACATGGCACCATTTTGATTGCCATTAAGCAGAGAAGCTGTAGATAACCCCAAACCCTGGGAGCCTGTTGAAACCGGAATGCCTCGAGTCATTCCAACAATCTCTGCACATTCTCCTCTGGCAGGAAGACTCTGCGCATTCAAGCACTGAACTGTGCTCCAAGGAATTAGGAAGGCTCCAACAGACACTTTCCCCGATTGATCCCCCCCAGATGAGACCTACCAGAAGGACACCACAGGCCGAACCCAGGGAGGCCTCAAACAGAGGGCAGGCTCAGATGAGCCAGTCAATCAGAATGGGGGTGCACATAGTCCTTAGTGCCATAACGCAGTAGTTACCACCGCCATGACCCTGGAGAACATTCTTGGGGCAGTGGAGAGGCCAAAGGGAGAGTATCAAACTGCAGGAGTGAGCCAAACACGGCAAAAAATGCAGACTTCTTTGCTGATCCTCTCAGATCAGGAGGATAAAAAGAAAAAAACCCCACAAGCTCCAGCCAAAACCAGAGATGCTAGGAACTCCCTTCAATGCATTGCCAAAACCACAGATCTCAGAATTTCCATCTGGAAGTGCAACACACATAAATGAACACTGACTACCTTGAGGGCCAATGGTTGGAAGTAGCCATCCTTCTTTGGCATCCCAAAAGAATTGGAACATATGCCCTTGCCCTGCTCAGCTGGAGCACTGGCACCATCTTCAGGAGCCATAACTTATCCAATGTGACCCATGCAGAAGCACTCATGTTCACCAAACCACATGAAGGAGTTGACAAAGGTATCTGGCATCGGTTGCTTGCAGTCCAGGACATAGTCGCTTGAATGATGTCTAGCACCTTGCTATCATTTGTGACATTTGGGAATGGGTCCCAAAAGCTTCATAGGAACCCCCTCTAGAGGGGATCAAGTCTCAAAGCCCATGAGCCTCAGCGAAAAGACTGATCACAGGTCCAAAATCCAGAAGCAGAGGAGAAAGGCTTTCCATGAAACATCAGGAGTCCCGAGACCCCTAGAAATCAGTTTAGTGTGTCCGCAATGAACAAGCGGAGGCCAAAGAGAACGACTGCTTGCTTCCCAGGCCCTTTCGGTCTATTCTCTGGAAGGCAATAAGACTCTGCCTCAGCCAAGTTCTTCACTAACTTCTCAAATCAGTCCCACAAAGGAGCTTTCCCTAAAGGCCAGATGAATTAGCCCGAGCATTGGAGGCCATATCCGCTGTCCAATGGCAAGGCTGTATCCTAACGCTGCATCACTGCCAAAAAAATAATAAAATTCTAGCCACCAAGCAGGCTAGAACATACATGGCATCAGAAGAAGGGCAGTAACCGACTCCAAAGGAGGGGTGGCATCATCCAGCTGCAGAGACTAAATCCACAGGAGCAGGGATGGAGGCATCAGGCCTGCGCACACCATCAATTGGAGACTAGCAGCTGCTGCATTAAACTGACTCTTCGGCAGAGAGTCCATCTTTCTATCCATATTGTTATTTATTTTTTTATTTTATTTGAACAGTTCTTCTATACTGTACCTTCCATCGATCAGGGGCGGTTTACCTCAAACAGTTATAGAGAACAAGCTAGAACTATGTTACAGTCGAACTAGCATACAATTGAACTATATACATACCAGTTAACCACGTAAGGCATAGTACAGAAGTAGTTGGTTATCTTTATTATATACATTGTTCTTTAAGGCCAATCCAACCTCCAAGGGAGTGGAGGCACACTTCATAACCACCGTGATCTGCGCCACCACCTTGGGCAGCTCCTCTCTGAAGAGTTCACCTCCCTTTACATGCCTTCATCCCTCTAAGAGGGAAACCAGTAAGAATCCATTCCAACTGGTACATGTTCATGATTACATCCAGAAATGGGAAGACCTTTGTGAATATCCACACTACCTGTAATGTAGAAGTAGGGAATATGTAACCCCTGCTCATTTGCTGGAGCATCAGTCATATACCAGGAGGAAACTCAAGCAATCAATGCCACCAAATCCCTCTTCTGGGACAGGCGGAAAATGCAAAGCCACCACATGAACCTCCGTCTGGGTTGCTTAACAGGAGGCACTCGAGCCGGGCTTCTACACTCTGCTTATGCTTCACATGACTGAGCTGAACGGAATCCAAAGACTGCAGGGTCTGAGCTTCTGCACCAAAACCCAGGCATGCCAAAGAAGGAAAAGAATTCCGGGGAGGACCTGGATCCCAGGAGCTCCCCTCCCTGAGAATGATCCCCAATACAGGGGACACAGCTGAAGCAGAGCCTTCCGAAGAAAGGGCGCGACCAGAAGCACGGACACTAGAACTCATAAGATAGGCCATACTGGGTCAGACCAAGGTCCATCAAGCCCAGTATCCTGATCCAACAGTAGCCAATCTAGGTCATACGTACCTAGCAGTATCCCCAAGAGACACAGGTTCCACAATGCTTGTATTGGGTCAAGCATTGATATCCTGGGTCCCTTTTTAATAATGGTTTATGGACCTTTCCTCCAGGAACTTGTCCAAACCTTTTTTAAACCCAGCTACACTAACAGCCTTTACTACATCCTCCGGTAACAAATTCCAGAGTTTGATTACACGTTGAGTGAAAAAATATTTTCTCTTATTTGTCTTAAATAGTTTACCCTGTAGCTTCATTACATGTCCCCTAGTCTTTCTATATTCTGATAGCGTAAACAATCGATCTACGTTTACCCGTTCCACTCCATTCGTTAATTTATAGACTTCTAGCATATCTCCCTTCAGCCGTCTCTTTTCCAGGTTGAAGAGCCCTAACCTTTGTAGCCTCTCTTCATAGGAGTAGTCTTCCATCCCCTTTACCATTTTGGTGGCTCTTCTCTGTACCTTTTCTAATAATGCTATATTCTTTTTAAGATACGGCGACCAGAATTGCACACAATATTCAAGGTGTGGTCGTACCATGGAACGATACAGAGGCAACTCAAGGCTGGGCTATTACTCTTACCCACAGCACCATCAGCCACCTCCTACCTCGAGGAGGAAAATGCCAGGCCAACCAAATCCCTTCGTTGGAAGGGAAACGGGCCTACCAGTGAAAAGTCCAAGGCTGCCATGCAGGATGAATACACTGAGGCTCTTCGCTTGTCACAGGCCAAACACTTCCTGTAAGAAAACAGAGTTAAGGCAAGGCAAACATCTGAACGGGCTAAGACAGCCATAGGCACAAATAGTAATTACACTTACCTGGTAATTGTAGTTCCTTGAGTGACGACAGCTTAGTCCTCTACGTATGGGTAGTGCACCTCCTCCTGCAGCATGAAGACTGGACCAATCAAATTTCAGCATCACTGGAAACAGCATACTGGCTATCCCTTCAACTCCAGCGAACTACTGTCAAAGCAAACTCAAACAGATAGCTAACCTTTAAGAAGACATGCAATGATTTAGTATTCATTTTAGTGGGTGATATATATATATATTTTTTTTTTGTAATTTTTTTTTTTTTTTTTTGTGTGATATATATGAACCAAACCAGACTGCATCCATCCCTAAAAATGGGAAGGAAAACAAAAAACACCCAGAGGGTCCCCCGCCTGCTGCACCAGAAGCAGTCAGCGAGAGCAAAAAGGCAAGAAAAATGGAGAGCAAACAAGAAACACCTGAAACACTCACCTGTGAATACTGACTTCCGAACCAAATGCGTGCCGAGCCAAAGCACCACCCCAAGGGAGGGAAGGAGGACTAAGCTGTCGTCACTCAAGGAACTACAATTACCAGGTAAGTGTAATTACTATTTCCTTATCGTTCCTCCAGCTTAGTCCTCTACGTATGGGATGTAACAGAGCAGCCTTAACGGGAGGGATTCTGCCAACCGGCACGCAAGACCGCGGAGCCAAAACAGGCATCACCTGACGCCAAGACATCAAGACGATAGTGCTTACTGAAAGTGTGCAGGGACGACCACGTTGCCGCTTTACAAATCTCCACCGGCCAAACCAAGCTATATTCCGCCCAGGACGCCGCTTGAACTCTTGTAGAATGAGCCCTCAACTCTAGCGGCGCAACACGCCCCTGAAACAGATAGGCTGAGGCAATCGCCTCCTTAATCCACCGAGAAATGGAGGCTTTCGCTGCCGCCTCACCTTTCCTGGAACCTCTGAAAAGGACAAACAAACGATCTGACTTGCGGAAGGCTTTGGTGACCTTTAAATACTGACGCAAAACTCTCTTAAGGTCCAAACGACTAAGACCGCGATCAGAAGCCTGCTCCCCCGACGCGTGCAACACCGGGAGTGACACCACCTGATTCAAGTGAAAGGGAGAAGACACTTTAGGCAAAAAAGAAGGTACTGGCCGCAGAACCACCTTCTGATCCGAGAAAGATAGGAAAGGCTCCCTGCAAGAAAGAGCTTGAAGCTCAGAAATGCGCCGCGCCGAACAAATCGCCACTAGAAACACCGTCTTAAGGGTCAAATCCTTCACCGAAACCCGAGAGAGAGACTCAAACGGAGCGTCACTAAGTGCGCGCAAGACCAAGTTGAGGTCCCACGAAGGAACAGAAATGCGGCGCGCCGGGCGCAGTCTAGAAACCGCCTTCAGGAAATGGACAACATCGGCATGGGTGCTCAGCGCGACACCCTGCACCTTACCCCTGTAACAGGAAAGAGCTGCTAACTGCACCCGCAAGGAACTGGCGGCCAAGCCTTTATCAAAACCGTCCTGCAAAAAATACACCACCACCGGAAGAGAGGCCGTAGCCGCCCGAACCTGACGTCTGGAACACCAATCCTCAAAAATACGCCAAACTCGGACATAAGCCAGCGAAGTGGACTTCTTCCGTGCTTGAAGCAACGTCGCCACAACGGACTTCGAATAACCTTTCTTCCTTAGCCTCGACCTTTCAATAGCCAGGCCGTAAGAGAGAATCTCTCCACTTGCGGCATGCGAAGAGGACCCTGACACAACAGATCCAGAGCAAGCGGAAGCCGCCACGGAGAGTCGTCCAACAACCGTACCAGGTCGGCATACCAGGGACGACGGGGCCAATCCGGCGCTATCAACCACACCCGTCCCCTGTGAGACTCGATCCGCTGAATCACCCGTCCCAGAAGAGGCCACGGGGGAAACACATAAAGAAGGCCGACCATGGGCCAGGTCTGCAAAAGAGCATCTATGCCCTCGGACATGGGTTCTCGCCGTCGACTGAAAAAGCGAGGAGCCTTTGCTGACCGAAAGGTGGCCATCAGGTCCATCACAGGCTGACCTCAACGACGCACTAACTGTTGGAACACCGCGGGATTCAACTCCCATTCGCCGGCATCCACGTGGAATCGACTGAGAAAATCCACCATCACATTGTCCTTCCCTGCAATGTGCGCCGCCGATATCGTCTGTAACCGGGGCTCTATCCACGCGAACAGCAACTGGGCTTCCGCTTCCAAGCCCACGCTTCCGGTACCGCCCTGCTGATTTATGTAAGCCACGGTCGCGGCATTGTCGGAGAGAACCCGCACCGCTCGGTGCGTTACCTGAACTTCGAAGCTTTGCAGCGCCAACCGAACGGCTCTCAGCTCTAAACGATTGATCGACCAACCGCTCTCCTGCTGGGACCAGAGACCCTGCGTCACGTGCTCCCCGCAGTGCGCGCCCCAGCCCGTTAGACAGGCATCCGTCAACTGCGGAACCCAGTCCGGCTGCTCCAAGGGCATCCCCGCCAGGAGCGAGGATGGGCGAAGCCACCATTTCAGGTCCCTGCATACCGTCCGCGGGCAGAGAAGACGCTTGTTCAACGAATCGACCTGATTGGACCAGCGACGGAGCAAGGCCCTCTGTAATGAGCGCATGTGGAAGCGAGCCCAAGGCACCACTTCCAAGGATGCCGCCATCGTTCCCAACAGTTGCAGGCAGTGCCAAGCTGACGGAGCTGAGGCCCGCTGAAAGCGGCGCACAAGAGTCCGGAGAGCTAACACTCTTCGTTCCGGGAGAAACACGGCACCCCTGCAAGTATCGAATAGTACACCCAAGTACTCGAGCGCCTGAGTCGGATCCAAGTGACTCTTGCCCGGGTTGACTACCCAGCCGAGAGACTGCAGAAGCTCGACGACCCTCGCCGTGGCTGTCTCGCTCTCCGAACGAGACTTTCCGCGTATCAACCAATCGTCCAGATATGGATGAACCAGCACTCCCTCCTGGCGCAAGGCCGCCGCCACCACCACCATGAGTTTGGTGAACACCCGAGGAGCGGTGGCCAGCCCGAAGGGCAAAGCTTGGAACTGGAAGTGACCCCACGGAAGAGCGAACCGGAGATACTTCTGATGGGACTCCCGGACAGGAATATGGAGATAGGCCTCTGTCAGGTCGAGAGAGGTAAGAAACTCGCCTTTGCGGACGGCGACAATTACGGACTGCAGGGTTTCCATCCGAAAATGTGAAAACGCCTTTGAGATCTTAAATGGGACGAAGAGCACCATCCTTCTTTGGCACCACAAAATAAATGGAATACCGGCCGAGACCATATTCCGCCAGCGGAACGGGAACTACTGCCCCTAACCGGAGCAAGCGATCGAGTGTTTGTCGAACTTGAGCGGTCTTTCGAGGGCCCCGGCAGGAGGATGCCACGAAGGAATCGAGAACGGGTCTGGCCAGGTCCAAGGCATACCCCTCCCGAATAATTTCCAAAACCCAGCGATCGGACGTGATACGGGTCCAAGCAGAGAGAAACTGTCGAAGATGGCCTCCGATCGCAGTGATCTCCGCCTGGACCCGCAGCCCTTCATTGGGACTTGCGAGCGGCTGAAGAGGCCGCGGCTGCGAATCCTCTAGTGGCCCCTCGAAAGCCTCGAAAGCTCGGAGACCTCGAGAGATACCTACCTCTTTGCGACCCCACAAAACGGAGTGACCGAAATCTACGAAAGTCCCGAAACTGACCCCGAGGGGAAGGAAGGGACCTCCCTCTCTTTGGGCGATCCTCCGGCAGGCGACCGCCCTTGGATTCACCCAACTCTTTGACCAACTTATCAAGATCCTCACCAAACAACAGCTTACCTTTAAAAGGCAACTTGCCCAGGCGAGACTTAGAAGAAGCATCCGCTGCCCAACTCTTTAACCAAAGGGCTCTGTGCGTCGCCACCAAAGAACCCATGCTATTAGAAAGCGCCCGGATAAGGTCATAATGGACATCCGCCAAATACACCGAACCAGACTCCAAGCGCTGAAGCTCGTTCAAGTCCTCGGCCTCCAAGGACGCCGCCTGTCGAAGACGCTGAACCCAGCGAAGACAGGCTCGAGCAACCCAAGCACCACAAATGGAGGCCTGCAACGCTACCGCGTCCGCTTCAAACGACTGTTTCAACAAACCGTCCATTTTCCTGTCCTGAGGCTCCTTCAAGGCCGCACTACCTTCGACAGGGATCGTGGTCTTCTTAGTCACAGCCGAGACCGCCACATCCACCTTAGGCGAACGGAACCGGTCGAGGTCCTTGTCTGCCATAGGATACAGTCAGTGCATGATCTTTACACCCTTGAGACCAGATTCTGGGGTATCCCACTCTGCTTGAATCATCTGATCAATGACTCTGTGCATGGGGAAAACCACCTGTGTCTGACGCACTGCCTGAATGATGGGATCCGCACCATCTTCCTCCTCAACCTGCGGTGCTGGAACCAGACCAAGAGTCTGAAGCACCTCAGAAAGGAGCACGGGCAACTCCTCTCTGCGAAACACTCGTATGATTTTCACCTGATCTTCTGGCTCAGGGAGCTCGCCTTCCTCTAAGGCCTCCTCCTCCATGTCCAACTCCGGATCCTCTCCCTCCAGACAATCCGAATCGGACAACAAGGGCTCCTGTAGGCGCTGCCGCTTGGCCGCTCTTACGCGGGACAAAACACTCTCCGTCGCAGCAGGCTGCGCGGTCGCTACCTGACCAGGGGTGGAACCTACTCCAACCCCCTGGCGCCTACGACAAAACGCTTGATGCATCAGTAAAATAAAATCTGGAGAAAAGTCTTCCAAGAGCGAAGCACCCCCGAGATCAGACTGCGCCCCCGCGCCTACAGGAAGAGCGGGGGCCATCCCCGAGGGGCCTTCAAAGGGCGAGTCCGTCACCACAGTCGCGGGAGCTGTCTGAGAAGAAGCCGCCAAGGAAGTCTCCAGCCGCTGCTCCATACTGAGGGACACGGAGGCACAGCGCTGACAGATGCCCGTCTCTGTAGAAGCGCCCCTCCGAGATCCACAAATAACACACAGGGACCCCGATGGCATGGAAGCCAAAACACCCGGCCCCCCAGGGGCGTAGGAAGATATCACCTGCCCACAGACTATGAAGGGAGACAACGCTGAATCCCAGAAGAAGCAACCCACAAGCAAGACACTGGGTGGCTGCCACTAATGAGGAATCCCTTTTTTTTTTTTTTTTATATAAGCTGAGAAAATGCAGGCAGGCTCCCCGGAACGCTAAGAAGTAGCACCAAGCAGCTCAAACACTCCCGCAGAAGTGCATAGCTCAGAAAAGAAATAAAAGAAATCCGCAAATTAAAAAAGATAACAATGCAGTCACATCTGACAGGACCTCCAGAGAGGGTGCCTGTGACTCCGGGACAGCTGAACACGGCCTCGTGGGCTGCACGGAGAGAGCCGCGATGGACAAAATGGCCACGGCTACTCACAAAACTTTTGGCGCGCTGTAGTATTTTGGTGCCGAAACAGCCAGCCCGGATAAGGCCCCGACGATGCAGGACGCCCCTCCACGGACTGACAAAGATCCGGGAAAAGACAGCCAACAAAATAAAAACTTAAAGAAATTAACGAAAACAAAGAAATGAAAGGTAAAAACGCGATAGAGGCAAAGTCAGGGACAGTTGCACTAACCGTGTCTGTCTCCGAGAAGCCCGTCGGCACTTCCAAGCGCACAGACTCCTACCTCATAGGAACTGTGTCGCTGGACAGCCGCCGCAGGAGCTCTGCCCCGAACAGCCTAGGGAACAGAGATCCTAGCCAAGCAAAATGAAAAAGCAATCAAACTGCAAGCGGCTTTTGGATGAGCAGGAGAGAGACCTCTGCTGAGCCCCCCCTCCTCCGGAGTGCCGGTTTCCATATAAATTTTAAAGAGACAGGTACTCCTTTCCTACAGCAAAGAAAAAGAAACCCCAATAGGGACCAAATAAAGAAAAACAAAAGGTTAGCTAGAAAACTAAGCCCTAAACTGACTGACTAGTGAGCCCAGCCAGGCTCACAAACATCTTCCTGCTGCATGAAGACTGGACACACTGGAGTTGAAGGGATAGCCAGTATGCTGTTTCCAGTGATGCTGAAATTTGATTGGTCCAGTCTTCATGCTGCAGGAGGAGGTGCACTACCCATACGTAGAGGACTAAGCTGGAGGAATGATAAGGAAAAGTGTACGCTAATGGAGCATGTATATGAATGCGCATTAAAGGGTACTTAGGCAGGAATGCACGTTGAAGTCGCTCAGGGAGCCCCCAAACAAGGACAATGGCTAAGTCAAGCCTTGGTACTCGCCCCCTGGGAGCCTCAGGCATGGCACACCATGCCATACTCAGAGCTACTTCCCAGATGTTGCTTTTCTTGGCCTTTTATTTTTTTAAAGCAGGCTTACACATACATCCGAGCCATCTTTAGTCTTCGTGGAAGAACAAGGGTGGGGGGAGGGCAGGAGGAGGAAGGGGGTGTTGAGGTTGTGTGAGGCTGCTGAATTCTTCCAAATCCGAATCCTTCCAATATTCTGGGTGCTCAACAGGCCCTTATGATAAGAGCATGGAGCTGAACCAATTTTCCCTCCTTCTCTGGCTACTGAAAAGACCTTAGTCTAGTGAAGCCTCCCACGTCACACTCAAGTGACCACGCTCAAGAGTCACCCTCAAGGTGGTTGTTCGAGAACAAACAAAAAAAAATCAATCTTTTTCCTCTGAATTGTTCAGATTTTCTTCAGAGATGAGAAAATCCATCCACCATCTGCTGGAGACAGAAGAATACTGAGATGCCCTCGGCTTATAGAGGTATGGGAGTGATGTAATTGAAATTTGGGCATTTCATTGACTCTGTCTCCACCAATCTGCTGGAAGGGGAACACAACCCACTTGTCTGGGCAGGTCTAGTAGGATGATATGGAATAATTTATTAATGTTCTTGAAGGGTCATCAGATCAGTTTCTTTTTTTTTATAGAAAGGGTGGTGGATTCATAGAATAGTTTCCAGCAAAGAGGAGGACTGTATCTGGATGCAAGAAAACTTTGGAAAAATACAGAGGATATCCAAGAGAGAGGGAGGGACTACTGAGCTTAGTTGTTGGTATGGATGGGCAGCATAGATAGGCCATATGGTCTTTATCTGCTTTCATTTTATATATTTCTTTTTGTCCAGGGATGATAATCCCTTTTTTTGCTGCGAGGGGTGAAAAAGATTGAGCAAAATTTGCAGGGGTGGAGAGATACACAGTGGGAGGAGGAGAAGAAAGCAGGACAGAGCCACAACTCTGGAAATCTGGCAACCTGAAATTTAGACATATTCCAACAAGACAGATCATACAATTTTTTTAACTTTTAATCTTTATTCAACTTTTTTCATATTTTACATATATTTCCAAACTATCCACTAACATCAGATACCTAACCTCTTCCCCCCTCCCTCTTGCTCGTTACCCTTCCAGGATATTCATTGCTTAAACTACTTATTTTATTAATTTAAACTTTGGGCAAATGCCCTCAAACTTTTTCAAATCATGTGAACCTCTCCAACTTTATTGCTGTGATACACTCCATCAGATAGATCCTATGCATTCTCACTGCTGAGAGTTAAGAGTCTGAACTTGACAGGATTTCCAAATTTAACATTATGGCACACCTAGCCCCAATTTTTCTTGAGGCCCTTTCCAACCCAGTAGCATCCCTTTCAGGACCCCAGTCCTGCTACAACCCCTTTACCTTCCCTTCTACCTCCTTCTAAAATCCTTGTAGCTTTGGGCACTGCCACCACATATGCAAGTAATCTCCCTCTGCCTCATGCCCAGGGCAAGTCCATTCACTACACGAACCAGGCAGTCACTTAAGACAGCAGACCCTGGTGGGTGGCATCGCTAACCCAACGTCCTGGGAAGCAGCAGCTAAAATGCTGCTTCAGCACCGTGGTGAGCTTTAAAACCCTTGTGTAGATGTGCACAGTTCTGGTTTTCCACTCCTGCATGCCCTCCAAGAAAGTTGTATCGGGGGAGGGGGGCAGAAGCAGCAGGTCATGAGCATGCAGGCACTTTAAGGCCCAATGCAGTGCTGAAGCAGCAGTTCAGCTGCCACGGATTCAGTGCAAGGTGGGGCGGCATGGAGGCGGTGTCTTTTGGTTGGGAGGGAGGGGTGTGGCACAGAGGGTCTGCCTAGGATGGCAGAAACTCTCGTGCCACCAGTGCCCACAGCCCTTGTTCAGATCATGTGATTTTTATCAGATTTAATTACATTATAGCAAGGATGAACATATGCCACATATACTAGGCTTCTTAGATACAAAATTGGAAAACCCTTGTTCAAACCAGGAAAACAAAATCGAGAATAAGAGGCTGGGGTGCCTGAAGCACAACCAAGTGTGAACCACAGCCACAACTCTTGTAACAAATTTTCTCCACGGACATCTGTGGCTGGAAGCTCCTGCATGGTGTTGCTAAGTCGTCACAGCTCCTGTCTGCATACTCAAGAATTGTGCAGCACTGCAGAGAATCGACAGCTGATTCTGAAACTTCCCCCACACCTAAAACACAGATTTACTGGAAGTATACAGCAGGGACAATGTGTATGGCAACATTTGAGGTGTACATGCTCCCATCCCCCTTCCTACACTTTGTTTAAGAGGGCACACACTTACCTCTGCAAGTTTTTCAACCTCTCCTGTCCTCTCAGCCCAGAAAGCCAAATTCCTGTTTAATGTAGACAGCAGCTCTGTAGCTTCATTCAGCCCCTAATTTTAAAAAAATGCATGACTGAAACTGAATAGATTGAAAAAAAAGTCTTAAAATCTATGTCATGGAGGTAAAGGATTAAGACTGCTAATGAGAGTCAGAAAAATAAGAAATAAAAAAAATGTGAGGTGCCTATAAAAATAGTTTTATGCCAGTAAAAATACAGGGGTGAAGAGGCCTGAGAATCCTGTGGCTAGCAGCAGGGTTTGGTCCTGTCTCTGGTGCTGAGGGGGGAGGGGATGCTGGCTGCAGCTAAGGCAACATTTGCTATGGAGGAACACAACTATGCCACAGTGACAAGATCTCACATATGGTTGGGAAACATCTTTTGCAGCAGTCCTGAACAATCTAAATGCAGGCAGAATTAACCTTATAGTAAATAAGGGGATGAATATCAGTACCGAATAAAGGTGGCCAGTTCCAGTCCTGGAGTGCCGCAATCCAGCCTGGTTTTCAGGATGATCCTAATGAATATTCATGAGATATGTACATACAATTGGAGCAAATATATCTCATGAATATTCATTAGGGTCATCCTGAAAACCTGGTTGGATTGTGGCACTCCAGGACTGGAGTTTGCCATCCCTGGTATAGAAAGTCCAACTGTGCACAAAATTGCAACAAATTGTGAGCCTGATTTTCAGCAAGGGCAGTGGTTCTCAACCCAGTCTTCTGGGACTTCCAGGCCTGTCATGTTTACAGGACATCCACAATGAATATGCATGAGATAGATCTGCATACAATGGAAGCAGTGCCTGCAGATCCATCTCATGCATATTCATTGTGGATATCCTGAAAATCTGACTGGTTTGAGGTCCTCCAGGACTGGGGTTGGAGACCCCTGGTGCAGTTCGATTGACAATATAGAGAAAGAGGAAGCAGCCCAAAGTGCTTCACTGCTGCTATCCTACTCTCCCTAAAAATCATGAACTGGAGAATGCAGAGGATCAGAGGAACGCAAAGAGACAGTGAGTGAGTGAGGGGATCAAGTGTGTATGAAAGGACTGAAGGAAATTTGCTGTGAATGAGATTGGTGGATGAAAGAGAAAAGGGTCAGTGGTGGGAGGAAGGATATTTAAATGGATTGTTTTTTCCTCTCCTGATCTCAAACTCATTTTCCCTCCTAATCCAGGATTTCCTCCTTCCCTTCCTCTGTGTCTTGACACCCTTCATTTATTTAACAGTTTTTCTATACCGCCTTTGTCCAAAGCAGTTTACATCGAACATCATAACAATTTCAATGGATTTGTTTTACAACAAACAGGGAGAAATAACTTGGAGAAAACATGAGGCTAATTAAAAAAAGGGGGGATAGGTTATAGTTGGGCAGCGGATTGGGTATGGGGGGGCATTTAATTCATATCCCAACCCCTCTGACCCACCTCCCCAAGACCATGTTTCAATCTCCCTCTTTCTAGATCCCCTACTCCTTTTCCAGTTGTAATCACTAAGTTCCCTTTTCCTCGCCAAAGGGATCAAATTAATTAGAGAGGGGGGGGGGGTCAGGGGGAAGAAGCAGAGCTGCCAGGCTATCCATTTCTAGGAAGGAGATTTATTGGTCAGTCCTGGTTTTGACCTTATATCAAGGTCAGCCCAAAGATATCTAATGCCCTAGACTAGAGGAACCTTTAAACCAGGGGTCTCAAACTCAAATTGCTTTGAGGGCCGAATGAGGACTTGTAAAGTAACCCGGGGGCCGCATAAGACACGGGCCTCATTTGCATAAGGGGCCTCATTTGCATAAATATTTGCATAATGTTGCATAATGAGTGCATGGATAAAGAAAGACTAGAAAATTTCTATATTACTATAATCCAGTGCCAACCGCCAGGCACATTAGGAACTACTACTAACACTGCCCATTTGGAACCCATAGCAAACCCGCCGTATCCTAACTGCACTACCAGGACTCACAAAGCACCAGACCCTACCTATCAAAAGGCAACACTGCAAATATTAAATCAATACATTTCAGAGAACAATACATGACCTACTGGGAAAAGAGAACAAGTAGCAATGTCAAATAGGAATTACACAGAATACCTCAGCACTGTAGAAATAAAACTATAAATAATTTCTTGTACCAAAGCACAGACATTAATGATGCACATTTCCCAGAGCTGACATATTCCAGTTAATAAATTCAAAATAAAGAGATATTTTTCTACCTTTTGTGCATTTTTTTTCAGTTGCAATTGCTCCAGCCACTTCTGGTTTCTTCGTGTCTTCTGCTATCTCCATCGTCTGCTGTCCATTTGTCCTTTCTTCTCTCTTCTAGTTTTTTTCCATTCTCTCTCTCTACATCTGCTTTAACATACTAATCTTTCTCCTTTTGCTCTTTCCTCATTCCTATTTCATCCACTCAAATTTTACCCCTCCATCCTCAATCCCCACTTACTCTCCCAATACCTGGCCAATTGTAGATTTGTCTTCTCTTCCAGACAAAATATTTTTCCCCTCTCCATTTCACTTTCCCAGCTCCATCCCATTCTAATCCTCCCCCAACATCAGCTCCCTTCTAGTTCCAGCCCCACCCAGCATCTGCTCCTTTCTAGTCCCTGCATCAGTCCATTTCCAGTCCTATCCTAGCCTCACCATCAGCCCATTTCCAATCCTAGCTCCCTCCCCTCACAGCCCATTTCCATTCCAAGCCCCCCTTCCACTCAGCCCATTTCCAGTCCTAGCAACCCCCCCAGCCCATTACCAGTCCTAGACCCCCCATAGCCCATAACCAGTCCTAACCTCCCCATAGCGCACTTCCAGTCTTACCCCCCATCACCATCACCCCATTTTCAGTCTTACCTCCCCTCATAGGCCATTACCAGTCCTAACCCCCCAATCAGCCCACCTCCAGTCCTAACCCCCATCACCCCATTTTCAGTCCTAGCCCCACCATAGCCCATTACCAGTCATAACCCCCCCCCCTGCCAATAGCCCACTTCCAGTCCTAACCCCCATCTGCCCATTTCCAGTCCTAGCCCCCACCATAGCCCATTACCAGTCATAACCCCCCCCTGCCAATAGCCCACTTCCAGTCCTAACCCCCATCTGCCCATTTCCAGTCCTAGCCCCCACCATAGCCCATTACCAGTCATAACCCCCCCCCTTCCAATAGCCCACTTCCAGTCCTAACCCCCATCTGCCCATTTCCAGTCCTAGCCCCCACCATAGCCCATTACTAGTTATAACCCCCCCCAGCCCATTACCAGTCATAACCCCCCCTGCCAATAGCCCACTTCCAGTCCTAACCCCCATCTGCCCATTTCCAGTCCTAGCCCCCACCATAGCCCATTACCAGTCATAGCCCACTTCCAGTTCAGTCAGCCCCTCCATAGCTCATTACCGGCCAACAAAAAATCCCCCAAAACCCTGGCTTCTGCTGCTGCCGTTGCCGCCGTGGCAGCAGCAGAATCAATTGTCAAATTTAAAAAAAAAACTGACTTCTGCTGCTCAAGCAGCTGTCCTGCGGCCCCTTTCCCTCTGCCCGGAGATCCGACTCTGCTCTATCAGCGGCGTGCTTTTCAAGCCGCGACGAGAGTATTCCCCTCTCGCGCGGTTTTCAAGCCGCGCGAGAGGGGAATACTCTCTTCGCGGCTTGAAAAGCACGCCGCTGAGAGCAGAGTCGGATCTCCGGGCAGAGGGAAAGGGGCCGCAGGACAGCTGCTTGAGCAGCAGAAGTAAGTTTTTTTTAAAAATTTGACAATTGATTCTGCTGCTGCCACGGCGGCAACGGCAGCAGCAGAAGCCAGGGTTTTGGGGGATTTTTGGTTTTCCGCCGTCGCGGGCCGCACAAAGTTGTCTCGCGGGCCGCGTGTTTGAGACCCCTGCTTTAAACCCTCCTCAACTGTGTCCAGCATCTCCCCTTCCCTCTGCTAAGCCTCTTACTGGCACAGCCACCACCATACCTCCTCCTAGGCCTGAAGTAGCAATAACACTAAGTATGGCAGCAGACCTCTCAATACAGACCCATCGGATTGATTTCTTTGACTGGGTGACCAGGAGGTTGGAGCGAGGGAGAGCTCCAGATGTGGTATACTTGGATTTCAGTAAAGCCTTTGACACTGTTCCACACAGGCTACTTATAAACAAACTGAGCACCCTATGGATGGACCCTAAAGTTACTGACTGGGTTAGAAATTGGTTGAGTGGGAGGCAACAAAGGGTACAGGTAAATGGTGTTCACTCTGAGGAGGAGGTTACCAGTGGTGTGCTGCAGGAATATGTCCTTGGTCCGATTCTTTTTAACATTTTTGTTAGTGATATTGCGGAAGAGCTGTTGAGTAAGGTTTGCCTCTTTGTAGATGATACCAAAATCTGCAATAGACACCCAGGAAGGGGTAGATAACATAAGGAGGGATCTAGCTAAGCTTGAAGAATGGTCAAGAATTTGGCAGCTGAGATTTAATGCTAAAATATGCAGGGTCATACAAGGGACCGGGTACAGTGTAGGGGTTGAAGTACGTCTGTCCACAAAAGAAGAGCAGGACCTGGGCATAATTGTGTCTGACAATCTTAAAGTAGTTGTTGTTGTTGTTAAGTGCCGTCGAGTTGGAGTCGACTCATGGCGACCCTCTGGATAGCTATCCTAAATTGTGTTTGGTCTTCAGTCAGGCGGCTCATTGTTGACAGACTGGTACCCGTAGCTGCTGTTATTGTATCGATCCATCTCATTGCTGGCCTTCCTCTTTTGCATTGACCTTCTATCTTGCCAAGCATGATGTCTCTCTAATGATCTCTCTTCGCATGATGTGTCCAAAGTATGAAAGTCGAAGTCTTGTCATCTAAGCTTCTAAAGAAAGCTTAGGTTTGATCTCCTCTAGTACCGACTGGTTTGTTCTTCGGGCAGTCCATGGTATACACAGTATTCGTCGCCAGCACCATAATTCAAAGGCATCAATTTTCTTCCTGTCTGTCTTTTTCACTGTCCAGCTTTCACATCCATATGATGTTATTGAAAATACCAATATAAAGTAGTTAAGCAGATAGAAAAGGCAACAATGAAATCTAGAAGGATGTTTGGATGCATAGGAAGAGGAATGGCTAGCAGGAAAAAGGAGGTGATATTGCCTCTGTATAAGTCTTTGATGTGACCTCATTTAGAGCATTATGTGCAATTCTGGAGACCGCACCTTCAAAAAGATATAAACAGGTTGGAGCTGGTACAGAGGATGGCTATTAAAATGGTTAGTGGTCTTTGTTATAAAGCATATGAGGAACACTTAAGGATCTTAATATGTATGCTTTAGAGGAAAAGCGGGATAGAGGTGATATGAGAGAGACATTTAAATACTTCTGTGGCATAAATGCACGGAAGGAGAGCCTCTTTCGATTGAAAGCAAGCTCTGCTACAAGGAGACATAGAATGAGGGTGAAAGGGGAGAGACTCAGGAGTAACACGCGGAAATGTTTCTTTATGGAAAGAGTGGAAGATGTGTGGAATAGTCTCCCAGTGGAGGTGGTAGAGATGAGGACAGGATCTGAATTCAAAAACAGCATGGGACAGAGATCTCTAAAGGTAAAAAGGGGAGACTAGATAGGCCATGTGGTCATTTTTCTGCGGTCATGCTCTAGTGCTGCAGACTTGCTGTCAGAGGGAGTAGGGTACTTCAGGGTTTCAGTATGGGCCTGCAATGAAATGGCTCATGCCAAGCTGAAGCGCTGCTCAGCTACCCATTTGCACCATCAGCCCTGACTTACATCTCAAAGCAGCATAGTGTTTGCAGTCCCCGATTCCGATATCAGTGCTGCATAATGCATCAGAAAGAAGTTGTCAGAAATTCAGGAGTTGCTTAAATTGCACCTTCATTAACGGGGGTAAATTGGCAGTTGAGGAAAATAAATATAAGAAAATAACTATATCTGTATAAAGCAATAAGCAGTTACAATTCATACTAACTAAAACAAATGTATGAAAACGTGTTCCTCAATTCCTTCAAAATTCCAAAAACGTTGCTACAGAATTATTCTTACTCCTGCTGAAAAATCTACCCTTGAAGTGGAACTCCTTGCACGCACCAAAGAAGTCTGCAAATGTAATTAATTCAGAATAAAAGAAACGCAGGACCAGGATAGTCAGAATTTATTGGGAAGAAGAACTACAAGCGCCAGCATCTACCTAAATGCATGAAAGAAAGAGGTATTACAAGCTACATAGGCCAGCACTCGGTTGTAGGTTCTTCAGCTGGTTTTCCTTATCCCCACTAGCCCACCTCACCTCTGCGATGCCCTCGAGATACATCATCCGGAGCTGCTCGAACTCCTCGGTAGACACATGTCCCGCCATCCTCCTTTCGATTCTTAAGCACACTCCATCTCGGCAACTTCTTTATCAGTTCCGGAGTTCTGTAGGTTTTACCGATGCAGAGGGAACCCTCCAACCCATTTCATCTCAGTTAAGAAAAAGGATTTCAAGCCATCAACAAATATGGTGTAAAAACAAAAGTTACTGGTGGTATTTCCTGCCGTCCTTCTCCAGCTTTCTACAGTTTAGAGTTCTTTTGGACCCCATCCATTTGGTATATCCTGTTGCTTTCCCTGGGTGCATCGGGAGTACGGCGGCCATATTGCGATTGGCAACCTTAATTACTTCAGAAAGGCCTCCATCAAAATAATTAGGAGGTCATATTGTGATTGTCTATGGAGGTTGCCGTCTTGAAAGAAGGTCGCCGTCGACCTCTTATGATTGGCAGGCTGATAATTAGCCTGGTAGACTCCAATGTCTGTACAGACAATGCTGCTGCACTCAGGTGCCCCAGCCAGCCACTTCCTATAAAGAGACAGTGCAATTATGAGTTGACTGTTGGGACTTAGCAGGAAAAGGGAAAGCCACAGAGAGAGAAGATGTGGGGCATAGTTAGGGTTGCCAGCTGGCTCCAGATGCGCCCAACAGGCTTGATCCAGTCCTAGGTTTACCACATTGCATGCAGGGACATGTAGTCTTGCTTTTCTTATGGAGTGCAATGGAAAAATCAGAACTACATGTTCCTGCATGCAGTGGGATAAACTTAGGACTGGATCAAGTGTGTCGGACGCACCTGGAGCCAGTTGGCAACCCTAAGCATAGTTGTGTCCAATATTGACCCACCCCTGAAAAGGCTAACCCCCTTTGCCCTATTGCCACTGCTGCCCCCAATGAATCCCTGGTCATCTGTACAAATACTAGAGCATGCAGTCCTTTTGGTAGTGACAACCCAGTGGGATCCCCTCCTGCAGCTATTATGGCAGCAGGAGTCCTCATAGTTATGCAATCCATAGCAGCCAGCATAGTAGCAGAAGCCACCACTCCCATCATGACAATTGGCATTGGAACCACAGTAGTCACCGCAGCTAGCACAGCCATTGAAGCTCACATAGACGCCATAGCGATAAGTTTACCAAAGTTTTTCAGGCAAATCGGCTAGCCAATTGGCCCTTCCACTGGCTACGTTTCCATGCAAAGTGTCCCCATCCTGTAGGTGAGTAGCCTATCTTAACACATCAGAATTGTCTCTTGGAACATTTTATTACTTTTATATGTTTATTTTATGTTTCACTTTCTTTTTTATATACAATCACATGTTTTATTGCACATAGTACTGTTTATTGTATGTGTTTTTATCATTTTGGTTTAGACTATTTATTTGTATTAATAATTTGGCACATATTGTTGAAGTACATTTCTCATCATATACATTTATATGTCATTGTATATTGTAACCTTTTTTGTTTTAATTGGTTTCAATATGTTTTTATGTTTCTGTTTAGGTTTTTATGTTTCTGTTTAGGATAATTAGTTGCACTTGTTTTAACTGTCTGACAATGTTTTAGTGCATTCCTTTTTTAATGTTACCTTTTTAGTAGTATAAATTATTCTTATATTCAGGCCAATGCAGAAAACTTATGCAAGCTTTTGCATGCGTATATCACCCATTTGCTCACAAACCCATTTGCCAAATGCAGAAAAGGACGTGTGTGCAAAAAATTAGTGCACATGGAATATCACGCATATTTAAATGTATTACACTGATATGCAAATGACTTGGGCATACTCAAATAACATGCTAATATGGTCTGCGCCTGATGCAGAGAAACACGTTAGAGATTACCCAATCAGGCATTAAGTTCAAGAGCGTCATTATTTCTACACCTGGTGAGGAGGTGACGTTAAACTCTAATGTGCCTGGAGAGACACTCTCTGAACCGCTACCATTGGCGTGGTCAGCTTGAATGGTAATCTCGTATTCATCAGCGTGTTAAGGTCAACGTTTTTATCGGTATATAAACTTCAGCATTATAATCTTCTTGTATTTGTCAGCATATAATGCTTCAGCGTTGAAGGTGATATCTTTTGCTGCTTATCACCCTATATTAAAAAATTATGGGATTGAAGACAGTGTAGTATTGTGAATCAGGAACTGGTAAAAGATAGAAAGCAGAGGGTAGGACTAAATGGCCAATTTTCCCAATGGAGAAAGGTGAATAGTGGAGTACTCCAGGGATCTGTGCTAAGTCCGCTGTTTTTTAACATATTCATAAATGACCTGGAAATGGGAGTAATGAGTGAGGTAATCAAATTTGCAGATGACACAAAATTATTCAAAGTTATTAAAACCCAAGAGAATTGTGAAAAACTGCAAGAGGACCTTGACAAATTGGAAGACTGGATGTTCAAATGGAACATGAAATTTAATGTGGACAAGTGTAAAGTTATGCAGCTAGGACAAGTTCCTGGAGGAAAGGTCCATAAACCATTATTAAAGGGGACCTGGAAAATCCAGTTTGCCCCAATACAAGCATCGTGGAACCTGTGTCCTTTGGGGAAACTGCTAGGTACTTATAACCTAGATTGGCCACTGTTGGAAACAGGATACTGGGCTTGATGGACCTTGGTCTGACCCAGTATGGCATATCTTATGTTCTTAACATGACAACCAAACAATTATTTTTGTTGGCAACAGGCCTTTTAAAATTGTATACTTTTTTTTTAAGGTAGCCTGAACTAAAAGAAATGGGCCTATGAGTACTGATTGACCGACACTGCTGTTGCATCAGGAATCCTCTTTCAGATGTGTGATGCAAATGTGTGGATAGAACTCTATGTTGCAGCCTTGCAAATCTCTTCCATGGAGACTAAGTGCAAGTGGCCCACTGATGAAGCCATAGCTCTGACATTATGAGCCATGACATGGCTCAAGGCTGAGGTCTGCCTGGGCATAAGTGAGAGAGATGTGATCTGTGAGCCAAATGGACTGGGTACAATTGGAGATGTCAGTCCCCAATTTGTTGGGATCAAAAGAAACAAAAAGCTGGATGGACTTTCTAAGGGCTTTCGTCTGCTCCAAGTAGAAAGCTAAGGCTTGTTTGAAATCCAACATGTGTAGCGCAGCTTCCCCTCTGTACGCATGAGGCTTTGGGAAGAATTTTGGAAGGACAATTAAGATGAAATCTGGAAACCACTTTTGGAAGAAATTTGAGATGAATACAAAGGACCACTCTGTTATGATGAAATCTTGTATAAGGCAAATGAACTATTAAGGTTTGAAGCTTGCTCACTCTGCGCGCTAAAGTGACAGCCGCCAGAAACAAAAGCTTTCAGAGGACAGGTTTCATCAGGAGCTTTTGTCAGCTGCGCAAAAAGCACATTGAGGTCCCAAGACACTGCGGGTGGCTTATAACCAGGGCTCCACACATCAAACAGTAAGTAGGGATTTGAGGGTTTCTTTGTTTGGTTTTTATTGTTACATTGCTAGCTCTCTGACTGGGAGCTCTTAAAAGGGTTTTGTGTATATTTTTTAAAGCAGGGTTAATTTCATTTTTGCTGTTTTAGGGGAACTGTACTTGAGCACAGTAGTATTGCTGAGCTCTGTAACCCCCTCAGGTTCAGGAACTGCTAACACCTAATCAGGGGTTAGTGGGCCTGTTTCCTGAGTGCAATTGAAGCCTGCATAAAAAGGCTGCTTTGCCCTGCCCTTTGAGGCTTTCTTAACCAGGGCTCCACACATCAAACAGTAAGTAGGGATTTGAGGGTTTCTTTGTTTGGTTTTTATTGTTACATTGCTAGCTCTCTGACTGGGAGCTCTTAAAAGGGTTTTGTGTATATTTTTTAAAGCAGGGTTAATTTCATTTTTGCTGTTTTAGGGGAACTACTGTACTTGAGCACAGTAGTATTGCTGAGCTCTGTAACCCCCTCAGGTTCAGGAACTGCTAACACCTAATCAGGGGTTAGTGGGCCTGTTTCCTGAGTGCAATTGAAGCCTGCATAAAAAGGCTGCTTTGCCCTGCCCTTTGAGGCTTTCTTAACCAGGGCTCCACACATCAAACAGTAAGTAGGGATTTGAGGGTTTCTTTGTTTGGTTTTTATTTTTACATTGCTAGCTCTCTGACTGGGAGCTCTTAAAAGGGTTTTGTGTATATTTTTTAAAGCAGGGTTAATTTCATTTTTGCTGTTTTAGGGGAACTATACTTGAGCACAGTAGTATTGCTGAACTCTGTAACCCCCTCAGGTTCAAGAACTGCTAACACCTAATCAGGTGTTAGTTCCCTCCCTACCCACCCCGACTCCCACCCACCCCTAGTGAGCAGTCTTGCTTTATAGGGCACCTCCCCCTTTAACAAATCACAGTGAATTGGACCAGCACATTTTGAATATAATTAAAGAGTTTTAACTGCTTTTTCTCTGAAAGGACAGCTGCGAAACCAGCTGGTACTTCGTAGATCTCTCTCTTTTGCTTTAACAGATACCTAAGCTCCACAAACAGAACAATGGCTGGGAAAAATCGTATTGCTAAAGCTGTTGCCCCCGTTACAGCTTCTGCCTCGGTCCAGACAGAGGTCCTATTGCCAGTTGAAGAACCGGTTCCATGTGCAGGGTGCCTGCATGCTGAAGCTCTGAGGAAACAAGTGGAGGAACTCAGAGAGGAGGTGGCGAGGCTGAGGAGTATTCAAGACAGTGAGAAGTACATTGATGAGATGCTGCTTGCAGCAACCAGGCTCTCCAGCACAGGAGAAGATGGGTGCCAACAGAATGTCGATGGTTGGACAAAAGTCACTAGAGCCTGCAAAATCACCAATCCAACTTCTCCAGCCCTTGAATTGAAGAACCATTATGCAGCCCTGGAAGTGGAGGAGGTGAAAGCATCCCTGGAAAGGGAAGAACCAGAGTTCAAGTACCCCACAGTTGCAGAATCAGTGACCAGAAGGAAACGAAGGGTAGTGGTGGTTGGAGACTCTCTTCTGAGGGGTACTGAGGCGTCCATCTGCCGACCAGACTTGATGTCCAGAGAGGTATGCTGTCTGCCTGGTGCCAAGATCCAAAATGTTACGGAGAGTTTGCCGAGACTCATCAAGCCCACTGACTATTACCCAATGTTGCTAATCCATGTTGGAACAAATGATACTGCCAGGTATACCTCGGAACGTATCAAAAGTGACTTCATGGCTTTGGGACAGAGGGTGAAGCAGGTAGGTGCACAGGTGGTGTTCTCTTCAATCCTCCCTGTTGAGGGTAAAGGCCAAGGCAGAGAGGCTCGCATCCTGGAGATTAATGCATGGCTGCGTGGATGGTGTCTTCGAGAGCGTTTTGGTTTCCTAGACCATGGGATGCTGTTCCAAGGGTTGCAGAGCAGAGATGGCATCCATCTGTCCAAGAAAGGTCAACACATCTTTGGTAGTAGACTGGCTAATCTACTGAAGAGGGCTTTAAACTAGATTCGTTGGGGATGGGTGAAGAAAGCCCCCAGGTAAGTGAAAGCCCCCAGGTAAGTGATACATCAAATATCTTTATGGAAATGGGTAACAGGGGTAACATATGGAAAGCAGTGTGTATAAATGCCCGTAGCATGGGAAATAAGATCTCTGAAGTTGAAGCTTTGGTGGGAGTGGCTGACTTAGATTTAGTGGCAGTTACAGAAACATGGTTCACAGAAAAACCATGACTGGGATGTAACTATACCTGGCTATACTTTATTCAGAAAGGACAGGGTAGGAAGAAGGGGAGGAGGAGTAGCACTATATGTAAAAACTACTATTAAAGCTTTGGAATTACAGAGCTTAAAAGGGAGAGAGGAGGCCTTGTGGGTTAGACTAGAAAGAGGGAAAGAGAAATCTATCTGCATTGGTGTGATATACAGACCTCCCTCACAAGAGGAAGAGGTGGACAGAGAGTTAATTGAAGACATACGCAGCATTGCTAGGAAAGGGGAAGTGCTACTGCTAGGAGATTTTAATATGCCAGATGTTGATTGGCACATTCCTGCTGCAGTATCATCTAGGAGTAAGGAGATCCTGGATTCTCTACAGGGAGAACTATTCAGGCAATTGGTAACAGACCCCACACGTGAAGGGGCCATACTGGACTTGGTGCTTACCAATGGTGAAAGTGTTTCTGATGTTGTAGTGGGAGATCATTTTGCATCCAGTGATCACCAGATGGTGTGGTTCAGTATTAGGACTAGGGCTGTTAGAATCCATTCCAAGGTGAAGATCTTAGACTTTAGGAAGACTAACTTTGCGATGATGGGCCAATGCCTCAGGGAGTCGTTAGTGGGATGGGAACAGCTGGGGGATGTAGAACAACAGTGGGCAAAACTGAAAGGGGGTATTTTAAAGGCAACCAACCTTTTTGTTAAAATGGTAAACAAAGGCAAAAGGAACAGGAGACCGCTATGGTTTTCGAAGGAAGTAGCTGAAAAAGTGAAGAAAAAGAGGGAGGCCTTCATGAAATACAAGAGATCACAGAGAGAGGAAGACAGGCATCTGTATTTGGAAAAACTTAGAGAAGCTAGCAAAGTAGTCAAGAAGGCAAAGATTCAAAAGGAGGAGGAAATAGCCAATGCAATAAAATGGGGGGATAAGACATTTTTCAGATATATTAGTGAGAAGAGGAAGGGCAAAAGTGGTATTGTCAGACTCAAGGGTACAGGGGGGGAATATGTAGAAGCTGATAAGGATAAAGCGGAATTACTTAATAAATATTTTTGTTCTGTGTTCACAGATGAAAAACCAGGAGCAGGACCTCAGAAAACACCCACAAATAAGAACAGAAGCGAGGGACATCTTGAACAATTTTCAGAAGACTGTGTTCATGAGAAACTAGCTCAACTCAAAGTAGACAAAGCGATGGGACCGGATGGGATACACCCTAGAATACTGAGGGAACTTGGGGACATTCTAGCAACTCCGCTGACTGACCTTTTCAATGCCTCGTTGGAGTCGGGAGTGGTGCCAAAGGACTGGAGAGAGGCTCATGTGGTGCCTTTACACAAAAGCGGAAGTAAGGATGTGGTTGAAAACTACAGGCCGGTTAGTTTAACTTCAGTGGTGAGTAAATTAATGGAAACACTGTTGAAAGAGAAAATAGTGAGGTTTCTGGAGTCCAGCGGATTACAGGATCCGAGGCAGCATGGATTCACCAGAGGCAGGTCTTGTCAGACAAATCTGATTGATTTCTTTGACTGGGTGACCAGGGAGTTGGACCGAGGGAGAGCTCTAGATGTGGTGTATTTAGATTTCAGTAAAGCCTTTGACACTGTTCCTCACAGGCGACTTATAAACAAACTGAGCACCCTAGGGATGGACCCTAAAGTTACTGCTTGGGTTAGAAATTGGTTGGGTGGGAGGCGACAAAGATTACAAGTAAATGGAGCTCACTCTGAGGAGAAGGATGTTACCAGTGGTGTGCCCCAGGGATCTGTCCTTGGTCCGATTCTTTTTAACATCTTTGTTAGTGATATAGCGGAAGGGCTGTCGGGTAAGGTTTGCCTCTTTGCAGATGATACCAAAATCTGCAATAAAGTAGACACCCAGGAAGGTGTAGATAACATGAGGAGGGATCTAGCTAAGCTTGAAGAATGGTCTAGAATTTGGCAGCTGGGATTTAATGTTAAAAAATGTAAGGTCATGCATTTGGGCTGCAGCAATCCAAGGGAGCAATACAGCATAGGAGGTGAAGTACTTTTGTCCACTAAAGAAGAGCGGGACCTAGGCGTAGTTGTGTCCGATGATCTCAAAGTAGCTAAACAGGTAGAAAAGGCGACGGCAAAAGCTAGAAGGATGCTTGGGTGCATACGGAGAGGAATGGCTAGCAGAAAAAAGGAGGTGATAATGCCTCTGTATAAGTCTTTGGTGCGACCTCATTTGGAGTATGGTGTGCAATTCTGGAGACCGCACCTTCAAAAGGATGTGAACAGGATGGAGTCGGTACAGAGGGGTGCTACTAAGATGATTAGCGGTCTTCATTATAAAGCATATGAGGACAGACTTAAGGATCTTAATATGTACACCTTAGAGGAAAGGCGGGATAGAGGTGATATGATTGAGATGTTTAAATACCTCCGTGGCATAAATGTTCAGGGAGAGAGCCTCTTTCAATTGAAAGCAAGTTCTGCGACGAGGGGACATGGGATGAGGGTGAAGGGAGATAGATTCAGGAGTGATATACGGAAATATTTCTTTACGGAAAGAGTAGTGGATCCGTGGAATAGTCTCCCAGTGGAGGTGGTAGAGATGAGGACAGTAACTGAATTCAAAAAAGCATGGGACCAACACAGAGGATCTCTAAAGGTAAAAAGTGGACTGTTGTAGTTGTTATGGAAGGACAGACTAGATGGGCCTTGTGGTCTTTTTCTGTCATCATGTTTCTATGTTTCTATGAAGTGAACAACTAAAGGCTATACAGAGATAACTTTACTTTTGAATCCTCAGTGGTATGCTCCAATTGTACTGAGATGAACCTTTATTGAGGCCAGACTCTGAAAGGTGTAGAAGGTACTCAAGCAGTGTTTATATGGGACAGGCAAAAGGGTCTAGGGAGTGTTCCTCACAACAAATATCAAACCTATTCCATTTGCATGTACAGGACTTTCTCGCTGAGGCCCTCCCGGCGGCCAAAAGGACACTGGTGAGAACGTCCGGCAGATTGAGTTTGGACAATGTTATCCTCTCAACATCCAAGCTGGGAGGACTAGAGACTTGAAAATGGGGTGCAACATCGTTCCATCCTCCTGCGATATAAGATCCGGTGTCTTTCCAAGCCGAATTGGTTCCTGAATGGAAAGTTTGAGAAGAAGAGGGAATCACAGTTGCCTGGACCAGTAAGGGGTAATGAGAATCATTGTGCCTCCGTCTGTTTTGAGCTTCAGAAATGTCTTTGCAATAGAGGATAGATGTACAGAAGACCATTACCCCAATCTAGGAGGAAAGCATCCGAGGCTAGTTTGCTGTGTGACCCCAGTCTGGAACAGAACTGATCCACAATGGCATTTTGAGAAGTCATGAAAAGATCTGTTGAGAGGGTGCCCCACTCCTGAAAAATGTGACTTACGACCTCCCTTCCAGGGTCCATTTGTAAGGCTGAAGGACTCAACTTAGTCTGTCCACTAGAGTGTTTGGTTTGCCAGGTAGTGGCTCTCAAGTCCATCCCGTGAGAGACAATGAATTTCCAAAACCGACTGTTTCCCAGCACAAGAGGTATGGCCCCATTCCTCCCTACTTATGTAAAACATGGCTACTTGATTGTCGGTTTGAATCAGAACAATTTGATTGGATAACCGATCTTTGAAAGCCCTTACAGCATTCACAATAGCTCTTATTTCCAAAAAGTTGATCTAAACAAGGCTTTCTTGGAGGGACCAAGTTCCTTGAGTGTTGAGCCTATCGTGATGAGCTCCCCAGTCTAGCTTGAATGCCTCTGTCATCAACAATTTTTGCAAAAAAGGAATTTGGAAGGGAAGTCCTTGGCCAGATTGTCACCATTACTGTCATTCAGTCTCTGGACTGGTGGAATATTCAAGACAAACAGGTCTCTGAGATTCCCTATGGCTTGCAATCACTAGGTTCTCAGTGTCCACTGAGCTTGACTCAATGAGCTTAGATGCAATGATAGAATGGCTTAACCATCACAACCTGAAAATCAACGTAAAAAACCCCCAGAGGTTCTGCACATCACCAGGAACAAAGATTTCACACCTCTGTCACTCATAAAATCATCACACAATAACATAATAGTAAAACAGGAAATAAAATACCTCGGAATTACCCTTGACCAAAACCTCAACTTCCAACTACATATAAGGAAAACAACAAAGTCTGCTTATCAAAAGATTAAACTGATGCAACAACTTAAACCTCTGCTCAACTATGACGACTTTAGGACGGTCTGTCAAGCAACAATTATACCAATCCTGGATTACTGTAATCTAATCTATCAAGTACTTCCTAAGAACTCCTTACACTCCTTTCAGATGGCACAGAATACGGTAGCCCGTATCATAACAGGATTAACAAGACAAGACCACATCACCCCTGTCCTGAAAAAACTCCACTGGCTCCCGATACATGTCCGTATAAAATACAAGATCATTCTCATTACATTCAAAATCATTCACCATACAACAGCTGACACCTTACAAACACTCATAACACGAGATCCAGAAATCAGACTAGAAGGTCCAATACCATAAACCACCTAATAATCCCGAAAAACAAGGCAAGAAGTAAACAGGCCATCTGCACCAGGACATTTTCCATAGCAGTGCCAACAATATGGAACATGCTACCAGAGGACCTGAGGTCAACTGCAGACACAAAGGACTTATGCAGGAAACTCAAAAGCCTCCTATTCACTGATTACTATGGAAATATCACTTAACCCAAAAGCTTCATGTATCATATCCAATGTTCCTCAGCTCTTGCTAAACCTTGAGTTTCATACCCTTGTTAAAGTTCTCCAAGTTTGATACCCTTGTTGTAATGTAACAGTTAAGTTTTATTTTAATGTAAACCACTTTCACTTAATGATAAGGTTCCAGTTAAATAACTAAATAAATAAATGTGGAGACATGCCAAGGGTGTTACATGTACTGCGGTGGCATGTAGCCTAGTAACATTAACATGATGCGAGCTGACACCGTCTTGACTCATTTGAGTCTCCTGTGTTATCACTGTCAGTCTGGATAGTCTAATTGTGCAAAAGGAAAGCTCTTGCTTAAGTCGTTTTGAGCAGAGCTCCAAGGAATTCCAATTGCTGGGTGGGATTTTGGGTAACTTATTACAAACCTTAGTAGTTCCAGCACCCAAATGGTCAGTTGTGTTAATTTGTGAACTCCTTCCTGACTGGCACTCTTGATCAACCAATTATGGAGATAAGGGAAACCGGACACTCCCAGTCTGCATAGAAACGCTGCTACCATGGCAAGGCATTTTGTAAATATGTGAGGAGCTGGCACAATGCCAAAAGGCAGAATGCAATACTGGAAGTGCTGTCACCCTATTATGAATCTGATATACTTCTTGTGAGCAGGATGTATCTGTATGTGGGAATACGCATCCTTTAGATCCAGAGAGCATAGCCAATCTCCTTTTTAAAGGAAAGGGAGTAGCGTGCCTAGAGAAATCATCCTGATCTTTTCTGACCAGATATTTGTTCAAATCTATTAGGATCCTCCCATTTTTTTTTTTGTAATTTTTTATTTTCCATTACAATCTGAAACAGCACCCAGCTTTCAAAAGATGACCTTAACAGCATAGGCCATAGAACATCATTCCAAATCCAAACTACTACTACTACTTAAACATCCAATTCCTTATTCCTACCCCTTTACACACCCTACTCTCCCCCTCCTTCTCCTCTCTTCTCCCTCCATCCCCTTATAGACTCCCCTCCCCTTTCTTCCATTCCCTAAGTTGCCCACTTAAAGTAACACTGAATGTAACATTTAGCGTTGCCAGACATCATGTGCTCTTACATTAAGGGACAGAACTAAACCCCCTCCCCGCCCCAAAACCCCCCTTGCATTGGCCTCCAAACTTGGTACCACTGCCACACTCCTAGGAACTTCGCCCTCGCATGGTGCTGGTAGGCCGCTATTTCTCCCATATAGTAAAAGTGATCCAAACGTTTTATCACCATACTTCTTGAAAGAACCTCAGGCCTCTTCCGTATCACCATCATTTCCATTCTAGTCACAATCATACACCGTCCCTTAAATGTCCCCAAGTCCCCCTCTTCCTCTTCCAAATTTTATTCAATGGGACTTCTACAGGGCTAAACCTCACTACTACCTCTGTGATATCTCCCACCATATCTTCTATTTTCCCCCAGATGTGCCGTACAATTGGGCAGTCCCAGAGCATGTGTTTCAAATCTCCCCTGCCCCCAAACCCTTTCCAACATTCCAGACTATAGCTCCCTTGGATGGCATACAGCCAAGCTGGCATCCCCCCTCCCCATCCACCACTTGCCCTAGTCATAGCAATCCCTTCCTTCCCCACTTCCTAAAAGTTTGATCTTGCTGCCCCGGGGGGAAATCCTTCATGCCTTGAATAACCGCTAATCTAGTATAGCGCTTACCTCCCAACAGGATAGTTTTCCATTTCCTCCAGGTGTCCAGGGTCACTCGTACCATAGAGTTTCCTTCACATCCTGAACTCCCACTCTAATTGCCTTCCCCTCCCCTGTTCCATCCTCACCCACTGTGGTGCGCCCCCTCCTCAGGGCAGGGCTGCATTGGTGGAGGTGTAGCAGTTCTTTGCCGCTCCTCTCTCTCCCTCTGCGAGGTCTCATCTCCAGCACTCCACTATTCTGAAGCCCTATTGCTTTGCTCTGATGACAGTCCTCCCTTTTATTTTCTTCTCATCTATGACCCCATCTGTTTCCCCCCCCCCCCACCTCTGGTTCTCCCTTTCTCTTAACTATCCCAGAAACCTCTCTCCTATACCCCCACCTACTCATCCTCAGTGACTTTAACCTACACCTTGACTCTCCTGTCTATCCTCATTACATATCTTTTGTTTCCCTCCTCAATGACCTCTCAATACTCCAATACATTTGCTGCCCTACTCACGACACTGGTCACTCTCTTGATCTCATCATTACACATTTGACCAGATTGTAAGCTCTGATGAGCAGCGACTGTCTTTTACATGTCTGTGCAGCGCTGCGTATGACTTGTAGCGCTATACAAATGCTCTTTAATAGTAGTAGTAGGACTTCCTACCCTGTCTCCTACCAGGATTTTGATCCTCTTGGTGCCTTGGTCTGATCATCTCTGTCTTCTTCTCCCTCCACCATCCTGTTCCCCCCTGCTTCTTCAGCCTTGCTTCATCCATCTGTTGCTCCCCCTCTTCTTCCGTTATCCGCCGCATCTCCGCGATTACCCTCCAGTAGTTTCCTTCCTCCGATCAGCTCTTCTCCCCAGGTTTCTCTTCCCTGGTTCCCAATCTCCAAGTCTTATCCTGGAATTCCACCCTAACAAAGGCCCTTGATGCCCTTGTCCCCCCTTACCCGCCATCTCATTCCAACCGCTCCACTCCCCATCACCCTTGGTTTCACTCTGGTCTTTATCTCCATCACTTCTACCTTTGCCGTGCCGAGCGCCTCTGGTGCAAACACCCTTCCGCTGAGTCACTTGCCCATTTCCGTCACTGCCATTCGCACTATTGTTCTCTTATTCATTCCACTAAGCTTTCCTATTACTCTGGGCTCATTTCATCTTCCTCTAATTCTTCCCGCCAGCTGTTCTTGGTTCCTTGTCATCTGTCCATCCCTCCTCCTCTCCTGCCCTCCCATCCTGCTCACCCGATCCTGCTGTTTTAGCGACTTATTTTTCCTATAAGATTCTTACTCTGCGCTGTTCTTTTCACACTTGCACCCCCTCTCCCCTCCTCCTCCCTTATATTCCCTACCAGCCCCCGTAACCTCACCCCATGTCCCCCCTTCCCACTCCTAGTTATCTTTTCGCCCTGTCTCCTCTGCAGAATTACTTAAAGCTCTTTCATCATCCCGCAAAACTACTGCCCCTTCAATCCTATTCCCTCCTTAGCTCTTTTCCCTATTGTCAGCCTTTCCTCCGGTATCTTCCCCTATCTCTGGAAGTATGCTCTTATCTGACTGGTCCTTAAAAAGCCCTCACTAGATCCTACCATTCCTGCACACTGTGGTCCTATTTCCAACCTTCCTTTTCTCTCCAAAATCCTAGAGAAAATAGTCTTTGTTCAGCTTTCCTCACATCTTGATGCTACCTCTGCACTTCATCCCCATCAATCTAGCTTTTGTCATGGGCACAGTACAGAAACTATTATCCTATCGCTTCTTAACAAACTTCATGTCACCCATGACCATGGTGACCTCTCATTAGCTGTTTCTTTGGGCCTCTCATCTGCTTTTGACTTAGTGGATCATCGCTCTCTTCTTTCTCGTTTCTATGATTCAGGTATCTCTGGTTCTGTTCTTCACTGGTTCCACTCATTTCTCTTCTCTCGCATCTTCTCTGTTCTTTCCAGCACCTCCGCTTCTCCTGTTATCCCTCTCTCCTGTGGTGTTTCTCAGGGTTCTGGGTTTGCCCCCCTCCTCACACTTATCATACAGCAGCAAGGCATCTCTACATACTACTTGCAGATGACATTCTTCTGGTCCAACACACTACTCCCTCTGCTCCTGATCTGACCCCTCTCAATGCCTGCCTCTCCTCAGGGTCTTCATGGATGGCATCCAACTATTTACACATTAATCCATCTAAAACCTCTGCCATCTGGTTTTCCTTCTCTTTTCATGCCCCTGCTTTAGAACTATCCCTTGTGCACACCCTACCCCTCTGGTTACCACACATCGCTACCTTGGTGTCACACTCAACTCTTCCCTTTCTTTCGGCGACCATATCTCCTCCATTGTCCAGCGCTCATTTTACTTTTTCTGTCAGATCTGCTCTGTTCGCCCTTTTCTCACTCCCTCAACTCTGACCGCACTTCTTCTCTCCTTAGCTGTAACACTGGCAAACACACTGGCTGATTCACATGAAATGTTGATACCACCTTCGGCAGGAAAGACGGAACAGGACGCAAAACCACCTTCTCCCGAGAGAAGGTCAGGAACGGCTCCCGGCAAGACAAAGCCTGCAATTCTGAGATTCGGCGCGCAGAGCAGATTGCTACCAAAAAGACAGTCTTCAAAGTTAAATCCTTTAACGAGGCCCGGTTCAAAGGCTCGAAGGGCTCTCGTCAACGCTGTCAAGGCCAAACGGAGATCCCAAGGGGGGATCACCACTCTACGAGGAGGACGCAAACGGGATACCACCCTTAAGAAACATAAGACATCTGGGTAGGATCCCAAGGCCACGCCCTGGACCTTCCCGCGATAGCAAGAAATAGCCGCCAGCTGAACCCTCAACAAGCTGAGTGCCAGACCCTTATCAAAACCATCTTGCAAGAAACTCAAGACCTCCGGGACTGAGACCGAGGCTGGGTGCGCCTGCCGCACCGTGCACCAATCTTCAAAAAATAAGCCAAACGCGGACATAGGCTAGCCAGGTCGACCTTTTTCTGGCCAAGAGCAAGCTAGAGATTATGGGTCCAGAATAATCCTTCCTCCTCAGCCTCGTCCTTTCAATGTCCAGGCCGTAAGCGAGAACTGATCCACCTGAGGCATCCAGAGAGGTCCCTGATGTAGGAGATCCTTCTGCATCGGGAGCCGCCATGGCCAACCGTCAAGAAGATGCACTAAGTCGGCGTACCACGGATGCCACTGCCAATCCAGAGCGATTAATATCACTCACCCTTGCTTCGATTGCGCTGAACCACCTGGCCTATGAGAGCCCAAGAAGGAAAGACATAGAGGCCCCCCTCCGTGGGCCACTGTTGCAGCAATGCATCCAGTCCCTCAGACATCCTTTCCCGCCTCCTGCTGAAGAAGCGGCTCGCTTTCGAGGACCGGAACGTAGCCATCAGATCCATAATGGGCGTCCCCCACCTGCGGGCTATCTGAGCGAAGATCTCCAAGTGAAGCCTCCCACGGGCTGCAACACAGCCTGGGCCCCCTCGCTTCATTGGGTCTTTCTAAACCCCGAGGAAGAGGGACTAGTGAAACTTCTGCCCGCTCCTCGGAATCCCCTAAAACCTTGACTGCGAGAGGGAAAACTCCCCTTTTGGAAACTCCCTAGGTGGGAGGTACGAAAATGCCGGAAATCCCACGACTGGTCCCGAGAAGCTATCGCCGTCTGGGCTGGCTTTGGCTTATCCTCCAGAAAGTGACCTCCCTTTGACTCACTCAAGTCCTTGACCAGCTTGTCAAGGTCCTCCCCGAACAACAGCTTCCCCCTAAAGGGGAGCTTGCTAAGCCGTGACTTGGAGGAACTGTCCGCTGCCCAGTTCTGCAACCAAAGGTAGTGCCGCGCCGCCACTACTGACACCATGCTATTAGCCAATCCTCTAATGAGATCATAGTGGACATCGGCCAGGTAAGCTGCCCCAGATTCCAGTCTAGCTATGTCTGCCAAATGGTCTTGCGCCGGCTCACCTGGCTGCTGCAATCACTGCGACCAGCGAAGTCAGGCTCTCGCTTCCCAAGCCCCACAAATAGAAGCCTGTAAGGATAGCACATTGACCTCAAAGGCCTGCTTCAACAATGAGTCCAACTTTCGGTCCTACCCATCTTTCAGGGCAGCTCTTCCTTCCACTGGAATGGTTGTTTTCTTCGTGACTGCCGAAACGGCTGCATCCATGCGTGGGGAATGAAACATTTTGCGCTCCTCATCCGACAACAGATAGAGGGGAGTCATCGACTTCACTCCCTTCAGGCCTGCCTCTGGCAGGTCCCACTCGTCCTGAATCATCTGTTTGACCACACGGTGTACTGGAAAAACTGCCTGCGTCTTCTGCACCTCCTGAATGAGAGGGTCTTCCAACGCCTCATCCTCCGATGGTTGAATAACCGACAGGTTGAGGGCCTGAAGCGATTCCATAATTAAAGCTGGCAGCTCCTCTCTCTGAAAAACTCAGACAATCCTAGCCTGGTCTTCTGGCTCCAGAATCTCACCTTCTTCGAGCTCTTCCCCGCCTGTCTCAGGCTCCAGTTCGAAGTTGTCCACCTCTTGCCAATCACACAGAGGCTGTTCCTCAAAGGACTGAGCCCTCTTGGTCGGTCCCGCCCCAGAGATTTCGACCTTCTCCGCGGAAGCCCAGCCTGCCCCGTCCGGGGGCTGATAGATCCATAGCAGCACCCTGCTGGCACAAAGAAAAAGGCCTGATGCAACAACAAAACAAATTCTGGGGAAAACCCCACCAGTGCCCCCCTCCCAAAACTGGAAGATTAGAAGGACCTGGAACAGCCAGAGCCGTCCCCCGTAGAGAAGAAGGAGCATCCAGCAGAGGACTAACCTCCATAGAGACCTGAGTCCCCTGTCCAGATGAAGATGCCGCTTCCTTAGATTTCTCATGAAGCTGACTGCCTCAGTTGCACAGCCACGGCACACCCCGGCATCCGAGACCATCCCCCAATGGGTACCACAGACCAGATACTGCGGGCGCGTAGGCATTCCTGCGCCTCAACTGCACTAAAGGCAGAGAAGGAGAGAGGTACCGGCTTATCGTGCCTCAACTCAGGGCTTGGCAGGCGCCTTACCAGGTTCGAGTTTTGCAAAAACAAATTAAAGTAAAACATTTTTTTTCCACACCTCACAGACCTGGGAACTCTGCAATGACAGAAACTGCCCTCTTAAGAGCCCCGGAATGCTGCAAGTTGAGTGAAAAGCCAACGACGTCACTGCACCGTGGAAAACACAGGAAATCGGGCCGTTGAGCAGTCTGAGCAATCAGGCATAAACATGCTCACCACGAGGCACTAGGCTGTGCCTATCCGACTGCCTGAGTTCCCCCGAATCGGCAGACTCACCTCCGTTAAGAATTGCCACTGAGGACAGCTTTCCTGCCGTCTCCGACGCTAAAATAACCAGGACCAACAAGCCTTCCCGGCGAGAAGACAAACGCCGGAGGCTAGATTACAGCCGGCACAAGTAGTGAGTGATCAAGCCCGCCGACGGCTCCTCACTCGCTGACTAGGTCGGGAGCCGTCCGGGCAAAGCAGGAGCCATACCAATGCTTCAGCTCCTCTCTGTACAGACAAGAAGGGGAGTGAAGAAAGGGAAAAAGAAATCAAAGCGGCAAATGGGGAAGAGCTCCTCTTCACGTTGTCCCCTTCCTGCCTGCCCTCAGTCCTCCTTCAATCGCTCCTTTTTTTTTTTTAAACAAACTTTAAACCCAAAACAAATAAAGTACAGGAAAGAGAAACAGACCCCAAAAAGCTCACTAGCCCTAACAAAATTGCTCCTTATCTGTTCCTACAGTGAGCCCAGCACCTAGGCTCACTACCACCTCCAGCTGCTTGGAGACTGAGCATACTGGGAGCTGGTGGGAGGCGACAGCGGTATAAGTACAAGTGACTTCAGAATCTGACATGTCCAGTCTCCACGCTGTAGGAGGAGGTGCACTACCCAGAGGTGCGGGACTGGACTGGACTGGAGGGATGATAAGGAAAATTTAGTTATAATTTATTTTGGTGTTAGAAACTACACTGTGGTTCTCTTTTTTTTTTTTTGTCCCTTGGTATGTGAGCACCTTACATCTCCTCTGGGTTTTTTTTTGGAGAATATATATTGTGGCAAGGTCAGCTATCCTGAGAGTGGGGGAGGTGAGAAGCATAACGAATTCACCCTAGTTAAGGGTCCCCTTCTAGGAGTGCAGGGAGAGAAAGCCACAGCCAGGTTTCAAAGACAGAAAACCCCCAGCTGGAACAGGTTTCAGCCAATGACTGATAAAGTGAGCAAGAGGGATTGCAAGCACGAGGACCAAAGCCCTTACTTTAACAAGTGCACTGAGTATTCTAATATCAGAAGGCAGGGGGATTACCAACACCTGGGAAAGAAAGAGGTGGGTTTAGAACCCTGGAGGTATAAGCCTGGGTTAGATTATGCAGAGAGAGAGAGCGAGAGAGAGAGGGAGATAAGAAGGAGAGCAGCCAGGAGAGCAGCTGAGACAGAAGCAGAGAGGAGTGGATTCTTGGAGAAAAGCTGAGCTACCCAGAGCTGAGAGAGATGAATTCCCTGCAACAGGTTGGCAACAGAGGTGGGGACCAGGAAGTGGAGAAGCTTTCAGACCACCAGAGAGGTTGTCAGCTGAGCAGTCTGACCAGGTCGGTGAGTCAGAACCCATGCAGTTGGGAGAACCAGTGTCAGAGTTGGGGGAAGAAGACTGCTTTATGGATTGCTCTCTATGCCAAGCTCTAGACAGGAGGTCTTGAGGAAAAGCTAGCCCTGAAAGAAGTAATTCTCCTTGGAAGTTAACCATATGGCACAAGCAGTGTGGAGGTAAATTCCTGTCTGTTTTAAAAGGGAAATTTACTGCAACGTAAGCCTGATCAGGAAGCTCTGATTCATGCTTGTTTGTCACCTGTGTTTGAACTATGCAGCGGCAAGAAAAGCCAAGTTAGCTGCTATAAGAGTTTTTGCTTGCTCCTCTCCTTTATGAAAAGCCTGCTAAGAGTTGTGATAACAGCTTGGAATGTTTGTTTTGTTCTAAGTTTGCTTTTCACGTAGAAATGCAGCCTAGAGAGGTTTTTGAGGCTGGCAGAAACCAAACTGCTGTAGAAGAATTAAGCCTGAATTTTTCTTTATGCTCTGATTAACAAGGACTAAAAAGGAAAGTGGCAGCCTAGTTTCTAAAGGCAATTGCTTCTGCAAGTAAGAGGACTTTAAAAAGCCATTTCTGAGTTCTTTTGGTTTGTTTGCCATTATTTGCTGTACCTTAAGCAAATCCTACAGTTATAATCCTGTAAATGATACCTTGAACCTGCTGTGTTTTGTGTTATGGAAATAAACTTTCTGTTACAAGCCTTACCCTCGGTTACCTCAACTACAAACCTTCTACTTAAAGCACCAACATATTTTAGCAGTACTACACTTCCCAGAAGCCAACACGAAGAAATAGGCTGCTAGGAGCTGATAGAAGAAGGAATCCTCAACCACCACGCCCCTCGACCACTAGAGGCAAGTGGCTTCAGGCGTTGTGCTTGTGACAATATTTACAGGTGTCAGTATTTTTTTAAATTTTAGAGTGCCAGGCTAGATAATTAAACAGCTACAATTTCTGCTGCATTTTAATTACATAGCCTGGAAATCTGTTCATTTCCTTTATTTTTGGCAAAGCCACTGAATGAGAACCTCTGCTCCCTCTTTGAGTATCTTGAGAGCACCAGCTCATCCCTCGCCTGTTTCATATACTAGCTTCCTATCCATCTAGTATTTTTTTTAAAGATAACTATAATGAATATGCAAATGTATCAAAATATGTCACCAACCTTTGACCCTTGCCCCCCAAATGAAGCCATCAAACTACACCCATGTAAGACTTAGGTAGACCTTTATAGTCTTAAAAGAAATTAGATAGGTAGTTAGTCTTTTTCACACCCACCCCATCCACATCTTCATTTATAGTTAGTTATCCTAATTAAGAGTAAAAATGAAATTTGACACCACAGTGTATTTTCATCAGTTGGTTATTAATCCTTAACCAATTATTAGCAGCTCATTAGGAAACAAACACAAAATAATAGCATAAAATATACAAATAATCCTAAAGGCCTTCAGATTATTTTAGGTATCCATACTCTTTTACTGCATGGAAGAAAGACCAAGCAATCTCCTTCTGGTTGTCCTTGTCAAGACAAAACAGGGTATATCACAACACGGGCAACTATCCACAGGAATCAATATTGACTGGATAGCATTTAACAATAACCCTTTTAGCAACTCTAACCTATGAAACTCACCAATACAAAGATGCAGACAGCAATCTCGCCACAAGATGGGGGCTATCTGGTTTTATGCATTAAGTGTCACAAATAGGATTATCTCCCATTTGGTGCAAAGAGCTCCTGGCTTTCAGAGAACAAGTCCAATACTTAGAGGAGCTGAGGTAGACAGAGAGGTATATAGAGAAGACCTATAGGGACATAGTAGAGAAGTCCCATCTCTAATACTGCCTTGAAGAAGAAAGGTAATCTGGAATGACATCACTTTGTAATGTCAGGAAATGATCCTGTAGCCAGGACCCACCCTCCAGGGGATGCAACATCTTCTCAAACCGAGGATATATTTCCAGTGTCTTCTATCCAGGAGGGAAGGGTTAGGATGGCTATTTTAGTTGATGAGTCGATTACTAGACATGGATAGCTGGGTGGCTGGTGAGCCTGAGGATTGCTTGATCACTTGCCTGTTGCAGATCTCATGCAACACCTGGATAGGATTTTAGAGAGTGTTAGGGAGAAGCCAGCTATCTTGGTACATGTGGGTACCAATGGCCAGCGGCCTGTTTAGCAGTTGCTCAATACTGGAAACAAACAACTTATCCAGATGGGAGGTCTATAAGGAGAAAATATAATGTTTGTTCTCCAGGAACAAGCAGGAAGTCAGTTTTCACTTATGGGTGACATTGGCACCGACGGAGCCCGTGCAGAGCAATTCCCCAGCTTTTAAAGAAAGTCTTTGGGATTGCTGCCACACATGCATGGTCCTCTTCCCGCCCAAAGGTGCCATCTTGGTTAGTCTCCCTTTTTCCGCAGAGCCCTTCGGATGCATGTCCTCGTCCCTCGGAAAAAGTATTTCATTTTTGGCCTCTGGCCTGTGTTTTTTCCAGTAGCACCGGCCCTCTACCATCCTTCCCCTGCTCTCCTTTTCCCTTGAGCGAGGAGACGACCTTTCATGTAAAAATTTTCTTTTGCAGGATTTGTGCCCTTTTTTCTTCGACTGCTGGCCGCAAAGGTCTTCAACCTATCAGGATCCCTTTTGCCCCAATGGCCACCGGTTTCAAAAAATGCGACAGATGCTCCAAAAACATGTCGCTCATGGACACCCATGACCAATGTTCCCGCTAACCTGCGCTGGGTCCGCCGCCAACATTTCTGCTGGCGGGGGGGGGGGGGGGTGTTGCAGAGCGATCGATGCTCTGCCCCTCCCCCCACTAGCAGGAATGCTGGAGGAGGACCCGGCGCAGGTTAGAGGGAACATTGCCCATGACTGCTGTCTTCAGTGTCTTGAGGCCGACCATGACCTGGAGCTCTACTCTCTTTGCAAGAAAATGTACTAGAAAGCCCTGCTAAGTCGTAAGCAGAAGTCCGATGACATTTTCCGGAAGGTAGCCCCGGAATCCCTGGTGGCACCCTCGGTCATCCCTCCACTGGTGGGATCCTCCACTTCGGCCCTGCGTTCACGGCGGCACTGATCAAGGGTCCCCTGAAGTGGAGAGGCGTAAGAAAACCTCAAAGTCACTGTCAGGGGCTCCAGACAAGCGCGAGCGCTCCTACGCTCAGCCCCCACTCCCCGAGGAGCAACCTCGAAAGGTACCTCATATAGACACGGAGGCCTCCGACGAAGGAACCCGTTCTCCTGAGGGCCGTCCCGGTGAGGACCCCCTCTCCTCCTCCATCCCAACCCGGTAACCCCAGGGTCGATGTCGCAGGGACCCACGTCCACGTGTGAGTCCCAAATGCTGGCACTAGAGTGCAGCATTTCTGCCTTCTTAGCTGCCCAGCAGGTGCTCATGCCCAGCACGGCTGGCCCGCACCTCGAGACTGAGGTTCCCTCGAGAGGGACACCCAAGTCTGCCCTGGAAACCCCTGAGAGCCATGGGCCTTGTGAGGGTCCTCGGCATCGGTCTTGCTTGCCTTCCTGTTCCTCGGGAGTGAGATCCTCCAAGGCCTCTGGCTCCAAGAGGGCCTCGACCAAACCGAGTCGGATTCCTTCTTGGATCTCTCAGGCTGGAAGTCTGATGGGGATATCTCCCCGGAGACCCATGCCCACAGGGATCTCCCTTCGGACCCGTCCCCACCTGCCTCTCAGAGGTGTTCGCCGCCCGAGGACACATCCTTTCTAGTGTTCGTGCAGGACATGGCACAGGCTCTCAACCTGGCTACGTAGCCTGAAGAGGAACCGTGAGCTGAGAAGCTTGACATCTTGACGTACGAGTCCCCACCCCGGGAGACTCTTAATGTCCCAGTTCCCCCCATTTTGTCCAGGCTGCTCTTCCACATGTGGGAGACACCTGCTTCGGTCCCCATTGTGAGCAAACACCTCAACGCCATGTACAGGGTCCAATGTGGCCAGGGTTTCCTGAAGACCTAGCTTCCACACACCTCCATAGTAGTGGAATCGGCGATGCGGATGCAAAAGAGCCCGAAGTCACACTCTTTGGTCCCACCAGGCAGGGAGTCTACAGCCCTTGACACACTGGGACACAAAGCCTATCAGGGATCCATGCTCACATGCCGCATTGAGGCATACCAACTGTATATGGGCATGTTCCTGTGCGACCTCTCCAAGGAGTTTGGCGGGTTCTCCGCAGGTCTCGGGGGGTGAACCCCTTATCAGATTTCAAATCCTCCTGAGGTCCGTCGCAGAGTGCTCAAAGTACCTCTCCTATGCCGCGAATGATGGATTTGAATCCTCCGCCCAAGTGGCAGCAACTGGCATCGGGACCCGACACCAGGCGTGGCTCCAGTCCTCAGACTTGGAGAAATGGATCCAGGAGAAGCTCCTGGACGTCCCCTGCCTCGGCAAACAACTCTGGTAAACCCATGGAGGATAAGGCCGCTGAGATAGAAATGTAGTTCGTGACTCGGACCCGCCTTCTCTCCCTTGGAAGAAGCAGCAAATCAAGAAGCCGTTCTTCCAAAGAAAGGGGCTCCCCTACCAGGGATACCCGCCCTTCCCACCCACTCCAGTGCTGGCCTCCGGCACACAGGGGAAGGGAGGAGCGCATAGCCATCGCAAGCCTAAGGCCCAACCCCCGGCCCCACTCAGGGTTTTTGATGCCGATGACATAGCCTCTCCCCCCTCCCCCCC
This sequence comes from Ichthyophis bannanicus, assembly GCA_033557465.1. Taxonomy (NCBI): domain Eukaryota; kingdom Metazoa; phylum Chordata; class Amphibia; order Gymnophiona; family Ichthyophiidae; genus Ichthyophis; species Ichthyophis bannanicus. The sequence continues at coordinate 81,547,253 of CM066048.1, forward strand.
CCCCCGCAGCACTTTCACTGGTGGGGGGGACATCTGTCCCTTTTTGCCCTGCAGTGGGCGTCGATCACTTTGGACACCTAGGTCCACCGGGTAGTCCGAGATGGATATCGTCTTCACCTGGACAGGTTCCCTCCTCCCTTCTTCCCAGCGGAGCCTACTCGGCTTCCCTCGCACCAGACTTACTTGCAGCGGGAGCTGTCCAACCTCCTTGCCCAGAGGAGCTTAGAGGGGCGTGGATTTTTGAAGGAACTTTCTGCTGTATGCTTTTTTAAAAACCATTTCCCTGCAATGCCCTCTGGGAAATGTAGTCTTTATTCAACTGTATGAGTGCACCATGCAGAAAGCTGTAGTCAGGCTCAAGTAGGTAAGGCAAATGACAGAAATTTATTATTTTTATATACACAATGGTTCGATCATACCACACATAGGATTGTTGGTTCAGGACTCTTGGAAGCAAAAATTGTCCAAAACATATCCAAGCACAAAATGCAGTTTTAAAGGTTCTCTCTATTGCAGGATACACAGTCTTTACCAGCAAGCCTTTTGTATTCCCTTCTTAGCCTTGCTGGCTAAAACACCAAACAAAAATCACATTTAAAGTCTGTGGTAAACTTCCCCTTTATAAACACAAGGGACACACAGCCACCCTGCTGTGGAATAAGGGTACCTTTTTCCTGGATAACCTTCTCTCAGGACTGGCTTGCTTTCTCTGCGTTCCCCAGGTTTACAGCTTGGCACAAGGAACAGTCCATGGGTGTGTCCTCCTCAATCAGCTTCACCTCAGGCTCTCCCAGCTGCATAGGCTCTGACTCCCCGTCCTGCTCAGCATGCTCAGCTAACAGCCTCCCAGGGGATCTTGGAGTCTCTCTTTTTCCTGGCTCCAAACTCTCCTGCAGCCGTGCTACATGCCAAATAGCACTCTCTCCAGCTGGAAGCTCCGTTCTTCTGCTCTGCTCAGCCTGGCTTCCTGCTTCTCTCCCCCTTTTCTACTAAATCATACTCTGCTCTGGGTTTATACTTCCAGGGCTCTAGCTCCAACCCCACCCTACTCAGATGACGGCAATCAGCCTGACTCCGGGCACCTGAGTGCTTGAAACATTCACTGCCTAAAGGGTTCTGAGCCTTGTATCCTCTCCCTTTCATTCCATTAGGGGAGCCTGAAATGTTTTCCACGTGGACGTTTTCTGATCCCTGGAGGTGTTTATGGCTTTCCTGCCCTCATTTGAGTAAAGGGGGCCCTTTACTAGGGTGAATTCCCTGTCTCTTTGTCCTACCCTGGACTTTGGATAGGCCTCCTTGCCACAGCGGTCGAGAAGGTACTGCTGCACCTTCGAGGCCGTGGGTTCTACTCTACTACTACTACTAATCAGCACTTACAAAGCGCCACACACGCAGCACTGCACAGCTAACCTACAAGAGGTAGCCAACATACAAGAGACAGTCTCTGCCCATCAGAGTCATGCTCATCAGAGCTTACAATCTAGTTAAAACAGTACATTAGTTAGAACAGTACAGAGCATTTGTCAGTTCTGTGCAAGGTACGGTGTGGTACAGTTTGATCTGTAGTTTGGTCATAAACGTTGACAGGGATTAGGGTAGGATGAGGAAGGAGTCAGGATCTGAATGCAACGGTGAAGAGGTGGGTCTTCAACCTTGACTTGAAGAGGGCCAGGGAGGATGCCTGGCGCACAGACGCAGGTAGGCTGTTCCAGGCGTGAGGTACAGCAAGGTGAAAGGAGCGCAGTTGGGAGTTTGCGGTGCGGGTGAAAGGCATTGATAGAAGTAATTTGTTAGCGGAGCATAAATTTCGAGAGGGAACGTAGGGAGAGATAAGAGATGAGAGGTATTGAGGGGCCATACAGTGAATGCATTTATAAGTCAGCAGGAGAAGCTTGAATTGGATGCGGAACTGGACAGGGAGCCAATGAAGCGACTTGAGAAGAGGAGTAATGTGGGCATGGCGAGACTTGAGGAGTAATGTGGGAATGGCGAGGCTGACAGAAGATTAGTCGAGCAGCGTGATTTTGTATAGATTGGAGGGGAAGGAGGTGGCTCACGGGAAGACCAGCGAGGAGTAGGTTGCAGTAATCGAGGCGAGAGGAGATTAAGGAGTGGATAAGCATTTTGGTGTTGTGTTCAGAGAGGAAGGGCCGGATTTTGCTGATGTTGTAGAGAAGGAAGCGGCAGGTCTTGGCTACAAGCTGGATATTATTTATTAATTTATTTATTTATTAACATTTCTTATATACCGCACTATTTGCGATCAGCGCGGTTTACATAGAACAACAACATCCGACAATATACATATGTCTGGTCATTACATTGAACAGGAAATGGAACTTCGAGAACAAGGTAAACTATATACATAAGAAGTTGAAAGGGAAAGGATACTGTTTGGTGTTTTACATTGTTGGGGACGCACTATTCGAGTGTGACTGGGGTTCAGAGCTGTTAGTGAGATATTTGATAAAGAGGAAATGTTTCAGGGCCTTCCTGAACTGGCTCAGGTTGGGGATTGCTCTGATATGAGGTGGTAGGATGTTCCACAGACTTGGGGCGGAGAGACTGAAGGCTCGGTTGGATGTTGTTTTGGTGCAGTTTGTCGTTTCTTTCGGTATTGATAGCATATTGGTCTCAGTGGTTCTTCTTAGTCTGCTAGGTGCAAGTGGTTGGATGAGGTCAGATAGAGAGGAGGAGGAGAGCCCCTTGGTAGCTTTGAACGTCATCAACAAGGTCTTAAAACTGGTCCTGGCTTGAATGGGGAGCCAGTGCAGCTGTTTCAGGAGGGGTGTGATATGCTCTCTTCTGGAGGCTCCGAAGAGTACCCGCGCTGCACTGTTCATAGCAAGTTGCAGGGGGTTTAAGGTTGCTCGGGGGAGTCCTTGTAGGATGGCGTTTGAATAATCGAAATGAGGGATGATAAGGGCTTGGTAAATGGTGCGGAAATCGTCTGGTTCGCGTAACGGGCGTAAGTGTCTGAGGGATCTGATTTTAAAGTAGACCGCTCTTATAGTGTTAGCTATGTGTTGCTTCATGTCGAGATTTTGGTCCAACGTCACCCCAAGGTAACGTATAGCTGATTTTACTTGTAGCTCGGCATTATTTACCTTCAAACAGCTGGGTGGTGTGAAGTTGGGATATGAGTGGAGAAGGAGAGAGAGGTGTCAAAGATAACCCCTAGATTGCGGGCTGAGGGAACAGGAAGGATAGTAGATCCATTCACATGGACTGAGAGAGGGGGAAGTGGGGGGGGGGAGGAGTTAGGTGGAAAGACAAGGAGTTCAGTCTTGGCCATGTTCAATTTCAATCGGCGATGAGACATCCAGGCAGAGATCTTGGACTGGGTTGCCGGAGAAATATTAGGTGTAGAGAGGTAGATTTGGGAGTCATCGGCATAGAGATGGTACTGAGAGCCACGGGAGGAGATAAGCGCGCCAAGGCCTTGGGTACAGAGAGAGATGAGGAGGGGGCCCAAGACAGATCCCTGGGGTAAACCTACATGGAGCAGGGTAGGGGAGGAGGAGGAGCCACCAGAGCATACACTGAATGAGCGATGGGAGAGGTAAGAGGAGAACCAGGATAGTACAGAGTCCTTGAAGACAAGCGAGGGGAGGATGATGAGGAGAAGGTCGTGGTCAACGGTGTCAAAGGCAGCAGAAAGGTCAAGAAGGATGAGGATAGAACAGAGGCCCCTGGATTTAGCCAGGAACAGGTCGTTTGTGACTGCCGTTACAGTGGAGTGTAGGGGACAGAAGCCGGATTGAAGTGGGTCCAGGAGGGCCTGGGAGGTGAGGAAGTCAAGGCAGCGACGGTGGACTGCTCGTTCTAATAGTTTGGATATGAAGGGAAGGAGGGAGATAGGTTGATTAGTTAGAAGGGCATGTGGGATCAAGTGAGGGTTTCTTGAGGAGGGGTGTGACAAAACAGCATGTTTGAAATCAGCGGGGACAGCTGCAGTGGAGAGTGAAAGGTTGAGGATATGAGTGATGGAGGGGACAATGGTGAGGTGGATGGAACATAGGAGATAGGTGGGAATAGGGTCTGATGAACAGGTGGTGGGTTTGGAGGAGGACAGCAGGAGTGTGGTTTCTTCCTCAGAGATCGGAGGGAAGAAGGAGAGGGTGGCAGAGGGAGTATGGATGGGGAGGAGAATTGGGGAGGACAGGAGGTCGATGGGGGGGTAGGGAATTGGAGGGTAATCTTGTGGATTTTGTCATGGAAGTAGTCGGCTAGAGTTTGGGCAGAAAGGGAGGGAGGGATCGGGGGTGGGGGGACCCTGAGGAGAGAATTGAGGGTATTAAAGAGACGGCGAAGATCAGAGGCAAGGGAGTTGGTCAGATGGATGTAATAATCTTGTATGGCAAGTACTAAGGCTGACTGGAAGGAGCCAAGCATGAATTTGAAGTGTAGAAGTTCTTCCGGGGAGCGGGATTTGGACCAAGCTCGTTCGGCAGAACAGGGTGCAGATGCATAGGTAACAGATTGTGGGTGAAAGCCAGGGTTGGGGAGAAGATCATTTGACAGGGCGTGGGGTGGGAGGGGCAAGAGTGTCAAAGGCTAAGGATAGTGTAGCATTGTATGAAGATAATGCCTCGTTGACGGACTTAGAGGATAAAATGGCGGAGAGAGATGGAGAGATGGTGGAGGAGAGAGTCAGGGGATCAATATTATGAAGGTTTCTAAATAGGTCGGAGGAGACAGGTCGAGGTTGGGACGGCGGAAGCTGAAGAGTAAATGTTAAGAGGTGATGGTCAGATGAGGGAAGGATTGATTTGCGGAAGTTTGAAGGAGTTGGAGAAGAAGACAGGGGGCCTACGCCCCATCCTCAACCTCAGGAACCTAAACAAATTTCTGGTGCAGGAGAAGTTCAAAATGTTATCGCTTGGTGTCCTGCTGCCCTTTCTTCAGCAGGGCGATTGGCTATGCTCCTTGGATCTCTGGGACGCTTACGCCTACATCCTAGTTCACCCCCAAATACAGGCAATACCTGCACTTCAGGGTGCAGGGGGAGCACTACCAATACAGGGTGCTCCCCTTTGGGCTAGTGTCTGCGCCGTGGGTTTTCACAAAGTGTCTCTCCGCGGCGGCCGCCTTCCTCAGGCAGCAGGGCATACCCATCTTCCCCTACCTCGACTGGCTCATCACGGGAACCTTGGCCGGCGAAGCCCGCCTGGTGGTGTCGCACATGATACTTCTCCTCGAACATCTCGGCTTCTTGGTCAACTACCCTGTCCCACCTCGAACCAGTGCAGACCTTGGAGTTCATCAGCGCACGCCTCAACACAGAGCGAGTAACTGCCTTACTGCCCGCGGACCATGAAGACCGTCTCTGAGCCATGGCAGCCCAGGTCCAGAACAAGGCTCGGATTATGGCACGGGCCATGCTGTGCCTCCTAGGACACATGGCCTCCCCTGTCCATGTGGCTCCTCACGCCCGCATGCACATGCGGAAAGCCCAGTGGTGCCTCAGGGCACAATGGAGCCAGGCCTCTGGCCACCTCAGAGACCCTATCCGGGTCTCCTGCAGTCTCCACAACTCCCTGGACTGGTGGCAGGACCCCCAAATCCTTCTTCGGGAAATATCCTTCCAGACCCCACAGCACGAGCTCGTCCTGCCCACTGCGGCGAATTGTGCACCCAGGGGCAGTGGTTGCCCAAAGAGTCACAGCAGCAGATCAACCTGCTCGAGCTCCAGGTGGTCCAGTGTGCCCTGAGGGCCGTCAGAGGGGGAAGTCGGGTCTTATGCAGATCGACAACCGAGTAGCCATGTTCTACATAAACAAGGATGGGGGAACAGGATCTTGCCTCCTCTGCCGGGAGGCGATCCTCCTTTACGTTTTGCCGGGGGATGACCCTACAAGCGGTCTACCTCCCGGGCCAGGAGAATGTCCTCGTGGACAAACTCAACAGGATCCTCCGCTCGCACGAGTGGCGCCTGGATCTGGAGGTCACCGATCTGTTCGCCAGCCCGGTGAACACGCAGCTTCCCTGTTTCTGCGGCCCAGTTCCACACCCGAGCAGGGTGGCCCCAGATGTGTTCCTCTTAAACTGGACCTCCGGGCTTCTTTACGCCTTCCCTCCCACTCCTCTCATTGCGAAGACCCTCCACAAGGTTCAGCGGGAATGAGCTTCAGTGATCCTCGTGGCTCCTTCGTGGCCTTGACAGCCTTGGTTCCCGCTTCTGCTCCAGCTCTCATTTGAGCCTCCAGTCCCCCTGGGCTGTGCCCCGGACCTGTTAACGCAGGAGGAGGGTTGGATGCTCCACCCGAACATGGCCTCGCTGTCCCTTACAGCCTGGTGGCTGAACGGGTCTCCTTAGCCCCGTTGCACCTCCCGGAGGTCCTCCTCGCGTCGAGGAAGTACTCGACGAGACGGGCATATGTCTTTAAGTGGCGACGCTTCTCAGTCCGGTGCTTCAAGCTCCAGATTGACCCATTCTCCTGCTCTACCCAGTGGGTTCTCCAGTACCTCCTCCACCTCTTGAAAGCAGGGCTGAAATCCAACTCGGTCAGGGTACACCTGAGCGCCATTTTAGCAAACCACCTCCCCATCGAGGGGAAACCCCTCTCGGGGCAGCCCTTGGTCTCCTGCTTCATGCGAGGCCTTTTACCTTCTAAGCCTCCCATCCGACGGAGTAGGCCCTCATTGTGGTGCTCATGCAGCTTACATGATCACCCTTCGAGCCGATGGCACCGTGCTTGCTTCGGCACCTCTCCTGGAAGGTCGTCTTCCTAGTGGCTTTGACTTTGGCTCGCCGAGTCAGCAAACTTCAGGCCCTCATGGATGAGGCTCCCTACACCAGGTTCTATGGGAACAGGGTGATCCTCCACACCCACCTCAAGTTCCTACCGAAGGTTGTCTCAGATTTCCACCTAAATCAGAAGATAGTCTTACCGACCTTCTTCCCAAGACCTCATACTGATCAGACATCGACAGTATTACATACACTCGACTGCAAGAGGGCACCCAGGCTCATTGCAAATCTGGTCGGCTCTTTGTTGCCTATGATCCCAATCGCCTGGGGCAGGCAGTCACCAAACATACCCTCTCCATCTGGGTGGCGGACTGCATCGCCTTTGCCAAAGCTAAGGCGGGCGCCCTGCTGGATTGGCGAGTCACCACACATGGCATCTGAGCCAAGGTGGCTGCGCTGCGCTCAGTACCCCTGAAGGACATCTGCCGGGCTGCGATTTAGTCTTCAGCGAACACTTTTGCTGTGCACTACTGCCTGGAGAGGGAGTCCCGCCGGGACACCGCCTTTGGCCAGGCTGTTCTCCGTAATCTGTTCGGGGTATAAGCAACTCTTGCCCTCTGACCCTTCTCGACAGCTACCGAGAGCTTCGCCCCAGTGATCCGGCTTCCTTCGGGCATCGACTTCTGCTCACGGTCTTGCAGAGGCATTTTTGTTTACAGGTTCGGTAGCCTGTAGCTGGGGAGTCCCATAAATGAGGACTGACTTCCTGCTTGTTCCTGGAGAAATCATAGTTACTCACCTGTAACAGGTGTTTTCCAGGGACAGCAGGAATCAGCCCTCACTATCCTCTCTCCTTCCCTTGCCATCTGCTTAGTAGGGCTCTAGCTAGGGGACCTGACTGAGCAAGATGGCACTTTTGGGCGGGAAGAGGATCACGCATGCGTGGCAGCAATCCCAAAGGTTTTCTTTGAAAGCTGGGGAATTGCTCCGTGCGGGCTGTCGGTGCCGACGTCACCCATAAGGACTGATTCCCGCTGTCCCTGGTGAACACCTGTTACAGGTGAGTAACTGCTTTTGCTGAACAAGTTGACATCCATAAGGGAGATATTGGAACAATTTAAAGCTGGGTGGGCACCATTTGAGATTTGGTCCTCAAGAAAGAGAAGTTCAAGATGAAGTTCTCCATTTGAGACAGGCCGACTAGCTCACCTCTCTGGATCTCAAGGATGCCTACACCCATAGTCCCATTCATCTTGAGATTTGGTCCTCAAATGGTCTCTGTCTTGTGGATAAGATTATTATATGGAATATAAAGGGGGATTTTATATATATCTGGGAGAACTGTTATGAGCCAATAGAGATACAGCCTTTTGTCTTTCTCTAGAATAGGCTAGTATGATGAGAATCGATTTTGTATATGAGAGGTCATGAGTGCATTTTGATTCTATTATTAAAGGGGAGGTTAACTGGGGTTCAAGGTGGGGGGCAGAATATTTATGGTCTATTGTGTTTGTAGCAGCAGATAAGCATGCAATAAATAAAACCAGGAGTCTTTTCAAGGATCCAAGCCAGTTTAATGTGCACAGGCTCAAGCAATAATCAAATTCAAAATGGCTGAGCGAAGTTATCTGGCAATACAACAACTTTTATAGACTTTTGCTCCATTCTAGGTATAGAAAAACATTTCATTGGTCCCGGTACTCTCCCGTACCCCTTCTATTGGTCCCGGTACTGATATGATTATCCAATTATGTTCTTTCAGTGGGCTCAGCACCTGCTTACCCCCCTTCTAGTCCCAATTACAATGGCCAGTTCACCAACTTGTTACTTTCATACTTCCAAGGCCATTGAGCCAATTTGTGCGTGTAGGGGAGCAGGGCTCTGTAACTTATCTGTCAGCAGTCCTAATTAAATCCCTTGCAGATGTACTTTTCTTATCAGTGACTTTTAAACATATTTTTCTGTATTTTTCCATCTTCCAGTTCAGCTTATCTAAGCTAATTCAATACTCTTGCTATGTTCCAGCTCTACAGGAGCATATTGGGGGATGTGCAATTCCCATAGGCCTCTCCACTGGCTTCACTTACAGGTCAAGCTAGCTAGGCTCGCTTGCTTATATCAGACGAAGTGGATCACAGGCCTTTGCCTACCACATGTTGATATGAAGAGAATATTATTTGTATGTTATTTGGGTTTATTGATAAAATGTTTGAAATAAAAAATATCTATGACATTTATTGGAACGATGGGGAATAAAGCTTAAGTTTCTCCTAGCATGCCAAATATGCCCTGCACCAGTTGTGGTTATAGGTTATCAACCTGGTAACAAATTGCCATTAAACATTGATTTTATCATATGCACTGCACACTCAGCATGCATAACAGCCTGGTCTCTCGGGAAAATAGATGAATACAGGGTCTCCTGCCTTCACCGTTTCCGCGGACGTCGAGGCTTGGAAAACAACTTCATTTTGTTCGTATTATCACGCTTCCTTCAGCTTACAAAAGGCTCCAAACACACACCGCAAGACCCAATTGCAAAGAGGTTTCTAAAATGCGTCGTCTGTACCTCCAGTCTCTCTTCTTATCGGCTTCCCTCCCTATTCCACCGGTCGCTTGGTAAGGCGGGGCTGAGCGGGCGTTTACGGCGCGAGGCATCAGCACCAGCGCGACTCGAGACTGGAGAGCGGGACGCGAGGACTGAAGGCGGGAAAAGCGGCGGCGGCGCATTCCTGTCAGTTGACCGAATTTATTGATTCAGAAATAAAAGAATAATTTTAAAATATATGTTGGAGTAGGAGGACGGCGAGAAAAGTACGAGTGAGGTAAGTGTGATAATTAATCATTACATTACGGTTTCAAAACAAGTGAAATAAAACTGTCCTCTCTTGACTCGTACAAACATTTAAATATTTTATGAAATGCTATTCCCCCGAGTTTGACACGTGGGCAGTAAGGAGGTTAATTGTCACAGACAACGAAATCTGAATATATTTAGACACGTGGAGTTTTATAACATTATACTGCTATACTGGCAAATGATATGTTTATAATGTATATATGTAAGGTTTTAGTTACAATAACAGAGTATACGTATTTGTATAGTTATATATGGTATTGAGGTAGAAATCCAGGCATGGCTGAGAGCTGGAAGGGTATATGTTTATTATTGTAAAAACCCTCATATTTAACAAGTACATATCCATATTCTCCTGCTAGACTAGTACAGACAAGTGAAGTAAGCTGTGTTCCCCTATCAGTAGATTGGTGGAGACAAAGAACCAATGCAAAGCCCAGGTTTCCATAACATCACTCCCATTGGCCTCAACCACCAGAGGTCCCTTCTCCCTTCAATATTTCTTTGTCTCCAGCAAACGGGGGATGCAGGCACACTTACTTCATGGTGCTGTCTGCTGATAAAATCTGCTGACAGCACCCAATCTGGCTCTCCCCTTGCTCAGAGAAATCTGCATGCACATCTTACAGCAATCAGTTGCCATTCTCACTTTCTGCTGTGGTTCTTTTGAGTTGTAAATCTTTATTTTCTTTGTTTCCATGTTACCAAGACCAAAAATTTAAGCCCTCTGTGTTCCGGTGAGGTTTTCCTCTGCTGCTGGCACTCTATGCCAGTGTGGCATTTTTTTTCCCCTCACGATGTTGGAAGAGTGGCTCAGTAACAGCAAGACACAAGAAAAGGTATAAAAAAATCCTGCAGAGCAGCAATGGAGACAGGAGTTTGCAGTAATAAAACTTAAAGGCACAGTCACCTTACTTCACTTCACTGCTTGCCCTTTACTACACATGGTTACTCCTATCTCAGCACCCCAGTTCCAGACAAGGCATGGTTGGAGGCAGACGTCCTACTGATGCCGACACCTAAGACAGTGGTCCACAACCTCAAAACTCAGGTGAGGGGCCATACTCCGTCTCCACCTAACCTGGACTCAGCAGGACACTCGCTGAAGTCGGAACCTCTGGTAGGTGCTTGTCATAAGTCTAAGTCCAGACACGGCCGTTACGGAGACCTGAAGACGCATATTGTATCGGGGGCCCCCAGACCCACAAGTGGACGTCTGAGGGCAACTCCTCCGTAGCCTCCTCTCACAGATCCAAGAGGCCAAGACATCTGTCGGACCCAATGCCGGCATTATCTCCTGCAGCCCCTCAGGTTACAAACTCAATTTCATGGTTACCCTCCCCCCCCCACAGCAATCACCCCTGCCCAGCCATGTTCCTCCTTCGCACCTTCCTCTGCTAGCAGAAGAGATTGCGAATCTACTCGGCAACCGTGTAGTCGATCGAGCCTGTGACTGAGTAAGAGCATGACCGGGGATTCTACTCCTGGTTCTTCCTTATTCCCAAAAAGACTGGAGGCCTCCAACCGATCCTCGACAGTTGAGAGCTCAACCTCTACATCAAGAAAGATAAGTTCAAGATGACTTCTCTGGCCACCATTCTTCTCCATTTGAGACAGGCCGACTAGCTCACCTCTCTGGATCTCAAGGATGCCTACACCCATATTCCCATTCATCTTCGCCATTGGCGATACTTCTGTTTACACTTCGGAACACTATCAATACAAAGTTCTACCCTTCGTCCTCTCTTCAGCCCAAGGGTGTTCATGAAGTGCCTGGCGGTGGCTGCAGTACACCTACACAGATAGGGGCTGTGCATTTATCCTTATCTTGACGATTGGCTCATCTTAAGGTCCGACAAGGCCTCAACCCAGTTGTCAGTCTACACGACATCCTTACTCCTGCAACAACTCGGCTTCATCATCAATTTCCAAAAGTTGTAATGCAAACCTTGTCAAGTGCTGGATTTCATAGGGGCTTGCTTAGACACCACAGTGACTCGTGCCTTCCTGCCACCCAACAGAGTAGCCATCCTTTATCAGCTCACCACCCATCTGCTTACTCTACAAAATGCCTCAGCTCACACCATACTACGACTCTTAGGTCACATGGCAGCCTCAGTGCACATTCGCCTACTCGGCTGGAATCAGTATACTCAATCCCTTCATTGTCAGGTCCCTATGCATTACCAAAACCTACATATGTTGTGTCGTTCTCTTCGTTGGTGGACTCTTCCATCCAGCCTCATCAACGGGCGGCACTTCCTGTAGGAATCGCTCAGCTCTCTTTAATGACAGATGCCTTCCACATGGGCTGTGGAGCCCAACTTTTGCATCTTACAACTCTGGGACTTTGGACGAGCAGAGAGGCCTCTCTGCACATAAACCTGCTGGAGATGCATGCAGTTTACTATGCCCTGCATGTTTTCCATCATTGGGTCCGCAACAGATCGATCCTGGTGCAGACCTACCATCAAGTCACCATGTTCTACATCAACAAACAGGGCGGCTCCAGCTCTACCATGAAGCCTTCTGCTTGTGGCTCTACACTCAATCAATTGCAGTATTCCTCCAGGCAGTCTACCTCCTGGGTGTACAGAACCAGCTGGCGGACTCCCTCATTCGTCGCCTTGACCCTTATGAATGCTCTGAACATCTCACAGTCCTCACCCCCATCTTTCAAGCCTAGGGGAATCTGGAAGTAGATCTTTTTGCCACAGATGACAATGCCAAGTGTGCCCTCTACTGCTTCCTTCATCCCGGCTCAACCAGATAGGCAGCGGACGTCTTCCTTGTCTCTTGGGCAGATTGTCTTTTCTATGCATTTCTGCCATTTCCATTCATTCCTTGGACCTCCTCAAGGTTCACACAGACAGATCTGGTACCTTCATCTTCTCACCATGGTACAAGGACCTTGGAAGTTACCACTCCATCCTTTCCTCCTCACACAGCAGGAAAGTCATTTCCTCCATCCCAACCTGCAGTTGCTAGTTCTAGCTGCATGGAAGCTGGCCGGTTGACTGATGCTGTTCTCACCATGCCAGCAAATGTTCAAGCTACAAGCATCTCGTTGACCTTCTATGCAGTGCTCCTATCTCCATAAATGGACTTGCTTCTCCCATTGGACTATCCTACAGAGTCTAAACCCTGCTTCGTGCTCCCTCAGTCATCCTCACCTATCTCCTTCACCTGTCTGACTGGTCTTCAAACTTCGTCAGTCCGCTATCATCTCTCAGCCATAGTAGCGTCCCATCGACATCAGAATGGCAAACTTATTTCTATGCACCCACTAGTTTCTTGCTTCATGAAGGGTTTAATGAACACTAAGGGGGTTATTCTGTGCTATGAATAGGGGGGCTGGACGGCCATCCCCGCTATTCATGCCGGCTCCTGCCCCCAGCTAATATTTCCGCTGGTTGTGCGGGAAAGTTAGATGGGGCGGGGAATGGGCAGCCCAGGGGTGGAGTCTGGGTGGGCAGTGGGCGGTCGCTGGCCCTGTATGTCCAGGGCCAATGTCATGTGCGGGGAAGTTATTACACCTCCGAGGTGGCATAACTTACCTGGACTTTTTTTTTTTTTGCTGTGCTCGGGGGGCAGGGGAGGCCAGGGGACATTCCCCGCAGCCTGATCCTGGCCTTAGGAGGCCAGACCGGGGGTTGGGCTGCACGGAATAAACTCCTTTATCAAGCGTCCGGCATTTCAGCTTTTAAATGGAGCTGCGGTGCCATGGCAACATGATGCCATAGTGCCGTGGCTCCATTTAAAAGCCTTGAATGAGTTAGCTGGGCTTTTCATGTATGTGCAGGCTGGACTGAATCGCAGTCCTGGCCTGCACGTACATGACTGTTTGCGATTCTGATCCCGCGGGGCTAGACATGCCCTGCGGGATCAGAATTGAGATCCCCTCTGTGCATCCGGTTCAGACTGGACGCACAGAGGGGATCTACATACGAGATGGAATTTGGCCCTAAGCCTCCACTGAAGCCACCTGCTTCTGTGTGGGATCTCAATGTTCTCTCAGAACCCATGAAAGCTCCCCTTTGAACCCCTGGAGTCTGCTTCCTTGAAACACCTCACCTGAAAAACCATCTTCCTAGTTGCTGTTACTTTGCGAGACGTGTCAGTGAACTCCAGGTCCTTGTCCATTATTCTCCATATACTCGGTTTCTTCACGATAAGGTACTCTTGCTTACCCATGTGTGACAATGAGAGCTGTGCTGACTCAAGGGAAGCACGGAATAATGGTGACTATGTCTTTAAGACAGGAGACAGGCAAGCTTTTCAGAAGGCTAAAGCTACAGCCAAGCAAAAGAAACACGTACTTGCTGAGGCTAAGCCACGCCCAAGCCCCAACGTGAGTGCAGGCTTGGACTCTAATGACAACCACCTGTGCACAGAGAAGGGTGTGGTAGCTAGGAAGCAGCTTCTTAAACCTGCTTCAGTGCAGAGAGAGTGTGGAGGAGCAAGAGCAGGAGGAAGGAAGAAGAAAGGAGCAGCAACAAGAAGGAGCAAGGAGATGGGGGAAGTTTAACTCCACGTGGGAGAAACAGTTCCAACAGCAAAGGAAGCAACCCTTGGGTGGAAGGTACGTCTGAGCCAGAGACCGGCAGATGTATAGCTGGGGAGGTTGCTGAAGAGCTGGGACAAAGTGCAGTGCAGTGTGTGCAAGAGACAGTTCAGAAAACCCAAGCTGCCAGAAGGGGGGTGAAAGCTGTTACAAACGAACGTAACCAAGACCCAGCCAAAGGCAGAGACATAGTGCTGAACTCAGCTGAAGCAGTTAAGCTTTTGCTCCAGGGAAAGAAGCCCCACGCTCCTGATACAGCGAATGCTTACCAGGGAGAGCAGTTCTGGAAAGGACTTTTGAAGTTGCTACAGAATAGTAAGTTGGAAAGCATTATTAAAAATGCTGAAAGAGATAAACAATTTGCAGAAGAGGAAGGCATGCAAATTGACACTCTTGAGTCAGATTCAGTGTATGACGAATCACCGATGGATTTTTCTTTTTGCATGAGAGAAATTGAAAGCTGCTAGAAAGGACTGTAAAAAGAACCTTGTGAAGAGCAATTTTTCCTTAGCCAGGAAAGTGCTAAGAGTTTCTTTAAGCTAAAGAAGTTTGCTAAGAACAGAATTTGAATTAAAGCAGCATTATGGGAAAATGACCAGAATTTACCTATGCTGAGATGTGTACTGAAAACAGCTGCCGTGTTTAAAATAAGTATTTCAGTTCTTTGACTTCACGTGTACTTTTGTTCCTGTACGTTTTCTGTTTTGGAGAATAATCCTTTTGCCTGCGTTACCATTGAATTTAATGCGTGGAAAGAACCCAAAAATAAATTTCTTGGTTTTGCCTTATACAACCCCAGTGGTCACACACTACTTTGTCTTTAATGAAAATAACTACAAGTCCCAGAATTCCTAGCTGGAGACAAAAAATAAGGACAAATATGGCAGCCCTTTGCCTCTGAGCCTCCGGCCCAGGCAGGGGGTCACGGCACCATCCTAAGTTTCTTTACTATTTGCAAGCCAACAAACAGCTCCTTCAGCCTTCCCAGCTTTTTGTCACCTCTAATCCTAACAGCCCAGGAAAACCTGTATCTAAACAGACCATTTCCTCCTGGATTGCGGGCTGTATTTCTTTTTGTTATGTTCAGGAGGGTCTCGCCCCTCCTGGATGGGTTGGACTCCACAGTCTCTGAGCTACAGCAGCTACAGTGGTTAATTTGGCTACTGTTCCTCATCAGATCTGCAAAGTTGCTGCATGATCATCTGTGCATACTTTTAGAAAACACTATATCCTGAATTGCTCTTCAGCCACTGACATCGCCTTCGGTCAGGCTGTTCTGCACAACCTTTTTGCTTAAATTCTTACATCTCCCAGTTTTTACTTGGGCCACAAACACTGTCAGACTTCAAGTGAACCTCAGCTCTGGGCTCACCATGGAGTGTGCCTGCATCCCCCTGCTTGGATACCGAGAAAGCGTGGTTGCTTATCTGTAACGGGGTTTCTTCATATTCAGCAAGGGTATGCAGCCACACTCACCCGCCTACCGTCCCCTCAACTGAAGAGGTCACAATGAAATGGCAACTTACCAAAGAAACCAATACAAAAAAAAAAGGACAAAAGAGATTACAAAATGGAATTCAATAACAGTATCTTAGTATTATTGCTCATATACAAGCTTGCATCTGCCAAGTTCCATTGGCATCCTCATCCTATCATCTTCTGCTACTGTTTTTTCCTGAGTGCTTCCATAGGACTTCTCTGAGCTAGGGGAGAGCCAGCATTGGTGCTGTCAGTGGACAGCTCCATGAAGTGTAGCTGTATACCCCTGCTGTATACAGAGAACCCCCATTACAGGTAAGCAACCATGCTTTTTTCCTTTCTGAAGAAAATCTGAAGAATTGAGAGGAAAAGATTGATAAAATGCTTGTGACAGACCACTTTGAGGGTGACTCTCACTTGAGCACCACTAGACTGCGGTCTTTCGGTAGCCACAGGAGGAGGGAAAATTGGTTCAGCTCCATGTTCTTATCCTAGATAAGAGCCTCTTAAGTAGTCAAAAAATTGGAAGGATCTGGAAGGATGGAAGAATTCAGCAGTCTCATATAAGCTCAACGCCCACTCCTTCTTCCTCTGCCCCCCCCCACTCTCCCAAAAATTGCAGAAGGCTCTCAGAGAGATCTGCCTGCCAGCTACCTTAAATACAGTGCTGCCAAGCCTGAGAAACAGTTTCAGGGAAGTAGAGCTGAGCCTGGCATAGATTGTCTGTCTGGGGCTCTCAGAGGGTGAGTACCAAGGCCTGATCTCATCATTGTCCTTGTTGGGGACTCCCGATCTGTGTGGGATGCAGTTCGGGATGGCTGCTAGAGATCGTTAGCGCTGTGTGTGGGCTACTCCCTGTTCCTGAGCAGTCCTCCAGTTTAGTCCTCCACATCCGGGTAGTGTACCTCCTCCTGCAGCACGGAGACTGGACTAATCAGAATCTTGCTCTCTCATGATGTATGCTGTTGGAGCTCCCATCAGCCCCCCAGTGTGTCCAGTCTCCGTGCAGCAGGAGGACGTGTGAGCCTGGCACTGGGCTCACTTAGGGACAGTGGAGGCAACACTAGTTAGAATTTTGGGGTTTCTTTTCTTAGATTCACTTGGATCTTTCTTTTGCTTTATTTAGGTAGCTATACCTTTAAAAAAAAAAAAAAGAAAGCCGATCGAGGAGCCGAGCCTGCACGGATCTTCTGACCCGGCAGAGGTGCTGAAGGCAGTTTGCAGTATTAGATCTCTCCTCCTAGACAGCACGGGGGAGAGATCTTTCATTGCCAGTCCCGTTCCTTGCTTGAACCGCCGGCTGTGCTCTGATCACAGCTCCGGCGTGCTGATTTCTCCGGGGAGTTGTGTTTCGCAGGTCGGGGCTGTAGCACAGGCATCACTCACGATTCCAGCGGCGGTCCGGCTTACAACTCTCCAGAGTCAGTGGGGTGAGTTGGTCTATAGCCGGTGCGGTGTATGCGGGCATCTTTATTTGTTAACATAGTAACATAGTATATGACAGCAGATAAAGACCAGTATGGTCCATCTAGTCTGCCCAGCAAGGCGGCAAGAGTAGGTGCACCTGCTGCTCCGTGCAGGTCACCTCTCCCCATGCCTTTGTTTAGGGATGTACCCACCGCTCTGTGTAGGTCACCCCTATTTGTTCAGATATAAGAGATAGTTATGCTTATTTTGATTTTATCCTGTTGACAAAGGTCATTTCTGTAGAGTGTAGAGGACAAAAGCCAGATTGGAATAGATTCAGGATTGCTTCAGATGAAAGAAAATCAAGACAGTAGGGATGAGCAATATGCTCAAATAGTCTAAAAGTGAAGGGGAGGAGGGAGATGAGACAATAACTGGAAGGGCAGGCAGGATCCAGTAAAGTTTGTTCTGGAGTAGGGTAACCACAGCATGTTTGAAGGCAGCAGAAACAGTTGCAATCAAAAGCGATAGATTGAGGATATGACAAATTGAAGGGATGACTGCAGTAGAGACAGAGCTGAGTAACTGGGTGGTAATGGATCAGAGGAACAGATAGTGAGTTTGGAGGAGAGAATATATGCAAAGCGGGACGTTTGGCGCGGTGCGTTTTTTTTGTTTTCCCGCTGTTTTTTTCCTTCAGCCGCCAGTGGCGGTGGCCATTTTTTCCCGCGCAATTCCAAGTCTCTTGCTGCTGCGATTTCTCAGCATTTAGGGCAGCCCCGGGGTGGTGTTTCTCAGTCTCGCGGTCCTTAGATACTAGTGGATTGTTTAAAAAAAAAAAAAAAAAAAAGAGAGGATTTTTGTTCAGTTTTTCATTGGTTGCTCCTTGGTCCTGTGAGGGACTGGTTACTATATTCTTCAATGTCTGCAAGACCACAGTGCTTGGTTTGCGGTTCTTGCAGAGGGGCTGTATCTGAGTCAGGGATTTGCAGGGGCTGCGCTTCTGTTTCCTCTGACATAGAACAGCAAATGGAAGGCAAGGCTCTATTAGACCCCATCAGTCCTACCAGTCAGACTGAGAGGGGGGAGTCTCCAGGCCCTCATGCTCTCCCTTCTCCTGTGGCACCTAAGGGGCAGGGGGTTACGTTGCCCGTGGATGCGTCAGATCCTTCCTCAATGGACTTCTCCCCAGATTTTGTTCTTATTATGCATTTCACTTGGGCTGTTTGGGCAAGTTGCCAGAGGCCGGGTCTTCTCCGTCATCCCTCCCCTCCCGTTTCGGTGAGGAGGGCCGGCGGAATGCCCCAAAGCCAACTAAGCGGCGTAGGTATTCAATGGAACATGAGGACATAGAGTGGCAGGAGCCTGAGCTGGTGGTGGATTCTGAGGACGTCGGTGAGGAGATGAAGGGGAGATCCCGGAGCCCGAGGATCAGGCCTGGATCATTCAAGTCTTTCGTAGGGAGGAACTGGTTCCATTAATTACGGAGTCCCTTCAAACGCTCAATCTTGCGTCAGCGCCACCGGTTGAGGAGGAGGGCTAGGAAGATCCCCTCATTCAAGCGGTACGGGAATCTCAGGTGGTATTTCCAGTACACAGAGTGGTGGATCAGATGATTCAAACTAAGTGGGATCAACCAGAATCAGGTCTAAAGGGTATTTGAACAATGAACTGGTTATATCCACTAGCGGACAAGGACAAGTTTAAGTCACCGCGAGTTGACGCAGTAGTGTCGGCAGTAACCAAGAAGACAACAATTCCAGTCGAAGGGAGTGCGGCTTTGAAGGACACGCAGGACAGGAAAGTAGACGGTTTGTTAAAACAGGCTTTTGAAACCAATGCTTTGTCTCTGCAGGCCTCTATTTGTGGGGCCTGGGTGGCTAGAGCGTGTTTAAGATGGGCTCAACGGTTGGGGCAAGACACCAACTTGGACCAGCAGAAATTGCTAGAAGCGACTCGGTTGGAGTCTGGGGTCAGCTTACTTGGCGGATGTCCATTATGATTTGATTAGAACATTGGCTAATAGTATGGCTTCCTTGGTGGCGGCGAGGAGATCTATTTGGTGGAGAAATTGGGCAGCTGACGGGTCCTCTAAGTCGCGTCTCAGTAAACTTCCCTTTAAGGGAAGATTGTTGTTTGGGGAAGATCTGGATAAGTTGGTGAAAGATCTAGGAGACTCTAAAGGTGGTAGACTACCGGAAGATAAGCCTAAGCTAGGCAGAAACTTGCTGGCCACGCGAGGTCCATTTCGGGACTTTCGGAGGTTTCGGTCTTCCCGCCTGTGGGGTTCCCAGTGTGGTAAGTTTGGGTCTCGACCCCAAGGGTTTTGAGGTTTTCGAGGAGCAGGCAGGGGGTTTGCACCTGCCGCCTCCTCTTCTTCCTCTTCCTTTACTTGCAAGCCGCAATGAAGCAAGGCAGGCCCCGGAGGGAAGTCAGGTTATCGGGGGTTGCCTTCGGAGCTTCCTTCCTTCCTGGGTCAAAGTAACTTCAGATCAGTGGGTGCTAGAGGTAATCCGAGAGGGATATGCGCTGGAGTTTGCCTGCCCCCTTCGGGATTCCTTCGTTCTTTCTCCCAGCAAAGGACAGCACAGGGAGCTAGCAATTCGGTTAACTTTAGATCGACTCATAGCCTTAGGGGCAGTAGTCCCTGTTCCGTCTTCCGAGCGTGGCCTGGGTCGTTACTCCATTTATTTCGTGGTGCCAAAGAAAGACGGATCGCTCCGTCCTATTCTAGATCTCAAGGGAGTCAATCGTTGTCTCTGGGTGCCACATTTCCATATGGAAACCTTGAGGTCCGTCATCGTGGCGGTGCGCCAAGGGGAGTTCCTAACTTCTCTGGATCTCTCCGAGGCATATTTGCACATTCCGATCAGGTCGGTACATCAACGTTTTATAAGGTTCGCATTCCCGTGGGGGCACTTCCAATTTCAAGCTTTGCCCTTCGGGTTGCCGACGGCGCCACGTACTGTCATGAGGCTGGTGCCAATAAAGATGCAGAGTTGAAAAGAAACTCTGTTTTTCACAGAGCTCTAGAGATGCAATTACCTCAAAGCACAGCTAGAGGGGGCAGGAGTGATCCTACAGAGCCTAATGAGGGTAGGAGAGCTAACCAGTTGCACCTGGAAATGAGCCCGGGAGATTCAAAGGGAAGATCCCTTTATAAATGGAAGCTTAATGCTAGCACAGCAGAAAGAGAAGGAGAAGAAGCAGGAGAAGGAGAAGAAGCAGCAGGAAGAGAAGGAACAAGGATTACGGCTGAAGAAGGAGGGAGAGACCTGAAGGAAGGAATCCTCCCTGAGCAAGCCCAAAAGGACACAATTCACAGAGGTAGAGTTCAGAGGGGCCAAGCTATGAGAGCCGCTGTTCAGAGGGAGTCTGCTAAGGAAAGCAGTCAGGCTGGAGGGTATGCCACTCCCTGCTTAAGCAACGTTCCTGAGTCCAAAGCTGAAAGACATATACAGAGAGCCAGAGAGCCAGGCTTGGAGGAAAGCCTGCAGGCATTGGAGTATGCTGAACAAGCTTTACCAGGTACCCGAGGGAAAGGAGTTTCTAACAAAGCTACTTTGTCACTGAAGCATAGAGCTGGAGAATCCGCACCAGGTTTTACTAAGCTTTCAGGAAGTCCAGCACTGCCCAGAAGCTACCGACAGAAAACCTGTTGTCACAGAGACGTGCATGAGAGAGAAGGCTCCAGAGCTTCATGCTACAGAAGCTCAAGGTATGAAAGTTTTTTATTCCTGCTAAAGAATGCTTAACTCCTAAAAGCACTGCTAAAACTAAAACTCACTTTATAAGAAGAGGAAAGAAACCAGAGTGGTTTGAAGAACTACCAAAAAACTTTAAAGCACAGTCTTATTGGAGGCAAGATACCAGAGACAGTCCATATAAACCTGTAACTGCCAGGGACAGCGTGTGCTCTGAGGGGGAAAGTAGTGAAGCAGAATTTATGGAAATAGAAGATGCCAATACTGTTCCCATTCCTCAGGAAGAAGCTATGGATTGTAGTTTGTGTATAGCTTCTAGCCTATAATCCATAGCGTCCTTGTAAATAAGAAGAAGTCTTGTTTAATTGCTTTGCCCTGGAATGAATTGAATTCCTCCCTTTAACCCTTTCAACTAATTGTGAAGATATTAACAATTGGCTTTACTTGCTTATTACTGGAACCTTTATGAACAAAGGACATTCTTTGATTTCTAGTGTCTTAATGAACCCTTGCACAGAGGGGAAATAAAAGCCTTGTTTCCCTACACTCGTGGCTTAATTATTGAGTTCTCACAAGGAGCTGAACTATTTTCAGAAGACTGTGTTCGTGAGAAACTAGCTCAACTTAAAGTAGACAAAGCGATGGGACCGGATGGGATACACCCTAGAATACTGAGGGAACTTGGGGACGTTCTAGCAGCTCCACTGACTGACCTTTTCAATGCCTCGTTGGAGTCAGGAGTGGTGCCAAAGGACTGGAGAGAGGCTCATGTGGTGCCTTTACACAAAAGCGGAAGTAAGGATGTGGTTGAAAACTACAGGCCGGTTAGTTTAACTTCGGTGGTGAGTAAATTATTGGAAACGCTGCTGAAAGAGAAAATAGTGAGGTTTCTGGAGTCCAGCGGATTACAGGATCCGAGGCAGCATGGATTCACCAGAGGCAGGTCTTGTCAGACAAATCTGATTGATTTTTTTGTCTGGGTGACCAGGGAGTTGGACCAAGGGAGAGCTCTGGATGTGGTGTATTTAGATTTCCGTAAAGCCTTTGATACTGTTCCTCACAGGCGACTTATAAACAAACTGAGCACCCTAGGGATGGACCCTAAAGTTACTGCTTGGGTTAGAAATTGGTTGGGTGGGAGGCGACAAAGAGTACAAATAAATGGAGCTCACTCTGAGGAGAAGGATGTTACCAGTGGTGTGCCCCAGGGATCTGTCCTTGGTCCAATTCTTTTTAACATCTTTGTTAGTGATATAGCGGAAGGGCTGTCGGGTAAGGTTTGCCTCTTTGCGGATGATACCAAAATCTGCAATAGAGTAGACACCCAGGAAGGGGTAGATAACATGAGGAGGGATCTAGCTAAGCTTGAAGAATGGTCTAGAATTTGGCAGCTGGGATTTAATGTTAAAAAATGTAAGGTCATGCATTTGGGCTGCAGCAATCCAAGGGAGCAATACAGTATAGGAGGTGAAGTACTTTTGTCCACTAAAGAAGAGCGGGACCTAGGCGTGGTTGTGTCTGATGATCTTAAAGTAGCTAAACAGGTGGAAAAGGCGACAGCAAAAGCTAGAAGGATGCTTGGGTGCATACGGAGAGGAATGGCTAGCAGAAAAAAGGAGGTGATAATGCCTCTGTATAAGTCTTTGGTGCGACCTCATTTGGAGTATGGTGTGCAATTCTGGAGACCGCACAGGATGTGAACAGGATGGAGTCGGTGCAGAGGGTTGCTACCAAAATGATTAATGGGCTTCATTATAAAGCATATGAGGACAGACTTAAGGATCTTAATATGTACACCTTAGAGGAAAGGCGGGATAGAGGTGATATGATTGAGATGTTTAAATACCTCCGTGGCATAAATGTTCAGGGAGAGAGCCTCTTTCAATTGAAAGCAAGTTCTGCTACGAGGGGACATGGGATGAGGGTGAAGGGAGATAGATTCAGGAGTGATATGCGGAAATATTTCTTTACGGAAAGAGTAGTGGATCCGTGGAATAGTCTCCCAGTGGAGGTGGTAGAGATGAGGACAGTAACTGAATTCAAGAAAGCATGGGACCAACACAGAGGATCTCTAAAGGCAAAAAGTGGACTGTTGTAGTTGTTATGGAAGGACAGACTAGATAGGCCATGTGGTCTTTTTCTGTCGTCATATTTCTATGTTTCTATGTTTCTATGAAATACCTAAGACCAATCTCCATTTTGGCCTTAAAATACCCCACGCTCCTTGAAAATAAATATGTTGTACAGCATGCCCTTACCGCCATTGGCCACTAGGGGATGCCGGCACGACAGTACCTTCACCAAGATCATGGTGGTGGTGGTAGCGGCAGCATTGCGAAAGGAAGGCGTATTGGTCCACCCTTATCTAGACGATTGGTTGATTCGGGCAAAGTCCGAGGAGGAGAGCTTGCAGGCCACGGGAAGAGTCGTTGCTCTGCTGAAGTCTCTCGGCTGGGTGATCAATGCAAAGAAAAGTCATTTAGTGCTGACGCAGTCCCTCGAGTACCTTGGAGTTCAGTACGACACAGCGAGAGGATTGGTGTGCTTACCGGCTCGGCATGCTCAGGCCTTGCGAGTTCTGGTGCGCACGTTCCTCGGGATTCCCGCTCCTTCCGCTTGGTGGTACCTGCGTTTATTGGGAACAATGGCGGCAACTCTGGATGTGGTTCCATGGGCCAGGTTTCACATACGTCCGCTTCAGAGGGCCCTGTTAACGTCATTGGTTGAACCAGTCGGATACGTTAAACAAGCGGTTGCCTTGTCCGAGCTGTGTTCGTCGGGCTCTGCAGTGGTGGATGTGCTCGTGGACAATGTGAGCGGGTCTGCCTTTGGAGCAGCCGGTTTGGGTTCCGTTGATAACGGATGCAAATCTGACGGGTTGGGAAGCCCACTGCGAGGGTTGTTATGTGCAGGGGACGTGGTCAGCCCAGGAAGCCTCCTGGTCAATCAACCGGCTCGAGCTTCGAGCGGTGCGGAGGGCACTGGAGGCCTTCGAGTTGGCACTGAGGGGGCGAGCAGTCCGAGTCCTATCGGACAATTCGGCAACGGTGGCGTACGTCAACCGACAGGGCGGCATAGGAAGCGTAGCCTTGGAGGACGAGGCAGAGGTGTTGTTCCAGTGGGTGGAGCTCCGTCTGCCAGCTATTTCGGCGGCGCATATCGCGGGAAAAGACAATGTGATGGTGGATTTTCTCAGCAGAGTGCAGGTGGATCCCGGGGAGTGGGAGCTGCACCCGCAGATATATGAGCAGATAGCTCGCCGGTGGGGCCCTCCGATTATGGACCTCATGGCGACCTTTCAGTCGGCAAAGACAGGTCGATTCTTCAGCAGATGGAGGGAACGCATGTCCGAAGGTATCGACGCCCTGATTCAGCCGTGACCGGAGGTCGGTCTTCTCTATATATTTCCGCCGTGGGCATTAATCGGCTGGGTCATCCAGCGCATCGCGGGCAGGTTCTACTAGTAGCTCCGGATTGGCCCAGGCAACCCTGGTATGCGGATCTGGTGCGGTTGATCGACGGGGTACCATGGAGACTTCCTGCCTTGCCGGACTTGCTGATTCAGGGGCCTCTGCAGTTGCCTCAGGTGGATCGATTCTCGCTTACGGTTTGGCCATGGAGAGGGCTTGGTTGAAGAAAAAGGGTTATTTGTCAGCGGTCATTGCCACTCTGCTGCGGGCTCGCAAATCGTCCACCTTGCTCGTGTATGTGCGGGTGTGGAGAATTTTTGAAGACTGGTGTTCGCGATGTAGGGTTCGCGCGGCGACGGCTCCTGTTTCCATGATTCTCAGTTTCTTGCAGGACGGTTTTGACAAAGGGCTAGCCACCAGTTCCCTAAAAGTGCAGTTGGCGGCTCTCGTGTGCTACAGGGGCAAGGTGCTAGGGGTTCCTCTGGGAGCGCATGTGGACATGCGGCGTTTTCTCAAGGCGGTATTCAGGCTGCGACCATCGCGCAGAGTTGCTATTCCCCCATGGGATTTAAATCTTGTGTTGCAAGCCTTGGCTCGACAGCCCTTTGAACCTCTTAGGCGAGCGTCCGTGAAAGATCTGACTCTGAAGACAGTTTTCCTAGTGGCCATCTGTTCGGCAAGGCACATTTCGGAGTTGCAGGCGCTTTCATGTAGGGAACCATTCTTATCTTTTTCTAGAGATTAGAGTGGTGTTGCGGCCAGTCCCTTCCTTTCTTCCCAAGGTGGTTTCTCCTTTTCATTTGAATCAGTCCGTTTTTTCCTACCGGTGTTTTCATTCTGACGCGGCAGGTGACTCGGATGGCGGGTTGCATCGCTTGGATGTGCGACGGGTGCTGCGTCGATACTTATAGGTTTCAGAGGCGTTCCGCAAGACGGATCGATTGTGCTCTTTGGCGGAGTGCGGAAAGGTGAAGCAGCAGCAAAGTCGTCTATTTCTAGGTGGATTAAGGAGGCGATTGCTTCGGCGTATATTGTGCAAGGGAGGGCGTTCCCGTTGGTTACGGGCCCACTCTACTAGAGCGCAAGCGACATCGTGGGCGGAGCATAGTCTGGTTCTGCCAGTAGAAATTTGCAGAGCGGCTACTTGGTCTTCTCTCCATGCTTTCAGTAGGCACTACCGGTTAGATGTGTTGGCCGCTCGGGATTCTTGTTTTGGTTCAGCAGTATTGCGCGCCGGTTGGCAAGGTCCCGCCCTTTGATAACTGCTCTGCTACATCCCGGATGTGGAGGACTAAACTGGAGGACCGCTCAGGAAATAGAAATTACACTTACCTGGTAATTGTAGTTCCTGGAGGGTCCAGTTTAGTCCTCTTTCCCTCCCAACAGACAAGTTTTTCAGTTCTGCGCGCTTAATGCGGGGAGAGGGAGAGTCATTTAAGCAATTTTATGTGCGCCCTTATGGTAGGGGTTCCTAGGCTCTCTCTCATCTTTCTGTGGGACATCAGTTCTTTATTTTTGTGCCTGTGACTGCCGGTTGATTCAGTTGAGCGGCAGAGGCAATGTGCAGAGTTTTGGCTTCCTCGTTTGGGAAGGGGGTCAGATTAACTGTAAGGGGAATTAGTTATGATAGGGTTAAATATTTATACTTGTTTCATGTGTTGCTTCTTTAAGTCTGCTTTGTTAATAGTTCACTGGGGGGCTGATGGGAGCTCCAGCTGCATACATCATGAGAGAGCAAGATTCTGATTGGTCCAGTCTCCGTGCTGCAGGAGGAGGTACACTACCCGGATGTGGAGGACTAAACTGGACCCTCCAGGAACTACAATTACCAGGTAAGTGTAATTTCTATTCCTTATCGTTCCTCCAGTTCAGTTCTCTACGTCTGGGTTGTCAATCTCCTCCTGCAGCTTGGAGACTGGTATGTCAAAACAATGACATCACTGGATATAGCCTGCTGCACTCCGCCTTCCATCCCAGTGTTACCAGTCTCCATGCAGCAGGAAGACTTGACGAGCCTTGTAGAAGGGCTCTCTGGAGGAATGGATAAGGAGCTAGTGTAGGGGTAGATAGGCTTAAAATATTTGGTTTAATTTGTTTTGGTCGGTATCCCTTTAAAAAAAAAAAAAAAAAAAGGCATTGCTGGTCTGCTTGCCGGCACTCTGTTACTCCGGCTCTTTTGTTCCTTGCCTGTGCCAGCGAGGTGTTTGGGGGTTCTGGCTCAGGGCTTTCGAGTCTTCCCCCCCCCTTGGAGCACAGCGGTCTCTCCCCCAGGACGTTCGGGGGAGAGCCCGTATTGACGACGGCAGAATATTTCTGACTGCCTGTCTTGCCGCGGCTCCCCGGCCACTACAGAAGCCTACGGGGAAGTTGCAAGCCGGTGCGTCAAGCTGTCCAACGGCTCTGTTTCGTCAGAGCAGCTGCGGATCGAGCCGGTAAGCCTGTCATCGGCTTCGGCCGTTTTTTCTGCGGGGACAGCCTTCTGTTCGGGTCGGGGGTTCCCGTGGGGTGTTTGGCGCCCTTTTTGGCAGCGCGGTGGATTTTCGGCGGCCATTTTATGAGCCGCGGAGAGGCCACGTGTTGCAGATCAGTCTGCCGCTGCAGTCGGATTCGGGGCCCGGTTTCTTTTGTTTTCCCTTACTTTGAGTTCTATTGTTTTTGCTTTGTTTTTGTTCTTGCTTTGTTTCGTTTTAGAAGGAGTACCCTTAATCGCTGATTCTCTTCTCTTCCGTTCAGCCTTCACACAGAGAGGGGGGGGCTGGCTGGAAGGGCTTTTCTTTTTTACTGGTGGTAGCTGTGTGTTAAAAAAAAAAAATTACAGGTGAAGTCTCTCTTCAAAAAAACCCCAAAAAAACAGGGACCGAGGAAGCCTCAAGCGCAGCTCAGACTCCGGTTTGGGAAGGAGCTAGCGGTTAGGCTCGGGGGCTTTGGCTCGTTGGCTATATGGCTGCCCGACCACAGTGTATTGTGTGTGGCACCAGAAGAGGGACCGTGGCTGATACTGGCGTGTGCCGGGGCTGTGCGACACTATCATCCGCTGTGGAGCAGCAGATAGAAATGCAGGAGTCCTCTGAAGCGCAGGAAGCGCCCGCAGGTGGGCGGGCTGAGTCCCCGCGATCTGGGCCGCAGGGGGCCGCGGTGGAGTAGCTGCCGGGGCCTTCCGGGGTGTCTCTACCGGTGCTGCTGCCGGCCCTCGGTGACTTTAGTCCGGAGTTTGTGCTACTCATGCATCAGGCTTTCTGCCTAAAACGGCAGGGGGCGGCAGTGGGCCCTGGGTCGCTGGCACCACCACCTCCGCAGATGGAGGTCTCTGAGGATTTAGGTGAGGGACCTTCGGCGCCTAAGCGGGTGAGAACCCGGGATCCAGCGCTGGCGGAGGGGGATTGGCCTGAGATTTCCGTCCCGGATTGGGACCCGGAAAAGGGCACACAGGATCTCGAAGAAGGGGAGATTCCTGAACCTGAAGATCAGTCTACGATAACACAGGTACACTACCAAAAAACTGCCTCCAGTTTTGCAACTGATTCCTATAGATTTTGGGGTGCTGAATCCAGGAAAAATAGCCAAAATGTTCCATCACGTCACGTTTTCTTGCAAAATTAGATTTCTTACCCATATAAGGAATGTTCACATAATTTCTTTTTAGCCGACTGCAGTTTATTTTCTTGGCCCAAAATAGAGGTTGTAATGGTTAACTAACTAGAAACACTCCCTCATGATATTTTAGAGTGTTTTGTATTCATTTTATACATTAACAGGACAATTGGGAGGCGGGGGGCTAAATCCAGTACTCGCGCTGGCGCATGTTCTTTCCTGTTCGCCTTGCCTCGTTCGCTCGCTCAAACACGGTGGTTGCGACATGAACGTTCCTGTCAAATTTCAGTTTCTTGCAAGTTCATTATTACCTTTTGTTTGCTCAGTCGTAATATTGCTTTATTCCGAAGTGGTTCACTACAGTTGTAGTTTGCAGTGCTGTGTATTTGTGATGGCTCACAGAGCCAGAGGTTGCGTCAACTCTCCGGACAGTTTTTGTTTTATTTGTGGGGAATATACCGTGAAAAAGCGGCAGAGGAACATTTCTGCATTTATTAAAAAAGTATATTTCGCCTATTTCGGTTTGAAGTTAGGCGATCAAGACAAACCGTGGGCTCCTCACAAAGTGTGCAAGACATGTGAGGAAGATCTACACTTATGAATGAAAGGTAAAAAACAAGCATTTCGTTTCGGAATACCTATGATGTGGCGTGAACAAAGAGACCACAGCAGTGACTGCTATTTTTGCTCTTGCATTGTGAAGGGATACAACTTAAAAAATAAGAATGTAATAAGTTACCCCAACCTTCCCTCAGCAATTAGGCCTATGCCTCATAGCAACGAAGTACCTGTGCCTGAACCACCAAAATCTTTGGATCATATTTGTGTGGACGGTTCTGATCATGATGAGACTCATCAGATGGCTTTTCCCGATGAGTCCAGTACTTCCGAGTTTGAAACTGAACCAGATCCGAAACCTGAACTTTTCTCTCAAGCTGAATTGAATGATTTAGTCCGGGATTTAGGACTCCCAAAAGATGTTGCCCAACTGCTAGGTTCTCGGCTTAAACAGAAAAATCTATTGTCACCAGGAACAACTTTTTATTGGTACCGCAACCACGAGACACAATTTTTGAAGTATTTCAGCAAAGAGGAAGATTTGGTATTTTGCAACGATATATACGGAGTGATGGAAAAGTTTAAACTCAAGTATGATCCTGCTGAATGGCGGCTGTTCATTGATTCGTCAAAAGACAGCATAAAAGGTGTTCTTCTTCATAATGGCAACACATTCGCTTCAGTTCCTATTGCTCACTCTGTTATTCTCCAAGAAAAATACGAGAATTTGGCCCTGATTCTTCAGAAGATTCGTTATGATGAGCATAAGTGGATGATTTGTGGAGACTTTAAAATTCTATCCATGCTATTAGGGCAGCAATCCGGTTTCACCAAATATCCCTGCTTCCTTTGCTTGTGGGATAGCCGGGCCCGTGACCTACACTGGGGGAAAAAAGACTGGCCAATTCGGGAGTATTTGAGACCCGGTGAGAAAAATGTTCTTCATGAGAGCTTGGTACCTCGTGATAAAATTCTATTACCACCTCTCCACATTAAGTTGGGTCTCATTAAGCAATTCATCAAGTCCCTTCCAAAAGATGGTGAGTGCTTTCGGTACCTTTGCTCAAAGTTCCCCCGACTTTCTGAAGCAAAGCTAAAGGAAGGAGTGTTTGTTGGCCCTGATATAAGGAAACTCATTTCAGATGGAGCATTCGCTGAAACGATGTCTGAGAAGGAAAAAGAAGCCTGGGATTCCTTCATGGATGTTGTTCTCAAATTCTTGGGGAACAGGCGGGATGAGAACTATAAGGATATTGTTGCCAGGATGCTCAATGCCTTCAAAGAACAAGGCTGTAACATGAGCCTGAAAGTCCATTTCTTGCACTCCCATGTGAACTACTTTCCCGAAAACTTGGGGGCGTACAGGGAAGAACAAGGTGAAAGGTTTCACCAGGACATCAAGGACGCAGAGAGAAGGTACCAAGGAAGATGGAACACCACTATGATGGCTGATTTCTGCTGGTTGCTGCTGCGGGAAACCCCAGATGAAAAATACGCCAAGCAGCGCACCAAGAGAGGCATTCGGGGGAAGAAGAAACGGGCCCACCAGGAGATTGATTGACCCAAGAATGACTTTAAAATCTAAACTGTGTTGACAAATATCGTGTTTTTACTAAACTTTGAAATAAAATTTTGCTAGTTATTACCACAGTGTCGGATCTCATTTATTAGAATTTTATTTTCACACCATCGGGTGTTTGTCTTCATGTATTGCAATGGTGCGGTTTGCGTTTTCTATTCTTACATACATACCTGTACAACATTTTTTGCACATTTCTTTGCTTTGCTTTGTGTCTAACCTCGCTCTTATATGCTCAATGTTTGTGCACATGTATGTGGCTGTTTTAAGTGCAGACAATTTTGCTACCATCACAGTGTGTTTTGTTGACATTACTCTATTCTTATGTGCTGCCTTGTTACAATTTTCTTTATTCTTATTTGAATAACTACTAAACAATTAGTATAAAGAATTCATCCAAGAAACTTTTATCTCGATCGCACTCAATCTGAAACGTTCACCTCAAACTGCTAACCCAATGTAGCAAAAAATCTGTACGTGATGGAGCAAATTGGTTACCAGATTTGGATTCAGCGCACCAAAAAACGTAAAAATCAATCGAAACATTAGAGGCAGTTTAAAAAAAATTTTTTTTAGTGTACCTGTGTAATTAGAGTCTTCCGTAGAGAAGAGTTGGCAGCCTTGATCTCGGAGACCTTGCAGATGTTGCATCTGGCATCGCAGGTAGCGGTGGAGGAAGAGGTGGAGGACCCAGTTATCCGGGCAGTCCGACAGTCTCAGGTGGTGTTTCCTGTACACAAGGTGGTGGACAAGATGATTCAGGATGAGTGGGATAAGCCGGAAGCAGGTTTGCGGGGCTTGCGGACTTTGAAGAGATTATATCCGTTGGCCAATAAGGATAAGGAAAGGTTCCGGTCTCCGTGGGTGGACGCGGTGGTTTCGGCGGTTACTAAGAAGACCACCATCCCGGTGGAAGGCAGTGCGGCCTTGAAAGATGCTCAGGACCGTAAGGTGGACGGTCTGCTCAAGCAGGCTTTTGAGGCGGATTCTATGTCACTGCAGGCGTCCATCTGTGGAGCGTGGGTGGCCAGAGCTGCCTTGCGATGGGCGCAACGGCTGCGTCAGTCTTCTCATTTCGATCTCGAGGAACTGAAAGAACTGGATCGCCTGGAATCAGGCGCGGCATACTTGGCAGATGTTCATTACGATCTGATCAGGGCGCTAGCTAATAGCACCGCGTCCGCAGTGGCTGCCCGGCGTTTGTTATGGTTGAGGAATTGGGCGGCGGACGGACCGTCGAAGTCCCATCTTAGCAAGCTTCCCTTTAAGGGGGGTTTGCTGTTTGGTGAGGAGTTGGATAAGTTGGTGAAAGACCTGGGGGAGTCCAAGGCGGGTCGGCTCCCGGAGGATAGGCCGAAGCAAGCCAAGTCCAGCCAAGGCTTTCGGGGTCAGTTTCGAGATGTCCGGAGGTTTCGTTCACCACGATTCGGCGGTTTCCAGAGGGGCAGGTTCCCGTCTCGGGCCTCGGGCTTTCGGGGGTTTCGGGGAGCGAATAGAGGTTTTGCTGCCAACTCCGCGAGCGCAGTCCGTAAGTCGCAATGAAACAAGGCGGGTCCCGGCGGCGGAGCCTCCCGTTGGCGGGCGACTTCGGGAGTTTTTCCCCGCTTGGACCCACATCACCTCCGACCAGTGGGTGCTCGAGATTGTGCAGCGCGGTTATGCCCTGGAGTTTTCAAAACCCGTGTCGGACTCATTTGTACTGTTTCCTTGCCGGGGCCCAAAGAAAACGGCAGCGGTTCGCGGAACCTTGGAGCGTCTGCTTCAGTTGGGGGCCGTGGTGGAGGTCCCCAAAGCCGATTACGGCTTGGGTCGATACTCAATTTATTTCATTGTGCCGAAGAAGGGCGGCACGTTGCGACCCATCCTAGATCTGAAGGCCGTGAATCGTTGCTTGCGCGTCCCGCATTTCCAGATGGAGACCCTACGGTCGGTCATACTGGCGGTGCGTCAAGGGGAGTTCTTGATGTCTCTGGACCTTACGGAGGCGTATTTGCACGTTCCCATCCGATTGGAGCATCAGACGTTTCTGCGGTTCGCCCTTCCTTGGGGGCACTATCAGTTCCAGGCGTTGCCCTTCGGGTTGGCCATGGCGCCGCGAACCTTCACCAAGATCATGGTCGTGGTGGCGGCGGCGTTGCGCAAAGAGGGCATTCTCGATCACCCGTATCTCGACGATTGGTTGATCCGTGCCAAGTCAGAGGAGGAGAGTCTTTGGGTGACAGACCGGGTGGTGAAATTTTTGCAGAGTCTCGGTTGGGTGGTCAACTCGGCCAAAAGTCAGTTGAAGCCAACTCAGGTCCTCGAATACCTCGGGGTTCGGTTCGACACCAAGAGAGGACAGGTGTTTTCTGCCGCACAAGCGGGCCGAGGGGTTGAGAACCCTGGTCAGACAGTTTCGGTCAGTGTATGCGCCGTCGGCGTGGGACTACCTCCGACTCCTAGGCACGATGGCGGCGACGTTGGAGGCGGTGCCATGGGCCAAGGTACATATGCAGCCTCTCCAAAGAGCGTTGCTTCGCCGGTGGTCGCATCAGACCGACGCCCTGAGCAAGCGGCTTCCTTGTCCGTTGCCCGCCAGGCGCTCCCTGCGTTGGTGGTTGGTCAGGTCGTCCCTGGCGGCGGGCATGCCGCTGGAGCAACCAGTGTGGATCCCGTTGTTGACGGACGCCAGTCTAGCAGGCTGGGGGGCTCACTGCGAGAGTCAGTTTGCACAGGGGCTTTGGTCTCCGCTGGAGGTGTCGTGGTCAATCAACCGTCTGGAGCTGAGAGCGGTGTTCCTGGCCCTTCAGGCGTTCGAAGTCCTCCTCCGCGGCAGGCCCGTAAGAGTGCTCTCCGACAATTCAGCGACGGTGGCGTACATCAGGGGGGCACGGGAAGTGCCGCCGCGGAGGCGGACGAGTTATTCGCCTGGGTGGAGCTTCGGTTGCCAGCGATCTCGGCGGCACACATTGCCGGAAAGGACAATGTCACTGCGGATTTCCTCAGCAGGGTGCACGTGGATGCAGGTGAGTGGGAACTGCATCCCAACGTTTTCGCGCAGATAGTAGAGCGTTGGGGTCCTCCGGTGATGGATCTCATGGCGACCTTTCGGTCGGCAAAAGTCGACCGGTTCTTTATCAGAAGGCACGAGAGGATGTCAGAGGGCATCGACACGCTCTTACACCCGTGGCCGGCGGGTCTTCTGTATGTGTTTCCCCCATGGGCATTGATCGGCAGGATAGTTCAAAGGATCGGAGCGCACAAGGGAAAAGTTCTGTTGGTGGCGCCCGACTGGCCGAGGCGGCCTTGGTATGCGGATCTGGTGCGCCTGTTGGAGGGCGTTCCCTGGAGACTGGCGGAGCAGGCGGATCTGTTGCGCCATGGGCCACTGTTCATGCCGCAGGTGGATCGATTCTCGCTTACGGTATGGCCATTGAGAGGGCTAAACTGAAAAAAGGTTATTCGTCGGCAGTTGTAGCGACCCTGCTTAGGGCGCGGAAGCATTCGACATCCTTGGCGTATGTACGGGTTTGGCGTATCTTTGAGGATTGGTGTTCTCGGCATTTAGTCCGAGCTCTCACTGTGTCCGTTCCGGTGGTTTTGGAGTTTTTGCAGGATGGTTTTGATAAGGGGCTCGCTGCTAGTTCCTTGCGCGTACAGTTGGCGGCCCTGGCCTGCTATAGGGGTAAGATCAATGGAGTGCCGTTAGAGGCTCACCCCGATGTAGTCCGATTCTTGAAGGTGCTTGCTAGGCTCCAACCGGCGCGTAGGGTGTGTATTCCACCGTGGGACCTCGTTCTCGCGGCCTTGGTCAAGTCACCATTTGAGCCTTTGCGCTGGGCGTCCCTTAAGGATTTGACATTGAAGACTGTGTTTCTAGTGGCCATTTGTTCGGCTAGAAGGATTTCCGAGTTGCAGGCGTTGTCTCGCTGGGAACCTTTCTTATCTTTTTCCAGGGAGAAAGTGGTTCTCCGTCCGGTGCCGTCCTTTTTGCCTATGTTAGTTTCACCTTTTCATTTGAATCAGGCGGTTTGTTTGCCCGTCCTAGGTGCCCTGGAGGGCGGCGGTTCGGATTGCAGTCTTCATCTTTTGGATGTTCGGAGGGCATTGCGTCAATATTTAAGGATAACCGAGTGCTTCCGTAAGTCGGATCGGTTATTTGTGCTGTTCGGTGGTGCACGCAAAGGGGAGGCGGCGGCGAAGACTTCCATCGCTTTGTGGGTAAAGGAAGCGATTGCCTCCGCTTATTTGATTCAGGGTCGAGCGGTGCCCGTCAGATTGCGGGCGCATTCCACAAGAGCGCAGGCCTGTTCCTGGGCGGAACACGGTTTGGTTCCGCCGGGAGACATTTGTAGGGCAGCGACATGGTCGTCGCTACATACTTTCAGCAAGCATTACAGACTTGACGTCGCAGCGATGGCCGATGCTCGCTTCGGGTCGGCTGTTTTGTCCGCTGGCTGGAAGGGTCCCTCCCAATGATTACTGCTCTGGTACATCCCAGACGTAGAGGACTGAACTGGAGGAACGATAAGGAAATCATAATTACACTTACTTGGTAATTGTAGTTCCTTGAGTGACGACAGTTCAGTCCTCCTTCCCACCCAGGGATTTTTAGGAGATTCCAGCCATGGTAACGGACAGGAGAAGGTTACAGGTGAGCTCAGTTTTCTTTCTCTTTGTTAAGGGGTTCACTCTCTCTATGGCAAGGCAAGGGGTAAGAAAGCCTGATCGGAGGGGGTGGATGCTTAGGAGTTTAGTGTTTGGTTTCATCTATTTGCTATGTTTGTAGTTTGCTACTTATTTGTTGCTCCTGTGAGTCTGCTTTGTTAATAGTTCACACTGGGATGGAAGGCGGAGTGCAGCAGGCTATATCCAGTGATGTCATTGTTTTGACATACCAGTCTCCAAGCTGCAGGAGGAGATTGACAACCCAGATGTAGAGGACTGAACTGTCGTCACTCAAGGAACTACAATTACCAGGTAAGTGTAATTATGATTTTTTTTGTACACACTTAATAGCATTTTTAATGTGTGCCTGACAGTTGCGCAGCCCTTGTGCACGTTCCGCTTGGGTGGCTTCAATGCGCGTTCCTACCCTAGCGCCTGTAATGCATGTTGCACTAAAAGCACAGTTGTTGGTTTTTTTTTTTTTTTAGTGCTGTTAAGACAGTGCTGACTCCTAGCAATTCTGATGTCTCTGGGTTTTCTTGGCAGTGTTCACTGGAAGTAGATTGCCAGGTCTCTTCTGAGTGGAGGATAAAGTGACTTGTCAAAGTCACAAGAAGTGCCATTGGGAATCAAACCCTTGATCTTCTGGGTACTAGATAGTTGCTCTAACTACTAGGCTACTCCTCCACTCCAAAGCATAGTTAACACATGCCTTTCGGGCTGCTACAGCCTTAGCACTCACTGTCGTGATGCTTGCCTTAACTCTCTGTCTTCTTACAGGAAACATTGTTTAGCCTGTGGCAAGCAAGGCACCTCATCTCTGGCTTCTGGACTCTGCCCTTTTATCCATGGCTGTTTGAGTCATCCTGGAGGCCTATTTCCCCCTCTTTCAGCTGGGGGATGCTGTTAGTCCGACCTTGCCTGCCTCAGGACAGGAGGTGACAGATGGCAGTATGGGTAAGGATAGTTAGCCGGCCAAAGGCTTCATTGACTGCTGTGGGCCTCTCCCTGTCCTCTAGGGAATCAATGGTGACTATGTCCCCTAGTGTTGGGTCTTTTCTGAGAGGAAAATTTCCAGAGCCCAGGATTCTTTTCCTTTTACAGCAGGTCTGGTCATTCTGGCATGGAAATTCAGACCCTGCAGCCTCTGGTTTCCCCCAAGCGCAGTCTCATGAGGGGCAAGCTAAGAGTGGAAGCCCTGTTAGATTGATGGTAAGTGCCCCCTGCAAAGGGCACCCCCGGGAGAATGGGGATCAGCTAGGATCTGTCTGAGATTTGGATTGTGACTTGGATTGAGATGTTTGATGTGGATGAAGTAGTACTCTTGCCTTCAGAGGCTTGTAAGGAATCCAGTTTTATCTGCCTGTTCTGGGAGTAGGAACTGGAGGTGTTGATCCCAGGTCTTATCCACCTTAAGCTTGGCAGTTGCTCCATACACAGAGCAGGAACCGAAGGGGCATCCACTCCTGCAAGAGGTGCAGAAATCCACTACGTGCTGGCCGCATCTTCGCAGCTAGCCTCACCAAGGTAACCCTGGACCTTAAATTGAGTGCTTGCAGTGGTGTTTTGAACTTTTGTCTGCTGTCACTACTTTCTGTGCTCCCTCTTCTACTGCCTTTGATTGTGCTGTTTCTGTATTTGTAGGTAATTCATTTCACATTACACATTTCGCTAAGTTTCACCCTACCGGACGTGATATGCCAGCTGCATCATCGCAGCTGGCCTCACCAAGGTAACCCTGGACCTTACATTGAATGCTGCAGTGGCGTTTCATGCTGCGGCGGCATGCGCCGAAGGAGCACACCCAGGGAGCAGGACATGCTCCTTGAGGCAACTCCGGCTACTCTGGTACTATCAGATACTGTCTCTTCAGCTGCCTGTCTTGGGCACATACAATCTTCCCACCTTCAAGTAAATATTCTCTTGCCTTTTCGCACACCTTTTATGCTGCCTCTCGCTTTTCCTATTTCTCCTTATCTTCCTTGGTTCAGGTCCCATGTGCTCTATCCCTGTGCACTGGGCCGACGGCCCCGTCCTCAGATCCTCTCCTCTCCCTCATGGTTGCTGTCTTGCCGATCTTCTCCTTTGTCTTACCATTGCGCCATTCCTATTACCTTCAACCGTCCCCCTTCAGTCTCCCTTATGCTTTGCCCTACTAAATTGTAGTTCTCTCTGTTCAAAAACATTACTTCTTCAGGATCTCCTGTTCCAGCACTCCCATGATGGCATTTTTCTGATGACCTGGTTGCGAGAGGGGGAGGAACCACTCCTCCACTTCTGCCTTCTGCCCAACTTCGCAGCATTTACATTACTTCGGATGGGCTGCAGTGGGGGTGGGGTGGTGGCCCTCCTCCGACTCTCCCTTCTGGTCTCTGAAGTTTTGTCCCCTGCCTTCCATTACCCTGAAGCCCTCCTGTTTGCACTTTGATGCCTTCTCCTCTCTTCATATTCTCCTCATCTATGCCCCTCCTATTCTCCGCTCCCATCAATGGGACTCTCTTCTGATTTGTTGGAGGTTTCTCTTCACTTTCTCTGTCTTGTCATTTTAGGGGACTTTAACGTCACCACATCTCCCCTTCCAGGCCCCAAGATAAGGCTCTGCTCAAGCTCTTTCAGGATCTCTCCCTTAACCCAGCATGTTACCTTCCCCACTCACACTGCTGGTCTCACGCTTGATCTTGTCTTGTCCTCTTCAGATATTCCTCATCTTCCTTACGCTCTGGATCTTCCCTGGTCTGATCACCATTGTCGTCTTTTCACGCCTGGTCTCTCTGCTAAACCCCTCTTTATCTTTGTGTTCATCTTCCTCCTCCTGCTCCTGTCGTTCTATCTCGTGCTATCTCCTCTCGCTCTCTTGAGCAGTTTCCTTCTTCCGATTGTATTTTTTCTGAAACTTTATCACTTTCCCAGTTGATGCTCAAGTTGACTTATGGTATTCAATGCTTTCTGACACCCTCAACCAAATTGCTCCCATTTGGCCCTATTGCAAACCATCCAGGCCTCTGCATCCCTAGTATCATCAGGGTCTTCGTCTCCTCCAGATCCAGCTTCGTCGTGCTGAGCGTATCTGGCATGAGCACCCCTCCCCTGAGACACTTCAACGCTTCAAGGATCAACATTACCACTACCGCTTTGCGATGCTTACTACCAAACAATCTTTTTATGATCTCATTTTCTCTGCTCCCAATTCTGCGCATCAACTCTTCTCTGTCCTTTTCCCTCTTCTCTACCAGGACCTCTTCAGCTCCCTCCTTCGATGTTTGTTTGTTTCCTCTCTGACCCCCCTCCCCCACTGCTCTTGCTTTGTATTTCCAGGCTAAGGTCCAGACTCTTCGGTCCACTCTTATTGACTGCCTACCTCCTCTGTCTGCTCATTCCCTTTCCCCTCTTCTTGTCCCCTGCTCACCCTCACATCTGGTCCTCCTTTCACCCGATCTCCTCTGCTGAGCTTCACAAGGATTTCTCTTCTTCACAAAACCACCTGTCCTGACCCCATTCCCTCAGTCTGGCTCATGTGCCCCTCCATGGCCCTGTTAACTCTGATCCTTTCCATTCTCAACAACAGCCTATCCTCTGGTATTTTCCTCTCCACCTGGAAACATGCCTTAGGCCTTTTCTAAAAAAAAATCCTCCCTTGATCCCTCCATATCATACCAGCTCACTTTCACCCTACTTCCACCCTTCCCTTTCTCTCAAAGATTCTAGAAAAGTTGGTTTTCTCCCAGCTCACCTCGACACCACACATGCATTGCACCCTCACCAGTCTGGATTTCGCACTGGTCATAGCACGGAAACTATCCTCCTTTCCTTTCCTTCTTAAACAAAATTCACCAGTCTCATGATCGGGGTAATATATCTGTGGCTGTTTTCTTGGACTTGTCATCTGCATTTGATCTCATTGACCACACCACTCTTCTTGCTCGACTACACAGCCTCGGTATTTATGGCACTGTTCACCTCTGGTTTTGCTCTTTTCTCTTGTCATAGGTCCTCTTCTGTTCAGGGTAGTTCCACTTCCTCCCCTTCACTCCCACTTTCCTGTGGTGTCCCACAGGGCTTGGTTCTGGCCCCCCTCCTGTTCAGTGTTTTTCTTAACCCCTTTCACTCTACTTGTCCAAAAGTACGGGATTTCTGCATACTGTTACGCTGATATTATTCTCCTGCACACACAGATTTTTCTGCTCCTGATTTACTTCCCCTGAATACCTGTCTCTTCCACATTGCTACCTGGCTATCCTCAAATTTTCTTCACCTCATTCCCTCTAAAACAGCGGCTATTTGGTTTCCTTCTGCTGGCCCTTCCCCCCCCTCCTCTGACTCACTCATTTCCAACTGGTCCCATTCCCCTGGTCGACTCCCTCTGGTACCTTGGGGTAATTCTAGACTTCTCCCTTACCTTCCAGACCCACCTCCCCTCTCTTGTTTGCTGCTCTTTCCTTTCTCTCCGTCGTATCTGCGCTATCCGTTCCTTCCTGTCCCCCTCATATCTCACCATCCTTCTTTTAACCCTGGTCATAGCCAAGCTGGATTATTGTAATATTGTATTTCTCAGTCTTTCACAATACGAGATCCATCATTTGCAACTTGTATAGAATACTGTTGTCTGTATCATTGCACATGCCTCCCATTTTGAACATGTTACCTCTCTTCTGATCCATCTCCATTGGCCCTCCTGACTCTTGTCCATAAGGCTCTTCACACCGGCACTTCCACATATCTCTTGGATGTCCTGCACCTTCATGCCTCACTCCAAGTT
This sequence comes from Ichthyophis bannanicus, assembly GCA_033557465.1. Taxonomy (NCBI): domain Eukaryota; kingdom Metazoa; phylum Chordata; class Amphibia; order Gymnophiona; family Ichthyophiidae; genus Ichthyophis; species Ichthyophis bannanicus. The sequence continues at coordinate 81,586,499 of CM066048.1, forward strand.
CTCTGCCACAGTACACGCCAGCTGCCTTCACTTCCCCTCTGCTTCACAGGCCCGGTTAGAGGCCACTCGCTCCTCAGCCTTATAATTCCTTGGACCTGCCCTCTGGAACTCCTTATCTCCCGACCTCCACCTCGAACTTTCCTACCCAATATTCAAATCCAAACTCAAAACATACCTGTTTCACATTGCCTTTGACCTTCCTCTAGCTCTTACTCCTATTCTGTTCTATCCCTTCTGCGCTTTGTATGAGTGTGTACCCTTTCCTCTCCTCACAATGCCGTTCTTTTCCTTCTCTATAATTCATTTGTATTTTTATTGTACACCACCCTGATGGCTTTGAAGGTGTGCTATATCAAGCAGAATAAAACATATACATACTGTCTCCTGTTCCCGGATGAGATCAAGGGCCTGTTCTGTCTGAGTGGGATTCCCCCAACTCCCCGTCTAAGGGGCTAAGGGTGTATAAGAAGATGCACACTCTCCTGAAGAGGGAGTGCATTGTGTGGTTTGATACTTTCAAGGTGGATGCGCAGATCATGGCGGTTACCAAATGGATCACCAATCCTGTGGAAGGCGGATTGGCCTTGAAAGATACTCGACTCAAAGGTGGAGTTGTGTTGAAGGACCAGTTTGTTGTGGCGGCTGCTATTCTTCAGTTGGCAATATGTGCAGATCTGATATTTTGGGCCCTGTCCCAGAGGATCCAGTCTCTTCTGCCGGATGATTCTACTCCTCTTTTTGAGTTAGCTACGGCCTTCATTTCTGATGCCATGTACGACTTGGTATGTGTAGCGGCCAGGGATTGTGCCCTGTCAGTGGTGACATGGTGTTGGCTGGGCGTCGGCATGGGGCAGTTGCCCTTCTGGCCTTAGAGGGGCACTCCTGTTGGGTCTGATTTGGAGAAGCAGGTAAAGGACCTGGGCAAAACAAAATCTTCCACCTTCTGCAGGACACATCCAAGGGTACTGTGTAACGAGCAGGAGCTCCTTTTCCGTCAGTCTGCTCGCTCCTCGCTGGAGGCTGGATGGACTCCCAAGGGTTTGGGGAATTCCACCGCTACCGTCTTGGAGATTCCCTTCTTCCCTTTAGGGACTTGGGGCTTGTTCTCTGTCCTTTTGTGGAGTGCGTGGGCCCAGGGACCTGGTCCCCTCCAGAGGAAGACCCTACCAGGCTGCGCAATGATGGTTTGGGGGCTCATTCCCTGGCTCCTCCAGATGGAGGCAGGCTTCGCCTTTTCTTTTAGGAATGGCTCCAGGTTATTAAGAACCTTTGGGTGCTTGATACCTTTCATTTTGACTATGTCTTGGAATGCAAAGAGTCGATTCCGGATACCCTTGTCATCTTCCCTTTTGAATCTGTGATCAAAGTGCTGCTGTGTGGACCACCTCGGACAAGTTGCTGCGCCTAAAGGCAGTGGTGCCTGTCTCCCTGGATGAGCGGGTCAAGGGCAGATACTCTATCTATTTTGAGGTGCCCAAGAAGGATGGTTCCTTCTGCCATTTCTGGATCTCTAGGGCATCAACAAGCACTTGTGCATCCCGTGCTTCCAGATGGAAACAATGTGCTCTGTGATTCAAGCAGTATGCTGAGGGGACTTGGCTTCTTGAAATCTGGCTGAGGTGTATTTTCATATCCCGATCCAGGTGGATCAGCAAAAGTATCTGTGTTTTGCTATGCTTGGCTCTCACTATCAGTTTGCTGCCTTCCCTTTCGGACTATCCACTGCTCAAGGATGTTCTCCAAGGTCATGGTGTTGGTGGCTGCGGCACCAAGGAATCTGTGTCCATCAACATCTAGACAACTGGCTCCTCCAGGCCTGTTCCTTTTCAGAGGCATTTCGGGTGGTGTCCTGAGTGGTGTCCTTTTTGGAATGTCTCGGTTGAATAATCAATCAGGAAAAGAGCTAACTGTTAACTTCCCAGTCCCTGGAGTTCCTGGGAGCATGTTTGACACTTGAGTGGCAGAGTTTTTCCTGCCAGAAGAGAAAGTCAAGAGACTGTTTGCCTGGTGCTATTCTGTGTGTAGCGGACTCCCAGAGTCTGGGATTATCTTCAGCTTCTCGGATTGATGGCGCCATGGGTGCGTGCTCACATGCAGCCTCTCCAGGGATCCTTGGTGACTCAGTAGTCCCCGACTAATCAGGAGTTCAAGTGCATGCTGTTTCTCCTGATGTTGGTTAAGACCAGCCTGCGGCGGTGGCAGCAACCCTATCTTCTGAGGAAGGCATGCCACTGGACGATTTCTCCTGGATCCTGTTGATGACAGATGCCATTCTCCTGAGTTGGGGAACCTATTGCCAAACTGTATGGCCTAGGACAGGGGTGGGCAATTCCGGTCCTGGAGGGCTGCAGACCAGTCAGGTTTTCATGATGTCCCTAATGAATATTCATGAGATCTATTTGCATCCACTGCCTTCCATTGTATGGAAATAGGTTCATGAATATTCATTAGGAACATCATGAAAACCTGACTGGTCTGCAGCCCTCCAGGACTGGAATTGCCCACCCCTGGCCTAGGACCATTAGAACTGCAGGGAAGTGGTATGGTCCATCAACTGCCTCTTAAGTGAGGGCCATCAGGATGACTCTTCTGCATTTCTGGCCCCTGGTCAAGGGCCTGGCAGTTCGAGGTTGTTCAGACATCGCCACATCAGTGGCTTATGTTATTTGGCAAGGTGGCTTGAGAAGTGCTGAGGTAGCTCTGGAGATGGCTGCCTGGGTGGAGAAGAACCTCCTAGCCTTGTCAGCTCAACACATTGCTGAGGTGGACATTGTGGAAGTGGACTTCCTCAGTCATCATTCTCTGGATCCTGGAGAGAGGGAGTTGCCTCCTGACTCATTTCAGTTGATTTTGCGCCGCTGGGGCAATCCCAAAATGGATCTGATGGTGACCTGCTCCATTGCCAAAGTTTGCCATTTCTTCACTCACCACATGTAGGCAGAGTCTGAGGGCATTGATGCCCTGACCCAGCCTTGGCCTTGTCAGCACCTGCTGTACGTGTTCACTCTGTGACCCCTGATGGGGCGTGTGATTCAGCATATGGAACACCACCTTGGCAGGATTATTCTGGTGGTGCCAGATTGGCTGAGGAGAGTGTGGTTTGAAGACCTGATGCAGCTCCTTCAGGTGCCTCCTTTTCGATTGCCTCCATCTCGGGGCCTGTTGTGTGCTGGGACCAGTCGCCCTGGAGGATGTGGTTCCCTTCTCGCTTATGGCTTGGTTCTTGAAAGAAGATGGCTGGCACTCTCCAGCAGTGGTTTCTTCTCTGATCGGAGCCCAGAAAAGGTCTACCAAGCTAGCATTTGTGCAGATCTGTCACCTTTTTGAGTGATGGCAAGGTGCTTGGCAGTTGGCTCCTAAGGCAGCCAAGGAGCCATCTCTGTTGGCCTTCCACAGGATGGACTGGAGAAGGGGCTTTCCCTTAGCTCCCTGAAAGTTCAGGTGGCAGCTTTGGCCTGTTTCTGAGGTCTGGTGGCTGGTAAGTCTCCAGCCTTGCACCTGGACATCTCATGCTTTTTCCAAGGGGTTTGGCGTCTGCATCCTCCCCTCCAGTCTCCGATCCCTTCCTGGGGTCTGTGTCTGGTGCCCAGGGCACTGATGGCGGCACCCTCTGAGCCGTTGAAGCACACTAATTTGAAGGGTTTGATGCTCAAGACAGTTGTCTCAGTTGCAGTTTCTTCCGCAAGGCGGATTTCTGAGCTGCAAGCTCTGTCTTGCTGAGCTGCAAGCTCTGTCTTGCTGAGATCCTTATCTGTCCTTTTCAGAGGAGGCTGTTTCAATTCGGCCTGTGCCTTTCTTCGTGCCTAAGGTGCTTTCTCCCTTCACGTGTACCAGGTGGTCTGCCTGCCCTCCTTTTCTAAGGAGCAGTATCGGGGGAAGGATAAGGATCTTTGCCTTGTGGATGTCTGGAGGGTGCTTCTCCGGGACTTGGAGGTTACAAATTCCTTTTAGTCCTACCATCTTTTTATGCTGTTTGCTGACTCATACAATGTGACGTGGCAGCCTTGTTGACTTTGGGGCGCTGGCTTAAGGAGGCCATTGCCTCGGCGTATCTGTTACTCAACTGGCCAGTTCCAGAGCATTGCCGCACCCATTCTACCCGAGCACAGGCGTCCTCGTGGGTGGAGCGGAGTTCAATAGCCCCTGCAGACGTTTGTCGGGCAACAATGTGGGCATCACTTCCCACTTTTGTCAAGCATTATCACTTGGATGTCCATGTGAGGGCAAATATGGCCTTGGCTAAAGGATTTTGTGAGCTGCTGTATCTTCTTCCCGCCCAGTGGAGTTGTAACTTTGGTACATCCCATTTGTCTGAAATGATCTAGAAGGACGATATGGAAGGTGACATATTACTTACCAGTTAATGTCCTTTTCTTGAGTTTTGCTAGACTAGTCTAGAGCCTTTCCCTGGAACTGTATTGCTTTGTTCTTCTACTGCAGTACACTTGGCTCTGCAGGTACATTGTCTACTGACAGCCTTATGTTTATGCTTTCCTGTACATAGTTCTCTACTGTTGATCACTAATTGTTGCCCACCATTGAGGTTGTGTGAGACTTGCTATTTCCTTATCGTTCCTCCAGTTCAGTCTTCTACCTCTGGGTTGTCGATCTCCTCCTGCAGCATGGAGACTGGTATGTCAAATTACCACATTACCACATCTATGCCGATGATATCATGCTATACACACAACTAGACACTAAAAACCCAGACTACAACCCACTGGAGACATGTATCGGAGAGATGCAAGACTGGTTACAACAAAGTAGTATGTCAATTAATCACAAAAAAACCGAAGTAATGTATATCTCCAAAGAACCGAATTTTGACCCTCCCACATCAATAACACTATGTAGCAACACTTACCAAACAAAAAAAGAAATAAAGTATCTAGGAGTCACATTTGACTGTGACCTAAAGATGGAAAAACACCTCCGAAAGACCAACAGAGCAGTTTTCCACAAGCTTAGAGTGCTCCAACCCATTCGGAATATTATTGATCCCCAAGACTTCAGAACAGTGGCCCAAGCACTCATCATGCCACATTTTGACTACTGCAACGCCATCCTACAAGATTTACCTAAAAAAACCCTAAACATATTACAAATGGCACAAAATGTAGCTGCCAGGGTCATAATGAAGAAAAATCTAAGTGACCACATCACACCAGTACTAATTCAATTACACTGGCTACCCATAACAGCTCGCACAAAATACAAAATACTAACAACCACCTTCAAACTCATCCACAACTTAGCACCTTCCTTCCTCAACAACCTAGTAAGATTGCAACCTCCTACCCGAAACAGAAGAACCCACAATTCCAACATCCTTCACACTCCAACAGATATAAGATCTGCCAAAGCTAACACCAGCCACAGGGCTTTCTCATATGCGGCGCCAACACTGTGGAACCAACTCCCACCAGAACTGCGAGCTAGCAATGACCTTCTAGACTTCAGAAAGAAACTCAAAACGCACATTTTCCAATCACATTTCAACCTGAACTAAACCCACAGATGGAGCAGCCCCTGACCACTGTGTCCAAGAAGATTATCCTGTATATATGTATTTATGTATATATGTAAATGAACTCCCCCATAGCTAAGAAGTGTTAACTCTGTATGATGTGCTTTTCTGACAATCTGTATGTAAACAAAATTTGTACCTGCCTTGATTCGGCAGTTTCACAATAGTAATCCTACCCGCTTCTGATCGCTGGAAGGAGCGGGCTACAAATGCTTGCTAAATAAATAAAAAATAAATGACATCACTGGGTATAGCCTGCTGTAGACTCCTCCTCCTCCCAGTGTGACCAGTCTCCATGCAGCAGAAAGACTTGGTGAGCCCTGTGGAAGGGCTCTGGAGGAATTAATAAGGAGCTAATAGGATAGGACTCAGTGGTTTGAAAATTTAATTAGTTAATTGATGAGGGTGTATTACCCTTAGTTTATGTGGGAGCTGTGCCTTTAAAAGCATAGAAGAGTAGCAGGCTGTAGGCATTCTTGCTCCTTTGCCCTGCATTTCACTCTTTCAGGGGGAGGGACTGCCTCAGGACATCGAGGTCAGTACCCTCATTAAGGCCCAGAAGTTCTCTTTCCCAGGACAGTCGGGGGAGAGCCCTTCTTGAGGTGAGCAGAGGCAGCGATATAATATTTGTTGCTGTGGAATCGCGCTGCTTGTCTCCCCGACATAACGATGCTGTCGGGGTAGGCAGCGGCGATCTGGGGCCGACTCTCTGTAAAAGTGCCTCTGCGTTTATTCTTCAGAGCGGCGGCAGGACTCCCGGTAGGTTGCCGGGGTGGCTGCCTTTTGCGGTCTGGAGCCTCTAGGTAAAGTCGCCGGGGTGCAGCGGTGCAGTTTGGTGCCTTTTTCAGGGCGGTTTTGGTGTTTGCGGTGGCCATTTTGGCTGCCGCGTGTAGCCCGTGAATAGCTGCGGTGCCCACGATTTAGAGGGCCGTTGAACTAAGAGGCGGCTTAGTGTCCCTCTACCTTTCTAGCTTTTTGTTTTCTTTGTTTATTTTGTTTAGGTTAAGTTTCTTTTGGTTTTAATTTTACCTTCAGTCTTGTCGGGCCATAGGGGACTGCAGGACAGTGGCGGCCTCGGGGAAAGCCCTTAGGTCAGTGATGGCTAACCTTTTTGAGCCCGAGTGCCCAAACTGCCGCACAAAACCAAAGAATTTCCTCAAAGTGCCAGCACGTCAATTAAACCTTAACAACAAGATTTTAGTATCTAAAAACTCTTTATAAAGTTGCCTGAACTATGTAACATCATTTGTAAAGGTTGGAATCTTTGTATTGTCAGAGAATCAATTTGATTCACAATCCTTTGGTTTTCATTTCAGTTTATTGGCAATTTATAATGTTTTAATGATTTCATTCAATTTAGAAACAGGAAGGCAATAACACAGGTACACTAAAAATTTTTTTTTTTAAACTGCCTCTAATGTTTCGATTGATTTTTACGTTTTTTGGTGCGCTGAATCCAAATCTGGTAACCAATTTGCTCCATCACGTACAGATTTTTTGCTACATTGGGTTAGCAGTTTGAGGTGAACTTTTCAGATTGAGTGCGATCCAGATAAAAGTTTCTTGGATGAATTCTTTATACTAATTGTTTAGTAGTTATTCAAATAAGAATAAAGAAAATTGTAACAAGGCAGCACATAAGAATAGAGTAATGTCAACAAAACACACTGTGATGGTAGCAAAATTGTCTGCACTTAAAACAGCCACATACATGTGCACAAACATTGAGCATATAAGTGCGAGGTTAGACACAAAGCAAAGCAAAGAAATGTGCAAAAAATGTTGTACAGGTATGTATGTAAGAATAGAAAACGCAAACTGCACTATTGCAATACATGAAGACAAACACCCGATGGTGTGAAAATAAAATTCTAATAAATGAGATCCGACACTGTGGTAATAACTAGCAAATTTTTATTTCAAAGTTTAGTAAAAACACGATATTTGTCAACACAGTTTAGATTTTAAAGTCATTCTTGGGTCAATCAATCTCCTGGTGGGCCCGTTTCTTCTTCCCCCGAATGCTTCTCTTGGTGCGCTGCTTGGCGTATTTTTCATCTGGGGTTTCCCGCAGCAGCAACCAGCAGAAATCAGCCATCATAGTGGTGTTTCCATCTTCCTTGGTACCTTCTCTCTGCGTCCTTGATGTCCTGGTGAAACCTTTCACCTTGTTCTTCACTGTACGCCCCCAAGTTTTTGGGAAAGTAGTTCACATGGGAGTACAAGAAATGGACTTTCAGGCTCATGTTACAGCCTTGTTCTTTGAAGGCATTGAGCATCCTGGCAACAATATCCTTATAGTTCTCATCCCGCCTGTTCCCCAAGAATTTAAGAACAACATCCTTGAAGGAATCCCAGGCTTCTTTTTCCTTCTCAGACATCGTTTCAGCGAATGCTCCATCTGAAATGAGTTTCCTTATATCAGGGCCAACAAACACTCCTTCCTTTAGCTTTGCTTCAGAAAGTCGGGGGAACTTTGAGCAAAGGTACCGAAAGCACTCACCATCTTTTGGAAGGGACTTGATGAATTGCTTAATGAGACCCAACTTAATGTGGAGAGGTGGTAATAGAATTTTATCACGAGGTACCAAGCTCTCATGAAGAACATTTTTCTCACCGGGTCTCAAATACTCCCGAATTGGCCAGTCTTTTTTCCCCCAGTGTAGGTCGCGGGCCCGGCTATCCCACAAGCAAAGGAAGCAGGGATATTTGGTGAAACCGGATTGCTGCCCTAATAGCATGGATAGAATTTTAAAGTCTCCACAAATCATCCACTTATGCTCATCATAACGAATCTTCTGAAGAATCAGGGCCAAATTCTCGTATTTTTCTTGGAGAATAACAGAGTGAGCAATAGGAACTGAAGCGAATGTGTTGCCATTATGAAGAAGAACACCTTTTATGCTGTCTTTTGACGAATCAATGAACAGCCGCCATTCAGCAGGATCATACTTGAGTTTAAACTTTTCCATCACTCCGTATATATCGTTGCAAAATACCAAATCTTCCTCTTTGCTGAAATACTTCAAAAATTGTGTCTCGCGGTTGCAGTACCAATAAAAAGTTGTTCCTGGTGACAATAGATTTTTCTGTTTAAGCCGAGAACCTAGCAGTTGGGCAGCATCTTTTGGGAATCCTAAATCCCGGACTAAATCATTCAATTCAGCTTGAGAGAAAAGTTCAGGTTTCGGATCTGGTTCAGTTTCAAACTCGGAAGTACTGGACTCATCGGGAAAAGCCATCTGATGAGTCTCATCATGATCAGAACCGTCCACACAAATATGATCCAAAGATTTTGGTGGTTCAGGCACAGGTACTTCGTTGCTATGAGGCATAGGCCTAATTGCTGAGGGAAGGTTGGGGTAACTTATTATGTTCTTATTTTTGAAGTTGTATCCCTTCACAATGCAAAAGCAAAAATAGCAGTCACTGCTGTGGTCTCTTTGTTCACGCCACATCATAGGTATTCCGAAATGAAATGCTTGTTTTATACCTTTCATCCATAAGCGTAGATCTTCCTCACATGTCTTGCACACTTTGTGAGGAGCCCACGGTTTGTCTTGATCGCCTAACTTCAAACCGAAATAGGCGAAATATACTTTTTTAATAAATGCAGAAATGTTCCTCTGCCGCTTTTTCACGGTATATTCCCCACAAATAAAACAAAACTGTCCGGAGAGTTGACGCAACCTCTGGCTCTGTGAGCCATCACAAATACACAGCACTGCAAACTACAACTGTAGTGAACCACTTCGGAATAAAGCTGGATTACGACTGAGCAAACAAAAGGTAATAATGAACTTGCAAGAAACTGAAATTTGACAGGAACGTTCATGTCGCAACCACCGTGTTTGAGCGAGCGAACGAGGCGAGGCGAACAGGGAAAGAACATGCGCCAGCGCGAGTACTGGATTTAGCCCCCCGCCTCCCAATTGTCCTGTTAATGTATAAAATGAATACAAAACACTCTAAAATATCATGAGGGAGTGTTTCTAGTTAGTTAACCATTACAACCTCTATTTTGGGCCAAGAAAATAAACTGCAGTCGCTAAAAAGAAATTATGTGAACATTCCTTATATGGGTAAGAAATCTAATTTTGCAAGAAAACGTGACGTGATGGAACATTTTGGCTATTTTTCCTGGATTCAGCACCCCAAAATCTATAGGAATCAGTTGCAAAACTGGAGGCAGTTTTTTGGTAGTGTACCTGTGTAATTAAACTGGGAACCCCAAAAGCCAAACTTGGAATGTACAACAACACTGTAGAAATAAAACTATAAATTAATTTCCTCTTGTACCAAACAAAGCACAGACGTTAATGATGCACATTTCCCAGAGGTTTCATATTCCAGTTAATAAATTCAAAATAAAGAGATATTTCTACCTTTTGTGCATTTTTTTTCAGTTGCAATTGCTCCAGCCACTTTCTTCTGGTTTCTTCATGTTTTCTGCTAACTGTCCATCGTCTGCTGTCCATTTGTTCTTTCTTCTCTCTTCTAGTTTTTTTTTCCATTCTCTCTCTCTACATCTGCTTTAACATACTAATCTTTCTCCTTTTGCTCTTTCCTCATTCCTATTTCATCCACACAAATTTTACCCCTCCATCCTCAATCCCCACTTACTCTCCCAATACCAGGCCAATTGTAGATTTTTCATCCCTCCCACACAAAATATTTTTCCCCTCTCCATTTTACTCTCCCAGCCCCATCCCATTCTAATCCTCCCCCAACATCAGCTCCCTTCTAGTTCCAGTCTCACCCAGCATCCATTCCCTTCTAGTCCCTGCATCAGCCCATTTCCCGTCCTAGCCCACCATCAACCCATTTCCAGTCCTAGCTCCCCCATCCATTTTCAGTCTGAGTCCCTTCATCAGCTCATTTCCAATCCTAGCCCCCATCAGCCCACTTCTAGTCATTTCCTAGCCCCATCATCAGCCCATGTCAAATCATAGCTCCCCTCCACTCAGTCCAATTCCAGTCCAAGCCCCCCCCCATGAGCCTACTTCCAGTTCTAGACCCTCCATGAGTCCATTTCAATTCAAGCCCCCACCACAGCCCATTTCCAATCTTAGCTCCCCCCAACAGCCCATTTCCAGTCCTATCCTAGCTGCTCCATCAGCCCATTTTCAGTCCAGCTCCCTTCCCTCACAGCCCATTTCCATTCCAAGCTCCCTCCCCATCAGCTATTTGCAATTCAAGCCTCCCCTTCCACTCAACCCATTTCCAGTCATAGCAACCCCCCAACCCATTACCAGTCCTAGCCCCCCATCAACCCACTTCCAGTCCTAACCCCCCCATCACCCCATTTTCAGTTTAAGCCCCCCCCTATAACCCATTACCAGTCCTAACCCCCCCATCAGCCCACTTCCAGTCTTAACCCCATCAGCCCATTGCCAGTCCTAACCCCCCCATCAGCCCACAGCCCATTACCAGTCCTAACCACATCAGCCCACCTCAAGTCCTAACCCCTCCCCATCAGCCCATTTCCTGTCCTAGCGCCCCCCCAATAGCCCATTATCAGTCCTAACCACCCCCCATAGCCCATTAGCAGTTCTAACACCCCCATCACCCCATTTCCAGACAGCCCCCATCAGTCCACAGCCCATTAGCAGTCCTAACCCACCCCCCCAGCCCATTAGCAGTCCTAACAGCCCCCCCCCGCCGATTAGCAGTCCTAACCCACCCCCCCAGCCCATTAGCAGTCCTAACAGCCCCCCCTCCGCCCATTAGCAGTCCTAACAGCCCCCCAGCCCCAGCCCATTAGCAGTCCTAACAGCCCCCAGCCCCAGCCCATTAGCAGTCCAAAAAAAAAGCTGGCTCTCTGGCTGCTGCCGCTGCGGCAGAATGCAGTGTCCCGCGGGGCGCCGGCTGAGCCCTCTGCCCGGCTTTCAGATTCGCGAAGGGAGAGTGTCTCTCCCTTGCGTCTCTGTTAAGCCCGCAGGGGCTAATGGGAAATTTCCCATCAACCCCTCGCGTCTAAAGGGGCTGATGGGAAATTTCCCATTACCCCCTGCGGGCTTAACAGAGACGCGAGGGAGAGACACTCTCCCTTCGCGAATCTGAAAGCCGGGCAGAGGGCTCAGCCGGCGCAGAGGGGGCCCCGCGGGACACTGCATTCTGCTGCGGCGACAGCGGCAGCAGCCAGAGAGCCAGCTTTTTTTTAAATGTAATTTTGAGGAAAGCACATTCACCTCCCGCCGCGCCGCATATTTTAATTGCGGACCTTCCCGCGTGCCAGCTGCAAGGCCTTCACGTGCCACAGCTGGCACGCGTGCCATAGGTTCGCCATCGCTGCCTTAGGTCATAATATCTATCAGTCCATCTGCTAGTTAACAAAAAAAAAAAAGAAGAGAAACGAAATAGAACAGTGATAGGAAGCCCCCAGAGGCGGCTGCTGCTTGGCTGGATGGTGGCAAGGCCTCTCTGTCTGGTGTGCGGTACTAGGAGGGGCGCAGTGGCCGATACAGGGGTTTGCCAGGCTTGTGCGACCCTATCGTCCACAGTGGAGCAGCAGATGGAGGGCAAGGACAGCTCAGAGGCGCAGGGACTGTCCGTGGGTGAGCGGACAGATTCCCTGTGTTCGCTGGCGCAGGGGGCCGGAGGTTGAGGAACTCGCGGGACCTTTGGGAGCTTCCCTATCAGCACAGGTGTCGGAGTTTAGCCCTGATTTTGTGTTACTGACGCATCAAGCGTTTTGTTTACGGTGTCAGGGAAAACAGCCAGGTACGACGGTGCTCGCTGGTGTGGCACCGAAACTGGAGGCAGCTCTAGAGCTTAGTGAGGAGCCGCCAGCTCCTAAGCGGGCAAGGCGGATCGACTCGTCTTTGGCGGCAGGCGAGTGGCCCGACACCCAGGAACCGGAATGGGACCCAGAGGAGGTCTCACAGGATCTGGAGGACGGTGAGATTCCAGAGCTCGAAGATTTTATGTTCTTATGTTCTCTCTCTTCTGTTTTCCTCATCTGTCTTCTACTAGCTCTCTTTTCAGTGCCTGCTGTTCATTTATCCTTTCTTCTCTTTCCTCCTTTCTTTTCCATTCTCTTTTTACATCTATCTCAACTTATTAATCTTTCCTTTTTTTGCTGCTTCCTCCATTTCTTTCTTTACGTCCTTTCCATCTACTCAAATTTCACTCTATCATCTTCAATCCCCTTTTGACTTTTTGCCTATCAACTTTCCAAATCATCCTCTTACCTCCAACCCAACCCATCTCCCCAGCTCTCATATTTATTTATTTAAAAACATTTACTAACCGCCATTTGCTACAGCATTCAAGGCGGTTTACAATACATATAACACTCATTTCCTAACCTTTTATTCCCTTCTGTCTTCTACCCACTCCCCATTATCATATTTCCACCCTCTGTGTTCTCCATTCTCCTTTCACTCATCTCTTTGTCGACCTCCCATGGCCTCTCTCACATAGTTCCACCATGCCCACTATCTCCTCTCTTTCTCTACTCTCCTACCCCCATTCAGCATCTCCCAATCCCCACAACTTCCCCTTTTACCCCAAGGTCCTACATATGCCTCTTCCTCTTCTACCTTCACAAACCTTTTTTTCACTTCCCCTCCACTCCAGTAGTCCAGCATCTGTCCTCTTCCCATCTCTGCCTAGCATCTTCTCTTTTTGCCTCTGTTCTGCCCCACCCCAGTCCAATATTCCCTTCACTTCCTTTCTCTTTCTATCATCCAAAATCTACCTCTCTCTTTTTCTTTCTCACTCTCTGTCCCCTGTCTGCACACAGCAACAAGATCAATTGGCACCATCTCAGATTCGTCTTTCTCTGAGTCGGTGGCAACAGCCGGTGTTGCCTGTAGCATTCACTTCCAGTACAGAATTCAAGGGCCCTGCGCACCAAAAGTGGATGCTGCATGCAGCACCGGCGGCTGTCGCTGACTCAGAAAAAGAAAGATGAAGCTGCGGATGCCACAATTTTTCTATCACTGGAGCTGCTGCTGCTATCTTTCTGCCACTGGGGCAAGCCATGATTGTAAGCCTTTTTGGAGCTGCTTGCATAGTGGGTTGCACCATCACTGCAGCTAAGGGGATGCACTGGTGACTGGAGGGAGGCAATAGTTGTACAGCGGCGGCCAAGAGAGCAAATAGAATGTTAAGTATCATAAGGAAAGAAATGGAAAATGAAACAAAAGATATTATAATGCCTCTATATCGTTCCATGGTGAGACCGCAACTTGAATATTGTGTGCAATTCTGGTCGTCGTATCTTAAAAAGGATATAGCGATATTAGAAAAGGTTCAGAGAAGAGTCACCAAAATGGTAAAGGGGATGGAAGGATACTCCTATGAAGAAAGGCTAAAAAGGTTAGGGCTCTTTAACCTGGAAAAGAGACGGCTGAGGGGAGATATGATAGAAGTCTATAAATTAATGAACGGAGTGGAACGGGTAAACGCAGATCGATTGTTTACGTTATCAGAATATAGAAAGACTAGGGGACATGCAATGAAGCTACAGGGTAATCTATTTAAGACTAATAAAAGAAAATATTTTTTCACTCAACGTGTAATCAAACTCTGGAATTTGTTACCGGAGGATGTAGTAAAGGCTGTTAGTGTAGCTGGGTTTAAAAAAGGTTTGGACAAGTTCCTGGAGGAAAGGTCCATAAATCATTATTAAGAAGGACACAGGATATCAATGCTTGACCCAGTACAAGCATTGTGGAACCTGTGTCTTTTGGGGAAACTGCTAGGTACATATGACCTAGATTGGCCACTGTTGGAAACAGGATACTGGGCTTGATGGACTTTGGTCTGACCCAGTATGGCATATCTTATGTTCTTATGTTCTTATCAGGTTAAGATTATCAGGATCTTCCGCAGAGAGGAACTCGCCGCTTTGATCGCGGAGACGTTGCAGATGCTGAACCTGACTACTCCTGCGGCAGTGGACGACGAGGTGGAGGATCCTGTCATTCAAGCGGTGCGACAGACGCAGGTGGTGTTTCCGGTCCACGGGTGGTGGAGAAAATGCTTCAGGAAGAGTGGGATAAGCCAGAAGCGGTGGATGGTCTTTTGAAGTAGGCGTTTGAGGCAGATTCTCTTTCTCTACAGGCCTCCATCTGTGGGGCGTGGGTGGCCCGCGCATGTTTGCGATGGGTCCAGCGGCTGCGCCAGTCGTCGCATCTGGATGTCGAAGAGTTTAAGGAGTTGGATTGACTGGAGTCTGGTTCGACGTACTTGGCAGACGTGCATTACGATCTGATCAGGGCGCTGGCCAATAGTACGGCGTCGGTCGCCGCCCGCCGGTCGGTGTGGTTGCGAAATTGGGCGGCGGATGGGCCCTCTGTCGCGTCTCAGCAAGCTCCCCTTTAAGGGGGGTTTGCTCTTTGGAGAAGATTTGGAGAAATTGGTGAAAGATCTCGGGGAGTCCAAGGCTGGCAGGCTCCCAGAGGATAAGCCCAAACAGGCGAAATCGGTGCAAGGTTTTCGAGGCCAGTTTCGGGATTTTCGTTGGTTCCGTTCGGCACGGTTTGCGAGTTTCCAAAGGGGCCGCTTTCAGGCCCATGGTCCGGGGGTTTCGTGGATTTCGGGGGGCCAATAGAGGTTTCTCATCGTCCACGGCCTCTGCCCCACGTAAATCGCAATGAGGTGAGGCGGGTTCAGGTGGAGGGACCTCCCATAGGCGGGCGGCTTCGGGAGTTCTTCTCCGCCTGGACCCACATCACGTCCGATCAGTGGATGTTAGAGATCATTCAACAGGGCTATGCTTTAGAGTTGGCGCGACCCGTACAGGATTCCTTCGTTTGTTTGCCGTGCAGAGGGCCCCGGAAAACCGCGGCGGTTCGCGGGACCTTGGAAAGGCTGCTCCAGCTAGGGGCGGTGGTCGAGGTGCCGAAAGCCAAGTGCGGCGAGGGTCGGTACTCCATTTATTTCGTGGTGCCCAAAAACGGCGGAGCGCTGAGACCTATTTTAGACCTAAAGTCCGTAAATCGCTGCCTTCGAGTGCCGCACTTTCGGATGGAGACGCTAAGGTCTGTCATCATAGCGGTACGGCAGGGAGAGTACTTGACGTCTCTGGATCTGACGGAGGCGTACTTGCACATTCCGATTCGAACAGCGCACCAGAAGTTTCTGCGGTTTGCCCTACCCTGGGGTCATTATCAGTTTCAGGCGCTGCCCTTTGGCTTAGCCACGGCGCCGCGCACCTTCACCAAAATTATGGTGATGGTGGCTGCGGCGGCGTTGCGCAGAGAGGGCATTCTAGTGCATCCTTATCTCGACGATTGGTTGATTCGAGCAAGATCCCAGGAGGAGAGTGTGAGAGTGACGGACAAAGTGGTGCAGTTTTTGCAAGGTCTGGGTTGGGTAGTGTCACCACCAGTTGGGCAGGCTGCCGCCTAGGGGTAGCAGATCTGTGTCTGATGGCGATTAAGTAGTTGTGAACACGAGTGGTTTAAGGTAAAAGGATTTATTTCCCCTTCCGGGGTCAGATTCTTCAGGTAATATAACACAATACTCAAAACAAATAAACCATACTTTCTGGCAAAACACAAAGGAAATTAGAACAGCTGCTTCTTGCTTCTTAAAGTAAATGGTCAAGGTTAAACCTGCAAAACTCAGGTTGGGTAGTGTCACCACCAGGTGGGCAGGCTGCCGCCTAGGGGTAGCAGATCTGTGTCTGATGGCGATTAAGTAGTTGTGAACACGAGTGGTTTAAGGTAAAAGGATTTATTTCCCCTTCCGGGGTCAGATTCTTCAGGTAATATAACACAATACTCAAAACAAATAAACCATACTTTCTGGCAAAACACAAAGGAAATTAGAACAGCTTCTTCTTGCTTCTTAAAGTAAATGGTCAAGGTTAAACCTGCAAAACTCAGCACATAGTTTCTCTATGTGCAAACGGCGCTCTTCACTTATAGTGTTTGCTTTACACACTATACAGCCTTTTGACTAGCAAAAAGACGTCACTCTATCAGAGAAAATCAATGTGCAGTCCATTGGGTCACCATCAAATGAACATTCACTGAGTGTATCAATGACCATAGGCTCCTGCATGCATTCAGTATTATCTGGGTTCTCCTTGTCACAATATCTCTGCAAGTTCCCCTGTAACGTGCCGTCACAGTGTCTCTCTGCCCAACTCCCTTTAGGGCTAGAATAACAGCTATCGTATTCCTCGGTGTCTGGGAGAGAGGGAAGCCACCATTCAGGGTTTTTAGAGTCCAACTTTTTGTAGGGGGTTCTACCCTTGGAGTGCTTATTGGCTCTAGCTTCAGGCTTTGATAAACAATATTCTTCTCCCCTATTAGCACCAAGTTTAAACCTTCGGGGTTTTCTCTGAGGCTTAGGAACTTCTAATACATCTTCCTCAGACATGCACACATCTTCAGGGAAATACCTTTCTCTCTCTAGAGGTGTTAACTGCTCTCTCTTCAGCTCTGTGCACAAATCCCTCGGCTGGGTGTTACAGCCCTGCCCCCACCTAGGATTTCCCACACGAGGCTTCTCAGCGTTAACCCTGCAGGTATTTCTTTTATCAGTAAACTTTAGCTTTCTACCAGAATCATTCTCCAGGCTACAGCTCTCAAATACATACTGTTTGTCTTTAGGCTTCCAATCACTCCAGTTGGAACATTGCCTCTGAGCTCCAAACGGCTTGCTATCAGTAGAACACTTACAGCTGTTCTCTGACCTCACTAGCTGATTTCTCCTGCAGTACTCTGGGTAGTTTCTGTGGTGAACTCTTCCTAGTTCTGGTTCTGACTCACGTCCTGGGTCAGAGTCTGAAACTCCTCCTCCTTCCTCTAGATCAGCTGGTTCAGCTAGTTCTAACAGTTCACCTAGTCCAGCCAGTTCTGCCTCTGTATTTCCTGCGTGACTCTTATAATGGCTATTAGCTCTTCCCCTATCCAGGTGCAAGCTATTAGGAACTGGGGAATGTTTTTCAGCTGGGCGTGTTTGCAAACCCCGTGGCTGGGTTTGTTTATGTCGCCCCTGACAACTGCTGCTCACATGGCCTGCCTGCCTGTCAGCTTCAAGACTAGAATTCAGTGAATCCTGTGTTTTTAAGGTAGGAAATGGAACTTCCTCATCACAGTAGTCAACCCGGCAAAGAATCAGTTAGTCCCTTCTCAGAACCTCGAATACCTGGGGGTACGTTTCGATACGAAAAAGGGGCTGGTGTTTCTCCCAGACAGGAGAGCAGAAGCGTTGAGGCACCTCATTCGGCAGTTTCTCTCAGTACCGGCACCAACGGCGTGGCACTATCTCCGGGTGCTGGGAACGATGGCGGCGACATTGGAAGCAGTGCCGTGGGCCAAAGTGCATATGAGACCCTTGCAGAGAGCTCTTTTGCACCGGTGGTCGCATCAGGCGGATCCGCTGAGCAGGCGGCTTCTGTGTCCGGTCGAGGTCCGCAGATCGCTTCGTTGGTGGCTACGCAGGCCGGTGTTGGCGGCGGGGATGCCGCTGGAACAGCCGGAGTGGCTACCATTGTTGACGGATGCCAGCCTGGGGGGCTGGGGTGCGCACTGCGGGGACCGGTTTGCGCAAGGGCAGTGGTCCTCAACGGAGGCCTCCTGGTCGATCAATCGTCTAGAACTTCGAGCGGTGGTTCGGGCCCTTCAAGCCTTCGAGTCTGGTATTGGGTCGCTCGGTTCGAGTGTTGTCGGACAACTCGGCGACAGTAGCCTACATCAATCGGCAGGGCGGCACGGGCAGTGCCGCAATGGCAGCAGAAGCGGACCAGCTGTTCACATGGGTGGAACCCCGTTTGCCGGCAATTTCAGCGGCACACATTGCAGGAAAGGACAATGTCGCAGCGGACTTTCTCAGCAGAGTGCAGGTAGACGCCAGGGAGTGGGAGTTGCATCCCGAGGTGTTCGAACAGATAGCGGATCGGTGGGGTCCGCAGATAATGGATCTCATGGCGACGTTCCGCTCGGCAAAAGTGGGCTGGTTTTTCAGCAGAAGGCGCGAAAGAATGGCGGAAGGTATCAATGCGTTGATGCTTCGGTGGCTGCAGGAGGGTCTCTTATATGTCTTTCCTCCGTGGGCACTAATAGGCCGGGTGGTTCAAAAGATTGGGGCTCACCCGGGAAGAGTACTGTTGGTAGCACCCGACTGGCCTCGCCGGCCATGGTACGCGGACCTTGTGCGCCTACTGGACGGGGATCCGTGGCAGCTTCCGTCGAGGGCAGATCTCTTGGTGCAGGGTCCGTTGTTCATGCCCCAGGTGGATCGGTTCTCGCTTACGGTCTGGCCATTGAAAGGGCTAAGTTGAGAAAGAAGGGCTATTCGTCGGCGGTGATGTCGACCTTGCTGCGGGCGCGTAAACAGTCGACGTCCTTGGCGTATGTGCGGGTCTGGCGTATTTTTGAGGATTGGTGTTCGCGTCGCCAGATCCGGGCGGCCACAGTAGCGGTGCCGTTCGTGTTGGATTTCTTGCAAGCTGGCTTTGAGAAGGGGCTAGCGTCAAGTTCCTTGCGTGTGCAGTTGGCGGCTCTTTCCTGTTACCGCGGTAAGGTTCAGGGAGTGTCCTTAGGGGCGCACCCGGACGTGTGCCGTTTTCTGAAGGCAGTCCCTAAATTGCGGCCAGGGCATAGAGTGTGCGTTCCGCCTTGGGATCTCAATCTTGTTTTGACAGCGTTATCCAGGCCGCCGTTCGAGCCCTTGCGTCGAGCTTCCATGAAGGATTTGGCGTTAAAAACAGTGTTTCTGGTGGCTATTTGTTCGGCGAGGCGTATCTCGGAGTTGCAGGCACTTTCGTGTAGGGAACCTTTTTTTATCCTTTTCGAGGGAAAAAGTGATGTTACGTCTGGTTCCTTCCTTTTTGCCTAAAGTGGTGTCTCCCTTTCATTTGAATCAAACGGTTTGTCTGCCCGTCCTCGGGTCTTGGGAGGGCGATGAGTCGGATCGTACACTCCATTGTTTAGATGTGAAAAGGGCGTTGCGTCAATACTTGAAGGTGACGGAGTCGGTTCAGAAATCAGATCGGTTGTTTGTGTTTGGAGTGCGCAAAGGCGAGGCGGCAGCTAAAGCTTCCATTGCTCAGTGGATTCGGGAGGCGATTGCTTCTGCCTATTTGCTTAAAGGGAGAGTGGTGCCCGCTGGCTTGCGGGCGCATTCCACTAGAGCACAGGCGTGTTCCTGGGCAGAGCATAATCTGGTTCCGCCGGGGGACATTTGTAGAGCGGCGACATGATCGTCGTTACATTCATTCAGTAAGCATTATCGTCTGGACGTTGCGGCCTCGGCTGATGCCCGGTTCGGATCAGCGGTATTGTCTGCCAGTTTGCGGGATCCCACCCGTTAATTACTGCTCTGGTACTTCCCAGAGGTAGAGGACTGAACTGGAGGAACGATAAGGAAATGATAATTACACTTACCTGGTAATTGTGGTTCCTTGAGTGACGACAGTTCAGTCCTCCATCCCACCCAGGTACTGAAGCGAAGGTTGCAATTGGGTTCGGAGAGAGGCGGATAACAGGTAGGTTCATATTTAAAAAAAAAAAAAAACCTTCGGGGGTGTTTTAATTTCCCTTCTGTCAGGGCAAGGGGTAAGAAAGCCTTGTGGGAAGGGGAGAAGAAGTTTCTAGTTTGGTTGAGGTTAACATTGCCAGTTTTGTTCTTTCATGGTTACTTATTTTTTGCTCCTTTGAGTCTGCTTTGTTAATAGATCACACTGGGAGGAGTCGGAGTCTACAGCAGGCTATATCCAATGATGTCATAAATTTGACATACCAGTCTCCATGCTGCAGGAGGAGATTGACAATCCAGAGGTAGAGGACTGAACTGTCGTCACTCAAGGAACTACAATTACCAGGTAAGTGTAATTATCATTTTTCTCCCATACCCAATTAATCAATACTTAGTGATTTCTCTCCTGATTATATTATCTTACATATAAAGGAATCAATCCTACACGTCTTTCCATATAAGTTGTGCATAAATCTTCTAATTATTCAAGATTAAAAGAACAGGAGGTCTCAGACTCATTGAGGCTCTGAACTCCAGACTTACATCTTGATATAGCGTGCCTTTTCGCATCAATGACCTTCCTGTTCAATAATTCTCAATATATCATTTGCATCATTAGGACGCTTTTCCAAACTGAAAAAGTGCTTAACTTTTGTGCTCTGTGTCTTTCCCCAACACCGTGCCCTGGCGCCTTGTCTGCGTTTCACATCCGTAAGTTTCCTCAGGGGTTTGTTTCTGTTAAAGCACTGCTGACAAAACAGATAAACATCGAACCACATCTTCACTGTGTTAGCTAGATCGATATAGAACAAATATAACAATCTATGATTGTTTATTTATTTACATTCTCTTATATATTTATTTATTTATCTTATTCTCTTATATACCGCACTATTCTGTATCAGTGCAGTTTACATTGAACAAACTGAAATTACATTGAACAGGGCATTATAACTTGGAGATAACTATTTTACAGGGAACATGGGCTATGGAGGGTTAAGTGGCTTGCCCAAGACCACAAGGAGCACCTGTGGGACTAGAAACCCCAGTCCTTCCGGCCCAAGGTTGCTGTCCTCTAGTGGGATTTGAACCCCCGACCTTCCGGCCTGAAGTACCTTGCCCCAACCACTAGGCGACTCCTCCACTATGCTTTCAAAACATACCTCAATTCCTTATCGTTCCTCCAGTTTAGTCCTCTACTCCTGGGTAGTGCACCTCCTCCTGCAGCTTGGAGACTGGACCAATCAGAATCTTCATCTCACTGGATATAGCATACTGGAACTCCCATCAGCCCCCAGTGTGTCCAGTCTCCATGCAGCAGGAGGACATAGTGAGCCTAGTTGCTGGGCTCACTGAGGAACGTATTAGGAGCAGGCTAGTTAGCTAATTTCATTCAGGGTTTTTTCTTCTTTGGTTTTTGTTATTGGGGCTCAGTTCGTTTCTTTGTAGTTTTAGTTGGGTTCGGTTTCTTTAAAAAAAAAAATATATATAACACAATAACATAAAATAAAAAGGGTGCAGTGAGGAATCTTTTTAAACGTCCTTCCTTTCTGCCTGGCCACCCTAAGAGCCCCTCTATCTTTCCTGGTCCGGGATCTCTAACCCCTTGACAGGACGGGGTAGAGCTACCCATTGGACCCACGGGCGGCCCGATTGCTGCATGGCTGCAGGAGGCAGCTTATTTGGCGGCTCGGAGCTGATAGCTTTTGTTGTAACAGAGCCAGGAGTGATGGCACTCGAAGTGTAGCGCTTCCGAATGGTGTCTCCTTGGTCGAGGGCTGCCCAAGGCTCCCCGAGGAATAGCCGCAAAGGTGCGACTTCTTTCCGGGACCGGCTTTGCTGACCAGCGCGCCAAATATTACAACAGCACGCTGTGTGGAGACCGCGGCCATTTTAAGCACGCGGTCTCACCCGCCCGGGATAGTGTCTCGGTGGCAAGCTCACACTACGGGTGTGTACTCTTCCCGGTCTGGGTTCTGCTCTCTAAGACGCCAAGGGGTTCCGTTTTGGGGAAGTTTATTTTACCTTTCTTTTATTTTACTTTTCTTGGATCGCTATCTCGGGCGCAGCGTTCGTTAATTAACGGGCGTTCTGGGCAGGAAGTGGGTCGTGCGGTGACTTTCCTCTCCAAAGCAGCGTCCACTCTCAGAGCTCTTTAAGCCTGTAGCAAAGTTAGTCAGGCGGACTGCAGAGGCTTTAAGGCCGATGGGGAGCAGTGCAGGCGTGGGGGTTGTTGCGCTGGCTGAATTCATGCTGATCCGAATTGAGAGGTCTCATTTTGGGGATCCTCCAGCTGCTGCCTGTTTTCACTTTCCCTCCGTTTCTCTCCACCGGTTGCGGTGGGGAGTCGCTTAAGGAGTGGTTAGGCAGTTTGGGCTTTATGTTTTTTTAATGGGCTCTCAGAGCTACCTGAAGGAGCCAGCGCTTCGTGCAGGGCGGTGGTATTATGTGTGTGCTAAGCTCTGCCTTATAGATTTCTCCACAGTAGTCCCAACATGGGCTGTTATAGTGGCCTTCCCTGCCCTACAGTACAGAACGGTATGTGGAAGGCTGCTGGACTCTCCGCAGGAGTCCAATTAGTTCTCCATTGGTTGCTCATGCTCCCTCTCAATCACTTTGGTTTCAATTGCTTTAATCGACATTTATAGAATAATAACCTTGTTTGGTGGGGCTGGTCATATATGGCTCTCACATATCAAGTTTCCATGTTTGGTCCTTCCACTTCTCACTTAGCAGGACGGTTGGCAAGTGACATTCAGAGGAGCGCCTTCACCCCAGTATTTTAAGTGAAGCGATGCTCTGCCTCTAAGGGCTCAGTCGCTGTGGCGTGATTTCTCTGATAGCACATTGCCGAGTATCCTCGCATAAGCTGTGCTATTTAGTTTGGCCCCTGCGCCGTGCCTGTTCATGGCGGTGCGCCAGCAAAATTTAGGGTTCATGCCTCCTTGTGGACTTTTCCAATTTCTCAAAACATGTCTGTTCGGCCAGGCCTTCGACCTGTCCGCTCCCTCCATAATCTGTTTGCTGGGCCCTCTGCCACTCCTCATCCATTGTAACCTCCCCCCCCTCCATTCCTCCCCTCTGTGTCACTTCCCTTTCTTTTCTGTCACTTTCCTTTTCCTTCTCTACTTGCCCGCCGCCCAAATTATCTGTTGTACACCGCTTTAATAATCCGGTGATGGGCGGTATGTCAAATGTGCCAATAAAGATAACGATATAAATATGCCAGGCACTACCCTTTCGGCTCGAAGGGGCTGGGAGGTCAGTCAGCTCCTCATTCGCCCGGCTTCGTCTCAGTTCCTTCAATATTTATGGGGCAGACTGCTCCTGGAGAGTCCGCTTGGCGGCCTGGGGCGGTTTTGGGGGGCAAGGCTCAGCGCATGTGGCTAGTTGCTTGCGGTGGTTTCTCAGGGGCCGGTTCAGCATGCCTTAGGATTTACAGACAGATATAGGCTACTGCTGGCTGTTGACATGTCGGCCATGGGCTGTCTGTGTTAGGGTCTCTGGCCACCGAGGGCATAGCTCTGTTGATTTCCAAGAATCTCCTTCCGATATCCATAGAAGATCCTCTCAAGCGTTGCAGTCGGTTTCTATGGCGGGGTAATATTTTCGCTTAGTTGCTGGGATATAGCGCTATGATCCGCTGTAAACATGTTCAAGTCAAAAGGAGTTATGGTGATTACTCTCTTGGACAGTTGTACCTGGTGCTTGGGTGAGCGCCATGGCCAGTCCACAGATGTGGAATGCTCTGCCATAAGCATTATATCATGAGAGGGGTTTTTATAGTTGTGTGGTTTCTTATTGGACAATTTTCCAGTTTAGTTTGGCTTTGCCCAAATTATAGGATTTTACGGTAGATTTGTAATGTCTTAATTTTGGCTATATGTGGTTTCATTTTACATATGGAATAGGCTGCTCAGCGGAGAGGGTTGCAAAATGGAACTCTGCCCTTTGAAGCTATCTATGCTCCCATTCCATTTATCAGAGGTTCTCCAGTACGGAGAGTATCTGCTAGTGTTCAGCAAATGCCTTACTGGGGGCCAGAAGCACGCAGCCAGGCTAGTTCTCTAGCAGCAATATCAGCAGCTCAGATTCTAGCAGGCATACATCATATGCTGGGCTTACAAGATGGCTTCCACGCTGATTGGCATCAGCCAAGATGGCTGCCGGTTTCGACTGTGCATGTGGAGGAAGCCTGGATGAGGCACCTTGCGTTCTCTGGAAAATGCCCTGCACGCACTGATTCATTTCCATTCGATCAGATACTGGCAGGACACAATGCACTCTCACATGCTTTTTTGCTTCAGTGGTCTGAAAGTGGAGTCTTTACCAGGTGGTATAATGGGAACTTGTCTGCAGTTTCTCGGCTTCTTCATTGCTGAATCAATTGCCACTGCAGAATGAGAAAGCTGTATTTCCTATCACATGCTGCAGGTATATAACATAATCCGCCCCCACAGACTTCCTACACCAGTGCTCCTCAGCTAGCTTTTCAGTGCGCCCCTCTTTCTCTAAGGGCCGGGATGCATGGTCTCCGGGCCACTGGGTAAGCTATTCTCAGCCTTTTCTCACTGCTGGCAGATGGACTGGGGGAGTGAGAAAGGGAGGCTAGGACCAACCCAAGCTCTGCTGTCTCTCCTTTGCCAGTGCTCGCTACGTTCGCATATTCTTAATCAGTAAGTTATTTCTTGAGTATGCTGATCGCCTACAGGTCCCAGGGGCATACTGTCGATTGCGGTATTTCTGGTTCCCTGCTTCCTGTAGAGGCTCACAATTTGTATTTCTGTACCCGAAATAGACGGTTAAGTCACCTTCCGAAAGCCAGAAGGACCACCGGGGGGGGGCCAGTCACCCCAGTTTTTGGCCTTCGGTTGGGGGTCTCGATTGCAATTTCAACCCTTGGTTCCCTGGCGACTTGCCTCATCCGTTGGGGCCGCACGGCTCCGTGGGAGCCGGCCATCAGCTCATAGGGTCAGGCTCAGCCGGTTACTTCTCAGCCAGTGACCTTGTGGAGGTTCCATTCATAAGGATATGAGAAATGCCTGGTTGGGGCAAACCGCGCACTTTGTTCTCCGGTGTCCTGTTTCCTAGGGTAGCCAATCCTGACCTCAAGAACTTAGCTGGTTTCCAAAACGATCTATAGACTACTTAAGGCGTGTTTTGAGTCAAGCGGTGGATGCCGGTATCCGCGTATTTTACGGGTTCCGTTGCAGGTTTTCGGATGTCACGTTCTTTTGGGGTGTATTGATGAAAGTGGATATACCACGTTAAAAAAAATATATATATATATAAAATAAAAAAATTAATTAGCAATTCCGAATCTATATAGATTGGATTTGTCAGCTTCTCTCTCATGGAAGGTTATGGACCTTTTCTCTGGGAACTTGTCCAACAACGTTGTTTCTTACGCTCCCTTCCAGGGTCGTGTCACTCAAGGCTCTTAGAGGACGCAGGAGACCCAGTGCTCAATCCCTGACTGGAAATGCGAGCCGTACGCAGGGCGTTGCACGCGTCCTTAGCTAGGGGGGTCGGGTCGAGCGGTGCAGTGAGGTGCTATGTTTTCTCTAAGCAGTTCTGGTCTGCGTCCAGCGTGACAAATTTTGTTCCCTCGTGGGTTTTCAACTTGGTATTACGGGATGTCGGGAAGGCGCTGTTGGTGCCCTCTGTTCAAGTTTCTTTCTATTTTGTCTCTGGACAGGGGATGCTTCGCCCGGTCCCCTTGTGCTGGCCAGAGGTATTCTTCCCTTTCATATGTGGCAAAAGGGGTTGCTTACAGTTTTGCAAGCGTCCGGCGGGCTGGCTTCGGGTGGGCGCTGAAATCGTCTGGACAAACAATAGGGGGTTGCGTTGTTCTTCGATTGTGTTCGATTCTTTTCGCAAATCGAATCGTATGCGCTGAACATGTCCGTTTCCAAGTCACTGGGGGAGACAGTTGTTTCGGCTTCCGGGGGCTGGAGCGTCCGCTTCCTGAGCGACATCGAGAGCTTACTATTCGGGGACGCAAGCAGCGCTCGGAGGGGTGCTCATCCCTGTTTCCCCACTGTAGTTTGGTACGGCGGCGTCTTGTGCGTCGCTGCATATTTTCAGTAAACACTCTTGTCTGGAGGTGTTAGGGGCGAGGGGTGTCTGTGTTCGGTCGCCAGTGATGTGTGCCGGCTGGTAGAATCCCTCCTGTTAGTACTGCTCTGATACATCCCAGGAGTAGAGGACTAAACTGGAGGAACGATAAGGAAATCGAAATTACACTTACCTGGTAATTGTAGTTCCTTGAGTGACGACAGTTTAGTCCTCCTTCCCGCCCTACATTTCTAGGTCAGCTCGGCACGGGTTCGGAAATGCGTGGCGAAGTGGCGGGGGAGTGTTTCCTCGGTAAGCTCAGATACCTTCCCTATTGGCTTGCTCCCTTTGGCCTATGTCCGTATTTTCGGATTCGGCGGGGGGGGGGGGGGGGGGACGCCTTTATGAAGGTGCTCTTGGTAGTCGGTTTAGCAGCATGTTCCTTTCTTGCACAGGTCGTTTTTACTGAGGTTCAATGTCCAAAAAAAAAACCAACAACTTTTGCTCTGTCCCTTAACATGTTTGTTGTAGACCGCACATGATCCATGGGAAAGTGCGGTATGTAAGTGATTGTTAGTTAGATGGGGGTGCTGGTTTAAATGATAAAATAAAATAAATAAATGATATAATTATAATACTGATTCCATAAATTGAAGTATAAATAAACGGATGAATTGCACAGGCAGTTAGCTACGTATTTGTTGTTCTGTTGAGTCTGCTTTGTCAATAGGTCACTGGGGGCTGATGGGAGTTCCAGCATGCTATATCCACTGAGATGAAGATTCTGATTGGTCCAGTCTCCAAGCTGCAGGAGGAGGTGCACTACCCAGGAGTAGAGGACTAAACTGTCGTCACTCAAGGAACTACAATTACCAGGTAAGTGTAATTTTGATTTATAAGGCCACTTGGTGCTGTTAACGTCTGCTTCCTTTGCGTTTCTCTGAGCCTGTCGGCTTCGAATAACGCCCCGCATGCGAGATGGTACCAAGGTGTGGGATTTAAATACCCTACTAATGAAATTATTGCATTCATCTGCTAACGTTGCGTCATTGTGCCTTTGTGTGCTCTCACGCTATACCTAGTAGTTTTCAACTGGGCCCCGTTCATGGAAAAAGTGTTTAACAATTTTCTTATATAAACCGTTTTTTTGTATGATCATACCACAGTTTACACCATGAATTATTTGTCTGAAATTCAAGCTCTATATGTATAGTTAATGTTACTTGATCCTCCTGCTCTTGTTTCCTAAATACATGCTTCCCAGTCTGTTTGGGCATTTAAGCCTCCCGGGGTGACTGATTGAAGATTATAAATCCATCTCTGTTTGCAAATTAATAAGGCTTGTTCTCTGGATTTCCTTATCGTTCCTCCAGTTCAGTCCTCTACCTCTGGGTTGTCAATCTCCTCCTGCAGCTTGGAGACTGGTCTGTCAGAATCATGACATCACTGGATATAGCCTGCTGCAGTCTCACTCTCATCCCAGTGTGACCAGTCTCCAGGCAGCAGGAGGACTTGGCGAGCCCTGAGTGAGGGCTCTCTGGAGTAATAGATAAGGAGCGTTTCAGATAGTTAGGTTATTTTGGGTTTTATGGTTTTAAAGGAGTAAGTTTTGGATTAGTGTTTGGCAGCGGGGATAGTAATAAAGCCATATATATAAAAAAAAAAAAGACAGAGGCAAAGGCATTCTTGCTCCCTGTCGGGAAGGTATTTCTTTTAGGGTACTGGCTCAGGAATTCAAGTCGGTTACCCTGCAGGTGATTCAGAGGTTCTCGCCCCCCAGACTCTACGGGGGTGAGCCCTTCTGTTTGGGTGATGGCTCCCCGACGGCCTTAATCGGCGGCAACCCCCGCTGCTGACAAGACAGCGGCGGTCTGGGACCGCCGATCATTGAGGAGCTCTGCCGGAGTTGAAAGCCAGCCGAAAGCAGTCCTACCCGGTAAGAATCTCGCCGGGGGTAGTCTGCACTGCTGGGGGAGCGATCGCCGGTGAGCGGTGAGTTCTCCGTGGTTCTTTTTGGTGCCTTTTTTCTAGTTCGTGGTTTCCCGGCGGCCATTTTCTCGGCCGCGGAGAAACCGTGTGGCTGAAGTGCGGCTTGCAATCCCGCTGCCGGGTGAGCACTGAAGTTTGCTGTTTCAGCGATTTTTCTTTATTTTCTTTTGTTGCTTTGCTTTTGTTCCTTCCTCTTCGGGGGGTGCTTCGAGTGCGTCCTTCAGCCCCTCGGGGTTAGCAGGGGGGGCTAAGGGGGATTTCTTGGCTCGGAGACAGCAGGGCCTGGGAAAAAAAAAAAAAAAAAAGGTAAACAAACGGGATAAGTCAAAATTCAGGAGTAGAGCATAGCTCTTATGGCTTCCAGACCGCAGTGTATTGTTTGCGGGACTAGATGGGGCACTGTGGCGGAGACTGGGGTTTGCCGGGGTTGCGCATCCCTATCCTCCGCGGTGGAACAGCAGATGGATGCCAAGGACATTCCAGAGGCGCCGTCTGGCGCCAGGGCTGCTTCTCCTCGGCTGATGGCGCAAGGTCCAGCAGAGGAGGACCGGCCGGAGACCTCCAGCACTCATCTGAAGGAGCAGACAGTCGGTCTCGCGGGGTTTAGCCCGGAGTTTGTGTTGCTAATGCATCAGGCCTTTTGCCTGCGGAGCCAGGGTAAGGGGTCTGGCTCAGGGGTGCCGATGGTTCCAGCTCAGCTGCTGGAGGCGGCTGTTGAGCTTGGGGAGGAACCGCCAGTGTCCAAAGGGGCACGGACAAAGGACTTGTCCTCGGCGGACGGTGAATGGCCTGAGGCGGCAGATACGGAAAGGGAGAGTCCGGATGACGGAACGCGTGATCTGGAGGAAGGTGAGATTCCTGAACAGGAGGATCAAGCTAAGATTATTTGAGTATTCCGCAGAGAGGAGCTTCCAGCTTTGGTCTCTGAAACTTTGCAGATGTTGCATCTGGCCCCGCCAACAGCGGTGGAGGAAAACCTCGAAGATCCCGTCATTCAGGCGGTTCGTCAGACCCAGGTAGTGTTCCCTGTGCACAGAGTGGTCGACAAAATGATTCAGGAGGAGTGGGATAGGCCAGAAGCCGGCCTCCGTGGCATACGGACGATGAATAGGCTCTATTCCCTGGCGGATAAGGATAAAGATAGGTTCCGGGCACCGCGGGTGGATCCGGTGGTGTCGGCGGTTACCAAAAAGACCACTATTCCGGTGGAAGGTAGTGCGGCCTTGAAGGATGCTCAGGACCAGAAAGTAGATGGGTTACTGAAGCAGGCCTTTGAGGCGGATTCTCTTTCGCTGCAGGCCTCCATTTGTGGTACGTGGGTGGCCAGGGCGTCTCTGCGTTGGGTCCAGCGGTTGCGCCAGTCTTCGCACTTGGATCCTGAGAAGGTACGGGAGCTGGATCGCCTGGAGTCCGGGGCGGCATACTTAGCGGATATCCATTATGATTTGATTAGAGCCTTGGCCAATAGTATAGCATCTGTAGTGGCAGCCCGCCGGTCGGTGTGGTTAAGGAATTGGGCGGCGGACGGCCCTTCTAAGTCTCGACTTAGCAAGCTTCCCTTTAAGGGGGGGTTGCTTTTCGGGGAAGATTTGGATAAGTTGGTGAAGGACCTGGGGGAGTCCAAGGCAGGTAGGCTTCCAGAGGATAAACCGAAGCCGAGTAAGTCTGGGTCCAGCTATCGCGGCCAGTTTAGGGATTTCCGGAGGTTTCGGTCGACTCGGTTCAGCAGTGTCCAGAGGGGCCGGTTTTCGACTTGAGCCCAGTCCTTTCGTGGGTTTAGAGGGGCGAGTAGAGGTTTTTCCACGTCTCCCTCGTCCCCAACCCGTAAGTCACAATGAAGCGAGGCGGGTCCAGGCGGAGGGGGCTCCCATAGGGGGTCGACTCAGGGGGTTTCTCTCCGCTTGGACCCATATCACATCCGATCAATGGGTGTTAGAAATCATTCAGCACGGCTACGCGCTAGAGTTGGAGCGACCCGTGCGGGATTCCTTTGTGATGTCTCCTTGCAGGGGTCCCCGCAAAACCGCAGCGGTTCGCGTTACATTGGAAAGGCTGCTCCTCTTGGGGGCTGTGGTGGACGTGCCGGCAGCCGAATGCGGCGAGGGTCGGTACTCTATTTATTTCGTGGTGCCAAAGAAAGGCGGCACGTTGCGTCCGATTTTAGATCTGAAGGCCGTGAATCGTTGCTTGCGGGTGCCGCATTTCCGGATGGAAACCCTGCGGTCAGTTATTGTGGCGGTCCGTCAGGGGGAGTTCTTGACGTCGCTGGATCTGACAGAGGCATATTTGCACATCCCGATCCGAAAAGCGCATCAGCGGCTTCTGCGGTTCGCTCTTCCGTGGGGTCATTATCAGTTTCAAGCCTTACCCTTCGGTCTGGCGCCGCGTACTTTCACCAAAGTTATTGTGGTAGTGGCTGCGGCGTTGCGCAAAGAAGGCATTTTGGTCCACCCTTATCTCGACGATTGGTTGATACGGGCCAAGTCCGCGGCGGAGAGCGTCCGAGTGACAGACAGAGTGATGAACTTTTTGCAGAGTCTGGGCTGGGTAGTCAACTCGGCAAAGAGTCACTTAGAGCCGTCCCAGGACCTCGAATATCTAGGGGTCAGGTTCGACACGCTGCGAGGCCAGGTGTTTTTGCCGTCCAAACAAGCGGAGGAGTTGAGATTGCGTGTCCGCCGGTTCTTAGCGCTTCCAGCGCCGTCGGCATGGGACTACCTCAGGGTGCTGGGAACTATGGCTGCGACCCTGGAGGCAGTGCCATGGGTGAAAGTTCACATGCAGCCGTTGCAGAGGGCTCTGCTTCACCGTTGGTCGCATCAGTCCGACCCGTTGAGCAAGCGTCTTCCTTGTCCGATCAAAGTTCGGCGGTCTCTTCTTTGGTGGTTTCGCAGGAAGTCGCTGGAAGCCGGCATGCCGTTGGAACAACCAAATTGGCTCCCGTTGATGACGGACACCAGTCTGGTCGGCTGGGGAGCCCACTGCGGGAATCGGTTTGCGCAGGGGCTGTGGTCCCCGCTGGAGGCGTCATGGTCGATAAATCGGCTGGAACTTCGGGCGGTGGCCAGGGCGCTTCAAGCGTTCGAGGACATAGTGCTGGGTCTTCCAGTGCGGGTTCTCTCCGACAGCTCGGCGACAGTTGCCTACATCAACCATCAGGGCAGCACGGTGAGTGCCGCAATGGAAGAGGAAGCGGACGCGTTGTTTGCTTGGGTAGAGAGTCGGTTGCCTGCAATTTCGGCGGTGCACATTGCAGGGAAAGACAATGTCACAGCGGACTTTCTCAGCAGGGTTCAAGTGGACGCAGGCGAGTGGGAGTTGAATCCCGACGTATTCGCGCAGATTGTGAGCCGCTGGGGAACTCCAGTGATGGATCTAATGGCAACTTTTCAGTCGGCAAAGGTCAGCCGTCTTTTCAGCAGAAGGCGAGAAAGGATGTCCGAAGGTCTGGACGCGCTGTTGCATCGGTGGCCATCAGACGGACTTCTTTATGTGTTTCCACCGTGGGCGCTGATAGGCCAGGTAGTTCAGAAGATCGGAGCTCATCCAGGACGGATGTTATTGGTAGCGCACGATTGGCCGCGGCGTCTGTGGTACGCGGATCTGGTGCGGCTACTGGACGGGCAGCCTTGGCGGCTTCCGCAGACGGCGGACCTCTTGTTGCAGGGTCCTCTGTTCATGCCCCAGGTGGATCGGTTCTCGCTTACGGTATGGCCATTGAGAGGGCTAAACTGAGAAAGAAGGGCTACTCGGTGGCGGTAGTGGCTACCTTACTTTGAGCGCGGAAACACTCCACTTCTTTGGCGTATGTGTGAGTTTGGTGGATTTTTGAGGATTGGTGTTCGCGACGTCAGGTCCGTGCGTCTACGGTTCCTATTGTGGTGATGTGGGTGCAGCACAGCCCGGTGAAAGTGAAAAAAAAGACGTTTTTTTCCATAAGTGGGGGATGGGCTCACCTAAGCATAGGTCCCAGAGAGAAAGTGAAACTAAAACACACACTTGCAAAGTTAGCCTGAAGCCACACCCAGTCTCCAGAGCAGCTGCAGGGAGAGAGGGTGGGGCCAGAGAAGGAAGCAGGCTACAGAGCATTTAAACTGCGTCACTCAGCAAGTGAGGGAGAGACGGACAGAGGCAGAGGAAAGCAGAGAATTGAAGGAATTCCAGGAGTCCAGAGAAGCCAGGAGAGGAGACAGCACTGCAGGACTGTGAGACCTGGTGATTCTAAAGGGACCAGCCATAACTGCCAAGGCAAGTGGCAGGGCCAGAGGAAAGAAAGGAGCTGGGGAGAGTTCCAGAACTACAGTTCTGACTCTGAGGACAGCAGCTCAAGCTCTGGGCAAAGAACCAAACAATTCAGAAAGCCTTGGGAAGGAAGGGTTTCTGCAAGCCAGGTAAACCAAACATTTCCTGAAATTGATTCAGTAAGGGGAAGAAGGGCAAGAAGTTCTGACCCAGTTCCAAAGGGGAGAAGGAATCTCAAGTGGGAAAAGCTTTTTCAACTTTTAAAGAAAGTGCAGCTAAACGTTCCAGAACGTGTCCCAAGCCCTGAGCCTTACAGCACAGAGAAGGAGATGGAAATTGGGTCTTATCAAGATAATCCAGTGTCCTCTGATGAATCTATGGAATGTGGTTTTTGTACAAGCAATGCTTAGAAGTTTTATTGAAGTCTGTGTGAAAAGTATAAGAAGTGCTGGTGCCAAATAATGCCATTGTGAAGGGCAAATAAAAAGGTGGAAAACCTCATGCTTTAAAAGCAGCCATTTTTACTAATGCTGGAGCTGTGTTAAAATGCTGTTAGTTTCTAAGCTAAGAGGCAGCACATAATCACACGCTGGTTTGTAGCAGCTGGGAGAAGCTGAGAAGATTGCTGGATTGTGCATGTAACAGAGTTTAAACTGTTTTGCTTAAGTGAAGAAGAATTTAAGTTAAAAAGCAAAGAGTGAAGAAACTGCTCTGCTGAAGCAGTGGCGTGTATCTTTTGAAAAGTTTTTGTTGGAGAAAATATCCTTCTTTCTGTTTGCTGTTTTGGGAACCTTTATCAAGGCCAGTTGCCAATTTGACGCTGCAAAGAAAAATAAAAAAAATTTATAACAAATTTCCTGTGTCAGCCCCATCCACTCGGACTGCTTTAATAATAAGCCCACAACTACACTAGAAGGGCCTCAGCTACTACGTTGAAGCATAGAATCAAGTGTGGTGATCGGTCGCCCCCACTAGGCAGCCGCCTAGGAGGGCGCCACGGCGCCACACTATCCCTTTGGTGTTGGAGTTCTTGCAGGATGGCTTTGATAAAGGTCTGGCGGCCAGTTCCCTGCGAGTGCAGCTGGCAGCGCTTTCCTGTTATCGGGGAAAGGTCAACGGTGTACCCTTGGGAACTCACCCTGATGTGGGTTGTATTTTGAAGGCGGTTTCTTGGCTCCGGCCAGCGCGCAGGGCCTGGGTGCCTCCGTGGGATCTCATTCTTGTCCTGGGGGCCTTGTCCAAGCCGCCCTTCAAGCCTTTGCGACGAGCTTCGCTAAAGGACTTGACGTTGAAGACGGTGTTTCTGGTGGCGATCTGTTCCGCTCGGCGCATCTCGGAATTGCAAGCTTTGTCCTGTAGGGAACCATTCCTTTCGTTTTCCAGAGAAAAAGTGGTATTGCGGCCGGTTCTGTCCTTTTTACCTAAGGTGGTGTCCCCTTTTCATTTGTCTCAAACGGTATCTTTACCGGTGCTAGGGTCCTTGAAGGACAACGATTCGGATTGCAGTATGTGACGGTTGGACGTGAAGAGGGTGCTGCATCAGTATTTGCGGGTCACGCAAGCCTTTCGTAGGTCGGAGCGGTTGTTCGTCTTGTTCGGTGGTGTGCGAAAAGGTGAAGCAGCGGCTAAGGCTTCAATTGCCAGATGGATTCGGGAGACGATTTCTTCCGCTTATCTGCTCCAAGGTCGGCCGGCGCCTGCGGGTTTTCGGGCTCATTCCACCAGGGCGCAAGCTTGTTCCTGGGCGGAGCACAGTTTGGTTCCGACGATTGACATTTGTAAGGCGGCGATTTGGTCGTCTCTGCATATGTTTAGTAAACATTACCGGCTGGACGTTGCAGCAGCTTCTGATGCCCGGTTTGGCTCGGCGGTTTTGTCTGGCGGCTGGAAGGGTCCCTCCCAATGATTACTGCTCTGGTACATCCCAGAGGTAGAGGACTGAACTGGAGGAACGATAAGGAAATGATAATTACACTTACCTGGTAATTGTAGTTCCTTGAGTGACGACAGTTCAGTCCTCCTTCCCGCCCATGATGTCACGAGAGATACAGGTTGGCAGTCCGGCGACAATTTTTATGGGTAAGTCTGATTTCTTTCCATTATGTGGATAGTTTCCTTTCTCTTTGGCAGGGAAGGGGGTAAGAAAGCCTTGCCGGGGAATGGTTGTTTTGTTATACCAAGTTTAGGGATCGTTTAGTGTTACTGTTAGCTACTTATTTCTTGCTCCTTTGAGTCTGCTTTGTTAATAGTTCACACTGGGATGAGAGTGAGACTGCAGCAGGCTATATCCAGTGATGTCATGATTCTGACAGACCAGTCTCCAAGCTGCAGGAGGAGATTGACAACCCAGAGGTAGAGGACTGAACTGTCGTCACTCAAGGAACTACAATTACCAGGTAAGTGTAATTATCATTTTCCATCTCTTCCTGTATTTAGCGTGTCTACTGTCAGACGGCTGCCTAGGGTGAGAACTTACACAATCTTGACGATGCATATATTCATATGATTCTTGCAAGGTATTGTGGGTAATGTAGTTCATTCACTCCCAAACACAGCTGAAGACAATAATTGAGTTGTGAAACCAGTGGTAAGGCCAATAAAATACTTCTTTTATTGATGGGGTTTAATTCACCCAGCACAAGTATGCTTGTTAGCAATATAAATGAGGTTACTTGCTTGCAGTGTTTAAATGGATAACATAAAGTCACAAAGCAAATCAGGAAACAACCTTCAGCTTATCAGGCAATTAGCTAATGTTTTCTTAGCAAATAATTACCAAATAAAAAGGCACAAAGAAATGAATAAACTTTGCTTGTTAGGTTAACTTCTGCTTATTTTCCACGCAGATCCCAGCAGTGATTCTCCCTTGCTCACACACACAATCAGGTGCAGCTTTAATCACTATCAATTGACCAGCTGAAACCCTTTAGCTGGCTGGCTGCTACTGTGTGAACCCAAATCCTGCTTTAAGAGCTGTTTGCAGTGGAAATAAAGAACAAAGTTAGGTTTCTTTGTGATGGCTGAGGTGTTTGCTCACAGAAAGCTAGCAATAGCACTTGGATAGAGAACAGTCCATGTAAGTAATAGTTTCATCTGCTGTATCTCCCCCTTCATCAATCAGCATAGGGTCACTATCATACATTGGCACAGATGAGTCTTTCAATAAGGCACTATCATGAGAATGCTTATTCCCTTGCTGCCATTCACTATTATAGATAGGGTCTGGATCAGTGTTCATACCTGAGCCTCTCCTGCTATCATAATTCCTCTCTGTATAGCCTGGTCAGTATGTAATCCAGTTCTGATGTCCAGCCTTCCAATCTTGATCCCTGGACACTGGATCTTCTCTCACATACCTTCTGGCATAGGTCTGAAAGTCCTTTCCACGTGCAGTCTTCTCTCTTCCAGGTAGCCACTGGTGATTCCTATCTCTGCCATTCCATTCCTCTGGCTGACTCCAGTCCAATGGACTCTGCTGGCATTTGGAATATCTCCCAGTATAGGTACTGCCTTGGACTCTCCCAGACCATCCAATGGGCTTTCTTCTCTTCCTTCCAGAGAGTTTCCTTCTTTCTCTATCCGCTTGGCTTGGCTTCTGTTTCTCCAGGTGATACTGGTGCTTGAGCTTGTAGCCGTTGCTGTATCTGTTCCTGAAGCTCTTTCTGTAGCTGTTATCTGTAGAATAAGCTCTATTCTTATTCTGTCCTAATGTGTGCTCCTCCCTAACACAGCGCAGCTGTGTTGAATCAGGCCCTGCCCTTTGAGATGAGTGCTTAGGGATTACCTCATAGCTCTCTTGATTGCACACACATTTTCTCACTTCAGCCCCTCTCATGGCTGCTGGAAACCTGGTGCATTCTGGGACTGGTAGTCTTTTATGTGAAAACTCTGTTTTCTTACTTCTACCAGAACTGACAGGTTGCTTGTTCAGAGTCGCATCATCTTTTCTATAGCTCCTACCTGAGCTATGATAAGCTTCCTTATCACACTACACAAAAACAACGTAGCTCTTCAAATTTTGATTTCGTTCTAAACAATGTGCCACTATTGGTGCTTCCCTTGTCTTGCAGTGCAGTCTACTGCGGTGTTCATTCATCCATACTCTAAAAGGCTGTATCGTTTTGCCTATGCATAGTAATCCACATGGGCATCTAATACAATATACCACAAATCTGGTATCACAAGATGTTTTCTTCTTTATTCTGTAAGTCACTTTATGATAGTCGAAATCCACTATTTCACTAGAGATTTCACAAATGTTGCAGTCCCCGCATTTACTGTGTCCCGTGATGTTTCCTGTCAACGTATTAGGTACAGATCGTAACACAGCTGGATTTAGTGTTTCTTTAAGATTTTTGTGACGTTGCCAGACACATCGAATGGTTTTGTCTTTCAATCCTGGGAGGGTACTTAAAATGTTTGTGTGTCTTTTAATGATCCTTTTGATGTGAAAACTATAGGGGGAATATTTCGTAACTAAATTTATGGTATTGTCCTCACACGTTCCTGAGCGGTCCTCCAGTTTAGTCCTCCACATCCGGGTAGTGCACCTCCTCCTGGAGACTGGACCAATCAAAATCTTCCTCTGTATGATATACGCTGTCGGAGCTCCCATCAGCCCCCAGTGTGTCCAGTCTCCTTGCAGCTGGAGGACGTGTGTGCCTGGTTTAGGCTCACTTAGGGACACTTGGGGAGCAACACTAGAGAGTTTTTTGTTTGGGGGATTTTCTTTCTCCTTGATTTCTTTTAGTAGGTAGCTGTTACTTTAAAAAAAAAAAAAGACAGAGGCACGCCGGCGTGGAGAAGCCAGATCTGCTTTGGCCTTCTGCCTTCTCTGTGGAGGAGCTCTGGCAGCCCGGCAGGTTTGATCTCTCCCCTAGACTGCACGGGGAAGAGATCTGCCTTTCCCGACCACCTTCTTTGTTCTGGGATGTCTTTATCTCCCTCCTGCTTGTCTTCCGCAGTGATAGTGTCTTCCTGGTAAGTCCAGAGCTGTAGAGTGCTCCCGCTCTAGATTCGAGCGGTGAGACTGCTCCCGGCAGTATATCGTCTGTGCATTGGTTTCCCCTTTCGGCAGGGATCGCGGGTTACTTTAATTTTCCTTTATTTCCTTTATTTTTTATTCATTTGTTGCTTTCCTTTGAATTTCGCGCCCTTTTTATTTTCGCCGGCGAGAGGGTGCCGGAGGCCATTTTCTGTCCCGTTTTTTCTTTCTTTCCCGCCAACTAGAATAGCTGTGCACGCGTTCCCCTGAAGGTTTTTGGTGCCTTTCTTGTGGCGATTTTGCTGCGGGCCTCTCAGCATGCTGACTTGATGTTTTGAAACTACAAAAAAAAAAAAAACACGTAATATAGACAAGCCCCAAAACAGCAACTATTTTTATTTTTGCTTTGGGACTTCGGAAAGCTCTATTTTCAAGACCGCTTCCGGTGCTAGCATGGCTACAAAACCGCAGTGCATGATCTGCGGGTCGCGCAGGGGGGCGATGGCGGACTCTGGCCTTTGCAGGAGCTGTGCCTCGGTTTCTTCAGACTTGGAGCATCCCAAGGAGCTGCCGGAATATGACAGCCCTCCTGTTATAAAGGAGGGAGGGCCCTCGCCTGGTCCTCTCCCCTCTGGCTCTACGGCCCCTACTTTAGGGCAAACTGGCACGTTACCAATTGAGGCTGCCGAGTTCCTCTCCGCGGATTTTTCCCTGGATTTCGTTCTCCTTATGCACCAGGCCTTTCGCTTAAGCCGCTCCGGCAAGTTGCCCGAGTCCTGGCCGGCGTCCCTTTCCTCCTTAAAAGCTGAGGAGCCCCGGCGCATTTTCCCACATGCCGCCAAAGGCTTTAGGTCCTTGGACGTGGAGCAGGACGAGCTGAGCTGGCAGGATCTGGATGCGGACGTAGATCCTGATACTGGTGCTGAGGAGTTGGAGGACGGGGAGATACCAGAGCCGGAGGAACAGGCCCGAATTATTCGGGTATTTCGTAGAGAAGAGCTGGTGCCTTTGATCACGGAATCTCTTCAGACGCTCAATCTAGCGGTGCCTCGTCCTATCGAGGAGGACAGTTTGGAAGATCCTCTCCTCCAGGCCGTGCGTGAGTCTCAAGTAGTGTTTCCAGTACACCGAGTGGTGGAACAAATGATTCAGACTGAGTGGGATCAGCCCGATTCCGGTCTGAAAGGCATTCGGACAATGAACCGTCTGTATCCCTTGGCTGACAAAGACAAGGAAAAGTTTAAGTCGCCTCGGGTTGATGCAGCGGTTTCGGCGGTCACTAAGAAAACCACCATTCCTGTTGAAGGCAGTGCTGCCTTAAAGGATGCGCAAGACAAGAAGGTAGACAGT
The DNA here is from genome assembly GCA_033557465.1 of Ichthyophis bannanicus. Classification (NCBI taxonomy): domain Eukaryota; kingdom Metazoa; phylum Chordata; class Amphibia; order Gymnophiona; family Ichthyophiidae; genus Ichthyophis; species Ichthyophis bannanicus. The sequence continues at coordinate 81,625,090 of CM066048.1, forward strand.
TTGTTGAAACAGGCCTTTGACACTAATGCCTTATCGCTGCAGGCCTCTATCTGTGGCGCTTGGGTAGCTAGGGCCTGTTTGCGTTGGGCTCAGCACCTGCGGACCGCTTCTGGTTTGGATCAGCAGGGGTTGTTAGAAGTGACCCGGCTGGAGTCTGGGTCGGCTTATCTGGCAGATGTGAATTATGACTTAATCAGGACTCTGGCTAATAGTATGGCTTCCTTGGTGGCGGCGTGCAGATCTATCCAAATCTCGTCTCAGTAAGCTTCCTTTCAAGGGCAAGTTGTTGTTTGGGGACGCCCTAGATCAGTTGGTTAAGGACCTCGGAGAGTCGAAGGGCGGTAGACTGCCTGAGGATATGGCTTATCGCAGAGGGGTTAATATTGCCGATCGGGTAGTTCACACCGCCCAGATGCCAAGGGAACGAGTTAGGGGTTACCATTCTGCTTGTGGAACCTGTGACATGTGTGCAACTACTTTGGCGGGGATGGATTGGCTAGACCCTCACACTCAGCTGCGGTATTACCGCCGTCACATCACGGATTGCACCTCTGATTATGTGGTGTATTTAATTATTTGTCCCTGTCAGTTATTCTATGTGGGCATGACTACGCGATCTGTTCGTGTACGGTTACAAGAACATCGGTCACGAATAAATACTAACACCTTGTCAGCCCCCATGGTTCAACATTGCTTGTCAAATTCACATGGATTTTCACATTTACAATGGACAATCTTGGAACGGGTACCTCCGTTTTTACGTGGAGGGGACCGTCGAGCTTTTTTACATCGGCGTGAACAGTGGTGGATTTTCACCTTGAATACGATAACCCCTTTAGGTATGAACACTGAGATTGAATGGTGGTCTATTAAATGAGTTTTTGGAAGTATGTCGCTGACGTCATCTTGAGTCCCGGTGCGTACTGCTGAAGTCATTACGGGCAAGACCGGAACAGGAACTGGGCCGGGTTTTTGCTTGAAAAAGAGCCAGTACCATCGTAGGCTTGAAACACAACGCTTGTGTCGCATAACAACCCGACCTGGATGCGATTATTTCATAGAGGAGAGACTGGCGGGCCTTCACTGAAAAGTTCCCCGGAACATTGCGCAACTACAATTACAACTTCGGTTTGTGATATTCTGAAATTGAATGATCAATTTGTGCAATTCAACCGTTGAGGGAGCTGGCTATCAACATTTTCTGGACGACACCAGATAATGGATTCTCTTGGGCCCAGCTAAGTACTTCTGTGTTTCATAATGGCTCATTTCAGATTTGTATCTGAACTTGAAGATTTTTTTATTGCATGCACAGTAGCAATTTGTTTATGCTGAGACTGGTCCTTCAGGGCTATTTCTAGTCTCTAGCGTATTTGGGTCGACGTGACCTTTTAAATGAAAGTTGATTAAAAGGAGGATCTGTTCATTGAATGTGTTACTGCGCCCTCACGACAGATGATCCGACAAAAAAGACAAAATTTTGTTTGTTAAATACTGTCCAAATCACCTTTGATTTTCATATGGGAACTATAAAGTGATTTCTTATATTTTTGAGGATAAGCCTAAGCTGAGTAGGAGTTTGCCACCTGCGCGAGGTCAATTTCGAGACTTTCGCAGATTTCGCTCTTCCTGCCTTTGGAGTTCCCAACGTGGCCGCTTTGGATCTCGATCCCAGGGTTTCCGAGGTTTTCGAGGAGCGGGAAGAGGTTTCTCGGGAGCTGCTTCTTCCTCGCCTTCTTCCTTTAGTCGAAAGCCACAATGAAGTGAGGCAGGCTCAGGAGGGAAATCTAGTCATCGGGGGTCGCTTGCGCGACTTTCTTCCTTCCTGGGCCCAAATCACTTCAGATCAATGGGTACTGGAGATCATCAGAGAAGGTTATGCGCTGGAGTTTGCTTGCCCGCTCCCAGATTCCTCTGTCCTTTCTCCCAGCAAAGGCGAGCAGAAGGCGCGGGCGATTCGGTTGACTCTGCTCCGCCTTTTAGCCTTAGGGGCGGTCGTCCCCGTTCCTCCTTCCGAGTGCGGCGTCGGTCACTACTCCATCTATTTTGTGGTGCCCAAGAAGGACGGGTCGCTCCGACCAATCCTGGATCTCAAGGGCGTGAATCGTTTTCTCCGGGTCCCTCATTTCCGGATGGAAACCTTAAGATCGGTCATCGTGGCGGTGCGTCAGGGGGAGTTCCTCACGTCCCTCGACCTCTCGGAGGCCTACTTGCACATTCCCATTCGGGCGGTTCATCAAATGTTCCTTCGGTTTGCCTTCCCGTGGGGTCAGTTTCAGGCCATGCCGTTTGGTCTAGCCACAGCCCCGCGCACCTTCACAAAGGTAATGGTAGTGGTCGCGGCAGCCTTGCGAAAGGAAGGCATCTTGGTTCACCCCTACCTCGACGATTGGTTGATTCGAGCAAAGTCCAACGCCGAGAGTTTGCTGGTCACGGGCAGAGTGGTATCATTGCTGCAGTCCCTCGGCTGGGTGGTCAACGAGAAAAAGAGTCACTTGAAGCCGACTCAATCCCTCGAGTACCTCGGGGTTCGGTTCGACATGGTGAGAGGATTGGTGTGCTTACCGGAGCGCCGTGTACAAGCCTTGCAATGTCTAGTGCGCACCTTCTTACGGATGTTCGCCCCGTCCGCCTGGTGGTACCTTCGGCTTCTCGGCACTATGGCAGCGACCCTGGAGGTCGTTCCTTGGGCGCGGTTCCATATGCGACCGCTCCAGAGCGCACTGTTACGTCGTTGGTCGAACCAGTCCGATTCGTTGAACTTGCGGTTGCCCTGCCCGAAGCTAGTTCGTCGGTCGCTCCGTTGGTGGCTGTGCGCGGACAACCTGAGGATGGGGCTTCCCTTGGAACCGCCCCTTTGGGTTCCGTTCCTTACGGATGCCAGCCTCTCCGGCTGGGGAGCTCACGGCGAGGGCCGCTTCGCTCAAGGAACGTGGTCTCTTCTGGAGGCCTCGTGGTCGATCAACCGTCTCGAACTGCGAGCGGTGAGGCTCGCCCTGATTGCCCTCGAAGCGTTGGTGAAGGGGCGGCCGGTGCGAGTTCTCTCGGACAACTCAGCGACGGTGGCCTACATCAACTGCCAGGGCGGCACCGGCAGTGTGGCCATGGAATGCGAAGCAGCGGCTTTGTTCAATTGGGTTCAGTCCCGTCTGCCGGCGATTTCGGCGGCGCATATCGCAGGAAAAGACAATGTGACGGCGGATTATCTCAGCAGAGTGCAAGTGGACCCCGGAGAATGGGAGCTGAACCCACAGATCTACGCGCAACTTGTTCGCCGGTGGGGGCCTCCCCTCATGGACCTCATGGCAACGTTTCAATCAGCACAGACGGGGCGCTTCTTCAGCAGGCGGCGGGAGCGCATGTCCAAGGGGATCGATGCCCTCATTCAGCAGTGGCCGGAGTATGGTCTCCTTTATGTCTTCCCCCCTTGGGCGCTAATCGGATGGGTCGTTCAGCGCATCGAGGCGCACCGAGGGCGAGTGTTACTGGTGGCTCCGGATTGGCCCAGAAGGCCGTGGTATGCAGACCTAGTACGGTTGCGCGACGGTGTTCCGTGGACTCTGCCTCCGTTGCCGGACCTGCTGCTTCAGGGTCTGCTTCGGATGCCCCAGGTGGCTCGATTCTCGCTTACGGTTTGGCCATTGAAAGGGCTCGGCTGAGGAAGAGGGGTTACACCCCTGCGGTTATTGCCACTCTTCTTCGAGCGCGGAAGTCTTCCACCTCCCTCGCTTATGTGCGGGTGTGGAGAATATTTGAAGACTGGTGGTCACGGCGTGGAGTTCGGGCGGCGACAGCTTTGGTGCCCGTAGTTCTCAGTTTTTTGCAGGACGGATTTGACAAGGGTCTGGCAGCCAGCTCTCTGAAGGTTCAGCTAGCGGCTCTCGCCTGCTACAGGGGCAAAGTACTAGGACTTACCCTCGGGTCCCATCCGGATGTACAGCGTTTTATCAAGGCGGTGTTCCGTTTGCGGCCTTCGCGTAGGGTGTCAGTGCCCTCGTGGGACTTGAACCTGGTGTTGAGGGCTTTGGTAGGCAAGCCTTTTGAGCCCATACGACAGGCGTCTCTTAAGGATCTCACTCTCAAGATGGTTTTTCTAGTGGCCATCTGCTCGGCGCGGCGCATCTCAGAGTTGCAGGCGCTCTCGTGCCGAGAACCGTTCTTATCTTTCTCTAGGGACCGCGTGGAGCTTCATCCGGTTCCCTCCTTTTTGCCTAAGGTGGTGTCGCCTTTTCATTTAAATCAGGCGGTTTTTCTTCCGGTCCTGCATGCGAGCCCGGACAGCGCTGGGAACGAGGGCTTGCATTGCCTAGATGTGCGAAGGGTTCTTCGGCGTTACTTGAAAGTCTCAGGGTCTTTCCGTAAGACCGACCGGTTGTTCGTGCTTTTTGGCGGGGCACGGAAAGGAGAGGCGGCAGCTAAAGCATCCATTGCTCGGTGGATCAAAGAGGCTATTGCGTCGGCTTATATTTTACATTCTCAGCTGGTTCCGGTGGGTCTGCGGGCCCACTCTACCAGAGCTCAAGCGGCTTCTTGGGCGGAGCACAGTCTGGTCCCGCCAGCGGAGATTTGTAAAGCAGCTACTTGGTCGTCGCTGCATGCCTTCAGTAAGCACTACTGGTTGGATGTGCTCGCCGCTCGGGATTCTTGTTTTGGTTCGGCTGTACTGCGCGCCGGATGGCAAGGTCCCGCCCGGTGTTGACTGCTCTGTTACATCCCGGATGTGGAGGACTAAACTGGAGAACCGCTCAGGAAATAGAAATTACACTTACCTGGTAATTGTAGTTCCTGGAGGGTCCAGTTTAGTCCTCCTTCCCCACCCCTATCTGTCAGATTGTCTGTTGCGGCGCGTGTCTGCGACCTGGACGGCATTTGATCGGCCTTCTGCTCTTAGTCTTTCTGGCCGCGGATTCCTGTTTGCTTATCCTTTTTTTCTTTCCAGCTCCTGCTTTCGGGGGCTGGTATTAGGGCTGTCGCTTTCTTCCAGGGAGGAGGTAGAGGCGATGAGCAGTGTTCTGGCTTCCTCGTTTGGGGAGGGGGTCAATAGCTTCATAAGGGGTATGAGTTTCTTTTTGTATATATATTACCTGTAGTCTCATGTGTTGCTTCTTTAAGTCTGCTTTGTTACTAGTTCACTGGGGGCTGATGGGAGCTCCGACAGCATATATCATACAGAGGAAGATTTTAATTGGTCCAGTCTCCAGGCTGTAGGAGGAGGTGCTCTACCCGGATGTGGAGGACTAAACTGGACCCTCCAGGAACTACAATTACCAGGTAAGTGTAATTTTCTATTTATTGTATCCCGGGTATGCAGAAGTAATGGTCTGTTATGTTTCTCCCGTATGCTTTGGGACAAATACTGAAGGGACCTCTGATGCCCAAGAAGGCGAATAGAGGCATGGGAGTGATGTCATTGAAACCTGGGCTTTTCATTGGTTCTTTGTCTCCACCAGCCTGCTAGTAGAGGAACAGAACCCACTTATCTGACTGGTCTAGCAGGACTCAAGGAAAGGATATTAACTGATAAGTAAAATGTCACCTTTGATAGTTTTCTTGAAGCTTATCAACTTCCTGCAGACCTTTTTAAAATGTTTGCTATCCCTATGTCCCTTTCAAGAGACGCATCTCCTTGTAAATTAAAACAAATGCCTGCTTATTATTTCCTTTCTTATTATAGTTAAATGTAATGGATTTTTGTTTGTAGGTACAAGACAAATAACATTTTTCCATCGGAGCCTGGAGCTGGATCATGGCAACTCTTAAAAATAAGGAAGGTTGGTGTAAAAAACATAGAGGCCCTTCCCATGGGGTTGGGGTTAAGTGCTTCTCTGTGGTATGGGGTGGATCAGAGGAGTAGCCTATTGGTTAGAGTACTGGCTTAGTAACCAAGAGACAAGCATTTGATTTCCATTAGCACTCCTTGTGTCCTTGGGCAACCCTCCATTGCCTCAGAAGGTCAAAAGGTCTGACAATCCACGTTCGGTCACACTGCCAAGAAAACCCAGTAGCTGCTGTGTTGCCAGGAGTTAGCATTAACTTGAAGGCACACATTGAATCTTTTTTATATGCAGAAAGCTTGGGTTCTAGGAAGTCGTGCCTCTTAAAAGAGGTCCCAGTTCAGGTTGTTTTAATTCTGTAGAGACCAGGATGGGGAAGGAAAAAGAAGCAAAGTTCTTACAGCCAGGACGAAAAAAGTAAATACAAAAATTAAATCTTAGCTTAAAAATATTTGTGCAAAATATAAGATACTTTTGAGACCCCTGTAAGCACTAGTGACTCCAAGTCTGTTTTTCTCTTCACAGAAGCTAGCTGTGACTATCAGTGAACTGCACCTTATTATTCTTTGTTTAGTTTATATTTTTTTCTCTCTTTTCAGAATGTAGGAAAGTTACAAAGAAAAAGTTCACATCACCAGGGAGCAAACCTTTGCCCTCTACTCTATCCAATAAAAGCCCTGCTAGGTCTGAAAGAAAGTGGGGAGCTAGTTGGCCTCTAGTGGGGCAAGGTGTCCTCAAAGCATCACAGAAAGCTGGAGAGCAAGAGCCAAGCACAAAGGTGGAAGAGGAAGAGAAGATTCTGGATGTGGGAGAGAAATGTAGGGGGGGAGAGAAACCTGAAGGCATGTCACAGAACACAGATAAGGAAAATGTAGAGAGTGATGAGATGGGCAGAAAGAAAAAGGAGTCAAGGAAGACTGAAAAGGTTTGTCCTGTTTAAGTGCCTTTTGGGGGTAATTTTAGAAGAAGGTGCCTAAGATAAATGTGAACACTTATTTCCTTAGCGTCCCTCTAGTCCAGTCCCGGAACCATAGAGTTGTCAACCTCCTCCAGCAGCCTTGGAGACTGAAATACATCATTGCTTTGCTGGCACCAGTATAAGTAGGCAAGGACCGCCCCCTCTTACCAGTACTTTCAGTCTCCAAGCAGCTTGGAGGTTCTGAGCACAGGGCTGGGCTCAGTGAGAACAAATAAGCAGAGCTTGGGTTTTTGAATTTACCTCCTTTTGGTTTATTTCCCTGTTTGATTTGGTTACTTCGTTTTCTTTTATGTCAGATCTGCTGCTGCTGTAAGGGTTCCTGTGTCTGGGGACCTTTATTTTTTGTTTCTAAAGGATCAGGGAGTTCTTCCCCCTCCCTCTCTGCATTGCCCCAGCGTCTAAACGAGCACAGGGGAGACAGTGCTGATCCGTGGCCTCCCTGCTCCCGAACCCGCGTTGAAGGGGTGAGGAGCAGGTGGAAGGCAGGCAGTTGCAGCAGCAGCGATGCAGGGGCTGAAAAGCCTGAGAAGGTTGTGCCCAGATCAATCGGAGCTGAAGCCGTTAAAAAGGCTGTGCTCCGGTGCCCTGTTGGCTCCTTTCCCTCACTCCCCTCCCCCTCCCCTTCCCCTCCGGGATCGGCGGCGGTGGTAAGTACCCACGCAGATCTGCTTTGGGGAGCTGGTTTAAACTGGGAGGGGAGGCTTCGCGGCGGCTCCCGGGGTTGCAGGGTGCTCGGGGCCTTGCCGCGGGGGGGTGAGAGAGTGTGCTTTTTTGAGCGGGAATGCTGGCAGTGGCCATTTTGAGGGCCGCGTTTTCAACGGCAGGATTTATTTGTTTTGGTAGACAGCCTTGCTCCTGGGCTCACTTGGGGGGAGCAGATAAGGAGCATTTAGTGTGCAAATTTTAGTCTGATTTTGATTTTTGCCTTTAATTTACTTTAACTTTATTTTTGATTCAGTTGCCTGATTAATTGGCAACCGGGGATTAGTTCCTTTGGTTAGGAGCAAATATCCTTATTTACAGTGGTTTTAGATTTGAGCCGGCCTCTTTAAGTTTGTAGCAGCTCTCACCTTCCCTCCTCAATTATTTTTTGCTTGATGCAGGCCTTTGCTGGTGCGGATCTCTCTCCCTTGACTACGGGAGAAAGCTCCGGGACCCGTACATCCACACTGCAGCTGTGTGAGATGGAGCCTCTCCGTTGCTGCGGGATTTGATTTACACGGTGGAACCGGCTGAGCGATCCTTGCCGCAGCTGCCAGGCGCATCAGCGCGGTTTGAGGATCGGAGCACTTTAAGGAGGTGGTAGGAGCAGGCAGTGTGGCTTTCTGCCTTGCAGGTAAGGCCTTCAGGCTCTGTCGGTCTGCTGAGGCCTCCTTTTTTGGGGCCCTTTTCTCTCTGGGTGTTTGGACCACATGGCGGGAATTGCAGTGAGAGGCCTGTGTGAGGAAGACAACAAGCTGAATAGCTAGTTTTTTGGGCCTAGTGTTTCTTTCAGACCTCTTTGTTTTTGAGTTTGTTCTTAGTTTATAGGACAGCAGTTGTGGCATTGATTCCACATGGTCTTTCCCTTCTAATCATGTCTCTGAGGAGCATCTGTTAAGTCACAGGATGTTAGGCACATTGCCAGTTTTAGGTTCCAGAGCAGGTATTTGTAAGGGACAGGCTGGAAATGGGCCTTTGTGTATTCTATACTGACAGTTGCCCAAAGGCCTGTGTTTCACAGGGACAGGTTTAGGAATCCTTAGGATATAAAGAAGTATATGGCAGTTACCTGTCAATCAAGGGGTGCCTGGGCTAAGGTCTATGGCCACCAGAGGGCAGCGGATGCACTCAATGGGGCCTTTCTCTGACTGTGTGTATGCAGCAGTTGATTGCTTATTCTCTGTAATGCTGCAGCTCCTGTTTATTATAACCAAGATTGCAGCTCTTAAATTCTGTATGGTTTGTTGGTCTCTGTTGTCCTAACAGCCACAGCTGCTCATGACTCACATGTAGTTTTCAGGGCCCCCATCCCTGGGGGTGTGGGGTGGTAAAATAAGAAATTGTGTTACTCCTTAGATTCACACAGGCAGCCACCTCTTTGCAAGGTGCCTGGGTGTTCCTAGCTTAAGGGGGGATCACTTATCGTGCCCTTCCCCGGCAGTTCTCATCTATTTCTAGAGCAGGATTTCAAAAGGAACAAGAAACTCTCTAGTGAGAGAGAGCCTTGTTCATTTTGAGCGACCACGGTTGATTTATTCGGGGGCTTTTGGTGCCCTGAACCCCACGAGCTGGACGCTATTTGTTTACTTCCAGGAGTTCTGCTCTCTATTTCGCTCTTCAGCTCCCTGGCAGTCGTAGCAGGCTGGCAGGGGGTGAGCAACGCCTCCTGCAACGGTGAATCCCTCAGGATAAGGGGGAAGGAAAGCAAGGTGCAGTGGGACCTGGGAGCTTTTGCAAGGCTATAACAGCAGTTCGGGTAATTTTAGCTGATCTGCTTTGATTTCATTGGAGGTGGCCGGAGCTTGATTTTTGGAGTCCTATACATCCTTTCCCGGCTGTGCCCAAAACTCTCGGGATCCCAACTTCTGACTACATATTCCTCTCAAATGGTAGTTAGTAAGGGAACATGGCAGATGGAAAATCACTATTAGAACAGAGTGCATAGGATGGGTGCAATTTCCTGAAATGTGCAAAAATAAAATAAAATAAAATACATAAATAAATTAACCCTGCTGCAGAGTATGGATTACACTTTTTCAGTAGGCCTTCAAAGGTTGTTAAAAAAAAAAAAAAAAAAAAAAAAAAAGAGGGGCCTAGCTATGATGGTTTACAAGAATTTCCTTCCGCTGTCCATAGCAGGTCCTATAAGGCGTTAGTTGGTTGCTATGGCAGGGTAATATTTGAGGTTAGCTGTTGTGATATAGCGCTATGATCCGCTGTACACATATTCAAGTCAAAAGGAATTATGGTGGTAGCTCTCTTGGACAGTTCTAAAAGGTGCTTGGGTGAGTGCCTTGGCCAGGCCCCAGGTGTGGAATGCTCTGCCATACGCATTATGTTATGAGAGGGGTTTTATAGTTCTGTGGTTTCTTGAGGGACAATATTCCCGTTTAGTTTGGCTTTGTCCGATTTATAAGGTTTGGTGGTAGATTTGTAATGTCTTCATTTTGGCTATATGTGGTTTCTTTTCCTTCTGTAAAAGGCGGCTCAGCGGAGAGAGGTCGCTGAATAGTACTCTGGCCTTTGCGGCTATTTTGGCTCCAGTACGGAGAGTATCTGCTAGTGTTCAGCGCCTGTCTTACTGGGGGCCAGAAGCGCGCAGCCCGGCTAGTTCTCTCGCAGCACTAGCAGCAGCTCAGATTCTGGAAGGCATACATCATATGCTGTGTTTGCGGGATGGCTTGCATGCTGCTTGGCGTCAGCCTGGGAGCTCCATCGGCTCTTATTAGCTTCCTTTGTCCAATCCTTCTGCAGAGCTCCGCAAAAGTTCAGGCAGTCGCAGGAACGCTCCAGCGGCTGCTTCAACTTAAAGCGGAGGTGCCGGTGCCGGCAGCCCAATACGGTTGATACTCCCTCTACTTTGTGGTTCCAAAGAAGGAAGGCTCGTTTCGCCCGATTCAGAATTTTCAAAGGGTGAATCGGTGTCTGCCCAAAGAATTCTCCCGGAGCATTCCTTCAATCCCGAAAGAAACCGTAGTGACACACATGATAAGTTCGGTCAGCTACTGGCAGGACACAATGCACGCTTGCATGCTTTTTTGCTTCATGGGTCTAGAGGTGTAGTCTTTACCAGGTGGTATAATGGGAACTTCGCTGCGGGTTCTCGGCTTCTTCTTTGCTGACTCAATTGCCACTGTGGAATGGGAAAGCTATCTTTCCTAACACCAGGGGCTAGTTGACCTTAAAAAGAACAAAAAAAAAAAAAAAATGGAATGTCCAGCTTGGTGCAGGCAGACGGAATGGGGTGTTCCTCTAGCGGGAAGGCTGTGGATTTCTATGCCTGTCATAGGGAGTTCTTTCTGCTGCATTGTGTTGGCGCGGAAATAGCTTCTCCACATCGGCTGAAGGAATTTTTGGTTAAGAGATGTCTTTGTACAAAAAAAAAACAAAAACACAGCGTATTCAGCTGTCCTGAATTGGCCTGTTCTCGATTGACATTTTGAGACTAGGCAGGCGCAGGCCTCGGTACTACGTTTGTGGGTGCACACCTTGCACTTCCAGGAGGTGTGGACTCACTGTCTGGAAGAGAGCCCTAGCGATCTTCTTTAGCGCGCGATAGGAGAGTAGGTGGTTCACCGAATCGATCGTTGGGGGCACTGCTCTGTCCTTGCAGGCTCCCATTGGGGGAGTCTGGGGAGACGAGAGCATGCTTCCGGTGGTCGCAGTATTTACGGCAGTCTACTCGCCTGGAACAGGAAAGGATCAGGGAGTTGAAGTGACTAGAGTCTGATTTGCCTTATGTGGCAAAGGTGCATTATGGTGTGATTCGAGTGCTGGCGGAAGTGCAGGGTCAGTCTCTTGGAGCCCACGCAGATGTCTGGCGGTTTTTGAGGGCGGTGTTGCTCATGCGGCCGCCTTGGCGCTGTGCTGTTCCTCCGTGGGAGTTGTATTTGGTGTTGGAAGCCTTGCTGGCTCCTCCGTTTGAGCCGTTGTCCACTGCTTCGCTAAAAGATCTCACATTGAAGACGGTTTTCTTGGTGGCGATTTGTTCGGCTAGGAGGATCTCGGAGCTACAGGCCTTGTCTTGTAGGGAGCCCTATCTCTCTTTTACCAACCACAAGGTGGTTCTCCGTCCCGTTCCGGCGTTCTTACGCACGGTGGTGTCCGCTTTTCATGTTAACCAAGTGGTCTCTCTTCCGGTGTTCTCCGATCGAGATGGGGTTGGATCTGGGGGTCAGTTGCGGCTGTTGGACGCCCGCAGGGTTCTCAAGAAGTATCTCTCCCGGACGGCGTCCTTTAGGCGGTCGGATCGACCTTTTTGTGGCGTTCGGGGGACCGTGTAAGGGAGAAGCGGCGGCGAAGTCGTCTATTTCCCGCTGGTTGAAGGAAGCTATTGCATCGGCCTACATCTTGAAAGGCAAGGTAGTTCCGCAGGGTCTTCGGGCTCATTCCACTCGGGCGCAGGCGGCGTCTTGGGCAGAGTTCAGTCTGGTCCCAGTGGGCGACATCTGTAGGGCGGCGACTTGGTCATCCTTGCATTCCTTTGCCAAGCAATACCGCTTGGATGTTTTGTCCGCAGAGGATGGGCGTTTCGGCTCAGCGGTGCTTCAGGCTGGGCATGCTTGTCCCTCCCGTTGATATTCACTGCTCTGTTACATCCTCTATGGTTCCGGGACTGGACTAGAGGGACGCTAAGGAAGGGTAAATTAGACTTACCTGCTAATTGTTGTTCCTTGCGGAACTCTAGTCCAGTCCCGGATCCCTCCCTTGGTTTGAAGAGTTGCCAGCCTGATTGTTTCGGCTCCCGCGGGTGCTCTGCGTTGTCTTTGCTCCCGGGTGGCGAGGGATGAAGCCATTGGAGGACCCTCTTGCGTAGCGCTCTTGCCTGTCCATCCTCTTAGGAGGTGGTGTGGTACGGCGCTTCTGTGTTGTCAGACGATATTCTTATTCAGACACAGTCGATGAATGCAATTAATTTGTTAAAAAAGAAACAAATAAAAAATAATAATAGTTACTTGAAGTGGAACATGAAATATTCTGTTCCGTATATATATATTGCTATGTTGAATGTATTCTGGTTAATTCTCCTTATTTGTTGTTCTGCTTAGTGTGCTTTGTCAATAGGTACTGGTGAGAGGGGGCGGTCCTTGCCTACTTATACTGGTGCCAGCAAAGCGATGATGTATTTCAGTCTCCAAGGCTGCTGGAGGAGGTTGACAACTCTATGGTTCCGGGACTGGACTAGAGTTCCGCAAGGAACAACAATTAGCAGGTAAGTCTAATTTATCCTTTATGACGATAACAGATGCCTATCAGCCTTTATAAAATAGACACCCAGAAGTAATCCTAGTAGTACTATTACTACTACTGATCATTTGTTTAGTGCTACAAGGCGTTTGTAGCAGTAGCGTGTAAATGTACATGCACACATTGTAACTCCATCCATGGGAATGCATAGGAATGCCAATACCCAGCATGCGTATAAGTACATGCATTATTGTTGGTCACTTATAAATACATATGCAGCCACTTGATTTCCTAAAAGCCTTTATTCTGCAAGTAAAAGAGGCTATAGAAGCATAAAAACCTTTCTAAAGTAACCTTTGTGTTGTGAGAACTGTCTTTATAATGCAAGTTTCTCTATGAACAAGCAGGATATAAGCAGTCACACACATGGGTGATGTCATCCCTGATGGCATCTAGGTTGGAACTGCTCTCCCAGAGCCCTGGAGAGTTCAGAAAATTCTCTGGGCATGTGTGAGTGGTCTGCCTGCCTATTGCTCCTCTTTCAGTCTGCTTTATCCACTTGGCCAAGTAGGATGGAGTCTGCCCCTCCTCTCTTCTCTATTTAGTCTTTTTCTCACCAAAGAAAAGAAATCTTACCACAACACTTAGCTGTACCTCCTAAGGGACCTAGACAAGGTACCCGCGTGATGTGTTTTCCTGTGAGGAGAATCTTCTCAGCAGCATGGAGTAACCATTATAACAACGGAGTCACTTCAGCTGTTCAAACTCCCAGGAGGCTCAGACAAGGTACTCACGGGAAGTCCCCTATTGAAAAGAAAATCCTTTCAGCAGCTGTAACTCTCAAGGGACCCAGACAAGCTACTTATGGAATGTTCTTGTGAGATGAGAATCACTTCAGCAGTGCAACTCCCAAGGGGCCTGGACTCGGGACCCATGGGGTGTTCTTTTTCTTGTGACAAGAAGAATCCTGCAGTAGTTGCGGTCACCAAGGCAAACCCAGTACACGGGATATTTCTTGTGACAGAAAATCACTGGAGTGGCTCAATTCCCATGGGGAACCAGAAAGGTTACCCGTGGGAACGCAGTGGGCCCAGACTCGATAAGCATGGGACTTTCCTCTGACAGCAGAATCACTTAAGCAGAAAACCTCCAAGGGGATCAGATGCAGTAGCCTGGAAAGGTTTCCTGCTTGAGTGTGAACCATCATGCACCAAAAATCTCCCACGGGAAGGATCCTGGTGCCCATGTGAGTTTTTCCAAGAGAGAAAAGAAAATTACATTGTCAATGCTGAAACTCCCAAGAGTATCTCATTTTTCTTGAGAGTTTTCCTAATGGGTGTGAAATGCTAATAGGTGTTGAAGCGGCTCCCTTCTCTGAGCCCCAACGCTCTCATGACAGCTGTCCTTTCCCACCCAGCTAAGCGAATCCGATCACATCAGGCAACAGCCACTCTGTGTGCAGCTCCTCTCCCCTCACCATCACTGCGGCTGCTTGTTCCCTGACAATGGGGCACGATTGGCTGGTTCGGGTCCGACGTTTCACCCTTCCCATAGCATATAATCGATGGCCTCAGATTCTGCTCCACAAGGTAATAGCTCTTTGGGAAAGTATGCCCTTCAGGCCTCATGCTTCAGAGGGCCTCCCGAGTTGCTGTGTCTCATGCTACAATCTGTTCCTTTTGTCAGGACTTCCATATCACTCTGCTAGACCAGTTCAGACAAGTGGGTTGTGTTCCCCTACCAGCAGATTGGTGGAGAGAAAGAACCAATGAAAAGCCCAGGTTTCAATGACATCTAAACAATAAGATGGGAGAGTTAGAATATATAGCACTAAATGAGAGGTTAGATATGATTGCAATCTCGGAGACATGGTGGAAGGAGGATAGCCAGTGGGACACTGTGATACCTGGATACAAACTATATCGTAATGATAGAACTGATCAAATTGGTGGAGGGGTTGCGCTCTATGTTAGAGAGGGCATTGAGTCAGAAAGGATTAAAGTTTTGCAGGAAACAAAATTTGCTGTAGAATCTCTATGGATTGAAATTCCATGTATGAAGGGGAAGGTGATAGCAGTAGGGGTGTACTATCGACCGCCTGGCCAGAATGAACAAATGGATGATGAAATGCTCAAAGAAATCAGGGAAGCTAACAAAAGTCACAGCAGAGTAGTAGTAATGGGTGATTTCAATTACCCCGGTATCGACTGGGTTAGTGTCACAGCAGGACATGCTAGGGAGATAAAGTTTTTCTAGATGAAATAAATGACTGCTTCCTGGAGCAGCTGGTTCATGAACCGACCAGAGGGGAAGCCATACTGGACCAAGTCCTTAGTGGAACACCAGATCTGGTGCAAGAGATAAGGGACCACTTGGCAATAGTGATCATAGCATGATCGTGTTTGACTTAATTAGTGGAGGAGGGATGGTAAAGAAATCCACAGTACTACTTTTTAACTTTCGAAAGGGAGACTATGATAAAATGAGGAATATAGTTAAGAAAAAACTAAAAGGAGCGGTTGCAAAGATTAAAGACTTACATCAAGCTTGGGTGTTGTTTAAAAATGCTATCCTGGAAGCCCAGACCAGCTGTATTCCACGCATTAAGAAAGGTGGAAGAAAGTCCAAAAAACTGCCAGCATGGTTTAAAGGTGAGGTCAGAGAGGCTGTTGCTGCCAAAAAAGCATCTTTCAGGAAATGGAAAAAAGAGCCAAACGACGAAAACTGGAAACAGTACAAGCACTGGCAAGTTAAATGCAAAGCATTGATAAAGCAGGCAAAGCGAGAATTTGAGAAGGAACTTGCTACGGAAGCAAAAACACGAAATAAAGACTTTTTCAAGTACATTCGTAGCAAAAGGCCTGTGAGAGAGTCAATTGGACCATTAGATGATAGAGGGGTAAAAGGGGCAGTAAGAGGAGACAAGGTGATAGCGGAGAGACTGAATGAATTCTTTGCTTCGGTCTTTACTGAGGAAAATGTAGGGATGTTACCCAAGACTGAAGTGGTATTTAAAGGTGATACTGCAGAGGAATTGAGAGAAATATCGCTACACCGGGAAGATGTATTACAACTATTTGATAAACTGAATAGTAGCAAATCACCTGACCGGATGGTATACATCCAAGAGTGTTGAAAGAACTGAAATGTGAGATTGCAGACCTGCTATTAGTAATCTGTGAACTTTCATTAAAATCATCTGTAATACCTGAAGATTGGAGGGTCGCCAATGTAATGCCAATTTTTAAAAAGGGTTCCAGGGGTGATCTGGGAAATTAGACCGGTGAGCCTGACGTCAGTACTGGGGAAGATGGTAGAAGCCATCATAAAGAACAAAATTACACAGCATTCATGGCCTAATGGGAGACAGCCAACATGGCTTTAGACTAGGAAGATCTTGTCTTACTAATCTGATATGTTTTTTTTGAAGGTGTGAATAAACAGGTAGACAAAGGTGAGTCGGTTGATATTGTGTATCTGGACTTTCAGAAAGCTTTTGACAAGGTCCCTCATCAGAGACTTGTGGCAAAACTAAAAAGTCATGGGATAGGAGGCAATGTACTATTGTGGATTGGGAACTGGTTAAAAGATAGAAAGCAGAGGGTAGGGCTAAATGGCCAGTTTTCCCAATGGAAAAAGGTGAATAGTGGAGTACCCCAGGGATCTGTACTGGGTCCGCTACTTTTTGACATATTCATAAATGACCTGGAAAAGGGAATAACTAGTGAGGTTATCAAATTTGCAGATGACACAAAACTGTTTAAAGTTGTTAAAACCCAAGAGGACTGTAGAAAACTGCAGGAGGATCTGGATAAATTGGAAGAATGGGCATCCAAATGGCAGATGAAATTTAATGTGGACAAGTGCAAAGTTATGCACCTAGGAAAGAACAACCCACACTATGGTGACATGATGCAAAGTTCCACATTGGGAACCACCACCCAGGAAAAAGATTTAGGTGTCATCGTGGATAACATGTTAAAACCCTCCGCCCAGTGTGCAGCGGCGGCCAAGAAAGCAAATAGAATGCTAGGTATCATAAGGAAAGGAATGGAAAATAAAACAAAGGATATTATAATGCCTCTGTATCGTTCCATGGTGTGACCTCACCTTGAATATTGTGTGCAGTTCTGGTCGCCGTATCTTAAAAAGGATATAGCGTTATTAGAAAAGGTACAGAGAAGAGCCACCAAAATGGTAAAGGGGGGATGGAAGGCTACTCCTATGAAGAGAGGCTACAAAGGTTAGGGCTCTTCAACCTGGAAAAGAGATGGCTGAGGGGAGATATGATAGAGGTCTATAAATTAATGAATGGAGTGGAATGGGTAAATGTAGATCGATTGTTTACGCTATCAGAATATAGAAAGACTAGGGGGCATGTAATGAAGCTACAGGGTAAACTATTTAAGACAAATAAGAGAAAATATTTTTTCACTCAACGTGTAATCAAACTCTGGAATTTGCTACTGGAGGATGTAGTAAAAGCTGTTAGTGTAGCCAGGTTTAAAAAAGGTTTGGACGAGTTCCTGGAGGAAAGGTCCATAAACCATTATTAAAAAGGGACCCAGGATATCAATGCTTGACCCAATACAAGCATTGTAGAACCTCTTTTGGGGATACTGCTAGGTACGTATGACCTAGATTGGCCACCGTTGGAAACAGGATACTGGGCTTGATGGACCTTGGTCTGACCCAGTATGGCATATCTTATGTTCTTATGTTCTTATCACTCTCATGCCTCTATTCGCCTCAGCCACCAGAGGTCCTGTCAGTATTTCTTTGTCTCCAGCAGATGGATGGATTTTCTCCTCTCTGAAGAAAATTCTGAGGATTTGAGAGGAAAATATTTATCTAAAACGCTCGTGAACAACAGTCTACAGGTTGATCTCTGTTTCAGTTTATTCACATTTGATATACCGCCCTTTATGACGTCAGGGACGGTGTGCAATTAAAAATTGTATACAGGATGGCTTAAAGCCATGGAAAAAGGAAAAGAACTACAATTTTAACTGGAAAGAAGAAGCAACAGGAGAAGCGAAGGCAAGACATAAAGAGGAGGTCAGACAAAACAAGGATAAACCAGGTCAATTTTGTGATACTGGGAGGTTATAAGCAACGGTGAACAGGTGGGTCTTCAGAAGAGATTTGAAAGTGAGATAATTCTGTTCAAGATGAAGGGGAGTAGGCAGGGAGTTCCAGAGAGCAGGACCGTGGAAGAAAAAAGCAGAGTGACGTGTGGACTGGAGATGTGCACGTGAAGGGGAAGAGAGATGAAGACGGTTAATATGACGAAAACGGAGGTTGTGTGTGGGAACATGAAATTGGAGAAGATCTATAAGATACTGTGGTGTAAGCCTATAAATAACTTGATGTAGCAGTGTGAGTGTCTTGTAGTGTATACGAAATTCTATCGGAAGCCATTGTAAATGATAGAAGAGGAGTGATATGATCTCTACAGGAGGAGTGAGTAATAAGTCTAGCTGCAGTATTCTGTATGAGCTCTAAGCGGCGTAATTGGGTGCGGGTGATACCAGAGAAAACAGAATTGCAAAAATCGAGCCGAGATATTACTATGGATAAGATGAGAATAGTTAGAGCAGGGGAAGAAAGAAACAGGCGGATAGACCTAATTTGGCGAAGAAAGAAGTAAGAAGTTTTATCAAGATGAGAGATGTGGTCCTTAAGTGTAAGATTAGAATCAAGAACGACATCCAGATATCGGAAGGAGGAGACTAAAGGGATAGTGGAGTTTCCGATGGAGGGAGCAAGTGAGGGACAGGGACCACCAAAAGGGAACCAAGTGGAGGAGGTTTTTGTGAGATTGAGATGAAGACAACCATTCCGCTACAAGAGCAAGACAGGAATTAAGGGGACCAAGATCCAGGTGAAGGGGGTCAGTGTGATGTATAATGATGGATGTCATCTGCATAGTAGAAGGCTGACAGACCGGATTGTTGAATGCATAGAGCAAGTGGCGTGAGAAAAAGATTGAATAGAAGGGGAGCCAAGACAGAGCCTTGAGGAACACCACAAGGGAGGGGGTGAAGTCAGAAGGGGATACTGATGAAGATTGGGAGGGGGAGGCCACGAAAAAAGAGCAAAAGGAAAGAAAAGAATGGAACCAACGGTACACAGTGCCCTGAAGGCCAGCATACCGAAGGCGTGATAGGAGAAGTGAGTGATCAACTAGGTCAAAAGCGGTGGGCAGATCAAGGGAGACCACTACCGAAATATCACCCCTGTCATGTGTACTGTGAAGTTCGTTGAATAGTGCAACCATAACTGTCTCAACACTGTGACCCTGGCGGAAGCCCGATTGGCGAGGGTGCAGGAAGTTTATGGATTAAAGATGCTGAGAGAGAGATCTCACTAGAACGTGACATGGGAGGCTCCACTAGACTGCAATCTTTTCGGTAGCCATAGGAGGGAAAGTTGATTCAGCTCCACACTCTTACCCTGGATAAGGGCCTGTTGAGCAGCCAGAAATTGGAAGCATTTGAAAGGATCTGGAAGAGAGTGAGTGCCTCACACAACCTCAATGCCCCATCCCTGCTTCTCTGTTTCCCCCCCCCCCTCCCGCTCTCTCACGAAGACTGCAGAAGGCTCTTGGAGGGCTCTGCCTGCTACCCACCTTACACACAGTGCTGCAAAGTCAACCAAACAGTTCCAGGGGAGTAGAACTGAGCCCGGCACTACTCCTCCGCCTGGGCTCTCAGAGGGTGAGTACCAAGGCTTGACCTCGTCATTATCCTTGTTGGGGGCTCCCGATTCTGTCTGTGGGGTTGCAATTTGGGGTAGACCGCTGGTGACCGTTGGTTCTGCATGTGGCTTTGAGGCTTCGAACTAAAACATTATCGGCTCCTATGGTTGAACACTGTTTTGCAACATTCTCATGACTTTATTTCATTATGATGGCGCATACTTGATTATGTACCTGTAGATCAGAGAGGTGGGGATCGTGAACAGCTTCGTGAACAAAAGTGGATTTATCAACTTAATACAGTTACCCCTCAGGGTTTAAATGCTCAAATTGATTGGCATACTATTCTTTAAATTTCCCATTGATAGTCCATAGGGGGTTTTCCTCTCCTATGGACTCTTCCTATTGGACACAGTGGTTTTTGAATTGAATTTGATTGTAAGCTAGTTGTCGTCTGACCTGCGTGACGTCAGACGCCAAAGTGGATAAGGAAGGAACTTGCCCCTGTTTTATTAAGAAGAAGCTCTGGATTAGCCAGTATAAGATGGACCTGAAGCAGGGTTGAAGGATTTCTGATATAAACCCGAAACGTGCGGCACGTCGTCTTTCTTGGTTTTTCTGGTGATTCCCGTTCAAGCTTTCATTGCTTGTCTCAAAATATCAGCAAAAGCTAAGTGTGAAGTTTGTCAGACGGCTGCCTGGGTGAGAATGTTCACAGTCTTGGCAAGTGCATATATCAATATGATTTGCAAGGGATTGTGGGAAATGCAGTCCATTCACACCAGACACAGCTGCTCACAATAATTAGTTGTGCTTGAGTGTAAAGCCAATAAGATATTTATTTATGGGGTTATTTCTCCCAACACAGATATGCTTGGTAGCACATAAAACAGGATACTTGCTTTCATTGTTAAACTTAGAAAAACAAAATCAGGAAAACAACAGTTGAACTTGTCAGGCAATCAAAGCAAAAGAATAAAGACCTGGTTGGTAACAAACTGGTCTTTTCTGTAGGCTTTAGCTAATATTTTCTTAGCAGTGTTTCAAACAACAAGCAAAACCCACAAAGAAGGGAAAAACTGTTCTTTTCAGGTTAACTTCTTATATCTTCACACATAGACTCAGAAGTGATTCCCTCAGAGCTCACAAGCAATTAGGTAAGGCTCAATTGTTAGCAGTTATCCAGCTGAAACCCCTTAGCTGGCTTGCTTTCTACTGCGTGGCCCAAAATCCTACTCAGGAGCTTTTCTGAGTAGATTAAAGAACAAGTTTGTATTTCTTTGTGATGGTTGCTGTACTTTGTAACAGTAAATTACCAAAGGAGTTTAGACAGAGAGCAATCCATGTATTCACAGCCTATATCTAAGACTCCTCCCCCTTCTTCAACAATCATGGGTTCAATATCATGGATTGGCACAGAGGAATTTCTCAATGGAGCACTTTCAGGAGAATACTTGTTTCCCTGCTGTCTTTCAAGGTTATAGCTAGGGCATAGATCAGTGTTCATACCTGAGCTTCCATTGCTGTTAGAGTTCCTCTCTAAATAGCCTGGCCAGTATGTAGTCCAGTTCTTATGTCCAGCCTTCCAATCCAGATCCCTGGACACTGGATCTCTCTTCACATACCTTCTGGCACGGGTCCTAGGGTCCCTTCCAAGTGCAGCCGTCTCCCTCACAGGTACCGTCTGGAGATGCCTAGCTCTGCAGCACCATTCCTCTGGTTTTCCCCAGTCCAATGGTGTATGCTGGCCTTTTGAATGTCTCCCAGTATACGTACTGCTCTGGACTCCTTTAGACCTCCCAAAGGCTTTTCTCTTCTTTCTTCCAAAGGGTTTCTTGCCCCCTCTGTTCGTCCGGTCTGGCTTCTGTTTCTGATGATCCTCCAGATGATGAAGACGTCCAAGCTGAGGATATCCAAGCTGAATCTGAGGATGATCTCCCAGATGAAATTGAGGATGAGGATAATTCTCTGTAGAATAAACTCTACCTTTATTCTGCCCAGATGAGTGCTCCACCCTAGCACAGCGCAGCTGTGCTGAATCAGGCCCTGCCCTTTGAGATGAGTGCTTGTGGATTACCTCATAGCCCTCCTGATTGAACACACGTTTCCCCACTTCAGCTCCTCTAATGGCTGTTGGAAACCTGGTGCATTCTGGGACTGGTAGTCTTTTATGGGAAAATTCTGTTTTCTTATTTCTACCAGAACTGACAGGTTGCTTGTTCAGAGTCACTTCACCTTTTCTATAGCTCCTTCCTGAGCTATGATAAGCTTCCTTATCACAAGTTTTATAAATTTAATAATGAAAAGGAGAAGTCGCAGTGGTGCATAGAGTGTCCACTATTCACTTTGACGACCAGCTCCAACAAAAATAGTTTTCTCTAGGGGTTAAATGCATGTTGGAATATTTTGATACACAGGTGTTTAAGTGATTCCGATTGGGGTTTTTGATTTTTTTGATTTATTGAAAACGTGCCTTAGCATTTTATCTTCAAAGGACGTGAGCACTGTAGGGCTCTTCAGTTGTTCCTCTCCTTTGACCTTAGTCACCTAGGGTTGCCAGTATCCAAAAGTACTCTGTCTAAATGGATAGCAGATTGCATTTCATTTGCTTATGATAAAGCAGGACTATCCCTTGAGGGTCATGTCACTGCCCATAATGTTCGTGCCATGGCCACCTTGATGGCAAATCTATGCTCTGTAGCCATTGACGAAATCTACAAAGCAGCAACTTGGTCTTTGGTCCATACCTTTGCTGCTCATTACTGTCTAGACAAGGACACCCACCGGGATGCCGTGTTTGTTCAAGCTGTTCTCTAGCACTTCTTTCAGACTTAAGGGCAACTCCTACTCTCCGTCCTGGAACTTAATGGTACCAGACATCCATAGAGGATTCATGACCTCTTGAAGCCTACCCTGAGCCAAACCTACTCGTTCTGAAGTCATTTTTTTTCTGGCATCTGGGAGCTAGAGAGTCACATATATGAAGACTGCATTCCTGCTTGTTCTGGAGATAGCATAGTTACTCACCTGTGACAGGTGATCTCCGGGAACAGTAGGAGTTTAGTCTTCACAACCCACCCTCCTCCCCTAGGAGTTGTAAGTTTCTTTTTCTCTTTTCTTTCAGCTACAAATTAAACTGAGGAGGGAGAGTTAAGAAGGCAGAAAGGCAGCAACGCAGGCACAGTGGGATGCTCCCAAAGGTTTTCCTATTGGACGCTGGGGAGCGTTCATGCGCAGGCTCTGTCGGTCCCGACGTCACCCATATGTGAAGACTAAATCCCTGCTGTTCCCGGCGATCATCTGTTACAGGTGAGTGAGTATGATTTACAAGCATTGGGCGAGCCTCCCTTTGAGCCATTATGACGTCACCTTGAAGACCATTTTTCTGGTGGCCATCACCTCCGCTTGTCGGATTTTGGAGCTACAAGCTCTTTCCTTTTGGGACCTATTCTTGGCGGTTCGGCCCAAAGGCATTTCCTTTCTGCCGTTGCCTTGCTTTCTGTCTAAGGTCTTGACTCCATTCCATGTGAATTAAGAGATTTTCTTACCAGCCATCTCTCCCCAGCAATGCGCGGGAGACGACAAGCACCTGTGGTGCTTAGACTTCCGAAGGGTGCTCCTGCATTATTTAGTGGTTATGAATGCCTTTCGGCTCTTGAACCATCTCTTCGTTCTTTTTGCAGGGCCCCCTAAAAGGCACGCAGCTACCAGGGCCACTTTGGCCTGCTGGATTAAGGAGGCCATTTCCTTAGCTTATCTCCTCACTGGATGGCTGGTGCCTCCCGGCTTGAGAGCACATTCCACCCGGGCTCAGGCATCGTCTTGGAAGGAAGTCTCAGTGGTGGCACCTTTGGACATCTGTGGGGCGGCCACATGGTCTTCCTTGTCCACCTTTGTGTGGCATTATTGCTTGGATGTGCAAGTGTGTGACATAGGCCGGTTTGGCACACCGGTGTTCATGGCTGCGATGTCAGCCCATTCAACAGGGGAGTAGTTTGGGCACTTCCCTATAATTTAGACTGGTCTTGCGGGGGTGCTTTGGAAAGAGACATTTTACTCACTGTTAATTTCCTTTCCTGGAGCACTGCTAGACCAGTCCAGGACCCGCCCTGGTGGGAACTTTGCTAGTGGCTCCCTGCAGCCTTGTCAGCCTCTCTGTTTGTATATAGTTCCCTTAAAAGAGAATTGACTGGAGATAGGGGCACCTTTTATTGGATTCCTCTGCTTGTTACTTGTTACTGAAGAGGCCCCCTAACTGTACTGGAGAAGGTGGCACTGGTGATGTCACTGAATTCTGGTATTTTCTCTGTCTCACATCTGCTGGTTGGGGGACTTGACCCTATAGTCTGGACTGGTCTAGCAGTGCTCCAGGAAAGAAAATGAACGGTGAGTAAACTTTCCCCTCTGTCTCCATCTGCTAGCAGGAGTACATAACCCACTTGTTTGGACTGGTCTGGCCAGACCAAAGGAAAGGAAATTATCAGGTAAGTTTAATTTGGAGGGAGGAGTGGCTCAGTGCTTGGGACAGGTTACCTCAGGCCGGAAGGCCGGGGGTTCAATTCCCGCATGGGGACAAGCAACTTCAGGTCAGAAGGACTGGGGTCTCTAGTCCCATGGCCACTCCTTGTGGCCTTGGGCAAGCCACTTAACCCTCCATTGCCTCAGGTACACTTAGATTGTGAGCCCTTCAGGGAAAAGGGAATAAAAAGTGCCTGTTAGTATACATGTAAACCGCACTGATTCTAAAGAGCACAGTATAAAAATAAAATAAATAAATACAATAAATAAAGTTCACCATAATTTTTGATATCTCTTACTATTTTTCAGTGGGCAGATGATCTCAGAGACTGGGAGCAAAGTAATGCAATAAGTAATAGGAGTTTATTAAAATATATTTTACTATAAAGTATCTAGTGGTTAGAGGACAAACATTTCTGTTGTGTGTAATAATGTTATACAGTTCTGGCATAGTGCAGCAAGCATTCAGATTCCATGAGTACAGAGCTGGTGTGGATGACTATTTGGGAAGGAATGCGCTTGGGTCCTCGTTGCTATCCTGGGTCTTGTGTTACTAGTGCATCTGTTTCCTTTACAGGAAAAATGTTACATCACTGACTCACAATATCAGGAGCTCTTCCAGTCCGTTCTACAGAAGTCCTTAGAAGAGTGCCTGGGTGAGTTCTTGGAGCCAGGCAGTAATATGCTACTCTGCCCATTCATGTTTTCTCCTTTACAGCAAATACCAAAGGCCAGCTGTATGGAATAAAATAACACAAGTGTTTACATTACTTATGTTTTTTTCTCTATTCTATCCCTTCAGAAGCCCCACCTCCTTCATTACTTCCATCTGAATTCTCATCAGGGATCGTCTCCTCATAAGATCTTTTGATTCCTTCCTAGTTGACTCTCATCAGGGATCCCATCCCTTTGAGGTCTCCCTCCTGACTTCTCCCATCCAGTTCTCATCAGGATTCCTTGCACCAGAGATTTCTATCCTGATTCTTCATCTGTTTCTTATTAGGGATGTCTCTCCTGTAAACATTCTTTTTTTCTTTATTTCTTTCTTGGCTCTCATCAGGGATCCTTCAATGTGGGTTTCAGCCATTAGGCAAGACTACAGCAGCAACCTCAGCTGCTATTACTGCTTATCATTTGTATAGCGTTACAATGCATACATAGCACTGTACACATTCATGTAAGAAACAGTTCCTTCTCAGTAGAGCTTATAGTCTATTCAAGAAAGACACACAACAAATGGGGGACTAGAATAAAACTAAGAGGAAATGGTTATAGCACATATGGGTGATAAACAGGAGAATAAAGGGGTCAGGATTCAAAAGCATCCTTAAACAGATAGGTTTTTAGCCTGGATTTGAATAGGACCAGAGGTGGAGCCTAATGTACTGACTTAGTACTCCTGTTCCAAGCATGCTTCTGAGGGGCGCAAAGAGCAGCAGCAGTCAAAGCAAAATAATGGATCCCGACAGACACAAACTCGAAGAACCATTGGCACATTCTTTTACCTGCAGGGAGGGTGGGTACACATGCATACAAAGCAAAGTTTAGTATTTAAAAATATGGGATGGTATATTTAGTGGCAGCAGCCAGCACTGTTAAAGCAGCTGGCCATTGGCACTTTAATTTATGACCAAGTATTCAGTGTTGGACCATATCCAGTGATCCTCACTGAATATCTGGTTTGCCCAGATAACATTTTAGCTAGCCAGTCAGTGGCAATATTGAGCTACTAACCAGCTGGCTAAAAGCCTAAAGTTAGGATAGCCTTTCACCTGTCCTAACTTTAGGGGTTTTAATCAGCTGCTCAATATTGCCATTGACCAGCTAACTAATGGTACCATCCTCCTCCTTGCCCTTTTCGACTCCCTCATCAGAGGCATGGACAACATCAAACAAGCCTTTATTTTGGTATTTCTTGACATCTCTGCTTTTGACAGTGTAAATCATAGCATTCTCATTTCTAGACTCAGTCAAATAGGTATTGAGGAAGTAGCACTTGATTGGTTTAAATCATATATATCTGACTGCGCCCAGTTTGTACAAATCAATCAAATTGCTTCATCATCTTTCCTACAGGAACAAGGCTCCGCACTTTCTGCTCTCCTTTTTAAGCTATACCTCCAACTGATATGCTCCATAGTCAAAAGAGACAATATAAACTACCACATTTATGTGGACAACATCATGTTGTTCTCTCCATTTAACATATCTGACCCCAATTATGACAACCTAGCGAACTGCCTCTCTGAAGCAGAACTGTGGCTTCGCTCAAAAAATATGTACATCAACTTCAAAAAGTCTGAAGTACTATTCACTACAAGAAACCCTTATTTCACCCCCCCCCCATCAGTTATCAAGCTTCAGAACTTCACCCTCCCAGTGAAGCAGGAGATAAAATACTTAGGAGTCACCCTCGACAGGACTCTCAGTTTAACTTCACACATAAAAGAAACAGCCAGAACAATCTTCTTCAAACTTAGGACCATCCAACAGCTAAGACCACTTATAGACAGGGATGACTTCAGAACTGTTGCCCAAGCTCTAATAACACCTCACCTAGACTATTGCAACGGGATACTCCAAGGCATAACCAAGAAAAACCTAAACATACTCCAAATGGCTCAGAATGTTACTGCCTGAATAATTTCCAAAGCCAGGCTATCTGACCACATTTCTCCCATTCTATACACCCTCCATTGGCTCCCTGTTGTCAGTTGGATCCAATATAAATCCATAGTGACTACCTTCAAGTTAATTAACAATATTGCACCATCTCATCTCTCTACATTGATTCAAAGCCCCTCCGAAAACAGAATGAGAAGAAGGAAGCTCAATTCAATTTTGGTACCGGACTCAATAAGAAAAACAAAACAGATAACGAGCAACAGTGCCTTTTCCTATGTTGCACCTGTTCAATGGAATAATCTTCCAGTTCAGTTAAGGGAAATTAAAGACCTTCAAACATTCCGAAAGGAACTAAAAACATACTCATTCACTCAGCATTATTATAACTTAGACCATTCCTCTGATCAAGCCACTCAAGCACAAGCTGACCATTCTACCTAATATTCTGCTTATACAATCCCAGTCTTAACCCCCTTAATCGCAGACAATTATGATTTTCACCTAATACAAATGTTTATATCTCTGTACATCCGTGAGCCCTAAGGTTATGATTCGAGTTGTAAATAGTTACTTTGTTCAACCGTTTTATTGTAAATAGTTGTTATGTATCACAAATGTTCAATGTATGGTTCCTTTGTTTTATGTAAAGGAGCGGAATATAAGTGTTTCCAAATAAATAAATAAAATCCTGCTCTGCCCCCTGGAACGCCCTGATGCTAACTGGTAGCGTTTAGGTATTTAACTCAGTTAGGAGGGGATATTCAGTGGTATAGTTATATTTACTTGATAGCGGGTAGCAGCTAAGCAGTTAAGGAAGTTACATTCACGTACTGTATGTATTAGGATATAATGTTGTATGCATTAGTGCAGTTGAAAAGCACATGTAGTCCTTTTACACAAAAGCGGAAGTAAGGATGTGGTTGAAAACTACAGGCCGGTTAGTTTAACCTCGGTGGTGAGTAAACTATTGTAAGCACTGCTGAAAGAGAAAATAGCGAGGTTTCTGGAGTCCAACAGATTGCCAGATCCGAGGCAGCATAGATTCACCAGGGGTAGGTTTTATCAGACAAATCTGATTTCTTTGACTGAGTGACCAGGGAGTTGGACCGTAGGAGAGTCCCAGATGTTGTCTATTTAGATTTCAGTAAAGCCTTTGACACCATTCCACAGAGTGACTTATAAAACTGAGCACCCTAGGGATTGACTCGAAAGTTACTCCTTGGGTAAGAAGTTGGTTGAATGGGAGGCGACAGAAGATACAGGTAAATGGAGCTCACTCTGAGGAGAAGGAGGTTACCAGTGGAGTGCCGCAGGGATCTGTCCTTGGTCGGATTCTTTTGAACATCTTTGTTAGTAATATTGGGCAAGGGCTGTCGGGTAAGATTTGCCTCTTTGCAGAGGATACCAAACTCTGCAATAGAGTAGACACCAGGAAGGTATAGATAACATGAGGAGGGATCTAGCTAAGCTTGAAAAATGACTCCTCCAGGTCTCTCTCTGAACGTTAACTGATACAAAAAAAATTTGGGTACGTTCAACTCAAACAATATATCAAACATGTGGAACCATGGTATAATGTCATTGACCACCGCACTCTTCTTTCACGATTGTCAGAACTCGGTGTCCAGGGTACGGTTTATCAATGGTTTCATTCTTTTCTTTCCTCCCGATCTTTTACAGTGCGCTCCGGTTCCTCCTCTTCTACCTCCCTTCCTCTTCACTGCGGTGTACCACAGGGGTCCATTCTTGCACCGCTCCTTTTCAATGTTTTCCTGGCACCACTTGCCTTACTCATACAACAAACCGGTCTATCCGCTTACTACTTTGCCGACGACATCCTTTTGGTCCACCATACGTCACCACTTGCTCCCGATCTCTCCCCTTTAAACAATTGCCTCACCTCTGTTGCCAAATGGTTCCGTGACAACTATCTCATTGTCAACCCTTCTAAATCAGCAGCCATCTGGTTCACTTTTGGTGCCCCTTCCCCCAGTTTGGCGCCACTTATGTCTAATTCACCCATCCCCCTGGCACCTACCCTCCGCTATCTTGGTGTGACCCTGGATTCCTCACTGTCCTTCCACCAGCACATCTCCGGAGTGGTGTGTAGCTCCCTCTTTCAACTCCGGAAGATCAGGGCCGTCCGCTCTTTCCTCCCCTCTGCATCTCTTACCACTTTGGTTCTCTCCTTGGTGATCAGCCGCCTCGACTATTGTAACTCCCTACTCGCCGGCATTCCTCAGTACCAACTCCGTAGGTTGCAGTTAATTCAAAACACAGCTGCCCGTCTTATCACCTTTTCCCCTCATAACGATCATGTCACCCCTCGCGTGTTCTCTCTTCACTGGCTTCCTGTCAAAGCCCGCTATGTCTACAAACTTCTCACCATCACTCACAAAGTTCTTTACACTAACACCCCCCAGTACCTAGCCGATCTTATTTTTCTTCAACCTACCCCTCGCCTGTTACGTTCCGCCCACGGTAACCGCCTTTTCCTCCCTTCCCCAAACCAGGCTCACCTTGAATTCACTCGCCATGCTGTCTTCTTCTTCGCTAGTCCCGCTTTATGGAACTCTCTCCCACATGCTATCCATACCGAGCTATCCTTTCCTCACTTCAAAGCCCTGCTCAAAACTTATCTCTTTTGCCAGGCCCTTGATCTTCCTTTCCCTCCGTCCTCTGCCAACCAGTTGAGCACGCCTACCCATTAACAACTCATTAAAGGTTTAAAACATCCCTACATTCACCTGGGTCGCTCCCCTGGGTCCCTGAGCTGTCTATCCCTGTTTGTCTCTCATCCCTGATGCTCCCTTATGTTGTCTGTTGTATGCCTGCTGCGTTGCCTGTCACTTGTGGTGTAGTTCGCCATTTACTGTTATCTGTCCGTTGCACCCGGTCTATTGTTTGATATGTTGGTCCGTTTGTTACGTTTCATTTCGCTTGTCACGTTGTTTATTTTTGTTTGATTTCCACTACCTTTTGCTGTCCCCTTCTCTCTGCTCCTTTGACTACTTTCCTATCCACCAAATGGCGTTCCTTTCTATCTTTCTTTTCCGCAGCCAAGATAGTTTACATTGTACACTGCCTTAATACTCTAGTAATGGGCGGTATATCAAATTTGTCGAATAAAGAATAACACAATGCTTATTGTGACCACACAAACATAACAGTAGGCAAAAGAGGTCTCAGACTTAAACCGGCGCTGAATGCAGACTTTCATCTTGCCGAGTAGCGCCTGATAGCATCAGTGACCTTTATTATTTTAAACTCTTGCCACTGTATTTTTTTTCAAAAAAATATGCCCCTAGTGAAAATAGCTAGATCCTTAATTTTCTCCAACAATCTCAGATCGCGGCAAAATAATAAACACAGCTCATGATATACTACTTAGCTGCTTTCCAACTGTGGGCTTAGTGAAGATCTCACTAAGGCGTTTCACCGCCACGGTTTCATCAGGAGATCATTTCTAACCACCAAATAAAACTTATGCTGCCCGCGTCTCTCGAATGTTTAGACCTAAAAATCCTTGTGGAAGACACAGTCCTCCCAAACTCCTCACAGACGCCCACAGTTGGAAAGCAGCTAAGTAGTATATCATGAGCTGTGTTTATTAATTTGCCGCGATCTGAGATTGTTGGAGAAAATTAAGGATCTAGCTATTTTCACTAGGGGCGTATTTTTTTGAAAAAAATAGAGTGACAAGAGTTTAAAATAATAAAGGTCATTGATGCTATCAGGCGCTACTCGGCAAGACGAAAGTCTGCATTCAGCGCCGGTTTAAGTCTGAGACCTCTTTTGCCTACTGTTATGTTTGTGTGGTCACAATAAGCATTGTGTTGTTCCATGTTTCCACATGTTTGATATATTGTTTGAGTTGAACGTACCCAAGCTTGAAAAATGGTCTAGAATTTGGAAACTGAGATTTAATGTTAAAAAAAATGCAGGTTCATGCATTTGGGCTGCAGCAATCCAAGGGAGCAATACAGTATAGGGGGTGAAGTTCTTCTGTAGAGCGCGACCTAGGCGCGAAGAGCGCGACCTAGGCGTGGTTGTGTCTGATGATCTTTAAGTAGCTAAACGGGTAGAAAAGGTGATGGCAAAAGCTGAAAAGGATGCTTGGGTGCATAGGAAGAGGAATAGCTAGCAGGAGAAAGGAGATGATTGTGCCTCTGTATAAGTCCTTGATACGACCTCATTTGGAGTATTGTGTGCAATTCTGGAGAACACACCTTCAAAAAGATATAAACAGGTTGGAGTCAGTGCAGAGAGTGGCTATAAAATGGTTAGTGATCTTCCTTATAAAACATATGAGGACAGACATAAGGATCTTACTCCAGGACCAAGCAGGAAGTCAGTCCTCACATATGAGTAACGTCGGCATTGACGGAGCCCTCATGCGGAGCATTTCCACAGCTTTCAAAGAAAGCCTTTGGGAATGCAGGCACGCATGTGCGGTCCCCTTCCCGGTCTTCTTTTTTCCGCGGAGCCCTACGGACGCCTGTCCTTGACACCCGTGAAAAAAGTTGATTTTTCCTGTGTTGGATCGAGTTTTTCATCGGTTCGACATTGGTTCCTTTCCCGCCTGTACTCGGTACACCGGTGCTGAGCCCGGATCTCTCTTTTTTTTCGGTTTTTGTCCTTAGAGACTGCGTTCGCGCCTTTTTTCTTTTCCCTGGCAGCCCAATTGTTTGATCTTGCAGGGGCCCTTTTTCCCCTGATGGCTGCCAGTGGCTTTAAGAAGTGTGATCGGTGCAAGAAACTGATGTCTCTCACCGACACACACGATTGCTGCCTCCAGTGCCTGGGTCCAGACCACGATTCTATGGTCTGTAGTCCCTGTGGCAAAATGTCTTCCAAGGCGTTGCGGAGCCGTCAGCACCAGCGTGAGAGGATCTTCTCTGAGTCTGCCTCTGGACGGGTCTGGACTTCGTCAGAGGCCTTGACGTCTCGGGAGTCTGACCCCGAGCATCATCGGGGCTCCTCTGAAAGGGAGTCCCCCTCGAGGGAGCACCGAAGGAAGAAGAAACCCACGAGGGCGGCATCAGTGGACACTCTTGGCTCCTCGAGGGCCAGGTCGCATAGCCCAGAGCACCATCCCAGGTCTTCGGAGTCGGAGAGGCCTGCTAAGCATCCTCGTGTAGAGTCGGAGGCCCCGAGTCACGTGAGTACTGTAGTCCTCGTGGACTCTCCTCCGCGGGAGCCGTCGTCGGGGCCCGAGTTGGAGGCTGCTGGGTCTCCTGAGCTCGGACTCAGGTTGACGGCCTTAGAGAGCAGATTGTCTGTCTGCCTTCATGGAGCAGCAGCAGGTGCTGATCGCCGGTCTCACCGGCGCATCTGCCCCGACCACCGGGACATCGACGTCCAAGTCGACCCGGAGGCCAAGTCGATCCTCGGCTGCGGTCACCCTCAGCCTCCCAGTCGGGACCAAGGTCGTCGGGGCGGATGGTGTCGGTGCCTGCCCACTTGGAGCCGCTCGACCTCGGAGGTATCGGCGTGGGAGACGGAGGAGGAGGAGTCCCCTGACACCTTACGGACTCGGTGCGTCCGTTCGGACTCACCGGGCTCCGAGCCTCGGACAAGGTCCCCCCTCGGAGGATACTAGGTTCTTGGATTTCGTACGGGACATGGCCAAGGCACTGGCATTCCCTGTGGACCCCGAGGAAGAACCTCGAGCCGAGGAGCTCGAGGCTCTGCAGTATGACTCTCCTCCCAAGGAGGCCTTTACTGTCCTGGTTCCTCTGATGCTGGAGCGGTTGCTCTTCCGCTTGTGGGAGGCGCCGGCCTCGATGCCAATTCTAAGCAAGCGGGTCGATTCCATCTATCGAGTCCGCAAGAGCCCCGGGTTTCAGAAGGCACAGCTACCGCACCATTCCATGGTGGTGGAATTGGCCATGCATCGCCTGAAGAGTCAGAAGATGCACTCCTCGGTGCCTCCCGGCAGGGAAGCCCAGAACCTGGATGCCCTCGGTAAAAAGTGCTTCCAGGGCTCTATATTTGCTTGCCGCGTCCAGACCTACCAGCTATGCATGGGCATGTACCTTCGCGACCTGGCAAAGGAGATTGCCGGGTTCTCTGCTGGTCTATCCGAGGAACCTTTGCAGAGGTTCAAGGCCTTGTCTTCTGGTGTTCGAGCGTGCTCGAAGTTTATATCTCGAGCAGCCTATGATGGATTTGAGGCTTCGGCCTGAGTGGCAGGGGCCGGCATCGGTGCACGCTATCAGGCCTGGCTACAATCCTCTGACCTTGAGCCGTAGGACAAGTTGGTTGATGTCCCTTGCCAAGGTGAAAACCTCTTTGGCAAGCCCATGACCGAAAAGGCTGCAGAACTCGAGACCAAGACTCTTACCCGGACAAGGCTCTCCAGGAAAACCTCTGCCCCTTCTCAGAAAAAAGGGCTCAGGGAAAAAGACCTTTTACCCGAGAGAGACCACTGCCTATAAAACCTACCTTCACTACCAGGTCTCTGCAGCTCCCCAACAGGGCCAGCAGGCCAAGGGGCAGGGTCATGGGCCCCGTAGGCATAAGGCCCCCAAGCCTCCTACTCCGGCTCCTGCTCAGCAGGGAGGGTTTTTTTGACTATGTCAGCATAGCCTCTCCTCCTCTTCAGGGCACAGGAGGTCGGCTGACCCTGTACGCAGACAGGTGGCCAGCCATCATAGGGGATACTTGGGTGTTAAGTATCATTGAAAGGGGCTATCTGTTCCACTTCACCCAGATACCCCCCTCCTACTTTCCAGGGGAACCTCCAAGACCCCCTCTGCACAGAAACTTACTCCTTCAGAAGGTCTACTAAGGGACCAAGCGGTGGAACCGGTGTCTCACCACCTGGAAGGGCAAGGCTTCTACTCCAGGTACTTCCTAGTACCAAAAAGAACTGGAGGCCTCGGACCCATCCTCGACCTGCGCAATCTGAACAAGATTCTGGAGAGGGAAAAGTTCAAGATGCTTACCCTTGGAATCTTACTGCCCTACCTCCAGCAGGGAGATTGGCTATGCTCCTTAGATCTGTAGGATGCTTTATACTCACATCCTCATCCATCCAAGCCACAGACAATTCCTCAGATTTGTGGTGGGAGGAAAGCACTTCCAGTACAGAGTGCTTCCTTTTGGCCTCACCTCCACCCCCAGGGTTTTTACAAAATGCCTGGCGGTGGTTGCGGCCTACCTCAGCAACCAGGGGATCTTTGTGTTCCCTTACCTGGACGACTGGCTAATCAGGGGCCAGTCTCCACAAGAGGCCAGGCAGGCCACCTGCAGAACCATATCCCTGCTTCAGCACCTGGGGTTTGTTATAAACTTCCCAAAGTCCACTTTGGTCCCCTCACAAGATGTGGAATTCATAGGGGCAAGATTGGATACCATCCAAGCAAAGGCCTTTTTGCCTGTGGACAGAGCTCACAGGCTGATAAAGTTGGCCGGCCAGTTTCAGGCAAACTCTCTGGTCTTGGCCAGAAACTTCCTCCATCTCTTAGGTCAGATGGCTTCCACAGTGCATGTCACCCCACATGCCCGGCTACACATGAGGCCAGCTCAGTGGCACCTCAGGATGAAGTGGCTGCAGGCCACAGGGAAGTTGTCAGACAGAATAAAGGTGTCCAAACCCTTGGTGGACTCCTTACACTGGTGGAGGCATCTCCCAAATCTGGTCAGGGGTGTTCCTTTCCAGGCCTCCCCACACGCTCAGGTACTGATGACCGATGCTTCCCTGCAGGGCTGGGGGGGCTCACTGCCAGGGAACCTGCACCCAAGGCCTGTGGTCTCCATGGGAGGCCGCCCAACAGATCAACCTGTTGGAATTGAGGGCCATTCGGCTGGCCTTGCGGACTTTCTCTCAAATCCTGTCTCACCAGTCTATCCTAGTTCAGACGGACAACCAGGTGGCTATGTTCTACATCAGCAAGCAAGGAGGCACGGGATCCAGGCTTCTATGCCTGGGAAGCACAAGCTCTCTGCTCCTGGGCTGTCACCCGGGGCATAACCCTCAAGGCGGTCTACCTCCCAGGCCAGGAAAACTACCTGGCAGACAGACTCAGCAGACTCCTGCAGCCTCATGAGTGGCAGTTGGTGGTTTAAAAGATCTTTCTGAAGTGAGGTCTTTCAACCATGGATCTTTTTGCCAGTCCGCTCAACAGGCAACTTCCCAGGTTCTGTTCCAGGCAACTGCATCCCTTGAGAACAGCGCCAGATGCATTCCTGATCCCTTGGTCAGAGGGCCTGCTGTATGCCTTTCCTCCCACACCTCTGGTGGCCCGGACTCTCTTCAAAATCCAGCAGGACCGAGCCACGGTGATCCTGATAGCCCCCAGGTGGCCCAGGCAGCCGTGGTTCCCTCTTCTGCAGTTGGCGGTGGATACTCCACTTCCTCTGGGGTTGCAATCCGACCTTCTGACTCAGGACCAGGGATCCCTCTTGCATCCCAACCTCAAATCACTCAATTTGATGGCCTGGCTGCTGAAAGGCTAGTCCTTGCTCCCTTGCTCCTATCTAGGGAGGTTGAAGAGGTGGTGTTGGCCTCCAGGAAGCATTCCACCAGGAAGGCCTATGCTCTAAAGTGGCGTAGGTTCTCTACTTGGTGTTCTCAACAGCAAGAGGACCCTTTCTCCTGCTCTGTCCAGGTGGTGCTTCAATACCTGCTCCACCTTTCCAACCTAGGACTTCAGTCCAACTCTGTCCGGGTTCACCTCAGTGCCCTCTGCCCATCCACCTGCAAGTGGTGAGCTGAATCTCTCTCAGGCCACCCTCTGGTGTCCCGTTTTCTGAGAGGCCTGCTTCTGTTTAAGCCTCCTATTCGTCCGCCTGCCCCTGAGTGGGATCTCAATGTGGTCTTGCAGCAACTGACTCGCCCACCTTTTGAGCCGATGGCAACCTGCCATTTACGTTTCCTCTCCTGGAAGGTGTTGTTCCTTGTGGCACTCACCTCGGCTAGGCGGGTGAGTGAGCTTCAGGCCCTGGTCTCGGATAGGCCGTATACCAGGTTCTATAGGAACAGGGTAGTCTTGCGGACTCATCCTAAGTTCCTTCCAAAGGTGGTGTCCTCCTTCCTCCTCAACCAGGAGGTGGTATTTCCAATGTTCTTCCCTAGGCCGCACGCCAGTAGGGCAGAGACTGTCTTGCATACCCTGGATTGTAGAAGGGTGCTGTCCTTTTACCTTGAACGTACGCAGGGGCATAGAAGGGCTTCTCAGCTCTTCATTTCCTTTGACCCTAATAAATTGGGGCTGCCTGTCACTAAGCATACGTTGTCTATCTGGGTTTCAGACTGTATCGCCTGGGCCTCTCCCTGGAAGGTCGCGTTAAGGCCCACCGAGTTAGGGCGAAGGCCGCATCAGTAGCCCACTTCCGCTCTGTTCCATTGGCAGACATCTGCCGGGCTGCTACTTGGTCTTCAAGCCAGACTTTTGTGGACCACTACTGCCTCGAGAGGGAGTCCTGTAGGGACAGTGCTTTTGGGCAAGCGGTACTCCGTAATCTCTTTGAAGTTTAGGCAACTCCTACCCTCCGGCCCTGGTGTTGGGTTACCGTTCAGGCTGATGGCTGCCAGCAGGTTTAAGAAATGTGTTCGGTGCATGAAACTCGTGTTCTTCACTGATACGCACGACTGCTGTCTCCAGTGCCTCGAGCCTGACTCATGACCCGTCGGTCTGTGGCCCGTGTAGGAAAATGTCCTCTAAGGCCCTGAAGAGCCGCCAGCAGCAGCATGATAGGATTTTTTCTGAGTCCTTGACTCCGAGAGCCTGGATCTCATCCAAAGCCTCCACGTCTCAGGGGGAGCATTCCGAACCTGAGCAGCGTCGAGGTTCCTCAGAAAGGGGGGGTCTCCCTTGAGGGAACACAAGAGGAAGAAGAAAATCCTCGAAGTCGTCGCCGCCAAGCCTGCCATCATCGGGACGGTTAACGCCAGGGCCCTCGATGCCTGACGAGCCCCTCGATTGCTCCTCGGAAGCGTCGGCATGGGAAACCGAAGACGAGGAGACCCCAGATACCTGTTGATATAGGGATGTCTCTTCCAATTCCCCGGTATCCAAACCTCAGAGAATTTCCCCTCTGGAGGATATGAGGTTCTTGGACTTTGTGCGGGATATGTCCAAGGCTTTGGCGTTCCCCACGGAGTCCAAGGAGGAACCTTGAGCTGATGAGCTCGAGATCCTCCAGTATGAGGCCCCCCCTTGGGAAGACCTTACTGTACCCGTGCCTCCGATCCTGGAACGACTGATGCTCCGCATATGGGAGACACCGGAGTTGGTGCCAGTGATCAGCAAACGGCTCGACCCGATTATATCGAGTCTGCTGGAGCCCTAGTTTTCAAAAGTGCAGCTGCCACACAACTCCATGGTTGTGGAATCGGCCGTGCGTGGGCTGAAGAGCCAGAAGATGCACTCCTCGGTGCCTCCCGACAGGGAGGCCCACAACTTGGATGCCCTCAGTAGGCAGTGCTTCCAGGGTTCAATGCTGACTTGTCAGATCCAGTCATACCAGTTGTACATGGGCATGTATCTGAGAGACCTGACAAAGGAACTCGCCGGGTTCTCGGCTGGTCTTTCCGAGGAACCTTTGCAGCGCTTCAGGGGCCTGTCCAAAGCCGTCCGTGAGTGCTTGAAGTTTGTCTCGGGCAGCCTATGATGGGTTCGAGTTGGCAGCCTTTGTAGCTGCGGCTGGCATCGGTGCATGCCGCCAGGCATGGCTACAGTCGTCGGACCTCAGACAATGGGTTCAAGACAAGTTGGTCAATTTCCCATGCCAAGGGGCGAATCTCTTTGGCAAACCCATGACCGACAAGGCCGCAGAGCTTGAGACCGAGTACATGACGAGGACACGGCTCTCCAAGAAGACCTCTGCCCCTTCTCACAAGAAGGGCTCGGGTAAAAAGCCCTTTTACCCGAGGAAGGGTGCTGCTTATCGAAGCTACCCCCAATCTCCAGGAACAAGCAGGAATGTAGTCTTCACATATGGGTATCGTCGGTACCGACGGAGCCTGCGTGGGAACGCTCCCCAGCGTCCAATTAGAAAGCTTTTGGGAGCATCACACAGCGCCTGCGTGCTGCCTTCCCGCCTTTACCAACTGCCTCTCTCCAGTAATTCGTTTTCCGCGAAGCCAGCAGGTTATTGTTCCTGTCACCACAGAATATTTTTCCTATTCTCCTTCTTTTTTGTGGTCGCGTCTGCCTTTCCTCGACGCTATACCGGTACCGCCGGTTCTTTCTTTCTTCTTTTAAAAAAAAAAATATTTTTTTTTTCCAAACTTTTCTTTTTCAGGTGCACATGCCATTTTGGGCCTTAGGCCCAAAATTTCCTTCACTATGGAAAAACCCGCTTCGGGTTTCAAGAAGTGCACCAAGTGTGGCGGTACCATCTCCGTCACTGACACCCATGAGTGGTGTTTAAAATGTTTAGGTCCTGACCACTCCATTTCGGAGTGTATGGCTTGTGCCATGATGTCCGAGGGGTCGACAAAACCGAGCTGCTAAGCTCAGCACCCTTTTTCCCTCCGATGCAGCCTCTGTGGCATCGACGTCTTCCAGGGCTTCCTCTTCCTCCCATGGATCTCAGGTAGCTAAACATAAGTCTAGCCAGTCCTCAAAGGGTAGATCTCCTTCCAAGCATTGAGATGCCTCTGGCGTTGCCCTTGAGGGTTCTGTACCAGCAAAATTGCCCCGGCGGGAGGCTTCGGCTTCCAAAGCATTATTGGGGCTCCAGGATGTTCTCGAGGCCTCGACCTCTGCAGAACTACTGGTGCCATGCTCTGGGGTATCGGCAGCGTCGATAGACCAGAGGTTCCTGGCTATTGAACACAGTCTGGCGGCTCCCTTTGCGGCATCGACACCCTCGGAACCGCGTCAGACAATTCAACCGGTACCGACTCCGGCACCGGTATCGGTACCAGTACCAACAACATTGGCATCGGTGTCTGCATTGCCGGCACCCAGTCATGCTATGCCTTCTGGTACTGATACTCCGGTACCAATTCCCCCCGGTACCGACTTCGGTCGGTACGGGTATCGTGCTCTACAAGAGCATCCAGATAAAAGGTACTTCGAGTCCTCGGAGGAGTCTGAGGATTCTGACAACTCCGTCGGTACTGGAGTGCTTCTCCCGGAGGGGCCTTCCTCTCCTAAACGCAGGATGTCTCCTCCAGAAGATATCTCCTTTTAGGATTTCATTAGGGAGGTGGCTCAAGGTATTTCCATTACTGTGGCTCCTGAAACAGAACCCAGGGCAAAGGAGTTGGAGATTCTGTAATATCCCAAGGCTCCTAAAGAGGCTGCTACTTTGCCTATCCATGAGATCTTACATGATCTCATGTTGAGAATGTGGGAAACACCTCTTACCACCTCTCCTCACTCTCGTAGACTGGATACTATGTATTGAGTACCTCCGTGTCCTGGCTTCCAAAAAACTCAGCTTCCTCACCACTGTATTGTAGTGGAATCAGCTATGAGAAGGATCAGAAGTGCAAAGAGGCATGCCTCTAATCCTCCAGGACGTGAGTGTCAAACTTTGGATGCCTTTGGACGTCGCACTTTCCAGGCTTCCATGCTTTCTGCCAGGATCAGTTCATATATCTTATATATAGGAATGTTCCTTAAGGAAGTCACAGGAGATTTAGAGGTTTTGAGCCCTCTTCTTCCTGAAGATAAGAGGCAGGATTTTCTCACACTGGTTAGACATGCCCAGGATGTTTCCAAGTTTGTCAATCGTGCAGCTTTTGACTGTTTTGAGTGCATAAGCAGAATCTCTGCCATTGCCATAGGTGCACGTAGAATTGCCTGGGTCCAGGCTTCCGATTTGGAGCTCTGGGTGCAGGACCAACTGGGCAATATCCCTTGTACAGGTGAGAATCTATTCGCCAAAAATTGGCAAGAAAAAACCAATACGTTGGATGCTGACAACTCCACTTTGGATAGATTATCCAAAGCCACAGTGGATCCTGCAAGGAAGAAATCTTTCAAGAAGCCATTCTTCTCCAAAAAGAAGAGGTTTTATCTCTCTTATTCCCAGCAGGGACGTTCTGCAGGTCAACCTGCCCGGAAGAGTCAGCAAACCACCTAAACAAAGGAAAGTAAAGACTGCTAAGCCTCAACCGTCTCAGCCTCCACAAGGCCTTTGACTTCTGTCTAGAGAACTTAGCCTTCCTGGCTCTCAATGGACCAGAGCCTTCCACCATTCCAGGAAGGTTGTGTCACTTTGCCCCCAGAAGGGGGCAGATAACAGCAAAACATTGGACTCTCTCCATTATAAAAGAGGGGTACAAGCTTCGCTTTCTCCGCATGCCCCCTCCCACAACGGTAAGACAGTTCAATTCTCAGACGTCTCTCATCATCCTGTTAGATCAAGAGGTCTCTATGCTTCTTGCCCAAGGGGCAATAGAAGAGGTACCCATTCCTCAACAGGGTACAGGGTTTTACTCGCCCTATTTCCTTATCCCAAAGAAAACAGGGGGACACAGACCTATTTTAGACCTCGGAGAATTGAACAAATTCCTGTTCCAGGAGAAATTCAAGATGATTTCTCTGGGAACTCAGCTGCCATACCTTCAGAGTCAGGATTGGCTTTGTTCTCTAGATCTCAGTACCAATACAGGGTGCTTCCTTTTGGCTTGGCCTCAGCACCAAGGGTGTTTACGAAATGCATGGCTGTGGTAGCAGCATTTCTTCTCACTCTAGGAATATTCGTCTTCCCCTACTTAGACGACTGGCTCATTCGAGCCCCATCAGAATCGGAGGCCAGGATTTCGCTATCTTGCACAATGCGTATCCTTCAGTATTTGGATCTGGTCATAAACATCCCAAAATC
Organism: Ichthyophis bannanicus; assembly: GCA_033557465.1. NCBI lineage: Eukaryota > Metazoa > Chordata > Amphibia > Gymnophiona > Ichthyophiidae > Ichthyophis > Ichthyophis bannanicus. The sequence continues at coordinate 81,665,366 of CM066048.1, forward strand.
CATCCTAACTCCCACTCAGTCTTTAGAATTCATAGGAGCTTTGCTGGATACCAGAAAAACAAGGGCCTGTCTTCCTCAGACCGTTGCCTTCGCATGGTGCAGTTAGCTTCTCAAGCAGTGCTAAAGCCTCGTCTCACTGCTTGGGAGATGTTACAGCTGCTAGGCCACATGGCATCTACTGTGCATTTGGTTCCCTATGCTCGCCTCCATATAAGAGCAGCCCAGTGGACTTTATCCACTCAATGGACCCAAGCTTCAGGGTGCCTATCAGACAAAATAGCAAACATAAATCGCCTTATTTTGTCCCTCCAATGGTGGCAGTCCACTCAAAACCTGTTGCTGGGGTCCCCGTTTCAACAACTTTTACCCCAGGCAACTCTCACAACGGATGCTTCTCCAATGGGTTGGGGAGCTCATCTGCAAGACCTCTCCACCCAAGGCACTTGGACTCCACATGAGACTCATCTACATATCAATCTCTTAGAGCTCAGAGCAATCTTCCTTGCTCTTCGAGTGTTCCACACCCTACTCAGCTGCAAGACAGTCCTTATTCACAAGTAGCCATGTTCTCCGTGAACAAGCAGGGAGGAACAGGCTCTCTGTTGCTTTGCAATGAAGCTTTGCGACTATGGGCCCTCGCCAGAGAGCATCAGATTCATCTCCTGGCAGTGTATCTTCCAGGCATACAAAACTCTTGGGCAGACAGACTCAGTCGAGTTCTGCTTCCACACGAATGGTCTCTACATGTAGACCAGGTGGCCAAGATTTTTCAAATTTGGGGAACCCCGGACATAGACCTCTTTGCAAGTCCGTTGAATGCCAAACTTCCCTGGTTCTGTTCCAGAATACCGGCTCAAGGCTCTCAGGCCAAGGATGCTTTCCTCCTTCACTGGGGCCAAGACTTCCTTTATGCCTTTCCACCCATTCCCCTAATTCCCAAGATCCTATTCAAGCTTCAGAGAGGCAGAGGCCGTATGATTCTCATAGCTCCACATTGGCCTCGGCAAGTGTGGTACCCTCTGCTTTTACATCTCTCTCAAGCTCCCTCTCTGGAGTTAGGGTCTGCCCCAGATCTCCTATCTCAGGAGCACGGAATGTTATGGCATCCCAATCCCCAGTCTCTGCATCTCAGGGCTTGGTTGCTGAAGGCCTAGATCTCCATGATCTTAACCTCCCTCAGCAAGTAAAGGATATTCTTTATGCTTCCAGGAAGCCTTCTACAAGACGCTCTTAGGCTTTCAAGTGGAAAAGGTTTACCATATGGTGTTCGCAGTAGGATCTTAACCCTCTTACGGTATCTCTGGAATCATTACTGGAGTATCTCCTTCATTTATCCAATGCAGGACTTAGGACTAACTCAGTGAGAGTCCATTTGAGTGCTATTGCAGCTTCTTTCAAGCCCCTAAATGGACAACCTATTTCCTCCCATCCTCTTATAGCAAGATTTATGAGAGGCCTTCTGCTAACTAAGCCTCCCATTAGGCCACCACCTGTGGCATGGGACTTAAACTTGGTTCTTGGTCAGCTCATGAAGCCACGTTTCGAACCCTTAGCTACTACCTCCTTGAAATTCCTTTCTTGGAAGGTTGTCTTTCTCATTGCAATCACATCAGCACGTCGCATCAGTGAGTTGCAGGCACTAGTGGCTGATCACCTTATACAAGGTTCCATCATTACAAGGTAGTCCTTAAGACTCATCCACACTTTATGCCAAAGGTGGTCTCGCCTTTTCATCTAAACCAAGCGGTCTACCTACCTGTGTTCTTTCCAAGGCCTCATGCATCAAATGTAGAAAGGAATCTTCATACTTTGGACTGTAAAAGAGCTTTAGCCTTTTACTTACAAAGAACACAGCAACATAGAAAGTCCTCTCAACTCTTTGTTGCTTTTGATCCTTCTCATTTGGGACTTCCAGTCTCCAGGAGAACACTGTCTAACTGGATTGCTCAGTGTATTTCCTTTGCCTATCAGAGTAAGAATCTTCCTTTTGAGGGCCATGTCACAGCTCACAATGTGAGAGCCATGGCAGCTTCAAAGGCTCATCTGCACTCTGTGTCTATTGACGACATTGTCGAGCAGCCACTTGGGCCTCGGTTCATACCTTCACAGCCCATTATTGCTTGGACAAGGACTCCCGCCGGGATGCCTTGTTTGGTCAGGCTGTTCTCCAACACCTGTTCCATACCTAATCATCTCCTACCCACCATCCCTGGTTGGATGCCAGAGATCCAGGGGAGGAAGTGGAGCCCTTTCTCAGGGACACACAACTTCTGGGGTTTCTCCCTGGCATCTAAAGCTAGGGAGTCCCCATATGTGAAGACTACATTCCTGCTTGTTCCTGGAGATAGCATAGTTACTCACCTGTAACAGGTGATCTCCGGGAACAGCAGGAATTTAGTCTTCAAAACCCACCCATCTCCCCTAGGAGTTGTATCTCTCTATCTATCTCTTTCTCTTTCCCTCTCTCTCTCTTTGTCTCAGCTTTAAAACTCAACTGGAGAGAGGCAGTTGGGAAAGGCGGGAAGGCAGCACGCAGGCGCTGTGGGATGCTCCGAAAAGCTTTCTAATTGGACGCTGGGGAGTGTTCCCGCACAGACTCCGTCGGTACCGACGATACCCATATGTAAAGATTAAACTCCTGCTGTTCCCGGAGATCACCTGTTACAGGTGAGTAACTATGCTTTATCCTGTTGCTATAAAGGGATCCACTATGTCTGTCCCATGCCATTTTGAATTCTGTCACTGTGTTTGCCCCCACCACTTCCATCGGGAGGGCATTACAAGCATCCACCACTCTTTCAGTGAAAAAGTATTTCCTGACATTGCCTTTCAGTTTACCCCCTTGCAGCTTAATGTTATGCCCTCTAGTTTTACAGCTTCCCCATCTTTGGAAGAGGTTTGTTTGTCCATTAATACTCTAAGTATTTAAAGGTCTGAATCATATTTCCCCTGTCCCTCCTCTCGTCCATTGAGTGGGCAGAGTAGTGCTTGCAAGTTTTTTCAGCACAGCACATTGCTAGGGAGAAGAATATAGAGGCCAACTATCTCAGTCGTCACCAGCTTGATCCCGGAGAATGGGAGCTGGCTCCTTGGGCCTTCGATCGTATTCTGCAGCATTGGGGAGTTTCGAGAGCAGATCTCGTGGTGATAAGGGCTAATGCTAAGGTTCCCAATTACTTTGTTCGCTGGAGGAAGCCCAGCTCACAGGAGGTGGATGCGCAAGTCCAGCCCTGGCCTCACATCCCCTCCTCTGTGTTTCTTCCATGGGTCATGACTGTCTGGGTCCTTTGAAAAACAGAGGAACATCTTCACCTCATGATCCTAGTTGCCCCGGTTTGGCCATATCGTCCATGGTATGCCAATCTGATTTGCCTTCTCATGGTGCAGATTCTATGGTGCAGTTGGGGTCTATTGAGGCAGGGGTCAGTGGTCATGGATGACCTGGTTCCTTCTCAGTTATGGCTTGGTCCTTGAGAGGCAGCAGCTAGCACGTAATGGGTATTCGGTGGCAGTGGTTGATACCTGTCAGACGGCTGCCTGGGTGAGAATCTTCACAGTCTTGTCAAGTGCATATATCTATATGATTTGCAAGGTATTGTGGGCAATGTAGTTCATTCACACCAGACACAGCTGCTGACAATAATTTAGTTGTGCTCTTGGGTAAAGCCAATAAGATATTTATTTATGGGGTTATTTCTCCCAACACAGATATGCTTGGTAGCACATAAATTAGGTTACTTGCTTTCAGTGTTAACTTGGAAAAACAAAGTTAAAATCAGGAAAACAACAAATGGAAAGCCACAAAGCAAGAAACAAACTGTTCTTTTCAGGTTAACTTCTGATTACTTCCCACATAGATACAGAAGTGATTCTCTCCTAGCTCACAAGCAATTAGGTAAGGCTTAATTGCTAGCAGTTACCAGCTGAAACCCCTTAGCTGGCTTGCCTTCCACTATGTGGGTCAAATCCTGCTTCAGGAGCTTTTCTGAGTAGATTAAAGAACAAATTTGTATTTCTTTGTGATGGTTGCTGTACTTTATAACAGAAAGTTACCAACGGAGTTTAGATAGAGAGCAGTCCATATAAACAGGATCCTCATCTGCTATTATTCCCCCTTGTTCAACAAGCATGGGTTCAATATCATGGATTGGCACAGATGAATCTCTCAATGGAGCATTTTCAGGAGAATACTTGTTTCCCTGCTGTCTTTCAAAGTTATAGCTAGGGCATAGATCAGTGTTCCTACCTGAGCTTCCATTGCTGCTAGAGTTCCTCTCTATTTAGCCTGGCCAGTATGTAGTTCAGTTCTTATGTCCAGCCTTCCAATCCAGATCCCTGGACACTGGATCTCTCTTCACATACCTTCTGGCACAGGTCTTAGGGTCCCTTCCACATGCAGCCGTCTCCCTCACAGGTAGCCTCTGGTGATTCCTAGCTCTGCAGCACCATTCCTCTGGCTTTCCCCAGTCCAATGGTGTATGCTGGCCCTTGGAATACCTCCCAGTATACGTACTGCTTTGGACTCTTCTAGACCTCTCAAAGGCTTTTCTCTTCCTTCTTCCAAAGGGTCTCTTTCCCTCTCTGTCCGTCCGGTTTGGCTTCTGCTTCTGATGATCCTTCAGATGAAACTGATGATCAAACTCAAGCTGATTCTCAGGATACTGAGGACAATTCTCTGGATATCCAAGGTGATCATGAAGATGGTCATCTGTAGAATAAACTCTACTCTTATTCTGCTTAGATGAGTGATCCTCCCTAACACAGCGCAGCTGTGCTGAATCAGGCCCTGCCCTTTGAGATGAGTGCTTAGGGATTACCTCATAGCCCTCCTGATTGAACACACGTTTCCCCACTTCAGCTCCTCTAATGGCTGTTGGAAACCTGGTGCATTCTGGGACTGGTAGTCTTTTATGGGAAAATTCTGTTTTCTTATTTCTACCAGAACTGACAGGTTGCTTGTTCAGAGTCACTTCACCTTTTCTATAGCTCCTTCCTGAGCTATGATAAGCTTCCTTATCACATACCCCATTGAAAGCCAGGAGGTGGTCCACTTCTCTAGCTTATGTGTCTGGTGTCTTTTTGAAACATGGTGCCATTTTCGATGGATTTTGCAGTTTCATGCGTGGATTCCTTGCTTTCCTATAAGATGGGGTGGAGAAGGCTTAGCTTGGAGCTACCTAAGAATGCAGGTTCCTTTTCGTCCCTCTAGTCCAGTCCCGGAACCATAGAGTTTAGAACCTCCACCAGCAGCTTTGGAGACTGAAAGTTGTCATCGCTTTGATGTCACTGGTATAATTTGGCTAGCACCGCCCCTCTTCCACCAGTACTTTCAGTCTCCAAGCAGCTTGGAGGTTCTGAGCCCGGGACTGGGCTCAGTAGGAACAAATACGCAGAGCTTTCTTTATAGTATTTATTTTTAGTTTGGGTAATTTTGCTTTTTGGGTTTATTCTAGGGGCAGACCTGCTGCTGCTGAAAGGGTTCCTGCTGGTTGTGAACCGGTTTTCTGTTCCCTCTTCTTCTTCTCTCTCTTTTATCTCTTTCTCTCTCTCTTTCTGTCAGTGAGCCCCAACGTGTGAACGAGCATTGTTTGCATTGCTCAGAGCCTTCCTGCTCCCGAATCCGCTTAGAAGGGGTGAGGAGCAGGTAGAAGGCTGAAAGACAGTGCAGAAGCAGAACACGGATTTGTAAGCCGGTGAGTGCTTTTCCCTGCACGACAGAGGGGAGATCAGCATTCCTCCATTGCCTCCCTGCTCCCGAACCCGCTTAGAAGGGGTGAGGAGCAGGTGGAAGGCTGATCCGCAGAGCAGCGGCAACACAGCGGTCTGCAGGTCAGTGAGTTTTTCCCTGCAGGTTTCAAGTAGCACCGCCGGGGCTGAAGCCGAGAAGGCAGTGCCCCGGGGCAGGTTGGTCCCATCTGCATCCCTTCCTCCTTCCTCTGGGTCAGGATCGCGGCAGCGGTGAGTGTTGGCTCAAGACAGCTTGTTTTACTGCGGCCTCCGTCTGTCAGGCAGTTAGGAGCTGCCGCGTGGTTTCAGTGCTAGGTAGATTTTTTGAGCGGGAAACAGTTGCCGGCGGCCATTTTAGGTGCTGCGTTGTTTTGAGACAGGGCGTCCATCGTGTATTTTACAGCCTGGGGAGCCTCGTTTTAGCAATTGATTTGGGGACTTCAGCTAGTTAGGCAGTTTCCTCGCTTGGGAGTAAAAAAAAAAAGAAAAAAAAAGTTCTTTCGGTGAGGGGCCCCCGGGATAGCTGAGGCTTCTTCCTGCTTCTCTCCTTGTTTTCCGCTCCGGAACCTGGGATTTCTCCCCTCTAGGGGTAGCCTTCATTGTGGGGGGGAGTTCTTTGGAAGATGCCGGCTAAACCCCGCTGTCTTGTTTGTGGGGTGCGCCGTAGCGAAGTTTTGGAGTCAGGGGTGTGCAGGGGCTGTTCTTTGGAGGCAGCAGTAATGGAAAAGGCGCTCGGGGGACCGGCTGCGGAGCCGGCAGCAGTCCCTTCGGAGGCAGGAGACTCCCAACCGCCTTTGGATCTCCCGGAACCGACGGCGGGGCCATCATCGGGGGCAGGAGCTTCGGTGGCGGCGGGAGGCAGCCAGAGCGCAGGAGTGACTGGTATTCCCCCGGAATTTTTCTCTCTTATGCAGAAGGCGCTGGCCTTGTTGCAGCCCGGACTGGAAACGCAGTCCCCGAGATCAAAGGGTCAGAAAAGGCCCGGGGGTCTTCTGGAGGGGGAGGCAGGTCTGGGCAAAAGGTGTAGGGAGCTGGTGGAGGAGGGCCCATCTTCGGTGGTGGATGACGAGGGACAGTTCTCGGATGTAGAGGTGGAAGGCGTTTCAGAGGGAAAGCTAGAAGAGGGGGAGTTGCCGGATGCGGAAGAACAGAGTAGAGTGGTCCGGGTGTTCCGGCGCGAAGAGCTGCCGGCGCTGATTGCGGAAACACTAAAGACGCTCAATATGCCCGCAGTGGTGCCATCGGCAGAGGAGGCGTTAGAGGATCCTCTCTTGCAAGCCATTCGGAAGTCTCAACGAGTGTTCCCGGTTCATAGAGTATTTCGGGACATGATTCAAGAAGAGTGGGACGCCCCAGAATCGGCGCTGAGGGGCACCAGAGCTTTGGCCCAGTTATATCCACTTTCTGACCAAGATAGAGAGGTGTTCCGGTCTCCGAAGGTGGATGCGGCAGTGTCCGCGGTTACTAAAAAGACCACAATTCCAGTGGAGGGTGCCACGACGTTAAAGGACGTGCAAGACAGGAAATTGGCGACTCTGTTGAAGCAGGTCTTTGATATGTGTGCCCTTTCCTTGCAGGCCTCGATAGTGGGAGCGTGGGTAGCCAGAGGCTGCTTACGGTGGTCCCAGCAGCTGCAGGAAGGAATCCTGGATACGCAGGCGGAAGAATTGGCGCGGCTGGAATCAGGCACAGCCTATTTGTCTGATATCCACTACGATCTTATTCGAGGTCTGGCCAAGAGTATGGCCTCCGTGGTGGCGGCGCGTCGGTATCTCTGGCTGCGTAACTGGTCGGCAGATGGGTCTTCCAAAGCACGGCTTAGTAAGCTCCCCTTTAGAGGTAAACTTTTATTTGGTACGGACTTGGAGAAGCTGGTTAAGGACCTGGGAGAGTCCAAGGGCGGTCGGCTCCTGGAGGATAGGCTAAAGCAGAGCCGCGGGATGACTGGATCCAGGGGACTCTCGAGGGATTTTCGTAGGTTTCGGTCCTCGCGTTTTGGCCAACCTCAGAGGGGGCGTTTTCCTCCGAGAGGTCAGGCGTTTCGAGGGTTCCGAGGGGCAGGTAGGGGTTTTACTCCCTTCCACTCCTCTGGCGGAAAGAAATCACCACAATGAGATCAGGCGGACCCGGGTGGCGGACGTTCCCGTAGGAGGGAGGTTACGGGAGTTTTACCCTGCCTGGGTCCAAATTACCACGGATCAGTGGGTGTTGGAGGTCATTCGCGAGGGATATGCTCTGGAGCTCCATCGACCCGTCTTAGATTCCTTTGTCCTTTCCCCGTGCAGAGCTCCGCGAAAGTTGAGGGCAGTCGCAGAAACGCTTCGGCGGCTCCGTCAACTCGGAGCAGTAGTGCCTGTGCCGCGGGATCAATACGGGTGCGGTCGATACTCCATCTATTTTGTCGTTACAAGGAAAGAAGGAACCTTTCTGCCAATTCTGGATTTAAAAAGAGTGAATCGTTGCCTTCGAGTAACTCATTTTCGAATGGAAACCTTGCGCTCGGTCATTGCGGCGGTCAGGAAGGGAGAATTCTTGACGGCATTGGACCTCATGGAGGCGTATCTGCATATTCCCGTGCGCCCAGAGCATCAAACGTTCCTGCGCTTTGCAGTGCCTATGGGACATTTTCAATTTCGGGCACTGCCCTTCGGGCTGGCAACGGCACCTCGGACGTTCACGAAGGTCATGGTAGTAGTGGTGGCGGCGCTCCGCAAGGAAGGGATTCTGGTGCATCCTTATTTGGACGATTGGCTGATTCGGGCAAAGTCCAGGGAGGAGAGTGCTACGGCCACCGATCGAGTAGTAGAGTTCTTGGAAAGCTTAGGATGGGTGGTCAATTTTGCAAAGAGCAAGCTGGTTCCGGCTCAAACTCTGGAATACTTGGGAGTGCGCTTCGAGACAGAGCAAGGGGTGGTGTTTCTCCCGAGCAAGAGAGCCCAAGCCTTGAGGGAGCTCGTGCAGAGGTTTTTGGCGTACAGGGCTCCGACGGCATGGCAGTATTTGCAGTTGCTCGGGACGATGGCGGCCACGATCAAAGTGGTACAGTGGGCCAGGTTTCATATGCGGCCATTGCAGAGTGCTCTTCTCCGGCGTTGGTCTCATCAACGGAATGCCCTGTCTCAACGACTAGTGTGCCCTCTGCAGGTGCGGCGGGAGCTTCAGTGGTGGCTGCGGCCCGGAAGCCTGGAAGGGGGCGTGGCGCTAGAAGCTCCGTCCTGGAGGCTGGTGACAACGGATACCAGTCTCGCAGGCTGGGGGGCACATTGTGAAGGGAGTTTTGCCCAAGGGACATGGTCGGGTCCGGAACAGCGTTGGTCTATAAACCGGCTGGAGATGCGCACGGTGTATCTAGCGCTGCGGCAGTTTCAGGAGACCTTGGGTCGCGTGGCAGTACGGGTGCTTTCCGACAATGCGACGATGGTGGCTTATATCAATCGCCAGGGAGGCACGGGGAGTGCGTCGCTGGAGGAGGAGGCCAGTCAGCTGTTGCGTTGGGCCGAACGGCACTTGGTGGCGTTGTCGGCGCAGCACGTGGCCGGAGTAGAGAATGTCGAAGCAGATTTTCTAAGCCGCCGCAGAGTGGATCCGGGGGAGTGGAGTCTTCACCCGGAGGTCTTTGCGATGATAGTTCAGCGCTGGGGGACTCCGGTGATGGATCTCATGGCAAGCTTCGAGTCCGCACAGGTGGAAAGGTTCTTCAGCAGGCGCAGGGAGCGAATGTCGGAAGGCCTCGATGCTTTGGTGCGGCGGTGGCCGGTGGAAAGTCTTCTTTATGTGTTTCCTCCTTGGGCGCTCATAGGAAAGGTGGTTCAGCGCATAGAGCGCCACCGTGGAGTAGTCGTTCTGAAAGCACCCGATTGGCCCAGACGACCGTGGTATGCGGATCTGATTCGGCTGCTAATAGACAGGCCGTGGAGACTCCCGGTTTGGGGGGATCTCTTGCTGCAGGGGCCGTTACGCATGCCGCAGGTGGGTCGATTCTCGCTTACGGCTTGGCTCTTGAGAGGGCTCGGCTGAGGTCCACTCGCCGGCAGTCATTTCCACCTTATTGAAAGCGGGGAGGCGTTCCACGTCGCTTGCGTACACCCGGGTTTGGCGGGTGTTTGAAGCATGGTGCCAGGAGCACGGTCTTCAGCCTTTTAGGGCTTCGGTGCCTCATATTCTTTCATTTTTTCAGGATGGTTTGGAGAAAGGTCTGGCGGCTAGCTCCTTGCGGGTGCAGTTGGCGGCTATCTCCTGTTTCTGGGGGAGGATTCAGGGGCAGTTGGTAGGAGCACACAGTGATATTCGGCGGTTTTTGCGAGCGGTGCTGCTTCTGCGGCCGCTGAGACGTCCTTCAGTTCCTCCGTGGGATCTCAATGGTGTTAGAGGCGTTGATTCGGGCGCCGTTCAAGCCGTTAGGGAAAGCCTCTCTTAAGGACTTGACGTTGAAGACAGTGTTTCTAGTGGCTATTTGCTCCGTTAGAAGGATTTCGGAGTTGCAGGCGCTGTCTTGTAGAGAACTGTTTTTGTCTTTTTTCGCTCACAAGGTGGTTCTGCGCACGGTCCCGGCCTTTTTGCCTAAGGTGGTGTCGGGGTTTCACGTTAACCAGGTGGTGTCACTCCCGGTTTTTTCTCTGGAACAGAAGACGCAGTCGGGCGGTCGCTTGCATCGTTTGGACGTTCGGCGGGTACTTAAGAAGTATCTCCGTAGAACGGAGACTTTCAGAAAGTCGGACCGGCTGTTTGTTGTTTTCGGCGGGCCGTGGAAGGGTGAAGCGGCAGCGAAGTCTTCGATTTTTAGGTGGTTGAAAGAGGCTATTGCTTCGGCCTATCTGTTGAAGGGTAAGGTGGTTCCGGTAGGTCTGCATGCGCACTCGACCAGGGCGCAGGCGGCGTCTTGGGCAGAATTCAGTTTAGTGCCGGTGGAGGACATTTGTAAGGTGGCAACTTGGTCCTCGTTGCATTCTTTTGCGAGGCACTATCGGCTTGATGTTCAGGCAAAGGAGGATGTGCGTTTTGGCTCCGCGGTACTTCAGGCTGGGCTTGTGGGTCCCTCCCGTTGATTTTAACTGCTCTGTTACATCCTCTATGGTTCCGGGACTGGACTAGAGGGACGAAAAGGAAATGAGAATTAGACTTACCTGCTAATTGTTGTTCCTTAAGGAACTCTAGTCCAGTCCCGGACCCCTCCCATGGTATTACGCTCTACACAGCCTGAAGATATAAAAAAAAAAAAAAAAAAGCAGTAGAAGATAGCGGACAATTTCTTTGTTAGGAAGGTGCACAACAGAGTCACAGTGAGGTCTTTCTTGAGCAGCAGGACCGGGGGCGCCAGGGGGCAGGCGTCCGGAGCCTGTAGTTTTCTTTTTTCCATATTTTTCTTACATAGTTTTTACATTCTGGTTATGGTTATGACCTGTTTAAGATGTTAGTTTTTTTTTTCTTGTTCCTGCTTATTTGTTGCTCTGCTTAGTCTGCTTTGTCAATAGGTACTGGTGGAAGAGGGCGGTGCTAGCCAAGTTATACCAGTGACATCAAAGCGATGACATCTTTCAGTCTCCAAAGCTGCTGGTGGAGGTTCTAAACTCTATGGTTCCGGGACTGGACTAGAGTTCCTTAAGGAACAACAATTAGCAGGTAAGTCTAATTCTCATTTGCTGCTCTCTCCTGCTACCATAGACCTGTGGTGGGCCATTCTCTGGCTTTGCATGGGAATGTAGCATGCTTTTGTGGAGGAGTTCACGCCTTGCATCCTGCTCTACATCCAGTGGTTCCACTGTGTGATCTGGCGCTTGTTCTTCAAGCCTCAAGGGAGCTACTTTTAAAGATTTGTCTTTGAAAGCAGAATTCTTGATAGCAAGAACATCGGCGCATTTTGGCGAATTTCAGAGTTGCAGGCGCTCTCCTGCCGAGATTCATTCTTGTCCCTTTCGTCCAAGGGGGTCACCTTGCAGCTGCTATTATCATTTTTGCCTAAGATAGTAATTGAGTTTAATTATTTTGATAGTAATAGCAGGAGTATCATAGGTACATAAGAAATGCAATACTGGGTCCATCAAGTCCAATATCCTGTTTACAACAGCGGCTGATCGAGATCACAAGTTCTCAAAAAGGAACATAGGTTCCACAGTGCTTGTTCTGAGATAAGCAGTAGATTTTCTGGATCCCCTCTAATAATGGTTTATGGACCTTTCCTCTAGAAACTTGTCCAAACCTTTTTTTAAACCCAGCTGCACTAACAGCTTTTACTACATCCTCTGGTAACAAATTCCAGAGTTTGATTACGCATTCTCTTATTACTCTTAAATGGGTTACATTGTAACTTCATGGTGTGTCCCCCTAATCTTTCTACTTTTTGATGGAGTAAATAACTTATATACAGTACTTTTACCTGTTCTTCTCCATTCATTAATTTATAGACCTCTTTCATATCTCTCCTCAGCTGTCTCTTTTCCAAGTTGAAGAGCCCTAACCTTTTAAGCCTCTCCTCCTAAGGGTATCTTCCTTAGCGTCCCTCTAGTCCAGTCCCGGAACCATAGAGTTGTGAACCTCCACCAGCAGCTTTGGAGACTGAACATCTTCATCTCTTTGATCATCCAGCTATATGCAGCCCCAAGGACCGCCCACACATCAGTATCTCAGTCTCCAAGTAGCTTGGAAGTCAGAGCCCAGAACTGGGCTCCTTAGGAACAAATAAGCAGAGCTTTAGTGTTTTATTATTTTCTAGATTTAGGTGCTGGGCTGCTGCTGTGGAGGAAATCTTTGACTGTGTCCCTTCTGTCTTTCTCTAATCTGTTTTTTTCTCTCTGTCTCTCTCTGTCAGTCTCCCCATAGGTCAAACAAGCAGGGGAGCTGCACAGGACACAGGTCTCCTTTCTACCGAACCCCCTTGGTGGGTGAGGAGAAGGTTGAAGACAATTACAGGCAGCAATTGAATACAGCAGTAGGCTCTGAGGGTCCCCTGACTGATTTAGAGGTTCCCCGAGTTGCCCTGAGCGGTTATTACTCTGTTATTGACTCTGATAACTGCTACTCAGAGCTTGTGACAGGCACGCTGGACAGCACTCTCGGTGTTTTGACCCCCCCTCCACTCCTGTGTGTGGGTGAGTAGAGTTTGAAGCTTTTTCTTTCTAAAGGCAGTGGTGGAGGCCTTGGGGTGGCCTGGAATCAGCTCTGGGGAGTGTTTTAGACCTTTTGGGTATTTTTTCTGGTCCTTTTTTTGGCGGGATCGGGTCCGGCGGCCATTTTGGATTTTTTTTCAAAGTTGTTTTTCTTCGTGTTTTTTTTTAGGGATAGGAGCTTCGTTTTTGCATTTCTTGGTCAGATATCAGCTAATTGACTCCAGCTCTACCTAATCCTGCAATTTGGAGCGTTTTTGAGCATTTTTAAAATCACAATTTTTTTTTTTCTGCTCTGTTTGCTTCAGCAAGGTGTTCCTGCTTTGCTGGCAGTGTGCATAGCCATGCCTCCTAGTCCTCGGTGTCTGGTCTGTGGCATTCGTAGAAGTAGTAATTTGGAAGCCCGAGTCTGTGCCACTTGTTCTGCTGTGGGTGCTGGCATGGAGGATCCTCTGGAGGGCTCCAGTGCAGATCTCCCACCTGTATCTACAGAAGGGACATCAGAGCAGGCAGAGACGGTCCTTGGTCCGGGGATTTCTGCGGTGCCGGAGCGCCTGTTGGCGGGGGGCGTCCAGGAGGGATCCCTGGGAGTTCCACCCGCCTTTTTCTCTCTCATGCAGGAGGCTTTGGCTCTCTTGCAGCGGGCGGGGGGAGGCTCGGTCCTGCCCTGCCGTGGGCTAAAGCGTCCACTTTCAGTAGAGGGAGACACTGGTCCACAAAAGAAGAGCCGGCCCCCGATTGTTGTGGATTCTGCGCCTCCTGGGGACGACTTCCACGAGGGGCTGGGGGAGGCTCTCGAGCTGGAGTCTGCGGAGGATTTAGAAGACGGCGAGTTGTTGGACGACAAGCAGAGTAGTAGAATAGTGCGTGTATTTCATAAAGAGGAACTTCCGACACTGATTGCCGAAACCCTCAAGGTATTGAACATACCCGTGGAAGATGCCACTCCAGAGGACAAGTTGGAGGATCCCTTGATGCAGGCGGTGCGCACTTCCCACAGAGTCTTTCCGCTCCATAGGGTTTTTAAAGCTATGATCCAGGAGGAGTGGAACAGTCCAGAGTCCGCTTTGCGCGGGGCTACACTGTTGCCTAAGTTGTATCCTCTGTCGGAGGCTGATAGAGAGCTCTTTCGTTCGCCGAAGGTGGACGCGGCAGTTTCCGCGGTTACTAAACGGACTACTATCCCGGTGGACAGTGCTGCGGCGTTGAAGGACCCGCAGGATCGGAAAGTTGATAGCTTGTTGAGACAAGCGTTTGATGTTGCTGCCCTGTCAATGCAGGCGGCGGTGGCCGGGGCCTGGGTGGCGCGCGGCTGCCTCCGCTGATCTCAACAGTTCCAGGGGCCCCAGTCGGCGGAACAAGAGGCCGCGGCGTCCAGATTGGAGTCGGGTACCGCTTATTTGGCGGATATCCACTATGACCTCATTAGGGGGTTAGCTAACGGCATGGCGTCGGTGGTAGCGGCGCGTCGTTCTCTTTGGTTACGCAATTGGGCGGCTGATGGCTCTTCTAAAGCTCGCCTTAGTAAGCTGCCGTTTAAGGGCAGGCAGTTATTTGGAGAGGACTTGGATAGGTTGGTAAAGATCTCGGGGATTCTAAGGGGGGTCGGCTTCTGGAGGATAAGCCCAAGCAGGGGAAGCCGACCTTCACCTTCCGGGGGTCTCAGCAGTCCTTTCGGAGGTTTCGTGCCTCCCGCTTTGGTCAGTCCCAGCGTTCCAGATATCTGGGACGCGGACAGAGTTTCCGCGGATTTCGGGGGGCAGGTAGAGGTTTTGGCTCCTTCCAGGCGCAGGTCCCCAAAAAGTCACAATGAGGCGAGGCCGGCTCCGGTGGCGGTGATTCCCGTAGGGGGCAGACTGCGGGATTTCTACCCTGCCTGGGCCGCTATCACGTCCGATCGGTGGGTGTTAGAAGTGATACGAGAGGGATATGCGCTCGAGCTACATCGACCGGTGCTCGATTCCTTCGTTATGTCCCCGTGCAGCGCTCCCTGGAAACGACGAGTAGTATCCGATACACTTTCCCGGCTGCTTCGGCTCCGGGCGGTCGCCCCCGTGCCGGAGGGGCAGTTAGGGTCCGGTCGATACTCCATCTACTTCGTCGTGCCGAAAAAGGAGGGCACCTTTCGACCAATCCTGGATTTAAAGAGAGTGAATCGGTGCCTCCGGGTGTCGCATTTTCGCATGGAAACGCTGCGCTCGGTCATAGCGGCGGTCCGCGAGGGGGAATTCCTAACGTCCCTAGACCTTACGGAGGCCTATTTGCACATTCCCATTTGCCGGGAACATCAAAGATTTCTGCGGTTTGCGCTGCCGATGGGCCATTTTCAGTTTCAAGCCATGCCCTTCGGCCTAGCGACGGCGCCACGGGTCTTCACGAAGATCATGGTGGTGGTAGCGGCGTTCCTGCGGAAGGAGGGTGTCCTCGTGCATCCCTATCTCGACGACTGGTTGATCCAGGCGAAGTCGAGGGAGGAGAGTCTCCGGGCGACGAGGCAGGTCGTACAGGTTTTGCAGTCGTTAGGCTGGGTGGTCAATCGGGCGAAGAGCAGCCTTCTTCCCTCGCAGACCTTGGAGTATTTGGGGGCGCATTTCGAGACAGGCAACGGGAAGGTTTTCCTCCCAGTGCACAGAGCGCGGGCCCTGAGGCGGCTGGTGGAGCAGTTTCCAGCGAGACGGGCGTCCTCGGCTTGGCAATACCTTCAGCTTCTCGGCATGATGGCGTCGACCATCGAGGTAGTTCCGTGGGCAAGGGCGCACATGCGGCCTCTGCAGCGAGCGCTGCTGCGTCGATGGTGTCATCAGTCCGACTCGCTAGCTCGTCAGTTAGTTTGCCCCTTGGAGGTTCGGCGCAGCCTTCGCTGGTGGTTGCGTCGGCGCTCTCTGGCGAACGGTATGCCCTTGGAGTCTCCCATCTGGCGTCTGCTGATGACGGAAGCCAGCTTGAGCGGCTGGGGGGCTCATTGCAAGGGCCAGATTGCTCAGGGCCAGTGGTCCTCGCGGGAGAGCCGGTGGTCCATCAACCGACTGGAAATGAGAGCCATGTGGTTGGCTCTGACAGCGTTTCAGCCTTGGCTGCAGGGAGCGGCGGTCAGGGTGCTATCCGACAATGCCTCCACGGTAGCCTACATAAATCGCCAGGGAGGCACAGGCAGCGCGGCGTTGGAAGCGGAGGCGGATCTGCTTCTGGATTGGGCAGAGCGGCATCTTCAGTGTCTGTCGGCCCAGCATATCGCGGGGGTTCACAATGTGGAGGCGGACTTTCTGAGTCGTCGCAGGGTATACCCCGGAGAGTGGTCTCTACATCCCGAGGTATTTGCATTGCTGGTCCGTCGTTGGGGTCTGCCAATAATGGACCTCATGGCGACCTTCGAGTCCGCGCAGGTCGAAAGGTTCTTCAGCAGGGAACGCATGTCAGAAGGCCTCGATGCATTGGCACAAAGGTGGCCAAGGTACGGGCTGCTCTATGTCTTTCCTCCGTGGGCTCTGCTGGTTCGCCTGGTACAGCGGATCGAGCGGCATCCGGGTCCCGTGGTTCTGATTGCCCAGGAATGGCCTCGTCGGCCTTGGTATGTGGATCTGGTGCGGTTGAGTGTGGCTGATCCGTGGCTCCTTCCTCCTCGGCCGGATCTCCTTCGGCAGGGGCCACTGCAGATGCCTCAGGTGGCTCGATTCTCGCTTACGGCATGGCTATTGAGAGGGCGCGAATGAGAGCCAAAGGTTATTCTCCGGAGGTCATTGCTACCTTGTTGCGGGCGCGGCGTCGGTCTACGTCGCTAGCGTATGTCCGGGTCTGGCGTATTTTTGAGAGCTGGTGTGCGGCTCGCGAGTTGCGGCCTTTGCGGACCTCCGTTCCTCAGATCCTCTCCTTCTTGCAAGCAGGGGTGGACAAGGGCCTGGCGGCCAGTTCGTTGAGGGTACAACTTGCAGCTCTTGCGTGTTTTCGAGGCAAGGTTCAGGGCCAGTTATTGGGGTCCCATGCGGACGTGAAGCGCTTCTTGCGAGCGGTGTTGCTTATGCGTCCTCCATGCAGGGCTTTAGTGCCCTCGTGGGACTTGAATTTGGTGTTGAGGTCTCTGGTGGCTTCGCCGTTTGAAGGACTTGACGTTGAAAACGGTGTTTCTGGTAGCGATCTCGTCAGCTCGCAGGATCTCGGAGTTGCAGGCTCTTTCGTGTAGGGAACCCTATCTGTCTTTCTCTGCCGACAAGGTGGTATTGCGACCGGTTCCCGCGTTTTTGCCTAAGGTAGTTTCGGCGTTTCACATGAATCAGGTGGTGTTTGCCAAGGAACGGGGCAAGCACGCGGATAACTCCTTGCACGCGTTGGATGTCCGTCGAGCTCTTCGTCAGTATTTGAGGGAAACGGCGGCCTTCCGTAAGTCCGATCGCCTATTTGTCGCATTTGGCGGTCCGCACAAGGGGGAAGCGGCGTCTAAGTCTTCCATTTCCCGCTGGTTGAAAGAGGCGATTTCGTCGGCATACCTTTTACACGGCAGGATGGTTCCTGCCGGGCTTCGGGCTCAATCGACTAGGGCGCAGGCGGCGTCTTGGGCAGAAGTTAGCTTGGTACCGGCGGTGGATATTTGTCGGGCGGCGACGTGGTCGTCCTTGCACACCTTTGCTAAGCACTATCGTCTGGATGTGCAGACGGCGTCGGATGCGTGGTTTGGGTCTCGGGTGCTTCAGGCTGGACTAGCGAGGCCCTCCCGTTGAGATTTACTGCTCTGTTACATCCTCTATGGTTCCGGGACTGGACTTGAGGGACGCTAAGGAAGAGTAAATTAGACTTACCTGCTAATTGTTGTTCCTTGCGGAACTCTAGTCCAGTCCCGGATCCCTCCCTGTCTATCTGTTCTCGCTGCCAGCCAAGAAGGTACATTCATTATAGGAGTCTGCCAGGGTTTTTGTTCTCTATACTTTCGGTCAGAGCTCCTTTGCTTGCAGCACGCCTTAGTTTCCTTTCGGGGTCAAATCTTGGGGGTGAGCGGTGGCGTCTCTTGTTGCATGCGTTTTGCACAAGGGTCGCCACGGCCGTTCTGGTCCGCCTTCCCGTAGGCGGGAGGTTGTGCTTACGCAATTGGAAAAAGAAAAAAAAAAAAAGAATTTTTGCTAGTAGTGGGAACTTTAGGGTCAGGATCCTTTTTTCCACTGTGTTATATCTACTTATTTGTTGCTCTGCTTAGTATGCTTTGTCAATAGGTACTGATGTGTGGGCGTTCCTTGGGGCTGCATATAGCTGGATGATCAAAGAGATGAAGATGTTCAGTCTCCAAAGCTGCTGGTGGAGGTTCACAACTCTATGGTTCCGGGACTGGACTAGAGTTCCGCAAGGAACAACAATTAGCAGGTAAGTCTAATTTACTCTTTCCATCTCCTTTACCATTTTGGTGGCTCTTCTCTGTACCTTTTCTAATTCTCCTATATCCTTTTAAAGATATGGCAACAAGAATTGCACACAATATTCAAGGTGCGGTTGCACCATGGAACGATACAGAGGCATTATAATATCCTTGGTTTTCTTCTCCATTCCTTTCCTTTTGTTTCCTTGCATTCTATTTGTTTTCTTGGCTGCCGCTGCACACTGGGTGGAGGGTTTCAACGTATTATCCACAATGACGCCTACATTTTTTTCCTGGGTGGTGATTCCTAATGTGCAACTTTGCATCATGTAATCATAGTTTGGGTTGTTCTTTCCTAGGTGCATAACTTTGAACTTGTCTACATTAAATTTCATCTGCCATTTGGACGCACATTCTTCCAATTTATCAAGGTCCTCTTGCAATTTTTTCACAATCCTCTTCTGTTTTAACAACTTTGAATAATTTTGTGTCATCTGCAAATTTGATCACCTCGCTAGTTATTCCCACTTTCAGATCATTTATGAATATGTTAAAAAGCAGCAGGCCCAGCACAGATCCTTGGGGTACTCCATATTTCACTATTGAGTAACTTGGTCATTTAGCCCTACTCTCTGCTTTTTATCTTTTAACCAGTTCCTGAACCACAGTAGTACACTGCTTTTTAATTTTGCCAAGAGTCTCTCATGAGAGACCTTGTCAAAGGCTTTTTGAAAATCCAGATATACTGTATTGACCAGCTCACCTTTGCCTACCTGTTAATTCATACTTTCAAAAAAATATAACCGATTAGTAAGACAATATTTTCCTTGGCTAAATCCATGCTGACTTTTCTCCTATTAAACCATGACTATCTAGATGCTCAGTAATTTTATTCTTTATAATAGTTTCTACCATTTTGCCTGATACTGACGTCAGGGTCACCAGTGGATAGTTTCCTGGATCACCCCTGGAACCCTTTTTAAAAATTGGCGTTCCATTGGCCATTTTTCAATCTTCAGGTACCACAGATGATTTTAATGATAGTTCACAGATTACTAATAGTAGGTCTGCGATCTCATATTTCAGTTCTTTCAACACTCTTGGATGTACTGTATATCATCTGGACCAGGTGATTTGCTATTCTTCTGTTTATCAAATAGTTGTAATACATCTTCCTGGTTTATCAATGTTTCTTTTACTTCTTCCGATATACAGTATCACCTTTTAAATACCATTTCAGGAATGGGTAATCCCCCTGCATTTTCTTTAGTAAAGACCGAAGCAAAGAATTCATTCTATCTCTCTGCTATGGCCTCGTCTTCCCTTACTGCCCCTTTTTACCCCTTTATCATCTAATGGTCCAGCTGACTCTCTCCGTTTTTTTGCTACGAATGTACTTGAAAAGGTTTTTACTATATCTATTTATTTAACATTTATAAAGCGCTTCAAATGTACGAAGCGCTGTACATACATGAAGAAAAGACAGTCCCTGCTCATCAGAGCTCACAATCTAGTCAAGAAGATTACAAAATACAAATACAATCAAGTAAGACAAAGTATACAATAAACAAGAAGAGCAAAAACAAGAATCAGGAACAGAAAGCAATAGAGAAGAGATGGGTTTTCAATCTGGACTTGAAGAGGTCCAGAGAGGGCGCATTGCGCACAGACAGAGGTAGATTGTTCCAGGCAAAGGGTGCAGCCAGGTGAAAGGAGTGAAGTCTAGAATTAGCAGTACGAGTGGAGGGCATAGATAGATGAAGTCTGTTCGAAGAGTGAAGAACACGAGAGGGGATGTAAGGAGAGATAAGAGATGATAGGTAGTGGGGAGCTGAAGAGTGAATGCATTTATAGGTCAAGAGGAGGAGTTTGCATTGGATTCGGAAGCGGATGGGAAGCCAATGAAGGGACTTGAGAAGAGGAGTGACATGGGAAAAGCGATGCTGACGGAAAATTAGACGAGCAGCAGAATGTTGAATAGATCGAAGGGGAAAGAGATGGTTTACGGGAAGGACAGCAAGGAGAATATTGCAGTAATCAAGATGGGAAGTGATCAAGGAGTGGACAATCATTTTAGTAGTGTCATCAGAAAGGAAGGGGCGAATTTTGTTAATGTTATAAAGGAAGAAACGGCAAGTCTTAGCTACGAGTTGGATATGAGTGGTGAAAGAGAGAGAGGAGTCAAAGATAACACCCAGGTTACGGGCCAAAGAGACAGGAAGGATTAAAGAGTTATCCACAGAGACTGAGAAAGGGAGTAAAGGAGGGGAGGCATTGGGGGAAAGATAAGGAGTTCAGTCTTAGCCAGATTTAATTTCAAGTGGCGGTGAGACATCCAAGTAGCAGTGTCTGAAAGGCAAACAGTGATCTCGTCATGGATTGCTGGAGAGATATCAGGCGAAGAGAGGTAGATTTGAGAGTCGTCAGCATAGAGATGGTAATGAAAGCCATGGGAAGAGATAAGAGCACCAAGAGATTGGTTATAAAGAGAGAAGAGGAGCGGTCCCAGGACAGAACTCTGGGGAACACCAACTGGGAGTGGGGTAGCAGAGGAGGAGGAGCCGCCACCAGAACACACACTAAAAGAGTGATGGGAAAGATAAGAGGAGAACCAAGACAGTACAGAGCCTCTAAAGCCGAATGATGCGTTTTTGCTTCCAGAGCAAACTGTTTTTCAAATTCTCTTTGTCTGCCTTATCAATGCCTTGCAACTAACTTGCCAGTGCTTATGTTGTCTCCCGCTTTCATCATTTCATCATAGCTCATACTGTATACAGCTCACCACCCAATCAACCTCCTCACACTACTCACACACACATGCCCCGATTTTTCACTGCATGCCCACATCCATGCACCCAACCACTTGATTTGTTTGCTGTGTAATTGATTTGTTTGCTGTGTAAACCGCTTTGATTTCAGGATAAAGCGGTATATAAATCCTTTTAAATTAAAAAAAAATTAATAAATCATTTGGCTCCTTTTCCATTTCCTGAAAGATGCTTATTTGGCTACAACAATCTCTTTTACCTAACCTTTAAACCATGCTGGCAGTTTTTTGGCCGCCTTCCACTTTCTTAAACATGGAATACATTTGGTCTGCGCTTCCAAGATAGTATTTTTAAACAATGCCCATGCTACTGTTCCAAGTCTGGTTCATACTTTGTTTGCCCATTGGATTGTGGTTGGTCAGCTGAAGATGAATGACCTTTTGATGTTTGTTTAAAGGTTTCATCACATCTCACTAGAATCTCCCAGTGATCTGTGTACTTTGGTCAGAGACTATTGGAAGGCTGTCTGTGAAGGCGTATCACCTCCTGGACCAATATGTTTGCTGTTTCATGTGCTTTGGGAGGCCAAAAGCAGTGATGAAGTGGGCAATCTTGGAGAAAAAAAATCAACAACCATTGAGGTTGTGGATTTTCCTTGTAACACAGGTAGATTCTTAATAAATTCCATGGAAATCCACTCCCAAGATTTAAAGGGTGTGGGTATCAGCATTAACAATCCTTTGGGGCTTTCTCTTGGAACCTTATTTTGGGGACAAACTTCATAGGAGGTAATACGTTTCTTTATATTCTAGCCACTAGAAGTCTTGGCCAATTAATTCTGTAGTGCGATGAATGCTAGGATGGCCCACCAGTAAGATGACATGGCAGCTACAGAATCTTTCCAGGTGGACATTGCATTTGGTCAAGCGTTGACAATTTTTTTTTAAATCTAGGAGCCAGCTACCGAGACCTAGGATAAATTGTGTGCCCCTCCTTCCCCAAAATGTGTATCACAGTTCCTTTTTTAGGACCTGATTTACTAAGACTGTTTCCCCGTTTTCTATGGGAAAAGAAAATGGGGAAACAGTCTTAGGAGTGGTTGGGGCAAGGTACTTCAGGCCAGAAGGTCGGGGGTTCAAATCCCACTAGAGGACAGCAACCTTGGGCCAGAAGGACTGGGGTTTCTAATCCCACAGGTGCTCCTTGTGGTCTTGGGCAAGCCACTTAACCCTCCATAGCCCATGTTCCCTGTAAAATAGTTATCTCCAAGTTATAATGCCCTGTTCAATGTAATTTCAGTTTGTTCAATGTAAACCGCACTGATGCAGAATAGTGTGGTATATAAGAGAATGTAAATAAAATAAATAAATAAAAAGAAAGCTTAATAAATCAGTGTAACTGCACATTGTCAACAGAAGACAGTGGCTCCACTCTTCCAGATTGTCCTGCTGAACCAGTCTAGACAAGTGGTATGTACCTAAGCTACATCATTGAATAGGAAGAAGACACGGCTGCTTTCAGAATTTCTGCTCTGAAGGCTGTCTGCCCTAGCATGTACATCCACGAGAGGGAAGACCATGTCGCCATCTTACAGATGTCAGTGGGTGCCACAAAACTATGCCCTGGTGGAGTATGCCTGCAATCCAACCGGAATCGAGTGGTTCTGCAAAATATATGCCGAGGCCACTGCCTCTTTTATCCAGCGGCTCAAAGTAGCCTTAGAAGCTGCTTCATTTATTTTATTTATTTATTTAATTGCTTTTCTATACCGCACTATTTATTATCAGCGCGGTTTACAGGAAACGTATTTGTGCAAAGAGGGCAGTTCAATGCACTTACAATTAAACAGGGTAAATAAACATGGATAACAGGTTAACAGGTAACAACTATTTACAATTAAGTATGCAGGCTTATACACCTATCTTGTTGGTGTATAAGCGTGGATCTGCAAAGAGAATAAACAGCCTGTCTACCCTACATTAGTGTGGACCTTTGGGTATCTGAATAGCAGCCTTGTGACATTGACACTCTATCCTTCTCTTCGAATTGCTCTGCCAAGAAAGAAGGAAGACAAACAACCTGATTGATATAAAAGGTGGTCAGCACCTTAGGCAAAAATGAAGGAACTAGATGAATGGAGAAGGCCGACTCTGAGAAAGACAGATACGGATCTCTGCAGGAGACATCCTGCAATTCTAAAATGTGACACGTTGAACAAATTGCCACCAAAAAGATGGCTTTGAGAGATTAGTGCCTTAAGCGTAGCCTATTTCAAGTGCTTGAATGGTGCCAAGATCAAGGCTCAAAGAATGAATCTCAAGTCCCAAGGGGGAATGGCCAAACGCAGAGGAGGATGCAAATGCTGCACCCCTCAAAGGAAATGGACAACATCTGATGCGAACCGAAGAAAGAACTGGCTAGCGGTCCCTGAAACCAAGTCAAAGCTTCAACCGATCCCTAAGGGATTAAGGGGACATCCCTTTCTCAAAACCACCCTGGAGGAAAGTGAACATGGAGGACAAGTCAGCCTTCCTGGGAGCTATATGGCGATGACAGCACTGGTCCTCAGCTAGACATCAGACATGTATAGGTGAGGTAGGTAAAACTGTGCTTCACCTTCAGAAGTGTAGAAACCATGGCTGACGAAGAACTCTTACCCACTAGATGCCATCTCTCAAGGGCCAAGCCATAAGCAAGAAGGTTTCTGTATAGTCTAAGAGTACCGGACTCTGACGCAATAGCCCCAAAGCAATGGAAGGCACCGGGGCAGTTGTTCAGGAGCTGGATCAGATCCACAAACCAAGGCCTCTGCGTCAATCCAGTACCACCAGAATGACTAAGCCCAGATGGCACTCTGTGTTCTGAAACATGCGCATTATGAGAGGCTACAGAGTAATACTTACTGCAGTGGCTTCCAAGGTCAAAGTTGAATGAGAGCATTGATCCCTAGGAAGCCATTCTCTCAAAAGCTACTGAAGAATCGTTGCACCTTGGCATTAGTTCAGGTCGCCAGCAGTGTTCCTGCTAAGCTGCGCTGGGTTCTCTGCCAGCATTCCTGCCAGTGAGGGGAGGTGCACAGCGATCGTGAAAGTGATCACACTTAGGATTGCGTGGTATAGGCAAGAGGGGCCATCTCCTTGTACCCCTCTGCTGACTGACATATACCACCGCTGTGGTATTACCTGATAGGATTCGGACCGCTCAGCTCTAGGTCCAGTGGAAAAAATGCAGGAGAGCTAAGTGAACGGCTTGTGCTTTGCAACAATTTATGGGCCACGTTGACTCTTGACTGGTCCACGACCCTGAGACACTCGTCCTTCTCAATGAGTTCCCCAGACAGGCTGGCATCCATCGACAGAAGGAGACGTGAATACTGCCACTATTTGGGTAATTTAAAGGAATGTTCTCACTTTGCTCTGGCATTATCCAGATAGTGCTGGGACAGTCTTTAATGGTTTTCAGCAACACTATCCAGATAGTGTTGCTGAAAATCGACAATAGGTCTGGCAAGCAGCACTTATCCAGATAGTAGGTGTTGCTGTTTGGATAAGTGCTTTTATGAAAACTCATTTTTATTAGTATTATCAAGCACATAAATCATATAAAACTGCCAACATACAACCAATAGATCGCATAGAATACAGAACAGCAACAAGGATCTGCAATACATATATACTCTCAGCCATACGCATATCTCGGATTGTACGTTTTCTACTGCAAACATGATCCCACCTCCCCCCCTCTACCCCCCCTCCCACCCCCTCTATCCCCGCACCCCCCTCCCACCCCGAACACTCATAGCTTCTGAACTCCCCAAGGGGCATTCCTCCATTGCCACAGGGAACTGTACCCACACCTACTTCCATACCCGGTCTCTCCCCCCCCACCGCCCCTCATGTGCGCAAATTGTTTTGTCGCCGAACAGGGTCCCATATACTGGTCCACCTATCCCAGGCCACCGCCCCAAACTCCTCGCAGTCCGCTTCTCCATATCCCCCAAATCCAGCAATGCACGCTCCCATTCACCAATGTCTGGCGCTGTGTTCAACAACCAGTGTCTCAGGATGCATTGCTTCACAACCAGAAAACCTTTCTCACATAACTTACGCTCCCCACTGGTGATGGGGCTTACCCCCTCCCAAGACCCAAATAGCCCCCATTCTGGGGAGATTTGCACTGGGTAGCCCACCCAACCACTTAATTTGGCCCTCACCTCTTCCCAGAGGTGCTGAATGCAGGGGCAAAACCAAAATCGATGAGCTAATGTGCCAGCTTCGGTCCCACAGAGATTACACGCATCAGTCTCTACCAAGCCCGCTCGCGCCGCCCATACATTGGAGACATAGGCCCTCCACAGAAACTTATATTGTATTTCCTGCAGCTGTACCGATTCCACCAACCCTTTGATCGCCGCAAAAGCTGCCTGCAGGCGCTCCACAGTCCCCACAGACAAATTATCACTCTGCCACCTTCTCGCTAAGCCTTGGAAGTACCCAGTATCCTCCCTAGGTCGTCTCCCGGGGACTAATTCCTTCCATAAAGACCTCATAGTAATTTTCCCTTCCAAGGCCCGAAAAAGCTCCGACATGCTGCCCCGGGACAACACCAGACTATTCTGCCTTTGCAAACCTCGAACATAATGCCGAATTTGCAAATAGAAATAGAAATCATGGTGGTCCAGCTTATACCGCTCACGCAAGGAGGCATAAGAATCGAGCTCCGCCGCGCCCTGCATTGTCAAATGCCCTAGACACCTGATACCATTCTGGGCCCAGTCTCGCGCTATGCGCCCCTCCATCCCCGGGACAAAATCCATATTGCCCATTAAGGAAAGGCAATCCTTTGCCCTCCAACATACCCCCCGATACTGGCACACGATCTTCCAGGCCTGCCTCAGCATTCGCAGGCACTCTGAGTGTCTCCAACTCTCTGGCAACTCTTTCTGGGGAGAATGTAACAGCTTAACTCTATGTTGCGGTCCTGCCAGATCGTCGATCAGATCTAGGGGTAGTACTCCCTCCGTACCATTGATCATGTCCCTAAGAGTCCGCATCAAATACACCAAGTTATAAGCCCGGAGTGACGCTAGGCCCGCTCCCCCCTCCTCTTCCTTTCCCATCAGGATCGCCGTAGCGATACGCGCTCTCCGCCCCCTCCATAGAAACTTTGTTAAGTGCCGCTGCAGCAGCGCTAAGTCTCTGGTACGTAACCAGATGGGGAGGTGTCTTAGCACATAGAGCCATCTAGGCACCTCGATCATATTAAAAAGTGCAATGCGGCCCTTCAATGAAAGAGGCAATTCTCGCCATTTTCTCAGTTTCTCGATCGTGCTGTCCAACAAGGGTTTGATATTCGCCTGATACAGCTAGGATAGCGACCCGGGGATCTGAAGGCCCAGATACCGAAATTGCCCATCCGCCCAGACCAGGGGAAAATCACCTCTCCACACACCCCGCACCTTGCCTCCCACATCCAGTGCCAACGACTTAGTCTTATTGATCTTTAGGCCCGAAAAAGCCCCAAAACTCTCAATCTGCTGAAGAATGGTCTCTAACGAACGCTGGGGGTCCATGAGGCACAGCAGCATATCATCCGCGAAAGCGCTAATGGTCAGCCCCCCCTTCTTCCACTGCATCCCCCGCACGCCCTCCAACTCCCTCAGAGTTAATAAGAGCGGTTCTAACTGGAGCACAAACAATAAGGGTGAGAGGGGACACCCCTGCCTGGTGCCCCTTTTCAGACCAAAGGAGTCGGACCGCTCCCCTCCCACAGTAATATACGCCAGGGGGTCCGTGTATAAGGCTTTCGCCCACCTTGTGAAATCTCCCTCCAGCCCAAACCTACTCAGCGTTTCAAACATATACGCCCAGGAGACTCTGTCGAAAGCTTTTTCAGCATCTAAACTGACAGAGTAGAGGGATTCCTGGATAAGTGCTTTTAAATATCAGGGCCTATAATACTAGCAAGTGCCTTGTCTGTACAGCCCCTTTATTGCATGATGATGTCATTGAAAAGTTGTGGTCCTCTGTCTTCATCTACTGGCAGGATGGCATGCACCCACACATCTGGACTAATCTAGCAGGATTCAAGGAAAGGAAATTTAAAAGGTAAGAATAAATTTCAATATATTACTGTCATGATAAATAACCCCTACTACTTGGAGATTACAGTCTAGTCAAGGTGGACATAAAACAAAAAATATTAAGAGGACAGTGTGGTGCAGTGGAAGAATTTGGGTCATTACATGTCGATAATACCTTTTTTAAAAAATTAACTCAATAATCTGTGACTGTCTTTCATGAGCCATGCATTCTTTAAGTCAGTGAAGAAACAGAATAGTTAAACTAGGTTTAAGTAATACAATATCATCTAGGCCTTAGGTTGTCTTATAGAATAGGAAGAAAATAAGGACGGTTGTTTAGTTTGGTTTCTCCAGGACCAAGCAGGAAGTCAGTCCTCACATATGGGTGTCATCGACGCCGATGAAGCCCCAGCGGAGCATTTCCCCAGCTTTCTATGAAAGCCTTTGCGAATGCAGGCACGCATGCGCGGTTCCCTTCCTGCCTAAAGGTGCCATCTTACCTCAGTCTCTCTTTTTCCGAGAAGCCCACCGGACGTGTGTCCTGTCATCCCGGATTAAAGTTTGATTTTTTTCGGCGATTCTTGCTATTTTTTCTTCCCGGTTCGACGCCGGTTCCCCTCCCACCGGGTTTGGTACACCGGTATCGAGCCCGATTCTTCTTTTTCGGTTTTTGCCCTTCGTGGCTGGCGTTCGCGCCCTTTTTTGCTTTTTCCCTGGAAGGCCGGTCCTTTGACCTCGCGGGGACTCTTTTTTTCCCCTATGGCTTCCAGCGGTTTCAAAAAGTGTGATCGGTGTTGATGTTTCTCACCGACACACACAACTGCTGCCTTCGGTGCCTCGGTCCGGATCACGACCCTAAGACGTGTGGACCATGTGGGAAGATGTCTTCCAAGGCACTGCGAAGTCGCCAGCAGCAGAAAGAAAGGCTTTTCTCGGACTCAGCCTCCGGCCGGGCCCGGACCTCGTCTGAGTCCTTGACATCTCGGGATTCGGATCCCGAGCACCGTCGGAGGTCCTCGGACAAGGGGTCCCCCGACGGGAACGCAAGAGGAAGGAGTGGCTCGTGAGGGCATCATCGGAGGAGGTCCCTGGTTCCTCGAGGGCCAGGTCTAAGACCCCCGACCGTCGCCCCGGGCCCATGAAACAAGAGAAGCCTGCCAAAGTTACTTACGTGGAGCCGGAGTCTGCTGGACACGTAAGCCCTGTGGTCCTCGCGGACTCTCCTCCCAGACAGCCGACGTCGGGCCTGGCGCTGCCGGGGCCCGAGTCGGTGGCTGCTGCGTCTCCCGTGCTGACTCTCAGGATGACAGCCTTGGAGAGCAGACTGTCTGCCTTCATGGAGCAGCAGCGGGCACTGATGGCCAGCCTGTCTGGCGCATCTGCCCCAACCACTGGGACATCGACATCGAAGTCGACGCCAGAGACCGAGCCGATACTCGAGTCCATGATGGCTCGAAGTCGACCTCGGTCGCGGTCTCCCTCGACCTCCCGTTCGGGACCGAGGGCGTCGATGCCGGTGCCTCCGGCGTCGGGGCGGGTGCTCCAGGGCCCCGCGGGGTTGGATCCTGACTCCTCCTCAGATGAGTCAGCCTGGGAGATGGAGGATGAGGAGTCCCCCGACACATTCAAGACTCGGTGCGTCCCGTCGGACTCACCGCAGTCAGAGCCCCGGAGTAGATCCCCTCCGGAGGATCCCGGTTCTCGGAGTTTGTCCGGGATATGGCCACCGTGATGGCTCTCCCAGCGGACCCCGAGGAAGAGCCTCGAGCTGAAGAGCTTGAGGCCCTGCAGTACGACTCTCCTCCGAAGGAGGCCTTTACTGTCCCGGTTCCTCCGATGCTGGAACAGCTCCTCTTCCGTATGTGGGAGGCACCGGCCTCGGCACCGGTTCTAAGCAAGCAGGTCGATTTGATTTATCGACTCCGGAAGAGCCCTGGCTTTCAAAAGGCGCAGCTGCCACACCATTCCATGGTGGGGGAATCGGCCATGCATCGCCTGAAAAGTCAGAAGATGCACTCTGCGGTGCCCCCGGCAGGGAGGCCCGGAACCTCTATGGTGTTGGTAGAAAGTGCTTCCAGGGCTCGATGCTTGCTTGCCGTGTCCAGTCTTACCAGCTGTACATGGGCATGTACTTGCGAGACCTGGCCAAGGAGCTGGCCGGGTTCTCCGCTGGTCTCTCCGGGGAGCCCTTGCAGAGATTCAAGTTCATGTCCCGCGCCGCCTACAATGGCTTCGCGGCTTCGGCCCGAATTGCGGCAGCCGGCATTGTGGCTCGACGCCAGGCATGACTGCAGTCATCGTACGTCGAGCCATGGGTTCAGGACAAGTTTGTCGATGTCCCTTGCCAAGGTGAGAACCTTTTTGGCAAGCCCATGGCCGAGAAGGCCGCACAGCTCGAGACTGAGCACCTTACACAGACAAGGCTGTCTAGAAAGACCTCTGCCCCTTCTCATAAGAAGAAGGCCTCGGGTAAGAAGCCCTTTTACCCGAGGAAGGGCACTGCTTACAAACAGTACCCTCAGTATCAGGCTGCCCCTCAGGGTCAGCAAGCCAAGGGGCAGGGTAATGGGCCCCATAGGCAGAGGACCCCCAAGCCTCCAGCCCCTGCTCCCACTCAGCAGGGTGGGGTTTTTTGACTCCTTGAGCGTAGCCTCTCCGTCCCTGCTCTCCCAACCCTGCACAGGAGGTCGCCTCGCCCTCTTTGCCCACCAGTGGCCCCACATCACTGGGGACAGTTGGGTGTTGAACATAGTCCACAGGGGCTATGCACTACATTTTCACCAACTGTCTCTGCCATATTTTACAGGGGAGCCTCCCAGGCCTCCCCTGCATGCAGATCTTCTCCTCCAAGAGCTTCAAGGTCTGTTGGTGGACGGGGCGGTGGAGCCTGTGCCTCCCCATTTACAAGGTCATGGGTTCTACTCCAGGTATTTCCTGGTGCCCAAAAGGACCGGTGGCCTTCGACCTATTCTGGACCTCAGGAATCTCAACAAGTTCCTAGAGAAAGAAAAGTTCAAGATGCTTACTCTTGGAACACTTCTGCCCTACCTCCAGCAGGGAGATTGGCTATGCTCCTTAGATCTAAAGGATGCGTACACTCACATCCTCATTCATCCAGACCACAGAAAGTACCTCAGGTTCATTGTGGGAGGAAACCATTATCAGTACAGAGTACTGCTTTTTGGCCTCACCTCCACTCCCAGGGTCTTTACCAAATGCCTGGCAGTGGTGGCGGCCTACCTGAGAAATCAGGGAATCTTTGTCTTCCCCTATCTGGACGACTGGCTCATCAGGGGTCAGACGTGCCAGGAGGCCAGACAAGCCACCCTAAGAACTATTGCTCTTCTTCAAAGCTTGGTGTTTGTAATAAACTTCGCAAAGTCCACTTTGCTCCCCTCCCAGAACTTGGAGTTCATAGGAGCAAGACTGGACTCTGTCCTGGCAAAGCATTCTTGCCAGCAAACAGGGCCCAAAGACTGATGGACTTGGCCAATCAGTTTCTCAGCGGGTCAGTGGTCTCCGACAAACTCTGCCTGAGGCTGCTTTGGCCACATAGCTTTGACAGTTCATGTAACCCCCAATGCCAGGCTCCATATGCGGCTTGCACAGTGGTGCCTTCGGAGTCAGTGGTCACAAGCCACAGGCAGCCTCAGAGACAGGATAAGGGTGTCCAGACCATTTCTGGACTCCCTCAGCTGGTGGCTGCACCCACCCAATCTACTAAAAGGGGTGCCCTTTCAGATTCCTGGGTACACGGTGGTACTGACCACAGACGCCTCCCTGCAGGGCTGGGGAGCTCATTGTCTAGACAAGTGCACCCAGGGCCTGTGGTCTCCCTGGGAGGCTGCACAGCAGATCAATCTCCTGGAACTCAGGGCTATTCGCTTAGCTCTCAAAGCTTTCTCTCCTACCCTGGCTCATCAATCTGTCCTGGTTCAGATGGACAACCAGGTAGCCATGTTTTATGTGAACAAACAGGGCGGGACTGGGTCCCGGCTCCTTTGTCGGGAGGCTCAGGACCTTTGTTCATTTGCCCTCAAGCACAGCATGCTCCTCAGGGCTGTGTACCTTCCAGGCCAGGAGAACTACCTGGCCGACAGGTTGAGCAGAATTTTGCAGCCCCATGAGTGGCAACTGCATCCCCTGGTAGTTCAGAAGATCTTCCTGAAATGGGGTCTCCCTTGGATAGATCTGTTTGCCAGTCCACTGAACAAGGAACTGCCAAAGTTCTGCTCCAGGCAACCGTATCCTCTGCGGATAGCAGCAGATGCTTTTCTGATTCCCTGGTCTCAGGGCCTCCTGTATGCGTTTCCTCCCACGCCCTTGGTGGCCCGAACTCTCTTCAAGATCCTTCAGGTCAAGGCCTTGGTTCTGCTGGTGGCTCCCAGGTGGCCGAGACAGCCTTGGTTCCACTTCTACTTCAGCTGGCGGTGGATCCCCCACTGACTCTGACTCTGGGGTTGCAACCCGACCTTCTCTCTCAGGATCAGGGTTCCCTTCTGCACCCCAATCTCAAATCTCTCATTTTGGCCTGGAGGCTGCAAGGGTAGTTTTGGCTCCCTGGGGCCTACCTCAGGAAGTTGAGGAGGTTGTCCTAGCCTCTAGGAAACAGTCCACTAGGAAAACCTATGCTCTCAAATGGAAACTGTTTTCTGTGTGGTGTCAGCTACGTACAGAGGATCCTTTCTCCTGTACTATACCAGTGGTGCTTCAGTACTTACTGCACTTGTCAAATCAGGGACTTAAGTCAAATTCTGTTCGGGTCCACCTCTCAGCTCTAGCAGCTCACCACTCACTTGTGGAAGGACATTCTCTGTCGGTGTCCCGTTTTCTCAGGGGCTTGCTGCTCCTGAGTGGGAGTTGAATGTGGTCTTGCAGCACCCACCTTTTGAGCCGATGGCTACTTGCCCTCTACGCTTCCTGTCCTGGAAGACACTCTTCCTAGTAGCCCTTACCTCGGCCAGGCGAGTGAGTGAGCTTCAGGCCCTGGTCAGTGATAGGCCTTACACTCTTTTCTATGGGAACAGGGTAGTCCTTAGGACTCATCCAAAGTTCCTCCCTAAAGTTGTCTCCTCCTTCCACCTCAACCAGGAGGTGGTTCTTCCAACATTCTTCCCTAGGCCTCATGCCAGCCAGGCTGAAGCAATTCTGCATGGACTGTAGGAGGGCCTTATCCTTCTACCTTGACCGTACCTAGGGGCATAGAAGGGCTACTCAGCTCTTTGTATCCTTTGACTCTAATAAGTTGGGGTTGGCTGTGTCCAAGCTTACCTTGTCCATCTGGGTGGCTGACTGTATCACCTGGGCTTACAAGGCGGCTGACCTTCCTTTGCAGGGTCGGGTTACAGCCCACCGTGTCAGGGCAATGGCTGCCTCAGTGGCTCATCTCCGCTCTGTACCCTTGGTAGACATCTGCAAGGCTGCAACTTGGTCTTCAAGCCAGACTTTTGCAGCCCATTACTGTCTGGAGAGGGAGTCCCGTAGGGACAGTGCTTTTGGCCAAGCAGTACTCCGGAATCTCTTTGAGGTTTAGGCAACTCCTGCCCTCTGTTGGGCTACCGGTGGAGGTTGTGTCAGTGAAAAGCTTTTCTTTGATGCTGGGACTAGAGGGAGTTCTCTTGTTCAGCCTGGGTTCCTTGGTAGCCCAGAGCTAGGGAGTCACCCATATGTGAGGACTGACTTCCTGCTTGGTCCTGGAGAAAGAGTAGTTACTCACCTGTAACAGGTGTTCTCCAGGAGCAGCAGGAATCAGTCCTCACAACCCTCCCTCCTCCCCTTGGAGTTGCAGTTGTACATAGTTTATTTTTCCTTTTTGTGTGCTGTTCTTAGCTATGTCAGTTGACTGAGGTAAGATGGCACCATTAGGTGGGAAGGGAACCGCGCATGTGTGCCTGCATTCCCAAAGGCTTTCATAGAAAGCTGTGGAAATGCTCCGCTGGGGCTTCATCGGCGTCGATGACACCCATATGTGAGGACTGATTCCTGCTGCTCCTGGAGAACACCTGTGACAGGTGAGTAACTACTCTTTCCTTTTCTATGAATTTATGTGTTTGTTTCTTCATTTAATTATATGCAATATCTTGAAGTTAATGGGTTAAGAAATGTTTTGCATTATAGAGGACTGTAAGAAGACATGCTGTCAAGCGGGTCTTGTGGAGAATGCTGAGGAAGAACCTGCAAAGAGGTGCGTCTAAAATCCTGAAAGTTCAAGTTCCACCGCAGCATGTACACAGGGAATCTCCAATCTTAGAGGCACAATGGAGAATCTGCTGGGGACACTATAATAGAAAACCAGCCCATGTGTCTCCCTATTTAGGACTTCCAGTACCCAGCTGTTCTTATACATGTATGATGACTTCCACTTAAGGGATAAACAGGACACACAGCATACAAAAAAAGGGATGCGTTTAGGCAACAGATTAACGTTCTTGCTTATATAGATTTCCTTCACCTAGACAAAGATATATTTCCACATGATTAACAAGTTTCTAGAGTTTCTCTTTGCCTATCCTGTGCAATAACAAGCCAGTTCTTTGACATTGGCCAATCCAGATCAGAAGTACCTGGCAGGATCCCAAGGAATAGATTCATTCCTCCTTCATATCCAGAGATGTGGTGGCTTTCTTAAGCCTGCCTGGTTAATAATAGTTTCCTCATCTTGTTAGACCAGTCCAGATGAATAAATTATGTCATCTTGCCAACAGATGACGGCAGAGAACGCTATAAGGAACTGTGCCTTCAGCTTACTCTCTGGTGTTCTCTGCTTGTCCCAGCCACCCATTGGTCATCAGCAAGTGGCTACTTTCTCAGCACATCCTTATCCATGCTTTTCACTGTCTCCTTGTCAACCGTCTCATGCTTCCCACAATCTCTCATGCACATCTGGAACAAACTCGAAACTCTGCATTCTTCTATCTGGCCCCGCACTATGGAACTCTCTGCCTCCCTCCTTGCGCTCCAAAACTTCATTTTCCAAGTTTAAAGCAATGTTAAAAACTCACTTATTACATCTTGCTTTTGACCTCCCTCTCCCCAACTCTCAGCAGGATACCTTTAGGTATTCCCTCCTGTCCTTGACCCGATGTATCGCTTTCTCTTTACTGTCCTATTAGAAATTTGGCATTCCCTTTCAATTTTTCCCAACAGCCACCCATTTTATTATTGTAAACAACTCTGATGCCAGGGCTGCTTGAGCGTTATATTAAATGTCTAATAAAGATCCTAATACAAGAGATAACAGATCTCCTTCACAGTACAGCCATTAAACTATGCCCCACAATGAATGGGGGCAAGAATTCTACTCAAGATTCTTCCTTATTCCAAAGGGATCAGGTGGACTCTCACCGATGCTAGATCTCCAGAATCTCAACCACTATAAAAATGGAAGAAATTCAAGATGAACTCTACAGTTTTACAGGTTTATTAGACTTGATATACTGCCTATAGCAAGGCATCTTGGTGGTTCACAAAAGTTACAGAAAATAAACAAAAGGAAGGGGGGTACAAGTTGCAAATCCATTTCAATCTTTCAGTACAATCCTTCTGCTACTATGCCAGAACGATTGGCTTGCCTCCCTGGATCTGAAGGGTGCCTATACCCATATTCCCATCCATTCCCAATGCTGGAAATGGCTATGTTTCACCTTCAAAAATCAGCATTACCAATACAAAGTGCTACCCTTCGGCTTATTCTCAGCACAGCGAGTATTCACAAAATGCTTAATGGTGGTAGCAGCTCATCTCTACCGCCAAGACCTATGCATCTATTCATACACAGATGACTGGCTTATCTCCGCCTCCTCCATGGAAAGCACTTCATATGCGGTGCAAGCCACAGCCCACACTCTTCTAAACATGACGTTCATTATCAATATCCTAAAATCTGAACCTACTCCTCAACAGTGCTGCCACTTTATTGGCGCATGAATCAATATCTTGCAAGCCAGGACATTTCTACCTGCAGACAGGGCGGGCATCATCCAAAAGCTCAGTCTCAAACTAGCTCACAGCAATTCAACCACTGCCCTCTACAATGGCACCTCAGACTAAACTGGAACCAGACCTGCCAGCCCTTCGAACAAGAATACTTCTGAAGGGAACACAACCACAAAAGCTTCATGACTCTCTTCAGTTGTGGGAACAGTCAGTCTCGCACAAGGTTGTCCGTTCCAATTTCCAACTCATCAATTCATCCTCACAGCTGACATTCAACCACAAATGGGAAGCCCACTTATTGCACCTATCAACACAGGCAGTTGGTCCTTCCGAGAACGACAAATGCATATCAATCTTCTCAAACTTTGAGCAGTATACTATTCTCTGGTGTTTCAGAAATGGGTTGAATGAAAAATCGTGCTGGTACAAATGAACAATCCGGTCACCATGTTTTGCATCAACAAGCAGGGATGCTCTGGTTCCCTTTGTCTCTGCTGAGAAGCGATGTGCCTCTGTAAGTTTGTTCAATACTTGGGCACCACCCTCAGAGCAGTGTATCTTCCGGGATCAGAGAATCTTCTGGCAGATGCTCTCAGTTGACGTTTGTACCCATACATATGGTCCCTAGACCCTGTTATTCTTCAAACAATCTTCCAATAGTGGTGAGCACCAGAGATAGATCTCTTCGCTTCACCTGAGAATGCAAAATGCCCACTCTTCTGCTCAATCATACCAGGCAAACAATGCTTAGTCCTTGAAGGACTGGAAAGGGGGGCTGTTACTTCTGGAGAGAAATCTGAAATTGTGAGTATATACTTCTGGGAATTTTTCTGAAAGGAATTTTTTTTCTTTTAAAGCTAATTAATCTGTGAACCCACTATTTTTTTGTTAAATCAGTCAGGGCCTAGTAGCAACAGTTTAAGATTCAATTTAAAAACACAGAAGAGAACTTTCTGGTTACCTTTCATACCCAGTAGACAGCTGTAGTTTAAATTTCATAGTCACTCAGGGCCTAGCATCAGCAAAGTACTTTTAGTTTCAAATTAAAACACAGAAGAGAGCTTTCTGGTTAAATTTAGAATCCAGCAGAGAGCTTGTAGTTTAAATTTAATAATAGGTTAGAGCCTAGTAGCAGCAAAGAGCTATAATTTAAATCAAATCAGAATATAGCTTACCTCAGCAGCACAGGACAAGGTACTGTGTAGCAGCCCTTTTTTAATAAGTGTTATATCCCTCCCTCCCTCCCCACACCCACCCTCCCCTGGGATAATCACAGCTTTATAGGTACTTGCACAACTTAAAAGACAGGAGGTGCTCTCAGGTGAAGCTCATTACCCAAATCAGTCATACTCTAAGGACCTGAGATTAATTAAGCTTCAGGTGAACAAGGTATATTAAACTTCTTAGGTACAGTTTTAGTGGTATAAATATCCATTGCACCCTTTAGTACATATAGAACTTAAAGATCTAAACACAAACTTAAAACTAAGATGCAGATAGCAGTCCAGCAGCGGGATGTGGGCTTTCCAGTCTTTTGCATTGAGTGTCACATGTATGATTTTCTCCCAGCTGGTGAGAGGTCTTACGTGTGCACTAGGTGCAAGGAGCTCTCTGCTCTCAGGGAACGAGTCCGTTCTCTAGAGGCTAGAGTAGCAGACTTGGAAAACATAAGACAGACAGAGAGGTACATAGACGAGACCTACAGGGATATAGTCCTGAAGTCCCACCTCCAGTCTGGCAGCATCCCTGTTGCCATGGAGGAGAGAGGTCACGTGACAGGAGAGCATCACCCTGGTGTGGCAGGAAGTGATCCTGTAACTAGGACCTGTCCTCCAGGTGATGTAAACCCCTCTCGCACCGAGGAGGTTTCTCCAGGGCCAAGTGCCCATGAGGGAAGGGTTAGGACAGCAGTTATAGTTGGTGATTCGATCATTAGGCATGTAGATAGCTGGGTGGCTGGTGGACGTGAGGATCGCCTGGTAACATGCCTGCCTGGTGCGAAGGTAGTGGACCTCACACGCCACCTAGATAAGGTCTTAGATAGTGCTGGGGAGGATTCTGCTGTCTTGGTACATGTTGGTACCAATGACATAGGAAAATGTGGTAGGGAGGTTCTGGAAGCTAAATTTAGGCTTTTAGGTAGGAAGTTGAAATCCAGAACTTCCAGGGTAGCGTTCTCCGAAATGCTTCCCGTTCCACGCGCAGGACCCAAAAGGCAGGCAGAGCTCCGGAGTCTCAATGCGTGGATGAGACAATGGTGCAAAGATGAGGGGTTCGGATTTGTTAGGAACTGGGGAACATTCTGGGGAAAGGAGGGGCTCTTCCGAAGGGATGGGCTTCACCTTAACCGGGATGGAACCAGGCTGCTGGCATTAACCTTTAAAAAGGAGATAGAGCAGCTTTTAAACTAGATAATAGGGGAAAGCCGACAGTCGCCCAAGAGCGCATGGTTCGGAAGAATGTATCCTTGAAGGATACTACAAAAAGCAGAGAGGTTCCAAAAAAGAGTAAAGTAGCCCAAATGCCCTCGAGTATGGAGCAGACAGAACTTAAAGATCCCAAATTACCCATGTCTACCAATAGCCAAATTAATATGAATAAAATACAGTCTCTAAAATGCTTGTATGCAAATACTAGAAGTCTACAAAACAAGATGGGAGAGTTAGAATATATAGCACTAAACGAGAGGATAGATATGATTGGAATATCAGAGACATGGTGGAAGGAGGACAACCAGTGGGACACTGTGATACCTGGGTACAAACTATATCGAAATGATAGAGCTGATCAAATTGGTGGAGGGGTTGCACTCTGTTAGAGAGGGCATTGAGTCAGAAAGGATTAAAGTTTTGCAAGAAACAAAATTTGCTGTAGAATCTCTATGGATTGAAATTCCATGTAAAAAGGGGAAGGCGATGGCAGTGGGGGTGTACTATCGTCCACCTGGCCAGAATGAACAAATGGATGATGAAATGCTCAAAGAAATCAAGGAAGCTAGCAAAAGTTACAGTGCAGTAATAATAATGGGTGATTTCAATTACCCCGGCATCGACTGGGTCAGTGTCACAACAGGACATGCTAGGGAGATAAAGTTCCTAGATGAAATAAATGACTGCTTCTTGGAGCAGCTGGTTCATGAACCGACCAGAGGGGAAGCAATATTAGACCTAGTCCTTAGTGGAACACCAGATGTAGTGCAAGAGATAAGGGTGTTGGGGCCACTTGGCAATAGTGATCATAGCATGATCGCCTTTGATTTAATTAGTGGAGGAGGGATAGTAAGGAAATCCACAGTACTACCCTTTAACTTTCGAAAGGGAGACTATGATAAAATGAGGAAAACAGTTAAGAAAAAACTAAAAGGAGCAGTTGCAAAGGTTAAAGACGTACATCAAGCTTGGGTGTTGTTGAAAAATACTATCTTGGAAGCCCAGACCAGCTGTATTCCACGCTTTAAGAAAAGTGGAAGGAAGTCCAAAAAACTGCCAGCATGGTTTAAAGGTGAGGTCAGAGAGGCTGTTGTTGCCAAAAAAGCATCTTTCAGGAAATGGAAAAAAGAGCCAAATGATGAAACCTGGAAACAGCACAAGCACTGGCAAGTCAAATGCAAGGCATTGATAAGGCAGGCAAAGAGAGAATTTGAGAAGAAGCTTGCTGCGGAAGCAAAAACGCGAAATAAAGACCTTTTCAAGTACATTCGTAGCAAAAAACCTGTGAGAGAGTCAGTTGGTCCATTAGATGATAAAGGGGTTAAAGGAGCACTAAGAGGCGACAAGGCAATAGCGGAGAGACTGAATGAATTCTTTGCTTCGGTCTTTACTGAGGAAGATGTAGGGATGTTACCCATGACTGAAGTGGTATTTAAAGGTGTGGAAGAATTGAAGGAAATATCAATACATCGGGAAGATGTCTTACAACTATTAGATAAACTGAAGAGTAGCAAATCACCTGGGCCGGATGGTATACATCCAAGGGTGTTGAAAGAACTGAAATTTGAGATTGCAGACCTGCTATCAGTAATCTGTGAACTATCATTAAAATCATTTCTAATACCTGAGGATTGGAGGATCGCCAATGTAACACCAATTTTTAAAAAGGGTTCGAGGGGTGATCCAGGAAACTACAGACCGGTGAGCCTGACATCAGTACCGGGAAAAATGGTAGAAACCATCATAAAGAATAAAATTACTCAGCATGTAGATAGTCATGACCTAATGGGAGACAGCCAACATGGCTTTAGACAAGGAAGATCTTGTCTTACTAATCTGTTATGTTTTTTTGAAGGAGTGAATAAACAGGTGGACAAAGGTGAGTCGGTTGATATTGTGTATCTGGACTTTCAGAAAGCCTTTGACAAGGTCCCTCATGAGAGACTTTTGGCAAAATTAAAGAGTCATGGGATAGGAGGCAGTGTACTACTGTGGATCAGGAACTGGTTAAAAGATAGAAAGCAGAGGGTAGGGCTAAATGGCCAATTTTCCCAATGGAGAAAGGTGAATAGTGGTGTACCCCAGGGATCTGTGCTGGGTCCGCTGCTTTTTGACATATTCATAAATGACCTGGAAAGTGGAATAACGAGTGAGGTTATCAAATTTGCTGATGACACAAAACTATTTAGAGTTGTTAAAACCCAGGAGGATTGTGGAAAATTGCAAGAGGATCTTGATAAATTGGAAGACTGGGCATCAAAATGGCAGATGAAATTTAATGTGGAGAAGTGCAAGGTTATGCACCTAGGGAAGAACAACCCAAACTATGGTTACACGATGCAAGGTTCCGCATTAGGAACCACCACCCAGGAAAAAGATTTAGGCGTCCTTGTTGATACCATGTTAAAACCCTCGGCCCAGTGTGCAGCGGCGGCCAAGAGAGCAAATAGAATGCTAGGTATGATAAGGAAAGGAATGGAAAATAAAACAAAAGATATTATAATGCCTCTATATCGTTCCATGGTGAGACCGCACCTTGAATATTGTGTGCAATTCTGGTCGCCGTATCTTAAAAAGGATATAGCGATTTTAGAAAAGGTTCAGAGAAGAGCCACCAAAATGGTAAAGGGGATGGAAGTCTACTCCTATGAAGAAAGGCTAAAAAGGTTGGGGCTCTTTAACCTGGAAAAGAGACGGCTGAGGGGAGATATGATAGAAGTCTATAAATTAATGAACGGAGTGGAACGGGTAAACGTAGATCGATTGTTTACCTTATCAGAATATAGAAAGACTAGGGGACATGCAATGAAGCTACAGGGTAAACTATTTAAGACTAATAAAAGAAAATATTTTTTCACTCAACGTGTAATCAAACTCTGGAATTTGTTACCGGAGGATGTAGTAAAGGCTGTTAGTGTAGCTGGGTTTAAAAAAGGTTTTGGACAAGTTCCTGGAGGAAAGGTCCATAAACCATTATTAAGAAGGGACCCAGGATATCAATGCTTGAACCAATACAAGCATTGTGGAACCTGTGTCCCTTGGGGAAACTGCTAGGTACGTATGACCTAGATTGGCCACTGTTGGAAACAGAATACTGGGCTTGATGGACCTTGGTCTGACCCAGTATGGCATATCTTATGTTCTTATGTTCTTATACCTTCATCTCCTGGAACCATGGCTACTGTATGCTTTCCCGCCTTTTCCTCTGATCTCTTGAGTTCTAAAGATTCAGAAAGACAGAGCCTCACTGATTCTCATTGCCCCACTGTGGCCTTGCCAAGTATGGTTTTCTCACCTCCTGACTATGGTGCAGCAACCCGTGATCCCAGTCGGAACACATCCATTTCTCCTAACGCAGAAGCAAGGTCAGCTGCTATACCCCAGCCCTAACAACCTTTCCCTAGGAGGCTGGAGATTCCAGAGCACCTAATAGGCGATGTGACCATCTCTGATGATGTCAGGGAAGTCATCTTAGCATCTAGGAAACCTACAGTCTTACCACTGGAAATGGTCACGTTTCATACAATGGGCAAAATTCTAGAACCATGATCCAGTCTCCTGCCCCCTCAGCATATTCTTTCTGCATTTATCCAGCTCAGGTCTCCAGACCAACTCTGTTCGCCATCACCTCTCTGCAATTGAAGCCTGCCATAATACTGTTGACGACAAGCCCATCTCCATCCATCCTCTGGTATTCAGGGGCTCAATATTGCAAGGCATTTACACGGTTTACAAAGCTTAGCATTGTGACGTTTCGTGGGAAAGTACCCAGGGTTAACTGGGCAGCGATGATTTTCAGCCACTGCCCGGTTATCTCAGGCGAAAGGCGCAGCAAAAGCTGTTCTAACCTTTACTGCCGAAGCTAACCAGACAGAGACTGAATATTGCTGCTGCCCAATTAGCTTCTGTGCCATGCGTGGCTGTGCAGTAAACCTGGATATTCAATGCCGGTGGTCAGATATGGTCCTGGCATTGAATATCTGCGTTAACTCTTCAGCGGCAACAGCTAGGTGCTGTATTCGTGCTAGCTGCTGCTGCTGAATATCAGGTCCCAGGTTATTATTTATTTAACAAGTTTTATATACTGCCTTAGGGCCAAGGCAGTTTACAAGGAACAATTAACAATCTCAGTTGTGAAACAGTTACACAGAACAAAAAGAGAATAACTTGGAGTTAACAGAAACAGGGGTAACTTATGTTGAAGGAGGGAGGATAATAATTTTCTGGAGTGTTATGTGGTTTCATTGGTGCTATAGTACTTGGTGAAGAGGTGCGTCATTAGTAACTTCTTGAGGTCTTGGGTTGTCTGTGCAGTGCGTATTGGGGCTGGGAGTGAGTTCCAGATTGAGGGGATGAAGAGGGTGAAGGCTGTATTGTTTTTTGCTGGGTGCATTTTGTCTTGAGCCGGGGGATGACTAGTAAATTTTGGGTGGTAGATCTTCTTTCTCTTGTGGTAGGAGCTCTTCTGATCAGTG
Source organism: Ichthyophis bannanicus (assembly GCA_033557465.1). Lineage (NCBI taxonomy): Eukaryota > Metazoa > Chordata > Amphibia > Gymnophiona > Ichthyophiidae > Ichthyophis > Ichthyophis bannanicus. Next base: position 81,707,220 of record CM066048.1, read on the forward strand.
AGTTGAGGCAAGGTGCAGATATGTTTTATGTAGGATTTTGTAGGTAGTCGTTATCACCTTGTGCTTTATCTTCTGTACTACTGGTAGCCAGTGTAAGCTCTTGAGGCAGGGAGTGATATGCTGGAGTCTTGACGTGCTTGTTAGTATTCTGGCTGCAGTATTTTAGGCTAATTGGAGGGGGTAAAGAGTGTGTTTGGGGAGTCCTTGGTATAGGATGTTGCAGTAGGCTAGATGGGGTGTTATGATGGATTGGAAGACAGTTCTGTAGTCGTTGTGGTGGAGCAGAGGTCTTAGGGGTTGTAGTGATTTCCTGAGCGGTCCTCCAGTTTAGTCCTCCACATCCGGGTAGTGCACCTCCTCCTGCAGCATAGAGACTGGACCAATCAGAATCTCTAGTATCACAGGATGTATGCTGCTGGAATTCCCATCAGCCCCCCAGTGTGTCCAGTCTCCTTGCAGCAGGAGGACGTGTGAGCCTGGCACTGGGCTCACTGAGGAACTTGTAGGCAACACTAGCTAGCGTTTTGGGGGGTTTTGGTTTGTCCCTCTGTATTTGGTTTGTTTTAGTTACTTTAGCAGCCTGTATCTTAAAAAAAAAAGAAAGGGAGACATTTGAGGAGCCGAGCCTTCACTGCCCTTCCTCCCCTTTACTTTGGTGGTAACTTGAGTGCAGGCAACACTCTTAGATCTCTCCCCCTTGACAGCACGGGGGAGAGCTCTAGTAATCGCAGCAGTACACTCTGTGAAAGAGCAGGGGGTTTTTTTCAAGACCGCTGGCTGCATCGGAGAGGGCTTCAACGTGCTCGGCTCACCGGTGCTAGCCTTAGTCAGCTGGGACAGCAGCTCTTCGCCGCTCAGGATTCGAGCGGTGTTGCTGTTTATTGCTCCCTTTTGAGATGGGGTAAGTGGAATTTCTTTCCCGCTTTCGTCCCGCTGTTCTCATTTGAGCTCCTAACGCTGCGGTTTCATTTTCTTTGTACTTTGGTTTTTCTTTTGGTTTTTCGCGCCTTTTTTTTGTCTTTGCCGGTCCCGGTGGCCATTTTGCGTCTCAGTTTCCCGCGCGGAATACAGGACCGGGTAGCCTTGTGCTGTGGGGGCCCTCACCGTTTAGGGCAGTCACGGTAGTTTCTTTGCTGTGGCTATCATTAGTTTAGTTTAAAAAAAAAAAAGAAAAAAAGGAAAGTATTCAAAAGTTTGTTTCTTTCTTGTCTAATTAGGTCAGCTTGACAGGTTCTTCCTTCCCTGTGCTTGTAATTTTTCCTGGATGTCGGCGAGACCGCAGTGCGTGGCCTGCGGCTCTCGTAGAGGTATGGTGTCCGATTCTGGGATTTGCAGGGGCTGCGCTGCTGTCTCCTCTGACGTGGAGCAGCAGATGGAGGGCAGGACTCTGCCAGACCCCTTGGACACTACATTGCTTGTGGAGGGGAATCCTTCTCCGGTGGCTCTCGCACCTTCCACCCCAGCTACCCCTAAGGGACAGGGGAGCGGCCTTCCCGTGGAGGAGGGAGAGTCGTCTTCTTCTTTGGCTGATTTTTCTCCAGACTTTGTGCTTATCATTATTATTTATTTATTTATTTATTTTTATTTCTTATATACCGCGCTCTTTTAATCAGTGCGGTTTACAAATGAACAAATTTAAACACAATGGTACAGTCAGCATTGGTTTTTTACATTGAACAGGGTACAAAAACTAGGAAGTAACAGGGTTAACTATATACAAAAAACTTGGATGTGAATAGGGTTAACATGTACATGGCAATTTTGAGTAAACTACATGGTAGATAACAGATAAAATTACAGTAAAGTATAAAAATAGTATGGGTAGATTGTGCAAGTATGGATCAACAAGATTATCCATTTTCTACCGGGGTTAAATGGGAAAGGTCAGTATAAGGGCTATGTTCATTTGGGGTTGCTTCAGGGTAGTGTATTTATTTATTTATTTATTTATTACAAGTTCTTATATACCGCACTATTCGGCATCAGCGCGGTTTACATTATAACATAAAGACCATAACAACAAGCTGTTTGGTTTACATCGAACAGGAGTACAAACTTGGAGAACCGGGGTAAACTATATACATGAGATAATTACATAGAACAGAATAGAGTCTTAATAATATCAAGAACGGCATGGTGTGTTCATGAGTGGGTCACTTCCTCTGGTTCAATTGCTGGTAGGGTAGTATTGAAGGAAGAGGTGGTATTTGAGTGCCTTCCTGAACTGGAGTAGGTCAGTAATGGCCCTTATGTCGGAGGGTAGAGCGTTCCAGCATTTGGGTACATAGAAACTGAAGGCTCTGTTTGAGGTTGTCATGTTGCACTTTGTCAACGCCTTCGAGGTTGTCAGTAGGTTTACGGCTGATGTTCTTCTGGATCTGTTGGGGGGTACAGTGTGAATCAGATCTGTGAGTGAGGAGGATGAGATACCCTTGATTGCCTTGAATGATAGGACTAGGGTTTTAAAGATGATCCTCCCATGGATGGGGAGCCAGTGAAGCTGTTTAAGAATGGGAGTTACATGATCGCTTCTGGAGGCTCCGTAGAGGACTCTTGCTGCGGCATTCATGGCCATCTGTAATGGGCTAAGAGTGGATTGAGGGAGACCTTGTAATATGGCATTTGCAAAGTCGAAGTGTGGCAGGATTAGCGCTTGGTATATGGTTCGGAAGTCATCCGGGTCCAACAGGGAGCGCATATGCCTAAGCGAGCGTATTTTGAAGTATACAGCTTTGACTATGATATTTATGTGATGTTTCATATCCAGACGTTGGTCCAATGTAACTCCAAGGTATCTTATTGTTTCTTTAGCTTGTAGGTCAGCTTCCTTGACACTGACGTGGGCTGGAGGGGTGAAGTTGGGGTCTTTGGAGATGAAGAGCACCTCTGTTTTTTTATGTTGAATGCGAAGGTTTTGTGATTGGAGCCACTCTGAGACCGAATTGAGGCAGTCTACCAACGGTGCCAGGTCTAATTGAGTTGATATTTTAAGGCCTTTCTGAATGTCGTGAGGCTAGGGATGGATCTGATTTCGGGTGCAGGGCGTTCCATGCTCTGGGCGCAAACAGTGAGAAGGCTCTGGAGGCTGTTGTTTTAGAGCATTTGGTAAGGATTTTTGGTAGGTTGATGGAGTTCAATGCAGCAGGTCTCCTGGATCTGTTTGATGGAGTGACATGTATCATATTGCTGATGGGTGATAGGGATGGGTTCTTGACAGCTTTAAAAGTCATGACCAGGGTTTTATATAGGGTTCTGGCCTTTAGGGGTAGCCAGTGTAAACTCTTCAGTATTGGAGTTATGTGTTCTGATCGTGGAGCACCTACGAGAATTCTCGCAGCTGAATTCATGGCTAGCCGGAGGGGATTTAGAGTAGAATGTGGGAGACCATGTAGTATGATATTAGCAAAATCCAAGTGTGGTAGTACCAGAGCTTGGAAGATAGTGCGGAAGTCAGAGTAATCAAGGAGAGGTCGGAGATTACGTAGGGATCGAATCTTTTGGTAAATTGAGTTTGTTGTTTTCTTGATGTGAGCTGACATATCAAGCCGCTGATCTAAGGTAATCCCTAAGTATCGGATCGTGGGTTGTGCTTTCAGTTCAATGTTGTTTACTTGCAATGAGGCGGGGGGTTTGAAAGTAGGATTCCGTGTTACGAATAGGACGTCTGTTTTGTTGTGATTTATACGTAGATTCTGTTTGAGAAGCCAATTTGATACCTCTTTGAAGCAAGAAATTATTGATGTAAAATCTGGTTGTTTTACGTTGAAGGAGCATACAACAGGATGTCATCGGCATATGCTAGACATTGAATGTTGAAGGTACGTATTAAATCACAGATTGGCTGCATATATATATTGAACATTAATGCAGACAAGGAGGATCCCTGAGGGACACCTTGTTTAAGTGGGAATGAATTAGATGTTGCTTCTCCTGTTCTAACTTGCTGTTGTCTATCGGATAGGTAAGATTTGCACCAGTTCAGGGCTAGACCTTGAATACCCTTATCTTTGAGGCGCTGTAGGAGAGTATTATGGTTTACTGAATCAAATGCCGCAGCTATGTCGAGAAAAATGAGAATGAACCCTTGATGGATATTGTCGATGCTTATGATTAGGTTATTGAATAGGGTTGTGAGAAGGGCGTCAACACCATGTTCTTCTCTAAAACCATGTTGTGAGGGGTCCAGGGGAGCTTCTGAGTCAACATGTTGTTGTATTTGTCTCTGGACTACTTTTTCCATGATTTTAGCTAATAGAGGAATGCTAGAGATAGGTCTAAATGATTCGACTTTTGCTGGGTCTAGCTTGCTGTTCTTCAGGAGAGGGCAGATGGATGAATGCTTCAGACTTTGAGGGAAGGATCCAGTTGAAAAGGAATAGTTGACAATCTTGCTGATAAATGGGCTAAGTTCATGTCGTAGTTCTTTAATCCACCTGGCTGGGCAGGGGTCATTAGGTGCAGTGGTTAAATTAATCGCTGCTATTATTTCTTCGATCTCTTTATTGGATACTAGAGAGAAATTGTCGAGCAAGGCTAGTTGGGGCACAGTCTGTGGGGTGGGAGTTGGAAATGTTGTGAGGATCAAACTAATCTGTATCATTTTTGATTGAAGATATTCGGCATAATCTTGAGGGTGTGGCATAGGAGGTTGGGTTGTGGTTGGATCACCTGTTAAGGATTTAACAATATTGAAGAGGTCATGTGGCTTGTTTAAGGACCTCATTAATGTATCAGAGTCGTATTTCTTTCTTTTTTCCAATGTCATCTTCCGGTGAGATTGTAAGTAGGAATTGTATGAGCATAGTGCGTCAGGAGATTGGGAGGAGCGCCAGCGTCTTTCAAGTCTGCGTAGGTGGAGGAGAGATTCTTGTAGGTCCGAGGAGAACCATGGTTTATGTTTGCCCTTGTTCTTGGTCCTGTCAGTAGCAGGGATGCAGGAAGCGGCTTTCAATGTGTTGTCTCAGTTGGTTACTAAGTCATCTTGAGAGGGTAAGTTCTTGTGGAGAGCAGGTAAGATTTTCTCTAAGATTTCAATTTTATTGAAAGGACGGAATCGTGTTTCAAGGGCACTTGGGGGCGATCTGATTTGTTGTTGTCATTGGATAGGTGTTCAGTGGGGATATAAAAGGGGAGTAAATTGTGATCGGACCAGGGTACAGGGGTTATGGAGATCGGGGGCTTCTGAGATGTGTTGAGTACAGCTTGAGGAGCGAAGATTAAATCCAGTGTGCCGCCTTTGATATGGGTGGGAGCATCAATAAGTTGTTCATATCCTAGATGGCACATGGCATCAAGGAATGCTGAGGAGTGTGAGGTTTGTAGCGATGGTAGGTTAAAATCCCCCACTAACCAGTTGGGGGATTGTGGGTTGGGAGAGTTACATGCAATGTTGATTATTGATGGAAGGTCCTCAGGGGAAGGTGATGGTGCTCGGTAGAGTAGGTTGATCGTACAGCTCCTATTGGATATGGAAAGAGCATCAAGGTGTGGAGTGATGATGGTATTGATCAGTTTGAATTGGAGGTCCGATTTGGCGAGAATGAGTGTGCCACCACCTCTCTGGTTAGATCTGTGGCAGGTATAGATGGAAAATTCTGGTGGGATCATCAGGTTGATAAGGACGTTGTCATTGTCGGTTAACCATGTTTCCGTTATCATCAGAATGTCCAGGTTATGTGCTGTTATCAGATCCGTAGCTACAGGCCATTTGGAACGAATAGATCTGGCATTTATTAAGGCACACTTGAGTAGTCGATTGGATTTGTGTTTCTCAGTATGGTCCTTGTTATCGGGCAGCAGTGGGATATGTAAGAGGTGTGAATAGGGTACTCTAGTTCTCGTGGTAGAGAGGCAGGGATATTTCATTGAACACCTTCCCGTGCTGTAAAGGATAGGGATCTGCTTAATGCAAGGGTCTAGGGCCAATGTTAGGAATGGGATCGCTGCGATGAGCAGGAGGGGGACTAAGTAAGGTGTATGGTACATGATAGGAGACATGGCTATAGATAGTGTGGTCAGCTGGAGAGGGAATAATTGAGTTCCCTGGAATAGTCAGGGGAGCTAACGGTGTGCAGCAGGTAAATAGATTATAACTAGTTGTGTACTTTGTTTCCTTAGTAATGTGTTGATTTGTCACTTTGTTACTTTGTTTCCTTAGTAGTGTGGTGATTTGACACTTTGTTACTTTATCTCAGTGGCAGAGAGAGGTAACATTTGATAGCCCGCAGTTCATAGGAGGTAGTACTAAGAGTGGGGAGTGTTTAATTGGAACTGCGGTTATCTATGAGGTATTTTTTAGTCAGGCAATTTATAATAACATCACAGGTTAATACACAATAGTAGTAGTACCATAGTGAAAAAGTTTTACCGTTGGAGAAAGCAGCAACCAAGAGGTATATCAGTCAGGTAGTATTAAACACACATTACCTACTACTCACTTCAAAAAGAAAAAACGGCTGTGATAATTATTAGTGGGGATCAGGCAGGGGTAGGTGGGGTGGAAATCTAGTTACCGGCAGCTGCAAGAGTAAGGTACTGTCTAACTTGAGGAATAATTACGGACAATAGCTTTTTTCAGTGTGCTAATAGAATACAGTACAATCAAAGCAGGCAGTATGCTAGTGGTATAAGTACATACAGGAGTTATCAGTAGACTAATTCTAGGCTAGGTAATTATTTACAGACCGACCTCGCAGATCCAGTAGAAATCTGCAACAGAGGGGCGGAAATAGCAGCTAGTAGGAGAGAGGGTCCAAAACAAACATCAGAGCTTACAGTCTCATTTCTGTTGCGCTGGTCTTGACAACATATGTGGTGTAGAGACGTGTGGTGATCTGGATCTGTACTTGTTAGATGTACACTATGTTAGGTTTTGTTTCGCGCCTGTCGTGCCCCGCCTAAGGGCCACGCCAAAGGGCCCTCTTGCGAGGCCCTCAGGCGCGGGCCCGACGGCGCGGGTGCGCCTGCCGGCGGCTCCTTTTAACTTAGCCGCTGTATCCTCCCACAGCCCCGATTGGGCTGGAGTGCAGGAACGGGAAGCCGATGCTGCCCTATGCTCTACCCCGATCGGGGAGCTCTCAAAGATGGCTGCTTCATGCATCAGGCCTTTAAATTGGGGCGGTTAGGTAAGTTGCCAGAGGCCTTTGCGACGCCAGTATCTCTGCCGCCTCCTAAAGGGCAGGATGCCGGTCTCAACTTGCCAAAGCCAGCTAAAAGGCTTTGGTCCTCAGAGATTGAACACGAGGATATGGAGTGGCAGGAGGCTGAGGCTGAGATGGATCCTGAGGATGGTTTTGATGAGCTGGAGGAAGGGGAAATTCCTGAGCCTGAGGATCAGGCTTGGATCATTCGAGTATTTCGTAAAGAGGAGCTGGTACCCCTTATTACGGAAGACCTTCAAACGCTCAGTCTTGCTACACCGCATGCTGTTGAGGAGGACGGATTAGAGGATCCCCTCATTCAAGTGGTACGGGATTCTCAAGTGGTGTTCCCAGTCCATAGAGTGGTTGATCAGATGATTCAATCCGAGTGGGATCAGCCTGAATCAGGCTTGAAAGGTATCCGGACGATGAACCGACTCTATCTGTTAGCGGACAAGGACAAGGAGAAGTTCAAATCGCCTTGGGTGGATGCTGTAGTGTCGGCAGTAACCAAGAAAACCACCATTCCAGTTGAGGGGAGTGCTGCCTTAAAAGATGCTCAAGACAGAAAGGTGGATGGCTTGTTGAAACAGGCTTTTGAGACCAATGCTTTGTCTTTACAGGCCTCGATTTGCGGGGCCTGGGTGGCTAGAGCCTGCTTGCGATGGGCTCAGCAGTTGCGTCAGGACTCCCGATTGGACCAGCAAAGTCTGCTCGAGGCGACGCGGATGGAGTCTGGTTCAGCATATTTGGCAGATCGTTGGCAAATAGCATGGCTTCCTTGGTGACGGCTCGGAGATCCATCTGGTTGTGGAATTGGGCGGCCGATGGGTCTTCAAAATCTCGACTCAGCAAACTCCCTTTTAAGGGCAAATTGTTGTTCGGGGACGATCTGGATAAGTTGGTGAAGGACCTTGGAGAGTCTAAAGGCGGTAGACTACTGGAGGATAAGCCTAAGCTAGGTAGAAGTTTGCCGACCTCTCGGAGTCAATTTAGGGACTTTCGGAGGTTTCGCTCTTCCCGCCTTTGGGGTTCCCAGGGTGGCAGGCCTGGGTCAAGGTCTCAAGGGTTTCGAGGGGCAGGCAGAGGGTTCTCAGCTGCGTCCTCCTCCTCCTCTTCCTTTAGTCGCAAGTCACAATGAAGCGAGGTGGACCCCGGAGGGAAGCCAAGTGATCGGAGGTCAGCTTCGGGGCTTTCTTCCCTCTTGGGTCCAGATAACATCAGATCAGTGGGTACTCGAGATCGTCAGAGAAGGTTATGCGCTGGAGTTTGCGTCTCCGCTCTGGGACTCCTTCGTTCTGTCTCCCAGCAAGGGTCAGCAGAAGGAGCTGGCAATTCGCTCAATGTTGGGACGTCTTTTAGCTCTGGGGGCGGTTGTTCCCGTTCCGGAGTCCGAGCGCGGGGTAGGTCGCTACTCCATTTTATTTCGTGGTGCCAAAGAAATATGGGTCTCTCCGCCCTATTTTGGATCTCAAGAGCGTGAATCGTTGTCTCCGAGTGCCGCATTTCCGTATGGAGACCCTAAAATCTGTCATAGTGGCAGTGCGCCAAGGAGAGTTTTTGACTTCTCTAGACCTCTCGGAAGCCTGTTTGCATATTCCGATCAGAGCGGTACATCAAAAGTTTCTGAGGTTCGCTTTTCCGTGGGGGCACTACCAGTTTCAAGCATTGCCTTTTGGGCTAGCTACAGCTCCCCGCACCTTCACCAAGGTCATGGTCGTGGTCGCGGCGGCTTTGCGAAAGGAAGGTATTCTCGTCCACCCTTACCTCGACGACTGGTTGATTCGGGCGAAGTCCGAGAGGGAGAGCTTGCGGGCCACGGACAGAGTCGTACACCTGCTTCAGAGCCTTGGCTGGGTAGTGTCACCAGTAACCTCCCCCAGAGCCCTGAGGCATGCAGAGAAAGGTCAGCCTGGGAAAATCCTGACTCAGGAAGTAGGGCAGTGCACTGATTATGCACCGCCTTCTGGGTGTTGTAGTCCCCTTCCACTCCCCAAGCAAGGAATAACTGTAGTCGAGTGGTTCAGGCAATATATGACAAGGTTTTATTTCCTCTCCGGTTGGATTAATTGCCAATAAAATACAGAACAAAAAGGGCCATGCTTCTGGCATAAGAAAACAAAACTCAGGAACTAAACAAAACAGCTTCTTCCTTTCAGCTTTAACCAATGTAGTGCTTCAACAAACTCAAAGAAACATTTCCTTTTAAACCCAAAAGAATCACTTTGCTTCTTTGCTGCTGTTCCAACAGCTTTGGTAACAGATATCAGCACAGGGATATGATATCATCTGCAAATGATAGCGTACAGTCCATTTGTTCCTCAGAGTCTTCTACAACAGACCCTGTCTGCATTTCCTCATCACTTTCAGCTGAGCAGGTTTGTACAAAATCATACGCAGTTTTAAAACACAGACCCTCTCTATTTCCCAGAGGTTTCTCATCAGAATGCTCTATAGAGCAGGGCTGATAACTGCCGTATACTTGGGAACTAGCACATGGAGAGTCTAACAGAGAGCTTGTCAATCACAGGGAAAACTTTTGTCTAGTTTTCTCTTTCAATGCTTTACACAGCCTACCTTCGGGCTTTTTCCTAGAAGACTTTCTCAGCACTGCTTCCTCAGTCATGTAAACGTCCTCTGGCCAACAGCCTTCTCTCCCAAGAGTTTCTGAGCACTCCCACACTGACCTCTCAGGCAGTCTCTCTCTCCAACTGCCTTCACGATAGGGCTCTAATTGAGAGTAGCTCCCACCTGGCTTTTGGGCTTGGGCTCTCCGGGACTTTGTAGCTTTGAATTCTTGTGCTTTATCTCCTGTTTCTCTCTCTGCTGCTCTTGGAACTCCTACAGCTCCACCAGCTCCTCTTATTCCGCCATCTCTGCTCTCCTGGTTCCTCTCCTTGCTCTCCAGGTTCCCCACCTTGCTCTGCTCGTTGCTCTGTTTCTTGCTCTGCTCCCTGAATCTCAGTGAGCAATTCTTATATCCCTGTTTTCTAGGGCTTAACTCTGCCCTGCCTCCCACCAGGTGTTTCCCCTTAAGACCGGGGCTCAGGGATACTCTGCAGCTTGGGCGGGTTTGCTGCACTCGTGACTCGTACTGTTTACGTAACCTATGGCAACCCTGGGCCATGTACTTTGCTTGCCTGTCAGAAACTGCAAAAGAATCTTCTGTTTCACCCAGCTCCACAGCCTCGGAAGGACCTTCTACATTACAGTAGTCAATGTGAAGAAGAGTCATTTAGTGCCCACGCAGTCTCTCGAATACCTCGGGGTCTGTTTCGACACCGCCAGAGGCTTGGTGGTTTTACCGGTTCGTCGTGCTCAAGCCTGGCATCGCCTGGTGCGAACGTTCTTGGGGATTCCCGTTCCGTCCGCGTGGTGGTATCTGTGGTTGCTTGGAACGATGGCGGCAACACTGGAGGTGGTCCCGTGGGCCAGGTTTCATATGCGTCCACTTCAGAGAGCTCTATTACGCCGCTGGTCGAACCAGTCAGATTCGTTGAACCGGCGATTGCCCTGTCCGAGACAAGTCCAGCTGTCTCTGAAGTGGTGGCTATGCTCGAAGTCCCTGCGGGCGGGGCTGCCCTTGGAACAGCCGGTGTGGCTTCCCTTACTGACAGATGCGAGTCTGGTTTGCTGGGGGGCCCACTGCCAGAACCGTTACGCACAGGGGACATGGTCGGCCCAGGAGAGATTGTGGTCGATCAACCGGCTCGAGTTGCGAGTGGTGAGACTGGCGCTACAGGCCTTCGAGGCGTCAGTGCTGCGACGAGCGGTACGAGTCCTGTCGGACAACTCGGCTACGGTGGCGTACATCAACTGTCAAGGCGGCACGGGAAGCGTAGCCCTGGAGGAGGAAGCGGAAGCACTGTTTGAGTGGATGGAAATGCGTCTCCTGACCATTTCGGCAGCGCATATAGCAGGAAAAGACAATGTGATGGCGGATTTTCTCAGCAGGGTGCAGGTGGACTCCGGAGAGTGGGAGCTGCACCCGCAGGTTTACGCGCAAATAGTTCACCATTGGGGACCACCGCTCATGGACCTCATGGCGACCTTCCAATCAGCAAAGACAGGTCGATTTTTCAGCAGAAGGAGAGAGCGCATGTCCGAGGGAATCGACGCCCTCATCCAGCCGTGGCCCGAGTCCGGTCTCCTTTATGTCTTCCCTCTGTGGGCGTTGATCGGCAGAGTGGTCCAGCGCATCGAGGCACACCGCGGACGAGTCCTGCTGGTAGCTCCAGACTGGCCCAGGCGGCCTTGGTATGCAGATTTGGTTCGACTTCTCGACAGGGCACCGTGGAAGCTTCCTCCCTTGGTCGATCTGCTAATTCAGGGTCCGCTGCGCATGCCTCAGGTGGATTGATTCTCTTTTACGGTATGGCCATTGAAAGGGTACCGTATATACTCGAGTATAAGCCGAGTTTTTCAGCACATTTTTTGTGCTGAAAAACGGCCCCCTCGGCTTATACTCGAGTCAACGTCTTGCAGATGTCTAGCAGGGGGCAAGAATGTTTTTTGCACAGTGCCCCGCGTTTCAGGGGGCCCCGCGCAAAAAACATTCTTCATCCCAAGTTAAAAAAAAAACAAAAAAACCCAGCTGCTTCTGCCGCGGCAGCATCAAGAGTGCCGCGGCAGTATCAAGAGTGCCGCCGCCGCCGTGGGGCCCCCCCGGCAGAGCCTCCCTGGATCGCCTCCCTGCATATGTTAACTCTCGCGGCTCTGAAAGAAGCCTGCGTTCGGGGATAGGCTGCGATGCAGGGAGGCTCTGCCGGGGGGCCCCGCGGCGGCGGCGGCACTCCTGATACTGCCGCGGCACTCTTGATGCTGCCGCGGCAGAAGCAGCTGGGTTGTTTTTTTTTAAATTTGGGTTGATAGGGCGGAAGGGGGTTTAGGACTGGTAATGGGGGGGAGGCCAAGACTGGAAGTGGGCTGATAGGGGAGGGTTAGGACTAGTAATGGGCCATGGGGGGGGTGCTAAGACTGGAAGTGGGCTGATGGGGGGGGGTTAGGGCTGGTAATGGGCTATGGGGGGTGCTGACTGGAAATTGGCTGATGGGGGGGTTAGGACTGGTAATTGGCTATGGGGGGGGGGGCTAAGACTGGAAGTGGGCTGATGGGGGGGCTAGGACTGGTAATGGGCTATGGGGGGGCTGACTGGAAATGGGCTGATGGGGGGGTTAGGACTGGTAATGGGTTATGGGGGGGCTAAGAATGGAAGTGGGCTGATGGGGAGGTTTAGGACTGGTAATGGGTTATGGGGGGGCTAAGAATGGAAGTGGGCTGATGGGGAGTTTTAGGACTGGTAATGGGTTATTGGGGGGGGCTAAGACTGGAAATGGGCTGATGGGGGGTTAGGACTGGTAATTGGCTATGGGAGGGGTTAGGACTGGTAATGGGCTGATGGGGGATTAGGACTGGTAATGGGCTATGGGGGCTAAGACTGTAAATAGGCTGATGGGGGGTTAGGCCTGGAAATAGGGTGATGGGGGGGTTAGGACGTAATGGGCTGATGGGAGGGGTTAGGACTAGTAATGGGCTATGGGGGGGCTAGGACTGGAAATTGGCTGATGGGGGGTTAGGACTGGTAATGGGCTGGGGGGGCTAAGACTTAATGGGCTGGGGGGGTTGCTAGGACTGGAAATGGGCTGAGTGGAAGGAGGGCTTGAACTGCAAATAGCTGATGGGGACGGGGGCTTGGAATGGAAATGGGTTGTGAGGGGGAGGGAGCTAGGACTGGAAATAGGTAAGTGGGGGGGGGCTAGGACAGGAAATGGGCTGATGGAGGGGCTAGAATAGGACTGGAAATTGGCTGTTGGGGGGGTGCTAAGATTGGAAATGGGCTGTGGTAGGGGTTTGGATTGAAATGGACTCATGAAGGGGCTAGAACTGGAAGTAGGCTCATGGGGGGCTTGGATTGGAAATGGGCTGAGTGGAGGGGAGCTAGGATTTGACATGGGCTGATGGGCTCATGGGGGGCTGGGATTGGAAATGAGCTGATGGAGGGACTCGGATTGGACTGGAAATAGATGGGGGAGCTAGGACTGGAAATAGGCTGATGGTGGGTCTAGGATAGGACTGGAAATGGGCTTATGGGGGGCTAGGACTGGAAATGGGCTGATGCGGGAACTAGAAGGGAGCGGATGCTGGGTGGGACTGGAACTAGAATGGAGCTCATGTTGGGGGAGGATTAGAATGGGATGGAGCTGGGAGAGTGAAATGGAGAGGGGAAAAATATTTTGTGTGGGAGGGAAGACAAATCTACAATTGGCCGGATATTGGGAGAGTAAGTGGGGATTGAGAATGGAGGGGTAAAATTTGAGTAGATGAAATAGGAATGAGGAAAGAGCAAAAGGAGAAAGATTAGTATGTTAAAGCAGATGTAGAGAGAGAATGGAAAAAAACTAGAAGAGAGAAGAAAAGACAAATGGACAGCAGACGATGGAGAGTTAGCGGAAGACACAAAGAAACCAGAAGAAAGTGACTGGAGCAATTGCAGCTGAAAAAAAATGCACAAAAGGTAGAAAAATATCTCTTTATTTTGAATTAATTAATTTATTTATTTAACATTTCTTCTATACCGCGCAATTAAAATCAGCGCGGTGTGCATCGAACAAAAATACTGCAATGTACAGAAACAACATTGAGTTTACAAAGAACAGGGAATTGAACATGGGATCGAAACCGGGGAAACTAAATACATGTTAACTCGAAACTATGTACAATACTCTAATATAAATGGGTGTTGCATTGATTTTGTGAAGATGAAGATTAGTGGTTGGTTGGGCTTGAGTGGGGACTACCTATTATATCTGTGGTATTGACGTTCAGGGGCGGCTGGGGTATGAGGGAAGCTTGCTGGTTGTGCTTCTATCACTGGAAGTTTCTGGGTAACATTTTGTGAACAGGTGGAGTTTTAAGGCTTTTCTGAATAGGAAGAGGCTTTTAATACCACGGATTTCATGGGGGAGTGCATTCCAGTTTAAAGTGGCGAATATGGAGAAGGCTCTGTTGGAGGTAGCCTTTGTGCATGTAGTTATTAGCTTGGGGACTACTAATGTGTTCAGTGCAGTAGACCTTCTGTTTCTATTTTCCAGGGTACCATGGACTAGCTTGCTGATTGGCGTAGGGGGGTAGTTATTTAGGGCTTTGAAGGTGAGGACCAATGACTTGTATTGGAGCCTGGCATGTAAAGGTAGCCAATGCAAATCCTTCATGATGGGCGTTATGTGGTCGGGTCTTGACGATCCAGAGAGGACTCTTGCGGCTGCATTCAAAGCTAGGCGGAGCGGGTTTAAGGTTTGATACCATATTGTTTTTGTTGACCCCATTTTCCACTTACAGAGCTATTTTACTGTTTTTCGTTTAAATAAATATTCATGTAATTTTATTGGTCTCTATCTTTATTTTTTACATTGACTAGTAGGTGCCTCATTTCCCACCCTCGGCTTATACGCGAGTCAATAGTTTTGCCCAGTTTTTTGTGGTAAAATTAGGTACCTCGGCTTATATTCGGGTCGGCTTATACTCGAGTATATACGGTAAGTTGAAAAGGAAGGGTTATTCGCCAGCGGTCATTGCCACTCTTCTTCGGGCTAGAAAGTCTTCAACCTCGCTCACGTATGTGCGGGTGTGGCGGGTTTTTGAAGATTGGTGTTCTAGGCATCAGATTAGGGCAGCGACAGCTTCTGTCGCCGTGATTCTCAGTTTCTTGCAGGACGGTTATGACAAAGGTTTAGCCGCCAGTTCTCTGAAGGTGCAGTTGGCGGCTCTCGCGTGCTACAGGGGCAAGGTTCAAGATATCCCTCTTGGTGCACACGCGGATGTTCAGCGTTTTCTTAAGGTCGTGTTTAGGCTGCGGCCTTCGCGCAGAGTGTCTATTCCTCCGTGGGATTTGAATCTGATATTGGAAGCCTTGGTTCGGAAACCCTTTGAACCTCTCTGACAGGCCTCGGTTAAAGATCTGACTCTAAAGACTGTGTTTTTGGTAGCCATTTGTTCGGCAAGGCGAATTTCAGAGCTGCAGGCGCTGTCTTGTAGGGCTCCATTCTTATCTTTTTCGAGAGATAGAGTGGTTTTAAGGCCAGTTCCCTCTTTTCTTCCCAAGGTGGTTTCTTCCTTTCATGTGAATCAGTCTATTGTTCTGCCAGCTTTTACTGCGGACGCGGCAACTGCTACGGACGACGGTCTGCATCGGTTGGATGTCCGACGAGTGTTGCGTCGGTATCTCAAGGTGTCCGAGCCGTTCCATAAGACCGATCGATTATTTGTGCTCTTCGGGGGAGCTCGGAAGGGGGAGGCGGCAGCAAAATCTTCCATTTCTAGGTGGATTAAGGAAGCCATTGCATCGGCGTATATTTTGCAAGGCCGAGCTGCCCCTTTGGGCTTGCGGGCCCATTCTACTAGGGCGCAAGCGGCGTCGTGGGCGGAGCATAGTCTTGTCCTGCCGGTGGAGATTTGCAGGGCGGCTACTTGGTCATCTCTCCATGCTTTCAGTAGGCACTACCGGTTAGATGTCCTGGCTGCCCAGGATTCTTGTTTTGGTTCCGCGGTGTTGCGCGCCGTTTGGCAAGGTCCCCCCCCCCCCGTTCATGACTGCTCTGTTACATCCCAGATGTGGAGGACTAAACTGGAGGACCGCTCAGGAAATAGAAATTACACTTACCTGGTAATTGTAGTTCCTGGAGGGTCCAGTTTAGTCCTCCGTCCCTCCCTACAGACAGTTTGTTTCTGGACGGCGTGCTTAGGCGGTGTGCGGGAGAGTCGGGTAAGTAGATTTTCTTCTGGTCCTCATGGTTGGGGTCCCTACGCTCTCTCGGGTTTGGTGCATGATTTTTGTTTTTATGCTTACTGCTGTAACTGCCACTTCTTTGAGTTAACGGGGCAGAAGCAATGTGCAGAGTTCTGGCTCTCTCGTTTGGGGATGGGGTTACATTAGGGTTCAGGGGCATAACCTCTGTTATAATTAATTATTTCATTCATGTGTTGCTTCTTTGAGTTTGCTTTGTTAATAGTTCACTGGGGGGCTGATGGGAGTTCCAGCAGCATACATCCTGTGATACTAGAGATTCTGATTGGTCCAGTCTCCATGCTGCAGGAGGAGGTGCACTACCCGGATGTGGGGGACTAAACTAGACCCTCCAGGAACTACATTTACCAAGTAAGTGTAATTTCTATTTCTCCAGGACCAAGCAGGAAGTCAGTCCTCACTTATGGGTGACGTCGGCGCCGACGGAGCCCTCGCGGAGCAATTTTCCCCAGCTTTCAAAGAAAGCCTTTGGGAATTGCAGCGCGCATGCGCGGTCGTCTTCCCGCCCGAGGGTGCCATCTTAGCCAGTCTTCTTTTTTCCGCGGAGCCCTGCAGACGTCCCCGTCTTGTCCCCGCGAAAAAGTTGATTTTCCTCTTTATTTTTATACTTTTTTCTTTCGGTTCGACGCCGATCGTTTTCCCGCCCGGACTCGCGACGCCGGTCTCGAGTCCTCTAGCGTTTTTTCGGTTTTTCTGACTTAGTCAGCTTTCATTTTCGTTTTCCCTGGCAGCCCGGTCCTTTGACCTCGCAGGGGCCCTTTTTCCCCCGATGGCTGCCAGTGGCTTTAAGCGGTGTGGTCGGTGTGACCGAAATATGTCACTAACCGACACACACGACTTTTGCCTCCGCTGCTTGGGCCCGGATCATGAGGAACTGATCTGTGGGCCCTGCAGCAAACTGTCCTCGAAGGCGTTGAGAAGTCGGCGGCATCAGCGCGAGAGAATCTTCGCTGACCCCAGCCGTACCCGGACCTCGTCGGAGGCCTCCGTGTCAAAGGGCTCCAGCTCGGACCGTCGCCGGAGCTCCTCCGACCGGGGTTCTCCCTCCGGGGACCATCGTCGGAAGGAAAAACCCGCGAGGGCGGCGTCGGTGGACGCTCCTGGCTCCGCGAGGGCCAGGTCGCATAGCCCCGACAGCCGCCCCGGGTCCTTGGAGAAGGAACATCTCCCGAAGCGACCTCGCCTGGAGTCGGAGATGCCTGCCTTGGTAAGTCCTGTAGTCCTTCTGGACTCGCCTCCGCGACAGCCGACGTCGGGCCCGACGCCGTCGGGGCCCGAGTCGGGGGCTGCTGGGTCACCTGAGCTCGGACTCAGGTTGACGGCCTTGGAGAGCAGACTGTCTGCCTTCATGGACCAGCAGCGGGCACTGCTCGCTGGCCTCGCTGGCGCCGCTGCCCCGACCGCCGGGACGTCAACGTCCAAGTCGACCCCGGAGACCGAGCCGATCCTCGAGTCAATGAGAACTCGAGTCGATCCTCGGTCGAGGTCACCCTCGGCCTCCCGTTCGGGACCGAGGTCGCCGACGCCGACTCCCTCGACGTCGGGGCGGCTGGCGCCGCATCCTGCCCGGGCCGACCCCACCGAGTCCTCGTCGGAGTCGGTCTGGGAGTCTGAGGAGGAAGAGTCACCTGATTCTTTCCGGACTCGGTGTGTCCCATCGGACTCACCGGGGTCCGAGCCTCGGAAGCAGTCCCCCCCGGAGGATGCCCGGTTCTCGGACTTCGTTAGGGATATGGCCAAGGCTTTGGCCTTCCCTGCGGATCCCGAGGAGGAGCCTCGAGCCGAAGAGCTCGACGCCCTCCAGTATGACTCTCCCGCGAGGGAGCACTTTACTGTGCCGGTTCCTCCTATGCTGGAACGACTACTCTTCCGCATGTGGGAGAGTCCGGCCTCCTCGCCGGTCCTGAGCAAGCGGGTCGATTCTATCTATCGGGTCCGCAAGAGCCCTGGCTTTCAGAAGGCACAGCTGCCACACCATTCCATGGTAGTGGAATCGGCCATGCATCGTCTTAAGAGCCAGAAGATGCACTCCTCGGTGCCTCCTGGAAGGGAGGCCCGTAACCTGGATGGCCTTGGCAAGAAGTGCTTCCAGGGCTCTATGCTCGCATGTCGTGTCCAGACTTACCAGCTCTACATGGGCATGTATCTCCGGGATCTGGCTAAAGAGCTAGCCGGATTCTCCGCTGGTCTCTCCGAGGAGCCCTTGCGGAGGTTCCTAGCCTTGTCCACGGGCATTCGGGAATGCTCAAAGTTCATGTCCCGAGCAGCCTATGATGGCTTTGAGGCCTCGGCTAGAGTGGCCGCAGCCGGCATCGGTGCCCGCCGACAGGCTTGGCTTCAGTCGTCGGATCTTGAGCCCTGGGTACAGGACAAGTTGGTCGATGTCCCCTGCCGAGGCGAAAACCTCTTTGGCAAGCCCATGGCGGAAAAGGCTGCACAAATTGAGACTGAGACTCTCACCAGGACCAGGCTTTCTAGGAAGACCTCCGCCCCTTCCCAGAAAAAGAAGGGCTCGGGAAAAAAGTCCTTTTACCCGAGGAAGGCGGCTGCCTACAAACAGTACCCCCATTATCAGGCCCCTGCAGCTCCCCAACAGGGCCAGCAGGCCAAGGGACGGGGTAACGGGTCCCGTAGGCAGCAAGCCCCCAAGCCTGCACCACCAGCCCCTGCTCAGCAGGGTGGGGGTTTTTGACTCGCTCAGCATAGCCTCTCCCCCCCCGCTGGTTCCTCCCAGCACCGGAGGCCGGCTGGTTCACTTCGGCCACAGGTGGTCCAGCATCACCGCAGATGCCTGGGTACTTCAGGTCGTGCGAGAAGGCTACCTTCTCCACTTCCATCAGGTCCCTCCCTCCTATTTTCCGGGAGAACCTTCGCGCCCCCCTTTGCACAGGGAGTTGCTCCTTCAGGAGTTAGCAGGTCTTCTGCAGGAACAGGCGGTGGAACCGGTGCCCCACCACCTGAGAGGTCAAGGCTTTTATTCAAGGTATTTTCTGATACCAAAGAGAACAGGGGGCCTCAGACCCATCCTGGACTTGCGCAACCTCAACAAGTTCCTTGTGCGGGAGAAGTTCAAAATGCTTACCCTTGGAATCCTTCTGCCCTACCTCCAGCAGGGAGATTGGCTATGCTCCTTGGATCTAAAGGATGCCTACACGCACATCCTCATCCACCCAAGCCACCGCCAATACCTAAGGTTTGTGGTGGCAGGAAATCATTACCAGTACAGAGTACTGCCCTTTGGCCTATCCTCCGCACCGCGAGTCTTCACAAAATGTCTCGCGGTCGTGGCGGCCCATCTCCGGCTTCACGGCCTCTATGTCTTTCCGTACCTCGACGACTGGCTCATCAGAGCAGCGTCCGCTCAGGAGGTCACCAACGCCACGTGCCGCACGGTGACTCTGCTGCAGCACTTGGGCTTTGTTATAAACTTCGCAAAGTCCACTTTGCTCCCCTCACAGGATCTCGAGTTCATCGGCGCAAGGCTGCACACTCCTCGGGCACGAGCGTACCTACCGCTCGACAGGGCTCAACGGCTCATGGACCTAGCCGACCGCTTTCGCAGCCAGCCCCTGGTCTCCGCCAGGCGCTTCCTGAGACTGCTCGGCCATATGGCTTCCACCGTCCATGTGACCCCCAATGCCCGCCTGAATATGCGGTCTGCTCAATGGTGTCTCAGCCAGCAGTGGCGACAAGCCACAGGCGGCCTGGCAGACCTAGTGCGCGTCTCCGAGCCGCTGCTCTCGTCTCTCCGGTGGTGGCTCCGGCAGCCGAACCTGATATTCGGAATGCCTTTCCAGTCACCTCAGCCGACCCGGGTGCTGACCACCGATGCATCCCTCCTGGGCTGGGGAGCACATTGCCAAGAGGCACGTACTCAGGGCCTCTGGACCACGTGGGAGTCTGCTCAGCAGATCAACTTCCTGGAGCTCAGGGCGATCCGCCTAGCTCTCAAGGCCTTCTCCCACCTGACTTCCCAACAGTCCGTCCTTGTCCAGACGGACAATCAAGTTGCCATGTTCTACGTGAACAAGCAGGGGGGCACGGGCTCCTTCCTCCTCTGCCGGGAGGCACAGAAGCTCTGCTCTTGGGCCGTCAGTCACGGCATTCTCCTCAAGGCAGTTTATCTCCCGGGCCAAGAAAATTGCCTTGCAGACAAACTCAGCAGGGTCCTCCAGCCGCACGAGTGGCGTCTGGATCCCTTGGTAGTTCAGAAGCTCTTCCTCAAGTGGGGTCTCCCCACGGTGGATCTCTTTGCCAGTCCTCACAACCGGCAGCTTCCTCGCTTCTGCTCTCGTCAGCCACACCCCCTTCGGGTGGCGGCGGACGCCTTTCTGATCTCGTGGTCGGGGAGCCTTCTGTACGCTTTCCCTCCCATCCCGCTGGTCTCTCGGACTCTTTTCAAGGTTCTCCGAGACAAAGCCTTCATGATCCTGGTGGCCCCTCGCTGGCCCAGGCAGCCGTGGTTTCCGCTCCTGCTGCAACTGGCGGTGGAGGATCCAATCCCTCTGGGGGTACAACCGGATCTCCTCACTCAGGATCAGGGGTCCCTTCTGCACCCCAACCTCAGGTCTCTCAACCTCATGGCCTGGCTGCTGAGAGGGTAGTCCTTGCTCCCCTTCTCCTGCCGGTGGAGGTGGAGGAGGTCGTCTTAGCTTCGCGACGGCCTTCTACCCGCAAATGCTACGCCCTTAAATGGCGTCGCTTTGCAGTCTGGTGTGCCCAACAGTCTCAGGATCCCTTCTCCTGCCCGGTGTCGGTGATCTTGCAGTACTTGCTGCACCTCTCTAATCTGGGACTTAAGTCCAACTCCGTCAAAGTTCACCTCAGTGCTCTTTCCGCACATCATGTGCCAGTGGACGGCAGACCTCTCTCCAATGACCCTCTCGTAGCGAGGTTTCTCCGAGGTCTCCTTCTACTTAAACCACCTCTGCGCCCGCCAGCGCCTGACTGGGACCTGAATGTGGTTTTGCAGCGGATCACCTGTCCGCCTTTTGAACCTATGGCTACCTGTTCTCTCCGTTTTCTGTCTTGGAAAACACTGTTCTTGATAGCCCTCACTTCCGCTAGGCGCGTAAGTGAATTGCAGGCCCTCGTGTCTGATCCCCCTTACACTAGGTTCTACAAAAATAGGGTAGTCCTACGGACTCACCCAAAATTTCTGCCTAAAGTGGTCTCCCCTTTTCACATCAATCAGGAGGTGGTACTTCCAACCTTCTTTCCCAGACCACACTCCAGTCGAGCTGAAACGGTCCTCCATACCCTGGACTGTAGAAGGGCATTGAACTTCTACCTTGACCGTACGCGGGAGCACCGTAAAGCTGCTCAGCTTTTTGTGTCTTTTGACCCCAATAAATTGGGGCTCCCGGTCTCCAAGCGTACTCTGTCCATCTGGGTTGCGGACTGTATCTCTTGGGCTTATGGGGCAGCCGGACTCTCCTTAGAAAGTCGAGTCACGGCTCATTGCGTTCGGGCAAAGGCCACGTCAGTGGCTTACCTCCGCTCTGTCCCGCTGGCAGACATCTGCCGGGCCGCTACTTGGTCTTCGAGCCAGACTTTTGCGGTCCATTACTGTCTCGAGAGGGAGTCCCGTAGGGACAGTGCTTTCGGACAGGCAGTCCTCCGTAATCTCTTTGAGGTCTGAGCAACTCCTACCCTCCATCCCGGATGTGGGCTACCGGTGGGTGATAATTCAGCGAAGATTCTATCCTTCTGTGCTGCTGAGCTAGAGGGAGCTCTTTTTTGTGCTTAGGGTCTCCGGTAGCCTTGAGCTTGGGAGTCCCATAAGTGAGGACTGACTTCCTGCTTGGTCCTGGAGAAAGCGTAGTTACTCACCTGTAACAGGTGTTCTCCAGGAGCAGCAGGAATCAGTCCTCACTACCCTCCCTCCTCCCCTTGGAGTTGCAATCGTCTGCTTATGTTCTTTTTGCAAATTTTTATGCTGTCTTTTTTAGCTATGTCATCTGACTGGCTAAGATGGCACCCTCGGGCGGGAAGACGACCGCGCATGCGCGCTGCAATTCCCAAAGGCTTTCTTTGAAAGCTGGGGAAAATTGCTCCGCGAGGGCTCCGTCGGCGCCGACGTCACCCATAAGTGAGGACTGATTCCTGCTGCTCCTGGAGAACACCTGTTACAGGTGAGTAACTACGCTTTCATTTTGGGGTATGCAGTGTTGGCTGCTTTCTTGATGTGGGAGTGCATGTTGAAGTTCTTGTTGAGGGTTATGCCTAGGTATTTGATTTCATCCTTTATCATGATTTCAGTATTTTGGATTGTTAACTTTGTTGGTGGGGAGAAGGAGGTGTCTCTTGTGACCAGCAAGGCCTCGGTCTTGCTGCTGTTCACTGTTAGGTTTATGCTTCCAAGGAGGTCAGTGATGGCTGAGAAGTAGTCTGAGATGGTGAAGTCCAGAGCTAGGGTGTGAAAGGGTGTGTAGAACATATCTGCATAAAGATGAGAATGCTCTTTAAGGCTTTTGGGGTCAGGTTTCTGCAGAGCTCGCAGTCTGAGTCGTTGTGCTTCAGACCAAGCCATCGAAGGCAGCAGTCATGTGGTTCAGTGAGTGACATCATTTTGCCGCATTGGTCACACTTTTTGAAGTCACTGGAGGCCATCAGAAAAAAGGGGGTCCCCGCCACCCATTGGGGATCCGAGGCCTCTAGCTGAAAAAGGGCATGAATGCCAGTTTAGGGAACCTTGATGAAAAACTAAGGAAAAATTAAATAAACGGACCAGAGGAGCGACGCCAAGGTGAGCTGGCTCGGGGGCAGGAAGGAACCGGTTCGCAAACCAGACAAAACTTGAGAATAAAATCAGACTTTTTCCGGAGCAAATTGGGTAGTGTCCGAAGGGCTCTGTGGAAGAAAGACAGGCAAGATGGCACCCTTGGGTGGGAAATGGACCATGCATGCGAGGTGCATCTTCCAAAGGCTTTCTTTGAAAGCTGAGGAGATGCTTCCACGCAGGCTCCATCGGCACCGACGTCACCCATATGTGAGGACTGATTCCTGCTGTCCCCAGAGAACACTTGTTACAGGTGAGTAACTACACTTTTTTGCTGCTTTGGATGGCGTTACAGTATTTGGTCAGTTTTGAGCTGAATTGTTCCTTGATTTGTTTGTCTCGTGTCTTTTTCCAGTTTCTTTCGATAGTCCTGGGTTGTTGTCTGACTGATTTTTTGGGAGTACCGAGGTGGTTGTGAGTGGTTTGACAGGGCCCTTGATTTTCTGGGTGTGAAGGTGGCGGCGTTGGATATCACAGTGTTCCAGGAGAGAATTATGCTACAAACTACATCATGAAGGTACAACATATGAAATTCAGACATCACAAACAATACATACAAGACAGGCTTCCAACTACATCACTCTCCAGCCGTCCACTTTACTTCCTTCCAATTCCAAACATCCACAATACCAAGAGGTGGTTCTTCCAACATTCTTCCCTAGGCCTCATGCAAGCCAGGCTGAAGCAGTTCTGCATACCCTGGACTGTAGGAGGGCCTTATCCTTCTACCTTGACCGTACGCTGGGGCATAGAAGGGCTACTCAGCTCTTCGTATCTTTTGACCCTAATAAGTTGGGGTTGCCTGTGTCCAACCGTACCTTGTCCATCTGGGTGGCTGACTGTATCACCTGGGCTTACAAGGCGGCTGACCTTCATTTGCAGGGTCGGGTCACGGCCCACCGTGTCAGGGCAATGGCTGCCTCAGTAGCTCATCTCCGCTCTGTACCGTTGGTAGACATCTGCAGGTTGGTCTTCAAGCCAGACATTTGCAGCCCATTACTGTCTGGAGAGGGAGTCCCATAGGGACAGTGCTTTTGGCCAGGCAGTACTCCAGAATCTCTTTGAGGTTTAGGCAACTCCTGCCCTCTGTTGGGCTACCGGTGGAGGTTGTGTCAGTGAAAAGCCTTTCTTTGATGCTGGGACTAGAGGGAGTTCTCTTGTTCAGCCTGGGTTCCTCGGTAGCCCAGAGCTAGGGAGTCACCCATATGTGAGGACTGACTTCCTGCTTGGTCCTGGAGAAAGAGTAGTTACTCACCTGTAACAGGTGTTCTCCAGGAGCAGCAGGAATCAGTCCTCACAACCCTCCCTCCTCCCCTTGGAGTTGCAGTTGTACATAGTTTGTTTTTTTTTCTTTTTTTGTGTGCTGTTCTTAGCTATGTCATTTGACTGAGGTAAGATGGCTCCTTTAGGCGGGAAGGGAACCGCGCATGCGTGCCTGCATTCCCAAAGGCTTTCATGGAAAGCTGGGGAAATGCTCCACTGGGCTTCATCGGCGTCTGACACCCATATGTGAGGACTGATTCCTGCTGCTCCTGGAGAATACCTGTTACAGATGAGTAACTACTCTTTCTGCCCTCCGACCCTTCTTCACGGCTACCGAGGGCTTCGCTCCAAGGACCCAAGGACTCGGGTTCCTTCAGGCATCGGCTTTTGCTCACAGCCTCACGGAGGTGTGTTTTGGTTACAGGTTTGGTAGCCTGTAGCCGGGGAGTCCCATAAGTGAGGACGGACTTCCTGCTTGTTCCTGGAGAAAGCGTAGTTACTCACCTGTAACAGGTGTTCTCCAGGGACAGCAGGAATCAGTCCTCGCTGTCCTCCTGTCTACCCTGATGAGCTGCTAGATTTTTGTCCTTCCATTGCCATCTGCTTGGTAGGGCTCGAGCTAAGGGACCTGACTGAGCCAGATGGCACCCTTGAAAGCTGGGGAATTGCTCCATGCGGGCTCCGTTGGTGCCGATGTCACCCATAAGTGAGGACTGAATCCTGCTGTCCCTGGAGAACACCTGTTACAGGTGAGTAACTACACTTTCTGTTCCAGGTTAGGGATGCACATCAAACAAGCCTATGATCCCTTCCTCCCAAATTGGGGATAGAATCTTCCGTATACATATCCTTTTGATTCCCCTGATAGTGAAATTCCCCTGAAACACAGATGAGATCAAACGACCATGATTTTTAATAGCTCCTTATTGGCCAAGATAGGTGTGGTTCCCTCTTCTTCTGGAAGAAAAGGAATATTTTAATTTTGCTCACACTGTTCCAACTCATTCTTCTAGACCAATTCTTACACAAGTGGGTTATATCCCCCTGCCAGCAGATGTTGGAAATAGGGAAATAACAAAGGCTTCTGGGAACTTACCCTGGTACATATAACCATGCCCCTAGGGGTCGCCTTCAGTATTTCTCTGTCTCCAGCAGATGTGGATGCATTCTTGTCTCCTGGCGGTCACCAAGAGGGTTCCCTGTCAGCAGCTTTCTTACCTCTGCTTATCGGGGTTCAGCTTTAGAGTACACAACGAGGTGTTTCTCGAGTTCCTGTCCCTGTTCTGTTGCAGCACCTGACCATGAGGGTCAGTGAGGCTGGTGGGACTGAAAAAGGGGAGGGCTCTTGGTCTTGGGGACCCTTTGAGCTGGCATCGTGAAGCTGTCTGTTCTCTTCACAGGCAAACAGCACTTTATTATTTTTCCTTATCTTCAGAATGACGGCGTACTGACTGGCTAACAGGCTCTTCTCCATGCAAGTAGTGCAATGAGTCTCTACCCACCTCCACCCCCCTCCCCCCCGGGGGACTGCCACTACCATAGGGGAGAAACTTCCAACAGCCTTCTGGTAGGTCGGGGATCGCTCTGTACTTCAGCCGCCATCTCATTGAATTCCCACCTTTCCTTCAGTACTGCACTGAAGAGAACGCCTGATTATGTCGGCCATTTTGTGAACTGCGTGTCTGCAGCAACTGCGCCTGAATGCATCGGCCATTTTCAATGCCGCGTGTCTTCAGCAAGAAGCTGCAGCTTGTTTTTGTGGCAGAGACTAGTTGGGGTGCCGTCAGCTCTGCTTGGTTTGTGTGCATCCCTTGGCTCTCGAAGATTTCAGCCCTCCCCCGCTGTGTTGCATGTGGGAGCAAACGCCAGTATTTAGTAGACCAGCTTTGCATCACATGGTTTGAGGATCCGGGGCAGTCATCAAGTATGGGGCAAGAAGCACCCAACTCCAGCGGGGTACTGCAGGGGGTACCAGTCAGTGAATCTCTTTCAGGGCCCAATAACGATCCTGCTCTCTCATCGCGCCTGCAGGAGGCCTCCTCCCCTCCTCTCTTATTACTGCAGCAGCCAACCTTGCAGCCAGCCTCAACCATCTGAACCACAAGTGTCCCAGCAGTCACAAGGGTATGATCCACAGTCCGACACCTTCATGAGCTTTTTTAGACTGGCATGGGATCTCTGGAAGTCTGACTCTGGCCTCAGCACACCTGACTCAGCCATTTCTCTGATCAGGGACCGCTTTATCAGGAAACAGGTCCAGGATACACCAGTATCTTCCAGGGGTCCCCGGACAAAGGCGGTGTCCTAGGCTTCTGGTGACTCCATCCCCTCTCCCTTAGAGGAAGGCGAGCAGCTGTCCTCCTTAGACTCAGTGGAGACTGCTTTGGACCGAGAAGACGGCAAATGGTCTCTTCAGGAGGACCCGGAACAGTCTCAGGTTGTCCTCTTGTTTCGCAAAGAGGAGCTTTCCTCTCTTATCACACAGGTTGTTGAGGCCTTACGGCTCTCTCCAACCCCCAGTCCACAGACCCAGGGGGCGATCGGGCTCAACCTGACCCCATCCTGGTGGGTATTCACAAACATCCCAGTCTTTTCCCTTCCCTTTGGAGCTCCAATGGGATTCCCCGGATACCTCCTTATGCACCGCTCAGCGGCTGGATCGTCAGTACAGCTTGTCCCTGGAGGACCTCAACAGTTGGCTCTGATACCCCAAGACGGATGTCATAATTGCAGCAGTAGCCAAGCATACTCCCATCCCGGTGGAAGGGGAGAGGCAGCTCTCCGGGACCAACAAGACCATAAGGTCGAAGGTCTTTTGAAAATGGCTTTCTCTTCCTACTCATTAGCTCTTCAGGCTTCTTCGTGTGGGGGTCTAGCCGCTTGAGCCCTTCTTCACTGGATTCAGCTCCTCCCCGAGGATCCGACAGTTGCATGCCTGGAGTCAGTGGTGGCCTTTTTGGTGGATGCCTTTTATGATTTGCTCCACCTAGCAGCCTGGTCGGTTGCAGCAGTGTCAGTCGCTCGACGCTGGCTGTAGCTGTGCCCTTGGTCGGCCGATATGACCTGCAGGGCTTGGCTAACCTGGCTTCCCTTCAAGGGCAAACTTCTTTTTGGAGAAGACCATGAGAAACTTGTAAAGGATCTGGGGGAGATTACTCCCCAGTGGCTACCAGAGGACAAGCTCCTGGCTGCTTCGCACTACTCAGGTTTAGAGACACAATCTACTGCCAGTTCCTGATACCACTTTCGCGATGCCTGCCGTTACCATCCTGGAAGATCAGCCCAATCTAGAGCCTTCATACAAGGAGTTAAGTCTTAGTCTCAGCCCTTTTGTGGCTACCGACAAAACAAGGTCCAGTATTCGACTTCAGCAAAATTCTCCGGTGCTGGGCACGCCTCCTGCTGATGGCCCTTCGGCCCACTCTGGGGTGCTGCTGGTGGGTGGACGTATTTCTCTTTTCTCCGGAGAATGGGCCAAGATTACTACAGACCAATGGGTGCTCGATGTTATCTGTAATGGCTATGTACTGGACTGTGCCACATCCATTCGGGAGTCCTTTTTCATTTCCCCTTGTGGATCAGTGACCAAGTGGGTGGCGGTGCGTGATACACTTCAGCGCCTATTACATCTATGGGCCATTGTTCTAGTCCATCTATTTTTGTTGTTCCAAAGAAGGATGGCTCCTTTTGGCCGATTTTCAATTCCAAGGACGTCAGTCGCTCCTTACGGATTCTGCGGTTTTGGATGGAAACTCTCTGCTCTGTCATTGAGGCAATCCGGATGGGAGAATTCCTAGCCACTCTCAACCTGGCCAAGGCTTACTTTGACATTCCCATCCAAAAGGACCAACAGCGTTTCCTCCGCTTTGCCTTTATGGGTGAGCATTCCTAGTTCTGTGTGCTGCCATTAGGCCTTGCCACAGCACCATGTACTTTTTCCAAGGTCATGGTGGCTGCCCTCAGGAAGCAAGAAGTTTGCATCCATCCATATCTGGTCCTCATTGGGGCAAAGACGCGTGAGGAGGTTCAAGTTGCAATCTCCCGAGTGGTGGAGTTGCTCCAGAGCATCGACTGGGTAATCAATTGGGCCAAGAGGTTTCTCCGCCCCTCCCAGTCCTTAGACTTCCTAGGAGTGAGATTAGACATCCGTGTAGGGAGAGTCTTCCTCACCGTTGACTGAGTCTGGAAATTTTCAGACCAACTTCATTTCTTTCTCCAGCAGGCTCAGTAGTAGTAGTAGCCCTGGATTATCTCCATATCCTGGGGGCCATGGTGGCCACAATTAACACATTGTCCTTGGCGAGAGCACATATGAGGCTTGTCACCCCTTTGCTGTGCAGCGCCTCCTGATGGTCACTGTTGGTACTGCACCCGGGTGTAAACTACTGGCCTTTTCAATACTTATAGTCCTTGCCAGTATGTAAAGAAGTTGTGACACCGAAATCGGTTTAACTGGGTTTTATTCCCCGTCCCGTAGGATTCTTTTTCCAAAAGTATAACAGTCAAATAAACATAACCCTTCTCGGGTAAACAAAAGAACTATAACAAAAATAGCTTTACCTTTCAGCAAACAAAAATAGGAATGAAACAGAAATACAGCTTGTCAGCTTTCCAGATGAAGGCTTCTCAGGAATAGTTCAGCCTTCTATCTGAGAGACTCTATATGGTCAGCTATTATAAAACTACAGTCCATTTGTTCAACAGGCAATACAGCGTTGTCCTCAATTTCATAAGGCTCACATTGCATGGGAACACTGTCAGATACAGAGGCTTCGTTACTTCTCTTCTGAGGTAACTTGCTTAACAAACTTTCCAGCTTGTGACGTACTTGTCTTTCTATAGCAGGTATCTGTTTGGCTTTACCGTATTCTCTTGAGTTGCTTAGCCAGGAGCCTTTCCTCTGCCTCTGGTAATTAGGCAGAGTAAAGCAGTCAGCTGCCCCAGCTATCAGAGAGTGGAACCTTTGCACAGGGTTTTGTTTTAACAGGAGCTTTGTAAACAGCTGTTGTCTCCAACGGCAGTTTCTGTGAAGGCTTGTGCCAACTATATTCCTCTGAAGGATTCTCTCCCAAAGGTAACAAGCTTTGTTCCCTATTCTGTTTGTAACCCAGATTCTGGAGCTTTCTGCTTTCCTTAAATTAGCATTATAAGGCTTTTGTCTTTCATACAAATGCCTCTCATAGATCAGCTTAGCATTCTCCTATCTGGTTCAGAATAGCTTTTCCTAACTTGTTGCTTGTGTCTTAAGGCATAGCTTCTATCAAGGCTGCTGCATACACTGTCCCTGTCTGAATTCAGCTGCTCACTTATTTCACTTAAATGTTCATCAGACTCACTCAGACTTTCATTCAGCCAGTGCCTGCCTTGCTGTGGAGACCTGGGATATCTGTATCCTTCCCAGTCTGGATATCTCCTTCGTCTCTGAGGTTCCTCAGCTCCTCTCCTAGCTCCTTCGGCTCTCTCTGCCTTCCCCCGTAGCTCCTGTGAGCTGTGCTGATTATTTTACGTAATCCCCAGCTGCACCACACCCTAGCCTATTGGGGTCAGGTGGGACTTCCTTGCCTCCCTACTGGCTGGGTGATAATTCCTGGCTTGTGACCTCATTCCCTATACTCCTTCTGATACCCTTGTGTCATGTGCTCTCTCCCTACGTCAGTGTTTACTTGAGGAGTAGTGTTTTTTAGCACCACAGGGGGCTCTAGAGAGTCTGCTCTGTGACATATTCTCCCCCTTAAAATCTTACGTGTTGCCGCCACACTACACGGACAGCACGTAAGCATACTCCTAGCGCTCCTACCGTACTCCTTATGCACTAAATTGACCTGAGCCTCTCTCTCCTTCCAGGGCTTCAACACATTGAGATGGTAGACCTGTCTACGTCCTCTATCATTCTCTATAAGGTACGAGACATGCCCCACTCTTTTGATTACTGTCGCTGGCCCTTTCCAATGGGACTCAAAATTTGGACCTGGATCCGCTACCTGGATCAGGACCTTACTCCCTATTTCCAAATGTCTAGGTTGTGTACCTTTATCATAATGCTGTTTTTGACGCTGTTGGCTCATCTTGAGATTATCTATGGAAACCTTAGATGTCTTTTCTAAGCGTGTTCGTAGGTTGGTCAAAAACTGGGGTACGCCTACCTCTGGCACCTCGGGTTCCACCCATTCCTCCTGTAAGATGTCCAATACACCTCTCGGGGCCCGGCCAAACAGTAACTCAAATGGGGACACCCCTAAGGATGACTGGATTCGCTCCCTACAGGTGTACAAAACGATGGGAGCAACGTGTCCCACTCGGCCATTTCATTTTCTTTAAACCTCTCCGTAAGAGGTGTTTAATCGACTGATTTGTTCGCTCAACTACAACGTGTGACTGGGGATGGTATGCCGCAGTCTTTAGATGGCGAATGCCAAATGCCTCCCAGACTTTTGCTAAATGCTGTGAGACAAAGTTACTCCCCTGGTCTGTTAAAATCTCCTGGGGAAACCCCACCTCACAAAATAATTTTACAAGTTCTTGGGCTATCACTTTGGCAGAAATATTCCGTAGGGGAATCGCCCACGGAAAACGTGTCGCATGGTCCACGATTACCAGCATATACTGATAGCCACGGGGCGTTCTTATCAAAGGACCCACTATATCTATTCCCAAACGTCTAATGGGTGTTGAGATGGTGGGCAAGGGTATCATAGGTACCGCCTTTGGGCGCGCTATGGAAACCCTCTGGCAAGCTGGACAGGAGTCACAATATTTTTTGTTTTCCTTATAAACGCCAGGCCAATAACCTGGCCAGGATTTGATCAAGTGTTCCCTGAACACCTTTGTGGCCCCCTATAGGGTGGTCGTGTGCTAGCCGTAACACGACAGCCTTAAATGTCACTGGCACCACCACTTGCTTCCTAACCGCCCCGGTATATGGTTCTACACTTTCCCGGTATAATATGTCTTTATCAATTAAGAACCTGGGGAGTGTGAGCCGAACTTCTTGTGCCCACTCGAACGCTCTTTTTAGCCCAGGGTCCGCTCGTTGTTCCATTGGGAACGAAGGGAACTTTTTCACTAGGGCTTCTGGCACCCACGGTAGCCCTTCTCCCGCTTCTAACTCTGCTCTTCCTTGCGCCCTTTTCCCTCTCTCTTGGCGCTTCTTATTCTTGGGTTTTCTTCCTCTTTATTAGGGGCCTGTACTAACTCATCGTGATCAGGAAGTACCTTAGTCTCCTCCTCCTTACTTGGGGCTTGAACTACCTCATCAGGGTTAGGAATTACATTAATTCCTCTCTCCTCTTCCTTTTCCTCGGGCTTCGCCTCATCATTTTTCTTTTCTGGTTCCTCTGTTCTTTTAACAGATGGGACCTGAGTTTCAGAGGTACTAGCCTGTGATCTGGTCAGAACAAAACCTGACTTTGTATCTGCACCTTGCACTAACCCTCTCCTAAATGATGGCCAATCATGCCCTAGGATAAGGTCTCGGGATAGCCAGGGACTATGGCTACTTGAATTTCACGTTCTATGCCCATCCCCTTAACCCTTATCTTATGCAGGGGATATGGAACCTGGGTTCCATGCACACACTGTATTTGTACCTGTTTATTTTCTGGCTTGGAGGCAGCCGAACGAGCTTGCTCCAGGATCTCCCATAATTTTAGAGAGATCATGCTCTGTTCCGCGCCTGAGTCCATTAAAGCCAGGACATTCCTTCCCTCTACTAAAACTTGGAGAAAAATCCCTTTTGTGCCTTGACCTTTAACCCCAACCATAAAGACTAACTTACTTTGCAATTTTTCTTATAGTGGCCTATTTTAACCACATTTATAACATCTCACATTTTTAGCCACAGCCTCACCAATATTATCATGCACACTTCTTTTACCCATAGCATTCCTGTCCCCTTTTCTCATGCTACCTGGACTTTCATGTCCATTTATTTTTAACCCGCCAGGCCTTAAGGCATTTGCCCCTCTGGCTTCAAAATAAGCTTCTGCCATGTTTGCAGCCTCCTCAGGATCATGGCAGTCCTGTAACATGAGAAAAGTTCTCAAATCATCAGATACCGAATGCATGAATTGTTCCATTATAATATCCTTCATAACAGAATCTATGGACCTCCCTTCAGGGTTAAGCCACTTGTACGCGAGGCTTTTTAACCTTTGATACAAGGCTCGGGGAGTCTCCTTGGGTTGTATGCGTGCCTCCCTAAATTGGTGCTTATACTGTCTGGGTGTAAAACCCAGCCTATCTTTTATGGCCTTCTTAATTTCTGTATAATTTGTAACCAAATCAGCAGGCATCCCTCTAAAGGCTGACAGAGCATCTCCGGTCAAAGTTAAGGTAAATTGCCTGGCCCAGAGCTCTGGCGGCCATTTGAGGGTGGCTGCCATCCTCTCAAACGATTCAATATGATCATCAATGTCATCATACTGTGTTAACTGTCTTACAGAAAAATTAGAAGCATGGTTCATGGCTACTTGCGTCAGTATTGGCACAGTCATTGCCTCATTGTCCTGAGGTTTGGTAACCAGAGCCTTCAATGCTTCCACCAACGGTTGCTGTTGCTCCTGCATAGCGTCCATATACTGTTTCTGCACTTGTTGCATAAGCTTGGCTTGTTCGTTCCACTGCGTTTGCATCCACGCCTGAACATCACGTACATCCATTCTTCCTGTCTTTTGAGGACCTGCGGAAAAAAGAGAAAAACACACCAAGTGCGGCACCTTTTTTTTTTTTTTTTTAAATTCCCACTTAGGAACAGTGCCCTCTTTCTCACTTATCCATCTACGGTTTCTCCCAGGTGACTGTTACCTGAGTTTTGTGTAGATTCCAGCGTGTGAGAAAGCTTTTCTTTTCCTTCCTTTTCTGGCCGACCTGCCAGCGAAAAATCCTCCCTCAGCAAGTACTTCCGGGTGAGCCGTCTCTTCCAGCACTGCTCTGCACTTGTCTTCTCCAGAGGAAGTCACGTGGTATCAAAATCCTAAAACACTACGCCATTATGTCACCCCTTTGCTGTGCAGCGCCTCCTGATGGTCACTGTTGGTACTGCACCCGGGTGTAAACTACTGGCCTTTTCAATACTTATAGTCCTTGCCAGTATGTAAGAAGTTGTGACACCGAAATCGGTTTAACTGGGTTTTATTCCCGTCCCGTAGGATTCTTTTTCCAAAAGTATAACAGTCAAATAAACATAACCCTTCTCGGGTAAACAACAGACCTATAACAACAAGAGCTTTACCTTTCAGCAACAAAAAATAGGAATGAAACAGAAATACAGCTGGTCAGCTTTCCCTATGAAGGCTTCTCAGGAAGAGTTCAGCATTCTATCTGAGAGACTCTATATGGTCAGCTATTATAAAAACTACAGTCCATTTGTTCAACAGGCAATACAGCGTTGTCCTCAATTTCATAAGGCTCACATTGCATGGGAACACTGTCAGATACAGAGGCTTCGTTACTTCTCTTCTGAGGTAACTTGCTTAACAAACTTTCCAGCTTGTGACGTACTTGTCTTTCTATAGCAGGTATCTGTTTGGCTTTACCGTATTCTCTTGAGTTGCTTAGCCAGGAGCCTTTCCTCTGCCTCTGGTAATTAGGCAGAGTAAAGCAGTCAGCTGCCCAGCTATCAGAGAGTGGAACCTTTGCACGGGGTTTTGTTTTAACAGGAGCTTTGTAAACAGCTGTTGTCTCCAACGGCAGTTTCTGTGAAGGCTTGTGCCAACTATATTCCTCTGAAGGATTCTCTCCCAAAGGTAACAAGCTTTGTTCCCTATTCTGTTTGTAACCCAGATTCTGGAGCTTTCCTGCTTTCCTTAAATTAGCATTATAAGGCTTTTGTCTTTCATACAAATGCCTCTCATAGATCAGCTTAGCATTTCTCCTATCTGGTTCAGAATAGCTTTTCCTAACTTGTTGCTTGTGTCTTAAGGCATAGCTTCTATCAAGGCTGCTGCATACACTGTCCCTGTCTGAATTCAGCTGCTCACTTATTTCACTTAAATGTTCATCAGACTCACTCAGACTTTCATTCAGCCAGTGCCTGCCTTGCTGTGGAGACCTGGGATATCTGTATCCTTCCCAGTCTGGATATCTCCTTCGTCTCTGAGGTTCCTCAGCTCCTCTCCTAGCTCCTTCGGCTCTCTCTGCCTTCCCCCGTAGCTCCTGTGAGCTGTGCTGATTATTTACGTAATCCCCAGCTGCACCACACCCTAGCCTATTGGGGTCAGGTGGGACCTTCCTTGCCTCCCTACTGGCTGGGTGATAATTCCTGGCTTGTGACCTCATTCCCTTATACTCCTTCTGATACCCTTGTGTCATGTGCTCTCTCCCTACGTCAGTGTTTACTTGAGGAGTAGTGTTTTTTAGCACCACAGGGGGCTCTAGAGAGTCTGCTCTGTGACAGGCTGTAACAGCACTCTCTCCTGTCCTGTTGGTCTCCCTTATCCCAGGAGTTCAATGTCCGCCTACAGCTGCCTCGAGCGGTTCACCAGACTCTTCAGAGGTGGCTCTCTGACCCATTTCTTCCGCGGGATGCTGTTGGATGCCACTCACTGGGTTCTTCTCACAACCGACTCCAGCCTCTCCGGCTGGGGAGCTCACTGCCTCGATCAGACCACGCAAGGCCAGTGGACCTTTCAGGAAAGGCACTGGCCAATCATTTACCCGGAAGCCCGGACAGTCCGCCTTGCCTTGTTGCGGTTTCAGCCCCAATTTCAAGGTCAGGTGGTTAGAGTCCTCTGTGACAATGCAACAACGGTTATCTTACCTCAACCGCCAGGGCGGAACCAAGTGTTGTGGCATGTCCAAGGAAATGTTTCTCCTCCTACCTTGGGTGGAAATCAGTTTGCCAGCGTTGTCTGCACAGCACATAGCGGGAGTGGACAACATTCAGGCGGATTTTCTCAGTTGCTATATAATCGACCCCAGCGAGTGGGAATTCACTTCCGTGGCATTAGACAAGACTGTGAAGCGATGGGGTCAGCCCGCTCTCGACCTCATGACCACGGCAGCCAATTCAAAAGCAACCATCTTCTTCAGCCGCTGGCGGGAACGAGGCTCCAACGGACTCGATGCACTGCTTCAGCCTTGGCAGTCCAGCCAGCTTCTGTATCTTTTCGCTTTCTGGGTGGTGATAGGATGATCACTCCGCTGCATCGAGATTTATCTAGGCTCAGTGATTCTAGTAGCCCTTGACTGGCTTCGCTGACCTGGTAT
Organism: Ichthyophis bannanicus; assembly: GCA_033557465.1. NCBI lineage: Eukaryota > Metazoa > Chordata > Amphibia > Gymnophiona > Ichthyophiidae > Ichthyophis > Ichthyophis bannanicus. The sequence continues at coordinate 81,742,411 of CM066048.1, forward strand.
ACTGACCCGATGCATCTCCTTGCAGCCACCCCCCCTTCCACTTGGAACACACAGGAGCCTTCTACGCCAAGGGCTGGTACTGATGGACAATCTAGCTCTCTACTCGCTTACAACTTAGCTCTTGAAAGGCGCCACTAGGTGCAGAAGGGGTATTCTGCTAAGGTTATTTCCACCCTTCTTTGAGCATGATGCACACCCACCTTCCTGGCCTATGTCTGGGTTTTGGCAGCTTTTTGAGTCTTGGTACTCTCAGCATTGGGCCTCACAATGGTGCTTGTCAATACCTGATATGCTGTCCTTTTTTACAGGATGGCTTTGATAAGGTTTAGTGCTCAACTCATTGCATTTATTTTATTTATTTATCAGGTTTTATATACAGCTTTATCATTGCAATCAATGCGGTTTATATTGAAACTTAAACTTGGTAATGTACATTAAACAGGGACATTGATAACTTTGATTTTTATGAGGCAATGGAGGGTTAAGTGACTTGCCCAAGGCCACAAGGAGTGCTAGTGGGAATCAAATGTTCCCACTGCAGGTTCAGGTTGCGGCCCTTACATGCTTCCGCAGGCCTATTGCAGGATATTCCATGGTTTCCCATATAGATGTCAGCCGCTTTCTTAAGGGGGTATACTCCCTACGCCCTCCACTGTGGCCAGTCCTCCCTTCTTGGGATCTTTCGCTGGTGCTTCGTAGCCTCATGCAGCCACCCTTTGAGCTTCTCAAGGGCATTACTCTCCGCGATCTGTCTTTTAAGATAGCCTTTTGGTGGCAATTACGTCTGCCCGCAGGATGTCCAAGCTTCAGGCCCTCTTCTGTTGAGATCCTTATCTGACCTTTTTGAAGGAAGTTGTATCCTTGCGGACTGTACCCTCCTTTCTGCTAAAGATCGTTTTGCCCTTCCATCTCAATCAGGCTATTTCGCTTCCCTCTTTTTCCAAAGAGTTGTGTGTCAGTGCTGATGCCGGCCTCCAAACCATGGACATCTGCTGGGTCTTGTGCCGCTATCTCTCCACAACAGAAGTGCTTCGCAAAATTGACTGGATTTTTGACCTTTTCGTGGGGCCCCGCCACCAAGGCCTGGCGGCCTCGAAACCAACCATTGCCCATTGGATTAAACAGGCTATTGAATCTGCATACATTGTGCAAGGTCAATCTGTACCAGTAGGCCTTTGGGCACATTCCACATGTGCTCAAGCCACTTCTTGGGCAAAACGCTCTCAGGTGGCCCTGCTGGACATCTATCGAACTGTGACTTGGTCCTCCTTGTCGACCTTTGCCCGTCATTACTGCCTCGATCTCCAGGCCAGGGATGTGGCCCTTTTTGAAGCACGACTAGTAACAATGGCTGCTTCTTCCCTCCTGGTGGTTGAGTAGCTTGAGTACTGCCCACTCGTGGGGACTGGTCTAGCAGGATGAGTTGGAAGGAGAAATTTTAGTTACCATTCATTTCCTTTCCTGGAATCCTGCTAGACCAGTCCATGACCCGTCCAGGACTGTCTGCGCTGCTGTCCGTTAGGTCTGATGCCAAAACTTCCATTGTCAGTTTGGTATTATTGTTCACCATCATAGTGCCTGGTGTACTTCTAGTACATAGTTCCACTCCTGTGGTCAAGTTTGTTACTGTAAGTACTTGTGTTTCCATGGCATTGTTCCTCCTTGCTTGTTAAGAGAATAGTGAAGGTGATTCCTAGGGACATGGTTATATGTACCAGGGCAAGTTCCCAGAAGCCTTTGGTATTTCCCTGTTTCCAGCATCTGCTGGCCGGGGGACTTACGAGGTGTGACAAAAAAGAAACAAGACCGTTGCAGCCATGCCCATGACTCAATGCCAGTTGGCTAACTGCTTATGTCACTGTGTTGTGCAACATCTCGCCACTATTCTGCTATAATATTTTTCATCTCATTCTGGTTTTCTTTTTCAGGTGTTTTTGTAGCACACTGTTCCATCGCTTTGTCACGCAACTGGAAGTGGCAGAAATATTGAGCAAAGAATCAACTTGAAATTTCTGGTTAAGCTGGAGAAGGGCACAACTAAGTGTCTCCAACTTCTCCAAAAGACTTATGGAGAAGATGCAATATCAAGGCCGTGAGTCTTCGAGTGGCACAAACTCTTCAAGACTGGCCCAAGTCAGGATGGCCTTCCACGACAAAGACATAAGAGCATAAGATATGCCATACTGGGTCAGACCAAGGTCCATCAAGCCCAGTATCCTGTTTCCAACAGTGACCAATCTAGGTCATATGTACCTAGCAGTTTCCCCAAAAGACACAGGTTCCACAATGCTTGTATTGGGTCAAGCATTGATATCCTGGGTCCCTTTTTAATAATGGTTTATGGACCTTTCCTCCAGGAGCTTGTCCAAACCTTTTTTTAAACCCAGCTACACTAACAGCCTTTACTACATCCTCTGGTAACGAATTCCAGCGTTTGATTACACGTTGAGTGAAAAAATATTTTCTTTTATTTGTCTTAAATAGTCTACCCTGTAGCTTCATTGCAGGTCCCCTAGTCTTTCTATATTCTGATAACGTAAACAATCGATCTACGTTTACCTGTTCTCCAGAACCAAGCAGGAAGTCAGTCCTCACATATGGGTGACGTCGGCGCCGACGGAGCCCTCGCGGAGCAATTTCCCCAGCTTTCAAAGAAAGCCTATGGGAATTGCAGTGCGCATGCGCGGTCCCCTTCCCACCCAAGGGTGCCATATTGCTCAGTCTTCTTTTTTCTGCGGAGCCCTACAGACGTTGTTTGTGATCGCCGCTGAAAAAGTTGATTTTCTTTAATATTCTTTTCTCGGTTCGACACCGGATCCTTTTCCCGCCCAGACCCGATACGCCGGTATCGAGTCCGTTCTTTATTTTTTCGGTTTTTGTCCTTCGTGACTAGTGTTCGCGCCATTTTTTCTTTTTTCACTGGCAGCCCTGTCTTTTGACCTCACAGGGGCCCTTTTTCCCCCGATGGCTGCCAGCGGGTTTAAAAAGTGTGATCGCTGTAAGAAGCTTATGTCTCTTACCGACACACACGACTGCTGCCTCCGCTGCCTGGGACCCGATCATGACCCGATGATCTGTGGTCCTTGTGGCAAAATGTCCTCAAAAGCGTTGAGGAGTCGGCAGCATCAAAAAGAGAGAATCTTCTCTGACTCCGCGTCCGGCCGGGCCCGGACCTCATCAGAGGCTTCGACATCCCGGGACTCTGGTCCTGAGCATCGTCGGAGTTCCTCTGAGCGGGGGTCTCCTGCCCGGGAACATCATAGGAAGAAAAAAACCATGAGGGCGGCGTCGGTGGACGCTCCTGGTTCCTCGAGGGCCAGGTCGCATAGCCCCGATAGCCGTCCCGGGTCCTCGGAGTCGGAGAGGCCTTCAAAACATCCTCGTCTCGAGATGGAGTCTCCTGGACACGTGAGTACTGTAGTTCTCGTGGACTCGCCTCTGAAGGACCCGACGTCGGGCCCGACGCCATCGGGGCCCGAGTCGGGGGCTGCTGGGTCTCCTGAGCTCGGACTCAGGTTGACGGCCTTGGAGAGCAGTTTCGCTGCCTTCATGGACCAGCAGCGGGCATTGATCGCTGGCCTTGCTGGTGCATCTGCCCCGACCTCCAGGACGTCGACATCCAAGTCGACCCCGGAGACCGAGCCGATCCTCGAGTCCATGCGAGCTCGATTCGATCCTCGGTCACGGTCTCCCTCGGCCTCCCATTCAGGACCGAGGTCGTCGATGCCGGCCTCGGCGTTGGGGCGGAGGGCATCGGTGCCCGCCCGACCGGAGCCGCTCGATTCCTCCTCCGAGGAGTCGGGCTGGGAGACGGAGGACGAAGAGTCACCTGGTACTTTTCGGACTCGGTGCGTCCCATCGGACTCGCTCGAGTCTGAACCTCGGAGACGGTCCCCCCCGGAGGACACCTGGTTCTCGGACTTCGTGCGGGATATGGCCAAGGCCTTGGCCTTCCCCACGGATCCCGAGGAGGAGCTTTGAGCCGAAGAGCTCGATGCCCTCCAGTATGACTCTCCTCTGACGGAGGCCTTTACTGTACCGGTTCCTCCGATGCTGGAGCAACTTCTCTTCCGCATGTGGGAGAGCCCGGCGCCGGCGCCGGTGTTAAGCAAGCGGGTCGATTCTATTTATCGAGTCCGCAAGAGCCCCGGGTTCCAAAAGGCACAACTATCGCACCATTCCATGGTGGTGGAATCAGCCATGCATCGACTCAAGAGTCAAAAGATGCACTCCTCGGTGCCTCCCGGCCGGGAGGCCTGGAAACTGGATGCCCTCGGTAGGAAGTGCTTCCAGGGCTCTATGCTTGCTTGTCGAGTCCAGACCTACCAGCTCTACATGGGCATGTATCTTCGAGACCTGGCAAAGGAGATTGCCGGGTTCTCTGCTGGTCTCTCCGAGGAACCTTTGCAGAGGTTCCAGGCCTTGTCCACTGGTATTCGAGAGTGCTCAAAGTTTATTTCTCGAGCAGCCTACGATGGCTTCGAAGCATTGGCTCGGGTAGCCGGAGCCGGCATCGGTGCCCGCCGACAGGCTTGGCTTCAGTCATCCGACCTCGAGCCATGGGTACAGGACAAGTTGGTTGATGTCCCCTGCAGAGGTGAAAACCTCTTTGGCAAGCCCATGGCTGAAAAGGCTGCACAGATCGAGACCGAGACTCTGACCAGGACTCGGCTGTCCAGAAAAACCTCTGCCCCTTCTCAGAAGAGAAGGGCTCGGGGAAAAAAGCCCTTTTACCTGAGGAAGGCGACTGCCTATAAACACTACCCTCATTTTCAGGCCTCAGCAGCTCCCCAACAGGGTCAGCAGGCCAAGGGACGGGGTAATGGGTCCCGTAGGCAGCAGGCCCCCAAACCCACAACACCGGCCCCTGCTCAGCAGGGTGGGTTTTTTTGACTCCGTCAGCATAGCCTCTTCCCCTCCGCTGGTTCCTCTCAGCACAGGAGGCCGGCTGGTCCACTTTGCCCACAGGTGGTCAGCCATCACATCAGATACCCGGGTGCTTCATATAGTTCAAAAAGGCTATCTTCTACACTTTCACCAGGTACCTCCCTCCTACTTTCCAGGGGAGCCTCCAAGACTCCCTCTGGACAGGGACTTACTCCTTCAGGAGTTAGCAAGTCTTCTTCAGGAACAGGCTGTGGAACCGGTGCCCCACCACCTGAGAGGTCACGGCTTTTATTCCAGGTACTTTCTGGTACCAAAAAGAACAGGAGGCCTCAGACCCATCCTGGACTTGCGAAACCTCAACAAGTTCCTGGAAAGGGAAAAGTTCAAGATGCTTACCCTTGGAATCCTGCTGCCCTACCTCCAGCAGGGAGACTGGCTATGCTCCTTAGATCTAAAGGATGCGTATACTCACATCCTTATTCATCCAGACCACAGACAATATCTCAGGTTTGTTGTGGGTGGAAATCATTACCAGTACAGGGTACTGCCCTTTGGCCTATCCTCCGCCCCCAGGGTGTTCACCAAATGCCTAGCAGTGGTGGCGGCCTATCTAAGACTTCAAGGCCTTTTTGTGTTTCCATACCTGGACGACTGGCTCATCAGAGCCCAGTCTTCCCAGGAAGCCACTCATCGCACTGTGACTCTACTCCAGCACTTGGGATTTGTCATAAACTTTGCAAAGTCCACTTTGCTCCCATCTCAAAATCTCGAATTCATAGGCGCCAGGGTGGACTCTCTTCAGGCGCGGGCCTTCCTGCCTCCGGACAGGGCCCACAGGCTCATGGATCTCACCTGCCACTTTCACAGCAATTCCCTGGTCTCTGCCAGGCAATTTCTGAGACTGCTCGGCCATATGGCTTCCACGGTCCATGTAACCCCCAATGCCCGCCTGAACATGCGACCTGCTCAGTGGTGCCTTTGCACTCAATGGCATCAGGCCACAGGAAGCCTGGCGGACTCAGTACAGATATCCGACATGCTGGTCTCTTCTAGGCGGTGGTGGCTTCATCTGCCAAACCTAGTGCTGGGAGTGGATTTTCAATCTCCTCCGCCTTCTCAGGTACTGACATCCGATGCTTCTCTCCTGGGTTGGGGAGCACATTGCCAAGGGACATGTACTCAAGGCCTCTGGCCTCCTTGGGAGTCTGCTCAGCAGATCAACTTCCTGGAGCTCAGAGCCATCCGCCTAGCTCTGAGAGCCTTCTCCCACCTCACTTCTCACCAGTCTGTGTTGGTCCAGACGGACAATCAAGTTGCAATGTTCTACGTGAACAAACAAGGAGGCACAGGCTCCTTCCTTCTCTGTCAGGAGGCACAAAAACTGTGCTCTTGGGCCGTCGGCCACGGCATCCTCCTCAAAGCTGTCTATCTCCCAGGTCAGGAAAATTACCTGGCAGACAAGCTGAGCAGGATCCTCCAACCACACGAGTGGAGATTGGATCCGTTGGTGGTTCAACGGATCTTTCTCAAGTGGGGCCTCCCCACCATGGATCTGTTTGCCAGTCCTCTGAACCGGCAACTTCCCAGATTCTGCTCTCGACAACCGCATCCTCTCAGAGTAGCGGCGGATGCTTTTCTGATTCCATGGTCCACGGGCCTCTTGTATACCTTTCCTCCCATGCCACTAGTGTCTCGGACGCTCTTCAAGGTTCTCAAGGACGGAGCCTCGATGATCCTGGTGGCTCCCCGGCGGCCGAGACAACCCTGGTTCCCACTTCTGCTGCAGCTGGCGGTGGACACTCCTCTTCCTCTGGGGTTTCAACCCGATCTCCTGTCACAGGATCAGGGGACTCTCCTACACCCCAACCTCCGGTCCCTTCATCTGATGGCCTGGCTGCTAAAAGGGTAGTTCTTGCTACCCTCCTGCTGCCTCGGGAGGTGGAAGAGGTCGTCTTGGCCTCTAGGCGGCCATCCACCCGGAAGTCCTACGCTCTTAAGTGGCGTTGCTTCTCCGTGTGTTGTGCTCAGCAGTGTGAGGATCCTTTCTCCTGCGTGGTGGCAGTGGTCTTGCAATATTTGCTTTACCTCTCCAACCTTGGCCTTAAGTCCAACTCTGTCAGGGTCCACCTCAGTGCTCTCTCTGCACATCACGCTCAGGTGGACGGCAGGCCTCTTTCCAACCATCCTTTGGTAGCTCGTTTTCTCCGAGGCCTCTTTCTCCTTAAGCCTCCTTTGCACCCACCATCCCCAGAGTGGAATCTGAATGTGGTCTTACAGCGGATTACCTGTCCGCCCTTTGAACCTATGGCTACCTGCCCTCTTCGTTTTCTCTCCTGGAAAACATTGTTTTTGGTAGCCCTTACGTCTGCTAGGCGCGTTAGTGAACTGCAGGCCCTAGTGTCTGATCCTCCTTACACTAGGTTCTACAGAAATCGGGTAGTCTTACGGACTCACCCTACGTTTCTTCCAAAAGTGGTTTCTCCTTTTCATCTCAACCAGGAGGTGGTTCTTCCGACCTTCTTTCCCAGGCCGCACGCCAGCCGGGCTGAAATGGTCCTGCATACCCTGGACTGTAGGAGGGCCTTGTCCTTCTACCTTGACCGTACGCGAGAGCATCGGAGGGCTGTTCAGCTCTTCGTTTCTTTTGACCCCAATAAGTTGGGGCTCCCTGTCTCCAAGCATACTTTGTCCATTTGGGCTGCTGACTGTATCGCTTGGGCTTATGGGGCGGCCGGCCTCTCGTTGGAGGGTCGAGTCACGGCTCAGCGTGTTAGGGTGAAGGCTGCATCAGTGGCTCATCTCCGCTCTGTTCCGTTGGCAGACATCTGCCGGGCCGCTACTTGGTCTTCAAGCCAGACTTTTGCGGCCCATTACTGGCTGGAGAGGGAGTACTGCAGGGACAGTGCTTTCGGACAGGCAGTCTTCCATAATCTCTTTGAGGTTTAGGCAACTCCTACCCTCCGGCCCTCATGTTGGGCTACCGGTCGGGGGCGTTTTCAGAGAAGATTCCTTCCTTCTGTGCTACTGAGCTAGAGGGAGCTCATTTTTCCGCTTGAGGTCTCCGGTAGCCTTAAGCTAGGGAGTCCCATATGTGAGGACTGACTTCCTGCTTGGTCCTGGAGAAAGAGTAGTTACTCACCTGTAACAGGTGTTCTCCAGGAGCAGCAGGAATCAGTCCTCACAACCCTCCCTCCTCCCCTTGGAGTTGCAGTCCTCTCATTTCGTTTTTGCTAATTTTTTTGCTGTCTTTTAGCTATGTCATCAGACTGAGCAATATGGCACCCTTGGGCGGGAAGGGGACCGCGCATGCGCGCTGCAATTCCCAAAGGCTTTCTTTGAAAGCTGGGGAAATTGCCTCGCGAGGGCTCCGTCGGCGCCGACATCACCCATATGTGAGGACTGATTCCTGCTGCTCCTGGAGAACACCTGTTACAGGTGAGTAACTACTCTTTCCACTCCGTTCATTAATTTATAGACTTATATCATATCTCCCCTGAGCTGTCTCTTTTCCAGGTTAAAGAGCCCTAACTGTTTTAGCCTTTCTTCATAGGGGTATCCTTCCATCCCCTTTATCATTTTGGTGGCTCTTCTCTGAACATTTTCTAATAACACTATATCCTTTTTAAGATACGGCGACCAGAATTGCACACAATATTCAAGGTGTGGTCGCACCATGGAACGATACAGAGGCATTATAATATCCTTTGTTTTATTTTCCATTCCTTTCCTTATGATACCTAGCATTCTATTTGCTCTCTTGGCCGCCGCTGCACACTGGGCCGAGGGTTTTAACATGTTATCCACAATGACACCTAAATCAGCGTGGCTTCTCCAAACAACAAATGAAAACAATTTGTAAACCTTTTGGCTTGGCAGCAAGTACAGCAAACTCCCTGTATTCTTTTCATACAGTGTTCAAGGGTTTCTTACATTGCTGTCCTCTTTGAGGCAGATTGAGCAATCCATTGGAAAAGGGTCCCCTTCTATGGTAGGCAGGTAATTATCCACTTTCATGCATTCATCAGAGCTAAGGTTATCGCTGTCTCTGTCAGGCCTGCTAAGCTTCCCTGACCTCAGTTCCAGAAACTCTTGAAACTGTTTTAAAAGCAATTCAGCCTGTAAGTGCTCTTTATCCATGTGAAAGTCTTTGGTAAGGGTAACACCCTTCCCCCACTTGCTATCAGCTTCTGCAGCTGGGTTTACCTTGTGAAGGTTAGCACAAATAAAAGGTTTCTCTCGTAAAGCATTAAAAGTAGAAAAGTCAGCTTTACCTTTTGCAGGGTTTGAATAAGAACTGGCACCTTTCCTCCAGAAGTCTCTCTGGTTCAAAAACTCAGCAGCCTTATTGCTATTTCCTCTGCTCTGTGAATTTCTCTTGGAAAAGCTTTCTTCCTGCTTCACTTCCTTGCTTCTGTAGCCTTGTTTGCTACCAGACCAGGTGCCTTCTTTCCATGTGCTGAATTTGCTAGCCTTCCCACGCCCAGGCTCTACCTTGTAGTAAGGTTCCTTCTTAGAGTCTGCTTGACTCCAAGGTTCTGCCTTGCTCCAGGGTTCTAGCGTTTTCCTCCTTCCTTTTCCCTCTTTTTCTCTTTCCTCCTTTTCTCTTTTCCTCCTCTCCTCTTCCCTCTCTGCTTGGGGATTTAAAAGGGCTTCATTTCCCGGCACGCCCTGACCTTCCCCTGAGCGTGCCCAATCAGTGCAGAAGCCTGTCTCCTCCCCTGAGCTTGGGCGTGTCCTGTGCTCAGCAGAGAGCTGTGTTTTTTTTCAGCTCTGCATTGGAAATCCTGTGTGCCAGTGCTGTTTCATTACTTCTACCAGGATTTTCCCCTATCTCCATCTCTTCTGGAGGGCATTCCTCACCACAGAACGTACTTGAAAAAGTTTTTCTTATGCGTTTTTGTCCGCAGCAAGCTTCTTCTCAAATTCTTCCTTTGCCTGCCATATCAGTGCCCTGCATTTAACTTGCCAGTGCTTGTGCTGTTTCCAGTTTTCGTCATTTGGCTCTTTTTTTTCAATTTCCTGAAAGATGCTTTTTTGGCAACAGCTTCTCTGACCTCACCTTTAAACCATGCTGGCAGTTTTTTGGACTTCCTTCCACTTTTCTTAAAGCGTGGAATACAGCTGGTCTGGGCTTCCAAGATAGTATTTTTCAACAACACCCAAGCTAGATATTTATTTAACAAGTTTTATATACCGTCTTTCTACCAGTCAAGACGGTTTACAGAGAACAAAACAGTCGGTATTTTTCAACCTTTTACATGGAACAATATAACAATGAGTATATATGTAAGTGAACATAACTAATTACAATGATCGATCGAAGATCAACTATTTACACAATAAATTTACAATTATTTATACTTGAATTTACAGTGGGCCATATGAATAGTAAATGGGTGTTGCAGAAGGGGTAGGAGGGAGGTGTAGTGGTTCAAGCTAAGGTGGAAGGCAGAAATGTTCATTGAAAATGTGGGTTTTTAACTTTTTGCGGAACTCAGCGTGGGAGGAGCAGTTCCGAAGTTTATGAGGAAGGGTGTTCCAAAGGGATGGGGCATAGAGGGAGAAGGCCCTGTTACTTGTAGATTGTTTGCAGAGTCTCTTTTTTATAGGGATGGCCAGTACGTTTTTGGTGATTGAATGGCGTGTTCTGTTACAATTGGATGAGGGAAGGAGAGGGGAGAGGCACGGAGCAGACTCATTGGATAATATTTTATGTATCAAGGTGAGGACCTTGAATTTAGCTCTGTATTGGATGGGGAGCCAGTGGAGATCATAAAGGACAGGTGTGATGTGGGAACGTCTGGGGTGGTTGGTTATGAGTCGAGCAATAGTATTTTGAGCAAGTTGGAGAGGTTGGATAGAAATCTTAGGGAGGCCAAGGTAGATAAGGTTGCAGTAATCAAGAAAAGGTATAGTGAGGGCTTGACAGACTGTACGAAAGGAGTTAGGGCTTAGAAGGGGTTTAAGGTTCCGGAGAGTACGGAGCTTTGCTTATATTATATTAGTGGTTCTCTTTATATGGTCAGTGAATGAAAGGTTCTGATCCAGGATAATACCAAGATATTTAACTTGGTTCTTTACAGAAAGTGTTAGATCGCTAATAGTAAGGGTGGTTGGAGGGCTGTATGTGGGATTGGAGAAAACCTGGAGAACCTCAGTCTTGGATTGATTAATCAAGAGGTTATGTTGGGAAAGCCAGGTTTTCAGGCTAGTCAGGCATTCGGATAGTTTAGAGAAGTTGGGATTGGAAAGGTTAAAAGGGGTGAAGCACATCATGTCATCGGCATATAGTTGATACTGAATGTCATAGTTCTGGAAGATCTTGCATACCGGTTGGAGGAAGATGTTAAATAATAGAGCAGAGAGACTGGATCCTTGGGGTACACCTTGTTTTAAGATGAATGGGAGGGAGGTGTCACTTCCAAATACGAACCTGTTGGGTTCTGTTATCTAGGTACGAATGGAACCAGTTCAGAGTTGTGTCTCTGAGCCCAATTTCATGAAGTCTGCTTAGGAGTAGATGGTGAGGGAGGGAGTCAAAAGCAGCTGATAGATCAAGGAATATGAGAAGACATCCTTGAGAGGGGTTCTGGATGTAGAGGTATAAGGAATCTAGTAGGGAAGTAAGAAGGGTTTCGACTCCATGGTTCCTTTTGAAACCATGCTGGAATAGGTCGAGGGGGGAGTGTTCGTCAATATAGTTCTGGAGTTGGGTTTGGACCAGTTTTTCGGTTATCTTAGCTAGGAATGGAATACTAGAGATGGGTCTGTAAGATGTGGGAGAAGATGGGTCAAGTTTTGTTCCTTTTAAAATGGGACGGATAGTGGCATTCTTAAGAGGTGGTGGTACCAAGCCAATCTGGAGGGATGATTGAATAATATACATAATGTACGGACTTAGGGAGCTTCTAGTAGTTTTGATCCAGGGTACGGGGCAAGGGTCAAGGGCAGATGTAGAAGCATTTAAGTCCTTTATTACATTAGTTACATTTTCTGTGCTATCCCCCTCTTCTTCTGCCCCCTCGTCTAACTCTTTCCCTCTTACCTGTGGGGTACCCCAAGGTTCTGTTTTGGCTCCTCTTCTGTTTAACCTTTTCCTAGCACCCCTTGCACTCTTAATTCAACAATCAGGTATTTCTGCTTTTCTTTATGCAGACGACATTGTTCTGCTCCACCATACTTCTCCCTCTTGTCCCGATCTCACCGCGCTTAACTCATGTCTTTCCGCTGTAGCCAACTGGTTGACCCTTCATTGCTTGCACCTTAATCTCACTAAGACCGTTGCCATTTGGTTTTCCCATGGGTCTACACCCCCTACCCTTGCCCCCTCATTTTCTGGGTCCCCGGTTCCATTAGTTTCTACCTTTCGTTACCTTGGTGTCCACTTTGATTCTGATCTTTCTTTCCAGTCTCACCTCTCTCACATTACCAAATCCTCCTTCTTTTTCCTCCGACAAATACGTGCAATTCGCCCCTTTTTGTCCTCAGCAGCCCTCACTACCCTTGTGTTGTCTTTGGTTATCTCTCGTGTCGACTTTGCAAATTCAGTTCTTGTCGGTCTCCCTAAGTCTCGCTTATCCCGTTTACAACGCATACACCACACTGCTGCTCGTCTTATTTGTCATGCGTCTCCCCGCGACCACATCACTCCCCTCCTGTTTCACCTCCACTGGTTACCCCTCCCTTACCGTTCCCAATTTAAGCTTCTCACTCTGGTACACAAAGTACTTCATACTGGCTCCCCCCAATATCTTGCTGACTTACTCTCTATCCACTCCCCTCGTTATACTCCCCGCTCCTTTCATCTTCACCGTCTAGCCCTTCCCTCCCCTTCCCGTGCTCATTTACAGTCCACCCGCTCCTCTGCTTTCTTCTTCATCGGCCCCGCCCTCTGGAACTCACTACCTCCCGCTCTCCGTCTTGAACCACTCTTCTCAACCTTTAAACAAAACCTAAAAACACACCTTTTCTCTTTGGCTTTTGATGTGCCCTCTCCTTTTGTGTAATCTCCTCTTCCCCGTCCCTAACCTTCCCTTGTTGTTTCTTCCCCACCCTCTCCATGTCTCTCTTGTCTACTCTTTTTAAACAGAAACTGTACTTTTAATCAGATATTGTATTTCTTTTCTTTTCCAGGCTTCGGCCTTTTTTAAGACAATTGTTTTTATATTGTACATCGCTTTGATTTCTGGAGAAAGGCGATTTTATCAAAACTAATAAACATAAACATAAACATAAAGTGAGAGGCTCGAATTCTCTCCAGGAGTTTTGGGGGGTAGACTCGAGTGGTTGGGAGTTGTAGTGAATGGGGGGTTGGTAGTTAGTAGAAAGAGGAGGGTGGAATTTGGAAATGAGGTGGTTGGCAAAGGCCTGTGCAGTTATTTTTGGAAGCTGGTCTTGATGCAGGGGCTCATTAATTAAGGATTTGGTAATAGAGAATAGCTCTCTAGGTTTGTTAAGTGAATGTTGAATAATATTTTCATTGTATTCTCTTTTATGATTGAGGGTTTCAGTGCAGTAAGTTCTGAGTTTAGCTAAATAGGAAGTGAGTGCGTTTGTATCTTTAGAGCGTCTCCATTTGCGTTCGAGACGTCTAAGTTCTCTTTTAAGAGTTCTTAGGTGTGTGGAGAACCAGGGTGCTCTTCTAATGATCTTTTGAGGATGTTTGTTAGGTGGGAGTAGAGAAGCTTCAGATAGGGTCTCATTCCATTTAGAAATAAGAGTTTCTTGGCTAGAGCTTTTATCAAATAAGAGGTCAAGAGATGGGATTGTTTGCTCTAGGAAGGTGGCCGCGTTGAAAGGCTTGAACTTACAGGTATGTTGAGCCAGGATGGGAAGTTGATTTTTGTGGGTGGGGTAAGGGAGGGAGAAGAGGATGAGGGTGTGATCAGACCAGGGTACTGGTTGAATGGTGTGTGTAACCTGATCAATGGTTAGAGAGTGTTGAGGAATAAATATAAGGTCAAGAATGTTTCCTTTGGAGTGCGTAGGGTGTTCCAGTATTTGGGAGAAGTTGAGGGTATTCATTGCTTGGAGGAAAGAGGAGGACTGTATTGGAGATGTGGCATTTAGGTTTAGATCACCTAAAATTATGAGGGGGCGAGAGGCAGATTGGGGGGAGCAGGCTGTGTCTAGGATTGTTGAGAGATCAGAAGGATCAGATTGAGGAACGCGATATATGAGGTGCAGGGAGAGTGAGGAGTTGGAGACAGTAATGGAGTCCTTACCTTTGGTAGAGGTGGATTCTGTAGTGGAGAGTTGTAGGTTAGATTTGGATATGATGGCTACACCTCCCCCTCTGCTATGTGCTCTGTTGCATATGTTGATTTAATATGCATTGGGGCATAATTGGTTTATTAGGACCGTGTCGGTATCTTGGAACCAGGTTTCAGTAAGGCAGAATATATCAAGATCATAATCAGAGATAAGGTCAGCAAGTAGGGGAACTTTATTTCTGGCTGATCGAGTGTTGAGTAGGGCGCATTTGAGGGGGGGATGGGGTGGGTCAGAGGAAGAGTTAGCGATAGGATCTGGATTTATAATGATAGGTTTGAGTCTGCAAGTACGGTAGTGGGGGTTATGATGGGTATAAGGATAATGTGGTGGGATGTGTAGATGTCTGGGAGAGTGGATTATTGGGATGTTGGTGGAATGGGTCAGGGATAGTGTGTATGAAGGGGTAAATAAGGAGGTAAGTAATAAGGAGAGGATGACCCATGATATGACTGAGTAGGAGTTGGTCAAGGTCATTCTGGGAAAAGATGGCACTCTTGGAATAGATAACGCTATCTTGATGAAAGGTATAGCGACAGTGTTGTGGCTGAAAATGGTGTCTCTTAATAAATGCTAAGTTAGTGCTAGTAGGCTTACAGTGAGTGAGGTATTCCTGTAAGGTAACAGTGGTGGTGTTGCAGGAATCGGGAAGTTTAATCACTTAGAGGTTTGATTGCTTTTGTGAGGTAACAGTAGGGTTTAATACCAGGAAGTGGATATGATTGTGGTACAATCAGTGTTTGAGCTGAGAAGATAGAGACATCATAGTATGAGGAAATCTAGTACTAGCTTTGTGGCAAGCAAAAAGGCATAATAAGCAACAAAGTGGCAGAGAGGCATATAAGGCAATAATGGTAACTTTTTGTAGTAAAGTAAGCAGCAGTATATCAGTAGCAGTAACAATAGTAGCAGTTAATCTTTATAAGTCTTTAACCTTTGCAACTGCTCCTTTTAGTTTAGTTTTTTTTTTAACTATTTTCCTCATTTTATCATAGTCTCCCTTTCGAAAGTTAAAAGGTAGTACTGTGGATTTCCTTACCATCTGTCCTCCACTAATTAAATCAAACACGATCATGCTATGATCACTATTGCCAAGTGGCCCCAACACCCTTATCTCTTGCACTAGATCTGGTGTTCCACTAAGGACTAGGTCCAATATGGCTTCCCCTCTGGTCGGGCGAACACAAAGAGCAGGAGACGTTTTTTATTAGTTTTTTATTAGTACTTTTTTATTAGTACTTTTATTGATGTGTTTTTTATTAGTAGTTTCATTGATGTATTCTTTATTGTGTTATTTGATACAGTCATAATTATTTGTGTATGAGTTTTCTCTTTTTAATATGCCATCGCTTTTCTAACTGTTTTTTAACTGTTTTGAATTAATTTGATTGTTTTAATTGTACTTTGTTTTAATTCCATTGATTCATTGTATATGTTTGTTATTAAAGCAATATCTCCCCCTGAGGAAGGCGTTGCCGAAACGCGTTGGGGTTTCGTTCCAATAAACAAGTTGCCAATCCACTCTACGTCTCCTGCTCTTTGTGTTCGCCTGGACGGTTTGCAGGAGCGTCTGCTCCTCTTTGTGTTTCCCCTCTGGTCGGTTCATGAAGCAGCTGCTCCAAGAAGCAGTCATTGATTTCATCTAGGAACTTTATCTCCCTAGCATGTCCTGCCATGACACTGATCCAGTCGATACCGAGGTAGTTGAAATCAGACATTATTATTACTGTGCTGTAACTTTTGTTAGCGTCCTTGATTTCTTTGAGCATTTCATCATCCATTTGTTCATTCTGACCAGGCGTTCAATAGTACGCCCTCACTGCCATCGCCTTCTTTTTTTACATGGAATTTCAATCCATAGAGATTCTACAGCAAATTTTGTTTCCTGCAAAACTTTAATCCTTTCTGACTCACTGCCCTCTGAGAACATTGACAGAGTGAACCAGCTGGTGTGCGGAGTGATCGCAGATTGACGGTGCGGATGATAGCTGAGGAGCTCAGCCTGAACAGGGAGTCAGTGCGGGCCATCTTGGTGCAGGAGGTGGGGATGCGGAAGGTGTGTGCCAAGATGGTGCCCAAGCTTTTATCGGATGACCGGAAGGAGCACCGGGTCAATGTTTGTCGAGATTTGCTAGAGAAGATCGGAGAAGATCCAGAGTTTGTTGGCCAAGTCATCACAGGAGACGAGACTTGGGTCTTCCAGTACGACCCTGAAAGCAAGAGACAGAGCCTGCAGTGGGAAGACTAGACTGTCACACAGACCCAAGAAGGCACGCATGTCCAAATCAAGGATCAAGATCATGCTTATCGAATTCTTCGACCAGAAGGGAGTGGTCCATTATGAGTTTGTGCCTGAGGGTCAGACAGTCAACCAGCACTTCTACCAGCAGGTTCTCAATCGCCTCCATGATCAGGTTTGCCGCAGCAAGCAGGCTCTGTGGAGAGACAAGTCGTGGCTGCTCCACCATGACAACGTGCCCGCACAGACCGCGCTCAGTGTGAGGCAGTTCTTGGCCAACAAACAGATCACAGCTCTTGACCACCCTCCTTATTCCCCAGATCTCACACCGTGCAACTTCTGGCTCTTCTCCAGGCTGAAGACTGTTCTCAAAGGAACTCAGTTTGCCTCTGTAGAAGATATCAAGGCCACTGTAATGAGGGAGCTGAGGGACCTCAAGGAGGAGGAATTTACCGAGTGCTTCCGTACGCGGCAGAAGCGAATGCAGAAGTGCATTAACTCTTTGGGGGGGGATTACTTTGAAGGGGACAATGCGTAATTTCTCTGTAGATTTTGTAATAAGACATTTATGGGACAGTCTTGTTTCTTTTTTGTCACACCTCGTAATCTACTTGTGTGGACTGGTCTAGCAGCATTCCAGGAAAGGAAATTAACGGTAAGTGAAATTTCTCCTTTTCAGGAGTAGCACAAGATGAGCAAGAAGCCCTGTAAAGCTGGGAAGCTTTCCAACCCTGATCACACATGCTTAAGGATCTCTGTTGTGTCTCAGCACCAGGTCCCTTTCCCTCACATCTTGGATGTTGAAAGGGTAACCTTGACTTCCTTCATTCTGCCTGACAACGTTTCACAAGTTGTACTGGTTTCCTGAGGTTCTCTGTAGACAAGCAGGGGGAAGTGTAGGCATACTATCTGGGAGTGACATCTCTGATGGAGCCTAGGTGCTGAAACTCTTCCCCAGCTTTGAGAAGTTTTTTTTTTTTACTTCTCTGTGCTACTTTGCTCTTTTTCGCTCTGCTTCGAAGCGATCTTGTCAGTCTGTCTTTTTCTGTGGCTGAGTGCAGTTGAGCCCTCTCCTGCACCTCTTCTCCACATTAAGAAGGAAAAAAATATCAAAATGCAGAAGACAAATTCAAACAGGAAGATACTCATCAAAACTAAACTGGCAGCTTCTTTCCCTTCTCAGTAGCAATTAGGAAAGGCACTTTCGCTTTTTTATTTTTAACAGCACCACCAATTTCTATAATGCCTTGGAAAAAAATATGTCTCAAGCACTGTTCCCTCTAAGCTGTGCACGTGTGCGCCGCACATACCTTGCCAAGCGAGTGCACATACTTTACAACAGAGCCCACAAAAATTACGGTTCTGATTCTGATAGAAAACAACACAGACATCTTAAAATTTAAGAGTTGTTGTGTATTTACAGTTTTTACAAGTTCTACAATATTTTCTAGTGCAATCAATGTGGTGTACATACTGTATTCTGACGTGTAGTCAAATTTTAAAGTGTATAACTCCGAGTGACGTTATGTGGCGCACAAAAAATGTAACCTTCCTTCAAAAGCTGCACAGCTGATATTTTATGCGCACACAGCCTACAGAAAATTAGAGGGAACATTGGTCTCAAGCCAACTTCTCTGACACTCAGGATCCCTTCAGCCCTTATTCTGGTACTGGCAGGGTTCCTAATGATAATGTTGATTCTGCTGTTCTGACAGCAGCAGCTTCCCTACTGTCATTGGCACGGTCTGAGGAAGCACAAGGCCCTCAGGAAAGAGACCAGTGCTGCAATCATAATTCTCCACATCCTACTATGAGGAAAAAACACTCTTTAAATTGAAGGAGTGAGAAAACCTTGTATACTTATTTAGTGTCTTCAGAAACTGTACGTAAATCAAAGCATAAAGCCACATCAGCCTCTTCCACAGTTCAGCACAGACAGCAGATCCTGGGGAAAGTAAAAATTCCAACAATGCAAAGCTCCTCACATTTTCTCTCACTTATCAGCAGAGAAAAGACCCCACTGAGACATGCCAGACCCTTCCAATAGGACAGGTACTCAAAAATGCCAAACCTCCACAGCTCAGGACATGCCACAGTTGACATGCCCAAGATCACATTATAGAGTCTGTTGTATCCAGTTCCCATGCAGTTCTACAACTCCTATCAAACTTTGTACAGGATACTATAGCTTTACTTTAGAATCCTGGTTTTTCAGTCGCAGATGGGAAAGGATTTTTATTCTATTTATTTATTAAAAATGTCTATACCGTGTTTTCCAAAAGATCAAGCGCGGTTTACAATTAACAACAATTTGAATAGTACAAATAACAAGTACATTCTCAGTTACATGAAACGATGCAAAACTGTATACATTATAAAAGAAAACATCAAACTATATACATAAGCTTGGTTGACATAGCTAAATGGTGATGAAAGTTTGGTAGATACTAAATGCAGTTGTGCGAGGAATGTAGAGTGGGATTTCCCCTTGTTGGGTTTTAGGAGGAAGGGGGTGTTGTATCAGAAGTATTGTATTCTACTTGTGTGCCAAAATGGAGGGAAAAAAAGTGAGTTCAGTTTTTTTTCGAATGCGTTGTCATTTATTTCTCTGAGGTTGTCTGGTAGAGCGTTCCAAAGGCTAGGGGCGACATGAGAGAATGCTTTGTTTGTTAACTTTCTGGATTTCCTGAAGTCCATCGGTATAGCAAGTTAATTTTTGTTCCATTTGCGGTGGTTGCGATTGAGGTTTTCTTTTGAAATGAGTGTGGATAGGTACGAAGGAGGAATGTATCTACTTCAAATTAATCAATGGCAAGTATTTTGTAATTAATGTCTGAAGATCTCCATGCAATGTCTGAAGATCTTGGTGCATTGGTTCAGAAATGGCCTCAAGAAGGTCTCTTGTATATCTTTCTCCAGGACCAAGCAGGAAGTCGGTCCTCACATATGGGTGACATCAACGTCGATGGAGCTCCCATGCGGAGCATTTCCCCAGCTTTCAAAGAAAGCCTTTGGGAATACATCCACGCATGCACGGTCCCCTTCCCGCCCAAAGGTGCCATCTTGCTCAGTCTTTCTTTTTCCGTGGAGCCCAACATACGTCTGTCCTTGTCACCTGGAAAAATTTGGATTTTTTTTCTGCGATTCTCGCGCCTCTTTTTGTCCGGTTCAACGTCGGTTCCCCTTCCCGCCTGGGTTCGGTAGGCCGGTATCGACCCGATCTCTATTTTTCGTTTTTTTGCCCTTCGTGGCAAGCGTTCGCGCTCTTTTTTTCTTTTCACTGGAGGGCCTTTGACCTCGCGGGGGCCCTTTTTTCCCCCATGGCCTCCAGTGGTTTTAAGAAGTGTGATCGTTGTAAGAAACTCATGTCTCTTACCGACACACACGACTGCTGCCTCCGTTGCCTCGGGCCTGACCATGATCCCAAGGTCTGTGTCCCATGTGGCAAGATGTCCACCAAGGCACTCAGGAGCCGGCAGCATCAGAAGGAGAGAATTTTCTCGGACTCTGCCTCCGGACGGGCCCGGACCTCGACGTCTTGGGAGTCTGACCCCGAGCTTTGTCGAGGTTCCTCTGAAAGGGGGTCCCCCAGTCGGGAGCATAAGAGGAAGAGAAAGCTCGTGAGGATGGTGTCGGAGGAAGCTTCTTGTTCCTCGAAGGCCAGATCTCGGACCCCTGACCGCCGTCCTGGGCCCTTGGAGCTGGAGAAGCCAACTAAGGTATCCCGTGTAGAGCCGGAGTCTGTCGAGCACGTAAGTCCTGTATTCCTTGAGGACTCTCCTCCTAGGGAGCCGACGTTGGGCCCGACGCCGCCGGGGCCTGAGTCAGTGGCTGCTGAGCTTGGACTCAGGCTGACAGCCTTGTTGTGCAGATTGTCTGCCTTCATGGATCAGCAGCAGGTACTGATGGCCAGCCTGACTGGTGCATCTGCCCCGACCACCAGGACGTCTAAGTCTACCCCGGAGACGGAGCCGGTTCTCGAAGCCATGAAGGCCTGAGTCCGGTCTCAGTCACGGTCTCCCTCGACCTCCTGTTCGGGACCGAGGGCGTCGACGCCAAAGGCCCCGGTGTCGGGGCGGGTGTTGCCGGAACCCGCACGGTCGGAGCCCCTCGACTCTTCTTCGGATGAGTCGGCATGGGAGACGGAGGACGAGGAGTCCCCCGATACTTTTCGGACTCGGTGTGTCACTTCGGACTTGCCGCAGTCCGAACCCCGGAGTAGGTCCCCTCCGGAGGATACCCGGTTCTCGGAGTTCGTTAAGGACATGGCCAAAGCCCTCAATGTCCCGGCGGACCCCGAAAAGGAGCCGAAGAGCCCGATGCCCTCCAGTATGATTCTCCCCCGCGGGAGACCTTTACTGTGCCGGTTCCTCCGATGCTGGAACGGCTCCTCTTCCGAATGTGGGAGGCACCGGCCTCGGCGCCGGTTTTAAGCCAGCGGATCAATTCCATGTATCGAGTCCGAAAGAGCCCTGGTTTTCAGAAGGCACAGCTGCCGCACCATTCTATGGTTGTGGAATTAGCCATGCAACGTCTGAAAAGCCAGAAGATGCACTCTGTGGTGCCCCCCGGCAGCAAGGCCCAAAGCCTAGATGCCATCGGCAGAAAGTGCTTCCAGGGCTCGATGCTTGCTTGCCGTGTCCAAGCCTACCAGCTATACATGGGCATGTACTTGCGGGACCTGGCTAAGGAGATAGCCGGGTTCTCGGCTGGTCTCTTTGGGGAACCTTTGCAAAGGTTCCAATCCTTGTCCTTGGGGGTCCGGGAATGTTCTAAGTTCATCTTCCGGGCGGCCTACGATGGCTTCGAGGCTTCGGCCCATGTAGCGGCGGCCGGCATCGCTGCCCGACGCCAGGCATGGCTACAGTCATCGGACCTCGAGTCATGGGTGCAGGACAAGTTGGTCAATGTCCCATGCCAGGGTGAAAACCTCTTCGGCAAGCCCATGGCCAAAAAGGCCGCTGAGCTCGAGACTGAGATTCTGATGAGGACTAGATTGTCCAGGGAAACTTCTGCCCCTTCTCATAAGAAGAAGGGCTCGGGGGAAAAAGGCCTTTTACCCAAGGAAGGCGCCTGCCTACAAACATTTCCCTCATTATCAGGCCTCCCTAGCTCCCCAGCAGGGGCAGCAGGCCAAGGGGCAGGGACATGGACCCCGTAGGCAGAAAGCCCCCAAGCCTCCAGCTCCTGCTCCTACTCGGCAGGGAGGGGGTTTTTGACTCCCTCTGAATAGCCTCTCCACCCCTGCTGGCCCACCTCAGCACAGGGGGTCACTTAGTCCTGTTTGCCCACCAGTGGCTACCCATCACAAGAGATGCTTGGGTACTGAGCATAGTCCAAAGAGGCTATCTGCTCCATTTCAATCAGGTACCCCCTACCCACTTCCCAGGGGAGCCTCCAAGGCCCTCCTCTGCATCAGGAACTCCTTCTCCAGGAACTGCTAGGTCTGCTTCAAGACAGGGCCGTAGAGCCTGTACCTCCTCACTTGTGGGGAGAGAGCTTCTTTTTTTTTTTAATAAAATTTAAATTACATATCAGGAAGAAATTTCAACAAAACAAAAAAATCATTAGATCCAGAACAAGAATAATACAAATTTACAATACATTAGTCCTCATCAAGAAGGAACTCGAATAAACAAAACAAAGAAAAAAAACAAACAGTCCCATCTCAGCCCGGTAAATTCCCTGGTCCCACCAGAAGCCAAATAAACCAAGGAAAAAATAAACCTAACAATAAAGCACACTTCATCCCTTATCTTTCAAAAACTCTAATAATTGTTGAACCTCCCCAAAAATATAACGCTTGCCTTGGAAAACTATATGGAAATTACAAGGGAATTTCAAATAGAATAAGGCTCCTAGGGCCACAACGCGTGGGCGAACCTCCAAAAAGGCTTTCCGACGCTGTTGTGTGGCCCTTGAAACATCAGGAAAATTTTGAATACACTGACCACAAAACGTCTTAAGTTTCTTTTTAAAATATGCCTGAAAAATTCTCTTTTTATCTATCTCCGAAACTACCGTAATTAACAAAGTAGCCCGCGTTGCAATCTCATCATGAGATGACTCAAGAAACTCGGAGATATTTAATGAAGAGGCAGCCAGCTGAGCATTTGAAACTCCCACTTCCCTATTTGAATCTTTAATTACATTCCCCACAGGAAGATAATAAATTTTTGACAAAGCAATTAAATTAGCATCAGGTAATAATAACACTTCTTTCAAATACTTTTGAAAAAGTATATTTGGTGACAAATAGTGAGTACGAGGAAAATTTAACAGGCGCAGGTTCCTAGACCGCAAGGAGTTTTCTAATATTTCATCCTGACGATGTAAAGAGGAAGAGGAGGAGTTTGTTGGTTTCCTGCTGTGCTATTGCCTGTTCCTGATTGGCTCGGTTTACCTGCTGTGGCTGCTCTGATTGGGGCGGCTAGATTGGAGGAGCTATATCCATCTTGCCCTCACCACAGGACGTGGTAGTGGGCGCGTGCCCGTGGTGCGTGGCCAAAGGGGCATGTCCTTCCCCTTTGACACCCCTTCGGCGCACTTTGGCGCGTTGTTAGGCGCTGATGGGGAAACGGAAGAAGAAATCTCCTCCGGCGGTGTAGGTGAAGGCCGTTAAAGTAGTAGGTCCAATGGATGCGCATGTTAAAGTTGGGGGACCTTCATCAACACGGGCCGTAAATCGAGCAGAGGATATTGGTTTAGAGGATGCCTCTACTGTGAGTACTTCTTCTAATATTACCCCGATGAATAGAAATTTGTCTCTGGATCACCATGCTAAGGAACCTTCATTAGCTACTTCGTCCCCTTCTGGGGGTCTTGACTTAAGTAAAATTGAGAAACCTCTGTTATCTTCTTTGTTTTTGAATATTGATTGTATAGTTGAGACTTTGCCTCCTCCGCTTCCCTCGGTAGTGGTATTTCCTTCAGTAGAGGAGGCACGAGTTCCTCTGGACGATATATCGTTAAAAGATATATGGACTATGCTAGCCCGGATGGAACTGGCCTTAGGGTCTTACCTACAGAAAATATCTGTTTTTTCAAAACAGACGGTGGCAAAGTTTTCTGGGGACAGGGCTTCTACTCCTGGTACTTTCTTGTGCCAAAGCAGACTGGAGGTCTCCGGCCCATTCTGGACCTGAGAAATCTCAACAAATTCTTGGAAAAGGAAACGTTCAAGATGCTAACTCTTGGAACACTGCTGTCCTACCTCCAGCAGGGAGATTGGCTATGCTCCTTAGATCTAAAGGATGCGTACACTCACATCCTCATTCATCCAGACCACAGAAAGTACCTCAGGTTCGTGGTGGCAGGAAGCCATTTTCAGTACAGGGTACTGCCCTTTGGCCTGACCTCCGCTCCACGAGTTTTCACAAAGTGCCTAGCTGTGCTAGCGGCCTACTTAAGAAACCAGGGTATATTTGTCTTCCCCTACCTGGACGACTGGCTCATCAGGGGTGAGACTCTCCAGGAGGCCAGACAAGCCACCCTCCGTACTGTCTCTCTCCTTCAACAACTAGGCTTTGTCATAAACTTCGCAAAGTCCACTTTGCTCCTCTCCCAGAACCTGGAGTTCATAGGGGCAAGGTTGGACTCCCTGCAAGCGAAGGCTTACTTGCCAGAGGACAGAGCGGAAAGGCTGATGAGCTTGGCCAGCCGGTTCTTATGCAACCCACTGGTTTCTGCCAGGTTTTGCCTACGGCTCCTAGGCCATATGGCATCGACGGTGCATGTGACCCCCAATGCTCGCCTGAATATGCAGCCTGCGCAATGGTGTCTCAGAACTCAGTGGAGGCAGGCCACAGGAAACCTCAGAGACAAAATAAGAGTGTCCAAACCCTTCCTGAACTCCCTGCAGTGGTGGCTACGCTTCCCCAATCTGCTACAGGGGATTCCTTTTCAAGTACCTGTTCCCACAGTGGTACTCACAACAGATGCCTCCTTGCAGGGCTGGGGTGCACATTGCCTGGACAAGTGCACTCAGGGCCTGTGGTCCCCATGGGAGACCACTCAGCAGATCAACCTGCTAGAACTCAGAACGATACACTTGGCCCTCAAGGCCTTCGCCCATACCCTGGCCCACCAGTCTGTTTTGGTGCGGACAGACAACCAAGTGGCAATGTTCTATGTCAACAAGCAGGGGGGCACAGGGTCAAGGCTCCTGTGTCGAGAGACACAGGCCCTCTGCTCCTTTGCACTTCAACACAATATGCTGCTCAGGGCTGTCTATCTTCCTGGCCAGGAAAATTTCCTAGCAGACAGATTGAGCAGGGTCCTACAACCTCACGAGTGGCAACTGCACCCTTTAGTGGTCCAGACCATTTTTCTGAGATGGGGACTTCCGTCTATCGATCTCTTTGCCAGTCCCCTGAACCGGCAGCTGCCCCAGTTCTGCTCCAGGCAACCGCATCTCAAAAGAGTGGCAGCGGATGCCTTCCTGATCTCATGGTCCCAGGGCCTACTGTATGCGTTCCCTCCCACGCCCCTGGTGGCTCGAGTCTTGTTCAGGATTCTAAGGGACAGGGCCTCGGTCATCCTGGTGGCCCCCAGATGGCCAAGGCAACCTTGGTTCCCCCTCCTGTTACAGCTAGCGGTGGACACCCCTCTTCCTCTGGGGTTGCAACCCGATCTTCTTTCTCAGGATCAGGGATCCCTTCTGCATCCCAATCTCAAAGCTCTCAATTTGATGGCCTGGAGGCTGCAAGGGTAGTGCTGGCTCCCTGGGGCTTGCCTCAGGAAGTCGAGGAGGTTGTCTTAGCTTCAAGAAAGCAATCCACCCGAAAGACCTATGCCCTGAAATGGAGGTGGTTCTCCCTGTGGTGTGATCAGCGCCAGGAAAACCCCATCTCCTGTCCTGTGCCAGTGGTGCTTCATTACCTACTGCACTTGTCTAATCAGGGTCTTAAGTCAAATTCGGTTAGGGTACACCTCTCTGCTCTGGCAGCCCACCACTCCATGGTGGAGGGGCACTCCTTGTCGGTTCACCCACTGGTGGCCAGGTTCCTCAGAGGCTTGCTCTTGCTAAAGCCCCCACTCCGTCCACCTGCTCCTGAGTGGGAGTTGAATGTGGTTTTGCAACAGCTTACTCGCCCACCCTTTGAGCGGATGGCTACGTGCCCTCTTCGCTTCCTTTCTTGGAAGACTCTCTTCCTAGTGGCACTGACTTCGGCCAGGCGAGTGAGTGAACTTCAGGCCCTGGTCTGTGACGGGCCATACACCCGTTTCTATAAGAACAGAGTGGTCCTTAAGACTCATCCTAAGTTCCTACCGAAGGTGGTCTCCTCCTTCCACCTCAACCAAGAGGTAGTTCTTCCAAAATTCTTCCCTAGGCCCCATGCAAGCAGGGCTGAAGAAGTCCTCCACACCCTGGACTGTAGAAGGGCCTTGTCTTTCTACCTTGAGCGTACTAAGGGTCATAGAAGGGCTACTCAGCTCTTCGTCTCCTTTGACCCAAACAACTTGGGGGTTCCTGTCTCCAAGCGTACCTTGTCCATATGGGTGGCGGACTGTATCACCTGGGCTTACAGGGCGGCGGACCTTCCCTTGAGGGGTTGAGTTACAGCCCACTGTGTCTGGGCCATGGCTGCCTCAGTAGCTCTTCTCCGCTCTGTACCGTTGGCAGACATCTGCAGGGCTGCAACTTGGTCCTCAAGCCAGACTTTTGCAGCCCATTACTGCCTGGAGAGGGAGTCCCGTAGGGACAGTGCTTTTGGTCAGGCAGTACTTCGGAATCTCTTTGAGGTTTAGGCAACTCCTACCCTCCTGCCCTCTTGTTGGGCTACCAAGGGGTTCTGGTCTCTGTGAAATTCTTTCCTTCATGCTACGGCTTCACAGAGGGAGTTCCTTTTCAGCCTGGGTTCCTGGTAGCCCAGAGCTAGGGAGTCACCCATATGTGAGGATTGACTTCCTGCTTGGTCCTGGAGAAAGAGTAGTTACTCACCTGTAACAGGTGTTCTCCAGGAGCAGCAGGAATCAGTCCTCACAACCCTCCCTCCTCCCCTGGGAGTTGCAGTTGTACATAGTTCATTTTGTTTTTTGTGCTGTCTTTTAGCTATATCATCTGACTGAGCAAGATGGCACCTTTGGGCGGGAAGGGGACCGCGCATGCGTGGGTGTATTCCCAAAGGCTTTCTTAGAAAGCTGGGGAAATGCTCCGCATGGGGGCTCCATCGACGTTGATGTCACCCATATGTGAGGACTGATTCCTGCTGCTCCTGGAGAACACCTGTTACAGGCGAGTAACTACTCTTTCCCCCGTGGCCACTTTTAGAAGTTGGAGGCTCATCCAGGTCTGGTGATTGTTGTGGTGCTAGATTGGCCTCAAAGGTCATGGTATATGGATCTGGTTCATCTGGCCATGAAGGACCCTTGGCCCTTGCTGGTAGTGGAAGATCATCTGTCGCAGGTGCCAGTCCTAATGCCAGATGTGGATCGATTTTCACTTATGACTTGACTCTTGAGAGGGCATGGTTGAGAAAGAAGAGTTACTCTTCTCAAGTCATTGCCACACTATTATGTGCGCACAAGCGGTCCACATCTCTCATATATATCCGGGTGTGGTGGCTGTTTGAAAGTTGGTTCACCGATAGAGGGTTTTGTCCTTTCTCCGGGAACAAGCAGAAAGTCAGCCCTCACATATGGGTGACATCAGCACTGATGGAGCCCACACCATAACCATTCCCCAGCTTTCATAGAAAGCCTTTGGGAGTTCTATCACGCATGGGGAAACCCATTTGCATTGAAGTTATTATTATTATTATTTTTATTATTATTATTATTAAGCATTTATAAAGCGCTACCAAGTATATGCAGTTCTGTACAGATACAAAAGAAGACAGTTCCTACTCAAAGAGCTTACAATCTAGAAGACAAACATACAGGACAAAATAACACGATAGGAATAAGAGCAATTGGAGTTGAAATACAAGGGAGGGGATTAAGAATCAAAGGCGGTCTCAAAGAGGTGAGCTTGGACTTGAAGAAGGCGAAGGAAGAGATTTGACACAGGGACAGGTGCAGGTTGTTCCAGGCAAATAGAGCAGGAAGGTTAAAAGAACGAAGCTTGGAGTTAACAGAAGAAGAGAACGGCATAGAGAGAAGCAAAGTAGAAGAGGAACGGAGATCACGGGGAGGGGTATAGGGAGAGAGGAAAATTGAGGAGCAGCAGAGTGAATGCATTTATGTTCAAGATAAGTAGTTTGTACTGAATGCGGTAATTTATATGGAGCTAGTGAAAGGGACTTTAGAAGAGGAGTAATATGACAGTAACGTGGCTGGCGAAGAATTAACCACACAGCAAAGTTTTGAATGGATTGTAAATGAAAAAGATGAGATTGAGGGAGACCAGCAAGGAGGAGGTTGCAATAGTCAAGCCGAGAGATGATAATGGAGTGAACAAGAGTCTTTGTAGTAGAGGCAGAGAGGAAAGGACGAATCTTGTTAATATTGAAGAGAAAATAGTGACAGGATTTAGCAATTTGTTGGCTATGAGATGAGAATGACAGGGAGGAGTCAAAGATGACCGCAAGGTTATGAGCAGAGGAAACAGGAAAAATAGGAGCGTTATCAACAGTGATGGAGAAAGGAGGAAGGATGGAGGATGGATTAGGGGAGAAAAATAGAAGCTCAGTTTTGGCCATGTTCAATTTTAAATGGCGCTGAGACATCCAGGCAGTGATGTCAGATAAGCAGGCAGAGATACGTGCTTGGAGAGAAGGAGAAAAATCAGGTGACGAGAGATAAATTTGAGAATCATCCACATAGAAGTGATACTGAAAGCCAAGGGATGAGATAAGGGAACTAAGCGATTGTGCATGAAGGAAAAAAAGGAGTGGGCTGGGAACGGACCCTTGAGGAACACCAACTGAGAAAGGGATAGCAGAGGAGGATGTTTCTTGAGAACAGACACTGAAGGAGCGATTAGAGAGGTAAGAAGAGAACCAAGATAGAACAGTCTCTAAAGCCAAGAGAAGATAATGTAGCAAGGAGAAGAGAGTAGTCAACATATCAGGCAGCAGAAAGGTCAAGAAGAAAAAGAATTGAGAATAGGCCTTTAGACCTTGCCAATAATAAGTTACTAGAGACCTTGGCATGGGCTGTTTTGGTTGAATAAAGAGGGCGGAAGCCAGACTGAAAGGGTTTAAAGAGGGAATAAGTGGAGAGAAAGTCAAAACAGCGGGAAAGAATGGCATGCTCAATGAGTTTGGAAGTAAAGGGAAGAAGGGAGATGAGATGATAGCTAGAGGAAGCATTAGGGTCAAGGGATGTTTTTTTGAGAGGAGGAGTGATCAAAGCATGCTTATAGGCAGCTGGGAAGGTGGCAGTGGAGAAAGAAAGGTTGATAATATGGGAAATTGCATGGATAACGGGATAATATGCAGTGGAGAAAGAAAGGTTGATAATATGGGAAATGGCATGGATAACGGGATGATATGGAGTTGAGATTAGTGGGGATGGGATCAGAGGAGTAAGTGGTAGGTTTAGCAGAGGAGAGAAGAGTTTTCCTCATCAGAGACGGTAGGAAAGAAAGAGAGGGAGGGTGAGTTTGAGGGAAATGAAATTGAAGTGAGGGAGGAGCAGAAAAAATAGCAGGGAATTGAATAGTAATCTTACTGATTTTATCACAGAAGGAGAAGGCAAGGGATTGGGCTGTGAGGGAAGGAGGAATTGAAGGGGGAGGAGCCTGAAGAAGAGTTGAGTTTAGAAAAGAGATTGCAAGGGTTAGAAGTCAAGCAGTTGGTCAGGTGGATGAAATAGTTGTATTTAGCGAGTGAGGTGACATAATTAAAAGAAGTGAGTATGAATTTAAAGTGAAGGAAATCAGAGTGGGAGCGGGATTTGAGCCAGGTGAGTTCGGCAGAGCGGGCACATGAGCATAGGTAGCGGGTTGTAGAAGAAAGCTAGAGACAGGGTGATGTACGCCTCACAGGGCGTGAAATTGGGGGAGCGAGGGTATGGAGAATGGAGAAAAGAGCAGGGTTATAAGCGGTTACAGCCACATCAACAGACTTGGAGGAGAGTGAAGAAGAAAGAAGAGATGATGAAAAAGGCAGAGGATCAATAGCTTGAAGATTTTTAAAAAGAAAGGAGGTGATAGGGCGAGAAGACGGTGGAGAGTGCTGAAGAAAGAGACTCAGGAGGTGGTGGTCAGACAGCGGAAGAATTGAGTTAAGGAAATTTGAGGATGAGCAATTGGAATGGAAAACAAGGTCAAGGCAGTGACCGAGCCGATAAGTAGAGGCGGTGGAGCAAAGCTGAAGATTGTAAGAGGAAGTAAGGGTCTGAGGGGGTATCGATTTGAAGGTTAAAGTTGCCAAGAATAATAGAAGGGGATGACGAATCCAAAAATAAAGGGAGCCAAGAATCAAAGTCATTGAGGATGGAGGAAATAAGCTTGTCAGGGGATCTATAGATAATGGCAATGCAAAGAGGGAAGGAATAGAACAGACAAATGGAATGAAATTCAAAGGAAGGGAAAGCATGGGATTGAGATGAGAGGAAGGGATGAAACTGACAGGAGGGAGAGAGTAAAAAGCCGACCTCGCCACCATGGCTGGTGGCACGAAGGGTGTGGGAGAAATGGAAGCCCCCAAGGGAGAATGCAGCAACAGAGGCAGTGTCATCGGGATGGAGCCAAGTTTTGGTTACAGCCAAGAGCTGAAAAGAATGAGAAATGAGATCATGTATGAAAGAAAGTTTATTGGAAATTGAATAAACATTCCAAAGAGCACAGGAGAAGAAGAGGGAGTGAGGAGAGGGATGTTAATAAGAATGCGGTGACATGGAAAGGGGGCTAGAATTAGGACTGATGTCACCAGAGGATAAGAGCAGGAGAAGGAGACAAAGGAGGGTGGAGGATGCACGGCGGAAATAAGAATGAGATTGAGAAAGTGAGGAAGGAGAGAAGAGAATATGAGGGAGAAGATGGTAATACTTGAGCAGAGAAAAATGAGGAGGAAATGAAGGCAGAGGAAATAGGGAAGGAGGGCGGGTGGAAGGGAAGAGGAGGGGAAAAGGGTCTGAGGAAGGAAGGGGTAAGGTTGGGAAGGAGAAGAAAAAGACAAGCCAAATAAAGAGGGGGATATAGGATGCAGAGAAGAAAGTTAGCGGTAGTGCAAAAGAAAATAAATGGAAAACAAAACAAAAAAACAACCTCAGTGAGCTGAGTTATGTGATACAGATTGACACAAGTCTCACAGGAATGTCCAGAGCACAGAGGGCTAAAGGAGTAGTAATACTCGGCAAGCATACATGAGAACGGAGATGGCCCGGAGACGAAAAGCTGATCAAGTCATTGCAGTACACACAGAGGTCTAGGTCTTAGGTCATGCTGCACGGGCCCGTGCCTAAGTGCCATATCAAAGGGCCCTCTGGCGCGGGCACACTGAAGGCACTTAGATTTAAAGTGTCCCACAGACAGAGGGGATTGTCAGCTGATGGGAGCAGAGAGGAGTTAACAACCCTTTTGCTCCTAAGGCA
The DNA here is from genome assembly GCA_033557465.1 of Ichthyophis bannanicus. NCBI lineage: Eukaryota > Metazoa > Chordata > Amphibia > Gymnophiona > Ichthyophiidae > Ichthyophis > Ichthyophis bannanicus. Next base: position 81,773,288 of record CM066048.1, read on the forward strand.
GATGGTGAGCCTGTCACTTCCTCCATTTGCTCAGTAGACGTGTACGAAGATTTAATAGAAGACATACGCAGTATTGCCATGAAAGGAGAAGTGCTACTAATAGGTGATTCTCCAGGAATAAGCAGGAAGTCGGTCCTAACATATGAATGGTGTCGGCCCTGACGGAGCCTGCACGGAAGCATCTCCTCAGCTTTCAAGGAAAGCCTTTGGGAGATGCCACCCCGTATGCGTGGTCCCCTTCCCACCCAAGGATGTCATCTTGCTCAGTCTCCTTTTTTCTATGGAGCCCAACGAACGCACATCCAGTGTCCCTTGAAATTTTCCTTTAAAACTTAGTAATTCAATTTAGCTTTCCGGTAAGCGTACCGTTTTCTCTTCCTGCCCTGAACCGGCGTCTTTGATGCCATCCTCGGGCCCATTCTTTTCACTTTTTCTCCCTTGAGATTCCCTCTACCGATGCCTCGCACCCTTTTTTGCCCGGGGATCATCGACCCCGTCAGGGTGCACCCCACCATAGTGGGTTCAAAAAATGTGACTGCTGCAGTCAAACCATGTCCATCACCGACACCCACGACTGCTGCCTGCATTGCCTGGGACTGGACCACGACAGTTCTAATTGTGACCTTTGCCAGGCCATGTCAGCATAAAACAGCAAAAAGAGGTTGGAATTGCAGAAAAAGATGTTCCCTGGCTCCCAGCACCAAGGTAAGCACATCCTGTGACGCCCAGGCATCCTCGGAGTCCCGCGGCCACGGATCATCCGAGAGGACCCTGGAGCAGGAGCAGAAGAAAAAAATGTCCTCGAAGATCCCGGAAGTTAGTCTGGAGAAACCCAGTAAATTGCACCAGAGGGAGGAGTCGGAGAGACCTCCAGCCAAGTTTTCCAAAAGGGACCCTTCAGCAAGTGGAGACCGGCCAAGGGCACTCAAGGCCGTGGTGGTTATCGAGGATGCACTCTCCAGAGTGTTGGCATCAGGCCTGAAGCCATTGGTGCCCGCACCATAAGCTGACGAGCCTTCTGGCATGGAGACCAGAATGGCAGCCTTGGAGCAGAACATCACTGCTATCCTGGCACTGCAGCTGACAGTGATGGCCGGTTCACCCGGCTCATCCACCCCAGCGACGGGTCCCTCGATGGCGAGAGGGTCATCGGTCGTTGAGACGAGCATCGACTGCCGCCGGCCTTGAGTAAGCTGTCTGTGCCAGTCGAGGTCCCAGTCCCATTCCTCAGGTATCCGGTTCTTACTGGCTAGTCTGCGACTCAGAACTCAGGTCCTCGACAGGCCTCCGGCCCCCAGGCATGGGCCTCGATCAACGGAGTCGCAGGGCTTCTGAATCCTTGTCACCGCTCAACTCAGAGTGGGAGACAGAGGACAAGGCATCTCCTGACACTTGGAGACCCCAAGATTTTCCCTCGGACCAGTCTCCACCGGCGCCTCAACGCCGGTCTCTGCCCAAGGAGCTGGCCTTCCACGGCTTCATACGGGATATGACTAAGGCACTATCGGTCCAAACCGAGGCTAAGGAGGATCCACGCACCGAGGAACTGAAGATCCTCCAGTATAAGACCCATCCCCGGGAGACCCTCATGATGCTGATGCTGTTGCAACTGATTCTCCAGCAGCTGCTCCTCTGTATGTGGGAAACACCAGCACTGGTGCCCATTGTCAGCCGCCAGCTTGGCGCGATGTACCGCTTCCGCAAGAGCCCAGAATTTCACAAAATCCAGTTACCGCATAACTCCATGGTCATCGAGTCGGCCATGCACAAATTAAAGAGCCAATGTTTCCAGGGCTTGATGCTAGGGTGCAGAGTACAGGCCTATGAGCTCTACATCGGCATGTACCTCAAGGCACTAGCCAAGGAGCTTGGTGGGTTCTCAGCAGGCCTCGACGGGGAACCCCTCCAGTGGTTCAAGACCCTGATCTCGGTATTACAGGACTGCTCAAAGTTCCTCTCTTGAGTGACTTATGATGGTTTTGAGTCGTCGGTTTGAGTCCCGGCTGCAGGCATTGGGGGCGACACCAAGCCTGGTTGCAGTCGTCTGACCTGGAACAGTGGGTCCAAGACAAACTACTCAATGTTCCCTGTACTGGGGAGAATCTTTTCGGCCAACCTATGTCTAACAAGGCTTCTGTGATCGAGAGAGTTTGTAACTCGACAAAGGCTCTCCAAAAGGATCTCTGGGCCTCCCTGCAGAAAACCACTGGGAAAAAGCCTTTTTTACCCAGAAAAAGGGACCCTTCTCTCATACCCAACAATACCAGGGCTACTCAGTGCCTTTACAGGGTACCCAGCCAAAAAGACAAGGGGATGGGATCCAGAAGGCCAAAACTCCTAAGCCTCAGATACTGGCTCCTGCCAAGTCCGGGGGGAGCTTTTGATTCTCCAGGAACAAGCAGGAAGTCAGCCCTCACTTATGGGTGACATCGGCACCGACGGAGCCTGGCAGAGCAGTTTCCCAGCTTTCAAAGAAAACCTTTTGGGATTGCTATCACGCATGCAAGGTCCTCTTCTCGCCCAAGGGTGCTATCTTGCTCAGTCTCCCTTTTTCCGCAGAGCCCTTCTTGATGCATTTCCTCGTCCCTCGGAAAAAGTTTGATTTTCCTCGCCTTAACAGGCTTTTCTCCAGGACCAAGCAGGAAGTCAGTCCTCACATATGGGTGACGTTGGCGCCGACGGAGCCCCCGTGCGGAGCATTACCCAGCTTTCATAGAAAGCCTTTGGGAATGCAGCGCGCATGCGCGGTCCCCTTCCCGCCCAAGGGTGCCATCTTGCTCAGTCTTCTTTTTTCCGCGGAGCCCGACGGATGTATGATCTCCAGGAACAAGCAGGAATGAGTCCTCACATATGGGTACATCGGAACCGACGGAGCCTGCGCGGGAAAGCGCCCCAGCTTCCCAGAAAGGAAGCTTTTGGGGCCTCCCACAGCGCATGCGCGCTGCCTTCCCGCCTTCCTGACCAACTCTCTTCAGTTCTTCTTTTTTCCGCGGAGCCAGCAGGTCGTGTTCCTGTCACCGCTGAAGAAATTGTTATTTTAATTTGTTTCTTTGACCGCGTGTCTGCCTTCCCCGATTCCAGACCGGTACCGCCGGTCCTTTTTTCGTTTATTTAAAAAAAATATATATATATATATAATTACTTTTTCTACACTTGGTGTATTTTTTCTGTGAGGCCTCTAGGCCTTCTCAGGTCTCCCTCATGGAAAAACCAGCTTCTGGTTTTAAAAAATGCACTAAGTGTACTGGTACTATTTCAGTTACAGACACCCATGAGTGGTGTCTTAAATGTTTGGGGCCTGACCATTCCATTCCGGATTGTCCATCCTGCTCTCTGATGTCCAAAAGGGGCTTACAGAACAGAGCAGCTAAATTTCATATGCTGTTTTCTACCGATACTCCAGCATCAACATCCTCCAGGTCTTCTTCTCCTGATGGATCTCAGGTAACCAAACATTCTTCGGGCAAGTCCTCAAAAGGCAAATCTCCCTCTAAGCAGCGAGAGGCCCTTGCAATTGACCCTAAGGACCCTGCCCCAGCCAAACAACCCCGGCGGGAAGCTCCGGCTTCCAAAGCTCCTCCTATGGGGTTACAGGTAGACATCGATGGCACGGCCTCGACCGATCTCCTGTTAGACTGCTCTGGGGTACCGGCTAACACCGGTACCGACTTCCAGGCAGTTGTGGCGGCTATGGGTACTATGGTACAATCCATGAAGCAGGCCTTACTGACTTTCATTAATGCTGCACCGCCATCGGTACCGCGACAATCGGTTCCGACTCCGATTCCGGTACCACAACCGATACCGGTACCCAAAGCATCTACTTCCAGTAGCATGCTGGTTCCGGTCTCCGGTTCCGGGGCTTTCTTCGATACCGCTCCGATTCCCGGTACGCCCGATGTCGGTACCGATCAGTACGCGTATCGATCTCTGGAAGCAAATAGACGATACTTTGAATCCTCTGAAGATTCTGATAGATCAGATGATTCTGCTGACGTCTCTTTTACTCTTCCTGAGGAGCCCTCTTCTCCAAAAAGGAGAATGTCTCCTCCAGAGGATTTGTCCTTTCAAGACTTCATTATTGAAGTAGCTAAAGGACTCTCCATATCTGTATCCTCTGAAAAGGAACCTAGAGCAAAAAATTAGATATTTTAGGATACTCTAAGGTTCCCAAAGAGGCAGCCACCTTACCCATACATGAAATTCTTCAAGAACACATGATGGATTTGTGGGAGGCTCCTCTCACCCTATCTCCACATTCTCGACGTTTGGACACCATGTATCGGGTTCCTCCTTCTCCTGGTTTTCAAAAAACTCAGCTTCCTCACCACTCTATTGTGGTGAAGTCTGCTATGAAAAAGATAAAGAGTACCAAAAGACACTCTTCTACCCCTCCAGGAAGAGAATGTAGGACTCTGGATGCTTTTGGGAGAAAAATCTTCCAAGCTAGCATGCTTATTGCCAGAATCAATTCATACAGCCTCTATATGGGCATGTTTTTGAAAGAGATTGCATTAAAGATACGTCAGTTTCTCCCCTTTATCCCAGAGGATAAACAAGATGAATTCCTTCTTTTGCTAAAGCACACTCAAGATGTTTCAAAGTTCTCCAACAGAGCAGCCTTTGACTCTTTTGAGGGGGCAAGCAGAGCCTCTGGCATTGCCATAGCTGCTCGCAGACTTGCTTGGCTCCAGGCCTCTGATTTGGAACCCTGGGTACAAGAAGGCTTGGGCAATCTGCCCTGTACAGGTGAAAATCTGTTTGGCAAAGAGTGGCAAATCAAAGCCACTCAAATGGATGCAGAGAATGCTGCTTTAGATAGACTTTCTAAGTCTACCTCTACCCCTGCCAAGAAAAAACCTTTTAAGAAAACTTTCTATAAGAAGACCAGATTTTCCACAAATACTGGCCAGCAATCTTCCCAAGTTCGCTTTGCTCCTAAGCGTCAGCAAACTAAACAGGCCAGAACAAAGTCTACAGGGGCTGCTACAATCCAGCAGTACCACCCTCCTCAGGGTTTTTGACTTGATTCTAGAGAACTTAACCTTTCTGGCTCTGCAACAGCCAGAACCTCTCACCATTCCAGGAAGGTTAGCTCATTTTGCTCCCAGATGGGAACAAATCACATCAGAACCGTGGACCCCACCAGAGAGGGCTACAAACTACATTTCTCCAGCCTTCCTCCCCATACCATGGTGAGACAATTCAATTCTCCCCCATCTCTCCTGTACCTGTTGGGCCAGGAGGTGACCACTCTTCTCGCCCAAAACGCAATAGAAGAGGTTCCTCTTCCTCAACAAGGGTCAGGTTTCTACTCCCCTTATTTTCTCATTCCCAAGAAAACAGGGGGGTACAGACCCATTCTGGATCTCAGAGAATTGAACAAATTCCTATACAAAGAGAAATTCAAAATGCTTTCTCTAGGTACTCTCCTTCCATACCTACAGAGTCAGGACTGGCTTTGTTCTCTAGATCTCAAGGATGCGTACACACATATACTCATCCATCCATCCATCCCACAGAAAATTCCTACGGTTTCTGTTCCAGGGAAAACATTTCCAATACAGAGTACTCCCCTTCGGTCTAGCCTCTGCTCCAAGGGTATTTACCAAATGCATGGCAATAGTAGCTGCATTTCTACGCACTCTGGGGATCTTTGTCTTCCCATACCTGGACGACTGGCTCATCCAAGCTCCATCTCAGTCCGAGGCTCAGACTTCCCTGGACCACACCAGACGCATACTGCAGTATCTGGGACTTGTCATCAATCTGCCAAAGTCTCAACTCACCCCTACTCAGTCCCTAGAATTCATAGGGGCCTGGCTAGATACTACCACTGCAAGGGCCTATCTTCCTCAGGCCCGTTGCCACCGTCTAGTGCACTTGGCCTCTCAAATTCAGTCCAGAAGCCACTTGACTGCCAGAGAGATGCTACAACTGCTAGGCCACATGGCATCCACAGTTCATGTGGTGCCTTATGCTCTTCTACATATGAGAGCAGCTCAATGGACCTTGCCCACCCAGTGGACCCAAGCATCAGGAGCCCTCTCAGACCAAATAGCAACCTCAAAACATCTTTTTTGGTCTCTCCAATGGTGGATATCCACTCAAAATCTGTTGTTGGGGGCCCCCTTCCAACCTTTGTTACCCCAAGCAACTCTCACTACAGATGCCTCCCAAACAGGTTGGGGAGCTCATCTCCAAGACCTCTCCACTCAGGGCATTTGGTCTCCACAGGAGACCACCCTTCATATCAACCTTTTGGAGCTGCGAGCAATTTTCCTTGCTCTCAAGGTCTTTCATACCCTCCTCATCAACATGACAGTCCTTGTTCATACCGACAATCAAGTAGCCATGTTCTACATAAACAAACAAGGAGGGACTGGCTCTCTGTCGCTTTGCAACGAAGCTCTAAAACTGTGGGCCTTCGCCAGAGAGCATCGGATCCATCTCCTGGCAGTGTACCTCCCAGGAATCCAAAACTCTTGGGCAGACAGGCTCAGTCGAGTTCTGCTTCCACACAAATGGTCCCTGCACATGAATCAGGTACTCAGAATCTTTCAGGAATGGGGGACCCCGGACATAGACCTCTTTGCAAGTCCGTACAATGCCAAACTTCCCCGGTTCTGTTCCAGGATTCCGTGTCAGGAAGCTCAGGCCAGGGATGCCTTCCTCCTTCATTGGGGTCAGGCCTTCCTATATGCCTTTCCACCCATTCCCTTGATTCCCAAGACTCTATTCAAACTTCAGAGGGATCAAGGATCCATGATCCTCATAGCTCCACGCTGGCCACGCCAAGTGTGGTACCCTCTACTTCTGCATCTCTCCCAGACACCCTCCCTGGATCTGGGAGCTGCTCCAGACCTTCTGTCTCAAGAGGAGGGGACTTTGTGGCACCCAAACCCCAAGTCCCTTCACCTCAGAGCTTGGTTACTGAAGGCCTAGACCTTCAAGACTTGACTCTTTCTCAACAGGTGAAGGATGTCCTCCATGCATCGAGGAAACCTTCCACCAGGCGTGCTTATGCTTTTAAATGGAAAAGATTTTCAATTTGGTGTGCAGACAAAGGTCTTAACCCTCTAGCACTACCTTTAAATTCTTTACTCGAATATCTCCTGCATCTTTCCAATGCAGGACTTAAAACCAATTCTGTAAGGGTCCATTTGAGTGCTATTGCAGCATCTCTTCAGCCTATCAATGGACAATCTGTTTCCTCTCATCCTCTTATTGCAAGATTCATGAGAGGTCTAACTTTAACTAAACCTCCCATTCGGCCTCCTCCGGTGGCATGGGACTTAAACGTAGTTCTTGGTCAGCTTATGAAGCCACCATTTGAACCCTTAGCCACTACCTCCTTAAAATTCCTTTCCTGGAAAGTCATTTTCCTTATTGCAATCACTTCGGCTCGCCGCATCAGTGAACTGCAGGCTTTAGTGCCTAATCCACCTTATACAAGGTTCCATCATGATAAGGTAGTCCTTAGGACAAATCCCCACTTTATGCCTAAAGTGGTCTCACCTTTTCATCTTAATCAAGAGGTATATTTACCTGTCTTTTTTCCAGCTCCTCATGCATCAAATGCAGAGAGGAACCTTCATACTCTAGACTGTAAAAGAGCTCTTGCCTTTTACCTCCACAGGACACAGCAACATCAAAAGTCTTCTCAACTTTTTGTTGCTTTTGATCCTTCTCATTTAGGACTTCCAGTCTCAAAAAGAACACTGTCCAATTGGATTGCTCAGTGTATTTCTTTTGCTTATCAGAGTAAGAACCTTTCTCTGGAAGGCCATGTCACAGCTCACAATGTGAGGGCCATGGCCACCTCTATGGCTCATCTTCATTCTGTATCCATTGATCAGATCTGTCGAGCAGCCACCTGGGCCTCGGTTCATACCTTCACAGCCCATTACTGCTTGGACAAGGACTCCCGCCGGGATGCCTTGTTTGGTCAGGCTGTCCTCAGACACCTGTTCCATTCTTAAACAACTCCTGCTCACCTTCCCTGAATAGATGCCTGAGATCCATAGGAAGATGAGAAACCCTTGGGGGGGGATCTCCCCGGCATCTTAGCTAGGGAGTCCCCATATGTGAGGACTCATTCCTGCTTGTTCCTGGAGATAGCACAGTTACTTACCTGTAACAGGTGATCTCTGGGAACAGCAGGAATTAGTCCTCACAACCCACCCACTTCCCCTAGGAGTTGTATCTCTCTCTCTCTTTCTCTTTCCTTTCCTCTCTCTATTGTCTCAGCTTTAAACTCGAACTGAAGAGAGTTGGTCAGGAAGGCGGGAAGGCAGCGCGCATGCGCTGTGGGAGGCCACAAAAGCTTCCTTTCTGGGAAGCTGGGGAGCTTTCCCGCGCAGGCTCCGTCGGTTCCGACGTACCCATATGTGAGGACTAATTCCTGCTGTTCCCAGAGATCACCTGTTACAGGTAAGTAACTGTGCTTTCGTTTCACCCGAGGAAAAAGTTTATTTTCTCTGCGTTAACCTGTTTTTCTTCGGTTCGACGCCAGTTTCCCTTTCCCACCTGGGCCCGATACATCAGTATCGAGCACGGATCTCTTTTTCGGTTTTTGTCCTTAGTGACTAGCGTTCGCGACATTTTTTATTTTTTCACTGGCAGCCCTGTCTTTTGACCTCGCAGGGGCCCTTTTTCCCCCAATGGCTGCCAGCAGGTTTAAAAAGTGTGATCGGTGTAAGAAACTTATGTCTCTCACCGACACACATGACTGCTGCCTCCGGTGGCTCGGACCCGATCATGACCCGATGATCTGTGGTCCGTGTGGGAAGATGTCCTCTAAGGCGTTAAGGAGTTAGCAGCACCAAAAGGAAAGAATCTTCTCTGACTCTGCGTCCGGTAGGGCCCGGACCTCGTCAGAGGCCTTGACATCTTTGGACTCCGGCCCCGAGCAGCGTGGAGGCTCCTCTGAAAGGGGGTCTCCCTCGCGGGAGCATCGTAAGAAGAAAAAACCCGCGAGGGCGGCATCGGTGGACGCACTTGGCTCCTCGAGGGCCAAGTCACATAGCCCCGAGCGCCGTCCCGGGTCTTTGGAGTCGGAGAGGCCTGCAAAACAACCTCGTGTGGAGATGGAGTCCCCGGGTCACGTGAGTACTGTAGTTCTCGTGGACTCACTTCCAGGGGAGCCGACGTCGGGCCCAGCGATGGCGGGGCTCAAGTCGGGGGCTGCTGAGTCTCCTGAGCTCGGACTCAGGTTGACGGCCTTGGAGAGCAGCTTGGCTGCCTTCATGGAACAGCAGCGGGCACTGATCGCCAGTCTCACCGGTGCATCTGCCCCGACCACCGGGACATTGACGTCCAAGTCGACCCCGGAGGCCGAGCCGATCCTTGAGTCAATGCGAGCTCAAGTCGATCCTCGGCCAAGGTCCCCCTCAGCCTCCCGTTCGGGACCGAGGGTGTTGATGCCGGTACCCTCGGCGTCAGGGCGGATGGCATCAATGCCTGCCCTACTGGAGCCGCTCAATTCCTCCTCCGAGGAGTCCGGCTGGGAGACGGAGGATGAGGAGTCACCCGACACCTTTTGGACTCAGTGCATTCCTTCGAACTCGCCCGAGCCTCGGAGAAGGTCTCACCCGGAGGATACCCGGTTCTCGGACTTCGTGCGGGATATGGCCAAGGCTTTGGCATTCCCCGCGGATCCCGAGGAGGAGCCTCGAGCCGAGGAGCTCGAGGCCCTACAGAATGACTCTGCTCCGAAGGAGACCTTTACTGTTCCGGTTCCTCCGATGCTGGAACAGTTGCTCTTCCGCACGTGGGAGGCGCCGGCATCGACGCCGGTTTTAAGCAAGCGGGTCGATTCCATCTATCGAGTCCGCAAGAGCCCGGTTTCCAAAAGGCACAATTACCGCACCACTCCATGGTTGTGGAATAGGCCATGCATCGTCTGAAAAGTCAGAAGATGCACTCCTCAGTGCCTCCCGGCCGGGAGGCCCGGAACCTGGATGCCCTCGGTAAGAAGTGCTTCCAGAGCTCTATGCTTGCTTGCCGTGTCCAGACCTACCAGCTGTACATGGGCCTGTACCTTCGAGACCTGGCAAAGGAGATTGCCAGGTTCTCTGCTGTTCTCTCTGAGGAACCTTTGCAGAGGTTCAATGCTCTGTCCTCGGGTATTCGTGAGTGCTCAAAGTTTATCTCTCGAGCAGCCTATGATGGCTTTGAGGCTTCGGCCCGAGTAGCCGCGGCCGGCATCGGTGCACGCCGTCAGGCCTGGCTACAGTCATTGGACCTCGAGCCATGGGTGCAGGACAAGTTGGTCGATGTCCCCTGCCGAGGTGAAAACCTCTTTGGCAAGCCCATGGCTGATAAGGCTGCAGAACTCGAAACCGAGACTCTTACCCGGACAAGGCTGTCCAGAAAAACCTCTGCCCCTTCTCAGAAGAAGAAGGGCTTGGGAAAAAAGACCTTTTACCCGAGGAAGTCATCTGCCTATAAACAGTACCCTCATTATCAGGCCTCTGTAGCTCCCCAACAGGGTCAGTAGGCCAAGGGGCAGGGACATGGGCCCCATAGGCAGAAGGCCCCCAAGCCTCCTACTCCGGCTCCTGCTCAGCAGGGAGGGGGATTTTGATTCCAATGGCATAGCCTCTCCTCCTCAGCTGGCCCCTATCAGCACTGGAGGCAGGCTGGCCCTGTACGCCCACAGGTGGTCAGCCGTCACAAGGGATACCTGGGTTCTAAGTATAGTCCAGAAGGGCTATCTCCTCCACTTCCACCACGTACCCCCCTCCTATTTTTCAGGGGAGCCTCCCAGACTCCCTCTGCACAGGGACTTACTCCTGTAGGAGTTGGCAGGTCTTCTGAAGGAACAGGCAGTGGAACCGGTGCCCCATCACCTGAGAGGTCAAGGCTTCTATTCCAGGTACTTCCTGGTACCAAAAAGAACAGGAGACCTCAGACCCATCCTAGAGTTGCGAAACCTGAACAAGTTCCTGGAGAGGGAAAAGTTCAAGATGCTTACCCTTGGAATCATGCTGCCCTACCTCCAGCAGGGAGATTGGCTATGCTCCTTAGACCTAAAGGATGCTTATACTCACATCCTTATTCATCCAGACCACAGACAATATCTCAGATTTGTAGTTGGAGGAAACCATTATCAGTACAGAGTACTGCCTTTTGGCCTTACATCTGCCCCCAGGGTATTCACCAAGTGCCTGGCGGTGGTAGCGGCCTACCTCAAGGTTCAAGGCCTCTTTGTCTTTCTATATCTGGACGATTGGCTCATCAGGGGTGTGATAAGGAAGCTTCTCCAGGACCAAGCAGGAAGTCAGTCCTCACATATGGGTGACGTTGGCGCCGACGGAGCCCTCGCGGAGCAATTTTCCCCAGCTTTCAAAGAAAGCCTTTGGGAATTGCAGCGCGCATGCGCGGTCCTCTTCCCGCCCAAGGGTGCCATCTTGCCCAGTCTTCTTTTTTCCGCGGAGCCCTACAGATGTTGTTTGTGAATCCCCGCAGAAAAGTTGATTTTATTTCTCTTTTTTCTCTTTCGACGCCGGTTCTTTTCCTGCCCGGACCCGCGACGCCGGTTGCGAGTCCGTTCTTCATTTTTCGGTTTTTTGTCCTTCATGACAGATTTCGCGCCTTTTTACTTTTTCACTGGCAGCCCGGTCTTTTGACCTCGCAGGGGCCCTTTTTCCCCCGATGGCTGCCAGCGGGTTTAAAAAGTGTGACCTCTGTAAGAAACTCATGTCTCTTACCGACACACGCGACTTCTGCCTCCGCTGCCTCGGACCCGATCATGACCCGATGATCTGTGGTCCGTGTGGCAAAATGTTCTCAAAAGCGTTGAGGAGTCGGCAGCATCAGCGGGAACGTATCTTCTCTGACTCCGGCCGGGCTCGGACCTCGTCAGAGGCTTCGACGTCTCGGGACTCTGGTCCTGAGCATCGTCGAAGTTCCTCTGAAAGGGGGTCTCCTACCCGGGAACATCATCGGAAGAAGAAACCCGCGAGGGCGGGATTGGTGGACGCTCCTGGTTCCTCGAGGGCCAGGTCGCATAGCCACGATTCCCGTCCCGGGTCCTCGGAGGTGGAGAGGCCTTCCAAACATCCTCGTCTCGAGATGGACTTGCCCGCTCACGTGAGTACTGTTGTCCTCGTAGACTCGCCTCCGAAGGAGCCGACGTCGGGCCCGACGCTGTCGGGGCCCGAGTCGGGGGCTGCTGGGTCTCCTGAGCTCGGACTCAGGTTGACGGCCTTGTAGAGCAGTCTGATTGCCTTCATGGACCAGCAGCGGGCATTGATCGCTGGCCTCGCCGGTGCTTCTGCCCTGACCGCCGGGACGTCGACCTCCAAGTCGACCCCGGAGACCGAGCCGATCCTCGAGTCCATGAGGGCTCGAGTCGATCCTCGGTCGCGGTCTCCTTCGGCCTCCCGTTTGGGACCGAGGTCGTCGACGCCGACTCCCTCGGCGTCGGGGCGGACGGCATCGATGCCCACCCGACCGGAGCCGCTCGACTCCTCCTCCAAGGAGTCGGCCTGGGAATCCGAGGACGAAGAGTCACCTGGTTCCTTTCGGACTCGGTGTGTCCCATCGGACTCCCCCGAGTCCGAACCTCAGAGACGGTCCCCCCCGGAGGATACCCAGTTCTTGGACTTCGTGCGGGATATGGCCAAGGCCTTGGCCTTCCCCGCGGATCCTGAGGAGGAGCCTCGAGTCGAAGAACTCGATGCCCTCCAATATGACTCTCCCCCGAAGGAGGCCTTTATTGTACCGGTTCCTCCGATGCTGGAACGACTTCTCTTCCGCATGTGGGAGAGCCTGGCGGCGTCGCCGGTGTTAAGCAAGCGGGTCGATTCCATTTATCGAGTCCGCAAGAGCCCCGGCTTCCAAAAGGCACAACTACCGCACCATTCCATGGTGGTGGAATCGGCCATGCATAGACTTAAGAGTCAAAAAATGCACTCCTCGGTGCCCCCCGGTAGGGAGGCCCGAAGCCTGGATGCCCTCGGTAGAAAGTGTTTCCAGGGCTCTATGCTTGCTTGTCGAGTCCAGACCTACCAGCTCTACATGGGCATGTATCTCCGGGACCTGGCTAAAGAAATAGCCGGGTTCTCTGCTGGTCTCTCCGACGAACCTTTGCAGAGGTTCCAAACCTTGTCAACTGGTATTCGGGAGTGCTCAAAATTTATCTCTCGAGCAGCCTACGATGGTTTTGAAGCATCGGCTCGAGTAGCCGCAGCCGGCATCGGTGGACGCCGCCAGGCTTGGCTTCAGACGTCCGACCTCGAGCCATGGGTGCAGGACAAGTTGGTCGATGTCCCCTGCAGAGGTGAAAACCTCTTTGGCAAGCCCATGGATGAGAAGGCTGCACAGATCGAGACCGAGACTCTCACCAGGACTCGTCTCTCAAGGAAGACCTCTGCCCCTTCTCAAAAGAAGAAGGGCTCGGGGAAAAAGCCCTTTTACCCGAGGAAGGCGGCTGCCTATAAATACTACCCTCAGTATCAGGCCTCAGCAGCTCCCCCACAGGGTAAGCAGGCCAAGGGACGGGGTAATGGGTCCCGTAGGCAGCAAGCCCCCAAGCCTGCACCACCGGCCCCTGCTCAGCAGGGTGGGGGTTTTTGGCTTCATCAGCATAGCCTCTCCCCCTCAGCTGGTTTCTCTCAGCACAGGAGGCCGGCTGGTCCACTTTGCCCAAAGGTGGTCCAACATCACCACAGATACCTGGGTACTTCACATAGTTCGGAAGGGCTATCTTCTTCACTTTCACCAGGTACCTCCCTCCTACTTTCCAGGGGAGCCTCCGAGACTCCCTCTGCACAAGGACTTACTCCTTCAGGAGTTAGCAAGTCTCCTTCAGGAACAGGCTGTGGAACCGGTGCCCCACCACCTGAAGGGTCAAGGGTTTTACTCCAGGTACTTTCTGATACCAAAAAGAACAGGAGGCCTCAGACCCATCCTGGACTTGCGAAACCTCAACAAGTTCCTTGCAAAGGAAAAGTTCAAGATGCTTACACTTGGAATCCTGCTGCCCTACCTCCACCAGGGCGACTGGCTATGCTCCTTGGATCTAAAGGATGCGTATACTCATATCCTTATTCATCCAGACCACAGACAATATCTCAGGTTTGTTGTGGGAGGAAATTATTACCAGTACAGAGTACTGCCCTTTGGCCTATCCTCCGCCCCCAGGGTGTTCACCAAATGCCTGGCAGTGGTGGCGGCCTATCTAAGACTTCAAGGCCTTTTTGTGTTCCCATACCTGGACGACTGGCTCATCAGAGCCCAGTCTTCCCAAGAGGCCACTCAGGCCACTCATCGCACTGTGACTCTACTCCAGCACTTGGGATTTGTCATAAACTTCGCAAAGTCCACTTTGCTCCCCTCTCAAAATCTCGAATTCATCAGCGCCAGGTTAGACACTCTTCAGGCGCGGGCCTTCCTCCCTCTGGACAGGACCAAGCGGCTCATGGATCTCGCCAGCCACTTTCACAGCAATGCCCTGGTCTCAGCCAGGCAATTTCTGAGACTGCTCGGCCATATAGCTTCCACGGTCCATGTGACCCCCAATGCCCACCTGAACATGCGACCTGCTCAATGGTGCTTTCGCACACAATGGCATCAGGCCACTGGGAGCCTAGCGGACTCCGTACAGATCTCCGACCAGCTGGTCTCTTCTCTACAATGGTGGCTTCATCTGCCAAACCTAGTACTAGGAGTGACATTTCAGCCCCCTCCGCATTCTAAGGTCCTGACGACCGATGCTTCTCTCCTGGGTTGGGGAGCACATTGCCAAGGGACATGTACTCAAGGTCTCTGGACTCCTTGGGAGTCTGCTCAGCAGATAAACTTCCTGGAGCTCAGAGCCATCCGCCTAGCGCTCAAAGCATTCTCTCACCTGGTTTCTCACCAGTCGGTGCTGATACAGACAGACAATCAGGTTGCAATGTTCTACGTGAACAAACAAGGCGGAACAGGCTCCTTCCTTCTCTGTCAGGAGGCACAAAAACTATGCTCTTGGGCCATCCACCACGGAATCATCCTCAAAGCTGTCTATCTCCCGGGTCAAGAAAATTACCTGGCCGACAAGCTAAGCAGGATCCTCCAGCCACACGAGTGGAGATTAGATCCTTTAGTGGTTCAGCGGATCTTTCTCAAGTGGGGACTCCCCACCATGTATCTGTTTGCCAGTCCTCTGAACCAGCAACTTCCCAGATTCTGCTCTCGACAACCGCATCCTCTCAGAGTAGCGGCGGATGAATTTCTGATTCCATGGTCCACAGGCCTCTTGTATGCCTTTCCTCCCATGCCGCTGGTGTCTCGAACACTCTTCAAAGTTCTCAGAGACAAAGCCTCGCTGATCCTAGTGGCTCCCCGGTGGCCGAGACAACTTTGGTTCCCGCTTCTAATGCAGCTGGCGGTGGACACTCCTCTTCCTCTGGGGTTTCAGCCCGATCTCCTGACACAGGATCAAGGGTCTCTCCTACACCCCAACCTCTGGTCCCTTCATCTGATGGCCTGGCTGCTGAAAGGGTAGTCCTTGCTCCCCTCCAGCTGCCTCGGGAGGTGGAAGAGGTTGTCTTGGCCTCGAGGAGGCCTTCCACCCGGAAGTCCTACGCTCTTAAGTGGTGTCGGTTCTCCATTTGGTGTGCTCAGCAGTCTGAGAATCCCTTCTCCTGCTTGGTAGCAGTGGTCTTGCAATACTTGCTTTACCTCTCCAATCTGGGCCTTAAGTCCAACTCTGTCAGAGTCCACCTCAGTGCTCTCTCTGCACATCACGCACCGGTGGATGGCAGTCCTCTTTCCCACCACCCTTTGGTGGCTCGTTTTCTCTGAGGCCTTAAGCCTCCTTTGCGCCCACCAGCCCCTGAATGGGATCTGAATGTGGTCTTGCAGCGGATTACCTGTCCGCCCTTTGAACCTATGGCTACCTGCCCTCTTTGTTTTCTTTCTTGGAAAACCTTGTTCTTGGTAGCCCTTACCTCTGCTAGGCGCGTTAGTGAACTGCAAGCCCTAGTGTCTGATCCTCCTTACACTAGGTTCTACAGGAATAGAGTAGTCTTACGGACTCACCCTAAGTTTCTTCCAAAGGTGGTTTCTCCTTTTCATCTCAATCAGGAGGTGGTTCTTCCGACCTTCTTTCCCAGGCCGCACGCTAGCCGGGCTGAGATTTTATTTATTTATTTATTTATTTATTTATTTAATTGGATTTTTATACCGCCTTATCATACAATCAAAGCGGTTTAACAAAAGAGAAAATTAGTAATAGTGAAAAAATCTGTGATAATATATACATAGTTTGTAAATATATGATTAAATGTTTTTGGAAAAGGTGCACTATATATATTGTGAGCTATACTATAAAGTGAGCTATTGTACAATGTATATATAAATAATTGCTTTCTTAAAAATTAATTAGTTGATTGCATGACCGTAGTGCTCCGTAAACAAAACTGTTTTCAGTTGTTTTCTAAAGTCTTTGATGTCCTGAGCTGCTCTCAGATCATTAGGTAGGGAGTTCCAGATGGAAGTCGCAGCAAACGAGAAAGCTCTCTCAGAGGTCTCCTTGCGTGTTTGTCTGATGTCATTTGAGGAGCTGATTCTATTTTCAGATACACTTCTCCTAGGTCTGTTGCTAATATCTGACCGGATAAGATACGTCAGACTTTTTGCAGAACATTGTTGCTTTATCTTGAAAATATAAATTACTGTTTTGTATTTAATACGAGATGATATTGGTAACCAATGAAGCTCCTTTAAGATAGGAGTTATATGCTCTTTACTTGATAGACCAAAAATTATACGAGCAGCGGTGTTTTGCGCTAACTGTAAAGGCTTCAGTGACTGCTTAGCTAGACCCAGATATATTGGATTGCAGAAGTCAAGTAATGGTGTAATTAGAGCATGACAAACATTGCGGAAGTGAACAGTTTCCAGAAGCGGCCTTAGTCTTCTGATGATTTTCATTCTATAATAAGCGCTTCTAATCGTCTTGTTTATGTGTGATCTGAGATTTAATTCCTTGTCTAGAGTAACTCCAAGATATTTCACTTCTGATTTAATAGGAATAATTGAATTATCTATCTTGATGACAGGTGGATGTGCAAAATTTTGCTTACGAGATACAAATAATGCCTCTGTCTTGGTAAAATTAATTTGCATATTGTTGGTTTTACACCAGGTGGACATTTGTGATAGACAATCTGTGATGCTGGAAAAATCAGGTTTCTCGATGGAGATAGTTGTGAAAATCATAATATCGTCAGCATAAATTGTATACTTTATGCCACTTTTTAATGGAATATTGCAAATTGGCTGCAAATAAATGTTGAAGAGAAGCGAAGAAAGAGCGGAACCTTGTGGCACACCTTGTAATACTCTTATGGGCAGAGAAGTTTTTTGTCCAATCTTTACTTGTAAAAATCTCTCTGTCAGATATGATTGAAACCATTTTAATGTGACCCCATGTAGACCAATCTCCTCTAATCTATGTAATAACCTATTGTGATCTACAGAATCGAATGCAGCCGAAATGTCTATAAAAATCATTATAATACCCTTTTTAATGTCATCAATGGTACGGAGAACGTAATCAAAAAGATAAATCATTAAGGTTTCAACTCCATGGTTTGGGCGAAAACCATGTTGGTTATCGTCTAAAGGCGCATGAATATCAATGTGTTCTTGGAGTTGAAGTTGCACTGTCTTTTCAATGATTTTCGCTAAAAAGGGTATGCTGGAAATAGATGGTCCTGCATACCCTGGACTGTAGGAGGGCCTTGTCCTTCTACCTTGACCATACGCGAGAGCATCAGAGGGCTGTTCAGCTCTTCGTTTCTTTTGACCCCAATAAATTGGGGCTACCTGTCTCCAAGCGTACTTTGTCCATTTGGGTAGCTGACTGTATCGCCTGGGCTTATGGGGCAGCCGGCCTCTCGTTGGAGGGTTGAGTCACGGCTCATCGTGTTAGGGCGAAGGCTGCGTCAGTGGCACACCTCTGCTCTGTTCCGTTGGCAGACATCTGCCGGGCCGCTACTTGGTCTTCAAGCCAGACTTTTGCGGCCCATTACTGCCTGGAGAGGGAGTCCCGCAGGGACAGTGCTTTCGGACAGGCAGTCCTCCGTAACCTCTTCGAGGTATAGGCAACTCCTACCCTCCATCCCGGATGTTGGGCTACTGGTTGGAGACGTATTCAGAGAAGATTCCTTCCTTCTGGGCTACTGAGCTTTGAGGGAGCTCCTTTTTGTGCTTAGGGTCTCCGGTAGCCTTAAGCTTGGGAGTCCCATATGTGAGGACTGACTTCCTGCTTGGTCCTGGAGAAAGCGTAGTTACTCACCTGTAACAGGTGTTCTCCAGGAGCAGCAGGAATCAGTCCTCACAACCCTCCCTCCTCCCCTTGGAGTTGCAGTTCTATGCTTTCTTTTTTGCTAATTTTTTGCTGTCTTTTAGCTATGTCATCTGACTGGGCAAGATAGCACCCTTGGGCGGGAAGAGGACCGCGCATGCGCGCTGCAATTCCCAAAGGCTTTCTTTGAAAGCTGGGGAAAATTGCTCCGCGAGGGCTCCGTCGGCGCCGACGTCACCCATATGTGAGGACTGATTCCTGCTGCTCCTGGAGAACACCTGTTACAGGTGAGTAACTACGCTTTATCATAGCTCAGGAAGGAGCTTTAGAAAAGGTGAAGTGACTCTGAACAAGCAACCTGTCAGTTCTGGTAGAAATAAGAAAACAGACTTTTTCTATAAAAGACTACCAGTCCCAGAATGCACCAGGTTTCCAACAGCCATTAGAGGAGATGAAGTGGAGAAACGTGTGTTCAATAAGGAGGGCTATGAGGTAATCCCCAAGCACTCATCTCAAAGGGCCTGATTCAGCACAGCTGCGCTGTGCTAGGGTGGAGCACTCATCAAAGCAGAATAAAGGTAGAGTTTATTCCACAGAGAATTATCCTCATCTTGATCCTCATCCTCAGTTTCATCTGGGAGATCCTTATCCTCAGAATCAGCTTGGATATCCTCAGCTTGGACGTCTTCATCATCTGGAGGATCATCAGAAGCAGAAGCCAGAGCGGACGGACAGAGAGGGCAAGAAACCCTTTGGAAGAAAGAAGAGAAAAGCATTTGGGAGGTCTAAAGGAATCCAGAGCAGTACGTATGTAACTGGGAGACATTCAAAAGGCCAGCATACACCATTGGACTGGAGAAAACCAGAGGAGTGGTGCTGCAGAGCTAGGAATCTCCAGACGGTACCTGTGAGGGAGACGGCTGCACTTGGAAGGGACCCTAGGACCCGTGCCAGAAGGTTTGTGAAGAGAGATCCAGTGTCCAGGGATCTGGATTGGAAGGCTGGACATCAGAACTGGGCTACATACTGGCCAGGCTATTTAGAGAGGAACTCTAACAGCAATGGAAGCTCAGGTATGAACACTGATCTATGCCCTAGCTATAACCTTGAAAGACAGCAGGGAAACAAGTATTCTCCTGAGAGTGCTACATTGAGAAATTCCTCTGTGCCAATCCATGATATTGAACCCATGATTGTTGAAGAAGGGGGAGCGGTCTTAGATACAGGCTGTGAATATATGGATTGCTCTCTGTCTAAACTCCTTTGGTAATTTTCTGTTACAAAGTACAACAACCATCACAAAGAAATACAAACTTGTTCTTTAATCTACTCAGAAAAGCTCCTGAAGTAGGATTTGAGCCACGCAGTAGAAAGCAAGCCAGCTAAGGGGTTTCAGCTGGCTAACTGCTAGCAATTGAGCCTTACCTAATTGCTTGTGAGCTCTGAGGGAATCACTTCTGTATCTATGTGTGAAGATATAAGAAGTTAACCTGAAAAGAACAGTTTTTCCCTTCTTTGTGGGTTTTGCTTGTTGTTTGAAACACTGCTAAGAAAATATTAGCTAAAGCCTACAGAAAAGACCAGTTTGTTACCAACCAGGTCTTTATTCTTTTGATTTGATTGCCTGACAAGTTCAACTGTTTTCCTGATTTTGTTTTTCTAAGTTTAACACTGAAAGCAAGTATCCTGTTTTATGTGCTACCAAGCATATCTGTGTTGGGAGAAATAACCCCATAAATAAATATCTTATTGGCTTTACACTTAAGCACAACTAATTATTGTGAGCAGCTGTGTCTGGTGTGAATGGACTGCATTTCCCACAATCCCTTGCAAATCATATTGATATATGCACTTGCCAAGACTGTGAACATTCTCACCCAGGCAGCCGTCTGACAGGGGTCAATCCCCGCAAGAGGCCAGTCAAGCCACCCTTCACACTGTTGCTCTGCTTCAGCACCTGGGGTTTGTCATAAACTTCGCAAAGTCCAGTTTGCACCCCTCCCAGAACATGGAGTTCATATGAGCTCGGCTAGACACTTTTCAGGCAAAGGCCTTTCTTCCAGTGGACAGGGCCCACAGATTGATGGATCTAGCCAGGCTATTCCACAGCAATTCTCTGGTCTCCGCCAGACAATTCCTAAGACTCTTAGGCCACATGGCATCCACGGTCCATGTAACTCCAAATGCCCGTCTTCACATGAGGCCAGCTCAATGGGTACTCAGTGGCACCAGGCCACAGGAAGCCTCACGGACAAAGTGAGGGTGTCCAGCCTACTACAGTCTTCTCTGCAGTGGTGGCTTCATCTTCCGAATCTGGTGCAAGGGGTGCCTTTTCAGGCACCTCCACACTCTCAGGTGCTGACAACCGATGCTTCTCTTCAAGGTTGGGGTGCACATTGCCAAGGAGCATGTACTCAAGGCCTGTGGTCTCGTTGGGAGGCCGCACAGCAGATCAGTCTCTTAGAACTGAGAGCTATCCGCTTAGCCCTGAGAACTTTCTCCCATCTCATCTCTCGCCAGTCCGTCTTGGTGCAGACGGACAATCAAGTTGCTATGTTCTATGTGAACAAACAAGGGGGCACAGGGTCCCGACTTCTATGTCAGGAAGCGCAGAAGCTGTGCTCCTGGGCAGTCAATCACGGCATTCTTCTCAAAGCGGTCTATCTCCCAGGTCAGGAGAATTACCTGGCAGACAGATTGAGCAGGATTCTGCAGCCCCACGAATGGCAATTGAATCCTTTTGTGGTTCAACAGATCTTCCTGAGATGGGGTCTTCCAACCATAGATCTCTTTGCCAGTCCTCTGAACCGTCAACTTCCCAGGTTCTCTTCCAGACAACCGCATCCTCTGAGTAGCAGCGGATGCGTTTCTCATTCCATGGTCTACAGGCCTCCTATATGCGTTTCTTCCCACGCCTCTAGTGTCCAAGACACTATTCAAGGTGATCTGGGACAAGGCCTCAGTGATTCTGGTGGCCCCCAGGTGGCCAAGGCAACCCTGGTTCCCACTACTGTTGCAACTAGCGGTGGACACTCCTCTTCCTCTGGGGATGCAACCCGATCTCCTGTCTCAGGAGCAGGGATCTCTCTTGCACCCCAATCTCCAGTCCCTCAATTTGATGGCGCTGCTGAAAGGGTAGTCCTAGCGCCTTTACTACTGCCTAGGGAAGTGGAGGACGTAGTCTTGGCCTCTAGGAGGCAGTCCACCAGAAAGTCTTATGCCCTTAAGTGGCGTAGATTCTCTACCTGGTGTACTCAACACAACGAGAATCCCTTCTCATGCCTGGTAACAGTGATGCTGCAGTATTTGCTTCACCTGTCCAACCTAGGCCTTAAGTCCAATTCTGTTAGAGTTCATCTTAGTGCTCTTTCAGCACACCACTCACAGGTGGAGGGTCAGTCTCTATCCAGCCATCCTTTGGTGGCTCGCTTCCTCAGAGGCCTGCTTTTGCTTAAGCCTCCAGTGCGGCCACCTGCCCCTAAATGGGATTTAAATGTGGTCTTGCAGCGGCTTACTTGCCCACCATTTGAACCTATGGCTACTTGCCCTCTGCGTTTTCTATCCTGGAAAGCGCTATTTCTGGTAGCCCTTACCTCAGCAAGGCGAGTGAGTGAGCTTCAGGCCCTAGTATCAGAAGCACCATATACTAGGTTCTATAGGAACAGGGTAGTCTTACGGACTCACCCTAAGTTCCTTCCAAAGGTTGTCTCCTCCTTCCACCTCAATCAGGAGGTGGTTCTTCCGACTTTCTTTCCCAGGCCTCATGCAAGCCGGGCTGAGATGGTCCTGCATACCCTGGACTGTAGGAGGGCGTTGACCGTACGCGGGAGCACCGGAGGGCGGTTCAGCTCTTCGTCTCTTATGACCCCAATAAGTTGGGGTTGGCTGTCTCCAAGCGTACTTTGTCCATATGGGTAGCTGACTGCTAAACCTGGGCTTACAGGGCAGCCAGCCTCTCGTTGCAGGGTCGAGTTACGGCTCACCGTGTCAGGGCGAAAACTGCGTCAGTGGCTCATCTCCGCTCTGTTCCGTTGGCAGACATCTGCTGGGCCGCTACTTGGTCTTCAAGCCAGACTTTTGCGGCCCACTACTGCCTTGAGAGGGAGTCCTGCAGGGACAGTGCTTTCGGGCAAGCGGTACTCCATAATCTCTTTGGGGTCTAGGCAACTCCTACCCTCCGTCCCTGGTGTTGGGCTACTTTTCGGGGGTGTTATCAGAGAAGATTCTGTTCTTGCATGCTGAGGCTCTAGAGGGAGCTCATTGTTTCAGTTTGGGGCCTCTGGTAGCCCTGAGCTAGGGAGTCCCATATGTGAGGACTGACTTCCTGCTTGGTCCTGGAGAAAGAGTAGTTACTCACCTGTAACAGGTGTTCTCCAGGAGCAGCAGGAATCAGTCCTCACAACCCTCCCTCCTCCCCTTGGAGTTGCATCATATGCTTTCTTTTTTGCTATTTTTGCTGTCTTTTTAGCTATGTCATCAGACTGAGCAAGATGGCACCCTTGGGCGGGAAGGGGACCGCGCATGCGCGCTGCATTCCCAAAGGCTTTCTATGAAAGCTGGGGAAATGCTCCGCACGGGGGCTCCGTTGGCGCCGACGTCACCTATATGTGAGGACTGATTCCTGCTGCTCCTGGAGAACACCCGTTACAGGTGAGTAACTACTCTTTATTTCTTTTTTCCGTTTGCACCGGTCCTCTGCCCGTCCTCTCCTTGCTCTCTTTTGGAGCTTATGGAGATACCTTTTCTACAAATATTTATCCCGGGCTTCGCGCCCTTTTTTCTTCCCCACCACTAGCCGTGTGGGTCTTTGACCTCACAGGGGCTTATTTTACATAAGAACATAAGATATGCCATACTGGGTCAGACCAAGGTCCATCAAGCCCAGTATTCTGTTTCCAACAGTGGCCAATCTAGGTCATACGTACCTAGCAGTTTCCCCAAGGGACACAGGTTCCACAATGCTTGTATGGGTTCAAGCATTGATATCCTGGGTCCCTTCTTAATAATGGTTTATGGACCTTTCCTCCAGGAACTTGTCCAAACCTTTTTTAAACCCAGCTACACTAACAGCCTTTACTACATCCTCCGGTAACAAATTCCAGAGTTTGATTACACGTTGACTGAAAAAATATTTTCTTTTATTAGTCTTAAATAGTTTACCCTGTAGCTTCATTGCATGTCCCCTAGTCTTTCTATATTCTGATAAGGTAAACAATCGATCTACGTTTACCCGTTCCACTCCGTTCATTAATTTATAGACTTCTATCATATCTCCCCTCAGCCATCTCTTTTCCAGGTTAAAGAGCCCTAACCTTTTTAGCCTTTCTTCATAGGAGTATCCTTCCATCCCCTTTACCATTTTGGTGGCTCTTCTCTGAATCTTTTCTAAAATCGCTATATCCTTTTTAAGGTACGGCGACCAGAATTGCACACAATATTCAAGGTGCTGTCTCACCATGGAACGATATAGAGGCATTATAATATCTTTTGTTTTATTTTCCATTCCTTTCCTTATCGTACCTAGCATTCTATTTGCTCTCTTGGCCGCCGCTGCACACTGGGCCGAGGGTTTTAACATGGTATCCACAATGACACCTAAATCTTTTTCCTGGGTGGTGGTTCCTAATGTGGAACCTTGCATCGTGTAACCATAGTTTGGGTTGTTCTTCCCTAGGTGCATAACCTTGCACTTGTCCACATTAAATTTCATCTGCCATTTTGATGCCCAGTCTTCCAATTTATCAAGATCCTCTTGCAATTTTCCACAATCCTCTTGGGTTTTAACAACTTTAAATAGTTTTGTGTCATCAGCAAATTTGATAACCTCACTCGTTATTCCACTTTCCAGGTCATTTATGAATATGTCAAAAAGCAGCGGACCCAGTACAGATCCCTGGAGTACACCACTATTCACCTTTCTCCATTGGGAAAATTGGCCATTTAGCCCTACCCTCTGCTTTCTATCTTTTAACCAGTTCCTGATCCACAATAGTACACTGTCTCCTATCCCATGACTCTTTAGTTTTGCCAAAAGTCTCTGATGAGGGACCTTGCCCCCATGGCCACCGGGTTTATAAAATGCGATAGATGCTCTAGGATCATGTCGCTTACAAACGCTCATGACTATTGTCTAAGGTGTCTGGGAGCCAACTATGACCCAGAGCTCTGTTCGTTCTGCAAGAAAATGTCCTCTAAGGCCCTGCTCAGCCGTAAGCAGAAGTCCGAAGACATTTTTGGAAAGGCTGCCTCGGAGTCTCTGGTCGTGCCCTTGGTCGTCTCCGGTGGGTTCTCTTCCTGCAGCACCGCGTTCCAGACGACACTCGGACCAGGGGTCCCCCGAGGTGGAATGGCACAAAAAGAAGAAGGCCCCAAAATCGCTGTCTGGGGTCCCAGACAAGCGCGAGTGCTCCCGCGCCCAGTCGCTTAGCCCCCTTTGGTGTTCCCAAGAGTCAGACAAGGAGCAGCCCCGCCAGGTACCTCGCAGAGAAACAGAGGCCTCCGGCGAAGGCGCACAGTCTCCTGAGGGCCGTCCCGGTGAGGACCCCCTCTCCTCCTCAACGCCTGACCCGGTGACCCCGGTGTCGGCGTCCCAGGGCCCTATGCCCGCTTGGGAATCTCATATGCTGGCACTGGAGCGCAGCATTTCTGTGTTCATTGCTTCCCAGCATGCGCTCGTGGCCAGCTTCGCTGACCTGCGCCCGGAGACCGCGAGTCACTCGCGTGGGACACTCAAATCCGTCCAGGAAACCCCTGAGAGCCATGGGCCTCGTGAGGGTCCTCAATGTCGGTCTCGCTCACTCTCCCATTCTTTGGGGGTGAAATCGTCCAAAGTCTCCGGCTTCAGGCCATCGGACAAGGCGAACCGCCCGGTTCGGATCCCTCGACCGATTTCTCGGATTGGGAATCCAATGGGGACACATCCCCCGAGACCCACACTCACCGGGATCTTCCGTTAGACCCCTCACCGCCTGGTCTCCAGCAGCGTTCGCTGCCTGAGGACACCTCCTTTTTGGTGTTTATTTGGGACATGGCTTGGGCCCTCAATCTGGTCACCCAGGCCAAGGAGGACCCTCGTGCTGAAGAACTCGATATTCTTCAGTACGAGGCCATGCCCAGGGAATCTCTCACCGTCCCGGTGCTGCCAATCCTCTCCCGGCTATTGCTCCGCATGTGGGAGGCCCCAGCCTCAGTCCCCATTGTGAGCAAGTGCCTTGACGCAATGTACAAGGTGCAGCGAGGGCCAGGCTTCCGAAAGACCCAGCTTCCATACACTTCGATGGTGGTGGAATTGGCCATGAGGAAGCAGGAGAGCCCAAAGTCCCATTCATTGGTTTTGCCGGGCCGAGAATCGAGAGTCCTTGATGCCCTGGGCCATAAGGCCTATCAAGGTTCCATGCTCTCTTGTCGCATCCAGGCATACCAACTATATATCTGTATGTTCCTGCGCAACTTCACAAAAGAACTGGGAGGTTTCTCCACAGTCCTCGAGGGTGAGCCCCTCGGCAGGTTCCACACCCTGTTGAAATCAGTGGCCAATTGCTCTAAGTATATCTCTCAAGCCTCCTATGATGGTTTGGAGACATCGGCTCGGGTGGTGGCCACAGGCATTGGAGCCCACCGCCATGCTTGGCTCCTATCTTCTGATTTGGAGCAGTGGGTGCAGGAGAAGCTCCTGGACGTGCCCTGCCTTGGCGAACAACTTTTTGGTAAGCCGATGGAGGAGAAGGCGGCGGAGATCGAGACGGAGTATGTCACGAGGACCTGTCTCTCCCGCAAGATCTCTATGCTACCTCTGAAGAAGCAGCCCACCAAGAAGCCCTTCTTCCCCAGAAAAGGTCTCCATTATTGTGGCTACCCGCTGTACCCAGGTACTCCCACGCCGACCACTCCTGCGCAGGGAAAGCCCGGCCAAAGTCATTGTAAACCGAAGGGCCTGAAGGCCCAGACGCTGCCCCCCCCCCCGCAACCCCCTCAGGGGTTTTGACGCCAGTAGCATAGCCCCTCGCCCTCTGGTGATACGGCAGCCCATGGGGGGACGCCTGTCCTGCTTCTCCCTGTCGTGTGTGCTGATGACCTCGGACACCTGATGTCCTTCAGGTCATCTGGGAGGGCTGTCTCCTCCACTTCGACAGGCTTCCACCCCCTTTCTCCCCGGTGGAGCCTCCTTGACTCCCCGCACACCAGGTTTTGCTGCAGTAGGAGTTGCACTCCCTCCTTGCCCACTGGGCAGTCGAGAAGGTCCCTCCCCACCTTCAAGGTCGGAGCTTTTATTCCTGGTACTTCCTTGTCCCGAAAAAGACGGGGGGGTGGGGTCTGCGGCCCATCCTCGACCTCCGCAGACTAAACAAGTTCCTAGTGTGGGAGAAATTCAAGATGTTATCTCTTGTTGTGCTGCTGCCCTTCCTCTAGCAGGGCGACTGGCTATGCTCCTTGGATCTAAAGGACGCTTACGTCCATATCTTGATCCATCCCCAATACAGGCAGTACCTGCTTTTCAGGGTGCAGGGAGAGCACTTCACGTACAGGGTGCTCTCCTTCGGTCTCGCATCCGCTTCTCGGGTCTTCACGAAGTGCCTTGTCGTGGCCGCTGCTCACCTTCGGCGTTAGGGCGTGCCAGTGTTTCCTTACCTCAACGACTGGCTCGTTAGGGCTCCTCAATCAAGGAGGCCTGGCAGGTGATGTCGCGCACTGTCCTCCTCTTGGAGAGCTTGGGGTTCTTGGTCAACTACTCAAAGTCTCACCTCAAGCCGGCACAGGCTCTTGAGTTCATGGGGGTGCACCTCAATACTCTGCAGGCCATGGCCTTCTTGCTGGTGGATCGCTCCACCTGCCTCTGGGCTCTGGCCGCTCGCGTCCAAAGCACCCGGCAGGTCACCGCTCGGTCCATGCTATGTCTCTTAGGCCACATGGCCTTGACCGTGCATGTGGTTCCTCACTCCCGCCTGCACATGCGGACAGCCCAGTGGTGTCTCAGCTCTCAATGGAGCCAATCCCTCGGACACCTCAGAGACTCTGTCAGGGTTCTTCCCGACCTCCGCTTGTCCCTGAACTGGTGGCAGAACCCCTGCAACTTCCTGCGGGGATCGCTCTTCCAGGCCCCACAGCACGATGTGGTACTGATCACAGATGTCTCCCTGCTAGGGTGGGGAGCCCACTGCGGCTCTCTCTGCACGCAGGGGCAGTGGTCGCCTGTGGAGGCTCAGCAGCAGATAAACCTGCTCGAGCTCCGGGCTGTCCGATGGGCCTTGATGGCCTTCGAGGATGTCCTCAGCGGGAAGTCTATCCTGGTGCAGACCGACAACCAAGAAGCGATGTTTTACATCAACAAAGAGGGGGGCACGGGGTCGCGATCCCTCTGCAGGGAAGCAGTCCTCATCTTTATCTTTATTTACATTTAATATACCGTCCTTGTCGAGACGTCTTTTGCCACCCAGCGGAGGATATCCCTTAAGGTGACGTAAATCTTGGGTCAGGAGAATGGCCTGGCGGACAGGCTCAGCAGAATTCTTCGCCCCCACGAGTGGCGCCTGGATCCCAGAGCGGCAGGCTGGCTGTTCCTGTGCTGGGGAACTCCGGCGATGCACCTCTTTGCCAGCCCCCAGAACACTCAGCTTCCTTGCTTCTCCGGCCCGGTACTGCACCCGGGCAGAGAGGGCCCCGATGCATTTCTCCTGGACTGGTCATCCAGCCTCCTATATTTGCATTCCCTCCTTTACCCCTCATTGCGAGGACTCTGTTCAAAGCTCAACAGGACAGGGCATCGCTGATTCTCGTGGCCTCGGTAGCCTTGGTTCCCACTCCTGCTCCGACTGTTGGAGGAGCCTCCGATTCCCCTGGGCTATGCCAGGTACTTGCTGACGCAGGAAGAGGGTCGGTGTTGCACCCGAACATACTCTCCCTATCCCTCACGGCCTAGCGGCTGAACGGGTGTCTCTAGCCTCTCTGGCCCTTCTGGAGGAGGTTGAGGACCTCAAGGCAAGGACTCCAGTAGGCGTTTAAGTGGAAGCGCTTCTCTGTCTGGTGCTCAGAGCACCAGATCGACCCCTTCTCACGCCCGGTTGGGTGGTTTCTACAGTTCCTTCTCCACCCCTCGAGGGAAGGGCTGAAGTCGAACTCTGTTCATTTGAGTGCCATATCAGCTAATCATCTCCCCATCGAGGGAAAACCTCTCTCGGGACAGCCACTAGTCTCCCGCTTCATGCGGGGCCTTCTGTTATCCAAGCCGCCCATCCGTCCCCCTCCGGCGGAATAGGGCTTGAACGTGGTAATCACGCAGCTCACTCATCCACCCTTCAAGCCGATGGCAACATGTTCGCTCTGGCAGTTGTCCTGGAAGGTGGCCTTCCTGGTGGCGCTGACATCTGCTCACCGAGTCAGTGAGCTTCAGGCGCTCATGGCTGGCGCCCCTTACACCAGATTTTATTGGAACAGGGTGGTCCTCTGGACCCATCCTAAATTCTTAGCTAAGATCGTGTTGGATTTTCATCTCAATCAGGAGATGGTGCTCCTGACCTTCTTCCCGAGGCCCCATGCCGATCTGGCGTTGGCAACTCTCCTCACCCTTGACTGCAAGTGGGCCCTCGCCTTCTACTTGCAGCGTACCCAGACTCATCGCAAGTCTGACTGGCTCTTCGTGGCCTACGATCCCAATAGGCAGGGTCAAGCAGTCACCAAGTGCACCCTCTCTGTTTGGGTGGCGGACTGTATCGCTTTTGCCCATGTGAAGGTGGGCGTCCCTCTGGATCGTCGAGTCACTGCACATGGAGTCTGAGCCAAGGCGACCTCGGTGGCCTCGCTGTGCTCCATGCCCATGATGGACATCTGCCGGGCGGCAACCTGGTCTTCTACAAATACTTTCGTCGCCCACTACTGCCTGGAGAGGGAGTCCCGCCGGGACAGCACCTTCGGCCATGCTGTACTCCGTAATCTGTTCGGGGTAGAAGCAACTCCTGCCCTCCGACCGTTCTTCACGGCTAACGAGGGCTTCTCCCCGAGGACCCAAGGACTCGGGCTCCTTCGTGCTTCGGCTTCTGCTTACAGCCTCGCGGAGGCGTTTTTTCTTTGTTACAGGTTTGGTAGCCTGTAGCTAGGGAGTCCTATAAGTGAGGACTGACTTCCTGCTTGTTCCTGGAGAAAGCGTAGTTACTCACCTGTAACAGGTGTTCTCCAGGGACAGCAGGAATCCGTCATCACTACCCTCCCACCTCCCCTGATGAGTTGTTGAATTTTTGTCCTTCCCTTGCCATCTGCTTGGTAGGGCTCGAGCTAAGGGACCTGACTGAGCAAGATGGCACCCTCAGGCGGGAAGAGGACCACACATGCGTGGTAGCAATCCCAAAGGCTTTCTTTGAAAGATGGGGAATTGCTCCACGCAGGCTCCGTCTATGCTGACGTACCCATAAGTGAGGACTGATTCCTGCTGTCCCTGGAGAACACCTGATCTCCAGGAACAAGCAGGAATGTAGTCTTCACATATGGGTATTGTCGGTACCGACGGAGCCCACGCGGGAACGCTCCCCATTGTCCAATAGGAAAGCTTTTGGGAGCATTCCACAGCACATGCGTGCTGCCTTCCCGCCTCTGTACCTCTCTCACTTCAGTTCTTCATTTTCTGCGGAGCTGACAGGGCACCCTCGTCCCTGTCACCACAGAAAATCTACCTTTATTTCTTATTTTTTGTGGTCGCGTCTGCCTTCATTTGACTCCTACCGGTACCACCGGTTCTCTTCTTTCTTAAAAAAAAAACAAAAACAAACACAACATATATTTTTCTTCAGGGATTTTTTCCCTATTTCTGGTGCTAGGCGCCATTTTGGGTACCAGGCCCATTTTTTTCTTCAAGCATGGAGAAACCAGCGGGTTGTTTCAAAAAATGCTTAAAATGTGGCGGTACCATTTCCGTCACTGACACCTATAATTGGTGTCTAAAATGTTTGGGTCCTGAACATTGTCCAATGGAGTGTCTCTCCTGCACGAGGATGACCAAGAGGGGCCGGCAAAATAGAGCTGCAAAATGCGGTACCCTTTTTGCCTCTGACACGATGTCAATTGCATCGATGTCTTCCAGGGATTCATCTTCCTCCCATGGATCTCAGGTAACCAAAACTAGCCGGTCCTTGAAGGGAAAATCTCCTTGGAAGTATCGAGATGCCTCGGGCGTTTCCCATGAGGATACTTCACCAGCAAAACAG
Source organism: Ichthyophis bannanicus (assembly GCA_033557465.1). Classification (NCBI taxonomy): domain Eukaryota; kingdom Metazoa; phylum Chordata; class Amphibia; order Gymnophiona; family Ichthyophiidae; genus Ichthyophis; species Ichthyophis bannanicus. The sequence continues at coordinate 81,803,783 of CM066048.1, forward strand.
CCTCGGCGGGAGTTTTCGAGCTCCAAAGAATTAATGGGGCTCCAGAATGTTCCAGAGGCCTCGACCTCTGCGGAACTACTGGTGCCATGCTCTGGGGTTGTGGCCACATCCACCAGTACCGGCACACAGGCATCGGCAGAAGCAATGGATCACAGAATCCTCGCTATCGAATGCAGTCTAGCGGCCCTCATAGCAGCCTCGGTACCGCTAAGACCGCAACAGACGGTTCCACATTGGTACCGGTACCAACAAAACCTGCTTCGACAGGACTGCTTCCTCCCATGCCGATGTCCAGTATTGGGGATCAGGAACCGAGACACTTCGGTACCGACTTCGAGCGGTACCGATACCAGGCGTCACAGGAGCATCTGGTGCTTGAGTCTTCCGATTCCGATGACTCTGACGATTCTACCGGTACCAGAGTGAATCTGTTAGAAGATTCAACTCCCTTTCCTCAACGCAGGATGTCTCCTCCAGAGGATATTTATTTTTATTTATTTATTTATTTAGACAGTTTTTGTATACCGCCTTATCCTTCAATCAAAGCGGTCACAACACAATTGGGGTATACATTTAACACGTGGGGATATGAGACACATACACTAATACTTACAGGGAACATGGGCAATGGAGGGTTAAGTGGCTTGCCCAAGACCACAAGGAGCATCTGTGGGACTAGAAACCCCAGTCCTTCCAGCCCATGGTTGCTGTCCTCTAGTGGGATTTGAACCCCCGACCTTCCGGCCTGAAGTACCTTGCCCCAACCACTAGGCTACTCCTCCCTCCTGGAAGGATATGTCCTTCCAGGACTTCATACGTGATTTAGCAAAGGGTCTTGCAATCACTGTGATTCCAGAAAAAGAACCTAGGGCAGAGGAATTAAGAATTCTACAATACCCTATGGCTCCCAAAGAAGCAGCTATGCTTCCCATTCACAAGATTTTACATGATCTGATGTTGAGAATGTGGGAAACTCCTTTAATGATATCTTCACATTTCCGACGCCTGGACACTATGTACCGAGTGCCGAGTTGTCCTGGTTTTCAAAAAACTCAGTTACCACACCATTCAGTGGTAGTGGAATCGGCCATGCGAAGAATCAAGAGTGCAAAAACACACACTTCTAAACCTCCAGGCTGTGAATCCAGGACACCCAATGCCTTTGGCCATCAATGTTTTCAGTCCTCCTTGCTGGGAGCCAGGATCAGTTCCTACATTCTGTATATGGGAATGTTCCTGGAAGAAGTCACAAAAGACTTGAGCTCATTAGTCCTTCTGTTTCAGAGGAAAAAAAGAGCAGACTACCTTATTCTGATCAAACATGCCCAGAATGTCTCTAAATTCATGAACCGTGCTCCTTTTGATTGATTTGAATGTCTTAGCAGAACCTCTGCTATATCCATAGGAACACGTCGTATTGTTTGGCTTCAAGCATCAGACTTAGAACAGTGGGTGCAAGAAAAGCTGGGAAATATTCTTTGCACAGGAGAAAATCTCTTTTGTAAGGACTGGCAGAACAAGGCTCATCAGCTTGAATGACAATACTACTTTGAACAGCTTGTCAAAGGCTACAGCCAACCCAGCAAAAAAGAAAACATTCAAGAAACCTTTTTTCAGTAAGAAAAATAATTCTTATCAATTTTACACCCATCAAACTCACTGTCCACTTCATGTTTCCCAAAAGGGACAACAACAGAATAGACAGCAGAGGAAGCCACAAGCTCAAAAAGCTCAACTGGCTGAACAGACCCAGACCCCTCAGGGTCTTTGACGTCTACCTAGAGAACTTAGTCATTCCGCCCCTAAAAGGTTCAGAACCCTGACCATTCCAGGCAGACTATGCCATTTTGCCGAAAGATGGCAACAAATAACATCAGAAAATTGGACTCTTTCCATTGTAAAATTGGGGTACAAGCTTCATTTCCTCAACTTGCCCCCACCTACAATTCTGAAACAGTTCAATTCTCAGGGCCCTGCCACCAACCTCTTGTGGCAGGAGGTCATGTCACTTCTAGTTCAAGGAGCAATCGAAAAAGTGCCCATACCCCAACGGGACAGGGTTCTACTCCCCCTATTTTCATATTCCAAAGAAGACAGGGGGACACAGACCTATACTGTTCTGAGAAAAGTTCAAGATGATCTCCCTTGGAACACTTTTACCATACCTTCAAAGTCAGGACTGGCTATGTTCTCTAGATCTAAGAGATGCGTACACTCATATTTTGTTTATTTTATTTATTTATTTATTTAACATTTCTTCTATACCGCGCTATTATAATCAGCGCGGTGTACGTCGAACAAAAACATACTACAATGCATACAAGCAACATTGAGTTTACAATATTCTCATCCACTCACATCACAGGAAGTTCCTTCGATTCCTGGTCCAAGGAAGACACTTCCAGTACAGAGTTCTTCCCTTCGGGCTAGCCTCTGCTCCAAGAGTCTTCACAAAATGCATGGCAGTGGTAGCAGCATTTGAGGACTCTAGGAATATTCGTCTTCCCTTACTTAGACGATTGGCTCATTCGAGCATCGACGGCTCCAGAGACCAGCTTCGCTCTGTCTCGAGCAATGAGAATTCTTCAATACTTGGGACTGGTCATAAACCTCCCAAAATCTCATCTCATTGCCTCTCAATCTCTAGAATTCATAGGGGCTCGTCCAGACACATGGCAGTCAAGGGCTTTCCTGCTCCAGCCACGCTGTCTACGTATAATACAACTGGCATCTCAAGCATCTATGAATGTATTCCTTACTGCTCAGGAGATACTTCAACTGCTGGGACACATGGCATCCACTGTCCATGTGGTGCCCTATGCTTGCCTCCACATGCGAGCAGCCCCAGTGGACCCTTTCCTCTCAGTGGTCACAAGCCTTGGGTTGACTAACAGACAAAATCAGAACTACCACATGTCTGATTTCGTCCCTGCAATGGTGGCAATCCCTGGAAAACCTCCTTTTAGGCTCTCCTTTCCAGCAGCTTCTATGCCAAACCACTATGATGACAGATGCGTCCAAGATGGGTTGGGGGGCCCACTTGCATGATCTTTCCACTCAGGGTCTTTGGACCTCACAGGAGGTTTCCCTTCACATAAACCTCCTAGAGCTGAGAGCCATTTTTAATGCTATTCAAGTCTTTCAGAGCCATCTCAGCAACAAAACAGTACTGGTCCAAACTGACAATCAGGTAGCTATGTTCTGTGTGAACAAGCAGGGCGGAACATGCTCTCTGTCGCTATGCAACGAAGCTTTGCGAATATGAGCCCTCGCCAGAGAGTTACAAATTCACCTGTTTGCGTCATACCCTCCAGGCATTCAAAACTTGTGCGCAGAAAAACTCTGTTGAATACTGCTGCCACACAAGTGGTCCCTCCACTCATACCAGTTTGCTCTAGTGTTTCAAATCTGGGAAACACCAGATATAGACCTCTTTGCAAGTCCACAGAATGCCAAACTTCCCCGATTCTGTTCCAGAATTCCAGCTCAAAACTGTCAGGCAAGAGATGATTTCCTACTCCACTGGGGACAGGACTTCCTCTATGCCTTCCCACCCATTCCCCTCATTCCCAAGACTTTATTCAAACTTCAGAGAGACAGGTCGTATGATACTCATAGCTCCACGTTGGCCATGGCAAACATGGTATCCTCTTCTGCGTCTCTCTAAACCATTCCTTTGGAGTTGGGGAATTCTCCAGATCCGTCGCAGGAGAACGGATCTTTACTGCATCCCAATCCCCAGTCCCTACATCTCAGGGCCTGGTTACTAAAAGCCTAGAATTCCAGGATGTTAACCTTTCTCAACAAGTAAAGGATATCCTCCTGGCTTCCAGAAAACCCTCCACAAGACGTTCGTACGCCTTCAAGTGGAAAAGATTCTCTATCTGGTGTTCACAAAAGGGACTTAACCCCATTTTAGTACCTGTAGAGTTGCTACTAGAGTATCTTCTATAATTATCAACTTCTGGTCTGAAGACCAATTCAGTTAGGGTCCATCTTAGTGCTATTGCTGCTTTTCATAAACCTTTCGATGGACAACCTATTTCTGCTCATCCACTTATATCAAGATTTATGAGAGGCCTACTTTTAACAAAACCTCCCATTAAACCACCACCGGTGGCATGGGATCTAAATCTTGTTCTTGGTCAGCTTATGAAACCGCCCTTTGAACCTTTAGCCACTTCAGACCTAAAGTTTCTTTCATGGAAAATTATTTTCCTAATTGCCATAACTTCTGCAAGACGCATTAGTGAACTACAGACAGCAGACTCCTCCCCAGCACTATCTAAGACCTAGATAAGGTCTTAGATAGTGCTGGGGAGGAGTCTGCTGTCTTGGTACATGTCGGTACCAATGACATAGGAAAATGTGGTAGGGAGGTTCTGGAGGCTAAATTTAGGCTTTTAGGTAGGAAGTTGAAATCCAGAACTTCCAGGGTAGCGTTCTCCGAAATGCTTCCTGTTCCATGCGCAGGACCCAAAAGGCAGGCAGAACTCCAGTGTCTCAATGCGTGGATGAGAAAATGGTGCAGAGATGAGGGGTTTGGATTTGTTAGGAACTGGGGAACATTCTGGGGAAAGGAGGGGCTCTTCCGAAGGGATGGGCTTCACCTTAACCGGGATGGAACCAGGCTGCTGGCATTAACCTTTAAAAAGGAGATAGAGCAGCTTTTAAACTAGATATTAGGGGAAAGCCGACAGTCGCCCAAGAGCGGATGGTTCGGAAGAATGTATCTTTGAAGGATACTACCAAAAGCAGAGAGGTTCCACAAAAGAGTAAAGTAGCCCAAATGCCCTCAAGTATGGAGCAGACAGAGCTTAAAGATCCCAAATTACCCATGTCTAACAATAGCCAAATTAATACAAATAAAATACATTCTCTAAAATGCTTGTATGCAAATGCTAGAAGTCTAAAAAATAAGATGGGAGAGTTAGAATATATAGCACTAAATGAAAGGTTAGATATGATTGGAATATCAGAGACATGGTGGAAGGAGGACAACCAGTGGGACACTGTGATACCTGGGTACAAACTATATCGTAATGATAGAGCTGATCAAATTGGTGGAGGGGTTGCTCTCTATGTTAGAGAGGGCATTGAGTCTGAAAGGATTAAAGTTTTGCAGGAAACAAAATCTGCTGTAGAATCTCTATATGGATTGAAATTCCATGTAAAAGGGGGAAGGCAATGGCAGTGGGGGTGTACTATCGAGCGCCTGGCCAGAATGACCAAATGGATGATGAAATGCTCAAAGAAATCAAGGAAGCTAACAAACGTTACAGCGCAGTAATAATAATGGGTGATTTCAACTACCCCGGTATCGACTGGGTCAGTGTCACGTCAGGACATGCTAGGGAGATAAAGTTCCTAGATGAAATAAATGACTGCTTCTTGGAGCAGCTGGTTCATGAACTGACCAGAGGGGAAGCCATATTAGACCAAGTCCTTAGTGGAACACCAGATCTAGTGCAAGAGATAAGGGTGTTGGGGCCACTTGGCAATAGTGATCATAGCATGATCACCTTTGATTTAATTAGTGGAGGAGGGATAGTAAGGAAATCCACAGTACTACCTTTTAACTTTCGAAAGGGAGACTATGCTAAAATGAGGAAAACAGTTAAGAAAAAACTAAAAGGAGCAGTTGCAAAGGTTAAAGACGTACATCAGGCTTGGCTGTTGTTGAAAAATACTATCTTGGAAGCCCAGACCAGCTGTATTCCACGCTTTAAGAAAAGTGGAAGGAAGTCCAAAAAACTGCCAGCATGGTTTAAAGGTGAGGTCAGAGAGGCTATTGTTGCCAAAAAAGCATCTTTCAGGAAATGGAAAAAAGAGCCAAATGACGAAACCTGGAAACAGCACAAGACTGGCAAGTCAAATGCAAGGCATTAATAAGGCAGGCAAAGGGAGAAGTTGAGAAGAAGCTTGCTGTGGAAGCAAAAACGCGAAGTAAAGACCTTTTCAAGTACATTCGTAGCAAAAAAACAGTGAGAGAGTCAGTTGGTCCATTAGATGATAAAGAGGTTAAAGGAGCAGTAAGAGGCGACAAGGCGATAGCGGAGAGACTGAATGAATTCTTTGCTTCAGTCTTTACTGAGGAAGATGTAGGGATGTTACCCATGACTGAAGTATTTAAAGGTGCTGAAGAATTGAAGGAAATATCGTTACATCGGGAAGATGTATTACAACTATTAGATAAACTGAAGAGTAGCAAATCACCTGGGCCGGATGGTATACATCCAAGGGTGTTGAAAGAACTGAAATATGAGAGAGTTCACAGATTACTAATAGCAGGTCTGCTATCATTAAAATCATCTCTAATACCTGAAGATTGGAGGATCGCCAATGTAACACCAATTTTTAAAAAGGGTTCCAGGGGTGATCCGGGAAACTACAGACCGGTGAGCCTGACATCAGTACCGGGAAAAATGGTAGAAACCATCATAAAGAATAAAATTACTCAGCATGTAGATAGTCATGACCTAATGGGAGACAGCCAACATGGCTTTAGACAAGGAAGATTTTGTCTTACTAATCTGTTATGTTTTTTTGAAGGAGTGAATAATCAGGTGGACAAAGGTGAGTCGGTTGATATTGTGTATCTGGACTTTCAGAGACTCATCAGAGACTTTTGGCAAAACTAAAGAGTCATGGGATAGGAGGCAGTGTACTATTGTGGATCAGGAACTGGTTAAAAGATAGAAAGCAGAGGGTAGGGCTAAATGGCCAATTTTCCCAATGGAAAAAGGTGAATAGTGGTGTACCCCAGGGATCTGTGCTGGGTCTGCTGCTTTTTGACATATTCATAAATGACCTGGAAAGTGGAATAACGAGTGAGGTTATCAAATTTGCAGATGACACAAAACTATTTAAAGTTGTTAAAACCCAAGAGGATTGTGGAAAATTGCAAGAGGATCTTGATAAATTGGAAGACTGGGCATCAAAATGGCAGATGAAATTTAATGTGGACAAGTGCAAGGTTATGCACCTAGGGAAGAACAACCCAAACTATGGTTACACGATGCAAGGTTCCACATTAGGAACCACCACCCAGGAAAAAGATTTAGGCGTCATTGTGGATACCATGTTAAAACCCTCGGCCCAGTGTGCAGCGGCGGCCAAGAGAGCAAATAGAATGCTAGGTACGATAAGGAAAGGAATGGAAAATAAAACAAAAGATATTATAATGCCTCTATATCGTTCCATGGTGAGACCGCACCTTGAATATTGTGTGCAATTCTGGTCGCCGTATCTTAAAAAGGATATAGCGATTTTAGAAAAGGTTCAGAGAAGAGCCACCAAAATGGTAAAAGGGATGGAAGGATAATCCTATGAAGAAAGGCTAAAAAGGTTAGGGCTCTTTAACCTGGAAAAGAGACGGCTATGGGGAGATATGATAGAAGTCTATAAATTAATGAACGGAGTGGAACGGGTAAGCGTAGATCGATTGTTTACCTTATCAGAATGTAGAAAGACTAGGGGACATGCAATGAAGCTACAGGATAAACTATTTAAGACTAATAAAAGAAAATATTTTTTCACTCAACGTGTAATCAAACTCTGGAATTTGTTACCGGAGGATGTAGTAAAGGCTGTTAGTGTAGCTGGGTTTAAAAAAGGTTTGGACAAGTCCCTGGAGGAAAGGTCCATAAACCATTATTAAGAAGGGACCCAGGATATCAATGCTTGAACCAATACAAGCATTGTGGAACCTGTGTCCCTTGGGGAAACTGCTAGGTACATATGACCTAGATTGGCCACTGTTGGAAACAGAATACTGGGCTTGATGGACCTTATGGCATATCTTATGTTCTTATGTTCGTTAGTAGCTGACCCTCCTTATACAAGGTTTCACCATGATAAAGTAGTCCTCAGGACTCATCCTAACTTTCTGCCAAAGGTGGTTTTACCTTTTCATTTTAACCAGTCTGTTTATCTTCCTTATTCTTCCCTAGGCCTCATGCCTCCAGTGCGGAAAGGAATCTTCACACATTGGATTGTAAAAGAGCCTTGGCTTTTTATCTTCAAAGAACTAAGCCATATAGAAAATCTTCTCAGCTTTTTGTGGCTTTTGACTAGTCATTTGGGACTTCCAGTTTCTAAAAGAACTCTGTCAAATTGGATTGCAGATTGCATATCCTATACATATCAGAGTAAGGGACTTTCTCTCAAAGGCCTTGTCACAGCTCACAATGTGAGAGCAATGGCAGCCTCAACGGCTAACCTTCATTCTGTCTCTATTGATGACATCTGCAAAGCAGCCACTTGGACTTCGGTACATACCTTCACAGCCCACTATTGCTTAGACAAGGACGCCTGTCGGGATGCCTCGTTTGGCCTGGCTGTTCTACAACATCTCTTCCATACTTAATACAACTCCTACCCACCATCCACAGTTTGGATGCCTAAGGTCCATGGGAGGAAGTATGACCCATCTCACCTGGGTTTGCAGCCAGCTGGGGTCACCCCTTGGCATCTTTCAGCTGAGGAGTCCCCATATGTGAAGACTACATTCCTGCTTGTTCCTGGAGATAGCGTAGTTACCTGTAACAGGTGATCTCCAGGAACAGCAGGAATTTAGTCTTCACAACCCACCCACCTCCCCTAGGAGTTTGTCTCTATCTCTCTCTTTCTCTACTTCTCTCCTTTGGTCTCAGCTGTAAACTCAACTGAAGTGAGAGAGGTACAGAGACGGGAAGGCAGCACGCATGCGCTGTGGGAGGCTCCCAAAAGCTTTCCTATTGGACACTGGGGAGCGTTCCCGCGTGGGCTCTGTCGGTACCGATGATACCCATATGTGAAGACTAAATTCATGCTGTTCCCGGAGATCACCTGTTACAGGTGAGTAACTACGCTTTCTCAGGGCATGGCCCCCTCTCCCTAGGAGGCCTTCTTCAGTTCATAGTAGGGCACCTGGCATTCTTCGCCCACAGATCTCTGGGTACTGCAGGTGGTCAGGGAGGGTTACTTCCTACACCTACAGTGGGCACCTCTAGATTTCTTCCCAGGAATACCACTGAGGCCTCTCCTTCACCAGACCTTGTTCCTCTCAGATCTCGCAAGTCTCCTCAAGGACATGGAGTATAACCGGTACCCAGGCTCCTTTGGGACAGGGGCTTCTATTTCAGGTGCTTTCTTGTCCGAAAAGAGGCTTGAGACCTCAGGCTGATCCTAGACCTGCAAAACTTGAACAAATTTCTGGTGTGAGAGAAGTTCAAGATACTCTCTCTTGGAACATTTCTACCTTACCTACACCAACTTTGCTCCTTGGACCTAAAGGATGCTTACACACACATCCTAATCCATCCCTCTCACAGGCAGTACCTAAGGTTCTTGGTGGGAGGAGGGCACTCTCAATACAGGGTGCTGCCCTTTGGACTCACCTCCTCACCACAAAATATCTAGCAGTGGTTGCAGCCCACCTCCGTCTACAGGGGACCTTTGTCTTCCCCTACCTGGATGACTGGCTCATAAGAGGCAGCACTGCCTTAGAGACACACCAGTCAACAAGGCGCAGTACCCTCTTACTGCAGCACCTGGGGTTCGTCATCAACCACCCCAAGTCTCATCTGACCCCGGCCGAAAGCCTGGAGTTCATAGGGGCTCAGCTGAACACTCCACAGGCCAAGGCCTTTCTTCCCAGAGAGAGGGTAGAATGTTTCAAGAAGCTAGTAGCAAAAGTGCAGCACCGGCATTCGGTCCCAGCCCTTCTTCTCTGCCTGCTGGGCCATATGGCCTCCACAGTCCACGTGACCCCACTAGCCCACTTACACATGTGGGCAGCTCAGTGGTTCCTATGCTCTCAGTGGACCCAAGCCACTGGCAGACTACAGGGCAGGGTAGCAGTCCCTCGATTTGGTGGCAGCTCTCCTGCCACCTCCAAGCTGGGATGCCCTTCTAGATTACGCCCCCCCCCCCCCCCCCCCCCCCCACAGAGAGTCCTGACCTCAGACGCCTCACTCCTCGCTTGGGGAGTCCATTGTGAGGATCTTTGTAAACAGGTGGAATCTCAGCTACAGATAAATCTCCTGGAACTCAGGGCCAGTCTTTCTGGCTCTTTGGGCGTTCTGCCATCGGTTGCGGCACCAGATGGTACTGGTCCAGACAGACAACCAGGTTGCAGTGTTGTATATCAACAATCAGGGGGACTTGGGGTCATATTCCCTCTGCCAAGAGGCAGTAGCCCTCTGCTCCTATGTGACTTGCGATGGCATTCTCCTCTGGGCAGTCTATCTCCCGGACCAGGACAATGTAGACAGACTGAGCAGAGTACTTCAACCACACGAGTAGTGTAGTAGCTTCTCGGCTCTTCTGTCTCTGGGGGCTGCCCTTGATGGACCTCTTTGCCAGCCCAAGCAACACCCAGCTTGCCCCTCTTTTGCTCACAGCAACCACACCCGTCAAGAGTAGAGGCAGATGCATTCCTAATCCCTTCTCTATGCCTTCCTGCTGACACCGCTGGTCGCCAGGATCCTCTTCAAGGTCCAGTGTGAGGGGATATTGCTGATACTAATCGCCCCCAGGCAGCCCTGCTTCCCACTACTGCTTGAATTGTCGGTGGCACTCCTGGTCCCTCTTGGCTGTGCACCGGCTCTTCTGCCTCAGGAGGAGGGCTTCCTCCTACACCCCAACTTTAGGTCCCTGACATTAACAGCATGGCTGATGAAAGGGTAGCTCTGGTTCCCTTTAACCTCCCTTGAGAGGTAGAAGAGGTATTGTTGGCCTACCTCAAACCCTCCATGAGATGAGCGTATGCCTTTAAGTGGCGCCGGTTCTCAGTGTGGTGCTCAGAGAGACAGAATAACCCCTTCTCTTGCCTCATGCAAGAGGTGCTGCAATACCTGCTCCATTTGTCACAGGCCGGACTGAAGTCCAACTCAGTCAGAGTGCACTTAAGCGCAGTTGCTGTGCACCACCACTCCACCGAGGGAAAACACCTCCTGGTTCAGTCCCTGATCTCTCGATTCCCCCGAGGCCTCTTGCTTTCTAAACACCCCATCCACCCTCTGGCAGCAAAATGGGACCTCAACGTAGTGCTCTTGCAGCTCACTAGACCACCATTCAAGCCTCTGGCCACTTGCTGCCTGCGGTATCTTTCCTGGAAGATCGCCTTCCTGGTGACACCCACATCCACTTGCAGAGTAAGTGAGCTCCAAGCTCTGGTGACAGAGCCGCCTTATACAAGGTTCTACAAGAATAGAGTGGTGCTCCGCACGCACCCCAAATTCCTCCCTAAGTGGTATCCCCTTTCCACCTCAATCAGGAGGTGGTGCTCCCCACCTTCTTCCCTAGGCCCCATGCAGGGTGGGAGGAGACTGTACTCCATACTTTAGATTGTAAAAGAGCCCTGTCCTTCTACCTTCAACAGACTGAGAGCCACTGCAAAGCTTCTCAACTTTTTGTTTCATATCACACTTGTTATAGGTGAGTAACTACGCTTTCAATATACTGGATGTGGATTGGCACATTCCTGCTGCAGTGTCATCTAGAAGTAGAGAGATCCTGGATTCTCTACAGGGAGAACTATTCAGGTAACTGGTAACAGAACCCACACATGATGGGGCCATGCTGGACTTAGTGCTTACCAATGGGGAAAGTATTTTTGATGTTACAATGAGAGATCCAGTGATCACCAGATGGTATGGTTCAGTATTAGGACTAGGGCTGATAAAATCCATTTAAAAGCGAGAGCCTTAGACTTTAGGAAAACTAACTTTGCCAAGATGGGACAATATCTGAGTCGTTAGTGGGATGGGAACAGCTGAGTGATGTAGAAAAACAGTGGGCAAAACTGAAAGGGGATATTTTAAGGGCCACAAACGTTTTTGTTAGAAAGGTAAATAAACGTAAAAGGGAAAAGGAGACTGCTATGGTTCTCAAAAGAAGTAGCTGAAAAGGTGATGAAAAAGAGGGAGGACTTCATGAAATACAAGAGATCACAGAGAGAGGAAGACAGGAAAAACTTAGAGAAGCTAACAAAGTAGTCAGGAAAGCAAAGATACAAAAAAAGAAGAAATAGCTAATGAAATAAAATGAGGGATAAGACATTTTTCAGATATGTTAGTGAGAGGAGAAAGGGCAAAAGTAGTATTGTCAGACTCAAGGATAAAGGGAAGAAATATGTAGAAGCTGATGAGGATAAAGCAGAATAGTTTAAAAAATATTTCTGTTCTATGTTCACAGATGAAGTGCCAGGAGTGGGACCGCAGAAAACACCACAAATAGGAACTTAAGCGACAGGATCTTGAACGATTTTCAGAAGACTGTGTTCATGAGGAACTAACTAAACTAAAAGTAGAGAAAGCGATGGGTCTGGATGGGATACATCCAAGAATACTGAGGTAACTTGGGGACATTCTAGCAGCTCCACTGTCTGACCTTTTCAATGCTTCATTGGAGTCAGTGGTGTCAAAGGACGAGAAAGATACATGTGGTCCCTCTATACAAAAGTGGATATAAGGAAGACATTGAGAACTACAGGCCAGTTAGTCTAACCTCTCTGGTTAGTAAATTATTGGAAAGGCTACTAAAAGAGAGAATAGTGAGGTTTCTGGAGTCCAATGGATTGCAGGATCCAAGGCAGCATGGACTCACCAGAGGCAGGTCTTGTCTGACAAATCTGATTGATTTCTTTGGGTGACCAGGGAGTTGGACCGAGGGAGACCCTTAGATGTGTGGTGTACTTACATTTCAGTAAAACATTTGACACTGTTCAAAGGGTACAGGTAAATGGAGCTCATTCTGAGGTGAAGGATGTTACCAGTGGGATCTGTCCTTGGTTTGATTCTTTTTAATATCTTAGTGATATTGCAGAAGGGCTGTCGGGTAAGGTTTGCTTCTTTGCGGATAATACCAAAATCTGCACTAGAGTAGACATGCAGGAAGGAGTAGATAACATGAGGAGGGATGTAGCTAAGCTTGAAGAATGGTCTAGAATTTGGCAGCTAAAATTTAATGCTAAAAAATGCAGGGTCATGCATTTGGGCTGCAGAAAATCCAAAGAAGCAGTACAGTGTAGGGGTGAGGTACTTCTGTCCAATAAAGAAGAGCGGGACCTGGACTTAATTGTGTCTGATGACCTTAAAATAGCTAAACTGGTAGAAAAGGCAACTGCGAAAGCCAGGAGGATGCTTGGGTGTACAGGGAGAGGAATGGCCAGCAGAAAAAAAGCTGGTGATAATGCTTCTGTATAAGTCTCTTCGGCAACATGGAGTATTGTCTGCAATTCTGGAAACTGCAACTTCAAAAGGATATAAGCAGGTTGGAGTCGGTGCTGAGGGTGGCTACTAAAATGATTAGTGGTCTTCATTATGAAGCATATGAGGACAGACTTAAAGATCTTAATATGTATACTTTAGAGGAAAGGCAGGATAGGGGAGATATGATAAAGATGTTTAAATACCTCCATGGCATAAATGCACAAGAGGGGAGTCTTTCAATTGAAGGCAAGCTCTGCTTCGAGGGGACATAGGATGAGGGTGAAAGGGGACAGATTCAGGAGTAATATGCAGAAATATTTCTTTACAGAAAGAGAAGAAGATGCATGGAATAGCCTCCCAGTGGAAGTGGTAGAGACGAAGACAGTATCTGAATACAAACAAGCGTGAGGCAAACACAGAGGATCTCTAAAGGAAAAAAGAGCATTATTGTAATTGATATGGAAGAGCAGACTAGATAAGCCATGTGATCTTTTTCTGCCGTCATGTTTCTATGTGTATACCTTGTAAAGATTAGATGTGCGCCATGCCCTGGACAGTATTTAAAGAGGAATAAGTTGTTTCAGAGAACAGATCATCTTTTTGTGCTCTGTGGGCAGCTGCAAAAGGTTGATGCGGCTTCCATAGCTCGCTGGCACAAGGCAAGGCTGTACTAAGCCATAAATGCGCTCTGTACAACTTGCACATCTGACGCCCCCCCCCCTCAGTTTGTCCTTTGCCCCATGTCTAGCATCTCCCCATCTTACCTCCATGTCTCCAACTGGCTCCCCACCCGGCCTGCCCTTGCCCCGCTGCTTTTAGGGTTGCCATGGCGGCAGCGACAAGATCTCCAATTTGAAAAAATAAAATAAAAACACATGACTCTCCAATTCCGCATTTGCATGCTTTCCTGATCCCCTTCCTCTGACTTATACTCGCATTCAAACGTGGAGTTGCAAAGACCCGCGTTTGAATGGGTGGTCTGATCCCTCCCTCCTCTGATGTGAGGATATGTTAGAGGATGGGGTCAGGCCAGGATGCAAGCATGGATTTGGAGAGTTCCACATTTCTCCTCCCCCCAATTGTAAGTCCCACCGCCAAGGGAACCCTAAAAGCGGTGGCGGGGCAAGGGCAAGCAGCGTGGGAGGGAGCCCAAGGTCGGCATCCTCAAATGCATCCATATTTTTTTTGTGCCCTGTGCAGCTGCACCGCTCGTGCAAAGCTAGGAACAGCACTGGCTCATGGAGTTTGTTTTGGCCTGTCTTCTTAGGGTTCTGTTGGTTCTGGAAGGCCTTTAGGCCCAGTCTACTGGAGTCCAATCCTTTTTGTGGGTGGAGTTTGGATTAGTACCACCGCTTGAGGTTTGTAGAGCTGTGGCATGGTCTTCATTGCTTTCCTTTACTCAGTATTATTGTCTGGATGTGCAGGCAAAAAGTGATGGTAGCTCAGGGGTGCGAGTCTTGCGGGCCGGGCTCTCTTGTCTCTCTATTAGGTACTTGTCTGTTACGTCCCTCGCGTCTGGACTGGGCTGGAGGGATGATTAGGAAGGCGAAATTAGGTTTTTACCTGCTAATTTTCTTTCCTCGAGTCCCTCCCATCCAGTCCAGGACCCGCCCTAGCTATCTGTTATGCCTGTTGCAATCGAGCCCAGGGAAATGCAGAAATTGTATTCATAGTGTCCCCTTGTAGGTTCACAAAGTCCGAGGCTCTGCTGCCCTAGCATGTTTCTGGGGTTTTGGGAGGGGGTGTTTTTTTTTTTTTTCTTTCTTCTGCTATCTTTGGACCCCTGAGGGAGTACTTGTTTGCTTTGAAAGTTTTACTATTGTGTTATTTGTAATTCTGTTTTGGCATTGTGATATTTTCTAAGCTGTGTTTGTGGAGGCTGCTTTGTTATAGAATTACTGATCTGATGAGCCTTTGTATAGGACCCTTATAGGGTGACACCATCAAACCAGTGATTCTCAGTCTACATCTCCTGGTAGGCGAGCATAACCCACGTGTCTAGACTGGAGTTGAGGGACTCAAGGAAAGAAAATTAGGAGGTGAGGCCTAATTTCATCATCTCTTGTGTATTCCCTGTTATTGTTGTATCCCTTCAAATCAATGAGTGAAGCAACCCTAAAACTCCACATAGATGAGCCTGTTTTTGATTATCTTCCTGTCTGTGGAGAATAGGTATTAATCTCCAGGAACAAGCAGGAATGTAGTCTTCACATATGGGTAATGTCGGTACCGATGGAGCCCCGCGTAGGAACGCTCCCCAGCGTCCAATAGGAAAGCCTTTGGGAGCATTCCACTGTGCCTGCATAGCTGCCTCCCCACCTTTCCAGCTCTTCCTCCTCAGTTCTTCATTTTCCGTGCAGCCAAGAAGAAGCAATTCCTGTCAGTCACTGCAGAAAATTTGTCTTTTCTTATTTTTTGTGGTCACGTCTGCTTTCCTGTTGACATTGGCACCGGCCCTGTCGGTGCTTTCTTTCGTTCGTTCTTTTTTTTATCTGTCTTAAAGAAATCTTCTGTGAGGGAAGGAATCTTTTTCTTTCTTCAGGTGCATCGACACCATCTTAGGCTTAGGCCTTCCCATTTGTTACAGACAAAATGGAAAAACCATCCAGTGGTTTTAAGACGTGTTCCAAATGTGGCAGTACCATTTCGGCCACAGACACCCATGACTGGTGTGTAAAATGCTTGGGACCAGATCATCAATCATCAGAATGTCCTCTCTGTAGAAAGATGACAAAGAGAGGCCTATAGAACCGAGCTGCAAAGCTGGGCACTCTTTGCCTCTGATGCAGTATCTTTAGCATCGATGTCATTGAGAGCTTCATCTTCCTTCCAAAGATCTCAGATATTGAAACCTAAGTCTTCATCGAAGACTGGCCAGCCTTCCAAGGGTAGATCTCCTTCTAAGCATCGAGATGCCTTGGGCGTTGCCCTGGAGGGGGGGGACACTTGTTGAACAACCCTAGCGGGAGGACCTTGCCTCCAAAGCCTTAGTGGGGTACCAGAATGATCCCAAGGCCTCCACCTCCAGAGAGCTCCTGGTGCCATGCTCAAGGATCATGGCCCGCAATTCTGGTACTAATACTCAAGCATCGGCAAGCTCCATGGATCAATGTATCCTGGCCATTGAGCAGAGCTTAGCAGCCTTACTGGCGGCTTCCATATTGGTAAAGCCTTTACAGTCGATCCCTCAGGCATTGGTACCGGCTACGGTACTGAAAGAGCCTGTATCAACTTTTTTGCCACACCACACTACTGCCCATGCCGGCCCTCGAAACCGTTTCCGGTACCGAGGTGCTGACACCGCAAGCTTCAGATACCGGCATTGATTAGTATTGAGTACGTGCAGAGCGGGAACACCCTGATCGTCGATACTTTGAGTCTTCGGACTCCGATTTGTCAGATGATGAATCAGCTGATACCTGGAAAGTGAGAACTCTCCCAGAAGACCTATCTCCGTCTCCACAATGTCGCATGTCCCCTTTGGAGGACATGTCTTTCCAAGACTTTATTCACGATGTTGCTTGGGGTTTGTCCATAATGATGACAAAGAACCTAGGGCTGAAGAACTTGAAATTCTTCAATATCCTACAGCCCCAAAGGAAGCTACTACTCTCCCTGTTCATCGCATATTTCACGACCTTATGCTTTGTATGTGGGAGACACCCCTAACATCTCTCCACATACTCGACAGCTCTATACCATGTACCTGGTACCGGAGTGTTCCGGCTTTCAAAAGACGCAATTACCGCACCATTCCATGGTGGTGGAATCGGCAATGTGTCGAATAAAGAATGCTAAGACACATTCCTCAAACCCTCCAGGCAGGGAATCGAGAACCCTCGATGCCTTTGGTCGACGACGTTTTCAGGCCTCTGTTATTGGCCAGGATCAGTTCCTATATACTCTATATGGGTATTTTCCTTAGAGAGGTAGCTATGGATTTGGAGTTAATGGCTCCTCTTCTCCCTGATGACAAAAGAGCAGATTATCTCACCCTTGTAAAGCATGCTCAAAATGTTTCAAGTTTGTTAACAGGGCAACTTTTGACTGTTTTGAGTGCATCAGCAGAACTTCAGCTATCTGCATCGGTGCACGCAGGATTGCTTGGCTCCAAGCATCCGATCTTGAACAATGGGTTCAAGATAAACTGGTTAATATCCCTTGCACTTGTGAAATCCTTTTTGGCAAGGATTGGCAGGACAAGGCCTCTGAGCTAGAATCTGAGAATGCTACTCTTAATAGACTGTCTCGATCTACGGCCAACCCAGCTAGGAAAAAGGCAGCAAAGAAAGCTTTTTTTAATAATAATAATAATAATAATAATAATAAATACTACCCTTCTTACAACCTTGCAGTACAGGGTCAACACTACTACTAGTCTGCACTTATAAAGCGCCATGCACGCAACGCTGCACAGCTAACCTACAAGAGGTAGCCAACATATAAGAGACAGTCCCTGCCCGTCAGAGTCATGCTCGTCGGAGCTTACAATCTAGTTAGAACAGTACAGAGCGTTAGTCAGTTCTGCGCAGGGTGCAGTGTGGTACAGTTTGGTCATAAACGTTGACAGGGGTTAGGGTGAGATGAAGATGGAGGTCAGGATCTGAATGCAATGGTGAAGAGGTGGGTCTTCAACCTGGATTTGAAGAGGGCCAGGGAGGGCCAGGTAGGCTGTTCCAGGCATATGGTGCAGCAAGGTGAAAGGAGCGCAGTCGGGAGTTTGCGGTGTGGTTGAAAGGCATAGATAGAAGTAGTTTAACGAAGCGCAAATTTCAAGAGGGGACGTAGGGAGAGATAAGAGGTATTGAGGGGCCATAGAGTGAATGCATTTATAGGTCAGTAGGAGAAGCTTGAATTGGATGCGGAATTGGACAGGGAGCCAGTGAAGTGACTTGAGAGGAGGAGTAATGTGGGCATGGCGATGCTGGCAGAAGATTAGCCGAGCAGTGTGATTTTATATAGATTGAAGGGGAAGGAGGTGGCTCATGGGGAGACCAGCGAGGAGTAGGTTCAAGTAATCGAGGCGAGAGGAGATTAAGGAGTGGATAAGCGTTTTGATAGTGTGTTCAAAGAGGAAGGGGCAGATTTTGCTGATGATGTAGAGAAAGAAGCGGTAGGTCTTAGCAACAAGCTGGATATGAGCGGAGAAGGAGAGAGAGGTGTCAAAGATAACCCCTAGATTGCGGGCGGAGGGAACAGGAAGGATAGTAGATCCATCCACATGGACTGAGAGGGGGGGAAGTGGGGGGAGGAGTTCGGTGGAAAGATAAGGAGATCAGTCTTGGCCATGTTCAGTTTCAATCGGCGATGAGACATCCAGGCAGCGATGTCCGAAAGACAGGCAGAGATCTTGGACTGGGTTGCCGGAGAAATATTAGGTGTAGAGAGGTAAATTTGGGAGTCATCGGCATAGAGATGGTACTGAAAGCCATGGGAGGAGATAAGCGCGCCAAGGCCTTGAGTATAGAGAGAGAAGAGGAGGGGGCCCAAGACAGATCCCTAGGGTACACCTACATGGAGCAGGGTAGGGGAGGAGGGGAAGCCACCAGAGAATACACTGAATGAGCGATGGGAGAGCTAGGAGGAGAACCAGGATAGTACGGAGTCCCTGAAGCCAAGCGAGGAGAGGGTGGTGAGGAGAAGGTCGTAGTCAACGGTGTCAAAGGCAGCAGAAAGGTCAAGAAGGATGAGGATAGAATAGAGGCCCTTAGATTTAGCCAGGAACAGGTCGTTTGTGACTCTTCTGAGTGCTGTTTCAGTGGAGTGTAGGGGACGGAAGCCGGATTGTAGTGGGTCCAGGAGGGCCTGGGAGGTGAGGAAGTCGAGGCAGTGACGGATTTCTCGTTCTAATAGTTTGGATATGAAGGGAAGGAGGGAGATGGGTCGATAGTTAGAAGGGCATGTGGGATCATGTGAGGGTTTCTTGAGGAGAGGTGTGACAACAGCATGTTTGAAGTCGACGGGGACAGTTGCAGTGGAGAGTGAAAGATTGAGAATATGAGTGATGGAGGGGACAATGGTGAGAGAGATGGAACGTAGGAGATGGGTGGGGATAGGGTCTGATGAACAGGTGGTGGGTTTGGAGGAGGAAAGAGAGTGCGGTTTCTTCTTCAGAGATTGGAGGGAAGGAGGAGAAGGGTGGTAGGGGGAGTATGGATGGTGGAGGAGACTTGGGGAGGAGGGGAGGTAGATGAGGGGGTAGGGAACTGGAGGTAATCTTGTGGATTTTGTCGTGGAAGTAGTCGGCTAGGGTTTGGGCAGAAAGGGAGGGTGGGATCGAGGGTGGGGGGACCTTGAGGAGAGAATTGAGGGTGTTAAAGAGACGGCAAGGATCAGAGGCAAGGGAATTGGTCAGATGGATGAAGTAATCTTGTTTGGCAAGTGCTAAGGCTGACTGGAAGGAACCAAGCATGAATTTGAAATGTAGACGGTCTTTCGGGGAGCAGGATTTGGACCAAGCTTGTTCGGCAGAACGGGCGCAGATGCGTAGGTAACAGATTATAGGTGAAAGCCAGGGTTGGGGAGTAGATCGTTTGACAGGACGTGGGATGGGAGGGGCAAGAGTGTCAAGGGTTGAGGATAGTGTCGCATTGTATGAAGATAAAGCACAGTTACTTACCTGTAACAGGTGATCTCTGGGAACAGCAGGAATAAGTCTTCACATATGGGTACGTCGGTACCGACGGAGCCTGCGCGGGAACGCTCCCCAGCGTCCAATCAGAAAGCTTTTGGGAGCATCCCTCAGCGCCTGCGTGCTGCCTTCCCGCCTTTCCAACTGTCTCTCCTCAGTTGAGTTTCATAGCTGAGACAAAGAAAGAGAGAAAGATAGAAATACAACTCCTAGGGGAGGTGGGTGGGTTGTGAAGACTTATTCCTGCTGTTCCCAGAGATCACCTGTTACAGGTAAGTAACTGTGCTATCTCCAGGAACAAGCAGGAATGAGTCTTCACATATGGGGACTCCCAAGCTAAGATGCCTGGAGCCCTAACATGTTGAAGATTGAAAACATGCTACATATGGCCAGGCATCCTGAGGATGGAGGGCAGGAGTTGAAAAGAGAGGAGCTGCAGAAAAAACAGCTAACTTAAGAAAGGACGACGCACAAGGAGTCCTTGTATGCATGATCATTATCAAAAGATATATTGTAATGAACAATCACCATAATATTGAAATGAACAATTACCATATGACGCTCACCTACTGGATTGCAGGAAGTAGAGAGGCTGATGGAGTCTACTGGGGATCCAGTAGAATAATGTTCAAGGTGACCTCACTGGAGAGAAAGTGGAGGTCAGCATCTGGAAGTGAGAGGTGACCCCAGGATTCAATTGGGGTAGCACAAAAACGGCAGGTCTTTAGTGGGAAGCTTCATGGAAAGCTGAAAACTCTTTTGGCTACAGAAGTATTCAGAGGTAGGAGCAAAAGAGGAAGACTGACCGATCTGGACAAACAGACCTAGTCCTTGAGGGAGGAAAGGGTATGAGAAGAACCCCATACTCTCAAGAAAGGACAGATGTTTGAGGAATTGAATTTGAAATCCACTGAAGATCCACCATGTCTTTCCTAACTGGTGAGAGGTAGGAAGACATTGGGGCATGGAGCTTCAGGGATACGTAAGCCTAGGATACGGTAGGGCTGTCAGTACCACAGCAGTGGTTGTGTGCATAATATCCGAAACATACTGTGGAACAGTATGAAGCTGTGCAAGCCCACTGTCAGAAAACATATAGGAAGGTACAAACATTTATGAGCATAGACAGAGAGATAAGTATGGAAATACATATCTTCCTATAATAAGTATCGGGACAGATACACCTATATATGTAGATATATGTGTATTATATATATATATATATATATACGGGTATATAGATATAGATATATATCTATAATGAGATCTAAAGGGCATAGCATATGCACACTTAGCTGACAGACAGATACATCTACAGAGATGGGTATATATATATATATATATATATATATGAATATATAGGTCCAATGTTCCCTCTAATTTTCTGTAGGCTGTGTGCGCATAAAATATCAGCTGTGCAGCTTTTGAAGGAAGGTTAAATTTTTGTGCACCACATAATGACTCTCGGAGTTATATACTTTAAAATTTGACTACACGTCAGAATACAGTATGTACACCACATTGATTGCACTAGAAAATATTGTAGAACTTGTGAAAACTGGAAATACACAACAACTTTTCAATTTTAAGACGTCTGTGTTGTTTTCTATCAGAATCAGAACCGTAATTTTTGTGCGCTCTGTTGTAAAGTATGTGCGCTCACTCGGCGAGGTGTGTGCGCGCGCACACGCGCACAGCTTAGAGGGAACAGTGTATAGGTCTAAAGATAGATGCCTGCAACTAAGCAGACAGAGCTATGCATATCAGGACATTCACATGGAGATGTGAAGGGAAAAGATTCATCTAAGAACAAGGAGATGAAACCTACTTGAGAAGATATATAGAGAATCTGTTCCCCCAGAGATGATGGTAAAGGAATGTTCTCCAGGACCAAGCAGGAAGTCAGTCCTCACATATGGGTGACGTCGGCGCCGACGGAGCCCTCACGGAGCAATTTTCCCCAGCTTTCAAAGAAAGCCTTTGGGAATTGCAGCGCGCATGCGCGGTCCCCTTCCCTCCCTAGGGTGCCTTCTTAGCCAGTATTCTTTTTTCCGCGGAGCCATACAGACGTTGTCTCACAGTCCCCTCAGAAAAGTTGATTTTCTTCACTTATTTTAAGTTTTCTTCGGTTCGACGCCGGTCTCTTTCCTGCCCGGACTCGCGACGACGGTTGCGAGTCCTTTTTCCTTGTTTTTTCGGTTTTTCTGACTTTTCTGTCAGTTTCGTTTTTTCTTCGATTTTTCGCTGGCAGCCCGGTCCTTTGACCTCGCAGGGGCCCTTTTTTCCCCCGATGGCTGCCAGTGGCTTCAAACGGTGTGTTCAGTGTGACAAAAATATGTCTCTAACTGACACACATGATCATTGTCTACGCTGCCTAGGCCCAGATCACGAAGACTGATCTGTGGGGCCTGCAGCAAGATGTCCTCCAAAGCTTTACGGAGTCGGCGGCATCAGCGGGAAAGAATCTTCACTGATCCCACCCGTACCCGGACCTCGTCGGAGGCTTCGGCGTCCAGAGGCTCTAGCTCTGAGCACCGTCGAAGTTCCTCGGACAGAGGGTCTCCCTCAGGGGATCATCATCGGAAGTCGAAACCCGCGAAGGGCGGCGTCGGTGGACGCTCCTGGTTCCGCGAGGGCCAGGTCGCATGCATAGCCCCGATAGCCGTCCCGGGTCTTTGGAGATGGAGCGTCTCGCAAAACGGCCTCGTCTGGAGAAGGACTCGTCTGATCCGGTAAGTCCTGTTGTCCTCGTGGACTTGCCTCCGAGGGGTCCGACGTCGGGCCCGACGCTGTTGGGGCCCGAGTCGGGGGCTGCTGGGTCTCCTGAGTTCGGACTCAGGTTGACGGCCCTGGAGAGCAGTCTGACTGCCTTCATGGACCAGCAGTGGGCACTGATCGCTAGCCTCACTGGCGTCTCTGCCCTGACCGCCGGGACGTCGACGTCTAAGTCGACCCCGGAGACCGAGCCGATCCTCGAGTCCATGCGGGTTCGAGTCGATCCTCGGTCGAGGTCACCCTCGGCCTCCCGTTCGGGACCGAGGTCGCCGACGCCGACCCCCTCAGCGTCAGGGCGGCCGGCGTCTACGCCCGCCCGACTTGACCCCATCGACTCCTCCTCGGAGTCGGCCTGGGAATCCGAGGAGGAAGAGTCACCTGATTCCTTTCGGACTCGGTGTGTCCCATCGGACTCCCCTGAGTCCGAACCTCGGAAGCAGTCCCCTCCGGAGGACGCCCGGTTCTCGGACTTCGTAAGGGATATGGCCAAGGCCTTGGCCTTCCCTGCGGATCCCGAGGAGGAACCTCGAGCCGAAGAGCTCGACGCCCTACAGTACGACTCTCCTGCAAAGGAGCACTTTACTGTACCGGTTCCTCCCATGCTGGAACGACTGCTCTTCCGCATGTGGGAGAGTCCGGCGGCGTCGCCGGTTTTAAGCAAGCGGGTCGATTCCATCTATCGAGTCCGCAAGAGCCCTGGCTTCCAGAAGGCACAACTGCCGCACCATTCCATGGTGGTGGAATCGGCCATGCATAGGCTCAAGAGCCAGAAGATGCACTCCTCGGTGCCTCCCGGCAGGGAGGGCCGCAACCTGGATGGCCTCGGTAAGAAGTGTTTCCAAGGCTCTATGCTTGCTTGTCGGGTCCAGACCTACCAGTTCTACATGGGCATGTACCTTAGAGACCTGGCTAAGGAGATAGCCGGATTCTCTGCTGGACTTTCCGAGGAACCTTTGCGGAGGTTCCTAGCCTTGTCCACTGGAATTCGAGAATGCTCCAAGTTCATTTCTCGAGCAGCCTATGATGGCTTTGAAGCATCGGCTCGAGTGGCCGCAGCCGGCATCGGTGCCCGCCAACAGGCTTGGCTTCAGTCGTCTGACCTTGAACCCTGGGTGCAGGACAAGTTGGTCGATGTCCCCTGCCGAGGTGAGAACCTATTTGGCAAGCACATGGCTGAGAAGGCTGCGCAAATCGAGACGGAAACTCTCACCAGAACAAGGCTCTCTAGAAAGACCTCTGCCCCTTCCCAAAAGAAGAAGGGCTCGGGAAAAAAGTCCTTTTACCCGAGGAAGGCGGCTGCCTATAAACACTACCCTCAGTATCAGGCCTCCTCAGCTCCCCAACAGGGTCAGCAGGCCAAGGGACGGGGTAACGGGTCCCGTAGGCAGCAAGCCCCCAAGCCTGCACCACCGGCCCCTGCTCAGCAGGGTGAGGGTTTTTGACTTCATCGACATAGCCTCTCCCCCTCAGCTGGTTTCTTCTCCCAGCACAGGAGGCCGGCTGGTCCACTTTGCCCACAGGTGGTCCAACATCACATCAGATGCCTGGGTGCTTCATGTTGTGCGAGAAGGCTATCTTCTCCACTTCCACCAGGTCCCTCCCTCCTATTTTCCGGGAGAGCCTCCACGACTCCCTCTGCACAGGGACTTACTCCTTCAGGAGTTAGCAAATCTTCTTCAGGAACAGGCTGTGGAACCGGTGCCCCACCACCTGAGAGGTCAAGGCTTTTATTCCAGGTATTTCCTAATACCAAAAAGAACAGGAGGCCTCAGACCCATCCTGGACTTGCGCAACCTCAACAAGTTCCTCGTGAGGGAGAAGTTCAAGATGCTTACCCTTGGAATCCTTCTGCCCTACCTCCAGCAGGGAGATTGGCTATGCTCCTTGGATCTAAAGGATGCCTACACGCACATCCTCATCCACCCAAGCCACCGCCAATACCTAAGGTTTGTGGTGGCAGGAAATCATTACCAGTACAGAGTACTGCCCTTTGGCCTATCCTCCGCACCACGAGTCTTCACAAAATGTCTCGCGGTGGTGGCGGCTTATCTCCGGCTTCAGGGCCTCTATGTCTTTCCTTACCTAGACGACTGGCTCATCAGAGCATCGTCCTCTCAAGAGGTCACACAAGCCACGCACCGCACTGTGACTCTTCTCCGGTACTTGGGCTTTGTCGTAAACTTCGCAAAGTCCACTTTGCTCCCCTCGCAAGATCTCGAGTTCATCGGCGCAAGATTGCACACTCTTCAGGCGCGAGCTTTCCTGCCTCTCGACAGAGCTCAGCGGCTCATGGACCTAGCCAGCCGTTTTCGCAGCCAGTCTCTGGTCTCGGCCAGGTGCTTTCTGAGACTACTCGGCCATATGGCTTCCACCGTCCACGTGACCCCCAACGCCCTCCTGAATATGCGGCCTGCTCAGTGGTGCCTTCGCAAGCAGTGGCAACAGGCCACGGGCGGCCTCGCCGACTTAGTGCAGATCTCCGGCCCGCTGGCCTCTTCTCTGCAGTGGTGGCTTCATCAGCCGAACCTGGTACTCGGAATGCCTTTTCAATCTCCTCCGCCTGCTCAAGTACTGACGACCGATGCTTCTCTCCTTGGATGGGGAGTACATTGCCAAGGGGCATGTACTCAAGGTCTCTGGACCTCGTGGGAGTCTGCGCAGCAGATCAACTTCCTGGAGCTCAGAGCAATCCGTCTGGCTCTCAAGGCTTTCTCCCACCTGACTTCTCGCCGGTCCGTCCTTGTCCAGACGGACAATCAAGTTGCCATGTTCTACGTGAACAAACAGGGGGGCACGGGCTCCTTCCTTCTCTGTCGGGAAGCGCAGAGGCTCTGCTCTTGGGCCGTCAGCCGCGGCATTCTTCTCAAGGCAGTTTATCTCCCAGGCCAAGAAAATTGCCTGGCGGACAAACTCAGCAGAATCCTCCAGCCGCACGAGTGGCGCCTGGATCCCTTGGTAGTTCAGAAACTTTTTCTGAAGTGGGGCCTCCCCACGCTGGATCTTTTTGCCAGTCCTCTCAACCGGCAACTTCCTCGTTTCTGCTCTCGGCAGCCGCATCCCCTCCGAGTAGCGGCGGATGCTTTTCTGCTCTCATGGTCGAAAAGCCTTCTGTATGCCTTTCCTCCCATACCGCTTATCTCTCGAACTCTTTTCAAGGTTCTCCGAGACAAAGCTTCCATGATCCTGATAGCTCCTCGGTGGCCCAGACAGCCGTGGTTTCCACTCCTGCTGCAACTGGCGGTGGAGGCTCCGTTCCCTCTGGGGTTTCAACCAGATCTCCTAACACAGGATCAGGGGTCCCTGCTACACCCCAACCTCAGATCTCTACATCTGATGGCCTGGCTGCTGAAAGGGTAGTCCTTGCTCCCCTTCTACTGCCGGCAGAGGTGGAAAAGGTCGTCCTAGCTTCCCGGCGACCTTCTACCCGCAAATGCTACGCCCTTAAATGGCGTCGTTTTTTCCGTTTGGTGTACCCAGCAGTCTCTGGATCCCTTCTCCTGCTCAGTGTCCGGTGGTCTTGCAGTACTTGCTCTACCTCTCTAATCTTGGACTTAAGTCCAACTCCGTCAAGGTTCACCTCAGTGCTCTTTCAGCACATCATGTGCCGGTGGACGGCAGACCTCTTTCCAACGACCCTCTCGTGGCAAGGTTTCTCCGAGGTCTCCTTCTCCTTAAACCACCTCTGCGCCTGCCAGCGCCTGACTGGGATCTGAATGTGGTTTTGCAGCGGATCACCTGTCCGCCTTTTGAACCTATGGCTACCTGTCCTCTCCGTTTTCTTTCTTGGAAAACCTTATTCTTGATAGCCCTCACTTCCGCTAGACGCGTAAGTGAACTACAGGCCCTCGTGTCTGATCCCCCTTACACTCGGTTCTACAAAAATAGGGTAGTCCTACGGACTCACCCTAAATTTCTTCCAAAAGTGGTCTCCCCTTTTCACATCAATCAGGAGGTGGTACTTCCGACCTTCTTTCCCAGGCCACACTCCAACCGAGCTGAAATGGTCCTGCATACCCTGGACTGTAGAAGGGCGTTGAACTTCTACCTTGACCGTACGCGGGAGCACCGCAAAGCTGCTCAGCTCTTCGTGTCTTTTGACCCCAATAAATTGGGGCTCCCTGTCTCC
Organism: Ichthyophis bannanicus; assembly: GCA_033557465.1. Lineage (NCBI taxonomy): Eukaryota > Metazoa > Chordata > Amphibia > Gymnophiona > Ichthyophiidae > Ichthyophis > Ichthyophis bannanicus. The sequence continues at coordinate 81,830,511 of CM066048.1, forward strand.
AAGCGTACTCTGTCCATCTGGGTTGCTGACTGTATCGCTTGGGCTTATGGAGCAGCCGGACTCTCGTTAGAAAGTCGGGTCACGGCTCATTGTGTTCGGGCGAAGGCTACGTCAGTGGCTTACCTCCGCTCTGTTCCATTGGCAGACATCTGCCGGGCCGCTACTTGGTCTTCGAGCCAGACTTTTGCGGTCCATTACTGCCTCGAGAGGGAGTCCCGCAGGGACAGTGCTTTCGGACAGGCAGTCCTCCGAAATCTCTTCGAGGTATGAGCAACTCCTACCCTCCATCCCGGATGTTGGGCTACCGGTGGGTAATAATTCAGTGAAGATTCCTTCCTTCTGTGCTGCTGAGCTAGAGGGAGCTCATTTTTGTGCTTAGGGTCTCCGGTAGCCTTAAGCTTGGGAGTCCCATATGTGAGGACTGACTTCCTGCTTGGTCCTGGAGAAAGCGTAGTTACTCACCTGTAACAGGTGTTCTCCAGGAGCAGCAGGAATCAGTCCTCACAACCCTCCCTCCTCCCCTTCGAGTTGCAATCATATCATTTAGTTTTTTTAAAGAATTTTTAAGCTGTCTTTTAGCTATGTCATCAGACTGGCTAAGATGGCACCCTTGGGCGGGAAGGGGACCGCGCATGCGCGCTGCAATTCCCAAAGGCTTTCTTTGAAAGCTGGGGAAAATTGCTCCGCGAGGGCTCCGTCGGCGCCGACGTCACCCATATGTGAGGACTGATTCCTGCTGCTCCTGGAGAACACCTGTTACAGGTGAGTAACTACGCTCTATCCAGTGAATAACCAGGATGGTTACGTGAAAAAACAGAGGATAATATCAGTCTGTAAACAGCAAGTCCGGAGTCCTGTGGAACTCCAGCATGGTAAAAGGACAGAAACGCATAGAATGAGATACCAGGTTGACCTACGTGAAGGACAAAGGAGGTATCAGGCGTTTTACAGATTAATATGTGCTGTCCTTGAAGGATTAGGATACCATGAGGACAAGCTGCAAGAAAAAAAGAGTATATTCACTGTAGGAATGGGATAACTCTTAGACTTTCACGTGGAAAAGGCTTATGCCCTTTTCCCACTTCTTTTTAAAAAAAAAAAAAAAAATGAAGATAGTAGGGTGTGAAGAACCCTCATAGTCATAGGGGATGACTGAGGAAGCCTTTTTCAACCATGATGGATAGCCATTAGAGAAGCTCTATGCTCTCTAGCAAGGGCCCATAGTGGAAAGCTTCTCAGTAGGATTGCAGAGAGCATTATGCAGGATAATTGGGATGTAGAACTGGCTGATGGAGAAAAACTGACAGCCACGTCCACTACGTTGCCAAACCCAGAGAGTGGAGATGGCAAGGGTAGAAGATAGTGTAAGAAGCCTGTAGTGAGAAGGATTATCCAAGAAAGATGTAGAAAACTGTCTTGGAATCACTACTAAGGCCATACAGAAGTGGTGGAAGACAAGACTGGGACTTGTGGAAAAGTACCAGTAGTCAATTTCTGGAACTCCTGCCTGGGCAGCTACTGAAAAGGACAACAGAGAGAGTCGGTCTGTGTCAAACAGAGAGAACAGACTGAACAAAGAGAGCAAGCTGTCTCTGTCTGCAGAGCTGCCCAGATAAAGAAGGGAGTTTACTCAGGAGAAGAAACTCTATAGTGAAAAGAAAGACAAGAAAAGTCTTTCAAAGGTATGGCACCACTCTTACAGGGGAAACCCTGGGGAAGAGGGTAGAAAAAGAAGCTGAAGAAGGACTTACCACATGGTAAGTCCTGGAAGGAAAAAATTCATGCTGGTACAGAGAAACTATCATGTGATAGTTGCTAAACCTCTCTTCTAGTCAGGAAGAGGTGGAAAACTCTGTAACTTATAGACATGAATATCCTGACAGTTCAGCATACTGAAGAGTAGATGGATTTCCTGAGAATAGGAATCCCTGAGCAGAGTTTTGAATGGAAAAAAACTGTGAAAACTTCTGCTGAAAGAAGTTAACTGTAGTTATAAAAAGATTAATCAGAAACCTATGGTTACTGTGTTTATTCAGCCTGGCTAGAGTTTGGATTCTTCAGACCAGGGCGAGACTTCCCCTGCTTGGGAACATCCGAATGATGGGCAGGAGAAGAGGAAAACCTCTTTCTTTTAGGGAAAGAAGGTTTGGTAGGGCATTTCCTACCTGCTGAGGAAGGAGAGGGCTTAGGATGGCCCTCAGAAACAGGAAAGTCAGTGGAGCAATGAGCAACCTGACATAAGGACTCCTCATTGAAGAGATTTTCTCCAGTACAAGGAGTATTACTCAGTCTTTGTTGTGCCCATCTACTCAAGTCTGATGCTTGGAGCCAGGCTTTACGACGTGCTCCTATGGCTATAACAGAAGTTCTGCTAACAGACTCAAAAGAGTCTAGGGAAGCACGAGAAAGAAACCAAGAGATATTTTGGCTATGACTAAGAAGTAAGGCATAGTCTGCAGCCTTGGGTTCTGATAGAAAATTTATTTATTTATTTATTTACAGTTCTTATATACCGCGCTCTTTGGTATCAGCGCGGTTTACAGACAACAAATTTTCGCATTGGAACAATCCTTTGCTTACATTATAACAGGGTCAGTAACTTGGAGATAACAGGGGAAACTATATACAAATTATATACAAACAGATGTTTCACCTGTGGATAATTTACAGTTCAGGTTACATATTGGGGATCATGACTTTGGGTGTGCAGAGAGTCTGGTTCGTGTTTGTCAGGACTATGTTGTTGGGGTGTCAGAGGCTGAGTGAGTGATTTGTAGGGGGGGGGGGCGTAGGGTTAGGGCCTAAAAGGTGAAGACAGAATAGGTAGTGTTTAAGGACCCTTCTGAATTGAGAGAGGTCTTTTATTGATCGGATATGAGGAGGGAGATTGTTCCAGCAAGTTGGAGCGAATAAGGTAAAGGCCCTGTCTCTGGTTGTTTGGTTACATTTAGTGTACTCCTTTGGTACAACAAGGGTATTAGCGGCTGCGGATCTTCTTAGCCTGTTCGTGGGGGTGTTGATAAGAAGTGAGGAGAGGGAAGGTGGGGCTATTTGATTGCTTGCTTTAAAGGACAGCAATAGTGCTTTATAAATTATTCTGGCTTGTAGGGGTAGCCAGTGAAGCTCTGTTAGAATGGGAGTGATGTGGTCTCTTCTGGAGGTACAGCAGAGGATGCGGGCTGCTGAGTTCATCGCCAATTGAAGTGGGTTGAGGGTGCTTTTGGGCAGACCATGAAGGATGACGTTAGCGTACTCAAAATGTGGTGTTACAAGGGATTGGAAGATTGTTCTGAAGTCATTGGGGGCGAGTAGAGGTCTTAAGGGTTTCAGCGTTCTTATTTTGTTGTAAATGGATTTGACGGTCTGCTTTATGTGATCTTTGAAGGTCAGTTCTTGATCTATGGTGACTCCCAGGTAGCGAATCGATGATTTACACGGTAGTTCCGCGTCTCTCACCTTCAATGTTGTGGGTGGGGAGAATTTCTTATTCCTGGTTACGAATAGGACTTCAGTTTTCTTGAAGTTTATTTGCAGGTTCTGGGATAAGAGCCAGTCTGTAATTGCATTGAAGCAAGCGATTATTGGGGAGAAGTCGGGGGTATTGATTTTTATTGGAGTGAATATCAGTACATCATCTGCATAGATCAAACTGGAGGCGTTGAATGCTCTGATGATTTCACAGATTGGTTGCATATATATGTTAAATAGTAGAGATGATAAGGAGGATCCTTGGGGTACACCTTGTTGTTGATTGAAGGGATCAGATGTTGACGATCCTATCCGAACCTGTTGCCAGCGGTTAGTTAGGTAGGATCTACACCATTCCCAAGCTGATCCCTGAACTCCCTTTTCTTGAAGACGGTGGAGCAGTTGCACATGGTTAACCGAGTCAAACGCTGCCGAGATATCAAGGAAGATAAGGATGAACCCGTTTTCAATTTTGTCAATCCCTCTTGATAAGGTGTTGATAAGTAATGTGAGTAGGGTCTCTATGCCGTGGGACTCACGGAACCCGTGTTGGCAGGGATCCAGAGGGGCTGAAGTATCTATGTGCTGCTGTAATTGAATTTGTACCACCTGCTCGATGATTTTGGCTAGAAGGGGTATACTTGAAATTGGACGGTATGAGTCAGTTTTTGCTGGGTCGAGTTTATTGTTTTTCAGGAGAGGGCGTATTGAAGTTTGCTTGAGAGATGTTGGGAATGATCCAGTTGTGAAGGAAAGTTGCATGATAAGGGCTGCCGAGAGTCCAACTCCCCCCACGGTGCTCCTGCCCAATCCGGGCAGTGGGAGAGCAGGGGAAAAGCGGCCCGCCAGAATAAAAGCGGCGTCCCTCGCCTCCGGAGGGAGCCGCTGCTGCCGCCGAGAGTCCAACTCCCCCCACGGTGCTCCTGCCCAATCTGGGCAGTGGGAGAGCAGGGGAAAAGCGGCCCGCCAGAATAAAAGCGGCGTCCCTCGCCTCCGGAGGGAGCCGCTGCTGCCGCCGAGAGTCCAACTCCCCCCACGGTGCTCCTGCCCAATCCGGGCAGTGGGAGAGCAGGGGAAAAGCGGCCCGCCAGAATAAAAGCGGCGTCCCTCGCCTCCGGAGGGAGCCGCTGCTGCCGCCGAGAGTCCAACTCCCCCCACGGTGCTCCTGCCCAATCCGGGCAGTGGGAGAGTAGGGGAAAAGCGGCCCGCCAGAATAAAAGCGGCGTCCCTCGCCTCCGGAGGGAGCCGCTGCTGCCTCCGAGAGTCCATCTCCCCCCACGGTGCTCCTGCCCAATCCGGGCAGTGGGAGAGCAGGGGAAAAGCGGCCCGCCAGAATAAAAGCGGCGTCCCTCGCGGGCGCGCCCGCGCCTGAGGGCCCCGCCAGAGGGCCCTTTGGCGTGGCCCTTAAGCGCGGCACAGAGGCGCACAAAAAAGCAACCAACCAACATCCCCTCCTCCCCGAAAAGACACGCTATGTCCAACAGACCCCTCCACCACCGAATGAAGATCAACGACCACAACGACTCTGCAAGGGAAAAAAAAACCCCACCACTCCGGAACCCCAGGCGAGGCCCGAAGCCAAGCAGCAAGAAACAACCAAAAGAAACAACAGCGCCGACGGCATCACAGGAGAACCCAGCAAGGAGCAGACCGAGGCGAAGGACGTCAGAACCGCAAGTAGAACTCTCACAGTACATCACACATTCCCCACCACCAAGCTCGCACCTCCACTACACACACCCCAACAGATCCGGCCTCCTCCACGGGACAGGCTCCCTCCACGGGACAGGCTCCCGCACCAAGACACCCTACGCAGATCCGGCTCGCCCGCCACGGGACAGGCTCCCGCACCAAGACACCCTACGCAGATCCGGCTCACCCTCCACGGGACAGGCTCCCTCCATGGGACAGGCTCCCGCACCAAGACACCCTACGCAGATCCGGCTCGCCCGCCACGGGACAGGCTCCCGCACCAAGACACCCTACGCAGATCCGGCTCACCCTCCACGGGACAGGCTCCCTCCACGGGACAGGCTCCCGCACCAAGACACCCTACGCAGATCCGGCTCACCCTCCACGGGACGGCTCCCGCACCAAGACACCCTACGCAGATCCGGCTTACCCTCCACGGGACAGGCTCCCGCACCAAGACACTCTACGCAGATCCGGCTCGCCCGACACGGGACAGGCTCCCGCACCAAGACACCCTACGCAGATCCGGCTCGCCCTCCACGGGACAGGCTCCCGCACCAAGACACCCTACGCAGATCCGGCTCGCCCTCCACGGGACAGGCTCCCTCCACGGGACAGGCTCCCGCACCAAGACAACCTACACAGACCCGGCTCTCCCTCCACGAGACAGGCTATCACACAATATACAGCTCTCTCCAAACAGCCAACAAGACGAAGACTTAAGAAAACAGGCATCACCTTAACAGAACATCACAAAAAACCAACATGCACCCCACATACTTCCTCCCACTCTACTTACTCGTTACACAACTCCTCCCACCAACCACACACCTCCACCACCCACAAGCAAACACAACATGGCACCCACCAACTGTTTTGCCATATTTAGAACCACAGCACACATACAAAGAGACACTCGGAACCTCCCAGGCAAAGCGACCAAACAGACACAAATCAAACTCCCACACCCGCACAAAGGAAGCACATGTAACAGCAACCTCATCAACAAAGACAACAACGATCGAGCTCATAAATGCCAGATCTGTCTGTAACAAGATACACACGCTTGTAGACCACATTGAAGAGCGACAGCCCGACATAATATGCATCACAGAGACATGGCTCAACCCGACTGACAATGTTCTACTCAACCAACTAGTACCAAACAACTATTCAGCGTACAACTGCCCACGCACCCACAGGCGTGGAGGAGGAGTCCTGATAATAGCAAAAACAAAACTGAAGTTCAAGACACAGAGCCTCACCGAAACACAGCAATGTAACACAATTAGCATCAAGAACAAGAACATTGCAATCTGCCTGACATACAGAGCACCCAGAGCCCCACCCGACGAACTGGCCTTCACACTCGAAGAAGCCTGTGCCATAACAACAAACAACAAACCAGCGCTGCTGATTGGAGACTTCAACCTAAAGTCCACCAATGTCAAAGACGCAGAGGCCTTCCTGCAAGCAATGTCCTCACTGCAATTCACACAAATCATCAATGCTCCAACACACAGACATGGATCATCTCCAGACCTCATATTCGCATCCAATTACCTAACATCAAGAGACCTGATTTCTCCACCAACCATTACCCCAGTGCCATGGTCTGACCACTACTTAATAGAGATAAGGCTGCGGTCACAAGAGGACCAGACAAACGAAAGAGCAAACACCTCACACACACAAAGACGATTCAAGTGTTTCGACAGGGACGAATTCATACAGGACACAATACAACACCTGAACATTACTACGGACGACCTGGAGGGACAAGTTTCCAGCTGGAACAGCATTTTAGCCAACGCCGCCAAACCACCCGATGGCGGGACCGAGAAAAAACACCACAACAAGAGACAAAACAAACCATGGTACTCAGCAAAAATACGACAGGAGAAGAGGGAACTCAGGAAGATTGAACGGAGATGGAGAAAAACAAAACAACTGCCGACCAGCATCTTTATCTAACGAAGCAAAAGCAATACAATGAACACATCAACCAATCAAAGAGGGAATTCCACACAAACATGATAAATACCTCCATCAACAAACCCAGAGAGCTTTTCGAAATAGTAAAAATCCTCACAAAAGAGCAAACAACAGAAGGGGAAGCACAAATTGATCCACAGAAATTCGCCGACCACATCAAAGACAAATTTCACTCCACAGAACAAACAACGCCTAGTAGAACCATAAGAACGGATGTACACTCCAAAACCTGGGGCACATTCTCCTCACCCTCCACAGAACAGATATCCCACATCATCTCTACAATCAACACAAGCACCGCTCCTACAGACCCATGCCCAGTGTCATGGGTCAAAGCCACCAAATCAAGTCTCATCCCCACCATACATAAAATGGTACACAACTCACTCACTCAAGGACTCATGCCAAAGCAACTAAAACTTGCCTCAGTGAGACCAATCACAAAGAAAACAACTCTCGACAAAAAAGATCCAGCAGCATACCGACCAATCTCCAGCATACCCTTCCTCGCAAAAGTCATCGAAAAAACGGTTCAACTACAACTTCAGGATCACATCGACAAACACGAAACACTCGACGACAACCAACACGGATTTCGTCCCAACCACGGTGTCGAAACGCTACTGATCTACCTCTTCGACAGCATCCTAAGAATAATTGACAACACCAGGAACGGAATCATAATGATATTCATCGACATCTCCTCAGCCTTTGACACAGTGGACCACAACACGCTCCTGGAAAGACTACAGAACACTGGTATACACGGTATCACACTGAAATGGTTCCACTCATACCTAACCGAAAGACAGCTACAGGTCAAGGTGGGACACATCACCTCCCGACCCATCAAGGTCCGTCAAGGAGTACCTCAAGGTTCTGCGCTCTCAGCACTCCTATTTAACATCTACATCCAACCAATATGCAACATCATGAAAGAGAACAACATTCAATACACGATCTATGCGGACGACATCATGATATACACCCCGATATCAATCGACAACCCGGACTTCTCTAAGATAACAGACTGCCTTACACAAATGACCAGTTGGTGTCAAAACAACAACCTCGCCATAAACTACAACAAGACTGAAGCTTTAATCATCACTCGGAACCAAAGCTTCATACACCCACCAAATATAAAGATACAAAACATTACTATACCAATAAGGTCAGAAGTGAGATACCTCGGGGTTACGCTGGACAATAAACTCAATCTCAAGCCACACAGACAAAACAATACAAAAAGCCTACTACAAGATGCGAATCATCAGGAGACTGAAACCACTCCTCGCCCCAGAACACTTCCGTACCGTCTGTCAAGCACTGATAACCCCTCTACTGGACTTCTGCAATCCAATATACCTTGGACTACCGAAACAAGCCATCAAACCACTCCAACTGGCACAAAACACCGCAGCACGAATCATATCCGGAACTGCAAGACAGGAGCACATCACACCCACCTTAAAGGACTTACACTGGCTTCCAATCGATGCACGCATCAGATACAAAACTATCATAAACCTATTTAAGATAAAACAGCAAACATCAGCCAACAGCCTGCACACCCTCATACAACCAGACACCAGCACACGTCCTAGAAGAAAACAAACACACAACCGAGTCAGCACCCCAAGTGAATACAAACACACACGCAAGGACACAACAGACAGAGCACTCTCCATGGCTGCTCCAACAATATGGAACAAACTACCGGACGATTTGAGGGCAACTACAGACCTCAAGGACTTTAGAAAACAGCTGAAAACCATGCTGTTCATAGAACACTATGGACACATCACATAAACTAAGTAACTGTATAGCAGCACACGTTACCGCCTAACACTATATGTATATAAAATGTTTTTAGCAACACTGTATATAGCCCACATTGTACATAGATCAAACCAATCTAGCACACAATACAACACACACCCAACTAAATTTCCACCCTCACTGCATGTATAACACACTCACACTACCAGATTGTTTGCTGTGATACCACCTTGATTATTATGATAAGGCGGTTTAGAAATACTGTTAAATAAAATAAAATAGATAAATAAGTGTGGGGCTCAGTTCAGCACGCATCGCTCTGATCCAGTAAGCAGGGCATGGATCGTTTGGGGCTGTAGTAGTATTCAAGGTAGCAATAAGGTCAGTGATGGATTTCACTGTAGGAGCGACAAACGTTTTTAGAGGCTGTGTAATTGAGACGGGGTTGGGTATACAACTTGGTGTCGATTTTGTGTTAATAGTTTTAGATTGAAGGTAGTCGGCAAAAGACTGAAACTGAATTAATATAGTTTGGTTGGAGGATGGTGCCTTGGTTAGGGATTTAGCAATGTTAAAGAGGTCTCGTGGTTTGTTTAATGATCGGAGAAGGGTTTCTGTATGGTGTTCTCTCATCTTTTCAGCTATTTTCTCCCGGTGTTTCTTTAGGGCATTTTCATAATCCATTTGGTCGGTTGTAGATCGTGATCTGCGCCATTTTCTCTCTTGTTTTCTTAGATTCTGGAGGGATAGTCGTAATTCAGCCGAGAACCATGGTTTTGGACTTCTACTTTTTGGTGATGTGCTGGATGCTGGTGGTCTACTCGAGGAGGGTAGCTGTGAAGAGGAGATCAGGGTGGTGTACCAATTGTTGATCAGCTCATCAAGGTCATTGGCTGGTAGACGAAGAGCAGGAAGAGTACGGCTGATGAAGTCATCCTTATCGAGCGTTTTGAAGCGGGTTGTTGATCCTGCTGAGATCATATTTGTCTGTCTTGTTGGGCTACTGTTTTGCTGATGTGTGACTTGGAAGGATATCAAGTTATGATCAGACCATGGAACAGGGGTAAGTGATAGATTAAAGTTGGTGCTTGCTGTAGACTGGGGCGCAAAAATGAGGTCAAGGGTGTTACCCTTGAGGTGTGTAGGGGAGCTGACTAGTTGTGAGTAGTTGAGCTCAGCCATGGCATCAAGGAATGTGGTAGAGTGGCTATGGTGAAGTGAGATGAGGTTAAAGTCACCCATCAACCAGTTGGATTTGTGTGGGCTTTCTGGGTTGCATGCAAGCTCTATTATACTAGATAGATCTTCTGGTGGCGAGGATGGAGCTCTGTATATGAGATTTAGGATGATATGTTTGTTAGCTATAGTAACTAAGTCCATGTGTGTGGTACTCCTAGATGAAAGTAGACTAAATTGAAGGTTGGTTCTTGAAAGAATGAGGACACCACCTCCTCTTCGGCCTGTTCTGTGACAGGTGTGTATTGAGTATGCTGGAGGAATTAGTTGGTTTATGAGGACATTGTCTGTGTCTGCTAGCCATGATTCTGTGACCAGGAGGATGTCTAAATTCAGCTTTGTGATAAGATCTGTAATGGCTGGCCACGTTTTACGTACTGAGCGAGCGTTGATGAGGGCACAATTTAGGTTAGTATGTGAGGGAGTAGGATTGGATTTGGAGCTACTAGTAGTGTTAAGGGAGATATATATTAGGTGAGAGTGCCTAATATGGTGCGGATGTGGTGCTGAGTGATGGTAAGAGGAATGATACCTTCTTCCTAGTCCATGTAATATGGGGATATTGTTTGTGGTGGGAGAGAGTGCTGCTGTATTTTGAGTGGTGTTAGTTAACAGATAGAGGCTAACTAATGCAAGTAGAGAGATAGCCATGGTTATAACAATGGAAGGATACAAAGTAGGGTAATATAGGTCGGTGGAAACAGTAAATGAAGATTAACTGGTTGGGATACGACAGCAGTGTTAATAGGCAAACAATTGTATAATAGCAAGGCTTAGCTAAGAGGAGAATGCACTCTGTTAACAGACACAGTAGCTAGGTTTACTTCAAGGGAGATCTGTTTGTAACAAAGTAACAAAGTGTGAAATGCTATCTGGTATATTCAGGTCTGCTGTTACCTTACAGATGGAGTAGCAGTGGTTCAACTAGGATAGTTGTTAGGGTAGAACTGAGTCTCAGGTTATCAGTCTGATACTTTTCCTGACAAGAGGGACTGGTTCTATTTCAGGTGAGAGTTCTGGCTTCGCTCGTGGAGTTGTTGAGGTGCCACTGCCTAAGGGCCACGCCCCTCTGGCGAGGCCCTCAGGCACGGGCCTGACAGCGGCTTCTTTTCTGTGTTGGGCTCCGCCTCCCACAGCCCTGATTGGGCTGGAGGCTCCTGAGCGGGAAAAGATGGCAGCGTCCCGTTCAGGTGTGCTCTACCCCGATCGGGGAGCACGGAGCCGGATCGGGAGGGAGGAGAGAGGCTGGCTTCCCGGCGGCGGCTTCTTTTCTGTGTTGGGCTCCGCCTCCCACAGCCCCGATTGGGCTGGAGGCTCCTGAGCGGGAAAAGATGGCAGCGTCCCGCTCAGGTGTGCTCTACCCCGATCGGGGAGCATGGAGCCGGATCGGGAGGGAGGAGAGAGGCTGGCTTCCCGGCGGCGGCTTCTTTTCTGTGTTGGGCTCCGCCTCCCACAGCCCTGATTGGGCTGGAGGCTCCTGAGCGGGAAAAGATGGCAGCGTCCCGCTCAGGTGTGCTCTACCCCGATCGGGGAGCACGGAGCCGGATCGGGAGGGATGAGAGAGAGAAAAGGAGTCAAAAGAGATAATTTCCTTGTGACCTCCTGAAGGGATAGACTTCTCACAAAGTCAACGATCCGTTACCTTGGAGTAACGCTCGACCAACATCTCAACTTAAACGCCCAGATAAGCAACATCTCAAAAGCTATTTACCACAAGATCCGTATGTTACGTAACATCAGACCTCTACTTGAGCCAGAGGACTTTCGAACAGTCTTTCAGTCACTGGTGATGCCCCATTTCGACTATGCGAACTCCATTCTCCACGGCCTTCCGAAGTGCACTCTTCAACCGCTGCAGCTAGCAATGAACACTGCAGCCCGAACCCTTCACCAAGCCTCTAGAAGGGAGCACATTACCCCCATCCTGAAAACGCTACATTGGCTCCCAGTACGCCATAGGATCACCTTCAAAATCTTAACAATAACTTTCAAAGCCATCAACAAATGCACAGCCAGCGCCCTTTCTGAACTTATTCAACTCACCCCACCCAACAGACTGAGAAGATCCACCGCCACCAACTCCCTAATACTCCCGAAACCCATCACCAAATGTACGAAAACCACCAGAGACCGCGCCTTTGCGCTATCAGCACCTTCATGCTGGAACAACCTACCAACCAACATCCGTGCCATAAACAACCTTCACCAATTCAGAAAGGCTTTGAAGCACTACCTCTTCCTGCAATGCTTCCCCAACTTAGAAGACATTACGTAGCCACACCTCATCCCTACCCACCATCCATCCAATCGCCCTCTCCGACCCTCCGTCCCTCCTCTCCCGGTTAATCACCTGACCGACCTTAACTCTACACCTCACAATGGATTTTAAATACATGCATAGATAGATCGAAGAGTGATGTACATAGTTTGACATGTTCTCCAAGTTCAAATTCCTGTTTATTGTAAGTCCAATGTAGTTTCCCCACACTGGACATTTGTGTTACATGTGAACCGCGCTGATGTAAATAGTGCGGTATATAAAAAATGTTAAATAAATAAATAAATATAGAGAATCCTGGTTGCCAGCATAGATGTTTGGAAGGTTTGACGTCCAAAGGCATCCAGTGTTCTAGATGCACGCCCTGGCGGGAAAGAAGAATGTTTTTTCTTGCTTTTTACCTTCCTCATTGCTGATTCCACTACAATGGAATGATGGAGAAGTTGAGGCTTCTGAAATCCTGAAGAGGGGGGCACCTGATACAGAAGATCAGTTGCTGTAGGAGGTGAAGAAACCCTTAAAGGTTTTTCCCATACCCTCAGAAGAATATTCTGCAAAGAGTGATGTAAAGGAAGCATTATATTTTCCTTTTCTGCAGAAAAACCCCGAGAAGACTCAGATCCAGGGATAGGAATATTAAGGAAGGTTGCCATGTCAAGGAGAAATTTCTGAAAAGAAGGATCTTCGATGGGAACCCTCTCTGGACAGGCTAAATTTTGAAAAGGTAGCCTGGGCACTGGAGGGAGTACCTGTCCGGTGCAGAACAGGGTTTGAAATGGATGGACACTGGAACTGGCAGTTATGAGTTGAGACAGCCAGTAGTGCATCATCCATGCCAGGTATTGACTCCAAACTAGGTATAGAGAGGAGCGATCCAGGTGAAAAAAGCATGGAAGGAGCTGGTTCTGATGATACTGCAGGTACCGGCATCGATACCGATACCGGTAGTTGTGCCGGAATCGAAGGGGAAACCGACACAGAAGCAGTCATCGGAGGCTGCTCAAGCGGTACCGAGGGAACTAAACCCTTGGTGATTATCCTCGGTACCGTGTATGCGGAATCGGTAAACATCGGTTCCGAGACGCGTCGGTACCCAGTCCTCTAGACTAGAAATCGATTCTAGACTCGGCATCGAAGGAAGCGAGTCTATCGATGCATGTCTAGAGGGTTCCGACGTCGGTGGTGGTATCGGCAGTACTGCCGATACGGGAAAGTCAATCTCGGACGTATCGGTCGGTCCCGAAGGTACCGAGAACGCCAGATGACGATCCCTGGTGAAGAGCGGATCACTCAACACCGGTGCCAATGCCGGGGTATCGGTACCGCTCGAAGCGAATGCCACCACCAAGCATGGCTCAGGTATGTTCTGTGAGGGGTGAGCCCCAGGAACAACCTGAAACCCCTGAAATGCTTTGGAGCCCGAAGACTCCCGCCGGGGTTTTAATGCCAATGGGGTCTTGAGGGCAAGGCCGGAGCCGTCAGCATGCTTAGCATAAGACTTACCACTCAAGAATTGGCTAGTCTTAACAGACTGTGGGTTACCTGATCCTGTAGAGAAGAAATGGCCGGTGTCCTGCCATAGGGAGGGAAAACGGTATCGAGGGAAACTCGAAAGAGAGAATCTCTTCTCACAGCATTGTAGCCTGATGGTTCAGGGGAAAAAGGGTCAGGACCCAAACAGGTTAGACACCAGTCACTGGAGTCTATAAAGAAAACTGTGTTTCCACAGTGAAGACACTTCTTAGGAGAAGAAGGCTCCATGATGGAGAGGCCTTATTGGCCCAAAAAATTGTAAGACAGAAACTGAGGGATAAAACTGTCCCTCAGTTTGAGAAAAAGAAAAGAAAAAACCCCACTGGCGGTACCGGTGGCGGCGGGAAAACAGCCGCGACCACAAGAAAACAAGAATGAAAAAAGTAAAGAAAAAAGTTTCTTCGGTGACAGGAGGACGTCCTGCCGGCTCCGCGGAAAAACGAAAACTGAGGAGAGACAGTTGGAAAGGCGGGAAGGCAGCACGCAGGCACTGAGGGATGCTCCCAAAAGCTTTCTGATTGGACGCTGGGGAGCGTTCCCGCGCAGGCTCCATCGGTACCGACGTACCCATATGTGAAGACTCATTCCTGCTTGTTCCTGGAGATTGCCTCGTCGACAGACTCGGAGGATAAAATGGAGGAAAGAGATGGAGAAATGGTGGAGGAGAGAGTCATTGGATCAATATTATGAAGGTTTCTAAATAGGTCGGAGGAGACAGGACGAGGTTGGGACGGCGGAAGCTGAAGAGTAAATGTTAAGAGGTGATGGTCAGATGAGGGAAGGATTGATTTGTGGAAGTTTGAGGGATAGGAATTGGAGAAGAGTATTAGGTCAAGGCAGTGGCCGTGTAGGTGTGTGGGGGCGGTGGAGCAAAGTTGGAGGTCGATCGAGGAGGTAAGAGCGAGGAACTTTGAGGAATGGGGGTCGGAGGGATTGGTGATGTGAATGTTGAAATCACCAAGAATAAGAGTGGGGGAGGAGGGATCCATAAAGGCAGAAAGCCAGGAGTCGAAGTCGGTGAGGAAGGTTGATTTGGATTTGTCGGGTGGGCGATAAAAGCTACTCGGAGGGGAAGTGGTGTGCGGAGGCGAATGGAGTGGACTTCGAAGGAGAGGGGGAGTGTGATTGGGGTGGCAGGAGGGGTTGGAATTGGCAGGAGGGAGAGAGTAGGAGGCCAACGTCACCACCGCGACCAGTAGATCGAGGTGTATGGGAGAATTGGTAGCCCCCATAGCAGAGAGAGGCAATGGATGCGGTGTCGTCTGGGGGGAGCCAGGTTTCAGTCAAGGCAAGAAGGTGAGTGAAGGGCATTAGAGATAAAAAGATCGTGAATAAAAGTGTTTTTTTTAAATGACTAAGCATGCGTTCCATAGGGCGCATGAAAAGGGAGAGCGGAGGGGGGGAGGAGAGGGATATGGTTAAGGTTGGATAAGTTATGTGTGGATT
The DNA here is from genome assembly GCA_033557465.1 of Ichthyophis bannanicus. Taxonomy (NCBI): domain Eukaryota; kingdom Metazoa; phylum Chordata; class Amphibia; order Gymnophiona; family Ichthyophiidae; genus Ichthyophis; species Ichthyophis bannanicus. The sequence goes on from CM066048.1 coordinate 81,845,941, forward strand.
TCTTATCAGAATAGCGTGAGGGTCTATTTCTAGGGTAATACCGAGATCTAGAGGGAGCAGGGTGTGGGTGGGTATGTCTGGGTGTGTATGCTCTCCAAGAGGGACATGAGGGAGGGGAAGAGAGGGGTAAATTGATGGTATCAGGTAGGTTATGTGAGGGATTATTTTTGGGGTAGGTTTGGAGTTGATATCTATGGATGAGTGATTGTGGGATGAATGAGGGAGGACGGAAGGAGGGAGGAGCAGGATGTGGATGAGATTAGATAGGGTACATGAGGAACTTTTTTTGGTGTGAGAGAAATCGGGGGGGGGGGGGGGCAGGGTTGGAGTTGATATTTCCTGATGAGAGAAGGAGAATGAGTATTAGAGAACGAGGTAAAGTGGAGATAGTATGGCGGATGCGGGGGTGGGGTTGCCTTAAGGAGAGGGGGGCTGGTTGAATGCGGGGGATGGTGTGAAGAAGCTCAAGAGCAGATGCTAGGCTAGGGGGCAGAATGGAAGGAGAAATGAGGGGGTAGGGGGAAGAGGAGGGAGGGTGTTGGTAGGAGGGGAGGCAGTTGGGGAGGATGAGGAAGAGAAGGTCAATGAGATGTGGGGCCATGGTAATGGGCAGCAAAGTCTGAGCAAGCAATGGGTAGCAAGTTCTAGGCACACAATGGATAGCTAGTAGTAGGCAAACAAGCAGGCAGTGGGTAGCAGTTCTATGCAAGCAATGGGTAGCAGTTCTATGCAGCGGGTAACCAGTTCAGTGGGTAGCAACTGGTAACCAGTTCAGTGCAAGCAGTGGGTAACCAGTTCAGTGCAAGCAGAGGGTGACCAGTTCAGTGCAGGCAGTGGGTAACCAGGTCAGTGCAAGCAGTGGGTAACCAGTTTGGCAGTGGGTAACCAGTTCAGTGCAAGCAGCGGGTGACTATTTCAGTGCAAGCAATGGGTAGCCATTTCAGCAGTGGATAACCAGTTCAGTGCAAGCAGAGGGTGACCAATTCAGTGCAAGCAGTAGGTAACCTTATTAGTGCAATGCAGGGTTAGCTACAGTACAGGGGAGAGGTAATGAGGGAGCAATGGGTAGCTGTGGAGTCAAATGGCTGTGGGTAGCACTAGGAGAGGGGTGCTTACCTCGTGAGGATGTTGGATAGGGTCAGGCGGCGAGATGTAGATGAGCAGCGCGCTAAAGCGCTGTGGTCCCCACCAAAGGGCCACGCCTAAGGGCCCTCTGGCGAGGCCCTCAGGCGCAGGTGACCTGGGAGGCGCTTCCTTTTAATGTTGCTGCATGGCGTGCAGGGAGCGCTTTGATGTTGGCGCCGGAAGGGGCAGCAGCCATCAAAACAACAAAGGAAGGCTCAGACTCCTAAGTCACAGCCACCTCAGCAGACCCATCCTCCTCAGGGTATTTGACTCCTTTCTGGAGAACCTAGCCGTTCTGCCTCTGGAGATTCCAGATCCCATCCACATTCCCGGCAGACTTTGTCACTTTGTCCACAGGTGACATCTTATAACATCAGAACAGTGGACACTGTCCACAGTACGGGAGGGGTACAAGCTTCATCTACGAAGTCTACCCACCCGGACTCCTCCAAGAGTTCTGCTCTCAACCCCCTTTCACCGCTCTGTTGCAAGAGTTCACCCCCCTTCTTTCTCAGGGCGCAATAGAGTAGATTCCACCCTCCCAGCAGGGTCTGGGCTTTTATTCTCCATACTACTTCATTCCAAAGAAAACAGGAGGATTAACTCCTGAACCTCAGAGAACTGAACAAGTACCTACTACGGGAGACATTCAAAATGATCTCCCTAGATACTCTTCTCCCCTATCTCCAGAGTCAGGATTGGCTCTGTTCTCTAGATCTAAAGGAGGCATATTCTCACATACTTATTCGCTCACAGCACAGAAAGTTCCTGTGCTTCCTGTTTCAAGGGAGACATTATCAATACAGAGACCTGCCTTTCGGCCTCTCCTCTGCCCCAAGAGTCTTCACAAAGTGCATGGTGGTAGTAGCCGCATTCCTAAAGACTCTAGGGATATTTATTTTCCCTTATTTAGACGACTGGCTCATTCGAGTAAATACCTCTCTAGAGGCCAATCTTTCCCTCTCATGCACCATGCAAGTGCTGCAACACTTGGGATTTGTAATAAATCTTTCAAAGTCCCAACCCGTCCCCTCTCAAACTCTAGAATTCATGGGGGCTCTCCTAAACACTCACAAATCAAAGTTTTTTCTGCCCCAAGCCCGCTGTGCTCGATTCAATCAGTAAGCATCTCAGGCATGAATCAAGAACTTTCTCACTGCTCGAGAAATGCTACAATTTCTGGGTCATATGGCATCAACAGTACATGTTGTTCCATATGCTCATCTACATATGTGCGCAGCTCAATGGACACTGGCTTCCCAGTGGTCTCGGGCATTGGGTCGCCTGGGAGACCACTGCCTTATCTCGTCTCTCCAGTGGTGGCAATCTCCAGAAACCTCCAAGTTAGTAGGGTCACCTTTTCAGATGCCTCCATATCAATGTACCCTGACGAAGGATGCGTCCAAATTGGGCTGGGGAGCTCATCTGGACAATCTCTCCACTCAGGGACTTTGGTCTCATCAAGAGACACAACTCCACATAAATCTGCTGGAACTCGGAGCCATTTACAATGCTCTCAAAGTGTTCCAGGACCATCTTCGATTCCGCACAGTTCTAGTCCAGACGGACAATCAAGTAGCTATGTTCTGCTTGAACTATCAGGGTGGAACAGGCTCTTGGACTCTTTGCAGTGAAGCCCTGTACCTGTGGTCTTTTGCCATACAACATCACATTCACCTACTTGTAGTGTATCTTCCAGGCAAAGACAATGTCTTGGCGGACAAACTGAGTCGAGTCCTTCTGCCCCACGAGTGGTCTCTCCATGCAGACAAGGTTGCTCACATTTTTTCAGATCTGGGGAACCCCAGACATAGACCTGTTCACAAGTCCTCAGAATGCCAAGTTTCCCCACTTCTGCTCCAGGACGCCTGCACAGAACAACCAGCAGGTAGATGCTTTTCACCTTCTCTGGGGTCATGGCTTCCTATCTGCCTTTCCTTCCATTTCCCTCATTCCCAAGACTCTTTTCAAACTCCATAGAGACAGGGACTATATGATACTCATAGTCCCATGTTGGCCATGACAACTGTGGTATCCTCTCCTCCTACGTCTGTCTCAAGCTCAGCTCGTAGATCTAGGCTCTGCTCCAGATCTCCTCTCACAGGAGGACAGGACACTGCTGCATCCCAATCCTCAGTCCCTCCATCTTACAGCATGGCTGTTGAAGGCATAGCCTTCCAGGACGTTAACCTCTCTCAACATGTTAAGGATATCCTTTTAGCTTCTAGGAAGCCTTCCACCAGGTGCTCCTATGCCTTCAAGTGGCGTAGATTCTCTCTCTGGTGTTTTGAGAGGGATCTTAACCCCTTCTCAGCTCCGGTGGATGCATTACTTGAATATCTTCTACCCCTGTCTTCTTCTGGACTCAAAGCCAATTCGGTAAGAGTACACTTCAGTGCAATTGTGGCCTCTCATATGCTCTTAGATGGTCAGCTCATCTCTTCTCAGCTGCTTGTAGCACGCTTCATGAAGGGTCTTCTATTAACTAAACCTCCCATTAAGCCCTCTCCAGTGGCATGGGATCTTAATGTTGTTTTAGGACAGCTTCTCAAGCCGCCCTTTGAACCTCTAGCCACTACTTCTCTGAGGTTTCTCACCTGGAAGTTCACCTTCCTTATTGCCCTCACTTCAGCAAGACGCATTAGTGAGCTCCAGGCTTTGATGGCTGACCCTCCTTATACACGATTCTACCAAGATAAGGTAATCCTTAGGACTCATCCTCGCTTTATGCCAAAGGTGGTCTCGCCCTTCCGTTTAAACCATTCTGTTTACCCCCCCTGTATTTTTCCCTAGACCTCATTCCTCTAGGGTAGAAGCAACCCTTCACAGTCTGGATTGCAAATGTGCTTTGGCTTTTTATTTCCAGAGAACTCGAAAGCACAGAAAGGCTTCTCAGCTTTTCATTGCTTTTGACTTAAGTCACTTAGAATTGCCAGTATCCAAGCAAACTCTCTCCAGATGGATAGTGGATTACATCTCCTTTGCTTATGAAAGTGCAGGACTCTCTCTGGAGGGTCATGGCTACCTCTATGGCAAATCTGCTCTCTGTAGCGGTTGATGAGATATGCAAAGCAGCAACTTGGTCTTCTGTCCACACTTTTACTGCTCACTATTGCATAGACAAGGACTCTCGCTGGGATGCATTGTTTGGCCAAGCTTTTCTCCAGCATCTCTTTCAGACTTAGATCAACTCCTACCCTCCGTCCCGGGTTATGACCTACTTACTAATACCTGTGATCCGCAGTTCACTCTGAGGTCATCTCTCTGGCATCTCCATATGTGAAAGACTACATTCCTGCTTGTTCCTGGAGATAGTGTAGTTACTCTCCTGTAATAGGTGATCTCTGGGAACAGCAGGAATTTACTCTTCTCCAGGACCAAGCAGGAAGTCAGTCCTCACATATGGGTGACATCGACGTCGATGGAGTCCTTGCGGAGCATTTCCCCAGCTTTCCATGAAAGCCTTTGGGAATGCAGGCACGCATGCGCGGTTCCCTTCCCGCCTAAAGGTGCCATCTTGCCTCAGTCTCTCCTTTTCCGTGAAGCCCACCGGACGTGTGTCCTAGTCATCCCGGAAAATAGTTTGATTTTGGTGATCCTTCGCTATTTTTTCTTCTCCGGTTCGACGCCGGTTCCCCTCTGCCGGGTTCGGTACACCGATATCGAGCCTGATCTTCTTTTTTCGGTTTTTGCCCTTCGTGGCTAGCATTCGCGCCCTTTTTTTCTTTTTCCCTGGAAGGCCGGTCCTTTGACCTCGCCGGGACTCTTTTTTTCCCCGATGGCTTCCAGTGGTTTTAAAAAGTGTGATCGGTGCAAGAAGCTGATGTCTCTCACCGACACACACGACTGCTGCCTTCGGTGCCTCGGTCCTGATCACGACCCTAAGACATGTGGACCATATGGAAAGATGTCTTCCAAGGCACTGCTAAGTCGTCAGCACCAAAAGGAAAGGCTTTTTTCTGACTCGGCCTCCGGCCGGGCCCAGACCTCGTCTGAGGCCTCGACATCTCAGGAATCGGATGCCGAGCACCGTCGTGACTTCTCGGACAGGGGGTCCCCCGACCGGGAACGCAAGAGGAAGAAGAGGCTCGCGAGGGCGTCGTCGGAAGAGGTCCCTGGCTCCTTGAGGGCTAGGTCTCAGACCCCCGACCGTCGCCCCGGGCCTGTGGAACAGGAGAAGCCTTCCAAAGTTCCTCGAGTGGAGCCGGAGTCTGCTGGACACGTAAGTCCTGTAGTCCTCGTGGACTCTCCTCCCAGAGAGCCGACGTTGGGCCTGGCGCTGCCGGGGCCCGAGTCGGGGGCTGCTGAGTCTCCTGAGCTGGGTCTCAGGTTGACAGCCTTGGAGAGCAGACTGTCTGCCTTCATGGAACAGCAGCGGGCACTGATGGCCAGCCTGTCTGGCGCATCTGCCCCGACCACCGGGACATCGACATCGAAGTCGACCCCATAGACCGAGCCGATACTCGAGACCATGAAGGCTCCAGGTCGACCTCGGTCGCGGTCTCCCTCGACCTCCCGTTTGGGACCGAGGGTGTCGACGCTGGTGCCTTCGGTGTCGGGGCGGGTGCGCACAGGCCCCGCGAGGTCGGACCCCGATTCCTCATCGGACGAGTCCGCCTGGGAGACGGAGGACGAGGAGTCCCCCAACACCTTCGGGGCTCAGTGCGTCCCATCGGACTCACCGCAGTCTGAACCCCGGAGTAGATCCCCTCCGGAGGATACCCGGTTCTCGGAGATCGTCCGGGATATGGCCACCGCGTTGGCTATCCCTGCGGACCCCGAGATGGAGCCTCGAGCTGAGGAGCTCGAGGCCCTACAGTACGACTCTCCTCCAAAGGAGGCCTTTACTGTTCCGGTTCCTCCGATGCTGGAACGGCTCCTCTTCCGGATGTGGGGGGCACCGGCCTCGGCGCTGGTTTTAAGCAAGCAGGTCGATTCGATCTATCGACTCCGGAAGAGTCCTGGCTTTCAAAAGGCGCAGTTACCACACAATTCCATGGTGGTGGAATCGGCCATGCATCGCCTGAAAAGTCAGAAGATGCACTCCGCAGTACCCCCTGGCAGGGAGGCCCGAAACCTTGATGGTTTTGGTAGAAAGTGCTTCCAGGGCTCGATGCTTGCTTGCCGTGTCCAGTCTTACCAGCTGTACATGGGCGTGTACTTGCGGGACCTGGCCAAGGAGATGGCCGGGTTCTCTGCTGGTCTCTCCGGGGAACCCTTGCAGAGGTTCAAGTCCTTGTCCTCGGCGATCCGGGAATGCTCCAAGTTTATGTCCCGCGCTGCCTACGATGGCTTCGAGGCTTCGGCCCGTGTTGTGGCAGCCAGCATCGCGGCTCGACGCCAGGCATGGCTGCAGTCATCGGACCTCGAGCCATGGGTTCAGGACAAGTTGGTCGATGTCCCTTGCCGAGATGAGAACCTTTATGGCAAGCCCATGACCGAGAAGGCCGCACAGCTCGAAACCGAGCATCTCACGAGGACAAGACTGTCTAGAAAGACTTCTGCCCCTTCTCACAAAAAGAAGGGCTCGGGTAAAAAGCCCTTTTACCCGAGGAAGTGCACTGCCTACAAACAGTACCCACAGTACCAGGCTGCCCAAGCTGTCCCTCAGGGTCAGCAAGCCAAGGGGCAGGATAATGGGCCCCATAGGCAGAGGACTCCCAAGCCTCCGGCCCCTGCTCCCACTCAGCAGGTTGGGGGTTTTTGACTCCTTAGGCATAGCCTCTCCATCCCTGCTCTCCCAACCCTGCACAGGAGGTCGCCTTGCCCTGTTTGCCCACCAGTGGCCACTCATCACTGGAGACAGTTGGGTGTTAAACCTAGTCCACAGGGGCTATGCACTACACTTCCAACAACTGCCTCCTTCATACTTCCCAGGGGAGCCTCCAAGGCCTCCCCTGCACACAGATCTTCTCCTTCAGGAGCTACAGGGTCTGTTGGTGGACAGGGCGGTGGAGCCTGTGCCTCCCCACTTACACGGTCGAGGGTTCTACTCCAGGTATTTCCTGGTACCCAAAAGAACCGGTGGCCTTCGACCTATTCTATATCTCCGAAACCTCAAGTTCCTGGAGAAGGAAAAGTTCAAGATGCTTACTCTTGGAACACTTCTGCCCTACCTCCAGCAGGGAGATTGGCTATGCTCCTTAGATCTAAAGGATGCGTATACTCACATCCTCATTCATCCAGACCACAGAAAGTACCTCAGGTTCATTGTGGGAGGAAACCATTATCAGTACAGAGTACTGCCTTTTGGCCTCACCTCCGCTCCCAGGGTCTTTACCAAGTGCCTGGCAGTGGTGGCGGCCTACCTGCGAACTCGGGGAGTCTTTGTCTTCCCATACCTGGACTACTGGCTCATAAGGGGTCAGACGTGCCAGGAGGCTCGACAAGCTACTCTCAGATCTATTGCTCTTCTTCAAAGCTTGGGGTTCGTTATAAACCTTTCGCAAAGTCCACCAAATTGGTGAAGGGGATGGAAGGCTACTCCTATGAAGAGAGGCTAAGAAGGTTAGGGCTTTTTAGCCTGGAGAAGAGACGGCTGAGGGGAGATATGATAGAGGTCTATAAATTAATGAATGTAGTGGAACGGATAAACGTGGATCAATTGTTTACGCTATCAGAGTATAGAAAGACTAGGGGACATGTAATGAAGCTACAGGGTAAACTATTTAAGACAAATAAGAGAAAATATTTTTTCACTCAACGTGTAATCAAACTCTGGAATCTGTTACCGGAGGATGTAGTAAGGGCTGTTAGTATAGCTGGGTTTAAAAAAGGTTTGGACAAGTTCCTGGAGGAAAGGTCCATAAACCACTATTAAAAAGGGACCCAGGATATCAATGCTTGACCCAGTACAAGCATTGTGGAACCTGTGTCTTTGGGGATATTGCTAGGTACATATAACCTAGATTGGCCACTGTTGGAAACAGGATACTGGGCTTGATGGACCTCGGTCTGACCCAGTATGGCATGTCTTATGTTCTTATGTTCCCCTCCCAGAACTTGGAGTTCATAGGGGCAAGGTTGGACACTCTGCTTGCAAAGGCATTCTTGCCAGAAGACAGAGCCCAAAGACAGATGGACTTGGCCAATCAGTTTCTCAGCGGGTCAGTGGTCTCCGCCAAACTCTGCCTGAGGCTGCTTTGGCCACGTGGCTTTGACAGTTCATGTAACCCCCAATGCCAGGCTCCATATGCGGCTTGCACAGTGGTGCCTTCGGAGTCAGTGGTCACAGGACACAGGCAGCCTCAGAGACAGGATAAGGGTGTCCAGACATTTTCTGAACTCCCTCAGCTGGTGGCTGCACCCACCCAATCTGCTACAAGGGGTACCTTTTCAGAGTCCTGGGTTCACAGTAGTGTTGACCACGGATGCCTCCCTGCAAGGCTGGGGGGCTCATTGTCTAGGCAAGTGCACCCAAGGTCTGTGGTCTCCCTGGGAAGCCGCACAGCAAATCAATCTCCTGGAACTCAGGGCTATTCGGTTAGCCCTCAAAACCTTTGCTCAAGGCCTGGCTCATCAGTTTGTCCTAGTTCAAACAGACAACCAGGTAGCCATGTTTTATGTGAACAAGCAGGGCGGAACTGGGTCCAGGCTCCTTTGCCAGGAAGCACAGGACCTTTGCTTGTTTGCTCTCGGACACAACATGCTCCTCAAGGCAGTGTATCTACCTGGCCAGGAGAACTACCTGGCGGACAGGTTGAGCAGAATTCTGCAGCCCCACGAGTGGCAGCTCCATCCTTTGGTAGTTCAGAAGATTTTCCTGAAATGGGGACTTCCATCCATAGACCTCTTTGCCAGTCCTCTGAACAAACAGCTGCCAAAGTTCTGCTCCAGGCAACCGCATCCTCTGCGCATAGCAGCAGATGCTTTTCTGATTCCTTGGTCTCAGGGCCTCCTGTATGCGTTTCCTCCCACGCCCTTGGTGGCCCGAACTCTGTTCAAGATTCTTCGGGACAAGGCCTCAGTCCTGCTGGTGGCTCCCAGGTGGTCCAGACAGCCTTGGTTCCCACTTCTGCTTCACTTGGCAGTGGACCCCCCCCCCCCTGCCTCTGGGGTTGCAACCCGACCTTCTCTCTGAGGATCAGGGTTCCCTTCTGCACCCCAATCTCAAAGCTCTCAATTTGATGGCCTGGAGGCTGCAAGGGTAGTTTTAGCTCCCTGGGGCCTACCTCAGGAAGTTGGAGGTTGTCCTAGCCTCTAGGAAACAATCCACTAGGAAAACCTATACTCTAAAGTGGAAGAGGTTTTCTGTGTGGTGTCAGCTCCATACAGTAGATCCTTTCTCCTGTACTGTACCAGTAGTGCTTCAGTACTTACTGCACTTATCAAATCAGGGACTTAAGTCCAATTCTGTTCGGGTCCACCTCTCAGCTCTAGCAGCTCATCATTCACTGGTGGAAGGACATTCTCTGTCGGTTCACCCATTGGTGTCCCGGTTTCTCAGAGGCTTACTTTTGCTCAAGCCTCCCATCCGTCATCCTGCTCCTGAGTGGGAGCTGAATGTGGTCTTGCAGCAACTGACTCGCCCACCTTTTGAGCCGATGGCTACTTGTCCACTACGCTTCCTGTCCTGGAAGACACTCTTCCTGGTAGCCCTTACCTCAGCTAGGCGAGATAGTGAGCTTCAGGCCCTGGTCTGTGACATTCCTTACACCAGATTTTATAGGAACAGGGTAGTCCTCAGGACTCTTCCAAAGTTCCTCCCCAAGGTAGTCTCCTCTTTCCACCTCAACCAGGAGGTGGTTCTTCCAACATTCTTCCCTAGGCCTCATGCAAGCCAGGCTGAAGCAGTTCTGCATACCCTGGACTGTAGGAGGGCCTTATCCTTCTACCTTGACCGTACGCAGGGACTTAGAAGGGCTACTCAGCTCTTCATCTCTTTTGACCCTAATAATATGGGGTTAGCTGTGTCCAAGCGTACCTTGTCCACCTGGGTGGCTGACTGTATCACCTGGGCTTACAAGGCGGCTGACCTTCCTTTGCAGGGTCGGGTCACGGCCCATCGTGTCAGGGCAATGGCTGCCTCAGTGGCTCATCTCCGCTCTACCATTGGTAGACATCTGCAGGGCTGCAACTTGGTCTTCAAACCAGACGTTTGCGACCCATTACTGTCTGGAGAGGGAGTCCCATAGGGACAGTGCTTTTGGCCAGGCAATACTCCGGAATCTCTTTGAGGTTTAGGCAACTCCTGTCCTCCGTTGGGCTACCGGTGGAGGTTGTGTTAGTGAAAAGCCTTTCTTTGATGCTGGGACTAGAGGGAGTTCTCTTGTTCAGCCTGGATTCCTCGGTAGCCCAGAGCTTGGGAGTCACCCATATGTGAGGACTGACTATCTGCTTGGTCCTGGAGAAAGAGTAGTTACTCACCTGTAACAGGTGTTCTCCAGGAGCAGCAGGAATCAGTCCTCACAACCCTCCCTTCTCCCCCCCTTGGAGTTGCAGTTGTACATAGTTTATTTTACATTTTTGTGTGCTGTTCTTAGCTATGTCATTTGACTGAGGCAAGATGGCACCTTTAGGCGGGAAAGGAACCGCGCATGCATGCCTGCATTCCCAAAGGCTTTCATGGAAAGCTGGGGAAATGCTCCGCAAGGGCTCCATCAACGTCGATGTCACCCATATGTGAGGACTGATTCCTGCTGCTCCTGGAGAACACCTGTTACAGGTGAGTAACTACTCTTTCACAACCCACCCTCCTCTCCTAGGAATTGTACTTTTTCATCTTCTTCTCCTTCTCTCCTTTTATCTCAGCTACAAACTTAACTCAGGAGGGAGAGCTGGAAAGGCGGGAAGGCAGCTACACAGTCGCAGTGGGATGCTCCCAAAAGCTTTCTTATTGGACACTGGGGGGCGTTCCCGCATGGGCTCCATCGATACTGACGTTACCCATATATGAAGATTACATTTCTGCTGTTCCCGGAGATCACCTGATCTCCAGGAACAAGCAGGAATAAGTCCTCACATATGGGTACGTCGGAACCGACGGAGCCTGCGCGGGAAAGCTCCCCAGCTTCCCAGAAAGGAAGCTTTTGGGGCCTCCCACTGCACATGCGCGCTGCCTTCCCGCCTTCCTGACCAGCTCTCCTCAGTTTCTCTTTTTCCGCGGAGCCAGCAGGTCGTGTTCCTGTCATCGCTGAAGAAATTCTTATTTTAGTTTGTTTCTTTAGACCGCGTACCTGCCTTCCCCATACCGAAACCGGTACCGCCGGTCTCTCTTTTCTTTTCTTTCAAAAAAAAAAAAAAAAAACCTTTTAGCACAACTTGGTGACTTCGGTTAGGCCTCAGACCTACACAAATTCTCCTCATGGAGAAACCAGCCCCTGGTTCCAAAAAGTGTACCAAGTGTAGTGCTGTTATTTCTGTTACAGACACCCATGACTGGTGTCTTAAATGTTTGGGGCCTGACCACTCCATTCCGGACTGCCCGTCCTGCTCCCAGATGTCTAAACGTGGTTTGCAGAACCGGGCCAACAAATTCCATGTACTGTTTGCTTCAGATAATCCAGCATCACAGTCATCCAGGTCTTCCTCTCCGGATGGATCTCAGGTAACCAAACCTTCTCCGGGCAGGTCCTCAAAAGGCAAATCTCCTTCAAAGTATCGAGAGGCCCTCAATCTTGAGTCGGAGGACCCTGCCCCAGCCAAACAACCCCTGCGGGAAGCTCTGGCTTCCAAAGCTCCATCTATGGGGTTACAGGTTGACATCGATGGCACGGCCTCGACCGATCACCTGTTAGACTGCTCTGGGGTACCGGCCCATGGCGGTACCGACATCCAGGCAGCAGTGGCGTCTATGGACAATACTGTTCAGACCATGCAGCAGGCCATTTTGGCTTTTATTAAAGCTGCGACGCCCTCGGTACCGCATCCAGCGGTTCCGGTTCCGGTACCGTCCCCCATACCGGAACCGAGACCATCGTCTTCCAAACGCAGATCGGTTCCGCATGCCGGATCCGGGTTTTTGCCCGATACCGATCCCATACCCGGTACACCTGATGTCGATACCGAGCGGTATGCGTATCGTGCATTGGAAGCAAATAGAGGATACTCTGATTCTTCTGAGGATTTTGACTCCTCTGATGACTCTGATGAGCTGTCTCTTGTTCTTCCTGAAGAGCCTTCTTCCCCAAAGAGGAGAATGTCTCCACCAGAGGATTTGTCCTTTCAAGACTTCATTATAGAAGTAGCTAAAGGACTTTCTATTACTACATCCTCTGAAAAAGAACCTAGATCAAAGAAATTGGATATTTTAGGATACCCTAAGGTTCCTAAAGAGGCAGTCACCCTGCCTATCCATGAAATCCTTCATGAACACTTGATGGACTTATGGGAGGCTCCTCTAACGATGTCTCCTCATTCCCGTAGGTTGGACACCATGTACCGGGTCCCTCCTTCTCCTGGTTTTCAAAAAACTCAGCTGCCTCACCATTCCATTGTGGTGAAGTCTGCGCTGAAAAAGATTAAGAGTACCAAAAGGCACTCTTCTACCCCTCCAGGGCGAGAATGTAAGACCCTAGACTCTTTTGGTAGGAAAATCTTCCAGGCTAGTATGCTTATAGCCAGGATTAATTCATACAGTCTATATATGGGCATGTTTCTAAGGGAACTTGCCCTAAAGGTATGGCATTTTGCCCCCTTTATCCCTGAGGATAGAAAGGAGTTCATTTCTCTGGTGAACCAGCTTCTAGATGTTTCTAAGTTCTCCAACAGAGCAGCCTTTGATTCCTTTGAGGGTGCCGGTAGAGCTTCGGGCATTGCTATTGCAGCCCGACGACTTGCTTGGCTCCAGGCCTCTGACCTAGAACCCTGGGTCCTGGATGGTTTACGGAATCTGCCCTGTACAGGTGAGAACTTATTTGGTAAAGACTGGCAAATTAAAGCCACTCAAATGGACGCAGAAAATGCTACCTTAGATAGACTTTCTAAGTCTACCTCTACTCCTGCCAAGAAAAAGTCTTTCAAGAGGCCTTACTACAAGAAGGCCAGATTTTCCACAAATACTGGCCAACAATCTTCTCAGCCTCGCTTTGCTGCTAAGCGTCAGCAACCTAAACAGGCAAGGTCAAAGCCTGCAGCGTCTGCCACTCCTCAGCAGGCTCAACCCCCTCAGGGGTTTTGACGCCCCTAGAGAACTTAACCTTTCTGGCTCTAGAACAACCAGAGCCCCTCACCATTCCCGAAAGGTTAGCTCACTTTGCTCCCAGATGGGAGCAAATTACATCAGAGCACTGGACCCTCTCTATCATCAGAGAGGGCTACAAACTTCATTTTTTCCAACCTTCCTCCACATACCATGGTGAGGCACTTCAATTCTCCCCCATCTCTCCTGGCCCTGTTGGGTCAGGAAGTCTCTTCCCTCCTTGCCCAAAGGGCAATAGAAGAGGTTCCTCTTCTTCAACAAGGGACAGGTTTCTACTCCCCTTATTTTCTCATACCAAAGAAGACAGGGGGATTCAGACCTATCCTAGATCTGAGAGAATTGAACAAATTTCTATACAAGGAGAAATTCAAAATGCTTTCTCTGGGCATTCTTCTTCCATACCTTCAGAGTCAGGATTGGCTTTGTTCTCTAGATCTCAAGGATGCGTACACACATATACTCATCCACCCATCCCACAGAAAATATCTACGATTTCTGTTCCAGGGAAAACATTTCCAGTACAGAGTACTTCCCTTCGGTCTAGCCTCTGCTCCAAGAGTGTTCACCAAATGCATGGCAGTTGTAGCCGCATTTTTAAGAGGTCTGGGAATTTTTGTATTCCCATATCTGGACGATTGGCTCATCCGAGCTCCATCTCAGTCAGAGGCCCAGATTTCCCTGGACCGCACGAGACACATTCTGCAGTATCTGGGACTGGTGGTAAACCTTCCCAAGTCTCAACTCATCCCTACTCTGTCTCTGGAATTCATGGGGGCCCAGTTGGACACCACCACTGCAAGGGCCTACCTTCCTCAGGTCCGGAGCCAACGTCTGGTGTGCTTGGCCTCCCAAGCTCAGTCCAGCACTCACTTGACAGCCAGGGAAATGCTGCGACTTCTGGGCCACATGGCCTCCACGGTACACGTGGTGCCCTACGCTCGTCTTCATATGAGAGCAGCTCAATGGATCTTGGCCACCCAGTGGACTCAAGCATCAGGAGTGCTCTCCGACCAAATACTCACCTCAAAACGTCTGTTTTGGTCCCTCCAATGGTGGATATCCACCAAGAATCTGTCGTTGGGGACCCCCTTCCAACCTTTGTTGCCCCAAGCAACCCTCACAACAGATGCCTCCCAAACAGGGTGGGGAGCCCATCTTCCTCTCCACTCAGGGTACTTGGTCTCCACAGGAGACCACCCTTCACATCAACCTCCTGGAACTGCGAGCAATCTTCCTTGCCCTCAAAGTCTTCCATACCCTCCTTGTCAACCTAACCGTCCTAGTTCATACAGACAATCAGGTGGCCATGTTCTACGTAAACAAACCAGGAGGGACAGGCTCTCTGTCGCTTTGCAACGAAGCTCTCAGATTATGGGCCTTCGCCAGAGAGCATCAAATTCATCTTCTGGCAGTGTATCTTCCAGGGGTTCAAAACTCTCGGGCAGACAGACTCAGTCGAGTTCTGCTTCCACACGAATGGTCCCTACATCTGGACCAGATACGCAAAATCTTTCAGGAATGGGGAACCCCGGACATAGACCTCTTTGCAAGTCCGTGGAATGCCAAACTTCCCCGGTTCTGTTCCAGGACTCCGTGTCAGGGAGCTCAGGCCAGCGACGCCTTTCTCCTGCATTGGGGTCAGGAATTCCTATATGCCTTTCCACCCATTCCTTTGATTCCCAAGACTCTGTTCAAACTCCAGAGGGATCACGGGTCGATGATCCTCATAGCTCCACGCTGGCCACGCCAAGTGTGGTTCCCTCTACTTCTGCATCTCTCCCAGGTACCCTCCCTGGACCTGGGAACTGCGCCAGACCTTCTGTCTCAGGAGGAGGGGACTTTGTGGCACCCAAACCCCAAGTCCCTACACCTCAGAGCTTGGTTAGTGAAGGCCTAAGCCTTCATGACTTCAATCTTTCTCAACCAGTGAAAGATATCCTTCATGCCTCTAGGAAACCCTCCACGAGGCATTCCTATGCTTTCAAATGGAAACGCTTTTCCATTTGGTGTGCTCAACAGGGTCTTGACCCTCTAGCACTTCCTTTGCATTCTCTACTAGACTATCTCCTGCATCTTTCCAATGCAGGCCTTAAGACGAATTCAGTGAGAGTCCATTTGAGCGCTATTGCAGCATCCTTAAAACCTCTAAATGGACAACCTGTCTCCTCTCATCCTCTTATTGCAAGGTTCATGAGAGGCCTGACTCTAACTAAGCCTCCCATCCGACCTCCTCCGGTAGCATGGGATTTGAACCTAGTTCTAGGTCAGCTTATGAAGCCACCTTTTGAACCGTTGGTTTCTACTTCCTTGAAATTTCTTTCCTGGAAGGTCCTTTTCCTTATTGCAGTCACTTCGGCTCGCCGCATCAGTGAACTACAGGCCTTAGTGGCTCATCCACCTTATACTAGGTTTCATCATGATAAGGTGGTCCTTAGGACGAATCCCCACTTTATGCCCAAAGTGGTCTCGCCTTTTCATCTTAATCAAGAGGTATATCTACCTGTCTTTTTCCCGGCTCCTCATGCATCCAGTGCAGAGAGGAACCTTCATACTCTAGATTGTAAAAGAGCTCTTGCCTTTTACCTCAACAGGACTCAGCCACATCGAAAGTCTTCCCAACTTTTTGTGGCTTTTGATCCTTCTCATTTGGGACTTCCAGTCTCCAAACGTACACTTTCCAATTGGATTGCTCAGTGTCATTCCTTTGCTTACCAGAGTAAAAACATTTCTCTGGAAGGCCATGTCACAGCTCACAATGTGAGAGCCATGGCCACTTCTATGGCTCATCTTCATTCTGTATCCATAGATCAGATCTGTCGAGCCGCCACCTGGGCCTCGGTTCATACCTTCACAGCCCATTACTGTTTGGACAAGGACTCCCGCCGGGATGCCTTGTTTGGTCAGGCTGTCCTCAAACACCTGTTCCATACTTGAACAACTCCTGCCCACCTTCCCAGGATGGATGCCTGAGATCCATACGAAGATGGCGAACCCTTGGAAGGGGATCTCCCAGGCATCTTAGCTAGGGAGTCCCCATATGTGAGGACTTATTCCTGCTTGTTCCTGGAGCACAGTTACTTACCTGTAACAGGTGATCTCTGGGAACAGCAGGAATTAGTCCTCACAACCCACCCACCTCCCCTAGGAGTTGTATCTTCTATCTATCTTCCTTTCCTCTCTCTATTGTCTCAGCTATAAACTCGAACTGAGGAGAGCTGGTCAGGAAGGCGGGAAGGCAGCGCACATGTGCAGTGGGAGGCCCCAAAAGCTTCCTTTCTGGGAAGCTGGGGAGCTTTCCCGCGCAGGCTCCGTCGGTTCCGACGTACCCATATGTGAGGACTAATTCCTGCTGTTCCCAGAGATCACCTGTTACAGGTAAGTAACTGTGCTTTACAGGTGAGTAACTACGCTTTATAGTGGATTCTTCAATGGAAGGCACAGTGTAGGACTGGTTTTAATCCTTTAATTCAGTTTCTAAGAACCTAGAAATCATGCAGGTGTGGGCGCAAGATGTATTATCACTATTATTATTGGGGGGATATTTGAAGGCATTTACACAGTTTGCAGGCCTGCAAACCATGTAAATTCCGCTGGATATCCATGGGTGCCACCACTACACCCCCCAATGCTAAGTGGTTAGCATCAGGGCATGTTGGGGCATTCCGGGGCGGATAGTGATATTGAGCCGCTGCCCAGTTAGCGACACTCAGGTCAAGTAGGCATGGCAAAGGCTGGCCTAACTTTACCCACGGAAGCTAACTAGACAGCGGCTCAATATCACCAATGTCTGGTTAGCCTCCGGGTTCACTGGCAACTCGGATATACAATGCTGGTGGCGGATATGGCCCTGGCATTGAATATCTAGGGTTAGAATTCAGCGGCGATGGCTAGCTGCTTTACAGTCATCCAGTTGCTCCCAAGACAGAGGCACCCTCTCCAAGCCCTTGCCTTTCATCTCCAGAAAAAGGAGAGTAGAATGGTACGTCCTCATTATCCTTCTTAGCTTAGCTTTCTTCCTAAATCCATCTCCCTCATTCCTTCCTTCTCTGTTTCTGTAGATAACACTATCATTCTTCCTTCCTCTTTCCTTGGCTCACAACCTCAGAGTCATCTTTGACTCTTCTCTCTCTGCCCATATCCAACAGATAGCTAAAGCCTGTCGGTTCTTTCTTTATAACATCAGCAAAATTCCTTCCTTCCTCTTCGAACACGGTACCAACACCCTTATCAACTCGCGACTCCTCCCGTCTAGACTATTACAACCTGCTCCTCACAGGTCTCTCATTGAATCATCTCCCTTTCAATCCATTCAAAACTCAGCTGCATTGTTAGTCTTCTACCCTGTAACCACTTTTCTCAAATTACTTAATTAGCTCCCTATCTTTCTGCATATAGTTTAAATTTCTTCTACGGACCTACATACAAATGCATTTACTCTGCAGTTCCTCATTACCTCTCCTCACTTATCTCTCCCTACAACCCTCCTAGGGAACTCCACTCATCGGGAAAATCCCTTTTCTCTGCCAACTCATGATTCAATTTGTTTCACCTGCTGCATCATATGCCTTGAATAGACTATCTGAGTCAGTACATCAGGTACCAAAGATAGGACTGCATTATCATGTTACAGGTAAGCAACTTTGCTGTCTTGTCCAAAGATATAAGTGCAGTTTATCTTAATTTGTGTTTGTTTTTCCAAAGGGAGTGCTTCGGGTTGCCTTTGGCAAGCGTGGAAGTTATCTCGAAAAAATGTCTGGGACATGCCAACACAGCAGCAGTAATGACATCGAAACAACAGCAGGAAGAACATGATCCAGTGGGTCAGAAGCCCAGCAAACTGTCCCTAAGCAAGAAGAGAAGCAAAAAGAGTTAAGATTTCTAGTTAGTCAATGTCAAGCCACTACACTGTACGAGTATAGTCACTACTCATTTGTTGGGCAAATAGAAGGAAAGACAGAATGAGATATTTCCTGATTGTCCCTCCAGTCTAGTCCCGGAATCTCTGGGGTTGTCAACCTCATCCAGCAGCTTTGGAGACTGAGAAACTTCAGTGCTGTGATGTCACCAGTATATAAGGGCTGGCACCGCCTCCTCACATCAGTTTTTCAGTCTCCAAAGCAGCTAGAGAGGTGGTGAGCCCAGGGATCCCAGGGCTCACTAGAGGAACGATTAAGTAAAGTTAGAGGAGTTTTTATATAAAAAAACAAAAAGATAAGGGGCAGATTACATCGGACGCCTTTGTCTTGGCTCTGCCTCTAGTCTGGGAGGGCAGCGGCTTGTCCGTTGCCCGGGGATCCTCTGCTCCATTACCCGCCCTTTACCTCAGCCAGGGGACACTCAGGAGCCTGGCAGTGGGGTCCGGTCGACGTCGGGGAGAGGATCGCCAGCTGGTTACCGTCCTGGCTGCAAGGGACTGGAACCGGCTTGTTTTGCGGGGCGTGATGAGTGCAGAAGTGTTTGCCTGCCAGTGCCGACAGCCCTAGGAGCAGTCCCAGCTGTTTTTCCTTCCTACGAGGCAACTAAAGGTAACAGGGCCTGTTAACATCGCCAGTATGGGGAATGGAGAGTGATAGCCGATCCGGCAGCAGTTGCGTAGGGCCGCAGGCCCTTTTTCGGCGGGAAACAGCTGTTTGTAGCGATCAGGCCAGACCGTGTGGCCTGAGGGCGGGAAGATCGCCGGTTTCCAGTGTGGGGCTTTGGCGCTTCCTAGCTTGGCCTAGAAGCTTCGTTTTACGTTTCTTTCTTCGGGGCTCCGGTGGGGGAGTCTCCCTGAAGGGGCAGGAGTAAAAAAAAAAGAAAAAAAAAATTTGTTTCTTTTGAGGGGGGGGGGGGGGGTTGCGCCCTGTGTGGATCAGGTCGGCATGCCTTCCAAGCAGCTCTGCCTTTTGTGTGGAGCTAAGCGTAGTTCAGTCTCACAGGAGGGTGTCTGTAGGGGCTGCGCTCCCGAGTTGGAGGCCAGAGAGGTGGTTCCCGATTCAGAGGCTAGGGGGCATGAGGGTTTGGAGGATATGATTGACCCCAGTCTTCCATCCCTACCGCCTCCTGAGCCGGGGGTCAGTGCGTCTGCTGCCCCAGTGCCTCTGCTCTCTCAGCAGCCTCTAGCAGGCAGTCTAGGGGCAATTTTCTCATCGGATTTCATAGCACTGCTCTAGAAGACTTTGGCGGGCTCGCAGGGAGCGCCTGCAGCGAGTACCTCAGGAGCTGGGGCTGAAGCGACCGCGGTCACCGTTGTCAGCGGCAGCTTCGGGCATCAGTGCCAAGAGGGCCAGGCCAGGAAGAGATCACCTAGCGCCCTCCGTCGTGTCAGAGGATGTGCGTTCAGAGGACGCAGACATGGATAGAGATTTGGAGGATCTAGAGGAAGGTGAGATTAGGGAACAAGAGGATCAGGCGCGGGTACTTCGGGTATTTCGTAGCGAGGAGTTACCAGCGCTCATTTCAGAGTCTCTTAAAACGCTTAATATGCCGGACGCGGGACCGGTAGCAGACTCTACCCTGGAGGATCCGCTGCTACAGGCGGTTTGGAAAAATCAGAAGGCTTTCCCGGTGCATAGGGTGTTTAAGGAGATGATACAGGAGGAATGGGATATGCCGGAGGCTGCTCTTAAGGGCTCTCGAGTGATGGCACGGTTGTATCCTCTCTCGGATCAGGACAGGGAATTGTTTAAGGCTCCCAAGGTGGATTCAGCCGTATCGCTGGTGACCACGAAAACTACCATCCCGGTGGAAGGTGCAGCGGCTCTTAAGGATGAGCAAGACCGCAAGTTGGAAATGTTGTTGAAGCAGATTTTTGAGGCCAGTGCATTGTCATTACAGGCGTCTATTTGTGGAGCCTGGGTAGCGCGGGCCTGCTTGCGGTGGGCACAGCGAGTGCAAGGTGACCACTCGGTGGAAGTGTCCGAGGAAGCGGCAAGATTGGAGTCCGGGGCGGCGTATCTCGCTGACATTCACTATGATTTGATCCGCGGTTTAGTGAAGAGTATGGCCTCTGTGGTTGCCGGCAGACGGTGTCTGTGGCTGCGAAATTGGGCAGTGGATGGTTCTTCAAAGGTGAGGTTGAGTAAGCTCCCTTTTAGGGGGAAGCTGCTCTTTGGAGAAGATTTGGAGAAGTTGGTTAAGGATTTAGGGGAGTCAAAAGGCGGTCGTTTGCCAGAGGATAAACAATTCTCCAGGACCAAGCAGGAAGTCAGTCCTCACATATGGGTGACGTCGGCGCCGACGGAGCCCTCGTGCGGAGCATTTCCCCAGCTTTCACAGAAAGCCTTTGGGAATTGCAGCGCGCATGCGCGGTCCCCTTCCCGCCCAAGGGTGCCATCTTGCTCAGTCTTCTTTTTTCCGCGGAGCCCGACGGATGTGGTTCGTTTTTCCCTGAGGAAAAAGTTGATTCTCCAGGACCAAGCAGGAAGTCAGTCCTCACATATGGGTGACGTCGGCGCCGATGGAGCCCTCGCGGAGCAATTTTCCCCAGCTTTCAAAGAAAGCCTTTGGGAATTGCAGCGCGCATGCGCGGTCGCCTTCCCGCCCAAGGGTGCCATCTTAGCCAGTCTTCTTTTTTCCGCGGAGCCCTACAGACGTACCCGTCGTGTCCCCGCGAAAAAGTTGATTTTCTTAATAATTTTCTCTTTTTTCCTTCGGTTCGACGCCGGTCTTTTTCCCGCCCGGACTCGCGACGCCGGTCACGAGTCCTCTTCTTCTTTTTCGGTTTTTCTGACTTAGTCAGTTTCGTTTTCGATTTTTCCCTGGCAGCCCGGTCCTTTGACCTCGCAGGGGCCCTTTTTCCCCCGATGGCTGCCAGTGGTTTCAAGCGGTGTGGTCAGTGTGACCGTAATATGTCACTAACTGACACACACGACAATTGCCTCCGCTGCCTGGGCCCGGATCATGAAGAAATGATCTGTGGGGCCTGCGGCAAAATGTCCTCCAAAGCGTTGAGAAGTCGGCGGCATCAGCGGGATCGGATCTTCGCTGACCCCAGCCGTACCCGGACCTCGTCGGAGGCCTCCGTGTCCAGAGGTTCCAGCTTGGACCGTCGCCGGAGTTCCTCCGACAGGGGTTCTCCCTCCGGGGACCATCGACGGAAGGTGAAACCCGCGAGGGCGGCGTCGGTGGACGCTCCTGGCTCCGCGAGGGCCAGGTCGCATAGCCCCGATAGCCGTCCCGGGTCCTTGGAGAAGGAGCACCTCTCGAAGCGCATTCGCCTGGAGTCGGAGCTGCCTGCTCGGGTAAGTCCTGTGGTCCTCCTGGACTCGCCTCCGAGACCGCCGACGTCGGGCCCGACGCCGTCGGGGCCCGAGTCGGGGGCTGCTGGGTCACCTGAGGTCGGACTCAGGTTGACGGCCTTGGAGAGCAGACTGTCTGCCTTCATGGACCAGCAGCGGGAACTGCTCGCTAGCCTCGCTGGCGCCACTGCCCCGACCGCCGGGACGTTGACGTCTAAGTCGACCCCGGAGACTGAGCCGATCCTCGACTCCATGCGAACTCGAGTCGATCCTCGGTCGAGGTCACCCTCGGCCTCCCGTTCGGGACCGAGGTCGCCGACGCCGACTCCCTCGGCGTCGGGGCGGCAGGCGCCGCGGCCTGCCCGGGCCGACCCCACCGATTCCTCGTCGGAGTCGGTCTGGGAGTCTGAAGAGGAAGAGTCACCTGATTCTTTTCGGACTCGGTGTGTCCCCTCGGACTCACCCGAGTCCGAACCTCGGAAGCAGTCCCCCCCGGAGGATGCCCGGTTCTCGGACTTCGTAAGGGATATGGCCAAGGCTTTGGCCTTCCCTGCGGATCCCGAGGAGGAGCCTCGAGCCGAAGAGCTCGACGCCCTCCAGTATGACTCTCCCGCCAGGGAACACTTTACTGTACCGGTTCCTCCCATGCTGGAACGACTACTCTTCCGCATGTGGGAGAGTCCGGCCTCCTCGCCGGTCCTGAGCAAGCGGGTCGATTCTATCTATCGAGTCCACAAGAGCCCTGGCTTCCAAAAAGCACAGCTACCACACCATTCCATGGTAGTGGAATCGGCCATGCATCGTCTTAAGAGCCAGAAGATGCACTCCTCGGTGCCTCCTGGCAGGGAGGCCCGTAACCTGGATGGCCTTGGTAAGAAGTGTTTCCAGGGCTCTATGCTTGCGTGTCGTGTCCAGACCTACCAGCTATACATGGGCATGTATCTCCGAGACCTGGCTAAAGAGCTAGCCGGATTCTCCGCTGGTTTGTCCGAGGAACCTTTGCGGAGGTTCCTGGCCTTGTCCACTGGCATTCGGGAATGCTCAAAATTCATATCCCGAGCAGCCTATGATGGCTTTGAAGCATCGGCTCGAGTGGCCGCAGCCGGCATCGGTGCCCGCCAACAGGCTTGGCTTCAGTCGTCTGACCTTGAGCCCTGGGTGCAGGACAAGTTGGTCGATGTCCCCTGCCGAGGCGAAAACCTCTTTGGCAAGCCCATGGCTGAAAAGGCTGCACAAATTGAGACGGAGACTCTCACCAGGACTAGGCTTTCTAGGAAGACCTCCGCCCCTTCCCAGAAAAAGAAGGGCTCGGGAAAGAAGTCCTTTTACCCGAGAAAGGCGGCTGCCTACAAACACTACCCTCAATATCAGGCCCCTGCAGCTCCCCAACAGGGCCAGCAGGCCAAGGGACGGGGTAACGGGTCCCGTAGGCAGCAAGCCCCCAAGCCTGCACCACCAGCCCTTGCTCAGCAGGGTGGGGGCTTTTGACTCCTTAAGCATAGCCTCTCCCCCTCCGCTGGCTCCTCCCAGCACCGGAGGCCGGCTGGTTCACTTCGCCCACAGGTGGTCCAGCGTCACTTCAGATGCCTGGGTGCTTCAAGTCGTAAGAGAAGGCTATCTTCTCCACTTCCACCAGGTCCCTCCCTCCTATTTCCCGGGAGAACCTCCACGACTCCCTTTGCACAGGGACTTACTCCTTCAGGAGTTAGCAGGTCTTCTACAGGAACAGGCGGTGGAACCGGTGCCCCACCACCTGAGAGGTCAAGGCTTTTATTCCAGGTACTTTCTAGTACCAAAAAGGACAGGAGGCCTCAGACCCATCCTGGACTTGCGCAACCTCAACAGGTTCCTCGTGCGGGAAAAGTTCAAAATGCTTACCCTTGGAATCCTTCTGCCCTACCTCCAGCAGGGAGATTGGCTATGCTCCTTGGATCTAAAGGATGCCTACACACACATCCTCATCCACCCTAGCCACCGCCAATACCTAAGGTTTGTGGTGGCAGGAAATCATTACCAGTACAGAGTACTGCCCTTTGGCCTGTCCTCCGCACCGCGAGTCTTCACAAAATGTCTCGCGGTGGTGGCGGCCCATCTCCGGCTTCACGGCCTCTATGTCTTTCCGTACCTTGACGACTGGCTCATCAGAGCAGCGTCCGCTCCGGAGGTCACCAGCGCCACACGCCGCACGGTGACTCTTCTGCAGTACTTGGGCTTTGTTATAAACTTCGCAAAGTCCACTTTGCTCCCCTCACAGGATCTCGAGTTCATCGGCGCAAGGCTGCACACTCCTCAGGCACGAGCGTTCCTACCGCTCGACGGGGCTCAACGGCTCATGGACCTAGCCGACCGTTTTCACAGCCAGCCCCTGGTCTCCGCCAGGCGCTTCCTGAGACTACTCGGCCATATGGCTTCCACCGTCCATGTGACCCCCAATGCCCGCCTGAATATGCGGCCTGCTCAATGGTGTCTTCGCAAGCAGTGGCAACAAGCCACAGGCGGCCTAGCAGACCTAGTGCGCGTCTCCGAGCCGCTGACCTCGTCTCTCCAGTGGTGGCTTCATCGGCCGAACCTGGTACTCGGCATGCCTTTTCAGTCACCTCAGCCGGCCCAGGTGCTGACAACAGATGCATCCCTCCTGGGCTGGGGAGCACATTGCCAAGGGGCACGTACTCAGGGCCTCTGGACCACGTGGGAGTCTGCTCAGCAGATCAACTTCCTGGAGCTCAGAGCGATCCGCCTGGCTCTCAAGGCCTTCTCCCACCTGACCTCTCACCAGTCCGTCCTTGTCCAGACGGACAATCAAGTTGCCATGTTCTACGTGAACAAGCAGGGGGGCACGGGCTCCTTCCTTCTCTGTCGGGAAGCACAGAAGCTCTGCTCTTGGGCCGTCAGTCACGGCGTCCTTCTCAAGGCAGTCTATCTCCCAGGCCAAGAAAATTGCCTGGCGGACAAACTCAGCAGGATCCTCCAGCCACACGAGTGGCGCCTGGATCCCTTGGTAGTTCAGAAGCTCTTTCTAAAGTGGGGCCTCCCCACGATGGATCTCTTTGCCAGCCCTCTCAACCGGCAACTTCCTCGCTTCTGCTCTCGTCAGCCACATCCCCTTCGGGTTGCGGCAGACGCTTTTCTACTCTCATGGTCGGAGAGCCTTCTGTATGCTTTTCCTCCCATCCCGCTAGTCTCTCGAACTCTTTTCAAGGTTCTCCGAGACAAAGCCTTCATGATCCTGGTGGCCCCTCGCTGGCCCAGACAGCCGTGGTTTCCACTCCTGCTGCAATTAGCGGTAGAGGATCCATTCCCTCTGGGGTTACAACCGGATCTCCTCACTCAGGATCAGGGGTCTCTGCTACACCCCAACCTCAGATCTCTCAATCTAATGGCCTGGCTGCTGAGAGGGTAGTCCTTGCTCCCCTTCTCCTGCCGGCAGAGGTGGAAGAGGTCGTCCTAGCTTCTCGGCGCCCTTCTACCCGCAAATGCTACGCCCTTAAATGGCGTCGCTTTTCCGTTTGGTGTACCCAACAGTCTCAGGATCCCTTCTCCTGCCCGGTGTCGGTGATCCTGCAGTACTTGCTATACCTCTCTAATCTGGGACTTAAGTCCAACTCCGTCAAAGTTCACCTCAGTGCTCTTTCAGCACATCATGTGCCGGTGGACGGCAGACCTCTTTCCAGCGACCCTCTTGTGGCGAGGTTTCTCCGAGGTCTCCTTCTGCTTAAACCACCTCTGCGCCCGCCAGCGCCTGACTGGGATCTGAATGTGGTTTTACAGCGGATCACCTGTCCGCCTTTTGAACCTATGGCTACCTGTCCTCTCCGTTTTCTTTCTTGGAAAACATTGTTCTTGATAGCCCTCACTTCCGCTAGACGCGTAAGTGAATTGCAGGCCCTCGTGTCTGATCCCCCTTACACTCGGTTCTACAAAAATAGGGTAGTCCTGCGGACTCACCCAAAATTTCTCCCAAAAGTGGTCTCCCCTTTTCACATCAATCAGGAGGTGGTACTTCCGACCTTCTTTCCCAGACCACACTCCAGCCGAGCTGAAACGGTCCTCCATACCCTGGACTGTAGAAGGGCGTTGAACTTCTACCTTGACCGTACGCGGGAGCACCGTAAAGCTGCTCAGCTTTTTGTGTCTTTTGACCCCAATAAATTGGGGCTCCCTGTCTCCAAGCGTACTCTGTCCATCTGGGTTGCGGACTGTATCACTTGGGCTTATGGGGCAGCCGGACTCTCCTTGGAAGGTCGAGTCACGGCTCATTGCGTTCGGGCAAAGGCTACGTCAGTGGCTTACCTCCGCTCTGTTCCGCTGGCAGACATCTGCCGGGCCGCTACTTGGTCTTTGAGCCAGACTTTTGCGGTCCATTACTGTCTCGAGAGGGAGTCCCGCAGGGACAGTGCTTTCGGACAGGCAGTCCTCCGTAATCTCTTTGAGGTTTGAGCAACTCCTACCCTCCATCCCGGATGTGGGCTACCGGTGGGTAATAATTCAGCGAAGATTCCTTCCTTCTGTGCTGCTGAGCTAGAGGGAGCTCATTTTTGTGCTTAGGGTCTCCGGTAGCCTTAAGCTTGGGAGTCCCATATGTGAGGACTGACTTCCTGCTTGGTCCTGGAGAAAGCGTAGTTACTCACCTGTAACAGGTGTTCTCCAGGAGCAGCAGGAATCAGTCCTCACAACCCTCCCTCCTCCCCGTGGAGTTGCAATCATCTGCTTAAGTTTTTTTGCAAATTTTTATGCTGTCTTTTTTAGCTATGTCATCTGACTGGCTAAGATGGCACCCTTGGGCGGGAAGGCGACCGCGCATGCGCGCTGCAATTCCCAAAGGCTTTCTTTGAAAGCTGGGGAAAATTGCTCCGCGAGGGCTCCGTCGGCGCCGACGTCACCCATATGTGAGGACTGATTCCTGCTGCTCCTGGAGAACACCTGTTACAGGTGAGTAACTACGCTTTTTCTCTATTTTTCTATTTTTTCTCCGGTTCGACGCCGGATCCTTTTCCCGCTCGGACCGATACGTCAGTATCGAGTCCTTTTTCTCTCTTTCGGTTTTTGTCCTTTGTGACTGGCGTTCGCGCCTTTTTTCTTTTTTCCCTGGCAGACCGGTCTTTTGACCTAGCAGGGGCCCTTTTTCCCCCGATGGCTGCCAGCGGGTTTAAGAAATGTGATCGGTGTAAGAAACTTATGTCTCTTACCGACACACATGACTGCTGCCTCCGTTGCCTCGGACCCGATCATGACCCGATGATCTGTGGTCCGTGTGGCAAAATGTCCTCGAAGGCGTTGAGTCGGCAGCACCAGAGGGATAGAATTTTTTCTGACTCCGCGTCCGGCCAGGCCCGGACCTCGTCAGAGGCCTCGACGTCTCGGGACTCCGGCCCCGAGCAGCATCGAGGTTCCTCTGAGCGGGGGTCTCCTTCGCGGGAACATCGCAGGAAGAAGAAACCCGCGAGGGCGGCGTCGGTGGACGCTCCTGATTCCTCGAGGGCCAGGTCGCATAGCCCCGATAGCCGTCCCGGGTCTTCGGAGTCGGAGAGGCCTGCGAAGCATCCTCGTGTCGAGATGGAGTCTCCTGGACACGTAAGTGCTGTTGTCCTCATTGACTGTCCTCCGAGGGAGCCGACGTCGGGCCCGACGCCGTCGGAGCCCGAGTCGGGGGCTGCTGGGTCTCCTGAGCTCGGACTCAGGTTGACGGCCTTGGAGAGCAGCTTCGCTGCCTTCATGGAACAGCAGCGGGCATTGATCGCCGGTCTCACCGGTGCATCTGCCCCGACCACCGGGACCTCGACGTCCAAGTCGACCCCGGAGGCCAAGCCGATCCTCGAGTCCATGCGTGCTCGAGTCGATCCTCGGCCACGGTCTCCCTCGACCTCCCGTTCGGGGCCGATGTCGTCGACGCCGATTCCCTCGGCGTTGGGGTGGAGAGCATCGGTGCCCGCCCGACAGGAGCCGCTCAATTCCTCCTCCAAGGAGTCGGGCTGGGAGACGGAGGACGAAGAGTCACCTGACACCCATCGGACTGGGTGTGTCCCCTCGGACTCACCCAAGTCTGAACCTCGGAGACGGTCCCCACCGGAGGATATCCGGTTCTCGGACTTCGTGCGGGATATGGCCAAGGCCTTGGTCTTCCCTGCGGATCCCGAGGAGGAGCCTCAAGCCGAGGAGCTCGAGGCCCTCCAGTATGACTCTCCCCCGAAGGAGTCCTTTACTGTTCCGGTTCCCCCGATGCTGGAGCGGCTACTCTTCCGCATGTGGGAGACCCCGGCTTTGACGCCGGTGTTAAGTAAGCGGGTCGATTCCATTTATCGAGTCTGCAAGAGCCCCGGGTTCCAAAAGGCACAATTACCACACCACTCCATGGTTGTGGAATCGGCCATGCATCGACTGAAAAGTCAGAAGATGCACTCCTTGGTGCCTCCCGGCCGGGAGGCCCGGAACCTGGATGCCCTCAGTAAGAAGTGCTTCCAGGGCTCTTTGCTGCTTGCCGTGTCCAGACTTACCAGCTCTACATGGGCATGTACCTCCGAGACCTGGCAAAGGAGATTGCCGGGTTCTCTGCTGGTCTCTCCGAGGAACCTTTGCAGAGGTTCCAGGCCTTGTCCACCGGTATTCGAGAGTGCTCGAAGTTTATCTCTCGAGCAGCCTACGATGGCTTCGAGGCTTCGGCCCGAGTAGCCGGGGCCGGCATCGGTGCCCGCCGACAGGCTTGGCTACAGTCATCCGACCTCAAGCCATGGGTCCAAGACAAGTTGGTCGATGTCCCCTGCCGAGGTGAAAACCTCTTTGGCAAGCCCATGGCTGAAAAGGCTGCAGAACTCGAGACCGAGACTCTGACCAGGACTAGGCTTTCCAGGAAAACCTCTGCCCCTTCTCAGAAAAAGAAGGGCTCGGGAAAAAAGACCTTTTACCCGAGGAAGTCATCTGCCTACAAACAGTACCCTCATTATCAGTCCTTTGCAGCTCCCCAACAGGGTCAAGGGCCTCGTAGGC
The DNA here is from genome assembly GCA_033557465.1 of Ichthyophis bannanicus. NCBI lineage: Eukaryota > Metazoa > Chordata > Amphibia > Gymnophiona > Ichthyophiidae > Ichthyophis > Ichthyophis bannanicus. Next base: position 81,874,405 of record CM066048.1, read on the forward strand.
CGAAGACCCCCAAGCCACCAACACCGGCCCCTGCTCAGCAGGGTGGGGGTTTTTGACTCAAACAGCATAGCCTCTTCTCCTCAGCTGGCTTCTCTCAGCACAGGAGGCCGGCTGGCCCACTTTGCCCACAGGTGGTCAGCCGTCACATCAGATACCTGGGTTCTTCATATAGTCCAAAGGGGCTATCTTCTCCATTTTCACCAGGTACCTCCCTCCTATTTTCCAGGGGAGCCTCCAAGATGCCCTCTGCACAGGGACCTACTCCTTCAGGAGTTGACAGGTCTACTAAAGGATCAGGCTGTGGAACCGGTGCCCCACCACCTGAGAGGTCAAGGCTTTTATTCAAGGTACTTTCTGGTTCCAAAAAGAACAGGAGGCCTCAGACCCATCCTAGACTTGCGAAACCTCAACAAGTTCCTGCAGAGGGAAAAGTTCAAGATGCTTACCCTTGGAATCCTGCTGCCCTACCTCCATCAGGGAGACTGGCTATGCTCCTTGCATCTAAAGGATGCGTATACTCACATCCTTATTCATCCAGACCACAGACAATATCTCAGGTTTGTTGTGGGAGGAAACCACTATCAGTACAGAGTGTTTCCCTTTGGCCTGTCATCCGCTCCCAGGGTATTCACCAAGTGCCTGGCAGTGGTGGCGGCCTACCTGAGGCTTCAGGGTCTCTTTGTGTTTCCGTACCTGGACGACTGGCTCATAAGGGGCCAATCTTCCCAGGAGGCCAACCAGGCCACCCTTCGCACTGTGGCTCTGCTTCAGCACTTGGGGTTTGTCCTAAACTTTGCAAAGTCCACTTTGCTCCCGTCCCAGAACTTAGAGTTCATAGGGGCCAGACTAGACACTCTTCAAGCAAAGGCTTTTCTGCCTCTGCACAGGGCCCACAGGCTAATGGATCTGGCCAGCCAGTTTCGCAGCAATTCCCTGGTGTCTGCCAGGCAATTCCTGAGACTACTCGGCCATATGGCTTCCACAGTCCATGTCACCCCCAATGCCCTCCTGCACATGCGTCCTACTCAGTGGAGCCTTCGCACTCGGTGGCATCAAGCCACAGGTGGCCTAGCGGACTCAGTGAGGATTTCCAACCTCCTGGTCTCCTCTCTGCAATGGTGGCTTCATCTTCCAAATCTGGTGCTCGGAGTGGTTTTCCAATCCCCTCCGCATACTCAGGTGCTGACAACCGATGCCTCTCTTCTCAGTTGGGGAGCACATTGCCAAGGGGCATGTACTCAGGGTCTCTGGACCCCTTGGGAGGCTACTCAGCAGATAAACTTCCTGGAGCTACGGACGATACGCCTAGCTCTGAGAGCCTTCTCCCACCTCGCCTCTCACCAGTCTGTACTGGTCCAGACGGACAATCAAGTTGCCATGTTCTATGTGAACAAACAAGGAGACACAGGCTCCTTCCTTCTTTGTCAGGAGGCACAACGACTGTGCTCTTGGGCTGTCAATCACGGAATCCTTCTCAAGGCTGTCTACCTCCCAGGTCAGGAAAATTGCTTGGCAGACAGACTGAGCCGGATCCTGCAACCACACGAATGGAGATTGAACCCATTGGTGGTTCAGCAGGTCTTCCTCAAGTGGGGGCTCCACACCATGGATCTTTTCGCCAGTCCTCTGAACCGGCAACTCCCGAGATTTTGCTCCAGACAACCGCATCCTCTCAGAGTAGCAGCGGATGCGTTTCTGATCTCGTGGTCCACAGGCCTACTGTATGCTTGTCCTCCCACACCACTAGTGTCCAGGACGCTGTTCAAAGTCCTCAGGGACGGGGCTTCCTTGATTCTCATAGCCCCCAGGTGGCCGAGGCAACCGTGGTTCCCGCTTCTGCTACAGCTGGCGGTGGACACACCTCTTCCTCTGGGGTTTCAGCACAATCTCCTGTCTCAGGATCAGGGGACTCTCTTGCACCCCAACCTCCAGTCCCTTCATCTGATGGCCTGGCTGCTGAAAGGGTAGTCCTACCTTCCTTACTAGTACCTCGAGAGGTGGAAGATGTAGTCTTGGCCTCTCGGCGTCAATCCACCAGGAAATCCTATGCTCTTAAGTGGCGTAGATTCTCCGCTTGGTGTGCTCAGCACAGTGAGAATCCCTTCTCGTGCTTGGTAGCGGTAGTGTTGCAATATTTGCTCTACCTCTCCAATCTGGGCCTTAAGTCTAACTCTGTCCGAGTTTACCTTGGTGCTCTCTCAGCGCACCACTCGCCGGTGGGCGGCAGGCCTCTTTCTAACCACCCTTTGGTGGCTCGTTTCCTCAGAGGCCTTCTTCTCCTTAAGCCTCCTTTGCGTCCACCGGCCCCTGAGTGGGATCTGAATGTGGTCTTACAGCGGCTTACTTGTCCGCCTTTTGAACCTATGGCTACCTGCCCGCTCCGTTTTCTCTCCTGGAAAACTTTATTTCTGGTAGCTCTCACCTCTGCTAGGCGAGTGAGTGAACTGCAGGCACTAGTGTCTCATCCTCCTTACACTAGGCTCTACCAGAATAGGGTAGTCCTACGGACTCACCCTAAGTTTCTTCCTAAAGTTGTCTCACCTTTTCACCTCAATCAGGAGGTGGTTCTTCTGACCTTCTTTCCCAGGCCGCATGCCAACCGGGCTGAGATGGTCTTGCATACCCTGGACTGTAGGAGGGCATTATCCTTCTACCTTGACCGTACGCGGGAGCATCGGAAGGCTGTTCAGCTTTTTGTTTCTTTTGACCCCAATAAGTTGGGGCTCCCTGTCTCCAAGCGTACGTTGTCCATATGGGTCGCTGACTGTATCGCCTGGGCTTATGGGGCAGCCGGCCTCTCGTTGGAGGGTCGAGTCACGGCTCATCGTGTCAGGGCGAAGGCTGCGTCATTGGCTTATCTCCGCTCTGTTCCGTTGGCAGACATCTGCCGGGCCGCTACTTGGTCTTCAAGCCAGACTTTTGCGGCCCATTACTGCCTTGAGAGGGAGTCCCGCAGGGACAGTGCTTTTGAACAGGCAGTACTCCATAATCTCTTTGGGGTTTAGGCAACTTCTACCCTCCGGCCCTGGTGTTGGGCTACCGGTCGGGGGCGCTCTCAGAGAAGATTCCTTCCTTCTGTGCTGTCGAGCTCGAGGGAGCTCTGTTTTCCGCTTGGGGTCTCCGGTAGCCTTAAGCTGGGGAGTCCCATATGTGAGGACTGACTTCCTGCTTGGTCCTGGAGAAAGAGTAGTTACTCACCTGTAACAGGTGTTCTCCAGGAGCAGCAGGAATCAGTCCTCACAACCCTCCCTCCTCCCCTTGGAGTTTCAGTCATATGCTTTGTTTTTTGCTAATTTTTTTGCTGTCTTTTAGCTATATCATCAGACTGAGCAAGATGGCACCCTTGGGCGGGAAGGGGACCGCGTATGCGCGCTGCAATTCCCAAAGGCTTTCTGTGAAAGCTGGGGAAATGCTCCGCACAAGGGCTCCGTCGGCGCCGACGTCACCCATATGTGAGGACTGATTCCTGCTGCTCCTGGAGAACACCTGTTACAGGTGAGTAACTACTCTAAACAGAGCCGCGCTGGTCTTGGGTCTCGGGGGCCACAGCAGGATTTTCGACGGTTCACTTCCCCGAGAGGGGCCCAGGCCCAGCGAGGTCGCTTCCCTGGTAGGTCCCAGGGGTTTCGGGGGGTTTCGAGGAGCGAACAGGGGTTTTGCGGCTGCGTCCTTGTCCTCCACCTTCAAAAAGTCACAATGAAGTCAGGGGGGCCCAGGGGGGGGGGTTAGTTCCCGTAGGGGGTCGGTTACGGGATTTTTACCCTGCCTGGGCCCGACTCAGGTCCGATCAGTGGGTATTGGAGGTGATTCGCGAAGGTTATGCGCTTGAGCTGCAGCGGCCGGTATCCGATTCTTTCATTCGGTGCCTGTGCAACGCTTCCGCGAGGTGCAAGGCAGTACAGGATACGGTGCAAAGGCTGTTGTTGCTCAAGGCCTTTGTCCCGGTTCCTATCGACCAGTTAGGTTGCTGTCGATACTCCATTTACTTCGTCGTGCCAAAGAAGGAAGGGACGTGGCGGCCCATTCTAGATTTAAAAAGGGTGAATCGCTGTCTGCGCGTGTTGCATTTTCGGATGGAGATTCTCGGGTCAGTCATTGTAGCGGTACGGCGCGGAGAGTTTCTGACCTCCCTGGACTTATTGGAGGCATATCTTCATATTCCGATCCGCCGGGAGCATCAGAAATTCCTCAGGTTTGTGGTGCCGATAGGGCATTATCAGTTTCAAGCGCTTCCGTTTGGCCTGGCGATGGCGCCGCGAACGTTCACCAAGGTGATGGTAGTAGTGGCGGCGGCGTTGCGGAAGGAAGGAGTGTTGGTGCATCCCTATCTGGACGATTGGTTGATCAGAGCGAAGTCCAGGGAGGAAAGTCTCTCGGCTACGGCCAGGGTGATAACTCTTTTGCAAAGCCTCGGTTGGGTGGTCAACACTGCAAAGAGCAAGTTGGAGCCATCTCAAAATCTGGAGTACCTTGGAGCACGTTTCAATACGAGCGTGGGTCGAGTGTTTCTGCCTCAGCAGCGAGTGCTAGCCCTCAGGCGATTGGTGAGTCGGTTTCTCGGTCTCAGCTGTCCTACAGCCTGGGAGTATCTGCAGGTGTTAGGGACAATGGCGGCGACGCTAGAGTTGGTGCCATGGGCGCAGGCCCACATGAGGCCGTTGCAGCGGGCTTTGTTGAGAAGATGGTCGCATCAAGAGGACTCCCGGTCCCAGAGGTTGGCTTGCCCTCCGCACACGCGTCGGGCGCTGCGTTGGTGGTTGAGACCAGGATAGCTAGAGAAGGGGATGTCGTTGGAGGCTCCAGCTTGGGTGTTGCTAACGACGGATGCCAGTCTGTACGGCTGGGGAGCTCATTGTCAGGGGCACCTGGTTCAAGGTCAGTGGTCCGACCTGGAAAAGCGGTGGTCAATCAACAGACTGGAGTTGCGGGCAGTGACGCTGGCTCTTCAGCGGTTGTGCCCTTTTCTACAGGGAACGGCCGTTCGGGTGTTCTCGGACAACGCGACGGCGGTAGCGTACATAAATTGACAAGGAGGCACCAGCAGTGTAGCGCTGGAGGACGAAGCGGACATTTTGTTCGAGTGGGCCGAGAGGAACCTGGTGGTCTTGTCGGCGGCGCATGTCGCGGGAGTAGACAATGTGGAGGCCGATTTTTCTGAGTCGAGTAAGGGTGGACCCGTGGGAGTGGGTCCTGCACCCCGAAGTGTTTGCGATGTTGGTTCAGCACTGGGGGACGCCAGTAATGGATCTCATGGCGACTTTTCAGTCCGCAAAGGTCGATCGGTTCTTCAGCAGAAGAAAGGAGAGGATGGCAGAGGGCCTAGACGCTCTCATTCAGAAGTGGCCAGAGGGACACCTGCTGTATGTTTTTCCGCCATGGGTGTTGATTGGGCGGGTTCTACGCGGTACGCGGACTTGGTCAGACTGTTGGAGGGGCAGCCCTGGAAGCTTCCTGTTCGCAAGGACCTTCTCACCCAGGGACCTCTCTGCATGCCCCATGTGGATCGATTATCGCTTACGGCCTGGCTCTTGAGAGGGCAAGGTTGAAAGCGAGAGGTTATTCGGCGGCAGTCATTACTACCTTACTGAAGTTGAGGCGGAAATCTACTTCCTTGGCGTATGTCAGAGTGTGGCGCGTCTTTGAGGCTTGATGTGCGGATAGGGACTGTGTTCCTTTGAAGGCGTCGGTCCCGCAGATTCTATCTCTTGCAGGATGGGTTTCAGAAGGGCCTAGAGGCATCTTCCCTAAAGGTGCAGTTGGCGGCTTTAGCCTGTTATAGGGGGAAGGTACAAGGCAGCTCGCTGGGTAGTCATTCGGATGTTAAGCGTTTTTTGAAGGCGGTAGCTCTTCTCCGGCCACCGCGTACGCGTATGGTTCCGGCTTGGGATCTACCCTTAGTCTTGGAGGCCTTAGGTGGAGCGCCTTTTGAGCCTTTGGGGAAGGCTTCTTTGAAAGATCTTACGCTGAAGGTAGTGTTTTTAGTGGCCATTGCCTCGGCTAGGCGAGTTTCAGAGTTACAAGCGCTGTCATGTAGGAAGCCATTTCTCTCTTTCTACGATTCTAAGGTGGTGTTGAGACCGGTTCCGTCGTTCTTGCCTAAGGTGGTCTCGGTGTTCAATTTGAACCAAGTGGTGTCGTTGCCCGTGTTTCGCGTTAAAGGTAAAACTCAGGTGGCAGACCGACTTCATACTTTGGATATTCGCCGGGCGTTGAAGTATGTGGCTAGAACAGAGCCCTTCCGTAAGTCGGACAGGCTGTTCGTTCTGTTCGCGGGGCCTAGACGAGGGGAGGCAGCCTCAAAAGGTTCCATTGCTCGTTGGATCAAGGAAGCGATCGCATCCGCTTACATTCTCCGTGGTCGCATAGTACCGGAAGGGCTGCGGGCTCATTCCACTAGGGCACAAGCAGCATCTTGGGTGGAGTCTAGCTTGGTGCCGGCGGTGGACATCTGTAAGGCGGCTACTTGGTCGTCGCTGCATACCTTTGTGAAGCATTACCGTCTGGATGTGCAGGCGGACAGAGACTCCTGTTTTGGATCGGCTGTGCTTCAGGCCGGTCTAGCAAACTCCCGTTAATGTGTTTACTGCTCTGGTACATCCCCAGAGATTCCGGGACTAGACTGGAGGGACGATCAGGAAGGTTAAATTAGACTTACCTGCTAATTGTAGTTCCTGGAGTAACTCCAGTCTAGTCCCGTGTCCCGCCCTATCTCGTTGATTTTACCGTGGCCTGAAGCAGGAGCTGTATTACTGGTAAGCAAACTTTTCAATGCATTTGGGGGGTTGGAGTGCATGCACAGCGGATTTTTCCAATGGCGGGGCATGGGGGGTTCCTGTCCCCTGTAGTAGGGTGCTGGACAGGGGATCTCCTGGCGTACGATCCGCAAGAGTCTTGTAAATAGTTGGGTTGGCAGGCCTATATAGTTCAGTTAGGCGGTACTTTAATACTGCATTTTGTTACTTACTTGTTGCTCCGGTGAGTCTGCTTTGTCAGTAGGTAAACTGATGTGAGGAGGCGGTGCCAGCCCTTATATACTGGTGACATCACAGAACTGAAGTTTCTCAGTCTCCAAAGCTGCTGGATGAGGTTGACAACCCCAGAGATTCCGGGACTAGACTGGAGTTACTCCAGGAACTACAATTAGCAGGTAAGTCTAATTTAACCTTATTTATTCCAGTTCATACTGCTAGACCAGTCCAGACAAGCGGGTTATGTCCCCCTGCCGGCAGATGTTGGAGACCGAGAAAAAACACTCCAGAGCTGTGATTGGTTGGGCTCTGGGTGACATAGGAGTGCCCCTAGAGGACCTAGTCAGCATTTTCTCTGTCTCCAGCTGATGAAGGTGTTAGACAAGTTTGTCTAATAGATTCTTTTCATCATTTTTATCTCCTGGATGCACCCAGAGCACACAAGAGGTGTTTCTCTGGGTTTCCCAGGCTTCCTTCGGTGACAGCTGTATTTTCTGTAATCAGCAATACAGCAGGGTTTGAGCTCCTGCTTTCACAGTCGGTGCAGCTCCCCTCCTCCCCATCCCTCCCCAGAAACACCTTCCAGCCCCTGCCACAAGGGTCTATACGGCTGGAGTTCGATCAAACTCATTTCTCTACCTTTCAGTCGCTGTAGTTACTTTTACACTGACTTTGAAATTTCTTTTCTCTTCCGTGTGACCTCAGCTCCTCTGTACCGGCACAGTGAGTAATTGCAGTTTCCTTCTCACTTCCGGTTTCGGCGATTCGGGGCTCGGTGGGGTTTCAACTTTTAAGTTGCTGGTAGCACGCCTTCCCTCTCCCCAATCAATTTTGCCACGTTTTCAAGATTTTTGGAGCACAGGATTTCTTTATTTTTCATCTTAAAGTTGCCGGTGGCCATTTTGAAAATGTGTGATCACGTTTTTCTTCAGTCTTTTTGGCAGGAGCAGCTCTGGGCAGTCATTTTCTGTGGAATAGTTACCAGAGAGCACTTGAGGCTTCCAGGAACGTTTCCAGGGGAGAGTTTCTAAGTTGACGTCTACTCCCTTAACCACATTGAGGTTTCTTAATAACTGAAAAAAAAAGAGTTCTATCTCTACCATGCCTGTTTCTCTGCACAGATGTATTGTCTGTAACAAGAAGCAGAAAGATTTAGTTCATCGATTGTGTATAATTCATCCAGGTGAGCCCTCTTCCTCAATCTCCACTGTGCTGCCAGCTGCGGACCTCTGCTTTGTTACCTCCTTCACTGGAAGTGCTGCAGCCCAGTTCGCCTGCACAGGGTTCCCAATCTGCTCCCATCTTGCTGCTCCCACAACCTTTGGAAGTCTCTTCGGCTTCGGCCAACGGACAGTTCCTGGCACTCTTTCGCCAGGCATGGAACCTGTGGCGCTGGGAGTCCTCCGGGATACCCTCCTTACCCGGTTCAGTACCGAACAGGGATATTTTGGGATCTCGCAAACGGTCCCATAAATCCGCAGGCCTTAAGGCTACGCGGCCTTTCGTGGGGCTTGTGGGACACTTCTGATGCCCATGAGGATCATAAATCTTCGGAGGTGAGTCCTGATTTGTCTGAACAGGAAAATGGGGAATATTCCCCCTCAGATTCTTCAGTCACAGCTCAGGAAGACTCTCTGGATATCCGACTCTTTCGGAAAGTGGAGTTGCTGGCCTTAATTGCACAGGTGGTAGAGTCGCTACGCCTGGCCGACACGCCTGATCCACAGAGTTCCCAGGCTCTGTTGCAGCCGGTTCCTATTTTGCAAGGTATTCGTAAACCTTCCAAAGCCTTTTTCTTTCCAGCCGAATTGCTGCAAATGGTATCTTGGGAGTAGGACTCTCCGGATTCTTCTTTCCACACCGCATGCCGTATTGGTCAGTTGTATCCTTGGTCGCCCACTGACCTCGACCATTGGCTGACATACCCGAAAGTGGATGCTTTGGTAATCGGGGTCACTAAGCATACCACTATTCCAGTTGAGGGCGGAGCGGTTTGTGGAGGATTGGCGGCTCGGGCCTCCCTCTGATGGATTCAGCAGCTTACAGATGAGCCAGAGTTGGCGCGTCTCGAATCAGTTGCTGCATTCCTGGCAGATGCCTTTTATGATTTTCTACGACTGTCAGCTTGCTCCGTGGCGGCGGTGACAGTGGCTAGAAGATGGCTATGGTTGCATCAATGGGCAGCGGATGTTGCCTCTAAGACCCGCCTGTCTAAGTTGCCTTTTAAAGGGAGACTCCTTTTTGGCGAGGATCTTGATAAGTTGTTGAAAGATCTGGGAGAGGTGAAGCCGCAACGTTTACCTGAGGACAGGCCAAAGGTATCCTTTCATTGTGGATCGTGATCCCATGGTTTTCGGCGATTTTCTAAATCTCAGGACTCATGAAGATACTGTGCCTTTAAGCCAGGTGCTTCTTCCACTTCTGCCCATCACTTTGGACAGAGGGCTCAGTCCTTTTGGGGAGCCTGCAAAGGAACGGACTCGTACTCTGGCCCAGGGAAGTTCCCTGGAGCCTCCTGTCCTTCCTGCTGACGGGACGGTCTGCCCGCTCAAGATCCTTCCACCTGTAGGTGGACGGTTGACCCTTTTTTTTCTTGACAGTGGGCACTCATAACTTCAGATCGATGGGTCCTCGATATAGTTTCTCACGGCTATTCTCTCGAATGTTGCCGACTCATTCACGATGCCTTCCTGGTCTCTCCAGGGCACTCGGTGGAAAAACGAGTGGCCATTCAAACTACCGTTCAGAAGCTCCTCTCCTTAAATGCCATTTGTCCAGTCCCTCCATTAGAAAGAGGGCTAGGCCGTTATTCCATCTATTTCATGGTGCCCAAGAAAGATGGCTCCTTTCATCCAATTTTGGACCTCAAAGACGTAAATCGCAGCCTCTGAGTACCACACTTCCGGATGGAGACCCTACGATCAGTCATTCATTTAGTACGCTGGGGAGAGTTTCTAGCATCCTTGGATCTTGCGGAAGCATATTTTCATATTCCCATTCGAGAAGACCACCAGCGCTTCCTGCGTTTTTCAGTTTCGGGCAATGCCCTTTGGCCTAGTCTTGGCACCTCGAACCTTCTCAAAGGTAGTGGTGTTTGTGGTGGCAGCCTTACACAAGCAGGGAATCAGAGTTCACCCATACTTAGACGATTGGCTCATTCGCACGGACTCCCTTCCAGAGGCTTGCAAAACTGTTTCCACAGTATTTGCCTTCCTACAGCAGCTCGGTTGGGTGATCAACCGCACCAAAAGTTGCCTCCATCTGTCTCAAGAGATTGAATTTCTGGGAGCATGCTTCAATACCTGTCAAGGGCGTGTATTCCTGACTGAAGCCTGTTTTCTAAAGCTGACTTCTCGGCACCAAAGTTTTTTGGCCCAAAGAACCCCCCGGACATGGAATTGCCTCCAAGTCCTGGGATCCATGGCTGCCACCATCGAGCTCGTGCCTTGGGCAAAGGCTCACATGCGCTGTCTACAGACCGCTCTGCTTTCCAGATGATCCCCAGTGACGGAAGACTACCAGACCCGTCTCCCGTTACAGCTGCAGGTCCGACGCAGTCTACAGTGGTAGCTTGCATCTCACAATCTCCTCAGGGGAGTACCGTTGGAAAACCCATGCTGGATCTTGCTTACAACTGATGCCAGTCTGTCCGGATGGGGAGCGCACTGTCGCATCCACTCAGCGCAAGGAACTTGAATGACATGCGAGGCACGATGGATGATCAACAGGCTTGAGGCGAGAGCAGTTCGCTTTGCCTTACTGAAGTTTCAGTAGTTCCTACAGGGACAAGCGGTTCAGATCCTATGCGACAATGCCACTTCAGTGTCCTACCTCAACTGCCAGGGCGACACCAAGTGCGCAGGGATATCAAAGGAGATGTCCCTTCTCTTCCCTTGAGCGGAAAAGAACCTTCAAGCTCTCTCAGCACAGCATATTGCAGGGACCAGCAACGTGAAGGCCGATTTTTCTAAGCCAACACACTCTCGATCCCAGCGAATGGGAGCTGGCCCCACAAGCATTCCAGACGATAGTTCAGAAGTGGGGGCAGCCGAAAGTAGATCTCATGGCATCAGCCACGAATGCGAAGGTTCCGATATTCAGTCGCTGGAGGGAACACAGATCTCAAGGCATAGATGCCTTAGCGCAGCCATGGCCGAAACATCAGTTGCTCTATGTATTCCCACCTTGGCCAATGATCGGAAGAGTCCTGCAATGGATCAGGGAACACCAGGGCCCAGTAATCTTAGTGGCCCCGGACTGGCCCCAAAGACCATGGTATGCCGATCTCATAAGACTATCTCGAGTCTCTCCTCTGCCACTACAAACTCCCTTCGGCCTTCTCAGGCAAGGACCTATCATGATGGAAGAGCCAACTCTACTTGCTTATGGCTTGGCTCTTGAACGCCATAGGTTAGCCCGTAAGGGTTACTCTTCCAAGGTAATGTCGACTCTTCTCAATGCTCGCCGTTTGTCTACATCGTTAGCATATGCTAGAGTGTGGCGAGTGTTTGAGTCCTGGTGTACTCAACGTCATCTTTCTCCTTGGAGTACAGAAATTCCAGACATTCTTGCCTTTCTTCAAGAGGGCCTCGACAAAGGCTTAGCTCTTGGCACTCTACGGGTACAGATTTCAGCACTGACGTGTTATAGGGGACCGATTTGCAGTCGTTCTCTTGCGTCCCCCTCCGATGTGTCACGTTTTCTTAAAGGTGTCAAGCTTCTATGCCCTCCGGTCCGTCCAGTTGTCCCTTCTTGGGACCTTGTCTTGGTACTACGGGCTTTGATGTCTCCGCCCTTCGAGCCTCTTAAGGAAGTTTCCTTGACGGATTTGACACTTAAGACGGTTTTCTTAGTGGCAATAACTTCGGCTCATCGCATTTCGGAACTGCAGGCCCTCTCTTGCAGGGATCCATATTTGTCTTTCTCCGCAGAGGGAGTGTCCCTTCACACTGTTCCCTTATTCTTGCCTAAGGCGATTACTCCTTTTCATGTCAATCAGTCTCTTTTGTTGCCTGCTTTCTCAAAGGAACAATGTTCCAGACGTTCCAAGAATCTCCAGGCGGTTGATCTCAAAAGGATTCTCCTTCGCTATCTCAAAGTCACCAATTTATTTCGCAAGACCGACCATCTTTTTGTGCTTTTTGTGAGACCGCGCCAAGGTATGGCAGCTTCCAAATCTACTATCGCCAGATGACTACGCTGTACCATCGAATCAGCCTATATCCTGCAAGGCAAGCCAGGGCCTGCCGGTCTTTGCGCACATTCGACTCGAGCTCAAGCCACATCTTGGGCCGAGTGATCACACGTAGTCCCTCTTGATATTTGTCGAGCGGCAGCTTGGTCCTCCTTGTCTACTTTTGTCCAACATTATTGCCTGGACGTTCAGGCACGTGAGGACAGTCGGTTTGGGGCTAGTGTGCTGTCAGCGGCTCTCTCTGCCCACCCTGGGGTTCATTAGCTTGGATACTTCCCACTTGTCTGGACTGGTCTAACAGTATGAACTGGAAGGAAAAATTTCACTTACCGTTAATTTCCTTTCCTGGAATACTGCTAGAACAGTCCAGAACCCACCCCATTGTCACGACTGCTGGTGCAGAGGAGAAGACATTCTTCTTACTTCAAACACAAGCGACTACATATTCCGGAGAAAGTCCACAATAGTGGATTCAGTTTTTTTCTCCAAGGAATGATGTTTGATCCTTCTCCACCCTTCATGGTTCAAGTTGAGGGTTTTAATTGAATTAGTTGTTACCTGTACATAGTTGATTTGGGTAGTCCGTTTTTTTCCTTATGTTGGTACTTGTCAAAGGAATACTGACTAGGTCCTCTAGGGGCACTCCTATGTCACCCAGAGCCCAACCAATCACAGCTCTGGAGTGTTTTTTCTCTGTCTCCAACATCTGCTGGCAGGGGGACATAACCCGCTTGTCTGGACTGGTCTAGCAGTATTCCAGGAAAGGAAATTAACGGTAAGTGAAATTTCTCCACTTTTTAATAGATTTGTCCTTGGTTTAGCAAGATAGCATTGGCTGGGGGGAGGGGGGTTGTGGTAATCTGCACCCAGATGAGCAGTTACAATCCACAAATCATTGGATCTGTGGGAAAGCATTGGTGTAATATGTATGGAACAGCAGTTGCAACCCTAAAAAGCATTACTACTACTTTGAAAGGTTAGGGAAGTTACATTGGGGGAAAAAGGAATGAGTATTGACTGACATATAGGAATTTCTACACACATTTGCACAAAGTGGACAAATGGCTAATTGGCAGACTGGATGGACCATGTTTGATGTTTATTTGCCATCATTTACTATGTTACTGTGTAATAACTCTTGACTCTTGTTTCTCATATTGGGAAAAAATAATTCCATATCGTCTTGCTAGACCAGTCCCAAAAAGTGGGTTGTGTTCCACTACCAGCAGATTGGTGGAGACGAAGAACCAATGAAAAGTCCAGGTTTCAATGACATTACTCCCATGCCTCTATTCGCCTCAGCCACCAGAGGTCCCTTCAGTATTTCTTTGTCTCCAGCAGATGATGGATGGATTTTCTCCGGGACCAAGCAGGAAGTCAGTTCTCACATTTGGGTGAGGTCACTGATGGAGCCCACGCAGGAACACTTCTCAGCTTCCATAGGAAGCTTTTGGAAGGTGCCGCATGCATGCGTGCCAGTCTTAGGTTTAGGTTTATTTATTTGATATAACCGCCTTTCTGGGTAATCAAAGCGGTGTACAATCGATAAAATACATAAAAATTCATAAAATACATAAAATAAAATTATGCAAATAAAATTATAAAATACATAACATAAATTATACAAATCATAAAAAAACATATTACATAAAACTTTGGGCAAGCCAGAAAGGAAAAGAAATATACAATTTGTGTAGAATAGAAGCTGGTATGCAGAGAACACAAGACAGGATACAATAGGTAGGTAGGTACAGCAGGGATAGATTCACACAAAAGGGGAAGGGATATTGAAGGCCAGTGAAAAGAGATGAGTTTTAAGGTTTTTCTTGAAAATTGTGAATTGTGGTTCCAGTCGGAGGGAAGGGGGAAGAGTTCCAATGTGCGGGACCAGCAAAAAAGAAAGCAGATAGACGCGTGAACTGAAGGTGAGCGCGGGAAGGTGGGGGGAGGGCAAGGCGGTTAAGATGGAAAGAACGTGGAGTGTAACGGGGGGAGTGAAAAGATAGGAGGTCAGACAAATAAGATGGGATACCAGTGTGATAGACTTTATGGAGTAAAGTCAGCAGTTTAAATTGAGAGCGAAAAGGGACCGGCAACCAATGGAGGTGAAAAAGTAAGGGAGTGACATGATCTCGTAAAGCAGAATGAGTGATGAGACGTGCAGCGGTATTTTGTACTCTCTGGAGCCGATTCACCTGATTTTTGGGGAGACCAAGAAACAAAGCATTAGAAAAGTCCACCCGTGACATAACTAAGGACAGTACTAACGTGGTCAGAGCAGAAGGGGAGAGAAAAGGGCGGATAGAACGGATTTGTCGAAGAAAAAAGAAAGAGGTTTTAGTAATATGAGAGATGTGAGAATGAAAGGAGAGATCCGAGTCAAAGTGAATGCCTAAATACCGGAAGGTAGAAACTAATGGAACTGGGGAGTTAGAAAAAGAAGGGGCTAAAGTGGGGGGGGGGGAGCACCATATGTGAACCAGATAGCAAGGGTCTTTGTGAGGTTAAGATGAAGACAGTTAGAGGTGAGCCAATCTGCAACAGAGGAAAGACAGGAGTTCAGAGGGGTGAGATCAGGACAGGAGGAGGAAGTGTGATGGAGTAAGAGAATGTCATCCGCGTAAAAGAAAGCTGAAATACCTGACTGTTGGATAAGAAGTGCAAGGGGAGCGAGAAAGAGATTAAAAAGAAGGGGGGCAAGAACGGAGCCCTGTGGAACCCCACAGAGGAGGTGCTGTGGATCAGAAGGGGAGGAGGCAGTTGAAGAAGGAAGAACCGTGCAAGAACGAGAGGAAAGAAAGGAGTGAAACCAGTGATAGACAGTACTGCAGAGACCAGCTTCACGAAGTCGGTGAAGAAGAAGGGAGTGATCGACCAGATCAAAGGCTGCTGCCCAAAGGAGCCATTTTTATCTTCGTCGTCTTTTTTTCCATGGAGCCCTCCAGATGTCTGTGTCCCGGAATTTAGTTGACCTTATTTTTGCTAGTTTAATTCATTTTTTGGAATCACGTGCTGTACTGCATCTTTCTGTCGTCTCTTGGAACATTGGTGCTTCGGTGCCGTGTTTTCTTGTGATTTTTTTTCCTTTTCAGCGTGTGGGATTTTTCTCTCGCATCTCCCTGGTGAGGATATTGGAGTCCTTTGACTTGGTGGAAGCCTTCTTCCCTACAATGTCAAAACCAGCCAGTGACTTCAAGACGTGCACTCAGTGCGACCAGGCCATTTCCATCATGGACCGCCACATCTGGTGCCTTCAATGCCTGGGATCAGACCACAAGCCCTCGGACTGTGCTCTCTGCTTGCAGATGACGCGCAAGGGGTTTAAGAACCAGGATCGACAGAAGGAATTGCTGTTTGGTTCCAAGGTGTCAACATCAGCCCTGGCATCGACCTCGGCATTGATGCCCTCAAAGGCCCCTGCCGAGGCTCCGACATCGGGCTGGGCCCATTCAGAGCAAAGGGTCGTGAGGCACCAAAACGGCAGCTCTCCTTTGATAAGGAGCGTCCCCAGAAGGACCGGACTTCGACCTCATTGGTATCGAAGGGCGATGCCGAGCCCAGGACCATGGGCATCGGCATTGGAGCCTTTGGCGTGACTCCAAAGGCGAGAGCTGGGAGCGGCTCTTCAAGCTGATGCAAACACTCATGGTTCCATGGTCCGACCACACCATGATCACTTCTCCACACCCCATGTACCTAATATCCACGCAAAAAACATCATCCACACCACATGACATAGATTCTGTGCCTTCAAAGAGACGATACCTCACTTCCAAACCAGCTCACACAACATAGATGATATGGTCACAACTGAAACCGGACAATAAGTAAACATCAACTCCATCAACTGCTCCCTCAATAAAACGCAAACCAAATGCGACTTGGTCACCAGAAATCTCAGAAACATTAAGAGGGAACTCAAAAGAATTGAATGCAAATGGAGAGCAACCAAACAACCTGAATTACAAGCAAGATTCATGCAAAAACCAATACCACACCATGGTAAAAACACTGCAAAAAAAAGAATCACACTCATATCTTAATGAAACCCCTGAACCATCACTGTACAATCACGAAGTACAGCACCAATCCAAGACAAACTCAACAGCTCTCCAAGCCCCCAAACCCTGGCTAACTTCTTCATTAACAGAATGGGACCAACCAACGGACTGCAGCATGCAACACTGAACAACACTCTAGCTAATAAACTTTGGAGAACCTTCGATTCCATATCCAAAGAAAACAGAACAAATCATTGGCAACCTCAACATCACCACCTCACTACTGGATCCATGCCCCGTCAGCTGGATAAAGATGTCCAGAACAGAACTATCTCCATTCATCCACCATCTGGCACTGACCTCACTTGAACTGAATTGAAAATGGCCTCAGTACAACCAATCCTGAAACACCACGCAGCTGATAAAAGCGACCCCACCTCTTATAGACCCATCAGCAGTTTATCTTTCCTCTCCTCTCCAAAATTCTCGAATGTATAGTATTACAACAGCTGCAAAACCTTATTGACACACATGCCCCACTAGACCAACATCAACATGGTTTCAGACCATACCATGGAGTTGAATCCCTTCTCGCCTCACTAATAGACACCATAATACAAGGTTTAGAAAAGATCACCCAGGCTTACATTTTAATCTTCCTAGACATAACGGCAGCATTTGACCCCATTCCACATACCCTCCTTATTGCCAGACTGCAAAATATTGGAATCAATGGCATCCCACTCCAGTGGATAGGATCCTACCTCTCAGACCATCAACAAGTACGTATGGAAACAAAGAAATCAGTGCCCTACAAACAACAAAAGAGAGTCCCACAGGGCTCTGTGTTATCATCACTACTCATCAATATATACATGCAGCCAATATGTGCCATATTTCACAAGCATGTATCACTACAAAAAAAATCCCCCAAGGGCCATAGAACACTGCCAGCCCCTAATCAATAAGCAAAACAAAGATAGCAGGTTCTAAACAATAGGAGGCCCCTATTGTTTAGAATCTGCTATCTTTGTTTTTCATATTTCACAAGCATAACATAAAATACAGAATCTATGTAGATGACATAATGATGTTCACACCTTATGATCTACTCTACCCAAACCACAAGAAAATATCAACCTGTTTTCAAGAAATCTCTCACTGGTTACATAAACAAGGCTACAAATTAACTACAAGAAAACAGAAGTCCTCCACGTCTCTAGGAACAAAACACTCACACTCCCTAAAACACTCAAACTACACAACATTGAACTTGAAACCAAGAAAGAAGTCAAATATCTGGGAATAACTCTGAACCAACAACTTAACTTCTCTTCTCATATCACCAATAATTCCAGAGCGATATACCACAAGATAAAACTTCTTCTCAACCTTCAACCTATACTATCAACTACCGTTTTCTGCTCCATCATTCAGGCACTCATTTTCCCCCTACTGGACTTCTGCAATAGTATCTATCAAGGTCTCTCTAAATACTCACTCCACCAACTGCAGATGGCACAAAACACAGCAGCATGCTTGTTTTATACTTGATTCTGGAGATTTTTGGGTATAGCGTAGTTACTCACCTGTAACAGGTGATCTCCGAGAACAGCAGGAAGCAGTCTTCACATATGGGTGACGTTGGTACTGATGGAGTCCGGCATGGGAATACTCCCCAGCATCCAATAGGAATGCTTTTGGGAGTGCCCCTCTACGCATGCGTGTATGCCTTCCCTTCTTACCCACTGGTCTCCTCAGGTAAAAAGTGGGATCTGAATGTGGTTCTGGCTTATTTCTAAAGCCACCTTTCGAATCTTTAGCCACTACTTCACTGAAGTTTCTATCTTGGAAGTTCATCTTCCTTATTGCCCTCACTTCAGCTTGCCGCATCAGCAAGCTGCAGGCTCTAGTGGCGGATCTCCCCTGTACTCTGTTCCACCATGACAAGGTGGTTCTGCGTCCCCTCCACATTCCTTCCCAAAGGTAGTTTTCTCCTTCCATCTAAACCAGTCAGTAACCAGTCCAAATTTTCTTCCCTAGACAACATGCGTCTCAGGCTGAAGCAGTGCTACACACTTTAGACTGCAAGCGAGCGCTGGCCTACTACTTGGATAGAATTAAAGATCACTAAAAATCCTCTAAATTATTCATTTCCTTTGATCCTAGTCACATGGGTCTAACGGTGCAAAACATACTCTATCTAGATGGATAGCAGATTGCATTTCTTTTGCTTATGCACAAGCAGGACTCTCATTGGAAGGTTATATCACTGCTCATAATGTGAAGGCTATGGAACATCTGTGGCTAATCTCCATTCAGTAGCCATTGAGGGCATTTGCCAGGCAGCTACCCTGTCCTCCATTCATACTTTTGCTGCATACTACTGTCTGGACAGAGACTTCTGTCAGGATGCTGTCTTTGGCCAAGCTGTACTCCCGCACCTCTTTGGGACTTAAACTCAACTTCTACCTCCCGTCCCGGACTTCTACAAGATACCAGATTATCATTGGGGGAGTATCGCCTCCTGGAATCAAGTCCAGTAGCCCACAACTCTTACAGATTCTTCGGCTACACATTTTTTGCCTCAGGGATCGCACTACTCTCCCCCCCCATACCAGTCAGGTACCTGGGAGCTAATGAGTCTCATATGTGAAGACTGCATTCCTGCTTGTTCTTGAAGATGGTGTCGTTACTCACTTGTAACAGTTGATCTCTGGGAACAGCAGGAATCGGTCTTCACAACCCACCCTCCTCCCCTAGGAGTTGTAGGGTTCTTTTATTTTCTTCTTCTTCTCAGCTACAAACTCAACTGAGGAGAGGAGTTGGTAAGGCAGGCACAGTGGAGTGCTCCCAAAGGCTTTCCTACTGGACGCTGGGGAACATTCCCACTCAGGCTCCATCAGTGATGTTCACCCATATGTGAAGATTGATTCCTTCTGTTCCCGGAGATCACCTGTTGCAGGTTAGTAACTACGCTTTATTGGCATCTCAACTGGTTCAACACTACACGGGCCGTGTTTTGCAGTTGGCCTTTGTCAGGGGTATTTGAACCTGTTCAAGTATCTGAGAACAGTATCTGTGATCATGGTGCAGAACAGTGTTACAGCTGCGCTGCTCTCATCTCTCAAAAGGTGTTAAAAACACCTTGCTACTGAATCACCTTCTGTGGTTTATTTTGCCTTGCTCCATTCTTGCTTATGGCCAGGACCTTGAGAGGCACCACCCGCCTAAAGCATAAAGGATACACTCCCCTGTGTTATTTTCACACTCTTAAAGGTGAGGCACAGATCCACCTGTCTGGCAATGTTCGTCTAGTGTCACTTCAAGAAGTGGTGGCAGCAGTGTTTTTGTTCATCTTGGTGGGTAGATGTACCCTGTCTGTTGACATTTCTTTAGGAATGGTTTGGGAAAGGCCTTGCTTTGAACTCTTTAGTGGTTCAGGTTACAGTATTGGCATACTTTTGGGGGCTTATGGCAGATCGCCCTGTTATGTCTCGCATACTCTGTAAGGGTGCCATTTGCATCCTCCCGTACAGCCTGTAGTCCTGCCTTGGGCTCTTGGATTGGTCCTTTGAGCCGTTGAAATAGGCCACACTTAAAGATTTAACACTCATGAATGTGTTTTTGGTGGACATTTGCTCAGCCTGCTGCATCTTGGAGTTAGACTCTCTCGTGTAGAGATCCTTACTTGTTCTCAATGGAGACAGTTGTGCTTTGCCCAGTTCAATGTTTCCTACCCAAGGTGGCTCGGTCTTCTGTGGTGGCTCTCCCAGTCTTCCCCTCTGACCATTGTTGTGGTAGGGACAAGGATCTGTTGCTGGTAAATGTCCGCAGGGTCTTGCTCCATTACCTGAAGGTAACTAATCTTTTCTATAGGTCTGCCAGGCTATTTGTCCTGTTTGTTGGACTGCTTAAGGGTGAGGCAGCATCCAAGACCATCAAAAGATGCTGGATTAGGGAGGCAATGGCCTCTGCTTACATTCTGAAGGTCTGCAGGTTCACTCTGTTCAGTCACAAACATCTTGTTTGGCAGAGGCCAGTTTGGTCATTCCACTAGATATCTGTCAGGCAGCTATGAGGTCATCCCTCTCTACCTGTGTCAGACATTATTATCTGAATCTGCAGGTATGAATAAATGCAGCCTTCGGAGTGGAGGTTCTTAAAGCAGCCATATCTTTTTCCTGCTCAATTGAATCATAGCTCTGGCCCTTTCCACTTGTCTGGACCTCTCTAGCAGGATGACCTAGAAGGCGAAATTTTACTTAATTGATAATTTATTTTCCTGGAGTCCTACTAGACCTATTCAGGACTCTTCCTGGGAATTCACTGTTATCTCTTCCATGTTGAGGTCTGCAGTATTGATGTTTGCGGAACTCTTTTGTCCGTATGATTATGGAATTCCTGTATATACTTGGATCTGTAGGCCCTTATTCTGTCTATTCATGGAAAGGTTGCATTCTGGTTCCCCTGGGATTGCTGCTCAGGAACTCCCACACAAGGTCGATCATCTGCTAGGGTGGCAGAATTCAGAGGGCGGCAGTGCCAGCACATCTGGCAAGACACAGAGTAGCAAACCACTGTCATCATAATGGCAGGCCTTTGAGTATGCAAGTGCATTCAAGGACTTTCATTCCTGCCCCCTCTGATAGGAAATCTGCATCGGAGAAGTCAGACCAGCAGGCTATGAGTGCACACATGGTGCTCGAAGCCCACCACTGCACTTCCTTTTAAGGCAACTTTGAGGTTCTTTGGTGAATGGAGGTAGGGTGGTGGCAGTAGTGATGGCAGGAGAAAGAGAAGAGGGAGAGATGCTGGACACCTTGGGAAGGGATGGGAAGGATAGAGATTCTGGACACCTAGGTGGAGGAGAGAAGAGGAGATACTGGACATTTGGTGCATAGAGAAGAGAGAAATGCTGGACAACTGGAGGGTCTATGGAAGGGAAGATGAGATGCTGGTCATGGGGGCTGAGGTTAGGGAAGAGAAAAGGAGATGCTGAACTATTGGGGGGGCTAAGGTCTTGAGCCTGCAGGGGCAGGGTGGATATGGACGTATGTTGAAGGTTTGCCTAGGGCATCAGGTACTCTTGAGACAGCGTTGCCCACACACATACTCTAGAAGGCTCTGTACGCTTTTCTGAGTTAGAGGAGAATACTTCAGAGTTGACAAAGTCAGGATGATATCGCCCTTTTCTGTGACTACTTTGCTGCATCCCCTGCTGTCCATTGAAAACTCCGGTTTCAGGTAAGGAATTTTGCTTTCCCACATCTGTCCTGGGGACCCTACAGCCAGTTGAGATTTCTGAATAACCACAATGAGCATTCATGAAAAGTTACATTTGCTGGGTCTCTAATGCATTCATATTTATCTTATGCATAGTTAGTGTGGATATTCTTGAAACCTGACTGGCTTTGGAGTCCTCAGGATAATTTTTGGAGGGCCCCCTGATCTAATATTTGCCCAAAAGTAAAAGCAACTCCCAGTCTTAACTGGGATTTTTCACACTCTGTGGCCTTAAGAGCTAGAAAGAGAATTCCACAGCTGAAACGAGACAGCACAGGAGCTGACTCTAGGGACATAAAAAAGATCTGGCTCTGCTGCCAGGAATTTTTGCCAGTGCTGTTGGGGAATTAAAAACACAAAAAAAGAGACTGAAGAACCATGTGTGTGACCTCCTCAACAGTGTGTTTTTAAGGGAGAAGGGCATTGACAGAGTGTTGTTTTTCTGTCTTTGTTTTTTATCTAGCAGATGAAGGAAACAAAATGGAGTGTAAGCGTAGCCGTAAAGGACAGCCAAAGAAAATTGTTCCAGGATACACCCAGATCACCGATCAAGAGGAAGCAGACGAATGTTTGAGTGAGTTGCTGCAGCACTGTTTTGGAAACGTTTAAAGGATCTCTGTCAGCCAAAATAAAACTGTTCAGGTCTTAACCCTTACTATTAGCATGTTTCAGGATCATAATTTAAAGGGTTTCATTTGTTCTTAAGGATTTTTTGTATGTTTGTTTTATTGCTGTTACCCCTTTCCACCTGCTAGAGGATTCTGTTATAGAATCAAAGAGAAAAAAGGCCTGGAAGAGATCTCAATGGGTCATATTCTAGACCAGCAGTTCTCAACTTGGTCTTCTGGACATACTCGTTTTCAGGATATCCACAATGAACATGCATAGATTTACATTCAGTAGAGACAATGAATATCCTGAAAACCAGATTGATGGGCAGGACTTTACCAAGCTAGAAATGTGCCTTGTGTGACTCGTAAATCTAGTCCCCCCCCCCCCCCCATCCTCCCCAAACCACTTGCTGGATTTCTCTCTTTTAGAGCTTCCTTGAAGCCCAGAGCGGATGGTTTGGAAGAATGTATCTTTGAAGGATACTACCAAAAGCAGAGAGGTTCCACAAAAGAGTAAAGTATCCCAAATGCCCTCAAGTATGGAGCAGACAGAGCTTAAAGATCCCAAATTACCCATGTCTAACAATAGCCAAATTAATATGAATAAAATACATTCTCTAAAATGCTTGTATGCAAATGCTAGAAGTCTAAAAAATAAGATGGGAGAGTTAGAATATATAGCACTAAATGAAAGGTTAGATATGATTGGAATATCAGAGACATGGTGGAAGGAGGACAACCAGTGGGACACTGATACCTGGGTACAAACTATATTGTAATGATAGAGCTGATCAAATTGGTGGAGGGGTTGCTTTCTATGTTAGAGAGGGCATTGAGTCAGAAAGGATTAAAGTTTTGCAGGAAACAAAATCTGCTGTAGAATCTATATGGATTGAAATTCCATGTAAAAGGGGGAAGGCAATGGCAGTGGGGGTGTACTATCGAGCGCCTGGCCAGAATGACCAAATGGATGATGAAATGCTCAAAGAAATCAAGGAAGCTAACAAAGGTTACAGCACAGTAATAATAATGGGTGATTTCAACTACCCCGGTATCGACTGGGTCAGTGTCACGTCAGGACATGCTAGGGAGATAAAGTTCCTAGATGAAATAAATGACTGCTTCTTGGAGCAGCTGGTTCATGAACCGACCAGAGGGGAAGCCATATTAGACCTAATCCTTAGTGGAACACCTGATCTAGTGCAAGAGATAAGGTTGTTGGGGCCACTTGGCAATAGTGATCATAGCATGATCGCCTTTGATTTAATTAGTGGAGGAGGGATAGTAAGGAAATCCACAGTACTACCTTTTAACTTTCGAAAGGGAGACTATGATAAAATGAGGAAAACAGTTAAGAAAAAACCTAAAAGGAGCAGTTGCAAAGGTTAAAGACGTACATCAGGCTTGGCTGTTGTTGAAAAATACTATCTTGGAAGCCCAGACCAGCTGTATTCCACGCTTTAAGAAAAGTGGAAGGAAGTCCAAAAAACTGCTAGCATGGTTTAAAGGTGAGGTCAGAGAGGCTGCTGTTGCCAAAAAAGCATCTTTCAGGAAATGGAAAAAAGAGCCAAACGACGAAACCTAGAAACAGCACAAGCACTGGCAAGTCAAATGCAAGGCATTGATATGGTAGGCAAAGGGAGAATTTGAGAAGAAGCTTGCTGCGGAAGCAAAAACGCGAAGTAAAGACCTTTTCAAGTACATTCGTATAAAAAAACCTGTGAGAGTCAGTTGGTCCATTAGATGATAAAGGGGTTAAAGGAGCACTAAGAGGCGACAAGGCGATAGCAGAGAGACTGAATGAATTCTTTGCTTCAGTCTTTACTGAGGAAGATGTAGGGATGATACCCATGACTGAAGTGGTATTTAAAGGTGCGGAAGAATTGAAGGAAATATTGATACATCAGGAAGATGTATTACAACTATTAGATAAACTGAAGAGTAGCAAATCACCTGGGCCGGATGGTATACATCCAAGGGTGTTGAAAGAGCTGAAATACGAGATTGCAAACCTGCTATTAGTAATCTGTGAACTATCATTAAAATCATCTCTAATACCTGAAGACTGGAGGATCGCCAATGTAACACCAATTTTTAAAAAGGGTTCCAGGGGTGATCCGGGAAATTACAGACCGGTGAGCCTGACGTCAGTACCGGGAAAAATGATAGAAACCATCATAAAGAATAAAATTACTCAGCATGTAGATAGTCATGACCTAATGGGAGACAGCCAACAAGGCTTTAGACAAGGAAGATCTTGTCTTACTAATCTGTTATGTTTTTTTGAAGGAGTGAATAATCAGGTGGACAAAGGTGAGTCGGTTGATATTGTGTATCTGGACTTTCAGAAAGCCTTTGAGAAGGTCCTTCATGAGAGACCTTTGGTAAAACTAAAGAGTCATGGGATAGGAGGCAGTGTACTATTGTGGATCAGGAACTGGTTAAAAGATAGAAAGCAGAGGGTAGGGCTAAATGGCCAATTTTCCAAATGGAGAAAGGTGAATAGTGGTGTACCCCAAGGATCTGTGCTGGGTCTGCTGCTTTTTGACATATTCAAAAATGACCTGGAAAGTGGAATAACGAGTGAAGTTATCAAATTTGCAGATGACACAAAACTATTTAAAGTTGTTAAAACCCAAGAGGATTGTGGAAAACTGCAAGAGGATCTTGATAAATTGGAAGACTGGGCATCAAAATGGCAGATGAAATTTAATGTGGACAAGTGCAAGGTTATGCACCTAGGGAAGAACAACCCAAACTATGGTTACACGATGCAAGGTTCCACATTAGGAACCACCACCCAGGAAAAAGATTTATGCGTCATTGTGGATACCATGTTAAAACCCTCGGCCCAGTGTGCAGCAGCGGCCAAGAGAGCAAATAGAATGCTAGGTATGATAAGGAAAGGAATGGAAAATAAAACAAAAGATATTATAATGCCTCTATATCGTTCCATGGTGAGACCACACCTTGAATATTGTGTGCAATTCTGGTCGCCGTATCTTAAAAAGGAAGAGCCACCAAAATGGTAAAGGGGATGGAAGGATACTCCTATGAAGAAAGGCTAAAAAGGTTAGGGCTCTTTAACCTGGAAAAGAGACGGCTGAGGGGAGATATTGTAGAAGTCTAAAAATTAATGAACGGAGTGGAACGGGTAAACGTAGATCTATTGTTTACCTTATCAGAATATAGAAAGACTAGGGGACATGCAATGAAGCTACAGGGTAAACTATTTAAGACTAATAAAAGAAAATATTTTTTCACTCAACGTGTAATCAAACTCTGGAATTTGTTACCGGAGGATGTAGTAAAGGCTGTTAGTGTAGCTGGGTTTAAAAAAGGTTTGGACAAGTTCCTGGAGGAAAGGTCCATAAACTATTATTAAGAAGGGACCCAGGATATCAATGCTTGAACCAATACAAGCATTGTGGAACCTGTGTCCCTTGGGGAAACTGCTAGGTACATATGACCTAGATTGGCCACTGTTGGAAACAGAATACTGGGCTTGATGGACCTTGGTCTGACCCAGTATGGCATATCTTATGTTCTTATGTTCTAAGCGCCCCTTCCATACCTGTGCCCTGTGTGGCCACACCACTCCCACAGCTCTTGGTATGGCCCTGTGATTGGGTGTGTTCAGAAGATTGGGTTGATAAGGTGAAATTTTACTTATCAGATAATTTCCTGTCCTGGAGCCCTGCTAGACTAGTGGGTAGTCCCTCCTTCTAGCAGATGATGGAGTCAGAGAAAGACTAGAAACTTCCGTGACATCATCACTGGTACCAAGGCTGGTGCAGCTATGGGCACCCTTCAGTATTTACCTAACAAAGCATATGGTACCAAACCAGGAATAGAGGACAATCCCCAAAACAACCAAACACAACTTCCAAAATAAGCACAGAAAAACAAGAACACAGAAGGAAGAGCAAACCTGCCCCATAACTGATTATAAAAGAATTTGGATTTTACTGAGCTATATATATATATAGGGCCTGATATTTGAAGGGCTTTTACATGGTTTACAGCCTAGTCCTCTCTTTGCCCCCAGGTAGGAAGGTGAGAACCTTGGACTCCTTTGGAAGGCGGTGCTTCCAGGGCTCCATGCTGGTGGCCAGGGTCTTCTCTTGCCAGCTGTACATGAATATGTTCCTCAAGGACATCATGTTGGACTGGTCTGACTTCACTTCACACATCCCTCTGAGCGTCTTTTCGCTCCCTCGTGGGCCATGGCAAGGACTGCTCCAAGTATATGGTCTAGGCGACCTATGACACTTTTGAATCAGTCAATAGGGTTGTGTCTGTGGGCATTTAGGCATACTGGCTGGCCTGACTCCAGTCATCGGACCTGGAACAGTGGGTCCAGGATAAGCTGGCGAACATGCCTTGCAGGAGGGAGAACCTCTTCAGGAAACCAGTAGAGGACAAGGCTGGAGGATTGAGAAGGAGAATGTCACCCTCTCCAGGCTCTAAAGGAAGACTACTAATCCCTCTCGGAAAAAGTACCAGGGCAAAAAGATCTATTATCAGTGCAAACGCCGGTTCTACCCAAGCCCTCAGAGCTTTCAGCCAAAAATGCAGGCTCCTCACCAGCAGCGGCGGGAGAAGCCTCAGAAGGCCCACCCCACTCCACAGACCATGCCTGAGGCAGGCTTTTGACTGGTTTCTTCGGAGCCAATCTGCCAGTGCCCGAAGGGGTACACCCTCCGGTGGGGGGGCAGCTCATCCATTTCACCTACAGATGGACTCTCATCACCTTGGATGCATGGGTGCTGCAGATAGTCCACAGTCGATACCTGCTGCACTTCACTGAGCTGCCGCCCCCTTACCCACAGAGAGAGTATTCCCTGGACCTGCTGCATCATGATTTACTACAGGAGGAGGTCTCCACTCTCCTCACTGAGCTTGCCATCGAGCTGGTACTCTCAGGTCAGGCAGGGATTCTACTCCAGGAACTTCCTGGTCCCCAAGATGATTGGGGGGGGGGGGTGTTTGGCTCATCTTGGACCTCCGAGACCTCTATATCTACCTGGTGCGGGAAAAGTTCAATATAGTCTCACTGGGGACCCTGCTCCCTTACCTGCAAAAGGATGATTGGCTATGCTCCCTGAATCTCAAGGATGTGTATGC
Organism: Ichthyophis bannanicus; assembly: GCA_033557465.1. Taxonomy (NCBI): domain Eukaryota; kingdom Metazoa; phylum Chordata; class Amphibia; order Gymnophiona; family Ichthyophiidae; genus Ichthyophis; species Ichthyophis bannanicus. The sequence goes on from CM066048.1 coordinate 81,901,592, forward strand.
GCACATACCGATCCATCCTGCTCACAGAAAATACCTCTGATTTGTTTTAAGGGATCACCACTTCCAGTATTGCGTACTCCCTTTCGGGCTGACATTGCTGCCCCAAGTCTTCACGAAATGCCTTGCAGTGTAGCCACCTATCTTTGGACCCTGGGGGTCTTCGTCTTCCCCTACTTGGATGACTGTCTCATAAAGAGCTCCACTCCGGACGGCGTCTGGCTGTCAGCTCACCTGACCATCCATTACTTCAGCAATTGGGGTTCGTGATCAAGTCTCATCTCCAGCCCTCACAACAGCTTGCGTTCATAGGGGCCCTTCTTGACACCACTCGGGCTAGGACTTTTCTGCCAATGGATCACCTGTAAAGGCTAACAGTGGTTGTCGGCAACATCCAGCAGCAGCACCGCACAAAACCTTTGGGGGATGCTGAAATTTCTTGGCCACATGGCCTCAACGGTGCATGTCACTCCCCTGGCTTGCCTGTTCATGAGACAAACTCAGTAGACTCTAAGTATGCAGTGGAAACAAGTCACTGGCTGCCTGCGGTGCCAGGTGGCTGTCACAGCGCCTCTCGTCCAGTCCCTACTCTGGTGAGTGGTCCCGCAGAGCCTGCTAAAGGGTCTTCTATTTCAGGCATTGCCTCCCCAGAGCATGCTGTTGACAGATTTTATTTTATTTATTTAACAATTTTTCTATACCGCTTTTCTTACATTCAAAGTGGTTTACATTGAACGTTAAACAAAATGAACTTTACATAGAACAAGGAATTAAAAACTTGGATATAGCACGGGTATTAACAATATTGGATACATGGTTTCTGGATGTTGGTTATGATGGTTGCTGCTATTATATGGAAGGTAGAATGATTGGATGTTCATATTTCATTGAAGTGGATGCGTTTCGCACAGTGTTTCAGGTTCTGGTCCATAGTATTCCAAAAAAAAGCTGTGTTTTTAAGGCTTTCCGAAAGTCCCAAAGATCATTGGTGGTTCTTATGTTTTCTGGGAGGGCGTTCCAGAGTGATGGAGCATATATTGAAAAAGCTCTAAGACAGTTTGGTTGTTTAACTTTAAACTTGGTCTTTGGTATTATTAGTAGGTTTTTGTTGAATTTCCTTTTTGTTCTGTTTTCAGGGACCTTGCTGATGAGGGTTTGTAGTGTTGGGGTAATAGTTGGTGTAGGATTTTGAAAATGATGAGTATTGCTTTGTATTTGGTCCTGGTGATTATGGGGAGCCAATGTAGTTGTCTCAATGTTGGGGTTATGTGGCTGGTTCTTGGTGTCCCAGTTATGATACGGGCCATTGTGTTTTTAGTTGCAAAGGGTAGATGAACTGATTAGGTAGTCCCTGGTAGATGATGTTGCAATAGTCCAGTATTGGCATTATCAAGGCCTGGCAGACTGTTCGGAAGTTATTAAAGTCCAGAAGAGGTTTGAGTTTTTGTATTATTCTTAGTTTGTTGTAGGCAGTTTTTGCAATCTTCCTTAAATGTACTTGAAAGTTTAGGTTTTGGTCGAGGTATATCCCCAGATATTTGACTTCCGTTTTCACTTCTATGGTGTTATGCGCTATTTGCAGAGATTTTGGTAGAGCAAATGCAGAATTCTTTGTTATGAAGATTGCTTCTGTTTTCTTGTAGTTTATCATTAAATTTCATTCCAGGAGCCAACTTGACATTTCTTCCAGACATGTTGTTATGTTGAAGTAGTCAGGACGGTCAGTGTTGAATGAGGTGTGGACAATGTCATCCGCATAGATATTGAAGTCTATTTTGTGTTTGGCTATTATGCTGCAGATAGATATTAAACAGCATTGCAGAGAGAGCTGAGCCCTGCGGTACTCCTTGCTACTGATCTATTGGATTTGATTGATGTGATCCAGATTTGACCTGTATCTTTCTGTGGGTAAGATACAATGTAAACCATTTTAGTGTTTCTTGAAATCCGATCTCATAGGCGCGTGGTTAGTATTTTGTGGTTTATAGAATCAAATGCAGCTTTTATATCAAGGAATATCCATATGCAGCATTGTCTGGTGTTGCCTAGTCTGATAATTAAACTGTTCAAAAGTGAGGTGATAAGTTTCCACGCTGTGTTTGGGATTGAACCCATGTTGGTGAGGATCAAGAGGAGCGTGTGCATCAAGGTGATCTTGTAACTGGAGTTGGACCACTTTTTCAATTATCTTTGCTGTAAGTGGGAGGCTTGAGATGGGTCTGTATGAGCTGGGGTTGTTTGAGTCCAGGGTGGTGGTCTTTTTAATTGGCCTTACCATTGATTGTTTGAGTTTAGGAGGTACAGATGTGTCCAAGCTGGGCTGGGAGGCTCATCTGGATGGCCTGCACACCCAGGGCCTGTGGTCCAAGCAGGAGAACTTTCACCAGATTAACTTGAAATTGCGGGCCATCGCGAATGCCCACCAGGCATTCAAGGTACAGTTAGCCAACCAAGTGGTGCTGATCTAGGTGGACAGCCAGGTGGCTATGTACTATGTCAACAAGCAGGGTGGCACGGGATCGTACCTCTTTTGCAGGGAGATAGTCCGCCTATGGAAGTTTCCATCACCCACGGCATGGACCTGAAGGCGACTTACCTGCCAGGGAACTCAATTCCCTGCCTGACCAGCTGAGTCGCGTCCTCCACCCACACGAATGGAACCTCAACAGAGAAGTTGTGGGTCAGATCTTTCGGTAGTGGGGTACCACCATGATAGATCTATTTGCCACTCTATGCAATGCCCAGGTAGACCAGTTTTGCTCCAAGGTGGCTTCCAGCGACCGGCTGGCGCCAGATACCTTCCTTCTACACTGGAGAGGGGGCCTGCTTTACATATTTCCTCCTTTTCTGCTAGTGGTGAAAACCCTGCTGAAGCTTCAGACTGATAGGGGCACGATGATCCTCATCACTCCGTATTGGCCCAGGCAGCTGTCTTTTCCTCTGCTGCTTCAACTCTCTCGCTGAGAGTCTCTATGTCTGGGCTTTGCCCCAGATCTCATCTCCCAGAAGGATGGGACCTTGCTACACCCCAACGTTCAGTCCCTTGCCCTCACTGCCTGGATGTTGAGCAGGTTGTCCTCTCGAAGCTCAACCTGCCTGAGAATGTCACAGAAGTCCTGCTGGCCTGCCATAAGAATTCCACACACAGGTCCTATGCATTTAAAAGGCATAGGTTCTCCTCCTGGTGCACTGACCGGGCTCTGGATTCTTTTTCCTGCACTATTGACAAGTTGCTTGAGTACTTCCTGCATCTCTCGGATGTGGGTCTCAAGTTCAAGTTTGTCAGGGTCTGTCTGAGCGCGATCGGGGCCTACCATCACAGCACGGAAAGGAAGTCTTCTTTCAAGCCCATTGCAGTGACTTGAGATCCCAACGTGGTTCTTGTTCAGTTCTTGGTGGTTTCCTTCGAGCCGCTTGCTTCTTACCCCTTGAAATGTCTGACCTGGAAGGTCTTGTTCCTGGTGGCGCTTACTTCGGCATGTTCTTCAGTGAGCAACAATCTCGGGTAGCTCACCACTGTACACCAGGCTCCACCACAATAGGGTGGCCTTGAGAACGCATCCATGGTTCCTGCCCAAAGTGGTCTCTGCTTTCCACCTGAATCAATCAGTTGTTCTGTCGACGTTCTCCCCCAGGCCTCATGCCAACTGCCAACTGGGAGGGGGGTGGGTGGTTGCACTACATATGCAGGACTGCAGGTGAGCTTTGGCCTTCTACCTTGAGCATACGAAGGCCCACTGGAGGTCCACCCAGTTGTTCATCTCCTTCGACCTCAGCAAGCTGGGGGCTGTCGTCTCCAAATGCATGCTGTCTATTTGACTAGCATACTGCATCTGTTTCGCTTATGCCCAGGCAGTCCTGAGCCTTGATGGTCATAACATGGCTCATAATGTCTGAGCCATGGCTGCGTCGGTAGCCAATTTGTACTCTGTCTTCATGGAGGAGATCTGCAGTGCTGCAACGTGGTTCTCTGTCCACACATTCACAGATCCTTACTGTCTGGATGGGGATTCCCAACGTGACAGCAACTTCAGCCAAGCTATGCCCCAGCATCTCTTTGGGACTTAGGTACATCTCTTTCCCACCGGCCCTTCTGTCCGTCCAGGCTACCAAAAAGAGATCTCTCAGTGAGGATGTACACCAACAATGCTGAATCATTCGAGTCTGCTAGGGGGACTACCCATGCTGTTTTGTTGTTTCTCCAGTCCTGTTGCCCCTGTTAGGCTTTTGGCTTCCTCGGTTTTTGGTAACTTGTAGTTTGGGAGTCCCATATGTGAGTAGTTACTTCCTGCTTGTCCATGGAGAAAGCGTAAATCTCCAGGAACAAGCAGGAATGAGTCTTCACATATGGGTATCGTCGGTACCGACGGAGCCTGCGCGGGAACGCTCCCCAGCGTCCAAAAGGAAAGCTTTTGGGAGCATTCCACAGCGCCTGCGCGCTGCCTTCCCGCCTTTCCCAACCGTCTCTCTCCAGTTCTTCTTTTCCGCGGAGCCAGCAGGTCGTGTTTCCTGTCACCGCTGAAGAATTTCTATTTTCTTGTTTTCTTATTCTTATTTTCTTTAGTCGCGTGTCTGCCTTCTCGAAGACCGGTACCACCGGTCTTTTTTCTTTCTTTAAAAAAAACAAAACAAAACTTCTTTTTGCCTCAGTGCATTTTCTTCTGTGGCCCTAGGCCTACAGTCTTTTTGACTCATGGAAAAACCCACCTCCGGGTTTAAAAAGTGCACAAAGTGCAGTGGCACTATTTCTGTCACAGACACCCATGATTGGTGTCTAAAATGTTTAGGTCCTGACCATTCCATCGCGGATTGTGAGTCCTGCTCCATGATGTCTAAAAGAGGGTTACAGAATCGGGCAGCCAAGCTCAGTACCCTGTTTCCCTCCGATGCAGCTTCGGTGGCATCGACGTCTTCCAGGGCTTCCTCTTCATCCCATGGATCTCAGGTAACAAAACTTAAGTCTGGCCGGTCCTCAAAGGGTACATCTCCCTCTAAGTATCGAGATGTTCCCGACATTACCATTGAGGAATCCACACCGGCAAAATTACCACGGCGGGAGGCTCCGGCTTCCAAAGCATTATCTATGGGGTCACAGGTTGACATCGATGGCACGGCCTCGACCGATCACCTGTTACAATGTTCTGGGGTACCAGCAGTTCCCGGTACCGACATCCAGACATTGGTGGCGTCGATGGATCAGAACATTCTGACCATGCAGCGTGCCATTACGGCTTTCATACAAGCTGCGACGCCCACGGTACAACAACAATCCCCATTGTCAATACCGATTCCGGTTCTGGATCCAGCTCCGGTTCCAATACCTGTACCGCTTGCATCGGCATCAGCACCGAAAGCAGCGATACGGTATCCAGTGATGCCTATTAGTACCGATCCGGTACCAATGACTCCCGATGTCGATACCCCTCGGTACTCGTATCGGGCTCTACGAGAGCATCCAGACAGTCGATACTTCGATTCCTCTGATGATTCTGATGCATCAGAGGTTTCCATCGAAGCATCGGAGATCTGTCCTCAGGAACCCTCTTCTCCAAAAAGGAGAATGTCTCCTCCTGAGGACTTGTCTTTCCAGGACTTCATCAGGGAGGTGGCTAAAGCCTGTCCATTACAGTAGCCTCTGAAACTGAACCCAGAGCCAAAAAATTGGATATTCAATATCCTAAGGCTCCTAAAGAGGCAGCCATTTTACCTATACATGAGATTCTTTATGACCACATGTTAGGTATATGGGAAACTCCTCTTACCACCTCTCCCTTTTCTCGTAGGTTGGACACCATGTATCGTGTTCCCCCTTGTCCTGGATTTCATAAGACTCAGCTTCCTCACCACTCTATTGTGGTAGAGTCTGCTATGAAAAAAATCAAGAGCACAAAAAGACATTCCTCTGCTCCTCCAGGAAGGGAATGCAAAACCTTAGATGCTCTAGGCAGGAAAATCTTCCAAGCCAGTATGCTTGTAGCCAGAATCAACTCCTATAGTCTCTATATGGGGATGTTTCTAAAAGAGGTTACAGACCATCTACACACCTTATCTCCCTTTATGTCAGAAGATAAGAGAGAAGAATATATTACCTGGCTTAAACATGCACAGGATGTATCCAAGTTTTCCAATCGTGCAGCCTTTGACTCCTTTGAGGGTGCTAGTAGAGCTTCGGCTATTGCCATAGGCGCACGCAGAGTAGCTTGGTTACAAGCCTCTGATTTGGAATCCTGGGTACAAGATGGTCTGGGCAACCTTCCCTGTACAGGGGAAAACCTGTTTGGCAAAGATTGGCAAGCAAAAGCCATCCAGATGGATGCTGAAAATTCTGCTTTAGATAGACTTTCAAAGTCTACTACTACTCCTTTTAAGAAGAGGTTATTCAAGAAAGGATCTTTCCCAAAGAAAGGGAAATTTTCTTCTGGTTATACCCAGGCCTCTTCTCAGGGTCGTTTTGCTACAAAGAGACAGCAACAACCAAAACAGGCCAAGCCTCGGGCTGTGAGGACTGCTATGGCCCAACAGCCTCAGCCTCCTCAGGGCCTTTGACTTTCCACTAGAGAACTTAGCATTTCTGGCTCTAGAACATCCAGAGCCTCTCACCATCCCAGGAAGGTTAGCTCACTTTGCTCCCAGATGGGAACAAATCACAGCAGAGAAATGGACCCTCTCCATTAGAAGGGAGGGGATACAAGCTACATTTCTTAAACCTTCCTCCACACACCATGGTGAAACAGTTCAACTCTCCAACTTCTCTTCTCGACCTTCTAGGTCAAGAGATTGCTACCCTTCTTGCCCAAGGGGCAATAGAAGAAGTTCCCCTGCTTCAACAGGGCTCAGGATTCTACTCCCCCCTATTTTCTCATCCCAAAGAAAACAGGGGGCTACAGACCCATCCTAGATCTCAGAGAGTTGAACAAGTTTCTATGCAAGGAGAAATTCAAGATGATTTCTCTTGGTACTCTCCTTCCATACCTCCAGAGTCAGGACTGGCATTGTTCTCTAGACCTCAAGGATGCGTACACCCATGTCCTCATCCATTCAACACACAGAAGGTTCCTTCGGTTCCTTTACCAAGGAAAGCACTACCAATACAAAGTGCTTCCTTTCGGTCTGGCCTCTGCTCCAAGAGTGTTCACCAAATGCATGGCAGTAGTAGCTGCATTTCTACGCACTCTGGGGATATTCGTATTCCCATATCTGGACGACTGGCTCATCCGAGCTCCATCCCAATCAGAGGCCCAGACTTCCCTGGCCTGCACAAGGCGTATTCTTCAGTATCTGGGACTGGTAATCAACATTCCAAAATCCCATCTCACCCCTACTCAGTCTCTAGAGTTCATAGGGGCCTTACTGGATACCACAACTGCAAGGGCCTATCTTCCCCAGGCCCGTTGTCTACGCCTGGTGCAGTTAGCCTCCCAGATTCAGTTAAAATCCCATTTAACTGCTTGAGAGATGTTGCAACTGTTAGGCCACATGGCATCCACAGTGCATGTGGTCCCTTATGCTCGCCTTCACATGAGGGCAGCTCAGTGGACTCTATCCTCCCAATGGACCCAGGCATCAGGTTGTCTGTCAGACAAAATAGCAACCTCCAGTCGCCTCTTTTGGTCCCTCCACTGGTGGAAGTCCACTCAAAATCTATTGTTGGGGTCCCCCTTTCAACAGGTCTTACCCCAAACAACCCTTACAACAGATGCCTCTCCAATGGGTTGGGGAGCTCATCTTCAAGATCTCTCCACTCAAGGCATCTGGTCTCCACAGGAGACATCTCTTCATATCAACCTCTTAGAGCTCAGAGCAATCTACTTGGCTCTCAGAGTATTTCACACTCTGCTCAGCTACAAGACAGTCCTCATCCATACGGACAATCAGGTAGCCATGTTCTATGTGAACAAGCAGGGGGGAAGGGCTCTCTGTCGCTTTGCAACGAAGCTCTGAGATTTGTGGGCCTTCGCCAGAGAGCATCAAATCCATCTCATGGCAGTATATCTTCCAGGGGTTCAAAACTCTTGGGCAGACAGACTCAGTCGAGTTCTGCTTCCACACAAATGGTCCCTCCATGGGGACCAGATAGCCAGAATTTTTCGGATTTGGGGTACCCCAGACATAGACCTGTTTGCAAGTCCGTGGAATGCCAAACTTCCCCGGTTTTGTTCCAGGATTCCATGTCAGGGAGTTCAGGCCAGGGATGCCTTCCTCCTTCACTGGGAGCAAGACTTCCTCTATGCCTTTCCACCTATTCCCCTAATCCCCAAGACACTGTTCAAGCTTCAGAGAGACAAGGGGTCTATGATCCTCATAGCACCACATTGGCCACGCCAAGTGTGGTACCCTCTACTTCTGCATCTCTCTCAAGCTCCCTCCCTGGACTTGGGGTCTGCTCCAGATCTCCTCTCCCAAGAGGAGGGAACCCTGTGGCATCCAAATCCTCAGTCTCTTCATCTCAAAGCCTGGTTGCTGAAGGCCTAGACCTTCAAGATTTACACCTTTCTCAGCAAGTGAAGGATATCCTTCATGCTTCCAGAAAGCCTTCCACCAGACGCTCTTATGCTTTTAAATGGAAAAGATTTTCGATTTGGTGTGCAGAAAATGGCCTTAACCCTTCTGCAATACCTTTGAATTCGTTACTGGACTATTTGCTGCATTTATCCCATGCAGGCCTTAAAACAAATTCAATCAGGGTCCATTTGAGTGCTATTGCAGCATCCCTGAAGCCTCTTAATGGACAACCCATTTCCTCTCATCCCCTTATAGCAAGATTCATGAGAGGCCTTCTTTTAACTAAACCTCCCATTAGACCACGTCCAGTGGCATGGGACTTAAATCTGGTTCTTGGCCAGCTTTTGAAGCCACCCTTTGAACCCTTAGCCACTACCTCCTTGAAATTCCTTTCCTGGAAGGTTATTTTTCTCATTGCACTCACCTCAGCTCGTCGTATCAGTGAGTTACAAGCTCTAGTGGCTAATCCTCCTTATACAAGATTCCATCATGACAAGGTAGTTCTCAGAACTAATCCACACTTTATGCCTAAAGTGGTCTCACCTTTTCATCTGAACCAGGAGGTATATTTACCTGTCTTCTTTCCAGGACCTCATGCATCAAGTGCAGAGAGGAGTCTTCATACCCTGGATTGCAAAAGAGCACTTGCTTTCTATTTACAAAGAACTCAGCAACATAGAAAGTCCTCTCAACTTTTTGTATTAGCTCTCTTGCTTTTCAAGCTCTTTTTTTACTCTACTTGCCTCACTCGTACAGTCTTTTTGCCTAAATGGCTGCTACTACGAAGATGATATCCAACTCTTTTTCTATACTAATTTTCTGTCACCTGACCTATCCTTTGAATATCTGTTTGATTGCTATCACTAAATCTCAGTAAATTACAAGCTATGTGGTTATTAGCCATTCCACCTCACCTCATCTTTCTCAACTACTTCTGGACTCATTGATTGCATTGGTTGACTTAAGATCCTCTCTAACCTTTGAGGTTCAGGTATCTACTGTGATTAAGTCCTGTTTCACAACTTTTTACTCTGTACACTCCCTTAGATCTTGTCTAAGCAAAGTTGCTTTCAGAGCAATTACCCATGCCCTTGTCATCAGTGCTAACATTTGTGTGTTATTACCGACGGAGCCCACACGAGAACTCTCCCAGCTACAGTTTCGGAAGCTTTTAGAAAGTTTGTAGTTCATGTGCGCCTGTTATCTGCCACCACCGCATCCAAGGAGCTCAGTCTCTTCTGTGGGGTCCAACAAACATCTCTTAGCACCATGATTTTTTTTCTTCAGTGATCTACTAGTAGTTTTCTTGTGTCTTCTATGTGTTTTTTCTCTTGATAATTTTCTTGCCGCCGCTGTGTGTCTTTCCTCTAGTATTTCCTTAGCATTTTGTCTTTATTTTCTTCTGGGATCAAACAGGAGGTCATTCCTCACATACGAGGTGACATCAACTACGGAGCCCAGCGTGAAACGCTCCCCAGTTTTCAGAGAAAACCTTTGAGAGGTCAACCATGCATGTGTTCCCGTCCGAAGGAGCCATCTTACCTCAGTCTTCTTTTTTCCATGGAGCCCTCCAGACGTCCGTCTGTGTCCCAGAATCTAGTTTATTTTTCTTGCCCGGTTTACAGTCTTTTTTTTTTTTCTTTCCTTTTCAGTATTTTTTCGGTGTCTTCCTACCCAACTCCGGAAGTGTCGGTGGATTAGCATTGCGTTTTTCGGCGTTTTCTTTTCTTTTCTTTTTGGCGTGTGGGTCTTATCTCTAGGAACAAGCAGGAATGTAGTCTTCACATATGGGTGAGATCAATACCGACATAGCCCGTGTGGGAACGCACCCCAGCGTCCAATAGGAAAGCTTTTGAGAGCATCCCACGGCACCTGTGTAGCTGCCTTCTCGCCTTTCCCGCTCTCCCTCCTCAGTTCTTTGTTTTCCTCAGAGCCGACAGGAAGCAAATCCTGTCACAGCAGAAAATTCCTATTTTTCATATTTTTGTGGTTTCCAACTGCCTTCATGACGACACTGGTACCAACCTCCAGCGGTACTTTCTTTCTTTCTTCTTTAAAAAAAAAACAAAAAAAAACCTGAAGAAGAGGGTTTTCCTTTCTAAAGGGGCATCGACGCCATCTTAGGCCTAGGCCTTCCATTTGTCTCTGATAAAATGGAGAAACCATACAGCGGTTTTAAGAAATGTTCTAAGTGTAACAGATCTAAGGGAAATGGATGCCAGAAGCTGGATGCATATAAGCTAAGCACTCAAATTCGTAAAAAGTAGAGTTATACATAACAAGTATTGATGAGTGGTGATATATAGAGGGTCGTTGATGTAAGAGGGTCAGTTCATTTATGTGGTTCCGCACCATTAGTCGATGACTGCCCGAGAGTCTGAGACCTCTCTAACCACTTTAAACACTGTTTCAAGCTTATTGATATTTAGGAACAAGTCAAAGACTGCAAGACACTTTTCTGTTGTAGTGCAGAGTATTTTTGTAATTACTAAGTGTAACAGTGCCATCTCGGCCACAGACACCCATGACTGGTGTCTAAAATGCCTAGGGCGTGATCATCAACCATCAGAATGTCCTCTTTGTAGAAACATAGAAATATGATGACAGAAAAAGATCACATGGCCTATCTACTCTGTCCTTCCATATCAACAACTAAAACAGTCCCCTATTTACCTTTAGAGATCCTCTGGGTTTGTTCCATGCTTTTTTGAATTCAGTTACTGTCCTCATCTCTACCACCTCCACTGGGAGACTATTCCACGGATCCACCACTCTTTCCGTAAAGAAATATTTCCGCATATCACTCCTGAATCTATCTCCCTTCACCCTCATCCCATGTCCCCTCATAGCAGAACTTGCTTTCAATTGAAAGAGGCTCTCCCTGAACATTTATGCCACGGAGGTATTTAAACATCTCAATCATATCACCTCTATCCCACCTTTCCTCTAAGGTGTACGTATTAAGATCCTTCAGTCTGTCCTCATATGCTTTATAATGAAGACCACTAATCATTTTAGTAGCCACCCTCTGCACCGGCTCCATCCTGTTCACATCCTTTTGAAGGTGCGGTCTCCAGAATTGCACATTATACTCCAAATGATGTCGCAGCAAAGACTTATACAGAGGCATTATCACCTCCTTTTTTCTGCTAGCCATTCCTCTCTGTATGCACCCAAGCATCCTTCTAGCATTTGCCGTCGCCTTTTCTACCTGTTTAGCTACTTTAAGATCATCAGACACAACCACGCCTAGGTCCCGCTCTTCTTTAGTGGACAAAAGTACTTCACCTCCTATACTATATTGCTCCCTTGGATTGCTGCAGCCCAAATGCATGACATTTTTTAACATTAAATCCCAGCTGCCAGATTCTAGACCAGGGATGGACAAACTACGGCCCGCGGGCCGTATATGGCCCGGCGGACCTTTTAATCCGGCCCCTTCTGCCCGGCTGAACTCTCCCGGTACGGCTGAAGCCCTCTGCTCCGGCTTGCAGATACGCGAAGGGAGAGTGTCTCCCTCGCGTCTCTGTTAAGCCCGCAGGGGCAGACGGGAAATTTCCCATCAGCCCCTGCTTCCCATCAGCCCCTGCGGGCTTAACAGAGACGCAAGGGAGACACTCTCCCTTCGCGTATCTGCAAGCCGGAGCAGAGGGCTTCAGCCGCGCCGGGAGAGTTCAGCCGCGCAGAGGGGGCCCCGCGGGACATTCCATGCTGCCGCGGCGGCAGCGGCCAGCTTTTTTTTTTATTTTAATTTCCATGAGCCGATGGGGGAGGGGGGTCAGGACTGGCTGTGGGCTGATGGGGGGGTTTAGGACTGGTAATGGGCTATGGGGGGGTTAAGACTGGTATTGGGCTGTGGGCTGATGGGGGGGGGTTAGGACTGGTAATGGGCTATGGGGGGTTTAAGACTGGCAATGGGCTGTGGGCTGATGGGGGCTGTCTGGAAATGGGGTGATGGGGGTTAGGACTGGTAATGGGCTATGGGGGGGTTAAGACTGGCAATGGGCTGTGGGCTGATGGGGGCTGTCTGGAAATGGGGTGATGGGGGGTTAGGACTGGTAATGGGCTATGGGGGGGTTAGGACTGATAATGGGCTATGGGGGGGCTAGGACAGGAAATGGGCTGGTCACTTGGGGGAGGGTCTGGATATCCCACTTCCTGATGCTTCGGCACGCAATAACTGCAGATTCATGTGAGGTGATTCAGAATCTTAAATCTCGCTCATATCTTGCCCACCCCATCTTTTCGGATTGAAGCGGGTGGGACAGCCCCCACTTTGGCTACCACGCTTCAGAAACCAAAAGACCCACCCACAGAAGGAAGTAGGGAGGCATGGTCTAGTGCAGGGATGGGCAAACTACGGCCACTAAAATTGAAGGTACTATTTTATGAAAGAAATACATTGCATAAAAGTTTTGTAAAATAACTCTTTTTATGCTTTTCTACCTTAAATTAATCTAAACATTTAATGTTACAAATTTAAATTTAATTTATATTAATTCACACATACACACCGTCCATCTACTCTTGGTCCGGCCCCCGGGTCCACTATATGAACCCATTGCGGCCCTCGAGTCAAAACGTTTGCCCACCCCTGTTCTAGACCATTCTTCAAGCTTAGCTAGATCCTTCCTCATGTTATCTACACCTTCCTGGGGGTCTACTCTATTGCAGATTTTGGTATCATCCGCAAAGAGGCAAACCTTACCCGACAACCCTTCCGCTATATCACTAGCAAAGATGTTAAAAAGAATCTGACCAAGGACATATCCCTGGGGCACACCACTGGTAACATCCTTCTCCTCAGAGTGAGCTCCATTTACTTGTACTCTTTGTTGCCTCCCACTCAACCAATTTCTAATCCAAGCAGTAACTTTAGGGTCCATCCCTAGGGTGCTCAGTTTGTTTATAAGTCACCTGTGAGTAACAGTGTCAAAGACTATCTCCAGGAACAAGCAGGAATGTAGTCTTCACATATGGGTAACGTCGGTACCGACGGAGCCTGCGCAGGAACGCTCCCCAGCGTCCAATTAGAAAGCTTTTGGGAGCATCCCACAGTGCCTGCGTGCTGCCTTCCCGCCTTTCCCAACTGCCTCTCTCCAGTTCTTCGTTTTCCGCGGAGCCAGCAGGTCGTTGTTCCTGTCACCGCAGAAAAGTTTCTCTATTCTCCTTCTTTTTTGTGGTCGCGTCTGCCTTCCTCGACGCTATACCGGTACCGCTGGTTCGTTCGTTCTTTTTTTTTTATTTAAAACAAACAAAAAAAAACCCCTTCTTTTTTCCAAACTTTTCCTCCTTAGGTGCACGTGCCATTTTGGGCCTTAGGCCACAAATTTTCCTTACCATGGAAAAGTCTGCTTCGGGTTTCAAGAAGTGCACCAAGTGTGGTGGTACCATCTCCGTCACCGACACCCATGAGTGGTGTCTTAAATGTTTAGGTCCCGACCACTCCATTTCGGAGTGTATGGCCTGTGCCATGATGTCCAAGAGGGGTCAACAAAACTGAGCTGCTAAGCTCAGCACCCTTTTTCCCTCCGATGCAGCCTCGGTGGCATCGATGTCATCCAGGGCTTCATCTTCCTCCCATGGATCTCAGGTAACTAAACATAAGTCTAGCCGGTCCTCAAAGGGTAGATCTCCTTCCAAGCATCGAGATGCCTCTGGCGTTGCCCTTGAGGGTTCTGCATTGGGGCTTCGGGGTTCCAGGATGTTCTCGAGGCCTCGACCTCGGCAGAACTACTGGTGCCATGCTCTGGGGTACCGGCTGCCTACTCCGGTACCGATACCCAGGCATCGGCAGCGTCGATAGACCAGAGGTTCCTGGCTATTGAACGCAGTCTGGCGGCTCTCCTTGCGGCATCGATGCTCTTGGAACCGCGTCAGACAGTTCAACCGGCACCGGCACCAACTCCGGCACCGGTTTCGGTACTGGTACCGACGGTATCGACATCGATGTCCGCATTGCTGGTACCCAGTCATGCTATGCCTCCCGGTACTGATACACCAGTACCGATTCCCCCCGGCACCGACTTTGGTCGGTACGGGTATCGAGCTCTACAAGAGCATCCAGACAGGAGGTACTTTGAATCCTCGGATAAAACGGAGGATTCTGACAGCTCTGTCGGTACCGGAGTACTCCTCCCAGAGGAGCCTTCCTCTCCTAAACACAAGATGTCTCCTCCAGAAGATATCTCCTTTCAGGATTTTATCAGGGAGGTGGCTCGAGGTCTTCCATTACTGTGGCTCCTGAAACAGAGCCCAGGGCAAAGGAGTTGGAGATTCTACAATATCCCAAAGCTCCTAAGGAGGCAGCTACTTTGCCTATCCATGAGATCTTGCATGATCTCATGTTGAGAATGTGGGAAATACCTCTTACCACCTCTCCTCACTCACATAGACTGGATACCGTGTATCGAGTCCCTCCTTGTCCTGGTTTCCAGAAAGCTCAGCTTCTTCATCACTCTATTGTAGTGGAATCAGCTAAGAGAAGGATCAGGAGTGCAAAGAGGCATGCCTCTAATCCTCCAGGACGTGAGTGTAGAATATTGGATGCCTTTGGACATTGTACTTTCCAGGCTTCCATGCTTTCTGCCAGGATCAGTTCCTATATTTTATATATGGGAATGTTCCTTAAGGAAGTCACAGGAGATTTAGAGGTTTTGAGTCCTCTTCTTCCTTATAAGAGGCAGGATTTTCTCACACTGGTTAAACATGCTCAGGATGTTTCTAAGTTTGTCAACCGTGCAGCTTTTGACTGTTTTGAGTGCATAAGCAGAACCTCTGTCATTGCCATAGGTGCACGTAGAATTGCCTGGCTCCAGGCATCCGATTTGGAGCTCTGGGTGCAGGACAAACTGGGCAATATCCCTTGTACAGGTGAGAATCTATTTGGAAAGAATTGGCAAGAGAAAGCCAATGAATTAGATGCTGACAACTCCACTTTGGATAGACTATCCAAAGCCACAGCTGATCCTGCAAGAAAGAAATCTTTCAAGAAACCGTTCTTCTCCAAGAAGAAAAGGTTTTATCCCTTTTATTCCCAGCAGGGACGTTTTGCAGGTCAGTCTGCCCGTAAGGGTTAGCAACCACCTAAACAAAGGAAAGCAAAGACTGCTAAGCCTCAACCGTCTCAGCAGTCTCAGCCTCCACAAGGCCTTTGACTTTCATCTAGAGAACTCAGCCTTCCTGACTCTCAGTGGTCCAGAGCCTTCCACCATTCCAGGAAGGTTGTGTCACTTTGCCCACAGATGGGACCAGATAACAGCAGAGCATTGGACACTCTCCATTATAAAGGAGGGGTACAAGCTCCACTTTCGGTGCATGCCCCCTCCCATGATGGTAAGACAGTTCAATTCTCAGACCTCTCTCATCAACCTGTTAGATCAAGAGGTCACTATGCTTCTTGCCCAAGGGGCAATAGAAGAAGTACCCATTCATCAACAGGGTACAGGGTTTTACTCCCCCTATTTCCTTATCCCAAAGAAAACATGGGGACACAGACCTATTTTAGACCTCAGAGAATTGAACAAATTCCTGTTCAAGGAGAAATTCAAGATGGTTTCTCTGGGAACTCTGCTGCCATACCTTCAGAGTCAGGATTGGCTTTGTTCTCTAGATCTCAAGGATGCGTACACTCATGTTCTCATGCATCCTACTCACAGAAAGTTCCTTTGGTTCCTTTTTCAAGGAAAGCACTACCAGTACAGAGTGCTTCCTTTTGGCCTGGCCTCGGCACCAAGGGTGTTTACGAAATGCATGGCTGTGGTAGCAGCATTTCTCCGCACTCTGGGAATATTCGTCTTCCCCTACTTAGACGACTGGCTCATTCGAGCCCCATCAGAGTCAGAGGCCAGGATTTTATTTACATTTTTTTTATTTACATTCTCTTATATACCGCGCTATTCTGCATCAGTGCGGTTTATTTTTATTTATTTATTTAAAGTTTCTTATATACCGCGCTCTTTAGCATCAGCGCGGTTTACATGGAACAAAACAATCTCAGTACATTTGAAAACACGTATGAGTTACAGATAACAGGGCAATGAACTTGGGTAACAAGGGTAACTATCTACAATAACGATTGAACTATTTACATAAAATCAATTAGCAGCGAGCGTAATTACATCAACATTTTAGTTCTTGAAGGTATGTCTTATGGAGTGGTTATGCATAAGAATCTGTCTTATGACATATTATAATAGCATTACGGTGGTTGGAAGTACTCAGTGAATAGGTAGTGCTTGATAGCCTTCCTGAACTGCTTCATGTCTCGTATTGCCCTGATATCTGGATGAAGTTTATTCCAGCATCTAGGCGCATAAGATTTAAATGCTCTGTTAATTGTTGATTGGGACCAATTTGTGGATTCACTGGGAATGACTAGGGTATTTTCAGCGAGTGGTCTCCTGGATCTTGTCTTGGGAGGTAGACTGATGAGGTCTGAAGTCGTTGCTGGTGATAGATTATTTAGGGCCTTGAATGTGATGAGGAGAGCTTTGTAGTTAGTTCTACATTCTATAGGGAGCCAGTGAAAGGTCCCTAAGGATAGGCGTGATATGGTCTCTCTTTGATGCTCCAACTAGGATACGGGCTGCCGCATTCATTGCTAGTTGGAGAGGGTTAATGGTGTTCTTTGGAAGACCATGTAATACAATATTCGCATAGTCAAAGTGTGGAGTGACTATTGCTTGGAATATTGAGCGGAAGTCGTTGTATTCTAGCATGGGTCTTAGGTGGCGTAATGTTTTTATCTTGAAGTAAATAGTTTTTACCGTGCTTTTTATGTGAGAGGTAAAATCCAGTCGTTGATCAAGGATCACACCTAGGTAGCGGATTGTATTTTTGATTGGGAGCTCAGCGTCCCGTACCTTGAGGAATGCAGGGGGGGAGAAGAGCTTGTTTCTTGTGACCATTAAAACTTCAGTCTTTTTGAAGTTGATTCGCATGTTTTGATCTAACAGCCAATCTGCTATTGCATTGAAACAGTTGGTTACGTTGGTGTAATTTGGACTCGTTATATCAATCGGGGTGAAAAAAAGCACGTCATCAGCGTAAATGAGGCAGGAAACATTAAATGATTTGGTGATTTGGCAAATTGGCTGCATATATATATTGAAGAGGAGCACCGATAGAGAGGAGCCTTGTGGAACCCCTTGTGTTTGGAGGAATGGTTCTGATGTTTTGGAGTCGATGCGAACATGTTGCCATCGATCTTCGAGGTACGACTTACACCAGTTCCATGCTAGACCTTGTATGCCCTTTTCGTAGAGTCGAGATAGTAGAATCTTATGGTCTACCGAATCAAACGCAGCGGATATATCGAGGAAGATCATTGCGACGCCAGATCTTATGTTATTGATCCCACAGATGAGCGAATTGATTAATGAGGTCATGAGCGTCTCGACTCCATGCATTTCCCTAAATCCATGTTGGCACGGATCTAGAGGAGAAGATGTGTCAATATATTGCTGAATTTGGCGTTGTGTCTCTTTCTCCAGAATTTTGGCAAGAAGCGGGATGCTGGAGATTGGACGGTATGATTCTTCCTTCTTAGGGTCGATCTGGTTCTTTAATAGGGGACGTATTGAGGTCAGCTTGAGAGCAACAGGGAATGTTCCAGTGGAGTAGGAGAGGTTTGCAATTTTGGCTATATATGGACTAAGCTCCGAGCGCATTGATTTGATCCAGTGTGCTGGGCATGGGTCGTTGGCTGCGGTAATGGTATTCAAGGTGGCAATTAGTTCTTTAATGGTTTTGGATGATGGAGGTGAGAAACTGAGGAGTGGTGCTTTAGACTGTTTGAATTGGTGGGATGCTTGTGATGAATCCGAAATTGTTCTGGTTAATTTGGATTGGATGTAATTCGCATACTGTTGTGGATGGATACATTCTTGCTGCTGTGGTGAAGGCTCCTTAGATAGAGATTTAACTAAGTTGAAAAGCTCGCGGGGTTTGTTTAGTGAACGACTAAGTAATTTTGAATGATGTTCCTTCCTTTTGGACCACATTAGTTTACATTGAACAAACTGAAATTACATTGAACAGGGCATTATAACTTGGAGATAACTATTTTACAGGGAACATGGGCTATGGAGGGTTAAGTGGCTTGCCCAAGACCACAAGGAGCACCTGTGGGGCTAGAAACCCCAGTCCTTCCGGCCCAAGGTTGCTGTCCTCCAGTGGGATTTGAACCTCCGACCTGAAGTACCTTGCCCCAACCACTAGGCCACTCCTCCACTCCACTCCATTTATCTATCTCGCACAATGCGTATCCTTCAGTATTTGGGTCTAGTTATAAACATCCCAAAATCCAGTCTAACTCCCACTCAGTCTTTAGAGTTCATAGGAGCTTTGCTGGATACCAGAAAAGCAAGGGCCTACCTTCCTCAGACCCGTTGCCTTCGCTTGGTGCAGTTAGCTTCTCAAGCAGTGCTAAAACCTCATCTCACTGTTCAAGAAATGTTACAGCTACTAGGCCACATGGCATGTACCGTGCATGTGGTTCCCTATGCTCGCCTCCATGTGAGAGCAGCCCAGTGGACTTTATCCACTCAATGGACCCAGGCATCAGGGTGCCTGTCAGACAAAATAGAAAACACAAATCGCCTTATTTTGTCACTCCAATGGTGGCAGTCCACTCAAAACCTGTTGCTGGGGTCCCCATTTCAACAACCTTTACCCCAGTCAACTCTCACAACAGATGCTTCTCCAATGGGTGGGGAGCTCATCTGCAAGACCTCTCCACCCAAGGCACTTGGACTCCACAGGAGACGCATCTACATATCAATCTCTTAGAGCTCAGAGCAATCTTCCTTGCTCTTTGAGTGTTCCACACCCTACTCAGCTACAAGACAGTCCTCATTCACACGGGCAATCAAGTAGCCATGTTCTATGTGAACAAGCAGGGGGAACAGGCTCTCTTTTGCTTTGCAGCGAATCTTTGTGACTATGGGCCCTCGCCAGAGAGCATCAGATTCATCTCCTGGCAGTGTATCTTCCAGGCATACAAAACTCTTGGGCAGACAGACTCAGTCGAGTTCTGCTTCCACACGAATGGTCTCTGCATGCAGACCAGGTGGCCAAGATTTTTCAAATTTGGGAAACCCCGGACATAGACCTCTTTTCAAGTCCGTTGAATGCCAAACTTCCCCGGTTCTGTTCCAGAATTCCGGCTCACAGCTCTCAGGCCAGGGATGCTTTCCTCCTTCACTGGGGTTAAGACTTCCTTTATGCCTTTCCACCCATTCCCCTAATTCCCAAAACCCTGTTCAAGCTTCAGGGAGACAGATGCCGTATGATTCTCATAGCTCCACATTGGCCACGGCAAGTGTGGTACCCTCTGCTTCTACATCTCTCTCAAGCTCCCTCTCTGGAGTTAGGGTCTGCTCCAGATCTCCTGTCCCAGGAGGACGGAATGTTGTGGCATCCCAATCCCCAGTATCTGCATCTCAGGGCTTGGTTGCTGAAGGCCTAGATCTCCATGATCTTAACCTCCCTCAGCAAGTAAAGGATTTCCTTTATGCTTCCAGGAAGCCTTCCACTAGATGCTCTTATGCTTTCAAGTGGAAAAGGTTTAACATATGGTGCTCGCAGAATGGTCTTAACCCCCTTGCGATACCTCTGGAATCATTACTGGAGTATCTCCTTCATTTATCCAATGCAGGACTTAAGATTAACTCAGTAAGAGTTCATTTAAGTGCTATTGCAGCTTCTTTCAAGCCTCTAAATGGACAACCTATTTCCTCCCATCCTCTTTTAGCAAGATTTATGAGAGGCCTCCTTCTAACTAAGCCTCCCATTAGGCCACCACCGGTGGCATGGGACTTAAACCTGGTTCTTGGTCAGCTCATGAAGCCACCTTTCGAACCCTTAGCTACTACCTCATTGAAATTCCTTTCTTGGAGGGTTATCTTTCTCATTGCAATCACATCAGCACGTCGCATCAGTGAGTTGCAGGCACTAGTGGCTGATCCACCTTATACAAGGTTCCAGCATGACAAGGTAGTCCTTAGGACTCATCCACACTTTTTGCCAAAGGTGGTCTCGCCTTTTCATCTAAACCAAGCGGTCTACCTGCCTGTGTTTTTTTCCAAGGCCTTATGCATCAAATGCAGAAAGGAATCTTCATACTTTGGACTGTAAAAGAGCTTTATCCTTTTATTTAACAAAGAACACAGCAACATAGAAAGTCCTCTCAACTCTTTGTTGCTTTTGATCCTTCTCATTTGTGACTTCCAGTCTCCAAGAGAACACTGTCTAACTGGATTGCTCAGTGAATTTCCTTTGCCTGTCAGGGTAAGAATCTTCCTCTGGAGGGCCATGTCACAGCTCACAATGTGAGAGCCATGGCAGCTTGTCAGACGGCTGCCTGGGTGAGAATCTTCACAGTCTTGGCAAGTGCATATATCTATATGATTTGCAAGGGATTGTGGGCAATGCAGTTCATTCACACCAGACACAGCTGCTCACAATAATTAGTTGTGCTTTTGGGTAAAGCCAATAAGATATTTATTTATGGGGTTATTTCTCCCAACACAGATATGCTTGGTAGCACATAAATCAGGTTACTTGCTTTCAGTGTTAAACTTGAAAAAACAAAATCAAGAAAACAACATTTGAACTTGTCAGGCAATCAAAGCAAAAGAAATAAGACCTGGTTGGCAACAAACTGGTCTTTTCTGTAGGCTTTAGCTAATATTCTCTTAGCAATATATCAAACAACAAACAAAAGCCACAAAGAAAGGAAAAACTGTTCTTCTCAGGTTAACTTCTTGTATCTTCCCACATAGATTCAGAAGTGATTCTCTCAGAGCCCACAAGCAATTAGGTAAGGCTCAATTGCTAGCAGTTATCCAGCTGAAACCCCTTAGCTGGCTTGCTTTCTACTGTTTGGCTAGAAATCCTACACAGGAGCTTTTCTGAGTAGATTAAAGAACAAGTTTGTATTTCTTTGTGATGGTTGCTGTACTTTATAACAGAAAATCACCAAAGGAGTTTAGACAGAGAGCAGTCCATGTAAATAGATTCTTCATCTGCTATCACCCCCTCTTCTTCAACAAGCATGGGTTCAATATCATGGATTGGCACAGATGAATCTCCCAATGGAGCACTTTCAGAAGAATACTTGTTTCCCTGCTGTCTTTCAAGGTTATAGCTAGGGCATAGATCAGTGTTCATACCTGAGCTTCCATTGCTGTTAGAGTTCCTCTCTATATAGCCTGGCCAGTATGTAGTCCAGTTCTTATGTCCAGCCTTCCAATCCAGATGCCTGGACACTGGATCTCTCTTCACATACCTTCTGGCACGGGTCTTAGGGTCCCTTCCACGTGCAGCCGTCTCCCTCACAGGTACCGTCTGGAGATTCCTAGCTCTGCAGCACCATTCCTCTGGCTTTCCCCAGTCCAATGGTGTATGCTGGCCCTTGGAATGCCTCCCAGTATACGTACTGCCCTGGACTCTTCTAGACCTCTCAAAGGCTTTTCTCCTCTTTCTTCCAAAGGGTTTCTTTCCCTCTCTGTCCGTCTGGTTTGGCTTCTGCTTCTGATGATCCTCCTGATGATGAAGATGATCAAGCTCAAGCTGATTCTCTGTAGAATAAACTCTACCTTTATTCTGTTTAGATGAGTGCTCCTCCCTAACACAGCGCAGCTGTGCTGAATCAGGCCCTGCCCTTTGAGATGAGTGCTTAGGGATTACCTCATAGCCCTCCTGATTGAACCCACGTATCTCCAGGAACAAGCAGGAATAAGTCCTCACATATGGGTACGTCGGTACCGACGGAGCCTGAGCGGGAAAGCTCCCCAGCTTCCCAGAAGGAAGCTTTTGGGGCCTCCCACTGCACATGCGCGCTGCCTTCCCGCCTTCCTGACCAGCTCTCCTCAGTTTCTCTTTTTCCGCGGAGCCAGCAGGTCGTGTTCCTGTCACCGCTGAAGAAATTCTTATTTTAGTTTGTTTCTTTAGACCGCGTACCTGCCTTCCCCATACCGAAACCGGTACCGCCGGTCTCTCTTTTCTTTTCTTTGAAAAAAAAAAAAAAACAACCTTTTATTTAGCAACTTGGTGACTTCGGTTAGGCCTCAGGCCTACACAAATTCTCCTCATGGAGAAACCAGCCCCTGGTTTCAAGCAGTGTACCAAGTGTAGTGCTGTTATTTCTGTCACAGACACCCATGACTGGTGTCTTAAATGTTTGGGACCTGACCACTCCATTCCGGACTGCCCATCCTGCTCCCAGATGTCTAATCGTGGTTTGCAGAACCGGGCCAACAAATTCCATGTGCTGTTTGCTTCAGATAATCCAGCATCACAGTCATCCAGGTCTTCCTCTCCGGATGGATCTTAGGTAACCAAACCTTCTGCGGGCAGGTCCTCAAAGAGCAAATCTCCTTCAAAGCATCGAGAGGCTCTCTCTTTTGAATCTGAGGATCCTGCCCCAGCCAAACAACCCCGGCGGGAAGCTCTGGCTTCCAAAGCACCATCTATGGGGTTACAGGTTGACATCGATGGCACGGCCTCGACTGATCACCTGTTAGACTGCTCTGGGTTACCGGCCCATGCCGGTACCGACATCCAGGCAGCAGTGGCGTCTATGGGCAATACTGTCCAGACCATGCAGCAGGCCGTTCTGGCTTTCATTAAAGCTGCGACGCCCTCGGTACCGCATCTAGCGGTTCCGAGTCCGGTTCCGGTACTGTCTTCCATACCGGAACCGAGACCATCATCTTCCAAACGCAGATCGGTTCCGCATGCCGGATCCGGGTTTTCACCCGATACCGATCCCATACCCGGTACGCCCGATGTCGATACCGATCGGTATGCGTATCGTGCGTTGGAAGCAAATAGAGGATTCTCTGATTCTTCTGAGGATTTTGACTCCTCTGATGACTCTGATGAGCTGTCTCTGGTTCTTCCTGAAGAGCCTTCTTCCCCAAAGAGGAGAATGTCTCCACCAGAGGATTTGTCCTTTCAAGACTTCATTATAGAAGTAGCTAAAGGACTTTCTATTACTACATCCTCTGAAAAAGAACCTAGATCAAAGAAATTGGATATTTTAGGATACCCTAAGGTTCCTAAAGAGGCAGTCACCCTGCCTATCCATGAAATCCTTCAAGAACACTTGATGGACTTATGGGAGGCTCCTCTAATGTTGTCTCCTCATTCTCGTAGGTTGGACACCATGTACCGGGTCCCTCCTTCTCCTGGTTTTCAAAAAACTCAGCTGCCTCACCATTCCATTGTGGTGAAGTCTGCGCTGAAAAAGATTAAGAGTACCAAAAGGCACTCTTCTACCCCTCCAGGGCGAGAATGTAAGACCCTAGACTCTTTTGGTAGGAAAATCTTCCAGGCTAGTATGCTTATAGCCAGGATTAATTCATACAGTCTGTATATGGGCATGTTTCTAAGGGAACTTGCCCTAAAGGTACGGCATTTTACCTCATTTATCCCTGAGGATAGAAAGGAGGAGTTCATTTCTCTGGTGAAACAGCTTCTAGATGTTTCTAAGTTCTCCAACAGAGCAGCCTTTGATTCCTTTGAAGGTGCCGGTAGAGCTTCGGGCATTGCCATTGCAGCCCGACGACTTGCTTGGCTCCAGGCCTCTGACCTAGAACCCTGGGTCCTGGATGGCTTACGGAATCTGCCCTGTACAGGTGAGAACTTATTTGGTAAAGACTGGCAAATTAAAGCCACTCAAATGGATGCTGAAAATGCTACATTAGATAGACTTTCTAAGTCTACCTCTACTCCTGCCAAGAAAAAGTCTTTCAAGAGGCCTTACTACAAGAAGGCCAGATTTTCCACAAATACTGGCCAACAATCTTCTCAGCCTCGCTTTGCTGCTAAACGTCAGCAGCCTAAACAGGCAAGGTCAAAGCCTGCAGTGTCTGCCACTCCTCAGCAGGCTCAACCCCCTCAGGGGTTTTGACTTCCCCCTAGAGAACTTGACCTTTCTGGCTCTAGAACAACCAGAGCCCCTCACCATTCCCGGAAGGTTAGCTCACTTTGCTCCCAGATGGGGGCAAATTACATCAGAGCAATGGACCCTCTCTATCATCAGAGAGGGCTACAAACTTCATTTTTCCAACCTTCCTCCATATACCATGGTGAGGCACTTCAATTCTCCCCCATCTCTCCTGGCCTGTTAGGTCAGGAAATCTCTTCTCTCCTTGCCCAAGGGGCAATAGAAGAGGTTCCTCTTCTTCAACAAGGGACAGGATTCTACTCCCCTTATTTTCTCATACCAAAGAAGACAGGGGGATTCAGACCTATCCTAGATCTGAGAGAATTGAACAGATTTCTGTACAAGGAGAAATTCAAAATGCTTTCTCTAGGCATTCTCCTTCCATACCTTCAGAGTCAGGATTGGCTTTGTTCTCTAGATCTCAAGGATGCGTACACACATATACTCATCCACCCATCCCACAGAAAATATCTAAGATTTCTGTTTCAGGGAAAACATTTCCAGTACAGAGTACTTCCCTTCGGTCTAGCCTCTGCTCCAAGAGTGTTCACCAAATGCATGGCAGTTGTTGCTGCATTTATAAGAGGTCTGGGAATTTTTGTATTCCCATATCTGGACGACTGGCTCATCCGAGCTCCATCTCAGTCAGAGGCCCAGATTTCCCTGGACCGCACAACGCACATTCTGCAGTATCTGGGACTGGTGATAAACCTTCCCAAGTCTCAACTTATCCCTACTCAGTCTCTGGAATTCATAGGGGCCCAGTTGGACACCACCACTGCAAGGGCCTACCTACCTCAAGTCCGGGGCCAATGTCTGGTGTGCTTGGCCTCCCAAGCTCAGTCCAGCAGTCACTTGACAGCCAGAGAAATGCTGCGACTTCTGGGCCACATGGCCTCCACGGTACACGTGGTGCCCTACGCTCATCTTCATATGAGAGCAGCTCAATGGACCTTGGCCACCCAGTGGACTCAGGCATCAGGAGCGCTCTCCGACCAAATACTCACCTCAAAGCGTCTGTTTTGGTCCCTCCAATGGTGGATGTCCATCAAGAATCTGTTGTTGGGGGCCCCCTTCCAACCTTTGTTGCCCCAAGCAACCCTCACAATAGATGCCTCCCAAACAGGGTGGGGAGCCCATCTACAACACCTCTCCACTCAGGGTACTTGGTCTCCACAGGAGACCACCCTTCACATCAACCTCCTGGAACTGCGAGAAATCTTCTTTGCCCTCAAAGTCTTCCATACCCTCCTTGTCAACCTGACCGTCCTAGTTCAAACGGACAATCAGGTGGCCATGTTCTACGTAAACAAACAAGGAGGGACAGGCTCTCTGTCGCTTTGCAACGAAGCTCTCAGATTATGGGCCTTCGCCAGAGAGCATCAATTTCATGTTCTGGCAGTGTATCTTCCAGGGGTTCAAAACTCCTGGGCAGACAGACTCAGTCGAGTTCTGCTTCCACACGAATGGTCCTTGCATATGGACCAGATACGCAGAATCTTTCAGGAATGGGGAACCCCGGACATAGACCTCTTTGCAAGTCCGTGCAATGCCAGACCTCCCCGGTTCTGTTCCAGGACTCCGTGTCAGAGAGCTCAGGCCAACGACGCCTTTCTCCTACATTGGGGTCAGGACTTCCTATATGCCTTTCCACCCATTCCTTTGATTCCCAAGACTCTGTTCAAACTCCAGAGGGATCACGGATCGATGATCCTCATAGCTCCACGCTGGCCACGCCAAGTGTGGTTCCCTCTACTTCTGCATCTTTCCCAGGGACCCTCCCTGGACCTGGGAGCTGCGCCAGACCTTCTGTCTCAAGAGGAGGGGACTTTGTGGCACCCAAACCCCAAGTCCCTACACCTCAGAGCTTGGTTACTGAAGGCCTAAGCCTTCATGATTTCAATCTTTCTCAACCAGTGAAAGATATCCTTCATGCCTCTAGGAAACCCTCCACGAGGCGTTCCTATGCTTTCAAATGGAAACGCTTTTCCATTTGGTGTGCTCAACAGGGTCTTGACCCTCTGGCACTTCCCTTGAATTCTCTACTAGACTATCTCCTGGATCTTTCTAATGCAGGTCTTAAGACGAATTCAGTCAGAGTCCATTTAAGTGCTATTGCAGCAGCCTTAAAACCTATAAATGGACACCCTGTCTCCTCTCATCCTCTTATTGCAAGGTTCATGAGAGGCCTGACTCTAACTAAGCCTCCCATCCAACCTCCTCCGGTAGCATGGGATTTGAACCTAGTTCTAGGTCAGCTTATGAAGCCACCTTTTGAACCGTTGGTTTCTACCTCCTTGAAATTTCTTTCCTGGAAGGTCCTTTTCCTTATTGCAGTCACTTCGGCTCGCCGCATCAGTGAACTACAGGCCTTAGTGGCTCATCCACCTTATACTAGGTTTCATCATGATAAGGTGGTCCTCAGGACGAATCCCCACTTTATGCCCAAAGTGGTCTCGCATTTTCATCTTAATCAAGAGGTATATCTACCTGTCTTTTTTCCGGCTCCTCATGCATCCAGTGCAGAGAGGAACCTTCATACTCTAGATTGTAAAAGAGCTCTCGCCTTTTACCTCAACAGGACTCAGCCACATCGAAAGTCTTCCCAACTTTTGTGGCTTTTGATCCTTCTCATTTGGGACTTCCAGTCTCCAAACGTACACTTTCCAATTGGATTGCTAAGTGTATTTCCTTTGCTTACCAGAGTAAAAACATTTCTCTGGAAGGCCATGTCACAGCTCACAATGTGAGAGCCATGGCCTCTTCTATGGCTCATCTTCACTCTGTATCCATAGATCAGATCTGTCGAGCCGCCACCTGGGCCTCGGTTCATACCTTCACAGCCCATTACTGTTTGGATAAGGACTCCCGCTGGGATGCCTTGTTTGGTCAGGCTGTCCTCAAACACCTGTTCCATACTTGAACAACTCCTGCCCACCTTCCCAGGATGGATGCCTGAGATCCATACGAAGATGGCGAACCCTTGGAAGGGGATCTCCCAGGCATCTTAGCTAGGGAGTCCCCATATGTGAGGACTTATTCCTGCTTGTTCCTGGAGATAGCACAGTTACTTACCTGTAACAGGTGATCTCTGGGAACAGCAGGAATTAGTCCTCACAACCCACCCACCTCTCCTAGGAGTTGTATCTTCTATCTATCTTCCTTTCCTCTCTCTATTGTCTCAGCTATAAACTCGAACTGAGGAGAGCTGGTCAGGAAGGCGGGAAGGCAGCGCGCATGTGCAGTGGGAGGCCCCAAAAGCTTCCTTCTGGGAAGCTGGGGAGCTTTCCCGCTCAGGCTCCGTCGGTACCGACGTACCCATATGTGAGGACTAATTCCTGCTGTTCCCAGAGATCACCTGTTACAGGTAAGTAACTGTGCTTTCCCCACTTCAGCTCCTCTAATGGCTGTTGGAAACCTGGTGCATTCTGGGACTGGTAGTCTTTTATGGGAAAATTCTGTTTTCTTATTTCTACCAGAACTGACAGGTTGCTTGTTCAGAGTCACTTCACCTTTCCTATAGCTCCTTCCTGAGCTATGATAAGCTTCCTTATCACAAGCTTCAATGGCTCATCTGCACTCTGTGTCTATCGACGATATCTGTCGAGCAGCCACCTGGGCCTCGGTTCATACCTTCACAGCCCATTACTGCTTGGACAAGGACTCCCGCCGGGATGCCTTGTTTGTTCAGGCTGCTCTCCAACACCTGTTCCATACCTAATCAACTCCTACCCACCATCCCTGGTTGGATGCCAGAGATCCATGGGGGGAAGTGGAGCCCTTTCACAGGGACACACAACTTCTGGGGTCTCTCCCTGGCATCTAAAGCTAGGGAGTCCCCATATGTGAAGACTACATTCTTGCTTGTTCCTGGAGATAGCATAGTTACTCACCTGTAACAGGTGATCTCCGGGAGCAGCAGGAATTTAGTCTTCACAACCCACCCACCTCCCCTAGGCGTTGTATCTCTCTATCTCTTTCTCTTTCCCTCTCTCTCTCTTTGTCTCAGCTTTAAAACTCAACTGGAGAGAGGCAGTTGGGAAAGGCGGGAAGGCCGCACGCAGGCGCTGTGGGATGCTCCCAAAAGCTTTCTAATAGGGTGCTGGGGAGCGTTCCTGTGCAGGCTTCATCAGTACTGACGATACTCATATGTGAAGACTAAATTCCTGCTGTTGCTGGAGATCACCTGTTACAGGTGAGTAACTATGCTTTCTTGGCCCCCACTGCACACTGGGCAGAGGGTTTCAACGTGTTGTCCACGATAGCACCTAAATCGTTTTCCTGGGTGATGGTTCCTAATGTGGAATCTTGCATCTTGTAACCATAGTTTGGGTTGTTCTTTCCTAGGTGCATAACTTTGCACTTGTCCACATTAAATTTCATCTGCCATTTGAACGCCCAGTCTTCCAATTTATTAAAGTCCTCTTGCAATTTTTCACAATCCTCTTAGGTTTTAACAACTTTGAATAATTTTGTCTCATCTCCAGTTTTGATTACTTCACTCGTTATTCCCATTTCCAGGTCATTTAGGAATATGTTAAAAAGCAGTGGACCAAGCACAGATCCCTGGGGTACTCAACTATTCAGATTTCTCTATTTAGTCCTACCCTCTGCTTTCTATCTTTTAACCAGTTCCCGATCCACACTAGTACACTGCCTCCTATCCCATGATTTTTTAATTTTGCCAAGAGTCCCTCAGGAGGGCTGTAAAAGCTTTCTCGAGGAAGAGTTGAGGAGGTCTGGAATGGAGTCATGAGAATGAAGTCACCATTCAGGGTGGTTGCATGCCCCTGCTTTCTATGGAGAACTCCCCTGACAGATTAAAGGCAATATGTTCCATAACACCGGAACCAGAAAAAAGAAAGATCTGTTATTGGAGCTACAGAGGTGTAGCTCTTTGAATGAAGGTGGACAGTACATAGCTTTTTCCGAGAACTTAAAAGAGTAGGTGGGCTGATAAAGATACAAGGGAACCACTGATCTAAAGTCCTAGAAAGATGGGAATGGTCCTCGGGAGGTAAGGGCTAGAAGGCACCTCAGGAGGTCGCTTATCCTCTCTCTGCCTTCAGAAATGGTCCACCATATTTATCTCAAATAATTTCTGAACTTGATCATCATCACAGTTAGAAAGTTTTTCATAATGCCTACTGTAACTATCCCCTTTGAATCATCTCTCTCCCCTTCAGTCTGTTCAGCACTCTGCTGCAGGGCTAATCTTCTGCCAGCCTCGCCATGCCCATCTTACTCCTCTTCTCAAGTCACTTCATTGGCTCCCTATCCGTTTCCGCATCCAGTTCAAACTTGTCCTGCTGATCTATAAATGCATTTACTCTGTAGCTCCTCACTACCTTTCTTCTCTTATCTCTCCTTACAACCCCCCTCAGGAACTCTGCTCTTCTAGCAAACTGCTTCTATCTGTGCCCTTCTCTTCTATTGCTAACTCCAGACATTGCTCCTTTCACCTTGCTGCACCTTACGCCTGGAACAAACTGTGTCTGTATGCCAGACACCTTCTCTTACCCTCTTCAAATCTAGGCTGAAAACTCACCTCTTTGCTGCTGCTTTTGGATCTTGACGCGCCTGATCGCCTTGTTTCTTTACCTTTCCCCCTTGTTTTATCCCTGTCTACACCCTCTGTGTTGTCTGTCTTGACTAGATTGTAAGCTCTGATGAACAGGGACTGTCTCTTACATGTCTATGCCGTGCTGTGTATGACTTGTAGCGCTATACAAATGCTCAGTAGTAGTAGTAGTAGATGAAGTTTTTAGTCCACAACTTCTGATGTGTTTTTCACTTGAAACAAGAGAAAATTTATTGCTGCTGTAACTGTGCATACAGAGACTGTTACCAGTTCACCCACTAGTGCTATAGTTGATCTTAGTGGAAAGAGAAACTTTCGTGGCAACAAGATTAGCTTCAATGGCATTGACCGGGTACTCTTGGCTGTTGCTATTTATGAAATTGGAGTACAAACTGAGTAGTCAAACCTGATAGTTTTTTGGACATTGTCCATGTCCTTTGCTTGTGATCAGAATGATAATCTGTTTCTTCAGGAACAAGCAAGAAGTCAGTCCTCACATATGGGTGACATCGGCGCCGATTGAGCCCTCGTGCGGAGCAATTCCCCAGCTTTCAAAGAAAGCCTTTGGGATTGCATCGCGCATGCGCGGTCCTCTTCCCGCCCAAGGGTGCCATCTTGCTCAGTCTTCTTTTTTCCGTGGAGCCCAGCAGACATGGTCCCATTTTTACCGTGGAAAAAGTAGAAGAGTTGAATTATTTCTTTCAGCTTCCCGGTTCAACACCGGTTCCCCTTCCCGTCTTCGGCTCGGTACACAGGTATCGAGTCCGGTCATATTTTTTGTTTATGTCCTTCGTGACTAGCGTTCTCGCTCTTTTTATTTTTCACTGGCAGCCCGGTCATTTGACCTCGCAGGGGCCCTTTTTCCCCCGATGGCTGCCAGCGGGTTTAAAAAATGTGATCGGTGTAAGAAGTTGTTGTGTCTCACCAACACACACGACTGCTGCCTCCGATGCCTCGGCCCTAACCATGACCTGGTGGTCTGTGAGCCGTGTGTTAAGATGTCTTTGAAATCTTTGAAGAGCAGGCAGCATCAGCGTGACAGGATTTTTCCTGAGTCCGCATCCGCCCGGGCCCGGACCTCGTCAGAGGCCTCGACATCTCGGGAATCGGAGCCCGAGCACCGTCGTATCTCTTATGAGCGGGAGTCTCCCTCTAGGGAACACCGGAGAAAGAAAAAACTTGTGAGGGCGGCATCTTTGGATGCCTCTGGTCGGCTTGGGCCCTCGGGTTCCAGGCCGCGGAGCCTGGACTGCCGCCCCAGGTCCTCGGAGTCGGAGCGACCGGCTAAACAACTTTGCAAGGAGCCGGAGACGTCAGACAAGGTAATTTCTGTTGTCCTCGTAGACTCTCCTCCGGGAGAGCCAATGTCGGGCCCGATGACGTCGGGACCCGAGCTGGGAGCTGCAGAGCCTTCTGAGCTTGGTCTCAGGTTAGCGGCCCTGGAGAGCAGCATGGCTGCCTTCATGGAGCAGCAGCAGGCGCTGATGGCCGGTCTCGCCAGTCCATCCACCCCGACCACCGGGACTTCGACGTCGAAGTCAACACCAGAGGCTGAATCGATCCTCGAGTCGATCAGGTCTCGAGTCGATCCTCGGCCAAGGTCCCCCTCGAGCTCCCGTTCGGGACAGAGGTGGTCGACGCTGGTGCCTTCGGCGTCGGGGCAGTCGGGCTCAAAGCCCTCGGCCGGAGCCCATCGAGTCCTCCTCGGAGGACTCGGTGTGGAGGACAGAGGAGGAAGACTCCCCAGACACCTACCAAACCCGGTGTATCCCATCGGACTCTCCGGGTTCGGAGCCTCGGAATACGTCCCCTCCAGAGGACACTGGGTTCTCGGACTTCGTCAGGGACATGGCCAAGGCTTTGGTATTCCCTGCGGATGCCGAGGAGGAGCCTCGAGCCAAGGAGCTCGATGCCCTCCAGTATGACTCTACCCCGAAGGAGGCCCTTACTGTACCGGTGCCTCCGATGTTGGAATGGCTAATACTCTGCATGTGGGAGTCCCCGGCCTCGATGCCGGTACTCAGCATGCGGGTCGATTCCATTTATCTAGCTCGCAAGAGTCCTGGGTTCCAGAATGCGCAGCTGCCGCACAACTCCATGGTTGTGGAATCGGCCATGCAACGGCTGAAAAGCCAAAAGACGCACTCCTTGGTGCCTCCCGGCCAGGAAGCCCGGAAACTGGACGCCCTTGGCAGAAAGTGCTACCAGGGCTCGATGCTGTCATGCCGTGTCCAAACCTACCAGCTGAACAACACCGTGAGAGCACAGCTCACGCTAAACACAGAAAAACACAGTCACAGGCGTGAGATAAGAGGAAAGACAGAGTCCTTTATTACCATACGGCTGCCCGACACAGGCCGTGTTTCGAACCCTTCATCAGGGGCTAGCCAGGCGAGAAACTAAAAGCAAATATGTACATATTAAAAAACAACAAAGGAACATACAAGCCATCCCGCAGGAAGACGTGCATTAATAAATTAAAACCATAAAACAATAATTATATACAAAAACTATACATCTATATAAAAAAATGCATAAAAATACATGTTAATAAAAACAAGCATAAAAATAAACATATAATCATATATACAAATGCTGGAATCAAATTAAGTGCTGGTGGACCAAACATGAAAAAGTGCTACATAAAATAAGATAAAATACTGACCTCTGTTGCAGTACGTAAAGCGAATTTAAACTTCACACTGTTGTGCTAGTATCTAAATGGTATGCTAATGCTAAAAAATAAATAAATACAATTAAAAAACAACTATACAAATTATAACTAATAACTATAATGACAACTCGGAGGGAGAACACAAGGAGATATCCAAAAGAACACAATGAAAGCAATGGAAACTTATGGCAACAAATATTTAACAATGTAACACTAAGCCAATGAAAGAGAAAACCAGGAGGAGGACATAGGACAGGACATGTGCACTCATCAGAAGTAAAACAACCATAGTATAACATAAAAAAAAGGGGAAGGAAAAAAAAGGGGGAAAAAATATATATAAAAATATATATACATTTTGCAATACTAAAGGAGTGAGTCAATAAACCCCCGATGCAGGAACTTACTCCCGTAAGTTGTAATTCTGATCTTCCTTGTCGTCCCTCTAGTCCAGTCCCGGAACCAGTGAGTTGAGAATCTCCTCCAGCAGCTTTGGAGACTGACACCTGTCATAATTTTGACGATCCCAGCCTATATATACCGTAGGACCGCTCCTTCATCTTCAGTATGTCAGTCTCCAAGCAGCTGAAGAGGCTTCTGAGCTCTAGGCTCGCTCAGCACAAATAAGCAGAGTAGCTTAGTCCTTTTTGATTTTCTTTTTCTTTTTACTTACTTTGCTTCTGAGTTGTTTACTGGGGGTTTTTTCCTCTCCTTTTTCAGGTGCTGCGGCTGGAAGACAGACCGGCTGAGGGGGACCGGTTCTTCTCTTCTCTCTCCCTCTCTTCTGGTTTCCCCCCCCCTCTCCCCCCCCCCCCTCCTTGTTGCTCTTTACTTTCTTTATTTTTGGGGCCTGTTTTCCCCGTTGTGCAAACGAGCAGTTGGGGGGTGATTGGGCCCAGCACCTCGGCCCCTGCCTCCCTGCTCCCGAACCCGCGGTTACAGGTGAGGAGCAGGTTGCAGGCTCAACGCTCGTGGCACACCAGCCGTTGCCGCCGGGAGCTGAAGCTGCGGTTCGGCTGAGCTCCGGCGCGCTGTGAGCACCCACTGACCGATTGCGACCCCAGGAGGTGAGTGCTGAAGGGGATATTCTGTTTTTTGCAGCGGGGCAGAAGCGTGCACGCTCTGTGGCAGCAGGCCGCTCGCCCGATTTCGGCAGGAAAATCGGAGCGGCGGCCATTTTCTCAGCCGCGGCAGCTTTGTGGGGGTACTGCACGGCCTTTTCTCTGTTGGGGGATTTCGGGCTGTCCTTTTTCCCGATCACTTAAGCAAGGCTGGTTGATCACTATCAGGCTGTGGTGTTAGTGTGTTTAATAAAAAAAAAAAAAAGATACCATAGAAAGCCACGACGTAAGCCACAAGCTCTGCACATTCTGTTTGTGAGCAGCTCTCCTGGTTGGAGGGAGTATGTCTCCTAAGCCCCGTTGTCTAGTGTGTGGCACGCGGCGCAGTGAATTGTTGGAGGCGGGGGTGTGCAAGCCCTGCACGCGGGAGGCAGCCCTCATGGAGAATCCGCTTGAGGGTACCAGCAGGGATCATGCGGATTCCGAGGCTGGGCCTCCACCTTCCCTTGAGGGTTCGGGGGAGCAGCTCCCGGGTCCCGCAGAGGGGGAGGGGGTGGTTCCTCCAATATCAGCAGGCCAGGCTGGGTCAGCGGGGGACATCCCGCCTGACCTTTTTGCGCTGATGCAGCAGGCGTTTGCGCTGTTGCAGCCTGCTTTAAAGGCAGCCCCTCCGACAATACCTCGGGGTCAGAAACGGTCGGCTCCTGCGGGGGGGCCACCAGTTCCGCCCAAGCGCTGTAGGGCTGACAGCTTAGTAGAGCCTGTTCCTTCTCTTTGGGAGGACTTGGCCTCCGCGGACGATGATCTCCCGGGGTTCTCAGAGGAGGAGCTCGAAGAGGGTGAGTTGCCTGATGAGGAGCAGCGCAGTAGAGTGGTCAGGGTGTTTAGGAAGGAAGAACATCCGGCTCTGATTGCCGAGACGCTTAAGGTGTTGAATATGCCCTCGGTGGAACCGGCTTCCGAAGAGGTATTGGAAGACCCTTTATTGCAGGCTGTCCGCACCCCCCAGTGCGTCTTCCCCCTGCATAGGGTATTTAGGAAGATGATCCAGGAAGAGTGGGACGTGCCAGAGCCGGCCCTTAGGGGGTCTAGGGCGATCGCTCGGCTGTACCCTCTGTCTGACCAAGATAAGGAGCTCTTTCATTCTCCAAAGGTGGATGCGGCGGTTTCAGCAGTCACTAAGAAGACTACCATTCCGGTTGAGGGGTCGGCAGCCTTAAAAGATGTTCAGGACAGGAGGTTAGATACCTTATTAAAGCAGGTTTTCGATATTAGTGCTCTATCCATGCAAGCCTCGGTGGCGGGGGCGTGGGTTGCTAGAGCCGGTCTCCGGTGGTCCCAAGCTCTGCAGGGGGATCGGTTGGGAGCGCAGGACTCAGAGTTGGCCCGCCTGGAGTCCGGTTCCGCTTATCTCACGGACATTCATTATGACCTTATTCGGGGTCTAGCGAAGGCTATGGCCTCGGTTGTTGCGGCGCGACGTTATTTATGGTTGAGGAATTGGGCGGCGGATTCTTCTTCCAAGGCCCGCCTCAGTAAGCTTCCCTTTCGGGGCAAGCTCTTGTTTGGCGAGGATTTGGAGAAGTTGGTGAAGGATCTTGGGGAATCCAAGGGCGGTCGTTTGCCGGAGGATAGACCTAAGCAAGGAAAGGCGCCTGCGGGGTCCAAGGGTAGTCAACGGGAGTTTCGTAGGTTTCGGTCCTCTCGGTTTGGCCAGTCGCAACGGAGCATGTTTCCGGTGCGGGGACACGGATTTTGAGGGGCCGGTAGGGGGTTTGCCCCCTATCAGTCCTCGGCCGGTAAGAAGGCTCAATGAGATGAGGCGGGCTCAGGTGGAGGTGCTGCCCGTCGGAGGTCGGTTGCGGGAGTTTTACCCTGCCTGGGTCCAACTTACCACGGATCGATGGGTTCTAGAAGTTATTCGAGAGGGCTATGCTCTCGAGCTCCATCGACCCGTCGTAGATTCCTTTGTGCGCTC
Organism: Ichthyophis bannanicus; assembly: GCA_033557465.1. NCBI lineage: Eukaryota > Metazoa > Chordata > Amphibia > Gymnophiona > Ichthyophiidae > Ichthyophis > Ichthyophis bannanicus. Next base: position 81,937,340 of record CM066048.1, read on the forward strand.
TCCCTGCAAGTCTCCGCTCAAGATGTGCGCGGTGGCGGAGACGTTGCAAAGGTTGCTTCAGCTCCGGGCGGTGGTTCCCGTTCCCTCGGATCAGTGCGGGGCCGGTCGCTACTCCATTTACTTTGTGGTTCCCAAGAAAGAAGGCTCCTTCCGGCTGATCTTAGACTTGAAGAGGGTAAATCGGTGTCTCCGGATCACGCATTTCCGGATGGAGACTTTGCGGTTGGTGATCGCGGCGGTGCGAGAAGGGGAGTTTCTCACGTCGTTGGACCTCACGGAGGCTTATTTGCATATCCCCATTCGGCCCGAGCACCAGCGGTACCTTCGGTTCGCTCTTCCCATGGGTCATTACCAGTTTCAGGCATTGCCCTTTGGGCTCACAACGGCGCCATGGGTTTTTACCAAGATAATGGTCGTGGTGGCAGCGGCGCTGCAAAAGGAGGGAATATTGGTCCATCCGTACTTGGACGATTGGTTAATTCGTGCAAAGTCACGAGAGGACAGTGTGAAGGCCACTGCCAGGGTGGTGCAAATGTTGGAAAGCCTGGGCTGGGTGGTCAATCGAGCAAAGAGCAATCTGGTTCCCTCTCAGTCTCTGGAGTACTTGGGTGCGCGTTTCGAGATGGGCGTGGGCAAGGTGTTTTTGCCGGACCGTCGGGTGCGTGCGTTGCGAGTGCTGGTGAGAAAATTCCTGGCGAGACTGGCGCCTTCGGCGTGGCACTATCTCCAGCTGCTCGGTACGATGGCGGCGGCGATAGAAATGGTACCTTGGGCGCGGGCTCATATGCGGCTACTGCAGAGGTCCCTTCTTCGGCGCTGGTCTCATCAGGCGGATCCTTTATCCCGCCGTCTGGTGTGTTCGGCGGAGGTGCGCCGGGAGCTTCTTTGGTGGTTGCAGGCTCCGTCGTTGGCAGCCGGGGTTCCGTTGGAACATCCTTCTTTTTTTTTTTTTTTTTTTTTTTTATTATTCTTTAAATTTTTTATTAACAACCATAGCATATACATTTCAATCTGGCCCACAGCGACAATCCGCCAAGTCCGCCATAGCCTCCACAACAATGAACAGACATAATATGCATACTACCCACTATATATAAAACTATATAAAACTAGTACTGGTTACCCCCTCCCTCCCCCCCCCCCCCCCCCCCCCGTATGCTCAAGCATAGCTGTATGGCTGCAATTGGACATGCTTCACAGTGAATCACCAAGATGACCCCCATAACCTATATGCTAAATAACATTAGCAGGGCATTCTCATCTCAACACTCCCCCCCCCAATTATCTAGGACACCCTCCCTATTTCCAGCCCTCCTCCAGTAACCACTTCCAAACCCCTGCCCAACGCTTCCCCACTTGCTCCCCTCTCCCGTCCCTCTCCCCCGTCCAATTTGTACATGGCATAAAGATGCGACACTCGGCGTGCGTAACTCGCTATGGATGGCAAAATTGGCCTATTCCAATACCATGCAATTTCGCACCGTGCCGCTGTAACACAATACCAGAGGATTCTCCAATCCCCCTCCCACTGCCCGTCTGGTCTGTGCAGGAGACACATCTCAGGTCCAAGCACAATATGCCTGCCCACTATTTTGTTGATATTCTCCTCTATTATACTCCAGTATTCCCTAACAACTGGACACGTCCACCACATATGCATCCATGATCCTCTTTCTCCACACCCTCTCCAGCATTCGTCCGTCCGCAACACCCCCGCCTTACACAAGCGCTCCGGTGTGAGGTACCAGCGACTCAGCACCTTAAAGCCATTCTCTCGCAAAGACGTGGCAATGGAAAATCTAGCGATGCCCATTGCCACGGTCTCCCACTCCTCCACCGCCCACTGCACCCCGAGATCCTTTTCCCACGCTTCCATATATTTCAGCTTACCTTCCCCCCGTGCAGTCAGGCCGCGGTAGATCCTAGAAAGCATCCCCTGACGTCCCATGGATCCTAGACACGCCCCTTCAAACCACTCCCCAGCCCCCCTGCCCCCTGCACCCTCCCCTTCTGTCGCACCACTGAGCATATCTGCCGATAGGCAAACCTATCCGACTCCCCCAGTCGGTAGAGATCTCGCACTCTCCCTCAAAGCCCCTACACTGTGTCCCCACCACTATCTGTGTCACCTGAGTCAGTCCGAGCTCCGCCCACTTTCGAAGCACTGAGGGCTCGGGTCCCGTACTCTCTGTACAACAGGCCTGCAGGGACATGGTAGTCGACCACCGTTTATCTCCCACCAACCGCTTCCTATACTGCTGCCACACCTGCAATGTATGCCCCACTAGGGGATTCCTCCCCCGCGCCCCCCGCCCGTCCCAGATGATGGGGTGTAATTGGCCCAACCTGTAGCCAGCCATCTCCATCTGCACCCACTGCTTATGTGGCTCCCGCAGCCACGCGTACACCGCTCTTAGCTGCGCTGCCGCGTAATACAAGCGGAAGTTCGGAACCCCCATCCCCCCCTCCCCTACCGACACCTGCATCGTTCTTGCCGCCACCCGCGGCTTCTTCCCCCCCCAGATAAAACGCTCCACCTGCTGCTGGATACGACTCAGTACTCTCCGGGGAACCTGGACAGGCAATACTTGAAAGAGGAACAGAAACTGGGGAAGCAGCATCATCTTCACCGACGCCATTAGCCCAAACCACGAGTAGTACCCCCTGCTCCAGCCCTGTAAACGTCCCTCTACTTGCCCCACTAATTTCTTATAATTTAAAGCATATAAGTCCTCCAAGGTTCTCCCCAGTTGCACCCCTAGATATCGAATCAAGGTCTGCGCCCATTTAAAGGGAAAAGTCTGCTGCCAATCCCGATGCTCGTCGTCCTCCCTCCCAATATTCAAGATTTCCGATTTCCCCCAATTAATCCGGAAGCCTGCCCTATCGCCGTATTCTTGGATCTCCCCCATCACTGCTTTCAGGGACTCCCTAGGTTTCGTGATAGTCAAGAGTATGTCGTCTGCAAAGAGAGACACCTTACAATCCTGACGTCCCACCCTGACTCCCGCAATGTCTAGGCTATTCCGCACCCTTGCCGCGAGAGGTTCGAGGGAGAGCGCGAATAATAATGGGGGAAAGAGGACACCCCTGTCTAGTCCCTCGTTCTAACGGAAAAAAACTCCGAATATCCCCCATTCACTCGGACACATGCTGTCGGTCTGGCATATAATGCCCTTATCCACTGCACAAAACCAGGTCCAAATCCCTGGAGGTCCAGTACCGAATACAAGAATTTCCAAGACACTTGATCAAAAGCCTTCTCGGCATCTAATGAGACCAACAGGGTCTCCTTCTCCTGCTGCTGTGCCGTCCACATCACATTTAGCACTTTCCGGATGTGGTCTGCCACTTGCCGGCCTGGCACAAACCCGGCTTGATCTGCATGCACCAGTCTCCCGAGCAGCCTGTTGAGCCGCGTCGCTAGAACCTTTGCTAATAACTTTGCATCAATATTCAACAACGAGATTGGTCTATAGGACGCGCATTCTTGAGGGTCTTTCCCCTCCTTATGAATGAGAGTGATGCCTGCCCAGCCCATTGTCTCCGGCAGGGGGTCCCCCCGTCTTGGCCCATTAAAGACCCTAGTCAACGGGTGCAGCAAAAGGCCTCCAAATAGTTTATAAAACTTTGCCGTTAGGCCATCGAGCCCCGGGGCCTTGCCGGCCTTCAAAGCCTTAATGGCCTGTGCGACCTCTTCGGTTTGGATGTCCTTATCTAGTCCCTCCTGCTCCTCCCCCGTCAAGGTCGGGATCCCCGCTCCTCTCACATACTCCCGAAGATCCTCTCCGGACCTCGTTTCGCGCGCCGCGTACAAGGAACTGTAGAAGGATACGAATTCATCCCTGATACGCTGATCCCCCCGCACCGCCACACCCCCTTGCTCTTAATCTGTGAAATCCGGTTTCCACTCCTTCCGTTTTTGCAACTGTCTCGCTAGGTATTTCCCAGCTTTGTTCCCCCCTTCAAAAAACCTCTGTTTCAGTAACTGCAGACGGAACTGTATCTTCTCCGCCTCTAAGGCATTCACCTTGGCCCGTAGTGCCAAGACCTCCCCCCGAAGCTGGCCACTGCCACCCTTCCCATCCCTTTCCTCCATCTCCCGCAGTTGCTGACGCAGCTGCTCCTCCCGTTCGGCCCGTTCTCGTTTTATCCGTGCTCCCCACTTTATGAGCACCCCCCGAGCGACAGCTTTAAACGTATCCCATACTATTCCCTCCCTTACCTCCCCCCCACCGTTCTGTGTAAAATACTCCGGAATTAAACATTCAAGCTCTTTCACCACCCTGTCATCCTCCAACAAGCTCTCATTCAATTTCCAAAATTGCCGTCCCTTATCCTCCCGGGCCACACACACTCTTACCACCACTGGAGCATGATCTGACCATGTGATTGGTTCGATCTCTCCCCCCTTGACCCTCCCTGCTATCTCCTTCCCCACCCAGATTGCATCTAAACGGGAGTAAGTGCCATGGGCGGCAGAATAATAAGAAAACTGCCGCCGTCCCGGGTTTAATAACCGCCACGCATCAATCAGGCCATTCTCCCGCACAAACCTATGGTAGCCCTGTCTATCTTTTCTCCTCCCCTCCCTTCGTCCCGTCGTGTCTCTCCCCACCTCCCAGACCATATTGAAATCCCCACCACAAATCATCACTCCCTCCCCCATCACCGCCACCTGCTCACTCAGGTCCCTCCAGAACTCAGTTTGTGTACCTGTAGGTGCATACACATTCACTACACAAAACCACTCCCCCCCCTGCTTCACCCTCAGCAAGAGATACCTCCCCCCCTTATCCCGGGAGATCACTTGAACTTCTGTCGGTGCATCCTCTCTAATGAGTACCACCACCCCGCCTTTCTTTTTCTCTTTAAGATTAGAGGCAAACACCCGATGTTTATATCCACGGGGTTGCACCAATACCTCGTGCTTTCTCTGTAGATGCGTCTCCTGCAACATTACAATATCCGCTTTATGCCGAGCTAGTTCCTTATACAATTTCTGTCTTTTTAATGGTGAATTTAAACCTTTAACATTCAACGTTAATATTTTCATCACCCCTCCTTGCCCCACGCCCCCTCCTCGCCCCCTGATCCCCCGCCCCTCCCTCCCCTGACCCCTCCCCCCCCTCCCCCCCCTCCCCTCTTCCCCCCCCTCCCCCCTCTCCCCCCGTCATGACTCTCTTGTGCAGAGATACGACTTCCAATTCAGTGACCCTCACCTCCCCCCCACCTATTCTACCCCATTAGCCCCCCAACCCCTCCACTGCCTCACCAAACCCCGTTCCCGCCAAGACCCCCTTCGCCCGAGACCCCCGCCTCACCACTCCCCACATTATTTCTCTTCCCTCCTGCCACAACCCCCCCACTCCTCCCCCCCCTATGCCCCCCAAATGATTATGCAGCTCGGTCCCCCAACCCACTGAGAATCCCCATGCAACAATACCAGTCCTTTATTAAACTTCCAACTCTCAGCTAGTCGGTGGTACAGACACCGGACTTTGGTGATTGTCCCTGGCCGTCCTGGCCAATCTCCGACCGTTCGCTCTCTGCCATTTCAGGTTCTCTGCTCTTCCGGGCCTGGAGTCCTTGCTCTGTATTGTCGGCTGTTCCTCAGCTATCGCCGGCAGTTGCTCCGCGCCAAGTTCCCGCAAGACTTTCCAAGCCTCCGCGCTGGATCTCGCCACTCTCGATCGACCTTTCACTGTGATAAGTAATCCAAATGGGAAGAGCCACTTGTAGCGCAGCTCGGCTCTCCGGAGATACGCTGTAACTTCTCTGATCTCTCTCCTGCGCTGCAGGGTTCCCTGGGACAGGTCTTGATACAATTCCACCCTGTGGCCCTCCCAGTGGAAGCTCTTCAAGTTGCGATTAGCCCCCAGCAGGAGTTCCTTGCTTTTAAAGGAACTAAGGCAGACGACTATATCTCTTGGCTTGTTATCTCGGATGGGACCCAGACCCCTATGCGCCCGCTCTATTCCAGGACGAGGGCAGTCACCGACCGCTCCCTGGCCCGCCGCCACCAGGAGCTCTCTGAAGACCTTCTGGACCACCTCCTCACAGTCTTTATACTTAGGTTCTTCCGGCACCCCTCGCACCCGGAGGTTGCATCTTCGTGAGCGATCTTCCAGGTCCTCGGTCTTGACCTTGAGTGCCTCCTGCGCCAGCTGTAGCTCCTCCCAGCCTTTCTGAATCTGTGCCAGGGTCTCTCCTTGGCTGTCCAGCTTAACTTCCGCCTCATCGACTCGATCCCCCAGCTCCACTATATCCTGGCGCATTGTCTGCACAGCCTCCATGATTTCCTTTTTTACCCCACACATCTCCATCTTTAACTCCTCCTTCAGCTCGAGGAGCCATTGCTTAATTTGCTCCGCTGCTGTTAGGCACTCTTCTCCGCCGTCGCTCCCTGCCGGGCTCTGCGGGCCCTCTGCTGGCGCCTTGCTGGCTTTCTCCCCTTCTTTCCCGCCTTTGGAGGCTACATACGGGGAACGAAACTCGGCCAGCTTCTTTTTCACCAAGTTTTCTTTTTTGCTGACTTTCTCCATCACCAGTCAGTGTTTATCCTCTACTGCTGGGGCTACGGCCCTGCACTCCGGGTTCACCGCCCCCTCTCCTCTTCACAGCTTTTGCCCGAAATGGGCCACACTTCCAGGCTCCCTCCTCCTCTATTCCAGCCCTTGGTACTGCTAAAGGCCCCAGCGAGTCACTGCTGATGCCCGCCCTCTGTGGCAGGCGCGGGAAGGGGAGACGCCGGTCTCAATGCTACACCAGCCACGTGTTGGGCCGAGCGCGGTTCCCACTTCTGCTAGGCCTGGCGTGGCTCAGAGCGCTTCTTTGTGCAGCCGCGCTGTGCTTTTAGCGTTGCCGCGCTTGGTCGTGCTGCCTATTTGTGGCCCGCTCCGTCCACCTCTGCCCCGGCCGTCCACTGTCCTGAAAGCGCCACGTGCTCACCTCTTCCTCCCCGCCGCTGCTGGTGTCGGCGCTCCTGGGTGACAGTGCGGCTGTATTCGGTCCGCTCCTGCCGCTGCGCTTCTTCTCAGTTCTACCTCCGCTGGTCGCCGCTGGGGTAAGTCGGGGTCTCCCCTGCCCGTATCCACACTCCTCACTGCCCCTTCAATGCCCTTAGGGGCTATTTCGCCATTAATTAACTTACTGGTGGCGGAGCTCCCACACTACGCCGCCATTTGTTTTGGTGACGTCACCGGAACGGAACATCCTTCTTGGCGGTTGGTGACGGCGGATGCCAGCCTGCTCGGCTGGGGGGGGGGGTGCATTGCGAGGGTCGCTTCGCACAAGGACAATGGTCTCCGGGGGAGCGGAGTTACTCCATAAACAGATTGCAACTGAGGGCGGTGTTTCTGGCTCTCCTTCAGTTTCAGGACAGTTTGCAGCGGACGGCGGTAAGGGTGCTGTCCGACAACGCGGCGGCGGTGGCCTATATCAATCACCAGGGCGGCACCGGCAGCGCGGCTCTCGAGGAAGAGGCGGGCCAGCTGCTGAATTGGGCAGAGAGTCATCTGCTAGGATTGTCTGCGCAACACGTGGCCGATTTCCTCAGTCGTCGCAGGGTAGATCCGGGGGAGTGGGTGCTCCATCCGGAGGTGTTTTCCCTGCTGGTCCGGCGTTGGGGTCGTCCGATCATGGATCTCATGGCTACGTTCGACTCGGCGCAGGTGGACCGGTTTTACAGCCGGAGGAGAGAACGGATGGCGGAAGGGCTGGATGCCCTAGTGCAGGTGTGGCCTCGGGGGGGGGGGTCTGCTTTATGTGTTCCCCCCGTGGGCTCTGGTAGGGCGAGTGGTGCAGCGCATAGAGCGGCATCCGGGCCGAGTGATATTGATTGCGCCCGACTGGCCCAGAAGACCGTGGTATGCGGATCTGGTGCGGCTATTAGTGGCGAGTCCCTGGAAGCTGCCTCTTCGACCGGATCTTTTGCGTCAGGGGCCGCTACAGATGCCGGACGTGGCTCGATTCTCGCTTACGGCATGGCTCTTGAGCGGGCGAGGCTAAGAGCTGTGATAAGGAAGCTTATCATAGTTCAGGAAGGAGCTATAATAGAGGTGAATTGGCACTGAACAAGCAACCTGTCTTAGCTGGTAGAAATACTAAAACAGAATGTTTTCATAAAAGACTACCAGGTTTCAAACAGCCTCTAGAAGAGCTGAAGTGGGGAAACGTGTGTTCAATCAGGAGAGCTATGAGGTAATCCCCAATCACTCATCTCCAAGGGCAGGGCTTGATTCAGCACAGCTGAGCTGTGCTAGGGTGGAGTATCCCTCTAAACAAGTTAAAAGTAAAACATTTTCTACACAGAATCAGATGGAGTGGAGGAACTCAGAGCTCAAGGACAGAGAGAGGAAGCAGCAGCATCAACGTGGAAGGAAGAAGAGGAAAACATCTTGGAGGTCTAAAGAAGGAGCCCATAGCAGTACGTGTGTTGGGAGTCATTCCAGAGGCAAGCATACTCCATTGGACTGGAGGAAGCCAGAGGAGTGGGGTTACAGAGCCAGGAATTCCCGGACGGCACCTGTGAAGGAGACGGGTGCATTTGGAAGGGGCCCTAAGACTAGTGCAAGAAGGTATGTGAAGAGAGACCCAGTGTCCAGGGATCTTGATTGGAAGGCTGGACATAAAAGCTGGACTACATACTGGCCAGGATATCTGGAGAGGAAACCTAACAGCAAAGGAAGCTTAGGTATGAACTCTGATCTATGCCCTAGCTCTTCATCTGGAAGACAGCAGGGAAACAGATATTATCCTGAGAGTGCTTCATTAAGGAATTCCTCTGAGCCAGACCATGATATTGATTCTATGATAGTTGAAGAAGGAGGAGATATTTTAAATGATCAGAATGAATACATGGATTGCTCTCTGTCTAGGCTGCTGTGGTAAAATACTTTCACAAATACAACAACCATCAAAAGGAAATATAACTTGTTCTTTTATCTACCCAGAAAAGTTTACAAGAAAGCTTTAGGGTAGGATTTGAGCCACGTAGAGAAAGTGAACCAGCAAAGGGGTTTGCAGCTGGCTAATTATTGGTAATTAAGCCATGCACAGTTGCACGTGAGCTCTGAAAGGAAACTACTGTTTGTGTGTGAAAATACAAGAAAGTTTATCCTTGAAAAAGAACAGTTTTGGTAATTTTTTGGGTTTTGTTTTTTGCTTTTGGGAGCACTGCTAAAAGGTATTAGCAGGAGCCCTCAGAAAGACCTTTCTATTTCCCATCAAGGTCTTTATTGTTTGATTGATTGCTTAAGAAGCTCAGTTGCTATATCATGATTTGTTTTTCCTAAGTACAATACTGAAAGCAAGTGTCCTTTTGTGTTACCAAGTAAATCTGTGTGGGAGAATTAACCCCATGAATAAAATATATTTTTCTTTGCTTACACTCGAGCAACACAACTCATTATTTTGTGAACGGCTGATTCTGGTATGAATGGACTACATTCCCCACAATCCTTTGCAAGTCATAATAGTATTTTGCCTTTGCCAAGACTGTGGACATTCACGCCCAGCGCCCCCGTTTACAGAGCTCGCGAATATTCCCCGGCGGTCATTTCGACCCTGTTGAAGGCAAGGAGGCGTTCTACATCGCTGGCGTATGTTAGGGTCTGGCGTATCTTTGAGGGCTAGTGTGAAGCACGGCGCTTGCTGCCTTTGCGGACGTCGGTCCCCCAGATTCTTTCCTTCTTGCAAGACGGGGTTGAGAAAGGTTTGGCTGCTAGCTCCTTGCGGGTGCAGTTGGCCGCCATTGCTTGTTTTAGGGGTAAGGTTCAGGGCCAGGTGTTGGGGTCGCATGCCGATATTCGCCGGTTTTTGCGGGCGGTCCTACTTATGCGGCCTCCTCGTAGATGTTCGGTTCCGACATGGGATCTTAACTTGGTGTTGGAGGCGCTGCTGCGTCAGCCTTTTGAGCCGTTGGGGAAGGCCTCTCTTAAAGATCTGACCTTGAAAACAGTATTTCTAGTGGCTATCTGTTCCGCTCGTCGCATTTCGGAGCTTCAGGCCCTTTCTTGTAAGGAGCCTTATCTATCCTTTCATGAGCGCAGGGTGGTGTTGCGTACGGTTACGGCGTTTTTGCCTAAGGTGGTTTCGGTGTTTCATGTGAACCAGGTAGTGTCCCTTCCGGTGTTTGAAGGCAGTCCGGAAGCTAAGTCGGATCGTCGTTTACGGCTTTTGGATGTCCGTCGGACGCTGCGGTATTACTTTCGTGGTACGGCTCCTTTCCGTAAAACGGACAGGTTGTTTATCTCCTTCGGTGGTCCTCGGAAGGGTGAGGCGGCGGCTAAGTCGTCTATTTCCCGGTGGTTGAAGGAGGCCATTGCAGGGGCCTGTCTGTTAAAGGGTAGATTGGTACCGGCTGGGCTCAGGGCTCTTTCGACTAGAGCGCAGGCTACTTCCTGGGCGGAGTTCTGTTTGGTGCCGGCGGTGGACATCTGTAGAGCGGCAACGTGGTCGTCCTTACATTCGTTCACTAAGCATTATAGGCTCGATGTTCAGGCGGCGGGTGATGGCCGTTTTGGGGCGGCAGTGCTTCAGGCTGGTTTAGCTTGTCCCTCCCGTTAGGTGCTTTACTGCTCTGATACGTCCTCACTGGTTCCGGGACTGGACTAGAGGGACGACAAGGAAGACGAAATTAGACTTACCTGCTAATTATTGTTCCTTAAGGAACTCTATTCCAGTCCTGAGAGGTTTTTTTTGGGGGTTGGGGATACAGTCTGCACTGCCTTCTATGATTCCTTTTCCGATTCCTTCTGCTGTTTCTTCTGTGTGGTCCGGGCCGGCTGAGTTCCGGTTGCAGCACTGTTTTGTTCCTGCGGGATGTGTAGGTAAACCACAAGACTTTCATGACAATATATTTGTATATATCAACAATGCAGGCAGTGGGAGTATAAGGGGCTGCACTGCGCAATCAGTGTGGTGTTTTTTTGTTCTGTGTTATTTCTATATATTACAATGTTTAACTACTTATTTGTTGCTCTGCTGAGTTTGCTTTGTCAATAGGTACTGAAGATGAAGGGGCGGTCCTACGGTATATATAGGCTGGGATCGTCAAAATTATGACAGGTGTCAGTCTCCAAAGCTGCTGGAGGAGATTCTCAACTCACTTGTTCCGGGACTGGACTAGAGTTCCTTAAGGAACAACAATTAGCAGGTAAGTCTAATTTCGTCTTGTCATATCGGTAAAAACGACAATGTTGACGGTCTACAAGTGTAACATAAAAAGGCAGCACTGGAATTATTAGCGTGTGTAAACTAACTCTGCGTGCAAGGAATATAAAGTGCCACACATGAGGGTGGTGAAGAATATAGTTGCACTTAGTAATTGCAAACTGAAATACAAAGTCGCTGCAAATATCAAAAAACAGAAAAAATGTTTATTTAAAATACTAAAGGGGTTAATTAATAGACATTCCGATACAAAGAAATACTACCAGGAATTGTAGTTCCGACTCTGTTATATCGGTAAAAGCGGCATAAATGCCTATCTATGGCTGGAAAAGAGTAAGCCAGGAAACATCAGCGTATATAAAACGAAATAGGAACCCATTGAAACTAAAGAACAAACCATATACGGTAAAAAACAAAATAGGAACCCATTGAAACTAAGAAAACCTTGCATTCAAAGAATGAATCACACGAAGGAAGCTAATAATGATGCACTAATAATTGCAATCCATAATAAAAAATGCCCTTTGTTAAGAAACCATAAAATCGGCACAGACAGAATATAAGAAATAAAAAAGGAAGGCGTAAAAGATGAAAGAAAAACAGCCAAACCTCCGAGCAACTGCTGTCATTGCACAGTCGACGAGCAGCGGGAGGGAAGGACGCCCACACATGCGCAATAAAGAACAAGAAGGGGGCGGAGCCTCCGGTGCCGGGATACAATGAATAATAGTAAAAATCACGGAGAGCAAAACCTGGCATCGTGAAATGGCATATAAGAATGGTACATTATAATACCTAAGGCAGACAATTATAAATAAAAACCAATATAACATAAAAAGTGCCATCAGATGCTACCGAAACCAATTGAGAAGTGCACACTAAAAACTATATGTTCTTCAAAATACTGAAAGGGATACATCAAAATTGATATAAAAATGTATAAATAAATAACCATTGTAATAAATAATGACTAGTTTGACATGTATACCTATGACCAAAAACCAAACATGTTATATGGTAAAAAACAAAATAGGAACCCATTGAAACTAAAGAACAAACCATATCGTTAGCAGTATTGTATTTATCCTTTTACTTATAGTCCTATGATGGTTTCTATGAGTGCACGTCACTCTTTGGTATAGTTGTTGTTTCCAATGGTATGGTTTGTTCTTCATTTAGTTTCAATGGGTTCCTATTGTGTAGTGTTATTTATTTTTGGGTAAGGTGTTTCCCCTTTTTGGTGGTCATATTTTTTTAATTATTTATTTTGTAGTATTGTATTTATCCTTTTACTCATAGTCTCATGGTGGTTGCCACGAGTGCATGTCACTCTTTGGTATCCTAGACCATGGGATGCTTTTCCAAGGTTTGCAAAGCAGAGATGGCATCCATCTGTCCAAGAGAGGTCAACGCATCTTTGGTAGTAGACTGGCTAATCTACTGAAAAGGGCTTTAAACTAGATTCCTTGGGGATGGGTGAAGAAAGCCCCCAGGTAAGTGAAAGCCCCCAGGTAGGTGATACATTAAATACCTTTATGGAAATGGGTAACAGGGGTAACATATGGAAAGCAGTGTGTATTAATGCCCGTAGCATGGGAAATAAGATCCCTGAGGTTGAAGCTTTGGTGGGAGTGGCTGACTTGGATTTAGTGGCAGTTACAGAAACATGGTTCACAGAAAACAATGACTGGGATGTAACTATACCTGGCTATACTTTATTCAGGAAGGACAGGGTAGGAAGAAGAGGAGGAGGAGTGGCACTATATGTAAAAACTACTATTAAAGCTTTGGAATTACAGAGTTTAAAAGGGAGAGAGGAGGCATTGTGGGTTAAACTAGAAAGAGGGAAAGAGAAATCTATTTGCATTGGAGTGATATACAGACCTTCCTCACAAGAGGAAGAGGTGGACAGAGAGTTAATTGAAGACATACGCAGCATTGCTAGGAAAGGGGAAGTGCTACTGATAGGAGATTTCAATATGCCAGATGTTGATTGGCACATTCCTGCTGCAGTATCATCTAGAAGTAAGGAGATCCTGGATTCTCTACAGGGAGAACTATTCAGGCAATTGGTAACAGACCCCACACGTGAAGGGGCCATACTGGACTTGGTGCTTACCAATGGTGAAAGTGTTTCTGATGTTGTAGTGGGAGATCATTTTGCATCCAGTGATCACCAGATGGTGTGGTTCAGTATTAGGACTAGGGCTGTTAGAATCCATTCCAAGGTGAGGATCTTAGACTTTAGGAAGACTAACTTTGCAAAGATGGGCCAATACCTCAGGGAGTCGTTAGTGGGATGGGAACAGCTGGGGGATGTAGAAAAAACAGTGGGCAAAACTGAAAGGGGATATTTTAAGGGCAACCAACCTTTTTGTTAAAATGGTAAATAAAGGCAAAAGGAACAGGAGACCGCTATGGTTTTCGAAGGAAGTAGCTGAAAAAGTGAAGAAAAAGAGGGGGGCCTTCATGAAATACAAGAGATCACAGAGAGCAGAAGACAGGCATCTGTATTTGGAAAAACTTAGAGAAGCTAGCAAAGTAGTCAAGAAGGCAAAGATTCAAAAGGAGGAGGAAATAGCCAATGCAATAAAATGGGGGGATAAGACATTTTTCAGATATATTAGTGAGAAGAGGAAGAGCAAAAGTGGTATTGTCAGACTCAAGGGTGCAGGGGGGGAATATGTAGAAGCTGATAAGGATAAAGCGGAATTGCTTAACAAATATTTTTGTTCTGTGTTCACAGATGAAGAACCAGGAGCAGGACCTCAGAAAACACCCACAAATAAGAACAGAAGCGAGGGACATCTTGAACTATTTTCAGAAGACTGTGTTCGTGAGAAACTAGCTCAACTTAAAGTAGACAAAGCGATGGGACCGGATGGGATACACCCTAGAATACTGAGGGAACTTGGGGACGTTCTAGCAGCTCCACTGACTGACCTTTTCAATGCCTCGTTGGAGTCAGGAGTGGTGCCAAAGGACTGGAGAGAGGCTCATGTGGTGCCTTTACACAAAAGCGGAAGTAAGGATGTGGTTGAAAACTACAGGCCGGTTAGTTTAACTTCGGTGGTGAGTAAATTATTGGAAACGCTGCTGAAAGAGAAAATAGTGAGGTTTCTGGAGTCCAGCGGATTACAGGATCCGAGGCAGCATGGATTCACCAGAGGCAGGTCTTGTCAGACAAATCTGATTGATTTTTTTGACTGGGTGACCAGGGAGTTGGACCGAGGGAGAGCTCTAGATGTGGTGTATTTAGATTTCCGTAAAGCCTTTGATACTGTTCCTCACAGGCGACTTATAAACAAACTGAGCACCCTAGGGATGGACCCTAAAGTTACTGCTTGGGTTAGAAATTGGTTGGGTGGGAGGCGACAAAGAGTACAAGTAAATGGAGCTCACTCTGAGGAGAAGGATGTTACCAGTGATGTGCCCCAGGGATCTGTCCTTGGTCCAATTCTTTTTAACATCTTTGTTAGTGATATAGCGGAAGGGCTGTCGGGTAAGGTTTGCCTCTTTGCGGATGATACCAAAATCTGCAATAGAGTAGACACCCAGGAAGGGGTAGATAACATGAGGAGGGATCTAGCTAAGCTTGAAGAATGGTCTAGAATTTGGCAGCTGGGATTTAATGTTAAAAAATGTAAGGTCATGCATTTGGGCTGCAGCAATCCAAGGGAGCAATACAGTATAGGAGGTGAAGTACTTTTGTCCACTAAAGAAGAGCGTGACCTAGGCGTGGTTGTGTCTGATGATCTTAAAGTAGCTAAACAGGTGGAAAAGGCGACAGCAAAAGCTAGAAGGATGCTTGGGTGCATACGGAGAGGAATGGCTAGCAGAAAAAAGGAGGTGATAATGCCTCTGTATAAGTCTTTGGTGCGACCTCATTTGGAGTATGGTGTGCAATTCTGGAGACCGCACCTTCAAAAGGATGTGAACAGGATGGAGTCGGTGCAGAGGGTTGCTACCAAAATGATTAATGGGCTTCATTATAAAGCATATGAGGACAGACTTAAGGATCTTAATATGTACACCTTAGAGGAAAGGCGGGATAGAGGTGATATGATTGAGATGTTTAAATACCTCCGTGGCATAAATGTTCAGGGAGAGAGCCTCTTTCAATTGAAAGCAAGTTCTGCTACGAGGGGACATGGGATGAGGGTGAAGGGAGATAGATTCAGGAGTGATATGCAGAAATATTTCTTTACGGAAAGAGTAGTGGATCCGTGGAATAGTCTCCCAGTGGAGGTGGTAGAGATGAGGACAGTAACTGAATTCAAGAAAGCATGGGACCAACACAGAGGATCTCTAAAGGCAAAAAGTGGACTGTTGTAGTTGTTATGGAAGGACAGACTAGATAGGCCATGTGGTCTTTTTCTGTCGTCATGTTTCTATGTTTATATGTTCTATGTATAGTTGCTGCTGCTAACGATATGGTTTGTTCTTTAGTTTCAATGGGTTCCTATTTTGTTTTTTACCGTATAACATGTTTGGTTTTTGGTCATAGGTATGCATGTCAAACTAGTCATTATTTATTACATTGGTTATTTATTTATACATTTTTATATCAATTTCGATGTATCCCTTTCAGTATTTTGAAGAACATATCGTTTTTAGTGTGCACTTCTCAATTGGTTTCGGTAGCATCTGATGGCACTTTTTATGTTATATTGGTTTTTATTTATAATTGTCTGCCTTGGGTATTATTATGTACCATTCTTATATGCCATTTCACGATGCCTGGTTTTGCTCTCCGTGATTTTTACTATTATTCATTGTATCCCGGCACCGGAGGCTCCGCCCCCTTCTTGTTCTTTATTGTGCATGTGTGGACGTCCTTCCCTCCCGCTGCTCGTCGACTGTGCAATGACAGCAGTTGCTCGGAGGTTTGGCTGTTTTTCTTTTATCTTTTACGCCTTCCGTTTTTATTTCTTATATTCTGTCTGTGCCGATTTTATGGTTTCTTAACAAAGGGCATTTTTTATTATGGATTGCAATTATTAGTGCATCATTATTAGCTTCCTTCGTGTGATTCATTCTTTGAATGCAAGGTTTTCGTTTTATATACGCTGATGTTTCCTGGCTTACTCTTTTCCAGCCATAGATAGGCATTTATGCCGCTTTTACCGATATAACAGTCGGAACTACAATTCCTGGTAGTATTTCTTTGTATCGGAATGTCTGTTAATTAACCCCTTTAGTATTTTAAATAAACATTTTTTCTGTTTTTTGATATTTGCAGTGACTTTGTATTTCAGTTTGCAATTACTAAGTGCAACTATATTCTTCACCACCCTCATGTGTGGCACTTTATATTCCTTGCACGCAGAGTTAGTTTACACACGCTAATAATTCCAGTGCTGCTTTTTTATGTTACACTTGTAGACCATCAACATTGCCGTTTTTGCCGTTATGGCAAGATCAGAATTACAACTTACGGGAGTAAGTTCCTGCATCGGGGGTTCATTGACTCACTCCTTTAGTATTACAAAATGTATATATATTTATATATTTTTTTCCCCTTTTTTTCCTCCCCCTTTTTTATGTTATACTATGGTGGTTTTACTTCTGATGAGTGCACATGTTCTGTGTGGCACTTTATATTCCTTGCACGTAGAGTTAGTTTACACACGCTAATAATTCCAGTGCTGCCTTTTTATGTTACACTTGTAGACCGTCAACATTGTCGTTTTTACCGATATGGCAAGATCAGAATTACAACTTACGGGAGTAAGTTCCTGCATCGGGGGTTTATTGACTCACTCCTTTAGTATTACAAAATGTATATATATTTTTATATATATTTTTTCCCCTTTTTTTCCTTCCCCTTTTTTTTATGTTATACTATGGTTGTTTTACTTCTGATGAGTGCACATGTCCTGTTCTATGTCCTCCTCCTTGTTTTCTCTTTCATTGGCTTAGTGTTATATTGTTAAATATTTGTTGCCATAAGTTTCCATTGCTTTCATTGTGTTCTTTTGGATATCTCCTTGTGTTCTCCCTCCTAGTTGTCATTATAGTTATTAGTTATAATTTGTATAGTTGTTTTTTAATTGTATTTATTTATTTTTTAGCATTAGCATACCATTTAGATACTAGCACAACAGTGTGAAGTTTAAATTCGCTTTACGTACTGCAACAGAGGTCAGTATTTTATCTTATTTTATGTAGCACTTTTTCATGTTTGGTCCACCAGCACTTAATTTGATTCCAGCGTTTGTATATATGATTATATGTTTATTTTTATGCTTGTTTTTATTAACACGTATTTTTATGCATTTTTTTATATAGATGTATAGTTTTTGTATATAATTATTGTTTTATGGTTTTAATTTATTAATGCACGTCTTCCTGCAGGATGGCTTGTATGTTCCTTTGTTGTTTTTTAATATGTACATGTTTGCTTTTAGTTTCTCGCCTGGCTAGCCCCTGATGAAGTGTTCGAAACACGGCCTGTGTCGGGCAGCCGTATGGTAATAAAGGACTTTGTCTTTCCTCTTATCCCAAACCTACCAGCTGTACATGGACATGTACTTGCGGTACCTGGCAAAGGAGATTGCCTGGCAAAGGAGATTCTCAGCTGGTCTCTCCGAGGAACCTTTGCAGCACTTCAAAGCCTTGTCCATGGGGTTCCGAGAGTGCTCGAAGTTCATCTCGAGCAGCTTACGACGGCTTCGAGGCTTCGGCCCTGGTAGCCGCGGCTGGCATCGGTGCACGCCGTCAGGCCTGGTTCATGTCGTTGGACCTGGAGCCATGGGTTCAGGACAAGTTGGTTGATATCCCGTGCTGAGAAGACAACCCCTTCGGCAAACCCATGACTGAAAAAGCTGCAGAAATCGAGTCCGAGTACTTGACCCGGACAAGGTTGTCAAAGAAGACATCTCTGCACCTTCTCACAAGAAGAAGGCCTCAGGGAAAAAGCCCTTTTTCCTGAGGAAGGGTACAGCTTACAGAAACTACCCCACTTACCAGGCCACCCCAGCTCCCCAACAGTTGCAGTAGGCCAGGGGACAGGGGCATTGCCCATGTAAGCCGAAGGCCCCCAAGCCTCCAGCTCCGGCTCCTACCCAGCCTGGAGGGTTTTTTTTGACTCCCAGTGCATAGCTCCTCTCCCACCAGTGGTTTGGCCCTGCACAGGAGGAAGGCTGGCCCTGTATGCTCACAGGTGGCCAGCATTACTACCGACGCCTGAGTTTTAAAAATAGTCCAGCAGGGCTATTTACTTCATTTCGACCAGGTGCCCACCTCCTTTTTCCCAGGAGAGTCTCTCGGGCCCCTTCTTCACAGGAACCTCCTCCTGCAGGAGTTGACAGGTCTGCTAAAGGATCAGACGGTGAAACCGGTGCCCCACCATCTGCAGGGGCAAGGCTTCTACTCCAGGTATTTCCTCATACCAAAAAGAAAAGGAGGCCTTCGCCCCATCCTAGACTTGCGAAATCTGAACAAGTCCCTGGTGAGGGAAAGGTTCAAGATGCTTTCCCTTGGGATCCTACTGCCTTACCTCTACCAGGGAGACTGGCTATGCTCCTTAGACTTAAAGGATGCTTATACTCACATCCTCATACACCCAGACCACAGACAGTATCTCAAGTTTGTGGTCAGGGGAAACCACTTCCAGTACAAGGTGTTTCCCTTTGGCCTAGCTTCTGCTCCCAGAGTATTTACCAAATGCCTAGCAGTGGTGGCGGCCTTCCTCAGAAGCCAGGGAGTCTTCGTCTTTCCATACCTGGACGACTGGCTTATCAGGGGCCAATCGGCGCAGGAGGCACAGCAGGCCACTGCTCGCACAGTCATCCTGCTCCAGCACCTAGGGTTTGTTATAAATCACGAAAAGTCCACTTTACTCCCCACTCAGAACTTGGAGTTCATAGGGGCAAGACTGGACACACTTCAGGCAAGGGCTTACCTGCTGCTGGACAGAGCAAGGCGGTTGCTGGACTTGGTCCAGCACAGACCTCAAGTCTCTGCAAGGGTCTTTCTGCGCCTCCTGGGCTACATGGCCTCCACGGTGCATGTGACTCCATATGCTCGGTTCCACATGCGCACAGCTCAATAGAGCCTCAGAGACTAGTGGACGCAAGCCACTGGCTGCCTCAGAGACAAAGTAGCGATTTCCAAGCTACTGGTGTCAGCCTTGCAATGGTGGCTTCACCCCCCAACTTGCTTCAGGGAGTAACATTCCAACCTCCCTCTCACACCAGAGTGCTGACGACAGATGCTTCCTTGCTGGGCTGGGGAGCCCATTGCCAGGGTTCATGCACTCAGGGTCTGTGGTCCTCGCAAGAGGCCGCACTTCAAATCAATCTTCTAGAGCTTTGAGCCATCCACCTAGCTCTTCAAGCCTTCTGTCATCTTCTTTCACATGAGTCGGTGCTGATACAGACAGACAATCAGGTAACGATGTTCTACATCAACAAACAGGGAGGCACAGGATCTCGCGTCCTATGCCAGGAAACTATGGACCTCTGCTCTTTTGCAGTGGCACATCACATGTCCCTAAAGGCAGTTTATCTGCCAGGTCAGGAAAACCTCCTGGCCAACAAGTTGAACAGGATTCTTCAGCCTCACGAATGGCAACTGAACCGGGATTTAGCCCAGCAGATCTTCAACCGCTGGGGTCTCCCATCCATGGATCTCTTTGCCAGTCTGCAAAACCATCAGTTGCCCTGGTTCTGCTCGAGGCAACTGCATCCGCTGAGCGTGGCGGCAGATGCTTTCCTGATCTCATGGGCACAGGGCCTTCTCTATGCGTTTCCACCCACGGCCCTGGTGGCACGCACTGTGTTCAAGATTCTTTGGGACAAGGCCTCTGTCATCCTGGTAGTCCCCAGGTGGCCCAGACAGCCTTGGTTCCCTCTTCTCTTCAACTGGCAGTCGAAACTCCACTCCCACTGGGGGTGCAGCCCGACCTCTTGAACCAGGAACAGAGTTCCTTGCTACACCCCAATCTCAGATCCCTCAACTTAATGGCCTGGCTGCTGAGAGAGTAGTACTTGCTCCTCTACTCCTTCCCAAGGAGGTTGAGGAGGTGTTGATGGCCTCTAGGAGGCAATACACTAGAAAATCCTACGCGTTCAAGTGGCGTAGATTTGAAGGGTGGTGTGCCCAAAATAAGGAGAAACCCGTTCACTTGTCAAGTACCTCAGGTACTGCAGTACTTGCTCCACCTCTGAGTTAGGCCTCAAGTCTAATTCTGTCAGGGTCCACCTGAGTGCGCTATCAGCTAACCACTCTCCAGTGGATGGGCAGCCTCTTTCAGCTCACCCTTTGGTATCTCGATTCCTCAGAGGTCTCCTCTTGAAGCCTCCGATTCGCCCACCGGCTACAGAGTGGGACTTAAATGTGGTCTTGCAGCAGCTTACTTGTCCACCTTTTGAACCAATGTCCACTTGTCATCTCCGCTTCCTTTCCTGGAAAGCACTCTTCCTGGTGGCACTCACATCTGCTTGACGTGTGAGCGAGCTGCAAGCTTTAGTATCGGATAGACCGTATACACGGTTTTACAAAAACAGGGTGGTCCTACATACTCACCCCAATTTCCTTCCAAAAGTGGTTTCCTCGTTTCACCTCAACCAAGAGGTGGTTATTCCAACCTTCTTCCCCAGACCACATACCAGCAGGGCAGAAGCGGTTCTGCATACCCTGGACTGTAAGAGGGCGATTGCCTTCTACCTGGAAAGTACGTGGGGGCATCGGAGAGCTTCCCAGCTCTTCGTTTCTTATGACCCTAGTAAACTGGGTCTACCTGTCTCCAAGCGCACGTTATCCACCTGGGTGGCAAGACTGCATCGCCTGGACGTACTGGGCAGCTGACCTCCAGCTGCAGGGCCGAATTACGGCCCACTCTGTCAGGGCTAAGGCCGCATCAGTGGCTAACCACCGCTCTGTTCCGTTGGCAGACATCTGCCGGGCCGCAACTTTGGTCTTCAAGCCAGACTTTTGCAGCCTACTACTTCCTGGAGAGAGAGTCCCGGCGGGACAGTGTTTTCGGTCAGGTGGTACTCCGTAACCTATTCAAGGTTTAGGCAACTCCTACCCTCCTACCCTTTGGTGTCAGGCTACCGTGGGGTTTACGTTCTCGTAGAAAAATCCTATCACTGCTGCTGAGGCTCTTCTAGAGGAAGCCATTTTCAGCTATGGGTTCTCGGTAGCCTATAGCTAGGGAGTCCCATATGTGAGGACTGACTTCCTGCTTGTTCCTGGAGAAAGCGTAGCTACTCACCTGTAACAGGTGTTCTCCAGGGACAGCAGGAATCAGTCCTCACGACCCTCCCTCCTCCCCTGGAGTTGCAGTCCTTTGATTAATTTTTTTTCTCATTTTTGCTGTCTTTTTAGCTATGTCATCTGACTGAGCAAGATGGCACCCTTGGGCGGGAAGGGGACCGTGCATGCGCGATGCAATCCCAAAGGCTTTCTTTGAAAGCTGGGGAATTGCTCCGCACGAGGGCTCTGTTGGCGCCGACATCACCCATATGTGAGGACTGATTCCTGCTGTCCCTGGAGAACACCTGTTACAGGTGAGTAACTACGCTTTATCACATAGAGACCCATAGTCTCTCTGTCCCCTTCACAGATGAGTGCATTGCCTGGGTGCAGTGCAGCTTGGAGAACTGTCAGAAGTGGCGGCGGCTGGAGAACAGCATAGACCCTTCATCTCTGCCCGAAAACTGGTCCTGCTCTGAAAATTTAGGTAATGGTGCCTTCTTAAATTAGCTGTTCTGTTCCAGTGTGTTTCAGGCCTGTTTCCAACACCCTTGCAAGGAGTGGCAAATAGAGTAATCAGCTGATTCTAATTTTTTCTCAGTGGACAAGCAAGGTGAACAGCTCCACATGTAGGTGACATCATAACATGTCACCATATTCCAAGAGTATCTGTTCTTTGGATAGAATAGCCTGGAAGGCTTTGTACATTTGCACTAAGCACTACACCAAGCAGCTCTCACAGGCCGATGCAGAAAAACCGCTCCTAAAGTCATGTGCTATTAACTGTGTATGCATTTTCGTAGCATGTCAATAGCATGAAACTTCATCACCGGTATGCAGCAAAACACATGTATGCAAATGAGCTGTGTGCAAAACTTCGGCGTAAAGTTGAAAGGAGAGGAGCCAACAAATGCGCAAACAATAGATTACTGCAAACGGCCATGTGCACATGCGCATAAATGTTACATGCTCATATTATGCACATAGGATGTGCAGGTTCTTTTGATACTCACCTCATAATAATCATTACTATTTCATTACTACCAAGAACATTTTTTTCCAGATCTTCCTGCTAGACCAGTCCAGACTAGTGGGTTTTTCCCCCAGCCAGCAGATGGGAGACAGAGAAAAGAAAGCAAAACTATGCCTTGTTGTCACCACTGGCATAAAACCTAACACAGCCAGAGGGAGCCCTTTGAAAGCTGGAGAGTGCATCCCCATGGGATCCGTCGGCGCAGAAGAAATCCCATATGTGAGGACTGATTCCTGCTGTCCCTGGAGAACACCTGTTACAGATGAGAAATTATGTTAACTTTCAGGGGGAGGACTATAGCGATTCTCCAGGACCAAGCAGGAAGTCAGTCCTCACATATGGGTGACGTCGGCGCCGACGGAGCCCCCATGTGGAGCATTTCCCCAGCTTTCAAAGAAAGCCTTTGGGAATGCAGCGCACATGCGCGGTCCCCTTCCCGCCCAAGGGTGCCATCTTGCTCAGTCTTCTTTTTTCCGCGGAGCCCAAAGCAAGTGTGTCGTGGTCAACCGTGAAAAAGTAGATTTTTTTCGGTGTGGATCTGTGTTTTTTCTCGGTTCGACGCCGGTTCCCTTTCCCACCTGGGCCCGGTACACCGGTATCGAGCCTGGATTTCATTTTTTGTCCTTATACTAGCGTTCACGCCATTTTTTTCATTTTTTCCTGGCAGCCCAGTCTTTTGACCTTGCAGGGGCTCTTTTTCCCCCGATGGCTGCCAGCGGGTTTAAAAAGTGTGGTCGGTGTAAAAAACTGATGTCTCTCACCGACACACACGACTGCTGCCTCCGGTGCCTCGGGCCCGACCATGACCCGCTGGTCTGTGTCCCGTGTGGCAAAATGTCTTCCAAGGCATTGAGGAGCCGGCAGCATCAACGTGAAAGGATCTTCTCTGATTCCGCGTCCGGCCGAGCCCGGACTTTGTCAGAGTCCTCGAAGTCTCGTGAGTCTGACCCCAAGCATCGTTGGGGCTCCTCTGAGAGGGGGTCTCCTTCGCGGGAGCACCGCAGGAAGAAGAAACCTGCGAGGGCAGCGTCGGTGGATGCTCTTGGCTCCTCGAGGACCAGGTCGCATAGCCCCGACCGCCATCCCGGGTCTTCGGAGTCGGAAAGGCCTGCTAAACAACCTCGTGTAGAGACGGAGGCTCCGGGTCACGTGAGTACTGTAGTCCTCGTGGACTCTCCTCCGGGGGAGCCGACGTCGGGGCCCGAGTTGGAGGCTGCTTGGTCTCTTGAACTAGGACTCAGGTTGACGGCCTTGGAGAGCAGTTTGGCTGCCTTCATGGAACAGCAGCAGGTACTGATCGCCCGGAGGCCGAGCCGATCCTAGAGTCCATGAGATCTCGAGTCGATCCTCGGCCGAGGTCACCCTCGATTTCCCGTGCGGGACCGAGGTCGTCAACGCCGGTGCCCTCGGCGTCGGGGCGGATGGCATCGGTGCCCGCCCGGCCAGAGCCGCTCGACGACTCCTCGTAGGGGTCGGGATGGGAAACGGAGGACGAGGAGTCCCCGGACACTTTTCGGACCCGGTGCGTCCCTTTAGACGCACCGGAGTCTGAGCCTCGGAGAAGGTCCCCCCCGGAGGATACCCGGTTCTCGGATTTCGTGAAGGACATGGCCAAATCCTTGGCCTTCCCTGAGGAGGAGCCTCGAGCCGAGGAGCTCGAGGCCCTGCAGTATGACTCTCCCCCCAAGGAGTCCTTTACTGTACCGGTTCCTCCAATGCTGTGACGGTTGCTCTTCCGCATGTGGGAGGCGCTGGCCTCGACGCCGGTTCTTAGCAAGCGGGTCGATTCCATTTATCGAGTCCGCAAGAGCCCTGGGTTCCAGAAGGCACAGCTGCCGCACCATTACATGGTTGTGGAATCGGCCATGCATCATCTGCAGAGTCAGAAGATGCACTCCTCTGTGCCTCCAGGCAGGGAGGCCCGGAACCTGGATGCCCTCGGTAGAAAGTGCTTCCAGGGCTCTATGCTTGCTTGCCGTGTCCAGACTTACCAGCTATACATGGGCATGTACCTTCGAGACCTGGCAAAGGAGATTGCCGGGTTCTCTGCTGGTCTCTCCGAGGAACCTTTGCCGAGGTTTACAGCCTTGTCAACTGGGATCCGAGAGTGCTCGAAGTTTATGTCTCGAGCAGCTTATGATGGCTTTGAGGCTTCCGCCCGAGTAGCTGCGGCCGGCATCGGTGCACGCTGTCAGGCCTGGCTACAGTCATCGGACCTCGAGCCATGGGTGCAGGACAAGTTGGTCGATGTCACTTGCCGAGGTGAAACCTCTTTGGCAAGCCCATGGCTGAAAAGGCTGCAGAACTCGAGTCCGAGACTCTCACCAGGACAAGGTTGTCCAGAAAGACCTCTGCCCCTTCTGAAAAGAAGAATGGCTCGGGAAAAAATTCCTTTTACCCGAGGAGGTCATCTGCCTACAAATCTTACCCTCAGTACCAGGCCTCCACAGCTCCCCAACAGGGTCAGCAGGCCAAGGGGCAGGAACATGGGCCCCGTAGACAGAAAACCCCCAAGCCACCAGCTCCGGCTCCTGCACAGCAGGGAGCGGGGTTTTGACTCCAGTGGCTTAGCCTCTCCTTTTCAGCTGGCTCCTCTCAGCACAGGAGGCCGGCTGACCCTGTACGCCCACAGGTGGTCAGCCATAACCGGGGATACCTGGGTGCTCAGCATAGTCCAAAAGGGCTATTTGCTCCACTTCGACCAGTTAACCCCCTCCTATTTTCCAGGGGAGCCTTCAAGACTCCCTCTGCACAGGGACTTACTCCTTCAGGAGTTGACAAGTCTTCTAAAGGAGCAGGCGGTGGAACCGGTGCCCCACCACCTGAGAGGGCAAGGCTTCTATTCCAGGTCCTTTCTGGTACCAAAAAGGACAGGAGGCCTCAGGCCCATCCTCGACTTGCGAAATCTCAACAAGTTCCTGGTGAGGGAAAAGTTCAAGATGCTTACCCTTGGAATACTGCTGCCCTACCTCCAGCGGGGAGATTGGCTATGCTCCTTAGAACTAAAGGATGCTTATACTCACATCCTCATTCATCCAGACCACAGACAATATCTCAGATTTGTAGTGGGAGGAAATCATTTTCAGTACAGAATACTTCCCTTTGGCCTAACCTCCACACCCAGGGTTTTCACCAAATGCCTGGCGGTGGTAGCGGCCTATCTCAGACTCCAGGGCGTATTTGTCTTTCCATACCTGGATAACTGGCTCATCAGGCGTCAGTCTCCACAAGAAACCAGACAGGCCACCCTCCGCACTGTCTGCCTTCTGCAGCATCTGGGTTTTGTCATAAACTTTGCAAAGTCCACTTTGCACCCCTCAGAGAACACAGAGTTCATAGGAGCAAGACTGGATACCCTTCAGGCAAAGGCTTATCTGCCTGTAGACAGGGCCCACCGCCTGATGGCCATACAGTTCCACAGCAATTCCCTGGTTTCCGCCAGGCAATTCCTGAGGCTATTGGGCACATAGCATCCACGGTCCATGTTACTCCAAATGCCCGTCTGCACATGAGGCCTGCTCAGTGGGGCCTCAGAACTCAGTGGCTACAAGCCACAGGACACTTGAGCGACAAAGTGAGGGTGTCCAAACTGCTGGTGGCCTCCCTGCAATGGTGGCTGCATCTCCCAAATCTAGTGCGCGGGGTGCCTTTTCAGCCACTCTTCAGGGTTGGGGTGCCATTGCCAGGGAGCATGCACCCAAGGCCTCTGGTCTCCTTGGGAGGCCGCACAACAGATCAACCTCTTGGAGCTCAGAGCTATCTGCTTGGCTCTCCAAGCTTTCTCTCATGCTCTCTCTCACCAGTCTGTTCTGGTTCAGACAGACAATCAAGTCGCCATTTTCTATGTGAACAAACAAGGAGGCACAGGATCTCGACTTCTGTGTCAGGAGGCTCAAGCCCTGTGCTCATGGGCAGTCCAACAGGGCATACTTCTCAAGGCGGTTTATCTGCCCGGCCAAGAGAATTACATGGCAGACAGGTTGAGCAGGATTCTGCAGCCACACGAATGCAGTTGAATCCTCTGGTGGTCCAGCAGATCTTCCTAAGGTGGGGTCTTCCAACCATCGATCTTTTTGCCAGTCCACTCAACCGTCAACTGCCCAGGTTCTGCTCCAGACAACCGCATCTTCTGAGAATAGCAGCAGATGCGTTTCTAATCTCTTGGTCTACGAGCCTACTGTATGTGTTTCCTCCCACTCCTCTAGTGGCCCGGACCCTTTTCAAGGTGCTTTGGGACAAGGCCTCGGTGATCCTGGTAGCCCCCAGATGGCCGAGGCAACCGTGGTTTCCACTCCTTCTGCAGTTGGCTGTACAACCCGATCTCCTATCTCAGGATCAGGGATCTCTCTTGCACCCCAACCTCCAGTCTCTCAATTTGATGGCCTGGATGCTGAAAGGGTAGTTCTAGCTCCCTTACTGCTCCCTAGGGAAGTGGAGGAGGTGGTCTTGGCCTCTAGGAGGCACTCCACTAGAAAATCTTATGTCCTCAAGTGGCGTAGATTCTCCACCTGGTGTGCTCAGCACAAGCAGGATCCGTTTTCGTGCCTGGTGCCAGTGGTGCTGCAATATTTGCTTCAGCTGTCCGACCTGGGCCTTAAATCCAACTCTGTTCGGGTCCACCTCAGTGCTCTGTCAGCGCACCACTCACCGGTGGAGGGTCAGTCTGTCAGGCCACCCTTTAGTGGCCCTCTTCCTCAGAGGCCGCCTTTTGCTCAAGCCTCCAATTCGTCCACCAGCACCGGAGTGGGATTTGAATGTGGTCTTGCAACAACTTACTTGCCCACCATTTGAGCCTATGGCTACTTGTCCTTTACGCTTTCTTTCCTGGAAGGCATTGTTTTTGGTAGCTCTTACCTCAGCCAGGCAAGTCAGTGAGCTGCAAGCTCTGGTCAGAGACACCATACACAAGGTTCTATAGGAACAGGGTGGTCTTCCGGACTCACCCAAAGTTCCTTCCTAAGGTTGTCTCCTCCTTCCATCTCAATCAGGAGGTGGTTCTTCCGACTTTCTTTCCCAGGCCGCATGCCAGCCGGGCTGAAATGGTCTTGCATACCCTGGACTGTAGGAGGGTGTTGTCCTTCTACCTTGACCGTACGCAGGGACGTCAAAGGGCTGTTCAGCTCTTAGTATCCTTTGACCCTAATAAGCTTGGGGTTACCTGTCTCCAAGCGTACCTTGTCCATCTGGGTGGCAGACTGTATCGCCTGGGCGTACAGGGCAGCCGGCCTCTCCTTGCAGGGTCGAGTCACAGCCCACCGTGTCAGGGCGAAGGCTGCGTCAGTAGCTCATCTCCGCTCTGTTCCATTGGCAGACATCTGCCGGGCTGCTACTTGGTCTTCAAGCCAGACTTTTGCGGCCCACTACTGCCTCGAGAGGGAGTCTTGCAGGGACAGTGCTTTCGGACAGGCGGTACTCCGTAATCTCTTTGAGGTATAGGCAACTCCTACCCTCCAGCCCTGGTGTTGGGCTACCGTACGGGGACGTTCTCAGAGAAGATTCTATCACGCATGCTGGGGCTCTAGAGGGAGCTCATTGTTCAGCTTTGGGTCCCCGGTAGCCTGAAGCTGGGGAGTCCCATATGTGAGGACTGACTTCCTGCTTGGTCCTGGGGAAAGAGTAGTTACTCACCTGTAACAGGTGTTCTCCAGGAGCAGCAGGAATCAGTCCTCACAACCCTCCCTCCTCCCCTGAGAGCTGCAGTCATATCATTTATTTTCTTTTTTTCTGTCTTTTAGCTATGTCATCGGACTGAGCAAGATGGCACCCTTGGGCGGGAAGGGGACCGCGCATGCGTGCTGCATTCCCAAAGGCTTTCTTTGAAAGCTGGGGAAATGCTCCGCATGGGGGCTCTGTCGGTGCCGACGTCACCCATATGTAAGGACTGATTCCTGCTGCTCCTGGAGAACACCTGTTACAGGTGAGTAACTACTCTTTCTCGCATTGTGCATCTGTTGCTGAGAGATCACCCTCCCCCTACCCAAATGTCCAGGTTGCCACTGAGCTGCGCATTCCATATGTCTCTGGACCAGCTTCGACTTCCTCCACTTCTGATTCTGGCATCAGGGGGCCTTCCAGAGCCTTTCCTTTCCTGCTGGAGCTTCTCCTGATGCGCCCCTCAAGAAGGCCCAGTGAGTGGGTCACGTTTACGTCTGGTCACCGACAGCCTTGGAAAGTGGTCGACGTCTTGATCACAGCAATCACCAAGAGTGCCACCATTCCCATAGAAATAGAGCTGCCCTTCAGAACCTGCAGGGCCAAAAGATAGAAGAACTCCTTCAGACGGCCTTCTCTTCCTCCTCCCTAGCCCTTCAGGTGACTAAAACGTGGGGTGGCCTCGGTGCACATGTCCTCCTCCACTAGGTTCAGCTCCTTCCTGAGGATGAGTATTGCCACTTTCTTGGACAGATGGACGCCATCTCTGCTCTGCAACCCTTGGAACAGCATCCCATGGTCCAGGAAACCAAAATGCTCTTGATGACACCATCCACGCAGCCATGCATTCATCTCCAGGATCCTTGAAAGCAAGGTGCTCTTTGCACCTAGTGCACGCATAAGATTTCTCACCAACTGGGAGATAATCATATATGCAACACTCAGTGCCAAAGACTGGAGAACCCCCATCTCGCTGCTGGGCTGCTGTCTGCATCTTTGTTATAATGATTTGTTTAGCTATTTAAAGTTGTCTAGTTATTTAAATTTGCTAGGGGACTAGAGATACTTGAACCAATGCAAATATACCTAATAAGTTTAAAGGATTGTGATAGTGTGGCCTGTGGTAGCAAGAAATCTTTAAAAGCACTAGGCAACCACAGGTAAGGGAAAACAAAAACACTTTTATTATGCTTCAGCTATCCAGCAGTTCAATTCCACAGCTTGCTGGCTTCACGAGGTGGGTTCTCCAGGACCTTCCCTGCCCTCAAATTAAAGTTCAGTCAATGTTCAGAATCCCAGCCTGTTGGTTTTAGAGGGCTTCAGTGTCTGGGCATAGCTCCCAGCCATGACCCAAACAGTAGCAAGAAAGCAAACAGTGTTCCCAGGCAGCTCACCTTCTTCCTTTGTACAAGGGCTGTCCCTCGATCTGACTCCAGTCAGCTCCTAGCCTTTTCAGCAGGCTCTCTTTTACAGGTACCTCATTTTCAAGTAAGCTCCAGGCAGCCAGACTCCTCTCTCCATCTCCAGGTCTCCTGCTTCTGGGGATAAACTCAGGCTGGGCCACACCCTCCCAAGGCATTCTCCAGGCTTTTCCCTTAAAGGATAAGGTTTAAATCTATTCCAGGGCAGTCCCTCACTTGTGCTAGGCTTGGCTGGGAGATTTCCCTGCAGGGGATGGGGAGCCTTTTATATACCCCATCACAGGAACTTTGTTTAATATTCACCTCAAGATGAACGGCAAGGACCTAGAATTAGTCTATTTCTAAGGCGTAATAGCTTGCTGCTAAAGATAACCAGTTAAACCGGAAAGTGAAAAATATCCCTCCTTTCCTCTTAACTGGCTTAGGAGCCTATAAATAAAAGATTGTGCCTTGGGTGGATGGGAGCTGGGAGGGAGGGGGATAAACACTAACTGAAAGTTTACCTCTTAATTTATATCCTGACATCAATTTAATTGAAAATTTGCCTGTTAAACTGTCCCCCTAAGGCGTGGGGTGGAACTGCATCTTGGTGATTCCCACTGGAAGTAGTAGGAGACACACAGTTTATATCGCATCGTATTTGGACCAAATGGGATGAATATGCTATTCACAATTAGCAGCACCTGGAAAACCTAGCATTTATTTTGGGAAGTGGGTAAGGCGGTATTCCAGGGGGAAATCATTAATTATATCTGCCTTAAGCACAAGCACTTGAACAGCTGCATTTTACAATTAGAATATGAATTAGGCACTGCACTATGCAGACATGTGTCTCACCTGTATGCTGCTTTGAAGCATCAGTTATCCATGCTGCAATTGGAGCTAAGCTCACTCATCCACCAGCGGGCTAAGATGTCGCTCATGTTTTATTGTTATTGAGTTTATCAATTCGGGAATTGGGTGGGCAAACTTTTATCTTCTCTAATAAAAGTCGGGGGAGGATCACAACATGTGAGGGCACTACATGACACAGATGACCATTTGCAGACAATGGCAGCTGGGGTGGAAAAAGTGTTCTCCAGGACCAAGCAGGAAGTCAGTCCTCACTTATGGGTGACGTCGGCGCCGACGGAGCCCTCGCGGAGCAATTTTCCTCAGCTTTCAAAGAAAGCCTTTGGGAATTGCAGCGCGCATGCGCGGTCCTCTTCCCGCCCAAGGGTGCCATCTTAGCCAGTCTTCTTTTTTCCGCGGAGCCCTACAGACGTCCCCGTCTTGTCCCCGCGAAAAAGTCGATATATTCTTCATTATTTTATTCTTTTTCCTTCGGTTCGACGCCGGTCTTTTTCCCGCCCGGACTCGCGACGCCGGTCACGAGTCCTCTTCCTTTTTTTCGGTTTTTCTGACTTAGTCAGCTTTCGTTTTCGATTTTTCCCTGGCAGCCCGGTCCTTTGACCTCGCAGGGGCCCTTTTTCCCCTGATGGCTGCCAGTGGTTTTAAGCGGTGTGGTCAGTGTGACCGAAATATGTCACTAACTGACACACATGACTTTTGCCTCCGCTGCCTGGGCCCGGATCATGAGGAATTGATCTGTGGGCCCTGCGGCAAAATGTCCTCCAAAGCGTTGAGAAGTCGGCGGCATCAGCGTGATAGGATCTTCGCTGACCCCAGCCGTACCCGGACCTCGTCGGAGGCCTCCGCGTCCAAAGGCTCCAGCTCGGACCGTCGCCGGAGTTCCTCCGACAGGGGTTCTCCCTCCGGGGACCATCGTCGGAAGGTGAAACCCGCGAGGGCGGCGTCGGTGGACGCTCCTGGTTCCGCGAGGGCCAGGTCGCATAGCCCCGACAGCCGCCCCGTGTCCTTGGAGAAGGAGCACCTCACGAAGCGACCTCGCCTGGAGTCGGAGATGCCTGCTCGGGTAAGTCCTGTGGTCCTTCTGGACTCGCCTCCGCGACAGCCGACGTCGGGCCCGACGCCGTCGGGGCCCGAGTCGGGGGCTGCTGGGTCACCTGAGCTCGGACTCAGGTTGACGGCCTTGGAGAGCAGACTGTCTGCCTTCATGGACCAGCAGCGGGCACTGCTCGCTGGCCTCGCTGGCGCCGCTGCCCCGACCGCCGGGACGTCGACGTCCAAGTCGATCCCGGAGACCGAGCCGATCCTCGAGTCGATGCGAACTCGAGTCGATCCTCGGTCGAGGTCACCCTCGGCCTCCCGTTCGGGACCGAGGTTGCCGACGCCGACTCCCTCGGCGTCGGGGCGGCAGGCGCCGCGCCCTGCCTGGGCCGACCCCACCGAGTCCTCGTCGGAGTCGGTCTGGGAGTCTGAAGAGGAAGAGTCGCCTGATTCTTTCCGGACTCGGTGTGTCCCCTCGGACTCACCGGAGTCCGAGCCTCGGAAGCAGTCCCCCCCAGAGGATGCCCGGTTCTCGGACTTCGTCAGGGATATGGCCAAGGCTTTGGCCTTCCCTGCGGACCCCGAGGAGGAGCCTCGAGCCGAAGAGCTCAACGCCCTCCAGTATGACTCTCCCGCAAGGGAACACTTTACTGTACCGGTTCCTCCTATGCTGGAACGACTACTCTTCCGCATGTGGGAGAGTCCGGCCTCCTCGCCGGTCCTGAGCAAGCGGGTCGATTCTATCTATCAAGTCCGCAAGAGCCCTGGCTTTCAAAAGGCACAGCTACCACACCATTCCATGGTAGTGGAATCGGCCATGCATCGTCTTAAGAGCCAGAAGATGCACTCCTCGGTGCCTCCTGGCAGGGAGGCCCGTAACCTGGATGGCCTTGGTAAGAAGTGTTTCCAGGGCTCTATGCTCGCATGTCGTGTCCAGACCTACCAGCTATACATGGGCATGTATCTCCGAGATCTGGCTAAAGAACTAGCCGGATTCTCCGCTGGTTTGTCCGAGGAACCCTTGCGGAGGTTCCTGGCCTTGTCCACTGGCATTCGGGAATGCTCAAAGTTCATGTCCCGAGCAGCCTATGATGGCTTTGAAGCATCGGCTCGAGTGGCCGCAGCCGGCATCGGTGCCCGCCGACAGGCTTGGCTTCAGTCGTCAGACCTTGAGCCCTGGGTGCAGGACAAGTTGGTCGATGTCCCCTGCCGAGGCGAAAACCTCTTTGGCAAGCCCATGGCTGAAAAGGCTGCACAAATTGAGACTGAGACTCTCACCAGGACCAGGCTTTCTAGGAAGACCTCTGCCCCTTCCCAGAAAAAGAAGGGCTCGGGGAAAAAGTCCTTTTACCCGAGGAAGGCGACTGCCTACAAACAATACCCCCATTATCAGGCCCCTGCAGCTCCCCAACAGGGCCAGCAGGCCAAGGGACGGGGTAACGGGTCCCGTAGGCAGCAAGCCCCCAAGCCTGCACCACCAGCCCCTGCTCCGCAGGGTGGGGGTTTTTGACTCACTAAGCATAGCCTCTCCCCCCCCGCTGGTTCCTCCCAGCACCGGAGGCCGGCTGGTTCACTTCGCCCACAGGTGGTCCAGCATCACCGCAGATGCCTGGGTGCTTCAAGTCGTGCGAGAAGGCTATCTTCTCCACTTCCACCAGGTCCCTCCCTCCTATTTTCCGGGAGAACCTCCACGACCCCCTCTGCACAGGGAATTACTCCTTCAGGAGTTGGCAGGTCTTCTGCAGGATCAGGCGGTGGAACCGGTGCCACACCACCTGAGAGGTCAAGGTTTTTATTCCCGGTATTTTCTAATACCAAAGAGAACAGGAGGCCTCAGACCCATCCTGGACTTGCGCAACCTCAACAAGTTCCTCGTGCGGGAGAAGTTCAAGATGCTTACCCTTGGAATCCTTCTGCCCTACCTCCAGCAGGGAGATTGGCTATGCTCCTTGGATCTAAAGGATGCCTACACGCACATCCTCATCCACCCAAGCCACCGCCAGTACCTAAGGTTTGTGGTGGCAGGAAATCATTACCAGTACAGAGTACTGCCCTTTGGCCTGTCCTCCGCTCCGCAAGTCTTCACAAAATGTCTCGCGGTGGTGGCGGCCCATCTCCGGCTTCACGGCCTCTATGTCTTTCCGTACCTCGACGACTGGCTCATCAGAGCGGCGTCCGCTCCGGAGGTCACCAGCGCCACACACCGCACGGTGACTCTTCTGCAATACTTGGGCTTTGTTATAAATTTCGCAAAGTCCACTTTGCTCCCCTCACAGGATCTCGAGTTCATCGGCGCAAGGCTGCACACTCCTCAGGCACGGGCGTACCTACCGCTTGACAGGGCTCAACGGCTCATGGATCTAGCCGACCGTTTTCGCAGCCAGCCCCTGGTCTCCGCCAGGCGCTTCCTGAGACTACTCGGCCATATGGCTTCCACCGTCCATGTGACCCCCAATGCCCGCCTGAATATGCGGCCTGCTCAATGGTGTCTCCGCCAGCAGTGGCGACAGGCCACAGGCGGCCTAGCAGACCTAGTGCGCGTCTCCGAGCTGCTGATCTCGTCTCTCCGGTGGTGGCTTCAGCAGCCGAACCTGATATTCGGAATGCCTTTCCAGTCACCCCAGCCGACCCGGGTGCTGACCACGGATGCATCCCTCCTGGGCTGGGGAGCACATTGCCAAGGGGCACGTACTCAGGGCCTCTGGACCACGTGGGAGTCTGCTCAGCAGATCAACTTCCTGGAGCTCAGGGCGATCCGCCTGGCTCTCAAGGCCTTCTCCCACCTGACTTCCCACCAGTCCGTCCTTATCCAGACGGACAATCAAGTTGCCATGTTCTACGTGAACAAGCAGGGGGGCACGGGCTCCTTCCTCCTCTGCCGGGAGGCACAGAAGCTCTGCTCTTGGGCCGTCAGTCACGGCATTCTCCTCAAGGCAGTTTATCTCCCGGGCCAAGAGAATTGCCTGGCGGACAAACTCAGCAGGATCCTCCAGCCGCACGAGTGGCGGCTGGATCCCTTGGTAGTTCAGAAGCTCTTCCTAAAGTGGGGCCTCCCCACGGTGGATCTCTTTGCCAGTCCTCACAACCGGCAGCTTCCTCGCTTCTGCTCTCGTCAGCCACACCCCCTTCGGGTTGCGGCGGACGCGTTTCTAATTTCATGGTCGGGGAGCCTTCTGTACGCTTTCCCTCCCATCCTGCTAGTCTCTCGGACTCTTTTCAAGGTTCTCCGAGACAAAGCCTTCATGATCCTGGTGGCCCCTCGTTGGCCCAGACAGCCGTGGTTTCCGCTCCTGCTGCAATTAGCGGTGGAGGATCCATTCCCTCTGGGGGTACAACCGGATCTCCTCACTCAGGATCAGGGGTCTCTACTACACCCCAACCTCAGGTCTCTCAACCTCATGGCCTGGCTGCTGAGAGGGTAGTCCTTGCTCCCCTTCTCCTGCCGGCAGAGGTGGAGGAGGTCGTCTTGGCTTCGCGACGGCCTTCTACCCGCAAATGCTACGCCCTTAAATGGCGTCGCTTCGCCGTCTGGTGTACCCAACAGTCTCAGGATCCCTTCTCCTGCCCGGTGTCGGTGATCTTGCAGTACTTGCTACATCTCTCTAATCTGGGACTTAAGTCCAACTCCGTCAAAGTTCACCTCAGTGCTCTTTCGGCCCATCATGTGCCAGTGGACGGTAGACCTCTCTCCAGCGACCCTCTCGTAGCGAGGTTCCTCCGAGGTCTCCTTCTACTTAAACCACCTCTGCGCCCGCCAGCGCCTGACTGGGACCTGAATGTGGTTTTGCAGCGGATCACCTGTCCGCCTTTTGAACCTATGGCTACCTGTTCTCTCCGTTTTCTGTCTTGGAAAACACTGTTCTTGATAGCCCTCACTTCCGCTAGACGCGTAAGTGAATTGCAGGCCCTCGTGTCTGATCCCCCTTACACTCGGTGCTACAAAAATAGGGTAGTCCTACGGACTCACCCAAAATTCCTTCCAAAAGTGGTCTCCCCTTTTCACATCAATCAGGAGGTGGTACTTCCAACCTTCTTTCCCAGACCACACTCCAGCCGAGCTGAAACGGTCCTCCATACCCTGGACTGTAGAAGGGCATTGAACTTCTACCTTGACCGTACGCGGGAGCACCGTAAAGCTGCTCAGCTTTTTGTGTCTTTTGACCCCAATAAATTGGGGCTCCCGGTCTCCAAGCGTACTCTGTCCATCTGGGTTGCGGACTGTATCTCTTGGGCTTATGGGGCCGCCGGACTCTCCTTAGAAAGTCGAGTCACGGCTCATTGCGTTCGGGCAAAGGCTACGTCAGTGGCTTACCTCCGCTCTGTTCCGCTGGCAGACATCTGCCGGGCCGCTACTTGGTCTTCGAGCCAGACTTTTGCGGTCCATTACTGTCTCGAGAGGGAGTCCCGCAGGGACAGTGCTTTCGGACAGGCAGTCCTCCGTAATCTCTTTGAGGTCTGAGCAACTCCTACCCTCCATCCCGGATGTGGGCTACCGGTGGGTGATAATTCAGCGAAGATTCTTTCCTTCTGTGCTGCTGAGCTAGAGGGAGCTCATTTTTGTGCTTAGGGTCTCCGGTAGCCTTGAGCTTGGGAGTCCCATAAGTGAGGACTGACTTCCTGCTTGGTCCTGGAGAAAGCGTAGTTACTCACCTGTAACAGGTGTTCTCCAGGAGCAGCAGGAATCAGTCCTCACTACCCTCCCTCCTCCCCTTGGAGTTGCAATCGTCTGCTTATGTTTGTTTGCAAATTTTTTTTGTGCTGTCTTTTTTAGCTATGTCATCTGACTGGCTAAGATGGCACCCTTGGGCGGGAAGAGGACCGCGCATGCGTGCTGCAATTCCCAAAGGCTTTCTTTGAAAGCTGAGGAAAATTGCTCCGCGAGGGCTCCGTCGGCGCCGACGTCACCCATAAGTGAGGACTGATTCCTGCTGCTCCTGGAGAACACCTGTTACAGGTGAGTAACTACGCTTTTTGTGACTTTTACCAGCAGCTGTACTAAGTGGAGGCAGAGGCCGGTGTCTCTGGGACGACCTACCTACAAGCTAGCGGACTCCCACGATTTACAGACACTCGGCGAACTTAAATCGCTCTCTCTCCCCCCAAGAAATTCAGCACACCATCAAGGGACTGTGTGGGTGTCGGGACCCAGGACACGATGGCTTTAGGAATGAATTTTACAAGATGAATGATAAGGTGGCTATCCCATTGGCGGAATACTACGTGGATCTAATTCAACAAGGGGGCTTTCCGTTTGAGCCTAATAAGGCATTGATCACTGTTCTTTCTAAGCCAGGGAAAGACCTGCTGCTGCCA
Source organism: Ichthyophis bannanicus (assembly GCA_033557465.1). Taxonomy (NCBI): domain Eukaryota; kingdom Metazoa; phylum Chordata; class Amphibia; order Gymnophiona; family Ichthyophiidae; genus Ichthyophis; species Ichthyophis bannanicus. Next base: position 81,974,027 of record CM066048.1, read on the forward strand.
GGATCCTACCGATCAATATCACTGTTAAATGTAGATATGAAAAGCACGGCTAAGATCATGGTGGACAGATTAGCAGAATATTTACCGGAGCTAATATACACAAGTTAGGTGGGGTTCGTCAAAGGGCGCTGTGTAGTGGTCAGTTTGCGATGGGGTCTTGGCCTCAATATGTGTGAGCCTGGGGGAGGCATGCTCCTCTGTGCTGATTAGCTTTGATACAAAAAGCATTCAACCAGGTGACTTGGTACTTCATGTACCAGGTTCTTGAGGCCATGGGTTTCCAGAGAATGTTTGTGGAAGGTATTCGGCTGCTGTACTCTGACCCGAGAGGAGCGATTATGGTAAACGGAACTTTAACTAGTGAATTCCCATTATGCCAGGGCACAAGGTAAGGCTGTCCCTTGTCCTCTATGCCGTATTCGGTCAGGAACTGATCTCCATGGCATTAGGATTGGAGCGGAGGAGTTCCGGTTTGCAGCCTTCGCAGATGATATCTTAGTTGTTTGGTGGACCCAAAACAAGGACTCCTAGCCCTATTATGACTCTTTGAGGAGTACTGCAAATTCTGTAGACTCAAATTAAACCTTGACAAATCAGAGGTTCTCCCCTTGAACCGGACTGCTCCCAGTCAGTGGCAAAGACGTTTCCCACTTCAGTGGGCAGCAGGAAAATTCAGATACCTGGGAATTTAACTCCCAACCAACCTCTCAGATCGTTATTAAGTAAATGCAACTGGATTATTGATGGACCTGGAGCGACGGGTGCAGCAGTGGCGGGACCTTCCACTGCTGCTGGGATGGAGGATAGCACTCTTCAAGATGGTTCTTTTCCCAAAGTGACTATATATGCTTCAGACATTACATCTGGTGCTTAAGTGGTAAGATATAGATCGTCTTGAGAAGCATGTTAACACTTATGGAAGAGTCACCGACCATGGGATCAAGGAGGAATGGGCTTCACGGACCTGGGCAGTTACATAAGAACATAAGATATGCCATACTGGGTCAGACCAAGGTCCATCAAGCCCAGTATTCTGTTTCCAACAGTGGCCAATCTAGGTCATATGTACCTAGCAGTTTCCCCAAGGGACACAGGTTCCACAATGCTTGTATTGGTTCAAGCATTGATATCCTGGGTCCCTTCTTAATAATGGTTTATGGACCTTTCCTCCAGGAACTTGTCCAAACCTTTTTTAAACCCAGCTACATTAACAGCCTTTACCTACATCCTCTGGTAATAAATTCCAGAGTTTGATTCCATGTTGAGTGAAAAAATATTTTCTTTTATTAGTCTTAAATAGTATCTCCAGGAACAAGCAGGAATAAGTCCTCACATATGGGTACGTCGGTACCGACGGAGCCTGTGCGGGAAAGCTCCCCAGCTTCCCAGAAGAAAGCTTTTGGGAGCCTCCCACAGCGCATGCGCGCTGCCTTCCCACCTTTCTCACCAACTCTCCTCAGTTCTTCTTTTCCGCGGAGCCAGCAGGTCGTGTTCCTGTCACCGCTGAAGAAGTTCTTATTTTAATTTGTTTCTTTGGCCGCGTGTCTGCCTTCCCCGACTACCGGACCGGTACCGCCGGTCTTTTTTCTTTTTACTTTTCAAAAAAAAAAAAATTTTCTTTTCACTACTTGGTGAAATTTTCTCTCTTTAGGCCCCTAGGCCTAGAGAACAATTTTCCCTCATGGAAAAACCAGCTTCTGGTTTTAAAAAATGCACCAAGTGTAGCGGTACCATCTCTGTTACCGACACACATGAATGGTGTCTTAAATGTTTGGGGCCTGACCACTCCATTCCGGATTGCCAGTCCTGTTCCCTGATGTCTAAACGTCGCTTACAGAACCGAGCAGCCAAGTTTCATATGCTGTTTTCCACAGATACTCCAGCATCGACATCTTCCAGGTCTTCCTCTCCTGATGGATCTCAGGTAACCAAACATTCCTCTGGCAGGTCCTCAAAGGGCAAATCTCCCTCTAAGTATCGAGATGCCCCCGGGCTTGACCCTGAGGACCCTGCCCCAGCCAAACAACCCCAGCGGGAAGCTCCGGCTTCCAAAGCTCCTCCTATGGAGGTTGACATCGATGGCACGGCCTCGACCAATCACCTGTTAGACTGCTCTGGGGTACCGGCACACTCTTCCGGTACCGACATCCAGGCAGTCGTGGCGTCCATAGATCATACAGTTCAATCCATGCAGCAGGCCATAATGGCTTTCATTAAGGCTGCGACGCCCACGGTACCGCAGCAAGTGGTACCGACCTCGGTTCCGGTACCACAATCGATACCGGTACCCAGGGCATCCACATCGACCAGGATACCGGTTCCAGTTCCCGGTTCCGGGGCTTTTCCCGATACCGATCCGGTTCCAGGTACGCCCGATGTCGATACCGGTCGATACGCGTATCGATCCCTGGAAGCCAGCAGACGATACTTCCAGTCTTCTGATGATTCCGATTCATCAGATGACTCTCCTGCTCTTCCTGAGGAGCCCTCTTCTCCAAAGAGGAGAATGTCTCCTCCAGAGGATTTGTCCTTTCAAGACTTCATCATGGAAGTAGCTAAAGGACTCTCTATTTCAGTAACCTCTGAAAAAGAACCTAGAGCAAAAAAATTAGACATTTTGGGATACTCTAAGGTTCCCAGAGAGGCAGTCACCTTGCCAATTAATGAAATTCTCCAAGAACATTTGCTTGAATTGTGGGAGACTCCTCTCACCCTTTCTCCTCAGTCTCGTAGATTGGACACTATGTACCGTGTCCCTCCTTCTCCTGGTTTTCAAAAAACTCAGCTTCCTCACCATTCTATTGTGGTGCAGTCAGCTATGAAGAGAATAAAGAGTACCAAAAGACACTCTTCTACTCCTCCAGGAAGAGAATGCAGGACCTTGGATGCTTTTGGTAGAAAGATCTTCCAAGCTAGCATGCTTACTGCCAGAATCAATTCATACAGCCTTTATATGGGTATGTTTCTGAAGGAGGTTGCAGAAAAGCTGCACAACTTTCTCCCTTTTATTCCAGAGGATAAAAGGGAGGAATTCCTTCTTTGGCTTAAACATACGCAAGACATCTCAAAGTTTTCCAACAGAGCAGCCTTTGATTCCTTTGAGGTTGCCAGCAGAGCCTCAGGCATTGCTATAGCTGCTCGTAGAATTGCTTGGCTCCAGGCTTCTGATCTAGAACCTGGGTTCAAGATGGTTTAGGAAATCTACCCTGTACAGGTGAAAACCTATTTGGCAAAGAGTGGCAGATTAAAGCCACTCAAATGGATGCAGAAAATGCTGCTCTTGATAGACTTTCTAAGTTTACCTCCACTCCAGCCAAGAAAAAGTCTTTTAAAAAGTCTTTTTACAAGAAGGGCAGATTTCCTTCCACTTCTGGTCAACAGTCTTCTGCAGGTCGCTTTGCTACTAAGCGTCAGCAACCCAAACAGGCCAGGCCTAAACCTGCAGGGGCTGCTGCAACCCAGCAGTCCCAAGCCCCTCAGGGGTTTTGACTTAGTGCTAGAGAACTTAACCTTTCTGGCTCTACAACAGCCAGAACCTCTCACCATTCCAGGAAGGTTGGCTCATTTTGCTCCCAGATGGGAGCAAATCACATCAGAGCAGTGGACCCTCTCCATCATCAGAGAGGGCTACAAACTTCATTTCTCAGACCTTCCTCCCTACACCATGGTGAGACATTTCAATTCTCCCACATCTCTCCTCGACCTTCTGGATCAGGAGGTAACCTCCCTTCTGGCCCAGAGGGCCATAGAAGAAGTTCCTCTTCTTCAACAGGGGTCAGGTTTTTATTCCCCCTACTTTCTCATCCCAAAGAAAACAGGGGGATACAGACCTATTCTAGATCTCCGAGAATTGAACAAATTTCTGTACAAGGAGAAGTTCAAGATGCTCTCTTTAGGCACTCTCCTTCCATACCTACCGAGTCAGGATTGGCTTTGTTCTCTAGATCTCAAGGATGCGTACACCCATATACTCATCCATCCATCCCACAGAAAATTCCAACGTTTTCTGTTCCAGGGAAACATTACCAATACAGAGTCCTTCCTTTCGGTCTGGCCTCTGCTCCAAGAGTGTTCACCAAATGCATGGCAATAGTTGCTGCATTTCTGCGCACTCTGGGAGTCTTTGTCTTCCCATATCTGGGCGACTGGCTCTTCAGAGCTCCATCTCAGTCAGAAGCCCAGATTTCCCTGGACCGCACAAGGCGCATTCTGCAGTATCTGGGACTGGTGGTAAACCTCCCAAAGTCCCAGCTCATCCCTACTCAGTCCCTGGAATTCATAGGGGCCTGGTTGGATGCCACCACTGCAAGGGCCTACCTTCCTCAGGCCCGTTGCCAACGTCTAGTGCAGCTAGCCTCCCAGATTCAGTCAAAGAGACACTTAACTGCCAGGGAGATGCTACAACTGCTAAGCCACATGGCTTCCACAGTACATGTGGTCCCCTATGCTCGCCTACACATGAGAGCAGCTCAATGGACTTTGTCCACCCAGTGGACTCAAGCCTCAGGAGCTCTCTCAGACCAAATAGCAAACTCCAAACGTCTCCTTTGGTCTCTCCAATGGTGGATGTCCACTCAAAATCTATTGCTGGGGTCCCCCTTCCAACCTTTGTTGCCCCAAGCAATCCTCACAACAGATGCCTCCCAAACAGGTTGGGGAGCTCATCTGCAGGACCTCTCCACCCAAGGTACTTGGTCTCCACAGGAGACCTCTCTTCATATCAATCACTTGGAACTTCGAGCAGTGTTCTTAGCTCTCAAGGTCTTTCATACCCTCCTCAGCTACCAGACAGTCCTCATTCAAACGGACAATCAGGTAGCCATGTTTTACATAAACAAGCAAGGAGGAACCGGCTCTCTGTCGCTTTGCAACGAAGCTCTCAGATTATGGGCCTTCGCCAGAGAGCATCAAATCCATCTCCTGGCAGTATACCTCCCAGGAATTCAAAACTCTTGGGCGGACAGACTCAGTCGAGTTCTGCTTCCACACGAATGGTCCCTGCACATGGATCAGGTACTCAGAATCTTTCAGGAATGGGGTACCCCGGACATAGACCTATTTGCAAGTCCGTGGAATGCCGAACTTCCCCGGTTCTGTTCCAGAATTCCGTGTCAGGGAGTTCAGGCCAAGGATGCCTTCCTCCTTCACTGGGGTCAGGACTTCCTGTATGCCTTTCCACCCATTCCTTTGATCCCCAAGACTGTTCAAACTTCAGAGGGATCAAGGATCTATGATCCTCATAGCTCCACGCTGGCCACGCCAAGTGTGGTACCCTCTACTTCTGCATCTCTCCCAAGCCCCCTCCCTGGACGGGAGCTGCTCCAGACCTTCTGTCTCAGGAGGAGGGGACTTTGTGGCATCCAAACCCCAAGTCCCTTCACCTCAGAGCTTGGTTACTGAAGGCCTAGACCTTCAAGACTTCAATCTTTCGCAACAAGTGCAGGATATCCTTCATGCTTCCAGGAAACCTTCCACTAGGCGTTCCTATGCTTTTAAATGGAAAAGATTTTCCATTTGGTGTGCTCAAAAGGGTCTTGACCCTCTAGCACTTCCTCTGAATTCTCTCTTAGAATATCTCCTGCATCTCTCCAATGCAGGCCTTAAGACGAATTCCGTAAGGGTCCATTTAAGTGCTATTGCAGCATCCCTTAAGCCTATCAATGGACAACCTGTTTCCTCTCATCCTCTTATTGCAAGATTCATGAGAGGCCTAACCTTAACTAAACCTCCCATTCGACCTCCTCCGGTGGCATGGGACTTAAACTTGGTTCTTGGTCAGCTTATGAAGCCACCTTTTGAACCCTTAGCCACTACCTCCTTGAAATTTCTTTCCTGGAAGGTTATTTTCCTTATTGCAATCACTTCTGCTCGCCGCATTAGTGAGCTGCAGGCCTTAGTGGCTAATCCACCTTATACAAGGTTCCATCATGATTAGGTAGTCCTTAGGACAAATCCTCACTTTATGCCTAAAGTGGTCTCACCTTTTCATCTTAATCAAGAGGTATATTTACCTGTCTTTTTCCAGCTCCTCATGCATCCACTGCAGAGAGGAACCTTCATACTCTAGATTGTAAAAGAGCTCTTGCTTTTTACTTACACAGGACACAGCAACATAGAAAGTCTTCCCAGCTTTTTGTTGCTTTTGATCCTTCTCATCTAGGACTTCCAGTCTCTAAAAGAACACTGTCCAATTGGATTGCTCAGTGTATCTCTTTTGCTTACCAGAGTAAGAACCTTTCTCTGGAAGGCCATGTCACAGCTCACAATGTGAGGGCCATGGCCACCTCTATGGCTCATCTTCATTCTGTGTCCATCGACCAGATCTGTCGAGCAGCCACCTGGGCCTTGGTTCATACCTTCACAGCCCATTACTGTTTGGACAAGGACTCCCGCCGGGATGCCTTGTTTGGTCAGGCTGTCCTCAGACACCTGTTCCATTCTTGAACAACTCCTGCCCTCCTTCCCTGAATGGATGCCTGAGATCCATAGGAAGACGAGGAACCTTTCAGGGTCTCATACCCTTGGGGATCTCCCAGGCATCTTAGCTAGGGAGTCCCCATATGTAAGGACTTATTCCTGCTTGTTCCTGGAGATAGCACCGTTACTTACCTGTAACAAGTGATCTCTGGGAACAGCAGGAATTAGTCCTCACAACCCACCCACCTCCCCTAGGAGTTGTATCTTTCTCTCTCTTTGTCTTTCCTTCACTCTCTCTCTATTGTCTCAGCTTTAAACTTGAACTGAGGAGAGTTGATGAGAAAGGCGGGAAGGCAGCGCGCATGCGCTGTGGGAGGCTCCCAAAAGCTTTCTTCTGGGAAGCTGGGGAGCTTTCCCGCGCAGGCTCCGTCGGTACCGACGTACCCATATGTGAGGACTAATTCCTGCTGTTCCCAGAGATCACCTGTTACAGGTAAGTAACTGTGCTTTACCCTGTAGCTTCATTACATGTCCCCTAGTCTTTCTATATTCTGATAAGGTAAACAATCGATCTACGTTTACCCATTCCACTCCGTTCATTAATTTATAGACTTCTATCATATCTCCCCTCAGCCGTCTCTTTTCCACGTTAAAGAGCCCTAACCTTTTTAGCCTTTCTTCATAGGAGTATCCTTCCATCCCCTTTACCATTTTGGTGGCTCTTCTCTGAACCTTTTCTAAAATCGCTATATCCTTTTTAAGATACGGCGGCCAGAATTGCACACAATATTCAAGGTGCGGTCTCACCATGGAACAATATAGAGGCATTATAATATCTTTTGTTTTATTTTCCATTCCTTTCCTTATCATACCTAGCATTCTATTTGCTCTCTTGGCCGCCGCTGCACAATGGGCCGAGGTTTTTAACATGGTATCCACAATGATGCCTAAATCTTTTTCCTGGGTAGTGGTTCCTAATGTGGAACCTTGCATCGTGTAACCATAGTTTGGGTTGTTCTTCCCTAGGTGCATAACCTTGCACTTGTCCACATTAAATTTCATCTGCCATTTTGATGCCCAGTCTTCCAATTTATCAAGATCCTCTTGCAATTTTCCACAATCCTCTTGGGTTTTAACAACTTTAAATAGTCTTGTGTCATCTGCAAATTTGATAACCTCACTCGTTATTCCACTTTCCAGGTCATTTATGAATATGTCAAAAAACAGCGGACCCAGCACAGATCCCTGTGGTACACCACTATAACTCCACTGACTGACCTTTTCAATGCCTCGTTGGAGTCGGGAGTGGTGCCAAAGGACTGGAGAGAGGCTCATGTGGTGCCTTTACACAAAAGCGGAAGTAAGGATGTGGTTGAAAACTACAGGCCGGTTAGTTTAACTTCGGTGGTGAGTAAATTATTGGAAACGCTGCTGAAAGAGAAAATAGTGAGGTTTCTGGAGTCCAGCGGATTACAGGATCCGAGGCAGCATGGATTCACCAGAGGCAGGTCTTGTCAGACAAATCTGATTGATTTCTTTGACTGGGTGACCAGGGAGTTGGACCGAGGGAGAGCTCTAGATGTGGTGTATTTAGATTTCAGTAAAGCCTTTGACACTGTTCCTCACAGGCGATTTATAAACAAACTGAGCACCCTAGGGATGGACCCTAAAGTTACTGCTTGGGTTAGAAATTGGTTGGGTGGGAGGCGACAAAGAGTACAAGTAAATGGCGCTCACTCTGAGGAGAAGGATGTTACCAGTGGTGTGCTCCAGGGATCTGTCCTTGGTCCGATTCTTTTTAACATCTTTGTTAGTGATATAGCAGAAGGGCTGTCGGGTAAGGTTTGCCTCTTTGCAGATGATACCAAAATCTGCAATAGAGTAGACACCCAGGAAGGTGTAGATAACATGAGGAGGGATCTAGCTAAGCTTGAAGAATGGTGTAGAATTTGGCAGCTGGGATTTAATGTTAAAAAATGTAAGGTCATGCATTTGGGCTGCAGCAATCCAAGGGAGCAATACAATATAGGAGGTGAAGTACTTTTGTCCACTAAAGACGAGCGGGACCTAGGCGTGGTTGTGTCTGATGATCTTAAAGTAGCTAAACAGGTAGAAAAGGCGACAGCAAAAGCTAGAAGGATGCTTGGGTGCATACGGAGAGGAATGGCTAGCAGAAAAAAGGAGGTGATAATGCCTCTGTATAAGTCTTTGGTGCGACCTCATTTGGAGTATGTTGTGCAATTCTGGAGACCGCACGTTCAAAAGGATGTGAACAGGATGGAGTCGGTGCAGAGGGTGGCTACTAAAATGATTAGTGGGCTTCATTATAAAGCATATGAGGACAGACTTAAGGATCTTAATATATACACCTTAGAGGAAAGGCGGGATAGAGGTGATATGATTGAGATGTTTAAATACCTCCGTGGCATAAATGTTCAGGGAGAGAGCCTCTTTCAATTGAAAGCAAGTTCTGCTACGAGGGGACATGGGATGAGGGTGAAGGGAGATCTTTATCTTTATCTTTATTTAAAATTTGATAAACCGCTTTCCGTCGTAACATAAAGCGGTGTACAATAAAAAGGTTAGCAATGCACAAACAATGAAAAGAACGCCAAAGTAAAATAGAAAAGCAAGTATAAAGGATAAAGGCATAGACAAATAAAGTGACAAAAACAAAAACTGTACAAACAATTTAAAGGGCCAATAATTAAAACATAAATTAACAGGACTTTTTAAAAAAATAAGTATAATAAAAGGCCCAAAAAAGGGGGAGACAAACTAAACCATGTTTAGACAAAAGGACACAACTAAACAAAACAAATGGACAAGGCGGACATAATAACAGATAAGTGAGAGGACATCAGGGAGGACCATCGGGAGAGAGATGAAAGGCTTGTTGAAATAAATGGGTTTTTAGTAGTGTTTTAAATTGAGGGTATGAGGGTTCCAAACGGAGAGAAACGGTGGTAAAGCATTCCAAAGTACTGGACCTAAGAAGAAAAAAGCGGCGTGGCGGGTCTGTTCAAGGTGTGCCTGTGACGGGGAAGGAAGGGGACAGACGATTTGCATGGAGGGAACGAAGCTGACGGTAGGGGGTGTGAAGGGAAATTCGATCAGCAAGATAGAGAGGAGTGTTAGTATGAAGAGCACGGTGAATGAGGATAAGAAACTTATATTGAAAACGGAAACGAAGAGGTAACCAATGTAACCGGAGAAGAATGGGTGTGATATGGTCGAAACGGCGTGAAAAAGTGACGAGACGGGCAGCAGTATTTTGAATGCGTTGTAGACGTAGCAGTTGGTACTTTGGGAGGTTAGCAAGAAAGACATTACAGTAATCCAGACGACTAACAACTAAGGTCAAGACAAGGGTGACTAGGGAGGACACAGGGAGAAGGGAGCGGACAGCCCTAATCTGACGTAAGGTGGCAAAAGATCTACGTGTAAGGGAGGTGAGATATTGATGAAAAGACAGCGTGGGGTCGAGAATTACACCTAGATAGCGGAAAGATGACACAAGAGGGAGGGGGGTAGAATCAATCAGGGGGGCCAAAGAGGGGCAAGAACCAGACAGTGAAACCCACATGGCTGTGGATTTTGATGGATTCAGGTGCAAGAAATTTTCAGACAACCAAGAAGAGATCCGAGAAAGACAGAGATTTAGCTGGGTAATGTCTAATGTCAAAGGAGAGGTATGGAACAGTAGGATAATATCATCTGCATACATATAGAATGATACAGGAAACTGTTGAATTACTAGGGATAGAGGAGCCAAAAAAATATTAAACAGAAGAGGAGAAAGAACAGAACCTTGTGGAACACCGCAAGTGAGAGGAAAAGCAATTGAGGACTGAGTACCAGTGTGAACTGAAAAAGAACGGGCTGTAAGAAAAGAACAGAACCATTGCCAGACCGAGCCTTGTAATCCCACATCCAAGAGACGAGAGAGCAAAGTACGGTGATCAATCAAGTCAAAAGCTGCAGATAAATCAAGAGACACCAGAAGAGAAATATCACCACGGTCGTGTGCCACATGCAAATCGTTAAGGAGTGCTAGAAGGACTGTTTCCGTGCTATGCCCGTGACGAAAGCCAGCCTGGCGAGGGTGAAGGGTATTGGTGGATTCAATGTGGGAATTAAGTTCATCAAAAACAAGGCGCTCTAGAAGCTTAGATAAGAAAGGAAGGTTTGAGACAGGACGCCAGTGAGAAAGAACAGAAGGATCAAGAGAAGACTGCTTAAGAATAGGGCGAACAATAGCTGATTTCCATAATGAGGGGAATTGACCGGTAGAAAGGCTGGTGTTGATAATGGTAGTAATAATAGGGATAAGCTCTAAAGAAGAGTCAGACAGCCAGGAGGAAGGAATTGGGTCCAGTTTACAGGTGGTTTTATTTGATTTTGTTAGAGCCTGTAGGACTTCAGCAGAGGTGACAGAATGGAAGGAAGACCAGGAATGTGTTAAGGCAAGGTTAGATGGAGGGGGGGATAAAGTAGGGCAGAGTGGGGACAGCGGTGGGGGGGGGGGAGGGATGTATGAAGGATGAACAGAGATGGAGTATTTTATCAGAAAAAAACGTAGCAAGAGATTGAGGATTAGGAGCCAGGGCTAAGCGCTGTTTATCAGAGGTAACAGTAGAGAGTCTACGCAAGATGGAAAAAAGTTGTCTTGAGGAACTTGCTGCAGTGGCAATTCCGGCCTCATGAAAATCCCGCTTGGCAGATTGGATTGCCTGGCGGTATGCAGAGAAAAGTTGCTGGAAGTGAAGACGTAGTTCAGGAGAGGGGTGGTGAGTCCACTGTCGTTGTACATGCCGGAGTTGTGTGCGCTGGAGACGGAGAGCAGGAGTGTACCATGGGGAATGAGGGGGTCCGTGCTTGATTGGGGGTGTCTGAAGCGGGGCCAAGCCGTCCAGTGTAGTTAGCAAAAGAGAGTTCCAGAGGGAAACTTGCTCATCGGAGGAAAGTGTAGCAAAGTTTGGCGGAAAGAGAGAAGAAGCAGGAGGAAAAGCCCTAGAGATAGATTCAGGAGTGATATGCGGAAATATTTCTTTACAGAAAGAGTAGTGGATCCATGGAATAGTCTCCCAGTGGAGGTGGTAGAGATGAGGACAGTAACTGAATTCAAAAAAGCATGGGGCCAACACAGAGGATCTCTAAAGGTAAAAAGTGGACTGTTGTAGTTGTTGTTATGGAAGGACAGACTAGATAGGCCATGTGGTCTTTTTCTGTCATCATGTTTCTATGTTTCTAGTCATCTTTCTCCATTGTGAAAATTGGCCATTTAGCCCTACCCTCTGCTTTCTATCTTTTAACCAGTTCCTGATCCACAATAGTACACTGCCTCCTATCCCATGACTCTTTAGTTTTGCCAAAAGTCTCTCATGAGGGACCTTGTCAAAGGCTTTCTGAAAGTCCAGATACACAATATCATCCGACTCACCTTTGTCCACCTGATTATTCACTCCTTCAAAAACACATAACAGATAAGTAAGACAAGATCTTCCTTGTCTAAAGCCATGATGTTGGCTGTCTCCCATTAGGTCATGACTATCTACATGCTGAGTAATTTTATTCTTTATGATGGTTTCTACCATTTTTCCTGGTACTGATGTCAGGCTCACCGGTCTGTAGTTTCCCGGATCACCCCTGGAACCTTTTTAAAAATTGGTGTTAGATTGGCGATCCTCCAATCTTCAGGTATTAGAGATGATTTTAATGATAGTTCACAGATTACTAATAGCAGGTCTGCAATCTCGTATTTCAGTTCTTTCAACACCCTTGGATGTATACCATCCAGCCCAGGTGATTTGTTACTCTTCAGTTTATCTAATAGTTGTAATACATCTTCCCGATGTATCGATATTTCCTTCAATTCTTCCGCACCTTTAAATACCACTTCAGTCATGGGTAACATCCCTACATCTTCCTCAGTAAAGACTGAAGCAAAGAATTCATTCAGTCTCTCTGCTATCGCCTTGTCGCCTCTTAGTGCTCCTTTAACCCCTTTATCATCTAATGGACCAACTGACTCTCTCAGAGGTTTTTTTGCTACGAATGTACTTGAAAAGGTCTTTACTTCGCGTTTTTGCTTCTGCAGCAAGCTTCTTCTCAAATTCTCCCTTTGCCTGCCTTATCAATGCCTTGCATTTAATTTGCCAGTGCTTGTGCTGTTTCCAGGTTTCGTCGTTTGGCTCTTTTTTCCATTTCCTGAAAGATGCTTTTTTGGCAACACCAGCCTCTCTGACCTCACCTTTAAACCATGCTGGCAGTTTTTTGGACTACCTTCCACTTTTCTTAAAGCGTGGAATACAGCTGGTCTGGGCTTCCAAGATAGTATTTTTCAACAACAGCCAAGCCTGATGTACGTCTTTAACCTTTGCAACTGCTCCTTTTAGGTTTTTTTTTTACTGTTTTCCTCATTTTATCATAGTCTCCCTTTCGAAAGTTAAAAGGTAGTACTGTGGATTTCCTTACTATCCCTCCTCCACTAATTAAATCAAAGGCGATCATGCTATGATCACTATTGCCAAGTGGCCCCAACAACCTTATCTCTTGCACTAGATCTGGTGTTCCACTAAGGATTAGGTCTAATATGGCTTCCCCTCTGGTCAGTTCATGAACCAGCTGCTCCAAGAAGCAGTCATTTATTTCATCTAGGAACTTTATCTCCCTAGCATGTCCTGCCGTGACACTGACCCAGTTGATACCGGGGTAGTTGAAATCACCCATTATTATTACTGTGCTGTAACGTTTGTTAGCTTCCTTGATTTCATTGAGCATTTCATCATCCATTTGGTCATTCTGGCCAGGCGCTCTATAGTACACCCCCACTGCCATTGCCTTCCCCCTTTTACATGGAATTTCAATCCGTATAGATTCTACAACAGATTTTGTTTCCTGCAAAACTTTAATCCTTTCTGACTCATTGCCCTCTCTAACATAGAGAGCAACCCCTCCATCAATTTGATCAGCTCTATCATTACGATATAGTTTGTACCCAGGTATCACAGTGTCCCACTGGTTGTCCTCCTTCCACCATGTCTCTGATATTCCAATCATATCTAACCTTTCATTTAGTGCTATATATTCTAACTCTCCCATCTTATTTTTTAGACTTCTAGCATTTGCATACAAGCATTTTAGAGAATGTATTTTATTCATATTAATTTGGTTATTGTTAGACATGGGTAATTTAGGATCTTTAAGCTCTGTCTGCTCCATACTTGAGGGCATTTGGGCTACTTTACTCTTTTGTGGAACCTCTCTGCTTTTGGTAGTATCCTTCAAAGATACATTCTTCCGAACCATCCGCTCTTGGGCGACTGTCGGCTTTCCCCTAATATCTAGTTTAAAAACTGCTCTATCTCCTTTTTAAAGGTTAATGCCAGCAGCCTGGTTCCATCCTGGTTAAGGTGAAGCCCATCCCTTCGGAAGAGCCCCTCCTTTCCCCAGAATGTTCCCCAGTTCCTAACAAATCCAAACCCCTCATCTCTGCACCATTGTCTCATCCACGCATTGAGACTCCGGAGCTCTGCCTGCCTTTTGGGTCTTGCGCGTGGAACAGGAAGCATTTCAGAGAATGCTACCCTGGAAGTTCTGGATTTCAACTTCCTACCTAAAAGCCTAAATTTAGCCTCCAGAACCTCCCTACCACATTTTCCTATGTCATTGGTACCGACATGTACCAAGACAGCAGACTCCTCTTCAGCACTATCTTAAGACCTTATCTAGGTGGCGTGTGAAGTCCGCTACCTTCGCACCAAGCAGGCATGTTACCAGGCGATCCTCACGTCCACCAGCCACCCAGCTATCTACATGCCTAATGATCAAATCACCAACTATAACGGCTGTCCTAACCCTTCCCTCATGGGCACATGGCCCTTGAGAAACTTCCTTGGTGCGAGAGGGTTTTACATCATCTGGAGGACAGGTCCTAGTTACAGGATCACTTCCTGCCACACCAGGGTGATGCTCTCCTGTCACGTGACCTCTCTCCTCCATGGCAACAGGGATGCTGCCAGACTGGAGGTGGGACTTCAGGACTATATCCCTGTAGGTCTCGTCTATGTACCTCTCTGTCTGTCTTATGCTTTCCAAGTCTGCTACTTTAGCCTCTAGGGAACGGACTCGTTCCCTGAGAGCAAAGAGCTCCTTGCAGCTAGTGCACACGTAAGACCTCTCACCAACTGGGAGAAAATAATACATGTGACACTCAATGCAAAATACTGGAAAGCCCCCATCCCGCTGCTGGACTGCTGTCTGCATCTTAGTTTTAAGTTTGTGTTTAGATGTAAGTTCTTTACTTACTAAGCGTTGCTATGGATATTTATACTAATAAAACTGTACCTAATACGTGTAATATACCTTGTTCACCTGAAGCTTAACTAATCTCAGGTCCTTAGTGTATGACTGATTTGGGTAATGAGCTTCACCTGAGAGCACCTCCTGTCTTGTAAGATGTGTAAGTACCTATAAAGCTACGATTATCCCAGGGGAGGGAGGGAAATAACACTTATTAAAAGAGGGCTGCTACACAGTACCCTGTCTTGTGCTGCTGAGGTAAGCTATATTCTGATTTGATTTAAATTATAGCTCTTAGCTGCTGCTAGGCTCTAACTTCTTATGAAATTTAAACTACAAGCTCTCTGCTGGGTTCTAAATTTAACCAGAAAGCTCTCTTCTGTGTTTTAAATTTAAGCTAAAAGTACTTTGCTGTTACTAAGCCCTGAGTGACTATTAAATGTAAACTACAAGCTCTCTGCTGGGTATGAAATGTAACCAGAAAGTTCTCCTCTGTTTTAAATTTAAACTTAAACTGCTGCTACTAGGCCCTGACTGATTTAACAAAAATAGTGGGTTCACAGATTAATTAGCTTTAATACAAAGAATTCCTTTTAGAAAATTACCAGAAGTATATACTCACAATTGCAGATCTCTCTCCAGAAGAGTCCCTTTTTCTAGTCCTTCAAGACCATCACCATTACAATATGGCTTGTCTGTTAAGGCAGTGTGATATTGGCTTTGGGACTTGTCTGACTACACGCCATTGCCTTGGGAACAGGTATTCGTGGCGCCAATATATTTACAATATGAGTTACACACAGGTTCCCTTAATGAGATTCAGCCATCATCCCAGGAGATATTCATTATCCCTGTTCGGCGTGCCTGGCGCTATCTCTGTGGAATGCTGGGCTAGAATGCCACTCGTTCCCCTCTCTTTCCACCCCATGGCAATAATGGATTCCCCCCTGGGTTGGATGGAGCGGGTTATGTACGTTTGGAAAATACAGGAATTGTTAATTTAGAACATGTGGTCTCCAAATCGGGTGATCTTCTACCTTTCTTTGCCAGACCAAGACAAACCACCCATCTGGGCAGAAGCAGAATGGGATAGTGTTGACGGCGGAGGATCACATTTCTGTGACAACGGCAACAACACCAAACTTAAACTGCGTGGAAGAAAGGCCCGGCAATCTACTTCTGTATCTTGCCATGAAAACCCAATGGATAGTTACAACAAAACAAATTGTGCTGTAGTGCTGGAAGATGAGACCCCCAGGTTGGAAGGCACTCAACTAGCTACTGGGGAAGAGCTGAAGACTTTTCAGAGTAAAGCCAGCATTTATGATGTGGTTGGATCAAAGCCCTCGGGATGTCTGACTGCTGATGTAGCTGCGCATGAAATGAGAGTCAGAAGCTGTAAAGATGTCTTACACATTGGAACATGGAACGTATGAAGCATGAACCAAGGGAAGTTGGAGGTGGTCAAGAATGAAATGGAACGTGTACAACTTGATCTGTTTGGTGTCAGCGAACTGAAATGGACTGGCATCGGGCACTTTGCATCAGATGATCACATGGTATACTATGCTGGAAATGAAAGACAAAGAAGAAATGGTGTTGCATTTATAATAAAGAAGAAACTTGCAAGAACTGTAATGAAATACAATGCAGTCACCGAACGCTTAATCTCTATTCGTCTACGAGAAATGCCTATCAACACAACTATAATTCAAGTATATGCCCCAACAACAGCTGCAGAAGAGAATGAAATTGAAGAGTTCTATGAACAAGTACAAGCTGAAATTGACAGAACATGCAAACAGGATATCCTGATAGTCATGGGTGATTGGAACACAAAGGTTGGCAACAAAGAAGAAGACAAAGTAGTTGGAAAATATGGACTTGGCAACAGAAATGAAGCTGGAGAAAGACTGATAGAATTCTGCAAGACCAACGATCTATTCATCTCGAACACCTTCTTCCAGCAACACAAGCGGCGACTGTACACATGGACTTCACCCAATGGATTGTATAAAAATCAAATTGACTACATCTGTGGAAGTCAACGATGGAAAAGCTCTATAACATCAACAAAGACAAAACCTGGAGCTGACTGTGGTACAGATCATCAACTACTAGTATGCAAACTCAAGCTAAAGCTGAAAAAGAGCAAACCACTCATGAATGCAGCAAAATATGACCTTGAGAATATACCACTGGAATTTAAAAACTGCAAAATCCATTTGCTGCTTTAGATACAAATGATAGAGTTCCAGAAGAGTTATGGAATGACATCAAGAAGGTTGTGTTGGAAGAAAGCGAGAAGTCTCTACAAAAGGTAAAAAAGAAAAAACGGCCAAAATGGATGACGGAAGAAACTCTGAAAATTGCCCAGAAACGCAGAGAAGCTAAAGCCAGAGGAGAAAGAAAGACAATCACAGAACTCAACAGAGATTTCCAACGTGCAGCAAGACAGGACAAGGAAAAGTACTACAATGACGCATGCAAGGAAATAGAAGCAGAAACTATTAGAGGAAGAACAAGATCAGCTTTCCTAAAGCTACGAGAGTTAAAGAAAAAGTTCCAGCCTCGAATTGGAATGTTACAAGATGCTCAAGGTTCTATGTTGAATGATGCTGAGAAGATCAAGAAAAGATGGAAGGAATATACAGAGTTTTTATATGATAAAGATCAAGTGGACCAACAGCCGTTTCAACCTGTACCTTATGATCTGGAACCATTGGTGATGAAAGAAGAAGTTGAAGCAGCATTGAAAGCCTTATCAAAGAACAATCTCTTTGCATTAAAAGATGTTACAATGTAGTCTATCTGGGTCTCAGACTTGTCAGAGCTCATGGTATAGACATTTTTCCACCAGACGCTCTAGTTTGCATCAATGACCCACCAAGTAAGTATTTTTTTCTTAGCTTTTTTTATATTTATATAAAGTTTTGCAATTTCAATAAAAATTCTTGAAAAAGAAGTCAGGCTTATCTTATTTTGAAGTAAAGATTCTTTACTTCAAAATAAGATAAGCCTGACTTCTTTTTCAAGAATTTTTATTGAAATTGCAAAACTTTATATAAATATAAAAAAAGCTAAGAAAAAAATACTTACTTGGTGGGTCATTGATGCAAACTAGAGCGTCTGGTGGAAAAATGTCTATACCATGAGCTCTGACAAGTCTGAGACCCAGATAGACTACATTGTAACATCTTTTAATGCAAAGAGAATGTTTTGAAACGATTGGAAACTTTTATTTTTCAATTCTCATACTAGTGGAGTAATCTGATACATATTAGCTTAACGGTGGCATTACTCTATAAGATAACCTGACCATTTTTTGATTATCAAAGAACAAAGCACCAGGCATTGATTGCATTCCCATAGAAGTATTACAGCAATCTGATGCAGCTGTTACCATACTTACAAGGCTCTGCCAAGAAATATGGAAGACAGCATCATGGCCAACTGACTGGAAAAGATCTGTGTTTATACCAATACTAAAGAAAGGTGATCCAACTGACTGTGGAAATTATCGCACAATTGCTCTGATCCCACATGCCAGCAAGATTCTACTGAAGATTATTCAAAAGAGACTACAATCATACCTGGAACAAGAACTGCCTGAAGTGCAAGCAGGGTTCAGAAAAGGGCGAGGAACGAGAGACATCATTGCGGATGTGAGATGGATCCTTGAAAAGACTAAAGAATACCAAAAGGATATCTATTTGTGCTTTATTGACTATAGCAAAGCTTTTGACTGTGTAAACCATGAGAAACTCTGGGCCACATTAAGAAGCATGGGTATACCAGAACACCTGATCGTTCTCTTGCACAATCTGTACATTGATCAAGAAGCAACAGTTCGAACAGAACAAGGAGAAACAGAATGGTTTAAAATAAGCAAAGGTGTAAGACAAGGCTGCATACTTTCCCCCTAGCTGTTTAATTTATATGCAGAACAAATCATCAGAGAAGCAGGATTGTATGAAGACAACAGAGGTGTGAAGATTGGTGGAAGACTCATCAACAACCTTTGCTATGCTGATGATACCACATTACTGGCGGAAAGTGAAGATGATCTGAAACATTTGCTTCTCACAATCAAAGAACATAGTCTCAAAATGGGCCTGTACCTTAATGTAAAGAAGACAAAGATCATGACAACTGGCATAATCAACAGGTTCATCGTCGAAGGAGAAGAAATTGAAATTGTGAATAACTTTAACCTACTTGGATCAGCTATCAATAAAGAAGCAACAAGCAGTCAAGAAATCAGACGACGCATTGCTCTTGGCAGAATGGCTATGAAGGACCTAGATAAGATTCTCAAGAGCAGAGATGTCTCTCTCCATACAAAAATTCGACTTGTTCAAGCCATGGTATTTTCAATAACATCATATGGATGTGAAAGCTGGACAGTGAAAAAGATAGACAGGAAGAAAATTGATGCCTTTGAATTATTTTGCTGGCGGCGAATATTGTGTATACCATGGACTGCCCGAAGAACAAACCAGTCTGTACTAGAGGAGATCAAACCTAAGCTTTCTTTAGAAGCTCAGATGACAAGACTTCGACTTTCATACTTTGGACACATCATGCAGAGAGAGAGATCATTAGAGAAAGACATCATGCTTGGCAAGATAGAAGGTCAACGCAAAAGAGGAAGGCCAGCAATGAGATGGATCGATACAATAACAGCAGCTACGGGTACCAGTCTGTCAACAATAAGCCGCCTGACTGAAGACCGAACACAATTTAGGATAGCTATCCAGAGGGTCGCCATGAGTTGACTCTGACTCGACGGCACTTAACAACAACAACATGGGTTAGGCGGACGAGATGTTGTTCCGTATATTTATTTATTTTATTTACATTCTCTTATATACCGCGCTATTCAGCATCAGTGCGGTTTACATTTAACAAACTGAAATTACATTAAACAGAGCATTATAACTTGGAGATAACTATTTTACAGGGAACATGTGCTATGGAGGGTTAAGTGGCTTGCCCAAGACCACAAGGAGCACCTGTGGGACTAGAAACCCCAGTCCTTCCAGCCCAAGGTTGCTGTCCTCTAGTGGGATTTGAATCCCCGACCTTCCGTCCTGAAGTACCTTGCCCCAACCACTAGGCCACTCCTCCACTGCAGGTTAGAAGTTATCTCTGCAGTCTACCCAAGGAATCATGGGGGGGGGGGGGATATTTTCTCCCAATTGAAGAATTCCTTCTTGTTAGTGATTGCCGGCTTCGCATAGCACACATACATAAAGCCCTAGTGGAAGCAGGGGCAAGAGCTGTTGATGAGGCCTGGACAAGGGATCTAGGCATTCAAGTGAATACAGAGGAACTGATGGAAGGGTTGGGCCAGATTCCAACATTGATCATCTCGATTGCTCTCCGAGATGTGCAATATAAGCTTAGGCGTCTGCATTTAGCTCCAAGATGAGCGTGGAGAAGCAGGTATTCCTCCCACGTACCAATGCCCTTGCTACAGAGCAGATGCTGCAACCCTAGGACATATGTTCTGGCACTGTCAGCGGGCAAGGAGCTACTGGAGTAAAGTTCTTAACTATCTGGAAAAATGTACTGCTGGAGTGCTCGCACTCTCGACAGCGTCATTTATCCTGGATATCTGGACTGAGACTAATCTCGGGGCATCTGGGATGGCTGCGCTTAGCAATAATGGAGGCCAGGAAAGTCATCTTACATAGCTGGTTATTGAGGGAGGGCTCTACCTATGGGCAGTGGCGAATCTATCTCCATGAATCCCTTCTGATGGAGAAGGAGAGAGCATGGGATCACGCCAAGCGGTTGGTGGCCTTTCTTGAGGTCTGAGACCTGCATCTTCAGTCCCTTAGCCCCCGGGCAGGAAGTAGGGTGTTTCATTGTGCGTGAGTGTATACTGTAAGTGCGACTGAGTACGAGTGTGGGTTGAGAATTGCTCCCTGTGGGGGGTGGGTGGGGATGAAGTGAGGGTACGGGGGGGAGGGAGGTAGGTTGGGATAAAGGGGAGGGAGGGCTGAAGGAGAGGGATGTAGAACGTCTGAGAAGAGTAAATGACACCGACATCCAGAGGGTCGCCATGAGTTGACACCAACTCAAAGCACTTAACAAAAACAAATGATTTGTAGGGGATCTCTGGTGCGATAAAGAGTCCATGCCCACTAGAGCATCTTAAGGTTCTATCTTCATTGGCATACCAAAGTGATAAGGCAAGAAATGCGACGGAGGTGAGAGTAAAAAAAATGTAAAAGTTTAAAAATGTTGGTTATTGGGGGCGGAGTCTTGGTCAATATGGCGGCAGTTGCTATCTCGGTGTAGCGCGTTTTTCTTTTTTACTGAGAATATGGGTAAGAAACGTAAAGGCAAGGGGTCGGTTGAGTCCTCCCACCCTCCCCCTACCTCCATGCGGATTTCTTCGGGTCCAATGGACTCCTTCGTCTCTCGCGCTCACCGAGCACTCGCAGAAGAAGGGGATGAGTCCCGGGCTGACAGAACTCTGGAGTCGGGTGGCTCAGTGTCTGCTTCCGGTATATCTCTCTCCCCTGAGAGACCAGCAACGAAAATGACTCGTGGGCAGCCCTAGCCAGAAGGTTTCCTGGAGCTTACCTCCCCTCCAAAGTTGGGGGTAGTTGGTGGCTCGGTTGGACCAGGTTCAGAGGGGCGCCAAGTTCGTGAGAGCATTGTCGCTGGGCTGTATGAGTCAGAATCAACTTCATTGCCGAGTGAAGAAAAGCCTCTGGGTCAGCAGAGTGCTGCTGTGGTCAGTGGATCCCAGCGGGAAGCACTGGTGGAAATTGACTCTGCAACATCAACAGCGCAGCAACAGTTTACACTTCAACGCCCTGAGACATTCACATTGGAAACTATTTGGCAGGCTATTCTCTCTTTGGGGGAAGCGATGGTGCCAAGGGTATTTTGCATGGAACGAAGAATGGAGGAGTTTGGGCATGCTATGGAAGGTGTCCAACAAGGAGCTACTGTTCTGCACTCAGAAGTGGCTAAAGTACAACGGAAGGTGGAGTTGCTGGAAGAACAAGTGGATGTCTTTAGAAAAAACTTTCTTTCTACTCAGGTTAAGCTGGAACAATTGGATAACTCTTAGGATGAATAATCTTAGAATAATCAATTTTCCTAGAATTGTCAGTTTCACCAAGAGAAATGTTTCAGTTGTATTTAATAGAAGCGTTGGGGGTGTCCCTCGAATTAATTCCACCGTTGGTTAGGGCTTATTACTTGCCTAAGGCTAAAATATCAATGGGTGAGGGTATAATAGCGAGTGCGCAGAAACAAGTTAATATTTTAAATTTGTCTGAATTGTTGGAGAATTCTGAAGTTGAAAACCCTATTCCCTCTACATTACTGGTTACCTTCGCTCTCCTATCTGATAGGGAGTGGCTGTTGAAGCTTTTTTTCAGAAAGAGGAATGTACTTTTTAGAGGGTTATTAGTCAGGGTTTATCCTGATTTAGCGAGGGCTACACAGAAGCGTAGAAAATAATTTTTTGTTGCGCCCTGCTATTCTTCAGTTGGGAGGTTTGTTTTTTCTGAAGCATCCGTGCAAATGTTTAGTTAAGTTAAATTCAATTTCTTATATTTTTTATGAACCTTCCCAACTTACTGATTTCATAAATGCTAAACGCTTGGAGGCCCCGTCGGGAGGTGCTCTTGTTCTCTCATATAATAGTGCTAGTGTTTTGTTTTTGTTTTTTTTGCAACTGTTAAAATTTCTTATCATTTTTGGTTCAATGCTATTAATGTGTATGACTTCTTATCCCTCTTTATTGTGGGCTAGGGTGGAAGATGCCTTCGTTTTTGGTATAATCTTATTGGTAAAATTTTCTTGCTGTGTTTTATTTCTCAGGCGTCTTCCTGTTTCTTCAAGAGTGTTGTAACTTCTTGTTATATTGTAAAATGCTTTAAAAAATAAAGGAAAAAAAATGTTGGTTATTTTGGTTAGGCTACTGTTACACTGTAAATATTTGACCAACATAATGTGCCTTTTTTTCTCAATGTAGCCATTGTTTTGTGAATGGACAGTAAAACAGTTTTGAACATAAACTGTCCCCTAACTGACTTTAATTTAACTGAAATTTGCCTGTTAAACTGTACCCTAACTGACTTAATAAACACAGAATTTTAAATAGAGATTTCCATATCATCCTGCTAGACCAGTCCAGACAAGTGGGTTTTTCTCCCCTACCAGCAGATGAGTTGAGACAGAGAGCCAATGAAATACCCAGGTTTCAACGATATCACTCTTATCTCTGTATTAGCCTGAGCCACTAGGGACGATTCAGTATTTTTCTGTCTCCAACAGATGATGGTTGGATTTTCTCAGCTAGAAGGATGGCTTCTTCTAGCCAATGTTCCACCTCAAGGAGGTCAATGTTCCTTTGTGCCTGTTGCACTTCCACATGGAAACTCTGAGATCTATGATTTCAGTGATGCGTCAAAGGGAGTTCGTAACATCTCTGGCTTTGGCCAAACCTTATTTTCATATCCCAATCTGGGAGGATCAGCAGCGATTTCTGCATTTTTGCCATACTTGGCTCACACCTTCAGTTCGCTGCCCTTACTTCGGCCTCTCCACTGCCCCAAGAACATTATGTAAGTTAGTGGCAGTGGTGGCTGCTGCACTGTGGTGCTAAGTATTGTGTGTATTCCCATGTCTGAATGACTGGCTCATCCAAGCCCATTCTCTGTCAGAGGCATCTCAGGTTTCGGCCCAAGTGGTGTCCTTCGGAGAAAGCATCCATTGGAATCTTACCAATCCCTGGAATTCCTGGGAGCGTGGTTCGATGCTGAAGTTGGCAGAGTCTTCTTACCAGAAGTGTAGAGATTGTTGGAACGACTTGAAGTGTGCTGTTCTCCAGGCTCCCAGGATTTGGGATCATCTACAGCTTTTTGGCTTGATGGCAGCAGTGATCAAGATGGTGCCAAGGGTGTGTGTTCATATGAGGCCACTCCAACGGTCCTTCCTTCAGAGTTCGAGCTCAGGATTCCACTGCAGCTGGGAGTGAGAGCCAGCTTGAGGTGGTGGCTATAGCCACGTTATCAAAGAGGGGCACACTGCTGAATATTTATTTGTGGATTCTTCTGTCGATGGATGCCAGTCTTTCAAGCAGGGGAGCCCTTGTCAAGACCGAACAGCCCAGGGCCGTTGGAGCCACAGGGAGATGGTGTGGTCCATCAACCATCTTGTAGCAAGGGCTATCTGTCTGGCCCACTTGTGTTTTGTCCCTTAATCAAGGGCAGGGCGGTGCAAGCATTCTCGGACAAGGCCACGGCAGTAGCATATGTCATTTACCAAAGCAGCTCAAGGTGTGACGGAGTGGTCTTGGGGATGACTGGCTGGTTCGCCTGGGTGGAAATGAGCCTCCTAGCTCTGTCAGCTCAGCACATTGCTGGGGTGCTAAATGTGGAAGCAGTCTTCCTCAGTCATCACTCTCTTGATCCTGGAGAATGGGGAGTTGTCGAGAGAAATTTCAGATGATTCTCTGCCATTGGGATCGCCCCATGTTGCAATTGATGGCCTCCTGAACCACTACCAAAGTGTGCCGTTTCTTCATTTGCTGCAAGGGAAGAGGTTTGACGTCTGCATCCTCCCCTCCTGTCATTTGTCCCTTCCTGGGTTCTTTGACTGGTGCTCAGAGCCCTGATATCGGAGCCCTTTGAGCCTTAAAGCATTCTACTTTGAAGGATTTGACTCTCAACATTGCTCTCTTGGTTGCAATTTGTTCGGCAAGGCGGATTACTGAACTTCAGGCTCTGTCTTATTAGGATCGATATCTGTCTTTTTTGGAGGAGGCCATCTCCATTCAATGTGTGCTTTCCCTTTTTACTTAAGGTGCTATCTCCCTTTCACTTCAACCAAGTGGTTAGTCTACCCTTCTTTTCCAAGGAGCAGTGTTGAGGGAAAGATTGGGATCTTCAACTTGTGGATGTCCAGAGAGTGCTTCTCTGGTACTTGGAGGTTACGACTTACTTTCGTAAGTCGGACCATCTTTTTGTGCAGTTTGCTGGCCCATGCAGGGGTGATACAGCTGCCAAGTCTACATTGGGGCACTGGATCAAGGAGCCGTTGCCATGGTATGTATATTTGTTATGGAACTGGCTGGTTTCGGAGGGTTAGTGTGTTCATTCTACTCGAGCTCAAGCCTTGTAGACCAGTCGGACAGCAACGTGGGCAGCACTTTCCAATTTTGTCAAGCATTACTGCTTGGATATTCATGCCTGGTTGAGCACAGCCTTTGGCTCAAAGTTTTTTTTTTTGAACCGCCGTGTCTTCTTCCTGCCCAGTGGAAGCATAGCTTTGACATGTCCCACTTGTCTGGACTGGTCTAGCAGGTTATAGTTATGGTTATGGTTACTTCTATTTGATATACTACAAAACTGCACGCAATCGATTTACAACAAATAAAAATAAAGAAATTAGAAAAGGACGCCAATTTTCATATAGGACGATGGGGGAATTATAGAAAGAAGAGAGGAGGTTGGTAGGACATAGTCAAGAGGGGAGAGTGGTAGGGCAGGGATGCTTACTAGACCCATGGCGATCAAAGCAACCTCAGGAATGTGAAGGCTGGATATCAAAGGCAGCTTCAAAAAGGAAGGTTTTAAGAGCCTTCCTAAAATTTCTATAACATAGTTCTGTACAGAGGGAAGCAGGCAAACTATTCTAAAGGGTCAGGGCTGTGGCCGAAAAGGCAAGTTTTCAGGTGGATTCATAGGGGCAGGGGAAATGCAGGATGATATGGAAAGTGACATTTTACTTACCAGATAATGTCCTTTCATTGAGGCCTACTAAACCAGTCCAGGACCTGTCCCTGGAACTGTGTTAGTCTACTGTGATACAGTGGTGCCTTTTGGTCCGCTATAATCTGTGGTTGGGCCTGTGGGCTCATATCCTACTTGACAGCCTTCTGTTCAGTCTCTCCTGTACATAGTTTCTCTGCTGTTTGATTAATCACTGTTGCCTTCATTGAGGTTGTGTGAGATTTGCCATGCCTTCCCATATTCTTTGGGATGAATACTGAGTTGCCCTTAGTGGCTCAGGCTGATAGAGGCTTGGAAGTGATGTCATTGAAACCTGGGAATTTCATTGGATCTCTGTCTCCACTCATCTACTGATAGGGGAGCACAACCCACTTGTCTGGACTGGTCTAGCAGGACTCAAGGAATTATCTAGTAAGTAAAATGTCACTTTTATCATCTTAACTCAAAGAATTCCTTTGTCTCCAAGATTTTGAGAACTTCCCAGCAGGTGAATACTTACCAGTGCAGATTCCTTCCTAGCAGTAGCTGTTCCTCTCTCAGAAGTCCTCAATCCACTTCTACTTCAGCTATCCGCCCAAGATCAGTACTTTGACTCTTGATTGTCTATGATAACAATATGAAAACTGGGAGAATCCTCAGTTTTGAGTCACCACTTGGGTGAATGCATGCTTCCTGCTTTTCTGCAGAGAAAGCAAAATTGCTTACATATAATGGGGATCTTCCTAGACAGCAGGATCATGTGGACTTACAATCCCGCCCACCATCCCCTCATTAGTTGAAGCATGTTCCAGTTGTACTATTGACTGAGGGATAGGCGAGGTTACATTGGTGTAGGAAGCCCCATGCATGCTCAGAAAATCTTTCCAGGTTTTTCTGTGCTCTGGAGAGTGAATATTGGATGACATCACCACAGGTGTGTCTGCATGATTTTGCTTTCTACAGAGAACTGTCGTTACAGGTAAGCAACTTTGCCTTTTAATTTCTCAACAAAAGAAAAATGTTCAAGTCCTAAGATGCAGTGGAAAGGTAAAACTAGAATTAACTTATTCTGTTCCTAATAGCAACATGAATACAGACTGCAATACTACAAATCCTAGAATACAGCTGCATGAGAAAATTCTGAAGGGTTTGTGTCACACGAACAGGCCCAGTGCATCTCCTCCTTGTGGTTAATCGGCAGGTCTGTGATCTCAAGCATCCTGACACCTATTTGTAAATTCCAGATGAGAAGTACAACAGCTGTGATGTGCCTGAGGAAACATGGTCTGGCTCAGAACCTGATGTGATCTACGCCACATTTATCCCAGGATCCATTGTATGGGCCAAGCAGTACGGATACCCCTGGTAGGAGAATCAAATTGCCGTTGTACTACAGCAGGGTGTAAATAAAATTACTTTGCTTTGAGGTTAATCTTATAAAAGACTGGACCAAGGTTACTTACCTGAGTGAAGCTGCCAAGTGACATTCTTTCCATAGGTAGAATTTTGCTCAGCCCTGGCTTTTCACCTTGCATCTCAGTACATTATGGGATTTGTGGTATCTCTGGAGACCAGCAGGAATGATGCAGGCACACTATAATAGTAATGTCTGCGACAGAGCTGTAAGTGTGGGTTACTCCTTTCCCAGCACTATATACCACTTACCCTCGGGACGTCTGCTAAGGAACCACCTTACCTTCTCTGTCTGGAATTCCAGGGGAACAAACACACACACTCGCATATAAATAGTATGTAAGTTTATTCCACAGGTTAGAGGGGCTATCTGTCTTTTATACATTAACAGAAACATATACATACGTCATCAACTCATCCCCTGAGGCCCACCACAGCTTATCAGTAACTTCACAGATGTTAGTCATTTCCTTGCAGAACAATCAATTTGTCTTAGCACAGCACATTCCTTTCCATATATAGATATGTACAGGATTCCCATTTTCCCCTGCGGGCCTCCTAATCCTCCTATACACACACACTTTAAGTCTTATTTTCCCCTATCAATCCCCCCCCCCCCCTTTGGGCCTGCATAGGCCCACTATAAGAACAGCCAAACAGTCTTCTGAAGGACAGTTCAGCAGACATTAACTGGAGGTCAGGGGTGGCGTGCTCAGGTACATCAGCCACCGTGGAAACAGGTGGATGAGTACATAAAAGTGGTGGAGCTCTGCAGGGCCTGAATCCAAGTTGCATTGTTCTTTGTCCGATGTGCCTGCATCCAAGGTCCTCATGGCTGGGGCGAGTCAGGCGTCTTCTAGGAATCCTCCGGTGCACTCTTGACGCGTGAGGCGTGTACCCAGGTCGGATGCTTATCAGTTAGCACGACTGTGCGAGTAACTGCAATAATCTCCTCCGGATCTCCAAATGGCGGGTCCCACTGGCCCTTCTTATGAAACAGCTTTACCAGCACACGGTCTCCCGGGCGGAATGGGTGCGTCGGTTCTGCAGAAGGAAAAGGAAAAGCATTATACACTTGTTCAGACACCGAGCACAAATATTTAGCTAGCTGTGTAGCATATTCTTCCTGAGCCAGCAACAAGTCATCCGCCATTATCACCGTTCCCTCGGGCCATTTCCAGGGTAAGGGTAAGGGTCGTCCCATCAGAATTTCAAAAGGAGAGAATCCAGATGCCCCAGGGGTTAGCCTAATTTCTGCCAATACAGCTGGCAGATACACTGGCCACCTTCCTGGGGCGTGTTGTGTAGCCTTTTTAAATTTTTCTTTAATTGTTCGATTCATTTGTTCTACTATCCCTGATGACTGGTGGGTGATATGGGACATGAAATTTCCAATCAATGGCAAACATCTGAGTAATCTGTTGTAACACCTTAGAGGTGAACGCTGGTCCCTGATCAGAATCTATAGAAAGGGGACACCCAAAGCGGGGAATAACTTCCTTACAGAGAAGTTTTGCTACTGTTCTAGCATCTTCCTTAATTGTGGGAAAAGCCTCTGGCCGCTTTGAAAACCTATTTACAATGACCAACAAATACTTATAGCCCCCTATTGATCGTGGCATACATGTGAAATCTACTTGTAGGGCCTGAAACGGGCCCTGGGGTGGGGGTAAATGTTGCAATTGTCCTATTACTTTTCCCTGCTGAACATTATTCCTAGCACATACTAAGCATTGACTCAATTGTGATTCCACTAAATGAGGCAAATCTCTGCAAACAAATATTTCTTGTAACTCCTTAAGAACCGTCTTCCTGTTTTTATGCCCTATCCCATGTACTTGACCAATTAAGAGAGGGGTTGCAGCTTTCGGTAGCCCTCTTCGCCCCTCCCCCTTTTTCCTGCCAAATCTATGCTGAATTTAAACTCATATTATGTTCCCAATACATAATGTCCTCGGGATCTGCAGCAGCCTGCAAGTGGTGCAGGGGAAAAGAATGCTCAAGAGGAGAAACATAATATTCAGACAATGGAGGATCAGACAAATAATAAGAAACTGTTGGCATGCCCTGAGAGATATTACTACGTAAGAGTTCAATTTGGGCTTGTGCACACTGTCTGGCTGCAAGATCAGCTAAAGCATTGCCTTGAGAGGCAATAGAAGTATCATATCTGTGGACGGCACATTTAATAACGGCGACTTCTTTGG
Organism: Ichthyophis bannanicus; assembly: GCA_033557465.1. Classification (NCBI taxonomy): domain Eukaryota; kingdom Metazoa; phylum Chordata; class Amphibia; order Gymnophiona; family Ichthyophiidae; genus Ichthyophis; species Ichthyophis bannanicus. Next base: position 82,003,113 of record CM066048.1, read on the forward strand.
GTTTACATAAGGCGGCCAGCAGTTCATTAACCAATTGTGCATGAGAAATTGGTTTACCGTCTGTCGTTTTCCAACCCCTATGCCCCCATAAGAGGCCAAAATCATGCACCACCCCACAGGCATACCTGGACTCTGTATAAATGTTAACACGTTTATCAGCAAATAATTCACAGGCTCTAGTAAGCACTACCAATTCTGCAGCTTGTGAAGAGCCATAAGGTAATAACTGGGTTTCATGCAAAATATTTGGGAGTTCTACAATGGCATAAGAAGCAATGTAGGCATTGTCTGAGGGACAGACACAGCTCCCGTCCACAAATAAATGTGGAGCATCCGGGAGCGGGGAGGAGGACAAGTTGGGACGTACTGACGTCTCAAAGTTAATCAACTTTAAGCAATCATGTTCTTCTTGGGGCAACTCGGAATCATCTACTGGGCGCATTAAGGCCTGTAAGGCCAGCATCGGGGTAAAGGCAGTAGACTGCTGTTTAACCGACAACCCTTCAGTAGTTGTTAAAATTACCTCATACCCACTAAGGTGCTGGGCTGTCATGTGTTGCGTAGTGAGGTTTTTTAACACATTCAAAACAGAGTGGGTAGAAAGCAGAATAGTCTCATGAGACAGAGTAATCAGGATAGTCATCTGTACGGCAATAGCTGAAGCCGCCAGGGCTCACAAACATGCAGGCATACCCTGTACCTGGAGGGGCAATTTTTTCGATAAATATGTGACTGGGGGCCTTCTCCCCCCCCCCCCCCCCCGTGGTTTTGAGCCAAAATAGCTCCTCCCTCTTCCCTTACATATAAGTAATATCGAAAGCAAAACTTACCGATCACATTACTCCAATATTATATGCACTTCACTGGTTACCCATATCAAGTAGGATCCAATATAAAATTATATTAACCACTGTATTGCCAAATTTTATGCTTTTCCTTCAACCCTGTCACTCACTAGCTCGCTGACTAGGCACAGATGCTTTAGCAAATACACTATGAGTTAACTCTGTCATCTAGCTCACAGACTAGGCACAGACACTGTAGCAAATACAATATGCTTTTATTAGATTGAGTCCTTTTAGAATAATAATTAAGCACAAAGTTAAGCATTAATACTTTACCGGATATTATAGCTCATCACTCCAGGTGGGGGACTGTTCAGCGCTCACTCTCAGGAGGAAATTCCGGGAAAAAACTACAGAGACACGCCTACCTCGTACATCAGTTGCAGTCCCATCTTTCCTTCTGAGAGTCCCCCTAAAGTACCTCTAACTAAGATCGTGCCTGTTGCATGCTATTACAATTCATTGGTTGGCCTGCAGCATGCTCAGATCAGGATTGGCTAGAGCTAATTTTGTGCACATGGTTAATAGTGTGCTCGTGACCAGCAGCTGGAAAGAATGTTAGCTGCTGAGTCACTGTATGAGTCACTCATCTAGTTTTGTCCGGCCAAGGGAGACACCCCCCATGGTTTTAGAAGCAACTCAAAGCTTCTACATTATAATTGATGAATTCTTATCCTGTCTACATTGGCTAGGCAAATGTTTCTATATTGGCCAAGAGAATTGTTCAAAGGCCAAGGGAAGAATTCTGTCTTCCTCTCTGGCCTTCTAGCACTCCCCAGGCTAGATGTGTAAAGATCTCTCACTAGACTGTAAATACAGCTTTGGTCTCTGAGCTAACAAGTTGGCTCAGCATGATTTCTCACAGGCAGAATGGCTCATGAGTTCAATTTCTTGCAATTTCTTTGCAAAGTAACGTACAATATCTTTGCTGATCCAAAAATCCAAATAAATCTTTAATTAGTAATACAACCACATTCAAATTAATTTATAAGATTGCCCCATCATACCTATCCACATTGATTCATAACCCACCTGATAACAGAACTAGAAGAAGAACGAATCTCAATACCATCCTAGTGCCTGACTCAATAAGGAAGACTAAACAAACAACAAGCAGCAGCGCCTTCTCATATATTGCACCAACCTTGTGGAATAACCTCCCGGCTCAGCTAAGAGAAATAAAAGATCTACAAATGTTTAAAATAGAACTAAAAACTCACCTCTTCACACTACACTATTCCAATATGGATTGTTATATGGATACGACTTCTTATCCTCCATAGTACAGTCTGTATCTATTACTCCTATTCAATTTACTACTACCCACATTCCTACTTAAATTGATATCTAAAACCTGTAAATATGTAAATTATGTCGAAGCTGTAAATAGTTCTTATCCTTCATAACTATACAAAGTTGCTTAAAGTTACATGTATTTGTTGATAGTTACTTATTGTTACTCTGTATTTCACATTGTTCTCTGTATTTTGACTTATGTTCAATGTAAACCGCCACTGATCTTAGGAAATGGCGGTATATAAAAACGTTGCAAATAAATAAAATATGTAAGACATTATCTCCAGGAACAAGCAGGAATGAGTCCTCACATATGGGTACGTCGGAACCGACGGAGCCTGCGCGGGAAAGCTCTCCAGCTTCCCAGAAAGGAAGCTTTTGGTGCCTCCCACAGCGCATGCACGCTGCCTTCCCGCCTTCCTGACCAACTCTCTTCAGTTCTTCTTTTTCCGCGGAGCCAGCAGGTCGTGTTCCTGTCACCGCTGAAGAAATTGTTATTTTAATTTGTTTCTTTGACCGCGTGTCTGCCTTCCCCGATTCCGGACCAGTACCGCCGGTCTTTTTTTTGTTTGTTTTTAAAAAAATAATAATAATTACTTTTTCTTCACTTGGTGTATTTTTTCTGTGAGGCCTCTAGGCCTTCTCAGGTCTCCCTCATGGAAAAACCAGCTTCTGGTTTTAAAAAATGCACCAAGTGTACCGGTACTATTTCAGTTACAGATACCCATGAGTGGTGTCTTAAATGTTTGGGGCCTGACCATTCCATTCCGGATTGTCCATCCTGCTCTCTGATGTCCAAAAGAGGCTTACAGAACAGAGCAGCTAAGTTTCATATGCTGTTTTCTACCGATACTCCAGCATCAACATCCTCCAGGTCTTCTTCTCCTGATGGATCTCAGGTAACCAAACATTCTTCAGGCAGGTCCTCAAAAGGCAAATCTCCCTCTAAGCAGCGAGAGGCCCTTGCATTTGACCCTGAGGACCCTGCCCCAGCCAAACAACCCCGGCGGGAAGCTCCGGCTTCCAAAGCTCCTCCTATGGGGTTACAGGTAGACATCGATGGCACGGCCTCGACCGATCTCCTGTTAGACTGCTCTGGGGTACCGGCTAACACCGGTACCGACATCCAGGCAGTTGTGGCGACTATGGGTACTACGGTACAATCCATGCAGCAGGCCTTAGTGGCTTTCATTAATGCTGCAACGCCATCGGTACCGCGCGCGACAATCGGTTTCCGACTCCGATTCCGGTACCGCAACCGATACCGGTACCCAGAGCATCTACTTCCAGTAGCATGCCGGTTCCGGTCTCCGGTTCCGGAGATTTCCTCGATACCGCTCCGATTCCCGGTACGCCCGATGTCGATACCGGTCGGTACGCTTATCGATCTCTGGAAGCAAATAGGCGATACTTTGAATCCTCTGAAGATACTGATACATCAGATGATTCTGCTGACGTCTCTTTTACTCTTCCTGAGGAGCCCTCTTCTCCAAAAAGGAGAATGTCTCCTCCAGAGGATTTGTCCTTTCAAGACTTCATCATTGAAGTAGCTAAAGGACTTTCCATATCTGTATCCTCTGAAAAGGAACCTAGAGCAAAAAAATTGGATATTTTAGGATACTCTAAGGTTCCCAAAGAGGCAGCCACCTTACCCATACATGAAATTCTTCAAGAACACATGATGGACTTGTGGGAGGCTCCTCTCACCCTATCTCCACATTCTCGACATTTGGACACCATGTATCGGGTTCCTCCTTCTCCTGGTTTTCAAAAGACTCAGCTTCCTCACCACTCTATTGTGGTGAAGTCTGCTATGAAAAAGATAGAGTACCAAAAGGCACTCTTCTACCCCTCCAGGAAGAGAATGTCGGACTCTGGATGCTTTTGGGAGAAAAATCTTCCAAGCTAGCATGCTTATTGCCAGAATCAATTCATACAGCCTCTATATGGGCATGTTTTTGAAAGAGATTGCATTAAAGATACGTCAGTTTCTCCCCTTTATCCCAGAGGATAAGCAAGAGGAGTTCCTTCTTTTGCTAAAGCAAACTCAAGATGTTTCAAAGTTCTCCAACAGAGCAGCCTTTGACTCTTTTGAGGGGGCAAGCAGAGCCTCTGGCATTGCCATAGCTGCTCGCAGACTGGCTTGGCTCCAGGCCTCTGATTTGGAACCCTGGGTACAAGAAGGCTTGGGCAATCTGCCCTGTACAGGTGAAAATCTGTTTGGCAAGGAGTGGCAAATCAAAGCCACTCAAATGGATGCAGAGAATGCTGCTTTAGATAGACTTTCTAAGTCTACCTCTACCCCTGCCAAGAAAAAACCTCTTAAGAAACCTTTCTATAAAAAGACCAGATTTTCCACAAATACTGGCCAGCAATCTTCCCAAGTTCGCTTTGCTCCTAAGCGTCAGCAAATTAAACAGGCCAGAACAAAGTCTACAGGGGCTGCTACAATCCAGCAGTCCCAACCCCCTCAGGGTTTTTGACTTGATTCTAGAGAACTTAACCTTTCTGGCTCTGCAACAACCAGAACCTCTCACCATTCCAGGAAGGTTAACTCATTTTGCTCCCAGATGGGAACAAATCACATCAGAAACCGTGGACCCTCTCTATCATCAAAGAGGGCTACAAACTACATTTCTCCAGCCTTCCTCCCCATTTCATGGTGAGACAATTCAATTCTCCCCCTTCTCTCCTGTACCTGTTGGGCCAGGAGGTGACCACTCTTCTCGCCCAAAAGGCAATAGAAGAGGTTCCTCTTCCTCAACAAGGGTCAGGTTTTTACTCCCCTTATTTTCTCATTCCCAAGAAAACAGGGGGGTCTGGATCTCAGAGAATTGAACAAATTCCTATACAAGGAGAAATTCAAGATGCTTTCTCTAGGCACTCTCCTTCCATACCTACAGAGTCAGGACTGGCTTTGTTCTCTAGATCTCAAGGATGCGTACACACATATACTCATCCATCCATCCCACAGAAAATTCCTACGGTTTCTGTTCCAGGGAAAACATTTCCAATACAGAGTACTTCCCTTCGGTCTAGCCTCTGCTCCAAGGGTCTTTACCAAATGCATGGCAATAGTAGCTGCATTTCTACGCACTCTGGGAATCTTTGTCTTCCCATACCTGGACGACTGGCTCATCCGAGCTCCATCTCAGTCCGAGGCTCAGACTTCCCTGGACCACACCAGACGCATACTGCAGTATCTGGGACTTGTCATCAATCTGCCAAAGTCTCAACTCACCCCTACTCAGTCCCTAGAATTCATAGGGGCCTGGCTAGATACCACCACTGCAAGGGCCTATCTTCCTCAGGCCCGTTGCCACCGTCTAGTGCACTTGGCCTCTCAAGTTCAGTCCAAAAGCCACTTGACGGCCAGGGAGATGCTACAACTGCTAGGCCACATGGCATCCACAGTTCATGTGGTGCCTTATGCACGCCTACATATGAGAGCAGCTCAATGGACTCTGTCCACCCAGTGGACACAAGCATCAGGAGCTCTCTCAGACCAAATAGCAACCTCAAAACGTCTTCTTTGGTCTCTCCAATGGTGGATATCCACTCAAAATCTGTTGTTGGGGGCCCCCTTCCAACCTTTGTTACCCCAAGCAACTCTCACTACACATGCCTCCCAAGCAGGTTGGGGAGCTCATCTCCAAGACCTCTCCACTCAGGGCACTTGGTCTCCACAGGAGACCACCCTTCATATCAACCTTTTGGAGCTGCGAGCAATTTTCCTTGCTCTCAAGGTCTTTCATACCCTCCTCATCAACATGACAGTCCTTGTTCATACCGACAATCAAGTAGCCATGTTCTACATAAACAAACAAGGAGGGACTGGCTCTCTGTCACTTTGCAACGAAGCTCTAAAACTGTGGGCCTTCGCCAGAGAGCATCAGATCCATCTCCTGGCAGTGTACCTCCCAGGAATCCAAAACTCTTGGGCAGACAGACTCAGTCGAGTTCTGCTTCCACACGAATGGTCCCTGCACATGGATCAGGTACTCAGAATCTTTCAGGAATGGGGAACCCCGGACATAGATCTCTTTGCAAGTCCGTACAATGCCAAACTTCCCCGGTTCTGTTCCAGGATTCCGTGTCAGGGAGCTCAGGCCAAGGATGCCTTCCTCCTTCATTGGGGTCAGGCCTTCCTATATGCCTTTCCACCCATTCCCTTGATTCCCAAGACTCTATTCAAACTTCAGAGGGATCAAGGATCTATGATCCTCATAGGTCCACGCTGGCCACGCCAAGTGTGGTACCCTCTACTTCTGCATCTCTCCCAGGCACCCTCCCTGGATCTGGGAGCTGCTCCAGACCTTCTGTCTCAAGAGGAGGGGACTTTGTGGCACCCAAACCCCAAATCCCTTCACCTCAGAGCTTGGTTACTGAAGGCCTAGACCTTCAAGACTTCAATCTTTCTCAACAAGTGCAGGATATCCTCCATGCATCTAGGAAACCTTCCACCAGGCGTTCTTATGCTTTTAAATGGAAAAGATTTTCCATCTGGTGTGCTGAAAAGGGTCTTAACCCTCTCTCACTACCTTTAAATTCTTTACTCGAATATCTCCTGCATCTTTCCAATGCAGGACTTAAAACCAATTCTGTAAGGGTCCATTTGAGTGCTATTGCCGCATCTCTTCAGCCTATCAATGGACAATCTATTTCCTCTCATCCTCTTATTGCAAGATTCATGAGAGGTCTAACTTTAACTAAGCCTCCCATTCGGCCTCCTCCGGTGGCATGGGACTTAAACGTGGTTCTTGGTCAGCTTATGAAGTCACCCTTTGAACCCTTAGCCACTACCTCCTTGAAATTCCTTTCCTGGAAAGTCATTTTCCTTATTGCAATCACTTCTGCTCGCCGCATCAGTGAACTGCAGGCTTTAGTGGGTAATCCACCTTATACAAGGTTCCATCATGATAAGGTAGTCCTTAGGACAAATCCCCACTTTATGCCTAAAGTGGTCTCACCTTTTCATCTTAATCAAGAGGTATATTTACCTGTCTTTTTTTCCAGCTCCTCATGCATCCAATGCAGAGCGGAACCTTCATACTCTAGACTGTAAAAGAGCTCTTGCCTTTTACCTCCACAGGACACAGCAACATCGAAAGTCTTCTCAACTTTTTGTTGCTTTTGATCCTTCTCATTTAGGACTTCCAGTCTCAAAAAGAACACTGTCCAATTGGATTGCTCAGTGTATTTCTTTTGCTTACCAGAGTAAGAACCTTTCTCTGGAAGGCCATGTCACAGCTCACAATGTGAGAGCCATGGCCACATCTATGGCTCATCTTCATTCTGTATCCATTGATCAGATCTGTCGAGCAGCCACCTGGGCCTCGGTTCATACCTTCACAGCCCATTACTGCTTGGACAAGGACTCCCGCCGGGATGCCTTGTTTGGTCAGGCTGTCCTCAGACACCTGTTCCATTCTTAAACAACTCCTCCCCACCTTCCCTGAATGGATGCCTGAGATTCATAGGAAGATGAGGAACCCTTGGGAGGGGGGATCTCCCCGGCATCTTAGCTAGGGAGTCCCCATATGTGAGGACTCATTCCTGCTTGTTCCTGGAGATAGCACAGTTACTTACCTGTAACAGGTGATCTCTGGGAACAGCAGGAATTAGTCCTCACAACCCACCCACCTCCCCTAGGAGTTGTATCTCTCTCTCTCTCTCTCTCTCTTTCCTTTCCTCTCTCTATTGTCTCAGCTTTAAACTCGAACTGAAGAGAGTTGGTCAGGAAGGCGGGAAGGCAGCGCGCATGCGCTGTGGGAGGCCCCAAAAGCTTCCTTTCTGGGAAGCTGGGGAGCTTTCCCACGCAGGCTCCGTCGGTTCCGACGTACCCATATGTGAGGACTAATTCCTGCTGTTCCCAGAGATCACCTGTTACAGGTAAGTAACTGTGCTTTCCTATAGTCGGGTAGTCCAAGTGTAGGAGCCGAGATAAGCAGCTTTTTCAAAGTGGCAAATGCAGAAAGCATTTCTTCGGTCCATTCAATAGATGCAGAGCCTGGTAACTGCAAAGTAGTCCTTCGCAATATGGAATCCCAATAAGCACAGTCTGGCATCCAAGCACGACAGAAGGATACTAATCCAAGGAAAGCCGGCATTTGTGTCACTGTTGTTGGAGGAGAGAATTTTATAATTGCCTGTACTCGGGCGGGAGAGAGCACCCGGTTTCCAGGGGACAGCATAAACCCCAAGTAGGTAACACGCTCGCAGCACCACTGGAGCTTTTTTAGAGAAGCCTTATGTCCATGGGAGGCTAAATGGCAGAGCAAGAATACAGAGTCGTTTTCACATTCTGTGATTGTTTTAGAAGATAACAACAAATCGTCCATATACTGGAGAAGGGTGGGGGAACAAGGCGGATGCCACATTTCAATTGATGCCTTAAGAACAAGAGAATACGCTGCCGGAGAATCAATGTATCCCTGTGGCAGGTGAGTCCAGGTATATTGTTTGCCTGCATGTGTGAAAGCCATAAGAGGCTGCATGATGGGGTCCAGTGGTACACTAAAAAAGGCATTAGCTAAATCAATAACCGTAAAGCATTTGGCTTCCGTAGGAATAAGATAAGTAGCCCTGCGATATCGGGCATCACTGGTGCCAGCAGGACAACAAGCTGATTTACGGCCCATAAATCTTGGGTAAAACGGAACCCATCCCCCTTAGGGATGGGATTCACGTGAGTATTATAAGGAGAAACAGTAGGAACTATAATACCTGCTGCAACAAAATCCTGGATCATGGACTGCAAAGCAGTTTCCTTAGGGCCAGACAAAGGGTACTGTCGGATACAAACGGCAGCTTGAGGATCCTTCAGAGAGATTTAACTGCTTTTTCTCTGAAAGGACAGCTGTGAAACCGGCTGGTACTTGGTAGATCTCTCTCTTTTGCTTTAACAGATACCTAAGCTCCACGAACAGAACAATGGCTGGGAAAAATCGTATTGCTAAAGCTGTTGCCCCCGTTACAGCTTCTGCCTCGGTCCAGACAGAGGTCCTAATGCCAGTTGAAGGACCGGTTCCATGTGCAGGGTGCCTGCATGCTGAAGCTCTGAGGAAACAAGTGGAGGAACTCAGAGAGGAGGTGGCGAGGCTGAGGAGCATTCAAGACAGTGAGAAGTACATTGATGAGATGCTTCTTGCAGCAACCAGGCTCTCCAGCACAGGAGAAGATGGGTGCCAACAGAATGTCGATGGTTGGACACAAGTCACCAGGGCCTGCAAAATCACCAATCCAACTTCTCAAGCCCTTGAATTGAAGAACCATTATGCACCCCTGGAAGTGGAGGAGGTGAAAGCATACCTGGAAAGGGAAGAACCAGAGTTCAAGTACCCCAAAGTTGCGGAATCAGTGACCAGAAGGAAACGAAGGGTAGTGGTGGTTGGAGACTCTCTTCTGAGGGGTACTGAGGCGTCCATCTGCCGACCAGACTTGATGTCCAGAGAGGTATGCTGTCTGCCTGGTGCCAAAATCCAAGATGTTACGGAGAGTTTGCCGAGACTCATCAAGCCCACTGACTATTACCCAATGTTGCTAATCCATGTTGGAACAAATGATACTGCCAGATATACCTTGGAACGTATCAAAAGTGACTTCATGGCTCTGGGACAGAGGGTGAAGCAGTTAGGTGCACAGGTGGTGTTCTCTTCAATCCTCCCTGTTGAGGGTAAAGGCCAAGGCAGAGAGGCTCGCATCCTGGAGATGAATGCATGGCTGCGTGGATGGTGTCTTCGAGAGCGTTTTGGTTTCCTAGACCATGAGATGCTGTTCCAAGGGTTGCAGAGCAGAGATGGCATCCATCTGTCCAAGAAAGGTCAACGCATCTTTGGTAGTAGACTGGCTAATCTACTGAAGAGGGCTTTAAACTAGATTCGTTGGGGATGGGTGAAGAAAGCCCCCAGGTAAGTGAAAGCCCCCAGGTAGGTGATACATTAAATACCTTTATGGAAATGGGTAACAGGGGTAACATATGGAAAGCAGTGTGTATTAATGCCCGTAGCATGGGAAATAAGATCCATGAAGTTGAAGCTTTGGTGGGAGTGGCTGACTTGGATTTAGTGGCAGTTACAGAAACATGGTTCACAGAAAACCATGACTGGGATGTAACTATACCTGGCTATACTTTATTCAGAAAGGACAGGGTAGGAAGAAGGGGAGGAGGAGTGGCACTATATGTAAAAACTACTATTAAAGCTTTGGAATTACAGAGCTTAAAAGGGAGAGAGGAGGCATTGTGGGTTAAACTAGAAAGAGGGAAGGAGAAATCTATTTGCATTGGTGTGATATACAGACCTCCCTCACAAGAGGAAGAGGTGGACAGAGAGTTATTTGAAGACATACGCAGCATTGCTAGGAAAGGGGAAGTGCTACTGATAGGAGATTTCAATATGCCAGATATTGATTGGCACATTCCTGCTGCAGTATCATCTAGAAGTAAGGAGATCCTGGATTCTCTACAGGGAGAACTATTCAGGCAATTGGTAACAGACCCCACACGTGAAGGAGCCATACTGGACTTGGTGCTTACCAATGGTGAAAGTGTTTCTGATGTTGTAGTGGGAGGTCATTTTGCATCCAGTGATCACCAGATGGTGTGGTTGAGTATTAGGACTAGGGCTGTTAGAATCCATTCCAAGGTGAGGATCTTAGACTTTAGGAAGACTAACTTTGCGAAGATCGGCCAATACCTCAGGGAGTTGTTAGTGGGATGGGAACAGCTGGGGGATGTAGAAAAACAGTGGGTAAAACTGAAAGGGGGTATTTTAAAGGCAACCAACCTTTTTGTTAAAATGGTAAATAAAGGCAAAAGGAACAGGAGACCGCTATGGTTTTCGAAGGAAGTAGCTGAAAAAGTGAAGAAAAAGAGGGAGGCCTTCATGAAATACAAGAGATCACAGAGAGAGGAAGACAGGCATCTGTATTTGGAAAAACTTAGAGAAGCTAGCAAAGTAGTCAAGAAGGCAAAGATTCAAAAGGAGGAGGAAATAGCCAATGCAATAAAATGGGGGGATAAGACATTTTTCAGATATATTAGTGAGAAGAGGAAGGGCAAAAGTGGAATTGTCAGACTCAAGGGTGCAGGGGGGAATAAGTAGAAGCTGATAAGGATAAAGCGGAATTGTTTAACAAATATTTTTGTTCTGTGTTCACAGATGAAGAACCAGGAGCAGGACCTCAGAAAACACCCACAAATAAGAACAGAAGCGAGGGACATCTTGAACAATTTTCAGAAGACTGTGTTCGTGAGAAATTAGCTCAACTTTAAGTAGACAAAGCGATGGGACCGGATAGGATACACCCTAGAATACTGAGGGAACTTGGGGATGTTCTAGCAACTCCACTGACTGACCTTTTCAATGCCTCGTTGGAGTCAGGAGTGGTGCAAAAGGACTGGAGAGAGGCTCATGTGGTGCCTTTACACAAAAGCGGAAGTAAGGATGTGGTTGAAAACTACAGGCCAGTTAGTTTAACTTCGGTGGTGAGTAAATTATTGGACACGCTGCTGAAAGAGAAAATAGTGAGGTTTCTGGAGTCCAGCGGATTACAGGATCCGAGGCAGCATGGATTCACCAGAGGCAGGTCTTGTCAGACAAATCTGATTGATTTCTTTGACTGGGTGACCAGGGAGTTGGACCGAGGGAGAGCTCTAGATGTGGTGTATTTAGATTTCAGTAAAGCCTTTGACACTGTTCCTCACAGGCAACTTATAAACAAACTGAGCACCCTAGGGATGGACCCTAAAGTTACTGCTTGGGTTAGAAATTGGTTGGGTGGGAGGCGACATAGAGTACAAGTAAATGGCGCTCACTCTGAGGAGAAGGATGTTACCAGTGGGGTGCCCCAGGGATCAGTCCTTGGTCCGATTCTTTATAACATCTTTGTTAGTGATATAGCGGAAGGGCTGTCGGGTAAGGTTTGCCTCTCTGCGGATGATACCAAAATCTGCAATAGAGTAGACACCCAGGAAGGTGTAGATAACATGAGGAGGGATCTAGCTAAGCTTGAAGAATGGTCTAGAATTTGGCAGCTGGGATTTAATGTTAAAAAAATGTAAGGTCATGCATTTGGGCTGCAGCAATCCAAGGGAGCAATACAGTATAGGAGGTGAAGTACTTTTGTCCACTAAAGAAGAGCGGGACCTAGGCGTGGTTGTGTCTGATGATCTTAAAGTAGCTAAACAGGTAGAAAAGGCGACGGCAAAAGCTAGAAGGATGCTTGGGTGCATACGGAGAGGAATGGCTAGCAGAAAAAAGGAGGTGATAATGCCTCTGTATAAGTCTTTGGTGCGACCTCATTTGGAGTATGGTGTGTAATTCTGGAGACCGCACCTTCAAAAGGATGTGAACAGGATGGAGTCGGTGAAGAGGGTTGCTACTAAAATGATTAATGGGCTTCATTATAAAGCATATGAGGACAGACTTAAGGATCTTAATATGTACACCTTAGAGGAAAGGCGGGATAGAGGTGATATGATTGAGATGTTTAAATACCTCCGTGGCATAAATGTTCAGGGAGAGAGCCTCTTTCAATTGAAAGCAAGTTCTGCTACGAGGGGACATGGGATGAGGGTGAAGGGAGATAGATTTAGGAGTGATATGCGGAAATATTTCTTTAAAGAAAGAGTAGTGGATCCATGGAATAGTCTCTCAGTGGAGGTGGTAGAGATGAGGACAGTAACTGAATTCAAAAAAGCATGGGACCAACACAGAGGATCTCTAAAGGTAAAAAGTGGACTGTTGTAGTTGTTGTTATGGAAGGACATACTAGATAGGCCATGTGGTCTTTTTCTGTCATCATGTTTCTATGTTTCAAACGTGCCACGTATGGCGTACAGGGGACCAATACGGCGTCAGTTGGGGAGGTGGCCCAGAGTTTAGGAGGAACCTTAGACAACCTATGCGCCTCTGTAGAAATCATATTCAATAAAAAGGGAGAGTGCAGGGCAAAAGAGCCATCCGAATTACTAATAGTTACTGCTTCTAGGCGACACAACAGGTCCCGCCCCAAGAGACTCACTGGACAGGAGTGAATAATCGTAAATGAATGTGTAAACAGAACAGTATTACCAAGCACGGAGACAGACAAAGGGGGTGTAATCCATGTGGGGGTAGAGGTTCCATTTATCCCAACTGAGGCAGGACCTGGCGTTAAGGGTTCCCTACAAACAGATGCATGCAAAACGTAGAGCACGTTGCTCCCGTATCAATTACAAAGGAGACTTGCTGGCCATTAATGCACAACGTACAGCAAGGGGGCTCCTTCCATCCACCCTTTAACTGAACCCAGATCGGAACCGTTGCCTCAGGACAGCCCTATGGGCGTTGCAGGGGCTGTTGCCATGTAATAAGGATAACAGGGGTTGCGGGGCTACTAGATGGGGGCGGGAGTGGTGCCGATGGCGTCGTCGGGAGGGGGCAAAGCCCACACCCCTTGAGTTGGCCTGGGGCTGCTACCTGCCTCGTAAGGGCACTTATTTTTCCTATGTCCTGGTTGCTTACAATGAAAACAAATCTGATTCCTAGATATTCCCTGCCCTACTCCTCTTCCACCACCCCGTCCGCCTTGAAACTAGCCCTGCTGTCCCCTCCAACCCCGAGATTGCGACCACTGAGGCCCCGGGGGTTGATATCCCCCGGGGTAGGATTGCTGGCAACCAATATTCTGCTGCCAAGCATGAGAAATTTTACCTTTCTTAATATCCATATCTGCAAAGCATCCCGCTGCTTCCTTCGTTAGTATTATCTTCTCCAATTCTGCCGGAGTCATGCTAAACCAAGCATCCATCATTTGCTTACATGCTACAATCACTTCGGGGCGCATAGCTCCAAACAGCGTCTGAATATACATCGAAGCCATCAGGCCTTCCTGTGATAAACCTGCCTCCTCCTTGCAACACTTACGAAACCTTCGCACAAACTGTGAAACTCCTTCCCCTGGTTCCTGCACGCATGCAATAGACGCAGCAAGATTCTGTTTCACCCCAAATAAACGCTCAAACTCTAACACTTCGTCCCACATCTTTTTTATCACCTCGGGATATCGGAGGGGGTAATTAAAATCATCCGGCATCTCATAAGGGTTCGCCAGTGACTTAACTCTAGAAAAATCAAATGGTGTTTCTTCATCATACACCAGGACACCCTCAATAATGAGGCGGTAGGCGGTAGTCCTGCGCCGTACACTGCAACCCGCGAGTCATACGTTGCAAGTAGTGCACAGTGGCAACTGGCATTTTCATAGGGTTCAGGGCATGCTGTAAAATAGAAGAAAGGATGGCGGGATCCAGGGGCTTAACAACAAGCTGGTTACCAATAGTGAAAAAAGGGTACTGGGTGTATAAATGGCCCTTAGAGGTAGGGTCTCCTGTCACTCTATCGCTGTTAGAAGTTCTCACGTCATTTGAATCCAGCTTACGAAAGGGGTTATGAGGCCTAAGCCCATCCCTATGAGCCCTAGCCCTACTCTGTTTTCTTGTTCCCCCACCCGATCTTCGGTTGAAGGCATCGTAAGGGGGGATTTATGGGGGGTAATGAGGGACTCCAGTGGGGCAAAAGGGACCAGGGAAGCAGCGGACCCTCCAGACCCCGCTCGCGTCCCCAAACCCCCAGTAGAGACCTCCTGAGATGTCTTACACAATTGGCGATACAGGTTTTCCTTGGCGCGTCCCGACCAGCAGGGGTGGGCCCAGATGCAGTCAAGCATGGGCTTGAGTGAGAAGGTAGGACAGATGAAGGTAGCCAGGCAGCGGGCGGCGGCGGAGGCGAACCGGGAGGCTCCTCCACCTTGCCAATCACAGCCTCATAAGTAGCACATATCTGACAAAACATTTTATCTACGGGTAATTCCCGATGAGTGGGGGCACGCCCTGCCATTACTACCGGGGGGTGCGCGGTAGAAGCAGCCGCCTGCAGAACAATGTCCTCTAATGAATCAGATTCTCTGGCTGGCTTTACAACTGCGGCCGATCCAACCAGGGATGGGTAAATTGTCTGATACGGTGGAGGGGCCGTGGGCACCCGGGAGAAGGACACCTGGGGTTGGGGCGATTTCGGAGGCAGTTCCCGGGGCGAGTCAAGCACCGGTAGGTGCTGACCATTATAATAAGGAGCCAGTTGTATCCATACAGTACCACATTCCTTCATATAAGATTTTGGCCACCAGAGACAGACTCTCTTTTGGTGGCAGCTCAAGTGGGGGCAGCCCGAGGCCTTTTTTTCCAGGACCCAGTATTCCACCCCTCAGGGATCTTCACCCTCCCCACCGGCACCAGTCTAAAGAGCAGACTAGGTGGAAAATCACAGGGGAAAACCAGACACAGTAAGGACTCTTCATAGTCCCATACTACTGCTTCTACCTCTACCTTAGGTAAATGGAGTAGTTCTTCCAAATGGCACAAGCAGGATCCCCATGACTCTGGGGAAACCCCCCCCCCCAACAAGGCTAAAAAACCCTGAAAAATCCATGCCTGCTCTTTCCCCTGAAGAGCCCGCCCAACCGCCAGTGGAGAGTTTTAGTCCCTCCAGCCTTCCTGTGACGCTGCATCGTTCAGGACAGTGTCGCCATCCTTCAGGTGCTCCTAGTCCCAGGGGGATCCCCCCGCCCCCTCCCCTGCTTAACCTAATGCTCCACAAGATCCCCAAGGATGTTGCCTCCAGTGTCCCCCCTCCCTAATCGATTGGTGGCCCCCATGCATCTCGAAGATAACACATGCTCATCTCATAGCAGCATCTGTCTACACTCCTGGGAAATGTTTTCATCTCTTCTGGCTGAATACCACCCCTTTCTTCCACTGGTATGGGAGATCCCAGAGGAACCTCCGGAGGGCTACTCCTATCTGAAGTTCCTCCAAAAGATCTCTTGAGTGTTAACCCTAAGCAAATCATAGACTCCCACTAACAAGCAAGACTTCGCGTCTGTTCTTCACTCCTCCTGTGCCCCTAAAGAGGTCCTGGTCATCACAGTGCCCCAGTTCCTTCAAGATCTACAGTCCTCCATCTGGCAGAATCCATCCTCAGTAAATGATACCTCTAAGCATCCAGACCTTCGATACAAGGTCCTCATGGCTCCAGGAGTCCATTACTAACAACTGCCACATCAGTCAGTGGTTTTGGAAGCCGTTCTAAAAAAAAATCCAAAAGTGTAAAATCAGTGGCACAAACGCCATCTTGGCAAAGAGCAAAAAGACTTTAGACGCCATTGGCAGCAGGGCCAGCCCATCCACTAGATGAACTAGGTGGTACCTAGGGCCCTGGTGGGTGGCACCAGGACTGTACAGATCGTGAAATGCGCCCTGTGCAACTTGCACATTGGGCGCGCATCTCCTCCCCACACCTCCATCTAGCCACTTTATGGGGGTGGGAGAGAAGAGGCGCACACCCGATGTGCAAGACAGCCAAAATGCACCCCTTAAGCCTTTGCGCCCTGTGCGGCCGCACCACTCGCACAGGGCTAGGTACGATCCTGGGTGGCACCCCACCCATCAAAGTGGCAATTCAGCGCCGCCCAGCCTGCCATGCTGCCCCCCGGCATCCATCTTCTCGCCTGGGGGAGAGAGGGAAGCACTGCAATTCCTCCTTTGCATCGAGCTTCAAAATACCTGCGTTGGCACGTGCTCACGACCTGTCCCTCCATCAGGAAGTTGGGCCGGAGGGGAGCAGGCACAGCAGGCCATGAGCATTTCAGTATGGGCTCTTTAAAGCCTGACACAACAGAGGGATTGCTGTGCCGCCACCCTCCCTCAGGCAAGAAGATGGATGCTGAGAAGAAAGTGGCATGGCGGGCTGGGTAGCACCACAATTCTCGAGGGCAGTATGGAGGATTTGCCTAGGACTGCAAAAGCCTTCAGGCCGGCACTGATTGACAGAAACACCTACCAGAGCTAAACATGAGGGTTCTGCTGCATCAGATTACAGCTCTTTAACTATCACCATGATCTCTTACTGCAGCTAGATGATGCTGGAAGTACTGGGAGTGACAACCATGTGCAGCTTAAAGATAACCTCCATTAATCCAGTGTCACATTATCCATGCCACTTACGATGACTACATCTCCATTGTCCGGGCCATGGCCATCGCCATCTCAACTAGACACATCACATAACTATAGGTCTCCGGCCTTCGGGAAGACCTTCATGAGTAGTTGGTGGACGCACCCTGCCAAGGAGACGGTTTGTTTGGGCTGAAGGGACATGAAGCTGTCTCAGAAGTTACAGATCATTTGTCCCCCCCCCCCTTGTCAGTCCCAAATCCTTCCCTCACCTGTCACCCTTTCTTCCTTTTCTAAAATTACTGAGGAGGAAACTGCAAATCTTTTCTCCTCCGTTTGCTCTTTTGATCCCATTCCCACCTGTCTACTAAGTTCTTATCTCTTCCACCGTTATTCATTCCGTCTGTCATGTTCTTAACCTATCACTTTCAACTGCAGCTATATTGCTGTGACTTTCAAGCATACTCTGGACACACCTCTCCTCAAAAACCCCTCACTAGCCCCTACCTGTCCTCCCAGCTATCGGCCTATCTTCCTCATCCCCTTTGCTTCAAAACTACTTGAACGAGCAGTTCACTGCCACTGCCTTGACTTTCTTTCCTCTCAAGCCCTTCTTGATCCACTGCAGTCTGGTTTTTGTTCTCTACATTCCACAGAAACGGCTCTTGCCAAAGTCTCCGGTGGCGGCTTCTTCACCAGTTTGGCTTTTTTGCATGTAAATTTATAGTGTAAGTCGCCCCTGTGTATAGGTCGCAAGTACAGAAAATAAAGTGCAAGACCGCATTGCTGTTTCTAAAAACCGGATTTATTCCGTTTCACTTTTACTTTACAATAACACTCATTCAACATCAGATTTGTGCTGTATCACTCATGGGAAAGCCATTGAAGTCCTCATCTTTGGTGTCACTGTGAATTAGTTCTGCAATTTCTGATATCAGTTCATATTTATTATTACCTTCTTGTCTTCATCTTCTCGGTTTTCAGGGCTTAAGGATCTCAGCCTTTACAAAACCTGATTTGATTATCGCTCACACCTTCCCCACCATGCTGTCACAACCCACCTGGTAACTTCTGCAAAGGTGGCGTGGCACATACGGCCGGTAGCCGTGAAACTGTGTTTTCCGTGGCACATCCATTTTTCTCATAGGTGACGCAACACAGCTTTGAATATTCTGTTGACGGAAATGTCAAGCGGTTGAAGTATTTTTGTCATACCACCAGGTATAACAACTGGGACAGTGTTCAGAGATTTTATTTTCTTCTTTGTCTTCATTTTCTTCTTTATGTTCTTATGTTCTCTTATGTTTTTATGTTCTTATATAGGATTGTTTGCCAGTGGAGTTGGTGTAGTATGTCAGTCTTGGTTTGAACAGAGTGTTGCTAGGTGCCACGACTGGATTTGTGATGAATGGTTGGTCAATGGGGTGGACCAGGAAACTACAGACAGTAAGCCTGACATTAGTACCAGGCAAAATGGTAGAAACCATTATAAAAAACAAAATTACTGAACATGTAGATAGTCATGGTTTAATGGCAGAAAGCCAACATGGATTTAGCCAAGGAAAGTCTTGTCTCAATCTCTTATATTTTTTGAAGGTTTGAACAAACAGGTAGATAAAAGCAAGCTGGTGGATATAGTGCTTTCGATTTTTTAATATAGAATATAGAAAG
The DNA here is from genome assembly GCA_033557465.1 of Ichthyophis bannanicus. Classification (NCBI taxonomy): domain Eukaryota; kingdom Metazoa; phylum Chordata; class Amphibia; order Gymnophiona; family Ichthyophiidae; genus Ichthyophis; species Ichthyophis bannanicus. Next base: position 82,021,920 of record CM066048.1, read on the forward strand.
ACTAGGGGACGTGTAATGAAGCTACAGGGTAAACTATTTAAGACAAATAAGAGAAAATATTTTTTCACTCAATGTGTAATCAAACTCTGGAATTTGTTACCGGAGGATGTAGTAAGAGCTGTTAGTGTAGCTGGGTTTAAAAAAGGTTTGGACAAGTTCCTGGAGGAAAGGTCCATAAACCATTATTAAAAAGTGTGGTAAGGAGAGTGCAGCTCAGCATGGAAATAAAAGAGAAAGAAGAACTTTCTTCTTTTCGGGGGATGGGTGCACTAGAACACATACACCACAGCAAAATCCCTGAGAGAAACCAAGAGAGTAGAGCTAGGTTTAAGCCACTCCCAGACTCCATGACAACCCCAGGTAAGAGTAGGAGGTACAAGTGGGTGGAGTCAGGAAGGGAGGTGCCCTGTTCAATGGTTAAGTTTGAGAAAACAAACAAAGTTGAGAGAAGCAGTCAAGGGAGAAGCAGCCAACAGAGAAGTAGCCACAAAGAGAGCAGCAGCAGAGACAAGAGCAGCCAGCACTGCAGCCAAGGAAGCTACAGAGAAGGTTCCAGGCAGAGGACCAAACAGACTGGCAAGAGGGAGAGAGAGAAAAGGTTGGCTTTGAGAAGGCTAAGGCAAGAGTGCTTAAACTCCTCTGATGAAGGGTCTGTCTGCAGGCAGCAGAAGCCCCAGGAAGGGAAGTGGAGATCTGACCCTGATTCCCTGTCTAGCTCAGAGGCGGAGAGAGTCACAAGCCACAGAAGCCTCAGCCAGGAAGGTGCTGCAACAAGACTCCAAGGTAGGAGAAAGAAAGCAGTAAAGCCAAAACCCTGTGTTTCTTGCTCTGACTCTGAAGAGAAGTTTAGGCCTGAGAAAACCCGGATTAGGAAGAAGGGGTTGTCAGGAGAAACTGAACAGGAGAAGCCCGTTGAAGTCCTACCTAGAGGAGAAGGGGCCATTCAGTGGAATAGGCTGTTTAACCTGTTAAAGAACATTAAGCATAAAGTGCCCGAGCGTTTTCAAACTTTGCCAAGATACAGCTCAGCAGAAAGCATGGAGGTAGAAGGTAAAGAAAGTGACCTGACTTCAGCTTGTTCTGAGATGGACTGTGATATGTGCATTGTGGCTAAGTAATGAAAGCCTGAGAGCAGTGAGAGAAAGCCTGTGTAAATAATTCTACTACAACACTGGTTGTAAGCTTTGCTTTAATAGGAGAAGATTATCCTTTATTTTCTTTGACTTGAGTGTACAGCTGCTTGAAAGATTTGTTATCCGCTTGCCATGGAAGCTAATAAAATTCCTGTGTGCTTTGAAACAACCACTTGGTTCATTTATCTCTATACAGAACTACAATCCTTGGTAAAGAGGAATTCAAGATGGCTTCCCGTCCCTACTAGGCGACCGCCTGGTAGGGGCGCGACCGCCACAAAAGGGACCCAGGATATCAATGCTTGACCCAATACAAGCATTGTGGAACCTGTGTCTTTTGGGGATACTGCTAGGTATGTATGACCTAGATTGGCCACTGTTGGAAACAGGATACTGGGCTTGATGGACCTTGGTCTGACCCAGTATGGCATATCTTATGTTCTTATGTTCAGTGAAATGGGCTCTCATGCTATCCATGACAATTATGCTTTCTGTCTCTTGAAAAACCCGTGCGGCCGCTTACTAAAGCAGCACTACAGCCACTTGTAACTTGTAACTGCGCCTATAGTGCCCCCCAGCAATAGCATGTAGGGCTTAAGCGACCTGTTATCCTTCCTGAACAGCAACTTGACTTTTTCATGAGGCAAAGCCCCCTGGGAAATGTAGTTTTTCACTGTCCAGTGAAGAGTAGTGTGGACTCAAAGTGGTTTTCAGCAAACAGGATTTATTTCCCTTCCGGGCGGATTTCAGCGTGGAAAACAAAGGTAACAAAACCATATACTTCTGGTAAAGGACAAAATAAAAGTCTCTAACAGAAATAGCTTACTTCAGCAACAAACATTCGCTTCCCAGCAATTAGAGTAAAACAGTTCGGTTCCTCACAGCTTTGTGCTTTTATCTTAAACTTCTGCAGTTCTCCAGGACCAAGCAGGAAGTCAGTCCTCACATATGGGTGACGTCGGCGCCGACGGAGCCCTCGCGGAGCAATTTTCCCCAGCTTTCAAAGAAAGCCTTTGGGAATTGCAGCGCGCATGCGCGGTCTCCTTCCCGCCCAAGGGTGCCATCTTAGCCAGTCTTCTTTTTTCCGCGGAGCCCTACAGACGTACCCGTCGTGTCCCCGCTGAAAAAGTTGATTTTCGTGATTTATTTCTATTTTTTCTTCGCGCCGGTCTTTTTCCTGCCCGGACTCGCGACGCCGTTGCAAGTCCTTCTGTTATTTTTCGGTTTTTCTGATTTTCTGTCAGTTTCGTTTTCGGTTTTTCGCTGGCAGCCCGGTCCTTTGACCTTGCAGGGGCCCTTTTTCCCCCGATGGCTGCCAGTGGTTTCAAGCGGTGTGTTCAGTGTGACAGAAATATGTCACTCACTGACACACATGATAATTGCCTCCGCTGCCTTGGCCCGGATCACGAGGAACTGATCTGTGGGGCCTGCAGCAAAATGTCCTCCAAAGCGTTAAGGAGTCGGCGGCATCAGCGGGAACGAATCTTCGCTGATCCCGCCCGTACCCGGACCTCGTCGGAGGCCTCGGCGTCAAGAGGTTCCAGCTCTGACCGTCACCGGAGTTCCTCCGACAGGGGTTCTCCCTCCGGGGACCATCATCGGAAGGTGAAACCTGCGAGGGCGGCGTCGGTGGACGCTCCTGGTTCCGCGAGGGCCAGGTCGCATAGCCCCGATAGCCGTCCCGGGTCTTTGGAGAAGGAACATCTCCCGAAGCGACCTCGTCTGGAGTCGGAGTTGCCTGCTCGGGTAAGTCCTGTAGTCCTCCTGGACTCGCCTCCGAGGGGTCCGACGTCGGGCCCGACGCCGTCGGGGCCCGAGTCGGGGGCTGCTGGGTCACCTGAGGTCGGACTCAGGTTGACGGCCTTGGAGAGCAGACTATCTGCCTTCATGAACCAGCAGCGGGCACGGATCGCTAGCCTCGCTGGCGCCTCTGCCCCGACCGCCGGGACGTCGACGTCTAAGTCGACCCCGAAGACCGAGCCGATCCTCGAGTCCATGAGGGCTCGAGTCGATCCTCGGTCGAGGTCACCCTCGGCCTCCCGTTCGGGACCGAGGTCGTCGACGCCGACTCCCTCGGCGTCGGGGCGGCCGACGCCTCCGCCCGCCCGAACCGACCCCACCGATTCCTCCTCGGAGTCGGCCTGGGAGTCTGAAGAGGAAGAGTCACCTGATTCATTCCGGACTCGGTGTGTCCCCTCGGACTCACCTGAGTCCGAACCTCGGAAACAGTCCCCTCCGGAGGATGCCCGGTTCTCGGACTTCGTCAGGGATATGGCCAAGGCTTTGGCCTTCCCTGCGGATCCCGAGGAGGAGCCTCGAGCCGAAGAACTCGATGCCCTTCAGTACGACTCTCCCGCCAGGGAGCACTTTACTGTACCGGTTCCTCCCATGCTGGAACGACTACTCTTCCGCATGTGGGAGAGTCCGGCATCGTCGCCGGTGTTAAGCAAGCGGGTCGATTCCATCTATCGAGTCCGCAAGAGTCCTGGCTTCCAAAAAGCACAGCTACCGCACCATTCCATGGTGGTGGAATCGGCCATGCATAGGCTTAAGAGCCAGAAGATGCACTCCTCGGTGCCTCCTGGCAGGGAGGCCTGCAACCTGGATGGCCTCGGTAAGAAGTGTTTCCAGGGCTCTATGCTTGCTTGTCGGGTCCAGACCTACCAGCTCTACATGGGCATGTATCTCAGAGACCTGGCTAAAGAGATAGCCGGATTCTCCGCTGGGCTGTCCGAGGAACCTTTGCGGAGGTTCCTAGCCTTGACAACTGGTATTCGGGAATGCTCCAAATTCATGTCTCGAGCGGCCTATGATGGCTTTGAAGCATCGGCACGAGTGGCCGCAGCCGGCATCGGTGCCCGCCGACAGGCTTGGCTTCAATCGTCTGACCTTGAACCCTGGGTGCAGGACAAGTTGGTCGATGTCCCCTGCCGAGGTGAGAACCTCTTTGGCAAGCCCATGGCTGAAAAGGCTGCACAGATCGAGACGGAGACTCTCACCAGAACTAGGCTTTCTAGGAAGACCTCCGCCCCTTCCCAGAAGAAGAAGGGCTCGGGAAAGAAGTCCTTTTACCCGAGAAAGGCGGCTGCCTATAAACACTACCCTCAATATCAGGCCTCCACAGCTCCCCAACAGGGTCAGCAGGCCAAGGGACGGGGTAACGGGTCCCGTAGGCAGCAAGCCCCCAAGCCTGCACCACCGGCCCCTGCTCAGCAGGGTGGGGGTTTTTGACTTCATCAGCATAGCCTCTCCCCCTCAGCTGGTTCCTCCCAGCATAGGAGGCCAGCTGGTTCACTTTGCCCACTGGTGGTTCAACATCACTTCAGATGCCTGGGTGCTTCAGGTCGTAAGAGAAGGCTATCTTCTCCACTTCCACCAGGTCCCTCCCTCCTATTTCCCGGGAGAACCTCCACGACTCCCTCTGCACAGGGACTTACTCCTTCAGGAGTTAGCAAGTCTTCTCCAGGAACAGGCTGTGGAACCGGTGCCCCACCACCTGAGGGGTCAAGGCTTCTATTCCAGGTATTTCCTAATACCAAAAAGAACGGGAGGCCTCCGACCCATCCTGGACTTGCGCAACCTCAACAAGTTCCTCGTCAGGGAGAAGTTCAAGATGCTTAGCCTTGGAATCCTTCTGCCCTACCTCCAGCAGGGAGATTGGCTATGCTCCTTGGATCTAAAGGATGCCTACACGCACATCCTCATCCACCCAAGCCACCGCCAATACCTAAGGTTTGTGGTGGCAGGAAATCATTACCAGTACAGAGTACTGCCCTTTGGCCTATCCTCCGCACCGCGAGTCTTCACAAAATGTCTCGCGGTGGTGGCGGCTTATCTCCGGCTTCACGGCCTCTATGTCTTTCCGTACCTAGACGACTGGCTCATCAGAGCATCGTCCTCTCCGGAAGTCACAAATGCCACACACCGCACTGTGACTCTTCTGCAGTACTTGGGCTTTGTCATAAACTTCGCAAAGTCCACTTTGCTCCCCTCGCAAGATCTCGAGTTCATCGGCGCAAGACTGCACACTCTTCAGGCACGAGCTTTCCTGCCTCTCGACAGGGCTCAACGGCTCGTGGACCTAGCCGGCCGTTTTCGCAGCCAGTCCCTGGTCTCAGCCAGGCGCTTCCTGAGACTACTCGGCCATATGGCTTCCACCGTCCACATGACCCCCAATGCCCGCCTGAATATGCGACCTGCTCAATGGTGCCTTCGCAAGCAGTGGCAACAAGCCACGGGCGGACTAGCCGACTTAGTGCGCGTCTCTGGCCCGCTGGCCTCTTCTCTACAGTGGTGGCTTCATCGGCCGAACCTGCTGCTCGGGATGCCTTTTCAGTCTCCTCAGCCGGCTCAAGTGCTGACGACCGATGCTTCTCTCCTAGGATGGGGAGCGCATTGCCAAGGGGCATGTACTCAAGGTCTCTGGACCACGTGGGAGTCTGCTCAGCAGATCAACTTCCTGGAGCTCAGAGCGATCCGTCTGGCTCTCAAGGCTTTCTCCCACCTGACTTCTCACCAGTCCGTCCTTGTCCAGACGGACAATCAAGTTGCCATGTTCTACGTGAGCAAACAGGGAGGCACGGGCTCCTTCCTTCTCTGTCGAGAAGCACAGAAGCTCTGCTCTTGGGCCGTCAGCCACGGCATTCTTCTCAAGGCAGTTTATCTCCCAGGCCAAGAAAATTGCCTGGCGGACAAACTCAGCAGGATCCTCCAGCCACACGAGTGGCACCTGGATCCCTTTGTAGTTCAGAAACTTTTTCTGAAGTGGGGCCTCCCCACGATGGATCTCTTTGCCAGTCCTCTCAACCGGCAACTTCCTCGCTTCTGCTCTCGTCAGCCGCATCCACTTCGAGTAGCGGCGGATGCTTTTCTACTCTCATGGTCGAAAAGCCTTCTGTATGCCTTTCCTCCCATACCGTTAGTCTCTCGAACTCTTTTCAAGGTTCTCCGAGACAAAGCTTCCATGATCCTGATCGCTCCTCGCTGGCCCAGACAGCCGTGGTTTCCACTCCTGCTGCAATTAGCGGTAGCGGATCCGTTCCCTCTGGGGTTTCAACCGGATCTCCTAACACAGGATCAGGGGTCCCTGCTACACCCCAACCTCAGATCTCTACATCTGATGGCCTGGCTGCTGAAAGGGTAGTCCTTGCTCCCCTTCTACTGCCGGCACAGGTGGAAGAGGTCGTCCTAGCTTCCCGGCGACCTTCTACCCGCAAATGCTACGCCCTTAAATGGCGTCGCTTTTCCGCTTGGTGTGCCCAGCAGTCTCAGGATCCCTTCTCCTGCTCGGTGTCGGTGATCTTGCAGTACTTGCTCTACCTCTCTAATCTGGGACTTAAGTCCAACTCCGTCAAAGTTCACCTCAGTGCTCTTTCAGCACATCATGTGCCGGTGGACGGCAGACCTCTTTCCAGCGACCCTCTCGTAGCGAGGTTTCTCCGAGGTCTCCTTCTACTTAAACCACCTCTGCGCCCGCCAGCACCTGACTGGGATCTGAATGTGGTTTTACAGCGGATCACCTGTCCGCCTTTTGAACCTATGGCTACCTGTTCTCTCCGTTTTCTTTCTTGGAAAACATTATTCCTGATAGCCCTCACTTCCGCTAGACGCGTAAGTGAATTGCAGGCCCTTGTGTCTGATCCCCCTTACACTCGGTTCTACAAAAATAGGGTAGTCCTACGGACTCACCCAAAATTTCTTCCAAAAGTGGTCTCCCCTTTTCACATCAATCAGGAGGTGGTACTTCCGACCTTCTTTCCCAGGCCACACTCCAGCCGAGCTGAAATGGTCCTGCATACCCTGGACTGTAGAAGGGCATTGAACTTCTACCTTGACCGTACGCGGGAGCACCGTAAAGCTGCTCAGCTTTTTGTGTCTTTTGACCCCAATAAATTGGGGCTCCCGGTCTCCAAGCGTACTCTGTCCATCTGGGTTGCTGACTGTATCGCTTGGGCTTATGGGGCAGCCGGACTCTCGTTAGAAAGTCGAGTCACGGCTCACTGTGTTCGGGCGAAGGCTACGTCAGTGGCTTACCTCCGCTCTGTTCCGTTGGCAGACATCTGCCGGGCCGCTACTTGGTCTTCGAGCCAGACTTTTGCGGTCCATTACTGCCTCGAGAGGGAGTCCCGCAGGGACAGTGCTTTCGGACAGGCAGTTCTCCGAAATCTCTTCGAGGTTTGAGCAACTCCTACCCTCCATCCCGGATGGGGGCTACCGGTGGGTAATAATTCAGTGAAGATTCCTTCCTTCTGTACCGCTGAGCTAGAGGGAGCTCATTTTTGTGCTTAGGGTCTCCGGTAGCCTTAAGCTTGGGAGTCCCATATGTGAGGACTGACTTCCTGCTTGGTCCTGGAGAAAGCGTAGTTACTCACCTGTAACAGGTGTTCTCCAGGAGCAGCAGGAATCAGTCCTCACAACCCTCCCTCCTCCCCTTGGAGTTGCAATCATCTGCTTAAGTTTTTTGCAAATTTTTATGCTATCTTTTAGCTATGTCATCAGACTGGCTAAGATGGCACCCTTGGGCGGGAAGGAGACCGCGCATGCGCGCTGCAATTCCCAAAGGCTTTCTTTGAAAGCTGGGGAAAATTGCTCCGCGAGGGCTCCGTCGGCGCCGACGTCACCCATATGTGAGGACTGATTCCTGCTGCTCCTGGAGAACACCTGTTACAGGTGAGTAACTACGCTTTTTCTGCAATGCTTAAATTCAGCGCAGGGAATATATTTCATCTGACCTTGTAATCGTACAATCCATCAATTCTTCGGATACATTTCCTAGCCCTGGCTCCGTTTCCATTAGCTCCTCATGGGAGTTAGGTAAGAATGTTTGTAACGTTGTTTCTGGGGCCACGCCCCTCCTCTCTATCTTAGGCTTTATATCATATTCCTGAATCAGGTATTGCTGCAAATGGTCATTATCAGCACAGGTATTATAAACACAGTCCCAACCTTCTGGATAACTAATATCACACTGGTTATTAACAGCCCTATTTAAAATCCAGTCTTTGGGCTTACCTCTTTGCCTGCTTGCAGACTGTTTTCTTTGAACATTTGAAACAGCTGTGGGTTCAAAACCTGGTTTGTAAAATGAGTGTTGGAATTGCCTTCCTGGCTTTCTCTTCTCCTGGTTATTTTTACAATACTGCAGACAGTCGGGCCTGCTTCTGCTATCTTCTTCTCTGGAATAAAGCTTTATAAATGGCTCTCTCTCTGCCCTTAAACTTGGCTCTGGTTCTGGGCTTTTTCTCTGCCCTACTGAGCGTTCCGTTAGGCGTGCCACGGTTTCTCTCCCCCGGTTCTGGACTGGGACTCTGCCTGTAGCTCTGCCTTGGCCTGGAACTCGGACTCCTCCCCGGTCCTCCTCTTGGTCTGTTAGCTGATCTGCTAACTGCTCACTTGGCTGGCCTTGTGATGGAGCTTTTTGTGGAGCTCCTAATGACCACCCCTTCCTCTCTACTGAGGCCTCCTTATGTGTCTGACTTCTAGGGCAGTGCCTGACTCCTCCTCCTAGCAGGTGCTCTAATTCAGCTCGTGACTCTTGAGCTAACTGGCAGCAAAGGCGTGTTTCTCCCCCTTGTGTCTGGTTTCCGTGGCGACTGCAAGCCATGTGCTTTTGTTTACCACCCAGCACTGCTTCTAGTTCTTCCTTTTTGGCTCTTTCTAAAAGGCTGGAGGGACCCACCATGTCACACACTTCAACATCATGCTCTCATCCATCCATCTTTTCTCATTCACATCAACAACAACGTTGATTGGTAGATTTCACATGGCATTGTCTTCCTTTTGAATATAATCATAGGTGGCAACTCCTTTCCACTTGTGCAGCAGGCCAGCATCACTGTAAAGTGTGTCTTTTCATGTCCGGTAGATCTAATATTTATTGTTCTAACCCCCTTTTGACTGGCTGTTCTCCCTACTGGGATGTCAAAGGTTAAGGGAACCTCGTCCATGTTGATTATGGAATCCTGTGTCACTAGGTATGTGATAATTTCTTTGTTTACGAATTCCCTGAAATTCCATACTTTATCCAAGAAATCAGCAGGGAGCTGCTGACACATTTGTTCTTTGCCTTATGCTTAATTTGTTTCTTAACGTAAATCGGTAGCCCCACGAATGACCAGCCTTGAATCCCTCTATATTAATTTCCTTGGTGATAAGGGCAGCTTTGAATTGCACCTGCACCTGGGCCCTCCGCTCTACAATGAACTGAAGCAGCTGTGCTTCCAATTCAGACCACCATGCTTTGCGACCATGATTTGCCTTTTTACTGCATTTCATCAAGGTTGGTTTTCCCTGTGTCTTCCTCCAGTCTCTAACTAATTTCTCATTTATCCCAAAAGTTTGCTCAGCGGCTCTGTTACCATGTTGTTCTGCACAATGAATAACTTTCAGTCTGAATTCCACGGTGTATGAGTTCCGTGCTTTGTGTCACCATTTTCTGTGGGGTTAAAGATAACATCTTTTTGGTAACTGAAATTCATCCGGTATGCTATTTTGTATGCTATTTGCGAGTATAGTAAAAGTACGTACCAGTTTGCTGATCAGAGGGTCTCCTTGCAAGCGTTGGGTGTAGAGCAGAGGGCCCCGGGAGAAAGACCGTCCACTGCGCAGTTGCGAGTATTTATATCCGTTTTGAGTGGGCATGTTCCACCGCATAAATTTCTTAGATAAGTTGCTGCAGTGTATAAGTTGCGCCATCGTTTCTGGATGTAAAAAACGCGACTTCCAATTCATCCGACTAGACCAGTCCAGACAAGTGGGTTAAGTCCCCCTGCCAGCAGATACTGGAGACAGAGAAAGTGCCAGAAGCTTTAGCAAATGGGCTCTGGCATATAGAGAGGCTCCCCTAGGTATCATCCTCGGTATTTCTCTGTCTCCAGCAGATGATGGATGTCTGTTTCTCTACTCCTGGCAGCCTACCAGTCTAAGGGCTAAGTGTCTCTGCCAGTAGAGATTGTCTTTGTGGAGGTCTTCAGGACACACAGGAGTTGTTGCCCTGAAGGTTCCCACTGAGTTCTGTCTCCCAGTCTACTGTGAACAAAGCAGCTCCTGATTAAGAGGACCAGTGCAGCTCTTTTAGGGGGGGGGGGGGCATTGCAGACGGGAGCCTTCGATCCTGTAGCAAAAATTAACTCAAATGCTTAATTGTATCAATACGGAACCAAAATCTTCTGTTGTCCCTTGTGGTTATTCTAAAACATATATCTTCGTTCTTACTTTCGTTGAATGTCTCAGACTTTTTTTGGCACTCTTTTTCAGACTTATAACATGTCTAATACTAGTGCCTATTAGCATCAATGACCTCCAGCAAACTTTTTTAAGTGATTAAGAAAACGGATGGAGCTCTGTTCTCATTCCATAATAGTATGCCATATAAGTTTTAATCTTAACTCTACTGATGTTATCTTCAAACTTTACATAAGAGCAGTGTGAATACTCTTCAGACTTTCTTCATCCCGCTCTTAAAAAACGCTCTTATGTAATTGAAACAAGACGTGTGCAGCATCGTTTATATTTCTTCGAAATAACAGTGAATATAGGTCCCCTGAAGAAACGATAGTGGAACGCGACGGGGGCGCCTGAGGAAAGCGTTGGGATCAGAGAGCGTGATGGGAGTGCATTGAAGGACATTTAAATATAAGCTAAGTGTTTGCTGAAGTTTGAAGATTTGAAGTTTGAAGGAAACTTCTTGGGCTTCTGCTCATGGAACTGCTGATCAGAATACTCTTTCCATCATGGATAGCCCAAACTCTTTGGACTGGGGGAAGACAGGGAATGGTCTCTCTCTGATGATCAGGAGAAAGATCAGAAGGAGGGGCAGGATGTTTGCTTGTTCCTTAAAGAGGAGCTTTTGGCCTCAATCATGCAAGTTGTGGATGCCTTGTGCTTCTCTGACCTGCAAAGACAAGAATCGGCTCTGACTCCCTCATAGGCTGATTCTATCCTACGGGGCATCAAGAAACCTTCTAAGGCTTTCCCATTCCCTCAGGAGCAGCAACAGATGGTCTCACTCGAGTAGAACTCGCCTGAAGCGACCCTTCATACCACTAGACATTTGAGCCATCTTCATCTCTGGTTTACTGAGAACCTTGATAAGTGGATCTCTTACCCGACGATTGACGTAGTGGTGACAGCTATCACCAAACACACCATGATTCCTGTGGAAGGCAGCATGGCTAAGAGATCAGCAAGACTGGAAGGTGGAGGGGCCTCTGTCTGCGGTGGTCTAGCTGCATGTGCGCTTTGTTGGGTTCAGTTACTTCCAGATGGCCCTACTGCAGGACGGTTGAAGTTGGTGACAGCCTTCTTGGCGGATGCTCTCTATGATTGCTCTGCCTAGTGGCACGGTCCGTGGCAGCAGTCACGGTTGCTTGCCGTTGGCTCTGGCTTTGTCGCTGCTCTACCGATTCGGCATCTTAGGTGTGTCTAGCTAAGCTCTCATTCAAGGGCAAGCTTGCGTTTGGCAAAGGCCTTAAAAAGCTGGTTAAGAACCTCGGCAAGGTCAAGCCTCAGCGCTTACCAGAGGATAAGCCAAAGTCAGGTAATCGCAGTTCCGACTCCAGTTCATTGCCCTTTTCCTCTTCGCGGTTGCGTTTCTGATATGTTCGGCGTTATCGCCCAGGGCAGTCTGCGGGGCCCTCTTCCAATAGATCTGCCCCTAAATCGCAGCCTTTTTGGGGCGTTTGCTGGACAAAGGACTCTTTCTCTGCCCCCTCGAAGCTCTCTGGCCCTGGCTGCTCTTTCCACTGACAGTCTTCACGCCCACTCCAGGACTATCACCGGTGGGGGGTCGGCTGGATTTGTTTGCCCATGAGTGGAAGGAGATCACTGCCAATTAGTGGATTATCAATATTGTCTGCTAGGTTATGTGCTTGAATGCTCCAGGCCCATCAAAGATTGCTTTGTAATCTCCCCTTGTGGTTTGGGCCCGAAACAAGATGCCATCCAGTCCAAGCTCGGGTGCTTGTTGGACCTGCACGCCTCCGACCATTATTCCATCTACTTTGCCATCTCAAAGAAGGATGGATCCTTTCAGCCCATTCTGGACCTCAAGTCTGCCAATCAGTTGCTCCGGGTCCCTCACTTCCAAATGGAAGTCCTCCATTTTGTGATTCAAGCAGTACAGACTGGAGAGTGTTTGGCATCCCTCAGTCTGTTGGAGGCTTACTTTCATATCCCCATTTCCGAGGATCAAATGTGCTTTCTCTGTTTTACGGTGCTCAGGTGCCACTATCAGTTCCGCACATTGCCGTTTGCTCTCGCAATTGCACTTCTTACCTTCCCCAAGGTTATGATGGTAGTGGCAGCAGCCCTGAGGAAGCAGGGCATCCGTGTTCACCCATATATGGATGACTGGCTCATCAGGGCAAAGTTGTTTCCAGAGGCTCTCAAGGCTGTGTCCCGGGTCGTTTCATTACTTGAGGGTCTGGGCTGGGTAGTCAATCACTCCAAAAGCTGTCTCCGCCCCACACAGTCCGTGGAGTACCTGGGGGTGCACTTAGACACCTGTCTCGGTCACGTCTTTCTTACAGAGGACCTGTTTCAGAATCTAATCGGTCAGCTGCAAGCGTTCCTTCTTCAGATTCAGCCCCACGTGTGGGATTATCTTCAGGTCTTGGTAGCCATAGCGGCAACAATCAAAATGGTACCATGGGTGCGGGCTCATATGAGGCCTCTACAATGGGCTCTTCTATCCTGCTAGTCTCCAGCATCACAAGAGTACGATGTACATCTTCCTCTTCCCAGTAATGTCCACACCAGTTTGTGCTGGTGGCTCTGCCCAGACAACCTGAGACGGGGGTTCCACTCGAACTTCCGCAATGGTTCCTCGTCATGATGGACACCAGTCTGTCAGGCTGGGGAGTGCACTCTCTGGACATGACAGCCCAGGGTTCCTGGACTACATGCGAATCAATGGTTGATCAACCACCTCAAGGCACGAGCAGTCTGTCTTGCCCTGCAGACCTTTTTGCCGCATTTCCACCATCTGTCCATCCGTGTCCTCTGCGACACTGCCACCACAGTGGCCTACTTCAACCGGCAGGGCGTCACCAAAGCCCTGGGAGTAGCCCGGAAGATTGCGTTTCTCTTCCCATGGGCCGAGCAGCACCTGCAGGATCTCTCAGCCCAATATATTGCAGGAGCGGACAGTGTTCAAGACGACTTCCTCAGTTACCATACCCTGGACCCCAATGAGTGGGAACCCGATCAGGCGGCCTTTCAGCATATTGTGCGGATCTGGGGCCAACCCTGTCTCGACTTGATGGTCTCCGCCAAGAATACCAAGGTTCCCACCTTTTTCAGTCGCCGGTGGGAATCCGGGTCTCACGGTCTGGACGTGCTGGCCCAGACATGGCCACCAGTGCCTCTTCTCTATCTCTTCCCACCGTGGCCGCTGATCAGGCAGTGTCTCCATTGCATCGAGACCCACCCCAGTTCGCTGGTTCTGGTGGTGCCCAGCTGGCCCAGGCACCTGTGATATGCCGACCTCGTTTGGCTCAAGTGTCCGCACTCCTGCCTTTCAGCTCTCACCACAGTCTACTGAGGCAGGGCCCAGTCCTGGTGGATGAGCCAGCTCCTTACTTGCTTATTTATTTTATTTAGACAGATATGTATACCACCTTATCCTTCAATCAAAGTGGTCACAACACAATTGGAGGGATACATTTAACAGGAGGGGAAACGACTCACATACGTAAATACTATGCTTGTAGGTCAAGATGGGAGTGGGTAGTAGGGCCAGGTGGTGTAGGGAGCTGTTGGGTCAATTGGGTGGTATCTAGTGGTGGGTACTTAAAGTGGCTGCTCATAGGCCTCGGTAAAGAGAAGAGTCTTGAGTGCCTTGCGGAAGTCTTTGGTGTCGTTTAGGGTCCTTAAGTTCATAGGGAGGGAGTTCCATAGTGCAAGCGCCAGTAGCGAGGGAGCTCTTAGATGTTGTCTGTTTAGTCTTGGCTCTTGAAAGGGAATGCCTAGTCCACAAGGGCTATTCTCCTAAAGTTGTGCAGACTCTTCTCAAAGCATGCCGCCACCCCACATTGATGGCATACACTCAAGTAGGGCACCTGTTGGAGTCGTGATGCGCTCAGCAATGCCTTTTGCCTTTCCAAGTACAGATCCCGGAGGTCCTAGCCTTTCTACAGGATGGTTTTGATAAGGGCCTTGCTCTCTGCGAGTACATGTAGCAGCCCTCACCTGCTTTCAGGGCCCAATAATGAGACTTTCGCTTGCATCTCACCCAGATGTCAGTCATTTCATCCGCAGAGTACGCACGCTTCAACCTCCGCTCTGCCCCCTTGTCCCTTCCTGGGACCTTTCCCTGGTGCTCCAGAGCCTTATGAAGGCCTCTTTTGAGCTGATTAAGCATATCTCTCTCAGGGATCTGTCATTAAAGATTGTCTTTCTGGTAGCTATCACTTTGGTCAGGCGTGTGTCTGAGCTAAAGGTGCTCTCCTGCCGGGAGCCCTTTCTATTCACATCGGAGGGAGTGTCCCTTCGTGTAGTGCCCTGCTGACCAATAAATTCAGGGCTTCTATTCAAGGTTCTTGCATCCTTTCCTGGACCTCTGCAACCTTGACCACTACATAGAGCAAGAATTCAAAATGAATTTGCTCAGTACCATCCTTCCCTTGCTGAGCCACAATGATTGGCTGGCTTCTCTGGACCTGAAAGATGCCTATGCTCACATACGCATTCACTCCCGGCACTGGCGTCACCTTTGTTTCAAATTCAATGATGAACATTAACACTACAAAGTTCTTTCCTTTGGCCTATCTACAGTGCCTAGTGGTAGTCGCAGCCCATCTGTGGTGCCAGGGGCACTGTGTATAGCCTTACCTTGATAACTGGCTCATTTTGGCCCCCTCAGAGACGGAAGCACGCCATACAGTTCAAGCCACAGGATTCGTAATCAACATGCAAAAGTCCAAAATGGACTCTGCTTCATCGGAGCACATATAGTCACGCTGTCGGGAAAAGCCTGTTTCCCCAGACGTTACTCTGAATTCTTCAGCATCTTAGCAACGACATCCTACATCCTCTAGTCTGTGATGACCCATGCTCTACTTCAACTGCTGGTATATATGGCGACGTCAGTACATGTAATACCGATTGCAAGACTGTATATGCGACCATTTCAGTGGCATCTCAAATTGCACTGGAATTAACACATGTAGTTTCTGTGACAAAGGATTCCCTTATCCATGGAGTCCTATCAGGGACTTCACAGCAGCCTCTGTTGGTGGACTGATCCATCTCCAGGAACAAGCAGGAATGAGTCTTCACATATGGGTACGTCGGTACCGACGGAGTCTGCGCGGGAACGCTCCCCAGCGTCCAATTAGAATGCTTTTGGGAGCATCCCACCACGCCTGTGTGCTGCCTTCCCGCCTTTCCCAACTGCCTCTCCTCAGTTTTCGTTTTTCCGCAGAGCCGGCAGGACGTACTCCTGTCAACGCAGAAAATTCTTCCTTTATTTTTGTTTTTTCTTGTGGTCGCATCTGCATTCCCTCGACGTACCGCCGGTGTTTTTCTTTTTCTTTTCTTAAACAAAATTATTTCCTTGCTAGGGAATTTTTCCCTGTTTAGTGCTTGACGGTTTTTGGCCTACTAGGCCTCTCCACTTCCTTCATGGAAATGTCAGCCACTATTCCTAAAACATGTTTTAACTGTGGCGGTACTAAGTTAGTCTTAGACACCCATAACTGGTGCCTTCCATGTTTGGGTCCTGACCACCATCTGCTGGAGAGTCCCTCCTGCAGTATTTTTTCTAAAAGAAGTTTTCAGCATCGAGCTCAACTCGATACGTGGTTCCCGTCAGCTCTGAGGGTACCAGCTACAACTTCTTCTTCACAGGATCAGGTAACCCCACAAAAGTCTGTAAAGACTAGCCAGTCCTCGGGTGGTAGATCTCATGTTCAACATTGAGATGGCTTTGGTCTTGCCCTTGAGGACAATTTGGCTTTAAAACCCCGGCGGGAGTCTTCGGCCTCCAAAGCACTAACGGGGTTTCAGGTTATTTCCGGGGTTTTCACCTCCATGAAAATACCTGAGCCATGCTCTGTGGTGGTATCCGCTGGGAGCGGTGCCGGTACCCCGGCATCGGCAACGGTGTTGGATGAAACACTCCACACCGATGATCGCAGCCTAGCATTCTCGGTATCTTCGGTGCCGCTAGAGCCGCTACAGACCGATCTTCCAGCATCGGTATTGATCCCGGTACCAATTCTGGCATCCATGTCGGTACCCTCCAGGTCTGTCTCGATTGATTCGCTGCTTTCGATGCTGAGTCTAGAATCGATCTCTAGCCTGGACGATTGGGTACTGACTCGTCTCGGTATCGACCTCGCTCGGTGCCGAAGACATTGTCCCGGAGATCAAAGTCTACCGCTCTCGGTACCTTTGGTACCGTTAGAGTCGCTTCAGACTGATCATCCGGTGTCGGTATCAGCTGCGATACCACTGCCGGTTCCGTTTTCTACCTTTGCATCGGTACCGGTGCCTTCCATGCTTACTTCCACAAGCTCGCTTCCTTCGGTACCGAGCTTGGAGTCTATCCCTGGCATGGATAGTTTTTCACCGGTTCATCGCGGTACTGACCTCAAGCGGTACCGCCGACTGTCCTTTCAGGATAACCCGATGCTTCACCCTTTTGGGTCTGGTACTCTAATGGATCAATCCATTAGTGCTAAGGCTAGATCTTCAACAGATCTCACCTTCACTCCTCATAATACAGGATCCCCTTCTGGGGAAATTTCTTTTCAAGCATTCTTGCTTGATATGGCAAGGCTACTTGCCATTTCTATACCTGATCAAGATCCTGCTCTAAGGGATTCAGAGTTTGTGTCTCCCTGAGACTCCAAAGAAGGTTATCATGCTCCCTTTGCATCAAACCTTACAGGATCTTTTACTTAGAATGTGGGAAACTCCTTTAAAGGTATCCCCACCTTCAAGGGCCACTGACTCTCTGTACAAGGTGCCCTCTTCTTCAGGTTTTCAGAAGATTCAACTTCCACATCATTCTTTTGTTGTGGAATCAGCAATGAGGCGTGTGAAAAGTGCTAAAAGGCACTCTTCTTATCCACCAGGTCGTGAGGCTAGAACTTTAGATGCCTTTGAACGTAAAAGCTTCCAGGCATTCATGTTTTCAGGAAGAATTCTCTCATATATTTTCTATATGGGACTATCTCTTGAACAGCTCACGACCAGTTTGCTGTTTTTGACACCTTTTCTTCAGGATCACAAAAGAGCAGACTATTCTTTACTGGTTAGTCATGTTCAAAACATCTCTAGGTTTCTTACTCGTGCTACCCTGGACAGTTTTGAGTCTGTTAGCAGAACTTCTGCTATAGCCATAGGGGCACGACGCATGGCCTGGCTCCAAGCTTCTGACTTGGATACATTGGTACAAGAAAAGCTGGGAAATACTCCTTGTACTGGGGAGAATCTCTTTAACAAAGAGACTTTACGCCAAGTTGCTCAGTTAACCACTGGCACTGTTGCTTTTAAAGGATTGTCTACATCTTCCTCTATCCCAGTTGGTAAGAAATCTTCTACCAAACTTTATTCCTCCAAGGGGAAAAAGTTTTATCCTTTCTCTACCCATCATACAGCTGTTTCCAAACAGGGGAAACATCAAACCAGGCTAAAGAAACCACAACCTCAACCACTTCAGCAAACCCAGCAGTCGCAGGGTTGCTGATAGATTCTTCACTAAATCCTTCTTCCTGCTTTGAGGTTTAGAACCTGTAGTTTGCTTCTTCTCTTACAAGCATCTACATCGGTTCCATCCCAAACTTTACATTAAAGAGACATCCTGACTTTTAGCTCATAGAGCTCCTTAGCATGATTATGCTTTACAGGTAATAAGGTTACTCCTCTTCCTTCTAATTAGATAGAGGAGTAACAACTGTCAATAAGGTCCTCTATACCTTTATCTTTGACAGTTTCTCCTGTATCAGCATGTCTCATACTATTCTTTTCAAAGATTTACTCCATCGTAAGTCTTGTTCAACTCTGCCCCTCTTACTAAGACATTTTGGTCTGTAAGAGTATACTACTTAACTGAGGGCTTATCCCTAAGCCCTGAGTTTCTATTCAGAGTTATCGCCACCTTGCATTCTTGTTGCTCGTGGCAGCTTCTCAGACAATGATGGAGTTTTTTTACCACTCCTACTTATGTCTGTAGGTCTTTTCTAATCTTGAGACCTAAGATTTGTTCTGCCGCTCTAACAATAGTTAGAATGCAGGGGCTCTTAGTGTTTAAACCACTAACTTGCTAACCAAGCACCCAAGGCTTGATCTCCAAGATTAATCTTTCTGGCCTTAGTACTAAGTCCCAGACAGACTTGGAGCCTTCTCAGGTTTTCTTGTTGCAGCATACCTTCTATCTTTCGCCTTCCCCAATCCTTGGCGTTGGCGGAATAGTTCAGGTCACATACTGGCTCTTAAACAGCCAGTTTTTTTCTTCTAGCCAACCTGCAACATGCTCTCTGCATCTCTACAGAGCAGCTTTGCACTATGGGCCCTTGCTAGAGAGCAAATAATTCCAGATGGTTAGGAAGGGCTTTGCTGGGTTCTTCCCTACCCTTACCATTTCCATTAAAGTCTTCTTCAATAAAGGACACACGCCTTTAATTAAATGAAGACCTAAAGAATTATCCAATCCCCTGGGTTGGTTCACATTCCCAGTGGACCCCTTCACCAGGGATGGTTTTCTTTCACTGACAGCCAGTCTTTGTTTGTGTATTACCTTCCATCCTCAATTCCTCATGGAATAATTCATATTGAGCGCAAGAATGCATCATACTCATTATGCCCTCTTAGAAGGGTAAATATGGTATCTCTCTTCTTCTCCAGCTGTCATGCTGGAGTTATGGAAGGTTACAGACTCACTGTCAGCGGATTAAACATCCTCCATTCCTGGTTTTTCAAGGGCTAGAGTTATTAGAATACTCTAGACTTCTCCTTGTCAGTGAGAGCACTCCCTTGGCTCTCTCACCCAAAACAAGGGAGAATGGATTCTCTAAACATCTCCTCAAGCAGGTATTCCCTTCTTGTTATTAGATGAATCTTTCTCTCTTCACATATCCCTATGTGGGGACATGGGTATATATATTTATGCATACATGTATATAGACATCTGTATGTCTGTACCCATATACATATACATATAGATATAGATAGATAGAAATATATATATATATATTGTCATGCTCCCCTGCTACTGGCCGAAGGCTTTATAGTAGAGGTGACCGCTGTTTTGCTTCTGAGTGTCCTTTATACTATCTAGCAGCAATGGTTGCTGGGATATGTAGTTTATGGTTTCACTCTCACAAAAATGTGTTGTGGCACAAGGGTCTCTTGGAACAGATAAATTTATTATTATTGTTGGGTTTTTCCCCTCACAGAGGTTCTCAGGCAAATAAGCAAAGCAATATAATTCTTTTCCAGAATAAACAGAAAAACAGGAGCAAATGAAAAGCATCAAATAAAAGTGGAAAAACTGTTTCTTCACAGCAGCACAAAACTTCCAAACAACTTTGTAATTCTTCTTACCAAAGCTTGTTTAACATAGGTTCATGTCCACTCTATTACACATAGAACAGTCCATCTCAAAAGAACCAGAGGACTCAGGAACATCTGCTGCGTCAATGATCATGTCCTCGCTTTCATTCTCACAGCTCTGCCTAGGGGAACTTCTAGGCTGGCATTCTGGAATAGCCTTTTGCAGCTGCTCTAGAAGATTCCCACCCCTACTAGCCGTGACGTCCTCTAGCTCAGGAGTTTGGTTAGTACATAAGCTTCTCTTTATGGTTTCTACATCTGCATTAAACCATTTATTCCAAGTGTTTCTGCTAGGTGGTTTTACAGCCGTGCTATCGTGGCACTTGTTAGCACTGGCTTTTAGTTGTTTTACAATGTCTTCAACAAGACTCTGATTAGGCAGAAAATCCAACATACCTTGTCTGCTATCACTGCCCGGTCTGTGCTTGGAGCTCTCTTCCCTTCCACAGGTAAAATGCTTGTCCCTGTCTTCAGGTAGCTCCCACGACGGCGTTGACTTAGCTTTAAGGTAACTGGGATTGGACCCACCAGAATCCCTCTTGCCTGGAGCTGGGTTCCAAGACTTCCTCAGTTGCTGCCTTCCTTGTTGAAGTGGTTTAGACACTCGTAAAGGCTTTTCCCTGCCTTCTTGTCTGTCCAGTTTCCTTCTCTGCTGACAATCCTGTCGGCTGTTCTGAAAGACTAGCCCTGAAGCTGGTTTAAAACAGCTTCCTTGTTCAGGCATGCCCCTCTGACTATCCAGGTGCACCTCGTTAGGGCTGCTTCCAGCTCTTACGTCATGAATCTGACTGAGCTGCATTCTCTCTGAAAGCTTCCTGCTGTTATGGAAACCTGGCTTGCTCTGGCTTTTAAAGGTGCAGTGCTCGCTATTTTGCCATTCCATCTGCTCAGGCATGCTTTCGGTACCACAATATATATATATATATATATAGTCTGCCTAGGTTCATATATTTAGATACATATATATATTTTCCTATACGGCCCTGACAGATAGTCACTATCCTTTTCGATGCTACTCCAGCATGCTCAGGATTCTACGTAACCAACCACTTCCCTGTGGTAGTTAAAAAGGTTTCCACCATGACCTTCAGTTTAGGTACATCTGAAGTCCTCCATGTACCATCTTTTTTCCTAAGTAACTTCATTTAAGAAGGACATTCTGAATTTTTCAGTAAATAGGAGGCTACAATGCCTCATACTTCTGTCCTTCTCTGTTATCGGATATAGGGGTCTTTAAGCCCCTCTTCTCCTATAAGAATTATGTCTCTTTAGGGTCAAAAGGACTTCAGGTTTATCTAATAGGGATTTCCGCATTTCCCGCAAAAGTTCTGCCCTATTGAACTACCCCAGTCTCCGCTGGGACTTTTCTCACCCTAAAGGTTCTGACCTCAACCTGTCTTTTGCACAGTTATTACCTCTGCTCTATATTGAGGTATTCCTTGAGGATATTCTGCTGGTTCATATTAGCATTCCCATATGAACCTCCATAAACGTTTTACAATACCTCAAGGTGAGGTCCATATTGCTAAATTCTAGTTCAATGTTTACTACTAGATATTATCTACTCAGGACCCCTCCTCTCTAGGCGTCCTGTTTGGTCCAGTTGGTCCATAGCATATCTGTTTAGTTCAACTCCTACCCTCCATCCCCAGGATGCCTGAGGTTCTGTTGAATAGCATGGCCTTCTCTGTTTCGCAACATGCTGGGACTCCTCCAGGCATCTTAGCTTGGGAGTCCCCATATGTGAAGACTCATTCCTGCTTGTTCCTGGAGATAGCACAGTTACTTACCTGTAACAGGTGATCTCTGGGAACAGCAGGGATAAGTCTTCACAACCCACCCACCTCCCCTAGGAGTTGTATTTCTCTATCTCTATCTTTCCCCTCTCTCTCTCTCTCTTTGTCTCAGGTTTAAAACTTAACTGAGGAGAGGCAGTTGGGGAAGGCAGCACGCAGGCGTGGTGGGATGCTCCCAAAAGCGTTCTAATTGGACGCTGGGGAGCGTTCCCGCGCAGACTCCGTCGGTACCGACGTACCCATATGTGAAGACTTATTCCTGCTGTTCCCAGAGATCACCTGTTACAGGTAAGTAACTGTGCTATCTCCTGTTGGGCGGTTGTCCCTTCCAACAACCACCACATCAGCTTATCCTCACAACCGATGCGCACCTCCTCCACCTTTCCATGCAGGGTCAATGGTCGTCACGTGAGTGATTGCTCCACATCAATGTCTTGGAGTTCCAGGCAGTATTCTACGCCTTCCAATCATTCCATGTTTGGGCGAGCCACAAGATACTCCTGATACAAACCAACAATCAAATCTCCATGTTCTACATAAACAAGCAAGGGAGAATGAGCTCCTTTCATCTATGCCATAAGTCACATCTCTCTGGCTCTTTGCTCAGTCCATCATATATTCCCTCAGAGCAACCTGTCTGCCGGGAACTCAGAACCAAGTAACAGATTTGCTCAGTCGACGCCTGGACACTCATGAGTGGTCCTTCAACTCCACAGTGGTTCGCAAACTCTTTGCTATATGGAGTACCCCGAAGGTGGATTTTTTTGTGACTGCTGACTATGTCAAATGCCCACTCTTTTGCCCCATCTGACCCAGCACACAGAGATGGTCACACGATGCCTTCACCGTCTCTTGGAACAACTGGCTTTGCTATGCATTCCCTCTTTTTACACTTCAGTCGAGTCCTTCCCAAAATCCAACAGACAAAGCGAACGTCGTCCTTATTGCCCCACAGTGGCCCAGCAAGTTTGGTATCCTTATCTGCTGGCTTTGATGGAACAAGACCCTCAGCCTCTGGGTACGGAGCCCTTCCTCTTCACCCAGAACCACGGGACACTGCTGCATCCCAACCTCCGTAGTCTTGCCCTAGCAGCCTGGAAAGTATGGGATCCTCAGTAACAGATGCATCTTTTCCCAAAGAGGTGCTGGACATCATTACTGCATCCAGAAAACAAACTATTTGATTCTCCAGAACAAGCAGGGAGTCAGTCCTCACATATGGGTGACGTCGGCACCGACAGAGCCTTCACAGAAGCATCTCCCCAGCTTTCAAATAAAGTCTTTGGGAGATGCCACCAGGCATGCATGGTCCCCTTCCCACCCAAGGATGCCATCTTGCTTAGTCTCCTTTTTTCCACGGAACCCAACAGATGTCTGTTTTTTTACCCCGGAAAAAAGTTGATTAATTCTTTCTCCGGTTGCGACTGATCTCTTTCCTGCCTCTGAGCTCACTTGTCCCGGCATCGCATCTCGGAACCATTCTAAGTTTTGTTTCCCCAGTGCAATTCATGCCTTTTTCCATCTGTTGGCTGCTTCGAGGGTCTTCGACCTCGCTGGAGTACTTTTCCCCCCCAATGGCCATCAGGTTCAAGAAGTGTGATCGGTGTGCAAAAAACATATCCCTTACCAATATACACGATTGCTGCCTCCCATGACCCAGAGGTCTGCACCCTCTGTAAAAAGATGTCTGCTAAGGCTATCCAGCGTCGTCAGCAGAAGCAGGACAATATCTTCCACAGGTCAGACTCTACCCCGGTATCACCGGTAGCCTCACACTCCAAGGCCCCGCACGAGTCTTCAGAGTAGCGTAATGCCCCTGCAGTGCCCAACTGGGGTCATGGACACTCTGACAGGATTTCTCTGGAGCGGGACACAAAAAGAAGAAGTAATCCTTGAGGACCTCATCCTGGGAATCGGACACGCCAGGCAGGTCCCACAGCCTGTGGAGAGAACTCGAGGAGTTGGAGCGGGAGCAAAGTTCCCTGAATGCTTCAGGCAACAGGTCCCGGACCCCCAAGGCCTGTCTCATCGAGGACCCCCTCTCCTCACAGACACTGGAAATGGTGTCCGTGTCGAAGGCTGCACCTCCTGAGTGGGAAACCAGGATCATGGTGGTGGAGTGCAGTTTCACTGCCTTCCTCTCCATGCAGCAGGTGCCGATGCCTGGCACAGCTGGTACATCTGCCGAGACCATAGGAACCTCATTATTGAGGACTCACCCAGTTGACGAGCCGATCCTCTTGAGCCCGATGCCTCGAGTCGACCCTCAGCATTGGTCTTGAGATCCTCCCTAGTGAGTGCTCATGCTCCGGCCACACAGCTGCTGTGGGCCACCGAGCCCCCAACCCGGGTCCTGCACCCCTGACCCAGTTGACCGCCGAGTCCTCCACTGACTACTTCGACTGGGAGTCCGAGGACAAGGCATCCCAGGAGATGCGGAAGCACTGCGACTTCCCATTGGACCCATCTCCCCCAACGTCACAGCGTTGGTCCCCGCCCAAGGACACATTGTTCCTCAAATTTGTTCAAGATATGTTGAAGGTTTTGTCCTTCAACACAGAACCGAAGGAAGACCCTAGCATGGAGGAACTCGAAATCCTCCAATACGAGGCCCCACCCAAGGAGACTCTGACGGTTCCTGTTCCTGCCATCCTCGGGCGGCTCCTGTTTCACATGTGGGAGACACTGGTGTTGGTACCCATAGTCAGCCGACCCCTGGACACTATGTACTGAATCCAGTGAGGCCCCGGCTTCCGAAAGTCACAACTACCATACATCTCCATGGTGGTGGAGTCGACTGCGCCAGCAGAAGAGCCAGAAGACACACTCCTTCATGCCTCCGGGCAGGGAGTCCCACACCCTTGATGCCCTTGGCCACAAATGCTAACAGGGCTCGATGTTGGCCTGCCGAATCCAAGCCTACCAGCTGTATATTAGCATGCATCTTCGGGACCTGGCAAAGGAACTTGCAGGTTTCTCAGTGGGCCTCGGATTGAATCGCCTCCAGCTGTTCCAAACCCTCACTTTGGGGAGTGCTCGAAGTACATGTCTCAAGCTGCCTACAACGGCTTTGAGTTAAACACAAGAGTAGCCACTGTGGGTATCAGAACTCGACGCCAAGCCTGGCTCCAGACATCGGACCTCAAGCAGTGGGTTTAAGAGAAGCTCCTTGACGTCACCTGCCTTGGTGAAAACTTATTTGGCAAGCCAATGGAGGAGAAGGCAGCGGAGATTGAGACTGAGTACCTCACAAGGACTCAGCTCTCCAGGAAGACCTCCACCCTCCCTAGGAAGAAATCAACATGGAAGAGGCCCTCATTCCAGGAAAAGGGCCAACCTTACTGGGGCTATCCCCATTACCAGGCTCCCCAGACCCCACAGCAGGGTCACCAGAGCAAGGGAGCGGCCCCAGACCCTGGCTCCTGCCCAGCCGGGGATGGGCTTTTGACTCCCTGCACATAGCCTCTCCACCTTTGGGGGAGCAGCTACCAACAGGGGGGGAATCTGTTACACTTAGCCCATCGGAGGCCTGCCATCACCACTGACTCCTGGGCACTTCAAGTTGTCACAGAAGGATGTCTCCTTCACTTGGACCAGATGCCTCCCCCGTTCTTTCCAGGAAAGCCCTCTCTGACTCCCCTGCACCAGGATTTGCTGCTACAGGAACTCGCAAGCCTCCTCACAGACAGAGCCATGGAACCAGTACCCCATCACCTCAAGGGCAAGGTGTTCTACTCCCAATACTCTCTGGTCCCAAAAAGAACAGGGAGCCTAAGGCCTATCCTAGACTTGTGAAACCTGATAAAATTCCTGGTGTGGGTGAAGTTCAAGTTACTCTCCCTTGGAACATTGCTGCCATACTTCCAGCAGGGAGACTGGCTATGCTCCTTGGACCTAAAGAATGCTTATACCAACACCCTCATTCATCCCTGCCAGAGGCAGTACCGAAGATACATGGTCGGGGCCAACCACCACCAGTACAGAGTACCACCCTTTGGTCTAGCCTCCGCACCAAGAGTCTTCACCAAATGCCTAGCAGTGGTGGCCGCCTTCCTCCGTCTCCAAGGGACTTTCGTCTTCCCATATCTGGATGACTGGCTTGTAAAGGGAGACATGGCCACCGAGGTGCAACAGGCCACAGTCCACATCATCAGTATCCTACAGTACTTGGGCTTTATGATAAGCCACCCCAAGTCCTACCCCACTCTGACACATGGCCTGGAGTTCATAGGGGCTCGACTTGACACTCTTCAGATCAAGACCTTTCTCCCCTTGGACAGGGCATGTCACCTTGTGGCTCTAGCCACCGAGGTGCAACACTGTCACACAGTGTCGGCGTAGTCCATGCTCCGCTGCTGTCGTCCACAGTCCATGTTGCTCTCAATTCTCGCCTTCACATGCGGGTGGCCCAATAGTGTCTCTGCTCCCAGTGGACACAAGCCACAGGCCAGCTCCGGGACAGAGTTTGTTTATTTATTTGAACAAACAGATTTGTATACCACCTTATCCTACAATCAAAGTGGTCACATCACAATTGGAGGGTTACATTTAACATAGGGGAACTTAACAACATCAAGACATTACAATTGGAGGGTTACATTTATCATAAGGGTAACATTTAGACAGTACGAGGTAATTAACAACATTATCTTATATTTGATTAGGTGAGTGTTTGGGGTGAGTGGGTATTGAGTTGGTGTTATGTCATTACCCTGTATGCCTATTTGGGATGAGTGTGTATCAGTTATCTGCAGTAGATGCATTACTGTTTGGGTGGGGACTGATTTTTGTCTGCTGGTACATTTCAATAAATAGATAAGTTTTGAGCTCCTTTGGGAATTATATTAGGTCATCTAATGCTCTCAGGCTTGTTGGGAGGGAATTCCAGAGTGTGGGTGCTAGTAAGGAGGGAGCTCTTTTTGAAGTAGTTTGTTTAGTCTTGCGGAATCCTGCAGGTGTGCCTATCATGTTGTCTTTATTGGTTCTTCTCGGTCTGTTGCAGGTATCCTTCGTTATGATATATTGGATTGCCTCTGCTGAGAGCTGGTGGATGACTTTAAAGATGATTAGGATTATTTTGAATTTTGCTCTGGCCATCATGGGTAGCCAGTGTAGCTGCTGTAAGACTGGGGTGATGTGCTCAGATCTTGGAGTGTCAGTAATGATGCGTGCTGCAGGGGTGTAGGGTTTGTTGAGGGAGGCCCTGATATAAGGAGTTTCCGTAGTCAAGCAGAGTTGTGATGAGTGCTTGGGATACTGTGCAGAAGTGATCCTGGCGGAGTAATGGCTTGAGTTTTCTGATGATCCTTAAGCGTTGATAGGCCTTGTTTGTGGTTTTTGTGATGTGGGATTTCATGTTTAGTGCTCTGTCCATTGTGATGCCCAGATATTTAACCTCTTCTTTAACTACTATAATCTTATCTAAAATGCTGATGGTTTGTGGTGGAGTGAAGGTAGTGTTCCTGGTGATGAACATTGCCTCAGTTTTATCATAGTTGACCGTCATATTATTGGCTGTGAACCAAGTGTTCATATCTTCAAGGCATCTGGTTATAGCTGTGATGTTGAGTGCTAGAAGGTTGACCGGGGCATACAGCATGATGTCGTCAGCGTAAATGTGATATTGGAGCTTGTGACTTTTGATGATGTTACATATGGGCTGGATGTAAATATTTTAGTTTTAGTGACTCGCAAGCTAGTAGAGTCACTTGACTGGTGGCAGACCACACAGCACCTACAGGAGGGCATGCCCTTTCAGCCCCTAAATCACCAGAGGGTCCTTACTTGGCTGGGGTGCCCACTGCAAGGAATTCTGCACGCAGGGCAACTGGTCCCTAGCAGATAACCAGCAGTAGATCAATCTGCTGGAGCTCAGGGCCATTTTTCTGGCAATCAGGGCCTTTTACCACTGCCTACAGCACCAATCAGTTCTGGTCCAAATGGCAACCAGGTCGTAATGTTCTTACCACAACTACCAGGAAGCTGTAGCCCTCTGCTCGTATATGATCAGCCAAGGAATGGTCCTTAGAGCGGTGTACCTTCCAGGCCAGGACAGTGTCCTAGCAGACAGGTTGAGCAGGCTCCTCCAGCCATACAAATGGCGATTAGACCCCAGGGTGGCACAGTGGCTCTTCCAACTCTGGAGCACCCCGAGTTTGGACCTCTTTGTCAGCCCAACCAATGCTCAGCTGCCCCAATTCTGCTGTCACCAGCCGCACCTGTTATGGGTAGTGGCGGACGCCTTTCTCATCTCGTGGTCAGAGAGCCTTCTGTATGCCTTCCCTCCCACACCACTAATGGCCTGGATCCTTTTCATGGTCCTGTGGGACAAGGCTTCTCTGATCCAGGTGGCACACAGTTGCCCAGGTAGCCTTGGTTCCCTCTGCTGCTCCGCCTCTTGATGGAGCCTGCGGTCCCTCTGGGGAACGCCCGAGGGTTACTTATTCAGGAAGAGGGCTCCCTTCTCCACCCCAACCTGGGGTCCCTGACATTAACAGCATAGCTGCTGAATGTGTAGCCTTGGCCTCCTTCATCCTCCCAAGGGAAGTGGAGGAAGTCCTCCTGGCCTCTCGTAAGACCTCCACGAGATGGGCCTGTGCTTTCAAGTGGGGCAGATTCTTGGTGTGGTGCGGAGAGCAGTGGATTGACCCGTTCTCTTATGTGCACATGGTGCTGCAGTACTTGCTTCATCTCTTGCAAGCTGGACTCAAG
The DNA here is from genome assembly GCA_033557465.1 of Ichthyophis bannanicus. Lineage (NCBI taxonomy): Eukaryota > Metazoa > Chordata > Amphibia > Gymnophiona > Ichthyophiidae > Ichthyophis > Ichthyophis bannanicus. The sequence goes on from CM066048.1 coordinate 82,050,118, forward strand.
TCCAACTCCATCAGGATGCACCTGAGTGCGATCTCAGCACATCACCATTCTGTTGAGGTTAAACCCCTCTCTGTTCAGCCCCTCATTACTAGGTTCATGTGAGGCCTCCTGCTTTCTAAGCCTCACATCTGGCCACCCCCAGCAGAATGGGACCTCAATGTAATCTTGATATGGCTCACCAAGTCACCATTTGAGCCTCTGGCGACCTGCCACATGCGATACCTCTCACGGAAGATCGTCTTCCTGGTAGCGCTCCCTCTGTGTGCAGTCAGCAAGCTTTGGGCCTTGTGAATGAGCCTCCCTACACTAGGTTCTACAAGAATAGGGTCGTGCTTCGCACTCACCCTAAATCCCTTCTGAAGGTGGCTTCTGCCTTCCACCTCAGTCAAGGTGGTGCTCCTCACCTTTTTCCCACGGCCCCACGCCGACAAGGTGGCTGCTGTTCTCCATACTCTGGACTGTAAGAGAGGGCCCTGTCCTTCTACCTGCAACTTACCCAGGGCCACCGCAAAGCATCACAGCTTTTTGTTTCCTATGTCCCAGTCACCTGGGGAGGCTGTTACCAAGCATACCCCATCCACCTGGGTGGCGAACTGCATCGCCGCCTTCCACTATCAGTCTGGGCTCTCAGAGCGCCGGGTCACGGCACACATCGTCAGGGCTATGGCGTTCTCTGTTACAAGCTTGCACTCTGTCCCTATGGCAGACATCTGCAGGGCCACCACCTGGTCCTCAGTCCACACCTTTGCAGCTCACTACTGCCTGGAGAAGGAGTTCCAATGGGACAGCGCCTTCGGCCAGACCGTACTCTGTAATCTCTTTGGGGTCTAAACAACTCCTACCCTCTGACCCTTCTGTGTTCTGGCTACTGGAGTGATGGTTCTCCCTGGAATCTGGGGTCCTTAGAGACTCTCCTTAGACTTGCTTGTGGCTGCTGTCATGCTGCCGCCCCAGAGGCCAAGGTTGGTATGGGCAGGTCAGATGGACATGAGAGTTTTTTTATATATTTTGAATTTGGTCCTTCTGTAAGAGGTCTTGGTAATGTTCCCAGGACCTACCGGGGGCCAAAGTTCAAGAGAACACACTAGCCAGAATGTAGGGAAAATAAGGCTTTATTTCCCTTTAAGCACAATGGTTCAAGTTATGGGAGACTACTTCAACAAACTGAAAGAAACCTTGCTTCAGGCAACAAAAAGAAAATATATTCACACTTGCTTTGTTTAACTGTTGCTTCACAGTACTTGGCATAAACAAACTTTACAGGCATTCGCTACTGTTCACTGTTTTATGTTTCATGCACAGACCTTAGGATACCTGCCTGACAGTAGCTACAGTCCATCGGGGTTTCAGGTGGGTCTTCGTTGAATTCCACCTGCATGGGCTGAGTATCAGACAGCTGTGAATCAGTGTCAGTAAACTCTTGAGGAGTGTACTGAGGTTTCTCATATAACACATTTACTAGCTTCCAATGTTCAGCATTCAAGTCAGGGCCGCGCCCATGTGAGTGTTTGTTATGGCAGTTACTTCCCCTTGCAGGCTGCCTTATGTTATACAGTCTTTTTACCAAGGGCTTGTGCCCTGTTTCACAAACAGTTTGATAGGGAGGATATACTCCAGTATCTTGTGTTTCCTGTCTTCTTAACTTATTTTGCTTATCAGAATAAAAAGGTATTTTACCTTGTTTAGTTGAGTCCCATGGCCTGGTCCTGCTGTAGTTCAGCGTGTCTTGAGCAGTAGGCTTTTCACACTCCAGCTGGCCTTCATGCAGAGTCACCACTCTCTCACATTCACACCTTTTACCATTTGAATAAGGAATATTACCATTTGCAGCAAAGACTTCATCCTGGCTCAGATAATGCTTACTGTGTCTTGCCTTTACTGCTGCCGGTTCTTCACACCAAACTCTGGGGTTTATTTCTCCCCTTGTGCCTTTCTTTCCAGTACCTCTCAACCAAGGACTCCTGGAACTCTGTGGGCTCGGATTCACTATGCCCTCCTGCCAGGAACTCCTTCCTCTCTGGTGCTCTGGACACTCCTTATGGTGCTCTCCTTCTTGGTTCCTTTCCAGAAGCTCTCTGTGGTGTGACTCTCCGTGGTCTGCTTTTCCTTGATAAGCCTCTTCTTGATATGCCTCCTTTTGGTAGGCCTTCCTTGGTATGCCTCTCCTTGGTCTCTCTCTCCCTGGTCTGCCTTTAACTTGTCCTAGTTCCTCCTTTTCAAGTTCCCAGCCTTTCTTCAGGGGAACTCCCCCTTTTCTCCATTGGCTGTTAGGTTGCATTACCTCATCAGCTCTGAGGTGCAGTTCTCTGGGCCTTGGAAGGTCACTCCTGCTCCCTCTATTGGGCTCCTCATAATATTGCAGCTGATGATAAAATCTTTTTTCAGGATTTAAAACCCTTTTTTCTTCATGAATAGGCTCTGCGGTACCACACTGCTCATGGCTTGGCCGTGTTTTTCTACAGGTTCCCATTAGCCTGTACTGAGTTCCCTGAGGGTGCTAGTGGCTGCGCTGTTATGTTTTCATGGCCCTGTATCAGAATGCTCGCTGGCTGCTCATCCAGATGTGACTTGCTTTCTCTGAGGGTTGCGTGTGTTACACCCTTCAGTCCCACAGGTGCTCCCTAGGGGAACAGAACCCACTTGTCAGGACTGGCCTAGCAGGGCTTAAGGAAAGGACATTATCTGATAAATAAAATGGCACCTTCTTCAGTACAGTTAAGGGTATGAATTTTTTTGGTATTTGTCTCAAAGTGGTGGAATGAGTTTTCCTTAAGGTATATGTGGTTTGGGAAAAAACTCTTCTATTCTAGGTTGCATTTGATTGACTGGATTATAACAGATTAGTCTGTATTATGTTGTATCATGGAAATATTATTTTAGTGTATTTTTATTTTATTAATACAAATTTTGGGGGGGGTTGTGATTGAACATCATGTTGAGTACTATTTATTCTCCGGGAACAAGCAGGAAGTCAGTCCTCACATATGGGTGATGTCAACACAGACTGAGCCAGCACGGAGCAAATCCCCTGCTTTCAAAGAAAGCCTTTGGGAATTGCTACCACGCATGCGTGGTCCCCTTCCCGCCCAAGGGTGCCATCTTGCTCAGTCTCCTTTTTTCCGCAGAGCCCATCGGACATAGTCTGTAGTGTCCTGGGAAAAGTTGATTTTTTTTCTTTGTGCTTTTTGGCTTCACCGGTCCGACACCAGTACTCTTCCCGCCTCCGGTCTCGGTACCTTTGTATTGGGTTGGTTCCTCTGAGTTTTGTTTTGCTTTTTCTTTTTGAGGCGTCTTTGCGCCCTTTTTCCCCTCGCTGGCAGCCCGAAGGATCTTCAACCTTGCTTGGGTCCTTTTTCCCCCAAAGGCTACCAGCGGGTTCAAGAAATGCGATCTGTGCGGGAAAATTATGTCCCTGACCGATACGCATGACTGCTGCCTCCAGTGCCTCAGCCTGGACCACGACCCAACGGTCTGTGGTTTGTGTAAGAGGATGTCCTCTAAGGCCTTGAGGAGCTTCCAGCAGCAGCATGATAAGATTTTTCTGGACTTCCCCATGCCTCTGAGAGCCAAGACCTCATCTGAGGCCTCCACGTCTCGGGAGGAGCACTCCGAACCCGAGCATCGTCGGGGTTCCTCAGAGAGGAGGTCTCCCTCAAAGGAACACAAGATAAGGAAGAAACCCTCGAAGGCAGTGTCTCTGGATGGTTCCAAACGATCAGGCTCCTCTTGGGGCCGGTCGCGGAGCCCCGAGCACCTGCCCGGGACGTCGGAGAAGGAGCGCCCAGCCAAGGTTCCTCGTAGGAAAGCGGATCAGCCTAGGCAAGTACCGACTGTCCTTGTCGAGGACTCCCCTCCAGGCAACCGGCTTCGAGGCCGAGCGGGAAGGCACCTGAGCCGGAGGCTGTGGAGTCTCCCGGACTGGAGTCCAGGATGGCAGCATTGGAGCGCAGTTTTACTGCCTTCATTGAACAACAGCAGGCGCTGATGTCTGGCATGTCCGGTTCCTCCACCCCGACCACCGGGCCCTCAACGTCAAAGTCAATCCCGGAGGCCGAGCCGATCCTCGAGACCTTCCAGGCTTGAGTTGATCCTCAGCCGATGTCGCACCTTGGCCTCCCACTCGTTGGGGCTGAGGTCATCGCCACCAAGCCTGCAGATATTTGGGCGGACGGCGCCGGGGCCCCTCGATGCCCAAGGAGCTCCACGAGTTCTCCTCGAAGGCCTTTGCTTGGGAGACCGAGGACGAGGAGTCCCCGGACACCCGACGGCATCAGGATGTCCCTTCTGATACCCCGGTTTCTCCAGGACCAAGCAGGAAGTCAGTCCTCACTTATGGGTGACGTCGGCGCCGACGGAGCCCTCGCGGAGCAATTTTCCCCAGCTTTCAAAGAAAGCCTTTGGGAATTGCAGCGCGCATGCGCGGTCGTCTTCCCGCCCGAGGGTGCCATCTTAGCCAGTCTTCTTTTTTCCGCGGAGCCCTACAGACGTCCCCGTCTTGTCCCCGCGAAAAAGTTGATTTTCTTCTTTATTTTATCCTTTTTTCTTTCGGTTCGACGCCGATCGTTTTCCCGCCCGGACTCGCGACGCCGGTCTCGAGTCCTCTGACTTTTTTCGGTTTTTCTGACTTAGTCAGCTTTCGTTTTCGTTTTCCCTGGCAGCCCGGTCCTTTGACCTCGCAGGGGCCCTTTTTCCCCCGATGGCTGCCAGTGGGTTTAAGCGGTGTGGTCGGTGTGACCGAAATATGTCACTAACCGACACACACGACTTTTGCCTCCGCTGCCTGGGCCCGGATCATGAGGAACTGATCTGTGGGCCCTGCAGCAAACTGTCCTCAAAGGCGTTGAGAAGTCGGCGGCATCAGCGCGAGAGAATCTTCGCTGACCCCAGCCGTACCCGGACCTCGTCGGAGGCCTCCGTGTCGAAAGGCTCCAGCTCGGACCGTCGCCGGAGCTCCTCCGACCGGGGTTCTCCCTCCGGGGACCATCGTCGGAAGGAAAAACCCGCGAGGGCGGCGTCGGTGGACGCTCCTGGTTCCGCGAGGGCCAGGTCGCATAGCCCCGACAGCCGCCCCGGGTCCTTGGAGAAGGAACACGTCCCGAAGCGACCTCGCCTGGAGTCGGAGATGCCTGCCCGGGTAAGTCCTGTGGTCCTTCTGGACTCGCCTCCGCGACAGCCGACGTCGGGCCCGACGCCGTCGGGGCCCGAGTCGGGGGCTGCTGGGTCACCTGAGCTCGGACTCAGGTTGACGGCCTTGGAGAGCAGACTGTCTGCCTTCATGGACCAGCAGAGGGCACTGCTCGCTGGCTTCGCTGGCGTCGCTGCCCCGACCGCCGGGACGTCGACGTCCAAGTCGACCCCGGAGACCGAGCCGATCCTCGAGTCGATGAGAACTCGAGTCGATCCTCGGTCGAGGTCGCCCTCGGCCTCCCGTTCGGGACCGAGGTCGCCGACGCCGACTCCCTCGGCGTCGGGGCGGCTGGCGCCGCACCCTGCCCGGGCCGACCCCACCGAGTCCTCGTCGGAGTCGGTCTGGGAGTCGGAGGAGGAAGAGTCACCTGATTCTTTCCGGACTCGCTGTGTCCCATCGGACTCACCGGAGTCCGAGCCTCGGAAGCAGTCCCCCCCGGAGGATGCCCGGTTCTCGGACTTCGTTAGGGATATGGCCAAGGCTTTGGCCTTCCCTGCGGATCCCGAGGAGGAGCCTCGAGCCGAAGAGCTCGACGCCCTCCAGTATGACTCTCCCGCGAGGGAACACTTTACTGTGCCGGTTCCTCCTATGCTGGAACGACTACTCTTCCGCATGTGGGAGAGTCCGGCCTCCTCGCCGGTCCTGAGCAAGCGGGTCGATTCTATCTATCGAGTCCGCAAGAGCCCTGGCTTTCAAAAGGCACAGCTGCCACACCATTCCATGGTAGTGGAATCGGCCATGCACCGTCTTAAGAGCCAGAAGATGCACTCCTCGGTGCCTCCTGGCAGGGAGGCCCGTAACCTGGATGGCCTTGGCAAGAAGTGCTTCCAGGGCTCTATGCTCGCATGTCGTGTCCAGACTTACCAGCTATACATGGGCATGTATCTCCGGGATCTGGCTAAAGAGCTAGCCGGATTCTCCGCTGGTCTCTCCGAGGAGCCCTTGCGGAGGTTCCTAGCCTTGTCCACTGGCATTCGGGAATGCTCAAAGTTCATGTCCCGAGCAGCCTATGATGGCTTTGAAGCCTCTGCTCGAGTGGCCGCAGCCGGCATCGGTGCCCGCCGACAGGCTTGGCTTCAGTCGTCAGACCTTGAGCCCTGGGTGCAGGACAAGTTGGTCGATGTCCCCTGCCGAGGCGAAAACCTCTTTGGCAAGCCCATGGCGGAAAAGGCTGCGCAAATTGAGACTGAGACTCTCACCAGGACCAGGCTTTCTAGGAAGACCTCCGCCCCTTCCCAGAAAAAGAAGGGCTCGGGGAAAAAGTCCTTTTACCCGAGGAAGGCGGCTGCCTACAAACAATACCCCCATTATCAGGCCCCTGCAGCTCCCCAACAGGGCCAGCAGGCCAAGGGACGGGGTAACGGGTCCCGTAGGCAGCAAGCCCCCAAGCCTGCACCACCAGCCCCTGCTCAGCAGGGTGGGGGCTTTTGACTCGCTACGCATAGCCTCTCCCCCCCCGCTGGTTCCCTCCAGCACCGGAGGCCGGCTGGTTCACTTCGCCCACAGGTGGTCCAGCATCACCGCAGATGCCTGGGTGCTTCAGGTCGTGCGAGAAGGCTATCTTCTCCACTTCCATCAGGTCCCTCCCTCCTATTTTCCGGGAGAACCTCCACGCCCCCCTCTGCACAGGGAGTTGCTCCTTCAGGAGTTAGCAGGTCTTCTACAGGAACAGGCGGTGGAACCGGTGCCACACCACCTGAGAGGTCAAGGCTTTTATTCAAGGTATTTTCTGATACCAAAGAGAACAGGGGGCCTCAGACCCATCCTGGACTTGCGCAACCTCAACAAGTTCCTTGTGCGGGAGAAGTTCAAAATGCTTACCCTTGGAATCCTTCTGCCCTACCTCCAGCAGGGAGATTGGCTATGCTCCTTGGATCTAAAGGATGCCTACACGCACATCCTCATCCACCCAAGCCACCGCCAATACCTACGGTTTGTGGTGGCCGGAAATCATTACCAGTACAGAGTACTGCCCTTTGGCCTGTCCTCCGCACCGCGAGTCTTCACAAAATGTCTCGCGGTCGTGGCGGCCCATCTCCGGCTTCACGGCCTCTATGTCTTTCCGTACCTCGACGACTGGCTCATCAGAGCAGCGTCCGCTCAGGAGGTCACCGACGCCACGTGCCGCACGGTGACTCTGCTGCAGCACTTGGGCTTTGTCATAAACTTCGCAAAGTCCACTTTGCTCCCCTCACAGGATCTCGAGTTCATCGGCGCAAGGCTGCACACTCCTCAGGCGCGAGCATTCCTACCGCTCGACAGGGCTCAACGGCTCATGGACCTAGCCGACCGCTTTCGCAGCCAGCCCCTGGTCTCCGCCAGGCGCTTCCTGAGACTGCTCGGCCATATGGCTTCCACCGTCCATGTGACCCCCAATGCCCGCCTGAATATGCGGCCTGCTCAATGGTGTCTCCGCCAGCAGTGGCGACAAGCCACGGGCGGCCTAGCAGACCTAGTGCGCGTTTCCGAGCCGCTGGTCTCGTCTCTCCGGTGGTGGCTCCGGCAGCCGAACCTGATATTCGGAATGCCTTTCCAGTCACCTCAGCCGACCCGGGTGCTGACCACCGATGCATCCCTCCTGGGCTGGGGAGCACATTGCCAAGAGGCACGTACTCAGGGCCTCTGGACCACGTGGGAGTCTGCTCAGCAGATCAACTTCCTGGAGCTCAGGGCGATCCGCCTGGCTCTCAAGGCCTTCTCCCACCTGACTTCCCAACAGTCCGTCCTTGTCCAGACGGACAATCAAGTTGCCATGTTCTACGTGAACAAGCAGGGGGGCACGGGCTCCTTCCTCCTCTGCCGGGAGGCACAGAAGCTCTGCTCTTGGGCCGTCAGTCACGGCATTCTCCTCAAGGCCGTTTATTTCCCGGGCCAGGAAAATTGCCTTGCAGACAAACTCAGCAGGGTCCTCCAGCCGCACGAGTGGCGTCTGGATCCCTTGGTAGTTCAGAAGCTCTTCCTCAAGTGGGGTCTCCCCACGGTGGATCTCTTTGCCAGTCCTCACAACCGGCAGCTTCCTCGCTTCTGCTCTCGTCGGCCACACCCCCTTCGGGTGGCGGCGGACGCCTTTCTGATCTCGTGGTCGGGGAGCCTTCTGTACGCTTTCCCTCCCATCCCGCTGGTCTCTCGGACTCTTTTCAAGGTTCTCCGAGACAAAGCCTTCGTGATCCTGGTGGCCCCTCGCTGGCCCAGGCAGCCGTGGTTTCCGCTCCTGCTGCAACTGGCGGTGGAGGATCCAATCCCTCTGGGGGTTCAACCGGATCTCCTCACTCAGGATCAGGGGTCCCTCCTGCACCCCAACCTCAGGTCTCTCAACCTCATGGCCTGGCTGCTGAGAGGGTAGTCCTTGCTCCCCTTCTCCTGCCGGCGGAGGTGGAGGAGGTCGTCTTGGCTTCGCGACGGCCTTCTACCCGCAAATGCTACGCCCTTAAATGGCGTCGCTTTGCCGTCTGGTGTACCCAACAGTCTCAGGATCCCTTCTCCTGCCCGGTGTCGGTGATCTTGCAGTACTTGCTCCACCTCTCTAATTTGGGACTTAAGTCCAACTCCGTCAAAGTTCACCTCAGTGCTCTTTCAGCACATCATGTGCCGGTGGACGGCAGACCTCTCTCCAATGACCCTCTCGTAGCGAGGTTTCTCCGAGGTCTCCTTCTACTTAAACCACCTCTGCGCCCGCCAGCGCCTGACTGGGACCTGAATGTGGTTTTGCAGCGGATCACCTGTCCACCTTTTGAACCTATGGCTACCTGTTCTCTCCGTTTTCTGTCTTGGAAAACACTGTTCTTGATAGCCCTCACTTCCGCTAGACGCGTGAGTGAATTGCAGGCCCTCGTGTCTGATCCCCCTTACACTAGGTTCTACAAGAATAGGGTAGTCCTACGGACTCACCCAAAATTTCTGCCTAAAGTGGTCTCCCCTTTTCACATCAATCAGGAGGTGGTACTTCCAACCTTCTTTCCCAGACCACACTCCAGCCGAGCTGAGACGGTCCTCCATACCCTGGACTGTAGAAGGGCATTGAACTTCTACCTTGACCGTACGCGGGAGCACCGTAAAGCTGCTCAGCTTTTTGTGTCTTTTGACCCCAATAAATTGGGGCTCCCGGTCTCCAAGCGTACTCTGTCCATCTGGGTTGCGGACTGTATCTCTTGGGCTTATGGGGCAGCCGGACTCTCCTTAGAAAGTCGAGTCACGGCTCATTGCGTTCGGGCAAAGGCCACGTCAGTGGCTTTCCTCCGCTCTGTTCCGCTGGCAGACATCTGCCGGGCCGCTACTTGGTCTTCGAGCCAGACTTTTGCGGTCCATTACTGTCTCGAGAGGGAGTCCCGTAGGGACAGTGCTTTCGGACAGGCAGTCCTCCGTAATCTCTTTGAGGTCTGAGCAACTCCTACCCTCCATCCCGGATGTGGGCTACCGGTGGGTGATAATTCAGCGAAGATTCTATCCTTCTGTGCTGCTGAGCTAGAGGGAGCTCATTTTTGTGCTTAGGGTCTCCGGTAGCCTTGAGCTTGGGAGTCCCATAAGTGAGGACTGACTTCCTGCTTGGTCCTGGAGAAAGCGTAGTTACTCACCTGTAACAGGTGTTCTCCAGGAGCAGCAGGAATCAGTCCTCACTACCCTCCCTCCTCCCCTTGGAGTTGCAATCGTCTGCTTATGTTCTTTTTGCAAATTTTTATGCTGTCTTTTTTAGCTATGTCATATGACTGGCTAAGATGGCACCCTCGGGCGGGAAGACGACCGCGCATGCGCGCTGCAATTCCCAAAGGCTTTCTTTGAAAGCTGGGGAAAATTGCTCCGCGAGGGCTCCGTCGGCGCCGACGTCACCCATAAGTGAGGACTGATTCCTGCTGCTCCTGGAGAACACCTGTTACAGGTGAGTAACTACGCTATCTGAACCTCGGAGAAGGTCCCCCACCAGAGGATATAGGTTTTTGGACTTCATGTGGGATATGTCCAAGGCTTTGGCTTTCCCCACGGAGTCCGAGGAGGATCCTCGAGCCAACAAGCTTGAGATCCTCCAGTATGAGGCTCCCCCTCGGGAGGCCCTCACGGTAACCGTTCCTCCGACCCTGGAACGACTTATGCTCCGCATGTGGGAAACACTGGCGTCGATACCGGTAATCAGCAAATGGCTCAACTCAATGTATCAAGTCTGCCGGAGCCCTCGGTTCCAAAAATCGCAACTGCCACACAACTCCATGGTTGTGGAGTCGACCATGCGTTGGCTGAAGAGTCAGAAGACGCACTCCTCAGTGCCCCCGGTAGGGAGGCCCGCACCTTGGATGCCCTCGGCAGGAAATGTTTCCAGGGCATGATGCTGAATTGTCGGATCCAGGCATACCCAACTGTACATGGGCATGTACCTGAGAGACCTGGCAAAGGAGCTCGCCAGATTCTCAGCTGGTCTCTCCGAGGAGCCTTTGCAGCGCTTCAAGAGCCTGTTCAAAACTGTCCGTGAATGCTCCAAGTTTAGGTCTCAGGCGGCCTATGATGGGTTTGAGTTGGCGGCCCAGGTAGCCACGGCGGGCATCAGTGCATGCCACCAAGCTTGGCTGCAGTCCAACCTCGAGCAATGGGTTCAGGACAAGTTGGTTGATGTCCCATGCCAAGGGGAGAATCTCTTTGGCAAACCCATGACCGACAAGGCCGCGGAACTGGAGACCGAGTTCATGACGAGGACACGGCTGTCTAAGACCACCTCTGCCCCTTCCGGTAAGAAGGGCTCGGGTAAAAAGTCCTTTTACCCAAGGAAGTCCACTGCTTACTGAAACTATCCCTTCCCAGGCCTCCCCAGCTCCCCAACAGGGGCATGGCCCATGTAAGCAGAAGGGCCCAAAACCTCCCAGCTGGAAGCAGGCAACCCAGAGGAGGTCGACTCACCTTGTATGCCCACAGGTAGGGAACCATCACCACCGATTCCTGGTCATTACAAGTGGTCAGGGAGGGCTACCTCCTCCATCTAGCCCATATCCTTCCACACTATTTCCCAGGAGAGCCTATCAGGTCTCCCTTTCACCAGGACCACCTTCTGAAGGAGTTGGCAGGTCTTCTCGAGGATCATGCGGTGTAACCGGTGCCCCACCACCTCCAGGGCAAGGGCTTCTACTCCAGGTACTTCCTCGTACCAAAGAGGACAGGGGGCCTAAGGCCCATCCTCGACCTGCGCAACCTCAACAAATTCCTGGTGAGGGAGAAGTTCAAAATGCTCTCCCTTGGAATATTGCTGCCTTACCTCCGCCAGGGAGACTGGCTGTGCTCCTTAAAGGATGCCTACACACACATCCTAATCCACCCAAGCCACAAGCAATACCTACGCTTTGTGGTAGGGGCAACCATTACCAATACAGGGTGCTCCCCTTTGGCCTTGCTTCAGCCCCCAGGATATTCACAAAGTGCCTGGCAGTGGTTGCCGCCTTCCTTAGGCTTCAAGGGATCTTCGTTTTCCCCTGTCTCGATGACTCATCAGGGGCACTTCAGCCACCGAGGTGCAGCAGGCCACAACTCGAGGTTTGTGATCAACTACCTCAAATCCAGCCTTTGCCCAATGCAAGAGCTCAAATTCATTGGGGCAGGGTTCAACCGCCCTTCAGTCAAAGGCCTTTCTGCCTGCGGACAGCAGGCTTATTGCCCTAGCCGAGCACATGAGTAAGAGGGCTCATCGGTGCCATCAAGGCAACTGCTGCGCCTCCTCGGGCACATGGCCTCCACGGTCCATGTCACTCCAGATGCCCGCCTCCACATGCGAACTGCGCAGTGGTGCCTCAGGGACCAGTGGTCCCAGGCCACGGGACATCTCCAGGACAGGATGAGAGTGACCAGGCGCCTGGTACAGTCCCTGACCTGGTGGCTCTCACCCATCACCTGGAGGCGAGTATTCCCTTCCAGGCCCCTCATCACTCGAGGATCCTCACCACCGATGCCTCTTTGCTGGGCTGGGGAGCTCATTGCCAGGGGTACCACACTCAGGGAGTTTGGTCCCCAGACAAGAGTGTCCAGCAAATCAACATGCTGGAGTTGCATGCAATCCTTCTCGTCCTGAAGGCTTTCAGGCAGTACCTGGGCCACAGGACTGTCCTAGTTCAAACGGACAACCAAGTGACCATGTCCAATGTGAACAAACAGGGGGGTCCAGAATCCCGTACCCTCTGTCAGGAGGCCCTGACCTGTGCTCTTATGCAACCCGGCAGGGGATTTTCCTCAAGGCGGTATACCTGCCGGGCCAGGACAACTGGCTGGCCGACAGACTCAGCAGGATGCTCTAGCCGCACAAGTGGCAGCTGGACCGGGTGGTGGCCAGCAGGCTTTTCCGGACCTGGGGGGAACCGGTGATGGACTTGTTTGCAAGCCCAGACAATCACCAGTTACCTCGTTTCTGCTCAAGACAGCCGCACCCGGCCAGGGTGGCAGCCAATGCCTTTCTTGTCTCATGGTCAGTGGGTCTTCTGTATGCTTTGATCCCCCCCTCCCCCCCCCCCATGGTTCTGATCGCCCAGACTCTGTTCAGGATCCTTCACGACAGAGCTTTTGTCAATCTGATAGCTTCACGGTGGCCCAGGCAACCGTGGTTCCTACTTCTCCTGCAGCTAGCAGTGGAGACCCCCATTCCCTTGGGTTCATCTCCTCGGCTCCTTTCCCAGGAGGGGGGCTCTCTCTTGCACCCTAACCTCAGCTCCCTTTCACTGAGGGCATGGCTGCTGAGAGGGTGACTCTCGCCTCGCTCCTCCTTCCGAAGGACGTAGAGGAGGTCTTGCTGGCTTTGCGCAGACTGTCTACTAGACGGGCATATGATTTTAAGTGGCGCAGATATGCGCTTTGGTGCTCTGGGCAAGGGGTGGACCCTTTTTCTTGCCCAGTGGTTGTGGTGTTGCAATATCTTCTCCACCTCTCCGAGACGGGGCTTAAGTCCAACTCCATCAGAGTGCATCTCAGTGCCTTAGCGGCTAACCATTATCCCGTGGATGGAAAGCCTCTCTCTGTTCATCCAGTGGTGTCCCGGTTTCTAAAGGGCCTGCTACTGTCGAAGCCCCCGGTCCATCCCCCGGCGACCGAATGGGACCTCAGTATAGTGTTGGGACAGCTCACCCGGCCGCCCTTTGAACCGCTGGCCACGTGCCATCTCCATTACCTCTCCTGGAAAGTGGTCGTCTTGGTTGCGCTCACTTCTACCCAGAGGGTGAGTGAGCTCCAGGCCCTTGTGGCGGAGAGGCCTTATACCAGGTTCTACAAGAATAGGGTGGTGCTTTGCACGCACCCCAAGTTCCTTCCAAAGGTGGTCTCCTCATTTCACCTCAACCAGGAGGTGGTTCTTCCTACCTTCTTTCCCAGGCGCCAGTCGGGCAGAGGCAGTCCTCCATACCTTGGACTGTAAGAGGGCTCTGTTCTTCTACATTCAACATACTCAAGGTCACCAGAAAGCCTCTCAGCTTTTTGTTTCCTACGACCCCCAGTAAGCTGGGGGAGGTGGTGGCCAAGCACACGCTGTACACTTGGGTGGCGGACTGTTTTGCCCAGGCTTATGAGGAAGCGAGGCTTCTGGTGGAGGGCCTTGTTACGGCTCATAGAGTCAGGGCCATGGCGGCATCAGTAGCTCACCTGCGCTCTGTTTCTCTGGCTGACTTCTGCTGGTCTGCCACTTGGTCTTCAGTTCATACCTTCGCAGCTCATTACTGCCTGGATAGGGAGTCCCGACGGGACAGTGCCTTCGGCCAGGCTGTACTCCATAACCTTTTCAGGGTCTAGGCAACTCCTACCCTCCGACCCTTCTGTGTTCAGGCTACCGGAGTGCTACTTCCCTGGTTAGGGTTTCATTGCAGCTTCTTGCGGCTCTCAATGAGGGAGTCTTTTTTGGGATATAGGTTCAAGGTAGCCTGTAGCTGGGGAGTCCCATATGTGAGCACTGACTTCTTGCTTGTTCCCATAGAAAGCGTAGTTAATCACCTGTAACAGGTGTTCTCCGGTGACAGCAGGAATCAGTCCTCACAACCCTCCCTCCTCCCCTTGGAGTTGCAGTCCAATTATTTTTCTTTATTTGCTGTCTTTTTAGCTATGTGATCTGACTGAGCAAGATGGCACCCTTAGGCGGGAAGGGGACCACGCATGCATGGTAGCAAGTCCCAAAAGCTTTCTTTGAAAGCTTGGGATTTGCTCCGCATGAGCTCCGTTGGCGTCTGCGTCACCCATATGTGAGGACTTATTCCTGCTGTCCCCAGAGAACATCCGTTACAGGTGAGCAACTACGCTTAATCCACAGTATAGAAGAATGCATATAATCACAACTGAAAAAACATGTTCAGAAGTTAAGAGCTAGTGCTTCTTCTTACAGGTGGCCTGGGATGGTGGAATCAGACCCTGACATTGGTGATTACTTCTTGTTCACATCGCAGCTTGATCAACTACCCGTGAGTGTGCTTTGCCATACATCTTTTTTCTTTCTCTCAGTTTAGACTGTCAGTTTATAAGGCTTTCACTGTGGAATCCCCCCCCCCCCCCCTATGATCAGTCAACTTGGGAAAAAGTCATTGGCCAGTGCTCTTCACTGCCAGAAAGAGAAATAGGAGTCTGTTGAAGCAGTGCTTACAGTCCCCAAGGAGAAGTCAAATTGGGAAATGCTCTTGTAGTGATATTTAGTATTGCCATAATTTTGGAAACCACCTTCACAGGTCTAAAAAACGTCTCCTTCCTATCATTTCATAGAAGTCTATTCTACATTCAATTTTTCACATACAATGTTTTCTTTTTTCTATTAAAATTGTCAACGCTTCATACAAAATCCAAACCATATAGAGATATAGCAGTAATTGAGTAATAGGCCGATGTCTCAATGGTATAGGCCTTGAACTCCACAATGTCAGCTACACTCTGTAATTCCTACAAAAGAGATAAACAGAAACCAGAACACATTTCCAACATAAGAGAATAATACCATAAATAGCTATTTAGCTTTTTTTTATAGTAGGTGAATCCTTCGGAGATCTATTATTTATGATTATAACAATTGGAATTAAGTTATAATATAGTTCTGAGGTTTATTCTAACAATACCGTGTTTCTTCAGGAACAAGCAGGAAGTCAGCCCTCACTTATGGGTGACATCGGCACCGACAGAGCCCGTGTGGAGCAATTCCCCAGCTTTCAAAGAAAGCCCTTTGGATTGCTGCCACGCATGCATGGTCCTCTTCCCGCCCAAGGGTGCCATCTTGCTCAGTCTCCCTTTTTCCGCGGAGCCCTTCAGATGCACGTTCTCGTCCCTCAGAAAAAGTCTTTTGTTTTTGGCCTATATTTACCGGTTGCACTGGTCCTCTACCCATCCTTCCCCTGTTTTACCTTTTTAGAGCTGTTTTCTTCAGCTTTTTTGCAATGGGCTTCGCGCCCTTTTTCCTTTTCCTAACCATTGGCCGCGTGGGTCTTCGACCTTGCAGGAGCCATTTTTGCTCTTATGGCCAATGGATTCAAAAAATGTGATAGATGCTCTAGGAACATGTCGCTTATGGACACTCATGACTGTTGTCTGCGGTGTCTCGGGGCTGATCATGACCCAGAGCTCTGCTCGCTCTGTAAGAAAATGCCCTCTAAGTCCCTGCTCAGTCGTAAGCAGAAGTCCGAAGACATTTTCAGAAAGGCAGCCTCAGAATCCCCGGTGGCACACTTGCTCGTCTCTCTCCCAGTGGGGTCCCCCACTTCGGCCCCGCACTCTCGGCGGCACTCCGACCAAGGGTCCCCTGAGGTGGAGCAGCGCAAAAAGAAGAAGGCCTCAAAGTTGCTGTCGTGGGCTCCTGACAAGTGCGAGCACTACCGCACTCAGTCACTTAGCTCCCTTCGGCGTTCCCAAGAGTCTGACAAGGATCAGCCCCGCAAGGTACCCCGCACCGATACGGAGGCCTCCAGCGAAGACGTCCGGTCTCTTGAGGGCCATCCCAGTGAGGACCTCCTTGACGCCCGACCCGGTGACACCGGGGTCGGCGTCACAGGGCCCCTTGCCCACGTGGGAGTCCCGCATGCTGGAACTTGAACACAGCATTTCTGCGTTCATTGCTTCCCACAGGCACTCACAGCCAGCTTTGCTGACTCGTGCCCAGAGACCGCAGGTCCCTCACGTGCCCTCCGACCCTTCTTCATGGCTACCGAGGGCTTTGCCTTGAGTACCCGAGGACTCGGGCTCCTTCAGGCTTCAGCTTCTGCTTACAACCTCGCAGAGGCGTTTCTGGTTACAGGTTCGGTAGCCTGTAGCTGGGGAGTTCCATAGTGAGGACTGACTTCCTGCTTGTTCTTGGAGAAAGTATAGTTACTCACCTGTAACAGGTGTTCTCCAGGGACTGCAGGAATCAGTCCTCACTGCCTTCCCACCTCCCCTGATGAGTTGCTGGATTTTTGTCCTTCCCTTGCCATCTGCTTGGTGCGGCTTGAGCTAAGGGACCTGACTGAGCAAGATGGCACCCTTGGGCAGGAAGAGGACCACGCATGCGTGGCAGCAATCCCAAAGGTTTTCTTTGAAAGCTGATGAATTGCTCCGTGCGAGCTCCGTCGGTGCTGATGTCACCCATAAGTGAGGACTGATTCCTGCTGTCCCTGGAGAACACCTGTTACAGGTGAGTAACTATGCTTTCTCCAGGACCAAGCAGGAAGTCAGTCCTCACTTATGGGTGACGTCGGCGCCGACGGAGCCCTCGCGGAGCAATTTTCCCCAGCTTTCAAAGAAAGCCTTTGGGAATTGCAGCGCGCATGCGCGGTCCTCTTCCCGCCCAAGGGTGCCATCTTAGCCAGTCTTCTTTTTTCCGCGGAGCCCTACAGACGTCCCCGTCGTGTCCCCGCGAAAAAGTTGATATTTCTTCATATTTTTCTTCTTTTCTTCTGTTCGACGCCGGTCTTTTTCCCGCCCGGACTCGCGACGCCGGTCACGAGTCCTCTTCTTCTTTTTCGGTTTTTCTGACTTAGTCAGTTTTCTTTTTCGATTTTTCCCTGGCAGCCCGGTCCTTTGACCTCGCCGGGGCCCTTTTTCCCCCGATGGCTGCCAGTGGTTTCAAGCGGTGTGGTCAGTGTGACCGAAATATGTCACTAACTGACACACACGACTTTTGCCTCCGCTGCCTGGGCCCGGATCATGAAGAAATGATCTGTGGGCCCTGCGGCAAAATGTCCTCCAAAGCGTTGAGAAGTCGGCGACATCAGCGGGATAGGATCTTCGCTGACCCCAGCCGTACCCGGACCTCGTCGGAGGCCTCCGCGTCCAAAGGTTCCAGCTCGGACCGTCGCCGGAGTTCCTCCGACAGGGGTTCTCCCTCCGGGGACCATCGACGTAAGGTGAAACCCGCGAGGGCGGCGTCGGTGGACGCTCCTGGCTCCGCGAGGGCCAGGTCGCATAGCCCCGATAGCCGCCCCGGGTCCTTGGAGAAGGAGCACCTCACGAAGCGACCT
Source organism: Ichthyophis bannanicus (assembly GCA_033557465.1). Classification (NCBI taxonomy): domain Eukaryota; kingdom Metazoa; phylum Chordata; class Amphibia; order Gymnophiona; family Ichthyophiidae; genus Ichthyophis; species Ichthyophis bannanicus. The sequence continues at coordinate 82,067,716 of CM066048.1, forward strand.
CGCCTGGAGTCGGAGCTGCCTGCTCGGGTAAGTCCTGTGGTCCTCCTGGACTCGCCTCCGCGACAGCCGACGTCGGGCCCGACGCCGTCGGGGCCCGAGTCGGGGGCTGCTGGGTCACCTGAGCTCGGACTCAGGTTGACGGCCTTGGAGAGCAGACTGTCTGCCTTCATGGACCAGCAGCGGGCACTGCTCGCTGGCTTCGCTGGCGCCGCTGCCCCGACCGCCGGGACGTCGACGTCCAAGTCGACCCCGGAGACTGAGCCGATCCTCGAGTCGATGCGAACTCGAGTCGATCCTCGGTCGAGGTCACCCTCGGCCTCCCGTTCGGGACCGAGGTCGCCGACGCCGACTCCCTCGGCGTCGGGGCGGCAGGCGCCGCGCCCTGCCCGGGCCGACCCCACCGAGTCCTCGTCGGAGTCGGTCTGGGAGTCTGAAGAGGAAGAGTCGCCTGATTCTTTCCGGACTCGGTGTGTCCCCTCGGACTCACCGGAGTCCGAACCTCGGAAGCAGTCCCCCCCGGAGGATGCCCGGTTCTCGGACTTCGTAAGGGATATGGCCAAGGCTTTGGCCTTCCCTGCGGACCCCGAGGAGGAGCCTCGAGCCGAAGAGCTCGACGCCCTCCAGTATGACTCTCCCGCAAGGGAACACTTTACTGTACCGGTTCCTCCTATGCTGGAACGACTACTCTTCCGCATGTGGGAGAGTCCGGCCACCTCGCCGGTCCTGAGCAAGCGGGTCGATTCCATCTATCGAGTCCGCAAGAGCCCTGGCTTCCAAAAGGCACAGCTTACCACACCATTCCATGGTAGTGGAATCGGCCATGCATCGTCTTAAGAGCCAGAAGATGCACTCCTCGGTGCCTCCTGGCAGGGAGGCCCGTAACCTGGATGGCCTTGGTAAGAAGTGTTTCCAGGGCTCTATGCTTGCGTGTCGTGTCCAGACCTACCAGCTATACATGGGCATGTATCTCCGAGACCTGGCTAAAGAGCTAGCCGGGTTCTCCGCTGATTTGTCCGAGGAACCCTTGCGGAGGTTCCTGGCCTTGTCCACTGGCATTCGGGAATGCTCCAAGTTCATGTCCCGAGCAGCCTATGATGGCTTCGAAGCATCGGCTCGAGTGGCCGCAGCCGGCATCGGTGCCCGCCGACAGGCTTGGCTTCAGTCGTCTGACCTTGAGCCCTGGGTGCAGGACAAGTTGGTCGATGTCCCCTGCCGAGGCGAAAACCTCTTTGGCAAGCCCATGGCTGAAAAGGCTGCACAAATTGAGACGGAGACTCTCACCAGGACCAGGCTTTCTAGGAAGACCTCCGCCCCTTCCCAGAAAAAGAAGGGCTCGGGAAAGAAGTCCTTTTACCCGAGGAAGGCGGCTGCCTACAAACAGTACCCCCATTATCAGGCCCCTGCAGCTCCCCAACAGGGCCAGCAGGCCAAGGGACGGGGTAACGGGTCCCGTAGGCAGCAAGCCCCCAAGCCTGCACCACCAGCCCCTGCTCAGCAGGGTGGTGGTTTTTGACTCCTTAAGCATAGCCTCCCCCCCCCGCTGGTTCCTCCCAGCACCGGAGGCCGGCTGGTTCACTTCGCCCACAGGTGGTCCAGCATCACCGCAGATGCCTGGGTGCTTCAAGTCGTGCGAGAGGGCTATCTTCTCCACTTCCACCAGGTCCCTCCCTCCTATTTTCCGGGAGAACCTCCGCGACCCCCTCTGCACAGGGAATTACTCCTTCAGGAGTTAGCAGGTCTTCTACAGGAACAGGCGGTGGAACCGGTGCCCCACCACCTGAAAGGTCAAGGCTTTTATTCCAGGTATTTTCTAATACCAAAGAGAACAGGAGGCCTCAGACCCATCCTGGACTTGCGCAACCTCAACAAGTTCCTCATGCGGGAGAAGTTCAAGATGCTTACCCTTGGAATCCTTCTGCCCTACCTCCAGCAGGGAGATTGGCTATGCTCCTTGGATCTAAAGGATGCCTACACGCACATCCTCATCCACCCAAGCCACCGCCAATACCTAAGATTTGTGGTGGCAGGGAATCATTACCAGTACAGGGTACTGCCCTTTGGCCTGTCCTCCGCACCGCGGGTCTTCACAAAATGTCTCGCGGTGGTGGCGGCCCATCTCAGGCTTCACGGCCTCTATGTCTTTCCGTACCTTGACGACTGGCTCATCAGAGCAGCGTCCGCTCTGGAGGTCACCAACGCCACGCGCCGCACGGTGACTCTTCTGCAGTACTTGGGCTTTGTTATAAACTTCGCAAAGTCCACTTTGCTCCCCTCACAGGATCTCGAGTTCATCGGCGCAAGGCTGCACACTCCTCAGGCACGAGCGTACCTCCCGCTCGACAGGGCTCAACGGCTCATGGACCTAGCCGACCGTTTTCGCAGCCAGCCCCTGGTCTCCGCCAGGCGCTTCCTGAGACTACTCGGCCATATGGCTTCCACCGTCCATGTGACCCCCAATGCCCGCCTGAATATGCGGCCTGCTCAATGGTGTCTCCGCCAGCAGTGGCGACAAGCCACAGGCGGCCTAGCAGACCTAGTGCGCGTCTCCGAGCCGCTGATCTCGTCTCTCCGGTGGTGGCTTCAGCAGCCGAACCTGATGTTCGGAATGCCTTTCCAGTCACCTCAGCCGGCCCGGGTGCTGACAACAGATGCATCCCTCCTGGGCTGGGGAGCGCATTGCCAAGGAGCGCGTACTCAGGGCCTCTGGACCACGTGGGAGTCTGCTCAGCAGATCAACTTCCTGGAGCTCAGGGCGATCCGCCTGGCTCTCAAGGCCTTCTCCCACCTGACTTCTCACCAGTCCGTCCTTGTCCAGACGGACAATCAAGTTGCCATGTTCTACGTGAACAAGCAGGGGGGCACGGGCTCCTTCCTTCTCTGTCAGGAAGCACAGAAGCTTTGCTCTTGGGCCGTCAGTCACGGCATTCTCCTCAAGGCAGTTTATCTACCAGGCCAAGAGAATTACCTGGCGGACAAACTCAGCAGGATCCTCCAGCCGCACGAGTGGCGCCTGGATCCCTTGGTAGTTCAGAAGCTCTTTCTGAAGTGGGGCCTCCCCACGTTGGATCTCTTTGCCAGTCCTCACAACCGGCAACTTCCTCGCTTCTGCTCTCGTCAGCCACATCCCCTTCGGGTTGCGGCGGACACTTTCCTGCTCTCATGGTCGGGAAGCCTTCTGTACGCTTTCCCTCCCATCCCGCTAGTCTCCCGGACTCTTTTCAAGGTTCTCCGAGACAAAGCCTTCATGATCCTGGTGGCCCCTCGCTGGCCCAGACAGCCGTGGTTCCCACTCCTGCTGCAATTAGCGGTGGAGGATCCCTTCCCTCTGGGGTTTCAACTGGATCTCCTCACTCAGGATCAGGGGTCTCTGCTACACCCCAACCTCAGGTCTCTCAACCTTATGGCCTGGCTGCTGAGAGGGTAGTCCTTGCTCCCCTTCTCCTGCCGACAGAGGTGGAGGAGGTCGTCCTAGCTTCGCGACGACCTTCTACCCGAAAATGTTACGCCCTTAAATGGCGTCGTTTCTCCGTTTGGTGTGCCCAACAGTCTCAGGATCCCTTCTCCTGCCCGGTATCGGTGATCTTGCAGTACTTGCTATACCTCTCTAATCTGGGACTTAAGTCCAACTCCGTCAAAGTTCACCTCAGTGCTCTTTCAGCACATCATGTGCCGGTGGACGGCAGACCTCTCTCCAACGACCCTCTCGTAGCGAGGTTTCTCCGAGGTCTCCTTCTACTTAAACCACCTCTGCGCCCGCCAGCGCCTGACTGGGACCTGAATGTGGTTTTGCAGCGGATCACCTGTCCGCCTTTTGAACCTATGGCTACCTGTTCTCTCCGTTTTCTTTCTTGGAAAAAGCTGTTCTTGATAGCCCTCACTTCCGCTAGACGCGTAAGTGAATTGCAGGCCCTCGTGTCTGATCCCCCTTACACTCGGTTCTACAAAAATAGGGTAGTCCTACGGACTCACCCGAAATTTCTTCCAAAAGTGGTCTCCCCTTTTCACATCAATCAGGAGGTGGTACTTCCAACCTTCTTTCCCAGACCACACTCCAGCCGAGCTGAAACGGTCCTCCATACCCTGGACTGTAGAAGGGCATTGAACTTCTACCTTGACCGTACGCGGGAGCACCGTAAAGCTGCTCAGCTTTTTGTGTCTTTTGACCCCAATAAATTGGGGCTCCCGGTCTCCAAGCGTACTCTGTCCATCTGGGTTGCGGACTGTATCTCTTGGGCTTATGGGGCAGCCGGACTCTCCTTGGACGGTCGAGTCACGGCTCATTGCGTTCGGGCAAAGGCCACGTCAGTGGCTTACCTCCGCTCTGTTCCGCTGGCAGACATCTGCCGGGCCGCTACTTGGTCTTCGAGCCAGACTTTTGCGGTCCATTACTGTCTCGAGAGGGAGTCCCGCAGGGACAGTGCTTTCGGACAGGCAGTCCTCCGTAATCTCTTTGAGGTCTGAGCAACTCCTACCCTCCATCCCGGATGTGGGCTACCGGTGGGTAATAATTCAGCGAAGATCCTTCCTTCTGTGCTGCTGAGCTAGAGGGAGCTCATTTTTGTGCTTAGGGTCTCCGGTAGCCTTAAGCTGGGGAGTCCCATAAGTGAGGACTGACTTCCTGCTTGGTCCTGGAGAAAGCGTAGTTACTCACCTGTAACAGGTGTTCTCCAGGAGCAGCAGGAATCAGTCCTCACAACCCTCCCTCCTCCCCTTGGAGTTGCAATCGTTTGCTTTACTATTTTGCAAATTTTTATGCTGTCTTTTTAGCTATGTCATCTGACTGGCTAAGATGGCACCCTTGGGCGGGAAGAGGACCGCGCATGCGCGCTGCAATTCCCAAAGGCTTTCTTTGAAAGCTGGGGAAAATTGCTCCGCGAGGGCTCCGTCGGCGCCGACGTCACCCATAAGTGAGGACTGATTCCTGCTGCTCCTGGAGAACACCTGTTACAGGTGAGTAACTACGCTTTTTCCTTGGTAGATGTGTTTTAGTATAGGCATTATTACAGTACTTTCCAAATAGTACCATGGCGTTTAAAGACAATGTTCAGTGGCACTATCTGGACATACACACTATCTGCTAACTAGATAAACTCTTTTGAATATGAGGCCCATAGTATAATAACAGACAAAAACAGGTACCTGCAGCACAGTAACTGAAAGACAAAGGAGCTGGTACGCATGCTGGTGGTCAACAGGACTTTATTGGAACCTCAATGCGTTTCGGCTGTGTAGGCCTTCTTCAGGGGGATCGAGCCTGTGTTCTGTGAGCATCTATAAAAAGTTATAACCAACCATCCAAATCGAAGAGACAAAATTTCTGTAAACTGACAGGTTGCAAATACATATATGCTATGGTTCAAATCATAATACATGATGGTAGATAAAGACCAATATGGCCCATCCAGTCTGTTCAGTATGATACTTTGTGTTGTAACTGCTGCTCCATGCAGGTTACACTCCCCTGTGTCTTTATTTAGACAAGCAGGGGAGTTGGAAGCACACTGAATGATAATGTTTTCCTGATGAACCCAGTGGGCAGAGGTCTCATCTAGTACAGGGAAGCCTTGGGCTCCTCTGAGCATGTGCCAGCATTCCCGCACTGAGTGGGATCCTGCCGAATAGCCTAAATGTTTTCTGCGACCAGCAGCATGTGCCTCTCTTCTCTTCTCACGGGGAAAGATGGTCAGTACATCATTCCTAATATTAAGATCCAGCGAGGAATATTTCAGGGAGATTCCCTGTCGCCACTTCTGTTTTGTTTGACACTTAATCCAATGAGAGCTATCATCAACTCCTTGGGATATGGATTTAGCCTGAATTCTAAAGATGGAACAAACTCAGAATCAACTTCCCATCTGCTATTTATAGATGATCTGAAGCCCTACAGTTCCAGCGACTGACAATTAGCAGAGCAACTTCGTCTGATAAAAATCTTTTCTGATGACATCAGGATGACTTTTGGCTTTGACAAGTGTGCTAAGGCAACCTTTTTCAAAGGAAAATTGAGCAAAACTGAAAACATCTCCCTTGCTGAGGGCTGTGACATCAAGGACCTTGAACAGGAAGGGGTATATAAGTATCTCAAAATAGAGGAAGGAATGACACTTGAGCAGAAACTCTTGAGAGAGATCAATAAAGAATATTACAGGAGATTAAAACTGTTATTGAAAAGTGATTTAACATCACAAAATAAGATACAAACCATCAATCAGCTGGCAATTCCTGTACTTTCATACAGTTTTGGGATTGTGGATTGGCCTCATAAAGATCTTGAAAAACTGTATGTGCGAACAAGAAAATTCCTCCATGCTCATGAAGTAATTTTACAAGAATCAATGTATGCCAAGATTGTACATTCCTAGAACTGAAGGAGGGCTAGGACTTACAGAGATTGACTACACCTACAGAGCTACTATTGTAAGCCTCCAAGTCTATCTCACAGCATCATCGGATCCAAATATGCAAAAAGTGCTGAAATATTAAAGTAAACGTCCAGAATCTGTCTCCATCATCAAACTTGGACAAGCATTCCGAAGATTAGAAGGAATGAGTGAGAATCTACAGGCACACACAGTGAAGGAAGTAACAATTTGCAAAACAAGAGAAAAAACTCTTTGAAAAATTAGATCAGCAAATGAGGAAAAACAAGTGGCAAATACACAAATACAGTGGGAAATGCAGTGTTACTCCAGGAACATTTTTGACAATCAAGAACGGACACACGAATGGTTAAGGAGAGGTGAACTGAAACTGAAGGATAAGAGATTGATAGTTCCAGCCAAGGACAGTTGGTTACAGATGAGATGGTTTACAGCGAGCATTGAAAAAAACTGGTAAAACAACTTATGTTGATTCTATAAGAAAGAGCTAGAAACAGTAACTCATTTCATAGCTGGCTGTGAAATTCTGATGGAGAGACATTTTCTATATAGAAAGGCACAATAAAGTAGCATGCCTCATCCATTGGAAACTCTGTAAACTCTACCACATCATTGTGCCTGAAAAGCACTGGGATCATGACCCTAAGAGAATTACAGAGAATGAAGAATTTATGATCACCTGGGATTCTCCCATTCCGACTAATAAAAAGCTAGATGCAAGGAAGCCGGTCATAGTGGTCAAAGAGAAGAGCACAAGGACAGCATTGATTATAGAGGTGTCATTATTATTATTCTAGGAATCACATCGAGAGAGAGAAGATCTTCAAATACTAAGAAATGCAGTCGGAGACCAAAAAAATGTGGCAGAAAGATACCAAGTTATTTTCCAGTGTGTTGGGTGCCACAAGCTTGATTAAGAAACCTAAGTGAAAAATTCAGGCAGTATGTGGATATGCATTTAAACTAGGAAAAGGGGGTGACGGTTGTGGAAGGTCAACATCTGCATGCCACCCCCTGCAAAAGCAGAACAACATCAGAAACAGCCACACTCTTAAACCGCACATCAAAAACAAGTGGGAAGAAGTGGGCAGAATAAAATCAATGCAAAATACACACAAGCCAGGTAAATGCTGGAAAGCAATGAGCACAAATGCTCGAAGCTTAGCCAAAAAAATTCCAGACCTGGAAGCCCTAATGGTGGAAACGGATTTCGACATCGTGGCCATTACAGAAACATGGTTTAATGAATCGCATGATTGGGATATAGCCATAGCTGGCTATAATCTATTCAGAAGAGACAGAGAAAATGGAAAAGGAGGAGTAGCCTTGTATGTCAAAAGCAGTATTAAAGCTACTGAAATGCAGGGAACATGGGGAAAAGAAGAAGCGCTCTGGATTGCGTTGGAACGAGGAGATGGCACTGTCATCCATATTGCTGTAGTCTACAGACCTCCGACTCAAATTGAAGAGAGAGATAACGAATTGATTATAGATATTGCCAAGATAGCAACAAAGGGGGGAAGCAATCATATTGGGTGACATTAATCTACCTGATGTGGATTGGATTACTCCTTCTGCACATCTGGAAAGAAGCAAAAAAATTGTGGATGCTCTCCAAGATGCATTACTTAGACAAATGGTGATGGAACCAACCAGGGAAAGCTCAACGCTGGATGTAGTACTCACCAACAGTGATAACGTGTCGAATGTCTCCGTGAGTGCCCCTGTGAGCAACAGTGACCATCACACGGTGTGGTTTGAGATAAAAGCCATGATACAGGCCAATCATAGCAAGCTCAAAGTCCTAAACTTCAAAAATGCTGACTTCAATAAAATGGCCAAGTACTTAAAGGAGGAGATAACGGGGTGGAAGGAGATAAGGGAAGTGGAATTGCAATGGACTAAACTAAAGGCAGCAATAAAAGGGGCAACAGATAAATATGTAAGAAAAGTAAATAAAAATAAGAGGAGAAGGAAACCTATTTGGTTTTCCAAAGAGGTGGCTGTTCAAATAAAGGCAAAAAACACAGCTTTTGCAAAATTCAAAAGCTTGCAAACAGAAGAACACAGAAATGAATACAGGATCAAGCTCAAAGAGTCTAAAAGAGAAATAAGGATAGCAAAATCAAAGGCAGAGGAAAAGATGGCTAAAGATGTTAAAGGTGGCGACAAAACTTTCTTCAGGTATATTCGGGAAAGGAAGAAGATCAGAGTTGGAATTGCAGGACTCAGAAGTGCTGGGAAAGGACTCGTGGAAAGTGACACTGAAAAAGCAAAATTGCTAAACAAATACTTCTGTTCTGTTTTTACTAAAGAAGATCCTGGAGATGGACCAGCTGTGACTCCCAAATATAAAAATAGCAATGAAGTCGATACCACACCATTCACAGAAGATGAGGTGTTAGAACAACTTGCTAAACTGAAAGTAGACAAAGCCATGGGACCGATGGGATACATCCCAGGATACTGAAAGAGCTCAGAGAGGTTCTTGCAGGACCGTTAAAGGATGTCTTCAACAGATCCTTGGAAACAGGAGTGGTTCCTCAGGACTGGAGAATGGCTAATGTTGTACCTCTACACAAAAGTGGTGACAGGGAAGAAGTGTCAAACTACAGGCCCGTGAGCCTTACCTCGGTGGCAGGAAAAGTAATGGAGGCGCTCCTGAAAGAGCAAATAGTGAACTTTCTCAAAACCAACAGGTTGCAAGATCCAAGGCAACATGGTTTTACCAAAGGGACGGTCTTGCCAAGCAAATCTGATTGAGTTCTTTGATTGGGTGACCAAGGAACTAGATCTGGGGCATACAATGGATGTCATCTATCTGGATTTCAGCAAAGCCTTTGATACTGTTCCTCATAGGAGGCTTGTCAATAAACTCAATAGCTTGGGGATGGGTCCCAAGATAGTAAACTGGATTATAAATTGGTTGACTGACAGACAACAGAAGGTGATGGTACATGGAGCTCACTCGGATGAGAGGAAGGTGATTAGCGGGGTGCCTCAGGGTTCGGTCCTGGGCCCGGCACTGTTCAATATATTTGTGAGTGATATTGCTGAAGGACTGAATGGAAAAGTCTGTCTTTTTGCAGATGACACAAAAATTTGCAACAGAGTGGACTCCCCCGAGGGAGTGGTTAACATGAGGAAAGATCTACAAAAGCTGGAAGACTGGTCTAATGCTTGGCAACTACGATTTAATGTGAAAAAGTGCAGTGTCATGCACTTGGGTAGCAGAAATCCAAGGGAAAAGTACACGATAGGGGGTGAGAGGTTGGTATGCACAGTTCAGGAGAAAGGCCTTGGTGTGATTATCTCTGATGATCTCAAGGTGGCAAAACAGTGCGACAAGGCGGTGGCAAAAGCCAGGAGGATGTTGGGCTGCATACAAAGAGGGATTACCAGCAGAAAGGAAGAGGTACTTATGCCACTGTACAAGTCACTGGTGAGGCCTCACTTGGAATACTGTGTTCAGTTTTGGAGACCATATCTTGCAAAAGATGTAAAAAGACTGGAAACTGTTCAGAGAAAGGCGACCAAAATGATTTGGAGCCTGCATCAGAAGCCTTATGAGAAGAGACTTGAAGAGCTAAGTATGTACACTTTGGAGGAGAGGAGGGACAGGGGAGATATGATTCAGACCTTTAAATACTTAAAGAAAAGTGATGAACAAACAAACCTCTTCCAAAGATGGGGAAGCTGTAAAACTAGAGGGTATAACATGAAGCTGCAAGGTGGTAAATTGAAAGGCAAGGTCGGGAAATATTTCTTCACTGAAAGGGTGGTGGATGCTTGGAATGCCCTCCCGATGGAAGTGGTGGGGGCAAACACGGTGATGGAATTCAAAACGGCATGGGACAAACACAGTGGATCCCTTTACAGCAACAGGATAAAAGCAAAATAAACAGTACCATCTAACTTCTGAACTATCTAGCGTCTCAACAAATAGGGGTGTCCTACATGGAGTGGTGGGTTCACCCCTAAACAAAAACATGGGGAGGGGTGGCCTGCACAGAGCGACAGGTGCACCTACTCTTGCCATCTTGCTGGGCAGACTAGATGGACCATGCTGGTCTTTATCTGCCGTCACTTACTATGTTACTATGTAAGAAGAATTTCCAAGCACATACATGTTACATATTAATAACTCCAAAAGGAGGCTTTCTTTGGCATGATGCAAGTACTACACCAAGCAATAAATTTGAGAGACTGAGATCATACTCCACATACCCTGGCTTAGAAGTGAGGTTCATGATTATCATAGTATGCACAAAACTAACCCATTTGGAGAAATTGTTTAGCTAGCTTCGTTATCGTTTCCCTCTGCTTATACCTTAAACACCCACTGGAAACCTGAGATCCTCTCAGATGCATCTCTTAGTAATCTCTTCACTTTGTAGATTTTGTCTTGTCTGGACTAATCAAGGTGCTTGTCATACCAGGCCTCAATACTATGAAACACATTATCATTAGATACATGTGCAGAAACATCTTTTAAGAAGCACTTGTTATTCCAGTGCTCTTATATTGATTTCTGCTAAGCCAGCTGCAAGACCCTCTTATCCTCCCCATTATATCCACTGTTTTCAGTTTCAGTCTTTAGAAGATATTGTGCTATCCTATTCCCTCCCTTCTGTTTATGGCATAGTGTACAGTTTATTTGTACGGAAGCATGATGACAATTTGTTTGAATGGCGCTATACCAAGTTCTGTTTAAAGGCCTAGGAAATACAAAACTCTAGAATCTGCCCAAACTGCGCCTAGCAAAAAGGCCAGCCTCAGTTTTTGTCTACCTGCTAATGGGGGACAGGCTGTAACATTTCAGAGAGGCTTGGCAATTGATCACCACAGATCACTTGATGATAAGAATGACAAAACAGGACTACAGGATAGCTTCCAGCAAATTCCATTCCAGAAGGAGCCAGAAAAAGCTTCAGATATCCTATACATACATATAAGACTCAACCGATGAATTCCAGGCCGCCTTACTCATCAAACAATGGAACTTTTGCCACTGGCCCAAATGGGAAAAAGCTGCTGCTCCAGGCTCTTTCTCATTCCAAAGAAACGGGAGGTATCTGGCTTTCTTAGATTTACGTTCTGCTCAACATTTCTTTTAAAGAAAATTCAAAATGAACCCCTTAGTATTCATACTACCTCTTTTGTCCATCAAATTCATTGTAATGTACCTGGACATGATAGCAGCCAGAGCCTATCTTCCAGAAAACAGACAATACCCACTGGAAATCTTGGCTCATGAACTTTGTCAGGCTGATTTGGTAACTGCCCAAGACATCCTGTGCCTCTTAGGTCACATGACTTCAACCTGTTGTGCCATTAGCCAGATTGTACATAAGATTGCCAAAATGGTATCTCAAATACAGCTGAACTAGTGTCATCAGTTTCTATACAAAAGAAATGTTCTGACACCATCAATAAATTAAAGCCTCCACTGATGGCAAAAGCAAACCATTTTCTACTACTACTACTTCTGATTCATTTGTATAGGGCTATAGGCACATGCAAAAAGCAGTCCCTGCTCATCTCCAGTTAGTGTCCCTTCCAGCCCCTCCATCCAATATTACCCCTCACAACAGATGCCTCGTCCCTTATTTGTGGAGCATATTTCTCATACCTGCACACCCAAGAACAGACTGCACATCAATAGGTTAGAACTCAGGACCATTGCCCGTGCTCTTTGGACATTCAGAGACTGGCTATGAGGCAAGTCCATCCTCATATGCACAATCAGATAACAATGTTTTACATCATTAAAAAGGAGACACAGGTTGCTTTCATCTGTACTAAGAAGCAAGGAACATATGGGATTTTGCATGTTTGATATAGGCAACCGTTCAGGCAGTTTATTTGGCCAGAGATCTAAACCACACCAGCCACCCATTCTCTTTTCTGATTGTTGCCACACAGTTGCATATTTCAACTTTACTTATCTGGTGACCCTCAGCTTTGCATTCACCATTCAGTGTGCCTATATCTCCCCTACTATCACCATATTTATCTCCACCACCTCCTGTGGGTCACAGTCCCTGAGAAGAAAGGAGAGACACATAATCCCCTAACAGTGTTATTGAGCAGCTAGTCACAATGCTAGAAGCATCTCATATTATACTCTGACAATATTCCAGAAAGGAGCTCTGTCCCTAACTCATTTTGTCAGTCTCTCATCACTGCATTTCACTTTCAGTCAAAGTACCACATCACCTTCCTTGGGAACTGTGTATCCCGTGCGTGGATCCCAACATCTATGCTGAAGAACTTTAAAGAGATGTCTGCAGATGGGACTTGGTTGGTGAGTGTGTTTGTTTCCTTGTACCGTGAAACTCTTACCCATGATGGCATTGGAAGAGGTAGCGGAAGCTTTATATCATGTTATAGAGTTCAGTTATTTATATGAAGTGTGTGGGAATTGGTATGCCTCAGGGTGAACTCACGAGTTCTCCAGGAACAAGCAGGGAGTCAGTCCTCACTTATGGGTGACGGCACCAACGGAGCCTGCGCGGAGCAATTCCCCAGCTTTCAAAGAAAGCCTTTGGGATTGCTGCCACGCATGCATGGTCCTCTTCCTGCCCAAGGGTGCCATCTTGCTCAGTCTCCCTTTTTCCACGGAGCCCTTCGGACACACGTCCTCGTCCCTTGGAAAACGTGTTTCGTTTCCTGGCCTCTGGCTTTTTTTTTTCCGGTTGTACTGGTCCTCTACCTGTCCTTCCCCTGCTCCCATTCCTTTTGAGCATAGGGGACATTTTTTCTAACCTTTTTGCAGTTAGCAGGCTTTGCGCCCTTTTTTTCTCTCAACTGCTGGCCGCGTGGGTCTTCGACCTTGCGGGGGCCCTTTTTGCCCCGATGGCCACCGGCTTAAAAAAATGCGATAGATGCTCCAAGAAAATGTCGCTTACGGACACCCATGACTGCTGTCTGCAGTGTCTCGGGGCCAAGCATGATCCAAAGCTCTGTTCACTTTGTAAGAAAATGTCCTCCAAAGCCCTACTCAGCTGTAAGCAGATGTCCGAGGATATTTTCTGTAAGGCTACCCAGAATCCCTGGTGGCACCCTCGGTCATCTCTCAGCTGGTGGGATCCCGTACCCTGGCTCCGCGCTCAAGATGGCACTCCAACCAGGGGTCCCCTGAAGTGGAGCGGCGTAAGAAGAAGAAGGCCTCAAAGTCACTGTCGGGGGCTCCTTGGTCGCTTAGCCCCCCTCGGCGTTCCCGAGAGTCGGACAAGGAGCGGCCTCGTAAGGTACCCCGTACAGACTCTGAGACCCCCGGCGATGGCGCCAGGTCTCCTGAGGGCCGTCCCAGCGAGGGCCCCCTCTCTTCATCAACTCCCAACCCGGTGTCCCAGGGCCCGCGTGGGAATCCCATATGCTAGCACTAGAATGTAGCTTTTCTGCGTTCATAGCTTCCCAGCAGGTGCTTGTATCCAGCTTTGCTGGCCCACGCCTAGAGACCGAGGTTCCCTCGAGAGGGACACCAAAATCCGCTCTGGAAACCCCCAAGAGCCATGGGCCTCATGAGGGACCTCGGCATCAGTCTCACTCGTCTTCCCATTCCTCGGGGGCGAGATCCTCCAGGACCTCCAGCTCCAAGCGGGCCTTGGCTTCCGGACGAGGCGACCAGCCCGAATCGGGTTCCTCCTCCAATTTCTCGGACTGGGAGTCATACGGGGATACCTCCCCAGAGACCCAAGCCCATTGGGATCTCCCATCGGACCCGTCCCTGCCTGCCTTTCAGAGGCGTTCGCCACCTGAGGACACCTCCTTCGTGGTGTTTGTACTGGATATGGCACAGGCTCTCAACCTGGCTACTCAGGCGGAGGAGGAACCTCGAGCTGAAGAGCTCGATATCCTGCAGTACGAGTCCCCGACTTGGGAATCTTTCTGTTCTGGTTCCCCCATTCTGTCCAGGCTGCTACTCTGCATGCGGGAGACCCCTGCTTCGGTCCCCATCGTGAGCAAGCACCTCGACCTGATGTACAGGGTCCAGCGCGGCCCCGGGTTCAGGAAAACCCAACTCCCCCACACTTACATGGTGGTGGAATCGACTGTGAGAAAGCAAAAGAGCCCGAAGTCACACTCTTCGGTCCCGGCGAGCAGAAAGTTTACAGCCCTCAATGCCCTAGGCCGCAAGGCCTATCAAGGATTGATGCTCTCCTGCCATATTCAGGCATACCAATTATACATGGGCATATTTTTGCGAGACCTAGCTAAGGAACTCAGGGGTTTCTCTGTGGGCCTAGCAGGCGAACCCCTCAGTAAGTTCCGGTCCCTTCTGAAGTCCATCGTGGAGTGCTCGAAATGCCTCTCTCGCGCCGCCTATGACGGATTCAAGTCCTCGGTTCGAGTGGTGGCCGCTGACATTGGGGTCCGATACCAGGCATGGCTACTGTCTTTGGACTTGGAGCAGTGGATCCAGGAAAAGCTCCTAGACGTACCCTAGGTGAGCAGCTCTTCAGTAAACCGATGGAGGATAAGGCCGCCGAGATAGAAACCTAGTTTGTCACCCAAACCCGCCTCTCGTGTAAGACCTCCTCCCTCCCCTGAAAGAAACAGCAAACCAAGAAGCCGTTCTTTCTGCGTTAGGGTCTGCCCTACCGAGGCTACCCACCATACCCACCCACTCCACTGACCACCGCAACACAAGGAAAGTCTGGGCCCCACAGTCATCGCATGCCGAAAGGGCCCAAGGCCCAAACCCCGGCACCGCCTCAGCCCACCCAAGGGTTTTGACGCCAGCAGTGTAGCCTTTCATCCTCCGGCGGCACTGCAGCCGGTGGGGGTATGCCTGTCCTCCTTGGTCCCTCAGTGGGCGTGCATCAGGTCGGACACTTGGGTCCTCCGAGTAGTCCAGGATGGCTATTGTCTCCGCCTGGACAGGTTCCCCCTCCCTTCTCCCCAGTGGAGCCTTCTCGACTCTCCGCGCACCAGACCTTCCTACAGTGGGAGTTAGACAACCTCCTCACTCAGCGAGCGGTCGAGAGGATACCGTCACACCTTCGAGGTTGGGGCTTCTATTCCCAGTACTTCCTCATTGCGAAGAAGTTGGGGGGCCTAAGGCCTATCCTCGACCTCTGAAAACTAAACAAGTTTCTGGTGCGGGAGAAGTTTAAAATGCTATCACTTGGCGTCCTGCTGCCCTTCCTCCAGCAGGGTGACTGGCTATGTTCCTTGGATCTCAGGGACTCTTACGCCCAAATTTTGATTCACCCCTAGCACAGGCAGTTCCTGCGCTTCAGGGTGCAAGGGGAGCGCTACCAATACAGGGTGCTCCCCTTCGGACTCACATTTGCTCCACGGGTCTTCACAAAGTGCCTCTCCGCAGCCGCCACTGTCCCTTACCTCGACGACTGGCTCGTTATGGGGCCCTTGGCTGGGGAAGCCTGCCTGGCGGCATCACGCATGATCCTCCTCCTCAAGCGCCTGGGGTTCTTAGTCAACTACCCCAAATGCCAACTCAAACTGGTGCAAACCTTGGAGTTTATTGGCGCACAGTTCGACACCCAGCGGGCGATCGCCTTTCTGTCATCAGACCGCACGGCTCGCGTCCGAGCCTTGGCGACCCAGGTCCAGAGCACCATTTGGGTCATGGCGCGGACTATGCTGGGCCTCCACCGTCCATGTGGTTCCACATGCCAGCATGCACATGCAAATGGCCCAGTGGTGTCTCAGCACTCAGTGGAGCCCGGCCTCTGGTCACCTCAGAGACCCCATTCAGGTCTCCAGCAACCTTTGCAGGTCCTTAGACTGGTGGCAGGACCCCTGCAACCTTCTCCAGGGTCTGCCATTCAAGACCCTGCAGCACAAAATAGTGCTGATGATGGACACTTCCCTGCTGGGGTGGGGAGCCCACTGCGGTGCACTGTGCACATAGGGGCGATGGTCACCCGAAGAGTCTCAACAGCAGATGAATTTGCTCGAGCTTCGAGCAGCTCGGTGGGCCCTGAGGGCCTTCGAGGAATATCTCCAAGGGAAGTCGCTGCTCGTGCAGACCGACAATCGAGTGGCAATGTTCTACATCAACAAGGAGGGGGACACAGGATCACGCCTCCTCTGCCGGGAAGTGGTCCTCCTCATCCCCTGGCGGAAGGCGAAGGGGCAGACCCTATGAGCAGTCTACCTCCCGGACCACGAGAACGTCCTTGTGGACAAACTCAGCAGGATCCTCCTCCCTCACGAATGGCGGCTGGACCCGGAGGTGACCAACTTGCTGCTCCATCTGTGGGGGACCTTGACCGTGGACCTGTTCGCCAGTCTGGCAAACATACAGCTCCCCCGCTTCTGTGGCCCAGTCCCGCACCCAAGCAGGGAGGCACGGGATGCGTTCCTCTTGAGCTGGACCTCCGGGCTTCTCTATGCGTTCCCTCCCACTCCTCTCATTGCAACTCCACAAAGTTCAGCTGGAATGAGCGTCGATGATACTCGTCACTCCCTCGTGACCTCGGCAACTGTGGTCCTACTCCAGTTCCCCTGGGCTGTGCCCCAGGCCTGCTAACACAGGAAGAGGGGTGGGTGCTACACCTGAATCTGGCTGCATTGTCCTTTGCAGCCTGGCAGCTGAACGGGTCTCCCTAGCCACGCTAGACCTCCTGGAGGAGGACCTCCTCATGTCGAGGAAGGACTCGACGAGACGAGCTTACGCCTTCAAGTGGCAGCGCTTCTCGGTCTGGTGCTCCGAGTTCCAGATCGACCCTTTCTTGTGTCCCTCTCGGTGGGTCCTCCAGTACTTTCTCCATCTTTCAAAGGAGGACTGAAGTCAAACTCTGTCAAGGTACACCTGAGTGCCATCTCGGCGAATCACCTCCCCGTAGAGGGCAAACCCCTCTCTGAGCAGCCCTTGGTCTCCCGCTTTATGCGGGGCCCCTTGCTGTCCAAACCTCCCATCTGGCCTCCTCTGGCGGAGTGGGACCTGAACGTAGCTTATGCGTTCACCCTTCGAGCCGATGGTGAACGTGCTTGCTTCGGCACCTATCCTGGAAGGTGGTCTTCCTGGTGGCTTTGACCTCGGCCCACCGAGTCAGTGAGTTCCAGGCTCTCATGGCTGAAGCCCCTTACACCAGGTTCTATAGGAACAGGTGGTCCTCTGTACCCACCCCAAGTTCCTGCCAAAGGTTGTCTTGGATTTTCAACTCAATCATGAGATAGTCTTGCCGACCTTCTTCCAGAGACCCTATGCCAACCAGGCGTTGGCGGTTTTGCATACACTCGACTGCAAGAGGGCTCTTGCCTTCTATCTGCACTGTACCCAGTCTCATCGCAAGTCTGGCCAGCTCTTCGGAACCTACGATCCCAATCGCTTGGGGCAGGCAGTCACAAAACGCACCCTCTCCATCTGGGTGGGTGACTGCATCGCCTTCGCTCATGCAAAGGCGGGCGCCCTGTTGGATCATCGAGTCGCTGCACACGGCATCCGAGTCAAGGCGGCTTCGATAGCTTTGTTGCACTCAGTGCCTCTGGCGGACATCTGCCGGGCTGCGACCTGGGCTTCGGCGAACACTTTAGCCTCGCACTACTGCCTGGAGAGGGAGTCCCACCGGGACAGCACCTTCGGCCAGGCTGTACGCCATAATCTGTTTGGGGTATAGGTAACTCCTGCCCTCTGACCGTTCTCGACGGCTATCAAGGGTTTCACCCTGGGGACTCAAGGACTCAGACTCCTTCGGGTATCAAGTTCTGCTCACGGCCTCACAGAGGCGTTTTTGGGTTACCGGCTCAGTAGCCTGTAGCTGGGGAGTCCCATAAGTGAGGACTGACTTCCTGCTTGTTCCTGGAGAAAGCATAGTTACTCACCTGTAACAGGTGTTCTCCAGGGACAGCAGGAATCAGTCCTCACTACCCTCCCACCTCCCCTGATGAGTTGCTGGATTTTTATCCTTCCCTTGCCATCTGCTTGGTAGGGCTCAAGCTAAGGGACCTGACTGAGCAAGATGGCACCCTTTGGCAGGAAGAGGACCACACATGCGTGGCAGCAATCCCAAAGGCTGTCTTTGAAAGCTGGAGAATTGCTCTGCCAAGGCTCCATCAGTGCCAACGTCTCCCATTAGTGAGGACTGATTCCTGCTGTCCCTGAAGAACACCTGTCTGTGTGACATTGAGGTAGTCATTTTATCTCCTTATGCCTCAATTCTGTCACTCACTCAATGTGATTTTGGAAGCAGAACTGGGTCATACAGCAAAATATTTGTCAATAGTGAGATTGGAATCTGAGTGTGGAAGAGTGATAAACAGACAGTGGGGAGGAGCTTGCATCAGTGGGCCATTCCGTCATTATGTTATTAAAAACATACACTTTTTCTTTTTAAAAAATGTTTTCACTTCAATCCACCGAACATCTCAAAGCTGCTGTAATCCACAACCACAATAACCATCAAATATTGTGTATCCTTCATAAAAACCCATCATACTTGCAGAGGTAATTTAACATCATTGATGAACACAGTCCTTAAAGGGATCGAAAATACCAAACATGGCTTCTTACTTATTTTCATTGACATTTCTGCTGCATTTGACTCAATAATACACTCCTCACTACTGGACAGACTGGCAGAGATCGGAATAAGTGACACCACAATGACTTGGTTTCGTTACTACTTAACTGAAAGAACAGCAGAAGTGAAGATAACGAACAGCAAATCAAGACCATTCCGTCTTCATCAGGGCCTACCCCAAGGCTCAGCCTTATTTGCTTTACTCTTCAACATATATATTCAACCAGTCTGTAAGATTATACAAAAACACAACATGCACTATCATCTATACGCAGATGATGTCATGATATACTCCCTAATTGACACCACAACTCTAGACTTCTCATCCATCTCCGCATGCATGATAGAAGCAACTGAATGGCTAGCACAGCTAAATTTAATAATCAACTTCAAGAAATCTGAAGCCCTCATGATCAAAAGAGATGCTTCATTCAAACCCCCAAATAATATACTAATTGGAAGCTGTCCAATCCCAATCAAGAACGAGGTATAATACCTGGGAATACACCTGAACCACAGGCTCAACTTCCAAACTCATATGAACAAAAGCACATCCAAGGTCTACTACAAAATTAAGGTCCTACAGAACCTACGATCCATATTGGAACAGAACCACTTCAGAACTGTCTGCCAGGCAATTATCACTCTGCAGCAAGACTACAGCAATATGATACTCCACGGTCTACCCAAGAGCACAACTCACTCTCTGCAACTGGCACAAAATACAGCCGCCAGATTGATTACAGGAACAAAGAAACACGAGCACATAACCCCTGCCTTAAAATACCTCCACTGGCTACCCATGAGATTCAGAATTGAATACAAAGCCATAATGATGACATATAAGATATTAAATAATCAGTCTGCCGAATGTTTAAATGAGATAATCAGAAGAGTGCCAAACACACACTCAAGGAGGAAGTTTCACCAAAACACTCTATCTACAGCCTCCATACCACCTAACTCCTTACAAAGAGTTCTTCACAGAGCATTCAAATATTATACACCATCACTATGGAACTCACTTCCACACAACCTAAGAGATACTACAGACATTGCCGACTTCAGAAAGTATCTAAAAACATATCTCTTCAAAAAACACTACAACTGCATATGAGACACACAACCACAGGGCTGAATTCCCTACACAGTTGTCCCCCCCTCAACAAAATGCTACCCAAGCCCGTATTTATACATTGTACATAGTTATAGAGTTGTAAGCTGTTAACTGTTAATTGTAAATAGTTCTATTACTGTTCCTTGTAAGAGCGTTCTGTTTTCTGTAAACCGCTTTGATAAAATGAAAAGCGGTATACAAAAAATGTTAAATAAATAAACAAATAAACAAGAGATCTCTTCTTCCCTCCACATAGAGGCCCAAAAAAAAAATCTACCCTTCCTCCATATAACCTCTCTTGCCTTGCCTGAGCCACTTCAACAATCACTAACCATCACATCACCAGTGGTTCCCCCCTTATCCTCCTACCCCCACCCAAAAAAAATAGTCCATTATTCTTTCCCACTTCTCATCTTCCTCTCAGTACTTATTATTGTGCATATCTGTAAGCATTTCCATCCTCCATGTCAGGGCCAGCCTATTTCTCCAAATTCCCAGTGTGGGAGCCTCCAGTTTCTTCTAGTGAAGTTATTTCCCACCTTGCCACCACAATTCCCATTTTGGCTAAAATTCTCCATCCCTTTTCAGTGCCCCTTGGAATCATGTCCTAATGTAGTACCTTTGGGTCGCACTTCAGTTCCACCTGGGATAACACTTTCACTTCTGCCACCATATTCCTTCAAAATTCTTTGATTTTAGAGCATGACCACCATATGTGCAAAAGAGATCCTGCCTCTTCACAGCGTCTCCAACATCTATCTGAAGCCCCTTTGTAATTTTTTTTCAGCTTGACTGGAGTCTAATAACATCTGTATATGATTTTATATGCATTTTCCTTTATTGAAGAGCTAATCAAACATTTACCTATGTCTTCAGATATCTTTCTCCAAGTTGATTCTGAAAGCTCCTCTCCTATATCCGTCTCCCACTCTAATATCAATTTATATTTGTTGACATTGAATCCCCTCAAATAATTATAGATCTTGGAAATCACCCCCTTTAAGTTAAAGAATTTCAAAATTTTCTAGATTTTGCCCTCATCAAGTGCTGTACCTGCAATACTAAGCTAAAATCCTCCATTGGTAGATTATACTATTCCCTTAGCTTGTTGAAGGATAGAAACTTATCCTCCTCCATCAGATGGTAAAAACTGACAATACCTTTTGTCTCCCACCCATCCAAAATTCCTATTATCATCCCTCTTGCTTCCAATCTAATAGGAACCTTACTAAAGCATTTCCTCTGCAAACCTTTTAATTTCAACATTTTGCCCCAGATTCCCAGATCTTCTCGTAACTCCCTTTAACAGACATGGAAAATGCCTTAATTCCCCTTCCCCTACTATTCTTGCTCCATTCTCACCCTGGGCTTTTGCTTCCCCACGTCCCAATCCAAAACACGTTTTGCCTGAACAGACAAATATAGGCTAAGATTTGGCAGTGCCAACCTAAGAACATAAGATATGCCATACCGAGTCAGACCAAGGTTCATCAAGTCCAGTATCTTGTTTACTGCTATACAGAATATTTTTAGTCACCCATGGTCTTTTCCTATCCCACACAAACTGAGACAATTCTTTCTGCGTGAATGCTAATGCCCCTCAGGGCACTTCAACCGGCAAGATCTGAAAGAGCTGTAACAACCAAGGCACATTCATTTTCACAACTGTTGTCCTTCCCCACCATGAAAACAAACATTCATATTACTTCTCCAGATCCCCCTTAATCCTCTTAAAATCTCCTTTATAGTTATACTCATATCTAAATCCACCCCAATTTGTATACCCAAATACTTTATTGATTTCCATCCACCTAAAGGGGAAACTTGGTTGCAAATGTGGCACTCCCAGTCCATCCATATATAAGTTCCAAATCTCTTAGTCCCAGTGTACTTTAAATCCCACCAATCCCCCAAACTCCTTCAATTCCCTCATCAATAATGGGAGCAAGAGTACCAGCTGAACTACAAACAACAAAATGTCATCTGCGAATGGAGCAATCTTATGCTCTTGATCCCCTTGATATCCTCATTCCCCTGTATCCTTACCACAAAAGGTTCCACAGATACTGCAAATAGTAACAGAGATAGGGTATACCTCTCTCCAAACTAAATCCCTGCAAGTACCACCATTAACCTTCACCCTAGCCTCTAGTCCTACGTATAACTTCCCAACCCACTTACCAAATTTCTTCCCAACCCCATCCTCTG
The DNA here is from genome assembly GCA_033557465.1 of Ichthyophis bannanicus. Classification (NCBI taxonomy): domain Eukaryota; kingdom Metazoa; phylum Chordata; class Amphibia; order Gymnophiona; family Ichthyophiidae; genus Ichthyophis; species Ichthyophis bannanicus. The sequence goes on from CM066048.1 coordinate 82,089,918, forward strand.
AGTAACTTTCATTAAAAACAGCCAATTCATGTGGCCAAAAGCTTTTCCTGCATCAACCACAAAAATCACCAGTGCCCCACTCCCCTCCATACAGCCCATACCACCTGTACCATTCTTTTTATATTGTTCTTCGCCTGCCTCCCTGGGATATGGCCACATTGACTGATATGAATCAGTTCTGGAATCACCCTCACTAATCATATTGCTAGGATATTTGCTAACATTTTAACATCATATATAATAGGTCTGATTAACAGAGGATGAAACTGCTATGATATAACCTATATCCTCTACTATACTCCCAGGCATATTTATTTATTTATTTATCTATTTCTTCTATACCGCCCCTTCCAGAGATCAGGGGCGGTTTACATGGAACAATTTTATACATTCGTATAACATTACATAGAACAAGAACTTTTAAACTTTTTACATATAACTTTTTAACTTTTTACATAAAACAGTACAGTAAGTTGTTAAAACTATTTACAGGGTGTATGCTTTTGTTTACAGGGGAATGTCAGCGAGCTGACATTGCTATTATAGATGTTATTTACAAAAAGGTTAGGATGTATGATTTAGTATTCAAGTGTGTGTGTGTGAGTGTGTGTGTGTGTGTGTGTGTGTGGGTGTGGCATATAACCAATTAATCGTTGTGTAGTCAATATTGAATATTTAAATCAAAACTCTTATACACAATATTATGAACTGAATGGTCTCAGACTAGCAAGGTACTTAATCAGGAACTTGATTTTCCGTTGTACCTATTTTTGCATCAATGACCTCAGCTCAGTAGATGTATTCAAAATCACTTCAAAGATGAAAAATGCTTAACTTATTTCGTTGTCACATTCCCCAGGCACCGTGTTTGCGTTTCACTAGATCACGTTTCATCAGGGGGTTGAATCTTACACTGTAAACAAAAAACAACTTCCGTTGTAATGCCATGATTAACGTAATTTTGAAACTGAGTACTTTCATCTATCTCGAACATACCTTTGGTGTCGTTTGAATAAGACTTGCAATTGTCACTCTCACGATCCTTGCTTGGCGTGTATTGTGATAAGGTGAGCTGTGAGGATGAGATGGAATGGGAGAGAAGTGAGGAATGTACCTTTAAAGACAGATGTAAACAGGGTTCCCATAGAAACCACAAGCCACCGGAGCATGCAGTAGCTAGAGCTAAGCCCTGCCCAAGCAGTGACGTAAGAGCTAGGTTGAGCCCTAACAGCTCTCACATGTGCAGAGAGGAGGGTGTGGCTGAAAAGAAGCACCATTTTAAAGCTGCTTCAGAGTTTGGTAAAAGTAGTCAGGAGGAAAGGAACCAGGAGGAAAGAGGCCACGAGAAAAGGGAGCTCAAGGAGCAAAGGAGAGGAGGAGGAAAGACAGCTGATTCTTACTCTCAGAAAGCAGTGGAACCAAGGTTGGAACCTGTCTTAAAACACCCCAGAGAAGAGAAGCTGGAAAGGTTTGTTTCCACGTGGGGAAACAGCTCAGAGAGCCGGCCAAGTAATAGAGGTGAGGCAGACAAGTTTGCTACAGTTCCTAACAGAGGCTTTTCTGAAGAAGTGGTCAGAGAGCTGAGGAAAAGCTCTGAACGCTGTTCTAGCCAAAAGACAAAGAGAGCAGCTCCAGGCAGGAACAGGAACAGTTCAAGTAAGTGCCGTGAGTCAGCTTTAGAGGCTGGTGAAAAGCTAATGAGAGAGAAACTCCTTCTTTAAACTACGCTGGTATAGAGCAGAAAGAACACTTTTTAGGGAAACTGAAAGAGTTTCTGCAGAGTGTAAAGTTTAAACCTTCTGATATAAGCTCCCCAGAAGATGATTCAAATGAAGCTGTGGAAGATATGCAGATAGAAATGTATGAAACTCCTTGTGATAATGACGCAGTAGAAATGGAATGCTCATTCTGTAAGTCAAACAAACTAAACATGTGCTAGGCTTAGGCCAGGAGCAGAAGTTTATTTACCCTGGTTTTGTCAAGCTGAGTGAGAAAGAAAACTCTGACTAAGAAGTTTTACATCAGGCAGACTTTAATTGCAATTCCAGTTTTGTTGTTTATGGTATTAAATGTCCTTGCGGTCTCTTGTATGTTGGCAAAACAATCAGATCTTTTCGAGTTCGTATCAACGAACACCGAAGCCGATTACGCTGCAAGATGTTGGATGCCCCCATTGTGACACATTGTTTAGAACACCAACACACTTTTGATGATCTTAAGTGTTTTTGTTTGGATATGGTTACAAGGGGACAGAATGGTAAATCCAAAGAACAGACGCTGCTCATTCGTGAACAACGATGAATATATCGATTGGATACAATTATCCCGGAGGTCTGAATAATGCCGTTGAATGGGGGGTTTGCATCTAATTTATAAAGCAGCACTGTTCTGATAGTAACGCAGGGAATAGCATAGTTAAGTTCTCCCCAAAGATGTGATCATCACGTGAAAGTATGGTATTGGTCTATTTGTATGTGTAGTCCTTCCTTCGGCAGGGCTCACTATTTAAAGGGAAAACATAAGTCAATCTGCATGCGCGGCGTTTTTTTTTAAGCTGAATGGCTCGTAGATACACGCCAAGCAGGGATCGTGAGAGTGACAATTGCAAGTCTTATTCAAATGACATCAAAGGTATGTGTGAGATAGATGAAAGTATTCAGTTTCGAAATTACGTTAATCATGGCATTACAACGGAAGTTGTTTTTTGTTTACAGTATAAGATTCAACCCCCTGATGAAACGTGATCTAGTGAAACGCAAACACGGTGCCGGGGGAATGTGACAACGAAATAAGTTAAGCATTTTTCATCTTTGAAGTGATTTTGAATACATCTACTGAGCTGAGATCATTGATGCAAAAATAGGTACAACGGAAAATCAAGTTCCTGATTAAGTACCTTGCTAGTCTGAGACCATTCAGTTCATAATATTGTGTATAAGAGTTTTGATTTAAATATTCAATATTGACTACACAACGATTAATTGGTTATATGCCTGGGAGTATAGTAGAGGATATAGGTTATATCATAACATTTTAACATCGGCATTTAACAATGAAATGGGCCTATAGGACTCACAAAGGGAAGAATATTTTCCCTCCAATAATGCCTGCGCACTTATTTTTATTAATTTAAACTTTTTTTATATACCACCTATCAAGTTATCAAAGCAGTTTACAGCAAACCAAACTTCCCTCCTGTAATAAATTATTAAACAAGACTGTTAATAACCCACCCTCCCACTTCCTCAGATATATTTTTATAAAAACTCCCTATCATCCCATCCAACCAAGGCACTTTATTCCCTGAAACATTGGAGTGGATGAGTAGCCTAATGGTTAGAGCACTTGGGAACCAAGAGACCAGTGTTCAATTCCTACTAGCACGCCTTGGGCAAGTTACTTAACTCTCCATTGCCTCCAAGTTATCAATGTCCCTGTTTAATGTACATTATCAAGTTTGTTACAATGTAAACTGCTTTGATTAAAATGATAAAATAGTATAAAAGACTTGTTAAAGTAAATAAAACACATTCTCCAGGACCAAGCAGGAAGTCAGTCCTCACATATGGGTGACATCGGTGCCGACGGAGCCCTCGTGCGGAGCATTTCCCCACCTTTCAAGGATGCCATCTTGTTTGGTCTTTCTTTTTCCGCGGAGCCCAACGGACGTAGTTCGTGTCACCCGGGAAAAAGTTTATTTTTTTTTTCTGCAATTTTCGCATCTCTTTATCCGATTCGACGCTGGTTCCCATTCCTGCCTGGGCTCGGTACACCGGTATCGGGTCCGGAACGTCTTTTTTCATTTTTTTGTCCTTTGTGACTAGCGTTCGCGCTTTTTCTGTTATTTTCACTGACAGCCCGGTCTTTTGACCTTGCAGGGGCCCTTTTTCCCCCGATGCCTGCCAGCGGGTTCAAAAAATGTGATCGGTGCAAGAAACTTATGTCTCTCAGCAACACACATGATTGCTGCCTCCAATGCCTCGGGCCCGACCATGACTCGCTGATCTGTGGCCCGTGCGGCAAAATGTCGTTGAAGGCACTTTGGAGCCGTCAGCATCAACGTGAGAGAATTCTTTCAGAGTCCGCGTCCGGCCGGGCCCGGACTTCGTCAGAGGCCTTGACATCTCGGGAGTCTGACCCTGAGCGCCGTCAGGGTTCCTCTGAGAGGGGGTCTCCCACCCGGGAGCACAAAAGGAAGAAGAAGCTCTTGAGGGTGGCATTGGTGGAGGCCCCTGGGTCCTTGAGGGTCAGGTCGCGTAGCCCTGACCGCCGCTCCTGGCTCTCAGAGTCAGAGAGGCCGTCCAAACTACCTCGCATGGAGGCGGAGTCCCCGAGTCAGGTAACTTCTGTTGTCCTCCTGGACTCTCCCCCGTGAGAACCGACGTCAGGCCCGACGCCGTCGGGGCCCGAGTCGGGGGCTGCGGAGTCTCCTGAGCTCGGACTCAGGCTGACAGCCCTGGTCTGCGGCCTGTGTGGCAAGATGTCGTCGAAGGTGCTTCGGAGCCGTCAGCATCAACGTGAAAGAATTTTTTCAGTCTGCATCTGGCCGGGCCCGGACTTCGTCAGAGGCCTCGACATCTCAGGAGTCTGACCCCGAGCGGCGTCGTGGATCCTCTGAGAGGGGGTCTCGCACCCGGGAGCACAAAAGGAAGAAAAAGCTCGTGAGGGCGGCGTCAGTGCACCTGGATCCTCGAGGACCAGGTCACGCAGCCCTGACCGCCTTCCCGGGCTCTCTGAGTCGGAGCGGCCGACCAAGCAACCTTGCCTGGAGCCGGAGTCCCCGAGTCAGGTAACTTCTGTTGTCCTCGTGGACTCTCCCCCGTGAGAACCGACGTCGGGCCCGATGCCGTCGGGGGCTGTGGAGTCTCCTGAGCTCGGACTCAGGCTGACGGCCCTGGAGAGCAGCCTGGCTGCCTTCATGGAGCAGCAGCGGGTACTGACCGGTGCATCTGCCCCGACCACCGGGACCTCAATGTCTAAGTCGACCCCGGAGGCCAAGCTGATCCCTGAGTCAATCAAGTCTCGAGTCGATCCTCAGCCACGGTCTCCCTCGACCTCCCGTTTGGGGCCGGTCATCGACGCAGGTGCTTTAGGCATCGGGGTGGGTAGCATCGAGGCCCACACGGCTGGAGTCGGCATGGGAGACAGAGGACGAGGAGTCTCCGGACACCTTCCGGACCCGGTGCGTCCCGTTGGACTCCCCAGAGTCCGAGCCTCGGAGAAGGTCCCCCCCAGAGGATACCTGGTTCTCGGATTTCATCCAGGACATGGCCAAGGCTTTGGCATTCCCGGCAGATGCCGAGGAGGAGCCTCGAGCCAAAGAGCTCGATACCCTCCAGTATGTTTTTCCTCTGAAGGAAGCCTTTACTGTTCCGGTTCCTCCGATGCTGGAACGGCTGCTCTTCCGTAAGTGGGAAGCACCGGCCTCGGTGCCAGTTCTGAGCAAACGGGTCGATTCCATTTATCAAGTCCTGTCAGACGGCTGCCTAGGGTGAGAACTTACACAATCTTGACGATGCATATATTCATATGATTCTTGCAAGGTATTGTGGGTATTGTAGTTCATTCACTCCCAAACACAGCTGATGACAATAATTGAGTTGTGAAACCAAGTGGTAAGGTCAATAAAATACTTCTTTTATTGATGGGGTTTAATTCACCCAGCACATGTATGCTTGATAGCAATATAAAGGAGGTTACTTGCTTGCAGTGTTTAAATGGATAACAAAAAGTCACAAAGCAAATCAGAAAACAGCCTTCAGCTTGTCAGGCAATTAGCTAATGTTTTCTTAGCAAATAATTACCAAATACAAAGGCACAAAGAAAAGAATAAACTTTGCTGGTTAGGTTAACTTCTGCTTATTTTCCACGCAGATCTCAGCAGTGATTCTCCCTTGCTCACACACACAATCAGGTGCAGCTTTAATTACTATCAATTGACCAGCTGTAAGCCTTTAGCTGGCTGGCTGCTACTGTGTGAACCCAAATCCTGCTTTAAGAGCTGTTTGCAGTGGAAATAAAGAACAAAGTTAGGTTTCTTTGTGATGGCTGATGTGTTTGCTCACAGAAAGCTAGCAATAGCATTTAGATAGAGAACAGTCCATGTAAGTAATAGTTTCATCTGCTGTATCTCCCCCTTCATCAATCAGCATAGGGTCACTATCATACATTGGCACAGACGAGTCTTTCATTAAGGCACTATCATGAGAATGCTTATTCCCTTGCTGCCATTCTCTATTATAGATAGGGTCTGGATCAGTGTTCATACCTGAGCCTCTCCTGCCATCATAATTCCTCTCTGTAAAGCCTGGCCAGTATGTAATCCAATTCTGATGTCCAGCCTTCCAATCTTGATCCCTGGACACTGGATCTCCTCTCACATACCTTCTGGCCTTGGTCTGAAAGTCCCTTCCACGTGCAGTCTTCTCTCTTCCAGGTAGCCACTGGTGATTCCTATCTCTGCCATTCCATTCCTCTGGCTGAATCCAGTCCAATGGACTCTGCTGGCACTTGGAATACCTCCCAGTATGGGTACTGCCTTGGACTCTCCCAGACCATCCAATGGGCTTTCTTCTCTTCCTTCCAGAGAGTTTCCTTCTTTCTCTATCCGCTTGGCTTGGCTTCTCTTCCTCCAGGTGATACTGGTGCTTGAGCTTGTAGCCGTTGCTGTCTCTGTCTCTGTATCTCTTCCTGAAGCTCTTTCTGTAGCTGTTCTTGAAACTGTTTCCTGAAGAATAAACTCTATTCTTATTCTTTCCTAATGTGTGCTCCTCCCTAACCCAGCGCAGCTGTGTTGAATCAGGCCCTGCCCTTTGAGATGAGTGCTTAGGGATTACCTCATAGCTCTCTTGATTGCACACACATTTTCTCACTTCAGCCCCTCTCATGGCTGCTGGAAACCTGGTGCATTCTGGGACTGGTAGTCTTTTATGTGAAAACTCTGTTTTCTTGCTTCTACCAGAACTGACAGGTTGCTTGTTCAGAGTCACATCATCTTTTTTATAGCTCCTACCTGAGCTATGATAAGCTTCCTTATCACATACCCCCCTGCTTAAGTTATTGCGGACTGGTTCTACTGGTGAAACTTCTTCTCTACAGTCCGTAATACGGGAAAGTGCATCCGCATTCTTGTGTAACTTCCCTGCACGATGTTCAACCTGAAAATCAAACGCCTGTAAGGCCATGTACCAGCGTGTCAACCTGGCATTGTGGTTCTTCATTTGCTGCAACCACTTAAGTGGGGCATGGTCCGTGACCAACTGGAACTTTCTCCCTGTAAGGTAAAACCTTAACGCCTCCACTGACCACTTGATAGCCAAACACTCTTTTTCTATCGTGGAATACTTTTGTTCAGCCAGTGACAACTTCCTGCTCAGGTACATCACAGGATGCTCCTCCCCATCATGGCACTGGGATAGGACCGCTCCTAGCCCTACATCCGATGCATCAGTTTGAACCAGAAAGGGTTTCTTGAAGTCTACTCCTTTCAGTACCTGTCCTGTACACAATTTTTCTTTTAATACTGAAAACGCTTTTTTCAGCTTCTGGTGTCCACTTTATCTGGTTTGGACAATTCTTTCGCAGCATATCCGTGAAAATGGCACTTTTCTCTGCGAATTGCGGTATAAACCGGCGGTAGTATCCAATAAGTCCTAAGAAACTTCTTAGTTGTTTCTTGGTCGTTGGAGGAGGAAAATTCCTGATGCTATCTATTTTGCTTAATAGAGGTTTAATTTTTCCTCTTCCCACTAGGTGGCCTAGGTATTTTACCTCCCTATTTGCAAAGGCACACTTCTTCGGGTTTAAAGTGATTCCCGCTTGCTTCATAGAGCACAAGACTGCCCTGATCCTCTTCAAATGCTCCGCCCAGGTGTTACTATGGATTATGACATCATCCATGTATGCAAAAGCATAACTTTGGTGGGGTCGAAGTACCTGATCCACTAACCTTTGGCAGGTAGCCGCTGCTCCATGCAGTCCGAAAGGCATCCTCTTGAACTGGAAAAGGCCAACGGGGGTGCTGAACGCAGTCTTCGGCTTCAACTCCCTGGTGAGAGGGATTTGCCAATATCCTTTTGTCATATCAAGGGTGGTTAAGTATTGAGCCTGTCCCAGCTGGTCCAACAGCTCCTCAATTCTTGGCATTGGATATGCATCAAAAACTGATATGGCGTTTACCTGCCGGAAGTCAATACAAAATCTTAAGGATCCATCAGGCTTCGGCACCAGGACTATGGGGCTATTCCAGGGACTCTTTGACTCCTCTATTACCCCCATGTCCAACATCTCCTGGACTTGTGCCACTACCTCCTGTCTTTTGGCTTCAGGCAAGCGGTATGGCCTTTGACGAACCAATTTCCCAGGTGGAGTTATTATTTCATGGGCCACCAAATGGGTCTCCCCAAGTATGGGTGTCAACACATCTGGGAATTCCTTAAGCAACTTCCTAATTTCTTCCTGTTGTACCATTGTCAGGTCGTCACCTATTTGGGGCTCTGATTTTTCTTTACAATCAGATACCTGGGGTCCCAAATCTTCCTCTTCACTCACCTCCCTCTCTCGGGCACAGGTGGCAGCTAAGCTTTTAACCCCTTTAACATCAGTAGAACCAAAACCTTTGGCTCCACGTTCAGAATTCTCTAGGGATGTGACCTCCTCCACAGGTGGAAAACCCAGCCTCTCACAGATCAATTGGGCAATTTTGTCTCCTGTCTTCACATGATACTCATTCTGTCCAAAGTTAAACAACAGAACTTTAATATTGCCCCTGTAATCGGGATCAATTACTCCCGCACCCACATCGATGAAATATTTAAGGGCTAATCCGGACCTTGGGGCTACTCTCCCATAACATCCAATTGGTATTTCCACTTGGAGACCGGTGTCAACCAGGGCTCTCCCTTGGCTAGGTACAGTCACATTCTCTATGCTGCATAGGTCAAACCCAGCAGACTGAGGGGTTGCCCGCTTAGGAGCTTGGGCCTTCTCAGAGACCTTATGGTACTTTAGGACGAATATCTGCTTTGGGGTAGCTTGGTCTTCTGGATGCTTAACCATCTTTTTAGCTGGGGTCTGAGGACTTCCAAATAAAGGCCCGGGAGCTACTACCATTAAACCTTCTCCCTCCTTCTTTCCTAGTCCTTCCACTAGACCCTGCTTAAATCTTGGCCAGTCTCTTCCTAGAACCAAATCAAAGGGTAGCCTAGGCACTACTGCTAATAGGACTTCCTCTTGTTCCCCCAGGCACTTAACCTTAAGCCTATAGGTGGGATATGATGTTGCAGCACCATGAATGCATCTGATGTGAACTTGGCTTTCAGGGGTTCTAGGCACAAATCTTTCTTGGGCCTCTATCCTCTTCCAAAGCCTTTTTGACATCATACTCTGGTCTGCCCCAGAGTCTAATAATGCATTTGTGGTAATTCCCTGCACATCAACCATCAAAAGAAATCCTTCCTTGGGCTGTTTTAAATCCAGACCCATTAAACTAGTGTGTGTCTGGCATCTCTTCTCTAAATGTCCCAATTTTCCACACTTGAAACATTTCTTTCTATTCCACTGTGTCATCTGGTTTGATACAGTACATTCATTTTTAGAAACATTCTTAATTATTCCCTTTTCTGATACAGCACATCTAGCCTCAGCATCCATCTTTAGAGGGCCACCCATTCTATGGCAAGCCTGCGTGGCTTCCAAGAATCTCTCTGCTAGCATGGTTGCCTCTCCAAGATTTTGGCAATTTTGCTGTATAAGAAAAACATTCAAATCTTTAGGTACCCCAAGCATAAATTGTTCCAGCATTATAATATCTAATAACATTTCTACTGTCTTTTGCTCAGGCTCCAACCATTTTACAGCTAAACTTCTGATTCTCTGACTCAGAGCCCTGGGTGTCTCACCCACTTTCAATGTAACAGCTCTAAACATTCGCCTATACTCTGAAATAGACAACCCTAGGCGATCTCTAATAGCTGCCTTTACATCCTTATAATTCAAAGCCTGGGCTGCTGGCATTGCTCTGTAAGCTGCTAGTGCCTCTCCAGTTAATGAGGCTGCCAGCCTTACTGCCCACTGGGTCTCCGGCCATGCTAAAGCCTGTGCCACTCTTTCAAAAGACTCTAGAAAATCATCAACATTATCATCTGGAGTTAATTTCCCAAAATTAAATGCCCCAATCCCTTGATTGAGTCCCACAGTGTTCACATGTGGTGTACCAGTACTAACTGCTGGTCTTGCATCTGTTCCACTTTGGCTCTGCAGCTGCACTAGAGCTTGCACCAGATCAAGCACTGGCTTCTGCTGTTCCATTAAGGCCTTCATAGCAGTGTCCTGGGCCTGCTGTGATAGCTCCTGCTGCTTGCTAAATTGGGCTGCCATCCACTGAGCCATCTCCCTCGGATCCATCTTGACCCCTGCAAGAAAAGAAAAAAAAAAAAAACCAAAGAGCAGCACCTTCCAACCAGGTGTGTTTTTTTCAAATTTTTTTTTTTTTTCAATTACCCCCCTGTGCTTACACACATCCACCACTAGACATGCCCAGGTACATATTACCTTGTCTCAGTGATGAATCCAGCTTTTCACAGGGTCTTTTCATCTGGGACAGCTTCCTGGAACAACCACTTTTCTTCCAAAGTGCAGATGAGGGAAAGAAATCTTCTTACAGCTTTAAACTTGACTTTTATTTGTAATCCACAACAAGTAAATCCTCTTGGTGCAAGAGCAATCCGAAAAACTACGCCATTTGTCAGACGGCTGCCTAGGGTGAGAACTTACACAATCTTGACGATGCATATATTCATATGATTCTTGCAAGGTATTGTGGGTATTGTAGTTCATTCACTCCCAAACACAGCTGATGACAATAATTGAGTTGTGAAACCAAGTGGTAAGGTCAATAAAATACTTCTTTTATTGATGGGGTTTAATTCACCCAGCACATGTATGCTTGATAGCAATATAAAGGAGGTTACTTGCTTGCAGTGTTTAAATGGATAACAAAAAGTCACAAAGCAAATCAGAAAACAGCCTTCAGCTTGTCAGGCAATTAGCTAATGTTTTCTTAGCAAATAATTACCAAATACAAAGGCACAAAGAAAAGAATAAACTTTGCTGGTTAGGTTAACTTCTGCTTATTTTCCACGCAGATCTCAGCAGTGATTCTCCCTTGCTCACACACACAATCAGGTGCAGCTTTAATTACTATCAATTGACCAGCTGTAAGCCTTTAGCTGGCTGGCTGCTACTGTGTGAACCCAAATCCTGCTTTAAGAGCTGTTTGCAGTGGAAATAAAGAACAAAGTTAGGTTTCTTTGTGATGGCTGATGTGTTTGCTCACAGAAAGCTAGCAATAGCATTTAGATAGAGAACAGTCCATGTAAGTAATAGTTTCATCTGCTGTATCTCCCCCTTCATCAATCAGCATAGGGTCACTATCATACATTGGCACAGACGAGTCTTTCATTAAGGCACTATCATGAGAATGCTTATTCCCTTGCTGCCATTCTCTATTATAGATAGGGTCTGGATCAGTGTTCATACCTGAGCCTCTCCTGCCATCATAATTCCTCTCTGTAAAGCCTGGCCAGTATGTAATCCAATTCTGATGTCCACCTTCCAATCTTGATCCCTGGACACTGGATCTCCTCTCACATACCTTCTGGCCTTGGTCTGAAAGTCCCTTCCACGTGCAGTCTTCTCTCTTCCAGGTAGCCACTGGTGATTCCTATCTCTGCCATTCCATTCCTCTGGCTGAATCCAGTCCAATGGACTCTGCTGGCACTTGGAATACCTCCCAGTATGGGTACTGCCTTGGACTCTCCCAGACCATCCAATGGGCTTTCTTCTCTTCCTTCCAGAGAGTTTCCTTCTTTCTCTATCCGCTTGGCTTGGCTTCTCTTCCTCCAGGTGATACTGGTGCTTGAGCTTGTAGCCGTTGCTGTCTCTGTCTCTGTATCTCTTCCTGAAGCTCTTTCTGTAGCTGTTCTTGAAACTGTTTCCTGAAGAATAAACTCTATTCTTATTCTTTCCTAATGTGTGCTCCTCCCTAATCCAGCGCAGCTGTGTTGAATCAGGCCCTGCCCTTTGAGATGAGTGCTTAGGGATTACCTCATAGCTCTCTTGATTGCACACACATTTTCTCACTTCAGCCCCTCTCATGGCTGCTGGAAACCTGGTGCATTCTGGGACTGGTAGTCTTTTATGTGAAAACTCTGTTTTCTTGCTTCTACCAGAACTGACAGGTTGCTTGTTCAGAGTCACATCATCTTTTTTATAGCTCCTACCTGAGCTATGATAAGCTTCCTTATCACAGTCCGTAAGAGCCCTGGGTTCCAAAAAGCGTAGCTACTGCACAACTCCATGGTTGTGGAATCAGCCATGCACAGGCTGAAAAGTCAGAAGATGCACTCCTTGGTGCCTCCTGGCTGGGAGACCCGGAACCTGGATGCCCTCGCTAGAAAGTGCTTCCAGGGCTCTATGCTCTCTTGCCATGTCCAGACTTAACAGCTGTACATGGGCATGTACTTAAGGGACCTGGCAATGGTGATTGCCGGGTTCTAGGCTGGCCTCTCCAAGGAACCCTTGCAGAGGTTCAAAGCCTTATCTTTAGGGATCCGGGAGTGCTCGAAGTTTATATCTCGAACAGCCTATGACGGCTTCGAAGCTTCGGGGTGGGTAGCCACAGCCTGCATCGGTGCATGCTGTCAGGCCTGGCTACAGTTGTCGGACCTGAAGTCATGGGTACAGGACAAGTTGGTCGATGTCCCCTGCCGAGGTGACAACCTATTTGGCAAACCCATGACTGAGAAGGCTGCAGAAATCGAGACTGAGACTCTCACCAGGACAAGACTGTCCAGAAAGACTTCTGCCCCTTCTCATAAAAAGAAGGGCTTGGGAAAGAAGCCCTTTTTCCCGAGGAAGGTGCTGCCTACAAAACCTGCCCTCAGTATCAGCCCTCTCCAGCTCCCCAACAGGGCCAGCAGGCCAAAGGGCAGGGGCATGGGCCCTGTAGGCAGAAAACCCCCAATCTGCCAGCTCCGGCTCCTGCACAGCCGGGAGCTGGGTTTTGACTTTCACAGCATAGCCTCTCCTCCGCCGGTAGCTCCACTCAGCACAGGGGGTCAGCTGACCATGTACGCCTACAGGTGGCCAGCCATCGCAGGGGGTACCTAGGTACTGAGCATAGTCCAAAAGGGCTATATGTTCCATTTCCACCAACTACCCCCTTCCTACTATCCAGGGGAGCCTCCAAGACTCCCTCTACACAGGAACCTCCTCCTTCAGGAGTTGGCAAGTCTTCTAAAGGAACAGGCGGTGGAACCAGTGCCACACCACCTGGAAGGGCAAGGCTTCTACTCCAGGTACTTTGTAGTGCCAAAGAAAACAGGAGGCCTCAGACCTATCCTAGACTTGCAAAATCTGAACAAGTTTCTGGAGAGGGAAAAGTTCAAGATGCTTACCCTTGGGATACTGCTGCCCTACCTCCAGCAGGGAGACTGGCTATGCTCCTTAGACCTAAAGGATGCTTATACTCACATCCTCATCCATCCAGACCACAGACAATATCTCAGATTTGTGGTGGGAGGAAACCATTTTCAGTACAGGGTACTTCCCTTTGGCCTGACCTCTGCCCCCAGGGTTTTCACCAAATGCCTGGCGATGGTGGCAGCTTTTCTCAGATACCAGGGGATTTTTGTCTTCCCGTACCTGGAGGACTGGCTGATCAGGAGCCAGTCATTCCAGGATGCCCAACAGGCCACTCTTCGCACTGTCTCTCTTCTTCAGCATCTGGGCTTTGTCATAAACTACGCAAAGTCCACTTTGCTCCCCTCTCAGAACCTAGAGTTTATAGGGGCGAGAATAGACACCCTTCAGGCAAGAGCTTACTTGCCCAAGGACAGGGCCCACAGATTGATGGAGTTGGCAAACCAGTTCCAAAGCAATTCTCAGGTTTCTGCCAGCCACTACCTGTGGCTTCTGGGCCACATGGCATCCACTGTACATGTGACCCCGAATGCCCGTCTGCACATGCGGGGCTGCTCAAGGGTGCCTCAGAGATCAGTGGACACAAGCCACTGGCGATGTCCGAGACAGAGTAAAGGTGTCCAGACGACTTCTGAACTCCTTACAGTAGTAGCTGCCAAACCTTCTCAGGGGTGTACCTTTTCAGGCTCCAGCACACACAAGGGTGCTGACGACAGATACGTCCTTAAAGGGCTGGGGTGCACATTGCTAGGGCACGTGCACTCAAGGCCTGTGGTCCCCTTGGGAGGCCACACAGCAGATCAACCTTTTAGAGCTGCGAGCAATCCGCTTAGCTCTGCAAACCTTCTGCCATGCTCTCTCTCAACAGTCTGTCCTAGTTCAGATGGACAATCAAGTGGCAGTGTTCTACGTGAACAAACAAGGGGGCACAGGGTCCTGGCCTCTGTCAGGAGGCACTGGCCCTTTGCTCCTTTGCGGTCAGACAAGGCATGTTTCTCAAAGCAGTTTATCTACCTGGTCAGGAGAACTTCCTAGCAGACAAGCTAAGCAGGATTCTCCAGCCTCACGAATGGCAGTTGAATCCATTGGTGGTCCAGCAGATCTTCCTCCGCTGGGGACTTCCATCCATCGATCTCTTTGCAAGTCCACTAAACCGTCAGCTGCCCAGGTTTTGCTCCAGACAGCCGCATCCCCTGAGGGTGGCAGCAGATGCTTTTCTGATCTCTTGGTCTACGGGCCTCCTGTATGCGTTTCCTCCCACACCCCTGGTGGCCCGAACTCTGTTCAAGATCTCCCGGGACAAGGCCTCGGTGATTCTGGTAACCCCCAGATGGCCAAGGCAGCTGTGGTTTCCACTTCTTCTGCAGTTGGCAGTGGAAGCTCCATTCCCTCTGGGGCTGCAACACGATCTCCTGTCTCAAGATCATGGTTCCCTTCTGCACCCCAATCTCAGGTCCCTCAATCTGATGGCCTGGCTGCTGAAAGGATAGTGCTAGCTCCCTTACTTCTACCTAAGGAGGTTGAGGAGGTGGTCTTGGCCTCTAGGAGGCAGTCCACCAGAAAGTCCTATGCCCTCAAGTGGCGTAGGTTTACGGTATGGTGTGCTCAGCGCATTGAAGATCCTTTCTCTTCCCTTCTGCCAGTAGTACTGCAGTATCTACTTCTCTTTTCAGACCTAGGCCTTAAGTCTAACTCTGTTCGGGTCCACCTCAGTTCTTTGTCAGCGCACCACTCACCGGTGGAAGGACAGTGTCTGTCGGTTCACCCCTTGGTGTCCAGATTTCTCAGAGGTCTGCTTCTACTCAAGCCTCTGGTTTGTCCACCGGCGACTGAGTGGGATTTGAACATGGTCTTGCAGCAACTTACTCGCCCACTGTTTGAGCCATTGGCTACTTGCCATTTGCGCTTCCTCTCTTGGAAAGCGCTCTTCCTGGTGGCTCTTACCTCGGCCAGACGTGTGAGTGAACTACAAGCTCTGGTTTCTGATAGACCGTATTTGCGGTTCTGTAGGAACAGGATGGTCCTACGGACCCATCCCAAGTTCCTCCCAAAAGTGGTCTCCTTTTTCCACCTCAATCAGGAGGTGGTTCTTCCAACCTTTTTTCCCAGGTCGCATGCCAGCCGGGCTGAAACAGTCTTGCATACCCTGGACTGTAAAAGGGTGTTGTCCTTTTACATAGAACGTACACGGGAGCATCGAAGGGCTACGCAGCTCTTTTCTCGTTTGACCCTAATAGGATGGGGTTAGCTGTTTCCAAGCGTACGTTGTCCACTTGGGTAGCAGATTGCATCGCCTGGGCGTACAGGGCAGCTGACCTCCCCTTGCAGGGTCGGGTCACGGCCCACCGTGTCAGGGCAAAAGCCGCGTCAGTAGCTCATCTCCACTCTGTTCCATTGGCAGACATCTGCCGGGCCGCAACTTGGTCTTCAAGCCAGACTTTTGCAGCCCATTACTTCCTGGAGAGAGAGTCCCGTTGGGACAGTGTTTTCGGCCAGGCTGTACTCCGTAATCTCTTTGAGGTTTAGGCAACTCCTACCCTCCGGCCCTTTGTGCTGGGCTACCGTACGGGGTGCGTTCTCAGGGAAAGTTCTTATCATGGATGCTGAGGCTCTTGAGAGGGAGCCATTTTTTCAGCTCTAGGTTCACGGTAGCCTAGAGCTGGGGAGTCCCATATGTGAGGACTGACTTCCTGCTTGGTTCTGGAGAAAGAGTAGTTACTCACCTGTAACAGGTGTTCTCCAGGAGCAGCAGGAATCAGTCCTCATGACCCTCCCTCCTCCCCTGGAGTTGCAGTCCTACCCTTCGTTTGTTTTTTTTTGCTGTCTTTTAGCTATGTCGTCAGACTGAGCAAGATGGCACCCTTGGGCGGGAAGGGAACCATGCATGCGCGCTGCATTCCCAAAGGCTATCTTTGAAAGCTGGAGAAATGCTCCGCATGAGGGCTCCGTCGGCGCCGACGTCACCCATATGTGAGGACTGATTCCTGCTGCTCCTGGAGAACTCCTGTTACAGGTGAGTTACTACGCTTTTCCTTGGTTAGAACTAGTAGCTGGAGACGCGCCGAATATTCCTTGTTCTCTGGGACAAGCAGGAAGTCTATCCTCAAATTTGGGTGACATTGGTGCCGACAGAGCCCTCATGGAAGTATCTCTCCAGCTTTCAAAGAAAGCCTTTGGGAGGTGCCACCACACATGCATGATGCATGTGGAGTGGAGGAGTGGCCTAGTGCCACCACACATGCATGATGCACGTGGAGTGGAGGAGTGGCCTAATGGTTGGGGCAAGGTACTTCAGGCCGGAAGGTTGGGGGTTCAAATCCCACTAGAGGACAGCAACCTTGGGCCGGAAGGACTGGGGTTTCTAGTCCTACAGGTGCTCCTTGTGGTCTTGGGCAAGCCACTTAACCCTCCATAGCCCATGTTCCCTGTAAAATAGTTATTTCCAAGTTATAATGCCCTGTTCAATGTAATTTCAGTTTGTTCAATGTAAACCGCACTGATGCAGAATAGCGCGGTATATAAGAGAATGTAAATAAATAAAATAAATGATATTGTTCCTGCCCAATGGGGTCATCTTTTATATAGTGGCCGAGGTCTTCCCCACTAGGGAGGAGTGGCCTAGTGGTTAGGACATGGTTCCTCAGACCGGAAGGCCAGGGGTTTAAGTCCCACCTGGGGACAGCAATCTCAGGCTGGAGGGACTGGGGTTTCTAGTCCTATAGGCACTCCTTGTGGCCTTGGGCAAACCACTTAACCCTCCGTTGCCTCAGGTACACATAGATTGTGTGCCCTTTGGAGATAAGGGAATGTATCGAGTACCTGTTTATAGTGATTACATAATGTAAATCACTTTGGTTGAAGGATAAGGCGGTATAGAAAACTGGTTAAATATATAAAATAAATCTTGCTCAATCTCCTTTTTTCCAAAGAGCCCCCCAGAAAAAGTTGTTTTTTCTCGATCTGAGTTTCAAACTCTCTCCGGTTGTGCACAATACTCTTCCCGCCACCCAAACTCGCAGTCCCGGCATCAAGTCTCGGATCCCTTTGTTTTTTTTTTTTTCCTTCCTTTTGGCACCTTCTTGCCCTTTTTTCTCCAACTGGCGGCACCGCGGGTCTTTGACCTCACTGGAGTACTTTTTTCCCTCATGGCTACCAGTGGCTTTAAGAAGTGTGATCAGTGTACCAAGATAATGTCCCTCATCAACACACATGACTGCTGCCTACTCTGCCCAGGGCCAGACCATGACCCCACGGCTTGCAGTCTGTGCAAAAAGATGTCCACCAAGGCCCTCAGTACGACAAGTTCTTCGCAGAGTCCCCAGCTTCGAAGGCCAAGGCCCCCTCTGAAGCTGTGGAATCCCATGGCACCAATGTGGACCCGTCAATGCCATGACTCTTCAGAAAGGGGGTCTCCCTCTAGGGAACACAAGAAGAAGAAACTCTCGAAGGTAGCATCTCTGGATGGCTTCGACACAGGTTGGGTAAGCCCCGGGCCAGGTCCCGCAGCCAACGACGGCTGTTGGAAGGATCAGAGTGGGAGAGGCCTACCAAGCTGGCCCGAAAGGAGTTGACTGCAGATCGGTCTCGGTCGCCAGAGCCTATCCTCATTGTGGACTCCCCTTCAGGGGAACTGGCGCCGGGCCAGAGTTTCTCGGTGCCTGCACCGATGGCTATGGAGCCTTCTGAACTCAAATCCAGGATAGTGGCCCTGGAGCACAGACTGACTGCCTTCATGGACCAGCATTGCTATCCGATATTACTGGTTCCTCCGCCCAGACCTCTGAGACCTCGACGTCGAAGACTTCCCTGGAAGCCGAGACGATCCTCTTGACCATACAACCCCAAGTCAGTCCTCGGCCTAGGTCTCGCTCCGGGACTCGCTCACCGGGACCGAGGTCTTCCCCAGTTAACGCTCATGGCACCAGCCGTGGGGCCTCCGTGGTACGCAGACAGGGCTCTAGTCCTGAGCCCACGAGCCACCCTTCCCTTGAGTCTTCCTCCGACTACTCGGAGTGGGAGGATGAGGAGTCCTCGGACACCTGACATCATTCCCCGCCTGTGGATATAGCATTAGTGCTCACGAACGGCAATAGCGTGTCAAATGTCTGTGTGAGTGCCCCTGTGAGCAGCAGCGATCATCACATGGTGTGGTTTGAGATAAAAGCCATGGTACAGGCCAAACATAGCAAGCACAAAGTCCTAAACTTCAAAAACACTGAATTCAATAAAATGGCCAAGTACCTAAAGGAGGAGCTGACAGGGTGGAAGGAGATAAGGGAAGTGGAATTGCAATGGGCTAAACTAAAGGTGGCAATAAAAGGGGCAACAGATAAATA
Source organism: Ichthyophis bannanicus (assembly GCA_033557465.1). NCBI lineage: Eukaryota > Metazoa > Chordata > Amphibia > Gymnophiona > Ichthyophiidae > Ichthyophis > Ichthyophis bannanicus. The sequence continues at coordinate 82,108,736 of CM066048.1, forward strand.
TGTAACAAAAGTAAACAAAAACAAGAGGAGAAGAAAACCTATTTGGTTTTCCAAAGAAGTGGCTGCTCAAATAAAGGCAAAAAACACAGCTTTCGCAAAATTCAAAAGCTCGCAAACAGAGGAACACAGAAATGAATACAGGTTCAAACTCAGAGACAAAGAGAGAAATAAGGATAGCAAAATCAAAGGCAGAGGAAAAGATGGCTAAAGATGTGAAGTGTGGTGACAAAACCTTCAGGTATATTCAGGAAAGGAAGATCAGAGGTGGAATTGCAGGACTCAGAAGTGCTGTGAACGGACTCATGGAAAATGACATTGAAACAGCAAAATTGCTATCGAATACTTCTGCTCTGTTTTTACTAAAGAAAGTCCTGGAGAAGGACCACCTGTGACTCCCAAATAGAAAAATGAGAATGAAGTAGTTACCACACCATTCACAGAAGATGAGGTGTTGGAACAACTTGCAAAACTGAAAGTTGACAAGGCCGTGGGATCGGATGGGATACATCCCAGGATACTGAAAGAGCTCAGAGAGATTCTTGCAGGGCCGTTAAAGGATGTTTTCAACAGATCCTTGGAAACAGGAGAGGTTCCTCAGGACTGGAGAATGGCTGATGATGTACCTCTACACAAAAGTGGTGACAGGGAAGAAGTGTCAAACTACAGGCCTGTGAGCCTTACTTCGGTGGCGGGAAAAGTCATGGAGGCGCTCCTGAAAGAGCGAATAGTGAACTTTCTCAAAACCAACAGATTGCAAGACCCGAGGCAACATGGTTTTACCGAAGGACGATCTTGCCAAACAAATCTGATTGAGTTCTTTGACTGGGTGACCAGGGAGCTAGATCAGGGACATGCGATGGATGTCATCTACCTGGATTTCAGCAAAGCCTTTGATACTGCTCCTCATAGGAGGCTTATCAATAAACTCAGTAGCTTTGGGATGGATTCTAAGATGGTAAATTGGATCAGAAATAGGTTGACTGACAGATGACAGAGGGTGATGCTAAATGGAGCTCACTCGGATGAAAGGAAGGTGATTAGCGGGGTGCCCCAGGGGTTGGTCCTGGGCCCGGCACTGTTCAATGTATTTGTGAGTGATATTGCTGAAGGACTGAATGGAAAAGTCTGTCTTTTTGCAGATGACACGAAAATTTGCAACAGAGTGGACTCCCCCGAGGGAGTGGTTAACATGAGGTAAGATCTACAAAAGCTGGAAGAATGGTATAATGCTTGGCAATTAAGATTTAATGCGAAAACGTGCAGAGTCATGCACCTGGGAAGCAGTATAGCTGAACCCTGGGGAAATTCTCTTCTTGGATGAAAACCAATCAGTACAACTTGGGTACTTCACATACGTCTAGACTGGTCTGGAGAGATGAAGAGGAAGAAATAAGGCCTTACCTGCTAATTTTCTTTCCTTCTAGATCAGTCCAGAACTCATCCAAGAAATCTTGTGCTGGATTTAGTTTTGGCTGTGGAAGAGAAAATTAGATCCTAGGACTATGAGGTTCTGGTGTCTGGGACATTTGTTCGGGTTGTGCATTGAGATTTCTCACCTCCGTTTCGGGATGGTTCTTGATTTTGTTCTTGCTCTTGCTTTGACCCTCTTTTTTGGAGGGGTTTGTTTTTTAGTTGCTTTGTTATGAAAATACTTGCTAGCTGGGACTGCACAGGATCCTTTATGGGGTAATGCTAGCCAACTAGTAATTCGTAGTCTCTATCTGATGGTAGGAGAGCATAAATCCATGCATCTGAACTGGTCTGTAGGGACTGCAGGAAAAAAAATTAGCAGGTAAAATCTAGTTTCTCCAGGACCAAGCAGGAAGTCAGTCCTCACATATGGGTGACGTCGGCACCGATGGAATCCCCGTGCGGAGCATTTCCCCAGCTTTCAAACAAAGCCTTTCGGAATGCAGCGCGCCTGCGCAGTCCCCTTCCCGCCCAAGGGTGCCATCTTGCTCAGTCTTTCTTTTTTCGCGGAGCCCGACAGACGTGAGTTTGTGTCACCTGGGAAGAGTTGTTGTTTTTTCAGTGATTTTCGCGTTATTTTATCCGGTTCGATGCCGGTTCCCCTTCCCTCCTGGGCTCGGTACATCGGTATCGAGTCCGGACTTGTGATTTTCGTTTTTTGTCCTACGTGACTAGCGTTCTCGCTCTTTTTGTGTTTTCACTGGCAGCCCGGTCGTTTGACCTTGCAGGGGCCCTTTTTTCCCCCGATGGCTGCCAGCGGGTTCAAAAAGTGTGATCGGTGCAAGAAACTTATGTCTCTCTTCGACACACATGACTGCTGCCTCCGATGCCTCGGGCCCGACCATGACCCGCTAGCCTGTGGCCTGTGCGGCAAAATGTCGTCGAAGGCTCTTCGGAGCCGTCAGCATCAGCGTGAGAGAATATTCTCCGATTCCACGTCCGTCCGGGCCCGGACTTCGTCAGAGTCCTCGACATCTCAGGAGTCCGACCCCGAGCGTCGTCGGGGGTCCTCTGAAAGAGAGTCTCCCTCACGGGAGCACAGAAGGAAGAAAAAGCTTGTGAGGGCAGCGTCGGTGGAGGCGCCTGGTTCCTCGAGGGCCAGGTCGGGTAGCCCTGACCACCGCCCCGGGCTCTCGGAGTCGGAGAGGCCTTCCAAGCTACCTCATGTGGCGCTGGAGTCCCCGAGTCATGTAAGTGCAGTTGTCCTCGTGGACTCTCCTCCGGGGGAGCCGACGTCGGGCCTGACGCCGTCAGGGCCCAAGTCGGGGGCTGCTGAGTCTCCTGAGCTTGGATGCAGGTTGACGGCCTTGGAGAGCAGCGTGGCTGCCTTCATGGAACAGCAGCGGGTGCTGATCGCCAGTCTGACCGGTGCATCTGCCCCGACCACCGGGACCTCGACGTCTAAGTCGACCCCAGAGACCGAGCCGATCCTCGGTCAAGGTCCCCCTCGACCTCCCGTGTGGGGTTGAGGTCGTCGAGGCCGATACCCTTGGCGTCGGGCGGGTGGCACCGAGGCCCACACGGCCGGAGCCACTCGACTCCTCCTCGGAGGAGTCGGAGTGGGAGACTGAGGACGAGGAGTCCCCGGACACCTTCTGGACCCAGTGCGTCCCTTCAGACTCACCGGAGTCCGAGCCTCGGAGAAGGTCGTCGTCGTCCCCCCCCCCCCCCCCGGAGGATACCCGGTTCTCGGACTTCGTGAGGGACGTGGCCAAGGCCTTGGCCTTCCCTGCAGACGCCGAGGAGGAGCCTCGAGCCGAGGAGCTCAATGCCCTCCAGTACGAATTTCCTCCGAAGAAAGCCTTCACTGTGCCTGTTCCTCCGATGCTGGAACGACTGCTCTTCTGTATGTGGGAGGCACAGGCCTTGACACCGGTTCTTAGCAAAAGGGTCAATTCCATTTATTGAGTCCGTAAGAGCCCTGGGTTCCAAAAGGCGCAGCTACCGCACCACTCCATGGTTGTGGAATCGGCCATGCACCATCTGAAGAGTCAGAAGATGCACTCCTCCGGGAGGCCCGGAACTTGGATGCCCTCGGTAGAAAGTGCTTCCAGGGCTCTATGCTGTCTTGCCGTGTCCAGACCTACCAGCTGTACATGGGCATATACCTCCGGGACCTGGCTAAGGAGATTGCTAGGTTCTCAGCTGGCCTCTCCGAGGAACCTTTGCAGAGGTTCAAGGCTTTGTCAACAGGGATTCGAGAGTGCTCGAGGTTTATCTCTCGAGCAGCCTATGATGGCTTCGAGGCTTCGGCCCGGGTAGCCGCGGCCGGCATCGGTGCACGCTGTCAGGCCTGGCTACAGTCATCAGACCTAGAGCCATGGGTGCAGGACAAGTTGGTCGATGTCCCCTGCCAAGGTGAAAACCTTTTCGGTAAGCCCATGACTGAAAAGGCTGCAGAAATCGAGACTGAGACTCTCACCAGGACAAGGCTGTCCAGGAAAACTTCTGCCGTTTCTCAGAAAAAGAAGGGCTCAGGGAAAAAGCCATTTTTCCCGAGGAAGGGTGCTGCCTACAAATCCTACCCTCACTGTCAGGCCTCTTCAGCTCCCCAACAGGGCCAGCAGGCCAAGGGGTAGGGGCATGGGCCCTGTAGTCAGAAGACCCCCCAAGCCGCCGGCTCCTGCACAGCAGGGAGCGGGGTTTTGACTCCCACAGCATAGCCTCTTCTCCACAGCTGGCTCCACTCAGCACAGGAGGTCGGCTGACCCTGTACGCCTACAGGTGGCCAGCCATCACAGGGGATACCTGGGTCCTCAGCATAGTCCGACAGGGCTACATGCTCACTTCCACCAGTTACCCCCCTCCTACTTTCCAGGGGAGCCTCCAAGACGCCCTCTGCACAGAAACCTCCTACTTCAGGAGTTGGCAAGTCTTCTAAAGGAACAGGTGGTGGAAACGGTGCCTCACCACCTGAAAGGGCAAGGCTTCTACTCCAGGTACTTTATGGGAGACTGGCTATGCTCCTTAGACCTAAAGGTTGCTTATACTCACATCCTCATCCATCCAGACCACAGACAATACCTCAGATTTGTGGTGGGAGGAAACCATTTCCAGTACAGGGTACTTCCCTTTGGCCTGACTTCCACCCCCAGGGTTTTCACCAAATGTCTGGCGGTGGTGGCGGCCTATCTCAGAAATCAGGGAATTTTTGTCTTCCCATACCTGGACGACTGGCTCATCAGAGGTAAGTCTCTCCAGGAGGCCAGACAAGCCACTCTCCACACTGTCTCTCTTCTTCAGCATCTGGGCTTTGTCATAAACTACGCAAAGTCCACTTTGCTCCACTCACAGAACCTAGAGTTTATAGGGGCAAGATTAGACACCCTGCAGGCAAGGGCTTACTTGCCCGAGGACAGGGCCATCAGACTGATGGACTTGGCCAACCAGTTCCTAAGCAATTCTCAGGTCTCCGCCAAACACTTCCTGCAGCTCCTGGGCCACATGGTGTCCATGGTACATGTGACCCCGAATGCCCGTCTGCACATGCGGGCGGCTCAGTGGTGCCTCAGAGCTCAGTGGGCGCAGGCCACAGACGACCTCCGAGACAGAGTAAGAGTGTCCAAACCACTCTTGGACTCCTTGCAGTGGTGGCTACATCTCCCAAACATTCTCAGGGGGGTACCTTTTCAGGCCCCAGCACACACAAGGGTGCTGAAGACCAATGATTCTATAAAGGGCTGGGGTGCACATTGTCAGGGCACGTGCACTCAAGGCCTCTGGTCTCTTCGGGAGGCCACACAGCAAATCAATCTTTTGGAGCTGCGAGCAATCCGCTTGGCTCTACAGACTTTTTCTCATGCCCTCTCTCACCAGTCTGTCTTAGTTCAGACAGACAATCAGTTAGCAATGTTCTATGTGAACAAGCAAGGGGGCACAGGGTCCAGACTCCTATGTCAGGAGGCGCAGGTCCTTTGCTCCTTTTCAGTCAAACAAGGCATGTTTCTCAAAGCGGTTTATCTGCCTGGTCAGGAGAACCTTTTGGCAGACAAACTAAGCAGGATTCTCCAGCCTCACGAATAGCAGTTGAATCCACTGGTGGTTCAGCGAATCTTTCTACGATGGGGACTTCCATCCATCGATCTCTTTGCCAGTTCACTGAACCGTCAGCTGCCCAGGTTTTGCTCCAGACAGCTGCATCCCCTGAGGGTGGCAGCAGTTGCTTTTCTGATCTCTTGGTCGACGGGCCTCCTGTATGCGTTTCCTCCCACGCCCCTGGTGGCCTGAACTCTGTTCAAGATTCTACGGGACAAAGCCTCGGTGATTCTTGTAGCCCCCAGATGGCCAAGACAACCGTGGTTTCCACTTCTTCTGCAGCTGGCAGTGGAAACTCCATTCCCTCTGGGGTTGCAGCCCCATCTTCTGTCTCAGGATCAGGGTTCCCTCCTGCACCCCAATCTCAGATCCCTCAATTTGATGGCCTGGCTGCTGAAAGGATAGTGCTAGCTCCCTCACTTCTACCTAGGGAAGTTGAGGAGGTGGTCCTGGCCTCGAGGAGGCAATCCATCAGAAAGTCCTATGCACTCAAGTGGCGCAGGTTCTCAGTGTGGTGTGCTCAGCACAATGAAGGTCCTTTCTCCTGCCTCGTGCCAGTAGTGCTACAATACCTACTTCACCTGTCAGACCTAGGCCTTAAGTCGGACTCTGTTTGGGTCCACTTCAGTGCTTTTTCAGCACACCACTCACCGGTGGAGGGACAGTCGCTGTCGGCTCACCCCTTGGTGTTCCGCTTCCTCCGAGGCCTGCTTTTGCTCAAGCCTCCGACTCGTCCCCTTGTCACTGAGTGGGACTTGAACGTGAGCTTGCAACAACTGACTCGCCCACCGTTTGAGCCGATGGCTACTTGTCATTTACGCTTCCTTTCTTGGAAAGCGCTCTTCCTGGTAGCTCTTACCTCGGCTAGACGTGTGAGTGAACTACAAGCTCTGGTTTCTGATAGACCGTACACACGGTTCTATAGGAACAGGGTGACCCTTCGGACTCATCCGAAGTTCCTTCCAAAGGTTGTCTCCTCTTTCCACCTCAACCAGGAGGTGGTTCTTCTGACATTCTTTCCCAGGCCGCATACCAGCCAGGCTGAGACAGTCTTGCATACTCTGGACTGTAAGAGGGTGTTGTCCTTTTACATGGAACGTATACGGGGGCATCTAAGGGCTACTCAGCTCTTTGTCTCCTTTGACCCTAATAAATTGGGGTTTCCTGTCTCCAAGCGTATGTTGTCCACTTGGGTAGCAGATTGTATCACCTGGGCGTACAAGGCAGCCAACCTCCCCTTGCAGGGTCGAGTCATGGCCCACCGTGTCAGGGCGAAAGCCGCATCAGTAGCTCATTTCCGCTCTGTTCCATTGGCAGACATCTGCCGGGCCGCTACTTGGTCGTCAAGCCAGACTTTTGCAGCCCACTACTGCCTCGAGAGTCCTGAAGGGACAGTGCTTTCGGACAGGCGGTACTCTGTAATCTCTTTGAGGTTTAGGCAACTCCTACCCCTCCGGCCCTTGTGTTGTGCTACCATACGGGGCGTTCTCAGAGGATATTCTTCTCACGGACGCTGAGGCTCTGCAGAGGGAGCCATTTTTTTCAGCTTTGGGTTCCCGGTAGCCTAGAGCTGGGGAGTCCCATATGTGAGGACTGACTTCCTGCTTGGTCCTGGAGTTGCAGTCATATACTTTATTTTGATTTTTGCTGTCTTTTAGCTGTGTCATCAGACTGAGCATGATGGCACCCTTGGATGGGAAGGGGACCGTGCAGGCGTGCTGCATTCCCAAAGGCTTCCTTTGAAAGCTGGGGAAATGCTCTGCATGGGGGCTCCGTCGGCCTCGACGTCACCCATATGTGAGGACTGATCCCTGCTGCTCCTGGAGAACACCTGTTACAGGTGAGTAACTACTTTCTCTATAAACGTGATGTATACCCAGTAGAATATATAATTCTTCTGTACCCCATGTTGTAGCCTCCAAATACCTATTAGATTAAGCACCCTTATCCATTGTTTCAACATCTTTCTATGCCTCGCATTATACCCTCCCACCCACTGGAGTGGTCCAGGTTGGCATTCAAGGGTATATTAAAAGTTGCTACACATAATAATTTCACCAACAGCTTTCGACTCACTTTCTTATAGAACTCAGCTTGACCAGTATTATAAACATATAGATTTGCAATTGTTGGTTTATGGTTCACCATTTCTTGATATATTCTGTTTTTCTGTTAACAAGCAAAGAGGTTTACAAAATTAGAAAAATGTAAAGGAACTCCAAAATCAATAGGATACCAGAGGAATAAACCAGTAGCAGCAAAACCATAGAGGACAGAGATCAATAAACACACTATAGGCAGATGGCAGCCAACTCCTCCCTTCCCCACCCACAAAGCTGACTGTAGTGGTCCAAATGCTTCCTCAAATAAATGCGTTTTGAGACGGGCATGAAATTTTCAATGTGAGAGCTCTAAACAGAGATTCAAGAGAAGACAGATCTCCAGGAACAAGCAGGAATGAGTCTTCACATATGGGTACATCGGTACTGACGGAGCCTGCACGGGAATGCTGCCCAGCTTCCAATCAGAAAGCTTTTGGCAGCATCCCTCGTGCCTACGCAGTGACTTCCCGCCTTCTCCACAGCCTTTCTTCAGTTTTCGTTTTTCCGCTGAGCCGGCAGGACATCGTCCTGTCACCGCAGAAACTTTTTTCTTTTTAATTACTTTAATTACTTTAGTTTTTTGTTTTCTTGTGGTCGCGGCTGTATTTCCCGCTGCCACCGGTATCGCCGGTGGATTTTTGACTAAATTCTGAGAAACTTTTTCTTCAGTTTTTTGCCTTAACTTCTTGGGCCTACTAGGCTTTTTCATTATGGAGCCTTCTTTTCCTAAGAAGTGCATTCGATGTAGAAACACCTGTTTCTTTTTAGACACCAATAGTTGGTGTCTCAACTGTGTGGGTCCTGACCCTTTTTCCCCTGACTTGTCAGGAGATAATTTTGTGAGGAAACCTTCAGTTTTTAGAGTTTCCCTCGATACCGTTTTTTTCTCAGCAGTGAGGGTACCCGGTTTCTCTACTTCACAGGATCAGGTAACCCAAAAACAGTCTGTTAAGACTAGTCAATGCTTGAGTGGTATGTCCCATGCCCAGCATGGTGACGGCTCCGGTTTTACCCTCAAGAATCCATTGGCATTACCCCTGCGGGAGTCTTCGGGCTCCAAAGCGTTAAAGGGGTTTCAGGATGTTCCTGGGACTCACCCCTCACAGAACATACCTGAGCCATGCGCGGGGGTGGTATCCGCTTCGATCGGTACCGAGCCTCCGGCATCGGCACCGGTGTCGAGTATTCCACTCTTCACCAGGGATCGTCATCGGGCATCCTCGGTACCTTCGGGACCGATCGATACGCACCGCATTGACTTCTCTCAATCTCAGCCATGCTCCGGGACGGTACCGGCGTCGATCGGTTCCGATACCCTGGCATTGGCATCGAGGTGGACCGCCTTACCCTTTGCAAGGGGTGGTCATCAGGTATCCTCGGTACCGTCGGTATCGATCGATGTAACCCAGGCTGCCTTAGTGGTATCGGCATCGCCGATACTGCCACCGGCGTCGGAACCATCGCGACATGCATCGATAGTCTCGCTTTCTTCGATGCCGAGTCTTGAACCGATATCTAGTCTCGAGGACTGGGTACCGACGCGTCCCGGAACCGACTCCTGTCGTTTCCAGATAGGCAGTTCCAAAGATCCTAGCCATAACTTCCTCATGATCTCGGTACCACTGCAGCAGTCCCCGATGGCAACTTCACCTGCTAATCCTGTATCAGTATCGATGTCGATGCCTGTTCTTGCACCGATGCCTAGTTTGGAACCGATACCTGGCATTGATGCAGTACCCTGTACGTCCTCTGGTGCTCAGGCTCTTTCTTTAGCCTTACCAGGGATGGTTCCCATAGGAGATCAGTCTTTTCAGGCTTTTCTCCTGGATATGGCAACCTTTCTTAATATCTCTATCCCTGGTTGTGATCCTACTCATGGCTCACCGGCACAAATGGAAAATATGAAGCTTCCTTTACATCCTGCTCTGCAGGATCTCCTTCTGAGGGTCTGGAAATCGCCCTTACGACTTCCTCTAGTTTCTACAGACATTGAGGTTCGGTACTGGGTGCCACCCTCTCCAGGGTTTCAAAAGCCTCAACTTTCTCATCGTTCCCTTGTAGTGGAATCGGCACTGAGGAAAGTTAAGAGCAAGAAGAAGCATTCTTCTTATCCGCCGGGTCGTTCTTCAAGAACACTCGATGCTTTTGGTCGTCAGGCCTTCCAAACCTCTATGCTGGCCTCCAGAATTCTTTCATATATTTTTCACATGAGTCTAACACTCCAGGAAGTCACAGAGAAATTGTCTCTTTTGACCCCTTTTTTACCAGAGCCCAAGGCTACTGATTATTCCTTGCTCATCAATCACAGCCGGAATATATCCTGGTTCCTGTCTCGTGCTTCTATAGACTCTTTTGAGTCCGTTAGCAGATCCTCTGCTATTGCCATTGCAGCACGTCGCAGAGCCTGGCTTGAAGCTTCAGACTTGAGCAGATGGGCACAGACTATACTGGCTCATTCTCCTTGTACAGGAGAAGGTCTCTTCAATAAGGAGGCTTTACGTCAGGTTGCTCAATGCTCCACTGACTCTCCTTCCACTAAAAACCATTCTAAGCCACCTCCTTCTTCAAGGAGTAGGAAATGTCCTACCAAACCTTCTTTCCCTAAGAAAAGAAAGTTTCATTCATCTCCTGCCCATCATTTGGCTGTACCTAAACAAGGGACGCCTCAGCCTAGTCTGAAGTCCTCCAGTTCTGGCCAGTCTCAGCATTCCCAGCAACCATAGGGGCCGGGAATTGTAACCTACACTTCACTTCTACACATTAGAAGTTTATTCACTGTGCTTTTCTTTTTCAGTGTACTAACCTGTCGGAAATTTTTTGTTCAGGGACTACAGACTTCTCCTCTTCTTACTCTCTAGAAGAGCAGTTGCAACTATCCCCTGATAGTTTCTATCCCAACTGAACATTTTTTCCTTCAGTTGACTTACCCTATGGGTACGTCACCCTCCAATTACTTGCTCACCCTCTCAACCGGGTTTTTTTCCTTGACTGAGGGGTACCATACTGAAAAGCTTCTCTAGCAAGCTCGTTCCTCAGACAGGGAGAAGAGATATCTCCTCTCTTTTCTTGTCTGTTTTTCTTTATTCGGCACAGGACAATCTCTCTGCTGTTTCCGTCAGCAGCTCTGCCTGCAGGAGTTACAGTAATTGTATTACTGGTACTTTTTCCAAGTTCCAGTCCCTTGTTCAAAATTTTGTCTAGCCTCAGTAGTGATTCCAAGCTATCTTGGATCCTCCTACTCGTTTAGGCTTTCTCACATTATTCTAACCATCTCCTCTCCTAGGATATGACAACACACCTGACTTCAGTCAGTTTATCTCATAACTCTCCTGCACAATGCTCTCTGCAGTCTTCAGAGAAGCTTTCTACTATGAGGGCCTTGCTATAGAGCATTGACCTTGTCTCTGAAGTTTCTCTATTAGTAGGGAAAAACTTATAAACCCTTCCCATGCCTGTGAGGGTTCTCCACACCCTCTAGCCTGGGGTGTTAACACGAGATATCAGTTCTTCTGCGTGAAAATCCAAGGCTGATGTTTACGCATGCTACCTCTGGGTCCCTCCATAGGTCCCTCTGGTATCTTCTCTGTGTTTCTCCACATCTACCATGTCAGTGTTCTGTGGAACTCCCGCCTTGTTCCTTACAGATTCATATGTTCATCTGTTCTCACGTGAACATCACGGTTATCTGGTTAGATTGCCTTCCTGCATCCCTCAATCCACGAAAATAGATTCTCTATACATATCCCAAGTGGGTTCACCCTCTTGTAGAGCGCAGAATCTTTTTCTTTTATATTCCCCATGTACAATTATGGGGCTGGGTGGTAGATATGTATCTTCAACCTGTTGTCTTGTATGTAGCATCTCCATATATGTCTACATACCTATATCATTACTCTGGTGGTGCTAAACCATGCCCCACAAATTTACATATATTTAGGTATATCATATCTATCTATATCTATATTTGATATATTTCACCACCCATATCCTAATATACACATCTGGACATATGTGTATATATATATATATATATATTCCAGCCACATATATATATCCGTATATATATGTGTTTGATGGGGGGCTTCTTAAGGGTTGGTCTGTCTTACACACTATCACCCTTACTGTCTATACTACATGTTTTACCTCCTAGAGGTTTTAGACAGTCTGTCGCCCTACGTCCCATACCATATTACGATGCAGAAACTGTTAGGCACCAATAACCACTTTGGTGCTAACATCTTCCATTTTTTCTTTAAGTCCTTGAAGCATCAAGCTTCCATATTTTTCCTATCTCTCGCCAGCTAGGAAAAACAGTGTACATCTTTATCTTTGAGTACACAACTGTTTTCCGTGGGAATAGGGGTTTTTCCAGTCCCCCTCTTCCCACCAGGACTGGGCTAGTTCTCCAACTCCGTCAGTCTTCTTCCTTTAGTCCTCAATGTTAATGACCTTATGCCTAAAGTTTTCAGCTTTTCCCATAAAGCTTTCCATTGAAGACCTGACGTCTAATCCTACCCAGTTGACACCTGGATCATCTACTACCTCCAGGTCTGGACCTTCATCCTCACTACTGAGAGGTCACCTTGAAGATTCTGCCACTGCTTATCCAGTAGACTCCATCATGCTTTCTACTTCCTACAATACAGTAGGTAAGCTGCATATTTTAAGTGTACATTAAATGTGTTTTAATGCTACTCATCATATCTACCAAGGACTCCTGTAGTCTGTAGAACCCTCTAGTCCTTGGCTATGCTGTTTCTTTCCTCACAGCTCCTTTATTGTCAACTCCTACCCTCCATCCCACATTGGATGCCGGGGATTCCTGGAGACAAAATGCACCCCTGATTCAGGCTCTTGCATTTTTATGGGATCTCCCCCTGGCATCTCCAGCTAGGGAGTCCCCATATGTGAAGACTCATTCCTGCTTGTTCCTGGAGATAGCACAGTTACTTACCTGTAACAGGTGATCTCTGGGAACAGCAGGAATTAGTCTTCACAACCCTCCCACCTCCCCTAGGAGTTGCATCTTTTTTTATCTTCTTCCTTTTCTCTCCTCGCCTTTGTCTCAGCTCTGAAACTCAACTGAAGAGAGGCTGTGGAGAAGGCGGGAAGTCACTGCGCAGGCGCGAGGGATGCTGCCAAAAGCTTTCTGATTGGAAGCTGGGCAGCATTCCCGTGCAGGCTCCGTCGGTACCGACGTACCCATATGTGAAGACTAATTCCTGCTGTTCCCAGAGATCACCTGTTACAGGTAAGTAACTGTGCTTTCCATACTTAGGGAGCCTCAATGAAAAAAGCTGCCTGTTGGGAGGATTCATGCTTAATGTGAACAGGTGAGGGAATGTGAGACATTTGCCATGAATAGAACGCAGAGCTCTTGTGGGGCATGTAAGGTGAGGAGTGAGGAGAGGTACTCCAGGATGCCAGTGTACAATGCCTTATGGGTCAATGTTAGTATTTTGAATGTGATCCTAGTGCTTACTGGGAGCCACTGATGTTGTATGAGAGGAGAGGTTACATAGTTATATTTCTGGGCCATCAAAAGCATTCTAATTGCAGTATTCTGAACTTTTTGCAGACATTTTATTTCAAAAGCTGGGAGACCAGAGTAGATAACATTACAATAATCAAGGCGTGTAATAACCAAGCTCAAAATGGTGTAGTAAGTGCATCCTTATCAAGAAAAGGGCGGAGAGCGTGAATCTGACGAAGGGCATGAAAGGAAGAACAGACAATCATACCTGTTTGCTGTGAGACAGACAGCTTAGAGTCAATAAACACTCCTAAATATTAAAAAAAGGTGTTAGTGCAAAGAGAGAACCGGGGCAAGAAAGGGTTAGCTGGGTGATCCAGTTAGCAATGTAGCTTTCGTTTTCACTGGGTTCAGCCCTTGATAGAATGCTCTCACCACCACACATCTCCCTTCCCTATCCTTGCAAACCCCCTCCATCTGAAAATTAAAGTCATTCTTCATTATGACCATTATTCTTGTGGTTTTGGACACCTTCCACCTGACCTGACTATAGCCCTTATGCTGTAGTAACCGCTGTCTCCATATCGTCCTGCTAGACCAGTCTAGACAAGTGGGTTGTGTTCCCCTATTAACAGATTGGTGGAGACAAAGACCAATGAAAAGCCCAGGTTTCAATGACATCATTTCCATGCCTCTATCCGGCTCAGCTACCAGAGGTCCCTTCAGTATTTCTTTGTCTCCAGCAGATGGTGGGTGGATTTTCTCCTCTCTGAAGAAAATCTGAAGATTGAGAGGAAAAGAGATTGATTAAATGCTTGCGAATAACCACCTCAAGCCCTAAAGAGGTGACTCTCTCACTCGAGTGCAACGTGGGAGGCTTCACTGGACTGCGATCTTTTCGGTAACCATAGGAGGTGGGAAAATTGGTTCAGCTCCATGCCCTTACCATGATAAGGCCTTGTTGAATAGCCGCACATTGGAAAGGTTTGGAAGAATCTGTAAGAGTACAGCAGCCCAACACAACTTCCGCACACCCTCCCCCCTCCTCCCCCTTTCCTCCCCCTGCTCTTTCCTGAAGATTATAGAAGCTCTGAGGGATCTGCCTTCCAGCTACCATTCACACAGTGCTGCTGAAATAGAAACCCAGCCAATTAAGGGTAGTAGAGCTGAGCCCGGCATGGAGTCTATGCCCATGGCTCTCAGAGGGTGAGTACCAAGGCTGGTCCTTGTTGGGGACTCCCGGTTCCGTCTCTGAGGGATGCAATTTGGGGTGGACTGTTGGCGCTGGGTGGGGGTTTCCTGCCGTTTTCTGCACGCATTAGTAACGGTTTTGCCTATTGTGCACCTGTGGTTCGTGTGGTCCTAATACACGTTCCGCCCAAGCGGCTCCAATGCGCGCTTCTTTCCTAGCGCCTTTTAACGCGTGTTCTGTAAAAGTGCAGTTAATATGTGCTTGCGGGACGATACATCCTTAACACACGCTCTGGTGATACTTACCCTAACTCTGTGTCTTCTTCCAGGAAGTGTTTGATCTGTGGCAAGCGAGGAGCCTCATCCTTGGATTCTGGACTTTGCCTTTCCTGTATGACAGCTTCTGAGTCACCCCTGGAGGGCATGTTTTCCCCCTCTCAGCCAGGGGACACAGTCTGCCCTTTCCTGCCTCAGAGCAGGAGGTGCAGGATGGCACTAAGGGTAAGGATTCTCAGCTAGCCGGAGGTTCCTGCAACCATGCTGTGAGCCACTCTTCATCCTCTAGGGAGTCAGTGGCAGCTGTGCCCCCTGGTCTCAAGGAGCCTTCCTGAGTCTGGATTGTCCTCCCCAGAATTCTTTTCTTTTTGCAACAGGCTTGGACTTTCTGCCACGGAAATTCAGACCCTGCAGTCTCTGGATGCCCCTGGATGCAGTCTTCTACCAGACAGACTGGAGCAGAAGCCTTGCTTGATTACCTTTGGCAAAGTTTCCCTGGTGCAGAACACTCCCTGAAGATGAGGAATACTGGGAGCTGTCCAAGATGTTGACTATGCCTCGGACCCAGATGAATTAATATTGGATTCAAATGTGGCGGAGGACCTTCTATCACCTTCAGAAGACATAAGAACATAAGATTTATTTAGTGAAACTCATTTTTATTATTATTAGCAAGCATGTCCAGACAGTACAAAGACAACAAAAGATTAACATTGTCCAAGACATCAGTGCAAAGTAAACAGTAAACCAGAACAACACCCACACCAAACAAACCCTCCCAAGATCAGGCAGGAAAACCTAACATCATATTAGCCCCTATCATAGACACTAGTAGAAGGCACAATTGTCAAGTCTAATATATAGGGGAATAGAAAAGGAATAGAAAATAAATTAGAAGACAAAGTAGGTGCGCTCAACCAAACAGAGCTAGGGACACAGATGCATAAGGGTCAATAGTCTATTGCAATCACAATCTAATGGTTGCCCCGCCCCACCTAGAGGGCCCCCACTTCTCCCCGTCACCCCCCTGCCTCCCCACCCCTCCCCTCCCACTCCTCCCCGTTACCCCACTACGTCCCATCCCCTCCCCCACCAAGCAAGTGGCGTCCTCAGCACCCCCATATGGAAGGAAAGTAGCGACATTCATGGCTGCAGTCCCCCTAAAGTATCGGCTGTCCGCTACCAGCCCCGCGCGCTAAGGCTACATCTACCATCAGAGCTCTAAAAGCGCGCCGTGGCTAGCAGCGGAGCCCAAATTTCCACGAATTGATCCAGCCGCCGCTGGCCCAATAGCCGCGCTGTGCACCTTTCCATATCTAATAACACCCGCATCCTCCCCTCCCATTCTTGTACACTCGGCGCCATTGGTGCTATCCAGTGCCGTAAGATGGTCTGCTTGGCTACCAGGAAGCCCCGCTCACAGAGCTGTCTGTGCCGAGCACCCAAGAGCGTGTCACCCTCATAAGAGCCAAACAGACACCAGGCAGTGCCGAGGCTCACCGGCCGGCCAACCCATCCACTAAGGCGCTGCCCAACCCCCTCCCAAAACTGTTGAATGGTAGTACACAGCCAGAATTTATGAGCGAGAGTACCCTTCGCCACTCCACATCGTGGACAGTCGTCGGTGTCCGTCACACCCATCCGCTTCGCCCAAACATCATGCACATAGGCTCGCCACAAGAATTTATATTGGACTTCCTGCATCTGAACCGATTCGGATACGCGATGTATACCCTGAAAAGCATGGAGTAAGCGCTCCACTGTACCCTCCCGGATCCCATCCTCCTGCCAGCGACTAGCCAACCGCGTTAACCCCGTCAAGTGGTCTCCCACTGACAACTCCTCCCGCAGTCTCCGAACAGTGATTTTGCCCTCCAAGGCACTAAAGAGAGTCACCATCCCCCGGTCTCTCCTGCGCACGTCCGCCACTTCCCCTCGATGCAAAGTCTGTACAAAGTGCCGCACTTGTAAATAGAAGAAAAAATCATGGACTGGCAACTGATAACGATTCCGCAGGGACTCGAAAGAGTCTATCTGCGTGCCTCCCTCTATCTGCAGGTGTCCGACATAGCGCACTCCGTGCTGCGCCCAGCGGTTAGCCACCCCACCATGGCGGCCAGGCAAGAAGTCCCCATTCCCGGCTAGTGGAATGCAGTCCGAACGCTGCCAATCGCAACCCCGAAGGCGACAGAGGTGCCGCCAGGCCTGGCGGATAGCCCCAAGATATGTGGAGTGTTTCCAAAAGATGGGCAGCTCTCCAGTCGGTCGGTGTAACCAGTAGAGCCGGTGGCACGGCGCCGAGACCTCGTCCACCAACTCCACGGGAAGCACCACGGCGGCCCCCGCGACCAAATCACAAAGCGGCCGCAACAAACTAACTAGGTTGTACTCTCGTAACGAACAGAGGCCAGCCCTCCCCCACTGTCCGGCTGCAGCAGCGTTCCAAACGCAATACGCGCTCTCTTGCCCCGCCAAAAAATTTAGAGAGGTGACACTCCAACACCTTTAGGTCCCTGCCCAGTAGCCAAAGAGGGGCATGTCGCAACATATAGATCCAACGGGGCAGCTCAACCATTTTGAAGAGGGCGATACGGCCCTTCAAGGAGAGCGGGAGGTCTCGCCACTTCTGGAGGCGTTGAAGCGTTTTACACAGGAGTGGCCGCACGTTGGCGGAATACAGCCGAGCAGGCTCACAAGGGATCTGGATTCCAAGGTAGCGAATGGAGTCTTCCGCCCAGACCAACGGGAAGTCTCCCTGCCAGCTCCCCCGGACCTTCCCGCCAACATCTAGACCCAGCGACTTGGTCTTATTTATCCGCATTCCGGAGAAGGCACCGAAACGTTCGATGGTGGTTAATGCCCCCCCCAGCGAACGCTGTGGGTCCGTTAAACATAGTAACAGATCATCGGCAAATGCACTGAGCTTAATGCCACCACCCGGCCACTTAAGACCCTGAATCACCTCCTGTTGGCCCAACGCACGCAGTAGAGGTTCCATCTGCAGAATAAATAACAATGGTGAAAGTGGGCAACCCTGCCTCGTCCCACGACGCAATTCAAAGGGTGCCGAATGGAGCCCACCCACCACTAGAAAAGCCAAAGGTGCCGAGTATAAGGCCTGCAGCCACGTCAAAAAGGCACCATCGAAGCCAAACCTCCCGAGTACTTCAAACATGTAGGCCCAAGACACTCGGTCAAAGGCCTTCTCTGCATCTAGGCTCACCAGCAACAACGGGTCCCCGCGCAATACACTCCATTCCGCCCCCAGGAGAATCCTACTAATATTAGAGAAGGCCTCCCTCCCTTTAACAAAGCCTGTTTGACATGGGCTTATAAGGTGCGGCAACACGCCCTGCAGCCGTTGCGCTAAAACACCCGCTAACAGTTTCATATCATAATTAATGAGAGATATCGGCCGATAGGAGGCCGGATCTTCCACATCCTTCCCAGGCTTGGGTATCACTGTAATTGCAGCCGTTCGCATGTCCCGGGGAATCTTTTCTCCTCCAAAACATCATTATAAACAGCAGTCAGAGTCGGGGTTACCTGCATCTCCAACATTTTATAGAATGCGGAGCTATAGCCGTCCGGGCCAGGAGCTTTATGCAGCTTCCCCTGTCGAATTACTCTCTGGATTTCTCCACCTTCAATGGGCCTATTCAGCTCCGCTCGCTCGGCGTCTGAGAGCTGTGGCAGGGTGAGCGCCTCCAGAAACGCCTGTTCCCCACCACGATCTTCCGGTTCGGGAGTATAAAGGTGCTCATAAAACTTCCGAAAGACGTCGACAATGCTACGAGGATTAGAAAGTCGAGCCCCCGTACCGTCCCGTATCACAGCCACCACTTTAGACCCTCCCCCTTCTTTCACTAAGTTAGCTAAGAGCGTGCCAGCTTTGTTACCAAAGCGGAATAATTGATGGCGATAGTAGTGCAGGTTGTAAACTGCACGTTCTTCCAATATAGCATTAAGCCGACGCTGCGTCTCCAAATACGGAGAGAGGTGCACTGACCCCCGAGCCCCCACTACCAGCTTCTTTAACCGTTGCAACTCCTGCGTTAACAGCATCACCTCCCCATTGATTCGACGTCTCTCCCGCGCCACATAAGCGATGATGTACCCCCGCATGACGGCCTTCCCTGCCTCCCAACATAAGGTAGCAGAACTTGCACTAGATTCGTTGAAATGTAAGTACTCTTCCCACTTTTGTACTAAATATTTCTTAAAGTCAGCATTCATCCACATCTGTCTCGGGAAGGCCCAACGAGGGTCCCCTCGATCTTGTCCCTTCCAATCCATTCGTACCATAGCATGGTCTGACACCACCATCGGCTCAATGTCGGAACTGAGCACTCTATCGAAGTCCCGCTCAGTCACTAAAATATAGTCCAGTCTGGACCAAGTTTGGTGCACCCGGGACAGATGTGTAAAATCCTTCTCTCCCCCATGAAGGATTCGCCAAGTGTCCACCAACCCACCTGCAAAACACAGATAGCCAACTCCCTTTTTACTCCAGTCGCCCTGCCTTTGACCGCCGGATTTGTCCAACACTGGGTCATGTGGGCAATTAAAATCACCCGCCAGAATTAGCGGAATCCGCGGAGCTGCAATTACCTTCCTACATACCCTCTGAAAGAAAGAGTGCTCATATGTATTGGGGGCGTATACCGTGCCTAACATAAACTCCTCCCCATTAAGTTTTAAATGCACAAACAGGTATCTGCCAGAAGGGTCCCGGTCTTCGCTCATCAACTCAACCTTAATATCCTTGCCGAAGAGGATAGCAACTCCTCGCTTCCTACCCCCCGAGGAGGCCGCCAGCACCTGGCCTACCCAACCCTTCTGCAACTTAGCATGTTCTGTCTCGGAAAGGTGCGTTTCCTGCAACAGCGCAACTTGCGTATTCGTCTTCCGCAAGGCCTGGAGCACTTTAGTTCGTTTAACAGGAGAATTAATCCCACCCACATTCCATGATACAAATCTCAGATGGTTTTTCACAGACCCGGGTGTGTAACAGATAACCGCAAAATAATCTCCCTTAGCACAGCCCAGGGTTGCCCAGCCTCAACCCCAGGCCCACTTACAATGCGAATGTGAATGTGAGAGGTAACCGCAACCACTGTAGATATTGAGTTCCTCCGTCCCGCATATTGCTCATACGCCACCCGCTTCACCCTCCCCTCCCAACCATCCCGCCCTCCCACCCACCCCAGCCCAACCCTCCCCCCCACCCCCAGTGTTCTTCCATCCCCCCCCTGTTCCATGTCCAATACGCACTATTCTTCCCCCCCCAGGCCCCCACCCATCCCAAAATAAAACGCAACCTATCCCATCATCAGCCAGCACGACTGATATACAAGACCCTGCCGTGCGCGGCAGGGCCGCCTCGAGTCCCCAATAGTGGGGAGGAGGAAAAATAAGGCCATTCTGCCCCACAACCCTGGCCTCCGACTCCGCCGTCCCAGTCCCCAGACCAATACCAACCCCCATCTCTGCACCACATCAACACTCCAAAATCCCACGGCTCCCACCCACCAGCAGAAAGAAGATTACAAAAGGGTTCAAAAAGCACTGCAATAAGAGCGGGAATGCAGAGTGGGGTGAGAAGGGATCACAGTGGCAGAGACAGGTCACACAGTCAATCATACAGGTACTATGGGAGAGCCATAATAAAGCCACTGAACCAAGTGTGCTGAGATGAAAAAGATAAGTCCAGTGTCAAATAACAGTACTCTCAAACCAGCAGCATGCAAGTCTGGAGTAGACTCAGCCCATTAAATAGCTGCAGACATCAACGGACTGGAAGGCCAGTGGGGCCGGTAGTCAGAGTCAACAAATGCAACATCATCGGCAACCGTTCACTGGTCTGAGGCCTGGCTGTGCTCCACCGCCTGCTCCGGCTGCTGCTTCTCTAAGTCTTTCAAAAATTGCTGAGCTGCCTTCACTGAATCAAAAATGTGGGTTTTCCCCATGCTGTGCACACGTAGAACTGCAGGAAATGCCAGTGTGAAACGCACATTCTTTTGATATAGGGCTGCACACACCGGGGTAAACTCCCGTCTCTTCGCCGAGACTAGGGAAGAATAGTCCTGAAATAAGAGCAGCTGATGATTTTCTAAGGTGAGTTGCCGATTGTGGCGAAACGCCTGCAAAATCCGTTCCTTATGAGCGAAATTAAGGATCCGAGCGATTACTACCCTGGGCCTCGGCCGGGTTGCCATCTTTCCACCGACCCGGTGCGCTCTCTCCACTTTGATGTCTCCAACCAGCGCGTCCAGACCCAAAGCCTTCGGGAGCCATTGCTCTATCAATGGTATCAGTTGTTGGTCTGTAGTAGCCTCCGGCACTCCCACCAGCCTGATGTTGTTGCGTCGGGAGCGGTTCTCTAAGTCGTCGATCTTGGCTTGCAAGGCCTCTAATTGAGACCGCATGTTCTCGAGCCCCCGGGATTGGCGGCCCTCATCTTCTTCCACGGCCGCCACCCTACTCTCCAATTCCTCCATCCGCTGATTCATCTCCGCCATAGACGCTCCCATGACCTCCAATTTCGACAGTATCTGATCGAATTTGGGGTCCAGCTGTCTGACCACCTCCCTCGCCAGATCCTCTGTGGCCGACTCCACGCTATCTTTGCTCGGCGAGGAGGGCTGCGTGACAGGCAGGGCCGGAACCGAAGTACCGGGCCTCAGTCCCTTCTCCTTTTCTTTCTCCTTGCGGGTCGGAGGCGGCATTAGTGCAGGAGCAAAGTGTCGGCCACCGGTAAGTTGCTTGACTGGGGCAAATAGTAGGTATTTAAACAGAAATTCTCGAGGCGGCCCCGGAGCGAGTAGAGACACGTCTTTACCCGCTCATGCGTCACGTGGACTCCTAGATTTATTTATTTAACATTTTTTATATACCGCACTATTCATAATCAGCGCAGTTTACATAGAACAAGAAAACATCAGACAAAATACAGTTATCTGTTTTTACATCGAACAGGAACAATAACTTGGGTAACCGGGGCAATTATTTACAACAAATAAGATCTGCCATACTGGGTCAGACCAAGGTCCATCAAGCCCAGTATCCTGTTTCCAACAGTGGCCAATCTAGATCATACATACCTAGCAGTTTCCCCAAAAGACACAGGTTCCACAATGCTTGTACTGGGTCAAGCATTGATATCCTGGGTCCCTTCTTAATAATGGTTTATGGACCTTTCCTCCAGGAACTTGTCCAAACCTTTTTTAAACCCAGCTACACTAACAGCCTTTACTACATCCTCCGGTAACAAATTCCAGAGTTTGATTACACATTGAATGAAAAAATATTTTATTTTATTAGTCTTAAATAGTTTACCCTGTAGCTTCATTGCATGTCTCCTAGTCTTTCTATATTCTGATAACGTAAACAATCGATCTACGTTTACCTGTTCCACTCCGTTCATTAATTTATAGACCTCTATCATATCTCCCCTCAGCCGTCTCTTTTCCAGGTTAAAGAGCCCTAACCTTTTTAGCCTTTCTTCATAGGAGTATCCTTCCATCCCCTTTACAATTTTGGTTGCTCTTCTCTGAACCTTTTCTAATAATGCTATATCCTTTTTAAGATTGCTATTTTAAGGTGCACGCCGCACACCAGGGCAATCGTCCCTTTAAATTGAGAGCGCCGTCGGGCGCGAGGAACGGCTGCACGCCGCACACCAGGGCAATTGGCCCTTTAAATTGAGAGCATTGTTGGGCGCACCCGCACCTGAGGGCCTCGCCAGATGGCCCTTTGGCATGGCCCTTAGGTGCGGTCCCAGAGGATCAGCAGTGTGATCCTTCAAACCAGCTCCAGCAAGCAAATGAAAACGCCAAGATACAGAGCAAACACGAAAGTAACTCCACAACTCGGATCCTGAACCCGATCAACTCTCGATCACTACCCTTTACTACAATTAAATCTATTTTCCGCTTGTTTCCCATTCCTGGTGGACTTGCTATCAACTACTGACATCGATCCTAACTCTTATTGCTTGCATAGAACTTGCTTCCATTGCTTGCTCAGAACTTTCTACCCATCAATTGCATAGAGCTTGCTTCCCATAACCTGCATAGAAATTGCTACCCATTGTTGGCATAGAATATGCTTCCCATTGCCTGTAAAGGACTTCCTTCCCAACGTTTGCATAGAACTTCCCATTGCCTGTATAGAACTTGCTTTCCAATGTTTGCATAGAACCTTCTTCCCAACGTATAGAACTCGCTTCCCATTGTTTGCATAGAACTTGCCTCCCATTGATTGTTTGCTTCCCATTGCCTGCATAGAACTGACTACCCATTGTTTGCATTGTAAAATAACTCACACTGCATAACATATTAACTCCAGTACTACTCCATTGATCGTTTGCTAACAAACCACAACAAATACAACATACGGATTAAAGTCAACACTACCAAAGCAGAACTGCAGGAAAGAAGAAACTGCACAAAAAGAACAAACAAGTACACAGAAACAAGAAAAAAGCCAAACACCCACCACCTATAGGCCACAACTCAAATTGAGCCCAGGTCAGTAAACCGCAAACTTAATCCCAGGTCAGTAAAATACAAATAACAAATAACAAAATGTGCTCCACTACCCACTACCTCATGGCCTACCTCACACTCCTCCACATGTTCGCTCCCTGCACACAGGGCATCAGACTCAACGAGCAAATCCCTTTGATCAACCTACATAGCACCCAACCCAGATGCACATCACACCTATCCAAAGAACGCCAGCAACCTAAACATACAGCTCACAAACCACACTATGCCACACATATAACACCTGCTCATCATTCAAATAATAAACACACCAACCCAGTCATAACCACAAAAATCAGGTGTGCCTTACTAAACGCCAGATCCATCAGGAACAAACCAAATACTATCCTTTACCTCATCCATGACAAAAAGCTGGATATAATATGTATCACCGAGACCTGGCTAGACAACTCAGACCAAGTCATATTAAACTAAATAACCCCGACAGGTTACTCAGCATTTAACTGCATCATAGAACAAAAGAGAGGAGGAGGAGTACTAATACTTACCAGAAAAGAATACAGATTCAAAACAATCGCCACCACTGACACAATCGAATCCAACACACTCACTATAGCCAACAAGTACCTAAGCATAGCCCTCACGTACAGACCACCTGGAACCACAACCGAACACTTCTACACACTAATCGAAACAATATGCGCACATAGCAGAAGACACAAACCCCTCGTGGCACTAGGAGACTACAACCTAACATCCGCACCCACCAGAGAGACCGCAATGTTCTTAAAAGCCATGGAGTCATTAAAATATTGCCAGACAATTACTGCCCCAATGCACCAGCATGGTACAACACCGGACATGGTCTTTATGCCAGTACAATTAGTGGAGCAGAACAAGACCACAAAACCAACAATCACGCCAGTCCCTTGGTCAGACCACCATGTGATTGAATTCACCATGACCCTGAATATTTCCACCCAACGCAAAGAAGATGAAAGAGCAACCAGATGGTTTAAAACATTCAGCAAAGACTCCTTCATCAAAGACTCATTCATAAACGAAATCACTCCACAACTTCAACAAGAATACGACACCCTTGACCTAACATAGATATTATAGTGTTCCATCTTTCTAACGCAGCATCTGCCCCAGCGAGCACAGAACCACAAACATGCAAGAGATCCAATGCCCCATGGTATTCAAATGATATCAGAAATGCAAAGCGCACACTCAGAAGACTGGAAAGAAAATGGAGACGGAACAAATCACACAACCTCCTAACCCAATACAGAGCCAAGCAACTGGAATATAATAATCTAATAAATGAGTGTAAACAGCAGCACCATACCAACCTAATCATGAAATCTACTAATAGACCAAGAGAACTCTTTAGCATCGTACAAAAGCTCACAAAGGACAACACACAACAAAGTACACACCACCTTGACCCACAAAAATATGCAGATTGCATGATGTCTAAAAACACCAAACCAAACATGCTCTAATATATCACAAACAAACGATTACAAGATAAATAAAGCATGGGAGAGCTTCAGCATACCAACAAAGCAACAAGTAGAAGACATTATATCTGGACTAAACACAACAACTTCACCGTCAGACCCATGCCCAGTGGCATGGCTCAAAGCTACAAAAAGCCAACTCTCTCATCACATTCGAAAATTGTCAAAACATCAAGGGGTTCAAACTAGGGGGGGTAGGGGAGAAAGGAGGTGTATAATAATGGGATAGTCTGGAGGGGGTATGGGGGGAAGCTTGAGGGGGTTCAGGTCGTAAGACTGGAAGTTATATTGCATATATCTTGTTTAAGGAACTGGTTTGGAATGTAATGTTGGTTATGGAAATGTTTGAAATGCAAAACTGGTTTCTGATAATGTTTGGAATATAAAAAATGGAACCCTAATAAAGATTAAGTTATAAAAAAAAAATTGTTAAAGAATCACTCCAACAAGGATACATGCTGCAACCTCTAAAGCACGCAATGATACGACCAATACTCAAAAATAGCAATCTGAGCCCATCTGAACCAAAATCATACCGTCCCATCTCCAGCCTGCCATTCCTTGCTAAAATCATAGAAAAGGCAGTGCAAAGACAACTTCAAGGCCATATTGACATAAATGCCCCACTAGACATCTATCAGCACGGATTCAAGCCCAACACGGCGTGGAAACTCTACTCACCTCTCTCTTTGACAATCTTCTAAGAGGCATTGACAACATAAAAAACGGCTTCCTGCTAGTGTTTATGGATATTTTGGCAGCCTTCGACACTGTGTCCCACACTAAGCTACTGCATCATTGTATTTCACATGGCCACTGTTTTGATGATCTACGTTGGTCGGTGATTGATCACATTCCCGAGGACCCTAGAGGTGGAGATCGTTTAATGAAACTACAAAGATTGGAACAGCGATGGATCTACAAATTAAACACAGTGGAACCGAATGGACTCAATCAGGAAATTGAGTGGATGAGTGTTCTGTGACCTCATTTCTCTGTTCTCCAATCGGGGCTGGGATTCCCCCTTTCAGTGGGGTTTGTCCAGTTCCTATTGGTTGGTTCCTCCTTTAAATACAGCGATTGTATGGCCCACAATTCATTTAACCTTAGCTGCTATGACGGCGTTTTTGGTCTCTTTGTTGCCTTAACTTCTGCAATTTGGAAAAGCACTTGACACAGGGTTTAATTCCCCGAAACGTGCACGTCGTGCTGATATACATTTCTGAAGAGCAACGCTTTTGTGGATGGTCAACAAAGGATTTGAGATAAGTGAAAAAGTTTTTTTGGAAAAGAACCATTAATAAAATAAAAGAAGCTGACAGCCTGGTGGAGGTCTGGATTCCCCCAGCCCTTCCTACGGCCTAGCTCCGACAAAAATTTTGTTTTAAATATAATTTATAAAAAAGAAAGAGGTTCTCAACATAAGTGTTCCTTATTAATTAGTTACCTAATTTGTTTCACTTGTGGGGTGGATTTTGTTGGACTGCATCGCTTACAACAGATAGGACTATGTAAGAACACCCTTAATTGGTTCACATCATACTTGGAAGGGCGAACACAACAAGTCAAATACGACCAAAAGAAATCACTGCAATTCCCAGTCATGCAAGGAATACCACAAGGCTCAGCCCTATCGTCAATGCTCTTTAACATCTACATCCAGCCCATATGCAACGTCATCAAGCACTATAAACTACACTATCACATTTATGCTGACGACATCATGATATACTCTCCAATCAAACTACTAGCACTAAATACCACAACAATAACCAAATGCCTCGAAGACATGAATGACTGGCTCATAACCAACAACTTAACGGTCAATTATGATAAAACCGAGGCAATGTTCATCACCAGAAACCCCATCTTCATACCCCCACAAACTATCAGCATCTTAGACAAACATATAGTAGTCAAAGAAGAAGTTAAGTACCTAAGCATCACATTCGACAGAGCACTGAACCTGAAATCCCACATCACCAAAACTGCAAACAAGGCCTATTAACGTTTGAGGACCATCAGACAAATCAAACCAATACTCCGTCAGGACCACTTCCGCACAGTGTGCCAAGCACTCATCACACCACTGCTTGACTATGGAAACTCACTATCCCAAGGCCTCCCTCAACAGACACTACACCCACTACAGATGGTGCAAAACACCACAGCATGCATCATTACAGACACTCCAAGGACAGAGCACATCACCCCTATCTTACAGCAACTACACTGGCTCCCAATAGTGGCAAGAGCTAAATACAAAACACTCATGATCATCTTCAAAATAATTCACCATCTCTCAGCAGACGTACTACTCCAAGACGTTATAACAATCCATAGAGATTCTACAGCAAATTTTGTTTCCTGCAAAACTTTAATCCTTTCTGACTCAATGCCCTCTCTAACATAGAGTGCAACCCCTCCACCAATTTGATCAGCTCTATCATTACGATATAGTTTGTACAAAGGTATCACAGTGTCCCACTGGTTGTCCTCCTTCCACCATGTCTCTGATATTCCAATCATATCTAACCTCTCATTTAGTGCTATATATTCTAACTCTCCCATCTTATTTTTTAGACTTCTAGCATTTGCATGAAGAGCCAGTGTTATCCACCTGTTCCAGAAGTAGGAGCTGGCGGTGTTGATTTCCAGGGTCTCCTCCACTTTGAACTTGGCAGATTCTTCCAGCATGGAACAGGAGCCGAAAGTACACCTGCTTCTTCAAGGGGTGCAGAAATCCACTACTGTCTTCCCATTCCCGGAAGTGATCAAGGACATGATCTGGTCTGAGTGGGACTCACCTGACTCCCTATCTAAAGGGTTAAGGGTCTATAAGAAGCTGTAGGCTCTCCTGGCGGAGGAGCGCAGGAGTGATTTAGCATTCCCAAGGTGGATGCACAGGTCACGACGGTTGCCAGACGGACCACCATTCCCGTGTAAGGTGGATTGGCCTTAAAAGATGTCCTGGACCGCAAGGTTTATTTCAGCTGAAGAGCCATTTTGCCATATCAGCAGCTGTTCTACAGCTAGGGTTATGCATCAGCTTGACTTCTCGAGCCCTGTTCTATTGAAATCAGTCTCTTCTACCTGATGATACTGCTTCTTTCTTGGAGTCGGCTATGGCCTTCCTTTCTGATGCCATGGTGCACCTGGCGGCCAGGGATGGTGCCCTGACTGCTGTGTCATGGTTTTGGATTTGGCTTTGTCACTGGGCGACGGACACATCCTCCAAAGCCCGGTTGGTTCAACTGGCCTTTAAGGGGAAGCTCCTGTTTGGAACAGATTTGGAGAAATTGATTAAGAACCTAGGTGAGACAAAATCTTACCACCTCCTGGAAGACATGTCCAGGGGGCTCGTGAAGCAGAAAAGTGCCCCTTTCTTGTCAGCCTCCGCCTGACCGCCAAGGGCACGCTGGCCATATTCCTGGGGGGTCTCGGGACTATCATCACACTGACCTGGAAGGCCTTTCTTCCCCTCTGCTTCAGGGCCTCTGGCTCATTCTCAGTCCTTTCGTGGAGCACATGGACCCAGGGACTCAGCCCCCTCTAGAGAAGGACCCTCCTGGGCCAGGCAATGAAGGTTTGGGGCCCATTCCCTGGTACCTCCAGTGGGAGGCAGGCTTCACCTTTTCTTTCAGGAGTGGGCCCAGGTTACCAAGGATCGCTGAGTGCTAGACACCATTCAATTTGGCTATTTTATTTATTTATTTTATTTAAAATGTTTTATATATCATCTTTCTACGATTCAATATGGTTTACAACGAACAAAAATAACAGTGTAATTACAGCTATTTTACATAGAACAAGAACTTTTTGTTGGTAAACAGGGCGTTTCAACAGTTAACTAACTTTTTACATATTTACAGAGGGGTAGTTCAGGGGGCAGTTGAGGATAAAGGAAGGGCAGATGAGGGGTCGGGTAGAAGGAGGGGGAAGTATTTAGGATAGGGGGGGTCAAGACATGGTGAATGCTGGGTAATGAGTAAAATTATTTCTCCAGGACCAAGCAGGAAGTCAGTTCCAATCAAGACTAAAGTAACCCAAATGGCTTTCAGTACAGAGCAGACAGAGCTTAAAGATTCCAAATTACCCCTGCCTACTGATAGCCAGATTAATATGAATAAAATATAGTCTCTAAAATGCTTGTATGCACACTGAGAAGTCTGAAAAATAAGATGAGAGAGTTAGAATATATAGCACTAAATAAGAGATTAGATATGATTGGTATCTCAGAGACATGGTAGAAGGAGGACAGCCAGTGGGACATTGATTCCTGGGTACAAACTATATCGTAATGACAGAGCTGATCAAATTGGTGGAGGGATTGCGCTCTATGTTAGAGAGGGCATTGAGTCACAAAGAATTAAATTTTTGCAGGAAGCAAAATTAGCTGTAGAATCTCTATGGATTGAAATTCCATGTAAAAAGGGGAAGGCGATGGTAGTGGGGGTGTACTATTGACCGCCTGACCAGAATGAACAAATGGACGATGAAATGCTCAAAGAAATCATGGAAGCTAACAAAGGTTACAGCACAGTAATAATAATGGGTGATTTCAATTACCCCCGTATCAACTGGGTCAGTGTCACAGCAGGACATGCTAGGGAGATATAGTTTCTAGATGAAATAAATGACTGCTTCTTGGAGCAGCTGGTTTATGAACCGACCAGAGGGGAAGCCATTTTGGACCTAGTCCTTAATGGAACACCAGAGATAAGGGTGTTGGGGCCACTTGACAACAGTGATCATAGCATGATCGTTTTTGATTTAATTAATGGAGGAGGGATGGTAAGGAAATCGACAGTACTACCTTTTAACTTTCGAAAGGGAAACTATGATAAAATGAGGAAAATAGTTAAGAAAAATCTAAAACGAGCAGTTGCAAAGGTTAAAGATTTACATCAAGCATGGGTGGTGGTTAAAAATACTATCTTGGAAGCCCAGACCAGCTGTATTCCACACTTTAAGAAAAGTGGAAGGAAGTCCAAAAAACTGCCAGCATGGTTTAAAGGTGAGGTCAGAGAGGCTGTTGTTGCCAAAAAAGCATCTTTCAGGAAATGGAAAAAAGAGACAAATGACAAAAACTGGAAACAGCACAAGCACTGGCAAGTTAGATGCAAGGCATTGATAAAGCAGGCAAAGAGAGAATTTGAGAAAAAGCTTGCTGTGGAAGCAAAAACGCGTAATAAAGACTTTTTCAAGTACATTCGTAGCAAAATACTTGTGAGAGAGTCAGTTGGACCATCATATGATAGAGGGGTAAAAGGGGCATTAAGAGGAGACAAGGCCATAACAGGGAGACTGAATGCTTTGCTTCGGTCTTTACTGAGAAAGATGTAGGGATATTACCCATGACTGAAGTGGTATTTAAAGGTGATAACTGTGGAAGAACTGAAAGAAATATTGTTACACCGGGATGATGTATTACAACTATTTGATAAAGAAGAGTAGCAAATCACCTGGACTGGATGGTATACATCCAAGGGTGTTGAAAGAACTGAAATATGAGATTGCAGACCTACTATTAGCAATCTGTGAACTATCATTAAAACATCTGTAATACCTGAAGATTGGAAGATGGCCAATGTAACGCAAATTTTTAAAAAGGGTTCCAGGGGTGATCCAGGAAACTACAGACCGGTGAGCCTGACGTCAGTACCAGGAAAAATGGTAGAAACCATCATAAAGAACAAAATTACTGAACATGTAGATAGTCATGGCTTAATGGGAGACAGCCAACATGGCTTTAAACAAGGAAGATCTTGTCTTACTAATCTGTTATGTTTTTTTGAAGGTATGAATAAACAGATAGACAAAGATGAGTCGGTTGATATAGTGTATCAGGATTTTCAGAAAGCCTTTGGCAAGGTCCCTCATCAGAGACTTTTGGCAAAACTAAAAAGTCATGGAATAGGAGGCAGTGTACTATTGTGGATCAGCAACTGGTTAAAAGATAGAAAGCAGAGGGTAGGGCTAAATGGCCAATTTTCCCAGTGGAGAAAGGTGAATAGTGGAGTATCCCAGGGACTGTGCTGGTTCCGCTGCTTTTTAACATATTCAAAAATGACCTTGAAATGGGACTAACAAGTGAGTTTATCAAATTTGCAGATGACACAAAACTATTTAAAGTTGTGAAAACCCATGAGGATTGTGGAAAATTCGAAGAGGATCTTGATAAATTGGAAGACTGGGAATCAAAATGGCTGATGAAATAAATGTGGACAAGTGCAAAGTTAGGCACCTAGAAAAGAACAACCCAAACTATGGTTACACAATGCAAGGTTCCACATTAGGAACCACCACCCAGGAAAAAGATTTAGGTGTCATCGTGGATGTTGTTGTTGTTAAGTGCCGTCGAGTCGGAGTCGACTCATGGCGACCCTCTGGATAGCTGTCTTAAATTGTGTTCGGTCATCAGTCAGGCGGCTCATTGTTGACAGACAGGTACCCGTAGCTGCTGTTATTGTATTGATCCATCTCATTGCTGGCCTTCCTCTTTTGCGTTGACCTTCTATCTTGCCAAGCATGATGTCTTTCTCTAATGATCTCTCTCTTCGTATGATGTGTCCAAAGTATGAAAGTCAAAGTCTTGTCATCTGAGCTTCTAAAGAAAGCTTGGGTATGATCTCCTCTAGTATCGACTGGTTTGTTCTTCGGGCAGTCCATGGTATACACAGTATTCGCCGCCAGCACCATAATTCAAAGGCATCAATTTTCTTCCTGTCTCTTTTTCACTGTCCAGCTTTCACATCCATATGTTATTGAAAATACCATGGCTTAAACAAGTCGAATCTTTGTATGGAGAGAGACATCTCTGCTCTTGAGAATCTTATCTAGGTCTTTCATAGCCATTCTGCCAAGAGCAATGCGTCGTTTGATTTCTTGACTGCTTGTTGCTTCTTTATTGATAGTTGATCCAAGTAGGTTAAAGTTGTTCACAATTTCAATTTCTTCTCCTTCAACGATGAACCTGTTGATTATGCCAGTTGTCATAATCTTTGTCTTCTTTACATTAAGGTGCAGGCCCATTTCGAGACTATGTTCTTTGATTGTGAGAAACAAATGTTCTCCAGGACCAAGCAGAAAGTCAGTCCTCACATATGGGTGTCATCGGCGCCGATGAAGCCCCAGCGGAGCATTTCCCCAGCTTTCTATGAAAGCCTTTGGGAATGCAGGCACGCATGCGCGGTTCCCTTCCCGCCTAAAGGTGCCATCTTACCTCAGTCTCTTTTTTTCCGAGAAGCCCACCGGACGTGTGTCCTGTCATCCCAGATAAAAGTTGATTTTTTTCGGCGATCCTCGCTGTTTTTTCTCCCGGTTCGACACTGGTTCCCCTCCCGCCGGTTTTGGTACACCAGTATCGAGCCCGATTCTTCTTTTTCGGTTTTTGCCCTTCGTGGCTGGCGTTCGTGCCCTTTTTGTTTTTTCCCCTGGAAGGCCGGTCCTTTGACCTCGCGGGGGACTCTTTTTTCCCTGATGGCTTCCAGCGGTTTCAAGACGTGTGATCGGTGTAAGAAATTAATGTCTCTCACCGACACACACGACTGCTGCCTTCGGTGCCTCGGTCCTGATCACGACCCTAAGTTGTGTGGACCATGTGGGAAGATGTCTTCCAAGGCACTCCGAAGTCGCCAGCAGCAGAAAGAAAGGCTTTTCTCGGACTCAGCCTCCGGCCGGGCCCGGACCTCGTCTGAGGCCTCGACATCTCGGGATTCCGATCCCGAGCGCCATCGGAGCTCCTCGGACAAGGGGTCCCCCGACTGGGAACGCAAGAGGAAGAAACGGCTCGCGAGGGCGGTGGCGTCGTCGGAGGTCCCTGGCTCCTCGAGGGCCAGGTCTAAGACCCCCGACCGTCGCCCCGGGCCCGTGGAACAAGAGAAGCCTGCCAAAGTTCCTTGTGTGGAGCCGGAGTCTGCTGGACACGTAAGCCCCGTAGTCCTCGAGGACTCCTCCCAGAGAGCCAACGTCAGGCCCGGCGCCGCCGGGGCCCGAGTCGGTGGCTGCTGCGTCTTCCGAGCTGAGTCTCAGGATGACAGCCTTGGAGAGCAGATTGTCTGCCTTCATGGAGCAGCAGCGGGCACTGATGGCCAGCCTGTCTGGCGCATCTGCCCCGACCACCGGGACATTGACTTCGACCCCGGAGACCGAGCCGATACTCGAGTCCATCATGGCTTGAAGTCGACCTCGGTCGCGTTCTCCCTCGACCTCCTGTTCGGGACCGATGGCGTCGGGGCGGGTGCTCCAGGGCCCCGCAGGGTCGGACCCTGACTCCTCGTTGGATGAGTCCGCCTTGGAGACGGAGGATGAGGAGTCCCCCGATACGTTCAAGACTCGGTGCATCCCGTCGGACTCACCGCAGTCTGAGCCCCGGAGTAGGTCCCCTCCGGAGGATACTCGGTTCTCGGAGTTCGTCTGGGATATGGCCACTGCCTTGGCTATTCCGGCGGACCCTGAGGAAGATCCTCGAGCTGAAGAGCTCGAGGCTCTGCAGTATGACTCTCCTCCAAAGGAGGCCTTTACTGTTCCGGTTTCTCCGATGCTGGAACGGCTCCTCTTCAGGATGTGGGAGGCACCGGCCTCGGCGCCGGTTCTCAGCAAGCAAGTCGACTCGATCTATCGACTCAGGAAGAGCCCTGGTTTTCAAAAGGCACAGCTACCACACCATTCCATGGTTGTGGAATCGGCCATGCATCGTCTGAAGAGCCAGAAGATGCACTCTGCAGTGCCCCCCGGCAGGGAGGCCCAGAACCTTGATGGCGTCGGTAGAAAGTGCTTTCAGGGCTCGATGCTTGCTTGCCATGTCCAGTCTTACCAGCTGTACATGGGCATGTACTTGCGGGACCTGGCCAAGGAGTTATTTATTTATTTAACATTTTTTATATACCATTTATTTAATTTATTTATTTATTTAAAGTCTCTTTTATACCGCGCTATTCAGCATCAGTGCGGTTTACAATAAACAACGAACATACACATTTCCAATAGTACTTTGTGTTTACATATGAACAGGAGAACAACTTGGCTAACAGGGTAACTATATACAATAACAATATATACAATTTACAGGCTGGTCATGTGTTCTTATGGTTTCAGACAGAGGAGATTTGTGAGGTCTCGGTAATTGGTGCTGAGCTTTCATTGGTTTCTGGGTAATGTAGGAGGAAGGCAGTGGCCATCTTTCTACGAATCAAAACGGTTTACATAGAACAATAAAAAGCAGTGTATTTCAACTGTTTACAAGGAACAATAACAGGGTAAAGAATAAAAAACATGAAGAACTAAATTATATTATACAATTAATTACAGTGAACAATGATCAACTATTTACATATTTACATATGTGTGTGCAAAGCTACGGAGGGGAGTATTGTAAAATTTGAAGGAACAAGGGCAGGGAGGTAAAAAATAAGGGGTTTAAGTCTTAGGGTGGGAGAGAAAAATGATCAAGGAAGAGATGGGTCTTTAACTTCTTCCGGAAATCAGTGTGGCTCACGCAGTTGCGCAGCTCATGCGGAAGGGAGTTCCAAAGGGATGGAGCATAGAGGGAAAAGGTCCTGTTACATGTGGATTGTTTACAGTGTTTTTTAGTTGTAGGTATAGTCAGTAGGTTTTTAGTGATAGAACGGTGATTTCTAGTGTTGTTGGAGAAGGTAAGGAGAGGGGAGAGGCATGGAGCTGACTCATTGGAAATAATTTTGTGTATTAGAGTAAGAACCTTGAATTTCACTCGGTGATGAATTGGGAGCCAGTGGAGATCATAGAGGATTGGTGTAATATGAGCTCGTCTAGGATTGTTTGTTATGAGACGCGCTAAGGTATTCTGGGCTAGTTGGAGGGGTTGAATAGAGTTCTTGGGGAGGCCCTGATAGATCAGATTACAGTAGTCAAGCGAGGGGGTTGTAAGGTCCTGACAGACAGTGCGAAAGGAGTCGGGGCTTAGGAGAGGTTTGAGGTTCCTGAGAGTACGTAGTTTAGCGTATACTGTGTTAGTGGTTTTCTTTATTTGATCAGAGAAAGATAGGTTCTGATCGAGTATGATTCCAAGATATTTCACCTGGTTTTTTATGGAGAGAGTGAGATCGTCAAAGGTGAGGGTTGTGGGGGGGATGTATGAGGGGTTAGAGAAAACTTGGAGTGCCTCAGTTTTGGATTGGTTGATTATTAGGTTGTGTTGAGAGAGACAAGATTTGAGGCTGGTTAGACACTGATTTAGCTTAGAGAAATTAGGGTTAGATAGGTTAAATGGGGTGAAACACATCATGTCGTCTGCATATATTTGATACTGGATGCCATAATTTTGGAAGATCGTGCATACAGGTTGGAGGAAGATATTAAAGAGTAACGCAGTTAGACTGGATCCTTGAGGTACTCCTTGTTTTAGTGTAAAAGGGAGGGAAGTATCACTTCCAATACGGACCTGTTGGGTTCTGTCGTCTAGGTAGGATTGGAACCATTTTAGGGTTGTGCCTCTCAGTCCTATATCATGAAGTCTGTATAGGAGTTGATGGTGGGGGAGGGAGTCAAAAGCAGCGGATAAGTCAAGGAAAATAAGTAGACATCCTTGGGTGGAGTGCTGGGTGTGTGCCTACAGGGAATCTAGTAAGGAAGTGAGGAGGGTTTCAACGCCGTGGGTTTTTTTGAAACCATGTTCGAATAAGTCAAGGGGGGAGTGGTCATCAATATAATCCTGGAGTTGGATTTGGACAAGTTTCTCAGTTATTTTTGCAA
Organism: Ichthyophis bannanicus; assembly: GCA_033557465.1. Lineage (NCBI taxonomy): Eukaryota > Metazoa > Chordata > Amphibia > Gymnophiona > Ichthyophiidae > Ichthyophis > Ichthyophis bannanicus. The sequence continues at coordinate 82,144,053 of CM066048.1, forward strand.
GGAAGGGGATACTAGATATGGGTCTGTAAGAAGATGGAGAGGTGGGGTCTAGCTTTGTACCTTTTAGGATTGGTCAGATAGAGGCACCCTTAGGTGAAGGTGGAACAGAGCCTGACTGGAGAGAGGTTTGTACAATATTTAAGATGTAAGGGGAGAGAGAACGTCTAGTAGATTTAATCCAGGGGACAGGACAAGGGTCAAGTTGGCCGGGTTCTCTGCTGGACTCTCCGGGGAACCCTTGCAGAGATTCAAGTCCTTGTCCTCGGTGATTCGGGACTGCTCGAAGTTCATGTCCCGTGCCGCCTACAATGGCTTTGAGGCTTCGGCCCGAGTTACGGCAGCCGGCATCGCGGCTCGACGCCAGGCATGGCTGCAGTCATCGGACCTCGAGCCATGGGTTCAGGACAAGGTGGTCGATGTCCTTTGCCGAGGTGAAAACCTTTTTGGCAAGCCCATGACCGAGAAGGCCGCCCAGCTCGAGACCGAGCACCTTACACGGACAAGGCTGTTAGGAAGACCTCTGCCCCTTCTCATAAAAAGAAGGGCCCGGGTAAAAAGTCCTTTTACCCGAGGAAGGGCACTGACTACAAACAGTACCCTCAATATCAGGCTGCCCAAGCTGCCCCCCAGGGTCAGCAAGCCAAGGGGCAGGGTAATGGGCCCCATAGGCAGAGGATCCCCAAGCCTCCGGCCCCTGCTCCCACTCAGCAGGGTGGGGGTTTTTGACTCCTTGAGCGTAGCCTCTCCGTCCCTGCTCTCCCAACCCTGCACAGGAGGTCGCCTCGCCCTCTTTGCCCACCAGTGGCCCCACATCATTGGGGACAGTTGGGTGTTGAACATAGTCCACAGGGGCTATGCACTACATTTTCACCAACTGCCTCCGGCATACTTCCCAGAGGAGCCTCCAAGGCCTCCCTGCACACAGACCTTCTCCTTCAAGAGCTTCAAGGTCTGTTGGTGGACAGAGCGGTGGAGCCTGTGCCTCCCCACTGGCAAGGTCACGGATTCTACTCCAGGTATTTCCTGGTGCCCAAAAGAACCGGTGGCCTTCGACCCATTCTGGACCTCAGGAACCTCAACAAGTTCCTGGAGAAAGAAAAGTTCAAGATGCTTACTCTTGGAACACTTCTGCCCTACCTTCAGCAGGGAGATTGGCTGTGCTCCTTAGATCTAAAGGATGCGTACTGTCACCCAGCAGACCTGGTTGAGAGAAAGGAAAATGCTTTAAATAAAGAAAAAGGTACATACAAGCTGCAATATCTGGAGGAACCAGATAGAGGGAGCAAGAGGGACTCCAGAGTGACTGAGGAACCACGCCCCACTGGTCATGAGGTAATGCCAGCCAGCTTCCAATCCTCGAGCACAGAAGGACTTCTTAAGGAGGGTGTGGAAGATTGGAAGCAGAGCAGCGGGAAAGGCAGCGGAAGGAGTGAGAGCAGAAGGAGAAGCAGCTGGAGTGAAGGCTGGAAAAGAAGCAGCCAGAGTGAAGGCAGCTGGAGAGATGGCTGGAAAGGAGGCAGCAGGAAGGAAGGCAAGACAGAGGAAAAGAGGTTAGAATGCAAACCTGAATATTCCACTGCCAGAAGATCACCCAGAGCGAAAGGTGATTGCCTGAGAGCTAAGGAGGAACCTGGGAAGGTCTCAGCTCACAGAGGAGTAAAAGCTGTTTGCCCAGAGTGGCAAAGGCATTGCTGCAGCTGTGGTCCAAAACCAACAGGGTCACAGCCTGAAGACCTAAGCTGTGCTGTACAGGCAAGCCAACGGAGAAACTGGTGCAGGCCTCAACCTTCATTGGAAACAGAGAAGCCAAATTCCCAAGGTAAAGCTTTTTATGATACAGGCTATAGGAAAAGTTTACCTGATAAGAAAGGTTTGAATAATAAATGTTTTTATAAAGCTGCCATAAAACCTCTAAGGAGAGAGGAATTTCCTCCATACAAAACAGCACAGAGCCGACGCCCTACGAGTTACCCAGAACATTGGCTGTGCTAGAAGAGCTATATAAGAAGCCTGACTATAACCTACCTGAACCCAGGGACTCAGAGTCAGAGGCTTCCGCCTATGAGCCAATGCAAGTGGAACTGGCAAATGAGGTTTCAGATACCGAAATGGACTGTACATACTGTACCACGGGGAGCCTAGAATCTTTGCCAGTCTTGTAAGCTGTATGTGTTACTGCCTAGAACATTGCTGTTGTGTGAATACCAGCGCTACTGTGAAAGTAACAGTTTTGCTTTAAACTTTTGTTTTACTTTTTCTTGCCTGAAGTAAGGACATTTGCGTTGTTGTTGTTGCCCAGTCCTTTGAACCCTTGCGAGAAGGGGAAATAAAAGCCTTTATTTTCCCACCACTTGTGCAGTTGAATTCTTTGGAAGATTAGGATCCAGGAAACTAACAGGACCAAAAGCGAATTGGGCCTCTGGATTACTGGCCAATCTCCTCCCTATATAGTTATGTCCGACCTGCCCTGACCGCTACTTACCGCCAGGGTAGTGCTCGCGACAGTATACCCACATCCTCATTCATCCAGACCACAGAAAGTACCTAAGGTTCATTGTGGGAGGAAACTATTATCAATACAGAGTGCTGCCTTTCGGCCTCACTTCCGCTCCCAGGGTCTGTACCAAATGCCTGGCAGTGGTAGCGGCCTACCTGAGAAATCAGGGAATTTTTGTCTTCCCCTTTCTGGACGACTGGCTCATCAGGGGTCAGACGTGCCAGGAGGCCAGACAAGCCACCCACAGAACTATTGCTCTTCTTCAAAGCCTGGGGTTTGTAATAAACTTCGCAAAGTCCACTTTGCTCCCCTCCCAGAACTTGGAGTTCATAGGAGCAAGGCTGGACTCTGCTGGCAAAGGCGGTTCTTGCCAGAAGACAGGGCCCAAAGGTTGATAGTCCTGGCAAATCGGTGTCTCAGCAGGTCACTGATCTCCGCCAGACTCTGCCTGAAGCTGCTTGGCCACATGGCTTTGACAGTACATGTGACCCCCAATGCCAGGCTCCATGTCAGGCCTGCACAGTGGTGCCTTCGGACTCAGTGGTCACAGGCAGCCTCAGAGACAGGATAAGGGTGTCCAGACAATTTCTGAACTCCCTCAGCTGGTGGCTGCACCCACCCAATCTACTACAGGGGGTGCCTTTTCAGATTCCTGGGTACACGGTGGTACTGACCACAGACGCCTCCCTGCAGGGCTGGGAAGCTCATTGTCTGGGCAAGTGCACCCAGGGCCTGTGGTCTCCTTGGGAAGCTGCACAGCAGATCAATCTCCTCGAATTCAGAGCTATTCGATTAGCACTCAAAGCTTTCTCTCCTACCCTGGCTCATCAGTCTGTCCTGGTTCAGACAGACAACCAAGTAGCCATGTTTTATGTGAACAAACAGGGCGGGACTGGGTCCAGGCTCCTTTGTCGAGAGGCTCAGGACCTTTGTTCATTTGCCCTCAGGCACAACATGCTCCTCAAGGCTGTGTACCTTCCAGGCCAGGACAACTACCTGGCCGACAGATTAAGCAGAATTCTGCAGCCCCACGAGTTGCAGCTGCATCCTTCAGTAGTTCAGAAGATCTTCCTAAAATGGGGTCTCCCTTTGATAGATCTCTTTGCCAGTCCACTGAACAAACAACTGCCAAAGTTCTGCTCCAGGCAACCGCATCCTCTGAGACTAGCAGCGGATGCTTTCCTGATTCCATGGTCTCAGGGCTTCCTGTATGCGTTTCCTCCCACGCCCTTGGTGGCTCGGACTCTCTTCAAAATTCTTCAGGACAAGGCCTCTGTCCTGCTGGTGGCTCCCAGGTGGCCGAGACAGCCTTGGTTTCCTCTTCTGCTTCAACTGGCGGTGGATCCACCACTGCCTCTGGGGTTGCAACCCGACCTTCTGTCACAGGAGCAGGGTTCCCTAATGCACCCCAATCTCAAATCTCTCAATTTGATGGCCTGGAGGCTGCAAGGATAGTTTTGGCTCCCTGGGGCCTACCTCAGGAAGTTGAGGAGGTTGTCCTAGCCTCTAGGAAACCGTCCACTAGGAAAACCTATGCTCTCAAATGGAAGAGGTTTTCTGTGTGGTGTCAGCTATGTACAGAGGATCCTTTCTCCTGTACTGTGCCAGTAGTGCTTCAGTACTTACTGCACTTATCAAATCAGGGACTTAATTCCAATTCTGTTTGGGTCCTCCTCTCAGCTCTAGCAGCTCACCACTCACTGGTGGAGGGACATTCTCTCTCAGGTCACCCCTTGGTGTCCCGCTTTCTCAGGGGCTTGCTTTTGCTCAAGCCTCCAATTCGCCCTCCTGCCCCTGAGTGGGAGTTGAATGTGGTCTTGCAGCAACTGACTCGCCCACCTTTTGAGCCGATGGCTACTTGTCCACTACGCTTCCTATCCTGGAAGACACTCTTCCTGATAGACCTTACCTCGGCTAGGCATGTGAGTGAGCTTCAGGCCCTAGTCTGTGACAGGCCTTACACCAGGATTTATCTCCTCTTTCCACCTCAATCAGGAGGTGGTTCTTCCAACATTTTCCCTAGGCCTCATGCAAGCCAGGCTGAAGCAGTCCTGCATACCCTGGACTGTAGGAGGGCCTTATCCTTCTACCTTGACCGTACGCAGGGGCATAGGAGGGCTACTCAGCTCTTTGTATTGTTTGACCCTAATAAGTTGGGGTTGGCTGTATCCAAGCGTACCTTGTCCATCTGTGTGGCTGACTGTATCACCTGGGCTTACAAGGCGGCTGACCTTCCTTTGCAGGGTCGGGTTACGGCCCATCGTGTCAGGGCAATGGCTGCCTCAGTGGCTCAACTCCGCTCTGTGCCCTTGGTAGACATCTGCAGGGCTGCAACTTGGTCTTCAAGCCAGTCTTTTGCGGCCCATTACTGTCTGGAGAGGGAGTCCCGTAGGGACAGTGCTTTTGGCCAAGCAGTACCCCGGAATCTCTTTGAGGTTTAGGCAACTCCTGCCCTCTGTTGGGCTACCGGTGGAGGTTGTGTCCTTGAAAAGCCTTTCTTTGCAGCTGGGACTAGAGGGAGTTCTCTTGTTCAGCCTGGGTTCCTCGGTAGCCCAGAGCTGGGGAGTCACCCATATGTGAGGACTGACTTCCTGCTTGGTCCTGGAGAAAGAGTAGTTACTCACCTGTAACAGGTGTTCTCCAGGAGCAGCAGGAATCAGTCCTCACAAACCTCCCTCCTCCCCTTGGAGTTGCAGTTGTACATAGTTTATTTTTTATTTTTGTGTGCTGTTCTTAGCTATGTCATTTGACTGAGGTAAGATGGCACCTTTAGGCGGGAAGGGAACCGCGCATGCGTGCCTGCATTCCCAAAGGCTTTCATAGAAAGCTGGGGAAATGCTCCGCTGGGGCTTCATCGGCGCCGATGACACCCATATGTGAGGACTGATTCCTGCTGCTCCTGGAGAACCCCTGTTACAGGTGAGTAACTACTCTTTTCAGATAATCTTCACTTTCAGCCAGTAATGTAGTATCATCAGCATAGCGAAGATTGTTGATGAGTCTTCCACCAATCTTCACACCTCTGTTGTCTTCATACAATCCTGCTTCTCTGATGATTTCTTCTGCATATAAATTACAGAGGTAGGGGGAAAGTATACAGCCTTGTCTTACACCTTTGCTTATTTTAAACCATTCTGTTTCTCCTTGTTCCGTTCAAACTGTTGCTTCTTGATCAATGTACAGATTGCGCAAGAGAACGATCTGGTATACCCATGCTTTTAATGTGGCCCAGAGTTTCTCATGGTTTACACAGTCAAAAGCCTTGCTATAATCGATAAAGCACAAATAGATATTCTTTTGGTATTCTTTAGTCTTTTCAAGTATCCATCTCACATCCGCAATGATGTCTCTCGTTCCTTGCCCTTTCCTGAACCCTGCTTGCACTTCAGGTAGTTCTTGTTCCAGGTATGGTTGTAGTCTCTTTTGAATAATCTTCAGTAGAATCTTGCTGGCATGTGGGATCAGAGCGATTGTGCGATAATTTCCACAGTCAGTTGGATCACCTTTCTTTAGTATTGGTATAAACACAGATCTTTTCCAGTCAGTTGGCCTGGATGTTGTCTTCCATATTTCTTGGCAGAGCCTTGTAAGTATGGTAACAGCTGCATCAGATTGCTGCAATATGTCTATAGGAATGCTATCAATGCCTGGTGCTTTGTTCTTTGATAAGGCTTTCAATGCTGCTTCAACTTCTTCTTTCATCACCAATGGTTCCTGATCATAAGGTACATGTTGAAACAGCTGTTGGTCCACTTGATCTTTATCATATAAAAACTCTGTATATTCCTTCCACCTTTTCTTGATATTCTCAGTATCATTCAACATAGAACCTTGAGCATCTTGTAACATTCCAATTCGAGGCTGGAACTTTTTCTTTAACTCTCATAGCTTTAGGAAAGCCAATCTTGTTCTTCCTCTAATAGTTTCTGCTTCTATTTCCTTGCAAGTGTCATTGTAGTACTTTTCCTTGTCCTGTCTTGCTGCACGTTGGAAATCTCTGTTGAGTTCTGCGATTGTCTTTCTTTCTCCTCTGGATTTAGCTTCTCTGCGTTTCTGGACAATTTTCAGAGTTTCTTCCGTCATCCATTTCGGCCGCTTTTGCTTTTTCACCTTTTGTAGAGACTTCTCGCTTTCTTCCAACACAACCTTCTTGATGTCATTCCATAACTCTTCCGGAGCTCTGTCATTTGTATCTAAAGCAGTAAATCGATTTTGCAGGCAGTCTTTAAATTCCAGTGGTATATTCTCAAGGTCATATTTTGCTGCATTCATGAGTGGTTTGCTCTTTTTCAACTTTAGCTTGAGTTTGCATACTAGTAGTTGATGATCTGTACCACAGTCAGCTCCAGGTTTTGTCTTTGTTGATGTTATAGAACTTTTCCATCGTTGACTTCCACAGATGTAGTCAATTTGATTTTTATACAATCCATTGGGTGACGTCCATGTGTACAGTCGTCGCTTGTGTTGCTGGAAGAAGGTGTTTGAGATGAATAGATCATTGGTCTTGCAGAATTCTATCAGTCTTTCTCCAGCTTCTTTCTGTTGCCAAGTCCATATTTTCCAACTACTTTGCCTTCTTCTTTGTTGCCAACTTTTGCGTTCCAGTCACCCATGACTATCAGGATATCCTGTTTGCATGTTCTGTCAATTTCAGCTTGTACTTGTTCATAGAACTCTTCAATTTCATTCTCTTCTGCAGCTGTTGTTGGGGCATATACTTGAATTATATTTGTGTTGATAGGCAATCCTCGTAGACGAATAGAAATTAAGCATTCGCTGACTGCATTGTATTTCATTATAGTTCTTGCAAGTTTCTTCTTTATTATAAATGCAACACCATTTCTTCTTTGTCTTTCATTTCCAGCATAGTAGACCGTGTGATCATCTGATGCAAAGTGCCCGATGCCAGTCCATTTCAGTTCGCTGACACCCAACAGATCAAGTTGTACACGTTCCATTTCATTCTTGACCACCTCCAACTTCCCTTGGTTCATGCTTCGTTTGTTCCATGTTCCAATGTGTAAGACATCTTTACAGCTTCTGACTCTCATTTCATGCGCAGCTACATCAGCAGTCAGACTTCCCGAGGGCTTTGATCCAACCACATCATAAATGCTGGCTTTACTCTGGAAAGTCTTCAGCTCTTCCCCAGTAGCTAGTTGAGTGCCTTCCGACCTGGGGGTCTCATCTTCCAGTACCATAGCACAATTTGTTTTGTTGTAACTATCCATTGGGTTTTCATGGCAAGATACAGAAGTAGATTGCCGGGCCTTTCTTTCGCGCATTTTAAGTTTGGTGTTGTTGCCGTTGTCACAAAAATGTGATCCTCCGCCGTCAACACTATCCCATTCTGCTGCTGCCCAGATGGGTGGTTTGTCTTGGTCTGGCACCTCAGCTGAGACCTGTCCATCTTGGGAGACCCTGCCAGTAGTTAAACTACCGATAGTTTAGCTCTCAGCATCACTGATGCACGCAAGCCCTCACAGCACGACAAGCTGCAAACCAAGTGAGAGGTCATCCACACAATACACAATATTCAAGGTGCAGTCGCACCATGGAACGATACAGAGGTATTATAATATCCTTTGTTTTATTTTCCATTCCTTTCCTTATGATACCTAACATTCTATTTGCTCTCTTGGCCGCTGCTGCACACTGGGCGGAGGGTTTTAACATGTCATCGTGGATAACATGTTAAAACCCTCCGCCCAGTGTGCAGGAGCGGCCAAGAGAGCAAATAGGTATCATAAGGAAAGGAATGGAAAATAAAACAAAGGATATAATACCTCTGTATCGTTCCATGGTGCGACTGCACCTTGAATATTGTGTGCAATTTTGGTCGCTGTATCTTAAAAAAGGATATAGTATTATTAGAAAAGGTACAGAGAAGAGCCACTAAAATGGTAAAGGTGATGGAAGGATGCCCCTATGAAGAAAGGCTAAAAAGGTGTTATGGCTCTTTATCCTGGAAAAGAGACGCTGAGGGGAGATATGATAGAGGTCTATAAATTAATGAATGGAGTGGAACAGGTAAACGTAGATCGATTGTTTACGTCATCAGAATATAGAAAGACTAGGGAACATGCAGTGAAGCTACAGGGTAACCTATTTAAGATTAATAAGAGAAAATATTTTTTCACTCAACGTGTAATCAAACTCTGGAATTTTTACCAGAGGATATAGTAAAAGCTGTTAGTGTAGCTGGGTTTAAAAAAGGTTTGGACAAGTTCCTGGAGGAAAGGTCCATAAACCATTATTAAAAGGGACCCGGGATATCACTGCTTGACCCAATACAAGCATGGTGAAACCGGTGTCTTTTGGGGAAACTGCTAGATACTTTGACCTAGATTGGACACTGTTTGAAACAGAATACTGGGCTTGTTGGACTTTGGTCTGACTCAGTATGACATATCTTATGTTCTTATCTTTTCTTTAGTTCCTGCCTTATGGAATTCTTTACCCTCTGTCTTAGGTTGGAACTATCTTACCTTAATTGTAAGTTTTGTCTGAGGACTCACCTCTTTAACCTGGGCTTTTAACCTCTCGCTCTCTTGAAACTCCTTTCCTCTCCATTATCTCATTTTTCTCCCTCTGTGTAATGTACCTGTTTCTGTCCTATGATTTATGATGTTCCTTTCTCTTTTCATTGATTTTTTTTTTATTGTACACCGCCCTGCTGTTTGTGCAAAAGGCGGTTAAGAAAGTTTTAATAAACATAAAGTCCTGTATGCAAGTACAATATGCCTCAAAAGATTTGGTCTAGGGGCTGCTATGCAGGGCGAACCCAAGAGTTGGTTCAAGGTGTTGGTGTTCTAAGCAAACCTTAAGCCATATGTCCCCCCTGGCTGTCAGAATGTATTGTTTAGCTTTGAATGCCCTACTCTTTGCTATCCCCTCACAGAGGCTGTCACCCTAGAGGACTGCCTAGTTTACCTAATGGTTAGGCTCCCAAGGGCTCCATGCACTCTGTCCAACAAACTTCCTGCTTGCTATATTCTCCTTCACACTTCTCCATGATTGCCTTGCAGATCTTCTGTGCCATACTCATTCAATCTTTATACTCAGGAACTATGAAACTTGTTACCCAGGTCTTCTAGCTGTCCAGGAAGCTGCTGCAAGCTTGTTCTAAGACAGTGCTGGAGTTTTGGAGCTCTGATAGCTCTTCTCCATGCTGATCCCTAAACCAACATTTAACTCTGTTTATGAGATGGTATCATAGATATCAGCCTTCCACTCCTCCCACTCAACTCTGTTCACTCGCCTCCTCAATTGTGCACTCATCGCCCACTATCTTGCAACACTATGCTGGTTATGCTTCCCTCCACCGTAAGAGAATATTTGTTTTATCGACATGGCATTCTTGTACCAGCATATTTAGGTAAGTGATCATCAGTCCTGGAACTCGCAAACTGACACTTGGGACTGCTCTAATTTGTGATTTCTACACAGAGCTCTTGCTTCAAGTGGCCACCGAGAGCTGTGATGTTGCTTCCTCCACACTTTTTACTTTTCTGTTACAGAAGAAAATGAAGAACAAAGATCATAGCTCGGCAGTTGAATCAGCTATAAAGATGGCAAAGGAAGCTGAAAAACTTAACATTCAGGTAATGTAAATCTTTGACAGTTCTAAGTGCATATTTTAAAACATGCTTCTTATATCCTAAGAGGGGGGAGCATCATATACTCTGTTGTAAGTAGCGCCTCTCAACTTCATCTGGAAAGTTCTGCTTGTAGCCAGGCAGTAAAGAAACATTTTACTCTTTAATGTCATCAAACTGAGAAACCTTTGAAGCAGTTCTACTGGCAGCTACTTTTGATATTATGCACATAGCAGTATCTAATTGAACCATGTAGCATGTGATGTAATACTGATAACAGATAGACACAGGAGAAAGCACAACACATCAGCCCATATAGGGGATTTGGGGTGGGGTTTAAAATTTTGTTAACTTTGCCATAATTTCATCTTTCTTTGTGATGGGTTTTCTGCCTTCCCAGGAAAGGATCAGAAGATTTGGATTTTCAGGGCGCTTCCTGCAGGATGCAGAGACTTCCCAGAGTGCTGAAGATCCTGGAGATTCTAGTGGTACACTGCTTCTGTATCTCTCGCCCGAATTATATATCATCCTTTTCAGATTTCAGCTTCCAAGTATTCTATAAAGGGCAAGATGTACATTTTTTTGGGGGGAGGGGGGATTAGCTCATAATCATTTCAGTGATAGTTGAGTGGGAGTTACATATCTCCAGGAACAAGCAAGAATGCAATATAGATATATGGGTGAACGTCACTGACTGAGTCCGCATGGGAACGCTCCCCAGTGTCCAATAGGAAAGCCTTTGGAAGCACACCACTGTGCCTGCCTTCCCAACTCCTTTCCTTGCATCGTCCTGTTACCGCCAAAAAACCTCTCTTCTTTGTGGAACATCGTGCTTCTGCCTTCTCGTCGACGCTGGTTCCGTTGAATTCAACAACGGTCCTAATAATTCTTACATTTTTTATTTTTACATTTTCTATTCCAGATCATCCTGCTAGACCAGTCCAGACAAATGGGTTGTGTCCCCCTGCCAGCAGATGTTGGAGACAGAGAAATTACCAAAAGCTTTGATGACTCACCCCTGGCATACATAGTGCATCCCCTAGGAGCCGCCTTCAGTATTTCTCTGTCTCCAGCAGATGATGGTTGTTTTTTCCCTTTCTCTTAGCACTTCACTCTGAGCATGTGGGGCCAGCGGGTTTTTGGACAAGTGGACATCTCCAGGGTGCACTGGAGGTGCTCCCTACTTGGAGAACCACATTTTTGAGATTGAGCATTTGGTCCAGAGGATCAGGGTTGCTCTCTTCCAAATAGGGACATGCTTCTGGTCACGAGGACCAGTTAGCCTGAGCTGGCAGGGGGACCAATCTTCAGTGGCTCTGGTTGAGTAGAAATTCCCTTTGTTATTTTCTAAGCAGCTAGATTATAGGTAGAAAACCTCATAACAGCCCAACACCAGAGCTCTGCACTGGCAAACAGATCAGTGAGTTGCCATCCTTCTCCCCTCACCCCTCGCAGCCTGTACCAGCGCTTGCCTGGAAAGAGATTGTCGATACAGGGAGGCAGGTGGGCCAGATGGAGCCGAGAGCAAAGGCGGCAATGGCGTCTTCCCACCCTTCGGACACGGGCCTTGCACCGGTATCGGACCTCTGACACCGCTCACTCCCCTTCTCGCATGGCACCACCGACCTTGCGAGCAGTAGCTACAGCGGACTCATTTTCGACCATCTGCCTTCTGGCGGTAGCTGCAGAGGGAGTCACAGCTCAGCAGGAACAGCTGGGCACGGCTGCTCTCCGGCATAGTCCCCTCGTCCTGCTTCCCCACAGTGGCCGCTAGCGGTGGCCATTTTATCTGTGTTCCCACCTTTTGCAACTGAGTATAGGGGCTCTGAGTTTGATCCCAGCGTGGCATGCCTTCCTTACTCCCCTGTTGCTTAGCTTCCAGATGTCAACACAGATACCTGTTAAACCAACTATGCGCTTCATATGCTTCAGACCCGAGTGAGAACTCTGCAGCCACCCCGGACGCCCCAGCGCCAGATCACGGTAGAATTGAGTCAGTCTTCCGCCTCTTCCCCACCTCAACAACTCCAATCAGGATGGTCTGGCAGCGGCGCCTTTAGGGGCTTCCCCTCCCTGCCTCCTTCCCCAGCAGCACCTCGTGGACTCGGATCAGTTTCTCAGTCTTTTTAGGAAGGCCTGGGAGCTGTGGAAACAGGAGCCAGTACCTTCCTTCCCAGTCTGAATCTGCCCAGACATTGCGTAAGTGCACACAGAGGTCTGAGGATACAGACCACTCATCAAAGTTAGTGTCTTGGGCAGTTGAGGAGGGGGATTCCTCTCCTCTGGATGAACCGGATCTTGGGTCAGCAGAGGATAGCTTGGGCAGCGCATCAGACCGCGAGGAGGGGGGAATGTTCACTGCAAGAATGTTTAGAGGAGGACCAGGACCCTTTGTTTCATAAGGATGAGCTTCCTGAGTTAATCACCCAGATCATTGAGGCCTTCCGGCTCTCCAAGACTCCAGATGCTCCCCCTGATCAATCTAAATACCAGACAGAACCTATCTTGGCAGGAATTAAAAAGTCTGCAAAGGCTTTCCCATTCCCTTCGGAAATCCAACAGACAGTGTCCCTTGAGTGGCACTCTCCAGAGACCTCCCTTCGTTCAGCCAAACATCTTGGTCGCCGTTAATCTCCAGGAACAAGCAGGAATAAGTCATCACATATGGGTACGTCGGTACCGACGGAGCCCGCGCGGGAAAGCTCCCCAGCTTTTCAGATTAAAAGCTTTTGGGGCCTCCCACTGCACATGCGCGCTGCCTTCCCGCCTTCCTGACCAGCTCTCGTCAGTTTTCTTTTTTTCCGCGGAGCCAGCAGGTCGTGTTCCTGTCACCGCTGAAGAAATTGTTAATTTTATTGTTTTCTTTAGACCGCGTACCTGCCTTCCCCATTCTGAAACCGGTACTGCCGGTCTCTTTCTTTCTTTAAAAAAAAATATATATATATATTTTTCTTTTCTTCAGCACAGCTTGGTACTTTGTTAGGCCTTCAGGCCTACACAAATTCTCCTCATGGAGAAGCCAGTTCCTGCTTTTAAAAAGTGTACCAAGTGCAGTGCTGTCATTCCTGTTACAGACAACCATGAATGGTGTCTTAATTGTTTAGGACCTGACCATTCCATACCGGACTGCCCATCCTGCTCCCAGATGTCGAAACGTGGATTGCAGAACCGGGCCAACAAGTTCCATGTGCTGTTTCATTCAGAAGCATCACAGTCATCCAGGTCTTCCTCTCCGGATGGATCTCAGGTAACCAAAACTCCAGTGGGCAAATCCTCTAAAAGCAAATCTCTTTCTAAAGATCGAGAGGCTCTCAATTCTGAGTTCGAGGATTCTGCCCAGGCCAAAAAACCCCAGCGGGAGGTTCCGGCCTCCAAAGCAATCATGGGGTCACAGGTTGACATCGATGGCGCGGCCTCGACAGATCACCTGTTGTGCTGCTCTGGGGTACCGGCCCATACCGGTACCGACATCCAGGCAGCAGTGGCGTCTATGGGCAATACTGTCCAAGTCATGCAGCAGGCCATTCTGGCTTTTTTTAATGCTGCTACGCCCTCGGTACCGCGGTCAGCGGTACCGGATCCGGTTCCGGTAATGGCTTCCATACCGGAACCGAGGCCATCGTCTTCCAAACGCAGATCGGTTCCGCATGCCGGATCCGGGCTTTTGCCCGGTACCGATCCCATACCCGGTACGCCCGATGTCGATACCGAACGGTATGCGTATCGTGCGTTGGAAGCACATAGAGGATACTCTGCTTCTTCAGAGGATTTTAACTCCTCTGATGATTCTGATGAGTTCTCCCTTGATCTTCCTGAGGAGCCTTCTTCTCCTAAAAGGAGAATGTCTCCACCAGAGGATTTGTCCTTTCAGGACTTCATCATAGAAATAGCTAAAGGTCTTTCTATTGCTTCATCCTCTGAAAAGGAACCCAGATCAAAGAAACTGGATATTTTAGGATACTCTAAGTCTCCTAAAGAGGCAGTCACCCTGCCTATCCATGAAATCCTTCAAGAACACTTGATGGACTTATGGGAGGCTCCTCTAACATTGTCTCCTTCTTCTCGCAGGTTGGACACCATGTACCGTGTCCCCCCTTCTCCTGGTTTCCAAAAAACCCAGTTGCCTCACCATTCTATTGTGGTGAAGTCTGCAATGAAGAAGATAAAGAGTACCAAAAGGCACTCTTCTACTCCTCCAGGGCGAGAATGTAAGACTCTAGACTCTTTTGGCAGGAAACGTTTCCAGGCTACTATGCTTATAGCCAGGATTAATTCCTATAGTCTTTACATGGGCATGTTTCTCAGTGAAATCGCTCTAAAAGTTCGGCATTTTGCCCCCTTCATCCCTGAGGATAAAAGGGAGGAGTTCATTTTCTTAGTGAAACACCTTTTGGATATTTCAAAGTTCTCCAACAGGGCAGCTTTTGATTCCTTTGAGGGTGCTGGTAGGGCTTCGGGCATTGCTATAGCAGCCCGACGTCTTGCTTGGCTCCAGGCTTCTGATCTAGAACCTTGGGTCCTAGATGGCTTACGGAATCTGCCCTGTACAGGTGAGAACTTATTTGGTGAGGAGTGGCAAATTAAGGCCACTCAAATGGACGCAGAAAATGCCACCTTAGATAGACTTTCTAAGTCTACCTCCACTCCTGCCAAAAAGAAGTCTTTTAAGAGGCCTTATTACAAGAAGTCCAGATTTTCCACAAATACTGGCCAACAATCCTCTCAGCCTCGTTTTGCTGCTAAACGTCAGCAACCTAAACAGGCAAGGTCAAAGCCTGCGGCGTCTGCTACGCCTCAGCAGGCTCAACCCCCTCAGGGGTTTTGACTTGCCCCTAGAGAACTTAACTTTTCTGGCTCTAGAACAACCAGAGCCCCTCACCATACCCGGAAGGTTAGCTCACTTTGCTCCCAGATGGGAGCAAATTACATCAGAGCAATGGACCCTCTCTATCATCAGAGAGGGTTACAAACTCCATTTTTCCGACCTTCCTCCTTATACTATGGTGAGGCAGTTCAATACTCCCCCATCTCTCCTGACCCTCTTGGGTCAGGAAGTCTCCTCCCTCCTTGCCCAAGGGGCAATAGAGGAGGTCCCTCTTCTTCAACAGGGGACGGGATTCTACTCCCCTTATTTTCTAATACCAAAGAAGACAGAGGGCTTCAGACCAATTCTAGATCTGAGAGAATTGAACAAATTTCTTTTCAAGGAGAAATTCAAAATGCTTTCTCTGGGCATTCTCCTTCCATACCTTCAGAGTCAGGATTGGCTTTGTTCTCTAGACCTAAAGGATGCGTATACACACATACTCATCCACCCATCCCACAGAAAATACCTTCGATTTCTGTTTCAGGGACAACATTTCCAGTACAGAGTACTCCCCTTCGGTCTAGCCTCTGCTCCAAGAGTGTTCACCAAATGCATGGCAGTCGTGGCTGCCTTTCTAAGAGGCCTGGGAATTTTCATATTCCCATACCTGGACGACTGGCTCATCCGAGCTCCATCTCAGTCACAGGCCCAAATTTCCCTGGACCGCACAAGGCGTCTTCTGCAGTATCTGGGACTGGTAGTAAACCTTCCCAAGTCTCAACTAATCCCTACTCAGTCTCTCGAGTTCATAGGGGCCCAGTTAGACACCATCACTGCGAGGGCCTACCTGCCTCAGCTCAGGGCCCAACGCCTGCTGAGTTTGGCCTCCCAAGCTCAGTCCAGCAGTCATTTGACAGCCCGGGAAATACTGCGACTTCTGGGCCACATGGCCTCCACAGTACATGTGGTGCCCTACGCTCGTCTGCATATGAGAGCAGCTCAATGGACCTTGGCCACCCAGTGGACTCAAGCATCTGGAGCGCTCTCCGACCAAATACTCACCTCAAGCCGTCTGTTTTGGTCCCTCCAATGGTGGACATCCACCAAGAATCTGTTGTTGGGGGCCCCCTTCCAACCTTTGTTGCCCCAAGCAACCCTCACAACAGATGCCTCCCAGACAGGGTGGGGAGCTCATCTTCAGAACCTCTCCACTCAGGGCACTTGGTCTCCACAGGAGACCACCCTTCATATCAACCTCCTGAAACTGCGAGCAATTTACCTTGCCCTCAAGGTCTTCTATACCCTCCTTGTCAACCTGACTGTCCTAGTTCAGACAGACAATCAGGTAGCCATGTTCTATATAAACAAACAAGGAGGGACAGGCTCTCTGTCGCTTTGCAACGAAGCTCTCAGATTATGGGCCTTCGCCAGAGAGCATCAAATTCACCTTCTTGCAGTGTATCTTCCAGGAGTTCAAAACTCTCGTGCGGACAGACTCAGTCGAGTTCTGCTTCCACACGAATGGTCCCTACATATGGACCAGATACGCAGAATCTTTCAGGAATGGGGGACCCCGGACATAGACCTCTTTGCAAGTCCGTGGAATGCCAAACTTCCCCGGTTCTGTTCCAGAACTCAGTGTCAGGGAGCTCAGGCCCACGATGCCTTCCTCCTGCATTGGGGTCAGGAATTCCTCTATGCCTTTCCACCCATTCCTCTAATATCCAAGACTCTGTTCAAGCTCCAGAGGGATCACGGGACTATGATCCTCATAGCTCCCCGCTGGCCACGCCAGGTGTGGTTCCCTCTACTTCTGCATCTCTCCCAGGGATCCTCCCTGGACCTGGGAGCTGCGCCAGACCTCCTGTCTCAGGAGAAGGGGACTTTGTGGCACCCAAACCCCAAATCCCTACATCTCAGAGCTTGGTTACTGAAGGCCTAAGTCTTCAAGACTTTAATCTTTCTCAGCCTGTGAAAGATATCCTTCATGCCTCTAGGAAACCTTCCACGAGGCGTTCTTATGCTTTCAAATGGAAGCGTTTTTCCATTTGGTGTGCTCAGCAGGGTCTTGACCCTCTAGCACTTCCTTTGAATTCTCTCTTGGACTATCTCCTGCATCTTTCAAATGCAGGCCTTAAGACGAATTCAGTAAGGGTCCATTTGAGTGCTATTGCAGCATCCTTAAAACCTATAAATGGACAACCTGTCTCCTCTCATCCTCTTGTTGCACGTTTCATGAGAGGCATGACCCTAACTAAACCTCCCATCCGACCTCCCCCGGTAGCATGGGATTTGAACCTAGTTCTAGGTCAGCTTGTGAAGCCACCTTTTGAGCCTTTGGACTCTACCTCCTTCAAATTTCTTTCCTGGAAGGTTGTTTTCCTTATTGCAGTCACTTCGGCTCGCCGCATCAGTGAACTGCAGGCTTTAGTGGCTCATCCACCTTATACTAGGTTTCATCATGATAAGGTGGTCCTTAGGACGAATCCCCACTTTATGCCCAAAGTGGTCTCGCCTTTTCATCTTAATCAAGAGGTATATCTACCTGTCTTTTTCCCGGCTCCTCATGCATCCAGTGCAGAGAGGAACCTTCATACTCTGGATTGTAAAAGAGCTCTTGCCTTTTACCTCAACAGGACTCAACCACATCGAAAGTCTTCCCAACTTTTCGTGGCTTTTGATCCTTCTCATTTGGGACTTCCAGTCACCAAGCGTACACTTTCCAATTGGATCGCTCAGTGTATTTCTTTTGCTTACCAGAGTAAGAACATTTCTCTGGAGGGCCATGTCACAGCTCACAATGTGAGAGCCATGGCCACTTCTATGGCTCATCTTCACTCTATGTCCATAGATCAGATCTGTCGAGCAGCCACTTGGGCCTCGGTTCATACCTTCACAGCCCATTACTGCTTGGACAAGGACTCCCGCCGGGATGCCTTGTTTGGTCAGGCTGTCCTCAAACACCTGTTCCATACTTAAACAACTCCTGCCCACCTTCCCTGGATGGATGCCTGAGATCCATACGAAGATGGTTTACCCTTGGAGGGGAATCTCCCAGGCATCTTAGCTAGGGAGTCCCCATATGTGATGACTTATTCCTGCTTGTTCCTGGAGATAGCACAGTTACTTACCTGTAACAGGTGATCTCTGGGAACAGCAGGAATTAGTCATCACAACCCACCCACCTCCCCTAGGAGTTGTATCTCTATCTATCTATCTTCCTGTCCTCTCTCTCTATTGTCTCAGCTTTAAACTCGAACTGACGAGAGCTGGTCAGGAAGGCGGGAAGGCAGCGCGCATGTGCAGTGGGAGGCCCCAAAAGCTTTTAATCTGAAAAGCTGGGGAGCTTTCCCGCGCGGGCTCCGTCGGTACCGACGTACCCATATGTGATGACTAATTCCTGCTGTTCCCAGAGATCCCCTGTTACAGGTAAGTAACTGTGCTTTATTGGTCAGTGACGGATCTGGATCGATGGCTCTGCTACCCCACGGTGGATGCCGTTATCACCGCTGTCACCAAGCATATCACCATTCCAGTTGAAGGCAGAGCTGCCCGTCATGATCAACATGACCGCAAGGTCGAAGGTCTTCTGAAGACAGCCTTTTCTTCCTCCTCCTTGGCCCTCCAGGCCTCCACTTGTGGCGGATTAGCGGCTTGAGCGCCTTTGTGCTGGCTCCAGCTTTTACCGGAAGATCCAGCTGCTGCATGCCTGGAGTCTGTAGTAGAATTCTTGGCAGACACGCTGTATGACCTTCTACACCTGACCGCCCATTTAGTGGCGGACGCCACAGTAGCATGGCAGTGGCTTTGGCTCCAGCACGAGTCTGCAGACACCGTCTCCAAGGCATGCATAGCAAAGCTCCCTTTCAGAGGGTGGCTGCTATTTGGGGAAGACCTTGAAAAACTGGTCAAGGACTTAGGTGAGGTCAAGCCTCAGCTTCTTCCAGAGGACCGGCCGCAGTCTCTTGCTCGCTGGTCTGGCGCTACTGCAGCCTATCCTGCCTCTTTCCAGTCTGTTTTGGGACTGTAGGCTTTATCGGCCTGGTTAAGCCCTCTGGAGCCTCCTCTTCTACTAACAGCTTGGGAGCAAAGTCACAACCTTTTTGAGGTTTTCGTAGATCCAAAGCCCCCTTCTCCACCTCTAACAAGCTCTCCAACACCAATCGATCTTCCCGCTGATGCCATTTAGACCTGCTCAGTGATGCCGCCGGTGGGCAGATGCCTCTCTCCCTTTTCTACAACGCTTGCTTTAGCTTCAGGCCATTTCTCCAGTCCCAACTACTGAGTGAGGCTCTGGCTGTTACTCCATCTATTTCACGGTGCCCAAGAAGGACAATTCCTGGCGCCCCATTTTGGACCTCCAAGGCGTCAGTCGCTCACTTCGTGTGCCACGTTTCCACATGGAGACTCTGAGATCAGTCATCCAGGCCTTTCGCAAAGGGGAGTTTCTGGCTTCCCTGGATCTCGCCGAGGCATACTTCCACATTCCCATCGCTCCGGAACATCAGTGCTTCCTGCAGTTCTCTGTGGTTGGGCAGCACTTCCAGTTTTGAGCTCTGCCCTTTGGTCTAGCCATGGGGCTTTGCACCTTTTCCAAAGTCATGGTTGTGGTCCTGGTCCTGGCCGCCCTACGTCATTAGGGCATTTGTGTCCACCCCTATCTAGTCGACTGGCTGGTCAGGGCAAAGTCTCAGACAGATGCACTCACTTCGGTTTACTAAGTGGTGGCCTTCCTGGAGCGTCTCAGTTGGGTCATCAATCCCGCAAAGAGTTACCTGCAACCTTTGCAAAGCCTGGCGTTTCTGGGTGCGAGATTCAAGACCAGCCTTGGAAAGGTCTTCCTGACCACGGAACGCTCTCGCAAGTTCATGTGCCAGCTTTAGAAACATGGTTCACAGAAAACCATTCCTGGCATGTAACTATACCAGGCTATTCTCCAGGACCAAGCAGGAAGTCAGTCCTCACATATGGGTGACGTCGGTGCCGACGGAGCCCCCGTGCGGAGCATTTCCCCAGCTTTCAAAGAAAGCCTTTGGGAATTGCAGCGCGCATGCGCAGTCCCCTTCCCGCCCAAGGGTGCCATCTTGCTCAGTCTTCTTTTTTCCGCGGAGCCCGACGGACGTTGTTCGTTTTTCCCTGAGGAAAAAGTTGATTTCCCTATTTTTTCTCTTTATTCTTCGGTTCGACGCCGGATCCTTTTCCCGCCTTGGCCCGATACGCCGGTATCGAGTCCATTCTCTCTCTACAATGGTGGCTTCATCTTCCGAATCTGGTACTTGGAGTGGATTTTCAATCCCCTCCGCATTCTCGAGTGCTGACGACAGATGCTTCACTTCTAGGTTGGGGAGCACATTGCCAAGGGGCATGTACTCAGGGTCTCTGGACTCCTTGGGAGGCTGCTCAGCAGATAAACCTCCTGGAGCTATGGGCAATACGCCTAGCTCTGAGAGCCTTCTCCCACCTCACGTCTCACCAGTCTGTACTGGTCCAGACGGACAGTCAAGTTGCCATGTTCTACGTGAACAAACAGGGAGGCACAGGCTCCTTCCTTCTCTGTCAGGAGGCACAACGGCTGTGCTCTTGGGCTGTCAGTCACAGAATCCTCCTCAAGGCTGTCTACCTCCCCGGTCAAGAAAATTACCTGGCGGATAGACTGAGCAGGATCCTGCAACCACACGAATGGAGATTGAATCCATTGGTGGTTCAGCGGATCTTTCTCAGGTGGGGCCTCCCCACCATGTATCTCTTCGCCAGCCCTCTGAACTGGCAACTCCCGAGATTCTGTTCCAGACAACCGCATCCTCTCAGAGTAGCAGCGGATGCCTTTCTGATTCCGTGGTCCCAAGGCCTACTGTATGCGTTTCCTCCCACGCCACTAGTGTCTCGAACACTGTTCAGGGTCCTCAAGGACAGGGCCTCAATGATTCTGATAGCCCCCAGGTGGCCGAGGCAGCCGTGGTTCCCACTCCTGTTGCAACTGGCGGTGGACACTCCCCTGCCTCTGGGTATTCAACACAATCTCCTGTCTCAGGACCAGGGGTCTCTCTTGCACCCCAACCTCCAGTCCCTTCATCTGATGGCCTGGCTGCTGAAAGGGTAGTCCTGGCTCCCCTACTCCTGCCTAGAGAGGTGGAAGACGTAGTCTTAGCCTCTAGGCGGCAATCCACCAGGAAATCCTACGCTCTTAAGTGGCATAGATTCTCCACATGGTGTGCTCAGCACAGCGAGAATCCCTTCTCGTGCTTGGTAGCGGTGGTATTGCAATATTTGCTTTACCTCTCCAATCTAGGCCTTAAGTCCAACTCTGTCAGGGTTCACCTCAGTGCTCTCTCAGCGCACCACTCACCGGTGGACGGGAGGCCTCTTTCAAACCACCCTTTGGTGGCTCGTTTTCTCAGAGGCCTCCTCCTGCTTAAGCCTCCTTTGCGTCCACCAGCCCCTGAGTGGGATCTGAATGTGGTCTTACAGCAGCTTACTTGTCCGCCATTTGAACCTATGGCTCCCTGCCCTCTCCGTTTTCTCTCCTGGAAAACCTTGTTTCTGGTAGCTCTTACCTCTGCTAGGCGAGTGAGTGAGCTTCAGGCCCTAGTGTCTGATCCCCCTTACACTAGGTTCTACAGGAATAGGGTAGTCTTACGGACTCACCCGAAGTTTCTTCCTAAGTTTGTCTCCCCTTTTCACCTCAATCAGGAGGTGGTTCTTCCGACCTTCTTTCCCAGGCCGCATGCCAGCCGGGCTGAGATGGTCCTGCATACCCTGGACTGTAGGAGGGCGTTGTCCTTCTACCTTGACCGTACGCGGGAGCATCGAAGGGCTGTTCAGCTCTTCGTTTCTTTTGACCCCAGTAGGTTGGGGCTACCTGTCTCCAAGCATACTTTGTCCATATGGGTCGCTGACTGTATCGCCTGGGCTTATGGGGCAGCCGGCCTCTCGTTGGAGGGTCGAGTCACGGCTCATCGTGTCAGGGCGAAGGCTGCGTCAGTGGCTCATCTCCGCTCTGTTCCGTTGGCAGACATCTGCCGGGCCGCTACTTGGTCTTCAAGCCAGGCTTTTGCAGCCCATTACTGCCTTGAGAGGGAGTCCCGCAGGGACAGTGCTTTCGGACAGGCAGTACTCCATAATCTCTTTGGGGTTTAGGCAACTCCTACCCTCCGGCCCTGGTGTTGGGCTACCGGTTGGGGGCATTCTCAGAGAAGATTCCTTCCTTACGTACTGACGCTCTAGAAGGAGCTCATTTTTTCAGCTTGAGGTCTCCGGTAGCCTTAAGCTGGGGAGTCCCATATGTGAGGACTGACTTCCTGCTTGGTCCTGGAGAAAGAGTAGTTACTCACCTGTAACAGGTGTTCTCCAGGAGCAGCAGGAATCAGTCCTCACAACCCTCCCTCCTCCCCTTGGAGTTGCAGTCATATGATTTATTTTTGCTAAATATTTTGCTGTCTTTTAGCTATGTCATCACACTGAGCAAGATGGCACCCTTGGGCGAGAAGGGGACCGTGCATGCGCGCTGCAGTTCCCAAAGGCTTTCTTTGAAAGCTGGGGAAATGCTCTGCACGGGGGCTCCGTCGGCGCCGACGTCACCCATATGTGAGGACTGATTCCTGCTGCTCCTGGAGAACACCTGTTACAGGTGAGTAACTACTCTTACTTTATTCAGAAAGGATAGGGGAGGAAGAAGGGGAGGAGGCGTGGCACTATATGTAAAAAATAATATTAAAGCTTTGGAATTGCAGAGCTCAAAAGGGAGAGAGGAGGCATTGTGGGTTAAACTAGAAAGAGGGAAAAAGAAATCAGTTTGCATTGGTGTGATATACAGACCTCCATCACAAGAGGAAGAGGTGGACGGAGAGTTAATTGAAAACATACGCAGCATTGCTAGGAAAGGGAAAGTGCTATTGATAGGGGATTTCAATATGCCAGATGTTGATTGGCACGTTCCTGCTGCAGTATCATCTAGAAGTAAAGAGATCCTGGATTCTCTACAGGGAGAACTATTCAGGCAATTGGTAACAGACCCCACATGTGAAGAGGCCATACTGGACTTGGTGCTTACCAATGGTGAAAGTGTTTCTGATATTATAGTGGGAGATCGTTTTGCATCTAGTGATCACCTGATGGTGTGGTTCAGTATTAGGACTAGGGCTCTTAGAATCCATTCAAAAGTGAGGGTCTTAGACTTTAGGAAAACTAACTTTGCCAAGATGGGCCAATACTTCAGGAAGTCGTTAGTGGAGGATGTAGAAAAACAGTGGGCAGAACTGAAAGGGGATATTTTAAGGGCAACCAACCTTTTTGTTAAAATGGTAAATAAAGGTAAAAGGAAAAGGAGACCGCTATGGCTTTCAAAAGAAGTAGCTGAAAAGGTGAAGAAAAAGAGGGAGCCCTTCATGAAATATAAGAGATCACAGAGAGAGGAAGACAGGCATCTATATTTGGAAAAACTTAGAGAAGCTAGCAAATTAGTCAGGAAAACAAAGATTCAAAAAGAGGAGGAAATAGCCAATGCAATAAAATGGGAGGATAAGACATTTTTCAGATATGTTAGTGAGAAGAGGAAGGGCAAAAGTGGTATTGTCAGACTCAAGGGTGAAGGGGAGGAATATGTAGAAGCTGACGAGGATAATGCGGAATTGCTTAACAAATATTTCTGTTCTGTGTTCACAGATGAAGAACCAGGAACAGGACCTCAAGAAAACACCCACAAACAGGAACAGAAGCGAGGGGCATCTTGAACAATTTTCAGAAGACTGTGTTCGTGAGAAACTAGCTCAACTTAAAGTAGACAAAGCGATGGGACCGGATGGGATACACCCTAGAATACTGAGGGAACTTGGGGATGTTCTAGCAGCAACACTGACTGACCCTTTCAATGCCTCGTTGGAGTCGGGAGTGTTGCCAAAGGACTGGAGAGAGGCTCATGTGGTGCCTTAAAGCGGAAGTAAGGAGGTGGTTGAAAGCTACAAGCCGGTTAGTTTAACTTCGGTGGTGAGTAAATTATTGGAAACGCTGCTGAAAGAGAAAATAGCGAGGTTTCAGGAGTCCAGTGGATCACAGGATCCGAGGCAGGTCTTGTCAGGCAAATCTGATTGACTGGGTGACGAGGGAGTTGGACCGAGGGAGAGCCCTAGATGTGGTGTATTTAGATTTCAGTAAAGCCTTTGACACAGTTCCTCACAGGCACCTTATAAACAAACTGAGCACCCTAGGGATGGACCCTAAAGTTACTGCTTGGGTTAGAAATTGGTTGTGTGGGAGGCGACAAAGAATACAGGTAAATGGAGCTCACTCTGAGGAGAAGGAAGTTACCAGTGGTGTGCCCCAGGGATCTGTCCTTGGTCCGATTCTTTTTAACATCTTTGTTAGTGATATAGCAGAAGGGCTGTCTGGTAAGGTTTGCCTCTTTGCCGATGATACCAAAATCTGCAATAGAGTAGACACCCAGGAAGGTATAGATAACATGAGGTGGGATCTAGCTAAGCTAGAAGAATGGTCTAGAATTTGTCAGCTGGGATTTAATGTTAAAAAATGTAAGGTCATGCATTTAGGCTGCAGCAATCCAAGGGAGCAATATAGTATAGGGGGTGAAGTACTTTTGTCCACTAAAGAAGAGTGGGACCTAGGCGTGGTTGTGTCTGATGATCTTAAAGTAGCTAAACAGGTAGAAAAGGCGACGGCATTAGCTAGAAGGATGCTTAGGTGCATACGGTGAGGAATGGCTAGCAGAAAAAAGGAGGTGATAATGCCTCTGTATAAGTCTTTGGTGCAACCTCATCTGGAGTATAGTGTGCAATTCTGGAGACCGCACCTTCAAAAGGATATAAACAAGATGGAGTCAATACAGAGGATGGCTGCTAAAATGGTTAGTTGTCTTCATTATAAAGCGTATGAGGACAGACTTAAGGATCTTAATATGTACACCTTAGAGGAAAGGCGTGATAGAGGTGATATGATTGAGATGTTTAAATACCTCCATGGCATAAATGCACAGGGGGAGAACCTCTTTCAATTGAAAGGAGGTTCTGCTACAAGGGGACATGGGTTGAAGGTGAAGGGGGATAGATTCAGGAGTGATATGCGGAAATATTTCTTTAAGGAAAGAGTGGTGAATCTATGGTAGAGATGAGGACAGTATCTGAATTCAAAAAAGCATGGGACAAACACAGAGGATCTCTAAAGGAAAAAAGGGGACTGTTGTTGATATGGAAGGACAGACTAGAATAGGCCATGTGGTCTTTTTCTGTCATCATTTTTTTATGTTTCAGTCCTTATTATAGAGCAACCCTCACGTGTAAGATTATCTTCAGATCCTAGGGGCCACGGCACCATGATCGAAGTGGTCCCATGGATGCAGGTACACATGAGACTGTTACAACAAGCGCTTCTGTCCCGCTGGTCTCCACTCTCCCAGAAATTCGAACAAGACTTCCACTTCCACTTCCACTTCCACCTCCACTTCTCTCATGTTTGCTGGTAGCTTGACCTGAACAATCTCCTCCAAGGAGTCTCGCTGGAGCACCCTCAATGGATGGTACTAATGACCGATGCCAGCCTCACCAGCTGGGGAGCCCATTGCCTGAACAGCACGACGCAGGGATCCTGGACTTGCCGGGAGTCCACTTGGACCATCAACAGACTCGAGATCAGGGCAGTCCATCTAGCTTTCCTGGCCTTCTTGCCTCTTCTCCAAGGTCAGGTGGTCCACGTCTTTTGTGACAACTCCATGACTGTGTCCTACCTCAACAGACAGGGAGGCACCAAGGCCCCTGGCGTAGCAAGAGAGATGGCCACCCTCTTCGCCTGAGCAGAGAATCACCTGTTCATGATCTCGGCGCAATACATTGCAGGCATAGACAACATCCAAGTCGATTTCCTTAGCTGACATGCTGTTGATCCCGGGGAGTGGGAACGCGCCCTATGGGCCTTTCAAAGGATAGTGGACCATTGGGGCCTGCCACGGATTGACCTGATGGCAGCCTCACCCATCTTCAAGGTGCCCATCATCTTCAGTCGCCAACGAGACCACAACTCCTCGGGAATCGACGCATTGCTTCAGCCATGTCCCGCATTGACATTCCTCTACCTCTTTCCACCCTGGGCGATGATCGGCAGAGCCCTCTAGCGCATCGTCACACCCGGGCCCCGTTATCCTTGTAGTCCCTGATTGGCCTTGCTGGCCATGATATGCTGACCGCACCCTGCCTGGCCCTAGTCTCGCGCAGGGGGTTCCTCCGGCAGGGACTGGTCTGGATGGACGACCCGGCTCTGTACTCACAGCCTGGCTCTTGAGTGGCAGCAGCTAACCCGCAAGGGTTATTCACACTGTGTCATCAGCACTCTTCTGAAAGCATGCCGATCCTCTACCACTGTGGCTTGCGTAAGGTTTTGGCTTTTCGAAACTTGGTGCTCACATCTCCATCTCTCCCCCTGATAGGTACAGATACCAGACAACCTCACATTCTCCAGGAACAAGCAGGAAGTTGGACCTTACTTATGGGTGACATCAGCACCGACGGAGCCCGTGCGGAGCAATTCCCCAGCTTTCCAAGAAAGCCTTTGGGATTGCTGCCATGCATGCATGGTCCTCTTCCCACCAAAGGGTGCCATCTTGCTCAGTCTCCATTTTTCTGCGGAGCCCTTCAGACCCACGTCCTCGTAGCTCGTAAAAAGTGTTTAATTTTCTGGCCTCTGGCCTACTGTTTTTCTGGTTGCACCAGTCCTCTACCCATTCTCCCCCTTGCTCCTATCTCTTTTGAGCAAAGGGGACATTTTTTTCCTAATTTTTGTTATTGACGGGCTCTGTGCCCTTTTTTCTCCTAACCGCTGGCCGCGTGGGTCTTTGACCTCACGGGGGCCCAAAAGCCCTGATGGCCACCGGTTTCAAAAAATGCGATAGATGCTTCAAGAACATGTCGCTTAAGGACACCCATGACTGTTGTCTACAGTGTCTCGGAGCCGACCATGATCCAGAGCTCTGTTTGCTTTGTAAGAAAATGTACTCCAAAGCCCTACTCAGCCATAAGCAGAGGTCCGAGGACATTTTCCGAAAGGCTGCCTCGGAATCCCCGGTGGCACCCTCGGTCGTCTCTCCGCCAGTGGGGTCCCACACCTCGGCTCCGCGCTCAAGACGGCACGCCGACCAGGAGTCCCCTGAAATGGAGCGGTGAAGAAGAAGACCTCGAAGTTGCTGTCGGGGGCTCCCGACAAGCGCAAGTGCTCCCGCGCTCAGTCACTTAGCCCCCCTCGGCGTTCCGAAGAGTTGGACAAAGAGTGGCCTCATAAGGTATCTCAAACAGACTCGGAGGCCCTGAGCAATGGTGCCAGGTCTCCCGAGGGTCATCCCAGCGAGGACCCCCTCTCCTCCTCGACACCCGACCCGGTGACCCTGGTGTCAGCGTCACAAGATCTGATGCCCATGTGGGAGTCTCGTATGCTGGCACTAGAACGTAGTATTTCTGTGTTCATAGCTTCCCCGCAGGCGCTCGTGTCCAGCTTCGCTGTTCCGCGTCTAGAGACCGAGGTTCCCTCGAGAGGGACACCAAAATCCACCCTGGAAACCTCCAAGAGCCATGGGCCTCGTGAGGGTCCTCGGCATCGGTCTCGCTCACCTTCCCATTCTTCAAGGGCGAGATCCTCCAGGGCCTCCGGCTCCAAACGGGCCTCGGTCCCCGGGCAAGGCGACCAGCCAGAATCAGACTCCTCTTCTGAATTTTCAGGCTGGGAGTCAGATGGTGATATGTCCCCTGAGATCCGTACCCATCGGGACCTCCCTTCGGACTTGTCCCCGCCCGCCTTTCAGCGGCATTCGCCACCCAAGGACACCTCCTTCTCGGTGTTCATCCGGGATATGGCATGGGCTCTCAACCTGGCTACCCAGGCAGAGGAGGAACAGCAAAAATATAAATGAAGGACCAGGTAGCTGCTTGGCAGATATCCTCAATGGATACAATTTTGGATATGATATTTATGGAGACACTTTAAGTTATGTGATCGTTGCATTTCTCAGATGGTTAGTATGTAAACAGATTTTGGAGGACTGCCTACCTGAAAGTTGTATCCAGAGCTGTGGATTTATCAACGCAGTAATATTTTGCAAAGGTGTGTGGTGAAGTCCACATGGCCATTTTGCAGATGTCCTGCATTGAGAAAGACTTCAGGCTAGCTATAGAGGTTGCCTTGGCTCTGAGCCAGTGAGCTCCAACAGGACATGCGGCTGTATCTCTGCCTGGATGTAGCAGAAGTTGATACAATCTGATACCGACTTGGATAAGGCTCTTGGATGCCAGTTTACCTGGGTTGTTAGGGACTGTAGGTGGCAAACAGCTGAGATAGTTTCCTTAGGTCTTTGATGCCTTGAAGCTAATATAGGAGCACACACCTGCAGTTCAGTGTGTTTAGAGAGATTTATAGTTGAGATTGGACAAGAGTGAGGAAAAAGATTGGTAGGACTATGGATTGATTAATGTGGAAGATGGAGATGATTTTCAGAATGAATTTTGGATGAATCTGGAGGACAACTCTGTTGTGATAGAATTGGGTGTATGGTGAATTATGCACTAAAGCTTGCAATTTGCTGATGTTAATACCACAAGGAAAATACTCTTCCAAGTGAGGTGCTTGAGTGAGCAAGTCCCAGCAGCTTGAAAGGGGCTTCTATGAGATGAAAAAGGATGATGATAAGGTCTCACACTGGGAAAGGTGGTTTTAGAGAAAGCCTTGTGCTCATGAGACCTCCTTTTATGAACCTCAAGACCAGAGATCTGTGATAGATATGCCACTACTGCTGAGAGGTGAATCCATACCGAAGAAGTCTTTAGTCCTAATTTGTATAGTTGTAGGAATAGGACAGCACTTGAAACATCAAACAAGTGAAAGAATTCTGGTCGTGAGTTGTAGCCCTCTTGGTAAATTTAGACTATTTGAGCTGATATTTATTTTTTTTATTTAACAGGTTTATATACCACATTTCCAAAGATCAAGGTGGTTTATATTTAACTCAACATAACAGTACAGTAAACATAATAACAGGGTCAGGGGGAGGGATAAACTCCATATTCAATAGAAACTAATTATAGGTGTTAGAACAAAGTGATTTTCTCATTAATGGTTTTCTAGAAGCGAGAATGATTCCCTTCACTTCTATGGACAGTGGCAGGTGGTCAGTTATCTGCCATTCAAATTTCATGCTGTGAAGGACAGACCCTTGAGGTTGGGATGTATGAGGTCCTTTTTCTCTCTCAGAAGTATTAGGTGTATTGCCTTAGTGGCAGGGGTGGAGCTGAGGTGAGAGTAAGAAGCCAGGGAAACAAGATTCGTCTGGGCCAGCATAGAATGATTAAGATGATTTGAGCTCTGTCCCTGCAAATCTTCTGCAACAATCTTGGAATTAGAGGAAGCGGCGGAAAAACATTTCTGAGGGCTTTATCCTATGATATGGCAAAAGCCTTATGTGCTATTCTGTTCGGTCTTGTATGAATGAACAGAAGAGGATGCACTTCGTATTCTCTGCTGTAGTGAAGAGATCTATCTTTGAGATCCACTAGCACTGGCAAAGTTGTTGCACAACCTCTGATTTGAGTGACCACTCATGAGGGTCCAGTTGCCAGCTGAGAAGGTCTGCTATCTGATTTTGTTGACTATACAGACTGCTTGCAGCATGAATGCAGAGAGCATGCTAGATGCCATATTTTCAAGACTTCTCAATATAGGCAAAGAGATCTCGATGTGACTTGTTTGTTGATATAAAACATAGCTACACAGGGCCGCCTTCTTATATGCACCATCACTATGGAACCTACTCCTGGAAAACATAGAATCCATTAAGGACATTCACAACTTCGGAAAGACTCTAAAAACATTCCTACTCATAGAACATTATGGATTCAACACCTGATACAGCAACAAATCGACAAGATCCAACTTGAACTAAATGTTCCTATAACCTTATCTGTAACATTTCAAGTTATGTATAATCCAAGTTCATTGTCCCTGTTGTAATGTACTCTTCTCAGTTTGTTACAATGTAAACCGCTTTGACTCTATGATAAAGCGGTATAAAAAAACCTGTTCTCCAGGACCAAGCAGGAAGTCAGTCCTCACATATGGGTGTCATTGGTGCCGATGAAGCCCCAGCGGAGCATTTCCCCAGCTTTCTATGAAAGTCTTTGGGAATGCAGGCACGCATGCGCGGTTCCCTTCCCGCCTAAAGGTGCCATCTTACCTCAGTCTCTTTTTTTCCGTGAAGCCCACCGGACGTGTGTCCAGTTTTCCCAGTTAAAAGTAGATTTTTCAGCGATTTTTTTGCTCTCTTTCTTCCGGTTCGACGCCGGTTCCCCTCCCGCCGGGTTCGGTACACCGGTATCGAGCCCGATTCCTCTTTTTCGGTTTTTGCCCTTCGTGGCTGGCGTTCGCGCCCTTTTTTCTCTTTTTCCCTGGAAGGCCGGTCTTTTGACCTTGCGGGGACTCTTTTTTTCCCCGATGGCTTCCAGTGGTTTTAAGAAGTGTGATCGGTGTAAGAAACTAATGTCTCTCACCGACACACACGACTGCTGCCTTCGGTGCCTCGGCCCCGACCATGATCCTAAGTCGTGCGGGGCCTGTGGAAAAATGTCTTCCAAGGCACTACGAAGTCGCCAGCAGCAAAAGGAAAGGCTTTTCTCGGACTCAGCCTCCGGCCGGGCCTGGACCTCGCCTGAGGCCTCGACATCTCGGGATTCCGATCCCGAGCGCCGTCGAAGCTCCTCGGACAGGGGGTCCCCCGACTGGGAACACAAGAGGAAGAAACGGCTCGCGAAGGCGTCGTCGGAAGAGATCCCTGGCTCCTTGAGGGCCAGGTCTAAGACCCCTGACCGTCGCCACGGGCCTGTGGAACCGGAGAAGCCTGCCAAAGTTCCTCGTGTGGAGCCGGAGTCTGCTGGACACGTAAGCCCCGTAGTCCTCGTGGACTCTTCTCCCAGGGAGCCACCGCCGGGGCCCGAGTCAGTGGCTGCTGCGTCTCCCGAGCTGAGTCTCAGGATGACAGCCTTGGAAAGCAGAATGTCTGCCTTCATGGAGCAGTAGCGGGCACTGATGGCCAGCCTGTCAGGCGCATCTGCCCCGACCACCGGGACATCAACGTCAAAGTCGACCCTGGAGACCGAGCCGATACTCAAGTGCATCGTGGCTCGGCGTCGACCTCGGATGCGGTCCCCCTCGACCTCCCGTTCGGGACCGAGGGCATCGACGCCGGTGCTTCCAGTGTTGGGGCGGGTGCTCCAGGGCCCCGCGGGGTCGGACCCCGACTCTTCCTCGGATGAGTCGGCTTGGGAGACGGAGGACGAGGAGTCTCCTGTCACCTTTAAGACTCGGTGCGTCCCTTCGGACTCACCGCAGTCTGAGCCCCGGAGTAGGTCCCCCCCCGGAGGACACCCGGTTCTCGGAGTTCGTCCGGGATATGGCCACTGCCGGCGGATCCCGAGGAAGAGCCTCGAGCTGAAGAGCTCGAGGCGCTGCAGTATGACTCTCCTCTGAAGGAGGCCTTTTCTGTCCCGGTTCCTCCGATGCTGGAACGGCTCCTCTTCCGTATGTGGGAGGCACCGGCCTCGGCGCCAGTTCTTAGCAAGCGGGTCGATTCGATCTATCGGCTCTGTAAGAGCCCTGGTTTTCAGAAAGCACAGCTACCACACCATTCCATGGTTGTGGAATCAGCCATGCATAGTCTGAAGAGTCAGAAGATGCACTCCGCGGTGCCTCCTGGCAGGGAGGCCCGAAACCTGGATGGCGTCGGTAGAAACTGTTTTCAGGGCTCGATGCTTGCTTGCCGTGTCCAGTCTTACCAGCTGTACATGGGCATGCACTTGCGTGATCTGGCCAAGGAGTTGGCCGGATTCTCTGCTGGTCTCTCCGGGGAACCCTTGCAGAGATTTAAGTCCTTGTCCTCGGGGATTCGGGTCTGCTCGAAGTTCATGTCCCGCGCCGCCTACGATGGCTTCGGCCCGAGTTGCGGCAGCCGGCATCACGGCTCGACGCCAGGCATGGCTGCAGTCATCGGACCTCGAGCCATGGGTTCAGGACAAGTTGGTCGATGTCCCTTGCCGAGGTGAAAACCTGTTTGGCAAGCCCATGACCGAGAAGGCCGCTCAGCTCGAAACCGAGCACCTCACCCGGACAAGGCTGTCGAGGAAGACCTCTGCCCCTTCTCATAAAAAGAAGGGCTCGGGTAAAAAGCCCTTTTACCCGAGGAAGGGCACTGCCTACAAACAGTACCCACAATATCAGGCTGCCCAAGCTGCCCCCCAGGGTCAGCAAGCCAAGGGCCAGGGTAATGGGCCCCGTAGGCAGAGGACCCCCAAGCCTCAGGCCACTGCTACCTCTCAGCAGGGTGGGGGCTTTTGACTCCTTGAGCATAGCCTCTCCTCCACTGCTCTCCCAACCCTGCACAGGAGGTCGTCTCGCCCTCTTTGCCCACCAGTGGCCCCTTATCACCGGGGACAGTTGGGTGCTGGACATCATCCACAGGGGAGGAGTGGCCTAGTGGTTAGGACAAGGTACTTCAGGCCGCAGGGCCGGGGATTCAAGTCCCACCTGGGGACAGCAATCTCAGGCCGGAGGGACTGGGATTTCTAGTCCTATAGGCATTCCTTGTGGTCTTGGGCAAGCCACTTAACCCTCCATTGCCCATGTTCCCTGTAAGTATTAACGTATGTGTGTCATATCCCCTCGTGTTAAATGTATCCCCCAATTGACCGCTTTGACCCGGTGAAAAGCGGAATATAAATACAGCTAAATAAATAAATATGCCCTCCATTTCCACCAACTGCCACCCCCATATTTTCCAGGGGAGCCTCCAAGGCCTCCTCTGCACACAGACCTTCTCCGTCAGGAGCTTCAGGGTCTGTTGGTGGACAGGGCGGTGGAGCCAGTGCCTCCCCACTTGCAAGGTCACGGATTCTACTCCAGGTATTTCCTGGTGCCCAAAAGAACCGGTGGCCTTCGTCCCATTTTGGACCTCAGGAAGCTCAACAAGTTTCTAGTGAAGGAAAAGTTCAAGATGCTTACTCTTGGAACCCTTCTGCCCTACCTCCAGCAGGGAGATTGGCTATGCTCCTTAGATCTAAAGGATGCGTACACTCACATCCTCATTCATCCAGACCACAGAAAGTACCTCAGGTTCATTGTGGGAGGAAACCATTATCAGTACAGAGTGCTGCCTTTCGGCCTCACCTCCGCCCCCAGAGTCTTTACAAAGTGCTTAGCAGTGGTGGCGGCCTACCTGAGAAATCGGGGCATCTTTGTCTTCCCCTATCTGGACGACTGGCTCATCAGGGATCAGACAGGTCAGGAGGCCAATCAAGCCACCCTCAGGACCATTGCTCTTCTACAACGCCTGGGGTTTGTCATAAACTTCGCAAAGTCCACTTTGCTCCCTTCCCAGAACTTGGAGTTCATAGGGGCCCGGTTGGACTCTCTCCTGGCAAACGCATTCTTGCCAGAAAACAGAGCCCGAAGGTTGATGGCCTTGGCAAGTCAGTTTCTCAGCAGGTCCCTGGTCTCCGCCAGACTCTGCCTGCGGCTTCTAGGCCACATGGCTTCCACAGTACATGTGACCCCCAATGCCAGGCTCCATATGAGGCCTGCACAGTGGTGCCTTTGGACTCAGTGGTCACAGGCCACTGGCAGCCTCAGAGACAGGATAAGGGTGTCCAGACCATTTCTGCACTCCCTCAACTGGTGGCTACACCCACCGAATCTGCTGAAAGGGATGCCCTTTCAGATTCCAGGTTACACAGTGATTCTGACAACAGATGCCTCCCTGCAAGGCTGGGGAGCGCATTGTCTGGGCAAGTGCACCCAGGGTCTGTGGTCTCCCTGGGAGGTTGCACAGCACATCAATCTCCTAGAACTCAGAGCTATTCGATTAGCACTCAAAGCTTTCACTCCTACCCTGGCTCAACAGTCTGTCCTGATTCAGACAGACAACCAAGTTGCCATGTTTTATGTGAACAAGCAGGGCGGAACTGGGTCCAGGATCCTTTGTCGGGAAGCTCAGGACCCTTGTTCTTTTGCCCTCAAGCACAACATGCTCCTCAGGGCTGTGTACCTTCCGGATCAGGACAACTACCTGGCAGACAGATTGAGCAGGATACTGCAGCCCCACGAGTGGCAGCTGCATCCTTCAGTAGTTCAGAAGATCTTCCTGAAATGGGGTCTCCCTTGGATGGATCTCTTTGCCAGCCCCATCAAGAAGCAACTGCCAAGGTTCTGCTCCAGAGAACCACATCCTCTGCGGATAGCAGCGGATGCTTTTATGATATCTTGGTCTCAGGGCCTCCTCTATGCATTTCCTCCCACACCCTTGGTGGCTCGAACCCTATTCAAGATTCTCCAGGACAAGGCCTCGGTCCTGCTGGTAGCTCCCAGGTGGCCGAGACAGCCTTGGTTTCCTCTTCTGCTTCAACTGACGGTGGATCCTCCACTGCCTCTGGGGTTGCAACCCGACCTTCTCACACAGGACCAGGGTTCCCTTCTGCACCCCAATCTCAAGTCTCTCAATTTGTTGGCCTGGAGGCTGTAAGGGTAGTTTTGGCTCCCTGGGGCCTACCTCAGGAAGTTGAGGAGGTTGTCCTAGCCTCTAGGAAACAGTCCACTAGGAAAACCTATGCTCTCAAATGGAAGAGGTTTTCTGTGTGGTGTCACCTACGTACAGAGGATCCTTTCTCCTGTACTGTGCCAGTAGTTCTTCAGTACTTACTGCACTTATCCAATCAGGGACTTAAGTCCAATTCTGTTCGGGTCCACCTCTCAGCTCTAGCAGCTCACCACTCATTGGTAGAGGGACAATCTCTATCTGGTCACCCCTTGGTGTCCCGCTTTCTCAGGGGCTTGCTTTTGCTCAAGCCTCCCATCCGTCGTCCTGCCCCTGAGTAGGAGCTGAATGTGGTCTTGCAGCAACTGACTCGCCCTCCTTTTGAGCCGATGGCTACTTGTCCACTACGCTTCCTCTCCTGGAAGACACTCTTCCTGATAGCCCTTACCTCGGCTAGGCGAGTAAGTGAGCTTCAGGCCCTGGTCTGTGACAGGCCTTACACCAGGATTTATAGGAACAGGGTAGTCCTCAGGACTCACCCAAAGTTCCTCCCAAAAGTTGTCTCCTCTTTCCACCTCAATCAGGAGATGGTCCTTCCAACATTCTTCTCTAGGCCTCATGCAAGCCAGGCTGAAGCAGTTCTGCA
The DNA here is from genome assembly GCA_033557465.1 of Ichthyophis bannanicus. Classification (NCBI taxonomy): domain Eukaryota; kingdom Metazoa; phylum Chordata; class Amphibia; order Gymnophiona; family Ichthyophiidae; genus Ichthyophis; species Ichthyophis bannanicus. The sequence goes on from CM066048.1 coordinate 82,179,159, forward strand.
TACCCTGGACTGTAGGAGGGCCTTATCCTTCTACCTTGACCGTACGCAGGGGCATAGAAGGGCTACTCAGCTCTTCGTTTCCTTTGACCCCAATAAGTTGGGGTTGGCTGTATCCAAGCGTACCTTGTCCATCTGGGTGGCTGACTGTATCACCTGGGCTTATAAGGCGGCTGACCTTCCTTTACAGGGTAGGGTCACGTCCCATCGTGTCAGGGCAATGGCTGCCTCAGTGGCTCATCTCCGCTCTGTGCCCTTGGTAGACATCTGCAGGGCTGCAACTTGGTCTTCAAGCTAGACATTTGCGGCCCATTACTGCCTGGAGAGGGAGTCCCATAGGGACAGTGCTTTTGGCCAGGCAGTACTCCGGAATCTCTTTGAGGTTTAGGCAACTCCTGCCCTCTGTTGGGCTACTGGTGGAGGTTGTGTCCTTGAAAAGCCTTTCTTTGCAGCTGGGACTAGAGGGAGTTCTCTTGTTCAGCCTGGGTTCCTCGGTAGCCCAGAGCTAGGGAGTCACCCATATGTGAGGACTGACTTCCTGCTTGGTCCTTTAGAAAGAGTAGTTACTCACCTGTAACAGGTGTTCTCCAGGAGCAGCAGGAATCAGTCCTCACAACCCTCCCTCCTCCCCTGGGAGTTGCAGTTGTACATAGTTTATTTTTTCATTTTTGTGTGCTGTTCTTAGCTATGTCATTTGACTGAGGTAAGATGGCACCTTTAGGCGGGAAGGGAACCGCGCATGCGTGCCTGCGTGCCTGCATTCCCAAAGGCTTTCATAGAAAGCTGGGGAAATGCTCCGCTGGGGCTTCATCAGCGCCGATGACACCCATATGTGAGGACTGATTCCTGCTGCTCCTGGAGAACACCTGTTACAGGTGAGTAACTACTCTTTAAATAAATAACCAGGACTTATTTCCTTTGGAGCAATGATTTGAATGCTCTTACATCACTAAAGATGGCTTTTAGTTCCAAAACGTTTGAAGCGATCCCATATACTTTGTGTGCTGAGGTGGAGAAGATATGCTCCTCAAGCTTGTGTGGATGATTCTATGGTGAAAACAATGGTGGGATTTGAGCTAGGAAGCGGCAACCCACTGAGAAGTTGCTTGAGTTGATCCACCACTTCAGAGACAGCTGGATTGGTGCTGGAATGGGAAGTGATTTTCTGAAGGGTTGCTTTGTTGACCTCAGTGCCTGCCACCTGAGATGCTATTGCAGTGGCTGTATGTGCAGTCTGGCCAGTGGCAGGGCAGGAACTGAGACTGATATATGGTATAGAAGCTTGAATACATTCTCCGGGAACAGGCCGGAAGTCAGTCCTCACATATGGGTGACGGCACCCACTGAGTCCATGCAGAAGCATCTCCCCAGCTTTCAAACAAAGCCTTTGGGAGATGCACCATGCATGCGTGGTCCCTGTCCTGCCTATGGATGCCATCTTGTCTCAGTCTCCCTTTTTTCTACGGAGCCACCGGACATCTGTCCTCGGGGAAAAAGTGTTTCTTTTTGTCTGTTTTTCCCAGTACACGTACCGGTTCCCTTCCCACTCTCGAGCCAGCTTGTCTTGGCATTGCTTCTTGGCCTTGTTTTTTTCCTTTCCCCCCCCCCCCCAGGTGTCCTTCAACCGACACTTTGTGCCTGTTGTTGGCCACAGGCCTCAGACCCGTGTCTGGGTTGCAGGCCCCTTCTTTTCCCATGGCCTCCAGTGGCTTCAAGAAATGTGATTGGTGCGATAAGATGATGTCCCTCACCAACCCACATGACTGATGCCTCTGTTGCCTTGAGCCAGACCATGATTTGTGCTTCAAAAATTAGAACCTGGTAAATAATAGAGTTATAAATCACAAATTCAAAAAGACACTCAATTATAACAAAAAGTAGGTAGTAGCACCATACAAATTACTGTGAACACAGTGCTTTTTTTTCAAGACTCATCTGGGAAAAAGGCCTCAGTATTTAGCGGGCCGGTGTAAACCGTGATATGAAATCACAAACACCTACTTCACTGAGCCCAGTTCACATCAGCGACCTTATCCCATAGGTATCCCATGGAACTTTCTCGGATGAAAGGAAAGTGATTAGTGGTGTGCCCCAGGGTTCGGTCCTGGGACCGGTACAGTTCAATGTATTTGTGAGTGATATTGCTGAAGGACTGAATGGAAAAGTCTGTCTTTTTGCAGATGACACGAAAATTTGCAAAAGAGTGGATTCCCCTGAGAGAGTGGATAACATGAGGAAAGATTTACAAAAGCTGGAAGAATGGTCTAATGCTTGGCAGTTAAGATTTAATGAGAAGTGCAGTGTCATGCACGTTGGAACAAGAAATCCAAAGGAATTGTACGCGATAGGGGGCGAGAGGTTGGTGTGCATGGACCCAGGAGAAGGACCTCAGAGTGATTATTTCTGAGGATCTCAAGATGGCAAAATAGTGTGACAAGGTGGTGGCAAAAGCCAGAAGGATGCTGGGTTGCATACAAAGAGGAATTATCAGCAGAAAGGAAGAGGTACTAATGCCACTGTACAAGTCACTGGTGAGGCTTCACTTGGAATATCGTGTTCAGTTTTAGAGACCATATCTTGCAAAGGATATAAAAAGACTGGAAATGGTTCAGAGAAAGGCAACCAAAATGATTTGGAGCTTGCATCAGAAGACTTATGAAAAGAGACTTGAAGACCTAAATATATACACTCTGGAGGAGAGGAGGGACAGGGGAGATATGATTCAGACCTTTAAATACTTAGAGTATTATGAACAAACAAACCTCTTCCAAAGACGGGGAAGCTGTAAAACTAGAGGGCATAACATGAAACTGCAAGGGGTAAACTGAAAGGCAATATAAAGAAATAGTTTTTCACTGAAAGGGTGGTGGATGCTTGAAATGCCCTCCCGATGGAAGTGGTGGGGGCAAACAGTGACAGAATTCAAAATTTATTTATTTAATGTCTCTTCTATACCGCGCTATTTAATATCAGTGCGGTTTACATACAACAGTATCTTAAACAGAGCAGCCAGAGCTGCTCTGTTTTTACAGAGAACAGGTACTATAACTTGGATATTGCTGGGGTAACTATTTACAGAGTATATATAAATCTTTACAGAGTGTGAGAGTAAAATGGCATGGGACAAACACAGTGGATCCCTTTATATCAACAGGATAAAATCAAAATAAACTTATCTTTATTTCTCAACGAATAGGGGTTCCCTACATGGAGTGGTGGGAACAGCCCTAAACAAAGGTATGGGGAAGGGTGACCTGCACGAAGCGGTAGGTGCACCTACTCTGGCCACTTTGCTGGGCAGACTAGATGAACCATACTGGTCATTATGTGCCGTCATATACTATGTTACTATGTTGTTATATTTTCAACACATTCCAACAACCCCTTGGCTGCAGACAGTCTTGTTTTTGATCAGGGGAATTTCATCACCAGTTTTGCAGGCACACATCTAATCTCCAAATTGACAGTAAGAATGGACTGCACCAACCTGAAACTGATGTCCATGTCCTCACCAAGCTCCCAGATAATAGTCAGTCGACCATTTGTGCGCACTTTGTCTTCATTCCTGCTTGTTTGGCGGCCCTCTTGGAAACGTTTGTACCAGTTATAAACTCAAGCACGACTCATGCATTCATCGCCATACACTTGTTGTAACTTGTCATAAGTCTGTTTGCACAAATCTCCAAGTTTCTGGCAGAATTTAATGCAAATTTGCTGTTCAATTTTTTCACTCATCATAAATCTGACAAACTGCTTTTACACAATACCAAACATGACATGATTTTAAAAAGTACAGGTGTGCTGCAACTGTGCTATACTGTGCACATGCAGAGCATATAACCAGGTCACTGCATGCTTAATAGCATCGTGGTGCGATGTATTGTTATATAGCTACACAACAAGTCTTGATACTTTTTGATCACACCTCGTATGTATATAGTTTGTTCACTGTTGGCGCTTTGGTCACAGAGGCACCTTCAGAGGATTTTCAAGAGTTTTCGCTGCTTATTATGTAATATGGAGGGCCTAGCTGTATTGGATTTTATGCCAGTGATGATGTCACACATAGTTTGCGTTTTTTTCTCTGTCTCCATCTACTGGCAGGGAGAGATAACCCATTTGTCTGGACTGGTCTAGCAGGATTCCAGGAAAGGAAACTAAGTACATAAAATTTCATCTTATTAACCAGCAGTAACTGCAACAGCGTGTACATAAATGGAGGAGAAAAGAGGACTAACTCTACCTTAATGGCGTCACATATTAGGTAGAATGGAATGATTTCTGGAGGAGCCATCCTTTTATCCCCTTCTTGAATTTAGTGGTGGAACTCTCAGAAATTAATTTCCCTGAGAGTGCATTCCACATGGATGGTACTAAGAAACCAAATACGGCATTTCAGGTCATATAAAGTTTGAATCTAGACAGTAGAAGTATCATCAGATCATTTTGCAAGGAAGATCACAAGATTGGCATCTGAATGTAAGTTGCTTTGAACTACCACTGGAAAAGCTTGAGCTAAAATTTTATTACTAGCACATTGGAAATATTACACAGGTATTCCACTCTATCTCCATTCGCTTATTATTCCCAATTATAGGAAACATTATGATTATTATTAATACTTATATTTCAACCTTGCTACTAGGAGCCATTGTTGTTCTCTAAGAAGTGGACTATGTGGTCCCTTGATTTAGCGGAGCATGCTTAAAGCTGTAATTTGAGTCAATTGCAGTCTCTTTATATTGTAATTTGGGACATCAGCTAGTAGTAAATTACTGTAATCTAATTTATTCAAGACAAGGGCATTCAGCAGAATATTTTCTGTTCCCCTATATAAGTCCTTCGGGATCTAATATGCCTCAAGTATATGAATGAGTTCCCAATCACTCTAAAAATATGGCCTGAGAAAGAATGCTATCCAGAATCACTCTCAAGGAACAGAGCCCTTCAGTGGAATGATGGAATTTGCCAAGGGGGGTGGTGGGGAAGTTACAGGTGGATAGTGTAGGCTCCGCCTACCCACACCCGGGTAAGAAAGTAACTCCTATACAAGGGAAAGCCTATACTCACAGTAGCTGGGTTGGTGGTGATATTATTCAACCCACTTTGGATGTGGTGGAGGGTACAATAACATTAAGTCTTGACTGGAACACTCACTAGAGTACACAGTCAAAAAATTAAATGAAACTAAAGGATAAGAGTTCAAGAGAGTTCCTGATGGTACAAGGATACCCGATATCTCCAGGAACAGGCAGGAATGCAGTCTTCACATATGGGTGACATCGCCACCGATGACATTGCTGATAGGAAAGCCTTTGGGAGCACTCAACTGCGCCTGTGTGCCTGCCTTCCCAACTCCTCTCCCCAGTTCGTTGTTTTCCATGAAGCCAGCAGGTCGTACAATCCTGTCACCGCCATAAAACATCCTTTTTTTGTGAAACACCATGCTTCTGCCTTCCCGTCGATGCTGGTTCCATCAGATTGACACCAGTCCCGATAACATTTTTCTTTTAGTTATAAATTTTCTATTTTTAATTTTATTTTCTGTGGTTTTCACCAATAACTGGGCCTTTAGGCCTCCATAACCTTATTTTCAGTCTTGAAGAATGCTTTTTAAAGCATGGAAAAACCAACTAGTGGTTTTAAAAAGTGTACTAAGTGTGCCGGTACAATATCAGTCACTGATAAACATGACTGGTGTCTAAAATGTTTGGGCCCTGACCATCTGCCAAATTCTTGTCCTTTGTGTCAGCAAATGACAAAGAGAGGCCTAAAGAACAGAGCCAGAGAGTATGGATCGCTGTTGGCCCCAGACTCGATTTCAGTGGTTTCCACTTCGTCGAGGACAACTGCCTTTTCTCATGGGTGCTTCCAATGCAGACTGGCCAGCCAAACAGCTCCAGCAGGAGAACCTCTCCTCCAAAGCACAGGAAGGGTCCGGGATGCGCCTGAGGAATTGACCTCTGAAAAGCTACTGGTTTCATGCTCTGGGTTGCTGGCTTAAAGCACTGTGAGTGATTCCACCCAAACATTGGCAATCTCCCTGGGCCAGTGCATGCTGGCTTTCGAGAGGAGTTTGGCCGCACTCTTGGCAGCCTTGATACCAATGGTATCAACAGCTCCAGTAGTGCAGGCTTCTGCACTCTGCCTGCAGCCAAGTGTATCGGCCACAATGCCAGCCCTTGAACCAGCATTATCGGAACTCCCAAGCTGATGCCTCCTTTGGAACTGACCAATATTCCCCGTACTCAACAGGCTCAAACTGTTATGGCACCCGTTTCCAATGCCTCTGAGTATCGGTATCGATCCTCAACGTCTGCGAAGCATTGCGGTCAAACACAAGACTCCTGATACTTCAACTTTTTGCAAGACTCTGATTCCAGTTCTTATGATTCTGATGAGGGATCACTGGATTCCCAAGAGCTTCCAGACATCTCTTCAGACCCTTCGCCTCCACAAGAATGGTGTAGGTCCCCACCAGAAGATATGTCTTTCCAAGACTTTATCTATGACATGGCAGCAGGACTGGCCATCACAGTAGCCTCGGAGAAGGAACTGAGGGCAGAGGAATTGGAGATACTCCAGTATCCTCCCACACCCAATGAAGCGGCAACATTATTGGTGCATTGCATCTTACAAGATCTTATGCTCCGCATGTGGGAGGTTCTTCTCACGGTTCCACTTGTCAGCAAGAGGCTCGATACCATGTACCGAGTTCCAGAGTGTCCAGACTTCCAAAACCCTCAGCTTCCCCACCACTTAATGTTGGTGGAATCAGCAGTGCGCCAAATAAAGAGTTGTAAAAATCACTCATTTATGCTTCTAGGTATATACTCAAGAACACTTGATGCATTTGGGTATCAATGCTTTCAAGCATGCATGTTGGTCTCCAGAATAAACTCCTGCATGCTGTACATGGGCATGTTTCTAAAGAATGTCACTAGGGATCTGGAGGCATTTGCCCCCATGCTGCCTGATGATTGACGGAGTGCATTCTAGACACTCATCAAGCAAGGCCAAAATACTTCTAAATTTATTACCAGGGCCTCTTTTGATGCCTGAATCAACAAATAGAGCTTCAGCAGTCTGCATTGGGGCTCACAGGATGGCCTGATTACAGTCATAAGATCTCGAGCAGTGGGTCCAGGATAAGCTAGCTAATATCCATTGTACTGGAGAAAACCTCTTTTGGAAAGACTAGAGAGAAAAAGCCAGAGAGATTGAGACAGATGATGTCACTCTCATATGTCTTTCCAGAAAGACGGCTGACCCCTCCAAAAGGTAGGTTCTTCCCAAGAAACCTTTCTATTCTAAGAAGAAGAGATATTATCCTTCCTACCCACCTTCAGCTGCTTACCAGCCTCAACATCCTGAACAGTGGCAGCAGGACTCCCGCCAACCCAAAAAGCCCAAGGCCCCTAAGCCTCAGCCAGCTGCACAGACACAACCTGCACCTGGTCTTTGATTCCTTGCTAGGGAGCATTGCCACTCTGTCTCTGGAGGATCCCCAGCCCCTCCACATAGCAAGCAGCCTCTGTTCCTATACCCACAGGTGGCACCTCATAACTTCAGAACAGTGGGCACTCAACATTGTCCAAAGGGGGGGGGGGGGTATCTGCTTCACTTTGAAATCTGACCCACCACCAGCTTCACAGGGGACTATCCCACCCATCCCTTTCAAAGCATTCTCTTAAGAGAAGAAGTGACCACCCTGTTGTCCCAGGGCACCAAAGAAAGAGTTCCTCCTCCTCAGGAAAGGATAGGCTTCTACTCTCCATATTTTCTAATCCCAAAGAAAACGGGAGGATTCAGACCCATATTGGATCTCAGAGTCCTGAACAAGTTCTTGGTCCGAGAAAAATTCGAAATGATTTCACTGGGAACTCTTCTTCCATACCTCCAGAGACATGATTGGTTATGTTCTCTATACCTAAAGGAGACGTACACGCATTTATTGATCCATCCCCTGCACAGACAGTATCTGCGCTTCATGTTATAAGGAAACCATTACCAATACCAGGTGCTACTCTTCAGCTTAGCCTCTTCACCGTGAGTCTTCACAAAATGCATGGCAGTAGTCACTGCCAATGTTCCCTCTAATTTTCTGTAGGCTGTGTGCGCATAAAATATCAGCTGTGTGCAGCTTTTGAAGGAAGGTTAAATTTTTGTGCGCCACATAACGACACACCGAGTTATATACTTTAAAATTTGACTACACGTCAGAATACAGTATGTACACCACATTGATTTTAATCAAATTAAATGAAAATTGACGATTACTAAATGAAGCGGGAAATTTCTAGTAATTACAATCATAACTTTTAAATTTTAAGACATCTGTGTTGTTTTCTATCAGAATCAGAGCCGTAATTTTTGTGCGCTCTGTTGTAAAGTATGTGCGCTCGGTCGGCGAGGTGTGTGCGCGCGCACACGCGCACAGCTTAGAAGGAACAGTGGTCACTGCCTATTTTTGCACTTTGGGAGTCTTTATCTTCTCCAGGACCAAGCAGGAAGTCAGTCCTCACATATGGGTGACATCGAAGCTGACGGAGCCCTTGCGGAGCAATTTCCCCAGCTTTCAAAGAAAGCCTTTGGGAATTGCAGCGTGCATGCGCGGTCCCCTTCCCGCCCAAGGGTGCCATCTTGCTCAGTATTCTTTTTTCCGCGGAGTCCTACAGACGCTGTTTGTGATCGCCGCTGAAAAAGTTGATTTTTATTATATTTTCTTTTCTCGAATCGACGCCGGATCCTTTTCCCGCCGGACTCGATACACCGGTATCGAGTCCTTTCGTAATTTTTTCGGTTTTTGTCCTTCGTGACTAGCGTTCGCGCCAAATTTTCTTTTTCACTGGCAGCCCTGTCTTTTGACCTCGCAGGGGCCCTTTTTCCCCCGATGGCTGCCAGCGGGTTTAAAAAGTGTGATCGGTGTAAGAAACTTATGTCTCTTACCGACACACACGACTGCTGCCTCCGCTGCCTCGGACCCACTCATGACCCGATGATCTGTGGTCCATGTGGCAAGATGTCCTCTAAAGCGTTGAGAAGTCAGCAGCAACAGAAAGAAAGAATCTTCTCTGACTCCGCGTCCGGCCGGGCCCGGACCTCGTCAGAGGCTTCGACGTCCCGGGACTCCGGTCCTGAGCATCGTCAGAGTTCCTCTGAGCGGGGGTCTCCTGCCCGGGAACATCGTCGGAAAAAGAAACCCACGAGTGCGGCGTCGGTGGATGCTCCTGGTTCCTCGAGGGCCAGGTCGCATAGCCCCGATAGCCGTCCCGGGTCCTCGGAGTCGGAGAGGCCTTTGAAACATCCCCGTCTCAAGTTGGAGTCTCCTGGACACATGAGTACTGTAGTCCTCGTGGACTCACCTCTGAAGGAGCCGACGTCGGGCCCGGCGCCGTCGGGGCCCGAGTCGGGGGCTGCTGGGTCTCCTGAGCTCGGACTCAGGTTGACGGCCTTGGAGAGCAGTTTCACTGCCTTCATGGACCAGCAGCGGGCATTGATCGCTGGCCTAGCCGGTGCTTCTGCCCCGACCACCGGGACGTCGACGTCCAAGTCGACCCCGGAGACCGAGCCAATCCTCGAGTCCATGCGAACTCGAGTCGATCCTCGGTCGCGGTCTCCCTCGGCCTCCCGTTCGGGACCGAGGTCGTCGACGCCAACTCCCTCGGCGTTGGGGCGGAAGGCATCGGTGCCCGTCCGACCGGAGCCGCTCGATTCCTCCTCCGAGGAATCGGCCTGGGAGACGGAGGATGAAGAGTCCCCTGGTACTTTTCGGACTCGGTGCGTCCCATCGGACTCGCCCGAGTCCGAACCTCGGAGGCGGTCCCCTCCGGAGGACACCCGGACTCCGTGCGGGATATGGCCAAGGCCTTGGCATTCCCCGTGGATCCCGAGGAGGAGCCTCGAGCCGAAGAGCTCGATGCCCTCCAGTATGACTCTCCCCCAAAGGAGGCCTTTACTGTACCTGTTCCTCCGATGCTGGAGCGACTTCTCTTCCGCATGTGGGAGAGCCCGGCGTCGGCGCCGGTGTTAAGCAAGCGGGTCGATTCCATTTATCGAGTCCGCAAGAGCCCCGGGTTCCAAAAGGCACAACTACCGCACCATTCCATGGTGGTGGAATCAGAAATGCATCGACTCAAGAGTCAGAAGATGCACTCCTCGGTGCCTCCCGACCGGGAGGCCCAGAACCTGGATGCCCTCGGTAGGAAGTGCTTCCAGGGCTCTATGCTTTCTTGTCGGGTCCAGACCTACCAGCTCTATATGGGCATGTATCTCCGGGACCTGGCAAAAGAAATTGCCGGGTTCTCTGCTGGTCTCTCCGAGGAACCTTTGCAGAGGTTCCAAGCCTTGTCCACTGGTATTCGGGAGTGCTCAAAGTTTATCTCTCGAGCAGCCTACGATGGCTTCGAAGCATCGGCTCGAGTCGCCGGAGCCGGCATCGGTGCCCGCCGACAGGCTTGGCTTCAGTTATCTGACCTCGAGCCATGGGTACAGGACAAGTTGGTCGATGTCCCCTGCAAAGGTGAAAACCTCTTTGGCAAACCCATGGCTGAAAAGGCTGCACAGATCGAGACCGAGACTCTGACCAGGACTCGGCTGTCCAGGAAAACCTCTGCCCCTTCTCATAAGAAGAAGGGCTCGGGTAAAAAGCCCTTTTACCCGAGGAAGGCAGCTGCCTATATACAATACCCTCATTATCAGGCCCCAGCAGCTCCCCAACAGGGTCAGCAGGCCAAGGGATGGGGTAATGGGTCCCATAGGCAGCAAGCCCCCAAACCAACAACACCAGCCCCTGCTCAGCAGGGTGGGGGATTTTGACTCCATCAGCATAGCCTCTTCCCCTCCGCTGGTTTCTCTCAGCAAAGGAGGCCGGCTGGACCACTTTGCCCACAGGTGGTCAGCCATCACATCAGATACCTGGGTGCTTCATATAGTTCAAAAAGGCTATCTTCTTCACTTTTACCACGTACCTCCCTCCTACTTTCCAGGGGAGCCTCCAAGACTCCCTCTGCACAGGGACTTACTCCTTCAGGAGTTGGCAAGTCTTCTTCAGGAACAGGCTGTGGAACCGGTGCCCCACCACCTGAGAGGTCAAGGCTTTTATTCCAGGTACTTTCTGATACCAAAACGAACATGAGGCCTCAGACCCATCCTGGACTTGCGAAACCTCAACAAGTTCCTGGCCAGGGAAAAGTTCAAGATGCTTACCCTTGGAATCCTGCTGCCCTACCTCCAGCAGGGCGACTGGCTATGCTCCTTAGATCTCAAGGATGCCTATACTCACATCCTTATTCATCCAGACCACAGACAATATCTCAGGTTTGTTGTGGGAGGAAATCATTACCAGTACAGAGTCCCTGCCCTTTGGCCTATCCTCCGCCCCCAGAGTGTTCACCAAATGCCTAGCAGCAGTGGTGGCGGCCTATCTAAGACTTCAAGGCCTCTTTGTATTTCCATACCTGGACGACTGGCTCATCAGGGCTCAGTCTTCCCAAGAAGCCACTCAGGCCACTCATCGCACTGTGACTCTGCTCCAGCACTTGGGATTTGTCATAAACTTCGCAAAGTCCACTTTGCTCCCCTCTCAAAATCTCGAATTCATTGGCGCAAGGTTGAACACACTTCAGGCACGGGCCTTCCTGCCTCTAGACAGGGCACACAGGCTCATGGATCTAGCCAGCCACTTTCACAGCAACTCCCTGGTCTCTGCCAGGCAATTTCTGAGACTGCTCGGCCATATGGCTTCCACGGTCCATGTAACCCCCAATGCCCGCCTGCACATGCGACCTGCTCAATGGTGCCTTTGCACTCAATGGCATCAGGCCACGGGCAGCCTGGCGGACTCAGTGTAGGTTTCCAACCTGCTGGTCTCTTCTCTGCGGTGGTGGCTTCATCTACCAAACCTGGTGCTGGGAGTGGATTTTCAATCTCCTCCGCCTTCTCAGGTGCTGACAACCGATGCTTCTCTCCTAGGTTGGGGAGCACATTGCCAAGGGACATGTACTCAAGGCCTCTGGTCTCCTTGGGAGTCTGCTCAGCAGATAAACTTCCTGGAGCTCAGAGCCATCCGCCTAGCTCTGAGAGCCTTCTCCCACCTCACTTCTCACCAGTCTGTACTGGTACAGACGGACAATCAAGTTGCAATGTTCTACGTGAACAAACAAGGAGGTACAGGCTCCTTCCTTCTCTGTCAGGAGGCACGGAGACTGTGCTTTTGGGCCGTCCTTCACGGCATCCTGCTCAAAGCTGTCTATCTCCCAGGTCAAGAAAATTACCTAGCAGACAGGCTGAGCAGGATCCTCCAACCTCACAAGTGGAGATTGGATCCGTTCGTGGTTCAGCAGATCTTTCTCAAGTGGGGCCTCCCCACCATGGATCTATTTGCCAGTCCCCTGAACCGGCAGCTTCCCAGATTCTGCTATCGACAACCGCATCCTCTCAGAGTTGCGGCGGATGCTTTTCTGATTCCATGGTCCACAGGCCTCTTGTATGCCTTTCCTCCCATGCCACTGGTGTCTCGGACGCTCTTCAAAGTTCTCAGAGACAGAGCCTCGATGATCCTAGTGGCTCCCAGGTGGCCGAGACAACCCTGGTTCCCGCTTCTGATGCTGCTGGTTGTGGACACTCCTCTTCCTCTGGGGTTTCAACCCGATCTCCTGTCACAGGATCAGGGGACTCTCCTACACCCCAACCTCCGGTCCCTTCATCTGATGGCCTGGCTGCTGAAAGGGTAGTTCTTGCTCCCCTCCTGCTGCCTCGTGAGGTGGAAGAGGTCGTCTTGGCCTCCAGGCGGCCCTCCACCCGGAAATCCTACGCTCTTAAGTGGCGTAGGTTCTCCGTGTGGTGTACTCAGCAGTCTGAAAATCCTTTCTCCTGCTTAGTGGCAGTGGTCTTGCAATATTTGCTTTACCTCTCCAATCTGGGCCTTAAGTCAAACTCTGTCAGAGTCCACCTCAGTGCTCTCTCTGCGCATCACGCACCGGTGGATGGCAGGCCTCTTTCCAACCACCCTTTGGTGGCTTGTTTTCTCCGAGGCCTCCTTCTCCTTAAGCCTCCTTTGCGCCCACCAGGCCCTGAATGGGATCTGAATGTGGTCTTGCAGCGGATTACCTGTCCGCCCTTTGAACCTATGGCTACCTGTCCTCTTCGTTTTCTTTCCTGGAAAACCTTGTTTTTGGTAGCCCTTACCTCTGCTAGGCGCGTTAGTGAACTGCAGGCCCTAGTGTCTGATCCTCCTTACACTAGGTTCTACAGGAATAGGGTAGTCTTACGGACTCACCCTAAGTTTCTTCCTAAAGTGGTTTCCCCTTTTCATCTCAACCAGGAGGTGGTTCTTCCAACCTTCTTTCCCAGGCCGCACTCCAGCCGAGCTGAGATGGTCCTGCATACCCTGGACTGTAGGAGGGCCTTGTCCTTCTACCTTGACCGTACGCGAGAGCATAGGAGGACTGTTCAGCTCTTTGTTTCTTTTGACCCCAATAAGTTGGGGCTACCTGTCTCCAAGCGTACGTTGTCCATATGGGTTGCTGACTGTATCGCTTGGGCTTATGGGGCAGCCGGCCTCTTGTTGGAGGGTTGTGTCACGGCTCATCGTGTTAGGGCGAAGGCTGCGTCAGTGGCTCATCTCCGCTCTGTTCCGTTGGCAGACATCTGCCGGGCTGCTACTTGGTCTTCAAGCCAGACTTTTGCGGCCCATTACTGCCTGGAGAGGGAGTCCCGCAGGGACAGTGCTTTCGGTCAGGCAGTCCTCCATAATCTCTTTGAGGTTTAGGCAACTCCTACCCTCCAGCCCTGATGTTGGGCTACCGGTCGGGGGCGTTTTCAGAGAAGATTCCTTCCTTCTGTACTGCTGAGCTAGAGGGAGCTCATTTTTTCCGCTTGAGGTCTCCGGTAGCCTTAAGCTAGGGAGTCCCATATGTGAGGACTGACTTCCTGCTTGGTCCTGGAGAAAGAGTAGTTACTCACCTGTAACAGGTGTTCTCCAGGATCAGCAAGAATCAGTCCTCACAACCCTCCCTCCTCCCCTTGGAGTTGCAGTCCTATCATTTCGTTTTTGCTAACTTTTTTGCTGTCTTTTAGCTATGTCATCAGACTGAGCAAGATGGCACCCTTGGACGGCAAGGGGACCGCGCATGCGCGCTGCAATTCCCAAAGGCTTTCTTTGAAAGCTGGGGAAATTGCTCCGCGAGGGCTCCGTCGGCGCCGACGTCACCCATATGTGAGGACTGATTCCTGCTGCTCCTGGAGAACACCTGTTACAGGTGAGTAACTACTCTTTCCCTTACTTAGATGACTGGCTAATCAGGGGAGACTCCTCTCAGGAGGTAAATCTCTCCCTTCATCGCACCATCATGGCACTCCATCATCTAGGATTTGTCTTAAACTTCCCAAAGTCTCACCTTGCTTCAACCCATCATCTGGAGTTCATTGGAGCATTCTTAGACACTTAACAGGCCCGAGCTTTCCTTCCATAGGATCACTGTGCCCACCTCATCAAACTGGCTAAAGGAATACTTGGATCTTCTGAATGTGGGGAACCCCACTAATAGATCTTTTTGTCACTCTGCAGGAAACACATCTTCCACTCTTCTGTTCCAAGCTTCTGTCGCTGCACTGACAGGCTCTGGACGCCTTCCTTCTCCATTCTGGACAGGGTCTGCTCTAGGCATTCCCTTCCATCTCCTGTTCAAGCTATAGACTGACAGGGGCTCGGTGATGATCATAGCCCACGTTTGGCCCTATCAGCCATGGTTTCCTCTGCTTCTCTGCCTTGCGCAGGCTCAGCCTCGGATATGTGCCCAAACTCCTCTCCCAGGACCACGGGACGCTTCTCCATTCAAATGTTCACTTCCTATACCTCACGGCATGGCTGCTGAAGGGCTAGTGCTCGCTGCCTCGACTTGCCACAGGAGGTCAAAGATACTCTTCTTGCATCATTCAAGGATTCCACCAGGCAATCTTATTTATTTATTATTTATTTATTTAACAGCTTTTATATACCGCACTTTTATCATCAGCGCGGTTTACATTTTAACAACTTTGTACTTAAGCATAAAACATATGTCAAGTTTACAGGTAACAGGGTATGAAAACATGGATAACTGGGGTTAAAATAAATAACAGACATTCACAACTATTTACAATAGATTCTCAAATGTTTTGAGTTCTAAAGATGGGGGTCTGTGAGGTTTTGATTTGGAACAGGTAGTGAGGTTTCGGGAACTTATTCGGCTAGCCATGATCATTGGTTTGTGATAGAGGGGTAGGGGAGCCAGTACATTGTGAGAAGTGTTGTATGAAGAGGTGTGTTTTTAGAGATTTTCTGAATTGAGATAGGTCTTGTTGTGATCTGATGCTAGGTGGCAGCGCGTTCCAGCATCTGGGGGCGAAGGATGAGAATGCTCTTGAAGTAGTTGTCTGGGTGAGTTTTGTGAGGTCTTTTGGGACCGTTAGCATGTTATCTGTTATGGATTGTCTAGATCTGGTGTTCTGTGTGTGATGCAGGAGGTCAGACAACGAGGATGGTGAGATTTGTTGGAATGCTTTGAAGGTCAAAACGAGGACTTTGTATAAAATCCTGCATGATATTGGGAGCCAGTGAAGTTCGAATAGGATGGGAGTAATATGTTGACTCCTTGAGGCTCCATGAAGAATCCTGGCCGCTGTATTCATGGCCAATTGAAGTGGATTCAGCGTGCTCTTGGGTAGGCCGTGTAGTACGATATTTGCTTAGTCGAAGTGAGGAGTGACTAATGCCTGGAAAGTTGTGCGGAAGTAGCATGGTTCAAGCATAGGTCTGAGGTGTCGGAGTGTCCTGATCTTATGGTAGATAGCTTTTACAGTATTTTTTATATGTTCTTTGAATTCAAGCCGCTGGTCAAGTATAACACCAAGGTAACGTATTGAGGTTTTGAGTGGTAGATCGGCATCTCTTGTTCTTAGAGTTGGTGGAGGAGAAAAGTCTTTGTTCCTTGTGACGATCAGAACTTCTGTTTTTTTTAAATTAATTCGGAGATTTTGTGTGAGCAGCCAGTCTGAGATTGAATTGAAGCAGGTGATTAATGTAGTGTATTCGGGTTTTAGCACGTTGATTGGAGTGAATAGAAGCACATCATCAGCGTAGATGAGACATGATATTCCGAATGAGCAGGAGATGTTGCAGATGGGCTGCATATATATGTTAAATAGCAGGGCTGAGAGGGAGGAACCCTGCGGTACTCCTTGCTTCTGGTGGAAAGGCTGAGATGTAGTATCACCAATCCGTACCTGTTGCCAGCGGTCTTCCAGGTAAGATTTGCACCAATTCCATGCCATTCCTTTAATCCCTTTTTCGTAAAGACGTGCAAGCAGTTGGTCATGGTCAACAGAGTCAAATGCTGCTGCTATGTCTAGGAAGATCATTGCAACTCCATTCCTGTTGTCTGTTGTATTAATAAGCGTGTTCGTTAGGGATGTTAGAAGAGTATCAACTCCGTGGGCTTCTCTGAAGCCATGCTGGTTTGGATCTAGTGGGGCTTCGGAATCAATGTGTTGTTGGATTTGTCTCAATATAACTTTTTCTAGGATCTTGGCTAATAAAGGAATGCTTGAAATTGAGCGGTAGGAGTCTTCCTTTTTTGGATCAAGTTTGTTTTTCAGTAGGGGACGGATGGAGGTCTGTTTGAGGGCTGTTGGAAATATCCCGGTGCTAAGGGACTGGTTAGCTAAGGCTGATATGTATGGGCTGAGCTCTGTTCTTAGTGATTTGATCCAGTGAGCAGGACATGGATCGTTAGGGGCGGTGGTGGCGTTGATGGATGTTATAATTTCTTCGATTGTCTTTGGAGTTGGGGATGAGAAATTATTGAGTATGAATTGGACGTTGGAAGGTTGTGTGGTTACACTTGTGGTTAAAGTTGTGATTTTGATCGCCTTGGATTGGATGTAGTCAGCAAACAGTTGTGATTGTATATGATCCTGTTGTGGTGAAGGAGGCTCATTGGCACTGTTCCCGCTAAGCTGTGCGCATGTGCGCGCGCACACACCTCGCCAAGCGAGCGCACATACTTTATAACAGAGCGCACAAAAATTACGGTTCTGATTCTGATAGAAAACACAGACGTCTTAATTTAAAAGTTGTTGTGTATTTACGGTTTTCACACGTTCTACAATATTTTCTAGTGCAATCACTGTGGTGTACATACTGTATTCAGACGTGTAGTCAAATTTTAAAGTATATAACTCCAAGTGTTATGTGGCGCACAAAAATTTAACCTTCCTTCAAAAGCTGCACAGCTGATATTTTATGCGCACACAGCCTACAGAAAATTAGAGGGAACATTGCTCATTGGTTAGGGTTTTTACTAGTTGGAAGAGATCTTTCGGTTTGTTAAGAGAACGGCTAAGGAGCCTTGCATGATGTTCTTTTCTCTTATCCCAGGTTAGCTGACGATGGGGTTTCAAGTGAGCTAAGTAAATGGATTGGTCATTAGGATTTAGGGAGTGTCTCCATTTCTTCTCTAGTCTCCTCAGTTGCTGTAAGGAGGTTCGTAACTCGGAGGAGAACCATGGCGCGTTCTTTTTCTTGGAAATAGAAGATTTGGTAAAGGTTTGATCATCTGTGATGGTAGGCTGGGCTGATAGTCCGAGGCCGCTGTTCCAGTTTGATACAGCCTCATCGATGTTGTCTGTATTGTAGAGAGTTTTGGGATGGTTTGGGAGGTGATTGTGTCTATGTTGAATGGTTTGAATCGTGCTGGTTTTGAAGGTGGATAAACATCTGGTGGTTTGCTTGGAGATTCGACAGATGGTATGACGAATGTAATAAGGTTATGATCGGACCAGGGGACGGGAGTTAATAGGGGCTCGGGTTAATTTAGCAGTTCCAAGGAGGATGATGGGGCAAAGATGAGATCAAGGAGATTTCCTTGTTTATGGGTGGGGAGTTTTACAATTTGACCATAGTGTAAGTTGGTCATGGCATCAAGGAAGGAGTTGGATACTGAAGGCAGTGTGGAAGCGAGGTTAAAGTCTCCGAGGATCCAGTTAGGTTTGTTGATATCTATCGGGTTGATGGCAAGATCAATTATGTTTGAGAGATCATCAGCTGGAGCATTTGGGGCTCGGTAGATGAGGTTTATGATATTGGCATTATTGGAGATGGATAGAGAATTTATATGGTTTGTGGCATTGGTAAAAATGACGTGGTATTTCAAGTCAGTTCTTGCTATTATGCAGACTCCTCCTCCTTTTCTGTTTTCTCTGTTGCAGGTGTAGATGGAGTAGTTAGGTGGGGTAAGTTGGTTCATTAGGACGTTATCAGTATTAGAAAACCATGTTTCTGTGACCAGAAGGATGTCTAGTGTAAGGTTTGATATAAGGTCAATGATGGCAGGCCATTTGTTGCGGGCTGAGCGTGCGTTAATGAGAGCACACTTGAGGTTCTGTGGGGTAGTTCTTAGATTAGACCTTTTATTGTTTGTTGTCTCAAGAGGTACATAAAGGAGGTAGGTGTGTCTATTGTGGTATGTACTTTGTGGGTATTGATTTTGATTTTGGTGGGGTTTTCCTATTCCTGGTTTGGAGTATAGGGATAGGGTTGGAATCAAATGTTAGGGCAAAGGAGGTGTGTAATATGCTGGAAAGGATGGACAGGAGCAGGAGGGCAAGAGTAATGGTGGCCATGATGTAGACCTAAGATGGTGGATAGAGTGTAAATACTTTGTGTGATAATAGTAGTGCAGAGTAGGTAGTACAGGTATTTTTGGATATTCAAAATTACATAAAGGTAGTTAAAATGAGCCTTTGTACAGCAATACTAGCTAGTAGATACTATGCAATATAATTGAAGGTACAATTTGTTGTCTACAGGGAGGATACTTTATAGCAGATCTAGTTACACAATATTAACTAGGAGATACTTTGCAGTATAATTGAAGGTACAATATGTTGTTTACAGGGAGGATACTTTATAGCAGTTCTAGTTACACAATATTAACAGGTTAACTTACAGATATAATATTCTTCTCTAGGGTCCTATGCTGCTTTTTAGTCACAAGGTTTGGTCTCAGCTGGGGTGATCGGGTGATAGAGCTGATCATCAGGTGTGCTGGTTAGAGAGTAGTCAATATAGATGGTCCACGCCTAAGGGCCACACCAAAGGGCCCTCTGGCGAGGCCCTCAGGCGTGGGCACGCCCGGTCGGCGCTCCTTAAATCTGCTGCCGCGTGCCCCGATTGGGCAGTGCTGTCTGGTGGGAGTGGGTCTGAAGCTCCGGCCTGCTCTATCCCTGCCGGGAGAGCTCTTGAAGAGGCCGGAGAGCTGGAAAGGACCGTGCGCCCGGTCGGCGCTCCTTAAATCTGCTGCCACGTGCCCTGATTGGGCAGTGCTGTCTGGTGGGAGTGGGTCTGAAGCTCCGGCCTGCTCTATCCCTGCCGGGAGAGCTCTTGAAGAGGCCGGAGAGCTGGAAAGGGAGCTGTCTTCAAGTGGAGTAGGTTTTCTCTCTGGTGCTTCCCAAAGGGTATTGACCAATTTTCTTGCCCGGTGGAGTCACTTCTACATTGTCTCCTCCACTTATCATTGACAGATCTTAATACTAACTCAGTGAGGTTCATCTTAGTGCCATTGTGGCTTTTCACAAACCACTGAATGGACAGCCTATCTCCTTACACTCCTTAGCAGCACCCATCATATAGGGTCTGTTGTTGTCCAAGTTACTCATTAATCTTCCTCCGGTGGCCTGGGACCTCAGTGTGGTTCTCGCTCAACTTCTAAAGCCTCCTTTCAAGCCTTTAGCCAGCACTTCACTGAAGTTTCTATTTTGGAAGGTAATCTTCCTCATCGCTGTCATGTCAGCTCATCGCATCATTGAACTGCAGGCTCTGGTGGCGGATCCACTCTATTCCTGGTTCCACCATGAAAAGGTGGTTCTCTATACCCAGCCACATTTCCTTCCAAAGGTAGCCTCCTTGTTCCATCTGAACCAGTCAGTAATTCTACCGATTTTCTTCCGGAGAACACACATGTCTTGGGCTGCAGCAGGACTACACACCTTAGACTGTAAGCGAGCGCTGGCTTACTACTTGGATAGAACTGAGGATCACAGAAAATCCTCTCAATTATTAATTTCCTTTGATCCCAGTCACCTTAGACTACCGGTGACAAAACAGACTCTATCCAGATGGATAGCAGATTGCATTTCATTTGCATATGCACAAGCAAGATTCTCGCTGAAGGGTTACATCACTGCTCATAATGTGCGGGCTATGGCAACCTCTATAGCCAATCTCCATTCAGTTTCCATTCAGGAGATTTGTTGGGCAGCTACCTGGTCCTCCATCCATACTTTTGCTGCTCACTATTGTCTGGGCAGGGACTCCCATTGGGCTGCTGTCTTTGGCCAAGCTGTTCTCCAGCACCTCTTGGGACAAACCCAACTCCTACCCTCTGTCCTGGGCTTTACAAGCGACCAGACTGTCATTAGGTGTGGTATAGCCTCCTGGAATCGTCCAATGGGCCACATTGTTTCCACACTCTTCGGCTCTAAGCTTTAGCCTCAGGGATCGCTCTGCTCCCCTCCCCCATGCTAGTCTTCTTTTTGGGAGTTAATGAATCTCCAGGAACAAACAGGAATATAGTCTTCACTTA
Source organism: Ichthyophis bannanicus (assembly GCA_033557465.1). NCBI lineage: Eukaryota > Metazoa > Chordata > Amphibia > Gymnophiona > Ichthyophiidae > Ichthyophis > Ichthyophis bannanicus. The sequence goes on from CM066048.1 coordinate 82,199,780, forward strand.
TGGGTGACGGCACCGACGGAGCCCGTGCAGGAACGCTCCCCAGCGTCCAATAGGAAAGCCTTTGGGAGTAGTCCACTGCGCCTGCGTCTGCATAGCTGCCTTCCCGCCTTCCCAACTCCCTCTCTTCAGTTCTTCATTTTCTGTGGAGCTAGTAGAAATCCTGTCACCGCAGAAAATTCGCTTTTTTGTTTTTGTGGTTAGCATCTGCCTTGCCATCAATGCTGGAACTGTCTTAACACTGCCAGTTTCCTTATTCTTTCTTTTATCTTTTCTTTTCCTAGTAAAAAAAAAAAAAAGTTCAGGCGTTTCAATGCCATCTTAGGCCTTTAGCCTACCATACTGTCCACCGACAATATGGAGATTCTCCAGGACCAAGCAGGAAGTCAGTCCTCACATATGGGTGACGTCGGCGCTGACGGAGCCCCCGCGGAGCAATTTTCCCCAGCTTTCAAAGAAAGCCTTTGGGAATTGCAGCGCGCATGCGCGGTCCTCTTCCCGCCCAAGGGTGCCATCTTGCTCAGTCTTCTTTTTTCCGCGGAGCCCTACAGACGTTGTCTGTGAATCCCCGCCGAAAAGTTGATTTTTTCTCTATTTTTCTCTTTTTTTCTTCGGTTCGACGCCGGTTCTTTTCCCGCCCGGACTCGCAACGCCGGTTGCGAGTCCGTTCCTTATTTTTCGGTTTTTTGTCCTTCGTGACAGATTTCGCGCCTTTTTCCTTTTTCCCTGGCAGCCCGGTCATTCAACCTCGCAGGGGCCCTTTTTCCCCCGATGGCTGCCAGCGGCTTTAAAAAGTGTGATCTCTGTAAGAAACTCATGTCTCTTACAGACACTCATGACTTCTGCCTCCGCTGCCTCGGACCCGATCATGACTCCATGATCTGTGGGCCATGCGGCAAAATGTCCTCAAAAGCGTTGAGGAGTCGGCAGCATCAGAGGGAGCGTATCTTCTCTGACTCCGGCCGGGCTCGGACCTCATCAGAGGCTTCGACGTCTCGGGACTCTGGTCCTGAGCATCGTCGCAGTTCCTCTGAACGGGGGTCTCCTACCCGGGAACATCATCGGAAGAAGAAACCCGCGAGGGCGGGATCGGTGGATGCTCCTGGTTCCTCGAGGGCCAGGTCGCATAGCCCCGATTCCCGTCCCGGGTCCTCGGAGATGGAGAGGCCGTCAAAACATCCTCGACTCGAGGTGGACTTGCCAGCTCACGTGAGTACTGTTGTCCTCGTTGACTCGCCTCCGAAGGACCCGACATCAGGCCCGACGCCGTCGGGGCCCGAGTCGGGGGCTGCTGGGTCTCCTGAGCGCGGACTCAGGTTGACGGCCTTGGAGAGCAGTCTGACTGCCTTCTTGGACCAGCAGCGGGTATTGATCGCTGGCCTCGCCGGTGTTTCTGCCCTGACCGCCGGGACGTCGACCTCCAAATCGACCCCGGAGACTGAGCCGATCCTCGAGTCCATGAGGGCTCGAGTCGATCCTCGGTCGAGGTCTCCTTCGGCCTCCCGTTCAGGACCGAGGTCGTCGACGCCGACTCCCTCGGCGTCGGAGCGGATAGCAACGGTGCCCACCCGACCGGAGCCGCTCGACTCCTCCTCCGCGGAGTCGGCCTGGGAATCTGAGGACGAAGAGTCACCTGGTTCCTTTCGGACTCGGTGTGTCCCTTCGGACTCCCCCGAGTCCGAACCTCGGAGACAGTCCCCCCCGGAGGATGATACCCGGTTCTCGGACTTCGTGAGGGATATGGCCAAGGCCTTGGCCTTCCCCGCGGATCCCGAGGAGGAGCCTCGAGTCGAAGAACTCGATGCCCTCCAATATGACTCTCCCCCGAAGGAGGCCTTTATTGTACCGGTTCCTCCGATGCTGGAACGACTTCTCTTCCGCATGTGGGAGAGCCCAGCGTCGTCGCCGGTGTTAAGCAAGCGGGTCGATTCCATTTATCGAGTCCGCAAGAGCCCCGGCTTCCAGAAGGCACAACTACCGCACCATTCCATGGTGGTGGAATCGGCCATGCATAGACTTAAGAGTCAAAAAATGCACTCCTCGGTGCCCCCTGGTAGGGAAGCCCGAAGCCTGGAAGCCCTCGGTAGGAAGTGCTTCCAGGGCTCTATGCTTGCTTGTCGAGTCCAGACTTACCAGCTCTACATGGGCATGTATCTCCGAGACCTGACTAAGGAAATAGCCGGGTTCTCTGCTGGTCTCTCCGACGAACCTTTGCAGAGGTTCCAAATCTTGTCTATTGGTATTCGGGAGTGCTCCAAGTTTATATCTCGAGCAGCCTATGATGGTTTTGAGGCTTCGGCTCGAGTAGCTGCGGCCGGCATCGTTGGACGCCGCCAGGCTTGGCTTCAGACGTCCGACCTCGAGCCCTGGGTACAGGACAAGTTGGTCGATGTCCCCTGCCGAGGTGATAACCTCTTTGGCAAGCCCATGGATGAGAAGGCTGCACAAATCGAGACGGAGACTCTCACCAGGACTCGTCTCTCAAGGAAGACCTCTGCCCCTTCTCAAAAGAAGAAGGCCTCGGGGAAAAAGCCCTTTTACCCGAGGAAAGGTGCTGCCTATAAATACTACCCTCAGTATCAGGCCTCAGCAGCTCCCCCACAAGGAAAGCAGGCCAAGGGACGGGGTAATGGGTCCCGTAGGCAGCAAGCCCCCAAGCCTGCACCACCGGCCCCTGCTCAGCAGGGTGGGGGTTTTTGACTTCCTCAGCATAGCCTCTCCCCCTCAGCTGGTTTCTCTCAGCACAGGAGGCCGGCTGGTCCACTTTGCCCACAGGTGGTCCAACATCACCACAGATACCTGGGTACTTCACATAGTTCAAAAGGGCTATCTTCTTCACTTTCACCAGGTACCTCCCTCCTACTTTCCAGGGGAGCCTCCCAGACTCCCTTTGCACAGGGACTTACTCCTTCAGGAGTTAGCAAGTCTCGTTCAGGAACAAGCTGTGGAACCGGTGCCCCACCACCTGAAGGGTCAAGGGTTTTACTCCAGGTGCTTCCTGATTCCAAAAAGAACAGGAGGCCTCAGACCCATCCTGGACTTGCGAAACCTCAACAAGTTCCTTGCAAAGGAAAAGTTCAAGATGCTTACCCTTGGAATCCTGCTGCCCTACCTCCAGCAGGGAGACTGGCTATGCTCCTTGGATCTGAAAGATGCGTATACTCATATCCTCATTCATCCAGACCACAGACAATATCTCAGATTTGTTGTGGGAGGAAATCATTACCAGTACAGGGTGCTGCCCTTTGGCCTATCCTCCGCACCCAGGGTGTTCACCAAATGCCTCGCAGTAGTGGCGGCTTATCTGAGACTTCAAGGTCTGTTTGTGTTCCCATACCTGGACGACTGGCTCATCAGAGCCCCATCTTCACCAGAGGCCGCTCAAGCCACTCATCGCACTGTGGCTCTGCTCCAGCACTTGGGTTTTGTCATAAACTTCGCAAAGTCCACTTTGCTCCCCTCTCAAAATCTCGAGTTCATCGGCGCCAGGTTGGACACACTTCAGGCGCGGGCCTTCCTCCCTCTGGACAGGGCAAAGCGACTCATGGATCTCGCCGGCCACTTTCACAGCAATGCGCTGGTCTCAGCCAGGCACTTTCTGCGACTGCTCGGCCATATGGCTTCCACAGTCCATGTGACCCCCAATGCCCGACTGAACATGCGTCCTGCTCAGTGGTGCCTTCGCAATCAATGGCATCAGGCCACGGGGAGCTTAGCGGACTCTGTGCAGATCTCCGACCAGCTGGTCTCCTCTCTGCGATGGTGGCTTCATCTACCCAACCTAGTGCTAGGAGTTGCATTTCAGTCCCCTTCGCATTCTCAGGTCCTGACGACCGATGCTTCCCTCCTAGGTTGGGGAGCACATTGCCAAGGGTCATGTACTCAAGGACTCTGGACTCCTTGGGAGTCTGCTCAACAGATAAACTTCCTGGAGCTCAGAGCCATCCGCTTAGCGCTCAAAGCCTTCTCTCACCTGGTGTCCCACCAGTCGCTGCTGATACAGACGGACAACCAGGTTGCCATGTTCTACGTCAACAAACAAGGCGGAACAGGCTCCTTCCTCCTCTGTCAGGAGGCGCAACGGCTATGCTCTTGGGCAGTCCGCCAGGGCGTCCTCCTCAGGGCTGTCTATCTCCCAGGTCAAGAAAATTACCTGGCCGACAAGCTCAGCAGGATCCTCCAGCCACACGAGTGGAGGCTGGATCCGCTGGTGGTTCAGCGGATCTTTCTCAAGTGGGGCCTCCCCACCATGGATCTGTTTGCCAGTCCTCTGAACCGACAGCTGCCCAGATTCTGCTCTCGACAGCCGCATCGTTTCCGGGTAGCGGCGGATGCTTTTCTAATTCCATGGTCCACCGGCCTCTTGTATGCCTTTCCTCCCATGCCACTGGTGTCTCGGACGCTCTTCAAGGTTCTCAGAGACAAAGCATCGCTGATCCTAGTGGCTCCCCGGTGGCCGAGACAACCTTGGTTCCCGCTTCTGATGCAGCTAGCGGTCGACACTCCTCTTCCGCTGGGATTTCAGTCCGACCTCCTGTCGCAGGATCAGGGGACTCTCCTACACCCCAATCTTCGGTCCCTTCATCTGATGGCCTGGCTGCTGAAAGGGTAGTCCTTGCTCCGCTGCAGCTACCTCCAGATGTGGAGGAGGTCGTCTTGGCCTCCAGGAGGCCCTCCACCCGAAAGGCCTACGCTCTCAAGTGGCGTCGGTTCTCCGTCTGGTGTGCTCAGCAGTCTCAAGATCCTTTCTCCTGTTTAGCATCAGTGGTCTTGCAGTACTTGCTCTCTCTCTCAAACCTTGGACTTAAGTTCAACTCGGTCAAGGTCCACCTCAGTGCTCTTTCTGCGCATCACATGCCGGTGGATGGTAGACCTCTTTCCAGCCACCCTCTGGTGGCTCGGTGTCTCAGAGGCCTCCTTCTCCTTAAGCCACCTTTGCGCCCGCCAGCCCCGGACTGGGATCTTAATGTGGTGTTGCAGCGGATTACCTGTCCGCCTTTTGAGCCTATGGCTACCTGTCCGCTACGTTTTCTTTCATGGAAAACCTTGTTCTTGGTAGCCCTCACTTCTGCTAGACGCGTTAGTGAGCTGCAGGCCCTGGTTTCTGATCCTCCTTACACTAGGTTCTACAAGAACCGGGTAGTCCTACGGACTCACCCTAAATTTCTTCCCAAAGTGGTTTCCCCTTTTCACATCAACCAGGAGGTGGTACTTCCGACCTACTTTCCCAGGCCACACTCCAGCCGAGCTGAAATGGTCCTGCATACCCTGGACTGTAGAAGGGCGTTGACCTTCTACCTTGACCGTACGCGGGAGCACCGAAAGGCTGTTCAGCTCTTCGTGTCTTATGACCCCAACAAGTTGGGGCTCCCTGTCTCCAAGTGTACTCTGTCCATCTGGATTGCGGACTGTATCGCTTGGGCTTACGAGGCAGCCGGCCTCGTGCTGAAAGGTAAAGTCACAGCTCATCGTGTTCGGGCGAAGGCTACATCGGTAGCTTACCTCCGCTCTGTTCCATTGGCAGACATCTGCCGGGCCGCTACTTGGTCTTCAAGCCAGACTTTTGCAGCCCATTACTGCCTGGAGAGGGAGTCCCGCAGGGACAGTGCTTTCGAACAGGCAGTCCTCCGTAACCTCTTCGAGGTATAGGCAACTCCTACCCTCCGTCCCGGTTGTTGGGCTACCGGTTGGAGACATATTCAGAGAAGATTCCTTCCTTCTGTGCTACTGACCTTGAGGGAGCTCATTTTTGTGCTTAGGGTCTCCGGTAGCCTTAAGCTTGGGAGTCCCATATGTGAGGACTGACTTCCTGCTTGGTCCTGGAGAAAGCATAGTTACTCACCTGCAACAGGTGTTCTCCAGGAGCAGCAGGAATCAGTCCTCACAACCCTCCCTCCTCCCCTTGGAGTTGCAGTTATATGCTTTCATTTTTGCTAATTTTTGCTGTCTTTTACATCCAAACAGGTTAAAATGTCAGCGCCGCGAAGCCCCGATTGTGGATCATTGTCTGCAGCTACACCACACATTTCAGGAGCTACAGTGTTTCTGTTTGGATGTAATTAGTTCATCACAAAGAGGCAAAACTAGGGACTGTACTCTTCTGTGGCATGAACAGCGCTGGATCCATCGGGTGGGATCGGTAGCCCCCTATGGTCTTAATTTGCGGGTTGAATGGGAAGTTTGTACGTGAGTTCCCGATGCCTCGGATGAACCAATAGTGATGGTCCTCTCTATAAAATGCGCAGTCCGCATGCGCGGCATCCTGAAACAGTTGGCAAGCTTGGATGGTCTTCAATCAATGTGTTGTGAGGCATGTTCCTCTCTTCTTTGCACTGGATGTGTTTATTTATATCACCAATGAAAGTATGTACGGTTTAAAATCTGATGTATTTTTGTATTATAGTGTTTTAGCCACCCCCTGAAGAAACCTGTTCGGGTGAAACGCACGATAGCGCGAGTGAGAGCATTGGGGATAAGGCGATGGCCAAGCACTTTTTCAAGCAATGCCTCTAAAGCTAAGTTAAGCTGACCACTCTCTTTACATAATTCTGGCTGAGCAATTTTGAGCCTAAATTGTTTATTATTTTGGTTTAAAGAGTTAGTGGATGCCTCTTTCAGAGCAATGAAGTATTAAAGGTCGTTGATGCAATAAGGGCTATGCCCAGACAGTTGTTACTGACTGGAGTTTGTTTTTGCCCGCTGAGTCTGAGACCTATTAGTTGCTTCTGTCAGTGGGGCTTTAATTGATTGGTGAAATCTGCCTGAAGTTTTTACTTGAATACATCATTCTTGATGATACTGGTATACTTTCGAGTTAAGTGTGCAGAGTTGTGTCTTCTTTCAGGACTGGCTTGCTTTCCCTACGTTCCCAGGTTTATAGCTTGGCACAAGGAACAGTCCATGGGAGTGTCCTCCTCAATCAGCTTCACCTCGGGCTCTCCCAGCTGCATAGGCTCTGACTCCCCGTCCTGCTCAGCTAACAGCCTCCCGGGGGATCTTGGAGTCTCTCTTGTTCCTGGCTCCAAACTCTCCTGCAGATGTGCTACATGCCAAATAGCACTCTGCAGCTGGAAGCTCCGTTCCTCTGCTCTGCTCAGCCTGGCTTCCTGCTTCTCCTCTCCTCCCTAAATCATACTGTGCTCTGGGTTTATACTTCCAGAGCTCTAGCTCCAACCCCTCCCTACTCAGGTGATGGCAATTAGCCTGACTCTGGACACCTGAGTGCTTGGAGCATTCAATGCCTAAGGGGTTCTGAGCCTTGTATCCTCTCCCCTTTATTTCACTAGCGGGAGCATGAAATGTGGTCCACGTGGAAGTTTTCTGATTCCTGGAGGTGTTTATGTCTTTCCTACCCTGTCTCAGTAAAAGGGGGTCCTTTACTAGGGTGAATTGCCTGTCTCTTTGTCCTCCCCCAGACTCCGGATAGGCCTCCTTGCCACAAGTTACATCTGAGAAAGAGCTTGGGGTGGAGGAATTGGAGATCCTCCAATACCCAACAGCTCCTAGGGAGGTGGCCACCCTGCTGTTGCACCGCATCATCCATGGTCTGATGCTCCGGATGTGGGAGACTGCCCTCACGATCTCACATCATACTCAGTCTCAATACTATGTATCGAGTATTGGAGTGTCTTGGCTTCCAAAAATCACAGCTTCCCCACCATTCAGTGGTGGTGGAATCAGCAATGTGCCGAATCAAGAGTTTCAAAGCTCATTCCTCTAACCTACCGGGTAGGGAATCGAGGACCCTCGATGCTTTTGGGCGTCGATGTTTTCAGGCTTCCATGCTTTCATTCAGGATTAACTCCTATATACTCTACATAAATATGTTCCTCAAGGAGGTCACCAAGGACCTTGAGGCCATGGCCCCTCTTCTTCCAGATGTTAAGAAAGATGACTATCTTGCTCTAGTTACTATGCATGGCTTCAGGCCTCATATCTTGAGCAATGAGTTCAAGATAATCTGGGCAACATACCTTGCACAGGGGAAAACCTCTTTGGCAAAGACTGGCAGGATAAGGCTTCTCAGTCAGAGAATACCACCCTAAACAGGTTGTCTAGGACAACAGCTAACCCTTCTAGAAAGAAGACAGCTACAAAGAAAACTTTCTTCAATAAGAAGAAGAAATTCCACTCTTCTTATCCTCCTGCTTCTCAGTACCAGGCTCAAGGCCCTTAGAGGAGAAAGCCTCCTAATCAACAAAAGAAGCCAGAGCTGGCTAAATCTCAACCAGCTCCACAGCCACAGTCTATGGCTGGTTTTTGACTTTTTTCTAGAGAACATTGCCACCCTGCCTCTGGAGGACCCTCACCCCTTCCACATTGCAGGCAGACTGTGTCACTACACCCACTAATGGCACCTTATCACCTCGGAGCAGTGGACACCAACCATAGTTTGGGAGGGGTAAAGACTTCATCTGCAAACTCTGCCCCCTCGACGTTTGTGGGTGAATATCACACACAACCCCCCCACTCACTGCTCTCCTACAGGACGAGGTGTCCTCTCTTCTGTCTCAGGGTGCAATATCCCAACAGGGAATGGGGTTCTGCTCTCCGTACTTTCTCATACCAAAGAAGACCGAAGGGTACAGGCCTATCCTGGACCTCAGAAACCTCAGCAAGTTTCTGGTTTGTGAGAAGTTCAAAATGATCTCTCTTGGGACACTTCTTACCTACCTCCAGAGTCAGGACTGGCTCTGTTCTCTAGATCTAAAAGAAGCATACACACTTATCCTCATCCACCCAGGGCACAGGAAATGCATATGCTTCATCTGTCAGGGAAAACATTATCAATGCAGAGTCCTTCCCTTTGGACTCGCCTCTGCCCCAAGAGTCTTCACAAGGTGCATGGTGGTCATGGCCGCATATCTAAGATCTCTAGGGATATTTGTCTTCCCTTACTTAGAAGACTGGCTCATAAGAGCAGACATCTCCCAAGAGGTTCAGCTTTCCTTGCATCGTAGCATCACAGTATTACAACACTTGGGATTGTCATAAACTTTCCAAAATCCCAGCTCGCTCCATTTCAAAGACTAGAGTTCATAGGAGATTTACTGGACACACAGCAGGCCAGGTCGTTTCTGCCCCAACTCCGTTGTGCCCATCTCATCGAGCTAACCTCCCAAGTGCTACTCTGAGACTATCTGACTGCCAGAGAAATGCTTCAGCTTCTGGGGCACATGACCTCAGCAGTGCATGTCATCCCATATGCCCACCTACATATGCAGATAGCCCAGTGGACTCTTGCCTACCAATGGGCGCAGGCCTCAGGCCTCCTCAGGGGCAAGATCAATGTCACTGCCCCTCTCACCACATCCCTCCAGTGGTGGAGTTCTCCAGAAAATCTCTTTGTCGAGTCACCTTTTCAGATGCCTCCACATCAATGCACCCTGATGACGGATGCCTCCAAACTGGGTTGGGGAGTTCACTTGGGCACTCTCTCTATACAAGGCCTCTGGACAAAGGAGGAGTCACAGCTCCCGATCAATCTCCTGGAACTTTGGGCTATTTCAAATGCCCTCACAGTGTTTCAAGATCACCTCAGAGCACAAAGGGGTATTCAGGACTGACAATCAGGTGGCCATGTTCTGTGTGAACAAGCAGGGCAGAACAGGCTCTTGGACCCTCTGCGAGGAGGCTCTCCATCTGTGGTCCTTTGCATTTCTCATCACATAGTCAAAGTCGGAGAGAAAGGTAGAGGTGGACTTGTCGGGGGGGGGGGGGGTCAATAAATAACAGCTAATTTGAGAGGTAGTGGAGTAAAAAGCCGGATGGAATGGACTTCAAAGGAGGAGGCAGAAGGAGGAGTTGAAATTGACAGGAAGGAGAAAGTAGAAGTCCAACACCTGGGATGAGGCGTGTGGGAGAATTGATAGCTTCAGTCGCTGCTCTCTATCATGGCAGCTGAGTCCTCAGGGAGGAGCCAGGTCTCAGTTAGAGCAAGGAGATGGAGAGCAATTTCCCTTATCACTTGCTTCTTATTACCATCCTATACCCTTTAGGTCCTCTTTACCCCTTCTCTACCTAAACTCATTAATCTGAAAAAAAAAATCCAAATCCTCCTTAGATCTTTCCTCCTTCCATTCCTCACAGCTACTTTTCTGTCCCTGTCCTCTTCCCTCTGCTTGTCCTTTCCATCACTTAAGCTTATTTAAACACCCTGGTTACAATAGTTTTTTGGGATGAGTGCTTTATGGGATGGTGGGGTAGGTTTTGGGATTGAGGTAGTTTTTGGAGGTGGGGAAGCTTGCAGGATCGTATGGCAATTTAGGGGTAATTTTGGGGGGTGGGACAGTTTGTAGGGTGGTGAGACATTTGGGGGTGTAACAGTTTTCAGGGTGGTGGGGCAGTTGCAGGGGGGTTAGTTTTTGAGATTGGGGCCATTTGTTTGGAGGATGAGCCATTGCCGGGGCATAGCTTGGGCTCATAAAGCAGTTTGCGGGGTGGTAAGGCAGTTGCAGAGAGTAGGTTTGGGTTTTGGGGATACTTTGGGAGCTGGGGTAGTTTCGGATTGTGGGGGGGCAGTTGTGGGACTTGGGAGAGTAAAGGAGAGGTAATTTGAAAGGAGGAGCTCCCTAATTGTTGTGTTTCATTGTATGTAAGCTTCTGTGTTACAGAAGCTGGAACTCCTCCCATAGAAATGCATAGGTTATTTTTTGGGAGAGGCTTATTTCTCTGGAAATATAGGTCTGATGTAGCTCATTTTAGGAGTCAGTTTGTCTTTATACCAGATTTTCCCATCTACCAAGTTTCATCCCAGTCTGTTGATTTTTTGTAGAATTATTTTTGCCCATGGACAGACATTCTTGACACCCTTTTTTATAATTCTTTCCAACTTACATTGGGTTGGAAAGAATAAAGAGCAGTATATAAACTCCAGATTAGGACAAAATGGCTGAGAGGATGGGTGTAGAGATATGAAGCCTGTAACCTCCAGAACTGGATGGCTCAAGAGATGGAACTAGTAATACAGAGCTTATCACCTCTAAGATATGAAGCTTAGGTAACAGGCACTGAGGTACAGAGCCTGTTATCTCTAGAACTGGATGACTCAGGCGACAAGTACAGAGGTAAAGGGTCTGTGGTCTGGATGGCAAACGCAGGTTTGCAATGTGATTAGCCATATTTCTAATGTAACCTTCTGTTCTAGATGCAAGAGACTCTGCCTCTGAAAAAGAAGAAAATGAAATATGCGATGGTAGCTGTCTGAAGATGGTGAGTCAGCTTTTGTTCCTAACTGCATTCCTAGACATATGGCCTATACAAAATGCAAGCCGAAAATTCTGGGAATGATATAGGCCAGGGTTGAGAATACCAGGGATTCAATTATTGAAGCACAAGAAGAAGTGGGATAGTGAATAGAGGAGTAGGAAAACTATGACTGGGTCAATCTTCATCAAAATGACCCTGTCACATTGATAAATCATTACTAATGCCATATGATAAAGTCCACTCATTTTTACAATTTTGAATGCTGCTTTGGAAAAGAAAAGTAAGCGAAGATATTGGATATTGTGTAGCAGAGACAGGAAGCATGGCCTGATTTTTTTTAAACAATGTTTTCTCAGGAGACAACATTTCTCAAGACGGAAAACAATAAACCTTTAAAGAAGAAAATGGAACTGAAAGGTTAGCAAGAATCACTATGGAATGGGGATATGCTGATGGGCATCTGTTTTTCTCACTGTTTCTCATGCACACACACACACCTACACACATCCCTTCTTGTGTCTGTCCTTCATTCCTGTTTTTCACCTTCAGCTACTCTGCTGTAGCAATCTTGTAGTGTATCCACTATCTCCACCTTTCCTGGAAGACAGGAAAGAAGAAGCAATTATGTCTCCTGAACTGCTGCAGTGCACTGTACTCTTATAGATGGGCCATTGCAGAAACCCTGTGTTAGAGCACCGCACAACAGCTCAGCACATAATTTTGTAACACAAGTTTATGCAGACGTTTCGCTCACTGATGCTGTAAGCAAACAGCATGCAAAAATGTTATGTGCATAAAGTCTCCTCTAAACAAGAACAGCAAGCCAGACAGGTGCACAGGGGTCTGTGTTAGTAGTACCTATGTTTGGCACTTGTATACATGTGCTGGAATGCTAACACACATAAACAACAATATTATTCTGCACAGAATAGCATTGATGTTTCTCCAGGACCAAGCAGGAATCAGTCCTCACATATGGGTGACGTCGGCGCCGACGGAGCCCTCGTGCAGAGCATTTCCCCAGCTTTCAAAGAAAGCCTTTGGGAATGCAGCGCGGTCCCCTTCCCGCCCAAGGGTGCCATTTTGCTCAGTCTTCTTTTTTCCGCGGACCCCGACGGACGTGTGTCTTAGTCACCTGGTTAAAAGTTCATTTTTCCTGCAAAGATTCGTGCTTTTTTGCCAGTTCAACGCCGGTTCCCCTTCCCACCTGGGCACGGTACACCGGTATCAAGCCCGGAGCTACTTTTTCGGTTTTTGTCATTTGAGACTAGCGTTCGCGCTTTTTTTCTTTTTCACTGGCAGCCCAGTCTTTTGACCTTGCAGGGGCCCTTTTTCCCCCGATGGCTGCCAGCGGGTTCAAGAAGTGTGATTGGTGTAAGAAACTAATGACACACACGACTGCTGCCTCCGGTGCCTCGGCCCTGATCATGACCCGATGATCTGTGGCCCGTGCGGCAAAATATCCTCTAAGGCGCTGAGGAGCCATCAACATCTTCTCTGACTCCGCGTCCGGCCAGGCCCGGACTTCGTCAGAGGCCTCGACGTCTCAGGAGTCCGACCCCGAGCATCGTCGGGGCTCCTCTGAGCGGGGGTCTCCCTCACGGGAACACAAAAGGAAGAAGAAACCCGCGAGGGCGGCATCGGTGGACGCTCTTGGTCCCTTGAGGGCCAGGTCGCATAGCCCCGACCGCCATCCCGGGTCCTCGGAGTCGGAGAGGCCTGCCAAATTGCCTCATGTGGAGCCGAAGTCCCCGAGTCACGTGAGTGCTGTTGTCCTCGTGGACTCTCCTCCGGGGGAGCCGACGTCGGGCGCCGAGTCGGGGGCTGCTGAGTCTCCTGAGCTCAGACTCAGGTTGACGGCCTTGGAGAGCAGCTTGGCTTCCTTCTTGAAACAGCAGCGGGTGCTGATCGCCGGTCTGACCGGTGCATCTGACCCGACCACCGGGACCTCAACGTCGGGGCAGATGGCATCGGTGCCCGCTCGCCCGACCGGAGCCGCTCGATTCCTCCTCGGAGGGGTCGGGGTGGGAGACGGAGGACGAGGAGTCCCCGGACACTTCCCGGACCCGATGTGTCCCATCGGACTCACTGGAGTCCGAGCCTCGGAGAAGTTCCCCTCGGAGGATACCTGGTTCTCGGACTTTGTGAGGGACATGGCCAAGTCCTTGGCCTTCCCCGCAGATCCCAAGGAGGAGCTTCGAGCCGAGGAGCTCAAGGCCCTCCAGTATGACTCTCCACCGAAGGAGGCCTTTACTGTACCGGTTCCTCTGATGCTGGAATAGCTGCTCTTCATAAGAACATAAGATATGCCATACTGGGTCAGACCAAGGTCCATCAAGCCCAGTATCCTGTTTCCAACAGTGGCCAATCTAGGTCACAAGTACCTAGCAGTTTCCCCAAAATACACAGGTTCCACAATGCTTGTACTGGGTCAAGCATTGATATCCTGGGTCCCTTCTTAATAATGGTTTATGGACCTTTCCTCCAGGAACTTGTCCAAACCTTTTTTAAACCCAGCTACACTAACAGCCTTTACTACATCCTCTGGTAACAAATTCCAGAGTTTGATTACACGTTGAGTGAAAAAAAAATTTCTTTTATTAGTCTTAAATAGTTTACCCTGTAACTTCATTGCATGTCCCCTAGTCTTTCTATATTCTGATAAGGTAAACAATCGATCTACGTTTACCCGTTCCACTCCGTTCATTAATTTATAGACTTCTATCATATCTCCCCTCAGCCGTCTCTTTTCCAGGTTAAAGAGCCCTAACCTTTTTAGCCTTTCTTCATAGGAGTATCCTTCCATCCCCTTTACCATTTTGGTGGCTCTTCTCTGAACCTTTTCTAAAATCGCTATATCCTTTTTAAGATACGGCGACCAGAATTGCACACAATATTCAAGGTGCGGTCTCACCATGGAACGATATAGAGGCATTATAATATCTTTTGTTTTATTTTCCATTCCTTTCCTTATCATACCTAGCATTCTATTTGCTCTCTTGGCCGCCGCTGCACACTGGGCCGAGGGTTTTAACATGGTATCCACAATGACGCCTAAATTCCACATGTAGGAGGCACCGGCCTCGGCACCGGTTCTCAGCAAACGGGTCGATTCCATTTATCGAGTCCATAAGAGCCCTGGGTTCCAGAAGGCACAGCTACCGCACCACTCCATGGTTGTGGAATCAGCCATGCATCGTTTGAAGAGTCAGAAGATGCACTCCTCGGTGCCCCCCCCCCAGTAGGGAGGCTTGGAACCTGGATGCCCTCGGTAGAAAGTGCTTTCAGGGCTCTATGTTGGCTTGCCGTGTCCAGACTTACTAGCTGTACATGGGCATGTACCTCCGAGACCTGGCAAAGGAGATTGCCGGGTTCTCTGCTGGCCTCTCCGAGGAACCTTTGCAGAGGTTCAAGGCTTTGTCATTGGGGATTCAGGAGTGCTCGAAGTTTATATCTCGAGCAGCCTATGAAGGCTTTGAGGCTTCAGCCCGAGTAGCCGCGGCCGGCATTGGTGCACGCCGTCAGGCTGGCTACAGTCATCGGACCTCGAGCCATGGGTCCAGGACAAGTTGGTCGATGTCACTTGCCGGGGTGAGAACCTCTTTGGCAAACCCATGGCTGAAAAGGCTGCAGAAATCGAGACCGAGATTCTCACCCGGACAAGGCTGTCCAGGAAGACTTCTGCCCCTTCTCAGAAGAAGAAGGGCTCGGGGAAAAAAGCCCTTTTACCCGAGGAAGGCCTCTGCCTACAAATCCTACCCTCAATTCCAGGCCTCTACAGCTCCCCAACAGGGTCAGCAGGCCAAGGGGCAGGGACATGGGCCCCGTAGGCAGAAAACCCCCAAGCCGCCAGCTCCGGCTCCTGCACAGCAGGGAGCGGGGTTTTGACTCCCACTGCATAGCCTCTCCTCCACAGCTGGTTCCACTCAGCACAGGAGGCCGGCTCACACTGTACGCCCACAGGTGGTCAGCCATAACAGGGGATACCTGGGTACTGAGCATAGTCCAGAAGGGCTACTTGCTCCACTCAAACAGTTACCCCACTCCTATTTTCCAGGGGAGCCTCCAAGACTTCCTCTTCACAAGAACCTCCTCCTTCAGAAGTTGGCAGGTCTTCTAAAGGAACAGGCGGTGGAACCGGTGCCTCACCACCTGAAAGGGCAAGGCTTCTATTCCAGGTACTTTCTGGTACCAAAGAGGACAGTAGGCCTCAGGCCCATCCTAGACTTGTGAAATCTCAACAAGTTCCTAGAAAGGGAACAGTTCAAGATGCTTACCCTTGGAATACTGCTGCCCTACCTCCAGCAGGGAGATTGGCTATGCTCCTTAGACCTAAAGGATGCGTATACTCACATCCTCATTCATCCAGACCACAGACAATATCTCAGATTTGTAGTGGGAGGAAATCATTTTCAGTACAGAGTACTTCCATTTGACCTATCCTCCGCACCCAGGGTTTTCACCAAATGCCTGGCGGTGGTGGCGGCCTATCTCAGAAACCAGGGCATCTTTGTCTTTCCATACCTGGACAACTGGCTCATCAGGGGTCAGTCTCCACAGGAGACCAGACAAGCCACTCTTCGCACTGTCTCTCTTCTCCAGCACCTGGGCTTCGTCATAAACTTCGCAAAGTCCACTTTGCTCCCCTCACAGGACGTAGAGTTCATAGGGGCGAGGTTGGATACCTTGCAAGCAATGGCTTATTTGCCCGGGAACAGGGCTCACAGACTGATGGCTCTGGCCCAGCAGTTTCGCAGTGGATCTCTGGTCTCTGCCAGACATTTCCTGAGGCTTTTGGGCCACATGGCATCCACGGTCCATGTAACTCCAAATGCTCATCTCTATATGCGGCGTGCTCAATGTTGCCTCAGAGCTCAGTGGATACAGGCCACAGGGGATTTAACAGACAGAGTAAGAGTGTCCAAACTACTAGCGGCCTCCCTGCAGTGGTGCCTGCATCTCCCGAACCTGATCAAAGGGGTGCCTTTCCAGGCATCACCACACACACAGGTGCTGACGACCGATGCTTCTCCTCAAGGTTGGGGTGCACATTGCCAGGGGGCATGCACTCAGGGCCTCTGGTCCCCTTGGGAGGCTACACAGCAGATCAATCTGTTGGCGTTGCGAGCTATTCTATTAGCTCTACAAACCTTCTCTCATTCCCTTTCTCACCAGTCTGTCTTGATTGACGGACAACCAAGTAGCAATGTTCTATGTGAACAAACAAGGATACAGGATACAGGCTTCTGTGTCAGGAAGCGCAGGCCCTGTGCGCCTTTGCAGTCAAGCACGGCATGTTTCTCAAGGCAGTTTATCTACCTGGCCAAGAAAATTACCTGGCAGACAGGTTGAGCAGGATTCTATAGCCTCACGAATGGCATTTGAATCCCCTAGTGGTCCAGCAGATCTTCCTAAAATGGGGTCTTCCAACCATCAATTTCTTTGCCAGTCCACTGAACCGTCAGCTGCCCAGGTTCTGTTCCAGACAACCGTATCCTCTGTGAATGGCAGCAGATGCCTTCCTAATCTCTTGGTCTACAGGCCTGCTGTATGCGTTTCCTCCAACACCTCTAGTGGCCCGAACCCTATTCAAGGTTCTTCGGGACAAGGCCTCGCTGATCCTGGTAGCCCACAGATGGCCGAGGCAACCGCGGTTTCCACTCCTTCTGCAATTGGCTGTGGACACTCCACTCCCTCTGGGGGTGCAATCCGATCTCCTGTCTCAGGATCAGAGATCTCTCCTGCACCCCGACCTCCAGTCTCTCCATTTGATGGCCTAGCTGCTGAAAGGGTAGATCTAGCCCCTTTACTACTACCTAGGGAAGTGGAGGAGGTGGTTTTGGCCTCGAGGAAACAGTCCACCCGGAAATCTTATGCCCTCAAGTGGCGTAGGTTCTCCACCTGGTGTGCTCAGCGCCAAGAGGATCCGTTTTCATGCCTGGTACCAGTGGTGCTGCAGTATCTGCTTCACCTGTCGGACCTAGGCCTTAAATCCAACTCTGTTCGGGTCCACCTCACTGCTCTGTCAGCGCACCACTCGCCGGTGGAGGGCCAGTCTCTGTTGGTCCACCCCTTAGTGGCCCGCTTTCTCAGAGGCCTGCTTTTGCTCAAGCCTCCGATTCGTCCACCAGCCCCTGACCCTGAGTGGGATTTGAATGTGGTCTTGCAACAACTTATTCGCCCACCGTTTGAGCCGATGGCTACCTGTCATTTACGCTTCCTTTCCTGGAAGGCGTTGTTCTTGGTGGCTCTTACCTCGGCCAGGCGTGTGAGTGAACTACAGGCTCTGGTTTCTGATAGACCATACTCACGGTTCTATAGAAACAGGGTGGTCTTACGGACTCATCCTAAGTTCCTTCCAAAGGTTGTCTTCTCCTTCCACCTCAATCAGGAGGTGGTTCTTCCGACCTTTTTTCCCAGGCCGCATGCCAGATGGGCAGAGATGGTCTTGCATACCTCGGACTGTAGGAGGGCGTTGTCTTTCTACATTGACCGTATGCAAGGGCATCGAAGGGCTGTTCAGCTCTTCGTATCTTTTGACCCTAATAAGCTGGGGTTACCTGTGTCCAAGCGTACGCTGTCCATTTGGGTAGCAGACTGTATTGCCTGGGCGTACAGGGCAGCCGGCCTCACCTTGCAGGTTCGAGTCACGGCCCACCATGTCAGGGCGAAAGCCGCGTCAGTAGCTCATCTCCACTCTGTTCTGTTAGCAGACATCTGCCGGGCCGCTACTTGGTCTTCAAGCCAGACTTTTGCAGCTCATTACTGCCTCGAGAAGGAGTCCGCAGGGGCAGTACTTTGGGACAGATGGTACTCCGTAATCTCTTTGAGGTTTAGGCAACTCCTACCCTCCAGCCCTTGTGTTGGGCTACCGTTCGGGGGCATTCTCAGAGAAGATTCTTATCACGCATGCTGGGGCTCTAGAGGGAGCTTATTTTTCAGCTTTGGGTTCTCGGTAGCCTAGAGCTGGGGAGTCCCATATGTGAGGACTGACGTCCTGCTTGGTCCTGGAGAAAGAGTAGTTACTCACCTGTAACAGGTGTTCTCCAGGAGCAGCAGGAATCAGTCCTCACGACCCTCCCTCCTCCCCTTGGAGTTGCAGTTATATATTTCATTTTTGTTTTTTGCTGTCTTTTAGCTATGTCATCAGACTGAGCAAGATGGCACCCTTGGGCGGGAAGGGGACCGCGCATGCACGCTGCATTCCCAAAGGCTTTCTTTGAAAGCTGGGGAAATGCTCCACACGAGGGCTCCGTCGGCGCCGATGTCACCCATATGTGAGGACTGATTCCTGCTGTTCCTGGAGAACACCTGTTACAGGTGAGTAACTACTCTTTATATGCCAGATAACATTATAGCACATGCATGTAACATTGTTCCAGCACACTTCCTCTGCCATTTTTTTCACCACTCCCTTTAGCACAGCCAGAAAAGGTTGCAGGTGCTGTATGCTCAAGACAAAGAAGAAATAGGCATAATTCCTTATTGTCCCTCCAGTGCAGTCCCAACATCTGGGTTGTCAGCTCTCATCAGCAGCTTGGAGACTGAGCATGTCATCTCCAATGATATCAGTGTTCTTAGGTAGCTGGCACCACTCATCAGCTCCAGTAAACTCAGTCTCCAAGGAGCTGAAGAGAGCTGATCCCAGAGTCTGGGCTCACTAAAGAGACAGCTAATGAGCATTTTTGTTGTTTTTTGTGGGTATTCTCCTTTGATAGCAGCATACAGGGTTTTGGATTGTCTGCTGGGGTTTTTTTGAGCCATTTTCAATAAAGGCTCGATTGCAAAAAAAAGAATGTTTCTAAAGAGCAGATTGTGCAACTGCACATTCCCGCAGTGAGGGGGGAGGAGTGGCTTTGCAGACATCAGCAGACAAGGAACTCCTGAACCCACATCAGGTGAGGAGCTGCTAGTGGAAGGCAGTACGAGACCCTGATCAGAGTCTCCGTCAGCACTTGCCAATAGCAGAAGCCGCACTCGGAACGGAGCATCGGTCAGCTCCTTTAATCTTCCAGTGCAGGCACAAAGGGGGTGTTTGGCCTGGGGAGAGGTAGGCCTTTTGATTTCGGGGGTTCTTGAGGGGAAGCAGCGGTGCTCCTTCGAGCCGGAGGCCTCTTAAGCTGCTCTTGATCGTATGGTTATGGCAGCCATTTTAGGCAGTGTGAGAAAATGGCACAGTTTGCAGCAGAGGTCTCAGTGAGGTAGTGAAAAGGAGGGAAGACCGGTTTCGGATGCAGGGGATCTTGTTTCCTTCACATTTTTTTTTATTTTAGTTTCCCCGGCTGACAGGCGGCTTCCAAGAGCAGTTTCATTTAGGATTGAAAAAAAACAAAAAAAAAATATTGTTGTTTGCCTATTGCCTGCATTTGCATTACCTGAGTTGGGGGGGGAGGTTGGGAGAGTCTCACCTTTCCTTGTATTGCAGGATGCCGTCCAAAGCTATATGTTTAGCATGTGGTGCAAAATGAAACACAGTATCGACTGCTAGATTATGCCGCTGTTGCGAGCAAAAGTCATGCGCCACAGAAGAAGGTTTTCAGGACAGAACGGAGTGGACGGGAACCCCTGGAGAACCTTATGGGATCTCACAGGTCTCCGGGAGCCGTGGAGGTACAGCCAAGGTACTGGGGGTTTTGGCTTCAGGAGAGGAGCCTGACAGAGGCCTTGCCCCTGCTTGAGCAGGCAGAGGGAGTGTTTGATCCCTTGGCCTTCTACATCCCAATCTGCATTGCAGAGCAATTCGTAGGTGGGTGTGTTTTCGCCAGAGTTTGTGCTGCTTCTGCATCAGGCCTTTTTGTATGAAGCAGCAGGGCATAGATCCCTCTGGAGCACTGGAAAGAAAAAGAAAGAGAGGCTGGCCCACAGTGCTGGTTGGCGAGGGACCAGCCGTGAGTAAACAGTGACTGGAGGACCCCTGGGCAGAGTCAGGGTCCATCCGCTCGGAAGACCCGGTGGGTCTCGAGGAGGAGGCAGACCTGGGAGCCTAGCCAGAAGGTGAAATTCCACAAGAGGAATCTTGCATTGTATGCGTCTTTTGCAGGAGAAGCTACCGGCTCTCATCTCACAGTCGTTAAAGATGCTGAATATGCCAGCAGGTGTTCCCCAGGATGAAGATCCATTGGAGGATCTGCTGTTTCAGGCTGTCCACAAGACACAGTTGGTGTTTCCCATGCATAGGGTCATTAAGCAGATGATACAGGATGAAAGGGATGTTCCGGAGGGCAGCCTAAAGGTTACATGGACGGTGGCCCGACTCTATCCTCTCCTGGAGCAGGACAGGGAGATTCTGCACTCCCCGAAGGTGGATGCAGTGGTGTCGGCAGTTACTAAGAAGACCACTATACCAGTGGAAGGGAGTTCCGCTCTGAAAGATGTGCAAGACCGAAAGTTGGAGATGTTGCTGAAACAGGCATTTGACATAAATACGCTGTCGTTGCAAGCATCAGCCTGCGGGGCATTTGTAGCAAGGGCCTGTTTACATTGGACACAGGGCATTCTTGAAAACACTGGTAAGGGGCAGTCCCCACCTCTGGAGGCAGCGCAGTTGGTGTCTAGGGCTGTCTATTTGGCGGATACTTTTTATGAGTTGATTAAGGGTCTAAGAGTATGGCCTTGGTTGTGGCCGCACGACATTACTGAGGGAACTTGGGGATGTTCTAGCAGCTCCACTGACTGACTTTTTCAGTGCTTCGTTGGAGTCTGGATTAGTGCCAAAGGACTGGAGAGAGACACATGTGGTCCCTTTACACAAAAGCGGAAGTAAGGATGTGGTTGAAAACTACAGGCCGGTTAGTTTAACTTCGGTGGTGAGTAAATTATTGGAAGCGCTGCTGAAAGAGAAAATAGTGAGGTTTCTGGAGTCCAGTGGATTACAGGATCCGAGGCAGCATGGATTCACCAGAGGCAGGGCTTGTCAGACAAATCTGATTGATTGATTTCTTTGACTGGGTGACTAGGGAGTTGGATTGAGGGAGAGCCCTATACATGGTGCAATTAGATTTCAGTAAAGCCTTTGACACCGTTCCTCAAACTGAGCACCCTAGGGATGAGACCATAAAGTTACTGGAGTTAGAAATTGTTTTGCGTGGGAGGCGACAGGGTACACCGAATTTCACAGCGGGACTGGCTCCTGTGGCTGACAGGAGTCTGCTCTCCCTCTTTTGTTTCCACAGTCTGAGTGCTTGCAGCCACAGCAGTCTCAAGTGTTTTGGCCACAGCAGCTGTTGGACCCCGTGGCGGCAGAGTTTTCGCTCATCTTCCAACATGCCTGGAAGTTATGGAAGGGGGGGGGGCGTCAAGGCTGTGTTTCCTCTCGGCTTGGCCCATTTTCCGCCACTCCTCCAGTAGGCCCTTGTGAGCAGTTCCCGCAAACGATGGAGAGGGCAGGACTCTGAGACGGTCCGTGACCCCTCCACAGTCCTCTATTGGAGCAAGGCAGATTCTTTCAGTGATGAGTCCTTGAGGATGTTTCCCACGATGACCCTAGTTCGTTGCCTCCAACACAGAGGAGGGGGAGGATCGTAACAACTCTCACATGATGCTTCTCTGTCACTAAGAAGAGATCCGCCCCCTCCCCCCTTGATTGTCTAGATTGCTACTGAACTGCGCATTCCAGATCTCTCTGAACTGGCCCCTCGAAAAGGCTCAGTGATTGAGTCACATTTATGCCTGGTCACCTACAGCCTTAGACAAGTGGTTGCGGTTTCCCAGGGTAGACGCCCTGATCATGGCAGTCACCAAGCGTACTACCATTCCCGTACAAGTGGAGCTACCCTTCAGGGACCTCAGGACTGGATGGTTGAAAGACTCCTTCAGAAGACCACCCTAGCCTCCTCCCTAGCCCTTCATATGACAACATGGTGCAGCCTCAGTGCTCGTGCCCTGCTTCGCTGGGTTCAGCTCCTTCCTGAGAATGAGTATTTGGCCCACCTTGAACCTCTGGCAGCCGCCTTTATGCTCTTTTAATGCCTTTCCATGTGGGGAAACAGTGACAGTGGCTCGCCAGGAACTATGGTTTCAGAAATTGTTTGCTTCCAAATACATCCTGCTAGACCAATCCAAATTAGTGGGTTGTGTCCCCCTGCCAAGAGATGGTGAGACAGAGAAAAATTCCCGAAGCTTTGTGAGATCACGCTTGGTATAAAAACCCATCCCCCCCCAGGGGAGCTTCAGTATTTTCTCTGTCTCAGCAGATGGTCTCCTAGCTCATGGTGTTCTCTGAGAAGAGATTTGGTGTTAGTATAGCTGTCTTTGGCAGTTGTTATCTTATTCAAGGACCCAGTTGCTGAGGAAGCTGTCTTCTCCAGGCTCTTCCGAAGGGATGGGCTTCACCTTAACCGGGATGGAACCAGGCTGCTGGCATTAACCTTTAAAAAGGAGATAGAGCAGCTTTTAAACTAGATAATAGGGGAAAGCCGACAGTCGTCCAAGAGCGCATGGTTCGGAAGAATGTATCCTTGAAGGATACTACAAAAAGCAGAGAGGTTCCAAAAAAGAGTAAAGTAGCCCAAATGCCCTCGAGTATGGAGCAGACAGAACTTAAAGATCCCAAATTACCCATGTCTACCAATAGCCAAATTAATATGAATAAAATACAGTCTCTAAAATGCTTGTATGCAAATGCTAGAAGTCTACAAAACAAGATGGGAGAGTTAGAATATATAGCACTAAACGAGAGGTTAGATATGATTGGAATATCAGAGACATGGTGGAAGGAGGACAACCAGTGGGACACTGTGATACCTGGGTACAAACTATATCGAAATGATAGAGCTGATCAAATTGGTGGAGGGGTTGCGCTCTATGTTAGAGAGGGCATTGAGTCAGAAAGGATTAAAGTTTTGCAAGAAACAAAATTTGCTGTAGAATCTCTATGGATTGAAATTCCATGTAAAAAGGGGAAGGCGATGGCAGTGGGGGTGTACTATCGTCCGCCTGGCCAGAATGAACAAATGGATGATGAAATGCTCAAAGAAATCAAGGAAGCTAGCAAAAGTTACAGTGCAGTAATAATAATGGGTGATTTCAATTACCCCGGCATCGACTGGGTCAGTGTCACAACAGGACATGCTAGGGAGATAAAGTTCCTAGATGAAATAAATGACTGCTTCTTGGAGCAGCTGGTTCATGAACCGACCAGAGGGGAAGCAATATTAGACCTAGTCCTTAGTGGAACACCAGATGTAGTGCAAGAGATAAGGGTGTTGGGGCCACTTGGCAATAGTGATCATAGCATGATCGCCTTTGATTTAATTAGTGGAGGAGGGATAGTAAGGAAATCCACAGTACTACCCTTTAACTTTCGAAAGGGAGACTATGATAGAATGAGGAAAACAGTTAAGAAAAAACTAAAAGGAGCAGTTGCAAAGGTTAAAGACGTACATCAAGCTTGGGTGTTGTTGAAAAATACTATCTTGGAAGCCCAGACCAGCTGTATTCCACGCTTTAAGAAAAGTGGAAGGAAGTCCAAAAAATTGCCAGCATGGTTTAAAGCTGAGGTCAGAGAGGCTGTTGTTGCCAAAAAAGCATCTTTCAAGAAATGGAAAAAAGAGCCAAATGATGAAACCTGGAAACAGCACAAGCACTGGCAAGTCAAATGCAAGGCATTGATAAGGCAGGCAAAGAGAGAATTTGAGAAGAAGCTTGCTGCGGAAGCAAAAACGCGAAATAAAGACCTTTTCAAGTACATTCGTAGCAAAAAACCCGTGAGAGAGTCAGTTGGTCCATTAGATGATAAAGGGGTTAAAGGAGCACTAAGAGGCGACAAGGCGATAGCGGAGAGACTGAATGAATTCTTTGCTTCGGTCTTTACTGAGGAAGATGTAGGGATGTTACCCACGACTGAAGTGGTATTTAAAGGTGTGGAAGAATTGAAGGAAATATCGATACATCGGGAAGATGTCCTACAACTATTAGATAAACTGAAGAGTAGCAAATCACCTGGGCCGGATGGTATACATCCAAGGGTGTTGAAAGAATTGAAATTTGAGATTGCAGACCTGCTATCAGTAATCTGTGAACTATCATTAAAATCATCTCTAATACCTGAGGATTGGAGGATCGCCAATGTAACACCAATTTTTAAAAAGGGTTCGAGGGGTGATCCGGGAAACTACAGACCGGTGAGCCTGACATCAGTACCGGGAAAAATGGTAGAAACCATCATAAAGAATAAAATTACTCAGCATATAGATAGTCATGACCTAATGGGAGACAGCCAACATGGCTTTAGACAAGGAAGATCTTGTCTTACTAATCTGTTATGTTTTTTTGAAGGAGTGAATAAACAGGTGGACAAAGGTGAGTCGGTTGATATTGTGTATCTGGACTTTCAGACAGCCTTTGACAAGGTCCCTCATGAGAGACTTTTGGCAAAACTAAAGAGTCATGGGATAGGAGGCAGTGTACTACTGTGGATCAGGAACTGGTTAAAAGATAGAAAGCAGAGGGTAGGACTAAATGGCCAATTTTCCCCATGGAGAAAGGTGAATAGTGGTGTACCCCAGGGATCTGTGCTGGGTCCGCTGCTTTTTGACATATTCATAAATGACCTGGAAAGTGGAATAACGAGTGAGGTTATCAAATTTGCTGATGACACAAAACTATTTAAAGTTGTTAAAACCCAGGAGGATTGTGGAAAATTGCAAGAGGATCTTGATAAATTGGAAGACTGGGCATCAAAATGGCAGATGAAATTTAATGTGGAGAAGTGCAAGGTTATGCACCTAGGGAAGAACAACCCAAACTATGGTTACACGATGCAAGGTTCCACATTAGGAACCACCACCCAAGAAAAAGATTTAGGCGTCCTTGTGGATACCATGTTAAAACCCTCGGCCCAGTGTGCAGCGGCGGCCAAGAGAGCAAATAGAATGCTAGGTATGATAAGGAAAGGAATGGAAAATAAAACAAAAGATATTATAATGCCTCTATATCGTTCCATGGTGAGACCGCACCTTGAATATTGTGTGCAATTCTGGTCGCCATATCTTAAAGAGGATATAGCAATTTTAGAAAAGGTTCAGAGAAGAGCCACCAAAATGGTAAAGGGGATGGAAGGCTACTCCTATGAAGAAAGGCTAAAAAGGTTGGGGCTCTTTAACCTGGAAAAGAGACGGCTGAGGGGAGATATGATAGAAGTCTATAAATTAATGAACGGAGTGGAACGGGTAAACGTAGATCGATTGTTTACCTTATCAGAATATAGAAAGACTAGGGGACATGCAATGAAGCTACAGGGTAAACTATTTAAGACTAATAAAAGAAAATATTTTTTCACTCAACGTGTAATCAAACTCTGGAATTTGTTACCGGAGGATGTAGTAAAGGCTGTTAGTGTAGCTGGGTTTAAAAAAGGTTTGGACAAGTTCCTGGAGGAAAGGTCCATAAACCATTATTAAGAAGGGACCCAGGATATCAATGCTTGAACCAATACAATTCTACAGCAAATTTTGTTTCTTGGTAAACTTTAATCCTTTCTGACTCAATGCCCTCTCTATGTTAGTGCAACCCCTCCTCCAATTACGATATAGTTTGTATCCAGTTATCACAATGTCCCACTGGTTATCCTCCTTCCACCATGTCTCTGAGATTGCAATCATATCTAACCTCTCATTTAGTGCTATATATTCTAACTCTCCCATCTTATAGTTTAGACTTCTAGCATTTGCATACAAGCATTTCAGAGACTGTATTTTATTAATATTAATCTGGCTATTGGTAGGCATGGGTAATTTGGAATCTTTACGCTCTGTCTGCACCATACTCAAGGGCATTTGGGCTACTTTACTCTTGGCTGCCTTCATGGAACAGCAGCAGGTGCTGATCGCCGGTCTGACCGGTGCATCTGCCCCAACCACTGGGACCTCGACGTCTAAATCGACCCCAGAGGCCAAGCCGATCCTCGAGTCCATCAAGTCTCGAGTCGATCCTCGGTCAAGGTCCCCCTCGACCTCCCGTGCAGGGCTGAGGTCGTCGACGCCAGTGCCCTCATGTTGGGGCGAGTGGCACCAAGGCCCACACGGCCGGAGCTGCTCGACGACTCCTCAGAGGAGTCGGCGTGGGAGACTGAGGACGAGGAGTCTCCTGACACCTTCCGGACCCGGTGCGTCCCTTCGGACTCCCCGGAGTCTGAGCCTCAGAGAAGGTCCCCCCCCACCCCCTCCCCCGGAGGATACCCGGTTCTCGGACTTCATGAAGGACATGGCCAAGGCTTTGACATACCCTGCGGACGCCCAGGAGGAGCCTCAAGCCGAGGAGCTCAATGCCCTCCAGTATGATTTTCCTCCGAAGGAAGCCTTTACTGTACCGGTTCCTCTGATGCTGGAATGGCTGCTCTTCCGTATGTGGGAGGCACCGGCCTCAGTGCCGGTTTTTAGCAAATGGGTCGATTCCATTTATCGAGTCCGTAAGAGCGGTGGGTTCCAAAAGGCGCATCTACCGCATAATTCCATGGTTGTGGAATCGGCCATGCACTGCCTGAAGAGTCAGAAGGTGCACTCCTAGGTGCCCTCCGGCTGGGAGGCCCGGCACCTGGATGCCCTCAGTAGAAAGTGCTTCCAGGGCTCTATGCTATGTCTCTCAAGCAGCCTATGATGACTTTGAGGCTTCGGCCCGGTAGCCGCGGCCAGAATCAGTGCACGCCGTCAGGCCTGGCTACAGTCATGGGTGCAGAACAAGTTGGTCGATGTCCCGTGCCGAGGTGACAACCTATTCGGTAAGCCCATGACTGAAAAGGCTGCAGAAATTGAGACTGAGACTCTCACCAGGACAAGGCTGTCCAGAAAGACTTCTGCCCCTTCTCAAAAAAAGAAGGGCTCGGGAAAGAAGCCCTTTTTCCTGAGGAAGGGTGCTGCCTACAAATCTACCCTCAGTATCAGGCCTCTCCAGCTCCCCAACAGGGCCAGCAGGCCAAGAGGCAGGGGCATGGGCCCCATAGACAGAAGACCCCCAAGCCGCCAGCTCCGGCTCCTGCACAGCAGGGAGCGGGGTTTTGACTTCCACAGCATAGCCTCTCCTCCGCCGGTGGCTCCACTCAGCACAGGGGGTCAGCTGACCCTGTATGCCTACAGGTGGCCAGCCATCACAGGGGATACCTGGGTGATGAGCATAGTCCAAAAGGGCTACATGCTCCACTTCCACCAACTACCCACCTCCTATGGCCCTTTCAAGCCCCCGCCACCACCAGAAGCTCTCCCCTTCCCGGGGATCGAGCAACCAGCAGCGGGAGGGGCCTCCGGAGCAGCACTGCCCAATCGGGGCAGCTCTACAACAGTTAAAGCTTCGCGCCATCGGGCGCGCCCGCGCCTGAGGGCCTCGCCAGAGGCGTGGCCCTTAGGCGGGGCACGACAGGAGATCTAACATAATCCAGAAATCCTCATAAAAGTCTTCGTTTACCAGGCGGTTTACATCCTCCAGTAAGAAGACATCACGCTATAAGGACATGAACCAACAACTCTCAATATACAATTGATCTCTCATGCTTTTTGCAAGTATAATCTAACATACTTCAATGTTAATAATTACCACACTATTAGCTGAGTCTCACTAGTAATTTCCTCCCGTGTTTTGTTCACAGTAGCCATATTGCAATCTCTACCATTCTGTTGTCACTAGTCAAACTGCTACATAGTTTGGTTGTTGCCAGTAGCCCCACCTTGTAATTTACTGTTGTCAGTAGCTTCACCACTGTAACTTACTGTTGCTAGCAGCCTCACCATTGTACATTACTGTTGTCAGTAGCCTCACCACTGTAACTTACTGTTGCTAGCAGCCTCACCATTGTACATTACTGTTGTCAGTAGCCTCACCACTGTAATTTACGGTTGCTAGCAGCCTTACTGTTGTCAGTTGAACTATTCCTATATAGTTGCTTCCATTGGTGCCTTTGCACCACAAGCACATCTTCAGCGGAACCTACCTGAACTAATTCTCCATCATGCCTGGCATGGGCATTTTCAACATCTCTAATGCCCTTCTATACACCATCTTCATCACCATTCTCATCCACTTCTCCGAAGCTCTTTTGCTGGACCCCAATCACATACCTATACTACATGGAACTAACAGAAAATGCTACCGCAATCATCATCAACATTCTCCTTATATCCACCATAAGAGGCAGCCTCACCTACTCTACATTACCTTAGACCTTTCTACCACCACAAAAATCAATAAAACAGAACCCAAATGTGACCTGAGGTGGGCGCTTATTAATGCATGCTCTATTCGCAATAAATGGCCTATCATAACAGATTTAATATCTACCCGAAACTTAGATATTTTATTGGTCACTGAGTCTTGGTTATCAGACTCAGACTCAGTGATAATAAATCAAATGACTCCCCCGAACTTCTCCATCTATAAGTGTAACAGAGAGAACAGAAGAGGCGGTGGTGTATTCATCCTCGCTAAATCATCCTTACAATACCGAGTAAGTCTTGCTAGGAGCACTCATTGTCTCGACACCTTAACAATTTCCAATAAGAATAACTCCATTAATCTTATCTACTCATCTCCAAATGCCCGCCCTGAGGACATCTCAGATATAATTAGCCTTGCATGTAACCCTGACAACCCCAGCAAGCCGAACTGGCTGTTAGGTGATTTTAACCTCGCATCATTACCACATGCCTCTGCCAACGCCTTACTTGACGCCATGGAAAATCTTGACTACAAGCAAATTATTAACATCCAGACACACCAACGTGGCAACATCCTAGACCTCATATTTGCCCCGCCTGCAGTAACAGACCATAACAGTCAGCTTGACCTCACCATCACTCCGGTCCCTTGGTCAGATCATAGCCTGATAACCTTCCAGATACCTTCAAATTCGAATCATCCAAATATACCAAAAAATGCACCTCCACCACATCATAGACGTTTTAAATCACTGGATATAGAAGTTTTCAATGCACAAGCTCTACCTAAGTTATCAATTTCAACGACTGACATCAATCAAATGGTTGACAACTAGAATGATACACTCCAACAACATGCACAACTAACTACAACTCACAATTCTATTGCTCCTAACAAGGATCCTAACATAATGCATAACGCCCCCTGGTTCTCTCCAGATATTCGAACATCGCTACTTCAACTGAGAAGACTAGAAAGAAAGTGGAGACGCTCTCATGAAACCATCATCCACGATGAATACATGGCACACCTCAAAAGTCACCGTGAACTAATGTGGTCCAAAAGGAAGGAACATCATTCAACGTTACTTAGTCGTTCACTTAACAAACCCCGCGAGCTATTCAACTTAGTTAAATCACTTTCCAAGGAGCCCTCACCGCAGCAGCAAGAATGCATACATCCCCAACAGTATGCAAATTACATTCAATCCAAACTAACCAGAACAATTTCGGTTTCATCACAATCATCCCCCCAATTCAAGCAGTCACAAACACTACTCCTCAGTATCTCACCTCCATCACCCAAAACCATTAAAGAACTAATTGCCAACTTGAATACCACTACCGCAGCCAACGACCCATGCCCAGCACACTGGATCAAATCAATGCGCGCGGAGCTTAGTCCATATATAGCCAAAATTGCAAACCTCTCCTACTCCACTGGAACTTTCCCTGTTGCTCTCAAGCAGACTTCAATACGTCCCCTATTAAAGAACAACCAGATCGACCCTAAGAAGGAAGAATCATACCGTCCTATCTCCAGCATCCCGCTTCTTGCCAAAATTTTGGAGAAAGAGACACAATGCCAAATTCAGCAATATATTGACACATCTTCCCCCCTAGATCCATGCCAACATGGATTTAGGGAAATGCATGGAGTCGAGTCTCTCATGACCTCATTAATCAATTCTCTCATCTGTGAAATCAATAACATAAGATCTGGTGTCGCAATGATCTTCCTCGACATATCCGCTGCGTTTGATTCGGTAGACCATAAGATTCTACTATCGCGACTCTACGAAAAGGGCATACAAGGTCTAGCATGGAAATGGTGTAAGTCATACCTCGAAGATCGCTGGCAACATGTTCGCATCGACTCCAAAACGTCAGAACCATTCCTCCAAACACAAGGGGTTCCACAAGGCTCCTCTCTATCGGCGCTCCTCTTCAATATATGTATGCAGCCTATCTGCCAAATCACCAAAGCTTTTAATGTTTCCTGCCTCATTTACGCTGATGACGTGCTTATTTTCACCCCGATTGATATAACTAATCCAAATTACACAAACTTAACCAACTGTTTCAATGCAATAGCAGATTGGCTTTTAGATCAAAACATGCGAATCAACTTCAAAAAGACTGAAGTTTTAATTGTCACAAGAAACAAGCTATTCTCCCCACCTGCATTCCTCAAGGTACGGGACGCCGAGCTCCCAATCAAGAATTCAATCCGTTACCTAGGTGTGATCCTTGATCAACGACTTGATTTTACCGCTCACATAAAAAACACGGTAAAAACTATTTACTTCAAGATAAAAACTTTACGCCACCTAAGACCCATGCTAGAATACAGCGACTTCCGCTCAATATTCCAAGCAATAGTCACTCCACACTTTGACTATGCGAATATTGTACTACAAGGTCTGCCGAAGAACACCATTAACCCCCTGCAACTAGCAATGAATGCTGCGGCCCGTATCCTAGTTGGAGCATCTAAGAGAGACCATATCACGCCAATCCTTAGGGACCTTCACTGGCTCCCTATAGATTGTAGAATTAGGTACAAAGCTATTCTCATTACATTCAAGGCCTTAAATAATCTATCACCAGCAACGACTTCAGACCTCATCAGTCTACCTCCCGAGACAAGAACCAGGAGAACACTTGCTGAAAATACGCTAGTCATTCCCAGTGAATCCACAAATTGGTCCCAAACAACAATCAACAGAGCATTTAAATCTTATGCGCCTAGATGCTGGAATAAACTTCCTACAGATATCAGATCAATACGAGACATGAAGCAGTTCAGGAAGGCTATCAAGCATTACCTATTCACTGAATACTTCCAGCCACCGTAATCCTAATATAAGATGTCATAAGACAAACTCATATGCATAACTACTCTATAAGACATACCTTCTTGAACTAAAATTCTGTTGTATTTCCGCTGCTCACTAAAATCTCTATACTAGTTGAACTTATGTAAATAGTTATTCGTTATTGTAGATGGTTATCCTTGTTTTCCCAAGTTTATTTCCCTGTTATATGTAACTCATACGTGTTTTTCAAATGTATTGAGAATGTTTTGTTCCATGTAAACCGCGCTGATGCTAAAGAGCGCGGTATATAAGAAACTTAAATAAATAAATACTATCCAGGGGAGCCTCCAAGACTCCCTCTACACAGGAACCTCCTCCTTCAGGAGTTGGCAAGTCTTCTAAAGGAACAGGCTGTGGAACCGTTGCCTCACCACCTGAAAGGTCAAGGCTTCTACTCCAGGTACTTCCTGGTACCAAAAAGGACAGGAGGCCTCCAGCCTATCTTAGACTTGCAAAACCTAAACAAGTTTCTGGAGAGGGAAAAGTTCAAGATGCTTACCCTTGGGATACTGCTGCCCTACCTCCAGCAGGGAGACTGGCTATGCTCCTTAGACCTAAAGGATGCTTATACTCACATCCTCATTCATCCAGACCACAGACAATATCTCAGATTTGTGGTGGGAGGAAACCATTTTCAGTACAGGGTACTTCCCTTTGGCCTAACCTCTGCCCCCAGGGTTTTCACCAAATGCCTGGTGGTGGCGGCTTATCTCAGGAATCAGGGAATTTTGTCTTCCCATACCTGAACGACTGGCTTATCAGGGACCAGTCTCTCCAGGAGGCCCGACAAGCCACTCTTCGCACTGTCTCTCTTCTTCAGCATCTGGGCTTTTTCATAAACTACGCAAAGTCCACTTTGCTCCCCTCTCAGAACCTAGAGTTTATAGGAGCATGCTTAGACACCCTTCAGGCAAGAGCTTACTTGCCCAAAGACAGGGCCCACAGATTGATAGACTTGGCCAACCAGTTCCAAAGCAAGTCTTATGTCTCCGCCAGGCACTACCTGCGGCTCCTGGGCCACATGGCATCCACGGTGCATGTGACTCCGAATGCCCGTCTGCACATGCAGGCTGCTGAATGATGCCTCGGAGATCAGTGGACGCAGGCCACAGGCGACCTCCGAGACAGAGTAAAGGTGTCCAAACCACTTTTGGACTCCTAACAGTGGTGGCTACATCTCCCAAATCTTCTCAGGGGGGGTACCTTTTCAGGCTCCAGCACACACAAGGGGGCTGACTACCGATGCTTCCTTAAAGGGCTGGGGTGCACATTGCCAGGGCACGTGCACGCAAGGCCTCCGTTCTCCTCGAGAGGCCACGCAACAAATCAATCTTTTGGAGCTGCGAGCAATCCGCTTAGCTCTGCGACATTTTCTCATGTCCTCTCTCACCAGTCTGTCCTAGTTCAGAAGGTCAATCAGGTGGCAATGTTCTATGTGAACAAACAAGGGGACACGGGGTCCAGGCTCCTATGCCAGGAGGCACTGGCCCTTTGCTCCTTTGCAGTCAAACAAGGCATGTTTCTCAAAGCAGTTTATCTACCTGGTCAGGAGAATTTCCTAGCAGATAAGATAAGCAGGATTCTCCAGCCTCACAAATGGCAGTTGAATCCATTGGTGGTCCAGCAGATCTTCCTCCGCTGGGGAATTCCATCCATCGATCTCTTTGCAAGTCCACTAAACCATCAGCTGCCCAGGTTTTTCTCCAGACGGCCGCATCCCCTGAGGATGGCAGCAGATGATTTTCTGATCTCTTGGTCTACGGGCCTCCTGTATGCATTTCCTCCCATGCCCCTGGTGGCCCGAACTCTGTTCAAGATTCTCCGGGACAAGGCCTTGGTGATTCTGGTAGCCCCCAGATGGCCGAGGCAGCCATGGTTTCCACTTCTGCTGCAGTTGGCGGTAGAAACTCCGTTCCCTCTGGGGTTGCAACACGATCTCCTGTCTCAAGAGTAGGGTTACCTTCTGCATCCCGATCTCAGGTCCCTCAAGTTGATGGCCTAGCTGCTGAAAGGATAGTGCTAGCTCCCTTACTTCTACCTAAGGAGGTTGAGGAGGTGGTCTGGCCTCTAGGAGGCAGTCCACCAGAAAGTCCTATGCCCTCAAGTGGTGTAGGTTTACGATATGGTGTGCTCAGCGCAATGAAGATCCTTTCTCTTGCCTTGTTGCCAGTAGTACTGCAATATCTACTTCACCTGTCAGACCTAGGCCTTAAGTCTAACTCTGTTCGGGTCCACCTCAGTGCTCTGTCAGCGCACCACTCACCGGTGGAAGGACAGTCTCTGTCTGTTCACCCCTTGGTGTCCCGATTTCTCAGAGGTCTGCTTCTTCTCAAGCCTCCGGTTCGTCCACCGGCGACTGAGTGCGATTTGAAAGTGGTCTTGCAGCAACTTACTCGCCCACCGTTTGAGCCGATGGCTAATTGCCATTTGCGCTTCCTCTCTTGGAAAGCGCTCTTCCTGGTGGCTCTTACCTCGGCCAGACGTGTGAGTGAACTACAAGCTCTGGTTTCTGATAGACCGTACACACGGTTCTATAGGAACAGGGTGGTCCTACGAACCCATACCAAGTTCCTCCCAAAAGTGGTCTCCTCTTTCCAACTCAACCAGGAGATGGTTCTTCTGACCTTTTTTCCCAGGCCGCATACCAGCCGGGCTGAAACAGTCTTGCATACCTTGGACTGTAAGAGGGCGTTATCTTTTTACATAGAACGTACGTGGGGGCATCAAATGGCTACTCAGCACTTTGTCTCCTTTGACCCTAATAAGATGTGATTACCTGTCTCCAAGCGTACATTGTCCACTTGGGTAGCAGATTGTTTCGCCTGGGCGTATAAGGCAGCTGACCTCCCCTTGCAGGGTCGAGTCACAGCCCACCGTGTCAGGGGGAAAGCCACGTCAGTAGCTCATCTCCGCTCTGTTCCGTTAGCAGATATCTGCCGGGCCGCAACTTGGTCCTCAAGCCAGACTTTTGCAGCCCATTACTGCCTGGAGAGAGAGTCCTGAAGGGACAGTGTTTTCGGACAGGCGGCACTCCGTAATCTCTTTGAGGTTTAGGCAACTTCTACCCTCCAGCCCTTGTGTTGGGCTACAGTACGGGGGCGTTCTCGGAGGATATTCTTATCACAAATGCTGAGGCTCTTAAGAGGGAGCCATTTTTTCAGCTTAGGGTTCCCGGTAGCCTAGAGCTGGGGAGTCCCATATCTGAGGACTGACTTCCTGCTTGGTCCTGGAGAAAGAATAGTTACTCACCTGTAACAGGTGTTCTCCAGGAGCAGCAGGAATCAGTCCTCACGACCCTCCCTCCTCCCCTGGAGTTGCAGTCATATCATTCATTTGGATTTTTTTGCTGTCTTTTAGCTATGTCATCAGACTGAGCAAGATGGCACCCTTGGGCAGGAAGGGGACCGCGCATGCGTGCTGCATTCCCAAAAGCTTTCCTTGAAAGCTGGGGAAATGCTCCACACGAGGGCTCCGTTGGCGCTGACGTCACCCATGTGTGAGGACTGATTCCTGCTGCTCCTGGAGAACACCTGTTACAGGTGAATAACTACTCTTTCTCCTGATGTGTCTCTACTCTCCAATCGTCACTTGGGGCATGTTTACATTTGGTCTTTGGATGATCTTGACAAGTGCTTGCGTTTCCCTAAAATAGACATCCTGGTCACTACAGTCACTAAATGCATAACTATTCCTGTGGAGGGCAACACTGCCCTCTGTGATCAGATGGATCGTAAGGTGGCGGACCTCATAAAAAACACTTGCTCGTCATCGACTGTGGCATTGCAGGCCCTTGTTTGCGGAGGTCTTGTTGCACGCACTCTGCTAAGAAGATAAGATATGTCATACTGGGTCAGACCAAGGTTCATCAAGCCCAGTATCCTGTTTCCATCAGTGGCCAATCTAGGTCATACATACCTAGCAGTTTTCCTAAAAGAGACAGATTCCACAATGCTTGTATTGGGTCAAGCAGTGATATCCCGGGTCCCTTTTAATAATGGTTTATGGACCTTTCCTCCAGAACTTGTCTAAACCTTTTTAAAACCCAGCTACACTAACAGCTTTTACTACATCCTCTGGTAACAAATTCCAGAGTTTGATTACACGTTAAGTGAAAAAATATTTGCTCTTATTAGTCTTAAATAGTTTACCCTGTAGCTTCATTGCATGTCCCCTAGTCTTTCTATATTCAGATGACGTAAAGAATCGATCTACGTTTACCCATTCCACTTCATTCATTAATTTATAGACCTCCTCTGCTCCGATACCTTCAGTCCCTTCTGGATGATCCAGCTTTGCCTCATTTAGAGTCGGTCACTGCCTTTCTTGCAGATGCCTTTTATGATCTGCTGCGCTTATCTGCTCAGTCTGTGGCTGCTGCTACAGTGGCTCAGCATTGGCTATGGCTCCATCATTGGAATGCGGATGCTGCTTCCAAGTCTCATCTCGTCAAGCTTCCTTTCAAGGGCCACCTTCTTTTTGGTGAGGATTTGGGAAAACTTGTGAAGGACCTGGGGGAAGTCAAGCTTCAGCTTTGCCAGAAGATAAGCCCAAATCCAGTTTTCGTTGTCCTGTCACATCGTCATCCATGTCCTCATCTTATAGAGTCCACTTCAGAGATGTTTGTTGCTACCGGCCTGGCAAATCCGGTTCTTCTTCGAATAGGGCTGGTTCTAAGCCTCAATCTTTTCGGGGTATCCATTGCAACTGGGACGATTTCTCTTCGTCCAACAAGTATTCCAGTTCTGCCAAATCTTCCTGTTGACGATTTCTGGGTCCATTCCGGGGTGCCTCCTGTGGGTGAATGCTTACGATATTTTTCCCGTGAATGAACTCAGATAACAATGGACTGGTGGGTACTCGAGGTAGTAACACAAGGTTATGCTCTCAGCTTCACCAAGCCCATGCTGAACGTCTTCATCTCTCCATGCGACTCCATGGCCAAAGCAGCGGCTGTACACCAGATTCTCCACCACCTTCTTCATCTCAATGTGGTATGTCCAGTTCCTCCCTCAGAAAAAGGTTCTGGTCATTATTCTATTTACTTTGTCATTCCCAAAAAGAATGGCTCCTTCCATCCTATCCTGGCCTCAAGAGAGTCAATCGCTGTCTTCAAGTTCCATGGTTCCAGATGGAAACCCTTTGAAGAGTCATTCAGACTGTTCGGCCAGGCAAATTTCTCGCATTCCTGGTCCTGGCGGAAGCATATTTTCACATTCCAATCTACCAAGATCATCATCAGTATTTACGTTTTGCGGTCCTCAGTCAACATTATCAGTTTCATGCCCTGTCCTTTGGTCTTGCCACAGCTCCTCGCACTTTCTCCAAGGTGACGGTAGCAGTGGCAGCTTCCCTGCGGTACCAAGGTATTCAGGTTCATCCTTATCTAGACGATTGGCTGATCATAGCAACGAGTTTCAGGGAGGCTACTTCTGCAGTCTCTCAGGTTCTCTCCTTTCTGGACCATCTCAGCTAGTTGGTCAATTATGCCAAAAGCAATCTGCGCCCAGTTCAGTCTCTGGAATTCCTCCGTGCCTCTTCGACACAAGAGTGGGTCACGTCTTCCTCACTTATGACAGATGCAAGAAGCTCTGCCTTCAGGTCCATGACTTCTGGCACCTGGCAGCTCCCACTGCCTGGGATTACCTACAGCTCCTTCTGCTCTTGACATAGTTGCCCCGTGCTCACTTGCATCTGCTTCAGTACTCTCTCCTGTCTTGCTGGTCCCCATCCACCCAGGACTATCAGATTCATCTACCCCTTTCTTCAGTGGTTCACTGCAGTCTTCGCTGGTGGCTTTGTCCTCATCACTTGTTGAAGGGCGTTCCCTTGGAAATTCCGCATTGGGTGACGGTCACACACATGCCAACCTTGCAGATTGGGGAGTGCACTGCCAGGGACATGCAGTGCAGGGATAGTGGCCCATTCAAGAAGCCTCTTGGACCAAAGCCTGGGTTGTTTGTATGACTCTACACTTCTTTCAGTCCCAACTCTAGGGTCGAGCAGTTCGAGTACCTTCCAACAATTCCACCTCTGTGACTTATCTCAACAGACAGGGTGGGACCAAATGTCCCGGAGTGGCCCTGGAATTGAGTCTTCTGTTTCCCTGGGCTCTTTCTGTGTAGCACATTGCGGGAATGGAAAACATTCAAGTGGATTTCCTGAGTTGTCATATCCTGGACCCCAGCAAGTGGGGCTCTGTGGGCTTTGTGAATATTGTGCGTTGGTGGGGTCTTCCGAGTCTAGACCTAATGGCCACCTTTTTCAGTTGTCAAAAGAAACCGAACTCTCATGGCCTAGATGCTCTGGTTCAGATCTAGCCCTCGAACCAGCTTCTTTACATCTTTCCTCCTTTTCCGCTAATCGGCCGTGTACTCCGTCAGATAGAGTCACACTCCAGATGGGTAGTGTTGGTGGCCCAGATTGGCTTCGGCGTCCATGATATTCTGATCTTGTCCGTCTCCTGCAGGAGGTGCCCCTACCCCTCAGTGTCTGGAGAGGTCTCCTGTTTCAGGGGCCGGTTCTCATGGACGACCCCACTCCCTACTCGCTTATGGCTTGGCTATTGAGCAGCCCACTTGCATCACATAAGTTACTCGCCGCAAGTAGTGATCACTCTACTATGGTCTTCTACCTCATGTACCTATGCTCGGATCTGGCAATTTTTTTTCTTCTTGGTGTTCTAAGAGATCCCTCTCCCCTTGGCGATTTGATATTTCAGACAGTCTTTCCTTCCTTCAGGATGGATTTGATAAAGGTCTCGCCCTTAATTCTTTAAAGGTGTATACTGTGGCATTGACATGCTTTTGGGTGCCTCTCCATGGGTAGTCTCTTGCTTCTCATGTAGATGTTTCCCATTTTCTGTGGGGCATTCGCTCCGTGAGGCCCCCCATTTGTCCAATAGTCCCTTCTTGGGATCTGTCCTTAGTGCTTTGTGTGCTCCGTTTGAGCTTCTCCATAGGGCATCTCTCAAAGATTTGACTCTCAAAACTGTTTTTCTTATAGCAGTCACTTCGGCATGGCGCCTTTTGAGCTCCAGGCACTTTCTTGCTGGAATCCTTTTCTGTCATTTTCCCCGGAGGAGGTTACCATTCGAACAATGCCCTCTTTTCTGCCTAAGGTCCTTTCAGATTTTCATGTCAACCAATTGGTTGTGCTTCCTTCCTTTTTTAAGGAGCAGTCTTAAGGTGACAACAGAGTCCTTCACCTGTTGGATGTTGGTAGTGCGTTATGCTTAAACTTAAACTCACTAATACGTTTCGTCTCTCCGATCACCTTCTTGTCCTGGCTTCTGGTCCATGAAAAGGAGCTGCCGCTTCTAAAGCGACCATTGCGTGCTGGATCAAGCAGACCATTGAGTCAGCTTATATTTTATTGAACAAACCTGTGCCCGTAAGTCTTCGGGCATATTGTGCATGGGCCCAAGCTACCTCTTGGGCAGAATGCTCGCAGGTAGCTCTGCTAAATATTTGCAGGGCAGCCACTTGGTCCTCCCTCTCTACTTTTGTATGTCACTATCACAGGGATATCCAAGCTTGAGAAGCAGCTTGCTTTGGAGCCTCTTTCTTGGCTGCAGCTGTTTCTTCCCGCCCTGGAATGATTTAGCTATGGTACTCCCTTCTAGTCTGGACTGGTCTATCAGGATGTATTTGGAGGGAGAAATTTTACTTATCAATAATTTTCTTTCCGTGAATCCTGCTAGATCAGTCCAGGACCTGCCCCTCTAAACTGTTTAGTCTGTCACCTAGCTAAGACTCTCTTTACATATCGATGACATTACATACTTCCTTGGCCTGTGGGTCCTGTTTCACATTGTTCACTTTAGCTTGTTGTTATAAGAGTTATTCATTTATGAACTCATTTTTGGACTGGTTTTGTGCTTCCTTGGCTGTTTGAATTCTTGCTGCTTGTTATGGTTATACTGAAGCTCCTCTTGGGGGTTGGGTTTTTATACCAAGTGTGATGTCACAAAGCTTCGGGAATTTTTCTATGTCTCACCATCTGCTGGCAGGGGGACACAGCCCACTAGTCTGGGCTGGTCTAGCAGGATTCCAGAAAAGGAAATTATCCGTACGTAAAATTTCTCCTTCTAAAGGGTGCTTATCCAAATTACCGTGTAGGGATGAGTTCCTGTTTAGCAAGGACTTGGGAAAGTTAGTCAAGGACCTCGGCAAGGTCAATCCCCAGCGGCTACCAGAGGATAAGACCAAGAGTTATTCCAAGCACTCTTCTTCTTTGTCATCGGGGGTGTCATCTTCATGGCCAAAGTTCTGCGATTCTTGTCTTTATCAACCAAAAAATCAGACCTCCTCCTCTTCCAGAACCGGATCTTTTCAAGGTGGATGCCAGGCCTATTCGCAGATTTCTGTGGCAAGAAAGCCCTCTTACTCCCACCTCTCCCGCTGGCTGTTCCGGGGCCCATTCCTACCTTCTGCAAGTGAGAGGCTGTCTGTGACAATTTTATCACAAATGGGCCCATCTGATGACAGATCGCTCAGCATTATGGTATTTACCCCACAACCAGTCATGATCCAAAACAACAATCCTCCAGTATCAATCGTAGAGGTACCCTGGTCCGACCACAAATTGATCATTATCCAGATACCCATCAACCCTGACCAGCCAGACAGAAGTCAACACACAAGCAACACCTCTAGAACTGCCACCAGATGCTTTCGCCCCTTCGATAGAGAACACATCCTTTCGGAGATCCCATCACTACTTGACTATAGCTCACAAGACCTTGACGAACTAATCTCTCAATGGAACTCCAGCCTGCTTGCCTTATCTCAATGCTCAAACCAGGAAAATACAGCAAGAAAAAAAAGATCCGCCCCATGGTTCTCCCCTGAGCTACGATCCTCTCTCGCACAACTACGTAGACTTGAACGCCGATGGCGGCGATCGCGTTCAGCTGATGACCAGTCTGCTTACCGCAGCCACCTTGCAACACATCGTGAAACAATCACTACTAAAATGAGACAATACCATACAGACACCCTAAAAAGGTCTCTGAACAAACCACGGGACCTCTTCAACTTGGTCAAAGCCCTCTCAAAGGAACCATCTCCCGAACAACATAGCGAGATTCACCCACAAGAATTTGCCGATTACCTGCAATCCAAGATCGTGCAAACTAACAAGGGGTCAGTAATTTCATACCAAGATCCAACAGGCTTATCCCCACTGAACACACTCTCCACACCACCCACTAAATCTATCCAGAACACCATAGCAACCCTTAACACCTCTACGGCTCAGACTGACCCATGTCCAGCGTTTTGGATCAAGGAACTACGTGATGTGTTCAGCCCGTTCATCGCAAATATAATGCAGATCTCCTTCACAACAGGATACTTTCCCACTTCACTCAAGCAGACCTCCATTAGGCCCCTACTGAAAAACCCCAAACTTGACCCCCAAAGAGTTGACTCTTATCGGCCAATAGCCAGCATCCCTCTATTAGCCAAAATAATAGAGAAAGAGGCACAACGACAAATTCAGAACCACATTGATGCTGCCGCTCCTTTAGACAACTGTCAACATGGCTTCAGAGAACATCATGGGGTCGAGACACTGCTCACTGTTCTATTTAACGACATCATCACAAGAATTGACAACATCCGTCAAGGCTGTGTGCTTATATTCTTAGATATAGCAGCAGCATTCGATTCCGTCAGTCATGAAATACTCCTCGAAAGATTGAAAGAGAAAGGAATCTGCAACAGTGCACTAGGATGGTGCAAATCTTATTTGGATGGCAGATGGCAGTATGTGAAGTCTGGATCAGAAGAGTCAATACACTTCCATCAAAAACAAGGGGTTCCCCAAGGCTCCTCACTATCCTCCTTACTCTTCAATATTTACATGCAACCTATCTGCAATATCATAAGATCATTCAATGTGAACTGCCTGATATATGCTGATGACATCCTCTTATACATGCCTTTCTCCACAACCCACATGGACCTGACCCCACTCACGGACTGCTTCAATGCAGTTTCAACTTGGCTCCAATCACAGAACCTACGCATCCAACATAAAAAAACAGAAGTGCTATTCATCACCAGAGACCCCAACTTTACGCCCCCACCCCACGTCAGTGTCAAGGAAGCTGATCTCCAGACTAAAGAGGCAATAAAATACCTGGGAGTAACTGTCGATCAACGGCTGGACATGAGAACCCACATAAGAAACATAGTCAAAGCCGTCTATTTTAAAATCCGTTCACTCAAACACCTACGCTCCCTGTTGGAACCAGAGGATTTCCGAACCATATATCAAGCACTGATCCTGCCACATTTCGATTTTGCAAATGCCATCTTACAAGGGCTTCCCCAATCCTCACTAGCCCCCTTACAGTTGGCCATGAATGCCGCAGCCAGGGTCATCAATGGAGCCTCCAGAAGCGACCACATAACTCCCATTCTCAGACAACTGCACTGGCTACCTATCCATGGGAGGATCACCTTCAAAACCCTTCTATTAACGTTCAAGGCAATCAAAGGCATTTCCCCCCCATCTCTCACGCATCTTTTCCACATGGTACCCCCCAACAGATCTAGAAGAGCAACAACCATCAACATGCTAATCACACCAAAGGAATCGACAAAGTGCAACAAGACAACCACAAACAGAGCGTGCAGTTTCTATATCCCCAGATGCTGGAATACTCTACCCCCTGACATTAGGGCCATAAACAATCTATATCAGTTCAGAAAGGCACTCAAAACCTACCTCTTCAAAGCAATACTTCCCAGACAACCTTTGAGACTGGATATCCCTCTCAAGAAATCACCCCTTATAGATGCCCCCTTACTCATGATCTGACTCTACCTATCCTGCAGTGTAAATAGCTTATGTATATAGTTATGTATATAGTTAACCCTGTTATCCAAGTTTTATTACCTGTTCAATGTAAAACCAGACACCTTGTCACCATGGTAGTTATGTTATGATGTAAACCGCGCTGATGCCGAATAGCGCGGTATATAAGAAACTGTAATAAATAAATAAATAAATTATAAAACAAGGATATGTTTTAGAGTGCGCTCAAAGGGTGTCAACTGCAGCTTGAGAGTTCCACGGTTCCATATGGAAACGCTGTGATTGGTGATCCGGTGTCTTACTACATCAAAGGCTAACACACCTTGTTAATGAAGACGTGCAGTTTATTTACAAACAAAGCAAGGATACTTATTCAGAAAGGCAAGTAATTCTCTTAGTTACACATGAGTAGTTAGAAAGGATAACTAGAAAGCAATTAGAATAATAACTAAAAACACTTAATTACAGAAGAATAATACTTCACTGAAAGAGTTATGAGATAGTGCAGCTATTTACAAAGAATATTTCACCAAACTGTATCATGGCAGCCCTTTACACATCAGCTGGGAGCGCTCAGCGAAAGCTGGAGACAGTCTAGGATTCTTCATGCATGGCCAAGCAGATCTACGCTCTCTCTGTTCTGGATCTTCTCTGTACTTATGAGGACACTTATATAGGCACAAATGTGTTGCAGCTAGCTCTCACACATGAGCTTTTCCCTACAGATATTCTCCACCCCATCCACCTTTGCTTGACCAGACAATGCTCACCCCCCATGGTTTTAGAAGCTCAAAACTTACACAATCAAGACGCTGGTCAGGCATCTGAGAATGCTCAAGGGAGACACCCCCCATGGTTTTAGAAATTCAGAACTCCACAATTACAATTAGGTAAATAGTTCTTATCAATTGATCTACATCTGCTAAGAGAATTGTTCAAAGGCCAGGAGAAGAATTCTGTCTCCCTCACCCTAGGACATTTGCATTTGTTAGAAGAAGAACCAGATAAGAAGAATTCTGTCTCCCTCTCTGGTCTTCCAGTATCTTTCTGTAGTTATGTAAATACAGCTTTGGTCTCTGGGCTAGCAAGCTGGCTCAGCATGATTCCTCACAGGCAGAATGGCTCAAAGCAGAATGGCTCAAGAGTTCAATATTCCTTGCTGATCCAAATAAATCTTTAATTAGTAATACATCCGGGTAGTCGAGAAGGATGAATTCCTTGCCTCCTTGGATTTGGCGGAGGTCTGTGTTCACATTCCTATCTAGGAGGACCAGCAGCGCTTTCTCCGGTTTGCAATCTTGGTCTCTCACTATCAGTTGTGCGATGCCCTTCAGCCTGGCCATTTCCCCTTGGATGTTCTGCAAGGTGATGGTGGTAGTTGTGCCTCTGACTGCGAGGAAGGAGAGTGTTCTCCACCGGATGACATTTCTAAAGACGCCGATGAGACCCAAGATGTCCGCCTTTTCTGCAAACAGGAGCTCTCGACCCTCATCACAGAAGTAGTGGAAGCTCTTTGATTGTTTCCTTCCTCCATGCAACCAGAACCTGTGCCACTTAAGCCTTAGTCAGACCCTATTCTGGTGGGAATCCGTAAGCTCTCCAAGACCTTAAATTTCCGCTGGAACTTCAACAGATGGTTTCCCTTGAATGGAATTCTCCAGATGCATCTTTACGCATGGCTAGACATTTGGGCCATCATTACGGTTAGTCCCTGGATGACCTTGACAAGTAGCTTCGGTACCCGAAGATGGATACTATTTTAGCTGCCATGCAAAGCATACTGCTATCCCAGTTGAGGGAGGGGCAGCCCTCCAGGACCAGCAGGACCGTAAGGTCAAGGGGCTTTTGAAATCAGCCTTTTCCTCCTCCTCCCTTGCTCTTCAAGCTGCCTCCTGCAGAGTGGAGGTCTGGTGGCCCAGACTCTTAGATGGATTCAACTCCTTCCTGATGACCCTGCTGCAGCACACCTGGAGTCCATGGAAGCCTTTTTAGCAGACGTCTTCTATGATTTGTTCTGTCTTGCCACCCGTTCAGTGGTGGCGGTCACCATGACTCGTTGCTGACTTTGGCTCAGACACGGTTCGGCGGATGTGTTGTCTAAGGCTAGGCTGACTAAGCTTCCTTTTAAGAGTATGCTCCTCTTTGGTGAAGA
Source organism: Ichthyophis bannanicus (assembly GCA_033557465.1). Lineage (NCBI taxonomy): Eukaryota > Metazoa > Chordata > Amphibia > Gymnophiona > Ichthyophiidae > Ichthyophis > Ichthyophis bannanicus. Next base: position 82,243,981 of record CM066048.1, read on the forward strand.
TTTTAAGAAGCTGGTAAAGGATCTTGGTGAAGTGACCCCTCGGCACCTTCCTGAAAACCGACCCAAGTTGGGCTTCAGGCGCATTTTCTTCCTGTGCTTCTTTGGCTCACTTTCGCAACAGCAGACATTATCGCCTGGGGAAGTCCTCCTAATCTACAGCCTCAGGCCGTACAGGGTCAAAATCTCAGTCCTTTCAGGATTTCCGCCACAACAAGGACAATTATTCCGCTTCAACCAAATTCTCTGGTGCCAACCGGACCTCCCGCTGACGGCATCCAGGCCCGTTCTGGAGTGCCACCGGTAGGGGGGCAGCTAGTCCTTTTCTCAGGAGAATGGGCTCAAATAACTACCGACAAGTGGGTGCTCGATATTATCCAGGATGGCTATGTTCTAGAATGCTCAAAATCAATCAAAAAAGCCTTTGTGGTGTCTCCTTGTGGCTCCGCTCCCAAGCGGGCGGTGATACAGACCATGCTTCAACGACTTCTACATGTCCGAACCATATAATCCTGTTTGCACATCAGAAAGAGGTGCAGGATGTTATTCCATTTACTTCGTCATCCTGAAAAATGATGGTTCCTTTTGGCCTCGATCTCAAGGGTGTTGATCGCTCTCTTCGAGTCCCATGCTTTCATATGGAGACCCTCTGTTCTGTCATACAAGTGGTGCGCAAAGGAGAATTTCTGGCCTCTCTCAACCTCGCATAAGCCTACTTTTACATCCCTATATGCACGGATCAACAGCATTTCCTCTGCTTCACCATTATCGGAGCCATTATCAATTTCATGCCCTCCCGTTCAGGCTCGCAATAGCACCCCGGACCTTTTCAAAGGTCATGGTCATGGTGGCAGTTGCCCTCTGAAAGCAAGGGATCCGAGTTCATCCCTATCTGGACAACTGGCTGATTTGACTAAAGACTCATGCGGAGACTCTCGACGTGATCTCCCAAGTGATCTATTTTCTCGAGAGTCTTGGCTAGGTTGTCAATCATGCCAAGAGTGTACTACGCTCCTCTCAGTCACTTGAGTTTCTTGGAGCCCACTTTGACACTCTGCAGGGGAAGTCTTCCTCACGCTTGATCGCCTTCAAAGATTTTCGGAACAACTTCGCCACTTTTTGACCTGGGCATGGGAATATCTCCAGGTCCTGGGGTCAATGGCGGCCACCATCAATGTTGTACCCTGGGCACGGGCCCACATGAGACCATTGTGGCACGCACTTCTGGTCCGCTGGTCTCCCATGTCTCAAAATTATGACATTCGCCTCCCACTACCACGTGCAGTTTGTTGTGCCCTTCAGTGGTGATTCTCCCCAACACATCTGCTCTGAGGGGTGATGGCTCTCCCCAACACACCTGCTCTGAGGGATGTCTCTGGATACCTCACGCTGGATTCTGCTCACGGCCGATGCCAGCCTCTCCGACTGGGGAGCTCCCTGCTGCAACCGAACGGCTCCAGGTTCCTGGAGCCCCAAGAAGTGAAGTAGCCCATCAATCAGCTCGAGGCACGAGCAGTCCGTCTTATTTATTTATTTATTTAGCAAACACTTATATACCGCTACTTCCAGCGATCAGAAGCGGTTTGATTATAATTTTGGGATATGTCACAAAATCAAGACAGAAAATTTGGGGCATAGATAGAGAGAACAGGGGTAATACACAGCACACATAGTAGGGTCTACACATAGACCTTAAGGAACTATCATACATTTAAAAGCGATTATCCTTCATCTATTTACATTTTTACATACAGCAATTCATTTCATTTTATCTTATTGGATTTACATCTGGTCATAGTGACAATTGAATAGATGAGTTTTTAATTTTTTCCTGAAATCGAGTAAGTCTTTAATTGCTCTCAGCTCGTGTGGTAGGTGGTTCCATAAAGTGGGGGCAGAGAAGGAGAACGCTCTGCGGCTAGTACTGATTTGCCTTGCTTTGCCTTGCTTTGTTTCCTTCCTCAGCTTCAGGGACAGGCCGTTCGAATCCTCTGCAACAACACCACAGTGGTGGCCTATCTCAACAGGTAGGGAGGCACCAGGTGTCTCGGGAGATGAGCCTTCTTTTTTCTTGGGCAGAAGCCAACTTGCAGGCTCTGTCAGCCCAGCACATAGCAGGCGTCAGCAACCTTCCAGCAGATTTCCTTAGTTGTCACTCTCTAGGTCCCAGTGAATGTGAACTTGCTCCCTGGGCCTTCCAAAGGATTGTGAGTCATTGGAGTCGGCTCATTGTCGACCTAATGGCAATAGCAACAAACATGAAAGTGCTCTCCTCCTTCAGTCACAGGAAAGAACATAGCATCAGCAGCCTAGACGCAATGTACTGCTCTATCTCTTTCCCCAATTGAGTCTGCGTACATTTTGCATAGTCATCCTGTGCCTCTTGGCCTTTGGGCTCATTCCACGCAAGTTGAAGCGACCTGGGTGGAATGTTCCCTCATTTGCCCCCTAGACATTTACCGGGCAGCTACCTGGTCCTGTCTGCCTTTACCCATCATTACTGTCTCAATCTCTATGCCTGTGACTGCACATTTTGGAGCACAGGTGGTGATGGCAGCTGTTTCTTCCCACCCCGCAGTGGGCTAGCTTGGGTACTTCCCACTTGTGTGGACTGATCTAGCAGATTGATTTGGAAGGAGAAATTTTCACTTACCGTTAATTTCCTTTGCTGGAGTCCTGCTAGACCAGTCCACAGCCCACCCATTCTCACTGTGATCCGCCATGCCAGAAGAGCCATTTGTCAGTAAGGCTATACCGTTCTCTGTCTTGAGTGCCCTTTTGTGCTCCGTGTACCTAGCTATGAGTTTGCTTGTGCCTTGCATTTCTCATGAGGTTCCTCTGCTGTGTCAAGAGAATACTGAAGACAACCCCAGTGCATGCTCACTGAAGCCTTTGGTACTTTGTCTCCAATGTCTGCTGATAGGGACATATAACCCACTTGTGTGGACTGGTCTTGCAGTCCACACAAGGAAATCAATGGTAAGTAAAAATTTCTCCTTCCTTGCTGAAGGCCAGGCAACGCTTCACCTTATTGGCTTATTCCTGGGTATGGTATCTCTTCGAGAACTGGTGGTGTCAACGTTGTCTTTCCCCATGGGGATCTTGATCCCCTCGATTCTAGCCTTCCTTCAAGAGGGAATTGAGAAGGGTTTGGCAAACTCAATTAGGGTGCAGGTAGCTTCATTTTCCTGTTTTCGTGGTGTGGTGGTGGGCCACGTGCTGGTGGTGCACCGGGATGTAGGCCACTTTCTCCGTGGGGTTTGGATCCTTCGTCCACCAGTACACCCCATAGTCCCACCGTGGGACTTGGCTCTCATTCTCTAACTGATCATGTGTCTGCCCTTCGAGCTGTTTAGGTGGGCTACCATCAAGGATCTGTTCCTAAAAATGGTGTTCTTGGTAGCTATCATTTCTCCAGGACCAAGCAGGAAGTCAGTCCTCACTTATGGGTGACGTCGGCGCCGACGGAGCCCTCGCGGAGCAATTTTCCCCAGCTTTCAAAGAAAGCCTTTGGGAATTGCAGCGCGCATGCGCGGTCGTCTTCCCGCCCGAAGGTGCCATCTTAGCCAGTCTTCTTTTTTCCGCGGAGCCCTACAGACGTCCCCGTCTTGTCCCCGCGAAAAAGTTGATTTTCTTCTTTATTTTATCCTTTTTCTTTCGGTTCGACGCCGATCGTTTTCCCGCCCGGACTCGCGACGCCGGTCTCGAGTCCTCTTACGTTTTTTCGGTTTTTCTGACTTAGTCAGCTTTCGTTTTCGTTTTCCCTGGCAGCCCGGTCCTTTGACCTCACAGGGGCCCTTTTTCCCCCGATGGCTGCCAGTGGGTTTAAGCGGTGTGGTCGGTGTGACCGAAATATGTCACTAACCGACACACACGACTTTTGCCTCCGCTGCCTGGGCCCGGATCATGAGGAACTGATCTGTGGGCCCTGCAGCAAACTGTCCTCAAAGGCGTTGAGAAGTCGGCGGCATCAGCGTGAGAGAATCTTCGCTGACCCCAGCCGTACCCGGACCTCGTCGGAGGCCTCCGTGTCGAAAGGCTCCAGCTCGGACCGTCGCCGGAGCTCCTCCGACCGGGGTTCTCCCTCCGGGGGACCATCGTCGGAAGGAAAAACCCGCGAGGAGGGCGGCGTCGGTGGACGCTCCTGGCTCCGCGAGGGCCAGGTCGCATAGCCCCGACAGCCGCCCCGGGTCCTTGGAGAAGGAACACCTCCCGAAGCGACCTCGCCTGGAGTCGGAGATGCCTGCCCGGGTAAGTCCTGTGGTCCTTCTGGACTCGCCTCCGCGACAGCCGACGTCGGGCCCGACGCCGTCGGGGCCCGAGTCGGGGGCTGCTGGGTCACCTGAGCTCGGACTCAGGTTGACGGCCTTGGAGAGCAGACTGTCTGCCTTCATGGACCAGCAGAGGGCACTGCTCGCTGGCTTCGCTGGCGTCGCTGCCCCGACCGCCGGGACGTCGACGTCCAAGTCGACCCCGGAGACCGAGCCGATCCTCGAGTCGATGAGAACTCGAGTCGATCCTCAGTCGAGGTCGCCCTCGGCCTCCCGTTCGGGACCGAGGTCGCCGACGCCGACTCCCTCGGCGTCGGGGCGGCTGGCGCCACACCCTGCCCGGGCCGACCCCACCGAGTCCTCGTCGGAGTCGGTCTGGGAGTCTGAGGAGGAAGAGTCACCTGATTCTTTCCGGACTCGGTGTGTCCCCTCGGACTCACCGGAGTCCGAGCCTCGGAAGCAGTCCCCCCCGGAGGATGCCCGGTTCTCGGACTTCGTTAGGGATATGGCCAAGGCTTTGGCCTTCCCTGCGGATCCCGAGGAGGAGCCTCGAGCCGAAGAGCTCGACGCCCTCCATTATGACTCTCCCGCGAGGGAACACTTTACTGTGCCGGTTCCTCCTATGCTGGAACGACTACTCTTCCGCATGTGGGAGAGTCCGGCCTCCTCGCCGGTCCTGAGCAAGCGGGTCGATTCTATCTATCGGGTCCGCAAGAGCCCTGGCTTTCAAAAGGCGCAGCTGCCACACCATTCCATGGTAGTGGAATCGGCCATGCATCGTCTTAAGAGCCAGAAGATGCACTCCTCGGTGCCTCCTGGAAGGGAGGCCCGTAACCTGGATGGCCTTGGCAAGAAGTGCTTCCAGGGCTCTATGCTCGCATGTCGTGTCCAGACTTACCAGCTATACATGGGCATGTATCTCCGGGATCTGGCTAAAGAGCTAGCCGGATTCTCCGCTGGTCTCTCCGAGGAGCCCTTGCGGAGGTTCCTAGCCTTGTCCACGGGCATTCGGGAATGCTCAAAGTTCATGTCCCGAGCAGCCTATGATGGCTTTGAAGCCTCGGCTCGAGTGGCCGCAGCCGGCATCGGTGCCCGCCGACAGGCTTGGCTTCAGTCGTCAGACCTTGAGCCCTGGGTACAGGACAAGTTGGTCGATGTCCCCTGCCGAGGCGAAAACCTCTTTGGCAAGCCCATGGCGGAAAAGGCTGCACAAATTGAGACTGAGACTCTCACCAGGACCAGGCTTTCTAGGAAGACCTCCGCCCCTTCCCAGAAAAAGAAGGGCTCGGGGAAAAAGTCCTTTTACCCGAGGAAGGCGGCTGCCTACAAACAATACCCCCATTATCAGGCCCCTGCAGCTCCCCAACTGGTGGTGTCAACGTTGTCTTTCCCCATGGGGATCTTGATCCCCTCGATTCTAGCCTTCCTTCAAGAGGGAATTGAGAAGGGTTTGGCAAACTCAATTAGGGTGCAGGTAGCTTCATTTTCCTGTTTTCGTGGTGTGGTGGTGGGCCACGTGCTGGTGGTGCACCGGGATGTAGGCCACTTTCTCCGTGGGGTTTGGATCCTTCGTCCACCAGTACACCCCATAGTCCCACCGTGGGACTTGGCTCTCATTCTCTAACTGATCATGTGTCTGCCCTTCGAGCTGTTTAGGTGGGCTACCATCAAGGATCTGTTCCTAAAAATGGTGTTCTTGGTAGCTATCATTTCAGCATGGCAGATTTTGGAATTGTAGGCGCTCTCCTGCCACGACCCTTTCACTGATTCCCTCCTTCTTGCCCAAAGTGCTCTCTCCCTTTCATGTCAATCAGGTGCTGTTCTTGCCGGCCTTTTCGCCAGATCAATTCACCGGACCAGACAAGTTCTTGCGTTTTGTGGACATCTGTCGTGCACTCTTGTGGTACCTGAAAGTGATGAATTACTTTTGTCTTTCCGATTACTTCTTTGTCCTTTTCGCCAGATCCCGGAAGTGGGAAGCTGCATCCAAAGTGATCCCAGGTCACTGGATCAAGGACACTATCGCCTCAGCCTACCTGATACGGGATAGGCCTGTTTCTCCAGACCTCAAGGCTCATTTAACTCGGGCCCAGGCAGCTTCCTGGGCTGAGTCGTCTCATGTGTCAGTCTTCTACAATTGCAGGGCGGCTAGTTGGTCCTCCTTTGCGTGGCACTACCGGCTAGATGTGCATGCCCAAGTGGCCATGTGGTTTGGCTCGGGTGTTCTTCCATTGCACTTTCTCCCCGCCCTGGGATGGAGTAGCATTGGTACATCCTACTACTCTGGACTGGTCTCACAGGAAGATCTGAAAGGAGAAATTTTACTTACCATTAATTTCCTTTCCTGAAATCCTGCTAGATCAGTCCAGAATCCACCTCTTTCAGCCTTGTGCATTGGACTGCAAACTTCTGTATATATTTGTCCCTTTGGACCATGCAGAGATTGTATATGATAGACTCTGTAGAGATTGTGTATAGTTGTCCTCATGAGGGGTTCCTTGGGAGGATTTGGCTACCTTCCATTGCTTGTTACAAAAATACTGAAGGCTCCCTCTAGCTATGCTGTGTTTTATGCCAGTAGTGATGTCACAGCATAGTTTTGCTTTCTTTGTCTCCCATCATCTGCTGGCAGGGGGAGATAACCCACTAGTCTGGACTGGTTCTAGCAGGACTACAGGAAAAGAAATTAACAGTAAGTAAAATTTCTCTTTCCTCACCAGTGCTGACTGCAAACATATGAGCTAACCCATTATGCCTCTTCAAACCGTGCATTAAAATCCCAACATTGAGCTCAGCCTTCTGGTTTTCTGCACGCTTCTCTGCATTTGCACTAAATAGCTAATTGCTTCATTGCAATGGATTTAAATGTGCTGCACACTGTTGTGTTCTCAAGGCTTTATGCATATTTTGTACACAGAATTCATTTCTGGATTGGTAGTACACAAAATTGCGTGCAAAAACTGCTACCCTGTGCACAAAGCCTAGCACATTTAACTGCATCAGCTTCAGAGTAGGGTAGATAAAGTCTAACTAAAGCATATCCAGTAACATCAAATATTCAGTGAGAATGTACATATGGACAGCAATTTTTTAACAGAGCTTAGCTGCTGGTTCATGAACCAACAAGAGGGGAAGCTATTTTGGACCTAGTCCTTAGTGGAATACAGGATCTGATGCAAGAGATAAGGGTATTGGGGCCTCTTGGCATTAGTGATCATAGCATGATCGCATTTGATATAATAAATGGAAGCAGAATGGCAAGGAAATCCACAGTACTACCGTTTAACTTTCAAAAGGGAGACTATGATAAAATGAAGAAAATAAAGAAAAAAACTGAAAAGAGCAGCTGTAAAGGTTAAAGATTTACATCAAGCATGGGCACTGTTTAAAAATACTATCTTGGAAGCCCAGACCAGATGTATTCCATGATTTAAGAAAAATGGAAGAAAGGCCAAAAAACTGCCATCAAGGTTTAAAGACATGGTCAGAGAGGCTGTTGTAGCCAAAAAAACATCTTTTAGGAAATGGAAAAAGGAGCCAAATGGGGAAAACGGGAAACAACATAAATACTGACAAGTTAGATGCAAAGCATTGATAAGGCAGGCAAAGAGAGAATTTGAAGAAAAGCTTGCCATGGAAGCAAAAACACATAATAAAAACTTTTTCAAGTACATTCCTAGCAAAAATCCTGTGAGACAGTCAGTTGGACCATTGGATGATAAAGGGGTAAAAGGGGCGCTAAAGGAGGACAAGGCCATAGCGGAGAGACTGAATTAATTCTTTGCTTCAGTCTTTACTGAAAAAGATGTAGGGAAGTTACCCATGCCTGAAATGATATTTAAAGGTGATATATCGGAAGAATTTGAAATAGTTGACAACTTTAACCTACTTGGATCAACTATCAATAAAGAAGCAACAAGCAGTCAAGAAATCCGTTGATGCATTGCTCTTGGCAGAATGTCTATGAAAGACCTAGACAAGATTCTCAAGAGCAGAGATGTCTGTCTCCATACAAAGATTTGACTCATTCAAGCCATGGTATTTTCAATAACATCATATGGATGTGAAAGATGGACAGTGAAAAAGATAGACAGGAAGAAAATTTATGCCTTTGAATATGGTGCTGGCGACGAATACTGTGTATATCATGGACTGCCCGAAGAACAAACCAGCCAGTACTAGAGGAGATCAAACCTAAGCTTTCTTTAGAAGCTCAGATGACAAGACTTTGACTTTCATACTTTGGACACATCATGCGAAGAGAGAGATCATTAGAAAAAGACATCATGCTTGGCAAGGTAGAAGGTCAATGCAAAAGAGGAAGGCCAGCAATGAGATGGATCGATACAATAACAGCAGCTGTGGGTGCCAGTCTGTCAACAATGAGCCGCCTGACTAAGGATCGAACACAACTTAAGACAACTATCCAGAGGGTCGCCATGAGTCGACACCGACTTGACAGTACTTAACAACAACAACATATCGGAAGAATTGAAAGAAATATTGATAAACTGGGAAGATGTATTACAAGTATTTGATAAACTGAAGAGTAGTAAATCACCTGGACCGGATGATATACATCCGAGGGTGCAGAAAGAACTGAAATATGAGATTGCAGATCTACTATTAGTAATCTGTGAACTATAATGAAAATCATCTGTAGTACTTGAAGATTGCAGAATGGCCAATGTAACGCCAAATTTTAAAAAGGATTCCAGCGGTGATCCAGGAAACTACAGCTTGGTAAGCCTGATAACAGTACAGGGCACAATGGTAGAAATCATTATAAAGAATACAATTGGTGCGGTTACAAGATAAAGGAATAAGTGAATCTGCCTGGCATTGGTGCAAATCCTACCTAACCGATAGGTGGCAGCAGGTGCGAACAGGGAACACAACCTTGCAGCCTTTCCAACAAATTCACGGTGTACCCCAGGGCTCTTCCCTGTCCGCCCTCCTTTTCAATATCTATATGCAACCCCTTTGTGAATTAATTCGCTCATTTAACATCTCCTGCCTGCTCTATGCGGACGATTTACGATTGAGGATCCGGACTTCACACAGCTGATAAACTGCTTTGATGCCATAACTGACTGGCTTTTCTCCCAATGTCTCAAGATCAACTTCAGCAAGACTGAAGTACTATTTGTGACAAGAAACCAAAAGTTTTCTCCCCCAGCAACAATAAAAACAAGAAACGCAGAAAACTCGAGCAGACCCAGCATCTGCTACTTAGGGGTGACGCTGGACCAACATCTTAATTTCAAAGCACACATCAGCAATTCCATCAAGCAAATCTACTACAAGATAAGAACTCTACGTCATCTTCGTCCATTGCTGCAACCCGAGGACTTCAGAACAGTATTTCAGGCCTTGGTGACCCCCCACTTTGATTACGCAAATGTAATCTTGCAAGGTCTCCCAAAAAACCCCTTAAACCCCTTACAGCTAGCTATGAATGCTGCTGCACGTGTACTGAGTGGAGCCGCCAGAGGTGATCACATCACTCCGGTCCTTAAGAACCTACATTGGTTACCAATATACTGCCGCTTAACCTACAAGGTAACCATTATCACTTTCAAGATCATCAATAAGTTAGCCCCCCCAGCCTTAATGGACCTGATTCACCCTGTTACAGCCAATAGAGAAAGGAGATCACACACCACTAACACACTACTGATCCCCAAGGAAATAACTAAATGTACAGAGCTAACAAGGAATAGAGCCTTTCAATTCTATGCCCCCAGCTGCTGGAACGCACTTCCAGCAGCCGTCAGAGCCATAACGGACCTAGCACAATTCAGAAAAGCGCTTAAGCACCACCTCTTTCTCTTACACTACTCACAGCCTACCAACCTGACACCCCCTGCAAACACATGAACACCGTTAATTTATGTAAACTTGTAGATACTGTTTGTAATAGAGTGTTTTGTTGTACATAGTTAATCCCAGTTGATATCCAAGTTAAGCTTCCAGTTCAATGTAAGTGCCCCTGACACAACCTGTTTTATATGAACCGCGCAGATTTCTAAGAGTGCGGTATATAAGAACAATAAATAAATAAATAAAAAATAAATAAATTATTGAACATGTAGATAGTCATGGTTTAATGGGAGAAAATGAACATGGATATAGCCAAAGAAGGTCTTGTTTTGCTAATCGATTATATTTTTTGAAGGTGTCAATAAAGAGGTAGACAAAAGGTGAGCCGGTTGATATATGGGGTCATTCCAAACCGCCAAAAGCCTGGATTGTGATGCTGGAGACAAAGCTCCCCACATATATTGCCAATTTGTACGGGGAGCTCTGTTCGTGGGCGGGAGGAGGTGGGCCGAGGGAGGAGCGAGGGCGGGCAGTGGGTGGTGACTGACCCCAGACATACAGGGCCAATGCAGAGATCGGCCCTGTACATCCGGGGTCCTCAATGTAGATGGGGGACTTATTCCACCTCAAAGGTGGAACAAGCCCCCCTGGACGATGGGGAATTATGGCACGGGACCTGGAAGAGCAGATGAGGGGCACAAGGGGTTCCCCGCAGCCCAACCCTGGCCTTGGAAGGCTTGATCAGGGGTCGGACTGCGGGGAAACAGATCTACTTGTCAGCCGGTGATTGCGGCGCATGAATGGAACCATGGTGCCATGGCGACGGGATGCCATGGCACTACAGCTCCATTCAAGAGCCTGGCTGAGTTAGCCGGGTAGGTGCAGGACATGTGGCCGTTCAGAATCAGGGCCCATCCTGCACGTCCAGGCCGGTAGACTCGATTCTGATCCCATGGGTCTAGCACAGAACGCCCTAATTCTGACAGGCTATATAGGGAGTGGACGGCCAGCACAGAATGGCACCCATAGTGTATCTGGATTTTCAGAAAGCCTTTGACAAGGTTCCTCATGAGAGACTCTGGGCCAAATTAAAAAGCCAGGGATTGGAGGCAGTGTACTATTGTGGATCAGGAACTGGTTAAAAGATAGAAAACAGAGAGTAGGGCTAACTGGCCAATTTTCCCAGTGGAGAAAGACAGAGTACCCCAGTGATCTGTGTTGCTTTTTAACATATTCATTAATGACCTGGAAAGGGGAATAACGAGTGAGGTAATCAAATTTGCAGATGACACAAAATTATTCAAAGTTATTAAAACATAAAAGGATTGTGAAAAATTGCAAAAGGACCTTGATAATTTGGAAGACTGGATGTCCAAATGGCAGATTAAATTTAATATGGACAAGTGCAAAATTATGCACCTAGGGAAGAACAACCCAAACTACGGTTACACAATGCAAGGTTCCACATTAGGAACCACCATCCAGGAAAAAGATTTGTGTCATCATGGATAATACTTTGAAACCCTCGCCAAGAAAGCAAATAGAATGCTAGGAATCATAAGGAAAAGAATGGAGAATAAAACAAATCAGATTTAGAATTCGTTACTGGAGGATGTAGTAAAAGCTGTTAGTGTAGCTAAAAAAGGTTTGGACAAGTTCCTGGAGGAAAGGTTCCTAAACCATTATTAAAGAGGACCTGGGAAATCCACTGCTTGCCCCGGGACAAGCATTATGGAACCTGTGTGCTTTTTTGGGAACCTGCCAGGTACTTGTGATCTAGATTGGCCACTGTTAGAAACAGAATATTGGACTTGATGGATCTTGGTCTGGCCCAGTATGGTATTTCTTATGTTTATGTTCTTAGTAGTAGTAGTAGCAGCCTAAGAATATGTTGTGCATCTTTTATAGAGGCCCAAACCAAATTGAATCTTTTAATATCCTCTCTGCTAAGGTCAAAATAAACAACCTCACATACACTTTGCTTATACTCAGAAAAAATTTAAAGACTGTCAAAATTCATATGAGAACAAATTCATTTCTTTCCAGCTCTCTAGATTTCATTATTTGTCCAGCTTTTTACTTATATATTTCATAGTACTTATTCATAGCAACAAATTAATTCAAATTATCTTTCTCAGTGATTCATAGTGTCTTCCAATGATTTATTGTGTCCTTCAGTGAATCACTGGAGGACATTATGAATCTCTGAGAAAGAGAAGTTGAATTGATTTGTTGCTGTTAGTAAGTACTATGAACTATATAAGTAAAAAGCTGAACCGATAATGGAATCTAGAGAGCTGAAAAGAAATGTTTGCTCTCTTTTGCATTTTGATGGTTCTTTTGTAAAGGCAACATAGGCGCCTATGTGTCTTCATAAAATTACATCACCGGAAAGTAAACACAGACATATACAGCTGCAGACACAAATAGCCCACCTAAGTTTGTACAGATCTGCATTTATTTTATAACATACGTGCATATTTCAAAACTCCACCTCACAAGAATGCCTGCACATGGTCACATGATGACGGTACTCTGAGCGGATGCAACAGCGCCAAGCTCTGCTTCAGTCCCCAAAATAATCAGCTAAAAAATGAGAGCCCCAGACCCGATCTAACCCCACCAGAGCATCAGGGCAGTCCCCGCACGCTGCTGCAGACTCAAAGACCTCCCCAGAGAGGAATGCTGCAAAGACTGTAAAAGCTGCAAAGGAAAAGGCCCTGGAGCAGAAAATGGTGATGGACACACCCGTGCAGATGGTAGCTTTAAATTGAGAAGCAGTATGGGAGCTCACCAGCACCATCACGGTGGCCCTGACAGACAAACTAACCAGGCTGCAAAGTTCAGTGGATGATATAAAAGACTGCCTGGAGGCCCAAACAGTGCGCATCCAACAGATAGAGGAACGGGTAGAAAGCCAAGAGCAGAACATTGAAACGCTACAGACCAGAGTGAATGCCTTAGAACAGGCCAGGCAGGCACTGGAAGACAAAGCCAATGACTTGGAAAATTGCAGCTGGCGCAATAACATCAGGCTGATTGGGGTACCGGGGGACACTTCGAAGGAGGAGCTGTGGAACATTATTGAGGTTTGGCTGCCGCAACAACTGGACTTGCAATTGCAGGGGACTAAAATGGCGGCGGAGCGAGTACACCAGGTTGGGGCGTGTAGACCAAATACAGACAAGCCATGGGCACATGCTCATGAGGCTATACAGAGAAAAACACACCCTGGAATACAAAGGGAAGTCGGTGCTACTCTCCAATGACTACTCTGCCAAGGTCGCAGAAAGCCATGGAGCCATGGCCCCCTATTGCTCCAGCCTGGCGCGAAGGATCATATGGTTTGCCTTGCAGTTCCCCTGCTAGAGTTAGGGTCACTTCTCCAGGACCAAGCAGGAAGTCAGTCCTCACTTATGGGTGACGTCGGCGCCGACGGAGCCCTCGCGGAGCAATTTTCCCCCAGCTTTCAAAGAAAGCCTTTGGGAATTGCAGCTCGCATGCGCGGTCGTCTTCCCGCCCGAGGGTGCCATCTTAGCCAGTCTTCTTTTTTCCGCGGAGCCCTACAGACGTCCCCGTCTTGTCCCCGCGAAAAAGTCGATTTTCTTCTTTATTTTATCCTTTTTTCCTTCGGTTCGACGCCGATCTTTTTCCCGCCCGGACTCGCGACGCCGGTCACGAGTCCTCTTACTTTTTTCGGTTTTTCTGACTTAGTCAGCTTTCGTTTTCGGTTTTTCCCTGGCAGCCCGGTCCTTTGACCTCGCAGGGGCCCTTTTTCCCCCGATGGCTGCCAGTGGGTTTAAGCGGTGTGGTCGGTGTGACCGAAATATGTCACTAACTGACACACACGACTTTTGCCTCCGCTGCCTGGGCCCGGATCATGAGGAACTGATCTGTGGGCCCTGCAGCAAAATGTCCTCGAAGGCGTTGAGAAGTCGGCGGCATCAGCGTGAGAGAATCTTCGCTGACCCCAGCCGTACCCGGACCTCGTCGGAGGCCTCCGCGTCGAAAGGCTCCAGCTCGGACCGTCGCCGGAGTTCCTCCGACCGGGGTTCTCCCTCCGGGGACCATCGTCGGAAGGTGAAACCCGCGAGGGCGGCGTCGGTGGACGCTCCTGGTTCCGCGAGGGCCAGGTCGCATAGCCCCGACAGCCGCCCCGGGTCCTTGGAGAAGGAACACATCCCGAAGCGACCTCGCCTGGAGTCGGAGATGCCTGCCCGGGTAAGTCCTGTGGTCCTTCTGGACTCGCCTCCGCGACAGCCGACGTCGGGCCCGACACCGTCGGGGCCCGAGTCGGGGGCTGCTGGGTCACCTGAGCTCGGACTCAGGTTGACGGCCTTGGAGAGCAGACTGTCTGCCTTCATGGACCAGCAGAGGGCACTGCTCGCTGGCTTCGCTGGCGCCGCTGCCCGACCGCCGGGACGTCGACGTCCAAGTCGACCCCGGAGACCGAGCCGATCCTCGAGTCGATGAGAACTCGAGTCGATCCTCGGTCGAGGTCACCCTCGGCCTCCCGTTCGGGACCGAGGTCGCCGACGCCGACTCCCTCGGCGTCGGGGCGGCTGGCGCCGCACCCTGCCCGGGCCGACCCCACCGAGTCCTCGTCGGAGTCGGTCTGGGAGTCTGAGGAGGAAGAGTCGCCTGATTCTTTCCGGACTCGGTGTGTCCCATCGGACTCACCGGAGTCCGAGCCTCGGAAGCAGTCCCCCCCGGAGGATGCCCGGTTCTCGGACTTCGTTAGGGATATGGACAAGGCTTTGGCCTTCCCTGCGGATCCCGTGGAGGAGCCTCGAGCCGAAGAGCTCGACGCCCTCCAGTATGACTCTCCCGCGAGGGAACACTTTACTGTACCGGTTCCTCCTATGCTGGAACGACTACTCTTCCGCATGTGGGAGAGTCCGGCCTCCTCGCCGGTCCTGAGCAAGCGGGTCGATTCTATCTATCGAGTCCGCAAGAGCCCTGGCTTTCAAAAGGCACAGCTGCCACACCATTCCATGGTAGTGGAATCGGCCATGCATCGTCTTAAGAGCCAGAAGATGCACTCCTCGGTGCCTCCTGGAAGGGAGGCCCGTAACCTGGATGGCCTTGGCAAGAAGTGTTTCCAGGGCTCTATGCTCGCATGTCGTGTCCAGACTTACCAGCTATACATGGGCATGTATCTCCGGGATCTGGCTAAAGAGCTAGCCGGATTCTCCGCTGGTCTGTCTGAGGAACCCTTGCGGAGGTTCCTAGCCTTGTCCACTGGCATTCGGGAATGCTCAAAGTTCATGTCCCGAGCAGCCTATGATGGCTTTGAAGCATCGGCTCGAGTGGCCGCAGCCGGCATCGGTGCCCGCCGACAGGCTTGGCTTCAGTCGTCAGACCTTGAGCCCTGGGTGCAGGACAAGTTGGTCGATGTCCCCTGCCGAGGCGAGAACCTCTTTGGCAAGCCCATGGCGGAAAAGGCTGCGCAAATTGAGACTGAGACTCTCACCAGGACCAGGCTTTCTAGGAAGACCTCCGCCCCTTCCCAGAAAAAGAAGGGCTCGGGGAAAAAGTCCTTTTACCCGAGGAAGGCGGCTGCCTACAAACAATACCCCCATTATCAGGCCCCTGCAGCTCCCCAACAGGGCCAGCAGGCCAAGGGACGGGGTAACGGGTCCCGTAGGCAGCAAGCCCCCAAGCCTGCACCACCAGCCCCTGCTCAGCAGGGTGGGGGTTTTTGACTCACACAGCATAGCCTTTCCCCCCCCGCTGGTTCCTCCCAGCACCGGTGGCCGGCTGGTTCACTTCGCCCACAGGTGGTCCAGCGTCACCGCAGATGCCTGGGTGCTTCAAGTCGTGCGAGAAGGCTATCTTCTCCACTTCCACCAGGTTCCTCCCTCCTATTTTCCGGGAGAACCTCCGCGACCCCCTCTGCACAGGGAATTACTCCTTCAGGAGTTAGCAGGTCTTCTGCAGGAACAGGCGGTGGAACCGGTGCCACACCACCTGAGAGGTCAAGGCTTTTATTCCAGGTATTTTCTGATACCAAAGAGAACAGGGGGCCTCAGACCCATCCTGGACTTGCGCAACCTCAACAAGTTCCTTGTGCGGGAGAAGTTCAAAATGCTTACCCTTGGAATCCTTCTGCCCTACCTCCAGCAGGGAGATTGGCTATGCTCCTTGGATCTAAAGGATGCCTACACGCACATCCTCATCCACCCAAGCCACCGCCAATACCTACGGTTTGTGGTGGCAGGAAATCATTACCAGTACAGAGTACTGCCCTTTGGCCTGTCCTCTGCACCGCGAGTCTTCACAAAATGTCTCGCGGTGGTGGCGGCCCATCTCCGGCTTCACGGCCTCTATGTCTTTCCGTACCTCGACGACTGGCTCATCAGAGCAGCGTCCGCTCGGGAGGTCACCGACGCCACGCGCCGCACGGTGACTCTTCTGCAGCACTTGGGCTTTGTTATAAACTTCGCAAAGTCCACTTTGCTTCCCTCACAGGATCTCGAGTTCATCGGCGCAAGACTGCACACTCCTCAGGCGCGAGCATACCTACCGCTCGACAGGGCTCAACGGCTCATGGACCTAGCCGACCGCTTTCGCAGCCAGCCCCTGGTCTCCGCCAGGCGCTTCCTGAGACTACTCGGCCATATGGCTTCCACCGTCCATGTGACCCCCAATGCCCGCCTGAATATGCGGTCTGCTCAATGGTGTCTCCGCCAGCAGTGGCGACAAGCCACAGGCGGCCTAGCAGACTTAGTGCGCGTCTCCGAGCCGCTGATCTCGTCTCTCCGGTGGTGGCTCCGGCAGCCGAACTTGATATTCGGAATGCCTTTCCAGTCACCTCAGCCGACCCGGGTGCTGACCACCGATGCATCCCTCCTGGGCTGGGGAGCACATTGCCAAGAGGCACGTACTCAGGGCCTCTGGACCACGTGGGAGTCTGCTCAGCAGATCAACTTCCTGGAGCTCAGGGCGATCCGCCTAGCTCTCAAGGCCTTCTCCCACCTGACTTCCCACCAGTCCGTCCTTGTCCAGACGGACAATCAAGTTGCCATGTTCTACGTGAACAAGCAGGGGGGCACGGGCTCCTTCCTCCTCTGCCGGGAGGCACAGAAGCTCTGCTCTTGGGCCGTCAGTCACGGCATTCTCCTCAAGGCAGTTTATCTCCCGGGCCAAGAAAATTGCCTTGCGGACAAACTCAGCAGGGTCCTCCAGCCGCACGAGTGGCGTCTGGATCCCTTGGTAGTTCAGAAGCTCTTCCTCAAGTGGGGCCTCCCCACGGTGGATCTCTTTGCCAGTCCTCACAACCGGCAGCTTCCTCGCTTCTGCTCTCGTCAGCCACACCCCCTTCGGGTTGCGGCGGACGCTTTTCTGATCTCATGGTCGGGGAGCCTTCTGTACGCTTTCCCTCCCATCCCGCTAGTCTCTCGGACTCTTTTCAAGGTTCTCCGAGACAAAGCCTTCATGATCCTGGTGGCCCCTCGCTGGCCCAGGCAGCCGTGGTTTCCGCTCCTACTGCAACTGGCGGTGGAGGATCCAATCCCTCTGGGGGTACAACCGGATCTCCTCACTCAGGATCAGGGGTCCCTACTGCACCCCAACCTCAGGTCTCTCAACCTCATGGCCTGGCTGCTGAGAGGGTAGTCCTTGCTCCCCTTCTTCTGCCGGCAGAGGTGGAGGAGGTCGTCTTGGCTTCGCGACGGCCTTCTACCCGCAAATGCTACGCCCTTAAATGGCGTCGCTTTGCAGTCTGGTGTACCCAACAGTCTCAGGATCCCTTCTCCTGCCCGGTGTCGGTGATCTTGCAGTACTTGCTACACCTCTCTAATCTGGGACTTAAGTCCAACTCCGTCAAAGTTCACCTCAGTGCTCTTTCGGCACATCATGTGCCGGTGGACGGTAGACCTCTCTCAAGCGACCCTCTCGTAGCGAGGTTTCTCCGAGGTCTCCTTCTACTTAAACCACCTCTGCGGCCGCCAGCGCCTGACTGGGACCTGAATGTGGTTTTGCAGCGGATCACCTGTCCGCCTTTTGAACCTATGGCTACCTGTTCTCTCCGTTTTCTGTCTTGGAAAACACTGTTCTTGATAGCCCTCACTTCCGCTAGACGCGTAAGTGAATTGCAGGCCCTCGTGTCTGATCCCCCTTACACTAGGTTCTACAAAAATAGGGTAGTCCTACGGACTCACCCAAAATTTCTGCCTAAAGTGGTCTCCCCTTTTCACATCAATCAGGAGGTGGTACTTCCAACCTTCTTTCCCAGACCACACTCCAGCCGAGCTGAAACGGTCCTCCATACCCTGGACTGTAGAAGGGCTTTGAACTTCTACCTTGACCGTACGCGGGAGCACCGTAAAGCTGCTCAGCTTTTTGTCTCTTTTGACCCCAATAAATTGGGGCTCCCGGTCTCCAAGCGTACTTTGTCCATCTGGGTTGCGGACTGTATCTCTTGGGCTTATGGGGCAGCCGGACTCTCCTTAGAAAGCCGAGTCACGGCTCATTGCGTTCGGGCAAAGGCTACGTCAGTGGCTTACCTCCGCTCTGTTCCGCTGGCAGACATCTGCCGGGCCGCTACTTGGTCTTCGAGCCAGACTTTTGCGGTCCATTACTGTCTCGAGAGGGAGTCCCGTAGGGACAGTGCTTTCGGACAGGCAGTCCTCCGTAATCTCTTTGAGGTCTGAGCAACTCCTACCCTCCATCCCGGATGTGGGCTACCGGTGGGTGATAATTCAGCGAAGATTCTATCCTTCTGTGCTGCTGAGCTAGAGGGAGCTCATTTTTGTGCTTAGGGTCTCCGGTAGCCTTGAGCTTGGGAGTCCCATAAGTGAGGACTGACTTCCTGCTTGGTCCTGGAGAAAGCGTAGTTACTCACCTGTAACAGGTGTTCTCCAGGAGCAGCAGGAATCAGTCCTCACTACCCTCCCTCCTCCCCTTGGAGTTGCAATCGTCTGCTTATGTTCTTTTTGCAAATTTTTATGCTGTCTTTTTTAGCTATGTCATCTGACTGGCTAAGATGGCACCCTCGGGCGGGAAGACGACCGCGCATGCGCGCTGCAATTCCCAAAGGCTTTCTTTGAAAGCTGGGGAAAATTGCTCCGCGAGGGCTCCGTCGGCGCCGACGTCACCCATAAGTGAGGACTGATTCCTGCTGCTCCTGGAGAACACCTGTTACAGGTGAGTAACTACGCTTTATGAGAACCAGACCCAACAACTCAAATCAGTGTCAGCGCTCAAGGTATTTGTGGACACTTTGCCAGCTGAGTTAACAAGAAAAGGACTTGGAAATAGATTGTTTCACCCTGTTGGTTTTGGTTAAATTATTGTTAGCACGACGCTTCAGAGGGCCCAACTCACAATAGGACTGAAGAGACACACCCAAGCCTAAGATGGGAACCGGTGGATCAAGAGCATGGAACACTGGACTGGGATGAAGCTCTGGTAGGAAATCACCACTCTAAGCCCTATAATGACGGGCAAACTACTACCCTCCCCCCCCCCCCGAGCAGAAGGAGATGGTACAATGTGAACGCACTGGAAATGGAGTCATCAGCATGTGGTTTGAAGGTGGGAGGGGAGCATATAGCCCATCTCAAAGGACTGCAGGGGACTGCTCACTTCATGGGACTATGGGATAGGGAAGGGTGACCACTTGGGGGGGAGTCTGAGAGAGCAGCGCAAGGGGTGAATGATTGGAGATGGTACGATGAATGAGGGGACGGATGTTGGGGGAGGGAGTGGGGAGGCTTGGGGCTGAAAGAAGAAAAAAGGGGGATGCACAGCAGAGGAGCTGAGCGGGGAGGGAAGGGGGAGGAGGGGGAGAGAGGGAGTAAGAAATTGGAAGGCAGAGAGGGAAGAAGAGGGGCAAATAGACGGGGGGGGGGGCACTCCACCCCTCCACTCACGATCATTGGCAGAAAGAGCGAGCAGCGGCGCTCAGTTGGGAGGTGCAGCGAGTTTGCGTAAGGACTAGCCAAACAATGACAAGGACACCCACAATGCGATCAGGCATTGGAGAAGTCCACATTGAGCATATTGACCTTAAACATGGCAGGCAATCAGTTGCCAATAAAATGTGCAAAACTATTAAATTATCTCCGCAAGTAACACACAAAGATCATATTTCTCCAAGAAGCCCACCTAACAGAGAGGGAACACAAAAAAACTACACAGAGACTGGGTGGGGGAAGTAGGAGCGGCCTTGTACAATAAGAGGCCGTGACCTAGGGCAGTGCATAAAAATTTGCTGCATAAAAATTTGGTGTTTGTCCACCATTGTAGCGTGGCAGACCCGGACAGACGCTTCCACATCACGGGGGGAGGGGAGAACTTCAGGAGCAGAGAGTAGTGCTATGCAACCTCTATGCGCCTAACACCCTTCAACATGGGTTTATCTCTAGGAACAAGCAGGAATGTGGTCTTCAAATATGGGCGACATCGGTACCAATGGAGTCCGCGTGGGAAAACTCTCCAGCATCCAATAGAAAAGCTTTTGAGAACATCCCACTGCACCTGCATGCTGCCTTCCTGACTGCTTCCTCAGTTCTTCGTTTTCCGTGGAGCCAGCAGGAAGCAAATTTTGTCACCATAGAAAATTGTTTAATTCTCTTTTTTTGTTTTTTGTGGTTAGCCTTCTGCCTTCCAATCGATGCCGGAACCGACCCTTATTTTTGTTTTTTTGTGGTTAGCATCTGCCTTCCAATCAATCAGGGAACCGACCCTTATTGTCTGTTCTCTTCTTTTCTTTTCTGTCTTTCTTTCCTAAAAAGAAAAAAAAATTCTTCAGGTGTATCAACGCCATTTTAGGCCTTAAGCCTACCATTTTGTCTACTGACATTATGGAGAAACCAGCTAGTGGTTTTAAGAAATGTTCAAAATGTGGCAGTACCATCTCAGCTACTGACACTCACGACTGGTGTCTCAAATGCCTCGGGCCCGACCACTAGGCGTTAGAATGTCCCCTGTGCAAGAAGATGACTAAGAGAGGCCTGCAGAATGAAGCCACGAAGTTGTGCACGCTCTTTGCCTCAGATGCAGTTTCTTTGGCATCTACGTCATCGAGGACATCATCTTCCTCTCAAGGATCTCAGGTATCAAAGCACAAGTCTTCTTCAAAGACAGGCCATCCCCCCAAGGGTAGATCTTTTTCTAAGCATAGAGATGCCTTGGGTGTTGCCCTGGCGGTGAATGGCCATCCCTTGGGGGGATGGCCTGTCTTTGAAGAAGACTTGTGCTTTGATACCTGAGATCCTTGAGAGGAAGATGATGTCCTCGATGACGTAGATGCCAAAGAAACTGCATCTGAGGCAAAGAGCGTGCACCGGCGGGAGGACCTTTCCTCTAAAGCCATCAAGGGGTCCCAGGATGCTCCCGAGGTCTCCTCTTCAGGAGAGCTCCTGGTGCTATTCTCTGGAACGGTAGTCCAAATCTCCGGTACTGACACCCAAGCAACGCAGGCTCCATGGATTAACGTATCCTGGCCATCGAGTGGAGCCTGGTGGCTCTACTGGTGGCTTCGATCCCAGTTAAATCACTACTGACAGTACCACCAACACTGGGACCGGCTCCGGAACCGATGCAGACTGCTTCAAGGTACTTGCCATTAGGTCCACTGCCGCCCATGCCAGCCTTCGAGTCCATTCATGGTACACGAGGTATCGTCCAAACAGGTCCCTCGTACCAAAACTGACTTTAACCGATATCGGGCCTTATCGGAAGACGAACATCGTTCCTGCCGATACTTTGAGTCTTCCGATGATGAGTCACTCTATATCTGAAGACAAAATCTACCGGAGGACCCTTCTCTTGCCCCGGAACAGTGCATGTCCCCTCCTGAGGACATGTCTTTTCAGGAGTTCATTCGAGACCTGGCTAGGGGTCTCTCTATAACATTGACATCCGAGAGAGAGCCCAGAACAGAGGAATTGGAGATTCTCCAATACCCGACAGCTCTGAAGGAGGCGGCTACACTTCCGATTCACCGCATTCTCCATGATCTCATGCTCCGGATGTGGGAGACTCCCCTTACTATTTCTCCCCATACTCGACATCTGAATACTATGTATCGAGTACCCGAGTGTCTCAGCTTACAAAAAATACAGCTTCCTCACCATCCAAAGGTGGTGGAATTGGCAGTGCACCGCATTAAGAGTTCTAAGACCCATTCCTCTAACCCACCGGGTAGAGAATCGAGAACCCTCAATGCTTTTGGGCGTCAGTGGTTTCAGGCTTCCATACTTTCAGCCAGGATAAACTCATACATTCTCTGTATGGGAATGTTCCTCAAGGAAGTAACCAGGGATATTCAGGTCATGGCCCATCTTCTTCAAGATGATAAAAGAGGCCAATTTTTAAAAAGGGTTCCAGGGGTGATCCGGGAAACTACAGACCAGTGAGCCTGATGTCAGTACCAGGAAAAATGGTAGAAACCATTATAAAGAACAAAATTACTGAACATGTAGTTAGTCATGGCTTAATGGGAGGCTGCCAACATGGCTTTAGCCAAGGAAAGTTTTGTCTTACTAATCTGTTATGTTTGTTTGAAGGTATGATTAAACAGGTAGACAAAGGTGAATTGGTTGATACAGTGTATCTGGATTTTCAGAAAGCCTTTGACAAGGTCCCTCATGAGAGACTTTTGGAAAAATTAAAAAGTCATGGAATAGGAGGCAGTGTACTATTGTGGATCAGGAACAGGTTAAAAGATAGAAAGCAGAGGGTAGGGCCAAATAGTCAATTTTCCCAATGGAGAAAGGTGAATAGTGGAGTATCCCAAGGATCTGTGCTGGGTCTGCTGCTTTTTATCATGTTCGTAAATGATCTGGAAATGGGAATAACGAGTGAGGTAATCAAATTTGCCCTCACTTGTTTGCAGCTTGTCGTGCTGTGAGGGCTTATGTGCATCAGTGATGCTGAGAACTAAGCTATCAGTAGCTTAGCTACTGGCAGGGTCTGCCAAGATAGACAGGTCTCAGCTGAAATGCCAGCCTAAGACAAACCACCCATCTGAGCAGCAGCAGAATGGATGGTGTAAGTGGAAGATCATATTTCTGTGACAACACTGGGGCGCGGAAGAAAGGCTTGGCAAATCTTCTTCTATATCTTGCCTTGAAAATCCAGTGGATAGTCACAAAACAAATTGCATTATAGTTCTGGAAGATGAGACCCCCAGGTTGGAAAGCACTCAAATGGCTACAGGGGATGAGCTGAAGACTTCTTAGAGTAAAGCCAGCATTTATGATGTGGTTGGATCTGCTGATGTAGCTGCGCATGCAAAGAGAGTCAGAAGTTGCAAAGATATCTTACATACTGGGACATGGAACGTACGAAGCATGAATCAAGGGAAGTTGCAGGTGGTCAAGAATGAAATGGAACGTATTCAACTCGATCTGTTAGGTGTCAGTGAACTGAAATGGACTGACTTTGGGCATTTTGCATCTGATGATCATATGGTTTACTATGCTGGAAATGAAAGACAAAGAAGAAATGGTGTTGCATTTATAGTGAAGAAGA
This sequence comes from Ichthyophis bannanicus, assembly GCA_033557465.1. NCBI lineage: Eukaryota > Metazoa > Chordata > Amphibia > Gymnophiona > Ichthyophiidae > Ichthyophis > Ichthyophis bannanicus. The sequence goes on from CM066048.1 coordinate 82,267,554, forward strand.
AACTTGCAAGAACTGTAATAAAATACATTGCAGTCAGTGAACGCTTAATTTATTTTTGTCTACGAGGAAAGCCCATCAACACAACTATAATTCAGGTATATGCCCTAACAATAGCTGCAGAAGAGGAAGACATTGATGAGTTCTGTGAACAAGTACAAGCTGAAATTGACAGAACATGCAAACAGGATATCCTGATAGTTATGGATGACTGGAACGCAAAAGTTGGCAACAAAGAAGAAGGCAAAGTGGTTGGAAAAATATGGACTTGGCAACAGAAATGAAGCTGGAGAAAGACTGAAAGAATTCTGTAAGACCAATGATGTAGTCATCTCAAACATCTTCTTCCACACAAGCGCTGATTGTACACGTGGACTTCAAATTGACTACATCTGTGGAAGACAACAATGGAAAAGCTCAATAACATTAACAAAGACAAAACCTGGAGCTGACTGTGGTATAGACCACCAACTATTAGTATGAAAACTCAAGGCTTTTGACTGTGCAAACCATGAGAAATTCTGGGCCACATTAAGAAGCATGGGTATACCAGAGCACCTGATCGTTCTCTTGCACAACCTTTACAATGATCAAGAAGCCCCTCTTTAATTTATATGCAGAACAAATCATCAGAGAAGCAGGACTGTGAAGACAACCGAGGTGTGATGTTTTGTGGAAGACTCATCAACAACCTTTGCTATGCTTGTGATACAATAACAGCAGCTACGGGTGCCAGCCTGTCAACAATGAGCCGCCTTACTGAACACCGAACACAGTTTAGGCCAACTATCCAAGAGTCGCCATGAGTCGACACCGACTTGACTGCACTTACTGGCTGAAAGTGAAGATGATTTGAAACATTTGCTTCTCAAGATCAAGAAATATAGTCTTAAAATGGGTCTGCACCTTAACGTTAAGAAGACAAAGATCCTGACAACTGGAAAAATGAATAAGTTCATCTTTGATGGAAAATAAATTGAAATAGTGGACAACTTTAAACTACTTTGATCAACTATCAATAAAGAAGCAACAAGCAGTCAAGAAATCCAATGACGCATTGCTCTTGGCAGAATGGCTATGAAGGACCTAGACAAGATTCTCAAGAGCAGGGAGGGATGTCTCTCTCTATACAAAGATTCAACTTGTTCAAGCCATGGTATTTTCAATAACGTCATATGGATGTAAAAGTTGGACAGTGAAAAAGATAGGAAGAAAATTGAGGCCTTTGAATTATGGTGCTGGTGATGAATGCTGTGTATACCATGGACTGCCTGAAGAACAAACCAGTAAGTACTAAAGGAAAACAAACCTAAGCTTTCTTTAGAAGCTCAGATTACACGACTTCGACTTTCATACTTCAAACACATCATGTGAAGAGAAAGACATCATGCTTGGCAAGGTAGAAGGTCAACGCAAAAGAGGAAGGCCATCAATGAGATGGATTGATACAGTAACAGCAGCTACTGGTGCCAGTTTGTCAACAATGAGCCACTTGACTGAAGACCAAACACAATTTAGGACAACTATCCAGAGGGTCGCCATGAGTCAACACTGACTTGAGTGCACTTAACAACAACCATCAAATTTGCAGATGACACAAAATTATTCAACGTTGTTAAAACCTATGAGAATTGTGAAAAATTGCAAGAGGACTTTGATAAATTGGAAGACTGGGCATCCAAATGGCAGATGAAAGTTAATGTGGACAAGTGCAAAGTTATGCACCTAGGAAAGAACAACCCAAACTATGGTTACATGATGCAGGAACCACCACCCAGGAAAAAGTTTTAGGTGTCATCATGGATAACATGTTGAAACCCTCCGCCCAGTGTGCAGCGGTGGCCAAGAAAGCAAATAGAATGCTAGGTATCATAAGGAAAGGAATAGAGAATGAAACAAAGGATATTATAATGTCTCTGTATCATTCCATGGTGCGACCGCACCTTGAATATTGTGTGCAGTTTTGGTCACCGTATCTTAAAAAGTATATCGCGTTATTAGAAAAGGTATAGAGAAGAGCCACCAAAATGGTAGAGGTGATAGATGGATACCCCTATGAAGAGAGGCTAAAAAGGTTAGGGCTTTTCAACCTGGAAAAGAGATGGCTGAGGAGAGATATGATAGAGGTCTATAAATTAATGAATGGAGTGGAACGGGTAAACATAGATTGATTGTTTACGTCATATGAATATAGAAAGACTAGGGGACATGCAAAGAAGGTACAGTGTAATAAGAGAAAATATTTTTTCACTCAACATGTAATCAAACTCTGGAATTCGTTACCGGAGGATATAGTAAAAGCTGTTAGTGTAGCTGGGTTTAAAAAAGATTTGGACAAGTTCCTGGAGGAAATGCTCATAAATCATTATTAAAGGGGACCTGGAAAAATCCACTGCTTGCCCCTAAACAAGCATTGTGGACCCTGTATCGTTTGGGGAAACTGCTAGGTACATGTGACCTAGATTGGCCACTATTGGAAACAGGATACTGGGCTTGATGGATCTTGGTCTGACCCAGTATGGCATATCTTATGTTCTTATGATTATCTCACATTGATTAGGCATGCCCAAAATGTCTCTAAAACGTTTGTTAATAGAGCAATCTTTGATTCCTTTGAATGTACCAACGGAGCTACAGCCATCAGTGGTCATAGGATTGCATGGCTGCAGGCATCAGATTTTGAACAGTGGGTTCAAGATAAATTAGGCAAGGACTGGTAGGACAAGGCTTCTCAGTTGGAGTCTGAGAAAACTTTCTATGCTAAGGAAAAGAGGTTTTACTCTTCTTATACCCCTGCTTCTCAGTTCCAACCTCGGGGCCCTCAAAAGAGGCAGCAGCCTCCCAAACAGCAGAAGAAGCCAGAGGTTCCTAAGACTCAACCAGTTCCGCAGATTCAAGCTGCACCTGGTTTTTTACTTTTTCCTAGAGAACATAGCCACCCTGCCTCTGGAGGTTCCCCATCCCCTTTGCAGAGCAGGCAGACTCTGTCATTATGCCCAGGGCCAGCCCATCCATTGAGCGAGAGTGGTTTTTGCACAGGGCCCTGCGTTTCAGGGGGCCCCGCGCAAAGAACATTCTGCATTAAAAGTGAATTTAAAAAAAAAAAAAAAGCTGGCTGCTGCCGCTGTCACTATGGCAGCAGCAGAATCAAGTGTCCCGCGGTGCACCCCCCCTGCCCGGCAGAGTCCTCTCTCCCTGCATTAGTCCATTCGGGCACCGGCTTCAGAGCCGCGAAGGGAGAGTTTCCCTTTCGTGGCTCTGTTAAGCCCGCAGGGGCTGATGGGAAACAGGAAATGCCTGTTTCCCATCAGTGCCGGCAAGATTAACAGAGCCACGAGGGAGAAACTCTCTTCGCGGCTCTGAAAGCCTGCAGGGAGGGAGAGCTCTGCCGGGCAGGGGGGGGGCCCCCGCGGGACACTTGATTCTGCCGTTGCCACGGCGGCAGTGGCAGCAGCCAGCTTTTTTTTTATTTTAAAATTTCCCTGGGCTGATGGGGGGGGAGGGGTGTTAGGACTGGTAATGGACTGTGGGCTGATGGGGGTTAGGACTGGTAATAAACTATGGGGAGGGGCTAGGACTGAAAATGGGGTGAAGGGGTTAGGACTGGAAGTGGGCTGATGAGGGGGTTAGGACTGGTAATGGGCTATGGGGGGGGCTAGGACTGGAAATGGGCTGATGGGGGGGTTTAGGACTTGAGGTGGGCTGATGGGCTTAGGACTGGTAATGGGCTATGGGCTGATGGGGGGTTAGGACTGGTAATGGGGTATGGGGGGGCTAAGATTGGAAATGGGCTGTTGGGGTTAGGACTGGAAGTGGGCTGATGGGGGGTTAGGACTGGTAATCGGCTATGGGGAGGGGCTAGGACTGAAAATGGGGTGATGGGGGTTAGGACTAGAAGTGGGCTGATGGGGGGTTAGGACTGGTAATGGGCTGGCGGGGGGCTAGGACTGGAAATGGGATGATGGATGGGAGGGTTAGGACTTGAGGTGGGCTGATGGGGTTAGGACTGGTAATGGGCTGTGGGCTGATGGTGGGGTTAGGACTGGTAATGGGCTTTGGGGGGCTAAGACTGAAAATGGGGTGAAGGGGGGTTAGGACTGGAAGTGGGCTGATGGGCTTAGGACTGGTAATGGGCTATGGGGGGGCTAGGACTGGTAATGGGTTGGGGATGTTGCTAGGACTGGAAATGGGCTGAATGGAAGGGGAGGCTTGAACTGTAAATAGCTGATGGGGAGGGGGGCTTGGAATGGAAATGTGCTGAGTGGAAGGCAGGCGTGAACTGCAAATAGCTGATGGGGAGGGGGTCTTGGAATGGAAATGGGCTGTGAGGGGAGGGAGCTAGGACTGGAAATGGACTGAGTGGAGGGGGAGCTAGGACAGGAAATGGGCTGATGGAGGGGCTAGGATAGGACTGGAAATGGGCTGTTGGGGGAGCTAAGATTGGAAATGGGCTGTGGTGGGGGCTTGGATTGAAATGGACTCATGGAGGGGCTAGAACTGGAAGTAGGCTCATGGGGGGGCTTGGATTGGAAATGGGCTGAGTGGAGGGGAGCTAGGATTTGACATGGGCTGATGGTGGGGCTAGGAAAGGACTAGAAATGGGCTGATGGGGGGCTGGGATTGGAAATGAGCTGATGGAGGGACTCGGGTAGGACTGGAAATGGATGGGGGAGCTAGGACTGGAAATGGGCTGATGCGGGGACTAGAAGGGAGCGGATGCTGGGTGGGGCTGGAACTAGGAGGGAGCTGATGTTGGGGGAGGATTAGAATGGGATGGGGCTGGGAGAGTGAAATGGAGAGGGGAAAAATATTTTGTGTGGGAGGAAAGAAAAATCTACAATTGGCTGAGTATTGGGAGAGTAAGTGTGGATTGAGGATGGAGGGATAAAATTTAAGTGGATGAAATAGGAATGAGGAAAGAGCAAAAGGAGAAAGATTAGTATGTTAAAGCAGATGTAGAGAGAGAATGGAAAAAAACTAGAAGAGAGAAGAAAGGACAAATGGACAGCAGACGATGGAGAGTTAGCAGAAGACACGAAGAAACCAGAAGAAAGTGGCTGGAGCAATTGCAACTGAAAAAAAATGCACAAAAGGTAGAAAGATATCTGGGAAATGTGCATCATTAACGTCTGCGCTTTGTTTAGTACAAGAGGAAATTAATTTATAGTTTTATTTCTACAGTGTTGTACAGTCCAGGTTTGGCTTTTGGGGTTCCCAGTTTAATTATTGTCTTCCTGTTTCTAAATTGTGATTCCTTGTTTGTTGATGGTCTATGTTCTGCATGTGTAACTGAGCTGAGGTATTCTGTTTATGTAATTCCTATTTGACATTGCCACTTATTCTCTTTCCCCAGTAGGTCATGTATTGTTATTCTCTGAAATGTATTGGTTTAATATTTGCAGTGTTGCCTTTTGATAGGTAGGGTCTGGTGCTTTGTGAGTCCTGGTAGTGCTGTTACGATACGACAGGTTTGCTATGGGTTCTAAATGGGCAGTGTTTGTAGTAGTTCCTAATGTGGTTGGCGGTTGGCACTGGATTATAGTAATGTAGAAATCTTTTAGTCTTTCTTTATCCATACACTCATTAAGAGGCATGTTTACTAAAAGTTAGCGTATGGTAACATTATGCAAGTATGTATGCAAATTAGGCCCCTTATGCAAATAAGGCCCCGCACAGAGTCTCCGCACATGGTCCTGCACCCCCTTGGACCACTCCTGATTATGCCGTCAGGTGGCATCTCATCACCTCAGAGCAGTGGACTCTCACCATAGTGAAGGAGGGGTACAGACTTCATCTCAACACCCTGCTCTCTTCCACTCTAGTAGGGGAATATCATACCCAGCCCCCTCTCACTGCTCTCCTGCTGAAAGAGGTGACTTTGCTTCTATCATAGGGTGCCATAGAGGAGGTTCCAACATCTCAGCAGGGAACAGGCTTCTACTCTCCGTACTTTCTCATACCAAAGACGAGCGGAGGCTGCAGGCCCATTCTGGACCTCAGAAACCTAAACACGTTTCTGGTCCGTGAGAAGTTCAAGATGGTCTCCCTAGGGACCCTCCTTCCCTACCTCAGAGTCAGGATTGACTCTGTTCTCTAGATCTAAAAGAAGTGTACACTCATATCTCATTCATCCAGAACACATGAAATATCTATACTTCATATTTCAAAGAAGACACTATCAATACAGAGTCCTTTCTTTCAGACTCACCTCTACCCCAAGAGTCTTCACAAAGTGCATGGCGGTCGTAGCCGCATATCTAAGATCTCTAGGGATATTTGTTTTCCCTTACGTAGACGACTGGCTCATAAAGGCAGGCACCTCCCAAGATGTTCTCCTGTCTCTGTTTCGTACAATGCAGGTACTGCAACACTTGGGCTTTGTCATAAATCTTCCAAAATCCCATCTCACAGTAACATAGTAAATGACGGCAGATAAAGACCAGTATGGTTTATCTAGTCTGCCCAGCAAGGTGGCAAGAGTAGGTGCACCTGCCGCTCCATGCAGGTCACTCCTCCCCATGTCTTTGTTTAGGGGTGACCCCACCGCTCCGTGTAGGGCACCCCTCTTTGTTGAGAAATTAGATAGTTAAGTTTATTTTGATTTTATCCTGTTGCTATAAAGGGATCCACAGTGTCTGTCCCATGTCATTTTGAATTCTGTCACTGAATTTGCCCCCACCACGTCCATCGGGAGGGCATTCCAAGCATCCACCACCCTTTCAGTGAAAAAGTATTTCCTGACATTGCCTTTCAATTTACCCCCTTGCCACTTCATGTTGTGCCCTCTAGTTTTACAGCTTCCCCGTCGTTGGAAGAGGCTTGTTTGAATCATATCTCCCCTATCCCTCCTCTCCTCCAGAGTGTACATATTTAGATCTTCTCTTCTCATAAGGCTTCTGTCGCAGGCTCCAAATCATTTTGTCACCTTCCTCTGAACCGTTTCCAGTCTTTTTACATCCTTTGCGAGATATGGTCTCCAAAACTGAACACAGTATTCCAAGTGAGGCCTCACCAGTAACTTATACAGTGGCATTAGTACCTCTTCCTTTCTGCTGGTAATTCCCCTTTGTATGCAACCCAGCATCCTCCTGGCTTTTGCCACTGCCTTGTTGCACTGTTTTGCCACCTTGAGATACTCAGAAATAATCACACCAAGGTCCTTCTGGTCCGTGCACATCAACCTCTCACCCCCTATCTCGTACATTTCCCTTGTATTTATGCTTCCCAAGTGTATGACACTGCACATCTTCACCTTAAATCTTAACTGCCAAGCATTAGACCATTCTTCCAGCTTTTGTAGATCTTTTCCTCATGTTCTCCACTCCCTCAGGGGGAGTCCACTCTGTTGCAAATTTTCATGTCATCTGCAAAAAGAAGACATTTCCATTCAGTCCTTCAGCAATATCACTCACAAATACATTGAGCAGTGCCAGTCCCAGGACTGAACCCTGCGGCACCCCACTAATCACCCTCCTTTCATCCGAGTGAGCTCCATTTACCATCACCTTTTGACTTCTGTCAGTCAACCAATTTCTGATCCAGTTCACAACCTTGGGACCCATCCCCAAACTATTGAGTTTATTGATAAGCCTCCTATGAGGAACAGTATCAAAGGCTTTGCTGAAATCCAGGTAGATGATATCCATCGCATGCCCCTGATCTAATTCTCTGGTCACCCAGTCAAAGAACTCAATCAGATTTGTTTGGCAGGATTGTTCTTTGGTAAAACCATGTTGACTCGGATCATGCAGCCTGTTGGTTTTGAGAAAGTCCACACTATTGGCTCTTTGAGGAGCGCCTCCATTACTTTTCCCACCACCGAGGTAAGGCTCACTGGCCTGTAGTTTGTCACTTCTTTCCTCTCACCACTTTTGTGAAGAGGTACCACATCAGCCCTTCTCCAGTCCTGAGGAACTTCTCCTGTTTCCAAGGATCTGTTAAAAACATCCTTTAACGGCCCTGAAAGAACCTCTCTGAGCTCTTTCAGTATCCTGGGATGTATCCCATCTGGTCCCATGGCCTTGTCCACTTTCAGTTTTGAAAGTTGTTCTAACACATCATCTTCTGAGTGGTGTGGTATCTACTTCATTCCCATTTTTATATTTGGGAGTCACAGGTGGTCCTTCTCCAGGATTTTCTTTAGTAAAAACAGAGCAGAAGTATTTGTTTAGCAATTTTGCTTTTTCAATGTCACTTTCCACGAGTCCATTCCCAGCACTTTTGAGTCCTACAAGTCCACCTCTGATTTTCCTCCTCTCCCGAATATACCTGAAGAAAGTTTTGTCGCCACACTTCACATCTTTAGCCATCTTTTCCTCTGCCTTTGATTTTGTTTTTCTTATTTCTCTTCTTGTCTCTTTTAGTTTGATCCTGTATTCCTTTCTGTGTTTCTCTGTTTGCAAGTTTTTGAATTTTGTGAAAGCTGTATTTTTTGCCTTTATTTGAGCAGCCACTTCTTTGGAGAACCAAACAGGTTTCCTTCTCCTCTTGTTTTTATTTACTTTCCTTACATATTTATCTGTTGCCCCTTTTATTGCCACCTTTAGTTTAGCCATTGCAATTCCACTTCCCTTATCCCCTCCCACCCTGCCAACTCCTCCTTCAGGTACTTGGCCATTTTACTGAAGTCAGTGTTTTTGAAGTCTAGGACTTTAGCTTGCTATGATTGGACTGCACCTTGGCTTTTATCTCAAACCACACCGTGTGATGATCGCTACTGCTCACAGGGGCACCCACCCGGACATTCGACACGCTATCTCCGTTGGTGAGCACTAAATCCAGTATTGAGCTTTCCCTGGTTGGTTCCACCACCATTTGTCTAAGTAAGGCATCTTGGAAAGCATCCACAATGTTTTTACTTCTTTCCAGATTTGCAGAAGGAGTACTCCAATCTACTTCGGGTAGATTAAATTCACCCAATATGATCACGCCCCCCTTTGTGGCTATCTTGGCAATATCTATAATCAATTTGTTATCTATTTCTTCGATTTGAGTCGGAGGTCAGAGGGGAGGAGAGCAGGAGGGGAACAGGACGTGGCATATGAACCCGACATTGATCAAAGACCCCGGGTTTCACAGTCACCTGAAGGGAAGTGGTGGCAGTATTGGGAGGGCAGTGGGACTGGGGAGGTGGACAAGAGGACACAGTGGGAGGCAGCTAAAGCCACAATGATGGTGGAGATTATTGCCGATGTTGCCCGAAAGAAAAAAGCAGGAAATGAAAAGCTCCTAGACTTTTCCAGACAGCTCTGTACCTTCCGGAGACAACATATGTGGATGTTAGGGGATGTAGAGAGAATGAAGTAGGTATGGAAAGCCCTTAGTGAGCTGCTCACCCAAAGAGTGGAAGGGGATATTCACATGTACAAATACCAACTCCACAAATGGGGAAACAAGGGCGGGAAGTTCATGGCCAAACTAGTGAGCCCAGCAAAGGGGAAGGGAATGATCACCTACATAAGATATGCCATACTAGGTCAGACCAAGGTCCATCAAGCCCAGTATCCTGTTTCCAGCAGAGGCCAATCTAGGTCACAAGTACCTAGTAGTTTCCCCAAAAGATACTGGTTCCACAATGTGTGTATTGGGGCAAGCAGTGGATTTCCCGGGTCCCCTTTAATAATGGTTTATGGACCTTTCCTCCAGGAACTTGTCCAAACCTTTTTTTAAACCCAGCTACACTAAGAAATTTTACTACATCCTCTGGTAACGAATTCCAGAGTTTGATTATACATTGGATGAATAAATATTTTCTCTTATTAGGCTTAAATTGGATCTCCAGGAACAAGCAGTAATGTAGTCTTCACATATGGGTATCGTCGGTACCGACGGAGCCCGCACGGGAACGCTCCCCAGCATCCAACAGGAAAGCTTTTGGGAGCATCCCACAGCGCATGCATGCTGCCTTCCCGCCTCTGTACCTTTCTCACTTCAGTTCTTCGTTTTCCGCGGAGCCAACAGGACACGGTACCCTGTCACCGCAGAAAATCTACCTTTATTTCTTATTTTTTGTGGTCGCGTCTGCCTTCATTTGACGCCTACCCGTACCGTTGGTTCTCTTCTTCTTTCTTTTAAAAAAAAAAAAAAAAAACTTATATTTCTCCAGGACCAAGCAGGAAGTCAGTCCTCACATATGGGTGACGTCGGCGCCGACGGAGCCCTCGTGCGGAGCATTTCCCCAGCTTTCAAAGAAAGCCTTTGGGAATTGCAGCGCGCATGCGCGGTCCCCTTCCCGCCCAAGGGTGCCATCTTGCTCAGTCTTCTTTTTTCTGCGGAGCCCGATGGACGTAGTTCATTTTTCCCCGAGGAAAAAGTTGATTTTCCCTGTTTTTCTCTTTTCTCCGGTTCGACGCCGGATCCTTTTCCCGCTCTGACCGATACGCTGGTATCGAGTCCTTTTCTCTCTTTTTCGGTTTTTGTCCTTTGTGACTGGCGTTCGCGCCTTTTTTCATTTTTCCCTGGCAGCCCGGTCTTTTGACCTAGCAGGGGCCCTTTTTCCCCCGATGGCTACCAGCGGGTTTAAGAAATGTGATCGATGTAAGAAACTTATGTCTCTTACCGACACACATGACTGCTGCCTCCGTTGCCTCGGACCCGATCATGACCCGATGATCTGTGGTCCGTGTGGCAAAATGTCCTCGAAGGCGTTGAGGAGTTGGCAGCACCAGAAGATAGGATTTTTTCTAACTCCGCGTCCAGCCGGGCCCGGACCTCGTCAGAGGCCTCGACGTCTCGGGACTCCGGCCCCGAGCAGCGTCGCGGTTCCTCTGAGCGGGGGTCTCCTTCGCGGGAACATTGAAGGAAGAAGAAACCCACGAGGGCGGCATCGGTGGACGCTCCTGGTTCCTCGAGGGCCAGGTCACATAGCCACGATAGCCGTCCCGGGTCTTCAGAGTCGGAGAGGCCTGCCAAGCATCCTCGTGTAGAGATGGAGTCTCCTGGACACGTAAGTGCTGTTGTCCTCGTTGACTCTCCTCCGAGGGAGCCGACGTCTGGCCCAACACCGTCGGGGCCCGAGTCGGGGGCTGCTGGGTCTCCTGAGCTCGGACTCAGGTTGACGGCCTTGGAGAGCAGCTTCGCTGCCTTCATGGAACAGCAGCGGGCATTGATCGCCGGTCTCACCAGTGCATCTGCCCCGACCACCGTGACCTCGACGTCCAAGTCGACCCCGGAGGCCGAGCCGATCCTCGAGTCCATGCGGGCTCGAGTCGATCCTCGGCCACGGTCTCCCTCGACCTCCCGTTTGGGACCGAGGTCGTCGACGCCGATACCCTCGGCGTCGGGGCAGAGGGCATCAGTGCCCGCCCGACCGGAGCCGCTCGATTCCTCCTCCGAGGAGTCGGGCTGGGAGACGGAGGACGAAGAGTCACCCGACACTCATCAGACTCTGTGTGTCCCATCGGACTCGCCCGAGTCCGAACCTCGGAGATGGTCCCCACCGGAGGATACCCGGTTCTCGGACTTCATGCGGGATATGGCCAAGGCCTTGGCCTTCCCCGCAGATCCCGAGGAGGAGCCTCAAGCCGAGGAGCGCGAGGCCCTCCAGTACGACTCTCCCCCGAAGGAGGCCTTTACTGTTCCGGTTCCTCCGATGCTGGAGCGGCTGCTCTTCCGCATGTGGGAGACCCTGGCCTCGACGCCGGTGTTAAGCAAGCAGGTCGATTCCATCTATCGAGTCTGCAAGAGCCCCAGGTTCCAGAAGGCACAATTACCGCACCACTCCATGGTTGTGGAATCGGCCATGCATTGACTGAAAAGTCAGAAGATGCACTCCCTGGTGCCTCCCAACCGGGAGGTCCAGAACCTGGACGCCCTCGGTAAGAAGTGCTTCCAGGGCTCTATGCTTGCTTGCCGTGTCCAGACTTACCAGCTCTACATGGGCATGTACCTCCGAGACCTGGCAAAGGAGATTGCCGAGTTCTCTGCTGGTCTCTCCGAGGAACCTTTGCAGAGGTTCCAGCCCTTGTCCACCGGTATTTGAGAGTGCTCGAAGTTTATCTCTCGAGCAGCCTACGATGGCTTCGAGGCTTCGGCCCGAGTAGCCGGGGCCAGCATCGGTGCCCGCCGACAGGCTTGGCTACAGTCATCCAACCTCGAGCCATGGGTCCAGGACAAGTTGGTCGATGTCCCCTGCCGAGGTGAAAGCCTCTTTGGCAAGCCCATGGCTGAAAAGGCTGCAGAACTCGAGACCGAGACTCTGACCAGAACTAGGCTTTCCAAGAAAACCTCTGCCCCTTCTCAGAAAAAGAAGGGCTCGGGGAAAAAGTCCTTTTACCCGAGGAAGTCCTCTGCCTATAAACAATACCCTCATTATCAGGCCTCTGCAGCTCCCCAACAGGGTCAGCATTTATTTTTATTTATTTATTTATGCTTATTTCTATACCGCTTTTTCCAAAGATCAAAGGCGGTTTACAGGTATCATTTAGTGAATATGGTTTTACATAGAACATCGTTTTTTTCATAACTATGTACAGTTAACATGATAAACGATAACATGGAACATTGTTACAGAACTAAATACAGTTTAACATGGATTATTGTTACAGAACTATATACATTTTTAACATTAGCTAGTAATGCTTTGTCTATTTTACATTGATTCTTTGTTAAATTAAGCTTTGTTTCTTAAATGTAGTGAGTGTTGAGGCTTGTTGAGCTGTAGTTAAGGAGGATTGTTATGGTTGTGTGGTGTGTTGGGTGGATAGGATTCATTTAAATTTGTGAAGTGTTCTTTAAATAGCCAAGGGGCAGGGTCAAGAGCCCCGTAGGCAAAAGGCCCCCAAGCCATCAACACTGGCCCCTGCTCAGCAGGGTGGGGGTTTTTGACTCAAACAGCATAGCCTCTTCTCCTCAGCTGGCTTCTCTCAGCACAGGAGGCCGGCTGGCCCACTTTGCCCACAGGTGGTCAGCCGTCACATCAGATACCTGGGTTCTTCACATAGTCCAAAAAGGCTATCTTCTCCATTTTCACCAGGTACCTCCCTCCTATTTTCCAGGGGAGCCTCCAAGACCCCCTCTGCACAGGGACCTACTCCTTCAGGAGTTAGCAAGTCTGTTACGGGATTAGGCTGTGGAACCGGTGCCCCACCACCTGAGAGGTCACAGCTTTTATTCCAGGTACTTTCTAGTACCAAAAAGAACAGGAGGCCTCAGACCCATCCTAGACTTGTGAAACCTCAACAAGTTCCTGGAGAGGGAAAAGTTCAAGATGCTTACCCTTGGAATCCTGCTGCCCTACCTCCAACAGCGAGACTGGCTATGCTCCTTGGATCTAAAGGATGCGTATACTCATATCCTTATTCATCCAGACCACAGACAATATCTCAGGTTTGTTGTGGGAGGAAACCACTATCAGTACAGAGTACTTCCCTTTGGCCTGTCTTCCGCTCCCAGGGTGTTCACCAAGTGCCTGGCAGTGGTGGCGGCCTACCTGAGGCCTCAGGGTCTTTTTGTGTTTCCGTACCTGGACGACTGGCTCGTAAGGGGCCAATCTTCCCAAGAGGCCAACCAGGCCACCCTTCGCACTGTGGCTCTGCTTCAGCACTTGGGGTTTGTCATAAACTTCGCAAAGTCCACTTTGCTCCCGTCCCAGAACTTAGAGTTCATAGGGGCCAGACTAGACACTCTTCAAGCAAAGGCTTTTCTGCCTCTGGACAGGGCCCACAGGCTAATGGATCTGGCCAGCCAGTTTCACAGCAATTCCCTGGTCTCTGCCAGGCAATTCCTGAGACTGCTCGGCCATATGGCTTCCACGGTTCATGTCACCCCCAATGCCCGCCTGCACATGCGGCCTGCTCAAAGGAGCCTTCGCACTCAGTGGCATCAAGCCACAAGGAGCCTAGCGGACTCAGTAAAGATATCTGACCTCCTGGTCTCCTCTCTGCAATGGTGGCTCCATCTTCCGAATCTGGTGCTCGGAGTGGTTTTTCAATCCCCTCCGCATTCTCAGGTGCTGACAACAGATGCTTCTCTTCTCGGTTGGGGAGCACATTGCCAAGGGACATGTACTCAGTGTCTCTGGACCCCTTGGGAGGCTACTCAACAAATAAACTTCCTGGAGCTACGGGCGATACGCCTAGCTCTGAGCGCCTTTTCCCACCTCGCCTTTCCCCAATCTGTACTGGTCCAGACGGACAATCAAGTTGCCATGTTCTATGTGAACAAACAAGGAGGCACAGGCTCCTTCCTTCTTTGTCAGGAGGCACAATGTCTGTGCTCTTGGGCTTTCCATCACGGAATCCTTCTCAAGGCTGTCTACCTCCCAGGTCAGGAAAATTGCCTGGCAGACAGACTGATACACTAGTTTTATCGTTCTATTTACGCTCTTGAGAGATCGATCAACACTCTTATAGCTGACAGAGAAGGTTTCAGTAAAAAATAACACCTTTTACTGCCGGGTTCTCAGCCCAGAACTTTAAAGTGGTGTTTGACATCAATAACCCTCTGTCAGTTTGGTGTGCTATTTAAAATCCTTGTAAACAATTTATAGCTGTTTGAATGGTAAACTTTCTATAAAAATTATCTTGAACAAGTGCAATACTCAGCTTCTATGCTGAAACAGTTCAAATTCTTCACCAGTTTTCTTCACCAGTTTTCTGTGTCCCAACGTTCAATCCAGGTACCGACTGACGTTTCACATTTTTCGTCAGGGGACCTAAACATAACTATAAAAACCATCAATAAGACCCACATCTCACTCTCATCTTCCTATCGTTAATTCAATTCACTCATACTCTTCTAATCTAGAAATTAGAATACCAGAAGTGCTGCCCGCGTTCTCTCCTTTACTGCGATTGTCATGAAAATTTCTGTTCGCTCGTAGAAAAACGCCACGCATGCGTATCTGATATCCTAACTGCCTTTTAAAGTTGGAATTAACCAATCATGCAGTCTTCTCTTCAAAACAAAAATTCATGTTATTGATAATGTCTGTCTAGAAAGTTGATCTTATTTGCATGCCAGCCATTCTATCTGATTATTTAACCCCGCGGGGGTCAGAGTATTCAATTTAAAAATAAGTCGCTGTTCTTTCAGATGTAGAGTCTGAGCTAATGTTTTACCGCGACCAGCTTTTTGAACTTGGGCTAGGCAAAGACAGCATAACTGTTCAAAATCATGAACCTTTTGTAAACAGTGCTCTACTATTGGGGCTGCAAGATATTTACACCGTAGGCGACTACGGTGTTCCCGCATGCGTGTACAAAACATGCGTGTTGTTTGTCCTATGTAGCAGAGACCACATGGGCAAATTATTGCATAAACTACTCCTGTTGACTCGCAGGTAGTATTGCTCTTTAAAGATAATGTAGTTCCATTATATACAAATTTATCCAGGCTGAGTGTAATAGCGCAAATATCACATTTCCCACATGGTGAATGTCCTATTATATTAATTGTCTGTATGTCATGGATATCACTTGGCACTCTATAAGAGTGTTGATCGATCTCTCAAGAGCGTAAATAGAACGATAAAACTAGTGTATTAGATTTCGTAATCGTTCAGTGGCCAAGATAAGTTTTGTGCGAATACAATCATGGCAGACAGACTGAGCAGGATCCTGCAACCACACGAATGGAGATTGAACCCATTGGTGGTTCAGCAGGTCTTTCTCAAGTGGGGACTCCCCACCATGGATCTTTTCGCCAGTCCTCTGAACCGGTAACTCCCGAGATTTTGCTCCAGACAACCACATCCTCTCAGAGTAGCAGCGGATGCGTTTCTGATCTCGTGGTCCACAGGCCTCCTGTATGCGTTTCCTCCCACACCACTAGTGTCCAGAACGCTGTTCAAAGTCCTCAGGGATGGGGCTTCATTGATTCTCATAGCCCTCAGGTGGCCGAGGCAACCGTGGTTCCCGCTTCTGCTACGGCTGACGGTGGACACACCTATTCCTCTGGGGTTTCAACGCGATCTCCTGTCTCAGGATCAGGGGACTCTCTTGCACCCCAACCTCCAGTCCCTTCATCTGATGGCCTGGCTGCTGAAAGGGTAGTCCTAGCTCCCCTACTACTGCCTAGAGAGGTGGAAGATGTAGTCTTGGCCTCTCGGCGTCAATCCACCAGGAAATCCTACGCTCTTAAGTGGCGTAGATTCTCCGCTTGGTGTGCTCAGCACAGCGAGAATCCCTTCTTGTGCTTGGTAGCGGTAGTATTGCAATATTTGCTCTACCTCTCCAATCTGGGCCTTAAGTCTAACTCTGTCAGAGTTCACCTTAGTGCTCTCTCAGCACACCACTCACCGGTGGACGGCAGTCCTCTTTCCAACCACCCTTTGGTGGCTCGTTTCCTCAGAGGCCGCCTCCTGCTTAAGCCTCCTTTGCGTCCACCGGCCCCTGAGTGGGATCTGAATGTGGTCTTACAGCGGCTTACTTGTCCGCCTTTTGAACCTATGGCTACCTGCCCTCTCCGTTTTCTCTCCTGGAAAACTTTATTTCTGGTAGCTCTCACCTCTACTAGGCGAGTGAGTGAACTACAGGCACTAGTGTCTGATCCTCCTTACACTAGGTTCTACAGGAATAGGGTCGTCTTACGGACTCACCCTAAGTTTCTTCCTAAAGTTGTCTCACCTTTTCACCTCAATCAGGAGGTGGTTCTTCCGCCTTCTTTCCCAGGCCGCATGCCAGCCGGGCTGAGATGGTCTTGCATACCCTGGACTGTAGAAGGATGTTATCCTTCTACCTTGACCGTACGCGGGAGCATCGGAAGGCTGTTCAGCTTTTCGTTTCTTTTGACCCCAATAAGTTGGGGCTCCCTGTCTTCAAGCGTACGTTGTCCATATGGGTCGCTGACTGTATCGCCTGGGCTTATGGGGCAGCCGGCCTCTCGTTGGAGGGTCGAGTCACGGCTCATCGTGTCAGGGCGAAGGCTGCGTCAGTGGCTCATCTCCACTCTGTTCCGTTGGCAGACATCTGCCGGCCGCTACTTGGTCTTCAAGCCAGACCTTTGCGGCCCATTACTGCCTTGAGAGGGAGTCCCGCAGGGACAGTGCTTTCGGACAGGCAGTACTCCATAATCTCTTTGGGGTTTAGGCAACTCCTTCCCTCCGGCCCTGGTGTTGGGCTACCGGTCAGGGGCGTTCTCAGAGAAGATTCCTTCCTTCTGTGCTGACGAGCTCGAGGGAGCTCATTTTTCCGCTTGAGGTCTCCAGTAGCCTTAAGCTAGGGAGTCCCATATGTGAGGACTGACTTCCTGCTTGGTCCTGGAGAAAGAGTAGTTACTCACCTGTAACAGGTGTTCTCCAGGAGCAGCAGGAATCAGTCCTCACAACCCTCCCTCCTCCCCTTGGAGTTGCAGTTATATGATTTGTTTTGCTAATTTTTTGCTGTCTTTTAGCTATGTCATCAGACTGAGCAAGATGGCACCCTTGGGCGGGAAGGGGACCGCGCATGCGCGCTGCAATTCCCAAAGGCTTTCTTTGAAAACTGGGGAAATGCTCCGCACGAGGGCTCCGTCGGCGCCGACGTCACCCATATGTGAGGACTGATTCCTGCTGCTCCTGGAGAACACCTGTTACAGGTGAGTAACTACTCTTTTTCTTCAGGGATCTTTCCCTGTGTCTGGTGCTAGGTGCCATTTTGGGCACTAGGCCCATTTTTCTTCAAGCATGGAGAAACCAGTCAGTGGTTTCAAAAAATGCTTAAAATGTGGCGGTACCATCTCTATCACCGACACCCATGATTGGTGTTTAAAATGTTTGGGTCCTGAACATTGTCCAACGGAGTGTCTCTCCTGCACGAGGATGACCAAGAGGGGCCAGCAGAATAGAGCTGCAAAACTCGGTACCCTTTTTGCCTCCGACATGATGTCAGTTGCATCGATGTCTTCCAGGGCTTCATCTTCATCCCATGGATCTCAGGTAACCAAAAGTAAAACTAGCCGGTCCTCGAAGGGAAAATCTCCTTCAAAGTATTGAGATGCCTCGGGCATTTCCCTCGAAGGCACTTCAGCAAAACAGCCCCGGCGGGAGTCTTCGAGCTCCAAAGCATTAACGGGGCTCCAGGATGTTGCAGAGGCCTCGACCTCTGCGGAACTACTGGTGCCATGCTCTGGGGTCGTGACAGCATCCACCAGTACCGGCACCCAGGCATCGGCAGGAGTGATGGATCACAGAATCCTCACTATCGAACGCAGTCTAGCGGCCCTCTTAGCAGCCTCGGTACCGCTAAGACCGCAACAGACGGTTCCACAGGTATCGGTACTGACATCGGTACCGGTACTGACAACACCTGCTTTGACAGGACTGCTTCCCCATGCCGATGTCCGGTATCGAGGATCAGGAACCGAGACACTTCAGTACTGACTTCGAGCGGTACCGATACCATGCGTCACAGGAGCACCCGGTGCTTGAGTCTTCCGATTGCGATGACTCTGATTCTACCAGTACCAGAGTGAATCTGTTAGAAGATTCAACTCCCTCTCCTCTACGCAGGATGTCTCCTCCAGAAGATATGTCCTTCCAGGACTTCATACGTGATTTAGCAAAAGGCTTTGCAATCACTGTGATTCCAGAAAAAGAACCTAAGGCAGAAGAATTAAGAATTCTACAATACCCTATGGCTCCCAAGGAGGCAGCTATGCTTCCCATTCACAAGATCTTACATGATCTGATGTTGAGAATGTGGGAGACTCCTTTAACAATATCTTCATATTCCCGACACCTGGACACTATGTACCGAGTGCCAAGTTGTCCTGGTTTTCAAAAAACTCAGTTACCACACCATTCAGTGGTAGTGGAATCGGCCATGCAAAGAATCCTCCAGGCCGTGAATCCAGGACACTCGATGCCTTTGGCCGTCAATGTTTTCAGTCCTACATTCTATATATGGGAATGTTCCTGGAAGAAGTCACAAAAGACTTGGAGCTCATTAGTCCTTTGGCTGTTTTGAATGTCTTAGCAGAACCTCTGCTATATCCATAGGAGCACGTCATATTGCTTGGCTTCAAGCATCAGACTTGGAACAATGGGTGCAAGAAAAACTGGGAAACATTCCTTGCACAGGAGAAAATCTCTTTGGTAAGGACTGACAAGACAAGGCTAATCAGCTTGAATCTGACAATACTACTTTGAACAGATTGTCAAAGGCTACAGCCAACCCAGCAAAAAAGAAAACATTCAAGAAATCTTTTTTCAGTAAGAAAAAGAAGTCTTACCAATCTTACACCCATCAAACTCACTGTCCACTTCATTATTATTACATGCATGCACTTATATGTTTCCCAGAAGGGACAACAACAGAACAGATAGCTGAGAAAGCCACAAGCTCAACCGGCTCAACAGACCCAGCTCCCTCAGGGTCTTTGACTTCTACCTAGAGAACTTAGTCATTCTGCCCCTAAAAGGTCAAGAACCCTTGACCATTCCAGGCAGATTATGCCATTTTGTCAAAAGATGGCAACAAATAACATCAGAAAATTGGACTCTGTCCATTGTAAGATTGGGATACAAGCTTCATTTCCTCAACTTGCCCCCACCTACAATTCTGAGACAGTTGAGTTCTCAGGGCCCTGCCACCGACCTCTTGTGGCAGGAGGTCAAGTCACTTCTGGCTCAAGGAGCAATAGAAGAAGTGCCTATATCCCAATTGGGGACAGGGTTCTACTTCCCCTATTTTCTTATTCCAAAGAAGACAGGGGGACACAGGCCTATACTAGACCTCAGAGAATTAAACAAGTATTTGTTCCGAGAAAAGTTCAAGATGATCTCCCTCGGAACACTTTTACCATACCTTTAAAGTCAAGATTGGTTATGTTCTCTAGATCTAAGAGATGCATACACGCATATTCTCATCCACTCAGATCACAGGAAGTTCCTTCGATTCTTGATCCAAGGAAGACACTTCCAGTACAGAGTTCTTCCTTTCGGACTTGCCTCTGCTCCGAGAGTCTTCACAAAATGCATGGCAGTGGTAGCAGCATTTATGAGGACTCTGGGAATATTCGTCTTCCCTTACTTAGACAATTGGCTCATTCAAGCATCGACAGCTCCAGAGGTCAGCTTCGCTCTCTCTCGAGCAATGACAATTCTTCAATACTTGGAGTTGGTCATAAACCTCCCAAAATCTCATATCACCCCCTCTCAATCTCTAGAATTCATAGGGGCTCGTCTAGACACATGGCAGTCAAAGGCTTTCCTGCCCCAGCCACGCTGTCTACTTATAATACAACTGGCATCTCAAGCATCTATAAAAGTATTCCTTACTGCTCGGGAGATGCTTCAACTGCTGGGACACATGGCATCCACTGTTCATGTGGTTCCCTATGCTCGCCTGCACATGCGAGCAGCCCAGTGGACCCTTTCCTCTCAGTGGTCACAAGCCTCGGGTCGACTAACAATCCTCTCAGTGGTCACAAGCCTCGGGTTGACTAACAGACAAAATCAGAACTACCACACGTCTGATTTCGTCCCTGCAATGGTGGCAATCCCTGGAAAACTTCCTTGTAGGCTCTCCTTTCCAGCAGCCTCTACGCCAAACCACTCTGACGACAGATGCATCCAAGATGGGTTGAGGGGCCCACTTGCACGATCTCTCCACTCAGGGTCTTTGGACCTCACAGGAGGTTTCCCTTCACATAAACCTCCTAGAGCTGAGAGCCATTTTCAATGCTATTCAAGTCTTTCAGGGCCATCTCAGCAACAAAACAGTTCTGGTCCAAACCGACAATCAGGTAGCTATGTTCTATGTGAACAAGCAAGGCGGAACAGGCTCTCTGTCGCTATGCAACGAAGCTTTGCGACTATGGGCCCTCGCCAGAGAGTTACAAATTCACCTGCTTGCGGTATACCTTCCGGGCATTCAAAACTTGTGGGCATCTGCAAAGCAGCCACTTGGACTTCGATACATACCTTCACAGCCCACTATTGCTTAGACAGGGACTCCCGTCAGGATGCCTCGTTTGGCCAGGCTGTTCTACAACATCTCGTCCGTTCTTAATACAACTCCTACCCACCATCCACAGTTTGGATGCCTAAAGTCCATGGGAGGAAGCATGACCCATCTCATCTGGGTTCGCAGCTAGCTGGGGTCACCCCTTGGCATCTTTCAGCTGGGGAGTCCCTATATGTGAAGACTACATTCCTGCTTGTTCCTGGAGATAGCGTAGTTACTCACCTGTAACAGGTGATCTCCAGGAACAGCAGGAATTTCGTCTTCTAAACCCACCCATCTCACCTAGGAGTTGTCTCTATCTCTCTCTTTCTCTTCTTCTCTCCTTTGGTCTCAGCTATAAACTCAACTGTAGTGAGAGAGGTACAGAGGCGGGAAGGCAGCACGTATGCGCTGTGGGATGCTCCCAAAAGCTTTCCTATTGGATGCTGGGGAGCGTTCCCACGCGGGCTCTGTCGGTACCGACGATACCCATATGTGAAGACTAAATTCCTGCTGTTCCCGGAGATCACCTGTTAAAGGTGAGTAACTAAGCTGTACACTATAGCTTCATTGCATGTCCCCTAGTCTTTCTACATTTTGATGGTTTAAACAATTGATCTATGTTTACCCATTCCACTCCATTCATTAATTTATAGATTTCTATCATATCTCCCCTTAGCCATTTCTGTTCCAGGTTGAAGAGCCCTAAGCTTTTTAGCCTCTCCTCTTAGAGGTATTCTTCCATCCCCTTTACCATTTTGGTGTCTCTTCTCTGTACCTTTTCTAATAACGCTATATCCTTTTTAAGATACAGCAACCAGAATTGCAGACAATATTGGTGGCACAACGATACAGAGGCATTATAATATCCTTTGTTTTATTCTCCATTCCTTTCCTTATGATTCCTAGCATTCTATTTGCTTTCTTGGCTGCCGCTGCACACTGGGCAGAGGTTTTCAACATTTATCCATGATGACACCTAAATCTTTTTTCTGGGTGGTGGTTCCTAATATGGAACCTTGCATTGTGTAACCATAGTTTGGGTTGTTCTTTCCTAGGTGCATAACTTTGCACTTGTTCACATTAAATTTCATCTGCCATTTGAACATCCAGTCTTCCAGTTTATCAAGGTCCTCTTGCAATTTTTCACAATCCTCTTGGGTTTTAACTACTTTGAATAATTTTTTGTCCTCTGAAATTTGATTACCTCACTTATTTCCAAGTCATTTATGAATATGTTAAAAAGCAGCGGATTCAGCACAGATCTCTAGGGTACTCCATCGGGAACATTGGCCATTTATCCCTACCCTCTGCTTTCTGTCTTTTAACCAGTTCCTGATCCACAATAGTACACTGCCTCCTATCCCATGACTTTTTAATTTTGGCAAGAG
Organism: Ichthyophis bannanicus; assembly: GCA_033557465.1. Lineage (NCBI taxonomy): Eukaryota > Metazoa > Chordata > Amphibia > Gymnophiona > Ichthyophiidae > Ichthyophis > Ichthyophis bannanicus. Next base: position 82,289,806 of record CM066048.1, read on the forward strand.
TCTCTCATGAGGGACCTTGTCAAAGGCTTTCTGAAAATCCATACACTATATCAACTGACCCACCTTTCTCTACCTGTTTATTCACACCTTCAAAAAAACATAACAGATTAGTAAGGCAAGAGCTTCCTTGGCTAAAGCCATGTTGGCTGTCTCCCATTAAGCCATGACTATCTACATGTTCAATAATTTTGTTCTTTATTATGGTTTCTACCATCTTTCCCGGTACTCACATCAGGCTCACCGGTCTATAGTTTCCCAGATCACCCCTGGAACCCTTTTTAAAAATTGGTGTTACATTGGCCATCCTCCAGTCTTCGGGTATTACAAATGATTTTAATGATAGTTCACAGATTACTAATAATAGGTCTGCAATCTCATATTTCAGTTCTTTCTACCCTTGAATGTATACCATCTGGTCCAGGTGATTTGTTACTGTTCAGTTTATCAAATAGTTGTAATACATCTTCCCGGTGTATCGATATTTCTTTCAATTCTTCTGCGACTTCACCTTTAAATATAATTTCAGTCATGGGTAACATCCCTACATCTTCCTCAGTAAAGACCGAAGCAAAGAATTCATTCAGTCTCTATGCTATGGCCTTGTCCCCTGTACAGCCCCTTTTACCCTTCTATCATCTAATGGTCCAACTGACTCTCTCACAGTTTTTTTTGCTATGAATGTACTTGAAAAAGTCTTTATCATGCGCTTTTGCTTCCACAGCAAGCTTCTCAAATTCTCTTTGCCTGCCTCATCAATGCATTGCATCTAATTTGCCAATGCTTATGTTTCCAGTTTTTGTCATTTGGTTCCTTTTTCCATTTCCTGAGAGGTGCTTTTTTGGCAACAACAGCCTCTCTGACCTCACCTTTAAACCTTGCTGGCAGTTTTTTGACCTTCCTTCCACATTTCTTAAAGCATGAAATACAGCTGGTCTGGGCTTCCAAGATAGTATTTTTAAACAGCACCCATGCTTGATGTAAATCTTTAACCTTTGCAACTGCTCCTTTTAGTTTTTTCTTAACAATTTTTCTCATTTTATCTTAGTCTTCCTTTTGAAAGTTAAAAGGTAATACTGTGGATTTCCTTGCTGTCCTTCCTCGATCTATTAAATCAAACGCGATTGTGCTAAGATCACTATTGTCAAGTGGCCCCAACACCCTTATCTCTTGCACCAGATCTTGTGTTCCACTAAGGACAAAGTCCAAAATGTCTTCCCCTCTTGTTGGTTCATGAACCAGCTGCTCCAAGAAGCAGTCATTTATTTTATCTAGAAACTTTATCTCCCTAGCATATCCTGCCGTGACACTGGCCCAGTCGATACCGGGGTAATTGAAATCACCCGTTATAATTACTGTGCTTTAACTTTTGTTAGCTTCCCTGAATTCTTTGAGCATTTCATCATTCATTTGTTCATTCTGGCCAGGCGGTCGATAGTACACCCCCACTGCTATCGTCTTCCCCTTTTTACATGGCATTTCAATCCATAGAGATTCTACAGCAAATTTTGCTTCCTGCAAAACTTTAATCCTTTGTAACTCAATGCCTCTCTAACATAGAGTGCAATCCCTCCACCAATTTGATCAGCTCTATCATTACGATATAGTTTGTACCCAGGTATCAGTGTTCCACTGGTTGTCCTCCTTCCACCGTGTCTCTGAAATACCAATCATATCTAACCTCTCATTTAGTGCTATATATTCTAACTCTCCCATCTTATTTTTTAGACTTCTAGCATTTGCATACAAGTATTTTAGAGGCTGTATTTTATTCATATTAATCTGGTTATTGGTAGGCAGGGGTAATTTGGAATTTTAAGCTCTGTCTGCTCTGTAGTTAAGGGCATTTGGGTTACCTTTGTCTTTATTGGTACCTCTCTGTTGATATGCCCTAACTTCAGTCTTTTGCTGGTATCCTTCAAGGATACATTGCTCCAAACCATGCGCTCTTGGGCGACTGTTGGCTTTCCCTTATTGTCTAGTTTAAAAGCTGCTGTATTTAATTTAAAAAAGACTGATATTTTTTGCCCGCTCATGGGGCCTTTTGCTTTCATTAGTGTTAACTGCCTGCCGTCGGTTGTGTTGGCTCCCTGCCAATGCCGTTTTTCTGTATTTTTTGGATTTTCACGTTTTCTCTCCCTGTGTTTTTTGTTGGCTGGTGACATTGAGCCCTTTGATATCGCTGCAGCCATCTTCCTGTACATGAGTATGTTCCTGAAGGACATCATGGCGGACCTGAATGAGTTCAGTTCCCCCATACCAGCAGACCGCCTCAATTCCTTCCACGCCCTGGTGGGCCACAGGAAGGATTGTTCGAAGTATATGGTCCGTGCCACCTACGATGTATTCGGGTCTGCCTGGGCGGTGGCTGTGGGCATCAGTGCATGCCACCTTACTTGGCTTCAGTCCTTGAACTTGGAACAGTGGTTCCAGGACAAGCTGGCAGATGTGCCTTGTTGGGGGGAAAACCTTTTCGGCAAGCTGGTGGAGGAGAGGGCAGGTGAAATCGAGAAGGAGCATGTCACCATCTTCAGGCTCTCGAGGAAAACTGCCGACCCCTTGCAGAAGAAATACCAGGGGAAGAAGTCCTATCAATGCAAGTGCCGGTTCTATCAGAGTCTGCAGGATGCTCAACTGAAAGCACAGACCCTGCAACAGCAGAGATGTGATAAGCATCAGAAGGCCCAGCCCACTCTTCAGCCAAAGCCCAGGGCGAGTTTTTCACTGATTCCTCAGGAGCATTGCCAATCATCATTAGCAAACAGGGTACCTCCTCAGGTGAAGGGATGGCTCATTCATTTTGCACACTGGTGGCCTCTCATCACAACAGACATTTGCATCCTCCAGATTGTCCGAAGCAGGTACATGCTGCGTTTCGCCCAGTTGCCACCCTGCTTCTTCCATGGGGAGTTCCCTCTGGACCTGCTACATCAGGATCTCCTCCAGGAGAAGGTCACCGCCCTGCTAACCAGGCTCACCATTAATCTGGTGCCCCTGCTCAAGTCTGCTGGGGTTTTTATTCCTGGTGCTTCCTTCCTAGTGCAGGAAAAGTTCAAGATGGTTTCGCTGGGGACGTTACTCCCTTCTCAAGGACGATTGGCTATGCTCCCTGGATCTAAAGGACGTGTAAACTCACATCCCAGTCCATCCTGTTCATAGAAAGTATCTCTGCTTTGTGCTTGGGGGTCAGCACTACCAATACCAAGTGCTTCCCTTCAGTCTTGCTTCAGCCCCCAGGGTCTTCACAAAGTGTCTCGCAGTAGTAGTTGCTTACCTCAGGACCCTGGGGGTCGTCTTCTTCCCTTACTTAGACGACTGGCTTATAAAGAGCTCCACACCATTCAGGTGCTCAAACTACTGGGGTTTATTGTGAACTACCCAAGGTCGCACCTCCAAACTTCTCAGCAACTTCTCAGTACATTGGGGCTCTCCTCGATACAACTCAGACTCAAGCTTTTCTCCTGATGATCCGCTTGCTGTGACTCATGGAGGTGATCAGCAACATCCGACAAAAGCGCCACACCACAGCTCGCGGGATGCTGAAAATGTTCAGCCACATGGCCTCGATGATGCATATGACCCCGATGACCCATCTGTGAATGCAGCAGGCTCAGTGGACTCTGAGCACCCAGTGGAAGCAAGCCACAGGCCACATCCAGGACCCAGGTGGCAGTTACCGCATCTCTCGTGCAGTCCCTTCACTGGTGGCTGGAGCCACAGAGTCTGCTCCGAGGTCTCCCCTTCCAGTTGTCTGTGTCCCAACAGATGCTCACTACAGACGTGTCCAACTGAATTGAAGCATTCACCTGGACAACCTACGCACTCAGGGCCTGTGGTCGGAGCAGGAGAGTCTACAACAAAGACATTTCCTGGAGCTTCTGGGCATTCTGAATGCTCTCCTTGCTTTCAGCATGCACCTGTACAACTAGGTAGTCCTGATTCAGATGGATAACCAGATGGCGATGTTTAATATCAACAAGCAGGGAGTACAGGATTGTACCTCCTGTGCTAGGAGGCAGTGTGCTTGTGGAAGTTTGCTGTGGCACAAGGGATGGAGTTGAGGGTGACCTACTTGCCTGAAGAGCTCAGTTCCCTGGCGGACCACCTCAGCAAGGTCCTTAAACCTCACGAATGGACCCTCAATAGGAGGGTGGTGATCTGAATCCTCCGGGAATGGGGCACCCCATCAATAGACTTCTTCACCACACCACATAACGCCCAAGTGGATCATTCTGACAGGGCACTGGATACTTTCTCCTGCCTGGTGGAGAAACTCCTGGAGTATCTTCTGCTCCTCCCCTACTCAGATCTGATGTCCAATTTGGTCAGAATCCACCTGAGTGTGAATGAAGCCTACCATTGTGGCTTGGGGGCAACCCATCTCAGCTCGGTCCCTGGTGACTCACTTTATGCGGGGCTTATTCGTGTCTAAAACAACAGTTGACCCCACCATTGACTTGGGACCTCAATGTGGTCCTGGCGCAGCTCCTGTTGGTTCTCTTCGAGCTGCTCGTGTTCTCTCCACTGAAATTCCTGACCTGGAAGGTCATGTTCCTTGTGGCGGTCACTTCGGCAGATTGTGTCAGTGAACTCTAGGCTTTGGTGTCTCACCCGCCATATACTAGGTTCCACAAGAATAGAGTGATGCTGCATACGCATCCACAGTTTTTGCCCAAGGTGGTCTCTTTCTTCCACCTCAGTCAATCAGTGATCCTGCCCACCTTTTTTCCCAGGTCTCATGCCAGCCGCGGGGAGGCCATGCTGCATAAGCTAGATTGCAAACAGGCTCTGACCTTCTACCTTGAGTGAATAACGGCGCACCAGCATTCCACCCAACTGTTCATCTCCTTTGACCCTAGCAAGCTGGGCTCGGCTGTCTAAACGTACGCTGTCCATTTGGATGACAGACTGCATATCTTTCTTCTGTGCCCAGGCAGGCTTGAGCCTTGAGGGGCATGTCACGGCGGACAATGTCAGAGCCATGGCTGCATCGGTGGCCAATCTTCACTCAGTCTCCATGGAGGAGATCTGCAAGACTGAGACATGGTTCTCTGGCCATACTTTCATGGCCCAGTACTGTCTGGATGGGGATTCCCAATGGGACAACTTCACCCAAGCTGTTCTTCAGCATCTGTTTGGGATTTAGGTTCAACTCTTTCACATCAGCCCTTCTGTCCGTCCTGGATACCGACGAAGTCATCCCAGTGTCAATGTACGCTATGGACACTTGAGTCTGTCGAGTTCCCCAGAAGGACTAACCATACTGTTTCTTCCGGTTCTGTGACCACGTTTGGGCTTGTTACCTCCTGCTTGTCCATGGAGAAAGCATAGTTATTCACCTATAGCTGGTGTTCTCCATGGACAGCAGGAATAAGTCCTCACAACCCTCCCGCCTCCGAGGAGTTGTATTTTTTTTATTGTCAGTTTTGTTATCAAACTGGAGATAAGAGGCACTGCACATGTGCAATGGAGCCTCCCAAAAGTTTCCAATGGAAGCTGGGGAGCATTCCCGCAGGGGGGATCCATCAGGAACATCACCCAAACATGAGGACTTATTCCTGCTGTCCACGGAGAACACCTGCTACAGGTGAGTAACTATGCTTTCCTTATCTAGGCATTCTGCTGCTCCAAGGGTCTTCATATCATTCGGGGCTGTGGGAGGGGAGCAGCAGCTCCATTAAAGTAAAGCCGCCGATGGCGGGCAGAACTCCACCGCCGGACTCCCGAGAGGCGCGAGACCAACTGACTGCCTCCGGCCCATTCGGGGCTGTGGGAGGGGAGCAGCAGCTCCATTAAAGTAAAGCCGCCGACAGGCGGGCCCGCGCCTGAGGGCCTCGCCAGAGGGCCCTTTGGCGTGGCCCGTGGCAAAAATTGAAGAACAGCAAATATGTATAAGATCTATTAATTTGAGTAGTTATTCTCTTTACAATTTCCTCAGTCTCTCCCTTTGGCTGCTCTTCCGTTTAGAGGCATGTCTATATTACATGTTAACCTGATGTAGTCTTTCGTTGTTACCTATAGATCCATTGCTTATCACTTTGATACTTTGATAAGGTGGTATAAAACTGGATGCATTGTTTTGTCTTTATAGTCTGATGTTTTTATGTCTGTATTGTATGTTAACCTGATGTAGTCTTGTAACCGCTTTGATTGTAAGAAAGGCGGTATAAAAAACCTGTTAAATAAATTAATTAATTAAAATATCTGGGTTACCTGGAATTGCTTTACATAAGAACATAAGATATGCCATACTGGATCAGACCAAAAGTCAATCAAACTCAGTATCCTGTTTCCAATAGTGGCCATACACAGAAGAGGAGTGGAAGGCAGACCAGGCCTTATAAAGAGAATTTTTTAGCAGAATTAGAAGAGGTACATAGAAGAGTCACCAAAATTATTTATTTATTTAACTGGTTTTATATACCGTTTTTCTACAAGGCAAAATGGTTTACATAGAACAACAAATTAACATTTACATGGAACAGTTGAAAATATGTACAGGCAACTTTAATAAAAAATAACTAAACATTGCAAACGTGAGAATGCTCACATGGAACAAATGAAACTATATACAGGCAGTTTAGAGATTAAATAGCTAGGCGTTGTGAACAACTTCTAGCAGGAGAGGATAGCTGGGTATGTCAGGGGGAGGGTGGGGAAGATGAAGGGGGAAATGAGATGGGGTGAGGGAAGGTGTTATTTATAATGTCAGTTGTTTAGGGGGGGTGGGTTGTGGGCATGGTGAGGAGGAGCGGGGGGTGTTCTTGTTGGGTTTTTATTGCGGTGGTTGCATTAAAGTGGTCTTTGAAGAGAAAGGTCTTGAGGTGTTTTATGAAGAGGGTGTGGGATTGGAGGCAACGTATTGTTGGGAGGCGTTTGTTCCAATTGGGGGGAGCATAGAATTGGAAGGCTCTTGTGGAGGTGTGTTGTGGTCTCTTGTTAATCTGTGCTGGTGGGAGGAGAAGATTTGTTGCATTCTGTCACCGGAGTCTGTTGTTATCAGGACATCTAACTAATGATTGTAGCTGTTCCATAGTGGTGTTGAAGAGGGCTGTATGAGTGATGACGAGTGTCTTGAACCTGATACAGGATGCAACTGGGAGCCAGTGTAGGGATTTTAATATGGGGGTGATGTGGGAGTGTCTGGGAGCTTCGATAATGAGTCGTGCAGCTGTGTTTTGGGCGAGCTATAGGGGAACAAGGGTAATCTTGGGGAGCTCTTGGAGGACAGAGTTGGCAATAGTCGATGAGAAGGATGATGGAGGCTTGGCAGACTGTGTGGAAACTGTCGTAGGGTAGGAGAGGGCGTAGGTTGCAGAGAATTCAGATTTTGAAATAAATGTTTCTGGTGATATTTATGATGTGAGATTGGAAGTTCAGGTGGTCAAGGGTCACACCAAGGTATTTGATCTGGGGTTTGACTTGTATTTCAATGTCACCCAGTTTGATACTTTGTGGGGGGTGGGGATAAAACTGGAGATATGAAGGAGCTCTGTTTTGCTGAAATTGATTACAAGATTGTGCTGTTGTAACCATGTGATGATTTCCATGAGGCAGGCAGTGAGGGTGGAGTAGTCAGGGGAGGTAGTGTTGAAAGGGAAGCCATTAGCATAATGGAAGATCATTATATCGTCTGCATAGAGTTGATATCCATTGTTGAGGCTCTGAAGGATGTGGCATAGGAGTCTGGTATAGATGTTGAAGAGGAGGGTGAAAGGTGAAGAGGTAAAATTATAAAAGGGATGGCTTTTTGAGGAAAGGCTTAAAAGGTTAGAGCTCGAGAGGACGTGACATCACCGACTGGTATGGCTGCCTGAGACGAGAGCTCTCTTCGGGACGGAGAGTTAAGAGCTACTAGCAGGAGCAGTTGGCCTCTAATTATTGTCCTGTGCAACGGATCGTGGCCGGGGAGTCCTCTACAATGTCTGTGAGGAAAAAATTGGATAAATTCCGATCCTCCTATGCCCCACTGGCGTCTCAAAGTGATAGCGGTGCTGGAGTGGAGGCCAACACAGATGAGGAGCCTGACAATGCGGAGGAGCAGTGCACGAGGGGAGACCTTTGGCGCTGGTGCAAGGAGCTTAAGAGAGAGGTAATCGTTGGGAAGATGGAAGTTAAAGAAGTGGTTAAAGAATTACGCCAAGACCTGCAAGCGCTGGGCCAGCGGGTTGATTACCTTGAAGAGCACGTGGATGCGGTGGTGATGGCGGCGCAAAACACGCAAGCAACACTTAGCAGCTGGGAGAAAGAACGGGATGACCTGAAAGATAAGTTGGAGGATTTAGAGAATAGATCAAGGCGCTGCAATATCAGGATACGAGGGGTCCCGGAGGGCGCTAAATTTCAGAAAGCGGGACAGATTGTCAAAGATATCTGTGAGGCCCTACTGCGTGATGGGGAGGAGGGCGCGACAGCCGAGCTCCCAGACATCGGCATTGACCGGGCTCATAGAGCGCTGGGACCCCAGCTACCCAACAGACCGAGGGACATTATCGCTTGTCTGTCGAGTTACCGGCTAAAGGAAGACATCATGCGTAGGGCAGCAAAGAAGGGCAAGATGCCCTGGGGGAATACCTTCATTGAGATTTTTCAGGATCTCGCGCCCTCCACTTTGCAACGACGACGAGCCCTTCGACCTGTGACGGCCTACTTGCAGCGTGAGCACATCAAATATAAATGGCTCTTCCCTTTTGGGATTCAATTTGAAATTAGGGGATCCCCTAAGCGAGTTCGGACTGAGATGGAAGCGTGGGAGGTTTTGGAGAAGAGTAAGGCTCCCAACTTGCCGGAACGGCCTAGGCTGCCCTCTGCATCAGAACATGTGCAGGGACAAGTGCTGGACAAACTGAGATGGCAGCGCCTCCCGGAGAAGGGGCACCGATTACGGCGCTTATCGAAGGACCAGGCGAATGGATGTGACAGTGATAGCAATAGCCATCAGGCTGGAACAACGTGAACTGAGAAAGAGGAGATGTTAGATGGCTGTTTGATTGGTGGGCCCGGGGTATATAAGGGCGCGGGGAGGTGTGGATTAAGCGCATAGTTATGATCCTGCTGGGGTTTTTCTTTCATACTGTTTTCCTCACTATGTTTCTTTTGTGGGGGCTGGGGGGGGGGGCACTTGCAAGTCAGCAATACTAAAGGGCTTAGCGGGGAATGTATGTATGTTGTTAAGTTGTTATTCTGTTATAATTCATTAGACGGGTGATAAGGGGTGATTCGGGAAGGGATAGGGGGGGGTCTGGGGGTGGATTGGGGAGAACGAGAGGTTATTTAAAGGTGTGGGTGGTCCCGGGAGGTGGGGGTCATGTCCTCTGAGCTAGGTGCAGCAGAGGGAGGGTCTGCTGGTGGGTTGGGGAGGGGGGAAGGAGGGGGGAGGGGGATGGGACATACTGGGCGGGGGAGGAGGGGGGTCCAACGAGGGGATACTGGGAGAAGGGCGCAGCGGGTAGGGGGAGGGCGGGGAAATGGTATGGGGGGTTGCGTATCGGATCTTTGAATGTGCGTGGGCTAAATACTCCTCAGAAGAGGAAACTGCTATTTGCTGAGGTGCAGAGATGGCAGTGGCAAGTTGTGTTTCTTCAAGAGACACACCTGTTGCCGAAGGATGAACATCTCTTGCGCAATGGGGCTTTTCCACATTTGTTTTTTAATGCTGAGGGTACTACTAAAAAGGCGGGAGTAGCGACCTTAATACGGGGTGATGTGCCCTTTCAGCTGGGGGGGGTGTTGAAAGGGATTAAGGGAAGGGTATTGCTGGTTTGGGGGGAGCTGCAGGGCCAGGAGGTCACGTTGGTTAATATTTATGGCCCCAATGATTCTGGGATAGATTTCTGGAAGGAGGTGGGGGATTGGTTGGAGGGCAAGATACATGGGGCTTTGTTGGTTGGGGGGGATTTCAATGAAGTTTTGAATCCTGGGTTGGATAGGTCTGGGGGAGGTAATAGAGGGGGGACTAAGGGGAGGGCTGGCTTATTGGAGCTGGTACAGCGCTCTCAACTACAGGATTTATGGCGGACTCGGTACCCGCAGCGTAGGGACTATACATATTATTCCACGGTGCATGGTAGCTATAGTAGGATTGACCTCCTCCTGGGCGACGAGTCATGGGGGCAAAAAGTGGAGCAGGTGGAGATAGGGCCAAAAACCTGGTCTGATCATGGACCGCTGTGGGGAGATTTCCTGGGGGAGGTGGACACGGGCGGGCGCACCTTTTGGCGGCTTAATGAGAGCTTGCTGCAGGTTCCAGGGGTGCGGGATGAGATAGAGGACGCCATTGCCCACTATCTGGAGGAGAATGACACAGATGAGGTGTCTGTGGGAATCTTATGGGATGGGTTGAAAGCTGTGCTGCGGGGGGTATTAGTGAAGTGGGGGGCTAGGAAAAAACGGGAACGCTTAAAAGAGGTTGAGCGCCTCACCAACTTGATCATAGAGTTAGAGCAGCAGCATATGCGGAATGGGGGGGTACGGGTTCGGCAGGCACTAGAGCGCGCCCGGGCTGAGTTGGGGGAGCTTCAATTGTCGCAAATACAATTTCACTTGAATAGGCTTAATCAATATTACTATGAGTTTAATAACAAGGCCAGCTCTTTATTGGCCAGGCGGCTGCGGGAGAGGGAGCGCCGGACCAATATTATTAAAATCAAGGGGGCGAAGGATAAAGTTATCTATCAGGCCAGCGGTATTCGTGAGCAATTTCGGCAATTCTATCAAAGTCTCTATTCCAGTGAGACGCAGAGTTCGCTCGAGGACGTGGAAGAGTATTTGAAGGGTACGGAAGGGTTGGGACTATTGACAGAGGACGAGCGTGAGCTGTTGGATGCGCGGATCGGTTTCGGGGAAATAACTATGGTTATTAAAAATCTGGCAAATAATAAATCTCCCGGCTTGGACGGACTCCCGGCGGGCTTTTATAAAAAGTTTTGTGAGCGTCTGGCACCGGTGATGCAGAGGGTGTACAATGGCGTGCTTGAAGGGAATTGCTTAGCGCCTTCTATGTTACAGGCCGGAATATCGATCCTGGTCAAGCCCGGTCGGGACCCGGCCGTTTGTGGGTCTTATAGACCCATATCGCTCTTAAATACTGATGGCAAAATACTGGCGAAGGTCTTGGCCGCTCGGTTGGGCCGAGTTTTGCCGAAATTGGTACATCCAGACCAGACCGGCTTTGTCCAGGGCCGCTGCACGGGGGATAATGTCCGACGAGCTCTGCAGGTCATATGGTCGGCCCAGACTTTAAAGCAAGAAATGTTGCTCGTAGCAGTCGACGCGGAGAAAGCTTTCGATCGCGTGGAGTGGGGTTTTATGTTTTCAGTACTGCATAGGGTTGGGGTGGGACCGGGCTTAATGGCATGGATCAAGGCGTTGTATGCGCAGCCAGTAGCAGCGGTGAAGATTAATGGCCGTTACTCGGAATTTTTTTCCATTGCAGAGGGGGACGCGGCAGGGGTGCCCTCTATCTCCACTGCTTTTTGCCCTGGTGATGGAGCCGCTTGCGGAACGGTTGCGGAGGAATCTCGATGCATCAGGGGTGAAGATCGGGAGGGAGGAACATAAGATAGCGTTATTTGCGGATGATATTTTGCTGTTTATTACACAACCATTGTTGGCATTGCCTAATTATATGTTGGAACTGAAGCGATTTGGGCGGTTGTCCGGGTTTAAAATTAATTGGGACAAGACAGAGGCCTTGGATGTGTCCCTCAGTAGTGGTTTACAACAACATCTCCAACGGACCTTCAAGTTTCGTTGGGCTCAGAGGTCCATTAAGTATCTTGGGGTTCAGCTGCATAGGGATTTTCAGGGCCTGTATGGTGCAAACTATCCACCTCTGATTGCTCAAATCGACAAAGATCTTCTGCGCTGGCATAAAGACGATCTGTCTTGGTTAGGGCGTATAGCAGCCTTAAAGATGGTGGTGTTGCCGCGCCTACTATATTTCTTCCAGGTTTTACCACTGAGGGTGCCGAGATTGGTGTTGCAAACCTTACAGCGGAAGATGTTTCTCTTTGTGTGGCGACATCGACCGCCCAGGGTGGCGAGGAGGGTGTTATATGGTACCTCTACTACAGGGGGCTTGGGTATGCCGGAGATAGGGATCTATTATATGGCGGCGCAATTGCGACAAATAATGGACTGGAGAGAGCCTGAGGGAACTAAGCGATTTGGGAGTATTGAACAGTTCTGGGCTGGGGAGCATAATTTGCAGTTTCTTCCATGGCTGTCGCAGGGGGGGGTGCACCGGAATTGGACGGAGAATCCGTATCTTCGACATCTGTGGGAGGTGTGGCAGACTGGGTGGCGAAGGATTAATACCAGGCCCCGAGATTCAGTCTCCATGCTGGCCCCCATTGGCTGCACTCAGGCTTTTGGGCCTGGGAGGGAAGGGGTTTTCCGTCAGTGGGCGGCGAAGGGATTGGATAGATTTATACATCTGCTTGACTCCGGGGAGGTTAAATCCTTCTCTCAGCTGAAAGGGGAGTACCAATTGGGAACCCGTGATTTCTTTGCCTATTTACAACTAGTGCATTTTTTGCAAACTAAACCTAATCCGGCCGTGATTAAAGATGGTCTTAATGGGATTGAGGGGATCTGGTGGGGACATGGTCAATCCCGGGGTCTAATTCGGGTGCTCTATGCTACTTTGAGCCTATCCAGGGCGGACGGAGAGAAATTTCGGTACATGACGGAGTGGGAGCAAGACCTGGGGGTAATCTGGGGGGAGGAGGAGTGGAGCCGGATTTTTAGGGAGATCAAGCGCTCCTCGGTCTGTACGATAATAAAGGAGAATTCGTATAAGATCCTGATGCGCTGGTATTATACTCCTGTTCGTTATAGTAAGATGGGGTTGGGAGCGTCAGATCGGTGTTGGAGGGGCTGTGGGGCTCAGGGGACTTATCTGCATATGTGGTGGGCATGTGAAATCATACAGGGCTATTGGGTGGGGATCCAAGATAAAATCTGCGAGATATTTGCTTTGGGGGCAGTTTTCCCTCTTTCTCCACCTCTCTTTCTGCTGGGGACATGGCCGGAGGATTTACCACGTTGTTGGTCTAGACCGATTCGGGCCTGCTTAATAGCGGCTCGGTGTGAAATAGCTTGGCGATGGAAACAGCCCCACCCTCCTAGCTTGGAGGCGTGGGTGACCCGGCTGCGCAGGGTCGTCATGATGGAACGATTAACGATGCTGCGTAGAGCTAAGGAGGCCAGCTTTGATACACAGTGGAAGCCCTTATTGGAATATTTACGGAAGGAGGGGTAAGGGACGAGCATTGGGGGGCGGGGGTGGGGGTGGAAGGGGGGATAAGAAGAACAGGGGGGGCATGGGGGGGTTAGGTCTGAGGGGGTAGGGGAAGGGGGGGGGGGGAGGGGAGGGGAGGAGATGGAATGAGGTTGGGAGGGGGTACTTACTTTGGTTATGATTATATGCTTATTAGAATGTTTAATAGGGTTATATGATTGTTGGTTATGTACCTTGTGATCTCTTTATAGTTGTATGATTACTATTTGAATGTGCTGTTAATTAGTACCCGCTCCCCATTTGGCGGGGAGGGGGAAAAACTTGTTTCTTCTTTCAATAAAAATAAAGTTATAAAAAAAAAAAAAAAAGGTTAGAGCTCTTCAACTTGGAAAATGATGGCTAAGGGGAGATATGGTAGACATCTATAAAAGAAGGAATGGAGTGGAAAGGGTAATCATAGGAAGCTACAATGTAGCCCATTTAAGACTAATCAGAGAAACTATTTTTTCACTCAACGCATAACCAATGTAGCAAAAGCTGTTAGTGTATCTGGGTTTAAAAAAGGTTTGGACAAATTCCTGGAGGAAAAATCCATAAATTATTATTAAAGAGGACCAGGAAAGTCTACTACGTGCCTCAGATAAACAATGTAGAATCTGTGTACTTTTTTGGGAACCTGACAAATACTTGTGACCTGGATTGGCCGCTGTTGGAAACAGGATATTGGGCTTGATGGACTCTTGGTCTGACCTAGTATAGCATATCTTATGTTACCTGTTTATTCACACCTTCAAAAACTATAATAAATTGGTGAGACAAGACTTTCCTTGGCTAAATCCAGGGGCAGCAGAATGCCTCTTTGGTTGAAGGGACCAAACAAATCAATCTCTGGCTTCACCCCCTATGCTGTCTAGTTGTTGATGCTGATTGTGGAAAATATTGGTGGGGCCATGGCCCCAATGGACCATCCTCTTCCGCTGCTTATGGCTAAATCTATGTTGATTTTGTCCCATTATACCATGACTATCTATCTATGTGTTCAATAATTTTGTTCTTTATAATGGCTTCTACCATTTTACCCAGCATCGACATTAGGCTCATGGGACTGTAGTTTCATGGCTCACCCCTGGAACCCTTTTCAAAAAATTGCGTTACTTTGGCCACGCCAGTCTTCAGGTACTACAGACAATTTTAATGACAGTTTACAGATTACTAATAGTTGTTGTTAAGTGCCGTCATGCCGGTGACGACTCATGGCGACCCTCTAGATAGTTGTCCTAAATTGTGTTCAGTCTTCAGTCAAGTGGCTCATTATTAATAGACTGGTACCCGTAGCTGCTGTTTTTGTATTGATCCATCTCATTGCTGGCCTTCCTCTTTTGTGTTGACCTTCTATCTTGCCAAGCATGATGTCTTTCTCTAATCTCTCTTTGTATGATGTGTCCAAAGTATGAAAGTCAAAGTCTTGTCATCTGAGCTTCTAAAGAAAGCTTAGGTTTGATCTCCTCTAGTACTGACTGGTTTGTTCTTCGGGCAGTCCATGGTATACGCAGTATTCGCCGCCAGCACCATAATTCAAAGACTTCAATTTTTTTCCTGTCTATCTTTTTCACTGTCCAGCTTTCGCATCCATATGATGTTATTGAAAATACAATGGTTTGAGCAAATCAAATCTTTGTATGGAGAGAGATATCTCTGCTCTTGAGAATTTTGTCTAGGTCTTTCATAGCCATTCTGCTAAGAGCAATGCGTCGACGGATTTCTTGACTGCTTGTTGTTTCTTTATTGATAGTTGATCCAAGTAGGTTAAAGTTGTCCACAATTTCAATTTCTTTTCCTGAACTTATTGATTTGCCAGTTGTCATTATCTTTGTCTTCTTTACATTAAAGTGCAGGCCCATGTTAAGACTATGTTCCTTGATCGTGAGAAGCAAATGTTTCAGATCATCTTCACTTTCAGCCAGTAATGTGGTATCATCAGCATAGCGAAGGTTGTTGATGAGTCTTCCATCAATCTTCACACCTCTGTTGTCTTCATATAATCCTGCTTTGTTCTGCATATGAATTAAACAGGTAGGGGGAAAGTATGCAGCCTTGTTGTGCACCTTTGCTTATTTTAAACCATTCTGTTTCTTCTTGTTCCGTTCGAACCGTTGCTTCTTGATCAATGTACAGATTGTGCAAGAGAACGATCAGGTGTTCTGGTGTACCCATGCTCCTTAATGCTCTGTCATTTGTATCTAAAGCAGCAAATCGATTTTGCAGGCAGTCTTTAAATTCCAGTGGTATATTCTCAAGGTCATATTTTGCTACATTCATGAGTGGCTTGCTCTTTTTCAACTTTAGCTTGAGTTTGCATACTAGTAGTTTGTGATCTATACCACAGTTGGCTCCAGGTTTTGTCTTTGTTGATATTATAGAGCTTTTCCATCGTTGACTTCCACAGATGTATTCAATTTGATTTTTGTACAGTCCACTGGGTGAAGTCCATGTGTACAGTCACCATTTGTGTTGCTGGAAGAAGGTGTTTGAGATGAATAGATCGCTGGTCCTGCAGAATTCTATCAGTCTTTCTCCAGCTTCATTTCTGTTGCCAAGTCCATATTTTCCAACCACTTTGCCTTCTTCTTTGTTGCCAACTTTTGCATTCCAGTCACCCATGACTATCAGGATATCCTGTTTGCATGTTCTGTCAATTTCAGCTTGTACTTTTTCATAGAACTCATCAATTTCATCCTCTTCTGCAGCTGTTGTTGGGGCATATACTTGAATTATAGTTGTGTTGATAGGTATTCCTCGTAGATGAATAGAGATTAAGCATTCATTGACTGCATTGTATTTCATTACAGTTCTTGCAAGTTTCTTCTTTATTATTAATGCAGCACCATTTCTTCTTTGTCTTTCATTTCCAGCATAGTAGACCATGTGATCATATGATACAAAGTGCCTGATGTCAGTCCATTTCAGTTTGCTGACACACACCAGATCAAGTTGTACACGTTCCATTCCTTATCGCTTCTCCGGGCCAGTCCAGGGAAAGGTAGGGTTGTCAATCCCCCTTGTATTGTACCATCACAGTACTAACAAATTTGGGATTTGTTATAAACTTTCCAAAATTCTACCTCGCTCCAACTTAGACTAGAGTTCATCAGAGCTTTATTGGACAAACAGTCCAGGGCGTTTCTGCCCCAACTCCATTGTGCCTGTCTCATTGAGCTAGCGTTCCAAGTGCTACTCCAAGACCATCTGACTGCCCGAGAGATATTTTTATTTTTTTATTTATTACATTCTCTTATATACCACGCTATTCTGCATCAGTGTGGTTTACATTGAACAAACTGAAATTACATTGAACAGGGCATTATAACTTGGAGATAACTATTTTACAGGGAACATGGGCTATGGAGGGTTAAGTGGCTTGCCCAAGACCACAAGGAGCACCTGTGGGACTAGAAACCCCAGTCCTTCCAGCCCAAGGTTGCTGTCCTCTAGTGGGATTTGAACCCCTGACCTTCCGGCCTGAAGTACCTTGCCCCAACCACTAGGCTACTCCTCCACTCCTTGGGAGCTCCTTGGGCGCTCCTTGGGCACATGGCCTCTACAGTACATGTAAATCCATATGCCCAACTACTTATGCAGGTAGCCCAGTGGACTCCTGCCTTCCCCAGTGGAAGCAGGCCTCGGGCCGTCTCCAGGACAGGATCCAAGTCACTGCCTGTCTAACCACAACCTTCAGTGGTGGTGGTCTCTAGAAAACCTGCTCATTGGGTCACCTTTTCCGATGCCTCCACATCAATGCACCCTGATACCAGATGCCTCCAAACTGGGTTGAGGAACTCGGGCACTTTCTCTACACAAGCCTCTGGACAATACAGGAGTCATAGCTCCAGATCAATTTTCTGGAGCTTCATGCTATCTCAAATGCCCTCTGGGTGTTTCAGGATCATCTCAGGGCCCAAAAGGTCCTAGTCAAAAGAGACAACCTGGTGGCGATGTTCTATGTGAACAAGCAGGGGGGCACAGGATCCCGTACCCTTGGACAGGAGGCACTGCTCCTCTGCTTGTATGAAATCCAACAGGGTATCCTCCTACAGGCAGTGTACCTGCCAGGTCAGGACAGCCTGCTGGCCAACAGCAGGGTTCTCCAGCCACACATGTGGTAGCTAGATTCCATAGTGGCCAGTTGGCTTTTCCAGCTCTGGGGGGAACTGTAATGGACCTATTCGCCAGCCCGGACAACTTTCATTTGTGCCGGTTCTTCTCCCGGCAGACCCACCCCTCCAGGGTGGCAGCGGATGCGTTCCTAATCTCATGCTTGGAAGGCCTCATGTATGCCTTCCTCCTGATCGCCAAGACCTTGTTCAGGACCCTCCATACAGGGCCCGCTCATCCTGATAGCCTCTCTGTGGCCCAGGTAGCCATGGTTCCCGCTGCTGCTGCAGTTGACCATGGAGGCCTCCATTCCCTTAGGACTACCCCGGGACTCCTATCTCAGGAGGGGGACTCTCTCCTGCACCACAACCTGGAATCCCTGTCGCTAACAGCGTGTCTGGCCCCTCTCAGCCTTCCAGCTGAGGTTGAGGACATCCTGCTGGCCTCTCGCAAGGCCTCCACTAGGAAGTCTTACGCCCTCAAATAGCACAGGTTCTCGGTTTGGTGTGCTGAACACAGGGCTGATCCTTTCTCCTGCCCGGTGGCTCTGGTGTTGCAGTACCTTCTCCACCTCTCTGTCTGGGCTCAAGTTTAACTCTGAGTACACCTGTGTGCCTTGGTGGTGCACCACCATCCGGTGGATGGTAAGCACCTCTGTCCAACCATTGGTGACCTGTTTCCTTTGGGGCCTGCTCTTATTGAAGCCCTCGGTTTGCCCTCCGGTAATCGAAGGGGACCGCAATGCGCTGCTGGGGCAGATCATTCGCCCACCCTTTGAGCTTCTAGTGACCTGCCACCTTCAATATCTCTCTTGGAAAGTGGTTTTCCTGGTTGCACTCACTTCCGCTCACGGAGTTAGCAAGCTCCAGGCCCTTGTGGTGGAGGCGCCTTATACCAGGTTCTACAAGAACACAGTGGTGCTTCGCATGCATCCCAGTTCCTGTCGAAGCCAGTTTCACCCTTCCATCTCAGCCAGGAAGTGGTGCTCCCTACCTTCTTTCCAAGACCTTACTCCAGTCGGGCGGAGATGGTCCTTCACACCCTGGACTGTATGAGGGCCTTGTCCTATATCCAACACACTCAGGGCCACTGCAAGGCTTCTCAGCTTTTCATCTCCTATGCCCCCAGTAGGCTGGGGGCAACAGTGACCAAGAGGACACTGTCCACATGGGTGGTGGACTGTATTGCCCTTGCTTATGAGCAGGCAGGGCTCCTGCTGGAAGGCCCCATCATGGTGCACTGTGTCAGGGCCATGGCGGCAAATGTGCACTCTGTCCTGATGGTGGACATCTACCGGGCCACCATCTGGTCTTCAGCCTATACCTTCGCAGCCCATTGCTGCCTGGAAAGAGTCCCAACAGGACAGTGCCTTTGGCCAGGCTGTGCCCTGCAGCCTTTTTGGGGTCTAGGCAACTCCGACCCTTCTGTGTTCAGACTACTGGAGTGCTGGTTTCAGCGGATGCAGAGGTCTTACTGTGGTTATGTGTACACGGGCTAATTTGCTGCTGCTGCTGCTTGTGGCTCCCCATGAGGGAGCCTCTATTTTTTACTATAGGCTTTTGGTAGCCTATATGTGAGGACTGACTTCCTGCTTCTTCCCTGAGAGAGTGCAGTTACTCACCTCTAGCAGCTGTTCTCTGGGGACAGCAGGAATCGGTCCTCACAACCCTCCCTCGTCCCCTTGGAGTTGTTCCTTTGCCATCTTTTATTTTTGCTGTCTTTTAGCTATATCATCTTACTGAGCAAGATGGCACCCTTGGGCAGGAAGGGGACCATGCATGCGTGGTGATATTTTCCAAAGACTTTCTTTGAAAGCTTGGGGGTGCTTCTGTGAGGGCTCCTTCGGTGCCGATGTCACCCATATGTGAGGACTGATTCCTGTGTCCCTGGAGAACACCTGTTACAGGTGAGTAACTACGCTGAACAGGAGCTAGGTTTTAAAGGTGGAAAATGTGTAGCTAGTGTGCTGTAATACCGTGTCCTTTTTTTATAGCTCCTCTTCCCTGTACTTATGAACTTAGTGTAGGTTCATGGCCCACTGGCTACAGTAGTAGGAGTAGTCTAGTCTATTCTGATATGTTATTTCTATTCCATTCATCTTGCATTCTGAGTAGATACCGACTAACATCAGATAACACACCTTTGTATATAGTTTCCCCTATTTCCCAAGTTTATATCTCCTGTTAAATGTAATTGACCAGACATATGTAAATTGTCGGATGTTTTTTGTTCAATGTAAACCGTGCTGATGTCTAATAGTGCGGTATATAAGAATTGTTAAAAATAGTGACTGAGGACTGAAGACTTCAAGCTTTTCTTGTGATGTGAAGCCACTCCCCCTGAGGTTAATCAAGCAGTCTTTCAGTCCTCAGTGACTAGAGAGGATCGAACTTACCTTCTCCCTCAAAGTACACCTGTAGTGGTTTCAATTTCCCTTTTTTTCTTTTCTTAAATTTATGATTGGCTCTAGCAGAGCTAATCTTCTATAGTCCTTTCAACTTTTCTTTTAAAATACGCTGTCACTTTAAGACCGCAGGAGACGTGGGGGACTTAGTTATTACAGTGTGAGGTAGAGCCTGCCTCTATCACTGTTCCGTCTCCCGGTGCAGAGTGATACTGGGGGCCCCAGATTTCTCCTCTGTCTTACCCGCGGTGAGTTTGCCGGTGGTCCCGCTAAACTGTGCACCATTCAGCCGGGCACAGTTTTACTTCTGCGGTGAGTTTTTAGTCTATTTTTCTCTTCAGTGTTGATTTTCGGCGAGCGGGCCCGCGGACTCCGGGGCAGTTTGCTTTCGTGTTTACCAACCTTTTTTTCTTTTAATCGAGCTTACTGGTTTTTTTTGGCGATCCCGGAGTTGTTTTTGAACAATGGCTGAGAAGCCTTTGATTAGTTCACCGGAGCCTTCTCCTCACGCCGAAAAGGCGGGAAAGTCCGCCATTTTACCGGCGTCAGGCAGTGCTCTGGCAGAGCCTCAAAAGCCTCATAAACGGAAAGCGAAGTCCTCTAGAGCGGCGGTTTTACCTGATTTACCCTCCCCAGCTCCAACTTTGCCTCAGGAGGACATGGACTCATTTTTTTCGCCAGCTTTTATTCTGGCTATGCACAAAGCATTTCTTATGCGATCGGCTGAGCCTCCGCGGCTTTCTTCTCTTTCTGAACCTGTGTCAGTGCCACTTTCCCTACCACTGCGTGATGATCCCGGAGAGGGATCCTCTCATATTCAAGATATGGTTCAGAATTCCTTAGATCCCTTGTTGTCTCAGGCCCCGCTGTTACAGGAGCAGGGGGATTCAGAGTCTTTTACAGGACATCCTGGGGAGTGGGACACAGAAGAGTTGGAAGAAGGGGAGATAGCTCCAGGAGAGGATCCTAATGTTTTCAGGGTTTTCCGTAAGGAAGAACTCACAGCCCTCATATCCCAGTCTTTGGCAGCACTCCATCTCTCCCTTTCCGCATCTTCTCAGGAACCCTTAGAGGATCCCTTGCTGCAGGGTGTTAAAACTGAACAAAAGTGTTTTCCCTTACACAGAGTGATCAAACAGATGATTGACTCGGAATGGGAGTGTCCGGAGTCTTCCTTACGTGGAAGCCGAGCGTTGGCTTGCCTGTACCCACTTCCTCAGGACGTAAAGGACTTATTTCGCATGCCAAAAGTGGATGCAATTATATCCGCAGTGACTAAAAAGACTACTATTCCTGTGGAAGGGGCTGCAGCTCTAAAGGATCTTCAAGATAGAAAATTGGAGATTCTACTCAAACAGGCTTTTGAGTCTAGTGCCTTGGCTCTGCAATCGGCCGTTTGTGGGGCTTATGTCTCTCGCGCCTCCATTCGTTGGTTGCAAGGCGATACCTCTCCTGATGCTCCTGCTGCACTTCCCGATGCACCTAAACTGGAATCAGCCGCTGCTTATATGGCAGATGCTTTTTATGATTTGCTGCGAATTGCGGCTAAGACCATGGCCTCTCTGGTAGCTGCCAGGCGTTTTCTTTGGTTACGCAACTGGTCGGCGGATGTTTCTTCCAAATTGAGACTTAGCAAATTGCCCTATCAGGGTAAATTGCTTTTTGGGGAGGCTTTGGAGAAGATTGTTAAGGATTTGAGCGACGCTAAGGGCGGTCGTTTGCCTGAGGACAAACCCAAACCTTCCCGAATGCTTCCTTCCGGCAGGGGGTTCGGAAGGGAATCCCGTAGGTTTCGGGGGGCGCGCTTTGCGCCCTATTCCAGGGGCCGTTCCTCCTTTCGGGGGACTTCCTTTCGGGGAGCCAGAGGATTTGGCAGGTCCTACTTTGGGGCATCCCAGCCCTCCAATAAGAAGCCGCAATGAAGGTCAGTTGGTCCAGCCGCTAATTCCGGTGGGAGGACGCCTACAGGACTTTCTAGCGGTCTGGACCACCATTACCTCAGACAAGTGGGTGTTGGAGGTCATCCGGGAAGGTTACGCGCTCGATTTCGCATGCCCGTTGTTGCCCGCCTTTGTAATGTCTCCCTGTGCTCCCGGTCGGAAAAAGCAGGTCATTGTGGACACCCTGACTCGCCTGTTGCAGCTCAAGGCTATCGTTCCCGTACCTCGGGACCAATACGGTTGCGGTCGATACTCGATCTATTTTGTGGTTCCCAAGAAAGAAGATTCTTTTCGGCCCGTTCTAGATCTCAAAGGGGTCAACCGTTCCTTACGGGTGCCTCATTTTCGCATGGAAACCCTCCGTACCGTAGTTCGGGCAGTTCAGCCGGGGGAGTTTCTCTCGTCCATCGATCTCACGGAAGCGTATCTGCACATTCCCATAAGGAGTTCGCATCAGCGTTTTTTGCGCTTCGCTCTCCCCATGGGTCATTACCAGTTTCGAGCGTTGCCATTCGGTCTGGCTACGGCTCCGCGTACTTTCACAAAGCTTATGGTGGTTGTGGCAGCAGCGCTTCGGAAGGAAGGGATCAGGGTACACCCTTATCTCGACGATTGGTTGATCAGAGCCGAGTCGCGATCTGCCTCGGTTCAAGCGACGGCTCGAGTGGTGCAACTTCTCGAGCAACTCGGCTGGGTGATCAACCAAGTCAAAAGTCACCTGCAACCGCAGCAGCAGCTGACTTATCTCGGAGCATATTTCGACACCGCACAAGGAAAGGTATTTTTGCCCGATGTTCGTGTGGAAAAGCTGCTACAACAGATCCGAGCGTTTCTCAACTTAACGGCGCCGTCGGCTTGGACGTATTTGCAACTGTTGGGTTCCATGGCGGCGGCACTGGATCTTGTTCCGTGGGCCAAGGCTCACATGCGCCCCTTGCAGCAGGCGTTGCTTACACGATGGTCTCCGCAGCTTCATCCGCTCTCTCAGCGTCTCCCCTATCCCGAGAGCGTCCGTCACAGTCTGGACTGGTGGTTAGTTCGGGAGCACCTCACAGCGGGAATGCCCTTGCAAGACCCCTCGTGGGTGTTACTGACCACGGATGCAAGCCTCTCGGGGTGGGGTGCTCATTGTCAGTCACGCATTGCACAGGGAACTTGGTCCACAATAGAGAGTTCATGGTCGATCAACCGTCTGGAGCTCCGAGCGGCTCGCTTAGCTCTGCTTCACTTCGCAGCGCTGCTCCAGGGGACAGCGGTCAAGATTTTTTCCGACAATGCTGTGACTGTCGCCTATATCAATCGTCAGGGGGGGACGAAGATTCCTTCTCTACTGTCCGAATGCCAACAATTGATGGATTGGGCAGAGAGCAATCTCCTGGCCATCTCCGCAGCACATGTCGCGGGCAAAGAAAATCTACAGGCGGACTTTCTCAGCCGTCATCTTCTCGATCCAGGGGAATGGGAATTAAATGCGGCGATCTTTCATCAGCTAACGTTGCATTGGGGACAGCCAGTGATGGATCTCATGGCCTCCTACAGCAATGCCAAGGCCAGCCGTTTTTTCAGCAGGCGCAGGGAACGCATGTCGGAAGGTCTCGATGCCCTAGTTCAACCCTGGCCTTGCGATGCGCTCCTCTATGTGTTCCCGCCTTGGCCAATGTTGAGTCGGGTTATTCAGCGCATAGCGGGTCACCGGGGGAAGGTGATTCTCATTGCTCCCGATTGGCCTCGTCGACCCTGGTATGCCGATCTTGTTCGACTCCTTGTAGCTCCGCCGTGGCTCCTTCCAGTTCGTATCAACCAGTTGCATCAGGGTCCCATTCTCATGCCGCGAGTGGATCGCTTCTTGCTTACGGCTTGGCTCTTGAAAGGTCTCGCTTAGAAAGCAGGGGTTATGCAAGTTCTGTTGTAACTACCCTTCTCCAATCTAAACGTCCAGGAACTTCCGTGGGATATGTTCGCGTCTGGCGTCTTTTTGAAGCTTGGTGCAAGCGACAAGAGGTATCACCTCTGGCTTCTACCGTGCCTCATCTTCTCCTCTTTCTGCAACAGGGGTTAGATAAGGGGTTGGCTCTCAGTACCCTTAAGGTGCATGTCGCGGCACTATCTTGTTTTAGGGGCTTGGTGCAACATCGCCATCTTTCCGCTCATCCGGATGTTCGCCGCTTTCTACGAGCAGCGCAAATTATACGTCCTCCTCGACGACCTATCGTACCTCCTTGGGATTTGAATATTGTCTTGGACGGTTTGTCTAGGTCGCATTTAAAGTTCCTCTGTGCTACGCAAATTCGGGAGTGTTCTTGGAAAACGGCCTTTTTGGTGTCTTTGTGTTCCGCTCGACGAATTTCAGATTTGCAGGCCTTATCTTGCCAAGAGCCTTATCTGCAATTTCTGCCGGAGCGAGTGGTCTTACGAACAGTTCCCTCTTTTTTGCCTAAAGTCCTCTCGGTTTTTCATATTAACCAATCAATTACATTGCCCGTATTTTCTGAGAGCGATGGCTCGCCAATTGATCGAGCGCTTAAACATTTGGATCTTGGGCGAGTCTTAAAGAAGTATATTAAGCTCTCACGAACGTTTCGAAAGACGGACAGACTTTTTGTCCAGTGGACTGGGCCACGGAAGGGACAAGCTGCGTCAAAATCTTCTATCGCTCGTTGGGTTCGCTCTGCTATTACAGCAGCTTATCAAGCTAGGGGGATTTCCCCACCTGAGGGTCTCAAAGCTCATTCCACTCGTGCTCTCGCAACATCCTGGGCAGAATTTGCTTTTGTTCCCCCAGTGGATATCTGCAGAGCGGCGACTTGGTCTACACTGCATTCTTTCGCTAGGCATTACAGATTAGATGTCCAGGCTAGGGACGATGCCAGAGTGGGAGCATCAGCTCTTATCGCCGGTTTGGCGGGTCCCTCCCATTCTTAGGTACTGCTTTGGTACTGCCCTACCTTTCCCTGGACTGGCCCGGAGAAGCGATAAGGAAGATGAAATTAGTTCTTACCTGCTAATTGTCTTTCCTTGAGCCTTCTCCGGGCCAGTCCAGGGTCCCACTCTGTTCTCTATCTACTACGTGCATTGTAGGATCGGTGTTCGCTTTCTCAGGCCGCTACAGAATTACATCGTCTATATCTTCTAGAGGAGGATGCTTAGGGGCCTCTAGTATTCAGTCTACACCGCTGGCAGCTATTAAAAAAAAAAAAAAAAAAAAAGTTTGTAGTAAATGTTTTTCACGGACTATAGAATGTTAGCAGTATGTGCAGGGTTAATCTGCTGTGTTTAGTTTCTTTCTCTTTAGTCGCTTTGTCAGAAGAAGACTGCTTGATTAACCTCAGGGGGAGTGGCTTCACATCACAAGAAAAGCTTGAAGTCTTCAGTCCTCAGTCACTATGGGGGATTGACAACCCTACCTTTCCCTGGACTGGCCCGGAGAAGGCTCAAGGAAAGACAATTAGCAGGTAAGAACTAATTTCATCTTTCATTCTTGACCACCTCCAACTTCCCTTGGTTCATGCTTCGTTTGTTCCATGTCCCAATATGTAAGACATTTTTACTGCTTCTGACTCTCTCATTTCATGCACAGCTACATCAGCAGTCAGATGTCCCGAGGGCTTTGATCCAACCACTTCATAAATGCTGCCTTTACTCTGAAAAGTCTTCAGCTCCTCCCCAGTAGCTAGTTGAGTGCCTTCCGACCTGGGGGTCTCATCTTCCAGCACTATAGTGCAATTTGTATTTGCGTGACTGTCCATTGGGTTTTCATGGCAAGATACAGAAGTAGATTGCCAGGCCTTTCCTCCGCGCAGTTTAAGTTTAGTGTTGTTGCCGTTGTCACAAAATGTGATCCTCCGCCACCAACACCGTCCCATACTGCTGCTGCCCAGATGTGTTTTCATAGCAAGATACAGAAGTAGATTGCCAGGCCTTTCCTCCGCTTTAAGTTTAGTGTTGTTGCCGTTGTCACAGAAATGTGATCCTCTGCCACCAACACTGTCCCATTCTGCTGCTGCCCAGATGGGTGGTTTGGTCTGGCAACTCAGCTGAGACCTGTCCATCTTGGGAGACCCTGCCAGTAGTTAAACTACTGATAGCTTAGCCCTCAGCATCACTGATGCACACAAGCCCCCACAGCATGACGAGCTGCAAACCAAGTGAGGGTACTAATAGTAGGTCTGCAATTTAATTTTTGAGTTCTTTCAGCAGCCTGGAATGTATACCATCCGGTCCAGGTGATTTTCTAGTCTTTATTAAATTGCTGTATCACATCTTCCAGGTTTATCAAAGTTTGTTTCAATTCCTTCAATGCATCACCTTTAAATACCATTTCTGGCATGGATAAGTTCTATACGTCATCTTCAGAGATGATCGAAGCAAAGAATTAATTTAGTCTCTCTGTTATGGCTTTGTCCTCTCGTAGTGCCCCTTTTACACCTCTATCATTTAATGGTCCAACTGACTCGTGTATTTTTTGCTAGGAATGTACTTCAAAAAAAATTTTATTATGAAATTTTACTTCCACAGCAAGCTTCTTTTCAAATTTACTATTGCCTTCCCTATCAATGACTTGCATCTAACGTGCCAATGCTTATATTGTTTCCTGTTTGGTCATTTTCTAAAAGATGCTTTTTTGGCTATAACAGCCTCTCTGACCTCACCTTTAAGCCATGCCAGCAGTCATTTGGCCTTCCTTCCACCTTTCTTAAATCATGGGTTACATCTGGTCTTGGCTTCTTTCCTGGAGTCCTACCAGACCATTGCAGAACCCATTCATGGGAGCTATGGTGTTGAAGAGCTCTCAGTCTGATAAATTAGAAAACTAACTGCTAGCAAATCGTTTGGTACATTGTGAAAATACTGGACATTTGCATCTTTATTAAATACTAGAGATAAACCAGCAGAGATCATGGCTAGATTGAAGCCATCAACATTTATGTCTGTTTGGGAGCTGATGTAAATATGTTTGTGCAATCTGCATGACTGTGCATATTTTATTAACGGGAATAGTTTGTGGCTTCACCCATGCTCCATCTAAGTTCTGCCCCAGAACATACCTGCACCTTACAGCCATCCATGTAAAAGTATGCATCTTCTTGTCACTTGATAACTTTTATGCGCATAACTCCTGGGGTAATTTTATAAAAACCTGTTTATGAGCATAAAATGGGGTTTTACATACAAGGACAAGTTTGTAAAATGTCTTATAAAATTACTTCATAGTATTGTACAAAGTAGTAATCCAGCACTTGGGAAGGAGTTATAATTACAGGGTAGAATGTTTGAAAACCGTACCACTTATGTTAAATATATTCTGTTGACTCTTCTGGTGTATGATTAACCTGATGATTCTTGGTGCTTACAGTCCCCATACACACAGAGGGAAGTCATCCCATGATAAAAAAGGTAAAGAAGAAGGAGCAGCTGTCAGAGAATGAAAATAAAACAGTAGCCTTCAGATCTAAGAAAGCAGAAGGGGAACATTGTTCACAGATCAGATCAGGTATCTATCTAGTAGGCCTTCTACTATTCCAATAATGAGACTTTCCTCACACACAGTTCTGCCATTCAACTTCAAGCCTACACTGTAACGTCTTCTGCCATTCCAGTACTGAAATACCCTACACATACGGCTCTGCCAATACATCTTATTCCTACCCTGCAATATCTAGTATTATTCCAGTACAGAAACATCCAGACATACAGTTCTAGAAACATAGAAACATGACGGCAGAAAAAGACCACAAGGTCTATCTAGTCTGCCCTTCTATATCAAATATAATACCTTTAGAGATCCTCTGTGTTTGTTCCATGCTTTTTTTAAATTCAAATAATGTCCTCATCGCTAACCTCTGACTTTCTTGTTCGGATATGGCATATTGTTAGGTTGCAAGAAAAAATTCCTGTCACCCAGAAACAAGAGCAGCGAGGGCCCTGAACATCCTAGCTCCCCTCTACATGCCAAAGAGGTTGATACGGTGCTTCCCTGTGATAAGATGGCTTGTCATGGCACAGGCACAGACTTTCATGGCACAGAGCCAACCCTTCATCTGAATGTGGCAAGGAGAAGTTCAGTACTCACATGCAGTGAGGATGATGGCTTTGATGACTTGCTGAAAGAGGTGGCTGCAAGTCAGAAGGAGCTGGAAGAGGTGTTTGGCTCTGATGACTTGAATATACTTGCAGGAAAGGAAGGGGAATCACAGGATGATGACTTCTCCCTGCTCCTATATGAAGAATAGATGGACTCCCGTTTCAATTTTCATTTGCTCAGATTTTCCATTACACCCCAGCTTTTCAGTGATAGTCATGTTCTTATGGTTCTAAGCATTCTGGGTAGGGCTACCAGATAAAGGGTGGCTATAAATAGAAACGTATCATTTTCCAATGGAATTGTAGTTCAAATTAGTCTATAATGAGGGGTATAGAATCGAAATTGGTTCAGTCCATCCTTGATGACCTGGAGTTGCCCACAAACTCCAGGTTAACAGGGACTGACTGAGTCAGTCATGCCTTTAATTTCCACTACATCTATGAACTTTAATTCCTGCTTTTCATAGAGACACTAGGATTACACAACCCATGGGTGCAATGGGAGTCATTTTCGAAAACTCTGACATTCTAAAGTAATGGTTTACAAGAGAAAATTATAAACTATGGGCCTGATATTCAACAGCAGCAACTAACTGTTGTAAAGAGGCTAGATGCCACTGCTGAACTGAAGACCCAAATATTCAATGCCAGGGGCCATATCTGGCCACCGGCATTGAGTATCTGGGCTATCCAGATAGTGGCAAAGCTAACTGGGTAGCAGCAATATTCAGCTGCTGCTCAGTTAGCTTTGGTGGTGAAAGTTTGTTCTGGCTCCTGGTGACCCAGCTGCCTCTGGGTTTTCTTGGCATTGTATCACTGGGAGTAGATTGCCATGCCTTTTCTTCCAAGGCAGTGGAGGATAAAGTGACTAGGCCAAGGTCACAAAGCATGCCAGTGGGAATCAAACCTTTGATCTTCTGGGTGCAAGGCAGTTACTCTAACTACTAGGCTACTCCTCCATTCCTTTAAGGTGCCTAACTTTTGCCACTTTGCAATAATCTGACAGCAGCTGACTATCACCGCTGTCAGATTATCACTGGTTGCCACCTCTGCTTCGCCCCCAAAATGCCCTGATGATAGCCAACTATCATTGAGGTGTTCACTGGTGGCACCCAGGGATATTCAGCGGCACTAACCATATTAATCGCTTTCAATATCTGGTCCTATTTGTCTACTGGCAAGAAATAATAAAGCACCTTTAAGAAATGGGAATTCTGTTCTCATCTGTGTTTCTCTGCTGCCATGCATGTCCGTAACCTCCATGGCAGAATATGGTTCTGTGGATGTGTGCCAGGTTTTCTGTATTTTGAAACTCCATGCAGAGCTGAAACACCTGCCATCTGCCAAACTCTGTGTCAAAGTGATATCAGTTCAGGCAAGGTTTTACAGCTGCTGTCACAATACAATTGGCACACCAGCAAGGCCTAGAATGATGATCTACTGGGAGTTGTCCTGTTATTAAATGATGTTTATAACACATGTTTAACTTACAGTAGTTATTTATTATTCCCTCTTTTCAGAGTTCATTACAGTGGTTTTGTTTTCAAGTTTTCATAACACCCTTTAGATCTCTCTGATTAATAATCAGACACAGCTCAGATCTGTGCTAAAAACATAGTAGTATGCAGCCTCAAATCAGAAAAAAGGTTACATCTAACAAATCAGACCAAGAAAATAGAATAGCAGTGTTCCAAGAGTACTCGTAGCTCTATATCTCTATACAAAATCAAACTAAATGCAGAAGGAATAGCAGGTTGTCTCTGCATTTTTTCTAATGAAAATATAAGTCAATGGTTTGTTTTTCAGTTCTTTGCAAACCACATGGATTTATTTGGGATTCTTTTGTTTCCAGATCCATGCTAATGGAACATTGGATGCAGATTGCAAGGTTCTAATATCAAGATATTAAATAGTATGCCCATTCAAGTATTTAACAAACATATTTGAGTGGAAAAGATCCATATGGCATCTTTTGGTATCTATATATTGCATTTCTTACTATATCCAAAAATGAGCCATGACCAGAGGAGTTTAATACTTGTAGCTACTTTTTTTATAATTCACTTTCTGCTGAACTACTTGATAGTGTTATTTTCTTATTTCTGGAGGACATGGGGAGAAGAGATCTTTAATCTGAAAAGTATGATCAATTCTGTCATGAGATGGTTTTTGAAAATGCATTTCAAATGTGCAATGACACATTCAGTGCCTGGCACTTCCTAATCGTCTCTCCGGGCCAGTCCAGGACATTTGGGTGATCAATCCACTCCAGCAGCTGGGGACTGAATACTGAACGGTTTTTCCTGACAGCTTACCCAGCTCCCCCTGGTGTCAGAGAATCAGTCTTTCAGTCCTCAGCAGCTGGATAGGACGTTGATTTCTCCAGCTCCCCAGAGAGATTCTTTGGTGGTATTACTTTAAGAGATAATTTCAGTGATCGATATAATAGTAATTGCTGTCCTCTGACAAGGAAGGAGAACCAGGGCACAGCTATTAGTTTCAATTGGGCTGGTTAGGTGTTAATACTAGAAAGCATCACGCTGTTTGCCTGCCTCAGTGCCTGACTTCGCTGTCCTAGCAGGGCAGTTCGTCGGCGTTAAAACAGCCCGGTTCTCCTGCCGGCGTAAGGGCCGGCTAGGGGAGGCAGAGCCTGTCTCCTTCGGAGTTTCCAGCCTGCAACGTAGGAAATAGCCCTGGGAGCCCCAGGATCCTTTTTCCTTCTCCCCCGAAGGCAGTCTCTCCCTCGCTCCCGCTAGCAGCGGCGCAGTGTGTCCAGAGATTTTGTGTGACTGCGGGGCACGGTAAGTGAGCTTCCGGGCGGTCATAGCTCCTCCGCGAGAGTTTTTCGCGAGTTTCTGTTGTTTTTGGGATCGCGCTTCGGTGGGGCCGTTTCATTGTTCGACAGGTGTTTAATACTGGTGTTGCCTCGGAGTTCCGGTTTCAGCGGTTTGCGGCTTTGGGGGCCCCCTTGTTTTTTGCCGGTTCTTGTGGGGGCTGGCATTCCTTAGTCGCTGATGGAGAGCAAGGTCACTGAGGAGGCTGGGACTCTGTCGGTCGGCTCTTCAGAAAGAGCGGGAACGGCGGCCATTTTGTTGGAGCCGGCCGGCTCTCCCGCGTTGCAGGTGAAGCCTCAGAAGAGGAAATCTAAGTCCCGCAGAGCTCCTTCTCTGGTGGAGTCGCAACAGCAGCCTTCTCCTTCCCTGCCCCAGTCCTTTAGTACCTTCTTCTCTCCCGAATTTATTTTATCTATGCATAATGCTTTTTTATTGAAAAGGAATCAGCTGTCTCATAATTCTGCCCCAGACAGCCTGTTTGGCTCCTCGACGGTGGCACAGACAGTGTCCGACCTGGGGGAGAGTAGTTCTTCGGGGGAGAAGGGTTTGGAGGCGGCCTCGGAGCCTGGGGTGGTACCTCCTGCCCTGTCCCAAGTCGCTGAAGAGGGCGAGATTCTCTCTGACTCAGCGTTTGACACCTGGCCTGGGGATCTGGAAGAAGGTGACTTGGGACCAGGAGAAGACCCGAATGTGTTCAGGGTTTTTCGTAAAGAGGAACTGGGGGCGTTGATTTCTCAGTCGTTATCGGCTCTTAATATTGTGCTCCCAGCTGTGCAGCAGGAGCCGCTGGAAGATCCCTTGTTGCAGGGATATCGTGCGGAGCAAGGATGTTTTCCGATTCATCGGGTTATTAAGCATATGATTGAATCGGAATGGGAGTGTCCAGAAGCCTCCTTAAGGGGGGGGGGCGTGCTATGGCTCGCCTTTACCCCGTGCCCCAGGAGGAGCGGGATTTATTGCGTATGCCTAAGGTGGATGCGTTGGTGTCGGTGGTCACGAAAAAGACCACCATCCCCGTGGAAGGTGCGGCTGCTCTGAAGGATTTACAGGACCGTAGGTTGGAAGCGCTGCTCAAGCAGACCTTTGATTCCAGTGCTTTGGCTTTGCAGGCCTCGGTTTGTGGGGCCTATGTCTCCCGAGCCTCTATCCGTTGGCTTCAGGGCGACCAGAGTCAGGATAAAGTGGAGAATGCCTCCGACGGCGCCAAGTTGGAGTTGGCGGCGGCCTATTTAGCAGATCTCTGTTATGATTTGGTGCGTATTTCCGCAAAGTCCATGGCATCGGTAATTGCGGCCAGGCGTTTCCTTTGGCTGCGGAATTGGGCGGCCGATCCTTCTTCTAAGGCGCGTCTCAGTAAGCTGCCGTATAAGGGCAAGTTACTTTTCGGAGAAGCGTTGGATAAGATAGTTAAGGATTTGGGTGACTCCAAAGGCGAGCGTCTCCCCGAAGATCGTCCGCGGGCGCCAAAGTTGTCTTCAGTGCAGAGGGGTTACGGCAGAGAGTTTCGTTGGTTCCGCGGATCTCGTTTCTCCCCTTATCAGCGGGGCCATTTTGTGGCACGGGGGCAGTCCTTTCTTGGAGCCTGTTCCTTCAATAGGGGTTTCTTTAACACCCAGCAGACCGCTGTTAAAAAGCCACAATGAAGGGAGGCCGGTCCAGGTGGAGATTCCGGTAGGGGGCAGATTACAACAGTTTCTCTCCGCCTGGACCAACATAACTACGGACCAGTGGGTTCTCAAGATTGTCCGGGACGGCTATGCGCTGGAGTTTGCGCAGCCCCTGCAGGACGCCTTTGTTCGTTCGCCGTGCGGGCCACAGTCGAAGCGGGCGGCTGTCCACGACACGTTGCTACGATTGTTGCGCCTTTAAGCGGTGGTTCCCGTTCCCCTCGACCAGTGCGGCTCCGGTCGATACTCAATTTATTTTGTTGTTCCCAAGAAAGAAGGTTCTTTTCGCCCTATCCTGGATCTCAAATACGTGAATCGGGCTTTGCGGGTTCCGCATTTTCGGATGGAAACCTTACGCTCCGTCATCAGGTCCGTCACTCTGGGCGAGGTGCTTACATCCATAGATCTGACAGAGGCCTATTTGCACATTCCCATCAGACAGGAGCATCAGAGGTTCCTGCGTTTTGCGGTGCCCATGGGTCATTTTCAGTTCCGAGCGTTGCCGTTTGGCCTCGCGACGGCGCCACAAACGTTCACCAAGGTGATGGTAGTGGTGGCGGCAGCGTTGCGGAAGGCAGGGATTCAAGTCCATCCATACCTCGACGACTGGCTCATTCGAGCACCTTCTCAGGCGGAGTCAGTTGTGGCCACCGCTCGTGTGGTGGATTTCATAGAGCAGTTAGGCTGGGTTGTCAACCACGCAAAAAGTCATTTGGAGCCGACTATGCGGTTGACTTATCTCGGAGCTCTCTTCGACACAGAAATGGGGTCTGTGTTTCTTCCACAGGTTCGGGTAAGAAAGATTTTAGCTCAAGTGTCGGCTTTTCTGCGCCTAAAAGCTCCGTCGGCCTGGAGATATCTGCAATTGTTAGGGTCGATGGCGGCAGCCTTGGATCTGGTGCCGTGGGCCAGAGCCCGTATGCGTCCGCTGCAGCAGGCGTTGCTGTCTCGATGGTCTCCACAGGATCATCCGCTTTCCCGGAGATTGTCCTGTCCGGAGGTGGTTCGGGCCAGTCTACATTGGTGGCTGGTTCCCAACCATCTGACGGCGGGAGTTCCGCTGGATTTTCCGGATTGGACTCTTCTCACGACGGATGCGAGTCTCTCCGGATGGGGGGCTCATTGTTTGTCTCGGATAGCTCAGGGAACGTGGTCGACGGAAGAGCGCACTTGGTCGATAAATCGGTTGGAACTGCGAGCGGTGCGCCTGGCACTCTTGGACTTTGTCGAGATACTCGAGGGGAGAGCCGTTCGGGTGTTCTCAGACAATCGGGTAACCGTGTCTTATATAAACAGGCAGGGAGGCACCGGCAGTGCCCCATTGTTAGAAGAAAGTCAACTTTTGTTTCACTGGGCGGAAATCCATCTGGCAGCGCTTTCCGCGGCTCATGTAGCAGGCAAGGACAATGTTCAGGCCGATTTTCTCAGTCGTCATCTCCTGGATCCCGGGGAATGGGAGTTGAATTGGTCGGTATTTCAGGAGATTTCTCAGCATTGGG
This sequence comes from Ichthyophis bannanicus, assembly GCA_033557465.1. Lineage (NCBI taxonomy): Eukaryota > Metazoa > Chordata > Amphibia > Gymnophiona > Ichthyophiidae > Ichthyophis > Ichthyophis bannanicus. The sequence continues at coordinate 82,323,623 of CM066048.1, forward strand.
GCCAGCCGGTGATGGACCTCATGGCCACTCAAGCCAACGCGAAGGCGGCGCGGTTCTACAGCAGGCGCAGGGAGCACATGTCCGAGGGTCTCGACGGCCTGGTGCAGCCTTGGCCGAGGGATCAGCTGCTCTACGTGTTCCCTCCGTGGCCGCTCTTGGGACGAGTGGTGCAGCGGATTGCGAGCCATCGGGGGACAGTGGTTCATGTGGCTCCGGATTGGCCTCGGCGTCCTTGGTATGCCGATCTGGTGAGGCTTCTCGTGGCTCCTCCCTGGCGGCTGCCACTTCGGTTCGATCTGTTGCGACAAGGTCCCGTGTTGATGCCGCAGGTGGATCGGTTCTTGCTTACGGCTTGGCTCTTGAGAGGGAGCAATTGCACCGCAAAGGCTACTCGGCGGCAGTGATAGCCACTTTGTTGCAGTCCAGGAGACGTTCCACTTCCTTAGCATATATTCGGGTCTGGTGCGTTTTTGAAGCCTGGTGTAGCGATCGTCACATTAGACCCTGGGGGGCGCTTCTGAACGACATCTTAGGTTTTCTGCAGGCAGGGCTCGACAAAGGTCTCGCAGTTAGCACACTGAGGGTGCAGCTGGCAGCTCTGGCCTGCTACAGGGGAAAGGTGCAAGGGACTTCTCTTTCTACACATCCCGATGTTGTACGATTTCTGGAAGCCGCCAAGAACATCCGGCCTCCGCTGCGTCCTGTGGTCCCGCCGTGGGACCTGAATTTGGTCTTACAAGCTTTGACAGAACCGCCCTTCATACCGGCGTCTTCGGGGCGTCTTCGAGAATTGTCCTGGAAGACGGCTTTTCTGGTGGCCTTGTGTTCGGCTCGGCGGGTTTCCGATCTTCAGGCTCTGTCTTGCAAGGAGCCTTATCTTCATTTTTCGCAGGAAAAGGTGGTGTTGCGGCCGGTGCCGGTGTTTCTCCCCAAGGTGGTTTCCAGTTTTCACGTGAACCAGGTAGTCTCGCTTCCCACTTTTGCAAGTTCGGATCGGGTGCTTCAGCGGCTGGATCTCGGTCGAGTGTTGCATTCTTATCTGAAGAAAACGGAATCTTTTCGGCGGACGGATCGGTTGTTTGTCCTCTATGGGGGTTCGGCTAAAGGAAAGGCGGCTACTAAGGCTTCTATTGCTCGGTGGGTAAAGCATGCCATACGGGCGGCCTATGAAGCCAGGGGCAAGCCTGTTCCGCTGGGACTCGGTGCGCATTCCACCAGAAGCCAGGCTGCTTCTTGGGCGGAGTATGCATTGGTGCCGCCAGTGGACATCTGTCGAGCTGCGACGTGGTCGTCGTTGCATACGTTCGCGAAGCATTATCGCTTGGATGTACAGGCCAGGGCGGACGCTAGTGTTGGTGCCTCGGCGATTGTTGCGGGGCTCGCAGGACCCTCCCGGATTTAGGTACTGCTTTGGTACTGCCCAAATGTCCTGGACTGGCCCGGAGAGACGATTAGGAAGAAGAAATTAGGCCTTACCTGCTAATTGTCTTTCCTTGAGTACTCTCCGGGCCAGTCCAGGGCCCTCCCCAGTTGTTTTTGCTGCGAGCTTCAGAGGAGTGCGGCCTCAGCGAGTGTGTTGGCGCTTTTTGCTGGGGCTGTTCGGATCGTGCGCGACAGACACCCTTGGAAATGGATCCTGGAGGGAGGGTGAAGCGGGAGTTCCCTTTTTGGCCTGACACAGGGGGGTTTTCCCAGAAAAAGAATATATTAAAAAAAAAAAAAAAAAAAGAGATTTGAAGAACCTTGGCAGTGTACAGAGTGGGAGGGACCTAGGGTGCGGCAGTAGCCCTGTCCTCTAGTTCTTCTTCTTTCTGATATAGGTTCTACGGACGGATCATCCGGCAGTTCGTGTTTTGTTATTTTTGGTTTGGTTCTAGTACTAGTGGCGTTTGCTGCTTTGTTACCGTAAGACTGATTCTCTGACACCAGGGGGAGCTGGGTAAGCTGTCAGGAAAAACCGTTCAGTATTCAGTCCCCAGCAGCTGGAGCGGATTGATCACCCAAATGTCCTGGACTGTCCCGGAGAGTACTCAAGGAAAGACAATTAGCAGGTAAGGCCTAATTTCTTCTCCTGCTTCATCAGTCTGCCTTGTGCTATGTCCTTATGTCCTTAAGCTTTTTCTGCGTTGAGAGTTATAACCCTGTGTTTATCAACAAAGCAGCTTGCTCTCTGGTTGAGTTCTTGCTATATTATAATGGAATGAGGACTGGTATCTTTAGAAAATAAAATGGTTAAAACATTTGTGTTTTATTTAATGTTTGTTTATTTTAGGATGATAAATTTGAGATGCCCCAGAATGAAAGGACAGAAGTTTGTATGATCACAAAGGGGCCGATGCAGAAACTGTGTACCAGAGCCCAGCACAAAGGCTCTAGTGCAGCGTTTTCTAATCTAAATCTAATGATGACTTTTTGTACAGTTGTGCCGTAAGCAAATAGGATGCAAATCAGTTGTGCGCAAACAGTTAGTGTTAAACAAGGGGAACAAACCAGATATATGCACACAGAGACCTGCATTAAGTCTGGCACCTGTGCACATGGACTGGATTGGCAAAAGTCATCTGAGGTGAAGTCTGACATCCCCTAGTGGCCGTTAGTCCCCTCAAAAACAATTAAATCTCCTGGTGGCCTAGTGGCCCCCGTCCCCAAACCCTCCCAGGAAGGCAGAGCCCCCCCCAGGTACCTCAAAAGTCAGGGGCAGGAGTGATGCCTACATGCACCTTTCCCTGCACTGTCATCTTAAAAAAAGGTGGCATCCAGCTCAGGGTGCATCCTGGGATGAATCAGGCAGGGCCAGATTGCCATCTAAGGCAAAAATGCCTAATCTCCAGGAACAAGCAGGAATGCAGTCTTCACATATTGAGTGGCGTTGGCATCGACAGAGCCCCACGCGGGATCACTCCCCAGCATCCAATAGGAATGCTTTTGGGAGCATCTCTCCACACATGCGTGCCTACCATCCCAGCAATTCTCCTCAGTTGTCTTTTTTCTGCAGAACCATCAGGACCTTGTCCTAACCCTGCTGATTAAATTAGTCTAAGTAGTTTCGGGTACATGGTGCTTGCCTTCCCGTTGGTCTGGAGCGGTATCGAACACCTCGGTCTTTCTTTTTTCTGCAAAACGTTTTGTGAATTTTCTTTTTTATTTGTTTTATTTTTTTCTTCTTTTGCGGCATTACAGTTTTCTTGGCCCTTTTTGATTTTGCCTCGATGGTCTTCTCAGACGTGGAGAAATCACATAGTGGCTTCAAAAAATGTACTAAGTGCCGAAGTACTATTTCGGCTACAGATAAGCATGACTGGTGCTTAAAATGTTTGAGCCTCAGCTTGCCCCCTCTGTCAACAGATGACCCGGAGGGGACTCAAAAACCGTGAACAACAATGGGGACAGCTGTTTCTGTCAGACTTAGCCACTTCAGCACACTCTTTGGTGGCCTCCACACCATTGCGGTCATCGCATAGTTCTCATAACTCCTTGAAGTCCAAACATGGCAGCAAACATAGGTCCTCCTCAGAGGCAGGAAAGGTATTGAAGACCTGTGCGTCACTATCTGCAGCACAGGTATCAAGGTTTTCGGCATCAGTGTCTGACTCTGAGACCCAACATCGACACCGGCACTCACCAGCAGGAGAACTGGACATCGACCAACCGGAAAATCAGCCCTGGCGGGAGGATACCTCCTCCAAAGCACCAGAGGGGCTCCTGGATGCTCCCAAGGCATTGTCCTCTATGAAACCCCCAGTACCACGTTCCAGTATGGTGGCACAGGGCTCAGTACAAGAGTCCTCCCAGTCATTTCCAGTCTCCCTTGATCAGCATGTTCAAGCTATCAAATGGAGTCTGGCCACTATTTTGGTAGCCGTAGTGCCAGGGCCCTTGAAGCCCTTGGGATTCATGGATCCAATGCCCGACCTTGATGTCAATGCACTGAGGCATTCTATGGCATCAATGACAGAACTGTCACACCTAGGGCCAATATCCCCCTTGGAACCCATATCTGCACCGGGCTCTGAATACCTCGCTTCTGAAACTTCACGGCATCAGCACCAATCCTTGATGTCGACATCGGAACAGCATGGACACCACGATACCGACCGACACTAATTTGACTTTCTTTCGTTCCGGTTCTTCTTCCTCAGAATCGGACATCGAATCAGTAGACATTCCCTCGGACCCCTCTCCACTGCATGAGAAGCATTGATCACCACCTGAGGATAAGTCCTTTCAGGATTTCAGGGACATGGCGGCTTCCTTTTTGGTGACAGTAACCACAGTGATGGAATCGAGGGCTGAAGAACATGAAATTCTTCAATACCACTCCCAAGGAGGCTGTTTCACTTCCCATCCATCATATCCTCCAAAACCTCATGGTTTGCATATGGGAAACTCCCTTGACAGTTCCATTGGTCAGTAAGAGACTGGACACTCTATATAGAGTCCCTCCTTGCCCAGGTTTTCAAAAACCTCAGTTACCACCACATTCTGTGGTTGTGGAATTGGCAATGTGTCAAGTTAAGAGTGCTAAGAATCACTCCTCGGTTCCCCCGGGCAGAGAGTCCAGGACTCTTGATGCATTTCAACGTTGGTGCTTCCAGGCAGTAATGTTAGCATCTAGGATAAATTCCTATATGCTTTACATGAGGATGTTCCTGTGAGATGTCACAAAGGACCTGTCTGAGTTTACCATCCTGTTGCCACCAGACAAGCAAGGCCTACATCAGGCCTTGATCACTCATGGACAGAATACATCAAAATTCCTAGCCAGGGCTTTGATGTTTTTGAGTCCACCAGTAGGGCAGCAGCAGTCTATATAGGAGCCAGAAGAATGGCCTGTCTGCAAGCCTCCGACCCTGAACAATGGGTTCAGGATAATCTTGCTAATATTCCTTGCAAAGGTGAAAACCTTTTTGGAAAGGAGTGGCTTGAGAAGGTAGGTGAGATAGAGATGGATGATCTCACCATGAAATGCCTTTCCCAGAAAACAGCTGATCCATCTAAAAAGAAATCTCCTGCCAAGAAGCCTTTCTATCCCAGGAAGAAAAAGTATTATCTTTCCTACCCAACCTATTCTTATCAACCTCAGCAGCCACATCAAACACAGCAGTCCAGGAAGCCTAAAGCTGCAAAACTTCAACCAGCTTTGCAGGCACAGCCCACAACTGTTTTTTGACTGCTTCCATGAAAGCATAGCCAGTCTCCTCTTAAAGAATCCCCTCCCTACCCACATAGCAGGAAGATTAATCCACTTTGCCCACAAATGGCCCCTGATTATGTCAGAACCCTGGACCTTAAAGGTTGTGAGCGTGGGGTATCAGCTCAACCTCAAGGACCTGCCCCCCACTTTCTTCATAGGGGAGTCCCCCTTGGATCAACCGCACTCCACTCTACTTCAACAGGAGATAGCCACTCTAGTAATGCAGGGGCCATAGAGGAAGGCCCACTTCCTCAATAAGGCCCTAGGGTTCTACTCCGGTTATTTCCTCATGCCCAAGAAAACGGGGTATTCAGGCCTATCCTGGACCTCCACAATCTCAACAAGTTCCTGGTAAGGGAGAAGTTCAAGTTGGTCTTGCTAGGGACCTTACTTCCTTACCTTCAGGAAAAAGACTGGCTCTGCTCTCTCGATCTCACCCCTCCTACAAAAGTACCTCCAGTTTTTCTTCCAGGGATACCATTACCAATACCAAGTTCTACCTTTTGGTCTTACATCAGCACCGAGAGTTTTCACAAAGTGTCTGTCAGTTGTGGCGGCCTATCTCTGCACTCTGGGCATCTTTGTCTTTCCTTACTTAGATGATTGGCTGATCAAGGGCAATAACCCTTGTGTAGTGATTGTCTCGCTCCAACCCACCATTGCAGTACTTCAGGACCTAGGCTTTATGGTCAACTACCCAAAGTTCCATCTCATTCCAACACAAACATTGGAGTTCATTGGGGCACTATTGGATACTATGCAGGCACGAGCCTTTCTTCCAAGAGATCAGCTCCACCGTCTCATCAATTTGGCAACTCAATGCCAAGGCCATTCCAGTCTCACTGCGAGAGACATGCGTCATCTCTTAGGACACATGGCCTCCACAGTCCATGTAGTGCCATATGCTCAACTTCACATGCGGCCAGCACAGTGAAGTCTTTCAGATCAGTGGAAACAGTCAACAGGTCATTTCACAGACAAGATCATTATCACGCCTCAGTTGGTAGACTCCCTAAATTGGTGGTGCACCGCTCAAAATCTTCTCATCAGTTTATCTTTTCGAATGTCTGCATCGCAGTGTACCCTGATGACAGATACTTCCAAACAGGGCTGAGGGGCTCATTTCGATGGTCTCACCACACAAGGTCTATGGTCCTACAGGAAGCTACTTACCACATCAACCTCTTGGAACTCATGGCAATTGCCAGTGCCCTTCGTATATTCTGTCCTCAGCTGACTGGATGATCGGTCCTCATTCAGACCGACAATCAGGTTGCCATGTATTATCTCAACAAACAAGGGGGAACCGGATCTCGCTACCTTTGCAGGGAAATGATCCACCTCTGGACCTTCGCAATATCTCATCAGATTCTTCTTCAAGCAGTCTACCTTCCAGGAGAGCAAAATGTGCTAGCAGACAACTTGAGCATAGTCCTTCAACCACATGAATGGACTCTCCATCGTGAAACAGCGCAGCACATCTTTTGATTATGGTGAACTCCTATCATCGACCTCTTTATGACTCCAGTGAATGCCCAGTTTCCTTGGTTCTGCTCCAGGATTCCATTTCCACAGAGCCATGCCTCAGATGCGTTTCTCCTTTAGGCATTCCCACCCATTCTATTGATTCTGAAAACCCTCTTAAAATTGCAGTTGGACAGTGGAATGATGATCCTCATCACCTCATTCTGGCCACATCAACCCTGGTTTCCTCTGCTTCTTCAACTAGCGCAACACAAGCCTCTCAGTTTCAGATGCACACCCAATCTCTTATTGCTCCTTCATCCCAATTTGCGAGCACTATGGTTGACGGCATGGCTGCTGAAAGCCTAGTGTCTTACTTCAACAAAGGCTAACACCTTGTAATGAAGACGTGCAGTTTATTTACAAACAAAGTAAGAAGACATTCAGAAAGACAAGTAATTCTCTTAGTTACACATGAGTAGTTAGAAAAGATAACTAGAATATTGTCTTACTTCAACAAAGGCTAACACCTTGTAATGAAGATGTGCAGTTTATTTACAAACAAAGTAAGAAGACATTCAGAAAGACAAGTAATTCTCTTAGTAGTTAGAAAAGATAACTAGAATGCACACTTAATTACAATACTGAAAGAATTATGAGAGAATGTAGCTATGTACAAAGAATATACTTCACCAAACTTGTCATAACCCCTTTACACATCAGCTGGGAGCGCTCAGCGAGAGGAACTAATGACAGTCTAGGATACTTCATGCTTGGCCAAGCAGATCTACGCTCTGTCTTGTTCTGGATATTCTCTGTACTTATATGTTGCAGCCAGCTCTCACCCATGAGCTTCTCTCCAGCTCTCACCCATGAGCTTCTCCACCCCATCCACCTTTTTTGCTTCGGTTTCCGGGCAGGCTTTTGATTACCCCCTTTGGTGTTAGAAGCTCAAACTTACACAGTCAGACATGGTCAGACATCTGAGAATGCTCAAAGGACACATCCTCCATGGCCTAAGTGTTCTTTTGTTATCATTAATGGGTCTCTGTCAAGGGAGACACCCAAAAGCATCTCAAAGCTTTTACATTATAATTGATGAATTCTTATCCTGTCCAAGAGAATTGTTCAAAGGCCAAGGGAAGAATTCTGTCTCCCTCTCTGATCTCTTAACACTCCCCAGGCTAGATGTGCAAAAATCTCTCATCTCTGGAGCAAGTTGGCTCAAATAAAGTACAATATCCTTTGCTGATCCAAAAATCCATATAAATCTTTAATTAGTAATACACCTAGTCTTATCTCGACCTTCCAGAGCAAGTAAAAGATGTCCTACTAGTGTTTAGAAAGGACTCCACTAGGCATATGTACACTTTTAAATAGCATAGGTTTCCCCTCTAGTGCTCCCAGGGGGCTCTCAGCCCATTTACTTGCCTGGTGGAGCCTCTAATTCAATCTCCATCTCTCTAGATCAGGTCTAAAGACAAACTCTGTGTAAGTCCACCTTGGTGCCATTTTGGCCTCTCACTGTCTAGTCGCAGGTCAACCTGTCTCAGTTCATCCTCTAGTAGCAGCTTCATATGAAGCCTTCTCTTAACAAGGCCACCAGTCAGGCTACCTCCAGTTGTCTGGGACTTCAATGTTGTCCTGGCTTAACTGCTCAAACCTCCCTTTGAGCCCTTTGCCTCCACTTCACTGAGGTTCCTCACTTGGAAGATTACTTCCTTGATTGCTTTCACATCGGCTCATCATGTCTGTGAACTGCAAGCTTTGCTGGATTATGCCCCCTACACACGCTTCCACCATGATAGGATGGTCCTCTGAACCCATCCCAAGTTCCTTCCAAAGAAGGTTTCCCCTTTCCACCTTAATCAGTCGATCTCTCTTCTGACCTTTTTTCCAAGGCCTCATTCTTCTCAAGTGGAGCCATCACTGCATACCCTTGATTGCAAGAGAGCTCTGGCTTATTATCTGGACAAAATTAAGCCTTATTGACAGTCCTCTCAACCTTTTGTTTCTTTTGACCCTAGTCACTTGGGCCTACCAGTTACGAAGCATACTCTTTCTAACTGGATTGCTAACTGCATTTCATTTGCTTATGCACAGGCTGGACTTTCCCTAAATGGTCACATGATGGCTTATAACATCCAAGCTATGGCCACCATGATGTTCAACCTACGCTTTGTCTCCATCTCGGAGATTTGACGAGCTGCCACATGGTCTTCCATTCATACCTTTGCTGCCCCTCGATAAGAATTCCAGTAGGGACGCTATCTTTGACTAAGCTGTTCTGCAGCACCTTTTCAGTACTTAATCACACCTCCTTACTCTATTCCTACTAGCTACCTCAGCGGAGAGTGTGCTCAAGGGGCTGGTTCTCGTGGATCTCTACTCTATCCTGGTTGAGGTTCGGGGTTTCTTCCCCATCTGTCACACCTTCATCCTCTGTCCTTCATGGTAGCCGAGAGCTGGTAAGTCCCATATATGAAGACTGCATTCCTGCTTGTTCCTGGAGATAGTGTAGTCACTTGTAACAAATGATTTTCAGGAACAGCAAGAATCAATCTTCACAACCTGCCCTTCTCCCCTGGGAGTTGTAGAATGGGTTTTTGTTTTTCTCTAAGCTCTACACCTGACTGAGGAGAATTGGTGGGAAAGCAGGCACGCATGAATGGAGGGATGCTCCCAAAAGCATTCCTATTGGATGCTGGGGAGTGATCCCGCACAGGGCTCCATCGATGCCGACGTCACCCAATATGTGAAGACTGATTCCTGCTGTTCCCGGAGATCACTTGTTACAGGTGAGTAACTACGCTATATGGCAGTGGCAGTGGCACCCTCTCTCCTGGGTGCATTGTGGGATGCACAGCATGGTGTTATCTGTCCCAGGATATACCCCCGGGGGGGTAACCCTGCTATATAAGTCAATTTTTGCTTTATAAGGCAGTCCGGCCCTGCTTGGTGCATCCCAGGATGCACCAGGCATAGCAGATGTTGCCATTTTTCAAGATGACAGTGTGGGGATGGGAGTGTGTTGGCATTGCTCCCAGTTTTTGAGGTATTCATGGGGGGGGTCTGCCTTGCAGATACAGCTGTCGTTTCCATCTGAAGAAGGGCATGCAGCTGACCTGTGTTGCCTCCAATATCCAGGAACAAGCAGGTATGTAGTCTTCACATATGGTTGACATTGGTATTGATGGAGCCCATGCAGGAACGCTCCCCATCGTCAATTGGAAAGCTTTTGGAAGCAATGCACTGCACTTGCGCATCTGTCTTCTCGCCTTCCCAACTCCCCAACTCGTTTCCTCAGTTCTCCAGGACCAAGCAGGAAGTCAGTCCTCACATATGGGTGACGTCGGCGCCGACGGAGCCCTCGCGGAGCAATTTTCCCCAGCTTTCAAAGAAAGCCTTTGGGAATTGCAGCGCGCATGCGCGGTCCCCTTCCCGCCCAAGGGTGCCATCTTAGCCAGTCTTCTTTTTTCCGCGGAGCCCTACAGACGTGCCCGTCTTGTCCCCGCTGAAAAAGTTGATTTTTCGTGATTTATCTCATTTTTCTCTATCGGTTCGACGCCGGTCCTTTTCCTGCCCGGACTCGCGACGCCGTTGCAAGTCCTTCTGTTATTTTTCGGTTTTTCTGATTTTCTGTCAGTTTCGTTTTCGGTTTTTCACTGGCAGCCCGGTCCTTTGACCTTGCAGGGGCCCTTTTTCCCCCGATGGCTGCCAGTGGTTTCAAGCGGTGTGTTCAGTGTGACAGAAATATGTCACTCACTGACACACATGATAATTGCCTCTGCTGCCTTGGCCCGGATCACGAGGAACTGATCTGTGGGGCCTGCAGCAAGATGTCCTCCAAAGCGTTAAGGAGTCGGCGGCATCAGCGGGAACGAATCTTCGCTGATCCGGCCGTACCCGGACCTCGTCGGAGGCCTCGGCGTCCAGAGGTTCCAGCTCTGACCATCGCCGGAGTTCCTCCGACAGGGGTTCTCCCTCCGGGGACCATCATCGGAAGGTAAAACCCGCGAGGGCGGCGTCGGTGGACGCTCCTGGTTCCGCGAGGGCCAGGTCGCATAGCCCCGATAGCCGTCCCGGGTCTTTGGAGAAGGAGCATCTGCCGAAGCGACCTCGTCTGGAGTCGGAGTTGCCTGCTCGGGTAAGTCCTGTAGTCCTCCTGGACTCGCCTCCGAGGGGTCCGACGTCGGGCCCGACGCCGTCGGGGCCCGAGTCGGGGGCTGCTGGGTCACCTGAGGTCGGACTCAGGTTGACGGCCTTGGAGAGCAGACTCTCTGCCTTCATGGACCAGCAGCGGGCACTGATCGCTAGCCTCGCTGGCGCCTCTGCCCCGACCGCCGGGACGTCGACGTCTAAGTCGACCCCGGAGACCGAGCCGATCCTCGAGTCCATGCGGGCTCGAGTCGATCCTCGGTCGAGGTCACCCTCGGCCTCCCGTTCGGGACCGAGGTCGTCGACGCCGACTCCCTCGGGGTCGGGGCGGCCGACGCCTCCACCCGCCCGGACCGACCCCACCGATTCCTCCTCGGAGTCGGCCTGGGAGTCTGAAGAGGAAGAGTCACCTGATTCCTTTCGGACTCGGTGTGTCCCCTCGGACTCGCCTGAGTCCGAACCTCGGAAACAGTCCCCTCCGGAGGACGCCCGGTTCTCGGACTTCGTCAGTGATATGGCCAAGGCTTTGGCCTTCCCTGCGGATCCCGAGGAGGAGCCCCGAGCCGAAGAGCTCGATGCCCTTCAGTACGACTCTCCCGCCAGGGAGCATTTTACTGTACCGGTTCCTCCCATGCTGGAACGACTACTCTTCCGCATGTGGGAGAGTCCGGCATCGTCGCCGGTATTAAGCAAGCGGGTCGATTCCATTTATCGAGTCCGCAAGAGCCCTGGCTTCCAAAAAGCACAGCTACCGCACCATTCCATGGTGGTGGAATCGGCCATCCATAGGCTTAAGAGCCAGAAGATGCACTCCTCGGTGCCTCCTGGCAGGGAGGCCCGCAACCTGGATGGCCTAGGTAAGAAGTGTTTCCAGGGCTCTATGCTTGCTTGTCGGGTCCAGACCTACCAGCTCTACATGGGCATGTATCTCAGAGACCTGGCTAAAGAGATAGCCGGATTCTCCGCTGGGCTGTCCGAGGAACCTTTGCGGAGGTTCCTAGCCTTGACAACTGGTATTCGGGAATGCTCCAAATTCATGTCTCGAGCAGCCTATGATGGCTTTGAAGCATCGGCACGAGTGGCCGCAGCCGGCATCGGGGCCCGCCGACAGGCTTGGCTTCAGTCGTCTGACCTTGAACCCTGGGTGCAGGACAAGTTGGTCGATGTCCCCTGCCGAGGTGAGAACCTCTTTGGCAAGCCCATGGCTGAAAAGGCTGCCCAAATCGAGACGGAGACTCTCACCAGAACTAGGCTTTCTAGGAAGACCTCCGCCCCTTCCCAGAAAAAGAAGGGCTCGGGAAAGAAGTCCTTTTACCCGAGAAAGGCGGCTGCCTATAAACACTACCCTCAATATCAGGCCTCCGCAGCTCCCCAACAGGGTCAGCAGGCCAAGGGACGGGGTAACGGGTCCCGTAGGCAGCAAGCCCCCAAGCCTGCACCACCGGCCCCTGCTCAGCAGGGTGGGGGCTTTTGACTTCATCAGCATAGCCTCTCCCCCTCAGCTGGTTCCTCCCAGCACAGGAGGCCGGCTGGTTCACTTTGCCCACAGGTGGTCCAACGTCACCTCAGATGCCTGGGTGCTTCAGGTGGTGAGAGAAGGCTATCTTCTCCGCTTCCACCAGGTCCCTCCCTCCTATTTCCCGGGAGAACCTCCACGACTCCCTCTGCACAGGGACTTACTCCTTCAGGAGTTAGCAAGTCGTCTTCAGGAACAGGCTGTGGAACCGGTGCCCCACCACCTGAGGGGTCAAGGCTTCTATTCCAGGTATTTCCTAATACCAAAGAGAACAGGAGGCCTCAGACCCATCCTGGACTTGCGCAACCTCAACAAGTTCCTCATCAGGGAGAAGTTCAAGATGCTTACCCTTGGAATCCTTCTGCCCTACCTCCAGCAGGGAGATTGGCTATGCTCCTTGGATCTAAAGGATGCCTACACACACATCCTCATCCACCCAAGCCACCGCCAATACCTAAGGTTTGTGGTGGCAGGAAATCATTACCAGTACAGAGTACTGCCCTTTGGCCTATCCTCCGCACCACGAGTCTTCACAAAATGTCTCGCGGTGGTGGCGGCTTATCTCCGGCTTCACGGCCTCTATGTCTTTCCGTACCTAGACGACTGGCTCATCAGAGCATCGTCCTCTCCAGAAGTCACACTAGCCACACACCGCACTGTGACTCTTCTGCAGTACTTGGGTTTTGTCATAAACTTCGCAAAGTCCACTTTGCTCCCCTCGCAAGATCTCGAGTTCATCAGCGCAAGATTGCACACTCTTCAGGCACGAGCTTTCCTGCCTCTCGACAGGGCTCAACGGCTCATGGACCTAGCCGGCCACTTTCGCAGCCAGTCCCTGGTCTCCGCCAGGCGCTACCTGAGACTACTCGGCCAAATGGCTTCCACCGTCCACGTGACCCCCAATGCCCGCCTGAATATGCGGCCTGCTCAGTGGTGCCTTCGCAAGCAGTGGCAACAGGCCACGGGCGGCCTAGCCGACTTAGTGCGCATCTCCGACCCGCTGGCCTCTTCTCTACAGTGGTGGCTTCATCGGCCGAACCTGGTGCTCGGAATGCCTTTTCAGTCTCCTCCGCCGGCTCAAGTGCTGACGACCGATGCTTCTCTCCTGGGATGGGGAGCGCATTGCCAAGGGGCATGTACTCAAGGTCTCTGGACCACGTGGGAGTCTGCGCAGCAGATCAACTTCCTGGAGCTCAGAGCAATCCGTCTGGCTCTCAAGGCTTTCTCCCACCTGACTTCTCACCAGTCCGTCCTTGTCCAGACGGACAATCAAGTTGCCATGTTCTACGTGAACAAACAGGGAGGCACGGGCTCCTTCCTTCTCTGTCGAGAAGCACAGAGGCTCTGCTCTTGGGCCGTCAGCCACGGCATTCTTCTCAAGGCAGTTTATCTCCCAGGCCAAGAAAATTGCCTGGCGGACAAACTCAGCAGACTCCTCCAGCCGCACGAGTGGCGACTGGATCCCTTGGTAGTTCAGAAACTGTTTCTGAAGTGGGGCCTCCCCACGATGGATCTCTTTGCCAGTCCTCTCAACCGGCAACTTCCTCGCTTCTGCTCTCGGCAGCCGCATCCCCTTCGAGTAGCGGCGGATGCTTTTCTGCTCTCATGGTCGAAAAGCCTTCTGTATGCCTTTCCTCCCATACCGCTAGTCTCCCGAACTCTTTTCAAGGTTCTCCGAGACAAAGCTTCCATGATCCTGATAGCTCCTCGCTGGCCCAGACAGCCGTGGTTTCCACTCCTGCTGCAATTAGCGGTGGAGGATCCGTTCCCTCTGGGGTTTCAACCAGATCTCCTAACACAGGATCAGGGGTCCCTGCTACACCCCAACCTCAGATCTCTACATCTGATGGCCTGGCTGCTGAAAGGGTAGTCCTTGCTCCCCTTCTATTGCCGGCAGAGGTGGAAGAGGTCGTCCTAGCTTCCCGGCGACCTTCTACCCGCAAATGCTACGCCCTTAAATGGCGTCGCTTTTCCGCTTGGTGTGCCCAGCAGTCTCAGGATCCCTTCTCCTGCTCGGTGTCGGTGATCTTGCAGTACTTGCTCTACCTCTCTAATCTGGGACTTAAGTCCAACTCTGTCAAAGTTCACCTCAGTGCTCTCTCAGCACATCATGTGCCGGTGGACGGCAGACCTCTTTCCAGCGACCCTTTCGTGGCGAGGTTTCTCCGAGGTCTCCTTCTACTTAAACCACCTCTGCGCCCGCCAGCACCTGACTGGGATCTGAATGTGGTTTTACAGCGGATCACCTGTCCGCCTTTTGAACCTATGGCTACCTGTTCTCTACGTTTTCTTTCTTGGAAAACCTTATTCCTGATAGCCCTCACTTCCGCTAGACGCGTAAGTGAATTGCAGGCCCTCGTGTCTGATCCCCCTTACACTCGGTTCTACAAAAATAGGGTAGTCCTACGGACTCACCCAAAATTTCTTCCAAAAGTGGTCTCCCCTTTTCACATCAATCAGGAGGTGGTACTTCCGACCTTCTTTCCCAGGCCACACTCCAGCCAAGCTGAAATGGTCCTGCATACCCTGGACTGTAGAAGGGCATTGAACTTCTACCTTGACCGTACGCGGGAGCACCGTAAAGCTGCTCAGCTTTTTGTATCTTTTGACCCCAATAAATTGGGGCTCCCGGTCTCCAAGCGTACTCTGTCCATCTGGGTTGCTGACTGTATCGCTTGGGCTTATGGGGCAGCCGGACTCTCCTTAGAAAGTCGAGTCACGGCTCATTGTGTTCGGGCGAAGGCTACGTCAGTGGCTTACCTCCGCTCTGTTCCATTGGCAGACATCTGCCGGGCTGCTACTTGGTCTTCGAGCCAGACTTTTGCGGTCCATTACTGCCTCGAGAGGGAGTCCCGCAGGGACAGTGCTTTCGGACAGGCAGTCCTCCGAAATCTCTTCGAGGTTTGAGCAACTCCTACCCTCCATCCCGGATGGGGGCTACCGGTGGGTAATAATTCAGTGAAGATTCCTTCCTTCTGTACTGCTGAGCTAGAGGGAGCTCATTTTGTGCTTAGGGTCTCCGGTAGCCTTAAGCTTGGGAGTCCCATATGTGAGGACTGACTTCCTGCTTGGTCCTGGAGAAAGCGTAGTTACTCACCTGTAACAGGTGTTCTCCAGGAGCAGCAGGAATCAGTCCTCACAACCCTCCCTCCTCCCCGTGGAGTTGCAATTATCTGCTTTAGTTTTTTTGCAAATTTTTATGCTGTCTTTTAGCTATGTCATCTGACTGGCTAAGATGGCACCCTTAGGCGGGAAGGGGACCGCGCATGCGCGCTGCAATTCCCAAAGGCTTTCTTTGAAAGCTGGGGAAAATTGCTCCGCGAGGGCTCCGTCGGCGCCGACGTCACCCATATGTGAGGACTGATTCCTGCTGCTCCTGGAGAACACCTGTTACAGGTGAGTAACTATGCTTTCTTCATTTTCCGCAGAGCCAGCAGGTTTTTTCTTTCTGTCACAGCCAAAAACCACTATTTTTTGGTTAAACTCTGTGCTCTGCCTTTCCGTCGACGCCGGTGCCTTCACAGACACCGGTCCCAATATTTTTCCTTCTTATTAAAAGAGTATTTCCTTTTTTACTTTTCTTTCAATTTGTGGTTTCCACCTCCAGCTAGACTTTGGCTTACTTTTCTTTACCACGATGGAAAAACGCATCAGTGGTTTTAAAAAATGTACCAAGTGTTCTGGTACTATATCAGTCATGGATAAACATGACTGGTATTTACAATTTTTGGGCCACAACCATGTTCCAGATGACTGTCCTTTGTGTCAGCAAATGACAAAAGGAGGCCTACAGAACAGGGCTAGACAATATGGTTCTCTGTTCACCCCGGACTTGATTTCAGTAGCTTCCACATTGGCGAGGACCTCAGCCTCCTCCCGTGTTTCTCAGGTCTCATCAAAGTCCAAACACGAAACCAATTTGAAAGCATCAATATCGGCATCAAGAACCGATAACGATTCCAGAGTTAAGTCCCTTCATCGTCATCGAGACTCATCGAAGTGTGACTCCGATGCTGACCAGCCTGCCAAGCAGCCCTGGAAGGAGGCCCTGTTCTGCAAAGCACAAGAAGGGCTCCAGGACATTCCCAAGGCATTGATTTCTGGAGAGCTATTGTTCCATGCTTTGGGACGGTGGCTCAAAGCCCCATACGGGATTCCACCCAGGCATCAGTCAGCTCCCTCAACCAGTGCATACTGGCTATCGAGAGGAGTTTGGCCACACTCCTAGTAGCCTCAGTACCGATGGTATCAACAGCTCCAGTCGTGCAAACGACGGCACCCTGCCAACAACTCCAAGTTCCGGGGCCAATGCTGGCACTCAAACCTGCATCGGGAGAGCTTCTCCCTCTGATGCTTCTTCTGGAAACGTTGGACATCGTCAGTATCCAACAGGCTCTGGATACTGCACCGACAGATCATCAATACTTTGACTTTCTTTCAGATTCTGACTCTACTTTCTCCAATTCTGACACGTCAGAGAACTCCCAAGAAAGCAGGGACATTCCTTCAGACCCGTCCCCTCCTCATGATCGGCATTGATCCTCATCAGAGGATATGTCTTTCCAAGACTTCATTAGGGACATCAGCAGGCCTACAGATCACTGTGGCATCAGAGATGGAACCGAGGGCAGAAGAATTGGAAATCCTCCAATACCCCTTGATGCCTAAAGATGCTGCCACTTTACTGATACACCGAATCTTACAGGACTTGATGCTGCATATGTGGGAGGTTGCTCTAACAATTCCACTTATCTGCAAATGACTCAATACCATGTACTGAGTTCCAGCATGTTCAGGCTTTCAGAAGCCTCAACTCCCCATCATTTTATGGTGGTGGAATCAGCGATTGTCCACATTAAGAGTATGAAGAATCAAGAATCTTTCTTCCATGCCTCCAGGCAAGGACTCCGGAACTCTTGATGCCTTTGGCTGTTGATGTTTTCAGGCACGCATGTTCACCTCTAGAATTACCTCCTATATGCTCTACATGGGCATGTTCCTCAAGGATATATCTAGGGATCTGGAAACATGTGCACCTCTTCTTCCCGATGACAAACGAAATGCATTCCAAGCTTTAATCAGACAAAATCAAAATACATCAAAATTTCAATGCCTTTGAGACATCCAGCAGAGCTTCAGCAGTCTGCATCGGTGCTCGTAGGATGGCCTGACTCCAGGCATCGGATCTTGAACAGTGGGTCAGAGACAAATTGGCTAATATTCCCTGTTCTGAAGAAAACCTCTTCAGAAAGGGTTGGAGGGAAAAGGCTGGAGAGATTGGGATAGATGATCTCACCCTTAAGCGCTTTTCATGAAAGGCAGCAGACCCCTCTAAATAGATATTATCCTTCTTATCTTCCTGCAGCAGCTTACCAACCTCAATAGCAGCACCAGCAAGGCCTTCGCCAACCTAAGAAGCCTAAGGCTCCTAAACCTCAACCAGTTGTACAGCCACAACCAACGCCTGTTTTTTGATTCCTTCCTGGAGAACATAGCCACTCTGCTTCTGCAGGGTCCCCAACCCCCACACATAGCAGGCAGGCTGTATTCCTATGCCCACAGGAGGTGTCTCATAACATCAGAGCAGGGAACTCTCGACATCGTCCAAAGGGGCTATCTACTTCATTTTGAAAGCTTACCCCCCATCATCTTCATAGGAGATTATCCCAAAACCCCGCTGCAAATAAATCTATCAAAGAGGTGTCCACCCTGTTAGCTCAGGGGACCATAGAAAGAGTTCCCAAGAGGGCATGGGCTTCTACTCTCCCTATCTTCTTATCCTCAAGAAAACAGGAGGCTTCAGGCCCATCTTAGATCTAAGGGACCTAAACAAATTCCTTGTTCGAGAAAAATTCAAAATGATTTCCCTCGGCACGCTCCTGCCATTCCTTCAGAGGAATGACCGCCTGTGTTCTCTAGACCTCAAGGAGGCATACACGCATTTAATGATACACCCTCAGCACAGGCAGTACCTTCATTTTCAGTTCCAGCAGAACCATTACCAATATCAGGTGCTCCCCTTCGGCTTAGCCTCAGCACCCCGAGTATTCACAAAGTGCATGGTAGTCATTGCAGCCTACCTTCGCACTTTGGTGGTCTTTGACTTCCCCTATTTAGATGATTAGCTAATCAGGGGAGAATCCCCACAAGAGGTAAAACTCTCCCTTCATCGCACCATCATGGTGCTCCAGCATCTGGGATTTATCTTAAACTTTCCCAAGTCAAACCTGGTGCCATCCCAGCGGTTCCAGTTCATCAGAGCATTTCTGGACACTCAACAGGCCAGAGCTTTCCTCCCCCTGGACCGCTCTACCCTGCTCATCAAGCTAACCCACAAGATAAGAAGTCACACTTGCATAACAGCTTGAGAGATGCTACGCCTTTTGGGGCACATGACCTTCACAGTCCATGTAGTCTATGCCCGCCTGCCCATGCGACAAGCCCAATGGACACTTTCATCTCAGTGGACACAGGCAACTGGGCATCTCTCAGACAAAATATGCATCACCCCTCCACTTCTCAACTCCCTGCAGTGGTGGTGTTCCCCTCAAAACCTACTTGGGGGTCACCTTTTCTTTTCCCCATTTAACTTTTATTAAATTTTCAAGTTAACATACAGCCATGTCTTATCATGTATTATACACTTTTCCACCTTACCCCTTATATTATTATGTGCTTATTATATTCCCTTATCTCTAATACAACTTTGATTGTAACCTGAACTAATTCCCTCCCCCCCCCCCTTATAGTTCCCCCCTCCAATTCCCCCCTTGGTAATTAGCCATTTGCAGTATCCCTTCATTCTCCAGGACCAAGCAGGAAGTCAGTCCTCACATATGGGTGACGTCGGCGCCGACGGAGCCCTCGCGGAGCAATTTTTCCCAGCTTTCAAAGAAAGCCTTTGGGAATTGCAGCACGCATGCACGGTCCTCTTCCCGCCCAAGGGTGCCATCTTGCTCAGTCTTCATTTTTCCGCGGAGCCCTACAGACGTTGTTTGTAATTCCCCGCTAGAAAAGTTGATTTTATTTGTCTTTTTTCTCGGTTTGACGCCGGTTCTTTTCCCGCCCGGACCCGCGACGCCGGTTGCGAGTCCGTTCTTTATTTTTCGTTTTTTTGTCCTTCGTGACAGATTTCGCGCCTTTTTTTCTTTTTCACTGGCAGCCCTGTCTTTTGACCTCACAGGGGCCCTTTTTCCCCCGATGGCTGCCAGCGGGTTTAAGAAGTGTGATCGGTGTAAGAAGCTCATGTCTCTTACCGACACACACGACTACTGCCTCCGCTGCCTCGGACCCGATCAAGACCCGATGATCTGTGGTCCGTGTGGCAAAATGTCCTCAAAAGCATTGAGGAGTCGGCAGCATCAGCGGGAATGTATCTTCTCTGACTCCGGCCGGGCTCGGACCTCGTCAGAGGCTTCGACGTCTCGGGACTCTGGTCCTGAGCATCGTCGAAGTTCCTCTGAACGGGGGTCTCCTACCCGGGAACATCATCGGAAGAAGAAACCCGCAAGGGCGGGGTCGGTGGACGCTCCTGGTTCCTCGAGGGCCAGGTCGCATAGCCCCAATTCCTGTCCCGGGTCCTCGGAGATGGAGAGGCCTTCCAAACATCCTCGTCTCGAGATGGACTCGCCCGCTCACGTGAGTACTGTTGTCCTCGTGGACTCGCCTCCGAAGGAGCCGACGTCGGGCCCGACGCCGTCGGGGCCCGAGTCGGGGGCTGCTGGGTCTCCTGAGCTCAGACTCAGGTTGACGGCCTTGGAGAGCAGTCTGACTGCCTTCATGGACCAGCAGCGGGCATTGATCGCTGGCCTCGCCGGTGCTTCTGCCCTGACCACCGGGACGTCGACCTCCAAGTCGACCCCGGAGACCGAGCCGATCCTCGAGTCCATGAGGGCTCGAGTCGATCCTCGGTCGCGGTCTCCTTCGGCCTCACGTTCGTGACCGAGGGAGTCGATGCCGACTCCCTCGGCGTCGGGGCGAACGGCATCGATGCCCGCCCGACCGGAGCCGCTCGACTCCTCCTCCGAGGAGTCAGCCTGGGAATCCGAGGACGAAGAGTCACCTGGTTCTTTTCGGACTCGGTGTGTCTCATCGGACTCCCCCGAGTCCGAACCTCGGAGACGGTCCCCCCCGGAGGATACCCGGTTCTCGGACTTCGTGCGGGATATGGCCAAAGCTTTGGCCTTCCCCGCGGATCCCGAGGAGGAGCCTCGAGTCGAAGAGCTCGATGCCCTCCAATATGACTCTCCCCCAAAGGAGGCCTTTATTGTACCGGTTCCTCCGATGCTGGAACGACTTCTCTTCCGCATGTGGGAGAGCCCGGCGTTGTCGCCGGTGTTAAGCAAGCGGGTCGATTCCATTTATCGAGTCCGCAAGAGCCCCGGGTTCCAAAAGGCACAACTACCGCACCATTCCATGGTGGTGGAATCGGCCATGCATAGACTTAAGAGTCAGAAAATGCACTCCTCGGTGCCTCCCGGTCTGGAGGCTCGAAGCCTGGATGCCCTCGGTAGGAAGTGTTTCCAGGGCTCTATGCTTGCTTGTCGAGTCCAGACCTACCAGCTCTATATGGGCATGTATCTCCGAGACCTGGCTAAAGAAATAGCCGGGTTCTCTGCTGGTCTCTCCGAGGAACCTTTGCAGAGGTTCCAAGCCTTGTCAACTGGTATTCGGGAGTGCTCAAAGTTTATCTCTCGAGCAGCCTACGATGGCTTTGAAGCATCGGCTCGAGTAGCCGCAGCCGGCATCGGTGGCCGCCGACAGGCTTGGCTTCAGTCATCCGACCTCGAGCCATGGGTGCAGGACAAGTTGGTCGATGTCCCCTGCAGAGGTGAAAACCTCTTTGGCAAGCCCATGGATGAGAAGGCTGCACAGATCGAGACCGAGACTCTCACCAGGACTCGTCTCTCAAGGAAGACCTCTGCCCCTTCTCAGAAGAAGGGCTTTGGGAAAAAGCCCTTTTGCCCGAGGAAGGCGGCTGCCTATCACCACTACCCTCATTATCAGGCCTCGGCAGCTCCCCAGCAGGGTAAGCAAGCCAAGGGATGGGGTAATGGATCACGTAGGCAGCAAGCCCCCAAGCCTGCACCACCGGCCCCTGCTCAGCAGGGTGGGGGTTTTTGACTTCATCAGCATAGCCTCTCCCCCTCAGCTGGTTTCTCTCAGCACGGGAGGTCGGCTGGTCCACTTTGCCCACAGGTGGACCAACATCACTACAGATACCTGGGTACTTCACATAGTCCAAGAGGGCTATCTTCTGCACTTCCACCAGGTACCTCCCTCCTACTTTCCGGGGGAGCCTCTCAGACTCCCTCTGCACAGGGACTTACTCCTTCAGGAGTTAGCAAGTCTTCTTCAGGAACAGGCTGTGGAACTGGTGCCCCACCACCTGAGAGGTCAAGGCTTTTACTCCAGGTACTTTCTGATACCAAAAAGAACGGGAGGCCTCAGACCCATCCTGGACTTGCGGAACCTCAACAAGTTCCTCGCAAAGGAAAAGTTCAAGATGCTTACCCTTGGAATCCTGCTGCCCTACCTCCAGCAGGGAGACTGGCTATGCTCCTTGGATCTAAAGGATGCCTACACTCACATCCTCATCCACCCCAGCCACAGACAATATCTCAGGTTTGTTGTGGGGGGTAATCATTACCAGTACAGAGTACTACCCTTTGGCCTATCCTCCGCACCAAGGGTGTTCACCAAATATCTAGCAGTGGTGGCGGCTTATCTAAGACTTCAAGGCCTCTTTGTATTTCCATACCTGGACGACTGGCTCATCAGAGCACAGTCTTCCCAAGAGGCCACTCACGCCACGCACCGCACTGTGGCTCTGCTCCAGCACTTGGGCTTTGTCATAAACTTCGCAAAGTCCACTTTGCTCCCCTCTCAGGATCTCGAGTTCTTCGGCGCAAGATTAAACACGCTTCAGGCGCGTGCCTTTCTGCCTCTCGACAGGGCAAACAGGCTCATGGATCTTGCCAGCCACTTTCACAGCAATTCCCTGGTCTCTGCCAGGCAATTTCTGAGACTGCTCGGCCATATGGCTTCCACAGTCCATGTGACCCCCAATGCCCGCCTGAACATGCGGCCTGCTCAATGGTACCTTCGCACACAATGGCATCAGGCCACTGGGAGCCTAGCGGACTCCGTACAGATCTCCGACCCGCTGGTCTCTTCCTTCAATGGTGGCTTCATCTGCCAAACCTAGTGCTCGGAATGGCTTTTCAGTCTCCTCCGCCTTCTCAGGTCCTGACGACCGATGCTTCTCTCCTGGGTTGGGGAGCACATTGCCAAGGGACATGTACTCAAGGCCTCTGGACTCCTTGGGAGTCTGCCCAGCAGATCAACTTCCTGGAACTCAGAGCTATCCGCCTAGCTCTGAGGGCCTTCTCCCACCTCACTTCTCACCAGTCTGTGCTGGTCCAGACGGACAATCAAGTTGTGATGTTCTACGTGAACAAACAAGGGGGCACAGGCTCCTTCCCTCTCTGTAGGGAAGCACAAAAGCTGTGCTCTTGGGCCGTCAGCCGCGGCATCCTCCTCAAAGCTGTTTATCTCCCGGGTCAAGAAAATTACCTGGCAGACAAACTGAGCAGAATCCTCCAGCCGCACGAGTGGAGATTGGATCCGTTGGTGCTTCAGCGGATCTTTCTCAAATGGGGCCTACCCACAATGGATCTCTTTGCCAGTCCTCTCAACTGGCAACTTCCCCAATTCTGCTCTCGACAACCGCATCCTCACAGAGTAGCGGCGGATGCTTTTCTTCTCTCCTGGTCCACAGGCCTTCTGTATGCCTTTCCTCCCATGCCACTGGTGTCTCGGACGCTCTTCAAGGTTCTCTGGGACAAAGCCTCAATGATCCTCGTGGCTCCTCGGTGGCCGAGGCAACCTTGGTTCCCGCTTCTAATGCAGCTGGCGGTGGACACTCCTCTTCCTCTGGGGTTTCAGCCTGATCTCCTGACCCAGGATCACGGAACTCTCCTATACCCCAACCTCCGGTCCCTTCATCTGATGGCCTGGCTGCTGAAAGGGTAGTCCTGGCTCCCCTCCTGCTGCCTCCAGATGTGGAGGAAGTCGTCTTGGCCTCCAGGCGACCCTCCACCCGGAAGTCCTACGCTCTGAAGTGGCGTCGGTTCTCCGTCTGGTGTGCTCAGCAGTCTCATGATCCCTTTTCCTGTTCGATATCAGTGGTCTTGCAATACTTGCTTTGCCTCTCCGAACTTGGACTTAAGTCCAACTCGGTCAGGGTCCACCTCAGTGCTCTTTCTGCGCATCACATGCCGGTGGATGGCAGGCCTCTTTCCAGCCACCCTCTAGTGGCTCGTTTCTTCAGAGGCCTCCTTCTCCTTAAATCACCTTTGTGCCCACCAGCCCCTGACTGGGATCTGAATGTGGTTTTACAGCGGATTACCTGTCCGCCTTTTGAACCTATGGCTACCTGTCATCTTCGTTTTCTTTCTTGGAAAACCTTATTCTTGGTAGCCCTCACTTCTGCTAGACGCGTTAGTGAGCTACAGGCCCTAGTCTCTGATCCTCCTTACACTCGGTTCTACAAGAATAGGGTAGTCCTACGGACTCACCCTAAGTTTCTTCCTAAAGTGGTTTCCCCTTTTCACATCAACCAGGAGGTGGTACTTCCGACCTTCTTTCCCAGGCCACACTCCAGCCGAGCTGAAATGGTCCTGCATACCCTAGACTGTAGAAGGGCGTTAACCTTCTACCTTGACCGTACGCAGGAGCACCGAAGGGCTGTTCAGCTCTTCGTGTCTTATGACCCCAATAAGTTGGGGCTCCCTGTCTACAAGTGTACTCTGTCCATCTGGATTGCTGACTGTATCGCTTGGGCTTATGAGGCAGCCGGCCTCTCGTTGGAAAGTCGAGTCACGGCTCATCATGTTAGGGCGAAGGCTGCGTCAGTGGCTTACCTCCGCTCTGTTCCATTGGCAGACATCTGCCGGGCCGCTACTTGGTCTTCAAGCCAGACTTTCGCAGCCCATTACTGCCTGGAGAGGGAGTCCCGCAGGGACAGTGCTTTCGGACAGGCAGTCCTCCGTAATCTCTTTGAGGTATAGGCAACTCCTGTCCTCCGTCCCGGATGTTGGGCTACCGGTTGGGGGCGTACTCAGAGAAGATTCCTTCCTTCTGTGCTACTGAGCTTGAGGGAGCTCCTTTTTTGTGCTTAGGGTCTCCGGTAGCCTTAAGCTTGGGAGTCCCATATGTGAGGACTGACTTCCTGCTTGGTCCTGGAGAAAGAGTAGTTACTCACCTGTAACAGGTGTTCTCCAGGAGCAGCAGGAATCAGTCCTCACAACCCTCCCTCCTCCCCTTGGAGTTGCAGTTCTATGATTTCGTTTTTGCTAATTTTTGCTGTCTTTTAGCTATGTCATCAGACTGAGCAAGATGGCACCCTTGGGCGGGAAGAGGACCGCGCATGCGCGCTGCAATTCCCAAAGGCTTTCTTTGAAAGCTGGGGAAAATTGCTCCGCGAGGGCTCCGTCGGCACCGACGTCACCCATATGTGAGGACTGATTCCTGCTGCTCCTGGAGAACACCTGTTACAGGTGAGTAACTACAATATTAAGCATCCATTGCTTTACAACTTTGCACACTGCTTTTCATTTAGCATTCTCTAAATGATCTCCCAGACCTCTATGCCCAGGACAACCCTTATGCATATACATTACACAATTGGCGCCCCTGAGCTACCATCCCCCTTGACCCCTCCATGTGTTTCCAACCAGGTGAAGACATGTTTCCATTGCTCCAGAATTTTATCTGCTTTCCCCTTCTTAAGTCCCTTCAATATTTGCATCAAACACAAGTCTACAATTCTGCGGACGAAATCCCTACTTCTAGGTGGTCGTATTCCTGTCCATAATTTAGCAATTTCACCCCTTGCCGCCACTATACAGTGGTGCAGCACTTCCTGGTCCCTCACCGGGATATCCTCCTCCATGTATTGCAACAGGCACACCTCCGGCCAACTTTTCAATCGGTAGTCTGTCATCCCCTTTATTATATCCAACACCTCTTCCCAATATTGGCGTATTTTCCCGCAGCTCCACCACATGTGTAACAGGGTACCCCTCTCCTGATATCCCCTCCAGCACTTGTCTGATTGTTCCCGCCTCGCCCTCCATTGTCGTATCGGTGTCCAGTACCACCGGAACAGCACTTTATATGCATTTTCTTTTATTTGGGTAGCTATCGAGATACATGTCACCGTTTGAACTATTTTGTCCCATATCTGCTCCCCCCATTCCAGTTTTAGTTCCTCTTCCCACTTTTTCATGTACTCTAATTTGCCTACCCCCTTCCAGTAAGCCCTTATATATTTTTGACAAAACTCCTTTGCTTCCCACTTGCCCTGTACAGAGTACCTCAAAGCACCCCCAATTACTCCATAAATCTTGCCACACCTTCCTCTGTGTTAAAAAATGTCTCAGCTGAAGATAACTATAGTGATCATGCATCGATAGACCATATAAATCCCTCATCCCTTCAAAATCCCTAACTCCCTCTTTTTACACTACTTGTGCAATATGCGTTAATCCCAACTTAGCCCACCGCCTTAATACCCTCCTGTCTGGCCCCTTTCCCTCCTCGAAGCACGCCTCCAAGGTCATCCCTTGTATGTACCCTTTATCCTGCACTAGTACCTTCCTATGCTGTTGCTATATATTTAGTGTGTGCTCAGTGATGGGGTTCTGCCCCCTAACCTTACCTTACCTCCCCTCCATACTAATTTTTCTAATTCCTCCCCCTTTACTGATGCCTCTTCCATTTGAACCCAATGTTTCTGTTTCCCCCTATGCCAATCATGCACTGCTTTCAGCTGCTTCAACATAATACTTCCTAAAGATGGGGACCCCCAATCCTCCCTCCTCCTTAGCCTTTTGCAGCGTACGCTTAGCTACCTTGGGGTTCCTGCCCTGCCATATAATCCTATTAAGCTGCCTTTGTATTTGCTCCAGTCTCTTCTACGGTACTCTTATTGGCAACATTTGAAAAAGAAAGAGCAACCTGGGCAACAGCATCATTTTTACTGTTGAGATACGTCCCAGCCATGATAAATATCCCTGGCCCCACATATTTAGCCATCCCTCCACTTGTCCGAACATCCTAGGGTAATATAGATCATATAAAGAGTTCAATTTATTACCTATATAGATCCCTAAATACTTAATAGCGCACTGCACCCACCTAAAAGGGTATTTTTTTGCAAGGTTTCTTGTTCCTCCTTAGCTAATGACAGGTTTTGTATTTCCGACTTTGTCCAATTTATAGTAAATCCCGATAGTTTTCCAAATTCACCTATTTCCCACATGATTATTGGCAGAGAAACATTTGGTCTAGTCACGCACATCGGTATATCATCCGCAAATAATGATAGCCTATATTCCTGCTTCCCTATACCTATCCCCCTCAAGTCCACATGCTCCCTGATCCTTGCTGCCAAGAGTTCTATTGAAATAGCAAATAATAGGGAGACAGTGGGCAACCCTGCCTCGTTCCCCTTCCTTGGTCGAAGAAGGAGGAATAGCCCCCATTTCTCCAGGACCAAGCAGGAAGTCAATCCTCACATATGGGTGACGTCGGCGCCGACAGAGCCCCCGTGCGGAGCATTTCCCCAGCTTTCAAAGAAAGCCTTTGGGAATGCAGCACACCTGCGCGGCCCCCTTCCCACCCAAGGGTGCCATCTTGCTCAGTCTTTCTTTTTCCACGGAGCCCGATGGATGTGTGTTCATGTCACCCGTGAAAAGTTGATTTTTTTTCTGCGATTTTCGCATTGTCTTATCCGGTTCGACGCCGGTTCCCCTTCCCGCCTGGGCTCGGTACACCGGTATCAAGTCCGGAGTTTTGATTTTCATTTTTTGTCCTTTGTGACTAGCATTTGCGCTTTTTTTGTGTTTCACTGACAGCCTGGTCTTTTGACCTTGCAGGGGCCCTATTTCCCCAGATGGCTGCCAGCGGTTTCAAAAAGTGTGATCGGTGCAAGAAACCTATGTCTCTCACCAACACACATGACTGCTGCATCCGATGCCTCGAGCCCGATCATGACCCGCTGGCCTGTGGCCCTTGCAGCAAAATGTCGTCGAAGGCGCTTCAGAGCCGTCAGCATCAACGTGAGAGAATTTTCTCTGACTCTGCGTCCAGCCGGGCCCGGACTTTGTCAGAGGCCTCGACATCTCGGGAGTCTGACCCCGAGCGCCGTCGGGCTTCCTCTGAAAGGGAGTCTCCCACCCGGGAGCACAGAAGAAAGAAAAAGCTCACGAGGGCGGCGTCAGTGGAGGCTCCTGGTTCCTCGAGGGCCAGGTCGTGTTGCCTGACCACCGCCCCGGGCTCTCGGAGTCGGAGAGGCCTTCCAAGCTACCTCGTGTGGAGCCGGAGTCCCCGAGTCACGTAAGTGCAGTTGTCCTCGTGGACTCTTCTCCGGGGGAGCTGCCGACGGGCCCAACACCGTCGGGGCCCGAGTCAGGGGCTGCTGAGTCTCCTGAGCTTGGACTCAGGTTGACGGCCTTGGAGAGAGCAGCTTGGCTGCCTTCATGGAACAGCAGCGGGTGCTGATCACCGGTCTGACCGGTGCATCTGCCCCAACCACCAGGACCTCGATGTCTAAGTCGACCCCGGAGACCGAGCCGATCCTTGAGTCAATGAAGTCTCAAGTCGATCCTCAGTCAAGGTCCCCCTCGACTTCTCGTGCGGGGCCAATGTCGTCGACACCGATACCCTCGGCGTCGTGGCAGGTGGCACCGAGGCCCACACGGCCGGAGCCGCTCGATTCCTCCTCGGAGGAGTTAGAGTGGGAGATGGAGGACGAGGAGTCCTCCGGACACCTTCTGGACCCGGTGCGTCCCTTCAGATGCACCGGAGTCCGAGCCTCAGAGAGAGTCGTCCCCCCCCCCCCCCCGGAGGATACCCGGTTCTCAGACTTCACGAGGGACATGGCCAAAGCCTTGGCCTTCCCTGTGGACGCCCAGGAGGAGCCTCGAGCCGAGGAGCTTGAAGCTCTCCAGTATGATTTTCCTCTGAAGGAAGTCTTTACTGTACCGGTTCCTCCGATGCTGGAACGGCTGCTCTTCTGTATGTGGGAGGCACCGGCCTCGACGCCGATTCTTAGCAAACGGGTCAATTCCATTTATCGAGTCCGTAAGAGCCCTGGGTTCCAAGAGGCACAGCTACCGCACCACTCCTTGGTTGTAGAATCGGCCATGCACCGTCTGAAGAGTCAGAAGATGCACTTCTCGGTGCCCCCCGGCCAGGAGGCCTGGAACCTGGATGCCCTCAGTAGAAAGTGCTTCCAGGGCTCTATGCTATCTTGCCATGTCCAGACCTACCAGCTGTACATGGGCATGTACCTACGAGACCTGGCAAAGGAGATTGACGGGTTCTCAGCTGGCCTTTCCGAGGAACCTTTTGCAGAAGTTCAAGGCTTTGTCAACAGGGATTCGAGAGTGCTCGAAGTTTCTCTCTCGAGCAGCCTATGATGGCTTCGAGGCTTCGGCTCGGGTAGCTGCGGCCAGCATCGGTGCATGCCATCAGGCCTGGCTACAGTCATCAGACCTGGAGCCATGGGTGCAGGACAAATTGGTCGATGTCCCCTGCCGAGGTGAAAACCTTTTCGGTAAGCCCATGACTGAAAAGGCTGCAGAAATCGAGACTGAGACTCTCACCAGGACAAGGCTGTCCAGGAAGACTTCTGTCCCTTCTCAGAAAAAGAAGGGCTTGGGAAAGAAGCCCTTTTTCCCGAGGGAAGGGTGCTGCCTACAAATCCTACCCTCAATACCAGGCCTCTCCAGCTCCCCAACAGGGCCAGCAGGCCAAGGGGCAGGGGCATGGGCCCAGTAGGCAGAAGACCCCCAAGCTGCCAGCTCTGGCTCCTGTACAGCAGGGAGCGGGGTTTTGACTTCCACAGCATAGCCTCTTCTCCACAGCTGGCTCCACTCAGCACAGGAGGTTGACTGACCCTGTACACCTGCAGGTGGCCAGCCATCACAGGGGATACCTGGGTACTGAGCATAGTTCAGAAGGGCTAATTGCTCCACTTCCACCAGCTACCCCCCTCCTATTATCCAGGGGAGCCTCCAAGACTCCCTCTGCACAGGAACCTCCTCCTTCAGGAGTTGGCAAGTCTTCTAAAGGAACAGGCAGTGGAACCGGTGCCTCACCACCTGGAAGGGCAAGGCTTCTACTCCAGGTACTTCCTGGTACCAAAAAGGACAGGAGGCCTCCAGCCTATCCTAGACTTGCAAAACGTAAACAAGTTTCTGGAGAGGGAAAAGTTCAAGATGCTTACCCTTGGGATACTGCTGCCCTACCTCCAGCAGGGAGATTGGCTATGCTCCTTAGATCTAAAGGATGCTTATACTCACATCCTCATCCATCCAGACCACAGACAATATCTCAGATTTGTGGTGGGAGGAAACCATTTCCAGTACAGAGTACTTCCCTTTGGCCTAACTTCCGCCCCCAGGGTTTCACCAAATGCCTGGCAGTGGTGGCGGCCTATCTCAGGAATCAGGGAATTTTCGTCTTCCCATACCTGGACGACTGTCTCATCAGGGGCCAGCCTCTCCAGGAGGCCAGACAAGCCACTCTTTGCACTGTCTCTCTTCTTCAGCATCTGGGCTTTGTCATAAACTATGCAAAGTCCACTTTGCTCCCCTCACAAAACCTAGAATTTATAGGGGCAAGATTACACACCCTGCAGGCAAGAGCTTACTTGCCCGAGGACAGGGCCCACAGACTGAGGGACTTGGCCATCCACTTCCAAAGCAATTCTCAGTTCTCCGCCAAGCACTTCCTGCAGCTCCTGGGCCACATGGCATCCACGGTACATGTGACTCTGAATGTCCGTCTGCACATTTGGGCTGGTCAGTGGGCGCAGGCCACAGGCGACCTCCGAGACAGAGTAAAGGTGTCCAAACCACTTTTGGACTCCTTGCAGTGGTGGCTACATCTCCCAAACCTTCTCAGGGGGGTACCTTTTCAGGCCCCAGCACACACAAGGGTGCTGACAACCAATGCTTCCTTAAAGGGCTGGGGTGCACATTGCCAGGGCACGTGCAGTCAAGGCCTCTGGTCTCCTCGGAAGGCCACAGAGCAGATCAATCTGTTGGAGCTGCAAGCAATCTGCTTGGTTCTCCAGACTTTTTCTCATGCCCTCTCTCACCAGTCTGTCTTAGTTCAGACAGACAATCAGGTAGCAATGTTCTATGTGAACAAGTAAGGGGGCACAGGGTCCAGACTCCTATGTCAGGAGGCGCAGGCCCTTTGCTCTTTTGCAGTCAAACATGGCATGTTTCTCAAAGCAGTTTATCTACCTGGTCAGGAGAACATCTTGGCAGACAAACTAAGCAGGATTCTCCAGCCTCACAAATGGCAGTTGAATCCACTGGTGTTCCAGCAGATCTTTCTATGATGGGGAATTCCATCAATCAATCTCTTTGCAAGTCAACTGAACCGTCAGCTGCCCAGGGTTTGCTCCAGACAGCCGCATCCCCTGAGAATGGAAGCAGACGCGTTTCTAATCTCTTGATCTACGGGCCTCCTGTATGCGTTTCCTCCCACGCCCCTGGTGGCCCGAACTCTATTCAAGATTCTATGGGACAAGGCCTCGGTGATTCTGGTAGCCCCCAGATGGCCGAGGCAACCGTGGTTTCCACTTCTTCTGCAGTTGGCGGTGGAAACTCCATTCCCTCTGGGGTTGCAACCCGATCTCCTGTCTCAAGATCAGGGTTCCCTTCTGAACCCCAATCTCAGATCCCTCAATCTGATGGCCTAGCTGCTGAAAGGATAGTGCTAGCTCCAAGCTCCCTTACTTCTACCTAGGGAAGTTGAGGAGGTGGTCTTGGCCTCTAGGAGGCAGTCCACCAGAAAGTCCTATGCCCTCAAGTAGCGTAGGTTCTCAATATGGTGTACTTAGCGCATTGAAGATCCTTTCTCCTGCCTTGTGACAGTACTACAATACCTACTTCACCTGTCAGACCTAGGCCTTAGGTCCAACTCTGTTCGGGTCCACCTCAGTGCTCTATCAGCAAACCACTCACCGGTGGAGGGTCAGTCTCTGTTGGTTCACCCCTTGGTGTCCCGCTTCCTCAGAGGCCTGCTTCTGCTCAAGCCTCCGATTCGTCCATCAGGCACTGAGTGGGATTTGAACGTGGTCTTGCAGCAATTTACTCGCCCACTGTTTGAGCCGATGGCTACTTACCATTTATGCTTCCTTTCTTGGAAGGCGCTCTTCCTGGTAGCTCTTACCTCGGCCGGACGTGTGAGTGAACTACAAGCTCTGGTTTCTGATAGACCGTACACACGGTTCTATAGGAACAGGGTGGTCCTATGGACCCATCCGAAGTTCCTTCCAAAAGTTGTCTCCTCCTTCCACCTCAACCAGGAGGTGGTTCTTCCAACATTCTTTCCCAGGCCGCATACCAGCCAGGCTGAAACAGTCTTGCATACCCTGGACTGTAAGAGGGCGTTGTCCTTTTACATAGAACGTACGCGGGGGCATCGAAGGGCTACTCAGCTCTTCGTCTCCTTTGACCCTAATAAACTGGGGTTGCCTGTCTCCAACTGTACCTTGTCCACTTGGGTAGTAGATTGTATCGCCTGGGCGTATAAGGCAGCCGGCCTCTCCCTGGAGGGTCGAGTCACGGCCCACCGTGTCGGGGTGAAAGCCGCGTCAGTAGCTCATCTCCGCTGTGTTCCGTTGGCAGACATCTGCCGGGCCACTACTTGGTCTTCAAGCCAGACTTTTGCAGCCCACTGCTGCTTTGAGAGAGAGCCCCGAAGGGACAGTGCTTTCAGACAGGCGGTACTCTGTAATCTCTTTGAGGTTTAGGCAACTCTTACCCTCCGGCCCTTGTGTTGGGCTACCGTATGGGGGTGTTCTCAGACGATATTCTTATCACGGATGTTGAGGCTCTGTAGAGGGAGCCATTTTTTCAGCTTTGGGTACATGGTAGCCTAGAGCTGGGGAGTCCCATATGTGAGGACTGACTTCCTGCTTGGTCCTGGAGAAAGAGTAGTTACTCACCTGAAGCAGGTGTTCTCCAGGAGCAGCAGGAATCAGTCCTTACGACCCTCCCTCCTCCCCTGGAGTTGTAGTCATATACTTTATTTTGGGGTTTTTTTGCTGTCTTTTAGCTATGTCATCAGACTGAGCAAGATGGCACCCTTGGGTGGGAAGGGGACTGTGCAGGCGTGCTGCGTTCCCAAAGGCTTTCTTTGAAAGCTGGGGAAATGCTCTGCACGGGGGCTCTGTCGGCGCCGTCATCACCAATATGTGAGGACTGATTCCTGCTGCTCCTGGAGAATATTTGTTACAGATGAATAACTACTCTTTAACACAGACCTTTGGGCTATGATACAATACCCGTATCCACCCTGTAAAACTCTCCCCTAACCCCATTTTTTCCATCACCTGAAATAAAAAGGGCCACGATACTTGGTCAAAGGCCTTTTCCGCATCCAGGAACAATAATAAAGCCGCCTCCTTACTCTGTTCAATGGACCATATTAAATTTAGAGTCTTCCAAATATTATCCGCTACTTGTCTTCCTGGGATAAACTCTGCTTGATCCTGATGAACCGATTTCCCTATTACTTTATTTAGGCGCTTAGCCAATATCTTCGCCAACAATTTAGCATCCAAATTCAACAGTGAAATTGGTCGATAGGATGCGCAATCTTGTGGATCTTTTCTTTCTTTGGATATTAAAGAGATGCCTGCCTAACCCATTGTAGCTGCCAATACTCCTCCTTCCCTTGGCAAATTAAACAACCTAACTAGCGGGGTGATTAATGCTTCCCCAAATTTTCTATAAAAGTTTGCTGTCAATCCATCGAGCCCAGGTGCATTATCCACCTTCAACTGTTTTATGGCTATCCTCCCTTCCTCTGGTTGTGAATAACCTTGTTCAGCTCTCCTTGAGCCTCCTCCTCCAACCTCGGCAGTTGGGTCAAGTCCAGATAACTCTGCTCCCGTTCCACCAGAGGTTCGTATTTTGCTGCATACAATGTTTGATGGACTTCTTTAAATACCTCTCTGATTTCTCCATCCCGCTGGATTAATTTCCCACCCGAATCACGTACCTTTAGTATATGTGCTTTTAATTTCCTTTGTTTCAACTTTAGCGCCATATACCTGCCCGCCTTATTCCCTCCCTCAAAAAACTCTTGCTTCAATAATTCCATATTATATCTAATTGTTTCGGCCTGCATGGTGTTAAGTTGTGCTCTTACTGCCAGTACTTGGCCTCCATACCCTCTGCTTCTATATTTTGCATCCAGCTCCTCCAATCCCGAAAGCCGCAGTCATAACTCTCTCTCCCTGCCTTCTTTCTCCTTCTTTATACGCGCCCCCCATTTAATCAATACTCCTCTCACTACAGCCTTAAACCCATCCCATACCCCTCCCCAAGCCACTTCCCCCTATGTGCTCTTTCAATCTTCAGTGACTCACCCCCCTCACTCTCATCTAGGGCCACTGCTTGTAACACCGCTGCAAACACTTTTTGAATGACTTCTTCACAATTTTTATATTGGGGCTCTCTGGGATGCCGCGCACTCATATTGCTTCTTGAGAGATCTTCCAGATCCTCCGTCTTCTCTTTCAACTCTGCCTGTGCTTGCTTTAATTCTGTCCATCCTTTTTGAATATCTTCCAATATCTCCCCTTGTTGTTCCAGCTGCGTTTCCGTTTCCTCAACTAGGGAACCTAGGTCCCCTATATCCTGTCTTAAAGATTGTAAAGTCTCTTTTAGGTAATTTTTTACGCCACTAATTTCCACTTTAAGTTCTTCAGCTCATTCAGCCACGTCTTTATCATATCTGATATTCCTGGGTCCCATGAACTCTCCATCTCCTCCACATGCTCTGCCCCCGTTTTGTCTTCCCTTTCTCCTTCCTTCCCCCCTCTCGAGTGGGCATAAGAGGATCTGTACTCTGCCAACTTTTTCTTTGCTGTGAGCCCTTCTTTGGGCTTCTCCATCTTCCTCACGGCTGTCCCCTTTGGGCTCTGCTGCTGTGCAATCTGTAAAAATCCTTTTCCTCCCTTTTTGTCCCTTCCAGAGCCTGTTAGGTTTTGCAGTGCCATTAGTTTGGCCTGAGGTGATATTATGCAGCTTAAATATGTCCAGCGTTATTAAATTGCTTTACGGCCTGCACTCCTTCACCATATCTGGCCTATAGTGGCCTCCTCCGTCTGTCTGCGCCCCTCTCACCTCCTTACCAGAGCTGCAGCTGCTTCACTGCTGGCTCTTCTCTCCTGCACCTCAGTCTCCCTCCGG
Source organism: Ichthyophis bannanicus (assembly GCA_033557465.1). Classification (NCBI taxonomy): domain Eukaryota; kingdom Metazoa; phylum Chordata; class Amphibia; order Gymnophiona; family Ichthyophiidae; genus Ichthyophis; species Ichthyophis bannanicus. The sequence goes on from CM066048.1 coordinate 82,358,244, forward strand.
AACTCCTGCCGGGATCTCCTAGGTCGCCGAAGCCCAGCCGCCTCTCACTGCCATCGCGTGCTCTCCCACACGGCCACACAACTTTCCCTGCAGCCCTCCACTCCTGCAGCCACTGCGCCACTCACTGCTGCTCACCTACGGTGACCTCTGCCCCCGATTGGCTCCGTCTTCAGCACCAGTTCGCTTTGTCTGCCCTCTCTCTAGTGCAGCTCCGCTCCTGCGCCGCTCTTTCACTCCAGCTTCCCTGCCTTGATCACTTGTGCTGCAGCTCTTGGGCCGCCTCTCTCCTCTGCCACGTGCTCCCCTATTGTAGCCTCACAGCAGTGCCTGCAGCTTGCCGATCCTCGGGGCTCCACGGCTTTCTCTGCCTCCTTGCACCTGGTGTCCACTCCACTATTGCCCCATCGTTTCACGCCATTTAACTGCCATTCAGGTTTTTCTCCCCTTTATTGCAGGCTTTGGTGGCAAGCTCTGGGTTCACGCTGCCATTTGGCCCGATGTCACCAGAGGTCCTCAGGCGGCGGGTCACCTTTTCAGATGCCTCCATCTCATTGCACCCTGACAATGGATGCCTCCAAGCTCGGTTGGGGAGTACATCTGAACAATCTAACCACTCCGGCTCAGTGAATACACCAAGAATCTCTCTTACAGATCAACCTCCTGGAATTATGCGCACTTACAAATGCTCTTTGGGTTTTTCAACAACAATTCTCGAGCCAACAAGTCTTAGAACGGACAACCAGGTGGCCATGTTCTGTGTGAACAAGCAGGGAAGAAGGGGTTCCTATCCCCTCTGCCAGGAAGCGTTTTGGCTCTGGTTCTTCTCAGTTGCACACTGCATTCACCTCAGAGCGATGTATCTCCCGAGCGAATTCAATCTCCTTGCGGACAGACTCAGCAGTATCCTATGTCCACACAAGTGGATTCTCAATCTCCAAACAGCATTTTGAATCTTCCATTTGTGGGAGATCCCACTCAGATCTCTTCACCATCCAGGAGAATCCACAACTTCCACTGTTCTGCTCATGGCTTTCCTCCCTGCACAGTCATGTGACGGATGCTTTCTTTCTCCACCGGGGTCAAGGACTGCTCTATGCATTCCCACCCATCCCCTTAATACCCAAGACCCTGTTCAAATAACAGGCTGACAATGGCTCCATGATCCTCATAGCTCTTTTTTAGCCCTGTCAGCGGTGGTTTCTTCTGCTGCTTCGACTAGCACAAGCTCAACTTCTCAGTCTGGGACATGCACCCAACCTCCTCTCTCAGGATCATGGGACACTTCTTCATCCCATTCCACAGGGCCTCTGCCTCACGGCCTAGCTCCTGAAAGCCTAACCTTTGCTAACTTCAATATCCCACAGCAGGTCAAGGATATCCTACTTGCATTGCGCAAACCGTTCATATGCCGTCAAGTGGAGGAAGTTCACACTCTGGTGTTCCCCAAAGCAAATTGACCCCTCTTCCTACCTGGTGGAATCTCTTCTACAGTATCTTCTCCACCTCTCCTTAGCAGGTCTCAAGACTAAGTCAAAGTTCATCTCAGTGCTATTATGTCTTATCACAAGCCTCTGTACACTAAACCTATTTTGTCGCATCCCTTGGTGTGATGTTTTATGTGGGGTCTCCTGTCCAAGCCACCTATCAAACTATCACCAGTGGCCTCAATGTAGTTATAGCGTAACTTCTAAAGTCTCCCTTTGAGCCTTTAGCCACCGCTTCACTGATGTTTCTCACATGGAAGTTTCTCATCTCTCTAACCTCAGCTCACCGCAAGCTTTAGTGGCAGGTACCCCATACACTCTGTTCCACTATGACAAGGTGGTCCTTCCGAAAGTGGTTTCAGCCTTCCACCTGAACCAGTCAATAATCTTACTGGTCTTCTTCCTGAGACCACACACCTCTCAGGCAGAAGCAGTGCTACACACTCTGGACTGTAAATGAGCGCTGACTTATTACTTGGATAGAACCAAAGCTCACAGGAAATCCTCACAATTAATTTTTCTTTGATCTAAGTCACCTAGGACTACCGGTGACAAAGCATACCCTATCCAAGTGGATAGTGGACTGCATTTCTTTTGCCTATGCACAGCCAGGACTCTCCCTCAAGAGTCACGTCACCACTCACAATGTGCGAGCCATGGCAACCTTGGTTGCCAACCTCTGTTCCATCTCCATTGACGAGATCTGTCTGGCAGCTACCTGGTCCTCCATTCATATCTTCATTGCTCACTACTGCCTAGACAGGGACTCCCGTCGGGATGCTGTCTTTGGCCAGGCTGTACTTCAGCACCTTTTTGGGACTTAAATGCAAATCCTACCCTCCGTCCTGGACTTCTTTCTGGCACCAGACTTCCATCAGAGGTGATCTAGCAGTTGAGTCCAATGGGGCCACATTGTATCCACACTCTTGGCTTCTATCCTTTAACCTCAGGGATATCAGGGCTACCTGCTTCCAGTCTGATACCTGGGAGCTAGTGAATCCCATATGTGAATACTGCATTCCTTCTTGTTCCTGGAGATTGATTCCTGCTGTTCACAGAGGACAACTCTGTCTTCACAATCAGCCCACCTCCCTTAGGAGTTGTAGGGTATTCTCTTTTTGCCTCTATTTCTTAGCTACAAACTCAACTGAGGAGGTGGGAAGGCAGAGATGCAGTGGATTGCTCCCAAAGCTTTCCAATTGGACACTGGGGAGTGTTCCCGTATGGGTCTGTCTGTATCGATATCGCCCATATGTGAAGACCGATTCCTGCTGTTCCTGGAGCTCACCTGTTACAGGTGAGTAACAACACTTTCCCAACCACTGATCCATCAGATTCCTCTTTGCAGTCAAACAAACCTTCTGGTACCAACAGCATCTATGCTTCATTTGCCAAGGGATAATGGGGGAAAGCCAAGAATCTTCCAAGAGCACAGTTTGGAATGATGTATCTTTGAAGGATACTAGCAAAACAGAAGTTCTTCAGACTTCAGAACTGTAGCACAAACTCTGCTCATCCTGCACTTTGATTACTGTAATTCCATCCTTCAAGGCCTGCCTAAAAAGCCCCTAAAGATCCTTCAAATGGCTCAAAACGTTTCTGCCAGAGTGATCATGAAGAAGAAAATTGCTGAACACATCACCCCAATATTAGCTGAACTACACTGGCTACCCATAACCGCCCGTATAAAATACAAACTACTAGTTACAACATTCAAACTCATACACAGCATAGCACCATCATACCTCAACAACCTCATAAACACTCAACCCCCTTCCAGAAATAGAAGAATTTGCAACACAAACACTCTATGCATACCAACCAGTATCAGATCAGCCAAAGCCTGCACGAGTAAGAGAGCTTTCACATACACAGCACCTACCATATGGAACCAACTGCCAACAGACCTGAGATCAATTAACGACCTAATAGACTTTAGAAAAAAGTTAAAAACACACCTCTTTAATGAAGTATACGATCCAACTTAATGATACCTAAGAGCCAAAATAAACACTCCTAAATTTTTAGTATGAATCACTGTCTATAGAACCACCACAAGCATAGCCATAAGGCTCTTCTCATGTAAAACTTGTATATATAATCACTCCTATATTGTATATGTGTTTACTCCTACACTGTAATTACTTGTAATTTTTAATGATTCTTACCCGAAAATCAAATGTAAATTCTTGACTCATTACAGATGTAACCATAGTTATGTTTGACGTGCAAGTTTATCCACTTCTGATCACTGGAAGTAGCGGTATACAAATGATAAATAAATAAAATAAGACGTTAGAGCACCCCAATAGGTTCCAATAAAGGTAAATGTAACCCAATGCCTTTGAATAAAGAGCAGACAAAGATGAAAGATTCCAAATTATCACTGTCAAATGATAACCTTATATGAACAAAATACAATCTCTGAAATGGCTGTGTGCAAATGCCAAAAGTTAAAAAAGAAGGTGGGAGAGCTAGAATATATAGCACTGACTGAAAGATCAGATATAATTGGCATCTTAGAGACTTGGTGGAAGAAGTACAGCTAAGGGACACTGTGATAGCTAAGTACAGATAATATTGCAATAATAGGGTAGATCAAACTGGTGGAGAGGTTGCACTATATGTTAGAGAGGGCATTGAGTCAAACAGGATAAATGTTTTGCAGAAAACAAAATACACTGTAGAATCTCTATGGTTAGAAATTCCATGTAAAAAGGGGAAGGCAATGGCAGTTTTGATGTACTACTGTCCACTTGTCCAGAATGAACAAATGGACCATGAAGTGCTAAAAGAAATCAAGGAAGCCAACAAAAGTTACAACATAGAAATAATGGATGATTTCATTCACCTTGGTATCGACAGGATCAATATCACATCAGGACATGTTAGGGCAGTAAAGTTTCTAGAAGAAATAAACAACTGCTTATGGAGCCAACTGGTTCATGAATCAACATGAGAGGAAGCTATTTTTTCCTTAGAGGAACACAAAGTCTGGTGCAAGAGATAATGGTTTTGGGACCACTTGGCAATAGTGATTAAAACATGATCACATTTGATTTTATAATGGAAGAAGTGCAGCAAGAAAATCCATGGCACTATCATCACATTTTTAAAAGGGAAATTATAATTAATTGAGGGAAATGATTAAGAAAAAGCTAAAATAAGCAGTTGCAAAAGTTAAAGGTTTACATCAAGCATGAGTGTTGCTTAAAAATATAATCTTGGAAACCCAGACTAGATCTATTCCACACAGGGCTGGCACAAGGAATTGAGACTCCCTAGGCAAGCCACATCCCTTGCACCCCTTGGTCTCCTGCCCATCATTGCCTCCACTGCTGCCCCTTACTGGGACTTACAGCAGCAGCAAAGCTGTGTGGCATTTACCTTCAAACGTCAGCTCTGTGAAGCTGTTTGCTTCTATCTCTGCTGATGCCAACATAAGCACTGGTAATTTAGATGCAAGGCACTGAAAAGGCAGGCAAAGAGAATGAAAGAAGCTTGCCATGGAAGCAAACATGCATAATAAAATATTTTTCAAATATATTTGTAGCTAAAAACCTGTGAGAGAATCAGTTGGACCATTAGATGATAGAAAGATAAAAGGGGCACTTAAGGGAAGACAAGGCCATAAAGGAGAATTCTTTGCTTCAGTCTTTACTGAAGAAGATGTAAGGAAGTTACCCATGCCTGAAATGATATTTGAAGGTGATGTATTGGAGGGATTGAAACAAATAGCAATAAACTTGGAAGATGTAATACAGCTATTTAATAAACTGAAATGTAGTAAATCACCTGGATCAGATGGTGTACATCCCAGGGTGCTGAAAGAACTTAAATATGAGATTGAAGACCTACTATTAGTAATTTGTAAACTATCATTAAAATCATCTGTAGTACCTGAAAATTGGAGAATGGCGAATGTAATGCTAATTTTTTAAAACAGTTCCAGAGGTGATCCGGAAAACTACAGACCAGTGAGCCTGACATCAGTACCAGACAAAATGGTAGAAACCGTTATAAATGACAAAATTATTGAACATATAGATAGTCATGGTCTAATGGCGGAAAGCCAACATGGATTTAGCCAAGGAAAGTTTTGTCTCACAAACTCATTTTATTTTTGTGAAGGTGTGAATAAACAGCTAGATAAAGGTGAGACAATTGATATAGTGTATCTGGATTTCAGAAAGCTTTTTACAAGACCCCTCATGAAAGACACTTGGGGAGATTAAAAAGTCTCAAGAAGCGGTGTAGTACCATGGATTAGGAATGGGTAATTTTCTCAGAGAAATGTGACTAGTGAAGTACCCCGGGGATCTGTGCTGGGCCTGCTGCTTTTTAACACATTCATAAATAACCTGGACATGGGAATAATGAGTGAAGTGATTACATTTTCAGATGACACAAAATTATTCAAAGTTAAAATACAAGAGGACTGTGAAAAATTGCAAGAGGACCTTGAGAAATTGGGAGACTGAGTGTCTAAATGACATGAAATTTAATGTGGACAAGTGCAAAGTTATGCAGTTGGGGAAGAACAAGGTTCCACCATGCAAGGTTCCACATTAAGAATTGCCACCCAGAAAAAGGATCTAAGCATTATTGTGGATAATCCTTTGAAACCCTCGGCCTGGGATGTGGCGGTGGACAAGAAAGCAAATAGAAACATAGAAACATGATGACAGAAAAAGACCACAAGGCCCATCTAGTCTGTCCTTCCATAACAACTACAACAGTCCACTTTTTACCTTTAGAGATCCTCTGTGTTGGTCCCATGCTTTTTTGAATTCAGTTACTGTCCTCATCTCTACCACCTCCACTGGGAGACTATTCCACGGATCCACTACTCTTTCCGTAAAGAAATATTTCCGCATATCACTCCTGAATCTATCTCCCTTCACCCTCATCCGATGTCCCCTCGTAGCAGAACTTGCTTTCAATTGAAAGAGGCTCTCTCCCTGAACATTTATGCCACGGAGGTATTTAAACATCTCAATCATATCACCTCTATCCCGCCTTTCCTCTAAGGTGTACATATTAAGATCCTTAAGTCTGTCCTCATATGCTTTATAATGAAGCCCATTAATCATTTTAGTAGCAACACTCTGCACCGACTCCATCCTGTTCACATCCTTTTGAAGGTACGGTCTCCAGAATTGCACACCATACTCCAAATGAGGTCGCACCAAAGACTTATACAGAGGCATTATCACCTCCTTTTTTCTGCTAGCCATTCCTCTCCGTATGCACCCAAGCATCCTTCTAGCTTTTGCTGTCGCCTTTTCTACCTGTTTAGCTACTTTAAGATCATCAGACACAACCACGCCTAGGTCCCGCTCTTCTGTAGTGGACAAAAGTACTTCACCTCCTATACTGTATTGCTCCCTTGGATTGCTGCAGCCCAAATGCATGACCTTACATTTTTTAACATTAAATCCCAGCTGCCAAATTCTAGACCATTCTTCAAGCTTAGCTAGATCCCTCCTCATGTTATCTACACCTTCCTGGGTGTCTACTCTATTGCAGATTTTGGTATCATCCGCAAAGAGGCAAACCTTACCCGACAGCCCTTCCGCTATATCACTAACAAAGATGTTAAAAAGAATCGGACCAAGGACAGATCCCTGGGGCACACCACTGGTAACATCCTTCTCCTCAGAGTGAGCTCCATTTACTTGTACTCTTTGTCGCCTCCCACCCAACCAATTTCTAACCCAAGCAGTAACTTTAGGGTCCATCCCTAGGGTGCTCAGTTTGTTTATAAGTCGCCTGTGAGGAACTGTCAAAGGCTTTACTGAAATCTAAATACACCACATCTAGAGCTCTCCCTCGGTCCAACTCCCTGGTCACCCAGTCAAAGAAATCAATCAGATTTGTCTGACAAGACCTGCCTCTGGTGAATCCATGCTGCCTCGGATCCTGTAATCCGCCGGACTCCAGAAACCTCACTATTTTCTCTTTCAGCAGCGTTTCCAATAATTTACTTACCACCGAAGTTAAACTAACCGGCCTGTAGTTTTCAACCACATCCTTACTTCCGCTTTTGTGTAAAGGCACCACATGAGCCTCTCTCCAGTCCTTTGGCACCACTCCCGACTCCAACGAGGCATTGAAAAGGTCAGTCAGTGGAGTTGCTAGAACGTCCCCAAGTTCCCTCAGTATTCTAGGGTGTATCCCATCCGGTCCCATCGCTTTGTCTACTTTAAGTTGAGCTAGTTTCTCACGAACACAGTCTTCTGAAAATTGTTCAAGATGTCCCTCGCTTCTGTTCTTATTTGTGGGCGTTTTCTGAGGTCCTGCTCCTGGTTCTTCATCTGTGAACACAGAACAAAAATATTTGTTAAGCAATTCCGCTTTATCCTTATCAGCTTCTACATATTCCCCCCCTGCACCCTTGAGTCTGACAATACCACTTTTGCCCTTCCTCTTCTCACTAATATATCTGAAAAATGTCTTAGCCAATGCAATAAAATGGGGGGATATTTCCTCCTCCTTTTGAATCTTTGCCTTCTTGACTACTTTGCTAGCTTCTCTAAGTTTTCCAAATACAGATGCCTGTCTTCCTCTCTCTGTGATCTCTTGTATTTCATGAAGGCCTCCCTCTTTTTCTTCACTTTTTCAGCTACTTCCTTCGAAAACCATAGCGGTCTCCTGTTCCTTTTGCCTTTATTTACCATTTTAACAAAAAGGTTGGTTGCCTTTAAAATACCCCCTTTCAGTTTTGCCCACTGTTTTTCTACATCCCCCAGCTGTTCCCATCCCACTAACGACTCCCTGAGGTATTGGCCCATCTTCGCAAAGTTAGTCTTCCTAAAGTCTAAGATCTTCACCTTGGAATGGATTCTAACAGCCCTAGTCCTAATACTGAACCACACCATCTGGTGATCACTGGATGCAAAATGATCTCCCACTACAACATCAGAAACACTTTCACCATTGGTAAGCACCAAGTCCAGTATGGCCCCTTCACGTGTGGGGTCTGTTACCAATTGCCTGAATAGTTCTCCCTGTAGAGAATCCAGGATCTCCTTACTTCTAGATGATACTGCAGCAGGAATGTGCCAATCAACATCTGGCATATTGAAATCTCCTAGCAGTAGCACTTCCCCTTTCCTAGCAATGCTGCGTATGTCTTCAACTACCTCTCTGTCCACCTCTTGTGAGGGAGGTCTGTATATCACACCAATGCAAATAGATTTCTCTTTCCCTCTTTCTAGTTTAACCCACAATGCCTCCTCTCTCCCTTTTAAGCTCTGTAATTCCAAAGCTTTAATAGTAGTTTTTACATATAGTGCCACTCCTCCTCCCCTTCTTCCTACCTGTCCTTTCTGAATAAAGTATAGCCAGGTATAGTTACATCCCAGTCATGGTTTTCTGTGAACCATGTTTCTGTAACTGCCACTAAATCCAAGTCAGCCACTCCCACCAAAGCTTCAACTTCAGGGATCTTATTTCCCATGCTACGGGCATTAATACACACTGCTTTCCATATGTTACCCCTGTTACCCATTTCCATAAAGGTATTTAATATATCACCTACCTGGGGGCTTTCACTTACCTGGGGGCTTTCTTCACCCATCCCCAACGAATCTAGTTTAAAGCCCTCTTCAGTAGATTAGCCAGTCTACTACCAAAGATGCGTTGACCTTTCTTGGACAGATGGATGCCATCTCTGCTCTGCAACCCTTGGAACAGCATCCCATGGTCTAGGAAACCAAAACGCTCTCGAAGACACCATCCACGCAGCCATGCATTCATCTCCAGGATGCGAGCCTCTCTGCCTTGGCCTTTACCCTCAACAGGGAGGATTGAAGAGAACACCACCTGTGCACCTACCTGCTTCACCCTCTGTCCCAGAGCCATGAAGTCACTTTTGATACGTTCCGAGGTATACCTGGCAGTATCATTTGTTCCAACATGGATTAGCAACATTGGGTAATAGTCAGTGGGCTTGATGAGTCTCGGCAAACTCTCCATAACATCTTGGATCTTGGCACCAGGCAGACAGCATATCTCTCTGGACATCAAGTCTGGTCGGCAGATGGATGCCTCAGTACCCCTCAGAAGAGAGTCTCCAACCACCACTACCCTTCGTTTCCTTCTGGTCACTGATTCCGCAACTATGGGGTACTTGAACTCTGGTTCTTCCCTTTCCAGGGATGCTTTCACCTCCTCCACTTCCAGGGCTGCATAATGGTTCTTCAATTCAAGGGCTGGAGAAGTTGGATTGGTGATTTTGCAGGCTCTGGTGACTTTTGTCCAACCATCGACATTCTGTTGGCACCCATCTTCCTGTGCTGGAGAGCCTGGTTGCTGCAAGAAGCATCTCATCAATGTACTTCTCACTGTCTTGAATGCTCCTCAGCCTCGCCACCTCCTCTCTGAGTTCCTCCACTTGTTTCCTCAGAGCTTCAGCATGCAGGCACCCTGCACATGGAACCGGTTCCTCAACTGGCATTAGGACCTCTGTCTGGACCGAGGCAGAAGCTGTAACGGGGGCAACAGCTTTAGCAATATGATTTTTCCCAGCCATTGTCCTGTTTGTGGAGCTTAGGTATCTGTTAAAGAAAAAGAGAGAGATCTACCAAGTACCAGCCGGTTTCGCAGCTGTCCTTTCAGAGAAAAAGCAGTTAAATCTTTTTAATTATATTCAAAATGTGCTGGTCCAATTCACTGTGATTTGTTAAAGGGGGAGGTGCCCTATAAAGCAAGACTGCTCACTAGGGGTGGGTGGGAGTCGGGGTGGGTATGGAGGGAACTAACACCTGATTAGGTGTTAGCAGTTTCTGAACCTGAGGAGGTTACAGAGTTCAGCAACCTACTGTGCTCAAGTAAAAGTTCCCCTAAAACAGCAAAAATGAAAGTAACCTTGCTTTAAAAAATATACACAAAACCCTTTTAAGAGCTCCCAGTCAGAGAGCTAGCAATGTAATAAAAAAAAAAAAAACCCAAACAAAGAAACCCTCAAATCCTTACTTACTGTTTGATGTGTGGAGCCCTGGTTAGGAAAGCCTCAAAAGGGCAGGGTACAGGAGCTTTTTATGCAGGCTTCAACTGCACTCAGGAAACAGGCCCACTAACTAGGAATGCTAGGAATTATAAGGAAAGGAATGGAGAATAAAACCAAGAATATTATAATGCCTCTCTATTGCTCCAAGGTGCAATCGTACCTTAATATTGTGTGCAATTCTGGTTGCCATATTTTTTTAAAAGTATATAGTGGAATTAGAAAAGGCACAGAGAGGAGCGACCAAAATGATAAAGGGGATGAAAGGATACCTCTACGAGGAAAGGCTTAAAAAGTTAGGGCTCTTCAACTTGGAAAAAAGACGGCCGAGGGGAGATATGATACAGGTCTATAAAATAATGAATGGAGTGGAATGGGTAAATGTAAGTCGGTTGTTTACTCTTTCAAAAAGTAGAAAGATTAGGGTACATGCAATGAAGCTACAATGTAGCCCATTTAAGACTAATTGGAGAAAATATTTTTTCACTCAACGCATAATTAAACTCTGGAATTCATTACCAGAGGATATAGTAAAAACTGTTAGTGTAGAGGGGTTTAAGGCGATTCGGACGAGTTCCTGGAGGAAAGGTCCATAAGCCCTTATTAAAAAGGAGCAAAGAAATGGACTGCTTACCCTGGGATAAGCAGCATGGAATCTGTGTACCTTTTTGGGAACCTGGCAGGTACTTGCAACCTGGCTTGGCTGCTGTTGGAAACTTTATACTGGGCTTTATGGATCTTGGTCTGACCTGGTATGGCAAATTTTATGTTCTTAAAAGGAGCTCCTGTCACTGGTCCAACAGGCAAATCTCTAGCTGGTGCCGTAAGCTCTCATTTAGACTGCCACACTACATGTAAGAAAGTCTGCAGACTCAACTTCAGAATTCAAAAACTCATCCACATCTACTATCCCCATTCGATGGGGCTTCCTAGGAGCCACATACCCTCAGTACATAAACTTAAAATGTAATGAAAAGAGTACAGAGAAGAGTGACAAAAATGATAAAGGGGATGTAAGAATATCCCTATGAGGAAAGGCTTAAAAGGCTCTTCAACTTGGAAAAGAGACGGCTGAGATGAGATATTATAGATGTCTACAAAATAATGAATGGAGTAGAACGTCCTCTTCCAAACACACTTGCATAAAATTCATCCTCATCCACCTCAACTCCCAATTCCTCAACCCACATATTCACTACTGATAAAACTGATCGAGCCTTTAACTCATCCCTTAACTGGCCACAGAGCTACAAAATCAAGCCCATTTTAAGTTGATCTCAAAGCACTTTATTTTCCCATCTCCCCTCCCAGAGAAGAGGAAGTTCTCCCTGAAGCTTGGACAAAATAAAGTGTTGGGCCTGCAAATTAGCATAATGACCCTGCATTGGTAATGAAAAAATTCAATTGCAGGACCTCATAAGTCCAAATCCGTTGTCCCCATGGCTCAAACAGCTGCCCCACCCCTCTAAGCCCTTTTGTCCCCCGTTGCTCAAACACCCCTCTTCCTATCCTGGGGATATAATCCCAATTTTCCATCAGGGGAAAATAAAAAAATGATATTCTGAAGCAAGCTCCCCATCTTTTTCCACACCCATTTGCATGCTCAGCGCATAGCCCTGATTGCTACACATGATGCCCCTTTCCCAATCACACTCGGTCATGCAGAATGCAACATATAGCTGAGAAAGTAGGGATGCACCAATTCAGTCTCCAAGTCCACATCAGCATACATCAATTCCCCCAGCAGCCAGCCTCGAGCTCCCCATAATAAACAAGCAACATAATATAATCTCATATCAGGTACAGTCATACTTCCATCCCACGGATTTCTTTTCAAAATCACTAGGCTAATTCTGAACCTCCGGGCCCACCACATAAACCTATTGACCATTTTATCCAACTTAGCAATATACCGCTTTGTGATCACTATGAGAAGACATTATAACAAGTATAGCTATTTCGGCAGGACAACCATCTTAAGGGCCTGCACCCATCCCTACAGTGATAGTGGTAGATTAGCCCAAGCCATTAGCTGTACCTCAAATTTACGTAACACCTCCTCAATGTTCAAGCTATAGAACAAGGCCAAGATCCTCAGTATTTTAACTCCCAAGTATGTTAACATCCTGGATGCCCACTGTAAAGAGAAGGTGCCTTCTCAAGCCATTTGCACCTTACCATTCAAATACAGCGTCAGTACTTTGTCCCAATTAACTTTCAAGCCCAATAAATACTTAAAACTCCTCCATCAGCTCAAAATCCTTTGACAAAGAGCTTCAAGGTTCCTCCAACAACATCATCAAATCATCAGCAAACAGGGCTGACCGCATCTCCCTTCTGTCTTCATGCCAACCACTCCCCCAGCCTGAGCAAGTTTCCTTGCCAAGGGCTCTATACATGGCACAAACAAAACGGGGGACAAAGGGCAGCCTTGCCGCATGCTTTCACCCATCTCTCAGGATTCCATCATGCCCCTGTTTACCCGCAACTGTGCCCAAGAGTGGGCATATAGCACCTTAATCTCTGCCAAAAACAAGTCCCCAAACCCCTGGAGAACATCCCACAAATAGGTCCTGACTATACTGTGAAACATTTTTTCTAAGTCAAAACTGATAGCCAATACCTCTTCCTGCCATTGCACTACTTCAATCCCAGTCAAATCCCTGCATATTTTTAACACCCCTGTATGTCCCAGCACAAAGCCCAACTGAGTCAATGAAATCAAATGTGAAAGGACTTCATGCAGCCAGTTTGTCAGCACTTTGGCAAAAACTCTTAAGTCCATGTTCAATAGGGAGATTAGCCATATAGAAGCTAGGTAATTCAGCATCTCAGCCGGGCTTTGGCAAAACTGTTAGCAATGCTTGATTTAACACGAGCCCCAGTGGCTGCCCCTCTATAGCTGCCACAAACACAGCTTGCAACGGGTCAACAATCTGATCCACTAACAACTTATAGAATTCAGCATGTAAACCTTCAGGTCCCGGTGATTTAAAAATCTTCAACTGCTTAATCACCTCCCGTATCTCTTCCTTTGAAATAGGGGCCTCTAATTAGACACTCTTCTCCCTAGTGAGCTTTTGAAGATTCAGATGTTCCAAATACTCTCCCAACTTCTCCACCTCCACCACCTTGCCTCCATACAGGGACTTGTAATAAGCTAGAAAAGCATCCCTTTTATATTCATTAGAGCTATGCCTCCTTCCTTTAGCATCCTTTAAGAATGGGCCTGCAATCATGTCACCAAACAATGGTCTGTTTTATTTCCATAGCAAAACAACCAATGTTTTTGTGCTTGAAGGACATTCATAGCCCTTTGGTGCATCAGCATCCAGAATTCTATAACTGGAACAATTGCTCCCAAATCCTTGCCTCAGCCCTGTGCACCAAGTATTTCTGTAATGTTTGTATGTGCCCTCCAAGGCTAGCACCTTAGCATTTATCTGTGTCCTCCGGTGTATCACATACGCAAAAATAGCACCACTCATCACCGCTTTCCCTGTTTCCCAAAACAGTGTAGGGTTCTCCTGATGTTCTCTATTAAAAGCCGCATATTCCTTCCATTGCGGTCTCAGATACTCTGCAAATTCTTAAGTTGTCCTGTAGCCCCATCGGCATATGCAAATAACTTTTCCCGACCTCTGCCCTTGTAAACAAAAGTTGCATCACCATTGGGACATGATCCAATACTGACAACTGACCAATTTCTACAGAAACTCCTCCCATGCAAACAGGAAGTCGGCCTCAGAAAGGGTGGAAGTGACTGATCAAATCAAACAATGCAGGACTGGGGGCTTTGGGTAAACACTGCATTGCTGTTTTAATGGCAATGCCACTGCTGCAGGTCCCGGAGAGAGGTGGCAATTGGCCACCCTAGAAATGTTGGTATTCTAGGTGATCATCTAGTTTACCTAATGGGTAGCGCCAGCGGCCTACAAACAAATGGTTCCAAGGCAATCCTCCAACCAAAAGAGAGTTCAAGAGGATTCTTATGCCTGGAACAAGCTACATGAGTCTGTATGTCAGGCTTCATCTCTGGCCTTTTTCAAATCCAGGCTGAAAACTCACCTCTTCAAGGCCATTTTGGATCCTGGTCTGCTTAGTCTCCTGTGTGTTTCCTTATCGTTCCCCCAGATTTATCCTTGTCCTTAGCTGTTGTGTTGTCTGTCTTGACTAGATTGTAAGCTCTGATGAGCAGGGATCGCCTTTTACATGTGTCTGTACAGTGCTGCATATGCCTTGTAGCGCTATACAAATCAGTAGTAATAGTAGTAGTAGTAATTTGGAGGATGTTGCCTGGAAGTGTTAACAACCAGAAACAAAACCTGGAATTAAAATAGCCAAGCTTATCTTGTTGAAGCCGTTCATAGATGCATCAATACCCAAAGCCAACACTAGAAGGTGCTCTTGAAGTAGCTGAGACCCTCCACCAGGTTTGATCCACACCTTGAAGACCCAGACTCACTCAAGGGGTGGGGTGGGGTTCAGCTCAGGACACCAGGAATTGCAGGTGGAAGGGGGAATGTTTACCATTGACCCAGGAAAAGAAACCACTATCAGGTCGGAACAGGAACCTGTGCT
This sequence comes from Ichthyophis bannanicus, assembly GCA_033557465.1. Classification (NCBI taxonomy): domain Eukaryota; kingdom Metazoa; phylum Chordata; class Amphibia; order Gymnophiona; family Ichthyophiidae; genus Ichthyophis; species Ichthyophis bannanicus. The sequence goes on from CM066048.1 coordinate 82,373,319, forward strand.
GCGCTTTAGTTGTGGGGCAAGAGGTCATTTTGCTTCAGACTACCCAGTGGTCGAAGTAAGGGTATGGATGTTAATATGGCAGAAGCAAATACCTGCAACTTTGTAATTGCCCCACATCAAGGATCACAGAACTTTGTAATCTAGATTGATTAGGAAGAATCACCCATTCAAGTCTTGTGGATTCAGGCAGTGACAAAACACTTATTCAGAGAGAATTGATCAAGAGAACCCAGATGGATTATGAATGGACAGTGACTTTGACTTAGGTTCATGGAGACTAGAGGGAATACCCCACTACCTATGTCTCAGTAGTAGCAGCCCTGGGGTAAACAACCATGGAAAAAGAAGTTCTTCCTCGGCTACCCTATCTTGTTATCTATTACCATGGCATCAGTAGCAAAAGTTCAAATTGAAGGCCTCCAATCAAAAATTTCTGAAAGGACCCCCAAAGCAACAAGGGTCCATTTTAAAAGATCAGGCAGAGGCTCTAAACGGGCCTCCTTCCTCCAGTGCTGCTTGGGCAGAATTTACACCACTGCATGGGATAAGGCAATCTGGAGTTTGGAGCTCTATGGAGCTTACTGACTGCTTGGTCATCTCACTTGAAGGAAGTGTTATTTCCAGAAGTCTTCCTTTTAAAGGACTCTGATTTGTATATTAAGAACTTTGAGATATCTAAGCCCCGGTGACCATGTAAGTTAGAGAAGTCCCATTATCCTTAAGGCTGATATTGAGCCCGCAGCAGTCAGCATTTCCAAAGCACCTCACCACTGCAGCAAATGTTTAAGCTACTGTTCTTGCCTAGGTGTCACCATAGCTCTGTGATTGACTGAGGAGGAGGAGCAGCTACACTCACACATGAGAAGTCACTCGCACATGCTCAGAAGAATTTTCCAGGTTCTTCTGGGCTCTGGGAGAGCAAGTCTGACTGAGGGGAGATATGATAGAGGTCTATAAATTAATGAATGGAGTGGAATGGGTAAACATAGTTCGATTGTTTACACCATCAAAATATAGAAAGACTAGGGGACATGCAATGAAGCTGTAGCAGCAGATAAGCATGCAATAAATAAAACCAGGAGTCTTTTCAAGGATCCAAGCCAGTTTAATGTGCACATGGCTCAAGCAATAAGCAATTTCAAAATGGCTGAGCAATGGTCTCCAGCAAAACAACAACTTTTATACCGTTCTTCTCCATTCTAGACATAGGTAAACTTTTCATTGGTCCCAGTAACCCCTCTCACCCATCTATTGGTCCCGGTACTGATATGGCTACCCAATCGGGACTCTGGTCTGGGCTCAGCACCTGCTCACCCCCCCTCTAGTCCCAATTACAATGGTCAGTGTCTCTAACTTGTTACATCTCTCCTCCAAGGTCGCTCAGCTTGTTAAAACATATGGGAAAGCAGGGCACCGTAACCTTGTTTTCTGCAGAGTTAATTAATTCTATAGAAGCTGTGCTCTCTTATCAGTACCAATTAGAGCTGTTTTCTGTCTTCTATAAGTTTCGTTTCTGCTTAGCTATGTTCAGTTAAGCTGAGTTAAGTTTCAATTCTATGGTGTCATCATTCAGGGGGGTTTTCATTCCTCTGGGCCTAACTACAGGCTTCAGTTACAGGTCAAGCTGCTCAGGCCTGTCTGCTCACTTCAGACACCATGGATCACAGGCCTTCGCCTACCACATTCCCCCCTTTGATTAATCTCACCCGCATGTTAATAAGGTGTGAGAATCAAATCACATAATACTAGGTAAAGGTATCACTCTGTGGTATAGGGTAGTAAGTTCACATAGCTAGTATCTTTGTAGCTGCCTTATGCTCTACAGTGTTATTAATAACTGAAGTTATCATTCGCAAGCAAAGTGGCAAGAAACAAGGGAGCAACAAGCAGATAGTCAAAGTCCATAGTTTGGCAAGAGTGGGAAAAAGAACTAAAGGATTAGAAGGTTCAGTTGCATCTTTGTTGTGCTGTCGTAAAGCTTCTGATTTAGACAGACCAGCTGTCCATCCTTCGTAGTAGATTGTGGTCCAGTCCGAACAAAACACAAACTGTCAACAATGGGGTGGGCCAATACCCACTCACTAGTAGTATTATGTAAATCAGTCTGATTGTATAGGATAGAATAGTTCAGTTCTTGCGTCTCCCAGGGCCATTAGTCTCCCATTGTTGTTCCTCCACAATAGAAACAGTCAGAAGTGTGGAGACTAGATGCTATTGCTCCAGCAAGTTCAAGAAACAAGTTCTGGGAGGCATGAGGAGTTGCAACGGTGGCTTGCATAGCCTTGTAGAAAGTCAAGATCTAGAACAACTTTTGGATTGGAGAGTATACCAATGCAAGTATAGGAAGAATGATAAAACAAGGTCTGAGTGACCTTCGGTCCAGTTCATGTTGTACTTATACAGGCTGCCCAGGGAGATAAGGCAAAAGTCATTTCAAAGCACTCCAAGGCTGCTGCCAAAATAAAGCAATAATAAGGATTCATAATGAGCATAGTCTCTGGAAAATTGGTGGAACTGTCGACTTCCACAACAGATAACAGATGTAGGGTTGATTGTAGATCCTCAAGCTTCTGCCGTACGTAGACCTACCAGCTTTTTGGCAGGAGTAGGGCTGTAGATTCCAAAGTATCACTGTCCTCTGGGATGTCTCAATTTCTTAAAATATCATAGCATAGTCTCTTAGGCTATTATTGCTTCTTTAGAGCAGTTCACTCTTTAGAAGATCAAAACAGTCTTTTCAGAGTATTTAAACACAGTCTCTTAGAAGATTCAATTTCTTAACACAACACAGTCTCTTTCTGATGATTGCAGTTTTCTCCAGATGCGAAGCTTACCTTCAGATAAACAGATAGTCTTGAAATAGTGCAGTGTCTGAGGGGCCAATAAGTCTTAGGTCCGTGGCTGTTGTCGTAGGGTGAGGTGCAATGGAGTCTCAGGATGATGCTGTACAGTAGTCCAGTGATCAGGTTCAAGAGCAGCTGCTGGCTTCCCTTGATTATGATGGATCCAAGGTTCAAATTCTGCGACTTTTACTGCAGTTGGAGTTGACAAGATGACAACATAGGGTCCCCTCCAATGCAGGGCTAACGGTATCTTTCTCCACTCTTTGATCCACACTGAGACTCCAGGCTTGAAAGGATGCAGGGGTTCAGGCAAACTGATGAGTAATCGATTTTGTACCCAGGTATGAAGACTTCTGCAAAACAGAACTTAAAACCAATAGTTCATGTCTAATAATTTCAGATCCTATCTGTCTCATATCTCCTTTTATTTCCTATACAATAGGCGAGGGTCGCCCATACAAAATTTCAAAAGGGAAAACTCCTAAAGACTTAGCAGGGGCTAAGTATATCCTAGGAAGGGCTATAGGAAGAACCTGGGGCCACTTCAGATAAACCTCTTGGCAAAGTTTAGACAACTGAGATTTCAGGGTTCTATTCATACATTCTACTTTTCCTAAATTCTGAGATCTATAGGCAGTATGTATCTGTTAATATCAATATCTTGGGGCTATACTTAATGGACTTGCTTCCTAAGGTTATCCACCCTCATTCTTTGTACAGGGCCCCATATGCATGCAAGGTTGTAAGGGCATACTTGGAATCTGGGTACACATTTAGACAGGGCCCTTTTCCTATTGTTAGTGCTCTAGTGAGGACTAGCAGTTCAGCTTTCTGTGGTGAAGTTTCTGGGGCCAGGGCTGAGGACTCAACTACCAAATCAGGGGTCACCACTGCATATCTAGCACAACAATGTCCATTGATGATGAAACTGCCTTCAGCCACAAAGAAAGTCTGTTCAGGGTTCTCCATAGGGACATCAGTCAAATCCAGGCGGCTTGAGAATACAGTGTCCATAATTTCTAAACAGTCATGATCAGGGGATCAAGACCAACTGATAACAACATAGCAGGATTGAAAGCTTGACTGACCCTTCAGTTGTATCTGGGGTTTTCACACAACATACTCTAATACTTCAACATTCATAGATTTGTTAGCTAGTAATTTCCTTTGTATTTCATATTGGTTAGAACAGAGTGTGGTACAGTAACTTGAAGATTCTGTCTCAAAGGGATTTTTCTTTTAGTTTTTGCTTACTAGGAAGGCTGTAGCTGTAACAGCTTCTCAAATAAGGTCCAAGAGATTGAGTCAACACTCCTAGAACATTTCCTTGTGACTCATAAACATAGAGACTGAAAGGTTTTCTGGACATCTGGTAGACCCAGAATTGGTGACAACATCAGAGTGTTTTTTTTGTTTTCAAAGATCAAAAGGCTGCATCCTGTTCAAGTCCCCATTCCAATGCAGACTTTTCCATTCCTTTGATAGCTTGATACAACGGTTTTGCTAGCAGCACAAAATTGGGGATCCATATACAACATACTCTGTGGCACCCAAGAAGGCTCTCACTTGCCTCCTGGTGGTTGGGGTAGGAATACTGCATACAGCTGCTTTGCGTTCTGGTAAGGGTTCCAGGCGTCGAATTCCGCTGGACAACTGGAATCCTAGGTATTTAACTTGTTTGGCATAATTGCACCTTAGCTCTTGAGACTTTGTATCCAGCCTCATTAAGAGGGTGCAAAAGTTCACTGGTGGCTTGTAGACATTCACTTTCTGAGTTGGTGGTTATGAGCAAGTTGTCCACATATTGAAGTAGAATTTTTTCTTCTTTTTTTTTCTCTGGAGTTTCTGGATAACTTGTCAAATCTTTTGCTGAGTGAGGCGAGTTCTTGAATCCTTGAGGTAATCTTGTCCAGATGAGTTGGCCCCGCCTCCTTGTAGTGGGGTCTTGGGCTAAGCGTATGCAGAAAAAAAACATCTTTTTAAGTCCAGAATGATGAAATGTATAGCTTCAGCAGAGATCAGTTCCAAGAGAATATAAGGATTTTGGTACCACTGGTTGTATAGTTTCAGCTGCATCATTCATTCTTCTTAGATCCTGCACTGGGCAGTAATCACCTGTCCCAGGCTTCTTGACTGGCTTGAGGATGACAATGGCAGGGGCTATGTTCTTCGCTAGGCCAGGTGGATTATCTTCTGCCCATCCTCCAGATGGGGCTATAAGGTTGGTAGGTATACAGGAACTTGTTGACTTGACTGGAGATGCACTATAGAACTGCTACTCTTTTTCTCAGGGAACAGTCAGCACCATCAATCCAGCAGGCTCTGGGTTCACAGTCATTTGCATTTCTCTCTCTTCAGCAAAGGATATCTGTGCCTGAAGCTTTGCAAGCAGATCTCGGCTCCAAAAATGGAATAGGGCAATCAGGCATATACAGGAACTGGTACATTATTATTATTTTTTTTTTCTAGTTCACACATGCGGTTCTGCAGAAAAGGCTTTGTGGCCTTAGCCCCAGTAGCTCTGATAATGGTGATGCATCAAGGAAAACACAGGGGCTACTGGCTTTAGTATTCTGCTCCTGTATCCCCCATAAAGTCCATATATTGGTCCCCTATTTTCAGACTGACTCCTGGGGACCCAGGGAAACTTGGAGTCCAGTCTGGCCTAGTCTTCATCCCTGCTGTAGCCCTCTTTAGCTGCCACTTACTCTATAGCTACTTCCTTCTCCTACTAGAACATTGTGCTTGGTTTTATTCTGTCTATGACTCTGCAATCAAGTACTCCCTCCTCCCCTCCTGGGGTGGAGTCAAGATACGGGCATTCACTTCTCTAATGTCCTTCTTTTTCTATAATGGGCGCACTCACACCCAGTTTTCACTTCCGCTGCTCCTTTGATTAGGAAAACCTCCTCCACATCATTCGACTAAAATATCAGCAAAAAGATCTGTTCTCTTTTTCCATCTTACAATTTTTACATTCTCTGTCCTTCTTCAACAATCCACATACTTTTCTGATCAACTTTCATTTAACCATTATGCCCGCAAATTCATCCAGTTCTCTATAATTTCTGTCCATTAGTTCAATCAAGTCCTAAAACTTCTCAGTGTATAATGCAGTTTTTTCAGTTCTAAACAAGTCTGGTCAGCTGACTTTCACTTCTGGTCCAGAGGGGGTGCACATCCCCTGCTGCGGAGGTGGCTAGCAAACTAGGGAATCTGCAGGGTGGATTCCCCCCCCCCTCTCCTGGGTTCTGTTTCTCCTAGCAACGCTCTATCCAGGAGGTTGCTTTTTTTTTTTTAAATGTTCTACTTCTCTGCTGTGGGCACATTAGTTCACGCCTACCAGGGGGGTGACATCATCGGTGGACTGGGCTCCATCCCCCCCTTAAGCACTCTGAACAGAGCTACTTACAGAGAGAGAGAGAGAGACGAGACAGGATATCTAGAGATTCTGAGGCAAAATATGGTGAACTAAGGAAATATAGGCAACTAGCAAAAGCCACTCCCTTTCACATAGCATTCCTGATTGGGACAGAGACATTTCATAGTCTTCAGTAAATCCCTTACTGAAATTCTTGATCATACTTGAAAAGACACTTATTATTTCTGTAAACATAGGGCAGGCAGGAAACACTTAGATTGAGCACATACATCCATTATGCTTATTGCAACTTATTCCAAACAGGAACAATTTAGATACAGTTCTTAAAATATCTTATAGAGAGAACTATAGCTATCTGTTACGTATGACTAGAATAAAAATAACTAGCTGCCAGCCGTAATCAGCATGTCTCTGCAAAAGAAATTATTATTTTTTTTAGTTCAGAAAGCAAATATTCAAAAGACATTCCGGATACTTTTTCCATAGCTGTGGTGGATATCTAAAATGCATATACACCCTCTTTTTGTTTTGTTTTTAACACTAAATGTCTTCTATCAGGTGCTTGCCACAGTAAATCAGGAAATAACGTCTTGGAATTTTAAAACAAATGAATTTATCTTGAATTGTAAAGGTCGTCATTAGTCACTAGTACAGATTTCAAAGATAAAATCCTAACACAATTTTCTTATTCACTCAGAATTTAAACCATTCATTCTCAGGTTGCAATCTGCCATTAGTTTTTGAAACAACAGATATACTTCCTTTATTTTACACAAGCAAGAGACTGCTCAATCGGGAATGGCTGTCTCATTCCCTAGTAAGCTGTGTGAGCCACACCCCTCCGCTCACTGGAAACGAAATCACAGTTTCACAGAGACATGCTAGCAAGAATCATTTAAAAACAGTTTACGGAGCTCCAATGAGGTTAATTCGACCTTCAAAACTAAAATCCTGACTAAATATTCCTATCGAATGGTATATAATACCTAACCATAGCAGAAGAAACATTACTATTAAAAACATATTGAATAAAACAGGTACAATTTGCCTGAAATAAGTACAAACTAACAGCATTGAGATTTAAGCCTGCACAGGATTAGAAAGACACTGTACATTCTTTCCTCCAGACACGCCCCCTGTCAGTTTTTCACACTGTGCAGTAAGAAAGCGAACTGGGTCAGACCAGCTTCTTGATTTCTAAAAATGACTGTAGGTGTTTTGCGTCTTCTTTCTGCTTTATTAATACAATTTCTTAATCAGTGAACTGTCACAAATTACTCAACAGAATAATCTCACATTTATAACAGAAGGGGAACTCGCAGTTTCAACAGATAACAAAAATCAAATACACAGTTAGGACGGACAATACACCAAACGCTTCCTCCGTTTCGCGACCTAGACGCAGTCACCCGGCTAGGAACTGCGCTAGTCCAGAGTCCACTCTTGCTTGGTCCGTGCTGCCAGACCTCTCATTCACACTTCATTCACACAGTCATGCTAGCAACGTATCTCAGAATGCATTCCTTTCTATCTATTCTGACTAGTCTTATCCAATTTCCCAATTACAAAGAGACGGGAGTTTCGCCCCGCGAATTCTCATGCAGGGGTACTCGGTCCGTCTCGGAGAGGTGATCATGCTCTCTTACCAATTTCCAATTTTCTCGAGATTACAAATTCCAAGTTCCTGTCTGTTCTGACTAGGCTAAATCATGATTTTTTTTTTGATTTTTTTTTTTAACAGCTGTACCTCGCGAATACTCATGCAAGGATTTTCAAACAAAGACTTAAGTCTTACCAAACAAAAAGGACGATGGCTTCACCTTGCGCATACTCATGCAAGGGTAATAGGACCGTCCTTGAGAGGGGATCAGTGCTCTCATTACCAAATTCCAAATTCCAAGTTCCAAGTTCTCGAGATTACAAGTTACAAGTTTCAAATTCTTACCAAAGTTTCACAAGTTTCAAACTGCAGTTCTAACTCATCTGTCTAGACAGGTTTTCAAAACTATACTTACCAGATCTGGTTCCCAAGCTTCTGAGTTGGATCCTGGACTCCCCCGGGTCGGAAGTGTTGGCCAGCTGGACTCAGTGCCTGCCGAGGCCAGGCAGAACCCCCTCCGATTCAAGAGGATCGGTGGGCCCAGGGAAATTCCCCTGCGTCGGATTGGCATGGTTCCAACTGGACCAAACCTCAAGGCGAATTACATGGATTTATTCACTTGAACACCATCCACCACTCGCACTTCCCGGCCAACGCACCAAGAACTGTAGCAGCAGATAAGCATGCAATAAATAAAACCAGGAGTCTTTTCAAGGATCCAAGCCAGTTTAATGTGCACATGGCTCAAGCAATAAGCAATTTCAAAATGGCTGAGCAATGGTCTCCAGCAAAACAACAACTTTTATACCGTTCTTCTCCATTCTAGACATAGGTAAACTTTTCATTGGTCCCAGTAACCCCTCTCACCCATCTATTGGTCCCGGTACTGATATGGCTACCCAATCGGGACTCTGGTCTGGGCTCAGCACCTGCTCACCCCCCCTCTAGTCCCAATTACAATGGTCAGTGTCTCTAACTTGTTACATCTCTCCTCCAAGGTCGCTCAGCTTGTTAAAACATATGGGAAAGCAGGGCACCGTAACCTTGCTTTCTGCAGAGTTAATTAATTCTATAGAAGCTGTGCTCTCTTATCAGTACCAATTAGAGCTGTTTTCTGTCTTCTATAAGTTTCGTTTCTGCTTAGCTATGTTCAGTTAAGCTGAGTTAAGTTTCAATTCTATGGTGTCATCATTCAGGGGGGTTTTCATTCCTCTGGGCCTAACTACAGGCTTCAGTTACAGGTCAAGCTGCTCAGGCCTGTCTGCTCACTTCAGACACCATGGATCACAGGCCTTCGCCTACCACAAAGCTACAGTGTAACCTATTTAAAACTAATAAGAGAACATATTTTTTCACTCAACGCATAATCAAACTGGAATTCGTTACTGGAGGATGTAGTAAAAGCTCTTAGTGTAGCTGGGTTTAAAAAAGGTTTGGACAAGTTCCTGGAGGAAAGGTCCATAAACCATTAATAAAGGGGACCCAGGAAATCCACTGCTTGCCCCAATACAAGCATTGTGGAGCCTGTGTCCTTTGGGGAAACTGCTAGGTACTTGTGACCTAGATTGGCCACTGTTGGAAACAGGATACTGGACTTGATGGACCTTGGTCTGACCCAGTTTGGCATATCTTATGTTCTTAAGTCTGGCCTGGTGCTCTCAGGGATGACAACATCCATCTGTATGACTGATTATATCCATCTGTGTGGCTGATTTATCACGAAGAACCATTGTTACAGGTAAACAATCTCTCTCTGTTTAGGTTTGTCTCAAAAAAAAGCATGTCAGATATGACATCCTTAAAAGTTATGTTGCCAATAAAAGTAGCTGTTTGTTAGGTGTCCGCTATTTGGTTACTATGGGCCTGACATTCAGCGGCGGTGGCTAGCCAATCTAACACACCTTGCCACTGCTACTGAACTTTATTCCCAGATTTTGAATGATGGGGTCATATCCAGCCCCGGCATTGAATATTCGGGTTGCCTGGATTCAGTTGCTGCCTGGTTAACCTCTGCAGCAAAAATAAGGTTAGCCTTTGCTGTGCCTTTCTTTCGCCACTTAGCCATAATGGGGCAGCGGCTCAATATCACCACTGCCTGGTTATGGCTGTGTGTAGTCCCTGGACCACCCCTAGAATACCCCTATACTAATCGGTTAGCATTGAGATGTGCAGCGATGGCACCCACAAATATTCAGGGATACTATCCATGTTAATGCCGCTGAATATCCCGAATAAAGGAAGTAACATGGTTAGCAGGTCTGTTAACCGTAGTACTCCTTTTGAATATCAGGCCTACAGTATATTTATTGCCCTTTTTTTTTCAAGGCAATCTATAGCAAGGGATTCCTTTATGTGAGGACTTTATCCTGATTATCCATGAAAAAAAACCAAAGTTATTCATTTGTAGCTGGTGATCTCTAGGAACAAGCAGGAATGTAGTCTTCACATATGGGTAACGTTGGCACCGACAGAGCCCACGCAGGAATGTTCCCCAGTGTCCAATAGGAAAGCTTTTGGGAGCATCCCACTGCGCCTGCATAGCTGCCTTTCCCACTGTCCCTCCTCAGTTCTTTGTTTTCTGAAGAGCCAACAAGAAGCAATACTGCAGAAAATTTGGGTTTTCTTCTTATTTTTTTGTGGTTGCGTCTGTTTTCCCATCGATACTTTGAGTCTTTGGACTCCAATTCGTCAGATGACGAATCGACTGGTACCCAGGAAATGAGAACTCTCCCAGAAGACCCATCTCTGTCTCCACAACATCGCATGTCCCCTCCGAAGGACATGTCTTTCCAAGACTTTATTTGCGATGTTGCTCGGGGTCTGTCCATAACGGTGACTTTCGGAGAAGGAACCTAGGGCTGAGGAACTTGACATCCTTCAATACCCTGCAGCCCCAAAAGAAGCTGCTACTCTCCCTATTCATCGCATACTTCACAACCTTATGCTTTGTATGTGGAAGACAACCCTAACCATCTCTCCACATACTTGACGACTTGATACAATGTACCGAGTACCGGAGTGTCCTGGCTTTCAAAAGACGCAATTGCCACCCCATTCCATGGTGGTGGAATTGGCAATGCATCAAAAAAAGGGCAAAACACATTTCTTGAACCCACCAGGTAGGGAATCGAGAACCCTTGACGCTTTTGGTCGTCGTTGTTTTCAGGCCCCCATGTTATCGGCCAGAATCAGTTCCTACATACTCTATATGGGTATGTTCCTTAGAGAAGTGGCTAGAGATTTGGAGTTGATGGCTCCTCTTCTCCCGGATGATAAGAGAGCTGATTATCTCATTCTTGTAAAGCATGCCCAAAATGTTTCAAAGTTTGTTAACAGGGCAACTTTTGACCGTTTTGAATGTATCAGCAGAACTTCAGCTATATGCATCGGTGCACCCAGGATTGCTTGGCTCCAAGCATCTGATCTTGAACAATGGGTTCAAGATAAGCTGGGTAATATCCCTTGCACTGGTGAAAACCTTTTTGGCAAGGATTGGCAGGACAAAGCTTCTCAGCTAGAATCTGAGAACACCACTCTTAATAGACTATCTAGATCTACTGCCAACCCAGCTAGAAAAAAGACAGCAAAGAAGGCTTTATAACAAGAAGAAGAAATACTACACTTCTTACAACCCTGCGATGCAGTGCCCAATCCATGCTTCCCAGAAAGGGCAGCAGCCACCAAAACAACATAGGAAGGCTCAGATTTCTAAGTCACAGCCACCTCAGCAGACCCAACCTCCCCAGGGACTTTGACTCTTTTCTGGAGAACATAGCCGTTCTGCCTCTGGAGATTACAGATTCCATCCCCATTCCCGGCAGACTTTGTCACTTTGCCCACAGGTGGCATCTTGTAACATCAGAGCAGTGGACTCTCTCCATAATACTTGAGGGGTACAAACTTCATCTATAAAGTCTACCCCGGGACTCCTCCAAGAGAGTTCTGTTCTCAACCCCCTCTCACCGATCTGTTGTTACAAGAGGTCACCTCCCTTCTCTCGCAGGGCACAATAGAGGAGGTACCACTCTCCCAGCAGGGATTGGGCTTTTATTCTCCATACTTCCTCATTCCAAGGAAAACAGGAGGTTACAGGCCCATTTTGGACCACAGAGAACTGAACAAGTATCTACTATGTGAGAAATTCAAAATGATCTCCCTAAGTACTCTTCTGCCCTATCTCCAGAGTCAGGATTGGCTCTGTTCTCTAGATCTAAAGGGAAATAAACTCACATACTTATTCATGCACCACACTGAAAGTTCCTGTGCTTTCTGTTCCAAGGGAGACATTATCAATACAGAGTCCTGCCTTTCAGCCTTGCCTCTGCCCCAAGAATCTTTGCAAAGTGCATGGCAGTAGTAGCCGCTTTTCTAAGGACTCTAGGGATATTTGTCTTCCCTTACTTAGACAACTGACTCATTCGAGCAAGCACCTCTCTAAAGGCCAATCTTTCCCTCTCTCACACCATGCAGGTACTGCAACACTTGGGATTTGTAATTAATCTTCCAAAGTCCCAACTCATCCCCTCTCAAACTCTAGAGTTCATAGGGGCTCTTCTAGACAACTTTCTCTCTGCTTGAGAAATGCTGCAACCTCTGGGTCATATGGCATCAACTGTGCATGTTGTTCCATATGCTAGTCTACATATGCGTGCATCTTAATGGACCCTGGCTTCCCAGTGGTTTCAGGCGAGACAAAATAATGGCCTCCACATGTCTAATTGCCTCTTTCCAGTGGTGGCAATCCCCAGAAAACCTTCTCATAGGGTCACCTTTTCAGATGCCTCCACATCAATGTACCTTGACGACGGGTGCGTCCAAATTGGGCTGGGGAGCTCATCTGGACAATCTCGCCACTCAGGGTTTTTGGTCTCATCAGGAATCACAACTCCACATAAATCTGCTGGAACTCAGAGTCATCCACAATGCTCTGAAGATGTTCCAGGACCATCTTCGCTTCCAGACAGTTCTAGTCCAGATGGACAATCAAGTAGCCATGTTCTACTTGAACAAGCAGGGCGGAACAGGCTCTTAGACCCTTTGCACCGAGGCCCTGCATCTGTGGTCTTTTACAATACAGCATCACATTCACCTACTTGCGGTGTATCTTCCAGGCAAGCAGAATGTCTTGGCAGAGAAATTCAGTCGAGTCTTGCTACCCCACGAATGGTCTCTCCATGCGGACAAGGTCACTCACATTTTTCAGATCTGGGGAACCCCAGATATAGACCTGTTCGCGAGTCCTCAGAATGCCAAGCTTCCACGTTTCTGCTCCAGGACGCCTTCAAAGAACAACTGGGATCAAGGCTTCCAATATGTCTTCCCTCCCATTCCCCTAATTCCCAAAGCTCTTTTCAAACTCTAGACAGGGGCTACATGATTCTTATAACCCCACATTGGCCACGACAACTGTGGTATCCTCTCCTTCTTCGTCTATCTCAAGCTCAGCCAGTAGATTTGGGGTCTGCTTCAGATTTCCTCTCGCAGGAGGACGGGACACTACTACATCCCAATCTGCAGTCCCTACATCTTACAGCATGGCTGCTGAAGTCATAGCCTTCCAGGACAACAACCTCTCTCAACAGGTAAAAGATATCCTCTTAGTTTCTAGGAAGCCTTCCACTAGACGCTCTTATGCCTTCAAGTGGCGTAGATTCTCTCTCTGGTGTTCTGAAAGGGATCTTAACCCCTTCTCAGCTCCGGTGGATGCATTACTTGAATACCTTCTCCACCTTTCTTCTTCTGGACTCAAAACTAATTCGGTAAGAGTGCACCTAAGTGCAATTGCAGCCTCTCATCTACCACTGGATGGTCAACCCATCTCTTCTCGGCCGCTTATATTACACTTCATGAGGGGTCTTCTATTGACTAAACCTCCCATTAAGCCATCTCCAATGGCATGGGATCTTCATGTTGTTTTAGGACAGCTTTTCAAGCCACCATTTGAACCTCTAGCCAACACTTCTCTGAGGTTTCTCACCTGGAAGGTCATAAGAACATAAGAACATAAGATATGCCATACTGGGTCAGACCAAGTTCCATCAAGCCCAGTATCCTGTTTCCAACAGTGGCCAATCTAGGTCATATGTACCTAGCAGTTCCCCAAAAGACACAGGTTCCACAATGCTTGTATTGGGTCAAGCATTGATATCCTGGGTCCCTTCTTAATAATGGTTTATGGACCTTTCCTCCAGGAACTTGTCCAAACCTTTTTTAAACCCAGCAACACTAACAGCCTTTACCACATCCTCCTGTAACAAATTCCTGAGTTTGATTACACGTTGAGTGAAAAAATATTTTCTTTTATTAGTCTTAAATAGTTTACCCTGTAGCTTCATTGCATGTCCCCTAGTCTTTCTATATTCTGATAACATAAACAATCGATCTACGTTTACCCATTCCACTCTGTTCATTAATTTATAGACTTCTATCATATCTCCCCTCAGCCGTCTCTTTTCCAGGTTAAAGAGCCCTAACCTTTTAACCTTTCTTCATAGGAGTATCTTCCATCCCCTTTACCATTTTGGTGGCTCTTCTCTGAACCTTTTCTAATAACGCTATATCCTTTTTAAGATACGGCGACCAGAATTGCACACAATATTCAAGGTGCGGTCTCACCATGGAATGATATAGAGGCATTATATTATCTTTTGTTTTATTTTCCATTCCTTTCCTTATGATACCTAGCATTCTATTTGCTCTCTTGGCCACCGCTGCACACTGGGCCAAGGTTTTTAACATGTTATCCACAATGACACCTAAATCTTTTTCCTGGGTGGTGGTTCCTAATACGGAAGCATCGTGTAACCATAGTTTGGGTTGTTCTTCCCTAGGTGCATAACTTTGCACTTGTCCACATTAAATTTAATCTGCCATTTTGATGCTCAGTCTTCCAATTTAGCAAGATCCTCTTGCAATTTTCCACAATCCTCATGGGTTTTAACAACTTTAAATAGTTTTGTGTCATCTGCAAATTTGATAACCTCACTCGTTATTCCACTTTCCAGGTCATTTATGAATATGTCAAAAAGCAGCGGCCCCTGCACAGATCCCTGGGATACACCACTATTGTGGTGATGAGAGTGACCAGGAAAGAATGGAAATAGAAGAAAATGGTACTTGTGCCTTTAAAACTACTGACAGCCAAGCTTTGCACAGAGGGAGAAAAACTACTTTGAAAAAAAGTCAAGCCAAGCCACACCCTAGCTCTGACGAGGAGGCAGGCTTGCTTACTGATTACGAGCACACGTGCAAAGAGAAAGGTGTGGCAGGAAAGAAACAGGTTTTTAAACCCGTCTCCAAACAGAACAGGAGGGAGAAGAGGAGGGAGAGCACACGGAGCTTACAGAGTTCACAGAGGAGTTCTCAGCGTGCAAGGAGGAGTTCCCAGGAAGAAGAAAGTTCCCAGGGGAAGAAAGTTCCCAGGAGGAAGGAGCTCAGAGAGTAAGGAGAGCTGAGAGCCACGAGGAGGCTGACTTCCAGTTGCTGAAGGCTGAAAGCAGAGAAGGAAGCACTCCATATCTGAGAAAAACTCCCAGACCTAAAGCCAGCAGACGGTTAGTTGGAAAGGCTACAAACCAGCTGGAACAGGTACCTCTGTCCAATATCCAGGACCCTATGCTAAAAGGTTCAACTGCTAGAAGGTGGGTGGATACATTCCTTTGGGGAAAGAACCATAACCCAGCCACAAGCAGGGCAGTAAATGTGGACACAGTAGAGACTTTAAAGCAAGCATTAGAGGGAGGGAAAGCTCACTCCTCGAATGTAAATGTTCATGACCAGAAACAGAAGTTATGGAATGAGTTTTATTAATTCCTACAAACCAGAAAGTTTGAAGAAGCTGTTGAGTCCAGAGATAAGCCAGCCGTAGTACCAGAACCCATGCAGATTGATTGCTGTGAGCAGGGGCGGCCCAAGGGGGGTGCGGGGCCATGTGCGGAGACTCGGTGCGGGGCCTCATTTGCATAAGTGGTCTTATTTGCATAAATATTTGCATAATGTTACCATTCACTAACTTTTAGTAAACATGTCTCTTAATGAGTGTATGGATAAAGAAAGACTAAAAGATTTCTACATTACTATAATCCAGTGCCAACCGCCAGGCACATTAGGAACTACTACAAACGCTGCCCATTTAGAACCCATAGCAAACCCGCTGTATCCTGACAGCATTACCAGGACTCACAAAGCACCAGACCCTACCTATCAAAAGGAAACACTGCAAATATTAAACCAGTACATTTTAGAGAATACTGGGGAAAGAGAACAAGTGGCAATGTCAAATAGGAATTACATAAACAGAATACCTCAGCTCAGTTACACATGCAGAACATAGACCATCACCAAACAAGGAATCGCAATTTAGAAACAGGAAGGCAATAATTAAACTGGGAACCCCAAAAGCCAAACTTGGAATGTACAACAACACTGTAGAAATAAAACTATAAATCAATTTCCTCTTGTACCAAACAAAGCGCAGACGTTAATGATGCACATTTCCCAGAGCTTTCATATTCCAGTTAATAAATTCAAAATAAAGAGATATCTTTCTACCTTTTGTGCATTTTTTTTTCAGTTGCAATTGCTCCAGCCACTTTCTTCTGGTTTCTTCATGTTTTCTGCTAACTCTCCATCGTCTGCTGTCCATTTGTCCTTTCTTCTCTCTTCTAGTTTTCTTTCCATCCTCTCTCTCTACATCTGCTTTAACATACTAATCTTTCTCCTTTTGCTCTTTCCTCATTCTTATTTCATCCACACAAATTTTACCCCTCCATCCTCAATCCCCACTTACTCTCCCAATACCCGGCCAATTGTAGATTTTTCATCCCTCCCACACAAAATATTTTTCCCCTCTCCATTTTACTCTCCCAGCCCCATCCCATTCTAATCCTCCCCAAACATCAGCTCCCTTCTAGTTCCAGTCTCACCCAGCATCCATTCCCTTCTAGTCCCTGCATCAGCCCATTTCCAGTCCTAGCCCCCCATCAGCCCATTTCCAGTCCTAGCTCCCCATCCATTTTCAGTCTGAGTCCCTTCATCAGCTCATTTCCAATCCTAGCCCCCCATCAGCCCATTTCTAGTCATTTCCTAGCCCCACCATCAGCCCATGTCAAATCATAGCTCCCCTCCACTCAGCCCAATTCCAGTCCAAGCCCCCCCATGAGCCTACTTCCAGTTCTAGCCCCTCCATGAGTCCATTTCAATTCAAGCCCCCACCACAGCCCATTTCCAATCTTAGCTCCCCCCAACAGCCCATTTCCAGTCCTATCCTAGCTGCTCCATCAGCCCATTTTCAGTCCTAGCTCCCTTCCCTCACAGCCCATTTCCATTCCAAGCTCCCTCCCCATCAGCTATTTGCAGTTCAAGCCTCCCCGTCCACTCAGTCCATTTCCAGTCATAGCAATCCCCCAACCCATTACCAGTCCTAGCCCCCCATCAACCCATTTTCAGTTTAAGCCCCCCCTATAACCCATTACCAGTCCTAACCCCCCCATCAGCCCACTTCCAGTCTTAACCCCATCAGCCCATTTCCAGTCAGCCCCCCATAGCTCATTGCCAGTCCTAACCCCCCCATCAGCCCACAGCCCATTACCAGTCCTAACCACATCAGCCCACCTCAAGTCCTAACCCCTCCCCATCAGCCCATTTCCTGTCCTAGCGCCCCCATAGCCCATTAGCAGTCCTAACCCCCCCATAGCCCATTAGCAATCCTAACCCCCCATCACCCTATTTCCAGACAGCCCCCATCAGCCCACAGCCCATTACCAGTCTTAACCCCCCTAGCCCATTTCCAGTCCTAACCCCCCCAGACCATTTCCAGTCCTAACCCCCCACCCCATGTCCCGTAAGCCTCCATCAGCCCCACCCCATTTGAATTCTTATCCACCCCAAGTCCATTTCCAGTCATAACCCCCCCCAGCCCATTTCCAGTCCTAACCCCCCAAGCACATTTCCAGTCCTAACACCCCCCAGCACTTTTCCAGTCGTAACCCCCCCTCACCCCATTTCCAGTCCTAACCCCCCCCCTCACCCCATTTCCAGTCAGCCTCCATCAGCCCCAGCCCATTAGCAGTCCTAACCCCCCCTAGCCCATTTCCAGTCCTAACCCCCCCCCACCCAGCACATTTCCAGTCCTAACCCCCCCCAAGCACATTTCCAGTCCTAACCCCCCCCCCAGCACATTTCCAGTCCTAACCCCCCCCCAGCCCATTTCCAGCCAGCCTCCATCCGCCCCCCAGCCCATTACCAGTCTTAACCCCCCCCCTTCCCTTCCCTTCTGGCAAATTAAAAAAAAACAAAACACCTGGCTCTAGCTGCTGCCGCTGCCGCGTCCGTCGCAGCAGCGACAGAATGGAGTGTCCCGCGGGGCCCCCTCTCCTCGTTGAGCCCTCTGCAAGAGCTTTCAGATTCGCGAAGGGAGAGTGCTCCCTCGCGTCTCTGTAAAGCCCGCAGGGGCTAATGGGAAATTTCCCATCTGCCCCTTTAGACGCGAGGGGCTGATGGGAAATTTCCCATTAGCCCCTGCGGGCTTTACAGAGACGCGAGGGAGCACTCCCTTCGCGAATCTGAAAGCCCTTGCAGAGGGCTCAACGAGGAGAGGGGGCCCCGCGGGACACTCCATTCTGCCGCTGCTGCGACGGACGCGGCAGCGGCAGCAGCCAGAGACAGGTTTTTTTTTTAAATGTAATTTAAAAAAAAAAAAGCACAATGTTCTTTGCGCGGGGCCCCCTGAAACGCGGGGCCCTGTGCAAAAAACATTCTTGCTCAATGGACGGGCCGGCCCTGGCTGTGAGTCCCAATCCATTCCAGAGGACTCTCTAATGAGAACCCCTGCTCTAATGGATTGCTCTCTTTGTTTCAAAGAAGCTTGAAAAACCTGTAAGCAGGATTAAAAGAAGGTTTTGAAAAAGAAGAAAATTACCTTTGCTGAAATTGCTTATAAGGCTGTGCTGTGTTTTGCTTTATTGAAGATAACAGTTTTTGTTAAAGAGACTTGTGCTCAGTTTACCTTCAGTTCCAGTTTCCTTACTTTACTCTTTTGTTATTGGAGAAGTATCCATTGTGTTTGTGTGCCTGAACTTTAATGCATTTGGAAATCCACAAAATAAATATTCTTGTTTGCCTCAACCAACGGTTGCACAACTACAGTTTGTCTTTGAATGTGAATTATCAACTACAAGTCCCAGGGTGCATTGCTGGCAACAAAGAATAAAGTTGCATTTAAGGACAGACAAAAGGCAGCCCATAGCTGTAAGCCTTAGGCCCAGGCTAGGGTCCCACACTATTCACCTTTCTCCATTGGGAAAATTGGCCATTTAGCCCTACCCTCTGCTTTCTATCTTTTAACCAGTTCCTGATCCACAATAGTACACTGCCTCCTATCCCATGACTCTTTAGTTTTGCCAAAAGTCTCTGATGAGGGACTTTGTCAAAGGCTTTCTGAAAGTCCAGATACACTATATCAACTGTCTCACCTTTGTCCACCTGTTTATTCACACCTTCAAAAAAACATAACATTAGTAAGACAAGATCTTCCTTGTCTAAAGCCATGTTGGCTGTCTCCCATTAGGCCATGACTATCTACATGCTGAGTAATTTTATTCTTTATGATGGTTTCTACCATTTTTTCCGGTACTGACGTCAGGCTCACTGGTCTGTAGTTTCCCAGATCACCCCTGGAACCCTTTTTAAAAATTGGTGTTACATTGGCGATCCTCCAATCTTCAGGTATTAGAGATAATTTTAATGATAGTTCACAGATTACTAATAGCAGGTCTGAAATCTCATATTTCAGTTCTTTCAACACCCTCGGATGTATACCATCCGGCACAGGTGATTTGCTACTCTTCAGTTTATCTAATAGTTGTAATACATCTTCCTGATGTATCAATATTTCCTTCAATTCTTCCGCACCTTTAAATACCATTTCAGTCATGGGTAACATCCCTACATCTTCCTCTGTAAAGACCGAAGCAAAGAATTCATTCAGTTTCTCCGCTATCGCCTTGTCGCCTCTTAGTGCTCCTTTAACCCCTCTATGTCACTTTCCTTATTGCCCTCACTTCAGCATGACACATTAGTGAGCTCCAGGTCTTGGTGGCTGACCCTCCTTATACACGATTCCACCATGATAAGGTAGTCCTTAGGACATCCCCACTTTATGCCAAAGGTGGTCTCACCCTTCCATTTAAACCAGTCGGTTTACCTCCTTGTCTTTTTCCCTAGACCTCATTCCTCTAGGGCAGAAGCAACCCTTCACACTCTAGATTGCAAACGTGCTTTGGCTTTTTATCTCCAGAGAACTTGAGAGCACAGAAAAGCTTCCCAACTTTTCATCACCTTTGACTCGAGTCACCTGGGGTTGTCAGTATCCAAGCGAATTATCCAGATGGATAGCGGATTGTATCTCCTTTGCTTACGAAATTGCAGGTCTCTCTCTCTCTCTCGAGGGTCATGTCACTGCACATAATGTTCGGGCCATGGCTACCTCTATGGCAAATCTACATTCTGTAGCCATTGATGAGATATGCAAAGCATCAACCTGGTTTTCTGTTCACATCTTTGTTGCTCACTATTCCCTGGACAAGGACTCCTGCCGGGATGCCTTGTTTGGCCAAGCTGTTCTCCGGCATCTCTTTCAGACTTAGATCAACTCCTACCCTCTGTCCTGGGTTTCGATAGCAGACATCCATGGAGGATATGTGACCTACTTACTTATGCCTGTGATCCACAGCTCACTCTGAGGTCATCTCTCTGGCATTTGCGAGCTAGGGAGTCCCATATGTGAAGACTACATTCCTGCTTGTTCCTGGAGATAGCGTAGTTATTCACCTGCAACAGGTGATCTCCAGAAACACAGGAATTTAGTCTTCACAACCCACTCTCCTCCCCTAGGAGTTGTACTTTTCCTTTTCTCTCCTTCTCTCCTTTTATCTCAGCTACAAACTCAACTGAGGAGGGAGAGAGGGAAAGGTGGGAGGGAAGCTATGCAGGTGCAGTGGGATGCTCCCAAAAGCTTTCCTATTGGATGCTGGGGAGCATTCCCATGTGGGCTCCATCGGTGCCGGTTACCCATATGTGAAGACTAAATTCCTGCTTTTCCCAGAGATCAGCTGTTACAGGTGAGTAACTACGCTTTCTCAGTGGATGGCAAGATTAAGTCCTCACAACTCGCCCACCTCCCTTGGAGTTTCATTCTAACTCAGCTAGTTATGCGATTGAAGCAAAATGGCATGGCGACAACAGGGAGGAAGACGTACAAGCATGATGAAGCCTTTCCAAAAGCTTCTATAAGAAGCTTGGGAAACTTCCCGTGTGAAGACTCTGTTGATGACATCACCCATATGCGAGGAATTATCCTGCTGCCAACGGAGAATACTTTCTACAAGCAAGTAACTTTGTTTTTCAGAAGCCCAGCATTTAGCTGTGGCCACAGAAGTGAGAGAGATGCTCAAACTTGAAGTGATTGAAAAGTCTGGCAGCAACTGGTCATCTCCCGTTGTTCTGCTTCCTAAGCCAGAAGGGAGCCTCTGCTTCTGTATCTACTTATGAAAGGTTAATGAAGTTTCCAAGCTAGAAGCATACCTGATGCCTCAAACTGATGAACTGAGGAGCTCAGTTTATTTCCACATCAGACCTGACCAAAGGTTACTGTCAGGTGCCTCTCACTCTGGTCCGTTCATTCCAACCTTTTCTACTGCCATGGTTATTACAGTTCACCATACTACCCTTTGGACTTCATGGGACTCCTGATACATTTCAACACCTGGTAGACCATTTTCTGAAGCTTTATGGACAATATGCAGCAGTATACCTTGATGATGTCATGATCTACAGTACTGACTGACTTGATCCAAATACAAGTTGTCCTTGCAAGCTTACAGAAGGCTGGCTTGATGGCAAGCCCTAAAACGTGCTTCCTAGGAGGACAAGAGATCCAGTGTGTGGGCTATTCTATAGGGAAGGGGCAGGTTTGCCCACAGATACAGAACATACACAATGGCTCATGTTCCTGTGCCTGCCTCAAAGAAAAAAATTAGAATATTCTTGGGACTAGTCGGTTATTCCTGATGCTTCATACCAAACTTCACTGACAAAAATCTTAGTCTGTATAGCCTGACTTTAACAAGTGAAGTTAATTTCTGACAAGGTATGCACAAAAATGTAGAGACACTACCTTGGAAAAGTACCCAGGGATATTAGTGGAAAATAAACTAGGCATGAGTGCACAAAGCGAAGAAGCAACAGCTGTAGCTGGACACGTTAGCATATATTAAATAGGAAGTAAATGCAAGACATACAGATTTTTTTTTCAAATTTTTATTTCTAAATTTAACATACATTACATTAAGCAATATTCACATACTTGAGGAAAAGGAACAGCACATATGAAATAATACAATATAATGAAACCAATCCAATAAGCAAAAAGAACAAAATGTGCTGTACACTAATAGCCCAAAAAATGGTCAAGGGGATTCTGAAAAAGGGCTAAATAACAAAATCTCTCAATTAAAGAAAATATTTACCATAAAATAAGGAAAAAGGAAACTGCATGGCCCTAAAAATATCCCAGCACCTAGAAAGAGACGATTTTGAGTTGACCCAACTGTGACTACAACTGCACCCGGGGACTTTCTAGCATCCAGAAATGCACGCAATTGTTTAGGATCATAAAAAATATATCTAAGTGAAGAAGATTTAAGCAAACATTTACATGGAAATCGAAGCAAAAAGGAAAAGCTTAACGAGGCAGCCTCAGAACACAGACAGAAATTGGCACCTTTTAGACTGCGTAACATGGGAAATATCTGGGAAAACCTAGACTTTTTGACCAAAAACAACTTTGTAGAATTTCTGAAATAAAGTTTAAGAGTCCAAGCCCAATCCGGTTCAAGCATATATGTGACCAAAAGTGCTGCCTCCACACATTCTCCTCAGCTGATCCTTCCAAAACCTGAGTCAAATTCAGGGTATCAACAAAAGCAGCCCCTTGTTCTCCCTCCAAAGTAAGGCTACTAGGAGGAGTGGCCTAGTGGTTGGGGCAAGGTACTTCAGGCCCAAAGGTCAGGGGTTCAAATCCCACTAGAGGACAGCAACCTTGGGCCAGAAGGATTGGGGTTTCTAGTCCCACAGGTGCTCCTTGTGTTCTTGGGCAAGCCACTTAACCCTCCATAGCCCATGTTCCCTGTAAAATAGTTATCTCCAAGTTATAATGCCCTGTTCAATGTAATTTCAGTTTGTTCAATGTAAACTGCACTGATGCAGAATAGCACGGTATATAAGAGAATGTAAATAAATAAATAGAATATTTCTTCCTTGGAAGGTAATAAATCTTAGAGGTTGGGGGTAATGCATTATCTCCAGAAACAAGCAAGAATGTAATCTTCACATATGGGTAACGTTAGTACCGACGGAGCCCGCGTGGGAACGCTTCCCAGCGTCCAATAGGAAAGCTTTTGGGAGCATCCTACTGCACCTGCATAGCTGCCTTCCCACCTTTCCAGCTCTCCCTCCTCAGTTCTTTGTTTTCCGCGGAGCCAACAGGGAGCAATTCCTGTCACCGCAGAAAATTCCTGTTTCTTCATATTTTTGTAGTTCGCGTCTGCCTTCCCGTCGACACTGGTACTGACCTCTGTCTGTACTTTCTTTCTTTCTTCTTTCTCTAAAAAAAGAAATTGTGAAGAAAATAATTTCTTCTTCTCTTCGGGTGCATCGATGCCATCTTAGGCCTAGGCCTTCCATTTTGTCTTTGACACAATGGAAAAACCATCTAGTGGTTTTAAGAAGAGTTCTAAGTGTGGTGATACCATCTCAGCCACAGACACCCATGACTGGTATCTAAAATGCTTAGGGCCTGATCATCAGTCATCAGAATGTCCTCTCTGTAGAAAGATGACAAAGAGAGGTCTACAGAATCAAGCTGCAAAGCTTGGCACCATCTTTGCCTCCGACACTGTCTCTTTAGCATCAACGTTATTGAGAGCTTCATCTTCCTCACAAGGATAAGTATTGAAAACTAAGCCTTCATCGAAGGCTGGCCGGCCCTCCAAGGGTAGATCTCCTTCTAGACATCGAGATACCTCGGGCATTGCCCTGGAGGGGGACACACCAGCCAAACCACCCCGGTGGGAGGACCTTCCCTCCAAAGCCTTAGTGGGGTCCCAGGATGCTCCTGAGGCCTCCGCCTCCGGAGAGCTCCTGGTGCCATGCTCAGGGATCATGGCCCACAATTTGGGTACTGATACCTAAGCATCGGCAAGCTCCATGGATCAATGTATCCTTGCCATCGAGCGGAGCTTAGTGACCTTACTGTCGGCCTCGGTTCCAGTAAAACCCTTACAGTTGGTTCCGCAGGCATCGGTACCGACTTTGATACTGATACAACCTGCATCAACTTTTTTGCCGCTTTCCACGCTACCGCCCATGCTGGCCCTTGAATCCATTTCTGGTACTGAGGTTCCAACCACATAGATTCCAGGTATGGTTTCGATTGGTACCGAGTTCGTACAGAGTGGGGATACCTGCCCGATGATACTTCGAGTCTTCGGATTTCAATTCATCGGATGATGAATCAGCCAATACCCAGGACATGTGAACTATTCCGGAGGACCCATCTCCGTCCCCACAACATCACATGTCCCTGCCAGAGGGCATGTCTTTTCAAGACTTTATTCAACATGTTGCTAGGGGTCTATCCATAACAGTGACATCGGAGAAAGAGCCTAGGGCCGAAGAATCGGAAATTCTTCAATACCCCACAGCTCCAAAAGAGGCAGCTACGTTCCCTATCCATTGGATACTGCACGACCTTCAAATATGGGAGACACATCTAACAATTTCTCCCCATACCCAATGGCTCGATACCATGTACCGGGTACCGGAGTGTCCCAGTTTCCAAAAGACACAATTGCCGCACCATTCCATTCAGATCAAGAGTGCGAAAATACATTCCTCAAACCCTACGGGTAGGGAATCGAGAACCCTCAACGTTTTTTGGTCGATGTTGTTTTCAGTCCTCTATGTTATCGGCCAAGATTAGTTCCTACATACTCTATTTGGGTATGTTCCTTAGAGAGGTGGCTAAGGATTTGGAGTTAATGGCGCCTCTTCTCCCCGATGACAAGAGGGCAGATTATCTCACCCTTGTGAAACATGCTCAGAATGTTTCAAAGTTTGTTAACAGAGCAACTTTTGATTGCTTTGAATGCATCAGCAGGACTTCATCCATCTGTATCAGTGCACGCAGGATTGCTTGGCTCCAAGCATTGGATCTTGAACAATGGGTTCAAGATAAGCTGGGTAATATCCCTTGCACTGGTGAAAACCTTTATGGCAAGGATTGGCAGGACAAGACCTCTCAGTTGGAATCTGAGAACACTACCCTCAATAGATCTACTGCCAACCCAGGTAAGAAGAAAGCAGCAAAAAAAACTTTCTTCAATAAAAAGAAGTACTATCCTTCCTACCTGCTGTTCAGTGTCAGCATCATGCTCCTCAGAAGGGGCAACAGCCTCCAAAAGAGCAAAAGAAGGCTCAGACTCCCAAGTCACAGCCACCTCAGCAGATCCAGATTGCTCCGGGTTTTTGACTCCTTTCTAAAGAACATAGTTGTCCTGCCTCTGGAGAGTCCTCATCCCAGTCTGGATGCCAGCACATCAATGTATCCTGATGATGGATGATTCCAGACTGGGCTGGGGAGCTTATCTGGAATCTCTCTCCACTCAAGGGTTCTGGTCTCAGCAGGAGTCACAACTCCACATAAATCTGCTGGAACTTAAAGCCATTCTAAATGCTCTCAAAGTCTTCCAGGACCATCTGCGTTGCTGCAGAGTACTAGTCCAAACCGACAATCAAGTAGCCATGTTCTACATGAGCAAGCAGGGCAGAACAGGCTCTTGGACCCTCTGCAACAAGGCTCTACACCTGATCTTTTGCCATACATCATCACATTCACCTCCATGCAATGTATCTCCCGGTCAAGAACAATTTCTTAGCAGACAGATTAAGTCAAATCCTTCTTCCCCACGTGTGGTCTGTTCATATAGACAAAATCTCTCAAATTTTTCAAATATGGGGGACTCCAGAGATAGACCTGTTCGCAAGTCCTCAGAATGCCAAGTTCCCTCGCTTCTGCACCAGGACTCCTGCACCAGACAGACAGCAAGTGGATGCTTTTCAACTCCACTGGGGTCAGGGCTTCCTATATGCTTTCCCTCCCATTCCCCTAATTCCCAAGACTCTTTTCAAATTCCAGAGAGACAAGGGCTTCATGATACTCATAGCCATGTCAACCATGGTACCCTCTCCTTCTACGTTTGTCTCAGGCTCAGCCCATAGATCTGGGGTCTGCTCCAGATCTCCTCTCTCAGGAGGAGGGGATGCTGCTCCATCCCAATCTGTAGTCTCTCCATCTCACAGCATGACTGCTGAAGGCATAGCTTTCCAAGACATTAACCTTCCCTAGGAGGTTAAGGACATCTTCTTAGCTTCTAGGAAGCCATCCACCAGACAGTTCTATGCTTTCAAGTGGCATAGGTTTTCTTTCTGGTGTTCTTAGAGGAATCTTAATCCCTTCTCAGCTCCAGTGGGGGCACTATTTGAGTATCTCTTCCACCTATCTTCTTCTGGTCTCAAAACCAATTCGGTAAGAGTACACCTAAGTGCAATTGCAGCCTCTCACATGCCCTTAGATAGCCAGCCCATCTCTTCTCAGCCGCTTGTAGCATGCTTCATGAGGGGTCTTCTATTAACCAAACCTCCCATTAAGCTGCCTCCAGTGGCATGGTACCTTAATGCTGTTCTAGGACAGCTTCTCAAGCCACCCTTTGAACCTCTAGCCACTTCTTCACTTACGTTTCTCACATGGAAGGTCATTTTCCTTATTGCCCTCACTTCACAAGGTGCATTAGTGAGCTCCAAGCCTTGGTGACTGACCCTCCTTATACACAATTCCATCATAATAAGGTTGTCCTTAGGACTCATCCTCACTTCATGCCGAAGGTGATGTCGCCCTTCCATTTGAACCAGTCGGTCTACCTTCCTGTGTTTTTCCCTAGACCACATTCGTCTAGGGTAGAAGCAACCCTCCACACTCTGGATTGTAAATGTGCCTTAGCTTTTCATCTACAGAGAACTCAAGAGCACTGAAAAGCTGAACATGTAGATAGTTCATGGCTTAATGGGAGACAGCCAACATGGCTTTAGACAAGGAAGATCTTGTCTTACTAATCTGTTATGTTTTTTTGAAGGTGTGAATAAACAGGTAGACAAAGGTGAGTCGGTTGATATAGTGTATTTGGACTTTCAGAAAGTCTTTGACAAGGTCCCTCATCAGAGACTTTTGGCAAAACTAAAGAGTCATGGGATAGGAGGCAGTGTACTATTGTGGATCAGGAACTGGTTAAAAGATAGAAAAGCAGAGGGTAGGGCTAAATGGCCAATTTTCCCAATGGAGAAAGGTGAATAGTGGTGTACCCCAGGGATCTGTGCTGGGTCCGCTGCTTTTTGACATATTCATAAATGACTTGGAAAAGGGAATAACAAGTGAGGTTATCAAATTTGCAGATTACACAAAACTATTTAAAGTTGTTAAAACCCATGAAGATTGTGGAAAATTGCAAGAGGATCTTGATAAATTAGAAGACTGGGCATCAAAATGGCAGATGAAGAGGATTGTTTGTGGCAAGATGGCATCGGGAACGGACGCCCGTTGATATCGCTCTGGTGAACCTCCCGTCTTCTTATATTTCCCTGTACTATTTACCTTCAATTTTTCATTGGCGAACCCCCTGATGCCGCACGCAGGCAGGAAGAGGAAAGCCAAGCTATCAGCGACAACGACAGGGGAGATTCCCGGTGCGGTGGGTTCGGCGGTAACCAGGCCCATAGATCTTTTAATGCGGCCCGTTGGGAGAAGTGAGTCAGCTCTGGTGTCCCCACTGAGAACTGTTGGGGCGGAAGGACGGCCTCTCAGCGCCGAAGGGCTGGAGGTTTCCCTGAGCCCAGAGCTCCGAGTGCCGCCAGTACAGCTGGAAGCTGTAATCTCGCCTGGGACACTGTGTGCAGATGCGAATGAGGTGGGAAGCCTGCTGCAGGAGTCGCAGAAGCAAAAATCCGGCTCCGGAGAAGGTTTGCCGGTGCCGGTTTCTCCGGCTATGATGCCTGGCGTTGAGGGAGAGAAAGGAGATGGGACCATTCCAACCTTGCACTCTTTGGTGGACTCTCCTCTGACAATGTTGGGTAACCCATCTCAGGCTGGTGAGAATGTTCAAGAACACAAGCTGGTGAGACCTGATACTGTTTCCTTTGATAGCCTATGGGAAGCCTTCTCATCTATGCACCTCAATATTTCATCACAGCTCCAGTCTATATTGCAGAAATTTCAAGTGTTTGGGCAGCAATTAAAGTTATATGAATTGGGTCAAACTGAGCTTACTGCCAAAGTAACCTCATTTGAGGGTCGGCTGGGGCAGCTGCAAGAGGTTTCCCAAACCTTTGTTAAGGACTCTGGGATAAATGCATAGGAGGATGGAATTCTTAGAGAATGCTGCAAGGAGCCGTAACCTGCGAATATTGAATTTTCCTAAAGTTCCGTCAGTGTCTGCCTTGGAGCTTTTCAAGAAGTTTCTTGGGACTACTCTTAAAGTTTCGGCCGATTCTGTACCACCCATATCTAAGGCCTTCTATTTGCCAACTGCAAAGGCTAGTCCTGTGGGTAAAGCTGACCATCTTCTATTGTCTTCGGACAGTTTGGATCTATCTACTTTTCTGAAGTATTCCCCATCTGATGCTGGGATGTCTGCCACATTGTTGGTCACTTTTGCCCTTGAGGCGGACAGAGATTGGCTTCTGAGATTGTTTTTTAAGTCCCCATGTAAGGTGTTCTTGGAGTCTCACCTAAGAATATTTACTGATGTTTCTAGAGCAACCCAAAAGCGGAGGAGGCAGTTTCTTCTATATCGCTCTGGGGTGCTTGCTTCAGTTGGGAGGGTTGTTTTGCTTACGCTTTCCTTGTAAATGTCTGGTGAAGTTAGCTGGGCACAGTTACCTTTTTTTTGAGCCCTCTTAGCTGGCCACCTTTATTGCTTCTAAGTTATCTGTTATGCAGAGCCCCATTCCACCTCTCCCTCAGAGTAGTTCCCCTATTTAAGGAGGGCTAAATTGGAATGTATTGTAGTACTCCTCCCTTGTCTGTTCAATTTCTTGTATTTTGCTTTGAAGCCAATTTATATTGTATATTGTGACCTATCTTGCCATTATATTGTGGACTTGTGGGTTTATGTTTAGTTGATTTTGTTTTCCTTTGGAAAGATTCTCTTGATATTTAAATTGACATGCCCTTTCTGTACAAGTTTTCTTTCTTGTGTATACTGTAAAAATGCATAAATAAAAAATTTTTAAAAAATGGCAGATGAAATTTAATGTGGACAAGTGCAAAGTTATACACCTAGGGAAGAACAACCCAAACTATGGTTACACGATGCAAGGTTCCACATTAGCAACCACCACCCAGGAAAAAGATTTAGGCGTCATTGTGGATAACATATTAAAACCCTCCGCCCAATGTGCAGTGGCAGCCAAGAGAGCAAATAGAATGCTAGGTATCATAAGGAAAGGAATGGAAAATAAAACAAAGGAAATTATAATGCCTCTGTTTCATTCCAAGATGCGACCGCACCTTGAATATTGTGTGCAATTCTGGTCGCTGTATCTTAAAAAGGATATAGCGTTATTAGAAAAGGTTCAGAGAAGAGCCACCAAAATGGTTAAGGGGATGGAAGGATACCCCTATGAAGAAAGGCAAAAAAGGTTAGGGCTCTTTAACCTGGAAAAGAGACAGCTGAGGGGAGATATGATAGAAGTCTATAAATTAATGAACGGAGTGGAACGGGTAAACATAGATCAATTGTTTACGTTATCAGAATATAGAAAGAATAGGGGGCATGCAATGAAGCTACAGGGTAAACTATTTACAACAAATAAGAGAAAATATTTTTTTACTCAACGTGTCATCAAACTCTGGAATTTGTTACTGGAGGATGTAGTAAAGGCTGTTAGTGTAGCTGGGTTTAAAAAAGGTCCATAAACCATTATTAAAAAGAGACCCAGGATATCAATGCTTAACCCAATACAAGCATTGTGGAACCTGTGTCTTTTGGGGAGACTGCTAGGTACATATGACCTAGATTGGCCACTGTTGGAAACAGGATACTGGGCTTGATGGACCTTGGTCTGACCCAGTATGGCATATCTTATGTTCTTATGTTAAGCTTCCGAGCTTTTCATTTCTTTTGACGCGAGTCACCTTGGCTTGCCAGTCTCCAAATGTACTCTTTCCAAGTGGATAACTGTAAATACCACTACTAGCCAACGAGCATTCTCCTATTCGGCCCCGTCCATCTGGAACCAACTACCACCGGAGCTAAGAGCTGTCAAAAACCTTATGGAATTCAGAAAGAAGCTCAAGACACATCTTTTCCTGTGCCAATACAACCTGACATAATCCCAGGGGTAGGAATGATACCACCCAATGAAACAAGGTGGCAATTCATGTAAATAAGGTAATATGTAAATATGTAATGTCTGTCCATATGACCTTAATATGTAAATAAGTACATATGTAATGTCTGTCCATATGACCTTCCCCCGTGTGCTGTGCTCTCTCCTCCAAATCAATGTGTGTATACTTCGAAAATTTGACATGATTGTACAATTCTGTTCGTTAATCAAACCGCTACTGATCGCTGGAAGTAGCGGTATACAAATGTATGCTAAATAAATAAAAAAAAAAAAATAACTGACTGCATCACCTTTGCTTATGAGAAGGCAGGACTCTCCCTTGAGGGTCACGTCACTGCCCATAATGATCGAGCCATGGCTATCTCGATGGCAAATCTGCACTTTGTAGCTATTGACAAGACCTGCAAAGCAGCAACTTGGTCTTCTGTCCACACTTTTGCTGCTCACTATTGTCTGGACAAGGACTCCTGCCGGGATGCCATGTATGGCCAAGCTGTTCTCCAGCATCTCTTTCAGACTTAGAGCAACTCCTACCCTCCATTCTGGGTTTTGATACCAGACATCCATGTGGGATACACGACCTCTTTAGGCATACCTGTGAAAATCCACAGCCAGTTCTGAGGTCATCTCTTTGGAATCTTCTAGCTAGGGAGTTCCATATGTGAAGACTATATTCCTGCTTGTTCCTGGAGACAGCATAGTTAGTCATCTGTAACAGGGGACCTCCGGGAACAGCAGGAATTTAGTCTTCCTAACCCACCCTCCTCTCCTAGGAGATGTAGTTCTTCTTTTCTTTCCTCCTTTTACCTCAGCTACAAACTCAACTGAGGAGGGAGGGCGGGAAGGCAGCAATGCAGGTGCAGTGTGATGCTCCCAAAAGCTTTACTATTGGATGCTGGGAAGCATTCCCGCATTGCCTTCATCGGTACCGACATCACCCATATGTGAAGACTAAATTCCTGCTGTTCCCGGAGATCACCTGTTACAGGTGAGTAACTACGCTTTCTGGCATCCCTAATATTTCCAACAAATATTTCTTGAAAAGTTCAGTTGGGGAGATATTTGCAGTTATGAGAAAATTCACAAAACACAAATTCAGTCTCTTGGAGAAATTTTCCAACTTCTCCAACTTTGCATGTATCGAAGAGCTGTTATTAACCAGGGATATGCTCTGTTCTTGCAATGAAAGTACTTGAAGACGTACAGATATTATCGTTCTACTGTATAAGACCTTTCTTGAGAGTAGGGGAATAATGGTGAAATCTTTCTGTATGGCAGCAGAACTCATTTCCCTTTGGGCATGCCTCAGATATGGAACCTGAAACATTTAAGCTCAGGATATGAGGAGAGCTTGGTATAGCCCACCGAACAACAATCCAGGATTCAAGGAACTGAAAAACCGTGAGAACAGAATAACAGGAAACAAGACAATAGAACAAAGGATCCTTTTCTTACTCCAGCATAATGTGATGAAAATGCACCCAATTTCCTCTCCTCTCAAGAGTGCACAAATCAAAACATGTTCAGTGTACATATGGGCAGATTTTTCACAGCAGCTTTTAGTTTAATTCCTATATTCTCCCAGTTTGAGCCTCATCCCCATTACTGATTCCCAGGTTAACATAATTGTGCAATCACAGCAGAACTAAGCTAATTTTCCTGATGTTCTCCCATATCCCTTTCCATGTAGAGACAGAGAATTTCCATGTTTCCCTGGCTGAGAAAGCAGATTGCATCTCTTTAATCAGCTCCTTCCAGCACTGTCACCGACCAGGTACTTGGTATTACTGTTATGTTTATGTTTATTCAATTTGATAGACCGCCCTTCATAACAGCAGAACAGTGTACAATAATCAAAACTTTTAAAAAAGTACAAAGAGGCCAAAGGCCAGAAAAGGAAAGGAACTACAATTAAGACAGGAAAGAGAGATAGTCAAGTGAACAAGACAGGGGGAAGAGACAACCTAAGAGACACAAGGTCACATGGTGGGAGCTGGTAGATTGAAGGCAGAGGAGAAGAGATGGGTCGAGGAGTGATTTAAAGGTACCATAGTTCTAGTCTGAGGGGGGCAGGAAGAGAATTCCAGAGGGCAGGGCCGAGGAAAAAGAAGGCTGAATGACGTGTTGACTGCAGATGGGCTCGGGCTGGAGAGGGGAGGTGAAGACAATTTATGTGTGCTGAGCGCAGTTGATGAGTGGGGGTGTGGAACTGGAGAAGATCTACCAAATATTGTGGGGTGTGAGTATAGATGACCTGGTGAACTGTAGTAAGGATTTTGTAGTGTATGCAATACTCCAGTGGAAGCCAGTGAAGTTGAAAGAGAAGAGGGGTAATGTGCTCATGACAGGTGGAATGAGTAATAATGCGTGCTGCCGTATTTTGAATAAGCTGAAGTCTATGCAGTTGAGTACGAGAAACACCATCAAGAACAGAATTGCAGAAATCTAAATGGGATATAACTAGAGACAACAGGAGTGTAGTTAATGCCTGGGAGGTGAGGAAAGGACAGATAGCTCTAATTTGGCGGAGATGGTAGAAGTATTTCTTTACGAGCTGAGAGATATGATCCCTAAAAGAGAGACCAGAGTCGAGAAGAACCCCAAGATAATGCAGGGTGGGTACTAGAGGAATGGGGGAACCTGCAAGTAGTGGTGTTATAGTAGGATAGGTGCTTCTATGAGTGAACTAGATGGCGGATGTTTTTGCAAGGTTAAGGTGGAGACTGTTTGTGGCTAACCAGTCAGCAACTGAGGAGAGACAAATGTTGAGGGAAGAGAGGTCTGGCTGTAGTGGATTGGTGTGGTACAGAAGGAGAATGTCATCAGCATAGTAATAAGCAGAAATCCCAGATTGTTGAACAAGGAGGGCGAGTGGTGCAAGAAAAATGTTGAACAAAAGAGGTGCCAGAACAGAGCCCTGGGGAACACCACAAAGAAGGGGAAAGGAGTCAGAAGAGGCGGAATTGGAGGTTACTGTGCAGGAGTGGGAAAAAAGGAAAAGTGAAACCACCGAAACACCATGCCCTGAAGGCGAGAGAGTAAGATTGAGTGGTCAACAAGATTGAAAGCTGCTGAGAGGTCAAGGGAGACAGCCACGGAGATATCACCATGATCATTAAGAAAAGCAAGTAGAATAATCTTGACACTGTGACCAGAGCGAAAGCCAGACTGATGGGGATGAAGGAAGTGAATGGAATCCAGGTGGTGCGAGAGTTGGGGAAAAAACGGCTTTTTCGAGAATCTTGGAGAGAAAAGGGAGATTGGATACCGGATGATAATGGGCTGGGTTGAGGGGGTCGAGGGATGGCTTTTTCAGGATGGGGTGGACTAGAGCATGTTTCCACATATTGGGAAAGGAACCTGAGGAAAGACTAGTATTTATCATAGTGAGGATGAAGGGAAGGAAAGCGAGGGAAGGTTCGAGGAGCCAGGAGGCGGGAATAGGATCAAGGGTACAAGTTGTCTTATGCAAAAAGGAGATAGATTTGATGAGTTCTGTGGTAGTGAGTGGATGGAAAGACGCGCAAACGTGGGAAAGTGGAGAAGAGGGGGGGGAGAGAGTGGAGGAGGAGAGGGCATTGGAAATGGACAAGATAATAGCGAAGCTCGAAGATCAGTGATTTTGGTGGCGAAGAAGGAAGCCAGCTGAGAAGGGCTGGGAATGGAGGGAGAGGATGATGGGATGGATTGGGACTGGAGTGTCGTGAGAGATCTGAGAACCGAATAAAGTTGGTGGGTACGGTTGGGGGCCGTGGATATAGGAGTGGAGGAGTAGCCTAGTGGTTGGGGCAAGGTACTTCAGGCCGGAAGGTCGGGGGTTCAAATCCCACTAGAGAACAGCAACCTTGGGCCGGAAGGACTGGGGTTTCTAGTCCCACAGGTGCTCCTTGTGGTCTTGGGCAAGCCACTTAACCCTCCATAGCCCATGTTCCCTGTAAAATAGTTATCTCCAAGTTATAATACCCTGTTCAATGTAATTTCAGTTTGTTCAATGTAAACCGCACTGATGCAGAATAGCGCGGTATATAAGAGAATATAAATAAATAAAATAAAATAAATAAAAATAGCTGTGGAGAAATACGCCTGTTTTGCCTGATGAACTTGAGCACGGTAATAGGAATGATGTTCCTTAAAGAGATGTAGTGCATGGGGGGGAGGAGGACTTTCTCCAAAGACGCTCGGCACGTCGGAGCTGGGAGCGTAAAAGGCGGAGGCTGGAGTGATACCAAAGCTGCGAGGGATGATGACGCACAGGCGAGGATCGCAGGGGAGCTAGTTGATCAAGAGCAGAGGAGAAGTTAGCATTCCAATGTGCAACCTGCGAGTCTAGAGAAAGTGAGGAAAAATCTGCAGGGAGGAGTTGATCAGCAGCTGGAAAAAGCTGGAGGGTAAGAGGGGTGATGCGGCGAGAGCGATGGGAGGGGGGTTAGCAAGGGAACAGGAGGTCATGGCATTCCCAGATGGTGAGAGTGGTAAGAGGAAAAGTAAGCAGGTGTGGTCAGTCCATGGTAGGGGCCTAGAGCGCAGATTCTGAGGTGAGAATGAAGAACTTGCAGGGGTGATCACCAGATCAAGAGTGTGATCTGCAGCATGAGGGGGTATGGTTACATGTTGATGGAGGGCCAGATCCTGAATAAAGGCTATGAAGGACTGCTCTCTAGAGGAAGAGGAGGCCTCAAAGTGGACATTGAAATCCCCTGAGATTACGAGGTGAGGATACTGGAGAGAGAGGCCAGAAATGGTTAGAAGAAGAGAGTCCCAAAGATGAGGCTGGAGGGATGGTGGGGAGTAAACAATGAGGAAATAGATTGCTGGGGAGAACTGCAGGCACAAGAGGAGAGCCTCAGGATAATGTAACACAGGGGAAAAGACCTGAACAAACGGGAGAGAAGAGCGGTGGAGGGCAGCCATGCCCCCACCAGTGCGACCTTTATGAGGAACAGAGATGGTAGAGTAGTTCGGAGGGAGGCAGCGAGCAAGGATTGGTTCCTCACCATCCCTGAGCCATGTTTCTGAGAGAAAAAGGAGATCTAGAGACTCCTGGGTGATCAGGTCCTGAAGCAAGAGGGTCTTTGCCCGGAGAGAATGACAGTTCACTAATCCCAACTTGATGGAATGGGGTATGGGAAAATGGGGGCAAGGAGAGGGAGCAGTGGAAAGACAGGAGATGAGATTTGCAGGATTGCATGACGTAGGAATGTGGGCAGTAAGGTGAGGACGGTTGCCCCAAAGAACAGGGATGGTGGCCATCAGAAAGCAACTAGAAAGGGTCTTTATCTTTATCGTCATTTGATATACCGCCCTAGACAGCAAGGCATCAGAGCGGTTTACAAAAATCTAAATTAAAAATAAGGAAAAGGAAAAAAAAAAGCCAATCATATAAAGGACAGGACAGAGAAGAAAGAGAATGAAGAAGAGAGCAATGGGAGATGGGGAGGAGAGGAGAAAAATTTAGACTAAGGTGTGGGAGTGGGCTGCCATGTTCGGTGAACAGGGATAGGAGGCATGGTCCACGGGGCTGAGTGGAGAGTCAGAGGAGGAGAACTCCCTGACTGCAAGAGGAAGGGGGCAAAGGAAAAGGCTGAGAGTTAAGAGGAGGAGGACAAGGAACAGAGATAGCTGAGGGGAAGCAGGGGGTATACGACAGGTATACAGTGGTCACGCTGAACCTCCGGCCTGGACCTCGCCCGAGGTCCCCACTAAGGGCCACGCCAAAGGGCCCTCTGGTGAGGCCCTCAGGCGAGAACCCACCAGATGTGGGCGCACCCAGGCACGCCTGTACTTTAAAGAATGCAGGTGAAGTTCCTTGGCTCTGATTGGCCTCAGCTTCAGGGGGGATGGGAGGAAGCTGGGATTCCCTCTCTCAAATGTCGATGCTGATCAGTGCTCTGCTGAGTAGTAAAGCCACCTGTGCTTTAAAGAATGCAGGTGAACTCTTCCCAGCATTTCTTTGACCAGTTACTGTGAGGTACATTTATTGAACTGCATTAGAGATTGAACATAGCATATTGAAGTGATAACATGCATTAAAACTTTTGCAATGCAAATGTGTGTCTTTGAATCAATGCTGATTCTTGGCAACCCAGCACCTCCTGGGTTTTGTTGGCAGTAGATTGCCAGGTCTTTCTTCTGTGGCAATGGAGGGTTAAGTGACTTGCCCAAGGCCACAAGGAGTGCTAGTGGGAATCAAACTCTGGTCTTGTGGTTATCAAGCCAGTGTGCTAACCATTAGGCTACTCTTCCACTCTCAAAGCTTTTACAGTCCTTATTAAAAAATTTTACTAAATCTCTAATGTGGGATTTTATGTAAATGAAACAAGGGAAGGGGCAGCCAAAATGCTGATGGCCTCCCCGGCATCAACACCCATAACAATGTGGCTTAACACAACATACAATTTAACTACTGATCAGCCACTAAATGTTGCTGTCAGAACTTATCAGAAGACTGCTAATAATAGGTATGACAAGAACAGGTTAAAAACAACAGTCTATTTTCAATGGTAACCTAGGCAGATAGAATCCTAAAGTTCAAAAGAGACTAAATTTAAGCCTCTGGAAAATCCTATTTTCTAATACAGTCACTGCTGCCGTTCCGGAAATGCACACTTTCTCATGCCCCACACAAAAACTGCTTGAATTCCTTCTGCACTTGTCTGAATCTGCCTTGAAATCCAACTCTGTAAGGGTTCACCTCAGTGCAATTGGAGCTTACCATTCTCACTAGAAGGTAAACCCATATCTTTACAGCCTTTATTTGTTGGATTCATGTGGGGCTTGAATCTTCTAAAATCTCCCCTAAGGCCATTTTCTAATGCAGTCACTGCGACCATTTTGGAAAGGCCCACTAAAGTGGACATCTCTGCTGGCCCACACTCACTGGCACATCCAGGAACGAGGTCCTCTACCAAAACGTCTCTGCCTCTTCAAAGAATATGGACTGGAAGAGGCAGAAGGCACCACATAGCTCTTTAGCTTGTATTGCCACGACCGCTTTTGAATGTGTCTAGGTTCTACAACAAGTGAATTTTCAAGAAGACTTTTATGAAACAGCTTATCTTGCGTCCTGTGAATGTGACCTTTGTGTTACTACATGACTGAAGGAGAAACATGGTTTATGAAAACAATAGGTCAGGCAGTGCTCACAGCCCCTGGCAGGAGTCATATCCGTTGCTCAACAGTGATGCTTTCTGACTGGATTTATGGTATACATCTTCCAGGTTCTAGTAGAAGCCACGGTCTGTGGTCCCTTGCCAGAGAGTGACACTGCAATGGTTGGTTACAAAATAGTGGCAAAACACCTAGTTGTTGCAAATGAATGATCATGTGCTAAAGCCCAAAGGAGATCCTGAAGCCCTTCTACAACTGCTTATCATTTGTAAAGCACTACAAGGCATGCACAGCGCTGCACATAAACACACAAGAGACAGTCCTTGCTTCACAGAGCTTGCAATGGACTCAACACAAACAACAGGGGGGGGGGGGCTAGGTTTTAAGGGAAATGATTAAAAGACACCTGGGTGTTAAACAGGAGAATAAGTGCAAGGTTATGCACCTAGGGAAGAACAACCCAAACTATGGTTACACGATGCAAGGTTCCACATTAGGAACCACCACCCAGGAAAAAGATTTAGGCGTCATTGTGGATACCATGTTAAAACCCTCCGCCCAGTGTGCAGCGGCGGCCAAGAGAGCAAATAGAATGCTAGGTATGATAAGGAAAGGAATGGAAAATAAAACAAAAGATATTATAATGCCTCTGTATCGTTCCATGGTGAGACCGCACCTTGAATATTGTGTGCAATTCTGGTCGCCGTATCTTAAAAAGGATATAGCGATTTTAGAAAAGGTTCAGAGAAGAGCCACCAAAATGGTAAAGGGGATGGAAGGATACTCCTATGAAGAAAGGCTAAAAAGGTTAGGGCTCTTTAACCTGGAAAAGAGATGGCTGAGGGGAGATATATCATAGAAGTCTATAAATTAATGAACGGAGTGGAACGGGTAAACGTAGATCGATTGTTTACCTTATCAGAATATAGAAAGACTAGGGGACATGCAATGAAGCTACAGGGTAAACTATTTAAGACTAATAAAAGAAAATATTTTTTCAGTCAACGTGTAATCAAACTCTGGAATTTGTTACCGGAGGATGAAGTAAAGGCTGTTAGTGTAGCTGGGTTTAAAAAAGGTTTGGACAAGTTCCTGGAGGAAAGGTCCATAAACCATTATTAAGAAGGGACCCAGGATATCAATGCTTGACCCAGTACAAGCATTGTGGAACTTGTGTCTTTTGGGGAAACTGCTAGGTACTTGTGACCTAGATTGGCCACTGTTGGAAACAGGATACTGGGCTTGATGGACCTTGGTCTGACCCAGTATGGCATATCTTATGTTCTTATGAGATCAAGTACAAAAGCAGCTTCAAAGAAGGGATTTTAGGCTGGATTTAAATAGAACTAGAGATTCTAGGCATATAGCACATAGCAAGGTGGAAAGAACCAATGGAGTCTGGAGTTGGCAGCAGAAGAGAAGGGCACAGATAAGAGCAAATTGCAATGATAAGCGCAGATCCCATGAGAGTTGTAGGGAGAGCTAAGAGAGGAGAGCTAATGACGAGTTTCAAGCTCATAGGTCAATAGAAGCTTAACCGTATGCAAACGAATAGGGAGTCAGTGAAGCCCAAAAGAGTAGGAGGGAAATGCTGGACCCCCCCCCCTAAAAAAAGCAATAAATCAGAAGTTTTACTATGACAGCATAGTGCAATTTCTGATTGTCCCAAGGATGAAATCTTGACGTCACAGATGCTGAGTATATCTGCTTATCACAAAGCAAAAGGATAAAGACTATCCCTGGGTATTTTTATTTATTTATTTAGCTGCATTTATATCCTGCTTTTCACTGGGTCAAGGTGGTTGGGGGATACATTTAACAGGAAGGGATATGAGACACATACACTAATACTTTCAGGGAACATGGGCTATGGAGGGTTAAGTGGCTTGCCCAAGACCACAAGGAGCACCTGTGGGACTAGAAACCCCAGTTCTTCTGGCCCAAGGTTGCTGTCCTCTAGTGGGATTTGAACCACCAACCTTCTGGCCTGTGGTACCTTGCCCCAACCACTAGGCCACTCCCCTCCCCCTTTTATCCCTTTTGTCTCAGGCTATTGCAGGAAACAATTATCTACTATATCTTAATTTCTATTCTGTCACTGATTCTGAGGCTAGTGTCTCCAAATAGGTTTATATTATGCATATCGTGATAGGAATAAAGGTCATTAGCATGTCTCTGTCAGTCATCTCTGTGCTTTTCTTCGTCCCCGCACCCCATAATTCAGTTAAAAAATAACATTCTGTCTTTCCAACGCTTAAAAATGGCACTGTATTACATGCGTTAAAAACGGTAATTACAAACAAAACCTGTGTGTAGATACAAGCAAAAAAAATAAATAAATAATAAAAGTGGCGAAAATAATATTGAGACTCTTGTTAGAAACACTTTTCATTGAACACCTTTACCCAAAATGAATCGTGCAGGGCATTGGCGGGAGGAATAGTCCTTTGTATTTTTTCAACAGTTAAAAAAGGAAAACATACAATAACATCAAACAGATAATTTTAAAAAGCTGAAGCCTTTCTTACAGTGTACACAAATCAGTGTGTGACTACTGTCAAAACGTGCAGTAGGGGAGCTGGTAAGCAACACTCATAGCATAGTTAACACTTTTATTTTGCGACATATTTTTAATTTGCTAATTAAGCAATTATTGAATTTCAGAACTTTGGGAGGTAAAGAGGAACTAAAGAAGATCCTTAGCCATATATATGTTACAGGACAATGTTGATATACCGGGAGGGTAAATGTTATAAAATTCAAGGTGACATTCTACTTTTAATATATCAAATGCATTGCACGTTTTCATTCTATCATTGTAAACAGAGAAAAAGACCCCCCTCCCCCCCCCCCAAAAAAAGAAAATATATAAAAAAGACTGTAAGAGGAGGGTTGTGGGAGGTGAGAGACAGAATCCAGCGGAAACCCCAGCCTCTCCATGCCGGATACCAGAGTGTTTCCTACTGCAAAATCACACGCACCCAACAAAAAAATAAAAAAGGAAAGAAGAGTTACGGGAAAGCGGCTGTTCTGTTTTGCAAGGAACATCTGGCTCATCTGCACTAAAAGAAGGACCGCAAAGCTATCTCTACTCTCCCCCCTTGCAATTAGCATTTCAAGCCTGGAGAAATTCGGTGTGTTGGGTTAGTTCGTGTTTTATTTTGTTTCTTTTCTGACGTAGTTTTATTTAATCTCCTTCCTCATGGAGTAACGTTACGGATAAAAAAAGCGTGCACATAAAAGGGAAACATGGTATTGGTTGCAAATGAGTAAACGCTTTCTTTCCTTGTTCGGCGGCTGTACAGCTCTATAGTGTAAGTACCTCATTTCCTTCTCCTACAGACAATCCTTTCCTTTTTAAGTGTCTTCTGTTTTCTTTATAAGTTATTCATCCCTGACACTTAAAGTCTGTTTTTCTTTTCTTGGAGTTCAGACAATGCGGTTAATTTATTTAGTCAGACTAAACGCTGCAAACACTTGGGCCCTGATGATGAATGAGAGGTTTAGTGGAGTGAGATGACAGAAAACATGTTTGTTTGTTTTTTAATACTTAATTTTTGTTTTTGAAATAAATTCATGTTTGGAGCTGAAGGGTTTTGGAGAAAGAACGTGTGTGCATTATTGTCATTATTCATTTATGTAAGGTTATAGAGCATGCATATTGTTGCACAGATAAATATACCTGACAGTCCCTGCTCCCTGGAGCTTCCAGTGTGGTCAAGACACACAAAAAATAGTCTCTGGGCGACGTTTATTATCTAGAAAATAGTTAAAGTTAGAAGACCATGTACAGGAAGAATAAACTTCTAAAATCTGCCTCAAAGAAGTGAGTTTTTAGATGGGCTTTGAATCTGGTAGGAGAGGCAGCATGATGTATTGGTTCCGGAAGACTCTTCTAAGCACAGGGCCCAGCAAGGTAACAAGTGCAGTGTCAAGACTTGGGGTTGAAGGAGATGAGCCCAGAGAAGTACAGTTTGCTTAATTAACAAAGGCCCCTATTTACTGAGCTCCATTAGCTGTTTGACTCCTTAATGCAGCACCTTCATTGTTAGTGTGCTCTTTTCAACAGCTAGAAGTAGTCTAATGGTTAGTGAGCTAGAACCAGAGTTCAAATCCCACTACTGCTTGTGATCTTGCTGACATCATTTAACCCTCTATTCTATTGCCCCTAGAGACAAGCAGATACCTACTGTACCTGAATGTAACACACCTTGACTTCTGAGAAAAGGCTTGAGCTAAATCCAGTCTGAGAACCCGGAAATGGCTATTTTAGGGTGAGGAATGGATGGGGACTGCACCTTGCAATTAATGCAGAGGTTATTACCGTATGTTAACTGCCAACATGCCAGCTAATGCAGGGCAGTGTGTTTTTATTGAACATAATAATTACCATATTGGGCCACTCTAAAGGTCCATCAAGCCCAGTATCTTGTTTCCAGCAGAGATCGATCTAGGTCACAACAGTTAGATTTGATGTTGCTTATTTCCAGGGATAAGCAGTGGGTTGCTGCCCCAAGTCCACCTTGCTAATGGTTTGCGGACCTTTCCTCCAGGAACTTGTCCAAACCTTTTTTAAACCTATAGTAATGAATTGTTTATGTGAAAACACGGTTGTATAGTATTATTGTTATATCTCATTATGTATATCTGATGGATGAAGGGCAGGTAAAAAAAACCCTCAGTCAATTAAATTACATCTCTTGAAGTGTAGCTAACTACAAGTTATCTTGTCTATTGTGTAGTTAATTTATAGTAGCAAACGTTGTTAACTGTCCAGCAGCTTCCCCAAACTGCTGGACATGTCGACAGAGGTTACCACAGAGGTTTTGCACTTAATGCATATTAACTTCAAAATCTTAGCACGCTTTAGTAAATGGTGGCCACAGGTTGTTAAGAGGGATGCACAGGGAAATAAAAAAAACACTGAGGTAAAGAGGAGCCGTAGAATGAACACCCTTGTAGGTGAGCACCAGACGTTAGAATTTGATGCAGAATCTGATGGGAAGCCAAGGTAGTGATTTGAGAAGAGGGGTTAAGCTCTCGTGCTGTTGGACATAGATAAATCACACAGCTGAATGCAATGGAGCAAAATCATTTACTAGTAGACATTATGGAGCTGATTTTAGAAGACTTACATGCCATTTGCATGGGTAGGTAATGGATTTCCGTGTGATTTTAGAAAAGGTGCTACTTCTATAACTCTG
Organism: Ichthyophis bannanicus; assembly: GCA_033557465.1. NCBI lineage: Eukaryota > Metazoa > Chordata > Amphibia > Gymnophiona > Ichthyophiidae > Ichthyophis > Ichthyophis bannanicus. The sequence goes on from CM066048.1 coordinate 82,415,973, forward strand.
TTGCTTCATGTGGAAATTCAAGGAGGCACATTTTGGGTGGCCTTTGAAAGTATGGATGTATTCCATACTTTATGTATATCTAGTAAAACGATTCCATTTGCATTTACATCTAACTGGGGTTTGGGAGAAGAGCTTGGGGGGGAAATTGTGCTTAACTCCTAAATGTTCAAAATCACCTCAACATTCCAACAGTTTGAGTGTTGAAGCTTGCTTTTTAAACGCTCCCTCCCCAACGAATGTACAGTTTTACTAAATCTGCAACTTACTTGTGTAAGTGGTTCATAGGAGTAGCAAAAGTGTTTGTTTATACGTGTAACTAGTGCTACTTAGATGTCCACACTTTTATCCTTTTCTTTTGTAAAATGTATAACTCTGATGTGTGTCCTGCCAAATATATGTGCTTTTTGGGAATGCTTTATGTATTTTAGAAAAGGTTTTATGTAATGTACTTGGGTGTGTTGAATGGGTGAAGCCACCTGGATAGTGCCAGGATTGTACAGACCAGCTGTTTTTATTCTTTCCAACCCATGGACTTTGTAAAAACTTGTTAAAAATGACTGTTTGTCTACCTGTATGTCTGAGAAAAAAATAACTCTTCAAAAATGTAATGGAACAGGAACAAATTTGGTATGCAGGAAAAACTGGTAAAAAAAGACACCTGGAGTTCGAAAATGGGCCAGATCGGACTGGGCATTCTAGAGAAATAAACATTGATATAGTGAAACATAGCAGTTAGGAAAATGCTCCTTTCAAACTGCTTCTCCCCTCATCTCTACTTTTCCACTCACAGGCACAGTGGCGGACCTACATTTTTTGGGCCTTGAAGCTTGAACTGTTATGGAGGCCCTTTCATAACCAGCAACGAGGTCTGGGTAACCACTGTTAGCTTCTTCAATGGTTTGTTCCACAACAGATTGCCTCAAAATTTTAAAAATCTAACCACTACATCTCAGAACATTTTTTCGTATACGGCTAGCTGACATGATACTTTAATAACATTTCAATTTTTATTTTAACAATTGTTTTGTATTGAATTACACTATATTATTAATATTATCATTTTTTTAAAAACCCTTCTCATACAGTAGACCCCAAATTTTTAAGCAACGTGGACTAAAGCCGCTTCTGGGGCCCCTCCAAGATTAGAGGCCCTGAAGCTTAAGCTTCATTAGCTTCACAGTAGATCCGCCCCTGCACAAGCACACACAAATCCCACACAGACACATCCGCAGGCACAGAAATACAGACACAGACAAAATACACATATACATACATATGCAGATACACAAAGCAGGCACAGAAATGTAGAGAAAGATACACAGATACACATACAAAATACAGATGTACAGGAGTGGAGGGGCAGCCTCTGACTAAAGAGATCAGGGTTTGGATCTCACTGATGTGACTTGGATTGTAAGCCCTCTGGCTACAGGGAAATACTACTGTACCTGGTTGTTATGGCTACTATTAATCATTTATAAACTGCTGCGCTGCACTGTACTCATCTTGAACTACTATTGGAAAGGCATGCGCTAAATACTAATAAATAAATATACATGCAGAGGAATTGAAAATAATTCCATGAGACATGCTTTCCCACCAAGTATCTCTGCACTGCTTTGCACACCTAATCCTGCTAAGCTGGCTCGTATCGATTCAGATGTGGATTTCATTTTCCTTGTTCTAAAGCTTTTGCTGAAAAACCTAGTGATTGAACTGAATAATTTTCTTAATGGTTGCTGTGTATGGAGACACCTAGTACTTGAACCGTGTTGTTTTGTTACTGGGTCTTGTGTTGGTGAAGAAACACAGCAGCACTTAATAGCTTGGGAGAGCGGCACCCTGTGGTTGAACTGTAAAATCCATCCTTTGAAATCTATTAACAACGACATCTAATGGTTAGATATATTATCATTGGTTTGGAAAGAATAAAAACATGAAGCAATGTTTGGATACCAATTTATTCAAATCATCTCACCCCTCCAGGTCAGAGGCACACACACACACACACATATGTGTGGGGAGGGGTGTTATTGAATGCTATGATTCCATGTTTGTCAATGTGGTTTATATTGTTTTATTTATATTTACATACTATTTTTTCCTTTTATTTACTATAAATGTTTGTAGGTTTTAATCTACCTTGTGAAAAGTGAAGATTATAAATAAGTTATTAAAAGGAAAATTTTATAAAAGACAGGTCAGATCAGGGACATTGAGGTTGTGACAGTCCCAGTTCTGATGCAGCCTTTTCTAAAATACAGACTAAGGAGCTGCAGGAGTGAAAAGGCAATATGTGTAACTAGAGAGGCCATTTTGCAAACCCACACGTAGGAAAAATCAGTGCAGTAAGTTTCCCATCAGCACCTCGGGCTCAGCTTTAACAGAGCCGTGCGAAAGGGAAACACTGTCCCTTCACCGCAGCTCTGCAAAGCGGAGCCGGCAAAACCAGGGGAAACCAGCAGGCTCTCCTGGGGGGGCTGATGGGCGGCCACGGGGCTCCTCATTCAGCCGCTGCCGCCGCTAGAGCAGCAGCGGCAGTTGCTTCTTACGCGGGAGGTTTATTTTTTCAATTTCCCTGGGTTGGGGGGGAGGGGTCTAGGACTGAAACTGGGCTGATGGGGGGGGCCAGGACAGGAACTGTGCTGATTGGGGGGTTTAGAACTGGAAATGGGCTGATGGGGGGGTTAGGTCTGGTAATGGGTTATGGGGGGTTAGAACTGGAAATGGGCTGATGGGGGGTTAGTACTGGAAATGGGCTGATCGGGAGGGGGGCTAGGACTGGTAATGGGCTATGGGGGGGTTAGAACTGGAAATGGGCTGATGGGGGGAGTTAGGACTGGAAACCGACTGATGGAGGTTTAGAACTGGAAATGGACTGATCAGGAGGGGGGTTAGGACTGGTAATGGGCTATCGGGGGGTTAGAACTGGAAATGGGCTGATGGGGGCTTAGGACTGGAAATGGGCTGATCGGAGGGGGCTAGGACAGTTAATGGGCTATTAGGGGAGGGCTAGGACTGGAAATGGACTGATGGGGGTTTAGAACTGGAAATGGGCTGATGGGGGGGTTAGGACTGGTAATGGGCTAATGGGGGGAGACTAGGACTGAAAATGGACTTATTGGAGGGTTACGACTGGTAATGGACTGATTGGGGGGCTAGGACTGGGGTGGGCTGATAAAGGGGATAGGACTAGAAATGGGCTGGGACAGGAAATGGGCTAATAGGGGAGGAGAGTGCTGCTGGCCCTGGAAGAAAACTAGGGGCTAGGGCTACAAATGGGCTGATGCGGGGGGGGGGGGGGATGGTAGAATAGGACTGGAAGGGAGCGGATACTGAGAGGGTCTGCCAGGGGAAGGATGGGGCAGGAAGGGAAGGAGGGGGCTGGAAAGGAGCTGACACCTGGAATGTACCAAAGGGGGACTGGAAGGGAGCTGACACTTGGGGATGGGAGTGGTAGGTATCTGGGTAATAGGGAGGAGGCTGGAAGGGAGCTGACATGTGAATGGCACTGGAAGAGAGATGGACACAGGGTAGGGTGGCTGGAAGGGAGCTGACTGAGAGTGAACCTGAGCTGATACCTGGGATGGTATTTGGACTAGAAGGGGCTGGACAGTGGGAAAGGAGGGGGACTGGAAGGGAATGGACACAAGTGGCAGTCATGGGAATGCAAGGTGGTTGACATTGGAAGGTACTGGGAGGGGAGGACTGGAAAGGGGACTGATACTGGGGAGGGTTACTGAAACTGGAAATGAGCTGATGGAAGGAAGTGAAGAAAACAAAAGAAGAGATAAGAAATGGCAGATGGACCATGGACCATAGACCACAGAAAGAGAGCTAAGAGAAGATAGGAAAGCATAAGCCTCAGATCGGGACCAGCATGATCAGAGAATAAAATGGTTAGACAACAAAGGTAGAAAAAATAATTTTATTTAATTTTGGTGATTGGACTTTGGGCTATTTTTATATTTTACACAGTATTGGGGAACTGCATCTCTTATTTATCTGATGTTGCACTGCATGTGGACTCTGGCTTCTTGGGGTTTCAGTTTAAATTTTGTCTACATATTTTTATTTTTATTTTCAGATTGTGGTTACTTATTCTGTACTTGGTGAGGGTCGATGTTGTGCTTGTGTGAATGAGGTGAGGTGTTCTGTTAACATGGAGTTTGTATATAAAGATCTATACTATACTGTAGTAATTTGACTTATTCAGCTTTCAAATAGGTATATGGATGTTCCAGAGCCCACTGTAGTATTTACAGTGGTGCTTTTTTTGGATGGGCTTCTTATGTGAGTTTTGGAAGTTTGTGCTGATATGATATGGTATGGTATGGTATGGTATGGTAGGTTTGCTTTTTGTGTAGGGTTTTTTATTAGTTCACAATATGCCTGGTAATGGATAATAGTGGTTGTTGTTGTTGTTGTTAGTGAGATGATCAGAATCAGATTTTTTTTTTAAATATTGAGTTCTGTGGGTGAATGTCCTGGTTCTGCTCTGCACCTACTGTGGATGCAAAATATATGTTGAAAAAGAAATAGGGAGAACCATAACACAGTTTATAACAAAATAAAAATGGGTTATAATTTAGTTTTATAAACTGTGCTATTGATTCTTGCTATCTTTTAGTTCCTTGGTGTGAAAACAGGACCGTACCTAGCCCTGTGCAAGCAGTGCAGCTGCACAGGGCGCAAAGGCTTGGGGGGTGCATTTCGGCTCTCTGCTGTTGCCCTGCTGCCGCTGGCAGGACAATAGCAGGCAGTTAAAATGCGCCCAAAGCCTTTTTGCAGCACTTTAAGCAGGTCTGGTCCCTCCCTCCTCCGACACGATGTCAGAGCAGGAGGGACAGATCTGCTTAGAGTACTGGCTCCTTTCAGATTGGGTGCATGCCCCCCCTCCTCCTCCCCATACCTCCGACCAGGTCTGCTTGCTCTTTCCCTGCTGCCGGCGCCGCTGTGAAAAAAACAGAGGGTGGCAGCAGCAGGGAAAGAGCAGGCAGCGCTGGATGGAGGTATGGGAGGAGAGGTGAGCATGCGCCTGAGCTGCAGGTTGCACAGGGCACGATTGCAGCTCGATATGGCCCTGTGTGCAAACATCTTGCATTTCCTCCATATAATCTAATCGGCTTTTTGATTTGGTTCAGTCTCTGATTGGATTTCTGAAAAAGCCCCACCCCCCTCTAAGGTGGTGGGGGGGGGGGGACGCCATCTCATTCTTCGCCTCAGGCAGCAGACTGCCTTGAGCCACCCCTGGTTGGCCCTGTACGTCCAGGGCCAGCGACATGTGTGGGGAAGTCAGAGGTGGAATGACTTCCCTGTGTGTGTCATATTTTAAATGCCTGGGCGTGGAGGGGGCAGAGGACATTCCCCACAGCCCGACCCTAGCCGTAGAAGGCCAGATCGGGGGTTGGGCTGCAGGGAATTAGCTGTAATTTCTGGTGGCCAGCATCGCAGCTCTTCAATGGAGCCGCAGTGCCATGGCAGCATGATGCCATGGAGCCGTGGCTCTGTTGAGGAGCCTTGACTGAGATAGCTGGGGACAGTCCTGCACGTACAGGCTGGACTGAATCGCAGTTCCGGTGTGCACGTGCAGGACTGTTCGCAATTCTGATCCCGTGGGGCTAGACATTCCCCGCGGTATCAGAATCGCGATTCCCTCTGTACGTCCAGTTCAGACCGGACGTACAGAGGGGACCTACGTCCAGGATAGAATCAGGCCCAGTGTGAACAATTGCAGTCATACACATATATTCCCAGTATGAAATGAGGAAATCCCATATAGATTTTAGATCCACCTAGGCCATTCCCTAACCTTGCCCCTGACATGCCCCCTTGTAATTTCTATGTGGTATGGACATCTACATGTAAATTGAGACCTTTCTAAAATCACCACTTCCAGGTGGACGCCATTTCCACATGTAAATGCATGATTTTACACATGGAAATCACGAATAAGGCTTCTAAAATATAAATTCAATTCTGAACAAGTTAATTTTTCTAAAATATTTCTATGATATGTGATACTTTAGATTTGTAAGGGGATTCACAGATAATGGCTCATATGACTGAAAATAAAATAGCTTTTGATCTCTGAGAAAGACATTAGTGTTACCGATTAGCTCCAGGTCATCAGAGATGAGCTGATCTAGTCCTGGTTTAAATCCCATCCCTTCCATTGCATCTGTGGTACTTGTAGTAAAAGCTTCTCTGAGAAATGAAAAATACAAGCCTCTTCTATTCTATTCAGTATCTGTATACAGCCACTCTTTGACATTATCAAGAACTTAAGCATCAACTACCCCTTTTACGCAGATGAAATAATGATATTTACTCCTTCTCAATCACAGCTCCTAAATACACCAAAATCTCAAACTGCTTCTCTGGCTCAAAGAACACTACCTCATGATTAACCATTGTAAATCAGAAATACTTCACATCACAAGAGACAAGAATTTCAAACCACCAACTTTAATCATGATAAACTGTAGCAGATAAACGACCAAACAATAAACAATTCAAAATCAAAACCCAAATCAACTATTTGGTTTTCACACTTGACCAAGAACTCAATTTTGAGCCTCAAATAAACCTCATTAGCAATTCTGTGTATTTTATGCTCCACATGCTAAAGAATTTACGCAAACTCCTCTCTCCCATGGACCTCTGCGCAGTGTGCCAAGCCGTAATCACCCCAGCATTTTATTACTGCAACTCTGTCTATCACGGACTTCCTAAGAGTACATTATACTCCCTTCAACTAGCGCAGAGCACCGTAGCAAGAATTATACTGGCTGAAGCCCAACAAACTCACATCACCACTCTCCTTAAAAAGCTTCATTGGCTACCCATCACAAGCAGAATCAAATACAAGGTCCTGCTCACCATTCATAAAATCCTAACCCGCCAATCAGCACAGCCTCATTCCCTTATAACGACCAATAGTAACACCAGACCCAGGAAAAAAACCCACAGCAAACACTCTGGAAATCCCTACAGACAAACCCTCAAGTAGCCAAAGAGCCAGTAGCAGAGCCTTTGCTCTATACGCTTCCACCCTCTGGAACTCTATATCACCTCAACTAAGAGCCATTCAGCGAATTCCGCAGAAACCTAAAGACTCTGCTTTTCCTAGAACATTATGGACCAAGCACAGAATAGGGACAATTGCTCGTAGGACTCTGCTACTCACTACTTCCTTGTAAATAGTTCACTTTAATTTTAATCTGTCAACGTTTAACAATTGTTTACAATGTGTTCCTTGTTATGTGCACTTTACTGTTCTAACTACACTGCTTTTGCACTGAGTTATATGTAAATCGTCTTGACTAGTAGAAAGATGGTATAAAATAAGAGATTAAATAAATAAATAAATGTAGATGTAATGAGAGTAAAATCTGGATTGGCCCGGGCTGTCCCTAATGAACTGGACCATTTGATTACATTACCGTGGTGCATGAGCTACCTGCCTTAACATTTCTAGGTCTCTTCTAACCCTTAAAGGTATGCACGGAGCGAGGACCCTGAAATCCTGCCATCATGCCTCCCCGTCCATCTTCAGGGGAGCTCTGGGGTCTGCATCTCATGCCACCACGCATCATGGTGGACTGTTGTATCCCTAATGGCATGATCGTGACACTAGAGTGCCTACGGGAGGCAACTCTTCTAGGGATCAAACACAATCTCTTCAAAGAAGCCCGAAAGTACCCCCTCTTTCACCTGCTGCAGGTATGTGTGAATGGGTATGTAAACTAGATGCACCTGTTCTTTTATTAGATCAGAGAGGGAAAAATGTCTCTGGTGTCACTGTTTCATGACATTCACTGTCTGCCTCATAATATGGCTTCCAGGTAATACCAGGTCATCAGGAATAAGTTTAACTTACTTCTGTTACATTTAGGGACTTGCAATTTTTGCTTCTCTTGAGTAACTGGCACTGTAAAACCATAGGTGCAATGGAAGTAAATCCAGCCTGAGTCTACCCTGATGGCTTGGAGTTCTTTGGTTACCCAGCTGCCAGACTGTCATTCAATTAATGGTTTCTGAAAAGGAGCCTGTAAGAGCAAGTTTCTGTCCCTGCAATTCTGAGTTCTGATGTTGTAAACATTTGGACTTGGTCCTAGGGAAAGGGAAGATTGGGTTTAGATATTTGTGAAATCCTGCCTGATGACTTTGTGGTACTTTGACAGTGGGCCCATCCCTTGTGGGCCCAGTAATAGATTTGGATAGACAACAGCAATGAGATGAGAGGGAAACCAAGAAACAGAAATGAAAACAACCGATTGACTGTCACTGTTAGCGCTTGGTTTCCTTTTTAAATTATTGATGCTTTGTTTTTCATTGACAAGCAGGGTGTCATCAGGCATACAAGTGAGGTGACAGCCTTAGACGGCACCAGGACAAAACAGCCCTCCCAGAGTTCATAACTTGTGTAATGTTCTTAGTCTCCAGTCCTTGCATGGTTTATTCCAAGGCAGAAGTCTGCATCTGAGGGGAGCAGAAGCACCCGATGATAGAGGGCAGGAACCATGACACAGCACCAGAGCCTTTGGTAAGGGCTTTGTTGTGGTCCCCTTGCCATCGCTGCCTCTGCTGGCCCTGGTGAGGTACAGCAGCGGTGGTAATGGGTGCCCACAAAGGGCTGGAGCTCTAGGCGATCACCTAGTTCACCTAATGGTAGCACTGGCCCTGATGCACACATATATTCCTAGTGCGCTCAGGAAGAGTCAAGGGGTTTACAAAAATCAGTTTATAAAGCTTGATTACAAAGAAAAAGAGTGCCATTCAATCTCCACGTTAAGCTCTGCTGGAGATACAGTATTCCAGTGAAATGTAAACTCTTGCTGATGTTGGAGGAGGCGTTACGATAACTTCCAAGAGGCAGATGACACCCCAATTACAAAAATAAAATTTAATCTTCAATGCTGTTTGACTTAGGCAATAAGAAACTGATGGAGCCAATTTTTTTTTTTAGTACAAATAACAGATCGATGGTCAACTATTCAAACTCTTATCTTGCGGATTGTCTTGCCAATATAAATCTTCTGACACGGGCAGAGAATCTCATAAAGAACATCCTCCGTATCACAGTCCATTCATGTCCTCAATCAAAAATAAGAACCCTTGCCTTCATTCATGACTGCTTTATCTCTTAATACTCCACATCTCCTTCATTAAAAATTGATACCTTTCAACATCCACGTTGACACACCACGCTCTGCCCACATTGACAATGCCCTTCTACTGCATGGTGTGCTGGATCCGATTCTAAAGGCATAGCTGAACGTATCAAAAAATCCCTCAAACTATTTCGCCACTGGAATGCAAAACATGGAGGCTTTCTAAAAACTTCATGAACCACTAATATATTCCATTGGTGATAAATTATCCTCTTGATCTAAAATGTCTAAGGGGAGAACACAGTAGAACACAAACTAATTGCTTGTCTTTATCACAGGGTTAGGGTTCAAGGAGCAAATCTCTATTAAAATATTTCACTCTTTTATAAGAAGTATTAACAACCCAACAGGGAACCCTTCTCTACCAAATGTGCCTTCATCACTTTTGTCTGCTCCTGAAACTCCAAACCTGTAGAACATAAACATCTTGGTCATAAAAATTGTCCAGAAGGAATACCGTCCTTAGGATGTTTAGGATGAAAACTTGCATAATGAAGTGAACTGTTGGTATCAGTCTTTTTCCTACAAATAGATGTACAAAAATACCAGCCTCCTTTACTATCAGAAGATCCAAAAATAATATAGAAACATGCGATACTGTAGAGGTAAAATTTAAGTGCATATCTTGAAGGTTAATCCATCATAATAATAATTTTAAAGCTGTCATCGGACCAACCAAAATGAAAGCACATGAAGGCACATTTTACAAATGACATCCAAGTGCAGTCTGGGATGGGCAAGTTAGAATGTTTGCACCCACTGTTTCCCCTCCTCACCCTTTCTCCACTCAAGTAATTTCACGCAGTTGTGCAGCCTTAATATATGCCTGTAAGTTGGGCATTCCTAGCCCTCCCTTATTCTCAAATGTACAGAGCTCCTCTTGCCCCCCTTTGCAGTCCATGCCTCCAAATAAAATCAAATATCCACTTTTGCGTTGCCTTCAAAACTTTAACAGGCCTAGCAGAGCCATAAATAAAAATAGCAACCCAGGCAAAATGGTAATCTTAATGCAAAGATTCAAACCAACCAGGATAATGCTAACCTTTCCCACTTGTCCAAAGCCTGATGGATATCCTCCAAAAATGGACCATATTTCAACCGACAATGTTTGTCACATTTATTCTCTATCTTCACCTCAAGGCACCTAATGGATTCTATTGCTCATTTAAATGGAAAGGATCGCCTTAGGCTTACTTCCAATTGCTCCTCGAAGTGAATTTTCAATACTTCTGATTTTCCCATGTTCATTTTGTATTCCAGAAGTATTCGATCTCCTGCAGAAGCACAGGAAGTGAGGCTAGTGGCTAATAGTATAAATCATATCGTCTCTGAAAAGTGCAATTTTGTAAGACCGCTGCCCTATTTCTATGCCTGGACCCGCTTCCACTCCCATGCAAACAGGAAGTCTGCGTTGGAGGGGGGTGAAAGTGAGGCTCCAACAGTATCTCAGCGCCGGAGGCTTTTGGTAAATGCTGCATTGCTCTTTTAAAGACATTGCCAGCACTGCAGGTCCCGGAGAGTGGTGGCAACGGGGGGTGGGAACAGGGGACAACAGGAATGAGGTTCACCTAGTGTGCTTCATATTCTTGCACCGACTCTACTGGAACTCCATTATTTGCCTTTCTCCATTGAGAAAATTGAGAATTTAGCCTTACTCTCTGTTTTCCATCTTTTAATCAGTTCCAGTTCCAGTTTAATCAGTTCCAGTTTAATCAGAAGAAACTTGCAAGAACTGTAATGAAATACAATGCAGTCAGCGAACGCTTAATCTCTATTCGTCTACGAGGATTGACTATCAACACAACTATAATTCAAGTATATGCCCCAACAACAGCTGCTGAAGAGAATGAAATTGAAGAGTTCTATGAACAAGTACAAGCTGAAATTGACAGAACATGCAAACAGGATATCCTGATAGTCATGGGTGACTGGAACGTAAAGGTTGGCAACAAAGAAGAAGGCAAAGTAGTTGGAAAATATGGACTTGGCAACAGAAATGAAGCTGGAGAAAGACTTCTGCAAGACCAATGATCTATTCATTTCAAACACCTTCTTCCAGCAACACAAGCGGCGACTGTACACATGGACTTCACCGAATGGATTATATAAAAATCAAATTGACTACATATGTGGAAGTCAACGATGGAAAAGCTCTGTAACATCAGCAAAGACAAAACCTGGAGCTGACTGTGGTACAGATCATCAATTACTAGTATGCAAACTCAAGCTAAAGTTGAAAAAGAGCAAACCACTCATGAATGCAGCAAAATATGACCTTGAGAATATACCACTGGAATTTAAAGACTGCCTGCAAAATCGATTTGCTGCTTTAGATACAAATGACAGAGCTCCGGAAGAGTTATGGAATGACATCAAGAAGGTTGTGTTGGAAGAAAGCGAGAAGTCTCTACAAAAGGTGAAAAAGCAAAAACGGCCAAAATGGATGACGGAAGAAACTCTGAAAATTGCCCAGAAACGCAGAGAAGCTAAAGCCAGAGGAGAAAGAAAGACAATCGCAGAACTCAACAGAGATTTCCAATGTGCAGCAAGACAGGACAAGGAAAAGTACTACAATGACACTTGCAAGGAAATGGAAGCAGAAACTATTAGAGCAAGAACAAGATCGGCTTTCCTAAAGCTACGAGAGTTAAAGAAAAAGTTCCAGCCTCGAATTGGAATGTTACAAGATGCTCAAGGTTCTATGTTGAATGATGCTGAGAAGATCAAGAAAGGTGGAAGGAATATACAGAGTTTTTATATGATAAAGATCAAGTGGACCAACAGTCGTTTCAACCTGTACCTTATGATCGGGAACCATGGTGATGAAAGAAGAAGTTGAAGCAGCATTGAAAGCCTTATCAAAGAACAAAGCACCAGGTATTAATAGCATTCCCATAGAAGTATTGCAGCAATCTGATGCAGCTGTTACCGTACTCACAAGGCTCTGCCAAGAAATATGGAAGACAACATCATGGCCAACTGACTGGAAAAGATCTGTGTTTATACCAATACTAAAGAAAGGTGATCCAACTGACTGTGGAAATTATCGCACAATCGCTCTGATCCCACATGCCAGCAAGATTCTACTGAAGATTATTCAAAAGAGACTACAACCATACCTGGAACAAGAACTATCTGAAGTGCAAGCAGGGTTCAGGAAAGGGCGAGGAACGAGAGACATGATTGCGGATGTGAGATGGATCCTTGAAAAGACTAAAGAATACCAAAAGGATATCTATTTGTGCTTTATCGACTATAGCAAGGCTTTTGACTGTGTAAACCATGAGAAACTCTGGGCCACATTAAGAAGCATGGGTATACCAGAACACCTGATCGTTCTCTTGCACAATCTGTACATTGATCAAGAAGCAACAGTTCGAATGGAACAAGGAGAAACAGAATGGTTTAAAATAAGCAAAGGTGTAAGACAAGGCTGCATACATTCCCCCTACCTGTTTAATTTATATGCAGAACAAATCATCAGAGAAGCAGGATTGTATGAAGACAACAGAGGTGTGAAGATTGGTGGAAGACTCATCAACAACCTTCGCTATGCTGATGATACCACATTACTGGCTGAAAGTGAAGATGATCTGAAACATTTGCTTCTCACAGTCAAAGAACATAGTCTCAAAATGGGCCTGCACCTTAATGTAAAGAAGACAAAGATCATGACAACTGGCATAATCAACAGGTTCATCGTTGAAGGAGAAGAAATTGAAATTGTGAACAACTTTAACCTACTTGGATCAACTATCAATAAAGAAGCAACAAGCAGTCAAGAAATCAGACGACGCATTGCTCTTGGCAGAATGGCTATGAAAGACCTAGATAAGATTCTCAAGAGCAGAGATGTCTCTCTCCATACAAAGATTCGATTTGTTCAAGCCATGGTATTTTCAATAACATCATATGGATGTGAAAGCTGGACAGTGAAAAAGATAGACAGGAAGAAAATTGATGCCTTTGAATTATGGTGCTGGCGGCGAATACTGTGTATATCATGGACTGCCCGAAGAACAAACCAGTCGGTACTAGAGGAGATCAGACCTAAGCTTTCTTTAGAAGCTCAGATGACAAGACTTCGACTTTCATACTTTGGACACATCATGCGAAGAGAGAGATCATTAGAGAAAGACATTATGCTTGGCAAGATAGAAGGTCAACGCAAAAGAGGAAGGCCAGCAATGAGATGGATCGATACAATAACAGCAGCTACGGGTACCAGTCTGTCAACAATGAGCTGCCTGACTATCATCTAATGGCCCAACTAACTCCCTTACAGACCTTTTGTTTCGAATGTACTTGAAAAACCTTTAATTCTGAATTTTTGCTTCCACTGCAAATTCCTTTTCAAATTCTCTCTTTGAAGGCCTTATCAATGCTTTGCATCTAACTTGCCAATGCTTATGCTGTTTTCTGATTTCCTTATTTGAAACTTTTTTCCATTTTTTGAAAGATGTTTTGGCTATAACAGCTTCCCTCACCTCACCTTTAAACTATGCTGGCAATTTGTTTGGCCTTCCTTCCACTTTTTTTTAACGTATGGAATACATCTGTTGTGGGCTTCCAAGATGGTATTTTCAAACTGTGTCCATTTCTGGTGTAAACTCTTAACCTTTACAGCTGCTCCTTTTAGCTTTTCTTAACCATTTTCCTTATTTTTTCAGTCTTTTTTGAAAGTCAAATGCTAGCGCAGTAGATTTCCTTGTTGTTCTACCTCCATTTATTAAATCAAATTTGATCAGGTTATGATAATTATTACCAGGTGATCCCAACACCATCACTTCTCGTACGAGATCCTGTGTTCTACTAAGGATTAGGCACAAAATATCTCCTCATCATGTTGGTTCCTGAACGCTTATCAACTTTACAGCCTGTTTCATATACTTATCCTAAATTGTTATCAATGATGTTCACACCTTTTCATGTGCATTAAGAGAGTGTGCTGCTCATGTTTTATCCTAAACCACACAAGAAGTCCCTACAGACTCTATTCTTTTACGATAATAAGCAAGAACCTATTTATAGTCTAAAGTCCATCTGTGCAGATGTTTGTCTCCTTTGACCTCAACTAATTTGGCATTCCATTGGAAAAGCAGGCCCTAGCTAATTGGCTAGCTTCCTGTATCCAGCTCTCTTACGAGCAAACTGGTGCCTCTAACCAATAGAGTCAACTCTCATTAAAATCAGAGCCATTGCAACCATTGTAGCCCTTTTGAAATCTGCTTCACTGGATAGCCATAGCCTCTGCAAAGCAGCTACTTGTTCCTCACTCCTTATCTTCACTTCACAGTACTGTTTAGACCAGTTTTTGGTCAGTGACACTGCATTTATTTGGGTAATATTGACCAACCTCTCTTTGTGGACTACCCAACTCTCGCTTCATGTAAGCAGGCTGATTCTCAGCAATGGACAAGCTATCAGTGAAGTTGAGCAGCCATATTTTTGGGAGTCACCCAGTAGTGCGCCTGATTGCATCCTGCTTGTTGATGGAGAAAGCAAATATGCCTGCTTGTAACAAGGGTTCTTCATAGAAAGCAGAATGAATCAGGCATACAATTCCTCCCACCTCCCTGAGAGCTGCATTACTTCTTGAGCTACAGAACTAACTGAGGGTACTGAGGAGACCCCTGCACAAAGGAAGAGTCATGCATGCTCAACACTTTACAGTAGTTCTGAGATCTGGGAGACCTTTTCTGTCCTGGCACCATGTGATACTGTTTCCCATCTGTGCGCCTGATTGTCTACAGGTAAACTACTTTGCTTTTCCTTGCTGAGCTGATGATGCTTTTTATAATTTCTTTTTTTATTGAATTTAACATTTTGCATAAAAGTATCCAATATGGGCATAAGTAATATACATGCAGCTCAATATTAAATAGCATGTTCAGTATTTTTTTTAAAATATTAGCTGCAGAAATAGTGGTGCTGAATATACAAATAGAGCGATGAGTGCTGCTGCTGTAAGACAGGGGAAATATTCAGCTGCTATCCATATAAATTTAGGACAGTAAAAAGGTTGACCTAAATTTATCTGGATAGCTATACGGTCAGCAGACTGAATATTGCTGCACTCTTTATAGTTAGGTGGAAGACTCATGCGCTGCCCTGGCACTATCCAATTAGTGCCAGGATTGTTCTGGTTAAGTGCCATCGAGTCTGTGCCAGCTCATGGCGACCATCTGCATAGTTGTCCTAAACTGTGTTCAGTCTTCAGTCAGGTGGCTAATTGTTGATAGAGTGGCATCTATAGCTGCTGTTATTTTATCGATCCATCACATTGTTGGCCTTCCTCTTTTGCGTTGACCTTCAATCTTGCCAAGCATGATGTCTTTCCAAGTGCCAGGATGGTCTAAAATAATTTTCAGTGGCGCTACCTACTGTTGCTGAAGTTGATGAAGAGAGCACTTCTCTGGACATGGCTGCTGCTATCCATATAAGTGCCTTTGAAATCAGAGTCGTGAATTACAAAGTCCATTGGTACATTTTTCGCACACAGTAAATAGTGGAAAATAAAGCGAAACCAAAAATTAAAGAACCATTGTATTGCTAGACTAAAATTGTATTTATGCATTAAGCCAAATTTTACAATAGTGTCCACTTGCTCTGCTTTTTGTGCTTTTGACACCTCGTCTACTCGGATATTTTGATTCCTTTTCTTCTTGTTGGGTTGTTGGTACCTCTTTACACTGACACTGTCTGCTTATTAGCAGGTGATTCCGTATTGGGTTGTGATTGCCTATTTGAACTGTTCATGTCTTGTGTCTTCATTGCATACATTGTTGACACATTGCCTCACTGCACTTAGGATGAGTCCTCGTACATTTTTGTGGGTGTAACACAGGAGGCAGAGAGGGAGGAGTTTTATGATGAGACACGCCGGCTCTGTGATCTGCGGCTCTTCCAGCCTATCCTGAAAGTGATTGAGCCTGTGGGAAATCGGGAGGAGAAGATCCTCAACCGGGAGATTGGTGAGTGCAAGGCTATCAGAGGCTATGGAAGGATCGCTGGAAGGAGCGGGCTACAAATGCTTGCTAAATAAATAAAAAATAAATATGGAAATTCTCAACCAGGGGATTAGTGACTGCAGGAATAATCTGGGGAAGAGGTAGGGGATTCTCAATAGGAGATTGGTAAGGGTTGAAGTCCTCACAGGCCAAGGGATAAAAGAGGAAATTCCCAAACAGAAAATCAATTGGCGCTGGCCTTCAAGGTTTTCGGGATTGAGAGTTTTCAAACAGAAACTAGTAAATATCAGGCCTGGGTGTTTGACAAAGAAGAGGTAGGAGAGGGGACCACTGTTTTCCCTCTCTTGCTCCTCTTGACCCCTCTTTTCCTCTCATACCCTTCTCACCCATTCCTCTCTTTCCCTGGAGAGCTGCAGTACTTACCAATCACAGAGGAAATGTTTTTATGGAAGACCTCATGATGATCAAGATTTTCATAAAATCTGTGTCTACTTCCTCCTCTTCCATCAACCTTTCCAATTCCTTTTCCTCATTTTTCCTTTTTGTTTCTCTTCTTATTTTATTTCTTTCTCTCCCCTTTCCCTCTATAATTTTTCTGACCTCTTTCCCTTCCATTTTTCTTCTATTTATTTATCACTTTACTTTCGTTCACTTTCCTGCCTTCCTCTCCATTCTCCTCTTCTTTATCCTTCCTTTTCTCTTCCTTTCCTATTTGCTTTCCTTTCATCTTATCTCTCCCCTTCCTCTTCTCTTCTCTTCCATACCTTCTCTTTTCTCCCCTTCTCTTCCTATCTCTCTTCTTTCATTCTTTTCTCTTACTACCTTTTTTTTCTCCCCGCTTCCCTCCGCATTATTCATTTTTCTTGATCTCTCCATTTATTTCCCTTATTTCTGTGTGTTCCTCTCTCTCTTTCTTTCTGTTTTTCATCCTTTTCTGTCTGTCTCTGTTGCCCTTCTTTGCTTTTCCCTTTCATTGTCAGGCTTTGCCATTGGCATGCCCATATGTGAGTTCGAGATGGTAAAGGACCCTGAGGTGCAGGAATTCAGACGCAACATTCTGAGTGTTTGCAAAGAGGCCTTGGACCTGCGGGAGGCAAGTGGACCCCACAGCCAGGCACTGTATGTGTATCCACCCAATGTGGAGTCCACACCTGAGCTTCCAATGCACATCTACAATAAACTGGATAAAGGTAAGGCACACCCTGATGCAACTCCTTAGTCTCTCTGCAACATAAACAAACTTCAATCCCACTGCAATTGATCTAAAATCCTCTTGCAGTCTCTTTGTGACTCTTATGCAGTCCTTCCACAGCTCTTCTCCACTCTCCTTTTGCAGTGGCATTGCTATCTCCCTACACTCTCTCAGCAAGTACTCTGCATCCTTCTGTATGATACTGCATTGACACTGCAGTCTTTCTGCATTCTCCCTGCAGTTTCACTATAATCTGTCTACGACTTTATTCTTGTCCTTTTGCAATTCTTGTGCACTTCTCTGCATGCATATGTAGTCTTTCTGTACTCTGATTACATACCACCAGTGTCTCTGCAATTTCTCTGCAAACCTTCCACAAGTGTTTTACCTTCTCCCTTTTATGCTTCAACAATTGTTCAATAATCAGACCACAATTTCTGTGCAACTCTTCTGTACTATCTGAAATCCCTTTGCAATCCTTTTACCATACCCCTCAATTACCTCACAATTTCTCTGCAATCCTTTCTCAGTCTATGATGGCATCTGTCACTGAACAGCAGGTACTGTAATAATTCTTCCCTTCCAGTAGAGACTCTTAAATTGCTCTGGGAAATTGGTATAATGCAGATCTGTTCATCAATATGCATCTGCATCTTGCTACAGTTGGGCTCCCCTGGCTGTACAGATTGACCAAGTTTGGATGCATGCGTTGCCACACATACGTACCCCACTGGTGGCAGTGTCCACACTCAAATATAAGGGGGTCAGTTTGCTAGCACCAAGCATTGGCAGAATGGAGATGCACACCCTACTAAGGACAGCATCCGTTCACTGCATGTGCCAGTAGGGACAGTTGAGCTTGGCGGCAGGAAGAAGAGAGGAGAGTTCTGGGGTTTATTTATTTATTTAAAAGTATTTGTATACCGCCTTCTCCTTCAATCAAGGTGGTCTCCACAGCAAACAGTCATAAGAGTGGTTCAAGTGTGTTCATGCAGTGATACATATTGTGTGTTTGTGGTGGTGTGTATTGGATTCTTGTTGAGCTATTTACATCATGCGCTATTATACATTCTTATGTACATGGGTCAGGGGAGGGGAGGTGGTCTTTTGTCCTTGCTTGGTGAGTGGATCATGTGACGTGTCCATAGTGTTCAATGAATAGTGTTGTCTTAAGTTGCTTCTGAAAGTTTTGAGGTCTGTTGTTAGTCTTAGTTCATCTGGGAGGGTGTTCCAAATTGCTGGTGCAGCCAGGGAAAGGGCTCGTTCCGTGGTGTCCTTGCGGACCTTGGTGAGGTCTTTTGGGGTGTTAACACGATTGGAAGTGCCTCTCCTCCTTGGTCATGTGCTTCTGTCAGGTTGTATGAGTGTTTGTAGGCTGAGGGCTGATGACTGTTTGATCTTGAAGATGTTTATGACTGTCTTATATTTGATGCGTGAGCTGATTGGGAGCCAGTGTAGATCTTTCAGTATGGGTGTGATGTGTTCATGTCTTGTTGTGCCAGATATTATGTGGGCCGCTGTGTTTTGTGCCAATTGCAGCGGTCTGAGTGTTTGTTTTGATAGACCAAGGTAGATTGGGTTGCAGAAGTCTAGTAGTGGGGTTATTAGTGCCTGGCAGACTTACGGAAGTGCTCTGGGGCGAGGAGGGGCTTAAGGCGTCGCATGAGTCTCATCCTGTGGTATGCACTTTTGGTGGTTCTGCTTATGTGTGATTGTAGATTCAGTTCCTTGTCCAGGGTTACTCCGAGGTACTTTACTTCCGGTTTTATGGGTATGGTTGTGTCTTTTATCTTGATGTTGAGTGGAGGGACGAAGTCAGTGTTTCGAGTGATGATTAGTGCCTCAGTCTTGCTATAGTTTATGGTGAAGTTGTTGTTTTGAAACCAGCTGGTCATGTTTATGAGACAGTTTGTTATTTTGGAGTAGTCCGGGTTGTCGACTGTGATAGGTGTGTATATCATGATGTCATCGGCATAGATTGTGTATTGTATATTGTGTTCTTTCATGATGTCGCATATTGGCTGGATGTAGAGGTTGAATAAAAGTGCTGATAAGGCTGATCCTTGGGGTACTCCTTGTAGGACGTTTATGGGTCGGGAAGGGTTGGGGCCTACCTTAACCTGTATCTGTCTGTCGGTTAGGTATGAGTGGAACCATTTCAGGGTGGATCCATGTAACCCAATGTTCTGTAGTCTTTCCAGTAGAGTTCTGTGATCCACTGTGTCAAATGCTGATGAGATGTCGATGAAGATCATTAGCATTCCTTTCTTGGGGTTGTTATTGAAGAGGTATAGTAGGAGTGTTTCCACCCCGTGGTTGGGGCGGAAACCGTGTTGGTTGATGTCTAGTGGTGCATGGTTGTCAGTATGATCTTGTAGCTGGTGCTGAACTGCCTTCTCAATTATTTTTGCCAGTAGGGGTATGCTTGAGATCGATCTGTATGCTGCTGGATTGTTCTTATCGAGTGTGGATTTCTTTGGGATAGGTCTTATCGTGGCGAGCTTTAGTTGATGTGGCATGTACCCTTGAGACAGAGAACTGTGCACCATGTTGTGTATGGTGTGGATGAAGCTTGATTTGGTGGCTTTGATCCATGTCACTGGGCATGGGTCTGTTGGAGCCGTGCTTGTATTGAGTGCGGTGATGATGTGAGAGAGCTGCTCTGTGGATGGGTTGTTGAATGTGCCCCAGGTTTTCGGGGGTGAGTTTGGCTTTGTGGTTGTGTTGGATCTTGGTTGTATTGCCGAGTGGAATTTTTCTTGGATGTGGTCAGCAAATTTTTGTGGGTCTATTTGTACTTCGTCTTCTGCTTTCTGTTCCTTGGTGAGGGTTTTCATGATTTCGAATAGCTCTCTAGGTTTGTTGTTGGATTTGAGTATAATGTTTGTGTGGTATTCTCTCTTTGTTTGGTTGATGAGTTCGTTGTAGTGTTTTTGCTTTGTTAGGTATAGTTCCTGGGTATTGGACGACTTGGTGTGTCTCCATCTCCGTTCTAATTTTCTGAGTTCCCTCTTTTCGCTAAGTATGGCTTTTGAGTACCATGGCTTGTGATGTAATTTGGTGCAGCGAGTTTTCTTGGGTCTGTAATCCGTGGCTTTGGTGGCGTCATTGATGATGTTGTTCCATTTTCTGATTTGAGCTTCTAGATCATCTGTTTCTGAGGTTAGGTGTGTTATAGTGTCCTGTAGGAATTGGTCCCTGTCGAAGCTCTTGAATCTTCTTTGTGTGGGTGTGTTGTCTGGGTATTCATCTTGTTTTCCTCCTTGTGGCACAATATTTATTTCAATTATGTGGTGGTCTGACCATGGTACTGGTGTGACAGAGGGTGTTGAAATTAGTCCTCTCGTGATTAGATAGTTGGGTGCGAAGATGAGGTCTTCCTCCGTGTCGGGATGTTAATTATTTGGGTGAATTGAAATGAACTCATTGCTTGAAGGAAAGCTTCTGCATCTTTGGTGTTGGTGGATTTGAGGTTGAAGTCTCCTAGCAATAGAGTGGGTTTGTGGTTTGAACTGATTGCGCAGACTGCTTCGAGGGTGGAGGCTAGTTCATCAGGTGGTGCACGGGGTGCTCTGTAGGTGAGGCATAGGGCCATGTGTTTGTTCTCTACAGTGATGGTGTTGCATTGTTGGATGTCTGTGGCACTTCGTGATATGAGCTTTAGGCTGTTCTTCACAATTATCAAGACTCCTCCTCCTCGCCAGTGAGTGCGTGGGCAGTTGTATGCTTTGTAGGTGTCGGGCACTAATTGATTGAATAGTACATTGTCGCTGGGGGTAAGCCATGTTTCTGTGATGCATAGTATGTCAGGTTGTTGATCATCTATGTGGTCTGCTATTGTGTAGATCTTGTTACGTATGGATCTGGTGTTTATGAGCTCTATTGATATTGACACTGGGGTGTTTGTTGTTCCGTGTGCTTCCTTTGGGTTTGTGTGGGTGTCGGTCTTGCGCCTGGTTTGCCTTGAGCATGGGTGTTCTGTGTGTGTTCCCGTAATTATACTGTGGGAATGTATATGTCCATGTTGTTGGTGGGGGCCATGGCATGTTTGTGTGTGGGTGGTAGTTGAGTGCGTGCGGTGGAAGGAGTTGTATGAGGAGACGGCTGATGGGGAGAATCAGGGTTGTATCGGGGCTGTCTTTGTTGTATGGTCTTGTTTTCTTCACTTATGTTTTGCTGCTTTTTTCTTTCTGGTTGCTTCCTGGTGTTTTCTGTGCAGCTTCTGTGGGTATTGTAGGTGTGCCTGCTCCCCTTTTTCTTTTTCTGTTTTTATTTTGTGCTCGCCTCCATGCCTCGCCAAAGGCCCCTCTGGCGAGGCCCTCAGGGGTGGGCCCGCCAGGCACGGGCACGCCATGCAGGGACGCCGCTTTTTAAGTGTGTCCTGTGTTGCTCCCACTGCCCCGATTGGGCAGGAGCTTCTGAGCGGGAGGATTTCCCGCTCAGGCGCTCTACCCCGATCGGGGGAGCTTCGGAGGTCGGCGGGGGTGGAAGGAGGCTGAAGCGGCTCCCTGCTTACAGGGGTTAGGCTGGGGAGAGGGTAAAGGAAGGAGGAGTAGCCTAGTGGTTTAGGCAAGGTACTTCAGGCCGGAAGGTCGGGGGTTCAAATCCCACTAGAGGACAGCAACCTTGGGCCGGAAGGACTGGGGTTTCTAGTCCCACAGGTGCTCCTTGTGGTCTTGGGCAAGCCACTTAACCCTCCATTGCCCATGTTCCCTGTAAGTATTAGTGTGTGTGTCTCATATCCCCGCGTGTTAAATGTATCCCCCACTTGTGTTGTGACCGCTTTGATTGAAGGATAAGGCGGTATACAAAACTGTCTAAATAAAATAAAATAAAATAAAGGAGCAGAGAGAATGTTAGGTCAGGCAGCCACCTCTGATGAATTTTCAGTGGGTTGATGGGGATGATGCCAGTTCTTTGTAATTCCTTTATATTCCTTCAGATTGTCTTAATATCTGATTTCTAGTTCTCTCCATATATGCAATCCCTGTGCAATGCTTCTGCAATCTGCCTTATTCTTTATGCAATCCTCTCATGTATGCCACTGCAGTCACCCATAATTCCTTTCTAACCTCTTTATAGGTTTTCCACAATATCTCTGCAAGTCTTTGAAGTCCTTCCACAGTCCCTCTGCAACCTCTTTGTAGTCAACTTGCAACTCCTATGCAAGAACTACCTACTGTTTTTGCAACTCCTCATCATTATTCTTGTGAACTATTTAGCCCAATCCTTTATATAAGAACATAAGAAGTGCTAGACTGGGTCAGACCAAGGTCCATCAAGCCCAGTATCCTGTTTCCAACAGTGGTCAATCCAGGTCAGGTTCCCAAAAAGGTACACAGATTCTACAATGCTTATCCCGGGGTAAGCAGTGGATTTCTCTGTTCCTCTTTAATAATGGTTTATGGACTTTTCCTCCAGGAACTTGTCCAAACCTTTTTAAACCCAGCTCACTAACAGCTTTTACTACATCCTCTGGTAATGAATTCCAGAGTTTGATTACATGTTGAGTGAAAAAATATTTTCTCTTATTAGTCTTAAATGGGTTACACTGTAGCTTCATTGCATGTCCTTAGCCTTTGTACTTTTTGATGGCATAAACAATTGATATACATTTACTCGTTCCATTCCATTCATTAATTTATAGACCTCTATCATATTTCCCCTCAGTCGTCTCTTTTCCAAGTTGAAGAGCCCTAACCTTTTAAGCCTCTCCTCATAGGGGTATCCTTCTATCTCCTTTACCATTTTGGTGGCTCTTCTCTGTACTTTTTCTAATTCTAATTTGGCAGCAACTCATAGGATTCTCCTACAATTCACTTGAAATCCTTCCATAACTCTGCTTCATTCCTCCCACAATCACTCAGCAAATAATCTGGGCAACAGGTGTTGATGGGTAGGAGCAGGTTATCTCTCTTGCTCATTTGAGATTGTTTGTTTGTAGTGTTCCTTAATTTCTTATGAAGCATTTCCTGCCTCATGCTGCAGGACTCCTCATTGTCACCATTTGGGTGATAGTATTTCCCAACAACGACAAGCAGAAGTACACCCTCAAGATTCCACATGATTGTCTGCCAGAGCAGGTCATCGCTGATGCCATTCGGAAGAAGACACGCAGTATGCATCTGTCCCCTGAGCAACTAAAACTGTGCGTGCAAGAGTACCAGGGCAAGTACATCCTGAAAGTGTGCGGCTGTGATGAGTACCTGCTGGAGAAATACCCATTCAGTCAGTACAAGGTGAGTAGAGAGGAGAACCTCACTCCCCCTGCATCTCATTCTGATTCATCAAGGAGATGATAACTTGTGGTCTGCAGGGGAGACAAGCTCATAGTAAGGACTCCAAAGACTTGGAAAGTGGTTTTATTCTCCTGAGCTGGGATTACCTGGTTGGGTATTATCCGGGGGACAATATGGAGAAATGAAATGAGCATGAAAGAGATGTCATGTCATTTCATTTCATTTATTAAAATTTGATATACTGCTTTTAGAGTGCACATCAAAGCGGTTTACAATAACATATAATATCAGTAAACACAGAGAACAGAAAAAGAATGCCAGTAAAATACAGGAAAGTGATGGAGTCTAGATTGTACCCATTTTCCTCTAAACTTGTTTAGGGAGATAAATATAGGATGAGAAGATAGTATGAAGAGAGGGTCTAGTAGCTGTGTCTGTCTGGCAGGCCATGCATGGACCCAGAAGGACAGAAGTATGGCAACAGCTTTGTGGTTGGAGGAGTGCTATTACTTCTTCTATTAATCATTTATATAGTGAGACAAGACCTGCCAGTTTTGGGAAGGAATCTGCATGTGTGAATATTTACCTGCTGGAAAATTGTGTCTTAAAACTGGGGGAAAAGGAAGATTTTGGGTTAAACTAGTACGTGTTGTTTATATTTGAAAGTCAAGCACTACGCTAGCTTTAAAAGCCTTTAGGGCAATATTGTTACATCGCGTTGGTGTATTTTTTAAATGCTGGTGCAGCAGATTGCAAGCAGTACTGAATATCTAGAAAAGCAGTGAGCAGCGGGGCTACCCCGATAGCAGCAGCACTGAGTCCACTATCTAGGTAGCAAGCCAAATACTTAGGACAGTTTTATTTTCTGTCCTAACATTATTTTGATATTTATTGGATAGCAGACTGAATATGGCCTCTCTCTGGATAACCTTTTACCTCCAGCCACGCCTACTGCCTCCAATATCTGCAAATCTCTCTTATGCATATTCATTGGTGGTCCCCTAGGATAGGTTTGAGAACCACCGTTCGAGGTGATGGAGTATCCTGTCATAGTAACGATGTGTCTCAAGGCCCCTGTGCCCAGGAGGAAAGAATTAGGATGGCCATTGTAGTCAGTGATTCACTCAGGAATGTGTGTGGCTGTGTGAGGATCACTGTAACTTGCCTGCCTGGTGAGAGGGTTGATGGACCTCATGCATCACCTAGCTAGGATTTCAGAGAGTGCTGGGGAGGAGCTGGCTCTGTTGGCATTTGTGTGGGAGGGAGCTTCTGGAAGCTAAATTTAGGCTTTTAGATAGCTGAAATCCAGAACCTCCAGGGTAGCATTCTCAGAAATGCTCTCTGTTCTTGCATAGGACTGAGAGGCAGGCGGAACTCTGGAGTCCCAATGTGGTTGGGATGATGATGCAAGGAGGAGGAAATTTCTGGAGAACTTTCTGGGGAAGGGGGGAGCTATTTGAGAGGATGGGCTCCTAACTTAACCAAGGTGGGACCAGTCTGCTGGTACTAACTTTTAAAAAGAAGACAGAGCAGCTTTTAAACTAATGGGGGGGGGGGAATTGAGAGTCATTCAGGAGTGCATGGTTTGAAGTAGGCTATCTTTAAGAGACACTGGTGAAATTCTGAATTTAGAAACTCCCAGTTAAGTTTAAAGCTGAAGTATCCCAGGCATATTTAAATAAAGAACAGACAGAGATTAATAATTCCAAGTTACCCCTGTCAATTACTATGCAGGTTGAAAACACAAATAAAAAACATATTTTAAATTGTCTGTATGTGAAAGCCAGAAGTCCAAAAAGATAACATGGGCAAGTTAGAATGTACAGTATGCAGTAAATGAAGACCAAAGAGGCATCTCAGAGATCTGGTGGAAAGAAGACAACCAATGTGACACTGATACTAGGATACAAACTATATTGAGATTGTTGGAGGGGTGACAAGGATGGTATGGAACAGAGGTTCTCAACCCCACCCTTGGGACACACCCAGCCAGTCAGGTTTTCAGAATAACCACAATGAATATACATGAAAGATTTGCATATTTCCTCTTTATCGCTCAGTCCAGTCCAGACCAATGGGTTGACACTCCCCACCAGCAGCTAGAAACTGAGCATTCTCAAAAACCTAATGATGTCAGGCCATGTATACCACTTACATTGCTCACTAGAACCACTAATTCAGTTTCCAGCAGATGGTGAGCAGTGTCTGGTCTTGATTGTCTTTTCTAAATGGGTGCCCTTTGGTTAGGACTGACCCAACACACAGCAAAAAAAAAAATTAAGATAAAGAAGTGTCATTCTGCTTTTGAGACTTTGCCCTGCGCTGAACCATTAAGTGGGTGGTTTGGGGAAGGGAGTGTTGAGAGTCAGTCAGGGCGGTCAAAGGTAGGCATCCTGAGAGGCTGGGGCCGTTGAATCGGCTTGGCCCGGGGATGCCTGTTTGTTTTCCAGAGGGGATTTTGTTCTGCCAGCACTCACCGGTTGGGACCTGCATAGCGGAAGCCGGTGGTGAAGGAATCCCAGGGCGTGAGCTCTGACGCGGGGTTCAGCTTCTCCAGTGAGGAGGGCAGATCATGTAGCATCGGGGCCTTCTGCATGTTTGGACACCAGGGAGTTGCATCAGGTGCGGTGTGGCTCGTTCTGTTGGAGGCCCGGATAATATGCCCTGGAGGAGGTTCCTTGGAAGGGTTCTCTTCCTTGTTTTTGCTGTTTGGTGCTGGTTAGTCAGGGTCTGGTGGTACTGCTTGTCAGATGGTTACTGGCTCTAGTGGGCAGTGTAAGTGGTATACATGGGCTGACATCTTTAAGTTTTTGGACATGCTCAGTTTCCAGTTGCTGGTGGGGAGTGTCAGCCCACTGATCTGGTCTGGACCAGAGGGATTCAAGGAAAGCAAATTAGCAAATAAGACCTAATTTCCACTTTGGAGACAGTAGGCGTGGACTGGAGCAAGGCACATGTGGTGCCTTTACACAAAAGCGGTAGTAAGGATGAGGTTGAGAACTACAGGCTGGTTAGTCTGACCTCTGTAGTGAGTAAATTAATGGAAACCCTGCTAAAATAGAGGACAGTGAGGTTTCTGGAGTCCATGAATTGCAGGATCTGAGGCAGCATGGATTTACCAGAGGTAGGT
The DNA here is from genome assembly GCA_033557465.1 of Ichthyophis bannanicus. Lineage (NCBI taxonomy): Eukaryota > Metazoa > Chordata > Amphibia > Gymnophiona > Ichthyophiidae > Ichthyophis > Ichthyophis bannanicus. The sequence continues at coordinate 82,442,681 of CM066048.1, forward strand.
TTTGTCAGACAAATCTGATTGATTTCTTTGACTGGGTGACTAGAGAGCTGGACTGAGGGAGAGCCTTAGATGTTATGTATTTAGATTTCAGTAAAGCCTTTGACACCGTTCTGCACAGGCGACTTATAAATAAATTGAGCACCCTATGGATGGACCCTAAAGTGACTGACTGGGTTAGAAATTGGTTGAGTGGGAGGTGAGACATGATATAGGTAAATGAAGCTCACTCTGAGGAGAAGGATGTTATCAGTGGTGTGCCCCAGGGATCTGTCCTTGGTCCAATTCTTTTTAACATCTTTGTTAGTGATACAGCGGAAGGGCTGTCGGGTAAGGTTTGCCTCTTTGCGGATGATACCAAAATCTGAAATAGAGTAGACACCCAGGAAGGAGTAGATAACATGAGGAGGGATCTAGCTAAGTTTGAAGAATGGTTGGGAATTTGGCAGCTGAGATTTAATGTTAAAAAATACAGGTCATGCATTTAGGCTGCAAAAATCCAAAAGAGCAGTACAGTGTAGGGGGTGGGTTACTTCCGCCCACAAAAGAAGAGCGGGACCTGGGCGTGATTGTTTCTGATGAACTTGAAGCGGCTAAACAGGTAGAAAAGGCAACGGCAAAAGCATAGGGAGAGGAATGGCCAGCAGAAAAAAGGTGATAGTGCCTCTGTGTAAGTCTCTGGTGTGACCTCATTTGGAGTATTGTGTGCAATTCTGGAGACCTCACCTTCAAAAGGATATAAACAGGATGGAGTCAGTGCAGAGGCTGGCTACTAAACTGCTCAGTGGTCTTTGTTATAAACCATATAGGGATAGACTTAAAGATCTTAATAAATATACGTTAGAGAAAGGCGAGATGAGGCGGTATGATAGAGACATTTAAATACCTCCGTGGCATAAATGCACAAGAGAGCCTCTTTCGATTGAAAGTAAACCCTACAGTGATAGGATGAGGGTGAAAGGGGATAGACTCAGGAGTAATATGCAGAAATATTTCTTAATGGAAAGAGTGGTAGATGCGTGGAATAGTCTCCCAGTGGAGGTGGTAGAAATGAGGACAGTATCTGAATTCAAAAAAGCATGGGACAAACACAAGGGAACAATAGGACTGTTATAATGGTTGATATGGAAGGGCAGACTAGATAGGCCATGTGGTCTTTCTTCCTCCATTGTATGCAAATCTCTCTCTGTGTTGGATGTAGCGGAAGAGGCAGGCCGTAGAGGCCAGGGACTGCAACACAATGCTGGAGAGATGGGTTAAGCGCTGCATTGCAGTTTAAAGGGCACTGCTCCTGCTGCAGATCCTGGAGAGGGATGGCAGTGGCAATAATGGGGGCTGGGGTGGAAGTGGGAGTTGTGGTGGCAAGACTGAGGGCAGAAAAAAGACCACATAGCCTCTCTAGTCTGCCCTTCCATGTCAACTACAATAGTCCCCTTTTTTACTTTGGAGATCCTCTGTGTTTGTCCTATGCTTTCTTGAATTCAGAAACTGTCCTTATTTCTGCCACCTCCACTGGGAGACTATTCCACGCATCTACCACTCTTTCTATAAAGAAATATTTCCGCATATTACTGAGTGAATCCCCTTTCACTCTCATCTATGTTCCCTCGTAGCAGAGCTTGTCTTCAATTGAAAGAGATCCTCCTGTGCATTTATGCCATGGAGGTATTTAAATGTCTCTTTCATATCTACTCTATCTCGCTTTTCCTCTAACGTATACATATTAAGATCTTTAAGTCTGTCCTCATATGCTTCATAACGAAGACCACTAACCATTTTAGTAGCCACCCTCTGCATCAACTCCAACCTACTTATATCCCTTTTGACGGTGCCGTCTCCAGAATTGTACACAGTACTCCAAATGAGGTCGCACCAAAGACTTATACAGAGGCACTATCACCTCCTTTTTTCTGCTAGTCATTCCTCTCCCTATACACCCAAGCATCCTTCTGGCTTTTGCCGTCACCTTTTCTACCTGTTTAGCCACTTTGTTTCTGATGATCCTAATCACACCCAGGTCCTGCTCTTCTTTCATGGTCAGAAGTACTTCGCCCCCCTACATTGTATGGCTCCCTTGGATTTTTGAGGCCCAAATGCATGACCTTGCATTTTTTAGTGTAACATCTCAGCTGCCAAATTCTTGACCATTTTTCAAGCTTAGCTAGATCCCTCCTCATGTTATCTATTCCTTCCTGGGTGTCAACTCTATTGCAGATTTTGGTATCATCTACAAAGAGGCAAAGAGGGTCATTTTAAAAGATTTAGTCGTGATTTGAATGTCAGAAGATGTGCACATGGACATCGAAATCACAGAGATGTCTTCCGTAGCCATTCTACAAATGACGTTTGCAGACATGTCCGGTGCAGGGACATCCAAGTAGGCAAGTGTGTGTGGCAGAGGCTTGTCTGGGAAAGAGCAGTGGACTTGCACGACTCCATTTGATCTCAGAAATGTCAGAGACATCTGCAAGTACATCCATGTTTATACCTGTTTCAGGCATGAATAGGCATCAGGGAAGTGCTTGTTTTCTTTTTTTTTCTTTTTTTCTATCTGTTTATTATGGAATTGTAAGGTTACCAGTTTACATGTTCACCAATTTTCAACGTTCGGGTGCATATATCACTAACTAATACATGTACATACCACTCTTACAACTACACATAACTTTGAGGCAGACCAGAGTGCACTCCATACATGAGGAGGGGGAACAGGTGCTCTCTTACCCCCCATGGTGCTCCCCACTAGCACACCGCAATAGTCTTCTCTGCCGGTGTGGGCCTCCCCTCGGTTCCATTTTCTTTTTCTTCCTACCCCTGCCCCCAATGCCTCTTTCTCTCCCCCCTCCTCATATCTCCCCCCCCCGCCCCACACTTTGCCCAGGCCTTCCCCAGTTTCCCTCAGATTCCGGTAGTAAAGTTATTCCATAGAGCCCCCGTATCTCCGCCGGCTCGCAGAGGCTGCAGGCGCCAATGCCAATGTCTCCCACTCCTCATGCTCCCTCGTAGCGTTGAGCCAGTGTATTCCCGTTGGGGCCTCTGTCCCTATCTATTGGGTGAGGATCGTTTCCAAGCAACCATTAAAGTACTCTTGCAAACCGTCGCTCCTCACCCCCTAAACCCCAGGACTGCAGGGGTGTCTCATCCCCCAGTGGTAGTGCTATGTACGTCCATTCGATTTGTGCCTCGACCACTCGTCCTATGTGTGTCAGCACCATCCGGCAGAATTCTCGCATTCTAAGAAAGTGTGCACCATGGTTCCTTTCTGGGTTTTGCACTGTAGGCACTCTGGGCTGTCCCACAGTCTCATTATCGCCCCCATTCCCTGGTGATGTATGCCCCGTGTAAGATTTTGTACTGTGTTTCTTGTAGTGCAGCGCTAGAGGTTATGTTAAATGCCTCTTGGAAGCAGTCAAATAAAAGGGGTGGCTCCACCCGCTCTCCCAGCTTCTGTTCCCACTCCGCCACTACTCCCTTGCCCCATTCTGCTTGTCATTGTTCCCTTCCTAGCTTATACTAGTAGGAGAGGCGGTTTTGTTTAAGTGTCGTGCCTAGGAACAGTCTGTCTAGCTCTGTGAAACCTTCTCGGTCCCCCTCTCCTCTAAACCCACTGTTTATGTAATAGTGGCATTGTAGATATGCCCACAGGTGTTTCTTCGGGATCCCTCACTTCTCTTGTAATTGAGCAAAACTCAGGAATGCCTGCTTTTAGCACTAGGAGTTGTCCCACATATTTACAGCCTGGAGATGCCCATTGATCAAAGGGAGACCAGCCCACCTCTATGGGGAACTCCGGGTTTCCCATCAAAGGGGCGAAGGGCGACTTTCCTTTACTTCCTCCTAATACCCTTCTCCACCACTGCCATGCTTTCCTCAGGGGTTGTGATAATCAACACCATCCTTCTGCCCTCTTGTGTTGCTCCTCGATGACTTGAAGGGTTCCAAAGAGTGTATGTGGGGGACAGCTGGAATCCATAAAGCCCTGTGGGGCATATCTCTTGTCTCCTGTGTGCAGTTCGTGAATCCAGTGCATAAGCGCGGCAACATTGTACAGGTGTAGGTCAGGAAGGTCAACGCCCCGCCCTCCCTTAGTGCGCGCCCCACTGAGTTTGGTATAGCTAATCCTAGCCCCCTTCCTGCTCCACAGGAAAGATCACACAAAGTCTTTGTACTGTCGCTCTTCCTCGCCCCGTATCCAGAAAGGTAGCATTTGCAGTGTGTAAAGGAGGCGGGGGTGCACCTCCATTTTGATTAAAGCCTCCCTCCCTAGCAATGATAAGGGGAGTTTCTTCTAACACCCACAGAGTTCCCACATGCTCCTCACTTTGTCTCGCATGTTCTTAATGTATACCTTGTCCTTGTCTGCACATAGATATAATCCCAGATATTTAAGGTAGCCCTTTGCCCACGCCAGGGGGAAGTTTTCTTGTGTTTTATTTTTGCAGACTTTCACGGCATTCATGGCTTCCGATTTACTCCAGTTAATTTTCAGGCCTGTGAATGCCCCAAATTCTTCTATGGTGCGCATAACATGTCCAATACCCTTTCTGACCTTACTGATAAACAAGAGCATATCATCCACGAATAGATTGATTTTATATGTTTCCCACCCAATACCTATTCCATCCCATTCCCGGGAATGATGGATTTTACAGGCTAAGAGTTCTAATGTGAGAATGAAGAGCATGGGGGATAAAAGATATCCCTGCCTGGTGCCCTTTTTCAATGAGAAGGGGTCCGTGAGCGCTCCATTGATCAGTATCTGTGCTGTGGGATGCTGGTAAAGTGTTTCAACCCAGTCCAGGAAGGTCCCCCTAATCCCAAACCTCTCCAAGACCCAGAACATGTATTCCCAAGAGACGTTATCAAATGCCTTTTTGGCATCCAGACTCACAATGACATTGTCTCCCTCCTTATGCCTCCTGTCGTACAACACTGCTATAGCCCTGAGGAGATTTGTGGAGGCGAAGCGGCTGGGCACAAAGCCCATCTGGTCTGGGTGTACCAGGCCGGCGATGACCATCCCCAGTTTACAAGCCAAAATGGCATCTATTAGTTTAACATCCTGATTTAAGAGTGATATCGGTCTATAAGACCCCACCTGGGTGGCATCTCTTTCAGGCTTGGGTAGTACTATCATCATCGCCCTGTTCTGGTATGATCCCATGTTCCCTTCTCCTTGCACCACTTTGCTGTAAGTCAGGAATAGGGACACCAAGTCCTCATTCAATATTCTATAGGATTCTGGGCCTAGCTTGTCTGGTCCCGATGCCTTTGCTAATTTTAATGCCTTCACTGCCCTCTGAACCTCAGCCGGGGTGAACGGTTCATTCAGTGCCTACAGCTCCTCTGCTACCTGGGGGGAGATGCAAGTCTCTAAAGAAAGCCTCCCATTTGACATCATCACGTTGGCCTGCATTATACAGTACCTGGTAATATTGTAAGAATTGTTGCTGGATTTCTTTCTCCTCCTCAAAAGGTTTTCCCCCTGGTCCTTTGATGAGAGCTATAGAGCTCTTCTTTTTCCTGGGGCTTACTAGATGTGTCATTAGGTGCTTGCCTTTGTTCCCCCAATGATACAGCTGGTATTTATAGAGTTTATGTCCCTGGTCGCTCATTGGGTAAGGAGGGAGTCCAGTGCCTGCCGTGTGGCTTGCCACTGCGTTTTATCAGCCCCCTTCATGGTGTGGATGTGGCAGAGCTGCTGGTCATGCAGCTGCCTTGAGAGTCTCAAAATTTCCCCATCTATCCTCTTGTGGGTACATGTTGTATATTCGATAACAATCCCTCTCATAGTGGCTTTCGCTGTTGCCCACAGGGTGTGTGTATCTGTCACTGGGCCTGCATTCTCCTTACAGTATGTATTCCACGCCTGCTTTAGGTGGTCATGGAATGTCTTGTCTTTATAAAAGGTGGACTTCAGATGCCAATTCCTTGCCATCTGTTCCTCCCTGTCCTCCCCCACCCTTAATTCCCCCCATCCTGGGGCATGGTCCAAGAGGCCAATGTCCCCCCGATATGTGCCTTTTCTAGCCTAGAAAACAGCCCTTCAGAGATTAGAAGATAATCGAGGCATGAATAGCTACCCTGTGGATTTGAAAAAAAGGTGAAATCCATCTTCTGTGGGTGTAATGTTCGTCACGTATCTATCAGTCCTAGTTCCACTATCATAAAATTCACCCCTTTGTTCGCCATTTGGCCCACTCCTTGGGGACCTGCAGTCCAGTGTGGGATCCCTAGGGAGATTGAAATCACCACCCATTGGTTATCGCTGAATGCAACCATCCAGGCCAGTAGGACAGTAAAAAAACCATGCTGGTATACATTTGGGATGTAGACATTGCAGAAGGCTACCTTCCGGCCCCGTAAGTCCTCTTCCATCAAGTTGTATCTCCCTTTGGTGTCCGCCACTTTTTTGTGCACCACGAAAGGGACTTGCTTGCGTATCAACGTGACTACCCCCCTTTGGCGTCCATTATATGAGGGTATTCCCATTTCTCCCACCCAGCCCCTCAGCAGCTTATGGTGTTCAGGTATTGTGAGATGCATTTCCTGTAGGAAAGCTACATCTGCCCCTTCCTTCCTTAAGAAGTTCAGAAGCTTAGTACGTTTGATTGGGGAGTGTATGCCATCTATTTTTAAGAGTGCATATTTTTATCCTATCCAATTCCTGTCTGGGTCTCTGTTTCAGGTCCCTTCGAATATTTTGTCCGAATCAGGGGTGCCCTTGCTTCCTAGCTGTGCATGGCCCCTGCTTCCTGTGTCTTCACTAGTGGTCCTCCTGGACAAGTGCGGGTCAGTCCCTCCTTCCCCCCTCCTCTCTCTCTGTCCTCTCTATGTGACTTTCGTCCTCCCCCAACAATCCCAAACCCCCCCTAGTGGTACCCTTACTACCCAGGTAACTAGCATCCCCCTCTGGTGGTCAGACCCCACTCCCCCCTCCATTCACCTTGCTGCTTCCCAAATATCCACCCCCCCCAGCCCTGGTCCATCTGACCTGACTCGCTCTCCATCTATCTTCCCATACATCCTTTGTCATCCATTCATCCCCCTCCTTCCCCAGTTTCAGCCCATTCTTAGCTGCTTGTGGGTTTTCTTTTTCTTTTTTTCTCTTCAGGAGGTCCTTGTATATCTCCGTGTTCCCCCTGTCAGCTGCATACTGTTGACATGGAAGGTCCACTGTTCTGCTGCTTGTACAGTGCGACGCTCCTGCCTGGGCCCTAGAGCTTACAGGCAGGAGTGGCCTTATATAATGTCTCTTATGAATAAAGGTGGTACTGATCCCTCTGAATGCTGGGATTCGTAGTACACTTGGTTTTTTTTTCTTTAGGGATGAAAGTTGTAGTTGTGACGAGTGATATGGCTTACAAGAAATTTATTTGTTGTGGGGATATTTTCAACGCATTACATTTCAAAGGTGCATAACCTAAAGGTGCAACTTTCAACATAAAGGTGAAATCAGGAGGTCAGGAAAACAACTGAAATCAAATAGCTTTAACTCAGCTTTACACAGTCACGGTAGCTTCTACTCAGCTTTGCCTCGTGTGGTTGCTTGGGATTATTGCAGCATCACAGTAACAGCTGTTCTCCTCACAGCATGGCTTTACAGAAACAGGTGAAAACAATTTGTGAACTTTCACGACTAGGCAACAAGTATAGCAAACGCTTTGTATTCTTCTCATACAAACTCCAGATGCTTCTTTACACTGTTACTCTCTAAAACATAAAGAGCAATCCATTGCACAAGGATCATAACTCAAGGTAGGCACATCATTATCTGCATACATTCATCTGGGCTAAGGCAATTGTTCTCTTCATCAGGTTTCTTATGTTTCCCTGACTTTAGCTCCAGAAATTGCTGAAACTCTTTTAGAAGCAATTCAGCCTGTAGCTGCTCTTTAGCTGCTTGATAGTCTCCGGTAAGGGTCACACCCTTCCCCCACTCACTATCTGCTCCTGTTGCAGAGTTTGGCTTAGGGAGGTCAGCACAATAAAAGGGTTTCTCCAGCAAGGCATTAAAATTAGGAAATTCAGCTTTACCTTTATCAGAGACGTTGGCATAAGAACAGGCACCTTTCTTCCAGGACTCTCTCCTCTCTAGAAACTCAGGAGCCTTATGGCTAGTTCTTCTGCTAGGGGAATTTCTCTCAGAAAAACTTCTTTCCTGTTTTGGTTCCTGGCTTTTATAGCACTGCTCGCCACCAGACAAAATACCTTTTCTCCAAGAGCTGGGTTTGCTAGCCTTCCCACGTTTAGGCTCTACCGTTTAGTAAGGATCTCCTTGAGAGTATATTGGGCTCCAAGGCTTACTGTTCCAGGGTTCTGCCTTCTCCCAGGATTCTAGCGTTTTTCCCCTTTGATTCCAAGTTCCTCCTGAAGACCAACGTGCACTGGAAGCTGCTTCTCTTCTGCTTCGTTTCTTGCTGCTCTCCTTGTCAGCCTTGCTGCCTGCCTTGCTGCCTCCTCTGTCAGCCTTGCTGCCTCCTCTGTCAATCCTGTCTGAGGATTTAAAAAGGGCTTCATTTCCCGGCACTCCCTGTCGTTCCCCTGGGCGTGCCCAATCAGTGCTGAAGCCTAACTCCTCCCCTGGGCTGGGGCTTGTCTTCAGCTCAGCCGATAACTGTGTTTTTTCCAAGTCAGTTTTGGAAATCCTGTGTGTGTCATCCCTTCTAACAGGATTTTTCTCCTGTCTCCATTTCCTCTGGAGGGGAGTCTTCACCACAACAGTTAGTCCCTTTCCCTTCTGTGTAGGTCTTTCAGATGGCAGATTGCAGCTCTCTTCCCAAGTAGGAGCATGCCCCCTCAGGCCTGGGCTGTAGTCCGTTAACAACAATCACCGACAGGGCGAAAGCTGTGCTATGTCCTTGGTCCTTTTAAGAGTTGCTTCATTCTGCAAAGCCATATCAGCCCCAATATCTCTCCCTGCCTCCCCCACCAACAGTGCCCATTCAACATCCAGGGCTGCCTCTCTGTACAATGGGCTGCTGGTTGTCGCTCTCCTAGTTGTTGAGCTCTCTTCGAGCGACACTTGCAAGTATTAAGAAAAATGCTTGCTAACCGGGCAAATAACTTGAATAGGTCCCTTTGAGAGGTGGTGTGCTTTTCAGGGTCTTGGTAGTTGCTCTAGATAGGCTTTCATAGCCGACGGGGTCTCCAACTGCTGTGTGTAGTTGTCGTGGGTCACTCGTACCTTCGCGTGGTATTGCAGTGCAAATTATCCCCCTCCTCGCCAGCTGCAAGCAGTGTGGGGCCATGGCCCTACGGCTTTCTCCCACTCGGACCGAATAATCATTGAAGAGAAGGAGCTTCTGTCCCTTGTATTCCAAGTTGTGTTTAGTGTGGTACAAGCCCATCAATTGATGTTTCTCAGCAAAATTAAGCACCAGGGTGATAACGGGTCTCAGGCAGGCTCCCTCCTCTCTGCAGGGGCTTAAGCGGTGCACCTTCTCCGCTACCATACGGTCTCCCGTAAGTGTGAGGCCCATCAGTTTTGGCAGCCATTGTTCCACTATTTCCCATAGCTTGGGCTCTTTGATGTGTTCTGCTAGTCCCACCAACCTACTATTATTGCGGCGGCTCTGGTTCTCTTGATCGTCCAATTTGTCTGCAAGAATCTCATTGCTTCATTCCAGTGCCACAATGCACACCTCTGCGCTCGTTGGATGTTTCTTCTGTTGTTTCAGCTGCACCTCTACCCCGCTGAGTTGGGTAAGCTGGCTCTCCAAGGTGCCCCGGATGTCATCCACTGAGGTTTGAAGGCAGCTCAGCTTTTTGTCCCGTACCGCCGTTAGATTTTTACTGAGTTGCCTCAGAGCTTCTTCGAGGAACATTATTGCCTGCGCCCTCTGTTCGGCCACCATTTTGTTCTTCCCCTTCCATTCTCTGGCGGCTCTAGTCGCTTTCAGCAGCATCATGGTAGCAAGGTTCAGTCAAACTTATCAAGCGGATTATTAGTGGTTACCAGGTCTCGTGGGGTTCAGTCGGTGCAGCTCCGGCATTCAGATATAGGGTATCAAGGCTATTTAATGGAGGGAGAGACAGAGCTTGGCCCAGAAGCTACCGTCATCATGTGACCCCCCAGGAAAGTGCTTGTTTTCACCTTAAAACATCCAGAGAGTGTAGAAAAGATGGTGAATTAAGTGAATAGCCTTAGATCACAAAGGCCCACAGTGGGATTTGAACCCTGGCCCCCTTGCTTTCAAGTCACTACTCTAACCATTATGTTATTAGATATTTTGCCACTAAAATGCTATCCTGGGGACATCTACAGGGTGGCCCAAAAAAAGTGAGAACATCTCATAGCATATAAGTTATTTAAAAATTCAAAGAGACAGATGTAAACGATTGACAAATTAAAAAAAAAAAAAAGATGGCGACTGGAGAGTGTCAAAATAAAGACGTTATATAGCTAAAAAAGGTAACTAAGTAAACTATTTAAGCTTTTAATTTACGAGATGTTCTCACTTTTTTTTGGGCCACCCTGTATATAGATGTTTCATAGATATCCATATCGGGCATGTCCACATTTCTGAAATCATGCCTGAACTTGCATATGCCTGCTTTTTTTTTTCCAGACATTCTGGCTTTGACATCCCAGATTGCACTTGGATGTCCCATTGTGAAATGTGCCTCAAACCTTACCAAACAGCCCTTCCGCAATATCACTAACAAAAATGTTAAAAAGAATCAGCTAAGGTTAGATCCCTGTGGCACACCACTGGTAACATCCTTCTCCTCAGTGAGCTCCATTTACCTGTACACTTTGTCGCCTCCCACTCAAATCAATTTCTAACCCATTTGGTCACTTTAGGGTCCATCCATAAGGTGCACAATTTAGTAATAAGTTGCCTGTGCGGAACGGTGTCAAAGGCTTTACTGAAATCTAAGTACATTCCATCTAGGGCTCTCCCTTGGTCCGACTCCCTGGTTACCCTTCAAAGAAATCAATCAGATTTGTCTATCACAACCTGCCTCTGGTAAACTCATGTTGCCTCAGATCCTGCAATCCATTGGACTCCAGAATCCTCATTATCCTCTGTTTTAGAAACATTTCCATTAATTTACTCACCACAGAGGTTAGACTAACCGGCCTGTAGTTTTGAATCTCATCCTTGCATGTTGTTTGATCTTCCTTCATCTCCCTGCCTCCAGAAACACTTCTACACAATGCTGGAAAGAATACAATGCTGGGAAAAGTACACACATTCAAAAACCAAAATGTAATTTTTCCTGCATTGAGGTTGGGCAATCATTAAAGCTCCCATATCCTACTATTTTATCTGCAGAAAAGTCTTTGAATTTTGCTCTTCCTTGAACTTTTGAAGGGGAGGAGGGGGAAGACCACAAATCATAGGCAGGTGCAATGGACAGACTATGTGGAACAAGTGGTCCTTATCTACCAACATCTTCAGTTTCTTTGTTTTTAGGTGAGGCTTGTCAAGCTGTCATCTCTTTTTTGTTGCTTTCTTGTAGTACATCAGGAACTGTATTACCATAGGCCGGCTTCCTCACCTCATGCTGATGTCCAAAGAAAGTCTATATAGCCAGTTGCCAGCTAACCTCTTCATCATGCCCTCCTATGCTCGCCGTTCCGTGACCACCTCTTACATGAATGGCGACATCCCCACCAAATCTCTCTGGTCTATCAATAGCTTGCTGCGCATCAAGGTCCTCTGTGCTACCTATGTGAATGTGAACATTCGAGACATTGACAAGGTGAGTCCACATTTCCATCTGTAGAAGGCACAGGGAACAGTATGACCAGCACCAAGGCAAAAGGAAGCAAGGGGACTACAGATCAGACAGAGGTGGGAGTGGTGACAGCTGAGGATAATGCTGGTTACTAATTTATGAGATCCTTCTCGCTACTTGACTCTTGTCCTTGGTGGATTGGATTCTGCCTCTAGTTGATTCTTGCCATTGGTTGTTGGTACCTCTGCCTTTGATTTAACCTTGTTATTACTGACTGGGGCTCTACCTCTGATTATTTCTTCTTATTGGTGATTGATTAGTGCTCCTCATACTTGACCTCTTTCCTAGATATACGTCCGGACAGGGATCTATCATGGAGGGGAGCCACTGTGTGATAATGTGAACACTCAGAGGGTTCCCTGCTCCAACCCCAGGTAACCACAAAGCCTTCAGCTCTAATAGTTATAAGAAGTACTTGGATATGATCTTGCTCAGATGAAAACTGAAGCCTGATACTGTAGATTTTCTCTTGCAGTCACAGCATTTCCCAGGGTTTGCTAGTTATGACTTGATGTCCTGCTTCAGAGAGGGCTAGCATGTCTTTACACTCTTCCTTCCTATGACCTGATGTTTCCTGCAGAGGGTTTCATGTAGCAGTGAGAGGATGGATGCAAGTAGTGCAATTCACAGGAAAGAAAAGAGAGGAAACGAGAAAAGCTGGTAGAGAAACACCCTGAAAAGCCATATGTACAAACTTAAATAACAAACTCATTGTACTAGAAGTCACCATGGGAACATTGATGTTCATTGATAAAACACTGGGAGGAAGGAGGGAGATAATTCTAAAAGAAAGAGCTGTTATGACTGTGGCCAATCCTTTGGGGAGACTCAGTTTTGGGCAATTCTGCGGCTACAGAAGGGGAGTTTAAAATTCAGTTGTGCAACCAGAGGGACAGAGGAAGAGCTAGCTCTCCAGGTCCTATGTCTAGAGATGATTTCTCACCTCTGCTGTGTCTTCCAAGTCACTCCACATAGTTCACATCCAAAAAAACCAATCACACCAGTGATAGGGTTAAAAACATACAGGTCAGTATTTATTTTTTTAACACTGGCCATGGCATTTAAGAACACCCACATATATTCAGTACTGCTGTCTGGTTAGTCAGGACTGCAGGCAAGCTATACATATAGGGGCTATATTCAGCTGCTGAATGTATAGCAAAGCAGTTTATTTTAGATTTGCTTTTTTCTGGCTTAATTAAACTGCTTAGCTATATGGATGGCAGTTGAATATCACTTCTATACATAGAGCTAGGTGATATGCCCTCGCTCCATCTTTGCACTATCCAGATAGTGAAGTTCCCTAGGGAGCTCAGACAACTTTTCCCTATCTAGATATGTCTTGAGGTCCTCCTCTTTTATGCTCCCATCTAGAGTTGCCAACTGTCTCCAGATGCACCTGACAGGCTCGATCCAGTCCTGGGTTTACCCCACTACATGCAAGGACTTGAAATGTCCCTGCATGCAATGGGGTAAGCCCAGGACTGGATCGAGCCTGTCAGGTGCATCTGGAGACAGTTGGCAACCCTGCTGTCATTTGCTCTGTAAAGATTTTAGTAGTACTTCCAAATCTCGCTCTTATTTCCTTGTCTCCATAAACAATTATCCCTCTACCATTCTCAGTTTTCATTATTGCATCCTGCCTCGCCTTTTTTATTTAATCGAACTGCTAAAGTCACCACTTGCGCTGCTAATTGCACTGAGGGAGGAGTGGTCTAGTGGTTAGGACAAGGTACTTCAGGCCGGAGGGCCGGGGGTTCAAGTCTCACCTGGGGACAGCAATCTCAGGCCAGAGGGACTGGGATTTCTAGTCCTATAGGCACTCCTTGTGGTCTTGGGCAAGCCACTTAACCCTCCATTGCCCATGTTCCCTGTAAGTATTAGTGTATGTGTCTCATATCCCCTCGTGTTAAATGTATCCCCCAATTGACCGCTTTGACCCGGTGAAAAGCGGGATATAAATACAGCTAAATAAATAATTCAATCCCAGGGTGTTTCCACACACTTCTTTGCTGATAGGCACATGGCAGCCTTCTTAGATCCAAATGCTATAGATTTGTCGCCACTAAACTCCTGCTTGTCGGCAGTAGCTCAATGGTTAGAGTGCAACATCTAAAACATAATGCCTCTAAATGCAAGGCAATGTGGGTTACCAGCCACACTTCTTAACCTGTTTTGGCCTCTATCCTAATAGGATTAAGTCTTCCCCTGGTTACCAGTCTAAAGATCCTTGGTTACCACATTGATTCAATATTCTTTAGGACACAAATTTACTGGGTGCCTAAGAGTTGGGGCATATTGGGTGAAAGAAAATAGGGGCTCAGTGCTGAATTCCAGCACTAGCTGTTTAACTTAGGGGAATCAATAGCTATCCTAAATTTAGATGCCATAGTTTTTAGGCTCCTAACATGTAAGGTTTGGGGCCTAAAATCAGCTGAAAATAGGCTCTGAAACAGGTGTTCAGCAGTCTTTGAATATTGACCTAATGGTTTCACAAGGGAAAGAGCTTGTTAAACATGATTGATTTTATTGATCAGGGGAGTGTAATAGATGTGCCTTTGACACTGAGAATTAGAGGCTAAGAGTTAGAAGAAAATTATAAACTAGGTTAGAAGTCGTTTGAGCAATAGGACTCAGAGTGGTAGTCAAATGGGCACCTTCTGATGAAGGGAGTGACCAGCAGGGTGACGAAAGAATCAGAGAAGGGGGTCATCATAAGAAGCTGGAGTGAGGCTGAAAAAGAATCTGAGAAAAAACTTTTTCACAGAGAGGTTGATGGACACATGGAACAGATTAGTGGCAGAATTCAAGCATGCATATGAGAGACAAGGGGATCTTAGCGACAGAGGATGGAGAAAACCACGGATAAAGTACGATCTGAGAGCACAGTAGATAGGTGCAAATGGGCAGACTGAGTGGGCCAAGTGGCCCATTTCTGCCAATTTCTTCTATATTTCTGTGTTCATCCCTTTATCTTCTTCACAGGTGGAACGAGTGGTTATCCTATGACATGTACATCATAGACCTTCCTCGCGCCGCCCGCCTCTGCCTGTCTATCTGCTCTGTAAAGGGCAGGAAAGGTGCCAAGGAGGTATGAGACTTTTTGCAGAAGAGTAGAATAAAGTACAAAGAGATAAAGCAAGTGCGCGGAGCTGGGTGTTAGACATATATAGAGGTGGTGGTCATGCACGTTAGCACACATGTATTTGAGGCTTATTTTATAAAGCAAAGTATGCACATATTATACTTTATAAAATAGAGGCATATGTGGTATAAAAATGCGTGCCAAACTAGATGCGGCAGTCAGGACAGTTCCAAGCTAGAAATGCGCCCTGTGCGACTAATGGATCTGGTGCCCCGCCTCCACCCAATCACACTCATTAACTCACTCCTTATCCACATCCCTCCAATCCAGCCCAGACAAGCAGCTGGAGACCAATTATGCAAATTCTTCAGTGATGTCACCCTATAACCCTTGAGGAACTTGCCTCCTACTTCCTATATCTTCGGTCTCCAGCAGCTGGTGGGCAGAGTGCCCTTGAGGTTGAGTGAGTCACCCAGAGGATAGGAATTTAAGAGAAAGGAGATCAGCAGAGCTGTCCACAGTAAATAAAGATTGCAGGCACTAACAGAGGTCTTCTGCACAGTAAAGTTGTAGCCAGAAAAAAAACAAAACAAAATCAGGTTGAAGCTTCTCTGTTGAACGGGGTCTTTGTAAAGAGTACTCTGGAGCTCTTCGGTGGGTGGCAGCAGACCTTTGTGGAGACCCCATGAGTTGCTGAGTTGACATCGGGGTCTCCCGACACTGCGGGCAGCAGATTAAAAGTAATTTAAAAAGCCTGCCTCGCCTGCCGCTGCAAGTGTACTGCATTCCTTGGCGGTTTTTATTTTTCTTCTTTCTTGGCATTTGGAGTTTTGTTTTGGTCTCTCAGGAGCAGTACAGTCGGCAGTCACAATGCTGGCCTCCAAATTAGTGTGTGCCACATGTAGAGCATGCCGCAGCTCATTGTCCCAAGCTGGGTGCTGCCAGGCGTGTGAGAGAGAGAGCTGGGAAGTTGAGGAATGCAGGGATGCGGGCCTGCTGCCAGGGGAGGTGTCTCCACTTCTTCAATGAGCAGGGCAATGTGGCTGGCAAGGACAACGTGCAGGCGGATTATCTCAGTAGGTATCGCATAGATGTGGCAAACTATGGTCTAGCAGATTCGGTGTTTGCCGTTGTCATTTGGTTCTGGGGTCAGCTGGTAATGGATCTCATGGTGACCACAGACAACGCCAAGGCCAGTCACTTCTTCAGTTGACGGAGGGAGTGGATGTCGGAAGGTCTGGATGCCCTGGCACAGCCTTGGCCACAGGAGGGGCTCCTGTATGTTTTCCCTCTGTGGGCCCTGATTGGCTGGTTGCTACAACACTTCACCCTACACAGCAGGGGAGTGGTGCTGGTAGCTCTGGATTGGCCTTGGTGTCCTTGGTATGCCAACCTGATCAGGCTGTTGGTGGATTGGCCGTGGCGCCTTCCACAGACACCCAACCTGCTTGTGCAGGGGCCGATCAGGATGCCGCGAGTGGATCAATTCTCAGGGTCTGTTTTTTGAGTGGGCCAGTTACTGAAGAGTGTACCTGCCCAGGGTGATTTCCACACTGTTAAAAGCAAGGAAGAAGTCCCACATTGCAAAAATAACAAAGAGCGCTTACATCAAAATGAGGACAGTCAGAAGGCTCAAACCCATCCTCGCCCATGAACACTTCCGAACAGTCTGTCAAGCCATCATCACTCCAACCCTAGACTATTGTAATCACATCTACCAAGGACTACCTAAAAAGACAATAAAACCACTACAGCTAGCACAAAACACAGCCGCACGACTCACGACAGATCACACAATTCATGATCACATCACCCCCATACTGTACCACCTACACTGGCTCCCAATCAGCTCCAGAATCCAATTCAAAGTACTTCTACACATATTTAAAATAATACACAACCTATCAGCAGACAGCCTATGCCCTCTCAAAAACCAATGACAACAGGAGACCAAGAAGAAAAGGAACCTCAGACACCATCACAAAACCAAAAGAATTTGCTAAAACAAGGCTGGCCACATCAAGGAGGGCACTCTCCCTGGCAGCACCCGCTATATGGAACTCTCTCCCAGACCACATAAGATCAACCAAGAACCTCAAGGACTTCAGAAAACGTCTTAAGACTGATCTATTTACAGTACATTTCAAGGACCTCACATAAATTTTCTACCTCAAGACATTACAGGATCACGATCCTACCCCCAAGACATTACAGAATCTCAATCCTAGCACGCCTCTCAAACAGCCCCATTTTGTATATGTATATAGCTCATTATGTAAATAGTTCACCGATATAATCTAACGCACTGCCCCACACACTACACTTCTCAGTTCTCACACTGCATGCTACAAACCACACTTTATTATTGATTTTGATTGATGTGCCACACCGCCTTGATTTAACGATAAGGCGGTATACTAAATCCTTCTAAATAAATAAATAAGAAGTCCACCTCCTTGTCATATGTTCGAGTGTGGCGGGTGTTTGAGGATTGTTGCGAGCAACGCAGCCTGCAGCCCCTTGGTGCCTCAGTGATAGATATTTTGGCATTCCTTTAAGATTTATTTATTTATGCTTTTCTTCTATACCGCCTCTTCCAGAGATCAAAGGCGGTTTACAGATAACGAAAATTGAACAAAGTTTTACATGGAACAGTGTTTGTAACTATTTACATTCAACTTTTGTATGAACAATAACAGCTTTTGTAACTAATTACAGTCAACTCTTACATGAACAGTAGCGTTAACAATGCCATTAACTATTTACATTGAACATTGGATATTGAACGTTGGCAAGAATAAGAATAAGATGGCAAGAATAAAGGGCTGGCCTTGAATTCTCTCATGGTGCTTGCTACTGGGGAAAGATTCAGGGGTCCCTGTTAGCATCTCATCTGGATGTTTCTTGGTTTCTGTGGGCCATCAAGCAGATCAAGCCACTACTCTGGGCGGTTGTTCCTTCCTAGGATAGAAATTTAGTGTTTTTGGGGTTAGTCGCCTTTGAGCCCTTTGAGCCCTTGCCATCTGCTCGGTCAGGTGCATTTCGGAGTTACAGGCATTACCCTGTCAGAAACCTTTCCTACTGATGTCTAAGAGTGGGTGATTCTCTGAACCGTACCTTCCTTTTTACCAAAGGTGGTTTCTCCATTTCATGTCAGTCAGGCGGTGACCCTCTCTGTGTTTTTGGACTCCATTGGGGAGAGGGGAGACGCTCATCTTCATTTGCTGGATGTCCAGGGAGCATTGTGCTCTTACTTGAAATGTTCGCGGTCCTTCTGAAAGTCAGATTGCTTGTTTGTCTTGTTTGGAGGGCCTCAGCGGGGGGAGGCTGTGTCTAAAGCATCCCTCTCCTGCTGGATTAAGGAGGCTATTACCTTGATCTGTCTTCTCAAGCGAAGACCAGTCCCGAAGGGACTGCGGGTGCACTGCACTCAATTCCAGGCCACCTTGTGGGTGGGAGTTAGTTTTGTGCCTCCAGGAACATCTGTCGGGCTGTGACGTGGTCCTCATTGTATACCTTTGCGAAGCATTACCGTTTGGATATGCAGGCGGGGTAGGAGGTGCGTTTTGGCGCTCAGGTGCTTTGGGCGGGGCTTGCAGGTCCCTTGCATAGTTAGGTAATGCTGTGGTACATCCTGCTTGTCTGGACTGGATTGGAGGAACATGGATGAAGGGAAAATTAGAGCTTACCTACTAATTTACTTTCATGGAGTCCCTCCAATCCAGTCCAGAACCCGCCCTGGAGAATTCTCTCTGTTAGTAGCTGTGACTCGTCCGAGGTAAAGCTGTGATGGAGAGGTCTTTAGCTCCAGAGGTAAGAGTTATATCCTGTGGTCGAGAGGTAGGTGTTCGGACCCTCTGGGGGTCTCGTGAGTTTGGCTGCAAAATTCTGATTAAAAAAAAAGTAAAGAAAGAGAAAATATTAAAGTACAGAAACAATTTCAGATGATTATTGCGTCATTCAGTTGCAGAGCGGCTGGACAGTCTCTTCTGTTCTTCTGAGCTCTATTAGTTGTATATAGGTTTTGTTAGTATTGTTTAGAGTTGCTTTGTCAGTGTGATATTGGAGGTAGGAGGCAAGTTCCTCAAAAGTTATAGGGCGAAATCACAAAAGACTTTGCATAATCAGTCTCCAGCTGCTGGTGGACGGACACAACCCGCTTGTCGGGACTGGAAGAGAGGGACTCCATGAAAATAAATTAGCAGGCAAGCTCTAATTTTCCCTTTTTGAGCTTCGTGGAAGCCCAGTGATATCAGTGCCCCTTTCTGTGCTTGCACCCTCTGTGGCCGCACCGCTCGCACAGCCCTTGGTACGGCCCTGGCGGCAATTATGCTACTACTACTACTACTACTACTACTATTTTCCAACCCACAAAGATAAATACACACACACAAAATAGAGATACACATACAAAAAACAGATAATCATATAAAACAGAGATGTGCACATTCGCTCGTGTGCGCGCGCACACACACATACACACACACACACTCTCAGTAGACACCACATTCAGAAGACACACAGGCACATACACGTACACACACACACACTCGGTGGATACCACATTAAGAAGACACATACACGCAATGCAGATACAAATAGGCGGGGGGATGCACACATACACACAGAGGGGTTGGAAAGAATTTCTATGAGCCATGCTCTGCATGCTTTCCCCACTTGTTTGCATATCGCTACTAGGCATACTCAGCGCTCTACACTTATACGAAATAGAGAGTCTCTGCTCCTCAGAACCAATCTCTTCAAGACAAACGAACCGAACAAACAAGGAATAAGGCAATCCTTGAAAGGACATGATTAAAAGCACATGGGTATTAACAGGGCAGCCGAACACCTTTTTGATTGGACGGGACCAAAGAAATGAATCTCCAGCCGTGCTCCCAAGTTGTGTTTTGTAACATATTAGTGGGGCCATGGTCTCTGTAGCCTACCCCATCCTGCTGCCTATGGGTATTAAATAGGAGAATAATGGGGTCACGATCCAAAAGCAGCTTCAAAAAAGGTGGGGTTTTAGCCTGGATTTGAATAGGGGGCCAAACCAGGACTGCATTAGCTTCTGCATATCAACCTAGTTGATGTTTTGTCTGTGCCTGGGATGCACCATTGTGCTGTAATTTCCTTTAGTGGGGGGAGGAAGGAGGGGACTGTTTTGATAGCAAATAAGGACTGCAAGATCTGTCTAGTCTTTCCAACTTACTTCCTGCTGCAGTGCCACGTAAACAAGTTAATCTGTCTTCCCCTTCCCTTCTTGCTGTCTCCTGAGGTTTCTTCAATTCTCTTATTGTGTTTCCTTCCACCACCTCCCCTGAGAAGCTGTTCCATGTGTCCACCACCCATATCTATGGCGCTACTATTTATTTATTTATTACACCTTTCTATACCGCCCCTTCCAGAGATCAGGGGCGGTTTACAAGGAACCAGCATGCTACAGATAATAGGGTTTGAACTTTTTACATTATAACAATATTAGTCATAGACTTAACTAAACCAGAGAAACTATATACATATCACTATAAATACATGTTAACCGGGCTTATGAGAGTGGGATACAGTGTGTCGGGAGGGGGTGTGGGTTAGGTACGTAGGTGCTGCCATTGCATGCGTGGCTAAGTTATTTGTGAGTTTAGGCAGGTTTTGCCAATAGTGAGCGGTGAAGAGGTGGGTTTTGAGGGTTTTTCTGAAAGTCTGAAGGTCTTTAATTGCTCGGACTGAGCGCTGCACACATATATGTAAGAGAGAATCCCTTCCCAGCAGAGCTTACAATCTATTTATTCTGATTTTTGGCAGGAACACTGCCCCTTGGCATGGGGCAATATTAACCTTTTTGACTACAAGGACACACTGGTGGCTGGCAAAGTGACATTGAACTTATGGCCAGTGCCCCATGGGCTAGAAGACCTGCTGAACCCCATTGGGGTGGGTGGATCAAATCCAAACAAGGTGGGTCAAGGGATGGGGTGCATGGAGGCCATCCTTGGGAACTCTGGAGTTGTAGATAACCTAAAATTGTAGTTGATTAATGCGGCTGAGTGGAGAATATCTTTCCACTTTCTCTCTTCCAAACCCCCTGGCCTCCCACTAAACCATAATCCCTCTCTCTCAATTATGCACACACACTGTAAAGAATTAATTTTAGAACCAGCCGCATAAGTGGATGTGGCCAGTATATGGCTAAAGTGCAGTGATTTTAGACATGGAAAGTATACTTTTGCTTTCCCTTGCCAAATGCTACTTATAGATGCAGGGCTGACGTAAGGAGATGAGGCACCCTAGGCGGACCTCATTGCTTGCAATCCCACCTCCCCTGCGGCACCCATTGCCACCGGTGGCCACAAACAGTCCTGCAGCACTTAACTGTACAACTTCGGTGCCGCAGGGCTGTTTGCTTCCACCCCTTTGGACCGCCCGATGCCGACTTCCTGTTTGCAAACAGAAAGGTGACATCAGGCATTGGAGGGGGGGGGGGGTAAGTAGTGGATTCTGTAAGAAAATATACTGCAAACTTCAATAATGGTGTGTCTCTTTGATCCCCTCAGGAAACCCCTTGCCTGGAGTTGGAGTTTAGCTGGTACACTCATGCCGTGAAGTTCCCTGACATACCGCAGATTGAGGAGCATGCCAATTGGAGTATGTCTCGAGAACTGGGACTCAACTATTGCCTAGTGGGACTGGTAAGGGGGGCAAGGGTAGGGTCTTCAGGAGTAGTTCCTCCAATTAGTGCTTCCCCGTGGTGCCAGCACTAGGACAGCATCTCCATCTGTCCTGCATCCAGTCCCTTGTCTAAGACTGGTTGGAGTCCGTTGCCTCCAACAGTGTGGCCCATCTACGATCTTCAGCACTGTAGCAGCGCCTCCCCAGGCATGAGTCCTTCATTATTCTTCTGCTCTCTCACGCTGCAGAGCAATCGCCTAGCTCGGGACAGCAGCCTGATTGAGAATGAGATGGAACAGCTGCGAAACATCTGTAATCGGGATCCCCTCTCAGAGATCACGGAGCAGGAGAAGGACTTTCTCTGGAGGCACAGGTAGATATTGGGGAGGGGAGAAGGGAGGGGGGTGTCAGAGCAGGTGCATGCCATGGGTATGGTGCAGTGTTCTACCTCTGGGATTTGTCTTTTCCAGGCATTACTGTGTCAATATCCCCGAGACCCTGCCCAAGCTGCTACTCTCAGTGAAGTGGAACTCTCGAGATGAAGTGACACAGGTTATACAGCGTACCCCATATATCTTTTTATATCTGGCTTCTTCTGTTTCTCACCCCTCTCTCTTCCACTGCCACTCTCACACAGACATACCAACTACTGATTAAACCTGAGTTTTCATTACTACTTCTCTGGAACAAATGCAATGTCTGCTGAGAGAGTGGCCCCTGATTAAACCTGAGCTCTCCCTGCCACTGCTCTGATACAGATGTACTGTCTGCTGAAGGAGTGGCCCCTGATTAAACCGGAACTTTCCCTGGAGCTGTTGGACTGTAATTTCCCCGACCCCATAATCCGAGAATTTGCTCTCAAGTGCCTGGTGAAAGGTCTAACAGATGACAAACTCTCGCAGTACCTTATCCAGCTCGTTCAGGTAAGTGCACTGTGTTATCGGGGACTCCTTTCCTCCAGTAATAAACTGGCTGAGCTGGGCTCAGATTGGGGGTGTTAGCATGACTGTTTTTGTGGGACCATTGTTTCTTCCAGCCTGACTTCAGGTATCCTGGGTGTAGATCTAGCTGTGCTATTGGGTGGCGTCTCGCTCCTTATGCTATTCCAGGTGCCCCTTGTGGTTTTTTACCAGTTGGAGGTGTAGATAAGGCTGTGCTATCAGGAATCTCCTTCCTATCTTGGTGTGCTGGAACCTCTGCAGTTTGGATATATGGACACAACTGTGTTGATTGTGGGGGTCTCTCTTCCTCCTGCTAATCCAGCTGTGCTGGGTTCCTCTCAAACATAGGAATGTAGACATTGCTATGCTATGAATAAATATTCCAACTTCCAATACCCATAGTGGGTGCAACTTGGTTTCTGCCCAATATGGGGTTTTAGATTAATCAAGGTTTGTTGAACTCCTTTCCAAGTTTAGGGTGTAGACTTGCTTTCATTATGGTGGTGTTCTTCCACCTTCCCATCCTAGCTGCAGGTATCATTGGAAATGGGGTGGAGGTAAGACATAGCTGTGTTATTGGGATATCTCCCTCTTCCTCGTGTTAACCAAGGTGTCCTGAGGTCTTCTCCAAGTGGAGGTGTAGATATCAGTGTGGTTTATTTGGCAAGGAGGGGCATCTTCTCTGTCTATCCTGACTTCATTGTCCTATGTCTCTTCCGAGGTCCTAAAATATGAGCAGTATTTGGATAACCCCTTGGCACGCTTCCTGATCAAGAAGGCCCTGACCAACCAGAGGATAGGACACTTCTTCTTTTGGCATCTAAAGTAAGTGGTAAGAGTTGATAGGATGATTTTATGGCATTGGTGAAGAATGGATTTGCTCATGAAGAAATTCAGTAGTTATACATGGACAAGGATATGCACAGTAATGATTTCTGCTGGTCACTGACATGGAAGCTTTTTGGATTTCCTTCTTTTTTTCCCCCATTGCAGCTGGAGACAAAAGTGGAACTTACTGCTGACCTTGATCCAGATTTTTTTTTTTTAAGAAAATGACCACTGGATATGCACCCTGGAACAGCAGCTTGAACATTTTCTATCCCAGAGTGATATCCAGAGTGGGCTGACCACTTGGCTCCAGATCATTGTAACAGGCTGCGTCAGTCCTGGTTTTGTCCTCATTGCACTTCCAGACTTGCAATTCCAATTCCTGATTTTCAAGCAGTTATTAGAAGTCCCAGAGATTCATTGGGAGGCAAAACCAGGATTGATTTAGCTTGTTACTGATGACCGAGAGCCATCTAGCAACCCACACCGAAAATACCGCAAAAGCAGGCTCTAGGATGAGTTGGATATACTTTCAGTGATGCAGTGATGTGCTTAAAGAGTTAAACTGAACAAGAGCAGCCGTAGTTAGGGGGCAGATTCAAAGCATTTTAGCCAGAAAGCAGACCTGGATAATCCGGATATTATGTTTATGTTTATTTATTAATTTGATTTACCTCCCCCCATGACATTGGGGCGGTTTACAACATTTCAAAAAACAAAATAAAAGAAAATGGGGAGGAGGGGGAATGCACCAGAAAGGAACTACAAAATTCAATAGGAAAGGAAGAGAAAAAATACATTCATAGAGAAACAGTCAAAACAACAGAGCTAAGGTAGGGAACAGGAGGCAGAGGGGGAGAGATCAGGCAGAGGGAGGGAGGTCAAAAGCAGAGGAGAAAAGGTGGGTCTTCAGAAGAGAACAAAACTTAGAGTAGGATTCTTCTAGGCGAAATGCAGTAAGAAGGGAGTTCCATAAAGAGGGACCGAGGTAGAAAAAGACTGACTGCCGGGTGGATTGTAAGCGTGCATTAGATGGAGAGGGGAGTTGGAGACGCTTAACATGTACAGAGCAGAGACTTCGAATAGGAGTATGAAAAACGAGGAGATCTGCTAAATACTGAGGTCTATATGGCTTGGTGTACCAGTGTGAGGATCTTGAATTGAATCCGAAAGTCCAGTGGAAGCCAGTGAAGCTGACAGAGAATAGGGGTAATATGATCTAAATGGGAGGCATGTGTGATGAGTCGAGCTGCTATATTTTGTATTAACTGTAACCTACGTCCTGATACTGGGGAATACTGGCAAGGGCCAGATTGCAAAAGTCTAACCTGGAGATGACTAGGGAGAGAAGAAGGGTAGATAGTACCTGCGGGGATAGAAAAGGGCGGATAGCTCGGATACGATGAAGATAGTAAAATGAATGCAGGGATAACTGTGAGATGTGGTCATGGAAAGAAAGCTGGTTATCGAGAAATACCCCAAGATAACAGAGCAGTGGGACCAGAGTGATAAGTGTGGATGAGAGGGTAGGAGCCAGAGATGGGCAAAGACCTCTATGTGGGAGCCAAATGGCAAAAGTCTTAGATATGTTAAGGAAAAGGCAGTTGGTGGATAACCAGTCAGAAACCAATGATAAGCATTTGTTGAGGGGGGAGATGTCAGGCTGGGAAGGCGAAGTAGGGTGGAGAATGAAGATATCATCGGCATAATAATATTCCGATAGTCCTGACTGCTGGATAAGTAAAGCCAAAGGAGCAAGAAAAATGTTAAATTGAAGTGGAGCCAGAACTGAACCTTGAGGAACACCATAGGGGAGAGGATTAGGAGCAGAGGTAGATAAACCAGAGATGATCGCAAAAGACCTGGAATATAGAAAATAGTGAAACCAGTGATAGACATTACCCTGGAGGCCCGCATCCTGCAGTCTGGAAAGCAGAAGTGATTGATCTACGAGATCAAAAGCTGCGGATAGGTCTAGAGATACTGCCACTGAGATATCACCATGATCATGTGAGGAATGGATCTCATTAAGGACAGCAGACATGATTGACTCCACAGCATGACCTGGACGAAACCCGGATTGGTGGGGATGAATGAAACACGTTGAGTTGAGGTGATGAGACAGTTGAGAGAAAACTGCTTTTTCAAGAATTTTTGAAACAAATGGAAGATTAGAAATTGAGCGGTAATGTGCTGGATTGTGGGGGTCAAGAGAGGGTTGTTTCAAAAGGGGATGAAACAGAGCATGTTTCCAGGGGGAGGGGAAAATTCCAGAGGCAAGACGTAACCATGGTGAGAATGGGAGGGAGGAGACCAAGAAAGGGTTCTGACAACCAGGGAGACGGTACTGGTCCAGCGGGCAGGTTGTCTTACATGTTGTGGAGATCAGTTTCAAGAGTTCCGTGAGACTAAGCAGGTGAAAGTTTGCCCAGGTGTGAGACAGGGGAGAAGTTTGGGTGAAGGAGGGGAAGGGGAGGCCAGAGGTTGAGGACAGGAGGGAAGGGCGGAGCGAAGATCATGGGTTTTGGGAAGGAAGAAGGAGGCTAGCCAGGAGGGACTGGCAGCTGGACGGGAGTTCTAGTAGAAGAAGAAGTGTTGGACTGCAAAATGGACAAAGCTCTGAATATCACCTGGAGCAGTCTGTGAGCGGACTGGGGGCAGAGCCAGTCACTATCCAGTCAGCCCCAATATTCACCGGATAGCTAAACTGATTGAGTCAGGACAGATCAATGGCTGCCTAACTTTAACAAGCTACCTTTGTCTGGTTAGCGGCTGAATATTGCCACTGACCAGATAGCAACATGCTGGCTGACGAATCTGAATATTACGTGCTGGACACCAGATACGTTCTGATGCTGAATATCTGTGGGGCAGAATGCCATTCCCACACTTCTTGAGGAGGTCCCATGTGCTTTGTGCTGCCGCAGCCGTATTAACACTTGACACAGCCGCAGAAGCACTTTTGTTTGCTCCCGTGTCTGTGTTATACGGAAACAGCCTGGCCACGGCATTTAAAGTAAAGCAAAATCAGCATTTCCTGCTTTACTAAAAGTGCTGCGGCTGGGCTGCTTCACTACAGCACAGCTGCGGGAGCAAATGAAAGTGCTTCTGCGGCTGTGTCAAGTGCTAATAGAGCCACAGCAGCACAGAGCAGGCAGAGGAAGAGAGAAGGAAGAGGGCCAATGCTTTGGGAGGGGAGCTGTAACTGGAAATGGGCTGTTACTGGGTTTGGGGGAGGACTGGAAATGGGCTGATACTGGGCCTTGGGGGGGAGAATTGCTACTGGAAATGGACTGATGCTGGGGGGGGGCTAAGACAGGAAATGGACTGATACTAGGGCTGGGGGAACTGGGACTGGAAATGGGCTGATACTGGGGCTGGGCATGGAAATGGGCTTATGATGGAAAGGGACTGGGACTGGAAGGTGATTGGCGCTGGAAAGGGGCTAATTTTAAGGCTGGGGGGCCTGGTACTGAAAGGGGGTAGTTTTGATAAATGCTGGGGTCAGGTTGTGAAAAAGAAGGAGATGCTGGGGGAGTGAGAAGGGAGAGGAGGTCAGATATGACTGCTTCTTCCCCATCCTCCATAATAACCAGGGGAAGGTTGAGAGGGCGGGGTATAAGATCAGATGTTGGGGTAAGGAGGAGGAAGGAAAGGGTTAATAGTATTGGAGAAGGAGGTAGATTGGTGGACACTGGGGACATGGGGATGTGGGAGAGCATGGACTTGGGCTTAAGTAGAGAATCTAAGACTGGATGCAAAAACAGAAGAAAGAATAACATAGGCTGGGTATTGGGCGTGTAAGTGGGGACTCAGGACTTGGATGGGATTGTGAGTGAGGACTGGGGGACTAGGTAGGGTGAAAAAGCAGGGACTTGAGATGTCTGGGGGATATTGGAGACTAAAATTGACCAGAAATTAGGAGGACAGTGGGGATAAGATGATTGGGTGAGGGGTATGAGTAGCACTGTGAGACAAAGTGCAGAAATATGGGGAGAGGCAAAGGTTTGAAGGGCCTTGGAAGGTTTGGGGAAGGATTGGGGGTGGTTGAAAAGGACAGAGGGCTATAGAGTGAGTGGGAGCAACAGGAAGCGAAAGGTCTTCCTTCAAGGTGGTGAGAGAGGGTAGAAATGGGGGAGGAAAAAGTGGAAATGGAAAACCAGATAGGGGCTAAGACATAAGAAAGGGCCTGTGGGTG
Source organism: Ichthyophis bannanicus (assembly GCA_033557465.1). Lineage (NCBI taxonomy): Eukaryota > Metazoa > Chordata > Amphibia > Gymnophiona > Ichthyophiidae > Ichthyophis > Ichthyophis bannanicus. The sequence continues at coordinate 82,470,147 of CM066048.1, forward strand.
GAGAGAGGATGTGCTAGGGAATGAGCTGGGGCTGATTAGTGAATGAGAGGCAGATGGTTGAAGATGAGGCTGGGGAGGGGATGCATATGGAAGGTGGAAATGGGGGACTTGAAAGAGGGTGAAGGATGGGGAGATAGGAGACTGGTGAAAGAATGAGACATGTGGGGAATGAAAGGACTGGGGCAGTAAGGTTGGGAAATGGAAAACTGGTAAGAAGGTGAAGGCGAAAAGAGGAAGGCTGAAGATTGAAGGAGGGAGAGGGAGGAATGGAACGACTTTATAGTTAGGGTAAAAAGAGATGAAACAGAAGGATCAGTGTCAGAGAGAGATGTAGAGAAGGAAAGGACGAAGACAGGCAATATGAAGAAACAGAAAATGGAAATGAGATCCTGGAAAAGGACTTAGAAGAAAATCAACAAGAGGAAGTGGAAAAGAGAGACCAGGACCAACCAACTAGAAAAATAAAATGATCCAAAAACAAAGGTACGAAAGAATGATTTTTTTTTTTTTTTTAATTGCAAAATTTTTTATTGCACACATCAACAAAAACAGTGCATAACATACCACCAACTATGTTACCCCCCCCCCCAAGCTGTCCGCAGACTAGGGACAGTTCCAAACAACCCCATTGAAAACCATCAACAGCAACATTCAAACAATTAAGGTACTGTCTCCCAATATCTCTACACAGCATTATAGAAAAACCCCTACAAACATATATGATTCATGGAGGGCGTCTACCCGGGCCGATGGCCCCATGGTAGTCATAGTAAGCAGGATCTAAGCACGCCCACGCACCCCCCACCAGCAAACAAACTGTCCCCCGTTTACCACACTTCCCACACTGTCCAACTTACAACCAAAAAATGTTTCCCCAATACGCCCCCCCCACCCCCTTCCCCTCCCCCCCTCCCCCCCCCCAGGACCTCTAACCCTATAGCAGTACCCTATTGGGCATTCTCCCACTCCAAATATTTCCCCCAGGTGTTAGAAAAGCTCCGCATACTCCCATTCTTTAGTGCGGTGAGGATACACATCAAGAAAATCTGCCCCACCATCGCCTGAACTTCCCCCAGCCCCGGGAGCACAGTCTGTTTCCATCGCCGGCCCACCAAGATGCGCACCGCCACACAACAGAGATTCAGAAAACCACCCTCCGCCTTATTCAACCCCTCCGCCTGTATCCCCAATAAGGCCACCGCCGGTAGAGGCATCAGCTCCTTACCTAAAATCCCACTCACCCACTCAAACACTGCTCCCCATACCGCATTCAGCTCCCGACACTCCCACCACACATGCAAGTACGTACCCACTGCTCCACAGTGGCGCCAACATTGCCCATCCGGGAGCTGGTACATAACCTGCAGCCTCACCGGCGTCAAATGCCATCTATACAGAATTTTGTAGTTATTCTCCAACAGATGCGCCGCCAATAACCCCTTATAGCGTGACTTAAAAATTTGCTCCCACTGAGACTCATCCCAACAACCACCTAAGTCCTTTTCCCACTGCAATTGAAAAGCCTCCTTCCCCCCCGCACTCCCCATAAGATTATAAAACTGCGTAACCACCCGCTTGGAGGGCCCCAGGAGTCCCATCACCTCAATACCCGTGGGGTCCCGGGCCAGCTCAGGTAAGATTTTATGCCGGACATAATGGCTGAGTTGTAGGTAGTGATATTCCTCAGAGCCCTCCAAATGATATTGACTCCTCAGGGTGTGGAACGCAACAATTTGTTTCCCTTCAAGCATCTGTCCTACCCGTACCAAACCATTCTCCGCCCACTTGGCAAAACCCGAGCTCTCCAGTCCCGGTGGAAACTCTGGATTCCCCCTAATGGGCACCAATCTAGACCGCCCAGCCCTCCCCAACCAACCCTGCTGCCATTTATTCCATAGGCCCACCGTCTGCCTAGTGTAGGGGTTCCTCACCAGGAGGCCTCTCCGCCGCTCTCGCGGAAGCCACATCCATTCCCCCAAGTTCTGCACCCCCAACTCATCCGCTTCCATTTGAACCCACTCTTTCACCTCATCCCCCCACCATTCCACTATAGCCCCCAATTGTGAGGCTTCTAAATAACGCGCAAGATCGGGGACCGCTAACCCCCCCTTGTCCTTGCCCTTCATTAAAATCCGCCACGCCACACAACTCGGCCTTCCCCCCCCCACAAACTGCATCAGGGATCGCTGCCACCGCTCTACTGCTTTCTTCCCCACCCATATGGGCAAAGACCTAAAAAGGTACAGCCACTGCGGCAGCACCACCATCTTCACGGCCGCAATCCTTCCCAGCCAGGAAAGCCCCTTACTCTGCCAAACCTCCAATTCCCTCCGGATCTTACGTTCCAGGCGCCCAAAATTAGCCCCAAAAAGATCCCCGTCCTTCGGTGTTAGATATATTCCCAAGTATTTTATCCCCTCACTCGCCCACCTATAAGGAAACCTAACCTTAATCCTCTCCCGGGTCACCCTATCCAAAGAAATATCAAGCAGTTCCGACTTAGATGCGTTTACTTTAAAACCAGAACACTCCCCAAATTCCCGCAATATGGTATCTAACGCTGCCAGGGAGTCCAAAGGTCGGGTCAGTATGAATAGTAGGTCAACAGCAAATAGGGAGATTTTACTGGTCACGCGTCGCCCAACCACCCCCCAGACCTCAGTGCTCTCACGTATAAACTGGGCCAACGGCTCCATAGACAACACAAATAGAAGTGGGGAAAGTGGGCACCCCTGCCACGTCCCCCGAAATAGTTCAAATGCGTCCGTATATTCCCCATTTATTCAAATCTTAGCTAGTGGCCGATCATAAATAGCTTTCACCCACTCCAAATATGCCCCCCCCAGCCCCATCCGCTCCATCACTTTAAACAGATAGGGCCAATAGACTCTATCAAACGCCTTTTCGGCATCTATAGCTAACAAGACCAGTGGTTCCGCACAGCTGTTTGCCTGCCATACCGCATTTAGCACTCTCCGTATATTATCCCCGCTTGCCGCCCGGGAACAAACCCGGCCTGATTTTCATGGATCAACCGTGGCAGGTAATCCCTGAGCCTATTGGCCAAAACCTTTGAGAAAATCTTAAAGTCCGACCCCAAGAGCGATATCGGCCTATAGGAGCCACACAATTGGGGATCCTTCCCCTCTTTCGGCAATATAGTTATTCCTGCCGTACGCATTGTTTCAGGGATCTGTCCCCCTCCCGCAAACGAGTTATACAACCTAGCTAACGGCTCACACAGGACCGTTGCGAACTTTTTATAGAACTTATTTGGGAAGCCATCCAGGCTCGGGGCCTTCGAGGCCGGCAATCCCTTAATAACCAAGGCCACTTCCCGTTCCTCAATGGGACGGGAAATCCGAGCCGCCTCCTCCACCCCCAAACTCGGGAGATGGACCTGCAAAAACTTCTCTACAGGGGCCTGGAAGCTAATCCCATCCACCGCATACAGCTGTTTATAAAATTCCACAAATCGATCCTGAATCTGTTTACCGCCCCGTAACTCACGTCCATGCACATCCCGAATTTTTGTGATAAAATTCCGAGTCCGTAGCCTCTGCAGCCGCCGTGCCAACAGACGCGATGGCCTATTGCCCCATTCAAAGAACTGTTGCTTCAATTTATCTTGTGCAAATTTAAGCTCCGCTAATTCTAAATCCCCTAGTTCCCGATTAAGGCGTTGCAACTCCTGCTCGTGCTGCTGCGGGACCCGCCCCAATTTCTGTAGTGCTTCCAGTTGCTGGATCTGCGCCCGTAGGGCTGCCTTTTTACTCTCCTTCAACCGCTTCATATAAGAGCCAATAGATATCAGCTCCCCCCGCACTACCGCCTTCAAACATTCCCAGATCGAAGCTATCCCACACTCCCCATTATCATTATGCACCAAATAATCCTTTATCCCTTTCTCCACTCTTAGCACTACCTGCGGGTCATCCAAGAGAGATTCATTAAGCAACCATCCTCCCCTCTTCTGCCCTTGGGGCCCCACCCGCAGGTCAATCCACACAGGTGCGTGATCAGAGAGCGTCCGTTCGCCTATCTCACACCTCGCAACCTCCGGTAGCAGGGGTCTCGAAACCCAAATCATATCCAGTCGGGAGAAGGAGTGATGTACTGATGAATAAAATGTACAATCTTTCTCCCGGCCCCTCAATTCTCTCCAAGTGTCCGCCACCCCAAGATTATTACCCATAGCCTTTAACAGCCGTCTAGCCCTAGCGCTCCCCTCCCCCGCCCCTGTGGAATTGTCCAGCCTAGGGTTGATAGTCAAATTGAAGTCCCCCCCCCATAATCACCTGGCCTTCGGCGAACTTGTCAAGAGCGGAATTTAACTCCTGATAAAAGGGCCCCTGCGCCTCATTCGGGCCATAAAGATTAACAAAGGTGAAGATCTGGCCATGCAGTTTAAGCTTAAGAAAAATATACCTCCCTCCCCGGTCTTGTTTAATGGCACACACCTCATGCGGTATAGTACCTCGAACTAGTATACCCACCCCCCCCTTACGCACCGCTAATCTGTTGGAGGAGAACCACTGGTCCCGAAACTTATTGTGGGACATTCGCCACTCATCCTGTTTCTTCAAATGGGTCTTTTGCAAGAAAATTATATCCCCCCTCAAGCGTTCTATTTCCTTGTATACTCTCTGCCGCTTAACTGGCGCATTCAACCCCCGCACATTCAACGTAAGCACCCGCAGCTTATCCATCCATCACATTGCCCCCCTCCCCTTCACACAGCTCCAGCATGGGTATGAGATCCCCGTCCAATCCCCCCCTCCCCCCCTCCCCCCTTCCTCCCCCTCCCCCGCCCCTTCACCCCCCTCCCCCCCCCCCCTCCCCGCCCTGCCCGGGACCACCATATTGATCCATAAGAGGCATGACATCACCTCCCCACATACCCGTCAATAATCATAACACATAACCAATGGTACACAAAACATATCCAATTATTGTTCATTAGCTCTACAGGCCAGTTCATCAGCCACAGTCCTCGGATCTGGGTGAGCGCCTCTGCTGCCGCCGCAGCCGCTTATCTTCCTTTTGCGCTCTTTGCCACCCGCCCGCTCGCTCCCCAGGCCGGGGCACACTCGCGGGCTCCACTGTCGGCAGGACCGGGACGTCCACCCAGCCCGCCTGCTTAAGCACACGTGCCGCTTCCTCTGGTGTCCTAACGTGAGAGGCAGCCCCGCCAAGAGAAAATTGAAGGCCAAATGGAAAAGTCCACCTATATTTAACCTGCTGCTTGCGAAGCCTCTTCGTTATCGGGGCCATTTCCCGCCTTTTTCGAATGGTGATGGCAGAGAGATCTGCATATAGTTCGACCCGGTGGTTTTCCCACTTCAGTTCCGGTAGCCGCCTAGCAATCTCCATGATGGCGTTTTTAGTAGAATATTCATGGAAACAGGCCACGATATCCCGGGGCCTGCCCTCTCGGCGGGGGCCCAGAGCTCGGTGTGCACGTTCCAATGTCAAGCACCGCGTGGTCTCCGGCCCCTCTGCCTGCTCCAATATCTGCTTGCTAAGCTGCGCCACCAGCCGCATGCAGTCCTCTTTATCATCGCTTTCGGGCACTCCCCGGACTCTAATGTTGGCCCTCCGGGATCGGTTCTCTAAGTCCTCAACCTTCGCCCACAACTCAGCCATATCTCCATCACAGGCGTCCACCCGTGCTTGCAAGCCCTGTACCGCCTTGTCCTGGGCCTCCACTTTGCTTTCCACCTCGTCCAGCCGGCCGCCCACTTCTCTCACCTCCCCCTTTAGGTCTTCCAGCCAGATCTGAACATCTCCTTGAAAGCTGGCAAGGTCTTGCCTAAGTGTGCCGAACCAGGATTTTAGCTCACCACGCAGCCCCTCAATCTCACTCGTCCGCTCCTGGGCAGCTCCCGGCGGGGATTTCGCCCCATCCCCCGCTGATGTTCCAGGCGCCGCCATTTTACTCTTTGCACCAGCGCTCCCCGATCCTCCTTTATACGCGAATGCCTTCAGCTCCGCCGCACCTTTCTTCATCGCGGCCCTCCAGCACGCTTCAGCACCTGCTTACTCCCCAATTCCGGGGGTTTTTCCGCCGATATTCGTGGAATGTGTACCAATTATTCACACAGGCCGTTGGAGCTCCACTCTCACGCTCCCGCTCGGATCGGTGACGTCATTTCCTCCCAGAATGATGTTTTTTAAGAGAACGAAATATGTCAGTTTTGAAAATTTATATTTCTTAGAGTTCAGTAGAAGAGGAAATGCATTTCTGTTTCTCTTTCTTCATTGTCTGTTTTGGAGGTTTTTCATTTGAATTTTTGTTTGCATATTTTTTTCTAATTTGTAGTTTTTTATTATTTACTAGGTAATGGTCTGTTTTTGCATGTGTGATGAGGGATTCTATTAACATGATGGTTCTGTAGTAGTCCGGCTTATTCTGGTTTTCTAACTAGAGGTTACTGGTGTTCTAGAATATTTGCAATGCTTATTTTTCATAGGTAGGATCGAGTTCTTAGATTTGGTGCTGTGTGGGTTGTCCATTTGCAGGATTTTGTGTTATGACGTACAATGTTTGACAGTAGAGGGAGTTGGGGGTATTGTCGCTGATTTGAGACCAGAATCTTTTTTTGTATGTTGAGTTGTAAAGTGAAAAACCCTAATTCTCTTCTGCATCTGTTGTTGGGAGTGTTTTATTGGTGAATCTGGAAGTTTTCCATATGAATGAATAATAATATTCTATCAGACAAATGAATAAATATGCCCCATTCAAAGGCAATTATGTGTTTGCTGGCAAATGCATGATTAGCCTATGTATTTTCAAAAAATGTACAGATAATATTGGGCTAAATGGTCAGACATTATCCATATATTTATGGCCCATGTTAGGGGAGGGGCAAGGGTAGACCAGAAAATCATCCAGATAGTGTCAATATTTAGCCACTACTCAGGTAAGTTACATATTTAGTTTAGGCCTGCCAAATAGCAGGCCTAGCCTAAGCAGATAGTTTATTCACCAATGCTGTAAACAAAAATATGCAAAGACTCCTGGCCCTGGCCTCACCCCCACAGGTCACTTCCGGCTCTGTTCACAGTTCCACTTCTTTTTTGTCTACAAATTGAGTCCTGCTTTTAGTCTAGGGTTGCCAACTTTTTCACTGAGAAAAACCCGACACCTGTAGCTTGCCATGCTCCACCCATTCTCCGCCCCCAGTCCCACCCCTGCCCTGCCCCCAGCCCCACCCACAAAAATTACCGAGGATTCAGTCACACCCCCCCTCAGTGCTGGTTCACACACCCCCCCTCCCCTCAGTGCTGGTTCACTCACTCACCCCCCCCCCCTGCTGACTCACTCACCCCCTCCCCTGCTGGTTCACTCACTCACCCCCCTCCCCTGCTGGTTCACTCACACCACCCCTCCCCTCCCCTCCCTGCTGGTTCACTCACCCACCCCCCTGTCACTCACTCACCCCCTCCCCTGCTGGTTCACTCACACCAACCCACCTCCCCTGCTGGTTCACACCAACCCCCCTCCCCTGCTGGTTCACTCACACCACCCCCCCTCCACTGCTGGTTCACTCACCCACCCCCCTGTCACTTACTCACCCCTCCTGCTGGGTCACTCACTCACCCCCCCGCCCCTGCTGGTTCACTCACACCAACCCCCCCCTCCACTGCTGTTTCACTCACACCACTCCCCGCCCCTTGAGGGTTCAAGCCCACCACCCACTCCCCCTTGCTGGTTCACTCACACCCCCCCTTGCTGGTTCACTCACACCATCACCCCCCTTCCCTGCTGGTTCACTCACACCACCACCCTCCCCCTTGCTGGTTCACTCACACCCCCCCTTGCTGGTTCACTCACACCACCACCCCCCCCTTGCTGGTTCAGAAACACCATCACCCCCCCCCCCTGCTGGTTCACTCACACCATCACCCCCCCCCTTTGCTGGTTCACTCACACCATCACCCCCCCCCCTTTGCTGGTTCACTCACACCATCACCCCCCCCCCTTTGCTGGTTCACTCACACCATCACCCCCCCCCCCTTGCTGGTTCACTCATCACACCATCACCCCGCCTCCCCCTCTGCCCAAGCCGCTGCTTCTGCGTGGTCCCCAGCAGCGGCTGCAATACCCTTCCACTGAAAAGCAAAGACCCACTGTGTAAGGAGCCCTCCGGTCATCGCAGAGCCCGAGGAAGTGATGTCATGGGGGCGGGCTCCTCACAGGTTGTCTTTCCTTTTCAAATTAACTTTATTGCAGCTAAAGTTAATTTGAAAAGGAAAGACAACCTGTGAGGAGCCCGCCCCCATGACATCACTTCCGGTCATCGCAGAGCCCGAGGAAGTGATGTCATGGGGGCGGGCTCCTCACAGGTTGTCTTTCCTTTTCAAATTAACTTTATTGCAGCTAAAGTTAATTTGAAAAGGAAAGACAACCTGTGAGGAGCCCGCCCCCATGACATCACTTCCTCGGGCTCTGCGATGACCAGAGGGCTCCTCACACAGTTTATCTTTAGTTTTCAATGTAAATGTATTGCAGCCGCTGCTCTGTACAAAGCAGAAGCAGCGGCTGCACTGCTATGGGGAATCGCGTTTGCGTTCGCGCTGCGGACTTCGGCACAAAAGCCGGTTTTTTGCTCTGGCCGCTCCCGATCTTGCGGCCAGAGCAAAAAACCGGCTTTTCAATGGCCGGTTTTACATCTGTGCCGGCAGCCGGCCTGGCCATGGAAAAACCGGCCAGGCCGGCTGAAAACCGGCCAGTTGGCAACCCTATTTTAGTCCTATACAAATTATAAGTAGTAGTAAACTGTGGGCCATTCTTGGTTTTGTGTCTTGACACCTTTTCCTTCTACATTCTATTACCTGTCATTCCATTCTATGTTTATAAGAAGCAAGGCCTGTAGATTCCACAGTGTACTGGGGGGGGGAGGGTGTAGGTTATAAACCATATAATTCATAACAGATCAGAATCTCCCTCCAGAGATCAGCTCAGCTCTTCACCACTGAAGAGTTTTCAAACTCTAGGTATAAGTTTCAATTAGTTGGTAGATAGTAGCAGGCCCAAAATGAGATTGCAAAAGCTGCTCCTATAGCCTGAGACTCTGGAGTGGATTGATATGGTATAGTTGCAGCCACTGTTCCCTCTAAGCTGTGCGCATGTGCGTGCGCACACACCTCGCCGAGCGAGCGCACATATTTTACAACAGAGCGCACAAAAATTACGGCTCTGATTCTGATAGAAAACAACACAGGCGTCTTAAAATTTAAAAGTTATGATTGTAATTACTAGAAATTTCCCGCTTCATTTAGTAATCGTCTATTTTCATTTAATTTGATTAAAATCAAAGTGGTGTACATACTGTATTCTGACGTGTAGTCAAATTTTAAAGTATATAACTCCGAGTGTCGTTATGTGGCGCACAAAAATTTAACCTTCCTTCAAAAGCTGAACACAGCTGATATTTTATGCGCACACAGCCTACAGAAAATTAGAGGGAACATTGGTTGCAGCATAATGTCCTCATATATGTGTGACATCACCGACTGAGTCTTTGCATGGAAACCCTCCCCACCTCTTTCCAGAAGCCTTTGGAAAGGTTTCTACCATGCATGCATGCATGCGGTTTCCCTCCTGACTTCACTGTGCTATTTTGCCTCAGTCTCTTTTAGCAACGGAGCCCATTGGTCATATTATATTGTTTGCATCTAGCATTTGCTTAGTTTGTGATATTTTTTTCTCATTTTCCCAGCACCTGCCATTGTGCACTTTACTCTTTCCCTTCTTATTTCCTTAGTCAGGATTTTTGACTGTTTTTCAGGTTTCCTTTTTTGCATGATGCCGTCACTGACTGTTTTAGGTTTCAGGCGGTCCAGCCGTGTTCTGTACTTTTTCAACATCGAGTCATTTGATTTTGCAGTGACTATTTTTCCAGAAGACATATCCCAGAATCTTACCAGTAGATTTAAAAAGTGCACAAGGTGTAGCAGGACCTTGTCCCTTACAGACATCCACAAATGGTTCCTAAAGTATTGGGAGTCCAACATAAGCCATTTTCTGTAGGTTATCCTGGCATTGGTCACCCATTGATACTGTCCAGAAGAAGAGGAGAGATTCGTTCTCGTATTCTTTGGCCTCAAGAACTAAGGCTGTTGAGCATTGGGTGGAGGCTACACTGCATTGATGCCAAGGTTCATCAGAGTGTGATTTCCAAGAGTATTGAGAGCTCACAGTATTGACCCTTGAAGCAGCCCCATTATGAGGAAAGCTCAACCTCCTTACTAACAAAGGAGCCACGCCAGCTGCCATGAGACTTAGCCAGTTGATATGGAGAAATGGCTGATAAGGACTTTTGAGGAGAGAATAGAGATGATCTTTGCCATGCGCATGGTGCATTGAGACATCGATCCAATTCTTGAGACATACCATTTGCCTACAGTAAAGGCATGGTCATCAAGGCATCGAGGGGTCTTGACACCAATACCTAACCAGCCAATATTGCTTTACAGTGTATTGGGAGGAGAATTGAAAGTCATCGGTGCATCGCTGGTTTCCCTAAGGGATGGAGAATCACCCAGGCAGAGACTCAGATGTCATCTGAATACCTCTGGGTTGGAATGAGACTGCTAGGATTCTGAGTATGACTCTGAATATCTGTCAGAGGACAGATTTCTGGAGTTGCTTTTGAATCCCTTACCATGTCATCAGAGATGAGTCGCCTCCTGAGGACTTATCCCTTAGAAAATTATGAAAGGATATGTCTAAGGCCATACTATTTCAATTAGAGATGGAGGAGGAGCCTAGGGATGATGAATTGGATATCCTCTAGTATTCCGTTTCCCCTAAGGAAGCAGTAACAATGCCTCTGCACTGCATCCTTCAGAAGCTACAGATGAGAATGTGGGAGACCCCATTCTCTGTACCTCTAGTCAGTAAGAAGGTCGACTCTATGTACAGAAGGCTCCTGGATTTGAGAAGATTCCATGGTCATCAAATCTGCTCTTCAAAGAGCCAAGAGTTCCAAGTTACACTCCTCAGCAACTCTGGGGAACATAAGAACATAAGATATGCCATACTGGGTCAGACCAAGGTCCATTAAGCCCAGTATCCTGTTTCCAAAAGTGGCCAATTTAGGTCATAGGTACCTAGCAGTTTCCCCAAAAGACACAGGTTCCACAATGCTTGTATTGGGTCAAGCAGTTATATCCCGGGTCCCTTTTAATAATGGTTTATGGTCCTTTCCTACAGGAACTTGTCCAAACCTTTTTTTTAAACCCAGCCACACTAACAGCTTTTACTACATCCTCCAGTAACAAATTCCAGTTTGATTACACGTTGAGTGAAAAAATATTTTTTCGTTAGTCTTAAATAGTTTACCCTGTAGCTTCATTGCATGTCCCCTAGTCTTTCTATATTCAGATGATGTAAACAACCGATCTGTGTTTACCCGTTTCCCTCCATTCATTAATTTATAGACTTCTATCATATCTCCCCTCAGCCGTCTCTTTTCCAGGTTGAAGAGCCCTAACCTTTTTAGCCTCTCTTCATAGGGGTATCCGTCCATCCCCTTTACCAATTTAGTGGCTCTTCTCTGTACCTTTTCTAATAATGCTATATCCTTTTTAAGATACGGCGACCAGAACTGCACACAATATTCAAGGTGCGATCGCACCATGGAACAATACAGAGGCATTATAATATCCTTTGTTTTATTTTCCATTCCTTTCCTTATGATACCTAGCTTTCTATTTGCTCTTTTGGCTGCCGCTGCACACTGGGCGGAGGGTTTTAACATGTTATCTATGATTACACCTAAATCTTTTTCCTGGTTGGTGGTTCCTAATGTGGACTCTTGCATCGTTTAACCATAGTATGGGTTGTTCTTTCCTAGGTGCATAACTTTGCACTTGTCCACATTAAATGTCATCTGCCATTTGGATGCCCAGTCTTCCAATTTATCAAGATCCTCTTGCAATTTTCCACAATCCTCATGGGATTTAAATAGTTTTGTGTCATCGGCAAATTTGATAACCTCGCGCGTTATTCCCTTTTCCAGGTCATTTATGAATATGTCAAAAAGCAGCAGACCCAGGACAGATCCCTGGGGTACTCCACTATTCACCTTTCTCCATTGGGAAAATTGGCCATTTAGGCCTACCCTCTGCTTTCTATCTTTTAACCAGTTTCTGATCCACAATAGTACACTGCCTCCTATCCCATGACTTTTTAGTTTTGCCAAAGGTCTCTGATGAGGGACCTTGTCAAAGACTTTCTGAAAGTCCAGATGTACTATATCAACCGGCTCACCTTTGTCTACCTGTTTATTCACACCTTCAAAAAAACATAACAGATTAGTAAGACAAATCTTCCTCGTCTAAAGCCATGTTGGCTGTCTCCCATTAAGCCATGACTATCTACATGTTCAGTAATTTTGTTCTTTATTATGGTTTCTACCATTTTTCCTGGTACTGACATCAGGCTCACCGGTCTGCAGTTTCCCGGATCACCCCTGGAACCCTTTTTAAAAATTGGCATTACATTGGTGATCCTTCAATCTTCAGGTATTACAGATGATTTTAATGATAGTTCACAGATTACTAATAGCAGGTCTGCAAACTCATATTTCAGTTCTTTCAACACCCTTGGATGTATGCCATCTGGTCCAGGTGATTTGCTATTCTTCAGTTTATCAAATAGTTGTAATACAGCTTCCCGGTGTATCGATATTTCTTTCAATTCTTCCACAGTATCACCTTTAAATACCACTTCAGTCATGGGTAACATCCCTACATATTCCTCAATAAAGACCGAAGCAAAGAATTCATTCAGTCTCTCCACTATGGCCTTGTCCCCTCTTAGTGCCCCTTTTACCCCTCTGTCATCTGACTCTCTCACAGGCTTTCTGCTACAAATGTACTTGAAAGTCTTTGTTATGCGTTTTTGTTTCCACAGCAAGCTTCTTCTCAAATTCTCTCTTTGCCTGCCTTATCAATGCCTTGCATTTAACTTGCCAGTGCTTGTTCTGTTTCCAGTTTTCGTCATTTGGCTCTTTTTTTCCATTTCCTGAAAGATGCTTTTTTGGCAACAACAGCCTCTCTGACCTTACCTTTACACCATGCTGGCAGTTTTTTGGACTTCCTTCCACTTTTCTTAAAGCGTGGAATGCAGATGGTCTGGGCTTCCAAGATAGTATTTATAAACACCCAAGCTTGATGTAAGTCTTTAACCTTTGCAACTGCTCCTTTTAGGTTTTTTTTTAACTATTTTCCTCATTTTTTCATAGTCTCCCTTTCAAACGTTAAAAGGTAGTACTGTAGATTTCCTTACCATCCCTCCTCCATTAATTAAATCAAACGCGATCATGCTGTGATCACTATTGCCAAGTGGCCCCAACACCCTTATCTCTTGCACCAGATCTGGTGTTCCACTAAGGACTAGGTCCACAATAGCTTACCCTCTGGTCGGTTCATGAACCAGCTGCTCCAAGAAGCAGTCATTTATTTCATCTAGAAACCTTATCTCCCTAGCATTTCCTGCCGTGACACTGACCCAGTCAATTCCGGAGCAATTGAAACCACCAATTATTATTATTGTGCTGTAACTTTTTTTAGCTTCCCTTATTTCTTTGAGCATTTCATCATCCATTTGTTCATTCTGGCCAGGCAGTCGATAGTACATCCCCACTGCCATCGTCTTCCCCTTTTTACATGGAATTTCAATCCATAGAGATTCTACAGCAAATTGTGTTTCCTGCAAAACTTTAATCCTTTGTGACTCAATGCACTCTCTAACATTGGGCATTTGGGCTGCTTTTGTCTTTATTGGAACCTCTCAGCTGATATGCCCAGCTTCATTCTTTTGGTAGTATCCTTCCAGGATACATTGTTCCGAACCATGCCCTCTTGGGCATCTATCTGCTCTCTCCTATTATCTAGTTTAAAAGCTGCCCTTTCTCCTTTTTAAAAGTTAATGCCAGCAGCCTGGTTCCATCCAGGTTAAGATGAAGCTCATCCCTTTGGAAGAGCCCCTCCTTTCCCCAGAATGTTCCCCAGTTCCTAACAGATCTAAAATCCTCATCCTTGCAGCATCGTCTCATCCACACATTGAGACTCCGGAGCTCTGCCTGCTTTTTGGGTCCTGCGCGTGGAACAGGAAGCATTTCGGAGAACGCTACCCTGGAAGTTCTGGATTTCAACTTAGTTTCAGCAAACTCTCCATAAACCACTCTGGACATCAATTGTAGTTGGCAGATGAACAAGTCAGTACCCCTCAGAAGAGAGTCACCAACCACCACTACTCGCCGCAACTTTGGGGTCACTGATTCTGCAACTTTGGGGTACTTGAACTGTGGTTCTTTCCTTTCCTCTCCTACCTAAAAGCCTAAATGTAGCCTCCAGAACCTCCCTACCACATTTTCCTATGTCATTGGTACCGACAAGTACCAAGACAGCAGACTCCTCCCCAGCACTATCTAAGACCTTGTCTAGGTGGTGCATGAGGTCTGCTACCTTCGCACCAGGCAGGCATGTTACCAGGCGATCCTCACGTCCACCAGCCACCCAGTTATCTACATGCCTAATGATCAAATCACCAACTATAACAGCTGTCCTAACCCTTTCCTCATGAGCACATGGCCCTGGAGAAACTTTCTCGGTGTGAGAAGGTTTTACATCACCTGGAGGACAGGTCCTAGTTACAGGATCAATTCCTGCCACACCTGTCACGTGACCTTTCTCCTCCATGGCAACAGGGATGCTACCAGACTGGAGGTGGGACTTCAGGGCTCTCTGTCTTCCTTGTGTCCTCCAAGTCTGCTACTCTAGCCTCCAGAGATCGGACTCGTTCCCTGTGAGCAAAGAACTCCTTGCACCTGTTGCACACGTAAGACCCCTCACCAACTGGGAGAAAATCATACATGTGACACTCAATGCAAAAGACTGGAAAGCCCCCATCTTGCTGCTGGACTGCTGTCTGCATTTTAGTTTAGGTTGTGTTTAGATATTTAAGTTCTTTACTTACTAAGGGTTGCTGGGGATACTTATACTAATAAAACTATACCTAATAACATTTAATGTACTTTGTTCACCTGAAGCTTAATTAATCTCAGGTCCTTAATGTATGCCTGATGAGGATAAACAGCTGCACCTGAGAGCAAATATGGCATCTCCTTTCCTTAGAGGTGTGTGTTGGGGAGAGAGGGAGAGAAAGAAGACCTATGAAAAGCTGGCTGCTACAGAGTACCCTTTCCTGTGCTTCTGAGGTAATCTGTGACCAATCTCCAGGGGGAGTCCCACAGCCCTTGCTTTGGTTAGAGGGAGTCTTGGGGGTCTAAATTTAACCAGAAAACTCTCTGCTGTGTTTTAAATTTAAACTGAAAGCTCTTTGCTGCTACTAGGCCCTAACTGATTTAACACATACACTGGGTTCACAAATTAATCAGCTTTAATTTAAAGAATTCCTTTTTCCCCAAGATTTAGAACAATTTCCAGAAGTAAATACTTACAATTGCAGATCTCTCTCCAGAAGTAGCAGTCCCCTTTTGTAGTCCTTCAAAGCTGGGAAGGAGGCTTGAACTTTGAATTCTTTTGGGGGAAAATTCTTCCAGAGCGCCATGCTCATGTCCTGCATGGCATCCAATCAGCTCTTCATGGGCATGCATTACTGGAGGATGCGGTAAAAGCTGTTAGTGCAGCTGGGTTTAAAAAGGGGTTTGGACAAGTTCCTGGAGGAAATGTCCTTAAACTATTATTAAAGAGGAACAGGGGTCCACTGCTTAACCCAGGATGAACAGCATGGAATCTGTGTACCTTTTTGGAAACCTGACAGGTACTTGTGACCTGGATTGGCCGCTGTTGGAAACAGGATAAAGGCTTGATGAGCCCTTGGTCTGACCCAGTATGGCATATCTTATGTTCTTATGTTCATTTACAAAACATCATGTGCAGCCTTTAATATATGCATGCCTATCTCCCTCAAGAGAAAATCAAACAGCATTGTCCCCTTGAGGTCCAAGGGAAATACATTGTCTGTGTGTGACATTGAGAGCCTCCTCTGAGTATTGGCACCTGGAGACGCTTATGGCTCGAGGTTTCAGACTTTCAGGCTAGTGTTCAAGAGCAGGTCGCTGATGTGTTGTGCCATAGAGACAGTCTCTTAGGAGATAAATGCAGGAAGCTGCTACCCAAGCAGCATTCTTGATGCTCTCAGAACTCTCTTCAGGCGCTTCCGATCCGGCCTCCTCCTCATCTTGGAGGTTTTACAGCAGCAGGCCATAGAAATCCTACTACTTGGATATGCAGGGGTATTCTCCTACCTCCCACCATCCCTAGTTCAAACAGCATGCTCATTCCCGACCCTGGCAGGAGATGGTTCAGAAATCCCAGCCTGCATCCCATCCAAAACTAGGGATGGGATTTAGACTGGCTCCTTGAGGCCATAGCCAATATTCCCATGCCTTACTCACATGACCTCCCAGTCAGAGTGAGGCTCACTGTCTTTGCTCAGAGAGGGCCCCTTTTAACCTCCGACTCTGAGAAGAATAGAAACTTTTTATTTATATTATTTCTATACCGCGCTCTTTAAAATCAGCGCGGTTTACATGTAACAACAAATTGTACAAGGCAGCGGAGCATGCAGTGTACATTACAGAGAACAGAACTTCAAACTCCCTTGAAATTGTCTACATAGGGGCTATTTCATTTCCCCTCAGGAAATTCTTCTTCAGGAAATCTCTGCCCTTAGATCCACGAGTGCAATCAAGCCTATGCTTCCAGGGCAGGAAGGAGAAGAATTTTATTTAAGATAGATACTTCCTGGTGCCCAAGAAAATGGGGGGATTCTGCCCAATTCATGACCTCAGAGATCTGAACAAATTTCTTTTCAAAGAAAAGTTCAGGATGGTTTCTCTAGGGGGTGCCTATGTTCTCTGGATCTAAAGGATACTTACATACACATAAAGATAATCCAATTCACAGGAAGTATCTGAGATTTGTCATAGGGAATAGTATTGTGACCTCGCATCTGCTTCTTTAATCTTCACAAAATGTTCTGCGGTTATCACAGCATTGCTTTGCAGACTGGGATTACATGTGTTTCCCTATTTAGAGATTGGGTGCTCAAAAGCACCTCTCAGTAAAGGAAACAAGAATTAATTCACATCAACATCGAGGTGCAGGAACAGCAAGGGTTTGTCATCGATTATCCCAAATTCAACCTGAACCTTACTTACAACAATTGTAATTCACTGGCACTCTCGAGACATGACTCTAGCAAAAGCCTTTCTTCCACACAACAGGCTCACCCATTTGGTGACGATAGTGCAGTATGTACAAAAGGCTCAGTAGACATCAGCACAAACCATGTTGAGGATTTTGAGCCTTATGGCTTCAACGGTTCATGTCACTGCCTTGGCACATCTCCATATCAGACAGTCTCAGTGGACTATGAGCACTCAGTGGATGCAAGCCACCAACAAGCTTAGCGTTGCTATATCTGTCACTCTTCCCATCCAGTGTCCTAATGGGTGGATCATTCCAATCTGGCCACCAAATATTGTTCATGACAGATGCATAAAACTGGGTTAGAAGCTCATGTCGATGGGTTCCACACTCAGAGAACTTGGTCTGCCCACAAAAGTCTCCTTCAGATCAGCTTATTGTAAATGAGAGCAATATTGAATGCTCCAAAGGCTTCCAGGGATTGGTTAGTCAACAAAATTGTCATGTTTCAAACAGACAATCAAGTAGCCATGTTCTACATCAATAAGCAGGGAGGAACTGGCTTGTACCTCTTGTAATGGGAGATGGTCAAGATGTAGAACTTCTCCATATCTTATGGGATGGAGCCTAGGACTACATATCTGCCTGCCACAGATAATTCTCTGGCGTTTTTTCACTCTGGTTAATGGTTGATTATGTAAGGGACGCAGGCAGCATTAAGGGAGGAATGATCCTTGGAAGATAATTGAACACCTGAAGATTTATCCCCTGAGGAAACTTAAGAAAGTGAAACGCGATGAAGCGCTGATGAGTGGCGTTGGGAAGATAATTAGAAGATAATATGATTTGGATTCAGATAAGCATCTTTTGATGTTAATGTGGGATGATAATATGATATTAATTTAGATAAGCATCTTTTAGGATGAAATGATATTGAATCAGAACTTTACCCTATATAAAAGGATTGGTCTTTGATGAAAATCAGCACTACTAGTCCTGGTTCAAAGGACGGTTGTGAAAATAGTGCTAAAAAGTCTGAGACCATATCCAAATCTTTAAGGAATGAAGTGGAATTTGTGTATTTCGAAATTTATTTTCAATTAAGGGGTATGATATATGTGGAGTGACTTTGTGACTTGAGACAGATAATTCTCAGTCTTGAAGGACTAGAAAGGGGGGCTGTTACTTCTGGAGAGAAATCTGAAATTGTGAGTATATACTTCTGGGAATTTTTCTGAAAGGAATTTTTTTTCTTTTAAAAACTAATTAATCTGTGAACCCACTATTTTTTGTTAAATCAGTCAGGGCCTAGTAGCAACAGTTTAAGATTCAATTTAAAACACAAAAGAGAACTTTCTGGTTACCTTTCATACCCAGTAGAGAGCTGTAGTTTAAATTTCATAGTCACTCAGGGCCTAGCATCAGCAAAGTACTTTTAGTTTCAATTTAAAACACAGAAGAGAGCTTTCTGGTTAAATTTAGAATCCAGCAGAGAGCTTGTAGTTTAAATTTCATAGTCACTCAGGGCCTAGCATCAGCAAAGTACTTTTAGTTCCAATTTAAAACACAGAAGAGAGCTTTCTGGTTAACTTTAGAATCCAGCAGAGAGCTTGTAGTTTAAATTTCATAGTCACTCAGAGCCTAGCATCAGCAAAGTACTTTTAGTTTCAATTTAAAACACAGAAGAGAGCTTTCTGGTTAACTTTAGAATCCAGCAGAGAGCTTGTAGTTTAAATTTCATAGTCACTCAGGGCCTAGCATCAGTAAAGTACTTTTAGTTTCAAATTAAAACACAGAAGAGAGCTTTCTGGTTAAATTTAGAATCCAGCAGGGAGCTTGTAGTTTAAATTTCATAATAGGTTAGAGCCTAGCAGCAGCAAAGAGCTATAATTTAAATCAAATCAGAATATAGCTTACCTCAGCAGCACAGGACAGGGTACTGTGTAGCAGCCCTCTTTTAATAAGTGTTATATCCCTCCCTCCCTCCCCACACCCACCCTCCCCTGGGATAATCACAGCTTTATAGGTACTTGCACAACTTAAAAGACAGGAGGTGCTCTCAGGTGAAGCTCATTACCCAAATCAGTCATACACTAAGGACCTGAGATTAATTAAGCTTCAGGTGAACAAGGTATATTAAACTTATTAGGTACAGTTTTAGTGGTATAAATATCCATAGCACCCTTTAGTACGTAAAGAACATAAAGATCTAAACACAAACTTAAAACTAAGATGCAGACAGCAGTCCAGCAGCGGGATGTGGGCTTTCCAGTCTTTTGCATTGAGTGTCACATGTATGATTTTCTCCCAGCTGGTGAGAGGTCTTACGTGTGCACTAGGTGCAAGGAGCTCTTTGCTCTCAGGGAACAAGTCCGTTCTCTAGAGGCTAAAGTAGCAGACTTGGAAAGCATAAGACAGACAGAGAGGTACATAGACGAGACCTACAGGGATATAGTCCTGAAGTCCCACCTCCAGTCTGGCAGCATCCCTGTTGCCATGGAGGAGAGAGGTCACGTGACAGGAGAGCTTCACCCTGGTGTGGCAGGAAGTGATCCTGTAACTAGGACCTGTCCTCCAGGTGATGTAAACCCCTCTCGCACCGAGGAGGTTTCTCCAGGGCCAAGTGCCCATGAGGGAAGGGTTAGGGCAGCAGTTATAGTTGGTGATTCGATCATTAGGCATGTAGATAGCTGGGTGGCTGGTGGACGTGAGGATCGCCTGGTAACATGCCTGGTGCGAAGGTAGCGGACCTCACGCGCCACCTAGATAAGGTCTTAGATAGTGCTGGGGAGGAGTCTGCTGTCTTGGTACATGTCGGTACCAATGACATAGGAAAATGTGGTAGGGAGGTTCTGGAAGCTAAATTTAGGCTTTTAGGTAGGAAGTTGAAATCCAGAACTTCCAGGGTAGCATTCTCCGAAATGCTTCCCGTTTCACGCGCAGGACCCAAAAGGCAGGCAGAGCTCCGGAGTCTCAATGCGTGGATGAGACAATGGTGCAGAGATGAGGGGTTTGGATTTGTTAGGAACTGGGGAACATTCTGGGGAAAGGAGGGGCTCTTCCGAAGGGATGGGCTTCACCTTAACCGGGATGGAACCAGACTGCTGGCATTAACCTTTAAAAAGGAGATAGAGCAGCTTTTAAACTAGATAATAGGGGAAAGCCGACAGTCGCCCAAGAGCGCATGGTTCGGAAGAATGTATCCTTGAAGGATACTACAAAAAGCAGAGAGGTTCCAAAAAAGAGTAAAGTAGCCCAAATGCCCTCGAGTATGGAGCAGACAGAGCTTAAAGATCCCAAATTACCCATGTCTACCAATAGCCAAATTAATATGAATAAAATACAGTCTCTAAAATGCTTGTATGCAAATGCTAGAAGTCTAAAAAACAAGATGGGAGAGTTAGAATATATAGCACTAAACGAGAGGTTAGATATGATTGGAATCTCAGAGACATGGTGGAAGGAGGACAACCAGTGGGACACTGTGATACCTGGGTACAAACTATATCGTAATGATAGAGCTGATCAAATTGGTGGAGGGGTTGCGCTCTATGTTAGAGAGGGCATTGAGTCAGAAAGGATTAAAGTTTTGCAAGAAACAAAATTTGCTGTAGAATCTCTGTGGATTGAAATTCCATGTAAAAAGGGGAAGGCGATGGCAGTGGGGGTGTACTATCGTCCGCCTGGCCAGAATGAACAAATGGATGATGAAATGCTCAAAGAAATCAAGGAAGCTAGCAAAAGTTACAGTGCAGTAATAATAATGGGTGATTTCAATTACCCCGGCATCGACTGGGTCAGTGTCACAGCAGGACATGCTAGGGAGATAAAGTTCCAAGATGAAATAAATGACTGCTTCTTGGAGCAGCTGGTTCATGAACCGACCAGAGGGGAAGCCATATTAGACCTAGTCCTTAGTGGAACACCAGATCTAGTGCAAGAGATAAGGGTGTTGGGGCCACTTGGCAATAGTGATCATAGCATGATCGCCTTTGATTTAATTAGTGGAGGAGGGATAGTAAGGAAATCCACAGTACTACTCTTTAACTTTCGAAAGGGAGACTATGATAAAATGAGGAAAACAGTTAAGAAAAAACTAAAAGGAGCAGTTGCAAAGATTAAAGAGGTACATCAAGCTTGGATGTTGTTGAAAAATACTATCTTGGAAGCCCAGACCAGCTGTATTCCATGCTTTAAGAAAAGTGGAAGGAAGTCCAAAAAACTGCCAGCATGGTTTAAAGGTGAGGTCAGAGAGGCTGTTGCCAAAAAAGCATCTTTCAGGAAATGGAAAAAAGAGCCAAATGACGAAACCTGGAAACAGCACAAGCACTGGCAAGTCAAATGCAAGGCATTGATAAGGCAGGCAAAGAGAGAATTTGAGAAGAAGCTTGCTGCGGAAGCAAAAACACGAAATAAAGACCTTTTCAAGTACATTCGTAGCAAAAAACCTGTGAGAGAGTCAGTTGGTCCATTAGATGATAAAGGGGTTAAAGGAGCACTAAGAGGCGACAAGGCGATAGCGGAGAGACTGAATGAATTCTTTGCTTCAGTCTTTACTGAGGAAGATGTAGGGATGTTACCCATGACTGAAGTGGTATTTAAAGGTGCGGAAGAATTGAAGGAAATATCGATACATCAGGAAGATGTCTTACAACTATTAGATAAACTGAAGAGTAGGCCGATTGCAGACCTGCTATTAGTAATCTGTGAACTATCATTAAAATCATCTCTAATACCTGAAGATTGGAGGATCGCCAATGTAACACCAATTTTTTAAAAGGGTTCCAGGGGTGATCTGGGAAACTACAGACCGGTGAGCCTGACGTCAGTACCGGGGAAAAATGGTAGAAACCATCATAAAGAATAAAATTACTCAGCATGTAGATAGTCACGACCTAATGGGAGACAGCCAACATGGCTTTAGACAAGGAAGATCTTGTCTTACTAATCTGTTATGTTTTTTTGAAGGAGTGAATAAACAGGTGGACAAAGGTGAGTCGGTTGATATTGTGTATCTGGACTTTCAGAAAGCCTTTGACAAGGTCCCTCATCAGAGACTTTTGGCAAAACTAAAGAGTCATGGGATAGGAGGCAGTGTACTATTGTGGATCGGGAACTGGTTAAAAGATAGAAAGCAGAGGGTAGGGCTAAATGGCCAATTTTCCCAATGGTGAAAGGTGAATAGTGGTGTACCCCAGGGATCTGTGCTGGGTCCGCTGCTTTTTGACATATTCATAAATGACCTGGAAAGTGGAATAACGAGTGAGGTTATCAAATTTGCAGATGACACAAAACTATTTAAAGTTGTTAAAACCCAAGAGGATTGTGATAAATTGGAAGACTGGGCATCAAAATGGCAGATGAAATTTAATGTGGACAAGTGCAAGGTTATGCACCTAGGGAAGAACAACCCAAACTATGGTTACACGATGCAAGATTCCACATTAAGAACCACCACCCAGGAAAAAGATTTAGGCGTCATTGTGGATACCATGTTAAAACCCTCGGCCCAGTGTGCAGCGGCAGCCAAGAGAGCAAATAGAATGCTAGGTATGATAAGGAAAGGAATGGAAAATAAAACAAAAGATATTATAATGCCTCTATATCGTTCCATGGTGAGACCGCACCTTGAATATTGTGTGCAATTCTGGTCGCCGTATCTTAAAAAGGATATTGCGATTTTAGAAAAGGTTCAGAGAAGAGCCACCAAAATGGTAAAGGGGATGGAAGGATACTCCTATGAGGAAAGGCTAAAAAGGTTAGGGCTCTTTAACATGGAAAAGAGACGGCTGAGGGGAGATATGATAGAAGTCTATAAATTAATGAACGGAGTGGAACGGGTAAACGTAGATCGATTGTTTACGTTATCAGAATATAGAAAGACTAGGGGACATGCAATGAAGCTACAGGGTAAACTATTTAAGACTAATAAAAGAAAATATTTTTTCAGTCAACGTGTAATCAAACTCTGGAATTTGTTACCGGAGGATGTAGTAAAGGCTGTTAGTGTAGCTGGGTTTAAAAAAGGTTTGGACAAGTTCCTGGAGGAAAGGTCCATAAACCATTATTAAGAAGTGACCGAAGATATCAATGCTTGACCCAGTACAAGCATTGTGGAACTTGTGTCTCTTGGGAAACTGCTAGGTACATATGACCTAGATTGGCCACTGTTGGAAACAGAATACTGGGCTTGATGGACCTTGGTCTGACCCAGTATGGCATATCTTATGTTCTTATGTTCTCTGGCAGATAAACTGAACCTACAGCCTCATGAACGGCCCATGGATTGGGAGGGGGGGCTCTTTCTATCTTTTGATGTTTTTGCCACTCCTCAGAAAATCCACGTATCTCAGTTCTGCTCGAGGGTGGGGACACATGGCAAGCTAGCCTTGGATGACCTCCTCCACTGGGGGGGAGGGCCTTCTGTACACATATCCTCATAGTCTTCTGATTTGCAAAGACTCTTCTGAAACTCAAAGACAACAGAGGCACAATGATTCTCATTGTTCCTTATTGGCCCTGGCTAGGGCTGGCGCAAGGAGATGAAGCGCCGTAGGCGAACCTCATCCCTTGTGTCCCCCCTCCAGTTGGCCACCATTGCTGCACTCTCCAGGACCTGCAGTGGCAGCAGTGGCTGTAAAAAACCTCATTGGGCTTACCTTACAACTTTGACTGTAAAGAGATGGGTTTACCTTCTACTTGACAGTGATAAGCATCAATTGCGCTGAGGTGATCCGTACAGAGTTGGTTTTCAAGACAGACTCAGACAAGTGTAGAAGGTATTCATACAGTTTATGTCTGGGGCATGAGAAAGGATCCAAGACCTTTCTCTCATACCAGATGGCAAATCTCCTCCACTTGAAGGGATATAATCTGAGTAGAATGTCTTCTGGAAGCCAAGAGAACATTGGTAACACCAACTGGCAAATTATAAATGTTCTCTGGCTTCCAGATGACATTCTACCAAGAGATTATATCATTTTAAGTTTGCAAGGGAGCCTCTATTAGTCTGAATACGTCGACCCTTGCATCCTCAGCTTGGGATTCACCCATCTGTGTGGTTGATTATATCCGGCTTGTTCTTGGAGAAAGTATGGTTGCTTACCTGTAACGATAGTTCTCCATGGACAGCAGGATACATCAGCCACACAATCTCTCCCTCCGCCCCTCTTGTTGAAGCCTCTGTAATCCTCATTGGATATTGTCTGTAATGCTCTGCAGAGTTTGCCTAAGCTCTGGGAGGGACAAGAGGTATACAGGAAGGGTTCGCTCGCACATGCTTAGAGTTTTCTAAACTCTTCTGGGCTCTGGGAGAGCAAGTCTGACCTGGCGCCATCATGGATGATGACATCCATCTGTGTGACTGATTTATCCCTGTTGTCCATGGAGAACCATTGTAACAGATAAGCAACCTTCCTTTTTCCAGGTCATTCAATTAAAAAGCGTGATGACAAAAGTACTGAAGCAGCTCCTGAGATGGTAAACGTTCCCAAACTGTGTCCTCATGTCAAGAGAGCAAATCTCTCAGTCCTGGGTTGTCTCGAAGGGAAAATCACCCTGGTCTTTATTCTAAGCGGACCTGAGGCACTTGCAATGAATAGAGAAAGTGTTGGAACAGAGGAGGAGGAGGAGATCTGTTCACTCATCTGATACACCAGGATCCCACTTAGGCACAAGCCTATGGGAGGAGAAAGAAAGAGTTACTCTTTTGGAGCTCTGATCTAAGGAGTGAAAGGAGAGAAGAATGGAGCAGAGGTCAAGTACTGGAGATAAGGTACAACAAGGTGTCTCTTTGGGGAGTCAGGAACCCAACACCAGCCTTCTGGAACGTTATAGCGGGTAAATGTACATACAGAAAATGGTTCTATGTACTTATTTTTACCTGCATATAGGGAGGGCAGTTTTATGAAAGCCCAATACCCATGAAAGTGGCTTTGAAAATCATCTTCTTAATGTACTCTGGTGGGGAAAGGAACTGAGAAAATGGCCGATAGACCCTCGGTCTTTCCTTCCCTCTTCTTTGAGCTGTGCCTCAAAGAACGTGCAAAACGTCTGCAGAAGAGATGAGCAGAAACAAGAAGAGGAGGGGGAGGGAGGCCAAGGTAATCATTGCCTCACAATCATAACTGACACTTATTTTGCTTACACTTTTATAAAACTGGGGGCACCTTAGGAAAGCTTCTTCCTGCAGCACTCCCCCATAAAAAGAAGTAGCTCTAAACTGTGACAGCGAGGAGAATGCATTGTTTTTCAGTTATAATCTGCCAGCCCAAAGGCTCTTGTGGGGTTTGGAAGGTCTGAGACTGAGTAGGGGGGGCCAGAAGCCCTGCTTTCTCACTACTGTCAGGTTGACCTTCTGTCTCTCTCTTTATTTTCTCTCCTGTGCTCCCCCAGGTCTGAAATGCACAGCAAGACAGTTAGCCAGCGCTTCGGTCTGATGCTAGAGGCCTTCTGTCGTGGCTGTGGTATGTACCTGAAACACCTGAACCGTCAGGTGGAGGCTATGGAGAAACTCATAAACTTGACTGACATCCTCAAGCAGGAGAAGAAGGATGAGACTCAAAAGGTATTGTCGGGTGAAAGGGAGTGAAAGATATAATGAGGATAGACAGTGAAGGGGATGGAGGTCAAGAGCTATTTGAAAGGAGGATGGTAGGTGAGAGGAGCATAACCAAAGGACAAAGCTGACAGTTTACCAAAGACGGAAAGGGGAGGGAAAGGACAAATGGGGAATAGTATCAAGTGTAGTCAGTGGGGTATATTACTACTTTTAGGTATAGACTTATGCAACTTTATGGCCACTTCCTCCTTTTTTCCATGTATTTCTGTCTCCATCTCCTAAGTCTGCATCCATCCCTCACTTTTCTTTTCATCTCCCACACTATTACTTCATCCCCTTCACTTCTTTTTATAACTCTCCCCTTTATCTCCTTTCTTAATTCTCTAGCTCGAGGTCCTTTTCCTGTTATCTCCACATATCGCTTTATTCTCTCCCTATTTTCCATCATACCCAACCATCCTTCATATCTCTCCCTATCTCCCATATTATCCATCCACTCTTGATCTTTCACTCAATCTCCATTGTCCAACCTACAATCATTTTTTGTCTCCTACCTCATCTCTTCCCCTGCCCATACTTCCATTCCCACCCTTCCCTGTCCTCTACGCCCCTCTTCTTCCAATCCTGATCACTCTTTCTTCTCCTTCTCCAGATGCAGATGAAGTTCCTAGTGGAGCAAATGAGACGTCCTGCTTACATGGAAGCCCTACAGGGTTTCATTTGCCCTCTGAATCCTGTACACCAGCTGGGCAACCTCCAGTAAGGCATACTAAAGCTTAGATACCTCCAGTTGCTCTCTCTACTCTTCAAGGCCCTTCAGAGTTAGGTTTAATTGTTTCCAGAGTTTTCTGTAGAATCAGATGTACAAAGAGCTGAAAATATTGGAGGAGATCTCAGCAAATCACATATAGTATGGAGGTTAACAAAGCCGGAGGAGACACTAGCAAAATGCAGAAATATATGTTGTTGTCTTTTCATGAATATATATAGAAGTAAAGGAAACAGGTGGAAGGTAACGGCTTCCGCACAAGGATCAACTACACAAACAAGGAGCGAAGAAAGACCATGGTCTCTCTCCGCTCCTTGTTTGTATATATTGAAGTAAGCCATAATGAGGATAATTTTGAATAGGATTTCTGCAGGCATAAGAATTCCCTTTCCAAATTGCCCTCAACGAGGAAACGTTATGCATGCCGTCAGTGACGCACCAACGTTTCTCCATAGGAACATGAGCAGGCACAAGAATGGGGCTGGCCCAGAAAAACAAGCACTGCAATTTCATTTTGAATTCCCCATGCTTGCTTTTCACGTTTTAATCCATATACGGATTACAAAGAAAGCAACTGAGCTGTAGGCCTGCTGTATTTTCAGAGAAATTCTGCAGGGATGTTTCCTTTTAAGATGGGCTTATAGGGGGAGCAAATGATGTCACTGAGCAATATGGCTGCCAAAAAGACAAGTTCCGTTGGTGACCTTGATAAAAGTGCACTGAAGCCTTCAAGATTAGCCTATAGCTACCTAAATGATTCCCAAAGCATCAAACTTCCTACCTGGCATGAACAGAAGAGAGTGAAACATGACACAGTGGATCATAGAGCATTTTCTTTTACCAAGTATAAACCAGAGCTGTGCCTATGCAGAAAGATAGCATCATGTGGTCAATGATGCAGTTGTGGCTGGGAATGAGGTACAAAGAGGGAATAGGCACATGGAGGAGCTAGACCAGCCACCTGGCTCTACGGAACTGTGGGAGAGGTTTGGGGAATTAAAAAGTGAGCTTGGTAACATTTAAAAAAGATATGCATTTCTAGCTGATATAACTGAAACTGGGCACTGCATGGAGGAGGTTGAAAATAACGTTGAGGAATGTGGCCAGGACATAATATCCTTCCAAAACGTAGTCACAGAGCTAGCAAAATGCCTTGAAGAGATGTTGGCTAATCCTGAGGATCTTAAAAAGCAATCCAAGAAAAATAAGCTTAGGCTGAGAGGCATACCTGAATCGGGGGAGCCCATAACTATGAAGAACTGGTGGATAGAGATTCTGTCTGCTGCAGGCCTTAAAGATAAGCCAACAGAGTTAAAAATAGAAAGAGCTCACTGTGGCTTGGGACCTAAAGTTAATAACAAACTGAGAGATGATATTATATGTTTTAGTAACTACGGGGATAGAGAGATAATATTTCAAGTGGCATGTAAACTGGGACAGATTAAACGGGAGGATCAACCTACTGAGATCCTTGTGATTATCTCCCCAGTCACAATGAAGTTAATTCTATAAGAGTCGCGTAGTTCAACGTGCGTGTCACACTCATATTTGGCACCTATTCTATAAAGTAAAGAAACTGAAAGACGAAAAACACTAACCAGCTGAACTAAAGCCTGTTAGAGAGAAGCGATAACTCATGGGGTTGGGTGCATTTTTAAGGGAATCAGGCTATTTCAGAGGCATACTCCTCCATAATGGTCCACATGGATGAAGAGAAGTGGGCTGTTCTGGGCTCGAGTGGGATTTATGGTTTGAGATATATTTAGCATAGAAGGCTGTGTGAGATTGGATGACTGGTTTGTTTTTGTGGAATGGAAGTTCGAAGGCCGTAACATTTATTTATTTAGCTGTGCTTTTATACCACTTTAGATTTGAGAGCAGGTGTAAATGTCTGTGCCTAGATTTATTTAACTATGCACTTACATTAACATATTGTATAATCTGTGCATGTTCTTGTGGTCTCTGCCTGCACTCTATCTAAATTCTACCCCTATGCCCGCCTAGCAGCAAAGTACATCCCATCATATCAATGTATGCACTTTAACACTGGTCAGAATGTGACAGGCCATTTACAGTACATGCGCATGTGCAAAAATGATTTTATAAAATTACCCCTAAGAAGGTAATTTTATAAACCATTTTTGTATGCAAAACAGTGTTTTAAGCTCATAAATTGGTTCTTGGGTACACTTAAAGGATACCTGCAGCACATGCTTGTACAGTAGGTGTGTAAGGGGTAGGGTTTGGGCGAAGTCACAATTTACGCATGTATTTAATAAAATACACATGTATGCGCATAAAGTACATTTGAACATTTATACCTGCTCTCGCGTAGGTGTAATGTCTGCACTTTGGTAGTTAAATAAAAAGAAAAACATATAAAAATAAAATAAAGTGATACCTTTTGACCTGACCTGAAGAAGAAGGTTTTAACCTTGAAAGCTAGTCCAAAAATGTATTAAATTAGTCCAATAAAATGGTATCACACTACTTTACACATCATGAATGTAAATGCTATTGCTCATGGATTTGTATTAGTATTTTATAAAGTCACGTGGAGTCCAATTCCAGAAGCGGGACATCCGGGCTGTCCGGACATCCCCACTGAAGACGGTGCCATTATGACCTGATTTTGGTCCACGGGAACAAAATGTCCTGCAGGAGCCGGAATCTGGTCTGAGGACGGCCTGGCGTGCCCCTCCGGCCTGCAGGGACGTCCTACCCACAGGCGCCCCAGACTGCCGCAGCTCCAGACCCCAAGATCCCTACTACCTGACCCACGGCTGGCCTCCTGCGGTCTGGATCGGGCAATGGGGACCCCCCACACCTGGCCCAGGCCGAGGTGATAGCTTCCGTCCCCTGATTCACTGGAAAAAAACTCTTATACCACCTCTGAGATGGTATAAGCAGAACAACCCAGTAGGCTCGGCAGTACGTACAGGGCCGTGACCTGAATCGGCCCTGTACGTGCTGCCGTGCGACCCACTTCTGCTCTGCCCCCTCCCGCCCCCCACTGATTCTCCCCATCCTGAAGCATAGAACGTATAAGGAGAGCCGATGGGGGGAATACGGTTTAGGTGGATTACAGGGCTGCATGTCCTGGTGGGATGTACAGCTCCGCAACCTGCTTTATAGAATGAGGGCCATAGACAATGACTTGCCAGCATTCCCTAAAAAGTCACTTGAGAGATCCTCAACCCTCAGTCTCTACAACTCCTCAGCAATGTCTCCTGGAGATATCAATGGCAGCCACTTAAGCAGAGTGTCATATTCTCGGAATATAAACATCAAATTCTGACAACTTTCATTGACCCAGTATCTGGGTCTTTCAAAGATGATGATATACATTAGCTAATGAGACCAAATAGATCTTTCTTTTGATAGTGTTTAAAAATCTGGTGTATCCTGACGTACAGCATCTTTGGATAATTTTCAAATTGCTGTTTTGCACTTCTTGATCACCTTTATTAGATTGAAGAACAACCCAAAGCATAATAATTTACACTGTTTCTTAAATAAAAACAACATAACATAATCGTAAAACATCAAACCATAACTTGGCCGTACTCACTCTCATAAGGAATGAGCAAAACTACAAATCCTATACCAGTCTTAAATATAATGGTATCTTTCAAACCTGAGCCTGGCAAGTTCCAATTGCTATCATACATAACTTGCCCTAGGCTCCTCAGCCAATGATTACATCAACCCAAACATATGTTATGTTTGGCATGCCTCTTTCATCCAGAGCCAGCCCAAGGGTATCTGACACCCTAGACAAACCTTCATCTTTGTGCCCTTGCCAGTGGCAGCTGATAGTCCCCTTCCCAGGGCAACTCAAGGTCATAAGAACATAAGATAACATAACATAACACCCTCCCACCACACATTAGGGCCATCGCTGATCTCTCCCAGTTTAAAAAGGCCTTGAAGCATCACCTTTTCATCAAATATTTCCCAGAGAACACAATAACACAAGCTCACTCAAATAGCACCAATCCCGTTCTTAACACGCAACCTCTTCTAACCCAGTAACACTTCATACCCCTCTCTCATACTAACAAGGTTCTTTTCATACAATATTCCGTTCATATGTAAATAGTCAATGACTATTATTCATTGTAAATAATTACCCCGGTTACCCAAGTTTTTGTTCCTGTTCTATGTAAAAAAAACCCAGATAATATGTATCTTATCTGATGTTTTATTGTTCTATGTAAACCGCGCTGATTATAAATAGTGCGGTATATAAAAGATGTTAAATAAATAAATAAATAAGATATGCCATACTGGGTCAGACCAAGGTCCATCAATCCCAGTATCCTGTTTCCAACAGTGGCCAATCCAGGTCATACACACCTAGCAGTTTCCCCAAAAGACACAGGTTCCGCAATGCTTGTACTGGGTCAAACATTGATATCCTGGGTCCCTTCTTAATAATGGTTTATGGACCTTTCCTCCAGGAACTTGTCCAAACCTTTTTTAAACCCAGCAACACTAACAGCCTTTACCACATCTTACCCCTCCTCTTCCCTATCCTTTTGCTCCCAGTGTCCAGCATCTCCCATCCTCTTCCCTGGCCATCCACATTTATCAAACATCTTCCCTCTTTTTCTCTGCCCCTCCAGGTGTCCAACATCTCCCTTTGCCTTCTGTTCGCGGCCGCTCCCTTTTCCTACCTCTCCCCTGATGTACAGCTTCTTCCCCTTCCCCTCCTGCTATCGAGTCTAACCCCACCCCTTGTCACAGCCATCGCGGATGCCATCGCTACTGCTCTCTGCATCACTAAAGAAGACTCATGGTATCTGGCGCATTTGAGCTTGTTCGAGGCCCGCCATGTTCTGCACCCTCTGAAACAGAACATTCCAAGGGGGCGGGGCTTGAGCATGCACTTGTGCTTGAAGGCTGCATGATGACAGTCCTAACACTTCTTCAGTACTGCTGACTTCTGCCACACCAGCACCAATGCTGCCCCCGGAATTGTGCTGCAGTAGTTGCACGCCTGGCCTGCCTAGTGGTAGGGCTAGCTCTGCTTTGGTCAAACCTATGAAAGTCATCTCAGTCTGCCAAGTAACGCAGCTATTTGAACGGGACTCTCTTGGGGATAGCATTCGAAAGCCCACTTATTAATTTGGGTATAGCTCACGCCCTTTTTAACAGTAGCTCAAGGTAAATTATATTCTTGTGCAATAGGTCCACAGAGGGCTTACAATCCAAGGACTAGATTTACTAAATAGACCCCACTGCATGAAATGGGCTGTGCGGTAAGTAATTCACATTAATGTGTTTTAGCACATAGTCTTGTACTTTTGTAAATCAAGCTCTGTTTGCACCTGAGTGAATGCAAAATAAAGCGACGTGCCCCAGGTCACAAGAAACATCTATATGTTCTATGTAAAACAAGCTCTGCATTGTTAACTGTTGTTAATTGTACACCGCAACTGATCGCTGGAAGATGCGGTATATAAATAAGTGTTAAATAAAATAAATAAAGAAACATCGGTAGGCATGAACCATGACTTCCCTGGTTCTGAACCCAGTGCTCTAAACCCTAGCTATTTCTCCGCTGAGCAGGTAAGACAACTGAATAAATATATTTGGTTATCTTCAAACAGATATTCAATCACAG
The DNA here is from genome assembly GCA_033557465.1 of Ichthyophis bannanicus. Taxonomy (NCBI): domain Eukaryota; kingdom Metazoa; phylum Chordata; class Amphibia; order Gymnophiona; family Ichthyophiidae; genus Ichthyophis; species Ichthyophis bannanicus. Next base: position 82,502,295 of record CM066048.1, read on the forward strand.
TTGCCTAGCTCATAGCATGACAGAATATACAGTTAAATCTACTTGCTCAAATTTTGAGCAGACGATACAGGGCTACTGTTTGCATAACTGGGGGCTACTTGGATAAATTTAGCCAGTTAGCATGGAATATCACATTAACCAGCTAAATTTGAAAGCCCATCTCCCAGAACCTGAATCTTTTCTGATTCAGCTTGCAGTTTTTACTTGCATAAATTTACCCATTTGAAGGGTAATTTAGGAATTCTCTGTGTGTGAAAGAATGCTTTCTACCTGAAACATGGCTGTTGATAAAATTGTTCACAGGTGTATACACAGAAAATGAAGTGTGCTGCAAGACTGCACATACTTTTATGCGCTCTGTGTCTGGCTACTCCCGGGGGCTAAGGTTGAGCAGAGCTGGGGAAGCATTGTAATGAATGTATGTCTATTTTAAAAAGCAGACGTGCATAGGGCATATGTGCACCTTCCTTAGAGCAGATGTGCATTTATAGGCCATTAGGAGTTATCGCATGAGCCCGTTTTATAAAACAGCATAAGTGCCTATATTGCCTTCATAAAATATGAAAAAATCAGCACCTTTTGGGACATTTCACATATGTGTGCTGTTATAAACTTACCCCTTAAAGAGGGCAAAATTTTAGATGGGTAGATCTATCCAGCTAAATCCTGATTTTAGATGGATAAATGTTTCTGTGCACATGCATAATCTCAAAGGAACCCTTCTAAATTCCGTTACAGCAGACTGAAAGCAGCTCTACGTTTCTTGGTATTGAGAACATAAGAAGGGCTCTGCTAGGTAAGACTAGTGGTCCATCGAACCCAGCATATTGTCTCTGACCGTAACCATTTGGCCGAACTTGGAAGTATCCAGCAGATAGTAATGGGGAAATCCATTCCCTGCTGCTCAGTCCCAGAAATGGTGATACCTGTCCCCTTGGCTATTCATATTTTTTTTAAATTTGTATTTTTCCACTTGAATTATTTATTATGATTTCAGTACAAATACATAATGAACATTATAAACACATTTCAAATACCCTAGTGAATATATAAAACTCTATTTCCATTCTATTTCTGTGTTCTTATTGTACAAGACCTTGCAACAGGATTTTCCATACCATTAGAATTCTGTAATAATAGGTGAGAGAGCACAGGTACTTACATATAATTGCAGCTCAGTGGTAAATGGAACCTAAAGTTAAGATTATTTTTCCTACGTTTATCACTTTGCACTTGTCCTCATTAAATTTCTTCTCCTCTTTCGATACCCAGTTTGGCAAGGCCCTCCTGCAGCTCCTCACAATCCACTTTTCTTTTTTTAACTTGTTCAAATAATTTTGTCTCACTTGCAGATTTGTTCATCTCACTCACTCCTTTTTCCAGATCATTAATGAATATGTTAACAATATTAGTCCAATACAGATCGCTGAGACACTCTACTATTCACCTCTCTTCACTGGGAGTACTGACCATTTGGTCCTAAAGTAATGAAAATTTGTGTAGAATCCTAGTTTTTAGACTGTATGCAAAGATTTGTGTTGTCTATTCAGAGCTGTTTGCAATCCTTGAGGACTGGCATTGAAGAGCTCCACAAGTTTCGGTGTAATCTCACCACCAGTTTTCTCTGCTCATTACAGGTTGGAAGAGTGCCGGATAATGTCTTCAGCTAAACGGCCACTCTGGTTGAATTGGGAGAACCCAGACATCATGTCTGAGCTCCTCTTTTCCAACAATGAAATGATCTTTAAGAATGGTGATGGTAAGTATGAACATCGCTCTTGCGTATGTATGTTTAAGTATGTCTGTATGTTTTATATATTTGATCTTCCAAAATTAGGAGAAAAAAAAAGATGCTGCAGAGTGAGGTGTATTGGTGAGGCTATATGTGTGAATTTCAGCACTCAAATAATAAGAGATGCTGCAGGCAGAACCATGTTTAGTCATACTGGGGCCCAGGGTGGACACTTGAGAGAGGGAACCCCAATCTAATGTCTTCAACTCAAGTCTTCTCCCTTCCCCTCCTCCTCCTCCACTCACGGCCACTACCCGAGTCATTTCCTTCCTTTCCCTCTTCTCCAGTGGGCTCTTCCTAGCTTCTGTTTTTCCTGTCCTTTCTCCTGTGATCTTTTCCCCAATTCTTCTCCCTCCCAACCCTTCTTCCACGGTGGTCCCTTTCCAGCTCTTCCCCCTCCTACTACTATTTATTTATTTATTTTTATTTCTTATATACCGCGCTCTTTTAATCAGTGCGGTTTACAAATGAACAAAATGTAAACACAATGACGCAGTCAGCATTGGTTTTTTACAATGAACAGGGAACAAAAACTTGGCGGAAAAACAGGGTTAACTATATACAGACAAGGGGCATAAAATAGAGTAAACTATGTACATAGCATTTTGGTTGGTTAACATGGTAGTGGTAAATAGCTACAATTAAAATACAGTATAATTACAGTGTGGATGGTGAGGACAGGTATGAGTTATCATGATTAGCCCTTTTCCACCGGGGACAGGTGGGAAAGACTAACATGAGGGCTAGGATCAATCGTAGTCGCTTCCGGGTAGTAAAGTAGGAACAAGTGATATTTTAAGGCCTTTCTGAATGCCATGAGACTTGTGATGGCTCTAATTTCCGGTGGGAGGGCATTCCAGGCTCTGGGCGCAAACAGTGAGAAGGCTCTAGAGGCTGTTGATTTAGAGCATTTCGTAAGGAGTTTCGGAAGGTCTATGGAGTTTAATGCAGCCGATCTCCTGGATCTGTTAGTTGGAGTGACATGTATCAAGTTGCTGATAGGTGAAAGAGATGGGCTCTTTGCAGCTTTAAAAGTCATGACAAGGGTTTTATATAGGGTTCTGGCCTGGAGGGGTAACCAGTGTAAACTCATCAATATTGGAGTTATATGCTCTGAGCATGGAGCACCTACGAGAATTCTCACGGCCCCATTCATGGCCAGACGGAGGGGATTTAGAGTAGATTGTGGGAGACCGTGTAGTATAATATTGGCAAAATCCAAATGTGGTAGTACCAAGGCTTGGAAGATAGTGCGGAAGTCGGAGTAATCAAGAAGATGACGGAGATTCCGAAGGGATCGAATCTTTTGGTAAATTGTGTTTGTTGCTTTCTTGATGTGTGCTGACATATCAAGCCGCTGATCTAATGTAATCCCTAGGTATCGGATTGTTGGTTGTGCCTTCAACTCAATGTTGTTTACTTGTAATGAGGTGGGGGGTATGAATGTTGGATTCCGTGTAACGAATAGGACTTCTGTTTTGTTATGATTTATACGTAGATTCTGTTTGATGAGCCAGTTAGATACAGCTTCGAAGCAATGAACTATTGATGTAAAGTCCGGTTGTTTTATATTGAATGGAGCATACATCAGGATATCATCAGCATATGCTAGACATTGAATATTGAATGTACGTATCAAAGCACAGATTGGTTGCATATAGATATTGAACATTAATGTGGACAAGGATGATCCCTGAGGGACACCTTGTTTAAGGGGGAATGAGTCCGATGTTGCATCTCCTGTTCTGACTTGCTGCTGTCTATCCGATAAGTAAGATTTGCACCATTTCAGAGCTAGCCTTTGAATACCCTTATCTTTGAGGCGCTGTAGGAGAGTATTGTGATTTACTGAATCAAAAGTGGCAGCTATGTCAAGAAAAATGAGAATGAATCCTTGATGGATATTGTCGATGTTTATGATTAGGTTATTGAAGAGGGTTGCGAGGAGGGTGTCAACTCCATGTTCTTCTCTAAAACCATGTTGTGACGGGTCCAGAGGAGCTTCTGAGTCGACATGGAGTTGTATTTGTCGCTGTACTACTTTTTCCATGATTTTTGCTAGTAGAGGGATGCTGGAGATAGGTCTATAAGATTTGACTTTTGTTGGGTCTAGCTTGCTGTTCTTCAGGAGGGGGCGGATGGATGAATGTTTCAGGCTCTGTGGGAAGGATCCAGTTGAAAAGGAATTGTTGACAATCTTGCTTATAGTTGGGCTAAGTTCATGTCGTAGTTCTTTGATCCATCTGGCAGGGCAGGGGTCATTAGGTGCAGTAGTTAGGTTAATAGCTGATATTGTTTCTTCGATCTCCTTGTTGGACACCTGGGAGAAATTGTCAAGCGTAGCTAGCTGGGATACAGTCTGTGGTGTGGAAGGTATTGGTGCTTGGAGGATCAAACTAGTCTGTATCATTTTCGATTGTAGGTAATCAGCATAATCTTGAGGGTTTGGCATAGGTGGTTGGGTAGTGGTTGGATCACCTGTTAAGGATTTAACTAACCTCTTCCCAGCTTGTTTTACCCTACCCCACCCTCATGATTACTTTCCTGGACCTGACTCCTCCTTTTCTCTGCACCCATAGGCTCTTCGCCTTCTCCTGTGACCCCTTCTGGCTTTTTTGCACACTTCTTCTTATGACTCATCTCTGGCTCCTTTTCCCTTTACTCCCTCTTGACCTCTTCATGCCTCCTCTCTAGACCTTCAGCTCACTTTATTTGACTGACTGGTCTTGACTTGGACTAACGGAAATCCTGACATGTCTGAAATAAAATCTGTGTGAGGCCTATGAGTTGGCTGCAGCTGACAGGCCCTTCAGTAGCTCTGCCGCTTACAATGGGTTTCTTTCTAATAGGGAAACCATACAGGAGGAGGATCTGTGAGCAGGTGTTAGCTTACAGGCTCCTCACTGATTTTCCTTTTTTGGGCACACATTCAAGATTGCCAGCCATGGGCTGGCCTGGACTGAGCCATCTCTTTCAGCTCTAAGAAGCCCCATGGTTCTTCTGTGACATAATTCAGGTTGCCCCCCTCTCCTTCTAACACTAGCGTTGGCTACAGATCATAACTGAGGTACATATTGGAAAAGATCAAAGGCCTGTGAAATTCAGCAATTCTAATTTCTCCCCTAGATTTACGACAGGATATGCTCACACTACAGATCATTCGGATCATGGAAAACATGTGGCAGAACCAAGGACTGGACCTCAGGTACTTAGGAGTGGGCAGGCATAGGTGCTTACTTTGAATGTATCTGTGAGGAAAGAGGAAATAAACCTTTTGCAATCTGGAGCGCTTTTTTTATTTATTATTTTTATTGGCCTGGAACTTTCTTCCTGCACCTTTGGGCTTTCAGGTCGATGGAAATGGCCTCAGTTAGGCCATGATGCCATAAGCCTTCATTCACAGGCAATGGAGGTAAAACCAGGATAGAATCTACCTGTCCTAAAAATCTGGAGAAAGATGGCATCCCTGGCTGCCTCCACAGAATATCCAAAGCATTCAGGGAACTGAAGAACTGACTTGGTGAATTGAACTAGGTACAGGATAGCCATTGAGCCAACAGGCTAGTCCAGGATCTGAAGTTTATTCTGGCTTCTTATTTGTTGAAATACATTCTTGTTTGTCCGCAAGCATCCGAGAGTTACAAAATCTGGATCATCTCTGTGAAGGCTTCTGGAGGAACAGGATGGAGAAAACTGGTTGTTGATAACGAGAGGGATATCAGGCCCAATATTCAAAGGGGTTTCCTTATCATCCCTCCAATCCATTCCCAACAAGCAGGTTGACACTCCCCTCCAGCAGCTGGAGACTGAGCCTGTCCAAACTCTGGTGATGTCAGACCAGATATACCACCTGCACTACCCACCAAGGCCAGTAGCTCAGTCTTCAGCAGCTGGAGGAGAGTTTTGTCCCAGGGTCGGCCTATTAGGGGAGTTAGCTATTTTTGAGTATCCTGTCTTTCATTGCCAAACAGAAGAGCATCAATGCACAAAACAGAAAAAAAAAGAAAAGAAAATATAGGAGGCAGCAAGATAGTCAAGCTGTAAATCTCCTACCTGTGCTGAACCATTCAGTGGGTGGCCTGGTGCCGACAGGGCTGAGAGCTGTCCAGGATCACTGGGGGAGGCACCCTGAGGGACTGGGGCTGTTGAGTCGGTCCGGTCCTGCTTCAGGAGGATACACTGTGGGGAGCCTGGTCCCTTTCCCTCCCGATTGGCTGTGATCCAGCACTGTCAGGGAGGCTGTTGTTGGTGGAGGTAAACCTCTTGGCCAAGGGTATGGGATTGGGCGTCAGCTGGAAAGTGCTCATTCAGGGCACTGCAGGTTCCCTCCCTATGGGAGTGGGGGTGTGGGCCACATGGTCAGGTAATCAGGCCTTGTTGTTTTTTTGCGCCACGCGGTGGTGCAGCCTGTTTGAGCTGGTAGTTCGAGTGCGGCGTTAATTGGAGAGAGACCACATGGGGATGGCAGCAAGTAAGGTGCTGTGTGTGGCGCCAGTCTAGTCTCTCTGCAGCAGGTGTTTGTTGGGTGTGCTAGAGGGAGACTCACGCGGTGGAGGAGGTGCCTGGGGGTAAGACACGTTCAGGGCAGGTCTCTAGGTCTGGTTCTCCGCCCGTGCTTTTGGCGGGAATGGAGGTCATTTTGGACTCAGCCAGTCAGCGGCAAATGGTGGTCAGGTAGGAGGCACCTTTAGGGAGAGAGCGAGGGCTTCTGGATGGTGTGCTTTCGGGGGAGAAGGGTGAGCTCGCATCCTCTGAGCCCTTCTCTTCGGAATTTGTCTTGCTGCTGCACTGGGCCTTTTGCCTATAGCAGGGGTCGGCAGGGCCTAGTGCAGGAGCAACACAGAAGTGGAAATTGAAACTGGAGAGTTAGCCCGAGGTTCCCAGCTCAGGGATTGTGGGGGAGCCACTCAAGACGTGGCTGTGCTTGGACATGGAACCCTGGGAGATCCTCAGGGGGCCTTTCTGATACCTCGGAGGATCCCTTGGGAGGGCACCTTGGGCCTGGGCCAGCCTGGCTGTAGGGGATCCTGAGGATCAGAAGGCTCTGACTGGAGAGGACCCTAATGTGGTGCACATCTTCCAGAGGGAAGAGTTGCCAGCTCTTGTTGTCCATTCTCTGGCAACATTGAACATCATGGTCCTGGGTCCTGTGGAGGAGGAGCCCCTGGAAGACCCCTTATTACAGGATACCCGGAAGTCCCAAAATGCCTTTCCGGTCCATAGAGTTTTCTGTTGTTGATGAAGGCAAAATGGGAGATGCTGGATGCTGGAGGCTGGACTGCAGGGCAGTCGGACCATGGCTTGGCTGTATCCATTGCCAGATCTGGACAGGAAGCAGCTTCGAGCTCTGTGAGTGGACGAGGCAGTGCCTGCGGTCACGAAGAAGACGACAATCCCTGTTGAAGGGGGAGCGGCCCTGAAGGACTCTCAGGATAAGAAGCTTGAAACACTGGTGAAATAAGTGTTTGATATCAATGCCCTGATCCTTCAGGCTTCCATTTGTGGGGCTTATGTCTCCAGGGTATGTCTGTGATGGGCTCGGGGTCTGCCGAAATTGGATAGCTGGGCTCAACAGGTAGGAGCAGCGGTGGTGCGATTGGGTCAGGGATGGCATTCCTAGTGGACGCCTTTTATGACCTGATCAGAGCTTCTAAGGCCATGGCCTCAGTGATTGCAGCCTGCCGACTCTTGTGGTTGCAAAATTGGGCGGTGGACCTTGCATCAAAGAGTAGATTCTGCCGCCTTCCCTTAAAGGGTAAGCTTCTGTTCAGGGAAGCACTGGAGAAGCTCGTTAAGGAGTTGGGGGAGTCCAAGGGTTCTCTGAGGACAAGCCCAAGTCCCCGAAGAGTCAAGCTCCCACTCAGGGACAGCCTCAGGACTTTGGGCATTTTCGGGTGGTGCGATTTGTGCCTTTTCAGAGGGCATGTTACCCAAGTAGAGGTGCTCCCTTTTGAGGAGGCCACGGGGTTGGCAGAGGATACTTTTCAGCCACCTCCGTGGCCACCAAGAAACCACAATGAGAGAGGGTGGGCCTGGGATGGAAAGGAGCCTGTGGGGGGGGGGGGCGCCTCCAGAGCCCAAATCACGTCCCACCAGTGGATCTTGGAGGTGATCAGAAAAGGATACATGTTGGAGTACCCCCATCAATTGCCCGATGCGTTTGTGATGTCCCCGTGCAAGGCCCCAGGAAAGGACAAGGTGATCAAGGACATGCTGCAGTGGCTGCTGCAACTGGAGGCTGTAGTGTCGGTGCCCAGGGATTAATGTGGCACTGGTCGATACTTGATTTATTTTGTGGTCCCCAAAAAGGAGGGTTGCTTCTGGCCGATCCTGGATCTAAAACACGTGAACTTGGCGCTGCAAGTGCTGTGGTTTCGAATGGAGACATTGAGATTCGTGATTGTGGTGGTCCACGAAGGGGAGTTCCTTACATTCCTGGAGTTGACTGAGGCCTATCTGCACATTCCCATTTGGCTGGAACATTATCAGTTTCTCCATTTTGCCATGCCCATGGGGCATTTTCAATTTTAGGAATTGACTTTTGGCCTTGCAGGGACCTGCGGACATTCACCAAGGTGATGGTGGTCATGGCAGTGGCTCTGAGGCATGAAGGAGTGCTGGTGCACCCTTACTTGACAACTGGTAGATCCAGGCGAAGACAGCCGAGGAGAGTCAGCAAGGTACCCAGCAGGTGGTGTCCTCTGCGTCGCATGGGTTGGATGATTTATTTATTTATTTAGCTGCATTTATATACCGCTTTTCACCGGGTCAAAGCGGTGTTACATATAGGGGTGGGGAGATTAAGTACGAGGGTAGGGCCAACACCGAGGAGGCAACATTAATGATTTTGGGGTAGGACAGACTTTAGACATAGGTTAGTATAGCTTTGAGTCAGAGGTTCGTTGTGGGCTGGATCAGGGGTTTGTGGGTTTTGTGGGTTTTTGTGGGTTTTGTGGGATGATCAATTTCTCCGAATTACCTATGCCCGTCAGAAGATCTGATGTACCTGGAGGCATGTTTTCAGACAATGCTGGGCTGCGTCTTGCTGCCCGTGGAAAGGGCGGAAAAGTTGCAGCTACAGCTACAGAAGTTTCTCTGGATGGCAGCCCCTACAGCATGGCATTACCTCCAACTGTTGGGCTTGATGGCTGCGACGATAGACTTAGTTCCTTGGACACGGGTGCACATGTGTCCATTGCAGAAGAAACTGCTGACATGCTGGGTCCCGCACAGTGAGGAATGGTCGAAGTTGCTGGCATGCCCCAGGAGCATCAAGACGTCTCTCCAGTGGAGGTTGGATTTCAGCAACTTCCTAGTGGGGATGCCGCTGGAACTGCCCCCAATGGGTGCCTCTGACTATGGATGCCTGCCTGTCAGGCTGGAGAGCATATTGCCAGACCCTGGTCATGCAGGGGTTATGGACACCGAAGGAAGCAGCTGGTCTGTCAAGCGCTTGGAGAGGAGAGCGGTGTTCCTGGCTCTGCAGCATTTTTGCCCAGTGCTCCAGGGGAAGGCGGTCTGGATGTTCTCGGACAACGCCATCATGATAGCATACTTAAATTGCCAGGTGGCAGGGCAGTGTCGTGTTGGGGGATGAGACCAGTCTGATTCTGGTTTGAGCGGAGGAGCATCTCCTCAAGTTCTCGGCGGCTCACGTGGCTGGGAGAGAGAACATACAAGGCGACTTCCTTAGTCGGCATCATCTAGACCTTAGCGAATAGTCCCTTGACCCTTTGGTCTTCGATGGGGTGGTGCAAAGATGGGGACAGCCAGTCATGGAGCTCATGGTGATGTTCGACAGTGCAAATGTTCCACAGTTCTACTGTCGACGGTAAGAGCGGATGTCCGAGGGGCTGGATGCCCTAGTAGAACCATGTCCAAAGAATGATCTTTTTGCGTGTTCCTGCCAAGGGTGCTGATCGGCCGTCTCTTGTAGCGCGTCAAGGCCCATCGCAGGCTCGTGATTCTGATAGTGCCTGATTGGCCCCATCAAGACAACTGCGAAGATTGTAGGGCAGACCATGCACAATGTAGCAACTAACGATTTATGGAGCAAATGACTACCCTTTTAACTAGACTTTACTAGCTTCTGTTCTGTGCCAGAATCTTATTCAAGCTATTATGGGCCTAACAAAGGGCATTTACATGGTTTACAGCCTAATAAACTGTCTAAATGCCTTAGATGGGGATATTCAGCAGCACATTCATGGGTAGTGCCATTGAATATTCTCATCTATGTCCCCTACACGCCCCGATGTTATCTGGCTAGCATTGGGGTGTGTCGGAAACGGAGCGGAGGCACGGGTTTGAGATAACCAGGCAGCAGTGATATTGCATGCTGCCCAGTTAGTGCTCTGTGCCGAAAAGATAGGTGAGGAAAGCCCTTGCCTATCTTTACAGCACAGGCACTAACTGTGCAGCATGTAATATTGCTCCTGCCCAGTTAGCTTCGGCGGCTTCCGGGTTCTGCGGCAATATTCAATGCCGGGGCTGGGGACACTTAGCCCCAGGTTGCATATCAAAAATATTGACCCTTCGTTCTACCAAGAGACTTATTTATTCTAATCAGATAGGAAAACTCAGCTTCCCTAACCCTCGAGAGTACATTCTAAACCCCGCATGAAAAAATGGTGATCATATAGTTCCTAATCTATGGAGCAGTTTACTTGTTGAACTGAAATTGGAACTGTAGGTGCAGCAGGGCCGGCCCAACCTTTAGCCAAACTAGGCAGTCACCTAGGGTGGCAGCTTCTGGGGATGGCAAGGAGCAGGACATCCAAAGCTAAACAATAGACTCTGAGAGCCAGGGGGAGCATAAGGCCCTAGGGTGCAGTGAGTGAGCACTCACAGTATTGAGCAAGCTCTTTCGCTGTATCCGGAGAGGGGTAAACGGTGCTGAATTTAACACACCAGCTGTTTTGAAAAGTTGGTTGTTGTACAAACGAGTCAGGTGTAAAGTGAAGGCATGGATTTTTAGCAGTAATATTTAAAGCATTTGTTACATGACAATATTCATAGTACTTCATCGATTCCAGGAATATTTAAGTGAATTAGGAATGAATGGATATGGAATTTAGTACTATTTATATTTTATTTATCAACACTTTCCACATCTTGTCCAGTCTAGGACCCAGGGAATGAAGAAGCATATAACTATTAGTGACTGATATTTTGAAATCAGGGGCGGCATTTTCCAAAGACATTTACACAGTTTACAGCCCAGTAAACCATGTAAATGCTGTAAACAGAGATTTTCAAGGCACCTACCCGGTTAGTGCCTTTGAAAGCCCCCTCCAAAGTTCTCTACGCGCCCTAATGCTATCTGGTTAGCACCGGGACGTGTTGGGGGCATTTTAGGGCGGAGACAAGCACTAACCAGGCAGCAGCGATTTTCCATTTTGCCCAGTTAGCGCCCTGCACCAAAAAGGGATAGGCAAGGAAAACTCTCGCCTATCTTTTCGGCGCATAGCACTAACCGGGCAGCATGGAAAATCGCTGCTGCCCGATTTGGCTCGGCGTGCTTCCCGGCTTTGTGACAAACCCCAGCTATTCACTTCCATCGCCACGGAAGTGAATATCCAGGCTTAAGGGGTCGGCGGGCAGGGCTGAACGGCTACGGCGCTTAGCCCTGCCCAATTCAAGATCGGGCCCTAGATGTTTATAGCCTTTTCTTATCTATAGTGTTTTTAACCATTCTACAGTTTAAATATCATCTTACTGTAATTTCACCTTGAACTCCTCGGAATTAAGTGGCCTAAAAGAAATCTGATTAAGTTTGGCTAAATTAAAATTCATGGTTCCTTCATCTCCCTCACTACTGCTTCTCCAGAATGCTGCCCTATGGTTGCTTGTCCATTGGGGACTGCGTGGGGTTGATTGAGGTTGTGAAGAACTCCCACACCATCATGCAGATTCAGTGCAAGGGAGGCCTGAAGGGGGCGCTGCAGTTCAACAGCAATACCCTTCACCATTGGCTGAAAGACAAGAACAAGGGCGAAGGGTAAGTTACACTTCCACGGTCTCGTGAAGCTTGACAGGGAGAAAGAAAGGGGAGGAGGATAGGGGAATGATGAGTATTCAAATAAAGGGAAAGATAGGCTAGCATGGGTAAGTGGTGCTGTGAAAGAGACTATTAAAGCCAAAAAGGCATCGTTTAAAAACAGAAGCAAGTCCTAATTAGCGAAGAGCATTATTAAGTAGGAATTTGAGGAAAAATTGCCAAAGCTGAAAAAACGAATTATGAAACCTTTCTTTAGAATGTCAAAAGTAAGAAGCCTATGAGAGACTCATTTAAAAGGGAGGATAGGGTCACAGCAAAAAACCTTGCTTTGGTTTTTACTTAAGAGAATGTTGGGGAAATAAGAACGAAAGGGGGATGTTACTAAACCGGACTAATGGTCAGCACATGCTATTTGCAACTAGGCCCCATTTATGGGGGACCTACTTACAAATAGTGCATGCTAACCATTATTAGCCCAGTTTAATAAACATGCCCCAAGATGGGCCATGCTGGATTAGACCAAAGAGGCTTTTCTAAAACCAGCTGTGCTAACTCTTGGCTACATCTTCCAACAACTAATTCCACAGCTTAAATGTGCTCTGAGTGAAAAAATATTAGCTATTAGTTTCATGGAGTGCCCCATGGTCATGCTATTATTTGAAAGGGTAAATAGCTGTTCCCTCTGTTTTCTCCAACAAGCAAGATGAATCAGTCACAGGCCAGTGACATCATCTGATGGTGCTGTGAAGGACAGCTCACTCAGAGCACAGAAAGAACTAAAAACTTTTCTGGGCATGTATGGGAGTTTATGCCTCATTCCTGCACTGTTTAAATCTCTGGCACAGGACTTGGAGGGTTGATAGTAGTTAAACCATACGTAGCTTGGCAGGATCGCAAGTCTTAAGATGATGGTTCTACTTCGCTTACTGTATCTGTGTCAGAACCTCTCATTATCGATTCCAGATAAAGAGCTGAAAGCATTTTCTAGGAAACTTTAATTTCATTTGGAAGCGAAGGCCACCTAAGAAATAAATTGGAGAGAGGGATGGACATGCTGAATGTGCAAAGGTACCCTCAGGCTGCTGAACTCAGAGCGGTGGTAGAATGAAGGGGGAACCCCCTCCAATCTGCTCAAAGCTGTTGGTTTGAATTGAGCAAGCAGTGACTGGGAACCTCTCTTTAGAAGACTGGTTTGGCACAGCAGGGCATAAATTGGATGGAGAGGTTTCCCTATCTCTTGCTCTTATCCTCCAAATCTGGAAGAAGCTGAGACAGACTACAGTATTGGGGTTAAAACCATATCAAAACTAACTCCCATAGGCCTGCTTCAGTTGTTGCCAACAGGTGCTTGCTTTATGGGAGCAACTAGATGGGTAGTCCAGAAATTAGAGCTGGTATGACAGATGTTTGATGGGAACATACTGTGCAAGTTTACCAGCCTTCAGAAAGAGCGTGGGTTATTACATAACGACATTTTTTAAAAGTTTATCTTCAAATCCAACACATATTGACATATCCTTCTTGTCACAAGAGCTTAATGCTGGACCCCACTCCTTTTGAGGTATTACTGCAACGGGCTGCTGGGAAATGTAGTTTACTTTCAGTACTCTATAAACTATTGGAACCTTACCCCTTAGAGAAGCCCAAGCACCTTAAAATATGGGAAATTGATCTGACACAAGTGTTGGAGTGGAAGAACTGGGAGAATATTTTTAGGGCTACAAATTGCATCTCAGTCTCTGCCAATTTTGGTGGAGAATGGATTTAAACTCCTGTTCCTACTACTGAACATTTGTATAGTGCTACAAGACGTATGCAGACACATGTACAGATGTTCAGACACATGTAAAAGACCTTACAATATAGTCAAGGCAGACAGCACAGTAGCTGTAGACATGGGATACAGCTAGGAGGAATGGTAAGGAAACACAAAGGAGACCAAGATCTGAAAGCGGCAGCGAAGAGGTGAGTTTTCAGCATGTTCCGATGGTGTATAATATACCCTGTAGCTTCTATACCAAATGTTCTTGCCTCTCGATAAGCAATGTTAGAGGGCTTGCGGGCAGCTGGGCATTCTATTACACTTTTGGTTGGACTGTCGAATTGCTAAGACCTTTGGATGTCTAGAGAACAGTTTTACAATATCACAGGACTTATCTTATTTTTTTGTGCCTAAAAGTTTCTTGTTGCAGTGCCTGCTGGATGACCTTGATGTAGGGATGTCTCGCATATTAAGCCAATTAACTACAGACAGCTGCATTTCTACAGTGTCAGCCCTTTTAAACAAAGAACGGTATCCTGTTCATCTCAAATTTAAGCTTAGTTTCACTGTATTTTCACTCTAGCATTAAGTCCAGAATCCCTTGCTTTCAGAATCTGTTTGTTTGGGTCCCGCCGTACATAGCTCCATATGCTGGCTATGGATTCTAGAGTAGTTAGTGGAGTGCAGAAGTAGCCTAGTGGTTAGGGCAGCAACTTGAAAGCCAGAGAAGCCACAGTTCAAAGCCCACTGACCTTCCTTGTGGCCTTGGGCAAGTCACTTACAGTAACCCTCCATTGCCTTAGGTGCAAGCTTGGATTGTAGCCTGACAGTGAACCATCTACTGTACCTCAATATAACGTTGGAGCTCATACTGTAAAGGCATGAGTTAAATACTAATAATAAAAAAAATACTGCTAGTTGTGGGGAGCAATTTTTAAATAGTCGTGGTGAAAGGGACATTACAAATCTCTTTTTTAAGTATTGAGATGGTAGTGAAACTCCATCTCTTGAAATTTCAGTGAAGAAAAGGCATCCAGATGCCTTGGTCCCACATAGACATCTCATAGCCTGTCGAACGTATCTGGTCTATGTATGTTTAACATGGGTCTTCTAACTGTACACCTTCACACTTTCTGTCATTCCTTTGTAGGTATGATGCAGCCATCGATCTCTTCACTCGGTCCTGTGCTGGATACTGTGTTGCCACCTTCATCCTGGGCATTGGAGATCGGCACAACAGCAACATCATGGTGAAGGATGATGGGCAGGTGAGGGAGGCAAGGGAAGGGAAGAAAAAGAATGCGATAGTGAGAGCATCATAATGCGCATTTTTGGGAGAAGTGGAAATTGTGAGGAAAGTGCTGTGAGTCTTACAGTAGACCACAAATCAGCAAGCTATCTTGCCTGATCCCATAAATTATATGAGTCTGTAACCCCGATTGATGTTTTTTGACTCTATGATATGGTGTAGTGCCTCATCTGATGACTGATATATTGACTGATCCTACTGGTCTCCTAACTATATGACAGTTTATTTATCTAAGTGTTTTGATACCGCCTAATCTAAAAGTCTAGGCAGTTTACAGAGAACTAGCAAATGCAGGAACTTGTAATGCATGTACTGCGACGCTTCTGCCTGGGCCCTAGAGCTTACAGGCAGGAGTGGCCTTATATAATGTCCCTTGTGAATAAAGGTGGTACTGATCCCTCTGCATGCTGGGATTCGCAGTACACTTGTTTTTTTCCTTTAGGGATGAAAGTTGTAGTTGTGACTCGAGTGATAAGACTTACAAGAAATTTATTTGTTGTGGGGATATTTTCAACGCATTACAATTCAAAGGTGCATAACGTAAAGGTGCAACTTTCAACATAAAGGTGAAATCAGGAGGTCAGGAAAACAACTGAAATCAAATAGCTTTAACTCAGCTTTACACAGTCACGGTAGCTTCTACTCAGCTTTGCCTCGTGTGGTTGCTTGGGATTATTGCAGCCTCACAGTAACAGCTGTTCTCCTCACAGCGTGGCTTTATCAGAGACATTGGCATAAGAACAGGCACCTTTCTTCCAGGACTCTCTCCTCTTTAGAAACTCAGGAGCCTTATGGCTAGTTCTTCTGCTAGGGGAATTTCTCTCAGAAAAACTTCTTTCCTGTTTTGGTTCCTGGCTTTTATAGCACTGCTCGCCACCAGACAAAATACCTTTTCTCCAAGAGCTGGGTTTGCTAGCCTTCCCACGTCTAGGCTCTACCGTGTAGTAAGGATCTCCTTGAGAGTATATTGGGCTCCAAGGCTTACTGCTCCAGGGTTCTGCCTTCTCCCAGGGTTCTAGCGTTTTTCCCCTTTGATTCCAAGTTCCTCCCCTGGGCTGGGGCTTGTCTTCAGCTCAGCCGATAACTGTGTTTTTTCCAAGTCAGTTTTGGAAATCCTGTGTGTGTCATCCCTTCTATCAGGATTTTCCCCTATCTCCATTTCCTCTGGAGGGGAGTCTTCACCACAGTACATAGAACATGAGTGAAGTTGAACTGAACATTCAGTACAAAAAACATAACATACATGAACTAAAGAGTAACAAGTTACAAAATTACATATTAACATATACAGGGTGGCCCAAAAAAAGTGAGAACATCTCGTAGCATATAAGTTCTTTAAAAATTCAAAAAGACAGATGTAAACGATTGACAAATTTAAAAAAAAAATATGGCTACCGGAAATTGTCAAAATAAAGACGTTATATTTATTTTTTTATTTTTATTTAACAGTATTTCTATTCCGCCTTACCTTACAATCAAGGCGGTATCACAGCAAACAATCAAAAGGAGTGATAGTGTTTTTCATGCAGTGAAGTTTATATTGTGACTTGAGTGTAAGTTGTGTTGTGTGTTTGATTAGGTTGAGCTATGTACATTGCTATGTATATAGCTAAAAAAGGTAAATAAGTAAACTATTTAAGCTTTTAATTTACGAGATGTTCTCACTTTTTTTGGGCCACCCTGTATATAGGCTTGTGCACAATACTAATGGGAACTGGGGTGGATACCAGCAGGGGAGAGGTGATAAGGGGAGAGTGTGGTTAGAGTAAGAGTAAGATGGATAAGACCTATGTCTCAGGAAGACTGGGAGAGGTAGAGAAAGAAATGAGTTAGACTTCATTTCCAAGAAATTTGTGGAATAGAAAAGTTTTTAGTTTCTTCTTGAAATCTAAGAGGTTAGATAAGGCATGAATTTCTGCTGGTAGGGAATTCCACATGATTGGGGCGTACATGGAATAGGCTCTATTGGATATGGATTTGCTACTTTTTGGGTTTGTGGTGGGTACTGTTAGCAAATTTTGGTGTTGTGATCTCCTAGATCTGTAGAAGTGATTGAGGTAAGTGGATGAGAGGGCTTGGAATATTTTGAATGTTATGAGTATTGCATTGGATTTTGTCCTTGCTTTTACAGTTAGCCAATGTAGCTGTTACAGGAGAGGAGTAATGTGGCTGGATGGAGCGGCATTGAGTAGGATATGAGCAGCGGTGTTTTCAGCCAGTTGCAGAGAGTGAAGTACGTAGTTCAAGATGATGTTGCAGTAATCAAAGTGAGGCATAATGAGGGCTTGGAATACTATGCGATAGTTTTGGTGGTCAAGTAGCGGCTTGAGGTGCTGGATGGTTTTTAGTTTTGATATATGGCTTTGATGATGTTGTTAATGTGAGGTTGAAAGGTAAGGTGCTGGTCAAGGGTTATGCTGAGGTATTGCACTTGAGACCAGGTCCGTACCGAGCCAGAATCACACCCTGTGCAATGCACATCGGGCGCACACCCCCCTCCTCCCCGTACCTCCTTCCAGCCTTTGCCTGCTCTTGCCCTGCTGCTGCCGCCCTCTGTTTTCTCCATGGCAGCTCCTGCAGCAAGGCAAGCGTAGGCAGTGGCTGGATGGAGGTATGGGGGTGGGGGGAGGGCACACCTAATGGTTCAAGTCGCCGGTAGCAGCAGAGCAGAGCAGAGCAGACCTAACTTTAAGCAGATCTGATCCCTCCCTGCTCTGATGTTGCATCAGAGGAGGAAGGGACCAGAACTGCAGAAAGACCCGTGCAGAGGCTTAGGGGGCACAGAGGCTTAGGGGGCACATTTCAGCTGTTTGCTGTTGCCCTGCTGCCACTGAGAGAATAAAAAGTGGCGGCGGTGGGGCAACAACAGGCAGCCGTAATGCACCCTCTAAGCCTTTGCGCCATGTGCGGCTGCACCGCTCACACAGGGCTAGGTACGGTACTGCTTGAGACTGCACATTCAGTCGGGTCCTCATTGAGATGGTGGGTAGAGGGATGTGATAAGGATCTCTCGAGATGATGAGTGCTTCTGTTTTGTTGTGATTTACGAGAAGATTGTGCTCCGAAAGCTATTGTGTGACTGCTTTGAAGCATCGTGATAAGGATATGTACTTAGGTTTGGTGGTGGAGAATGAAGTATAAAGCATAGATATGGTATAAGACATTGAAGGTTTGAATTATTGCACAAATGTTGTTGTAGGAATATGTTGAACAGGAGCGCCGAGAGGGATGAGCCTTGTGGAACTCCTTGTTGCTGGGTGAATGAGGTTGATCGTTGTACTCCCGAGATGACTTGCTGCTTGCAGTTGTTGAAGTAGGATGTAAAGCATTTTAGGTTGGTGCCTACAAGGCCTAGTGAATGGAGGCGTTGCAATAAAATATTGTGAGATATTGAGTCGAAAGCAGACTTGATGTCCAAGAATAGCAGTAAGAAAGCTTGTTTTGGTCTGTTACTAGCCTTTGATGAGATTGTCCATTAATGCTGTGAGAAGTGATTCCACACCGTGATTATGTCTGAATCTATATTGGTGGGGGTCGAGTGGGGCATTTGTATCTATGTGATGTTGGAGTTGTAGCAGTATGTATCTTTCTATGATTTTTGCAAGGAATGAAGAACTTGAGATAGGTCTGTATGATGATGGGAATTTGGGATCTTGAACTGTGGCTTTCTTTATGGGGCGAACTGATGATGTTTTGAGTATAGGAGGCATGTATCCTTGGATAAGAGTTGTGTGATTTTGTGTATGAAGCAGAGAAGTTCAGAGTGTGCTGACTTGATCCAGCTGACAGGGCATAAATCAAATGGTGATGTTGTGGGGCCCGATTTTCAACTTAGCGGTGTTATGCTCCGTGTTGGCGCATAGCCCGCCCCCTTCCTCCTAACCCAGATTTTCAATACTGGGGTCATATGCGGCCCTGACATTGAAAATCCAGGTCTCACCACACACCTTGGGAGCCACAGGGCTAAGTGGATAGCATAAAAAATCGGTGTTACCTGGTTAGTTCTTTCCTCCGTCCCAGCTCCATCCCGGAACGCCCCTAACACGCCCCAATGCTAACCGTGTAGTATCTGGGCGCGTTAGGGACATATCCGGGATTTTTGAAGGGCACTACCTGTGTAAGTGCTCTTCGAAAATCCCGGATATGGCATTTACACAGATAACTAGGACACTTATCCGTGTAAATGCCTTCAAAAATTGGGCCCTTGGTGTTTAAGTTTCTTCTTGGTATTTTCTAGGTACTCCTGTGTTATAGTTGAAAATGAATTCCATGAGTCTGTTATAGGGAGGTTGGTAATTGCTGTCATATTGTTGTTGCTTAGTGACTGCTGAAAGGTACCAAACCTTTAAAGTGGTTGGCTAAGGTATGTGCAGAGGGTAAGTGCTGCATCATCTCTGGTAGGGTCTTTGAGAAAGCGTAATTACTCACCTGTAACAGGTGTTCTTCAGGGACAGCAGGAATCAGTCCTCACTTATGGGTGATGTTGGCACCAACGGACCCCACGCGGAGCAATTCCCCAGCTTTCAACTAATCCTTTGGGATTGCTGCCATGAATGCATGGTCCTTTTCCATCCAAAGGTGCCATTTTGCTTTGTCAGATCCCATAGCTAGAGCCATACTCAGCAGATGGCAAGGGAAGAAAAACAAAAATGGCAACTCTTAAGGGGAGGTGGGAGGGTAGTGAGGACTGATTCCAGCTGTCCCTGGAGAACAACTGTTACAGGTGAGTAACTATGCTTTCTCCAGGAATAAGCAGAAAATCAGTCCTCACTTATGGGACTCCCCAGCTACCGGCTACCAAAACCTGCAAACCAAAAACACCTCCGTGAGGCCGTGAGCAGAAGCCGATGACTGAAGGAAGCCCGAGTCCTCGGGCCCTTTGGCCAAGCTCTCAGGAGCGCAGAAGAAGGGTCGGAGGGCAGGAGTTGCTTATACCCTGAACAGATTATGGAGTACAGCCTGGCCGAAGGCGCTGTCCTGGCAGGACTCCATCTCCAAGCAGTAGTGCGAAGCGAAAGTATTCGTGGAGGACGTTGTCGCAGTCCATCAGATGTCCGTCAGAGGAACTGAACGCAGCAAAGCCACTGACGTTACCTTGGCCCGGACACCGTGTGCAGTGACTCGGCGATCTAGCGGGGTGCCAGCCTTTGCCTGAGCAAAGGCGATGCAGTCCACCACCCAGATGGAGATGGTGCACTTGGTGACTGCGAGTCCCAGGTGATTAGGATCATAGGCAATGAAGAGCCGGTCGGACCTGCGATGACCCTGGGTGCGCTGCAGGTAGAAGGCGAGAGCCCTCTTGCAGTCGAGTGCTGAACTCAGGTGAACTCAGACCGAATTGGATTTCAGTCCCACCTGTGAGAGATGGAGGAGGTACTGGAGAACTACCGGGTAGAGCAAGAGAATGGGTCGATCTGGAGCTGGGAGCACTAGACCGAGAAGCACTGCCACTTCAGGGTGTAGGCCTGTCTCATCGAGTTCCTCCTCGACGCAAGGAGGACCTCATTGATCTCTTCTGGGAGGTGCAATGAGGCTAGAGACACCCATTCAGCCACCAGGCTCTCAGGGATAACGAGACCAGGTTTGGGTGGAGCACCCACCCTTCCTCCTGCATTAGTAGATCTGGGATACTGCCCAGGGGGACCGGAGGTTCTGACGAGAGCCGGAGCAAAAGTGGGAATCAGGGCTGTCAAGGTCACGAAGGAGCCATGAGGATCACTGAGGCTCGGTCCCGCTGAACCTTGTGGAGGGTCCTCACAATGAGAGGAGTGGGAGGGAATGCATACAGAAGCTCAGAAGTCCAGTTCAGGAGGATCGCGTCCGGGGCTACCCTGTTTGGGTGCGGTATTGGCCCACAAAAGTGGGGAAGCTGTGTGTTCGACAGGCTGGTGAACAGGTCCAAGGACAGAGTCCCCCAGTGGTGGAACAGGTGGAGAACCAACTCTGGACTCAGGTGGCACTCGTGTGGGCGAAGGAGCCTGCTGAGTCTGTCTGCCAGGACATTGTCCTGGCCCGGGAGGTAGACCACTCTCAGGGTCATGCCCCGGCGTATGGCAGAGGAGCAGAGGACTACCTCCTGAAAGAGGAGGCGGGAGCCCATACCCCCCTTCTTGTTTATGTGGAACATCGCAAGCACCGACTTACCTCACAGGTGGTGCTCGAATACCTTCAGGACCAGCCGGACCGCTAGAAGCTCGAGCAGGTTGATCTGCTGCCGAGATTCCTTGGGTGACCACTGCCCCTGAGTACGGAGGTTGCTGCAATGGGCTCCCCAGCCCAACAGTGATGTATCTGTCCTCAAGATGAGCTTATGTTGTCGAGTCTGGAAGGGCATGCCCCGAAGAAGACTTTGGGGGTTCAGCCACCAATCCAGGGAACTGGAAAGGCTGTGGGAGACTGACATGGTATTCTGGAGGCAGCCCGAGGCTTGGGTCCACTGTGCACTGAGGCACCATTGGGCCGCTCACATGTGCATGTGAGCGTGGGGGATGACATGGACGGTCAAGGCCATGTGCCCCAGAAGATGCAACATGGCCCGCGCCGAGACTCTGGACCGGCTTTGGACCTTGGCAGCCAGAACGTGGAGCCGCTCTGTGTGTGCTCATCCCGTGTCGAGAAGAGCACCAATGAATTCCAGGGTCTGCACTGGCTTGAGGTGGGAGTAGTTGATCAGGAAACTGAGGCACTCGAGAAGGAGGAACATGCGCGATGCCGAGAGGTGAGCGTCCTCTGCTGATGTGCCCGTGACGACCCAGTCATCCACGTAAGGATAGAGGGATATGCCCTGTAGCTGGAGGTGGGCTGCGCCCGCGACAGTCATTTCGTAAAGACATGCGGGGCAGACACGAACCCGAAAGGGAGCACTCTGTATTGGACGTGCTCCCCTTGCACCCTGAAGCGAAGGTACTTCCTGTGCTTGGGGTGGACCGGAATGTGAGCGTAAGCATCTCTGAGATCCAAGGTGCATAGCCAATCGCCCTACTGGAGGAAGGGCAGCAGGATGCCAAGCAATAGCACCTGAATTTCTCCCACACCAGAAATTTGTTCAGATTCCTGAGCTCGAGGATGGGGCTCAGGCCTCCCGTCCTCTTCGGAATGAGGAAGTACCAGGAATAAAACCCCATCTTCTGAGGTGTGATGGAACTCTCTCGACCACCTATTGACTGAGAAGGTTGATCAGCTCTTGCTGCAAGAAAGTCTGTTGCGAGGGAAGCCGAGTAGGCTGTGCTGGGGAGAAGGGAGGAGGGAATCTGTCCAGATGAAGACGATAACTGTCCCAGATTACCTGAAGGACCCAGGTGTCTGATGTAATGGCCGCCCATTCGTGGGCGAAAAGGGACAGATGCCCTCCCACAGGCGGAAGAGTCACCGGGAGGTGAGGGGCTATGCACTTGGCATCAAAACCCCGGGGCTGGCTGGGGCGGTGCCGGTGGTTGAGCTTTGGGTCCCTTCGGTTTCCGGTGACCCTGAGCTCTTCCTTTGCCCTGGCCGCTAGGCGTAGGTGCTGAGGTGGGCGGATAGGGTGGGTATCCCCGGTAAGGGAGCCCCTTCCTCTGGAAGAAAGGCTTCTTGCTGTTTTGTTTCTTCCATGGAAGAGAAGAGGGTTTACGAAAGAGATGGGTGCAGGTCACAAACTCAGTCTCGATCTCGGCTGCCTTGTCCTCCATGGGCTTGCCGAACAGGTTCACCGAGGCAGGGGATATCCAAGAGCTTCTCCTGGACCCATTGCTCCAGGTCTGAAGACTGGAGCCACGTTTGATGCCGGGCTCCGCTGCTGGCCGCTGCCACATGGGCAGAAGACTCAAAACCCGTCATATGCAGCATGAGAAAGGTATTTTGAGCAGTCCGTGAACGATCTCAGGTCTGAAATCTGAGGAGGTGTTCGCCTCCGAGGCCTGCAGAGAAACCGCCAAGCTCTTTAGCAAAGTCGCGAAGGAACATCCCCATATACAGTTGGTAAGCCTGGATGTGGCATGCCAGCGTGGATCCCTGGTAAGCCTTGTGCCCGAGGGATTCCCTACCAGGTGGGACCAACGAGTGCGACTTCGGGCTCTTCTGCTTCTGCATCACGTATTCAACTACCATGGAGGTATGGGGAAGCTGAGTCTTCTGGAACCCCGGGCCACGCTGGACCCTGAACATGTCATTGAGTCTTTTACTGACAATAGGGACTGAGACGGGTGCTTCCCACAGCAGAGTAGCAGCTGGGTCAGGATGGACAGTACCGGGACCGTGAGAGACTCCCTAGGGGAAGACTCATATTGCAAGATGTCGAGTTCCTCTGCCCTCGGCTCTTCCTCGGTCTGCGTGGGCAGATTGAGGGCTCGAGCCATATCCCGCACAAGCACCAAGAAGGAGGTATCTTCATGGGGCAACCGCCTTTGCAAGGCGGGAGGGGACAGGTCAGAAAGAAGGTCCCTATGGGCGTGGGTTTCAGGGGACATGTCCCCGTCCGATTCCCAGCTCGAGAGGTCCGAGGAGAACGGAGTCACGCTGATCCTCGCACTCAGTGGCCGAGGCCCGCTTGGAGCTGGAGGCACTGACTCTGGAAGACCTCGCCCCCGAGGAACGGGATGACGAGCGATACCAGTGCCGAGGACTCTTGCGAGGCCTGCGGCTCACAGGGGTTTCCAAGGCAGTTTTCGGGACCCCTGTCAAGGGACCCTCGGTCTCAAGGTGCGAGCCAGCTGTGCTGGGCAAAAGCGCTTGCTGGGCTGCTAGGAAGGCAGAAATGCTGCACTCCAGTGCCAGCATACAGGACTCCCACTCAGGAGTGGGTCCCTGCACTGTCCACACCGGGGTTACCTGGTCTGGTGTGGAGGAGGAGAGGGGGTCCTCGCCAGGACGATTCTCAGGAGACCGGGCACCATCGCCAGAGGCCTCTGTATCCATTCAACGTACCTTTTGAGGCCACTCCTTGTCCGACTCTCATGAACACCGAGGAGGGCTAAGGGAACGAGTTTTAGACTGCTCACGCTTGTCTGGAGCCCCCGACAGCGACTTTGAGGTCTTCTTCTTTCGCCGTTCCACTTCAGGTGAACCCTGATCGGAGTGACGCCTGGGGTGCAGGGTCACTGCAGGGGACCCTGCAAGTGGTGGATCGGTGGGGTGAGGCGCCACCAGGGACCCCGGGACTGCCTTGTGGAAAATGTCGTTGGACTTCTGATTATGGCTTAGCAAGGCCTTTTCTTACAGAGCAAGCAGAGCTCCGGGTTGTGGTCAGCCCTCAGACACCGCAGACAACAGTTATGGGTGTCCGTGAGTGACATATTCTTGTCACATTTTTTGAAGCCGGTGGCCATGGGGGCAAAAAGCGCCCCTGCGAGGTCAAAGACCCTTGAGGCCAGCGGTTGGAAAAAAGGGTGCGAAAAGGGCCCGAAGGGAAAAAAACCACTAAAGGAGAAAAAAAGGGATCCCCTGTCCCACAGCTGGAGCAGGGGCGATGGTGAGGACGGGAGAGGACCGGTGCTACTGGAAAAAAGGGCCAAAAGGCCGGAAAGAAAAAACTTTTTCCAAGGGACGAGGACGTGCGTCTGAAGGGCTCTGTGGAAAAAGGGATACTGAGCAAGATGGCACCTTTGAGCGGGAAGAGGACCACGCATGTGTGGCAGCAATACCAGTGGCTTTCTTTGAAAGCTGGTGAATTGCTTCGCATGTGCTCCGTCGGTGCCGATGTCACCCATAAGTGAGGATTGGCTTCCTGCTTGCTCCTGGAGAAGGGATTTTACAATTAAAAATAGTTCTCTGGGGCAGTTCAGTGATTTTGTAATGAGATTGATATGGTATTCCTTCTTCTTGTTGTTTATTAGAGTTTGGTATTCCTTGAGTTTGGACATATAGTTGTGGAGGTTGGAAGAAGACTTGTTTTTTCTCCATTTTCATTCTAGCCATCTCAGGCTGCACTTGGCTATTTTTAGATCTCTGGTGTATCAAGCTGCAGACATTTAAGGTTTGGAGTTAGAGTTAGTCTGTGGTTTTGAGGCAATAATCCTTAACATTTGGTTCCAATTGGCTAATAAAGTGTTGAGGTCATCCGAGCTATGGTCAGGGCTCGGATTGAGAATGTCTAGGAAGGTTTCCTTGTCCAGATAGTAGAATCTGGAAGAGTGCAGTGGCTGGTGTTCCTGCTTTTCCATCATATAGATACTTGGGATATAGAATGTTATAGTTTTGTGGTCTGACCATGGAATAGAATCTGTTATTGGTGTTGGAAGCAGATGGTCTCTGATCATCTTCGGGGGGGGGGGGGGGCAAAGATAAGATCCAGGGTGCTTCCTCTGATATGGGTGGATTCCGTAAGTAGTTGGGTATAGTCCAGGGCTTCCATCGCTTTTATAAAGGATTTTGAGACTCAGAGGTAGAATGAGGATAGATTTAGGTCTCCCAGTAGAAGGAGATGATTGTTGAGGTAGTTGTGGTTGCAAATGGCTTCAAGTAATGTTGGCAGGTCCTCAGTTCTCAAGTTAGGGGTTCTATATGTCAGATAGAGTGTTAGATGTTTATTTTAGATAATAATGGTGTCCATTCCTCTTCTTGAGCTAGAGGCGGTTGTATGGAAGCCAAGGTTGGTTCTCTGACATTTGAAGAGTTTATAGTTAGGTGGCATTGTCAGACATTAGGTGACATTGTCAGAATCTGTGAAACAAGATTCCGTTACGAATATCATGTTGATTTGCTGATCCACAAGGAAGTCCCTATGATTTGTGTTTTATTGCAAGCTGATCGAGCATTTAAGAGTACACATGTGGTATCCAGTTGACGGATCCAAGGGTCTGAAGGACAGGAATTACTTGAGGCTTTATTTGGATGAGGGTAGAGGATGTTCTGTATTTAGGTCTAAGCGATAGTATGTAGAGGCCAAGAGGTGGGTAAGAGCGGATAATTGGAATAGGTCTTCTGTGAGAAATGAAAGAGGCAGAGAAAGTGATGATGGCTAGAAGGTAGAGGGAGCAGATCAGGAGAGGCAGGGGTGCCATATCTGTTTGTGAATGCACAGCGATTAAGAGAATGTACAATGTATGGGGGTAGGTGGTGATGAGCCAAAGAGTATTGTCCAGTAGAGAGTGATAGGAATTGTGTTGGCTGGAATAGTGGTTGACTTGGTACGTTAGCAGGCTGTAATGGATAATGGTAGTCAGCACACTTACTGCTTGAGGATGACAGTCGAGGATCTTCTTGGCTATTTATTTATTTATTTGGCTGAACTTTTATACCGCTTTTGGGTTCTTTCAACTCTTTGCTGGGCTGGTCTTAGCACAGAGAGAGGAGCTCACCTCCGCTCCAAGCACATTGTTGGGGGTGTTCCCGCTGTGACTGATCTCATCTGAGATAGCCAGAGATCAAGTAGGACCTGCAGCATTGCAGCTGGAAAAAAATGGACCTTGCAATCTTTAGCTGCCATCATGTGCTGTTATTTCCCCAAATTCTAGCTTCCATAACTCCATGATAGTGCACATTATCTGATTATCATGATTATAATGTATTGTCTTATCCCATGACTCAGTGATACTCTATATCAGAGATTTCCAACCTACCTTTTTGATTGTGTGGACTCCTTATTAACCTGCAAAAAGTTCATGGTTTCTCCAAATAACTTTGTGGGATCGAGCAATACCGAGAATACCATACATCCATAGAATCAGGCAATAAATTGTATCCTACAGTTAGGGAACAGGCAGTATAGAGCAGTGATTTCCAACCTGTGTTTCGTGAATCCCTGGGGGGTCCATGAGACCATTACAGGGGGTCTGCAAGACATAGAAAAGAGAAAAGAAAAGAGAGAGGCAGGTGGGGATTGGCTGGAGAAAGGAGAGAGAAAGAAACCAAGACTGGATGGAGGGCAAGAGCGAGACTGGTGGAGATAGAAAGGGAGATACTCAAGAATGTAGGATATCAAAACTGATTTCATAGTTGGATGGCATTACAGACCAGTTTGGTTCTTTCATTGTCCTGATATCTGCCTCTTCTCATTATCCACCAGCTTTTTCACATTGATTTTGGACATTTCCTGGATCACAAGAAGAAGAAGTTCGGATACAAGAGGGAGCGGGTCCCTTTCGTCTTGACTCAGGACTTTCTCATTGTTATCAGCAAAGGAATCCAAGAGTGCACCAAAACCAAGGAGTTTGAGAGGTAAATTGACCTCAGGAAGATTCAGAAACTCCCAGTGTATCAGAGGACACGTGGTAGCTTCAGTGTCTCCCAGGTCTCTAATATGGTTTGCAGGGTGAATAAGGTCTTGTATTTATGACTTGTGAGATTCTGTTTTGGGGATGGGGAGGGGAAAAACACTTTAAAACACAGGGAGGGCAGTAATTACATGAAGTAGCTGCCTATTGGAGTTGATGGTAGAAAACAGTAACGGAATCCAAGAAAGCGTAGACAATCATAGAGGATCCACAGTAATGGGAAAGTGCACTGAGATTGTTATGAAAATTATTTGTTCCACCCTGAGGGTTGACAAGTGTTTTATCTGCTGTATTGTTCAGATAAAGTCCTGTCCAGGTCGTTATTGAGCCCTTTGTTGCCAGGACAGCCAGAACTAGATTTAGCTGATGCCTTTCTCAGAAGTTCATAGCACGTGACATTCAGCTACAGTAGGTATTTTCCTGTCCTGAGAGAGCTTACAATCGAAGGGGCTGATATTCAAAAGCACTTAGCCAGTTAGCAGGACTCAACAAATTAGCAGGTCCTGCTAAGTCCAATATTGTATTTCCTCTGGCAACCACTGCACTATCCTGATAGTGCTGAAGCAGTCCGTGGGAGGAGCTGGGAAGTTGCTGGCACTTATCTGGAAAGCAGCAATTTTCCAATGCCACTATCCGGATACGTATCCGCATAACTTAGGCCAGGTAAAAAGCTGTTCTAAGTTTACAGTATGCGGATTAACTTTCTAGATAATGTCTGAATATTGCCACTCTCCAAATCGCCATGGGAACTGACTGCAAAAAAATGATATTTGGCAGCAGACATTAACTGATATATTGTGTCCACATCAGCCGGATTTAAAGCAACTGCTGATGACTGAATATTGGCCCTTAAAGTTGTTCTTGAGGGCTAAGTGAGTTGCCCAAGAAATAGCATGGGATTTGAACCCGGCTCCCCTTGCTGCTCCTTCCCATGTTCTCAGGAAAGACCAGAAAGATAGGGCTGGGCAAGAAGTAGCTGACTGTTAGGTGGTTTTTTTTCTGTAACTATGTAAGAAATGGAAATAAAGTTTTTATGCTTGGAATCAAAAGAATCTTTGGCCTGGGTGCAAAAGCTGTGTAATACAATCTCAAAACAGCAACAATGTAATAACCAACTCCGTTGGACTGCTCGGTCAACGCTTTGTTGAGATTGGTGGTAGCATACCATTTGGTTGATATCATGTGATTTCTCCTCTCTCCTTGTACCCCTCCCTCCCTCCCCACTCTGCCCTGGAGAAAAGGTTCCAAGAGATGTGCTACAAGGCCTATCTGTTGATTCGCCAGCAGGCAAACCTGTTCATCAATCTCTTCTCCATGATGCTGGGCTCAGGAATGCCAGAGCTGCAGTCTTTTGATGACATTGCCTATCTGCGGAAGACACTGGCCTTGGACAAGACAGAGCAGGAAGCGCTGGAGTACTTTACAAAGCAGATGAATGATGCCCATCATGGTGGTTGGACCACCAAGATGGACTGGATCTTCCACACTATCCGCCACATGCCCTTGTCTGAGGCAGGACATGACTAGCTGTAAGATGGATTGCCCTGCCATCTCTGCAGAGCCAACAAGGACTTTTAAGGAGAACTATGCTGCCTCCCAAGTCATGCGGCTCAGCTTACCATCCTGCTTCCAGAGTTTTGTGATTTGATCGTTGGCCTGTCCTTCAAGGTCATGGGATTAGATTGCCCATGTACCCTTCAAGGTCACAGGATTTAATTGGCCAGTAAAGTGGAATATGTAGTTCCTGTGACAGAGTTGTCCTGGAGAATCGAGGAGGGTATATCTCTTGCACGGCTCCTCGTGAGAGTCTTGAACTGTCTGCAGTACTTCCCAGTATTAACAGTCATAAGTGAAAGTGAAAGAGCAGAAGAGGTAGAGAAGGAGGGGGAAATAATCAGAGATAGAAAACGCTAAGGACTGGGGGGGGGGGGGGAACAGGGGCAATTACCAGAGATGCAGGAACTACTGAGAAGAGGAGAAGAAGGGAAAAGCAAGTTGCTCAGGGAGGAAAAAGCAGAGGCAGCTAGTAGAGATACAGGGACTGCTGAGGAGAGGGAGAGAGGCAGTGGGAGAAAAGCAGGGGCAATAAAGCAGACGCTTGAACTATGAGGGTTGAAAGGAGGGATGGGCAGTTACAGAAAAACCTAGCCAAAACAGAAAACCAGTCAAATGAAAAGCCATATAAAGTTTAAAGGCGAAAGCACTAATTTCTTGTCACTTTAAGCTGTACTGCATATCAGTTTATGTCGAGGGTCATTTTAAAAGGTTTAGTCATGATTTGGATGTCTGAAGATGTGCACATGGACATCAAAATCACAGCTACATCTCTGTAGCCAGTCCACAAATGACGTTTGCAGGTGTCTCCAGTGCAGGGATGCCCAAGTAGCTACGGGTGTGTGTGTCAGAGGCGTGTCTGGGGAGGGGTAGTGTACTTACATGTCCCCGTTCAATTTCCGAATTGTCGGAGAACACATCGATGTTCATACCTGCTCCAGGCAAGAATAGGCATCAGGGAAGTGCTTGTTTTCACCTTAAAATATCCAGAGTGTGAAGAGAAGATGGAGAATTAAGTGACTATCCTTAGATCACAAAAGCCAACACTGGGATTGGAACCTTGACTACACTGCTTGTAAGTCATTACTTGAACCATTATGCTATTAAGTATCTTAGCTCTGAAGGGCTATCCTGGGGATGTCTATATAGACATTTGATACACACATGCATATTGGGCACATCCATATTTCGGAAACTGTGCTTGCATGTGCCTGCTTTTATTCAGATGTTCTGGCTTTGACGTCCCAGATTACACCTGGACATCCCATTGTGAAATGTGCCTCATTGTGTTTTTAGCATTTTGTCTTATAGCATGTTTGTCTAAGCTTTATTTTATATCTGATTCCTTACAGGCCCCTTAAAAAAGAAAAAAAAATCCTTTATATGTTTTTATGTACGATAGAGGAAGTAAATTGTAAGAAAAGTTTGAAAAAATTACTTGAAGTTAAAAAAAAATTTACGAAGGCATTTTGAATTATTAACCAAAATAAAATCAGGAAAATATAATGTATGTGTCTGCTTCATTGATGATGTACAGTACATGGGACATGGTAGCAAGAGAGACTGAGCCCTGCAGTGCCCCTGGAAAGCCAGGAAGACTGTTTGGGAAGTGCCCAGAGCTGCCTGAGTCTCAGGGCTGCAGAGCTAAAAATGAATTAAAAAAAACCCCAAAAAGATGTTTGAACTATATAAAAGAGCAAGTACATGGATTATTTATAAATCAATTTTTTAAGAAACTATATATTGTAGGAATGTTTGTTATGCAAGACCGAAAGGCCCTCCGAAAAACAAACGACTCCCTTTATTCTGTCAAATATACCCCAATAAACCATAAAGCCAAGAAATGTGTGTAACAAACATGAACCACATTAAAATAGCCCTGTAGGGCTTGATACTTAGCTGGAATATAGAGCTTGTCTCAGGATGATGAAAGACGACACAGCACTGTTTCAGGCCGTCACAATCCAGCCCTGCATCAGGCCTTAAAATGGAACAAGGACAAGAAGAAACTATATAGTGGATCCCTGAGAAACCTTATTCACAGTCAAACTGGATCCTCGAGAATGTGAACAAAGTTTCTTGGGGAGCCGGTATATGGTTTCTTCTGGTCTTTGTTCCATTTTGAGGCCTGATGTGTTTCCTCATCATTCCCCTAGATATCTCCTTGTCCCCAGTTGCTGTGTTGTCCGTCTTGACTAGACTGTAAGCTCTTAGGAGCAGGAACTGTCTCGTACATGTCTCTGTACAGCGCTGCGTATGCCTTGTAGCGCTCTACAAATGATTAGTAGTAATAGTAATAGTCTCTTGTTCTCCTGCTCCTGTTTTCTTTTTCCTTCTTCTTTTCATAAGTATTACCCACTGACTCTCAGGTCTCTCTCTTCTCAGCAGGAGGGGTGAGGGGCTTCTTAACTCAGATTGCACTTCCCCTCCCCTTTTCCTTGAGCTTTTTATCTTTTTCTGGTGGAGCTGCTTTGATTCCCTGGGCACGGGCTTCGCCTGCAGCATGTGCCCACATGTGCTTCTCCCTTGTATTCTCAGGGTAGTTTTCTCCAAATGGGTTGGTTTAGCGCAAACTATGGTAGTCACGAACCTCCCTTCTAAGCCAGGATATGTGGAGTATGATCTCAGTCTCTCAAATTGCTGCTAATGCTTGGCGTAATACTTGCATCGTGCCAAAGAGAGCTTCCTGCTGGAGTTTCTAAGACGTAACCTGAATGGATAGTTTGTCAAGAGTTGCTTGGAAATTCTTCTTTATCAAGCCTGTGGCTCCCAGTACCATCGGAAATATTTCCGTATCTTTCTGCCACATTTCTTGGTATTTCAGGATCTTCTGCCTCTCCACGTGATTCACAGAATAATCGCTCGGTACTGACACTAATATTATCAATGCCAAAATATTATCAATGCCGTTCTGGTATTCTTCTCCTTTACCACTATGTCAGATTTCCTGGCATCCAGTTTCTTATCCGTCGGAATGGGAATGTCCTAGGTGATCATATCCTCTTCATTCTCTGTTTTTCTCTTAGGGTCATGATCCCAGTGCTTTTCATGGACAGTGATGTTGTAGTGTTTGCAGAGTTTCTAGTGGAGGAGGCGTGCTGTTTTGTTGTGCTTTTCTGTATAGAAATTTTCTGCCATCAGAACTTCACAGCCTGCTATTAGGTGAGTCACTATTTACAACTCTTTCTAATAGAATCGGCATACAGTATGTCTGTTGTGCCAGTTATTTTAATACTTGCCATAAACCATCTCATCTATAGTCTGCTATCCTGGGCTGCAACTATCAATCTTTCATCTTTTGGTTTCAGTTCACCTGACCTCAACCATTCATGTGTCTGCTCTTGATCGACAAAAGGTTCTTGGAGTAATACTTTGTATTTTCCATTGTATTTGTGCCTTTGACACTTGTTTTTCCTTGCCTGCTGATCTAATTCTTCAAAGAGTTTTTTCTCTTGTTTTGCAAATTCTGTTACTTCCTTTCCCATGCATGTCTGTGGATTCTCACTCATTCCTTCTAAACATCGGAACGCTTGTCCAAGTTTGATAATGAAGACAGATTCTGGACGTTTACTTTCATATTTCAGCACTTTATGCGTATTTGGATCTGATAATGCTGTCAGATAGGCTTGGAGACCTACTATAGTAGCTCTGTAGGTGTAGTTAATCTCTATAAGTTCTAGTCATCCTTCAGCTCTGATTTTTGTAAATTACTTCATGAGCGTGGAGGAGTTTTCTTGTTTGTACATCCAGTTTTTCAAAATCTTTATGAGGCCAATCCACAATCCCAAAACTGTATGAGAGTACAGGAATTGCCAACTGATTGATGACTTGTATCTTATTTTGTGATGTTAAAGCACTTTTCAATAATAATTTTAATTTCCTGTAATATTCTTTACTGATCTTCTTTCTCAATAGCTTCTGCTCGAGTGTCATTCCTTCCTCTATTCCAAGATACTTATATACTCCTTCCTGTTCAAGGTCCTTGATGTCACGGCCTTCAGCAAGGGAGATGTTTTCAGTTTTGCTCAATTTTCCTCTGAAAAAGCTTACCTTAGCACACTTGTCAAGGCCAAAAATCATCCTGATGTCATCAGAAAAGCTTTTCACCAGACAAAGTTGCTCTGCTAATTGTTGGTCGCTGGAACTGTAGAGCTTCAGATCATCTATAAATAGCAGATAGGAAGTTGCTTCTGGGTTGGTACCGTCTTTAGAATTCAGACTAAATCCATACTCCAAAGCGTTGATGAGAGCACACATTGGATTAAGCGCCAAACAAAACAGAAGTGGCGAAATATTCCTCGCTGGATCTTAATGTTAGGAATGATGTGCTGACCATCTTCATATCTCAAAAAGAGTGTGGATTGCCATATTGTCATTTCCCCTATATGGCCACGTGCTTCCCTTTCTTCTCTGGGAGGGAGGTGTCACCTCTCTCCTGATATCACCTCCTATGATGTGGGTGTCTGGGCTGATGGGAACCTTCATTCTTTTTCCTGGTTCCTGCTCACTATTGCTGCCACTTTCTGAGGGGCACAGAGTTCCTACTGCATCTTGCATGCGGCTATCTGGAGCCCTGGAACTCCACTTCTGCCCCTCTGAGGCAATTTAAAACTTTTTTTTCTATACTGTTTACACTACTGTACTTGTGAGCTTCCCCTAGACCTTTATATCATGTGCAGATCCCCTGTACTTGATGTTAAAGGCCAGAATCAATTCAGATCAATTCACAAAAATGCAGATCAAGGTGACCTCTCTAGAGTATAGGGACTCTTTTTGGGACCAGAGCATTGCATCAATGACCTTATGATCAGGATGCTTAAAGGAAATGTTAATACAGGAAGGACTTAACAAAAAGATTTCTGTTACTTATTACCATCAGATCACCTCCCCACTTTTCCACTTCAGACCATCATTGCAATGCTTTCTATACATAGCACCCTTTCCCTCATCTTTGGATAATCTAAATAACTGTGGCAGACCAGACAAAAATAATTTGAGACTATCTTATCTGTTAACCTAGGAGAGGAATAGTGTTTGTGGATTTGTATGTCTAAATGGGGAAAGGGCAATGTCTCAAAAAGCCTTGCACCACACCCAACTGTGGATTCCCCTTTCTTCACTTTGGATAAATTCATTGTACCAATGCACCTCCCACCCTCTTCTGAGAGATCCCGATTTTAGTAATTCACTACATAACAGGAAACAGCCTAGCACTGCACTAGGCAATTAACTCAGACCTAGGCAAAGACAATAAAACAAGACACATAGCACAGTGCAATCACAATTACAGAAACACAAAATCATTGGGAAACAAAATTATTAGCCCAAGGAAAGAAATATCCCAAGTTGTAAAACTTACCATAGAGCTAATATAGTTCACTAAGGGTGTGTGGAAATAAGCGTCAACAAACACTTGAGTGGAGTCTTTTCAGGGAGCCTTCCCCTTCTTGTCTCCACCAGTCTCTCTATATCCCTCCAGTCCATCCCCACCAGTCTCAGTCTTTTTCTTTATCCCTTTCCATAGCTGCTGCTTCCAGTCTCTCTCTTCCTAGCTAGCCCTTTCAATCTCTCTCTTCTCCATAGGCATTCCCCACCAGCCTTTAGTTAGTGTTGTTTAATTATACATTTATATTCTGCTTAACCCAATTGGCTCAAGCCGCATTACGAACAATTATAAAATCATCCATCAAATACAAAAAATAATCATCAAAAAACATTCAGTACAATCATCATAATTAAAAGATTAGCAAATCAGACTAACATAAAACCTAATCAAAATATTTATAAAATAGCCACATTTTTAATTTTTCCTTTTTTCTCTTTTCTAAAACCTGTGGACTCCTTGTAATGATCTCACAGACTTCCAGGAGACCACAGACCACAGTTTGGGAATCTCTAATCTGCAATTTCTTTGCAGACCTTTATTTGCACATATCTAAGTAGACTAACTTGGCAACGACAATTCCTGTAGGGGATAGATGTTACTGCCCCTCTTTGCATCCAGTCTCTAATTTGTTTAGTTCTCCAGTCAAATTACTCATTGAAGTGAAATTAAAAGGGAATCCTCCTCCCTTTATCCACAATCTAGCAGGGGGCCCCTGTCTTTCATGAGGCTCTGGCCATGACTGCCACTATTAGCAGTTTATTAGACTTGGGAATAGGAAAGGCAATGTTCTCTCCTCAGGACTTAACAAAAAGCAACTGCACTATATGAGATTCAAACTTCACACATTATTTGACACGCTGATAGGGCTGACAGTGCCCCAAGGGATATCCAAACACTGAGAAATTTTCTTATAGCCTTCTCCTAGTCTGTCCCTTTGAATAATTTTACCCTAGAGTTCTTACAGCACCTCCATGCTCAGCATGTTTAGACCTTTGCTTTAGTTCACTATACAGAACGGAAACAGATTGATTCTTCATCCAGCAGTATTGAGACCAGCTCGACTACTGTAATTTCACCCTGCAATCTCTCTGTTTCTGAGATGGACGCCTACAGAAAGCAGCAGCAGCAAGCAGGACTCCTCTAGCTCTTTCTCCAACCAGATATTCGTAACAGGCAGCTTCCCGGTCTCTGCTACAATAGAAAAATTGTTTCTCCCCACAGATCTTTAGAAACTCTAGTCCTGATGTCTCCTTTTTTAATTCTCTCTTTCTGGACAAGGATTTCTGCCTTGTTCCATGAGCTCAAGTCAAAACCACAGGGAGCAATAAACAGCTGTCCCATTGCTCAGGATGCATCAAACACTTTCCAACTGGCCCACATTAGTTCAGCAGAATCCTACTGCATATTTCTCTGAATGATATCTGTGACGGGGTATACGTCCCATCACTGCCAGAGTCCCAGGAGACCACGGCCAGTCCCTGCTCTGGGAGTAATGACCTGCCTAGGAGGGACCCCCTAGTGTGGCAGACAAGGACACCCAGGGGCTGAGGAAGGGTCAAAACCGCTGGACAGATGGGGACACCCAGGGGCCTAGTGTGG
The DNA here is from genome assembly GCA_033557465.1 of Ichthyophis bannanicus. NCBI lineage: Eukaryota > Metazoa > Chordata > Amphibia > Gymnophiona > Ichthyophiidae > Ichthyophis > Ichthyophis bannanicus. The sequence continues at coordinate 82,537,885 of CM066048.1, forward strand.
CAGACAAGGACACCCAGGGGCCAAGGAAGGGTCCAAACCCCTGAGCAGATGAAGACACCCAGGGGCTGAGGAAGGGCCCGGCTGCCTGATAACACCTGGGATGAGAGGGAGGTGGCCCAGACCCCCATGGAAGTGGACTCGCTTGGGGAGGATTGGGGCCCCTAATGGGAGGAGGAGATTGAGCTGGGAAATGAGCTACAGCTAGTCCCTGAAGAAATACCATGGACATTCAGCCAGTGGATAACCCACCAAACCTGGGGTGGTAGTATCAACAAGCAGCTACATGGAAGGTGGCGGGACGTCCAGGTATTTTCACACCTGGGATGCACCCTGGCTGAATCCGAGACTTAAAAGAGGGGCAATTTATTGTACTGCTCATTATGTATGGGTGTCTGAACTGAAGGATGTTGGGAAGGCATCATTTCCATATTCCCAATAATTTGCATATTATTCATTTTTTGTGCTGTTACAAAAGACCCTGGTGAGGGCTACTTGGACCCAAGGGGGCACAGTTGTCCAGAAGGGGGAGGGGGACAGACCCCAGCCTCGAGGGGATACTACAAAACATGGACCTTGGGACCACTGGATCTCTCACCCTAACTTACAGGGGAGTCCCAGAGATAGACCTCTGTGCTAGAGAATCCCATAAAGGGTGTTTCATTGATTCTTCTTTGAGAGTGGACTAACCCAGGAGGACCACTGGAGGGGCCTGGAGACGGATGATGCCAGACTGGACCCAAGATGGAGCAACAATATCATAGGAGGAAATTAACCCTGCAAGTAATGGATTGCTGGCTCCTAAAGAACACATTAACTTCAGCAGTTTGGGGTTTTTATGTATTATTTGATGACTGGCGGTAGTTGCTGTGTGGCTCCAAACATTTCAATTGAAATTAAAGGTAAGAAGGTCAGAATATATTTGGATTCTCAGGTGTGGAGGGACTTTTGAGGGTCTGCCAGTTAATGGAGGCTTGTCTTTATAAGAAATCATGGTATAATTTATTCTTTCATAATCAAACTTCCTCTGTCATTAGGGTCTCTTTTGCAAGTTTGTGATTACTTTGGCAACTTAGACCTTTATTGGATCAAAAAGATCTAGCAACTCTTGTTCACGCATTTCTGATAACCTGTCTGGACTATTGCAAAAGCTTGTATTGTGGTCTGCCAAAATATCAGTTAAAACAACTGCAAAGCTGTTGCCAAACACAAAGCCATTTTACCATATTTCTCCAGTTTTGGTTGCTTTACATTGGTTGGCTTTGGAATTACAAATTTAATTTAAGATTCTTTGCCTAGTTTCCCGGGCTTTGTATTGCAGTGGCCCATTGTATTTGAAATCACTTCTGCAATTTTATGCTCCTGGTAGGAGCCTTTGGTTGTCCCAGCAAATGCTGTTAGCGCTACCTAGGAGAATTTGCCGTCACTGTACGCTATATTTTGCCTATAGGTAAGTGTAGTAAAGGGTCTTCAGAAAGCTGTTTAGTGGGAGGGGAGGTGGTAATTGATAACTTGTCATTTTTATGAATATTGTATGATGATTTAATTTTTTTATTGTGACACGCTTTGAATGTTATAGTAAAGCACTTTTGTTAACTTTGGGGAAATACATAAGTAAATATTAACTGCGGATGAATTTGTGCTTGACTTATTCAGAATCTTAAAGGCACATTCCCTTTTTGGTACCGACTCCTAGAGTAGATACTCTTTTGAATTACTAACACTGATAGGGGTTAAGGACCAGAACTTGAGACATGGGCCACATACAATTCACTTGTATTTTCTGGTATTGCCATCTCCTTATTTTGTTCTGACCCGAGGAAGGGGGTAGGTGTTAGCTCCTGAAAGCTAGTAAAGAAATGGATTAAGTTAGTCCAATAAAAACATATCATGTACAGGTCTGAGAGAAACGAGACGAATAGGAGCTGAGTGGTAAAGAACGGGAGGTAAAAGAAGAACTTGGGAGGATAAAGATATTGCTGGGACTCTCTTTGGTACAATTCTCCGGATAACACAACACCCATGGAGGCCATTGACAGATAACATGCTTTACTGAGCAGATGCGTTTTCAGCTACAAGGAAGAATGATATTGGTTGTCATCAGGAAAGACATTCTTAATTAGACAGTTTGTCATTTACATACAGGGCCATCAATAGTCACAATTTCCTTTACTGTAGTACCATATTAATATTAAAAAGAGACGCGAGACTGTTCAAGCAGAGACCATTTCCACAATCACAAACTACAGAGTCCAGGTACAGTAACATTCTTCAAAAACAAATGGGCCACTGTTCAAAATGGCCTTACAAATTTAGAGGCTACCATTAAACCTATAAGTCATCTGTCCATTAATTTTCAGTGGCACTATCCATGTGGAGCCCAAAGCAGGAAGGGGCATGTCCAGGCTATCCGGACGCCCCTGAACAGGACAGCCTCGTTAGTATCCGATTCTGCACCGTGGGAGCTAGACATTCCCGCGGTGCAGGATCGGGCATTGAGACGGCCTGGCATGCCCCTGCAGCCCCACGGTAGATGTCCTCACTGCCAGCCTGCTTTAGAGCCAGCTCTTGGTTCCCCGCCACCCGACCCTCGACAGGGGCAGTCAGGGCCTAGATCGGGTGGTGGGGCCTCAGTGATTGTGGCTCTGTTGCTCTTGGGGGGCTGCCTGGCTGATGCGAAGGGCCGTCCCGCACTTATTCCACATGTAAGGTGAAATAAGCTGGGCGTCCTTCCGGTGCGCCTCGGATGTACAGGTCCATGACCTAAATCGGCCCTGTATGTCCAGGTGCCTGTCCTGCCCACACTCTACCCACTCTCCACTCCCATGCCTCCCCCATCCTGCTCTCCCTGCACAGCGGCTCTTTGCATGCGGAGAGAGAGGCTTTCGGCATTTGGGCACGACGACTAGCTGGGCTGCACGTCCCACCAGGACATACAGCCCTGCTATTTGCCTTACAGAATGGGGCCCATAGTGTTACTGAAAATTTCCTCTAAATTTATCGAGAATTCCAGCATAGAGCAAAGGCATTTTGCCTTGGTGTGATGGCAATATTCAGCCACTATATGTATGACTAAGCGGTTTAATTTATGATAGAAAAGCACTGTTCTAAATTAAACCGCTCAGCTATATGGATAGCTACCAGTAGTCAGCAGTCTTAAATATATTCAGCATAGGCGACTATCTGGGTAGTGGTGTTGAGAAAATATATTTATATATATTTAAATATTATTATATATTATTTATATATATTTTCTCAACACCACTACCCAGATAGTCGCCTATGCTGAATATAGACTGCTGACTATATATAATTTTTTTTGCTTTTATTTTAAAATGCTGCAGCCAATATTTTCAAATACCCACTGATTGCTGCAGCTGAATATTATCCTGAAAATCTCTATGGTAGTCTTCCTTCAAGCAATCTCCGTCTTTTAAATTTCTAAATTTGGTCTACATTCTTGTCCTGGTAAAATCTCTCTTGTGCATTATTTTGATGTAGTTGACTGTTTGGATCATCAAAATGCAGCAAAAAAGGACCTCGTTGCAAAACAGCTAATGACTAGTTTAACATCTTTCCTATTTTTACTAAGGAAATAAAAATCTTGTGAGTTTTCACTGACTTCCATTGGGAAAGGGCATGGCCTAGAAGAAAGCTTGGCTGAGCTGCGAACCAGGAAGCATACTTCTGCCTTTGCCACTTGCTGTGACCTTGCATAAGTTGCTTGCTATCCTGTTGGCTCATGTATCTAATTAGACTATTGGCTGTTCAAGGCAGGCATTCAGGGCGCAATATCAAAGCCAAATTGCCTGGGAGCAGGTTGAGTCCTGACTCCAGGGACACAGCAAGAACAGGTTTGGAAGGTTGCAGTATTACAAACAACCCACTCTTCACACTCTCAAGAAAGAAGTGGTAAGGGAAAACCATGACGTAGCTATACTGCAGGCCATTAGGGAGCTGCGTTGCTTGCTAATGGGCTACAACTCCCCAGAAAACAAAAAAGTTGTTGATGGCTGGGCGCTATGAAGCAAGTTAACAGGATTGTGGGAGACCAGGTATCTGGACAATAGTCTTAATAGTTTTGATAGCTGTTTGGATTGTTGCTTGGCGATGGAATATGGAAGGTGGGGTGGATATTGGCCATTACCATCCAGTACTTAATCCATCTATCTAGGATAGTAAAGAACTCATCAGAAAACAAAAAAGCTGATTGGATAGATAGTGATAAAACCATCCAAACTTGTATAGCTAGAAGCTGGGGATAACTCCTTGTAGGGTAAACAGGAATTACTGGGCAGACTGGACAGGTTAGTTGTTTTTATCTGCCATCGTCTATTATGCTGTTATGTTAAGCTATGTCATTAAGTAGAAAAGCTCTTTTTATATATATACCCATGTGGCTTTGCAGTAGGGTTCCATGAAGACAAGAGAACATGCATGGCAAAGCGTGGAAAAATAAGGACAATCATAATAAATTATGGGAATCACTGTCCCCGATAACTGTATAACACTCTTCCCTGACTAGAGAGAAGATGTCCTCGTGCTGAAAGCGCAGCTTTGGATACTGGTCTGACAGCGAATGACATCAGAGGCGGGGCTATTTAAATCCTCAGTGAGGCAGCCAAGCCCTCGGATTCCTCCATTCCAAGCAATGTCTTCCCTCCCGCCTTTGATGTCACGTTTCATTTGTAGCAGATGCTGCTTTATGATTGGACGACAGTATAACTGTCATAATTATGGAAGGCACTGCTTCCGATAATTACTGGTAATTCTCTATTTAAAAATATCACGTTGTAATAGTAAAAAAAAGTTGCATAGATTTATAGTGATCACTGTCACTGATAAATTAAAAAGGTAATCACAGAGCCGACGACCAGACGATAGAAAGAACAAAGTTGTGTTACTACATAGGATAAAATCTAAAGGACGAAGGGATGTACACAGAGGGATCTTATGCAATTGCATCTTAGGTAATGTAACCGCCCAATGAACATCCTCAACCAATCAGATTGGAGGGCTGGTTAAAATATGTAAAACCCGATGCTCAAATGTGTCCTCTGTTGAAGAGCATCACAAATAAGCCCTTTGGCTAATCATGTCTTATGTGTGGAGTCGGATGCTCGGTTTTCCAATACACTTGGGAGCTACTGAGTAAAAGTGCCAACAGAGATCACGTTGTGGTCTTCTTGAAAGAAGTTCTCATCAGTTTGCCAGGTGTCAATGAGGGTGGCTGGGATTTTGAGTACCGTCCCTTTAAGGAACATCACAATTTAAAATAGGTTTTTTTTTTCGCTTGGGAATTTCAGGACTGTGGATCCTAGATTGCTTCCTATTGGGTGTTAAAACAAAAACAGGATGTGCAGTATAGCTCCAGCTTCAGTAGAGTTTAGCTGTTCCATTCCTGGTGTTTTAACATCCAGTCCAAGTACATTCTGGTACCTGTAGTCTAAATTTCTCAACAAAGAACTATGGGATGTTTTGGAGGGAGATGGTCCCAGATCATCAGGGACAGACGTATCCACCCTACTGTATGCACACTGTGTTGTTGCACAGAGAGAATGAGGAGAGACGAGAGGTGTGAACAAACACAGTGAACAAGAGCTTTCTGTAACATGTAGACAAACATAGTCTTCCTTGCTGCCACCTAATGGCTGGAGTTAACATCACATACTAGGCTAAATTCCTCAGAAGAGGCCTGATTTCTAATCCCCTCCCAAGGAAAGCTAGAACTGCATGTATGATGGTACAGTAGAAGGACAATTAGGGTGGATCAACCTGTCCGAACCATCAGATTACTCTCTACTATGTACATTATGATGAGGAAAAAGGGTGAAATAGGAAAGAAAGACCTGAGACATTGTCAACATCCTTGATGAGAGCAATATCAGCCAATTACAAACTTGGCCTTTCTATGGCACAGCCAATGGTGTCTCAGTATAGGGTTACTAACTAGCTCCAAATTCACCTGACAGGGTTGCTCCAGTCCTAGGTTTGCTCCACTGCAGGCCTGGACTTGTCTTTTCTTAGGGAATGCCATTGGGAAATCAGAACTACAAGTCCCTATATACAATGGGATCAGCTTTGTAGGGTGAATATGAAGCCAGCTGGCAACCTTGTCTCGGCTCTAGTACTAGCCTTCAATATCAGGATGTCAAAAAATACCCCCTAAACTCTGGTGGTCATAGAGGCCACAAGAGGTCAGGAAGAGGCTGAGCCACTTCTGAAATCAGATATCCCACCCCACATGCTGACAAGGAATCTGGGACAGAACCAGGTTTGGATCATCCACCTTTTCCTAATCTGGACCCATCTGGTAGCCACGTCTAGTCTTTGGATCATGCTACTAGCTAGGCCAGGGCTAGGTTAATAATTCCAGTTACAAATGTGGTACTAGTTAACCTTAGATGGACTGAAACGGCAGACACAGGCTTGGTTTTGTCCCATTGTATGCCTGGGGTTGTAGTTCTGATTGTCCCATTGATTTCCCTGAGATGATCAGACCTGCAACTCTATTCATGCAATGGGGCAAAACCAGAGCTGGATCAGCCACTCAGTCATGGGTCAGTTTCCAACCTAAGTACCAAATCTGTCTTTCCCCTCCCCCTGCTGATCAGCAAGATTAGAGATCCAATATTGTTGTGGGATGGGATATTTCCCCTGCCCTCACCCAAGAGAAACTAAAAATGCAACCCAACACAATATTACAATGCTTCCAGGGTCACCTGCAGTGACAGTATCTTGTTAGTCTGCAGTGGCATGGACCGAGGGCCCCTGGTGGGGTGCTGGCTGGACCCCCTAACAAAGGCTGATATTGCTCTTTGTGAGGAGTTTGAAGAGAAAAGACCTAGAGAGTGGGAAACCAGAGGGCTGCAAGTTATCAAAGTTAGATTCTTGGGACTTGTAGATCACTGAGAAAAGCCAGCACTAGGGGGGTAATTTTATGTGGAGGCACCTATCTTACGCATTCAAAATGCACTTAAATGCCAGTATTTGGGTCATTTACATTTGTTAAGTGGCCAGATACATGTGTAAATTACCTCTTGTAAACCACAGGCTAGCCTAAAAGCACAAGTATTAATTTGATGGTGCAGACTTTCACTGCGGGACATGCACATGGGCTGAGTTTGGGCAAAGTACACGCATTCATTATAAAATATAATAATTTATGCGCATACTTACAAAATAGAGCCATGTCGGCGACAACAGCTCTGGGCAGGTTTAAGCGATCATGCCTTCATTTTAAGGTGCATTCTCTGCCACAGGCGCTAGGTTTTACTTGGGGGCATTAGAACACACATTAACTAGGCGCACCCCTCCAAGGAGGTAACTTTATAAGGAGCCCCGTAGTTTCAGGCGATAAGAATGCACATAAATGAGTCATTTACATGTGCCTGTGACCATTTCCATGTATAAATGACCTCATAAAATACCGGCTAGCGTAAAAGAATGTGCGCTGTTTGCATCATACGCACTATCTCTGTGGGAATGCACATAGGTGGAGTTTGGGCGGTGCGAGCAAGTATGCGCGTTGATTATAGAGAACCATAACTTACGTGTGTACTTGCAAAACGTAGGCGGGATCATTTACATCGGCTCTAGGATAGTGTAAGTCATAGCACCTAAACTGAAGGTGCATTCTATACCCCTTATGCTAGAATTATAAGTCAAATAAAGGCATACTTGACTTTATAAAACAAGCATAAAATGCACGCATGAAAACATGCATTAAGTAGGTGCGACTTTATAAAATTGCCCTCTACAAATCCGCAGACTCATCTAGGCCTGGTTGAGTTTGGCCCTGAGAACAGGCAGCCCACTGGTGACCTTGCGTTCTACAAGTTGTTGTCAATATTCCAGACATCTCCACTGAGGGCGTTGGCAGCCCCCTGCAGTGTCCAGGTTACCAGGGCAAGCTGCTTGCGGAACAGACTCTCGTTGAAGTGGTCCGGCTCTGTCTTCAGCAGGGTCAGGTGGTCCAGCAGGGCTCCCAGTGTGTGCTGCCCCCGCCCATGCAGGATATGGCGGAAAGGACTATCTGTGGCTGACACATACTGGGACAGAAAGTAGAACTCTACCTGCCACAACAGGAGAAAGGGAAGGTTAGTCTCCAACCACTACGGCTACGGATCATTTGTATAGCGCTGCAAGGCATACGCTGCACTGGACAGACACATGTAAAAGACGGTCCCTGCTCATCAGAGCTTACAATCTAGTCAAGACAGATAACACAGTAGCTGAAGACAAGGATGCATCTAGGGGAATGGTAAGGAAACACAAGAGATTAAGCGGATCAGGATTCAAAAGCAGCCTTGAAGAGGTGAGTTTTCAGCCTGGATTTGAAAAGGGCCAGAGATGAAGCCTAACCTCCCAAACTTCATGTTTAATAATGCATCAGACAGACAGACACATAGTGCCACTGAATAGCATAGTCTTCCCCCCTTCAGCTGACTAAGGGCTTTCAGTATCGGTTCCACTATTTTACTACTAGATCCCAATTTTCTGTGCGAAACACTAACCTGCAATGGCCCAATACCACAGATTAGTGAGTCATGCAACACATTGTATTTTGTGTTGCTATAGGTCGGACCATTTCACAGTCCTGGCTGTAGCAATGCAAAGAGAGTAGGCCCAAAATTTAGCTCACTATGTTTTAAGGGGACCAGTAGTGTTAGAAACAATCCCCACCCTCTCCGTTTAAATCCCCAACCCCTGCAGTCAAATCCCCAAAATTGATACTCCTCTGCCAATTCTAACTCTACAATTCCCCAGTCCCCGGACACCTACCAGAGATTTCCCTAGTGACTGGTGGGGAGGGGGAGCAGCTGTAATCCATGGTTGCTCCTGTCCATTGGCACCTGGGTTCAAAATGGTACCAAAATCCTCCTAGTGATAGTTTTGCAGTTCTATTGCTAGGGGTCAAGCTTCCAAATAAGGGAAATTTCAGAGCTGATGACAGCTTGGCCCTTAAAAGTATTACTGTGAGGCTAACACTAGGGGAATATTGATGCAATTGTGAGCTTGGGTATCAACAGGGTAGGCACGACCAGCAATCACTCTTGCTACACCCCGCCCCCCCCCCCCCCACTAGGGAAACCCCAGTAGGTGCTAGGGGAGTTTTTGGGTGGGAGGGTTTGTGTCAGGGGGACTGAGCTGGGAATTTGATTGGGAAGGATGGAGATGCGAGTGTCCCAGTACCGGCCCCTTTAAAAGGCTTCCCGGGAGCATTTGGGGGGGGGGGGGGAAAGATGACGCAATCTCAAAGCTGATGTTATCTTTCCATAAATAAGGTAGTTTGTGAGGTCTAATGCAAGCAGTGTTAATTCATTTTGCATAATAATGATCTGCTTTGCATCTCATTATTACTTAACTGGTGCTGTGCCATTTCTTTGGCAAAAGTATTCCTTTAATGCATATTAATAGCTGCCCCACTAACTCTGAATGCAGAAATAGCAGTCCTAGCTTGAAATGGATAACTTAGCTGTACAATGTTATATGATAAAGCTATACAGTAAGGCAATGTTCTCAACCCAGACCTCAGGGCACACCCATCCAGTCAGTTTTTCAGGATATGCACAATGAATATGCATGAGACAAAATGCATATGAAGAAGGCAGTGTATGCAAATCTATCTCATGCATATTCATTGTGGATATCCTGAAAACCTGACGGCACTAAAGTAGCCACATACAATTATGGCTGCATAATCAGCAGTCTGACTCATGCGGCTTTTCAGCCAGCCTATTCATATAACGTTAAACGGATAATTTATTTTTAAGTGGCGACTGCCCCACTGAATATTGACTTTGATTTTCATCAGAGTTTCATCAAAGTAACTGGAGAAGTGAATTTACTGAAGTTGAAAGGAGGATTTTGAGAAAGGAGATGCAGTAGAGACAGCAGTTCATCTTTAGTAGGTTCAGGAGAACTACATTTTTCACTGAAGAGAGTCTGCATAAGCTGTACATGGAAAGCCCAGGGTGGGTCCGTCTCTAAGGTGTACCTTTGCTAGGGAGTGGTGAGTGATATAAACCCCTGGGTTGTACACATTCCAGAGACCAATTTTTGGAGAGTATTGACATTTGATTTTCTGCTTAGGTTGCACCAGGTGCAATTTACGGTCTTTTGCCAAATTAATCTGCATCAAATATCCCGGTAAGTGTTTAATTTTGGAACAATCCCATCTGTTGTGATATTGAGGTTTAGTTCTGTTGGGAGATGCCAATAACTCTTCATGAGTCTTGGGTGGTTTAACAAAAGCTCTTGCATCTGATCAGAAGTTGGACAAGGGCTACACAGAGACACCGACTGATAGAAACCCAATCTCTCCACACAGTTACTTACCCTCATGATTCGGACATTATACATGCGGTTCAACTTTTCACTTCTCTCATCTGAGCTGTAGATATCATTTTTCAATTTGTTTGCTGCTCGCATGTAGTCACCACGAGCAGAATACATCCACTGCAGGGTCAGACTGCGGGACTGCAAGGAAGAGAGACAGACAGTCATCTTGCCATCAGCAGCTGACATGCGACCCACCTAATGACCCTTATGTTCAGCTCACAAGTGAGCCTGTTGCTGCTCCTAGCTCTCATTAGACATGAGAAAATAGCAATTACCCTTGCTTTCCGCTGAAATAAGAACCTGCTGGTGCCTCTCGTCTTCAGCTCATACAAGACCACTCTGGTAACCATCATCCCCAGCTCATATGAGACCCTGCTGGAGCCCATTGCCCTCAAGTCACACAAAACCCTGCTGCTGTCCCTTACCTTCAAGTCAATTGCAAACTCATTGAAACGAGCAATGTGCTGAAGCACCACCTCGCTGTAGCAGCTGTAGTCCAGTGGGAGGAGCTGATCATGGCTCAGCTTCATGACGAGCAACCCCACCACCTCTGCAAGGCTCTTGGCCACGGCAGGCAGTCGACCCTGCACCATCTGGTTGAGGCGCTCGTAAGTGTCCAGCTTAGTGTTCAGGAATGGATAGACCTGGGCACCCTGACGGCAAAGGCAGAGAAGGAAATACAGGGTAAAATTCAGCACTGATGACTCGGTTCCAGAGGTGTGAGTGGATAATGGTGCTGAAATACCACAGAGGGGAACCGAGGAGCATAGGCAGAGCTCTGTATTGGTTCTTAATACTGAAATAGCAGGAGATATTCTCAGGAGTAGTGAGGGGCACTAGCAGAGCTATGCTGGGGGAATCTCAGCACTGAATTAGCAGTAGGTGTCGCAAGGCAGAAATGAGGTGCATAGGTAGAGCTGTGCTGGGAGGATCTCGGTACTGGAATAGCAGTATGTGCTGCAGGTCACATCTGAAGTATCTTGGCTACTTCCTTGACACACATTTCGTATGGTCAAAGAAACGAGTGCTTTCTCCGCCGACATCCATAAGTTCTTTCTGATCATATATTTGTTTTTGAGGTACAAGCTTGGTATGAATACTCTGCTGTTCCTTCAATTGATTTGCTAGTCCTGACAAAGCCAAGAAGACCTGCAATACCTGGTGACATAGTTTGTATTGCTAAACTCTAATGTATGTTGTATCATTTCACGTCAGGAATAAGAACATAAGATTTGCCATACTGGGTGAGGTCAAAGGTCCATCAAGCCCAGCATCCTGTTTCCAACAGTGGCCAGTACCTGTCAGATTCCCAAATGGGACATCCTGTCAGTTTTTTTTCTCTATTGAATACAAATAAAGTATAAAAATAAAAAAAAAATAGAAGTGCATTAGTGTAGTGGTGGTGGGCTGTCAGTACTGAAACAGCAGGAAAGTTTGCAGGGCAGGAGTCAGATATAATGGCAGAGCGTGGGGATGGGAGCTCTGAGTGGGAATAAATGGCTTTGCAATACAGAAATCTGTATAATTCTCATTTCTTTGCTCACCTCTGTGAAGGAAAACTCCACAGCAGGGACCCCTCCAAAGGCAGTGAATGCATAGGCTCCACTGTCCACAGATAGTGGCCGTATTCTGCATATAGAGAGGAAAGCATGATATCAGATTGCTGTCCACTGTTTCTGTACCACTTACAGGGTACCCAGCTGTGAAGGTAAAAGTGAACTTCTAAGCTTGCACACAACAGACTGGTTTACAAACACAAGGTGCCCAATGCATGCCTTTGAGTCAATTCTGGCTCCTGGCAACCCAGCAGCTCTGGGTTTTCTTGGCAGTGTGACTGGAAGTAGATTGCCAGGCCTTTTTCCAAGGCAACATAGGGTTAAGTGACTTGCCCAAGCCACAAGGAAGGCTAGTAGGAATCAAACTCTGGTCACTTGGTTACCAAGCCAATGCTCTAACCTCTAGGCTACTCTTCTACTCATCAAGGTGCTCACTTGTATTGAAGTTGAAAATTGGCTTTTTTTTGCGGCTAAGTATGTAGAAGGCCTGTTAGGATCTTAGAAAGGATTATGTTCACAGATGGTTAGCAGGACTAGCTGTGTGTTTGGTTCTGTCCCTATATGCTGTTTTGAAAATCACACCACAGGGGGACTGACTAGAGTCCCTTGTAGGAATCGGGGTCAGCTGGAGTCAAGAAGAACAGTGGAGGGAGAGGCAGCATGCTGGAGAGGAAAGGGAGGTTGTCTTTCTTCTCCATGTAGTATATAAAACAATGGTCCTTGTCCTGGGGATAAAAGAGTTGGTGTGGCGATTTGTAGATAGAATGGCATATTCATCCAGATGAAGGTATCCATCTAAGGTCAAAGGATAAGTGAATCGGTCTATAGAACTGCAAATTTCTAAATTGCTCGTAAAGAAATCTTTAGAAGGCAACAGACACCACTGGGAGTTTAGGCCCTCAAAGTACTGCAGTTTTTTGTAAATGCATGGGTTCAATTCCCACTAGCACTCCTTGAGCAAGTCACTTTACCCTCCATTGCTTAGAAGGAAAGGCCTGACAATCTAATCTAGGGAGGAGTGCCCTAGTGGTTAGGACACGGTACCTCAGGCCCGAGGGCCAGGTGTTTAAGTCCCACCTGGGGACAGAAATCTCAGGCCGGAGGGACTGGGGTTTCTAGTCTTATAGGCAACCCGTGTGGCCTTGGGAAAGCCACTTAACCCTCCGTTGCCTCAGGTACACATAGATTCTGAGCCCTCTGGGGACAAGGGAATATATCCAGTACCTGTTTGTAGTAATGTAAACTGCTTTGATTGAAGGATAAGGTGGCATAGAAAACTGGTTAAATAAATAAAATAAATAATTCTGGTCACACCTTGTCAAGAAAGCGTAGGGACCTCTGGGTTGCCAGGAGTCAGCATTGACTCGATGGCACACACACCATTGGCTCACAAGCTCTGGCATGGCAGAGTAGCCTAGTGGTTAGGGCAGCAGACTAGGACCAGTGTTCAAATCCCACTGATGCTCCTTGTGCTCGTAGGCAAGCCACTTAGTCTTCCATTGCCTCAGGTACAAGCTTATATTGTAAGCCCTCTGTGGGCAGGGAAATAACTGCTGTACTTGAATGTAACTTCCCTTGAATATCTACTAGAAGGGTGTGAGCTAAATAAGTAAGACCATTAGTGCTTGATGGGCTCATTTACCTAACCAAACAAAGCTTGATTAACTTGAGCTATTATCACCAGTCCCTTATATGATTGTTAACATCTGATTGCTCATAGCTGAATCCCTAGGGTCGGATTATCTCCAAGCTTTATCACTTACACATGGTTCTCCCATTTAGCACCTTGAGGCACCACTTGATTGTAGATACTCTGCCCGCTCCTCTTAGGGCTGTCCACCTGCATCGACCAGGAGACAAAAGTGGAGAGGCCGGGTATTACTATCTGATCCATGGGCAGAGGATTCTGGGTATGTGGGGCTGGGCTGGCAGCACTGGTACACCTTACCTGACGGATAACGTTCCCAATGAGACTTGTAAGTAAAGGACTGGCTTTGGCCAGCAGCCTCTCGTCTCCTGAAAGGCAAAGAACAAAACATGAGCTGGATCCGAGCAGCTTTAGTCACCTCCCACACTATATCCCATCTGTCACTACAAACCAAAAATTATTTTGTACTAAGCTGTTAATAGTCGCTTCTATTAATGTAAATGCTCAACTGATTTCTCTGCTAGATGATATTAGGGGGTACGATAAGAGTTATTAACAAAGCATGATTATTTTGTTTAATTTCTTTTATTTTACAAAGAACAAACATCCCCATTTCTACCTTCCCCTCTATCCTCCTTGCACCCCTTATCCTATCCCCTCCCCAGAAATATCCCAAAAGCAAAGAGAAGCCTTGACACAGATCCTGTTATATCATGCAGCCCAACAACCCAAGTGAGCCCTCTCGTAACCCCCATTCCTCCCCCACCAATTTCAATTACCTTAACCTACCTCTATGCCCCCCAGCCCTCAAAAATGCAGGCTGTTTTATTCTACATCTTTAGTAGTATTACAGACATCCAGCCCTTCCAGTCTCTGCCTCATTCTTCCCTCCCACGGCAGTACTTCAGATCCTGCTTGCAGGACCGTACCTGGTCCCGTGCGGGCAAAGCAGCCTCACAGGGTTCAAAGGCTTGGGGGGCTCATTTTGGCTGCCAGCTGTTGCCCTGCCACCGCCACTTTTTCTTCTCTCAGCAACAGCAGACAGCCAAAATGCGCCCCCCAAGCCTTTTCGCAGCACTTTAAGCAGGTCGGTCCCTTCCTCCTCTGATGCAACATCAGAGCAAGGAGGGACAGATCTGCTTAAAGTGTCGGCAACTTGCAGATCCTCCACCTCCATCCAGCCACTTTCTGCTCTTTCCCTGCTGCCGGCACCACCGTGGGGAAAACAGAGGGTGGCAGCAGCGGGCACGAGCAGGCAACGGCTGGACAGAGGTATGGGGAGGTGGGGGAACATGCACCTGATGTGCAAGTCACATGGGGCGCGATTCTAGCTCTGTACGGCCCTGCCTGCTTGACCTCTCTTGTTGCCCTTTTCTCCCTCACCACTCAGGATCCTCTGTGCCCAATCCAGGCTTTATCCCTTGCACCCCCCCTAACTGAGGATCCTCTGTGCCCACCCTGAGCTTTATCCCTCGTTCACCCACTACTGAGGATTCTCCGTGCTTGTCCCAGGCTGTAACCCTCACTCCCCTGCTGCTGAGGATCCTCTTTGCTTGTTCTCTGCTTTGGCCTTCATTCCCCCACTGCTGCTGAATTCCTGGGCCCTGCCCCAAGCTTTATCATTCATTCTTCTATTGCTGAGGATCCTCTGTGCTTTTCCAGGCTTTACCCCTGGTTCCCAAATTGCTGACGATCTTCTGTGCCTCTTCCAGAATCTTGAATCCTGTTACTTTTTCTATCCTACTCCATTTCTCCTGGAAGCCCTTTCTGTGAAGAAATATTTCCTTGTGCTACTGTTGAAGTCATCACACCATGACCTCTTATTCTAGAACTTATAGTCAATGCTTCTTGTGCATTGCGTGTATTTGAACAGTCTGTTTGCTCTTTGTATCCTTGATGTCAATGTTACCTCGACAACCAATGCCCAAGCACTCCACTTTTTCTGTCCACTCTCATGCAGTTTTAGATGGAATATCCCAGCAGCCCTCTTACCTAGGATGGCGCTATCTAGACTGATGTACGCCGCAGCCTTCAAGTGTAGCATGGTAAGATATCCCTGGAACCAGAAGAGAAAGATAGGTTAGAAGAGGGGGGAAGGCAGATGAAGAGGGGAGAGCACGACTCTAACACCGAGGACAGGAGACCATATGATAGGCAGAAAAACTCTCATACAGCAAGCCTCAAGACCAGGACTGTATGAGGAGGAGCGGCTAGTTTAGCAAAAAAAGTAATGAGCAGGTAAAAGAGATGAGGGGGAGTCCCGCATCTTCATTTCTGCCCAAGGCTCCAGTGTGTTTAATACCATCCATGTTTAGAAGAAGGTAAAGGGTGAAGATAGAGTGGACAGGGGTGGGGAAGAGGCAGGTCATTTGTATCTACCCACGCCACACTAGGAGAGGGAAGAGCAGGATAGATGGAGATACACAAAAGGAGAAGGAAGGGGAAGAAAAGAGGTCAGAGAGGTATAGAGGAGAAAGGGACAGGAGGAAATGACAGTGCTAGAGAGAGGGCAGGGAAAAGAGAAAGGGAAGAAAATTTCAGAAAAAGGTATGAGTCTGTAAAGAAGGAAGGAAGGGATTTTGGATTTAGCTCAGGCCTTTTTCAGGAGCAGCTCAAAGTGAGTTACATTCAGGTGCAGTAGGTAGTTTGGGGATTATTTTAATTCCTGTGGTAAAGGGATTCACCAAGGAGCTCAATGACTTTCTGCTGCTGAGTGAAGAAATATCCCCCCCCCAAATACACACACAAATGCAAATATTCCCACTCCCCACGGCAAAGCCATTACCTCAAGCCATTCTGTAGCCCCAATGCTGCCAAACTCTCCTGCATCCCAGCTGACGAACAGCAGGCTCCTTCTCAGTTGGAAACCTGGCATGGAAAGGAGGAGGGGGGGAGTATTATACAGTTTCCAGCAGTGCCCACCACAGCATCCCTGTCCCCACCCCAATGCCCTGCCCCATCCCACTTGATTCCTAAAAGTCGGTGATTCTCAGCTCTATCTTGCAACCACACCTAATTGGTTTGACTTTTGAGATAGCCACAAAGGATATGCATGAGAAAGATTGCATACACCAGGTCTCTAGACTCATGTGTGCTTGTGTGACTCTCTAGTAAACCAAACTGGTCACGTGTGCCTCTAGGACCGGGCTGAGAACCAGTACTATAGGTGACAGCTGGCTCCGAGTCAACCGAGGAAGGCTGAGCCAATTCTGATCACTTTCCCTTGCAGTTCCCGTTTCTCCTAGAGAATGATGAGTTTCATATCCACAAGGAGACAAACTAGGGCTGTTTCAAACCCTCCTGGATTATATAATTTATAATGCCATCAAAACCCCATTTTGCCTGCGTTATTATATCTAGAAACTCTCAGGCTTTCACCAGAACATTCTGGGAATTTACACAAATTGCCAGGTCTCCAGGGAAATGCTGCAAAACTCTGGATATGGTGCTGAAGGCTCGTCAGGGGCCTGCACAAGCCTAAAAGTAAACGTTTGGGCAAAAAGGGGGGGGGGTGCATCATCAGCCCGTGTGGTCATGTAAGCCAAAGGGAGCAGTGGGGGTGACTGTGGTAACAACTGAATCAAGCCTCAGGCAGTGGCAGAAGTGCAAACGGAGGGCCCCAAGCAGAATATCTGAAAGGGCCCCTAGAGCAGAGGGAATCCACCTCAAGAGGATGGCTATAAATGGGCCCCTTTTATCTCTGGGACTCCCTCCTGCACTGCAGGGGCGGCTTGGGTGGAATTTACGCTACCGCCTGCAGCGGCTAGAGGAAGCGACTGATGGTGGATGTGAAGCTTTAGAGATAGGTGGAGGCAGAGGGGAGGAAATAGTCCTGAGAAGTAGCGGAAGAGAGCAGACCTGGGGGGAATGAAAATACCTGGGTCAGGAAATGTGTGGTGTTCCTTGTAGGAAGTAAAAGAGAATGCCCTGATCAAGTCTAGGGAGAGGGTTAGAGCGAGGGTACTAGTCAGTTGGGAGGGGAACAAGAAAGTGCTGGAGTTAGGCTTGAGGGGCTGGAGGTAAGACACACGAGTGTTGTGGTCAAAAGAGGGAGGATGTGGTTGAAAGAAGCAGAAGGTGACACGCGTGTTGCCCCTCCCCCTACTCATCTCAGGATGGCCAGACGTTTCCAGGTATGTGCATTAGGTGTCACCCTCTTCTCTGCCCAGGCTTCTCAGTCACACTGATTGGTTGTGCTTAGACATCAAAAAGGGTAGATAGAATTTGTCACATTCCTCCTCGCTTCTCACCACCACCAAAAAGGTGGTGGTGGTGGTGAGAAGCGAGGAGGAATGTGACAAATTCTATCTACCCTTTTTGATGTCTAGGACATCTGCACCTTGCCCACTCACAATCTTAAATGACAGAGGTGTAAGGCAGGGGTCTCCAAATCCAGTCCTGGAGGGCCACAAACCAGTCAGGTTGGTAGGATATCTGTAATGCATATATATCTCATGCATATTCATTAGGGCTATCCCAAAAACCGGCCAGGATTGTGGCCCTCCAGGACAGGGTTGGACACCCCTGCTCTAAGCATTCACCCTCTGCCCAGTAGCATTATCCCCCTAACTCCCTTTCACTTTCTTTCTACCTATAGGGACAGGGAGAAAGAGGGGGCGGGGGGCAGAGGAAGGGGAATGCCAGCATGGTGGCTCCCCCCTCATGCACAGCACCAAAGTTGCACACCCCAAGAGCTGACCCTGCCTAGAACAGCAAAATTGTAGGGGCAGCAAAGTTGCAAAGGTCTCAAAATATAACTCCATGTCACAAGACACAAGCAATCCAGTCCTAGTTTTACCCTACTGAATGCATGAACTTGTCATTCTTTTTCTCTTGTTGAGATTCCCAAGAAAATCTGAAGTACAAGTCCCTGCATGCAATAGGGTAAAACCAGGACTGGATTAGCCTGTTCCTTATGATTGGAGTCATTGCCTACCCCAGTGGTTCTCAAACCTGTCCTGGGGCTACTCAACCAGTTGGGTTCTCAGGATATCCACTAGAGATATTCGAGAGAGATTTGCATACACTACCTCCACTGCATGCAAATCTACCTCCTGCATATTCATTGCAGATATCCTGAAAACCTGACTGACTGGAGAGCTCCAAGGACACGTTAGGGAACTACTGGCCTACCCTGCTAGATGTTACGATTAAACTTTCCATTTGGGGAAACAGAGCTTTACAGTTGCCATGGTCAGTGTGAGGCCTGGGAGGTTCTTACTGGTATCACTCTGCCTGCTGCCATCTTCCACACATTACTCCTTATCCATCACAGTGCACCTCTCATCATCCTCACACATCATCGCCCCCTCCGTCATCTTCCACACATTACTCCTTATCCATCACAGTGCACCTCTCATCATCCTCGCACATCATCGCCCCCTCCGTCATCTTCCTCACGCTGCTCCTCATCCGTCACAGTGCACCTCTCATCATCCTCACACATCATCGCCCCCTCCGTCATCTTCCTCACGCTGCTCCTCATCCGTCACAGTGCACCTCTCATCATCCTCACACATCATCGCCCCTCCGTCATCTTCCTCACACTGCTCCTCATCCGTCACAGTGCACCTCTCATCATCCTCGCACATCATCGCCCCCTCCGTCATCTTCCTCACGCTGCTCCTCATCCGTCACAGTGCACCTCTCATCATCCTCACACATCATCGCCCCTCCGTCATCTTCCTCACGCTGCTCCTCATCCGTCACAGTGCACCTCTCATCATCCTCACACATCATCGCCCCCTCCGTCATCTTCCTCACGCTGCTCCTCATCCGTCACAGTGCACCTCTCATCATCCTCACACATCATCGCCCCCGCCGTCATCTTCCTCAGGCTGCTCCTCATCCCTCACAGTGCACCTCTCATCATCCTCACACATCATCGCCCCCTCCGTCATCTTCCTCACGCTGCTCCTCATCCGTCACAGTGCACCTCTCATCATCCTCACACATCATCGCCCCTCCGTCATCTTCCTCACGCTGCTCCTCATCCGTCACAGTGCACCTCTCATCATCCTCACACATCATCGCCCCCTCCGTCATCTTCCTCACGCTGCTCCTCATCCGTCACAGCGCACCTCTCATCATCCTCACACATCATCGCCCCCTCCGTCATCTTCCTCACGCTGCTCCTCATCCGTCACAGTGCACCTCTCATCATCCTCACACATCATCGCCCCCTCCGTCATCTTCCTCACGCTGCTCCTCATCCGTCACAGCGCACCTCTCATCATCCTCACACATCATCGCCCCCTCCGTCATCTTCCTCACGCTGCTCCTCATCCGTCACAGCGCACCTCTCATCATCCTCACACATCATCGCCCCCTCCGTCATCTTCCTCACGCTGCTCCTCATCCGTCACAGCGCACCTCTCATCATCCTCACACATCATCGCCCCCTCCGTCATCTTCCTCACGCTGCTCCTCATCCGTCACAGCGCACCTCTCATCATCCTCACACATCATCGCCCCCTCCGTCATCTTCCTCACGCTGCTCCTCATCCGTCACAGCGCACCTCTCATCATCCTCGCACATCATCGCCCCCTCCGTCATCCTCCTCACGCTGCTCCTCATCCGTCACAGTGCACCTCTCATCATCCTCACACATCATCGCCCCCTCCGTCATCTTCCACACATTACTCCTTATCCATCACAGTGCACCTCTCATCATCCTCACACATCATCGCCCCCTCCGTCATCTTCCTCACGCTGCTCCTCATCCGTCACAGTGCACCTCTCATCATCCTCACACATCATCGCCCCCTCCGTCATCTTCCACACATTACTCCTCATCCGTCACAGTGCACCTCTCATCATCCTCACACATCATCGCCCCCTCCGTCATCTTCCTCAGGCTGCTCCTCATCCGTCACAGTGCACCTCTCATCATCCTCACACATCATCGCCCCTCCGTCATCTTCCTCACGCTGCTCCTCATCCGTCACAGTGCACCTCTCATCATCCTCACACATCATCGCCCCCTCCGTCATCTTCCTCACGCTGCTCCTCATCCGTCACAGTGCACCTCTCATCATCCTCGCACATCATCGCCCCCTCCGTCATCTTCCTCACGCTGCTCCTCATCCGTCACAGTGCACCTCTCATCATCCTCACACATCATCGCCCCCTCCGTCATCTTCCTCACGCTGCTCCTCATCCGTCACAGTGCACCTCTCATCATCCTCGCACATCATCGCCCCCTCCGTCATCTTCCTCACGCTGCTCCTCATCCGTCACAGTGCACCTCTCATCATCCTCGCACATCATCGCCCCCTCCGTCATCTTCCTCACGCTGCTCCTCATCCGTCACAGTGCACCTCTCATCATCCTCACACATCATCGCCCCCTCCGTCATCTTCCTCACGCTGCTCCTCATCCGTCACAGTGCACCTCTCATCATCCTCACACATCATCGCCCCCTCCGTCATCTTCCTCACGCTGCTCCTCATCCGTCACAGCGCACCTCTCATCATCCTCGCACATCATCGCCCCTCCGTCATCTTCCTCACGCTGCTCCTCATCCGTCACAGTGCACCTCTCATCATCCTCACACATCATCGCCCCTCCGTCATCTTCCTCACGCTGCTCCTCATCCGTCACAGCGCACCTCTAATCATCCTCACACAGCATCATTACCCTCCGTCCCATGCAGTTTTCACAGCATGGGGGAAGGTACAACCCAAGAACTGTCATCAAGACTCTACCCCAGGGGTTCTCAACCCAGTCCTTGGGATACCCCTAACCAGTCAGGTTTTCAGGATAAACACAATGAATATATATGAGAGATGTATATGCACTGCCTCCATTGTATGCCGATCTCTCTCATGCATATTTATTGTGGTTATCCGGAAAACCTGACTGGCTAGACGTATCCTGAGGCATGGATTGGAAACCTCTGCTCTATTCTGGGCCATGTTTGACCTTCATAGGGAAAAAAGAGCAGTAGGACGGAGGGGGGAAAAGAAGTAGCCAGGCGCTAGTGGCGTTGACTTTGCCTAGAGGTAGCAGGAAGCCTAAATCCTCCACTGCTGAGTCTACCAGCCAAGACATAGCTAGTTTGAGGCCTTAGTCTACTGACATTACAGTATTCCCTCTCACTACCAGTAAGAAATCGTCATACACCATTCCTCTTCCTGGGTTCTCTTTGTTTGTGACTGTTGAAAAAAACGTACCATTCTTCACCAAGGCGGCAAAAGTGCGTGCCAGTTCCAGCAGAATAGCAGTGCCCACCCCGGACTTGGCAGCTCCAGGGCCCCAGGAGTCCCGCTGAGCTCCAATCACAATGTAGTGATCTGTAAAGATGACAGAAACCTCAAATTATTGGCTATTGGTGTTCCTTCCCTTCTTTCAATATCCGCCAGTCATCCACCCTCTCTAATGAATGAAAGCTATGCTTGGCCCTTAGCAAAATTCCACCCCTCTCTCCCTGACCTCACTAAACCTGTTCAAAACATTTGGGAGGTGGGGAGGGAAATTTTATAAAAGGAGACCCATTTCAAAGTTGGAAAAAGGGGCCCATTTTATCAATCTCATCATAGGCGCCTCTGTGGCTTTCTAAAATAGGCAGTAAGCCTCAGCCCCTGTAGTACAAGACTCCTTATGCACAGACTTGCACTGCTGCATGTTTAGTCTGTGTGTACACATGTATTTTATTAAATAAGGCCATACATTGTCCCTGGAAATGCCTACATGTGGCATGCATATAACTACGCACAATCTTGCCAACATGCGGATGCAACTGTGTAGTTTTATGAGCCCTTTCCTCATGCAAAACATACTTTACACATGGAAAATAATGTACACAATTACTCCCTGTTATGTCAAGCTGTTGAAAGAAGATTAGCAAGGCGGTACAATAGAGCCCTGCTCGCTGTTGCCCCAGACGACCACCTAGTTTGCCTTATGGTTGGGCCAGCCCTATGAATAGCTGTTAAGCTGGCCAGGAGGTTTTCTGTCTTGGATGTCTCTTGCTGCTCCTGGGCAAGGGCTGGGAAGGTGTTGCACCAGGTGCCAGATAGCAAATGAAACCACACCCCTATGACCCTTTTCTTCCTTGTTTAATGTAGATGAAAACTGCATAGCTTACCCGCAGCAGGGGAGCTGATAACTAGTATCCAGTGTTGATCATGCCATTTTGAATAATATGGATGCTGGAACGTCTACACCGCAGAAGAAGGTCCATACTCACCCGGTTCCACCCGTCCCTCGATGCATCCAAAGATGTTGTTGATCATGACGGATGACTTATAATTGTTCACCTGGAGCTGGAGTTGTCTTCCGGGTTCAATGAAGTTGGAGCCCAGTCGGTATGGGCTCCTCCATTCAGCTGGGGCAGGAGAACCTTTCAAAGCACTGAAACGGGAGGAAGACTGGCATGTAATGTTCTGCCTCTTGCTCCTTTCACACAATATATTTGGATTTAGCTCACGCCTTTCTAGTAGTCGTTCAAGGCAATTACATTCAGGTACAGTAGGTATTTCTTTGTCGACCAAGGGCTTGCAGTCTAAGGAGCTAACATTCAGAAGCCCTTATCCAAATAACCACAGAGGTTATTCAGATTAGGGTGCTGAGAGAGATACTTGACAGTACTATCTGGAGAGCACCCTTGAATACTTTCGCAGACCGTCTCGGTACTATCCAGACAGTGAGGAGGCAGACCATGGGTGGAGCGAGGGCAGTGCCAGGGATTATCTGCATAACTGGGATATTCGGCTGCTATCCTGATAGACTATCTACATAAGGGTTGGATTTATCTGCATAACGAGACAGCAAAAGAGCCGTCCTAGGTACTATCTATATTGCAGCTGGCTATCACGGCTGTCTGGATAGTTGCCGGCACTGACTTCTTTGGCTGGACACTAGTCCTGAATATCTGGATAGTTTTTTAAGCACTGCGGTCGGCGCTTAGCCCTTTAAATTTATTAATTTTTTAACGAAGCTTCTATACCATCTTGACCTCCGCAGTTTACAAATAACATAAGCCATAATCATAATTGTTCAGGAATAGAAAAACAGGTCAGAATGTAGCATATAGGGGTCTGTGTAAATCTATGTGCAAGTGACTAAGAATGTAGGTATATGAATATGTAAACTGGGCAAAAAAACCATCACCTAAGAAATGTCTTGAAGCTGTCTGAAGACAGAAATTTCCTAGTCTGAGACATGCTGAATGAACTGTCTCTGAACTCACGGCCCAGTGAGTATAAATACGCATGGTTTTGCTATCTTTTATATTGTCTGCGCAGTCTCTGGTAAGAAGCGTGTGTGTAGTGCTAGCCCCCACTGTAGGGGATAATTTCGCTGACTCGAGCTGTTTCTCGTGCACAAATGTGACAGTTACCTTGTATGTCTTGCATTACACAAATGCAGATGTGTGTCTAGAATAATGTGCACCTGATTGTTCTATTTAGACAACTGCCCGAGATGTGCAGGGTAGGCAGAGAATCATGGTTACTGAAATCTCTGTTACCTGGTGCGGCGTCCAAAATGAATAAAGTTATATTTCTGCAATATTGTCTGACTAATTTCCCCGACACAAACAAACAGAAATCAGCCGCAATTAATATAACACCAAAGAAACCACATAGCATATAATCACAACAAAATTACACCAATTTCCAGAAATAAAAACTCTGCCTTTTTGAATATTGGTCCCTAAGTTTGTACCTGAGGCAATGGAGGATTAAGTGACGTGCCCAGGATCACAAGGTGCACCAGTGCAATTTGGACCCTGGAATCCAGTTCGTTGCTCGCACCTCTAGGCTACCACTCCATGCCAACTACACATGTTCCTGACGCAGAAAATGTGCCTCCTATTGCTGAATCACAAAGAGTGTGCAAATGGCCTGTGCGCAAAAGCGTGGGCTAGCATTGGAGGGCATGTGCACATGGATCAGCACTAGCAGCAGGTGCTACGGCCCCCCCCCCCCCACCCCCCATATACTGGCATGTTCTGCGCATATCAGGTTTTGCACTGTTCTACATGCACATAATATCCGCCAATATGCTGGAATGCTCTTCTGTGCATAAATAATAATATAGCAAAAACTGCTATTTATTTGTGCATATTTTTATACCGCCCCTTCCAAAGATCAGGGGCGGTTTACATTGTAACAGGTCAACTAAAACAGTTATCTGGAACAGTGGTAAGAACTTTATACATAGTACAAAAAGCAGGGTAGCTGAGGTTTCTCCTCGAACTATTGACATAGTGGTACAGAGAGTGGCTACTTTTAACTATTTTTACAGAGCAAATGTACAGGAGTATGGGGTTGGTATACTTCTTGTGGGCACCAAGTCAGCTCTGCGCAGAATAACACGCCATCGTAGGCGCACAGAACTCCTCACTAGTGCTGATCGCAGAATCGCCAGCTACCCTTTCCTCTTCCTTAGACCTTGCGTTCCATTACCAGTGTTGCATTCAGCCTTCTAGTGTTCTACATGCTTCTTTGTACGTCTCCGCATTTGTGCTGCCTAGACGATCGCTTCGTTACCATCAATCTAAATGGATTCAATTGATGTGCTGCGTGCTGCTGTTTGCTCGGTGCTTTGCATACAGTTCACTGGTGCGCAAAACTCATTTTTGCATTGATAGTGCACAAAATTGTGTGCTAAAACCAAGCTAACCTGTGCGCAAAGCCTAGAGCAGTTTACTGCAACAGTGTGAGCCAGAGGAGATCACAGTCTTACATGTGCTGAAACGCGCCCTTCCTGTTATTTCTGTGTCAAGGGCTGTAAGAAGACAGAACAGAGCATCACCTCAACAGCTTCTGAGCAACAGTCGCACTGATTGGTTGTGCCAGAATTTTCGGAAGACCCGAGGATTCAAAGGGGGGGAACTGAGTGTGGTTGAAGGATGGGAACCCTGGTGTGTATGGGTCTCCGCTGCCCATGTGTACCTGTGGGACCAGAGAAAAGAAAAATGATTAATGTGGCAAGGGAACACATTAGAGAAGGTGGAAAATCAGGAAGTAGATTCTATGTCCCCTAAAAGGGATTTTAGATGCAAACCCTCATAAGAGGAGGAAATCCAAGAACATACTGTAAGATATGCCTTGCTGAGTTAGACCAAAGGTCCATCAAGCCCAGCATCCAGTCTGCAGAACTGGTGAAACTAGTTCACTGAGAATTACATGGCAGATGACAAAGAATACATCCATTTCTTGCAGTCCCCCCCCCCCCACTTCCCTCCCACTAGGCCCAAGTGATACCTTTCTACTCAGATAATGTTTATGGACTTTTCTTCTAAGTATTTGTCCAAGCTCTCTGTAAACCCAGTTCTGCTAAATGACTTCACCATATCCTTTGGCAACAAATTTCACTGCTTGAGTGTTCACAGAGTGAAAAAACTACTTTCACAGGTTAGTTTTAAATCTGCTACATGTTAGCTTCATGGAGTGCCCCTTAGGGGTATGTTTACTAAACCCCGTTGCTGTGTGGGTCCCCGTTAGTGTGCGTGTGCCATATAAGGAGTGGGCGGGTCAGGCAGAAAAAGATGAAAAAAAACGACCGTACGTGTGCGCGTCGCGCACCTGTGCGGGGCTCACATTAGCGCGTGGGAAGGCTAAGTGGGACGCTGCTGGGCACATAGAGGAACAGAGCCGTAGCACAATGGTGAAGACACTAACCAATGGTACAGGGTCCACGGGTTCAATCCCCCAGTGTGCGCAAACCCAAAAGGCTGGCTGAGGCATGAATAGTAATGGTTAACACATTATTTTGGGAGGCACACTAATTTAGGGCGTCTGTAGGCGTCGCGCTGTAACGTTTGGGCGGCAGCAACGTATTTTGTGTCTCATTATGCGTTGCATGGCCATATCTGGTGTGCATTAGGCGATGCGCTGTAAATGTTGTGCGGCAGCAGGCCGCGCGCTGTTTATCCTGTGCGGTTCTGGCAGCAGTAGGCGTCGCGCTGTTAATTGTGGACGGCAGAAGGCTGTGCACAAATGTCCATCCACAGGAACAGAGCCGTAGCACAATGGTGAAGACACTAACCAATGGTACAGGGTCCACGGGTTCAATACCCCATTGTGCGCAAGGAAAAAGGCTGATTGAGCCATGAACCCTAATGGATAAAGGTGCAACAGGAGGTATATGAATTTAGCACTGTTATTTTGGGTGGCGCACAGTTATTTTTAGCAGCATAAGGCGGCGTGCTGATGTCCACGCACAGGAAAAGAGCCACAGCACAATGGTGAAGACACGGATCAATAGTGCAGGGAGCAGGTCCCCAATCCCCCACAGTGGTCTGGCTCAGTGAGGCATTACGTTAGGGGTCTCAGAACGAATGGTCAGCATAACGCGGTTTGCTGATGGTCATGAGGTGGGGCTGTAATGTTTTTGGAGGCACAGTAATAGTGGATGGCAGAAGTGGTGCGGTGATGGGCATGCACAGGAACAGAGCCACAGCACAATGGTTAAAACACTGACCAATGGTGTGGGGTTCAGGGGCTCAATCCCCCACAGTACCCAGTGAAGACAGCTGGCTGAGGCAGTATGTATTATAGTGGGGAGTGCTGTATGAGTCTTTTTAATTTTATTTTGTTGTCACTACTAGCAAACACACTCTCACAGCGTGTTAACATACGGCGGCCCATGGGCCACATGTTACAGTGCACTATCCGCCACGGCACCCTAGAATGTCCCCTATAGGGCACCATATATGTTGCGACACAGGACACCTCGCACGCGATATCGCTGTCTCTCCATCCTTCGTGTTTGCCCAATCACGACCATTCCTTCTCCGCCCCCCTTACCCTCTACCCCCTCTACGTCTCTTCTCTCCCTCGGCTTAGTCAATTGTCGATCCTTACGCAGTAAAACTCTCCTTATACATGATCTTGTTCTCAGATCCTCATTTGATCTTCTTCTTTTGACTGAGACATGGCTCAGAGATGGGGAGGATGCCCTCCTTGCCCGCTGCCTTCCCCCTGGCTTTTCTGCCGTCTCCACTCCATGTTTAGGTAAATCCGGTGGTGGTGTGGCCGCCCTGATACGGTCCACCCTCTCTTTCAGTCAGCTTCTCCATCCATCGCTCCACTACCCCGAAGCCCTTTTACTTCTCCTTCACACCTCCCCCCCTATACATGTGCTCCTTATTTATTCCCCCCCTGCTCTTCGCATTGATCTTTGGGATTCCCTTGTTCTGACCATCACTGACCTCTCTCTCGCTCTCCCCCATTTACTTATTGCCGGAGATTTCAATCTACACTTGGACGCACCCACCTCAGCTAGGGATCTTTCTTTCATCTCTCTCTTACAAGATTTATCCCTCACACAACATGTTCCTTTCCCTACCCATCAGGCTGGGCACACCCTTGACCTACTCCTAACATCATCCTCCTCCTCTCTTGCACTATCTAACCTTTCCTCTGTGCCTCTCCCTTGGACAGACCACGTCTGCCTCTCTGTTTTATGCTCTCACTCAACTCACGGGGGCCCCACTCTCCCTCCTCCTCTGCTTTCTCCTCTTCTACTCCTCCTTCTACCCCTTCCCCTCCGCGGCTTTCCCGTGCCCTTTCATCTCTTACCATTCACCAATTTCCCACAGCAGCCGAACTCCTACCCTCTGATTTTTCCCTTCTCTCTCCTAACTCTCAAGCTACCCTCTGGTCAACAGCCCTTGCATCTACTCTTGACCGTATTGCCCCTTTGCGCCCTCATCTTACTCGTCGCCGACCCTCACATCCTTGGTATCATGGGGGTCTACGACTCTTGCGCTCACAGCTTCGCAGAGCAGAGCAACTGTGGCGTAAGAGTCCTTCACCTACCTCACTTTCGTTTTTCAAATCTAGTTACTCCCACTACCGCTCTTCTGTCCACCTTGCCAAACGCACATTTTTTACTAACGCTATCCTGACTGCCCCGAATCAGACCCGGCATCTCTACTCCACCCTCCGGTCTCTTACCTCCCTTCACTCCCCAGCTTCAGCTCCTCCAATCCTCCCTTCCCCTCTGCCTTCCCTTCTCGCCGCCTGCTTCAGCAACAAAATATCTACGCTGAGGGCCTCTCTACCTTCTTGTCCTGCCCCGATTCTCTCCCCCCTCCTACTGCCTCTCCCCCTCCCATCTCCCAAAACTCCCACCGCTGGGCATCTTTCTCACTGATCACTCCTCCTGAACTTCATCATCTCATTTCTTCCTCAAAGAAAACTTCCTGCTCTTTAGACCCTATTCCTTCCTCTTGGCTTCTGGAATCCTCACTGGGTCTCCTTCCATTTATTCTTACTATGTTTAATTCCAGTCTTTCCACAGGGTCCTTCCCCCACTCCTGGAAACATGCTTTAATTCGCCCCCTTCTTAAAAATCCCTCACTTGATCCCCTAGTTCCAGCTCACTACCGTCCTGTCTCCAACCTTCCTTTTCTCTCAAAACTCTTAGAGAAATTCGTCTTTGCACAACTTTCTCACCACCTTGATTCCACTAATTTTCTTCACCCTCGTCAATCAGGTTTCCGTCCGGGTCACAGTGTCGAAACTATTCTTCTTGCTTTCACTAATGCACTGCACGTAGCTCATGATCGTGGTGATATCTCGGTGGCGGTTGCACTTGACCTTTCCGCTGCTTTTGATCTGGTTGACCACTCCCTCCTTCTTCTTCGTCTTAGGGAAGCCGGTCTCTGTAGTACTGTTCACCGTTGGTTCCACTCTTTTCTTTCTTCTCGTACTTGTGCTGTCATATCACCATCCGCCTCTACCCCTCCCTCAGACTCTTTCCCTCTTTCCTGTGGGGTCCCTCAGGGTTCTGTCCTGGCTCCTCTTCTTTTTAACCTTTTCTTAGCCCCCTTGGCCCTTTAATTCAACAGTCCGGATTATCTGCCTTTCTCTACGCTGACGACATTATTCTGTTACATCACACATCCCCTTCTTGTCCTGACCTTTCCGCGTTAAATTCCTGTCTCTCTACTGTGGCCAACTGGCTGACTCACAACTGCCTTCACCTCAATCTCACCAAGACTATTGCTATCTGGTTCTCCCACAACAACCCTCCTCCCACGCTGGCCCCCTCTTTCTCCGGTTCTCCTGTTCCATTAGTTTCTTCATTTTGTTATCTTGGGGTTCACTTTGATTCTGATCTATCTTTCCATTCCCATATATCACATATCACTAAATCTTCCTTTTTTTTCCTCTGACAAATTCGTGCAGTTCGCCCTTTCTTATCCTCTTCAGCGCTCACCACTTTATTGCTATCTTTGGTTATATCACGGGTTGACTTCGCAAACTCACTATTCATCGGCCTTTCTAAATCCCAACAGTCCCGCTTACAACGGATTCAGAATACTGCTGCCCGTTTGGTCACCCACTCCTCCCCCTGTGATCACATAACGCCCCTTCTATTTCGTCTTCACTGGCTCCCTTTTCCCTACCGTGCTCATTTCAAACTACTCACTCTGGTTCACAAAGCTCTCCATACAGGCACCCCACAATACTTAACCGACCTTCTTTCTTTTCACTCTCCCAGGTACGCTCCTCGTTCCTTCCACCTGAACCGCCTCGCTCTCCCCTCCCCCTCCCGTGCCCATCTACAATCCACCCGTTCCTCCGCTTTCTTTTTTGCCGGCCCCGCCCTCTGGAAACTCCCTCCCCCCCTCACTCCGCCTGGAACCTCACCATCCCACTTTTAAACAGAACCTGAAAACTCACCTCTTTTCCCTGGCGTTTGATGTTCCCTCTCCCTTCGTGTGAATCCCATGTGTCCTATTCTTGCTTTCCTCGTGTTTGTGTTCTGTTATATTTTTGGTCCTGTCTCTCCTGTGTTATTGCTTTCCTATTAAGAATTTGTATTTCTATTCCATTTCGTTGGCTTCGGCCTTCTTTTTATTTGGATTTATTGTACACCGCTTTGCCTACCCTGAAAGGCGTTTTTTTATCAAATGAAATAAAACATAAACATAACATAAAACATAATGTACAGTGCACCCTATTTTGATGGCAACCATAAGGTGTCCTATAAGACGCCCTATTAAGCACCCTCAGAGGCACCTTATGGGTACAGTACACCGAGGGTGTTTTTTCTTCCATAAAAATATGTACATTAGAAAATGGGCGATGCTCTGGACAACCCAATCACATAACCCTGCTGTGGGTTTGAACTCATGACCTCTGGTTGCACATGCAGTGACGTAACCATTGGGCTACAGCTCTGTAGCTGTATGCAAGCCCCTGGCTGGCTGCAGAGAGCCTGCATGTCACCTCACAGACAGTCTGCTGTTGTGAACAGGATAGGGTTAGGCCACCCCTACCCATGATGCACTGCACATGCAAATCACCTGTCCACAGATGCACACAAGATGGGGTATGCAACCCAACAGCTCCCGGCCTGGTATGGGGATGTGGCCGTGTGCACCCACACATCACCTCTGCCTGGTAGGGTGTACTGAGTGGGTGTTGTACTGGCACAGAGTACCTACACACCGTCACATTGTGTGGGTACTGTGCTCACCCTGAGGGTGCGATGGGGCACCCAGGACTAGGTCCACACCACCCTCCATGGTGGAATGAGGCCATGCCAGAGCTCCAAAGCAATCTTACTCTGTGAGATAGGTTGTTTCTGCAGAAGCACGTTGGATATCTCTGTCGGTCTGAGTCAGGGGAACCCCTCATGGACACCTACGTGGACTATATACCACCATTTCTCCCCTTCACCCCCAGTTTGAATGACAGGGTCTGCTATCAATATGCTACCTCCCTGCAGTGGAGTGGACCATCAACCCCAGTCCTGCTGGGCAAGGGACACCCTACAGGGCAGTCCCGCCAGCTCTGAACACATCCCTGACACAATATCTGACAGACATTAGGCCTGGATATGCTAATTTATGCAAACACACCTTTGATATCTCTTACCGTCTGGGTCAAGGGAACCCCTCATGGACACCTAGGTGGGCTATGTACCACCATTTCTCCCCCTCCAGATTGGAAAACAAGGTCTCCTATCAACATGCTACCTCCCTGCAATGGTGGCAGTGGAGTGGACCATCAACCCCAGTCCTGCTAGTGATGAGACACCCTACAGGGCAGTCACTGCAGCTCTATACACATCCATTACACAATATCTGACAGACATTGGGCCTGGATATGCTAAGTTGCACCCCACCACTATCTGATATTCTCCTGCAGCAAGCCATCAGCTGCTGCACTCTGCAAGGCACTCCATCAGGATACAGACCAGCTGAACACAGTCTGCTAGTTAGTCCTGTTGGAAATGCATGCACCCAGAACTGGGATGACAGTGCACACCAGCAGATAAGTCAGTGACTGGGCCCCAAAACAAGACCCACATATATATCACATGACAGACATACTATGTAGCACTATGGGGGTGCCTAGCCATGCTGTCGTCACTGCACAGTCAGGGTGGAGTGCAACCCCAGCAGCACATAGAGAGGCCACCCTGTATGTGTAGGTGGTGGCCAGCCACTACAATGTCCCAGCCAGTGCCCTCTGCCCTGTGCAGATGCATCCTGGCCAGCCCACCCTGTCTGAGCTATACCCATGGTACCTTGCTGCTCATTATGCACATTGGCATGACAATACTGGCAACAGTGCTGGCAGTGTGGGCTGTGGAAGGTGTTTGCAGCTAACACACACTTTATAGTCAGACACACACTCCCACACATATGCCAGCATTGTGCTACTATGGAGGTGTTTGTCAGCATTGGCCACCACACCAGTCCTGCGCACAGTACAGGCATGGATATGGTACGCAATACTGTTGGGAGTCACTCCCCAGGGTGGTAAACACTGTCAGGGCCCAGACCTGAGGCACCCACTGCAGACAACATGAAGATTGTCATGAGGGAGCTCAAAGAGCAGACTGTGCGTAACGTAGGGATATCTATCTGCCAGTACTCATAGCATGCATTTGAGAGCTGTGTACCGTATACCCAGGTGTAGGGTGACATTGCTACAGTATGCACATGCTAGTATTGGGAGCTGCACGCAGGGCCCAATGTCGTGCCTCTCCAGGGGGCATTGACCAATGGGGCCTGTGGGTATGGGTGTGGGTGTGTCTGCCCCTGTTGGCTGTTGCTTTATGGCAGAGTTTCCCAAATCAAATCCAGGGTTGCAAGACACTGTTCGGGTTTCCCTGCTGTCACTCATGAATATGCATGAGCTACATCTACATGCCATGGGGGTGGTGCAGAGATATGCAGCACTGGCATTTCTGTTAGGGGCAGCATGGAACCGGAATGCTGTGTGGCCCTCCAGGATTGCATTTGGGAGACTGTGCTCTGGGTAATGCACCAGTTCATGGTGTCTGTGCTCGGTGGGGTAAAAGAGAGGGTATTACCAATGTGTATGTCCTCAACAGGAATGGTTTGTCCTTACCATCACGGTGTAGGTGTGGGAAATATATGTGGAGAGAATTGCCAGTGACTCTAGCTGGGCTTTGAACTGGTGACCTTCTGTTCTTGCATACACTGTCTGTGTGCACTGCACCACCGTGTTGCCACAGATAGGCTGCAGTCCATGACTGTACATCCAAAAGGGCCTGTCTGTTGCGGTGGACGGTGCCAACCTGCACATGGCTAGGCCACTGTCTTCTGTGGCTAGCAGCCACTGCCCCCTCCACCACCTGTACTCGTCCGCCAACATGCTGGCATGTCCTTCTCTCAGGGAAAGCATATGACCTGATTGCGTTGTGGCACTCCGGGACTGCATTTGGGGGACTGGGCTGTAGGTAATGTACATTGTTATGGTGTTTGTGCGGTGTAGGGCAATATATGGGTGTTTGCACCATGCTTATGTTCCCTGCAATACAGGGGTGTCTGTGCTATCTTTGTTTAGTGGTGGATAAAATATGGGAATGGGCTGGCAGGACCCCCAGCTGGGATTTGATCCTCTGGCTTATGGTCCTAGAGGTACTGGCTCTGTCCGATGCACCACACTGTGGCCACAGAGACAGTGCAGTCCCTGGGGATGGTTAGCCTTGCAGGATGGAGTTGCACAACCTGCTCTTCACATTTTTACTGTGGGCTCATTCACCCTGTCTGGTGACAAACGTGCAAATGAACCCCGGAAATGACCACGTGAACAGGGGGTTGGAATATAACCGAACTGGGCAACAGGGATATTGATAAGCAACCATATGACACCACTCCCAGGGAAACTCCATAAACAGGAGATGTGTTTTTGGATAGGTCTCCACTCCTTGGACACTTCCAATATTAA
Organism: Ichthyophis bannanicus; assembly: GCA_033557465.1. Classification (NCBI taxonomy): domain Eukaryota; kingdom Metazoa; phylum Chordata; class Amphibia; order Gymnophiona; family Ichthyophiidae; genus Ichthyophis; species Ichthyophis bannanicus. Next base: position 82,571,602 of record CM066048.1, read on the forward strand.
TTTCTTTTTTTTTGGAGCTTTCCTGGGTGTGTTTGTTTGTTTTGCTCTTTACTATAGCTGTTCCCCAGCTGACTTACTATTTTAAATATTTTTGTGGTGGTCCTTTTCTATTTTTAATTTCACTTTTGTGCTGTGCACATATATCACACTGCTGACGTTTTTTAGGTTTCCCCGGTTTTCCTGTACATTGCTGACGGAAATGGTTTCTCTTCCCTTTAAATGCCCTCTACCGCGAGTGTTTCACTCGCGCTATTTTTTTCATGGAAATTCGAGCCCGATACTGTGCGGGGAGCCTCTCCCCTCCCACTCTCCACCCATTGACCCCGTCCCTCCGCCCCTCCGGTGCCTTCCTCCGCCCTCCTTTGGCCGTTCCACGCCTCTATCGGACATTTGCGGGCCCGCACTTGTACGGGGCCCGTTAGTGTGCCGCGCACCTTTGCGGGGGTGACACGCATGTGTGCGGGGCGTTTAAACGCGTTTATTCGCGTTTCAGTGCCGCGTTTCCGTGCGCTATTTTGCGGCGCGCACATTTGCGGATTTTAGTAAACATCCCCCTTAGTCCCAGTACTGTCAAAGGCATAAATAATTATTCTCTGTTTGCTAGTTCCACCCTGCTCCTGATTTTCATATCTCTCTCATATCCCCTCTCGGTTTTCTTTTCTCCAAGCTAAAAAGCCCTAATCCGTTCAGTTTTTGTTCATAAGAGAGCTTCCATCTCCTTCATAATTTTTGTTGCTATGTTCACAACCATTCCCAGTGCCACATACACATGTAAATGGCCTCTTATAAACTAAAGACTCATATAAAAGCACATGTGCCGGCATAAAGGCGGCATACTCTGCCAGTAGGCGTAATCAGGGGCGCGGCCTGGGCGAAGTGTGGGCAGAGTTCATAAGTGCACTTGTAGATTATAAAATACTTTATGCTCATAACTGCAAAATTTATACTCAACGCCTGCATTCAAGGTGTAATTTCTGCCACTTATGCTACTATATTATAAAGAACATAGTGGTACTTAAAAAGACACACAGGCATCTAAGGAAATGCTTGGTTGCCCTCTTAAACTAGACATCCCTTATAAAACTACCCTCAGTGCCCCACCAACCCCATTTCTGTTTATTTTGTCATTTTGTAGCCTGGTATCATAGTGTCCCACTGGTTATCCTTTTTCCACCAGGTCTCTAAATTGTCTGCTATGCCAATATCATTTAAGGCCATAAACTCTAACACTCCTATCTTATTTTTTTAACTTATGACATTTTGCAGACAGAAACCTAAATATGTCACCTACTATATGGATAAGTTGGGGATGGGTGAAGAAAGCCCACAGGTAAATAAAAGCCCTGAGATAAGTAAAGCATTAAATACCTCTGTAGAAATGGGTCAAAGGGGCAACATCTGGAAAGCGGTGTGCATAAATGCCTGTAGTACTGTATAGGAAATAAGATCCCAGATGTTGAGCCTTTAATGGAAGAGTCTGACTTGGATTTGGTGGCGGTTACAGAGCCATAGTTCACGGAAAACCATGACTCGGATGAAATTATACCAGGCTTTACTTTATTCAGGAAGGACGGGGTAGGACGAAGGGGAGGAGGAGTGGCACTATATGTAAAAAATATTAAAGCAGCAGAATTACAAGGGAAGGAGGAGGCACTGTGGGTTGAACTAGAAATAGGGAATGGGAATCCATTTGCATAGGTGGGATAGCTCTCCTTCACAGGTAGAAGAACTGAACATAGATTTAATAGAAGACATGCGCGGTATTGCCAGGAAAGGAGAAGTGATATTGATAGGTGATTTCAATATGATGGATTTTGATTGACACATCCCTGCTGTGGTGTCATCTAGAAGAAAGGATATCCTAGATTCTCTTCAGGGAGAACTATTCCAGCAACTGGTAACAGAACCCACCCATGATGGGGCCATACAGAACCTGGTGCTGACCAATGGGGACAGTGCTTCTGATATAGTGAAAGATTATCCCGCATCCAGTGATCACAAGATGGTGTGGTTCAGTATTAGGACTAGGGCTGCTAAAATCCATTCAAAATTGAGAGTCCTAGACTTTAGGAAAACTAGCTTTGCCATGATGGGACAATATCTCAGTTGTTAGTGGGATGGGAACATCTGGGGGATGTAGAAAAACAGTGGGCAAAACTGAAAGGGGATATTTTAAGGGCAATCAACCTTTTTGTTAGAAAGGTAAATAAATGTAAAAGGAAAAGGAGGCCGCTATGGTTCTCAAAAGAAGTAGTTGAAAAGGTGAAGAAAAAAGAGGGTGGTTTTCACAAAATTTAAGATATCACAGAAAAAAAGAAAAAGACAAGCATCAATATTTGGAAAAATGTAAAGATGCTAGGAAAGTGGTAAAGAAAGCAAATATACAAATAGAAGAAAAAACAGCCAATGCAGTAAAATGGGGGCGGGGGGAAGACATTTTTCAGGTGTGTTAGTGAGAGGAGGAAGGGCAAAAGTGGTATCGTCAGACTCAAGGGTGAAAGGGGGGAATATGTAGAAGCTGATGAGGATACAGCAGAATTTCTTAACAAATATTTTTGTTCTGTGTTCACAGATTAAGGACCAGGAGCAGGTCCTCAGAAAACGTCTACAAATAGGATCAGAATTGAAGGGGATCTTGAACAATTTGAAGAAGACTGTGTTCATAAGGAACTAGCTAAACTTAAAATAGACAAAGTAATGGGCTCAGATGGGATACATCCATAAATACTGAGGGAACTTGGGGACATTCTAATTGCTACACTGTCTGACCATTTCAATGCCTCTTTGGAGTTGGGAGTGGTACCAGAGGACTGTAGAAAGGCACATGTGGTCCCTTTACACAAAAGCAGACGTAAGGATGACATTGAGAACTACAAGCTGATTAGTCTAACCTCTGTAGTTAGTAAATTATTGAAAAGGCTACTAAAAGAGAGAATAATGAGGTTTCTGTAGTCTAGTGGGTTGCAGGATTTGAAGCAGCATGGATTCATCAGAGGCAGGTCTTGTCAGACAAATCTGATTTATTTTGACTGGGTGACCAGGCAGTTGGACTGAGGGAGAGCCCTAGATATGGTGTATTAGATTCTAGATATGGTATATTAGATTTCAGTAAAGCTTGTACAGGTGACTTATAAACAAACGGAGCACCCTAGGGATGGACCTTAAAGCTACTGACTGGATTAGAAATTGGTTGAGTGGGAGGCGACAAAGGGTACAGGTAAATGGAGCTCACTCTGAGGAGAAGGTTACCAGTGGTGTGCCCCAGGGATCTGTCCTTGGTCTGATTCTTTTTAACATCTTTGTCAGTGATATTGCAGAATGACTGTTGGGCAAGGTTTGCTTGTTTGCGGATGATACCAAAATCTGCAATAGAGTAGACACCCAGGAAGGAGTAGATAACACGAAGAGGGATATAGCTAAGCTTGAAGAATGATCTAAAATTTAGCAGCTGAAATTTAATGCTAAAAAATGCAGGGTCATGCACTTGGGCTGCAAAAATCTAAAGGAGCGATGCAGCGTAGGAGGTGAGGTACTTCTATCCAAAAAAGAGGAGCGGAAACTGGTGTGATTGTGTCTGATGATCTTAAAGTAGCTAAACATGTAGAAAAGGCAATGAGAAAGCCAGAAGGATGCTTGGGTGTAAAGGGAGAGGAATGGTCAGCAGAAAAAAGGAGGTGATAATGCCTCTGTGTAAGTTTTGGTGTGACCTCATTTGGAGTATTATGTGCAATTCCGGAGCCCACACCTTCAAAAGAATATAAGCAGGTTGGAGTTGGTACTGAGGGTGGCTACTAAAATGGTTAGAAGTCTTTATTATGAAGCATATGAGGACAGACTAGAGGAAAGGCGGGATAGAGGCGATAAATGCACAGGAGGGTCTCTTGCAATTGAAGGCAAGCTCTGCTCTGAGGGGACATAGCATGAGAGTGAAAGGGGATAGACTTAGGAGTAATATATGGAAATATTTCTTAATGGAAAGAGTGGTAGATACGTGGAATAGTCTCCCAGTAGAGTTGGTGGACACGAGGACAGTATCTGAATTCAAAAAAGCATGGGACAAACACAGAGTATCTTTAAAGGTAAAAAGGGGACTATTGTAGTTAATATGGAAGGGAAGACTAGATAGGCCATATGGTCTCTTTCTGCTGTCATGTTTCTATGTTTAGGGTCCATTCCTAGGGTGCTCAGCTTGTTTATAAGTTGCCTGTGTGGAACGGTGTCAAAGGCTTTACTGAAATCTAAGTACATCACATCTAGGGCTGTCCCTCAGTCCAATTTCCTGGTTACCCAGTCAAAGATATCAATCAGATTTGTCAAACAAGACCTGCCTCTGGTGAATCCATGCTGCCTCCGATCCTGTAATCCATTGGATTCCAGAAACCTCACTGTTTTCTCTTTCAGCAGTGTTTCCAATTACTCACCACAGAGGTTAGACTAACTGACCTGTAGTTTTCAACCACATCATTACTTCCACTTTTGTGTAAAGGGATCACATATGCCTTTCTCAAGTCCTCTGGCACCATTCCTGACTCCAAAGAGGCATTGAAAAGGTCAGTCAGTGGAGCTGCTAGAACGTCCCCAAGTTCCTTCAGTATTCTCGGATGTATCCCATCCGGTCCCATCGCTTTGTCTACTTTTAATTTAGCAAGTTCCTCACAAACACAGTCTTCTGAAAATCGTTCAAGATCCCCATCGCTTCTGCTCCTATTTGTGGGTGTTTTCTGAGGTCCTGCTCCTAGCCCTTTATCTGTGAACACAGAATAGAAATATTTGTTAAGCAATTCCGCTTTATCCTCATCAGTTTCTACATAATCCTCCCCTTCACCCTTGAGTTTGATAATATTACTCTTGCCCTTCCTCCTCTCACTAACATATCAGAAAAATGTCTTATCCCCAAATTTTATTACCTTGGCTATTTCTTCTTCTTTTTGTATCTTTGCTTTCCTGACTACTTTGCTAGCTTCTCTAAGTTTTTCCAAATACAGATGCCTGTTTCCTCTCTGTGATCTCTTGTAGTTCATGAAGGCTTCCTTCTTTTTCTTCACCTTTTCAGCTACTTCTTTTGAGAACCATAGTGGCCTCCTTTTCCTTTTACATTTATTTATCTTTCTAACAAAAAGGTTGGTTGCCCTTAAAATATCCCCTTTCAGTTTTGTCCACTGTTTTTCTACATCCCCCAACTGTTCCCATCTCACAACTCCTTGAGTATTGGCTCATCTTGGTAAAGTTAGTTTTCTGAAAGTCTAAGACCCTCGCTTTTGCATGGATTTTATCAGCCCTAGTCCTAATACTGAACCACACCATCTGGTGAACATTGGATGCAAGGTGATCTCCCACTATAATATCAAAAACACTTTCACCATTGGTAAGCACCAAGTCCAGTATGGCCCTATCACATGTGGGTTCTGTTACCAATTGCCTGAATAGTTCTCCCTTTAGAGAATCCAGGATCTCCTTACTACTAGATGACACTATAGCAGGGATATGCCAATCAACATCTGGCATATTGAAATCACCTATCAGTAGCACTTCCCCTTTCCTGGCAATGCTGCATATATCTTCTATTAAGTCTCAGTCCACTTCTTCTCCCTGTGAAGGGGGTCTGTATATCATGCCAATGCAAATGGATTTCTCTTTCCTTCTTTCTAGTTTAACACAGAGCCTCCTCTCTCCCTTTTAAACCCTGCAATTCTAGATCTTGAATATTATTTTTTACATATAGTGCCACTCCTACTCCCCTTCCTCTTACCCTATCCTTCCTGAATAAAGTATAGCCTGGTATAATTACATTCCAGTCATGGCTGTCTGTGAACCATGTCTCTGTAATTGCCACTAAATTCAAGTCAGCCTCTTCCATTAAAGCCTCAACATCTGGGATCTTATTTTCCATGATACAGACATTTATACACGCCACTTTCCAGATGTTGCCTCTTTGACCCATTTCTACTGAGGTATTTAATGTTTCACTTACTTGGGAGCATTCCCTTACCTGGGGGCATTCTTCACCCATCTCCAATGAATCTAGTTTAAAGCCCTTTTCAGTAGGTTAGCCAGTCTGCTACTGAAGACACGTCAACTGTTCTTGGACAGATGGATACCATCTCTGCTCTGCAGTCCTTGGAACATCATCCCATGGCCCAGGAAACCAAAATACTCTTGATGACACCGTAGCCATGCGTTTATCTCCAGGATGCGAGCTTCTCTCCCTCGGCCTTTACCCTCAACAGGGAGGATTGAAGAGAACACCAACTGTGCACTTATCATCTTCGCCCCCTGTCCCAGAGTCATGAAATCACTTTTGATACTCTCAGGGATACCTGGCTGTATCATTTGTGCCAACATGGATGAGCAACATCGGGTAATAGTAGGCTTGATGAGTCTCAGCAAAATCTCCGTGACATCTCAGATTTTGGCTCCTGGCAGACAGCAAACCTCTCTGGACATCAAGTCTGGTTGGCAGATAGATGCCTCAATACCTCTCAGAAGAGAGTCACCAACAACCATTACCCTTCGCTTCCTTGTGGTCACTGGTTCCGCAACTTCAGGGTGCTTGAGTTTTGGTTCTTCCCTTTTCTGGGGTGCTTTCACCTCTTCCACTTCCAGGGCTGCATAATGGTTCTTCATTTCAAGGGCTGGAGGAGTTGGACTGATGATTCTGCAGACCCTGGTGACTCATGTTCAACTTTCGTTATTCTGTAGGCTCCCATCTTCACCTCTGTTGGAAAGCTTGGATGTTACAAGAAGCATTTCATCAATGTGAATCTCACTGTCTTGAATGCTCCTCAGCCTCACCACCTTCTCGGAGCTCCTCCACTTGTTTTCTGAGAGCTTCAGCATGCAGATATCCTGCACATGGAACCAGTCCTTCAACTGGCTTTGGGATCTCTGTCTAGACAGAGGCAGAAGCTGTAATGGGGCAACAGCTTTGGCAATACAATTTTCCCCAGCCATTGTTCAGTTGGTGGACCTTTGGAACCTGTTAAAGTAAAAGAGAGAGACCTACCAAAGTCCCTGCCTGTTCCTCAGCTGTTCTTTCAGAGAAAAAGCAGTTAACCTCTTTTAAGTGTGCTCTAAAAGTGCTGTTCTAAGTCCCTGTGTGCAGCTAATTGGGGAGTTGCTCCCATACCCTCAATATGTTAGCCTTTGTTGTCTTGTCAACCACTTTGATTGAAGGATAAGGTGGTATACAAAACTGGTTAAATAAATAAATAAATAAAGCAAGAATGCTCACATGGGGTGAGTGTGTGCCAGGGTGGGTAGGGAGGGAACTAACACTTGATGAGGTCAGTGGCTTCAAAGAGCTAGCTGTGAATGGGTAGCTGGAACAAAAAACAATGAACTCTAACTGACAGAGCTTTGCTCAACACTACAAAAAATTCCCCCTTTGCAGTATAGAAAACAAAGAATTAGCTTTTACAAATGAAAACCAAAACCCTTTAAGAGCTTTCAGGGAGAGAGATTGTAGTTAAAAGCCACACAGTATTACCTTGCTTGCAACAGAGTTCCTATTAGGAATGTCTACAAGGCCGTGCAAGCAGTGAGCTTTATACAGCACTCAGCTGTCCAGCTCCTTTGCAAGCTAATTAAGGACCATTAACACCTGATGAGATCAGTGGCTTCAAAGAGTTAAATGCGAATGGGTAGCTGGAACAAAAAACAATCCAAGGAAGCGGTACAGTGTAGGGGGTGAAGTACTTCTGTCCATGAATGAAGAGTGGGACCTGGGTGTGATTGTTTCCGATGATCTCAAGGTGGCTAAACAGGTAGAAATGGTGATGGCAAAAGCCAGAAGGATGCTTGGGTGCTTAGGAAGAGGAAAGGCCAGCAGGAAGAAGGAGGTGATAGTGTCTCTGTATATGTCTTTGGTGAGACCTCATTTGGAGTATTGTGTGTAATTCTGAAGACTACACCTTCAAAATGATATAAACAGGATGAAGTTGGTGCAGAAGGTGGCTACCAAAATGGTCAGTGAGTTTCATCATAAGGCATATGGGGACAGACTTAAAGATCTCAATATGTATACTTTGGCGGAAAGGTGGGAGAGAGAAGATATGATAGAGACGTTTAAATATCTGTGTGGCATAAATGCACAGGAGGAGAGCCTCTTTCAATTGAAAGAAAGCTCTGCTATGAGGGGACATAGGATGAGGGTGAAAGGGGATAGACTCAGGAGTAAAATGTGGAAATATTTCTTTACGGAAAGAGTTGTAGATGCGTGGAATAGTCTCCCGGTGGAGATAGTAGAGATCAGGACAGTATCTGAATTCAAGAAAGCATGCAACAAAGAATCTCTAAAGGGTAAAAAAGGGAATATAGTAATTGGTAAGGAAGGGTAGACTGGATAGGCCGTATGGTCTTTTTCTGCCATCATGTTTCTATGTTCCTATGTTCCTATGTTAATTGCTCCATCCATAAACTTTGCAACGGCACTATTTGGTTAGTACCAGTGAACATTCTTAGAGATCATTCCAGCACTATCTGCATTGTATAAGGGTGGAATGAGGACAGGGCATAGTCTTTCCATCTAACATTATGGATCAGCAGTATTCAGCCATTGTCCATATACCTAGCTAGGGCAGCAAAATGACTCTCAAATTAAACTCCATAGCTATGGACAGCAGCTGAATATTACCCCTATCCCAGGGACAGCAGAGCCCCTTTTGGTTGAAGAGGCCAAACAAATCAATCTCCAGCTTTGGCTCGAGCTCCCTAATTGCTGATGCTCTGTTGGGAAAAATATTACTTGGGTCATAGCCCCAGTGGCCCACCCTATTCCGCTGCCTAAGCCCTATCCATAGAGTGAGGGGCAGTCACTGTTTGCCATGTATATTCAGGGCCGCTCACTCTCTGGATAGTGGCACTAAGTAGGGGCACGTTTGCTAAACGTTAACACATATTAAGTAAAGTTAACGCTGGTTAAGTGCTGCCACTGCCCATTCATTCCTATGGACCACTGCAGCACTTAACACATGTTAACCTTTAGTAGACATTAAAATACACAAAATATTTAAACCCTGTGGCAAGTGACTTGATACTTTACTTTTTTCCCAAACTAATTGTTAGCAGTTGCTTCAGGTTGGAACTGGCTTTTTCCACATCCTTACCATCAGGAGACCCTAACTTCCGTTTTTGGATGGTAAGAGCCCTGGATGATTTAAAGAGCTGTGATTTCCAATTAGGCAAAGTAGATTATAAAGTTAAGATTAAATTAAACCATAATCTTCCTTTTATACCCACTACAGCCTCCAACCTTACTCCGGCTTAATGCTTACATGACCATATATAGCTGTGCTTCTGGGTAGCTTCAGTCCCGGTATATCCCCAAGGAAGTCAGATGGGTCAGGGTAGATCAGCACCCCGGTAGCCCCGAAGGCCTCTGCATTAGCAACCTGTGGATTCAAGAGGAAGGAGGAGGAGAGATGGAGTGAGAGGCAGAAATAATGGCAGGAGGGAGGGAGAGTGATGGCAGCCCAGAGATGGGAAGAGAGAGAGAGAGAGAAGGGAGTGAGAAGAGAGAGGCAAAATGAGAGAGAGAAAAGGATGGGATGAAAAGAGACAAGTCAGCATCCATTCTCTCTCTGCTTCCAGGGGGTAAAGGTGGGGGGAAGCTGCTTATTAGGGGATGGAAATAGCAGCCCATCACCACATATATAATTATTAGCCAGCCAATGGCTGTCAAGGCTCCTCACCTTCTCAGCAAAGTTAATTTTCCCCACTCTCACTATCACCAATTGGCCCTTGGGGCTGGGGCCTTGCTCCTGCAGCAATTGAAAGTCCTCCTTCTCGCCATAGTTGGCATAAACCAGCCCCCCCTGTATAACCAAAAAGGAGTGTTTAGTGATGGACAATGGAAGACAAACCCAGCATGCTCAGTGCAAGTTAGCGATGGCTACTAGCCAAGCAGCTCTGATATCATCAGGCTGAAACACTGAACACACACAATTATTTTAAGACTTCTATATATATACAAAAATATCACACTATAGTGTGTCAAGTCTAGAGCATCACCAATGAGAGTCCACATTATAGTGTGTCGCTGCAGGTGTAGTACACCACGGTTTGATCAGGAACAGTGCTCTGTGGTGTACTAAATGCAGAGCATCACCTCGGGAGTACTTCATGATAGTGTTTCTGTGGTCGTACTGCATGAGAAGGGGCATCTTGAAGGTAAGGACGGCTAGTTAGGCTGTATGTGAGTTTACCTACCATGGCGTTGCCAGTGGCACTATAGGGACAATAAACATCTGAATCCTCTAAGGGCACATTCTCAAACGTGGTCCCATTCATGGTCACAAACTTCAGGGAGTTGGGGTTTGACCTGTGCAGGAGAAGAGGTGAGATGAGTTTGATACAGATCATAGAAGCAGCCTATCAGCCTGAGCCAGACCTAGAGACTCTCCATTCCACCACTCCCCTCCCATCGTCACTCACTAAGTGACCTTGAGTATCACACTTAAGATCCCTGAACTTGGTCTTGGTCAGTCACTAGGGAAGGGGCATCTCCTCCAAATGCGTGTATAGCTATATAATGCAGTTCAGTAATGTTATTAGAACCATGAGAATTCTTTTGAATTGGTACTCTGATTTGGATTTTCAATTTGATTACTCATCTTTCCAATGCAGAGGTGGAATAAGTCCTCTGGACGTCGGGGCATCATGCTGCCGGGCCCGACCAAAGAGGTAGGAGGGTCAGGTAAGTTCCTCACAGCTGGACTCTGGCCATGGGAGGCCAGATCAAGGGTCTGACTGCGGGGAAAGCACAAAATTGGCAGAGGCCAGCATTTGCAGCTCCTGAATGGAGCCGCGGTGCCATGGTGACAGGACGCCATGGCACTGCGGCTCCATTCAGGAGCCTGACTGAGGTAGCTGGGGATCTGCTGGACATGCAGGCCAATCGGAATCAGGGCCTAGCCTGCACATTCAGGCCATAGACCCGATTTCTGGTCCCACGGGCACGTCTAGCCCCCGCCGGATCAGAATTGGGTCTAACTGGGCATCCCGCTTCCAATCGGCCACACGGGGCTGGATGGCCAAAGTGGAATGTGCCTCCATGCCTATATAAATTCTTAAAAAGGAGTAGGTCTATTTTATAACAGTGTGCTTATATATTCCAACAGAAAGGAGTGTATAGAAAGAACAAAATCCCACCAACCAGTTTAAAATATTTTTTAAAGGGCCATCAAAATGTATAATTATTGGCCATATAATGCAGCCTAAGGCCACATGAGGTAACAAACTCATTCAAATTTCATCATTGGCCCCATTTTGACCATATTATACTGTATGTGTTTTTCCATTGGATGTTTTTTTTTATTTTTTTGAACACTCCAACCTACAAAAAATTTTGTTCATATCTTCAATGTATACTTCAATATCAAACAGTCATCTTCAATTCATAATCCACAATTTATACAGCATTAGTAGACTTAACCATTGGAAAAGGTTATTTAAGTTTTCAGTCAACAAGCACACAACTGTCTAGTAATCTTATCCTTAGTGACTCCTGCAATTCCTTACAATAACAGCTCTATAAGCTCCTTCCCTACTGATCAGAAGGGTTTTCTCATATTTGGCCAAGAATGCCGACAGTTTTCCTGACTTGAGCTTTTCAAGGTTGCCTTCCTCAACACAATTTCCCTATGACGCGCGAAGCAAATCTTTGTCTCTGCCACTGAGCCTTTCCTAAGGCATAATGGCGTGTCTGCTTAGGCCTTACCTGTTCGGGAACTGCAGGGCCACGTAGTGACTGTCTACCCAAGTGTGATCTAGCCTATACTTGGTGAAAGAAGCCATAATCTCATGAGCCAGTGATGTCATCTCATCTGAGCCGGCTGGGTGGGCTATCCGACTGACTCTCCTATAGGAAAGAGGATGCAAAAGACAGATACAGGATTGTTTCATATCAACAGACTGGTTCTCTCCTGACCCACATCAGTGCAAAGAAACTGAGCCAATCTTGGTTTCCTCATTGCACTGGTGGGCTTGTAATCTTGGAGAAAGCTGAACCAGAACACTCTAAATACAATAGAAAACAGAACTAACTTAGTCTTTCCCTGCTGACCAGGCTCAGGGGACAACCCTAATGTTTCAGAAAATGACCTCCTTTTGTCTAATATTATTCTTTCCAATCTTTCTCTTTCATTGTCCATACTTTATATGTATCAGCATGGTGCCTGCATTGGGGATGGGGAGAGGAAAGGAGTTCTGATGAAGATCAGTACAGCGGCGTCCTCTTTAGCTTAGATTCGGAATACTTGACGTAGATACATAGGAGAAGCATTCCAAAACTGTAGTCTCTAGTGCTAGCTTCATTTTATTCCATGGTTGTTTCAAATGTTCTGTAGGTCAATTGGATAACCATCAGATTCTCAAATTATCAGGCATAGACTGAGCCAGTCCTTGTTTTACCTCTATGGCATATGCGGAATTATAATCCCTCTTTGTTTAAGAATAATAGAAGCTACCAGGCCAATATTAATCTGTGACAGTCAGTATTGTTAAATGCTGGATGCTGCAGATAAAAATATCCAGATATTTAGCACCAGAATCTCTAGATAGTGGCTGGCGCCAAATATCCAGATAGTGTGGTGAATGGCCAACACTATCTGGATAGTTTATCGGGACAGCACTTAGTTCAGTTTTTGTGCTGTCCTGTTATCCAGATAGCAGTGCTGAAAATCATTGCTATCCAGATAAGTCATCTCTCTATCCCAGCTCCACCCTCAGACCGCTCTGGCACTATCTGGATAAGTTGCTATAGACTACCAGGAACTATGCAGCCAGTGGGATTTCTGGATTAGCTGATAGGAGAGCAGGCCTTAAGGGAGTTGGTAAATTTCTTGCTGGCTAGCAGGAAGCACAGGGCCTCTTTGAGCACAGTATATAGGGCAGTTTCTCCACTGGTTACCCCCTTAGACCATCCCTGTCTGGCATATTATTCCTCTCATCTCTTATTTGGTGATGCATCACCATGTGTAGTCAGGGTCAAACTCAGCCAGTGTTCTGGGAAACTCCTTCCACTAAGGTGGCCAAATAGCTTCATGGCATAAGGAATAGGTTGAGTTGGTCCTGGTTTTAGCCACCCATCTCCACCCCATTGCATGCTTGAAGATGTAGTTCCTAATCCTGCTGTTCTTGAGGAAATCAGAACTGCATCTCCATGCATGCAATGGGAGATAAGCTCTCTGCAGACTAGTTGGAGCTGTCTGGCTATCTTACTCTCTGCAGATTGTTTGGACATGGTAAGTGGTGAAGGTGAAGGACTCACTTGATGGTCTTGCTAATTTGCTCCTCGGTGTTAAGGTACTTCTGGAACATCAGCTTCAAATCAGACCAATACAGTATCATCTTCTGGCTGTCCATCAGGGACTGGCTTGGCTCATCACTCTCCACCAGGTACTCAGCTTGGGGGTCTACACAAGACTGGCATGATCCAGTGGCTAAGTAGCCAAAAAGGAAGGCTGGTGGATGAATAGAAGATGAATGATCAGTAGTAGCAAATCTAGTAAGTTAGTCATCAAGACTGTCTACTGGTCATGGATTTTAGGAGTGAATATTTATGAGTTTTTTGCATTAACAAATAGGTGCATTTGCATATTTTGTCTAGGCTGAAGACCAGACTAGATGAGGGTCTCAAGGCCTGAATTTGATATCTCTGCCTCACTATTTGCTGTGAGACAAAACAAAACTATTTATCTAGATGACATGGAGTTGGTGACTCTATCTACAGACTGTAGAGAAAACAATATGCAAGAATAAAATTATTTCTCATGTACCTGCATCTCCCCTGTCTTAAGGTCAACAGATGGTTCCAATCTGAGCCAGTCCTGGTTTTACCCCATTGCATCTATGAATTTGTGGTTTCATTTTATCTAAGAAAGTGGGAACTAGAACATAAGAGTCATTATGCTGTTATGCCAGAGGATGTGGTAAAAGCAATTAACGTAGCTGCATTTAAAAAAAGTTTGGACAAATTCCTGGAGGAAAAGTCCATAAACCTAGACAGACCTAGATAAAGCAATTGCTTATCCCTGGAGTTAGGTAACATGGAGTCGGGCTACTTTTTTGGATTATGCTAGCTACTTGTTACCTGGATTGGCCACTGTTGGAAAAAGGATACTGAGCTTGATGGACTTTTAGTCTGACCCAGTATGACAATTCTTATGTTTTATGTCTGCCCCAAGGTCCATTTACCCAGCATTCTGTCTCTGACAGTAGACAGTCCAAGTCACATCAGAGTCCCACCCCTTCCATTCTCTGCTCAGACTTTGGCTGATTTCTTCCACGGCTAGGTTTACAAGCTTAATATTGCAGTTCTCTGCAAAACCCTCTCAGCCTCTCTCATGTCATTTTTCTTCCCTTTTCCTAGCTCCTGACACCCTTTCTTTTCTACAGTCACAGAAAAGGAACCTGATCATCTTCTTTTCCAAATCCACTACTTGTTGCTCTGACCACATTCCCACCTAGCTCCTTGGTTCTCTCTCCCCTGTAGTCATTCTCTCCATCTATCACATCCTCAGTTACTGTACTTTCCACGGCAATTGTTCCCACTGCACTGCTATTGTCTCATCTCCCTCCTTTCTTTCACATACAAACTACTTGAATGTGTCATTCACCTCAACTGCCTTGACTTGTTTACATTTCAAGCCATCCTCGGCACTCCCATCTGGCTTCTGCTCTCTACGTTCCATATACAGTCCTTTGTGTTGGAGATCAGAGACCTTTACTCAATCCTCATCCTCCTCATCTATCTACTGTCTTTGAAACACAGAATCACCATCTACTGCTTGACATTCTCTCCTCTCTTGGATTCTGAGATTCTGGTCTATTTTAGTTCTTGTCTCATCTTTCCCATCGCACTTTTCATGGGTCCTCTGGTGAATCCTCATCTGCTGCCAGTCAATATTCCCTCGAAGCTGTATAAGATTCCTCCACCTGTATTCCTGCTGGTGGTAGTGGTGCACCAACGTCACATTTTCAATCACTAGGGACGGGCAAGTTTGGAAGGACTCCGAGGGGGGGTTGCTCGCTCCTTACGATTGAAGATGTGATATTGATGCACCACTTCCACCAGCAGAAAAGCAGATGGAGGAATGTCCGAAAGCTTGAAGGGAAAGTTGCAGCTGGTGTGCCTCAGAGCCCTCATCTCTTTTCTTGCTAAATTTATTTACTTACAAATTCAAAAAACCACTCAATTATAGCAAAAAGTAGGTACAAATTACTATAAACACAGTGCATTGCCACAACTCATCTGGGATAAAGGTCTCAGTATTAACGGGCCGGTGTAAACCGTGATATTGAATCACAAACACCTACTTCACTAAGCCCAATTCACATCAGCGACCTTATCCCATAGATATCGCCGACAGAACAGGTGAGGAGAGACCGCAAAGAAGGTACACTTAGCTCGCCACAGCAGATTTAAGCCATGGTCTCTCTGAACCCCAACGCCATGCACCAAGCGCTCACAAGCGTTTCGCAAGTCAGCTTGCTTCTTCAGGGGGGCACCAAATATTAAAAACATAAAAAGACAAACCATTAACATACAGCAACCCCCCTGGTGCCCCCTGAAGAAGCAAGCTGACTTACGAAACGCTTGTGAGCGCTTGGTGCATGGCGTTGGGGTTCAGAGAGACCGTGGCTTAAATCTGCTGTGGCGAGCTAAGTGTACCTTCTTTGCGGTCTCTCCTCACCTGTTCTGTCGGCGATATCTATGGGATAAGGTCGCTGATGTGAATTGGGCTTAGTGAAGTAGGTGTTTGTGATTCAATATCACGGTTTACACCGGCCCGTTAATACTGAGATCTTTATCCCAGATGAGTTGTGACAATGCACTGTGTTTATAGTAATTTGTATGTTGCTACTACCTACTTTTTGTTATAATTGAGTATTTTTTTTGAATTTGTGATTTATCACTCTACTATTGACCGGTTCTATTGTTTGAAACTTATTTACTTGGCAAAGGTTCCCAAATCTCTGTTTTGGCACAAGAACGTTTACCTAGAATCCAGTCCTAAATCTCAGCCTGCATGTTCAGTATTGCTGCTGGGATTATGTCTTATTATCTCATGCTACTTCAAACTTAATAGAGCCAATATTCAACTGAGAAATATCTGCTTAAAAGAATCTGGATATCTTTAACCAGATATTGATATATGGCCACACTCGTATATGAATGCCATTAAATATAGCCAGTTAAAGATATCTGGATCCCTTTAATCGGGATATCTTAGGTCTGCTATATCTGTGCCTGATTTATCTAGGTAGCTTTAACCAGACAGTGACTCAGTAATTTAATTTAATATAATTTAAAAAAACGTATCTTCTGCCTCTTCACATCATAGAATGTATAAAGCAAATTATAATATCATCACTACCCAGCTAAAGTTTAAACCCATCCCTGCCGATCTTTTCATTTTAAATGGATAACTTTTGACGGGATATTGAGATGCCTGACCAAAAAGTATGCATTTAGCAACCTGATAAATTTAAAAATAAAAATGTATTAACTCCCAAAGTTAATTGAATAAATGCTTTTGAATATTGATGCTTAAATGGCCAAGACAAAATGTATTTTTCTTCCTAAAGCCACTTCCCTCACCCTCCTCTTTTTCTCTCTGTTAATAACTCTTCTAGTCCCTTTACCCACAATCTGGGGCCATGTTAAGTTCCACAGCCTCTGCACACATCCAAAATACTGCTAAAATTTATAATTTTTTTCTCTGACATCACCAAAATCTGTCCCTTTTTTCCTAAACATTCTATAAAAATTCATATTCACTCTCTCATCACGTCTCACTTAGACTATTCCAATCTGGTCCTCACAAGTCTCCCACTGAACTATTATCTTCTGTAAACTTTATTCAACATTCAACTGCATAACTTCTCTTCATCCAATTTCAATATGATCTATAGCCTCCTTGTGTCACTACATTGGTTCCCCATTCACGTCTTTCATTTGACCCTTCTCTTACTCACCTACAAGTGTCTTTGCTCTGTAGCTCCTCATTACCTTTCCTCTTACCTCTCTCTCTATACCCCTTCACAGGTTAAGAAGTTCTTAATTATGCCCTTCTGCTCCATCAGCAGGTTCTATGTACATTTTCTGCCTTGTCTTGCTGTGTCTGGAGAAATCTTCCTTGGTGGGGTGTCTTGCTCTCTCTCCAGACATATGTAAGTTATCTATAGGTAGCCTTACTAGCAGTGTGTGTCTCTGGAAAAGGGACATACCAGGCAAGATTTCTTGGGGCATGCGATCATGATATTTTACTGCTTCTGTACTAGTTAGAGATCTCTAGAGTAGGCATGGATTTTTAATTAGCTTTTAAAGAATCGGGACTATAGGCCTGTTTTTCCTTGTGGAGGTTTAGTTGATTTAGTTAGCACAGGATTCCTTCCTATACTAGATTCTAAATCTTAATGTTTCTGAACTCTAATCCTTAATGAGTGAAAGAAGCTTTGGTTTTAGTAACTCACTTGAACTTAAAAAGTCAAGGATGAAATTGTGGTCAAAGAAGAGACCCCATATATAATTGAGGGCATTTGTTTCCCCTTTGCTATCACAAGGTTATAGCCTATCCTAGCAATGCCTGTCAATGCCGAGGTCTGCTGCCTTTGACCTTGATCTCTGTCCCAGTAATCTCCAGTCCATCAGATTCCCTTCGCGACCGCCCAGACAGAAAATTCCATAACGCATCTGAACTCCTCTGCCCCCTCAAAGCCCATGATCCCTCCACAAGCAAATCTAACATGAAGACTATCCCACTCAAACTCCCCCCCAGCAACAACAACTCCCCCTGAGGCCCCACAGCAGACCCCCCCCCCCCCAGCTCTGAACTCTATCCCTGGCTTTACTGGGGGTCCCTGGTATCAAATAAGAACAGGAGCGATTCCCAGTCACTCCTGCTCTTATGGCACCAGGTTTCAAAATGTCACCAATGGCCCTTAGTGACAATCTTGCAGTAATGTAGTATCCCAGGATTAGGAATTGTATGAGAGTCAGGACAAGCAATCCAAGGATTCCAGGTATGAAACGATGACATTTCACCGAGAGTCATAGATTTTCCATGTCCCAGACAGAAAATTGGAAGGAGAAGCTCATAACCCCTCTTCCTCCCCCCTCTTTGAACGTTTGTGCTTTAGGGAGAAGAGAAATATGGGGACCATGGATACAGATCTTATTTAAATTCTGCGAAGTCAAATGGTTGTGATCAATAACTTTATTGTGCATCAGTAAAAGTATTTTGGAACACTACTTGTATGTGGAATCATTTGCTAGATTCTTTGCAGGGTTGCACTGATGTAGACTTTCGCAAAAAAATGAAAACTTTTTTATATCATGAAAACAATGGAGAAGAATGCAGTTATTACAGTCCAGCCACAGAGTGGAGAAAAGCCACAGTCACACCAATTGGATCTTTGCGCAAACAGTTTATTTAAATGACCCAACTTGGCCAAGTTTCAGCACTCAGGCCTGCATCAGGGGTCAGTCAAATGAATTAGAATCATCTGCACTTTGTGCACTGATGAAGGTTATGATTAACGTTTGACTGTTATTAGCACTGTGAATTGATATTGGCTGTCCTAACCCTTCCCTCATGCGCACATGGCCCTGGAGAAACTTCCTCGGTGCGAGAGGATTTTACATCACCTGGAGGACAGGTCCTAGTTACAGGATCACTTCCTACCAGACCAGGGTGGTGCTCTCCTGTCACGTGACCTCTCTCCTCCATGGCAACAGGGATGCTGCCAGACTGGAGGTGGGACTTCAGGACTATATCCCTGTAGGTCTCATCTATGTACCTCTCTGTCTTTCTTATGTCTTGCAAGTCTGCTACTCTAGCCTCTAGAGCACGGACTCGTTCCTTGAGAGCAAAGAGCTCCTTGCACCTAGTGCACACGTAAGACCTCTCACCAACTGGGAGAAAATCATACATGTGACACTCAATGCAAAAGACTGGAAATGAATAGAACCAAGATGGTGGACAAGCTATGAGAAGACTGCCTTTTTGAGGATTTTAGAGAGAAAAAGGTTGGAGACTGGGCAATAGTGGGCTGTGTCAAGAGATGGGGTTTCTTTTTTGGAAGTGGACGGACTATGGTGTGCTTCCATGGAGCAGGAAGAATATCTGAGGAAAGGCTGGTGTTTAGCATGTCAAGTAGGAAGGGCAGAAAGGTAAGGGAAGGTTCCAGCAACCAGGAGGAGGGTACTGGGTCTAAAGAGTAGTTAGTCTTCTGTGATGAAGAGATGGACTTAAGTTCTGCATTAGTGAGTGGACACAAAGACGTCCAAACATGTGATATTTATTTATTTATTTATTTATTATATTCTCTTATATACCGCGCTATTCTGCATCAGTGCGGTTTACATTGAACAAACTGAAATTACATTGAACAGGGCATTATAACTTGGAGATAACTATTTTACAGGGAACATGGGCTATGGAGGGTTAAGTGGCTTGCCCAAGACCACAAGGAGCACCTGTGGGACTAGAAACCCCAGTCCTTCCGGCCCAAGGTTGCTGTCCTCTAGTGGGATTTGAACCCCCGACCTTCCGGAAGAGTTGCACAAAGGTCCTAAACCTTTGAGGCAAAGAAAGAGGCAAGTAGAGAGGGAGGGGGAAGAGAGATCAGCAGCGCAGGAAGATGGCGAAGGTCGAATGTTAGAGAGGGTTTTAAGGACTGAATATAATTGACGAGTGGTGTTGGGAGCTGTAGAAATCAACTGAGAGAAGTAAGAGCATTTGGCCTGATGGACAAGGGTACAGTAGTGTTGGTGGGAGGATCTAAAGTGCTGCAGAGTTGCAGGCGAATGACATTTCTTCCAATGATGTTCAGAATGGCGAAGCTGAGAGCGTACTAAACGAAGCCCAGAATGGTATCAGGGCTAGTGGGAAGGACCAGGAGGAAGTCATGGCTGAAGGGGTGCTAGCTGGTCCAAGGCAGTGGAAAAGGAGGAATTCCAACAGGAGACCCGAGAGTCTGAAGAGAGTGATGAACAGTTTGGTGGAAGAAGCCAATCAGTTGGAGGAAACTGTTGAAGGATGGAAGGTGTAATATGACAAGTCAGATGATGATGGGTTGAATCAGATGTAGCTGAAAGGGATGATGGTGTAGAAGCCTGAGGAATAAGGAGGCCAAAGATAATACAAAAATGGTCAGTCCAAGGCAGAGTTTGGCTAGTAAATCTGAGGGGCATCAGAAAGGAGGCTGAAGAAGTTATGACAAGATCAAGGGTGTGGCCTGCCGCAAGTGTAGGCATGCTCACATGTTGTAATAGGGAAAGGTCATAGAGAAGTGTCCAGGAGTAATCACTAGAGGAAGATGGGGACTGAACACGAATGCTGAAATCTCCGAGGCGCACCAGGCGGGGATATTGAAGAGAGATCTCTGAGATCATGAGAAGAAGTGTCCCATAGATGAAGGGGAAGGGAAGGGGGGAGTAGACCAGGAGAAAGTGAACAGGGGAGGTAGTGTGAAGGCAGGTGAGAAGGGATTCAGGATAGTGGAGGGAAGGGGAATTAATCTGACTGAGTGGGAGAGAAGAACAATGCAATACTGCAATGCCCCCTCTTGCGCGGCCCAGATGAGGAACAGACAAGGCTTAATAATCAGGTGGAAGACACCAACCGAGGAAGGGTTCATCACCCTCTCTCAGCCAGGTCTCCAAGAGAAATAGCAGGTCAAAGGAGTCCTGAAGGAGAAGATCATAGAGCAGAGGTGTTTTAGAGTGCAGTGACCTGCAGTTCAGTAGACCCAGTTGCAAATGGATTGGAGTCAGAAGGGGAGGGGAGATGCTGGACAGCAGCGGTGAGGGGTTTTGATGGCAGTGGATGAGATTAGGCCTGGGTCCTGCTTTCGACCAGGAGTGGAGAGGAGCGGATGACGGTGGGGTAAGGATGCCAGCCCCAATGCGCTGGAATCGTAGTCATTGAGAAGAAGAGATACAACATAAGCAAGTATTGAATGCGGGGAAGCCTCTCACCTGAAAGGTCAGAGGGAGATGCTGGAAGAGGATGTTCGTGATGCTGGAAGAGGATGTTCGTGATGCTGGAAGAGGATGCCCGCTGCCTCCGAAGCCTCCCCAAAGAGCACACCCATGGCTCATGCTTCCGTGGCACAATGCACCGCAGATGACTTTTTAAAATGCTTTGAGGTGATGGTGCCAGTACCTGATGATTCGCAGCCACGTCACTTCCCTGGGGCGGGGTAAGAGAGGCTGATTGGCAACAGAGGCAGAGGCAGACCTATGGAGACAGCACATGCAATGGGTCAGGGTACACACAAAGCCAGCAACATTTAAATAGGATATCAAGGACAGCATTAAATATTAAAGCAGTAAAATTACTGGGTTTATGAGGAAAAGGCACTGTGGCTTGAAAATTTGTATGACTGTACAGATCAGCTGAATGAAGATGTTGAATAATAGCGTTAACTTTAAATTGTTCCATGTAAATCTTTAACCTTTGGAAATGCAGTATATAAAAAATGCTAAATAAATTCCATGTATTAAAGAAGGTGAAAGGAAAGCCAAGCAATGGCCAACACGGTTAAAAGGTCAGATGAAAGAGGCTGTTAGAGCCAAAAGAACATCTTTGAAAAAAATGGAAAAAGAAACCAATGATTAATTAGGAAACAGCGTAAGTACTGGCAAGTTAGTTGAAGAGCTTTGAAAAAGAAGGCACAAAGAGAATTTGAAAAGAAGCTGTTCATAGAGACAAAAACTCATAAAAACTTTTTCAGATACATTCTAAGCAAGAAACCTGTGAGGGAATCGGTTGGAACATTAGATGATTGAGGGGTAAAAAGGGCACTCAGGGAGGACATAGCCATAGCTCCTAGACTAAATGAATACTTTGCTTCACTTTACTGAGGAAGATATGAGGAAATTACCCATGCCAGAAAAGGTATTTAATAGTGATGAGTCAGAAGAACTGAAACAAATGTCAGTGAAACTGGAAGATATAATAGAACAAACTGATGAACAAAAAGTAGCAAATCACCTGGGCTGGATAGTATACACACTCAAGAGTGCTGAAAGACCTCAAATATGAAATTGCAGGGTTGCTATTAGTAATTTGTAATCTATCATTATCTATGGTACCTGGAGATTGGAGAGTGCCACCTTAACACCTACTTTTAGAAAGGGTGCCTATGGTGATCCAAGAAACTGAGCCTGATTTCAGTGCCAGGTAAAATGGTAAAAACTACTATAAAGAACAAAATTACAGAACATATAGATAGATATGGTTTAATGGGACCAAGTCAACATAGATTTAGCCAAGAGAAGTCTTACCTCGCCAATCTCTACATTTTGTTGATGGTGTGAATAAACATGTGGATAAGGTGAGCACAGTGATATGAAGGC
This sequence comes from Ichthyophis bannanicus, assembly GCA_033557465.1. Taxonomy (NCBI): domain Eukaryota; kingdom Metazoa; phylum Chordata; class Amphibia; order Gymnophiona; family Ichthyophiidae; genus Ichthyophis; species Ichthyophis bannanicus. The sequence goes on from CM066048.1 coordinate 82,593,968, forward strand.
ATATTTTAGAAAGGCTGTTTAAGAACCCACTGCGGCATCCAAGTCCAAACATCTGAAATTCCATGGTAGGAGCAGAGAAGGTGGACACGTGTGAATGCATTCTAGAATTTGCCACTCATGCCCCGAAAGATAAGCATTTCCACAAAATAATGGAGAGATGCAGAATAAGGGGCCAGACACTTGCCATGGAGCCAGCCAATTTTAAAAACATGCATGCGCGAAATATGGACATTGCCGGGATCGGCAACATAGACATATCTGCAATGGCACTGCAGAGCATGCACATGTTTAGGTTGCCACAATACACGTCCCAGCCTGCCATTTTAGAAGTGGGTTGGCGCAGAAGGTGGCTCCTAAAATGGTCAGTGGTCAAAAGATCTCAATACGTTTCTTTTGAAAGAAAGGCTAGAGGAAAGATAGGAGAGGTTTATACCTCCAGGGCACAAATGCAGAGGAGGCGGTCCTCTTTCAACTGAGAGAAAGTTCTGGAAAGAGGGCACATAGGATGATGGCAAAAGGGAATAGACTCGGGAGTAAACTAAGGAAAGATCTGTTTATAGAAAGAGTGGTAGAGGCAAGGAATAGTCTCCCAGCAGAGCTGATGGAGACAAGGACTGTATCGGAATTCAAGAAAGCATGGGACATGAGGATGTAGTAAAAGCTGTTAGTGTAGGTGGATTTAAAAGCGGTTTGGACAAGTTTCTGGAGGAAAACTGCATAAACCAAAAGAGGACCAGGGAAATCCGCTGCTTACCCAAGAAGTATGGAATGTGTGTACCTTTTGGGAACCTGACAGGTACTCGTGACCTGGATTGGCCATTGTTGGAAACAGGATACTGGGCTTGATGGATCTTGGTCTGATAAAGTTATGGCATTTCCTATGTTCTTATGGGACAAGCACAAATGATCTTTAAGGAAGAGGAAGGGATTGTAGAGCTTGGTAATTGCTATGGATGGGCAGAATGGATAGGCCAACTGGTCTTTATCTGTCATCACTTTCTATGTTTCTATGTATAAACCCTGGCTTCCCTGGTTCTAAGCTTTAGGCTACTCTTCCACTCTCCCACCCTTAACTGTGGTACAGGAGACTATCCAAGATGTAACAGGTGAAGTTAAACCCAGTATCAAGTGACCCCCTGTCTCATTACAAAGGGTGGATGAGAGCTGCCCTGAGGCAGAGGCTACCCAAATCCCCCTTCTTGAGGTTGCTTTTAAATCTTCCATTCTGGCTCTTCTCAATTATAGTAATGTTGATTTTAATCATGTTTACTGTAAGAAGTAAATGTTATGAAATTCCTTTTTGTTTTGTCTGTGTGTCTTGATGAACTTGTAAAGAACTTAAGAACATTAGATATGCCATACTGGGTCAGATCAAAGGTCCCTCAAGCTCAGTATCCGGTTTCTAATAGTGGTCAATCCAGGTCACAGGTTCTCAAAAGGTGGACAGATTCTATACTGCTTATCCCGTCACTTTCATAATGATTTATGGACTTTTCTTCCAGGTACTTGTCTAAACCTCTTTTAAACCAGCTACACTAACAGCTTTTACTACATCCTCCAGCAACAAATTCCAGACTTTGATTAGGTGTTGAGTGAAAAAATATTTTCTCTGATTTTTGTCTTAAATGTGATACATTGTAGTATTTCTACTTTTTGAAGAGATAAACAACTTTTGAGTAGGGATTGTCTCTTATATATATGTGTGCAGTGATAAGTGATTGCTAAATAATCATAGTTCAGGTCCATAGAAGCAAAGATGGGAAGAACAGGTAAAACTAGCCTATCCCCAGTGACCTGGAATTATGTAATAACCCCCAACAAGGATTGCCAGCTTACCCAGGTCAACCCAACCCCGTCTTGGGTTTATACTATTGCCTACATAGAAATATGATTCTCACTGTTCTTAGGGAAATCAGAATGACATCTCAATATATGTAATGGAGGTAAAGTCAAGACTGAATTAGCTAGCCTCTTTGACTTGATTTGGGTGACTGGAAATCCTGAAAAAACAGAGACCTTATATGATCTGAGGTTTTGCAGTAGTCGGGGATAATTAGTGAGGATCAGGCAGGTTTAACCTGGAAGTCTGATCACGATGTCCTTGGTCCTTTATCCATCTCTGGCAGAATTTGAGTGGGTGAAGAGCTTTCTGACTTACCAACGGTAAAGATTAGCAGAGCAATAAGGATGAGATAGAACAGAGCTTTTTTCTTGTCATGAGGCTTCCCGGTGATCAGAGCTGCCATGTCATGAGTGATGGAGACTTCATTCTCCTCCTCAGCCTCCTGTTCCGCCATCTTCATCTCTACTTGGCTCATGCCTGCCTGGTTGGAGTCTGCGTTTCGATAGATGGTATAGGAGCGTGGGGAATGGACTTTGCTGGTCTGAAATCAGAAAAAAATTGGAAAGGAGTTATAGAGGACTGAAATGGTAGCCATTCAAAAACATTGCAAGGCAAAGCTTTTAATTCAGCCTTCAGTGGTATTCTGGAAAGTTGTTGAGTCAATTATTTGACATATTTTACTAATTTCCTAGTTTTTATTGTATTGTGTTGTAAACTAAATTTTCTGTACTTCAATCTGCTAATAGCCCTTAAAGAGAGTGCCAATAAATTGGACAACTAACTAGCTAAATAAGAAGGGCAGTTTGCCATAGTAGAAGCTGCTGAGATATACAGTAGCCATAAATTAAAGCTTGCAATCTATTGTAAGGCCACTGGGTGGCATTGTTCTGTTTTAGAAGAGGGAAAAAATGTCTTCTATATGATGTGTGCATTGTCTTTTTACTGCCTGCCGCAAGCTGTAACAAAATGAAAAACTCTACATACTACATAAAATCCTGATTCAGACTCCTGCTGCATCTTGTTCTGGAGTATGTTGAAACAAGACCACCAGTAGAAGATGAGGTGGTCTATATATAAACTGATAGGTTGTCTTTGAATTGATTAAGAAACAATCCTGTTGGAAATGGGTTGAAAGTTCAGATAAAAGTCTTGGGAGGGGGTGAGGGGGGTTGATGTTTTGATAGAATATGTACTCAAAATGGAACACTCACAACTGGGCAGATTGTATGGGTCAATCCAGTCTTTTTCAGCCATCATTTACTATGTTACTAGAGAAGGTGGGGGGAGGGGGGGGTGGGATCATAGACTCTGAAATTGAGTGCAGATTGGGTGGAAGACCAAGGACTCTAGGATTAGAGTCAAGTGGGGACTTGAGAAAGTGGGAACTCAAAAAATTGGATGGGAAAGCAAGGGCTAGGGAAATAGGTAGGAATTGGTAGGGGAGGGGAGACTTGCAAATTGGAAGGAGCATGAATTGGGTAGGAGAGTGGGAAAATGGATTGAATGGAGATGGAGAGAGAGAGCAGGGACTCAAGGACTGGATGAGAACTTAATAATGGGAGGAGAGTAGTGTCAGAATAATTGGGTTGGGACTCAAGGATTAGGAAGCCAGCATGGATTCTGCAAGTGGGTGAGGGATATGGATGTGGGTATTATATTGGTGGAGATTTGAGACAGGGCACAACATGGTGGGGAGTGGTCAAAAGATAGTGTAAAAGACCTGTGAGATCTAGGGAGTGGTTGAGAAGCAGAGAAAAGGGACAAAGGGCTATGGAAGGGACTAGAGACAGAGGAAAGGGACAGATCTGTGAAGAGGATGTTAGAGAGAAGCTGAAAGAGGGAAAACTGTAAAAGACAGAAGAAAGAGCTTTAGAATAGAGAGGAGATGAGTGATAATAAAGGAGCTGAGGCTACTGAGGGGAAAAGAGGCAGAGAAAAGTAGATGAGGACCAGTGAAGGAAGGAGTACAGAGGGTGGAAGTTAAGGATTAGACAGAGGATTAAAGACAAAAGTAAAATCAAAGGCTGGGGAAGACAATGTGACAGCTGGGAAGATGGCGTGAGTGAAAGATGTGAATGGAAGATGGAAAGCTCATAAGTAAATAAAAAGTGATACGAGGGAAACTGAAGATAAAAGTGAGAGAATGGGATGAAATCTTGCTATGGATGGATAGAAAGGCAGAGGTGAGAGAAATGAACAAAATATAGATGAAAGGGAAAAATCAGTATTAGAGAGAGATGAGGGGAGGAAGTGGAGAAGACAGGGAGGAGAGAGAAGAAATAGAACATGGAAAGAATACCCTGGAAAAAACTTAGGAGCAGAAGAACAGGAGGAAAGCAGAGAAGGAAGAATGATGTCAACAGACCTGGGAAAATAAAATGCACAAAGGTAGAAAATATATTTGGGGTGAATAATCAAGTGGACATGTTGGTGCAAACAGAGATTGTTGTCAAGTCTATTCTGGCCTTTCATGTCTCAAACATCACAGGTCAGGAAAAAAACTTCCATTTCTCTTTTTTATTACTTATATAACTTTTAATGCTTTTCTTTTTTCATTTTATATATTTTTATATAATTCATCACATTTTTAAAGCTGAGTATTTAGCACACATTACTTTAAAGTATAAAATTTACATCTCCCCTTAGAACAATACCATACTGGGATACTTTCAAGCCAACTTTTACTAAGGTTTTTCTCATAACGTGAAGTACATGAGTACTTTACTTTATTAAATGGGCATAAGAGATGCAAAATTCTAGATGCGAGCCCTTAAGCCTGACCTAGAGCATGTGTAAATCCCCGGGACTAGACTTTTCAAGAATGCACATAAGTGATAATATTTTATAACTTATGTGCGTAAGTTTGTGCTCCACCCTTGTGCACGCCCACACTGAAAGTATGTGTGATTGAACTTATGTGTGCATTTACAGAATAGTGACTGCCAAAAATACGTGTGTAAGTGCCCATTCCTATGCGTAAGTCCTGGAAAATAGGTGACTAATGTGGGTAAATTGAGAGAATCTTTATGTGGCTCCTGATAAAATCAGCCCCTTACTGTTTGGAATATATTAGCATCTACCCCACTTCCCTCACCCTAGTCCACTACCCTACCACCCCCAAACTGTCCTACTCCCAAAACTACCCCAATTACTCCAACCCACCAACTACCCTGCACCCCCTACTCCACACAACTATGCCCTCTCAACAACCTCCCAAAACTACCCTCACCCTACCAATTACCCCAAACCCCAAAATACACACTCACAACTATCCACCCCTGAAAACTACATCTCCCACAAAGCTACTTCATCCCCTGTAATAATCCCCCACATACCCCACCCCATCTACCTATTCCAACTCTACCATTCCCCTACAATCCCACTCACCAAAAAATAGAGCATCACTCCCAAAAATAATCCCCCACCCCCATGAACAAATCCACCCCTATCCTTTCTCCTCTAAGTCAAGGCACACAGAGACAGTACAGTTACACATACACACACATTGGAAAGAATTCCATGATCCATTCTCTGTATGCTTTCCCCACTTATTTCAGTGTTGCACTATGTGCAGAGTCTGGCTTCTCAGAGCTTCTTTTTCAGTTTTTGTTCTCCTGTTTCTTTGTGGTTCCTTATTCTGTATTTGGAAAAGGTCGGTCTATGTTCTGTTGCGGTCCGTGTAGGAGGGATCAGACAGCATGTGATGCGGCTCCATGAGACTCACTGAGCATGGGGAATATCAGCAGGCTGGGCCTGAGCTAGCCGCATGAGCAAGCTCCTACTGACTGATTGAGGTCATTGGAGGACGGATGCTACACTACAGTGGAGACCTGTGGAGCAGTGAGTGACTGTGCTGGCCTGCACAGTACTATGGGAGGAAGCGAGGGGGCCCAATCATAGGACGTGGATAGAAGTCTGGAGACCCCTTTGAGGTGGAAGAAAAGAGGGATCTTGATGTGGGAGGAGGGTTCAAAAGCCAAAGATACCTGATGGGGGAGGTGAGGAAAGGAGATGCTTTATGAGGAAGGATGGGAGGAGGAAGGGAGCCTCATGGTGAGGAGGGGAGTCTGATGAGGAAGGAGACAGAGTGGAGATGCTTGATGGGAAAGGGAGACAACAGGGGGGGGGGGGCTAATGGCTGAAAGGAGGATTCCCTGAAGGGGAAAAGGAGCACCTGACAGGGAAAGTAACATTTGAGGGGAAAGGGGAGTGGAAGGGTATCCAATAAGGGGAGGGGAGGTATTAGGGTGGCAAAGATGTAGAAGGAGGGATGGAGCCATAGAAGAGGGGAACAAGGTGAGGGCAAAAGAGTGACTGCAAAAACATAAAAGCACCACAATGAGCTTTCAGTCACAGACACGTAGCCAAACCCACACTCGGTCACACAGGCGCACCCGTCCACTCAGTCGCTGACAAATATCATGCACTTGTGCACATAGACCCAAATGACACATTTGCTGGCACCCCCCTTGCACAAAGCCCTGCCCTGCAGCCTACCCTCCATCCATGCACTCATCCCGCTCCCACTCGGCCACAGACAAGCGCAGACCTGAAGATAACCTTACCCCCGCCCACTCTAACGTACCAAACCCAATTCCTCAGTCTCACAAACACACTGCCGTTCTATTTAAACTAACGTGTGTAAGATAAAAGATTTTATTTTTGCATAATTGTTTTAGCCCATAACTCCCTGGGATGTAATTAGAGAAAAACACTTAGAATTCCATAGGCTTGGTGCGGCTAGGATCAGTTAATGCAAGGGTGTCAAACTGCAATCCTCGAGGGCTGCAAGCACAAATATAGCTCATGCATACTGGGAATATCCTGAAAATCGGAGTGGTTTGCAGCCTCCAGATCTGCAGTTTGACACCCCGAGTTAATGGAATTAGACATTGGCAAGAGGGTATTATTGCATCCATGGGTCAAATAGTCTTATGATGTAGCAGCAGAGTCTGGCGCCAGGTTTGACCTTTAGACCTGTCCCCTTTCGTTGTATCGGAATGGGAAGTGACTCAGCTGGTGTACACTTTTGTTTGTTACTATTTCAATCAAAAACTGCCATCCCGTCCTGCTCTGTGATATTCCTTTTACTGCAGGGGCTGAGCACGTTTCTATTTGAACTAGGAACCAGCCAGTTATTGTGTGGAATATGTTATACCTCGTATTCTGTTATACATTGTTAATTACATTAGTTAAAGCTGTGGTGTTCCTTCACCGCAGGTCCTTGTCATACAGTCTTTGAGAGACAGCACAAATTTATGTCATTGTATTAGATTTGCAGCTCAGCCTTGACGAAGCACAGCTGCAGAAGTAAAACTAGAACTGGATCAACCTGTCCCTGATGACATGGAATTGTTGGTTACCCTAGTGCAGTGGCTCTCAATGCAGTTATCGGGGCACACCCATCTGGTTAGGTTTTCAGGATATCCATGTTGAATATGCATGAGACAGACTTGCATACTAAGGAGGTAGTTCTTCCAAATCTATCTCATGCATATTCATTGTGGATATCCTGAAAACCTGACTGGATGAGTGTGTCGCAAGGACTGGGTTGAGAACCACTGCCCTAGTGGAATGTCTGTAATAAGTATGGCTATGTGTCTGCATTTGTGTATGGGTTTGTATGCCCCTGCATGCATAGATCTGTGAGTTTAAGTGTGACATGCTGATGTCAGACGGCTGGTATATTGAAAGACTACTATTACTACTACTATTAATCATTCATATAGCGCTACAAGGCATATACGCCGCTGTACAGACACATATAAAAGACGGTCCCTGCTCATCAGAACTTACAATCTAATCAAGACAGACAATACAATAGATGAGAATAAGGGTACAAATAGGGAAAGGTAAGGAGATACAAGGAAAAGTAAGGGATCAGGATCCAAATGCAGCCTCAAAGAGGTGAGCTTTTAGTAAGAATTGAAAAGGAACAACAAAAGATGCAACAAAGTAGCACAAGTCATCCATTGGAAACTGCTTAAACACTGTAGCATCGCAGTATCAGAAAAGCATTGGGATCATGAGTCTAAGCTATGATCACATGAGATGATCCCAAATCAACGGATTAAAAAGTGGAACGCTAGAAAACCAGACATAGTAGCAAAGGAGAAAAACCCAAACAAAGCATTGCTAATAGAAGTATCACTACCAAGTGACTATTCAGTTTTTCATACAGAGAGAAACAGAAATCATCAAATTGCAAGAGATGCAATCAGAGAATAAGAAAATGTGGAAGAAAAGTACAGAAATGCTCCCAATTAGCTTGTATGCCAATGGCTTGATTAAAAGAGAACTTCCAATTACACCCTGATATGTTTGTATATATTACATATTACAAGCTCCAGGAGCAAGCTTTTGGGTACAATGCAGGTTGTATAGGAAGACAGCATAGACAATTTATAAATAAACTAAGAAGGACACTAGCAGTAAATCTGATACTAAGTTCCTACTGTGATAAGATGTAATTCTGGAGTTGCTCTCAAACTCCATTCCTGCACCTTTCATCCAACATCAGTGACTTCTGTAACAAGAAATCCAGGCTGAGCTATACCAATATGAATGTCGATCTTGCTTACAGATTGTGGTCCCCTGGGAACATAATAACATGATAAATCAGGGCTTTCCATGGGGCTCCACAGCCAATTGGGTTTTTAAGATCTCTGCAACGAATATGCAGGAGATGAATTTGCATTTGCCGGGTCCCCAGCAAAGGTTTGGGAAGCTCTGTAGTAAATGATGCCAGATGAAGACCAGTTCATCCAATCTGCCCATTTTGTATTCCCGCTGTCTGCTTTCTATCCTAGCTCCCCTTCCATGTATTTTACTCAACCTCTCAGCCCTGTTTCTACCCCTTCATATTTGTCCCAAGCAAGTTGAAATTCTGCCTGATCTCATTTGATCTTGGACGCTAAGCAGGGTCAGACCTGGTAGTCACAACATGGACAACTATTCACAAGATCGCCAAATGTCAACCTTGACTTGACAGCCCGCAACAAGTTCAAATGCCTTGGTAGCAATGGTCTTTTGCCTTTCACTGGTAGACTATTCCAGGCCTTGTCTTCCTCTTTGGTGCTTACAAAACCCAAACTTAATCCAGCACCCCATCCCCCTCCCATGTCTTACCAGTAAGATTTTACAACAATACATACAGCCACCAAAATGTGAATCTGTTGTCTAAAAGCATCCAGTCTCACTGAAGATTGGTTTTAACCATGGCTGTTCTATGTATATTGCCCCATCCTTCTTGGAAACCTGATACAGCTGTACCACAGTTGTTAGAGCTGTGAGTTTTACTCTGCAGGTTGCCCCAACCTCCATGAGTGCGAGCAGCAGCAAGACTGCAGCAGACACCCATTCACTAGGTTAGAGGGTGTGTGTGAAAAGTGTATCAAACGTCGGAACTATATGGGGTATATTTACCAATCAGCGGTAGCGCCTTCAATCGATATCAGAGCCGCGACCCCATTGAAGTCCGATATCACACGGAAGCCGCTACCGCCGATTAGTAAACATACCTCTAAGTCCCACAGATTCAGTAGGAGTAAAATCAGGAATACTCATCCCAACCCTGATGATCAAGAGCTACTGGAATCCCAGATCTGTCCTGTATTTAAAGTTTACAATTGCAGCTTCTCTTACACTATGACACTTGTAATCCCTCACTTTACATTTATGAAATCAGCATTTCGGGGACCAGAATGTACAAGGAGGGAGGTTTCATAGAACTAGGAGGACTGATCTAAAGGCTTCCTTCTGGAATAGGATCATATTACAATCCTTAATACCCCACCTTGCCAGCTTCTTCCCCCCCAAAACTCCTCAGCTGCTTCAGACATACACCAACTGACCGGCTACTGTGGTGAGAGAGAAGGATAGGCGAAGGACAAAAAGGGCAGCGACCAGAGTTGCTGAAGTGGAGGACTAGCTTAATGCTTAAAGCAGCAGGTTTGAGAACCAGTGTTCAAATCCTGCTTCTCCCAATGTGCTCTTGTGATCCTGGACAAGTTGCTTCATCCTCCATTGCCCCCTTGGACAGGAAAACACAGAAGGAGAGAGACAAAAGATCATACAAGAACTGATGGGGGAGAGAAAACATCAGGAGGGGGAAGCGGGGGCCATAAACAAGATTTATCAGAACTCCCAAAAGTTAAAATATCAAAAGTCAAATAAGCATAGCAAACATTTGATCAGCATTAATTTAAGCTTTGTTCTGTATGGAGTAAAAAAAAAAGATTTAAGGAAAAGTAAATACACAGAAAAAAAAAGAAAAAAGGAGAGACAAGCAAGGGAAGGAAAAATAAAAACAAATGTAAGGAGAGTAAAACAGTAAAAATAGAATAAGAAGGGAAGAGAAAACAAAAGAGATTAAATAATGAAAGGATGAATAAGACAAAATAAAAAAATAAAAATAACCAATGTAAGCACAAAATAGAAACAAAGAGAAAGAAAGGAAGACAAAAAACAGAGAAAGAAAGATTAAAATAAAAATGAAAAAACAAAGTGAGAAAGGAAAGAGAAAAATAAACTTAAATTATAGAGAAGAGGAAAAGAAAAAGAAGGATAAGAAAAAGAAAAAGAAAAAAAGAATGAAAGAATATTGAAGGGAGAAAAGCAAAAACTTTAAAAACAACTGAAAGAGATAAAGAAAAAGAGAGAGAAGAATGAAAGAGAGAATGGACAAACAGTTTGTTCTTACCGCACCAGAAAGCAAGGATTTGAAGGCATCCATTGAGCAAAAGATGTCCCACTGCTCTGTACTCCAGCCCTGTGGGGAAACACCCAAAAATGATTAGACAGGCTGTGCTTCTATGAAAGTGTAGCAGCTACACACCCCACCCCTCAGAGTCTGACCCACAGTATTTACTCTGAAGCCTCACATCTCGAGATGAACAAATGAAGACTTCCCTGCAGATGAACAAACTTAACATACATACACACATACACACTGTCCCATAACAAAACAGGTACAGCATGGCCACAAGCAAGGGAGGGGGGGGGGGTATGTGCTTATAGCAAGAGTTAATTCCATAGATAGATGGGGGGGGGGGGGAGTAGGAGCTTGTTTATGAAGACTGGAAGGGTGCATGTTAAGAGCTAGGTTAAGGAGTTCTCCATATCTTGTTAAAGTACAGGACAGGTCTGGAGCTGTCTATAAATTTACGTTTAATGAAATTTGCTATACTATCTTTCATCATGAAAGTCAAAGCAATTTACAATAATCTGAAAATGGGGTCATAAAAATAACAGCAATTTAAAACAAATGTGAACACCCAAACTACACTACATTATAAATCCATTAAATAAATAAATAGATTTATTAAAACAAGCAAAATATCAAAAGTAAAAACACCACAAGGACAGGGAACTTGACAGATTACATAAGGAAAGGTTTACTGAGGATCTATGGGGCAGAAAGGGGAAAAACATGAGGGAACATGAAACATTCAACCAGCCTGAGCTATAAAAACTCGCACGAGTATAACAGCATTCCATCAAACTCGCAACAAAGCTGAGAAAAGAGGTAAAAAAAAAACACAATGCGAAATGAACAAAGTCAGAAGCCATGGTTCTGAGGCCTGGCTTAAAAGTCGGGGCTCTACTCTCCATGTGGCGATACAATGGCATCAAATTCCAGAGATAATGAGCTCCGTAGCAGAGTGCTAGGCAGTGTGGGCACACTAACAAAATTTTACAGGGTGGTAGACTTGCAAATTAGCTTGATCTGAGGTTTCCGATAGGCTCTTAACAGACTAAGAAATCGGAGACATAACAGGGTCGTCCACTATGGCTGGCTTTCAATTCCAGTCTAGAACCTTCTATTGGATTCTGGAACTGACAGGAAGCCAGAAGTGGAGAAAAAGACGTGGAATCACGTGATCAGAATTTGGGCAAAGCAAAGAAGCTTAACAGAACCATTTTGGATGAGTTGAAGGTGTCTGAAAGGCACCGGGGTCCGTTTTCATGGAGGATACCTGGAAAAGGGCACTGAGAGAAAGTGCCGCTGAATATCTCGATAGACCACCTTGGCACTAGCGAGTTAGTACAGGGGTGAAGCAAGGGCAGTGAGGCACTATCCAAATAATCGTGACACTCATCAGGATAGTGGCAATTTTCAGCTTCTATCCTATTAAGTCTTCAAGATAACTGTTTAGGTCAGCTTTTGCTGCAGTCTAAGCTGTCTGCCTAACCTAGCTAGATAACGCTGGAGAATCACCACTATCCAGTTAAGATTATCTGAGTAGTGGCCGCACATTCCGGATATTCAGCCGATGAATATCTGGTGGATATTAAATGCCATAGCTGACCACTGTGACATCTGACCGTTTGAAAATAGTCCAGAAGATAGTGAAATGAAATGGTCTAACTAATTTAATTCAAGGGCATGGAAAAGTATCCGAGGGCTAGTTACTAAGCGGTGTGCGAATGTTAATGCATGTTAGTTCACCATAACACACGCCATTTTAGCGCAGGTCCCACGTTATTCAGTGAGACCTAGCAAGAGTTGGTTCAAGGTATCGGCACCCTCGGCAGATCTTAAGCCTTACGCTTTCTCTGGCTGTCAGAATCAATAGTTTAGCTTTGACTGCCCTGCTCTTTGCCGCCCCCATAGAAGCTGCTGCTCTAGGTGAATACCTGGTTTGCCTGATGGTTGGGCCGGCCCTGGATCTAGTTACTATTAACACAGGTTGACAATGAATTTACACATGTTAATTTTAGCAAACCTTAATCACTAGCTCCATCTATATGTCTTTTGGGTCTAAAAATGGACAGAGAAGTTGAATGTTGGCATATTTACCAACTGTCCTTTGGATTTTGGAGGATGAAATTTTGGCTTATGAGAGCTCAATGAGCTGGAAACGTCAACCAAACTGTCATTTAAGCCCTGAAGGTTGAAGGAAGAAGGGTTACAGTAGGCCATTTGCTGAGCAGGCTGCTATCAGTCAGAGGGTGTATCTCCTCTATCCAGCTTCTTTATCAGTCGGCACAGCAAGCTGTACTGCTCTTACAACTAGTCCTACTATTGCTTATCATTTCTAAAGTGCTAGTAAATGTACACAGCACTGTACAGATAAACGTAAGAGTCAGTCCCGGCTCCCTGGAACTCGCCATCTAATCCAGACACACAGATGGGACACATAAGAAATGTCATTCAGTTTATTTACTATAGGCTATGTGATTAAAATGAAGAAAGTTGTGATCAGGACCACCCATGATTTAAGATTTAAGAACAGCCTCAAAGTAGGTCTAATGTTCTTCTTACTGAGCATGTGCCAGAATTGCATAGCTTAAGAGACACAAATGATTGATAGTGATCTCAGCTGGGGGAGGGGAGAATAAGCATCACGGCATGTTTGGGGCAAAAATATGTATCCCTCTGCCACACGCGTCCTCTTACAGAGCACACTGTTTTTATTCTTTTTTAAAGCATAACCTTCCCCTCCCCACAACCCTCCATTAAACCTCCCCAACACTTGCCTCACTTCTCATCCCCCCGCCATTTGCTCACCCCCATCCTTGATTCCTTAGAGCCCTCTTTTTTTTCCCCTAGAGTTCTCCGCTTTACTGAATATCCCCCCTGCTAAATGTCCTCTGAGTGCTAGTGGGCAGCGCACAAGGCTGCCACATAAACCTCACCGACTCGACAACTAGTTTTCAAAACTGTTGTGCTATCTGACGGCATAGACTCGGAGATAGGGTAGGTGAACCCTCCTTCATCCAGGTCGGAAGTACGCATTTGCAGGCCAGCAACAGAGACATCTTTGCAAGCTCTTTTTGCCCCAAACCACACTTCCCAATTCCTGATAAGACCTCTGTTAGCAAAACCCCACCCTGAGATGGAGGCAAAATCCCTGTGTGTTTATAAATTTCCTTACAAACCTCCTCCACCACCTTACAGTATAAAAAGTGATGTGCTCAACCTCTTTCAGCCTTGTACCACATGAACATCCCGAAGCCCCCAGACCCGCCCTAAAATACTTCACAGTATCAATATAACAATGATGAAGCCATTTATATTGCATGTCTCATAGCCCCATGATCTACTGAAGTGTTTGCTTATGCTTAATTTTATTTTCTATACCACCTTTCAATAAAAATGCGGAGCGGAATGCATCTCCATGAACAAGCGCTCAACCTCCTTTCCAGTTGCCATGCTTCCCAATTCCTGCTGCCAAAATCGGGCCCCTCCTCCATAGCACTTCCCTCCATGAAGAGTACCACGATCAGATTTTAAAAAATTTAAAATAAACAAAAAGTGGGATGAAGCAGTCCTCAAAAATGGTCAGAGAAGGGAGCATGACACTGATTCAAGAGGGTTGTTCCCAGCATAGGGGTACAGAAAGGTGGAAAGTTTGGAGGAGAAGAGCACAGATAAGAGCAGCTTACTTCGGGAGGAGTGCACTTTTTTAAAAAGTATTCTTATACCACTAGCGGCTTACAATCAACACAAACATTAGACTGCAATGTTGCAAAAAAGCAAAAAAAGCAAACGATAAATATACAATTATACCACAAACAAGTGGTTTAAATCGAACACAGCTGAACTTTAGTTACATGGAACAAGTGTAAGGTTAACATCGAACATAACGGAACTTTAGATTCCTAGCAATTGGAGGACAGGTAGGCAGGGGAACAAAGCAACAGCAGTTAATTATACTTTGTAGGGATATAGGGTGGTGACGGTAAGCCAAAACAATTTACACATTTACATATTTACAGTGTGACTCTGTAGTTGGTTTAGGGGTTGAAAGGCTGCACAGCAGTATTCAAGTGCCGGTCCCATAACATTCTTGGAAGATGCGTGTTTTTAGGTTTTTGCAAAACTCCTGCAGGGCTTTTAATCCTCTTATATCGCTTATAAGAACATAAGAGATGCCATACTGGGTCAGACCGAGGTCCATCAAGCCCAGTATCCTGTTTCCAACAGTGGCCAATCTAGGTCATATGTACCTAGCAATATCCCCAAAGACACAGGTTCCACAATGCTTGTACTGGGTCAAGCATTGATATCCTGGGTCCCTTTTTAATAGTGGTTTATGGACCTTTCCTCCAGGAACTTGTCCAAACCTTTTTTAAACCCAGCTATACTAACAGCCCTTACTACATCCTCCGGTAACAGATTCCAGAGTTTGATTACACGTTGAGTGAAAAAATATTTTCTCTTATTTGTCTTAAATAGTTTACCCCTGTAGCTTCATTACATGTCCCCTAGTCTTTCTATACTCTGATAGCGTAAACAATTGATCCACGTTTATCCGTTCCACTCCATTCATTAATTTATAGACCTCTATCATATCTCCCCTCAGCCGTCTCTTCTCCAGGCTAAAGAGCCCTAACCTTCTTAGCCTCTCTTCATAGGAGTAGCCTTCCATCCCCTTCACCAATTTGGTGGCTCTTCTCTGTACTTTTTCTAATAACTCTATGTCCTTTTTAAGATACGGTGACCAGAATTGCACACAATATTCAAGGTGCGGTCGTACCATGGAACGATATAGAGGCATTATAATATCCTTTGTTTTGTTCTCCATCCCTTTCCTTATGATACCTAGCATTCTATTTGCTCTCTTGGCTGCCGCTGCACACTGGGCGGAGGCTTTTAACATGTTATCCACGATGACTCCAAAATCTTTTTCCTGGGTGGTGGTTTCTAATGTGGAGCCTTGCATCGTGTAACTATAGTGTGGGTTGTTCTTTCCTAGGTGCATAACTTTGCACTTGTCCACATTAAATTTCATCTGCCATTTGGATGCCCAGTCTTCCAATTTATCCAGATCCTCCTGCAGTTTTCCACAATCCTCTTGGGTTTTAACAACTTTAAACAGTTTTGTGTCATCTGCAAATTTGATAACCTCACTCGTTATTCCCTTTTCCAGGTCATTTATGAATATGTCAAAAAGCAGCGGACCCAGCACAGATCCCTGGGGTACTCCACTATTCACCTTTCTCCATTGGGAAAATTGGCCATTTAGCCCTACCCTCTGCTTTCTATCTTTTAACCAGTTCCCGATCCACAATAGTACACTGCCTCCTATCCCATGACTTTTTAGCTTCGCCAAAAGTCTCTGATGGGGGACTTTGTCAAAAGCTTTCTGAAAGTCCAGATACACTATATCAACCGACTCACCTTTGTCTACCTGTTTATGCACACCTTCAAAAAAACAGATCAGATTAGTAAGACAAGATCTTCCTTGTCTAAAGCCATGTTGGCTGTCTCCCATTAGGCCATGACTATCTACATGCTTGGGAGAGAATTCCACAAAGTTGAACTGTATATGGAGTAAGAGCACTGGCAAGTTTCTTGCGTGCTCAAGGTTTTGTGCTTGGACTATAAGGTGGTTTGGATTTGATCTCTTCTTGGTCTATTATCCGAGGATCTGTGTATGAGCACCTGTAAGCAGACAGCTGTTATATTGTGTATACTCTTAAATGTAGATAGCACAGGAAGAAAATCTTTATTATATCACTTTCAGCCAATGGCCCAATAAAGATTTTCTTCATGTGCTATCCACGTTTCTGACTGGGTTTGTTCGTTGCACGTGGAGTTTGTGCTTTTTTGTTGGACGTACTCTTAAATGTATTCATATTTAATTTGTGTTTTATGCATGCCTGGATGGGGAGCCAGTGTAGGACTGGGGTGATATGCTCTTGTTTAGATGTCCATGATATCATACGTGCAGCAGCGTTTTGAGCAATTTGTAATGGAAGGAGTGTACATTTTGGGAGGAATTGCAGTGATGAGGAGTGATGATTGCTTGGCATACTGTACGGAAATGGTTATGGTCCAGTAACAGGCGGAGGTTGTGTATAATCTTTATTCTTTGATTATATCACTGTAGATACTTTCATGATATGGGTTTGAAAGTTCTGTCTCTGGTCTAGGATCACGCCAAGGTATTTGACTTCAGACTTGATGGGGATATCATAGGAGTTTATTGAGATCTTCTCTGGTGATATGTAGGTGGGATCTCTGTTAATGACAAGTGCTTCAGTTTTGTTGAAATTTAATGTAAGTGATTATTTGTGTAGCCAGATGGTCATTTCGTTAAGATAAGCCATTATGGTGGAGAATTCAGGATTCTTTGTGGCAAAGGGAGTTTACAACATAATGTCATCTGTGTAGATGTGGTACTATATCCTGGATTTCTGAAGAATGTGACATATGGACTGTATGTACAGGTTAAATAGGGCAGAGAGGGTGGATCTTTGAGGCA
This sequence comes from Ichthyophis bannanicus, assembly GCA_033557465.1. Taxonomy (NCBI): domain Eukaryota; kingdom Metazoa; phylum Chordata; class Amphibia; order Gymnophiona; family Ichthyophiidae; genus Ichthyophis; species Ichthyophis bannanicus. Next base: position 82,611,026 of record CM066048.1, read on the forward strand.
ATCCTTGATGTACTTGGAAGGGTTTTGAAGTTTTTTTCAGCAGTTTGACTTCTTGTGTACAGCCGATTAAATAGGAACAGAACCATCTTAGGGGAGTTCCATTGACCCCCATTTTTTCAAGTTGTTCAATGAGTTTCTGTGATCTTTGAAGTCTAAAGCTGCTGAGATGTCGATGAATATGAGGATGAAGGCTTACTTGGACCCCTTGATTCCCTATAGTAAGTTGTCTAGTAGGGAGGTTAGTAGTGTTTCCACTCCATAACTTTGTCGGAATCCATGTTGGTCATCAAGAGGAGCAATTGCCTCAATGAAGTCCTGGAGTTATATCTAAACAGCTTTTTTTATTTTAGCTAAGAGTGGAATGCTGGAGATGGATCGGTAAGATGTGGGTAGGTCAGGGTCCGCTGAGGAATTCTTCAAGGTAGGTCTAATTGTAGAAATCTTCAGGTTGGCAGGCATCTGCCCTTAGGTGAGAGGAGTTTATTATGTTTAGCAATGGTGGGGATAGCTCTTTCCTTGCCGTTTTGATCCATATTATTGGGCAAGGGTCCAGTGGTGAAGTAGTAGTGTTAATCATGGATAGGATCTGATCTAGTTGATTGGCTGATATTGCGTTAAATGATCTCCATTTTGGTGGGCTGTTGGTTACGCTTGTTCTCTGGTCTAGTGCTATCTTATCATTGGTATGAGGGAATTTGTTCAAGAGATGAGGCATAGGCTTGTGGATTCAAGCTTGAGCTGTTCTGTGTAGATGGGGCTCCTATGAGTGACTCGGTGATATCGAACAGCTCTCTCGGTTGCTTGAGGGATTTAAGAATTAGGTTACTGTGGTATTCTCGTTTCCTCTGATTTATCAGCTTATTGCAATTTTCTTGCTTTGTGATATATTCTCATTGGTGTTGGAGGTTTTGTGTTCGTTGCCATCTTTATTCCAGTTGTCTTAGTTGAAGTTTTGCTTTTTTATATCTTTTGAATACCAGGGTGCTATGGAAGTTCATCTCAATGGAGGCTTTGGTGGAAGTTCTGCGAATTAAGTTATTATTCTATTCCAGTCTACAAGGTTTGCAAGGTCCATTGGATCTGCCATTGGGGTTGGCTCAATCAGAGGGGCAGGTGTTTGAGCAGAGCTGCTTTATTGTAATTTCTGAATCTACATGTTTCCTGTAGTAGAGGTTCCCTATTAAGGTTAATCAGAGGCATTTATTTAACAAGTTTTTATATACTGCCCCTTCCAGAGAACAGGGGCGGTTTACATAGAGCAACTGAGAACACTTTACATTGAACATGATAACTTATGTACAGTTAACGTATGGAATTATCTTACAGAAACTATGTACAGTGTTAGATTAACTATGTACAATCTTGCAATAAGCTGTAGCATTTTTAATGAGCCAGTGGGTCTAGGTGTGCCTATGTATCTGGAGGTTGGGCCGTATTATGGGAGCTTCCATAATTCTCACTGAACAAATATGTCTTTAGATCTTTTCTGAACTGTAGGAGATCTTGAATTGTTCTTAGGTTATCCGGAAAGGCATTACACAGTGCGGAGGCAACATAAGAGAAGGCTCTGGAGCTAGTAGAGTGGTTGTCTCAATTCTTCTGATACATCACCTTTAAATATCAATTCTGGCATGGGTAAGTTTCCTATATCTTCTTTAGTAAAGTCTGAAGCAAAAAATTCATTCAATCTCTTTGCTATGGCCTTGTCCTCTCTCAGTGCAGCTTTTTCACCTCCATCATCTAATGGTCCAACTGACTGCCTCACAGGTGTTTTGCTATGAATATACTTGAAAAAGGTTTTATTATGCACTTTTGCTTCCACAGCAAACTTCTTTTCAAGTTTTATCTTTGCCTGCCTTATTAATGCCTTGCATTTAACGTGCCAGTACTTATGCTTTTTTCTGTTTTGGTCATTTGACTCTTTTCCATTTTCTGAAAGATTCTCTCTTAGCTATAACAGCCTCTGTGATCTCACATTTAAGCCATGCTGGCTGTCTTTTGGCCTTCCTTCCACATTTTTAAAGCATGGAATACATCTGGTCTGGGCTTCCAAAATAGTATTTTAAATAACTTCCATGCCTGATGTAAAAACTCTTAACCTTTTCAGTTGCTACTTTTAGTTTTTTCTTAACCATTTTCCTCATTTTATTATAGTCTCCTTTTTTGAAAGTTGAATGCTAGTGCAGTCAATTTCCTTATTATCCTCCCTCCATTTATTAAATCAAATGTAATCATGTTATGATTGTTATTGCCAAACAGCCCCGAAACAGTTACTTCTTGCACTAGATCCTGCATACCACTGAGGACTAGATATAAAATAGTGTCCCTGCGTGTCAGTTCCTGAACCAGGTGCTCCATGAAGCAGTCATTTACTTCATCTAAAAACTTTATTTCCCTAGCATGTCCTGATGTGACAATGATCCAGTCAATACCAGGTAACTGAAATCTTCCATTATTACTGTGTTGTGAACTTGATCCTTCTTGATGAGCGAGGCACAGCAAAGACACCATCCCTCTATGAGGTTACAATTAACGCTTATGAAAGGTTTCCCTGGAGTATGGGGCAAGGGACTGATGCTGGAAGAAATGGTTAAGGTTATTGCAAAGAGGAGGGAGTGGTAGTGGGAAGCACCAGACAGAAGTGATATTTAATCAAAATTGTATTTATTTGTTGAGGTGAGGTATGTGAATAATGACTGTTGTTGTTAAGTGCCGTCGAGTCGGTAATGACTCATGGCAACCCTCTGGATAGTTGTCATAAATTGTGTTTGGTCTTCAGTCAGGCGGCTCATTGTTGACAGACTGGTACCCGTAGCTGCTGTTGTATCGATCCATCTCATTGCTGGCCTTCCTCTTTTGCGTTGACCTTCTATCTTGCCAAGCATGATGTCTTTCTCTAATGATCTCTGTCTTCGCATGATGTGTCCAAAGTATGAAAGTCAAAGTCTTGTCATCTGAGCTTCTAAAGAAAGCTTAGGTTTGATCTCCTCTAGTACTTAAGCTCATGTTAAATAATGCAGGCTTAGATCTCACCACTGGGCACCTCCACTGCTTGGCATGAACTGCAATGCTCCCTTACTTTGGGCAATCATATCCTCTTGTCCCTCAGTGCACCTGTCCACAAAATTTAACCGAAAACCTCTTTAGGCCCCTAACCAAAAAATAGGCCTGGCCTCAGTGTGTTGGGCTGGGCTTTGTCCTCCAGTGTTGCTCCCCTCTACCATGTTCTGGGGCTACTGTATTCCATGGGGGGCATCCTGGTGCTGCCGTTCTCATTGTTTTATGCTGCAGTCCTTTAAAGGCTGCTGGTGGGAGCATGACCTCCGTCAATGCAGCCTGATACCACCGTTCTTTGCTCTGTCCTGTAGCTGACCTTCTCCCTACCACTGCATTGTGATGCTACTTCTTTTTTTTTTAAAGGCAGCCTCACCCCCATCTGTTGCAACCACACCCCACATAGCTCTTTCTGCTCCCTTCCTCTTCCCTTCCCGCGGCAGCCAGCCCAGATCGCTGCCATGGAGAGAGTGCTTTTCTCAGCCCCAACTCTCTCAGGGCTGCCCTGCGAGACCAAATGGCAGCCTCCCTGATAAAAGAATGGGTTTTTTTTCTGACTGGTTACACTACTTTGAGATTATCAGCGATGATGACTCCCAAGTCTGTTTGATAACTGTTAGCCCTTCCTCTCCAAAAATAAATTTAGCTCTTGGATTTCTGCATCCTAAATGAATAATTTTGTGGTTTTGTCCATTAAAGTGCATTTGCAAATCCTTGTCCATTTTTCCATACTTTTTAAATCATCCTTCATGTTATCTGTACTTACTTGGCATGTGTAATCGTCCTATCACCTGCAAAGAGCTTCCTACACTCTCCCTTCTAACCTTTCCCCAGTGGTACTGTTAAAGATGGTGACGAGGACTGGGCCTCACACTGTCCTTGGTCACTTTCTTTATACCAGAGTGGACCCCAATGGCCAACTCCCCCTGAGTCTTTGCTCAATCAACTTATCACCGTGTTTAGAATTTTTCTTTCAACTCCCAGACTTGATAACTTGTTCAAGAGTCCCCAGTCTAAATCACTTAAAGTTGTTTTTTTTTGAAATTCTGATAGACCACATATACTGTGCCTGCTCCTACTCTGCGAACTTCATCAATAAAGTCAATTGTTTTTTTTTTTTAAATAAAGCAAAAAGGTCACTTTTGGAGTGGAAACATGTCAAAACCCCAAAAGATCACTCCAAAAACAAAACCAGAAAACAGGTAAGGGTTGCTTTGGCAAGATCTTCCTCTTGTGAACACATGCTGCTTAGAGTCACATAACCCATTAGCTTCAAGGTACTCCACTCTCCTATCCTTCAGTAGAATTTCTATTACATTGCTCCAACGCTTAAGTCAAATTAAAAGGTCTGTAAATCTTTGTTTTCTCACTATAGTGTAGCTCTAGGTCTTATACATCGTTCTAGAAGCTAGAGGGTTACTCTCTTGATGTATCTCCATGGTGTGATCAAAAAGTATCGATTTGATGTGTAGCTATATAACAATACGTTGCACCACGATGCTATTAAGCATGCAGTGACCTGGTTATGTGCTCTGCATGTGCAGAGTATATGTGGCTGCAGCACACCTGTACTTATTTAATCACGTGATGTTTGGTAGCATGTAAAAGCAGTTAGATTTACGATGAGTGAAAAAAATTGAACAGTGAATTTGAATTAAAATCTGCCGAAACTTGGAGATTCGTGCAAAGAGACTTATGACAAGTTATAGCAAGTGCATGGCGATGAATGCATGAGTCGTGCTTGAGTTTGACTGGTACAAATGTTTCCAAGAGGGTCACCAAAGTATTAACAGTGATAAAAGCCATCAATGAGCAGGAATAAAGACAAAGTTGAAGCAATGCATGCCGCAATACACTCAAATCATCAATCGACTTGCTGAGGACATGGACATAAGTTTTGGGTTGGTACAGTCCATTGTTACTGTCAATTTGGGGATGAGACGTGTGTCTGCAAAATTAGTGCCAAAACTCCTGTCCCCTGACCAAAAAGAAGGTCAATTGTCTGCAGCCAGGGAGTTGTTGGAATGCGTTGAAAATTATTCCGATTTTCATCAAAGAGATCATTACTGGTGATGAATCATAGGTTTATGGTTATGACCAAGAAACTAAGGCTCAATCCTCACAATGGAGATTTCAAACTCTCCCAGACCCAAAAAAGCCCGTCAGGTGCGGAGCAATGTCAAGATCATGCTCTTTGATTTTACCAGGGTATTGTTCATCATGAATATGCTCCAAAAGGCCAAGCCATCAATAAGGAGTATTACATCCACGTTCTGACTCGTTTGAGAGATACAGTTTGTTGTAAGAGGCCAGAGTTCACAGGAATGGTGAAATGGCTGCTTCATCACGATAATGCCCCAGCTCGCGCATCACATCTTGTCCAGCAGTTCTTGGCCAAACACCAAATTGAGCAAGTCTGTCAGCCTCCATACTCACCTGACCTCGCATCCTGTGACGTTTTCTTGTTTCCAAAACGGAAATTACCATTGAAAGGAAGATTTGACAACTTGGAAACTATTAAGCAAAATTCGACACAGCAGCTTCACAGCATAATGAAAGAGGTATTTCAAAATTGTTTCCCACAGTGGGAGGAACCCTGGAGGGAAGTATGTTTTATCGGAAGGGGACTACTTTGAAGAAGACTGAGTGGAATAACTGTCAGCGTTATATTTCTTGTGTTATTGTACAAGTCTCGATAATTTTTGATTGCACCTTGTATTCCATAATTCTGAAATTACCTCACGCAAATGACTTTTTCCAACTACTCTGCATTCTCTGAAAACAAATACCACACAAAATGTCAGTCTGAATGGATCTCAAAACCCTACCTGCCTCATATCAGCAAAATCACCCTCTCAAATGGAGGGAACACATCCTGCAAACTCTAAAAGCCAGGGTTAACACCTTAAGCCTCAGATGTGCCCAAACTCGTAACCAGTGGAGATTTGGGAGCAAAGAGCCAGCATTACATGTCGTGGAACATCCTAACACCACCCTTGCTGCAGTGTTCTATACGATTTTAAGCCTACCAATATTTTTAAGTAATAGGTCCAGGTAAAGAGCATTGCAGTAATCCAATTGTGAGATTATAATGGCATGCATAGCCACTTTCAAAGCCTTCAGCTTCAGGAAAGGATGCGCTTGCCTTACTAACCTCATCTTCAACTATGCCAAGGCCACCTCAGATTCGAGGCTGACACACATTCAGTTCAACCTTCCATGTTCTCGTCTCGGTTTCCCACGAGTCGATCAATGACTGGAAGGACTTGCAACTTACTCATATCCATAGGGGAAATTTACAAAATTTCAGTTTTACTCGTATTTAGTATCAACGTATTTCCTGTCAGCCAGCTTGCCACCTCAGCAAGCAATTGGTTAAGGTTATAATCAGCATCCTTACTTTAACATCATCAGTATAGATGTGCGGCTGCGCCATTGAGTCAATGCCGCCTCCTGGCGGGTGACCCAGCCCCCGGGTTTTCTTGGCTAGGTGCAATCGGGAGTAGATTACCAGGCCTTTCTTCCACGCGGTAAGTCTACCGTGCCTGGTATTCCAAGGTCGTCTCCCATCCAAATACTAGCTAGGCCCAACCCTGCTTAGTTGCTGAGATCACCCAGATCAGGCTCATTCAGTATAGATGTGAAAGGAAGTAAACAAATGACCCGTGTGGCTTCCATAACAGCTATAAAGAGATGTTAAAAAACCAAGTTTGGCAGACATGAATCTTGAGGCACGCCACAACAGGGCTCTCTCGCTGCGGAAAACCCTGAGTCTGTCCATACAGAAGAGAATCTCCCAGGCAGGAATGATCTGATTCAATCAAGCTCCCTTGCCAATAGATATCTATCAGATTAAAGAGGTTAATTTTATAAGGAGGCACCTAATTTAAGCATATTTTCAGGCACCTATATTAAGGCAATTTTATAAATACCAGTAGGTGTCTACTTGCCTTTGTAACATACTAGCTTAAACTGGCAGATCTGATGCCTACATAGCAAGCATGTCCATTTACACCAGCGAAGAGGCAGTATAAATGTCTGCACCTATAATTTATAAATATGTGCATGAATGACGGTATTTTATCATCTGCCCATGTCCTTGTGCAATCTGCTCATGCTCTGCCCCTCTACATGCTTACTGGCAATGTACACACCATGTTGAAACGTGTACTGTCATGCCGGTCGCAAGCTTATTAGAAGCCACCTCCACACGGGTGGGACTGTACCAAGCTAGAAATGTGCCCTGTGCAACTAACGAAGCTGGTGCCCCTCTCCGCCCCAACCACATGCAGCAATTCACTCTTTTTGAGCTTCCTGGATGTCCGGTGATATCATCGGCGCCCCCTTCTGTGCTTCCGCTCTATGCGACTACACCGCTTGCACAGTCGTTGGTACGGCCCTGCACACGGGAATAACTTCATAAAACCACCCCCAAAGGTTCTAACACCACCAGCAGAGCCGACTAGTTCCTATCACAGAGCTGCCCAGTTAGTCAGTTCCAGGAGGGAGACTTTTCTGGTCAGTTCTGGTTTTGAGCTTGCATCGTAAAAGCAGTGTGGCATTTGGTAGTCCCTGAGTCTACCCACTGAAATCAATGCTGCAGGTCTCATAATGCATCAGGTTAGGGCTATTTATTTATTTACATTCTCTTATATACCGCACTATTCTGCATCAGTGCGGTTTACATTGAACAAACTGAAATTACATTGAACAGGGCATTATAACTTGGAGATAACTATTTTACAGGGAACATGGGCTATGGAGGGTTAAGTGGCTTGCCCAAGACCACAAGGAGCACCTGTGGGACTAGAAACCCCAGTCCTTCCGGCCCAAGGTTGCTGTCCTCTAGTGGGATTTGAACCCCCGACCTTCTGGCCTGAAGTACCTTGCCCCAACCACTAGGCCACTCCTCCACTCAGGTTGCCTGAAATCTAGGACTGGCCTAAAATCTCCTGTTGGGACCATGTAACTCAGCAACAGCACTGCTAGCAGTGGGGGTCCAACATGGAATCCAGTATTGAGACCAACAACAACCTTATCAGAAGCCTGACTGACTAAGGCCAAAGCCCTCTGTGCCGTCTAGAAACATTGAAGCTGTATTTGCAAGGGGATTGTGCTCCCGAGTCTACAGAAATGAACAGTGCAGGGAAGAGATATTTAAGGGTGAGATATGTTGAAGTCTATGGAGGTGAACGACTTGGGGAAGAGAGATTTAAGGGGGTGAAGTCATTGAAATCTGTGGAAGTGAGCTGGTTATTCATCGGACAAAGCATACTTTCCAGGCAATGCGGAGCTTCCTTCATCTCAGCAGCAGGTGAGGGTTGCAGATCAATAGAAGGATATAATAGGAAATATTGAGGCCTAGGAAGGTTGTGCTACTATGTACAGTTATATATTTCTTTGACTTTAGCTCACAGCTTTTCAATTAGAGCTCAAAGTGAGTTACGTTCAGGTATCCTAGATGTTTTCCTGTCCCTGGAAAGCTTGCCGTCTAAGATATTCAAAAGCATTGAATTGGTTAGCAGCACCTGGCCAGCACGATATGCGGCAGCACTGAATATTTCCTGTGAATTGATAGCGGAGGAGAAGTCTGGGGGTGGAGCTTGGGTGGAACCAGTGCTTATCATGATAGCGCTGATATGAGCCACTATCCGAATTGCGGCTGCTGTAGGCTTGCATCTGAGGCAACAGATGATTAAATGACTTGCTGAAGGTCGCAAAGAGCTAGGGTTGCCAAATGGCTCCAGATTCACTTGACAGGTTTGATTCAGTCCTAGGTTTACCCCACTGCATACAGGAACTTATAGCTTTGCTTTTCTGATGAGATGCAATAGAGATATCAGAACTTCAAGTCCCTGCAAGCAATGGAGCAAACCCAGCTCTGGATCAAGCCTGTTGGGCGAATCTGGAGCCAGCTGGCAACCCTACAAAGAGCATGAGTGGGACTTGAACTCTGGCATCTTTCCTTCATTAACAGGGCTCTTTGTCAAGGATGCTGAGACCTAAATGTGAAGATGCACACAGGCAAAGACAGCTTCCAGCAGTTTCTTGGGTGGAGCTGCCTGCAGTATGTCACCCTCTGATTAATCCCTTAACCTGATCGTGCTAAGTGCACAGCCAGCTTGAAGGCAGAGTGAGGGGAAGGGTGAAGGCCTCCAGGGAACCGAGCTCAGGGAAGACCTTTGCAGTTAGACCAGTAAACTAGCAGTCGGGGTTCTAGGTGTGTGACCTCTGGAGGGGTCATTTGACTCTGTTCTAATTCCTGGTGCTTTCACTGATTCCAGAGCTGTCGAGTTACCTGGCCCCAAGAGGGGAATTTCAGGCAATCCTAACCTGATGCGTTTAGGGTTGCCAACTGGCTCCAGATGCGCTCGCCAGGCTTGATCCAGTCCTGTGTTTACCCCATTGCATGCAGGGACTTGTAGTCTTCCTTTTCTTATGGAGTGCAATGGAGAAATCAGAACTAGATGCCACTGCATGCAATGGAGTAAATCCAGGACTGGATCAAGCCTGTCGGGCGCATCTGGAGCCAGTTGGCAACCCTAGATGCATTATGGGACCTGCAGCATTTATTTCATGGGTAGAATTAGGGTTACTAACTGGCTCCAGATGCGGCCGACAGGCTTGATCCAGTCCTGGGTTTATCCCATGGCATGCAGTGACTTGTAGTTTTCCTTTTCTTATGGAGTGCAATGGAGAAATCAGAACTACATATCCCTGCATGCAGTGTGGTAAACCCAGGACTGGATCGAACCCGCCGGGCACATCTGGAGCCAGTTGGCAACCCTAGGTAGATTCAGGGATTACAAATATCACACTGCCTTTAGGATGTACGTTCCAAACCAAGACTGTCCAAAATGTCTACCTCTTGGAACTGGGTAACTTGGCAGCTTTGTATGTGCCCACTTTTTCTGTGAGTACTTTTTTGGAGCAAAACAATGCACATTGTTGCCACTCCCAACCTAACCCCATCCTCAGGAACACTTCCGCAATATGCAGGTTGCCAAGTTACCCAGTTCCAAGAGTGAGATTTTCTGCCAGTCCTGGATTTCTGACAATCTCATTCTGATGCAATATGGGACCTGCAGCACTACTTTCAATGGGCAAAATCAGGGACTACAAATACCATACTGCACTGCAATGCAAATTTAAAATCAGAACTGGCAAAAAAATCTCACTCCTGGAACTGAGTAACTTGGCAACTCTGTATGTTTACCAATGCACAGTGTGTGTGATTTTCAAAAATCCCAATTCCGCAGGTAAAACCTTTAATGACCTTCAATATTGCTATGCCTGTTCACTGGATTTATAATAATCAAACCACTAGGATGAAGGTGAAAGGAGTCATTTGGGGAAATATTTCTTTATGGAAACGTGGTGAATGCATGGGACAGCCTCCCAGGGGAGGTGATGAAAACTGGCTCCGAATTCAAGAAAGCATGGGGCAACTCAGCGCACCTCTCGGGGGGGAGGGGGGCCGAGGGAGGAGGCATTGTAGAGATGAGTAGGGTAAACTGAATAGGCTGTGTGGTCCTTATCTGCCATCATTTTCTGCGTTTCTGTGATAAGTATATGAGAATTCTCAGAGGTGATAATCATTATAGCTAATGAAATGTCTTAGTGGTAGCCTCTCTGTGCCGCCTCCCTCATTTCTCAATTACTGCTGTTCCTGGCTTACATTAAACATTAACTCCTCTTTCCTGAAACTGAGCACAGATCAGCCTCTGTCCAAAGGCTCTTTAACCTCTTCTGCGCCAGTCCCTGACATCCCTTCATACAGATGTCAAATTGCCAGTGGGCCACCCTCTGAAAAATATACCCCGAGCACACTGAAAATTTCCAAGCAGGTCTGTTAGTGGGTGGCAGGGAAGAGAGCTCTGCAGTTCCGCCTTCAGCAAATGTGATGCATCCTGATGGTGATCAGCACAGTAGTGCCTTGCAAATTTAGTCAGGAGCAGGAGTGGCTAGATTGGGAGGGGATAGTTTAGAACCAGGTTAGAAAAGGCTAAAATATCTCTTTGAAAAATTAATGACAAATCAGAGCACAAAAGGATTTTGTTAGTGAAACGACTGCCCCCAGCCTCCCCCCAGCTAGCAGTTACATGCACATGGAAATCAGAGAAATCTAGAAACTGACGGCAGATAAAGACCAAGTCTGCCCTTCCCTAAAATCTTTTACAGTCCTCATCTCTATCATTTCTTCTGAGAGGCTATTCCACGCATCCACCATCCTATCTGTAAAGCAATATTTCCTCAGATTACTCCTGAGTCTATCCCCTTTCACCTTCATCATATTACCCCTTGTGTCTGTACAGCGCCTCATATGCCTTGTAGCACTATATAAATGATTAATAATAATAGTAGTAGTAGTTCCAGAGCTTTCAGTTGGAAGAGGGCCACCTCCTGTGCATTTATACCACCGAGATATTTAAATGTCTTGATCATATCACCGCTCTCCCACCTTTCCTCCAGTATGTCGTCCTCATCTGCCTTATGACAAAGACCACAAACCCCTCTGGACCGGCTCCATCCTGTTAATATCCTTTTGAAGGTACGGTCTCCGGAATTGTAGACAATACTCCAAACGAGGACTCACTAGAGATTTATACAAAGGCACTTTTGCCACCTTTTTCTTGCTGGTCATTCCTCTCCCTATGTACTGAAGCATCCTTCTGCTTTTGCCAATCGCCTTTTCTACCCGTTTGGCCACTTTAAAACCATCTAATATGATCACGCCCAGGTCCTGCTCTTCTTTCATGTATTGCAGTGCTTCACCCCCAAACTGTACTGCTCCCTTGGAGTTTTTGTAACTCAAATGTATGACCTTACATTATTAACATTAAATCTCAGCTACCAAATTCTTGACCATTCTTCAAGCTTCACTAGATCCCTCCTCATGTTATCTACACCTTCAAGTGTGTCTACTCGGCTGCAAACCTTTTCCAATAGATCTTCCGCCATATCGCTTAGAAAAATGTTAAAAAGAACAGGACTGACGACTGATCTCTGAGGTAAACCACTGGTAACTCTTGTTTGTTTGTTTCCTTTGGAAATATCCATGAAACTCAAATAAGGAGTAATGCGAGAGGAAGATTTCCCCAGCTAATGAGAGACATGTTGCTTGGTTGTAGCGCATGTTCTGTATGTGTGTCTGTCTACCCCCCTCCCCCCAACCATGCCTCCTTTTCCACCTCTGTTGCAGAAAACTGTCAGACTCCTGTTATAAAAGAGATATGATAATAATTAGAAGAACATGAATGAAGACCATCACCAATCTCAAACTCTGCTCGGACCATCTTTTTTCTTCCTTCTTGACCTCGGGAACTCTGGTGTCTGTTCCTCTCCTTCTTTCTCTCTGACGTCTACACTTAACATTAAACATAGAAACATAGAAACATGATGACAGAAAAAGACCACATGGCCTATCTAGTCTGTCCTTCCATAACAACAACTACAACAGTCCACTTTTTATCTTTAGAGATCCTCTGTGTTTGTCCCATGCTTTTTTGAATTCAGTTACTGTCCTCATCTCTACCACCTCCACTGGGAGACTATTCCATGGATCCACTACTCTTTCCGTAAAGAAATATTTCCGCATATCACTCCTGAATCTATCTCCCTTCACCCTCATCCCATGTCCCCTCGTAGCAGAACTTGCTTTCAATTGAAAGAGGCTCTCTCCCTGAACATTTATGCCACGGAGGTATTTAAACATCTCAATCATATCACCTCTATCCCGCCTTTCCTCTAAGGTGTACATATTAAGATCCTTAAGTCTGTCCTCATATGCTTTATAATGAAGCCCATTAATCATTTTAGTAGCCACCCTCTGCACCGACTCCATCCTGTTCACATCCTTTTGAAGGTGCGGTCTCCAGAATTGCACACTATACTCCAAATGAGGTCGCACCAAAGACTTATACAGAGGCATTATCACCTCCTTTTTTGTGCTAGCCATTCCTCTCCGTATGCACCCAAGCATCCTTCTAGCTTTTGCCGTCGCCTTTTCTACCTGTTTAGCTACTTTAAGATCATCAGACACAACCACGCCTAGTCCCGCTCTTCTTTAGTGGACAAAAGTACTTCACCTCCTATACTGTATTGCTCCCTTGGATTGCTGCAGCCCAAATGCATGACCTTACATTTTTTAACATTAAATCCCAGCTGCCAAATTCTAGACCATTCTTCAAGCTTAGCTAGATCCCTCCTCATGTTATCTACACCTTCCTGGGTGTCTACTCTATTGCAGATTTTGGTATCAGCAGCAAAGAGGCAAACCTTACCCGACAGCCCTTCCGCTATATCACTAACAAAGATGTTAAAAAGTCCCTCTTTCTTTGTCTTGGTGTCGCTTGTTTTGTTTTCATTTTAGCCAGCTTACATCCCTTTACCATAAATTTGGCTCTGACCATATTCTACCTCGAAGGGAAGGGATGGGTTGAGATTTTGGATTTAGCTCCCACCATTCTCAGGAGTAACTCAAGGCACATTATATTCAGATACAGTATGTATTTTCCCATCCCCAGAGGTCACAGAGGGTTAAATGACTTGCCAAGATCATAAGAAGCAGCGGTGGGATTTGTACTCTGTCTTCTCTGGGGCTTAGCCTGCTCCATTCTAAGTCCTTCAATTTGAATCCCACTTTCAGAAGGTATCCCTACCTCTGCCCCCTGCCCATGCCATGCTCCCATCTCTCCCTGTAGCTAGAATATCTTATCTCCGGGCCATCCATCCAAACTGACGCGGTTCTAGGTTTGTCTCATTGCATGTTTGAACATGTAGTTCTAATTTTCTTAGAGAAGTACATGGGACGACTACAAATTCATGCATATAACTAGGACTCAATCACCCCTTCCGGCTGACCTGGCACGAGATGGCAACCCTACATGGAGCTGCTTTGCATAGCTATCTAACCCCAGAGGGCTTCCAGCTTGTCTCAAGGATATGATAAAAACGCTCCAATATTTAGCAGGCTTCAATAAAACACGAGGAGATATTCAAGTTTCAGACATTCAAGAACAAGATTCAAAGAAAATATGAGGAAGTAGATCTACTGTATCTGTCCTAAAGAGTTGGTGAATGCCTGGAATGGAGTAATAACGGCAATGATGGAAACCAGACTGGTGACAAGAATTTTTTGAGCTTGGCAGTAGCCTTCTGCTTCTTTGGGCTTCCAGCTCAGTCCAAACTCACCTCTATGAGGAAATTACATCTTGAGTCTTCATTTGCAACTACTCAAATCTTTTCTACTTGTCTTATAGCTTCCTCCTAACTCATTTAGCCCAGTTATTGCAGTGACAGTTCTTGGACATAGGCTAGGCAGCAGGATTCCTTCCAGAACTTTGCAACTATGGACTCTAAATCTGACCACTAGGTGTCACTGTTGTGTGAAGACTGGTACACTCTCCCCAGGGCTTTTGGGCCCTGCTTTGATTGGCTCAGGGAGACAAGTCCTGGTCTTGGAAAAACTCAGGATCTCTGTGTGTAAGCGTTGCCATTGAGCAGGCATTTTAGTACATTTGAGACATACATAGAAGGTTGTGGTATGATCAGAGATGGGGGAATAGAAAGGATAAAAAATAGAGGTGTGTCCTTAGGTAGGAAAGCAAATGCCTATTCATCCAGAGTGGTAACGGGCCCAAAAAGAGAATGATACACCAAGCTGTCAAGTGACAGGGTCAGCCAATATGTAGCGGTGGTGATGGCAGGAGTTTGATAGACTCATAAGCTTCTCTAAAGGGAGGTGAGAGCTGCAGGCTGACCTGATTCCATGTCCCAGCTAAAGAGGCAGCGTCTTGCAGGCGATGGAGCTTCAGCTGGTGATCATCCGTAGCTAAAGACAGTGTAGGCAACCATGATGACTGAGTGGGCGAAACAGTACTTATCTGTCAATATTTACTTCTCCCTATCTCAGCAGAGCCCCAGGCAGGCGTCACATTGCTATAAGTAGAGCATGAGCACAGCACAGACAGCTGAAGGACGGCTCTACATCAAAACCCAGTCTAGGTGTCACATTGATGCATATAAAGCAGAGATGCATTACAAGCTAAAGAGCAGCTTTTAAGCAGAACCTCATACAGTCTGATAAATGTTATGTGTAGATACAACATGGACAGCAGACGAGCAGGCGCAGGGGAAGATATTAAAAAAGGCACAAGTAATGTGGGCATAATTACACGGTGCACACTTTTTGCCTATTAAAAACGTGAAGTTTCATATTTGAGATTTGAACCAAGATTCAGCTGAGCGGCCATTCTGAGGGTCACTGCTAGTCCGGCACGTCCAATGACTCACCGATGTGGGTGGGAGAATGCAGCTTAAGCGCAAGGACACGTTGAAATGAATTAATAGATATGGAAAAAACACGAACTGACTTACCTTGCTACCTAAAAGCAGGAGAGCACAAACGCTCGTTGGGATCACAGATTAAACTCAGGTGCTTGTATTCCGGTTTGGTTGTCCCCTCTGCGTCTCTGCCAGTGTCTGTAACTGGTAAATAAAGATTTCACAAGACTTTATAGGAAAGAGAGTAGTGGTGGGGTGAGGTGGAGGGGGAGCAACTTGCTGGTACAATGGTCCAGGCGATGTTTTCTCTCCCCGGAGCCGACTGTTCGATTGGAGTATGAAAACAGAAGAAGGTGGGGGAGGGCCTGTTACAGGAAAATGGGTTTGGGCCAGAAGCAGGAATGCGGACCACATCGGCCAGTTAGCATGGGGGAGAATCTCCAATGGCTTTAGCTATAGTAGCACTGACACTCTTCTTTTAAAAGTCTCAGGAGCTGAAGAGACTGGTTAATGTCTCTCAGGGAATCTGGATTCACGGGCTCACCCACACCTCCTTTTCAGGACAGTCAGCTCAAGGAATTCTTGCCATGGCCAAGAGGTGATGCTTTTATGTGCAAAAGCCCTCTAAAGTGAGTTGAGCCACCATCATTCCACTCTATCCTACTCCAAAAGCAGCACGCCCATGGGTCAGCCGTTCACCACTCAGTCCTTAAGACCTAGCTGGTTTAGTCCTTAAAGACAAATCTAGAAAACACGCAGGAAAGATGGACTCAGAGGCACGAATGAGCCAAAACAAGCTGCAGAGTTAATGGCGCAGAGCAGAAGCTTCCAATACTGTACCTGCTAGTCTCAGATCTGCCAAGGTGTGACCTTAACTCTCTAATATCACAAGCTATACAGCATTGCTGGATTTGCAGGTGAATAATCTGTTTATTTCTAGGGGTTTGTGAAATGCCTTTGGGGCATTTTCCTTCTTCTTGGTCCTGTTATCTGAATTTTATTTAAAATATAGCAGGACATCAGCATCTTCGTCCCCTGTTTGCAGTCATGAGGAAACTGCTGTAGCCTGTGCCCCGAGGTTTGCTGTGTAAAAGATGATGTGATGGAGGACGGGTCTGCTTGTCCCTCACTGGGCAGTGAAGTATCCTCCTGAATTTTGGAGGGAAATATAAAAGGCCCCGTATCTAGGAACTTGGGGGAGTTCCTTTGTGGAACAAATCAGAGAAAGTATTTTTTCACTCAATTTATAAGTAGGCCCTGGAATTTGTTGCTGAACAATGTGATCAAGGCAGTAAGCAGAGCTGGGTTTAAAAAGAGTTTAGATTAGTCCCTGAAGGAGAAGCCAGTAAACCATTTTTAGCCATGTGGATGTGGAAAAGCCAGGCCTTATCTCTGACTAGGAGCGATACAGAATGGGTGAACTCCTTGGGATCCCGTCGGGTACTTGTGACCTGGATTGGCCGCTGTCGCAGAGAGGATGTCGGGCTTGAAAGACGTTAACTCAGTATGGCACTTTTTATTCTTTCCAAATCGAAACTAATCAGAAAGAATTATATAAAAGGAGTCGAGTATATCTGTCTGTCTGTGCAATGATAATTCGTATTTGATATGCCGTACTCACAAACTCGTTTCAGCATTGCTCCAGTGCTGTCGGCGCTTTGCGATGGCTGCTTCAGGGAACATTAGCTCATAGCGGTGATGTTGTTCTACACGCTTCTTTTGTTCGGGATGTGAAGCAGAGTGTAGAGTAAGACTGCTGTTGTAAGATAATGCTCCCTGACACAGTCATCGCGAAACACTGACAGCGTTGGAGTGTAATTCTAAACCTAATTTATGAGTACGGCGTATCGGATGAGATTGATCATCGATTATGGTTTCCATGCATTTGTTCTACTTAAGTTGATGCTGAAATGTATTTCTGTGGTGTATAGGGGTTTTGGCATGTTGAGAAAGGAATGGAAGGATTTTTATGACCTGTGATGTTGGTACTTTTGGCAAGCTGTACACTGAAGTCTGTTTTCTTCCATTTTTCATTTTATGCTATGCAAAAGACATTTTAGGTCTGCACTGTTGACAGAAGGATAGAAGACTCTTCTTGCGGCTCCTCAAATTTTGTCACATTTTTGCCTCATGTAATAAAATGCCCAGGTCACCTCTGAAAGTTTGAGAGCTTTCTAGTAAGCTCCACCCTTGTCCTTTATCTGTTCCCAACCAGCCATGTAAGCAGACCAGTTTGGCAGATAGATAATAGAACTGTATGTTTGACAGCCACAGTCTGGTGAATGTCTAACTTAACGAATGATGAGATTTGGCCTCCTAATATGACAAAAATATTTGTTAGGTGTATCACAGGGTATTTGTGTTGAAAAAAGAGTAATAGCTGTGCTAATATAACCATCTTAATCACGTTAACCTGTCCAAACAAGGAGATTGACAGAATGCTCCAGTTATCTGAATCTCACCTTTCTCAGTAGTAGAAGGTAGGTCGTTATACAGGTTTGCAAACAGGAAGTTGTCATCGGGTGTTGGAAGGTGCGGAAGCAAATAGCCTTGTGGTGTCAAAGTTTCAAGATAAGCGCCATGGGGCTGTTTGCAGCCATTGCTGTCGCTGCAGGTCCCAAGAGGGGCATCAGCATCAGGTGCCCCTGGAGGGCCGGCATTCTAAGTAACTGCCTAGTTTGCCTAATGGTAGCATTTGCCCTGGCCGCTAGGGCTTGCGTGCATCAGTGATGTGGAGAGCAATGATATCAGTAGCTTAACTTCTGGTAGGATCTCCCAGGATGGATAGGTCTCAAGTAAGGTTCCAGACTAAGAAAAAACACCCATCTGGGCAGCAGTAGTGCAGAACAATGTTGCTGGCAGAGAATCACATTTCTGTGACAGCGGCATTAACACTTGCATAACCTGCACAGAAGAGAGGCCCTAGCAATCTACTTCTGTATCGTGTCTTGAAAACCCAGTGGATAGTTACAAAACAAATTGTGAGGCAGTGCTGGAAGGGGCACTCCCTCGGTCAGAAGACACGCAGTGGGCTACTGGGGAAGAGCTGAAGACTCTTCACAGAAAAGCCAGCCTTTATGATGCAGTTAGAACAAAGCTCTCAGGACTCCTGACTGCTGATGCAGCTGCGCATGAAATGAGAATCAGACGCTGTAAAGATGTCTTACATATTGGGACATGGAGAGAGTAACGTTATAAACTCTTGCGCAAGCAAAGTGCGTTGCTGTACATGTATTTGGGGGCCTATTTTATAAAATGAAATGTGTGTACTTCACTTAATAAAACAAAGGTGCATGGAAGCACAGGAACCTAGGCACTGCGGTTACACCTGCCCTGCAGCAAGGGTAGCTGGCGGTCCCTAGCTTGGCGCATAGACATGGGCAAGTCATAGTATTCTATAACTTATGCACATCAATCAGACCACACCTATGCCCAGTGGCGGCTCTATAATGAGGCCGAGTGAGGTGGTAACTTTTTAGGGGCGGCAAAAATTGCCCCCAAAAAGACCGCCTCGCTGCCTCCCCGGAAGAACTATGCCAGCGTTCCCCCCCCCCCCCCGGCTCAGCTTTGCAGAGCTGCGCAAATGGAGAGTGTTTCCCTTTCCTGCGGCTCTGTTAAAGCTGAGCTCGCTGGCGCTGATGGGAAACAGGAAATGCCTATTTTCCATCAGCGCCGGCAGGCTCAGCTTTAACAGAGCTGTGGGAAAGGGAAACACCTTCCCTTCACGTGGTTCTGCAAAGCTGAGCTGGCGCAGAGGGGAAACGCTGGCAGGGCTCTTCAGGGGAGGCGGCGGTCGCGAGGCATTTCATTTTGCCGCTGCAGCAGCTTCTGCAGCCGGGTTATTTTGGGGTTTTCTTTTTTCAATTTCCCTGGGCTGGGGGGAGGTAGCACAGGAAATATTAATGGGCCGATGGGGGGAGGGCTAGGACTGGAAATGGGCTGATGGGGATTTGAACTGGAAATGGGCTGATCAGGAGGGGGGCTAGGACTGGTAATGGGCTATTGGGGGGGCTAGGGCTGGAAAGGGCTGATGGGGGGGGGGGTTAGAACTGGAAATGGGCTGCTAGGGGGTTAAGAATGGAAATAGGCTGATTGGGAGGGGGGGCTAGGACTGGTAATGATTGGTGGGGTTTGGCCTGCAAGTGGGCTGATTAGGGAGGCTAGGACAGGAAATGGACTGTTTGGGGGGCTAGGACTGGAAATAGACTTATTGGGGGGTTAGGACTGGTAATGGGCTGATTGGAGAGCTAGAACTGGAGTGGGCTGATGAGGGGGATAGGACTGGAAATGGGCTAATGGGGGAGGGGAGTGGAGTGCTGCTGGCCCTGGAAGAAAACTAGGGGCTAGTGCTACAAATGGGTTGATGTGGGGGGATGGTAGAATAGGACTGGAAGGGAGCAAATACTGAGAGGGTCTGCCAGGGGAAGGAGGGGGCAGGAAGGGAGCTGACACCTGGGATGTACTGAAGGGGGATTGGAAGGGAGCTGACACTTGGGAATGGGAGTGGTAGGTGGCTGGGTAATGGAGAGGAGGCTGGAAGAGAGCTGACATGCGAATGGCACTGGAAGGGGGCTGGACAGAGGGTAGAGTGACTGGAAGGGAACTGACTGGGGGGGTGGCACTGAGAGTGGATGTGAGCTGATACCTGGGATGGTATTTGTGCTAGAAGGGGTTGGACAGTGGGGAAGGAAGGGGACCGGAAGGGAATGGACACCAATTGCAGTCGTGGGAATGGAAAGTGGTTGACATTGGAAGGTACTGGGAGGGGAGGACTGGAAAGGGGGCTGATACTGGGAAGGGTTATTGGAACTGGAAATGAGCTGATGGAAGGAAGTGAAGAAAACAAAAGAAGAGATAAGAAATGGTAGAAGGAGAATGGACCATTGACCACAGAAAGAGAGCTAAGAGAAGACAGGAAAGCAGAAGCCTCAGAGCAGGACCAGCATGATCAGAGAATAAAATGGTCAGACAACAAAAGTAGAAAATAATTGTATTTAATTTTAGTGAATGGACTTTGTGCTATTTTTATATTTTACACAGTATTGGGGAACTGCATCTCTTATTTATCTGATGTTGCACTGCATGTGGACTCTGGCTTCTTGGGGTTTCAGTTTAAATTTTGTCTACATATTTTCATTGTTACTTTAGTTTGTGGTTACTTATTCTGTACTTGGTGAGGGTCGATGTTGTGAGTGTGTGACTGAGGTCAGGTGTTGTGTTAACATGGAGTTTGTACATAAAGATCTATATTGTATTGAAGTAATTTGACTCGTTCAGCTTTTCAAATAGGTGTATGGATGTTCCAGAGCCCACTGTAGTATTTTCATTGATGCTTTTTTTGGATGAGCTCCTTATGTGCGTTTTGGAAGTTTGTGCTGATATGGTATGCTATGGTAAGTTTGCTCTTTGTTGTAGGGTTTTGTATTAGTTCACAATATGCCTGGTACTGGAGAATAGTGGTTCTTGCTGTCTTTTAGTTCCTTGGTGTGCAAACAGGACTGTACCTACCCCTTTGCCACTGGTGCAGCCGCACAGGGCGTAAAGGTTTGGGGGGGGGAGCGCATTTCGGCTGTCTGCTGTTGCCCTGCCGCAACTGGCAGGACAATAGCAGGCAGCTGAAATGTGCCCCCAAGCCTTTTTGCTGCACTTTAAGCTGGTCTGGTCCCTCCCTCCTCCGACACGATGTCAGAGTAGGGAGGGACAGATCTGCTTAAAGTGCCGATGCCTTTCAGATCGGGCGCATGCCCCCCCTCCTCCTTCCCATACCTCCATCTAGCGCTGATTGCTCTTTCCCTGCTGCCAGCACTGCCGTGAAAAAAACAGAGGGTGTCAGCAGCAGGGAAAGAGCAGGCAGCACTGGACGGAGGTATGGGGGGGGGGAAAGGGGGAGCATGTGTCTGAGCTGCAAGTCGCACAAGGCGCGATTGCAGCTCGGTATGGCCCTGTGTGCAAACATCTTGCATTTCCTCCATATAATCTAATCGGCTTTTTGGTTTGGTTTAGTCTCTGATTGGATTTCTGAAAAAGCCCCGCCCCTCTCTAAGGTGAGGGGGTGCCATCTCATTCTTTGCCTCAGGCAGCAGATTGCCTTGAGCCGCACCTGCCTATGCCCCCCCCCCCCATGCATACCACATCAGAACTTACATGCGATTGGCACTTCTGCCCATGCTTACAGAATAGCAACCAGCCGAAGCATGCACTAAAGTGCCCATTCCTATGCGTTCATCCTTTATCTTTATTTTAAAATGTGATATACCGCCCATTACACTGGCAATAGGGCAATTTACAATAACAAAAACAATTGGTTGCTACAAGCAGGAAAGAAGGAAAGAATGCCAACTGTGAGACAGGACAGAAGAGGAAAGATACAGAACAGATAAATGATAGACGTGCTAAACAGGAGAGAGGGATTATACAGTGGGTGGTGGAAGGTCAAAAACAAGGGAAAACAAATGAGTCTTTACAAGGGCCTTGAACATCCAGTGGGAGAGCTCAAGATGGAGGTTTGGGGGAGGACATTCCAAAGAGTGGGAAAATAGGGTCTTACACATGTAAAGAGTACATAACTTTCTGCACGGCTTTTATAAATCAGCCACAGAATGCTTGAAGTATGGACTAAGGGAAGCACGAGGTGGTCAAGAATGAAATGGAATGTTGAGAAAGTAAATAAATGTAAAAGACAAAGATGGCCACTGTAGTTCTCGAAAGAAGTGGCTGAAAAAGAGGATGGCCTTCATAATATACAAGAGATCACAGAAAGAGGAAGACAAGCATCAATATTTTGGAAAACTAAGAGAGGCTAGGAAAGGAGTCAGGAAATCAAAGTTACAAATGGAAGAAAAATAACCAATGCAGTAAACTGGGGGGACAAAACATTTTTCAGATATGTTAGTGAGAGGAGGAAGTGCAAAAGTGGTACTGTCAGCCTCAAGGGTGAAGGGGAGGAATATGCAGAAGCGGATGAGGATAAAAGAATTGTTAAAAAATATTTTTGTTCTGTGTTCACAGATGAAGGAGGCAGGAGCAGGTCCTCAGAAAACACCCACAAGTACTGTAGGAACAGAAGTGAGGTGGTTCCTGAATGATATTTAGAAGATTGTGTTTGTGGAGCTTGCTAATCTAAAAATAGACAAAGCAATGGGGCCAGATGGAATACATCTGAGAGTATTGAAGGAATTTAGGGACATTCTAGTGACTCCACTATCTGACTTTTTCAATTCTTCTTTAGAGTCAGGAGTAGTCCCAGAGGACTGGAAAAGAGCACATATGGTTCCTCCACACAAGTGAAAGTAAGGACAGGTTGGAAGCTACAGGCCAGTTAGTCGGACCTCTGTGGTGAATAAATTAATGGAAACGCTGCTAAAACAATGTATAGTGAGGTTTCTGAAATCCAATTAATTG
Organism: Ichthyophis bannanicus; assembly: GCA_033557465.1. Lineage (NCBI taxonomy): Eukaryota > Metazoa > Chordata > Amphibia > Gymnophiona > Ichthyophiidae > Ichthyophis > Ichthyophis bannanicus. Next base: position 82,633,766 of record CM066048.1, read on the forward strand.
CAGGATCCGAGACACTATAGTTTTACCAGAGGCAGGTCTTGTCAGACAAATCTTATTAATTGCTTTAACTGGGTGACCAGAGAGTTGGACCAAGGGAGAGCTCTAGATGTGGTGTAGAACAGTAAAGTCTGACAACATTCTGAGCAGACAACTTATAAATAAATTGGGCACCCTAGGGATGTACCCTAAAATGACTGACTGGGCTAGAAACTGCTTGAGTGGGAGGCAACAAAGGGTACAAGTAAATGGAGCTCACTCTGAAGAGGACAATACCAATGGTGTGCCACAGGGCTCTGTCCTTGGTGTGATTCTTTTTAACATTTTTGTAAGTGAGATTGCAGAAGGGCTGTTGGGTAAGGTTTGCTTCTTTGTGGATGATACCAAACTCTGCAATAGAGTAGACACCCAGGAAGGAGTAGATAACATGAGGAAGGATCTAGCTAAGCTTGAAGAATGGTCAAGAATTTGGCAGCTGAGATTTAATGCTAAAAAGTACAAAATCATGATTTGGACTGCAAAAATCCAAGGGAGTAGTACAGTATAGGGAATGTGGTTCTCTCCAGAAAAGAAGAGCAGGACCTGGGGGTGATTATATGTTAAGGTGGCTAAACAGTAGAAAAGGTGATGGCAAAAGCCAGAAGGATGCTTGGGTGCATAGGGAGAGGAATGGCTAGTAGGAAGAGGGAGTTGAAAGAGCCTCTGTATAAGTCTTTGCTAAGACCTCTTGGAGTAAGGATATAAAGAGGATGAAGTTGGTGCAGAAGGTTGCTAAATGGTCAGTGATCTTTATCATAAAACATTTGTGGACAGACTTAAAGATCTCAATATGTATACTTGGAAGAAAGGTGGGCGAGGGGAGATATGATAGAGACGTTTAAATACCTCCATGGCACAAATCAACAAGAGGAGAACCTCTTTTAATTAAAAGAAAACTCTACAACAAGTGGGAATAGGATGGAAAGGGGATAGGCTCAGCAGTGATTTGAGGAAATATTGCTTAATGGAAAGAGTGATAGATGCATGGAATAATTTCCCAGTAGATGTGGTAGAGACGAAGACTGTTTCTGAATTCAAGAAAGCATGGGACAAACACAGAGGGAAAAAGGGACTGTAAAGCTTAGTAGTTGGTATGGAAGGGTCAGGACTGACCCCAGAGTTGGTTCAAGGTGTTGGCACCCTAGGCAAATCTTAAGACTTATGCCCCCCCCCATCCAACTGCCAGAATCTATCGTTTAACTTTGAATGCCCTGCTTTTGACCCCTCTACTCCCCTCCAGAAGCTGCCATTCTAGGTGTCTGCTTAGTTTGCCTACTGACTGGGCAGGCTTGGGAAGGACAAATTGGATAAGTCATATGGTCTTTATCTGCCATCATTTTTCTCTGTTTCTATGATCTCTTCGTTGTTAGTGAACCGAAATGGACTGGCATCGGGCACTTTGAATCTGATGATCACATAGGGCCCAATTCCATCCTGGACGTCCCGGCCCTCTGTGCATCCAGTCTGAACCAGATGCACAGAGTTAGATGGGATTCTGATCCCGCGGGGCACGTCTAGCCCTGCGGGATCAGAACTGCATCCAGGCCTGTACGTGCAGGCCAGGACCCCGATCCTGGTCGGCCTGCACATACAGGCCTAGCCCCACTAACTGGGTGATCTCCAGCTGCCGACCAGATTTTTCATTCCCCAAAGCCTGACCCCTAATCTGGCCTCCTAAGGCCAGGGTTGGGCTGTGGGGAATCTCCTCCACCCCATCCTACCTCTGCTACCTGGACCTGCCATCTCCTGCCAACTAGGGGAACATATTCCACCTCAGAGATGGAATAAGTTCCCCGTTCAGTCTGCCGGTCCCGGACATACAGGGCCGACATTCGAATTGGCCCTGTATTTCCGGGGCAGTGGACCGCCCACTGCCTGCCCTATCTCCACCTCCACACCGCCCTTTTGCCGCCCCATCTTACCACCCCATACAATGTATGGGGAAGTTAGTCAGGGCCGGCAAAGGGGCCCATTGGGATGTCCATCCCCACTATTTGCGGCTTGGAATGACCCCGATAGTATACTATGCCTGAAATGAAAGACAAAGAAGAAATGGTGTTGCATTTATATTTAAGAAAAAAAAATCGCAAGAATTGTATTGAAATAGAATGCAGTCAGTTAACGCTTAATTTCTATTTGTCTATGAGGAATGCCCATCAGCACAATTATTATTCCGGTATATGCACCAACCAAAGATGCTCATACAACGGATCAGAAGCTGCATGGGCATATCTCTCCTTTCATGGAGGTTCTTCATTTTTTGTCATTTGAATGTTGGGTCTCTCTTAGGTTAATGATGTTGATCTTGAAGGTCCTGAAATTAGAGGTAGACCTACCTTCAAAGTTCCCTTGGGAAATCTATGTTTCAAGGTAGAAATAATCATCTCAGGGTAGTGAGCCCATTAATGTCCAGTTTTTCCATCATTTTATGGAGTATGGATTTTGAATCGGCTTGTCTCGGTGGCTGGCCTCTTGTTAAATCATCTTCCTTTAGAGTTGCGATTGCTGTGGGATTATTTGGATTTAAAAAAAAGGGTTAAAGCCCTTTTATTTTTGGACGTTTTTTTGTGAGGGAATTAGCAAGAAATAATGTGTCAATATCCACACTAAAGAGTTCTCATCTTTTGTAGGACTATTTGCATTTTAGAATAAGGTTTGAGCCTTCATTTTAGGAAAGCTTCTAGTGATGGAATTAGTAAGTAATTGTGAGTTAATGTTTATACAGAGGATTTGGCACATTTCCCCTATTTTAACGAGATTACATTTTATGTTTGATGTCCCTTTATTAGACTGAATTTTTTATTTGATGTCTTTGTTTTAATGGTGTGTTTAGATGAAGCGTCAGTTTTATCTGTTTATGATTACAGCTTACGTTTGTAAATGGTGGAGATTATATAGGATCCACAATATAGAAGCTCTGAAAATACATAATTAAAAGAACACAGTTGATCAGTTCTATGAATGAGCACAAGCTGAAATTAACAGAACATGAAATCAAGATATACTGATGGTCATGGGCAACTGGAATTCAAAAGTTGGGAACAAAGAATAAATTGTTGAAAAATATGGGCTTAGCAACAGAAACAAAGCTGGAGAAAGACTGACAGAATTCTGCAAAACCAACAATCTATACATCTCAAAAAAACGTCTTCCAGCAACATAAGTAGCAGCTGTTCACATGGACTTCACCCAATGGATTGTACAAAAATCAAATTGATTACATCTATGGGAGTTAATGATGGAACAGCTAGATAACATTGACAAAGACAAACCCTAGAGCAGACTGTTATACAGATCACCAGCTGTTAGCATGCAAACTCGAGCTAAACCTGAAAAAGAGCAAGCCACACATGAAAATATAATACTGGAATTTAAAGACCGCCTGCTAAATGAATTTGCCACTTTGGATACAAATGAGAGTTATGGGTTGACATCAAGAATGTTATGCTCAAAGAAAGTGAAAGTCTCTGCAAAACGTGAAAAAGCAAAAACGGCCAAAATGGATGACGGAAGAAACTGAAAATTGCTCTGAAATGTAGAGAAGCTAAAGCCAGAGGAGAAAGAGAGAAAATTTAGAGATTTCAAATGTGCATCAAGACAAAAGTACTACAATAATGCATGCAAGGAAATAGAATCAGAAACTATAAAAAGAACAAGATTGGATTTTCTAAAGCTACAAGAGTTAAAGAGAAAATTCAAGCCTTGAATTGGAATGGGAAGACACTCAAGGATCCATGTTGAATGATGCTGAGAAGATCAAGAAAAGGTGAAAAGAATACATAGAATCATTATACCATAAAGATCAGGTGGATCAATAGCCATTTGAACCTGAACCTTATGATCAGGAACTGTTGGTGATGAAAGAAGAAGTCAAAGCAGCACTGAAAGCATAAATCACGGGGCACTGATGCCATTTCCATTGAAATAGCACAGCAATCAAATACAGCTGTTACCATACTTACAAGATTCTGCCGGGAAATTTGGAAGACAACATCATGGCCATCTGACTGGAAAAGATCTGTATTCATACCAATAGTGAAGAAAGACAATCCAACTGAGTGTGGAAATTATTACACAATCTCTCTGGTCCCACATGCCAACAAGATTCTACTCAAGATTATTCAGTGAAGACTGCAACCATAAATGGAACGAGAACTGCCTCAAGTGCAAGGAGGATTCAGTAAAGGATGAAAAACAAGAGACAGCATCGCAGATGTGAGATGGTTCCTTGAAATGACAAAAGAATCCCAAAAGGATATCTTCATGTGTTTTATTGACTACAGCAAGGCCTCTGATTGTACAGATCATGAAAAACTCTGGGCTACGTTAAGAAGCTTGGGTATACCAGAACACCTTATAGTTCTCATGCATGACCTTTACGTTGATCAAGAAGCAACAGTTTAGACAGAACAAGGAGAAACAGAATGGTTTAAAATCGGTAAAGATGTACGACAAGGCGGCATACATTCTCCATACCTACTTAATTTATATGCAGGACAAATCATCAGAGAAGTAGGACTGTATGAAGATAACTGAGGTGTGAAGATTGGTGGAAATCTCATCAATAATCTTCGTTATGCTGATGATATCACAATACTGGCTGAATGTGAAGACAATCTAAAACATCTGCTTATCAAAATCAAGGAACATAGTCTTAAAATGGGCCTGAAGAAGACAAAGATTCTGAAATAGTATATAATTTTAACCTGCTTGGATCAATCATCATAATAACATAATATATGATGGCAGATAAAAACCATCATGGTCCATCTAGTCTGCCCAGCAAGGTGGCAAGAGTAGGTGCACCTGCCGCTCCATGCAGGTTATCCCTCCCCATGCCTTTGTTTAGGGGTGCAACCACCGCTCCATGAAGATCACCCCTATTTATTGAGATAGAGATAGTTAGATTTATTTTGATTTTATCCTGTTGCTGTAGAAGGATCCACTGTCTGTCCCATGCCATTTTGAATTCTGTCATTGTATTTGCCCCCACCACTTCCATTGGGAGGGCATTGCAAGCATCCACCACCCTTTTCAATGAGAGAGTATTTTTTGACATTTCCTTTCAGTTTAACCCCTTGCAGCTTTGTTATGCCCTAGTTTTACAGCTTCCCTGTCTTTGGAAGAGGTTTGTTCATTCATTAATATTCTTTAAGTATTTAAAGGTCTGTATCATATCTCCCTGTCCTTCCTCTCCTCTAGAGTATACCTATTTTAGGTCTTCAAGTTTCTTCTCATATGTCATCTGGCATAGGCACCAAATCATTTTGGTTGCCTTCCTCTGAACAGTTCCAGTCTTTTTATATCCTTTGCATGATATGGTTTCCAAAACTGAGCACAATATTCCAAGTGAGGCCTCATCAGCAATTTGTACAGTGAGATTAGTACCGCCTCCTTTCTGCTGGTAATTCCTCTTTGTATGCAACCCAGCATCTGTTTGGCTTTTGCCACCACCTTGTCACACTGTTTCACCACCTTGAGATCCTGAGAGACAATCACTCTGAGGTCCTTCTCCTGGTCCGTGCACACCAACCTCTCACTCCCTATCACATACAATTCCCTTGGATTTCTGCTTCCCAAGTGCATGACACTGCACTTCTTCACATTAAATCTTAACTGCCAAGCATTAGACTATTCTTCCAGCTTTTATAGATCTTTCCTCATGTTATCCACTCCCTCAAGGGAGTCCACTCTGTTACAAATTTTCATGTAATCTGCAAAAAGACATATTTTTCCATTCAGTCCTTCAGCAATATCACTCACAAATACATTGAACAGTACTGGTCCCAGGACCAGTCCCTGGGGCATTCCACTAATAACCTTCCTTTCATCTGAATGAGTTCCATTTACCATCACCTTCTGTCATCTGTCAGTCAACCAATTTCTGATCCAGTTCACCACCTTGGGACCTATCCCCAGGCTGTTCAGTTAATTGATAAGCCTCCTATGAGAAACAGTATCAAAGGCTTCACTAAAATCTTGGTAGATCACATCCATCACATGCCCTTGAGTTCTTTGACTGGGTGACCAATCAGATTTGTTTGGCATGATAGCCCTTTGGTAAAACCATGTTGTCTTGGATCATGCAACCTATTAGTTTTGAGAAAGCCCACTATTCTCTCTTTCAGGTGCACCTCCATTACTTTTCCCACCAGTGAGGTAAGACTTACTGGCCTGTAGTTTTGCCACGTCTTCTCTATTACCACTTTTGTGAAGAGATACCACATCAGCCCTTCTCCAGTCCTGTAGAACTTCTCCTGTCTCCAAGTATCTATTAAAAACATACTTTAAAGGCCCTGCCATAATCTCTCTGAGCTCTTTCAGTATCCTGGGATGTATCCCATCTGGTCCCATGGCCTTGTTCACTTTCAGTTTTGCAAGCTGTTTGAAAACATCATCTTCTGTTTCTGTGAATGGTGTGGTATCTACTCCATTCCCATGAAATGACGAGTAGTCAAGAAATCCAATGATGCATTGCTATTGGCAGAATGGCTATGAAGGACCTGGATAAGATTTTCAAGTGCAGAGATATATCTCTGCATACAAAGATTTGACTTGTCCAAGCCATGGTATTTTCTATAATGTCATATAGATGTGAAAGTTAGACAGTGAAGAACAAAGACAGGAAGAAAATTGATGCCTGCAAATTATGGTGCTGGTGAAGAATATTGTGTATGCCATGGACTGCACAAAAAACAAATCAATCAGTTCTAAAAATCAAACCTAGAAGCTCAAATGGCAAGACTTTGACTTTCTTTCTTTGGACACATCGTGCTAAGAGAGAGATCACTAATGAAAGACATCGTGCTTGACAAAGTTGAAGGTCAATGCAAGAGGAAGACCAGCAATGAGACAGATGGATACAATAGCAACAGGTATGGATGCCACACTATCAACAATAGCTGCCTGGCTGAGGACCAAACACAGTTTAGGACAGCTATCCAAAGGGTTGCCATGAATCAACATCAACTCGACAGCACTTAACAACAGGAAGGTTGGCTGAAATCTTTACTTTCAGATACCAAATGCTTACCGATTTATAGTGAAGCTAGATAAACACGTCCGGTCTCTTGCATTTGGGACTGATCTGTAATATCTGACAATTTAACACACACATTTGCTGATTAATCACATGCAAGAGATTTAATCAGCAAATGTGTGTGTAAAATTGTTAACAAAATAGGAAACAGGAGCTCCTCTGCTTTGATGCTTATTCTGCTAAAGCATCATGTAATATCCCGCTCCCCCTTTCTTATGTGTAAGCTCAATGAAACAGGGACTCAACTTAATTCTGAATTTTTCTACATAGTCTTATTGGAGAAATGGGACGTGGGTATAGCCTATACCAAGGAGTGTTCTATTGAATACGGTGAGTGGTGGTTAAGCTGCCCCTTGCAGAGCGTAAGTATGGCTGAAGAGAACTAGAGGAAGGACCTTTTCTGATCTAGACATTGTATGGTGGAATCTATTGCCAATAGCGTGTGAAGATCTAGTTATCTAGACTCTGGGTCTAAACTGTATGGTTAAACTTGAGAGAACATAATACTGTAGGTGTGGGAAGAGAATAATATTTGGTAAATAATGAAGAATTCTTTCTTTTAGTTAGTGGTCAAGATCCTAACATATGAAGGGATATTTTGGGAGGTGGTTAACTCATGGCTATGAATACACAGTTACTATAAATCACTTTGAGTTTTTCCAAATAGAAATGATATAAACACTGAAGCAGATAAATAAATAAATTGTGCTCACAGACTATTTTCGAGTAATGTTTATGTACACACTGCATTTCACAAGAAATAAAGTCAGCTCTGTTGGAAAGCACAGTGGAAGTGTGGCCTGAAGTTGGTTTATTGCTTAATCAGGGAAATTTGATGTTGCCACAGCGAGGATTGATCAGTCTTTACCTTTACTCTCCTTCCTCCTCAATGACACTATCTGATCAAGCACCTAACTAAAGAACCCTAAGATGTTTGGGCCTATCATCTCCTGGATGATCAGTTCCATTATTTCTGCAAAAACAAAAACGGGAGTCAGAAAGGTTGGAAAAAATTATTTTCAATGTGATTACCAGTTGGTATGTGAGCACAGGGTCAGTTGCAATAAGGAACCAGAGTCAGGGGTCACTTCAGCAGCTGTGTCTACACTGCAAAACTAAATATATTTAGAAAAACAGATTCTCTCTTAGTCTACTGGAGTGGTAGGAATCCCAGCAAAAACCTTGATCCTTTTCAGTCACAGATGTGAAAGGAAAGTTCTTGGAGAGGCTCTGGTACCTGAGCTTCAGAGACATGGTAGATCCCTGGCATAGAATACTATAGCCTTTTTTTGATTGTAAGTTCTATAGTCTAAAGGTGAGCAATTGCTTCCAGGTCATCTGAAATAACCTCACTCATACCTGGTTTTCTCCCAGTGCATTCTGGGACTAGTAGTTTCTACTTTTCTTTGTAAAACTGGAACTAAAAATACAGGATTGGTTCATCTGGTTCTTAATGATGTAGAGCCATCAGTTCATCTTACCTGAGGCATTAATAGCAGGAACTATCCCTCTGTCCACTCTTCCATATCCCTGCAATTAAACTTTAAAGACTGTATCGGAGAACTTTCCCAACACTCTGGGGGAGAGATGGGGGGACAGGTGGAGTGAAGTTGCCCATATTTGTGAATAATTGCCTTCTTTTCCTTCTTTCTTTCTCCCTGGGTGATATCTTACAACTTTGAGCACCTGTAATGCCATCTGGCAAAATCAAAGGCCCCTTGGTGAAAAAATAGTATTGTGGACACTTCCTCTTTAAAATAACTCCAAGAAGGGTCAATAATAATTTATTAAACATACAATAACATTAAACAACAGCAGTAACACAGAACGTTCTTGTCATCCAATCAGCACTTTATTTGATATTATTTCTTAGTTTTTGTTGGCCCGTCTGCTATGGTGACAACAGGGCACTTTGGAGAAGAGCAGATTGGCTGGTGTTGACAGAGTTAGTATCCTCCATCAGCTTTGAAGTAGAAAGAGCCTTTTCTGTCCGTCCGCTGGTTCTCACTCACCCTAGCAGGATGGTAAGGGATGGATCCATGTAATGGTAAGTAGCTGGTGAAGTGCCCGTGCCGGAGAGAGAGAGGTGTTCAGAATTTGCTTAGCTGGATCTCCCCTGGACCTACCTTTCCCATAGAGTCTGAAAGGAAAGTGACAGAGAAAAGCATCAGCCACAGACACATGACTTGATGGCTCTAGGCTCCGGTGCTCTCTGGAGCATCTAACATAGAAATATAAGGTCCATCTTGTTTGCCCAGTTTCATTCCTGTCATAGACCCCCACTTGATTTCCAGTGTTCCCCTCACTCCTTTGCAATTAATGAACTTCTGTTCTTATCCATGTACGTGAACACATATACCACCAGCCCAGATGGATATGCCGCAGCAACTGAATGAATATATATACAGCCAATCAAAGAGGGAGACACCATGTGGACTCCCTCCCTACCACAAATTGGAAACCTCCTGGGATTGATATGTATCAGAAATTCCAAAGAAGCCATCCCGTGACATGAAGTGAAGGGGACATAAAACCAAGAATGAATCAGCTTGTCCCTGATAACGTTACTTATCTCCTGCATGCCCCTGGGTCAGTGGTTCCTAAGCCTGTCCTGGGGAACTTCCAGCCAGTCAGGTATTTAGGATAACGGCCTCCATTGCATGCCAATTTCTCTCATGCATATTCATTGTGAATATCCTGAAAACATGATTGGCCTGGGGGTCCCCAGAATAGATTTGGGCACCACTGTCTTAAGTGCATGGGGGTGGGGGTGGGGGGGGGGGTTAGAGGTCCCCATCAGAAGTTGTAGGATTGTTATCCAATCGGCGCTTTATTTTATGAAGATGTGACACAATCAATGAGCAGTTCTTCTGACAGGTGAGCATCTCTCCTCTCAGAGTTACCTCTTGAGCTTTCCACACCTGTCCTGGGAATCTCATAGCCAACTGGGTTTTCAGGTTCTTCATAATGACTATGCATAAGATACATTTGCATATACTGGGTCTCCATATTCATTGTGCTTGAAAATCGGACTGAAGATGCCTCTAAGCAGGTGCCTGGTCCATCTAGTGTGAAACCCAGCCCTGCCTGGGGTCAACTGGTTATTCTAGGTGGAGGGATCCTTTCAGCAACACGAGCTGCCCACGTATGTTAAAGGACAAACCAAAAAGGTTGGAAGTACATGAAAAGTGGAGGTGCACGCAAGTGTCAGGATCTGATTTATAAATCTTGAATATACCACAAAGTAATATAAATGAGGGTGATACTGAGTCCCTTACCTTCCACTGTAACCTCCTGAGGAGGTCTTCCTTTTAATCGCCACATTTTCTTACTGAAAAGGAAAAAGACATATCTAAGCATATATCAGGGTTCACTAAGGAAGTTGTAAAGGTGGTAAGTGTCACACGAGGCGGGGATTATGCTAAATGCCATGTGGAGGGCGAGGAAGGTTGCATGGTAAGTACTAAGCAATATGGGAGATACCTCTAAGTATAGCAAGAATGGCCTTCTCCAAATAAGTCTGTAGATGGTTGTACATGATGGTTGGATCTCTTCTAACCAAACCCATGTTCCATCACCCTCGAGTCCCTACCTGGTATGGCGCCGGTACAGGCAGACAGCGATCACAGCAAGGATGATGACACCCACAGGCACCAGGACTCCAGCAAGGATAGCGGTGAGATTCACTGCAAAGACAAAAATAAAGAAAGATAAAAGCTGGGTAATAACAGGGAGGCTCCTCACCCCAAGACAGAGGAGGAGGACAAGGGATGTCAACAGCTGCTCAGCCACAATATGCCAGGCAGTGGCAGGAAGCTACACCATGAGAAGGTCCTTACCCGGAGGTGGAGGAGAAGCAGAAGGTGTTGAAGGAGCTAGTGAGGAAGCCAGGACCACTTCATCCTCGCAGTTCTGTCCTGTGAAGTCTAGGGGGCACTGACACGAGTATCCAGTAGCGGTTTCACTGCATGTCCCACCGTTCCAACATGGTTCGCTCAGGCATGGACTGTCTGTGAGGAAGCAGAGGTAACACACTAGCACCGGGCTGTAACAGGCACAAGGTGCTCTGAATTTTCATTACAGAGTAATGCATCAGTCTGTATATATATATGCGATGTACAGATAGGGACATAGACCATGGAATGAGGTGGGCCACCAAGGCTACGGCCCCACCAATCTTTTGCCCAACACAGTATCTGCTACTAAAAAGCTTGGGCCAGCCTTGGGATGTCCTACTGTCTCTGGATATGGATTCAGTCATGCTTCACTACATCCCACTTACGCTCCAGCTACTCTGTAAATACCAGAGGTGGGCAAGTGACACAAATTGAGAGGTGGGTTGAAGGGATTCAGTTGGCATGAAGAGCTAAACACAAGCCAAGCTGAATTAACCAGAACAGAAACCATCCGGCAAGGGCTGATTGCTTGACTTGACTGCAGGGCAGCAGCACGGAAGACCTGACTTTGAATCTCCCGTCTAGCGGGAGCTCAGAAGACTCAGGTGGAGCTGCCAAGTTACTCAGTTCCAGGAAGGAAACTTTTTGGCTAGTCCTGGTTTTGAACTTCAAATCCCAAACTGCTTTTGGAATGTAAGCCCTTGATTCTACTCATTGAAATAGGTGCTGCAGGTCCCATAATCCTTCAAGACTGGCTTAAAATCTCCCTCTTGGGACAGGCAACTCGGCAGCTTTGCTCAAGTGTGTTAGGGAGGCAAAGCAATGAAGTTAGGGCTGACAAGGCTCATTTCCATAACACGTCTGATGGGACTGTCGAGGCTTGTACATGTCTGGAAGGCACCCCTCAGAAAAGGCTTCTGAAGGGTGTCATTTCAGAGTTTGTTTTCCCTCTATCTTTTGGACAGCAAAAGAACTTTACTGTAGTTACCCAGCTATGGTGCTTAGGGGAAGAGGAATTTTAAGAAGTGAGAGAAAAGTGGAAGGACAAGAAATCAGCAGACAATCCTGACCAAAATCTTTAAAAATAAACCATTTGCCAGCCTCCATAGGTCTCTTGTTTAATTTAGCCTGGCCCTACCTGCTCGTTCCTTTCTGACTCTTCTCTCAGTTCCACCCATTTCCTGATTTCTTCATCTCTTTTCAAACTTTTTCCATCTCTTGCTATTCTCCTCTTCTTTTCTCTTTCCTTCATGGGTGCCTATGTTCATGTTTGGCTCCCTCTCGTTTTTCTACCTTCCTGCCTTTCCCCAAGCCAGTCTGTCTCTTCCCCCTTCCTTATCTCCCCCAGCCCAGAATATTTTGCTGCCTTTCTCCTTCTCCTTTAACTTAGTTTCTTCCTCTGCTTCCTTCATTTTTCCTCCTTCCTCCAGATACATTGCTTCCATAACATAGCAGACATCAGCAAAGAAGGACCATCTGGTCCTGCTGATTTGCATGCTGTTTACATTACCCTAATTATAACTCTGTTATTTGCCATACAAACTTCTCCATTTGAGGAAGATCACACCTTTTTTTCTCAGTAATGTTACCACAATTTCCTCTAAATCTTGACAGACAATATCTCCCTAATCTCCACGTCTGTTACTTCATTGAAGAAGTCAGGTTTATCCTCTCAGATCTCTCTCTTGTGAACACAAATGTCTGGTGTCCACTATCCTTTTATTAGAACTGTTTCCCTAGCTCTGTCCATTACTGAATTTAGGTTAATAGGTCTGTAGTGACTTGCCTACTCCTAGTTACCACTTTTGTGAAGAGGGGGTGTACTATCGACTGCCTGGCCAGAATGAACAAATGGATGATGAAATGCTCAAAGAAATCAGTGAAGCTAACAATATTTACAGTGCAGTAATAATAATGGGTGATTTCAATTACCCTGGTATCCACTGGGTCAGTGTCACAGCAGGACATGCTAGGGAGATAAGGTTTCTAGATGAATTAAATGACTACTTTTTTGAGCAGCTGGTTCATGAACCAACAAGAGGGGAAGCCATCTTAGACCTAGTCCTTAGTGAAACACAAGATTTGGTGCAAGAGATAAGGGTGTTGGGGCCACTTTAGTGATCATAGCATAATCACATTTGATTTAATAAATGGAAGAAGGTCGGCAAGGAAATCCACAGTATTACCTTTAACTTTCAAAAGGGAGATTATGACAACATGAGGAAAACAGTTAAGAAAAAACTGAAAAGAGCAGCTGCAAAGGTTAAAGATTTACATCAAGCATGGGTGTGGTTAAAAACACTATCTTGGAAGCTGCATTCCACGATTTAAGAAAAGTGGAAGTCCAAAAAACTGCCAGCATGGTTTAAAGGTGAGGTCAGAGAGACTGTTGTAGCCAAAAAAGCATCTTTCAGGAAATGGAAAAAGGAGCCAAATAACGAAAACTTGAAACAACATAAGCATTGGCAAGTTAGATGCAAAGCATTGATAAGGCAGACAGAGAATTTGAAAAAAAACTTGCTGTGGAGGCAAAAGCACATAATAAAAACTTTTTTGAGTACATCAGTAGCAAAAAATATGTGAGAGTCAGTTGGACCATTGGGTGATAGGGAGGTAAAAGGGGCACTAAGAGGGGACAAGGATATAGCGGAGAGATTGAATGAATTCTTTGCTTTGGTCTTTACTGAAGAAGATGTAGGGAAGTTACCTATGCCTGAAATGCTATTTAAAGCTGATGCAGCAGAAGAATTGAAAGAAATATCGATAAACCGGGAAGATGTATTACATTTATTTGATAAACTGAAGAGTAGCAAATCACCTGAACCGGATGGTATACATCCAAGGGTGTTGAAAGAACTGAAATACGAGATTGCAGATCTACTATTAGTAAACTGTGAACTACCATTCCAGTTATCAGTAATACCTGAAGAATGGAGGATAGCCAATGTAACGCCAATTTTTAAAAAGGGTTCCAGAGGTGATCTGGGAAACTACAGACCAGTGAGCCTGACATCAGTATGGGAAAAAATGGTAGAAACCATTATTAAAAACAAAATTTCTGAACATGTAGATAGAGATGGTTTATTGGGAGACAGCCAACATGGCTTTAGCCAGGGAAGGTCCTGTCTTACTAATCTGTTATATTTTATGGAAGGTGAAAATAAGCAGGTAGACAAAGGTGGGTCAGTTGATGTAGTGTATCTGAATTTTCAGAAAACCTTTGACAAGGAGACTCTTGGCGAAATTAAAAAGTCATGGGATAGAAGGCAGTGCATTATTGTGGATCAGGAACAGGTTAAAAGATGAAAGCAGAGGGTAGGGCTAAATGGCCAAATTTCCCAATGGAGAAAGATACAGTACCCCAGGGATCTGTGCTGCTTTTTAACATATTCATAAATGACCTGGAAATGGGGAAAAATGGGTGATGTAATCAAATTTGCAGATGACATAAAATTATTCAAAGTTGTTAAAACCCAAGAGGATTTTGAAAAATTGCAAGAGGACCTTAATAAATTGGAAGACTGGGCGTTCAAATGGCAGATGAAATTTAATGTGGACAAGTGCAAAGTTATGCACCTAGGAAAGAACAACCCAAACTATGGTTACATAATGCAAGGTTCCACATTAGGAACCACCACCCAGGAAAAAGATTTAGGCGTCATTGTGGATAACATGTTGAAACCCTCTGCCCAGTGTGCAGCGGCAGCCAAGAAAGCAAATAGAATGTTAGGTATCATAAGGAAAGGAATGGAAAATAAAACAAAGGATAATATAATGCCTCTATCATTCCATGGTGCAACTGCACCTTGAATATCGTGTGCAATTCTGATTGCTGTATCTTAAAAAGGATATAGCGTTATTAGAAAAGGTTCAGAGAAGAGCCACCAAAATGGTAAAGGGGATGGAAGGATACCCTTATGAAGAGAGGCTAAAAAGGTTTAGGGTTGGTCATCCTGGAAAAGAGATGGCTGAGGGGAGATATGATAGAGGCCTATAAATTAATGAATGGAGCGGAACGGGTAAATGTAGACTGTTTTTCTACATTTTGATGGTGTAAACAGACTAGGGGACATGCAATGAAGCTATAGTGCAACCCATATAAGACTAATAAGAGAAAATATTTTTTCATTCAACACATAATCAAACTCTGTAATTTGTTACTGGAGGATGTAGTAAAAGCTGTTAGTGGGTTTAAAAAAGGTTTGGACAAGTTCCTGGAGAAAAGTTCCATAAACCATTATTAAAAGGGACCTAGGATATCCACTGCTTGCCCCAGTACAAGCATTGAGGAACCTGTGTCTTTTGGGGAAACTGCTAGGTACTTGTGACCTATATTGGCCAGTGTTGGAAACAGGATACTGGGCTTGACGGACCTTGGTCTGACCCAGTATGACATATCTTATGTTCTTATCGGCTCTCCTCCAGCATCTCTGATCCTTCCCTCCCTTCCTCCCAGTTGGCTCATCAGAGAATAAAATAAAACATATGAAAAGTGCTGGTTCCCTCCTGCTCGCCATCTTACGGTCTTTTGTCTCTTCCCTCTATTGGTCCCCACCACTACATATCTCACCGTTCCTTCTCCAACCAACCTGATTTCTCTCCCTCTTTATTCCCATCCCTCCTTTCCTCTATCTTTCCTCATGCTTCCCTCATGTTCTCCATTTCTCCTCCATACTTCGATTTTTATTTTATTAGCTTATCACACTGCCTTGCACAACAACATATTAAAGTGGTTCATAATAATCAAATACATAAAATATAATATGATAAAAAATATATAAACAATAGTCAAATACATGAAACACAATAAAAATCTAAAATAAATCAAAAAACATAATGTAACAGTTGACCTCAGGTCAACCACCCATTTAATAAACCATTATCTTTCCACCCATAATATTAATCCTCTTGTGCCCTCTCTTTTAGTAATTCCTGCTCTTTCCACCTCTGTCAGTGGGGACCGGTGGCTCTTAGATAGATGGACCCTGGCAGGCTCCATGAAACCAAAGCCTGGTGCAATTAGGGAACAGAAGGATGAGAGTGTGTTTAGGGGATTAAAGTTTGGTCCCTAATATAAGCTAATAAGACCATTGAGACCCTGATGGCCCTATTCAATCTTCGAGGCACCAGGCTGTTATTTTATTTTTCCTTTGCCTTATATTATAAAGCACTCTGTTGCCTAATTTGAAGAGTGGTATAGATAGACTATTAACAAACTGAACTGAATCCTCTTGCCAAGAGGATGAGCCAACTCAAAAGCCAGGTGCTGAGCTCAAACTGATGAAGATTTTTTTCTGGCTGTACTAAATACCCTACAGTTACCCCAGCCATAAATAATATGCACTGCAGTTCCATTGCACAGTCCCTGCACAGACATTGTTCATTCTGTAGTTCAACTGCAGAGAGTGACACTGTCTGCTTGTGGTTTTCTGGTCACACGTACTGAGGTAGCAGCCCATTGTGTAGCTGAAGACTGTGCAGACATTGCCGGCATCACACTGGGTGGGGCGACACTGCACCACGCCTGTGCTCACACAGGTACAGTTCTGGCTGCAGTCATTCTGCAGGAAATGAGAGTTCACCTGGAAAGAAAAAGAAGAATTCAGTCAGAAGGGGCAGGGACCCGCTGAAGACCAGCGAGTGGGAAAGAAAGATCAGAGGAGCTACACATGGGACAGCGGTGAGAGGAAAGGAAAGCTACAGATGGGGGAAAAGGAATGACAGATGGAGCAACAGACAGGGGAACTGAGAGGAGAAGAAAAAAAAAGCTATAGCTGGACCTAGAGGAGTAGCTTAGAGGTTAGCGCAGTGGTCTGGAAACACAGCGAGCAGGGTTCAAACCCCACTGATGCTCCTTGTGGCCTTGGGCAAGTTGCTTAACCCTCTATTGCCTCAGGTACAAACTTACAGGCTGATGCAGAAGTTGTGCACTATTAGGTGCGCACATGTTTTCATAACATGCCGATAGTGTAAAACGTCAGCGCTGCTGTGCAGCAAAGGGCGTGTACGCAAATAAACTGTGCGCAAAACCTCTGCATAAAGTTGAAAGGAGGGGAACTAACGCCTCTGCAAACAGACGCACTACAAGCGGCCATGTAGGCATGCGCGTAAATTTCAGACGCTCACCTTATGGGCATAGGACGTGCGTGTCTTTGATCATTAGCAAAGCCAATAGTGGCCTGAGGGGGTCCACCCCATAATAAACACTATTTCACCCAAAAACAATTTTTTTATGAAATCACAAGAAAGAACCATAACAGTAAATGGAGAACGATACAAGCGAGTCCAAAGACCACCGAAGGATAAGAAGCAAAAGACATTTCTTAAACGCTGAACTTTTGCTTATATGCTAAAAGATACATACAGAAGATTTTCACGCCGAAGGTAACCGTTCACCAGTACACACGCTGAAACAGTCTTTCCCTACATGCGCAAGATTTTTAAGTCACCTCAGACCAGGTGTAGATATAATGGTGCGCCTGAGCTTTACGCCTGGTTAGGCAATCCTCTAGGCATTGAGCGCAGACCTTCTTAACATTTCATTTTAATGCGAGCAGCTCATTGCTGTGTGCGCACACCGTTCTTTTGCTATTTATACATGGGTCAATCTCTCCTCTACATTTGGCATAGCAGTATTTGTGCATATATGTTGCATTATCGGTGCGCTAGTCTTTCTGCATCGGCCAGTTAGACTGTAAACCCTCCAGAAACAGGACAATATCTGATTGTAACTTGCCTTGAATTACTGCTAGAAGGCATGATACAAGTAGATAAGTGTGGAAAGAGAAGCAGAAGACAGCTTCAAAAGGGAAAAGAAGGGTCCTACGAACGGTGGAGAGCTGTGATGCGAAGGTACAAGTTGGAGAGGGGATTTACAGAGAGATGAAGACAGTGGAAAGGGGAGAGGACCGATGGCTTTACCTCACTTCCCTGCCACTAGGGATCCCCTGTACATATTCCAGGCCTTTTTGAATCCTATTAGTTTTTGTTCCTACCACTTCCATTAGAAGTCCATTTGTGTATGCAGGATCTTTTCTGTGAAAAAATATCTTCTAATATAGCTCCTGGCTCTCTCCCCCTGCCCCGCCCCTCCTCTCCCCGTGGCCCCCCCCCCCCAAGATTCCTACCATGATCTCTTGTTCTAGAGCATTCTTTCATCTAAATAGAGGCCCGATGAAGTGATTGCTGCAGTATCTGCTGCGTTTTACACCCTCCCTGATCACCCCCCACCAGTACAACCTGCCAGTTTCTTCTAGCTCAGCCTCTATTGGTCTACAGTGTGATAAGCCTTCAGTAGAGACTACACGAATCTTTTTTCTTATTTTTATAAGACCCACCACCCTCCCCCCCACCCCCCGGCTGGCCTTATATCTACCTGCCCTAATATTCAAAGGGAGTTATGCATTGGCTGCTGGTGGCCAACGCATAACTCCCCTATCTGTAGATTTTTGGAACCAGGTTAGAGGAGAGGTGGAGGGGGAGCCAGGAATTATCTGATATTTATCCCCTAAATGGATGGTGCCACTGTGGTCATTGCACTACATGTAGGTTCAGCACCTTTACCTGTATGGATCGAAGTGCTGAATATACAGATGAAGTTAAGCGTTGATGTTTAACGTAATCTGATGATTGCATCAGCAGAAAATCTGGCCCATACTTTTTAATTATATTATTACTTTTTCCACTGATTCAGTTTACAACAGAGGAAGAATAGGAGTCTGGGATATGCTCTGTCTCTAACTGCTGCCAGTGACAGTTGCTTTTCAAAGCTGTCAGTTGAGCAATTTCATTAGCTCTAGGCAGAACACCCCCCCCAGCTTTTATAGTGATTTCCCCTGTGCAGGATCCGAAAATGGTCAATGATGGGGCAGATAACCAGGGAGGCCAGAGCAACCAGCAGATCTGAATTAGAGAGTTAATGTTGAAGAAACCTCGCTGCAAGCAGCAAGGGGTTTAGTTGCCAACTTTGTACCAAACAAGTGGGGAAAGCAAGCAGAGGATGGCTCATGGAATTCTTTCCAACTCCTCTCTCTCTGTGTGTTTGTGCATGTGAAAGAAAAAGGATTAAGAAAAGATGATTAAAAGAAAGCAAAAGAGTGTCCGGATTTAGCTCTAAGTCATCAAGGGCAGGCTGAACCAGTCTTGATTTTAAATTGTGCGCTGCTCCCCCTTCTCTGATAGAAAAAGAAACTAGGCCTGTTTCATCCCTTGTGACCCAAAAGTGCTTGAAGGAGAGACATACTGGGTAATACTGGTTGTTATAGGTGCTTCCACATTGGTTGTAGGGTACGCAGTCCTCACCACTGAGCACATAACCCTGCACACATGCACACCCCTCCATGCAGGGCAGATTGCACTCCGAGGGGGCCGCCAGGTTGGCACAGCTGGCTGGACAGGCCGTCATGCAGCTCTTGTAGATGCTGTGGAGTGGGCACTTCATACCTGTCGAGACAGATTAAAACATCACACCCAAGGAGCTGGCACTTAAATCACCCTCCCCATTATCCAGCACATTTTGGAATCTGTAGTCCCCTTTTCCACGTGTGAAAATCACTACTACAGGGACCAGAATCCCTCGTAAGGTGGGCAGCAAAAAAACAGGAGCAAGTTCACTTGGCAACGTTCCACATAGAGTTAGCTTGTAATGTTGCTATTAACAGGTGACTTCATGCCGCTGGAGACAGGCTGAGCCAGGCCTGGTTTTACCTCCCAACCTCCCACTTTACCACCAGTTCATCTATGTCCTTGTAATTCCTGCTCGTCTTAGAGAGGCTGAACCTACAGGCCATATTCAGGGTAAAATCTGGATCAGCCTAACTTGCAGAAATGGAGCCAATCGGCAATCTCAGTTTAATATTAGCCCCAGTGACATCTGAATATCCATGATGAGGACTCTCATGGACATAGATTAGATTATGCATCCGTGTTCAGTAACCATTATGAACTAAACTACTGCTCTCTTCATAAGTCAAGATGATCATTGATAAGATACTAATTAACTTGCCATCACCCAAACATGTTCAATTAAAAAAGGAAGTATAACGGTCCCAGGAGAAGGGAGGAAGACTGACTTTTAGTAATCTCTAGCACTCTTCTGTCTCTTTTGGGGGGGAGGGAGGGGGGGAAGTGTCTTTGCTGTCCATATTAGCTGTTTCTTGCCCCAGCCATCCCTGTGTCTTACTGCAGTCGGTTGAGGCTCTCCAGGTGTTAAGGTGGATCCCCATCTCCTGACAGGCCTGGGCGTAGACCTCATAGCTAAGGCATCGCAGCTCTGTGTCATTGTAGAAAGCACACAGGTCGAAAATACAGTTCCTGAAAAAAAGGGGATGGAAACAAAGAAGGAAGGGAAAGGGTTAACCTCTAGGACAGTGCTGGAAGGAGGCGGGGAAGGGAAGCTCTGCAAAGTCTAACTAGTCTTTCTCTCAGGGATCTTCCAATTTTCATCTTTTTACACTTCCATCACCCCTCTAACATCAAGGAAGATTTCCTGCAGAACGGCTCCTCTCTCCACTTTTCTGCTCTCTTGTTCTAAATTCTGCTACTATTAATGCACTTGCTGTGCTCAGTTCTTCCCATACTGTGCCCACTTCTGTTCCCTTCCAAAGCAATGAGTCTCTGCTACCCATTATTCTGAACACATCTCTTCTCAATGGTATGATCCCAGGTCTCTTTGTGTGAGCTACTGTCTGTCTGACTCCCAAATCCAGAGAAGGTTTGACTCCAGGAGAAGCCCCTTCTACCTCGCTGGATGCTTAGGTGATCAGTACTCCATCACTCCCAAATCCAGAGAAGGTTTGACTCCAGGGGAAGCCCCTTCTACCTCGCTGGATGCTTAGGTGATCAGTACTCCATCACTCCCAAATCCAGAGAAGGTTTGACTCCAGGGGAAGCCCCTTCTACCTCGCTGGATGCTTAGGTGATCAGTACTCCATCACTCCCAAATCCAGAGAAGGTTTGACTCCAGGAGAAGCCCCTTCTACCTCGCTGGATGCTTAGGTGATCAGTACTCCATCACTCCCAAATCCAGAGAAGGTTTGACTCCAGGGGAAGCCCCTTCTACCTCGCTGGATGCTTAGGTGATCAGTACTCCATCACGCCCCAAATCCAGAGAAGGTTTGACTCCAGGGGAAGCCCCTTCTACCTCGCTGGATGCTTAGGTGATCAGTACTCCATCACTCCCAAATTCAGAGAAGGTTTGACTCCAGGGGAAGCCCCTTCTACCTCGCTGGATGCTTAGGTGATCAGTACTCCATCACTCCCAAATCCAGAGAAGGTTTGACTCCATGGGAAGCCCCTTCTACCTCGCTGGATGCTTAGGTGATCAGTACTCCATCACTCCCAAATCCAGAGAAGGTTTGACTCCAGGGGAAGCCTCTTCTACCTCGCTGGATGCTTAGGTGATCAGTACTCCATCACTCCCAAATCCAGAGAAGGTTTGACTCCAGGGGAAGCCCCTTCTACCTCGCTGGATGCTTAGGTGATCAGTACTCCATCACTCCCAAATCCAGAGAAGGTTTGACTCCATGGGAAGCCCCTTCTACCTCGCTGGATGCTTAGGTGATCAGTACTCCATCACTCCCAAATCCAGAGAAGGTTTGACTCCAGGGGAAGCCCCTTCTACCTCGCTGGATGCTTAGGTGATCAGTACTCCATCACTCCCAAATCCAGAGAAGGTTTGACTCCAGGGGAAGCCCCTTCTACCTCGCTGGATGCTTAGGTGATCAGTACTCCATCACTCCCAAATCCAGAGAAGGTTTGACTCCAGGGGAAGCCCCTTCTACCTCGCTGGATGCTTAGGTGATCAGTACTCCATCACTCCCAAATCCAGAGAAGGTTTGACTCCAGGAGAAGCCTCTTCTACCTCGCTGGATGCTTAGGTGATCAGTACTCCATCACTCCATTTACTCACTCATTGTAGGCGTCTGGAGAGATAAGAGCATGGCAGTCCTTGAAGGGTCCTTGGGGGTCAGAGAGGGCTCCACAGTATGCAGTGCTGTTCATAAGCTGCAGCTGATCCTTGGTACACTCATCAACCTCAAAGCCTGAATCCTCATCCTGCACCTCATCCGACTCCTGGCGCCTGGAAAAGAGAGATGGATGAACACCCAAGATCCGCACACAATGATCTCCATCCAAGAGATTTCCATGGTGTCAGCATTGTAACACTATGGTACCAGAGAAATATTGGGATCATGATCTAGACAGAATTACAGAGAATAGAGAACAATTCCCAGACCAACCCTCTTTATACTTTTGAGGCTTCTAAACTCCTCTCAAGGAGCATCCCCAACTGTACCCTCACCAAAGGAAATCACACAATATGACACTTGGCAGTGAGGTTTCTCAGGAGTAGCCCCTACTCTCTAGAACTCACTCTCGAAGGGGCTTCGCCTAACTCAAGACTAACTCTACTTCAGGAAGTAGGTGAAAGCCTGGCTCTTCTCCCAAGTCTGGAATGGCCATGATGACTGACTTTCCATTTAGTCATACTGCTTCAGGACTAGCTTGCTGCACACCCCATAACCGAGCCCAGTTCTACATACCTTATTCATCTGTACATATAATTTACCCTTAATCTAACTATACATTCTTATTTATCCCTATACATTTGTCATCAATTTTTGTCTAAATGTCCCAACTGCACTTATTTCCTCTGCTGCCTACTTGGCTATTTCATTATCTAGAGCTAACATTGTGAGTATTCTATCTATGTTATTTGAATGTTCTACTATGCTGCCTGTTAAGGTATATAATTTGTACTTTGCTGATATTGTTTCATATTTGTTTTTTGAATATTCTACTGGGCCGTTTTAATGTGTATATCAGTGACATTGTATCATATTGTTCTCTATTATTGCCTATCTCCAAGTTTATCTCAATGTTCTAATTGTCTATTATGATGACATGAGGTCATTTTGCTATTGTTAAGTTGCTACTATGATGTAAGTTGGCTATGTCAGGGGTGACCTGTTGTACACTGCCTTGGATGAATCTCTTCATAAAGATAGTAAATTAATACATAAATAAATAAAAGCTTGATGCCAGAAAAAAAGTGGAGGAGTAGCCTAGTGGTTAGAGCATTGGCTTGATAACCAAAAGACCAATTCCTTGTCGCCTTGGGTAAGTCATTTCACCCTCCATTGCCTCAGAAGAAAGGCCTGGCTATCTACTTCCGGTCATACTGCCAAGAGATCCCAGGAGCTGACTCAAAGGTACACACTGATTGCCCGAAAAACAAGTAGTAAAGGAGAAAAACCTCAAGAACAGCAGTGCTGATAGAGGCATCAGTACCTTGTATTACATATGGAGAAAGATTCACCTACAGATGCAGTCAAAGACCAAGAAAATGTAGCAGAAAGATCAAGAAATGAATCCAGTTGTCTTGTGCACCACCAGCTTCATTAAGAAGAATTTTGAAGTGTACCTCGATAAGTTGCCTGTACATATCACAGCCTGTGAGTACCAGAAGGAGACTCTTTGCACTGTGCAAGTATGAAGACGAGTCCTAGCAGTATATTTAAAAATGTGATGCTGCACTCATGAATGTAGTTCATTCCTGTCATGGTTTACACAAAACAAACTCATTTAGGAACACTAACCAAAGAGATAAATCATATAGGGCAGAGATACAGAGCCTGAATAGCTCAGGGATAGAAAGACCGTCAATTCCACTATGGGCACTGGCAGATAGCCTGTCACCTATATGTTACAAGTTGCTACTACACCCTGCCAGGCTCTAGGCATGAGATAATTCCCCTCTCGGGATGTAGAATATGTTCTGGGGGCTATGATAAGTATGGGTGTGTCTGCAGTAGTGTTCAGGGCAGGCACCGCCTTGTTATCTATTCCTGATGGTTGTGTGCTGATCCTTCCTCTTTGCCTTCTCACACAAAGCACGCACAACCTCACAGCCTCAGTCTGCGTCATCTGATGCCTGTACCAGAAAGGGCCACTGATTAACAGCAGTTCTGCTTGTTTCTTCAAATTTTGGAACCATTCACAAATCCATCCTCAAAATGTACCTTCTCTCTCCATGAAGGTCACACCATGAATACCCATGAGATATGCTGAAATATATCTAAATAAGCTGGATACTATGGTTGCCTTCAATAGCCAGATTTCAGTCACTTGCATCAGCAGTGGCTTCTCTCATGGGAGCCTCCACACATCTTTCCAAGCAGATCCCTCGACCCGACCTTGCCTCCTTACCTGTGGCGACTGGTGGCTCTGTCCAATTCTGTGGCTGAGCGGCCCTTTTTTTTCTCTAGCCAACTGTTCCCAAAGACATTGAGATTCTTGACAAAACCCCCGCCTGGCAGTTGATAATCATTCCTCTTGTTGCCATCATAATTACCACACAGACCCCGAACATGGTCCTGGTATGTGCTGGGCAGGACGATTTCTGAGGAGCGAGAAAGAAAAATGTTACAGAGAGGGAGAAGAACTCTCCTCCCGGGGTGCAATCTCCTGGCAGGAAGACAGGTGAAAGCTCTGTTCCTGAAGCACCCTGAATTCCTTCTTAAAGTCATATGCTAGGAAATCAAAGCCTGAGCTCCAACAGTCACGTCCTCTGAGTAGCCAAATGAGATCATCAAGTTGGCTGTTCATGGTATCCCTGTGCATGGGCGAAAGGCAATTGAATCAGTGCACTGTGTCTAAATTTGATGGGGTGGGGTGGGGTGGGGGTGGGGGTGGGGGTGGGAGAGAGAAGGGTAAGCTTTTCCTCCTGAAGCATTTCCAATGGTAGAAAAAATAAACAGCCCGATATTCAGCAGGGCTTATGTGATTAGCAGCACCTGTTAACTGGATAAGCCCTGCTGATCGCGATATTCAGCGGCACATACCAGAGTCGCTGAATGTCACACAGACCACCTCGGGACTATCTGAACTGTGCCAGGTTATTCTGGGGGCAGAGTCAAGGAAAATTATCTAGATAGTAGCGATTTTCAGTGCTGCTATCCACATAACTTAATACAGCAACAAAGCGGTCCTAAGTCTTATGTAATTCGCAACTTTCTGGATGGCGCCAAGGGGCCAGCCCTGTATGAGGATATCGCCACTAAGCACTCTCCGGATACTGGTGCTTAATATCCAGATTTTTATTTAAATGCTATGAACAGTGTTTAAATAAAAATTATGATTACAGAATTTAAGTACTGTTTAGCAGATCGATTAAAGCTTCTACAGATCCGATCAATGTTCTACAGCACATGTGACAGGTCTTGCAACTCATGTCTCTTATTGTGTATGAAACAATCTCACATCGGCTGGGGCTTCCTCCAGTTTGTGTAGTAATGGTTTGTTTGGCTACTGCTTCAGAAAGAGGTGCCAGAAAGCAGAGATTTGCAAGTCTACAAAAGGTTGATGGAGGAGGCATAAAGAAGCTCTTTAAGGAACTGCGGTGAGGTCTCCCTTAGGCCATACCTGAGTGCTCCTTGCCATCAAAGCTCACAGACAAACCAAAGTCAGTCTCCAGAAAAAGGTTCTTGGCCTTCTGGGACAGCTTTAGTCCTTCATGGGGCTGGTAAGGTGGTGTGACCTTCTGACCATTCACCTGGGGATAGCAATGAAGAAAAGGGTCACTGCAGATGCAACAACACAAGGAGGCAGACATAATATAATATAGGCAATAACCAGTAAGGTATGAAAAAGTCCAAATCGCTCCCATTATCAAAAATAGGTTTAGTCTTCCTCCCTGCCCATATCTAACCATAAAGTTTTGTAGTCATCTAATTATCCCTGTGGCCTTCTGGATGGAACCTCATCATCACCGACCTAGCTGGTCTTTAGGGACTTGCAGCTTTATTTACATAATTGAAAATTTAGCACTCATCATAATAATCATCTTATCACATGTCAAATATTACACTTCTATATGTAATGGACAGGACCCCATTCTTACAATTTGCTGTTGTTGAGGCTACAAAGACTAAATTTGGTTGATTACTGCTAGTTCTGCAAAGCCTGCCAGAAAGACCCAGCTGACCCCCTGGTTTGTAGATTCCTAGTAGGTATATGCAGGATCGCAAGTATCACCCACATTCTAATCTAGAGGGTAATTTAGAAACTCACACCAAGTTAGTACGCATTAGTATGTGAGCATTTGAGGTATATGTTATATAGTGAAATATGCATGTACTTTATAAAATAGGGGCTTAAGTGGTGTAAAACTGTGTGTTAAATCAGTCACACCCTATGGCAGCTGCCTAGATTTTTCAAGAACACACATAAGTTATGCTATTTTATAACTTACACACATAAACTGGTGCTTCAACTATGCTCTGCCCAAACTCTGACCCTGTGCACACCCCCACCGAAAGTACACGTGATCGGTCTTACGCGCATACTTACAGAATACCAGTCGACTAATGTACACGTGCAACT
This sequence comes from Ichthyophis bannanicus, assembly GCA_033557465.1. Taxonomy (NCBI): domain Eukaryota; kingdom Metazoa; phylum Chordata; class Amphibia; order Gymnophiona; family Ichthyophiidae; genus Ichthyophis; species Ichthyophis bannanicus. The sequence continues at coordinate 82,660,121 of CM066048.1, forward strand.
GCCCATTCGTGTGCATTGAATCCTTGGAAATATGATTCATGCGCATAAATGACGCATATCTTGACATGGCTCCTTTATAAAATCCCCCTCCTGGTGTCTAATTGGTCCTTTGTGATATCATAGCCTGTATGACCCAGCGGAAAACATCATTGTGTGATGTCACTGGCAATTGTCTAGCCAATATGGCAACTCTCATGGCACCAAGTGTACAATGTATGAATAATAACACTTTCAGAACGTAGTGCATCGCTTACACAGGACAAGTTTTTGACATAGGTATGTCAAAATACCACACTGACCCCAGGGGGGATATAGCTTCTTTTAAGCATTTCACTTTGAAGCGGGACTCTCTACCTCTCAGGGGATTTTGCTGAACATGTCATGAATGACATCACTCACATGCCCACACCCCCTGGTTTCCTGTTGGCCTGCATGATATGTGCTGACAGAGACCCAGCAGTTTGGCTCTTCCTAAGAAAGAACTGAGAAAGTTGCTCACCACCAGCTTGCGATTAGGCAGCAGCTGGACCGAGTAACCGTAGACGTCCACATAGACCTCCTTCAGGAGGGAGACTCTGCTGAAGAGCGAGCGCTGCTTGTTCTTCCCAACGACTTTCAGTGGTGGCAGGGACTCTGGTAGGTTGAGGGTGGTCACGAGGGTGTAGGCGTTCTTGCCCTGATAGTGGTGGACGAAACCATCGAATGTTCGGTAATGTGGATCACCAGAAATCGTGCACTTGTCAAACTCTGTAAACCACAGAAAGGGGGTGAGGGAACAGGATGGTTAGGGTTATTATGGGGAATCACTGGCTGTTGTGAGTCAACCAGTGTTGTGTACATTCAGTAGCGCTATAAACATGGCAAGTATTATTATTAGGTCATCTCAAGCATCTCCTGCTCCTATCTGAAGTATCATTTCTGGTATACATACATCAAGAAATTCATCTTCTGCCCTGCCTCCAGGGTCCCATCTGGATGATATTGTATCTAGTTAACATGAGTAATATTCCAGCTGCTCTGATCTATTGTTTCTCGGTCGGAAAAGAACTTCCAGTACCATCTGAATGATTGCTTCTGGGTCTTACAAACCCCTGGGGTCCCACTGATCCCATTTCAGCTATCTTTTCTGAATCACATTACGCTCCCCTTTCCCCGTCCCTTTTCCGCGATAGCGGAGAGACTGAATGAATTCTTTGCTTCGGTCTTTACTGAGGAAGATGTAGGGATGTTACCCATGACTGAAGTGGTATTTAAAGGTGCGGAAGAATTGAAGGAAATATCGATACATCGGGAAGATCTCTTACAACTATTAGATAAACTGAAGAGTAGCAAATCACCTGGGCCGGATGGTATACATCCAAGGGTGTTGAAAGAACTGAAATATGAGATTGCAGAACTGCTATCAGTAATCTGTGAACTATCATTAAAATCATCTCTAATACCTGAAGATTGGAGGATCGCCAATGTAACACCAATTTTTAAAAAGGGTTCCAGGGGAGATCACGTGATGTGGTAAGCCCGGGTGGACACTGATTGCCTGGGCTCCGGACCTCTAACCCCTGTACCAGTATTTTCAAGCCGTTTGTTGGGGGCGAGAGGAATAAAAATTGCTTCCCGCAGTGTGGAGATCGGGGGAGGTCAATTTTCCACCGTGATTGACAGCGGAGTCAATCAGCTTGAGCGAGTTCACCGGGTCGGAGCTTGGCCGGTGGAGGGTCGTCGGCCCCAGATAGTCCTCGCTAAATATCTGCAATACCCACAGAAGGAGGCTGTCTTGAGTGCTGCCAAAAAAGCAGGTGCAGTTGAATATGACGGAATGAGAATACGGATCGCACAAGACTATTCTACTGCCTTGAGCCAGCGCCGGAAGGCTTACGCGCCCATGTGCCAGATATTAATCGAGGCCAAGATTCGATTCTCCATGCAATACCCGGCGCGGCTGCACATTGTGCACAATGGAGTGCACAAGGTTTTTGAGTCAGCGAGTGCAGCGGGCCCCTACATAAACAAGCTGCGGAGCGGTGACGAAGGACCTGGGCCGGAGGGATGAGGTGGGTCTGCTCCGCAGTGTGGTGGAGCCTTGATATACCCCCTGGCTGATGGGGGCCGCTGGACTAAGTTGGGTTCTGTTGCTGGGGGGCCTCGGCGGACTGCTGATGGGATATCTCCCTACCCTCTGCAGAGCTTCGGATATAGCGAGGGTGCGGGGGGGGGGGGGGACAGGTTATGTTTCTGTTGGGCCCTCCTTTGCCGTTCTCTACTTCCTGCGCAGGGCCGGAGCATTTTTCCCATGGTGACGGATGGGGCCTGCTCCTCATGGTATGCTCGGTTTGCAGGAGCGACGCCACAGCGGCTGTTTAATGTGGTCGCTGTGTGTGCGCTGGTGATGCCGCTCCTGCTTTCCTGGTGGCAGGCTACACAACGGATGAGAACTTGGCTCTGCCCGGCTTTGGCCCCCCCCCCTTCTTCCTGTCCTGCCGTGTTTTGTTGGCGTGAGATGAGGTACGAAGAGGACGTCTCCCATCGGCGGATACTACCTGCAGATGTACAGGACATTGGGAGGGTTGTTAATTGTTTTTGGGGGGGCATCAATTTGTATTATGTTGTGGAGGGTATGTAGTGGTGGTAATTGTTTGTTCGTTGGGGAGTGAGAGGGTGGGGGGGAGAGTAGGGTAGGCAAGATGCGGTGGATGAATGCGGGAGGAGGGAGGTGGGGGTATGCAAGGTGGGGTGTAATGTGTGGATGGGAAGCGGGGTTGGGTGTGAGTGGGCGGTGGGATAAGAGCGCAACGTATGCCTGTAACGGAAAGAGGGGGAGGGGGTCTGGAGCGCATCAAGCGTGATCCCTGTACGAGGGAAGTGGGGGAGCGACAGAGACGGGTGGGGGTTTGGAGGGAGGGGGGGTGGGTGGGGGGTGCGGGAGGGTTGGGTGGAGGAAGGGGAAGGGGGATCCAGAACACACAGAGGAACTCTTGTTTGTTCTTCGAAAGAGAAGCTGGGAGCGCTCCATTGACTGGGGGGGGACTTCAGGCTGGGGAGGTCCCGCCCTATTTTCACTACATGTTGGGAAAATATAACTTGTTTCTATATAATCCACCTTGAGGGTTGTTTCTTGCAATGTGTGTGGTGTAGGCAACCCCATTAAGAGATATAAAGTGTTGCAGGCTTTGGCCCGGCTGAAATGTGATGTTGCCATGCTACAGGAGACCCACCAGACGGCCGAAGAGCACGCTAAGTTGCGGAAGACGTGGGTGGGGCAGAGTTGGGGTGCCCCGGCTAAAGGGAAAAAGGGTGGAGTGGTCATTTTGATTAGTACCCAGGTTCGTTTTGAGTTGGAAAAGCAGTACGTAGACCCAGAGGGTAGGTATATCCTGCTATATGGCTGCCTCGAGGGCCGGCCTATTGTGCTGGGCAACCTGTATGGACTTAACATGTTGGATCGGGAGTTCTATGCCCGACTAGCCTCCCGGGTGGAGCAGCTACCGGATGTTCCGTTGATTATGGCTGGAGATTTAAATGGGGTACTGGATATAGAGCTTGACACCTGTGGAGGTGGGAGTGAACGAGTGCGAGCCCCGACCACTAAGGTGCTGCGGGGGCTATGCCATCGTTTGGGGATGGTGGCTCCTTGGCGGCTATTGCATCCGCTAGAAAAAGATTTTACACACCAGTCGAGAGCCCATGGCTCTAGTGCTCGTATCGACTATGTGTTGGTCTCTGAAAGGCTCTTCACGCGGGTAGGTGACGCACAAATAGGCCCCTCGGCGGTGTCCGATCATGCTCCGGTCTGGGTAGATCTTTCCTGGGGGGGTTTGGTCGCTTCACCGCGTGTTTGGCGATTTCCAATGGGGCTATATCATGACGTTAATTTCCGGGATCATCTTGCACAGTGTTGGAAAGACTTTATGGCCCATCATGAGCAGCATAAAGATGAACCGGAGTTGCTTTGGGAAACGGCAAAAGTAGTGCTGCGGGGAAATGTCATCGAGTATACCGCCAGAAAGCGTAAATTGCTGGCGGCGCAAATTGTTCAATTGGAGCAGAAGGTTGTGCGAGCCCAGCGGCGCTGTGCTGGGGACCCTAGCAGGGCTCATAAGCGCAGCCTTTGGGAGCTGCAAATTTCTCTTAATGAGCTGCTCCACCAGAGAGCGAAGAAATCTCACATGTATTACCGATATCAATTATACCGCTTTGGAGATCGACCTGGGAAACTTTTGGCGCGATGCCTGCAGGGCAGCCGGGGGGCTCAGTTGATTGCCGTGCTCTGGGATGAGCGGGGTTGCTTGCAGAAGGAGAACTCGGCCATCGCACGTACATTTCGTTCCTTTTTTCAGCAGCTATATGCGAGGAGGGAGGGGTCCCTTACCGAAATGCAGAATTATTTACGGGGAGTACAGTTGCCCACAGTGACGGCTGACCAACGGGCATACTTGGACGCCCCGGTCACGGTGGAGGAAGTGGGTGGCGTCATTCAAAGAGCTGCTTGCTGTAAAGCGCCTGGCCCGGACGGTTTTGGGGCAGAGTTTTATAAGATGCTGGGGGATCTTGTGCCCCCCGCGTTGGTGGCGATGTATCATCGTAGAGTGGCACAGGGGACTTTCGATTGGGGCACCAATCATGCGTTTGTCACTTTAATACCCAAGCCAGGCAAGGATCCCACTCAGGCGTCGTCTTACAGGCCTATCTCTCTGTTGAATTTGACTTAAAAATACTGGCTAAGATCTTGGCGAACAGATTTGCCTCTGTTTTAGGAGATTTGGTACATGATTCTCAAGTGGGCTTTGTTAGGGGGAGATATGCTGTGCGGAACTTACGGAAAATCTTGGCTTCACTTGAGTGGGTACGTGAAAAGGATTTATCATCGCTGTTAGTTAGCTTTGACGCTGAGAAAGCGTTTGACCAGGTGCATTGGGATTATTTGAAGTATCTTTTACCATGCTATGGCCTGGGTGACTCCTTTTGTAAGATGGTGGATTTGCTCTATACGGACCCTACAGCGGGAATTCTTTGCAACGGGGTGATTTCGGAAAGCTTTCGACTGGAAAGGGGCACACGCCAGGGATGCCCACTCTCCCCCTTGCTTTTTGTGTTGACCCTAGAACCGCTTATACGGAGAATAGTGGAGTCCTCGGGTATTTATGGAGTACGTATTGGGCTACATGAGTTTAAAGTGGCCGCTTTTGCCGACGATATGTTGGTCCACCTTACGCGGCCCCAGATATCGCTGCCCCGGTTGTTGGAGGAGTTCTCCCTTTATGGCAGATTTGCAGGCTTACGTCTTAACTTGGACAAGTCGGAGGCTTTGGATGTGGGTGGGCGGTTGCAAGAGGGCTGGCAGGGGAGCTTCCCGCTTCGTTGGGCTGCAGAGTCCTTTGTGTACTTAGGTATCTTGCTGACTGGGACGCCTTCTCTGCTTTATAAAGTCAATTTTGAGCAAGTTCTTTCTCGGCTCCGAGCGCAGTTACAGGCATGGGCGCCCCTTCCGTTGTCCCTATTGGGCAGAGTTGCTGCTCTGGGGATGGTGGTTCTCCCCAGAGTGCTATATTGGCTGCAAACTCTACCGGTGTGGTTATTGAGACGTGACTTGCGGCGTCTGGAGCAGGAAATTTGCGTGTTTCTTTGGAAGGGCGCCAGAGCACGTATACCGTTGGCTAGGATGAGAGGGGGGTGGCACTCGGGAGGTGTTGGGGTTCTGGATATTTGGAAGTATGCGCTGGCCTGTCAGGCCCGCCACCTCGCCGACTGGTTGGGGGATACTGAGGTTTATACACCCCGTGCTTTTGAGGAGGCTTTTGTGGCCCCGCATACTCTCGATGCGGTATTGCATTTGAAAAACCTAGCTTTGCCGGCTCGCCTGACAAGCAGTGTCTTGATCCGAGCACCACGGCGTATGTGGCAACAGATCAATAAATATTGGGGACGCAGTCCTGAGGTTTCCAGCTGGTTGCCTCTAAGGGGCAACGCTTCTTTCACCCCGGGCTCTGACTCAGTTTCCTTTCGGCGTTGGGAACAGTCGGGGATAAAGCGCATTGGACATGTGGTGGATCCGGATGGAAGATGTAAGGCATTGGGGGTGCTATGTAAGGAGTATGGCTTGGACCTGGGGAAGTCGGTTTTCGCATATGCGCAACTGTCTCACTATGTTGGTTCGCTATCAGGGCGCGATTTGCATGCGGAGCGCTCCGCACAGATTCTTGAATTTTTTGCCCTGGGGGCGGAGTCACCCCCGACCATAGCTCTGTTAAAAAGGCGGATGGATTCCCTCGATTCGTCTATTGATTATTTGATGGTGGAGCGTTCCTGGGCGAGAGAATTGGGTCGGGAGATACCTCCCGGCTCTGTCCGGGATGCGTTGGGGCGGATTGCGCAATTGGTCGAGGGGGCCCGGTGGCGGGAGATTCAGTTCAAATGCATTATTCGAGCCCACTTCTCTCCGCGGCGAGCGCTGAGAAGCTGTATCGCAACTTATGGGGGGTGTCCTAAATGTTCCTGTCCTTTAGCGGACCTGGGTCATATGTGGTGGGGTTGCCCCTTTGTTCGCCGATACTGGTTGCGCATTGGGGAGTATCTTGGTGGTCTGTTGCAGCAGCGGGTCTGCTGGACGGGACCGTTGGTGGTCCTGGATCAGCTGGGACCACTTCACCCTAAGGGACGCTGGGAGAGAATACTGGTGCGGAAGGCCTGTCTGGTGGGCAAGGCCCCGATTCTTCACCGGTGGAGGGAACCTACGACCCCCACGTTTGGCGAATGGCGCAATAGCCTGCATCACTTTATGCTTATGGAAAGGAGGAGTGCGCAGCGGCACCCCCGGAGATGGGTCACTTGTTTGCTAGTTTGGATGCCCTATATGCAGGGGCTGGGGCCTAAATCCCGCAGTGAAGTGCTCAAGGTGGGGTAGTAGTGGGTGGGGCGGAGTTCTTGCTCCTTGGCATGGTACCCCTGTGTGTTCTGGTTCCTGGGGGAAGATTTGGGTAATTTGGTGTAGATACGTGCTGTCTAAATCCGTTGTTGTTATACTCCTCGGGCGGTGGACAAGACACAGCCTTGCCCAGGAGGTGCTCTTGTATACTATTGACTGTTATTGTGTACCAATGGATACTGTTTGGATGTTTGTTGTTATTATCTTATGTGCTATGAATAAACAGATTTGGGGAAAAAAAAAAAGGGTTCCAGGGGTGATCTGGGAAACTACAGACCGGTGAGCCTGACGTCAGTACCGGGAAAAATGGTAGAAACCATCATAAAGAATAAAATTACTCAGCATGTAGATAGTCACAACCTAATGGGAGACAGCCAACATGGCTTTAGACAAGGAAGATCTTGTCTTACTAACCTGTTATGTTTTTTTGAAGGACTGAATAAACAGGTGGACAAAGGTGAGTCGGTTGATATTGTGTATCTGGACTTTCAGAAAGCCTTTGACAAGGTCCCTCATCAGAGACTTTTGGCAAAACTAAAGAGTCATGGGATAGGAGGCAGTGTACTATTGTGGATCAGGAACTGGTTAAAAGATAGAAAGCAGAGGGTAGGGCTAAATGGCCAATTTTCCCAATGGAGAAAGGTGAATAGTGGTGTACCCCAGGGATCTGTGCTGGGTCCGCTGCTTTTTGACATATTCATAAATGACCTGGAAAATGGAATAACGAGTGAGGTTATCAAATTTGCAGATGACACAAAACTATTTAAAGTTGTTAAAACCCAAGAGGATTGTGAAAAATTGCAAGAGGATCTTGATAAATTGGAAGACTGGGCATCAAAATGGCAGATGAAATTTAATGTGGACAAGTGCAAGGTTATGCACCTAGGGAAGAACAACCCAAACTATGGTTACACGATGCAAGGTTCCACATTAGGAACCACCACCCAGGAAAAAGATTTAGGCGTCATTGTGGATACCATGTTAAAACCCTCGGCCCAGTGTGCAGCGGCGGCCAAGAGAGCAAATAGAATGCTAGGTATGATAAGGAAAGGAATGGAAAATAAAACAAAAGATATTATAATGCCTCTATATCGTTCCATGGTGAGACCGCACCTTGAATATTGTGTGCAATTCTGGTTGCCGTATCTTAAAAAGGATATAGCGATTTTAGAAAGGTACAGAGAAGAGCCACCAAAATGGTAAAGGGGATGGAAGGATACTCCTATGAAGAAAGGCTAAAAAGGTTAGGGCTCTTTAACCTGGAAAAGAGACGGCTGAGGGGAGATATGATAGAAGTCTATAAGTTAATGAACGGAGTGGAACGGGTAAACGTAGATCGATTGTTTACCTTATCAGAATATAGAAAGACTAGGGGACATGCAATGAAGCTACAGTGTATAAACTATTTAAGACTAATAAAAGAAAATATTTTTTCACTCAACGTGTAATCAAACTCTGGAATTTGTTACCGGAGGATGTAGTAAAGGCTGTTAGTGTAGCTGGGTTTAAAAAAGGTTTGGACAAGTTCCTGGAGGAAAGGTCCATAAACCATTATTAAGAAGTGACCGAAGATATCAATGCTTGACCCAGTACAAGCATTGTGGAACTTGTGTCTCTTGGGGAAACTGCTAGGTACATATGACCTAGATTGGCCACTGTTGGAAACAGAATACTGGGCTTGATGGACCTTGGTCTGACCCAGTATGGCATATCTTATGTTCTTATGTTCCTTTATCTCTTTAGCGGTCACATCAAGACCCCCCTCCCCTCTATCCCATCAAATCTCAGCTATCTCCTCTGGATCACTATGAAGAATTTCCATCCCTTCAAGCTCCCCTCTTCTTTCCCCTTGCCCCTCTCCCTCCCCCCGTCACCACAGCGAGGCACAAAGTGACTGGCACCCCAAAACCTGTACTCACTCTGAGGTTTACAGTAATTCATCCCATCCTTCACAGAGCACTTGGAGCCTTTGCTGCACTCAAATGTCTGGCATTTCTGGCTGCCCACCTCACACGTGCACCGAGTCTTACAGTTCTTTGTTAGCCAGATATCCCCCACCTGAGGGACAGAGAGAACATATACAGCGATCCACTTATCACTAAAACAAAGACTACTAAATTATTCGGTCACACTGGATGCAGTGTGTACAATGTATAGTCGCTGTTTCCGTACTGTGACATCTTCAAGCCACTTTGCTATTGTTCAGTTGATACAGAAGTCCTTTAAATTAAGGCTGCTTTGACAACTGAAGTCTTGTGTAATTCTAATCAACTTAGTATTAGCCCCCAGTTGATTACTGTAATTCTACCTCCTAAGGCCTTTCTGCTTCTACTAGTGGGCCATTGCAACAATACAGAATGTGGCTGCTTGGCTTAGTCAGGAAAGAAGATGCATCAGTATACAGGGTGTCCCAAAAAAAAGTGAGAACATCTCATAAATTAAAAGCTTAAATAGTTTACTTACTTTTTTAGCTATATAAAGTCTTTATTTCGACAATTTCCGGTCGCCATCTTTTTTTTAAAATTTGTCAATCATTTACATCTGTCTTTTTGAATTTTTTTTTTTTTTATATTTAAACTTTTTATTGAAAACAGATCCAAAACCAACATGTAACCACACGTAATAGCTTCTAACAAATAATAGCCAACATCTCCAGAAGCCACTCCCCACAAGAGCCCCCCATACAATATGCACAACCGTGTAAGACTTGCACCCTCCCGCACCCCCACCTACTGTCCCCTATACACCAGTCAAAGCAGCAAAGCAGCTTATCACAGCCACTTTCACCATACTCGCATCCCCCTCCCTCCCCCACCCGGCAAGTCCACCAAAATGCCCCCACCATCTCTTCAACCCTGCCAGCTGCGGATCTGTCAGTTTTTATTTTCCCCCAGTGCCCCCCTTATAGGCCTCCCCATACCCCCCCCCCGCACTTTCCTACCCACCCCCACTCCCCCCTCCCCCATCCTTTCCCCCCCCCGCGCCACCCCCTCCCCCCCTTTACCCGATCCCTCCCCTCCCCACCCCCTATATTCCACCCCCGTCTCTCTATCCCCCCTACCCTCATCCTACGCCCTCCCCATCCCCCTCCCCCTTCCCCCCCAGAACACGCTGCAAAGTACCCCACCGTTCCTCAACCCCCCCAACCTCTGCCTACGGGTGCTGGCCGTTAATTTCTCCATATGCAGCTATCGTCCGAAGAGGGTGTCCCCTCCAACTGTGTCACCGAGGGCACCTCCCTGTGCTTCCAGGCAGCCGCAATCGCACCCTGGCCGCACTCAAACATGCCTAGAACCACATTACCCCCCCCCCCCCCGCCGCCTGCAGTTCCTTCACCCCAGAAAGACAGCAACGAACAAGATAGTAGGCTCCATCGCCAATATGACCCTTAAATTCTCCTGTAGCCACCCTATAATCCCAACTCCAATACTGCTGAATTTTCTCACACCCCCACCAGATATGCCAAAAAGTTCCCTATCTCCCCGGCACTCCCGCCAACACAGGGGGGAAACTCCCGGGTATATCCGATGCAATCGCTCAGGTTGTGTAGTACCAGCGCATCAAAACTTTATAACTATTTTCCCTGGCCCCACTAGCGCTCAGGCCCCCGCTTAATCTGACCCCACACCTGCTTCCACTCCACCCCCGAGAGAGTTCGACCCAGATCCCTCTCCCAGTGCGCCATATATTTATGTTTCCCGCCCTCACCCCCTGTCACCACCTTATATAAACCTGACACCTGTCTTTTTGAATTTTTAAATAACTTATATGCTACAAGATGTTCTCACTTTTTTTGGGCCACCCTGTATATTGCCTGTTTTCTATTCCCTACATTGGTTTATTTATATGTTTATCACATTTGATTACACGCTCTTCCAATAAGATAGGAATAAGTGTCACATCAGATTTAAGGTTGCTGTGTTGATTTTTAAATTTATGAGATTATCAATGTCCATGACTTTGAAATGAGCACTGTTATGGAATGAGGCACGTCCGTCCCTAAGATCCCAAGATCGAGGAAGCCTGGATGTTGTTTCACTGTGATACATGCATAGAGTAGGCACGCATGATCGAACTCTCTCAACAGTAGGCCAAACACATTTTATACTCTACCATGCCACATCAGACTGGAGGCAGACATGTTAAATTGTGGGAAAGAAATTAAGATCTATTTTGTTTATTTAAGCATTTGAGGGGAGGGCTATAGTTTAAGGATAAGTAGTTGATGAATAATATTCATTGCATCTGTTAAATTAATATTGGGTTTTCTTGGGTTATTATATCTCCATCTATTGCCTAAATTTGTTTGCAATATTTGTCTGGTTATTCATTTATTTATGAAAGAGTTATATTTGTCTTCCTGACAAATATCATACATAGCGGTTCACAAAAATAAAATTATGCAAGCAGAAAAACAACAATATTCCTAAATCCAAAGTTGACCTTAGTCCAATGCTTCCCAATTTTTTTTCCAGTGTAACCCCAAATACTAATCAAATAAAATTATTACTCAAACAACAAAAATATAAATATGTAAATCTATGCTTTTTAAAGTAATTATTCAATGTACTCAACATGCCTGACACATATAACACAGCTTCTTGAATATTTGCAGTGTGGGCAGGGCTGGTGTTAGACATGCAGGGGACCCAGGCAGAAACTGATGAGGGGGTCCAAAGCCCACCTGCAGGCTATGCCTCCCGCAGCCTGAGGCAGACTTGAAGCCCCCTTTGGCAAGGAGGCCCAGGGCAACTGCTCTGTTTGCTACCCCCTAACACCAGCCCTGACTATGGGGGCTGAACATCTGGGAGCTGGACAGGGAGGGCTGGCAGGGTCTTAGAGGCATGCCCGTGCTTGTATCAGAAAAGCCCTATGCCTGTACTACGTTTGTTACCGGCAGTGGATGGCAGGCTGGATTTGACAGGAGGTAGCCTCCCAAAAGCACGATTTACTTTGTCCTGAACCCAAACATACAGCCGCGACCCTAAATGAGGATTTTGTGACCCCATTTGGGGTCACGACACACAATTTGGGAAAAGCTGTATTAGTCTTATGCTTCCCCCCACCAGACTCCTCCCAGCTACCTATTAGTCACCCCACCCGTCAAGGCAGGTAGTGTGCAAACAGAAACGTTTTCTGTTTCTTATGAAACGGTAACAGCTCTTCCTCCATCTGAGTTCCAGAGGAGAGAGTTCCATAACTTGGACACCACAGTTGAAAATGCCTTACCTCACAAGGCTGTCTTCCTCATCTGTTTAAGAGATGGCAAAGATAACAGTCTGACCGCAACACCTGCCCAGCACATATCACTCCAACCATTCCCTAAGGCAGGGTTTCTCAACCCAGCCCTCAGGACACAACCAGCATAAAATGGAGGCAGTGCATGCAAATCTATCTCATGCATATTCATTGTGGGTAGCCTGAAAACCTGACTGGCTGGGTGCCCCAAGGACAGGGTTCAGTACCCCCGCCTTAAGGAATACTGGTCATTGGCTCTGCAACAGCTTAAAAGCTAATGTTATACATAGAGCCCGATTCCATCCCCAATGTCCAAGCCTTCTATGTGCCCGGTCGCACAGATGGAGTCGCAATTCTGATCCCGCGGGGTACGTCTAGCCCTGCAGGATCAGAATCGCAAACAGGCCTGTACGTGCAGGCCGGGACCCCGATTCCACTCGGCCTACACATACAGGCCTTGCCCAACTAACTCAGTCAGGGCTTTTCAATGGAGCTGCAGCGCCATGGCATCCGGCTGCCATTGCACTGCAGCTCCATTGAAAAGCCATGATCCCCAGCTGCCGGTTCACAAAGCGCATTCCCTGCAGCCCGACCCCCGATCTGGCCTCCCAGGGCCAGGGTCAGGCTGCGGGGAATGCTCTCTGCCCCCTGTCGCCCCTTCCCAGCTCTGGGTCTGCCGTTCCTCCCACATCAAGGAACGTATTCCACCTTGGAGGTGGAATAAGTTCCCTGTCCAAGCCTTCGGCCCTGGACATACAGGGCCAACATTGGAATCGGCCCTTTACGTCCGGGGCCAATGACTGCCGGCCCTAACACCGCCCCCAAACATATGTACAATGACTGCTTGCCATGTCAGAGGTGATAGACATTCAGCTATAATTACTTACGTTGTGATACTCGTTCTTGTTCACCAGACAACCACAGCGGCTCATGGTCACACACTGGTCATCACTAAGTACAAAGCCGCGGTCACACACGCAGCCCTCCACACAGGCTGTGCGGCTCTCACAGCTGGCTGCAGCATAGATGTTCGTGCAGGTGGCTGGGCAGGGAGAGGCGCACTCTGAGTAGTGGCTATTTGGAGGGCAGGGCAGAGCTGGGGAAGGAAAAAAATGAGTAAGACCAAAATACATGTTACAATTTGGAGCAAAGTAGTATGTCCCAGCCCAGTCCCACTATTCCTCTGTCTGTTGGCCCCTACTGGTAATAATAGAACCCAGTGTGCAGGATAAGACTGAGCAGTAGGAGATGAGAGGAGCTGATCTTCAGGAAAGAAAAGGAGTAGCTGCTATGGAGAGGAGCCGTGAAGACAGAGGAGCATGCTTCAACCAGCACGGAAACCTTATTGAGCACCCAACATATTGGGCAAATAGATACTCCTGGGAGGTCCATGTTGACCAACCCAACTGGAATCTCTATTGGTGGAGAATGTGGCAGCTATGGGATTTTCCATCAGTCAGGCTTTTCAGGAACACCGTATCGAACTTGCTAAGAAACACCACCAACCTCAGCACCTAATGACTCACCTCTTCTCTGAACATTTCTGCCCTAACGAATTACTCCCCCCCCCCCCGTGCCGCCGAAGATTTGTCCCTGGTTCAATCACTTATCATAGATGGTATCCCCCCACATGCTCGAATCACTACGAACCCTGTATATTTGTACATACTGACCCATCCCCCTTTCCCCAATGCATACTGTATATAGTTTAAGTGTTACATTGTAATTATCAAGCATTCTGTTCCATGTACACCACTTTGACCCGGCGAAAGGTGGTATATAAATCAAGCTAAATAAATAAATATCCACAATGAATATGCATGAGAGAAATAAGCATCCAATGGACACAGTGCATGCAGATCACGCTCATTTATTTGTTCATATTTACAGTATTTGACTATTTTTCTATACCGCTTTTCTCCAGGTCAAAGGGGTTTACAAGAAACAGGAACAGTTTTATATAAAACAAGGAATGGAAAGCATGCTAAGATAGGATATACAAGTTATTCATGTTCTTCTTCAGTTATAAAAGAGAGAGGGGAAACATTACTACTCTAGATTACGAACTTCTTAACAATAGAGGATCGAGCATAGCTAACTGTCGGTGGAGTGTGAGATTTATGCTATTCTGTATGCACAGAGCTCCATGAATAGATGTGTTTTAGTGCCTTGTGGAATGTTGTAAGTTTTTAGATATTTTTCTGGTCTTTTCAGTTCCATAGTCCCAGAGCATAAAGGGAGAATGAGCGGTTACAGGCCTATTGGTTGCTTTTTGTACTGTTGATAGGTGTCATTAGCATACCTTGTGTGCTTTGTCTTCTGGCCCTGTTGTTTGTTCTGTGTCGTGTGTAAGAGTGTGTTTAGGTATGTGGATGATAAATTATGTGTTATTTTGAATATCAGTACCAAGATTTTGTATTTAATTAGACTTGTTATTGGGACCAGTGCAGTTGTTTCAGTATTGGTGTAATGTCCTAACAGCAGAGCAGACCACCCACAGCACATATGGCACCCTACCTACTAGCAATCACATGCTGCTACCTCCTCACAAACCTAATCGGTAATCACCCTTGCCCTCACCGCCTCCCAAATCCAGATCCCAATCCTTCTAGGCCAAGGTAAAAAATACTCATGGAACCACCGCCAACCGCCCCCAGAAGCCAAGCACAACCTACATCCACACCTTATACACATACCAATCCAACACATCACAAGAGCCAAGGCACAGAAGAACCGGATGCCACACAACCTAAGATGTGCCCTCATAAACGCTCGTTCTGTCCGCAGGAAATGGCCAGTCATCTCGGACCTTATCACCCTCCACGGGTTGGATATGCTACTAGTCACTGAATCATGGCTCTCCGACTCAGATTCAGTTATCCTCAATCAGTTCATCCCTCCTGACTTCTCCATCCATACGTGCCACAGAACTAGCCACAGAGGCGGAGGCGCCTTCATTCTAGTAAAGACAGAACTCCATTTCCAGCTGCTGTCCTCCAATAGCACGGCCAACATGGAAGCAATCACCATAGCAAACGAACTCTCCACCATCAACCTAATATACAGATCACCATTCCCCTCCCCTGACGACTTGTCGACAATAATTGACCTATCCTACAACCCCAAGAACCCACGCTTACCAAACTGGGTAATGGGGGACCTTAACCTGCCAGCTCTCCAAAACACCCAGGTTGAAGCCTTCCTCGAAGCGCTCAAGGAGCTGAGATACAAGCAGGTAATAGATACACCCACCCACACAAAAAAGAAACATACTGGACCTGATCTTCGTGCCACCTACTCTAACTCCAAGCTATAACATTGATCTATCCATCACGCCCGTACCATGGTCCGACCACAGACTAATTAAATTTCAGAAGCCCATGAACCAAGGCAACCATCCCTGCAGGAAAGAACAGACTCCCTTATTTATTTATTTTATAACTTTTATATACCGCGCTATTTGTTATCAGTGCGGTTTACATACAACAAGGGTGCACAGTCAGAAGTCTGTTCTGTGCTTACATTGTAACAGGAGTTTAAACTTGGAACATACATTGTAACAGGAGCATAAACTTGGAGCAACAGGGGAACTAAAAACCTATGTACAAAATATAATTAGCTTTGGATTGTATATACAGGAGGTCTAAGGCGGGTTCAAGATACTTGTGACAGGGTGCGGTTTGTAGACATTGGCAGGTGGGCGAGTAGAGGTGGGGTGGATGCTTGAGCAAAGTGAAGTAGGAAATGTGGTGTTTAATTGCCTTACGGAACTGCATAAGGCCTTTGATGGATCTAACTTCAGGTGGAAGTTCGTTCCAACATTTTGGGGCATAGAAGGCGAATGTTCTTTTCTTGGTCGTCTGTGTGCACTTGATGGATTCTTTGGGGATGATCAAGGTATTGTCAGTTACTGATCTTCTGAGTCTGTTTTTCGGGGTGAGGGTGATAAGGTCACTGAGTGTTGTGGGGGCTAGGTTGTTGATGATCTTGAAGATGATGAGAAGGATCTTGTATGTTAACCTGCAGTGAATAGGAGTTCCTTGAGTATCGGGGTAATATGGTCTGATCTTGTTAAACCTTAACATCCAAAAGGCGTTTCCAACTCTTTGACAAAGAAATCAGCAAAAATGTTCTACCTTGCCTCAGCCTGCCTTCACCCAGCCTCAATGAAATGATATCCAAATGGAACGAGAGCCTAAGCTCAGCAGCACACATACCTGCCTCAAACCCACTACCAAAGAGAAGGAAAGTGAAGCAATGGTATTCTGCCGAGATTCGATCTTCCCTACTCCGCCTTAGGAAGCTCAAGAGACGA
Source organism: Ichthyophis bannanicus (assembly GCA_033557465.1). Lineage (NCBI taxonomy): Eukaryota > Metazoa > Chordata > Amphibia > Gymnophiona > Ichthyophiidae > Ichthyophis > Ichthyophis bannanicus. Next base: position 82,676,593 of record CM066048.1, read on the forward strand.
TGGAGGCATTCGCGATCCATAGATGACCTGGAAGCCTACACCTCCTACTTGGACATACACCGAGAAACTATCTAAAAAAACCGGAAAGAACATCATGCTGTACTCCTGCGATGATCCCTAAATAAACCCCACGACCTGTTCAACTTTGTGAAATCCCTGACAAAGGAACCTGCTCCCCCCCAACCAGGCCTATTACACCCCCAGGAATTCGCTGACTACCTACAAGCCAAGTCCAGCCGAACCAACACCCCCACAACCCAAGTTCCAGAACCTAAGCAGCACCACCCTACACTGTTGACAGCATTCACACCTCCGTCCACCAGTAAAATGGAAGAGACCATCACATCTATAAACGCCACCACAGCCCACAACGACCCCTGTCTAGCATTCTGGATAAAATCACTGCGTACTGAGTTAAGTCCATACCTAACCAAGATCATGGACCTATCCTTCTCAACAGGGGTGTTCCCACCGGCCCTGAAACAGACCTCCATCCGACCGCTCCTTAAAAACAACAAGCTCGACCCCAAGAAAGCGGAATCCTACCGTCCAATCTCCAGCATTCCCCTGCTGGCCAAAATAATAGAGAAGGACGTGCAATGTCAAGTACAACACCACATTGATACTACTGCCCCACTGGACCCGTGTCAACATGGATTTCGAGAATCCCATGGCGTTAGACCCTCCTTACCTCGCTATTCAGCACCCTAATCTCAGGGATTGATAACAGCAATAAAGGATACGCCTTAATCTTCATGGATATTGATGCCGCTTTTGACTCGGTCAACCACGAGACGTTTCTGTCATGGCTACAAGAGAGGGGAATCCACGGTTCAGCCTTGAATTGGTGCAAGTCATACCTGACAGATAGATGGCAGCAGGTAAGAACTGACTCAGGGACCTCCAAGCCGTTTGAACAAATGCAAGGGGTCCCCCAAGGATCATCACTCTCAGCCCTCCTTTTCAACATATACATGCAACCCATTCGTGCAATCATCCGTTCCTTCAAGGTCTCCTGTCTAGTGTACGCTGATGATGTGCTACTCTTCGCTCCATTCTCAATCAACCAACCCGATTTCTCGACCCTGACAAAATGCTTCGAGGATGTCACAGATTGGCTTCTTACACAGAGCCTAAAAATTAATTTCAAGAAAACTGATGTCCTCTTCATCATGAAGAATCACTCCTTCATCCCCCCAACATCAATAAGAGTAAGAGATGTGGAGCTCTTGACCAAGCCCACCCTCGACCAGCATCTGGACATGAGGGCACACATAAGCAATACAGTCAGAGCAATCTATAATAAGAAACGAACCATCCACCACCTGCGACCCTTATTGGAACCCGATGATTTCCAGACAATCTTTCAAGCATTGGTAACCCCGCACTTTGATTATGCCAACGCTATCCTTCAGGGACTCCCCAAGAACACCCTGAACCCCCTCCAGCTGGCCATGAACGCAGCAGCCCAAGTCCTTCATGGAGCTTCCAGAAGGGACCACATCACCCCGGTCCTGAAACACCTCCACTGGTTGCCGATCCACTGTAGACTCATGTTCAAAGTCTTATTAATGACTTTCAAAGTCATCAACAACCTATCCTCTTCTTCTCTAACAGACCTTATCCTCCCTGTACCTGCAAACAGGGCCAGAAGGTCATTCGCTATAAACACCCTTGTAATAACTAAATGATCCCAAGCAGCAAGGAACAGAGCATTCAGATTCTACGCACCTACGCTCTGGAATGCCCTCCCTACCCCCATCCAAGCAATACCTGACCTCACCCAATTTCGGAAGGCGCTGAAGCACCATTTGTTCCTCCGAAATTACTACCTGCCCAATGGAACAACACAACCAAGCTCAACCCCGCCAACATCAAGGACACCACCGATACACCCATTCTGAACGCGACTGCCCAAACCTGTATATATGTGAATAGTTTCAGTGAGTGTCCATGTGCTCCGTAGAAGTAGAACAGATTAGTTGTACATCGTGTATACAGTTACCTCTGTTAACCCAAGTTGTAAAACCTGTTATATGTAATGTACACAGCATGCTCCGCTGCTTTGTACAATTGGTTGTTAAATGTAAACCGCGCTGATTTTAAAGAGCGCGGTATAGAAATAATATAAATAAATAAATAAATAAAAATAAATGTGCTCAAGTCTTGATGCTCCTCGGACGATACGGGCCGCTCTATGTTGTGCCATTTGTAAAGGATGGAGAGTACGTTTTGGTAGCCATATTATGTAATATTGCCATAGCCACAATGTGGGAAGACTATTGCCTGAAATACTGAATGTAAATCATGTGGTTCAAGTAATGGACATAGGTTTGTGGTATATTGTCTTGATGGTTTTCTTGATGTGTGTGTTTAAGTTTAATCTTTGGTCTAGAGCTATTCCTAAGTATCTACGTTTGCTTTATACTTCTAGCTCAATTGCATTAATTCCTAGCATTGAGGTGGGATGAATGTTTCATCTCTGGTGATGTGTAGTACTTCTCTTTTCGTTATAATTTATTCATAGACCATGATTTGTTAGTCAGTGAGCAATATCTTTGAAGAAGTCTGTTATTACATTATGGGGTAGATTCCGATTCGCGTTTAGTGGGGCTAGATGTCCATTCCGGATGTCCAGCCCCACTAAATGCCTGGATGCCGAATCTGAAGTCAGAGCTCCCTACACGTTGATCCAAGATGTGCGGGGACTCGATTTTGGGTGGGAAGGAGTTGGACAGAGGAGGAGCAAGGGCAGGGAGTGGGTGGGAACCTGAACCTGGACATATAGGGCTGATGCCGGGGTCGTCCCTGTACGTCCGGAGTTGGCCATTTGGACGGGGAACTTATTCCAGAGGTGGTATGTCCCGCTAGTTGGTGGTGAAGGTCGGATCTGGGCCTGGCAAAAGAGTTGAGGGGGTGCAGCAGGTTCCCTGCAGTCCAACCCTGGCCATGGCAGGCCCAATCAGGGGTCGGGTGGCAGGGAAAGGATCTTTTTGGGGTTTGCTGGGTATCGTGACTCCGGTGCCATGGCAATAGGATGCCACGGCACCCCTGCTCCATGCAGGAGCCTGGCTGGGCTAGCCGGGTAAATGACTGGATGTCTGGGGGCCCAGAGTCGGGCCACGGCTGGCCCATCCAGGCCAGATGCACACGATTCAGATCCTGTGGGGATGTGTAGCCCCCATGGGATCAGAATTGGGTGCAATTCTGGCCTGTCCAGATTCTGGATGTCCAGATGGGCCAGAGAAGCCCAGATCAGATTTGGTCTCCACATGTAGGTTTTGTTATATTAAATATTCATAGTGGATATCCTGAAAACCCAACTGGCTAGGGAGTCCTCAGGACAGGTCTGGGAACCACTGAACTAGGTCATCCCTCCTTCTGGGATGGCAGCTGGTGGATCACTTACGGCAGAAAGTCTGGTTGCGCCATTGAATGTTCACACCCTGACTCTTGCAGGCCTCTACATAGGACTGGATATTGTCGCAGAGGGTGGAGGCCATGCCGCTGTATTCACACATGTCAAACACGCAGTTGTTTATGAAGGCCTCTGGTGGGACGGCGACATGGCAAGGACTATAGACCTGTGACAGCATCACTTCACAGAGCTGGCGCATATGGACCTGCTCTTCATGGCTGCACTTAGGATTCAGGTCTTCACGCTCATCCGGTTGGCAGCTGTAAGGGATAGAAGGGAGGGAGACAAAGCAGGGGTGATTAAGCATTCCCTTGGGCAACCAAGGGCCACCCATATTTACCCCAGTATTCCCAAACTCCCTGGTACCCCATTAAGCCCTAATCCCTATAGGCTAACAGACATCACCTTGTTATTTCAGCAGATAGGTTAGTGTTTTCTCATAGATTTTTCTGTTATTGATTTTTTATTGATGCACTGCAATATTACTATTATGATATATTTGATTATTGTACTATTTTGGTTGTTAGAAACTGCTTTCCGCTGAACCTCCTTTCAAGGAAGATGGTATAAGTGTAACATCACGTAACAGGTGAGAATATTCCCCAGTCAGTAGAAAGTGAGAGAACTGAAGCTGGGGACTGATTTTCACTGAGACATATTCCCTTACCCTAGGTCACTGTCACCTTCTGCCTTCCAGCTGTTGCCGAACTCGGTGACATTTTGTGCCAAGTAGTCATTGGGCATCAGCAGCTCATCTTTGATGTCTCCGTTGAAGTTGCCACACATGCCACAGACCTATAGTGCAGAACAGCAAGATTTTCTGTGGGCTTTGTTCACTGCTTCCCAGACTCCAGTTGCAGATTCCAATCCCACTGCACACACCAATCTCATAATGCATAGTACTGATTAGTGAATCTTAAAGGATGCATACTCATTCTGGGGTAAGAGAGCTTCTCCTTGGCACTGTTCCTTCACCCTAGTCCACCTCCTGGCTAAAAGAGCACATTGTGTCCCGCCTCTGACCTCCAGTCCTCTTACCTTGTTGAAGTAGGATCCCGGCAGCTGAATCTCCAAGTGGTGATTGCCATCAAATTTCACCACCAGTCCAAAGTTTGTCTCCACCACGGTGTAGATCCCACTAGTTGTGATAGAGACACCGGGAATCTGATCAAATACAGGTGTCCTTACCCGTTCATCATTAATCTGAGGTAGAGACACATGCAAGCATATACACAGAGAAAAAGGGACACATGGGGACAGACAGACAGAAAAGGAGAGAGATTAGTGTTTATCAAATACATTTTCTAGTTATGACTAAAAAAAAAAAAATCAGCAAGAGAACAAAAGAAACGCCAATCTATTGGGTGATGGAGAGTAAGAAGAAAGAGGAAGTAGAAGAGAGACAAAAAGTATGAAAAGAAAGATGAAGGAGCATAGAAAACATAAGTGAAACAGAGACACCAAAGAGGGAACCAGAGGAAGAGAGGAGACAGGAAAGGGAGTGAGAGAAGGAGAAGAGTGAGAGTCTGAGAGAGATGGAAGCAGAAGAGAGAGTGAGAGGAAAGGAAAGGGAAGAAAAGAGAGAACAATGAAGGGAAGGAAAGGAGCGATGTAGGCAAGGATCTAAGTGGGAGACAAAAGGAAGGAGAGGAATGAGATGGAGGGAGGGAGAAGACTGAGAAAGATGAGAGGAAGGAGAGGAGTGAGAGTGAGGAGGATGTGTACCAGCACTCTCTTGCTCTTCTGCAGAGTGATCCGGTCCTGGTTGATAAGTATGTGGGCCATTCGTACATAAGCATTTTGCGGAAGCCCACGTTCCTCGTTCTTGGCCACCACAGAGAAGTTGGCCACCATGCTGCTGTTGCAGACCTTCACAAGGGTGTAGGTGCAGGTGCCCATGAAGGTGTGCATAGCATTGTCGAAGGTGAAGTAATGCGGATCACCTGCCACGTGGCAGGTGGCAATGCCTGTGAGTCAAGAGACCAGGAAGGGACGACAAGAGACATGATCCTGAGTTAACGGGACTTGAGGTCAAGGCTCCTGTCACATACAGTCACTGGGCAATGATGCTTGTCGCACACACTACAGCCCAGAGTCCTGTCACAAATACAGGGGTTCACTACAATTAGCACGTCTGTTCCATACCCAGGGACATTCAAAAGATATGCAAGATTTGTCTGGGTAACTCTGGGAGTTAAGGGAACAAATCTTGGCTTTTGAAATGCCTTTTCCCCACTGTGAACTAAAAAAATGTTGTCCAGCTATGAGAAGGTGACGCTTGGTGTGTTGTGGGGGAAGTGGTTAGAGTTTAATGAAATGGCTCTGATATTTAATGCTGGCCAGCTAAACTTATCCAGGCAGCTCTGGCCACATGAGTAGTAGGCCTAAGATTATCCAGCTAAGTATAACTGCTTTTATTCAGCAGGAGACTTAGCCAGTTAAATCCTAAGGAATATGTGATTAATGTTATCCAGATTGCTTTCCCGGCCACTGGCCTACTGAATATTAGGTCCTAGGCATTTATTCTTTCAATTAATGAACATTTTCAAAGCTATTTCTATGGGTAAAAGGTATTTCACCCACTTGGAAAAACTGCCCTCTTCCAGTGCTTGTGCAGGTGAAAGGACTTGTGGTGTGGTACAGCAGACATACTTTTAAATGTGCTAAAAGGGGGTATTTGAGGGCATACTTTGGTGGGAAGGGAGGACACAATACACATTGATAAGGAAATTCTTTTAAAATGGATGTTATATTTGTATATGCCAGTCACAGTTCTCATAAAATATAAACTTGGCCCACGTGGTCTTGCTTCAAGAACTCTTAACACCACAGCACGGTAGTATAAACATTTTAAGCCTTTATCTTCTATATCCCAAACTCCATCTCCCATTCCAAAAATAGAATAAGAAAAGAAAAGAAAGGTCTAGATCATCCCAAAGGTGCCTCATATTCATCTTAATCTGAAGAATTACTTCATCTTAAGGGGAGAATTTACCATATTTATCCCAGTCAGTTTTTCAATCAGACCAACCTGTCCCACTATGGATCCATGGTGGGGGCATCCTCTTTTTCCAATTAGCTGCTAGTTCACACTTTTCTCTTCTTTCCTCCGGTAACAAGCCCGGTAACAAACTCTTAGGGTCCAGCACTAAGTTTATCCCCACCAAATCATCCAAGGCCTTATATACTTTCTCTGAAAACCCCATAACATGGGGACGTGTCCTCCAAATGTGTAGAAAGGACCCTGCTTTTGCATACCCTCTCCAACAATGGTCTGATCCTCCTGGAACATCGACTTTATTCTAGTTGGCGTCCTGCCCATTTTTTAACAAAGAAAAATTAGGGGTAAACGTACCCACTGCATGTGTATTTTTGCTTTGAAATTTGGGACTAGGTCTGTGGGTAAAAAAGTAGCTGCGGACTTTGTGCCAATATGCACAGTTTGAAAATTTCCCCCTTAGCCTGAGCTCCTGAATTATTTATGATGACAGTGTTTTCAGATCTTCCTGTTTCTCCTTCCATTGATGCGGGACTGGGATAGTCTATAGGTGTCAGAAATGTTCGGGCCACCCACCTGTGGACTGACAGCCTAGCAGTCCATCCAGCACCTTACATTCCTCCACAGGGCTGCAGTGCGAGGCCTCACATGTGATATTGTTCGGATTGGCGCAGGTGCATCGCTCACTGCAGTCTTCCTTTATGAACCAGCTCTCGCCAACCTGGCAGCAAAGGGAGAAAAGAGGGTGAAAGTGCCAACCCAAATAATGAAATCACTCATCTTTATAGTACTGATAAAAAGTCTCCACCGTGCTACCTACAGTGCATTAGATCTACTAATATGATCCCAGGTTGCTAGGGAGAGTTTGGGCCGGATTTGGTTTTATCCCATTGCATCTCTAGATTTGTTGTGCCACTACCTCTAAAAAAAAAAAAAAAAAAAAGCGGAAAGTACAAGATGCACTGGGGATAAAACCAGGACTGGCTTAGCCTGTCCCCGATGACCTGGAGCCAGCTGGTGATCCCACAGTTCTCTTAGACAGGCAGCTTGGGCTCACCAGGTGATAGTTGTTGTGTGTGTCAGTGCAGCCGCACTGACTGAAGGGAACACACTTGTCCCCGCTGAGCACGAAACCCTTGTCGCAGTAGCATCCCTCGAGGCAGGGCAGGTCACAGTGGTTTGGGGCCGCAAGGTCCGTGCAGCTGGCAGGACAGGCGGTGCCACAGGATTCATAGTGGCTGCCTGCTGGGCAGTTTAGTGCTGTGCAGCGGGGAGGAAAAAAAGAGGATGATGAGCGCAGAAGCCACCCAGCACACAGCTTGCTAAGGGTTAAACAAGGAGAGTTTCTGGGTGGAGCTATCACCTGGATATCAGGTTTATTTGCACAGTTTGTAAACCTATTCATTACTACTATCCTACCGCAAGAAATAACCACATCAGAACGAAAGGCACATCTTGCATCGTGCCATCAAAACCGACGTCACTTCCCGCATTATGATGCCATTGTTAAACACCCAGGGCCCCATATTCGCAGACTTGCTAACCACGTTCATCCCTCTATCTGGGATATTCAGCATATTGCTGCTGCCCAGTTAGCTGTGTCACTGTCCAGCCAACCTGGATATTCAATACCAGTGTCTGAATTTGGCCCCGACATTGAATATCTAGGTTCACAATTCAGTGGCAACGGCTAGCTGTTTTACAAGTGATAGCCCACCGCTGAATATCTCCCCCCCCCCCCCATGAGTGTGTGAGGGCACAAATGATTTAATGCTATAATATGTAGACTACGTGATAAATACTGCTCCGATATTTAAACATCATTGTAGGCTTTTATTTTAAACACTGGCCACAGTGCTTGAAATTTGATGTCTGGATTGCGGGCAGCACTAAATATATGTGGAGAGTGTTGACTGCTGCCTGCAGTCCAGACGCTGGCAAGATTTGGTCCACTCTCCGGATAATGTTAGGAGAGCACAAAGGTACCCTAAAGTTATCTGGAGAGCGGCCTGAATATCATTCTACCCCGATCATTTCTGGGAAAGCTCATGTTCTCCCCTGGCACTATACGGATAGTGCTACGGAAGCCAGGAAGGATTTTCAGTGGTATTATCCATATAGTGCCTCTGGAAATCTACAGATAGTGCTGGTAGGGCAAATATCTGGATAATGACTGCCTTTATCTGGCTATTTGCTTAAAGAATATTGACCTGTATAATATTATTGGTTTGTGACATCATTACAATTGATGTCATTATCTGAAGACAGGGCAGAGATTGTGATGTCATTACTTAAGAGATATCAAGGTTGTGATGTCATAATGTGGTAACACTGAGCCACATCAAACTCCAGACAAAAGGCTCAGCAGACATTGGAAGGGAGAGAGAGAAGGTCACTTACGGCAGAAGGCTGAATTGCGCCAGGTGACATTAATGCCTGCTTGGGCGCAGAGGTCAGCATAAGACTGCAGAGCAAAGCACAGAGAGGCTGCGTCTCCACTGGTACCACATAGGTCATATTCACAGTTCTTGTAATAGTTGTCAGGGGGTAGTTTGCTGTGGCACGCCTTGAATGGGCCTAAGGGAGAGAGCAGGAAAGAGAGACAGAAATAGAGCAATACTACAATCATCCTTACACTAAGAGCTCACGTCTCCTCCGCTTCCCCCCTCCCACAAAAATCTTACAGCATACAACCCTCCCCCCCATGCATGTGGCTAGATTATGTCGGGGGAAACTGAGATCACAGCACATTGGAGTGCACATATCCTGGAGATCTCAAATCGTTTGCTAGCTCTGAGGGGGTATGGAGAGCGGATGGTTCACCTCCACTTCCCCATCCCATCACAGAGGTTTCAGGTTGCCTGGCTCTGGGTTTACAAATCAAAGGCCTTCAGGCCAGGGCAGAAGATGAGGCAATTGTTCAAAGGTTCAAAGATTACAGTGCAAGAAGAAAAGAAACTCAGGAAAATCTATTTCTTGCAGTTGTATTCTTTGTTCTTCTGAAATACTGTCTGTGTGTTGTGCTAGAATAAAGTTGCACAGTACCCTAAGCATGAACCTTCCACACTTCCCCGCTCACACACACACGATGGATCGCTAAACCATGTCCCTACCACACACCTCTCTGCGTACATCTGTGTGGTATATTATCCCTGACCACTCACCCTCTGTGTCGTTAATAAGGCCACAGCTGCTGGGCTTTGAGACTTCACTGGCAATATCTGGGTCACAGGGCTCAGTGACACCCCCGTTGTTTGTGCACCTGCAGAAAGAGTGCAATGGAAACGGAGTCAGGACAGGAGCACGACCAGCCAACTAAGACTTACATGGACAAACGCCCAGCTAGACACCGATATGCTGCTCGTGTTCCCCTGCGCCATTCGCAGAAGCGTTCACTGCTTGTCGCCAGGGGGCAGCAGGCGTGAGGACTATGGCAGCCATGCACAGCCTCTGCTCCTGACACTGACGCTAGTTTGTGCTGATAGCTGGGTGAGAGGAGGACGCCATCAGGTCAGCCACGAGTGATTTGTGGAGGGGTGAGGAGGGCATGAGGAGAAAAGGGGATGAATGCTTGGTGGAGCATGAAGAGAGGTGAATGCTGGAGGAGGGGGGTGACAACAGTTAGGAGGTGGGTAGGGGTTTCTCCCTAAGTTGGCAACGATGCGGACTGCAGATGCCTATACAACACATGAACATATAGACCCATGCAGAAAATCGGCAGACTATGGACATATGCACACCCGCAGCTTCCAGATCAAGAAGGGACGACCCATTCCTCACACTCACTCTTTGTTGTTGTCAGGGACCAGCCAGCTCTCTCCTAGCTCCTTGATACTGCCAGCAGCACTTCCATCGGGCTTGAGGTTATCATCCCTGCTGTCTCCATTGTAATTTCCTGGAAGAAGCAGCAATGGAGGGAGCCTCAGAAAGGGTCAGATTCGGAAACATTTCGTTTTAAGGTCCTGCAGTTTGACAATGAATTGCTACGCTCAGGCTGCGCTCACTGAGTAACGACGCACAAGTACTATGACAGGTGTTTCCTGCCATTTTCTCATTCAGGCTATCATCAGGGATCCTTCGTTATCATCACTCACCCCCAAGACCACAGAGCAGACCAGCATAGGAGGAGGGTACTGAGACATCTGCGTGGTGGTTCCCATCATAGCGCACCCAGACCCCGAAGTCCGTCTGCAGCAGGACATACTTGCCACTCAGTCGGAGGGTCACTTGCTCACCCAGCGAGACAGGGAGGTTCACTCTACGGTCATTCAGCTTCAGAGAGAGGGTTCACAGAAATTAGAAGGGTGTATTACATGGCTAGAGAAACACTAGAGGGATCAGAAGGGTCACATGGTTGTAGAGAGGAGTTACAAAGGTTAGAAAGAGGTACCACCAGGTTCGAAAGAGGCATCAGAGAGATCGCAGAGATATAGAGTCATCCCAAGGATGAGACAGTGTTCACAGGCAGAAATGGTCACAGGGGTCAAAGGGGTTCAAGTAGTACAGCTGGAGATAGAGAGAAGAGTCTCAGCATTACAGGTAAGCGTGAGAGTGTTTATACAGGAGGGTTACTCAGGGTCTCATGTACTCACAATCACCCGGCGACTCTTCAGCATTGTGATTCTATGCCCATACACCTGTACATGGACGGCTCGGACATAGGAGACCAGCTGATTGCCACCACGATGCTCATTGGTGGTCTCCACGCTGAAATCAGGCAACCCTGTGGAAGCATTGCACACTTTGCAGAGAGTGTAAGTGCAGGTGCCCATGAAGTGGTGAATGGCACGATCGAAGGTGATGTAGTGCGGGTCGCCCGACACAGAACAGGTGGATCTGTCTGGAAGAGGTGAAAATAGTCAGGCAGATGGAGAGACCCTGTATAACCTCACTTTCCTTCCCTGTGCCTCAGGGTTAATCCCTGACTCTCCGCCGGTGACCCACTTTATCAACCCGGGTGCCTCTTTGTGTTTTTTGATCCAGCAGGTTCCTCCTGCTTCTTTGGATTTCCAGCTCAATCAGAATCGGAGCTGGGATGTGGTACCATGAACTTTCCTTTGCAACTGCCTGGAGAATTTTCCCTTATTTTAAATCTCTTCAAACTTCACATTTATTCAGTCAGTCATTGCAGCCGAGGGCATCAACCAGCCTCCTTTCTGAACCCTTTAATTGTGGGTCCTCAATCTGGCCACAAGATGTCACCATTGCATCATGATTGAGATTCCTTCTCCCCCCCCCCCCCCCCTCCCCCAGGGCCTGTGAGGCATTCCTGGCTAGCTCAAGGGACAGGACACTTAAGCAGGGAATTAAGCTGAGCTCCCTTCCTCCATGCCTCAGTTATAACTCCCAGCTATGTCACTGACTGTGTGTGTGGCCTTGGGAGAGCCACTTCATCTCACTGTGGCTTAGTCTGTAAGCTGCTTTGGCAAAGAATTCATTGAAAATCTATATCATTATATGTGCACAAAGGCCAGACTCAGAGTGCCACATAAATATAGAAATAAAAACAGAATCCCACCTAGGGTTGCCAACCGGCCGGTTTTCAGCCGGCCTGGCCGATTTTTCCATGGCCAGGCCGGCTGCCGGCACAGATGTAAAACCGGCCATTGAAAAGCCGGTTTTCTGCTCTGGCTGCAAGATCGGGAGCGGCCAGAGCAAAAAAACGGCTTTTGTCCCGAAGTCCACGGCGCGAACGCGATTCCCCATAGCAGTGCAGCCGCTGCTTCTGCTTTGTACAGAGCAGCGGCTGCAATACACTTACTTTGAAAACTAAAGATAAACTGTGTGAGGAGCCCTCCGGTCATCGCAGAGCCCGAGGAAGTGATGTCATGGGGGCGGGCTCCTCACAGGTTGTCTTTCCTTTTCAAATTAACTTTAAACTGTGTGAGGAGCCCTCCGGTCATCGCAGAGCCCGAGGAAGTGATGTCATGGGGGCGGGCTCCTCACAGGTTGTCTTTCCTTTTCAAATTAACTTTAGCTGCAATAAAGTTAATTTGAAAAGTAAAGACAACCTGTGAGGAGCCCGCCCCCATGACATCACTTCCTCGGGCTCTGCGATGACCGGAGGGCTCCTCACACAGTTTATCTTTAGTTTTCAAAGTAAGTGTATTGCATCCGCTGTTCTGTACTAAAGGAAATCAACAGGGATGTCGCTTTATGTGCTTACTCAAGGCGTGGCATCCGTACTCGCCATTCAACAACCTGCACGTCTCCTGTGCCAAGCAACGGGTCTCCGTGCAGGTGATACCATTAGCACCCTGGCAGGTACATTTTTCTACACAGTCCTTCTTGTACCACTGCTCTCCTGCCTGCAGGGGGTAGTAGAGAGCATTAGTCACCAGGGAGTGGCAGCCAGGAGAAAAGCAGGGGCAATAAACAGAGCAATGGATAGAGCTGAGGGATCAGAGAGAGAGGAAAAGCAGGGGAAATAAACAGGAATAGGGGAACCGCAGAGGGAAAAAAGAAAACCAGACATCTTCGAGCAAAAAATCACAGTGCAGCTTTCTTCCCCATCAGTATCCAAGTCCCCAGAGGAGCATGAGACATCTCCACAGTACTTACGACATGGTATTCACCAGTGGATTCAACACAGCCACAATCCTTAGAAGGGACACAGTCCTTGCCACTCAGGATGAAGTTTAGGTTGCACTCACAGCCTTCTATGCAGCGGGTGGGGCAGTCAATGGGCGAGAAGGGGCTATTGCAGGTGGGGGGACAGGAGCTGGCACACAGGGTATAGTTGCTGTTTGGTGGGCAGTCCAGAGCTTCAGGAGAGAAGAGAGAAGGAGGTGTTAAATGAACGAGGCTGTCAAGAGTTTACAGTATTGCCATGGTGGAAGACAGCACCCATGGAGAGAGTAAGAGTCAATGGTAGAGCAAAGCAAGCTAGGAAGAAATTGAGCTGGTCTTAGTCTTATCCTCATTCATCTGTGGACTTCTGGTTCAAATTAAAAGAACAAAAAGTACAGTGGAGGGTAGAAACCACGGCCAACGAAGTGAGGATTAATCCAACCAACTTTATTGAAGACCCAACTTTAAATGTTTCAGCCTGGGGCCTTCATCAGGGGTCAGAAAAATACACAAAGAGTGTATGGAACACGTCTATGAGGTTGCAAAAAACACACTTCCCAATCAGAAAAATACACAAAGAGTGTATATATTGCACCGTGTAAAATTAATTTGTGGTCTTAAGAAAGACCTTTCTCATAAATATTCCAAGGCGTCCTTCCTCGCAGCCCCCAACTCCAACGAACGCCACACTGCAACGACACTCTTTGTGTATTTTTCTGACCCCTGATGAAGGCCCCAGGCCGAAACATTTAAAGTTGGGTCTTCAATAAAGTTGGTTTGATTAATCCTCGCTTCGTTGGCCGTGGTTTCTGCCCTCTGCTGTACTTTGTGTTTTTTCTGCGGAAGGCTCCCTTCTCTTTTTCCGTTGGCTTCAAATTAAAAGAAAACTATCAGGATCTACAAGGCGATAGATGCATGGGAGCAAAGAAAGCTCTAAGCATCCCAAGCCAAACGGTCAACTTCCTTTGGGAAGATAAAGGCACCGTCACCACTTATCCTCCTGGTCCTCACACTAAGGCCAAAAGCTCTTGGAAACAGGGGCCCCAAAGCCTAATTTATCGTATATTATTTGAGGTGCACTGGCAGTGATGGAAAATAAGATGGAAATAAAAATGTAGCATTTTAAGTTTCACCATAGACCCTTGGGACCTCAATATGTGTGTGTGTGGGGAAGGGGAGGGTGAATTTGGGTGATTTTTCTTAGGTGGAATGCCGGGTCCAGCAGGTACAAAATTCTCATCCTAACTCATACTGATAACCCACTATCTGTCTTCCATGACTTCCTTTCACGCCTCCACTAGGTTTCTTTGTTTACTATATGACAACTGCCTAGATGTACCTTCAGTCTCCCGTGCTAGGCTGGAGAGTATTAGGCGTAGAGCATTTTTCTTCGTGGCCCCTATCCTACGGAATGCCCTCCCACTCACTCTCAACACCGAACCGTCATATAAATCTTTCAGTCTGCATTGAAAACATATTTTTTCCACTCGGCATTTCATGAAGGATGTGATCGATAGATGGTGCCTGCAATCCGTTACCTGCAACCTGTAACCCATACTCTTTACATCTCTCCCTCCCTGTATGCTTTTTCTTCTTTTCTTCTGTTATTTTCCTAGAATGATACTGTAGTTCTTTTCTATCTTTGCTTTTAGTTTTCTATTGTAAACCGCCTTGCCATGAATTTGAAAGGTGGTATATTAAACCCCAATAAACCATAAACCATACTTACGGCAGAACTCTGGAGTCCTCCAGATGTGAACAGTGGTCCTTGCGGCCAGACAGGCATCGGTGTAGGCCTGCAGGTGGTCACATAGAGTCTGCAGGAGCCCTTCATAGCGGCACATATCATAGGCACAACGGACGAAGTATGGTGCAGGGTCCACGACCTTGATGCAGTCCCTGCATGGAAAAAGGTTAATCTCTCATTAGGCTTCTCTGACGGTGATTCTCAGTGCTCTTTATTTGATGTTATATTTTCTGGCATTGGTAGGAAGAGGGTTAAGAGGCTGCAATATTCCAAACAAGCTTCCTTCAATCCCCTAAGGGCAGAAGGGGAGCAAAAAAAACAAACAAAGGAGAAATGAGAACAACCTAACTATAATGCAGGCCTCAACTCCTGAGAAACCATCTGAGTCAATGTTGGTAGGTTGGTAGTGGCTGGACATGGTCCAGCAATGTGAAGAGGACCTAGGAAGCTAGATGATCAGACAGGAGTCACTACCGTTTTGGTAGTTGTGTGGTAAGACATGAGGGAGGGTCCTGGGTTTTGCATGAAGCATAGGATCTGGTATGTTCACCTACCAAAGACGGCAGAGAACCAGAGTATGACACCAAAGTGACTTGGATAAGGAGCTATATTCCACAAGTGGACAGGAATAACCTGGCAGATGGTCTAGGCCAGATGGTCATCTATGTTACCGTGTGGTGTTAGGATAAGAGGCAGAGGGCAGGCTGGCGAGCAAAGAATCTGAGTGACATCCCAGACCAGCATAACAGTTTCTACCATTCTAAAGGTGTCAAATGAATCAATCAGTTGAGCGAGCTGTAATGAAAAT
Source organism: Ichthyophis bannanicus (assembly GCA_033557465.1). Lineage (NCBI taxonomy): Eukaryota > Metazoa > Chordata > Amphibia > Gymnophiona > Ichthyophiidae > Ichthyophis > Ichthyophis bannanicus. Next base: position 82,692,134 of record CM066048.1, read on the forward strand.
ACGCGGCTGCAGCCCTTTTCTGAGCAATCTCCCGACTCCTCTGCTTTTGGTCTCAGGACTCTAACTTTGGGTTTCTGGAGGAGTAGCCTAATGGTTAGACCAAGGAAGACAGGGTTCAAATCCTACAGATGCTCCTTGTGGCCTTGTGCAAATCACTTCACCTTTCATTGTGTCAGGTACAAACTTAGACTGTAAGCCCTCCAAAGTGATAGGAAACTACTGACCGTATTTGAATGTAACTTGCCTTGAGCTACTCCTGAAAAAATATCTGAGCTAAATGCACAACTACCTTCCTCTTCTAGTGTAAAGCTTGTCTAATCTACACTGTGCGCACACAAGCATCACCTACAAGGAATCAGAGAGCAGGTGGACACACACCCAGGCATTGCCTACAGGCAGCTGCAAAGCAGACAAACACTCCGCACTAAATATCCCCAATAAGTTATAGCGCAGAGACACATGCAGACACACAAGATGGGTAGTGTCTTCAGGGAGTCACAAAGCACAGACATACACACAGACAGTACCCACGAGGAATCACAGAGCAGAGACACGCACACTTCTCATATTCAAGGAGCCCGATTTTCTCAATGCCTAACATCCTAAGGATCACTGCACACCTGAAAGCTCCCAGGGTATCGTTGATCCTGCCGCAGTGCTGGAAATTGCTGATTTTATCATAGAGGTCCTCCCTGCACGGTGTGTCAGGTGACTCATCCTTCCTGCATCTGGAAAACACAAAACAATCCTCCCTCCTTATGCCACCGTACACAAGAAAGATGGAATTAACTGGTCTGGTCCCTCCCTCCTCTGGCACGAGCATACGTCAGAGGAGGGGGGGATCAGACCTGCATGCAAGTGCGGAGTCGGAAAGACACGTGGTTTTTTAAAATTTGATGTCTGATCTGCTGCTGCCATCATCACCATCACCACCACCGCCAAGGCAACAGGAAAAGTGGCATGGTGAGGCAAGGGCAGGCAGCGCGGGGCAGAGTCGAGGCTGGCAGCCCCAAATGCGCCCTATTTCTTTGCGCCCTGTGAAGCTGCACTGCTCACGCAGGACTAGGTACGGCGCTGACTTGTTCAATTGGCTTTAGGCTAGTCTGGGATCCTGCAGAAGCTGTGTCCTCCACACACCCTCCCCTCCCCACCCCTTGATCCATTAGTCCTGGTAAGCACTGCAGCAACCCTGGTGCCCCCGCACTTACTCAGCATCCTCATCATCCGTGGTCTGCCAGCTGTTGCCCAGGGCATCGCCATCTGTAGCCACGCTGCCATCTGGCATTAGGTTGTCGTTGGAGACATCTCCATCATAGTTTCCACAGAGCCCGCACACCCGACCCAGGTAGGAGCTATGGGGAGGATAAGGAGAAAGGAAAGAGGACAGGGGCAGAGAAAATCAAAGACATCGTTAGAAAATTACCTCTTTCTCCCTGCCAAGAGAGTGTCAGGACTTAGCTCAAAATATGATTCAGTTCTGCTGTGACTTAGAGGAGAGAGTGCCCCTGGCAATATACTGGGACACAGAGTACCTCCAACACCATGGGTCAGTAGTGGATTAGAGGTAAGAGCTTCCTCAAATACCATGCTGGAACACTGGATCATTACTGGCTTAGAGGGAGGACCATCGACCCTTCTTGCAGCATGGGTTGCTACCCAGAGGTCTCCCATGGTAGTACTGATGGCTCATGGCTTTTCAAGACTATTTCCCTGCACTTGCAAGAACTACTGACACTTCTCTCAGTACTCATCATATTCCTCAGGACTGGGGCAGGATGTGTGTAGGGAGTGGACAATAGGACTTACTTTGGCATGATAATCTCCAGGAAGTGATTCCCATCCCACCGCACGGTCAGCCCAAAGTTGGTCTGCACCACAACATACTGACCGCTCTGGGAGACGGAGATGGTGCTGGTGGGGTTGATGGGGAGGGTTATCCTTGTGCCATTGATCTGAAAACAGAATGGGAGCAAGAGAAAAGATGTCACAAGGCAAAATCTAACATTAGTACCCGAAAGCACCATTGGTAGTTAGGGAAAGCAGTTGGTTCTAGGTCACCTAGGACATACTAAGCTAGTCCTGGTTTTACTTCTATTGTACCTATGGACTTGTAAGGGTTAATATTCATAATATAAATAGGAATATTTATCTGTGATACCTTCGAGGAAGCAATTAATATATCATCTTAGACTCATGGCTACCGAGGTCTCAGATACCATAGGCTGCCACTGTTGTGAAATTCTCCAGTGGACTGATGCCTAAATATACATCAATGACCTCTTACTTGAACTGTGAGCCATATAAGTATTCTCCAGAAATATTTTTTATCAGTTATTCTTCAATACTATTTTTGACAAGCCTTTTAAACATGTTACTTAGTTTAGAGTGATGAACCAGTGCTTAGCTGTGTGATGAATTCATCACACAGCTAAGCACTGGTTCATCACTCTAAACTAAGTAACATGTTTAAAAGGCTTGTCAAAAATACAGTCAAACCTCGGTTTTCATGATTAATCCGTTCTAAGAAGTCTGACTAAAACCGAAACGTACGAAAACCGAAGCAATATTTCCCATAGGAAATAATGTAAATTCAATTAATCCGTTCCAGACACCCAGCTCCTGTCACTTCTCTCACCTGCCCGATCGTCCACAGGACAGCAAACACACAGATATTGTACTGTACGGCACTGCAACATCTCCTGCTTACATTGACAGCTACCCTGCTACCTCCGAGCCTGATGGGGCGCTCCAGAGAACAGGCAGGCAGTGGAGAGATCGGGGCCTTCCTCTCTGTGCAATCCTTGCATCTCTGACTCTGGCTCGAGGATGTTGCTCAGCTGACTTTCGCTTCTCAACACGCGATCGGTGAGTCCGGGGGGTAGTGCTGCCGGGACTGGGCGGGCAGTGTATACAGACCAGCGCCATTCTTTACGAAAACCGAGGCGATATCCGATAACCGAGACAAAATCTCAGTCAGAAAAGACGTCGAAAACCGAAACGTATGAAAACCAGGGCAAACGAAAACCGAGGTTTGACTGTAGTATTGAAGAATAACTGATAAAAAATATTTCTGGAGAATACTTATATGGCTCACAGTTCAAGTAAGAGGTCATTGATGTATATTTAGGCATCAGTCCACTGGAGAATTTCACAACAGTGGCAGCCTATGGTATCTGAGACCTCGGTAGCCATGAGTCTAAGATGATATATTAATTGCTTCCTCGAAGGTATCACAGATAAATATTCCTATTTACATTATAGACTCTGTGACAAATAAAGGGTTAATATTCAGCCAAATGGTCAACATATAATTTGAAATGTCTAACTTAGTCTATTTCAGATTATACACATAGTCAGTAGTGCTGAATTCCAGGGTGATATAGGAATGAGAGGTCTGCATGACACTACCCTTGGAACATTCCAAACTCCACTCCTTTTTTTGAATGGATAATTTTCGTCATACAAGAATTCAAGTGGTCTGAATTTAAAATAAAACAGCATTTATGTGGTTGGCAGTGCAACTACATGCATAAATATGTTTGAATGCTGTACTACTGGTTACGAGAACAGCAGGAAGGCTAATGCTCTAGATGCAGGTGTCGACAGTACCAGAATTAGCTCTGTTTTTGATGACTGGAGCCAGTTAGTGACCCTTCTGTTGACTTTCCTGGCATATCTAGGACTTTGTCATGAGGACCAAGAATGGCCGGTGGAATGAAGAAGAAGCTCCTTCCTCTGTCACTGGCCAACAACCAACGAAAGGCAAAAACAAGAACATTTAAGAAAGTGTGGAATAAGGCTGGACAGTAGCAACGCTGCCAGGTGGAGATCCTAGGTTCAATTTCTTGGCTAGAACTCTGCTCCCTGGACCAGGACCGGCTCTACCATTGAGCAACTGTGTTCTTTGCACATAGCCCCGCTTTTCTGTCCCTTTATTCAACCCCCGTTGACTTAAGCAAACGAGGCCCCACTTCCCTCTCCATCTCCCTCAGGCTGTCCCTGTCCTGGAAAGGCCGGGGCTGAGACTTCTACCAAGCCAGGGACAGGGAGTTCAAGCTATTGCTCAATGGCAACACCTAGTGGCCAGACTCAAGTGTTTGCAGTCGCTGGCTGAGGACTGCTCCTGCAATGACCTAGCTAAGGGAGTTGTGAGCAGGTAAAAAAAAAATGGGAGGATAGAAATCTGGGTAATTCTATATGAAGTCTCACAGTACCATAAGCCAATAAAATAACTTTACCAATTGAGCTGGAAGCCTGAAGGAGCAGGAAACTGAGAGGCTAAGAAAAAGTGAAAGCAGGTAGAAACACTGAGAGGGAACTCGGAGATCAAATGGGGTCTATGGCAAGCAACAGAAAATAATTAGCTAAACACAGTGATCAATGTTTCTATGAAAGGAATGTGTGGCACTGACCAGTGTCCGGCGGCTCTTCATCAGGGTAATTGTGAGACCGTCCACAGTCACATAGACCTTACGCAAGTAAGATGCTCCTTCTTGGCCTCTGTCTTCATTCTTGCCCTCCACACTGAAAAAGGGCCCTGGATTGAGGAAAGAAGAAGAGATGTAGGTGCTCTTTGTACAATTCTGGTTTATTAAGCGTCTTCCAGCTAAATTTGTCTAGGAAGTCAGTCCACAGAAATAGCTGACCAATAGCCAGCTGGAAACACTGATCTGGGTAATTAGCAAAACACTTATCCAGATAAATTCTGCTGAATCTACAGAAAGCGTTATCAGGATAAAGATAAACGGGGAACTCAGCCACTTAACAGATTTTTAAAATATGAATTTAATGTAAACACTGTATAGGAATCAAGCTATACTACACCAACAGACCCTCCTCATCTGAAAATCAATAATATCCAATTGCAATTGCCATAATTCTCCCCTCGCCTTTTCCAGTTTACCCAAAATCTTCCTAGACCCCATAGTTCTATGTTCCCTTTTCAACCCTTTGATCTCTGCGAGCGGAGCTTCTCCCTTCCCCCTCTGTGATTTCTTCCTTAAGGCCCGCACGAAACATCAGCCCCACATTACCACTTTCATCCCTCATTAAATTGCATATATTCCTGAAAATATTTTGCCATGTCTGCCACAATCCTCATCTCTCAGTAAATTGCCATCTAAGTTGCCAATGTCTCTTGCCTCTGTCGAAACTCAGGGTATTAGTGGAGGGTCCCTGAATTACCTGCATCCACTGTTGCTTGGCTAAAATCATGTCTATCCTGGAATTGCTGTCTTGTGGGTGCAGTACAAGTTAAAATCCCTCTGTTTCAGATAAAGCACTCTCCACACGTCCAGGGTCGGCTCCAAAGTTGGTTTAAGGTGTTGGCGTCCAAGACAAACCTTAAATCTTATGCCCCCTTCATCCCCCTCCCCCGCTGTCAGAATCTAGTGTTTAGCTTTGAATGCCCAGCTCCCAGAAGCTGCCGGCTTAGGCAACTGCCTCGTTTACCTGATGGTTGAGCTGGCCCTGCACACATCAATGAACTGCTACCTCTCCACTAATTCTTGTAACACTTTCTGCGTTGATCCAGAGAAATCCACTTCCCTCTTCATCTCATCCTTCTTAGGGTGCAGTGTTAAGCCTGAAAACCAACACTCTCCCCTTCAAACCCCCTTCTAGCATTTCCCCCTACCTCTGCCCAGAGCTTTACTTGGTTACTATTACCATTAATATCTCCACTCCCGTCTTCTTTTCCCCCTCCCTATTAGAGATCTGTTGCACAGCTTCTTTCTCATAATCCTCTCAGGCCTCTGTAACAGGTGCGTTTCCTGAGGGCCCAATCAAACCTTTTCAATTCTTTGACTAATTGTCTCTTGCAAGGGGCATTTAAGCCTTTTTCACCTTTAGGGTCTTTTACTAACAGGCGCCAGCTGGTAGCATGTGTTCTGGGGCGTGTTGAAGGCGCATTGGGACGTGACAGCGCAGGATGAGTCTCCTGCTAACTGTGCAACCCACGCTGAAGTCGCAAGTGGGCAGGTTAGGGGCGGAGAGCGGGTCTGGTGAGCTCAGCACAGCGTTGAGTTCACACTAAGCACTGACTGCAGTTGGGTGTACAACAAGCTAATGTAGCTCGCACTAGAGGAGAGGACGCCATGTAACTGCCGGGCAATGCTTTCCACGCCCTCAACAGTTAACGCAGGGGTGTTGCACGTAACATGCCATGGTTTCGGTGCTATTGGCACGTTATGCACAACAACTTAATGCCCGTTAGTGAAGGACCCCCTTAATGTCCCCATTCTAGTCGTATTCACCATTACTGTGTGTCAGAAAAATTGCCCATGTGTCCACCTCCCCCATTACCATGAACCCCTCACTATTCTCTCCTTCTGACTGTCCTCCCCCTTTCCCCATTCCTACTCCCATTTACCCCTTCCTCCATCCCCTCTCCCCTCCTCATCCATCTTTATCACATTTCTTTCTTTTGCAACTCCCTAACATGAAGAAGTAACACACTCAAAGTTAAGAGACTCATCCATACATCCACACTCACAAGAGCACTCTTCCTTGGCTTCACTCTCACTTACCTGTGCTTCTTGCCATCGCCCTCCCAACTACATCACCCAACTCACTCACCATACTCTCAGACATCCCATATACCCAATCACTTTAGCAAGCTGAAGTCCATTTGGGTCCATCACGTTGTCCTCTTGTCATGGCGGTCTTTCACTGCTTCCTGAGGCAACCGCTTGCTCTTAGCTGGGACTCTACATTCTCGACACCTGACGTTGCCTTCCACTGCTCCTGGGAATTGCCCTTAGTTGGCAGCATGTTCTGAAATCCCGCAATCCTTAGCTGCTCCCAAGCTTCCTCCGTAGATGACACTTTTCATTGCTCTCCAGATCAAATAAGGCAGCCCAAAGGGGAACGGTCACTCATATTTTGTATTCTCCTTGCATAAGAAGGCAATCCCCTCTCTCATGGCTCGTCTGGTGCCCACTCTAGAACTGAGGGGGCCATTGTGGGGCAGCACAGCAAAGTGTCACGCAGCTGGTTGGAAACATCATCCCTGCTTTCTACTGTATACTTTCCTAAAGCTCTAGATATGCCGTACGACGTTCTAGGGGGGATATTCAAGACCCGCCGACTGTATAAATGCCATTAAACGTGACACTAACACGGTTAGTGCCGCTGGATATCCGCAGGTGCCACTGCTACACGCCCTGATGCATTATGGGTGTTCCAGGATGGAGCAGAGGCAGCAGCCGTCGCTAACTGAGCAAAAAGGCGTGGTAAAGGCTGGCCTAACTTTACCCGTGGAAGCTAACCAGGCAGTGACTTGATATCACTACTGCCGGTTAGCTGCCAGGTTCTGCGGCTACCCCAGATATGGCCCTGACATTGAATATCGGGGCTAGCCACGTTAGATGCTGAATATCGGGCCCCACACCTCAGTACATCCATCCACACTTATACACCTTCTCATTGTGTATATGTGTCTATGTCTGTATATCTTATCATGTACCTCTTGTCTTTTAATACCATGCCTGAGCATCACACTTGTCCATTTCTGTACACCTGCTGATACCTCAGCCCCTGTCCATGCTCTGATTCACACTGTACTCCATCTGTATGTTTCTGCTTGTGCCCGTTACTTGTCTGGTTCGGCCTACCTTTATAGTCCTTGCAAGCTCTGGCTAAGGTGTAAGTACAGGTACCCATGAAACTCAACAGTCGTCCGTCGAAGCTCATGTAGTGAGGGTCACCAGAGACATAGCAGGAAGCCCACTCTGTAAAAAAAGAAAAAAATGAAAATGCAGTCAGAGGGAGAGAGAAAGAGAAAGCCAGTGATAAAGTCTAGAAGAGAGACAAAGAGATGAGAGACAGCCTGATGACTGATGGGAGGAGAAATGGCGGGACAGAGATAATGACGTGTTACCCTCATGGCTTTAGACTTAGGGGGATTTAACTCCGTGCCATGATTTTCAGACACTAGAGCAATTGTCTTTACTCCAGACTTAAGAGAAGAAAAGTCAGGTGAGGTTTTTTCCTATGACCTAGGATGTTAGAATTTGAAACTGCGGTGAGCCGGTGATGGCTCTAGCAGATTAAGAGCGTGTGGGCTCAGGCTTTTTGAGTCATTGCGTTGGCTGTCTGTATATCCAGAGGTCTTTTTTCCTCCGTGATTTTTCTTTTTTGGATTGCACTTACAAAAGCCTATGTGTTAGTGTGTACAGTGGATCCTATCTTTTGATTTGATTGTATATTGCACAGGCTCCTGAGAAGCTATAGCGTATTTGAGGATGCCTTTCTGAAATGCATACAAGCTGGTATATTCATCTCCCAGTCAGGATTATCATTGTGCCAAGATTCGTTGACTGCAGTCACATCAGTGTCCTTTTTCTACTAGATAAGTTAGTTTGTCAGACAGACTATGAACACCAGGACGCATGACATTTGAAGTTATTTTTCTTCCCTCCCTCCCCCATCTTTGTTTCCTATCAGTCACCTGGTCTACAATTACCTGTTGGGTGGCAGCTGTAGATGCCGTTAAGATGGCTGCAGGTCTCTTCCTGGAAACATGCCCATGGCTGGCAAAGGGTCTGGTTCTTCCCCTTACACTCACACTTCTGAGAGCAGTCCGGTCCATAGAACACCTCATCTGGCTGTTCGAAACAAGTCACAAAGACTGGCTAAGCAGAGGCAGCATGGGTTGACTGGAGATACAGACATTTAAGAGTTGTCACCTGATTCGTGACCCCTAATAGGCCGAGCCAGTCTGGATTCGGCCCCATCGCATCTCTGAACATCTAAGGGGCAATTTTATAATGAGCCAGCTAGATTTAGGCAGGAAGAACACACCTAAATCTCAGTATTTTAGCCATTTACTCTTGTCAATGGCCTCTTGGACATGCACGTAGATCCTATATTGCTTGCTTTCCCTATAGGCACGCCCATGGGCGGAGTCTGAGTGAAGCATGGCCAGAACGCAAAGTACATCTATAAATTATAAAATGTTATAATTTATGTATGTTCTTTATAAATCTAGGCACAGGCCTAAGAGCTGGTGTAGTGGTTGCCTTTTTGAGCACTTCAGCTAGTATTTCATAAAGAAAAGTAGGTGGCTGTTTTTCTTTATCAAATAGGCTTAACATTTTGGCTGCCTTGAACTAGGCGCTGGTTTTAAAATTACTCTCTTAAGGGCCAATATTCAAAAAATTTGTCCAGTTAACTTTAGGAGTTAACCAGACCAATCCTGTTGTAGCAGGACACCACAGTCTTCTCTCTGTTCAGAAAAGGGAAGATTCTGGAGTTCTTGCTCCTAAAATGACCCCGAATACCGTGAGCTAATGGAGGTTGGGAGACAGACTGTGAGTCACCATCTGTTCATTAGACTACAGTCAGGGCCGGCCCCAGAGTTGGTTCAAGGTGCTGGAGTCCTAGGCAAACCTTAAACCTTTTGCCCCCCCTCCCCCCCCGGCTGTGAGAATTTACTGTTTGCCTTTGAATGCTCTGCTCTTTGCTGTCCAGCCCCCCCCCCCCTCACCAGAAGCTGCTGCTCTAGGTGACTACCTAGTTTGCCTGATGGTTGGGCCGACCCTGGCTACAGTGAGTGGTTTTACTTTTATCTGGTGTGACAAACACAAGAGCGAATATGGATGCGTGAGTGAATATGAACTGGAAGGTAGGAGGGGCAGACAATAGAAGAAAATTCAGGCAACTTCAACAACCTTTGGAAATCTCAGTATTTTCAAGTTTTGCATAAGTAATATGTTGGAAATTGTGACTGAAGCAATGCGATTACTTATTTGGCCAAAGCTAACCAGTTCAGGTGTTTTTTTGAGCAGGTTCAAATATGTTTACACTATCCATAATCTTTGTAGCCCTGGTGTTGTAACTCACTCCTCCTCTTTGACAGTCTTGATGTGTTAGTTAAAAAATCTTTTTTTAAATTTGTGTCCAATTTGTCAGATAAGATCTTATGTCTCAGAAGCTGATCTAAGACAAGTAGTTCAGACAGTTGTGATCTCGAATTTGAATGACTGAAATGTGACATATCTTAGCATTGGCAAAAAGCAAAATGTTAGATTGCAATTAGTACAAAACACTATTGCTAAGATCACAAAAGAGGCAATGAAATAGGGTAGAGCCTTCCCTTTGTTATCTGAATTACTTTGTTCGTCCTTTTAAGAGTAATGTCATGTTCAAGTTACCTTCTACTGTACATACAACCATTTGGAACTGGGTTCAAGTTATTTGTGCAAATACACAGCCCTCTATCTTCCCTGACCTTCTTTGAGTCCGGTGAGTAAAATACCTTGGCAATTCCAACAGTAAATAGATGCAGACTGGGCTGTTAAAGACCAGACATTGGAGGGACTGGGCTCTAAGGAGCGCAACTGATTGCTAACAGCATTAAAGGGGAAAAGGATCTATAATATTTTTAGGAAGCAATTGAAAACTTGGCTATTTTCACTTATGGTAAATTGAGAAGTTGATTAGTAGAGTTACCCTCTTGGTTTGACTCTTTGATAAAGAGAAAAATAAACTGGCTTAATTTAGGTATTCCCAGGGCTGGCGCAAGGGTATTGGGTACCCTACGTGAACCTTCAGGGTACCCTAGGTGAAGCTTTCAAAGAATAGGCAAGCGGTAGTCATTCTCACCTGATAGTAAGTGCCATTGTAAGTGCACCCACACTGATCCATGGGCACACAGAGGCTTCCACTGAGGACAAATCCCTCATTGCACTGGCAGCCCTCGACACATGGTAGATTGCACAAGCCGTTGTTGGGACCACTGCAGGTGGATAGGCAAGCCGAGCCGCAGGGTTCGTAGTGACTGTTGGGGAGGCAGCGGATTGCTGTGATATGGCAAGAGGAAAGAAGGGAAAATTAATCTCAGAAGCTGGGCGGCTTCAAATGTAACTTTGAATAAGCGTTGCCAGATGAATTCATGTCATTTAGGGGAGGACACTGCTGTGGTTATGGCAACTATGAACCTACATTTTCAGCACCCCAGGGGTTTTCTCCCATTTTCAATGCTCCTTCCATGTAGATTCGCCATTGAAGCCAGAATCCTCCAGCTGAAGAGCTGAGATTTCTGCGTCTGGTCACTAGGTGTCAGTGTTGTGCAATAGCTAGGACTCTCTCCTCACCCTCATTCCTTGGGACTGTGAACGCTGCCTCCACAGCATTCCCAGCCACAGGCAGCCTGAACAGAAAATTACAGGCTTGAGAATCAACCTCAGATCTCCTATATGGCAGAGCACAATCTCTACTGAGTCTTCAGGCCAGCCTAGCTCCTCATCTTTTATAGGCTCAATTGATCCTATGAGCCACGTCAATCACTGTTTCTTCTTGTTAGCTTCCTGAACCCTAGCTCTCTCTACCTTTGGAGAACCTGACAGGTACTGGTGACCTGAGTGGGCCACTGCTGGAAAGAGGATACTGGGTTTGAGGAACCTTGATCTGACCCAGTATGGCATTTCTTATGTTCTTAAGTCACATTCTAAACTGGAGATGGAATATTGGCACAAAGAGAAACTGATTAAACCTAGTGCCAGAGGGATGCACAGTTGTTTGTAAATAATAGGAAGAGTAGAATCATTAGTTGATACAGGTCATCAATGACGGAAGAGCATGCCCTGGATTTACCTCTAAGACATCTATGAATTTGTACTTCCAATTTTTGTAATCAGAGAAGGAACTTAAAGTCCATTGATGCAATCGGGGCAAAGCAAGGCTTGATTTAGCATGACTTTGGTAATCTTGAGTAAACTGGTAATGCCAGGCTACAGTTCTAGTAGAAGTCATTTGGTAAGGGCATGGTAGTAGCCAAGGATACAGATCTACAGAGTCTCATGAGGTAATACAAGTTGGCAGCTACAACATAAAAAGTTAGAAACACACCAGTGATGTAGTAAAAGCTGCTAGTGTAGATGGGTTTCAAAGAAGTTTGGACAAGTTCCTGGAGGAACAGGCCATAAACCATTATTAAAGAGGACCGGTGAAATCCACTGCTTACTCCTGGGAAAAAGCACCATAGAATCTGTCTTTCCGTATGGGAACCCGACAGGTACTTGTGACCTGAACTGGCCACTGCTGGAAACAGGATACTGGGCTCGATGGATCTTTGGTCCAACTATCTTATTCTCCTGTTTAGCCCCTTCACGCTCCTTAAAGAAGCTTTGGTTGAACTTTTGAACTCCCTTGGAGAAGCAGGGTGTGAAGAGAGCTATTGCAATGAATTACAATCACACTAGTTGGACAATGGATAGCAGTGACAGATGCAGGATACCTTGATGCTACAGTCTAAAGATGATACTTACGGCAAAAAGTTTCATTCCTCCAGGGCATCAAGGTAATATTCCTTTCCTGACACTCATTCACATATGACTCCAGTGCTTGACACAGCTGCTGCCGGTCACCATTCAGCTCACACATGTCGTAGACACAGTCTTTGAAGAAGGTCTGTGTGGAAAATAGTAATGAATGGCCTACCAAAACTCAGCTGCACAGCTTAGCTTCTGCCAGTGTCTCTGTGCTCAGGTAACTCCTCTTCTCAAGTCACTTCTCTGGCTCCCTATCAGTTTCCGCACCCAGTTCAAACTTCTCCTACTGACCTACAAGTGCATTCATTCTGCGGCTCCTCGCTACCTTTCCTTTCATCTCACTGTACACTCCTCCCCAGGATCTCTGCTTCTCTCGTAGATCCCTTTTATCTGTGCCCTTCTCTGCTACCGCCAACTCCAGACTTCGTTCATTCCACCTTGCTGCTCCATATGCCTGGAACAAACTACCTGAGTCAGTGCATCAGGCTGCTTCTCTGGCCCTATTCAAATCCAGGCTAAAAAAAACCCTCTTCAAAGCTGCTTTTGGATCCTGATGCTCTTCACTCTCTTGTCCACTACTTATATGTATCTTACCATACTCTAGTCCCCAGTTTCACTATGGACGCACAGAGTGAGCCAGGATTCTGATCCTGTGGGATCAAAATCATGTTCAGGCCTCTATGTGCCTTCCCCGGCTAACTCAGTCAGGGCTTTTGAATGGAGCCGCAGCGCCAAGGCGTCTGGTTGCCATGGCACTGTGGCTCCACTCAAGAGCCGTGATCCCCGGCCGCCAGACCAAAATGTTCATTCTCCACAGCCCAACCCACGACCTGGCCTCCCAAGGCCAGGGTCGGGCTGCGGGAAATTTCCTCTGCCCCCTCCCGCCCTTTCTGCGCACCAGACCTGCGAGATCCACCTGACATTGGAATCGGCCCTGTACGTCCAGGGCCGCCGACTGCCCACTGCCCGCCCTAACTCCTTCCCCACAACGCCCCTTTCCCGCCCCCATCTAACCTCCCCGTACAACTTGCGGGGAAGTTAGTCAGGGTCAGAAAAGGACCCGAATAGCAGGGATGGACATCCCAACGGGACGACCATCCCCGCTATTCGCGCCTCAGAATGACCCTGTATGTGTTTTGTTTTGATTATGCTGTAGGCTCTGATAAGCAGGGACTGTGTCTTACATCTATATGTACAGTGCTGTGTACGCCTTGTAGCACTATATAAATGATTAGTAATAGTAAAGGGTGATGTAATTCAAACATGCTAGTGGCAGAGAGCAATGGTGACAGGCAGATGAACAGAAATCAAATAGGGTTGGTGGTGACACAATAGGCAGAGTGTGACTGGGTGGGCCAAGAGATCTCGATCAACTGACATCTGTTACATTGCTTTGTATATGTTATATCATTATACCTTTCTGCTCTTTACAAACAAGATTTTTGGCCATATACATGACTGAAGTTAGGGTTGGGCAAAAGAAAATGATGATCTAAGATCGCAAACCCCGACTATAACCTAGAGAGCGTTTATGCTGGAAAGATTTACTGTAGTCATGAGGCCCTTAGAAATCAGGAAGAAAATGGCAAAGGTTACCCTATTCTTCTGGGTCTCTATGAGCACAGTCCAGTGACTTGTACTTCTACAGTGCCAGGTCTTTGCATTCTGCTCCAGGGACTAAAAATGCTAAAATGCACTAGGAAAGCAAAGGAGTTGCATGTTCTTACTATTTTTTTAAGCCTAGATTTTCATATTTTTAGGAAAATCTTGGCCCTGTAAGGACATAGAGAAACTCACATGTGGACTAATCTTCTTGTGGCATGCAGCAAAGGGTCCGTGTGGGTCCACCAGGATCCAGCAATAAGCGGGGCCCTCATACAGACTGCGTTCCTCCTCCGTGCATACTGGGTCCACGACAGACCCCTCTGGGGTGCAGCTGAAGAAAGAAACAGAGAGAAAGAAAGGTAAAAAGAGTAAAAGATATCCACCGAAACCAAGAGCTCTCGAGAGAAACTAGATGCAGAAGGCCAGTTGAAGGAAAGAGGACGAGCAAGTTTCCAGTGAACCCTTGAGAACATCTTCTAGGAAGTTATTCAGTGATCAGCTATATCGTAAGTTGTAAGTAGTAAACCGTGAAAGGTTCCCCCCCTCAGCATGTGCCTACAGCATATATTCCATCTACAATATGTGTCTCGGAAAATGCTTATTGTTGAAGAAAGAATGTCATCTACAGATTGTCCATGAAAGGGATTGTGTGGTCTTGAAAACATACGCACATTATTATTTTGGGGATATTGTTATGCTGACCCAATAAAAGATATCACGGCCTGTAAAGAATTCCATTCTCTCCAGGTCCCATGTAGGCCACAAGAACTCTGCTCTTTGAAGAAAGACCAGTGCATGGGAGGGATAAAAGGTAAGAGAGGTAGAGGACATTTTCAGAAAAAGAAGCCTTATGCCCGAGAACCAGAAAGCAGCTTACTTCTTCTGGGTGTTCCAGCTGTTTCCAAAGTCATTGACTCCACTCACTACCTCTCCATCAGAAGTCTTGAAGTCATTGGCAGGAATTCCATCGTAGTCACCACACAAACCACAGAGCTTGCCTTGATAGCTGTATACAAAGAAAAACACAAAGGTTCAATGGCATGGCTCCTCCCTAAGGCTTCCTTACGGAAATCTTGCTACTCGCCATGGTTATTTTGAACATATTTATTTACCATTGTACTTACAAATTTGTTACTTTAACATCTGCATAGTGATTTCCATCATATCTTACGACCAGGCCGAAATCAGTTTCCACAACCACATACTTCCCTGATGGCGACACAGAAAGTCCAACCACAGGGTAGATAGGAATGTTCACTCTGGTTTTATCCACCTGAGTAAGTAACAAAGACCATTAAATTCAGTTTTTGACCTGATTAATCAGAAAGTCAACCAATATTTCCAAATAAAGACGATGTAATAGTTTAATACTCAGGGCCGGCCCCAGAGCTGGTTCAATGTGTTGCCGCCCTAGGCAGACCTTAAACCTTATTCCCCCCTTGGCTATCAAAATTTATTGTTTAACTTTGAATGTCCTACTCTTTTCTGCCATCCAGACGTTGCCACCCTAGGCAACTGCCTGGTTTGTCTAGTGGTTGGGCCGGACCTGTACTCACCTGAACCACTTTATTCTTCAGAATGGCCACTTCCACACCATAGGCCTCCACATAGATGGCTTTAACATATGACACAGTGGCTTGGCCATTCCGGTACTCATGAGATGCATACACTGCGAAGGGGATGTTGGTGGTGTTGCAGAGTTTAGCCAAGATGTAAGTGCAGTTACCATGGAAATCAAACTTTTTCTTGTCAAAAGTGGTGTAATGGGGGTCACCACTAGCAATGCAAGTTGATGAACCTGAAAGCAAAGAACCAGACCATTGGTAGCTAAAGCCAGAAAGGTTATCATCTGTACAAAGGATGTTAAAGGGCATTGGCCTAAACAGAGTTTACCATTTGGGAAGCATCCCTGGACACCTGTGTTATTGGCACAGTACTCATCTGGGCCACAGCTGGTATCGGTGCACTTGGTATTATTATTGGCAAGACACTGGCACACCTCTTTGCAAGCTTCAGAAAAGATGACTTCACCAGGCTAGGAATCAGAAGAAATACAGTCAATTTTCAAAGAAAGCTGAGCACCTGATGTAGGCACCTCAGTTGCAGGTACCTAAAGCTGGGAGAATTTTCAGCCGAATCTAGGTATCCAAGATTTTGACTGAAACTTTGCTTAATTTTAGGAGCCGAAAACTGGACTTCCTAAATTTAACCATAACATTTATTTGCCGACATTTAGGTGCCTGGCACTGAAAATCATTGTTAAGGGCCTCTCTAACCTCACCCATTTTTTACACAGCTAAATTTAGAAGCCTAGTGAAAAAAGCTCCAAAATTCAGGTGGGCTGTGAAGGTAAATTTTTATTTAGGAAGATCCAGGTGCCTAACTGTTTAAGTTAGATGCCTAGATCATTTGCATATCAGCCTACTTGGCATCAACAATTAGCCACGAGCAAATATCTTCTTTTTTAAGCACTGAAAGACAAGGGAGGTTTTGCTGCAGTGCTGTCAGTATGTATTTGTGATTAACTGACAACTATTTAGCAAACAATTCTTAGGTAGAATAGGTGACTCAAGGATGGTGAAGCACATATGGTCTTCAGCTATCAGCATAAAGGCTCCTCTGTCCAACAAAGGGGAAACATTAGGTAATACCTGGTAATAGTGCCCATTGAAGGTACATCCACACTGCTCCTTTCTCACGCACTGCTCTCCACTTTGCACAAAGCCTGCATTGCATTGACATCCTTCCATGCATGGACGGTCACATGACTGGCCCAGAGAGTGAAGGCAGGTGGCTGGACAAGCAGAGCCACATGACTCGTAGTGACTATTTAGTGGGCACTTAATGGCTAGATGGAAAATAAAGAATTATACATATTTAAAGGGACAAGAGTAGAGTTTATTTATTTATATTCTCTTATATACCGCACTATTCTGCATCAGTGCGGTTTACATTGAACAAACAAATTACATTGAACAGGGCATTATAACTTGGAGATAACTATTTTGCAGGGAACATGGGCTATGGAGGGTTAAGTGGCTTGCCCAAGACCACAAGGAGCACCTGTGGGACTAGAAACCCCAGTCCTTCCAGCCCTAGGTTGCTGTCCTCTAGTGGGATTTGAACCCCCGACTTTCCGGCCTGAAGTACCTTGCCCCAACCACTAGTTTATAGTCAAAAGCTGGCCTTCAAAATAATTTCTGCGTACAAGTCATGGTCCATACTAATGTCTCAAAATGTATTCAGTCAATAAATTCCCATAGATAAAATATTCATTTCTTGATCAATCTTTCTAGCCATGCCTTTTGTCTGGCAAACGGGCTTTCATGAATCAGACACGCTCCATCAACCTTGGGAAGCACAATAAACCTTCCACAGATATAACCAAATATAGTGTTCCTGTGCGGATATCCAGTTTAGTCCTCCACAATCGGGTACTGCCCCTCTCACTGCAGCCTGTAGACTGGACCAATCAAATCTTCTGTAGTACATATCCAGCAGGAGCTCCCAGAAGCCCCCCAGTGTGTCCAGTCTCGTTGCAGTGTGTAGACGTAAAAGTGTGTCCTCTGGGCACACTTAGTGACCTTTGCAGGAGCAACACTAGTTAGTTGTTTTTAGGGTTTGTTTTGGGGCATTTCTCTACTATTTTTGTTTTTGGTAGCTAGCTGTGCCTTTAAAAAAGAAAGACAAAAGAAGCCTGTCTCCCTGGAGCTGTGCCACAGGAGACTAGGAGAAAGTCAGACCTGCTGGCTGCTGTTGCCTGCCTAGCACATTTTATCAGCCCTGGGTGAGCTTCCCCTAGACAGGACGGGGAATTGCCATACCTATAAGGCAGTGCCTGGTACTGGGAGATTGTGGCTGAATCTTCTGTTCCTGAGCTGGTAGGAGTTTGCATTTCATTTTTTTCTTTCTTGTGTGCAATGCTCTGTCTGGGATGCCAGCGTTTCTGTAGGCTCTCCTGAGCCCATTTGGCAGTTTTTATTCAAACTGCTCGTGTGCCCTGTGTTAGAGGGTCGTTTTATTTGTTTTCCATATTATTTGGTGGTTTTTATATTTTCGCGCCGTTTTTTACCGCGGGTGAAAAAGTGCGGCGGCCATTTTGGATTTTAAAAGTGCTTTTCCAGGCATTTTTGATCGCTGTGCACAGGTTCCCCTAGCGTTTTTGGGGTTCCTCTTTCTGGCGATTTTGCTCAGGGCACCCCAGGGATCCTGGGATATATTTTGTTTCTTGTAAAAAAAAAAAAAAAAAAAAGTTAAGTTACTTTTAAATCGGGGCTGATTTGCATAGGATTGCCCAGGTGGTGTGGGCTTTCCTGTGGCTGTCTTATTCTATTCCCCTGGGCAGAGGTGGCCTTGGCATGGCTTCCAAGCCCCAGTGTGTGATTTGTGGGTCCCGCAGGACGGCAGGGACTGACTCTGGCATCTGCAGGGGCTGTGCTGCAGTGCCCTCTGAGTTAGAGCAATCTGTGAATGTTCAGGAACAGGCTACCCCTGGGGATGCTTCTACTTCCGGGGACAGCGTTCTTTCTCCAAGCATCCCTCAGTCTGGCTCGGTTTCCTCCGGCCAGCGGTTCAGTGGCTGCGCTCCAGCAGGCGTCTGTTGCTGCCTCAACTATGGACTTCTCCCCTGATTTTGTACTCCTCATGCATCAGGCATTTCGCCTGAGCAGGTCCGGACAGTTGCCGGCTGTCTGGCCCCCCTCCCTCCCCTCGGGGTCCTTGGGGGCGGCTCAGTGTCCCTCATCGCCCGGGGGCAAGCGGCTTCGGTTGGGGGGACAAGAGCAGGACGCCCTGGGTCTCCTGGATTCCGAGGCAGAGGGCGATCCTGAGACTAAAGCGGAGGATTTGGAGGATGGGGAGATCCCTGGGCCGGAAGATCAGGCTCGGGTCATTCGAGTGTTCCGTAGGGACGAGCTGGTTCCTCTGGTCACGGAGTCCCTTCAGGCGCTAAACCTTTCGGCGGTGCGGCCCCTGGAGGAGGAGGGTCTTGAGGATCCTCTGATTCAAGCAGTCAGGGATGCCCAGGTGGTTTTTTCCCGTCCACCGCGTGGTGGATCAGATGATCCAGGCGGAGTGGGAGCACCCGGAATCCGGTTTGAAGGGGATTCGGACCATGAATCGGCTTTATCCTCTTGCTGACAAGGACAGGGACTTGTTCAGGTCCCCCCGGGTGGATGCTGCGGTCTCCGCAGTGACCAAGAAAACCACCATCCCGGTTGAGGGGGCGGCGGCCCTCAAGGACGGGCAGGATAAGAAGGTTGATAACTTGCTCAAGCAAACCTTCGATACGGATGCCGTGTCATTGCAGGCCTCTATCTGTGGGGCTTGGGTGGCTCGGTCGTGTCTGCGGTGGTCACAGCAACTGCGCTCGAGCCCCGGACTAGACCAGCAGGGTCTGGTGGAGGTGACCCGGCTGGAGTCCGGCTCGGCTTACCTGGCGGATCTGTTTTATGATTTGATCCGCGCGTTGGCTAACAGTATGGCATCCGCGGTAGCAGCGCGCCGGTCCCTCTGGTTGCGCAGCTGGGCGGCGGACAGTTCTTCTAAGGCCCGCCTCAGTAAGCTGCCGTTTAAGGGCAGATTATTATTTGGGGAGGCTCTCGAGAAATTGGTAAAGGATCTCGGTGAGTCCAAAGGGGGCCGGCTTCCGGAGGATAAACCAAGGTCCAACCGGTCCACCTCGTCAGCGCGGGGATCCTTTCGGGATCAGCGCAGGTTTCGGCCCTCCCGCCAGTGGTCCTCGCAGCGGGGCCGGTTTGGAGCCCGTAGCCAAGGATTTCGGGCTTTCAGGGGAGCCGGCAGAGGCTTCTCCGCAGCCGGCTCTTCTTCGGGTTCTTCCTTTGGACGCAAGCCACAATGACGCCAGGCAGGCTCTGGAGGGAGGACCGCTTGTCGGCGGTCGCTTGCGCGACTTTCTTTCCTCTTGGGCCCAAATAACGTCGGATCGCTGGGTGCTACAAATTATAGAGGAGGGTTACGCTCTGGAATTTGCGTTCCCACTTCCAGATTCCTTTGTTCTGTCTCCCAGCAGGGGCGAGCAAAAGACGAGGGACATCCGCGTGACCCTGGCTCGATTGTTAGCGCTGGGAGCGGTGGTTCCAGTGCCTCCCTTGGAAAGAGGCGCTGGTCGCTACTCCATCTATTTTGTGGTACCCAAAAAGGGCGACTCTCTGCGTCCGATTTTGGATCTCAAAGGCGTGAATCGCGCGCTCAGAGTGCCGCATTTCCGCATGGAAACCCTGCGGTCAGTCATTGTAGCGGTGCGAAAGGGGGAGTTTTTTACGTCCATCGATCTTACCGAGGCCTATATGCACATTCCGATACACCAAGCCCATCAGCGGTTTCTTCTCCGCTTCGCGTTCCCGTGGGGCCACTTTCAGTTCCGGGCCATGCCGTTCGGCTTGGCTACGGCCCCGCGCACTTTCACAAAGGTGATGGTGGTGGTTGCGGCGGCCTTGCGCAAGGAGGGCATTTTGGTCCATCCTTACCTGGACGACTGGTTGATACGAGCAAAATCCGGTCGAGAGTGCCTGCGGGTCACGAGCAGGGTGGTAGCTCTGCTGCGATCCCTCGGCTGGGTGGTGAACGAAAGAAAGAGTTGTCTGCGGCCCTCGCAGGACCTGGAGTATCTGGGGGTGCGCTTCGACACTGCTCGGGGGCTGGTGTGCCTTCCCGAGCGCCGCGTCCTGACGTTGCGGGCTCTTGTCCGACTATTTCGGGGGATGCCCGCTCCGTCGGCGTGGTGGTACCTACGGCTTCTCGGAACGATGGCGGCGACCTTAGAGGTGGTTCCGTGGGCGCGGTTCCACATGCGCCCGCTACAGAGGGCGCTCCTTCGTCGCTGGTCCAACCAGTGCGATTCCTTGCACAAGAGACTGCCCTGCCCGAAGGCAGTGCGGCGGTCGCTTCGGTGGTGGCTCTCCTCCGAGAACCTGACGCGGGGGATTCCCTTGGAGCCTCCTCTGTGGGTCCCCCTCACTACGGATGCGAGCCTAGTCGGCTGGGGAGCACACTGCGAGACCCGCTTCACGCAGGGGGTGTGGTCCTCGCAGGAAGCGTCTTGGTCGATCAACCGCCTCGAGCTTCGGGCGGTCCGACTAGCCCTGATGGCCCTGGAACCTCTGCTCCTGGGCCGGGCGGTCCGAGTCTGGTCGGACAATGTGACCACGGTGGCGTACATCAATCGCCAAGGGGGCACAGGGAGTGTGGCCCTGGAAACAGAAGCGACGGCCTTGTTCAGCTGGGTGCAGACTCGGCTGCCGGCGATCTCGGCGGCGCACATTGCAGGCGCCGACAATGTCCAGGCCGACTTTCTCAGCAGAGTGCGGGTGGACCCCGGAGAGTGGGAGTTGAATCCTCAGGTATATGCGCAGATAGTTCGGCGGTGGGGTCCGCCCATCATGGATCTCATGGCGACCTTCCAGTCGGCCAAGACAAGTCGCTTCTTCAGCAGACGGCGGGAGCGGATGTCCGAAGGACTCGACGCTCTCATTCAGCCGTGGCCGATGTCCGGGATGCTGTACGTTTTCCCCCCGTGGGCCCTGATCGGTCGGGTCGTCCAGCGCATCGAGGGCCATCAGGGCCGGGTGCTGCTGGTGGCTCCGGATTGGCCCCGGAGGCCCTGGTATGCCGACCTCGTTCGGCTTCGAGACGGCGTGCCGTGGCGCCTTCCGGCGCTACCGGATCTTCTTCTTCAGGGCCCCTTGCGGATGCCCCAGGTGGCTCGGTTCTCGCTTACGGTTTGGCCATTGAGAGGGCTCGGCTGAAAAAGAAGGGTTATTCGCCCGCGGTGATTTCCACCTTACTGCGGGCAAGAAAGTCGTCCACTTCTCTTACTTATGTTCGAATTTGGAGAATTTTTGAGGACTGGTGCTCCCGGCGTGGAGTTCGGGCGGCGACGGTCTCGGTGCCCGTCGTGCTCAGCTTTCTGCAGGATGGCTTCGAGAAGGGTCTCGCGGCCAGTTCCCTGAAGGTCCAGTTGGCCGCGCTCTCTTGCTATAGAGGCAAGGTCTTGGGCCGCCTTCTTGGCGCTCATGCGGATGTGCGGCGTTTCTTGACCGCCGTGTTTCATTTGCGGCCTTCCCGCAGAGCGGTGATTCCTCCGTGGGATTTGAATTTAGTTCTGCGGGCCCTGGCTCGGGAACCCTTTGAGCCCTTGCGGAGGGCATCCTTGAAGGATCTCACGTTGAAGACGGTTTTTCTGGTAGCCATTTGCTCGGCACGGCGCATCTCGGATCTACAGGCCTTGTCATGCCGAGAACCTTTCTTGTCTTTTTCTGCGGAGCGGGTTGTGCTCCGTCCGGTTCCCTCCTTCCTGCCAAAGGTGGTGTCTCCTTTTCACCTGAATCAGGCAGTATTTCTACCAGTGATTTCGGCGGCCTCGGTCGAGTCGGTGGACAAGGGGCTTCACCGGCTTGATGTGGGCCGCACGCTGCGTCGGTATTTACAGTCTACCGAGTCATTTCGGAAGACTGATCGGCTTTTTGTGCTCTTTGGGGGTGCACGGAAAGGGGAGGCGGCGGCTAAGGCCTCCATTGCTCGATGGCTTAAAGTAGCGATCGCCTCCGCGTATCTGTTGCAGCGGCGGCCGGTTCCGGAGTGGCTCCGGGCTCATTCTACTAGGGCTCAGGCGGCCTCTTGGGCGGAGCATGGTCTGGTTCCACCAGCGGAGATCTGTAGGGCGGCCACTTGGTCGTCTCTGCATGCTTTCAGCAGGCACTATCGCTTGGATGTGTCAGCGGCTCGGGATTCCTGTTTTGGTTCGGCGGTTTTGCGCGCCGGCCTACAAGGTCCCGCCCGGTCTTAACTGCTCTGTTACATCCCGATTGTGGAGGACTAAACTGGATATCCGCACAGGAAATGGAAATTACACTAACCTGGTAATTGTAGTTCCTGTAGGATCCAGTTTAGTCCTCCTTCCCTCCCGAATATCTGCATGATCTTGCGGCGCGCTATCCCGAGCGGGAGATTCTAAGATAGTTTTGCGTCCCGTTCGGACCTTAGCGGCAGTCGTGCTTATAGCTATGGCTCTTCCCTTTCTTTTGGGGTTCCGTAAGCTCCTTAGTACCTGGGGGGAGCTCTGTGTCAATTTAGGGGCGTCGATTCCGGCGCCGTGCAGTGTTCTGACTTCCTCGTTTGGGGAGGGAGTTGGTTATTCCAGGGGGGGAAGTACAAGGTTTAATGTTAATCTGATAATAATCTGATGTGTTGCTTCGTTCAGTATGCTTTGTTACTAGTACACTGGGGGGCTTCTGGGAGCTCCTGCTGGATATGTACTACAGAAGATTTGATTGGTCCAGTCTACAGGCTGCAGTGAGAGGGGCAGTACCCGATTGTGGAGGACTAAACTGGATCCTACAGGAACTACAATTACCAGGTTAGTGTAATTTCCATTTATAGCAGAGAGCCCCATTCTTTCAGAGGCCCAAGTTGCATTCCTGTTCTGGCAGTCATCTATTCAATTTTGCTAGAATCACCCTAATCAACACAGTGCCATTTCCTAACCACACAAGACAAACTATATCCCAGATAGGCTTAATAAACTTCAGTAGGATCAGAGAGACTTTCAGCAAGCAACACCAGAGATATAACTTACGGCAGAAGGTCTCGTTCCTCCAGGGTCGCAGGATGATGTTCCTGTCCTGACATTCATTCACGTAAGACTCCAGGGCCTCACACAGCTGCTTTTGGTCACCATTCAGCTCACACATATCATACACGCAATCTTTGAAGAAGGTCTGTCATAGCCAAAGCAAACACTCAGGTTAGAAAAACATCCTGGACAGAATTCTTTAAGATCACCATATGCCACTGGATTACAGCAGCTCCAAGCCTTAATATTTAAGAAGAATAACTAGCGACGGCCATCTTTCCTTACAGAAATGTCATCAATTCCACTAACTACTTGCCATCAGGACATGCTCCCTTCATGAGAGGTTTAACCCTGTAAGAATGGGGATTAAGCCAACTTACATTTGGGTTGATCTTGTTGTGACAGGGAGCAAAGGGCCCATGAGGATCCACCAGAAGACCACAGTATGCAGGACCCTCGTAGGACTCCTGCTCCTCTTCTGTGCATTCTGGAACCACTACAGAGTCTGTTGCATTACAGCTATGAGGCAAACAGAACAGTAAGGAGAAGAGTCAGGGTATTCAGAACTGAAATATGAGATTGCAGACCTACTATTAGTAATCTGTGAACTATCATTAAAATCATCTTAGTACCAGAAGATTGGAGAATGACCATTGTAGTACCTTTTTTTTTAAAAAGAACTCCAGGGGTGATCCGGGAAACTCCAGAGCAATGAGCCTGATGTCAGTACCGGGCAAAATATTAGAAACCATGATAAAGAATAAAATTACTAAACATGTAGATAGTTATGGTTTAATGGGAGAAAGCCAGCATGGATTTAGCCAAGGAAAGTCTTGTCATATTACTAATCTGTTATATTTTTTGAAGGTGTGAATAAACAGGTAGACAAAGGTAAACCAGTTGATATAGTGTATCTGCATTTTCACAAAGCCTTTGGCAAGGTCCCTCATGGCAGATGAAATTTAATGTGGACAAGTGCAAAGTTATGCACTTAAGAAAGAACAACCCAAACTTTGGTTAAATGATGCAAGGTACCACCTTAGAAAACACCACCCAGGAAAAAGATTTAGGCGTCATCGTGGATAATATGTTGAAACCCTCCACCCAGTGTGCAGCAGCAGCCAAGAGAGCAAATAGAATGCTAGGAATCATAAGGAAAGGAATGGAGAATAAAACAAAGGATAATATAATGCCTCTGTATTGCTCCTTGGTGCGACGGCATGCTGAATATTGTGTGCAATTCTGGTCGCCATATCTTAAAAAGGATATAGCAGAATTTGAAAAGGTACAGAGAAGAGCAACAAAAATGGTAAAGGGGACGGAAGGATACCCTTTGAGGAAAGGCTGAAAAGGTTAGGGCTCTTCAACTTGGAAAAGAGACGGCTGAGGGGGGATATGATAGAGGTCTATAAATTAATGAATGGAGTGGAACGGGTAAACGTAGATCGGTTGTTTCCATCATCAAAAAGTAGAAAGACTAGAGGACATGCAATGAAGCTACAATTTAACCCATTTAAGACTAATGGTTAGTGGTGGCTACTAAAATGGTTAGTTGTCTTCGTTATGAAGCATATGAGGACAGACTTAAAGATCTTTATATGTATACTTTAGAGGAAAGGCAGGATAGGGGAGATATGATAGAGAAATTTAAATACCTTTGTGGCATAAATGCACAGGAGAGTCAATTGTAGGCAAGCTCTGCTATGAGGGTGAAAGGGGATAGACTCAGGAATATTTCTTTACAGAAAGAGTGGTAGATGTGTGGAATAGTCTTCCAGTGGAGGTGGTAGAGACAAGGACAGTATCTGAATTCAAAGAAACATGGGACAAACACAGAGGATCTCTAAAGGAAAAAAGTGCACTATTGTAGTTGGTATGGAAGGGCAGACTAGAGAGGCCATATTTCTGCTGTCATGTTTCTGTTTCTAATAAGAGAAAATATTTTTTACTCATTGCATAATCAAACTCTGGAATTCATTACTGAAGGATATAGTAAAAGCTATTAGTGTAGCTGGGTTTAAAAAAAAGTTTGGACAAGTTTCTGGAGGAAAGGTCTATAAAACATTATTAAAGAGGACCCGGAAAATCCACTGCTTATCCTGGGATAAGCATTGTGGAACCTGTGTGCCTTTTTGGGAACCTTCCAGGTACTTGTGACCTGGATTGGCCACTGTTGGAAGCAGGATACTGGGCTTGATGGATATTGGTCTGACCCAATATGGCATTTCTCATGTTCTTATGCTCTTATGTTATGCTGACAAGAAAGGTCTCCTAGGGAGACTTCAATAGAAGACTTACTTGGTTTGGACATTCCATTTGTTTCCAAAGTCATTGACCTGGGTCACTAGTGCTCCACTGGGGGTCTTGAAGTCATTAGCAGGGATTCCATCGTAGTCACCACACAATCCACACAGCTCACCTTTATAGCTACAAAGAAGAGGGAAACCCATTTTCGGATGTTCCTACAAATACCAGTAGCACTGTGTTGTTTTCACACTGGTTGATGCTTAGATCATCAAACCCTACAGAAACTGAATCCTGTTCTCAGTCAATAATTGCTGGTCACACTGTGCAAGCCACTCTGTGAGGACACCATGTGCAACACCCACTAGCTGGATAAGACACAATATCACAATTTCTTCTACTGCTACTACTAGAACTTATCATTTCTACAGCACTGCTGGACATCTGTAGATTCAGTAACAAAACAAAGACTACATCACTGCACTAAAGCAGCAACTCTCCAAGTAGAAGATTCCAATATAGATATAATTTTGAAAGTGATTTCCATGGGGAAAAAATAAATTTACTTGCATAAATCAGCTGTCTGAAAATGACTCACTCTTCATGCGGGTTAAAAGTATCTGCCTAGTCCAGTACTACAATACTTTTCATGACATTTTGGAAAAGGGGTAAGAGTTAGGGTCTGACACAATACACATATTTGGCATTTTAACGAGTATGCACGTTGTGTCTACCTGCGGAAAAAGGAGGCACAGGCGCTAAGTCCACAGATAAAATGCATCCCCATACTTTGCGCCTATGTGGGTAGTGTGAAAAATGTCCCCACATTCCTTCATTTTTTCTTTGTCTGTCTCCATTTGTTACTCCCTGTCTTTCAGTCTACTTCCGGTACTGGTCTCCTGTGCTGCTCGAATTCCCTCAATCTAAACTCTTTTTACTTACTCATCAGTCACTTTTACATCTGCGTAGTGATTCCCATCATATCTCACAACTAGGCCAAAATCCGTTTGCACAACCATGTATTTCCCAGAGGATGACACAGAGAGTCCTGGCAGTGGGTGGATTGGGATGTTCACAGTGGTTCCATTCACCTGAAAAATAGTCCAGGCCATCAAATTCAGCTTCTCCTCAACCATGCGTCTTCATCTGCCATGAAAAACCCACTAGATTTGAAAAGATAGACAACATGATATTTGATTTCTCAGCCTCTCACCTGAACCACCTTGTTCTTTAGAAGGGCCACTACTACTCCATACACCTCCACATAGATGGCTTTGACATATGAGACGGAGGTATAGCCATTACGGTACTCGTTGGAAGAGTACACGGCAAAGGGAACTCTGGTGGAATTGCAAGGCTTTGCCAAGACGTAGGTACAGTTGCCATGGAAGTCATACTTCTTCTTGTCGAAGGTGGTGTAATGTGGGTCACCAGATGAAACACAAGTGGAAAAGCCTGAAAACGAAGTAGCAAAGTGTTAAAGCCTTTCAGCAACATAACTACATTACATTGTAAAGAAGGATCCCAAAGGAAATGGACAAAAAACAGAATCTACCTTTTGGGAAACATCCCTGGACACCTGTGCTGTTGGCACAGTACTCATCAGGACCACAGCTGGTATCAATGCATTTGGTGTTGTTGTTGGCAAGACACTGGCATACCTCCTTGCAGGCCTCGGAGAAGATGACCTCACCAGGCTAAAAATCAGAGAAATTAAAATGGCATCAGGACTGGGGCCATATAGTACAAACTTTACCTTTTGTGATATCAGAATACGGTTCTTTCTCAATATTCACCAACTTGATATAGCTTTTGGAATGAAGTCCAGAATTTTTAAATTTTGTTGAAATCCCACAAACTATTAGTCTGTCAGGCTGAAGGCAGTGATTCGTGCAACTATGGAAAACATTACATAATGTGATATATAGGAACTCAAAAAGGTCTTACTTTTTCCATACCAAAAATAGTAGGAACATTTGTTGTGAAAAGATGGGCAGAGTCTGTGGCGTGACCACTGCCTCCGATGCTTTGTTGTGCTGATGAAAACCACTCACAACAAGAATCTTGAAAATGGATGACAGGCCTTAAGGCAGGCATATCTATGCTGAAATCTCAATGGATGCTGGGGCTGTTCTCTTATGAGACAAAGCAAATGTATAGCCAGTCTTGGGGCCAATTTATAGCAGAAATAGAAAAGGTACAGAGAAGAGCCGTCAAAATGGAAAAGGGCATGGAAGGATACCCCATTGAGGAGGGGCTTAAAAGATTAGAGCTCTTCAACCTGGAAAAGAGGCGGCTGATGGGGAGATATGATAGAGGTCTATAAATTAATGAATGGAGTGGAACGGGTAAATGTAGGGGACATGCAATGAAACTACAGTGTAGCACAGTTAAGACTGATCTGAGAAAATATTTTTTCACTCAACGCATAATCAAACTCTGGAATTTGTTACCAGAGGATGTAGTAAAACCCATTAGTGTAGATGGGTTTAAAAAAGATTTGGACAAGTTCTTGGAGGAATGGTCCATAAACCATTATTAAAGAGGACCAGAGAAATCCACTGCTTACCCCGAGACAAGCATTATGGAACCTGTGTACCTTTTTGGGAACCTAACAGATACTTGTGACCTGGATTGGCCACTGTTGGAAACAGGATACTGGGCTTCAGGGCCGTACCGAGACTGAAATGCGCCCTGTGCGACTTGCACATCGGGCGCGCACCCCCCCTCCCGCACCTCCATTTAGACACTTTATGGGGGTGCGATCTGCAAGTTGCCGGCACGCTAAGCAGGTCTGGTCCCTCCCGGAGAGACCAGACCTGCTTAGTGTGCCGGTGCGAAGACTTAAGGGGTGCATTTTGTCTCTCTGCTGTTGCCTGCCACCGAAAAAGTGGCGGCAGCAGGCAACGGCAGAGAGACGAAATGCGCCCTTTAAGTCTTTGCACCCTGTGTGGCCGCACTGCTCGCAAAGGGCTCAGTATGGTCCTGCTGGGCTTGATGGACCTTGGTCTGACCCAGTATGGCACATCTTATGTTCTTATGTCCTAGGAAGTAAAGGCATTTTACAATCAATTATTCACATTATTTAAGGAAGGATGCCTATGTTTGCATCCAGACCTATTCATTTCTAAAGCTTTTTCTTCCCAAAAGAGAAATTTTGACTTTGGGATTTTTAAACACGAAGCTATGTATGGAGACACACAGATCCGTGAAAATGTTCATGAGTAAGGTTTGATATCTGCTGTATCTGGAAGTTGCTCATTGTTTTTCCGAAGAAGGAAACAAGAGAAATATCATGTATAAACTGAAAAAGCATGAAACTCTTCCCAACCCCTCTGCATGTGGTGCGTGTGTGTTTTTGACCTGGAAGTAAGAGGGGAGGGATGGTTTGAATGGAGCAGTTCCCAAACTGGTTTGGAAAGAACAATAAAAATTAAACCAAATGTGATATATATTTAGCCATTAGATGTCACTGAATGGATTTTACTGTTTAACCACCGAGTACCTTTGTTCCATGGGAACAGGCATTGCCGTGCTTCTCCACTACTAGTTGGCAGTACACATAGCAATCAATAGCAAACTACACAATTGAGTTACTAGCTGCACCATACATAGCAACCATGAAGAAAGCTATATGGTTCAGTCACTAGGTTTCACAGTAGAATTTATAACTATGAAGATGAAATACACATATGTAGCACTAAGAGCCAGCCAAGCAGGGATAGGGTTGTGGCAGTAGGAGGAGTGTGTGGTGAGAACAGCACGTGAGGCGTACCTCAATTGGAATGCCCTCCCGATGGAGGTGGTGGGGGCAAACACAGTGATGGAATTCAAAGTGGCCTGGGACAGACACAGCGGATCACTTTATAGCAACAAGATTAAATCAAAATAAACTGAACCATCTAATTTCTCAACAAACAGGGGTGTCCTACATGGAGCATTGGGGGGGGGGGGAGGGGGGAGGAGCGGTGGGTTCACCCCTAAACAAACAAAGAAACAAAGATATGGGGAGGGGTGCACCTGCTCCTGGTGGGTGCACCACTAAGCAAAGACATGGGTAGGGGTGCACCTACTCCTGCCATATTGCTGGGCAGACTAGATGGACCACGCTGGTCTTTATCTGCCGTCATTTACTATGTTACTCGCTATATGTCAGTTTATCAGTGTTTCTATGTTGCAGAAGCTGGAACTGCTTCGTCCATAGAAATGCAATTAGACTTTTTATTGGGGACTTTATTCCTCTGGAACCCTCAGTCCAATCTGGCCCATTTTCAAACTCAACGTGTCTTTTCCCTAGCTTTTCCTCATACACCAAACTTGGTCCCATTCTGTTAAAGTTTCAGAGAGTTATTTTGCCCCCAGAGAGACACACGGACCGATATTCTTGACCCCCTATGTATAGTTTCTTTCCAATATTCTGTTGGATTTTAAAGAATAAAAAAGACCTTCCCTTGTCTCAGAAGAAAGACGTAATCTACTTCCGGTCACACTTTGCCAAGAAAACCCAGGTCTGCTGCATTGACTCGACAACACAGATTGCATTGCATTTGCGTAAACTGACACATTAGTATCACAATCGTGTAATTACACCTAAGCACTAACAGCTGTCAGGAAGCATTTGCTGTGGATTGATGACAGTGATCCTCTCCTTACACAACTAATTTTTTCTAGTGTTTTTTATTTTCAGGTAAAAATTGTAAAAATTTCAATTCCTACTAAACCTTACAATTTATGCTGGATTCACATTTTCCTTGTAGTGTATTAAAACATTGGTCAATACCTGGTAATATTGTCCATTGAAGGTACACCCACACTGCTCCTTCCTCACGCACTGCTCTCCACTCTGCACAAAGCCCGGATCGCACTGACATCCTTCCACACATGGTCGGTCACATGACTGGGGCCGGGGGTTAAGGCACGTGGCTGGACATGCAGAGGCACACGGCTCATAGTGACCATTAGGTGGGCATTTAATGGCTGCAGGAAGAGAAGAAGAGACACGAAACATGCAATAAAAACTCTGAAGGGAATGGATGAAAGTCAATGGAAAGCACTTTCAAAGGTGCAATTCTGATTTCTAACTGGAAAATTCTGTAACTTCATTCATGCTACAAAAAACAGATGTAAAATCTCAGGATCACTTTTTGCTAGTACCCTAGTCAAGTCAGTATCAAATGTTGGTGACCGATGACCTGAATAAGCTCAGCAAACCTCTGAAGGATTATATGGTGGGAACTTAGGAGCTGATTTTATAAGTGTTGTGCAGAAAGTTAAATGCTGTTTAGGTGCAGAAGTCCCTATTTTAAAGGACTTACACCAGTGAATGACCACTTGCATGCATGCTTTGGGAGGTCCCCATTCTGCAAGCACGTGTGCAAATCCCATCACACGTATTTTCCGATGGGGTGTGGAGCTTGGGCAGAACATAGCTGGAGCTTCAATTTATGCATGTAAGTTATAGAAATCTAGCCATGGGCACCTAAACCTGTTCTAGAACATGCATAACTGCCATTACTAGGTTAAGCACGTCACTATGCCCCTATTTTATCAAGTAAAATACACACAAACTTCGCTTTATAAAAGAGGTTCCAAATACGCACATGATAACATGCACTGACTGCACGGGAGTTTAATTTAATCACTCTCTTAGAGGGTAATTTTATAAACATGCGCTTAGTTAACTCACAAAGCCGCGCATCTATCGTGCCTATTTTATAAACTCAAGTGCACAAATACTTCGCTGTAAAATAGGGCTGTAAGTGGTGAGATATACGCCGCAAATTTAGGCGCGATCAGTTACACCAACCCCAGGACTGCTGTGAATACCCACGCCTACGTTTTTAAGGAATGCACCCGTTCTAGTATTTTATAGCTTACATGCATAGAATTGCGCTCCGCCTACATCCCACCCAAGCTTCAACCCAGTGAGCACCCACAGTGAAAGCACACGCCTCAGCCTGCCACACATAATTATAGACTAGCCATCGTCTAAAGAGCGCACAGAAAGGCCCATCTAAGTGCGTACGTCACCCTCATTTGAATGTCGCTTTCCTTGACTCTTTAGAAAATGATCACCTTAATGGCTAGATGGAAGCTCAAAAGCAGTAAGGCTGCATTAAAGGGAGTAAGTAAATCAGACAAGTTTTACACGAGGAAAATGACTCTTAAAACAAAGCATGTGCACATAAGCGCAAGAACAAACCAGATGGCGCATATTTATGCACCTATCAAGTATAGACATTTCCGGCACTTAGTCAGATGAGCTTAGTTATCCTTGGAGGGATCATAAAGAGATGAGTACAAGCAGGGATATTACTTACGGCAGAAGGTCTCATTCCTCCAAGGTCGCAGGGTGATGTTCCTGTCCTGACATTGAGTCACGTAAGACTCCAGGGCCTCACACAGCTGCTTTTGGTCACCATTCAGCTCACACATATCATACATGCAGTCTTTGAAGAAGGTCTGTCATAGTCAAAGCAAACACCCAGGTTAGAAAACATCCTGGACAGAATTCTTTAAGATCACCATATCCACTGGATTACAGCAGCTCCAAGCCTTAATATTTAAGAAGAATAACTAGTGACGGCCATCTTTCCTTACAGAAATGTCACCCACTAACTAATCCCCTTCAGAACATGTTCTCTTCATGATGGGTTTAACCCTGTAAGGATGGGGAAGAATAAAGCCAACTCACATTTGGGTTGATCTTGTTGTGACAGGGAGCAAAGGGCCCATGAGGATCCACCAGAAGACCACAGTATGCAGGACCCTCGTAGGACTCCCGCTCCTCTTCTGTGCATTCTGGAACCACTACAGAGTCTGTTGCATTACAGCTATGAGGCAAACAGAACAGAGAGGAGGCGAGTCAGGTATTGAGAACCTGCAGACAGGAAAAGTCTCCCAGGGAGAACTCAATAGAAGACTTACTTGGTCTGGACATTCCAGCTCTTTCCAAAGTCATTGACCTGTGTTACGAGTGTTCCACTGGGGGTCTTGAAGTCATTAGCAGGGATTCCATCATAGTCACCACACAGTCCACACAGCTCGCCTTTATAGCTACAAAAAAGAAGGAAGACCATGACTCTTGTTGCCCACATGCTGATATCCATCTAGGTATGTTACAGAAGGCTCAGGGTTTGGCAGAGCCTTTGTAAAATACAAGGGGAAATATGGCCATCCTGACCTAGCCATCACAATTCCCCTCTCAATGACCCCTCTAAAATGGGACTCTGAATCACACATACCCTGTGAGCCAGAATACCAATGGTTCTGTACGAAATATATTTAACACTTCTCCTACATATTTATGTATCTTTAGCAATACAGACCAAAATAACTTGGCAAGCACAATGGGTCAGCTGGTCATTTTTGCCCTTATCTATTTTGTTACTAGGTTAGTGATTCTAGAGCATTAGCAAAATAATTTATGCATGGAGAACATTATCCTGCTCTCAAGCAATTTAAAATCACTGCTCCCATCATCCATGCACCAACTCAACCTCTGATCGCCTCCCTGCCAACAAGATCCCTCTTCCCTATGCCAGTCCAGACCCCTAGGGGTCAAAGGAGCGTAGGCGAGATAGAGCCTCCAAAACTGAGCACAGTACTACAAGTGAAGCTTCACCAATGACCTGTACAAGAGTATTATCGCCTCTTCCTTTCAGCTGGTAATGACCCTTTCTGTGCGGTCTAACATCCTTCTGGCTTTGGCCACTGCCTTTTCACATCATTTTACCACTTTGAGATCCTCAGACACTATCAGTCTGAGGTCTCTCTCCTGGCCCGGGCACATCAGCCTCTCACCCCCATCACATATTGCTCCTTTGGATTTCTGCATGCAAAGTTCATCACTCTGCACGTCTTCACATTAAATCTTCCAGTAATTGCCAATTATTAGACCATTTTTCTAATTTTGGTAGATCATTTCTCATGTTCTCAACTCCCTCCAGGGTGTCCACCCAGTTACAAATCTTTTTTGTCATCTGAAAAAAGGCAGACGTTTCATTCCAATGCTTCAGTAATGTCTCTCACAAAGATATTG
This sequence comes from Ichthyophis bannanicus, assembly GCA_033557465.1. Lineage (NCBI taxonomy): Eukaryota > Metazoa > Chordata > Amphibia > Gymnophiona > Ichthyophiidae > Ichthyophis > Ichthyophis bannanicus. The sequence goes on from CM066048.1 coordinate 82,725,888, forward strand.
ATCAGAATCAGCACCAGGATTGATCCCTGTGGTACTCCACTGCTCACCTTTCTTTGTTCTAGTGAATTCCTTTTACCTCTACCCTCTGTCATCTGCTTGTCAGCCAATTTCCAATCCACTTTACCACTTTGGGTACTAGTGTTAGGCTGCTCAATTTGTTCATGAGCCTCCTTTGAGGAACAATATCAAGGGTTTGGCTGAAATCCAAATAGACCATGTCCAGTGCACATCCCTGATCCAGTTCTCTGTCCATCCAGTCAAAGAAATCAATCATATTTGTCTGGCATGATCTTGCCTTTGATAAAACCATATTCTCTTGAATGTTGCAATCCACTGAAATGCAGAAAGTTCACTATCCTTTCCTTCCCCATTAGTTTACTAACCATTGAGATAAGGCTTACTGGCCTATAGTTTCCTATCTCTTCTCCTTTTGTGAAAAAGAACCATGTCATCCCTTCTCCAATCCCATGAAAGCTCTCCTGCCTCTGAGGATCCGTTAAATGCATCTTTAAGAAGATCATCCAGAACCTCTCTGAGCTCCCTCAGTATCCCGGGATGTATCCTATCCGGCCCCAAGGCTTTGTCAACCTTCAGTTTTTCAAGTTGTTCATGAACAGTTACTTCCATGGATGGTATGGTATCTACTCCTTTCCATACGTATCTTTGTCAGGCAATTGTGTTCATTCTCCAGGATTTTCTTCTGTGAACATGGAACAAAAGTCTTTGTTTAGCACTTCCTCATCACTCTCTATACAGTGGTCCTCAGCACCTTTCAGTCTTGCAAAATTCCATCTCTAGTCTTTTCTCCTTTTCCCGACATACCTGAAAAAGTCTTATCATCTCGCTTTATATCTTTAGCTATTATTTCCTCTGACCGTGCTTTTGTCATCCTTATTTCTTTCTTTGCTTCTTTGATTCCTCTTCTTCCCCTCTTCTATATTTTATGAATACTGATCTTTTTTCCTTTATTGTTTTAGCCACCTCCTTGGAGAACCATTTAGGGGTTTTTTTCCTCTTGCTTTTATTTACTTTCCTTACATAAAGATTTGTTACCATTTTAATATTACTACTATTATTAATCATTTATATAGTGTTACAAGGCGTACGTAGCACTGTATAGACATATATAAAAGACGGTCCCTGCTCGATAGAGCTTACAATCTAATCAAGACAGACAATACCATAACTGAGGATACAAATAAGGAAAGGTAAGGAGACATAAGGAAAAAAAACAAGGGATCAGGCTCCAAAAGCAGCCTCAAAGAGGAGAGTTTTTAGCAAGGATTTTGAAAAGGGGGAGAGATGAAGTCTGATGTACAGACTCAGGAAGTTTGTTCCGGGCATAAGGAGCAGCAAGGTGAAAGGATCAAAGTCTGGAATTGGCAGTGGAAGGGCAAAGAGAGAAGAAAGCCAGAGGAGGAGCGGAATTCACAAGGAGGTGTGTAGGGAGAGAGGAGAGAGGAAAGGTAGTGAGGAGCAGTGGAATGAATGTATTTGTAGGTCAAAAGGAGAAGTTTGAATTGGATAAGGAAATGGAAGGGGAGCTAACGAAGTGAATGAAAATTGTCCCCTCTGAATGCGGGTAAGAGTCTGTGTTTATTTCATTGTGGGTCCACTTGTAGCCATCTTCAGAAGCATTGCCTAGGTTGCATTAAGGCTCAAACAGGAGACGCACACATGTAGGTTGCTCTTTCAAATCTTTGCACATACATGTCCAGCAAAAATCTATCATTAGGAAAATTGATGACTGTACATGATCTGTACTCACAACACATTTGCTTTCAAAATTGGTGCTAAGCATGGAGGGAAAAACTATGTGCGTTTTTCTGAGGACAATTTGAAAATTAACAGCCCCCCCCCCCTTTGCATAGGTCAGTTTAAGCCTGATTCGCTAAGGCTTTTCCCTATGTGTGTCTATGTGGAAAGCTTAGTAAATTAGGCTCCTTGTGAGGAGTACTATCCAGCTGGGTAAGGCAACCTAAAATGATTCATCTACGACTATTTATCATTTCTTTACAACTACTAGACATATGCAGACTTGGTATTGCAATCAGTGACTTCAAGAGTGACACAGTACCAAACTATATCACTATACTAAATCAGCAACACGCCTACAAAATCCCTATCTATATATGCCTGAATTTCCTCTTTTTTGCTGTCTCCATTGGCTACTTCATATCTTTTCTTCTACCTCCTGTACTGGTCTCCTGTGCTGCTCGGATTCCCTTCTTTTAAACTCTCTGTACTTACTCATCAGTCACTTTTACATCTGCGTAGTGATTCCCATCATATCTCACAACTAGGCCAAAATCCGTTTGCACAACCATGTATTTCCCAGAGGATGACACAGAGAGTCCTGGCACCGGGTGGATTGGGATGTTCACAGTGGTTCCATTCACCTGAAAAATAGTCCAGGCCATCAAATTCAGCTTCTCCTCAACCATGCGTCTTCATCTGCCATGAAAAACCCACTAGATTTGAAAAGATAGACAACATGATATTTGATTTCTCAGCCTCTCACCTGAACCACCTTGTTCTTTAGAAGGGCCACTACTACTCCATACACCTCCACATAGATGGCTTTGACATATGAGACGGAGGTATAGCCATTACGGTACTCGTTGGAAGAGTACACGGCAAAGGGAACTCTGGTGGAATTGCAAGGCTTTGCCAAGACGTAGGTACAGTTGCCATGGAAGTCATACTTCTTCTTGTCGAAGGTGGTGTAATGTGGGTCACCAGATGCAACACAAGTGGAAGAACCTGAAAGCGAAGTAGCAAAGTGATAAAGCCATTCAGCAATATAAGTACATTACTTTGTAAAGAAGGATCCCAAAGGAAATGGACAAAAACAGAGTTTACCTTTAGGGAAACATCCCTGGACACCTGTGTTGTTGGCACAGTACTCATCGGGACCACAGCTGGTATCAATACATTTGATGTTGTTGTTGGCAAGACACTGGCATACCTCCTTGCAGGCCTCAGAGAAGATGACCTCGCCAGGCTAGGAATTAGAGAAATTAAACTAGCATTAGGACAGGGCACCATGAGGCAAATATTACCTTTTGTGATGTTGGGACACAGTGGCCTTTTTCATTATTTGCCAACTTGCTGTAGGTTTGGATGTGAATTTCACAAATGTTATAATATGACTCAATGTATTCTCTCAAAAGAATGTGGTGGGGGGGGGGGGTATTCTGAGGCAGCAACCAGTGCTGTGCTGTTAAAGAGGCTAGCTATTGCTGCTTTAATTTATGGCCAAATTGGATATTCAGTGCTGAGCCATATCCAACAATCAGCATTGCATATTTGGTTTGCCTCGATAGCACTTTAGTTAGCTGTTCAACGTCAATGTTGAGCAAAATTTCTAAAGTTAGGACAGCCTTACACATGTCCTAACTTTAGGCTTATTTAGCCGATTAGTTTAATATCGCTGTTGACCAGCTAACTAAAGGTTAAAGATGCCCCCGCTCAGCCCCTATTAGGATGGGATATTCAGTGGTACTAACCATGTGAGTGCCACTCGTATATCCCACTGACTGTGTTTTTGCCTGTTAGCAGTCTTCTAACTGGCCAAAACATTTTAAATATGCCGCCTTGTGTTTCCAGTGATGCATTAGTTGGAATCCCGTAGACTATTCAGGATAGTTCTATAGTCTGTCAGGCAGAAGATGCTGTTTGGTAGACAATAACATTGGCAAATACCTGGTAATATTGTCCATTGAAGGTACACCCGCACTGCTCCTTCCTCACACACTGCTCTCCACTCTGCACAAAGCCCGGATCGCACTGACATCCTTCCATACAAGGGTGATCACATGACTGAGGCCGGGGGTTAAGGCACGTGGCTGGACATGCTGATGCACACGGCTCATAGTGACTGTTAGGTTGGCATTTAATGGCTGCAGGAAGAGAAGAAGAGATGTAATGAAATCTCCAAAAGAGTCACTCAGAGTCAATGGAAGGCATTTTTAACCTGGGGAGTCTCGGGAGCTGAGGCACCTGGAAGTATGGATTGAATGTTCTTGTGGGGTGTCCACTATTTATTTATAATTTATATACCACTTTGATGTATAACACAAAAGGAGCTTAAATATTTCTATAATGCAAGTGGAAAAATCTGTAACTACATTGTATATCAAAATGTCATATAATCAATTATCAAGATCAGAAAAAAATTAAGAACTCACAATCACGTTGTATTAGAATCATCCTAGTCAACTGGGTTTAAAAAAGGTTTGGACAAGTTCCTGGAGGAAAGATCCATAAACCATTATTAAAAGGGACCCAGGATATCAATGCTTGACCCGATGGCAAGCATTGTGGAACCTGTGTCTTTTGGGGAAAACACTAGGTACTTATAACCTAGATTGGCCACTGTTGGAAACAGGATACTGGGCTTGATGGACCATGGCCTGACTCAGTATGGCATATCTTATGTTCTTATGCTGCTTGTTTGCCACAGTAGACCGAAATATACCAGATAAGCTCAGTAATCCTCTCATAGGTGTCAGAAAAGAGTGGGTCAATAATTCTCTGCTGCAATTGAAGCACAGACTCCTCCTGTCTGCCCATGAGAGATCAGATCCCCGCAGGCAGAACAGGAGGGGAAGGCCACGATTGTGACCCTGATTCAGGTTATCTGGCCGCCAACCTAGGGGCAGGGTGGATTTAAAGCTGAGTTAGGGTGGAGCTTGGGGCCCCCCCCAAACAAATAGGTGTTTTACTGCCCCTGAATCCTCTGATAGATCAGAAAGAGCTGGTAGGAACAACCAAGAATGTTACATACGGCAGAAGGTCTCGTTCCTCCAGGGTCGCAGGGTGATGTTCCTGTCCTGGCATTCATTCACATAAGACTCCAGGGCCTCACACAGCTGCTGTCGGTCACCATTCAGCTCACACATGTCATATACACAGTCTTTGAAAAAGGTCTGTCAAAGGCAGAACAAGATACCAAGGTTAGAAAATGTCCTAGGGGAAATGTTTGCAGTAAGTTCTTATCAAGAGTAGCTACACCAACCATCCTTCTTTACAGAAATATCATCAATTTCACTAGCTATTCTTTTTCCTAAGAATCTTTATCAGGACTTGTTCCCTTCAAGATAAGTTTAACCCTGTAAGGATGTGAAATAAAGTCACTCACATTTGGATTGATCTTGTTGTGACAGGGAGCAAAGGGTCCATGAGGATCCACCAGGAGACCACAGTATGCAGGACTCTTATAGGACTCCTGCTCTTCTTCTGTACATTGTGGAACCACTACAGAGTCTGTTGAGTTACAGCTGTGAGACAAAAAGAAGAGAAAGGAGGAGAGTTGGTATTGAGAAACTGTTTCTAGTTAGTGACTCTTAGAAAGAACCTGAAATAAAACTTACTTGGTCTGGACATTCCAGCTGTTTCCAAAGTCATTGACTTGAGCTGCAAGTGCTCCATGGGGGGTCTTGAAGTCATTGGTTGGGATTCCATCGTAGTCACCACACAGTCCACACAGCTCACCTTTATAGCTATAAAGAAGGAGGACAATCATAGGTATTCTCTATACAGAAATTATTTTTCTAATTCTCTAAAATTAATAATAAAATAGAAAAAGGCCAACTGGCCTATCGAGCTTGCCCAGTAATTTTGGCCCATATTACTAAGGAATATATGTCAGTTGCCAGTCACAGAACTTTGACAGCTTGTAGGATACTGATTCTTATCAAAGTCAGTTTTTATTTTCTTAATTCTTTGGTTGATTATTCATGTTTCCACAGCCATCCCCAACATACACCCCCACCAACATGCCTTTTCTCACCTCAAATCCCTGCATAATCAAAGCAGCCAATGAAATCATTACTCAAATATCCTACCATCAAATTCCCTGTAGCCTTTGTGGACAGCACCCGACTACCACAAATCTACAGTCACCTACCAGAGTGGTTTCTAGGAAGTTGTGACCAACTAGCACCAACCCAGTTGTGTCACCAACCTCAACTCTGTTGCTACCACTGTATTTAATAACTGAAGCAAGCATGTCCTGATTCCATTACATGAGCTGGCCTCTCTCATCTCTGCTAATAAGGCTATTTCAGGTTTTGTGATATCCTTCTTACAGTTCCATACTTACTTCAATATTCAGGCATTCTTCCATTGCCTACCACCATGACTTGTAACGTCCATTGAGTCAAAAAAAACTAGGCAGGCCATTGCCCAAAAATATTCAGCCTACTCCCTGATCCTTAATGTTTGGATTTTAACCATGGTTTCACCTTACAAATAATCACTAGTCACAGGACAATTTTCAAAGCAGTTTATATGTGTAAAGACCCCTAGGGTTCTACCAGTTTTGAGCGCAGAGATTTCTACTGGTCCTATTAATTATTATATGGAACGTTTTTATGCCACCCAGTGCTTTCCAGAAATTTGGGGAGTTCTCCTAATCAGTGAGGTAATGGTAGGAGGAAACCCAGAGATGCCAAGGGCAGTCCATCTGAAAGAGCAAGATTTATTTATTTATTATTAGTATTAGTATTTAACTCACGCCTTTCCAGTAGTAGTTCAAGGCAAATTACAATCAGTTACTGCAGAGTGAAACTGAAGGCCAATGAGTGAGATTTTTCTACTTTCAGAAGTGGCTGCACAAATAAAGGCAAGAAAAACAGCTTTCACAAAATTCAGAAGTGGAACACAGAAAAGAATACAGGATAAACCTACAAGAGACAAAAAGAGAAATAAGGATAGACAAAGCAAGTGCAGAAGAAAAGATGGCTAAAGATGTGAAGTGTGGTGACAAAACGTTTTTCAGGTATATTCGGGAGAAGAGTAAGATCAGAGGTGGAATTGCAGGACACAAAAGTGCCAAGAATGGATTCATGGAAAGTGACATTGAAAAAGCGAAAATGTTAAACAAATACTTCTATACTGTTTTTACTAAAGAAATCCTGGAGAAGGGCCACCAGTGATTGACAAATATACAAATAGGAATGGAGTAGATACCACACCATTCACAGAAGATGATGTGTTAGAACAGCTTGCAAAACTGAAAGTGGAGAAGGCCATGGGACCGGATGGGATACATCCCAGGATACTGAAAGAGCTCAGAGAGGTTCTTGCAGGGCCTTTAAAAGATGTTATATCAGGGACTCTCCAAAAGCGCTATACACCCACTTCAATTGGTGCAAAACACCACAGCCCGAATAATAAGGCAAGCCCAAATTCGAGCACATAACGCCAGTTCTCCGTCAGCTGCACTGGCTGCCCATAGCAGCACAGGCAAAATTCAAAACAACGCTAACCATATTCAAGATCATACACCAATGCTCTGCAGAAATTCTACAAAACCACAGTAACCAGAGACACTAACAGCAGACCCAGAAGAACCCTAGGCAACAACAGACTCCTCACCCCAGCCGGATACCACAAAACGAAGCAATCAACATCCAGAAGAGCCATCTCATATTCAGTGCCGGACCTTTGGAACACCCTCCCTGAAGAACTAAGAGCACAAGAGGACCTCAAGGAGTTCTGAAAATCCCTCAAAACCTATCTGTTCAGGGCCTCATTTGAACAAGAATCTTAAACCCTGCCAATAAGAAGCATCTAGCACCACCATCCCTCCTGGGGCACACCACCCCCAGAATATGTGTATGTATTGTCTCCGATGTTAAATGTACTACCTCGTCACACCTACCACTTTGATTGAAAGGATAAGGTGGTATACAAATCTGGCTAAATAAATAAAATTAAATGTTTTTAATAGATCCTTGGAGACAAGAAAAGTTCCACAGGACCGGAGAAGGGCTGATGTGGTACCTCTTCACAAAAGTGGTAATAGGGAAGAAGTGACAAACTACAGGCCAGTAAGCCTTACCTTGGTGGTGGGAAAAATAATGGAGGTGCTCCTGAAAGAGAGAATAGTGGATTTTCTCGAAACCAATAGGTTGCATGATCCGAGGCAACATGGTTTTACCAAAGGACGATCATGCCAAACAAATCTGATTGAGTTCTTTGACTGGGTGACCAGAGAACTAGATCCAGGGCATGCAATGAATGTGATCTACCTAGATTTTAGCAAAGCCTTTGATACTGTTCCTCTGAGAAGGCTTATCAATAAACTGAACAGCCTGGGGATGGGTCCCAAAGTGGTGAACTGGATCAGAAATTGGTTGACTGACAGACGACAGAAGGTGATGATAAATGGAACTCACTCGGATGAAAGGAAGGTGAATAGTAGTGTGCCCCAGGAATCGGTCCTGGGACCGGTACTGTTCAATGGATTTGTGAGTGATATTGCTGAAGGACTGATTGGAAACATCTGTCTTTTTGCAGATGACATGAAAATTTGCAACAGAGTTGACTCCTCTGAGGGAGTTGGTAACATGAGGAAAGATCTACAAAAACTGGAAGAATGGTCTAATGCTTGGCAATTAAGATTTAATGTGAAGAAGTGCAGAGTCATGCACTTGGGATGCAGAAATCCAAAGGAATTGTATGCAATAGGGGTTGAAAGGTTGGCATGCACAGACCAGGAGAAGGACCTCAAGAGTGATTGTTTCTGAGGATCTCAAGGTGGTGAAATACTGTGACGAGGCAGTGGCTAAAGCTAGAAGGATGCTAGTTTGCATATAGAGAGGAATTACCAGCAGAAAGGAGGAAATACAAATACCACTGTACAAGTCGTTGGTGAGACCTCACTTGGAATATTGTGTTCAGTTTTGGAGACCATATGTCACAAAGGAAGGTGACCAAAATGATTTGGAGCCCGCGCCAGAAGACGTATGAAAAGAGACTAAATATGAATACGCTAGAGGAGAGGAGGGACAGGGGAAAATATGATATAGACTAAAGAGTTTTAATGAACAAACAAACCTTTTTCAAAGATGGGGAAGCTGTAAAACCTGAAGGCATAACATGAAACTGCAAGGGGGTAAACTGAAAGGCAACGTCAAGAAATACTTTTTCACTGAAAGGGTGGTGGATGCTTGGAATGCCCTCCCGATGGAAGTGGTGGGAGCAAATACAGTGACAGAATTCAAAATGGAATGGGATAGACACAGTGGATCCCTTTATAGCAACAGGATAAATCAAAATAAACTTAACGATCTCTTATATCTCAACAAATAGGGGTGACCTGCATGGAGCAGCAGGTGCACCTACTCTTGCCACCTTGCTGGGCAGACTAGATGGACCATGCTGGTCTTTATCTGCTGTCATATATTTCCCTGCTGTCATATATTTCCCTGTAAAATAGTTATCTCCAAGTTATAATGCCCTGTTCCATGTAATTTCAGTTTGTTCAATGTAAACCACACTGATGCAGAATAGCGCGGTATATAAGAGAATGTAAATAAATAAATAAATAAATAAAAATATATAATAGGCCCAATACTGAGTTGGGCAGGCTATGTGCTGCGGTGGCGCATAGCCTGCCTGCCAACCCCTTTAACCCGGATTTTCACTTCCGTGCTGGCGGAAGTGAAGATCTAGGTAAGCCTGCTTGCCCCAGCAGCCACAGAGGCTACATGGGTAGCAGCGATTTTCATTGCTACCCGCATAGTCTCTGCGTCTTAAAGACAGGCAAAGTTTTTTCTCGCCTTTCTTTAAGGTGCAGAGGGCTGCGCTGGTAGCAATGAAAATCGCTGCTACCTGTATAGCCCACTCATCCACCCCCATTCCATCCCGGAAAGCCCATAACATACCCCGATGCTATGCGGATAGCATCGGGGCGTGTTAGGAACTTAGCTGGGATATTCGAAGGGCACTACCCATGTAGGTGCCCTTCGAATATCCCGGATAAGGCCCTTACACAGGTAACTAAGGAAGTTACCCATGTAAGGGCCTTCCAATATCAGGCCCTATGTCTGAAGTATAAATTTTCACATGCAAATCCCTCCCCCCAAGCTCCCTCTTCTCTTTGGCCTCAGTCAATCAATCTCTCTCCTCCAGCATTGCCTCGTGACCTCAATTACCTCAGCATGGCCAGCATCTCCCATTCTCCTCCTGCTCCCCCTCCCCCGTGGTGGCCAGCATCTCCTCTTCTCCTCTCCCCTTTCCACATTGGCCAGCATCCCCCTTTCTCCTTCCTACCTCTTCCAAGGTGGTCAGTATCTCCCCGTTTATTCCCATCCCCCCTTATCCGGCATTTCTCTACCCCTTGTCTTCTCCCTATTTTCAGCATCTGTCCTCCTCTTTCCTTCTCCTCTGTATTTGGAATCACTCTCCCTCCCACCCCGTCATCACTGCAGCCATCAGGCTCCCTCTTCTGGCCATCCTGAATCCTGGTAAAGTAGCTGTGGATGGTGTGGAACCACTGAGCATTGACACATACTCAAGCTCTTCTGGGTCATACCCCCTCCATGGGAAACTCCCTGCCGGAGGGTGCAGAACCCAGCAGAGCTTGAGTGCGTACTTGCGTTCTGAGGCGGCCAGCAGAGGTAGGCTGATGACCACTGTAGCAGGTGGGGGAGGGAGCAGGTTATTCGTGCAGCCAGATCAGGATGCATTAGAGGAGAGGATCTTTGCATGTATACGTGAGATCCCCTCCAATGTATGTCACTTGGTATCTCTGGAAACCTCATCTTGGAGGGAACACTGAATGGTATAAATACCAAGCCCAAAGGCAACCATGTCTTTGGCTGTCTAATCCACTACACCATACAGTAGTGATTAAATTAGTGACTGGCTAAACCATCATATCACCATATGTGTTGGGTCTTTAGCTGGCTAAGTACATTAGGGAGTCAGAGTGGAATCCAGGAGGACCAGGGTTCAAGGAAGGCAGCTCCTGCAGCCTATGGTCTGCCCCCAAACAAGACGGTAAGAAGAGGAAGAAGGTGGAGAATTCTGGGTTCTTCAACTTAGGAGAATCCCAGTAAGTGAAGTTGAGGGGTGTCTCTACCTCAGGGTACAGGATAAGTAGAAAAGGCGAACTGTATGTTTTACCATTTTATACCCTGCTTCTTTATTGCTTTGATGATTATTCTGACTACTCAAGGCTTGCAGTAATCTTTTTGGTTCAGAACAAACTCTGGACTGGACTATCAGTTTTCGGAAGTGGAAGTAAGCGACAGAGCGAGTGATGCCAGGGACCAATGGCCACAGCCGATCCTGATTCAGACCCTGTAAACCCAGGGCTAGTAGACCACTGCAGCATCCTTTCTACATGGAAGACAATTTTAGAACTGGCTTCATAACTGAATGTGACCAGAGCATATCTAAACAGCAGCAGTGTTAGGAAAGGAAAGTGTACATATACTCTTCCCTTCTAAAATTGCTACTTATACATGCAATCGGTGATGACAGGCGCCCATGTATATTTATGCCTGCTCTGGAACTGGTGTATATACACACGTATATGACTGCTACAAATGCGCATATACTTTGCATTTTGCAACCCCAAACTCTGCCCATCTCTGCCTCCAGGCATGCCTACTTTACGCAAGATTAGACAAGGATACATAAGATTGTTCCCTGTGTGTACTTTCATATGTGTATTTGACAGCAAATTTTGCATAGCACATATTCTATATTAAAAATCAGATTTTACACACACATAGATTCCCAATCCGACAGATAAGAAACTGAATGCGAGGAAATCCGAAATAGTGGTACGTAAAGGAGAAAACACCAGAACGGCACTGATAACAGAGGTATCGGCTCCAAGTGATTATTCTGTGAATCGCCTGGAGAGGCAGAAGATCCTGAAGTACCAAGAACTGCAGTCCGAGACCAAGAAAAGGTGGCAGAAAGATGCAGAAATATTTCCCATCATATTAGGAACAATAGGCTTGATAAAGAAGAATTTCCAAGCATATCTTGACAAACTACCCATACGTGTTACATCTCATGAACTCCAGCAGGAGGCGCTCTTTGGCGCGATGCAAGTCCTACGCCGAGCATTAGCTGTAAATTTGAGAGACTGAGACCATACTCCACAGACCCTGGCTTAGACGTGAGATTCATGACTGTCACGGTATGCGCAAAATGCACCCATTTGGAGCAACTGCTCCAAAAACCTTTCTAAAATTTCCCCCATACTCCTTAATTTCTTCTTGTCTGTCTCCATTTGTTACTTTCTATTTTTCTGTCAAACTCCTGTTTTGTTATTGTGTGCTGCTGGGACTCTCTCATTTTAAACTCTCTGTACTTACTCATCAGTCACTTTTACATCTGAGTAGTGATTCCCATCATATCTCACAACCAGGCCAAAATCCGTTTGCACAACCATGTATTTCCCAGAGGACGACACGGAGACTCCAGGCACCGGATTGATTGGAATGTTCACAGTGGTTCCATTCACCTGAAAAATAATCCAGACTATCAAGGTTACCTTCTACTCAATTATGGATCCTCATCAGTCGATCCAAGACCACCAGATGTCAATATGCAATTTGATTCAGGCTCTCACCTGAACCACCTTGCTCTTCAAAAGCGATACCACCACCCCGTACACCTCCACATAGATAGCTTTGACATATGAGACAGAGGTATGACCATTCCGGTATTCATTGGAAGCATACACCGCAAAGGGAACCTTGGTGGAATTGCAAGGCTTTGCCAAGACATATGTACAGTTGCCATGAAAATTATACTTCCTTTTGTCGAAAGTGGTGTAATGTGGGTCACCAGATGCAACACAAGTAGAAGAACCTGAAAGCAAAGAGGCAATTTATGGAAGCCATTTGAAGTAACATGGGAAAATAGTAGCTGACAACAGAAACAAACGCATTCAGACTGCCCAGTTACCCTTGTCCAAATTGCGAGGACATATCACATCCTCCAGTCACAGTGGCCTTTACCACTTGAAAGATATCACCTCCCAAATAAGTCACAGGATCTTTACTGTTCAATGCAGATAAGCACACAAGATTCTATATCTAATCCAACATCCCGCTTCTCACCCATGCCTCACCACCAAGTTTTGCAATAATCTGTCAGTAGACAGCATGATGTTCTAGGTAGCTTTGGTTCTACTACTATTTATTTCTTATGAGAAAGGTGCTATCTTGCTCTCATCTGTGCCTCCCCCAAATCAGTTCCTAATTTTGAAAAACAGAAGTCCTCCTGTTGGGGTTAACGGGGATCAAACCCGTAGCCCTTGGGAACTGCTGTGCTGTAGGAATTATACTGCCAAGGAAGCAGTCAGGTTATTGCTCTTCTCTGGGCCTCAGCAAGGCAGGCATGCTTCCAGAAGGTCCTATTGGACCAGCAATGGGTGTGTCCTGGTTTGGCTCTAAATATAAGGAAAGCCAAGAGGACATGCATTTCCTGGTCCAATACTTCCAGTGGGGATCAGCTTGTGGATTCTCTGGTTTGATTCTTGTTCTTTGTTCCTGTCTTGATTTCCATTCCGGTTCCTGTTCTGTGCCTGGTTTATCCTATGATGCCTATTCCTTGACCCTGTGATTTCCTGGAATAGTTTAGAGACTTCCTGGTTCCAGTCCCATGCCTGGTTCCTGTACCACTCTATTTCTCCCGGAGCCTAGCTTCTCCAGATATGCTGCCTTTTAGGAGTACTTCCCTTGCTGTGGTATACCCTGATATCCCAAGACCCTACCTCATCACAAAGTTTGGTTCAACTCAGCCAATTGAATTGTGCAGATGGGCAGATTGCACAAGACATATGGAGCCCGATATTCAACTATGCAGGCTATGCGCCGCTATGGTGCACAGCCCTGCCTGCTCACCCCTAACCCTGGATATTTAATGCCATGGTGACAGCATTGAATATCCGGTTTTGGTGTCCAGAAAAAAAACACCAGAGAGCCTAACCAGATAGCAGTGATATTGCCCCACTACCCAATTAGCATCCGCGGCTAAAACTAGGGGAGCCAAAAGCTGGCCTAGTTTTAGCGGCAGATCGCTAACTGGGTAGCGGTATAATATTGCTGCTTCCCGGTTAGCAGTACTTCCCGCCTCCGCTCCACCCCGGAACACCGCCAGTGCTAACCGGATAGCATCAGGGCACATAGGGGAGTTAGGAGGGGATATTCAACGGCACTAACCATGTAATGCTGTTGACTATCCAGGCTTAAGGCATTTACATGGTCTATAGGGCTGTAAACTGTGTAAATGCCTTTCGAATATCGGGCCCATGGTCTTTATATGTCATATTCTATGTTTCTATGTTTAACCTTTTAAAAGAGAGAGAAACACATAGAAATAGACAAATCAAATCATACTCAATTAGTAACACTATATAAGCCCCTGTTCCTGTAGAACCAAGAGTAAAAACAGCCACCAAAACCAGTGAAGCTGTTGCCCAATCATCTAATCTACAAGGTCCTTGTGGACCCATCAGACAGTATTCCGTTACCTCTAACTGCTCGTTCCTAGGGATTCAACACCCGCTGGTATGAACCTGTCTACCAAATATCACTAGGCTGTGCTTCCTTTTCTTCCCGTAGTGTTGTCCTTATCACATTTTCCCTTCCTTCTGATGTGATGGATGTTTGCAATACCGCAGCCACCCAACCCTGTTCCTATTACTGTCATAATGATCACAGATTAGGACCAATCAATCTTTCATCCATTTACATTATATTATAAAAAAAAGAGGGTTCCAAAGGATATCAGCAAAAGAAAATTTACCTTTTGGGAAGCATCCCTGGACACCCGTATTATTGGCACAGTACTCATCTGGGCCACAGCTGATATCGGTACATTTGATGTTGTTGTTGGCAAGACACTGGCACACCTCTTTGCAAGCTTCAGAGAAGATGACTTCACCAGGCTATGAACCATAAGAATTAACCTGCCGTTAGCACCGGGCCACATTAAGCAAACATTAGCTTTTCTGATGTTGGGATACAGTGACCTCCTTCGTTATTTACCAGCTTGATATAGCTGTTGGCATAAAGTCCAAAATATTTTAAGGTATGGCTCAATGTGATCTTTTGAAAGAATGCGTTTGTAGTGGCAAAATGGTATGAATCCCACAGACCATGAAAGACAATTCTGTGGTCTCTCAGAATGAAGACACTCATTTAAATAGCATGTGAAAATATTTTGTATGTGTTAGCTCACGACATTCGGGGACAGTAGGAATTTCCCTGTTCCCAAAGGGCTTAAATTCAAGTTTAGGCAATAAAGGGTTGCCCAAGGCCACAAGGAACATCAGCAGGATCTGAACCCTGGCTATCCTCATTCTAGCCTGCTGTTCTAAATACTAAGCTATTTCTCTACTCCACACATTTGTTAATACCTGGTAGTACTGTCCATTGAAGACACACCCACACTGCTCCTTCTTTACGCACTGATCTCCACTCTGCACAAAACCCGGATCACAGTAACATCCTTCAATGCACGGTCGGTCACATGACTGGGGCCGGGGGTTAAGGCACGTGGCTGGACATGCCGATGCACATGGCTCATAGTGACTATTAGGTGGGCATTTAATGGCTGCAGGAAGAGAAGAAGAGACACGAAACATGCAATGAAACATCTCAATGGAGATGAAAGCAATGGACATGTTCAGTTGTGTAATTCCGATATCTCTTGGACAAACGAATACAGTGTTAACCACATTAAAGTTTTGAAATTTATACAAGCGATGTTCAAGAATAGAAGGATTAACAATCCATCTCCAGTCTTAGCTAGAATCGTCTTGCTCAATTCAGTACCACGCTCTGGCTATAGGTAGACTGAGTAATGATAACAATCTATTGTTAAAGCTCACTTACAGCAGAAGGTTTCATTCCTCCAGGGTCGCAGAGTCACGTTCCGGTCCTGACACTCATTCACATATGACTCCAGTGCCTGACACAACAGTTGTTGATCGCCATCCAGTTCACACATGTCATAAGCACAATCTTTGAAGAAGGTCTGCCATGAATGCAACCAACGTAATCATTAGCGGACTCTGATTATTTTTTTTGGTGAATGTGCTTTCTAGCGACACAACACGCTAGCCTGAGAGGCCTGACTTACATTTGGGTTGATCTTCTTGTGGCAAGGGGCAAAGGGACCATCAGGATCCACCAGGAGACCACAGTAAGCAGGTCCTTCGTATGATTCCCGCTCTTCCTCTGTGCAATCTGGCACCACTATGGAGCCTGTGGGGGTGCAGCTGACAGAGGAAGAGGGAAGTTGGATTTGGGAGAGGGGTAAGGGACAAAAAAGGAGGAGGCAAGATGAAGAAAAAGAAGAGAGAGAGAGAAAGAAACCAAGGCAGGAAAAGAGAGTGATAAAACAAATAGATGAAGAAAAATGAAGCAGAAAACGTTATATAGAACAAAGTGGGTTTATTCCAAGAGAAAAACATAGAGAATGGATTAAGATAAAAAGGGTAGAGCAAGATGGAAGAAGAGAAGGACAAAGTTAATAGAATAGAAAAAAATATGGAGGGGGGAAGAGACAGAGAGAGAAAGTAGTGATTAGATTTAGGGATGTTAATTTCGTAACAACTCCCCTAATTTATACACTTATTTACTGCACAAGTTACACCAAGCATTAAAGGAAAAGTATGCAAATATTTCCCTTTGAAGATTATCCCACCAAAAATTCTCATACACATTTACACCTGCGATTTAATATATACGAAATTTTCTCAAAAATGTATGTGTGTACTTTTGGAAAATTCAAAAGTATCTACATAAGTCAAACCACATCCACCCCAACTCCATCCCTGGAAATCCTCCAGCAAAGTGGCATTGCATGAATATTTAGGGGGATGTTTACTAAATGGCAGTAGTGGACTCTGTGTGATATCGGATATCACACGGAGTCCACTACCACTGTTTAGTAAACATCCCCCTTAGATTTGTTTAGAATCTGGGCACTTTTACAAGAAGCCACTGTTTTAAGTGAGGAAATAGCTTTGAAAAGTATCGCCTTAGTTACTTATCCCATATAGTAAATTAAATACCATTTTGCTAGCACTAATGTCACTTACTTTTGGTGAACATTCCAGCTGTTTCCAAAGTCATTGATCCCGTTCACCTGCTGTCCCTCAGGGGTCTTGAAATCGTTACCGGGGGCTCCATCGTAATTGCCACACAAACCGCAGAGCTCGCCCTGGTAGCTGTAGTAGGGTAGATATGTGACACAACACTTGAGACAACAAAACGGATATAGATGGTATTTTGTTAATCAAATTTTTAACACATACACATTTTTGGAGGCCCTTTACCAAATGGGCATGCAGCCAACAGAAAGCACATTAATGTGACATAGCAGTTGTGAAAAATATATAGCCACTGCCTTCAGAAGACTAAAGAATCAAAATACCAAAAAGATGCAATGAAATACTTTAGAATAATACAACCAAGTTCTAATGAACTTGAATGCAATAAAAATCATATATCATATGTATATGATAGGACTCTTTTAATAGGTGGTAAAAGGCATATTCATACCCAGTGTTATATAGCTAAACAGTAACACATAGCTTTGTCAATACATAGGGTATCCACTCAAGTCTACCTGGTTGACCTCTACCTACTCCAGTCATTCCTCTTTCTTTACCTTTGCCTCTGTATCAGTCCAAGGCATACTTAGATTCTTTCATAGTTTTGGTTGCTACTATGTCTTCTGGAAGGCTGCTGTCAGTAAAGAAAGGTTTCCTCATATTTCCTCTGAACTTCTCTTCTTCCACCAGACCTCCTTGTCCCTGACTTTCTTTTTCATGGCCAATGCCTTTTATGATGCCTTATCGCTGTTGATTCTGTTTGTACAACTACAGGTTCGGTATAAAATGTTCTCTTCATTTCCCTGGACATGACAGCAGAGTTTGATTTGGTTGATCATACCATATTTCTCTACAGACCTCAGGAAACGGGCTCGGTGGCGCGAAATTGAACTAGTTCATTCTTGGACGATCGACCATTTGTGTCCTTTAGAATATCGGCACGATTCCCTCACCTATTCTCTTCCATCTGGTTTCATCTCTCTACATTCATTTATGAAGATGATATCCAGTTTCTGAAATTCTTTAAACCCGACGTTTTGCGACAGACGCTAGAGTGAATTTTTGACTTAGAGCCTACAGTTAACCGTCTCCATATAAATAAACTTAAATTTAATCCATTCAGAACAAAAGTAATTCCTCCTTCACAGCTTAAGTCTTATACTCTTCAATTTTCTCTCTGTCTACAGGGTGCACCTATCTCTATTAAGGACTCCATACAGGTATTTGGAGTTGATTTCGATTTGCAGCCCAAATGTATGGTACTGGTACGTTCTTCAGTAAACATGCCTCTATGTGCATTATTTTCCATTGGAATTTCACCTAAAAACCTCACAGATGCTTTGCAACCAAGAACAGTTTTTGAAGGGAAATAAGACATGTAGCTTCCCTTTGCAAATTAGAGTCTAGGTCTGCAGGTTTTTGCACAGTGAGATACTATAAGGTATCTCTAAATTTATAGCCACAGAGTTTGTATCTAGGCGAGAAATCTTAACATTGATCCGTTGTATAATTATATAACGTACAGGGAACATTCTAATGATTAGACTAAGTTACCGCTAAGTTCTTGTCATTCTTTTGGTCATTTTCTAGGAAGATCTTTAGATACTGAGTTTATTCTCAGCTGCTCATCATATTAATTGATGCAGAGGTATCTGAATAAGATCTAAGTCAAGACTCTGAGTGACGGACACCCTCTTGATTCAGTCCGAAAATTATGTCACTATTCCTCTGCTACTGTCCAACCACAGCAGTAAAAAGGACTCACGCAGGAGGACACTCACTCGCTAGTGACCTTGACTTCTGCATAATGGTTCCCATCATAACGCACCACCAAGCCGAAATCTGTTTGTACTACGAGGTGATTCCCAGATGGAAATACTGACAGACCGGGGGCAGGGTTGATGGGAGCAGTCACAGTTTTACCATCCACCTACAGAGAGAGAAGAATCAAAGCTGGAAGACAGAGCTGACAGGGGTTTTGCTGTATATATGTATAACCCATGAGTAAATTGCCACAGATGCATTTAAATAATCTTTTATAAAATTCTGACCTCTTTAAAAGTACGTGCTTTGGCATCAAGGCATGTACGTTGCCAATGGGTGTATACAGGGGTGGAGTATGCATGTACACAGACTATAAAATACCATCATCTACATGCGTACATGTGTAAAAAACATGAATTCATTGACACCGGCTCTTGAATAGGTGTACTGTAAGTCATTGCGCCCACATTCAAGTCACATTCTCTACCACATATGCTAGTATTTTTATAAAGACAAGTAGGCGCCTAAACACCTCTGTAGATGTCATCCCATGGCACCCTGTTATAAAATTACCCCTCATAGCGCCTCTGAATATCCATGTGCCACTATATGGATAGCTATACATATAGCAGGTCAGCTCTACACATTCTGTTTAAAAACCAACCTGTCTGTGGTTCTCACCTGGACTATCTTGTTTTTCAGTAGGGATACCACCATTCCGTAGACCTCCACATAGACAGCTTTGATATAGGACACAGTGTTATGACTATTTCGGTACTCATTGGAGGCATACACTGCAAAAGGAGTCTTTGTGGAGTTGCAGGGCTTGGCCAAGACATAGGTGCAGTTGCCGTGGAAGTCATACTTCTTCTTGTCAAAGGTGGTATAATGTGGATCGCCAGACGCAATGCAAACGGAGGAATCTGCAGTGACGGAAAGAGGAAAAGTACAAGACGCAAGAAACAAAGGGCAATAATTAAACAGAGAGCAATGGCTTGTTGTGTTTTACCAACAACTGATAACATGAAATAATTCTTACCTTTTGGATAGCAACCAGGGACTCCATGCACGTCCTTGCAGTATTCTGATGGGGAACAGCTGTTGCTGGTGCACTCAAGGGTGTAGTTACCAAGGCACCTGCACACTTCTGAACAGCCATCGCCCCAGATCACCTGACCTGGCTGAAAAAAGCAGAGCGTATGGGGGGGGGGGTCACTGCAGAAGCACAGAGTAGTGGCACAGAACACATGAGAAATGCTTTCATAGCAATGCATGGAAATCATGACTAAGGTAGCCAAAAGTCCTCTTTTTCTTAAGCTTACTTCTTTTAAGGCTTCCCTTTTTATTGCTTCCTAGCGGTGTGCACAACCAAAAAACTAAGTTTGGCCCATGGTCATTTGAAACAGGAAGTCGGCATCGGGTGTTGGGGGCGCAGAGGCCAAACAGCCTCACAGCGCTGGAGTTTTAAGGTAAATGCTGCGGGGGGTTTTGAGGCCATTGCTGCAGCTGCAGGTCCTGGAAAAGGGCAGCAGACGTGGCAATGGGCCGCCTAGTTCGCCTACTGGTCACACCAGCCCTGCTCCTATCCAATTCTTGGAAATATTTTCCAGGAGTGCTCAGGAAACGGACAACCTGAATGGCAAACTCATAGAACAGGAGGTCTTTCCTCTGTGGTTTGCAAACCAAGCTGTCCTTTCTCTGGCAGGGCAGCAGGTTGGCCATGTTTACCTCGTAGTACGTGTTATTGTAGAAGCAGCCGCACTGAGTCAAGGGCACACATTTCTTCTGTTTCAGAACAAAACCGGGATTGCAGAAGCAGCCTGGCTGGCAGGGATCATTGCAGCTGTCTTTAGGTGCCTCACAGCGTGGGGGGCAAGCTGGCCCACAGGAATTGTAGTGGGAATTAGGAGGACATACTGAAAGTACAAGGAAAAATAGTTAGACCAGTGACTGGGCAAGGGTGATGGCAATCTTCCCTCTAAGTTGCAAGGGAATCTGCCACCCATATTCTTATCGTTGGGAGTGGTGCAGCAATATCGCGTTTTCAATTGCATGGGGCAGGCAAGACCCCTGGGAGTCTCACAGAACTTTTCTTCCCCACGCAATTGAAACTGCTCTATTGCTGCACCGCCCCCAGTGATAGAAACATGGGTGACTTGCGCACCTTAGAGGAAATGTTGGGGGATGGGGACAGTCCCTCAAGGAGAGATCTGAGATCCCATTCCATAAGACCCTCTCTCTCTTGGGTTTTGAACGGAAGAAGGACAAATGGTGTTCCCAAGACCATCCAAGCATGCAAAGAAATTCAGAGTTTTTCAGTAAGGCATACATGGGTAAGTTTTCAAAGATTAAAAACATCGAGCACTTATGTGGAAATTAAGGAAACTGAGTTTACACACCCAGAGTGAGGCAAGGCAGATCATCAACCGGCACTATCCGAAACTCTATCCGAAAACTGAACTGGATGCCCACATAGGACGCCCAGTCAGCTGCTTAAGTAACTGGCATCCAAAACCAGATTAGGCCTACAGAACAACCATTAGATCATACCAAAAATTATCGGACTGTTTATGGTCAGGGATTTAACCCCGATATACCAAACTTTGCAAACTAATATACCAAACTGATCTGTTTTTTGATTATAGTTTTCTCAGTGCCACTTGTTGGATTTATTGGTTTGGATAAGTATCTAGTATAGCATCTTATAGCCAATTTAGACTTCTAAACTACTCAAAGTTACAGAACGGTCACACCTCT
Organism: Ichthyophis bannanicus; assembly: GCA_033557465.1. Classification (NCBI taxonomy): domain Eukaryota; kingdom Metazoa; phylum Chordata; class Amphibia; order Gymnophiona; family Ichthyophiidae; genus Ichthyophis; species Ichthyophis bannanicus. Next base: position 82,747,294 of record CM066048.1, read on the forward strand.
GAAGAAAGTCATTCTAGCAAATAAATTCATTCAGAACTCATTTTAACTAAATACACAAGTGACTAATTTCTACAAGCTGTTTGGCAGCCAAGACACTGTAACCTACTAAGTTTAGGAAACATTTCAGCCACGACCTAGCCACTAGATTGTGAAAATTCACCTAAATCTAGCCAGTTCTATCATGGTGTGCTAGATATAAGCCTGCTATCTGTGTGCATCGACATAACGGACTAAACTTAGCTGAGAATTTATGTTAGCAGGTGAACTTCTCTCCTCCATAGCTAGATCACTCCTCCAGGTGCTTACATTTCAACCTGTTTACTAAGCATTTCCCCATAGATACAAAATGGGAGAAGACCTTTAGTAAACAGGGCCCATAGTATCCTAATGAAAAAAGGAAACTGTATTTAGCCATTCAGTAGGTGCATTTTCAGAAGGTTGAGACTAGTCTACTAATTCTCAAAGGTAGGTGGCTAGAACCATGAGAGAGTTTGCCTTCAATTTCCTGGTGACTTGTCCATAACTCAGGATTGGTAACTGGTTTCATGATACATGGGGGGGGGGGGGGGGAAGGTCAGAGGAGAGGTTAATGTTCAAAGACTGCTATGCAGATAGAAGTGTGGCATTCATGCAGCCTGGATGTGTGTACTTTCAGAGGCCTTCCTGGGACCGGGCGTGGTGGAAAGGAGTTTGTACTTGCTCACTTTACTTAGAAAATTCAAAAGTATGTTCATGAAAAAGCTATGCACTTGAAATAGCAAGTGAAAATGTGTATTGAACTTCGAAAATCCTGCAGAATTTGTATAGCAAAACATGACTGTTACCATTGATTGACAGTTTTTCGAATAAGACCCATGTTTTCGGCCCCTATTGACCTGCGCAAATGAAATGCATCTCTGCATATGGTCCCACATCCTTTCATCTCCCTTATGGGCTGCCCCTGGTAGTTATTTCCCTGCTCAAGGGGGCTTCCAATGTAATAGGCCCATTTATTAAAGTGTGAAAAAATAGCATGTCGGTGCATTATTTTACTACAGGATTCACTAATCTAAGATACCTCAGTACCACAGGTTAGTGCATCCCCTGGTAAATTTGGTTTTGCATTGCTGCTGCTTGGACTAACACATATTGCCAGCCATAGTAACACAAATACAGTAGATCCCAAGTTAGGCCTACCATCTTCTAAAAGGCAGAGCTGGCGATAGGAAAAAATACCCAAACACTTGATCCTTAAAACAATTTTAAATTGTTACCTCCAAAACCTCCCCCAGCACATACTAGAGACTTCTTGGTGAGTAGTAGGGGGGAGGGAGCAATCTCCAGTACTTCTGACACCAGCAGTTCTCCCTTTGCAAATGGCAGCCGCTGAACCCCCTAGCAGTAGTACGATGAAGCTACTTCTAGAGATCAGCGGCCACCATTTGAATGGAGGAAGTTCCTGGGCACAAGTTACTAAGGATCGCTTCTGCCCTCCCCTCTCCCACCAAGGAGACCCCCAGTGGGTGCTGAAGTGGGCTTGGAAGGGATGTCTTTGAACATTTATTAAGTATTGGGGGATTGGGGAGTGGGACTTTGAGCTATATTAAAGGATCAGGAGATCGAGAGGTGGGTTGGGGATGGGACTTGGAAAGTTTATTAAGGAGCTTTCCATCTCATTAGTATTCAATGCACATTGAGGGCCAAATACCAAGCATTAGGGCCATAACACACTTTAGCAACAACCCCCATAGATCTTCTACACTCAACCTAGTACTATAGTAACATAGGAAATGACAGCAGATAAAGACCAGCATGGGTCGTCTAGTCTGCCCTGCAAGCTGTTTAGGGTTATAACTGCTACTCTGTGTAGATTGCCCCCTGCTCTGTGTGTTTGACTGTGTTTAACTGCCGCTCTGTGACATACCCCTGCTATACTTTTTTGAAGTGTGAAATTCATTCAAGTTTCGTTTTGAGCAGGAATGCTCCTCTTCCTATCTGGGGATGCCCTGTGCCTATCCCATGCCTGTTTGAATTTAGTCACTAATTTTGTCCCCTCCACATCCAGTAGAGGGTATTGCAGGCATCTACCACCCTTTCTGTGAAAAAGTATTTCCTGATATTGCTTTTAAATTTTCCTTCTTTCAGCTTCATCAAGGCTATTAATGTGATAGAGCCAGTCAACCAGAGGACATTCATTTTTAGAAAATGTCATTTATATTTTCGTTACTCATTGCTTTAACTAGGAAGTCCAGCAGACCTGCAGTATATTGTAGCTAAAATGCAATAGTGCATGCGAAGCTGATGTTGCATATGACATCCAGAAAGGAACCGGGATGTCCAGATCAAGGGGCTCACAGTTCCCTGGGTATTTTGCAAGAGGCTCAGCTGGATGAGGAGCCTTTTATAAAATATATACACGGACACCAGCAAATAAGCCTGTATTTGCCGGCATGTCCAGCAGTAACAGTCATTTCACAAAAAAAACATGTTCAAAAAAAGAATGAGACCACTCAGGACGTTACATATCAGTAACTGCACGTATCAGCACCAATCTTGCAAAACATATGTGTGTTTGCCAGCACTTACAGGTGTGTGTGCTGGATTTTACAAAATGACATAGAAGAAGAGACAATTAAGGAGTCAAGCAAAATAACTCTTTTTTTTTTCATTTTTGAGGTGTTATTAAGACACCACAGAGGTAAGCACACTGGCCCCATTGATTACTGCTGGAGACCCCCAAGTCTAAGCAAGCATGTAGCTGACACTTAAACGTCCCTTGGAGCAAGTGTTAATGCCAATAAGAAAAAATATTTTAAAATATATGGGGGACGTGTTCAAAGTGATTATGCTATCCTGTTAGCAGCTGAGAGGAATCTACACAGCCGCGCATAGCCGGTTTGTGTTGCAGAATATCCCCCTCTAGCGCTGCTACGGTAGACGCCCTGATACTAACCACATAGCACTGGGGCCTTCTGGAGCTGGTGCCCCGTTACCTTAAAGCGGCTATAGTTAGGCAGACTAAAGGCCGTCCTATCTTTGGCTGCTTTAGTTAATCGGGCAGCAGCTGAATATCGTCACCGCTTGGTTAGTTGCAGGGCTATCCATTGGCTGGCTATAGCAGCAACATTGAATATCCGGTTCTAAATTAAAGCAGCAATGGCCAGCCACTGGCTGTCGTTGCTGAATATCGGCCCCTATCTGTATTTCCCATTTTACAATGGAACTATACATTTAGGGACCAATATTCAGCCGCAGCAGTCAGCGCTTATAAAGCACCTGGCCACCGAAGCTTTAATTATTTATTTTATTTTTTTATTTAAAGTTTTTTCTATACCGCGCTTTTCAAATTCAGCTCGGTTTACAATTAACATTAACTTTGTCCCATCTTGGAAGACCAGACTGGACTTACAGAGAACAGGGTTGGTAAACTTGGGTTGAACTGGGGTAAACCATATACAGGTTTTGGTCTGGCTATTTACATTCCAGACCCAGACCCAGATATTCAGCACCAGAGCCCATCTGGCACGGAATATATGGTTTTGCCGGGCAGCTCTGTAGCCAATCAGAAAACGTTAGGACACCCATTAACCTGTCCTAGCTTTATCCAGTTTAGCTGAATATCACTGCCGACTGCATAGCTGCTGGGACCGTTCTCAATTCACCTGTGGACTGCCCTGGTTTTAACAGGGTGTCTTTTCCGTTGCCTGTGGAGATATTCAGCAGCACTATCTGGATAATGCCACTGACTATGGGGATAGCCACAGTATAACCCTTTTAAATATGCCAAAACTATAGCCAGAATCCAGCCCCCCCCTTTTGAATCTGTGTATTCTGTTACATTTAAGTGTGTAAATAGCAGATTATAAAACTGGGATCTGCGTGCACATGCCATACAGTCCTGCTAAGATGACTGCCCTAGTCTACATTTATTTATTTTATTTTATTTTAAAACACATGTATTGCAAATACCGAGTCCAACCTGTCCATTATTTTCTAACTCAAAATGCACAATAGCAACACATAAATTAAAATAAAATACACAGGAATCCAATAAAGTAAAAATAAGTAAAGGTACATAATATAAAATAAAATAAAAAATAAATTCACTTATCAACCCTGAAAACTGTTCTGAATGCTAAAAGGTTTCTCACCTGGGCCAGATGATGGTGTTATAGTGTGGATGCTGGTAACTGAAGCTGAAGATCCTTTTAAGGGAGTTGTTGTTCTTAAAGTCCCAGTGGGTATGATTGTAGTAGAAGACATGGTGTGAGGTGTGATTGTTGTGGATGACCCATTGGTGGTTGTCAGAGAGGAAGTAGAGAGTATGGTTGTTGTCAAGGATCCAGTTGGAGCCTTGGTTGTTGTAGAAGACCCAATGGATAGAGTGGTCATTGTCAAATTAACAGTGGAGGATTTGGTTGTGAGAGTCCCAGGGAGTGGAATGGTTTGTGTGATAGATTCAGTAGGGAGCTTAGTTGATGTTGGAGATGCAGTAGGGGGCTTGGTTGCTGTGGAAGACCCAATGGGGAGGAGTGTGGTTATTATCGAAGACCCAGTAGGAGGCTTTGCTGTTGTGGAAAATCCAGTGAGGTGAGTGGTTGTTGTAGAAGACCCAGTTGGAGGATCAGTTATTTTTGTTGAAGAGTCAGTGTGGAATTTGGTTGTTGTTGACAACCCAATAGGAGGCTTGGTTGTTACTGAAGATCCAGTGGGTGGAGTTTTTATGGTGACAGACTCAGTAGGGGGCTTAGTTGCTGTTGAAGATGCATTAGGGTACTTGATTGTTGTGGAAAAAACAGTGGGGAGAGTAGCTGTTGTTGAGAAAATACTAGGGTGTTTAGTCATTGTGGAAGGCCCTGTAGGTGTTGTAGTTGTTGTTGTTGAGGACCCAGTAGAAGGTTTTATTGTTATAATAGTGCCAGTAGGCAGCTTGGTTGTTACAGAAGATTCAGTAGAGGGCTTTATTGTTGTGAAAGATCCAGTGAGGTGAGTGGTTATTGTAGAAGATTCAATGGGTGGAATAGATATTGTTGAAGAGCCAGTACGGGATGTGATTGTGGTTGAGAACTCAGTAGGAGGCTTGGTTGTTGATGCAGACCCAGTGGGTAGAGTTCTTATGGTGACAGATTCTATGGGGGTCTTAGTTGTTGTTGAAGACCCATTAGGGTACTTGGTTGTTGTGGAAGATACAGTGGGGAGAATGGTTGTTGTTGAGAAAACACTAGGGGGCTTGGTCATTGTGGAAGACCCAGTAGGGAGCTCTGCTGTTGTGGAAGATCCAGTGAGGTGAGCGGTTGTTGTAGAAGTGGGTAGAGTAGTTTTTGTAGAAGACCCAATGGGTGGAGTAGTTGTTGTTGAAGAACCAGTATGAGATGTAGTTGTTGTTGAGATCTCAATAGGAGGCTTGGTTGTTGCTGAAGACCCAATGGGTGGAGTTTTTATGGTGACAGACTCAGTGGGGGGTTTAATTGTTGAAGACTCATTAGGGTACATGGTTGTTTTGAAAGATACAGTGGGGAGAGTGGTTATTCTTGTAAAATCACTAGGGGGCTTGGTCACTGTGGAAGACTTGGTGGAGGTTGTAACTGTTGTTGTCGAGGACCCAGTAGGGGGTTTTATTGTTGTAATAGTTCCAGTAGGGGGCTTGGTTGTTATGGAAGAATCAGTGAGTGAAGTGGTTGCCTTTGAAGAATCAGTGGGGGGTTGTGCTGTTGCTGAGGACCAAGTAGGAGCCTTGATTGTTGTAGATGATACGGTGGATGGAGTAACTGTGCTTACAGACTCTGTGGATGTCTTAGTTGTTGCATTTGTGGCTGATACTGGAGTCTCAGTTGTAATTGTAATGTTTGGAGCAGAGCTTCCAGTAGGCTTTGTTCCTGACAAATACATCAAAGACAATGAGACATACATTTTGATACAGTTTAGTGGCATGAATTCTTGTCTACACATGAAGGTCAGTTCACTTAACCGAAAGTGGAAAGAGAGTGAATTAATTCTGAAGTTCAGTTTGACACAAATCAATGTCACTTCATATCTTTTGAACTTGTTGAGTTTTTCCCCCTCCCCACTCTAAATAATACTATTAATAATGCTCTGAACTGGTCCAGGAATAGAATTCCTTTCCTGACTTTTTTCTACTTTCCCTTTACCTCTCCCCTACTGTTCTCTCCCCTACTCCAACCCCTTCCCCAGAGACTAGGAGCAGTGAGTCCATTGAAATGCGTAGTGGATTGGATGTTGATAATTTGAGATTGTGAAGTAAACTAGCTACTTAGTCTTCTTAAAGTCCTTACCATGACATGGGCGTATACAGACACTGTCGATAGCTATGTCTGTCAGAGTGGTCTCACCATATATACCCTCGATGATGAACTGTAAAGGAGAACAGGCTGTGAGTCAACATTTTTAAAGCAATTAGCATCTTCCTTGAATCTCTCCATCTCACTCCCAATTCTACTTTGGACTATTACCATTCCTTTATTCTTTAGTCCTTCCATATGATTATTACGCAAAATTTTACTGTGAGCTGAAAGGACAGAATGGGAACCTTGTACCTTTGTTTTAATTCAGTGAAATGATGCCCTGATATAATTTTATATTACTTTGACCCTGGATAACACTAGATATAAATATAAGTCACACTCCAAAGACCACAAAAAGGGTGAACCAAGAAGCTCTCCAACCAAAAGCACCTCCAAAAACACACTTCTATATAACGCAGCGCCAAGATTTCAGGGAAGTCCTTCTACATTTAAATTTGGACAATTAGTGATATCTTTATGCACATAAGAAAATGTTTAAAAACAACGTTGGCATGTGATGATAATGAGTGTCTGGGATATCCTGTATATTCTACCTCACACTTCAGTTTATGAGTGTCCCTTCCAAACCTTTTCCAAGCAGACACAGAGTTCATGCACCCGGGGCAAATGTTTTGGGGATAAGTTTTATTTTTTGTTTATGAATAGAGATAAATGTACAGTCATCAAACAGAATATATCTTCTGTTTGATTATTGTATATTAATCACCCGACTTCATTGATTCACAAATATAGGCATGCAAGATGCCATTGGATGATAAATATAATGAGTCTCTCTTTGTCACTTGGGTTGTACATTGGAATAAAGCATAGAGGGCTGGCCTGGTGGCTCCGTGGCAGAGCTGTACACAACCATATGGAAAGCCCTTGGTCTGATCCCTGAATCAGGTCTTCTGGATCCCAAGTGGTCTGGGGCTGAAGATACTGCACACACAATGGCCCTTATGGAAGCATCTGTACATATAAATAAAGGTATTTGTATGTGTAGATCAGCTACATGTGCAAACAATTTTTAGAAATCTGTTATTTACAAGTGAAGATCCACAAAACTTCCAGATTTCAAGGGGTCATGATTTGGGCATGAGTTGAGCCTCTCGAACAGCAGCATATGCCCCCCCCCAACCTTGAAACCTCTGCCAACATCAAGCCCCTTCCCCACATCAAATTTGGCAGTTTGAACCCTAGCAGTACTAGTGAAAGACTACCACTGAGGATCAAGGGCGCCATTTTGAACCCCGGCCCGAAGAGAGAAGAAACAACTTGGGATCATTTCTGCTCGAACTAGACAAGCAGAGATTCCCGGTACGAGCCCGGGAATGGAATTGGGGAATGAGGGAGGGAACTTTCCATCTGGGGTGCCATGATGTCTGGACGGCTTGTTCTCAGGAGGGGTTGGCTGTCAAGGAGCTTGATGTGGGGGGAGTTTGATGTCAGGGGAGGTGTCCGGAGGGACATGTGTTTTTGTCAGAAGAGGGGATTGGGAGGTGAGGGGGGGGGGTCAATGCTGTCGGGAGCAGCAATTTTCTAAAGCTGCTCTCATACACAAATGGAGGAGAACAGGACACTCTTTGTCCAAATGTCCAACTTTTTAAAATCGCTGCTCCTGCTGGACATGTGGAGACATTGACTGGGAGTCCTGCACATCCTTCTACACGTTTTACAAGAGGCTCTATGTTTGACAGAGCCTTTGTGAAACAGAAGGGGAACGGTGCACATCTTGATCTCGACATCTCAAGTCCCATCTTTATAACCTATCTAAAATGGGCCTTTTTGTTTACAATCAGGGAAGGGGGAAGGCAAAAGAGTCCTGGATGTTGATATGAGCAGCATCTGATGGTCATATTCAGAGTCCATGATACAGGGTTCAGAAAGAGTCCTGGTGAATAACTCCCAACCTCGAGATCATAGTCACCTCTTTAGTCACCTCCCGTCTAGACTACTGCAACCTCCTTCTTGCTGGTCTCACTCTGAATCATCTCTCTCTCTCCTTCAATTTGTTCAAAACTCCACTGCCCGGCTGATCTTCCATCAGCCTCGATATGCTCATATAGTCCCTCTTCTCAAGTCGCTTCATTGGCTCCCTATCCGTCTCTGTATCCAGTTCAAACTTCTCCTACTGACCTATAAGCGCACTCATTCTGCTGCTCCTCGCTTATCTCTCCCTACACCGCTCCTCAGGAACTCCACAGTTCTGGCAGATCCCTTCTGTCTGTGCCCTTCTCTTCCACTGCCAACTCCAGACTTCCATCCTTCCATCAGAGTGGAGGAGTGGCCTAGTGGTTGGGGCAAGGTACTTCGGGCCGGAAGGTCGGGGGTTCAAATCCCACTGGAGGACAGCAACCTTGGGCCAGAAGGACTGGGGTTTCTAGTCCCACAGGTACTCCTTGTGGTCTTGGGCAAGCCACTTAACCCTCCATAACCCATGTTCCCTGTAAAATAGTTCTCTGTGTGCTGTGCTTTCCTGTCTAATCAATGTGTTTATACCTCAAAAATTTCCTGTCATGATTTGACAATTTCCAATCTGTAATCAAACCACTGCTGATCGCTGGAAGTAGCGGTATACTAAATAAATAAATCTTGCTGCTCCTTATGCCTGGAACAAACTACCCGAGTCTGTGCGCCAGGCTTCATCTCTGCCTCTTTGACGCTGCTTTTGGATCCTGATCCACTTATTCCCCTATGTTTTTTCTTATCATACCCCTAGATGTTTTCTTGTCCTCAGCTGCTGTGTTGTCTGTCTTAACTAGACTGTAAGCTCTGATGAGCAGGGACTGTCTTTTATAGGTGCCTGTGTATGCCTTGTAGCGCTTTACAAATGATCAAGTACTAGTAGTAGTAACAGTTGCTGAAATGGCCAATCTAGGAGTAGAGGGAGGGTGGGTCTTTTAAAATAGGGAAAAAATCTCCAGGTAGTTGTGAATGAAGACTCAGTACCATGGTCCTGACAGTGGTTCTGACTGAGGTGGAAACAACAGGGAAAAGGAGGAATTACTGGGCCAAAAACTTACCCTCCCTCCTCTGCTTGGATCATGACTGTGACTTAAAAATGGGAGCAAAAATCAGATATACTTAATGATGCGGCACCAGGGAGCATAAAGAAGCCTACAGTGAATTCTAGTTGCCTCTAAATGTACACCTGCTTTTAAATATTTATAATTACCTGGACGTTGGAACTGCCCATGTACAAAATCTCCGCTGGCTTCCAGCCTTTTCCTTGATTCCCTCTGATGCTGAACAGAAGGATCCTATCGCTAGTTCCTATGGAAGCCGAGTACAAGAGTAAGATCAGTGATTTTGAGTGCATGAAAGTTAAAATTCGAAGTAAAATAGCATATCTTCTGCCAGGATGGCAAATTTTAGACTTGAGAAAGTCTCTGCCAGTGCTCTATGAATATGACCACGAAGGTGGCGGGGTGGGGGGGGGGGGGCCTCACTAGTTCTGATCCTCCTTTTTAGCATATTGCAGAGTTAGACCATGAATGTGGTTTTATGCTAATAAAGAGGCATCTTTATGTATCTCTCACCTAGAATTCCCTCGGTTTGTTTTCACCCAAACCAACCACCATATGAGAAGGCAATCTGCTCTCCGAGTCTATGCTCGCCTCATTTACCAGAATGGAGCTAGAGGTCACCCTTCCCTATTAACGGTTCTGACACTGCAAGAATTGCTCCTTCTTACACACTCCTAACTCAATGTCCCAACAAAACGCTAGGTGGTGTTCTTTCTCCAAGACAGTGCTGGTGCAATATCTCAACATAGTGTTGGGAGACACTCTTCACTCCGAGCAAATACTAATTTAGTACCCATATATGTTGACAGAGGGTAGCCTTTCTTCAACTCACTGCTGACCCCTAGAGGACACTTTGCTGTCTGAATCAATCTAGGCCCAATGGTCCAGCATGACATAACAGAAACGTATAGTTGGAGGAGCACCCTTCAGATGAAACCTTAGGGCAGGCAGGACTGTACCAAACTAGAAATGTGTCACCCCCTCCAATTTGTGCACAGGAACTCACTCTTGTCAGGCTACCTGGAAGCCCAGTGATGACACTAGTGCCCCTTTTGTACTTGTGCTCTGTGCAGTCACACTGCTCACACGGCCCTTGATACAGCCATACTGCAGGGGGCTTATTACTTTACTGCCTGTTGCCCACCTGAATGCAGCCAAAATGAGTGACTGGAACAATAAAAGAATGAAAGCCAGGGCTTGACCTAGCACACCCAGGTCATTATTGCGCCATTCGGTTGCTGATACAGACATGAACCTCTGTGCTTTTTACTTTCTAGCGCTGGGGGGACTTGCCTTGAGCCATAGCGTAGACATTCAGAGCCACAGACGTGGAGGTGCCAAACAGGTAATAGTGAAATATTAGGGCAAGACAGCCAGAGGATGGGCTGTTGGGACTCTCGAGGACAGCTTTGGCACCACTGACAGCGAAGGTCGAATCCATCAGCATGTAAAAACCCACTGCAACCAGAGAACACAAGCTGTCAGGGACAGAGAAAGACCGGCAACCGTCTCTCCTCACAGAGAAGTGAGAAGATCAACTTACTATTATACAATCTTACACTCAGTATTTAATTGCAGTCGTTTTTAAATGCTGGCAGCCACTGTTACATAATATTCAATGCTGATATCCAGATAATGGACAGCATTGAATATTTATGCTTATTAAAATTTGATATACCGCCCTTCAAAAAGATAGCAGAGCAGTTTACAATAAAAACATTTTAAAAGAGTGAAAGGAGCTCCATAAAATTATAGTAAAGAGGACCGTAAACAGGCTGTGAGGAGAGGGGAGGGGAGACCTGGGGGTGTAGGTGTCATCAACAGGGGACCAGGCGCATCACGCATTTGATCTTTGTGGTCAGCAGTTAGTCCTATCTGTAAAGCAGCCATATTCAGCACCACAATGTGAATAGTTATGGAGATGGTCATTTAGGACAGCGTTTTCCTGTCCTCCGCTACCAGCATAGCTATCTGTATAGTGGTGCTGAAAATCCACCTCCAGACTGTGAAGGTGGTCAGAGACAATAGGGCTGAGGTGGTGAGAGAGATGTCTTAGCAGTACTATCCAAATAGCTCTCATGAGCACTTATCCGATTAACAGGTGTTGCAGATCAGCACAGTGCTTTTGAAAATTGTCACCTTGGATTGTAAACGCTCTGAGAAGAAGGAAATATCTCTATATCTGAATAGAAACTCACCTTGAACTACTACTGAAAAAGCAACAGATAATTTTGCCACTCTTTTTGTATCATAGAATGCAGAGGGCCAGCCCTTGGATAGCCCAGATTTCGTTGGTTAGGCACTCGAATGAGCCTTCACTAAATACACTGTCCTTGTGTCCCCAGACATCCGGGTTTGGGAGCTACAAGTGTTGGAATGAGATTCCCATCACCACCGCTTAAGCAAAAATCACCTACTTGTAAAATGTGTAAATACTTTGAAGGCGTGTACTTTGTAGATGATTTTAAAAATGAGCTTAACGTAGGCACGTGCAGAGTGGGCATGTTTGCATCTGCTATTTGTGCTAGTGATGCCGGGGGGGGGGGGAGGGGGGATGAATTTAATAAAATTCATATGTACTTTTGAAAATCAAGTATATGTGTGCTACTCCCCCCCCCCTCCCGTTGATCCAAACGGACCCTCTTCCACCCTCCAGGAACACCTGCTCTCAGTCTAGCTAAAGGGGCAGGGGAGGGCAGAGTTCTTGGGTAAACTACTATTTACCTAAACCAGCGATGGCGAACCTATGGCACGCGTGCCAGCTGTGGCACGCGAAGGCCTTGCAGCTGGCACGCGTGAAGGTCCGCAGAAAAAGAAAAAGCGGGCTCTGGCTGCTGCCGCGGACGCGGCAGCATGCAGTGTCCCGCGGGGCCCCCTCCGCCCGCTAAGCCCCTCTGCAAGGGCTTTCAGATTCGCGAGGGAGACAGCGTCTCCCTCGCGTCTCTGTTAAGCCCGCAGGGGCTAATGGGAACTTTCCCATCAGCCCGTTTAGACGCGAGGGCCGGATGGGAAATTTCCCATTAGCCCCTGCGGGCAGAACCGAGACGCGTGGGCGATGCTCTCCCTCGCGAATCTGGAAGCCCTTGCAGAGGGGCTTAGCGGGCGGAGGGGGGCCCCACGGGACATTGCATTCTGCCGCTGCCGCGGCAGAAGCCAGAGCCAGCTGCTTTTTTTTTTTTTGAAAATTGCCATGGGGGGTGGGTTAGGACTGCTAATGGGCTAGGGGGGGTTAGGACTGCTAATGGGCTGAGGGGTAGGACTGCTAATGGGCTGTGGGCTGATGGGGGCTGTCTGGAAATGGGGTGATGGGGGGTTAGGACTGGTAATGGGCTATGGGGGGGGTGTTTAGTAATGCTAATGGGCTAGAGAGGGGGGGGTTAGGACTGCTAATGGGCTAGGGGGGGTTAGGACTGCTGATGGGGAGGGGTTAGGACTTGAGGTGGGCTGTTGGGTGGGGTTAGGACTGGAAATGGGCTGAGGGGGGGTTAACACTGGAGTTGGTCTGATGGGGTTAGGACTGGTAATGGGCTATGGGGGGGTTTAGGACTGATAATGGGCTATGGGGGGCTGGGACAAGAAATGGGCTGATGGGGAGGGGTTAGGACTTGAGGTGGGCTGATGGGGTTAGGACTGGTAATGGACTGTGGGCTGATGGGGGTTAGGACTGGCAATGGGCTATGGGGGGCTGACTGGAAGTGGGCTGATGGGGGTTAGGACTGGAAGTGGGCTGATGGGGGATTACTGGTAATGGGTTATAGGGGGGTAAACTGAAAATGGGGTGATGGGGGGTTAGGACTGGAAGTGGGTTGATGAGGGGGGGATAGGACTGGTATTGGGTTGGGGGGTTGCTAGGACTGGAAATGGGTTGGGGGCTGCTAGGACTGGAAATGGGCTGATGCAGGGACTAGAAGGGAATGGATGCTGGGTGAGGCTGGAACTAGAAGGGAGCTGGTGTTGGGGGAGGATTAGAATGGGATGGGGCTGGGAGAGTAAAATGGAGAGGGGAAAAATATTTTGTGTGGGAGGGATAAAAAATCTACAATTGGCCGGGTATTGGGAGAGTAAGTGGGGATTGAGGATGGAGGGGTAAATTTTGAGTAGATGAAATAGGAATGAGGAAAGAGCAAAAGGAGAAAGATTAGTATGTTAAAGCAGATGTAGAGAGAGAATAGAAAAAAAAACCCAAGAAGACAGAAGAAAGGACAAATGGACAGCAGATGGAGAGTTAGCAGAAGACACGAAGAAACCAGAAGAAAGTGGCTGGAACAATTGCAACTGAAAAAAAATGCACAAAAGGTAGAAAAAATATCTCTTTATTTTGAATTTATTAATTGGAATATGTCAGCTCTGGGAAATGTGCATCATTAATTTTTGCGCTTTGTTTAGTACAAGAGGAAATTAATATATAGTTTTATTTCTACAGTGTTGTTGTATATTCCAAGTTTGGCTTTTGGGGTTCCCAGTTTAATTATTGTCTTCCTGTTTCTAAATTGTGATTCCTTGTTTGGTAATGGTCTGTTCTGCATGTGTAACTGAGCTGAGGTATTCTGTTTATATAATTCCTATTTGACATTGCCACTTGTTCTTTCCCCAGTAGGTCATGAATTGTTGTTCTCTGAAATGTAATCGTTTAATATATGCAGTGTTGCCTTTAGAGTATGGTGCTTTGAGTCCTGGTAGTGCTGTTAGGATACGGCGGGTTTGCTATGGGTTCTAAATGGGCAGCGTTTGTAGTAGTTCCTAATGTGCCTGGCGGTTGGTACTGGATTATAGTAATGTAGAAACCTTTTAGTCTTTCTTTATCCATATACTCATTAAGAGGCATGTTTACTAAAAGTTAGTGTATGGTAACATTATGCAAATATTTATGCAAATGAAGCACCTTATGCAAATGGAGCTTTAATTGACGTGCTGGCACTTTGAGGAAATTCTTTGGTTTTGTGCGGCAGTTTGGGCACTCGGGCTCAAAAAGGTTAGCCATCACTGACCTAAACCAATGGCTTTGACATAGCCCTCCATAGTACCCATCAAACGAAAGGTGAAGCTACGTTTGTAGCACTGTTTTATCTTCATTCTGGCTATACCAGCAGAGATTTTGCTGTCGACTGCCAGATGAGCACAGATCCCATGTTACACATTGCTGCCACACCCCTAGGCTCATAGGGAGGAGTGGCCTAGTGGTTGGGGCAAGTTACCTCAGGCCAAAGGGCCAGGGGTTCAAATCCTGCTAGAGGACAGCAACCTTGGGCCGGAAGGACTGCAGTTTCTAGTCCCACACATGCTCCTTGTGGCCTCAGGCAAACCACTTAACCCTCCGTTGCCTCAGGTACAAAAAACAGATTGTGAGACCTTTGGGGACAAGGGGAATATATATACAGTACCTGAATATACACCACTTTGACTGGTAGAAAAACAGTATATAAGCCTGGTTAAATAAATAAACTAAAATAGTTATCTGTAATGGGCTATTCACATTTTTCAACAGAGCTCATTGTGGAGGAAGAGACACAAGCCAGCTATGAGAGTCACAAAGATCAATACAAATATCATAAGCAAATCAGGAGAAATTAAGGCCAAAGGCCAAGTTTCTTAAGTAACAGGAACATAAGAATGAAGACTATGCAAGCAAATTAAGATCTGCAGGTTTATCCAGTGGAGTAGTTAGAGCCAGAGAAGTCGGGATTCAAATCCCACAAAGATTTTCTGTGATCTTGGACAAGCCACTTAACCCTTCATTGCCTCAGGTACATACTTAGGGCCCAATATACAAAAGGGTTTATGCGGTTAGCAGGTCCTAACTTTATGCAGTTTTGCTATCTGGTTAGCGGTCAAATATTGCAGCTGACCAGATAGTACAGAAGGTCGGTGCTGAAACCAGACAGTCAGTGCCAGAGCTTATCCACTGCCTGGTTTTATTTCTGCTCGTGCCATCGGTCGCTTTACATGTGCTGACCACCGTGGGCTCAATATCGAGCCCTTAGATTACAAGCCCTCTGGGAACAGGGAAATATCTATGCAACTCATCAGGAATTAATGCAGGAAACATATACACAAAATCTAATCCATTTGCCTCTCATACTGTAATACTACAGACCCTACTTGTTCTCCAACTTTTCCCCTTTTCTCCCCTGCTGAGGATCCTCTCATCTTGTCCAGTGCTTTATTGAATATTCCAATTTTGCTTTTGCCCTATCATCATGCCTGTGAAGAAATGTGTCTCTGTTCCTCCGGAGTCTATACAGCCTCCCTTCCTTTCCAGTTTTATATCACGATGTCTTGATCTGGAGCTTCCAGCCCTAAACCCTCCACATCTGCACTTTAAGGACCAGTTGCTGCACTCGATTCTACAAGCTCTGACCCTGAAAGAATAGCAGGAGGGGGACCCCAGGGAGTCGTCATCCCCCACTCGAGACACTGGTTTGTGACAGGCACTTACAGCCAGGTTTGGAGAAGTCGTTATCTGGTCCTGTTCCAGGTGTCTCTGTTGCACCATTCCATTGCTCCCATTTGGTATTGTTCATTCCAACTGGATTTGTCCAGCCACACAACTTGTCAAGTTCATCAAAGTCACAGCCGTTGATGCAGGCTAGGGAAGAACAGAGAGGTGAGTTAATGCAGCGTTCTTCACCAGCACGTAAAAACATGACTATTACATGGCCACATTCATATATGCTTGCATAGAAACCAACCACAACCCACACATCTGAACACGTGCACACATTTCCTGATGTTTAATCCATTCTACATAATAAAAATCCTATTGTGTGCATCCCAAAGGGCCTCTGTCACACACAAGCACATGCCTACATATATACAGGTATTATACATGCAAACATACAGATGTATGCATTCAAACATCAGTGCCGACACGCATTCATTCAAACATGAATGACTGGAGAGAAGTTGCCTTACTTTCACAAACGCCCTTCCGGATGGAGATATTATCCAAGGCAATGTCAAAGGATGACGAAGAACCTCTGATCCCTTGGAAGATCACCTGTTTGCAGAAGAGAGTGTCACTGTTTAATGGGACCGTCCCCTCCTTCACAGATTCATTATGACACTTTCATATCAAAAGAAGGGTGGATTAATACTGCCTGCACCTGGTTACCCATATCTCAGCTGATGGTGTGGCTGGCATCTATAGCAGGGATGGGTCAGTCTGTAGAACCTCCGGTTCCTCTGCCTCTGCTTCACCACCTCACCCCTTGCCGTGTGGGGTTCCTCAGGGCTCTATTCTATCACCTCTACTCTTCAATGTTTTCCTAGCCCCATTAGCCCTTATGGTTCAACAGCTCAGCCTGTCAGCCTATTACTATGCTGATGACATCTTTCTACTTACTACATCACACCTCTTCCGTATGCCCAGGTATTATCCTTCTTGACTCATGCTTAGCCATGATCTCCACCTGGCTCTCCAATAACTGCCTTGTTCTCAATGTTGCCAAGACAGCAGCCATTTGGTTCCCACATAGTTCCCCTTGTCCTTCACTAATTCCTTCATTTGCAGGTACACCTATTACTATCATTCCCAAGCTTCGCTATTTGTGTGTCCTCCTGGATTCTAACCTGTCTTTTCATGATCACGTTTTCCTCGTGTCAGGGCGCTCTTTTATTCTATCTTTGACGGATAAGGGCAATCAGACCGTTTCTTTCTCCACAAGCCCTCACCATTCTTCTGCTTTCACTGGTTATCTCAAGATTCGATTTTTGTAACCCTGTTCTTACTGGTGTTCCCAAATACCAGCGCCATCAATTACAGTTAATTCAAAATACTGCAGCCCGGCTTATCTTTCACGCCTCTCCACTGGCTTTCGTTAGATTTCCGGATCAGATTCAAATTACTCACATTGGTACACTGTGCTATTTACACTCACACTCCTCAGTACCTAGCGGATCTACTTACTTTTCACACTCCTTCCCGTAGTTTGCGTTCAGTACATATTAACCGTTTCCACCTACCCTCTCCAACTCAGGCCCACCTGCAATCAACCAGACAATCTGCTTTCTTCTACTTTGGCCCATCCCTTTGGAACTCCCTTCCGACAGCCCTGCGTTTAGAGGAGTCCTACCCTAAATTTCGGTCCCTTCTGAAAACCCACTTCTTTGCCTCCGCCTTTAATCTCCCTCCCTGACTCTCCTACCCTTCCTTAGCCTTTTCTCCCTCCCTGAGTATGTATGATTGTCTATCGCTTTCTCTCTCTATCCTGTACATGAATTTGTAGTTCCTTTTATTTTCTATTTCCTTTTGTCTCCTAATAATATTGTAAACCGCCTCGATGTAATGGGAGGCGGTATATCAAGTCTCGAAATAAACATAAACATAGATTGCGAAGATTTCCCTTTTGCTTTGTGATCTGACTTTAGGATGGGAGATTTTAATTTATTTTTTTAATTGTGATTGCAGGTTGCTATTTTAATATTACATTGCAAAGCACGAGAATTCTGATGATCACAGTCAATGTGCTACCATGAGACAGCCAAGTCCCTAACAGGGTATCGTTGAGTATCCAGATACAGGCATCTTCATAAATGCTATGAGGTCAAAACCTGGACTGGCTCTGCCTGTCCCCTAAGACACAAGACCACCTGGTCATCTTATAGTAAGGGAGGGGAAGGATAATTCTTACACTTGATGAATGGAATTGGTTGATGTCATGCGGTACTTTTGGTTCTTCCCTTGGATCACTATAAGCTAGGCTTGATTTTATAACAGGACACCTAAGCGAAAAGTCCAGAAAGGCGTCTATATTGTCTTTATAAAATAGGCTAAAAGTAGGTGTCTATGTTCCCTTACAAAATAGGTTCCCAGAACCAGCCCCAACAGCACACAAATTCCAAAGCAGAACTTTCCACTCGCTCCGATGAAAGGGTTCATCTATGTATGTGCTCTATGCGTGCAGATGGTTATTTTACAAAATACATGCATACACTGCAACTCTGCCTCCGCTCCACCCAAACTATGCCCCCCAAAGTACCTATATGCAGAGTATGCAAAAATAGGTGCACACTTTCCATGCATGTAGATTTTACACCAAAATGCAGTTGTTCAATTTTCTAAAAACTATTTCCTGAGTGCAAAACAGGCTTTACGTATAAAAGCTTTATAAAATACCCCTCCTCCCCATAAACATGCACATGTGCCTTTTACATTAGTTCTTGGGATCATATGGTTGGGACCAGCAGCTGCTGTGTGAAGTTTACCTTTACAGGCTGTATTGCTTCGTACACCACAGTTGCCGACCCCAGGAGCCAGGAAGGGCTCTGGATTCCTTGACGACTCCATATGGTCTGCACACCAGCAGGGTTACTAACCAGGACCTTCAGCTCGACCTTCTCACCCACAATCCCATACATGTAATAGTAAAACTCCACACACATGTCTGTGGAGGTGCAGATCTCCCGGCTCTCCAGGTTGATAGATTCTCCCGGAGAAAAAGCATCAGCCTCTAGGTAAATGTAATAACCCTCTGTAGTGGGAGGTAGGGGAGAAAAGGAACAGAAAAAGGGCAGGATTAGATAATGATGTAGGCAAAGTGGAGCCTTCCTGAAGGAAGGGGAATGGACTAGATGGCCTCTCTGGTATCTTTCTGTTGCACTAAATGATTTCCTGAGGTCACTGGATGGCATTCAGGGGCCCTTTTCCTCGGGGGTGTAACGGTTTTGCACCTACCGTCCGTTTAGTGCAAAAACGAATGTGTGTCAATTGCAAAGACTCTGTAACTGTCAGGGGTGTGACCAGCATGTTCCTGACCGTTAATGTGCAGATGACTGTCCTAACACATGGTGCTGTTACCGTGTGTGCTCTTAACTCAACCTATTAAAGCAGCGTTAGGTGCATCTGTCCTAATGACAGCGCACAATATTCCCCCCCCCACCCCGTGCTAAGTGCAATGCGCTCACCACATCTACTCTCCACCCCTACCCCGCCCATTCAGCACATCAATGTGCAAGCGGCAGTTGTAGAGTTGCCAAGTTACCCAGTTCCAGGAGTAAGATTGTTTGCCAGTTCTGGTTTTAAATTTCCATTGCAACACAGTATAGTGTTTGTAGTCCCTGATTTTACCCATTGGAATCAGTGTTGCAGGTCCCATAATGCATCAGAATGAGAATGGCGGAAATCCAGGACTGGCTTTAAATCCCACTCCTGGAACTGGGTAATTTTGCAACTCTGCAAGCAGCACATGAATCGGCGTGTGGAAACCATCATGCCGGTAACAGTTACCACCTGCTCAGGCAGGCAGGAAAAGAGACCCTCAGATTCCTTTCAGTTCTATCATTCCCTGATTCTATTCAGCTGGATTCAAAGTATAATGTCCTCTGGAAATGTAAAGTCATGTCCTGTAAGAGGTTTCAACAATAAGGGTCACCTGGGGATCTGCTCCATTAACAAAAGGGAAAGAAGGGAACTACAATTCTCCGGAAGCAAAGGGCTCTGGAGGTGAGGGCTCTGAGAGCAGGGAGAGTGGAGACCCCAGGGTAGGGTTGCCAACTGGCTCCAGATGTGCCCAACAGGCTTGATCCAGTCCTGGTTTTACCCCATTGCATGCAGGGACATGTAGTCTTGCTTTTTTTTATGGAGTGCAATGGAAAAATCAGAACTACATGTCCCTGCATGCAGCGGGGTAAACCTAGGACTGGACCAAATTTTATTTAGACAGATTTGTATGCCACCTTTTCCTTCAATCAATGTGGTCACGACACATGAAAATTGGAGGGTTACATTTAACATTAGGGTACATGTAAACATTTAGACAGTAATTAGACAGTACAATTGAGGTAACATTTAACATGAAGGTATTTAAAACGTGGTATGAAAGATTTGTGTGTGTGGGTAGTATGGATGTGTGTTTAGTTGGTGGAGGTAGTAGTGTTATTGTTTGGGTAGGGGATGTTGCCTGAATGCTCATAGGTTTCTATAAATAGGAATGCTTTGAGGTCTTTGCGGAAGTCTGTGAGGTCATCTAACGCCCTCAGGCTGGTTGGGAGGGAGTTCCATAGTGTGGATGCCAGCAGTGATGGTGCTCTTTTTGAAGTTGTTTGGTTTTGTGACAGCCTGCTGGTGTGCCGATCATGTTGTCGTTATTGGATCTTCTTGGTCTGTTGTTAATGTCCCTTGTTATAACGTTTTGGAGTGCGTCTGCTGAGAGATGGTGAATGATTTTGAAGATAATCATGATTGTTTTGTATTTAGCTCTTGCCACCATTGGGAGCCAGTGTAGTTGTTGTAGGACGAGGGTGATGTGCTCAGTCCTTGAAGTGTCTGTGATGATGCGTGCTGTAGTGTTTTGTACCATCTGTAGTGGGTGGAGTGTCTGCTGAGGTAGGCCTTGATATAGTGAGTTTCCATAATCAAGCAGTGGTGTAATGAGTGCTTGGCACACTGTGCGGAAGTGGTCTTGACGGAGCATTGGTTTGATTTGTCTGATTGTTTTCAATCGATGCTATGCCTTGTTTGCAGTTTTGGTGATGTGGGATTTTAGGTTCAGGGCTCTGTCTAGTGTGATGCAAATGTGTCAGGTGCATCTGGAGCCAGTTGGCAACCCTACCCCAGGGGAAGATGCAAAAGCAGGAGACAGAGGGCAGCAGAGGAGGAGGATCAACTATTTCACCAGCAAAACAAAAAAGTCTAAAGAGCTCAATGCTAGAAAATTTTGAGAGTTGAAAGTCTGCAGTGGATGGATGCAGGAAGGGTTCCCTGGGTAAAGTGTTGTGAATGCAGATAATCAGAACGAGGGAAAACCCAAGAGAATGGTGGCAGATCATACAGAGCTAGGTGAGAGACTGACTCTTTGGGGCTGGACTAGAATTCATACAGGCGTTTAAATGAGAGACTGATGTTTGAGGTGGATCTGTAGCCACCTGGAAGAAAATGCAAGGGATAGACTGTGAGGTAAGGGCCCGACCCAGGAATTATACATTTAAGTAATATTTGTGCAAACCCTGTGTACAGGACTTTGAGAATCGAGAGACCTCAGTTCTGCAAATCAAGGAAAAAATGGACTAGAACATATACTGCAGAGAGGAAACAGAGGGAAGTGCGAGCAGTAGCCAAGGCAGGAGAAAGCACAAAGTGTAACATTTTATATAGACAACTTGTACCATATAAAGTTATGCAGCTATCTTCCTGCTCCATGCCCATCCCGTCTCCTTGTCTACTGCAATGCTCAACTCAATTTCTAGCTTCATGGCTGCCCCTACCACTTGTGATCCTCTGTGCATGGGGTGGAGACATAGCCTAGTAGTTAGAGCAGCAGCCTGGTAGCTATAGAGACTAAGGTTCAAATCCTCCTAGCACTCCGTACGACCTTGAACAAGTCACTTATCCCTCCATTGCCTCAGGTACAAGCTTAGATTGTAAGCCTTCTGGGGACGGGGAAATACCTACTGTAATTGAATGTAACTTGTCTTGAACTACCCCTAGAAAGATATGAGTTTAACGCTACTACTAATAATGTCCTAGATTTCATCCCTTGCTCCCACACACCAAGAGATCCACCATGCTTGTCCAAGAAGTTAGTCCTCACTTTCCAATTGCAAGGATCCTTGAATTCTGATACTGTTTCTGCCCCACCACCCACACTAATAGGTCGTTCCTTGCATGAGAGAAAAATCAAACTATGAATCTTGAGGTTGGTAAATCTCTTTGCTACTTACTTCCATCGGGATAATCTCCTGGAGGACCAGTGTGTTCTGTTGGGTTTGGTTGATTGGTCCTTCTCCAGTCCCCATTATCATTTGTAGGCTGAGTCCAGTCACAGAAGGGTCGAGTGTTGTTGTTAAAATCACATTCAGCAAAAACGTCTGTCTCAAAATAAGGAAACAAGGTAGAATGAGGCCTACTGGCAAGTGAACTGCCACTTCCCCAAGTCAAGCCGAGATGATGACCAAGCCTAGTTTTGCCCCATTGCATGCATGGAGATGTAGTTCTCGTTTCCCTAAGAAAATTAGGGTTCTATCTCCAGGCATGCAATGAGGCAAAACCAGGAATGGATCAGCATTTTCACATTGACGTAGATGAGATGGCAAATCTAGGAATATCCTTTCAGAAAGTATATTTTATTGTTTTATTTTGTACATTGCCTTGGGTGTTCTTTTTTTATCGGGAAGGCGATTCAGTTCCAAACTGTATTATAGTCAATGTAATACCAACAACCATTTCTGCCCAGTGCCCCGCTATTATCAGTTTTGCCCTCATCCCATCCCTTTAAAGCAGGGACATGTGGGCATACTGCATAAAGATAATAAGCCATAGTTTAAACTCTTAGCCGGTTTAACATTTAGTGATAAGAGTTGCTATAAACGGACACCACACCTTCAATAAGTTTTTTACATATGTTGGTAATAGCACTTCATGCCCTGAACTTTTCCATTCTTAGCACTTCATGCTTTGATAGGGACACTCTTATCAGTCCAGTGAATTGAAATGCAGAGTTTAGCCACCACCAAGCAGGCTTTCCTCACAAGAAAGGTAGCCAAGAGTCTGACAGAGCTATATTATCAGACCCGTCTAACAAACATATCATTTGTTCTTATCCAAATTCACCTACAAGAGCTGTGAGAGATGGGTGAAGATATCATGCCAGAATTGTTCTCTACAGGGGCGCTGCCAAACATAATGAATGCATGAGCCATCAGAATCCTCCCACCTGGAGCAGTCCCCTGAGGGTATCATTCCCGCCTTGTGTGCCCACTCAGGATGCACGCAGGGCTGGCCCAACCATTAGGCAAACTAGGCAGTTGCCTGGTGCAGCAACTTTGGGGTCAGCAAAGAGCAGGGCATTCAAAGCTAACCAGTAGATTCTGATGGCCGGGGGACATAAGGCTTAAGGTTTGCCTAGAGCGTCAACACCTTGATCCAAGTCTGGTGCCGGCCCTGGATGCCTGTATTATCTATGCAAGGTCTCCCACCAACTCTGCTATGGGGCTACCGTACAGAGGTGGTTCTCAACCCAGTCCTGGTGTACCCCTAGCCACTGTCTCCACTGCGTGCAAATCTATCTCATGCATATCCATTGTAGACATCCTGAAAACTAGACTGGCTAGGGGTAGGGTTACCAACTGGCTCCAGATGCCCCTGACAGGCTTGATCCAGTCCTGGGTTTACCCCATTGCATGCAGGAACATGTAGTCTTGCTTTTCTTATGGAGTGCAATGGAGAAATCAGAACTACATGTCCCTGCATACAATGGGGTAGACCCAGGACTGGATCAAGCTTGTCGAGTGCATCTGGAGCCAGTTGGCAACCCTAGCTGGGAGGTACACCAGGGTGGGTTAACCAGGATAATAATGATCCTGCATGGGCAAAACTTGTCAGAGTGAACATACAGACCAAATGATGTGATGCAACTCAATTTCAGGAGGCAGACCAAGTCAGTTCTAGATTTCTGAACTTCCATCCCAATACATATTGCCAGCACTACAGGTACCATGATGCATCAGCAGGAAAGTGGGGCCATCCAAAAGCCCAGGACTGGCTAAAACTTCTCCCTTCAGAATCTGAATGGCATCATATTGCAGCTATAACCTTGGCACTTCTGGGGATCGGGGTTCAAATTACAACCGAGCTCTACATACTTTCCCTCCCCTCTTCCCAACGGACACCCGTCAATGTCATTGAACGATTGCACTGCTTGGGGCATTACTCACCTTCGCATGGGATGATTCGAACACTGTCGACTGCTATGTCTGTTTTTGAATTCTCACCATATACCCCTTCTATAAGGAACTGCAAAGGAAATGGGTGTCAACATTACAAACCATTACAGTGGAAACATGGTGGCATGATTCTAGAGACTGGGCACAGATCAGAACAGAGGGCAACGTTAGAATATCAAAGGATGCTGCAGAGCAGGACTGAGGCAAATCGATACATCTTTAGGGGAGCACTCAGTAATGGAATAGCAAAGGGGGCTGACAGACCCAGCCAGCACTGTGAATTCGTGTATTTGAGGTGGTGGAGTGTGGGTGTTTGAGTACTAGAATAGCAGGTGTTGCTGCAGAGCACACCTGAGGTCCACCGACAGACTTGATTGGGGGGGGGTGGGGGGACAGTCTGCAATGGAATAAATTCTGCAGGGGTGCACAGGGTGGAAGGAAGCCCACATAGCAGTGGTGAAGGCAAAGTGGCAAACTTACTTGAAAATGTTTGCTGGGCCTACCCTCTGCTCCTCTTTCTTGACATTGACGTTCTCAAGCTTGTAGCCATCAGCTCCCACTGCCCGGCCAAATCTTGTGATAACAATTGCCTCCTGCCTCACAATGGAAGGCCCTTGCCAAAATTTTCCATGGGGGCTCCTCTTTAGAACTTACACCACTGGGGGTCTGCATACCGGAAGAGTGGAGGATACTAAAGGGTGTGATGCAGGTGTATTGACAGTCATGTGTGGGGAGTCTCAGTGCCGGTATATCAAGACTGAGGTCCAGTGGCAGAGTTGTGGGGCAGAAGGGATTAGTACTGTAATAGCAGAGGCTGCTGTGGCGCTATAATTGAGGTGCATTGGTATTAGGGTTGCCAACTGGCTCCAGATGCGCCCGAAAGGCTTGATCCAGTCCTGTGTTTACCCTATTGCATGTATGGACATGTAGTCTTTCTTTTCTTATAGAGTGCAATAGAGAAATCAGAACTACATTTCCCTGCATGCAATGGGGTAAACCCAGGACTGGATCAAGGCTGTCGGGCGCATCTGGAGCCAGTTGGTATTGATCTGTGATAAAGGTCTGACTGGCACCTTCTAGCCAGCTCTCATTCTGCCTGTAAAAAGTAAAGATTAAAAAGGCTTTTCTCCAGGGAGAGGAAGCTGAATTTTATGTCTGGGAAACCAAGGAAGTCAACGGAGGGAGAGGGATACTGTGCATATTATTGGATCTACTTATACGCACAAAGCCAGCAGGCTAACGAGTGTGGACTTAAGCCCAGCGCTAATCTCTGCCACCTCTGACTTCAGGATCACCAGCTGCTTCCACTTCTGCTAACTGCAGCCCTGGTTTTATCTCAGTTCCTGCCTAGGTTTGCATTTCGTGCCTTTTTTAAGGAAATCAGAGCTCTAACACACCTGCAGGATATCACAAGACTGAACAAACAACTTCAAGAAGAGCTCCTTCACTACTGGTGTCCACACTTTGGAACTCCCTCCCAATGAGCCTGAGGGCATTAAATAACATCATAGACTTCCGCGAGGCCCTTAAAACCCTGCTCTTTACAGAAACCTATGAGCAGACAGACAACGGTCTCAACCTGAACAGTAACGCAACTACCTCCGCCAACTCAATATCCACTCATCCCAACTAGACATACGAGTTCACTGTATAATGTTGTTAAGTACCCTCATGTTAAATGCAACCCTCCAATTGTGAAGTGACCACTTTGATTGTAGGATAAGGTGGTATACAAATCTGTCTAAATAAATAAATAACAGTGCTGTACCTGGATCTTGGAGGAACCACCATATACGATGTCAGCCAAATGCCATTCTTGCCCCTGGTTTCCTTTCCGTGTGAAGAGAGGGCTTCCACGTACACCATCTACTGGAAAATAACAGAGGATTAATAGATAATGGCCACTCTGACATCCCCAGTTTCTCTTTGACTGTGTTAAGGCATTGGTTCCCAACAGGGTCCTGGAAGTACATCTCAGTCAGGTCATTGCGTTAGCTTAATGAATATGCATGCAGTGTCCGGCTTCTTGGGTTTTCAATTTAATTGTTGTCTACATACTTCTATTTTTCGTTTGTAGTTCCTTATTCTGTACTTGGTTCGCTTTATGGTACGCCCCTGTTCTACAGTACGTAGGCTGCTTTGGGGTGGGAATAGTGGATTTGCTCTATAGGTCCTATGCTGTGTTTCTTGTTTTTTTCTTTTTATTTCTGGTGTGGAGTCAACTATTTATTTATTTTATTTATCTATTTAGCTACATTTTTATACCGCCTTTCGCCGGATCAAAGCGGTGTACAATGAGGATTATAACAGGAAAATTGCATTGAACAATAGAAACAGTAAACTATATATGGCATGCATAAGTTAGTTAGAGTAGGGTTCACCTATAGGATATGTGGAACTTGTTTGTTCTCGGTGGGCTAAGTGGTTGGGCTGAACTGTCAGGGTATCTACTGGTATATGGAAAGGTCTTAAGATTTGCAGTGTTGTGTTCTTGATGCTGCCCGACTTAAATTTAAAATAGTTTGTCAGTTCAGAGTCAAGAAATCTCAAGTTTTAAGGGAAGATCTCAGTTTAAGTTTGTGTTGTGGCCTGCTAGCTGCACTGTGGCTGATTTCTGGGCTTTCCCGGCTCCGGTACAGTCTGATCCACCTACACACCGTGATCTTGCATTCACAGCTACCAGGATTTTTTCCGCATTTCATATCTTCTCTCCATCATTCACCTGGTCATAGCACTGACCAGATCAGTCTGGTATGCAAATATTGATGCAAAGGAGGCCCTGAGTGAGAATCCCCACATGGTCCTGCATCACCCTCAGGCATCCCTGGTGTGGTAGAGGAAGTAATATACTCTCTGTGTCTGTGCAGTGGATATGTTATACCGACCTTGAGCGCCATAACAAATCTGTGTTAACTATCCAACAGACTCCTCCTGCTCATGAAGGACAACAGCACATCAGGTATGGTGATGTTACCCTCAGAGCCAAAACTAGGCTTTTTAGCAGCATAGCTGTGTTCCTCCCTCCGTTCCTTTCATATCCTCCTTTCTACCTCCATCCCTTCTCTGATTCCCGGTCCTCTCTCCTCCCCAGCCTGAAGGGCAAGAGAGCTGCTGCCAGCACACTTTTGCATTTCATTCATGTTTGGCTCCCAAGGGACTTTGCGCCTTCAGAGACTGCCCCCTGCACCTGCTCAGTATCTTCCCGTCTCCTCACTGGCACTTGCCCCTTGTATGATGTACTTGCCTGGAGCAGCCGCGTAGACATTCAGCGCCATGGAGGTGGAGGCACCAAACATGTAATAGCGGAAGTTCAACCTCAGACAGCCATAGGACTGGTAGACAGGACTCTTGAGAAGAACCGAGACATTAGGGACTGCCAAGCTAGAATCCATCAGCATGTAGTAACCAACTAGAAAGGAGAGAGAAAAAAAAACATGCTTAATTTCCAGCACCTTATTAAACCACCATAGGTCTTTTATCCTTGGACTACTTAATGGTACCGGGCTAGTGATATTGGTTGAACATCTGCCTATCGGAGAAACATCTGCTCCTAAATTATGGTGAATGCCTGGGCTGTGCTGAGTTAGAAATCATAAGAAAGAAGAAGAGTGGTGGAAACCAGGATGTGAGACTTCAACCACTTATCAGGCTTCACATAAAGATCATCCGGACAGGCTTTGAGCAACACACTGGATGTCATTGCACACTGGACGTCATTGCAAGGCAGTGCACTTGGGAACAAGAACATGCAACAGTTATTAGTCCTGGCCATCTGATCCAGTGGTCAGTCAGGTCCAGAGATATTTTCACTCCCTACAGCTCAAGAAAGCCTTCTGCTGAATGAAAAGCAGTCTTTCCTGGTCTCTTGTCATGCCGAGGTTTAAGTGAAAAATGCCACAGTTAGGAAAAAGAACCAAAGTATTAGCTGCCTGAAATTCGTATCCTAAGGGACATTCTCTTTGGGATAGACACCAAAGTGCTAGATCAACAAAAGCAGGAATATTTTATCTCAGATGACAGCGCAAGCTACATTGCTAGGGACGTGATAAGATGCAGTTGTTGGAAAGAGACTTGTGAGCCAGTCCTGGATTTGGGAACATTCATCCCCAGTGCATTGTGATTCAATAGTCCCTAGTTCTTCCATTTACAGTCAGCACTATAGACTGTGGGGGGAATTATATAGTAGGGCACCTAGGTTAATAGGGTAGGAAGATGCCAATTTTAGCCTGTTTTGTAAAAAACACATAAAGGTTCATTTTAGATAGATCATTGAAAGGGGAACAGAGAAGTCCAGGTCAGAACATGCAATACCTACCCCCCCCCCCCTCCTTGCATTTTACGAAGGTTCAAACACGGAACCTTTAGTAAAATACCTAAATACATGGGTATCTGCTGACAGGTCCAGAGGTGTGAACTGCTTTGGGGAAAGGTCAGAGCTGGTAAGGGGGATGGGGGTGGACTATGATGCTGTCAGAGGATGTTGGGGGAGGTTCTATCAGCCTCTGCACCTGCTCCTTCAAGGGGCAATTGGGTGTGCCTCAGTCAGGTGTAAAATCTGACACAGAAAATGTTCAGGATCCATACATACTCAGCTTCTAAAATGAAGAATACACATTTATATTTAGGGTCTCTCCACCCCTCCATGGGTAAAACACAATTTTTAAAACCTTGCTTTGGGTGAGTTGTTAAGTCCCAAGAAGGTGATTCATACATGGATATAAATAAAAGAAATTTACACATGTACATGCTGTTATTTTCCCATTAAGTTGCTTCTGCATTGGAGTGGAGGAATAGCTTAGTGGTTAGGACACCTGCCAACTACCCAAGAGATCAGGGTTTGAGTCCCACTGGCTGACCTTGGGAAAGTCACTTTACCCTGTATTGTCTTGGAAAAAAGGCTTGGTAATCTACTTCTGGTCATACCTTGCCAAGAAAACTCATGGGCCAGGAGTCACTATTGAGTTAACAGTATGTAATAAAAATGTGTCTATAATAGGCACCATTGTAAAATACTAGGACAAATCCTAGAGCAATTGCACCACAATTGGAGGTAAGGCCATTACATCTGCTCTAGGGCACATACTTTGTGTGCCTATGCACACATTTTATAAATGTAATGACTCTATAAAGCATGACTCTGCCCACGTTCCACCCAAACTCCACCCCTGAGTACACCAAGGGGCCCTTTTACTAAAAGGAATTAGCATAGGCTCTGGCACACACTAAATGTGCGCTGGGCCAGCATTAACCGTCCATGGCTCGTTGAGGTTGCAAGTGGACAGCTTAGGGGTGGAGAATGAGAAGAGCGAGTGCCTTGCAGCCAGCACACCCGCACTAACTGCAAGGCGAGCAATTAGCACAGGTGCACTTACCACCACCTGCATAGGTTAGGGCAGAGCGCACCATGCCAGCTGCTAGAAACATGCTTTCCGTGCCCTGAACAGTTAATGCCATGATGTTGCACCTATCGTGCTATGGTTAGAGCATTATCGGTGTTAGGTGCAACACTATAGTGTCCTCTAGTGTCCAAGCACTTCTAGAAGCAAAAGACACTGCATACCTGCATTTCTCTGGCAAATATAAAATGTCAAACTGTAGAATGGGTGAATTCCTTTGTTTAAGGTATCATGTAACCAGAGATGAAGAAAATGGAATGGATAACAGAGCATTATGGAATAAACAGCTACATCTGGACTAGAGTCAAGGAACAGTACTCACGGCCTGGTTTGGAGAAGTCATCGCTGGGCCCAGTTCCATCCACATTGGTCTGGCCAGTCCACTGCTCCCACTGCCTGCCACTTGCTTCCACTGGGTTTTCCCAGCCACATAGATCATCCATCGTGTCAAAGTCGCAGCCATCTACACAAGCTGGCAACAGAAATGCAACTATTAATATGGCCCCTTCAGACCATACTACTCTTAAGGGTGATAGACCATGCCCCATCATTACGACAAGGCCTAGTGCTTCTATCTGTAGCATCCAACTGTAACATTACCTTAATTGAACTGATTCATGTTTTCACCTCTCTTTCCAGTATCTTGAGGTGGATATCACCTTCAGGGTTGCAATTGGCTGGTAATAAATGTCTTAAAAATTGGGGAGGGGGGGATGAGGGGAGGGGGGGTGGATTTTCAGCTGCGGCAGCCAATACTGTTAAAGCAGCTGGCTGTCACTGCTTTAAATTAAAACCGGATATTCAATACCAGGGTCATATCTGGCCACTGGCATTGAAAATCCGGGTGGGCCAGATAGCAATTTAGCTGACTGGTCAGCAGCAATATTCAGCCATTGGGTGGTTAACTAAACCAGCTAAAGTTAGGACTGATATCGCCACTAACTTGTTATCCGCGGGTACCGCCCCTGCAATGCCCCAACGCTAGTCTGCTGACATCAAGGTGTTTAGTGGCTCACACCAAGCTTATTGCATCACTAACCTGGTTAGTGCTGCTGAATATCGTGGTAAGCGGCATTTAGGTGGTTTACAGGTCTGCAAACCACCTAAATGCCTTTACGTATCACGCCCTTGGTTTGCAAGTTGACATAGGAATGTAATGTTGTCTCTTCTTTTAAGAGAATATTGGCCAATGTTATTCTGCATGCAACTTCACCTGAGCACTGGCCTTCCTTAATGGAGATGTTGTCCAGGGCAATGTCACAGTATGGGTGGGTGCCTCTAACTGCTTCCAGAACAATCTGTAGTAAAAATAAGGATTTTAAGTACAATAGAGCCTATTATAGTAAATCCCGCCGGAAGATGTAGGGACAGCTACTGGATCCAAGTCATCCTTAGCATGCCGAGACAGCCCTAGTTTTGCCCAGTTTCATCTTTGGATCTTCTGGTTCCAAGTGCTCTAAGCAAAGCAGTGTGGTTACTGGATAATCCATTGGATGCACTGAAATAAGTTGTAGGTGATACCTTTTTATTTAAATAACAATACATTTTGATTAGTTTTCAAGAGCTGCCCTCTCTTTAGCAAGTCAATGCAAAAGGGAGAATAGCTCTCAAAAGCTAGTCAAAGAATGCATTGATTTATTCCAAGAAGCTGGTCTCAACCAGTTCATTTTTCATATCAAAAAAGGTGCTATACTCATACATAGGGTTCTTTCATTAATGCAGGAGGACTGTGGGTCAATTTAACAGGCCATAAAAGAGGTACCAGTTCAACCAAGCACCCCCTCAAAAAACGCCCTTATTTGCTTACCTTAATTTCTCTGAGAAAAGTAAAAACTACAAGTTCCTAGTGGCAACTTGTGTAAAATTATGACTGCATGACTATCAAAGTTAGAGAGGGAGTCATTACAGAATCTACTGAAGCATGATGAACAGTGGGACATCTGGGCCATTCTCTGTAGTGGCCTGTTGCTCCATGGTAGCTTGAATTATCTAACTAGGAAATGCCTGAGAGAAGGAGGGAATGAATTAAGGAAAAAAGAGACAGAAAACTAGGATAGGAATCCAGATGAGGACTGTGAAGATAGGACGTCAACAAAGCAGTGGCATTAGGTCATCGTTTTCAGAAAACATCCCACTCACTTGTATCGGCTGCTGACCACGGTAAGGCACCGACACTGATCCCCGAAGCCAGGTTGGGCTCTGGTTTCCTTCCGCACGCCACACATTTGTCTGGTTTCCATTACTTTTTACCAGGACATTCAGCTGGGCCTGGCTGCATATACCATACATGTGATAGTAAAATTCGATGCAGATGTCAGCCGAGGCAGAAATGTCCTGGCTTTCCAGTTTGGTAGACTGTCCCAATTTGAAATCACCTGATTCTTGAAAAATATAATAGCCCTCTGCAAGAACAAGGGACAAAGAAGTGAGGGAAAAGGAAGATTAACAAGATAACTGAATGTTCACGTATTCAACAAAGCCTGTTAGTACAACCATAAACAAAGGCGTTGAAGGGAGTAGCCTCATGTAGCTGCCTTTTTTCCAGATTTTTTTGATGAACTAAGTAGAGGGTCCAATCTACTTGGCAGGAGACTTTGATTGTGCATTGGTACCCTTGAACCGATTGGAAAATAGGTTTAATAAGGCCAACAATACCTGCATGTTGTGTTGATATATGTCCCAGTTAGGACTGAAGGTTGCTTGACACTGTTTGCACCTGGTGAGTGGTACTATACCCGCTACTCTGCAGTCCATCAGACCTACTCTAGAATAGGTCTAGGTGGCGCGTGAGGTCTACTACCTTCGCACCAGGCAGGCATGTTACCAGGTGATCCTCGTGTCCACCAGCCACCCAGCTATCTACATGTCTAATGATCAAATTACCAGCTATAATGGCCATCTTAACCATTCCCTCATGAGCACATGGCCCTGGAGACACATCCTTGGTGCAAGAGGGATTTACATCAACTAGAGGACAGGTCCTAGCTACAGGATCACTTCCTGCGTATTAAGGTAATGCTCTCCTTTCACGTGACCTCTCTCCTCCGTAGCAACAGAGAGGCTGTCAGACTGGACGAGGGACTTCAGCACTACATCCCTGTAGGTCTCATCTCTATATCTCTCTGTCTTCCTTAGCTCCTCCAAGCCTGCTACTCTAGCCTCCAGAGATTGGACTTGTTCCCTAAGAGCAAAGAGCTCCTTGCACCTAGTAGACCTCTCACCATCTGAGAGAAAATCGTACATGTGACACTCAATGCAAAATACTGGATATCCCCCATCTCAGTGCTGGACTGCTGTCTGCATCTTAGTTTTAAGGATTTGTTTAGATATTTAAGTTGTTTACTTGAAGTTACTAGAGATATTTGTACCAATACAACTATGCCTAATAGGTTTAAGGGACTTTGTTCACCTCAAGATTAATTTCAGGGCTTTAATTAATTAATCTGTTCCTGATGAGGATAATCAGTCAAACCTGAAAATGAATTTGATCACCTCCTACCCTTTAATAGGTTTAAGAGCCTATAAATCTAAGATCATGCCTGGGGTGGATGGGAACCAGGGTGGGTCACAAATTACTTTGACCACTATAAATAGTTCAATGTTAAAGCTATAACCTATGTTAATCAAGGTTAATTATTATACATAAGTTCTTGTTCAATGTAACCACCTTATTCAACGCTGTTTAATGTAAACTGCTTTGATATCTTGAAAGGCAGTATGAAAGAAATGTCAAATAAATAAGTAAAATCTGGCTTGTTACACAGTGCCCTGATTGACTTTATAAAACACAGAACTTTAAAACAGACAGAGATTTTATCAGTTTACACCCAAAGAATTCCCTTTAACTCAAGAGTCTGTGAAAATCCCAGCGATAAATATTTACACAGTGCCCTGACTGGATTTTAGAGCTTGTTTTAAGTAAAAGCTGGCTTGCTACACACAGTGCCCTGACTGGTGTTATAAAACACTAAAATAGATAGAGATTTTATCAGTTTACACCTAAAGAATTTCCTTTAACCTGAGAAAATCCCAGTAGATAAATATTACGTTGCAGAATCCTTCCCAGAAAGAGCAGCTCCTCTCAGTAGTCCTTCAGATGACTGTGAAAATGGGCCTATTT
The DNA here is from genome assembly GCA_033557465.1 of Ichthyophis bannanicus. Lineage (NCBI taxonomy): Eukaryota > Metazoa > Chordata > Amphibia > Gymnophiona > Ichthyophiidae > Ichthyophis > Ichthyophis bannanicus. The sequence continues at coordinate 82,780,778 of CM066048.1, forward strand.
AGCAATCTAGCATCTTCTGTCGCTAAAGGAATAGTTAACTTCTTAATATATGTGCCCTAGCAAACAGAAACAGAAGTGACCTCTGAACTGTACAGCATTTGGAATTCCCTAGCAATGGCCTTATTACTTTGCACCAACTGGCGATCACTCTTGAACCTCTTTAATGAGGAGTGACTCTCTATTCTTTGTTAACTGTCACGGCAATAACTTCCCCGCCCAATTCCCATGTTCTATTAAGTCTCTTTTCATTATCCTTAGCAGAAATTCCACCTTTTCCTTTTCCAAGTAATCTGCTGCTGAATTTACATCCACCACTTATAAGCTTTTTTGCCCTCTATCATTTGATGTTTGAGCTGCAAGGCTCGGAGAGGGTCCTATAGAGTATAAAGTTCCCGTCACACTCTCTTTTATATTGTGTTTCTAACTGTATAAACTTGCCTCTCATGTAAGATTTCCCATGCTACTCTATAATCTTTGCATCAAGCATAAGAACACAAGATCTTTTTTTTTTATTTTGGCAGAGTTTATCTTTACTTACTTCCATTCGGGTAATCTCCTGGGGGTCCAGTCTCTTCTGTTGGGGTTTGCTGGTTGGTTCTGGACCAGTCCCCATCATCATCTTTGGACTGAATCCAGTTGCAGAAAGGATAAGTGTTGTTGTTAAAGTCACACTCTGAAATTACAGCTGCCATGGAAGGAAAAGAATACACAACATTTCTATGAGAATTCATGAACCGTGGAATATAAATTAATTTCTATTAGAATATAATAGAGACCACACCTACAAAAGGATATAAACAGCTTGGAGTCGGTGCCGAGGGTGGCTACTAAAATGGTTAGTGGTCTTCGTTATAAAGCATAAGAGGACAGACTTAAAGATCTTAATATGAATACTTTCAAAGAGGAAAGGCGGGATAGAGGAGATATGATAGAGATGTTTAAATACCTCCGTGGCATAAATGCACAGGAGAGTCTCTTCTGATTAAAAGCAAGCTCTGTTATGAGGGGACATAGGATGAAGGTAAAAGAGGATAGACTCAGGAGTAATAAGCGGAAATATTTCTTTGTGGAAAGAGTGGTAGATGCGTGGAATAGTCTCCCAGTGGAGGTGGTAGAGATGAGGACAGGATCTGAATTCAAAACAGCATGGGACAGACACAGAGGATCTCTAAAGATAAAAGGGGGACTGTTGTAGTTGTTGATATGGAAGGGCAGACTAGATAGGCCATGTGGTCTGTTTCTGCCGTCATATTTCTATGTTACTATAAATTAGTTCCTCCTGGTAGTGCTGAAAATCAGTGCTAACCAGATAAATGTTACAGTCTAAAATAGCCATGCTTTGACCCCAATTCATTTTTTAACTAGCTGTGGGGTCAGTTTACTAAGCTCCATGCTAAATTACGTGGGTTGGGCTGCATTACTAGCGTGGGCCACTGCGCTAGATGCAGGGCTGGGACAGCTATCCCCCTGAATGTAGCGCAGCTCACTGTACTAGTACCACTGCAGGGAGCAACTCCCAACACCTATTGTACTGGCGGTAGACATTTTCCTGTCCCCAGAGACCATACAGTCTAAGTTTGCACCTGAGGCAATGGAAGATTAAGTGACTTGCCCAAGATCACAAGGAGCAGCAATGGCTTCCTTACTGGGCAATGCATCCATTCTTGGTATATGGTGCATGAGGAAATGAATAAGTAACCAATAGAATTTATTTAAAACTTTTATATACCACTGATCATACAGTTCTCAGTGGTTTACATCATTATTAAGAAGTGATCGAAGAAATCAATGCTTGACCCAGTACAAGCATTGTGGAACTTGTGTCTCTTGGGGAAACTGCTAGGTATGTATGACCTAGATTGGCCACTGTTGGAAACAGAATACTGGGCTTGATGGACCTTGGTCTGACCCAGTATGGCATCTCTTATGATCTTATGTTCTTATAGTGGCTCAGTTAACAAAAAGTGCCATGTATTCTCCAACAAAAATGTTCTTATGCAGTATGTGGATTTAATACGTTATCCAGCTGCTGCTGTTATTAGCATAGATTATTCTTGTAAAGGAAGGTCTCAGCTATAACGGGCCGGTGTTCACCGTGACACAAGGTCACAAACACCTATTCTGAATTCCCTTTCACATCAATGACCTCCTTAATAAATCCCCAAACAATATCTGGAAGACCCGCAAGTTAGAGACTTAGCTTTCAAACATTTCTGCTTAACGCGGTCACTCCAACCCCGACGCCTCTCAATCAAGCACTTACAAGCGTTTCGCACATCATATCACTTCTTCAGGGGGATATTGTTAACCTAACGCACCAGGGTACCGCACACTAACAACCAGCTGCATACATTTCAGCTCTGCTTAAACAAGCCTATCAACTCCAAAACAACACGCATATCCTGACTCCCTTTTCTTGCCTTATCTTTGCAGTTTTAGAGAGAGAGCCTAGTGCTTGACTGCAAGGGACCGTCAGGGCTGTTATTTCTCATCGCCATTAGAAGTTATGGTGACTATCCACGATGACATCTTTCGGCTAGGATCCTTTTTGCAAAACATTTTCAGAATGATGATGATGTCACCATCGCTGCGTTTGGAGCTTACTGACCCAGTGCAGTGCATCATCCAATTTTTTAAGTTTCTCGTGTTGACTTGGCTGAAATTGTCCATTTCATTTTTATTTTTTTAAAAACTGTACATTTACAACTAAAACAGAATTTAAAAAAAAAAAAAAGTGCTTATTTTGTTAAAATATTTCCGTTGTTGTCGTTTAGTTTGTTCACAAAAACTAATCAAGTTAGTAAACACAGTTTAAAATCTGGTTGGTAGTAATGGTTATTCTTCAACTCATTATGGTAAAAATACCCTCCAAACATTCATGATGAATTCAATTGGAGCGGCTCAGCTCATAATGACTTAAAAAGTATTTGTCTGTCTGTGTGTCTATATATATGTATATATAAATACAAACAGGCATTTAACTTTTGTAACCGCATTGATTTTTCCTCCCAGCGGAGGTGGTTGCAAGCAGAACAAAGGCAGAATTCAAGCAAGCTTGGGATAAAAAGAGGCAACAGAGATGAGGGAGAGGAAGGAATATGACCAGAAATCAAAAAGGATGTGCAGTTGACATAAGTCCTTATCTATCAACAGAAATTGTTACATATGGTGAGATGTCCATATGCATGACAGTATAAAAAGGAAGTATAAAAGTGGGGGTACAAAACTTTAATAATAGAAAAGGCGGACTCTTAAAATGTATTTTCGGAATGCTGATAAATTGTTTCTTGGACAAAAGGTATGGGTTTTCCCAAACTTTTCCTATGTGACTCAATCTAAACATCATCAGTTCTTGTCTATGTGCTCTGAGGTTGCTGCTTTAAATTTTTCCTTTATATTGCATTTTCCAGGCAAGTGCATAAGTAAATCTTCTTCAAGATTTTCTACGATCCCAAACAACGTTGAGCGTTCTTGCACTCTAAGAAGTCTCCAGTTTCTGTTGTGATTACAGTTAGGCTTAATCCATCAGCTCAATCGGGCCACAAGTTAAATTTAGTTAATCATGCTGTGGGACTTGCCTTTACCTAGGTCATTGTTTCCTTGTTATTAATGATAAATGTTATTTGATCTAGCCTCTTTCTGGATTCTCCCCTCGGATCTTGTGGGCTATTAGTGTTTAGCATTTTGGCTTATCTTTGGTCTCATATTATTATATTGTTAACTTAAGTATTGTTTGGTTTTCCACCATTTCTTCCAAGTAGCTTATGGTTGCTTGATGTATTTTTTTTTTGGAAAATACAAATAAAAAAAAAAAGAAAAGGTGTAAACAATATGCATCCTTGGGGAAGCTCTAATGTATTAACTGGATCATTTTGGTTGTGGTATGTCCAGGTTGTTCAGTAACATTATTATCAAAGCGGAGAACACACAGAACAGCCCAAGACAAGTACAGTCCAGGTTTCTGCAAATGAAAAATGTGCAAGAGGTGGAAAGAAGAGAGGAAGATGGCAGGATTCAGAGAAGCACAACATCACGAGATGAAATACCAAACAACTTACATTTGTTGGATTGTTGGTACTGTAGAAAGTTCGGTCTCCAGTGTGATGACTTTTTTGTCCTGTAAATAGGAGATCAAAATTGTTATTCTCTTGCCATAGTTTTCATGTTACTGAGCCCTAAAGTTGGAAAGGCTTGGCCTTGGCATAAAGGCGGTATAAGAAAACCTGTTAAATAAATGTATTAGCAGTAGTATTTAGTTAATGTCTTTCCGGTAGTAGTTGAAGGCAAGTTAAGATCAGGTACCTGGAGGGCTTATAATTTCTTTGTACTTGAGGCAGTGGAGGGTTAAGTGACTTGCCCAAGGCCACCAGTGGGGTTTGAACCATGGTCTTAGTGGTCCTTGTCTGGCCTTCTTGATGGTTGAAAATGAGAAAGAGGGAAGGCAGGGGATGGGATTCCTTGGGGTGTGGCAAATTTTGGAGGTAATTATAGCAAGGCTTTCCACATGTAAAACTGGAGTTATTTCTAAAATAATATGCCAGAAGCAGATATAGAAGCAGGGTTGGCACCACTATTGGCGAACTAGATGGTTGTCTAGAGCACCGGCCTTCTGGGGCCCAGTAGCAGCAATGGCAAGGGAATCGAGGTGCAACGCTTACCGAAGGCTCCAGAGCTGCTCCGTGGTTTCTGCCTGGGATTATTGACTGCTTCCACCCCCCTCTGACGCAGAATCCTCCCACCTATGGCTCTGGCAGGTGGCAATCCAATGCACATATTTTTTAATCAGTCATTCACCAGGGCACAATTGGGTAGAGTTTAAGGTTTCTATGTATAAATCCTGGCAGATAGCGAGTAGGAGTGTGCCTGCTACAGAGTGTAACATGTGAATAGGGCCAGTGCCAGGATATTGGGTGCCTTAAGCAAACCTTCAGATTTACACCCCTCCCCCAAGATTCTTTTTTTTTTTTCCATTTAACAATCTTTATTTCAAAAAAGAAACAGGAATTACAATCAAGTCCACATCAAGGGAAGCGTAAGGACCAAAAACAAAGAAGTAACACAAATCTACCATAATATAAGCTGGGCCAGCAAAAAAAACAAAAAACAAAACCCTATAACTTAGAAAGGAAGTAACAAGATTTTATCCAACTTCTTTACTATTCAAAAACACATTTAATTGATCGGATTCCATAAACACATATTTTGTCTGCTCATAAATCAAAATACATTTACATAGGTATTTCAGGAAAAAAGAAGCCCCAATTGCCAAGGCGCGGGATCGTAATGCTAGAAAAGCTTTTCGGCGCCTTTGAGTAAGTCTACATACATCAGGGAAAACCTGCACCGTGCTACCACAAAACAATTGATTCTTTTTAGGAAAATACAACCGCAATATTAAATTTTTATCCGATAAAGAAATAAAAGGAACAATTAGAGTAGCACGTCTGGTAATCTCATCAGTTGAAGACTCTAAAAACGCAGAAACATCCAATGAATGAGATGCTAAAACATTCTCTGCGGCATTGGCAATAGGGGAAGAAGCCTCTGTAGAGGATAACAAAGGAACATAATAAACCGAAGAAAATTTTATGGAGTTAACATCATCAATCAACAGAACCTCCTTGAAATATTTATATAACAAAATAGTAGGAGAAAGATAATGAGTTTGTGGAAAATTTAAGAATCTCAAATTTTTAACACGTACAGGATTTTCAAGAGACTCTATCTGGTGATGTATATTAACATTATCCCTAATTGAAGAAGAGGCAACAGCCTGCATAACAGAAACCTGCCCCTCTAATTTATTCAAAACAATATTATTTTTTACAATAGCCTCCTCATTAACTCCCAACTTCTGTACCACCTCCTTAGAAAATTGAGAGACCTGGGAAAGGGAGGCACGCAGGGACGTTTCCATGCGCGTCACCACTTCCCACACGTCCCTCAAGGAAACATCTACAGGAGAAACCACAGATGGAACAGTAGTGGGGAAATCCAATACAAATGGAAGAGCAGACAATGTGCGTTTATCCTCCTCTACTAATAAAGAAGAGACATCCACATTAGCCAGCGAGGGCTGCGCCCCCAGATTATTAACACTGGGAGAAGTCACCCTCTCAATCATAACTTCCTGACTGGGTAGGGAAACACCCTGCGCATTAAGAGAAAGGTCAGAGGCAGTACTTACAGACCCATGGGTCAAATCCGGTAACTCTTGCTCTTTCTGAGCTTTCTGGAGATGCAAATCCATCGGGCCCACGATCTTAGGAGCCTTCTGAGTGTTCACTATAGGAAACACCTTCTTCCGTCGCTTCCCCATGAGCCTGGCAAAATCCTCTGTTGCTCCTCGTTGCTCCGAAGGGGCTCCAAAGGGGCGTATCCTGCCCCTTTGGTCACGCCCCTTCGGGCACGCGACCACGGGTGCGTGCCCGCGGGTCGCGTCCGCGGTGGACCGAAAGGTTTTAAAGGTCCTGGGGGCGGGGCTACACCGCTCCTCCTCCCGACACTCGCTGGCACCGGCTCCAGCTGACTCCTCTCACTCCCCCTCCCCCAAGATTCTGATCATTAAACCCAACAATCATGATCACCCCAACATCACCCCTGCCACAACAATCTTGTAAAAATGCATAATGGGAGACAGCATATTTTGAAATAGTAGACGTTGCTTTGTATGTATGTGTGCGTCCGTGCTCTCTGCAGGTAAAAGAACGTTCTGATGGTTCTTCGTGTTTGTCGGGGGTCAGGATCTTTTTGTTTTACTTTGACAGCTACTGCTCTTTGCTCCCCCTCAGACGCTTCTGTCCGAGGCAACCGCCTAACCCCGCATGATGGTTGGGCCAGCCCTGCATATGTAAACGACCATGTTAGAAGGGAAATTTCTTGAAGCTGGCAACCCTGTCAACCCCCAGCATCCCTGTCCCCCCTGCCTTCCTCTGCATCTCCCCCTGACGTATAGGGAGGTGGGATATATATTGTGATGATGTGAAGGCTGCAGAGCCCTTTAAAAGTAGAAAAAACTCTGAGATTTGTTCCCACAAGCGGGGGATGGGATCACAGAAGCACATTTCCCACAGAGAGAATGAAACCAAGGCACATAGAAGCAGGGTTAGCTTGAAGCCACACCCAACCTCTAGGACAGCTGCAAGCAGAGAGAGGGTGGGGTCAGAGAAGCAAATAGTTCACAGAACATATAAGCTGCGTCACACAGGAAGTGGGGAGAGAGAGGAACGGGAGCTGGAGAATCAGCTGAGAGTTGATTCCAGAGCTTCACACACACGAGGACTAGGCACAGGATGGTGCAAAGGAAATTGCAATGCTAAAGGGAAACTAGCAAAACCCCGAGGACAAAGTTTCTTTGAAGAATCAGCTGAGTGGGAGGAGGAATCAGGTACTGATCAAACGGTATGTGCTCAGACACCAGAAAGACTGCAAAGAAGGTCTGTTCAAAGGCAGGACCGGTTGCAGGCTAGGAGCCAAAGGAAAAGGCCAGTAAACCAGGGAAGGAAGCAGGATTGCAAAGCTGTTAATTCTGCTAAGCCCAGAAGGACTGACCACTACTTACAAGGCAAGTGCAAAGGGTGTGGGCATAGAAAGAACCGGCAGAGAAGCCTGGATTTTACCTCTGAATCAGAATATAGCAGTTCTAGTCTTGAACCTCCACACAGATATTATAGAAAGCCTGTTAGGAGGAGAGTTACTGCTAGTCAAGAAGCTTTTGCATTTCCTGATGAGAAACTATTAAGGGGGAGAAAAGCAAAAGGTTCCAACCCAGTTACAGAGGGGAACCGTGAGCTAAAGTGGAGAAACCTTTGTAAGCTTCTGAAGAACATACAACAGGTTAAACCAGAGATTACCCCAAGCTCAGAGCCATACAATTCCCCAACAGAAATGGACGTAGACTGTCTCTCTGATAAATCAATGTCCTCTGCTGAATCGATGGATTGCAGTCTCTGTGTGTCCAATGTATAAAGCTTTTCCTTTATGCTGTGTGAAACAAGTAAGAAGACGTCAGGAGTTCAGATATCATTGTATGCTTGGAAAGCAGACAAGTGGATAAGAAAAACCTCATGTGAAAGCCTAGCTAGTTTTATTGCTGCTGTAACGTCAGTTGAAAAAGCTAGTGGTTTAAAAGCTAAGAGGTAGCACTCTGAGTAATGTTTCAAACTTGAAGTCAGCAAGGAAAGTAAAGCTTTTCATATTGCCAAAGTTTGTGAGTAATGCACAAAGAGATTTCTACTGCATTTGTAAATACTAGAAAATACTGCTATCAAGGTTGAGAAGTTCATGGAAGAAATTCACCTTGCACATTTTGGAGAAGAATCCTATACCTTTGGTTGAATGTGTTTTACCTTTCTGGAATTTTGCCACGAATAATTTCCTTACAGAAAATCAAAATAAAAGCAATTTATGTTATAAATTGTCCTGTGCTCCTTCTATTCGGACTGCTAATAAAAGCAAACCACAACTACAATTAAGGAGGTGATCCACCGTCTCTCATCAGGCAGGTGTCTATACCAAATAGCACTATAAGTGTCCAAACAGAGACAATCTGCCGTGCCACCCCTAGGGGCAGTGCGGTGAGGGCGTTGGAAGGCGTCACAGGTGGCGTAGTGTGTTGGATTTTTTCGTTTGGAGTCACGTGACAACGGAGAGGTCATCTACAAACACAGGAAAGAGAAACAACCCCAGAGAGCAGCTGTATCAACTTCCAAGGTCTGCGGAGCGGAAGGAAAGCCGGAGTGACCACTGGAACCCGAGTCCAGGGCAACGGAGTTGATGAAGTGAGACTCTGCACCAGTATAAGGTAACCCGTAGGCTGGAGGGTTGGACCGGATAAGCACTGGTGTAAGAGGGTGGCTGTTGGGATAATCACCAAGACAAGGGTGAAGTGGAAGGTTCCGCACTTGGTGCTTTGTTTCTGTTTTTTTTACAGGAAAGAAGATGGAGTCTCGAGACATCTTGGACTGGGCGGCTGGTCAGATAGCCCAACATCAAGAGTTGTCCACGAGGAGCCTGGAACAGGCGAAGGCGCGGTTCCAATCACAACAAGCACCAGTTATACAAGCAATGTCCAGTTGGCTTGAGGCCCAAGAAAAAAAGGACGATGCTGCCAGGACTATGCCAGGTGCAAGGGCAGATTGTCGGGACTGGGACTGGTCAGGGACTGGGATTTTTGCAGGAGGTCGTCTAACAAAGGATGACGATGTCGACGACTACATTGAGTCTTTTGAGCGTATAGCTATTCTAGCAAAATGGCCTAAAGAACAGTGGGCGCTAAGATTTGCTGCCTCGCTTACAGGCAAAGCCTTAGCAGCTTACCGTGCCATGCCTGCTAGTTTAGTTACAAGCTATGAAGATGTAAAACAAGCGGTAAAGGATCGTTTGGGTCTAAATCCAGCGGTCTACCGTAGGCAGCTACGGTCATGTAAATTGAGGTCAGAGGAAACACCTCAGGCATTATATTACCGCGTAAAGAATTTGGCTTATAAATGGTTGATGCCTGAAGGTAAAGATATAGAGTCTATCTTAGACACAATAATTCTTGAACAGTTCATGGAAGCAGTACCGAGCAGCGTGCATACCTTTCTAGTACTCCAAAGCTGTAAGAACACGCAAGAAGCAATTGCTTTAACAGACCGCTTTCTGGAGGCCAATAAGTTGAGCCTGGAGAAAGAAGGCATCTTTAAAAACAAAGTGGAGTTACTAGAGAGGAAAGCTAAGCTGGATGAATTTACAGATAGTAATGTGAAACTGTATAAGAGAAATGTGTTAAGAAAGTGTTTTTCGTGTGGAGAAGTGGGGCACGTGAAAAGGGACTGTAAGGCCAGGAAGGCTTTAATCACTACCCAGCACCGAGATACAGGGGAGGGATTCCTACTGAGGGTGGAGGTAGAAGGAATACCAACTGAGGCACTCTTAGATTCAGGAGCGAATCAGTCTATGATCTCCCGGAAGCTCTGGCAACAGATAGAGGCAAAAGAAAAACCCTCGCTGCCAAGCTCTGGGGATCATATTCGGATCCGGTGCGTCCATGGCGCAGCCTCTACCTACCCTATACACCTGGTGGTTATAGAGGGAGTGGGTCTCAAGAAACAAGTGCAAGTGGCCATTGTACCAAGGCTTCCACACGAAGTAGTTTTAGGCCGAGATTGGCCACAATTTCGGAAAGGTCTGGCTAAGGAGTTGCAGGTGGAAAACTACCCACTCGCTACCTTTCCGCAAGTGGATTTAGCTGAGGAGAAGACCTTGCCCAAGGTAGGCAAGGTAGCTGACCCCATGCTAGCTAAGAATGGCGCTATTATGAATACCACAGTCAGGGAGAAGACCTTACCCGAGGTAGGCAAGGTAGTTGACCCCAGACTAGCCGAAAGAATGGGTATGATCACTACCCGTACAGGGGATAAGCCCCTAGGAGAAGAAATTGGTTCACAAGTAGACCCAGTGCCAGGAACATCCTTCCAGGAAGACCTGCTTACTCAGGCCAAAGACACTCCTAGGAAAGGGAAACCGGAAAGGAGAAGGGAGAGGAGGACCCGGGCACAAAATAGGGTTAAAATAATGACAGGACAGGAATTACCCTGGGTTCCTGCCGAATTAAAGGAAAATTTTCCCTCATTCCCTGCGGAGCAGAGGGCCGATCCTGCTCTCCGTCGAGCGTATGAGTACGCTACGAATGGATCGGAGACCCTACCAAGATTTCTATTAGAGGACAATATCTTGTACAGGGAAAGTACAGATACCCGCCTAGGGGGCACAAAGAAACAATTAGTGATACCTCAAGCTCTTAGGAGCATGGTGTTAGGGATAGCACATGGATACGCGGGAAAAGTGCATAAAGGGGCGCAAGACACCCTAGAGCACGTATTGGCTAGGTTCTATTGGCCAGGGGTATATACGGAGACGGCGGGATATTGTGCGTCTTGCCCGGTTTGTCAGGGGGTCGCAGCAAGTCGTCCACCGAGGGCACCCCTAAGGCCAGTTATAGCCGAACTGGTACCTAGATTAGCCAAGGAAGATGGTCATGCCCGTCAGAAGGCTTATTATGCCCGACGAGCCCGACCGCGTTTCTTACGTATGGGGGATGAGGTATTAGTAATTACCAATGCCAGCTCCAAGTTTGGAACTGCCACGAAAGGCCCTTATAAAGTATTAAAACAGATGGGTCCTCTACACTATTCCTTGGAGACAGGGAAGGGGAAGTACCATGCATACCACATCGACAGTTTGCGTCCGGCGCAGGAGCATGTTGATAAAGTAGCTGCAAGACCAGACAATAACCCAAGAGCATTAGTTGGGATTTCCAGCTGTGCGCACGTGGGTGCGCCAGCTGGCAATTGCTTAAGGTGGGGGATATGTGATGATGTGAAGGCTGCAGAGCCCTTTAAAAGTAGAAAAAACTCTGAGATTTGTTCCCACAAGCGGGGGATGGGATCACAGAAGCACATTTCCCACAGAGAGAATGAAACCAAGGCACATAGAAGCAGGGTTAGCTTGAAGCCACACCCAACCTCTAGGACAGCTGCAAGCAGAGAGAGGGTGGGGTCAGAGAAGCAAATAGTTCACAGAACATATAAGCTGCGTCACACAGGAAGTGGGGAGAGAGAGGAACGGGAGCTGGAGAATCAGCTGAGAGTTGATTCCAGAGCTTCACACACACGAGGACTAGGCACAGGATGGTGCAAAGGAAATTGCAATGCTAAAGGGAAACTAGCAAAACCCCGAGGACAAAGTTTCTTTGAAGAATCAGCTGAGTGGGAGGAGGAATCAGGTACTGATCAAACGGTATGTGCTCAGACACCAGAAAGACTGCAAAGAAGGTCTGTTCAAAGGCAGGACCGGTTGCAGGCTAGGAGCCAAAGGAAAAGGCCAGTAAACCAGGGAAGGAAGCAGGATTGCAAAGCTGTTAATTCTGCTAAGCCCAGAAGGACTGACCACTACTTACAAGGCAAGTGCAAAGGGTGTGGGCATAGAAAGAACCGGCAGAGAAGCCTGGATTTTACCTCTGAATCAGAATATAGCAGTTCTAGTCTTGAACCTCCACACAGATATTATAGAAAGCCTGTTAGGAGGAGAGTTACTGCTAGTCAAGAAGCTTTTGCATTTCCTGATGAGAAACTATTAAGGGGGAGAAAAGCAAAAGGTTCCAACCCAGTTACAGAGGGGAACCGTGAGCTAAAGTGGAGAAACCTTTGTAAGCTTCTGAAGAACATACAACAGGTTAAACCAGAGATTACCCCAAGCTCAGAGCCATACAATTCCCCAACAGAAATGGACGTAGACTGTCTCTCTGATAAATCAATGTCCTCTGCTGAATCGATGGATTGCAGTCTCTGTGTGTCCAATGTATAAAGCTTTTCCTTTATGCTGTGTGAAACAAGTAAGAAGACGTCAGGAGTTCAGATATCATTGTATGCTTGGAAAGCAGACAAGTGGATAAGAAAAACCTCATGTGAAAGCCTAGCTAGTTTTATTGCTGCTGTAACGTCAGTTGAAAAAGCTAGTGGTTTAAAAGCTAAGAGGTAGCACTCTGAGTAATGTTTCAAACTTGAAGTCAGCAAGGAAAGTAAAGCTTTTCATATTGCCAAAGTTTGTGAGTAATGCACAAAGAGATTTCTACTGCATTTGTAAATACTAGAAAATACTGCTATCAAGGTTGAGAAGTTCATGGAAGAAATTCACCTTGCACATTTTGGAGAAGAATCCTATACCTTTGGTTGAATGTGTTTTACCTTTCTGGAATTTTGCCACGAATAATTTCCTTACAGAAAATCAAAATAAAAGCAATTTATGTTATAAATTGTCCTGTGCTCCTTCTTTTCGGACTGCTAATAAAAGCAAACCACAACTACAATTAAGGAGGTGATCCACCGTCTCTCATCAGGCAGGTGTCTATACCAAATAGCACTATAAGTGTCCAAACAGAGACAATCTGCCGTGCCACCCCTAGGGGCAGTGCGGTGAGGGCGTTGGAAGGCGTCACAATATGTGTGTCTTTGTGTAGATTCCCCTCCCTTCCCGTCCTTTTCATTCACTCCTTCATTCTGTTGCTGCCCTCCCCCATCCTTCCATTCTCTTCCTTTCCTTTCCTTTCTTCTTACAACGACCTAGGGTTCACTAAATCTGTCTGCACTGTCAGTTTGTGCTAGACAAGTCAGTAGTTGGATGATTCCTGGACACAGCATGATCGTAATAGCAAGCACTCTCCACAAGCTCATAGAAGGGACTGGGAGGCAACCTGTTTCTGGAGTATAAAAACTAGTACTTTTGGAGGGAATTTATCTTTTTGGCTGCCCGTAGCAAGCACCCTATCAATCTTGACTAGGAGACAGACTAAAGGAGTGAAGGACCTCTCATTCCTAAAAGTTGGGTCAGTGTGCTAGATGGTGGAGCCCCAGTCAGGAAAGCTGTCCTGTCTTTGGAGTTGGCTCTCACTTCCAGTGAAGCATTGCTGCGGGGACAGTGGAGAAAGCTGCCATCCTAAGGGACCCGTTTCTACCAAGCCGGCCCATCTGTTGACCTAACCAGTGCTAGTGGGGTTCCTAGGTTCAATGGGCGCTAGAGGCAAATGAAAGAACCAGGAGAAGGAGAAAGAGAGCAGAGGTTCATGAGACACCTGTTAACCGAATAAGAGAACTGCAAGTGGACTTATCCCAGATATTCCTGTATCGCAGGGGCTAGGAATCCTTGGGAAACATCCAACCATAGTGAGTGAGGGGTGTGAGAGGGCTGGAGAACTGTTTATCTGTTGAGAGAGAGTACTCTGTTGTTTGTTTAACTGAAATCAAGGACCTCCCTCATTTTAAAGATGCTGTGGCATGCTGATATGAGGGTACCATTTGAAACAACTGACCCCTGATGGGTCTCCATTAAAGCAAAGTTACATTGACTTTTCAAGTATGCGTGACTTTGTTGGAGGGAATCCCTTACACCAACAGGATCACTGCTCCCCACTGTTCATGGACCCAAACTAAACATCCAAAATCTTGTTTATCTAAGCCCAGGGAATCCACCGGGGGTCTTCTTACTGTAACCAGGTGGTTAAAAATGAAAAAGAGTGGATACCTTGTGCTTGTGCTCTTAAGGAAAATCCTGGTATGGCTCACATAGAATAGGAAAATAGGTGATTTGAGGGAAAAAAGAGAAATAAGGTTTTTATTTTTACAGATGGGGAACGTTTTGATGACACCAGCAAGAGAAAGGGTGTTTCTGCAGAGGGTTTGGAAAGCTGGTGCTGTGATGCTGGAAAGTCAGTTGGAGAAGGATTACTGAAGAGAGTGGATGTGGACTGAGTGGATGATGACAGGGCCCTGTTTTCAGTGGGCTTGCCGAAAATTGAACGAGGGACCGATTGTTTTGAATGTTTGAATCAGAGAGAATGGAAGTGTAAATGAAGGAGGCTGTTTGTGAGGAATTTTGACTGAGTTGGAAAGGTAAATGAGCGGAAGGGGTTTTGTGAAGTCTGACTGGAGGAAAGGATAGGTAAGGAGGAGCGAAGAGAAGAAAGGAAGGCGATGTGAGAGAGACAGAAGGGATTTAGAAGGAGTGTAGTGTTCTTTTTTTAAGATTAGTAAATTTAGGTAAAGTAAAGAAAGGAGTAGCCTGACTCACCATATCTGAAGACTCCTGAACCAAAACATCAGGCGAAGGGGGCAACGGACAGGGAGGAGGAGTCCGTCCCTCTGGACTTAGGGAGACTCCTTCCGGAGAGGATTGCGCCAACGGACAGGGAACAAGGTGCTTATCCAGGGGGCCGATGACCTTTCCCCCACTCGGCCCGCCGGCTCCATCCCCTGGCACCTTGTTCTCTGTTTTAGCCTTCCTCTTCCCCATTTAACAAAGCTGTGGAATACCAATATACGGCAAAACAATAGAATATACAACTAATGAGACACAGTAAATATCTAACGGCCATGAAGCGCCACGAGGCGCCAAAGGGGCGTGAAAGGGGCAGAACCTGCCCCTTTAGACACGCCCCTTCGGATCACGCCCGCGGTCGCGCTCCGCGGTCGCGACGAACACAAACAAATTTATAGGCAAGAAGTCACCGAGTACAGCCAATCAAGTGCACCAGTTGAACCGTCCTGAACACAGTAACAGTTCCGGAGTAGTGAACACCACGGCACAGATTTAAAGGGCAGCTCAGGACCTCTCAGCACCAGGTAGCCGCAGCAATGCCTGCCCGATCGTCCTTGAGTTGGGCTCTGTTTCAGAGCTCCCTGTTCTTGCTCCCGATGGCGAAGTCACCCTAAAAGATCTATGGGGAGCGCTTCAATGTATTGATCGTAAACTCACTAGTAATGTTAAATCATTTTGTACTTTTTCTCAGGAAACTGTTGCGTCTTTGCAACAGTTAGATGAGAAGATTAATTATGTGGATAGAGGTATCTCCAAATTGAAAGATCAAGTTGCTCCTCTTACTGTTGCAAATGTAGTCGGTATAAAAGATTCCTTGCTAGTTCACTTTAAGTTAGAGGCTCTTGAAAATTCAGCACGTGCTCATAATTTACGTTTTTTGAATTTTCCGTGTACAGCATTGTTAGCACCTCGGATTTTATTGGATAAATATCTGAAGGAGGTTCTCTCTATCACTGAATCTGTAGAAGTTTCTTCTCTTTATTACCTTCCCCTTCGGTCTAAAAAGGTGTGCTCCGTTGAAGGGGCTACTGGTATGTCTGAGCCTTCTATAACTAATTTGACCGCCTTTCTGGAAGACTCGCTTGATATAATCCACTCCCGTTCTACACTATTGGTGACTTTTCATTCTTTAGATTTGAAATCTCGTATTCTGAAGGCCTACTTTAAATGTAAGGCTGTTAAATTTTGTGGTTATACAGTTAACATTTTTCCTGACGTGGCACATAGCACCCAACTTAGACGGAGGCTTTTTTTAGCCTTAAAGCCTCAGGTTCTGAGTTTGGGAGCTATGTTCTACTTACGTTTTCCTTGTCGCTGTGTTATTAATTTTGAGGGAAGATCTTATGTGTTCACTGATAGTTCTCATTTAGAACGGTTTATTTCTGATCGTCAGGTGGTACCAGGGGTAATTCAGGGTGAGTGATTTGTTATACACCTTGTATGGGCGAGTTATTTGCTCTGTTTTCTGTTCAATGTATAAGATACATTTGAATTATAGTTCTTGTAATGTGATCACAGTCAGTTCCCGTAATGTGGTCTTTATTAGTGTATAGTTTCTTATTTGAATATGATTGCTTTTGCTATTTTCTGTTTTTCTTGAAGCTTTTCCGATTTGTTGTAACTTGGAAACTTTATAAATAAAAATTAAAAAAAAAAAAAAGATTAGTAAATTTAAGCAGATAAGGGAGCGGAGAGGTAGGGAGGGTTATAGAGAGCGTAGAAGGGGTGGATTAAAGACAGGATGGGTAAAATAAGAATCATAAAGGTAAGAAAATAAAGGGAAATCATTTGAGGGAGGGGGGGGGGTAGAAAATCCTTACCAAGCAGAGAATAAGTGTGAAATACCTAATAAAAAGTGAGAGTTTAAGTGTTAATGGAGAAGCAGTGCTTGTGTGTGTGTGAGGTGAAAATTGTGGCGAGAGTTATAGTGACTGTGCATATGCCAGAAGAAAAAAAAAAAAAAGCAAGCTTGCTGCGATACCAAGTAGTGCATTTGGTGCAAGATTTTTTTTGTTAGTTATATTGGGCCCGATATTCGAATGGCTTTACATGGGTAACTTCCTTAGTTACCCGTGTAAAGGCCTTATCCGGGATTTTCGAAGGGCACCTACACAGGTAGTGCCCTTCGAAAATCCCAGCTAAGACCCTAACGCGCCCAGAGGCTAGCCGCATAGCACTGGAATGTGTTAGGGGCATTCCAGGGCAGAAGAAGGGGCTACAAGGGTAGCCCTCTGCACCTTAAAATAGGCGAGTTTTTTCCTCCCCTATCTTTAAGATGCCGAGGCTATGCGGGTAGCATCGAAAATCGCTGCTACCTGTGTAGCCTCTGCGGCTGCCAGGGTGTCCAGGCTAATCCGGATTTTTACTTCTGCCGGCGTGGAAGTGAAAATATGGGTTAAGGGTGTCGGCGGGCAGGCTACGCGCTGCCGCGGCGCATAGCCTGCTTATCTCAATATCGGGCCAATTGTTTTTTAGGGAACCGAAAGTCTAGTAAAAGTAGACAGAAAACAGTATAGTTAGCTAGAGAATAGAGGTACTTAGGGAAAGTCTTGTCTTTTTCCATCTGCCTGAGGAGATGTTGTAGTACAGAAGAACAGTGACCCCCCCTCCCCCCCATGATAATTGCACTGCAAGTTCAGCATCCAGAGTGAGAGTGATGGTGAAGCTGAATTCGAGGACTGGGCCCCAACGAGTCTCCACCTAGACGTATTACTGCAACTATGAGTGCACCCACATACATACAGTTACGTATTTGAGCTCAAATACGCCAGTAGACTGAGATGTACAAGTACAATGCTCACCTAGAAAATTTGGAGTTGAAACCAGAAAGTCAGAAAGTTGACACATTTGTTTAAAAGCATTGTTTGTTAGTTCACATTTTGTTTAATTATTAAACACTGTGCCCATTTTAGTCACACTTAATTGGTGTTAGAAACATTTATGTGTTCTTTTTACTTACCATAGTAGCTACCTGGTAATTTGGGTTTCCTTATACCATCAGGAACTTCCATGAGCTCTTATCCCTTTTAGTTTTGATTTATTTTCCTGACTGTGTGCCCTTGTGGGTAGTCCAGTCCGGACTTAGTGTTATTGTACCCCCTCACCACCCACAAAGTGGGTTGGGTAGTAGCACCATCTCCCCAGCTACCGTGAGCACTCCTACACCAGGGGAAGCCTATTCTATCTGGTCCCTGATTTCCCTTCCCTCTCCTTCGTCTCACCCTTCTCCCCTTCTGTCATTTGAAGACTTTCTTCTCCCAGCTGGATCCACCCACTGGAGGGAAAAGTGCAACAGGTCAGAAAACTGAACTTCAGGGCCGTAGTTTCAGGACTTGTGCTGTAGAAACTGCGATATGTAGTTGTCTCAGCATTAACTTAATGCATGAGGAACTAATGTGTTTTTATGCTGCAAGGATACCACTGGCCCTGACAGATGAATGATGTCATAATATATGAGAATGATTATGCAGATGGATTTCCCCCTTGGGAAGGGCCAAGGGAGGCGTGTCAGTGATGTCACTAAGATATCAATGGAGATGTTTAGGGGGGGGGGGGGGAATTTGACTTTGTCTTCTTTTTGCCAAGATGCCAGTGGGGATCATGAGGCTACTGAGATTGCTGGGTCTTGGATACTGGTCTAGACCCTGAACAAAAAAAAAAATAGAGGGATTGTGGTCTTTTTCTTCTTTTAATCCCTGAAGACATGTTGAGGGGACTGTTGGAGTCTTGTGACTGGTGGTGTTTGTGGTTCACTAGAGTAGAGAAGCTTTTAGTGTGTTCCTTCATCTAGGGCTGGGAGTGCCTGAAGGGAAGAAGCCTCGGGTTTGGAGGTGCCTTATCTTCCACAGGGGAAGTTCTTTGGTATAAGCAGAAAGAATTATTAAAAGAATGCCTATTCAGAGTTCCCTTGGAGGTCACCAAACCTTTTGAGAGAGAGAATTCGGGTGTAGTGTTTTGCAGGCTCCAGGTGGAGTTGGCCATGTGAGAAGAAGAGGATTTCCTGACTAAGGGTCCTAAAAGATTCTGAAATGGAAGAGGAGATGTCGCAAGATTGATAGGATAAAATTTGCCTGTTTATCGAGTTAAACAGCACAATTTTATTTGTATAAGGACTGAACATACACACTTAAGCAGGCTATGTGCTTCCCACCGGCCTGCAAGCTCTTAACTTGCTTTGAATATCAAGCCCTATATTTTTCTACCAACAGTCCAAACCTGGACTGGATTGTGATTCCTGGGTGACGAGAGATGGAGGAGAAAGCAAGACACTGATTACCCTAAAGCAGGGGCTTGAAGCAAGTCTTCCTCCACCCCTCAGGAACCACAGAAGGCAAGGAGTGTGGTCTCCAACATGTGTAGTGCTTGGAAGGTCCTTCAAAAGACAGTTACCCAAGGGATCTGCCAAAGCTGTAAGCACCACACAAGTAGGCACTATGGGATGGAAAGGAATTTCTATAGGCAGGGGTCCTAATATGGATCCAAACAGGAATAGCATGAGCAAGTATGCAATAACTCCTGTATTCATGGCATGCAATTAACTTGTGAAGAAATAAATATGTGTAATTATGAGTGAAATAACCTTTCCTAGAGCATTGGTACATAAATGCAAGATCTTTTATCACAGATATGACGTGGCAAAGGTGCTCCCACTGGCTAGCCATCGTAGCATCCTTCCATCAGCACCTAACACATAGGCAAAGCAAAGAGCTCATTCTTAAAGGTCCGAATTCAATACAGCCACCAATATCAGACACCTCTATTCTGCAGCCGCTTATTCAATGAGCAGCAAAGATGGGGAAGAAAGGTCTTGGGGCGAGGAAGGCGGATTCTCCTGGGGGGAAGGGGCAGAGACAAGCCGTATGGGCAGCATTTTCAAATAATCATTAAATCCATTAAGACTCAATGCAAGATTTTAGAATGTAGTTTAGCTGGTTAGCAGGTCCTGCTAACTGGCTAAACCCGTTTGAATATGCCCCCCATAGAAGCAAAGATCAACAGAAAAGTTGCAGCTGAGACCTTTTCATTGGAGTAATTGACGGTATCTGAGAGGCCTGCATCCTCCATCAGGTCAGTGTAAAATGAGCCGGGCATGAACTTCCCCCAATAAACGTGGAAAATACAGGCTGCACTGTTTTGGTAAAAGCGTCAAAAGTCTCTTCTATTTCTATCTATAATGTGATTGATGAAATATACATTTTTAAATAGAATAAAAATAAACAATTAATTGATTAATGGGTTTATTTTTGAAGCCCTATTCATGCTTTGAACATTTAAAAACAGGCATTTAGACATCCAAAGCATGGAGATGACCCCAAAGCCATTTTAGAAGCCAACTCTGCGGATGTTCCTGAGGCGAGGACGTCCAAGTCTGAATGGGGGCATGGAGTAGGTGCGTCCAGGTTGGATATTCTTGCCCGATCTCAGAAATGCCCTGGACGTCCAAGCCACAGTCAAGCTTATATCTGCTCAAGGCACAAATAGGCATCGGAAAAGTGCTTGTCTTGTCAGACAAATATCTAGAGTGAGGGTCCGCTCATGTCTCCTATATTTTACATGCCAATAACAAACACTGATGGGGAACGAGGGCTCATGTTTTCATTTTGCTACTCTACTGGATGTCCCCTTATGCAGCTTGCATGAGATGGGGACATCAATGTGGCCACTGGCATAGATGTCCACTTCAAGCACGTCTATGTTACTAAGATCGGACGGAAACATAGACGTTGCTGGTATTTCTTGGCATGTTCTGCCTTTGATGTCCCCAATTTGACTTGGACATCCCTTGTAAAATGCCACGTCACATGCAGAACTAGTGAAGTACTGAAGAAAATACTTGAGAAAGAACATTTCATTCTATAGTTGAAATATTAAAGCTAAGGCAGTCCTCAAAGACTCATTCATTCACACTCTCTTCTATGTTGATCTCAAACTAATGCAGATCTATATAGATTTCAAATTCGTATTCTTGCATAAGAACATAAGAACATAAGATATGCCATACTGGGTCAGACCGAGGTCCATCAAGCCCAGTATCCTGTTTCCAACAGTGGCCAATCTAGGTCATATGTACCTAGCAGTATCCCCAAAAGACACAGGTTCCACAATGCTTGTACTGGGTCAAGCACTGATTATCCTGGGTCCCTTTTTAATAGTGGTTTATGGACCTTTCCTCCAGGAACTTGTCCAAACCTTTTTTAAACCCAGCTACACTAACAGCCCTTACCACATCCTCCAGTAACAAATTCCAGAGTTTAATTACACGTTGAGTGAAAAAATATTTTCTCTTATTTGTCTTAAATAGTTTACCCTGTAGCTTCATTGCATGTCCCCTAGTCTTTCTATATTCTGATAGCGTAAACAATTGATCCACGTTTACCTGCTCCACTCCATTCATTAATTTATAGACCTCTATCATATCTCCCCTCAGCCGTCTCTTTTCCAGGTTGAAGAGCCCCAACCTTTGTAGCCTCTCTTCATAGGAGTAGCCTTCCATCCCCTTCACCATTTTGGTGGCTCTTCTCTGTGCTTTTTCTAATAATGCTATGTCCTTTTTAAGATACGGTGACCAGAACTGCACACAATATTCAAGGTGCGGTCGTACCGTGGAACGATACAGAGGCATTATAATATCCTTTGTTTTATTTTCCATCCCTTTCTTTATGATACCTAGCATTCTATTTGCTTTCTTGGCTGCCGCTGCACACTGGGCAGAGGGTTTTAACATGTTATCCACGATGACTCCTAAATCTTTTTCCTGGGTGGTGGTTCCCAATGTGGAACCTTGCATTGTGTAACTATAGTGTGGGTTGTTCTTTCCTAGGTGCATAATTTTGCACTTGTCCACATTAAATTTCATCTGCCATCCATTTGGATGCCCAGTCTTCCAATTTATCCAGATCCTCCTGCAGTTTTCCACAATCCTCTTGGGTATTAACAACTTTAAACAGTTTTGTATCATCTGCATATTTGATAACCTCACTCGTTATTTCCTTTTCCAGGTCATTTATGAATATGTCAAAAAGTAGCGGACCCAGTACAGATCCCTGGGGTACTCCACTATTCACCTTTTTTCCATTGGGAATATTGGCCATTTAGCCCTACCCTCTGCTTTCTATCTTTTAATCAGTTCCCGATCCACAATAGTACACTGCCTCCTATCCCATGACTTTTTAGTTTCGCCAAAAGTCTCTGATGAGGGACCTTATCAAAAGCTTTCTGAAAGTCCAGATACACTATATCAACCTACTCACCTTTGTCTACCTGTTTATGCATACCTTCAAAAAAACATATCAGATTAGTAAGACAAGATCTTCCTTGTCTAAAGCCATGTTGGCTGTCTCCCATTAGGCCATGACTATCTACATGCTGTGTAATTTTGTTCTTTATGATGGTTTCTACCATTTTCCCCGGTACTGACGTCAGACTCACCGGTCTGTAATTTCCCGGGTCACCCCTGGAACCCTTTTTAAAGATTGGTGTTACGTTGGCGACCCTCCAATCTTCAGGTATTACAGATGATTTTAATGAAAGTTCACAGATTACCAATAGCAGGTCCGCAATCTCATATTTCAGTTCTTTCAACACTCTTGGATGTATACCATCCAGTCCAGGTGATTTGCTACTATTCAGTTTATCAAATAGTTGTAATATATCTTCCCGGTGTAGCGATATTTCTCTCAAGTCCTCCTCAGTATCACTTTTAAATACCACTTCAGTCTTGGGTAACATCCCTACATCTTCCTCAGTAAAGACCGAAGCAAAGAATTCATTCAGTCTCTCTGCTATAGCCTTGTCTCCTCTTACTGCCCCTTTTACCCCTCTATCATCTAATGGCCCAACGGACTCTCTCACAGGCCTTTTGCTACGAATGTACTTGAAAAAGTCTTTATTTCGTGTTTTTGCTTCCGTAGCAAGTTCCTTCTCAAATTCTCGCTTTGCGTGCCTTATCAATGCTTTGCATTTAACTTGCCAGTGCTTGTGCTGTTTCCAGTTTTCTTCGTTTGACTCTTTTTTCCATTTCCTGAAGGATGCTTTTTTGGCAGCAACAGCCTCTCTGACCTCACCTTTAAACCATGCTGGCAGTTTTTTGGACTTTCTTCCACTTTTCTTAATGCGTGGAATACAGCTGGTCTGGGCTTCAAGGATAGTATTTTTAAATAACACCCAAGCTTGCTGTAAGTCTTTAACCTTTGCAACCGCTCCTTTTAGTTTTTTCTTAACTATATTCCTCATTTTATCATAGTCTCCCTTTTGAAAGTTAAAAGGTAGTACTGTGGATTTCTTTACTATCCCTCCTCCACTAATTAAATCAAACATGATCATGCTATGATCACTATTGCCAAGTGGTCCCAACACCCTTATTTCTTGCACCAGATCTGGCGTTCCACTAAGGACTAGGTCCAGTATGGCTTCCCCTCTGGTCGGTTCATGAACCAGCTGCTCCAAGAAGCAGTCATTTATTTCATCTAGAAACTTTATCTCCTTAGCTTGTCCTGCCGTAACACTGACCCAGTCGATACCAGGGTAATTGAAATCACCCATTATTACTACTCTGCTGTGACTTTTGTTAGCTTCCTTGATTTCTTTGAGCATTTCATCATCCATTTGTTCATTCTGGCCAGGCGGTCGATAGTACACCCCCATTGCCATCGCCTTCCCCTTTTAACATGGAATTTCAATCCATAGACATTCTACAGCAAATTTTGTTTCCAGCAAAACTTTAATCCTTTCTGACTCAATGCCCTCTCTAACATAGAGTGCAACCCCTCCACCAATTTGATCAGTTCTATCATTACGATATAGTTTGTGTCCAGGTATCACAGTGTCCCACTGGTTATCCTCCTTCCACCATGTCTCTGAGATTGCAATCATATCTAACCTCTCATTTAGTGCTATATATTCTAACTCTCCCATCTTATTGTTTAGACTTCTAGCATTTGCATACAAGCATTTTAGAGACTGTATTTTATTAATATTAATCTGGCTATTGGTAGGCATGGGTAATTTGGAATCTTTACACTCTGTCTGCACCTTACTCAAGGGCATTTGGGCTACTATACTCTTTTTTGGAACCTCACTGCTTTTGGTAGTATCCTTCAAGGATACCTTCGTCCGAACCATGCGCTCCTGGGCGTCTGTCGGCTTTCCCCTATTTTCTAGTTTAAAAGCTTCTCATATCTCCCCTTTAATATCTATGCAGCTGATATACGTATGATCCATCCCAACTTAGACATCATTGTCATAATGTTCCGTATCAGGGGAAACAGGTATCTGGCGGCTCTTTAAAAAGGAAGAAAGGAGGCTGTTTGCCCCAATGCAGAGTCTTACTGAAAATTGCCCCTAGTCAGGACAGGTCATACATCAGCTTCATGAAAGGAGTACCATCTTCATTAGAGAAGAGACATTTTTTTATTTGCATTTGAAAAATTTGTCTAAACATAGATGGACCTTAAGGACTGACGAATATATGGGAAACCAGTGCAGTAGAGAGAAAATGTCAGATCTACACAGAGCTCCATTTTAATGAGGCCGTTTAAATATTTTCAACACAGAAAAGAATGTGAGTGAATTGATTTACTGGATTATAGTTTGGGTATTTCATCTTTTTCCACGCCTGCTTTGACTTTTTTTAGGCTTCATTCTATAGTTGCACATTGCATCTGTTGGACAGTCACAGTTATAGGCTAATAAAATAGATGTTTAGTCCCTGATTTTATCCTTTTTAGGGTAAATGCCTAATTACGCTTTTAATTCCAAACATGCGCAGATTTTCAAAAACAAGGTACTCATATAAACTGAAGCTGATTCTTGGGTTGCTATGTAGATAACTATACACCTGTTCTGTTATCCATTGCAAAATGGTTCATAAGAAGGCATGCCCTTTCCAGACATAACTTCTGAAAATCTGAGGTATGCACTTAAATCCATCAATCACCCCCAAACCATCGCTTCTATAGGCAAATGTTTATATATTATAAATTTATGTGCACACTTCTAGGCCACTGAAAATTTGCTTATACATAAACAGGCAACTCACAAGGGCATCTCCTTATTTTCCAGCACTAAGCTCAGACTAGGCTTCTGAAAATCTATCCCTGAACATCAGAATTAAAATAGAAAAAATAACAATGTAGACGGCTTTTGTAAAAAAAGATGTAAAATGAATGTCCCAGTGGGAAAAATCTTAGAACAGCTCACCTGTAATGTAATAGGCTCCATCCCACTTGGACAAAGATTAGCAGAAGAAGACTAAATTTCCAACATGTTCCAATTCCCATTGTCAGTAGTAATATCCCCTGGCACACACGCACTCCTCTGCAGAGGAATGGAAGAGCACTAAAACCATCAGACAGAACTATTTATGCTTTGAATCACTGCTCAAAGGTCCTTTACAGCACTGAAATTTGCTAGTCACCCTTGGTCCTGTTCCTTATCTTTCACAGTTTTTTCCATGTGGCTTCCACCTTGGAGATGAACTCCCACCGATGTTTCATAAAAAGTCATCTCATAGTCACTCCCTCAGAATTTTTTTGTTAGGTGGGGTGGAGAGTGGGAGATGTCACAGTACAGTTTTGTGAGGCAATGCACTAACTGTCGTTTATGAGATGGCTTCAACATGCCCAGCATCCTATCTGACAAAGGCAAGTGGCCAGGAGCTTAAAACAGATGGATAAGAGGTGGGTTGTCCACCCACTATTTGACCCTTCTGGTTCCTAGTAGTCATGATTTAGGAGTGCACCGAGCCTGGGTTGATCATGCACATACACCATGTTGATAATCATCTTACACCAGTTGGCAACCAAAGGAATAGGCTTCTGTATCAGGAGCTGAACCACTGTCTCCTCTTGAAACAAAGAAACATGACAGCAGAAAAAGACCACATGGCCTATCTAGTCTGCCCTTTAATATCAACTACAATAGTTCCCTTTTTTCCTTTAGAGATCTTCTGTGTTTGTCCCATGTTTTCTTAAATAAGATACAGTCCTCACCTCTACTACCTCCACTGGGAGACTATTCTATGCATTTACCACTCTTTCCATAAAGAAATATTTCCACATTTCACTCCTGAATCTATCCCCTTTCACTCTCATCCAATGTCCCCTCGTAGCAGAGCTTGCTTTCAATTGAAAGAGGCTCTCCTCTTGTGCATTTATGCCATGGAGGTATTTAAATATCTCTATCATATCTCCTCTATCCTGCCTTTCCTCTAACGTATACATATGAAGATCTTTAAGTCTGTCCTCATATGCTTTATAATGAAGACCACTAACCATTTTAGTAGCCACTCTCTGCACCGACTCCATCCTGTTTATATCCTTTTGAAGGTGCGGTTTTCAGAATTGCACACAATACTCCAAATGAGGTCGCACTAGAGGCTTATACAGAGGCACTATCATCTCTTTTTTTCTGCTAGCCATTCCTCTCTCTATGCGCCCAAGCATCTTTCTGGCTTTTGCTGTCATCTTTTTTGCCTGTTTAGCCACTTTAAGATCATCAGAAACAATTATGCCCAGGTCCCGCTCTTCGTTTGTGGATAGAAGTAATTCACCCCCTACACTGTTCCGCTTGAATTTTTGCAGCCCAAGTGCATGACTCTGCATTTTTTAGCATTACATCTCAGCTGCCAAATTCTTCAGCATTCTTCAAGCTTAGCTAGATCCCTCCTTATGTTATCTACTCCTTCCTGGGTATCTACTCTATTGCAGATGTTGGCATCATCCGCAGATAGGAAAACCTTACCCAATAGCCCTTCCACAATATCACTAACAAAGATGTTAAAAAGAATCGGACTAAGGGCAGATCCCTGTGGCACACCACTGGTAACTTCCTTTTCCTCCAAGTGAGCTCCATTTATGTGTACCTTTTGTTACCTCCCACTCAACCAATTTCTAACCCAGTCAGTTATTTTAGGGTCCATCTCTAGGGTGCTCAGTTTGTTTATAAGCCACCTGTACAGAACGGTATCAAAGGCTTTACTGAAATCTAAGCACACCACCTCTAGGGCTCTCCTTCAGTTCAACTCCCTGGTCACTCAGTCAAAAAAATCAATCTGATTTGTTTGACAAGACCTGCCTCTGGAAAACCCATGCTGCCTCGGATCCTGCAATCCACTGGATTCCAGAAACTTCCCTATTCTCAGCAGCGTTTCCAATGATTTACTCACCACAAAGGGTAGACTAACAGGCCTGTAGTTTTCAAGCTCATCCTTACTTCCGCTTTTGTGTAAATGGACCACATGTGCCTTTCTCCAGTCTTCTGGCATCACTCCTGACTCCAAAAAAGCATTGGAAAGGTCAGATAGTGGAGCTGCTAGAACAACCCCAAGTTCCTCAGTATTCTCGAATGTATCTCATCTGGTCCCATCAATTTATCTACTTTTACTTTAGCTAGTTCCTCATGAACACAGTCTTCTGAAAATTGTTCAGGATCCCTGTCACTTCTGTTCCTATTTGTGGGTGTTTTCTGAGGTTCTGCTCCTGGCCCTTCATCTGTGAACACAGATCAAAAATATTTTATAAGCAAATCCCACTTTATCCTCATCAGCTTCTACTTAAGAACATAATAAATGTCTTACTGGATCAAACCAAAGTCCAGCAAGCCCAGTATCTTGTTTCCAAAAGTGTCCAATCCAGGCCATAATTACCTGGCAGGTTCCCAAAGAGGCACACAGGTTCCACAATACTTGTCCCGGGGCAAGCAGTGATATCTTGTGTCCTTTTTAATAATGGTTTATGGACCTTTCCTCCAAGAACTTGTCCAAACCTTTTTAATTCTAGCTATACTAACAGTTTTAACTACATCCTCCAATAATGAATTCCAGAGTTTGATTATGCGTCAAGTAAAAAATATTTTCTCTTACTAGTCTTAAATAGGTTTCATTGTAGCTTCATTGTGGGTCCTCTAGTCTTTCTACTTTTTAATGGGGTAAACAAACGATCTATGTTACCTGTTCCACTCCTTTCATTAATTTATCCTCCCTCAGCCATCTCTTTTCCAAGTTGAAGAGCCCCAATCTTTTAAGCCGTCCAACAATATCACTTTTGCCCTTCCTCCTCTCAGTAACATATCTGAAAAATGTCTTATCCCCCCATATTATTGCATTTTCTATTTCTTTTTATTTTTGTATTTTTGCTTTCCTGACTACTTTGCTAGCTTCTCTAAGTTTTTTCAAATATAGATGCCTGACTTACTCTCTCTGTGATCTCTGGTATTTTAGAAGGCCTTCCTCTTTTTCTTCACCTTTTAAGCTACTTCTTTTGAGAATCTTAGTTGCCTCCTTTTCCTTTTACCTTTATTTACCTTTCTAACAAAAAAAATTGTTGCGTTTAAAATATCCCCCTTTCAGTTTTGCCCATTGCTTTTTTACATCCCCCAACTGTTCCCATCCTGCTAACGACTCATTGAGGTATTGTCTCATCTTGGCAAAGTTAGTTTTCCTAAAGTCTAAGACCCTTGCGTTTGAATAGATTTTATCAGCCCTAGTCTAATGCTGAACCACACCATCTGGTGATCACTGGATGCGAGATGATCTCCCACTATGACATCAGAAACACTTTCCCCATTGGTAAGCACCAAGTCCAGTTTGGCCCCTTCACGTGTGAGTTCTGTTACCAGTTGCCAGAATAGTTCTCCCTGTAGAGAATCTATGATCTCGTTACTTCTAAATGACACCGCAGCAAAGATGTGTCAATCAACATCTGGCATATTGAAGTCACCTATCAGTAGCACTTCTCCTTTCATAGCAATACTGGAGTGGAGGAGTAGCCTAGTGGTTGGGGCAAGGTACTTGTGGCACCGCAGACCAGCTGCAAGCAGAAGGGAAAGTTTTAAACACGGAAAAAAGAGGTAAAGAACAGCTGCAGCGACAGGAGGAACCACATAGAGGGAGCCAGAGAGACCTCTGGAGGTCTGAAGAACCATGCCTTAAAGCCAATGACGTAATTCCAGCCAACACCCAGGGCAGAAGGGGAGGAACTCCTTTTAAATGCTCAGTTGACTGGAGGAGAAGGGAGGCAGTCAGGAGAGCAGGCGAGAGAGCAGGAGACAGAGCAGCCGACAGAGCAGTCGGGAGAGCAGTCGAGGAGAGACAAGGAGACTGGCAAGGATACGTGCCAGAACGCAGTCAAGGAGACTGGCAAAGAGACAAGCCAGAACACAGTCAAGGAGACTGGCAAGGAGACCTGTACAGCCAAAGAGGTTGGAGAAAAAGAGAAAGACAAAGAGGTTGGCAGACAGCTTCAGACAGACAAGGAGACTGTCAGGAAATTGTGCAGGAAGCTTCAACTCCCGAGCTACATGGATATCTGGAGAATCCAGGGAGAGGACTCCTGACCAAGGGAACCAGCCTAACCGTGCCAGCCAAACCAGGTACAGGAATCTACTGTAAACATTTTAAAGAAGGGAGAGATAAATTCTCCAGGAGAGAAAGCTTTTATAAAGCTGCTGACCCTGAAGGAAACTGGACTATAAGAGAGAGTCCCAGGCCTAAGTTTGATAAGAGCCTGAGGCCTACCTGTGTAGCAGATAATCTAAGACCTGCCAGGCCCAAACCTCAGCCTACACCTTTCAGAGAGCAACATGGAAGCAAAGGTAAATGCTATTTTTATAATGGTAATAGTTTGAATACTGTGACACAGAAAGGGGCAGACACTAGAGCCTGTTGTCCTCACAGAGGCCTGCCTGAAACAAGGTTTAAACCTGCACTTAATAAAAAGCTTAACAGAGAAAGTACTGTATGCAAGCGAGACTATCCTCAGCAGAGAAGTTTACAAATACAGGACTTACCTTGCAATGCTGATTACTGGCGTTTAATCCAAGCACTAAGCAGAGAGCCTGAAGGAAACCTCCCAAACGCTCTAAGCAGTGAACCGATGCAGGTGGAATACCAAGAGGATCCTTTAGACATTCCAATGGAAGTGAATTACTGCCTGTCAGAAAGAATTGAGCCCTAAGAGAGGCATAGCTGGGGTGAGCTAAGAATTGGATGTTATATTTCATGTGCCTGTACTGTGAAGAGAACAGTGTTTTCGATGCTTATGTTTTCCTTTACCTGAAGCAAGGACATTTTCTTTTTATGTGTTGTTTTTGTACTCCGGGCTAAAGAACCTGTTTTGCAAAAGAGGGAAATAAAAGCTTTACCATTTCCCTAACTCGGACTATATTTTCTTTGGAGAGTTAGTAGTACAGAAGGCTACCAGGCCTACAGAAGCCCGGGCCCTGCATAAGAACCAACCTCCTCCCTAAACAAACTTTTCCCCTCTCTGTCCACGCCCTTCTGTCGTGCCACGCCATCACCACTAGGGGGGCAGTGTGACATGGGGAAAATGGCGTAGTTGTTGGATTTTGCCTGGAGATTCACTACAGCACTAAAGAGGATAAGGATTGAAATTCCTGAAGAAAAGGGAAAATTCTTGGCTCTGCTGCTGGAAAAAAAAAAAACCCGAAAAACTCGGAGTGGGTCAGCTCAAGAGACTGAACCGGAAGCTGAAAACCCGGAGCGGAGTAGCTGAGGATCCGGATCGGATTGGAAAGAAATCCTGAATAGTGAAAATCCTGTTGCCAAATTCTCGGACGGAGAGCGGTGGCGAGCAACAGCAACTTCCATCCCAATGCTGATTACACACCAGGATCAGGTAACATGTAAATAAGCCTGTCTAGTGTGGGATAACGGAGGAAGTTTGGAAAAAAAAAAAGAGAGAGAGAAATAAAAAAAAAAAAAAAAAAAAGAGTTGGAGAGCCGCACTTGGTTGTGTCTTTTTCTTTCCTTGCAGGTACACCATGGAGCCAAGAGAGTTATGCGCGTGGATGGCCCACCAATTTGACAAACAGGCAGAGGTGGCGCTCAAGAATCAGGCTCAAGCGCTGCAGGCCATGCAGGCTCAGCAGGCGCCGGTGCTGAAAACGATGGAAAGCTGGTTGGCGCAACAAAGAGAGGAAATGGCCAAGCTCAATGAAGAGAAGGCGAGTGCGACTGCTGTGAACAAGCAAGCAGTGGGACAATGGACTTGCCATGATTTGGTGGTAGGGAAATTGAGTCCTGAGGACAATGTGGACGATTTCCTAGATTCCTTCACCAGAATAGATAGTTCAGCAAATTGGCCCTCAGAACAATGGTCAATACGTCTAGCAGCGTCCCTTACGGGCGAGGCACTGGCTGCCTACCGGGCCAAGCCGCCTGCCTTAGCGAACACCTACGAAGAGGTAGTATCAGCGATTAGGGATCGCCTAGGACTTACCCCATTGTCATACAATAAAATGTTTAGGGCTACTACCCTTAGAGCAGGGGAGACGCCAAAAGCCCTGGGACACCGAATTAGGAGCTTAGCATACAAGTGGCTACAGCCCGAGAGGAAAACGGTAGACACACTAATGGACGCCCTGGTTTTGGAACAATATATGACAGCGGTGCCCAGTAGGGTACAGAATTACCTTATGTTGCAGAATTGCTGTACCACTACTGAGGCTATTACCCTTACAGAAAGGTACCTTGAGGCTGAGAAAGTCACCCAACATAGGATGGGTAGCCCCAAGGCAGCCTTAGGTATGGAAGCCCGGAAAGTAGGGAACACTTCCCGTCCAGTGTATGGAAGTATGAAAAGCAATTACCCTCCAGATAAGCAAGAAGGTAGGCGTTGTTTTACTTGTGGTAAGAAAGGCCATTTAAAAAATGATTGTTACACTCGCACTGCCCTTGTGGGGGAGACCCCAAAGACAGTCCGAGAAGGATTTGTATTGGCTGTACAAATACATGGAGTGGATGTAAGTGCGCTTCTGGACTCAGGCGCTGATCAAACGATGATGTCCCAGAAGTTATGGTCTGTGATCAGAGACCAGGGAGGATCAGTACCTGAATGTCCAGAAGGCAGTGTAAAAATAAAATGTATTCACGGGGCTGCCACAAGCTATCCTCTCTACAGGCTATCGGTTAAAGGTTTGGGAATAAGGAAGGAAATGATGATAGCAGTCGTACCAAAATTGCCCCAAGAACTAGTGTTGGGCCGCGACTGGCCGCAGTTCCGAAGGAGCCTCAAAGAGGGCTTGTCTCCTGCAGAAAAACAAACCCCAGATTCCGCCTGTAGTTGGCATAAGGCTGTAGACAACCCGGAGGCACGGGCTACGTCGGCCGATCACTCCAATGTACAGCCAAACAGTGCAAAGAAGAGTGAGCCTTTCAAAAAGGCTCTAGTTTCCACGAGGTCCCATACACAGGATGACGAACAACCCTCCTGCTCTAGAAATAATTCTTTGGGAACCCTCCCGTCGCATGAGGACCTAATGGGAGATCCCTTGAGGAAAGAGCGAAAGCCGAAGGCTGAACGGAGGCGTGAACGAAGATGTCGCTCTCAGGGAAGAGCAGGATTGGAAGCGGGAGAAGGGATGCCCTGGGTTCCAGCTGAATTGATGGAGAAGTTTCCCTCCTTCAAGAGAGAGCAAAAAGCGGACCCAGTACTAGCTCATGCCTTTGAGCAAGCCCGAGATAAAAAGGATTCCTACCCCCGATTCTGTATGGAGGATGACCTGTTATATCGGGAGAGTAAAGATCCACGAACAGGGGAGCTGCGGAAACAGCTGGTGATACCAAGCACGTTCAAGTTATTGATTCTACGACTGGCCCATGACCACCCTGTAGGGGGTCATAAGGGAGCACAAGGTACGCTGGACCAGATTCTGGCCAGATTCTACTGGCCAGGGATATTTCGGGAAACAACTCGATTCTGCGAATCCTGCGCAACCTGCCAAAGAGTGACCGCTCGAAAACCTCCTGCCGTACCATTGGTGCCTATGCCGGTGATTACAGACCCGGTGAGAAGATTAGCCATGGATATTGTAGGACCCTTGGTTAAAACACCCAGGGGGTACCAGTACATCCTGGTAATCATCGATCAGGCCACCCGGTTCCCTTGGGCCATTCCCCTAAGAAGTATTTCGGCGAAGCCTATTGCCAGTGAACTGGTTAAATTATTTTGTGAAATTGGATTCCCGCAGGAAATACTGACAGACAGGGGCAGCAATTTTTTGTCGAAGTACCTCGCACAGGTGTGGGACGCCTTTGGCATACACCATAAAAAGACCGCTGCATACCATCCTCAGTGTAACGGTCTGGTAGAACGCCTTAACCAGAGCATAAAACAAATGCTCTGAAGAGCGCTAGGTGGACAAATGGCAGAATGGGACACCATGTTACCATTCGTTCTGTATGCTTGTAGGGAACGGAGACAAACTTCCCTAGGCACGTCCCCGTATGAACTCCTGTATGGACGGTCCCCGAGAGGTTTACTGGACGTCCTAAAGGAGCAGTGGATCGAGCCCGTGGAGGCCGAGATAGGGGTACCCCTATTCCTGCAGAGCCTCCGAACTCGCCTAGAGCGAACTTCCCAGGTTGCAGAAGAAAATTTGAAGAAAAGTCAACAGAAGCAAAAACATTACTATGACCAGCGAGTAAAGCACAGGCAGCTACAAGCGGGAGAAAAAGTTATGATCCTGGTAGCAGGTGCAACTCCGAAGTTTGAGGCCCGATGGCGAGGGCCACATACAATAGTCAAGTCGTTGGGACCGACTTCCTATGAGGTCAAAGATGACAAAGGGCACACACAAATTTATCATGCCAACACTCTTCGGCCATGGCATGACCGATCGGCGCTGCTAGCATCAGCGACCAAAATACCCTACCCTGTAGAGACATTGACGGAGCTCAAATGGAAGAAGTATAACACCCAGCAGCTACACTTTAAGGCGAGTGCAAGGTCGCGTATTCCGTGCTGTGTGGAAGAGGCTTCACCAGCCCGTCATATTTGAAGAGGGGGGATACGTGGCACCGCAGACCAGCTGCAAGCAGAAGGGAAAGTTTTAAACACGGAAAAAAGAGGTAAAGAACAGCTGCAGCGACAGGAGGAACCACATAGAGGGAGCCAGAGAGACCTCTGGAGGTCTGAAGAACCACGCCTTAAAGCCAATGACGTAATTCCAGCCAACACCCAAGGCAGAAGGGGAGGAACTCCTTTTAAATGCTCAGTTGACTGGAGGAGAAGGGAGACAGTCAGGAGAGCAGGCGAGAGAGCAGGAGACAGAGCAGCCGACAGAGCAGTCGGGAGAGCAGTCGAGGAGAGACAAGGAGACTGGCAAGGATACGTGCCAGAACGCAGTCAAGGAGACTGGCAAAGAGACAAGCCAGAACACAGTCAAGGAGACTGGCAAGGAGACCTGTACAGCCAAAGAGGTTGGAGAAAAAGAGAAAGACAAAGAGGTTGGCAGACAGCTTCAGACAGACAAGGAGACTGTCAGGAAATTGTGCAGGAAGCTTCAACTCCCGAGCTACATGGATATCTGGAGAATCCAGGGAGAGGACTCCTGACCAAGGGAACCAGCCTAACCGTGCCAGCCAAACCAGGTACAGGAATCTACTGTAAACATTTTAAAGAAGGGAGAGATAAATTCTCCAGGAGAGAAAGCTTTTATAAAGCTGCTGACCCTGAAGGAAACTGGACTATAAGAGAGAGTCCCAGGCCTAAGTTTGATAAGAGCCTGAGGCCTACCTGTGTAGCAGATAATCTAAGACCTGCCAGGCCCAAACCTCAGCCTACACCTTTCAGAGAGCAACATGGAAGCAAAGGTAAATGCTATTTTTATAATGGTAATAGTTTGAATACTGTGACACAGAAAGGGGCAGACACTAGAGCCTGTTGTCCTCACAGAGGCCTGCCTGAAACAAGGTTCAAACCTGCACTTAATAAAAAGCTTAACAGAGAAAGTACTGTATGCAAGCGAGACTATCCTCAGCAAAGAAGTTTACAAATACAGGACTTACCTTGCAATGCTGATTACTGGCGTTTAATCCAAGCACTAAGCAGAGAGCCTGAAGGAAACCTCCCAAACGCTCTAAGCAGTGAACCGATGCAGGTAGAATACCAAGAGGATCCTTTAGACATTCCAATGGAAGTGAATTACTGCCTGTCAGAAAGAATTGAGCCCTAAGAGAGGCATAGCTGGGGTGAGCTAAGAATTGGATGTTATATTTCATGTGCCTGTACTGTGAAGAGAACAGTGTTTTCGATGCTTATGTTTTCCTTTACCTGAAGCAAGGACATTTTCTTTTTATGTGTGTTTTTTGTACTCCGGGCTAAAGAACCTGTTTTGCAAAAGAGGGAAATAAAAGCTTTACCATTTCCCTAACTCGGACTATATTTTCTTTGGAGAGTTAGTAGTACAGAAGGCTACCAGGCCTACAGAAGCCCGGGCCCTGCATAAGAACCAACCTCCTCCCTAAACAAACTTTTCCCCTCTCTGTCCACGCCCTTCTGTCGTGCCACGTCATCACCACTAGGGGGGCAGTGTGACATACTTCAGGCCAGAAGGTCGGGGGTTCAAATTCCACTAGAGGACAGCAACCTTGGGCCGGAAGGACTGGGGTTTCTAGTCCCACAGGTGCTCCTTGTGGTCTTGGGCAAGCCACTTAACCCTCCATAGCCCATGTTCCCTGTAAAATATTTATCTCCAAGTTATAATGCCCTGTTCAATGTAATTTCAGTTTGTTCAATGTAAACCGCACTGATGCAGAATAGCGCAGTATATAAGAGAATTAAATAAATAAATAAATACTGCATATGTCTTCTACCATATAAAATGAAACTGCAGAGAGATCATTCAGACCTCCAGAACTGAAGTGTACCTGTAGCTTTCTGTTTCATTACAACGCCAGGGACTTATCAGCCCCCCCCCAACTTGTATTAAATCTCCATCCACTTCTCCTTGTGAGGGGGATCTGTATATCACTCCAATGCAAATGAATATCCCTTTCCCTCTTTCTAGTTTAACCCACAGTGTCTCCTCGCTCCCTTTTAAACCCTGTAATTTTATATCTTTAAAATTATTTTTCACATATAGTGCCACTCCTCCTCCCCTTCTTTCTGTCCTGTCCTTCCTGAATAAAGTATAGCCTGCTATAATTACCATGTCTCCGTAACCAACACAAAATCAAAATCAGCCTCTTCCATTAAAGCCTCAACATCTGGGATCTTATTTCCCATGCTACAGGCATTTATACACATTGCTGTCCAGATGTTGCCCCTTTTATGCATTTCTACAGAAGATTTTAATCTTTCACTTACCTGGGAGCTTTCACTTGCCTGGGGGCTTTCTTCACTTATCCACAATGAATCTAGTTTAAAGCCCTCTTCAGTAGGTTAGCCAGTCTGCTGCAGAAGACATTTTGATCCTTCTTGGACAGATGGATTCTATCTGTGCTCTGTGCATCATCCCATCGTCCAGGAAACTAAAATGCTCTCGATGACACCATCCACGCAGCTATGTATTCATCTCCAGGATGCGAGCTTCTCTGCCTCAGCCTTTACCTTCAACAGGGAGAATTGAAGAGAACACCTTCTGCATACCTATCTGCTTCACTCTTTGTCCCAGAGTCATGAAGTCACTTTTGATACACTCAGAAGGATACCTAGCAGTATCATTTGTGCCAACATTGATGACCAACATCGGATAATAGTCTGTAGGTTTGATGAGTCTTGGCAAACTCTCCATAACATCTTGGATTCTGGCACCTGACAGACAGCACATCTCTCTGGACATCAAATCTGGTCATCTTTCACCTCCTCCACTTCCAGGGCTGTATACTGGTTCTTCAGTTCAAGAGCTGGAGGAGTTGGATTATTGATTCTGCAGGCTCTGGTGACTCACGTCCAACTCTCTTCATTCTGTAGCCTCCATCTCTGTTGGAAAGCTTGGATGTTTCAAGAAGCATCTCATCAACATATTTCTCACTGTCTCAGATGCCTCTCAGCCTCACCACCTTTTCTCACTGGTCTTAAAAACTCCCGTTCACATGATATTTATATTAATTCAATTAATTAAAAAAAAAAGAAAAATATACTTTTTAATTTAAATTATTCAACTATTTTTAAAGCAAAGAATGAAATTTCATTCATACTTTATTTTCTTAAATATCTCTAAAGAATATAAATATCTCCAAAGTCACAAGTATCTCCAAAGCACTGAAAAACGCCTCCACTCTTTCCCTTTTCTTCTACAGCAACTGACACTCACTGAGGTCATAGACCTTCCTTCTCCATCTGAGCCCTGTAGCTAATCAAAGGCTCAGTCACAACCCATATGCGGTATAAATTTTCAAACGTATGCTTTACTTATCTTAATACTCCTCGTACTCCAGACGTCATCAAATTAAAGCCTTCCCTATGGTAACCTGTGTGGCCGCATGGTGGGATTAGAGCCATCCTGAGGTCTTTTTCTCCTGATTAACAGTGATATTTTAGGCTATGAGGAAGGAGAATATGTTTGGCTGTTTATAAGCAGATAATATTTTAGGTAGGTGGTTTTGAATAGAGGAGTATCTAAGGGGCATTTTCTGTTGTTTTGATTTAGTGTAGCCCTTAGACCAGTGTGGTTTTGTTTAGGCATTGCATATTACCATGCAGAGGGTCTCTGGTTCCATTATTGTGTTGGGCCTCTCCTCCTTGTGTCATCTGGGGCTGGGAATGCTGTGAATGTAGTATGTAAGGCCCTGAATTGGACGTTATGGTCACTCATAGAAGAAATGCCTAGATGATTGGAGTAATGAGCCGTGGTTGCAAGGTTTGGATGGGAGCCAGGTTACATGATTCTCAGCTCAGGATGGTTGCCGCAATGACCAAACTGAGTGTGATTGGGAGAAGTATATACAATAGGGTACAAAATCCATGGGTAATATGAATAAAGACTCATGGTGCAATATCCCAGCCTGGTTCCGACTGCACTGGAAAGTAAAGGAGCAAGAGTAGGTCATAAAGTCTAAGGCAAAACCTTTTCCAAGATGGGGCAGAGGGGGCTGTGAATTTTATAGCCTTTAGATTTCTAGAAATGCATGTTTACTAAGCCTGTAAAACACATTAGGGAAGAGAGTGATTTGCTGACCACAAAACAAGGAATCCTTTTTAGGAAAATACGATTTAAGTACTGAACTTTTATCAACTGTAACAAATGTAACTAACAATGTAGATCGTAAAGCAATAACATCTGCCGATGATTCCAGAAACTGTCAGAGGTTACCACCTGATCAAAGTCTCCTTTGGCCATCCTGACAGTCTTTTTCCCTAGAGGTATATAAAAACTATAATTGAGTCTTGAAGGACTATCCAAAGGGACTGCAACTACCGGAGAGAATTCTGCAGTTGTAAGTATTTGCTTTTGGGAAAGTCTCTAATATTGGGGAAAAGGGAATTCTTTGGATTAAAAGCTGATTTATCTGTGTAATTTAGAATCCAGTGTATTTGTTAACTCAGCCAGGGCCTAGTATCAGCAAATAGCTTTCAGTTTTAATTCAGCAGGTAGCTTTTAGTTTAAATTTAAAACTCATCAGGTAGCTTTTATTTTAAATTTAAAACTCAGTCAGGGCCTAGTATCAGGAGATAGCTTTAATTTAAATCAAATCAGAGTATAGCTCAACATAAAAAGAGGAATAGGAATAAATTGTTTCTAGAGACTATTACAAAGAGGCCTTCCAGATAGGGAGCAAGAGATCTGTGAAATTGTTTCAAACAGGTGTTAAAACCAAGTGACAGATCAAAGGGGCAGTTTGAAAGGCTCCCTCCATCAAAGCAAGGGCTGTGTGAATCACCCAGGAAATTGTTAACAGATTATTTTAAAAGCACAGGTCTGGGACCTATGTAGCAAGCTAGCCTTTACTAAGTACTTAACTTTATAGGCTCTTAGACCTATTAAAGAGGGAGGGGTATTCAAATTCACTTTCAGGTGCAGCTAGTTATCCTCACCAGGAATAGATTAATTAAGGCCCTGAAATGAATTAATCTTGAGGTAAACAAAGTCCCTTAAACTTATTTGGTATAGTTGCATCAGAGATGTATGTGAATACTGGTAGCTCTGGTTGATGATCATGATGTTAGATTGTTCTCCGAGCTTGATGGTTTGATTGCAGACATTTTGTCACCATTCGAGGGGATATCATCAGTGCGGGGTTCCAGATGGCAATGTGCTTAAATGCTTGCATTTATACTTATATTGGGGTTGGTGGTGACTCAGGTCTTTGGTTCGCAGGGATTGATTGTTTGGTCTCCCTAAGGGTTGCTGGAGTGTGGTTGTTTCTGAGCCTTGTTGGTGATAACTCAGCTCTTTTGTCTGAATGGATTGGTTCATTGATTTCCCTGAGTGTTGTTGGGTGTGGTTGCTGTTTCTGAGCCTTGCTGGTGATGACTCAGCTCTTCGGTCCACAGGGATTGGTTGATTGGTTTCCCTGAGTGTTGCTGGGGTGTGGTTGCTGTTTCTGAGCCTTGTTAGTGATGACTCAGCTCTTTGGTCCGCAGGGATTGGTTCATTGGTTTCCCTGAGTGTTGCTGGGGTGTAGTTGCTGTTTCTGAGCCTTGTTGGTGATGATTCAGCTCTTTGGTCTGCAAGGATTGGTTGGTTGGTTTCCCTGACTGTTGCTGCGGTGTGGTTGCTGTTTCTGAGCCTTCTTCCAGTTGAAATATCGATAAACCAGGAAGATGTATAACAACTATTTGATAAATTGAAGAGTAGCAAATCACCTGGACCAGAAGGTATACATCCAAGAGTGTTGAAAGAACTGAAACATGAGATTGCAGACCTGCTATTAGTAATCTGTGAAATATCATTGAGATAATCTGTATTACAGTAAGATTGGAGAGTGGACAATGTAACTCCAATTTTTAAAAAGGGCTCCAGGGGTGATCCTGGAAACTACAGACCAGTGAGTCTGTCATCTGTACTGAGCAAAATGGCAGAAGCCATCATAAAGAATAAAATTACTGATCATGGTTTAATGGGAGAAAGCCAACATGGATTTAGCCAAGGAAAATTTTGTCTTACTAATCTAGTATATTTTTTGAAGGTGTGAATGAATAGATAGACAAAGGTGAGCTAGTTGATATAGGAGGTCATTCTGAAAGGCAGGTTGATGAAACGGGTCCAAACATCCTCATCTTTATCGGGGACGTCCGGACAGCCTGAATGTTCCCTTCCCGGAATTGGGCTCATAGTGTATCTGGATTTTCAAAAAGCCTTTGACAAGGTCCTTCATGAGAGACTCTTGGCGAAATTAAAAAGTCATGGGATTGGAGGCAGCGTAGTATTGTGGATCAGGAACTGGTTAAAAGATAGAAAGCAGAGAGTAAGGCTAAATGGCCAATTTTCTCAATGTAAAAAGGTATAGCAGGGATCTGTACTGGGTCTGCTGCTTTTTAACATAGTCATAGATGACCTGGAAATGGGAATAACGAGTGATGTTATCAAATTTGCAGAT
Organism: Ichthyophis bannanicus; assembly: GCA_033557465.1. NCBI lineage: Eukaryota > Metazoa > Chordata > Amphibia > Gymnophiona > Ichthyophiidae > Ichthyophis > Ichthyophis bannanicus. The sequence goes on from CM066048.1 coordinate 82,820,691, forward strand.
GTCACAACATTATTCAAAGTTGTTAAAACACAAGAGGATTGTGAAAAATTGCAAGAGGACCTTGATAAATTAGAAGACTGGGCACCCAAATGGCAGATGAAATTTAATGTGGACAAGTGCAAAGTTATGCACCTAGGAAAGAACAATCCAAACTTTGATCACACGATGCAAGGTTCCACATTAGGAACCACCAACCAGGAAAAAGGTTTAGGCGTCATTGTAGATAATACGTTGAAACCCTCTGCCCAGTGTGCAGCGGCAGCCAAGAGAGCAAATAGAATGCTAGAAATCATAAGGAAAGGAATGGAGAATAAAACAAAGGATATTATAATGCCTCTGTATCATTTCATATTTATTTATTTATTTATTTAATATTTCTTATATACTGCGCTATTTATCATCAGTGCGGTTCACAGTGTAACAATAAAACACATAGGTCAGATGACTGGCCTTCGTTTACAGATAACAGGGAGATAAAATGGAGGTAAACAGGGGAACTAATTACAACTAATTTACAATATTGCAACTGCACCTTGAATATTGTGTGCAATTCTGGTTGCTGTATCTTAAAAAGGATATAGCAGAATTAGAAAAGGTACAGAGAAGAGCCACCAAAATGGTAAAGGGGATGGAAGGGTATTCCTATGAGGAGAGGCTTAAAAGGTTGGGGCTCTTCTTGGAAAAGAGACGGCTGAGGAGGGATATGATAGAGGTCTATAAATTAATGAATGGAGTGGAATGGGTAAACTTAGATTGGATGTTTACGCCATCAAAAAGTAGAAAGACTAGAGGACATGCAATGAAACTACAATGTAACCCATTTAAAACTAATAAAAGAAAAAATATTTTTTTACTCAACACCTAATCAAACTCCGGAATTTGTAACCAGAGGGTGTAGTAAGAACCGTTAGTGTAGCTGGGTTTAAAAAAGGTTTGGACAAGTTCCTGGAAAGGTCCATAAACCATTATCAAAGAGGACCCAGGAAAACCACTGCTTATCCTAGGACAAACATTTTGGAACCTGTGTGCCTTTTTGGGAGCCTGCCAGGTAATTGCAACTTGGATTGGCCACTGTTGGAAACAGGGTACTGGGTTTGATGGACCTTAGTCTGACCCAGTATGGCTTTGCTTATGTTCTTATTAGCAATCTTTATATCCTCTGGGCTGAAGAACAACAAAACTTCCTTCAGATATTTATAAAATAAAATTTAAGGTGACAAATAACGAGTTATTGGAAAATTCAAACACCTCAAATTTCTTGATCGTGACACATTTTCAAGAACCTCAAACTGACAGTGGGGAAAAAAACTGTCCTTAATGGATGCCACAGAAACAGTTTGGACGGTGGTAACTTGAACTTCACGTTTGTCAACATGAGAAAACACATTATCAAATTTCGCATCCTATTCAGTTAATTTTGTCACAGGATCCCTAGTAAAATCCTGTAATTGACTCAGAGCAGCCTCGGTTCTCATAACTACAGTCCAAAAGAATTCAACTTGCACAAAATGCAGCAGCTAGGATAATAACGAAAGTACATTCACATCAACATATAACACCAATACTAGCATCCCTTCACTGGCTGCCAATACAAAGCAGGATAGTATACAAAACATTAATAACTTCATTTAAAACTCTAAATGATATGGCCCCAGTCACTCTAAGTAACTTAATCAGTAAAGAACATTCAAAATCTACTCAAAGAAAAGGACAATTAAATAAACTAAAAACTCCCAAAGACTTCATAAAAGCAAATAAATTAACAAACAGAGCTTTTTCACACGCAGCTCCAACAATCTGGAATTCCCTCCCAGATGATCTAAGAATGTTAACCGAGATCATTGAATTTCGTAAAAAATTGAAAACCTATCTATTTACTATGCATTACAACAATACAGATCATCCCTCAATAGATTTAGATAAAGGCTAACCAGTTTTTGTCTGAGATGACCCAATGACCTAAACAGACAATTCTACCTAGCTGAAACTGTACTTTGCACAATGCTTAAGCCCTACATAATGTGTATCTGTATATAATGTATATAGTTTTTTCACTGTTCTGTGCTGTTCAGTTTTAACATTTGCTGTTTACTTATTATTTTGCTTGTGGTTATATGATGTTACATGTAAAACAAACTCTGCTTTGTTGATTGTTGTTTGTTGTGAACCGCAACTGATCTCTGGAAGATGTGGTATATAAATGATTGTTAAATAAATAAAATAAAATAAATAACCTTAAGCGAAATCTCCCGATCAGAGGAGGCTTCTTGCAAGCCACCTGAAATAGGCAGCAATTGCAAAACTTTAGGCATCAGAGCAGATTTAGAAGCCGTAGCCTGAGTCAATACTGAAGGTTGCCCAAGCACCAGTTGTGAGTCAGGAGGGGATACCAAACCATGGGATCCCTCCCCATTCGCAAACACAGCAGACACAGGTGATAGGGGTTAGGTTAAATCCTCAATAACCAGAGACAATTTGGAAGGAGAGCCAGTACTTACTGAAGCTGACAGAGAGGACAAAGCTTCTTCCATATTCTTCCTTGCCAAAATCTTATTAAAGGGTCCCTCCACTTTTGAAGTCAGCCTCCTTGACTATGATCTGTTTAGGAGGGATAGAGATGGCAGAAAAGGCGGGGAGGAGTAGCTTTGTAATGATGTGGAGCCTGATTTCAGGAGGGGCATGTCTGGGCCATCCGGACGGCCCCAGGCAAGACGGGCCCATTTGGACCTGACTCTGGTCCACGGGAATGAAACACTCCTGCGGCAGCCAGAATCGGGCCGAGGATGGCCTGGCATGCTCATGGACAGCCTGGTGTGCCCCTTCCATCTGCGAGGATATCCTCCCTCAGGCACCCATCACATTTGCAGCTCCGCCCCCTCACACCCCCAGTTCTCCGCTGCCCAACCCACAGTTGGCCTGCTGCGGCCTGAATTGGGCGGCAGGCACCACCCCGCACCCAGCCCCAGCCTCAGGGGGGATCCTTCGGCCCAATCGGACTAAAAGTACTGCTTATACCACCTTTGAGGTGATATAAGCACCACGTTCCCACGGGCCCGGCAGCACGTACAAGGCTATGACCTGAATTGGCCCTGTACATACTGCCGGTCGGGCCCGCCCCTGCTCCACTCCCCCCCCCCCCGCCCCCCACTGGCTCTCCCTGTCCTGATGCACAGGATGAATGGGGAGAGCCAGTGGGGGAATTGGCCCCAGACTCCTTGTGGGGCTGCACATCCCGCCAGGATGTGCAGCTCCGCAACCCACATTCGGGAATGACCTCCATGGCATTTATGGAAGGGGTGGGTCTTTGTTTAACATATCATCCTGTTGATGTTCCATTGACAGCATCTTTTTCCATCAGGTCCCCTGAGGAAAGCATCTAGTCACTGAAACACTGATGTTGGGTGGATGTATGTATGATAGAGCACAGCCAGACTCTGAAACTATGGATGCTGCACCTCATTAGAAATAATAGTTTGCAGGTATTATGAAAGCTGTTCCAGAAGCTAGAAGCTGATGGAGACATTTCCTAATCAAAGGGATGGGCAGGGTAGTAATCTGCAAGGAGCAGCAGGTACAACTTCACCACCGTACTGGGTAGACCAGATAAGCCATGTTGGTCTTTATCTGCCGTTATTTACTATGTTACTATGGGGATGATCTCCAAAGGCATCTTTCTGGGTAATATTACCTGCTCCTCGGATAAATGCCACTGAGCCAGATATTCGGCACCGCTATCCAGGTGGAGGCCAATTCTGTTTTGTACGTCCTGCCCCTGTACGGCCGGCCAGAATCAGGCGTGCAGCAGTAGCATCCGATTCTGATCCTGCAGGGGCTAGACGTGCCCACGGGATCAGAATCGGGTCTAACAGCCTGGTTGTGCAGGCCGGGCCCTGATTCTGATCAGCCGCACACCCAGCCACATACCCAGTTAACTCAACCAGGCTCCTGAATGGAGCTGCAGTGCCAAGGTTTCCCATTACCATGGCACCGTGGCTCCATTCAGAAGCCGCAATCCCTGGCTGCAGAAAATAAACTTCTTTCCCCACAGCCCAATCCCCGATCTGGCCTTCCATGGCCAGGGTCAGGCTGCAGGGAACCCTCTGTTCCCCCTCACCTCTTTGATTTCACCTGGCTCTGCAGTCCCCCAACATCCAGGGGGACTTATTCCACCTCCAAGGTGGAATAGGTCCCCTGTTTACATGACTGACCCCAGAATTGGCCCTGTACGTTTGGGGTTGCGTTCCCACCCACCGCCCACCCTCGCTCCTCCCCTGGCCCACCCCCTCCCACCCACGAACAGAGCTCCTCCCACAAGTCAACTATATGAGCGGGGAACTCTGTGGCCGCCAGTGTGATCCGGACATTTAGCGGGTCTGGACATCGGGATCGGACGTCCAGACTTGCTAAACGAGGATTGGAATGACCCCCATAGCATCTGAATATTGCGAATAACTAGAAAGTGCCTGCATGATCCAGAAATTCAGTTGCATCCACAAGATACTGTTGCTGAATATCTGGATTTTTCTACCAGTGGCGGTCAGCCTTTTCAAAAAAATGTTGACTGTCACAGGTTGAATCTGAGGAGGGGCTGATAAGTCTCTGGCCTTGTAAGGAAACAGAAAGCTACAGGCACATTTCAGTTCCAGAGGTCCGAATGATCTCTCTGCAGTTTTGTTATATTAGGTACCAAATAAAATGAAACTGCAGGGAGATCACGCAGACCTCTAGATCTCTGAAACTAAAGTGTGCCCAATCAAATGAAACTGCAGAGATTACTCAGACCATTGGAACTGAAATGTGTCTGTAGCTTTCTGTTTCATTACAAAGCCAGAGAATTACCAGTCCCCCTCCTCGTTTTATCCCCTATGTTACTATGTTATGGATAGAAATTCCATATCTGAAGGGAAGAGAACAGCGGCGGGAATACATTAATATACACTTGGCCAGAATGAAAAGACAGATGATAAAATGCTATAACAAAATTCAGGAAGCTAACAAAGTTGGCAACATAATAATGGGTAATTTCAATTACCCCAATATGGACTGGGCAAATGTCACATCAGGGAATGCTAGGGAGGTGAAGTTCTTAGATGGCATAAATGACTGCTTCATGGAGCAACTGGGTCTGGAAATGACAACAAGGGGAGTTATTATAGAACCAGTACATTCATACTAAAAAAAGTGCAACGCGTAATAAAAACCTTTTTAAAGTACATCTGTAGCAAAAAGCCTGTGAGGGAGTCAGCCTGGCCATTGGATGATAGAGAGGTAAAAAAGGCACTAAATGGGGACAAGGCAACAGCAGAGAAACTGAATGAGTTCTTTGCTTTAGTCTTCACTGAAGAAGATATAGGGAAGTTACTTGGGTCTGGAATGCTATATAAAGGTGATGTATTGGAAAACTTTAAAGAAATATCGATGAACCGGGAAGATGTATTACAACTATTTGATAAACTGAAGAGTAGCAAATCACCTAGACCAGATGGCATACATCTGAGGGTGTTGAAAGAACTGAAATATGAGATTGCAGACCTACTATTAGTAATCCGTGAAGTATCATTAAAATCATCTGTTTTAACGTAAGATTGAAAAATGGACAATGTAACGCCAATTTTTAAAAAGGGTTCCAGGGGTGATCTGGGAAACCACAGACCTGTGAGCCTGATGTTAGTACCGGGCAAAATGGTAGAAACCATTATAAAGAATACAATTACTGAACATGTAGATGGTCATGGTTTAATAGGAGAAAGCCAACATGGATTTAGCCAAGGAAAGTCTTGTCTTACTAATTTGTTATATTTTTTTGAAGGTATGAATAAAAGATGAGCCGACTGAAATAGTGTATCTAGATTTTCAGAAAGCCTTTGACAAGGTCTCTCATGAGAAAATCTTGGCAAAGTTAAAAAGTCATGGGATTTTGGAGGCAGTGTACTTTAATGGATCAGGAACTGGTTAAAAGATAGAAAGCAGAGAGTAGGGCTAAATGGCCAATTTTCTCAATGGAGTACCCCAGGGATCCGTGCTGGCCTTTTGCTTTTTAACATATTCATAAATGACTTGCAAATGGGAATAATGGGTGAGGTTATCAAATTTGCAAATGCCACAAAATTATTCTAAGTTGTTAGAACGCAAGAAGATTGTGAAAAAATGCAAGAGGACCTTGATAAATTGAAAGAAATGGCAGATGAAATTTAATGTGGACAAATGCAAAGTTATGCACCTAGGAAAGAACAAACCAAACTTTGGTTACACGATGCAAGGTACCATCTTAGAAACCACCACCCAGGAAAAAGGTTTAGGCGTCATTGTAGATAATACGTTGAAACCCTCTGCCCAGTGTGCAGCGGCAGCCAAGAAAGCAAATAGAATGCTAGGAATCATAAGGAAAGGAATGGAGAATAAAACAAGGAATATTATAATGCCTCTGAAGTGTTCCATGGTGCGACCGCGCCTTGAATATTGTGTGCCATTCTGGTCACCGTATCTTAAAAAGGATATAGCAGAATTAGAAAAGGTACCGAGAAGAGCCACCAAAATGGTAAAGGAGATGGAAGGATACCCCTATGAAGAAAGGCTTAAAAGGTTTGGGCTCTTCAACTTGGAAAAGAGACGGCTGAGGGGAGATATGATAGAGGTCTATAAATTAATGAATGGACCTCCTGGACCCGGCACCCGATCGCCGGCATCGAGGGAGAGCGGCAGGTAAGCTCCGTCACGCTCCCCTCCGACGAGGCCAATCGGACCCTGCGCCTCCCTATTCATTCCCTCACCACCTGGCGTGCCCGCGCCTAGCGTGCCTGTGCCTGAGGGCCTCACCAGAGGGCCCTTTGGCGTGGCCCTTAGGCGTGGGACTGTGCCACAGGGCGCCCTGCCAGGTACCAGCCCCGATCGCTCACTCCACCACCCCCTGAGCCCTGCCTGGCGGCAATAAAATTGCAGAGGGCTGCAAACCCTTCTGCTCTAACTGGCAGCCAACCTGGACCCAATACCAGCATGACCACAACCTTACTAGGATCAGCGCCAGGGAGTCAAGCAGAGGAACGCTCCTCCCTGATCGGCTCCCCAAAGCCATTCTGGTCTTGCTTCCCACCGCATGCATAGAACCTGCTACCCATTGCCTGCACACTACTGCTACCCATTGCCTACATCGTACTGCTACCCACTGCTGGGCATAGAACTGCATACCCATCGCTGCATAGAACCACTATCCATTGCTTATTCATTGCTTGCATAGTACTGCTACCCATTGTTTTGCATACTGTTGCCACCCACTGTTTTGCATACTGTTGCACTGAACTGTTGCCACCCATTGTTTTGCATACTGCTGCCACCCATTGTTTTGCATACTGTTGCCACCCATTGTTTTGCATACTGCTGCTACCCACTGTTTTGTACATTGTTGCCACCCACTGTTTTGCATACTATTGCCACCCATTGTTTGCATAGTATTGCTACCCACTGTCCACTTCTTATCCATTGTACTGCATAGTACTGCTACCCATTGATTGCCTACTGTTGCCACCCATTGTTGCATAGTACCATCACCCATTGTTGTCTAGAACTGTTATCCACTGCTTATCCTCTACTTGCTACCCATTGCTTGCATTGAATCTGCTACCCACTGCCTGCTTGTCTGCCTATCAAGTGCTACCCGTTGTTTGCCTAGAACTTGCTACCCATTGCTTGCTCAGACCTTACTGCCCATTGCTTGCTCAGACCTTGCTGCCCACTACCATGGCCCCACATCTCATTGTCCTCCTCTTCATTACCCTCCCCAACTGCCTCCCTTCCTACCAACACCTACCAACACCCTTCCTCCTCTTCCCCCTACCTTTCCCCTACCTTCCTCACTTCCCCCTCCACTCTGCCCCCTAGCCTAGCACCTGCCCTTGAGCTTCCTCACACCATCTCCTGCATTCAACCAGCCCCCCTCTCTACCTTCCTCACTTCTCCCTCCATCCTGCCCCCTAGTCTTGCACCGGCTCTTGAGCTTCTTCACACCATCCCCCGCATTCAACCAGCTCCCCTCTCTTTAAGGCAACCCCACCCTCGCTTCCGCTGTACTATCTCCACTATACCTCGCTCTCTAATACTCCTTCTCCTTCTCTCATCTGGTAACATCAATCCCAACCCTGCCCTCCCCCCTCCCCGATTTCTTTCTCACACTAGAAAAAGTTCCTCACGTACCCCATCTAATCTCATCCACATCCCGCTCCTCCCTCCTTCCGCCCTCCCCCCATTCATCCCACAATCAATTATCCATAGATATCAACTCCAACCCTACCCCCAAAAATAATCCTCCACATAACCTACCCGATACCATCAATTTACCCCTCATTTCCCCTCCCTCATGTCCCTCTTAGAGAGCACACTCACCTAGACACACCCACCCAGACCCTGCTCCCTCTAAATCTCGGCATTACCCTAGAAATAGACCCCCACGCTACTCTGATAAGAAATCTACATGTAACTTAACCAACCTTATCCATATCCCTCTCTTCCTCCCCTCCACTCTCCCGTTTTCATGTGCCCTATGGAATGCATGCTCAGTCATAAAAAAAAACCCTTTTATTCATGACCTTTTTATCTCCAATGCCCTACACCTTCTTGCCTTGACTGAGACCTGGCTCCCCCCAGACGACACCGCTTCCATTGCCTCTCTTTGCTATGGGGGCTACCAGTTCTCCCATATACCCCGACTTACTGGTCGCGGTGGTGGTGTTGGCCTCCTACTCTCTCCCTCCTGCCAATTCCAACCCCTTCTGCCACCCCATGGAGACTCCTTCGAAGTCCACTCCATTCGCCTCCTCTCACCACTTCCCTTCTGAATAACTGTTATTTATCGCCCACCAGACAAATCCAAATCAACCTTCCTCACCGACTTCGACTCCTGGCTTTCTGCCTTTATGGATCCCTCCTCCCCCACTCTTATTCCTGGCGATTTCAACATTCACATCGACAACCCCTCCGACCCCCATGCCTCAAAGTTCCTCGCTCTTACCTCCTCGTTTGACCTCCAACTTTGCTCCACTGCCCCCACACATCTACACGGCCACTGCCTTGACCTAACTTCCTTAAATCAATTCTTCCCTCATCTGACCATCACCTCTTAACATTTACTCTTCAACTTCCACCATCCCAACCTCGTCCTGTCTCCTCCGACCTATTTAGAAACCTTCATAATATTGATCCCCTGACTCTCTCCTCCACCATCTCTCCATCTCTTTCCGCCATTTTATCCTCCAACTCTGTCAACGATGCATTATCTTCATACAATGCTACATTATCCTCAGCCCTTGACACTCTTGCCCCTCCCACCCCACCTCCTGTCAAACGAGCTACTCCCCAAACCTAGCTTTCACCCACAATCCATTACCTACGCATCTGCGCCCGTTCTGCCCAACGAGCTTGATCCAAATCCCGCTCCCCGGAAGACCTTCTACACTTCAAATTCATGCTTGGCTCCTTCCAGTCAGCCTTAGCACTTGCCAAACAAAATTACTTCATCCATCTGACCAACTCCCTTGCCTCTGATCCTCGCCGTCTCTTTAATACCCTCAATTCTCTCCTCAAGGTCCCACCGCCCCCGATCCCACCCTCCCTTTCTGCCCAAACCCTAGCCGACTACTTCCACAACAAAATCCACAGGATTACCCTCCAATTCCCTACCCCATCTACCTCCTCTCCTCCCCAATTCTCCTCCCCCATCCATACTCCCTCTGCCACCCTCTCCTCCTTCCCTCCGATCTCTGAGGAAGAAACTGCACTCCTGTCCTCCTCCAAACCCACCACCTGTTCATCAGACCATATCCCCACCCATCTCCTATGTTCCATCCCCCTCACCATTGCCCCCTCCATCACTCATATCCTCAACCTCTCACTCTCCACTGCAACTGTCCCCGTTGACTTCAAACATGCTGTTGTCACACCCCTCCTCAAGAAACAATCACTTGATCCCTCATGCCCTGCTAACTATCGACTCATCTCCCTCCTTCCCTTCATATCCAAACTATTAGAATGAGCTGTCCACCGTCGCTGCCTCGACTTCCTCACCTCCCAGGCCCTCCTCGACCCACTTCAATCCGGCTTCCGTCCCCTACACTCCATTGAAACGGCACTCACAAAAGTCACAAACGACCTGTTCCTGGCTAAATCCAAGGGCCTCTATTCTATCCTCATCTTTCTTGACCTTTCTGCTGCCTTTGACACCGTTGACCACGACCTTCTCCTCATCACACAGCTTAGAGAAATAAAAGACCTACAAATGTTTAAAAGAGAACTAAAAACTCACCACACTACACTATTCCAATATGGATTGTTATATGGATACAAATTCTTATCCTCCATAATTCAGTCTGTGTTCTATTACTCCTCCTCAATATACTCCTACCCACATTCCTATCTGAACTGATATCTACAACCTGTAAATATGTAAACTATGTTGAACCTGTAAATAGTTCTTATCTATCATAATCTATACAAAGTTGCTTAAAGTTACATGTATATTTGATAGTTACTTATTGTTTCTCTGTATTTTCACATTGTTCTCTGTATTTTAACTTATGTTCAATGTAAACCGCCACTGATCTTAGGAAATGGCGGTATATAAAAACGTTGCAAATAAATAAATAAATCACCCTCTCCTCGCTTGGCTTCAAGGACCCCGTACTATCCTGGTTCTCCTCCTACCTTTCCCATCACTCATTCAGCGTATGCTCTGGTGACTCCTCCTCCTCCCCTACCCCGCTCCATGTAGGTGTACCCCAGGGATCTGTCTTAGCCTCCCCCTCCTCTTCTCTCTCTAAACCCAAGGCCTTGGTGCGCTTATCTCCTCCCATGGCTTTCAGTACCATCTCTATGCTGATGACTCACAAATCTACCTCTCTACACCTAATATTTCTCCGGCAACCCAGTCCAAGATCTCTGCTTGTCTTTCGGACATCGCTGCTTGGATGTCTCATCAACGATTGAAATTGAACATGGCCAAGACTGAACTCCTTGTCTTTCCACCTAACTCCTCCCCCCCACTTCCCCCTCTCTCAATCCATGTGGATGGATCTACTATACTTCCTGTACCCTCAGCCCGCAATCTAGGGGTTATCTTTGACACCTCTCTCTCCTTCTCCGCTCATATCCAGCTTGTAGCTAAGACCTGCCGCTTCTTTCTCTACAACATCAGCAAAATCCGCCCCTTCCTCTCTGAACACAATACCAAAACGCTTATCCACTCCTTAATCTCCTCTCGCCTCGATTACTGAAACCTACTCCTTGCTGGTCTTCCCGTGAGCCACCTCCTTCCCCTTCAATCTATACAAAATCACGCTGCTTGACTAATCTTCTGCCAGCCTCGCCATGCCCATATTACTCCTCTTCTCAAGTCACTTCACTGGCTCCCTGTCCAGTGTTCCGCATCCAATTCAAGCTTCTCTTGCTGACCTATAAATGCATTCACTCTATGGCCCCTCAATACCTCTTATCTCTTATCTCTCCCTACGTCCCCTCTCGAAATTTGCGCTCTGCTAACAAATTACTTCTATCAATGCCTTTCACCTGCACCGCGAACTCTCGACTGCGCTCCTTTCACCTTGCTGCACCTCACGCCTGGAACAGCCTACCTGCGTCTGTGCGCCAGGCACCCTCCCTGACCCTCTTCAAGTCCAGGCTGAAGACCCACCTCTTCACTGTTGCATTCAAATCCTGACTCCTTCCTCATCTCATCCTAACCCCTGTCAACGTTTATGACCAACTACAGACCAAACTGTACCACACCGTACCTTGCGTAGAACTGACTAATGCTCTGTACTGTTTTTAACTAATTTACTATTCTAACTAGATTGTAAGCTCCGATGACCATGACTTTGATGGGCAGGGACTGTCTCTTGTATACTGACTACCTCTTGTAGGTCAGCTGTGCAGCGCTGCGTGTGTGGCGCTTTAGAAGTGCTAATTAGTAGTAGTAGAGTAGAATGGATAAACATAGATTGGTTGTTTACTCCATCAAAATATAGAAAGACTAGGGGACATGCAATCAAGCTACACTGTAACCAATTTAAGACTAATAAGATAAAATATTTTTTTACTCAACGTGTAATCAAACTCTGGAATTCATTGGGTTTAAGAAAGGTTTGGACAAGTTCCTGGCGGAAAGGTCCATAAACCATTATTAAAGAGGACCTGGAAAAGCCACTGCTTGCCCTAGAAACAGGATACTGGGCTTGATGGACCTTGGTCTGACCCAGTATGGCATATCTTATGTTCAGTCCTCAATGCTGGATTTGGTGCAAGTGGTAGCAATCTTGGAGCCATTCAGCAATAGTGATCATAACCCAGTAAAATCTGACGGATTAACTGGAGGAAGGACACTAAGGAAAACTAGGCGCCATCCAGCTACTGGTGCTGGATATCTGGATGCTATGCTTATTGGGTCCTTTAATTCCAGATGACCATATCCAAGTCTGGAATGGCATTATGACCTGGAAACCATGTGCATGGCCTTGAAGTTGAGAACTACGTACAACCCCCCTTTCAGAGAATTTACGATGGGTTTCCCCAAAGTATTTGATGTGAGCAGGCACCTGGAACCCAGTCATCCCTCTGAATAATGAGTGCCCAGAGGTTTCGATTTGAGGGTTAAAAAATATTTTAAAATAAATAAATAAGACATTTTTGCCCACCTGCATGCAGAGTATTAGTAAAACTGGTCCTCGCTGTGTATTCATGGTTACATTTTGTGGTTAACCTTTCAGATACAGCATACTGAGGTCCTGGTTCCAGAGACAATAAAATTCTGTTTTATTATGGTAGTTTAGTTTACTAAAACTTGACATATGGCCATATCGAACCACCAAAGCATTTACAATAAAATGCAAAGAAAGAATTAAGAAAGGAACAGCATTAAAAGACAATAAAACCATTCAAAACAGAGGCAAGAAAATAAACAGAAAAGAGCAGATTAGGTCAGAGATAGAGAGAACAGAGAGAACCAGTCAACACCTCTTCTCCTCCCAGTTATTTCAGAGGAGGGAGGTTTAGTGAGATTCAGCTGACTTCTCAAATCTGACTTTTATTGATGTCTCTTATCTCTTTAAGTGGGTGGGAGCCTTATATGCTGTTGCGTGAGAAGGTCAGCCAGGCACATCCTAGCACTGAAAGGTCCTTTTATGTAGCAATAAGATTGTCACATGATGTTTATAAGACCAGAACTGCCATACTGGGTCAGACCAAAGATCCAGCCATCCCAGCATCCTGCCAGTCCAGGTCCCAAGTACCCAGCAGGATCCCAGACACCCACAGAGAGTGGCGGCTTCCCTAAACTAAACCTGACAGGCTGACCTAGTACCAGTCCTGCTCTCGTACCCTCCAGTGCAACTATGGTCAAGTAATTCCAGATTCTCTGTGAACTACAAATCCATAAATGCAGTGAGACAAAAGCAGGACTGGATCAGCCTAGGAAATGGAAGTCATCTCCCCATAAACATCAATACATTCAGAGGGATCTACTTCAGATCTGTGTTTCACTACACATAGGACAACCAAGAGCTGCAGGCCCTAAGGGACAGACTGATGGACTGACAGTCCTTGATCTGTCTTTCGGACTCGAGCCTGTTTTTTTTCTTTCATTCTCTAGACTCTAGAAGTCTTACCCGTGCGGGACATTTTCAGCGGCTGTTAAAGCAGCTTTCATTTAAAGAGGATATTCAGTGCTGGGCAATCGGCACTGAATATCTAGTTTGCCTGGATTACGCTTTTGCAATATGGTCAGGGGCAATATTCAGCCACTAATCGGATTGCAAAAGCGCCTAAAGTTAAGAAGCCTTTCACCTGTCCTAACTTCAGGAATTTTAGCTGAATATTGCCGCTTATAGGCTAGCGCCACTCCAGTGACGGGGCGTTTAACCAGGTTAGGAGGGGCTATTAAGCAGCAGCACTAACCAGGTTCGTACTGCAGAATATCTCACCAAGCGTTCAGGTCTGCAAACCGCATAAATCCCTTTGAATATGCCTCCCGCAATTTCTATCTTTCTGTCATTTGTTTCTCTTGCTCTGTCTCTCTTTCCCTGGTTTTCTGTCTTTCTGTGTCTTTTGGTGTCTCTTCCATTCTCTGTTTCCCTCTTTCTATGTATTTCTCTCTCTAGTTTTTCTGTTTGCCTGTCTCTTTCTCTCCCTGTGTTTCTTTCTCTCCCTGTGTTTCTCTGTGTGTCACTTTCGCTCTCTGCATCCCTGGCTCCGACTTTCTTATCTGTCATTATCTTGTTTATCCTGTTCTCTCTATAGCCAGGCTGTCTTCAAACCTGCTGTTTTCAGATCAGTGGAGGTAACCACTGCACCATAATTAGTTTAATAAACTTTTATCTGATCAGAGAAACGCATGCTGTCTGCCTGAGATCCATGTTTAGACCTTTGCTTCAGGGTTTGGATGAGTCATGGTGGTGTAATGAGCTTAGATTTTGATAGAAGATGTATAGGGTCATCCCTAGTCCTGGTTTTAATTCCCCCCCCCCCCCCCCATATTCAGGACAAGCCCCAGAGTTGGTTCGAGGTCTTGTCGTCCTAGGCAAACGTTAAGCCTTATAACCCCCCCTCCTCCCGGCCGTCAACCTCTATTGTTTAGCTTTGAATGTCCTACTCTTTGCCATCACCACCTAGAAGTTACCACCCCTAGACAACTGCCTAGTAGTTGGGCTGTCCTTGCTCCCATTGCACCCATGTACTTTGTAGTTCCAGGGTCTGATCTGTCAAGAAAGCACTTACTACATGTCCCAGCATGTACTAGGGATAAAACCAAGCCTGGCTCTGGCACATCTGAAGCAGAGCTGCCCAGTGACCTGATGTGAAACTTTAGTCTTCTCCTGGCCCTCCTGATGCAGGGAACAGGGATGACAAATCTTCTAAATTCAAAACACAGGCCTGGCCAGAAGTCTGAATACAGCTGCTAAGACTGCCCTTCACTGCTCTACTACTGTCCCTCTTATTTATTTATTTGCTTATTTTATATACCGCTTTATCCAAGTAATCAAGGCGGTTTACAGGGAACAAAATGGCTCGTACTGCTCTCGGCAGTTTACAAGGAACATGAAACATATTGAACAGTAACAACAATCAACCTTATACAGCATTATACATAATGTACAGGCCTTTGGGAGCAGCGATGTTATGATAACTATTTACAATAAGATGGTGTGAGCTACATGACAGATGACTGGTATGTTACAGTCAGGGGTATGGCAGTGTGGTGGAGCGGGTGTGAGTTACATGTGATGTAGATTTCTTATATATTTAGGTTTTCCATTGTGGGTTGATAGTATTCTGCAAATAGGAAGATCTTGAAGTGTTATCTGAACAAGGTTAGGTCTTTTATTTCACGCAGGTTGTTGGACAGTGCAGTCCATAGGGCTGGGGAGAAGAACATGAATGTCCTGTTTGTTGTTGATTGGATTGCGTTTCTGAAAACCTTAAGGATAATTAATAGGTTCTGCGTACTTTACCTTCTTCTTCTTGTTGCATTGTTATTAGTGTATTAAGATAAGTTGGTGTGATATTGTTTACTGTTTTGAATGTTGCCAATAGTGGAGTGGATGAGTGGCCTAGTGGTTGGGGCAAGATACTTCAGGCCAGAAGGTTGGGGTTCAAATCCCACTAGAGGACAGCAACCTTGGGCCGGAAGGACTGGGGTTTCTAGTCCCACAGGTGCTCCTTGTGGTCTTGGGCAAGCCACTTAACCCATGTTCCCTGTAAAATAGTTATCTCCAAGTTATAATGCCCTGTTCAATGTAATTTCAGTTTGTTCAATGTAAACCACACTGATGCAGAACAGCACGGTATATAAGAGAATTAAATAAATAGAGCTTTGAATTTGATTCTTGTTATTACAGGTAGCCAATGTAGGTGGTGCAAGATGGGGGTTATATGTTCTGATCTGGCTACTTTCATTATTGTTCCTGCAACCATATTCTGTGTCATTTGTAGGGGTTTCAAGGTTTGTTTAGGGAGGCCTTGGAGGATAATGTTACTAAAGTCAAAGTGTGGACATATCAGCGCTTGAGCTATTGTGCGGAAATCTTCTGTCAATAGAAGGGGTCTTAGATATTGAATCATTTTGTTTTTGTTGTAGATTGTTTGTGTCGTCATGTTAATACATTTGATCATATTGAGGTTTTGGTCTAGTAGAGTCCCCAGATATTTTATTTCTTTTTTTGGCTTCTAGTGAGGCATTGTTTACTTGCTGTCGCTGAGATGGACAGAATGTTTTGTTCCTGGTGATGATTACGACTTTGGGGTTTTTTTAGGTTTATTGATAGGCTTACTAAATTCAGCCAGTGTGAGACATCATTGAGGCCAATGAAGCCAAGAGTCTTGGAGACTCTTCATTCTCCTACCCCTTTGGAAGTGGATCTCTTGCCCGCCCAGGATTCACTAGAAGGTGCCAGATTCATAGGCCCAGTTTGGACCAGTCAGGTACATGAGATTTTAAGGTTAGCCTAATCCCAGCTCTTGGTGGTATCTTACTATAAACAGGAAGGGAGAATATGTTAGTCAAAAATGTGATTAGCTAAATACCTTCCCTCGTATTGTTCTTTAACTGACCAGTTTATAAAGCCAATTCAAACTGTCTCTTATCCCAGAAGAAAAGTGCAGCCCAAGTTATCAGTCTCCTGACGTTAGGGAGAAATTTATAGCCAGGTGTGTGAGATGAGGAGAACCCTTGTTCAATGATACGTAAGGATTAGTCATTAAGAATACCAGTGATACACCGGCCATGAGACCTCAGGGACTGTGTGGAAGGAATGAGTGTCCATGAGTCAGTGGGCACTGTGTGGAGGGACTTGGCTATCATGTAACCAGGGCCGGTTTAACCATTAGGTAGACTAGGCAGTCACCTAGGGCGGCAGCTTCTCAAGGGTGGCAAGCAAAACTAAAGGTCTCAGTAGCCACTAAAATACAGAGAACCCTCAGCACATGGAAGATAGGCAATTTTCACATAGCTTGCATTACCTGAGTAAATGACTCTTGGAAATTACCCTTATGTGTATATATATAGAATAACAAAGTTTAATATTTAAAATTATGCAGCCCAGTACGCAAAGAAAAATCTTCAGGCTATTTCCTTTAGGTGGCCCAATCTGTGGATATTCTGAAGTATCTTTACAGGCCACATCTGCGCTATCCAGTAGTACCAGGGGGGGGGGGGGGCACAAGTTTTCTGAAGAGCAGCAATATTCAGATTACTAGTTCGATATCTTTAGGACAGCAAAAAAGCTTTCCTAAAGTTACCTTATTGACCCGATGATGTCCAGTTATGTGATTTTGCAGGACTGTTTTAGGAAGGGAGCAGTTAGGCTGATCAGGATTGCTGAGTTAAATCTCGGGGAGGGGGAGTGGGAAGAAAGGTGTATAGAGGCCTGAAAGTTAATTGGGGGGGGGAGGGGCTCAAGGCTGAGGGTTCACCTAGTGCACCCAATACCTTTGCCCCTGATCCTGCCAGCATCACATTCTACCAGGAGACTGAAAGGACTGTGTGGGACTGTAACACATCCTGCCCATAATAAAATTTGGATGCTGAGATGCAGAAGCTGCAATTAGTCGTTCAGGGGTGTATTTTTGTTGCATTATAACCAGACCATAATGATCAGATAAAGTGAGCTTGTGTTATAGCTTATCCGTGTAAAGATTTACCTTCCTGACGTGGTAGCATTGGTTTGTGGATTCTGGTTGCTAAGCAACTGAATTCCTTCTGTCATTTTTCTATCTCTCTGTTTTACTGTGCTTCCCCTCCAAGCTTTTCTTATCTCCAGCCTGGAGGTTCCTAGGCAAAGTCCGTCATCTCCAGTGCAACGGTGCAGCTTGTAAAGGCAGCGGTGACGTTTGTACAGGGGATCACCTGCAGATCGTAAATACTCTGAGCTGGTACATAAGAGATCTCATCTTGAATTCACCTGGGCATCCCGGTAAGATGGAGAGGGGAGAGGAACGTCTCAAATCTGCATGCATCTGTGTAATGTGAAAAACTCAGCACTTAGAACACGCTGCAATAAATTTCATATTCATATCTGACTTCTATACTTCCCTGCCCCCACTGCTCCCGTACACCCCCACCCTGAGCAATTATTTATTTAAAACACTTATTTTGCACCTATCAAAATTCCTGAGTAGCTCATGGTAACATAAATCGAATAAAAGCAGTCAGCTCAAAATTCAGACTCCGAGGTCGACGTAACAACAGCTGCAGCAGCATTTGAAATGAAACAGGATATTGAGTGGCAGAATTTGGATATCTGCCCGCACGGAATATCCATTTTCAGCACTCACCAATGGCACTATCCAGACAACTGTGATATTCGGCGCTATTTGGATAGCCAACTGCATAAAGTTAGGACTGCTTGTTTTGTGGTCTAAGTTAACACGGTTTGTTATCTGGTTAGCGGACTGAATATCGCCACTAACAGCATAAACCCTGGGATCACCCTGGCTCCACCCAGAGGCCGCCCCAGCACTATCCGGATAGTGCCACAGCAGTCAGAGGAGACGTTCAGAGGCACTAATCAGATACTGCAAGCGGATATCGCAGCCGGCAGAGCTCATGTGCTTAACAATTGCTGCTAGCCACATTTGCCCTGCTGAACATTAGCCCTAGTAATCACGATGGGGGGAGGACTCATTTTCTAAAGCTTTTTCCATTTTTTCAATTTAATAAGCAGAAAGGGATTTGCAAAAAACTGCCATGACCACATACTTGTGTCAAAGGTATGTGCATGGAAAGAGGGCAATATCACAAACTCCCACATAGTTAACATAGATGGGGCCTATTTTATAAAGTAAAGTATACGTATTTAAAATC
Organism: Ichthyophis bannanicus; assembly: GCA_033557465.1. Taxonomy (NCBI): domain Eukaryota; kingdom Metazoa; phylum Chordata; class Amphibia; order Gymnophiona; family Ichthyophiidae; genus Ichthyophis; species Ichthyophis bannanicus. The sequence goes on from CM066048.1 coordinate 82,839,526, forward strand.
AGCAAAGGTGTTTGACAAGGCTGCATACTTTTTCCTACCTCTTAAATTTATATGCAGAACAAATCATCAGAGAAGCAGGACTGTACGATAACAACCGAGGTGTGAAGATTGATGGAAGACTCATCAACAACCTTCGCTATGCTGATGATACCACATTACTGGCTGAAAGTGAAGACGATGTGAAACATTTGCTTCTCAAGATCAAGGAACATATGCATGATAGGACTTGAGCATGTGCTTACAGAATGTTGTTGTTGTTAAGTGCCGTCGAGTCGGAGTCGACTCATGGCAACCCTCTGGATAGCTATCCTAAATTGTGTTCGGTCTTCAGTCAGGCGGCTCATTGTTGACAGACTGGTACCCGTAGCTGCTGTTATTGTATCGATCCATCTCATTGCTGGCCTTCCTCTTTTGCGTTGACCTTCTATCTTGCCAAGCATAACGCCTTTCTCTAATGATCTCTCTCTCTTCGCATGATGTGTCCAAAGTATGAAAGTCGAAGTCTTGTCATCTGAGCTTCTAAAGAAAGCTTAGGTTTGATCTCCTCTAGTACCGACTGGTTTGTTCTTCGGTCTGTCCATGGTATACACAGTATTCGCCGCCAGCACCATAATTCAAAGGCATCAATTTTCTTCCTGTCTATCTTTTTCACTGTCCAGCTTTCACATCCATATGATGTTATTGAAAATACCCAGGCTTGAACAAGTCGAATCTTTGTATGGAGAGAGACATCTCTGCTCTTGAGAATCTTATCTAGGTCTTTCATAGCCATTCTGCCAAGAGCAATGCGTCATCTGATTTCTTGACTGCTTGTTGCTTCTTTATTGATAGTTGATCCAAGTAGGTTAAAGTTGTTCACAATTTCAATTTCTTCTCCTTCAACGATGAACCTGTTGATTATGCCAGTTGTCATGATCTTTGTCTTCTTTACATTAAGGTGCAGGCCCATTTTGAGACTATGTTCTTTGATTGTGAGAAGTAAATGTTTCAGATCATCTTCACTTTCAGCCAGTAATGTGGTATCATCAGCATAGCGAAGGTTGTTGATGAGTCTTCCACCAATCGTCACACCTCTGTTGTCTTCATACAATCCTGCTTCTCTGATGATTTGTTCTGCATATAAATTAAACAGGTAGGGGGAAAGTATGCAGCCTTGTCTTACACCTTTGCTTATTTTAAACTATTCTGTTTCTCCTTGTTCCGTTCGAACTGTTGCTTCTTGATCAATGTACAGATTGCGCAAGAGAACGATCAGGTGTTCTGGTATAACCATGCTTCTTAATGTGGCCCAGAGTTTCTCATGGTTTACACAGTCAAAAGCCTTGCTATAGTCGATAAAGCACAAATAGATATCCTTTTGGTATTCTTTAGTCTTTTCAAGGATCCATCTCACATCCGCAATGATGTCTCTCGTTCCTCGCCCTTTCCTGAATACAGAATAACGACTGCTTAAACTATGTACATAAGTGTCCCTAGAAATAGTGACTTATACATGTCAGCGGTGCACCTTAACGTAAAGAAGACAAAGATCCTAACAACTGGCATCATTGATGGAGAAGAAATTGAAATAATTGACAACTTTAACCTACTTGGATCAACAATCAATAAAGAAAGGACAAGCAGTCAAGAAATCCGACGATGCATTGCTCTTGGCAGAATGGCTATGAAGGACCTAGACAAGATTCTCCATAAAAAGATTAAACTCATTCAAGCCATGGTATTTTCAATAATGTTATATGGATATGAAAGTTGGACAGTGAAAAAACAGACAGGAAGAAAATCTATGCCTTTGAATTATGATGCTGGCAACGAATACCATGTATATCATGGACTGCCCAACGAACAAACCGTCAGCAGTAGAGGAGATCAAACCTAAGCTTTCTTTAGAAGCTCAGATGACAAGATTTCGACTTTCGTACTTTGGAAACATTATGCGAAGAGAGACATCGTTAGAGAAAGACATCATGCTTGGCAAGTTAGAAGGTCAATGCAAAAGAGGAAGGTCAGCAATGAGATGGATCGATACAATAACAGCAGCTATGGGTGCCACTCTATCAACAATGAGACGCCTGAATGAAGACCAAAAACAGTTTAGGTCAACTATCCAGAGGGTCACCATGAGTCAACACAGACTCGATGGCACTTAACAACAACACAATACACATACTATTTTTGGTATTAGAACGTGTGCCAATTTAGTCGCAGCAGCATTTCCTGCTCTATGGCCCGCACTTTGATTTTACAGAAATACGCACAAGCTATAGCATTTTAGAACTAACGCGAGTCAATTTGCACTCCAACTATGTTCCACCCAAACTCCACCCCTGTGCACGATTACAGCAAAAGTACACGATAGGACTTGAGCATGTGCTTACAGAATAATGACTACTTAAACTACGTACATAAGTGTCCCTAGAAATAGTGACTTATACATGTCAGCGGTGCATATCTTTGTATGGCTCCCTTATAAAATCAGCTCCAAAATGTGCGCTTGCTTTTACGCAATCTGCACGTAGCATTCTCAGGAGCAAATTCTGAAGACAAGCAGAGGTGGGGTTGCAATGGATCAGTGTAATCAGTGGAGAGTAATTTTATAGCAGGTCACCTATGTCAAGAGACCAAATAGGTGCTATTTGGAGGCTATTTTATAAAGACACAGAGGTCTATAAAATCCTGGGTGGAGTGAAATCGGTAGATTGAATTCATGGTTTACTCTTTCAAAAAGCACAAGGATGAGGGGACACGCCATGAAGCTACAAAGTAGTATATTTAAAGCAGAGAGGAGAAAATATTTTTCTCTCAACATATAATTAGTCTTTGGAACTCATTATCAGCAGATGTGGTAAAAGCAGCTAGTGTAGCTGGGTTTAAAATGTTTAGACAAATTCCTGAAGGAAAAGTCCATAAACTGCTATTAACCCTGGGAGTACCGATAGGGTCAAAAGTGACCCCATTGCAAGTTTCACAACGTGCATCTCGGAAACTAGTTGTTCAAGAACGCAATCTTTTTATGACTTTTCACATGTCAATATTCTCTTTATATTGCACCATGAGAGGAATAATTTTCATCCGCTAGGTGACCCTAGTGATGAATTGCAGCACAGAGTACCAGTGGGGTCATTTGTGACCCTAGTTGCTTACGTCCGGTTTGGATCGTGATACAATTTGCAGTTTTGTGAATTTTTTGATCCGGCAAAGGTTTTTATCATTAATTATGTATCATTTATTTTTTGTACTCTTATTTTATGAAAATTACACATTTTCTGTAATTGATATCATACGTTCTCTCATTATTTCCGATGAAATCTAAAGGCTTTCAGTTCGTTCATCATGATTATTGTACACCTATAGTAAAACTGCTTTGCGTTTTATTCAACTTTATCTTTGTTTATTTATTTTAGGTTATTGTTTATGATGTCAAAACGAAAGTATTCAGCTGCCCAAGTAAGAGAAATATTGCAACGAGATGCTGACAGTGACGGCTGTGAGTCGTCTGATGATGCAGCATATTCAGCAAGCGAAGAAGCATATCAGCCAAGTTCAGGCGATAAATCTGATGATGACAGTCATGATTCAGATGGCGACAGCAGTTGGTCGCCAAGTGAATGTGAGACTGATGTTGAGCTGGTAACATCGCCTGCAGCAAAGAGTCAAGTTACAGGTCAAGGCAAAGGTCGAGGCTATGCTGGACGGGGAAGAAGGCAGGAGTCCTCGGTGTCAGTATCATCTGTGAGGAATCTTAGTTGTGAGCTAGAGGAGCTAAGAGGTCATCAACTATAAGCACAAATGTTGCCATTGAAGCCTATGTATCTAAGGATGCCACATCATGGAACAAGAAACCTATAAAGCAAGCTGCTGGAAAATACGCCAGAGCTAATGTCATGCCCATACAACAAGGTCCTACAAGGTATGCTGTACGAAATGTTGATGGCCCTCTCGCAGCATTCCACTTGTTCATGAGGAAGAACTTATTGAATGAAATCATGATGTGGACGAGCAAACAAGGAAGACACATTTATGACGACACCTGGAAAGATTTGACAGACAGAGAATTTCAACGTTTTCTTGGACTTCTGATCCTCTCAGGCGTGTAAAAGTCATGAAATGAATCCATAGTTCAGTTGTGGAACCTTGAAGATGGTCGTTCTGTTTTCGGCAAAAATATGGCCCGTAACCGTTTTCAGCAAATTTCTTGTGCTCTCAGATTTGATGATGCAACCAACAGACGTGAACAACGAGGTATGGATAAGCTTGCTCCAATCAGACACGTTTTTGATACCTGGGAAGCAACTCTAAGTGACGCCTTTGTTCCTGGTGAAAATGTTACCGTGGATGAGCAACTGCTTACATTTCGTGGCCGTGTTCCATTCAGACAATATATTCCCAGAAAAGCTGGGAAATATGGCATAAAGCTATGGATGTTGTGTGACAGTGCAACGTCATATATTCTGCGTCTTCAAATATGTACAGGAAGGGAACTCGGACAAAATAGGGAACAGAATCAGGGTGAAAGGGTTGTGCTACAACTCACTGAAGGATTGATGCGATCTGGCAGAAATGTTACTGTTGACAATTTTTTCTGCAGTTTATCCCTGTCACGGAAATTGTTAGAAAAACAAATGACACTTTTGGGGACAATTCGAAAGAACAGAAAAGAATTATCTCCAGAATTTGTAACAGCAAAGGGCCGAGAGGTATTCACTTCACTGTTTGCTTTTCGCGATGACGCCACTCTGGTTTCCTATTGCCCGAAGAAAGGAAAAGTGGTTGTTCTTCTGAGCAGTTTGCATGATCAAGAAGAAGTAGATAACACACATCCAGACAAAAAACCATGCATGATCTTGGACTATAATTCTAGTAAAGGTGGAGTAGATACGGCAGATCAAATGTTGCGTACGTATACCACAAAACGAATGACAAGACGCTGGCCAGTGACAATCTTCTACAACATGTTGGACATCAGTGCTTTGAACGCCTTCATTGTTTGGATGGCACTAAATCCAGAATGGCAGTCCAAGTCAAAGCACAGACGACGTCTATTCCTCTTGGAATTAGGAAAGCAGCTGCTTCAGAGTAATTGCAGCGAGACTTCTTCCAGCATTGAAGAAGCCACTGATGCTGTTTGCAATGTCGGGATCCCAAAGAAAAGGGCAAGGTGTCACTGCTGTTCCAGAGAAAAAGACAAGAAAAGCAACATAGTTTGCACCTCCTGCAAGCACAATGTTTGCAAAGAACTTTCAGAAATTGTCTTTGTCTCATGCAAATGACTGTAGTACTTTACTGTGTTCATCAAGTGCATGCAAAAACTGCTTTCATGGCAACTCTTCTTCATGTAATTTTATGATAAAGCATTAAATTTCAAAACATTTAACCTTCATATAATAAATAATTAATTCGGAATAATATTTTGTCTGTTTAGTTTAAATTTTTCATGGTTAACAATTAAAATTCGTCATGGAGTCATTTATGACCCCAACGGTATCCAGTGTGTGCAAAAAATCTCGGTAATTCCAGGGTTAAAGTAATTCAAAAGAAAACCACTGCTCAAACCTGGGAATAAGTAGCATGGAACTGGCTACTTTTGGGATATGTCAGGTACTTGTGACCTGGATTGGCCTCTGTTGGAAACAGGATCCCAGGCTTGATGGACCTGTGGTCTGACCCAGTACGGCCTATCTTATGTTCTTTATAAAATAGCTTCACAAAAACTGTACAATCACATGGTTAAAATGCAGCTGTGTGTATGTAGCGGGTGTAAATGTACATGGCTGAAATATGCAAATAGTTGTGTTTTCGTAATCTATGCTTGTACATCGTGACTCCGCCCATACTCTACCCAAACCATGACCCTGAACATGTTAGTCACATAAAAGTAGATAATTTTATGAGTCTGTTTATACATCTAAAATCCTTTATAAAATTACCCCTCTACAGCACAAACACACCAGTACAGCTTCTTCGGAGCAGGTGAAAGGTTGTGTGTGGATCGGAGGTCATAGGTGCCTACATTGCCTTATAAAATGGGCTTTTGGACTGCTCACACAGGTGCCCTGTTATAAAATCAAGCCCAAAAAACATAGAATGCAAACTTAGCTTCTAAAACAGCATCAGTCGAGTAACGTGCAGCCTGACGGTGTGATCAGGTGCTTTTCCTGTACTTTGGGTTCAGGCTTTCTGCAGATGAGGCTAGTTTGAATCGAGATGTCTGAAATATTTCAGGTTCATTCTGTTTATCTGTATATCTGTTGCTATTTTCTACTTATGACGCATACACATTTTGAAAATTTAGCTGATAAACTTAATGACAATGAGTTTCAGGAGGTCTATAACACACCTCATAAAGATTTATATGTAACAATAACTTGGAATATTACAGCTGAACTCTGCCGTAGTAATGGGATGAACTCTGGGTTGTTAAACAGCTCCATTCGAAGGGGAGCTGCCTAGAATTATGCTCTTGCTGTGGGTATAGATTCTCCAAATCAGAGACAAGTGAGAAACATAATAGGGGACAGATTTTTACTATGATGCTGATGCCTTTTGAGGGGAAAGGTCTCCGTTACCACAGTTGAATGGAAAGACAAATGTACATACGTAGCCAGCAGCTGAACAAGCTATTTTGGTGTCCAGAATACACTGCTTCAAACACACTCTCCAATTCCCCTGCACAGCCAAAACTTTTTTAAAAAATACAGTGCAAAAGTCTCTGGTATCCTAGGCGCAGGTAGTTAAGCTTTTCCAACTAGGCTCCGAGGCAGCTTACATACACCATTGTTTGAATTCAGACACAAATAATTCCATTCCATACAGAACTTACACCCTAAGGGAGTACCTGAGACAACCCAGGTTTCCTGGACCATGGGATGATTTTCCAAGGGCTGCAGAGCAGAGATGGCGTCCACCTATTCAAGCAGGTCTTCCGCAGAGGGCTGGCTAACCTGCTGAAGAGGGCTTTAAACTAGGTTTGTTGATATGGGTGAAGAAAGCCCCCAGGTAAGTGAAAGCCCTCAGGTAAGTAAAACATTATATGCCTCTGCTGAAATGAGTAAAAGGAGCAAGATCTGGAAAGCAGTGTGCATCAATGCCCATAGTATGGGAAATAAGGTCCCAGATGTTAAGGCTTTAATGGAAGAGGCTGACTTGGATTTAGTGGCGGTTACGGAGACATGGTTCACAGACAACCACGACTGGGATGTAATTATACTGGGTTATACTTCATTCAGGAAGAACAGGGTAGGAAGAAGGGAAGGAGGTGTGGCACTATATGTAAAAAATAATATGAAAGCGTGGAGGCACTGTGGGTTAAACTACAAGGAGGGAACAGGAAATCCATTTGCATTGGTGTGTTAGACAGATCTCCTTCACAGGGAGAAGTGGATGGGGATTTAATAGTATTGTCGTTAAAGGAGAAGTGCTACTGATAGGTGTTTTCAATAAACCAGATGTTGATTGGTACATCCCTGCTGCAGTGCCAACTAGAAGTAAGAAGATCCTGAATTCTCTACAAGAGAACTATAAAGGCAACTAATAACAGAAACCACACGTGATGGGACCATACTGCACTTGGTGCTTACCAATGGGGAAAGTGTTTCTGATGTTACAGTGGAAGATCATCTTGCATCCAGTGATCACCAGATGGGCTGATAAAATCCATTCAAAAGCAAGGGTCTTAGACTTTAGGAAAACTAATTTTGCCAAGATGAGACAATACCTCAAGGAGTTGTTAGCGGGATGGGAACAGCTGGGGGATATAGAAAAGCAATGGGAAAAACTGAAACAGGAAAGATATATAAATGTAAAAAGATATATAAATGTAAAAGGAAAAGGAGGCCACTATGGTTCTCAAAAGAAGTAGCTGAAAAGATGAAGAAAAAGAGGGAGGCCTTCATGAAATACAAGAGATCACAGAGATAGGAAGACAAACATCTATATTTGGAAAAACTTAAAGAAGCTAGCAAAGTAGTCAGGAAAGCAAAGATACAGAAAGAAGAAGAGCGAGTCAAGGTAATAAAATGGGAGGACAAGACCTTTTTCAGATATGTTAGTGAGAGGAGGAAGTGCAAAAGTGGTATTGTCAGACTCAAGGGTGAAGGCGAGGAATGTGCAGAAGCTGATAGGAATAAAGAGGACTTGCTTAACAAATACTTTTGTACTGTGTTCACAGATGAAAGGCCAGGAGCAGGACCTCAAAAAACACCCACAAATAGGAGCAGAAGTGAAGATCTTGAATGATTTTCAGAAGACTGTATTCATAAAGAACTAGCTAAACTAAAAGTAGACAAAGTGAATGGGATGGATGGTATATGTCCGAGAATATTGAAGAAACTTGGGGACATTCTAGCGGCTCCACTGACTGACCTTTGCAATGCTTCTTTAGGGTTGGGAGTGGTCCCAGAGGACTGAAGTAAGGCACATGTGGTCCCTTTACACAAAAGCAGAAATAAGGATGAGGTTGAGAACTACAGCCTGGTTAGTCTGACCTCTGTGGTGAGTAAATTAATGGAAACGCTGTTAAAAAGGGAAAATAGTAAGGTTTCTGGAGTCCAATGGACTGCAGAATCCAAGACAGCATGGGTTTACCAGAGGTAGGTCTTGTTAGACAAATCTGATTGATTTCTTTGACTGGGTGACCAGAGAGTTGGACCAAGGGCAAGCCCTAGATGTGGCTTACTTGGATTTCAGTAAGGCCTTTGACACCATTCCACACAAGCAACTTACAAATAAATTGAACACCCTGGGGATGGACCCTAGAGTGACTGACTGAGTTAAAAATTGGTTGAGTAGGAGGCAAAAAAGTATACAGGTAAATGGAGCTCATTATGAGTAGAACGATGTTATTGATGGTGTGCCTCAGGGATCTGTCCTTGGTATGATTCTTTTTAACATTTTTGTTGGTGATATTGCAAAAGGGCATGTTGGTTAAAGCTTGCCTCTTGGTGGATGATTCCAAAATCTGGAATAGAGTAGACATCCAGGAAGGAGTAGATAACATGAGGGATCTAGCTAAGCTTGAAGAATAATCAAGAATTTGGCAGCTGAGATTTAATGCTTAAAAATGCAGGATCATGCATTTGGGCTGCAAAAATCCAAGGGAGCGGTACAGTGTAGAGGGCAAAGTACTTCTGTCCACAAAAGAAAAGCAGGACCTGGGCGTGATTGTTTCTGATGATCTTAAAGTGGCTAAACAGGTAGAAAAAGCAACGGCGAAAGCCAGAAGGATGCATAGCTGCATAGGGAGAGGAATATACAGAAGAACTATCACCTCCTTTTTTCTGCTGGCTAAGTCTCTGGTGCAACCTCATTTTGAGTATTATGTGCAATTCTGGAGACCGCACCTTTAAAAGGATATAAGCAGGATGGAGTCGGTGCAGAGTGTGGCTACTAAAATGGTCAGTGGTCTTTGTTATAAACCATATGGGGACAGACTTAAAGATCTTAATATGTATACATTAGAGGAAAGGCAAGATAGAGGAGATATGATAGACATTTAAATACCTCCGTGGAATAAATGCACAGAGGGAGAGCCTCTTTTGATTGAAAGTAAGCTCTGCAACGAAAGGGCATAGGGTGAGGGTGAAAGGGGATAGACTCAAGAGTAATATGAGGAAATATTTATTTACAGAAAGAGTGGTGGATGCGTGGAATAGTCTCCCAGTGGAGGTAGTAGAGAAGAGGACAGTATCTGAATTCAAGAAAGCATGGGACAAACACAGGATCTTTAAAGTTAAAAACGGGACCACTGTAGTTGCTGTGGAAAGGCAGACTAGATAGGCCATGTGGTCTTTTTCTGCCGTCATGTTTCTATGTAAGCCGAGATAGTATGACTTGCCCAAGGAGTGGTTTAGTGGTTAGGGCAATGAGCTGGGAAGCCAGGGTTCAAATCCCACTTCTGCTCCTTGGGTGAATCACAAGCCTCCATTACCAGAAGTACACATTTAAATGGTAAGCCCTCTGGAGACAGGGAAAAAACTCTGTTCCTGAATGTGATCTACTACTGAAAAAGCAAGAACTAAATCTTAATAAAGAATGATGCAAGTACTACATCGAACGTTAGCAGTAAATTTGAGAGACGGAGATCACGCTCCATATACCGTGGTAGTTTTTGGGAGCAATGGAGCAGATATGGGGGGCAGCTGGTGAGGTAATGGGACAATTTTGAGGGTAGTTTTGGAGTGAGGCAGTTGTTGTGGGAGGTGATTTTTAGAGGTGGGGCAGTTTGTGGGGTAATAGGGCAGTTGCAAGGGAATCATTTTTAGGGTGTGGGGCAATGTGCAGGGTGGAGGTGGTGCTTGGGGTATTTTTGGGGGATGCAGCATTTGGCGGTTACGAGGGTGTACATTTTGAAGATGGGGCTGGAGGGTGGTGTGGTGGGGCCGTTTGAATGGGTTGGGAGAATAGAGAACAGGGAAAGGCAGTTTGAAAAGAGAAATTCCCTATCTGCTATGGGTCACTGCATGCACGTCTCTATGCTACAGAAACTGGAACTCCTCCTCCCATAGAAATGAATTGGGACTTTTTTTTTTTGGAGGGGGGTCTTATTTCACTGCAATCCCTGCTCTGATTTGGACCACTTTTGAATACTTTGTATCCTTTTACCAGTTTTTCTCACATGCCAAGTTTTATCCCATTGTGTAATTCTTTCCAACTTCTGTTGGGCAGGAAAGAATTAAAAGGTGGCGTATGAACGGAATGGGGGTGAAAGCTAAAAACAATGTCTGAAGTCAAGAAAGCCTGGGACAGGCACCGAGGAGCCTCCGGGATGGAAGAGTGAGGGGTAAAGTCTGGGATGCCACAGAAGACCCTTAAACTGAGGAGAGAGTGCTAAGGCCTGGAATGGACAAAAAATATCTTCAGCAGTGGGAGCGTGAGAGATAAAGCTGGGCTTGAGGATCCCCAGCAGTGGAGGGAAGAGGGGTAAAGCCTGAGATGGGAAAGAGGATCCTTGGTGATAGTGTAAAACTGAAGATAAAACAAGGTCTGTGTTACTTAACCAGGAGGACAGAATGGGTCAGGGATGGTCCAACCATTAGGTGAGACCAGGCTGGCTCCTCGGACAGCAGTTTCTGGTGGGGGGTGGGGGGGGGAGAGGGAGGGGGAAGCAGCAGCAATCAAAGCAAAACATTATGCACACAAACTCAAAGTCATCAGGACATTCTTTTACCTGCAGGGAAAATGGGCACACACATACAAAACACGGTTGAATATAAAAGTATGATGCCAAATTATGCATTTCTACAGGATTGTTGCTAGAAGAGTTGGTGTCCAGTTCGTCATGACTATTGAGTTTAATTATCAAAATCTCAGGGGGAGGGGGAACATAAGGCTGGAAGTTTGCTTATGGCACTTGCTACCTTCCATCAATCCAGGGGTCGAGCCTGAACGGGACAGAGATTGGATGGCCTCAAGGACTGTATCAAGTAGGAACACCTGCTGCGTGAATTACAGTGTAGCACGCCATAAAAGAGAATCACTGGTGTACTCTGTTTATCTAGTTATACAGCAGAAACCAAATCAGTGCCCCACCAGTCCCACAATGAAAGAGAAGGCCGTTTCTTCTGCTACAGCAGTCACAACTGCAGATCTGATCCTCCTTTTGTAATAGTCATGAGCACATGATTGGCCCTTGGAAGCCCAACCCCTCCCCCGTCAAACATGGTCCCTGGAAGACCTTCTCTGACACCCGTCCAACGCAGCCCTTTAGAGCATTCTGCACTTTAATGCACTCGCTGGAAACCTTGATACAGCCAATATTAAACCTTAATACACCCAATACAGCTACTCATAGCTGCGCCTCATACCCCTGCGTTGTGGCCCCTGCATTCCCTCTCATTCAGTTATCCAATATGACCTTTGCAAAATTGTTCACTTCGGCTAGGCTCCAGTATATAAACTATGCCCACAGCATACACTCCTTGAAAGCACAGCAAATGCCATTTGGCACGTGTCTACTCACTTTCTCACTAGAGGAAATGAAGAGCGAAACACCCATTTAGAAGGTAATTTTATAAAGCCGTGGCTGAGTTTGTGTGTCCACCAATGTAACTGCGAAGCTGTGTGGGAGTCCTCCGCTCACGCTGCTGTTGGTAGGGGGAGGCGCTGAGATATTTTGCTTTTAGCTGTGCAGGCTTCGCCCATGAGTGTGCACATAGGCGGAGTATGGACCAAGCATGCAAGTAGGTGCCTAGATTATAAAATACTACAATTAACACACACGCTTGCAAACTGCAGGTCTGGATATCGGTGGTATATGTCTGTGCCTGCAACGCAGGGGCACGTTGGGTCACATACGCTGGAATTTTATGAAGACAAGTAGGCACCCGCTTGTCATTAGAAAATAGATTTAACATAGAAGGCAGAAAACGCGCTTTAACTAGGCACTCCGTTATAATTTTAGAAGCCATTCTCGGCATAAAAGAGTTCTTATAAAATTAGGTCACGCCTAAAAATACGTGTAGTGCCAGTGAGGGTGTACTTGTATAGTAGGTGCACCCAGGGGGCAGACTTTGGGTGAAGCATGAGGGGAGTTGCAATTTATGTGCATAAATTACACACTGAAATTTATATGTGTTGATGAGCAGGCCTCATGTCTGTGCCGGCAATATGGAAACAATTTTGGCAGGATCTGGGCTAGTCTTTTATAAAGTCACATAGGCACCTATATGGTGCCCTGTTATAACATTACCCCACTGATGCTGAACTAAGAAAATGTAACCCAGGTAAAGCAGCTTAAGGCCTGCCACACTGGGTCACACCGAATGCCCATCTAGTCCAGCGTCTCATCTGACAGCGGGGGACGGCAATGGCACTGAGGAAGAAGTGTATGAGACAGGTCATGTGAAAAGCCATGCACCCCCTCAGTCCTTGAAGCTTCCAGAAGTTATGGCTCGGGGATACCCTGACCGTAGAAGTGACTTCCTTGACTTTCTTTTAAATAAGCTCTGATTTACCTATCTGGATGAGTTACACCAAGCGTAAACGGTACAAGAGTGCGTAGAGGTGAATTTTCAGTGTCAACTCCTGCACTTAAAGCATGAACACAACACATGTTTAATTCTGGAGTCAAGCTTGCCCACTGCGAAAGGAGCAAGGAGGTGGAGCAGATTAACTAATGCAGAACCAGGTGTCAAGTAATAAATACATTAAAAAACCCGTTCAGCTCAGGGTTAAAGTCCAATGGTGGTCAGATGAAGTGGGCTTCTTTGGTCTCCTTCCACGCCGGCCAAGTGTGTAACTGTGTAGCCACAACTCTTGGCCAGTTCTGCAAAGACAGATAGACGGCACCCACACATGACGAAACATGATGACGAGAAAGCCGGACGATGAGAACGGAGGAGGACTGATGATCAGAGAGCTTATGGTTAGGTCAGGGGCACTTCCGCTCCACGCACTGTTTGCCTCCTTCTTCGTATTCTTGTTTGGAGATCCACATTTGCTGAAAGGTGCCCTGAAATACACAGGAAACCATCTGACCTGTCAGACCTGCCCTCAAAATGTCCACCTCCCTTTCTGGATAAAAACATTCCCATTTAATTTCACAATGTCATGCAAAAGAAACCCCCAACTTACCCTTTCCCCCAAAGGAAATAAAATATTTCGCTTCTGTGGTTCAGGGGAGGAGGAAAAGAAGGAAGGAAAGTCACAGGAAATCTTCAGAATTTTGTGATGTGGAAGCTAATGGAAATCCATGAAAAACCCTGCAGGGAAAAATCTTTTCGCTATCATGCCTTTGGTCTTGTTTTAATTTAGTTGTGGAGAAGTGGTACAAATAGCTGCCCCTGCACTGTGGGGGAGCCCAGTGACCTCTGAAGTACAGAGGCAGAGGTGGCTCCACCATTAAGTCACCTGAAGCAATTCCCTCAGGTGGCAAATTTTGGGGGACACTGGCAGCAATGACACCCACAGGCTTGCTGAAAGGAGAAGGACCTAAGTGTATCTAATGAACCTTGGGTCATATGCCCCTCCTCGGAGTCCAGAACCTCCCCATCCTTTTTTATTATTTTACCTCCTCCTTATGCCCACCATGTCCCCTCCCCTCCCTACTGCCACCCCCCCCAATGTGCCCAGCATCTCCCCTTCCCCTCCCTATCCTCTCCCCAACGGGTGTTCAGCATCTCCCCTTCCTTACCTCCCCAGGTGACCTGTATTTCATCTTCCTTCCCTACCCTACCAGGGTAGCCAGCATGTCCTCTTCTCTTTCTTCCCATCCTATCTCCCCGGGTATGAGGAATTTCCCCTTCTATCTCTATCCTCCCTTAGTTCAGGATCTCCCCTTCTTTTCCTCTCTCCCACATGTCCAGCATCTCTCCTATATCATCTCTGTGCCTTGCAGGGCCTGCATTATCTGCCCCCTCTACCTGATGTGAGATCTTTGAGTGTAGGGACATGGTCAAGTTCTGCTAGGTCCCACCCCCTCTGGCAAGATTTTGTGCTGGAGGTGGCAAGAACCAGCAGAGCTCGAGTGGCCCTGCGCCATGTCTGCTTATCAGTGCTTCAGGGCAGCCTGGGTTGAGGTAGGGAGGTAGCAGTGGTAGTGGAGGAGGGGGAAGGAGGGGTTCTCTCTGACTACATGCTGCCCACTGAACTCTGTTGCTCTAGGCAGAAACCTTGTCCACCTAGTGGTAGATCTGGCCCTGGAGAGGAGCTGCGTATGGCACACACTGTAATTTTCTCTAACAGTGCTACTGCACCACCTTTCATTGATGTTCTTCAACTACCCCTTCCAGCATGGTCTCAGTAGAGCTTAAGCATCGTATCTCCTGTTGCCACAAGACAGAGTCTCACAGTAAAAGCCACAGCATCACGTGGCCCCTATCAAAAGACTTGGCCTGAGGCATCAGGAGATGATGTGTTTAAGCCCTTCTGCTGCCAAGCTGGAAAGGGAGACTGAAGAACGAGACTGGGATGAGGTATGACAATGCTCAGCGAGAAACATAATGTGCCATGTTCACCTCCTGCCAGCCTGAACAAAGGCTTTATCCAGCATGGGGGGAGGGAGAGGAGAAGGGGTTGGAATAATGGAAGGACAGGAAGGGAAGGGAGTAATTCCCTGAACCCTCCATTGCATCTGTAACACCTACTAGCACACCCACCTCAGACAGCCCCACCCCCATGCCATTGCCCTAAACACCCTTTCAAGACCAGATCCCCTCGCTCATACCCTGCTGTGGTTTTGACATCCCTCTCCTGGGTCCCAGACACCACAGATCACTCCCACCCCTGGCCCTTTCCCAGGTGTTCTATATCTATAAGGAGTGGAATGACGACAACCCCCCCCCCCCCACCACCACCACCACCACCACCACCACCACCACCTGGCTCTTCAGAAAGGATCCTTCTCCCATCCTACGATGCTATGGAGCTCCCTCTGCAAAATTTTGCTTGGGACTGAGAATTTGAACTTCTGCTACTGCTGTGCAGTATCATGCTTCCTGGATATTAATCGAGATTCTCCTGGGTGCATAAGAGGGAAGCTTCACACACTGTATGTCTTTTAGTACAATTTGTTGAATAGTATGGAACATAAATAAACGAAGAGAAAAATCTTCTCCAACACTACACCAGGTGAAGTGCATCAGAGGTAGTTTGTACCCGTTACAGAACTTTGACCTAAATCACTCCTATCCACACAAGAGCAGCTTCCTTAGTGATGCATTACAAAAGCATTAGTCATTGGCCACACAAAGAAAAATAATGCAAAACTCTCAGAAATACATAATTTTCTCCTTCCAAACCTCATTTTGGCGTGGTTGAGGACATATATCATGAAAACCTCTTATGGAGATGTCACAAAAAAAGCAAAATACCCTTGACTGGCCTTTTTCGTTTTGCTTGATACCAGTACAGAGTTGGAAAATGAGATGCCCTTCCCTTCCACCCACCGCTCACGAAGCCAAATAAAACACACTCACTAGTGAGGCCAGAATGGAGCCCCCAATCCATGGGCTGAACCTGCGCTCCATTGTGCTGTTACTGGCAATCAGCTTCAGACGCATGCTCTGTGGAAGACAGGAAAACACCTTTAAAATCCTCAGCGCTGGGTGCTGCAGCAGTCAAAAAAGCAAAGAGAATGTTAGGACCCCCATAAGAACAAAAAACAAACTGCAGGAGACCATAATACCTCTATGAAACAGGTAAATAGGAACCAGGATAGGGGACCCACCATGAAACATACTGATAGCAGAGTTCAAATAAATTTAAGAAAGTATTCTTTTTTTCAGTGAGGATACAATTAGGCAGTGAAGTCCATGGCTGGAGAGTGTGATCAAGGCCAGTTAGTAGAGCTGTGGTTAAAAAAGACGGTTTTGGTGAGCTTCTGAAAAGAGAGCTCCATTATTAACCATTAGTCGAGTAGACTTCGAGACCACCCTGACTGGGAATGAGCAACAGGGGATGGATCTGCAAAGTACTTCCAAGTGATCTGAAGTGGCCATTGCCTGAGACAGGATGTTGGCTTCCATGGAGCACTGGTCTGGCCCTGCATGGCATGTCTTGCGTTCTTAAAACATTTCAACCCTCTCTACCTTTCTCCCTGCTCCGCCCTTAAAAACCACTGAGGGCAGGCCAGATGGCTCAGCGGCAGTGTCATGTGCTGTTCTTGGGAGGGACCTGGGTCTGATGTCAAATTTAAGTATTCTGCTCCTCAGTTAGGGCTAGGGATGCTTCAGATGCAGCCTCTAGAGAGAGGGAGTCAGAGTCATTTGGCGACAGTGGCATCTGATGACAAAACTTAGGATCCCTAATTGCAGTTCCAGGAGACCTGGTACATGGTTCCCTCTGAGGGCTTTTGCGACCATGACAGTACAAAAGGAAGTTGGGAGGGGACTTAAAAAAAGACTTAAAATCCTATAAATTCAAAATGAATATGGACAAGACAGAAGCAATAGTATGTAATTAAACTGATCAGAATTTAGCAAGGGACGCACCTCTTTGGTGGGCAGGTTGGGGGATATAACAGTATTTGAGGGGTCAATATTTCAGCAAATCTGAAAGATGTGTTTAAGCCAAATTATGTGGATCTCACTCAGAGGGTTAGAGATGATTAGGATAGCCAGGCCTCTCTTATCTTCCAGTTGGATGGGGTACATCGGGGCCTTTATGGTTTTGCCCAAATTTTTAGCCCTTTTTTGGCAATTCCCCATACAGATCCCCAAGGTATACTTTATAAAATGGGATACAATGTATACATTTATTTGGGGAAGAAAAATCCAAGATTAATTGGAAAAGACTAGTATCAGGTAAGGAGGATGGAGGAATAGGTTGTCCAAACTGAGGAACAGCACTGCGTAAGGGGTGGAAAGGTTGATATTGAGCCCATGGTTGATCTTTGAGGCATCAGGTGAAGTGGGGTTGGAGAAGATGGACAAATAACCTGCAAAATTCAACCATCCTTTCATTTTCCAGTAAATTAGAGTATGTAAGGTGATCTGGAAGAAAATTAATTTGCATGGAATCATGTTTCTTCAGGGTAAGATCATGGATTTTTTTTCCTATTTTTGGCACTGGGTTCTAGGGACCTGTGTCGAGATTTGACAGAGATTGGGGTCACCACATTTGGTCAAGGGAATTTAATCTTAGTGGAATAACTGAAGGCCTGGCTAGATTGAAGAGTTCCCTTTTTTTCATATCTTCAACTAAGATATTTTGTTATGGAGACTGATGTGCAGTGGAACTTGGGCAGGATCCCTCATGAAGTTGAGCTGGCCCTGTTGAAGGGAGATAAGTGTAAGGGTCTGATCTTGAAACTTTACGGTGCCTTGAATCAGGCTTATCATTCCTGCACACCTGTGCATGTAGTAGAAGAGAATAAGTGGCTGTGGAACTTCATTCATGTCCATATTTTATTAGTTTTGACCTGGCGAAAGGCGATATAAAACTCCAGCTAAATAAAATAAATAATTATAGACATTCACAGTATTGTATTATATAGAAGTTCTATGTCATGCCCTGATTAATAGGCCCAATGATTCTGGATGCCAGAGAGGCTATGGAAGGGAAAGGTCCTTTTTGAATATGTGATGGGAGTTTAGAAAGGTACAATCAATTTAGAGGGATATGTGGGCTCAGATTTTAGCCCTCACAGGAACTGATACCGGAAAGACTCTAAGGGGCTTGTTTACAAAGCCGCTTTCCGATCGTTATCGGAGCCGCGGCCCCATTGATTTCAATCCATTGTCAAATGAAATCAATGGGGCCACGGCTCCGATTGGAAACCGCTACCGTGGTTTTGTAAACAAACCCCTAAGTTATATCTTCTAGGGGTCAATACGTCTCCCGATTACCAAGACAGAGAACAAGACTGATCCTGCAGTTTCTACTCACCACCAGAACAGCTATAGCCAAGCAGTGGAAGACGGTAACAGTGTCCACAATATGTGACTAGTCCCAGACATGAAGGAGAAATAATGAGGCTGATACCCATTAGTGGCACCTGATAAGTGAATACAGTGGCTGAGTAATATTCCAGGTCGTGTCAGGGGGCTCTGTGAGTGGAGCTAGGGCAGAGACGAAAGTTATCCATGTCATGGTGATATCCATATTCAGTGTGACGCACATTAGAAGAAACCATTTGACAAAAGAGAATATATTAAACGTCATCACTCAGGGCTTTGTATGTTTAAGCAGCACCATTGAATTGAAACAGTTGACAAGTTTAACTTACTTGGATCAACAATCAATAAAGAAAGGACTAGCAGTCAAGAAATCCGAAGACGCATTGCTCTTGGTAGAATGGCTATGAAGGACCTAGACAAGATTCTCAAGAGCAGAGATGTCTCTCTCCATACAAAGATTCAACTTGTCCATGCCATGGTATTTTCAATAACATCATATGGATGCGAAAGTTGGACAGTGAAAAAGATAGACAGGAAGAAAATTGATGCCTTTGAATTATGGTGCTGGCGACAAATACTGTGTATATCATGGACTGCCCGAAGAACAAATCAGCCAGTACTAGAGGAGATCAAACCTAAGCTTGCTTCAGAAGCTCAGATGGCTTCAACTTTCATACTTTGAACACATCATGCGAAGAGAGAGGTCATTTGAGAAAGACATCATGCTTGGCAAAGTAGAAGATCACTGTTAAAGAGGAAGGCCGGCAATAAGATGGATCGATACAATAACAGCAGCTATGGATACCACTCTATCAACAATGAGCCGCTTGGATGAAGATCGAACAAAGTTTAGGTCAACTATCCAGAGGGTTGCCACTTGCCAGGAGTCAACATCGACTCGACAGAACTTAACAAAACAACAATTGTGTAAAAGCAGATTTTGGAAACCTGGATGCTTACTGGGAAATAATTAAGGAGCAATCCTTCAAAACTCTAACATTTGCCAATTCAAGATGATTTTCAACACCAGAGAGGTAAGCACAACTCCCCTTCAAGCTCAGGCCCAAACCAGACGTTAGCTCACAGTACAGTACTTGTAACTTTAGGCAGGTGTAAATGCCGATAGGGACATTTTTCAGCTTACACATGTATTGCTTTTTTGATTATGTGCTGACCATTCAGGAACCGCCTAATGATTACAGCAGGAGGCTGAGATCCTGAGCAGCGAAGTTCAACTCCCACTGTGGTGTCTTGGGCAAGTCACTTGCCACTCTATTGCTTCCAGCATGACCTCAGATTGTAAGCCCTCTGGGGACAGGAAAGAGAGACTTACTGTACCTGAATATAACTCACCTTGAACTTCTGAGAAAAGGTGTGTGCTAAATCACATAGGTAGTGCTGGTCCTAAAATCAATATTTATGTGTGTGCAGAGACCTCTAGTGGCTCTACCAAGTGACATTGTCTAAACCAGGAAACGTTCCAGATTTGCAGTCCAATACAATAATGTGCCCTAGACTTGGTATCCAGGGTAGCTCAGCTTTTATGCAGAAAGAAGACGTTTTGTTCAAAAGCTAACTGTGCACAAAGCCTCAAGCAGACAGCAGACCACAACACATATAAAAAGCTTAACTTTATTGACCTACCAACCCGACACAGGCCGTGTTTCATTACCCTTCATCAGGGGTTGATCTGGTAAAAGGAACTAAAAACATAAACATACACTTTAAAATAAAATCATGGAAAGAACAGATGACTAAAAGGATAATGTAAATACAAGATAAAACTCCATAAAAATATGTGTTATAAATGAAATGCCAAAGTGAACAAAACATAAAACATATTGAATATTAAATTACACATATCATATGAACATATATATTAAATAATTATAAAAAGCTAAAAAAAGGACGTGACAGGTGACATATAAACTGTGTATCAATAAATACCTCTGTGTTGAGAAATGAGGACACACCAACTTGTGACCCTTGTAAAATAAGTACAATTCCTGTACAACTAAAAGTATAATAAACAATAATGAGATAAAAATAGGAACACTATTTACAGTAAATTACATAACATATAAAACCTATACTATCATCTTAAAAAAGAAATCTTCTTAAAAAAGAAAAGAAAAGAAAGAAAAACATAGCAGGAGCGAATAATGAGAAAAATAACTTATGATCATAGTCACATATCAGCCAATAACATAAATTATATAAAAGAACTTTCTAATCATGATGGCACCTATCAGCTACTATCTATTTGAAGAACAAATCCATCAAGTAATATAAACTGTATATAATGATGGGATTCGTTGCTATTAAAAACTATCTCTGAAGGTACAACTAGTATCAGACAAACTAAGAGAAATTTAAAAATTAAGAATTAAAATTTAAAAAAAATATATATATTTTTTTAAATCACCCAAGTTTTATAAAAACGCAATCTCCTAAAGTACAACAAGTAAAAAGTAAAAAACGTGGCTTCTTATTTGCATGTATATTACCCAGTCAGTTCATAGGCATTAAAAAACTGCCGGACTAAATCGTGTAAAAACAAAATATTCTCGGAAGGAAAATCTATGTACCTTCAACAAAAGAATCACAATATAAACATGTAAAAAGTGCATTAAAAAAAATAAAGAATGAAGATAAAAAACGGACAACACCGTGCCATAAATCTCACATTGTAAAATAAAATGCCCTAAGAATCTGACCGGAGTAGTATATAAAACAAAATAAAAAATGTATCCTCTGTAAGAGAGAGGGGGAATTATGAGTGTATGTGCCTCCACCGAAAATATCACAAATGAAAACTATCGCAATTGAAAAGTTCTTTTACAGTTTTTATATGTTATGTAATTTACTGTAAATAGTGTTCCTATTTTTATCTCATTATTGTTTATTATACTTTTAGTTGTACAGGAATTGTACTTATTTTACAAGGGTCACAAGTTTGTGTGTCCTCATTTCTCAACACAGAGGTATTTTTTGATACACAGTTTATATGTCACCTGTCAGGTCCTTTTTTAGCTTTTTATAATTATTTAATATATATATGTTCATATGATATGTGTAATTTAATATTCGATATGTTTTATGTTTTGTTCACTTTGGCATTTCATTTATACCATATATTTTTATGGAGTTTTATCTTGTATTTACATTATCCTTTTAGTCATCTGTTCTTTCCATGATTTTATTTTAAAATGTATGTTTATGTTTTTATGTTTTTAGTTCCTTTTACCAGATCAACCCCTGACAAAGGGTAACGAAACACGGCCTGTGTCGGGTTGGTAATAGGTCAATAAAGTTAGGCTCTGTCTTTTCCACATTAATCATGTCTTGGAAAGGGTTCTTTGATCTACGAGATTACTTGCTTTGTTGTGATGCATTCACAACACATATAAATCCATGGTAATGAAACAATTTAGCTATTCTCCGCAGATGCAAAAATGTGCGCTGAAAATCAGAGGGCTGAGCTCCACGCTGGGATTTTAATACAAGGTTTGAGGAGGCAGAATGGGTTAAACTCATAGGTCTGCGGTCAGCGCTTGTATGGAATTTATGCCTGTTTCTTTTCCTTATCTTGAGCATAAAGGATTTGCTTTGCTGGAGGGGAGTAGCGAATAAAAACATTCCAGAACATGCGCACAAGAGCCAAACAGTTTTTCTGTGTGCAAGATATAGATGCTGCTAATGCAGACCGGTGTGTGCACGCATCTGGCTTGCTCTCCTTATTTAGTGCAGACATCTTTTTATGTTTGGTTGCAGCATCGGAGAGCAAAACCTTTGCGCTAGGAAACCTTGTGCTGTACCTAAAAGTGCAGGGCTCTAACACAGCGTTTCTGAATCAGCCCAAAAGGAGAGTTCACCGTTAGTGAGGTAATACTAGGTAATGGTAAGAGGAGCGCACACCACAAAGGGAGGGAAATATCAACCTATATATAATCCAGAGTCTCTGAGAAATGCAAGAACTACATATCCCAGCATGCACTGGAAGTAAAACTACTACTAGCTCGGCCTCTTTCGTTTGCTCTGGGTGTGCTGGCTGTCACTTACAGGAGGTGTTTTCTGTGACAGCTCTCGATTCAGCCTGTCCGTGAAGCCTTGCAGCAATGTGTTCCCACCAGTGACAATAACACTGCCATACAGACCCTGGAAGTAAATGAGAAATAAATTGTAAAAACAGCATGATATGTTCATCCTAGAGCTAGGACTGCAAGCTGAAAGGAAGGCTTGGTTTTGTCCCGTTGCACGCATGGCGCTATCGCTCTGAGTCTCCGGTGATTTACTTTTGAAGAAAAATGAAGACTGGATCAGCCTGTCTGACAACTCTACCTAGAACAGACACACTCAGTGCATTTTTCCACGTGAAAAAGGTGCCATTTTTTTATATGCAGGGTTTCTTCGTTAATACACGAGGACTATGGGTCCGTTTTAGCAGACAATGAAAAAGGTGCCGGTACTCAGTACCACCAGCACTCCCTCAACAAAAGCCCTGGGCACTCCTATAATAAAACGAGAGATATAAGACAGCTCGCAACACAGGCAGGGATACACGTCACCGAGCACTTATTAGCAGGTAAGGATATAAAGCAGTGAGTGCTCATTACAGAGGTAGAGCCACACATCCTCAAGCACTGATTATACAGACAGGGATACCCAATATCCGGCATCTATAACACAGGCAAGGATGTACCGCACCAAGTCTTAGTACATACAGCACCAGGTGCTTATTACACAGGTAAGGATACACAGCAGTGAGTGCTTATTACACAGATAGGGACCACATCCCCAAGCACCGGATTCATTACACCAAGTATCTATTACACCAAGGGCTTATTTTCCAGTAAGGGATACACAGCGCCCATCACTTATTACATAGGCAGAGATACACAGTGACAAATTCTCTTGTTATCTCATTTTATATTTTTTTAACAGGAGGTTTGGAAACAGCAGGTTTTTTCCTGTTTTTTTGACTCCCAGCTCTATTTGAACCAGGACTGAGATCCGATACCATCAGCCTTCCTTCATAACTACCCAGGGGACGTTTTTCCTATTTTATAACCACCCCTTCCATCCCCATCAACTCAACTACTGCAATGATGGTCCTTGGCCCAGAGTCACAGACATCAGCTCCCTTCAAAACTCAGCTCGTGTGAGCCCTGATTCTGGCCTCTAGGTGTTGCTATTGTGTGATGGCTGAGAGTCTCTGTGCCCACTGCCCAGGGATTGGCAGCGCTGCCTCTCCAGAATCCCAGGCCTCAACCAACCCATATGCCAAGCCCAGATCCTCTGCACTGATCTACTGAGCTCTTGTTATTATAGATAATGGTATACAACTTACTCCTGAATCCTGAGGCTGAGAGTGTGGAGAGGAAGGAAAGGTGAAGGATATGCGTGCATGCAGGCAGGATAACAGCACTATGGAGAAACTCCATAGTGCGCCATGATACCAATGCATCAGTACTCTGACAGTCTCTGAGAATCAAGGATAGAGGGAGTGGTGGAGAGGAACCATAGCTAGAAGAGAGCTGTGTGAGGGGCGACCTTTCCCAGCTGGAAGTAAGAGCAGTGGACAGAGATCTGAAAGCGGTAAAAGGAAAACGCTGAGAGAGGGGGGCATTGTGGCTGGGGAAAGAGTCACGGCTGGGGAAGTGAAAGCAGAAGGACAAACTGGGAGAAGGAGATGGGGAAGGGGTCAACAGAAGAGGCAGATAGAGAAGTCAGCATATGAACAAATGGTTATGATCATTTAGCTACTCACCGGTCTGATGTCAATGTCACACATGCCAATGCTGGTGGTCACCACATGGCCCACTCCTAGCATCGTGTTGCCCGACAGACCCTGCAAGATACCAGGGGTTTTTTTTTTGAGTTTCCTGCATTCTTCCCTCTAATTTTTATGCATTTGTTTCAGGCTCTTTCAGGTCCGTACCTTGACATTTGAGGGGTCAAACAGCCCCTCTGGAATACGCAGCCTCTCTGCCCCATAATCGGTGTTGTACCCATTTGGCATCTCATAGTGGACTGTAGGCATCTGTGCTGCCACCCTGCCAACAGAGACATTTCAAGTTTAGTGGCCAAAGGGCAGGATAGTGGCTCTTACACACAAAGACCTGAGAACCTCAAATCCCATTCTACCACCAAAACAAAGAACAACATCAACCATGTTCCTGGAAAATGCTCTGGCCTTGGATTCTGCAAAATTCCAGATCTGCAGGAATGCCAGTGTTTCGCCCTCAGGCAGAAAAAAGAATGTGATTGGGCTGGCTCGAGGAACCGGTATTTGGCTCTGTCCTGCAGAGATTTTCTTTGCACATCTTTGAATTTGGCAATATCTTCTCACATGTTTAATTGTTGTCCTTCACTACAGTGTCACACATAATTAAATAGTAATTCTATATTATACAGTCATTGGACTTTCCACTCTGTATCAACAATAGACAGGGAAATGGGAAGTCTATTCAACTGTAAATAGAAATCTACAACCAAACCAAAGGAACCCTAGGGATAAGTATAATAATATAAACCACTAACATCCAAACTCACTCAAAATAAAACAGAGTGAACTATAAACTTGTCCAAATTCATCTATATCGTGTCTCTCTTTCAAATACAGAAAATTATATATCTATTACACACTTATTGGGGTTTAAAACTGATTGTTCCAAATGATGAACTCTTTACATGTCAAGCTGTACAACACTGTTCAAATGTTCGGTTGTTGACAGGCTAATCTGCTCGCCAAACCACGTGATGGACTCCGTCACAATGGAACCACCGCAATTTGTACAATCGCTGCAGAGTAAACTTGCACAAATCAATCCTGGATCTTCTTCCACAAACACAGCTATGGCTGTGATTCACAGAAACGTACAATGTAGACGTTGTCTTTCATGCTCTAGTGTTAACTTGTGAAAGATTTTTTTACCAATAAACAATAGCATTATTAGCGCTGAGTGTTGTAGCCGGATCGTGCCGTTGAATACTACCACGGACCGCACAAAAGACACCGGGATAAAACCGGAGAGGTCTGTGGGTAGATCAGGAGTGGTCCCAGTCGCTCTCTGATCAGCGGCAATATTCAGTCACTAACCGCATAGCTAAATCAGTTATCCAAACTTTAACCAGTTATCTCTATCCGATTAGTGGCTGAATATCGCGGCTGACCAGATGCCCACAGAGCTGTCAGGTGAAATCATATATTCAACAATGGAAAAGTTCCAGGGCCAAATATTCGATTTAATTAAAGCACTTTTATAGTGCCTAGCCGTTGCTGCTGAATATCGGCCCCTGAGTGTTTATTACACAGCAGGAGGGAGTAAGCTAAAGGGAGAGGCAAAAGTAAGGTAAAAATAAGTGGAAAAGAAGAAGAAGAGAGCAGTTTTGGACAGGTTGGGGAAGGGGTAAGAGAGGGTGCTGAGGCAAGAAAGAGCTTGTGAATGAGGGAAAGAGTATGTGTTTAAGGAAAGGGGTCCAAGCTATGAGATCAGCAGAGAGAGATGGGTTAGGGAAGGGAGGAGAGGGCGAGCATTGAGGGAACAAGATGGGGGAAAGGAAGAGAGTGATGAGCTAGGAAGGAGGGGATGTACAGTGCTGTGAGTGGAGGGAAGGGGAGAGGGAGAACATGGAGATGGAGACGGAAAAGGTTAGGAAAAGCAATGGGTGAGAGAAAATGTTGGGGGAATGAGCTGGAGAAGGTGAGATAGAGAGAAAGTGTTGGGACGGGTGAGTGCCAGGTGTGGGAGAAGAGGGCGTGCTGTGAGGGACAAACTGGAAGTGGGAACAAAAAAGCATATTAATGGGTGAGATGGATGAGCTTAGGGAGAGAGTGTATGAGGGGGAAATGAACTTCGGAAGGGAGAGTGGGCTAGTAATGAGAGTCTACTGCCTTACTGAAGACTTCTTGTTTTGGGGGATTTTACTTTGGCAATCTGCAGAGTCCCACAAGTTTACAGGCTTCTTGAAACCGCTGGCGCTTTTAGCAACAACTACAAACATTGCTGAGGCACTGCAAGATGGCGACGCTGCCTTTAGCACAGAGCTCCTCTGGGTGCCACAAATTGCCAAAGGCAAATCCCCAATAACCAGAAGCCCTGGTTCTGTTGCTTCCCAGGAAATTCTCCACTAAAACCTGCAAATTCAGCATCGCTGTTTAGATTATTAATCATAACCATGATGATATGGGGGGAGGGGTTTGACAAATGGGCTGTTTACACACGTAAGTCCCTATTTTAAAGGATTTACGTGTTTGAATAGGCACTTAAGAGCACGCTTTGGATGGTCGTTATTCTGTAATAGCACGCATAAATCCTATTACGGATGCTTTCAGTGTGGAAATGTACAGGGGTGGAGCTTGGATGGAGCATAAATTCACACACGTAAGTTATACAATATTAGAACCTATGTGCGTTTCTGAATAATCTAGGTGCAGGAAGTTACATGTGTTCTAGAGCAGGAATAAGTAACATGATTAGATCATGGCGACTTTACGCCAACATTTTTATAAAGTAAAGTACGCATGTG
Source organism: Ichthyophis bannanicus (assembly GCA_033557465.1). Lineage (NCBI taxonomy): Eukaryota > Metazoa > Chordata > Amphibia > Gymnophiona > Ichthyophiidae > Ichthyophis > Ichthyophis bannanicus. Next base: position 82,866,387 of record CM066048.1, read on the forward strand.
CCTCACCTTATAAAATAGGCCACAAATACATAGTAACATGTATTAACTGCACAGGAGCTTATAAACTTACCCTTATAAAGTTTGTAGAATTTTTAATTCTTTTATTTATTTATTTAAAAACATTTATATACTGCTCATATGAGCCAGAATTCAAAGTAGCTTTACATAATCCATATGACAACCATAAAAACCTAGACACGGAGTTTTCCATATTTGGGCATAGAATTAGCCCAAGAGTATTTATTATAAGCAGAGTCCACAGAGAGAGGTCAATGCTATTTATCAAAAATAATACTAATGTGCGGTGGATTCTTCCTAGAAAAAAAGGTGCCGGTCCTCGTAGGCAGGGCTCTTTCATTAATACATGAAGGCCATGGGTCAGTTTTAGCAGGCAATGAAAAAGGTGCCGGTACTCCATACGACCACGCATCCACTCAAACCCCCCCCCTGCTAATATGAAATTTATAAAACATTTTGCAGTGCGAAGCTGCTGGATTCTCTCTTCTCTGCTGCAAAATTTATACCCTTCACAAATCTGAACTGTAGTGAAATGAATTTTGCAGCTTTTTTTTTTTTTGTGTAAAATATTATTTTAAATCACCCGGAGGTGGAAGCTTTGGCAAATTATTTGCAGGCACCTATTATTTTTTATTTATTTCTTCATTGTGGCCCACCAGGACCTTCTCAGTAGATCTCTAACAACAACGTCTCTCTTTTAGTTCATTATTGGGCTTCTCTTTGCCTTCCTGGGTTGTCCTTTTTTACTTACTGCTCATCATAGGGTGAATCGGAAACCTGCAGCACCGAGGCCTGGAAATCCTGAATCACCTCCTATCACAGAAACATCGCAAGAGGGATTTATTGGGAGCAGAAATAGAGATACACAGATATTCATAAACAGGCGCACTGGAACACTGTTAGCAATTGCCCATCTATCAAAAAAGATGAAGAGAGGGTCTTTAGAGGAGCAACCATCTTCAATACAGAAACAGATAAGCTAAGGGCAGCGTGGAGGAACAGCCTAGTAGTTAGAGCAGTTCTCTGTGACCAAATCAGACCAGAGTTCAAATCCCACTTGCATTCCTTGTGACCTTGTGCAAGTCACTTAACCCTCTATTGCCTCAGGTATAAACTTAGGAGTATGTTTACTAAACAGCGGTAGCGGCTTCCGTGCGATATCGGAGCAGACATCGCACAGAAGCTGCTACCGCTATTTAGTGAACATACCCCCTAGATTGTATGCCTGCTGGGGACAGGAAAATCCCTGCTGTACCTGAGTGTAACTTGTCCTTGAACTGCTGCTGGAGGTGTGAGCTAAATCCTTCTGAATAAATAAGATGAAGTCTGTAAGGCTGCCCAGTTTACATCCTGGTACAATGCCCCCATGCAAACAGGAAGACTGCATTGAAGGGGACAGGGTGCAGCTGGACATTCAGCGAGCAGTGGTTCGGAGGCCTCATGCTGTGCTTTACTGTATAGGACGGCTGTCACTGCCTCAACCAACAGCTCTTGGATGGACGTGTCAGTGATGGCAGGAGGAGACTGAAGGAGAGATACTGGACAAGGGACGTGGGGTGCAAGAATGAAGGTTTGTTGAGGGTACCTAGTATTCTTGCACTGGCCCTGCTTTCAGGAAAGCAAACCTGAGTCTTACATTCTGATCAATCAGTTGTCCTAAACCACATTCATTTTCCCTCTTCCACTGGTGGAAGATATTGCCTACTTTTTTCTACATCTTCACTCTTAGGATTCTGGGCTATATGAAGAGAGGCAGAACAAATAGAAAGAAGGTGATAACGGCCCTGTACAGGTCCCTGGCAAGGCCTCACTTGGAGTACAGAGTTCGGTTTTGGAAGCAGTGTCGCAGGAAGGATGTGGCTAGAGATGGTCCAGAGAAAAGCAACCAAAACAGCGTGGAATCGGTGCAAAGCAACGCATGGGATGACACTTGAGGACCTAACTAGGTAAACACTAGAGCAGAGGAGGAGAGGGGAGATAGGATGCAGATGTTTAAATACATGAAAGGTTTTAATGCACAGGAAAGGAAGCAAGGAGATAGGTGCAGGAGCAACATTAGGAAATATTTCTTATGGACACCGGGAATGCCCTCCTAAAGAGAATTGTCTATACAAAAGCGAAGTACAATAAATTCAGTAAAAGCAATCAACTACCAAGTTTTAAGCTGTTTATAAAAAAACACAAAATCTGTCAATGGCTGGGTCAGAATGTAAACCATTCCAAAAAGCGGGCATCATCGTTCCCCTGAAGGACCATTTTGCTGTAGAAACCAAATGGAAGTAGCGAGCAGATGGAAAGCAAAGATTACAATCATTTTGGGCTTCTAGAAGGCACGAGGGCAACCTGCATGGATCAGCAGTTTCTTATTTGATGGTCCTTCATCTGACTAATGCATAATATTTCCCCATTCATGTATTACTCCTTTGGATTTCTGCACTTTATTGCACTGAAATGTACGAGGGCATCCGCTCTGTTGCACATCAGACCATATTCAGCGCATGTCCCCAGTCCAATCCTCTAGTTACCCAATCAAGAAATGGATCAGATTTGAAATAGCCTCCCTCTGACAAACGCAAGCTGCCTTGGATCATAGCAAAATCTGCCAGATAACGATCTGAGTACAGAAACATAAATTCTTTGCTTGGACAAAAAAAAGTTATCTGAACCTGTATTTTTTTGTGCACCTGGCTTTGATTCCATTCTGAGGTAGCGCTTGAAATGTTCACTGTGAAATGTATCTGCAAGAAGGTATGTTTCTGTTCCAGGACAATTTATTGCCCAAGTTAACATATTCCTGAGCAAGACGTTTTTGAAGACTCCTCTTGCGTAACAGTTTGATCCAGTCCAAATCTTTGGAGCTGAGGTACAGCTGATGTTTAGCTTAGGGTAGGCCAGGGAGAGGGACATGGTTTACCAGTTATAGCTTGAGGCAAGTGGAGGAGTAGCCTGCTGACCGCGGAGACCAGGGTCCAAATCCCAACGGTACTCTTCGTGGCCTTGGACAAGCTACTTAGGCCTCCACGTCCTCAGCTACAAACTTAGATTGCAAATCCTCCAGGGACGTGGAAATATCTACAGTACCTGGTTGTAACTTAGCTTGTCTTGAACTGCTACTGGAAATGCATGAGCTAAATGCTGAAAATGAAGGGCCCGATATTCAAAGGGATACCACTGCTGTACACCCCGATGCTAACCAGTTAGCACTGATGTGTTCTGGTGGTGGCGGTATCGAGCCAATGCTCGGTTATCGCAAAGTGACGAAAGACAGGCGCATCAAAGGCTGGCGTAACGTTCACCACTGAAGCTAAGCGGGCAGCGGCTGAATATCAGCACTGGCCAGTTAGCTTCAAAACTATCCGGGCAACCCAGATATCTATGCCAGGACCCAGATCTGGCGCTGGCATTGAATATCGGGGTCTAATGTTCAGCGGTGGCAGCTTGTGCCACCGGTACTGAATATTGGACCCTAAAAAAAGAAATGTTACTCCAGTGGGTAGAGACTGACTTTTTTTTGTTTTTTTAGTGCTGTCGAGTCAGTGCTGACTCCTGGCGACCCAGCTGCCTCTGGGTTTTCTTGGCAATGTATCACCGGATGTAGATTGCCAGGCCTTTTCTTCCGAGGCAATGGAGGGGTTAGTGACCTGCGCAAGGAGTGCCAGTGGGAATCGAACCTGCATCTTTTAAAAATGCTAGCGTAAGAAATAGAGCTTGCGTCTTAAATTCAGGCGCCAACATCAACGCCTACTCAAGAGTAGATGCAAATTAGCACAAGTAGAGTTCGGACGTATACATGTGGATTAAGGTATTTTACGGTCTACACATGCATGTGCGAACTCTGCCCAGGCTCATCCCAGACTGGGCCCCTGGCGACACCCACCAGCGGAGCACATGCATTCCTGCCAACGTGTACTTTTATGCCAGTTGGCATTTTGCAAAAGGTCATTTATACATGAACGTGGCCACATACAGTATGTGTGAAAATTACTTTATAAAATGACTTCCCTCCCCCCCAAAATGCTCCCTAGCCTGTATTAAGCATAACGTTCTTTCCTTCAAAGACTGGTATCTTGTATCTTGCCAAGATTTAGCCTGAATAAAATCATTGGCTTTATTTTGTTACGGCTTTAGTTTGTACATTCGTATAGAGTGCCTGAGGAACTTTCATCACATGCACTAAACAAGCAATAGTAACGCGAAAAAATGTGGCGCTGTAACCCAGGCAGGCCTTGCCTTCAAATACAGGTCAACTCAGGAGGGATCTCACTGCCTTTTCCTTTACAAGCACACTTTGGTTGGCACAGCAGTTTTAATCTGCCACTTTTGGGATATGGGTTTAATGATTCATCTTTCCTACCCTGTGCTCAGGGCGAGTTACGATTCGGATCCTATAGGTAGGCCCCTGCTCCAGAGGGCTTACAGTCTTAGGACTAGACCAATACCATAAATGGGCATTATTAATAAATGGACCTCAATGCAGTAAAATAATTGTGTGCTAATGCAGTTGTTTACTTTAATAACTTTAGCTCTAAGTTGCTACTGAGACACTAGAAGTTAAAGTAACTTGCCCAAGGTTACAAGAAGCAGGATTTGAACCCTGGATTCCCTGAGTATCAGCCCACTAGGCCCCTTCTTCACTGTTTTAAGCTTCCAGATCAATTGGGCCATGGCACTAAGAACCTTCATTTTCAGTTACCTGAAGTCTCACCTCTTCCACTTTACTTTACCCATTATGGTGACAGTCCTCTGGCTAAGAGGAACAGACTGTGACACTAGATCTCTCTTCGATCCAGTAGCAGTACACACTGGAATTGGCCAGTAGGCATTATTCGGCTCAGCTAGACAAAGGAACAGGCCATGGCATTGTCAGGGGTCATTGGATGGGCCTCCTTCTTTTGAGGCAGAGACAGTACCAGCTCCTTCCGAGGCAGAGAGTCACTTTAACCCAAGTCACTTCTCAGTGGGGCCCCTATCACTTACATTACACATGTAATGGTGCCAGGACTTGGAGACCTGGGGTAGCTTCTCTTTCTTTTTCCAGTTTGGAGGGGCCCCTTCTCGGACAGCTTCCTGCACAGACAGATAAAAAAACACAGTCATGACACCCAAGCTGCTCTTTCTAGCCACCACTATCCCCGTGCAAGCAAAAGACCCTCAAACTGTCTATTAGTAGTTTTACTAAAGAAAGCTGATTACCTTTCCCTCCCCTGCCAACATTGGCTCCTGCACAGAAAAAACAATTCAGCTTTGGAAGACTACAACAATGACCATAATTATCCAATTATTGAGTCAAAGACAGAGTCATGAATTAAAACGGAGACACAGGGAGATAAAGTGATCTACCTTAAGGTCACATACAGAACTTGAGTGACAAAGGCAGAGATGATGCATAGTAATGATGCACTGAGAGATAAAGTGAGTCATTATGAGGTCACAGAGGATGTTAGAACTTGTGTCTTAAATGTGAACAATTCCTGCTTCCAAGCTTTATCCATAAGACAATCCACAAATCCGCTGAACTCTACTTGCCTCCAGAAGACTGGAACTGGATCCCTGAACCTACAAGCTACATGAGCTGAGCAGTGATGTAGACAGGATGTTGTAGGGATGGAAAAGACCAAATATAAAAGAATGGTCAAGATCTGGAAACACAGGCCCCGAAGTAAAGAGGAAAACTCAACACAAAAAAAGACCGGCACGGTATAGTTACTTACCTTCATATCAAAGATGGCACCTAATACTGAGAGCCCAGACACGATGATCATGGTCTATCTTTGCTGCAGCCCTAACTTGCATTTGTTGAGATATTCAACAGCCATAAGTTAAAGCTATTATAGAGAGTGCAAGCCATTTTTTTTTATCTTCTTACTTAGGACATGCTTCTTATTCTCTGTCTCAAGCTGTTACAAGCTGAAAGGCTCTGTATATTAAATAAAAGCATGTTTCAGATTCCTGCTGTACCTTGTTCTTGATTATGTTCGAACAAGCTCACTCTGTAACAGCATTAATCCTCCCACAACTCCAACCCAGAAGAGTTCCCCAGTACCTTGGCCGCAATCATGTATGGAGGGACAATCTCGGTGTTCATCTCCTGAAAAAGTTCCCGACACTGCATGGAAATGAAATCACCAGCCAGTGGGGACTTCACAATGCCTGGGATAAAACAAAGTATAATGAAGCTCTGTAAATCTGTAAGGAAAACAAAATATTAAAATAGCAGCAAAAGAGAAAAGAAATTAGCCAAAAGAGGTAAAGAGGAAAAAGCAAATCAGCCACCAAATTAAACTGAAAACCCCCCAAAACAAAACAAAATAATACAGAACAGGAAAAAGATATCTAAAATTAGTAAAAGGAGGAAAAGAGCTCAAACAGGTACAGGAAAGAAATAAAACAACAAAGGTCCAGCCCCCCCCCCCCCTCCTCCAATCAAATAAAATAGGAGTTAAAAAGAAGCTGAAACAAAGTTTAGAAAATGCTGAAAACATACAATCCAGGATCTGGTGTAGACTTGGATTTGATTCCTGGTTCAAGATTTCTGGTCTCCGTTGCAAGCAAGGTAATACTGTGTGACTTTTAAATACAAGCTCTCTGCCTGAGAGCTTTTAAACAGTTTTGGTCTTCATTTTTAAAAGATAATTCTTTTTCTGTATTGTAAAAAGGGAAATTGTTTGTGGTATTGGGTAAAGCTCTGCCTATTAGAGCTCATTGTTTATTTTTCCAGCTTTCCATTCAAAGCGTGCACTTTGAAGCAACTGACCTCATCCCTATCCACCCCAGCTCCCACCCACTCCATGTGAGAATTATTGCTCTATAGGGCAACTCCCCAATTAGCTAAACACAGGAACAGAGAACAGCACTGTTAGAACACACATAAAAGAGGTTAACTGCTTTTTCACTTAAAGGATATACAGATCTCCCTCACAGGGAGAAGTGGACAGGCATTTAATAGAAGATATACGCAGTATTGCCATGAAAGGAGAAGTGCTACTAATGGGTGATTTCAATATGCCGGATGTTGACTGGAACATCCCTGCTGCAGAGTCATCTAGAAGTAAGAAGAACCTAGATTCTCTGCAGGCATAATTATTCTGGCAACTGGTAACAGACCCCACACGTGAAGGGGCCATATTGTACTTGGTGCTTACCAATGGGGAAACTGTTTCTGATGTTATAGTGGGAGACCATCTTGCATCCAGTGATCACCAGATGGTGTGGTTCAGTATTAGGACTAGGGCTGATAAAATCCATTCAAAAGTGAGGGTCTTAGACTTTAGGAAAACTAACTTTGCCAACATGGGACAATACCTCAAGGAGTTGATAGCGGGATGGGAACAGTTGGGGGATGTAGAAAAACAGTGGGCAAAACTGAAAGGGGATATTTTAAGAGCAACAAATTTTTTTGTTAGGAAGGTAAATAAATTTAAAAGGAACAGAAGACCACAATGGTTCTCAAAGGAAGTAGCTGAAAAGGTGAAGAAAAATAGAGTGGCCTTCATAAAATACAAGAGATAATAGAGAGAGGAAGACAAACATCTCTATTTGGAAAAACGTAGAGAAGTTAGCAAAGTAGGCAGGAAAGCAAAGATACAAAAAGAAGAAGAAATAGCCAATGCAATAAAATGGGGGGATAAGACATTTTTCAGATATGTTAGTGAGAAGAGGAAGGGAAAAAGTGGTATTGTCAGACTCAAGGATGAAGGGGAGGAATATGTAGAAGCTGATGAGGATAAAGCGGAATTGCTTAACAAATATTTCTGCTGTGTTCACAGATGAAGGGCGAGGAGCAGGACCTCAGAAAACACCCACAAATAGGAACAAAAATGACAGGAATAGTGAACGATTTTCAGAAGACTGTGTTCGTGAGGAACTAGCTAAACTAAAAGTAGACAAAACGAAGGGACTGGATCCGGATGGGATATATCCATGAATATTAAAGGAACATGGGGACGTTCTTGTGGCTCCACAGACTGACCTTTTCAATGCTTCTTTAGAGTCGGGAGTGGTCCCAGAGCACTGGAAAAAGGCACATGTGGTCCCTTTACACAAAAGTGGAAGTAAGGATGAGGCTGAAATCTACAGGCCTGTTAGTCTAACCTCTGTGGTGAGTTAATTATTGGAAACGCTGCTAAAGCATAGATTAGTGAGGTTTCTGGAGTCCAATGGATTACCGAATCTGAGGCAGAATGGGTTTACAAAAGACAGGTCTTATCAGACAAATCTGATTGATTTCTTTGACTGGGTGACTAGGGAGCTAGACCAAGGGAGAGCCCTAGATGTGGTGTATTTAGATTTCAGTAAAGCCTTTGACACCGTTCTGCACAGGCGACTTATAAATAGACTGAGCACCCTAGGGATGGAGCCTAAAGTGACTGACTGGGTTAGAAATTGGTTACGTGGCAGGCGACAAAGGGTACAGGTAAATGGAGCTCACTCTGAGGAGAAGCAGGTTACCAGTGGTGTGCCCCAGGGATATGTCCTTGATCCGATTCTTTTTAATATGTTTGTTAGTGATAGTGCGGAAGGGCTGTAAGGTTAGGTTTGCCTATTTGCAGTTTATATCAAAATTTGAAATAGGGTAGACACCAGGAATGATTAGACAAGTTAAGGAGGGATCTAACTTAAGTTTGATTGAAGAATAGTCTAGAATTTGGCAGCTGAGATTTAATGTTAAAAAATGCAGGGTCGTGCACTTGGGCTGCAAAAATCCAGGGGAGCCGTATAGTGTAGAGGGCAAAGTACTTCTGTCCACAAAAGAAATGCAGGACCTGGGTGTGATTGTTTCTTATGATCTTAAAGTGGCTAAACACATAGAAAAGGTGATGATGAAAGCCATAAGGATGTTTGGGTGCATAGGGAGAGGAATGGCCAGCAAAATAAAGGAGGTGATAGTGCCTCTGTATAAGTCTCTAGTGCAACCTCATCTGGAGTATAGTGTGCAATTCTGGAGACCGCACCTTCAAAAGGATATAAACAGGCTGGAGTCAGTACAGAGGGTGGCTACTAAAATGGTTAGTGGTCTTCATTATAAAGCATATGAGGACAGACTTAAAGATCTTAATAAATATATGTTAGAGGAAAGGCAGAATAGAGGAGATATGATGAGACATTTAAATACCTCTGTGGCATAAATACAAGGGAGGAAAACCTCTTTCAATTGAAGGCAAGCTCTGTTACGAGGGGACATAGGATGAGAGTGAAAGGGGATAGACTCAGGAGTAATATGTGGAAATATTTATTTACGGAAAGAGTGGTAGATGCATGGAATAGTCTCCCAGTGGAGGTAGTAGAGACAAGGACAGTATCTGAATTCAAAAAAGCTTGGGACAAACACAGAGGATCGCCAATGGAAAAACGGAGACTACCGTAGTTGATATGGAAGGCAGACTAGATAGAAACATGGCGGCAGAAAAAGACCACATGATCTATATTTCTCTCCAGGTCAACCAGGATAGGGGATGCTGTAGAGATAGAACTCACAGTCCCTGATAGGGAGAGAATCATAATCATCCCACAACAGAGACGCATAGTGGCCACATAAAGGACCCATTATTGCAGGGTGTCTAAAGGAGCCATGGTATGTGGCCCCGGGCTAAGGACTCTTGCTGCAGTCAATAGTTTTCCTCTATTTTATATCTCCTTCCAAAGTCAGTCTCCAGGTAGTTGTGAAAGAAAATCCATTGCACCGGATCTCAGCCCTGGCTTCAACTTAACTGGAAGCCAAAAGAACTAGAAAGAAAGTGATGGTACCCCCCCTCCGAAAGAATGTGTAGTCTGATTGGATGCTGAGGTTTCAGTATCTTTTCTGAAGCAACTTAGTGCAGGTTTCACCCTGGCCACTGCTCAAGAATACAGAACTGATGGAGAGACACTTTTCAGACACTCCTAGGTTGCATCTTACATCCCTGGATGCACTGTGGAATTTGTAGCCTCTGTTTGCAGTTTGAAATTAGCATTGCAAGAACCAGAATGCATCAGGATGGGAAGGAAGCTGCACCCCCCCCCCCCCCACCCAACTCACCTAAATCTCCCATTTGCAAATCAGTTTAGCATAGCCTCTCTGCTAAACTGGAATCATCCACAGCTTCCTGATCTTGTTCTTTTGACCTCGCAGTCAGTCTGGTGTTCAGGAGATCCACAACAAATATGCAGGAGATAGATTTTCATATACAGAATCAACAATTATGCAGTTTCTCTCTTTCAGAGACTGTGACTTTCCCGAAACCGCACCTAGCTGAAAAATTAAAAGGACGAGTTTGGGAAGCCCTAGATTGTTCCAATCCTGTTTTACCACCATTTTAGACTTACAGCCAGAGACTCCCCGGTTTCCTGCACTGCTGTATGAAGGGCTGTAAAATCGGACACTTGCTGCAGAATTGCCAGATCCCTTGTGAGAAACGAGAATCAGATTGTGGGTTGACCTGAGCGCATGTACTTCTAGTCCCCTTTCCTTCTTGATATGCTTCAATCCCTCTGGTCCTCTCCCCCACTGACAGCTTGACAGCAACAGGAGGAAGTGGGGTATCTTAGACATACCCTCATCCCCTTTATAGGGCTCAACTCGTGCTTTGAAGCACATGGTTCCACGGTGCTCAGCTTAATTCAAAATGCAATTTGGGCTCTGGCCTCAGAGGAGGAAGATATAGCCTGCTTACCTCCTTTTCCTGCCAGCTGGTTGGCCAGGATGGAGGATCAGAGGGAGGATGTTGTGAAGATAGAAGAGAAGAGCTGAGTAGGGATTGAAGTAGGTTGGGGAAAGGAAGGGAACTGCTGGGGATTGGTGAAAGAGCAAGGTAAGTACATGTGTGAATGATGGTACAGAAATGTTTAGCAGTAGTAGCAAGAAGTGCTTGTTGCTTGGGGGGTATGACAGCGGTATGGGACCAGTATGGGGTGTATGTCTGCGAGCGCGAGAGAGAGAGGTAGCAGGATTGGGGAAAGAGTGATAGAAATGACTATGGATGGGGAAAATGGGAGAGAAAGAACTGTTCCTCTCCCTATCTGAATCCTCCCAACCCTTATCCCAATGAAGCCACAATGCAATCCATTTAAGACTAATAAGAGAAAATATCTTTTACGCAACACATAATCAAACTCAGGAATTCGTCATCAGAGGATGTTGTAAAAGCTGTTAGTATAGCTGGATTTAAAAAAGGTTTGGACAAGTTCCTGGAGGAAAGGTCCATAAACCATTATTAAAGTGGGCCTGGGAAATCCACTGCTTGCCCTGGGATGAGCACCTTGTGTACGTCTTTAGGAACCTGCCAGGTACTTGTGACCTGGATTGGCCACTTTACGTTTAATTTCTTGATATACCACCCAGGCTGAAAGGCATTAGAGCGGTTTACAAACGCTACAAACAGGTACTGGATATATTCCATCCTGAACTTGGAAAAAGAGACGGCTGAGGGGACATATGATAGAAGTCTATAAGATATTGAATGGAGTGGAACGGGTAAACGTAGATCAGTTGTTTACTCCTTCAAAAAGTAGAAAGACTAGGGGACATGCAATGAAGCTGCAATGTTGTACATTTAAGACTAGTCTGAGAAAATATTTTTTCACGCGGCACATAATCTACCTCTGGAGTTCGGTATCAAAGGATATGGTAAAAGCAGATATTGTAGCTGGGTTTAAAAAAGGTTTGGAGAAGTACCCGGAGGAAAAGTCCATAAACCATTATTAAAATGGACTGGGGGAATCCACTGCTTACCCCTGGGACAAGCAGCATGAAATGTCTACCTTTTGGGAACCTGACAGTTACTTGTGACCTGGACTGGAAACAGGATACCGGGCTTGATGGACCTTTGGTCTGACCCAGTATGGCTTATCTTACTGTCCACCTAGCCAGAATAATTAGACAGATGATAAAATGCTAACAGAAATTAGGGAAGCTTACAAATATGTCAACACAATAATAATGGGTGACTTCAGTTACCCCAGTATTCACTGGCTAAATGTCATCTGGAAATGTTAACGAGGGAAAGTTCCTAGATTAAATAAATGACTGTTTCATGGAATCAATCAGAGGTGGAGCTGTTTCAGGATTGTGCTTCGTGGAATGCAGGATTTATATGAGTTAACTGTGTTGGGACCACTTAGCAATAGTGATCATAACATGATCAAATTTGACTTAACTGGAGTGAGTATACAAAGGAAATCTGCTATGTTAGCATTTAGCTTTCAAAAGAAAGACTATAATAAAATGAGGCAAATTGCTAGGAAAAAAACCCCCTAAAGAGCAGTTGCAGAGGCTTGGACATTGATTAAAAACACCATCTTAGAAACGTAGATCAGAAATATTCCACACTTAAAAAGGTGGAAGGAAAGCCAAATGATAGTCATCATGGTTAAAAAGGTGAGGTGAAAGAGGCTATTAGAGCCCAAAGGACATCTTTATAAAAAGGGATAAAAAAATCAAATGAAAAAGAAAGGAGACAGTAGACGTAGTAGAAAGTCAGATGCAAAGCATTAAGAACAAAAAATGAATTTGAAAAGAAGCTTGCCATAGAAGCAAAACGTCATGATAAAACTGTTGCCAGGTACATTTGAAGCAAGAAGCCTGTGAGGTTGTCAGCTGGACCATGAGATGATCAAGAGGTAAAGGGGGGGACAAGGCCATAGCTGAGAGATTATATGAGTTTTCTGCTTTGCTCTTTACTGGGGAAGATGTCAGACAAGGTATTTAATGATGACATTCAGAAGAGCTGAAACAAACCTCAGTGAACCATGTATTAGCATAAACTGCTATTAAGGTAGACAGCCACTGTTCAACACATGGAAGTATCCCATCACCCGAGCCTAAATCTCAAACAGGTCTGTTTTTCAGGATATGCACAGAGAGTATTCATTTGTATACATATGGTCTAAGTAACTGAAGGGTAATTTGCAGAGTTTAATAACCCTAAAACCCCCAGAGCTGATAATCCCCACCCTAGGCCAAGAGATGCTACACACCTACCTTGCTGCAGGACATAACCATCATGCACTGGGATGGCTGTGGTGTGGGTGGCACCACTGTCCAGCACGAGCCCAGTAGAGCGTCCATTTGCAAAACTCAAGGAAAAATGGGTTAAGGAATGAAGTAGGAAAAGATTCATTAGACGTCAAGAACCTTTCACTTCCTGGGAACGTCCCTTTCTCTCTTGGATACATCCCTTCCTGGTGGGTCCATTTTATGACTAGTACCAATAATTACTCATCTTTGTTATGTTTTTAGTTGATTCTTAACGGTTGGTTTTACCTGTTCATGTATCAATACTTTTATTTTTGAATGGTGGTGAATCTCCCTGGAATATTCCTTGCTGGATAAGGCGTCTTTCCTATATGGTTTTCCTCCCCCTGCTCAGCCTCTAGCCTTACTCTTTCCTATCTGGCTTTCATCCTAAATCCTTCCTCTTGCACTCAGTTAGCCACCCCTGCTGTAGGTGGCTAATAGAGACAGAGCAGCCTGGCTGCTTTCATGAGGAGGTCAGTGGCAAGCAGAATATTTGACTTGCCAGTGTAAATTCCGGCATTCACTCTCCCATCCTCTTCACTGTGAACCAGTCCAAGGCCCTGGGGTTATTGTGAAGACACATAGACTAAAGACTGATAGGCCCGGCGATGCAGAACAGTGCTCTAGACTTTACCCACAGGTTAGCTTGATTTCAGGACACAATTTTGTATCCTACCAATACAACAGGGGAGTCGCCAGCAGACAGCATAGACTTGATGGCACACAACAAGCACCAATGCAAGAACATGTTTTGTGGGCAAGCTGTGTGTAAAGCCTCGAGCAGATGGCAGCACACAATGCATTCAAATCCATGGCAATGAAGCAATTGGCTACGCAATACAGATATCGACAAGTGCGCAGAATTCCAGAAGGCCGAGCTTGATGCTGGGATTTTAACAAGAGGTTTGAGGAGACGTAAGGATTAGCTGTGTGGTCAGAGCTGGTGATGAATTTATGACTGTTTCTTTTCTATCTTGAGCATAAAGCACCAGCAACTTTTTTTTTGGCTTTGCTGAAGGGAGGGTGAAAAACAAACCAGCAGGAGAGGTGTGCTGGAATTGCATATGTTGGAATACTATCTGGAACTCACAAACCCCTCATAGGAGTGTGAGAAAAATCGCAAATTTTATTTTTCTTTAAACCTTCTCCAAATGGTATTGCAAATTATTCTTTAAAACTTTCTACTAATTAAACAACAATTTTATTGTTGTTTTTTTATCAAATATTTTCAGACAATTCTAAGACATACTCTTAAAAGCTATGATATCCTCAATCATGTGGTCTTCAAGCAAATACAACGATAACAACCTTCAGGCCCAAGTATTGCTTAAAAACCTCCTGATCTTTTATATATTTGAATATTAAGAAGCCGTTAACTTGCATATTTCAATATCTTCAACCCAGAATAATTCATTTCACTGGGCCAACAAAATGACTTTATTTTAAAAAAACTCACTAGTATCCATATACCACAACATATTTTCCTATCAATAATATAAGACATCAACATATTGACTATTTTAATTAATTATTTCATACCTGCTGACTTAAACCCCCTCTGTTAGTGTACACTTGCTCCATATACTTAATGCTAGAATAGATTGGTGCGAATCATCGCATTCAAATACTTCTCTAACTCAGCCCGTAGGGGTCTCCTCCATGCTGTAATCAACAAAACCCCACCGAGATAATAATGAATACCAATAAAACTATTGCCGCTCAGTTGAATTAAGACCACCAGGTATAGCTGTCTGCCAATGCTAGGTCAGTGTTTGTTCTAAAAGAGATTGTGAGCGATCATGGCCTGAGTAAAAGTTCTTTTAAATGGTTTAAATGGTTATATGAATGAGCAATTGAAAATCTATGGTAGTAACTAGTAACAAAATGTTATTGTATGTTTGATGAAGCCATTTTTGAGAGGGCAAAACCAACAGCCGGGGTCAGGTTTAATATAACCGCCAAATAAAGTCATTTTGTTGGCCCAGTGAAATGAATTATTCTGGACTGAAGATATTGAAATATACAAGTTAACGGCGTCTTAATATTTGAATATGTAAAAGATCAGGAGGCTTGTAAGCAATACTTGGGCCTGAAGGTTGTTATCGTTGTATTTGCTTGAAGACCACAAGATTGAGGATATCATAGCTTTTAAGAGTATGTTTTATATTTGTCTGAAGAGATTTCAGAAAAAGCAAAAATAAAATTGTTGTTTAATTAGTAGAAAGTTTTAAGAATAATTTCTAATACCATTTGGAGAAGGTTTAAAGAAAAATACAATTTATGAGATTTTTTCACACTCCTATGATTTTTGTTTTTTGGTATTTTTGTTTTTGGCACTCTTGAGGTGATCTGTATATGAGGAATGCTATCTGGCACATAAACATTGATATTCCACACAGGATTTTGGTGCAAAATAATATTCTAAGCAAAGGTTTGGCACAGAATAATATTTCTGTATGTGTCAGAAAACATTTTAGCATGTGCAGTAGTGCCAAACTGTTTGTTTTTTTGTGTGGAAGATATAGATGCTGCTAACACTGACCCCTCAGCCTCAGCTGTCCAGCCCCTAACCCCTGCATGCCATGCTGCTCTGCCCCCCTCCCCCCCCCCCCCCGTGTTGAGCCACAATGATGTCCCCCACTGCTACTGATTCCAGCTGCAGAGTTACCTCAGCGGCAGTGGCAGGCCTTGTGCTTCAGCACACAGGGCCTGCCACTTCTGGCCCCCCTCTAACACAACTTTGGGGGAATCAGTGGCAGTAGGGGGGCAGCAGAGCAACTCAGCATGGGAGGAGAGTGATGTGGCTTGGTGCACAAGGAGGGGGGGGGGGGGGGGCGGTTGCCTATCCTGCCTAGTGGACAGGCCAGCCCTGCCTGCGTGCATGTGTCTGGTTTGCTCTCCTTATTCAGCACAGATCTTTTATGCACAGCTCATTTGCATGTTATTTGCTTACAGCATCTGTGAGCCATACTTATTTATTTAACTAAGCTTATATACTGCTTTTCTACCAGTCAAAGCAGTGTACATTCAGGTGCTATATATATATTTTTTTCCTTGTCCCCAAAGGGCTCACAATCTATGTTTTTTTGTACCTGAGGCAACAGAGGGTTAAGTGGCTTGTCCAAGGCCACAAGGAGCACCTGTGGGACTAGAAACCCCAGTCCTTCTGGTCTAAGGTTGCTGTCCTATAGCAGGATTCGAACCCCTGGCCCTCCAGCCTGAGGTAACTTGCCCCAACCACTAGGCCACTCCTCCCTCCTTCTTTATTTTATTTATTGAACACCTTTTCTAACAATCAAAGCGGTTTACAAGTAACATCTGTGCTAAACCTGTGTTTGGGATCCCTGCTCTGAGCTCAGTCCAGTGTTTCTGCATCAGCCTGTGAGCCGGTACATGCCTTCATTCCAGCCAGTGGTAGTCCTGCCTCCCCTTGATTTCTGTATGCAGGGCCAGGCAAACCAGGCAGCCGCCTATACATATATATATATATCTCCAAAGTTGGCAACCCTAGGTAGAATGTGTGGAAGGATACGCCGTGAGCACAGCAGTTTTACATAGGAAGAATGCCGCAATGTTATAATGTTCGAACATCAGCTCTGTTAGCTTTTCCCGCTTGGCTCTGGTGTTCCACTGAAAACAAAAGGGGAGAGGTAAATGTTAGAGTTATAGCTGAGAAAGTTTATCAGTGCCTTGGAGAAGGGACTAAGACAGACAAACAAACAGATCTCCTGATAAGGGAGATCAGGAAAAAGAGTTGAGTCTCAAAAATGAATAAATAAGTGGAGTTTAACTGAAAACAGGGACCAATTGACATAACAGGGTAAAGCAGTGAGGATTGAAACTTTGTCCCACAAGCAATATATATATGAAAAACAGCAAACAAAGTGTCTGGATAAGGGGTAGAGTACGAAGGAAAAAAGAAAAGCTCAACCCTTGGCCTTCTTGTTAATAAAGAGGCATCTAACCTTTAACCAATTAAGCAAGGACGTCTTCAGAACCAAAAAGGATGTATAGGCTCTCCGAGAGTAAGCTTGTTCCCAGGGGTATGTTTACTAAACAGCGGTAGCGGCTTCCATTGGGGCTGCGGCTCCGATATCACCCGGAAGCTTCTACCGCTGTTTAGTAAGCATACACCGAAGAGCCCTTTTTACTAAACATTTTGGGCCCGATATTCAAAGGCAATTTATTTATTTAACAAATTTTTGATAAACCGCTTTACTATGAGTCAAAGCAGTTTACAAAGAACTGAGTTTTTACAAGGAACAAGTTACAAACAGCATTAGAACTATTACAATGAATATGGAGAGTAATTCGGTGAACTCATAACTATGAACATTTTTAAAGCTGTGAACAAAAGAAACTATATACAAAGGGGTGAAGGGTTGGCAAGAGTGGGGGTGTGTGGTCATAGGGCATTCATGAGGGTGGTAGGGAGTGGGGTCATGAGGGTTGGAGGATGTGCTTGTGGGCGTTACTGCTGATTCTACATTGTTGATTGTTTATTGCTAAAATGTTTCTGGAAGAGATGAGTCTTGAGTTGTTTCCGAAAGTCTGTGGATGACTTGATAGTTCGAATTGCTGGGGGTAATGCATTCCAGAGGGTGGGGGCATATAGTGAGAATGTTCTTGCTCTTGGCCTGCTTGCAATTGTGAGTTCAAGGTGGGATACGGAGGAGGTTCTGTGTTCCTTTTCTTCTTGGCCTATTAGAGTTTGAGTTATGAATTAGGCTGTGTACTTGCTCTGCTGATTTCCCAGAGTTTTACGGATGAGGGTTAGAACTTTGTATTGAATTCTTGAGTTGATGGAGAGCCAATGGAGGTGTTTGAGGATGGGAGTGATGTGGGTGTACCATGAAGCTTGGAAGATGGTTCTAGCAACAGTGTTTTGGGCGAGTTGCAATGGATGGATTGCATACTTGGGTAGTCCTTGATAAACGGAATTACAGTAATCGAATAGAGGAGCGATGATGGCCTGGCAGACTGTACGGGATATATCAGTGGACAGGAGGGGACGTAGGTTTTGGATGGTTTTTAACTTCTAGTATACCTCTTTAGTGATGCTGTGAATTTGTTCCTTGAAGGTCAGTTGATGATCGAGTATGATTCCGAGGTACTTTATGTGAGAGCTGACTCGGATCTCAGTGCTGCCAAGTTTGACAGAAGCAGGGGGGGTGAAGTTGGGGTCCTTTGTTATGTGGAGGAGCTCTGTTTTACTGAGATTGATGGATGGATTATGATGGTGGAGCCATGTTAGTGCTGCTGAATATCCCAGAGTAATGCCGCTATATGCCCGATGCTCAGCAATGGGGCATGTCGGGGGCATTTCGGGAACAGTACCCAGGGATAATCATGTAGCGGCGATATTCAGCCGCTGCCCGGTTATCCATCACCGCTGTATGGTTAGCTTCTGCGCCATGTGTGATAACCCCGGATATAGCCCTGGATTGAATATCCAGGGTTAAAGTTCGGCAGCAGCAGTTATGCATCTTAGCCGTTGCAAATGAATATTAGGCCCTTTGTTCCCATGGGCTCTGTGGCAGATAGCACGTGCTAAGTGTTAGTAAAAGGGGCCCTGAGCTGATATATTTTAAAGAAAACGCTTAAACAAAAACCCCCATACAATTCAAAAGCTAATTCCATAATTTACACACCAAGGTTAACCAAATGTTTCTTCTTGTAGTGTGCTGAAATCTTGCCTAGGGCACCCAAAGAACCAACTTTGAACCAAACAGAAACCAGGAAATCTAAAACATTTTAAAGACCCAAAAGCCATCAGAATCGGGAAGGCTAGTCTATCTGAACCAAACCAAAATCAGGAAATGTCTCAATCACAGGAAGGGGGTGAGGGTCACTGGGATGAAGGGGGAAGATCTGTATCTGAGACAGAAGTGAAGGAGGAAAGGGGAATAAGGATTTCTAGGAAAGAAGGACGGACGGGCTGTGGGATGGAGAATTATGTACAGTCAAACCTCGGTTTTCATGATTAATCCGTTCTAAGAAGTCTGACTAAAACCGAAACGTACGAAAACCGAAGCAATATTTCCCATAGGAAATAATGTAAATTCAATTAATCCGTTCCAGACACTCAGCTCCTGTCACTTCTCTCACCTGCCCGATCGTCCACAGGACAGCAAACACACAGATATTGTACTGTACGGCACTGCAACATCTCCTGCTTACATTGACAGCTACCCTGCTACCTCCGAGCCTGAGGGGGCGCTCCAGAGAACAGGCAGGCAGTGGAGAGATCGGGGCCTTCCTCTCTGTGCAATCCTTGCATCTCTGACTCTGGCTCGAGGATGTTGCTCAGCTGACTTTCGCTTCTCAACACGCGATCGGTGAGTCCGGGGGGTAGTGCTGCCGGGACTTCCGGGGGGTAGTGCTGCCGGGACTGGGCGGGCAGTGTATACAGACCAGCGCCATTCTTTACGAAAACCGAGGCGATATCCGATAACCGAGACAAAATCTCAGTCAGAAAAGACGTCGAAAACCGAAACGTACGAAAACCAGGGCAAACGAAAACCGAGGTTTGACTGTATTTATTTAACCAATTTTATATACCGCAAATCTAAGAGTCTAAGCGGATTACAGTAAACAACATGCCAAAAGGCTTTCATGGAATGGAATGAAGGTCTGTATCTGGGACATAGGTGTCTGTATGCTTAATTTGTGGGGGAGGGCAAGGGAAGTGAGGTCTTTCTTATTGGTGGTTGGGGAGGAGGCAAATTCAGCACCAGCACCACTTGATGGGAAGGGGGGCCATCATCCTCCCCACCTTCCCAAACTTTACACATGATCTGGAACAAGGAGAGACAGAAGTGCAGCAAGATGGGGAATGAGGGTCTGTTGTTGGATCAAGACGAGAATGTGGAAAGGGGGTGCCTGTGTCCGGGGCAGGAACTGAGTGAGAAATAGTGGGATGAGACAGGGAGGACATGGCCCAGATCATGGATTTCAGAAATAGCAGCTCGCTTTATTCATAGTAATTTTGGTTTCCTCCTACTCTCCCCTGACATTCCAGTACAATCAGAGCCAGCTCACACTGGGCAAACATGACATGAACTGTTATTTGGAATCACATGAGAAGTTTCCCTTATTTTATGATGCCTTAATTAGCCCGCACATTACAGTGTTGTTCCTTGACCTGGGGTCACAATCCTTGGCGCCCTCTGAAATCCAGTAGGCATGCATCCTAAGACCAACCAATAGGTGTCACTGTTGCATAATGGCCGGCTGTCACTTCTTCCCCCCCTCCCCTAAGAGGCTGTGAACAGCACCCTCAGCCCCATGGAGCAGACTGCGATCCAGAAATTAAACCTTGCTCTTCCATGTGGCAGCACTTAGAGCTTCCACTGAGCTGCCTGGCTACCAATAATTTTAGGTATTTCTTAGTGTTTGTGGCACATTGTGTGCAATGGTTGTTGCTGCCCCAATAATGAGTCAACATCCCCTTTGATGTCCTTCACACACCAGAGATGGATCCCATCAACAGTAGTTATTTGATAACTAATGCACCTGCGAATACAATAGCTCAGGAACAGGCATCGCACTCCCTATTTGGTTCATCTGATGGAAAAGAGGGCGATGGAGTGAGCCAGGGACAAAGTACAGCACAGAGATGGATATATGAAACGAAACGATGCATAGCATTAATGATAGCATGCATTGAATCCCTTCTGGTGTGTGTGTGGTTCAGGTCAAGAGCATTGTCCTTTTACATGGTAGTAACCAGGGTCAGTAAGACAGCACATATCAGAGTTGTCTCTCTTCCTTCATTGAAGGAAATCGTTAAGAATTGTTTCCATTCGGTAAAGAGATCTCTTTGGGGTTGAAGTGGGAGAAGGGAGAGGAACTTTTCTCACAGAAAATAAAGTTCTCCCCCACCCACAACTCCTACCACCACTGGAAGAGATATCTTCTGGGAAATGTGCTGAAGAGAAATTCTACTGGAAAAGCGATCGTCTATTAGGCATGATGGCCAGGAGCCGTTGATTGGATGCTCTTGCAGTATAGAACAGCTCTGCCAGTTTAGAACATGGCCAAGAGACACCTCTTAAGGCAAGAGCTTCCCCACTGGAAGAACCAGCATAAAGTTTCTAATTGAGCAAGTCAGTCTATCTGTACGAGAATGAATCTCTCAGTCAGCAAAGTCCTTCTCCGGGGCTGATTTTATAAAGGAGCTACGTAAAGATTTGCATCATTTACACATGGAAGTCACTATTTTCAAGGACTTACATGCATATACGGACACTAATATGTTTACTAATCTGGACTAATGGTTAGCACGCGCTATTGAATAACATGGGACCTAGTTACAAATAGTATGTGCTAACCGTTAGCCCAGCTTAGTAAACATGCACACTTTAGTCAGTCAGTCCAGTAAGTACGCGCCTAAGTCCTATCGCACGTACTTTCAGTATGGGCGTTTACAGGGGTGGAGTGTGGGTGGAGCGTAGGCAGAATGTAAATTTACATGTGTAAATGATAAAATACTAAAGGTTCTGTGCATTCCTGAAAAATCTAGTTGCGGGCATTTACCATAGAGCAGGCTTAACAGCGGCGACCAGTTTGACATGCGTTTCACACCACTTACACCCCTATTTCATAAAGTAAAATATGTGCATACTTCGCTTTAAATAGTGGCCCCAAATATGTGTTTGGCATCGCGTGTTAACTCCACGGGAGCTTATGAAATTACTCTCAAGAAGTCATACAGTGAAAAAAATATATCACTCGACTAGTTAACAGATATCAAGTCTTTTAATGGACATGAGTCTTCCCATTTGAACAAAACAGATACAAAGAAGACAAAAGTGGAAGGGGAGAGGTACATACCGGGGCCTCAGACATCAGCACAGGATGTAAGTTCGGTTCAGACTTGATGTGTTTGCTGTATGTGTGGTCCAGGATGGCCTGGAAACAGTCCCAGTCTTCAACTGTGCACCCCAAGAGACAGAAAGAGGAAAAGGGTAGGAAGGGGAGATAAAGAGATAAAAAGAGAGCAGAAAGGAAGAGCAAAGCATGAGTTTAATTGAAAGGAGTGGGTTTGAAATAGAAAAAAAAATAGAGAAAAGGCGCGTGGATGGTATTGTTATAGAGCAGAGCAGTGAGTGAGAGTCTACAGAGGAAGAAGGGTAAAGGCATGGGACAGACGCTATGATTAAGAAAGAGACAGACAGCACATGGACAGATTGTACTATATACCCGAGAGAGGGGGTAATAGTGTGGGAAAAGACCCTGTATCTAAGAGAGAGCATAGAGCAGGTGCATGGATACAGACCCTATGCCTGGCAGAAAACTGCTAGGTATGTATGACCTAGATTGGCCACTGTTGGAAACAGGATACTGGGCTTGATGGACTTTGGTCTGACCCAGTATGGCATATCTTATGTTCCTATGTTCTTAAAATGACAACCTCAAGAGAGATCCTGTACCTGAGAAAGAGAGGATGAGAGCATGGAGAGATCCTTCAGCTGAGAGACAGGCCCTATTCCTGAGAGACAGCATCAGATTACCCTATATTTGAGAAAGAGAGAGGGTGACAGCATTGAGACATCCCCCTTTGTCTAAGAAAGAAGGCGAAAGCATATAGAAAGACCCTATAACTGAGAGAGAGGGTGACAGCATATTGACAGGCCCTGTACCCATGCAGAAGGTGGTGGCCTTGAGACCCAACCTATTCCTGAAAGGGACAGCATCGAGACACTATGCCTGAGAAGGTGAGAGTGAGAGCAAGGCAATACACACTGTATCTGAGAGCTAGAGAGAGAGAGAGAGAGAGATGGAAACAGCATGGTGACAGGCCCTAGTCCTGAAAGGACAGCAGCATGATGACCAATCCAGTACCCAAAAGACAACATCTTTGCAGTTTGATTCAATTGCAGTATGAAATGTTTGTGTGCATAGCACAAAGTGGTGACAAAAATGAAAGTACCCTGAAGCTCTCTAGATAACCTCTCTCCCGCTAGTCCTGTTCTAGTGGGAGAGAATCAGCCACAGATGGGGGAGGGGGAGTAGGAAGGTGAGGGAGTCAAACCGCTGCTTACTCATGCCGTTCTTCAGAGGTGAGATGACCTCGGTGTTCTCTCGTGGGACGTGGAGAGAGTTGGTGTCGATGTAATATGTTTTGCCAGCCTTTTTTTCCTTATCCCCATCGATTTCCATCGCAGATTCATCGTGGACTAGGAGCCCAACAGTTGTTGGGAAATCAGCCTGAAATATGTGGACATTTTAAAAGATACATTGAATTGGATCCTCTGAAGGTCAAGGCTATTTTCAGAGAATAAATATATAGATAGATAAAAGTAAAATATATAGATAGATAGATATAGATAGATAGATGTGTAAACCAGTTAAATAACTATATACCTTTTGGGAACCTAACAGGTGTTTGTAACCTGGATTGGCCACTGTTGGAAACAGGATACTGGGATTGATGGACCCTTGGTCTGACCCAGTATGGCACATCTTATGTTCTTAGTCGTAAAATGTGCCACATTGTAGCTTCATTGAATGTCCCCTAGTCTTTCTACTTTTTGAAGGAGTAAACAACTGATTTACGTTTACCTGTTCCACTCCACTCATTATTTTATAGACACCATATCTCCCCTCAGCCGTCTCTTTTAGAAGCTGAACAGCCTTAACCTTTTAAGCCTTTCCTCATAGGAATACCCTTCCATCCCCTTTACCATTTTGGAGGCTCTTCTCTGTACCTTTTCTAATTCTGCTATAACCATTTTAAGATATGGTAACCAGAATTGCACACAATATTCAAGGTGAAGTCGCACCATGGAGCGATACAGAGGCATTATGATGTCATCCTTTGTTTTATTCTCCATTCCTTTCCTTATGATACCTAGCATTCTATTTGCTCTCTTGGCCGCCACTGCACACTGGGCGGAGGGTTTCAATGCATTATCCACGATGACGCCCAGATCCTTTTCCTGAGTGGTGATTCCTAATGTGGAACCCTGCATTGTGTAACTGTAGTTTGGGTTGTTCTTCCCTAAGTGCATAACTTTGCACTTGTCCACATTAAATTTCATGTGCCATTTGGATGCCCAGTCTCCCAAGTTTTCAAGGTCCTCTCAATTTTTCACAATCGTCTTGTATTTTAACAACTTTGAATAATTTTGTATCATCTGCACCTATTTTATATTTTGTGGACAGTCTGAAAATCTGATCAGCTGCGGGGTCACCAGGAGAGTTTTGGTAAGCTTTGTCCAAGACACTCATGGGATCATTTTTTTAGCAATTTCAGCAGGCAGCACATGTTACGTAGCTGCTTATAAAACTGCTCTAGTCATAGGCGCATAAAAGTAGCATTCAGAAAGCACTCCTAGGGTAGAGTGGATATTGGCTTAGCATTTATGTTATAAAAGATGCATATATGTGCCAGAGCTTACTAGCATAGACATGCCCAAGATGGCTCCTGCCTTGCAGCAGCTACAACTGTTTTACATTTTGGATTTGACTTGTGCCTTCTCGGTAGCAGCTCAAGGGGAGCTACATTTAGAAACAGGAGGTAGTTCCCTGTCCCAAAAGGGCTTACGATTTAGTTTGGCACCTGAGGCAGCAAATGTTTAAGTGACGTAAGCAAGATCACAAGGGGCAGGAGTGGGATTTGAACCCTGACTTCACTAGATAGTAGCTCATCCACTCCTCATCTAGGTGCTCCCTGCTAAGCTATTTTTAAGAGGTCTGCAGGCACATAAAAACAGGTTTAAAAACAGGTGCAGCATATGTGCCTTTTGTGCTTCGGCACCCTGTTATAATCTTCTCCATGTGTGGGGTTATAAGATGGTTCTAGGTCAAGGGTTCCCAAATCTGGGCCTTGAGAGATGCAAACCAGTCTTCCTTTTTAAGATTCTCATATTGACTATGCATAAGATAGATTTGCATACACTGCCTCACTTGTATACTGGTATAGCTCATAGATATTCATGGTGGAAATCCTGAAAACGACTAGTACTGCTTATCTTTTATATATCGTTACTGGACATATGCAGTGACTCTAGAGGATCAGATATGGGGACCCCTACTTTAGATCATGGGGGGGAGGGGGTGGTTGTGGACCTTAATACTCATGCCATCTACAGAATGTTTTTAAGGATGTCTAGATCAGTTTCAGACTAACAAACAACTTATCCCATAAACTATACTATATTTTGTAAGGAAATTTGGAACGACTATTCCAAAGGTGCAACAGTGGCACAATCCGAGGGCATGTTTACTAATGTGCACTAGGCAGGTAGCGCAGGGTTGGTGTGCAGTATCAGTACCCTTCTAAAAAGCAGAACAGCACCACACAATAAATACCCCTCAGTACCAAGGAGGCATGGGCAGGACAGGCTGCTCCCGCTGCAGCGCCGCTGGCATGGAAGTTAGATGCCCGTGCTATCAGCGCTTGGCAAAGGCATGACTAATGCCACCTACATCGATGCTCCCATGGCAGCCTTACCCCAGAGATCCACACTAGCTGCAGGGGGATGACTGTACCCTCCCCCCACCCCCCGATTAGAGCGAAGTCCCGTGCTAATGATGCAGCCCAAATCCACGTTACCAACACAGGGCTTAATAAAGATGCGCCCTGGCCTGTAGGGCAAGGTGCTAGCTACCTAGTTGCTCGAGCTTAGTATCCAGTAGTGGTTTTGTGAGTTCTTTCTCTCATCCAAGCATGAATGAATGTGAAAGATGAGCTGCAAGCTCAATACCTTGGGGCAGTCTTCTCCAGCGTAGCCAGTCCGTATAGAGAAAGAACCAATGTCAAAGACAAGAGCGCCCACCTCATCTAGCAGGAGAGAGAGAGATGAAAGCTTAGAGCTAGTCTGCAATCCACTCTCAAGTGACACATTCAGCTTTCTCACACATCACATCCCATCTCAGAGCTGGACTGCAATAGCAGGAGGAGCTGAAGGGCAGGAATGAGGTGCACTAGACCAGCAAGAGGTGCTTCAGAGCAAGAAGAACATGGAAGTACAAACTAAAATCCTCAGTATATCATCTTATCTTCTCCCTGGCTCTAAAGCTTTCTCGGTTGGTTTTTATCCTCGGTCTTCTTTCTTTGTCTTGTATAGTTTATTTCTCATGTTTTCATTCATACTGTTTTTAATAGGTCTGTGCATTATTTATTGTGGCCACACCTTCTGATTTTAAAAATGTTTGTTCTCACGCTTCAGCTGTCCATGCTATATATTCTGCTTTACGTATATACATGTAACACCGGCCTGGGGCTCTGACAGAGGTCAGTTCATCGGCAGTCCATGGTGCTTTCATGCTTTACAAGTACCAGTGTGATGACAGTCAGCACGAGGAACCTCCCGATTTATCCAGATTCAAAATAGCAGCAGCGACCAAGCAGGGGGCACCTTAAAAATATATCAGATGCAATGAGGGCCAGGGCATAGGTAAACCAAGCACATGCCTAAGGTTCAAAATCTTGAGGAAGCCCTGTGTGATGTGCTTTAATCAAGTCTTGTTTTTATCGCTATATCCTAAGAAAATGCCGCCAGGGCCTGTACTTGTGAGAGACATACATCTCCCCAGGGATTAACGGCATCCCATGATTATGAGGATGGGTGAGGTGGTTGTGGTATTTGAGGGCATGTTTACTAAAGCACGCTGGGCTTTTGCAGCCAACACGGCAAAAAAGTGCAGATTGCGTGGCATTAACTGAAAAGCCGTGTGTTATCTATTGGGGGTGTGCTCAGCATTTTCCCAGTAGATAACACACCAAAAATGCAGAGAAAACACTACAATGGCATCCTGGAAGCAGCTAGCACCACCCATTGAACGTGGCATTAGTTGCACCCACGCTGTCTGCAAATCCAAGTTACCGTACACCGAGTACACCAGAAACTGCATGTTCCAAACATGCCCACTCTCCACCCATATCCTGCCCACTCTTGCAGATAATGCGGTTTCTGCAAATAGCAGAGAAAACCAGTGTTATCTGCAATTTCCCTTCCTTATCTGTTAACGCGCCCAGATAGTGTGTGCTATCTGCTCATTAACAGCTAAAGCAGCTTAGTAAACATACCCCTTGGTTTCTCTTGCCCCCAATACCAGCATCCAGCATGGATGCCACATACAGGGCATATTGTGCACATAAATTATGACATCATATCTGGGTGAGGCTGACAGCCTGACACCACATCACGCTGTCAGTGTTGCTCAAATGTGACATCATAACTTATGCGCATGAGCTGCCTAGGGCCCAATATAACAGGAGCAGTGGAACATCTTTTTGGTTTGGGATAGGCCCAACATACACCCCTGCTCCCCAAGGTTCCTAGCAGCTGATGCTGTGTGGGACAAAACCTTTGTTGGGCCATAGTCCCAGTAGCCCACTCCATCCTGCTGCCTAGGCAATATAATGTTAATGCAAGCCCCAAGAATAAAAGAAAAATGTGAGCAAAGAGGGGAAAACCAGGCCTGACGAGAAGAAGGGAGGGCAGGAGGGGATGCACAGCTTCGGGACCCTGCTCAGCCTGTCTTGCATATCCACACATGCTCTAAGAGGAACATCCTGCCCCCTCAGAAAGGAATGGTAAGAGGGGGCAGGACACAACCGACCTAGGGCACATGCAGGTGCTGCAAGGCTCGCCACTGCCCTGTTTTGTTTTTTGAAGCTTGGTCCTGGTGGGGGGCTGGTGGTAAGGAGGCCCAGAAAGGTTGTCTGCCTTGGGGCCCATACTGGCTCGCAGCGCCCTAGGGGAAATAGTGAATTCATTTGTTTAAATGAAAAACAGAATTATCCAACAAACAAAAAGAATTGTGTTGGTATAACTGAGATACCATATACTGAAAGAACAGAATGAAACCTGCAGACACCGAGACCCTTCCTTCTTAACACTCTGCTACTGTCTGCTAGGAGTAAATATCCAGATGCAACTTGCTATGGCCTGTCAGCCTCCTGTCTGCTGCTGGAATCTCAAGCTGTTCTGCTTTCATTTTGCCAGGTAGCCTGGCGTTTCCTGCACCTGAAGATCTGACAAGCTATAATGGGCACCTCGTCTCGGCTAATGTCAGTACTGCAGTGCTAAACTGATCACCGACAGCCTGGGCGACTTAGAAGAGGGGAGCAGTAACCACCTCCCCCAAAATACTCCAGGTGCCGATGCTGAATTGCCCTTCTCTCCTTGCCGAAACGATTTCCTTATCCCTTGTTCCACCTATGCTGGAGGGTACCCTTGGCAATGATAAGGGGCTCCAGAGAAACAAATGTTTGGGTTGCACACCGCACATCCAGAATCTGACAAAGTTGGCCACAGAACTGCAAGGAGGGAAGGGGGTGCCCGCATGGTCTTTGGCGCAAAGCGGAGTCTGACGACCAAATATAGCTATGGGAGATGAAGAAGGGAACTACTCCTAGGATTAAATTATTTTATGAAAGCAAAGAGTGCCCCTTGATTGGAAACTGGCAGCAGACAGATGATTAAAATTCTCACAGATCCTCACATCCTCAGCAACAAAAGATGCTTATGACAAACAGACACACACATATTACACATTTTCGTATAAATAAATAAAGATGTAGATATAAACACATGCACATATAGATGTGTATATATGTGAAGAAAAGGCATTTTTGTGATGTAATTAGATGGAGGGGTTAAAAATAACTCGGAAATCCTTACCACCGCCATAGACACCCCCGCTCATTCTGACTGGAGTTGGATGCTGCAGGAGACTGGATTGCAAGCCTCGGCTCTACCAAGCTGGGGGAAGGGGCGTAACAGACCATAGGGTATCAGCTGGCACCAATCGTAGCACAGGCTTGTCAGATCCGGGTGTGTATGATTGGCCAGCAGCCCAGACAATACCCAGGAGCAAGCTTTAATCTTAAAGGAGCCCCTTATCCATTTGTTGCAGGAGGCTTTTCCATGGAAAGCATTACCTAGTCACAGTGACATGCTGGCTCTGGGTCATCAGGCACAGGGTGAGCCAGTTCTGGTTTTGCCTTATCCCTCCTGCATTCATGGGTCATGAAGTCTCTGAGAAACAGGATCTACAGATCTAAAAATGTACCTGGGGAGGCTAAAACCAGAACTGGTCTAGCCTGTCCCCCATGACCTGGTACTTATACAGTCATCTTCTTTTCTTCCGAGGGTGGGTTAACAAAATTACACCAAATAGTGAATTTTCTTATTTAAAAAAGCAGTCAATTATTCTTAATAATAATAACAGGTGTCCGTTCTGTGCGTACAGTGCTTGAGCATCCCCAGTGTTCAGCAAGCTTCTTCCTGTGTCCAGGGAGGGGCAATTTGTATTTAGCACCCCCAATCATTTTGAATGTTGGCCTCTGGCATTTGGAAAACAAATATTCCTTCACACAATAACTGCATTGCTAAACTTTGAGGGCTTAGGGCTAATACATAATGTATTTCTGAAAGATTATATGATGATTAATATAAAGGCCATAGAGGTATTTGACTCTGCTAATTTTAAACTTTGGCTAAATGTACTCAGGTGTACTATTGTATTAGTATGGGCTAACATTGTTAATGCAAACCATTAATAAATAGATCCCACTGCATAAAATGGGACTTGCAATTAAATATGGTATATAAACAGCATTAGGGTGAGCATATAGTGTGCACTATAGTAAATCTAGCCCTATATATTTTTTGCACCAAAACTGCACACTTTAGAGATTTTGTTCCCTCTTTTGCAGACCATTATTTGTGGCATTTGCTTTCCTGAAAACCAGAGAAAAGTAAAGGGCAAAAACATCCACTAAGGTTGAATAAAAGTGTTAAAATCCGGGGGGGGGGGGGGGGGGTGGGGGTTGGGATAGTTTAAATATGACAAAAGGTAAATATGTGCAAAGTGGAATATGTAAGGGGTGGGGAAAATAATAGGCATAATAATGATTGTATAAAAGTCATTTATTTGGATAATGTCAAGTTGCCTGTAGGTTTAAAAACAATAAAAAAATTTTAAATGAAAAAAAAAAGTGTTAAAATCCATTACTTGTTTTAAAAAGAAAATAAATAAACCAAAGGGACTAAGAGCAAACACCAAGTTGGGGGCTAGCAGAGGATTAAAAAGGAGTAGCAGGGAAAGAAGGTGACTCACCTGAGTTCACAGGCATCCCAGTACTGCGACGGCCGGCCATTAGGATATGGAGATAAAATGACTCACCCAAGATTACAGGTGTAGGGCAGCAGCAGAGCTGAACCTAAGAATGGAGTCATGGCAGTAACGTGACTTACCCCTATGTTACAGGGCTTCAGACTCCTAAAACCAAGAGGCCACCACCATATGGATATACATGAATCTGGAACAAAACACCCTGTTAGGAAACAAAGCTAATAGGGGTAGCACAGCCCATCTCATGAGCTTTATTTTCATTTGGAAAGTAGAATTAAAGAATTAAAAAAAGAAAGAGACTGATTTAAAGAGAAAACCTTGGAAATTTAGGAGTTAAACTTCTATGGAGAAAGAGGAGGGCTTTCTGAATTGGAATGGGCACCATGGCATTCAGCTACCTTTCACGGGTCCTTTTCATTCTTTCCTCGTTTTCTCCAAAATTATTTCAAATCTGTTGGGTTTTTAAAGAACCTGTTTTAGACTGTTGACAAGCCCTGCTGATTTGCAAGCTTCAGTTATTCCTCCTTAGTCCCTACTGCACCTCTGGGTATAAGGACACCACCAGCTAAGTCCTCTGATGACAATCAGAACAGCGGCACCCTGACAGCCTCTGATTCCTAGCAGAGGAAAGGAAGAAGTAGGAAGAGCTTTAGAAAAAGATCAGAAACAGAAGATAAGAGTAAATGGTCAGTTTTCCCAGTGGAGAAATGCACATAGTGGCATGCTCCAGGGACTAGGACTGGTGCTTTTTAACATATTTGTACTTGATGTGGAAAAGGATGTGAGATGATCAAATCTTCAGATGACACAATATATAGAAATCCTTAGCTCAGTGTGAGGCACTGGTCAACCAAGCGAATAGAATGTTAAGAATTATTAGGAATGGAAAGTGTAGTTACTCACCTGTAACAGGTGATCTCCGGGAGCAGCAGGAATAAGTCTTCACATATGGGTACCGTCGACACCGACGGAGCCTGCGTGGGAACGCTCCTCAGCGTCCAAAAGGAAAGCTTTTGGGAGCATCCCACCATGCATGCGTGCTGCCTTCCCACCCAACTACCTCTCTCACTTCAGTTGAGTTGAAAGCTGAGACCAAAGGAGAGTAGAAGAAAAAATAGAAAGAGAGAGAAAGACAACTCCTAGGGGAGGTGGGTGGGTTGTGAAGACTTATTCCCGCTGATCCCAGAGATCACCTGTTACAGGTGAGTAACTACGCTATCTCCAGGAACAAGCAGGAATGTAGTCTTCACATATGGGGACTCCCCAGCTAAAAATGCCTAGGGATGACCCCAGCATGTTGCGGATCTATGTAAGATGGGCCATGCTTCCTCCCAGGGACCTCAGGCATCCAAGAGTGGATGGTGGGAAGGAGTTGATCTAGGAATGGAAGAGATGCTGTAGAACAGCCTGACCGAACTAAGGCATCCCGCCGGGAGTCCTTGTCTAAACATAGTGGGCAGTGAAAGTATCTCATCAATAGCAACTGAACGAAGATTAGCTGTTGAGGCTGCCATGGCTCTAACATTATGAGCTGTGACATGGCCTTCCAGAGGGATTCTTTTACTCTGGTAGGTAAAGGAAATACAATCTGCAATCCACTTACAGGGAGTTCTCTTAGTGACTGGAAGTCCTAAATGACTAGAGTCAAAAGCCAGAAAAAGCTGAGAAGACTTTCTAAATGGCTGAGTTCTGTGAAGATAAAAAGCCAGAGCCCGTTTACAATCTAAGGTATGAAGATTTCTTTCCGCGCTGGAGGCATGAGGCCTAAGAAAGAAGACTGGGAGATAAACCGATTGGTTTAAATGAAAAGGTGATACCACCTTTGGCATAAAATGATGAGTCCTCAAGACTACTTTGTTATGATGAAACCTTGTACAAGGTGGGTCAGTCACTAAAGCCTGCAGTTCACTAATGCGTCTTGCAGAAGTGATAGCAATTAGGAAAATGACTTTCCATGAAAGAAACTTTAGCTCTGAAGTAGCTAAAGGTTCAAAGGGTGACTTCATGAGTTGACACAGAACAAGATTAAGATCCCATGCCACCGGAGGTTGTTTGATGGGAGGTTTTGTTAAAAGGAGACCCCTCATAAATCTTGGCTTCTGGGGAACATGTGTTTGCTGGGTGGAAGATGGATAGAATTTTTTCTTTTTAGAGAAAAAAGTTTTTTTTGAAAACCTTTTTCTTGGCTGGGTTAGCTGTAGATTTTGACAATCTGTCTAAAGTTGTATTATCAGTGTCAATTTCATTAGCTTTGAGCTGCCAATCCTTGCCAAAGAGATTTTCTCCTGTGCAAGGAATGTTTCCCAGCTTATCTTGCACCCATTCCTCCAAGTCTGAAGCTTGGAGCCAGGCAATATAATGTGCTCCTATGGATGTAGCAGAAGTTCTGCTAATACATTCAAAACAGTCAAAGGTAGCACGATTCATAAACTTAGAGACATTTTGAGCATGTTTGACCAAAGTCAAATGATCTGTCAGTTTATCCTCTTGAAGAAAAGGGTTCAAAAGTTCCAAGTCTTTTGTAACCTCTTCAAGAAACATTCCCATGTATAATATATAGGAACTGATTCTTGCTGATAGCATGGAGGACTGAAAGCATCGATGACCAAAGGCATCCAGTGTTCTAGACTCACGACCTGGTGGATTGGAAGAGTATCTTTTAGCACTCTTAATCCGCCTCATGGCGGACTCTACCACCATAGAATGATGTGGTAACTGAGTCTTCTGAAACCCTGGACAAGGTGGTACTCGATACATAGTGTCAAGACGTCTAGAATGTGGAGATACTGTTAAAGGAGCTTCCCACATTCTTAACATTAGATCATGTAAGATCTGGTGTATAGGAAGCATAGCTGCCTCCTTTGGAGCCAAAGGATATTGAAGAATTCTCAATTCTTCTGCCCTAGGCTCCTTTTCTGGTACTACTGTAATGGCAAGACCCTTTGCCATAGCACATACAAAATCATGAAAAGACAGCCTCAGGAAGGGATATTCTGCGTTGAGGAGAAGGAGTTGAATCTTGTAAAAGTTCAGCTCTGGTACCGGTGGAATCATCCGAGTCATCGGAATCGGAAGACTCAAAAGGAGGAAGCACCAGGTTCTCCCAAAGCAGATGGCGTCGGTACCGCTCGATGTCAGTACCGAAACGAGTCGGTACCTGATCCCCCATGCTGGAGAAAGATTCCAAGCTCGGCATCAGGGGAAGCATGCCTGTTGAAACAGGTACCGAGGGCACTGGCACCGGTACCGGCATCGGTACTGGTGCCTGCGGAACCGTCTGCAGCGACTTTAGTGGTACCGAAGTAGCTAAAAGAGTCGCTAGACTGCGTTTGATAGAGAGGAGTCTTTTGTCCATTGCTACTGCCGATGCCGGGGTGTTGGTACCGGTGGAAGCGGCCACAACCCCCGAGCATGGCACCAGTAGTTTCATCGAGGTCGAGGCCTCGGGAACATCCTGGAGCCCCGATAAAGCTTTGGAGCCCGAAGACTCCCGCCGGGGCTGTTTTGCCAGTGAAATGTCCTCGAGGGCAACGCCAGTGGCATCTCGATGTTTAGAGGGAGATCTACCCTTCGAGGACCGGCTAGTCTTAGAAGACTTGTGTTTAGTTACCTGAGTTCCCTGGGAAGAAGTAGAAGCCCTGGAAGACATCGATGCTACAGACATCGTGTCTGAAGCAAATAGGGCACCGAGTTGATTTGCTCGATTCTGAAGACTTCTTTTAGTCAACTTCCTGCAGGAGAGACACTCCGTAGGGCAATGGTCAGAACCTAAACATTTAAGACACCAGTCAAGGGTGTCGGTAATAGAAATTGTAACGCCACATTTTGAACATTTTTTAAAACCAGTGGCTGGTTTTTCCATGGTAAAAGAAAAGAGGACCTAATGCTCAAAATGGCGCCAAGCACCAGAGCAGGGAAGAAACCCCTGAGAAAAAGCACTAAAATTGAGTTATTTTTAGAAGAAAGAAAAGCACCGGTGGTACCGGTAGGCGTCGATCGAAGGCAGATGTGACCACAAAAAATATAAAAATAAGAGAAGATTTTCTGCGGTGACAGGGGACACATCCTGTCGGCTCCGCGGAAAACGAAGAACTGAAGTGAGAGAGGTAGTTGGGTGGGAAGGCAGCATGCACGCGTGGTGGGATGCTCCCAAAAGCTTTCCTTTTGGATGCTGGGGAGCGTTCCCGCGCAGGCTCCATCGGTGTCGACGGTACCCATATGTGAAGACTACATTCCTGCTTGTTCCTAGAGATTGGAGAATAAAATGAATGACATCACAATGCCTTGGTAATAATCTATGGTGCAACCACACTACTACTATTACTACTGCTACTTATTATTTGTATAGCAGTCTTCATTATTGTGTGCGGTTCTCATTGGTTCACCTCAATAAAGATACAGTAGAACTAAAAAAAGATATGGAGAAGGGCAACCTAAATAATAAAGGGGATGGAACAGCTCCCTGTGAAAAAAGGCTAAACAGGTTATTTAGCATGGAAAAGAGAGACGTGAGCAGGGATAGCACTGAAACAGCTGTATAATTTGTTACCAGAGGATGAGGTAGCTAGCATAGCAGAGTTTAAAAAGGATTTTGACAAGTTTCTGGAAGAAACCGTCCATAAACCATTATTAGCCATGTAAACTTGGAAAGCCATGATTACCTCTGAGAGAGAGCAACTGTTTCGGGTTCTGCCAAGTATTTGTGACCTGGACTATCTACTGTCAGAGGCAGGATGCTAGGCCCAGTGACTTTTAGTCTGACCCAGCATGACACATCTTATGTCCTGA
Organism: Ichthyophis bannanicus; assembly: GCA_033557465.1. Classification (NCBI taxonomy): domain Eukaryota; kingdom Metazoa; phylum Chordata; class Amphibia; order Gymnophiona; family Ichthyophiidae; genus Ichthyophis; species Ichthyophis bannanicus. The sequence continues at coordinate 82,901,278 of CM066048.1, forward strand.
AGAAAAATCAAGCCATTGTTTTATTTTTTTATTTTTTCTAAAAACTGGAATGAAAGCTTGATGTTACACACAGGATTAATAGTCTCTGTAATGTGCATTTGTGTGTACATGCCTGCATAGATCCAGACAAAATTCAGAGACTGATAGACGGGCAGTATATGTTTTGAAATATCTAATGCAGATGTTTCAATTTATACACACATATACAGTAGTGGTATTATATTGAATATTTGGGTATAAGAGGAATGTCCAAATTAGATGTTACAACTTATACTTGCTTTTCATTTGGCATAGTGATCAAGCAAGTTTTATAAATAAATAAAATATAAACGAAGGGAGTTATTTTAGAATCCTTATTTGTATTTTAAACATGGATGTGGCGGCAGAATATATGCAAACTGCATCCACGTGTAAAACGTGATTTTGGAAATGCCATGGTTTACACATTTTTCTCTGGTTAGGTCTTCATATAAATGTTTGTCCAGGAGATGTTCTGGGGACGTTTCAAGGCATGGCCTGGAGATGGCAAAAATCTACACGTGCATCTCTCATTTCATATAGGGGATGCTCGAATACATCAGAAATTGCCCATGACTGAATTTAAACCTGCTTTTCGACACAGTTATTTCAAAAGTGCTCCTTTTGGCATCCCCTTACAGGAGGGACTAAAGAACTAGTACTATTACTGAGCATTTGTATAGTGCTACAAGTCGTACGCAGCACTGCACAGGCATGTAAGAGGAGTGGAGGAGTGGCCTAGTGGTTGGGGCAAGGTACTTCAGGCCGGAAGGTCAGGGGTTCAAATCCCACTAGAGGACAGCAACCTTGGGCCAGAAGGACTGGGGTTTCTAGTCCCACAGGTGCTCCTTGTGGTCTTGGGCAAGCCACTTAACCCTCCATAGCCCATGTTCTGTGTAAAATAGTTCTCTCCAAGTTATAATGCCCTGTTCAATGTAATTTCAGTTTGTTCAATGTAAACTGCACTGATACAGAATAGCACAGTATATAAGAGAATGTAAATAAATAAATAAAATAAATGTAAGAGACTGTCCCTGCTCATCAGAGCTTACAATCTAGTCAAGACAGACAACACAGAAGGTGTAGACAGGGATAAAACAAGGGGGAAAAGGTAAAGAAACAAGGAGATCAGATGAGTCAAGATCCAAAAGCAGCAGCAAAGAGGTGAGTTATCAGCCTGGATTTGAAAAAGGTCAGAGAAAGTGCCTGGTGTACAGACACAGGTAGCTTGTTCCAAGCGTAAGATGCAGCAAAATGAAAGCAGCAAAGAAGATATTTCCCTTAGTCCCTTCCCCTCAATTGAAATGATTTGAAAACAGAGTCCTCTGTAGTCCATTAGATTTCCAAAATGTCTGGGATGCACATGCAAGTTCAGACATTTACACATGTGTGTTATGAAATGCTGGAACTTACATGTGTTCTGTCTGTTTTTCCCATGTGCAAATATGTGAAATGGCTCCTCCTGCTGTACATAGATATGTATTTTAGAAGCAGCTCCATGTTTCGCAGAGCCATTTCTAAAATACCATCAGAATTCTAAATGTCTCAATTCCGACTGCCATGTTTTTTTCTAAAATGTGCCCTCAAATGTTTAGTGGCTGAATATTTCCACTTATATGTATATTGCTACAAGAATGCCCCAAATAATATGTCCATAATTATACCAAAAATGTATGAGGGGGCATAATTTCATTTGCATTTTTTGGAATATGCATACAGGTGGACTAAAAAAATCTCTAAACTGGTTGAGGACCTGACATCTCCTGAAAGTTTGTTGTGGATTATGTGCTCATCTTCACAGAATATGTAGATCTTTAAAAAAAAAACAATACCTGTCAGAACATATCCTGATGATTTGGTGTGGACTGTATGCACAACAGGTGCCAAACATAAAGGTTATTAATGGATGATAATGGTGTTCACATATTGTGAATCAGAAAAAATATTACCATCTCTTACTTCTTTTGGTCCACATCTGTCCCCCAGGGAACCCCAATAAGCCTTCTTCCCTGTAGAAATAAGGCTAACAATATATAAAATACAGAAGGGGTATTTATTTCTTTAGCATACCTAAATGCTGTTTTTCAAAGAATATCAAAGAAGCTCACAAGGCAAATTAAACAAGTTGGAAAGTGAACGCTAGAAGCAATAATGGGAACCTTTTGTTGAGCGGGTGAGGGGGGGGGGTGTCTACACAATGCAGCAGAGTGTGTGCATCTAGGGTGTGAATGCAGCACAATGTCAGGGGTGCATGCGTATGCATCTATATCTATTTATCCAGGGCTGGCATAAACCATTAGGCAGGCTAGGCGATGGCCTAGGGTGGCAACTGCTGGTGGGGAGGGGGTAAAGCTTCGTCCCTCGGGCACCGCAGGCGGGGTTCCTTTAATTGCAGCGGGAAGCGCCATGGATTTTGGCGGCTTGGGCCACAGCCATGGAACGGGCCTCGCCCCCCCCCCGCCCTGCATAAAGCAGAGTCCCACCGAGGCTCCAGCCCACTGTCGCCGACCTCCTCCTTCTCCCATCGGGTGGCTGCAAAGCAAACCCGGGCTCCGGCCTTTCGCTCGCACCGCTGCCGGTGACGTCACAGGAGCTTCCCACGCAGTCCCGCGGGACCCAGACGATTATTTCGCTTCTGCCTCGGATCTTTTTGTGCACGTGTGTAAACCAGCCCAGGACAGGAGACGCTGCAACGCAGCAGCTCTAGCAAAGCGTGCCGCCAAAGCTCTCTTTCTAATGAATTCTTGAATCAAGTGTTATCTCCTCATCCCTAATACCAATATTAATTTTAGCGGAGGAGGGATGCATGTGACTCCGGGTCATCAGGGACGACCCGAGCCAGTGCTTGTATTGCAGCCAATGCGTTATGGCTTTGATTTGTGATATGGATGCATACAGTGCATAATAATAGCTGTATGTGTTTTTTCTAAAGCTCTAATGGTATGTCTTACATGTATCATCTTTCTTATTTATAAACGATAATATGTGAGTCAATCGCATCTCTTCTAGGAATAACCACGAGAGCCTTAGAAAACGTGATGGTGCTTTTTCGATGCTGTCATTGTTTCCAGGGCAGAGTCGAATGTGTTAGCCACATTTTCTTGTTCGTGTTTTTTTTTAAGCATTAGATTAATTTATCCTGTTGTCCATTAGCGTAATGGACAGGTTGCACCAGGCTGGGAGGTGCTGATTAGGTTCCTAGAGTGGCCGTCCCTCTTCTTTACCTGATTGGCTGCCGAGGCTGCCCATTTACTATGATTGACAGACGGGGAGGCGGACCCGAGAAGCGGAGAGCGCCGCTAATAGGGTCTCCCGGCCCTGCCCTGGCGGTTTTCCGTGGCACGCGATTGGCAGGCGACAGAGGGGAAAGGATGTGGTTCTTGCCTCCTGTCGCCACAGCTGGTTGGCCGACGCTGTCGCTTGTTCAGTTTGATTGTCAGGCGGTGGGATGGGCGAGGGGCGTGGTTTGTGGTGTTGCACTGAGCACAGGGCTGCAGAAGGTGCTTGTCAGGGACAGAGCTCCACCCTGAGCAGCTCTTGGAATTAGCCCAGAGGGGGAAACTGGCACGTTTCTAGTTCTCATCTGCAGGTCTTGGACTCCAAAAATCCACAGCCAAGGGATTGTAAAGAAAGGGGAAGGTAGATATATGTTTTCAGCCACTCTCTTCACGTGAGCCCGGCTTTCGTTTTGCTTGTAAACTACTGCTACATATGGCAAAAGCCTATAGGAGTCTGTCCTAGCCTAAGATTAATCTGCGAAAACATATTTCTGTGGTAGTGAAAGTGTTTAGCTCTGTAGTTCAGCAGCTTATGTGCTTTTTGTTCCTAGACACATAGAAATGTCAGGAACTTGAATATCTAAGGTAGATTCTGCATCTTCAGACCGTGGTTTGGGAATTGATCACAAAGTGCTGGGACATGGCTTTCTTGTCAGAGGTTGGCAGTGGAGTTGTGTGTGGGTTTTGTTTTTTTCTTTGTCATCCTTAGTGCTGTCTACTTGTATTTTATGTAGGTGGTAAAGAGGCGGTGAATAATATTTTTTTGGGGGCGGAGGGAGGGGAATAGACTGTGGGAGGTGTGCCATTTTCTGGCCCTAGGATTCCCTGGTTCTAGGTCACCATTGAGTTGTATGAGGTGGTGTTACTTGTGCTTTTGCCAGATGGGTGGTATAGTTTATGGGTCTCTTTTGTAGTCTATGTGTACAGGTGTGGTAGGGCTCGGCTGTATAATGGAGATTAGGGGCAGTTTTCTGTGTGTTAATGACTAGGAAGTTCACTTCTGAAATAACTAGTGGTTCTCAACCCAGTCCCCTGCCAATCAGGTTTTCAGGATATCCACAATGACTATGCATATGAGCGATCAGATCTGCATACAATGGAAGCAGTGCATATTCATTGTGGATATCCCGAAAACCTGATTGGCCTGGGGGTCACAGAGGACTGGGTTGTGAACAAGTGAACTAGAACGTCGATGCCCAAGGGTAGCATGGCGTAACAGAGTAAATAAAATATATAGGGGTGTTGGCAGTTTGCTAACTATAATCCGATAACATTGGTAATGGTAAATCTAGACCACCTTGGATGGGCACTTTGAGCCCATTCTAGATCTTAAATTCCCATTAGTGGCTGATGCATTCCAATACTTGCAGCGATTTCAAAATTGCATCAGGGAAGACTTTATTTCATATGATTATATGCCTCTTCAGTGCACTAGTTTGAGGCAAGGTGCCAAACAAATTGGGAGTATGGGAATGAAGAGTTGTCTTGGGATCCTGAGTGTATCAGTCCCGAGCCTCTTGGGAGCATTATTTTTTCAGATATTACATATGCCATTACCTAGAACAATGGGTTGAGTCTGTATATGCACGCGCCATCAAATTGCTGCTGACTCCTGCTAACCCGGGACCTGGGTTTTCTTGGCAAGGTGCGATTGGAAGTAGATTCCCGAGACTGACTTCCATGTAGTAATTCTACAGCATCTGGTATTCCAAGATGGTAATCTATCAGAATACTAGTCGGGTCCAACCTTGCTTAGCTTCTGAGATCAACCAAGATCAGGCTTATTCAGGGCAGCAAAGTAATTTTTATAATAACAATGGCAGGACCTGAAATAGCTTACTATCTTGCTTTTCATTCCCAGTTCTGAAGGGCCACCAGCAGGCCGGGGTTTCAGAATATGTCTCATATATAGATGAGAGATTTGTATATAGTCTTCCTCATGCATATTTCTTAGGGATCTCCTGAGAAGCTGGCCTGTTGGTGGTTCTCAAGGACTAGACATGAAGATGAGGGGCCTACTAGTAGAAGAGGAGTTGACTTTCAATGGTTCCCAAACATCTCCTGGGGGACTCTTGGCCAGTGTTCTGGCTAAACTGTGCTGGGTCCTCTGCTGGCATTCCTTCTGGTGGGTGGAGTGCAAAGCAATTGTGAAAACATCGTGCCTTTAGGATTGCACAGCAGCGGCAGGCTCTCTGGACCTGCTTGTGCAGCGCAATCCTAAGTGTGATCGCTTTGCACCTCCCCCCACTGGCAGGAATGCCGGCGGAGGACTCGGCTAGTCAGATTTTCAGAATATCTGCAGTAAATGTTCATGAACAAACACCAAAAATTGATCAAAAAGAGCCTATATTCAACTAGAGCAGCACAGCATGTGTGGATCATATTTGTTTAAAAAAAATTTGGTTGGACCATTCGTAATGAGAACGATTTCTTGATATTTACTTGTATCTTTTTGTAAATATTCATGAGACGGATTTATATGCGCTGCCTTCTAGTGCCTGCAGATTTTTCATGCTTATTCACTGTGGCTGTCCTGAAAATCTTACTGGCTGGGGGTCCCCCGTGGACAGGCTAGGGAAACACTTAGGTTATCGCTCTGGCAGATTTAGAGTATGCTCTGGACAGATGCGGAGGACTTGGAGGTGTTGATGTTGTTTTGAATAAGTGATTGTATGTGTGCCTTTACCCAAATTGGCTAACCTTCTCATGGTCTATATATGCTGCTATTTATCATTTTATTAATAAAGGCTTTTCTGAAGGTGTGTATGTAGGGGGCGGGGATAAGAATGACATCCATGCAGTGTTTAAAACCAGGACTGTATCGGCCTGATCAGAAGAAATGGAGTCACTTGGAAAGGTGTGGTTGACGTGGACAACTTTGCCACCAGAGGTGAATCTGAACAGACTGAGCCGGTCCTGTTTTCCCCCATTTCATGTGTAGACTTGTAGTTTTCTTTTCTTAAGGAAAGGGCTGCATCGCTGTGTATATACAGTGGGACTAAACGGGACTATTTACGACCTGTTTGGGCTGACCTGGGTGAGGTAGAAACCTTACTGGTTTGGGATTTCAAGGGATGGAGGGAGGTAGTACGCCCAGAGGCTGCAGCTGTTCAGAGCAGACTGTATGGAAGTATTGGCAGAGCAATGGCTTTTCACTTTTTTTGCAGAGAAATGTGGTAAGAGACCATTTTTTAGGCTAGTTGAAGTGGGGGAGGTTTTAAGTTAGGCCTGGTCCTTTGACACCATTCTCTCACACACAGCTGATGCATGTCTGTATCTTATAATGCTGACGTATAGACAGATCAGGAACTGCAAATGCCACAATGTACTGGGATGGAAGCTCGAAAAACAGAGGCTCCCTTCAGAGACTGGGTCTCATGTCTCAACCTTTGCGCATCAAATTGGGGAAATAGTGCCCTTGTGATGTAGGATAAATGAGTAGCTTAGAACGGGGTTCTCAAGAGCCATAAGCAGGTTGGGTCATCTGAGTAATTGGGCTGTACAAATTGGATTTGCTTTTAGACCAAAAGTATTGAAATACAAGAAACATAGGTAAGGTCTCCTCCATTGGGAACCCTAGTAAGAAATGTGACTGTATAGAAAGGTCATACTGGGCAGCGTAGACTAGAACAGGGTTTTATTTAACTATTTTTTTTATACTGCTTTATCAGTTTAGTCAAAGCGGTTTACATTGTAACTTAAACTTGGTAATGTACATTAAAACAGGGACATAACTTGGATTCTTCTGATGCAATGGAGGGCTAAGTGACTTGCCCAAGGCCACAAGGAGTGCTAGAGGGAATCAAACCCTGGTCTCTTGGTTCCCAAGCCACTGCTCTAACCATCTCAGCCCAGTCCTCTGGACACATCTAGCCAGTCAGGTTTTCAGGATAACCACAGTGAATATGTACGAAAGCAGAGTTGCCAAGTTACCTGGTTCCAGTAGTGAGATTTTAAGCCGGTCCTGGATTTCTGGCAATCTTATTCTGATGCTTTATGGACCTGCAGCACTGATTTCGATGGGTAAAAATCAGGGACTACAAATACCATACTGCACTGCAAGACAAATTGTAAAACAAGAACTGGCCAAAAATCTCACTCCTGAAACTGGGTAACTTGGCAACTCTGAGAGGTTTGCATACAGTGGAGGTAGTGCATAATCATTGTGGTCATCCTAAATACCTGATTGGCTAGATGTGTCCCGAGGACTGGGTTGTGAACCCCTGGGCTTGATGAATATACCCTTTGTGTCTACAGCACCCCCACTGGAAGTTGTTGTAATGGTCTTATCCAGCTTTTATATTAGTGATGACCCCCAGTGTGTGTTGGAGTTGATTTAGGAGAGATTAACAGAGAAGGAAAATGTAACCTTTATTTCCACTACTGTAGATCCGAAAGCTAAATACCTTGCAGTTGGATCTATTCTGAGAGCAGGGACTAAAACTTGCTTGCTTGCTTTTTTGGCATCCTTCCTTATGGAAGGAATTTTTTTTCACCTATTCTTTCCTCACAGGAAGTTTACAAAGAACTGGACAAAAGCCTCTGTCGAGTCTGGACGAATTTTCTTGAAGTTAGAAGCTAGCCTCATTGTCTTCACTGAAGTTGAAGGGTGGGGTAGGTGTGCAGGAGGGGGAGAGAGCCCCTTGAGTTCTACCACAGCTCCTTTAGGGCCTGTTTTACTATTTTTCCATTCTGTGTCTAAGGGAACCCAAAGCTTAGTAGACTTAGGCTTTAATACACCACTGGCAAAGACAGAAAGCTGTCCACACCCAGACTAGCTTTTTTTCTCTCTCGTTGCCCCAGAGCTGTCACCATCTCTTATCCCCTCCCCAATTGAGCTCCCCCCACTAGCCCTCACTACCCAGGAAGCCAGAGAGCCACCCTCCCCCCCCCCCAAACCCTATGCTCCTTTGATATAGCTAGCTGTATTTTTTCTCTTTCCCCTCCCCCCCCCCCAGCTAGCCTTCCTGCCCAGGAAACCAGCCTGCATCCCCGAGCTTCTAGCTCCCCTCTCCCTTATAGTAGTTACATCCCTAGGAAGTCTGTTGGACAACCTCTTCCCTTGGGTTGCCCTATTAGGTCCACTCCGCTCATCTTCAATAGGCTGCTGCGGCTGGAACAGGCACTTCCTGTTTGCTGTGTCGTTTGGCTCTCTTGAGTTTGACTTGCACAGTGCAACCGTCCTAGTTTCATGGGACTTGAAATCCTGAGACCAGCAAGGGAGTTTCTGCACTGCGTGGCTCAAGACCCAGAACTGCACGGTGCATTGAAACGGCAGCTTCTGTTTAAAAGAAATCAAGAGCGAGAAAATCCAGGGCACCAGAGAGCAATTTCTAGTCGCCATGGCTACCTGGTATTCTGGGCTCTTATGGGATGTGCCTAGTAGCTGTGGATATTTGACAGTAAGAAATTTTAGTTTATTGTGAATGGAGGCCATCCAGTGATTTTTGGGAATCCTATACCATTCCGCCTGGGAGACTTGATACCAATATGGCAGAAACTTTATGGCAGTGTGAGAACCCAGATGGTGCCTCTTGAGGAATGGACGTGGTGCCGACCCAGTACATTGAGGAGAAGGGGTGTGAAGTTATTAGTCAACATTAAGCAGTGGATTATAGGGATAAGGAGGAGGGAAAGTCCTGTATATAGAGAAGAAACCCCCCAAAAGCCAGAAACGTCAGGAGGGTTGGAGGGATACTCTCCTTGAGGAGGGGCTTAAATGGTTAGGGCTCTTCAACTTGGTGCAAAAAGACAGTTGAGGGGAGATAGAGGTCTATAAATTGTAGATTGTTTGTTTACTCCTTCAAAAAGTAGAAAGACTAGGAGACACAATAAAGCTACAATGTAACCCATTTAAGACTAAATGAAGAAAATATTATTTCGTGCGACGTGTAATCGTAAAAACATGACTGCAGAAAAAGACCACATGGCCTATCTAGTCTGTCCTTCCATATCAACAACTACAACAATCCCCTTTTTTTCCTTTAGACATCCTCTGTGCTTGTCCCGTGCCTTTTTGAATTCAGATACTGTCCTCATCTCTACCACCTCCACTGGGAGACTATTCCATGCATCCATCACTCTTTCCATAAAGAAATATTTCCTCATATTACTCCTGAGTCTATCCCCTTTCACCCTCAAATCCCAGGTCATCATGGTGCTGGAGATTGCATTTAGGACTTGGATTTCATACCCCCGGTGTCTCGTTAAAGCCTTAATTGACTGCTGTGGAAGAAACGAGCAGCCTGCATGTGCAGGTGAAGCACAGTGAAGGAACTCTGGTGCTTGTTACACAGTAACTTAGTAAATGATGGCAGATAAGACTAGTGTAATTGTATCCAGTCTGCCTAGTAAAGGTGAGTAGGGAGGCAATTTCCACTCCGCCCTGGTTATAATGTCTCTTTATGGAGTGCAAAAAATTTTTTATTTATGTTCTTTTGTATTTGAGCCAAAATGCACTTTAATTTGATGCCATCCTCTTGCCATTTAGGGATCATTTGTGTTTATCTCATGCGTTGTTGAATTTGTCACTGTCCTCCTCGCAGCTTCCCCTTTGGAAAAGATTCTGTTGTTCATTAATACCTTTCAAGTGTTTAAACATCTGTACGCATCTCCCTTTAGGATATATATATGAAATCAAATTAAAAACAAACAGTTCTGATTTCTCTATTGATCTTCATAAGACAAGCAGGACTAAAAGTCCTTACAAGCAGTAAGGTAAACCTGGGACTGGATCAAGCCTGTCGGGCGCATCTGGAGCCAGCTGGTACTCTTTTATGTTGGGTATCTATGACCTGGATTGGCCACTGCTGGAAACAGGACACTGGGCTTGATGGACTTTTGGTCTGACCCAATATGGCAGTTCTGATGTTCTTATTTGGGGGGGGGGGGGCTATGGGCCAGTGGCTTGTAGTGGGGGCTGATCCAACCATTAGGCAAACTGGGCATCACCCAGGGTAGCAGCTTCTGGTGGGGCAGCTACAGCCAAAGCAAAGCAATGGCTCCCGACAGTTACACAGACGCCTCAGTTTGTGCTTTTACCAGAAGAATGGACACTATGCAAATCGTCCGTTGACCCTTATAAAGTAGCTTTTGGAAATCTCCTTAATTTACAAAACAAAGTTTTAATATTAAAAAGTGTAGTGATCAAATATTTATTTTTATAGGATTGTTTTGGGAGGGGTGGTGTTGAGATGATTGCAAATGAGTTTAATAATCACATCTTGAAAGGAGTGGCACTAGGGGTCTAAAAGCTAATTACAAAGGGGTGCAAGACTGAAGTTTTGCCTGGGGCTCCTAATACCCTCGCACCGGCCCCATACTAAAGCCCTAGAGGAGCTCCCCTTGGAGAAGGGGAGGAGAGGGATATTGTCAGAGGTCTCAGCAGTTGGCTCCTAAAGGTGTGTTTGGTTTTTGTTTTGTTTTTTTTAAACTGGCTTCTAGATGCAAAGAGAATTTATCAAGGCCTGTAGTAAAATCTGTTGTGTTGGAACACCAAAACTGTGCGAATTCTGTATCGGAGAAAATGGAGTTACTTTCCTGTAACAGGAGTTCTCCGTGGATAGCAGGATAAGTCAGCCACACTTGGTGATGTCATCCCTCAGCGCCGAGATGGAAGTACTCTCCATAGAGTACTGGACCCACCCTCCTGCCCGCCCCTAGCTAGTCAGTACATCACTAGCTGAGCCTTTTACCGCTAGGAGGCGGGCACCAGGATGGAGGCCAACCCCTTCCCAGGGGAGGTGGGCGGGTATGTGTGGCTGACTTATCCTGCTGTCTACGGAGAACTCCTGTTATAGGTAAGTAAATCCGTTTTCTCCTAGGACAAGCAGGATGAGTCAGCCACACTTGGTGCCTCCCAAGCTGCCATGCGCTGTGGTGGAAGGGGGAAGGCCGAGACACTTGTTCAGGGCTGGCATGCGCCCTTGTGGTACAACATGTTGCAACCTGTAGACTTGTAGTGGTGATGCATGCATGTGCGGCAGCAGTGTTGAGAGAGAGAGGGTGCTGTTACAAGGCACCACACAATGCTGTTGCAACCTATAGGCCTGTAGTGGCAATGCACGCATGTGCAGTAGCAGCATTGTGAGAGGGTGCCATTACAAGGCACCACATGACGGCTTGCAGTCGCGATGTACGCATGTGCAGAGGGTGTAGTTACAAGGCACACTTGTGCGAATCAAATCTGCAGGGGTTTGAAGTAAGGTGGCCCGGCATAGGAACCCGGCTTACTTTATAGGAACCCGTTGGAGAACCTGTGCTTTTGGGGAGATATGACCTTGATTGGCCACTGTTGGAAACAACAGACCGTCAAGCCCAGTCTTCTATCAGTGAGGTGAGCGTTCTGGCCCAGTATGGCATTTCATACGGTCTATGTTAGCAGTGAGGTGATCGCTGCGCGCAGGGTAGCAAGGCAGCATCGGCTGTGCCGCAAGATTGGTATGAGGTTGACCCCTAAGCCCGCAGTGTCCATAAGTGGTTCCGGCCCTGGGCGGCATGCGGGGTGGCAGTCCAGATTGCTGGGGCTGCCTGGTTGACAAGAACCCACCACCTTATGCTTCTCAGTACTGTTACTGCAGTTCTTGAACGGTGTGCACCGGTGCCCGTGTGATGTGATGTGATAGTCCCTGTTGCAAGGTCTTGGTGGCCTTGCAGATGTGTGCTATATGAGCAGGACGCAGGGAGGACCTCTGGGGATGCGTGCATCATGTGTGTGCTCCTGGCATGGCTTCAGCCCTTGCCTGTATCCGGCAGATGGTAAAGTGAATTCGCCCCAGGCAGCAAAGAGTGCGTGCCAGTGGGACTTGGACCGAGGAGTGCCCATGGGACTTGGACCCAGATTGTCTGGGTAGTGGACTGCCACACTAACCGCTAGGCTACTCCTCCGTTAGATGGAGATGCGGGTGTAGTCCACGGTGCACTGTTCAATGTATGTCTTGGGCATACATTTGCGCCGTGCAGCTTTCCAACAGCCTGGGGCTCCCGCTCATGGGAGCCACAGCAGCTGTTCAGTAGTGGTGTATTGGTAGGTAGAAGACCACAGGGTCAGGTCTGGGTCACCACCTGTCAACAGGGTCATGGTTCTGGGGGAGAAACACACTGGTACCGGACAGTGAGCATGCGGGTCTATTTGTGGTCTGCCTCACTGAAGGAGGATGCCTAAGGGTTGAGCTCCTACATGGTCCCAAGTGAAAGGGCTGCCTGGAGCATCCGTTCCCTTGCCGTCTAGGCCCTGGAGTACAGAGCCACAGGCATTGCTGCACCATATGGTGCGTTGTAATTCCCCAATATGGACCTCAGCCAGGTCTTGAACCTGTGACCCGCTAGACAGATACACCTGTCTTTGTGTGTCCTAAGTCAGAGAGCTGCCCTTGAGTTGATCATAAGGAAAATCCAGAATGATCCCCAGCTGGCCATGGGCTTGTCACTCTGCCTTCATGCACTCCGTGACGTTAGGTTTAGTGCCATGGAGCTTACTGGGGCCGGTGCTCTCCGTAGGGCAGAGAAGATGACCTGTGTCGTGAAGGTGATGGTGTTTTTCCTAGTTGCGGGAGGATTGTCTGGGGCCTGAGGTGGTTCACTAGAAGGCTCAAGGGTAACGCATGATTTGCTGGATTACAGCAAAGGGTATGGTTTTGAGGACACAGCGTGGGCCCATCCACCCAGATGGGAGTCCGGGGTGGCCCATCCGCCCCAGGGGGAGTCAGGAAGGGTAGCGATGCCATGGGTTTTTCCTCTGCTGATTAGTCAGCAAGGTATAATGGGAGGATATGTGGTCACTCTGACCCGGTTGCATTAGAGAGGCTTTTCCTTGGCTGAAATTTCAGCGCTGCTGAGTCCAAGAAGTGGAAGGACAGATCCCAACATGGTGGCAGTGTGCAGGGACCCCTGCAAACTGGTAGAGAGAACACCCAGGTCCCCTGCTTATGGACAGTGCCATTAGGCGACCGTCAGATGCAGGATCTACAATGTGCATCAAGCGGATGTTCCAGGTTGCCAGATCAATGTGCATTAAGAACAAGTTGACGCTGCTTACGGGTTCTTAAGGTCATGCACTAATCAGTGGGCAATGGGTTCTTCCTCTGGATGCCCCTGTAGGAGCAGTAGTCCATGGGGTGCCCCCTCTGCACCCGAGGGGTTGTGAATGTCATCCTTCACATATGCAGGAGGTGCCCCAAGGGTAGCTAGTCATGAATGGTCCTGAATGCAGTCAATGCGGGGTTCTTAATCTCCTTGGATGAGAGTAGGGGCATGCAGTGCAGGATCCACACTGGGATCTGAACCTGTGACCTTCTGCTCGAGGACACATTGATTGTGTATACTGCAAAACCCTGTTGCCACTGCAACCGGTGGTGGATTGTCAGGGCTTTCGTTGGAGCCATGAGGAGTGGGTCTCCTCCATGTCAGGTGGGCTGTCCATGTGAAAAAGGTACCTACTATCCAGGCAGTGCCCTTCAGGAGTGGGTCTCCTCCACGTCTGGCGGGCTGCCAAATTTTCCATTGTAGGCCGTTCTTTAGAGGCTACGAGGGGTGCAGCTCACCCAAGTCTCCTTGTAGGGGGTGGGCCCCTTAGTCCTTGGACCACTCTTCAGGCAGGCACCCAAGTGCTACGTTGGACAGAGTGGCCTGTGCATTATTGTTGCTGATGTGAAGTCTCATCAGGATTCTTCCTTTTCTAGCTGCTGCTCTGGGTACCACTGGCAGTCAGTCAGAGGTGATCGCACAAGCTATTCTGGGGCAGAAGCAAGTGTGGAAATGCCAAGAAGACACACGGTGTCATGTCTCAGAGTGACTAGCTCAAGGCCACAAGTGTGACAGTGGGAATCAAACCCAGATCTCCTGAATAGTAGCTGCTGCAGGAGGATGATGACGATGATGACATGCCCAAGTGACAGTGGGAATCCAATCCCAGATCTGCTGAGTAGTAGGCTAATGCCTAGGAGCTGGGGTTTTCCTTAAACTTTAGGCAGAAGGGGTGGATTCAGAGGCCATGATTGCTGGGCGGCGGAGAACAGAGGCAGTGTGCTCTAGTCCCATGGTTCCTCAGGTGAGCCTGAAGAGTGGAGGACAGCAATCCATCCCCGGAAGGCATAAGGGCTGCCCGGTGGGGGAGGGTCGGAGCGCCGTGATCAGCACCACACAGGCCATAGACTCTGAGATGGGGAGGGCCTGTGCATCAACATGTGTCTTGTGAGTCAGAATAACCACACCGGGAGGACCCAGGGCGAAACCTTCAGGTCGGGGCAGGTGTGCTGAGAGGACTCGGAGCCTGCAGGTCGGAGTGACTGCGCTGGGAGGGATGACCCGGGAGCAGAATCTGTCAGTCGGAGGACTGGGAGCCCGGGGAGCGCTGTCTCTGCCCCCCTGCTGTGTTTGCCCTTCTCAGCTCGCTCCGTGCCCGGTACAAGCTCTCTCCTGCTGAACTGCAGGGTGGACCTGGGGGCGGCACTTGAGGTCGGCACCGGCCAAGAGCATCAATTATTAAAGGCACTTTGAGGAGGTCCCTCTTTCTGAGGAACTTGGGGTAAGTTAAGTCCTCCAGATCCATCATGGCGTCTGCCGACGGGGTGGAGTGCTCGAGATCCGCAGATGGAGCTGTGGAGTTCTTCGCGGCATTTTCCTCAGTGTCATGAGTCTAAAGCAGCTTTGGCAGGCTCTGTGGGTTCCAGCAAGGAGTCCTCCATCTGTTCTAGGGGCCCTGGTCAGGGCTGGGGGGAAAAATTCCACTGGACGGAAAGGAGTATCTGCTGCTAGTGTCTGGATCAGCATTGACAGGCACAGAATGTTTGCTGTGATTGCGCAATGGGCTCCTGCCAGTGCGATGCTGCTTGCGTCCATGGTTGTGGACACCCCAGCTGCTTTTGGTGCTGCCGTTTATGCTGCTGTGACTTCCGCACCAGTGTCCAGAACGTCGGCGCGGTCCTCAGCGATGCCTCCATGCCAAACGGGACCGTTGGCGGTGGAAGTGTCTCCTGTGCGAGCAGCTCCTCCTTCTCTGATGCTTGGATCGTCGCCGACCAATGGCGCTGCAGGGAAGGAGCTGTGAGCTGTGATGTCATTGGGCAAGATGGCCGCTGCCATGGGAGCCTCGTGGCCGCTCGGAATTGGAGCTGCTTGGGCTGCGAGCAGGCAAAGCAGATCCCCCGGAGGAGCAGCAGTGTTCAGGACCGTGGGGCTGTGAGCGGAGGCCCCTGAGGGCGCACTCAGAGCCTCCAGGGTGGTCAGTAGAGGCAGCAATGTCGTCGGAGCCTGGGAAGGCAGGGGCAGTGTCGGAGAGGAAATGAGCTCCCGGAGGCTGTGGAAGCACCGGAGCAAGGAGGCAATGATGGAAAATTCCTTCAGCGCATTCCTGCGCGATCTCCGAGCACACAACTGGGGATGGAGGCCGTTGAGGCATATCCTGAGTGGCTGCAGCGGCAACAGTGTTTTCATAGCCCCACATGCCGCGCGTTCCTGACTGGAACTAGGGCTGCTTCAACTCCGCCGGAGTTCGTTATTTAATTTTAAGCATCCGCGGGCTGCGAGCGCATGGCCAACAGGCCCAGGGGTTCCAGCCAGCCTTCCCTGGACGATGCTGGAACGGATCTGAAAAAAGGGAAGCATCAGAGACAGCACTAAACATTAAAGACATTTTAAGCAAGTAAGTAAAGGAAGAATTCCTCTTAGAATACTTCAGAATTTGGTCATTTCAGTTGGAGAGTAGAGAGGTCCGTCTTGCTGGCAAGGCGGAAGAACTGAAACTGATTAGCTAGGGGTGGGCAGGAGGGTGGGGCCAGTTGGCCCATGCTCAGAAGGGCGAAAGCCCTTCCGAGCTATGGAGAGTACTTCCATCTCGGCACCATCGGATGATGTCACCAAGTGTGGCTGACTCATCCTGCTTGTCCTAGGTGAACATTCAAGGAGTCTGACAATGCTCAGACTTCTCCCTGACTGAAAAACCCCACCGGGAAAGAAAGGAATGAGTCAGGATGTGCCCTGGGCATCCTGTGAGCCCCTCAACATATAATAGGTACTGTAAGGATTGTGGGGAAAGGCCTGTCTAGTCAACACAAATTATGTAGGCCATAGTAGGAGAGGGCGAGAGGGATACGTCTGAGATTCTGTGGTAGTGGTATTTACAAACGATCCTTGAGGGATACAAATAAGTCGGGTTTCATGATGCACCTAATGAACAGGCATGAGGGAAATTAGCATGCGCACTGCTTCCACTGAGGCAAATCTGCCTGAAATCCCAACTTCTTTTGGGCCCTGGAGGATGAAGTGAATGCCAGGGTTTGTGGGGGCCAGAGTACCTGTGTAGGATGGAGGACTGGGAGTGATGCACGTGGAAAGAGGTAAACCCCCCTCCTTCTAGCTTGTGCACACTCCACATGTGACACTTCAGCACAGCTCCTACTTCCTGATGTAGATTTTTCAAGATTCTGCAGCAAGTGTGTGTTTTTAATTTCTAATGGTCCTTTGTAACACACTAGTAAATGGACTTTTTATTTTTAAAAATGTAGTTGATGTTGTGTAGGATACTTTCATAAATGTACTGTACATGTAAATATAGTTGCATATTAAATCGTGTATGTGTGTAGATATATAATCTTATTTACTTTCCTAAAGATATTTTTGTGTGCTCAGTAGTTTTATTTGCTCTTTATTTAGGAGGAAAAAATATCTTAGTGACTGGTGTTGAAGCGAAGAGGGGAAAAGAGATCTGGGGGATCTTAAGCAACATCTCCCCTTCTCTGCTTCTGGGCCTTGAAGTGCCCTAGACATCTGCCTAGTTTGCCTAAAGGTTGGGCCAGCCCTGCAGGGCTCTCGCCAGATTCTGGGACTGGGTTGGAAAGCAGAAAAGGGCAGACTTGGAAATTAGCTGGCGACACTGAGAAAAATGGCATCTTGGACTAAGTTGTGATTTGGGTAGGGTGGAAAAGTAGGAATTTAGGAATGAGGTAGAAAGGTGGTGAGATGATCTGAAGGGCCTGAGGTGGGCAGGAGGCAGTAGGAAAGTACATGAGGTTTGGAGAGAGTAAACAGAAAGAAAGGGGTGGGAGGGTAGAAAAGGGGCAACTGAAAGGGGGAATTGAAGGCTGGGTAGGAGGTGAGAGACAGAAGAAAGGGGTTAAAGGCAGGGGATGGGATGATGACATTGTAGGAGCTGAGGCAGAGGAGGGTAGATGACAGCTGGGGAGAGGGTGAGTGGAAATAGAAAAACTGAAGACTGGGGAAGGTAGTGAAAGATCGGAAGGAGATAGCGATTGGTTACTTGTAACAGGAGTTCTCCGTGGACAGCAGGATAAGTCAGCCACACTAGGTGACATCATCCGACGGTGCTGAGACAGAAGTACTCTCCATAGCTCAGAAGGGCTTTCGCTCTTCTGAGCATGAGCCAACTGGCCCTACCCCCCCGGCCCACCCCTAGATAGCCAGCTTGTCACTAGCTGAGCCTTTGCCGATAGGAGGCAGGCACCAGGCCCGGAGGTCAACCCCTTTCCAGGGGAGGTGGGTGGGAACATGTGGCTGACTTATCCTGCTGTCCACGGAGAACTCCTATTACAGTTAAGTAACTTTACTTTCTTCTAGGACAAGCAGGATGAGTCAGCCACACTAGGTGCCTCCCAAACTGCCATGCGCTGTGGTGGATGGGGGAAGGCCGAGGCTTAGGTCACTTCCTCAGGGCTGGCATGCACCCATGTGGTACAGCATGCTGTAACAAGAACATGTGGGCTTGCAGTCGCGAAGCACACGCAAAGCACATATGTGCAACAGTCGCAGTTGTGAAGTATGCAGATACAAGGCGCACCTGTGCAGCCACTGAGATGCAGTCAACCTGGGCAGTAGCAGTGCGGTAATCACAGCGATCAAGTGCATAGAGCAGTAGTAGTGAGGTAATCACAGCGATCAAGTATAGCAACGGCCTCAAGGATGGCTGGCCACGAGGGTGGTGCAAATCGGAGCATTAATACAGCAACAGTAGTGAGCTAGTCACTGTAAGCAAGGGTAGCACTATCCCCAATATCGACAGGCTGTGAGAGTGGTGTGAAATTGAAGCATTGAGACAGCACTAATAAGAGAAGAATTTTTTTTTTTAACTCAACGGTTAATCAACTCTCGGGCAAGTTTCTGGAGATAAGTCCATAAACCATTAGTAACCAGGACCTGGGAAATCACTGCTTGGTCCGAAACGAGCATAGAGGAACATGTATCTTTGGGGGACTGCTAGGTACTTATTTTATTTATTTACATTCTCTTATATACCGCGCTATTCTGCATCAGTGCGGTTTACATTGAACAAACTGAAATTACATTGAACAGGGCATTATAACTTGGAGATAACTATTTTACAGGGAACATGGGCTATGGAGGGTTAAGTGGCTTGCCCAAGACCACAAGGAGCACCTGTGGGACTAGAAACCCCAGTCCTTCCGGCCCAAGGTTGCTGCCCTCTAGTGGGATTTGAACCCCCGACCTTCCGGCCTGAAGTACCTTGCCCCAACCACTAGGCCACTCCTCCACTCAGACCTAGAATGGCCACTGTTGGAAACAGAAAAACTGGGCTTGATGGGCCTTGTTCTGACCAGTACGGCATATCTTATGTTCTTATGTTAGAAGCGAGGTGGTCGCTGCGAGCGAGGGTAGTAAGCAGTATCGACTTGCTACAAGATTGGCGTGAGATTGATCCTTAAGGCCGCAGTGGCCCAAAGTCGGTTCAGGCTGGGGGTGGCAGGTTGCTGAGACTGCTTGGCTAGGGTGTGTCCTGTTGCGAGGTCTAGGAAGCAGGTCCGCACGAACCCACGACCTTGTACTTCTCAATATGGCTACTGAGTGAGGTGCCCCAAGCGCTGCCACCGGTGTCCTGGCTGGGGATGTGTTAGTCCCTGTTGCAGGGTCAAGGTGGCCTACATGAGCAGGATACAGCATGAGGAAGGACCTTTTGTAGCGGCTTGTGTCCTGTGCGTGTCCCTGACATGGCTTGAGCCCCTGCTCGTATCCAGGCAGGTGGAGATGCAGATGGAGTCCCAGAGGTGTAGTCCGCTGGGGACGGTAGCCAGGCCCTTAGTTGCCTAGTTGTTTGCGCATTTGTTCTGTGTATTTCCTGGGCATACAGCTGCATAGGGCCGTGATGCTTTTCAGAGTTTGTAGCATCTGCTCCTCCCGGGAAAGGTTCCTGCAGGCCGGAGGCCTGGCTGGCCTGGGGTGGATATCGAGGGTGGCTTGGGTGTGGTAGGGTAGCAGGTAGCGTAGCATGTGTGGCAGGGGGTGCCATCAGGACTTGCAGTTAGGAAGCTATCCGAAGTACTTTCCTGGAGGTCTATTTCAGATCCGTCTGCTGTGGCACGGTAGTGGGGTTGTCAAGAGCACAGTCCTCGGAGTTCCTGTATTAGCTGGCAGAGAGCTAGCAGAGGAAGGGTGGCCGCGAGGCAGTTGAGAGCAGTCATCAACGAATGCAGTCAGAAGGGTATTGGGTAACCTGCCCGGCTGTCAAGGCTCACGCTAGGTGCTGAGGACTGCATGCTGATGGGTGCATGGCAGCCGATCATTCATAGTGCATTGGTAGGTAGAAGACATGATGGTCATGTCTGGATTACAACCTGTTGATGGGGTCAGGCTCTTGCGCTGTGTGTTGTCTGTCAGCGTTTTGAGGGATAAGAGCTGGCCCCAGGGGAGAAAAGCACACTGGTGCCGGGCCGTAAGTATGATGAAGAAGGTCTGGGTGTTATCCATTTTAACAGTTGCACTTTGTGCTCGCCACATAGTGAGTAGATCGATTTGCGGTCAGCCCACCGATGGAGGGGGAAAGCTGATGCCTAAGGGTTGAGCTCTTGCATGCAGGTTCATTTGACAGCTGAGCCTGCCTCCCCGCACTCCCTGTGTCCCAGCAGGAGGGCACCGCCTGGATGATTGGTACTGCTTGGATGGTTTGTATAGTCTGGGGTTTTAGAGTCAACCGCTCCCCTTGTGTGATGGTGTGAGGCAATGGTCGCCTTGTTGACTGCCTGAAACATCTGCTCTTCACAGTCAAGGCCCTAGAGTACAGAGCCCTAGGCATTGCCACACAGCGTACCTTGGTGATGCGTTGTAATTCCCCAACATGGTCCTCAGCCAGGTCTTGAACCTGTGACCGAGGTTGGATACATCAGCTTTGTGTGTGCCAAGTCAAAGTGTTGCCCTTGGGTTGGTCATAAGGTAAGATACAAGACTGGTGATCCCTAGGCTGGCCTTGAGCCTGCCTTTCTATCTTTATGCACACCATGACCTTGGGTTTAGTGCCACAGAGGTTACTGGGGGAGCCTGCCTAGTGCAGGGTTCTCTCTGATGGGTTGAGAAGACGATCCACGTCATGATGAGGATGATGGTGAAGGTTTTCCTCCAAGTTATGGGAGGATTGCCTTGGTCAACGACTGGATGCCGTTGGACAGCAATACTGCAATGGTGGGTCCTGAGGTGGTTAACCCGAAGGCCCAGGGGGAACAGGAGGGTATGGTTTGCTGGATCGCTGTATGGGCCTCCCGAGATGGTAAGGCCGAGGTGGGCATATCTACAAGGTGTGAGAAGACTAATACCTTTTCCACAGAGGTGTGCTGCCACTGCATGTCTTGAGCACCTGTGGGGCAAGGAGCACAGGCATGTAGCATGGCCCCATCCGCCCAAATAGGGTCTGGATGCTCAGCAGGGTCCAGATTAAGAGTGGCTGCTCCTTGGCAGCAATGGTAGCGCTGCTGAGACCGAGAAGTGGAAGGTCGGATCCCAACATGATCAAGGGTGCTGCTTACCTTGGGGCCTTGGCTTCTGACCTCCTCTATATTTGTTTTTTGTTTTGTTTTTACTTTAATTGCGGAGACTGGGTACCTTCTCTTTGGACAACCTCAGCGGTCATCCCTCTGGGAGCAGAGGCAGGTTTCTGCAGGATAAGTGCACCGAGACCTATGTTTATCTGTGGTAGGGAGAGCACCCATATCCCTTGCTTATTGATAGAGTCCTGACCCTTAGGCAACACTTGCACACCAAATAGAAGATGCAGGGTCCACAGTGTGCCTCCAGTGGATGTTCTAGGGCTTCCCGGGCTGTCTGATCGATGCTGACCCTGTTTACGGGTTCCTGAGGCCATGCAGTAACCAGTGGGTGATGAGGATCGTCCTCTGTATGCCGATGTACCAACAGTAGGCCATGAGGTTCTCCCTCTGTGCCTGAGGAGCTGTGAATGTCATCTTTCACAATCCTAGATGTGGTTGGAGCCCCAAGAATAGCTGGGCATGCCCTGCAGTCATTCGAGCGTCTTGATCTTCTTGGCTGTGTGACTGGAGGTGGATTGGCAAGCATTCCTTTGGAAGCCACGAGGAGTGCGTTTCATCCACATCTGGTGGATTGGGCATCTCACTGAAGTCAGTTAGATTGCCCGGCCTTCCTCTGGGGGCCACAAAGGGTGCAACTCACCCATCTGTGGTAGGGAGGGGGCCCCCTAGTCTTTGGACTGCTTCTCTACGCCTCGGGCAGGCGCTCAACGTGTTACGTTCGACAGAGTGACCTGTGCATTCTCATTGGACTGACATAGAGCCTTCGCATCTTTTTTGTTTTTGGAAGCAATCGGGTGAATTGTCATCGAAGGAGGTTCTGTTTGACTGGCTTACTGTTGCTGATGTTAACGAGCTGCATGCTATAACATTGGCTGTGAAGCCGTGATGATGCGCTATCTTTAGGTAGCTACTTTATGCATTGCTGCTGCTGTCCTGGACGAGTCCTTTTTGTCCAAGGAGAAGCTTCTTTTCATGTCCACGTTACAGGCTATCTTTCCTGCCAGATGCAGTTTTACAGCAATGTGCTCACTTATTCCAAGGAGAAGCTGCTTTACAGACACGATGCACGAACCAGTGGTGCAGCTCAGGATCGGTGCATGCAGAAGGCGTCTGGACGCCAAGGCCCAAAGGGACAACGTATCGAGCCCCGAAGCGCCGAGTTCAGAAGTGATGACGCGTCAGAGGGGAGTGGCATGCGGAGCGTTCCGCCAATAGGGTCACATGGGAGGGTTGGAGGTGCTGAGTCACTTCTGGGCTCATGGCAGCCTGCATCTAACACTCCAGCGCCATCCGGGGAGGTATTTTGGTGCCGAGACTGGGATATGCGGAGCAGCAGTAGATCCGGTGGCAAGGGGGCTCATGCTGCAAGGCTGAGCAGGGCCATGATGCGCCAGAGAGAATTTCCCCTTTGGCGCCGTTGACACCATCACGCAGCACCTGTAAATGGAGGAGCAGTGCAGTCTAGGATGGAGGCCTTGGAGGCACATCCCAGAACTTGCCCCAGGGGAGCGATCGCCGCTTCGATCCCATCCAGTGCTGGCATGTACCTTGCAAGGAGATCCGCTGTAGGAGCAGGTATGTGTGGTGGGGCAGCGGCGGCCTCAGAATTTCCGCAGCCGGGGATGGAGGCCAGGGGCGCATCCCGTGCCATGTGAGTCATTGTCTCCTCCTCGTGGTCAGCCTAGGCAGATCCAGGGTGGAGTCGATGGCCTTGGGTGGTGGGTGACATCGAAGCTTGGGGATGGAGGCCTTAGAGGCACATCCCGAGCAACAGCAGCAGCAGTGTTCCATAAGCCCATGTGCAGCATGTTCCAGCTGGAGTTTGGAGGATCTTAAATTAGCGGCATCCGTAGGCTGCGAGCGCATGGCCGGCAGGCACAGGGATTCCAGCCAGCTCCCCCTTGAACGGCATTGGAACAGATCTGAAAAAGGGGAAGAATCAGAATAAGTGTAGTATTTAGTAATTTCAGTTGGAGAGTAGAGAAGTCCGTCTTGCTGTCAAGGCGGAAGAACTGAAACTGGCTAGCTAGGGGCGGGCCGGGGGGTGGGGCCAGGTGGCTCATGCTTAGAAGGGCAAAAGCCCTTCTGAGCTATGGAGAATACTTCGTTTCGGCGCCATTGGTGATGTCACCTAGTGTGGCTGACTCATCCTGCTTGTCCTAGGAGAAAGTGGAATTCCAGAGTAGGAGAATGGGAAGCTGCTCGGTGGGTGAGAGGTAAAGAGGAGAGGATAAGAAGTAATGGAGACTAAAGATGAGATCATTTTCAGCTAGAAATGGGAGGAAGAAAAGAAGATGAGAAAATAGGAAAAGACCCTGAAAAAGGACACAGGTAAAGATCAACCAGGAGAAAATGAAGGGGGGAGGGGTGGTAAAGACCATATCACCTATCCAGTCTGCCTTTCATACCAGCTATTAAGCTCTACAGTCCTATGGCAGTTAGAAAAATTAAAGGATCAGGCAGAGGTACAAAAAAGCACTGTGAGTGGAATATGAGAATTTCTTATATCCTTGTTTTGCTCCGTAAAGCACAAATGCATTTAAGTTTCACTGCTGAAATAATCTGGTTTCTTGGGCTTTCCAGTTTTTGTATGTGTACTTCCCATTTTTAATTTGTAATAGCTTATTCTGTATTTGATGAAAGCCTGCATTCTGCTAGTGTGTAGTTTTGTGTGGAGGATCTATAGCAGTCTGGCTTGTTCTAATTTTTCCAATAGGAGGCACTGTTAGGGTTCTAGGACTTAGTACGTTTTGTTAAATGCTACTTTTCCTAAGTAGGTTGCTGTTTTGAGTCTTAGGAAGTCGTGCTGCTATGGTATATGAAGTTCCGAGTGCCTTTCTTGTAGGGATTTGTTACATCACAGAGCGTCTGGCAGTGGATGGATGGAGCTGGTGTTGCTGTTACTGACATGACACTAGAACACCACTATACTGTTTTCATATGTTGAGTTACAAAGTGAAGCATCCTAGTTCTGCTGTGCAGTCTGTCCACTTTTTATGTTCTCATGATTACTGTTCTCTATCTTAAGCATTCTGGAAAGAGATTTAAAATGGTATCAATGTATCTTTATATTATGTGATTAGATCTCATATTGTCTAGGAATGTTTTATAGGCAAGATAGATGTTTCTATCTATAAACTGTAATAGATATAACAGGAAAAGAAGACGTCACAGCTTTTTTGTCCTCTTATTGATATAGTGCCATAAGTCACTAAATTTAAGGCGCCCAACTTATTTTGCCATTATATCAGGTGGGATTTTAGAACACTTGGCAGGATACTGCAATCAGTGTGTACTGATGTTTCACCTTTAAAGTAGGATTGTCTGCTTTAAACTTTAAATTACAGTATGGGATGCTGCCCATTGAGACATCTTAATATAACTGAACAGTTTACATAAGCAGGTGTGTGATTTAGCATTGGTAAGTACTTAAAATAATTCGAGTTGAAAATATTTACCGTGTCTCCCATGATACATAACGGCTGTCGCAGGCTGCTTAGAAAGTTGTCAGATGCGCTCCAAGGCATTATTTGTCAGTAAATGTAATTATCATAGCTCAGACCAGTATGCTTTATTGCCCAATTCTGGGGGCGGGGAGGGGGCAAAAAAATTCATCTCTGGCCATGCCACGGTTATGCCCAGATACATACATACATACATACATACATACATAGGACTAACATTAGGATGCCAAGTTTAAAAGCAAATGAACTGTTCCAAATGCGGCATGAGCCAACGCTTGACCAAAGACCAACAGCTCAACGGATGACGAAAACGAGGCAGGAACAGCGCAGGGGACGGCAGTTTGGTTTAAGGGCCCTAAGACGACAGGCATAAGCTAAAAGGTGCTTGGCCCCTATCGCTGTGGGAGCAATGGCAGAAGCATAGGGTGGGGGTTGTCACTTTCTCTGAGACCCACAAAACTTTGTGCAAATTAATTTATCAGCTGGGGGGGGGAGAAGACATGCTTAGAACGACTTAGCTATTCTCCTACCTGCTTCCCCCTGATCCCCAGCATCCACTCTCCTGTTTTTCTGTCTGTCTTTCCTTTTTACTAGCACCTGTTTCTTCTGCCTTTGCCTTCCACTTTTCTACCCAACCCCCATCCCCAGGACACTCCTCTCCTGTGTTTTTCAGCATCCATTTCTTCTGTTCTCCCCCCCCCCCCATCTCTTGCTTTTCTTGTTTCTCTCCCTCTTCCAGCACACACACTATCCTTTTCCTCTGCCTTATTCTTCCCCTAGCATGTCTCCTGCTTGTCCCTCCCCATCCACTAAAATTCAGATTTACCGTACCCTAACAGGTGGGGATTCCCCAAGCCCTGCAACCTGCAGGAATCCAGAGCAGGGTACGTGGAACTAAAGATGTGTGGCAGGCCGCAGCAGCTGAGACTTCAGTTTATTGCTGGCATGCGAGCGAGCGTGATCGGTATCGGCAGGCTTTTGCGGTACCCTGCTGATCTCGCGAGATCCGTACCAGGAAATGCTTCTCTGCATATGGAACATAACTAGCATGCTGGTCTTAGACGGAAGCTATAGCTGCTGCAGCATGCTGCAGGTCTTCAGTGCTGCTTACCCTGAACCAGATTACTGCAGCCGGTGGGGCTCAGCACCTGGAGCCCTTCCAGTTACAGCAATAGTGGGCTCTGAGGCAAACTTGGAGGGACCATGTCTCCCCTTTGGCTTTGTCTCTGGGGCATAAGCAAAGGACATGCAGTCTGCTTGCTATTTAGTGTGTTTGGTAACAGCAGTTCCAGGTCTACCGGGATCAAAAGAAACAAAGTTGGGTGGACTTTTTCTAAGGGCTTTGGTCCCTTCCGACTAGGTGGCTAAGGCTTGTCAGCAATCCAAGGTGCTTTCTTCTTTGAGTATGAAGTCAAGGGGAAAAATATTGGCAAGATAATTGACTGATTAAGGTGGAAATCCAACACAACCTAAGGAAGGAACTGTGAATGGTTGTACAGAATGACTCTATTGTTTAAACAGGTTTTTTGGGGTGTTTTTTTGAGTAAAGGTAGATCAGTCCCAGGGTGTGGAGCTCACTAACTCTCCATACTGTTGCCAAAAATAAGACCTTCCATGTTAGGTATGAAGATCATAGGTGTCCAGTATCTCAAAGGAAGCTTTTATTAGTTGGGTTAAAACGGTGTTAAGGTCCCAAGCAGGGCTGGCCTATCCACAGGGTGGGCTTGGTGGCTGCCTAGGGTGGTATATCTCTGTGGGTGGTAGGCCATGTGCTTTGGCACACATGGCCTGCTGAGCTGCACTACACTGCCACTGATTCCAACAGAAGAGGTGAGGGGGGAGGTGGCTAGGCTCGGCAGCAGGCCATGTGCTTCGACACACATGGCCTGCTGCTTCAGAACCCCTGAGGTTTATATCTGAGGGAGGTCAGAAGTGACAGGCCATATGTGCCGAAGCACATGGCCTACCGCTGAACTGAGCCGTGCCCTCCCCCCTCAACCCTGCCACTGGAATCAGCGATAGTGTGGTTCGGCATGGGGTGGCACGGCTCGGGGGTGGGGTCGGCCAGCCAGGGCTTCTGCCTAGGGTAGCAGAAACCCTTCGGCTGGACCTGGTTCCAAGGCACGTGGGTGGCTTGATGGAAGGTTTTAATAGAAACGAACCCCACATGAAACAAAGGCTATATGGAGATGATTTTATTTTCCACATTCAGATGATATATACCAATTGCACTAAGGTGAACCCTACTGGAGTTGGTTTTTAAAATTAATTCTGAGAAGTGTAGAAGGTACTCAGCTTGTGTGAGGCAGGAAAAAGGACTACACCAAATCTTTTTCTTATTTAGTGGAGTCTCTCTCCTGGAAGCTGGAATCACCTGTAATTCAGGAGAGCCAAAATTAACCTTCAATATCTAAGCTGTGAGGGCAAGGGACTTGATAATGGGATGCAACTTGGTCCCTCGAGCCTCTGCGATTAGTGATTTAAGAATTCCTCCGTTTTATGGGCCTTCTTACGGAATGTTCTGGAAGAAAAGGAAGCCACAATTGTCTCAGCCAGTATGTATCTAAGAATCATGGTCCTGTATTCCCACAGGAGATTCATGACAGCCTTTGGTATTAGGGGTGTCGGATATGTGCACAGAAGACCCTTCCCTCTTCCCAGTCTAGGAGAAGTGCACCTGAGACTTCTTGGGTGTCCCTATCCTGGAGGAGAATTGAGCTGCCTTCCTGTTCTGAGGAGTAGTAAAGAGAACTGTCGTGGGTGTGCCCCCCTTGCAAAATTGTCTGTGCCACCCCCTCATCCATTTGTGGTTGAAGTACATGATTCAGTTTATCTAGCAGGAGATTTCCTTGCCTGGCAACTAGGTAGCTCTGAGAATCATCCCCTGAGAGATGGCCTAGTTCCATTTTCTGATTAGTCTCTAAACATAGAAAGTAAGATCCTGTTGCTCCTTGCTTGTTGATGTAATGCATTGCAACCTGATTGCTGGCCAACAGATCCCTGAAAACTCCTAGAATGTTCTAAACTGCGGGAGGTTTCTCTTGGGGAGCCCATGTAGATGGATCTGTGGTGAGAATAATTTGCATTGGAGAAATTTTGGAAGGGAATTCCATTTGTCATATTGGATTGATTCGTCCACTAGGACAGAGTCCTGTACTGGTTATACAGATGGTGTCTAGGAGCTTTTGAGTGGCCTGAGCCTACTGTGTATTCAAGGCCCATTGAACTTGTCTCATCTTGAGACTTGCCAGGGGAATTGAGATGTTAAGCCACATGGCCTCAGCAGTACATGCTGATATTTACTGGCTCATTTGTATTTCCTGCCCTGAAGATATGAGTGGTAATTTTTTCCTGTGGAAGAAAGGTCTGAGTCATGTCTAGTAGTTCTATGAATTCTAGTTGAATCAAAGGGCTTAATTGGGATTTGGGATAACCTTGGTGACTCCAGCACTCGGATGGTAGTGTGCATGACTCTTTGGTCTCCTTCCTGAGAGGTGCTCTTGACCAGCCAATTGTAAAGAAAAGGAAACAAGGGCACTCCTAGTCATGTGCAGATATGCTGCTGGTACACAAGGCACTTCATGAAAGGTGCTTCTCCATTATTAACCTGATACTTCCTGTAAAGTGGAATAATATTTATGTGGGCGTAAGCATCCTTCAACTCCAGAGATCATAACCAGACTTTTTGAAAATAAGGAAGGAATGAGAGTGTCCAGGGAAACCATCTTAAGCTTATCTTAAATCTGAAACTTGTTCAAGGCTCTTAGGGCTAGGATAAGACAGAATCTGCTTTTTTTGTAACCAGGCAATACTTTGAGTAAAATCTCTGCCTTTTTAACTCTGTTCTTGCACACACTGTCTGTGTGCACTGCACCACCGTGTTGCCAACTCTGGTAGAACATGTTCCACTGCATTGACCTCTAATAGAGAAGAGAGCTCCTGGCACCCGCTTCCTGATGTGGAGGGTTTGACCATGATATTCTTGGGGGGGAAATTTGGCAGAAGCTGCAGTAGATGAAGATGGCAACCCAGACAGGCGATTTTTAGAACCCAGTCGTCGATCGTTTTAAGGGGCCAATGGCTTAAACAAAATAGACTCCCTCCTACTGGAAGGTTACCTAGTAGGGGTACTAGAACACTAGTTATGTTCTTGTGGAAGCAGTCAATATCCTGTCCCTGGTTTTGATTATGGGGTTTTCAGGGCCCTCTGCTGTTTTGGACAAGAGTGAGATCCCTGATAAGTGAGTAGAGCAGGATATAGATAGAGATAGAGATATATATGGTCTGAGCGGTATATCAAATTCAAATAAACATAATAAACATAACATATATACAGAGATAGATATCTATAAAATATTATTATAGATACGTAATAGGATCTCCTTTGCTCTCCACTCTGGAACCTCCTTTAGGAGGTCAGGTCAGGAATGGGCTCGGAGAGAGACAAGAGTATTGCTGTTTTCCTTTTGTTAGAGGTGCAGCCTCTTTTAACCTTTTTAGCTGTGAGTTTTTCTTGTACTTCATATCTGAGGCCCAGAGCCATGAGAGGTTTTGAGCACAGACACAGACTCGATGGCATTTAACAACAACAAACCCATTGCAGAAGCCCTCTCTTCTGTTTTCCATAGTCTTATTCTTTCCCTTTGCCCTCTAGTGAATGCAGTTGCATGGCCTTTTTTCTTGAGGGCTTTGAACAAGAGAACAGAGACATCAATCTTAGATGTCTCTCTGAAGTTGACTCTCACCAGTAGCATTGAAGGTAGACATCAGTGTGGCTGATATTGAATCAGGGGCCCTCAGTTCTCTGCATCAGTGTGTGTGTCTCTTCTAGGACAGCTGGAGTTCTTAATGCATCCACATCACCAGTGTCAAAAAAGGATGTGTTCCAGACATTCATCGTTATTTTGTTTTTGTTGTTCCCCTTCCCCTCCCTTCCCCCCCCCCCATTGAGCTTGTCCTTAAACATCATGCCAAGAGCATTGTGGAACGTGTAAAGAGTGACCACATCCTCCCAACTCACATGGGGTTTCAGTGTAAGATGCATAGAAACTTGACGGCATAAAAAGACCACATGGCCTTATCTAGTCTGCCCTTACAGCACTGATGACGTCTGTGCCTCTGTTCTTGACATTGTGCTTCAAAAGGGTGTGATGTTGATGTATCTCAGCCTCTGCTCAGTGTCCAGATCTCAGACCCTTGATCTTGGTTTAAGAAGAGGTAGGCTTTGTTCTCCTTCTTTGAGTGGGGATCAGTTAAGGTCCATCTGCTGCAGATGGCTTCAATCAATACTCGATACTGGGGATGCATCAATTTCTGGACGTATAGACACATTCCTCTAATGTCGATGGACCAGACTTACAAACATTAGAAATTCATTCTTGCTGCTGTCCTCGATCACAAAGACCTCTTTCACATGTGTAGACACAAATGACATTGAAGGAGGTTCATGATCAGGCCTCCTGGTCTGCAAGCACCAGGTGCTCTTCTGAAAGCTGCCGGGGACTTTTTTTTCTGAGACATGTTACTAAAAGGGAGCTGCAGCAAAATCTAAATGACCTCTAATAAAGATCGACCTGACCATTTGAGACCTGTTTTTATTTGTGGGTTTTTTTTTTCTTTTGAGGGGGGGGGGCAAGCAAAAAAACTTTTCAGCTGCCTTTTAAAGAACTACAAGTATACAGAAAACTAGCAGAAGTGACAAACTTTGATAGTCACTAAAAAAAAATTAACATTTCTATTTTTAAGTGGAGCTGCAGCACAGTTTCATGACCGTACATATCCATGGAAAAATGAAGACCAAAATAGTCCCTTCACGATGGCGTTGGGCAGGAAGTGACTCGCATGCATGATGATGATTCGCAAAAGCTTCTAGAAGATGTGTAAGCTGGAGAAGGTTTTTCCCATGCTGGGCTTCTGTTGATGTCATCCATTAGTGAGGACTCTGTATCCCGCTTGTGCTCTGAGAAAAAATAGTTTCTTCTCTTTATTTTAATTATGCTACATAGTAACTTTGTGATATGTCCCCTAGTCTTTGTACTTTTTGTTTACGCCTTTCAAAATTGATTCATGTTTACCCATTACACTCCACTCGGGATTTTATAGACCCCTATCGTACATCCCCTCAACGGTCTCTTCAGTTTGGGGGGGGGGGGGAAAAGAGCCCTAACTACTTTAGCCGCCTTTTATAGAGGAATGGTTCCATCCACGATATCATGTTGGTTGCCCTATTCTGTATTTCTCCTAATGCTACTCTTTTTGAGATGCAGTGAAAGAATTGCTTGCAATACTGAAGGAATGACTGCTTTGCGGATTATGACATTTGCACAGGATGTGTATATTGTGAAGCCCTTATATCTTCTTATTGGCTTGTGTGCATGCGTGCGCACGTGGATATCCTGTGCTTTTGTATACTCCTCTTTTAGAGCCTGTACCTGATAATCAGTTGGTACTTTCTGGATTTCAGTGGATGCTGGCAGCATGCATATATTAGCATAAAGAGATTTTATGTTGATGTGACTACTTGCACCGATATGAGTGTGTGGGTGCAGTAGATCATAATCTACCTGCTTAAGGTTTGTGTTTTCTTTGGAGAGGTGGAATGATCGGAGGGTTTATAGTCCAAATTCATTTTAACAGAGAATGCAGGTACTACTGTCCATACTTTCATTTGCACAGTAAGATGCTAATGCTAAGAACTGGTATTCATCCTGCTTGAAACTGAAGTGGTTACTCTTTTGTTTTTTTTGTTAATTCTTCATAACCTCAGTCAATGCCTTTTATATCAAACATGGCCCTTAGTAGATCATACTACAACAAATAGAGTTAGCGTAAACACTACAAAAAGTTAACCTGAGTTATTTGGAGTTCTTTCAGAATTGGTAGTGTCCTTAGTAGACCATGGCAGACTGAAATGGTCTGTCCAGTAAGGTTGTAAGGGTTTTCTTCCTGCAGGTTACACCCCCCCCCCCCAACCCGTGTTTAGGCAGTTGCCTGAGGTGGCAGCTTCTGATGGGTGACAGACCAACAGCATTCAAATCATTACTGCTGCATATTTGTATTAACGCACGGTGTACACAGCACTCTGCATATAGATGTAAGGGACGGTCCCTACTCATCAGAGCTTAAAGTCTAATCAAGAGGAACAACATCCTAAAACTAGGGATTAGAGTATAGTAAGATACACAAGTGGTGAACAAGAGCATGAGGGGCATCAGGATCCAAAAATAACCTGGATTTGAATAGGGCTACAGAAGAAGCCCGATGTACTGACTCGGGTAGTTTGTTCCAGACATATGGAGCAGCGAGGTAGAATGAATGAAGTCTGGAGTTGGCAGTGGCAGAGAAGGGCACAGATAAGAGATCTGCCAGAGGAGCAGAGTTCTTGAGGAAGGGTTTAGGGTGAGATAAGAGAGGAAAGGTAGCGAGGAGCCGCAGAATGAATGCACATGTAGGAGAAGTTTGAACTGGCTGCAGAAACAGATAGGGAGCCAGTGACTGAGGGGTTACAGGAGCATATCAAAATAATAGATCCTGACAACCCCACTAACTCAAAGAACCAACACACATATTAAACCCCCTGCAGGAAAAAAAATATTTAAATATGTTGGCCAGTTCTGCAATTTTATAGGACTGTTGTAGGAGGGTGGTTTTCGAATGATCATGATTGAGTTTAATTAGCGTGGCGGGGGGGGGGGGTTGTAAAGGATGAAGGTTCATCTACTGTAGGGCATCCAGTCTCCTTCACTGGCCCTGCCACCTCCTTGCCTTCATTTAGTATTTTCTCATCTTGAGACAATAAAACTTGTAGCTCCTATTTCCATATTGTCCTGCTAGACCAGTCCAGACAATTGGGTTGTGTTCCCCTACCAGCAGATTAGTGGAGACAAAGAACCAATGAAGCCCAGGTTTCAGTGATATTGCTCCTATGCCTCTATTTGCCTCAGCCACCATAGCTCCCTTCAGTATTTTTGTCTCCAGCAGATGGTGGATGGCTTTTCTCCTCTCTGTAGAAAATCTGAGGATTGAGAGGAAGAGAGTGATTAAATGTTTGTGAACGATCACTTTGAGTACAGAAAAGTGAGACACTTGAGCGCAAGGTGGGAGGCTCCACTAGACTGTGGTCATTTCGGTAGCCATAGGAGGAGGAAAAATTGGTTCAGCTCCATGCTGTTATGTTAAGTCTGAGTAGCCATAAAATTGGAAGGATCTGGAAGAGTGCACAGCCTCACACAACCTTGGCTCCCTTCCCTCCTCCTCTGTCCTCCCCCCTGCTGTCTCCTGAAGATTGCAGAAGGCTCTCAGAGGGATTTGCCTGTCCGCCACCTTAAATGCAGTGCTGCACAGCCAGCCAGTAACACTGTGTCAAGGGAGTAGAGCTGAGCCCAGCGTAGATCCTTTGGTCGGGGGTGAGTACCAAGGCTTGACATCGTCATTGTCCTTGTTTGGGGGCTCCTGATTTCAGTCTTCTGGGATGCAATTTGGGGTGGACTGCTGGTGACCGTTGGCGTGGTGTGGGGTTTTCCTGACATTTTCTGCACATGCTAATAGTGTTTTTAACTATTGTGTGCATGGTGGTTGTGTGGTCCTTTGATGAATGTTCTGCCCAAGCGGTTCCAGCGTGCACTCCTTGTGCCTGTAATGCATGTTGCATAGAAGCACAGTTAACATGCGCCTTCGGTCCACCACAGCCTTAGCACGTGCTGTTGTGACACTTGCCTGTCTCTCTGTATCATCTTTCAGGAAACTGTTTGACCTGTGGCAAGTGAAGTGCCTCATCCCTGGATTCTGGACTCTGCTTTTCTTGCATGGTAGCTTTTGAGTCATCCCTAGAGGGCCCGCTTCCCCCCCCCCAGACAGGGGATACAGTTAGTCTGACCTTGCCTGCTTCAGGGCAAGAGGTGATTGATGGTGCTATGGGTAAGGATATTCAGCCGGCTGGAAGATCTTGTGACCGTGCTGTGAGCTGTTCATCATCTAGGGGGTCTGTGGTGGCTGTGCCCTCTGGCGTTGTCATATCCGAGAGGAGAGTTTCTGGACTCCGAATTGTCTTCCCCAGAGTTCGTTTTATTTTTTTGCAGCAGCAGTAGGCCTGGTCTTTCTGGTGTGAAAATTCAGACCCTGCGGCCTCTGGGTGTCCCCAGGAGGAGTGGCCTAGTGGTTGGGGCAAGGTACTTCGGGCCGGAAGGTCGGTGGTTCAAATCCCACTAGAGGACAGCAACCTTGGGTCGGAAGGACTGGGGTTTCTAGTCCCACAGGTGCTCCTTGTGGTCTTGGGCAAGCCACTTAACCCTCCATAGCCCATGTTCCCTGTAAAATAGTTATTTCCAAGTTATAATGCCCTGTTCAATGTAATTTCAGTTTGTTCAATGTAAACCGCACTGATGCAGAATAGCGCGGTATATAAGAGAATGTAAATAAATAAATAAAATAAATAAATTAGTCGCATGCAGGGCAGGGTGGGAGTGGAAGCCCTGTTTGAATTATCTTTGGCTAAGCATCCCAGCAAGGGGTGCCCCCTTGGAGATGGGAAACAGCTGGGAGCCTGTCCATGATTTTGACTATGACTCTGATTCAGATGGCTCTCATGTGGATGAAGAAGTACTTTCACCTTCAGAGGATTGTGCAGATGCTGGTGTGATCTGCCTATCTCAGAAGGAGCCGACCGGTGTTGATTACCAGTGTTTCATCTGCTTTGAACACTGGTGGAGGAGTGGCCTAGTGGTTGGGGCAAGGTACTTCAGGCCGGAAGGTCAGGGGTTCAAATCCCACTAGAGGACAGCAACCTTGGGCCGGAAGGACTGGGGTTTCTAGTCCCACAGGTGCTCCTTGTGGTCTTGGGCAAGCCACTTAACCCTCCATAGCCCATGTTCCCTGTAAATATATGTGTAAATAGTTAATATGGTTATCCAAGTTGAGATCCCTGTTATTTGTAATTACGGTGTAATCCCCCACCGTAAAATGCCTTGATGTTCCATGTAAACCGCACTGATATCGAATAGCACGGTATATAAGAAAATAAATAAAGGATGATTCTGGCATGGAACAGGAGCAGAAGATACACCTGCTCTTGTGAAAATCCACTTCTGTCTTCCCATTCCCGGATGTGATCAAGGATATGATCCAGTCAGAGTGGGACTCTCCCAACTCCCTGCTTAAAGGGTTAAGGGTGTGTAAAAAGATCTCCACTCTCCCAGAGGAGGAGTGCATTGAGTGGTTTGGTATTCCCACGGTGGATGCACAGGTTATGGTGCTTACCAGATGGGCCACCATTCCTGTTTGAAGGTGGATCGACCTTAAAGGATTCTCTGGACCGTAAGGTGGATTCATTGTTGAGGAGCCAGTTTGCTGTGGCAGCTTCTATTCTGCAGCTGATAGTATGTTCCAGCCTTATATCTCGAGCCCTACTCCAATGGATTCAGTCTCTTCCACTGAATGATACTGCCCCTCCTTTTGGATTTGGCTACGACCTTCCTTTCTGATGCCATGTATGACTTGTTATGCTTGGCGGCCAGGGATAGGTGTCCTGATGATGGTGTCATAACATTGGATTAGCTATAGTGCTGGGCAGCAGACACATCTTGCAAAGCCCATCTGGCTTTTAATGCGAAGCTTCTGTTTGAAGCTTATTTTGAAAAAGCTGGTGAAGGATCTGGGTGAGACAAAATCTTACCAACTTCCAGAAGACAGATCCAAGGGGCCTGTAAAGTGAGCTGGTGCCCCTTTCTCAGCAGCCTCTGCCCATTAACTGAGGGCATGCTAGCTGGATTCCTGGAGGTTTTGGGACTCTCATCATTACTGACCTGGAAAACCTTCTTCCCCTCTGCTTCTAGGCCTTGGGCATGTTCTCAGTTCTTTCGAGGAATGAGTGGGCCCAGACACTCTGTTCCTTCCAGAGGAGGACCCTCCCGGGCTGCACAATGAAGGTTTGGGAGCCCATTCCCTTGTTCCTCCAGTTGTAGACAGGCTTTGCCTTTTCTTTCAGGAATGGGCCCCGGGTTACCAAGGATCGCAAAGTGCTGGATGCCATTTGGCTTGACTATATCCTGGAATACAAAGAGCCAATTCCAGATTCCTTTCATCATTTCTGATAAATAAAGTGTCGCTGTGCATACCACCTTGAATAAGTTGTTGTGCCTAAAGGTGGTGTTACCCTTCCCACACTGGACAAACAGGGCAGGGGCAGTTACTGTTTTTGCATCTATTTTGTGGTGCCCAAAAAGAACTGTTCCTTTCGGCCCATTCTGGTCCTTAAGGGGTTTAGCGAGTATTTGCATGTCCTGCACCTCCCGCCAAGGGGAGTTCTTGGCTTCTCTGGATCTGGCTGAGGCATATTTTCATATCCTGATCCAGGTGGATCAGCCGTGTGTGTGTGTGTGTGTGTGTTGCTGTGCTTGGCTCTCACTATGTTTGCCACCCTCCCTTTTGGGCTATCCCCGAGGATGTTCTCCACAGTTATAGTCGTGTTGGCAAGGGATCGGTGTCCAGTCATATCTGGATGACTGCTGCTTCATCCAGGCATGTTCCCTTCCAGAAGCGTCTCGAGTAGCGTACCATGTGATTTCCTTTTTTAGAAGGTCTCGGCTGGATGATCATTTTGGGAAAGGGCCATCTGTTGCCTTCTCAGTCCCTGGAGTTTCTGGGAGCACATTTCAACACTTTAGTGGGCAGACCTTTCCTGCTGGAGGAATAAGTCAAGACGACTGGATTGCCTGGCACTGTTCTGTGTGCAGCAAGCTTCTAGAGTCTGGGATTATCTTCAGCTCCTCAGATTAATGACAATGACCATAGAGATTGTTCTGTGGCACGTGCTTACATGCGACCATTCCAGTGGTCCTTAATGATTCAGTGGTCCCTGAGTTCCCTGGTTCCAATACAGGCTCCTGCTCCTGTTGATGGTAAAGTCTGGCCTGCGGTGATGGCGGCAGCATCCCTGTCTTCTGAAGGACGTGCCACTAGACTATTTCTCTGGGATCCCCTAATGACGGATGCCAGTCTCTCGGGCTGCGGAGCCTATTGCCAGAACCATATGGCACAGGGCCATTGGAACCACAGGGGGAGCAGTGTGGTTCACCAACCACCTTGAGGTGAGGGCCATCAGGCTGGTTCTTCTGCATTTCCGGCCTCCGCTTGCGGACCGGGCAGTTAGGCCACAGCCGTGGCTTTGCTGAAAACACTGTCAATCGGCAAAGCAGCACAAGGAGAGCCGGGTAGCTCTGGAGATGCCTCTCCTGTTTGCCTGGCTGGAGGAGAACCTCTTAGCCTTGTCGGCTCTGTCCATCCCAGCAATGTACATTGTGGAAGCGGACTTCCTCAGCTGGCACTCTCTGGATCTTTTCGAGTGTGAAGCATTTTTCAATTGATTCTGTGCCACTGGTGTCATCCTGAAATAGATCTGATGGCGACCTGTTCCAGTGCTAAGCTTGCCGCTGCTTCTTTCACCACACAGAGACAGGGCCAAAGGGCATCAATGTCCTGATCCAGCCTTGTCCAAGTCAGCACCTGCTGTATGTGTTTGTTCTGCAGCTCTGGTGGGGTGTGTGATCAGGCATATAGAACGCCACTGGGTTGACCAAGGAGTGTGTGGTTTGGAGACCTGATGCGGCTCCTGCAGGCGGCACATCTTCATTTGCCTTGGTCTTGGGCCTGTTTTGGCAGGGACTGATTTGTCTTGAAAGACCAGCTCCCTTTTCACTTACAACTTGGTCCTTGAAAGGAGACCCCTAGCACATATAAGGGTTACTCTCTAGCTGTGGTCTTTGCTCGGAGCCCTTAGGTGATCTCCCAAGCTAGCATACGTGTGGGTCTCGTTCTTCTTTGAATGATGGTGTGGCGCTTGGCATTTGGCTCCTGAGGTGGCCAAGGTGCCCTCCCTACTGGTCTTTCTGCAGGACAGCCTGGAGAATGGCCTTTCCCTTGGCTCCCTGAAGGTTCGGGTGGCAGCTTTGGCCTGCTTCTGATGTCTGGTGGCAGGTAAGTCTTTGGCCTTTCACCTGGGCCTCTCGCACATCTCCAGGGGGTTCGGCATCTGCATCCTCTACTTTGGTCTATGATCTCTTCCTGGGATGTCTGGTGCCCAGGGCCCTGATGGCAGTGCCCTTGAGCCATTGAAGTGCATTACCTTATAGGATTTGACACTCAACTCGCTCTCTCTCTTCTTGGTCATGATTTTATTCTGCAAGGCGGAATTCCAAGCTGCAGTCTCTGTCTTGCCAGGATCCTTATCTGTCTCCCCCCTCCCCCAGAGTAGGCAGTTTTCCATTTGACATGTGCCTAACATGCTTTCTCCCTTCACATAACCTAGGTGGTTTTCCTGCCCTCCTCTTCTAAGGAGCAGTGTCGAGAGAAAGATAAGGCGCTTTGCTTTGTGGATATCTGGAGGGTGCTTCTCCAGTACTTGGAGGTTATAGATTCCTTTTGTAAGTCCGGCCATCTTTTTTGTGGTGTTTGCTGGCCCACACAAGGATGACATGGTGGCCAAGTCGACTTTAGGACGCTGGATTCAGGAGATCATTGCCTTGGCATATGTTGTGGAACTGGCCAGTTCTGGAAGGATTGCACGCCCATTCTACCGGAGCATAGTTCAGTAGCCCCTGCAGGCATTGTCAGGTAGCAACATGGGCATTTCCGCTTAGATGTCCCCACATGGACGAACACAGCCCTTGGCTCAAGGGTTTTGCAAGCTGCTGTGTCTTCCTGCCCAGTAGTGTTTCTAGCTTTGGTACATTCCACTTGTCTGGATTAGTCTAGCAGGATGATATGGAAGGTTCCATTTTACTTGCCAGTTAATGTCCTTTCTTTGAGTTCTGCTAGACCAGTCCAGGGCCCGCCTATGAAACTCTTTGCTCTGTTCTTCTTCTTCGGTACCCTTAGGTCTGCTATGATTTTTATACTTGTCTCTGCAGGTATATCTTCTATTGACAACCACCTGTTTATGCTTTCCTATACATCGTTCTCTATTGTTGATTTACCCTGTTGCCCATGAGTTGAGGTTGTGTGAGGCTTGCCATGTTTCTCCCATATGCTTTGGGATGAATATTGAAGGGATCTCTGGTGGCTGAGACGAATAAAGGCTTAGGAGGGATCTCATTGAAACCTGGGCTTTTCATGGATTCTTTGTTTCCACCAATCTGCTGATAGGGGAACACAACCTACTTGCAGTTCCTGACACTTTTCCTCAAGTCCTGCTAGGTTAGTCCAGGCAAGTCCATGGATTTAATGTAGTTAAGGCGAGGACTGGCTCTGTTTGTCTGTGTCTCTCTCGCTCTCGATTTGAGAACTTTCCAATAAATTAGAAACTCTAATGCAAGTAATTCTAGCTTTAGCTACGGCCATGCCACCCTAAGTGTGCCCAATCCTATCTGATCTTGAAAGCTAAGCAGGATCGGGTTTGGTAGTCTTAGATGGGAGATCACCTAGTAACACTAGGTGCCATAGGGTTACTACACAGAAGAAAGGCCTGGCAATCTACTTCTGGTTCTGCCTTTCAACTAGGACCCAGGGGATAGTCAAAACATGGACAGCTATCTACAGAGCCACCAGGAACTTACATTGACTTGAGGGCACTTAACATCTTGGGGCCCTTCTCTTGGAATGACTGGATTGACAAAAATGGTCTCTAGTTAATAGGTGATGTCACAGCTGATGTCTCACTCAAACAGTGCACCCTTGTGCCCTGACTGGTACCCTGTATATGAGGTCACGTGAGGTCATCTGTGGCACTCTCTCTAACATGGTTGCTTGGGGTAAGGGGGACCAAAGTGATAGCAAAATGTATTTTCTTAAAGCATTTGAAAGGAGTGTTTGTTAAAGCTGTATCTCCTGGGTGTGACCTTGCCTTGTGAACTTCTGAAGCATCATCCACTTGCTTGGTATTGGTAGTTATGCATCAACTTCATGTGCAAGGAGACCTGTGCCTATGGAAAGGCTTTCAATCTAATCAGTTTGTTCTCTGCTCCAGCATGTTTTTTGTGAGGTTAGACTGGTGCTACTTTAGCGGTGCAGCTATGGGATAGTAGTGAGCAAGAATGCAAAGAGGAAGAGGAGGGGTAGCTGGAGGAGAATGAGGTAACCCTTTGAGCCGAACCGGGGAGTAGAGCTGCCAAGATAAACAGTTCCAGGAAGGGGGCTGTCTTGGTTCTAAATTTTACATCCTACCTAGAGCAATATGGTAGTGTTAGGCCCTAATTCTGCCTAACACAATCGGTGCTGCAGAACCCCTAATGAAACAGGTTGAGGTTGTCAGAAGTCCAGTACTGGCCTAAAATCGTTTCCCTCCCCCCTCTCCCTGGAACTGTGTAACTTAGGTGTGTGTGTGTGTGCTGTAGATTTTTTTGTGTTTCTTGTTGTTTTTTTTTTATTCTAAAATTAAGAGTGGAAAAGGGAGGAAACCAGTGTTTACGGATGCAATGATGAACTTCCTTTTCCTTAAGGGGAAGGAGACATGGAGGGCATAACAGCTACAAGCTGAAGCAGGTGGGAGGGGAGCCAGATGGCTGGGTCCATGGTGTTGGGTAAGGAAATGGGGAGTTGAAACATGAGTAGCTGCTCGCGTTTGGTGTGCCGAAAGTAGAACAACAAAGATCAGGATGTAAGAACATTGGTGTATGGGAACCATCTGAACAGGGGTACAGTGTCGGCAGTGGCCAGCTGTCCTTAACTCATCTGGAATAGGCTCAGCCAGTCGTGTTTATGCTCCCATTCTATCAAATGGGGGTAAAAATCCAGGACTGGTTTTGGATACAGTGTGTAATGCTAACACAAAGTTGCTGAGTGACCTGGTTTCTGAAAGGAGACTGTAGGCCTGTCTTAAACCGCCCAACAAATCCTTCCTCCTGATGCATTCTGCTACCCATAGTTAGGACAGGATCAGGCGGCAATCCTACGAAATAGGCTGGTATGGTCCAGGTTTTACCCCAGTGCATTGGTAGCTTTGATATATATAATATATATATTTGGGGGAGGGGAAGGGAAGGACTCGGTGAGATAATCCAAACTCCAAATCCATGCATGCTGGCGGGATAAAACTAGGACGGAACTAGCCTGTTCTTATGACTCGAAAGAAGATGACAACTCTGAGTACAGACGGGGCAGGAAATTCCAAATTGCCAAAAATTCAGCATCTCTATCTGTTGGACGAGACTACTGGAGGTATCTGGGCCAGAGAGAGAGGAGACTACTGCTGGCAGGGCCAAGCCAGATGAGAGGTACTGCCGGTGGGGTCTGGGGCAGAGCGAGACAGGGCAGCTGAGGGCAAGAGGCCACAGTTGAGGAGGACTCTAGTGGTCTCTGCAGCATGCTGAGAACCAGTAAAGCTTGGATTTGATTCCTGCTTATCCCACTACTGTCATTAGGGCTCAGGTGGATCGCTCCTGTGCCCTCTGGACTAAGAACTACATATTAGGTGTCAGGCACATGGCAGGGCCAGAGGAGTTGCGTGGTGTGTGTTTTGTTTTTTTTTAATTATACGCTTGGGGTGAGCATACAGAGCTTGGAATTCTAGTGCCTTTGTGTCCGTTCGTTACCAGTGTGTTTGTTTGTTTGACATGAGAGAGAGAGAGGGCGGGAACAGTTTGAATGGAGCAGTTCCCTACATTCTATTGGTTCATAAAGAATAATAAAATGAAACAAAGTGTGATAATGTATCAAACCATTAGATGTTGCCATCAAGTTTTAAAATTATGTATTTTACAGTTTAACCACAAGGTGCTGCTGTCTCCTGACAGCAAATATACCGTAGGCGGTATACATAGCAGCCAGTAAGAAAGCTATAAGATTGTCTGTCAGTAGGTTTCACAGTAGAATTTACAATAAAAAAAGAAATACATCTCTTGAATAAGAGGTGGCCCCTCACAGGTTGGAGTGTAACAGCACTGGGGGGATGAGCATATATGGTGGGAAAAATATGGAGAACATCCTCTGAATTATTTCCAATTCCTGTGTGTCTCCGTGGTGTGTGCATTTTGGCTGTGTCTGACAGCATAGAAAAGAAAGGCGGTCCAGAGAGAGCAATTCTGTAATTTCTTTCATTTTATCACATTTCCTGCACGGCAGAATTGCAGAATTCGATGACGCATTGCTCTTGGCAGAATGGCTATGAAGGACCTAGACAAGATTCTCAAGAGCAGAGATGTCTTTCTCCATACAAAGATTTGACGTGTCCAAGCCATGGTATTTTCAGTAATGTTATATGGATGCTAAAGTTGGACAGTGAAAAAGATAGACAGGAAGAAAATTGATGCCTTTGAATTATGGTGCTGACGGCGAATACTGTGTATACCATGGACTGCCCGAAGAACAAACCAGTCAGTACTAGAGGAGATCAAACCTAAGCTTTCTTTAGAAGCTCAGATGACAAGACTTTGACTTTCATACTTTGGACACATCATGCGAAGAGAGAGATCATTAGAGAAAGACATCATGCTTGGCAAGGTAGAAGGTTAATGCAAAAAAGAGGAAGACCAGCAATGAGATGGATCAATACAGTAACAGCAACTATGGGCTCCACTCTATCAACAATGAGCCACCTGACTGAAGACCGAACACAATTTAGGACAACTATCCAGAGGGTCGCCATGAGTCGACACCGACTCGACGGCACTTAACAACAGAATTGGTACCTGATTTTCCAATAGAAATGCATTGGCCCATTATTTGAGGAGCTTGTTTCACTAGAACCTCGAGTCTGATCTAAGCCCATTTTTGAACCTGATGTCTTCCATAATTTTATTTTTCTCCCACACCAAATTTTGGTCCCACTCTTCTAAACTTTTTGAAGAGTTATTTCTAGCCCAAGACCATCTCCCCCTCCTTATGTAGAACTTCTTTCCCAACATTAATTCGGTAGGAAGAAAAATAATGGATTGCGGGCTGCTTTTTTTTTTTTGTTTTGAGTCAAAGGTCCCTTTAAAAGATAGAGGCCTCAACCTGGGCCAACTATTGTCTTGCTGTGGCCAGGAATGCAGAAGCTGGAAATGAGGTGGGATGGGAGGAAGGATCCCTACATGGAGCAACTGGGGTG
The DNA here is from genome assembly GCA_033557465.1 of Ichthyophis bannanicus. Lineage (NCBI taxonomy): Eukaryota > Metazoa > Chordata > Amphibia > Gymnophiona > Ichthyophiidae > Ichthyophis > Ichthyophis bannanicus. The sequence continues at coordinate 82,943,837 of CM066048.1, forward strand.
GAGGGAGTCAAGAAAAGTAAAGATAAAGGGGTAAACTACGTAGAGAGAGCAATATGGCTAAAGAGAGAGACTGCCCCCTTGCTCATAAATAAGCCTTGTTTGTCGATGCCATTTTTACAGATTTCTTTCCCTGATATGAGCTATCACAAATGGATTGCAACCTCAAAATCCAGGACTGGCCTAAAAGTCGTACTCTACTCACTTGGCAGCCCTGTGGGTTATTCTTATGTGGGCTTGGCATTTCCTTAAAGATTAAAAGAAACACGATACCATGGCACTGTTTTTTTTTTTTTTTAATCAATCTGTCGGCCATAGAGCAAGTGAGTTTCTCTTTCTGCCTTGTGCTGCTAGGCCCCTGCTCATAACTGAGGCCTAGCAGGCTGTTTCTAGGCAACACTGCCTTTGTTATAATTAGGGCTGACTCTAGGTTTTGACTGGTAAAGGCTGATAAAACACCTCTATGCAAAAAGAAATTACAGAGGTTCATTGGGTAAACATCAGAAAAATGCCACATTCCTACAACAGTGTGTGTCTTCTCTGCACTGTTGACTACTAAGCAAGTACCTAGCTGTAGTACCTTTGGCACATAAGCACCAAATGTTATCCTTCAAAGAACCCTTTAATCAGGTGTTTGTTTTTCCAGTTAACTTTACAATTTATAAAAACCTAGGAATAAAAGTCCTACTTATAATGCTGTGTGATGAGGAAGCCCACCACTACGATGTTTGTGGCGGTGATGGAAGGGGGCAGCAAATTTAAAAATATAAAAGGTTGAATGATTCTTGCTATAACAAATTGCATGTTTTGTAATATGTTAGACCTGTGTCTGAACAGATCTGTTTGCCTAAATTATCTGTTTTATCATATATGGTTAATTGAATCATATATGATTTTGTAGATTTTATTTTGGTAACCCACTTAGAACTACTGGTACAGGTGGCATATAAATGACTGCATTAAATTTCATTTAAATTCTTTGCAATGGAATGAAGTAGGATCGGGGGAAAGAATCCTACATCAGAGTCCGAGGTTGAAACGGCATGCCTACCTTGTTCCCATAACCTAGAATGCCTTGGAAGAAATGAAACGGCACCCTCTTTTAGTCTCTTCCTGACTGTGGGCTTTGAGTTGCTGGAGGGGATTGGGGTTAGAGTATGAGACTAATTCTGAGCCCCAGTGCCTGGCTATCGGGGGTAGATATGGGCATTTGTTTGAAATGGCATGGGAAATATTGAGGATATTTTACGTGTCATTTTTTTTCATATGGCTTTTGATTGGTATGGGCCAGCCTCCAACCAGTGCCCCTTGGATTGGAAGGCACCAGCCTTCCAGGAAGAGCTATTCTGTCTCCCATAGATTTGGCTCTGGCCAGCCCATTCTTAGCTGCGTCCATAGGCTTGAGGAAGTTAAGCTTCCCCAAAACGCAGACTGGAAAACAGGAGCTGGACCTAGACCATTCAGCACTGGTAGTGAGACTGAGAACATGGCAAGCATTAGGATGGCGACTGAGGCAGGAAGTATGGTGCTATAGAGGTCTAAAAGCTGTTTGTGATGGGACACGAGGCTGATTTTTCAGCTAGGACACCTAATACCCTTTCATCAGAGGAGTTTGGGCCCATCTGTACTAAGGCAGAGTGGATTGAAACATTACTGCAGGGAAACGGAGAATCTTTTTCATTGGAGGGAACTATTGAGTATTTAAAGTCCATGCTTTCCTAAGCAATCGGGTGGCTGAAGGCTGGGAAAGTGCAAAGCAAGAAGCCAGGTAGTTTAAATCCTTATAAACCCTCCCTAATTCTGCTCCCCCTCCAGTGATCACTATTGCTGCCAGTCAAGGCTTAATCTTAAAGTGGCTAAACAGGTAGGTAGAAAAGGCGACAGCGAAAGCCAGAAGGATGCTTGGGTGCATAGGGAGAGGAATGGCCAGCAGAGGAAAGAAGGCGGCAGTACTTCTGTATAAGTCTTTGGCGTGACCTTATTTGGAGTATTATGTACAATTCTGGAGACCGCACCTTTAAAAAGATATAAACAGGATGGAGTCGGTGCAGAGGGTGGCTACTAAAATGGTCAGTGGTCTTCGTTATAAAGTATATGAGGACAGTCATAAAGATATTAATATGTATATGTTAGAGGTAAGGCGGGATAGAGGAGATATGATAGAGATGTTTAAATACCTCTGTGGCATAAATGTTCAGGGAGAGAGCCTCTTTCGATTGAAAGCAAGCTCTGCTTCGAGGGGACATGGGATGAGGGTAAAAGAGGATAGACTCAGGAGTAATATGTGGAAATATTTCTTTACGGAGAGTGGTAGATATGTGGAATAGTCTCCCAGTGGAGGTGGTAGAGATGAGGACAGTATCTGAGTTCAAGAAAGCATGGGACAAACACAGAGGATCTCTAAAGGTAAAAAGGGGACTGTTGTAGTGGTTGATATGCAAGGGCTGACTAGATAGGCCATGTGGTCTTTTTCTGCTGTCATGTTTCTATGTTGCTATTTTTAGCTACCATAAAATGATATTTGGGCTCTTTGTTTTTTTGTTTCAGCTGTAGACTGTATCATTGTGCATATGAATGTGGCCTCTTAGGTGTGTCACAATAACAAAAAAGGTTGAGTACCATTGGGTTAGTCTCCTTTCCCAAAGAGTCACAATCTAAGATGATGAGCAGGTGAGAGAGGGACAAAGATGTAACAACAACTTTCATTTTTAGTGATAAAGATGAAACTGAGCAGAGTGTGAGGGGAAGGAATGGTAGACCGATGGCTACAAAACAGATATAGGAAAGGGGGTGAGTTAGAGGAGGAGAGAAGGTTACAGACTAGGGCAGAGCAGCTGCAAGGTAATTGGACACAGGGTTGCCATCTTTCCCAGGCAGTCAGTTAATCAATGAGAAAATCAGAACTACAATTCCCTGCATGCAGTGGGGGGGGGGGGGGGGAGGTGGTGACCCTGAATAAACATTTTATTTTGATTATGCTGCTTTTGGAGAAATTTAGATTTAGATTTGAAAACCCCCAACTCACCATCTCCAGGAACAAGCAGGAATAAGTCCTCACATATGGGTACGTCGGTACCGACGGAGCCCGTGCGGGAAAGCTCCCCAGCTTCTTAGAATAGAAGCTTTTGGGACCTCCCACTGCACATGCGCACTGCCTTCCCGCCTTCCTGAACAGCTCTCCTCAGTTTCTCTTTTTCCGCGGAGCCAGCAGGTCGTGTTCCTGTCACCGCTGAAGAAATTGTTATTTTATTTGTTTCTTTAGACCGCGTACCTGCCTTCCCCATACCGATACCGGTATCGCCGGTCTTTTCTTTCTTTTTTAAAAAAAAAAAAATTATAATTCTTTTTTCTTATTTTTTAGCTTTTTGGTCACTTCAGAGAGGCCTCTCGGCCTACTCAATTTCTCCTCATGGAGAAGCCAGCCCCTGGATTTAAGAAGTGTACCAAATGTAATGCTGTTATTTCAGTCACAGACACCCATGAATGGTGTCTGAAATGTTTGGGGCCTGACCATTCCATACCGGACTGCCCATCTTGCTCCCACATGTCTAAACGTGGGCTGCAGAACCGGGCCAACAAATTCCATGTGCTGTTTGCTTCAGAGAATACAGCATCACAGTCATCCAGGTCTTCTTCTCCGGATGGATCTCAGGTAACCAAACCTTCTGTGGGCAAGTCCTCAAAGAGCAAATCTCCTTCAAAGCATCGAGAGGCTCTTAGCTTAGAACTTGAGGACCCTGCCCCAGCCAAACAACCCCGGCGGGAAGTCCAACTTCCAAAAACGCCAATTCAGGGGTCTCAGGTTGATATCGATGCTACGGCCTCGACAGATCACCTGTTAGCCTGCTCTGGGGTACCGGGTCACTCCGGTACCGACATCCAGGCAGCTATGGCGTCCATGGGCGATACTGTACAGTCCATGCAGCAGGCCGTCATGGCTTTCATTAAAGCTGCAACGCCATCGGTTCCGCTTTCAGCGGTTCCGGGCCCGATACCGGTATCGTCCGCCATGCCGGTATCGAGGCCGTCCACCTCTAAACGCAAGTCGGTACCGTATGGGCTTTCGCTCCATACCGGTTCCATACCCGATACGCCCGATATCGATACCGATCGGTACGCGTATCGTGCGTTAGAGGAAAGCACCGATTCCTCTGAGGATTTTCACTCCTCTGATTCTGCTGAGTTTTCACTCAACTTACCTGAGGAGCCCTCTTCTCCTAAAAGGAGAATGTCCCCTCCAGAGGATTTGTCCTTCCAGGACTTTGTTTTAGATATGGCTACAGCCCTTTCTATTACCACATCCTCTGAAAAGGAACCCAGATCCAAAAAACTGGATATTTTGGGATACTCAAAGGCCCCTAAGGAGGCAGTTACCCTGCCTATCCATGAAATCCTTCAAGAACAACTGATGGATTTCTGGGAAAATCCTTTGACTTTGTCTCCTTATTCCCGTAGGTTGGACACCATGTATAGGGTCCCTCCTTCTCCTGGTTTCCAAAAGACTCAATTGCCCCACCACTCTATTGTGGTGAAGTCTGCAATGAAGAAGATTAGGAGTACCAAAAGGCACTCTTCCACCCCTCCAGGACGGGAATGTAAGACTTTGGACTCTTTTGGTAGGAAAATTTTCCAGGCTAGTATGCTTATAGCCAGGATTAATTCCTACAGTCTCTATATGGGCATGTTCCTGGAGGAACTTGCCAAAAAGGTGCGGCATTTTGCCCCCTTTATCCCTGAGGATAAAAAGCAGGGATTCCTTTCCCTAGTGAAACAACTCTTAGAGGTTTCTAAGTTCTCTAATAGGGCAGCATATGATTCCTTTGAGGGAGCCAGTAGGGCTTCGGGCATTGCTATTGCAGCCCGACGTCTTGCTTGGCTCCAGGCCTCTGATCTGGAACCTTGGGTTCTAGATGGCTTACGGAATCTGCCCTGTACAGGTGAGAACTTATTTGGGGAAGAGTGGCAAATCAAAGCCACCCAGATGGATGCTGAAAATGCCACCTTGGAAAGACTTTCAAAGTCCACTTCAATTCCTACTAAGAAAAAGTCTTTTAAAAGGCCTTACTATAAGAAGGCCAGAGTTGCTTCAAATACTGGCCAGCAGTCTTCTCAACCTCGCTATACTGCTAAGCGTCAGCAATCCAAACAAGCACGAGCTAAGCCTGCAGCAGCTACTGTAGCTCAGCAGGCTCCAACCCCTCAGGGGTTTTGACTTGCTCCTAGGGAACTTGCCACTTCTGGTTCTAACACAACCAGAACCTCTCACCATACCCGGAAGGTTGGTTCACTTTGCTCCCAGATGGGAACAAATCACAACAGAACAATGGACCCTCTCTATCATTCGAGAGGGTTACAAACTTCATTTCTCCAGCCTTCCTCCCCATCATATGGTGAGACCATTCAATTCTCCCCCATCTCTCCTAACCCTGTTGGGTCAAGAGGTTTCCTCTCTTCTTGCCCAAGGGGCCATAGAAGAGGTTCCTCTTCCTCAACAAGGGTCCGGTTTCTACTCCCCTTATTTTCTCATTCCAAAGAAGACAGGGGGATTCAGACCAATCCTAGATCTGAGAGAATTGAACAAATTTCTCTTCAAGGAGAAATTCAAAATGCTGTCTCTCGGCATTCTCCTTCCTTACCTCCAGGGTCAGGACTGGCTTTGTTCTCTAGACCTGCAGAGACTAATATGTTATCTATACCTAAGGAAACAACAAACTGCACCAAAACAACATCCAACCGAGCCTTCAGTATTTGCGCCCCAAGTCTATGGAACACCCTACCACCACACATCAGAGCAATCCCCAACCTGAGCCAGTTCAGGAAGGCCCTGAAACATTTCCTCTTTATCAAACACCTTACCTACAGCCCTGAACCCCAGCCACTCTCATATAGTTCATCCCCAAAAATGTAAAACACCAAACAGGAGCCTTCTCCATTGAACTTCTTATGTATATAGTTCACCTTTGTTCTCCAAGTTCCTTTATATAGTTGATACTTGTTCTCCAAATCCCACTCCCTGTTCAATGTAATGACCAGACATATGCATTTTGTCGGATGTTTTTTGTTACATGTAAACCGCGCTGATTGCAAATAGTGCGGTATATAAGAATTGTAAAATAAATAAAATAAATAAATAAATAAATAATACAGGATGCGTATACACATATACTCATCCATCCATCCCACAGAAAGTATCTTCGCTTTCTGTTTCAGGGAAAACATTTCCAATACAGAGTGCTCCCCTTCGGTCTAGCCTCTGCTCCAAGAGTATTCACAAAATGCATGGCAGTCGTAGCCGCATTTCTAAGAGGCATGGGAATCTTTGTCTTCCCATATCTGGACGACTGGCTCATCCGAGCTCCAACTCAGTCACAGGCCCAGATTTCCCTGGACCACACAAGGAGCCTTTTGCAGTATCTGGGACTGGTAGTAAACCTTCCCAAGTCCCAACTCATCCCTACTCAATCTCTAGAATTCATAGGGGCCCAGTTGGACACCATCACTGCAAGGGCCTACCTTCCACATGTTCGAGGCCAGCGCCTCCTGAGTTTGGCCTCCCAAGCTCAGTCCAGCACTCACTTGACAGCCAGGGAAATGCTACGCCTACTGGGTCATATGGCCTCCACAGTGCATGTGGTGCCCTATGCTCGTCTTCATATGAGAGCAGCTCAATGGACCCTGGCCACTCAGTGGACTCAGGCGTCAGGAGCGCTCTCAGACCAAATACAAACCTCCGATCGTCTGTTTTGGTCCCTCCACTGGTGGACTTCCACCAAGAATCTGTTGTTGGGGGCTCCATTTCAACCATTGCTACCCCAAGCAACCCTCACAACAGATGCCTCCCAAACAGGGTGGGGAGCCCATCTGCAAACTCTCTCCACTCAGGGCACTTGGTCTCTACAGGAGACCACCCTTCATATCAATCTTCTGGAACTGCGAGCAATTTACCTTGCCCTCAAGGTCTTCCACTCCCTCCTAGCCAACCTCACTGTCCTAGTTCAGACGGACAATCAGGTGGCCATGTTTTACATAAACAAACAAGGAGGGACGGGCTCTCTGTCGCTTTGCAACGAAGCTCTAAGACTATGGGCCTTCGCCAGAGAGCATCAGATTCACCTGCTAGCAGTGTATCTCCCAGGAGTTCAAAACTCTCGGGCAGACAGGCTCAGTCGAGTTCTGCTGCCACACGAATGGTCCCTACATTTGGACCAAATAAACCGAATCTTTCAGGAATGGGGGACCCCGGACATAGACCTCTTTGCAAGTCCGTGGAATGCCAAACTTCCCCGGTTCTGTTCCAGAACTCCGTGTCAGGGAGCTCAGGCTACGGACGCCTTTCTCCTGAATTGGAGTCAGGCATTCCTATATGCCTTTCCACCCATTCCTTTGATTCCCAAGACTCTGTTCAAACTCCAGAGGGATCATGGAACTATGATCCTCATAGCTCCACGCTGGCCACGCCAAGTGTGGTTCCCTCTACTTCTACAGCTCTCCCAGAGATCCTACTTGGATCTGGGAGCTGCGCCAGACCTCCTGTCTCAGGAGGAAGGGACTTTGTGGCACCCAAACCCCAAATCCCTTCACCTCAGTGCTTGGTTACTGAAGGCTTAAGCCTTCAAGACTTTCATCTTTCCCAACCAGTGAAAGATATCCTTTCTGCCTCTAGGAAACCCTCTACCAGGCGTTCCTATGCTTTCAAATGGAAACGTTTTTCCATTTGGTGTGCTCAGCAGGGTCTTGACCCTCTGGCACTTCCTTTGAATTCTCTTCTTGATTATCTCCTGCATCTATCCAATGCAGGCCTCAAGACGAATTCGGTAAGAGTCCATTTAAGTGCTATTGCAGCATCCTTGAAACATATAAATGGACAACCTATCTCCTCTCATCCTCTTGTTGCAAGATTCATGAGAGGCCTGACTCTCACTAAACCTCCCATCAGACCACCCCCGGTCGCATGGGATTTGAATCTAGTGCTCGGTCAACTTATGAAGCCACCTTTTGAGCCAATGTTTTCCACCTCCTTGAAATTTCTTTCCTGGAAGGTCATCTTCCTCATTGCAGTCACTTCGGCTCGCCGCATCAGTGAGCTGCAGGCTTTAGTGGCTAATCCACCTTACACAAGATTTCATCATGATAAGGTGGTCCTTAGGACGAATCCCCACTTTATGCCTAAAGTGGTCTCGCCTTTTCATCTTAATCAAGAGGTATATCTACCTGTCTTTTTTCCAGCTCCTCATGCATCCAATGCAGAGAGGAACCTTCATACTCTGGATTGTAAAAGAGCTCTCGCTTTTTACCTTAATAGGACTCAGCCACATCGAAAGTCTTCTCAACTTTTTGTGGCCTTTGATCCTTCCCATTTGGGACTTCCAGTCTCCAAGCGTACACTTTCCAATTGGATTGCTCAGTGTATTTCTTTTGCTTACCAGAGCAAAAACATTCCTCTGGAAGGCCATGTCACTGCTCACAATGTGAGGGCCATGGCAACTTCTATGGCTCATCTGCACTCTGTTTCCATAGATCAGATCTGTCGAGCCGCTACCTGGGCCTCGGTTCATACCTTCACAGCCCATTACTGTTTGGACAAGGACTCCCGCCGGGATGCCTTGTTTGGCCAGGCTGTCCTCAAGCACCTGTTCCATTCCTAAACAACTCCTGCCCACCTTCCCAGAATGGATGCCTGAGATCCATACGAAGATGGCGAACCTTTACAGGGGATCCCATGCATCTAAGCTAGGGAGTCCCCATATGTGAGGACTTATTCCTGCTTGTTCCTGGAGATAGCACAGTTACTTACCTGTAACAGGTGATCTCTGGGAACAGCAGGAATTAGTCCTCACAACCCACCCACCTCCCCTAGGAGTTGTATCTTTTATCTATCTATCTTCCTGTCCTCTCTCTGTTGACTCAGCTATAAACTCGAAACTGAGGAGAGCTGTTCAGGAAGGCGGGAAGGCAGTGCGCATGTGCAGTGGGAGGTCCCAAAAGCTTCTATTCTAAGAAGCTGGGGAGCTTTCCCGCACGGGCTCCGTCGGTACCGACGTACCCATATGTGAGGACTAATTCCTGCTGTTCCCAGAGATCACCTGTTACAGGTAAGTAACTGTGCTTTCTTGCCTAGGGCAGCAGGCTGGTCCTGTGGGTGCCAGTTACAGAGCAGTTTTATTCTCTTGGGCTCACACACTCGTATTGACAGGGAACAGATTCTGCATGGAGAGGGGAGGAGGGAACCCATCGTGGTCCTTGGCACACAAATTAAAGAGGCTCAGGGCACTGAATTGGGTGCTTCCATTTATGTAAATTCTAGGCGCACACACAGTGGTGGTGGTGTAAACCCAGTACTTTATCATGTTTGCCACGATGTTCCACTCCTGTAAGTTCACCACCAGGAATGGTGGCCCAGCGGCTGTCCTCCACCGGGCCTGCGTTCCTTGTAGTGAACTTACAAGAGTGGAACAGTGTTGCAAAGGTGATAAAGTAAATTTACTGCTGCCACATGGGAGGTCCTCTACACAAAGGGGGTGCGGCCCCTGCCATGACAATGGGGGTGCTCTCAGTAAACTTTTGCTTGGGGTCCCCTGCTTCAGTTCTTTTACTGTGGCAAAATGTTGACGTCAAACTAGCAGTCTTTTAATATTGAGTATCTCAAAGTACAGTCTTTGGTAATGCAGGTAGTGTCCCTCTGAGGTATTTGTGTCTATGATACCGGTCTCAATATTTCAGTTCTACTACAGGTAGGATTAAGGCTCTCATGTGCTAAGCAGATGCAGTGTCCTTCCTCTCTGAGATCCTGTTCCTCTAATTTTTTTTTCTGTGTACCTTGTAGGCAGTACAGTCGGGTGCTGTGCAAACAGGTTTTTTTTAGGCTTCAGTAGCAAACCAACTTTCCAATCTCTCTTCACACTCGGGCAGAGGAGTGGGCAAAACCTCCGACTGGTTCTCCAATCTTCACAAGCAGACAATTCAAGAGGCTTGTGATCATCAGGCGCTGATTTCACACTAGACACAGAAATTAAGCAAAAGACTAGACTCTAGTTCAGTCTTGCACACAGAACTCTAACCCACAATTTCACAGCCAAAAGGAAACTCGCAAACCATCATACCTTATAGCTTGTGCACTGTGGTTGGATATTGGTCAAGCAGAAATAAAGCAGGAGGGGGATGTTGCAGAGGATGGCCGGTACCCACTACTATGGCTAGACATGGAATGATCGTGCACAATAGCCTATGGGATTGATAACGTCTAGGAATCCCTTCAGGACCCTTATTTTATATTATTTTTAAAACTAGTTTTTAATATCATAGATAGTTCTTAAGACGGCTAAGAAAGGTGCATTTATTGTTTTTTGGCATTTATATTTCCTATGTTTCAATCTTATGTTGTGGGCTGGCCTTGAACTGGTTCCCCTTGGGTTGGAGGGCACCTGTATTCCAGCAGGAGCTGTTCTGTCTGTTGGATATCTGGCTCCAGCCAGCATACGTTTATCTGGGTCTTGCATTTCTATTGATCTTGGTTCCTGTTTCTTGATTGACCCGAAGTTTCCTGGTCTGTTCTGGTCTTGAGCTCCATGAAAAACTCTTCCTGGATTTTTTTTTCTGCCTTGTGAATCTGACTCTTCCTCAGGAGGGGTGGCAGAGTAACCTAGTGGTTAGAGCAACAGCTTAGTATCCAAGAGATCTGGTTTTGATTCCCGCTGGTGCTCCTTGGGAAAGTCACTTAACACTCCATTGCCTCAGGTACCAGCTTAGATTGTAAGCTCTTTGGGGACAGAGAAATACATTCAGGTACATAGGTAACTCGCCTTGAACTACCATTGGAAAGGCATGAGCTAAACATAAATAATATTGCCTAATGCTGGTGCTGAGAGGGATTGGAGGGGGATTAAGTGACATTCTTATAGGGCATGGTTTATCAACAGGCTTTGGAGTGGTTTGCTGTAAGTATTTTCTTAGGGCAGCTGCAGCTAGCTCTTCATTAATAAAATTTTCTTTTTGTTTTCTCTCTAGTCTCCTCTGTAGTCATTTCGTGAAACCACATCCTGTTTGTTTTTCTTTTTCTTTTTTATGGGAGTGACTGCCTTTGCTTCCTTCCTGCTACCACGTTGGAATTCAAGATTCAGAACTTGACTTTACACAGTTCTGGACAAGAGACTACATGAACTATTATCTCTTGTAAGAATAGGAAGCTGGAAGTGGAACGGAGGGACTACTAGGGAGACGTGTTTAGGAATCATTTTTCAATAGATACTTCATTGGGCATGGGTTCTCTCTCCCAATGGAGGCAGCAGTGAGCAAAAATATTGGTATTGGAATTTGAGAGCCTGGGACAGGCACGGCGGATCCCTATTGATAGAGAAGGGGTAAAGCTGGAGCTCAAGTATTGTCCTGTTAGTACGTCTTAAAGTTTGGGGTATATTTACCAAAGAATGTGCTAGTGGGGTGTCTTGGGGAGCTGAAAGTTAGCGCGGGCACCCGTACGAACTCTTGGGGGCATGTGCATCTGTCCCATTGCTGATAAGTGCACCTACATGCTGGTTAGTGCGCTAACGGCATTCAGTGAGGAGGTGTTATGGGCACCTGTGCTAACAGCTAGCTTTGTGGTTAGCGTGCCCCCAGAATGCCCATGCTATCTATGAAGCAGCTTCCATGTCCATGTTCTGCTTAATTGTGCATTATTTGGGTAGTGTGGGATTTTTAGTACAGGTGCCCATGCTAAGTGAATGCGACAGGCTTATTGTGCACTAAACCTCATGCTAAGTTGATGGAGGAGCATGCTGACTAAAATTTAAGGCTCAGAAACATCTGTCGGTATGTTAAGGGCTGCCATGGTCATAAGAATAACCCGGGCTGCGGCAGTGCTTAATGGACATTGGCATGCATAAACCTTTAGTCGCCATGCTCCTTAGTGACTTATCATGCCCTAATTTGTCAGTGCATGATAAGGAGATAAGTCTGTAAGGAGCATTTAGATCGGTGCACGCTATTTACCCATGCAGAGTTCTATAAAAATCTGCATGGATTTGGCTTTATAGAATAGGGCAAGTGACCATAGATGTGCCTAAACGAAGCCATTGTCACTGAAACCAGCTGAAGAGTGGGTGTAAATGACAGCTCATCCTAATCATGTTGGTCCATATTCTATAAATATGTAAATTTGCCCTCTGCTTATGCTCCGCCCAAACGTCTTCCCCTGCATACCCACCGTGAGAGTATGTGTTGTTTGGTCTATGGAGTATGCTTTCAGAATAGTGACAGACTAAGCTCTAAGCTCATGTAGTCCTTTCTATGTGTAAAATGCATAGACATCTAGCTGTTATTTACCGAATGTACCCCCTGAATAAACTTGGTGTACCCATTAAAAGGAATGTGTGAAACTAACCAAAAAAGCACCTGATAATTGCAAAATATTTATGAACAATGTGAAAAACCTAACCAAATTTTTATTGCTGGTGTGGTACAGCAGTCAGAAAGGAAAATGGACATAGAATGGAAAGGCCTGGGGGCATTTGATTTCTAGGTTTACTTTTAGCTTCATGGCAGACTATAGGAATCTTGAGGACTTTGTAGGGGCCGGAGGGCTCTGTTTTGAGTGTGGGACTCTCGGGCTCTATTACTGGACAGAGCTCAGCTGGAAGAGAGGGTATATGGGACCCATAAGTTTAACCCATGGGATCAACCCAAACTTCTGCACCGTGTAGCTCAAGAGAGCTGAATGATGGGAGAACATAGAAAACTGGTGGTTTTCTTCAGCAGCTGTAACCAGCAAGGCGAGAGAAATATTTAGTCGCCTGGAAATTAAGCATGTAAGAAAGCAAAAAGGACTGGGTGGATGGAGGGAGGCGTTTGTGTAAGAGAGACTGAGTGAAGGCTGAAGGGGTTATGAGAGAGAGACTGGGTAAGATAGTGACACAACATCTCTTATGCCTCCCTATCGGGCATCCTCTGACTTAATATTGAGATGCTGTTACTTTTCTTTTTGAATATTTTTTAATTTGTAAGGCTTACCTTTTATGGTTTCTGTGTGCCATAGAGAAATGTTAATCTTAGAGATGTCATATATAGTCCTTTACAAGTATACATTACTTTAGGGAGTACATCTTTTCAATTCTTATTTTTTAGCTAATGGTTCTGTTTTACAGAATCATTTTTGGATATTAGATTATTTGTGTCTATTATATTTGATAGTTGTCTTTTTTTACAGTTTCCATTGATATCTAAATGAAAACAGATGCTAAGTTGTGTGTTTAATTTGTTTATTTAACAAGTTTTATATACCGCCTTTCTTGCATTCAAAGTGGGTTACATAGAACATTGCAACTTTTAGAAATTACATTGAACAGGTAATCCAACTTGGAGTTAAGGAGGGAAATGCTGTACAAGATTTACAACAGGGGAAAAACAATGCAGAGGGGTAGGGTACATAGGGACAAGGGTGGAAAATCTGCCTTTGTGTGTTTAAGTGTAAGGTGTTGTAGAAGGGAATTACTAGTGCTTAACATGGATGGTAATTTTATGGATTCTGTTTATTTTCATATGTTGATATAACATAAAACTATATATCTTCTCAAGTAGTTTTTGGTTTATAGAATTTACTAATTGCATTATATTTAGATTTTTGTCTTTTTGGTTAATACTTAAGCCAAATTTGGTTTAGCTAATGGTATATGTACTGATTGTAATTATGAATGTTTATATTTTTTGTTTTGTGTTTCCAATTTTATATCTGTTTTTAGTTCTATCTTGTATGCCTGTATTTTAGGACCCCTGCTACAGGAGCATTGCCGAAACACAGCCATGTTGGGTTCTTTTTAATAGTCCGTTATCTGCTAACAGCATCCCTTGAGGGGCTTCTGTTTTCCCTGCTACTTGGTTGCTTATTGACAACTTCTTGGCATGGTTCCTGGACTCTTTGGTTGCCCTCAGCTGTGTGGAGGATTTCTTTTTTTCCTTGCCTTAGATATCACGAGGGCTTGGTGATATCTGAAGCAAAAAAATAAAAACGGGTGCAGCTATAAAGGGTCACCACTATGCTTGTTGGGGGTGGCATGGGGAGGAGGAGAGAGAGGGGACCAGTTCTTTCTGTTGACACTATGTAGTGTACATTTAAAGGCCCACTTTATTAAGCTTTCTTGGCCTGTAGAAAACAGGAGAACAGTCTTGGTCTATCGGGCCCCAAAAAAGAAGTACACCTTACCTAGCTAGAAATGCACCATGTGACTTGCGAACCTCCCCCCCCCCTTCTTCCCTAGACACTCTTCTCAGGCTTCCAAAGCTAGATTCTTTTCTGCCTCTGGAATAAGACTAGTGTGCCACTTTTGCTCAAGATATTTTTCTATGCTAGTCTTATCCCAGAGGCAGAAACCAATCTGTTTATGTGCCACTTAGTTGATCTAGTGCAGGAAAATTCTGAGCATAACAATTGCACTATAAAGCCTAGCACAGTAGGTGTACAAATCGTATACAAATGAGGGAACATATAACTGCTCCTGATGTGTTTTAAAAAAAAAAACTGCAGTGAAACTTTAGCGGTTTCTTTTTTTTTTACTCTGATCATTGTTGGATTTGCTAGCTTAGGGTTGCTGTAAAGATGCAGCCAGGAACAAAAGGATCTTCTGAAGTGAAGTGTGACGCTTCAAATGCCCTGAGCAGACCCAGACCCTTCCTGGCCTCTGAAGCTCCAAAGCTTACCAGGCCCAAATTCCCACAAAGAAAAAAAAAACATTGGTCCCAGTGAACTCCCCCCTCAAATCCTCCCACTAGGGGCAGGCCAACCCTTAAGCAACCTAAGCAGTTGCCTATGGCAGAAACGTCAGGAAATGGCAAAAAGCAGAGTATTCAACGCCAAACAATAGATTGTTGACAGCCGGGTGGAGTGTAAAGCTTACTACTAATGCTAATCATTTGTATAGCGCTACAAGGCGTATGCAGCGCAGTACATATAGATGGGAAATGCCTTCCTGACTTCCCTGTCTTACAATCTAATCAAGATGAAAACCATCACAAAACAGGTGCCTAGAGAGGAAGGAGCATCAGGATCCAAAAGCAGCTTAAGGTCGGCCTAGGCTGCCATATTAAATGAATTCTAGGGTTGGCCCTGCCTCCCAGTGCCCATTCCTCTCAAAAATCTGGCCTGGCATAAGCAAGGTAACAACCCCCCTCTCCCCAGTAACTTAAGTGGTAGGAGGTAAGAGCGATGGTCATACTCTCTTGCCTCCATGTTGCTGTCTTGAAAAAATGGTGGCAGGTTTCCCATGCCCTGCCTTATTTGGCAGACTGACCTTGCATGGTGCATCTTGGACTGCACGGTGCTGCCATTTTTCAGGTTTTGTAGAAGAAAAAAGAAGAAACGAGAATGTAATATAGGCAGATGTGCCCATATTACTATGCAATTTGTTCTTAATATATACCATATAATTTGCTCAATAAATTACTTATTTTCAACCTCTTTCAATTTCTCTAAGATACAAGTAATTACTCGCAATTTCTGTAAGAATAAATCATATAGTGATATCTTACAGGCAGGGCTATATAAATGACTATATATTGTGTTGCCTACTAAATTATTTTAATAGGCCTTCCTGTATTCTGCATTTGGGGAGGGGTGCTATTGTAGGGTTTGCCAACTGGCTCCAGCCTCCAGATGTGCCCGACACACGTGATTGAGTCTTGGGTTTACCCCACTGCAGGCAAGGACATGTAGTTCAGATTTTTCCATTGCACGCCATAAGAAAATCAAGACTACATATCCCTGCATGCAACGGGGTAAACCCAGGACTGGATCAAGCCTGTCGGGCGCATCTGGAGCCAGTTGGCAAACTTATGCTATTGTAGAAGCCAAGGGCCCCAGTAAAATGGAAGATGGTTTTATGCAGGCGTGAACTATAAAGCGCAGTTCAGAGGATGGATAGGAAGTGGAGAGGCACGCGCCGCCAGAAGGGGTGGAAGGAAAAGGGTTAGGAGTCACGTGACCCTACGGAAACTGGGTGGGCGGAGGCCTGATCATGCTGCAGTGTAATAGACCAGAAACTATATAAGTGTAACTATGCATAGGTATGTCTATGTAAATATATCCGTGTGCGAGACGTGAAGAAGTGTTTGAAATCACCTCGAATCGAATAAACGTCGGGGTGGGGAAAGAAAGGCACGCCCCTGCGTATGGCTTACTTGGTACGCTCCGTTCTCTGTGAGAGGAAACGGTGGCTGTGAAAGCTGCGCTGTTACGTCACGCCGAATTGTCTGTAAGTTTAAGGAACTGTCCCAACGTCATTAGCTAGCAAAAGCGTGGCTTCCGGTCGCGTTCTCTTGCAAGGTGTTTGCGTGGAGGCGGCGGTGCGTTACGTTATTTTAATGAATTAAGTGATAGGGGTGGGGCCGTCGTTGCATTTAGGGAGATTCTGGGACCTCGGCGACTCCTTTACTTTCCTTATCGCCACGAGAGAAGAGATGCTTTTAGAGAGAAACGCGCTTTTATTCCGTCTTAAAGTTCCAGCCCAAAGTGAGTTTTAAAAAAATGAGAAGAAAACAGTGACCCACCCTCGGCCACATCTTTCCCTTTCCGGTTTATTCCCAGGACAGCCCAAACATTAGGCGAACAAGGCCGTGGTCTAGGGCAGCGGCTTCCAGCAAAGAGCAGGACATTCAGAGCTAAACAATAGATGCCAACAACCAGAGAGGACAGAAGGTGCCAATACCTTGAATCAACTCTGGGACTGGCCATGCACACTTAGCTTTCCTGATTGCCAGAATACTCCCACCCTGTTACATATCGTTGGTCAACTCTTGATGTGCTGCTCTAGGCCTGACCAGTGAAGTAGTCAAAGGACATGACCCTTTATGAAGCTGGAGTTTGCCTGTTTTTTTTTTTCCATTTTCTTGCTCTCTTCCCCTCCTTCCCCCCCCCCAATGGTATTGCACGTGCCACTTTGGACAAGAAAATATACAAAAGTATGTTACCAGTGGATTTTCCCACATTCTATGTTTAAAAGAAAAAACACCCAATTGGGCGGAAAACCACAAAAATGACAATGCTGCCACCGACTAGTAGGCTTGATGCCAAAGTGGAAAGGGGCCTTGGCTATGCCTCTGGTTCATTTTATTCTTTGCCTCCTTTACAAAAGCCTTGATTCAATAAACTGCATTATCCTTTATGTAGCACCTCAGTTTACTCAAGATTTTCCAATGCTAATATTACTCCCAAGACAGTAGGCGCTTTTGGCATGGAAGAATCAATAAATCCACTGTGCTAAAGGGTAGTGCAGTGTGCATGCAAAACACATGCACATATTTTTGAGTAACAAGCTAAAATATTTAGCCTGGTTATTTACTCTTCCCCTGGTGTTTGAAAGTTTATGCCGGCTTAGAGGTTAGTGTTGGAGTAAAAGGGTCATCGGAGGTGAAGTGTGGCACTTTTCTTCAGATGACCTGAGATTCCTGGTGGCTCAGTTGGAGCCCCACCAAACTCCTATAATGCCCTCTCCATCCCCTGGGTATCTAATCCAGGGCACCGGGCAGAGAGAGGCCATAGACCATCTCTCCCTTCCCATACCAGTAATGCTTAACCTGGTCTGAGGAGGTATTCAGTGGTGTCCATCCTCCAACAAATGATGATGCATTACCCGGTAGCAGTGCATTTTTTATTTTCCAAGATGGAGACAGTGGGGGATGAATGCTGCTGGATACCTCCCTAGACTATATAAGTATAATTGCTCTTGAGAATACGGGAGGGGGGGGGACAGTTCTACTAATATTGGATGCTCTCTGGTCCAGCGTTTCCCTGCTCTGGGGTGCCCTGCACCAGATAATCCTGGGGAGGAGAGAGTCCACTACTACTGATCATTTGTATAGTGCTACAAGCCATACACAGCGCTGTACAGACATATGTAACAGACGATCCCCACTCATCAGAACTTAGTCAAGACAGACAGCACAACAGCTGAGGACAAGGATATATCTAGGGGAATGTAAGGGGAAAATTAAGTTTCTTGTGCAGGGAATGGTAAGGAAACATAGGAGACTAAGCGGATCAGGATCCAAAAGCAGCCTCAAAGAGGTGAGTTTTCAGCCTAGATTTGAAAAGGGCCAGAGGTGAAGCCTAATGTAAACACTTAAGTAGTTCCTGGCATAAGGAGCAGCAAGGTGAAAGGATCAAAGTCTGAAGTCGGCAGTAGAAGAGAAGGGCACAGATAGAAATGATCTGGAGGTGGGGTGAGAGATAAGAGAAGAAGTCTAGGGCCCACTGTGCATTAGGACATTTTTTGTGGGAGAGATCCAGAGCCCACTGAGTCACCAGGGCATTTTTTAGGGATGGGGATTGTCTAGCGGTCCTGATTTTGAATCTTTCCTATCCGGTGAGCCAATTCCCGCTCGCATACTAACATGAAGGGAGACGTTTTACTCGCAGTGCAGCAAACTGCTGCATATTACTTGAGTGGTGTGTGTTGGGTTTTTCTCACAGTGCACACTATATTTAACCCTGTATCTATTTTATTGCATTGGGAGTAAAAACAATTATCTCCAGGAAAAAGCAGGAATGTAGTCTTCACATATGGGTATCGTCGGTACCGATGGAGCCTACGCGGGAACGCTCCCCAGCGTTCAATAGGAAAGCTTTTGGGAGCATCCCACAGCGCCTGCATGCTACCTTCCTACCTTTCCAACTGTCCCTCTCCAGTTCTTCGTTTTCCGCAGAGCCGACAGGTCACATACCCTGTCACTGCAGAAAAATGTTGTCTTTAATCTTTGTTTTTGTGGTCGCGTCTGCCTTCCTTCAACGCCATACTGGTACCACCGGTTCTTTCTTTCTTTAAAAAAAAAATATATATATATTTTCTGAGGTGTTTTACTTTAGAAACTTTTTTCCTTGGTGCTAGGTGCCATTTTCGGCACTAGGTCCAATTTTTTCCTTAAAAATGGAAAAACCTACTTCAGGTTTTAAGACATGTTCTAAATGTGGCGGTACTATTTCCGTCACCGACACCCATGATTGGTCTCTCAAATGTTTAGGTCCTGACCACTCTATTTCAGAGTGCCACTCCTGTGGAATGATGTTAAAAAGGGACTGGCAGAACCGAGCTGCTAAACTTAGCACCCTTTTTCCCTCAGACGTGGCGTCTGTTGCATCGACGTCCTCCAGGGCCTCATCTTCCTCCCATGGATCTCAGGTAACTAAACATAAATCTAGCCGGTCCTCAAAGGGTAGCTCTCCTAAGTATCGAGATGCCCCTGGCATTGCCCTTGAGGAATTTTCACCGATAAAACTGCCCCTGTGGGAGGCTTCAGCTTCCAAAGCACTAACGGGGCTCCAGGATGTTCTCGAGGCCTCAACCTCGGCAGAACTACTGGTGCCATGCTCTGGGGTTCCGGCCACTTCTACCGGTACCGACACCCAAGCATCGGCAGCGTCGATAGACCAGATATTCCTTGCTATCGAATGCAGTCTAGTGGCTCTTCTCATGGTTTCGGTACTGTTGAAACCGCTTCAGACACCTCAACCAATACCAGTACCGAGTCATGCCTATGTCTCCGGCATCGACAGATCGGTACCGGAACAACCCGATACCGACTTTGATAGATACCGATACCATACTTTGCACGATCACCGGGATCGGAGGTATTTTGATTCCGAAGACTCTGCTGATACAAGAGTTCTTCTCCCCGAGGATTCCTCTTCTCCTCAGCGCAGAATGTCTCCGCCAGAGGATATGTCCTTTCAGGACTTTATCCATGATGTGGCCCAAGGCCTTTCCATCACAGTAGCTCCTGAAAACGAGCCTAGGGAAAAGGAATTGGAAATTCTCCAATACCCTAAGGCTCCCAAAGAGGCAGCTACTCTGCCTATTCATGAGATTTTACATGATCTTATGCTAAGGATGTGGGAAACACCTTTAACCACATCTCCTCCTTCGCAAAGACTCGATACCATGTATCGAGTTCCACCTTGTCCCGGCTTTCAAAAAACTCAATTACCACACCCTTCAATGGTGGTGGAATCAGCCATGAGAAGGATGAAAAGTGCTAAGAGACATGCATCCAATCCTCCAGGTCGTGAATGTAGGACTCTCAATGCCTTTGGGCGTCGATGCTTCCATGCTCTCAGCTAGGATCAGTTCCTATATCTTGTATATGGGAATGTTCCTTAAAGAGGTCACAGGAGACTTGGAGCTTATGAGCCCCCTCCTTCCTGATGACAAAAGGCAAGACTATCTTACTCTAGTCAAACATGCTCAGGATGTTTCCAAGTTTGTAAATCGTGCAGCCTTTGACTGTTTTGAGTGCATAAGCAGAACCTCTGCTATTGCCATTGGTGCACGTCGGATTGCCTGGCTTCAGGCATCTGACTTGGAAATTTGGGTACAGGATAAATTAGGAAACATTCCTTGCACAGGAGAAAATCTCTGGCGAGAATTGGCAGGAGAAGGTTGTTAATGAGAGAGATACTGACATTCTCCATGGACTGCAGGATTGCGTCAGCCACACTTGGTGACGTCCTCCGGGTGGCGCCAATTTCGGAAGTGCTCTCAAGCTCAGGACTGAGCGTGTCCCAGAGAGATGCTGACAATATCACCTTGGATAGATTGTCCAAATCTACAGCTGATCCTGCAAGGAAAAAATCCTCTAAGAAACCATTTTTCAATAAGAAAAAAGTTTTATCCTTCCTATACCCAACAGGGACACCGTCCAGGTCAGACTGCCCAAAAGGGACAACAGCAACAACCTAGCCAAGAAAAGCCAAAAGCTGCAAAACCTCAGCCACCTCAGCAGGCTCAGCCTCCTCAGGGGCTTTGACTCCTCTCTAGAGAACTTTGCCTCCCTGCCTCTGAACGGTCCAGAACCCTCGACCATCCCAGGCAGGTTATGTCATTTTGCCCACAGATGCTACCAAATAACAGCAAAAAATTGGACTCTGTCCATTGTACGAGAGGGGTACAAGCTTCATTTTCACAGCCTGCCCCCTCCTACAATTGTAAGACAGTTCAATTCTCAGACCTCTCTCGACAGTCCTCTTAGTCAAGAAGTCACAATGCCCCTTGCTCAAGGAGCAATAGAAGAAGTACCCATTCCTCATCAGGGTACAGGGTTCTACTCCCCCCATTTCCTTATTCCAAAGAAAACAGGGGGACACAGACTCGTTTTAGACCTCAGAGAATGGAACAAATATTTGTTCCGAGAGAAGTTCAAAATGGTCTCTCTAGGAACTCTGCTGCCATACCTTCAAAGTCAGGATTGATTTTGTTCTCTAGATCTCAAGGATGCGTATGCTCATATTCTCATCCATCCAAATCACAGGAGATTCCTCCGATTCCTGTTTCAAGGAAAGCACTACCAATAGAGGTTCTTCCTTTTAGCCTGGCCTCTGCACCAAGAGTGTTCACAAAATGCATGGCTGTGGTAGCAGCATTTCTCTGCACTCTGGGAATATTCGTTTTCCCTTACTTAGACGACTGGCTCATTCGAGCCCCTACAGTGCCAGAAGCCAGCTCTGCTCTGTTTCACACAATGCGAGTCCTTCAGTATTTGGGACTGGTCATAAACCTCCCAAAATCCAGTCTTGCTCCCACTCAGTCCCTAGAGTTCATAGGAGCTCATCTGGATACCAGACAGGCAAGGGCTTTCCTTCCGCAGCTCCGCTGTCTTCGCATAGTACAACTAGCTTCCCAAGCAGTGCTCAAACCTTGTCTCACTGCTCAGGAAATGCTGCAATTGCTAGGCCACATGGCATCCACCATGCATGTGTTTCCTTATGCTCGCCTCCATATGTGAGCAGCCCAGTGGACTTTATCCGCTCAGTGGACATAGGCCTCAGGCTGCCTGTCAGACAAAATAACAAACTCAATTCGTCTTTATTTCGTCCCTCCAATGGTGGCAATCACCCAGAAACCTTCTGGTGGGGTCTCCTTTCCAGCAACTCCTATCCCAAGCCACCCTAACAGATGCATCACAGGTGGGATGGGGAGCCCACCTGCACGATTCTACCCAGGGTACCTGGACTCCACAGGAGGCCTGTCTTCACATCAACCTCCTGGAGCTCAGAGCAATCTTCTTTGCTCTTCGAGTATTTCACGCCCAGCTCAGCTACAAGACAGTCCTAGTTCAAACGGACAATCAGGTAGCTATGTTCTGTGTGAACAAGCAGGGCGGAACAGGCTCTCTGTCGCTATGCAATGAAGCTTTGCGACTATGGGCCTCGCCAGAGAGCATCAGATTCATCTCCTTGCGGTGCATCTTCCAGGCATTCAAAGCTCTCGGGCAGACAAACTCAGCCGAGTTCAGCTTCCACACGAATGGTCTCTCCATGCAGACCAGGTTGCCCAAATATTTCAGATTTGGGGAACCCCGGACATAGACCTCTTTGCAAGTCCACTGAATGCCAAACTTCCCCGGTTCTGTTCCAGAAATTCCGGCTCGATGTTGTCAGGAAAGGGACGCCTTCCTCCTCCACTGGGGTCAGGACTTCCTATATGCCTTCCCACCCATTCCCCTCATCCCCAAAACCCTATTCAAGCTTCAGAGAGACAGAGGTCATATGATCCTCATTGCTCCATGTTGGCCATGGCAAACGTACCCTCTGCTCCTACATCTCTCTCAAGCTCTGCCTCTGGCGTTGGGATCCGCTCCAGATGTTCTCTCCCAAGAGGACGGGATGCTCTGGCATCTGAATCCCCAGTCTCTGCATCTCAGGGCTTGGTTGCTGAAAGCCTAGAACTTCAGGATCTTAACCTTTCCCAACAGGTAAAGGATATCCTTCATGCTTCTAGGAAACCCTCCACAAGACGCTTGTATGCCTTTAAG
The DNA here is from genome assembly GCA_033557465.1 of Ichthyophis bannanicus. Lineage (NCBI taxonomy): Eukaryota > Metazoa > Chordata > Amphibia > Gymnophiona > Ichthyophiidae > Ichthyophis > Ichthyophis bannanicus. Next base: position 82,966,619 of record CM066048.1, read on the forward strand.
TGGAAAAGGTTTACCATATGCTGCTCGCAGAAGGGTCTTAACCCTCTTGCGATACTCCAATATCGACTCCAGAGGTATCTCCTTCATTTGTCAAATGCGAGTCTCAAGACAAATTCAGTAAGAGTCCATCTTAGTGCTATTGCAGCTTCTTACAAGCCTCTAAGTGGACAACCTATTTCCTCTCATAGCGAGATTTATGAGAGGCCTTCTTTTAACAAAGCCTCCCATTATGCCACCACCAGTGGCATGGGACTTAAATCTGGTGCTCGGGCAGCTCATGAAACCGCCCTTTGAACCATTAGCCAGTACATCTTTGAAATTCCTTTCTTGGAAAGTCATCTTTCTCATTGCAATGACATCAGCATGTCGCATCAGTGAATTGCAAGCGTTAGTGGCTGATCCTCCTTATACAAGGTTCCACCATGATAAGGTGGTTCTTAAGACTCATCCACACTTTATGCCAAAGGTGGTTTCGCCTTTCCATTTAAACCAAGCGGTTTACCTTCCTGTATTCTTTCCGAGGCCTCATGCCTCCAGTGCAGAAAGGAACCTTCATACCTTGGACTGTAAAAGAGCTTTGGCCTTTTACTTGCAAAGGACACAGCAACATAGAAAATCTTCTCAACTCTTTGTTGCTTTTGATCCTAGTCATTTGGGACTTCCAGTTTCCAAAATAACTCTATCTAACTGGATTGCTCAGTGCATATACTTTGCCTATGAGAGTAAGAACCTTCCTCTGGAAGGGCATGTCACCGCTCACAATGTGAGAGCCATGGCAGCCTCAATGGCTCATCTTCACTCTGTGTCTATTGATGACATCTGTCGAGCAGCTACTTGGGCTTCCGTACATACCTTCACAGCCCATCACTGCTTAGACAAGGACTCCTACCGGGATGCCTTGTTTGGCCAAGCTGTTCAACACCTTTTTCAGACTTAGTCAACTCCTACCCACCGTCCCTGGGAGGATGCCAGAGATCCATGGGGGGGAAGTATGGCCCTTACACAAGGCCTAACAACTTCCTGGGGCCATCTCCCTGGCATCTGCAGCTAGGGAGTCCCCATATGTGAAGACTACATTCCTGCTTGTTCCTTGAGATAGGGTATTTACTCACCTGTAACAGGTGATCTCCGGGAACAGCAGGAATTTTAGTCTTCACAACTGCCCACCTCCCCTAGGCGTTGTATCTCTCTCTCTCTTTCTCTTTCACTCTCTCTCTCTCTCTCTCTCTCTCTCTCTCTCTCTCTCTCTCTCTCTCTCTCTCTCACACTCTCTCACTCTCACTCACTCTCTGCTATAAACTCAACTGCAGAAGGACAGTTGGGAAGGCAGCACGCAGGTGCTGTGGGATGCTCCCAAAATCTTTCCTATTGGACGCTGGGGAGTGTTCCCGTGCAGACACCGTCGGTACCGACGATACCCATATGTGAAGACTAAATTTCTGCTGTTCCCGGCGATCACCTGTTACAGGTGAGTAACTACGCTTTATTGTGTGCATGAAAAGGCTTCCTGAAGCTTAGCACAATATTGTAGCACATCACTTTATGCATCGAGGCCAAACATTGTGAACCAGAGATTTGCTGCGATTGCCTTCACCCTTCCCGTTTTTTTTTTTTTTTTTTTAAATCAACATAAGGATGAGGAAGGAAAGGGTATGTTGGGAGGTTCTTGACTTTCAGCTAACTGCAAAACATCCTGTGCTAGAGCTGGGTGCTAAAACTCTAGCTCAGAGTATCTTCATGTAGATTTAGTGCAGAAGTTATTGCGCAGGGATTCTGAAAGCACACGGTATGCAAATGAGCTCTGTGCAAAATGTTTTTGCCAAAGCAGGAGAGCAAGCCAGGAACATGCGCACCAGTATCCCATGCACAGAAAGGCTTGCTATTTGGCTCACAGCAAGGTTTCCTCGGAATATTGCTGTTTCATGCACCAGATAGCAATCCAGCACATGTGCGTAATATTGTTTCAGCACGCTTCCTCTGCCATTTTCTTATTCAGCAAAGCTAGAAAGTTGCAGGGGCTGTATGTAAAGGAATGAGCATAAATTTTTCACCTACACTGACTGCAGACCTTGAGCTAACCCTTAACACCTCCTTCGACCTTGTGTTACAACCTTGCATTTAACTTCAGCCTTACTGTCTTCAGTGCATCTGTGCTGCATAGCCGTTGTTTCATTGCCATGCATCTCCGTGGATTTAAATGCGCAGTGCTTATGCTTGCGTTAGACTGATTCTTGCACTCTGTCCACACTAGCACTATTGCATGTTTCTGTATGGTCCTGTCCTTTTTTTTTTTTTTTTTTTTTTTCCCTGCACCTTGCTTTGTATGTCCTTACTTTGAGTTGGGAGTGGTGCCAGAGGACTGGAGAAAGGCACATGTGGTCGCTTTACACAAAAGCAGACGTAAGGATGACATTGAGAACTACAGGCTGGTTAATCTAACCTCTATGGTTAGTAAATTATTGGAAAGGTTACTAAGAGATTAGTGAGGTTTCTGGAGTCCATTAGATTGCAGGATCCGAGGCAGCATGGATTCACCAGAGGCAGGTCTTGTCGGACAAATCTGATAGATTTCTTTGACTGGCTGACTAGGGAGTTGGACAGAGGGAGAGCCCAAGATGTGGTGTATTTAGATTTCTGTAAAGCTTTTGACACCTTTCTGCACAGGCAACTTATAAACAAACTAAGCACCCTAGGGATGGACCCCAAAGTTACTGATTGGGTTAGAAATTGGTTGAGTGGGAGGCAACAAAGGGTACAGGTAAATGGAGCTCACTCTGTGAAGGTTACCAGTGGTGTGCCACAGGGATCTGTCCTTGGTCTGATTCTTTTTAGCATCTTTGTTAGTGATATTGTGGAAGGGCTATCTGGTAAGGTTTGCTTGTTTGCAGATGATACCAAAATCTGCAATAGAGTAGACATCCAGGAAGGAGTAGATAACATGAGGAGGGATCTAGCTAACCTTTGAAGAATGGTCTAGAATTTGGCAGCTAAAATTTAATGCTTAAATGCAGGCCTATGCATTTGAGCTGCAAAAATCCAAAGGAGCGGTAAGGGGTAAGGTACTTCTGTCCACAAAAGAGGAGCGGGACCTGGGTGTAATTGTCTGACTATCTTGAAGTGACTAAACAAGTAGAAAAGGCGACTGTGAAAGCCAGAAGGATGCTTGGTTGTATAGGGAGAGGAATGGCCAGCAGATAAAAGGAGGTGATAGTGCCTCTGTATAAGTCTCTGGTGCGACCTCATTTGAAGTATTGCATGTAATTCTGGAGACCTCACCTTCTAAAGGATACATACAGGTTGGAGTCGGTGCAGAGGATGGCTACTAAATGGTTAGTGGTCTTTTATGTAGCATACGAGGACAGACTTAAAAATCTTAAAATTTATTTATTTGTTTTACAGGTTTTCTATACCGCATTATCTTGAATTCAATGTGGTTTCCATAAAACACAAACAAATACACATTGAACAGGGAATCTTAACTTGGACGATTTATATAAGGTACAAAGTAGTAAAATATAGGTGCAATGGAAGGTTAGGTTGAAGTGTCTGATCCAAAGTGTTCCTTGAAGAGCTGCAGGATAGGGACACTATGCTAGAGACATTTTAAATACCTCCATGGCATAAATGCATGGGAGGGTCTCTTTCAATTTGAAAGCAAGCTCTGCTATGAGGGGACATACAGTAGGATGAGAGTGATATGTAATATGCGCAATATTTACGGAAAGAGTGGTAGAGGCGTGGGATAGTCTCCCAGTGGAGATGCCAGACACGAGGACAGTATCTGAATTCAAAAAGCATGGGACAAACAGAGGATCTCTAAAGGTAAAAAGGGGACTATTGTAGTTGATATGGAAGGGCAGACTAGATAGGCCATTTGGTCTCTTTCTGCCGTCATGTTTCTGTGTCATGTGCATACTTAGCTCTGCTGCCTTTACAAAGGGGACTTTTCTTGTTTTAGATTATGCTGCCCTCCACTATAATAACTCGTAAACGAAATTCTTTGAGTAATGTAATTTGCGGGTTTTTTCTTTCTTTATGCATCATGTTTTGATAAGGCAGAAGAAATGCAGACTTCTTGTGGTCAAGAGATCTTGGAAAATATTTAGAAGAAATTCAAAGGATGCATAGAACATTATGAAACATTATCAAAATGCATATTGGCTGAGTGAATTTTATTGGAGGAAGTACATGAAAACTTCTTAGGCTCTTGGAAAAGATTTATTGCCCTAAATAGGGAAAGCTGGTCTGTTCCTTTTTTGGATGCTTGCTAGACTCGGCCTGGATTTGCTGCTTTGGTTAGAGTGGGAGTGGCCAGTGAGGGTTGGGATGATTCTTTTCTCCTTAGCTGTTACACATTTTGTTTGGATTGATGCTTCTTGTTGCGTCTTACAGTATGTTTTATACTTAAAAGGGGCCCTGGCTTGACTACCTGTCACTCTGCATTCTACTTTCTTCCCCCCAGACCTACGATCGGAGCCCTCATTTGTGAAAATCAAGGTCCAACTCGAGACTCATGTTTTCCGTAAAGCTTTTGATTTCCTGCCTTAACCACCCTTACCCCCTACCCGTTCTACTTCCCCTCTTGTCTGTCCTTCCACCTTTATCCTACCCCCCCCCCCACCACCACCCGAGCATGCTCTATCGGCTTTCCTAATATTTTATTGGAGTTCATTTTTCCTTTTCTAAGATGTGGTTTTATTTTTATTTTTTTATTGTAAACTGCTCTGATGCCTCCCTGAAGGGCGGTATATCAAATTTTAACAAACATAAACATAGTTTGCTTTTGAGGAAGGACTGTGTATCCTGCATATGATCTGATCCGTGTCTGCATACATGCTACACCGTTCACTGGTGTGCAGTGCAGCAGACAAAGGGTGGTTCAATAACTAATTTGGTTGCAATGAAGACACTTATGAAGGGTTTCTGGAAAATCCACGTGTTCAGTCATCTTGCCTACTGGCCTCTAAGATATTCCAAGTGGATTTACATTTTCAGGTGACTGTTTGTTTGTTTTCTTGGTTGCCTATTCATTTGTGTAGCAAGGTCTACTCTAAGCGAATAAGTTCTCATTTATTTTTCACTGCAAATGAGATGGCAAAGATCTCTTGTTAGTTTTGTTAAACATCTGTGCTGCTGGGCTTCCGGCTCCCTCTTGCCAACTACAGGAGGCGTCAAATGGTAACAGCTGATGCCAGAATTTGAAATCAGACGTCTTGACACAGAGCCACAGCTGCCAACGTATCCAGTTCCCAGTACAGCTATTTTACACTAATGCTGGTTTTCAGCTTATATCCCCAGTGAAATGTGGTGCTTATAGTTCCTGATTCTGTCCATCAAAATTGGTGCTGCAGCCCTGTAATGCAACAGTATAGAGTGTTCAGAAAGCTTAGGACTAGCTTAAAATCTTTCTACGGAATTGGTTAAATTAGCAGCCAGGAGAAACTGTTTTGCACTTGGTTTCTGTGGAAGCTGATAGTTCCATGCTTTCTTAACTTAAAATTTAGATACATTTTTTTTGATCAGCATAGCACAGCCCCAATTCAAACAATAAGAAAGAGGAAAAATGCAAAAATATACTGCCTTCCCTACCATCACAGAACATCAATGTATTGCAGCCAAAATAAGCCTACCAAGCTGGATATGGAATGTAAAAAGCAGTCTAGACTTCCAGTGAAGGCACAAATCTTTGCTGATGTAACAAGAGTGGTGATCTGGATTGATGAAAACGTGCATTACACTTGCGTGAATAATCTACCACCAAAAAAGCACCCAAAGCTGTAACCTGGGATTGCAAAGAGAAGATGTTTTGGGAGGACAAGCAGGCTAGCAAGCCCTTACAGTGTGGGTGATGTCGCCGACGGAGGCTGGCGCAGAAAATAGCTCTCTGGCTTCTCAAAAACATTTGAGAGGTTCACCATGCCTGCTGCCCTTCTGCTCGTCACGGTCGTGTGGGATCATGTCAGTCAGCCTTTCCGCAGGGCCCAGAGGTCATGAAACCACAGCTCTTGTCAAGAATGTTTATTTGGATTTTGGGGGGGGGGGGGGGGTTGTCATTTTCGAGATTTTTGTGTCTAGTTTTCTTCAAGTCTGTCACTGTTGTGTGGTTCTCGATCCCTGATAGCATTCTAGGCAGATTTTTGGATGGTTTTTAAGTTCTTTCATTTTTTGCATTTGCCTAGTAAAGCCTTAGTAGAAGTCCTTGGACACCCTGCTTCGGAACATTTTTTCAAAATAGTCATTGATTTTGCTGTGGCTGTCTTGTTCGATTATGTCCCAAAAAAATCCTCCTCAATAGGTTTAGAAGGCATATCTGTCCTCTGGGAACAAGCAGGAAGGCGGCCCTCGCATATGGGTGATGTCAGCACCGACGGAGCCCTCACAGAAGCATCTTCCCAGCTTTCAAAGAAAGCCTTTGGGAGATGCCACCACGCATGCATGGGTGCCATCTTGCTCAGTCTCCTTTTTTTCCATGGAGCCCTCCAGATGTGTGTCTGATTTTCCCCGGAAAAAGTTGATTATTTTTTCTCAGCAAAGTGTTTTTCTCTGGTTGCAACCGTTCCTTTTCCACGTCCGAGCTCGCTTGCCCTGGCATTGTGTCTTGGACCTGTTTTGGAGGTTTTTCGTCAGTGCGGATTCATGCCCTTTTTCCACTGCTGGCCGCTCTTCAGGTCTTCAACCTTGCCAGAGTACTTTTTCCCCAAAGGCCAGTGGCTTAAAGTTGATCGGTGCACAAAAAATATGTCCCTCACCGACACACACAATTGCTGTCTCTGGTGTCTAGGGGCTGACCAAGGCCATCAGACTCCATCAGCAGAAGCACAATGAGATCTTCAAACGGTCAGAGTCTGCCCTGGAATCCCCATTGACTCCACATTCCAGGGCCCCATCTGAATCCCGGGAGTCAGGCAGTGATCCCTTGGCACTGATCGGGGCCATGGGGCCGCCAACGGGGGTTCCCCAGAGCGCGAATGGAAGAAGAAAAAAGCCTTGAGGCATTCCTCTCGAGACTCGGACAAGATAGGCAAGCCCTGTGCTAGGTCCTGCAACCTGCGCAGAGGACCTGATGAGTCGTAGGAGCTGGCCAAGGTCCCCCAAAAAGGATTCAGAGGCATCTGGCGATCGGCATCGGACACCCAAGGCCATCCTTGTCGGACCTCCTCGCCGATGCTGGACCTGGTAATCTTGGCATTCGGGTCGAAGGCTGCAACACCACCTGAGTGGGAAACCAGGATGGTGGCCTTGGAGCACAGTTTGTCTGCCTTCCTCGCCACACAAAGACTTAGCATCGGTCACCGCCCAAGGATATCTCATTCCTCGACTTCTTGCAGGACATGTCGAGGGCATCGATTTAAAGGCCATTGGGACTGGGCATCCTTCAATTCATGCTTAAAGAGGAAGGATTTGCTTTTAACTTCATTGACGTACAGGTTTGCAATGTCTAACAGGGGGCAGATGCCAAAGTGCATTGACATCACGTCTTTTGGTGTCTCGATGCTCTTGACTTCGTGCTCAGAGCTATTGTCTTCGAAGTGCCCCTTCCACATTTCCTCTTCCCTTTGCCTGCCTGGCCTGTTTCTGATGCACTCTGACTGCAGTGAATGTACACCTGATACTGGCGCTCACAAACTAAAACTATGCATTGGAAAGCACAAGCCCACCTTTCTTTAGCCTCCTGTCACTTTGCTGATCTTTTCCCTCTAAGACCTTCCCTGCAATTCAGCCACAGCCGTCAGAAGGCTCAGAAAAAGAGAAGGGCACTTTTTTCTCTGCTTGCAAGAAAGTGGCTTTTATTTTTCTTGTCTGCTTCTAAGTTCTCTCTTTAGCACAAATATTCCAGCACCAGTTACCCCCTTCCTCACTCTCTTGGGTTTGCCACCGGGCTGTGTCTTAGCCCAGCATGTCATGACCTATGGGATTTGGATAACTCTGGCAGGGGTAGTTTTGTGTGGCTGTTTTTATCAGAGTTTCAACATGATGAACTGGAGTACCTCATGCTTCTTGCCTGTCCCATCCTTCATCCCCTCCCAGAGTGGCTCCGGCGTGTCTGCCCACCTATGCATGCCTATGGTGGAAACAAAGGAAATAAATTATGCTTTTGTCAAAATGCATGGTCTTGCGAACACTTGGGCTGTGCAAGAGTTGGAAAGCACGATATTAATGGTCTACCGTGCAATTGCTCGCAGGTTTCCATAGGCCAAAGTGCCGTGAAAGCCTCTGAACACAAGATCACTTTCATAGCTAAAAATATGTATAAACCATTTCCTTTCAGCCCAATCGGTCTGTTCCATTCTATAAAGTTAAAAGCTTTATGGCTGGTGAGGACAAATCTTGCTTTCAAAACCATTTTATACATTGGTTTAGCAGAGAGCATGGCTTAGGTTTTATAAATTAACCATACAGTTTGTCAGTGTGGAAACCCACCACACTGTCAACAGTTAAAGGAGATTATTAATGCCTTATTTTGCATCTTAGGGTACAGGTTATTCATGCAAAGGTCACCCATGGCTATGGAATTGTATACAGATTGCAAATGAAAACTGTGCTATACATTATTGCTGTTAAGCCATGCTGGTTCAGCATTTCATACTGAAGGCTTGCCCAGCAGTTGCTTAGCTTTGGAAAGGCTTTCAGAAAGATGAAGTATAGCTTTTGTTTTTAAGCGATAGTTAAGGGTTCCTCTGTAATTGATGGCGTGACCTGGCACAACTCAATATGTTTTGTTTTGAGCAGGCGTGGTCAGGACGGTTCTTGCTGACATTTAAAGCTAGACATGCAGCTTAATTATTCAAAGTAAATCTGTAGAAATTGCACTAAACTTTCGATTTTCCATTTGTGATTTAATATGGAAGCGACAGGCTAATGGTTTCCTGTCTATGCCCAGGATGAGCAGTGCTTGCATCTATTCTCAGAATTTGAAACTCTGAACCAAAGTACAGTGATGTGTAAAAGTCTTGCATAGGCTGCATGTTCAAAGTATTCTCAGCTTTATTTTGCCAATCTTTCCAAATTCTGTGGCAGAATCCTGGCTTATTATATATACTGTTTTGTTGCAAATTGAATTCGGCAGCCATTTCTGCATGCAAAATTACTTATCTGTGAACTTTTTATATGGCTGTCATGAGAAAACGATGTCCCAGTACGATCAACCGGATTCTGTGTCAAAGCGGGATCAAAATGAACCAATAGAATACTGCGCTTCCCCAGCCAATAGGAAGTCACATTTGATAGCCAGTCAGGGCATGTTATTTTGACGGCACATGAGGTTTGAATTTCATGTGGATTAACTGGTGCTCAACATCCTGGCATGGTGACGTATTTTCTATCAGTGGAGGACCGGAACCAGGCGGTGGTTTTGCACGAGGAGGAGTATTCCAGCCTGCAGATTACAGCAAAGGTTGGCTGTAATCGGAGCACGGTTGTCCACATTCTGCAGAAGCATAAGGAGATGGGAAATACACAGGACAGACATTGTAGCGGTCAGCCTAGAAAGTCAACTAAGAGGGATGACAGGGCCTTGATAAGGACATCTCTTGGCAACCGCAAGCTAACCTCCCCTGAGCTCCTGCGAGAATAGGAGGAGAAGTGTTCCGTTGCAGTTTGCCCTTCCACTGTGAGGAGATGATGCTTGGAGTTTCGGTTGAGGGGTTGTAAAGCGCGGAGGAAGCCACTACTAATGGTGGAACAGAGGAAGAGACGCATTGAGTGGGCATCCAAGTACTCAAAATGGAGCAAGGCTGACTGGGATAAAGTTCTGTTCAGCGACGAAAGCACGTTCTGCATTCTGGGTGATCAGGGCAAGACCTATGTGAGGAGGTTTCCTCATGAAGAGTACAAACCAGAGTGCTTGAATATCTCCATGACACATCCAACCAGGGGCATGATCTGGGGGTGCATGGCAGCCAGTGGTATTGGAAGACTCCGTATTGTTGATGGGATGGTGAATGCAGTGAAATACATAAGAATTCCGTAGATGTGCATGCTGCCATCAGCTGAGCAACTGTTTCCTAGAAGATTTCTTCCAGGATGATAATGCACCTTGCCACTGAGCGAAAACTGTCTCCGACTGGAAGAAAATAAATGGAGTTCAGACCATTGACTGACCAGCTCACTCACCCAATCTCATCCTGATTGAGAATCTTTGGTACAAGATATCAGTTGAGAACACCTAGAAGCAGCCGCAGATCAAGCAAGAGCTGATTTGAATCACTGAATGCAGCCTGGCATCGTATCATAATGCAAGAACACCTCGTCAAACTGGTCCACTCCATACCAGATAGATGTCGTCAGATGTGAAAGAGCAAGGGCTGGCCCATCAAGTACTAATGGCTACCAACAGTAAAACAAAACAAAAAAAAACCCCAGCCCTTTTCGGGGCTATAATGAAATTAAGAAGAAAATATGCACATTGCTAACCTACATGGAACAGAAAGTACAACAGCTTTTTGGGCACACATTGCATCTTTGTACACAGATTCACAACCAAATGAACATGGGTATTTAAACAATCATAAAAGAACACTCAAGTCACGGTGAATTGTCGGATTTGTACAAAAGACGAAAGGGAAGAAAATGGTATGCAGAAGGGTTTGTAAATTGTAACACATTTTGCCCCTGTGATGCAAACAATTAAACATTGCCAATTCAGCATTACCTATGCAAGACTTTTGCACACCACTGTAACTTGTTAGGCTTGTTCAGAGTGTTTTTAAAATGAGACCAGTGTGGATGGAAAGAAAAGGGTTATGAACGAGAGCAATAAGATTGCTTATAGTTTCTGTCCTTTGTCTCCTCACTTTGTTTCTCTACAAGTTGAAGGATTTGCCTAATTTTTCCCCATCCATAACACAGGTCTGCAAAAAATGTTTTTCTATAGCTGTTTTGGTTATTCCACGTAATCTGTTTTTTGGTGCGCTGAATCCGAAAATGATCTCCATTTTGTCATAGGACATCACATTTCCTGACAATTTAGGTAACTATGTTAAATAAGGCAATATCTCAAAATAAATGGAAATAGACATAAAATTAAAGTTTTATTACAATATTTTTATGAAAATCCTTTTTTGAACTGAAATGAGCTCACCTACACACACTAAACGTGATTCTTCTTCCTTGTGAGGCTCCTCTTGGTGCATTTACGCTTGTGAGTAGCATCTGGAATGTCTCTCTGAAGCATCCAACAGTAGTCTGCCATCATTGTAATGCTCCATTTTCCCTGGTATCTCCTTTCCATCTCTTTAATGTCTTGGTGGAATCGTTCACCTTGTTCCTCACTCACAGCTCCCAAATTTTCAGGAAAGTAGTCAAGGTGGGACTGGAGGAAATGCACTTTCAAACTCATCAGGCAACCTAAAGCTTGAAATGCTTTCAGCATTCGTCTGACGATCTTTTTGTAGTGAGGATCTTTGTTATTGCCTAAAATTTTCTGTATGACTTCTTCAAATGCAGTCCACCCTTCTTTTTGAGGATACGTCATGGTATTGACAAACTCTTGATCAACTATAAGCCTTCTAATGTCTGGTCCGATGAACACACCTTCCTTCAATTTTGCCTCCGGCAGGCCTGGAAACTTGGTGACCAAGTATTTGAAGCATTCTCCATCTCTTGGAAGTGATTTTACGAATTGCTTCATCAATCCCAATTTTATGTGGAGAGGTGGTAAAAGAACTTTATGGGAAGGTACCAAAGTTTCTCGGAGGACATTTTTTTCACCGACTGTTAGCACCCTCGGCTGCCAACTCTTCTTGGTCCAGTGATTTTGTCGGTCTCGACTGTCCCATAGACACAGAAAACAAGGATATTTGGTATACCCAGCTTGTTGCCCGAGCAGCATGCACAAGACCTTCAAGTCCCCACACACTTGCCAAACATGGTCTTCATAATTAAAGTTTACGAAGAACCAATTCCAAGTTCTCGTAGTTTTCCTTCAAGTGTACGGAATGACCTACAGGTATGGAAGCGTAAAAACCGTTGTGGAGTAAAACTGCTTTGAGACTTCTTTTTGAAGAATCTATAAAAAGACGCCATTGCTCTGAATCATATTGGATTGTAAATTGACCCATCAGACCTTCGACATCGATGCAATAAACCAACTTGTCTTCCTGGGCGAAGTAAGGAACGAACTCCTTTTCACGATGTCTGAACCATGAAGATGACACTCCTGGCAACAATAAATTCCTGCTTTTCAGCCTTGATCCGAGTAACTCAGCGGCATCTTTGGGAAGATTCAAGTCTCTTACCAAATCATTCATCTCCTCCTGAGAAAACAATTTTGGTCTTGTATCATCTTCAAAGTCAGAACTTGATTCGTCATCTGGTTCAGGTATGACTTCACCTTCATCGGAGCTAGGTATCTCTTCCAAGGTAGCAGGGGGCTTGGGTACTGGTATATCTGTGCCATGGGGGATGGGACGAATTGCGAGTTAAGATTGGGGTATGAAATGGAATGCTTCCATTTGGAATTAAACCCTTTCACATCGCATGAACAAAAGTAACATTCGTCACTATGGTTCTTTTGCTCTCGCCATACCATAGGAATCCCATAACGGAAAGATTTTTTCTTACCCTTGAACCAGTTTCGGAGGTCCTCAACACACCATTTGCACACTTTATGAGGCGCCCAGTCTTTCTTGATCTCCAATTTTTAGTCCAAAGAATGCAAGTATACTTTTTTCACAAAGTCTGTAATATTCTGCTGTTGCTTCAACACTGTATATTCACCACAGATGAAACAGAAACTGTCTGGCGAATTAATACACTTTCGCGGAGCCATAACAACGGTTGAAGAATGACGAGCTAACGCGATTTGCAATGAAAAAGTGTGAACAGCCTAGAACCAAGAACCTGATGATGATTCGTGCACAAGTGTGGCATGCAGGAGAGAGCAGCTCTGTGTCTGTACACGAGATGTCACAGTGCTGGCCACGCCCCCCTGCACTGACCGGAGCTGCTGCTATCTGCCCTGTGTCTCCCTCCCATTGGATTCTTCAGGAAAGATTAACCCCTTCTACCATTAGAAGCACAGACTTAAAACTTGCTTAGCTTATGTATATATTGCTGACCATCAGATTTACAGTGCTATTTTCTTTTTTTTTTTTTTTACATAACTCGGACAACCCCTTTAAGGTTTTTTTGGCATTTTATATCTTAAATGCACTTATGTGAATTAATTAATAGTAATTTGAAAAAATTTGATAAATTTGAAGACAATTTTGCATGTTTTGGCAAATCATGACGTCTAGGAGTTTTTTCAATATTTTATTTGTTTTCAGCACACCAAAATACATGGAAATTAGATGAAAATAATCAAACAGCTTTTTAGTCGCAGACCTGTGTAATCAATATGTTCTCCTTTTAGGAAGGAAGGAAGGTTCATGTTTGTTACTATACTTTAGTCCCCGGTTTTGTGACGAGCAGGGACTGTCTCTTACATATATATGTACGGCGCTGCAAATGCCTTGTAGCACTATACAAATGATTATTATTAGTAGTTTGTAATTCTCCTTTGCTGATGTGGCTAGAGAATTTCTCTTGCCCTCTTGGGCTTGTGCTAATGCTTCATTAGTGCATATTCCGTGCCCTTGTTGGCTTGTGTGTGCTCTAATTAGACTTTTGTCAGAGGGTAATTACATAGACACCTGCTTCTGGTCCCTGAGCGTTCCTCCTTCAGTTTACTTGCCTCTTTCTTGGCTTCCACGGATAAGGAAATAAGGTCATCTTACAGTGGAGTCGGCAGCAGAACCTGATTTTATTTTACATTTTCTAAATTACCTTCCAGGTTGGAAAGATCACCCATGGCAATGTACAAAATGAAACAAAAAATAAAATAAATAGCAGAGCAAACTAAAAACATACACAATACAACAATCGGTGCAATAAAACGAGGTAAAGTCAAAATAACTAAATAGTTGCTCAAATCAACAAACAAGGCAACCAAACTAGAGCACTGAACAAATGGCAATAGTAACACCAACCAGCAGAAAGCGTTTCTCCAATCCCATAATGCTGATGTTCTCAACCCAGTCCTCGGAACAAACCTAGTCAGTTGGGTTTTCAGGGTAACCACAATGAATATGCATGAGTGAGATTTGCATGCACTACCTCCTTTGTGTGCAGATCTCGCATGGATTTTCATTGTGGCTATCCTAAAACAGAATGGGCCAACTCAGTGCGGCTAACAGCACAGCCCAACTCTGTGCAATAGTTAGTCTACCGTTTCCTCTCCAGTGTGTTTATCTCCTCTCTTTCCTCCATCTATGTAGAATCTGTTCAATAGTGCGATCCTCGGCACTCAGTGTTCTAACCATTCTGAAGCCTCTCATCTCCGACGAGCCAAATTTGGAATATGCCATCCCATGATCTGGAAGTTCATTGATGGCCTCAGAAAGGTGCAGAAGGGCACAGATGCCTATCATGAACAGCTCGTTTCAGGCCACAGTTCTCCAGCCAAGTTGAGAAAATGCTATAAAGCTGATCAATGTATTTCAAAGATTGTGTCAGATTACGGCACTAGACCCCCTATAGAATACTCCCATGCCATAGCTCATAATTAGCAGATATCAAAAAAGATTTTGTTATGCTGTTTTCCTATTACACTTTGGATGTTCCAGGTTTCATTTGGCAAATTCAAAATTATCAGATAGTAAAACATACAAAAAACCATATTATTAAGCTATTGCATTTACTATTGCACTTTTTTGACATTTCCAAATTTCACTTCAGATATGTGACCAGTAAAGGGTCTAGGGCAAGTCAGCACGGCGCACTGAGTTGGCCCGTAGTTCTAGATCTATCCTGAAAATCTGACTGGCTAGGTGTGTCCAGAGGACTAGGTTGAAAACCCCTGACCCTAGTGGCTTGTGGGAATAGATGGCAAATTGGGAAACTGGTAAGTGCATTGGGCCAGGAAATGACTACATCATCAGTAGACACCATAGTTAAATTTTGAGGTGCACTGGTTACCTGATGCTGGGGTTCCGTTCAGACCTGAGTTTGCATGTATATATGTATGTGTATGTGATGTTTTTTTAAGGTGTGAATAAACAGGTAGATCAAGGTGAGCTAGAATGAGTGAGATGATCAAATTAACAGATGATGCAAAATTATTCAAAGTTTTTAAAACACAAGAGGATTGTGAAAAATTGCAAGAGGACCTTGATAAATTGGAATACTGCACGTTCAAATGGCAAACAAAGTTTAATGTGGACAAGTGTAAAGTTATGCATCTAGGAAAGAACAACCCAAACTATGGTTGCATAATGCAAGGTTCTACATTATGAACTACCACCCAGGCAAACTATTTAGACGTCAGGGATATACGTTGAAACCTTCCACCCAGTGTGCAGTAGTGGCCAAAAAAGTAAGTAGAAGGCAAGGAATCATAAGGAAAAGAATGGAGAATAAGACCAAGGATATTAACTTGCCTCTGTATAGTTCTGAATATTGTATGCAATTCTGGTCGCCATATCTTAAAAAGGATATTGCAGAATTAGACCAGGTATAGAGAAGAGCCACTAAAATGGTTAAAGGGATGGAAGGATACCCCTATGAGGAAAGGCTTAAAAGGTTAGGGCTCTTCAACTTAGAAAAGAGATGGCTGAGGGGAGATATGATAGAGGTCTATAAATTAATGAATGGAGTGGAATGGGTAAATGTAGATCAGTTGTTTACTCCTGCAAAAATGAGAAAGACTAAGGGACATGCAATAAAGCTACGAAATAATCCATTTAAGACTGAGAGAAAATATTTTTTCACTCGGTAACTCTGGACTTCATTACCGGATAATGTAGTAAAAGCTGTTTAGTGTAGCTGGGTTTAAGAAATGTTTGGATAAATTCCTGGAGGAAAGGTCCATAAACCATTAAGGAGGACCAGGGGAATCCACTGCTTACCCCAGGATGGCATTGTGGAACGTGTACCTTTTTGGGAACCTGATAGATACCTGTGACCTGGTTGCCCACTGTTGGAAACAGGATACCAGGCTTGATGGACCCTTGGTCTGACCCATTAAGGCATTTTTGTTTGTTTTTTTGTGAAAAGACAGTGTTCATTCTAAATAATTAGTTATTTTAGATAGAGGCTCTCAGAATTCTGGGTGCTAGGTCTTGTAAAATTTTGGCTGTGGTACCTGTGCTTTCCCAGGCCTGAATGTTCTTTCTGACTGTCACCAAACAACTGTTTGTCTTTTGAGCCTGTGCAGTTCTTAGTGAATTTGAGCTGCCTGGTTCCTGAATTCCCGCATAGGTTTCTGCAGACTTGAGACTGTGAATACCATGACAGGAATGAACATTATCCTTCAGCCAGGATATGCTGAGGACATCCTTAATCTTTTAAATTTAGTGCTAGTATTCTTCTTAGTACTTTTTGTGCCTCCCAAAAATTTCTTTCTTGAGCTGAGAAGATATTTTGCATGCAGTATATCAATATGTCCTTGGAAGGCTCCCCCCTCCCCCTCCCAATAAGACTGGTGCTTACCGGGGCTATTTATTTAAAATTGAAATTTCAATAATACAGACTCTCTCATAATAAATTGGGTAAAAAGTGAACAAGTGGACCTTAATTCCAAATAAGAAATAAGTTAGGGAATACTAATCCATCGTTCACCTATAGGCCACATCTTGGAAAAAGGAAGGTTCCCCCCCCACCCCCCATCCCCAAACAAATGTAGGAAAAACATATCTCCAGGAACAAGCAGAAATGTAGTCTTCACATATGGGTATCGTCGGTACCGACGGAGCCTGCGCGGGAACGCTCCCCAGCGTCCAATAGGAAAGCTTTTGGGAGCATCCCACAGCACCTGCGTGCTGCCTTCCCGCCTTTCCCAACTGTCCCTCTCCAGTTCTTTGTTTTCTGCGGAGCCGACAGGTCGCATATCCTGTCACCACAGAACATAATTCCCTTCTATTCTTTTTTGTGGTCGTGTCTGCCTTCCTTCGACGCTACACCGGTACCGCCGGTTCTTCTTTCTTTCCCCCCCCCCCCCCCCCCCAAACCCTTCTGGAGTCTTTTCCAGTTATTTTCTCCTCAGGTGCCACACGCCATTTTGGGCACTAGGCCCAACTTTTTCCTTTAAAATGGAAAAACCTGCTTCGGGTTTTAAAGTGTTCCAAGTGTGGCGGTACCATCTCCGTCACCGACACCCATGAGTGGTGCCTCAAATGTTTAGGTCCTGACCACTCTATATCGGAGTGTGTTGCCTGTGGGATGATGTCGAAAAGGGGCCGGCAGAACCGAGCTGCTAAACTTAGCACCCTTTTTCCCTCCGATGCAGCCTTTGTGGCATCGACGTCTTCCAGGGCTTCGTCTTCCTCCCATGGATCTCAGGCAACTAAACATAAATCTAGCCGGTCCTCAAAGGGTAGATCTCCCTCTAAGCATCGAGATACCTCTGGCGTTGCCCTTGAGGGACTTTCACTGGCAAAATTGCCCCGACGGGAGGCTTTGGCTTCCAAAGCACTAACGGGGCTCCAGGATGTTCTCGAGGCCTCAACCTCAGCAGAACTACTGGTGCCATGCTCTGGGGTACCGGCTGCTTCATCCGGTACCAATACCCAAGCATCGGCAGCGTCGATAGACCAGAGATTCTTGGCTATTGAACGCAGTCTAGCAGCTCTTCTCACGGCCTTGATGCCCCTGAAACCGCTTCAGACAATTCAACCGGCACCGACTCCGATACCGGCATGCTTCTGGAACTTTACTGCAGGGAAGAGCATCTCCGTCAGAGCCGTCTACTTGCTGAGCCAGGACAATGTGCTGGCCGACTGCTCCGAGCTGTGCCCTCCAGCCCCACGAGTGGAGACTGAAGCCAACCATGCTGGCAGAGGTTTTTCAGCACTGGGGTACCCAGAGGTTGACCTCTTTGCCAGTCCAGAGAACATGTAACTGCTGCATTTCTGCTTTTGGAGTCTAGCCAGGGATCAGAAGATGGAGGACGTCTTTCTCCTCCCCTGGTCAAGAGGCTTCCTGTATGCATTCCCGCCCATGCCCCTGGTGCCACTGGCTGCCCTCAAGATACAGGCGGTGGCAGACTCGGTCATCTTCATTGCATCCAAGTGACCCAGGCAGCCCTGGTTCCACCTGCTTCTGCAGCTATCCCAGAGGGACCCATTGCCACTCGGGAATGCCCCGGACCAGCTGGATGCTGAGAGGCTAGCTATAGCTCATCACCGCCTTTCCAGGCCAGTGAAAGATTTTCTCCTTGCCTCTAATAATGACTCTGAGTCAGGCGTATGCTTCTAAATGGCACAGGTTTTTGCACTAGTGTGCAGATGAAGGTCTCAATCCCTTCTCTGCAATGACAGACATTTTACGGTACCTTTTGCACCTGACAGGTGCTGGCCTTATCCAATAGCAATAGTGTACCTATGTGCCATCTCTGCTCACCATCATTCAGTGGAGGGTCAAGCCGTGTCAGTGCACCCCTTGGTGAGCTGGTTCCTGCGAGGCCGCCTCCTCTCCCAGGCCCCCGATCTGTCCACCACCAGTGGCGTGGGACCTCGGTGTAGGATTGGGGAAGTTCATGGCTCCACCCTTTGAACCTCTGGCTACCTGCCATTTCAAGTACATTTCTTGGAAGGTTGTATTCTTGGTGATGCTCACCTCAGCCAGGTGTGTGAGCAAGCTATAGGCGCTGGTAGCACATACACTCTATACCAGGTTTCGCAAGAACAAGGTGGTCATTAGGACTCACCCAAAGTTCTTGCTGAAGGTTGTCTGCCTTCCATTTGAATCAAGAGAGAGTATTGCCCACATTCTTCCCTAGGCCTCATTGTTCTAGGGCGGAGGCCTCCCTGCACACGTTGGACTGCAAGCGTGCATTGTCCTTCTACAGCTAGAGGAAGCACCCTCATCGGTGCTCAATGCAGCTCTTTGCAATCCCCAGATGACTGGGGTCAAAAGAGCCAGTCTCCAAGTGCACCTTTTCACAATGGGTGGCCGACTGCATTTCTTTTTCCTATCAACAGGTGGGGCTCTCTGGAGCATCATGTGTGCCATGGCAACATTGGTGGCAAGCTTACGCTCTGTGCCCTTACTGGACATCTGCTGGGCCACCACTTGGGCCTCTGTGTACACCTTCGCGGCACCCTACTGTTTGGAAGAGACCTCTGAGGGATAACACCTTCAGTCAGGCCGTACTCCGTCATCTTTTCAGGGAATAATGCAACTCTTCCCTCCGACCACTGATGTCCAAGCTACCAGAGTGGGGTTTGCATCTTTGATACTCCTGCTGCAGTGTCAGACTTCCAGCCAATTAACGCCCCCTACCACCCTTTATGGTCTGCTTTTTGAGTTTCCTGTGGCTTTTACAAGGCTTTTTTGGTAGCCTGTAGGTTGGGAGTCTCATATGTGAGGAGTGACTTCCTGCTTGTTCCCTGAAAAAGCGTAGTTACTCGCCTATAATAGGTGTTCTCAGGGGACAGCAAGAATCAGTCCTCACAACCCTCCCTCCTCCCCTTGATGGAGGTGTTTTTTTTTTTCTTTTTTCTGCTTTTGAGCTATGTCGTCATGCTGAGGTAAGATGGCACCTTTTGGACGGGAAGGTGACCGCGCATGCACAGTGTAGGCCCCGAAGGCTTTCTTTGAACACTGAGGATTGGATCTGCACAGGTTCCATTGGCGCTGATGTCACCCATATGTGAGGACTGATTCCTGCTGTCCCCAGAGAACATCTGATCTCCAGGAACAAGCAGGAATGAGTCTTCACATATGGGTACGTCGGTACCGACGGAGTCTGCACGGGAACGCTCCCCAGCGTCTAATCAGAACGCTTTTAGAAGCATCCCAACACGCCTGCGTGCTGCCTTCCCAAACTGTCTCTCCTCAGTTTTCGTTTTTCCACGGAGCCGGCAGGACGTCCTCCTGTCACCGCAGAAAATTCTTCCTTTATTTTTTGTTTTTTCTTGTGGTTGCGTCTACCTTCCGACGCACCGGTACCGCCGGTGTTTTCTTCTTTTCTTTTACAGATATTTCCTTCTGTAGGAAATTTTTTCCTATTTGGTGCCTGACAGGCTTCGGCCTGCTAGGCCTCTCCCTCATGGAAATTCTAGCCACTAGAAAGTGTTTTAACTAAGGCACTACCAAATTACTTTTAGACACCCATAACTGGTGCCTTCCATGTTTGGGACCTGAACACAATCCGCTGGACTGTCCCTCCTGCACTTCTCTTTCTGCAAGAAGTTTTCAGCATTGAGCTCAAATAGATACGCTGTTCCCCTCAGTCCTGAGGGTACCAGCTCCATCTTCTTTTTCGCAGGATCAGGTAACCAAACAAAAGTCTGTAAAGACTAGCCAGTCCTCGGGTGGTAGATCTCATGTCCTTCATAGAGATGCCTTTCGGCTTGCCCCCGAGGACATTTTGGCTTTAAAACCCCGGCGGGAGGCTTCTGTCTCCAAAGCACTAACGGGGTTTCAGGTTGTTCCCGGGGTTTTTACCTCAGTGAACATGCCTGAGCCATGCCCAGTGGTGGTATCCGCTTTGAGCGGTGCCGGTACCCCGGCATCGGCAATGGTGCTGGATGAAACATTCCACACCGATGATAGCAGTCGAGCGCTCTCGGTATCTTCGGTGCTGCTAGAGCCGCTAACGACCGATCTTCCCACATCGGTCCCAGTACCGATGCTGGTATCCACGTTGGTACCCTCCCGATATGCATCGATAGACTCTAGAATCAATCTCTAGTCTGGATGACTGGGTACCGACTCCAGACGGTACCATAGACATTCCACCGATGATCAAGATCTGCCACATTCGGTTACCACGGTACCGATAGTGCCATTGCAGACTGATCTTCATATATCGGTGTCACCAACGGTACCGATCTCGGTACCGGTATCGACATCGGCATCGGTACCTCCCATGCTAGCTGGCTCGCTTCCTTCCATACCAAGTTTGGAATCAATCCCTAGCATGCACGACTTGCTACCGACCAGTCGTGGTACCGATTTTCATCGGTACCCACAACTATCTTTCAAGGATAATCCGATGCTCCACCCCTCCAAATCTGCTAGTCCACAGAATCTGAATGAGCAGGTGGCTGCTAGAGCTAGTTCTTCAACAGATCTAGTTCTTCCTCCTCTTCCTCGACTCCCCTCTGGGGAGATTTCTTTTCAAGCTTTTCTGAGTGATATGGTGAAGTTACTTGCCATTTCTATACCTGGTCAAGTCCCCGCACCAGGGGATCCACAACCTATACAGATCCCCTGCAATCCAAAGGAAGTCATTATGTTTCCTTTGCATCAGACCTTGCAGGATCTCCTATTTAGAACGTGGGAAACTCCTTTAATGGTATCCCCACCTTCTAGGGCGACTGATCTTCTATACAAAGTGCCCCCTTCTCCAGGTTTTCAAAAGCCTCAACTCCCTCATCATTCTCTGGTTGTAGAATCAGTAATGAGGCGTGTTAAGAGTACTAAAAAGCACTCTTCTTATCCGCCAGGTCGTGAGGCTAAGACTTTAGATGCCTTTGGACGTCAAACTTTCCAGGCATCCATGCTTTCAGCAAGAATCCTTTCATATATTTTCTATATGGGATTATCTCTTGAGGAGGTCACAAAAGATTTATTACTTTTGACCCCTTGCCTCCAAGAGCCTAAAAGAGCAGATTTTTCTAGGCTAGTCAATCATGCTCAAAATATTTCCAAGTTCCTGACTCGTGCTTCCCTAGACTCTTTCGAGTCTGTCAGCAGAACTTCTGCTATAGCCATAGGAGCACGACGTAGAGCCTGGCTCCAAGCTTCAGACTTGGACAAATCTCTACAAGATATACTGGGAAATGCTCCTTGCACTGGAGAAAATCTCTTTAATAAGTAGACTTTACTCCAGGCTGCTCAGTTTACCACTGACACTGTTGCTTTCAGAGGCTTGTCTACGCCTTCCTCTATCCCAGTTTGTAGAAAGTCTACTACTAAGCTTCGTTCCCCTAATGGGAGAAGGCTTTATCCATCTTCTACCCATCATACAGATATTTCTAGGCAGGGGAATCACTCAGCCAGGCTCAGGAAACCACAATCTCAACGGGTTCAGCAAACCCAGCAGCCGCAAGGTTGCTGATAAACTCTTCCCTGAATCCTTTTTTCCTATTGAGGTTTAGATCCTGTAGTTTGCTTCTTACCTCTACAAGCATCTACATCGGTTCCATCCAAAAATTTACATATGTCCCTCTCAAGGACACATCCTAACTATTAGCTCAATGAGCTTCTTGAGATGATTATGCTTTACAGGTACTACAATTACTCCTCGTCCTCTGAACTACACAGAGGAGTAACAGCTGTCAATAAGGTCACCATCCCTTACCTTTGACTCTTCTCCTGTATCAGCATCTCTCTTACTACTTATCAAGGATTTCCTCCACAATAAGTCTTCTTTTCAACTCTGCCACTCTTCCAGGACATTTGGTCTGTAAGAGTGATACCACTCTCCTGAGGGCTTTTCCTAAAGCCCCTAACAGTTTTCTTTCAGAGTTGTCTTTCCCTTGCATTCTTAATTTTTCCTGGCAGCTTCTCAGACAGTAGCGGAGTCTTACCTCTCCTACTTCTGTCTGTATTTCTTTGCCAACCTTGGGACCTTCTGCTGCCCTATTCAATAGTTAGAACTGCAGGGGCTCTTACTACTTAGACCACTAACTTGCTGTCCAAGCAGCCAGGGCTTGTTCTCCAATTTCAATGGTTTCTGGCCTTGCCACTAAGTCCTAGACAGTTTAAGAGCCTTTTCTGGCTATTGTTGCAGACCTTACCTTCTCTCCTTAGCCTCCCCAATTTTTGGGTTTGGCGGAGTAGTTGATACCTACTGGCTCTTAAACACCAGTTGTTCTTCTAATTAACCTGCAACATGCTCTCTGCATCTCTACGGAGCAGCTCTACACTATGGGGCCTTGTTAGAGAGCACATAATGTCAGATGGTTAGGAAGGGTTTTACCTAGTCAGGCCTACTGGATTCTCCTTGCCCTTACCATTTCCATTAAAGGCTTCTTAATAAAGGTCACAGGCCTTTAATTAAGAGAAGACCTAAAGAATTATCCAAATCCCTGGTTTGCTTCACATCTCCAGGGGACCCTTTCACCAGAGATGGTTTCTTTCTTTCAGTATAGACCATCCCTGTCTGTTTTTTTTCCTTCCATCCTCAATTCTTCATGGCGTGACCATGTTGATTACAAGAATGCACCATACCCCTTTTTACCCTCATTGAGGGTAAATATGGTATTGTTATGGCATCTTTTTCTCCAGCTACCTGCTGGAGTTATGGAAGGATTCAGACTCACTGTCTGCAGATTAAAAACATCCTCTGCATTTTCCAGGTAGGTCTCCATTCCTGTTTTTTTCAAGGGCAAGAGTTCTTAGAGGACTCTAGACTTCTCTTGCTAATGAGAGAACTCCCTGCACTTCCTACCCTTAACCAGGAAGTAGGGATTCTCTGAATATCTTCTCAAGCAGGTACCTCCCTTCTTGTTGTTAGCTAAATCTTCTCCACATACCCTATGTGCGGACACGGGCAATGTTCCCTCTAATTTTCTGTAGGCTGTGTGCGCATAAAATATCAGCTGTGTGCAGCTTTTGAAGGAAAGTTAACATTTTTGTGCGCCACATAACGACACTCGGAGTTATATACTTTAAAATTTGACTACACGTCAGAATACAGTATGTACACCACATTGATTTTAATCAAATTAAATGAAAATAGATGATTACTAAATGAAGCGGGAAATTTCTAGTAATTACAATCATAACTTTTAAATTTTAAGATGTCTGTGTTTTCTATCAGAATCAGAGCCGTAATTTTTGTGCGCTCTGTTGTAAAGTATGTGCGCTCGCTCGGTGAGGTGTGTGCGCGCGCGCACAGCTTAGAAGGAACAGTGGACATGGGTATGTATACATATATATATTGTCATAGAGCGGAAGCTAATGAAAGTGAAGACTTAGAAAAAAAACGCTGTCTTTCACAAAACAAATGATGTGCAGACGATGCAATTGCCCTGCAGCGCAGCTAGAGGGAGCAGGAGAAAACTTACAGAGGCTGAGTTAACACACCCGGCTGATGATTCTGCAGAAGTTAATCAGCTGCACCTGAAAAGTAGCCCAGGGAACTCAAACGTGGAATGCCTTTATAAGCAGAAAGCTAGTGCAGGAACAGGGAGAAAGGAGGAGAAGGGGAGCTGAGACAGCCAGGAACAGCAGCCCAGCCAGGTCAAGCAGTGCAGCCAAGACAAGCAGCACGACAAGGACAGCAGGAGCTGGAAGAGGAGCAGAAAGAGCCAGAGAGAAAGACGGGCCGTGGAGAGTCAGTCCGGAGAAAGACTTGGTAGCAGGAGACCTCAGAGGTAAAGAGCTCAGAAGGAGAGAGCCATACCTGGAGAGAGGTCTACCCTCACCAGAAGACCCTGAAACAGGATTGAAAGGCTCCAGAAGGAAAAGTACTGATAGCAGAGTTACCTATACCAGGAAGCAAGGAAGTCTGGATTCCTCACCAGGTTTTCCTAGGCTACAGAAAGGTCAAGCAGTGCCTAGAAGCTTCCAAAAGAAAGTCTGCCAAAGAGACTGTGTCCTGAGAGAAGTGGCTGAGAAGGAAAACTCCAGTTATACCGGCTACAGGAAGCCAAGGTATGGTGACACTTTATTCATAAAGAGAAGCTCAGCTCCTAGAAGCTCTTGTAAAGCAGATATCCAGTTTGAAAGGAAAAGAAGCAGGCCAGAGTTTTATAAGCCAGGACGTAAGGGAATAGGAACAAGCCATGCTTATTTGAGAGCCCTAGAACAGCCTTACTGGAAACAAGGGAACAAACAGTGACTGGCAAATTATAGCAGCTAGGGAAAGCTCCAATTCAGAGGGAGATAACAATGACCCAGAGCCCATGCAGATAGCGCTTGAGGACCCTATTCCCTTATCTCAAGACGAATTAATGGATTGCGCCATTTGTATTGCGGGCAGTTTTGAATCACTCCCTGAACTGTGAGTTATACAGACATTGCTTTGAGAATACTCATGTTTGTGCTGAATGAAAGAGGAATGTTCACTCCTTTGTTTTGCTCTAAAGTTTGAAAGAATCCTGGATTAAGTCCTACAAGCAACTGTGAAGTTTGTAACAGTTTACCTCTTTACTTATGTTGTGGTGGAAGCCTGAAAAGAAGGACTTTCTGTATTTCTGTATCCCAGCGAACCTTTTGCGTTAAAAGGGAAATAAAAGCCTTATTTACCCTCTACTTGGCATACACAATTTATTCACATAAGGAGCAGGACTACAAAGACCAAGATACCCTTGGCCTTAAAAGAGCCCTCTACTCCCAGAAAATAATATGCTCAACCTACCCTTACAGCCACTGGCCACCAGGGGGGGGAGGGGGTTGATGACAATATATATGTATAAATATATATATATGTATATGGACATCTGTACATCTATGCCCATATCTATTTCTATATACATATGTGATGTATATATCTGTATTTACCTATCTCTATAGGCATGTATTACAATATATGATAGCGGGTAGGTATATGTCTATATATTCTTCCTGTCTGTCTGCCTATATATATGTAGATATATATATATAGGCAGACAGACAGGAAGAGTATATAGACATATACCTACCCGCTATCATATATTGTAATACATACCTATAGAGATAGGTAAATACAGATATATACATCACATATGTGTGTGTGTGTGTATATATATATATATATGTATGTATGTGTATATATATGTATGTATGTATGTGTATATATATGTATGTATGTGTATGTATGTGTATATATATATATGTATGTATGTATATGTATGTGTATATATATATATATGTATATTCCACCACCGACTGACAGACACTCTATCCCTTTCCATGCTGTCCCAGCATACGTAGGGTTATCCATGATCAACCACTTCCTGTGGAAGTTCAGCAGTTTTTGTACCATGACCTTCAGTTTGGGTACACCTGAAGCCCTTCACATAATTTCCTTTTCCATTACGAGGGACTTTTTCTGAATCTTCAGAAAATGGGAGGCTACGATGCCTCCTAACTCCTATCCTTCTTGTTTTCGGATATGGAGATCTTGGAAGCTCCCTCTCCTATAAGAACTAGGTCTCAAGGTCAAAAGAGTTTTCAGTTTTATCCAATGGAGACTTCCACGTTTTCCGCTAAGTCCTACCTCATTGAACTGCCCCAGTTCCACTGGGATTGTTTCTCTCACCCTAAGGGTTCTACCTCAGCCTGTTTTTTGCACAGTTCTTTACCTCTTCTTACATTGAGGTACCCCCTGGGGATATTCTGTTGGTTCATATTCACAAATCCTCATGAACCTCCATATACCCCTCTACAATGCCACCAGGTGAGGTCCATATTGGTTTATTGCTCTTCAATATTACCACTAAATATCACCTGCACAGAGCCTCTCTAGGCATCCTGTTTGGTCCAGCTGTTCCACAGCACATCTTTTTAGCTCAACTCCTACCCTCCATCCCTGGAATGCCTGGGAGTTCGGTAAATTAGCATGGCTCTCAAACTCGCAATATGCTGGGACTCCTCCAGGCATCTTAGCTTGGGAGTCCCCATATCTGAAGACTCATTCCTGCTTGTTCCTGGAGATAGCACAATTACTTACCTGTAACAGGTGATCTCTGGGAACAGCAGGAATAAGTCTTCACAACCCACCCACCTCCCCTAGGAGTTGCATTTCTCGCTCTCTCTCTCTTTGCCTCAGCTTTAAAACTTAACTGAGGAGAGGCAGTTGGGAAAGGCGGGAAGGCAGCATGCAGGCTTGTTGGGATGCTTCCAAAAGCGTTCTGATTGGACGCTGGGGAGCATTCCCGCGCAGACTCCGTCGGTACCGACGTACCCATATGTGAAGACTTATTCCTGCTGTTCCCAGAGATCACCTGTTACAGGTAAGTAACTGCTTTGCAGGTGAGTAACTACTCTTGCTATATATTCTAGCTCTCCCATCTTATTTTTTATACTTCTAGCATTTGCATGCAGGCATTTTAGAGGTTTGTATTTTATTCATATTAATATGGTTATCAGTTGATGAAGGTAATTTGAATCTGTATTTCAGGGTATCTGGGTTACCTTTATCTTTATTGGACCCTCTCAGGATGCCCTAATTTCCTTCTTTTGCTAGTATCCTTCAAGGATACATCCTTCCGACTCATGCACTTTTGGGCGACTGTATGTTTGTTTTCCCCCATTATCTAGTTTAAAAGCTGCTCCTTCTCCTTTTTAAGGGTTAATGTCAGCAGTCTGGTTCCATCCTGGTTAAGGTGGAGCCCATCCCTTCCCAAAAGCACCCCCCTTCCCCAGAATGTTACCCAGTTCCGAATTAATCGAAAACTCTTTTCTTTGCACCATCGTCTCATCCATGCATTGAGACTCCAGAGCTCTGCCTGCCTTTTGGGTCCTGCATGTGGAATGGGAAGTGGAGAATGCTACATTGGAAGTTCTGGATTTCAACTTACTACCTAAAAGCATAAATTTGGTCTCCAGAACTTCCCTCCCACACTTTCCTATTTCATTGGTACCAACATGTACTAAGACAGCAGATTCCTTCCTAGCATTATCTAGAACCTTGTCTAGGTGGCGCATGGTCTGGTAGCTTCACACCAGGTGATGTTACCAGGCAATCCTCATGTCCACCAGCCACACACTTATCTACATAGCCAATGATCGAATTGCCAACTATAACAGCCATTCTAACCCTTCCCTCATGAGCACATGGTCCTGGAGAAACCTCTGTGCGAGAGGGTTTTACATCACTTGGAGGACAGGTCCTAGCTACAGGATCACTTCCTACTACACCAAGGTTATTTCCTTTCACGCAGTCTCTCTCCTCCATAGCTGCCAGACTGGAGGTGGGACTTCAGTACTACATCCCTGTAGGCTTCATCTATATATCTCTTTCTTCTTTATGTCCTCCAAGTCTTCTACTCTAGCCTCCAGAGATTGGACTTGTTCACTGAGGTCAAAGAACTCCTTGCACCGGGTGCACATGTAAGACCCCTCACTAACTGTTGGAAAGTCATACATGTGACAGTGCAAAAGACTGGATAGCCCCCATCTCGCTGCTGGACGGCTATCTCCATCTTATTGATATGGTTTTATTTAGCTATTTAAGTTTTCTTAAAGTTAATAGGGATACTTGTACTGATACAATTATACCTAATAAATTAAAGGGATTTAGTTCACCTCAAGATTCCTGGTGAGGATAACCAGCTGAACCTGAAAGTGAATTTGATTACCTCTTCCCCTTTAATAGGGTTTAGTTAGAGCATATAAAGCTAAGATTATGCTTGGGTGGGAGGGAAGGAACACTTAGGGCACTACTGACCTGTACTTCTAAGGTAATCTCAACAATTTCTTGTGTGATTCCCACAGCCCTTGGTTTGATAAAAGGAGCCTTTCAAATTGCCTCTATGATCTGTCATTTGGCTTTTTAAAACAATTTCACAGGTCTTTTGCCCCTTAACTGGATGACCTCTCTGTAAAGAGCTTTAGAAACAATTTATTTCTATTCAAAGAATATTTACCATTTTCTTCCTTCTATGCTAAGCTATACTCTAATTCTTTTTAAAGTAATAGCTCCCTGCTGCTACTGACTGAGGTTTAAATTTAAA
The DNA here is from genome assembly GCA_033557465.1 of Ichthyophis bannanicus. Classification (NCBI taxonomy): domain Eukaryota; kingdom Metazoa; phylum Chordata; class Amphibia; order Gymnophiona; family Ichthyophiidae; genus Ichthyophis; species Ichthyophis bannanicus. The sequence goes on from CM066048.1 coordinate 82,995,211, forward strand.
TCTCTCTGGTGCTATTAACCCCTGACTGAGTTAGAAAATACACTAGATTCTAAATTACATGGATTTCTCTGGGAACAAACAGGAACTCAGCCCTTGCATATAGGTGACTGTGCCAACGGAGCCTATGTGGTAGCTTCTCCCCAGCTTTCAAAGATGGCACCCTTGGATGGAAAAGGGCTATCTTGCCTCAGTCTTTTTTTTCTGTGGTGCCCACTGGACGTATCTGTTTTCTTTGGAAAAAGTGTTATGTTTTTCTCTTGAATTTTTTCTTTCTCCGGTCGTGTACCAGTTCCCTTTCTCGCCACCGAGCTTGCTTGCCTCTGCATAGTATCTTGGGTCTGTTCTTTTTTTTTTTCTTGAGTTTCTTGACTGGCTTCACACCCTTTTTTTTTTCCTGGCTGGGCCTGAGGCTTTCAACTTTGCGAGGTTCGTCTTCCCCACCATGGCCTCTGCCAGAGGCTTCAAGCACTGTGACCAATGTGCCCAGACCATGACATGAACCAACTTGCACAACTGCTGCCTCTGATGCCTAGGGCTGGGCCATGACCCCTTGAACTGCAGTCTCTGCAAGAAGATGACCTCCAAGACCATCAAGAACCGTCAGCAGCATTGGAAGTCCTTCTTCCACAAGATGGACTCTGCACCTGAGTTTCCGGCAACACCTTGCTCCAGGGCCTCTTTTGGAACCTTGGGGAGACCGTGCTGCCTTGGAGCCCTGAGGCTGCAGGTCCTCCAGCCAGAACACCCCAAAGGAAGAGCCCAAGAAGAGTCAGAAACCCTCAAAGACCACGTCAGCGGATGAACCTAGGAAATTGGGCAAGTCCCACGGGCCCCAGTCCTCTGTCGCGAGTCCGAGGGGAAGGAGTATAAGTAGCTGACGAAATACCCCAATAGGAATCATCGGCATCCAGTGACTGGCCTCTGACCCCTGAGGCCATCCTGGTTGGGACTCCCCCCTTGTCAGAGCCAGTATTGGGCCAGAGTCTCTCGGCGCCCATGCCAAAGGCTGCAGAGCCCTCTGGCCTCGAGACCAAGATGGCAACCTTGGAGTGCAGTTTGCCTTCATGGCCCAGCAGTGTGTTCTGATGCCTGGGTCATCACTTCCAACTACCAGGCCCTTGACTTTGAGGAATTCCCTGGATGTCGAGCTGATCCTCTAGTGCCACCAGCCTCTAGAGGTTCCTAGACACCGGTCCCAGTCCTCGGGACAGAGGTCATCCTCAATGAGTGCCCACGGCTCTGACTGCAGGCCCTGCTGGGGCAGGGGTCGTTGGGTTCGGGGCCTAACCCTGGAGTCCAGACCGCCCTTGACACCTCCACAGACTACAAGTCAGACTGGGAGACCAAGGATGGCTAATCGCAGATACCCATCATCACTGGGATGTACCCACTGATCAGTTTCCCACAGAGACCTGGCGTCGGTTCTGGTATGATTCACTCGCTGATGACTTTGTGGTTACATTCCTTTTACTGTGCCTATGAAACATATAGACGCCCTCCACAAACCACTGTTTCGGGCACTAATGTTCGCTGCACAACTTTCCCCACCACCACTTGGGTAAACGATTACTCCATGGTGAAAATTAGTTTAAATTTCACTATTTCTAGCACATCAGCTTTCTGTGCAGGAATATGGCACCCACCACATCTTAAGTGTGGAAGTTTTGCATGTATCTCATTTGCATGCATTTTGCTTATAGCATAACTGCTGCATATGTTTTGGCCTTTTTTTTTTTTTTTTTTATCTTGTACTAGAAAACCGTGTGCATGGTTTTTAGTGCATGGCTCTAACACCAGCTTCTGCATCAGCCTTATTGTATATACGAATTTTACAGTTTAGCCACAGGGTACCACTGTCCTTGGTAAAAGGTATTGCTGTGCTTCTACATCACTGGGAGGCCATACAAAATAGCAACCAGCATCAAGCGATATGGTTTAATCATTGTACATAGCAACTATTAAGAAAGCTGCTTTGTTCAGTCACTAAGTTTCATGATAAAGTTTGCAACAAAGCAAACAAAATGCTTATCTGAATCACTAAGGATCAGCCCAATGTGGATATAAGGGTGTGTGGCAGCAATGTATGTGGGGGGATTGGGGGAGTGGTGCTAGGTGGAAAAAGCGTAGAAAATGATTTCTAGAATAATTTGATGTCTAATTCATTTACATATGTGTCTGTGACTTGTGTGTGTTGGATGGGGGAGAGGGATATGTATATTTGTTGGCTTTGTGACCAGGAAAGTAGAGAAAGGGTAAGTAGTTTGAAAGGAGCAAGTCCCTACCTACGGTGTTCCAGCTTCAGCAGCATTGATAGGCTGAAAGTGCTTCTCACATAGAAATGAATTGAGCAGTTTTTGTTGGGCTTTATTTCTCTGGAATCCCCCTGTCATCTCTAGCTCATATTTTTTTTTAAACTCTATGCGTCTCTTTTGCCAGTTTTTCCTCATGCCAAATTTGATTGCCTTCCGTTAAATTTCACGTAGAAAATAACTGGTCACACATAGGTGACTTCACCGACAGGTTCCTATGCAAAGGCTCCTTCTAGAAGCTTTTAGAGGGGTCCTACCATGCATGCGTGTGTCTTCCCGCCTGTCATTGCTGCACCATTCTCCTGTTTTCTTTAGCCACAGAGCCCTATGGACTATGTCTTTTCATCTCTTTCAATTTTTGCTGTGTATTTTAGCGATTGTAAGTTTCTCGTGGTTGGTTGGTTTTTTGTTTTGTTTTTTTCCTGACCTTGCCATCATGTACTACATGTATGGTCCTTTTTAGCTTCTTTAGTTAGATTTTTTGGTTATTTTTAAAGTTCTCTTCTCTACTTCTTCAGTGTTACTGTGATAGACCACATTTAGGTCTCAAGTGATCTGGCTGCATTGGTAATTTTTTCTGCTCTCATTGTAGTTACTATTCGGTAAAAACACAACAGTTGTGAAATCTATGTCCCAGAAACCTTCCAAGGGGTTTAAAATCTGCACCCAATGCGTCAGAGCCATATCCGTTAGAGACGCCCAGAAATGTTGCCTGCAATATCTGTGGCCTGATCATAAGTTGCCACCTTGACTTTTGTGCTCACAGATAACAGAGGGCTTCAGGATCGAGAGAAACAGCTCAAGTGCGTTTTTGGTGCTGTGAAGTCTGATCTGTCGGTGTGGTGGCACCAAACTCCATGGCCTCAGGAGTTGCATTGGATACTGGCAGAGCATTGGCATCAAGAGGCCCTTGAACCCAATCAGAATCAAGCTTCCTGTAAATTTCCCCAGCATTAGCTATCTACTGACGCTACCCTGAAGACGAGGAAGGGTTTGCCCTATTCTTCTTTGGTATCAAGAACCAAGGATATTGAGCATTGGGCAGCGGCTATGCTGTGCAGATGTCGGGGCTCATCGGAGCATGAAGTAGCCTTGACGTGAGGGCTGCTCATCCTCTTCGAAGATGGAGGAACCACACCAGACTCCACGAGACGGAGACCAGCCTGCTGATTACTCTCCTTCGGAATCAGAGAACATTGGACGATTTTGCTTTAGATCCCTTGCCTTCAGTGATGAGGGTCTTGAAAACTGAATTTTGATGCTTTTCACCATATGTGAGCCAAAAGCTCAGCTTCAACCATGCTGCATCGAAGTCTATCCTGTCCTCAAGACCCACCGCCTGCTTGTGGCAGATGCATCATTGTCAAGGCTGATATCCTATCCTAACCTTTTTTTCAAATATGGAGAGTGATATAGCAGAATTAGAAAGGAAAGAGAAGAGCAACCGAAGTGATAAAAGGGATGGAAGAATACCTCTACGAGGAAAGGCTTAAAAGGTTAGGGTTCTTCAGCTTGGAAAAGAGACATCTGAAGGAGAGATATAAGTCTATGAAATGAGTGGAACAGATAAGAACATAAGAACATAAGATATGCCATACTGGGTCAGACCAAGGTCCATCAAGCCCAGTATTCTGTTTCCAACAGTGGCCAATCTAGGTCATATGTACCTAGCAGTTTTCCAAAGAGACACAAGTTCCACAATGCTTGTACTGGGTCAAGCATTGATATCTTCGGTCACTTCTTAATAATGGTTTATGGACCTTTCCTCCAGGAACTTGTCCAAACCTTTTTTAAACCCAGCTACACTAACAGCCTTTACTACATCCTCCGGTAACAAATTCCAGAGTTTGATTACACGTTGAGTGAAAAAATATTTTCTTTTATTATTTATTTTATTTATTTATTTATTTAATTGGATTTCTATACCGCCTTATCATACAATCAAAGCGGTCTTACAAACAAAGATATTAAGAGTATTAGTGAGAAAATGTAAAGAAATAAAAGTTAAAGTTATGGTATAATGTGTTAGAGTGAGTTGCATTATCTACATAGTGAGCTATACTATAATGTGAGCTATTATACAATATGTATATGATTTACATTCCAGACAAATTAAGTTAGTTAATTGCATGACCGTAGTGTTCTATAAACAAAGATGTTTTCAGTTGCTTTCTAAAGTCATTGATGTCTTGAGCTGCTCTCAGCTCATTAGGTAGAGAGTTCCAGATGGAAGGTGCAGCAAAAGAGAAAGTCCTTTCAGAGGTGTCTTTACGTGTTTTTCTGACATCATTTGATAAGCTGATTCTGTTGTCAGATCCTCTTCTTCTAGGTCTGTTGCTAATATCTGACTGTATGAGATATGTCAGGCTTTCTGCAGAATATTGTTGTTTTATCTTGAAAATATAAATTATAGTTTTATATTTTACACGTGAAGCTATTGGTAACCAGTGAAGCTCTTTCAAGATGGGAGTTATATGTTCTCTACTTGATAGACCAAAAATTATACGTGCAGCAGTATTCTGCGCCAGTTGTAAAGGCTTAAGTGCTTGCTTAGATAAACCCAGATATATTGGATTACAGAAGTCAAGTAATGGAGTAATCAATGCTTGACAAACATTTCTGAAGTGAACAGTATCAAGAAGCGGCCTTAGTCTTTTGATGAGCTTCATTCTGTAATAAGCGCTTTTAATTGTCTTATTTATGTGTGATCTGAGATTCAACTCATTATCCAGAGTAACTCCAAGATATTTCACTTCTGATTTAATAGGAATAGTTGAGTTATCTATTTTGATGTCAGGAGGATGCGCAAAATTATGGTTACGAGAAATAAATAACGCCTCTGTTTTGCTAAAATTAATTTCCATGTTGTTTGTTTTACACCAGTTGGACATTTCTGAGAGACATTCTGTAATGCCCGAGAAATCAGGGTTCTCAATAGTGATAGTTGTGAAAATCATAATATCATCAGCATAGATTGTATACTTAATTCCACTTTTCAAAGGAATTTTGCATATTGGTTGCATATAAATATTGAAAAGGAGCGATGAAAGTGCAGATCCTTGTGGTACACCTTGTATTACTCTTAGGGGAAAAAACCTCTATGCCCATATCTTTACTTGTAAAAATCTCTCTGTCAAATAGGAATGGAACCATTTTAAAGTGACCCCATGTAGACCAATCTCCTCTAATCTATTTAATAATCTATTGTGATTTACTGAGTCGAATGCTGCAGAGATGTCTATAAAAATCATTATAATACCTTTCTTAATGTCATCAATGGTGCGGAGTATGCAGTCAAAAAGATAAATCATTAAAGTTTCAACTCCATGGTTTGGGCGAAAACCATGTTGGTTAATATCTAGGGGTGCATGAACATCAATGTGTTCTTGAAGTTGAAGTTGCACTATCTTCTCTATGATCTTTGCTTAAATAGTTTACCCGGTAGCTTCATTGCATGTCCCTTAGTCTTTCTATATTCTGATAACGTAAACAATCGATCTACGTTTACCCGTTCCACTCCGTTCATTAATTTATAGACTTCTATCATATCTCCCCTCAGCCGTCTCTTTTCCAGGTTAAAGAGCCCTAACCTTTTTAGCCTTTCTTCATAGGAGTATCCTTTCATCCCCTTTACCATTTTGGTGGCTCTTCTCTGAACCTTTTCTAAAATCGCTATATCCTTTTTAAGATACGGCGACCAGAATTGCACACAATATTCAAGGTGCGGTTCACCATGGAACGATATAGAGGCATTATAATATCTTTTGTTTTATTTTCCATTCCTTTCCTTATCATACCTAGCATTCTATTTGCTCTCTTGGCCGCCGCTGCACACTGGGCCGAGGGTTTTAACATGGTATCCACAATGACGCCTAAATCTTTTTCCTGGGTGGTGGTTCCTAATGTGGAACCTTGCATCGTGTAACCATAGTTTGGGTTGTTCTTCCCTAGGTGCATAAACTTGCACTTGTCCACATTAAATTTCATCTGCCATTTTGATGCCCAGTCTTCCAATTTATCAAGATCTTTTTGCAATTTTCCACAATCCTCTTGGGTTTTAACAACTTTAAATAGTTTTGTGTCATCTGCAAATTTGATAACCTCACTCGTTATTCCACTTTCCAGGTCATTTATGAATATGTCAAAAAGCAGCGGACCCAGCACAGATCCCTGGGGTACACCACTATTCACCTTTCTCCATTGGGAAAATTGGCCATTTAGCCCTACCCTCTGCTTTCTATCTTTTAACCAGTTCCTGATCCACAATAGTACACTGCCTCCTATCCCATGACTCTTTAGTTTTGCCAAAAGTCTCTGATGAGGGACCTTGCCAAAGGCTTTCTGAAAGTCCAGATACACAATATCAACCAACTCAACTTTGTCCACCTGTTTATTCACTCTTTCAAAAAAACATAACAGATTAGTAAAACAAGATCTTCCTTGTCTAAAGCCATGTTTGCTGTCTCCCATTAGGTGGGTGACTATCTACATGCTGAGTAATTTTATTCTTTATGATGGTTTCTACCATTTTTCCTGGTACTGACGTCAGGCTCATCGGTCTGTAGTTTCCCGGATCACCCCTGGAACCCTTTTTAAAAATTGGTGTTACATTGGTGATCCTCAAATCTTCAGGTATTAGAGATGATTTTAATGATAGTTCACAGATTACTGATAGCAGGTCTGCAGTCTCATATTTCAGTTCTTTCAACACCCTTGGATGTATACCACCAGGTGATTTGCTACTCTTCAGTTTATCTAATAGTTGTAAGACATCTTCCCGATGTATCGATATTTCCTTCAATTCTTCCGCACCTTTAAATACCACTTCAGTCATGGGTAACATCCCTACATCTTCCTCAGTAAAGACCGAAGCAAAGAATTCATTCAGTCTCTCCGCTATCGCCTTGTCGCCTCTTAGTGCTCCTTTAACCCCTTTATCATCTAATGGACCAACTGACTCTCGCAGGTTTTTTGCTACGAATGTACTTGAAAAGGTCTTTATTTCGCGTTTTTGCTTCCACAGCAAGCTTCTTCTCAAATTCTCTCTTTGCCTGCCTTATCAATGCCTTGCATTTGACTTGCCAGTGCTTGTGCTGTTTCCAGGTTTCGTCGTTTGGCTCTTTTTTCCATTTCCTGAAAGATGCTTTTTTGGCAACAGCCTCTGACCTCACCTTTAAACCATGCTGGCAGCTTTTTGGACTTCCTTCCACTTTTCTTAAAGCGTGGAATACAGCTGGTCTGGGCTTCCAAGATAGTATTTTTCAACAACACCCAAGCCTGATGTACGTCTTTAACCTTTGCAACTGCTCCTTTTAGTTTTTTCTTAACTGTTTTCCTCAAGGTAGTACTGTGGATTTCCTTACTATCCGTCCTCCACTAATTAAATCAAAGGCGATCATGCTATGATCACTATTGTCAAGTGGCCCCAACACCCTTATCTCTTGCACTAGATCTGGTGTTCCACTAAGGACTAGGTCTAATATGGCTTCCCCTCTGGTTGGTTCATGAACCAGCTGCTCCAAGAAGCAGTCATTTATTTCATCTAGGAACTTTATCTCCCTAGCATGTCCTGATGTGACACTGACCCAGTCGATACCGGGGTAATTGAAATCACCCATTATTATTACTGTGCTGTAACCTTTGTTAGCTTCCTTGATTTCTTTGAGCATTTCATCATCCATTTGGGTCATTCTGGCCAGGCGCTCGATAGTACACCCCCACTGCCATTGCCTTCCCCTTTTTATATGGAATTTCAATCCATATAGATTCTACAGCAGATTTTGTTTACTGCAAAACTTTAATCCTTTGAGTCAATGCCCTCTCTAACATAGAGCGCAACCCCTCCACCAATTTGATCAGCTCTATCATTACGATATAGTTTGTACCCAGGTATCACAATGTCCCACTGGTTGTCCTCCTTCCACCATGTGTCTGATATTCCAATCATATCTAACCATTCATTTAGTGCTATATATTCTAACTCTCCCATCTTATTCTTTAGACTTCTAGCATTTGCATACAAGCATTTTAGAGAATGTATTTTATTCATGTTAATTTGGCTATTGTTAGACATGGGTAAATTGGGATCTTTAAGCTCTGTCTGCTCCATACTTGAGGGCATTTGGGCTACTTTACTCATTTGTGGAACCTCTCTGCTTTTGGTAGTATCCTTCAAGGATACATTCTTCCGAACCATCCGCTCTTGGGCGACTGTCGGCTTTCCCCTAATATCTAGTTTAAAAGCTGCTCTATGTCCTTTTTAAAGGTTAATGCCAGCAGCCTGGTTCCATCCCGGTTAAGGGGAAGCCCATCCCTTTGGAAGAGCCCCTCCTTTCCACAGAATGTTCCCCAGTTCCTAACAAATTCAAAACCCTCATCTCTGCACCATTGTCTCATCCACGCATTGAGACTCCGGAGCTCTGCCTGCCTTTTGGGTCCTGCGCGTGGAACAGGAAGCATTTCGGAGAATGCTACAATGGAAGTTCTGGATTTCAACTTCCTACCTAAAAGCCTAAATTTTGCCTCCAGAACCTCCCTACCACATTTTCCTATGTCATTGGTACCGACATGTACCAAGACAGCAGACTCCTCCCCAGCACTATCTAAGACCTTATCTAGGTGGCGCGTGAGGTCCGCTACCTTCGCACCAGGCAGGCATGTTACCAGGCGATCCTCACGTCCACCAGCCACCCAGCTATCTACATGCCTAATGATCGAATCACCAACTATAACGGCTGTCCTAACCCTTCCCTTATGGGCACATGGCCCTGGAGAAACTTTCTTAGTGCGAGAGGGTTTTACATCACCTGGAGGACAGGTCCTAGTTACAGGATCACTTCCTGCCACACCAGGGTGATGCTCTCCTGTCACGTGACCCCTCTCCTCCATGGCAACAGGGGTGCTGCCAGACTGGAGGTGGGACTTCAGGACTATATCCCTGTAGGTCTCGTCTATGTACCTCTCTGTCTGTCTTATGTTTTCCAAGTCTGCTACTTTAGCCTCTAGAGAACGGACTTGTTCCCTGAGAGCAAAGAGCTCCTTGCACTTAGTGCACACGTAAGACCTCTCACCAACTGGGAGAAAATCATACATGTGACACTCAATGCAAAAGACTGGAAAGCCCCCATCCCGCTGCTGGACTGCTGTCTGCATCTTAGTTTTAAGTTTGTGTCTAGATCTTTAAGTTCTTACTTACTAGGGGTTGCTATGGGTATTTGATTTGATTTAAATTATAGCTCTTAGCTGCTGCTAGGCTCTAACTTCTTATTTATTTTATTTATTTATTTTATTTATTTAACTGCATTTATATCCCGCTTTTCACCGGGTCTGACATTTAAACTACAAGCTTTCTGCTGGGTTATAAATTTAACCAGAAAGCTCTCTTCTGTGTTTTAAAACTAAAAGTACTTTTCTGATGCTAGGCCCTGAGTGACTATTAAATGTACACTACAAGCTCTCTGCTGGGTTCCAAATGTAACCAGAAAGCTCTCTTCTGTGTGTTAAATTTAAACTAAAAGTACTTTGCTGTTACTTGGCCCTGAGTGACTATTAAATTTAAACTACAAGCTCTCTGCTGGGTATGAAATGTAACCAGAAAGTTCTCCTCTGTGTTTTAAATTCAAACTTTAATTGCTGCTACTAGGCCCTAACTGATCCAACAAAAAACAGTGGGTTCACAGATTAAGTAGCTTTAATACAAAGAATTATTTTTAGAAAATTAACAGAAGTATATACTCACAGTTGCAGATTTCTCTCCAGAAGTAACAGTCCCCCTTTCTAGTCCTTGAAGATAACTGTAGATTGCCTGTTTTTACTCTTTCAAAAAGTAGAAAGACTAGGACACAATGAAGGTACAATATAGCACACTTAAGACTAATCGGGAAAAAAATATTTTTTCATTCAAGGCATAATCAAACTCTGGAATTCTTTGCCAGAAGATATAGTAAAAGCTGTTCATGCAGCTGGATTTAAAAAAAAGGATTTGGACAAGTTCCTGGGGGGGGGGGGGGGGGAGTCCATAAACTATTATTAAAATGACTGGAAAATGTCATTGTTTACCCCTAAGATGAGTAGCATGGAATCTGTCTACCTTTTGGGAGCCTGACAGGTACTTGTGACCTGGATTGGCCACTGTTGGAAACAGGATACTGGGCTTGATGGACCGTTTGGTCTGACCTACTGTGGCATATCTTATGTTCTTGTGCTCCCCTTTTTACAGAGGAGATTGGCTATGTTTTCTGGATCTAAAGCATGATTACACCCATATACAAATATATCACAGTCACAGGAAGTATTTGCGATTTGTCATAGGGAAACATTACTTCCAGTATCATGTACTCTTTTGCCTCATGTCTGCTCCTCCCATATTTCAAAATGTCTTGCAGTTGTCACAGCGTTTTCTTCTATTTGGATGATTGGCTGCTCAAGAGCTCCATCCAGGAAGGAGTTTGAGACTGGGCATATCACCATCTGGATGTTAGAGCAACTGGAGTTTGTCATCAGTCACCAAATCCAAATTGAGCCAGTTATGTCAATTGGAATTCACTAGAGCTTTGATAGGCTTTTGCCAGAATCTGGTCGGTCTTCCACATGATGGGCGTGAACCACTTGATGGTGACAGTGGAAGACATACGAAAGTGTCAACAGACATCAGCATGATCCATGGCGGGACAGAGGAGATATGATAGAGACATTTAAATATCTCTGTGGTATAATGCACAGGAGGAGAGCCCTTTTCAATTGAAAGCAAGCTCTGCTACAAGGGGACATAGGATGAGGGTGAAAGGGGATAGACTCAGGAGTAACATGTGGAACTATTTCTTTACGGAAAAAGTGGTAGATGCATGGAATAATCTCCAAGTGGAGGTGATGGAGATGAGGACAGTTTCTGAATTCAAAAAAGCATGGGACAAACAGGATCTCAAAAGGTAAAAAAAAAGGGACTATTGTAGTAGTTGATATGGAAGGGCAGACTAAATAGGCCATGTGGTCTTTTTCTGCCATCATGTTTCTATGTTGAGAATCTTGGGCTGCAATGGTTTGTGTCACTCACTTTGCACGTCTCTATATGAGACTATCTTAGTGGACCTTGAACACTCAGACACAGGCCACAAACAGGCTCACTCCCTCTCCAGGACTCTGTCCTGGTACATGGATCATTTCAGTCTGGCCATAGGTCCTCCTTTCCAAAATCCACCCTACCAAAAACTCCTCATGAGAGACTCTTTGAAGTTTGGATGGGGAGCTCATGTAGATTTATTTTTATTTTTTTATTTTATTAACATTTTTATACCGCATTTTTCCAAATGATCAAGCACGGTTTACAAATAACAACATTGTGAATTGTACAGAAACAAGTACAAATTCTGTTACAGGGAATGCTATTAGAACTATATACATAGAGGCTGATACAAATTTAAACTATGTACATAAATGCTCTTAGGAATTCTAAGCAGCAAGGGGTTATTTACATCTCTGGGCTGATTGAAGTGCGTGGTATTTAGGGTGCAGCGGAGGTAGCTACCGGTGTATCTTGTTCTGCTAGTGTGCCATAGTGGATGGAGAATAGATGGGTTTTAAAGTTTTTGCGAAAAGTTTGTAGGTCAATTAATTCCCTGAGGTTGTCTGGTAGGGTGTTCCAGAGGTTTGGGGCTACATGCGAGAAAGCTTTGTTGTTTGTTTCCTGGCTTTCCTGAAGTCTGTTGGAATAACCAGCTTGTTTTTCTTCCGGATGCGTTGATTTCTATTGTTGGGTTCCTTAGATATGAGGGTGGATAGGTGAGAAGGGGCAATGTCATTTATTACTTTGAAGGTGGAGATCAAGATTTTGTAATTAATGTGGCTTTGGATGGGTAGCCAATGGAGTGCATAAAGAGTTGGGGTTATGTGCTCTACTGGGTTGACATTCATAATTACCCTAGCGGTCATATTTTGAACAGTTTGGAACTGTCTTAATGCCTGTTTTGTGATACCCTGTAGCGTGGTGTTAGCGTAGTCAAAATGGGGACGATATGATAGCTTGGATGACCAATCTGAAGTCGTCATGGTGAAGAAGAGGGCGGAGTTGCTTTAATAGTTTGTTTGTACAGGATCTTTTTGGTTGTTTTAAGTGGGTGTCATGCTGAGGGTGTGGTCTGTGATTACTCCCAAATATTTTACTTCTCTGTTAATGGAGATGTTGATATCATGGAGTTTGATTGTAGTTGGGGGTATGAATTGCTGGTTCCTGGTTACATACATAGCTTCAGTTTTTGAAATGTTAATCATTAGGTTATGATCTTTGAGCCAGGTCAGGATTTCAGAGAAACAATCAGAGTAATTGTATTGGGAGACTCGTGATGTTAAATGGGAGATATATCATAATATCATCCGCGTAAATATGGTAGTTTACCTGGAATCATTTAAATATGGTGCAGATGGGTTGAAGGTAAATATTAAAGAGCAGGACTGATAGGGCAGATCCTTGGGGGAGACCCTGTTCCTGTTTGCATGGTGCGGAAATTTGCTGGTCAATTCTTACTACTTGTGTTCTGTCAGATAGGTATGAAGAGAAACATTTGAGGACTGTTTCTTGTATTCCAATCTGTTGAGTCTTGTGAGCATTTTGTTATGGTTTACGCTGTTGAAAGCTGCAGTAATGTCCAGAAAAATGAGGAGGAAGGTTTGTTTGACATTATCGATACCACGTGTAAGTGTATCAATAGGACTGTGAGGAGTGTTTCGACGCCATGTTAGGGACAAAAGCCATATTGGTTTCATATTTGGGGGAACATGGACCACTGAAGAAAGTCTCCACTAGATCAGTTTCTTGGAACTGAGAGCGATATCAAACACACTCTAAGGGCTTTCAAAGACTGGTCAGCCAGTCAAATTGTATTAATTCAAACGGATAATCACATTGTCATGTTTCATGTCAAGAAGCAGGGAGGGACAGGCTTGTATCTCTTGTATTGGGGAAACAGTCAGGATGTGGAATTTTGCCATCTCCCAAGGGATATGCAACTTCAGGCCACATACCTGCCTGGCGAAGACAGTGCCCTGGGGAACAGGCTGAGACACGTCTTTCAGCCTCACGAATGGATGCTGGATCAGGAGGTGGCAATCTACATCTTTCGGGAGTGGGACCCTCGGAACACTCAGGTACCTTGGTTCTTCTCCAGGGCAGGGAAACGCTACAGACTAGCCTCAGATGCCTTCCTATTTTATTGGGGAGAGGGACTTCTGTATACATGTCCTCCTGTTCCTCTGATTGTGAAAATTCAAGAGCGACAGAGGCATGATGATTCTCATTGCTCCATACTGGCCTCAGCAGCCATGGCGCCCTCTCTTCCTCTAAACTTTTTGTCTAGGATCTAGCCCATCTGGGCAAATTAACTCTTATTATGCAGGATCAGAGAACCATACTGCATCCCAACATAAGGGTCCTAGCCGTCACAGCTTGGATGCTGAGAGGTTGACATTGTCCTCTGCTGGTTGGTGTTACTGATGTCCTCTTGGCTTTCAGAAGAGATCTGACTCTGAGGTCCTGTGCTTTCAAGTGGAGGAGGTTTACTGTCTAGTGTGAGGGGAAGGCCTTAGATCCCTTCTCTTGTCCACACAAAAACTGCTTGAATACTTTCTACATCTGTCTGAGTGTGGTTTGGAAACCAACTCTGTAAGGGTTCATCTCCATGCAATTGGTGCTTATCACCATTATGTAGAAGGTCAACTCATCTCTTTACTGTCTTTAGTTCATTTTATATGGGGCTTTCTTGCTTGTAAAGCCTCCCCTCAGGCTTCTCACTGTAGTACGTTGTGTTTCCTTACCATTCCCCCTAGATGTATCCCATGTCTACAGCTACTGTGTTGTCTGTCTTGACTAGATTGTAAGCTCTGATCAGCAGGGACCGTCTTTTACACGTTTCTGTGCAGCGCTGCGTACGTCTTGTAGCGCTATATAAATGCTCAGTAGTAGTAGGTACTGACTCAGCTGATGAAAGCTCTTTGAGCTGTTGGATACCTGTGCCCTGAGGTTTTTGAACTGGAAAGTCTTGTTTTTAGTGGCAGTAACATCAGCATGAGGAGTTAGTCCAGACTCTAATAGCTGATCCACCCTTCAGAGTTTTTCAGCAATAGGGTGGTTTTGTGGGCATATTCTAAATTCCTTTCTAAGATGGCGTCTGACTTCCACCTTAATCAGTAAATTGTCCTGCCAACCTTTATCCCAAGGCGCAGTACTCAAAAGGGGGAAAATACACTGCATACATTGCTGTAAGACGGCCTTGGCATTCTTCATGGAGCAGACCAAAGCCTATCGACACGCCTCCCAAATAGGTTGGGGGCTCCTGTCATTAAATGCAGTCCGAGAGCCAAATTGACAGTGCATCTCTTTTGCTTAATCCCAGGCTGACTTGAGCACTGAAGAGTCATGTCACATCTCATGATATCTAAGCCATGGCTGCATCGGTAGTCCACTTGTGTTCGGTCTCCATGGAAGATATTTGCAAAGCTGCTACTTGGGCTGCAGTCCTTACAGTGGTCTTTCACTGCTGTTTGGATGAGAGTTCCAGATGCTACAGTAGGTTCAGCCAATCAATGCTTCAGAATCTTTTTGGGGACTAGAATCCAGTGCCATCTCTTCTAGGCCCTGTGCTTTTCTGTTCCATGCTGCCTTGTCTTTACAAATATATATAGATATATGATGACAGGACCTACCATTTCAATTTTTCTTTTAATTATATAGTTTGTTTATGCAATTTCTTGATATGCCGCCCAGGGTAAAGGACATCAGAGCAGTTTACAATCACTAGAAGCAGGTACTGAATACATTCCCTTGTCCCCAAAGGGCTCACAATCTACATGTGTATGTAATTTAAAAAACAAATTAAATGAGTTCCCTTCATTATCGCAGCCTTGATCAGTTTAATATTATCGTTCATGGTGTCGTCCTGTTATGGCACCTTTCTTGCCCTTTTTGTTGCGAGGCAGCCCATAGAGAGTCCCATTTCTGAGCACTTATCCTGCTTGTCCATGGAGAGAATAGTTACTCACCTGTAGCAGGTGTTCTCCATGGACAGCTGGATAGATCCTCACAACCCTCCCTCTTTCCCTTGGAGGAGTTTTCTAGCTTTGCTAGTTATCGTACTGAGGAGAGTGGCGTGGTGGTGATAGCCAAGAAGATGCATGCATGGTAGAACCCTTCTAAAAGCTTCTGGAAGGAACCGAGAGAAGTTCTTGCACCAGGGCTCCAACAGTGATGTCGCCCATATGTGAGGACTTATCCTGCTGTCCATGGAGAATTCCTGCTACAGGTGAGTAACTTTGTTTTGCCCCCAGACAGATGGATGGGTAAGCAGACACACTTTCTTGAACCCTTATTTATAATTTCTTTCCAACATCCATTGGGTTAGAAAGAAGAAAAATAATTTTCATACAGGAGTAATGGAGCCTACATTATTGAAGACGTGTAGAAAAAAATAATACTTATGTCTGACTCCTCTTGGGCCTCCAACGTCTCCTGAAATGTTACTGTGTTGCATAATTGTATGTATTTTTGGGATTCCTGAATTACCTCAAAATTGCTTATTTATAATCATTTGTAGGGTTACCAGGTGTGTTCATTGCTTTACAGACATGTATAGCAAATGGTTTCTGCTTATTGAAGCTGACAGTTTGTGCAAAGATTTAGGAACGCCTACTCAAATTGTATGTTTTAATGAATTCTTACATGAACCGAAGGAGCTATATCCTCTGCATTGTATAGTGTTAAATAAGACATCTTTCTGAAAATTTTAATGTGTAATTAATATTTGGGGCTTTTACTGAAGAAAACAGTCACGGGATTTAGTGAGGGCTTAAGGAGTGGTCTAGAATTTGGCAGCTGAGATATAAAGCTAAAAATGCAGGGTTGTGTGTTAGGGCTGCAAAACACCAAGGGAGCACACAGTATAGAGGGTGAAATACTTCAGCACACGAAAGAAGAGCAGGATTTGGGGGTGATCGTATCAGATGATCTTAATTTGGCCAAACAGGTAGAAAAGGCAATGGCAAAAGCTAGAAGGATGCTTGGGTGCATAGGGAGAGGAATGGCCAGCAGAAGAAAGGAGATGATAGTGCCTCTGTATAAGTCTCTAGTGAGTCCTCATTTGGCATACTGTGTGCAATTCTGAAGACCGCATTTTCAAAAGGATATAAGCAAGTTAGCGTTGCTCCAGAGGGCTGCTACTAAAATGGTCATAAGGCATATGGGGATAAACAAAGATCTCAGTATGTATACTTTGAAGGAAAGGAGATTTTGACAGATATTTAAAGTCCTCCATCGTATAAAAATACAGGAGGTGGCTGTCTTCCATTTGAAAGGAAGATCATGAAAGAGATGTCAGAGGATGAGGGTGAAAAGGGACAGACTTGGGAGTAATCTGAGGAAATCTTTCTTATGGAAAGGACGGCAGCAGCGTGGAACAGCATCCTGGTGGAGGAGGAGGAGACTAGAACTGTATCTGAACTATGAAATTGGGGCTAGACCAAAGCCCAGGTGCCAGAAATTTATATCTGGTGCCTGGGATTAGCTCCCCCCTCTTCTCCCCCGCTCATAGGCAGAAAACCCCTTCTGTCTGCCCACGGGAGATCAGATCTACTGTGGGCAGAACAGGGGAGATCTTTGTGTGATTGGGACTTGGATGCAGCAGACAGCCCGCGGGGATTCAATCTGCAGGCCGTCTGCTGCATCTAACCCATGATCACGACACAGATCCCTCCTGTTCTGCCCACGGGAGATCGGATCCCTGCAGGCAGAACAGGAGGGGAAGCCCAGGGCAGCAGAGAACTGCAGTGATCAGAGCTTCCATTTAAAAAGAAAAAAACAGTACAGAGGATGGGTGAATGGAAGGCAGGGGGTGCGAGTGCTTGAGTAGAAGGGAGGGAGTGAGAGTCTGGAAGGGGGAACAAATTGGGGAGGGAAGAGTACAAGATGGAGGTTAAAAGGGATGAGTGCATGGGGACAAAAAAGACATTCTGTATATGTCAAGGGTGCATTCCGTGCCCCCTAGCCCCTCCCCCTCCAGAGCATACACGCAAGCACCGCACCCCCACATTACACACGAGAACTGGAGGGGGGGGGAGGGTAGAACATGGAGGTCACAAGCACTGGCTTCTAAATCCACACATAGTTTATCAAGGCCTGAGATAGGTACAGAGGATCTCGGAGGGGAAGGGACTGTAGAACTTAATAGTTCTTACAGATGGGCAGACTGGATAGGCCATATGATTATTTGCTGTAATTTTTCTGCGTTTCTATGTTAAAATGTTAGATATTAGGAAAGAAATGGAGAATAAAATGGAGCATACTATACCACCTCCGTAGCGCTCCGTGGTGTGACTGCATCATTGAGTATTTTGTGCAATAGTTTTCCCTACATCTCTCAAAAGATATAGTGGAACTAGAAAAGGTACAGAGTAGGGTGACTCAAAATTTTAATAAAGGGCATGGAACCGTTACCCTAGGAGCAGGCTAGAGAGGTTAGGGTTCTTCAGTTTGGAGAAGAGACACTGAGGGGAGATAAGCCAGAAGTCTGTGTTTGTTTTATTCAGTCTTATTATTATTATTATTTATTTAGCTGTATTTATATCCCGCTTTTCACCGGGTCAAAGCGGCGTTACATAGAGGGGTGGGGAAATTAAGTATAGGGCGGGGCCATCACCGAGGAGGCAACATTGATGATTTTGACATAGGACAGACTTTGGACATGGGACAGACTTTGGACATAGACAGGATAGTATAGCCTTGATTCAAAGTTCATGGTGGGCGAGGTCAGTGTTTAGTGCGCTTTTCGGTGGGAGTCGTGATGAAGTATTCCTGGAAAAGGATGGTTTTTAGCTGTTTTCTGAAGGATAGTAGGTCGGCGTTGTTTCTGAGACAGCTTGGTAGGGAATTCCATAAGGATGGGGCATAAAGTTTAAAGGCTCGGTTGCAGGTCCGTTGCGAGCATTTAGTTCTTTTGTGGGGGACTGTGAGGGAATTGCTGGAGGCTTGTCTGGTAGTTCTGCCGTGGGCTGGATGAGACAGTAGGGTGCAAAGCTGGGTGTTCTGTGTTTGGTGGATGGCTTTGTATTTAGTCCTCGCTTCCAGGGGAAGTATGTGAAGGTCTTTGAGAATTGGGGTGATGTGGTCGGTTTTCTTTGCTCTCTGGATGGTTCTTGCTGTGGTGTTCAATGCTGTTTGGAGGGGGTTGGTCTGTGCGGCTGGAAGGCCATGGTAGATTATGTTGCAGTAGTCCAGATGTGGGAGTGTCGTGGCTTGCATCACTGTTCGGAAGTCTTGATGTTCAAGAAGGTGTCTGAGACGTTGCACTGTTCTTGCCTTATGGAATATAGTTCCGGAGGTTTTAGTGATTTGTTGCTTTAGGGTGAGGGCTTGGTCAATAATGATGCCCAGATATCGTATTTGTGGTTGTATTTGAATGCTTGTGGTTCCTATGTTGAGGTCTGTAGGTGGTGTGAAGTCTGGGTCTTTTGTCACTATGAGGGCTTCAGTTTTCTTTATGTTGATGGATAGGTTGCTTGTAACCAGTCGGAGACCTCGGAGAAGCATGCTGATAGATGGGTGCTTGTTGGGTTTGTGGTTGTTATGGGGGCGTAAGCATGATATCATCAGCATATATGTGGAAGCTGACATTGTGAGTGCGTATGACTGAGCAGAGTGGTTGAAGGTAAATGTTGAAGAGCATGGCTGATAGTGTGGATCCTTGGGGTACTCCTTGGTGTTGCTGGAATGGGGGGGAGGTCGAAGTGCTGGTATGGATTAATTGTTGTCTGTTAGTTAGGTAGGATTGGAACCACTTTAGTACTGTGTCTTTGATCCCAATTGTCCGCAGTCTGTGTATGAGGATGTTGTGGGAGATGGTGTCGAACGCTGCAGATATATCAAGGAAGATCATGGCATATCCGGAGTGTTTTTCTTGCGTTCCTGTGAGGAGAGTGTTCATCAGTGTGGTCATGAGGGTCTCAACTCCATGTAGAGGGCGGAAGCCGTGGTGTTGTGGGTCCAGTATGTTGTTGATATCCAGGTGTTCCTGAAGCTGTTGCTGGACGATCTTCTCGATTATCTTGGCAGTGAAAGGTAGGCTTGCTATGGGTCTGTAGGATGCTGGGTCTAGGGGATCTAGGTTTGCTTTTTTAAGGATGGTCGGATGATTGTAGTTTTGAGGGCGTCTGGCATGTGTCCTTGGGTGAAGGATTCTTTGACGATATGGGCTAGTGGTGTGCTCAGTTCATTTTTAGATTTCTTTATCCAGTCAGTGGGGCAGGGGTCCAGTGGAGAGGTGGTGGTGTTGAGGCGGGAGATGGTGGATGATATTTCGTCCGTTGAGGTTTCTTTGAAGGTGGTCCAGTCACTGTGTAAGGGTGGAGGTTTGTTGTAGTTTATTTATTTATTTTATTTTATTCGCATTTATTTTTTTTATTTATTTATTTATTTTATTTAAAGTCTCTTATATACCACGCTATTTATCATCAGCGCGGTTTACATAGAACAGAACAATCTCAGTACATTTGAAATACGTATGAGTTACAGATAACAGGGCAGAAAACTTGGTCAACAAGGGTAACTATCTACAATACAATAATGATTGACTGTTTGTATAAAACAACTAACAGAGCAGAGAATATAGTGTACAGCTGTAATTAAATCCAAAATTTCTTAATTCTAGGGTGTAGTGTTTATGCTTCTGGCTATTAGACTGTCTTTTGATATATTAGATAGCATTACGGTGGCTGGAAGTATTCAGTGAAGAGGTAGTGCTTGATAGCTTTTCTGAACTGCTTCATGTCACATGTTGCTCTAATTTCTGGCTGAAGTTTATTCCAACCTCTAGGTGCATAGAATTTGAATGCTCTGTTGATCGATGATTGGGACCAATTTGTGGAATCACTCGGAATGATTAGGGTGTTTTCGGCAAATGGTCTCCTAGATCTTGTATTGGGAGTTAGACTGATGAGATCTGAAGTCGTTGCTGGTGATAATTTGTTGAAGGCCTTGAATGTAATGAGGAGAGCTTTATATCTAATTCTACATTCTATAGGGAGCCAGTGAAGGTCCCTAAGGATTGGTGTAATATGGTCTCTCTTTGATGCTCCAACTAGGATGCGAGCCGCAGCATTCATTGCTAGTTGCAGGGGGTTTATAGTGTTCTTTGGAAGACCATGTAATACAATATTCGCATAGTCAAAGTGAGGGGTGACTATTGCTTGGAATATTGAGCGGAAATCATTGTATTCTAGCATGGGTCTTAGGTGGCGTAATGTTTTTATCTTGAAGTAAATCTTTTTTACTGTATTTTTTATGTGGGAGGTAAAATCCAGTCGTTGATCAAGGATCACACCTAGGTAACGAATTGTATTCTTGATTGGGAGCTCAGCGTCCCGTACCTTAAGATATGCAGGGGGGGAGAAGAGCTTGTTTCTAGTGACCAATAAAACTTCCGTCTTTTTGAAATTGATTCGCATATTTTGATCTAAGAGCCAATCCGCTATTGCATTGAAACAGTTGGTTAGGTTAGTGTAATTTGGACTTGTTATATCAAACGGGGTGTAGATAAGCACGTCGTCTGCGTAAATAAGGCAGGAGACATTAAAGGATTTGGTGATTTGGCAAATCGGCTGCATATATATGTTGAAGAGGAGTGCCGATAAGGAGGAGCCTTGTGGAACCCCTTGCGTTTGGAGGAATGGTTCGGATGTTCTGGAGTCAATGCGAACATGTTGCCAACGATCTTCAAGGTATGTTTTGCACCAGTTCCATGCTAGGCCTTGTATACCCTTTTCGTAGAGTCGTGCTAGTAGTATGTTATGGTCTACTGAGTCAAACGCCGCAGATATGTCAAGGAAGATCATGGCGACGCCAGACCTTATGTTGTTGATCCCACAGATGAGCGTGTTGATTAAGGAGGTCATGAGAGTCTCGACTCCATGCATTTCCCTAAATCCATGTTGGCACGGATCAAGAGGGGAGGATGTATCAATATATTGCTGAATTTGGCGTTGAGTCTCTTTCTCCAGTATTTTGGCAAGCAGCGGGATGCTGGAGATTGGACGGTATGATTCTTCCTTCTTCGGGTCGATCTGGTTGTTCTTTAATAGGGGACGTATTGAGGTCTGTTTGAGTGCAGCTGGGAAAGTTCCAGAGGAATAGGAGAGGTTTGCAATTTTCGCTATGCATGGACTGAGCTCTGTGCGCATTGATTTGATCCAGTGTGCTGGGCATGGGTCATTGGATGCAGTAGTGGTGTTCAAAGTAGCAATTAGTTCTTTAATGGATTTAGATGATGGAGGTGAGATACTCAGGAGTGGTTCTTGAGAGTGCGTGGATTGAGGGGACGCTTGTGATGAATTCAAATTAGTTCTTGTTAATTTGGATTGGATGTAATTTAACCTTTGTCTAATGTAGATAATGAATTATCTACATTGTAATGTTTGGTAAACAGATAGGTTTTCAATTTCTTGCGGAGTTCCATGATCTCTGTTAGTTTTCGTAGCTCCTCTGGGAGGGAGTTCCAGATTGTGGGGGCTATATGAGAAAAGGCTCTGTTTGTTGATTTATGGGCTTTTGTAAAATCTTTCGGGATTTTTAATTTGTTTGATTGTCCTTTTCTGTGTGTAGACTTAGATGGTTCTTTGTGTATTAGGTTACATATCGTGGATGGTGCCAGTTCATATAAGGCCTTGAATGATGTTATTGTTTTGTAGATTATTCTACTTTGAATTGGTAGCCAATGAAGGGAGGCTAGTATTGGTGATATGTGTTGGAGGGAGTTCATTTTCAATGTGATTCTGGCTGCTGCATTTTGTGCTAATTGTAGTCGTTTAATGCTTTGTTTTGCTATGCCTATTAGTATTAGGTTGGCAAAGTCAAAATGTGGGGTTATGGTGGCTTGGATTATATTGATAAAGTCTTGTGTAAAAACTAGTGGACGAAGTTGTTTGAGGGTTTTAAGTTTGAAATAGATTTTCTTTATGGTATTGTTGATATGTGTTTCCATCGTAAGGTGTGTATCTAGTATAACACCTAGATATCTTATTTCCTTTTTTATTTCGATTTCTTGGTTTTGGAGTCTTATGTGTGATGGAGGGATATAGGATCTGTTCTTGGTCACGATTAGAACTTCAGTTTTAGTGTGATTGATGTGGAGGTTTTGTGCTTTTAGCCAAGTTGTGATTTCATTATAGCAGTCCGATAGGAGTTGAAGAGGTATGTTGGGAATTGTGAAAGGAATATACATCATATCATCTGCATATAGATGATATCTTACTCCAAATCTTTTGAAAATGTTAGACTGGTTTTATGTAAATATTGAAAAGTAGAGCTGACAGCACTGAACCTTGTGGTAATCCAATTTCTTGCTTGTATGTGGTTGAGTTTTGATTTCCAATTCTTACATTTTGCGTTCTATCCTTTAGGTAGGATGAGAACCATTTATGTACTGTAGAGTTTAATCCTATTTGTTTTAAGTTATTGAGCATTATTGTGTGGTGTACGCTATCAAACGCTGCTGATATGTCGATGAAAAGTAGAATGAATGCCTGTTTATGATTGTCAATCCCTCTTAGGAGCGCATCTATTAGAACTGTGAGGAGTGTGTTTCCACTCCATGGCGGGGCCGAAAGCCATACTGTTGCTCATCAAGAGGGTAAGATGAGTCTAGAAAATCTTGTGTCTGTAATTGAACTACTTTTTCAATTACTTTGGCCAAAAATGGTATGCTTGAGATGGGTCTATATGATGTAGGGGATGTTTTATCCAGTTTGCTGTTTTTAAGGATTGGCCGTATTTGTGCGTGTTTGAGAGATGGTGGGAGGTAGCCTTGTGTAAGTGATAGGTTTACTATTGAGAGGATGTAGGGTAGTAAAATTGGTAGTGTGTTTTTTTATCCATGTTACTGGACATGGATCTAGATAAGATGTTGTGGTGGTAAGACCGGTGGTGATATTTTTTAGTGTCTCTTTAGTTATGGGATGGAACTCTGACCATTCATCTAGATGCTGGTGTGACGCGTTGATAATGTCTATAGGCATTGATGGCATTTTTGCTTTGTTTTGGTAATGGTGGGCTAAAGTTTGAACTGAGATGTCAGTAATTTCGCTGTCTGTGGTTTGAGGGTTGATTAGATTTCTGACGATGGAGAATAACTCTCTTGGCCTGTTATATGATTTTGAGAGTATTTTGGCATAATATTCTTTTTTTGTGCTGTCCAAGGTTTCTTTGTATTTAGTGAGGTGATTATTGTATATTTCTTTTTGTATTGTCAATTTAGATTTACGCCAGTTGTGTTCTAGTTTTTTCTAAGGTTCCTTTTCATTTGTTTTAGTGTGTTATTGAACCATGGTTTGGTGTTAGTGTTAGTTGTCTCTATGCTTGGCTGTGGGTTTTGTGGCTGTTGTAGTTGTTTGTATTGACGGGCCAGTAGCTCAGGCGGGACCTTCGGTAATTGGTCAGTTATGTGGTGCTTTTGTCAGTTTTTTGACTATCTGAAAGAGTTCACGAGGTTTGTTGATGGAGGTATTTATGATTTTCATGTGGTAGATTTTCTTTACCTTGTTGGTCTCGTAGTGATACGCATTGAGTTCATATAGGTATTTTGTTTTGTCATTTTCGTCTTTTGTTTTTCTCCATTTTCTTTCGGTTTTTCTGAGTTTTGTTTTTAGCTTTCGGAGAATGGGAGTAAACCATCTGGCCTTTGAGGAAGGGGGTCTGGTGGTGGATTTGTTTTTTGAGGCTTTGGACGCTGTGGAGATCACGGAGTTCCAGTTGTGTATCAGGTCATTGGTGTTGCTGGAGTTTGCTTGTAGTTTGGGTAGAGTTTGTGCTAAGAAGTCCTCTTTTTAAATGTTTTAAATCTTCTTATGTGGTGACCATCTTCTTTATTGTTCTTATGTTGGTAGGTGTATGATATGGTGATGAGGTGGTGGTCAGACCAAGGTACTGGCGAGATCTGTGGGTTCTTTCCTGAGGCGGCGGTTGCGGAGTTTAGGAATATAAGGTCTAGTGTGTTGCCTTTTTCATGGGTGGGTTCCTGTATGATCTGTACCAGATCCATTGCAGTCATGGCGGTGCGGAAGGTTGCTGCTTGTTCTTCTTGAAGTGATGGAAGGTTGAAGGACGATTTGTTCCTTTGCCGAGCTGGTGCTCTCTGATATACCGCCCTTAATATACCGCCCTTTGTGAGTCATAAAGAACGATTTATAAAATAACATACAAAAGTACAGACAGGAACATCAATGTATGATAGAACAGAACATGGGAAAGACACAAACAACAGAGGTCATGCAATCTAGAAATACATACGAATAACTTAATTGCACCAAATTACACTAATTGCACTTGTAGCCTAAGAGGCAAAAGGGCTGAACGCCTGCTCGAAGAGAGAAGTCTTTGCTGAAAACCTAAATTTTGGTAGAGAAGGCTCTCGTCGAACATAGGGAGGCGGACGATTCCACAGAGAAGGGGGCGAGCGAGAAGAAAGTGGCACTAATTGTTGAATCATAACACAGGTACACTACCAAAAAACTGCCTCCAGTTTTGCAACTGATTCCTATAGATTTTGGGGTGCTGAATCCAGGAAAAATAGCCAAAATGTTCCATCACGTCACGTTTTCTTGCAAAATTAGATTTCTTACCCATATAAGGAATGTTCACATAATTTCTTTTTAGCCGACTGCAGTTTATTTTCTTGGCCCAAAATAGAGGTTGTAATGGTTAACTAACTAGAAACACTCCCTCATGATATTTTAGAATGTTTTGTATTCATTTTATACATTAACAGGACAATTGGGAGGCGGGGGGCTAAATCCAGTACTCGCGCTGGCGCATGTTCTTTCCTGTTCGCCTTGCCTCGTTCGCTCGCTCAAACACGGTGGTTGCGACATGAACGTTCCTGTCAAATTTCAGTTTCTTGCAAGTTCATTATTGCCTTTTGTTTGCTCAGTCGTAATCCAGCTTTATTCCGAAGTGGTTCACTACAGTTGTAGTTTGCAGTGCTGTGTATTTGTGATGGCTCACAGAGCCAGAGGTTGCGTCAACTCTCCGGACAGTTTTTGTTTTATTTGTGGGGAATATACCGTGAAAAAGCGGCAGAGGAACATTTCTGTATTTATTAAAAAAGTATATTTCGCCTATTTCGGTTTGAAGTTAGGCGATCAAGACAAACCGTGGGCTCCTCACAAAGTGTGCAAGACATGTGAGGAAGATCTACGCTTATGGATGAAAGGTAAAAAACAAGCATTTCGTTTCGGAATACCTATGATGTGGCGTGAACAGAGACCACAGCAGTGACTGCTATTTTTGCTCTTGCATTGTGAAGGGATACAACTTAAAAAATAAGAACGTAATAAGTTACCCCAACCTTCCCTCAGCAATTAGGCCTATGCCTCATAGCAACGAAGTACCTGTGCCTGAACCACCAAAATCTTTGGATCATATTTGTGTGGATGGTTCTGATCATGATGAGACTCATCAGATGGCTTTTCCCGATGAGTCCAGTACTTCCGAGTTTGAAACTGAACCAGATCCGAAACCTGAACATTTCTCTCAAGCTGAATTGAATGATTTAGTCCGGGATTTAGGACTCCCAAAAGATGCTGCCCAACTGCTAGGTTCTCGGCTTAAACAGAAAAATCTATTGTCACCAGGAACAACTTTTTATTGGTACCGCAACCGCGAGACACAATTTTTGAAGTATTTCAGCAAAGAGGAAGATTTGGTATTTTGCAACGATATATACGGAGTGATGGAAAAGTTTAAACTCAAGTATGATCCTGCTGAATGGCGGCTGTTCATTGATTCGTCAAAAGACAGCATAAAAGGTGTTCTTCTTCATAATGGCAACACATTCGCTTCAGTTCCTATTGCTCACTCTGTTATTCTCCAAGAAAAATACGAGAATTTGGCCCTGATTCTTCAGAAGATTCGTTATGATGAGCATAAGTGGATGATTTGTGGAGACTTTAAAATTCTATCCATGCTATTAGGGCAGCAATCCGGTTTCACCAAATATCCCTGCTTCCTTTGCTTGTGGGATAGCCGGGCCCGCGACCTACACTGGGGGGAAAAAAGACTGACCAATTCGGGAGTATTTGAGACCCGGTGAGAAAAATGTTTTTTCATGAGAGCTTGGTACCTCGTGATAAAATTCTATTACCACCTCTCCACATTAAGTTGGGTCTCATTAAGCAATTCATCAAGTCCCTTCCAAAAGATGGTGAGTGCTTTCGGTACCTTTGCTCAAAGTTCCCCCGACTTTCTGAAGCAAAGCTAAAGGAAGGAGTGTTCGTTGGCCCTGATATAAGGAAACTCATTTCAGATGGAGCATTCGCTGAAACGATGTCTGAGAAGGAAAAAGAAGCCTGGGATTCCTTCAAGGATGTTGTTCTCAAATTCTTGGGGAACAGGCGGGATGAGAACTATAAGGATATTGTTGCCAGGATGCTCAATGCCTTCAAAGAACAAGGCTGTAACATGAGCCTGAAAGTCCATTTCTTGCACTCCCATGTGAACTACTTTCCCGAAAACTTGGGGGCGTACAGTGAAGAACAAGGTGAAAGGTTTCACCAGGACATCAAGGACGCAGAGAGAAGGTACCAAGGAAGATGGAACACCACTATGATGGCTGATTTCTGCAGGTTGCTGCTGCGGGAAACCCCAGATGAAAAATACGCCAAGCAGCGCACCAAGAGAAGCATTCGGGGGAAGAAGAAACGGGCCCACCAGGAGATTGATTGACCCAAGAATGACTTTAAAATCTAAACTGTGTTGACAAATATCGTGTTTTTACTAAACTTTGAAATAAAAATTTGCTAGTTATTACCACAGTGTCGGATCTCATTTATTAGAATTTTATTTTCACACCATCGGGTGTTTGTCTTCATGTATTGCAATGGTGCGGTTTGCGTTTGCTATTCTTACATACATACCTGTACAACATTTTTTGCACATTTCTTTGCTTTGCTTTGTGTCTAACCTCGCTCTTATATGCTCAATGTTTGTGCACATGTATGTGGCTGTTTTAAGTGCAGACAGTTTTGCTACCATCACAGTGTGTTTTGTTGACATTACTCTATTCTTACGTGCTGCCTTGTTACAATTTTCTTTATTCTTATTTGAATAACTACTAAACAATTAGTATAAAGAATTCATCCAAGAAACTTTTATCTCGATCGCACTCAATCTGAAACGTTCACCTCAAACTGCTAACCCAATGTAGCAAAAAATCTGTACGTGATGGAGCAAATTGGTTACCAGATTTGGATTCAGCGCACCAAAAAACGTAAAAATCAATCGAAACATTAGAGGCAGTTTAAAAAAAATTTTTTTTAGTGTACCTGTGTAATTGATGTGAACGGGAGAAGGCATGACAAGCCTGCGATCCTGAAAGGATTGCAGGCAGCGGGAAGGAACGTAGAGGGAAATGAGAGAGGAAAGATACAGAGGGGCTTTACCAGAGAGAACCTTATGTACAAGGGTCAGAATTTTAAACGAAACCTGAGGAAAAGGGAGCCAGTGATGATTGATAAGAATAGGAGTAATGTGATCATATTTACGCACCTGTGAAAGCAGGCAGGCAGCAGTGATCTGTATTGATTGACCTTTCTTCACCGAATGCTGGGGAAAGCTGGAGAGGACAACATTGCAGTAGTCCAAACACAAAATTACTGTAGCAAGAAAGATAGTGGTAAATACTGATTGAGCAATGGACATAGCGCCCTACAGCGGCGCAGGACCACAAATGATGATTTAACAGTGGCGTTGATATGGGCTGCGAAAGAGAGAGCAGTGTCGATATGAACTCCTAGAGACTTGAATGTGGAGCAAAGAGAGATGGGCGTTGTATCTAGAACAGGTGCTAGAGAGGGTGCGAAATCTGAACTAGTTTAATCCACATAGCCGTCGTTTTGGAAGGATCTAATTTAAAAGAATTATCTGATAACCAGGTAGAGTTGAATGGGTCTGAAATGTGTTTACTCTTTCAAAATGTACAAAGATTAGGTGCCTTCTTCCCTTGCCCCCTCCAGGGCTCAAACCCACATCCTCAGGGACCGGAGACCAGAATTGTGTGGCTGGAGCCAGAGCGGCTACAGAGAAATACTCATACATGGGTACTCTATGCCCTAATATTGGCACCTTCTCTTGTGTACGTGCAAACGCAGTGCGTTGTTAACATGGCTTTTACGGGATCATAGAAGGTTGTTTTTGTTGAGGTGGGTGGGATTGAAGGAGTTGTGACTTGAGTGGGGCGGATATTGTTTTGTTAGAATTTAAGGGGGGTTGTTGGGAGCTGTAGTTGGGGGGGGGGGGGAAGGGGTTGGTTGGGAGGAAAGTAGGTGAGGTTTGTTTATGAACTGCTGGATATGTTTTGTAATGGTCAAGTAATTTGTCCTGCAAACAATGCAATGTGTGCCTTTGAGTCGGCGCCGATTCCTGGCGACCCAGCAGCTCCTGGGTTCTCTTGACATGTGACTGGAAGTAGATTGCCAGGCCTTCTGAGGCAATGGAGACCAGGAGTGCTAGTGGGAATCGAACCCTGGCCTCTTGGTTACAAACCACTTGGCTACTCCTTCACATGCAGAATTTGTCCTTGTGTTTTATAAAATAAGCTAAAGCTAAGTGTCTTCCTATCCAAATCTAGTCACTCTTCTATAAGATCACCTTTGGATGGTCTGAAAGTGAATTGTAAGTCTGACTGGAATGTATGTAACTTATATAAAGTTAGATCTCCTCCATAGTAGTGCATTAAGTTCCTTGTCCCCACTTTTTTTATCTTTATACCTTGTGAACATACGCAACCAGGTTTCTTGCTATTGTTGGAAGAAGCATGTTGTTGCCATGGCTACAGGGCACATAGTATGCTAGTGTGCCGCCTGTAGTGCCTATGAGTGATGGTTGCCCCTGGAAACCAAAGGAGAGTGAGTCTTTTTTCCAAGCTGCTCTAGGATTTAGAGGAATTGCAGAGACCGTCAGATGGCATCTTAATATGGTAAACGTGTGGCCTTATTTAAACTTTCTTTTTGATTAGCCAAGGCACATTCGATCAATTTTTGGGTGGCTTCAAATAGTTCCATATTCCCTTGCCAGTTGAAGGCACCTCTTTCCTCCTCATATCAGGTGGCAGTGTTGCATGATAATTGTTGAATGCTTGATATTCTCTGTGTAGCCACCTCTGATTCACTGTACACCACAAGAAGCTATCGGATACTTATTTATAATGACATTTTCCTGTGTCCACTTATCCATGTCAGTAGCTGAGCTCAAGGCCTCACCTTCATGATCACAGGAGCTCCAAACATCATGCAGCAACTGTGTCAGTTGGGGATGTGTTTCTGATTGTATCCAGATCAGATTCCTGCTTGTTTGGTGGTCAGTTTTATCTCTGTATGTGGCCAGGAGTGAGGGAGATGAAGGTTTTTGCAAAGCATTGTCCCCTTTGCAACTTCCGTAGCTTGGTTCATGAGATTAGAAAAGCAAGGCCCCTGATTAAACATATTGAACATCTCACCAGATTGTCTGCTGAAGGAATGTATAAAGCCCTGTCCACATGAGGAACTGCTGCCAGCAGAACACTCCTCTCGCTTTCAGACTAGTGCTACACAAAAAAGGCTAGGATTTTAATTAAAGTATTTCCTGAGGCCACCATCTCCGATCCCTTTACAAAAAGGCTGGAGAATTTGATCACATCTTACACCTAAGGGCCTTGAGCATGCTGCTTCCCAAAGAAGGGTTCAGCATGATATCCCTGAGCTCTCTTATTCCCCTTTTAAACAAAGGAGACACTGGATCTCGAGTACCTACAGCCACATGGAGATGCATCCCAGTAACAGGAGGTACCTCCAGAGTGCTGTGTACTGCCTTTGGCCTTGCATCTGCTCCATGGTGGTCATTACAGCATTTCTTGCAGGCTCAGAGTGCATGTGTTTCTCCACTTCGACAGCTGTCTGGTCAAGAGTGCTTCTGTTTCCCTTCCCTAAATGAGCAATTTTATGGCACTGAAAGAAACTATAGAGTTAATGGCAGTATGGAAACTAACGCACATGGACAACGAAAGATTTTTCTACCTTTCCAGAAAGCTCTTTAGCATGGTCATGATATGACCTATGTGTACACTAGAACTACTCTCTTCAGAAAAAGCTGTTCTAGGTAAGCAACTGTGCTGGTGTTTTGTTGTGTTTTTTGTTTGCAGTATCCTTCTGTCTGTGGACTTCATTCACATCTATTCTGGATGTTCCTCATTTCCCCCACGTCAGTTTAGCCTAGTCATTGGGATGATGATCCTTAGCCATGGGCCACTGGGTCCTTCCATATGTACCACCTTCAACTAGTCACTAGGTGTTGACATTGACCCTTCTTTGGCTAGTTATGAATGCTGCTGGACTGGAAGGCCTGACTCCAGGAACCCAACTCAGCTTAGTTGCCTGGCAGAACGGAGGACTTACCACTGAGCCATTGGAGCAGTGTGTCCCATCCCAGTCCTCTGGCCACATCAAACCAGAGTTTTCCAGCTTTCCACAATGAGAATACATGAGAGAGATTTACATACATTGCCTCTATTGTATGCTAATCTGTCGCCTATATATTCATTGTGGATAGCCTGAAATCCTGGGTTGTCGGGTGCATGTCAAGGACCGAGCTGAGAACCATGACACTGAACCATTTGTAGATGACCTTTTGATAAGAACTTCCAGCTTTTAAAGCCATAGATTTAAATGGATAGGCCAGTGGTCTGTTTCTGCCATCATGTTTCTATGTTCTATCTAGTCTGTCCTTCCATATCAACTACTACAACTACTGGTTACATTTGGAATCCAGCAGAGAGCTTGTAGTCTAAATTTAATAGTCACTCAGGGCCTAGCATCAGCAAAGTACTTTTAGCTTAAATTTAAAACACAGAAAAGAGCTTTCTGGTTAAATTTAGAACCCAGCAGAGAGCTTGTAGTTTAAATTTCATAAGAAGTTAGAGCCTAGCAGCAGCTAAGAACTATAATTTAAATCAAATCAGAATATAGCTTACCTCAGCAGCATAAGACAGGGTACTGTGTAGCAGCCCTCTTTTACTAAGTGTTAAAGGAGCACTAAGAGGCGACAAGGCGATAGCGGAGAGACTGAATGAATTCTTTGCTTCAGTCTTTACTGAGGAAGATGTAGGGATGTTACCCATGACTGAAGTGGTATTTAAAGGTGCAGAAGAATTGAAGGAAATATCGATACATCGGGAAGATGTATTAAAACTATTAGATAAGCTGAAGAGTAGCAAATCACCTGGGTCGGATGGTATACATCCAAGAATGTTGAAAGAACTGAAATACGAGATTGCAGACCTGCTATTAGTAATCTGTGAACTATCATTAAAATCATCTCTAATACCTGAAGATTGGAGGATCGCCAACGTAACACCAATTTTTAAAAAGGGTTCCAGGGGTAATCCGGGAAACTACAGACCGGTGAGCCTGACATCAGTACCCGGAAAAATGGTAGAAACCATCATAAAGAATAAAATTACTCAGCATGTAGATAGTCATGACCTAATGGGAGACAGCCAACATGGCTTTAGACAAGGAAGATCTTGTCTTACTAATCTGTTATGTTTTTTTTTTTTGAAGGAGTGAATAATCAGGTGGACAAAGGTGAGTCAGTTGATATTGTGTATCTGGACTTTCAGAAAGCCTTTGTCAAGGTCCCTCATGAGAGACTTTTGGCAAAACTAAAGAGTCATGGGATAGGAGGCAGTGTACTATTATGGATCAGGAACTGGTTAAAAGATAGAAAGCAGAGGGTAGGGCTAAATGGCCAATTTTCCCAATGGAGAAAGGTGAATAGTGGTGTACCCCAGGGATCTGTGCTGGGTCCACTGCTTTTTGACATATTCATAAATGACCTGGAAAGTGGAAAAACGAGTGAGGTTATCAAATTTGCGGATGGCACAAAACTATTTAAAGTTGTTAAAACCCAAGAGGATTGTGGAAAATTGCAAGAGAATCTTGATAAATTGGAAGACTGGGCTTCAAAATGGCAGATGAAATTTAATGTGGACAAGTGCAAGGTTATGCACCTAGGGAAGAACAACCCAAACTATGGTTACACGATGCAAGGTTCCACATTAGGAACCACCACCCAGGAAAAGGATTTAGGCGTCATTGTGGATACCATGTTAAAACACTCGGCCCAGTGTGCAGCAGCGGCCAAGAGAGCAAATAGAATGCTAGGTATGATAAGGAAAGGAATGGAAAATAAAACAAAAGATATTATAATGCCTCTATATCGTTCCATGGTGAACCGCACCTTGAATATTGTGTGCAATTCTGGTCGCCGTATCTTAAAAAGGATATAGCGATTTTAGAAAAGGTTCAGAGAAGAGCCACCAAAATGGTAAAGGGGATGGAAGGGATACTCCTATGAAGAAAGGCTAAAAAGGTTAGGGCTCTAACCTGGAAAAGAGACGGCTGAGGGGAGATATGATAGAAGTCTATAAATTAATGAACGGAGTGGAACGGGTAAACGTAGATCGATTGTTTACCTTATCAGAATATAGAAAGACTAGGGGACATGCAATGAAACTACAGGGTAAACTAGTTAAGACTAATAAAAGAAAATATTTTTTCACTCAACGTGTAATCAAACTCTGGAATTTGTTACCGGAGGATGTAGTAAAGGCTGTTAGTGTAGCTGGGTTTAAAAAAGGTTTGGACAAGTTCCTGGAGGAAAGGTCCATAAACCATTATTAAGAAGGGACCCAGGATATCAATGCTTGAACCAATACAAGCATTGTGGAACCTGTGTCCCTTGGGGAAACTGCTAGGTACTTATGACCTAGATTGGCCACTGTTGGAAACAGAATACTGAGCTTGATGGACCTTGGTCTGACCCAGTATGGCATATCTTATGTTCTTATGTCTCCTTTTTTCCTTTAGAGATCCTCTGTGTTTGTCCCATGCTTCTTTAACTTCAGATACTGTCCTCATTTCTATCACCTCCACTGGAAGACCATTCCACACATCTATCATTCTTTCCATAAAGAAATATTTCTGCATATTACTCATGAGTCTCTTCCCTGTCCCCTCATCCTATGTCCCGTCGTAGCAAAGCTTACCTTCATGGCATAAATGCACAGGAGAGCCTCTTTCGATTGAAAGCACTTAAACATCTCAATCATAACTCCTGTATCAGCCCTTCCTCTAAAGAAAAGCTATTAAGATCCTTAAGTCTGTCCTCATATGCTTTATAACGCAAACCACTAACCATTTTAGTAGCCACCCTCTGCACCGACTCCAACCTGCTTATATCCTTTTGAAGATGCGGTCTCCAGAATTGCACACAATATTCCAAATGTAATCGCAGCAAAGACTTATACAGAAGCACTATCACCTCCTTTTTTTTCTGCTGGCCATTCCTCTGCCTATGTACCCAAGCATCCTTCTGGCTGTCACCGTCACTTTTTCTACCTGTTTAGCTACTTTAAGATTGTCAGACATAATCACACCCAGGTCCTGATCTTCTTTTGTGGACAGAAGTACTTCGCCCCCTACACTGTCACTCCTTGGATTCTTGCAGCCCAAATGCATGATCCTGCATTTTTTAGCATTAAATCTCAGCTGCCAAATTCTTGACCATTCTTCAAGCTTAGCCAGATTCCTCCTCATGTTATCTACGCCTTCTGGGTGTCTACTCTACTCTATAGCAGATTTTGGTATCATTCGCAGAGATGCAATCCTTACCAGACAGCTCTGCCACAATATCACTAAAGAATCGGACCAAGGAGAGATCCCTGTGGCACACCAGTAGTAATCTTCTCCTCTGTGAGAATTCCATATCTCCAGGAACAAGCAGGAATGAGTCTTCACATATGGGTACGTCGGTACCGACGGAGCCTGCACGGGAATGCTCCCCAGCGTCCAATCAGAAAGCTTTTGGGAGCATCCCACAGCGCCTGCGTGCTGCCTTCCCGCCTTTCCAACTGTCTCTTCTCAGTTGTTCTTTTTCCGCGGAGCCAGCAGGTCGTGTTCCTGTCACCGCAGAAGAATTTCCTTATTTTTTCTTTTCTGTACTCGTCTGCCTTCCTCAACGCTGTACCGGTACCGCCGGTTCTTATTCTTTTCTTCAAAAAAAAAAAAAAAGACCTTCTATTTTTTTCTTCAGGTGTACTTCAGTTTTGGGCCTTAGGCCCAAAACCTTCTTCCTTAAATATGGAAAAACCTGCCTCAGGTTTTAAGAAGTGCACAAAATGTGGCGGTACTATATCCGTCAACGACACCCATGACTGGTGTCTCAAATGTTTAGGCCCTGACCATTCCATTAAAGATTGTGTGTCCTGTTCCATGATGTCTGAGAGGTCGACAGAACCGAGCTGCCAAGCTCAGTACCCTGTTTCCCTCTGATGTGGCATCGGTGGCATCGATGTCTTCCAGGGCTGCTTCTTCCTCACATGGATCTCAGGTAACTAAACATAAATCCAGCCAGTCCTCGAAGGGCAAATCTCCTTCTAAGCATCGAGATGCCTCTGGCCTTGCCCTCGAGGATTCTGCACCGGCAAAATTACCCTGGTGGGAGGCTTCGGCTTCTAAAGCATCATCATCGAGGTTCCAGGACGATCTAGATGGCGTGGCCTCAACAGATCTCCTGGTGCCATGCTCTGGGGTACCGGTGGCCTCCACCGGTATCGACTTCCAGGCATTGGCAGCGTCGATGGATCAGAGGATTCTGTCCATGGAACGCAGTCTGGCGGCTTTCCTTGTGGCATCGACACCCGTGGTACTGCAATAGACTACTCCGCAGGTACCGGCTCCGGTATCGCCATCGGTACTGATTCTGGTACCGGTGGCATCGACATCGGCATCGGTGTCAGCCATGCCGGTACCCTGCCCTCTGCAGCCCTCCGGTACTGATACCCCGGTACCGATGATTCCGGATACCGACCCCGGTCGGTACGGGTATCGGGCTTTGCAAGAGCATCCCGACAGACGATACTTCGATTCCTCTGACTCTGAGGATTCTGAAGAGTCTGTTGATGCAGCGATGCTTCTTCCACAGGAGGAGTCCTCTCCTAAACGAAGGATGTCTCCTCCAGAGGACTTGTCTTTTCAAGACTTTATCAGAGAGGTGGCCCAGGGTCTCTCTATTACAGTAGCCCCAGAGTCAGAGCCTAGAGCTAAGGAGTTAGATATTCTACAATATCCTAAAACTCCTAAAGAGGCAGCTACCTTGCCTATTCATGAGATTCTGTATGATCTCATGTTAAGGATGTGGGAAGCACCTCTAACCAATGTTCCCTCTAATTTTCTGTAGGCTGTGTGCGCATAAAATATCAGCTGTGCAGCTTTTAAAGGAAGGTTAAATTTTTGTGCGCCACATAATGATACTCGGAGTTATATACTTTAAAATTTGACTACACGTCAGAATACAGTATGTACACCACATTGCACTAGAAAATATTGTAGAACTTGTGAAAACCATAAATACACAACAACTTTTAAATTTTAAGACGTCTTTGTTGTTTTCTATCAGAATCAGAACCGTAATTTTTGTGCACTCTGTTGTAAAGTATGTGCACTCACTCGGCGAGGTGTGTGCGCGCGCACACGCACACATCTTAGAGGGAACAGTGCCTCTAACCACCTCTCCTCATTCTCGCAGGTTGGACACCATGTATCGTGTCCCTCCTTGTCCTGGTTTCCATAAAACTCAGCTTCCTCACCACTCTATTGTGGTTGAGTCTGCAATGAGAAAGATTAGAAGTGCCAAGAGACATGCCTCTAATCCTCCAGGACGTGAATGTAGAACCCTGGATGCTTTTGGTAGAAGAGGCTTCCATGCTTGCTGCGAGAATTAATTCTTAGTCTCTACATGGGAATGTTCTTAAAAGAAGTCACTGACAATTTGCAGACTTTAAGTCCTTTTATGTCTGACAATAAAAGGCAAGAATTTCTCTCTGGGCTCAAGCATGCCCAGGATATCTCCAAATTCTCCAACCGTGCAGCTTTCGACTCCTTTGAATGCGTAAGCAGAGCCTCAGCTATAGCTATAGGTGCACATAGGATTGCTTGGCTTCAAGTATCTGATTTGGAGACCTGGGTCCAAGATGAATTGGGAAATATCCCTTGTACAGGTGAAAATCTGTTTGGCCTTTGCTTGCCAATCCTTACCAATCAGATGGATGCTGAAAATTCTGCTTTGGATAGACTATCCAAATCTACAGCTGCTCCTGCTAAGAAAAGGTTGTTCAAGAAAACACCTTTTTCTAAAAAGGGAAGATCCTCTCCTGCTTATAGTCAGAGAGCATCTTCTGCAGCTCAGTTCCCTTCCAAACGTCAGCAATCCTCCAAACAGACCAAGGCCAAGGCTGCGAGGCCTGCTCCAGCCCAGCAGTCTCAGCCCCCTCAGGGCCTTTGACTTTCTGCTAGAGAACTTAGCCTTCCTGGCTCTAGAAGGACCAGAGCCCTCCACCATTCCAGGAAGGTTATGTCACTTTGCTCCCAGATGGGGACAAATCACAGCAGAGCATTGGACACTCTCCATCATAAGAGAGGGGTACAAACTTCATTTTTCCAGCTTGCCCCCTCTCACAAGAGTGCACCAGTTCAATTCTCCAACCTCCCTCCTCAGCCTATTAGAGCAGGAGGTTGCCACTCTTCTAGCCCAAGGGGCATTAGAGGAAGTGCCTTCTCAACAACAAGGCACAGGGTTCTATTCCCCCTATTTTCTTATCCCAAAGAAAACAGGGGGCTTCAGACCCATTTTAGATCTCAGAGAGTTGAACAGATTCCTAGTCAAGGAAAAATTCAAGATGGTTTCTTTAGGAACTCTGCTGCCATACCTTCAGAGTCAGGATTGGCTTTGTTCTCTAGATTTCAAGGATGCGTACACTCATGTTCTCATCCATCCAACTCACAGAATGTTCCTTCGGTTCCTTTTCCAGGAGAAGCACTATCAATACAGAGTGCTCCCCTTTGGCCTGGCCTCTGCACCAAGGGTGTTCACGAAATGCATGGCAGTGGTTGCTGCTTTTCTGCGCACCCTGGGAATATCTGTCTTCCCCTATCTGGACGACTGGCTCATTCGAGCTCCCACTCAATCAGAGGCCAAGACTGCTCTAACCTGCACAATGCGTATCCTTCAATACTTAGGGCTGGTAATAAACATCCCAAAATCCAATTTGATCCCTACTCAGTCCCTGGAGTTTATAGGGGCATTGCTGGATACCACAAAGGCAAGGGCCTTTCTTCCCCAGGCCCGCTGCCTTCGCTTGATGCAGTTAGCTTCTCAAGCAGAGTTGAAACCCCTACTAACTGCTTGAGAGATGTTACAGTTGCTAGGCCATATGGCTTCCACCGTTCATGTGGTACCATATGCTCGCCTTCACATGAGAGCAGCTCAGTGGACTTTATCCACCCAATGGACCCAGGCATTAGGCTGCCTGTCAGACAAAATAGCAAACACAAGTCGCCTCATTTTGTCCCTCCAATGGTGGAAGTCCCCTCAAAACCTCTTGCTGGGGTGTCCTTTTCAACAGCCTCTACCCCAGGCAACTCTTACAACAGATGCTTCTCCAATGGGCTGGGGAGCTCATCTTCAGGACCTCTCCACCCAGGGCATCTGGTCCCCACAGGAGACTTGTCTCCACATCAGTCTTTTGGAACTCAGAGCAATCTTCCTTGCTATACGAGTTTTCCACACCCTGCTCAGCCACAAGACAGTCCTTGTCCACACGGACAATCAGGTAGCCATGTTCTACCTAAAAAAGCAGGGGGGAACTGGCTCTCTGTCGCTTTGCAACGAAGCTCTGCGACTATGGGCCCTCGCCAGAGAGCATCACATTCATCTTCTGGCAGTCTATCTTCCAGGGGTTCAAAACTCTTGGGCAGACAGACTCAGTCGAGTTCTGCTTCCACACGAGTGGTCCCTACATATGGACCAGGTGTCAAAATTTTTCAAATTTGGGGAACCCCGGACATAGACCTCTTTGCAAGTCCATGGAATGCCAAACTTCCCCGGTTCTGTTCCAGAACTCCGGCTCAGGGGGCTCAGGCAAGGGATGCTTTCCTCCTTCATTGGGGTCGAGACTTCCTGTATGCCTTTCCACCCATTCCCCTAATTCCCAAAACCCTATTCAAGCTTCAGAGAGACAGAGGCCACATGATTCTCATAGCTCCACATTGGCCACGGCAAGTGTGGTACCCTCTGCTTCTACTCAAGCTCACTCCCTAGAGTTAGGGTCTGCTCCAGACCTCCTCTCTCAAGAGGACGGAAAATTGTGGCATCCCAATCCCCAGTCTCTGCATCTCAGGGCTTGGTTGCTGAAGGCCTAGATCTCCAGGATCTTCCTCTTTCTCAACAAGTGAAAGATGTTCTTCATGCTTCCAGAAAACCTTCCACTAGACGTTCTTACGCCTTCAAGTGGAAAAGGTTTACCATCTGGTGTTCTGGAAGGGGTCTTAACCCCCGGTCAATACCTCCTGGAATCGTTACTGGAGTATCTCCTGTATCTGTCTAATGCAGGCCTTAAGACAAATTCAGTAAGAGTCCATCTGAGTGCTATTGCAGCTTCACTCAAGCCTCTAAATGGACAACCTGTTTCCTCTCATCCCCTTGTAGCAAGGTTCATGAGGCCTCCTTTTAACAAAGCCTCCCATTAGACCACCACCGGTGGCATGGGACTTAAATTTGGTTCTTGGTCAGCTTATGAAGCCGCCTTTTGAACCTTTAGCTACTACCTCCTTGAAATACCTTTCTTGGAAGGTTATCTTTCTCATTGCAATCACATCAGCACGCCGCATCAGTGAATTGCAAGCACTAGTAGCTAATCCACCTTATACAAGGTTCCATCATGACAAGGTGGTCCTTAGGACTAATCCACACTTTATGCCTAAGGTGGTCTCGCCTTTTCACCTCAACCAAGAGGTCTACCTACTTGTCTTTTTTCCAGGGCCTCATGCATCAAGTGCAGAGAGGAATCTTCATACCCTGGACTGTAAAAGAGCTCTGGCCTTTTACTTACAGAGGACACAACAACATAGAAAGTCTTCCCAACTCTTTGTTGCTTTTGATCCTTCTCATTTGGGACAACCAGTCTCCAAGAGAACTCTTTCCAACTGGATTGCCCAATGTATTTCTTTCACCTATCAGAGCAAGAACATTTCTCTGGAGGGCCATGTCACAGCTCACAATGTGAGCCATGGCAGCCTCAATGGCTCATCTGAACTCTGTGTCTATCGATGACATCTGTCGAGCAGCCACTTGGGCCTCAGTTCATACCTTCACAGCCCATTACTGCTTAGACAAGGACTCCTGCCGGGATGCCTTCTTTGGTCAGGCTGTTCTCAAACACCTGTTCCATGCTTAATCAACTCCTACCCACCATCCCTCATGGGATGCCAGAGATCCAGGTGGGGAAGTGTAGCCCTGTCCCAGGGACACACAAATTCTGGGCTCTCTCCCTGGCATCAAAAGCTAGGGAGTCCCCATATGTGAAGACTCATTCCTGCTTGTTCCTGGAGATAGCACAGTTACTTACCTGTAACAGGTGATCTCTGGGAACAGCAGGAATAAGTCTTCACAACCCACCCACCTCCCATGGGAGTTCTCTCTCTCTCTATCTCTCTTCCTTTCCCTCTCTCTCCCTCTTGGTCTCAGCTATAAAACTCAACTGAGGAGAGACAGTTGGAAAGGCGGGAAGGCAGCACGCAGGCGCTGTGGGATGCTCTCAAAAGCTTTCTGATTGGATGCTGGGGAGCGTTCCCGCGCAGGCTCCGTCGGTACCGACGTATCCATATGTGAAGACTTATTCCTGCTGTTCCCAGAGATCACCTGTTACAGGTAAGTAACTGTGCTTTACCTGTACCCTTTGTCGCCTTCTGCTCAACTAATTTCTAACCCAATCAGTAACTTTAGGTTCCATCCTAGGGTGCTCAGTTTGTTTAAGTTGCTCATGTGGAACGGTGTCAAAAGCTTTACTAAAATCAAAGTACACCACATCTAGGGCTCTACCTCGATCGAACACTCTGGTCACCCAGTCAAAGAAATCAATCAAATTTGTCTGACAAGACATGCCTCTGGTGAATCCATGATGTCTTGGATCCAGTAATCCATTGGACTACAGAAACCTCGCTATTTTCTCTCTCAGCAACGTTTCCAATAATTTACTCACCACAGAGATTAAACTAACTGTCCTCTAGTTTTCAACCACATCCATACTTCTGCTTTTGTAAAGGGACCACATGTGCCTCTCTCCAGTTCTCTGGCACCACTGACTCCAAAGAGGCATTGAAAAGGTCAGTCAGTGGAGCCGCTAGAATGTCCCCAAGTTCCCTCAGTATTCTAGGATGTATCCCATCTAGTCCCATCATTTTGTCTACTTTTAGTTTAGCTAAACATGAACAGTCTTCTGAAAATTGTTAGAGATCCCTCTCGCTTCCGTTCCTGTTTGTAGGGGTTTTATTAGGTCCTGCTCCTGGCCCTTCATCTGTGAACACAGAACAAAAATATTTGTTAAGCAATTTCGCTTTATCCTCATCAGTTTTTGCATATTCCTCCCCTTCACCCCTGAGTCTGACAGTACCACTTTTGCCCTTCCTCCTCTCACTAATAAATCTGAAAAATGTCTTATTCTAGCATTTTATTGCATTGGCTATTTCTTCTTTTTTTATCTTTTCTTTCTTGACTACTTTGCTAGCCTCTCTAAGGTTTTTTTCCCCAAATATAAATGCCTGTCTTCCTCTCTTTGGTATTTCACGAAAACCTCCCTCTTTTTCTTCACCTTTTCAGCTACTTCTTTTGAGAACCATAGCGGAATCCTTTTCCTTTTAAATGTATTTACCTTTATGGAAATGGGTAACAGGGGTAACACATGGAAAGCAGTGTGTATTAATGCCCGTAGCATGGGAAATAAGATCCCTGAAGTTGAAGCTTTGGTGGGAGTGGCTGACTTGGATTTAGTGGCAGTTACAGAAACATGGCTGGGATGTAACTATACCTGGCTATACTTTATTCAGAAAGGACAGGGTAGGAAGAAGGGGAGGAGGAGTGGCACTATATGTAAAAACTACTATTAAAGCTTTGGAATTAGAGCTTAAAAGGGAGAGAGGAGGCATTGTGGGTTAAACTAGAAAGAGGGAAAGAGAAATCTATTTGCATTGGTGTGATATACAGACCTCCCTCACAAGAGGAAGAGGTGGACAGAGAGTTAATTGAAGACATACGCAGCATTGCTAGGAAAGGGGAAGTGCTACTGCTAGGAGATTTCAATATGCCAGATGTTGATTGGCACATTCCTGCTGCAGTATCATCTAGAAGTAAGGAGATCCTGGATTCTCTACAGGGAGAACTATTCAGGCAATTGGTAACAGACCCCACACGTGAAGGGGCCATACTGGACTTGGTGCTTACCAATGGTGAGAGTGTTTCTGATGTTGTAGTGGGAGATCATTTTGCATCCAGTGACCACCAGATGGTGTGGTTCAGTATTAGGACTAGGGCTGTTAGAATCCATTCCAAGGTGAAGATCTTAGACTTTAGGAAGACTAACTTTGCGAAGATGGGCCAATACCTCAGGGAGTCGTTAGTGGGATGGGAACAGCTGGGGGATGTAGAAAAACAGTGGGCAAAACTGAAAGGGGGTATTTTAAAGGCAACCAACCTTTTTGTTAAAATGGTAAATAAAGGCAAAAGGAAAAGGAGACCGCTATGGTTTTCGAAGGAAGTAGCTGAAAAAGTGAAGAAAAAGAGGGAGGCCTTCATGAAATACAAGAGATCACAGAGAGAGGAAGACAGGCATCTGTATTTGGAAAAACTTAGAGAAGCTAGCAAAGTAGTCAAGAAGGCAAAGATTCAAAAGGAGGAGGAAATAGCCAATGCAATAAAATGGGGGGATAAGACATTTTTCAGATATATTAGTGAGAAGAGGAAGGGCAAAAGTGGTATTGTCAGACTCAAGGGTGCAGGGGGGGAATATGTAGAAGCTGATAAGGATAAAGCGGAATTGCTTAACAAATATTTTTGTTCTGTGTTCACAGATGAAGAACCAGGAGCAGGACCTCAGAAAACACCCACAAATAAGAACAGAAGCGAGGGACATCTTGAACAATTTTCAGAAGACTGTGTTCGTGAGAAACTAGCTCAACTTAAAGTAGACAAAGCGATGGGACCGGATGGGATACACCCTAGAATACTGAGGGAACTTGGGGACGTTCTAGCAACTCCACTGACTGACCTTTTCAATGCCTCGTTGGAGTCGGGAGTGGTGCCAAAGGACTGGAGAGAGGCTCATGTGGTGCCTTTACACAAAAGCGGAAGTAAGGATGTGGTTGAAAACTACAGGCCGGTTAGTTTAACTTCGGTGGTGAGTAAATTATTGGAAACGCTGCTGAAAGAGAAAATAGTGAGGTTTCTGGAGTCCGGCGGATTACAGGATCCGAGGCAGCATGGATTCACCAGAGGCAGATCTTGTCAGACAAATCTGATCGATTTCTTTGACTGGGTGACCAGGGAGTTGGACCGAGGGAGAGCTCTAGATGTGGTGTATTTAGATTTCAGTAAAGCCTTTGACACTGTTCCTCACAGGCGATTTATAAACAAACTGAGCACCCTAGGGATGGACCCTAAAGTTACTGCTTGGGTTAGAAATTGGTTGGGTGGGAGGCGACAAAGAGTACAAGTAAATGGAGCTCACTCTGAGGAGAAGGATGTTACCAGTGGTGTGCCCAGGGATCTGTCCTTGGTCCGATTCTTTTTAACATCTTTGTTAGTGATATAGCGGAAGGGCTGTCGGGTAAGGTTTGCCTCTTTGCGGATGATACCAAAATCTGTAATAGAGTAGACACCCAGGAAGGTGTAGATAACATGAGGAGGGATCTAGCTAAGCTTGAAGAATGGTCTAGAATTTGGCAGCTGGGATTTAATGTTAAAAAATGTAAGGTCATGCATTTGGGCTGCAGCAATCCAAGGGAGCAATACAGTATAGGAGGTGAAGTACTTTTGTCCACTAAAGAAGAGCGGGACCTAGGCGTGGTTGTGTCTGATGATCTTAAAGTAGCTAAACAGGTAGAAAAGGCGACGGCAAAAGCTAGAAGGATGCTTGGGTGCATACGGAGAGGAATGGCTAGCAGAAAAAAGGAGGTGATAATGCCTCTGTATAAGTCTTTGGTGCGACCTCATTTGGAGTATGGTGTGCAATTCTGGAGACCGCACCTTCAAAAGGATGTGAACAGGATGGAGTCGGTGCAGAGGGTTGCTACTAAAATGATTAATGGGCTTCATTATAAAGCATATGAGGACAGACTTAAGGATCTTAATATGTAC
This sequence comes from Ichthyophis bannanicus, assembly GCA_033557465.1. Classification (NCBI taxonomy): domain Eukaryota; kingdom Metazoa; phylum Chordata; class Amphibia; order Gymnophiona; family Ichthyophiidae; genus Ichthyophis; species Ichthyophis bannanicus. The sequence goes on from CM066048.1 coordinate 83,038,822, forward strand.
ACCTTAGAGGAAAGGCGGGATAGAGGTGATATGATTGAGATGTTTAAATACCTCCGTGGCATAAATGTTCAGAGAGAGAGCCTCTTTCAATTGAAAACAAGTTCTGCGACGAGGGGACATGGGATGAGGGTGAAGGGAGATAGATTCAGGAGTGATATGCGGAAATATTTCTTTACAGAAAGAGTAGTGGATCCGTGGAATAGTCTCCCTGTGGAAGTGGTAGAGATGAGGACAGTAACTGAATTCAAAAAAGCATGGGACCAACACAGAGGATTTCTAAAGGTAGAAAGTGGACTGTTGTAGTTGTTGTTATGGAAGGACAGACTAGATGGGCCTTGTGGTCTTTTTCTGTCATGTTTCTATGTTTCTATGTATTTACCTTTCTAACAAAAAAGGTTTCTTGCCCTTAAAATATCCCCTTTCATGTTTGCCCACTCTGTGGTTTTGGGGTTTTTTTTCTTCTTACATCTCCCAGCTGTTCCCATCCCGCTAACAACCCCTTGAGGTATTGTCTCATCTTGGCAAAGTTAGTTTTCCTAAAGTCTAAGACCCTCACTTTATCAGCCCTAGTCCTAGTCCTGATACTGAACCACACCATCTGGTGATCACTGGATGCAAGATGATCTTCCACTATAACATCAGAAACACTTTCCCCATAGGTAAGGACCAAATCCAGTATGGCCCTTCACATGTGTGGTCTATTACCAATTGCCTGAATAGTTCTCCCTACAGAGAATCCAGGATCTCCTTCTAGATGACACTACAGCAGGGATGTGCCAATCCACATCCGGCATATTGAAATCCCCTATCAGTAGCACGTTCCCTTTCCTGGCAATGCTGTGTATGTCTTCTATTAAATCTCCATCCACTGCTTCTCCCTGGGAGGGAGGTCTGTATATCACACCAATGCAAGTGGATTTCTTTCCCTCTTTCTAGTTTAACCCAGAGTGCTTCCTCTCTCCCTTTTAAGCCCTGTAATTCTGTAGCTTTAATATTTTTTACATATAGCGCCACTCCTCCTCCCCTTCTTCCTTCACTGTCCTTTCTGAATAAAGTATAGCCTGATTTAATTACATCCCAGTCATGGTTGTCCGTGAACCATGTCTCCGTAACAACCATTAAATCCAAGTCTGCTTCTTCTATTAAAGCCTCAACATCTGGGATCTTATTTCCCATGCTATGGGCGTTTATACACACTGTTTTCCAGTGTTGCCTCTTTTGCCCATTTCTATAGAGGTATTTAATATTTCTTTTACCTGGGGGCTTTTCTTCACTCATCCCCAACGAATCTAGTTTAGTTTAAAGCCCTATTCAGTAGGTTAGCCAGTCTGCTACTGAAGACACGTCGACCCTTCTTGGACAGATGGATGCTATCTCTGCTCTGCAGCCCTTGGAACATCATCCCATGGTCCAGGAATCCAAAATGCTCTTGATGACACCATCCATGCAGCCATGCATTTATCTCCAGGATGCAAGCTTCTCTTCCTCAGCCTTTACCCTCAAGAGGGAGGATTGAAGAGAACACCACTTGTGCATCTATGTGCTTCACCCTCTGTCCCAGAGCCATGTAGTCGCATTTGATACTGCTAGGTATCCCTCAGAGTATCATTTGCGCCGACATGGTTGAGCAATATCGAGTAGTAATAGGCTTGACGAGTCTCTGCAAATTATCCATAACATCTCGGATTTTGGTATCTAGCAGACAGCATGCCTCTCTGGACATCAAGCCAGGTTGGCAGATAGATGCCTCAGTGCTTCTCAGAAGAGTCGCCAACCACCACTACCCTTCACTTACTTGTGATCACTGATTCTTCAACTTTGGTGTGCTCGAGCTCTGGTTCTTCCTTTTTTGGGATGCTTTCACCTCCTCCCCCCCTTCCAGGGCTGCATAATGGTTCTTCAGTTCAAGGGCTGGAGGAGTTGGATAGGTGATTCTACAGCCCCTGGTGACTCATGTCCAACTTTTCGTCTTTTTGTAGGCTCCCATCTTCACCTCTGTTGGAGAGCTTGGATGTTTCAAGAAGCATCTCAATGTATTTTACACTGTCTGTGATGCTTCTCAGCCTTGCCACCTTTTCTCTGAGCTCCTCCACTTGTTTCCTGACAGCTTCAGCATACAGGCATCCTGCACATGGAACCTGCCCTTGGGATCTCTGTCTGGACAGATGCAGAAGCTGTAACAGGGGCAACAGTTTTGGCAATACGATTTTTCACAGCCATTGTTCAGTTGGTGGAACTTTGGTACCTGTTGAAGTAAAAGAGAGAGACCTATCAAAGTCCCTGCCTGTTCCTCAGCTGTACTTTCAGAGAAAAAGCAGTTACCTCTTTTAAGTGGGTTCTAACAGTGCTATTCTATGTCCCTGTGTGTAACTAATTGGGTTGTTGCCCTAAAAAGCAAAAATGCTCCCATGGGGTGGGTGTGAGCTGGGGTGGGTAGGAAGGGAACTAACTCCTGATGAATGTGTCAGTTGCTTCAAAGAGCTGGGAAAGGGAAACTAAAAGCAGCGTTCTAAATCTACACTACAAAAAGAATTTCCCCTTTTAAAATATAGACCTAAAAAAGAATGTAACTTTTTAAAAAATGTACACCAAAACCCTTTTAGAAGCTCTTAGGCAGAGCGCTAGTAATTTAAAAGCCACGCACTCTTACCTTGCTTGCAGTGAAGACCCTCTGTTAGGAAAGCCGAAACTTGCAAAGCTCTGCAGACCTTTATGCAGTCCTTAGCTGCCCTCAGAATTTGTACTGATCTTTGGCTTGTGTTCCAGTATTTTGGCTTAGTCTGGTTTCAGTTTGAGTAAATTCTGTTTTCTGAGCATTCTAGTTGGTATCTGTTTGCATCATCTGTGGAGAGAGAAAATAAAATGCAGAAGATGCTGTGCTAAATTGAATGTAATTTTTATATGGTGCTTCCCTTTTGTAATTTGTTTTGTTTGCTTTTCACTTTTTTTCTTGCAGGTTTTCTTGGGGGTGGAGAGGACGAGTATATTGGGTGTCGGCACCAAACACCTACAATGAGTGAACTAGAGCAGCTGCACCAGGAAGCGGACCAACTCCGGAACCAGATCAGGGTAAGATAACTGTGTTCAGCCTGGCTTCCCTGAAGTTGATGCCTCCTTATAAAAAGAGTAAACGTCTCGCACAGATTGGAATTCTGATGCTGCAAAACTTCTTTTGACATATGACTTACAAACCCGGTAGCATATTTTCCTTCCATTTCCTGGGAATAGCAAAAGTCTTGACATTAGATGGACAAAATCTTTTCACCAAATCATATCATTTTCTACTGAAGATTCGTCACATGTTGGTGGCGTGCTGCAACTGTGGAGGTGGCACCAGATTCCCAGGTCTCTAGGGCAGATAACTACTGGTTTTAAGTTGCAAGCGCTGCATGGGTGAGGTTGGGGGGGGGTCCGTGTGGTGAGATGTAGAAGTAGCATGCCCCTGGGTTAAGATGGTTATGAAGTGATTCTGAGCCGGTGGATCGTAGCGCGATGTCAGCGCTTTGAATTGACCTCCTGATGCAGCTTATATTGCAAAATGCAACCAGCATCTGGGTACTTGTCTGATGCTATGAAGCTGTATTGAGACTCTGAAGCCGTATATGTTTTTGAAGATGTGTGTTTTTTGTATATTTTAAGTTGAAGGTGTTAGGCACTTGATGTTTGAAATGTTTGTTTATAGTGGTTCTTTTATGAACCACATTGAATGTCTATACCTTTTTTTTTTTTTTTTTTTTTTAATGACGCCTATCACCTTACTTTGTTCGATTTGGTGCCTTCATATTCTGACAGACCCTGTGGCTAGCGCTCTGCCTTCTGTGTCGATCTGCATGGGTTTCCCATCACCATGGAAATCCCTGTGAGAGACTACACAGCACGGGGCCTGTTGCAACATGAAGACGAGTGGACTTGGGTGCTTGATGTTTTCTTGAACTCTGTTTTCTACTGCCAATGTGACAAGCACGGGGAAGGCAAGACCAACTTGGATGGAGGCAGAGCAGTAACGCTCCATCACCTAGGTCTAAATCCAGACCTGGTTTATCACTACCAATTGACACAGTTGAATTCAGAAATATGTGGAGATCTGCATTGTCCTGAATTGTCTTCTAAGAGATGGTCTGCTGTGGGTGGCTAGATGGATCTGCATTTGCAGATTTTACTGAATTGGAACCACTGGTGCCGAGACTTCAGGACTGAAGAAGGGCAGTTGCAGAGAACCTGCAAAAAAAGTATTTTATAGCTTGCAGTAACTCTTGGATCCCTCTTAAATCAGAGGAGAGTCTGTCCAGGCTTTCAATGCCACATGTGGGACAAAGAACACCAAACTGTCAATGGGAGCACAACCTACTATTGTCTACGCTTTGTGAGATGCTCTGGTGAGAACAGAAAATGCTTAAGCACAGAAAGCCATGGTGGAAGACGCTCTGCTCTGGAAAGCAGTACAGGAGGGCAGTGTGGTCTCAAGTGTGATGAGGAACTGTAATGGTCTTTCCTTATCGTCACTTCAGTCCAGTCCCTTAACTTCTGGGTTGCGCAACCCTTCCAGCAGCTTGGAGGCTGAGCCCATCATCTTTTCGATGATGGTGTGGTATAAATACCACTGGCACCACCCACTGGCACCAGTAATCTCAGCCTCCAAGCAGCTGGAGGGTTCCTGTAAGCCAGAGTGCTTACGGGGTCTTAGCCTTTGCAAGGGATTATTTTATTTAATTTATTTCATTGGTTTCATTGATTTCATTTATCTTCTTTTAGTTCTTTATTTAGAGAGCTGTACCTTTTACGTTTTCTGTTCCCTCTCCTCCTCTCCCCCTCCCCCCTCGGCCTCCTGGCAACCCTGATCCCTTGCGGCCCTGGAGGAGGAGGTTTACCTGTGTAGCGGGGAGGTTCGGAGAGCTCTCCTCCCGCTCACTCAACTGCCCGGCTCCAGATGTCCTTCTGACAAACAGCTACTTCTGCCTCGCACCGAAGCCCCTTAGGCGGCTGAGCGCTGGAGGCAGCACCGAGAATTCTCTCGGCGGCATTTCCGGCCTCGCGCTGCAGCCCTGGGGCACCTGGGCGCTTGAGACAGCATCGGATTGCAGAGCGTGGGAGCAATCACCGCAGGAACCCCAGCGGAGAGCCCGTGGTGCATCGGCGAACACACAGCCGCCACCCGTAGGTCGGGCCTCCACGTGGCTGCGGCCTACCACGTGGGAACCTGCTGAGGACGGCTGCTTCCCTCGTTTCCAGGACAGCGCGATCCAGATCGCCAAACTGCAAGTATCAGATAGAAAAAGTCCTCTAGTTTTAACGTTTTAAAATTAAAGAGTAAAGATTGAAGTTTTATCTTTTTTTTTGGTTCCTTGTTTTAACGGCTGTAAGTAAAGGGGACGCTGGGAGCCGCTTATTTTGGTTCAGGGCACAAGTTTGCCATTATTTAGCCTTTTATCGCATTTTAAGTTGCTTTATATTGGATTACTTTACAGACGTTTAATTTCTAAATTAGTTTCATTACGAGGGGGCATGACGGGTAAGCTGCGGTGTCCTTCTTGCGGCACCCGTAGAGGGACAGCATCGGAAGCAGGGGTCTGCAGAGGTTGTGCAGCAGAAGCTGCTTCCGTGGAAAACGAAATCCACTTGAGCATGACTCCAGCCTCTCAGGGGACCTTCTGGAAGGGGGTAGGGAATCCCATTCTCCCCCGCCCTCATCCTTAGATGGTCCAGGTCCTTCCCAGTCCCCCCCCCCCCGCCTCCTTCCTCAGGGGCGGAGGGAGACTGGGGTCACTTTTCACCAGAATTTGTTCTTCTATTGCACAAAGCCTATTGCTTGCGCAAGCAGGGAACAGCAGAGCCAGTGGCAGCGAGGGACAGCTCGAACGCTGGAGCAGGGAATTCTAGATCCCTTGACTCTGGGCCTCCTCCTAAGCGCCCGAGGCTATTGGGCAAGGAACCTTTTGAGTCCCCGCCTCAGGACACCCCTGATGAGGAGCTCTCGGAGAAAGAAGGGGTGGAGGACGGGGAGGAGCTCGAAGAAGGAGAGATCCTGGAGGAGGACCAATCCCGCATAGTCCGAGTTTTTCGGTGAGAGGAGCTCCCGACGTTAATAAGTGAGTCTCTAAAGGTGCTCAATATGTCCTCAGAGACTCCTACAGATGAAGTTCTGGAGGATCCCTTGATCCAAGCCGTCAGGAGGTCTCAGAAGGTGTTCCCAGTTCATAGAGTGGTACGTCAGATGATTCAGGAAGAATGGAACCAGCCAGAGTCTACCCTGAGAGGAGTCCGGGCGATGTCCCATCTCTACCCATTACCTGAACCAGACAAAGATCTACTGAAGTCGCCTAGGGTGGACGCAGCGGTCTCGGCGGTAACAAAGAAAATGACTATCCCGGTCGAGGGCGGCGTGGCCCTGAGAGACAGTCAAGATAGAAGACTGGATACTCTGCTAAAACAAGCCTTTGATGTTAGTGCCCTCGCCTTACAGGCATCAGTTTCGGGGGCTTGGGTAGCTAGAGCCTGTCTGAGGTGGTCTCAACAGCTGCATCTGGCTGACAGTCCCTCAAGCGACGATCAGACAGTGGCGTCTAAGTTAGAGTCCGGTTCGTTCTACTTAGCAGATAGCCAGTATGACCTCATTAGGAGTCTGGCAAAGAATATGGCCTCGGTTGCCGCAGCCAGAAGGTACCTGTGGTTACATAACTGGGCAGCGGATGCATCTTCAAAGGCGCGCCTGAGTCGACTTCCTTTCAAGGGAAAACTATTGTTTGGAGAAGACCTGGATAAGTTAGTAAAGGATCAGGGAGAATCGAAAGGAGGCAGGCTCCCTGAAGATAGACCAAAGCTGGGCCGCTCTGTGGCACCGGTCCGGAGTCAGCCGAAGGACTTCTGGAGATTCCGACAGTCCAGACCGAACCCCTTTCCCAGGGGCCGCATTTCTTCCAGGGGTCAAAGCTTCAGAGGGTTTTTGCGGGGCAGGCAGAGGTTTTGGGGCCTCTTCCTCCTCCTCGGGACCTAGAAAATCACAATGAGAGGACGGGGGTCCAGGAGGGAGTTCTGCCGGTAGGAGGTCGGTTAAGGCAGTTTCTCCCCGCCTGGTCCTGGGTCACATCCGATCAGTGGATCTTAGAAGTGATCCGAGAGGGCTACGCTCTCGAGTTCGCAAAGCGAGTAACCCCAGCCTTTATTCAGTCCCCCTGCGGCCCACCAGAAAAGAAGGCGGCAGTGAAAGTCACTCTTTTAAGGCTTATAGTGCTAGGAGCGGTGCTGCCTGTCCCACAAGATCAAAGAGGGTCCAGTCGATACTCTATTTATTTTGTAGTCCCAAAGAAGGAAGGTTCCTTCTGCCCAATTCTGGACTTAAAACAAGTCCATCGTTGTCTCAGAGTTCCTCACTTCCGCATGGAAACCCTGAGGTCGGTGATTGCGGCCGTTCATCAGGGAGAGTTCCTGACATCCCTAGATTTGACAGAAGCATACTTGCATATCCCGGTCCGAAAGTCGCATCAGCAGTTCCTAAGATTTGCTGTCCCAAGAGGCCACTTCCAGTTCCAGGCTCTTCCCTTCAGCCTAGCAACAGCTCCAAGGACGTTCACCAAGGTAATGGTGGTAGTGGCCGCAGCTCTTCGAAAAGAAGGAATCCTAGTCCATCCTTACCTAGACGATTGGCTGATCCGAGCAAAGTCAGAAGCGGAGAGTCACTCGGCGACGGCCAGAGTCGTGGAATTTCTGGAAAAGCTGGGGTGGGTCATCAATCGGGCAAAGAGCAGTTTAATTCCCACTTAGGAGATCGAGTACCTCGGAGCTCGGTTCGACACCAAAGTGGGAAGGGTGTTCCTGTCGAAGCAGAGGTCAATTGACCTGAGGAATCTTGTCTCTCATTTTCTATTTACGAGATGTCCCACAGCTTGGCAGTACCTTCAGCTGCTGGGTACAATGGCAGCGGCATTAGAAGTTGTACCGTGGGCCCGGGCGCATATGCGACCTCTCCAACGCACCCTGTTGCGGCAGTAGTCCCATCAGCATCACCCCTTATTCAGACGGATTCCCTGCCCCCCCCCCCCGGATCAGGAGATCTCTGCGGTGGTGGAGAAGCCCAAGGAACCTGGAGCACGGGATGCCCCTCGATTCTCCACAATGGATTCAACTGACAACGGATGCGAGTTTAGCAGGCTGGGGGGCTCACTGCGAAGGACAGTTCGCCCAAGGCCGCTGGACTCCGAGAGAGTCGCAGTGGTCAATCAACAGACTGGAGTTGAGGGCGGTAACCTTGGCTCTCCAGGCGTTCGAGCTCATGGTGCATCAAAGGGCAGTCTGCGTCCTGTCCGACAACGCCACCGCGGTGGCCTACATCAACCGTCAAGGGGAAACAAGCAGTCCGTCCTTGGAGAAGGAGGCGGATATCCTCTTGCAGTGGGCTGAAGTCCATTTGCTGGCAATATCGGCGCAGCACGTGGCCGGAACAGACACCGTGACTGCAGATTACTTCAGCAGGTTCAGGATAGACCACGGAGAGTGGGAGCTGGCGCAAGAAGTATTCGAACGAGTGGTTGCCCGTTGGGGGAGACCGATCATGGATCTCATGGCTTGGTACTCGACCACGAAAGCGAACCGGTTTTTCAGCCGCAGAAAGGAAAGGATGTCCGAGGGCTTGGATGCCCTGGCCCAAAGATGGCCTTCAGAGGGCCTTCTCTACGTGTTCCCTCCCTGGGCGCTCATAGGGAGGGTTCTAGGGCGGGTGGAAGCCCACCACGGTTTGGTAGTTCTCATAGCCCCGGATTGGCCTCGACGTCCTTGGTATGCAGACCTCATGAGGTTTACGGCCGATCGACCGTGGCGGCTCCCCTGCAAGAAGGATCTCTTACGGCAGGGCCCGGTATGCATGCCCCACATGCATCGGTTCTCACTTACGGCCTGGCTATTGAAAGGGCGTGGTTCAGGAAGCAGGGGTATTCTGGATCAGTAATTTCGACTTTGTTGAGCGCTCAAACGCTCCACCTGCCTTTCTTATGTGAGAGTTTGGCGTGTCTTTGATGCCTGGTGTGCTGAGCGTAAGATCAGGCCCCTATCAGCTTTAGTCCCCGAGGTCCTGGAGTTCTTACAGTCGGGCTTAGAGAAGGGTCTAGCTCCTAGCTCTTTGCAGGTCCAGCTAGCAGCCATCTCTTGCTATAGGGGGAAGGTCAAAGGCAAGTCTCTAGGGGCCCATGCAGATGTGAGCAGGTTTCTCAGAGCGGTTAGACGATTACGTCCCCAGCAAAGATCCGTTATTCCTCCTTGGGACCTCAACCTAGTCTTGAATGCCTTATCCGGAGAGCCCTTCGAACCGCTGAAGAAGTCCTCCCTGAAGGACTTGACCCTAAAGACGGTATTTTTGGTAGCAATTTGTTCGGCCAGACGCGTTTCAGAGCTTCAGGCATTGTCTTCTCGACCTCCTTTTCTCTCTTTCTATGGAGATAAGGTGGTCTTGCGTACAGTTCCTTCCTTCTTACCTAAGGTCATCTCCCCTTTTCATGTAAACCAGTCGGTGTCTCTTCCGTCTTTCTCGGACAAGGGTCAAACAGGCGACGGGGAAAAGCTTAGGCTTCTAGACGTGCATAGGGTGTTGAAGCGTTACCTCTCCCGCACGACGCCTTTCCGAAAGTCCGAAAGCTTATTCGTTCAATTTGGAGGGCCATATAAGGGAGAGGCAGCGGCCAAGGCTTCCATTATTTCCAGGTGGATCAGGGAAGCGATCGCCTCCGCTTATATTCTCAAAGGGAAGCAGGTCCCAGGAGGTCTTAGCGCACATTCAACTAGAGCGCAAGCCACTTCCTGGGCTGAACATAATTTGGTACCGCCGCTGGACATTTGTAAAGCGGCTACCTGGTCGTCCCTGCACACCTTTACCAAGCATTATAGACTGGATGTCCAAGGGGCGACGGATGCCAGGTTTGGCAGCGCGGTTCTTCGGTCCGGTATAGCGAACCCCTCCCAGTCTTGAACTGCTGTTACATCCCAGAAGTTAAGGGACTGGACTGAAGTGACGATAAGGAACGATAAGGAAGAAGTAATTAGTCCTTACCTGCTAATTAGTGTTCCTGAAGGAACTTCAGTCCAGTCCCTGATCCCACCCGAGTTCGGTGACTTTCAGTTGACGGACCGAAGACAGAGTACGGAGCTAAATCGTAGGGTTCTTTGCATAGGGCCCGGAGGGCATGGCGGCCCGCAAAAAGAGGGCCTGCTGGGAAGGCCCTTTCGGCCTCAGGTAAGCCGCCTCCTCCCTTCCTTTTCCTTTCCCTCCTTGACTTTAAAAAAAAAAAAAAAAAAAAAAAAAAAGTTTACAAGTTTAGGATGTGAGTTGTTAGTTATTACATGTTGTCATATAGTTATGAGTTCTTAATTATCTATCCTTTTAAGTCTGCTTTTGCAATAGATTACTGGTGCCAGTGGGTGGTGCCAGTGGTATTTATACCACACCATCATCGAAAAGATGATGGGCTCAGCCTCCAAGCTGCTGGAAGGGTTGCGCAACCCAGAAGTTAAGGGACTGGACTGAAGTTCCTTCAGGAACACTAATTAGCAGGTAAGGACTAATTACTTCTTCTGCCAGTCTTGTTTTTTTTTTTTTTGTTGACATTTTCTTTAAATACTGACTCTAGGAATACTCTTGATTCAGCAGGACTATCTTCTCCCTCATACTTGACCGATTCATTGCCTTACCCAGGGGTCTCCAAGTCCATTCCTGGAGGGCCACAAACCAGTCAGGTTTTCAGAATTGTCCCTAATGAATATGAATGAGAGAGATTTGTATGTATTGCCCCCCCCCCCCCCATTGTGTTCAAATTTATCTCATGCATATTCATTAGGGATATCCTGAAAATCTGATTGGTTTGTGGCCTTCCAGGATTGGACTTGGAGACCCCTGGCCTAATCAGTAGTTTTACCAAAACTACAAATACTCCTTCTAGTCTTCTATGGCAGTTCCTTCCAGACCCTAGTGCTCCAGGTCTTCAGGGTGAGCTTCTCATGCGTTGAGAATTCCACCTGGCCTTATATATTCCTGCAGGTCTGAGCTGTACTCCAAAGAATGAGGTGCAAATATCACATCTTATTGCTAGAAAATCAGTTTAGGGTAGTCGTGGAGTAAATGGCCTCTGCCTTGGACATACCATCCCCAAGGTCAAGGCACTGCCATATGGTGATAAGCCTGAGAAAGAAGATGAACAGATTTCTTTATGGGCCCAGCTATTCAAGAGATGATTGATATTCCTACCTGCACAATGCTTGCATTTTCCTAAAATAATCAAAAAGGGGATGTTCATCTTAAAAACATACCTCAACCCACACATGAAGATATTTTGGTGGCAGGAAAGAGGACTGTCATTTTAGTAGAAGGGGGCTGTCCCTGAAGGATAGTTTGAACATTTGCTTAGAACTACATCCTTGCAGAGAATGAGGGTGGAATATGTTCTTGCAGTCCATGGTTTACAGAACTCATGTTTTGAGGTCTGTGATCCTTTGACTAAAGGATTTGGAAGAGGCTAGCTAATGAGCAGGGACCTGACCTTGCTGTCCTCATCACTGGCAAAGCTTTCCTTTGGCCATTTTAAGGTTTATTGATCATGACCAAAGCCTAAAGTAAGAGCTTCCCCGAGACAGATTGAGTGGCTCATAACCTTTCCCCCCAGGGAGTTTCACTAGAGAGATTTTTAGTTTCCTCCATTTAGGTTCTTCAGATTCTGCCAAATACTTCTCTCCTGGTAGGTCCAGGGGGTATGACAGATATATGCGAAAGTCAAGTTCCAAAAGCTAATCCTGATATCTGGGTCAAAGGAAGGATGATTTGAAAGAATTTCTTTTCCATGGGGGGGGGGGGGGGGGGGGAGGGAATCAATTTGCAGGCTGTCGGGGTCGTGGACATTTATATGAAGTGGCTATTTGATAAAATTACATTCCTTATTCTGCTAGACCATTCCAGACATGTGGGTTGCTAGCAGTTGGAGGCAGACTTGAGTAACTTTCAGTGATGCCTTGACTCTGCTATATCCACTGGTGAAGCACTGAGAGACGTCAGCATGAAACTTCCCAAGCAGTAAGCAAGACAAACTCATAAGAGGAGAAGCTTTCAGTATTAATAATGACCATCCATTGCAACAAACATCTGGAACAAGTATCTGGCTCCATTACCATAAATAACTCTTCAGACACTGAGACTGACAAGGTAATCAAGAAGCACACGCACATAAAACGGATAATGTACAAAACCAGAGAAATCCCATTCGAGAGCCTACGCTCTCATAGGTCAACGGAGAAAGGCACAAAGAAGCAAGATGGCTGAAAAGCTTTATTGATGAGGAACCCCTACATGTTTCGGCACAGCCTCCCTCAAGGGGTTAAAAACTCTGGTGATTGATCTAATGCTGAGTATCCATGTGGCAGGTTGCCATTTGACAGTACACATTCTATTGCAAAGGTGTTCACTGTAGAGCTTTTTAACCCCTTGAGGAATGCTTTGCCGAAACACATAGGAAATCCTCATCAATAAAGCTTTTTAGACACCAGCTTCTGTTGTACCTCACTACTTGTGTGTTTCTTTGCAAAACAAGAGAGATGCATGCAGGCGCACACACGAAAAACATACGCATAGGATGCGCGCACGTGCACATACACAGGGGTTGGAAAGAATTCCATGAGCCATGTTCTGCATGCTTTCCCCACTTGTTTGAATTTACTATTTTAATATACAAAGTCTCGGCATCTTCATACTGGACATTCCACTGGCCTGAAGCTTTGCTGCCTTTTCCTCCCGTTAGACAGTAGGCTTGGTGTGATTCTGTACCTGCTGATCGTGAAGAGACTTGGCAACAGAGGTCTGCTCCCATAGGTACCTGCACTTTGCATGCACTGGGTGTTGCAATATTGAGCCAACTCATTCTGTGTCCAGCAAAGGCTAATTCATAATTGAATTTATCCTTTCCCAAGCATTTTGAAAAGTTGGTGCCAATGTGCCTGCCGCAGGGATATATACTGAATTTGAGATGCATATTCAGTGTCCTTTTAAATCACCTCTAGATTGATATCAGATTCCATCAAGACAGATCTGGGTAGCATTAATATTTGTGTTGGACTTAGCATTTCCAGGAACCTTTGTGCAGACTCGGTTTCCACCTGCCTAGAACTCAGGCTTTCTCCAGCATCTCTGTGGCTTCCTAAGTTGAACGTGATGTTTTCAATTAATCTAATTGGTTCAATAGATGGTCTAATGAATTATGCCAATTTTAAATATGCATGCTCCAAAAAGGAATATAATTAGGACTCTGAGGCGATCGAATCGTGTGCCATGGTTTTCATCAGTGTTGAAACAAGAAGAGATGATTACGTTGGGTGGAGAGGAGTTAGCGGGAATTGCCAAACCCCATCACAGCTCAGTATTTGCAGTTCTTACTGTGGTAAGTAGTGTGAATTGGTGCAAGTTGAGAAAAAGGAATATTTCTGACAGAAACATTTCTACAGTTTCCTCCAACTAAAGACCGCTGTTCTCAACAGTCAAGGAGCTCTTAAGATGAGAGTCATCATCAACATATCAGCAAATGTCCTCCAGAACCTAATAACCAAACACACCAGCGCAAAAGCACTGAGAAGCAGCATGGACAATAAGATAGCCACCCCACCTGAATGCCAAAGAACTACACAGACAACATCCAGAAGGGCACAATCGCTGTGCGCACCTGAATTATGGAACACCCTGCCTGACAGCATGAGATCCATGAGCGGCATAAAGGACTTCAAAAGTGTACTCAAAACTATACTATTCATACAATACTATGGACCCTCCCAGAACCCACAAACCACTGTATAAGCATAATCGCAACCAGGCAAGTCGCATACTACCCCCCCCCCCCCCGCCAAGTTCCCGTCCCCTTTTACCTTTTCCCTATCCCCACCTAACCCAAATGTACACCTAGCAACATGCAAACCACTTTGATTGAAGGAAAAGGTGAAATATAAAACTGGTTAAATAAATAAATAAAATCCATTAAATCATGCCATTGCAGTCTTGTTTCAGGAGAAAATGTGTAAGATTGCTGCGGGACTTCAGAATAACTGTAAGGCGAAGAATGTTTTCAAGGCTCGGTCTGGGATTATTTTGTGTACGGATGTTAGGGAGATCAGCTGGCAGGAATTCAGTTTAGTATTATTTGAGAATGTTCAAAGTATTTTTGATAGAGGTGAGTATTAAGTGTAAACAAGTAAATAAAATGAGTCCTTAAATTCCTCTAGTCCTGAATTCCACAAATCCTGGGCACCAGGTATTGCGGCGTCTAGAAATTGCACCCTGACGTCTGGGTTTTCATGCCACTGATATTTTTTTTTGTTTGTTTTTTTGACTGGTGCTATTGAAAACTGCAGTGTTTCTTACTTTCACAATCTGCTTTCTGTATGCTTGAGCCGTGCAATGGAGGAAGTTTGGGCTGATCTTATAGTGTCAAGTCTCACAAAACTTAAAACAGCGAGATTGGCCTGATCTGCCTTCCCACACATCTCAAGCCAGCAGAGTTAATCATAATGGGGAAGTGAGAATGCAGCATTTTTCTGTAGTTACAGCAAGACACAAGAATTGGCGAGAGATTGGGGGAAGCCTGGGGTGGGGTCCTAACAAAGAGGGAGGGACTGGGTGAAAGCTGGGGGGGGGGGCGCGCTTCGTGACTATGAGAGAGACTGTGAAGGTAAGGTGCAGGGGCATAACTTTTTATTTTTTTTATTTTTCTTCTTATCAACAGGCCATGGTGAGATAAGACAAAGTTGTTTGGGGGGGGGGGGGGGCACTGCCTTCTGTTGGCACTGTGCGGTGGCATGTTAAGGACCTGATTTCTTAAGCTTTCATTTCCCATATAAAATGGATAAACTGTCTTAGGGCACCTTTTACTAAAGCCCACTAAGGATTTATTGTGCCAAACACACACACGTTAATTGTAAAGCCTTCGCTTTACAATTGCAAAGCAGAGATGGCATCCATCTGTCCAAGAGAGGTCAACGCATCTTTGGTAGTAGACTGGCTAATCTACTGAAAAGGGCTTTAAACTAGATTCCTTGGGGATGGGTGAAGAAAGCCCCCAGGTAAGTGAAAGCCCCCAGGTAGGTGATACATTAAATACCTTTATGGAAATGGGTAACAGGGGTAACATATGGAAAGCAGTGTGTATTAATGCCCGTAGCATGGGAAATAAGATCCCTGAGGTTGAAGCTTTGGTGGGAGTGGCTGACTTGGATTTAGTGGCAGTTACAGAAACATGGTTCACAGAAAACAATGACTGGGATGTAACTATACCTGGCTATACTTTATTCAGGAAGGACAGGGTAGGAAGAAGAGGAGGAGGAGTGGCACTATATGTAAAAACTACTATTAAAGCTTTGGAATTACAGAGCTTAAAAGGGAGAGAGGAGGCATTGTGGGTTAAACTAGAAAGAGGGAAAGAGAAATCTATTTGCATTGGAGTGATATACAGACCTCCCTCACAAGAGGAAGAGGTGGACAGAGAGTTAATTGAAGACATACGCAGCATTGCTAGGAAAGGGGAAGTGCTACTGATAGGAGATTTCAATATGCCAGATGTTGATTGGCACATTCCTGCTGCAGTATCATCTAGAAGTAAGGAGATCCTGGATTCTCTACAGGGAGAACTATTCAGGCAATTGGTAACAGACCCCACACGTGAAGGGGCCATACTGGACTTGGTGCTTACCAATGGTGAAAGTGTTTCTGATGTTGTAGTGGGAGATCATTTTGCATCCAGTGATCACCAGATGGTGTGGTTCAGTATTAGGACTAGGGCTGTTAGAATCCATTCCAAGGTGAGGATCTTAGACTTTAGGAAGACTAACTTTGCGAAGATGGGCCAATACCTCAGGGAGTCGTTAGTGGGATGGGAACAGCTGGGGGATGTAGAAAAACAGTGGGCAAAACTGAAAGGGGGTATTTTAAGGGCAACCAACCTTTTTGTTAAAATGGTAAATAAAGGCAAAAGGAACAGGAGACCGCTATGGTTTTCGAAGGAAGTAGCTGAAAAAGTGAAGAAAAAGAGGGAGGCCTTCATGAAATACAAGAGATCACAGAGAGCAGAAGACAGGCATCTGTATTTGGAAAAACTTAGAGAAGCTAGCAAAGTAGTCAAGAAGGCAAAGATTCAAAAGGAGGAGGAAATAGCCAATGCAATAAAATGGGGGGATAAGACATTTTTCAGATATATTAGTGAGAAGAGGAAGAGCAAAAGTGGTATTGTCAGACTCAAGGGTGCAGGGGGGGAATATGTAGAAGCTGATAAGGATAAAGCGGAATTGCTTAACAAATTTTTTTTGTTCTGTGTTCACAGATGAAGAACCAGGAGCAGGACCTCAGAAAACACCCACAAATAAGAACAGAAGCGAGGGACATCTTGAACTATTTTCAGAAGACTGTTCGTGAGAAACTAGCTCAACTTAAAGTAGACAAAGCGATGGGACCGGATGGGATACACCCTAGAATACTGAGGGAACTTGGGGACGTTCTAGCAGCTCCACTGACTGACCTTTTCAATGCCTCGTTGGAGTCGGGAGTGGTGCCAAAGGACTGGAGAGAGGCTCATGTGGTGCCTTTACACAAAAGCGGAAGTAAGGATGTGGTTGAAAACTACAGGCCGGTTAGTTTAACTTCGGTGGTGAGTAAATTATTGGAAACGCTGCTGAAAGAGAAAATAGTGAGGTTTCTGGAGTCCAGCGGATTACAGGATCCGAGGCAGCATGGATTCACCAGAGGCAGGTCTTGTCAGACAAATCTGATTGATTTTTTTGACTGGGTGACCAGGGAGTTGGACCAAGGGAGAGCTCTAGATGTGGTGTATTTAGATTTCCGTAAAGCCTTTGACACTGTTCCTCACAGGCGACTTATAAACAAACTGAGCACCCTAGGGATGGACCCTAAAGTTACTGCTTGGGTTAGAAGTTGGTTGGGTGGGAGGCGACAAAGAGTACAGGTAAATGGAGCTCACTCTGAGGAGAAGGATGTTGCCAGTGGTGTGCCCCAGGGATCTGTCCTTGGTCCGATTCTTTTTAACATCTTTGTTAGTGATATAGCGGAAGGGCTGTCGGGTAAGGTTTGCCTCTTTGCGGATGATACCAAAATCTGCAATAGAGTAGACACCCAGGAAGGGGTAGATAACATGAGGAGGGATCTAGCTAAGCTTGAAGAATGGTCTAGAATTTGGCAGCTGGGATTTAATGTTAAAAAATGTAAGGTCATGCATTTGGGCTGCAGCAATCCAAGGGAGCAATACAGTATAGGAGGTGAAGTACTTTTGTCCACTAAAGAAGAGCGGGACCTAGGCGTGGTTGTGTCTGATGATCTTAAAGTA
The DNA here is from genome assembly GCA_033557465.1 of Ichthyophis bannanicus. NCBI lineage: Eukaryota > Metazoa > Chordata > Amphibia > Gymnophiona > Ichthyophiidae > Ichthyophis > Ichthyophis bannanicus. The sequence goes on from CM066048.1 coordinate 83,056,161, forward strand.
GCTAAACAGGTGGAAAAGGCGACAGCAAAAGCTAGAAGGATGCTTGGGTGCATACGGAGAGGAATGGCTAGCAGAAAAAAGGAGGTGATAATGCCTCTGTATAAGTCTTTGGTGCGACCTCATTTGGAGTATGGTGTGCAATTCTGGAGACCGCACCTTCAAAAGGATGTGAACAGGATGGAGTCGGTGCAGAGGGTTGCTACCAAAATGATTAATGGGCTTCATTATAAAGCATATGAGGACAGACTTAAGGATCTTAATATGTACACCTTAGAGGAAAGGCGGGATAGAGGTGATATGATTGAGATGTTTAAATACCTCCGTGGCATAAATGTTCAGGGAGAGAGCCTCTTTCAATTGAAAGCAAGTTCTGCTACGAGGGGACATGGGATGAGGGTGAAGGGAGATAGATTCAGGAGTGATATGCGGAAATATTTCTTTACGGAAAGAGTAGTGGATCCGTGGAATAGTCTCCCAGTGGAGGTGGTAGAGATGAGGACAGTAACTGAATTCAAGAAAGCATGGGACCAACACAGAGGATCTCTAAAGGCAAAAAGTGGACTGTTGTAGTTGTTATGGAAGGACAGACTAGATAGGCCATGTGGTCTTTTTCTGTCGTCATATTTCTATGTTTCTATGTTTCTATGTTCTATGTTAGTCGTTGTGGGTGGCTAGTATATCTGCAGCAGCTAACTTGTGATGGGCCATTCAAATGTAAGCTCCATTAAGGTGGGCTCACTTCTCGGCTCCCGTAGCAAGTCATTAGACCGAAACCCGAGGCTGAGATAAACATGATTAGAGAATAAAATAGCCAGTCAGCAAAGGTAGGAAAATGTAATTTTATTTTCAATTTAGTGAGTGGAATATGTCTGTCTTTAGAATTTACATGTTTTATTTTTATATCTAGTACAATACAGGGGCATGTGCATCTCTTTCTGTTTCCCTGGTGTTCTACTGCCCTGTCCTGGCACTGAACCTGTTCCTCTTGTATGATTTCTGTATCTAAGCAATGTTGGGCCTGGCTAGTACTTGGATGGGTGATCACCTGGGAATACCAGGGCTGTGAACTCACTGTGTGGAAGAAGGCCTGGCAGTCTACTTCCTGCTTACCCATGGGATAAGCAGCATGTTTATGTTTGTTTATTACATTTGATATACCGCTCAGGCCAAAGCATCAGAGCGGTTTACAATATTACATAAATGATACTGAAAATATGAAAAGACCGCCATTAATAAGATAAGACAGAGTAAGAGATAGTGATAGTCAAAGAAATAGAAGAGACAAGAGGAAAGGTTTATTATAACACCAGAGAGGCAGAATATCATACCACCACAGCTCAGTCCTTCCAAACAGACTTGACCATAATCGTTACTCATAACAAATTCAAGCCAGGCAGGAATACGCCGCAGAAATGGCTCCTTATAAACCTCTGCTGCCTGGATATACTTGACAGAAACAGGTGATGAGGCAGAGCTCTCACTCACAGCCTGCGACGCTGGCATCATTCCTCCATCGTCTCGCTCGTCGTGGCATGCAAACCAAATACAGAAGATAACCCGGTCCCGCACGGTCCAACACCTAAGGGCCACGCCAAAGGAATCTGTATCTTTAGGAACCTGACAGGTACTTGAGACCTGGATTGGCCACTGCTGGAAACAGGATACCGGGCTTGATGGAACCTTGGTCTGACCCAGTAAGAAAATCCATGGGCTGGTTTACCAGAAATTGGCATTGATTTACGGCACACCATTATATCTAGTTTTAGTTTGTGGTAATTTATTCCCTACTTGATGAGATCTATCTGTGATCTCCAGGAACAAGCAGGAATGAGTCTTCACATATGGGTACGTCGGTATCGACTGAGTCCGCGTGGGAACGCTTCCCAGCATCCAATCAGAAAGCTTTTGGAAGCATCCCAACACGCCTGCGTGCTGCCTTCCCGCCTTCCCAACTGCCTCTCCTCAGTTTTAATTTTTCCACAAAGCCAGCAGGACATTCTCCTGTCACCGCAGAAAATTCTTCTTTTATTTTTTTAGTTTTCTTGTGGTCGCGGCTGCCTTCCCCAACGCCACCGGTACCGCCAGTGTTTCTTTTTTCTTTTCTTGTAAAATATTTTCCCTTTAAGGAATATATTTTTCTTTTTTAGTGTCTCATGGTTCTCAGGCCTTCTAGGCCTCTCCATTTTTCCTCATGGAAGCGCCAGCCACTTTCCCCAGGAAATGTACAAACTGTGGCGGTACAACTTTATTTTTAGACACTCACAATTGGTGTCTAACCTGCTTGGGTCTTGACCATTTTCCTCCGGAGCCCTCGGGCACCAGTATGGTGAGAAGAAGTTTTCAACATCGAGTTCCCCTCGACACGCGGTCCCCCTCTAACTTCAGGGCACCGACCATATCTTCTTCTACACAGGATCAGGTAACCCAAAAACAGTCTGTTAAGACTAGCCAGTCCTCGAGCAGCAGTTCTCATGCACAGCATAGAGATGCCTCCGGCCTTGCCCTCGAGAATCCACTGGCTTCAAAACCCCGGTGGGAGTCTTCGGCCTCCAAAGCCTGTGTGGGGTTTCAGGTTGTTCCTGAGGTTCACCCCTCACAGAACATACCTGAGCCATGTCCGGTGGTGGCATCCGCTTCGAGCGATACCGATACCCCGGCATCGGCACTGGTGTTGGATGAAATATTCCTCACCAAGGATCGTCGTCTGGCGTCCTCGGTACCTACGGGCCCGGTGGATACGCTTCAGACCGACTTTTCAGTATCGGTATCGACACCGATACTAGTACCGACGTTGGTACCCTCCAGACGTGCATCGATAGACTCGCTTCCTTCGATGCCGAGTCTGGAATCGATCTCCAGTCTGGAGGACTGGGTACCAACTCACCTTGGTACCGACTCCCGTCGGTACCGAAGGCTCGGTTCCGATACTTCGGATCCGCAACTCTTGGTTCCTCCGATACCGTTAGAGTTGCCACCGGCTGGTCGTCTTCCACCGGTATCAGATACGGTACCGAGATCGGTACCGATATCCACAGTACCATTACGGTCAGTACCTTCCATGCTTCTCTCGTCAGGCTCGCTTCCCTCGATGCCGAGTCTGGAATCGATCCCTAGCATGGACGATCTGTTACCGACTGTCGCTGGTTCTGATCTGCAGTACCAGCGACCACCATCTAAGGATCCCATACTGCACTATTCAGGATCTTCTATTCCTATATACTGGAATAGATTCCTTGGTGCCAACGCTAGTTCTTAATCAGATCTAGCCTTTCCAAGGGAAGTTCCCTCTGGGGATCCTTCTTTCCAGACTTTCCTCCTGGATATGGCAAAATCACTTGCCATTCCTATGCCTGGACAAGATCCTACACAAGGGAATACAGAATACCTCTCTGTTCCTAGCGAAGCAAAGGAACATAAAATGTATATGTATATAATGTATATAGTGTTGCACTGTTCTGTGCTAATCTGTTTAACATTTTCTGTTAATTTCACATTGTTTATATGTTAAATGTAAAACAAACTATGCTTTGTTGACTGTTGTTATTTGTGAACCGCAGCTGATCCCCAGAAGCCGCGGTATATAAGTACTTGTTAAATAAATAAAATAAATAAAGGAGAATATAATGCTTCCTTTGCATCATTCTTTGCAGGATCTCCTTCTATGAATGTGGGAAGCTCCTTTAAAGGTACCCCCACTTTCCAGAGCAACTGATCTCCTATATCAGGTGCCCCCCTCTCCAGGGTTTCAAAGGACTGAAATTCCTCATCATTCCATTGTAGTGGAATCAGCATTGAGGCGAGTGAAGAGTAATAAAAAGCACTCTTCTTGTCCGCCAGGTCGTGAGTCTAAGACACTAGATGCCTTTGGACGTCAAACCTTCCAGACATCCATGCTTTCAGCAAGAATTCTCTCTCATATATTTTGTATATGGGTCTATCTCTTGAGAAGGTCACAAGAAAATTACATCTTTTGACTCCTTTTCTTCAAGAGCCCAAACAAGCAGACTATTCCTTACTGGTTAGTCATGCTCATAATATCTCTAGGTTTCTTAATCGTGCTTCCCTAGATTCCTTTGAGTCTGTTAGCAGGACTTCTGCTATAGCTATAGGGGCACGACGTAGAGCCTGGCTCCAAGCTTCAGACTTGGACAAATGGGCACAAGAAAGACTGGGAAATACTCCTTGCACTGGAGAAAATCTCTTCAACAAGGAGTCTTTACTCCAGGTTACTCAGTTATCCACTGACTTTCCTGTTTCCAGGGGCTATTCTACGCCGCCGCCTTTCCCAGTAGGTAGGAAATGTCCTACCAAACTTTCTTCCCCTAGGGGGAGAAGGTTTTGTCCATCATCTGCCCATCATACAGATGTTCCCAAACAGGGGAAACATCGCCCTGGTCTGAAGAATCTACAAACTCAACAGGGTCAACAAACCCAGCAGTCGCAGGGTTTCAAATAGATCATTGTCCCTCTTGGTTGCTGGTTAGGGTAGCAGTCTGCTTCTTTTCACTTGCAGTATCTGCACTAATTTATCCTAACCTACCTAGATATCTCTTCATGAGACATCTTTTCTCTAAGAGTCTTTATGATGATCATGCCCATACTTAACAGATTTCCTCTTCCTCTTGGAGGAAAGAGAGGTAACAACTATCAATAGACAGTTGTTTTTCCATGTATTGGCATGTTTCATCTCACCTGTCGGAGACTTCCTCCATAATTGGTCTCTTGCAACTCTGTCTTACCTCCCTCTTACTACAACATTTAGTTTGTAAGAGTGACTTTTTTGCACGGGTAAGCCCTTATGGTCCTCTACCTGTTCTACCGGGGGATTCTCCCTTCTGGAGTTGTCTTTCCCCCTTGTTACCTTAGGGCAGCTCCTCAGACAATAGGAAGTCCTACCATGTCTGTTTCTTTTTTCAAAAAAAAAAAAAAGGGAAAAGAAATTCTCCATGTTGCCCTGATAGTTGCTGCAAATGCAGCAATTCCTAGTGGTTAAACCATTGGTTTTGTTCACTACACAACCAAGGTTTTTCCCCTCCACTAGCAATCCTCCTAGCCTTAGTGCTAAGTCCCAAACAGGGTATCAACCTCGTTTGGGAAACCCTATTATCCCAGTTTGGTTGGTTAACTTCTATTCTTCGCCCCTTGCCCTTGGCAGAATAGCTGGCTTTCCACAGCCAGTTTTTCTTCTAACCAACCTGCAGCATGCTTTCTGCAACTCTACTAGAGTAGCTTTGCACTATGGGCCCTTGCTAGAGAGCATTAGTATCTTGCCTAGCAGATAACCCCAGATGGTTAAAAGGGGTTTCCCCAGTCATGTTTCACGCCTGGCAGGTATTCTCTACCCTTTCCATCTTATCTTAAAAATCTTTTGAGGCATAAGCCTCAGGCCTTTCAATACGTGAAAGCCTAAAGAAGGGCCAATTCCCTGGCTTGGCCCATATCTCCTAGGGTCTCCCATCAGAGATAAATTATTCACTGGCAGCTAGAGGATACCTAATACCCATCTTGCCCTCATAGGCGGATCACTAGGGTAGACAGATGGACTGATGGACTGACGGACTGACGGAGGCCGGATGGTCGGGGGTTCACATCCCACTAGAGGACAGCAACCTTGGGCCGGAAGGACCGGGGTTTCTAGTCCCACTTGTGGTCCTGGGCAAGCCACCTAACCCTCCATAGCCCATGTTCCCTGTAAAATAGTTCTCTGTGTGCTGTGCTTTCCTGTCTAACCAATGTGTTTATACCTCAAAACCTTCCTGTCATGATTTGACAATTTCCAATCTAATCAAAAACCGCTGCTGATCGCTGGAAGTAGCGGTATACAAATGTATACTAAATAAATAAAATAAATAGATAGATAGATATAAATAAGCAGATATATATATATCTGTGTGTCTTCTGCCCATACATATCTCTTTATAGATATATGCATATATACCCTATATGTGTATATATTTAAATCTCTCTCTTTCTCTCTCTCTATATATATATCTATATATTAATACATATGAGATATATTTTTAGATAGATCTGTATCTATCTGTCTGTTAGGATCAGATATCCTAACATTCCTTTAGGTTCCTGACAGATGGGCACTAACCCTATCAATGCTGTACCAGCATACCTAGGGGACTACACCTAGAACCACTCCTGTGGTAATTAACCTTTTCAGGTTAGGTACTCCTGAAGCTCTCCATGTACCTTTCTTTCCTAATTGACCTCATTTAGGAAAGACTTTGCGGAGCTTCCGTTGCTCTAAAGCTTAGCGCTCCTGAGTCTGTCCTTACCTTTTTATCAGATACAAGGGTTTCCATACCCTTTCTTCCCTACATGGACTGATTCCAGCCCCAGTCCAGTTGGGTCAGACTAAATTTTTCTCTTGGCCCTAAATTTGTACTGTTTTTGGACCAAAGCAGCTTAAGCTTTCCTTAATAGTACCTTCTGCGTCTCCGCTGAAGCTCTACCTCTCATACAACCCCAGTTTTCCCCTGGGGCTATTTTTCTCACCCTAAAGGGTTCTGACCTCCACTTGTTTTTTGTTCTACTTTATTACCTCTACTTCTCAGTGAGGTGTACCCCTTGAGCACATTCACTGGCTCTTCTATCAGATCCATATGTAGCTCAGTGCACTTGTGCAATGCCAACAAGGGAGGCCCAGATTACAGCTCTTTTCTGTATTCAACTCCTACCCTCCATCCCCAGGATGCCTGAGGTCCTGAGGAATAGCATGGCTCGTTCTAGACTTGCAACATGCTAGGACACCCGGGCATCTGAGCTTGGGAGTCCCCATATGTGAAGACTCATTCCTGCTTGTTCCTGGAGATAGCACAGTTACTTACCTGTAACAGGTGATCTCTGGGAACAGCAGGAATAAGTCTTCACAACCCACCCACCTCCCCTAGGAGTTGCATTTCTCTATCTCTATCTTTCCCTTCCTTGCTCTCTCTTTCTTTGTCTCAGCTTTAAAACTTAACTGAGGAGAGGCAGTTGGGAAGGCAGGAAGGCAGCACGCAGGCATGTTGGGATGCTTCCAAAAGCTTTCTGATTGGACGCTGGGAAGCGTTTCCGCGCGGACTCCGTCGGTACCGACGTACCCATATGTAAAGACTTATTCCTGCTGTTCCCAGAGATCACCTGTTACAGGTAAGTAACTGTGCTTTCTGAGTATGTGACTGAGGTCAGATGTTCTGTTAGCATGGGTTTCTATGTAGGGATCAGTTGTATGGATGTTTTAGGGCCCACTGAAAGATTTAAGGTGTTGCTATCTTCTGTGGGTTTTGGAAGTTGATGCTGTTACGGTATGGTTGATTTTCTGTATAAGTCCTGAGTAATTCTTTTGTAAGGGTTTGGATTACACCACAACATGCCCAATACTGGTGAGGGTTTATATTGCTGTTACTGAGTTGACATCAGAATTAGAAATTATTTTTTGTATGTTGAGTTCTGTGGGAAATGTCCTAGTTCTGCTGTGCAGCCATTGTTCGGAGAGGGGTTTCTTTGGATTTAGAACAGGGGTGTCAAACTCAAATACACAGTGGGCCAAAATGTAAAACTTGAACAAAGTCGCGGGCCAGCATTGAACAAATGAACCTTTTAATATGGACCCAAACAAGATTTGCTTTAACATTGAATATGAAGCAACACTTATTACTATACAATTTATAACTTAATAGTTCAGATATGCAAAAACCAATTTCAAATAAAAAAAAACATCAATGACATTCATTTATTAAATAAGATTTAAATAATAATAAATAATAATTTTTAAAATAAAATAACAATAATAAAATTAATCAACCATTCAAGCCCATGTCTTGGAGTAGCAAGAAAAAGTGCATAAAGAAAACGTTAATTATTGCTCAGTTTGCTGCACACTGATCTAATCTGATGTGCCCAAGCCAGATACCTGGCATCTCTTCTTGGATGATAGTTCATCAATGTCTGGGCTCAGGCTTTGAGCTGAGGAAATCCTCAGTATCGAGCGAAGGTGTTCATCAGTCAGACGTCTCCTGTGAGATGTTTTGGTCATCTTCATCGAGGAGAAAAGTTGCTCACATAGATAAGTGCTGCCGAACATGGAGAGCATCTGAGCAGCTTGGGTGCGGAGCTGAGGCATTGTGTCAGGGATGAACTGTGGAAACTGGGCGGCGCCCACAGCATCATACTTTGACTTCAGCGTGTCATTACACTGGAGTTCAATTAGCTCCATTTGGAGGTTGGTTGGTGCGTTTTCCACATTAACTGCAAAGGGATTACTGAGCAGTTCAAACCTACATTTCTGGACATCAAAGTCGGCAAATCGCCGGCTAAACTCAGCGCCGAGTACACTGAGTTTTTCAGCAAACTGTGCGCATGGGAACAAGTTGGTAAAGAACTGCGTTTTCATGGTTTGGCAGCAGGGAAAATGGCCAAGGTTTCCTTGCAGCATTTGATTCTCCCACAGGCACAGTTTAGTTTTAAAAGCCCTCACTGCAGCGTACATGTCTGTGATGATGCGCCCCCGCCCCTGAAGCTGCAGGTTCAGCGCATCGAGATGGCTCGAGATGTCACACAGAAAGACCAGCTCACACAGAAACTTTTTCTCCCGAAGCTCTGCTGTGTCCTTCCCTTTGCTTTCCAGAAACTGACATATTTCCTCATGCAGCTCAAAACATCTATTCAGTACTTTTCCTCGGCTTAACCATCTCACCTCTGTGTGATACGGCACGTCTGCGTATTCCGAACCACACTCCTCCAGAAAAGACTTAAACTGGCGGTGATTCAGACCTTTGGCTCTTATAAAGTTAACTACTTGTGTTACTGTGGTCATAACATGTTCCATCTTTAGGGCTTTGCCACACAATGATTCCTGATGTATGATGCAGTGATAAACAGTTAGTTCACCTGCACAGTTCTCTTCCTGCATCTTCTCCCGGACCCTGCCCACCAGTCCACTTGTTTTACCGCACATCGCTGGCGCACCATCTGTCGTTAATCCCACGAGTTTATCCCACAGCAGCTTTATTTCAGTTACGCATTTGGAAACCTCCTCAAAAATTTCCTTTCCTGTGGTTGTGCCATGCATTGATTTGAATCCCAATAGCTCCTCCGTAACACACATATTTGAGTCCACTCCACGGATGAAGACTGACAGCTGAGCAGTATCAGATGCGTCGCTGCTCTCATCCACAGCAAGGGAGAATGCAACGAAATCTTTTCCCTTTTCCAAAAGCTGGTCATACAGATTGGTGGCAAGATCACATGTGCGATCAGCTACTGTGTTTCTGCTCAGGCTCACGTTTGAAAAGGCTTGCTTTTTCTCTGGGCACACGATGTCACAAACTTTCAACATGCACTTTTTCACAAACTCTCCCTCATTAAAGGGCCGGGCTGATTTTGCGATCTCTGCTGCCACAATATAACTAGCCTTTACAGCAGCCTCACTTTGTGATGTGGCTTTTTTGAACATATTCTGTTGTGAAACCAAACTTCTTTTCATCTCCTCCACTTTCTGGCTCCTTTGAGTCATGTCCAGGTCCTTGTACTTGTCATGGTGTTTTGTTTCATAGTGTCGTCGAATGTTATACTCCTTAGTTATAGCCACGTTGACTCCACAAATCAGACAAACAGGTCTGTCTTTTACATATGTAAACAAATATTCTGTCTCCCACCTGTCCAGAAAGTTCCTGTTGTCTGCCTTTCTTTTTGCCATTTTTGGGAAGGGGTTCCACAGTGACAGTTGTAGCTTGAGATCGCTATGACTTCTGTCACACAGGAGAGGGCGTTTCTGGGACCTGTCCTGATTGACGCGCCAAAACAACAGCAAGGCATTATGGGATTTGTAGTATTAGCGATGAATGAATGCGCTGTATAATACCGGCGGGCTAGCTCTAGTAGTCATTTGGTATAGCCTCGCGGGCCAAATATAATTACACTACGGGCCAAATTTGGCCCGCGGGCCAGAGTTTGACACCTATGATTTAGAACATATGTTCAAAAGGAAAAAGCAAGAATCACAGCACAGTTTAAACTACATGTGGTTCTTGCTGTTTTTTTGCTCCTTGGTGTGTGATCACCTTGCATCTCCTTTTCTTTTGCAGAATATATATTTAGATTAAATACCATGCTGTTCCAGTGTGCAATATCAGGAATTGATATGTTTTATGTTAGATTTCAAGGCTATATAATTAAACTGCTACAATTTTTGCAGCATACAAATATAATTGCTAGGTTTAAAAAATATTATATAGCCTGGAAATATATTTTTATTTATTCTTGGGGCACATGGATCAAGGCAGCAAAGAAGGAACTTGATCCCACACTCACCAAATTCACCCAATCAGTGCTTCAACAAGGAAAAATGCCTGACTGCCTGAGTCTCATCCATATGTCCCACCCTGAAGAAACCAGACCTAAACCTATCGTCAGCCTCCCCTTCACTCCTAAACTCATATAGAAAAAACTGTTCAACACCAACTGCAGGACCACCTTGACAGGAACAATCTACTCAACCAACTGCAACATGGTTTCCGCCCCTTCCACGGAGTAGACACTCTTGATCACTCTAATAAACACCCTAATGAAAGGAATACAAAACACCAAGTAAGGCTTTCTACTGATCTTCTGGATATTTCCACAGCCTTTGATATGGTCAACCACAATATCTTCATTCAATGCCTCAGATCCAATGGAATCCAGAGCATAGTTCACATCCTACCTAACCAACAGATAAAAATCGGGCCAAACACCTCTGCCCTTTGCCTTCAAACACAAGGAGTACCTCAGGGAACAACCCTCTCAGCTCTACTCTTCAACATCTACCTTCGACCCCTCTGCTCAATCATCAAGACTCACGGCCTCAAATTCCACATTACGCAGATGATATCATGCTGTATTGGGCCTTCGACACGAAGCATCCATCCTAATCTGCCCATCAAAACTGCTTTGCTTTGTCTCCAACTGGCTGAAAAACAACAACTTAGAGATCATCTACAAAAAAGCAGAAGCCCTCTGCATGATAAAAGATAACACATTCTCCCATCCAACCACTGTAATACTGAACAATACGCAAGTGAAAGTTCAGAATGAGATGAAGTACCTTGACATCACACTAGACTGACAACTCTCCTTCAAAGCCCATATAAACAAGACCACCAAAGCAATATATTACAAAACAAAAACCTTGCAATGTCTTTGCCCACTCCTCAAACCACCACACTTCCATTCTGCACTCCAAGCCATGGTTCTCCCGCAATTGACTACTGCAACTCTATCTACCAGGGTCTCCCACAAGCGACACTACACCCTCTACGGACTGCTCTCCACACAACAGCACACATCCTCCAGAGAGCAACCAGATAGGACCACATTACACCCATCTTCAAACAACTCCACTGGCTACCACTCCCCAGTCGGATAAAATTCAAAACCCTCATCCTAACTCACAATACCATACACGCTGCCCGCTCCCCCCCCAATCATCCACACCCTGCTTCAAAAACCCCACCCTGACAGATCAAGACGTACCTCTACAAGGAACACCCACACACTAGAACCAAATTCAATAAACAAGCCTGTACCCATGCATTCCAACTCTTCACGCTTTCAGTTTGGAATTCATTGCCAGACCCACTAAGACACATCACTGAGCTCTGCACTTTCAGAAAGCACCTAAAGACTCACCTCTTCTCAGAACATTTCAGCCCCACCGCATAACCCCCCATGGCCACCACGACTGATGCACTATATATAGTTATCTGCCTTGAATGTAACTAAATCCTGAAAGTGCAAACTCTGTATATAGTTGAATGTCACTATTTATCTAGTGCCTGCTGTATATAGTTCCTGTTCCACTGTAAAATGTAGAAATCCTGACTAGAGCTCTAAGGAGGTCCTTCCATTTTGGTTGCAGGGAGGGGGTGCGCCAGCTCATTTCTCGCCTCAGGCTGCAGATTATCTTGAGCCACTCCTGGCCATCATGTACTATATTTCTATGCTAAATGTAAAAAATGCTTAACTATTTTAGTACAAATATACCAGAAGCCTACTGATATTAATAAAATGCTTTATTTTGATAATTTCCACAATCATTCATCAAAGGAGAATTTATTGATTAGTCAATTTCTTAGGTTGAAGAGACTTTGTTCGGGTTTTTAATTTGAGATGGTTTAGTGGATTTTATTAGATTTGATTTTTATGGACAATGTTTGAGTTTTACATCATCGGTTGTGTCATTTAGTGGTGGTTGCGTTTGGTGTTGAGCTACACAAATGATAAGAAGTAATAGTGGTAGTCTTCTTTCTGTTCCCTCTTGTTATGTGGACCATTAGGTCTCTCTTTTTTGTTCGGTGTATTTTTCTGCCATTCTCTGGGTAGTCATACAAATCTGTTGCATTTTTTTTTTAAGTAGTTTAATTTTTCTCCGGGAACAAGCAGAAAGTCAGCCCTCACATGGGTGATGTCTGCGCCGATGGAGCCCATGCAGTAACCTCTCCCCAGCTTTCAAAGAAAGCCTTTGGAAGATACACCATGCATGTGCGGTCTCCTTCCCACCCAAGGATGCCATCTTGCCTCAGTCATCTTTTTTCCGCGGAGCCCATTGGATGTGTGTCTGTTCCTCTGGAAAAAGTTGCTGATTATTTTTTTTACTTCCTTTGTTGGCTTTCTCTGGTAGCTTACTAGTGCCTTTTCTCCGCCCTGAGCTCACTTGCCTTGGCATCACGTCCTCGGATTCTTTTTTCCTTTTCTTTTCTTTCTTTTCCATTTGATGCGGGTTTGTGCCTTTTTCCTGGCTGGGCCTGGTGAATTTGATCTCGTTGGTATCATCTTCCCCACCATGGCCTCGGCCAGTGGCTTCAAGCCATGCGACCGCTGCGCTCGTAATGTCATGCACGGATCCACACGACTGCTGCCTTCGATGTCTCTGGCCTGATCATGATTCCTTGGTCTGTGGTCTCTGTAAGCAGATGACCCCTAAGGCCCTCAGGAAACATCAGTAGCAGCATGAGTTGATTTTTCAGAAGAGCAACTCAGCCCCGGAGTCTTCTGCAAGAGCCCGCTCCGAGACTCCTTCCAGGACCTTGAGCACCTGCGGAGACTGTGCGGCTGTGGAGCCCCCCCCCCTCCCCCGACCATGGAACCTCTGGCTGGAGCTCCTGCATTGAGGATCACGCCAAGAGGGCTGAAAGACTTTGAGGACCCCATTGAGCGACAAGTCAGGGAAATCCCAAGGGCCCTAGTCACACAGCCCTCGACAAGAGGCCTTTGATCTAAGCCTTTTTCATTGCCCTTCTCCAAACTTAACAAAGGAAAGGAGGTGCTTGCAAGGTGGTGACAAAGCTACTCGCCTTTAATATCAGAAACCAATGCAAACAGAGACTAAGATCTTACCAATCCATGAGTGATTTCTTCATTCATAATAGTCCGAGGGGCCACTGTAGATGAATAATGATTATTTCTATGAAAAGTTCTTTTTATTTTATCCTTAGACTGAATGCTTGCAGTTCAGACGTTGTCAACAAGATTCAAAACACTGAAAACATTTCTGTCTGGGTTTTCAAGGGTCAGTAGTCAAAAGGACTTATCCAGTTAACAATTCCAGTGAGAGGGATATTCGGCGACACTATCCAGAGTGTGGGCAGATCTGGGAAAGAGCCTACACTTATCCAGATAGTGTTAACTTTCATTGCCTTTATCTGGATAATTTGCATTCCCAAGGACAGCAAAAACCTGTCCTATGTGCATTTCCTATGTAGACGCTGAATAGTACTACTGCTGATTGCCAAATCCAGTTGTTCAGCACCACTAATATCCAGACTATATTTTTCCACTATGAAGAAAAAAAAAAGCACTGACCACATGGGTTGAATATTAGGCCCATAATTGTTTTTTAAAATTGAAAGAGTGCTATACTAAAAGAAATGTTAATGTCTGTTTATAATGAAAGTATACTGCTAGTTTGATGTACATTTGAATTGAAGCTTTCTCTGCTCCAGCCTGACCTTGGGAGAGGTGTGGAACTTGGGATACATCTCTGCACAAACTCTAGCCAATTATTATCAAAACAAATCAAAACACTCACCAATGACCTTAGATCCTATCTACAAACCTCTCCATATGCTAAATGAATGGCCAGAATTTTACCCTTTATCCAAAATATCATTAAAGAATATCATTATCAATCTTAACACCACAACATCCTATCTAGACCCTTGTCCAGTAACCTGGATAAAAAACACACTACCAACACTTCTTTCATTCATACTTCCTATGGTCAATTTATCACTACTCCAAGGTTACCTCCCACCCACCCTTAAACAAGTACAAATCAGACCAATCCTGAAGAATAATACACTTGACAAAACCTCCCCAAAATCTTACCGACCTATCTCAAGTATACCATTCTTAGCAAAAGTCATCGAAAAAACTGTACAAATACAAACACAAGAATTTCTTGACTCATCCTACCCGCTAGATGACCAACAATATGGATTTCGCCCCAAGCATGGAGTTGAAACACTCCTGACTGTTTTTACCGATACACTACTAAGAGGAATAGACAACCACAAAAAAGCTTTTATCCTCTTATTTATTGACATATCAGCCGCTTTCGATAGTGTTAACCATTCAATAATGCTTAACTACTTAAGACACATAGGAATATACTCTACAGTTCACAAATGGTTCACCTCTTATCTGAGCAATAGAACGCAAAATGTTAGAATAAGCAATCAAACTTCTGAATCATATAAATTTGAAACAGGATTACCACAAGGCTCAGCGCTTTCAGCTCTACTATTTAATATATACATAAAACCAGTTTGCAATATCTTTAAGAAATATGGTGTACTCTATCATCTATATGCAGATGATATTATGATGTACATCCCATTCACTATCCCTAACATACCGTTGCAACTCCTTTCGGATTGTTTTAATGAAATAACATTATGGCTAAATGCCCACAATCTCCTAATAAACCATTCAAAAACTGTGCTAATAGTCACCAAAAACCAAGATTATACCCCACCAACACATATAACACTTCAAAACCAAGAAATTAAAATAAAGAATGAAGTGAGATACTTAGGAGTCATTTTAGACAAACATCTCACTCTAGATACCCATATCAGAAATACCACAAAGAAAATTTACTACAAACTTAAAATACTTAAACAACTTAGACCTCTTGTTTACATACATGATTTTATCAGTATAATCCAAGCCACTATAACCCCCCACTTTGATTTTGCGAACCTTATATTATTAGGTACATCCAAACAAAACATCAAAAGACTGCAACTCGCACAAAACTCAGCAGCTAGGATAATAACAAAAACACACTCTCATCAACATATAACACCAATTCTAGCATCCCTTCACTGGCTTCCAATTCAAAACCGAATAACATATAAAACACTAATAACAGTATTTAAATCACTATTTGATTTGACACCATCTACTTTAAGTAACTTAATTACCAAAGAACATCCAAAACCTACTCAAAGAAAAAATCAACTAAACAAACTTAAAACCCCCATAGATTTCATAAAAACAAATAAATCAACAAACAGAGCGTTCTCACATGCAGCCCCAACAGCCTGGAATTCCCTCCCTGTTGAACTAAGAATATTAACAGAGATTAATGAATTCCGAAAAAAACTGAAAACACACCTCTTTACAATGCACTACAACACTATAGAACAGCCATCAAAAGAATTAGACAAAGGCTAAACAGTTTTATCTACATCTCACTATAACAGAAAAGAAAACCTGCCCTATCTGCATCTGTACTACTCATAATGATTATATCCCACATAACTTGTATATGTATTTAATAATATAATGTTAATGTACATAATGTATATAGTGTTGCACTGTTCAGTGCTATCTGTTCAATATTTGTTTACTGTACATTGGTTATAGTTATATGACGTTATATGTAAAACAAATCCATGATTTGTTGCCTGTTATTTGTGAACCGCAGCTGATCTTAGGAAGCTGCGGTATATAAGAGATTGTTAAATAAATAAATAAATAAATAAATACATAAGCAAAACTTGGACTTCTCTCAGATTATGGCATTGGAGAGAGGGGTGTGAGAGGGGATCTAGATTCTCTGTCTGTCTGGAGCTCTGGTCTGCCACAAAAATCTCTGCTAAGTGGACAGCTCCCAGTCCACCAGTGCTCTGTAACGGGTGTTCTTCAAAAACAGGGTATCAGTCTTCACAAATCTGTCCCATTTTCCAAGAAGCTGTCCTCTCCTTTCATAGTAATATATAGAACTGAGGAGATCCTGTGAATTGAGTATGGCATGGGACATCTCTGATATTTCTGTCAAGACTCTACAAAGCAATACATCTTTCCAGACAAGGCTGTGTTGGTCAATGTTGCCCATCTTTGAGACGCAACATCCTTTTGTCATTAGAGAACACTGGTTACAGGCTAGCAACTTGCTATCCTGTATGATTCAGAGGCGGGTGGGGGATGCTCTCCTCCTGTCTGTCTAATTAGTAGTAGTGTAAAAGAAGAGCTGGGTAAGGGGGTTGGGGTGAAAGGGTCTAGTGGGTGTGAGTGTGTGAAGAGCTACTGGAGGAATCATCAGTGGGGGAGGGACATAATCTCCAGGAACAAGCAGGAAGTCGGTCTTCACATATGGGTGACATTAACACCAACGGAGCCAGCATGGGAACACTCCCCAGCATCCAGTAGGAATGCTTTTGGGAGCGTTTCTCCACGCGTACGTGGCTGCCTTCCCATCTTCGCTCCTGGTCTCCTCAGTTGTCTTTTTTTCTGCTGAGCCATCGGGACCTCATCCCTGTCAGCCGCATCAAGAAACCTCTGTTTGGTTTTTTTTGCGGTACCGTCAAGTACGTCTCTTTTTTTTACCTTCCCATTGCTGACTCCATTCCCCGTCGATTCCGTTCCCATTCCTATTTTCTTTTTTCATTCTTTTTTGTATCCTGTCGAGCTTAAAGCCTACGGCCTACCCATATACCATCGCATAATTTGACTTTGCCTCAATCCTTTTCCCAGAAATAGAAAAGCCCTGGAGTGGTTTAAAAAATAAATAAATAAAAATTGCTCGACTTGTTCCAGTACTATTTCCATCACCGATGAGCATAGCTGGTGCCTCAAGTGTTTAGGCCAGACCACTATGTAAATTCCTGCCCCTCCTTTCGCCACGTGACTGCCAGAGGTAGGAAGAACTGGGATAAACAGAAGGTTAAGCTCTTTCCAACAGACTTTGCTCCTTTGCTACACTCCTCGGGGGCATTGACTCCATCTAAGTCCTCCCATACCTCTAGATCACCACTTAGTCAAAAAGACAAGCATTGATCTGAGTCTCCATTGTAAAAGAAGAAAAAGACTTTGACAGCATCACGATCATCGACCTCTAGGTCGGCGTAGGCATCGGACACCGAGCATTGGCATAGTTACCGACACTCCTCTCACTCCGATACAGACCGTCTAGCAAAGCAGCCCCAATGGGAGGCCTCACCCTCCAAAGCCATAAAGAGGCTTGGAAATGTGCCCGAGGTTCAATTCTTGGCGGAGCCTCCAATACCAGTGTCAGTAGTTGTGGCCCACATAATTGTGTCGGGAGCCACTCCTCCCCTGGTACAGATGCTTGATGACAGTGTCATCGCCATTGAAAAAAGCATCGCTGCATTTCTCACAGTATTGACACCAATGGCATCAGGGGTATTGCAGTTGGCACAGGTTCCACTGGCACCAGTGGCCACGGAGGAACCTCTCGATACCCTGCTGCAGGCATCATCTGTGTCACATCAGTCCATCGAGCAACCAATACCAAGGTCTTTGGTACTGCTGTACTCTATACCCTTGACGTCTAAACACCCTCCCGAGCACTGGAGGTATAGAGGACCTCGTAAGGATTACTGTGATTTCCTTCCAGACTCTGATTCTGCACCGGAGGCCTCCGACTCCGAATCCATCGATTCCGATACCAACAGGGATGTGCCATCAGATCCATCGCCTCCCTATGTGCGTCTAAAGTCTCCGCCCGAGGATATGTCCTTTCAAGATTTTATTAAGGACATGGCGGCTGCCCTGGAGGTATCTGTGGCTATGGAGACAGAATCCAGAGCAGAGGAACTGCACATTCTCCAGTATCCAATGGCACTGAAGGAGGCGGCAACCCTCCTAGTGCATAACATCTAGAGAAATTTGATGGCTCGTATGTGGGAATCTCCCATGTCAACTCCTGCAGTCACTAAGAGGCTTGATACTCTTTACAGAGTCCCTCCTTCTCCAGGGTTTCAAAAACCTCAGCTCCCTCACCCACTCTATGGTAGTTGAGTCCGCCATGAGAAGGACTAAAGGCCAAAAGAACCACTCCTCAGTTCCTCCTGAAAGGGAGGCCAGGACCCTCAATGTCTTTGGGAGAAAGGCCTTCCAGGCAACAGTGTTAGCCTCCAGAATAGATTCCTACATGCTATACTGTATATGGGCATGTTCCTTAGGGATGTCTCGAGGGATCTGGCAGTACTTACCACCTTGCTGCCTCCTGAGAAACAGGCAGCTCATCAGGTTTTAGTCACACATGCCCAGAACACTTTGAAATTTCTAACAAGGATAATGTTTGATGCCTTTGAGGCCAACAGCAGGGCTGCTGCAGCCTGCATTGGAGTTAGAAGAACAGCCTGGCTACAGGCATCTGATCTGGAACAATGGGTCGAAGATAAGTTAATTAACATTTCGTGCAATGGGGAGAACCTTTTAGGCCAGAGGTGGAGGAAAAAAGGCAGGTGAGATAGAGACGGACGACCTCACCATGAAGAGACTTTCTAGAAAGACGACAGATCCTTCTAAAAAGAAGACTGCCACCAAAAAACCCTTTTTCCCAAAGAAGAAACGTTACTATGCACCCTATCATTCCTATTCCTCCTACTCTGCTCCACAACAATAGAGACAGCAGGGCCAAAAACCACCTAGGAAACACAAGGTTACCAAACCACAACCTGCTCCACCTTCTCAACCATCTCAGAGTTTTTGACGCCTTCCTCAGGAGGATAGCCAATCCTCCCAGGATCCCAGGGAGACTAGTGCATTTCGCACACTGCTGGAGCAACATCACCTCAGAATCCTGGACCTTACATCTAGTAAGCCATGGTCTGCAGTTGAAATTCAGAGATATTCCACCTGCTCATTTTGCAGACCAACCTTCCTTAGATCTCCATCAAACCACCTTGTTACAACAGGAGATCCACTCTCTACTAGTGCAGTAGGCAATAGAGGAAATACCTCTCTCTCAGCAAGGCCTAGGGTTCTACTCCCAACACTTTCTTATCCCATAGAAGATGGGAGGCTACAGGCCTATACTAGATCTCCGAAACCTCAACACATTCCTTGTCAAGGAAAAATTCAAGATGATTTCTCTGGGTACCCATCTTCCTTACCTATGATCAAATGATTGGCTTTGCCCCTTAAACCTAAAGGATGCTTTTATACACACATACTCATCCACCCAGATTTCAGAAAGTTCATCAGATTTGTATTTTGGAACAATCATTCAGTGTCGAGTCCTTCCCTTCGGTTTAGCCTGGACACCCAGAGTTATCACATAGTGTCTGGCTGTGGTGGCAGCCTGCCTTCGAACTTTGGGGATCTTTCTGTTCCCCTATTTAGATGATTTGTTGCTATGGACGTCACTGCTGCCATCATCCACATCCTACAGGAGTTAGGCTTGTCATAAATTATCCAAAATCACACCTCATTCCAACTCAAAATCTAGAGTTCATAGGAGCTCGACTAGACATGATCCAAACACGAGCTTTTCTGCCAGACAGACATGCCCAGCTAAACCTTGGCCTCACAGATCCAACAACAGGCGTCAATGGCCAGAACATTCCTAAACCTTCTAGGCCACATGGCCTCCACAGTCCATGTCATTCCATATGCCCATCTCAATATGAGAATAGGATAATGGACTCCCTCTCACAGCAGTGGAAGCAGTCCACAAACCACCTCTCAGACTCCATCACCATCACTCCTCAGATGAGGTGAGCCCTTCAGTGGTGGTGAAAACCACACAACCTCCTCGTAGGGTTACCTTTTTAAAGATCTGTACCACAGTATACCCTGATGACTGCATCAAAGCTAGGTTGGGGGGGGGGGCTCACCTCAACAGTCTTACAACCCAGGGCCTATGGACTACTCAAGAGAATCTCCTACATATCAATCTCCCCTAACTCTAAGCAATCTTCAATGCCGTCTGTGTCTTCTCTGCCCAACTTAGGGGGCTGCTTAGTTCTCATACAGATGGACAACCAGGTGGCCATGTTTTATATAAACAAACAGGGAGGGACAGGTTCTCTCCCCTTATGCAGAGAGGCCATCCAATTGTGCAACTGGGCAATCTCTCGGGGAATTCACCTTCATGCAGTATACCTTCCAGGAATAGAGAATTCTTTAGTTGACAGACTGTCACATCATCTAGCCACAAGAGTAGGGGCTGAAACCTCAAAGTGATGCTCAATTTGGTCAATCTGTTCTATGTGATCTATTTTCAAATTTAGACAACTTGCCCTCTGCCCACTGGACTACCTCACGAGGTGTGCTCCGAACGAGCTGAGTCTATTCAATCCTTGCTGCAACCTCTGGCTGCACCAGGACTCTTTCTCTCGCTCAGCAGCCTGTGGCTAGGGAGTCCCATATGTGAAGAATGACTTCCTGTTTGTTTCTGGAGATAGCATAGTTACTCACCTATAACGAGTGATCTCCAGGAACAGCAGGAATCAGTCTTCACAACCTGCACACCTCCCCTTCAAGCTGTCCCTTTTTTTCCCTTTTGATCTCAATTTGTCTCCGCTATATACCTGATTGAGGAGACTAGGAGTGAAGGCAGAAAGGCAGCCACAAATGCATGGAGGAACGCTCCCAAAAGCATTCCTATTGGATGCTGGGGAGTGTTCCCGCACCAGGCTCCGTAGGTGCTGACATCACCCATATGTGAAGATTGATTCCTGCTGTTCCCGGAGATCACCTGTTACAGGTGAGTGAGTATTCTTTTTGGGAATGAGCGTGTACCTATTGCTACCTAGGATTGGAAGAGGAAAGAGGACTATGGAGAGACAGCTGGGAAGAAAGGGGAGAACTGTATATTGATTCTCCAACCATAACCAAAAGAAACTACGCAGACAAGACAGGTTGTGAAATTACTATATTTTTGTCTTGCAAAATGTGCGTAAAGCAAATTTTGCAAATATGCTGCAGAGTTTTACAAACTTTGTCACACAGTTGTCCAATTCATACTGCAGAATCTAGCCCTGCGCTTCTGTGGGAAATTGGTACTGGGAAGTAAAATAGATATTTTTGCAGTTGGTATAGAAGAATAATCATATGGGATCAGTCTTCAGCGGTGGCAATGACTATGCTAATTTAAATGCTAGCCAGATATGTGTTAATACACACATTCAGCGCCCTTAAGGTGGTAATTCTGTAATGAGCCATGTCTATTTGTACAGCCATCAGCGCACACAAGTCACCTATTTTAAATCATTTACGAGCAGGGATGGGTAGTTAATGTACCAGGGTCCATGGAATGCCTCTCCAATGAGGGTGGGGGCTTGACTCTGCCCTGACTCTGCTCCTAGCGCCCCGCGGCCTTCCCTTCTGTTCTGCCCCTGGGAATCCCATCTCCTGCAGGCAGAAGATCATGGTAGACTCCTGTCTGCCTGTGGGATATCGGATCCCCATGAGCAGGAGGGGGAAGGCCACCACGATCACGTCAAAGACTCCTATGGGCAGCAGATAGGAGGAGTCTGGCACAATCGTGGCTGCTCTCTGCGGATGGTGGGCAAATTTTGATGGGGCCGGGGCCCATGTGACCCACCCTGTTCCGACACCTATGTAATTCATGGAGTGCAGGTGGTGGCTATCAGGGTGGTGCTTGGGCAGAGTGTAGGCAGAGCACAAATTTAGTATAATTTCCGCCCATTTCCTACAAATCTAGTCATTGGAGTTTACACCAAGTTTAGGGTTGGTGTAAGTGATTGCGCCTAGTCTTCATGCACAGTTATGTCCCTATTCTATAAAGTAAAGTACGCTCATACCTGTTTGGAATACTTCCAAATGCACATGCGACTGTGCACATTGAACTAAGTGACTCTCGCAGGATGACCCTCCGCAAGTGTCGTCACCAGCCCTGAATAGGTATAGTCCAATGTTCCCTCTAATTTTCTGTAGGCTGTGTGCGCATAAAATATCAGCTGTGTGCAGCTTTTGAAGGAAGGTTAAATTTTTGTGCGCCACATAACGACACTCAGCGTTATATACTTTAAAATTTGACTACACGTCAGAATACAGTATGTATACCACATTGATTTTAATCAAATTAAATGAAAATAGATGATTACTAAATGAAGTGGGAAATTTCTAGTAATTACAATAATAACTTTTAAATTTTTAGACGTCTGTGTTGTTTTCTATCAGAATCAGAGCCGGAATTTTTGTGCGCTCTGTTGTAAAGTATGTGCGCTCGCTCGGCGAGGTGTGTGCGCGCGCGCACACGCGCACAGCTTAGAGGGAACAGTGGTATAGTCTGATGGCTTTTGCTGCTGGTGTGGGGTTTGGTTTTATTTTATTTATTTAAACTTATCCTGTAATCAAAGCGGTTTGCAAGAAACTTTGGAGACCTGCTAGGTATAGTTTATCCATGTAGGGGCTGAAGGGTGCCACTATGTGGATGATTTTGCTGCCTGTCCTCTCTCTGCCCCTCCGTTTTACAGAGTGGTGGGCTGAAAATACATCCACTCTGCCACTATCTGTATAGTAGCTGAAAATATAGAGAGTGGATTTCTGTTTGTTGACTGATAAGTGTATAAACCCATTTTGAAAACTAACCCTCCTATCTCTCTTTTAAACGAGCCTAACGTTCTGCTCCCTTAGGGCAAATAGTTTGGGTTTTTTTGTGATCTTACACAAGTTGGATGGATTTCTCAAAAAAAAAAACCTGATTTGTTTTGCTGGCCAACTTTTGCTCTATTTTATCATTTTGCCAGCAGGCTTTCTACCCCCCCCCTTTTTTTTGTGCTCCTCTGTGAACCCTAGGTTTGTTTGGGGCTCCCCCCCCCCCCCCCTGTTTTATGGTGGTTGCATGGGTGTCCTTTCACTTCTCTTTTTTATTTTTGCAGGATGCAAGAAAAGCATGTGG
The DNA here is from genome assembly GCA_033557465.1 of Ichthyophis bannanicus. Classification (NCBI taxonomy): domain Eukaryota; kingdom Metazoa; phylum Chordata; class Amphibia; order Gymnophiona; family Ichthyophiidae; genus Ichthyophis; species Ichthyophis bannanicus. Next base: position 83,079,316 of record CM066048.1, read on the forward strand.
GGATTCCACACTGACCCAAGTAAGTGCACCTTTTGGTCTCCACCCCTAGTGCACCTGAGACAGGGACCAGCCATAGTCATGTAGCAAAATTCCAGCCTTCTGGAAAAGGAAGGCTGCAGATGCCGATTTTTGTGCTGCAGAGATTGAGAGTTTGCAGGCATCCCGTGGAAGCATTAAATCAGACATTGGCAACTTTTTTTCCCATTACGGGTGGGAGGGGGCTCACCTCCCCTGATATCTACATGCTGCGGTAATTGGGACAATCCCACAAATGCATACAATGAGAGCTAGCTGTGATACATGCCCGAGAACCCGCTCACTGCAGCAGGGCCAGTCCAACCAGAGGGCAAAGAGCTGGGCATTCAGAGCTAAACAATAGATTCTGACAGCCAGTGGGGGCATATGGCTTAAGGGTTGCCTAGGGCACCAACATCTTCAACCAACGCTGGGGCTTGCTCTGGTTTGAAGACCTGTTTATGGCCAGGTTTTTGCCCTCTGAGGCCAGCATGAGTGGCCTGCTTGCTTCCAAATTGTTCACGATGCCTGCCTTTAACAAGGAGCCGGGGCATGCTGTGCTAATAGGGGGGATGGGGTAGGCATGAACAGTGCTCAGTCCCGTGGAGTAGGCAGTGCCGCCCCTGTCAAATACAACTTCAGAGATGAAGCAGAGGTGCTTTTCCAGGCTTCAACTGTGCAGCAGTTTTAAACTGATCTAGCTTTTGTTTGAGTTAGAATAAAAGTTGAAATGGGAGAAACCGTTCTGTTGTTCAGGCCTCCTCACTAGCTGTGAGGAGAGAGACTTGCTCTGTGTATCTATGGAAGGATTCTTTAATGCCTTGACTTTTTGTCTGTACTCTCCTCAGATCACGGCAGGCTTGGACCCTGTGGGACGGATCCAAATGCGAACACGGCGCACGTTGAGGGGGCACCTGGCAAAGATCTATGCCATGCACTGGGGCACCGATTCAAGGTACGGAGTTAGTGTGGCGCCAGGCCACAGATGAGCACTTTTTATTTTTGGTTAGACATACGAGACGGATATAATCGCTAGGATAAGTGTCGTCCTCTGGGGCCTTCTGAAGGACTGAGCTGGTTCTGGCTTCTTGGGGCGTCCGAGTGGAGTAAACCTTTGCAGTGAGGAGTTGGAAACCCAGAACTAACTCTCCTATTCTCCAGGACCTGGTGTGAGTGGCTCAGCTTTCTTAGCTTTGCTTCCCCCTGTCTTTTGTTTCACTATCTCCTCCCCTCCTTCAGTAGGCATGGAGTCTGATGCACTACGTTTATAGATGTGCATAAGCAAGTCAATAAATCCTCACAAACGGGCGACTCGCTCAATAGAGCCCGGCATAGGAAAGCTTCCCCTGGTTTTAATACGTTGACGAGCTATATTGTGACGCTGCTTGCCCGATAGTTTCTGTGCTGCAACATTGCATGGGGCCACCTCAGTTCGTGTTTTTCCCCGGAGCCTACGAGGCTCATTCTCCCCCTCCCCCCACTTCTCCCTGCAGATTTCTGTGTATTTTTGCTGTAAATTCATGTGCAAGTCGCTTTTTTGCACCTCTCTTCCCTCTTAGATCCCTTGTCAAGTTTTCGGATGTTTTGATAGGCTCTTTTCTACTTTTCCACCTCCACTTGTCACCAGATCTCGTGCTCTTTGATAGTTTGGGGCAGTTTTTGATTTAACATGGAGGCGTTTGGTTTTGCCTTGGCTCTACTTTTCAGCATGCCACAGAAGACGACCCCCTACTGCTTTCGGAAAGTGCAAGTGGTGTGGCAAGAGCTGGTATCCATAACTTGTGCTTTCAGTGCCTAGGCCCAGATCAGGAAGCCTTTGGACTACCTGCCTATGACATGTACAGGTGTCTTCATGATCATGAAAGGCTCTCCAGTTCCAGTAGGTCTAATCTGGATCTGAAGGACCCAAGAGCTGCATTGGAGGCCGGAGACTCCTTTACAGTAAGGAGATCTCAATATCTCCAGGAACAAGCAGGAATGAGTCTTCACATATGTGATGTCGGTACCGACGGAGCCTGCGCGGGAACACTCCCCAGCGTCCAATCAGAAAGCTTTTGGGAGCATCCCTCGGCGCTTGCGTGCTGCCTTCCCGCCTTTCCAACTGTCTCTCAGTTTTCGTTTTTCCGCGGAGCCTGCAGGATGTCCTCCTGTCACCGCAGAAACCTTTTTCTTTAATTTCTTAATTTTTGTTTTCTTGTGGTCGCGGCTGTTTTCCCGCTGCCACCGGTACCACCGGTGGGGTTTTTTTCTTTCTTTTTCTCAAACTGAGGGAGAGTTTTCCCTCAGTTTCTGTCTTACAATTTTTTGGGCCTATAAGGCCTTTCCATCATGGAGCCGCCTTCTCCTAAGAAGTGCCTTCACTGTGGAAATACAGTTTTCTTTTTAGACTCCAATGACTGGTGTCTAACCTGTTTGGGTCCTGACCCTTTTTTCCCCTGAACCATCAGGCTACAATGCTGTGAGAAGAGATTCTCTCTTTCGAGTTTCCCTCGATACCGTTTTCCCTCCCAGTGGCAGGGCATCGGCCATTTCTTCTTTACAGGATCAGGTAACCCACAAACAGTCTGTTAAGACTAGCCAATTCTTGAGTGGTAAGTCTCATGCTAAGCATGCTGACGGCTCCGGCCTTGCCCTCAAGACCCCATTGGCATTAAAACCCCGGCAGGAGTCTTCGGGCTCCAAAGCATTTCAGGGGTTTCAGGTTGTTCCTGGGGCTCACCCCTCACAGAACATACCAGAGCCATGCTTGGTGGTGGCATCCGCTTCGAGCGGTACCGCTACCCCGGCATCGGCACCGGTGTTGAGTGATCCGCTCTTCACCAGGGATCGTCATCTGGCGTTCTCGGTACCTTCGGGACCGATCGATACGTCCGAGATTGACTTTCCCGTATCGGCAGTACCGCCGATACCACCACCGACGTCGGAACCCTCTAGGCATGCATCGATAGACTCGCTTCCTTCGATGCTGAGTCTAGAATCGATTTCTAGTCTAGAGGACTGGGTACCGACGCGTCTCGGAACCGATGTTTACCGATTCCGCATGCACGGTACCGAGGATAATCACCAGGGGTTTTTAGTTCCCTCGGTACCGCTTGAGCAGCCTCCGATGACTGCTTCGGTGTCGGTTTCCCCTTCGATTCCGGCACAACTACCGGTATCGGTATAGATGCCGGTACCTGCAGTATCATCGGAACCAGCTCCTTCCATGCTTTTTTCACCTGGATCGCTCCTCTCTATACCTAGTTTGGAGTCGATACCTGGCATGGATGATGCACTACTGACTGTCTCAACTTATAACTGCCAGTTCCAGTGTCCATCCATTTCAAACCCTGTTCTGCACCGGACAGGTACTCCCTCCGGTGCCCAGGCTACCTTTTCAAATTTAGCATGTCCAGCGAGGGTTCCCATCGGAGATCCTTCTTTTCAGAAATTTCTCCTTGACATGGCAACCTTCCTTAATATTCCTATCCCTTGCTATGAGTCTTCTCGGGGTTTTTCTGCAGAAAAGGAAAATATAATGCTTCCTTTACATCACTCTTTGCAGAATATTCTTCTGAGGGTATGGGAAAAACCTTTAAGGGTTTCTTCACCTCCTACAGCAACTGATCTTCTGTATCAGGTGCCCCCCTCTTCAGGATTTCAGAAGCCTCAACTTCCCCATCATTCCATTGTAGTGGAATCAGCAATGAGGAAGGTAAAAAGCAAGAAGAAGCATTCTTCTTTCCCGCCAGGGCGTGCATCTAGAACACTGGATGCCTTTGGACGTCAAACCTTCCAAACATCTATGCTGGCAACAAGGATTCTCTCATATATTTTCTATATGAGTCTATCCCTTCAGGAGGTCACAAAGAAATTATCTCTTTTGACTCCTTTTCTATCAGAGCCCAAGGCTGCAGACTATGCCTTACTTCTTAGTCATAGCCAAAATATCTCTTGGTTTCTTTCTCGTGCTTCCCTAGACTCTTTTGAGTCTGTTAGCAGAACTTCTGCTATAGCCATAGGGGCACGTCGTAAGGCCTGGCTCCAAGCATCAGACTTGAGTAGATGGGCACAACAAAGACTGAGTAATACTCCTTGTACTGGAGAAAATCTCTTCAATAAGGAGTCCTTACGTCAGGTTGCTCATTGCTCCACTGACTTTCCTGCTTCTGAGTGCCATCCTAAGCCCTCTCCTTCCTCAGCAGGTAGGAAATGCCCTACCAAACCTTCTTTCCCTAAAAGAAAGAGGTTTCCCTCTTCTCCTGCCCATCATTCGGATGCTCCCAAGCAGGGAAGAATCCAAACTCTAGCCAGGCTGACTAAACACAGTAACCATAGGTTTCTGATTACTCTTTTTATAACTACAGTTAACTTCTTTCAGCAGAAGTTTTCACTGTTTTTTTCTATTCAAAACTCTGCTCAGGGATTCCTATTCTCAGGAAATCCATTTACTCTTCACTATGCTGAACTGTCAGGTTATTCATGTCTATAAGTTAGAGTTTTCCACCTCTTCCTGACTAGAAGAGAGGTCTAGCAACTATCATATGATAGTTTCTCTGTACCAGCATGAATTTTTTCCTTCCAGGGACTTACCATTTGGTAAGTCCTTCTTCAGCTTCTATCTCTACCCTCTTCCCCAGGGTTTCCCCTGTAAGAGTGGTACCATACCTTTGAAAGACTTTTCTTGTCTTTCTTTTCACTATAGAGTTTCTTCTCCTGAGTAAACTCCCTTCTTTATCTGAGCAGCTCTGCAGACGGAGCCAGCTTGCTCTCTTGGTTCGGTCTGTTCTCTCTGTTTGACACAGACCGACTCTCTCTGTTGTCCTATTCAGTAGCTGCCCATGCAGGAGTTCCAGAAATTGACTACTGGTACTTTTCCACAAGTCCCAGTCTTGTCTTCCACCACTTCTGTATGGCTTTAGTAGTGATTCCAAGACAGTTTCTACATCTTTCTTGGATAATCCTTCTCACTTCAGGCTTCTTACACTATCTTCTACCCTTGCCATCTCCACTCTCTGGGTTTGGCAATGTAGTGGACGTGGCTGTCAGTTTTTCTCCATCAGCCAGTTCTACATCCCAGTTCTCCTGCATAATGCTCTCTGCAATCCTACTGAGAAGCTTTCCACTATGGGCCCTTGCTAGAGAGCATAGAGTTTCTCTAATGGCTATCCATCATGGTTGAAAAAGGCTTCCTCGGTCATCCCCGATGACTATGAGGGTTCTTCACACCCTACTATCTTCTTTTTAAAAAAAAAAAAAAAAAGAAGAGGGAAAAGGACATAAGCCTTCTGCACGTGAAAGTCTGAGTTATCCCATTCCTACAGTGAATATACTCTTTTTTTCTTGCAGCTTGTCCTCATGGTATCCTAATCCTTCAAGGACAGCACATATTAATCTGGAAAACGCCTGATACCTCCTTTGTCCTTCACGTAGGTCAACCTGGTATCTCATTCTATGCGTTTCTGTCCTTTTACCATGCTGGAGTTCCACAGGACTCCGGACTTGCTGTTTACAGACTGATATTATCCTCTGTTTTTCACGTAACCATCCTGGTTATTCACTGGATAGCATTCCTTTATCATCATTCCTGGGGGAATAGATTCTCTATATATCTTCTCAAGTAGGTTTCACCTTCTTGTTCTTGGATGAATCTTTTCCCTTCACATCTCCATGTGAATGTCCTGATATGCATAGCTCTGTCTGCTTATTGCAGGCATCTATCTTTAGACCTATATATTCAGGTATATATATATAGATATATACCTATATACATCTCTGTAGATGTATCTGTCTGTCAGCTAAGTGTGCATATGCTATGCCCTTTAGATCTCATTATAGATATATCTATATCTATATACCCGTATATATACATATATCTACATATATAGGTGTATCTGTCCAGATACTTCTTATAGGAAGATATGTATTTCCATACTTATCTTTCTGACTGTCTATGCTCATAAAGGTTTTTACCTTCCTATATGTTTCTGACAGTGGGCTTGCACAGCTTCATACTGTTCCACAGTATGTTTCAGATATTATGCATACAACCACTGCTGTGGTACTGACAGCCCTACCGTATCCTAGGCTTACGTATCCCTGAAGCTCCATGCCCCAATGTCTTCCTACCTCTCACCAGTTAGGAAAGACATGGTGGATCTTCAGTGGATTTCAAATTCAATTCCTCAAACATCTGTCCTTCCTTGGGAGTATGGGGTTCTTCTCATACCCTTTCCTCCCTTAAGGACTAGGTCTGTTTGTCCAGATTGGTCACTCTTCCTCTTTTGCTCCTACCTCTGAATACTTCTGTAGCCAAAAGAGTTTTCAGCTTTCCATGAAGCTTCCCACTGAAGACCTGCCGTTTTTGTGCTACCCCAATTGAATCCTGGGGTCACCTCTCACTTCCAGATGTTGACCTCCACTTTCTCTCCAGTGAGGTCACCTTGAACATTATTCTACTGGATCCCCAGTAGACTCCATCAGCCTCTCTACTTCCTACAATCCAGTAGGTAAGCGTCATATGGTAATTGTCAATATTATGGTGATTGATCATTACAATATATCTTTTGATAATGATCATGCATGCAAGGACTCCTTTTGGGTCGTCCTTTCTAAGTTAGCTGTTTTTTCTGCAGCTCCTCTCTTTTCAACTCCTGCCCTCCATCCTCAGGATGCCTGGCCATATGAGGTGTAGCATGTTTTCAATCTTCAACATGTTAGGGCTCCAGGCATCTTAGCTTGGGAGTTCCCATATGTGAAGACTCATTCCTGCTTGTTCCTGGAGATAGCACAGTTACTTACCTGTAACAGGTGATCTCTGGGAACAGCAGGAATAAGTCTTCACAACCCACCCACCTCCCCTAGGAGTTGTATTTCTATATCTATCTTTCCTTTCCTCTTTCTCTCTCTTTGTCTCAGCTATGAAACTCAACTGAGGAGAGACAGTTGGAAAGGCGGGAAGGCAGCACGCAGGCGCTGAGGGATGCTCCCAAAAGCTTTGTGATTGGATGCTGGGGAGCGTTCCCGCGCAGGCTCCATCGGTACCGACGTACCTATATGTGAAGACTTATTCCTGCTGTTCCCAGAGATCACCTGTTACAGGTAAGTAACTGTGCTTTCCCTAGATACCGAGCATTCACAGGCCCCATTGGGACCAGACATCACAGATTCCTGCCTAAAGAAGATGGATTGCTGCCTCTCTGGCACCAGCATTGGGTGATACCAAAGCTGTGCATCGAGTGAAGGTGAAGAAGCCATGGGCAATGGCCCTTTTCAGAGCTGGGAACAGCCACCATATCTGTCAAGTACCTCCAAAGAGATGATCACTCAAGCTTCTCTGAACCGGATGGCCTGTATCAGTATCAAGGGGTCAAGGACCAAATCTCCGATCTGGCTTAGTTAACACCAGTGTTCCTGATAAACTGCGCAGACTCCTTCACCAGCATTCCTGCCGATGGGGGGAGGTACGAAGCGATCGTGAAAGCTATTACGCTTAGGATCGCACAGCATAGGCAGGTCCTGAAGAGCAGCTCTGCGTCAGAATCTGAACAGTCCTGGTATTTGCACTAGGACTTAAGAGTCCTCTGAAGAGGCGTGCTTCACTGCTTACCCCTCCAACTTCACTGAACAGGAAAGAAGAGTCCCCTCTTCACTGATTTTTAAGGAAATGGCATTCCATTTTAATTAGAAAAGAATAATCACGCCAGAGCTGAAATATTGGATATCCTTTAGCTCCTCAGCCCTTCCAAGGAAAGCATGAATCATTAGGGGTATGCAGATGAGACTGTGGGAGACTAACCCCTCCCACCCTGTGAGCAAGAAGTGTGACTCGCAAAGTATGAGCCATGGCAACCTTGGTAGCTCAAGGCATACCTCTGTGAAGGAAATTTGCAAGGCCATGACATTGACGTCATTCATAGGAATGTAAGAAAATCCTGCTGAGTCAGTCCAAGGTCCGTCAAGCCCAGAATCCAATGGTGGCCAATAAAGGTCACAAGTGCCTGTCAACAGGAGCAACGTAACATCTTAATTTTTGGAGGGGCCCAAACAAACCAATCTTTGGCCCCTCGCCCAAACTCTCCAATAGCTAATAATGTGTCGGGCAAAATAGTGGTGGGGCTATGGCCCCAGGAGCCCACCCCATTCCCGATGCCTATGTCTGTCAGGTTCCCAAATGGTAGACAGATTGCGTGCTACTTATTCAAGGAGTGAGCAGTGGATTTCCCCAGTCCACTTTAATAATGGTTTATGGCCTTTCTTCCAGGAACTCCTGCAAACCTCTTTTTAAATCCAGCTACACGAATAGCTTTCACATAATGAATTCTAGGGTTTGATTTATGCATTGAGTGAAAAAAATATTTTCTCGGATTAGTCTTTAATGTGCTACATAGTAGGTTCATTGCAGATTAAGCAACTGTTCCACATTCATCTCCTCTGCAAGCTGCAGAGCCTCAATCTTCTAAGCTTCTTCATAGGGGGCTCCTTCATCCCCTTCATCATTTTGGTTGCCTTCTCTGTACCTTTTCTAATTTTGCTACATCTTTCTTTAGATGTGTGGTGACCAGACCTGCATGCAGTATTCAAGGTGTAGTAACACCATGGAGCAATACAGAGGCCCTATGATATTATTTGCATTATTCTCCGTTCTTTTCCTTACAATTCCTAACTTTCCATTAGTTTTCTTGGCCGCTGCTGCACACTGACAGTGGAAAGAATGGATGGGTGATCAGACCCTTACTAAGCAGTAAAAATGTATGGTTTACAACGTGACGAACTCTGATCTTAAAGCCTGTCTGGTCCATTTGGAAGTGTCTTATTTTAGTAACATAGTAAATGACGGCAGATAAAGACCAGCGTGGTTCATCTAGTCTGCCCAGCAATATGGCAGGAGTAGGTGCACCCCTACCCATGTCTTTGCTTAGTGGTGCACCCACCAGGAGCAGGTGCACCCCTCCCCATATCTTTGTTTCTTTGTTTGTTTAGGGGTGAACCCACTGCTCCTCCCCCCATTGCTCCATGTAGGACACCCCCTATTTGTTGAGAAATTAGATGGTTCAGTTTATTTTGATTTAATCTTGTTGCTGTAAAGTGATCCACTGTGTCTGTCCCAGGCCACTTTGAATTCCGTCACTGTGTTTGCCCCCACCACCTCCATCGGGAGGGCATTCCAAGCATCCACCACCCTTTCAGGAAAAAAGTATTTCCTGACATTGCCTTTCAATTTACCATCTTGCAGCTTCATGTCATGCCCTCTAGTTTTACAGCATCTCCAGGAACAAGCAGGAATGAGTCTTCACATATGGGTACGTCGGTACCGACGGAGTCTGCGCGGGAACGCTCCCCAGCATCCAATCAGAACGCTTTTGGAAGCATCCCAACATGCCTGCGTGCTACCTTCCCGCCTTTCCCAACTGCCTCTCCTCAGTTTTTGTTTTTCCGCGGAGCCGGCGGGACGTCCTCCTGTCACCGCAGAAAATTCTTCCTTTATTTTTTGTTTTTTCTTGTGGTCGCGTCTACCTTCCGAAACACCGGTACCGCCGGTGTTTTCTTCTTCTTTTCTTTTACAGATATTTCCTTCTGTAGGAAATTTTTTCCTATTTGGTGCCTGACAGGCTTCGGCCTGCTAGGCCTCTCCATTTCCCTCATGGAAATTCTAGCCACTAGACAGTGTTTTAACTGTGGCACTACCAAATTACTTTTAGGCACCCATAACTGGTGCCTTCCATGTTTGGGACCTGAACACAATCCGCTGGACTGTCCCTCCTGCACTTCTCTTTCTGCAAGAAGTTTTCAGCATTGAGCTCAACTCGATACGCCGTTCCCCTCAGTCCTGAGGGTACCAGCTCCATCTTCTTTTTCGCAGGATCATGTAACCAAACAAAAGTCTGTAAAGACTAGCCAGTCCTCGGGTGGTAGATCTCATGTCCTTCATAGAGATGCCTTTTGGCTTGCCCCCGAGGACATTTTGGCTTTAAAATCCCGGCGGAAGGCTTCTGTCTCCAAAGCACTAACGGGGTTTCAGTTGTTCCCGGGGTTTTTACCTCGGTGAACATGCCTGAGCCATGCCCGGTGGTGGTATCCGCTTTGAGCGGCAATGGTGTTGGATGAAACATTCCACACCGATGATCGCAGTCGAGCGCTCTCGGTATTTTCGGTGCCGCTAGAGCCACTAACGACCGATCTTCCCACATCGGTCCCGGTACCGATGCTGGTATCCACGTCGGTACCATCCCGATATGCATCGATAGACTCGCTTCTTTCGATACCGAGTCTAGAATCGATCTCTAGTCTGGATGACTGGGTACCGACTCTTCTCGGTACCGACTTCAGACGGTACCGTAGACATTCCACCGATGATCGAGATCTACCACATTCGGTTACCACAGTACCGATAGTGCCATTGCAGACTGATCTTCATATATCGGTGTCACCAACGGTACTGATCTCGGCACCGGTATCGACATCGGCATCGGTGTCGGTACCTCCCATGCTAGCCAGCTCGCTTCCCTCCATACCGAGTTTGGAATCGATCCCTAGCATGGACGACTTGCTACCAACCAGTCGTGGTACCGATTTTTCATCGGTACCCACAACTATCTTTTAAGGATAATCCGATGCTCCACCCCTCCAGATCTGCTATTCCACAGAATCTGAATGAGCAGGTGGCTGCTAGAGCTAGTTCTTCAACAGATCTAGTTCTTCCTCCTCTTCCTCAAGGACTCCCCTCTGGGGAGATTTCTTTTCAAGCTTTTCTGATTGATATGGTGAAGTTACTTGCCATTTCTATACCTGGTCAAGTCTCTGCACCAGGGGATCCTCAACCTATACAGATCCCCTGCAATCCAAAGGAAGTCATTATGTTTCCTTTGCATCAGACCTTGCAGGATCTCCTATTTAGAACATGGGAAACTCCTTTAATGGTATCCCCACCTTCTAGGGCGACTGATCTTCTATACAAAGTGCCCCCTTCTCCAGGTTTTCAAAAGCCTCAACTCCCTCATCATTCTCTGGTTGTAGAATCAGCAATGAGGCGTGTTAAGAGTACTAAAAAGCACTCTTCTTATCCGCCAGGTCGTGAGGCTAAGACTTTAGATGCCTTTGGACGTCAAACTTTCCAGGCATCCATGCTTTCAGCAAGAATCCTTTCATATATTTTCTATATGGGATTATCTCTTGAGGAGGTCACAAAAGATTTATTACTTTTGACCCCTTGCCTCCAAGAGCCTAAAAGAGCAGATTTTTCTAGGCTAGTCAATCATGCTCAAAATATTTCCAAGTTCCTGACTCGTGCTTCCTAGACTCTTTCGAGTCTGTCAGCAGAACATCGGCTATAGCCATAGGAGCACAACGTAGAGCCTGGCTCCAAGCTTCAGACTTGGACAAATCTCTACAAGATATACTGGGAAATGCTCCTTGCACTGGAGAAAATCTCTTTTAATAAGGAGACTTTACTCCAGGCTGCTCAGTTTACCACTGACACTGTTGCTTTCAGAGGCTTGTCTACGCCTTCCTCTATCCCAGTTTGTAGAAAGTCTACTACTAAGCTTCATTCCCCTAATGGGAGAAGGTTTTATCCATCTTCTACCCATCATACAGATGCTCCCAGGCAGGGGAAACAACCAACCAGGCTCAGGAAACCACAACCTCAACGGGTTCAGCAAACCCAGCAGCCGCAAGGTTGCTGATAAACTCTTCCCTGAATCCTTTTTTCCTATTGAGGTTTAGATCCTGTAGTTTGCTTCTTACCTCTACAAGCATCTACATCGGTTCCATCCAAAAAATTACATATGTCCCTCTCAAGGACACATCCTAACTATTAGCTCAATGAGCTTCTTGAGATGATTATGCTTTACAGGTACTACAGTTACTCCTCGTCCTCTGAACTACACAGAGGAGTAACAGCTGTCAATAAGGTCACCATCCCTTACCTTTGACTCTTCTCCTGTATCAGCATCTCTCTTACTACTTATTAAGGATTTCCTCCACAATAAGTCTTCTTTTCAACTCTGCCACTCTTCCAGGACATTTGGTCTGTAAGAGTGATACCACTCTACTGAGGGCTTTTCCTAAAGCCCCTAACAGTTTTCTTTCAGAGTTGTCGCCCCCTTGCATTCTTAATTTTTCCTGGCAGCTTCTCAGACAGTAGCTGAGTCTTACCTCTCCTACTTCTGTCTGTATTTCTTTCCCAACCTTGGGACCTTCTGCTGCCCTATTCAATAGTTAGAACTGCAGGGGCTCTTACTGCTTAGACCACTAACTTGCTGTCCAAGCAGCCAGGGCTTGTTATCCAATTTCAATGGTTTCTGGCCTTGCCACTAAGTCCTAGACGGTTTAAGAACCTTCTTGGGCTATTATTGCAGACCTTACCTTCTCTCCTTAGCCTCCCCAATTCTTGGGTTTGGTGGAGTAGTTGATGATACCTACTGGCTCTTAAACACCAGTTTTTCTTCTAATTAACCTGCAACATGCTCTCTGCATCTCTACGGAGCAGCTCTACACTATGGGGCCTTGTTAGAGAGCACATAATATCAGATGGTTAGGAAGGGTTTTACCTAGTCAGGCTTACTGGATTCTCTTTATCCTTACCATTTCCATTAAAGGTTTCTTAATAAAGGTCACAGGCCTTTAATTAAGAGAAGACCTAAAGAATTATCCAAATCCCTGGTTTGCTTCACATCTCCAGGGGACCCCTTCACCAGAGATGGTTTCTTTCTTTCAGTATAGACCATCCCTGTCTGTTTTTTTCCTTCCATCCTCAATTCTTCATGGCGTGACCATGTTGAGCACAAGAATGCACCATACCCCTTTTTAACCTCATTGAGGGTAAATATGGTATTTTTATGGCATCTTTTTCTCCAGCTACCTGATGGAGTTATGGAAGGATTCAGACTCGCTGTCCTGTAGATTAAAAACATCCTCTGCATTTTCTAGGTAGGTCTCCATTCCTGATTTTTCAAGGGCAAGAGTTCTTAGAGGACTCTAGACTTCTCTTGCCAATGAGAGAACTCCCTACACTTCCTACCCTTAACCAGGAAGTAGGGATTCTCTGAATATCTTCTCAAGCAGGTACCTCCCTTGTTGTTAGATAAATCTTCTCCACATACCCTGTGTGCGGACACGGGTATGTATACATGTGTATGTGTATATGTATATATATGTATATGGACATCTGTACGTCTATGCCCATATCTATATCTATATACATATGTGATGTATATATCTGTATTTACCTATCTCTATAGGTATGTATTACAATATATGATAGTGAGTAGGTATATGTCTATATACTCTTCCTGTCTGTCTGCCTCTATATATATATATATATATATATATATATATATATATATATATATATAATGTATATATATATATATATATATAAAACTCCTGAACTACCACAGGAAGTGGTTGATTATGGATAACCCTAGGTATTCTGGAACAGCATGGAAAGGGATAGAGAGTATTCGTCAGTCTGTGGTGGAATATATATCCAGTTGAGATATATATATATATTCCACCACAGACTGACGGATACATTCTATACCTTTCCATGCTGTCCCAGAATACTTAGGGTTATCCATAATCAACCACTTCCTGTGGTAGTTCAGCAGTTTTTGTACCATGACCTTCAGTTTGGGTACACCTGAAGCCCTTCACATACTTTCCTTTTCCATTACAAGGGACTTTTTCTGAATCTTCAGAAAATGGGAGGCTACAATGCCTCCTAACGCCTATCCTTCTTGTTTTCGGATATGGAGATCTTGAAAGCTCCCTCTCCTATAAGAACTAGGTCTCTTAAGGTCAAAGGCGTTTTCAGTTTTATCTAATGGAGACTTCCGCGTTTTTCCGCTAAGTCCTACCTCATTGAACTGCCCCAGTTCCACTGGGATTGTTTCTCTCCCCCTAAGGGTTCTACCTCAGCCTGTTTTTTGCACAGTTCTTTACCTCTCCTTACATTGAGGTACCCCCTGGGGATATTCTGTTGGTTCATATTCACAAATCCTCATGAATCTCCATATACCCCTCTACAATGCCACCAGGTGAGGTCCATATTGGTTTATTGCTTTTCAATATTACCACTAAATATCACCTGCACAGAGCCTCTCTAGGCATCCTGTTTGGTCCAGCTGTTCCACAGCACATCTTTTTAGCTCAACTCCTACCCTCCATCCCTGGAATGCCTGGGAGTTCGGTAAATTAGCATGGCTCTCAAACCCGCAACATGCTGGGACTCCTCCAGGAATCTTAGCTTGGGAGTCCCCATATGTGAAGACTCATTTCTGCTTGTTCCTGGAGATAGCACAGTTACTTACCTGTAACAGGTGATCTCTGGGAACAGCAGGAATAAGTCTTCACAACCCATCCACCTCCCCTAGGAGTTGCATTTCTCTATCTCTATCTTTCCCTTTCTTGCTCTCTATCTCTCTCTTTGCCTCAGCTTTAAAACTTAACTGAGGAGAGGCAGTTGGGAAAGGCGGGAAGGCAGCATGCAGGCGTGTTGGGATGCTTCCAAAAGCGTTCTGATTGGACGCTGGGGAGCGTTCCCACGCAGACTCAGTCAGTACCGACGTACCCATATGTGAAGACTTATTCCTGCTGTTCCCAGAGATCACCTGTTACAGGTAAGTAACTGTGCTTTCTCCGTCTCTGGAAGAGGTTTGTTTGTTCATTATTTCTCTTTAAGTATTTAAAGGTCTGAATCATATCTCCCCTATCCCTCCACTCCTCCAAAGTGTACATATTTAGGTCTTCAAGTCTCTCCTCATAAGGCTTCTGACGCAGGCTCCAAATCATTTTAGTCACCTTCCTCTGAACAGCTTCCATTCTTTTTACATCCTTTGCAAGATACGGTCTCCAAAACTGAACACAGTATTCCAAGTGAGGCCTCACCAGTGACTTATACAGTGGCACTAGTACCCCTTCCTTTCTGCTGGTAATTCCTCTTCGAATGCAGCCCAACATCCTCCTGGCTTTTGCCACCGCCTTGTCACACTGTTTTGCCACCTTGAGATCTACAGAAATAATCACACCGAGGTCTTTCTCCTGCTCCGTGCACACCAACCTCTCGCCCCCATATCGTGTACATTTCCTTTGGACTTCTGCTACCCAAGTGCATGACACTGCACTTCTTCGCATTAAATCTCAATTGCCAAGCATCATACCATTCCTCCAGCTTTTGCAGATCCCTCCTCATGTTCAGCACTCCCTCGGGGGAGTCCACTCTGTTGCAAATTTTCGTGTCATCTGCAAAGAGACAGACTTTTCCGTTCAGTCCTTCAGCAATATCACTCACAAATACATTGCACAGTGCTGGGCCCAGGACCGAACCCTGCGGCACCCCGCTAATCACCTTCCTTTCATCCGAGTGAGCTCCATTTACCATCACCTTCTGTCGTCTCAGTCAACCAATTTCTGATCCAGTTTACCACCTTGGAACCCATCCCCAAACTACTGAGTTTATTGATAAGCCTCGTCTGAGGGACAGTATCAAAGGCTTTGCTGAAATCCAGGTAGATGACATCCATCGCATGTCCTTGATCCAGTTCTGTGGTCACCCAGTCAAAGAACTCAATCAGATGTGTCTGGCAAGATCGCCCCCTCAGTAAAACCATGTTGCCTCGGATCCTCTAACGCTCTGGTTTTGAGAAAGTTCACTAATCGCTCTTTCAGGAGTGTCTCCATTACCTTTCCAGCCACCGAGGTAAGGCTCACAGGCCTGTAGTTTGACACTTCTTCCCTATGACCACTTTTGTGTAGAGGTACGACGTCAGCCATTCTCCAGTCCTGAGGAACCTCTCCTGTTTCCAAGGATCTGTTGAAAACATCCTTTAACGGCCCTGCAAGAACCTCTTTGAGCTCTTTCAGTATCCTGGGATGTATCCCATCCGGTCCCATGGCCTTCTCCACTTTCAGTTTTGCAAGTTGTTCTAACACCTCGTCTTCTGTGAATGGTGTGGTATCTACTTCATTCCCATTTTTATATTTGGGAGTCACAGGTGGTCCTTCTCTAGGATTTTCTTTAAAAACAGAGCAGAAGTATTTGTTTAGCAATTTCGCTTTATCAATGTCATTTTCCATGAGTCTGTTCCCAGCACTTCTGAGCCCTGCAATTCCACCTCTGATCTTCTTCCTTTCCCGAATATACCTGAAGAAAGTTTTGTTGCCGCACTTAACATCTTTAGCCATCTTTTCCTCTGCCTTTGATTTTGCTATCCTTATTTCTCTTTTTGTCTCCTTGAGTTTGGTCCTGTATTCATTTCTGTGTTCTTCTGTTTGCAAGCTTTTGAATTTTGCAAAAGCTGTGTTTTTTCCCCTTATTTGAGCAGCCACTTCTTTGGAAAACCAAATAGGGTTCCTTCTCCTCTTGTTTTTATTTACTTTTCTTACATATTTATCTGTTGCCCCTTTTATTGCCTCTTTTAGTTTAGCCCATTGCAATTCCACTTCCCTTATCCCCTTCCACCCTGTCAGCTCCTCCTTTAGGTACTTGGCCATTTTGTTGAAGTCAGTGTTTTTGAAGTTTAGGACTTTGAGCTTGCTATGATTGGACTGCACCTCGGCTTTTACCTCAAACCACACCGTGTAATGATCACTGTTGCTCACATGGGCACTCGCCCAGACATTTGACACGCTATCACTGTTGGTGAGCACCAAATCCAGCGTTGAGCTTTCCCTGGTTGGTTCCATCACCATTTGTCTAAGTAACGCATCTTGGATAGCATCCACAATTTTTTTGCTTCTTTCCAGATTTGCAGAAGGAGTAATCCAATCCACATCGGGTAGATTAAAGTCACCCAATATGATTGCTTCCCCCTTTGTTGCTATCTTGGCAATATCTATAATCAATTTGTTATCTATCTCTTCAATTTGAGTTGGAGGTCTGTAGATTACAGCAGTATGGATGACAGTGCCATCTCCTCTTTCCAACACTATCCAGAGCGCTTCTTCTTTTCCCCATGCACCCTGCATTTCAGTAGCTTTGATATTGCTTTTGACATACAAGGCTACTCCTCCCCCTTTTCCATTTTCTCTGTCTCTTCTGAAAAGATTATAGCTAGGTATGACTATATCCCAATCATGTGATTCATTAAACCATGTTTCTGTAATGGCCACAATGTCCAAGTCCTTTTCCTCCATTAGGGCTTCCAGGTCCAGAGGTTTGTTGGCTAAGCTTCGAGCATTTGTGCTCATTGCTTTCCAGCATTTAACTGACTTGTGTGTATTTTGCATTGATTTTATTCTACCCACGTCTTCCCAGTTGCTTTTGGTGTGTTTAAAAGTGTGATTGTTTCTGTTGTTCTGCTTTTGCAGGGGGTGACGTCCAGAACTTGACCTTCCCCGTCCGTTACCCCCTTCTTCTAGTTTAAATGCAAATCGACATACTGCCTGAATTTTTCATGTAGGATTCTTTTCCCTGCGACAGAGAGGTGTAGTCCATCAGCACAGTATAGTTTCTTGTTGGTCCATATTTTGATTTGAAAGGTATTGTTTTGAAATTTTTCACCATAAAATCGTCAATGCCGTGTTCTGGTCCTGAGAAATATTCCCAGATGGGGTGTGTCCTTCCACCTTTGCTGCGCCATGTGATCTTTTGTCTTTGTGAATTGACCCTTATTTTAACATTTGCCAGTGTGGCATCCTTTTTCACATTTTTTGCCCTGAATAATATATACTATGATAGAAGAAGGGCACAGGCAGGATCCCCCTAAATTCATATGATTCATCCCAATTGTAGACAATTTCTCAGATTCACGCTTGGTAAAAAGTGTTAGCGTCACAGAGTTCTTTCATTGTGGGCACAGCAAACTTCTGAAAGCAAGATGTGTATATATTGATCTCTCTCGATGCCCGGTTAGTGAGCCGCTAGTCTTTTTAGTCTGAAATCAATTCTGAGTATGCAATTCAAATTCTAGAAACCTTAGGCTTTGTTAACAACTGCTAAAAGTGCAGTCACGTTGCCACCTAAATGTTGTTCATAGGAGCAGTTTTAGATATAATTGTTTGTTACAGTGGTGTTAAAAGCCATTTTCCCCCATGGCAGAATGCATCACCTTGAAGTTTAGTTCATATCTTCTCCAGCGGGAAATTCTCCTTTGGCCTCTTTAGGTCACATAGCATCAAGAATCTTCTATCTTGTTTGTCCATCTCCACATGAGAAGGGTGCCTTGGGAACTGAAGTTACAGTGGAATTAAACCGTGCAACCCTTATCTCGCAGGGTAAATCTCACAAGTCATAATCTTCAATCTCTGCAGTGGTGAAAAATTCCATCACATCTAATGCAATTGCCCCTGCATCCCAAAGTACTTACCACAGATGCCTGAAACATGGAATGGGGGGTATATCTGGACTCTAAGTACCCCAGAGTGTTGTTCCAGGAAAGAAATACCCATGTTACTGCAGCCGTTTGGAGATGAGTATTCTATGCAGCAAAGGATTTTAGTTGTCTAATAGCAGACAAATCAGTCGTCACCCAAAGAAACAGGTTTTAAGCACCCCCTTCCCCCCGCCTACCGTTAAAAAAAAAAAAATAATAATAATAGAACCACTTGGAAAGGTGTCTGTTTTAAACCACAGTTTTATCTTTAAGAACTTGTTCCAAATGCAAACAGTCAAAGAAACTGAGCCTGGTCAGTTTTTGTACCAGTCCAAACCTAAAGAAGCTTTTGTGGGAATATCATTTTTGGAGATTTTCCAAAAAGCAGATATATTCAGACTGTCAGACACCAGGAAGTCCATTCCCCCTGCTCCTTCTCTAGTCCTTGTCTTGGTGTTAAATAGCACTCCTGTCCTTTCCCTGTTTGATATCTTCAGTAGGTCTCTTATTTATTTATTTTATTTTATTTTTCTTTCTTATATACCGCGCTATTATAATCAGTGCGGTTTACATTTGAACAGAACAACCAAGAATGTAACAAGTTACATCGAGTTTTTTACATAGAACAGGGAATGTAAAACATGGAGAAAAACAACAAGGGAAAGAACTATGTACAAATTATACACACATATAACTAGGGGTACTCTTACGGACGAATAGATAAAACTTTGCCTGGATGCTTGGCTGGTGGGTGAAGGAGTCGGGTAAGGAAGAATGGTTAGCCGTTATCTAGATGAGGGTGATCTAAGGGATGGGCTAGTAAGGACTGGTGCATTTTCTGCAGCTTGTAAAGGGGATAAAAATCTTTTCTTGAGGAAGTTGAGAAATCTCAGCTTTTTATTTCTGTATGCATTTTGCAGATATTCAATCTTATATAGGGTAAACTATCCATGAAGTAAACAATCTTGTAATTTGTAGAGAGGCAGCATGATTTTCCAAAATCGTCAGTTGCTCCAAGTCCCCCAATGTGGTCCTAGCATGTTATAAAAATGAATCCTGGAAAGCACGTCCCATCTTAGCAGCCACTTTCCAGAAGTCCGCTAGGGAGTAGAAAAAACCCAGAGTAGAGTAGATTAGATTGTTCCCTTTTGTTCCCCGGTCCTGATTTAAGCATAAACAATATAGGCAACTGTCTTTGGCACCAAATTGATAGATACTGGAGCATTCTCCTTATGTCTGCATCCAAGCCGGCCTCTGCTTTCCCACATATGCTCCAGTGGCAATATCAGCAAGCTTAAAGTGAACCTTGAACACAGGACCTGCTTGTTGTCATGCTCTAACAGGCCCTGAAGTGCCCCGCCTCTTTCCCCCTGCATGGGATTCCCATTACCAAGGAAAACCTTGTGAGAGATGAGGCAACGCAGGACCTGGCGGAACAGGAAAACAGTCAGGACCCACATGCAAGTTTCCCTTTGACCTTGCTGCTACTGCTGCCGGGGCAGCTCCAGACTTAGGTGAGGGGATCTCCCCCCTCCCACCCCCAGTGCCTATGGAAGCTTGAAGTTTAAATCTGGCACTGAAAGTCCCAGTCAGGAGGCAAGGACTGGCAAAGAAACCCTCATCAAGGATAAAGATAATTCATGGACCTCTGTCCTATGATGACAAAAGAAGCCCCATCTCCTTGGCTATTGAACAGTAGGTTGGGGAATTCCCTGAGGCCCCAGGGCTGTGGTTGCATCAACTTTGACGTCTATGCCAGAGAAGCTCCTCTGTTCTCAGGTAATAGATCCTCCATCAAATGTTGGGGAAGGGGGAAGGTTGCTGATTGACCATGTCATCAACTGCGGAAAGTGAGATGGCCTGCCACCAGTTATCTGTCTTAACAAGGATTTTTACAGCTGCCTCCTTTATCAGGGTGATGTTTGACTTCATCTTGTCTTATGGAACACTTTGCCTCAAGAACTGAGAGAAACTAATAATGACTTGAAATTTAGGAAGAAATTTAAAAGCTTGGTGATTTGTTTTATTACTGGAACCTAGAGAGATTTACTTCCAAGAACTTAGCTAATTTGTAATTGGTGGTGGGGGGGTCTTATGTTCTCCAGTATTTACATTTTTTTGTTTTCTTTAGAGATTTTTTTTATTATATGTTGGATTGTACTGAGTGGTTACAGTGCTTTTAGTAGAATGATGATTGATGTAAACTGCCTACTGCTTATAGCGGATGACAGTGCATCAGATAAATAAAAGGAATGGAATTTGGCTTTATGGGAGAGTTTTCTCTCTCCCTCCATGGCATCTTTTGGATGCTGCAGGGATCCCATCAGGTCCCGGAACACCAAAGACATTTTCCTCCTGAATGTTTACCGCTTACCCTTCCTTTTTACCATCTTACATCAGGAAAATGTTGAAAGGAACGAGAGTTCCAGAGCTACCACGCAGGGGTCTCATCATGGTGCTGGCTTGAAAAAACATAAGAAATGCCATTTTGGGTCAGACCAAGGTCCATCAAGCCCAGTATCCTGTTTCCAAAAGTGGCCAATTCAGTTTTCTTTTCATAAGATCTTCAACTCTTTCACCATTCGCTTTTCTTCCTGGGTTGTATACTGAAATGCAGAGTCTAAGCGTTCTTCATGGACAAGCAGTAATGAAGTCCCCACATACGGGTAACAACACCGCTGAAGCCTTGCACTGGACACTTTTGGGAGGTTCCTGTGCACTTGTTTTCCAACCTGCAGCACCATCTTCTCCAGTCTTCGTTTTTCATGGAGGCCCACAGACATGAATCGGTCATCTGCCGGTAAATGTTTCATTTTTTTCTTCAGGGAGAGGAGGGGGCTTCTTTTGCTTGTATTTAACTTTCCTGCTTGCCATCTGTAGTGTTGGGTCAGTCAATTGTAGTTCTGCCTTGGTTTTGTTGCTTTTTTTAGTACTTTCATTTTCTTGTTGTTTTTCCTGCAGTTCGGCTGGGCCACAGGTCGCAATCGAGCCGTTTGATTTTTACCCTGGCTATCTTCCCAGACATGTCTCAGGAACTGGCCAGCAGGTTCAAGAAATACCCCAAATGTGCCCAGACCATCTCGGTCACAGACAAGCACAATTGGTGCCTCCAGTGTCTTTGTCCCAATCAGCAGCCCTGTTCTTGTAATTTGTGTCTACAGATGACAGGCAGAGGCATGAAGGGTAAAGAGAATCCCTCTTTGACCAGAGGTCCGATTCAGCATCTTTGGCACTGGCATCGATGGCTCCCCTTGATTCTGCCGAAGGTGCATCGACATCGAGAGGTTCCTGGGGTCACTCGGAGCAGAGGGCCCACAGTGCCCTGGAGCATTGGCTGTCAGCCAGTCCCTACTTGGAATCGAAGAAGACCTCTACTTCAGTGTTGAAGGGGGGACCCTTCTGAGCATTGGGTGAAGCCCCTTGTACATCAGCATCGGAGCCCTTCCTGATGTGATAACGGGAGTGATAGCTGTGAATAGCCTGCAAAGGCGCCCTGGAGAGAGGAAATCTACCTTCATAGTCTTGGAGGGGTACTGACCATATCCCATTGATGGATGCCATGTTGATACCCCTGCAAAGACATTGGTCAAAGCTGCTCAGGCCCCAAGGCCTTCGGATACAGTAGGCATGGAG
This sequence comes from Ichthyophis bannanicus, assembly GCA_033557465.1. Taxonomy (NCBI): domain Eukaryota; kingdom Metazoa; phylum Chordata; class Amphibia; order Gymnophiona; family Ichthyophiidae; genus Ichthyophis; species Ichthyophis bannanicus. The sequence continues at coordinate 83,101,257 of CM066048.1, forward strand.
GTACGCATTCAGGTGCTTGAGGCTTTGCATTGCATCGATGCTAGAGAAAACAGCTGACTGGTCCTCCTTCAATGCCCAAGGCATTGTCCTTGACCATTGTGCAACTGATCCTTGAAATGCATGCCCTATCTGTGGAGGCATCGACATTGAAGCATCGTAGAGATCTGATGCTGTTTTCCGGCAGGGCCCCCTCTCTCGTGAGTGTATCAGGTTCCGATGTCCCGATGAAGCCCTGAAAGCACACAGTGCATCATCGATCCTGTCGATGCTCCCACTCGGAGCCGAAAGGCGTTCTGGGCTGAGTCTCAGAGGTACTCTATTTCCTCTCGGAGTCTGACTCTGGTGGCTGGGCTACTGATGTGGAATTGGAAAATCTGTCTGAAACTAGGTCCCTTGAGATTCCCTCAGACCCCTCCCCTCCGTATGAATGGTGGAAGTCTCCTCCAGAGGACATCTTCTTCCAGGACTTCGTGAGGGATATGGACAAGGCCATCCCATTTTTTTCCCTGGAGACTGAGGATGAGCCCAGGGCAGAGGAGTTGGAGATCCTCCAGTACTCCTCTGCTCCTGAGGAAGCAGTGCCAGTGTCAGTGCCCCGTATCGTACAAAGACTGCAAATGAGGATGTGGGAGAACCAGTTCACTGTGCCTTCAGTTAGTAGGAGATTTGACTCTATGTACTGGGTTCAGAAAGCCCTGGACTAAGTGCCCCATATATTCATCCAAGTTGTATGATCCCTGTTCAATGTAAACTGCATGTTGGTTATACCGTAAACCGCTTTGAATTTTATGAGAAGGCAGTATAGAAAACTTAAATAAATAAAAGCCTCACCTTCTGCACCATTCCTTGGTGGTTGAGTCCACCTTTAAAAAGATTAGGAGCACCAAGGCTCATTCCTCGATGCCCCCAGGTAGGGAGGCTCGGACATTGGACTCCATCAGGAGGTGCTTCCAGAGCTCCATGCTTGTGGCTAGAGTGCTGTCTTACCAGCTCTATATGAGCATGTTCCTGAAGGACATCATGTGTGATCTCGCTGACCTGTGCCCGTTCCTCCCGCTGAAGAAGCTGGAGCTTCATTGTACTCTGGTGGGCCATGGCAAAGACTGCTCAAAGTTAATGGTCAAGGTGATGTATGACACCTTTTAAGACTATCTCTATAGCGATGACTGTGGGTATTGGAACCTGCTGCCTTGCCTGGCTTCTGACCTGGAGCAGTCTGTACAAAATAAGCTGGTGGACATGTCATGCCGGGGACAGAACATTTTCAGAGAGCAGGTAGAGGAAAAGGCTGGTGTCGGAGAAGCAGCACATCATCCTCACCAGGGTTTCAAGACGCATTCCCGATCTATATCGCAGAAAGTATCAGGGTGGAGGCCAGAAGAAGGCCTACTGCCCACATAAGCATAGGTATTTTCCTGGTCCTCAAGCCTCCCAGCAAAAACCCCAAGCTCCTTGCCCACAATGTCTGAGAAAAGCCCCAAAAGGCTCAGCCTGCCCCACAGGCCGCGACAGAGTTTTGACTTAAGCATAGCCAATCTACTGGTGATCAGAGGAGAATCCCCCTGTTGGGGGATGGCTCTCACTCTTTGCCCACAGGTGGACAGTCATTACTTAAATAGTCCAAAGCGGCTACATTTTACACTTTGCTGAACTGCTGCCTCATTCCCCCTCCCCCCCCCAAAGGTATTTCTCCTCAATCCTCTGCATCAAAACCACCTTCTGGGGGAAATCTCCACCCTCCTGGTCGATCTTGCCATAGAGCCAATAGGAATAGATTGGACGGGGATTTTACTCCAGGTACTTTCTGGCCCCTAAAAAGACAGAGGGGTTTCAGCCCACCCTGGACCTCGGAGACCTCAACACCTTTCTGGTGCAAGAAAAGTTCAAGATGGTCTCTCTGGGGACCCTGCTTCCTTATCTTCAGAAAAACTATTAGCTATGCTCCCCGCATCTAAAGGATGCATATACCCATATACCAATCCATCCTGCCCACTGCAAATATCTGATTCATCCTGAGAGGAAAGCATTTTCAGTACCGAGTGTTACCCTTCAGACTGGCCTCAGCACCCTGAGTCTTCACAAAGTGCCTCGAAGTGATAGTGGCCTATCTCAGAACTCAAAGGAAGACAAAAACACCACCTAATCTGGATGACTGGGTCATGAAAAGTACCACTCCGGTGGAGTTTGGCATTCAGTGCAGCTGACCATCCAGGTACTATGGCCATTGGGTTTCATTGTCAAATATCCAAAGTCCTACCTTTAGCCCACCCAACGACTGGCGTTCATATAAGCTCTCCTTGACATGACTCAGGCAAAGGCTTTTCTCATGCTGGACCGACTGAAGAGATTTATCACCTTGGTCTGTGATATCCAGTGCAGTCGGCAGACAATCGCTTGTGGGATGCTGACTGCTCTGCCAGATGGCCTCTACCATGCATGTCACTCTCCTGGCTCATCTGTCGATGAGACAAGCTCAGTGGACATGGAGTACTCGGTGAAAACATGCCATCGGCTGCCTCTGGGACCGGGTGATAGTCACCATATCCCTTGTCCAGTCCCTGCACTGGTGGTTGGCTCCACAGAATCTGCTCAGGGGCCTCCCTTTTCAGAAGGCCCTATTGCAGAAGACACTGACTATGGACACATCCAAGCTGGGTTGGGGGGGGGCGCATCTGGATGGCTTCCACACGCAAGGGGTCTGGTCTGGTCCAAACAGGAGAGCCTGCACCAGATCAATTTCTTGGAACTATGAGCCATAGTGAATGCCCTCAGGGCTTTCCGGGATCACCTGGCCATTCAGATTGCCTGTCTGAATCGGAACAATCAGGTCACAATGTACTTCATCAACAAGCAAGTGGGCACTGGGTCATATCTCCTGTGCTGGGAGACTGTTTGTTTGTGGAAGTATGCTATCACTCATGGATTGGAGTTAAGGGCCACGTATCTGCCCAGGGAGCAGAATATCGTGACAGGGCTGTTGTGGCTTGGATCTTTCGGAAGTGGAGTCCCCCTCGATAGATCTGTTTGACACTCAGCACAACGCCCAAGTAGATCAGTTCTGCTCCAGAATTGCCTCACATAGCAGGCTGGCTCCAGATGCTTTCCTCTTGCACTGGGGGGAAGGTCTGCTATACACATATCCTCTAATACCGAAGACCCTGCAGATGGGGGTGATCCTCACTGCACCATATTGGCCCAGGCAGCCATGTATTCCCCTTCAGTTTCAACTCTCCCAGTGGGAGCTTCTGTAGTTGGGCTCTGCAGAGATCAACCGGATCATCTTGCGGGAGGAAGCTGCACCCTAACATCAGATCCTTGGCCTTCACTGTGTGAATGTTGAGGCTAGTCCTATCGGAGCTTAACCTGCCTGCCTGATGGCATAACTGATGTTCTGTTGGCCTCTAGGAGAGCCTCTATCAGAAGGGCTTATGCTGTCAAATGGAAGAGATTCACTTCCTGGTGTGCAGCACAGGCGCTGGATCCCTTTACTTGTTCCATTGACAGGCTCCTTGAGTACCTCTTACACTCTGAGTTGAGTCTCGAGTCTAACTTGTTCAGGGTCCACCTCAGTGCAAATGGGGCCTACCATCACGGTTTGGAAGGAAAGTCCATATCGACTTGGCCTTTGGTGGTTCGCTTCATGCGGGGCTAGCTCCTCTCGAGACCTCCCTTCAAGCCTCTGGTGGGTGGCGCTGGACCTCAGTGTGGTTCTGGCACAGTTAATATTGGCTCCCTTTGAGCCATTCGATTCTTGCCCTTTGAAGTTCTTGACCTGGAAGGTCTTGTTCCTGGTGGCAGTTACCTCGGCACGCCATGTTAGTGAGCTTCAGACTCTAGTGGCTCATCCGCTGTGCACCAGGTTCCGTTATAATAGAGTGGTCCTGCATACTCATCCTTGATTCCTTCCAAAGGTAGTATCTACTTTCCATCTTAATTATTCAGTAGTTCTGCCAACTTTCTTCCCAAGGCCTCACGTCTGTAGAGGGGAAGCGGCGTTACACACACACACACACACACACACAGCAAGTGAGCCTTGGCTTTCTACCTAGAGTGGATGAAGGCCCACTGAAAGTTCATCCAACAGTCCTCTTTCAATTTGTCTGGCAGACTGCACCTCTTTCACTTATTCCCAGGCTGGCCTGAGCCTTTCTGGTCATGTCACAGCTCACGTCCGAGCCACGGCCGCATCAGTGCCCAACTTGCGCTTGGTCTCCATGAAAGAGATCTGCAGGGCTCCAAAGTGGTCTTCTGTCCACACATTCACATTTCACTACTGTCTGGATGGCTATTCCCAATACGACAGCATCTTCAGCCAGTATGTACTCCAGCATTTGTTTAGGGATTAGAATACAGCAAAATGCAGAAAGAAATGTGTAATTATACAGAAAATTATTCAAAAATTAAAGCAAAAATGAAATAAAAAAACAACCCCCCTATAGATAATAGCAAAATAATGCAAGGGAGCTCAAATACACTGGGCACATAAGATGAGAGGTGCGGAGCATGCTAGAGTACATTCATGTACCCAGTATATTTGAACTCCCTCTGTTTTGGCATTTTTTTGCTATATCTGTAGGAGGTCGTTTTTGATTTAATTTTTGCTTTAATTTTTATATAATTTAATTTCTGCATTTTGTTTTTTGATATTTTATTATTTTTTGTACAACTTGTGAGGATTGTGTTTTAGATTAGAATCCAACTCCATACCCCAAGACCCTACTGTCTGTCTAGGCTACCAAAAAAAAGATAAAGACAAGTCAAACTTCAGAGCAGGAATGTTCATGGATTTAAATGTATGGTGAAGACGCTGAATCAGATGAGTTTTCCTTTGGGGACTACCAATGCTGTATATAGGTGATTCTCCAGTTCTTGTTTGTTTGCCCCTGTTGGGCTTTTCAGCCTCTGTTTTCGGTAGCCTGTAGCTTGGAGGGCCCATACATGAGGACTTCATTCCTGCTCTCCACAGAGAACACATGCTACAGGTGAATAACTAAATAACTTTTCTCCGTGGACAAGCAGGAATGAAGTCCTCACAACCGTCCTCCCCAAGGAGCTGTCTTCTGCTATAGCTGTTGTCATGGTACCACAGCAGGTGGGAAGACAGGCGCAGTGGAGCCTCCCAAAAGCTTCCAATAGAAGCTGGGGAGCATTCCCATATGGGGCTCCTTCTGACACGTCTCCCATGCGTAAGGACTTATTCCTGCAGTCCACGAAGAACACCTGCTACAGGTGAGTTAACTACCTTTTACATGAGCAGCATACCCGTTTGTTTATGAGCATATCTATTCTATTTTTGTTGACTTGCTTTCTTTGCAACTCTCAGTTTGGGAGCCCCCATTTACGTGAGTGATTTTGTCCTCATTGTAAACTGAGAAATCAACATTGCTTACTTGTTACTGAGATAAATGTTCACGTCCCTCCTTCCCCTCAAGAGTCCAAGCTAAACCACTAAGTAGCTTCTGCTTGAGCCAGTAGAGTGGGATCTCTGTCATAAGCTTATAACATTTTCCAGTTGTTTCTGAGCTGTGGGAGAACATTCCATCTTGCCTCTGTCTGATCATATCACCTGCCTGTGTGGCCGATTCATCTTGCTGTTTATGTAGACCTTTGCTGTCTGTACTTGTCCTAGCTACTGTTTACCATCAATTGTATATTAGTATTTTTTGCCTTTCAGAATTGATCCTGATTGATTTTGAATTCCTTTGCTCATTTCCTGTTAAGATCTTTTTATGTTTCATTCCTCAGGCTATTGGTGAGCGCATCTCAGGACGGGAAGTTAATCATCTGGGACAGTTATACCACAAATAAGGTAGGACCTCTGGCTATTTCCTGACAGGAGAGAGAGCATGGATGTGCTCTGTGTAACTCTCTCAATCCCTAACTCCAGGGAAAGGATACCTGGGTGTACTCAGAAGGTAGATTTTGGTGTGCAGCGCGCGCTGCTATATCTGTATTTGTGTCACTGATGTGTCTAGTCGCACTCACCCCTTCCTGCCCCAGTTGAAGTAAGGTTAGTATGGAGCTTGGCCCTGCATGTATTGAGTGTCCATGGTATAACAGCTGGCTGGCTAACTCATTGCTAGATATCACAAGTTATGTGGCACGATTCCTTGGCATATAAGAATGGGTAGAGGGGGAAGGGGGATTAGGCTTGATACCTGGTTTCTAGTCCCAGCTCTAATCCGACTTTGTCAGTTTTCTTCTTTGAGTGTCTGTTCTAATTTCTGCCTCTGCCTGAGACTGGGCCTCAGTTCTGTGATGTCTTACCAGGCTGGAATCCTTTGGGTATCGTTTTTGTAGGAGTGGTAGAATAAGATCCTAATCTCTTGAGATTTCCTGTAGTAGTGCTGTGTGAACTGTGGCGCCTCTCTCATATTTCCTCAAACCGGCCTCCAGGAAGAGGTTGTATATGGGCACTGTTTCTCTCAAAAACTGTTTCTTTTGTTGACCAGCTTCTCCCTTTGTCAGGTTTGAGTGGTCGTTGGAAGCAAGGGCAGGAAATTTAGGCTGGAAGTGCCTTGTGAATCGGTACTGGGATGAGCTGCAATTGAGCTCCTGCCTGGGATGCAGCTAGTTTGAAATGGAAACAACTCCGAACACCATTTGAGTGTTGTTGACAATGAGTTTTCCAACTATGGGTCTGCTGGTTTACCACGGCTTGGGGTTCTTTCAGCCATGGTGCACTGTCTAGTCTTTCCTTTCTCATTCTCAGCATGAGCAGACTTTTTTTCATTTTCATTTACAGCTTTTTCTGTTCAGAGAGTTTAAGGCAGACAGTTTCTGGAGACATCAACTGGGATTTGTGAAATTAATTCTCTCTGCTGTTTTGTGCCAGGTTCTTTAGCTGTTTCTTGCACTTGGAATCTGTTCTTTATTCTACTAGACCAGTCCAGACAAATTGGTTATGCTCTTTTGCGCTAGCAGGTGGAGGCAGATTGCAGCAACTTTCAGGGATGTCATCCATTGTTGCAGCACCGAGAAGCGCTAGTATTCCATATTGTCCTGCTAGACCAGTCCAAACAAGTGGGTTGTGTTCTCCTACCAGCAGATGTGAAGACAGCAAAAGCTTCTAGAGGTTTCTTATGACATCATTGTGCCATTAACAGCTTGTGCCTCTAGGGGCATAAACCAATAATTCTGTCTCCAGTGGATGAATGCAGATTTTCCAGCTGTGAGAGGATCTTGAAAAATAAGAGACGATTGAAGAGGTTTTTTTGTTGTTTGTTTTTTTTTACTTGTGAGTAACCATCTTTACTGGTGACTCTTATTGGAGTGGGACGCAGGAGGCTCCACTAGAGACACCCTTTTAACCGGAGCTCTTTTTGGATGCTATAAGAAGCAGGCAATTGGCTAAACTCCTCATCTTGTTAAAGGCCTGCTGAGCAGCCAGAAGATTGGAAAAGAAGTTTGGAAATCCCCAAAGATTTGAAGAAGGCTCTTCAGAGGTATGTGACTACAGGTTTTACAACAGGAGGCGTGGCACTGAGCCTGGCACAGGTTTTCCTGCCTTGGTGCTTGCTGGGGGTGAATATCACAACTAAATCTCTGTCACACTCGTTTGTGGTGGGTAGCTGCACCTCGTTTGCTGGTGGTGCATGAGTCGGGTTGGGCCCCTTAGGGTGTTTGCGCTTCTTGCACTTTGCTGTGCCTCCTCTGTGCCAAAGAAGGAGGTGGGTGGGTGGATGTTGGGGAGGGGGATAGACACTGGGCATCGGAGAGAGACAGGGGTCAGTGGAATTGTGAGGGAGAGAGGCAGAGGGCGATGAAGTGGGGAAAGAAATAAATGAAGGGATAGGCCTTCGAAGCAGGTGAGAGAAGGGGGAAATAAAAAGGAGAATGGGAGTCTGGATTAAGGGCTAAGCCATAAGACAGAGAGAGAAGAAGGGGCCTGGATGTAACCACCTTAGAACACCAGGTACTGTAGGCTGATAATCTCCTTCTAGTCGCACTTTGCCAAGAAAACCGATAGGGAGTCACAGTTTGGACAGCTATCCACAGGGCAGGACCGTACCAAGCTAGAAATGCTCCTGTGCATCTAACAAATCTGGTGCCCCCCTCTCTATCCCAGCCACATGTAGTAATTCATTCTTGGAAACCTAGTGATATCGGCACCCTACTTGTACCCTGTGAGGCTGCACCACTTGCATAAGGGTTGCCACGAGTCGATGTGCACTTAACACTGTTTTCTAGGTGATGGAGCAGTATGATATAGGGGATGAAGTACTTCAATGCACGGAAATAGAGTAGAGATGATTGTATCTGATGATGATGATAATGTAACCAGGTGGTTAGTGCGGGCAGGGCCAATCCATCCACTAGGCCGCCGCCTAGTATGGCGGACGTCCGTGGGTAGCACGGCACACATGGCCTGCCACTTCTGATCCCACCCCCCGAAGCACATGGCCTGTCGTTGCCACCGAGCCTGCTGCCAGAATCAATGGTGGGGGGAGGCAGTGAAGCTCAGCGCACCCGGGGGGGGTGGCGGGGCGGAGAGTGGCACAGTCAGGGCTTCTGCCTAGGGCGACAAACCTTTGGGCCAATACTGAGTGTACATGAGTAGTGCCAGTGAAGCTGCATGGACCCAGAGATCTGAGGCTGGCAGAGCTAGAGCCTGTACTGTCATCAGTTGCAGCTGGCAGGGGGCCCCAGGACCACCGCTTTTGGTGAGAAGGTTGCATCTTCCTGGGGAGGTGGGGCCCAGGATATGTGCTTTTTACAGTCATGGGCCACAGCATCCTCATGAGATACCAGCTGGACTTCAAATAAATTTCACGACTCACATTTTGTAAATAAGTAGCAGCCAGCTTGTAAATATACTGTAGTTTCACAGACAATCCATTAATAGCCAACCTGTAAATAAATTATGTCCAGTTCGTAATCCCCTGTTATCAATTGTTCTCATTTTAGTTATCTGTAAGACAGACCATGCATTCAATGGCTTTATCCAATTGTGTCTAGTTTATTGTAAACCGCTTTGACTCTTAGAAAAGCGGAATAGAAAAAGTGTCAGTAAACTCAGTAGTTTGGGGATGGGTCCCAAGGTGGTAAACTGGATCAGAAATTGGTTGACTGACAGACGACAGAAGGTGATGGTAAATGGAGCTCACTCAGATGAAAGGAGGGTGATTAGCGGGGTGCTCCAGGGTTCGGTCCTGGGCCCAGCCCTGTTCAATGTATTTGTGAGTGATATTGCTGAAGGACTGAATAGAAAAGTCTGTCTTTTTGTAGATGACATGAAAATTTGCAACAGAGTGGACTCCCCTGAGGGAGTGGTTAACAGGAGGAAAGATCTACAAAAGCTGTAAGAATGGTCTAATGCTTGGCAGTTAGATTTTATGCGAAGAAGTGCAGTGTCATGCACTTGGGAAGCAGAAATCCAAGGGGAAATGTACGCGATAGGAGGCGAGATGTTGGTGTGCACGGATCAGGAGAAGGACCTTGGTATGATGATTTCTGAAGATCTCAAGGTGGCAAAACAGTGCGACAAGGTGGTAGCAAAAGCTAGGAGGAAGTTGAGCTGCATACAAAGAGGAATTACCAGTAGAAAGGAAAAGGTACTAATGCCACTGTATAAGTCACTGGTGAGGCCTCACTTGCAATACTGTGTTCAGTTTTGGAGACCATATCTTGCAAAGGATGTAAAAAGACTGGAAACTGTTCAGAGGAAGGTGACCAAAATGATTTGGAGCCTGCGTCAGAAGCCTTATGAGAAGAGATTTGAAGACCTAAATATGTACACTCTTGAGGAGAGGAGGGACAGGGGAGATATGATTCAGAGCTTTAAATACTTAGAGAGAAATAATAAACAAACAAACCTCTTCCAAAGACGGGGAAGCTGTAAAACTAGAGGGCATAACATGAAGCTGCAAGGGGGTAAATTGAAAGGCAATGTCAGAAAATACGTTTTTTCATTGAAAGGGTGGTGGATGCTTGGAATGCCCTCCCGATGGAAGTGGTGGAGGCAAATACCGTGATGGAATTCAAAATGGCATGGGACAGACACAGTGGATCCCTTTACAGCAACAGGATAAAATCAAAATAAACTGAACTATCTAATTTCTCAACAAATAGGGGTGTCCTACGTGGAGCGGTGGGTTCACCCCTAAACAAAGACATGGGGAGGGGTGGCCTGTATGGAGCAGCAGATGCACCTACTTTTGCCATCTTACTGTGCAGACTAGATGGACCATACTGGTCTTTATCTGCCATCTGTTACTATGTTACAGTGGCTGCGGTTTGAGTCTGGAAGCTGTGAAGAGTGCAGCAGAGGGGGCTCTGAACCAGTTGAGGACTGCAGAGGAGAATGCTCAAAGACGGAATTAGGGAAGTGGCCCAGCAATCTAATACGTTCCAGAGACTGGCGGCAATGGAATTCAAGTGGCCGATGGAAGCCCTGTTTTGTTGACGTGTAGGAGGATCGAGGATCCTGGTGTGAGCAGACATGGGACCATTGAGAGTGAGATGTGCGGGTTAGTTTGAAGTCTTAGTGGTTTTGGAAGACCTACAATAAAATAAAAACATTAACTTATTAATAAGGACCGCGAGCCTGGAAGTAGGAAGTATCCAAGGATGTGCATAGAGTGGAGCGTGGCTATAGAGCAGGAGGTCGTGCGGCTGAGCGGGTTTGGGGTCTGCGAAGTAAAATCAAAACAACTCGGCAGTATTAGTGAGCGTAAGAAGCACAGGAACATGGACATAGTGACACATTTAATATTTTTATATTTCTAGAATGTGACTATTCTTTACAAGTAGGCTGAAATAAAGCTGTTTGAAAGCTGTATTTGCCAGAGGATAGATGATTTTAAGTGTCGGTTTTAATGTCGGAGATAACGAGAGGTCCTATTTCACTTTGGTAAAAGGCAGAGGAGCATGTTTACAGTCCCCTAGAATGCTGAGAGCAGACTGTTTCATTTTCAGTTGGGAGTCCTGAGAGGTGTGCGAGGTAGTGAGTGAAGAGAGAGCTCTGAATTTCAATTTAAGAAGAAAATTTGGGGCTGTTTAAAGTGATTTGGGCTTACCTAAGTGAGTGAATGTGGGAGAAAATTGTTCGGAGTGTGTTTTTCCAGTTGGAAAACCTTTTAAGATAGTTTCTAATTAAAGAAACCTCTGACAGGTTTTAAAATTGTAATTTTCTGCTTGAAAAGAAAATGTAGATAAACTGGTTAATAGTTTGGACACGGAGCTGTGATTTGGTTTGTGAAAAACAGCTATGCTTCAGAAGGAGCTGAAGTTGAGTTCTCAGTTGGAAAGGGGGAAACAGGCCCCGTTTTTCCCTTTTCGCTTTGACCCGGTGAAAAGCGGGATATAAATACAGCTAAATAAATAAATAAAATAATTTTTTTCCTTAAGCTTTTAAGAATTTTGAGATTAGCCGCCTCAAAGTGGTCTGTCTGTGCTGTGAAGATTTGTGCATGACGGAAAGGAGCTGCTTATAAAAGGAAACGTTAGTCTGAAGTGAAGCAGAGTGTCACATTTTGAAAACAAAAAAGCTAATATTGGGTTATTGGCTTTGCATTGGGCTGAGTTCTTTTTAAAATTTGAACTTTATGAAAGCTACTAAAAAAAACCCTACTTGACTGTTCCAGCCCTCAGAGAGCTGTGCTGAACTACTGCGTTCTTATTAGACTGAAACAAAGCAGCTTAAAGCCCTCTTCAGTAGGTTAGCCAGTCTGCTTCTGAAGACACGTTGACCCTTCTTGGACAGATGGACGCCATCTCTGCTCTGCAACCCTTGGTCCAGGAAACCAAAATGTTCTCGATGATACCATCCATGCAGCCATGCATTTATTTCCAGGATGCGAGCTTCTCTACCTTGGTCTTTACCCTCAACAGGGATGATTGAAGAGAACACCACCTGCACACCTATCTGCTTAACCCTCTGTCCCAGAGCCATGAAGTCACTTTTGATACACTCGGAGGGATACCTAGCAGCATCATTTGTGCCGACATGGATGAGTAACATTGGGTAATAGTCAGTGGGCTTGATGAGTCTCAGCAAACTCTCCATAACATCTCTGATTTTGGCACCTGGCATGCATCATACCTCTCTGGACATTGTCTGGTCAGCAGATGGACGCCTCAGTACTCCTCAGAAGAGTCACCAATCATCACTACCCTTTGCTTTCTTGTGGTCACTGATTCTGCAGCTTTGGGGTACTTGAGCTATGGTTCTTCCCTTTCCAAAGATGCTTTACCTACTCTACTTCCAGGGCTGCATAAAGGTTCTTCAATTCAAGGGCTGGAGGAGTTTGATTGGTGACTCATGTCCAGCCTTCATCATTCTGTAGGCTCACATCTTCTCTGCTGGAGAGCTTGGATGTTTCAAGAAGCATCTCATCAATGTACTTCTCACTGTCTTGAATGCTCCTCAGCCTCACCACCTCTTCTCTGAGTTCCTCCACTTGTTTCCTGAGAGCTTCCCTGAGGCATCCTGCACATGGAATCGGTCCTTCAATTTATTTATTTTATTTAAAGGGTATTTCTATCCCGCCTTATCCTTCAATCAAGGCGGTGAGCACAGTAAACGATCATTCGAAGTGTTGTGTGTGTCAGTTGAGCATATGTACAGTGTGGGTGCGTGTGTGCGAGTGTGTTGATTAGAGTGGGCTATTTACAGTGTGCGCTATGTACAGTATATACATGGGTTTCTGGGTCCGGTCCTGGTGGTTTCTGTGAGCTGTTGTTGACACCAGATTGGATCCAGTTGTAGATTCAGGTTAAGCGTTTGGGCCGTAGTGTTCTGTGAAGAGTACCGTCTTCAGGTGCTTTCGGAAGTCCTTCAGATCGTCAGTTGATCGTAAGTCGTGAGGGAGTGAGTTCCATATTGATGGGGCCGCCAAGGAGAGTGCCCTTTGTGTGGTGGACTTGCATGCTTTTGTGTAGTTGTTTGGGGTGCTGAGTGTGTCTATTGTGGCTTTTCTTCTTGGTCTGTTGCTGGTGTTAGGGAGTATGAGAGCTTGGAGGCTGAGTGCTGATCTCTTGTGTCTGATTCTGAATATGTTTAAGGTCATTTTGTATTTGATGCGTTGGCTGATTGGGAGCCAGTGGAGGTCTTTGAGGATGGGGGTGATGTGTGCTTGGGTTGTGGAACCAGTGATTATTCTGGCTGCTGTGTTTTGGGCCATTTGAAGTGGTTTGAATGATTGCTTTGGTATTCCGTTGTAGATCGGGTTGCAGAAGTCCAGTATGGGGGTTATGAGCGCTTGGCAGACTGTGCGGATGTGTTCATGGGAGAGTAGAGGCTTGAGGCGTCTGATTATTTTCATTTTGTAGTATGCGTTTTTGGTGGTCTTTTTGATGTGTGATTGTAGGTTCAGCTCTTTGTCAAGGGTTATTCCGAGGTATTTCACTTCGTCCTTTAGTGGAATTGTCGTGTTGTTGGTTGTGATGAATGTTGGGGGGGGATGAAGTCGGTGTTTCGTGTGATGAGTGCTTCTATCTTGTTGTAGTTGATGGCTAGGTTGTTGTGTGTAAGCCAAGTGGACATGTTGTCGAGACAGTTTGCTATCTTGTTGTAGTCGGGGCTGTTGAGGTTGATAGGCGTGTAGATCATAATGTCATCTGCGTAGATTGTGTAGTTTATTTCGTGGGCGGATATGATGTCGCAGATCGGTTGTAAGTATAGGTTGAATAGTAGTGAGGATAGCGCGGATCCTTGTGGTACTCCTTGCTTGATCTTCGTGGGTTGTGATGTTTTGGTTCCGATTTTGACTTGGAACTGCCTGTCTGTTAAGTATGAGTTGAACCAATTGTCATTAGAATCTCTGTCTAGACAGAGGCAGAAGCTGTAATGGGGGCAACAGCTTTGGGGATACAATTTTTCCTAGCCATTGTTCAATTGGTGGAGCTTAGGTACCTATTGAAGCAAAGAGAGAGAGAGACCTATCAAAGTACCAGCCGGTTTCCAAACTGTCCTTTCAGAGAAAAAGGAGTTAACCTCTTTTAAGTGTGTTCTAAATATACTGTTCCAAGTCCCTGTATGTAGCTAATTGGGGAGGAGCTCTATAAAGCAAGACTGCTCATATGGGGTGGGTGGGTGTTGGGGGTGGGATCGCAAAGAATCTGTAAAAATGAGAGGAGGAAAGAAGTTAGAGGAAAGTTAGAATATATTTGCAAACACTGAGGTTTGTGCACACTCTTACCTTCATAACCTGAGAATCTTTCTAGAGTCTAAAGTGCCTGAAAAGAGGGAAAAGATCTTCAGGTAGAATCATTTTTTTCTGTCTGACTAACGTACTGATGCTAGTAAATCGTTTTAACTGAAACATATCTGATGTGATGATGCTGTAGTAATTGAAAGGTCGAAAAATTTCTGAAATATAAAAGAACTGAGGTTAGATTTTTACTGTTAATCAGTCAGAAGACGCTATTCCACAATTAACAATGCGTTTAACTAGTTGTGTTACATTTTGAGACTGAAACTTTAGCATTTTAAAGTATTTAAACTATTTTAAATATTCTAACTTATTTAAAATATAAATATTTTATATTTAAATACTCGGGGCCCGATATTTACTTGGGCAGGCTATGCGCATAGCCGTGCCTGTTGACCCTTAACCTTTGATATTCAATGCCAAGGTTATATGCGGCCCCGGCATTGAATATCTGGGGATTGCCACACACACCGGAAGCTTCAGTAGCTAACTAGACAGCAGTGATGTGCTGCCCGGTTAGCTCCTGCGCCCGAGATAAGCAAGGTTTTTTTCTTGCCTATATTTAGGCGCACAGGTTGCTAACCAGGCAGCATGCAATATCACTGCTGCCCGGTTATCGATAGTCTCCACCTCTGCTCCTCCCTAGGTCACCCTCGACACACCCTGGTGCTAAGCGGTTAGCATCAGCGCGCATAAGGGCCATAATTGGGGATATTCAGCAGCACTCCCTCTCAGCGGCAGTTGATTTGTTTATCGGGCTGTAAACAGTGTATCTGCCCTTCAAATATCGGGCCCTCAGTTACTAGGTGTTTCTTTTTATTCAACATGAGCTTAACAAAACTAGTTCAACTAACTTTGGTGGTTTTCCAAAATTAGAAGAAATAGGAGGAAAAGAAGTTAGGGGGTGTGTTTTTTCTGGAAGCCCCTCCCTGTTAGAGTGTGACAGTCAGTTATTTGGCCATAGACTACATTTGTATGCTTCCATTAGTTCAAAAAGGATTAAACTAGCCTGGGTTGCTATATTAAGTTGGCCAAATGGGTAGAAAACTCAATGCAAAAGCCAGACATGCTTGGATGCATAGGGAGAGGAATGTCCATCCAGAAAAAAAAGGTGATATTGCCTTGTATGTGACTCTAGTGAGACCTCATTTGTACAGTTCTGGAGACTGCACCTTCAAAAGGAGATAGACTAGGTGAAATCAGTCCAGAGGGTGGTTACTAAAATAGTCTTAAAACCATATGGAGTGAATACACATGTAGACAAAGGTGAGCCGGTTGTTACAATGTATCTGGATTGGGCACAGTTGGAAACAGGATACTGGGCTTGATGGACCTTAGCCTGACTCAGTATGGCTTTTCTTATGTAAAAGATTTCAGTATGTATCCTTAGGAGGAAAGACTGGAGTGCCTCGTGGTGGTTGTAACCCGCCTTCGTCTTTCCCTACCTGGATGACCGGCTCTTAAGTGGAGGCACAGCTGCAGAGGTGCATCCATGCCACCAAGTGCACCACTCTCATCCTGCAGCATCTCTGGTTTGTCTCGCCTCTCTCCAGCTCAGTGCCTGGAGTTCATAGGGGCTCAGCTAGACACCCTCCTTGCCATGGCCTTCCTCCCTCCGGAAAGGACAGAACACCTCAGGGTTCTAGCCGCAGAGGTGCACAACTGCCAGTCTGTGACCACTCGCTGCCTCCACTTCAGTGTGACCCCGTACACCTGCCTGCACATGAAGGTGGCTCTGTGGTGCCTCTGCTCCCAATGGGCACAAGCCACAGGCAGGCTTCGAGACAGGATAAGAGTGACCCACCACCTGGCAGATTCCCTTGACTCATGAAAGATTCCCTGCCACCTTCAGGCCAGGATGCCCTTCCAGGCACCCACCCCCCAGAGGGTCCTTACCAGGGACACCTCCCTATTGGGCTGGGGAGCTCATTGCGAGGACCACTGCATACAATGCAGTTGGTCCCAGATAGAATGCTAGTTGCAGATCAAGCTTCTGGAGCTCAGAGCGATAATTTTGGCTCTCCGCAACCAGCTGCAGAACCAGTCTATTCTGGTCCAGATGGACAACCAAGTCACAATGTTCAGTGTCACCAAGCAAGGGGGCCCAGGGTTGTACTCCTCTGCCAGGAAGCGGTAGCCCTCTGCTCATACAAAATGGGATGCTGCTGTGGGCAGTCTACCTCCCGGGCCAGGACAATGCACTGACGGACAGGCTGAGCAGAGTCTTCCAGCTGCATAAGTGGCACCTGGACCCCGAGTGGCCTCTCAGCTCTTCTGACTCTGGGGCGTCCCCCTAGTGGACCTGTTTGCCAGCCTGGACAACACTCAGTTGCCTGGCTTCTGCTCCTGCCAGCCACACACCTGTCTCAGGTGGCGGCAGATGAATTCCTCATTCCATAGACAGAAGGCCTTCTTTTACACCTTCCAGCCGCTGGTTGCTAAGACCAAGGTCCAGCATGACAAGGCATCACTGGTACTGATAGCCCCCCAGTGGCCCAGGCAATCCTTGTTCCCATTGCTTCTCTACCTGTCAGCGGATCTCCATTTCCTCTTGGCCGTGCCCCAGGACTACTTTCACAGGAGGGAGGGTTCCCTCCTGCACCCCAACCTGGGGTCCCTGTTGCTCACAGTTTGACTGCTGAAATAGTAGCTCTAGCTCTCTTCAACCTCCCATGAGACATGGAGGTAGTTCTTCTGGCCTCACAAGGCCTCCGTGAGAAGAGCGTACATCTTCAAGTGGTGTGGTTCTCCTGCTCAGTGCAGCTGGTAATCCAGTACCTACACTACCTGTCCCAGGTGGGACTGCAGCCCAACTCAGGATGCACCTGAGCCCTATTGAAGCGCACCACCCTCTCAACCCCTTCTTTCTCATTTCCTGCAGAGCCTCATGTTGTCCAAGACCCCCATCCGCCCTCCAACGGCACAGTTTGAGCCCCTGACTACTTGCCATTTGCATACCTCTCCTAGAAGGTAGCTTTTCTCATGGCACTTAAGTCGGCTCGCAGGGTCAGTGAGCTCCAGGCTCCAATGACAGAGCTGCCCTACACAAAGTTCTACAAGAACAGGGTGCTGCTCCGCACACACCAAGTTCTGCCAAAAGTGGTGTCCCCCTTCCACCTCAATAAGGAGGTGGTGCTCGCCACCTTCTTCCAGAGGCAATTCTCCATACTCGGGACAGGACCCTCTTGCAATCCAATCTGCAATGGACTTGGGGCCACCACAAAGCGCCTCAGCTTTTCTTCATCTCCTATGACCCCAGTCGACTGGGACTTCCAGTACCAAGCAAACTTTGTCCACTTGGGTGGCGGACTGCTTTGCTCTTGCCTATGAGCAGGCTGGGATCTCACTGGACCACCAGGTCACAGTGCACCGCATCAGGGCCATGGCTACCTCTGTGGCAAATCTGCGTTCTGCACCTGTGATGGAAATCTGCCGGGCTGCCACCTGGTCTTTGGTCCATACCTTCACAGCTCACTACTGCCTGGAGACAGAGTCCCGATGGGACAGCACCTTCAGCAAGGCCGTACTTCGTAATCTCTTCGGGTTGTAGGCAACTCCTGCCCTCTGAACCTTCTGTGTTCAGGCTGCTAGAGTGCTGGTTCCCCGCCAGACACTTGGGTCTTGCAAGAGCCTCCTAGTTGGAACTCAGCAGCTGCAGCTCACCACCTCTGGTCACCTATGGCTTTTGTACAGGTTCTCAGTAGCCTGTAGCTAGGAAGTCCCATATGTGAGAACTGACTTCCTGCTTGTTCCTGGAGAAAGCGTAGTTACCTGTATCAGATGTTCTCTGGGGACAGCAGGAATCAGTCCTCACAACCCGTCTTAGCTCTGTCATTAGACTGAGGCAAGTTGGCACCCTTGGGCGGGAAGTGGGACCACGCATGTGTGGTGCATCTCCCAGAGGCTTTCTTTGAAAGTTGGGGAGATGCTTCCGCAAGGATCCTGTCAGTGCCGATGTCACCCATATGTGAGGCCAGATTCCTGCTGTCCCTGGAGAACACCTGTTATGACGCTATCTCTGCATAAGCACTTAACATCTTGATTTACAACTTGAAAGCCCAGTCCTAACCATGAAGATTGGGTCTAACACCTAACATGTAAATAGTCACCTTGCCACATCTTTTGATGGTCCAATGTAAATAGTCCACCCAGTAAATTGTAAATAGTTCACCCAGTTACAACTCCAAGTTACCGCTCCCGTTCAATGTAAACACAAGGCAGTTCTGCCTTGACTGTTCGAGAATTGTTAATTGTAAAGCACACTGATAATAAAGAGCGCGGTATAGAAAAGCTTTTAAATAAATAAAACAGCACAGCAGTTGCAGCTAGCAAGTTCCCTAAATAGATGATCCATATCTTTTCTGGCCACACTAAGGTGGGTAGCCTGTTCAAAGTTTACCATGTATGAAGCTGGGTCCTCCCCAGAGACTAGTTTGTGCACTATGGGAGCCGAAGAGACAGCTCTGGCCGTGGTAGTTTGTATGGCTTGACCCACCTGTGTCACAGAAGCCTATTGCTGTTGCATGCACTCTTGTTGCTTCTGCAGAGACATCTGTAGTTGCCATTGCTCTCTTGCCAGGGCTTGGCGTAAACAGTCATTCCTTCTCAACTCATACATACATTTTTGTTCATTATATCCAGAAAAGTTCATTTGATTGTAAACTGCTTTGACCCTTGAAAAGCGGTATATAAAAATTGTCAAATAACTTTCCAGGCATCTTCATTGACTATGCTTCAAGTCCATGATTTGGGCAGAGGAAAAGGGGGATTTCCACCAAGCAAAAGACCGAACAATAAAAATTGTTAGCTTACCCAGCTCTGACTTTGGAACTTCCCTTCCTACCTGGACAGAGTTAATCCCTTTTGCCTAGATTGTCAACTTCTACCACTGCAGTTGGGCCCGGAGGCTCTTAAACAGTAACAAAGGTCCAATTGTTCTTAATGAGAACAGGCAGATGTCCCACTGCTATCACCTCATATGAGCTGGAGCAGGATCAATTGGTGGTTCTGGTTCTGCAGTGAGGCCCTGCAAGCAATAAGAACTTGCTGGGCAAGATTCAGAGCCCAAAGCCAAGCTTTATTTGGCATAAGGAATGAAACAAATGCTTGATTTGTCCTTGCAGGCTTTAAGCCGCATATCCCCCATGCTGACATAAGTTATGTCAAAATTAAAAAAAAACAAAAAAACGCTAGTAGTATTAAGGATTTAGTAAATATTCAGATCTTTTAAGTAAATGGAGAAACCATTAGACACTTGTGGGGCTACTCAACATAGACAAGATTTTATTTAGCTAAGCTAGATTTCCTGTATGTTTTATATCTTGATATGAAATTTGTGTAGTGCTTTGATACTTGGTTTTATATGCATGGTAAAATGGATGAGACTGATGAATGACATGGGAGGGACCTAATGAAGGGTTATACCCATTGAATAGTCTCATGTGTCTGATGGTTTCTCTATTTGCTTAAAAGCTATGCGTATTTAAAAACAGTTGGTAGTATTAAGGCTTTAGTAATTTTGATATATGGGAGTATAACTGTAATATGGTATTTATGCTGCTCCTTTATTATTGAGATCATATTTTGTGATATCTTGATATAAGCTGTGTAGCATAGGCCACAGACCTCCATTTTCCTAGTCTGGGCCTAGATTTGACTCTTTCCTGTGCCCCACCTTTTAAGTCAGGCCTCATTAAGATGGGGCTGGACTCTTATCGTTTTGAGAAGGACTGGGGATTTCTTCTATGTATTTTTCATAAGCAGTATATCAAGACGAAATAAATCCAAACTCCATCTCTCCTAGGGCCTTTTTTTTTCTATTGTCCAGGCTGTCTTTTTTTCAAAAATAAGTAAATGGGGGGGGGAAAAAACCCAAACAATAGCAGCTTGTTGCCAACAAAAACATCTCTCTATTGCCCATTGGAATATTTTATTCTGTTTTCCCCCCTCTTTTTATTTGAGGGATTCCCATTTGTGGTGACTTGGATAGCACAGTCACTAACCTGTAGTGGGTGTTCTTCCAGGACAGCAGGAGAGCTTGCCTTGCAATATCTACCTGTCTCCCCAAGGAAATGGGTTCCATCCACTTCATAGTTATATACAGAACTCAGGTAGCCCCATGTGACAGTTCTGGAAAGCTCTTGAAAGTGAGAGATTTAGAATACCTTCCAACACCTCTGGCTCCGTAGATGTCACCAACATGTAAGGAATTCAGTCATGCCATGCTTGGAGAACGCATGCTGCAGGTCAGTCATGTTACTCTTGTGATGCTAGTTAAATTTTCTTCTCTATTTTTCACTGCAATACTGTGAAAGTATCTCATTTGAGGAATCATGGGGCAGAGAACCAGGTTTCCTGGTGTTGCAGTATCCAGTCTCTCTCGAGATCTGAGTTTTCATTAGTCTGCTGCCTGCACTGGGACAGGATACCCCAGAGTTTCAGGACTATTAGAACAAAAATGGACTAAGGCAAGCCAAAGTGTCCATTCTGATTTTTTGGGGTGTTACATCACCGAAGGAGCAAGAGATTAGAACTGAAGCGGAGGGTATGTCTATCAGGTGTTCGTTTTATCTGCCTCTGAGACTCCCATAGGTAGGGCGATGGTATTAATTTTGGTCCCTCTCCCTTGGTGGAGCACAACCATTGTGGGTGCATGTGGCTGCTGAAGGTACTTTCAGTTGAATATCCTTGTAGTATGCTGTTTAGGCAATAGGCCTGCTGTTGTCCACTGGTAACATTGTCCTTGCACTTTTTCCATGGGACAGGTTCATGCTATCCCCCTTCGGTCATCTTGGGTTATGACATGCGCCTATGCCCCTTCTGGAAACTATGTGGCCTGCGGGGGGTTGGATAATATCTGCTCCATCTACAGCTTGAAGACGCGTGAGGGCAACGTGAGGGTGAGCCGGGAGCTACCAGGACACACAGGTAAATTCTAAGGGTGGATGGGCGGTGGGGCATGGTATGTTTGGCTAGTTGCTCTGCGATAGTGTTTCTCTGTAGGGCAAGCAGGATGAGTCAGCCACACAAAGTGGGTGATGTTATCTGACAACACTGAACCAGTGCATTTCTTAGAAAGTTAGTACAAAAGCCTAGAAATGTTTTCATGACAACTTTACACCCTGTCACCTTGCAAAATCCTCTTGCTTCTGTTTTCTATGTGGAACTTGTCAGGCACATATTTTGTTCATGTTGTAGTGAAGACAGTTTCTTACGATTGAGACTCATCATGCCTTTCATTTTGTAGTCTGAATGTTTTTTCATTAAGTAAGTTTACTTAATTTTTTGGATGAAAGGTGCTAGCCTCTGGGTTTATTCACCTGTTGAGGTCTCTTCAGCTGCTTCAGGCAGCTTTTCCCTTTCGGTGCTATATTATTTTGGTTTTGCTGTGTCTGTTTCCCTAACAGTGACAGCGAAGAAAGACATTTTGTAGTTGCAAGTCATAGGGATCATGTTTGGTATCTGGGCTTAGAGCATGTGATCATAACTGTGGCATTGGGGAGAGGAGCCCTTCAGGAGTTTATTTTTATTTATTTTATTTTTTATTTTATTTACATTTCTTATATACCGCACTATTTGCGATCAGCGCGGTTTACATAAAAACAAACAGTATCCGACAATAAACAAGAGTCAGGTCATTACAATGAACAGGAGCAATCAACTTGGATAACAGGGGAAACTATCTACATGTGCGGAACATTGAAATAGGTAACTATATACATGTGAGATGGAGTTATTGTGCGTTGATCATACATGGTGGCTGGGGTTCGGGGGAGTCTGTGAGGTATTTAATAAAGAGGAGGTGTTTTAAGGCCTTCCTGAACTGGCTCAGGTTGGGGATGGCTCTGAAGGCTCTGTTTGATGTTACTTTGGAGCATTTTGTCATGTCTCTCGGTATCGCTAGCATGTTGGCTACTGCGGTTCTTCTTAGCCTGTTGGTTGTGGGTGGTTGGATGAGGTCACATAGTGACGAGGAGGAGAGTCCCTTGATGGCCTTGAATGTCATCACTAAGGTCTTGAAGCTAATCCTGGCTTGAATGGGGAGCCAGTGCAGCTGCTTCAGGAGGGGTGTGATATGCTCTCTCCTTGGTGCTCCGAAGAGGATTCGCGCTGCACTGTTCATGGCGGGTTGTAAGGGATGTAAGGTTGCCTGAGGGAGTCCTTGTAGGATGGCGTTTGAATAATCAAAATGAGGGATGATGAGGGCTTGATAAATGGTGCGGAAGTCGCTCGGTTCGAGTAGGGGGCGTATGTGTCTGAGGGATCTGATCTTGAAGTAGATCGCTCTTACTGTTTTGGCTATGTGCTGCTTCATGTTGAGGTTCTGATCCAATGTGACTCCGAGATACCATATAGCTGATTTTACTTGCAACTCGGCGTTGTCCACTTCCAAGTGGCTAGGTGGTGTAAACTCAGGATTTCTGGAGATGAACAGGTGAGAGGCAGAGCTGTGCTGTTGAGGGATTCCTGGTGTTGTGAGATGCATTGTTGCAGCCACGTTGGAATGTGAGACCTGCCCCCCTTAACTGATGTCATCCTGCTATGTGGATCACACCCACTCTCCACCTAAACAAAAGTAACTCAATCAGCTCTTTCAAGAATCCCTCCAGGATTAGCACTCTTGATGTGAGAGGACTGCATCCCTATGTTGCAGTCGCTGCTCACAATCATACCCCCTCGTCTTTCTCGCATGCCCAGGGTTCAGTAAGTGTCTACAGTCTCTTTCTACCATAAGCAAATTTGTTCCACTTTTTGAAAGCACTCTCTTTCTGGTCAGGTTGATCTTTCAACTTCCTCTGTGCTAGTTCTGGTCTATTATTCGTTTATTTTATTTAACTGATTTCTATCTCGCATAATCACTAAAAGGTCAAAGTGGGTGACAATCTATATATACAGTATACCAGCAGAATTTGAAGACTGCCTGCCTGCAAAATAGATTTGCTGCTTTGGATACGAATGACAGAGCACCAGAAGAATTATGGGATGACATCAAGAAGGTTGTATTTGAAGTGAGAAGTCTCCCTACAAAAGGTGAAAAAGCAAAAACTGCTAAAATGGATGACTGAAGAAACTCTGCCTCTTTCTCCTCTGGCTTTACCTTTTCTGCATTTCTGGGCAATTTTCAATCACAGAACTGAGATTTCCAATATGTAGCAAGACGAGACAAGAAGTACTAGAATGACGCATGCAAGGAAAGAGAATTGGACACTATAAAGAAGAAGACGAAGAAGATCGGCTTTCCTAAAGCTATGAGAAGGATGTATATATCATTTATATAGTGCTACAAGGTGTATGCAGTGCGTACAAACACATATTGAAGACAGTCCCTGCTTGTAGAGCTTACAATCTGGTTCAGACAGACAGCACAATACAAGAGAAATAAGGGGTTCAATAGGGATAAGAGACACAAAGGGAACAAGAGATTAGTGTCCAGAAGTGGCCTCAAAGAGGTAAAGCCTTTAGCATGGATTTGAAGAGGGAGAGAGATGAGATTTGACGTAAAGATACAGGAAGTTTGCTCCAGGCATAAGGAGCAGCAAGGTGAAAAGATCGAAATCTGGAGTTGGCAGTAGAAGAAAAGGGCCTAGAGAGAAGAGAGCTAGAGGAGGAGCGGAGTTCACGAGGAGGGGTGTAGGAGAGAGGAAAGGTAACGAGGGGAAGAAAAGGGCCTAGAGAGAAGAGAGCTAGAGGAGGGGTGTAGGAGAGAGGAAAGGTAACGAGGGGCAGTAGAGTGAATGTGTATATAGGTTGGATGGAGAAGTTTGAAATGGACATGGAAACAGAAGGAGAGCCAGTGAAGTGATTTCAGAAGAGGGGTTATATGAGTGTATCGGGGCTGGTGGACGTTTAGCCATACAGTAGAGTCCCAAATAGATTGAAGAGGAGAGAGATGACAGAGGGAGACCAGCAAGGAGGAGGTAACTAAAGAGTGGACAAAGAGTTCTGTGTTCAGAGAGGAATGGGCAAATTTTGTTAATGTTATAGAGAAAGAAGCAAGAAGTTTTAGCAATCTGTTGAATGTGTGTGGAGAAGGAAAGGGAGGCATCCAAAGATGACCCCGATGTTGCAGGCTGAGGAAACGGGAAGACGAGTATTGTCGGTGATAAAGAAAGGAGGAAGGGGGGATCAGGGTTTAAGGGGAAAGATAAGAAGTTTAATGTCAGTCTGCAGTGAGACATCCAGGCAGCGATGTCAGATAGCAGGCAGAGATACAAGCTTGGAGTGTCAGAGAAATTTCAGGTGTAGGTAGGTAGATTAAGAGTCATCAGCATAAAAAGGATACTGAAAGTCATGGGAAGAGAAGGGTGTAGAAAGAGAAAAGGAGAGGGCCTAGAACAGACCCTTGGTGGTTACACCAACTGAAAGAGGGATCTGAGCTAGATCACAGCTGCTGAGGCCAGTTGATCGTGGGTGGTGGTTATAAAGATGGCAGTCACAGTAGGAGCGACATCTGAAGCAGGAGCACACTCAAGGTCAGGTTCAGCAGGCCGCAAATTTCATCAGATTGGGAGGCTCCTTGTTAATTTAGTTAGTTTTAACAATAAGCCTTGGCAGCTCTAATCCCTAGGCAGGTCCACAGGTTCCAAGTTCCATATATTTGAAAATTCCACAAATGCTTTTACAGTTTTCCCACCTGGCAATTCCAGTCAGTTTTTCACTAGTGGGATATTGAAACAATTCCTTTCATAAAAACAGTTTACCTTAGGGTTCACTGGGTGGCTCTCCTGACACTTCCTGATTCCTGCTGTTCCTGGAGAACACTTGTTACAGGTGAGTAACTACGCTTTCTAACAGGTTTACCTCATACAGCACAGTTTAGGCAAGGGTACACACTTTAGGCTAGTAGAGATTCCAGTAGATCCTTGCTGGTGGAGTGTCTCCAAGAGACTGAGCTCTTGCTCTGCTTCCGAGCTTTTATACCCTTTCATGACTCTACCCCTTCTGTCCACACTCTCATTGGTTACCCAGGAAACTAGCCTACCCTCCTTCACTAGGTCTAGCTGCAGCTGAAACCTGGCCTGGATCTCAGGACTGCCTTAAGAACATAAGAAATGCCATACTATGTCAGACCAACATCCATAAAGCCCAGTATCCTGTTCCCCAACAGTGGCCAATCCAGTACTTGGCAAGTTCCCAAAAAGGAACACAGCTTCCACAATGCTTGTCTTGGGGGTAAGTAATGGATTTCCCAGGTCCTCCTTAATAATGGTTTATGGACCTTTCCTCTAGGAACTTGTCCAAACCTTTTTTTAAAGTTAGCTACACTAACGGCTTTTACTACATCCTCTGGTAACAAATTCCAGAGTTTGATTATGCGTTGAGTGAAAAAAAATATTTTCTCTTATTAGTCTTAAATGGGGTTACGTTGTAGCTTCGTTGCATGTCCCCTAGTCTTTCTACTTTTTAATGGCGTAAACAACAGATCTACGTTTACCCGTTCCACTCCATTCATTAATTTATAGATCTCTATCATATCCCCCCTCAGCTGTCTCTTTTCCAAGTTGAAGAGCCCTAACCTTTTAAGCCCCTCCTCATAGGGGTAGCCTTCCATCCCCTTTACCATTTTGGTGGCTCCTCTCTGTACCTTTTCTAATTCTGCTATATTCTTTTTAAGATATGGCGACCAGAATTGCACACAATATTCATGGTGCATTCGCACCATGGAACAATACAGAGGCATTATAATATCCTTTTGTTTTATTCTCCATTCCTTTCGTTATGATTCCTAGCATTGTATTTGCTTTCTTGACCGCCGCAGCACACTGGGCGGAGGGTTTCAATGTATTATCCCGATGACGCCTAAATCTTTTTCCTGGATGGTGGTCTTTAAGGTGGTACATTGCATCATGTAACCATAGTTTGTGGTGCAGAACTTTGCACTTGTCCACATTAAACGTCATCTGCCATTTGGATGTCCAGTCTTCCAATTTATCAAGGTCCTCTAGCAATTTTTCAAAATTTATTTGCGTTTTAACAGCTTTTGAATAATTTTGTCTTACCTGCATATTTGATCACCTCACTCATTATTCCCCTTTCTAGGTCATTAATGAGTATGTTAAAAAGCAGCGGGCCTAGCACAGATCCCTGGGGTACTCCACTATTCACCTTTCTCCATTGAGAAAATTGGCCATTTAGTCCTATTCTCTGCTTTCTATCTTTCTATCACTACTACACTGCCTCCAATCTCATGACTTTTTAATTTGGTCAAGAGTCTCTCATGAAGGACCTTGTCAAAGGTTTTCTGAAAATCCAGATATACTGTATCAACTGGCTCACCTTGGTCTACCTGTAACAGATTAGTAGAACAAGACTTTCCTTGGCTAAATCCATGTTGGCTTTCTCCCATTAAACCATGACTATCTACATGTTCAGTAATTTTATTTCTACCATTTTGCCTGGTACTAACGTCAGGATCACTGGTCTGTAGCTTCCCGGATCGACCCTAGAACCCTTTTTAAAATCAGTGTTATATTGGCCATTCTCCAGTCTTTTGGTATGACAGATGACAATAATGATGGTTCACAGATTACTAATAGTAGGTCTGCAATCTCATATTTCAGTTCTTTCAACACCCTCTGATGTGTACCATCTGGTCCAGGTGATTTGCTATTTTTTCAGTTTATCAAATAGTTGTAATACATCTTCTCAGTTTATCAATATTTTTTCAATTCTTCCAACACATCACCTTATTATACCATTTCAGGCACGGGTAACTTCCCTACATCATCTTCAGTAAAGACCGAAGCAAAGAATTCATTCAGTCTCTCCGCTATGGCCTTTTACTTACTTAGCGCCCCTTTTACCCCTCTATCATCCAGTGGTCCAACTGATTGTCTCACAGGTTTTTTGCTGCAAATGTACTTAAAGTTTTCGTTATGTGTTTTTGCTTCCATGGCAAGCTTCTTTTCAAATTCTCTCTTTGGCTGCCTTATCAATGCCTTGCATCTAACTTGCCAGTGCTTATGTTGTTTCCCGTGTTAGTCATTTGACTCCTTTTTCCATCTTCTGAGAGATGCTTTTTTTTTTGCAACAACTGCCTCTGACTTCTCCATAAAACCATGTTGACAGTTTTTTGGCCTTCCTTCCATTATTCTTAAAGCATGGAATACATCTGGTCTGGGCTTCCAAGATAGTATTTTTAAACACCCAAGCTTGATGTAAATCTTTAACTTTTGCAGCTGCTCCTTTTAGTTTTTTCTTAACTATTTTCCTCATTTTATCATAGTCTCCCTTTTGAAAGTTAAAAGGTAGTAATGTGGATTTCCTTGCCATCCTGCTTCCATTTATTAAATCAAATGCAATCATGCTATGATCAATATTACCAACCGGCCCAAAACCCTTATCTCTTATACCAGATACTATGTTCCACTAAGGACTATGTCCAAAATAGCTTCCCATCTAGTTGGCTCATGAACCAGTTACTCCAAGAAACAGTCATTTATGTCATCTAGAAACTTTCTCTCTAGCATGTCCTGCTGTTTCATTAACCCAGTTGATATCAGGGTAATTGAAATCGCCCATTATTACTATGTTGTAACTTTTGTTAGTTTCCCTGATTTCTTTCAACATTTCATCATCCATCTATTCATTCTGGCTAGGTGGTTCGGTAGTACACCCCCACCTCCATTGCCTTTCGCTTTTTACATGGAATTTCTATCCATAGAGATTCTACAGTGTATTTTGTTGCTGCCAAACTTGAATTCTATGTGACACAATGCCCTCTCTAACACAAAGCGCAACCCCTCCACCAATTCAATCTACCCTATCATTGTGATATAGTTTGTACCTAGTTATCACTTCGTCCCATTGGTTGTCCTCCTTCCACCAAGTCTCTGAGATGCCAATTACCTCTAACCTTTCATTTTGTGTTATATATTCCAGCTCTACCATCTTATTTTTAGACTTCTAGCATTTGCATGCAGGTTGTATTCTATTCATATTAATCTGATTATCGGTTGATTAGGGTTAATTTGGAATCTTTCAGCTCTGTACTTAAGGGCAACTGGGGTTACTTTTATCTTTATTGGAACCTCTCTGTCAGGATGCCCTAACTTCCCTCTTTTGCATGTGTTCTTCAAAGATACATCCTTCCAAACCATGTGCTCCTGGGCGACTGTTGGCTTTCCCCTATTATCTAGTTTAAAAGCTGCTCTGTCTCCTTTGTAAAGGTTAATGCCAGCAGCCTGTTTCCATCCTGGTTAAGGTGGAGCCCATCCCTTTGGAAAAGCTCCTCCCTTCCCCAGAATGTTGCCCAGTTCCTAACTAATCATAAGAACATAAGATATGCCATACTGGGTCAGACCAAGGTCCATCAAGCCCAGTATTCTGTTTCCAACAGTGGCTAATCTAGGTCATATGTACCTAGCAGTTTCCCCAAGGGACACAGGTTCCACAATGCTTGTATTGGTTCAAGCATTGATATCCTGGGTCCCTTCTTAATAATGGTTTATGGATCTTTCCTCCAGGAACTTGTCCAAACCTTTTTTTAAACCCAGCTACACTAACAGCCTTTACTACATCCTCTGGTAACAAATTCCAGAGTTTGATTACACGTTGAGTGAAAAAATATTTTCTTTTATTAGTCTTAAATAGTTTACCCTGTAGCTTCATTGCATGTCCCCTAGTCTTTCTATATTCTGATAACGTAAACAATTGATCTACGTTTACCCGTTCCACTCCGTTCATTAATTTATAGACTTCTATCATATCTCCCCTCAGCCGTCTCTTTTCCAGGTTAATGAGCCGTAACCTTTTTAGCCTTTCTTCATAGGAGTATCCTTCCATCCCCTTTACCATTTTGGTGGCTCTTCTCTGAACCTTTTCTAAAATCGCTATATCCTTTTTAAGATACGGCGACCAGAATTGCACACAATATTCAAGGTGCGGTCTCACCATGGAACGATACAGAGGCATTATAATATCTTTTGTTTTATTTTCCATTCCTTTCCTTATCATACCTAGCATTCTATTTGCTCTCTTGGCCGCCGCTGCACACTGGGCCGAGGGTTTTAACATGGTATCCACAATGACGCCTAAATCTTTTTCCTGGGTGGTGGTTCCTAATGTGGAACCTTGCACAAACCCTCTTCTTTGCACCATCTTGTCATCTACACATTGAGACTTCAAAGCTCTACCTGCCTTTTGGGTCCTGCACGTGGAACAGGAAGCATTTTGGAGAATGCTGCCCTGGTAGTTCTGGATTTCAGCTTTCTGCCTAAATTTACCTCTCAGGACATTGCCTCTAAGAGGGCAACTCTGCTGGTCACTTTTGGATCGGAGGCTGATAAGATGCTGTCTTGAAATTATACCTCTCTAAAATGTCTCTTGCCTTTTGTGGCCAGCCGCTAAACATTTTTCCTGATGTTGCCAGGCCTTCGCAAATACGTAGGAAGGCTTTCTTGCAGTTGTGGTCTAAAGTCTTCGCCATCGGAGCCTCGTTCTATCTCAGTTCCCCCTGTAAGTGTGTGGTTACCTATCCTAGAAATAAGTTAATTTTCCAAATGGGAAACATCTGTGAAAACATTCTTCGGGACAAATCAGTGGGTTCGTATGGGTACTTGGGGATTTGTGTATACTCTTGACTCTTGTCCTGTTTTTGACTGGGGTAGTTCTAGGTATTAATACATTTTTTCTCTTCTGCTTCTCTCCCATGATGGGGACTAGAGCACCTCTTGCTATTAGGGTTTGGGGTTTTTTTTTTGCATATTTTCCTAATTTCTAATGGTAGCAGGTTATGCTTTTATTATATGCATCGTGTATGGGTTTTGGTGAAAATCATAATAAAATAAATAAAAGCCTATGTCATTGGTACCAACATGTACCAAGACAGCAGACTCCTCCCAAGCACTATCTTAAACCTTGTCTGGGTAGCACATGAGGTCCACTATCTTCACACCAGGCAGACATGTTACCAGGCGATCCTCATGTCTACCAGTCACCCAGCTATCTACATGCCTAATGATTGAATTGCCAACTATGTCCTAACCCTTCCCTCATATGCACATGGCCCTGGAGAAACCACCTCTGAGCAAGAGGGTTTTACATCTCTTGGCGGACAGGTCCTAGCTACAGAATCACTTCCTGCCACACCAAGGTGATGCTGTCTTTTCACGTGACCTCTCTCCTCCATGGTAACTGAAGTTCCACCTCCAGTCTGGCAGCCTCTCAGTACTATGTCCCTGTAGGTCTTGTCTATGTACCTCTCTTCCTTATATCCTCAGTGTCTGCTACTCTAGCCTCCAGAGATCAGACTCGTGCCCGGAGGGCAAAGAACTCCTTGCACCTAGTGCACGCATAAGACCCCTCACCAACTGGGAGAAAATTGTACATGTGACATTCATTGCAAAAGACTGGATAGTCCCCATCTCGCTGCTGAACTGCCCCCTTAGTTTTAAGGTTTTGTTTAGCTATTTAAGTTTTCTTAAAGTTGCTAGGGATTCTTCTACTGATACAACTATATTTATTTATTTACATTCTCTTATATACCGCGCTATTCTGCATCAGTGCGGTTTACATTGAACAAACTGAAATTACATTGAACAGGGCATTATAACTTGAAGATAACTATTTTACAGGGAACATGGGCTATGGAGTGTTAAGTGGCTTGCCCAAGACCACAAGGAGCACCTGTGGGACTAGAAACCTTCCGGCCCAAGGTTGCTGTCCTCTAGTGGGATTTGAACCCCCGACCTTCTGGCCTGAAGCACCTTGCCCTAACCACTAGGCCACTCCTCCACTACTATACCAATGAAGTTTAAGGAGCTTTGTTTGTCTCAAGAATAATTAATTTTAGGGCCTTAATCTATTCCTGGTGAGGATAACCTGAAAGTGAATTTGACCACCTTTTAATAGTTTTGATAGCACTTTAAAAAAAAAAGTCATTGCTGACTCCTGGCGTCCCAGCAGTCTCTGGGTTTTCTTGGCAAGATTTGACCAGAAGTAGATTGCCAAGCATTTTCTTCTGAGGCAGTGGAGGGTAAAGTGACATGCCCAAGGTCACAAGGAGTGCCAATGGGAATCGAGCAGTGATCTCTTGGATGCTAGGCTGTCGCTGTAACTATGGTTTGTGGTTTAGGCATTTGATATACCGCCCTTTACTTATGCATCAGAGCGGTTTACAGGTATATACTAACAGGTACTTTTTATTCCCTTGTCCCCGAAGGGCTCACAATCTAAGTGTACCTGAGGCAATGGACGGTTAAGTGGCTTGCCCAAGGCCACAAGGAGCAGCCATGGGACTAGAGACCCCAGTCCCTCCGGCCTGAGGTTACTTGTCCCCATGCGGGAATTGAACCCCCAGCCCTCCGGCCTGAGGTAACCTGTCTCAACCACTGAGCCACTCCTCCAACTACTCCCTCCCTCCAACTACTAGGCTACTTCTTCACTTCCACACCTCCACTTTATAGGTTTAAGAGCCTATAAAGCTAAGACTATGCCTGGGGTGGGTGGCAGGGAGTTAACACTTAGTAAGGGCTGGCTTGCTACAAAGGTCCCAGATCTGTGCTTCTATGGTTGGCTTTAACACCTATTTAAAACAAGTTCCCAGATCTCTTGCCTCCTAACTGGAAGTCCTTTTTGTAAAGGTTTCTAGAAACTATTTCTTTCTTTCAACTCAAAGAATATTTACCCTATTCTTCTGTCTATGCTAAGCTATACTCTGATTTGATTTAAATTAAAAGCTTTCTGCTGATACTAGGCCCTGACTGAGTTAACAAATACATTGGATTCTAAAATACATAATCAGCTTGAACCCAAAGAATTTCCTTTTCCCCAAGATTTAGTAGAGAATTTCCCAGAAGTAAATACTTACAAGTGCAAATTTCTTTCCAGCAGAAGCAATCCCTTTAGGAGGTAGTCCTTCAAGACTGCCTTATTGTCTCTTTCTCGTTTTACTTTAAACTAATTAGTTACTTTGCAAAAATCTCATCTCCTTTGTAAAGCTTTTTTCTAGGTGACAGGCCATTAAAGATCTCTATCTTAGTCTTTGCAGTTTATGGTTCTTGGTTTCCTCACTTGCACGATTAGCTCATCTTTCACCGTGAAATCATGAATGCAAGCCACAGTGTCCAAGAGGCTGGTTGTTTCTGTGCAGCCCTGTCTGTTCTTCTTTTCCTCCATGCGTTTCCCTACATTGCTGATATCTTGCTTCAGATCAGAACCGTCTCCTTTATCTCTGTCTTCACAGCCATAATATCAGTTTTAAACTCAGCCAGCCAGTGCGACATAAATGATAAAGTGGATGGAGCCTCTCCTTTTATGAAAAAAGGCTAAGCAGAGCTCTTGGGTTTTGAGAAAAGACATCTGAGAAGGTGATATGATAAAACATTTTATGAAATCATGTGTGGGGTGGAACAGTTAAATAGAGAACAGTTTAATCTTTCAAACTTTTCAAAAACCAGAAGACACTATGTGACAAGAGATTGAAAACAAAAAGGGTCGTCATGCAGTACATATTTAAGCTGTGGGAATCTTCTGTTGGAGAATGTGGTCAAGGTGACTGACAGAGCAGGGCTCACAAGAGGTTTGGACAAGTTCTAGAGGAAAAGTCCCAAAACATTATTAGCCAAATGGATTTTGTAAGAGCCACTGTTCATACCTGGAACTTAGCCATGAGGAATAGGTCTACTTCTTTGATCTGCCAGGTATTTTGCTTGATGGACGTTGGTTTGGCTCGGTATGGCTCATTCTTCAGTACCCCTGGGCACTGTTCCCTCTAAGCTGTGCGCGTGTGCGCGCGCACACACCTCGCCAAGTGAGCGCACATACTTGACAACAGAGCGCACAAAAATTACGGTTCTGATTCTGATAGAAAACACAGACGTCTTAAAATTTAAAAGTTGTGATTGTAATTACTAGAAATTTTCCGCTTCATTTAGTAATCATCTATTTTCATTTAATTTGATTAAAATCAATGTGGTGTACATACTGTATTCTGACGTGTAGTCAAATTTTAAAGTATATAAGTGCCATTATGTGGCGCACAAAAATTTAACCTTCCTTCCAAAGCTGCACAGCTGATATTTTATGCGCACACAGCCTACAGAAAATTAGAGGGAACATTGCCCCTGGGGCATAAAGCAAGGACGCCATAGGCCGCCTTGACAAGAAGTTCTTCCAGAATGGTTTGATATATTTTTTCTTTCCTCTTGTATATGATCCTAACAAATCTTCATGATTGTGAACTGGTTGTGCAGAACAGTGGCCCATACTCTGAGTTTCTCCTACGTTGCCCAGTGAAGCTGGGAGAGGAGTACAGAGGGCACTTAGTTTGTTTTACCTTTGATGCTTTTAATGCAGCTGTTGGGACCTTGAGGTGCTTATAGCTGTGAGCCTCCAGTCTCAGGATATATGTGCAAGATAGGCTTGGGCTTCCTGATGTGTGATGCCGTGCAGAGAATCTCTTTGGAGAAAAAGATCAGCACTTATTCCCCTGGTGTGTGCTTCAGATCCTTTCTGCTGTCACCACCATGCCACCTTCCGCTTTTAGGAGATACTCAAGTGCTCCGGCGATGAGACATTTTGCTTCAGAATGTCATTTTTTATCCCTATGCTTGCACCATTAACAATGGAATTCTGTCTCTTGCCTGAGTAAATGTAGAGGCTCCAGAATAAACATACTAACTCATTTAAAGCTAGGGATAGCTATTTGACTGGTTCCAGAATACATAACCAAGCTTTCAATCTCTGTTAGAGGACGTGCCTATTGAAAGAAGAGCGGAGTTTTATGCAAACAATTGGCAGCTATTAAGTTAACAATTAGGTTCTTAGTATTTCCTCTTCGTAGCAGGAAATGCTATGAAAGGAGCTTCCTCCCCCCCCCCCCCCACCTCCTGACCAGACTGGTCAAACGTGTCCCACTAGAGGAGAGAAGGTAGGGATTCTAGCATCCCTCAAAAAAGAAAAAAACTGGAGGGGGTTTATCCCATACTAGACCTAAGGCCCTTAAATAAGTAATATCTTGTGAAATAAAAGTTTGATTTTGCTGGGTGCCATCCTCCCTTCCTTTTTAAAAGCAAAGGAGAATGGCTATGCTGTCTGGATCTCAAGGATGCACAAACCTATATAATCAATCTCAGTCTCGGGGAGCATCTCGTGTTTTTCATAAGGCGACACTGGTTCTAGTACTGCATACTGTCTCTTGGCCTGATATTGGCCCTTCATATAACGCAAATTGCCTAGTGATTGTTGCAGCATTTCTCAGCAAACTGAGGAGTTATGGATGATTGGCTGATCTAAAGCACATCTCATAAATAGAAATTTTTAAGAAACAGGTGATATACAGACTCTGATCCATTAAGGTTCTGGTAGACCCAATTTGAGCAAAGGCCTTTCTCCCAGCCAGTAAATCATCAAATTAGTGGCCATAGTGAAGGGAATTTTGAATCAGCAGATATAAGTTTGGAAAATGTTAAGGGTTTTGGCATATATTGTTGATACATACTATATGACTTATGGCCATATCATACATCCACATGGTTACTTGAGGGCTTTAAACACAGTGCCCTTAATCTCTGTGGATAAATTTCCTGGCATTATGGACATTGAGTTAAAACCTTTGGAGATCAGGTGCCCTAAAAAATTGTCATGAATCACAGACAGTCATTTTTACAGTAAGGGAATGTCATGTTTTGTTTTTTTTAAATAGGTTTTTCAAGGCAGTTAGATTACCATCCTCAAATTTTCTTACTGTCCCCATCTTGCAATCCAAAACTGGTCCTTGAGATGGCGAATGAGACTTTGCTTTGAACCGTTAATCTTTCTGGTGGTCCTCAACTTTGGATGCGCCATGTCACATAGTAAATGACGGCAGATAAAGACCAGTATGGTCCATCTAATCTGCCCAGTAAGATGGCAAGAATAGGTGCACCTGCCGCTCCGTGCAGGTCACCCCTCCCCATGTCTTTGTTTAGGGGTGTACCCACCGCTCTATGTAGAACACTCCGTGTAGGTCTCAGCACTAGAACATTACTTTCTATAGTCAGGGTGATCCTGTGGACGCTTCCTAATTTTATCCTGAAAGTTCACTTCCAATTTTCATGTAGATTGAAAAGTAGTTTTGGCCATCTTGTATCTGAAACCCAGGAACCCTTAGTTGCAATATCTGTCTGTACTTATTTTAATGGTGCACATATCTTTTGATTTGGACAGAACAAAACCTTTTTTGCGTGCGTTCAGTAATTTGTTCTGCCTGTTGTTGCTAAGGAGGTACCTAGAATATTTTGTATTTCCAAGTGGCTTCAGCTTTGCTTCTCAGAGGCGTTATAAATCTACGAACACATCTCTTCCCAAGAGGATCGGAGTATATTCAAGAAGAGGATTATCGTTATCATTCATGGAGCAGGCGGCATCTGTGGAGTAGATTTGCAAGGTGGCCACTTCGAAAACGTACATGTGAATTCTAAGTACTACCACACGAATAAAAGGTCTGAAACGCAGCAGTCGAGAAGATGGTGATTCAGACCACATTGTTTCCTACTCATTAAAGTATAGCTTTCATTATGTTCCTACTGCAGAGATCGGTCTGGAGAACTTAATTTAATGAGAATTTTGTCAATTTGTGGCGTTGCTTCCCAACCCCAACCTGGAAGAATCCAGGATCATTCAGGATTTCTTCAGGTATTGACGAGGATGCTTATGAGATCTTTTTAGAATGTTGCAGATATTGAGACTAAGTCCTCTACTGGGAAGAAAGGTGGTCTATGTCCTGACGCAGAAGCCAGGACACTAAATCCAGATGAGAGATAGTTGGAATGATCTCGGAACTAGTCTAACTGAAATTAACAAATAAGACCATTTCTATCATCACACCGCTGATTCTCAAACCCCCCCCCCCCAAAAAAAACAACAACACCCCCCCCTGCTTTGACAAAACCCAAGTATTTTTTCCTGTCTCAACATCTATAGAATGCTGCCCAAGCTTCCTGCTGCAGTTTCTCTATGCAGGGAGATCATATATTAAAGACTTGTAAGAGCCACATGTTTGTGTGTTAATTTTTGAAAGTATGTATATACCACCTTAGTGTAAACCACACTTTAAAAGGTTGAAGGCCTACGAGTTGCGAGATACAGCATTTCACAGATGGGAGGTTTTACTTATGAGTTTAAAAAAAAAAAACCTGGTACAACATTCTTTTTCCCCATCCTCCTCCCACTCTCCTAATTTATCTCTGGATAGATTTTGAGCATGGACGGTGGCAGGTGTAATGGTCAGCATGCATAAACTGGAATAATGAGATGCTGACTTTCTGCTCTAGGTTACTTGTCCTGCTGTCGTTTTTTGGATGACAATCAGATTATTACCAGTTCCGGAGACACAACATGGTAAGCAAATCTTTCAGCTTTTCCTTAGCCTATTATACGGAATGAACTGGGGATACCAAGAAAACATTCCCCTCATTGTACTAGCGTGAAGGAATTCTTTACTGTGTACGCTGCATATTGAATTTCTGTGTGGGTTAATTGACTTTGTACTTGTGAGGCATGCTTTAAAACCTCGCTAAAACACTTCACTGATTCACAGTGCTGTTAGCCCCTATTACTGTATTTACCTAACATGGGTGATAAGAACATCTAATCTGCTCAGTTGTTCCCATCTCTAGTTCTCTACCATGGTGAGGAGATGAGTACATACATTGTCATACTTAAACCAACACCAACCTCCTCCATCCAATGTTTATTTTCCAGCTGTCAGCCTTGCTTTCTGTATCTGTCCTAAATATGCTTAAATTCCATTACCGTACAGCCTCCATCTCTCTTGCTGGCATTGTCGTCGTCTTTGGCTTTTACAGCTTCCGTCATTAATCCAACACACACAATTTAGCACTTGCATGTATAAGTGCTGGCAAACACCTCAAGTAAAGCTATTTTCTAGTAAAATGGCTGTTCTCACTGGTAAATACATGTGGACCCCTGTATGCCCTTACATGTATTTTTACAAAAGGCTCCAGATTTGGCGAGCCTTTTTGTAAAATATCTGGGAAATCTTGAACATCCCGACTTGATGTCCCTTTTTTGACCTGCTCTAAATATTTTTAAAAACCCTCCTTACTTAGGCTAATGTCCATACAAAAGTCTATCAACAATTATTCTAAAACAAGAGGAAAAGACCTCAGTAGCCCTTGGAGCCAGAACAGACACAAAACAGAGGGAAAGTCAGCCAGTCAGAAACAACATTCAACTGGTGAAATCCAAACATCAATGGTCAGAAAAACCTCTTGAAAACTGCAGAAATAGCTACAGTGGTGTGCAAATCCAAATACCATATGAAAATCTTGTGGGTCTTGCATAAAAATTATCAAAAGATAATGACTTAGCTTCTTCTCAGCTGTTGTTCCTGCCGGCTATCCTAGCGCCCACACCAGATGTTTTGCCACTGCTGGCTTCTTTAGGGAGCGAGACGGTGTGTCAGCCCACCAAACTGGCAAGGAGGCAGCCACAAGTCTACTGGAAATGAAAATGAAACCAAAGTGCAGGACAAAGCAGAGCGGCCGACCGTGCTCTCCTGCACAAGACCTTTTGACCTAGGCATCCAATGCACAATGGAGCTTTTAGTGATGGAAATAAAAATTTATAAACCAAAACCTGATTAGCAACTTATTTTGGAATGGCCATGGTTGGAGTCAGGATGCTGGGCCTGATGGATCTCTGGTCTGGCGTGGCCCAACATGGCATATCTATGTTCTTATGTCTCTGCAACCTCTAATATAGATTCCGATAAGTTCTTAAGTTTCTCTCTACAATGACATAGAATGATTACAATGTTCAGTCTTGATTTCATTTAACAATTACTCTCCTATTCAGAACTAGCCTGTACAAAGTGAACTACATACATAAAATTCTGGCTAATACAAACATAAAACTTAGTTCAACATTTTTGCAAATGTGATCCCATGCTTAATTTATAAAATATATACATATATATATCGCAACTTCACCTCTGCTACGGCTAAATACTATGTACAGCTCTGCATGAGTCCCAGAGATATTCAGACTCCTCTCTTTTTTTTTTAAATATATGTTTTATAGTTTTACAAATAAATCTAAGCATTAACTACTTGTAACAGAAATAAGGGAACAGATTGAATAAACGCCATGAAAACAAAATATAAGAAAAAGGTTTTAAACATTAAAGTCCACACATCTGACCCTCCTCCAGCCCACAAAACCAGAGAGAGAACCCAAAGAAACTTAACCAACAAAAACTGCAAGAAAATAAGGCAGGCCCTAAGCATTGCCATCTAACTCAGGAGATTCAGCAGTGGGGGGCCCTAGTCCCCAGGCCTGCGGACGTTAAGGAAAACTAGCAGTTGGGAAGGCTTAAAAAATATACAAGGAATTTGACGGATGCGCTTGCACAGAAATTTAAGGGAAAAAAGCACTCCCAACTGCTGAACCCCAGGATGGAGCAAAAGAAATTCTTTCCTCCTACGTTGTGTTTCCCTTGACAGGTCTGGGAACTCCCGAACAGCTAAACCTTTAAAGGGAATACTCCGTTTCAGAAAAAAAAAAAAAGCTTAAGAAACTACTCGCGATCAGTAGCCAATGCAAAGGTGATGAGTAAAGTAGAGGGAACTACTTGCTGGACCACAGGAATTCCTCCCCCCCCCCCATCGTGATTTTTTTCTTAACAGGTAAATAATAAATTTTAACGGGAGGGTGGGATTCTGGCGGGACACCCAAAACCTCAGCTTAAACATATCTTTAGCATTAGTACTAACAGATTTAGGGGAACTGATAAATCTCAAATTCAGAAACCGAGAAGAGTTCTCCAACAACTCAACTCTAGCTTTCATAGTCGGAGTCTTCAACAAATGAATCGGTATAGCCCTCCAAACGAGTAAACTTTGCCTGCAAATCTAATGTTAAAGTCTACAGCAAGGAAACTTCATCCGCTTGTTTTTGCATAGCAACAGAGTTACCTTGGGTTTGTGCTGCCAAACCTTGTACCTGCGGTACTAAGGCTTCCCCTAGTCTCACAATGGCAGATCAGATAGATTCCAGGGAGAATGCCCCTTGCCCCTTCTTTCCCCGGTACACCCATCTCACTGGTTTCCACCTTTCGTTACCTTGGGGTGCTTTTTGATTCGGATCTTTCTTTCTCTGCCCATGTTTCCCATATCTCCAAGACCTCCTTTTTCTACCTCCGTCAAATCCGTGCTATTCGCCCCTTCCTCTCTCCCTCCGCTCTTGCCACCTTGTTACTGGCTCTCGTCATCTCCCGTGTCGACTTTTCTAATTCCATTCTCTCCGGCATCTCTAAATTGCAACTGACACGACTTCAGAGAATCCAGAACACCGCCGCCCGACTTGTGTCTTACTCCTCCCCTAGAGACCACGTCACTCCCCTTCTTTTCCGTCTTCACTGGCTTCCCATATCCTTTCGTATCCAATTCAAACTTCTCACACTTGTTCACAAGGCGCTTCATACCACTACCCCACAATATTTGGCTGACCTAATTCACTTTCATACCCCTAGGTACACCCCCCGTTCCTTCCATCTCAACCGCCTCGCACTGCCTCCCCCTCGCATGCTCACCTTCAATCCACCCGCTCCTCAGCCTTTTTTTCATAAGTCCTGCTCTCTGGAACTCCCCTCCCTCCGCCTGGAGCCCCATCACCCCACCTTTAAACATGCTCTGAAGACCCACCTCTTTTCCCTTGCTTTTGGCCCTCATCCCTCCTAGCCTTATCCTCTTCCCTGCATTGGCTGTCCTTTTCTCGCTCTCTTCTTTCTATCCTTTATTGAATTGTAATTTCCTTTTCCTTTTTCTGGCCTTGTGCCATGCTGTATTGAAGATTTTATTGTAAACCACTCTGCTTATTACTGAAGGGCGGTCAAGCAAATAAATAAACATAAACACATTAGAACGAACCAGGGAAAACATTGTAGACACTCCCAACAGCTCCAATACTTGTCTCCGATGCTCGCGGCTCCATGACCAGGCTCCAGATCACAGCCACTCCCCCACTGTGCCTCTGCGGTGAAAGGTTGCAAGAAGGATGACCCAGAAAGATTGAAACAGCCTTTACACTTTATCCCGGAACTGGCCCTCTCACAAGAGTCTGCTCACCATTTCAGGAAGAGGACTCCTCCCCCAGACTCCCAGGGCTTTAATCCAGCAATGCCGCCTTCAGAGGTCTCCACTAATTGGGTGAAGAAATGTCTAGTCCAGAGCTAACCACCAAGGCTCCCAGCTTGGCAAAACACCAATGGGATGCTGCTCCACCACCTCTGCTAGCTTGCTGAGACCGTGTAATGAAGGAATCTAACTGCCCTAACGCTGCCGAAGGTAAGGGAGAGGAAGTTGCTGAGCAGAAGAGAGCTTCTTGCTCATTTAGACTTTCCTTTTCCACAAGAGGCAAATAAGTCCCAGCAGAGTGCACCTGCCTCTTTAGACTCCTCTGTGTTGACATGCAGGGCAGGATTTGAGCGAGGACCTCACTGGTGCTAACTGCAAAGGTGCAAGTCCAGTAGAAGGTTGGCGTGCACATTTAAAACTCAGGGGGACATTTTCAAAGGCATTGACATGAGTTGCAGATCTGCAAACTGTGTAAATGTTTCTCTGCCGGTTCTTCAGCATCACTAACTTGCTGCTAAATATCCCTGGTTGCCACTGCTACATGCCCAGATTCCAGGGCAGAGTGAGGGTGGCGCCCATTGCTAACCGGGCAGCAGCAATATTCAGCTACTACCAGGTTAGCAATACGCAGTGAAAGTGAGGCGGAGGGACCCTGGCCTAACTTTTGCCAAGTTAAACTAACCAGACAGTGGCTCAGTATTGTCAGGATATTCCGTGTTGGGGCTGGATATGACCCTGGCATTGAATATCTGAGTTTAGATTTCAGCAGCAGCGGCTAGCCGCCACAGCTGAATATCCCCCCTCGGGGTTTTTTTTTCCCCTTACCGTATCCAGAATCAACAGTCTGGCTATACCATAGTACATGGATACTAGACTGGTGCCTCCTTTCCTCAAAAGGGATTACTTGAGCCTACCTCTATCCAGGAAGGTTGTGCTTTGGGATGGTTCTGGAAAGGGCTATTCTTCAGTGCACAGTTTTGAATTTCATAGAGCGATGGTGTTTAAGCGAGGTCATGAGAATGTCATCAAGTCGGCTCCAATTGCTCAGAAAAGTGTCCTGTTTACTGAGCAAATACCTGCTGTACAGCTGGAGGCTGGCTTACAGCTCCAGAATCCTTTGCTGGAATCCATGCGTTAGCCATTTTATGTGAGCTGGGCTGCCTTGCACGTTCCTAAGAGTATCAGTGCTTAGCAAACACTAACAGCTGCTCTGGTTGGAAATTTTCTCCCTTCTGCAACTTAGAGCAATTGAATCTGTCCCACCAGAGCGGGAAAAAAAAGGCAGATATTTTACTCCACGTACTTTTTGATCCTCAAGAACACTGAAGCATACCATCTCAGCCCAGAACACGTTCCTCATAAGAGTTAAAGAGGGTAACTCTAGGAAAATATTCCTATTAAATGAAGGAAACTAGGTTCTATGGTTTTGAAGAAAACATACACTTCTGGAAAATTCCAACTCTGGAATTATCACAGATTTGTTGTAGGGTAACTCTGCCTTCGGTGTCACAAATTACCTTTGGGTCTTGCACCAGCTTTGCAGGTGTTCACAGAATGTTTAGCTGTGGATCGCTGACTAGTTAAACATAGAAAAATGACAACAGAAAATGATCACATAGCCTGTGTAGTCTGTCCTTCCATATCAACAACTACAACAGTCCCCTTTTTTCCTTTAGAGATCCTCTGTGTTGGTCCCATGCTTTTTTGAATTCAGATACTGTCCTCATCTCTATCACCTCCACTGGGAGACTATTCCACAGATCCATCACTCTTTCCGTAAAGAAATATTTCTGCATATCATTCCTGAATCTATCCCCTTTCACCCTCAACCCATGTCCCCTCATAGCAGAACTTGATTCAATCAAAAGAGGCTCTCTCCCTGAACATTTATGCCACAGAGGTATTTAAACATCTCAATCATATCACCTCTATCCCGCCTTTCCTCTAAGGTGTATATATTAAGATTCTTGTCTGTCCTCATATGCTTTATAATGAGGACCACTAACCATTTTAGTAGCCACCCAGTTACTGTGTTTAACCAGTTCATAGTCCATAGCTATACATTTTGTGAACACTTACACATTGGTCTTCTTTTGGATCAGCTTTGTATTATTTCTGTATGTTCCAGAATGAACCATTGTAATCCTATTTGATTGCAGAGACACACTTAAAGCCTATCTGGACCTACATTAGAGGTTACAGCGGCATAAGAACATGAGATGTGCCATTTTGGGTCAGCCAAAGATCCATCATGCCCAGAATCCTGTTTCTAACAGCCAATCTAGAACAAACTTTAAAAAACATGGTTTGCATGAGGTTTACTGTGCGCTGACCGCACAGGGCAACATGGTAAAAGTCCCACACTGAATGCCAGCACAGGAAGGGGGGGGCTTAGGGATGGAACAATGGCACATTGTGGTTAACACATCTGTCAGCACACGTGGCTGGCAGTAAGTGCACTCGTATTAGTTGTGCTGGTGCATCTCCCTGCAGTAACTGCACACCACTTCCCATGCTGATTTTGGGGGCTTTAGGCCAGCTCAGGAATGGAGTAAAGATGCAGCCCAGGAGCAAAAGGACCATCCGAGGTGGTATGACACTTCACCTCAGATAACCCAAACAATCCCAGACCCCAATCCAGTTTCCCTGGATCACCTCCCATACCCACTAGTACCTCAAAAGATGGGAGGCAGGAGCCTTGCGAAAGGGCAGCACCTGACCCTCCGCTAAATAAACCAAAAATTGCTTTAGCGGGCATTCATGTAATACTTTTCAACTTCCTCCTCTTGTGGAGAGCCATTTGCAATATGTCTATGAGCACTTCTATCTTGTGTATATCCCAAACCAGCTGGCTCATCTATCTTGCCCCTCCCTCTCCTGTTCATCACGTGTGCATATCTAATTCTAC
The DNA here is from genome assembly GCA_033557465.1 of Ichthyophis bannanicus. Lineage (NCBI taxonomy): Eukaryota > Metazoa > Chordata > Amphibia > Gymnophiona > Ichthyophiidae > Ichthyophis > Ichthyophis bannanicus. The sequence goes on from CM066048.1 coordinate 83,144,396, forward strand.
TCTAGTTCCCAGTTTTGTGGTGATGTTTGTCTTGATTAGATTGTATGTTCTGATGAGCAGGGACAGTCTTACATTGCATAGTTACTCACCTGTAACAAGTGATCTTTGAGAACAGCAGGAACTTAGACTTCACCTATGGGTGACATCGGGTACCAACAGAGCCCCAGCGCTACCAATAGGAAAGCCTTTGGGAGTAATCCACTGCAGCTGTGCTGCTGCCTTCCCGCTCTCCCAACTCCCTCTCCTCAGCTGAGTTGATAGCTGAAGAAAAGGAGTGGAAAAAACAAAAAAGAAAGAACCCTACAACTCCAAGGGGAGGAGGGCAGGTTGTGAAGACTAAATTCCTACTGTTCCCGGAGATCACCTGTTACAGGTAACTACGCTATCTCCAGGAACAAGCAAGAATATAGTCTTCACATATGGGACTTCCTATCTCCCAGATCTCTGAAGAGTTGAATCTGGTCAGAAAGTCAGGCGAGGTCATTCGAACCTAGACTTCCCCGCAAAGGAGATCTGGCAAGAAGTGGGTGGGGAGTAGGAGTTTTTAAGTTCCATAGAGATGCTGAAGGACTGCCTGGCCGAAGGCGGCATCCTGGCAGGAGTTCAAGCAGTAATGGGCTGCGAAGGTATGGATAGAGGACCATGTAGCACCTCGGCAAATCTAGTCAATGGCTACTGAGCAGAGGTTGCCGTTGCTCAGACATGTGCGGTTACGTGTCCTGTGAGGGAAAGATCTGCTTGGTCATAAGAGAAAGAAATAGTCTGCTATCCATTTGAAAGGCCCAGATGAGAAGAATCAAAGGAGACGAAGAGCTGGGAGGACTTCCTAATGTCTTTAGTCCTTTAGAGATAGAAGGCTAGAGCCCTCTTACAGTCAAGTGTATGTAGGGTGGCTTCTGCACGAAAAGCGGGAAAAAGAACTGTAGGATTACTGACTGATTGAGGTGGAAAGGTAATACTACTTTCAGAAGAAAGTGTGTGGGGGGGAGGTGTCCGAAGGACAACCTTGTCATGATGAAAACATGTATACGAGCATGAGCCACTAAGGCCTGAAGCTCACTGATGCGCCTGGCCGATGTCAGGGTGATGAGGACGAGCCCCCATAAAGATGTAAGATTTGGTCAGTTATTCTTCTGTAGGTCCTGGGTTCATTTCACTTCACAGAAGCAGGAGGGCTTGTAATAAGACAACCAAACAGGTGTGGCTTGGAGAAAGGTTTTTTATGTAGAAATAGGCTTATTACATAGGTATTGAACAGAGGTATATAGTGATTGTTACAGAGCTGTTTCAGTGTGCATCAATGAATCTGTGTGTGCATGTGTGAAGTGTGAGAGAGAGATAGGCCCGAACATGTGGCTCAGAGCCTCATGGCAAGGGAGAGAGAGAGAGCGGGGGAGGGGTGAAGGGAATTGATTATCAGAGCCTCCTGTCCTTCATGTCCGATGGATGGTGGGAGAGAGAGAGGTAAGAACATGTGGGTCAGAGCCTCATGGCCAGGTGTAGTGGAAGAGAGAGAGGGAGCGGGGGAGGGGTGAAGGGAATTGATTATCAGAGCCTCCTGTCCTTCAAGTCCGATGAATGGTGGAAGAGAGAGAGAGAAGAACATGTGGGTAGTGGAAGAGAGCGGGGGAGGAGTGAAGGGAATTGATTATCAGAGCCTCCTGTCCTTCATGTCCGATGAATGGTAGAAGAGAGAGAGAGGAAGTGTTTGTCTTTTATAGTGAATTGATTCCTCTCAAGCACTTCCCCTTGAGGTCTGCTAGCCACTCCCTTTAAGGTCTGCTATTCTTGATTTAGCAAGGAGGGGCTTCAGACAGGCCTTGGAGACTGAAATCACCAGGGGGTCAGAGTTAATCTCATCTTGTAAACTGTCCTATTACCTTTGGAGACTGAAGTCACCAGAGTCCAAAGCTGCATGAAATGTATGCTGACACCTTCCACAATAAGTATTGGAGCTGTCTGGTTGCTAAGGGCTCAAACGGTGGTTTGAGAAGCTGAGCTAGTACCACATTAAGATCCCATGCCATTGGTGGTGGTCAGATGGTGGTTTGGTGAGGAGAAGACCCCTCATGAAATGTGCTACCAGAGGAGCTGTGGAGATGGGTCTGCCTTCCACAGGCTTATGGAAAGCTGAAATAGCACTAAGGTGCACTCGCACGGAGTTTGTCTTAAGACCCAGAGAAGATAAATGCAAAAGATACTGAAGGAGTGTAGGTGCTGATGGTTCGTGACCATTCTGAGAGCACTTTGAAGCATATCTACGCCATTTGAAAGAATAGGTCTTTGGTGGAGAGCTTTCTGGAGGATAGGAGAATGTTTGTTTCACAGCAGTAGACAATGGCAAGCCCTGGAAGATTACACTCTCAGCAGCCAAGCAGTCAGTTGAAGGGACTGCAGATTAGGAAGGAGATGTGCTCCGTTGTTCTGAGATAGGAGACCCGACCTGGAACCCAGTGGGATTGGTGAGGTTTCTGTCAGATGAAGTAGAAGGGGAAACCATGGTTGATGAGGCCAGCATAGGGCTATGAGAATCATAGAGCCCTTGTCTGCTTATAGTTTGAAAAGAGTCTTTGAGATGGGGAAAAACATATACACTGGCATCAGGGACTCCTCTATCATAAAGGCATCTGACGCCAGGCTGAGTTTGGATGGAACTCTGGAGCAGAACTGAGGAAGTTGAGTGTCCTGCGGCATGGCAAAGAGATCTATCACCGGTGTTCCCCACATGTGGAATAGTTTTGCTACTGCTGTTAGGTCTAAAGACCATTCGTGGGGCTGCAGAATTTGACTCAGCTTGTCTGCTAGGAGATTGAATTCTCCTGGAATGTACACTGCACGGAGGTGCATGTGGTGGAGGATGGAAAACTCCCAGAGCTTCCAGGCTTCTTGAACCTGTCCCCTCCTGTTTGTTTATATAAAACATGACCACCTGATTGTCTGTCCTGACTAGGATCTGACTGATTGAGAGGTGGTGCTAGAAGGCCCTGAGGGCATTCATGACTGCCCGAAGCTCAAGTAGATTTATCTGCTGCATGGATTCCTGGGTTGTCCACAGGCCCTTTGTGGAGACAGAATCCAGATGTGCTCCTCAACCTTGCTTGGAGGCATCTGTTGTCTGTCTATACTGAGGTAGAGGTGTCCGAAAAGGTGACCCTTCGAAGATTTGTTGGGGTGCACCACCACAGGAGAGATTCAGCCATGGGTGGTGTTATCTGGATGACATCCCGAAGGCCCCCTGTGGACTGGGTCGTAATAGTCCATTGCGATTGATGCATTTGAAGTCTCATATAAGGGACCATGTGTACTGTGAAGGCCATGTGTCCCAGGAGGGATAGAAAACATCGAGCCGTAGCTGTCTGTTGGCGCATGTTGGTGGCTAGTTGCACTAACCCTATTCATGTGATCCAGAGGGAGAAAGGCTCTGGACTGTGTTGTGTCCAGAACAGCTCCTATGAATTCCATCCTTTTGTGTTGGAGTGAGTTGGGACTTTGGGAAGTTTATCACAAAGTTCAGATACTGCAGAAATGCAAGAGGTTTTTTTTGTTGAGATGAGCAGAGATCTCCAGGAGAGTCTGCCTTCATGAGCCAGTCGTCTAAGTAAGGGAAGATGAAGACTTTGCTGCTACGACAACCATGACCTTTGTGAAGACCCTTCGTGTGGATGCCAGTCCAAAAGGAAGGACCCTGTGTTGGTAACGGGTGCCCTGATAGGTGAAGCAAAGCTACTGTCTGTGGTCTGTATGTATCAAGATGTGAGTGTAGGCTTCTTTGAGGTCTAGGGAACAAAGCCAGTCTTTTTCCTGTAGGTAGGGAAGAAGGGTTCCCAGAGAGATCATTTTGAATTTCTCTTTGACATGGAATTTGTTCAGCTCTCTGAGGTCGAGAATGGGTCTGTGGCCTCCTGACTTCTTTGGAATGAGGAAGTAGGGGGAGTCAAAGCCTTTGAACTGTTTGTTGAAACTGGTTCTACAGCTCCTTGGGAAAGGAGAATTTTTATCACTTACTTGAGCAGTGTATCCAGGGGAGATTTGGAATGAAGCTCTCCCTTGAATTGGTGAGGAGGAAGCTCTCGGAGGTTTAGTTGGTAACCTCTCTGGACTATGTTGAGAATCCACTGCTCCATGTTGATGGAATGCCACTGCTGAGCAAAATGAGTCTTCCTGAGATGGTGGTGGGCTCTGGTACATGAAGGAGAAAGCTGGCTGGCCATGCTCCCTATGTAGACGTCAAAAACTGGATGTGGCAGGAGTTGGCTGAGTGCTGGTTGTGGCTTGGCTAGCCTGGGCTTTTTAGCCTGTTCAGGGCACTGTTTTTGTGGAGCCTGGTAGGCTGACTGGGAGTATGAAGGAAGGAATCTCCTCTTTTTAAGGTAGAAAGGCTTCTTGTTAGGTGCCTTCTTTTTTTAGAAGGATCAGAAGTCTTTCTGGAGAGCCTCTTAAGTGTTGTCATCTGTCTCTAGCTCTCCTGCTTTCTTCCGCCAGTTCTTCCCAAACAGGTTTTCATCAGTGCTTGGGATGTTGCCCAATTTGTCTTGGACCCATTGTTCCAAGTCAGAAGCTTGGCACCAAGCCAAACGCTTTGCACTGATGGCAATAGAGGAAGCCCTGCTTGATGACTCAAAGGCGTCAAAAGCAGCTTTGTTCACGAATTTAGAGACATTCTGGCTGTGAGCCAGAACAGCCTGGAAAGCTGGACACTTCTCTTCTGAAAGAAAAAGGAGAAATCCCTCCCAGTCTCTAAGCTCCTTTTAAGAACATTCCCATGTAAAGGAGATATGAATTTATTCTACTGGATAGCATCCATGCTTGGAAGGAGCGACAGGCAAAGGAATCAAGATTTCTCGATTCCCTGCCTGGAGGAATGGATGCATGATTTTTCCCACTTTTTATACGGCACATCGCTGATTCCACTACTGTAGAATGGTGTGGGAGTTGTGGTTTTTGAAAGCTGGGGCATTCAGGCACTCTATACATAGTGTCTAACCGGCGACTTATGGGAGAAACTGTAAAGGGGGGGGGGGGGGTGTTTCCAACATCCTTAGCATCAGATTATGTAGGATCCAGTGAATAGGAGAATTGCGGCCTCTTTTAGGGCTGTGGGGTACTAGAGGATCTCTAGTTCCTCCGCACTCGGTTCCGGTTCCGACGCTGCTGGGATGGAAAGTCCATCCGCATAATGGACAGTGGCGAGGGCTCAGAGATGATTGTCCTGGAGGTCATCGGAATTGAGGGATCTGAATTGGAAGTTTCTGGATCTGATGTTGAAGAGTATCGCCAATGTCGACGGTGACCTGAGTGGTGGTGATGCTCTTAGATACCCTCGGTTAATTGTTGTGTAGACCAGGGTGGTTCCATGGTCGGTGCCGATACCGGGCCCAGTACCAATACCTCAGTACTCAGTGCGCAATGCATCATTGTTGAAGGCAAGAATGATGCCGGTTGTTGCAGCGGAGTGGATGGAGTCATCAAGGTTGATGCTCCCAGCTGCATTCCCAAAGCTGTTGGTGCTAACTGTACCGAAGCCGCCAGAAGAGCCACTATGGTCTATTCCAAGGACAGTATACGCTGATCCAGGGAAGTAGCCTGCATCTGGTCCACTGAAAGATCGGGGCTGGAAGAACCATACCAGAGCAAGGCATCAGGGGCTCGCCGAGGCCTTGGGTGCCTCCTGATCCCCATCGAGGCTTTGGAGGACAAGTCCTTCCACCAGGGATATCTGGACCTATGACCAGAATCGGAGGAAGTCCTGGACGATTCCTGGTGAGTCGAACGGGATCTTTATCTTGATTCCCGCGACTTTCCTGAGGTGTCCTTGGGCCTTTCTCTAGGTTCCTTCAGTTTCTCTGAGGAGTCTCCGTGTTTTTGACTTATTTTTTGGAGACATGGTTTTCTTCGTCTTTTTTTCTGAGTGCCTCGATTACTTGGAATGCTTTGAACCAGGAGAGCAGGACGAAGCTCTGGATGAAATAGAGGCCAATGACGAGTCCGAAGAGAAGAGTTCCTCAAACATTTTGGCCTGGTTCCCTAGGTCCCTCTTGTCATCTGCTTGCAGAGGGGAAACAGTCCTGGGGAATATGGTCGGAACCAAGACACTTCGTGTTTGTCTGTAACTGAGATGGTGCTGGAGCACGTTGTGCAATTTGTGAAATCGCTGGAGGGTTTCTCCATTTTAAGATGGTGGGACAAGGCACAAGGCCCTGAAGGAAAAAAATAGGTTTTTTGTTTGTTTGTTTTTTAAGAAGAAAAGAAATAAAAGTAAAAGGATGAAGGGAGTAGTATCAAACAATACTAGTGCGGTTAGGCAGTGCTGTTCAGAAAATGTTTTGGAAGTTCTTTTCTGCAGTGATAGGGTAGTGACCCATTGGCTCCACTGAAAAAGAACTGAGGAGAGGGAGTTGGGAGATTAGGAAGGCAGCAGCACAGGGGCAGTGGATTGCTCCTAAAGACTTTCCTATTGGTAACTGGGGAGCTTCCCACGCAGGCTCCTTCGGTACCCAATGTCACCCATATGTGAAAACTATATTCCTGTTTGTTCCTGGAGATCCATATACAGCACTGTGTATGCTTTGTAGTGCTCTACAAATGATTAGTAGTAATATCTTAGTAACCAGCTTGAAGCACTCCATGCGTCAGTCAGTTTCTGAGGCTGTTCTTCATTTGAAGCCCCCCCGCCCACCAAGCCTCTCACAGGATCATGGAATCTCAGTGTGGGGGGGGGGGGGTTGTTACAACTGATGGGAACCCCCTTTTGAATTTCAGGCCTCCTGTGTACTAAAGGACCTATTTGGAAGGTTATGTTTTTGGTGGCAGTCAGTCGTCACCCCTCAACTCCAATCCCTAAGGTTAATTTTCATAATTTAGGGCTGTTGGGTTAAAAAAAAAATTAAGTGTCGTTTTGTCATCCTCTTAGCTAGGGATTCACATATATGTAGCTAGTATTCTCCAGGACCAAGCAGGAAGTCGGTCCTCACATATGGGTGATGGCACCAACGGAGCATGTGCGGAGCATTTCCTCCGCTTTCAAAGAAAGCCTTTGGGACATGCTATTATGCATGCGTGGTCCCCTTCCCACCCAAGGGTGTCATCTTGCTCAGTTCCTTTTTTGCCAAGGAGCCCAATGGATGTCTGTCCCGTTTTCCCAGAAAAAAATCCTTGCTATATCCTTTAAAGTTAGCTTTTCTCAGTTTGTGTACCAGTTCCTCTTCCCGCCTTGAGCCGGCACAGAACTTGGCACTGTTCTCTGTCGTCCCCCCCCCCCCTTTTTTTTTTCAATTGAGGCTTGCTTCAACCGGCGTTCATGCCATTTTTTCGCCCGGGGGTCTTTGACCCCAGCTGGGTGTTTCCCACCATGTCTCCCGGTGGGTTCAAAAAATGAGACTGCTGCAGTCAAACCATGTCAGTGACCGACACCCATGATTGCTGCCTAGGACCAGACCAATAACTCCATCTCTCATATATACAGTTACCTTGTTCAATGTTCCACATATGTAGATAGTTTCCCCTGTTATCCAAGTTACTGCTCCTGTTCATTGTAATGACCTGACTCTTGTTCATTGTCGGATATTGTTTGTTCTATGTAAACCGCGCTGATCGCAAATAGTGCGGTATATAAGAGATGTAAATAAATAAATAAAATAAATAAAATAAATGACAGCACCTCCTGAGACCTGTGCCAGGCCATGATGCCTAAGACCAATTAAAAGAGGTCAGCGTTGAAGGAGAAACTTCCTGAGGTCAGACTCTGCATCGGCTTGCTCCATGATGAGCTCCAAGCCCAGCACTTCCTGTGAGGCCCAAGCGTCCTCTGAGTCCCATGGCGGCGGCTCATCCGAGAAGACCTCGGACCCCGAGAGAAAGAAGAAAAAATCCTCGAAGTCTGTCGAGGTTCCACTGGAGAAACCCAGTAAAAGCCCTCAGAGGGACTCGGGCGTCTCTGAGAAGCACCCTACCAAGGTCCTCAAAGGATTCCTTGGCTGGCGGAGACCGTATGAGGTTCCTTGAGACCATAGTCAGGCCTAAGATCCTCAATGCCCGTGCTGAAAGCTGCAGAGCCTTCTGGTTTGGAAACCAGAATGGCGGCCCTGGAGCAGAACATCACTGCTATCCTGGCCCTGCAGCAGGCAATGATGGCTGGTTCATTTGCATCATCTACCCCAATGACCGCCCCCCCCCCCCGACTGCGGGGGAGTCCCTGGTCGTCGAACCGAGCTCTGAGTACCACCAGCTTCTGGTAAGCCCTCGGTGCCGGGCAAGGTCCCGTTCCCATTCCTCAGGAATCTGATCCTCCCCAGCCAGTTTCTGCGACTCAGACCCCAGGTCCTCCAGAGGCCCCAGACCCCGGGCTTCTTGGTGCTGGCCTTAAGGCAAGGAGTCACAGGGCCTTGGATTCGTCGTCACCCCTCAACTTTGAGTGGGAGACAAACGATGAGGCATCCCCAGAAACCAGATGGCACCGAGACATCCTCTCAGACCCGTCTCCCACAGCGCCCCGGCGCCATTCTCCTCCAGAGGACGTGGCCTTCCACGACTTTCTCAGGGATATGGCCAGAGCCCCCTCGGTGCAAAAAGAGGTGGAAGAAGACCCATGCACTGAAGAGCTGGAGATTCTCCAGTACGAGTCTCCACCTAAGAAAACTTTCATGGTGCTGGTGCAGCCAATCCTCGAGCGGCTCCTGTTGAGAATGTGGGAGACCCCGGCATCAGTATCGGTGGTCAGCCAATGCCTTGATGCAATGTACCACATCAGGAAGGGCCAGGGTTCCACAAACACCAACTCCCACATAACCATGCAAAAACCTAAGAGCCAGAAGATCCATTCTTCTGTTACCCCTGGTAAGATGCTAGAGCCCTCTATGTCCTTGGGTGCAAGTGCTACCAGGGCCCGATGCTGGGGTGTCATATCCAGGCCTATGAGTTATTCATAAGCATGTACCTCAAGGCCCTAACCCAGGAGTTCTCTGGGTTTTCAGCAGGGCTTACTGGGGAATCCCTTCAACGGTTCCAATCCCTGACTTCAGGGATCAAGGACTGCTGTAAGTTCCTTTCCTGGTGGCCTATGATAGCTTTGAGTCAGTGGCTTGGGTAGCCGCGGCCAGCACCAAGCCTGGCTGCAGCCTTTGGACCTCGAGCAGTGGGTCCAAGATAAGCTGCTTGACGTCCCCTGTACTGGGGAGAACCTGTTCGGCAAGCCTATGGCTGACAAGGTGGCTGAGATAGAGGCTGACATGGTGACTTGACAGAGGCTCTCCAAAAAGACCTCATCCTTCCCCTGTAAGAAACCATTGGGAAAAAGACCCCTGTTTCCAAAGAAAAAGGGATCCTTTCATCAGAGTCACCACTACCAGTTCTCCTCGGGCCAGCCGCGTTCTCACCCTAGAAGACAAAACCATGGGGCCCAGAAGCCAAAGGCACAAAAGTCCCAGGCCCCAGCTCCCACCCAGCCTAGGGAGAGCTTTTGACTCCTGGAGCAGGGCCTCTCCTCCCCCAGGAGACCTTCACCAGCCCAGAGGTGGGCCAGTGTCACCTCGGACCAGTGGGTACTGCAGGTTGTAAGGAGAGAGATACCTCCTCCACCTATAGCTGATACCATCCAAGTTCTTTCCAGGACAGCCAGTGCGATTTCTCCTTCCCCAGACCCTTCTGCTCTCAGAGCTCACAGGTCTGCTCAGGGACAATGCAGTAGAGCCTGTACCCGAACATCTGTGAGAAAAAGGCTTCTACTCCAGATACTTCCTTGTCCCAGAGAGAGTCCCATACTAGACCTGAGAAACTTAAACAAGCTTCTGGTGAGGGAGATGTTCAAGATGCTCTACCTTGGAACACTCCTGCCTTACCTCCACCAGGGAGATTCTGTGCTCCTTGGACTTAAAGGATGCATACACACACATCCTGATCCATCCCTCCCATAAGCAGTATCTGTGGTTTGTGGTGGGAAGAGGGTACTACCAGTACAAGGTGCTACCCTTCCGCCTGACCTCACCAAGAGTCTTTCCCAAATGCCTGGCTGTAGTAGCCACCTACCTGTGCCTACAAGGGGCTTTCGTCTTCCCATACCTGGACGACTGGCTTGTCAGGGGCGATATGGCCTCAGAGGTCAGTCAGGCCACAGAACGTGCAACCCTTCATTTGCAACACCTGGGGTTTATCATCAGCTACCCCAAATCCCACCTCTCTCCAGCCCAGAGTCAGGAGTTCATAGATGTCTGGTTGGACACTTTACAGGTCAAGGCAGTCCTCCCAAGAGAAAGGGCAGAATGCCTCAATTGGCAGGAGAGGTACAATGCCGCAGGTCAGTGCCGGCTTGTCTCTCCCTTTGCCTACTGAGCCATATGGCCTCGACAGTTCATGTCACGCCTTCAGCCCGCTTACACATGCGGACAGCCCAGTGGTGCCTATGCTCACAGTGGATTCAGGCCACGGGCAGGCTACAGAAGCAGGGTCAGGGTTCCCTCTGCTACTTTCCATGTCGGTGGCATTCCCAGTTCCTCTGGGCCGAGTCCTGGACCTTTTGTTCCAGGAGGGCGGCTCTCTCCTGCACCCCAATCTGGGGTCACTAACGCTAACAGCATGGCTGCTGAAAGGGTAGTGTTGGCCCCTTTCTTTCTTCCAGGAGAAGTCGAAGAGATCCTACTGGCCTCCTGAAAATCTTCCACCAGACAGGCTTATGCCTTTAAGTGGAGGTGGTTCTCTGCCTGGTATGTGGAAAAGGAAGAGAATCTCTTCTTCTACTAAGTGCAACTAGTGCTGCAGTACCTACTGCACCTGTCACACACCGGGCTGAAATCTAACTCTGTGAGGGTACATCTGAGTGTCATAGCCGCTCACCACTACCCTGTTGAAGGAAAACTCCTCTCAAGCCAGCCCCTGGTCTCCAGGTTCCTCCGAGGCCTCCTGTTATCCAAGCCCCCTCTCCGCCCCCCAGCGGCAGAGTGGGACATCAACATGGTGCTCTCTCAGTTCACCAAACTCCTGTTCAAGCCCCTGGCCACTTGCGGTATCTGTCATGGAAAGTGGCTTTTCTGGTGGCCCTCATATCTGCTCGAAGGGTGAGCGATCTCCAGGCTCTGGTGGCAGACCCACCATGTACAAGGTTCTACAAGAACAGGGTAGTGCTCGGCACACACCCCAAATTCCTCTCAAAGATGGTGACTCCTTTCCATCTCAACCAAGAGGTGGTCCTCCCCATCTTCTTCCTGTGACCTCACGCCGGAAAGGAGAAACTAGTGCTTCATACACTAGATTGCAAATGGGCCTTGTTCTATTTACAGTAGACTCGGGCCCATCGAAAAGCTCCTCAGCTTTTCGTGTCTTATGACCCCAGCAGACTGGGGCTCCCCATGACTAAGAGAACTCTGTCCACTTGGGTGGCGGACTGTATTGTCTCCACCTATGAGCAAGCTGGCCTCTCCCTTGAGCACTGTATCACAGCGCATCGTGTGAGGGTGATGACTGCATCAGTGGCCAACCTCTGCTCAGTGCCGGTAACAGATCTGCAAGACTACCACATGGTCTTCAATTTATACGTTCGCAACTCACTAGTGCCTGGAGAGTGAGTCCTGCAGGGACAGTGCCTTTGGCCAGGCAGTACTCCCTAATATTCTTGGGGTGGAGGCAACGCCTGCCCTCCAACCCTTCTGTGTTCAGGCTACTGGAGTGATAGTTTTGCTGGATGCTAGGGTCATGCAGAGTCTCTCAGTGGGGACTCACCTTCTGCAACTCACAGCTACCTGATTGGTTGCCGTTGGTACTGTCATGGTTTGGTCCTCGACAACCTGGAGCTAGGGAGTTCCATATGTGAGCACTGACTTCCTGCTTGTTCTTGGAGAAAGCGTAGTTACTCACCTGCAACAGGTGTTCTCCAGAAACAGCAGGAATCAGTACTCACAATGCTCCCTCCTCTCCTGGGAGTTGCCTCCCTACCTTGTTTTAGTTTTTACTGCCGTCCTAGCTATGTCATCTGACTGAGCAAGATGGCACCCTTGGTAGCATGTCCCAAAGGCTTTCTTTGAAAACTGGGGAAATGCTCCACGTGGGCTCCATTGGCACAGACATCATCCATATGTGAGGACAGATTCCTGCTGTCCCTGAAGAACACCTGTTGCAGGTGAGTAACTACACTATTCTGCTTGTCTTCAGAAACCACAAAGTTGCTTACCTGTAACAGATGTTCTCTGAAGATGGGCATCACCAGTCAAACTGTCTGTCTTCCCCTTATGGAGTTGGGATTTTAGCTCTTGAATGAAACTAAAGCAAGCTCTGGAGAGTCAGACGAGCACAGGATCTGCTATGCATGCTCAGATTCTTTTTTTTTTAAATACTTAGAAATGGGACCATATAAAGGGAGGTGCGAGCAGTTTGGCCCCACAGGGCACAAGTACAGAAGGGGCCCTAGTGTCATCACAGGGCTTCCAGGAAGCTTGAGAAGAGCGAGTTCCTGTGTGGCTGGGGAGGTGCATTTCTAGCTTGGTAGGCCCTGTTTAGAGGCTCTGGAAAAGTCAGATTGGTGCTGAATGATAATGACCACATCCTTCCTTCTGTTTTCTAGGAATACCTGTTACAGGTAAGTAATTTTGCTTTTTGGTGAATCTGACTTATTTTTCCATAACACAGTGCATTATGGGATATCGAGACCGGACAGCAGACCACTACTTTCACAGGTCACGTTGGAGATGTCATGAGCCTCTCCCTCGCCCCGGATATGAGGACCTTTGTATCAGGGGCGTGCGATGCGTCCATCAGACTCTGGGACATCAGGGATAGTATGTGCCGGCAGACGTTCACTGGCCACGAGTCAGATATCAATGCTGTTTGTGTGAGTAAAGTCAGGGCTTCCCTGCCCATGTTGTACCTGTTCTGTGGTGGGACTGTGTGTGTGCATATATTCCTGCCTGTGCAGTATCTGTTCTGTCTGGGGGAAGCTTGCATGGCAGTACCCTGGATAAAATGCTTCTATTGTGACATTCTCTTGTCTAGTTCTTCCCCAATGGAAATGCCTTCACGACAGGCTCAGATGATGCTACCTGCCGACTCTTTGACCTGCGAGCAGACCAGGAGCTCATGATGTACTCGCATGACAATATCATCTGTGGCATCACCTCAGTGGCATTCTCCAAAAGTGGCCGTTTGTTACTGGCTGGCTATGATGACTTTAATTGCAATATCTGGGACTCCATGAAGGGTGACCGTGCAGGTAAGAGCTGGCTGTTACTATTTTCCATAGACTGGTGGAAGATACCCAAGTTTCCACAGGCAAAAAGCTTCTTCCTAGTAAAAGGCGTAGCAGTAAAAGACCGATGGCTTGTGATGACTGTAAAAACTGATCTGGCACTAGTTTTCATCTTTAGATACACACACACAGGGTAACGTTTACAAACTTAATCAAATGCAATGTAGCCATATGTGCAGAAATGACCTCTATAAACTGCCAACTGGTGCAAAAGTACACACACGTACTTTGCTGCTCTGGGCAGAGTTTCTGTACAGGTGTGTAGATTATAAATGTATGTGCTTAAGTATATATGGACATTTTACACTTGCTCATGCCTCTATTTAAGGCGCCTAGTTGCCTTTATAAAACAGCACCTCGGTAAGTGCCCCTCCATGTTGCCCCATTATTAAATCGGCTCCATGAGGATATGCGTACTTCATTATCTCCAGGAACAAGCAGGAATGTAGTCTTCACATATGGGTATCGTCGGTACCGACGGAGCCTGTGCGGGAACGCTCCCCAGCGTCCAATTAGAAAGCTTTTAGGAGCACACACAGCGCCTGCGTGCTGCCTTCCTGCCTTTCCCAACTGCCTCTCTCCAGTTCTTCGTTTTCCGAGGAGCCAGCAGGTCGTCGTTTCTGTCACCACAGAAAATTTTTCCTATTCTCCTTTTTTGTGGTCGCATCTGTCTTTCCTCAACGCTATACCGGTACCGCCGGTTCTTTCTTTCTTTCTTTATAAAAAAAAAATAAAAATTTTTTTTTTCCAAACCTTTCTTTTTCAGGTGCACGCGCCTTTTTGGGCCTTAGGCCCAAAATTTCCCTCACTATGGAAAAACCCGCTTCGGGTTTCAAGAAGTGCACCAAGTGTGGCAGTACCATCTCCGTCACCGACACCCATGAGTGGTGCCTTAAATGTTTAGGTCCTGACCACTCCATTTCGGAGTGTATGGCCTGTTCCATGAAGTCCAAGAGGGGTCGACAAAACCGAGCTGCTAAGCTCAGCACCCTTTTTCCCTCCGATGCAGCCTCTGTGGCATAGACGTCTTCTAGGGCTTCGTCTTCCTCCTATGGATCTCAGGTAACTAAACATAAGTCTAGCTGGTCCTCAAAGGGTAGATCTCCTTCCAAGCATCGAGATGCCTCTGGCGTTGCCCTTGAGGGTTCTGTACCGGCAAAATTGCCCCGGCGGGAGGCTTCGGCTTCCAAAGCATTATCAGAGCTCAAGGATGTTCTCGAGGCCTCAACCTCAGCAGAACTACTGGTGCCATGCTCTGGGGTATCGGCTGCTTTCTCTGGTACCGATACCCAGGCATCAGCAGTGTCGATAGACCAGAGGTTCCTGGCTATTGAATGCAGTCTGGCGGCTCTCCTTGCAGCATCGACACCCTCGGAACCGAGTCGGACAGTTCAACCGGCACCGATGCCGGTGCCGGTATCGGTATCGGTACCGGTACCAACAGCATCGACATCAGTGTCTGCATTGCCGGCACCCAGTCATGCTATGCTTCCTGGTACCGATACACCGGTACCGATTCCCCCCCCCCCGGCACCGACTTGGGTCGGTACGGGTATCGTGCTCTACAAGAGCATCCGGACAGAAGGTACTTTGAATCTTCAGAGGAGTCTGAGGATTCTGACAGCTCCGTCGGTACCGGAGTACTTCTCCCCGAGGAGCCTTCCTCTCCCAAACGTAGGATGTCTCCTCCAGAAGATATCTCCTTTCAGGATTTTATCAGGGAGGTGGCTCGAGGTCTTTCCATTACTGTGGCTCCTGAAACAGAGCCCAGGGCAAAGGAGTTGGAGATTCTACAATATCCCAAGGCTCCCAAGGAGGCAGCTACTTTGCCTATCCATGAGATCTTACATGATCTCATGTTAAGAATGTAGGAAACACCTCTTACCACCTCTCCTCACTCTCGTAGACTGGATACCATGTATCGAGTACCTCTGTGTCCTGGCTTCCAGAAGACTCGGCTTCCTCACCACTCTATTGTAGTGGAATCAGCTATGAGAAGGATCAGAAGTGCAAAGAGGCATGTCTCTAATCCTCCAGGATGTGAGTGTCGAACTTTGGATGCCTTTGGACGTCGTACTTTCCAGGCTTCCATGCTTTCTGCCAGGATCAGTTCCTATATTTTATATATGGGAATGTTCCTTAAGGAAGTTACAGGAGATTTAGAGGTTTTGAGCCCTCTACTTCCTGAAGATAAGAGGCAGGATTTTCTCACACTGGTTAAACATGCCCAGGATGTTTCTAAGTTTGTCAATCGTGCAGCTTTTGACTGTTTTGAGTGCATAAGCAGAACCTCTGCCATTGCCATAGATGCACGTAGAATTGCCTGGCTCCAGGCATCCAATTTGGAGCTCTGGGTGCAGGACAAACTGGGCAATATCCCTTGTACAGGTGAGAATCTATTCGGCAAAAATTGGCAAGAAAAAGCCAATGAGTTGGATGCTGACAACTCCCACTTTGGATAGATTATCCAAAGCCACAGCTGATCCTGCAAGGAAGAAATCTTTCAAGAAACCATTCTTCTCCAAAAAGAAGAGGATTTATCCTGCTTATTCCCAGCAGGGACGCTCTGCAGGTCAACCTGCCCGGAAGAGTCAGCAACCACCTAAACAAAGGAAAGTAAAGACTGCTAAGCCTCCTCAGCAGTCTCAGCCTCCACAAGGCCTTTGACTTCCATCTAGAGAACTTAGCCTTCCTGGCCCTCAACGGACCAGAACCTTCCACCATTCCAGGAAGGTTGTGTCACTTTGCCCCCAGATGGGGGCAGATAACAGCAGAACATTGAACTCTCTCCATTATAAAAGAGGGGTACAAGCTTCACTTTCTCTGCATGCCCCCTCCCACAATGGTAAGACAGTTCAATTCTCAGACCTCTCTCATCAACCTGTTAGATCAAGAGGTCACTATGCTTCTTGCCCAAGGGTCAATAGAAGAAGTACCCATTCCTCAACAGGGTACAGGGTTATCTCCAGGAACAAGCAGGAATGAGTCTTCACATATGGGTACGTCGGTACCGACGGAGCCTGCGCGGGAACGCTCCCCAGCGTCCAATCAGAAAGCTTTTGGGAGCATCCCTCAGCGCCTGCGTGCTGCCTTCCCGCCTTTCCAACTGTCTCTCCTCAGTTTTCATTTTTCCGCGGAGCCGGCAGGATGTCCTGTCACCGCAGAAAATTTTTAATTCTTTAATTCTTGTTTTCTTGTGGTCGCGGCTGTCTCCCCGACTTCACCAGTACCGCCGGTGTTTTTTCTTTTCTTTTCCTTAAATTCAGGGAATTTTTTTCCCTCAGTTTCTGTCTTAAATGTTTTGGGCCTTCTAGGCCTCTCCATCATGGAGCCGCCTCCTTCTTTTCCTAAGAAGTGTCTAACCTGTGGCGGTACAGTTTTGTTTTTAGACTCCAAGAACTCCGTTTTGAGCCTCTGGCTACCTGCCACCTCCGGTATCTATCCTGGAAGGTTGCCTTCCTGGTAGCACTCACATTAGCTCGCAGAGTCAGCGAGCTCCAGGCTCTGATGGCAGAGCTCCCCTACATGAGGTTCTACAAGCACAGGGTGGTGCTGTGCACACACCCCAAGTTTCTGCCGAAGGTGGTGTCCCCATTCCACCTCAATCAGGAGGTGGTACTCCCCACTTTCTTTCCAAGGCCTCATGCCGGTAGGGTGGAGACCTTTCTCCACAGTCTGGATTGTAAGAGAGCCCTGTTCTTTTACCTGCAACAGACTCAGGGCCACCACAAAGTTCACAGCTTTTCATATCCTACGACTCCAGCCATCTGGGGCTCCAGGTGACTAAGCAAACTCTGTTCACTTGGGTGACGGACTGCATTACCCTTGCCTACGAGCAAGCAGGGATCTCACTGGACCAGGAGGTCACGGCTACTTCCATGGCAAATCTGCATTCCGTCCCCGTGATGGAAATCTGCTGGGCCGCCACCTGGTCTTTGGTCCATATCTTCACAGCTCACTACTGCCTGGAGAGGGAGTCCCGATGGGACAACGCCTTTGGTCAGGCCATACTTTAATCTCTTTGGGGTGTAGGCAACTCCGACCCTTCTGTGTTCAGGATACCAGAGTGCTGGTTCTCTGCCGGACACCTGGGTCTTGCGAGAGTCTCTCAGTAGGGACTCAACTGTTGCTGATCACGGCTCACCCTTACAGGTTGCCGTGGCATTTTTGTTTTGCAGGTTCTCGGTAGCCTGTAGTTGTGAAGTCGCATATGTGAGGACTGACTTCCTGCTTGTTCCTGGAGAAAGCGTAGTTACTCACCTATAACAGGTTTTCTACAGGGACAGCAGGAATCAGTCCTCCCTCCTCCCCTTGGAATTGCTGCTTTACCGTATTGTTTTTTTTTCCCTTGGCCATCTTAAGCTGTCATTAGACTGAGGCAAAATGGCACCCTTGGGTGGGAAGTGGGCCATGTATGCATGGTGCATCTCCCAAAGACTTTCTTTGAAAGCTGCAGAGATGCTTCCATGTGGACTCTGTCGGCACCAACGTCACCCATATGTGAGACCTGATTCCTGCTGTGCCCGGAGAACACCTAACTATGCTTTCCGTGCCACCCTCCCTCATTCCACAATAGTCACCAACTGGGCCACAAGAAAGTATCACTGAATGTTCACGACCCCCATCCCCCTTCTGCCTTCAGCAATACCAAAAACATTTGTGCTATCCTGGGCAAGCAGTGCCGCCTATAAAAACAAACTTCCTATTTAATTTCCAGATTCCCCCCCTAGGCATCTCCACAGGCAGGGCCATAAACAAGTACACCACATTACCCACAGGACTTGTTTGATATTGTCACCCGCCTGCATCCCTTGTACAAACCTGGATTGATCCTCTCCAATCAAACTTGGCAAAAACTTATTGAAGCTGTTGGCCAAGACTTTAACCAACAGCTTGGCGTCAATATTCAACAGGGAAATTGGATGATAGGTTCCGCATTGCGCTGGATCTTTTCCTTCCATAGGAATGATAGTAATACCAGTGGTCATCTTGGATTCTGGCAACACCTCCCCCCCCCCACACTCAATACCGCATTAAAAACCTCAACCAAGGTATCAACCACCTGCTTGCAAAACATCTTATAAAACATAGAAGTTAGGCTATCCACCTCCTGGAAATTTTCCTGCTTTCAAGGATTTGATAGCTGATTATCTCCTCCTGGGATATTTCAGCCTCCAACATCTCCCATTGCTCCACACTAAGGATAGGGAAGTTGCATCCCTTCAAGTACTCCACTCCTCCACCACCCAAACTCCCCCACCCCAGATGGAATAGTAATCCACAAAACATTCCAGAATGTCCTCCACAAGGAGTTCCTCATTCTTTTGTTTAATCTGAAGAATGAGACTTCTCCTCTTCTGAGCCTTCAACTGGGAAGTCAATAATTTACCTGCTCTATTACTGTATTCAGAATACTTTTGTCTAGTCAACTCCACATCCTGATTCACCCTACTCTTCATGCAAATCTCAAAGAGCCATTCAAAGCTTTCCCATCGCACCTGCCTTGGGATGCGTACGAAGCACCACTCTGTTCTTGTAGAACCTGGTGTAAGGGGCCTCCCACCATGAGGGCCTGGAGCTCGCTAACTCTGTGAGCGGATGTGAGCGCTACCAGGAATACAACCTTCCAAGAGAGGTAGCGAAGGTGGCAGGTTGCCAGAGGCTCAAAGGGCGGGCAAGTCAGCTGCCCTAGCACCACGTTGAGGTCCCATCTGGGCGCTGGATGGTGAATTGGAGGTTTCGACAGAAGCGAGACTTGAAGGAAGCAGGTTACCAAAGGATGGGCTGATTAAATGCTTATCATCCACTGGATGATGGTGCACCGCCAGGGCACTAAGGTGCACTTAGACAGAGAGTTAGACTTAAGTCCGGCTTGGGAGAGGTGGAGGAGGTACTGCCACACCAACGCCACTGGCCAGGAGAAGAGATCCACCCCATGTTCGGCGCACCAGAGAACCTGCGCTCCTTGAGAGCGTACACTTTCCTAGTAGAAGCTTTGCAAGAGGCCAGCAGAATGTCCTCAACTGGAAGGTTGAGGGGTGAAAGAGTTACCCTCTCAGCAGCCACGCTGTCAGCGAGAGGGAGCCCAGGTTGGGGTGCAGGAGAGTGCCCCCCTCCCGAGAAAGGAGTCCCGGGGATGGGGGCATCTGCTGCCAACTGCAGAAGCAGCAAGAACCAGGGTTGCCTGGGCCATCGAGGAGCTATCAGGATGAGTGAGGCCCTTTTGCAGAGGGTCCTGAACAACGTCTTTGCAATTAGTGGCATTGGAGGGAAGGTGTATATGAGGCCCTTCAACCATGAGACTAGAAAGGTGTCCGCTGCCATCCTGGAGGGGTGGGCTTGCAGGGAGCAGAAATGGGGCAACTGAAAGTTGTCCAGACTGGCAAACAGGACCATCACTGGTTCCCCCCAGAGCCGGAAAAGTTAACTGGCTATCCTGGGGTCCAGCCAGCACTCGTGCGGCTGGAGAACCCTGCTGAGCCTGTCGACCAGTAGGTTGTGCTGGCCTGGCAGGTACACTGCCCTCAGGAGGATACCCTGTTGGATTGTAAATGAGCAGAGGCCCAGTGCCTCCTGGCAAAGGGCACGGGACCCCGTACCCCCTTGTTTGTTTACCTAGAACATTGCCACCTGATTGTCCATCTGGACTAGGATTGGTTGGTGGCAAAGGTAGTGAGAGAAAACCCTCAGAGTGAGGTGTATCGCTCGGAGCTCCAGGAGGTTGATCTGTTGGGCGCTCTCGACTTGTGACCAGGTGCCCTGACAACGGAGGGCTCCCCAGCCGAGCAGGGAGACATCCGTAATTAGGGCTCTTGAGTTCCTGGGAGTTTGGAAGGGCATGCCCACTTCTAGGTGTTGGGGCGACTGCCACCAAATAAGGGAATCCGCTAACTGGCAAGTCACCACAACCCTGTCTCAGAGGCGGCCCGTGGCCTGAGACCACTGGTCCCGGAGGCACCACTGCACCACCCTCATGTGGAGGCGAGCGTCTGGGATGATGTGAACTGTGGAGGCCATGTGGCCGAGGAGGCGTAGGAGGTGCCGGGCAGGCACCAAGGGGTGGTGCCGTATGTCTTGAACTAGAGTCTGGAGACAGTCAGCCCGGTCCTTGGGCAAGAAGGCCTTGGCCTGGAGGGTGTCGAGCTTCACCCCAATGAACTCCAGGCATTGCACTGAGAGGAGGTGGGACTTGGGATAATTTATGACAAAGCCCAAGTGCTGTAGCATCTGGATGGTGCGTGCTGTGGCCTGCTGGACCTCGGAGGCTGTGCCTGCCCTTATGAGCCAGTCGTCCAGGTACAGAAACATGAAGACCCCCCTGGAGCCTGAGGAAGGCGGCCATGACCGCCAGGCATTTTGTGAAAACCCTCGGGACAGAGGCTAGGCTGAAGGGAAGCACCCGGTTTTGGAAATGTTTGCCTCCTACCACAAACTGCAGGCACTGCCTGTGGTTGGGGTGGATAAGGATGTGGGTATACGTATATGGCAGCAATGTTCCAAGGGAGAGCATCTTGAACTTCTCCTGCACCAGGAATTTGTTAAGGCTGCGCAGGTCGAGGATGGGCCTTAGGCCCCCTGTCCTCTTTGGAACGAGGAAATATCTGGAGTAGAACCCTCTGCCCAGGAGGTGGTGGGGCACCGGTTGCACCGCTCTGTCCTCGAAGACCTGCCAACTCCTTCAGGAGAAGGTCCTGGTGGAGGGGAGACCTGAGGGGCTCTCCTGGAAAATAAGGGGGAGGTGTCTGAGTCAGGAGGAGGAGGTAACCCTCCCCCACTACCCTTGGTGCCCAGGAATCTGTGGTGATGGCCATCTACCTCTGGGCATAGAGTGTCAGGCATCCCCCTGTAGGCTTCCGATCTCCATGGGGTAGAGAGGCTATGCTCGGGGAGTCAAAAGATTCCCCCTGGCTGAGCCGGAGCCGGTGCCTGGAGTTTGGGAGCCTTCTGCTTACACAGGCCATGCCTGTGTCCCTTGGCCTGCTGAACCTGTTGCAGAGCTGGGGAGGCCTGGTAAGGCGGGTAGTTTCGGTAAGCAGCTCCCTTCTTTAGGTAAAAGGGCTTTTTACCCGAGCTCTTCCATCGGGGAGGGGCAGTGGTCTTCTTGGAGAGCCTGGTCCTCGTCATGAACTCTGTCTCCAGCTCAGTGGCCTTGTCGGTCATGGGTTTGTTGAAGAGGTTCTCCCCTTGGCATGGGACGTCGACCAGTTTGTCCTGAACCCACTGTTGGAGATCGGACGACTGGAGCCAAGCCTGGCGGCGTGTACCGATGCCCGCCGCAGCTACCCGGGCCACTGACTCGAACATGTCATAGGCTGTTCGAGACATAAATTTGGAGCACTCACGGATGGCCTTGGATAGACTCTTGAACTGTTGCAAAGGTTCCTTGCAGAGACCAGCCGAGAACCCGGAAAATTCCTTTGCCAGGTCTCCTCAAGTACATGCCCATATACAGCTGGTATGCCTGGACCCAGCAAATGAGCATCAAGCCCTGGTAGCACTTCCTGCTGAGGGCATCCAAAGTGGGGCTCTCCCTACCCGGGGGCACCGAGGAGTGTGTCTTCTGGCTTTTCAGTTGCCGCATGGCCCACATCACCACCATTTGTGACTTCTGGAAGCTGGGGCTCCAGCAGACCCGATACATTGAGTCGAGCCGTTTGCTCAACACCGACACCGGTGTCTCCCACATGCGGAGCATGAGCCGTTCCAGGATAGGAGGACTGGGCAGAGTGAGTGATTCCCGGGGAGAGGCCTCATACTGGAGGATCTCCAATTCGTCAGCCCAAGAATCCTCCTCCGACTCGGTCGGGAACGCCAAGGCCTTGGAGATGTCCTTGACAAAGTTCAAGAAGCCCATATCCTCCAGCGGGACTGTCTCTGAGGTTCTGAGACTGGGGAGTCGGAAGGGACATTGTGGTGGCGACGGTTATCGGGAGACTCCTCATCCTCCGCCTCCAAATCCGGAGTAATCTGAGGAGGACTCGTAGCTGGGCTGCTCTGCGGGCTTTGAAGTCCTGTGGTTGACACTCTGCAAACTGTCCAGGGATAACCGAGCTCCCGTCGAATGGGATGCCGAGCGTGACCTCGGCTAAGGATCAACTTGAGGCTGCAAGACCTCGAGGATCGGCTTGGCCTCCGGGGACGTCTTAGACATCGAGTGCCTGGTGGTCAGGTGGATGAACCGGACGCGCCGGACAACAATGCCCAACACTAGCCGATGAAGACAGACAAACTGTGCTCCAAGGCCGCCATCCTGGACTCCAGCCCAGAAGGCTCCACATCCTTTGGCACAGTCCCGGCGCCGGCTCCCCCAAGGGGAAGTCCTCAATGAGAATAGTGTCTGGGGACTGAGGCCGGTCCACAGCCGGGTCCTTCCGAGGGACCTTCTCAGACACCTCTGACGAGCGCCTCAGACTGTGGGACTGGAACCTGGCTCGGGAGGTTCTCGGTCGGTGGGAACCATCCAAGGATGCTGCCTTCGAGGGTTTCTTCTTCTTCCTGTGCTCCCTTGAGGGAGACGACCTCTCCGAGGACCCATGACAATGCTCAGGCTCGGAAAGTTCCTGCCGGGTCATGGTCTGGCTCGAGGCAATGGAGGCAGCAGTCATGTGTGTCGGTTAAAGACATTAATTTAGAGCACCAATCACACTTTTTAAAGCCACTGGTATCCATGGAGGAAAAAAGTACCTCTGCGAGATCGAAGACCCTCCGGGCTGCCAGCGGGGAAAAAAAGGCACAAAGACGCTGAAAAATCAGAAAAACAATAATAAAAAGAAAATGAAGTACCGAACTTGACATCGAGGACAGTAGGTGGGAAGAGTACCGGTGCAAGACCGGAGCCGAGTAGGAAACTCAGGCATGGAAAAAAATCAACTTTTTTCTGGGGAAGACAGACAGAGCATCTGAAGGGCTCCATGGAAAAAAGGAGACTGAGCAAGATGGCACCCTTGGGCAGGAAGGGGACCACGCATGTGTGGTGGCATCTCCCAAAGGCTTTCTTTGAAAGCTAAGGGGATGCTTCTGCGAGGGCTCCATCAGTGCCGACATCACACACATATGAGAACTGACTTCCTGCTTGTTCCCGGAGAACAGAGCATGGTCAGACCAAGCAATTGCTTCAATGTCTGCATTCATCAGCTCTGAAAGGAGCTCCCTATCCAGCAGAATGACTTCAGTCCTAGAGTAGATGTTGTGGACTGCCGAGTGGAAGGGAGTAAGGCCTCCCCGTTGGAAACAAAAGCCTCCACGAATCCACAAGACCCAACTCCTGAACCACTACCTGCAGATCCTTCTGCGCAACCTTCTGCTCCTTCTTTCTGCACCTCCCCAGAATTATCCTTATCCAGGTCCCAAGTTAAATCACCACATCTCCAGGAACAAGCAGGAATGTAGTCTTCACATATGGGTATTGTCGGTACCGACGGAGCCTGCGCGGGAACGCTCCCCAGTGTCCAATAGGAAAGCTTTTGGGAGCATCCCTCAGCACCTGCCTTCCTGCCTTTCCAACTCTCCCTCTTCAGTTCTTTTCCGTGGAGCCGACAGGATGCATACCCTGTCACTGCATAAAGTTTATTCTTCTTTGTTTTTTGTGGTCGCGTTTGCCTTCATTCGACACTTACCGGTACCACTGGTTCTTGTTTCTTCTTTTTCAAAACCCCCCCCCAAAAAACTAGCTTTCTAAAAGATTTTTTCTTTCAGGGGCCTTTCCCCTCTCGGTGCTAGGCGCCATTTTGGGCACTAGGCCCACTTTTCTTCAAACATGGAGAAACCAGCTACTGGTTTCAAGAAATGTTCCAAGTGTGGCGGTCCTGACCATTCTCCATTGGTGTGTCTCTCCTGCAGAAAGATGACTAAGAGGGGCCTGCAGAATAGCTGCAAAACTCGGTACCCTTTTTGCCGCAGATACGATGTCAGTTGCATCGACATCTTCCAGGGCTTCATCTTCCTCCCATGGATCTCAGGTAACTAAACCTAAATCTTCTAAGACTGGCTGGTCCTCAAAGGGTAGATCTCCTTCCAGGTATTGAGATGCTACTGACGTTGCCCTTGAGGAAAGTTCACCGGCAAAACAGCCCCGGCGGGAGGCCTCGGTCTCCAAAGCATTAACGTGGCTCCAGGATGTTCCAGAGGCTTCCACCTCAGCAGAACTACTGGTGCCATGTTCTGGGGTCATACCCACTTCCACTGGTACCGACACCCAAGCATCGGCAGGAGCGATGGATCAGAGAATCCTTGCTATCGAACGCAGTCTAGCGGCCCTCTTAGCAGCTTCGGTACCGCTGACCGCTACAGACGGTTCCACAGGTACCGGTACCGAGCACACCTGCCTCGGCCGGTATGCTTCCCCCCATGCCGAGCCTTGAGTCTATCTCAGGTATCGAAGGGCCGGTACCGAGTCACCCCGACACCGACTTCGAGCGGTACTGTACCATGCGTTGCAGGAAGAACCCGGCGCAGAGATACTTCGAATTCTCCAATTCCGATGACTCAGCCGGTACCAGAACAATCCTTCCGGAGGATCCATCTCCTTCTCCTCAACGCAGAATGTCTCCTCCAGAAGACACGTCCTTCTAGGATTTCATATGCGATTTAGCTCGAGATCTTTCAATCACAGTGACTCCAGAGAAGGAACCCAGAGCAGAAGAATTAGAAATTCTTCAATACCCTACGGCTCCTTAGGAGGCAGCTACTCTTCCCATTCACAGAATCTTGCATGATCTTATGCTAAGAATATGGGAAGCTCCTTTAGCGGTGTCTCCACACTCTCGATGACTCGATACCATGTACCGAGATCCAAGCTGTCCTGGTTTTCAAAAGACTCAGTTACCACACCATTCAATGGTAGTGGAATCTGCGATGCGTAGGATTAAGAGTACTAAAACGCATTCTTCCAATCCTCCAGGCTGTGAATCGAGGACACTCGATGCCTTTGGGCATCGATGCTTCAAATCCTCCATGTTATCAGCCAGGATCAGCTCCTACATTCTCTATATGGGAATGTTCCTCAAGGAGGTTGCAAGAGACTTGGAGCTCATGAGCCCTCTTGTCCCTTAGGAAAAAAGGGGGGAATTCCTTACTCTGGTCAAACATGCCCAGAATGTATCTAAGTTCATGAACAGTGCAACTTTTGATTGCTTTGAATGAATTAACAGAACTTCTGCTATTTCCATCGGTGCACGTTGTATTGCCTGGCTTCAGGCATCAGACTTAGAACAATGGGTGCAAGATAAACTGGGAAACATTCCTTGCACAGGAGAAAATCTCTTTGGCAAGGATTGGCAAGACAAAGCCAATCAGATTGAATCTGAAAATATTACCTTGAACAGACTATCAAAGTCTACAACCAACCCAGCAAAGAAAAAGTCAGTCAAGAAACCCTTTTTCAACAAGAAAAAGAGATTTTACCCATCTTACACCCATCCGGGCCACTGTCCAGTTCATGCTCCCCAAAAGGAGCAGCAACAGACCAGACAGCAGAGGAAGCCACAAGTTCCAAGAGCTCAACCGGTTCAGCAGACTCAGCCTCCTCAGGGGCTTTGACTCCTTCCTAGAGAACTTAGTCATTCTGCCCCTGAAAGGTTCAGAACCCCTTACCATCCCGGGCAGGTTATGCCATTTTGCCAGAAGATGGCAACAAATAACATCAGAAAACTGGACTCTATCCATTGTATGAAAGGGGTACAGACTTCACTTTCACAGTATGCCCCCTCCTACAATCATAAGACAGTTCAATTCTCAGGTGTCTGTCACCGATCTCTTGTGTCAGGAGGTTGAATCACTTCTTGCTCAGGAAGCAATAGAAAAGGTACCCATATCCCAACAGGGTATGGGGTTCTAGTCCCCCTATTTTCTCATCCCAAAGAAAACAGGGGGACATAGGCCTATACTGGACCTCAGAGAATTAAACAGATATCTGTTCCGAGAAAAATTCAAGATGATCTCCCTCGGAACACTCCTGCCATACCTTCAGAGTCAGGACTGGCTATGTTCTCTAGATCTAAAGGATGCATATACACATATTCTCATCCATGTAGATTACAGGAAATTCCTTTGATTCCTTTTCCAGGGAAGACACTTCCAATACAGGGTTCTTCCCTTCGGTCTGGCTGCTGCCCCAAGAGTCTTCACAAAATGCATGGCAGTAGCAGCATTCCTGAGAACTCTAGGAATATTCGTCTTCCCCTACTTAGATGACTGGCTTATCAGAGTATCAACAGCTCCAGAAGCCAGCTTTGCGCTTTCTTGCACTCTGCGAATCCTTCGGTACTTGGGACTGGTCATAAACCTCCCAAAATCTCATCTCACCCCTTCTCAGTCTCTAGAATTCATAGGGGATCGTCTAAACACAAGGCAGTCAAGGGCTTTCCTGCCACAGCCACGTTGTCTTTGTATAGTACAGCTGGCATCCAAAGCAGCTGTGAAAGCTTTCCTAACTGCTTGGGAAATGCTTCAGCTTCTGGGGCATATGGCATCCACTGTCCATGTGGTTCCCTATGCTCACCTTCATATGTGAGCAGCCCGGTGGACCCTATCCTCTCAGTGGACACAGGCCTCGGGTTGGCTAACAGACAAAGTCAGAAACTCCACATGTCTCATTTCGTCCCTGCAATGGTGGCAATCACTGGAAAACCTTCTCATAGGCTCTCCTTTCCAGCAGCCTCTATGCCAAGCCACCCTAACAACAGATGCGTCCAAGTTGGGTTGGGGGGCTCACTTGCACGATCTCTCAACTCAGGATCTCTGGACAGGAGGCTTGACTTCACATAAACCTCCTAGAACGCAGAGCCATTTTCCATGCTATTCAAGTATTTCAGGCCCATCTCAGCTACAAGACATTTCTGGTCCAGACCGACAATCAAGTAGCCATGTTCTATGTGAACAAGCAAGGCGGAACTGGCTCTCTGTCGTTATACAACAAAGCTTTGCGACTGTGGGCCCTTGCCAGGGAGCTTCAAATCCACCTTCTAGTGGTATATCTTCCAGGCATTCAAAATCTATGGGCAGACAAACTCGGTTGAATACTGCTGCCACACGAGTGGTCTCTTCAGTCAGACCAGCTTGCTCGAGTGTTTCGAATCTGGGGAATGCCAGATATAGACCTCTTTGCAAGTCCTCAGAATGCCAAACTTCCCCGATTCTGCCCCAGAATTCCAGCTCAAAACTGTCAGGCAAAGGATGCTTTCCTCCTCTGCTGGGGTCAGGACTTCCTCTATGCCTTCCCACCCATTCCCCTCATTCCCAAAACTTTGTTCAAGCTTCAGAGAGACAGGTCATATGATAATCATAGCTCCATGTTGGCCACAACAAATGTGGTATCCTCTGCTTCTGCGTCTCTCTCGAGCCACACCTCTGGAGTTGGGATATGCTCTAGATCTTCTTTCCCAAGAGAACGGGACCCTATTGCACTCGAATCCCCAGTCCCTGCACCTCAGGGCCTGGTTACCGAAAGCCTAGGATTCCTGAATATCAACCTTTCTCAACAGGTAAAGGATATCCTTGTGGCTTCCAAAAAGCCTTCCACAAGGCGATCCTACGCCTTTACGTGGAAGAGGTTCTCTGTATGGTGTTCTCAAGGGGGATTTAACCCCCTTTCGGTGCCTGTGGAATCGCTACTGGAGTATCTCCTCCATTTATCAAATTCTGGTCTTAAAACCAATTCAGTAAGGGTCCATTTTAGTGCCATTGCAGCTTTCCGCAAACCTCTGGATGGACAACCTATTTCCTCTCATCCACTCGTAGCAAGATTTATGAGAGGTCTACTCTTAACAGAACCTCCCATTAAGCCACCGCCGATGGCATGAGATCTGAATCTTGTTCTTGGGCAGCTCATGAAACCGCCCTTTGAGCCTTTAGCTACTACAGCTCTAAACTTTCTTTCATGGAAGGTCATCTTCCTGGTTGCCCTCACTTCTGCAAGACGCATCAGTGAGCTCCAGGCCTTAGTGGCGGATCCTCCTTATACAAGATTTCACCATGATAAAGTAGTTCTTAGGACTCATCCTCACTTTATGCCAAAAGTGGTTTCGCCTTTTCATTTGAACCAACGGTTTACCTTCCTGTATTCTTCCCTAGGCCTTATGCCTCTAATGCAGAAAAGAACCCTCATACTTTAGATTGTAAAAGAGCCTTGGATTTTTACCTTCAAAGAACTAAGCAACATAGGAAATCTTCTCAGCTTTTTGTTGCTTTAGAGTCTAGTCATTTGGGACTTCCAGTTTCTAAAAGAACCCTCTCTAGGTGGATTGCAGATTCCATATCCTTTGCATATGAGGGCAAGGGACTCTCTCTCGAAGGCCATGTCACAGCTCACAATGTGAGAGCAATGGCAGCCTCTATGGCTAATCTTCGTTCTGTGTCCATTGACGACATCTGTAGAGTGGCCACTTGGGCTTCGGTACACACCTTTACAGCCCACTATTGCTTAGACAAGGTCTCCCGTCGGGATGCCTCGTTTGGCCAGGCTGTTTTCCAGCATCTCTTTCAGACTTAGTACAACTCCTACCCGCCATCCCGGGTTTCGATGCCAGAGATCCATGGGAGGAAGCAAGACCCATCTCACCTGGGTTCACAGCTTGCTGGGGTCATCCCCCTGGCATCTCTTAGCTGGGGAGTCCCCATATGTGAAGACTACATTCCTGCTTGTGATCTACGGGAACAGCAGGAATTAAGTCTTCACAACCCACCCACCTCCCCAGTTGTCTCTATCTAGCTCTCTCTCTTTCTACTTCTCTCCTTTTGTCTCAGCTATAAACTCAACTGAAGAGGGAGAGTTGGAAAGGCGGGAAGGCAGCAAGCAGGCACTGTGGGATGCTCCCAAAAGCTCTCCTGTTGGATGCTGGGGAGCGTTCCCGCGCAGGCTCCGTCGGTACCGATGATACCCATATGTGAAGACTTAATTCCTGCTGTTCCCGGAGAACACCTGTTACAGGTGAGTAACTACGCTTTACCTACCACCAGCCACATCCAGCAGTCTATCCCCTTAACCTCTAAAGAACTCCCCACGCTGTTTATTTGGAGCATATATATTAACAATAGTCCGCATCAGCCCATCCCATCTTCACCCTTGCTATTTAAAATCTACCCCCGTGAGTCTGTAGTCTTCTCACAGATTTCCGGGTCCAGTGTCTTAGAGAAAAGGATCGCTACTCTGTCTGTCATCTTCTCTCAAGTATTTGAGGCTGCTACCATCACTGGGTAATGGGGCAATCATAAGAGATGCTCATCTTTAAGTAAATGCACCTCCTGGAAAAGAATATGTGCCCCCAGTTCTTCCAGTCTTTAACATTATATGTCACAATTTTATAATACCTCTATTAACATGGACCTCTCTGTTTAAGCTTTAAAACTCATGTTGAAAGAAAACAAAATCACTGTTCAGAGCCCAGGTGTGACCCCCCTCCCCAAACCAGCTGATGAACTGCTCCCCCCATTTCCCCCACCTCTTCATGGCACCCCCATTCCTGACACGCCCCCTCCTAGTGAAGAAATGAAGAACACCCTCTTCCCAGCACCCCCATGCCCATCCTAAAACCAGACTCTTAAAGACAGAACCCCTCTTCATCCCTGAGCCACTCCCACGTGCATCCACACAACCTTCCATACATCCCAATCATACCCCAGACATTCCCCCAACACACTATGCCCCTTCTTCCTCCCCCATCCCTCCTGTATTCTCCCAAGACCGGGCTCACCATCCTCCCAAGCTTCAGTCAAACCCCTATCAACCTAACTCCTCTCCCCATCCCCATTCAATAAAGCCAAACCATTCTTCCCATCCTCAACTATCCAGCTCCCCTGAGCCACTAAACTCTCCAAACAGTATTCCGGATTCTACACTAGAAACATAACCAAATTAGTAATACCACAATAAAGTCTCTTAACATGCTCAGTCATTCTGCTTCCTGGCTAGCCACCGCCCAAATTCCTTTTCAGTTGGCCTCAACCTTTTTCAACCCTCTGCCAGCTCACCTTATGTTTCCATGGAGTCGTCTCCCTGTCTCCACTGCCCTCTAAGGTTGCTATGTTCATTTCCTGGAGCATTTGTATTGCCTTCAACCTGGACTGTGCCTGCAATGCTTGGCCATCCTTTGAAACAACCAAGGCAACCAGGAACAGCCAACGATTTCACCTGTTGCTCTTCTCAAAGTGTCTTTGTAATGTCTCTCATTTCTCTCTGTGGTAGCCGAAAAGTCCTCAACGATCTCAATCTTATGCGAGTTCCATTTCACCTCCTTCAGTGCACAGGCCCGTGCAGCCGCTCTTCTAACATCTAACTTTTTGAAGCAGACTACAGTAGCTCTAGGCAGGTTGGCCCTTGGCACCCCCAAGAACTGATGGACCTGGTCCAGCTCCACAGGTAGTGCTGGCTGTCCCTCAGTCTCTGGTTCCAACAGCGACTTCACAGTACTAGTGATCACTTCAAAACAGTTATCATAAGCCGGCTCTTTAGGGATACCCCAAAAGTGCAAGTTATTTCGCTTTGATCAATTTACTAAGTCCCCTAGCTTATCTATTAACTCACAAGTCGCTTGCTCCAATTGCACCTCCTGCTTGTCCAACTCAGCAACGGAGTCCCCCTGCTCCTCCATACACATATACAAATCCTCCACTTGCTGCCCAAAGTCTGCCAGCTCTTCTCTCCATACCTAGAGCCATGATATCGCTCCGGACCATGCTGAGAGTACTTTTTAACTCTTGAAACCACTGCTGAAATTCCTGGCATGATATACTGTCCTAGCCAGAGTTGGACTCGCTCGATCCCACTTTTCCCCCAATTCCGGGGGCTCACCCGCTGCCATCTTAGGCCCTTCTCTCCATGGCTTACTGACACTAGTGTAAGAAAAATCTTTAAGGTTCACTGCTCCCTTATTTTGTGCCATCCGGAGGCTCAACAGGCTCAGAAAATAGTCACTCAAGTTTTCCTCTATTTAGGGAGCATTAAACATGGGTTCTTGCTGCAAATTAAAATGATGGGATTGTGGAGCCATGAAACGAAACCACCATCTCCCCTGGTGATGTCACCTCCTCCTATTCAATTTTTATTTGATACAGAGTGAACTGATTTATGAAGTAGGGTCATATGATTTTATGCTTTTTGAGGATGACCTTCAAATTTTTGTTGCAAGTTTCTACTGAGAAAGCAAAAAGGGGTAGAGTACAACATTACATCTTTGAAGGTTCCTGATAGTTTGTTACCCACAGATTGAAGCTGGATAGGTCCAAATAAAAGGCTGCCTGAGGGGGTGGTCAGGTTTGTTGGTTGGGCCTGTGACTCCATGTAAGGGATAATAGAATCCCTGTTAGAGTTGTGTTCTGGAATATGGGCGTCTAGATTGATTGCACCATCCTGGAAATATGCTCTCTAAAAATGCAGTTCACAATCTTCTGTTGGATATCTTAGGACTATTAAACAATTGCACCCCTTTCTTCCTTCTGGTTTGGTTTGTTTATCCAGACACAGATTTTATCAAGGTTGGATTTACTGAAATGCTGTGATGATCGTGATTTCTAAGACTTCAGTTTGTTGGTTCCAGTTCATATAAAACCCAGCAACCAGGACTGTGAGACAATTGTCCTTGAAGGCTTATATCTCTTCTACTCTGAAAGAGCTACTCTATTTGCTGGTGTCCTCCAGAATCAAATTTAAAATAGTGCCAGACCTAAATTTTATTATTTCATCTCCCTTCACTGAGGGAGGTGCATTTTAGTGGATGTAGGATCAAAACCAAAACCTTTTCTGTAACTGGGAACTTTATAGTGAAATTAATTGCCTATCAACTTGTGGATGGAAATAGATTTCTTGTATTTTTAGGAAGAGATTGGGCTCTCTTATTTTCTGAGGTATACGTGGGGCTATGATCTTGGGGTTGGTGGTTGTGGAGTTGGGCAAGGAGTGAGGTAGTTAGGACGTGGCCGTTATCAAGTATAGATTAATTGTTATGCAAGTGTGTTTATTGTGGTTGTAAACTGCAGCTATAAATATGCTTGATGCAATTAAGAAATAGGTTTTCTGGTGCTCATTTCATTTATTCTATGCTACCTCTAAGCACTGGAATTAAGAAAAATCATAATTGTGCTGAGGGTGAATGAGAACCCTTGATCAGCTGTGCCATGCTACCAATCTAAATATTGATTATATGGTCTAGTGTCAACCCTGATTGAAATAGTCATGCACATTTGCAACCAGTTCCCATAAAAAAAATAACTTGCCCCCTCTCCCACCCCAAAATATGAATCATTAGAGTTCTTGGTCTTTGGTGTACCTCTGGTCCATTGGCAGTGTCTCTTTACCCAGCCAAACCAGACAATGTCAAAGTTAGGGCAAGAGACAGATTCTGGTTTATAAACACAACAGTTCAGAGTTGTTAACTAAGGGAGAAATTTACCGAGGCATCTTTCTCTTATAGATAAGGTCTAGAAAGGGGGAAAGAAGGTAAAATTGATCATTTAGACTAGGGTTCTCAACTCTGTTCTCAGGGGACACACAGCTAGTCATGTTTTGAGGATAAGCACAATGAATATGCATATGGGAGATTTGCATACAATGGAGGAGGTGTATGCAAATCTTATTCATGCATCTTCTTTAAATATGTATCTGAATTTTTAACATTTGTCAGATTTTTATTCTTTAATAGTACAATTATTTAAATTCAAAAAAAAGATTGTAAAATGCTCTGTTCTTTTATGCAGGTGTGCTTGCTGGTCATGATAACAGAGTGAGCTGCCTGGGTGTTACAGATGATGGTATGGCTGTAGCGACTGGTTCTTGGGACAGCTTCCTGAAAATATGGAATTAACGGAGGACACCAAGAAAAAGCAGAGAACCCACATCTCACCTTTACAAAATTCACAGGTTCTACGAACCAAATTTTTGGAGAAATAGAGGGGGGGCGAGGGAATAGTGAAAGACAGTGAGAGTCAAATCTATAAACTGCATTGGTGTATGCCCCATAAATATCCTCCACCCACTGACACAGACATTCGTTCATGCTGCGGTTGGAATTATTTTTCTGTGTACAAAGAACAGTGATGTTCGCTGAGGTCTTTGTATAATAGCTGACTTGAGGTTTTAAAAAAAAAAAAGAAGTCTGGGGCAGGGTCGATGGGGGGGGCACAGACTCTTCCCAGCTTTCTGGAGTTTGCCAACACTGGCCTAGAATTTTTTGCATCACTGTTTTCCTGATTTGTTTAATTGTTTTCCTATGGATTTTGCTTGATGTTGTGGGAATTTTGTGGGGGGTAGGGGCAGTGGGTGTGCACTTGGCAAAAATGTTAGTTTATGTGGCAAGATAAGTATTTGGTCTGTAATGAAGCAGTTATTTAGAAGGTGGGAAGCAGAGGCAAGAACCCCTAAGCTATACTTTATTAAAGGTTGAGATCTGGCCCCCCTCAGATTTAGGTGCTAAGTAATTTAAAAAAATTCAAAATGAATGGACCAATTCATCTTGCTGCCAGTACATGCTTAATAAAGTGGGAGGAGGCTGCAGGCCACAACTCAGTCAGGTGATGGGGGTATGTGCATACCTGCAGGACTGGGGGGGGGGGGGGGAAGAAGCAGGCACCTTGAGTGACAGGAGTGGATTTGCTTCGCCTGAAGAGGCTATTCCCTACTGCAAAGAATGGGCAATTAAGTGTGTTGCGCAACTTGGTGCCCTTTGGGCAGAGGGAGGAAGGTAGTACTACTTAAGCACCCTATATGTGGGGGGGGGGGGGATGGAGCTGGAGGAAACTGTTGAAGATCAGCAACAGTGGACAGGTGGCCCTATGGCAGGTTGTCAGTGCTGCAAGAGAGAGAAAACTTCCTGTTCCCCCAACACAAGGGTCCAAATCAGCCAAGGAAATTTGGAAGCAGAATATGTGAACTAGGAAGACACTGTCTCTCCTTTGCCTCTATGTTCCTGCTGGGAGCATATTTTCCTACCCTATCACACCATATTTAACAATGGAGAGAAATACTGCTGAGTGAGGGCTCCTAGGTCCTCCCCAGCGCTAAACAGGTAAAGCAGCACAGCTACCTCAGACACCTTCTGCCCTACCAGTGTGAGAACCAAATGCTGCTTTTCCCAGGCTACAATGAAGTTGTGGCAGAGTTTTCTGGTGCTTGAGCTGCCTCAGGCTCTCTCAGAAGTCTTTGGGAAAGCTTCCCTTCATGAATCTCTCAGCAGTGGCTCATTTATTTGGAGTAGAGCTACTTTGCAGGTCAACATCTCCCTGTTTCCTATCCCTGGAGCCACATGTGTCTTTCAGAGCCCTTCATTGCTACTGTCCCACTGAAGTCTAGGGGGGGGGGTGTGAGGATGAACATGACTAGTGTCTCACCACAACTTTGTCTGCTTGGCAGACTGTCTACAACAGCCGCCATTTACTAAAGCTTGGTATTTGAATGAGATTCCTCTCGCTCAGGGCTAGGATACCAAGTGTGAAGTTAAACAGATTACTGATTACAGCCTCAACGATCCCTTTCAGATCTTGCTGTTTTCTTGAAGTTTGAGAGTTAAAAGCCTGCCCTGAGCAAGATCCCAGACTCCCATCTCAGCTCTGGCTTCAGAGGTACTTGATGCTGTGGAACTCTTAAGAGCCATTACACAGTATAGCATTTAGGAAACGATCAGGGCTAGAACCACTTCAATCAATTTCTTCTTTGCGAAAGTTGTTGGCATTTGCAATCACCTACTGGTACTATGAAGAATAACCTTGGTGATCAGACTAAATTGGAAGGAGGGGGAGCTACCTAAACTGAAGCACATGCCTTTTATTTTAAAGAGAACGATGAAGACCTAGGTATGGCCATATTTGGAAGACTTTGTAGTAGTACTGCATTAAATTAGTAGGCATGGATCACTTTACCTCCATCAAGGCCAGCTATGTGGAAGGGACAGTTCACAACAGGAGCCAAGAGCTGCTGCTTATCCCTGCACAATTTCATAAGTGTTGTATGGCAATGACCCACCTTATGTTCAAAAAAACTTCTACCCACCTCCAGGGGTTGGCTGACCACAATGCGACATAGAGCTAAAATAAAATCTGCAGGAGGCTGCACCGTCAAAAAATGAGTCTACTGCCCCCAGAAAAGAACCAAGAGTGGGGTGGAGTGAAGTACTGAGAGAGAAGGTCCAGAGTCCTTATTCCCTAGAACTTAGTAATAAAGCCAGAATGGGTGTGTGGAATGACCAGTGCCCTTTCACCTAGGGTCAGCCTGAGAGGGAGTCTCTTGTAACTTTTATACACACACACAAAAACTTTACACCTGCATGTAACGGCAAGTGTTTAAATAAAAAGTTACGTTACATGCAGGTGTAAAGTTTTTGTGTGTGTGTATAAAAGTTACAAGAGACTCCCTCTCAGGCTGACCCTAGGTGAAAGGGCACTGGTCATTCCACACACCCATTCTGGCTTTATTACTAAGTTCTAGGGAATAAGGACTCTGGACCTTCTCTCTCAGTACTTCACTCCACCCTACTCTTGGTTCTTTTCTAGGGGCAGTAGACTCATTTTTTGACGGTGCAGCCTCCTGCAGATTTTATTTCAGCTCTGTCGCATTGTGGTCAGCCAACCCCTGGAGGTGGGTAGACGTTTTTGAACATAAGGTGGGTCATTGCCATACAACACTTATGAAATTGTACAGGGATAAGTAGCAGCTCTTGGCTCCTGTTGTACACAGTGAATGGCAAAATAATAGAGGACTTTTTTGTTTTTTTAAAGGAAAACAAATGATTACAAAGTAGGTCTGTAGATTGCTTTTCTTTGTTCTTTACGAGCCAGGAATGGTACTTTCAGAACCTCTTACCCCAGAAACTGATACTGAACGGGGGAGAGAAGGATGATTAAACACATAATAAACCATTTTGAAAATAGAAAAAAAAGTTGCTGTTAGAATTTTGTGAAGCAGTTTTCTCTACTCTCCTCTGCTAAAGTTCTCTTTTAAGGTACAAGATGCCTTTCCTTCAGAGCCACTGTCCAATACTTCACCAGGACTGGAATACAAGTGCTAACCTCTGAGGAAGAGATGCACTCCTCTTAATAAAAAAAAAAAAAAGAGTATTTCTGCTTTTTGTCTTTTCAAACCCAGCTCCTGCTGTAGGAGAAAAATCACTCTGGGCAAGTTTATTGAAAGTTTTCCCCTTTTTAATCGTGGTTTTCATTCATCATGCCTTGCTACTGTACTAGAAAGTTTGCTAAGGAAAAGTATGCTATGTTCCTTTGTATATGACTAACAGCATAAAAATGGAGTTCTGTGCTGGTTTTGCTCTGGAGAGATGAGAAAATACAGCTTGCTTTTTCCTCAAGTAAGATAGCAGTACAGTATTAAACAGAGTTAAATGTTCTTAACCTAACCAAGCTTCTTTCAGCAACTACCTAATTTATAGCAGGTGTTTATATAGAGGAGGAACAAAACATATACAATAGCTGTGGCCTTAAATAAAATAAATTTGTTAAAGAGTCAATGTTCTGATGATCCTCTTTTCTAATTAGGGGAACACTGCTCTGTTGCCAAATTAGTCTCTGTTGCATGATGATACTCAAAGATAAATAATTCATATAACCTATGGCTGCTGCTGTTAGTAGGCATGAAGGCACATTTTACAATGCAATGTTCAGTTGTAATCTGGGAGGTCACAGCCAGAACATCTGAAAAGAAAAGAAACAAAAAAGCAGGCACATGCAAATTCAGGTATGATTTCAGAGAGGTTGACATGCCTGATATGGACCTCTATAGAGACATCTACATAGACAGCTCCAGAATAGCATCTCCAAACAAGGATGTCTAATAGCATAATGGTTAAAGTAGTGGGTTGTGGCCAGATTTCAAATCCCAGTGTGAGTCTTCATGATCTTAGACTAGTCACTTAACTCTCCATCTTTTTCTACACTCTTTGGATGTTTTAAGGCCTAAACAAGCACTTTCCTCTTCATCTCTCCAGGCCAGTCCAGAAC
The DNA here is from genome assembly GCA_033557465.1 of Ichthyophis bannanicus. Taxonomy (NCBI): domain Eukaryota; kingdom Metazoa; phylum Chordata; class Amphibia; order Gymnophiona; family Ichthyophiidae; genus Ichthyophis; species Ichthyophis bannanicus. The sequence goes on from CM066048.1 coordinate 83,181,552, forward strand.
ATCTGGGGTAGTCAGCCTCCTCCAGCAGCTAAGGACTGAAAAACCATAGAGTCTTGACACTCCTCTATATGACTCCCCCTAACGCTCCCGGCTCAGTCTTTCAGCCTCAGCAGCTAGGACGGATCATTGATAGTTAGGCTCCCGGTTTAAAAAAAAAAAAGAAAACAAAGCTCTTTACCTGATCAAAATAACTACGAATCAGCAAAGGTCTGGATTGCCCTAGCAGGGTAAATTGGTCAGATCAGGGTATTTCGCCTTCAGTGGGGAGCGAAAGGCTGATTCGAAGGGGCAGCAGAAGCAGAGCCTGCCTCGTGGAAGGAGTGCGACCGGCTCCGCTGTCGGGGGAGCATGTCTGGGAGCCCCAGAACACATCTCCAGCTTGCTCAGGCAGACCGGTCAGTTCCGCTAGCAGCAGGCAGATGATTGCAGACACCGGCACAGCCCCACGGTAAGGGATCCTCCTAGGCGGCTCCTGCTGTGCCACAGCTGCAGCGGCAGAGCTAGTCGGGGGAGGGGGGGTCCGTCTCGCGTATGCTTCACAGATTGGCGACGTGTGTGCAGTGTGGGGGCAGCCGGGGATTATCTTTTGCTGGAATGTGCAGGACCTGTCTGAGGCATAGTAGTAGTAGTAGCAGCGAGCGCTACTTGACACGCTTAATGGAGGGAAAATCTACCTCCGGAGATGGCATGGCAATGGTGGTGGAGAGTGCTAAAAAGGCGGGAACAGCGGCCATCTTGCAGGTGCCGTCCGCTCCTCCCACACATAGCAAGAAGCAGGCTAAAGAGAAAACAAAGGCCAAAATATTGGCAGCACTGCAGCCGGGATCAGGTGAACAGTCAAATTTAGAAGCGCTGTTTTCAGCTGATTTTATCTTGGCGATGCATAAAGTGTACTGCATGAAGAGGGGACAGGTCCTGAGCCAGGGTTCCCCTCAGAACCTTCCGCTTGTTTCGGAGCCAGGAGTAAAAGCGCTGGAGGACCCCAGGGAAGGGAGTTCTCGCAGGGGTGCAGGGCTTGAAGCCGGGTCTGACTGGTTTAGTCAGAGGGCGCAGCAGGCTCCGGAACTAGAGATGACTGAACAGGGAGAGCTTCTGTCAGATTTCGGGAAGGATTCATGGACAGTGGAGCTGGAGGAAGGGGAGATTCCTCCTGGGGATGATCCCAATATGTTCAGAGTTTTCCATAGGGAAGAATTGGGAGCGCTTATTGCTCATTTGCTAGCAGCGCTGAACATTCCCTTAGTGGCAACTCAAGAGGAACCGCTGGAAGACCCCCTTCTTCAGGGGTTTAAGGCGGAACAAGTGTGTTTTCTGATCCATAGGGTCATCAAGCAAATGATAGATTCTGAATGGGAATGTCCGGAGGCTACCCTGCGCGGAGGGCGCTCTATGGGATGCCTCTATCCCATTTCGCACGAGGAGAAGGAGCTGATGAAAATGCCTAAGGTGGATGCGTTAGTATCAGCAGTGACGAAAAAGACCACTATCCCGGTGGAGGGGATTGCAGCCTTGAAGGACATGCAGGACTGGAAACTGGAGACCATCCTAAGACAAGCTTTTGAGGCTATGGCCTTGGTTTTGCAAGCCTCTATTTGCGGGGCTTATGTGTCTAGGGCCACGATTCGGTGGTTCCAGGGAGAGGAGTCTTCCGAGGGGACCAATTCTCCTTTGGCGGAAAGGGCGAAGCTGGAGTCAGCATCAGCTTACCTGGCGGATTCGTTCTATGACTTGGTCCGGATTTCCGCAAAGTCAGTGGTGTCCCTAATAGCGGCCAGGAGGTTTCTTTGGCTGCGAACCTGGGCGGCAGACACTTCATTCTAAGGCTCGTTTGAGCAAACTCCCATACAAGGGTAAGCTGCTCTTTGGAGAGGCGTTGGAGAAAATTGTTAAAGACCTGGGGGATTCGAAGAGAGGCAAGGGTCCGAAGCTGAACGGGCTGCAGAGAGGACAGCAGAGAAATTTTCATAGGTTTAGGTCTCCTCGTTACTGGCCATATCAGAGAGGTAGAGCGATGGCCAGAGGACAGCCCTTTCGGGGGGTCCGGGTGTTTGGTAGAGGGTACTTCAATTCCCTACAAACCCCACCAAAGAAATCACAATGAAGTCAGGATGGTCCAGGTGGAGATTCCGGTAGGAGGTTGTCTACGGGAGTTCCTCTCTGCCTGGACCGCCATAACTAGAGACCAGTGGGTGCTGGAGGTTGTCCGCGAGGGTTACGTGCTAGAGTTTTGCAAACCTCTAGTGGAGGCTTTTGTGGCGTCGCCTTGCATTGCACTGGAGAAAAGAAAGGCGGTGGAGGAGACGCTTCAGCGATTGCTGGCTTTGCAAGCGGTGGTTCCCGTGCCGTTCAACCAGTGCATCTTAGGTCGATACTCAATATATTTTGTGGTCCCAAAAAAGGAGGGGTCCTTTCGGCCCATCCTCAATCTCAAAAAAGTGAACAGGAGCTTAAGGGTACCGCATTTCAGAATGGAGACCTTGCGGTCTGTAATTTTGGCAGTGCGGCCGGGGGAGCTGCTGTCTTCAATAGGGATATGTAAGTACGCTTCGGTAAGATCTATCAGGGTGGAGCACCAAAGGTTCCTGCGTTTTGCAGTTCCCATGGGCGATTTTCAGTTCCAGGCAATGCCATTTGGGCTGGCAACAGCGCTACGCACTTTCACGAAAGTGATGGTAGTAGTCGCGGCAGCTTTGAGGCGAGAAGGAATTCAGGTGCATCCATATCTGGACGACTGGCTTATTTGAGCAGAGTCCAAGGAAGAGTCTGTTAGAGCAACCGGTCGAGTGGTGGCATTCCTGGAAGAGCTTGGTTGGGTAATCAATCGAACCAAGAGCCAGCTGCACCCACGGCGACAATTGGTGTTTCTTGGGGGAGGGGGGTGTTTGACACACAGGCGGATGTACTCTCCCTTCCCAAAGTCAGGGTGCGCAAGATTCAAGATCGTCAAGAAATTCTTACGTCTCAGGGCTCCGACAGCATGGCGTTACATGCAGCTTCTAGGTCACATGATGGCATCGTTGGATTTAGTTCCCTGGGCGAGAGCCCATATGCAGCCACTGCAACAGGCGCTACTATTGCGCTGGGCGGCCCAGGAACAACCGCTTTCGCAGAAGCTAGTGTGTCCAGAGGATGTGAACAGTCTGGCATGGTGGCAGGAGGGTGATCATCTCCGGGTTGGCATGCCGCTGGCGCAGCCAGACTGGGTGTTGGTCACCACAGATGCAAGTCTCCTTGGCTGGGGCGCACATTGCCTGTCCCAGGTGGTGCAGGGCTGCTGGTCGGAGAGCGAGGGACAGTGGTCCATCAACCGTCTGGAAATGAGAGCAGTTCACTTGGCGTTACAGAGTTTTGAGGAGCTGGTATGGGGACGGGTGGTGCGAGTTTTCTCAGACAACACCGTGACAGTGGCATATATCAATCATCAAGGGGACACAGGGAGTGCGTCCTTGGCAGAGGAGAGCCAGAGGTTGTTGGACTGGGCAGAGACTCATCTGCTAGCCTTGTCAGCGGCGCATGTGGCAGGCAAGGACAGTGTGCGCGCCGACTATCTCAGTCGGCACCTCCTGGATCCCAGAGAATGGGAGCTCAGCGCAGCAGTGTTCAGCGACATTGTTGTCCATTGGGGAAACCAGTTATGGACCTAATGGCGACTCTCGCCAACTCCAAGGCCGACAGGTTCTTCAGCAGGTGCAGAGAACATATGTTGGAGGGCCTGGATGCTCTGGCTCAGCCATAGCCGGCGGAGGGGCTGCTTTATGTTTTCCCTCCGTGGCCCATGATAGGTTGGGTGCCACGTCGGATAGCAGGTCACGACAGCCTAGTGATTCTGGTGGCGCTGGACTTGCCGCGCAGACCGTGGTATGTGGATCTGATGAGGTTACTGGTGGATCGGCCGTGGAGATTGCCCAGTCGGCGCGACCTGGTGACTCAGGGGCCGATTTGGATGCCTCAGGTGGATTGGTTCTTGCTTATGGCCTGGCTATTGAGAGCGCCAGTTGCAGCGGCGAGGATACTCTGAAGCGGTAATATCTACTATGTTGAAAGCTCGGAAATGGTCTACGTCTTTATCGTATGTTTGTATTTGGCGGATATTCGAGGCTTGGTGTGCGCAGCAAGACCTGCAGCCGCCGAGGTGTTCATTACCCGACGTTTTGCGTTTCCTGCAGGCTGGCTTGGAGAAGGGGCTGGTGCTGAGTACCTTGAAGGTGCAGGTGGCAGCATGGCCGTTCCCTGGCGGCGCATCAGGACGTCGTGTGTTTTCTGCAGGCGGTTAAGCTGGTGTGGCCGGCCCTTAGACAGATGGTGTCTCCTTGGGATCTAAATTTGGTCCTGGAGGCCTTAATGGGGCCGCCCTTTGAGCCGGCGGGGTTGGTGAGCCTCAGAGTTTTCCTGGAAGGCGGTGTTTCTGGTAGCGTTATGTTTGGCAAGGCATATTTCAGATTTACAGGCGTTATCCTGCAGAGAGCAGTTTATTCAGTTTTCAGCAGAGAAGGTGGTATTGCAGCCAGTACCTTCCTTCCTGCCAAAACTGGTGTCACGGTTTAACTTGAACCAGTCGGTTTCCCTGCCTACCTTCCCGGTTCGGGAAGGTGGTTCGATGGCAAGTAAGCTATGAAGTCTGGATCTTGGAAAGGTGCTGCGGAGGTATAGCAAGAGAACGAAATCCTTCCGTAGGATGGATTGGCTATTTGTTCTGTTTGCTGGTCCTCGCAAAGGGGAGGCAGCTTCCAAGGCATCTCTAGCAAGATGGGTTAAGCAGGCGATTGCTGCGACTTATCTAGCTCAGGGAAAGGGGGCAGGTGGAGTCCGCTTTAATCCCTCCAGAGGACATCTGTCGGGCAGCTACCTGCTACTCTCTCCATACGTTTTCTAGACATTATCGTCTAGATGTGCAAGCGAGGGGAGATGCCAAGATGCGAGTGGTGGCTATTGTGGCCGGACTTGCGGGTCCCGCCCATAATTAGGTACTGCTCTGGTACGTCCCTGATGTTTTGGACTGGCCTGGAGAGATGAAGAGGAAGGAGAAATTAGATCTTACCTGCTAATTGTCTTTCCTTGAATTCTCTCCAGGCCAGTCCAGGGCCCACCCAGTTGTTTAGTACTCTGGAGTTTTTGAATGCAAATTGGGATCCTCATGATCTGAGGGTAGCCCAAGTCAACGCGTGTGGCTGGCCTAACAGCGAATTCTTCAGGTCGGTTCTGTTTCTCTACCCCCCCCTCCCCCCCCACACACAAAGGGAGCAGAGTATAGGCTGTTTCATTGTGCAACAGCTATAGTATTCTTTAGGAACAGTGTTAATGGGTTTGATAGTTACGTTCCTTGTGTTTCATTGCAGATTAATAGGGTGTTTAGGTTTGCAAGTTGTAGGGCTCCTAGTTGCTTTGTCAAAGGAAGACTGAGCTGGGAGCGTTAGGGGGAGTCATATAGAGGAGTGTCAAGACTCTATGGTTTTTCAGTGCTCAGCTGCTGGAGGAGGCTAACTACCCCAGATGTTCTGGACTGGCATGGAGAGAATTCAAGGAAAGACAATTAGCAGGTAAAGTCTAATTTCTCCTTCCTGATGCCTATTTGTGCATGCAGCAGATATAAATGTGGATGTGCCTACAGATGTCCCCATTGGTCCTGAAAACAAATGGAGACATGTAAATCCATTGCATCTCCCCAGACACACCTCCACCACATCCCCCTCACGTACCTGGATGGCCCTGCACCAGAGACGTCCGTAAACATTTGTGGAATGGCTTCAGAGACATCTCTGTGAGTTCAACGTCCATGTCCACGTGCACGTCTTCAGATGTCCTAAATCATGACTAAGCCTTTTAAAATGACAGCCTCTGTTTCCTTCCTGATATAGCAAGTGCTGTGCTTCTATATTAGTGAACGAGACTAAAAGAAATTCTATTAAAGAAAAAGAGGGATGGTATTTAGATCACCTTGCTTCCCAGCAGCAAATTTGAACAGCTTCATCCCTCTGGAACATTCAGATATAAACAAATTATATACATTACATAAATACCTGACTTCACAAGGGAAAAAAAATCCTCAATGATCTCACGCAGGAAAGACTAATGTGATTTACTCATAATAATAATTGCAAAAATTTCCTTTATTTCTCCATCTTGGCTAAATAATGGAAATTTAGTAAGATAGCCATGTTTGCCCACTTTAATAGTAGTTCTATATTGTCCTGCTAGACCTGTCCCAAACAAGTGGGTTTTGTTCCCCTACCAGTAGATTAATGGAGACAAAGAACCAATGAAAACCCCAGGTTTCAATGGCATCACTCCTATGTCTTTAGTATTTCTTTGTCTCCAGCAGATGGTGGATGGATTTTCTTCTCTCTATAGAAAATCTGAGGATTGAGAGGAAGAGAGTGATTAAATGTTCGTGAACGACCACCGTGAGTACAGAAAAGTGACACTCTCACTTGAGTGTGAGATGGGAGGCTCCACTAGACTGCAGTCTTTTTGGTAGCCATAGGAGGGTGGAAAAGTGGTTCAGCTCCATGCTCCTATCATAAGGGCCTGTTGAGCAGCCACAAATTGGAAGGATATGGACGAGTGCAGCAGCCTCACACAACCTCAATAACCCTCCCTCCTCCTCTATCACCCTTGCTGTCTCTCAAAGATCGCAGAAGGCTCTTAGAGAGGTCTGCCTACCAGCCACCTTAATGCAGTGCTACAAAGCCAACCAGTGAAAGAGTCTCAGGGGAGTAGAGCTGAGCCCAGCACAGATTCTCTACCTGGGGCTCGCAGGAGGCGAGTACCAAGGCTTGACCTCACCATTGTTCTTGTTGGAGGCTCCTGATTCAGTCGTCTTGTACGCAATTTGGGGTGTACCGCTGGTGACTGGCATGGTGTGCAGGTTTTCTGCATGCATTAGTAATGTTTTTAGCTATTGTGCACCTGGTGGTTGCACGGTCCTAATGTACATTCCACCCAAGCAGCTCTAATATGTGCTTCTTCCCTAACACCTGTAACACACGCAACGTAAAAGTGCAGTTAATACGTGCTTGTAGGCCGATGCAGCCTTAGAGCAAGTATCACAACACCGCATGCTAACTCTGTCTTCTTCCAGGAAACGGTTGATCTGTGGCAAAGTAAGGTGCCTCATACCCGGATTTTGGATTCTACTTTTTTCTGCATGGCAGCTTTTGAATCCTCCGTGGAGGGCCTGCTTTCCCCCTCGTAGCCAGGGGATGTGATTAGTCCAGCCTTGCCTGCCTCAGGTGACAGATGGCACTATGGGTAAAGATATTCAGCAGGTCAGAGGTTTTGGTGACCATGTTGTGAGCTGCTCATTGTCCTCTAGGGGGGTCATTGGCAGCTGTGCCCCCTGGTGTTGGAGAGACATATCTGAGGAGAGCTTCGGGATGTCCTCCTTGGAATTCTTTTCCTTTTTTGCAGCAGGCCTGGTCCTTTTGCCATGGAAATTCAGACCCTGTGGCCTCTTGGTCCTCCAGGTGCAGTCTCATGCTGGGCAGGCTGAATAGGGAAGCCCTGTTATATTACCTTCTGGCTAAGCGTCCCTAGCAAAGGGCTCTCCCTGATGATGGAGAACAGCTGGGAGCTATCCAAGATGTTGACTATGACTGATTCAGATGGCTTGGTACTGGGCTCTGATGTGGATGAGGATGAGGAAGTACTTTCACCTTCAGAAGCTTATGCAGAGGTCACCGTGATCTGCCTATTGCGGAAGGCGGAGCTGATGGCGTTGATTGTCAGGGTCTCATCTGCCTCGAACTTGACAAATGCTTCCAGCACACAGGGCTGGCCGGTCCATTGTGCGATAATGTTGTTCATACAGGGCCCTGCGTGAACTTCATTATTGCACAATGGATGGCTGCAACCTGCAGAGGGAGCCGGAGAAGCCCGTGTGAGGCCCCGGCTCCCTCTGCACAGCCACCAGCATGAGGAGTCTTTTCCCTCACGCTGGCGGCTGTTTTCTGTGATGCTGCGAATGCTGGGAAATGACCTTTAACCTTTCCCAGCATCACAGAAACAGCCACCAGCGTGAGAGAAGAGACTCCTCATGCTGGTAGCTGTGCAGAGGGAGCCGGGGTCTTGCGTGGACTTCCCCCCGCTCCCTCTGCAGCCCCTTAGATGGCCGCAGGGCTCTTCGGAGGAGAGGGGGGGTCTAGGACTGGAATCCTGCCAGGGAGAGGGGGGGAGGCTAGAATTGAAATCAGCGTGATGGGGGGCTAGGACTGAAATCAGGCTGTGAAAGGGGGACTAAGACTGGAAATGGGCTATGATGGTGGGGGGCTAGGACTAGAAATGGGCTGTGATGGGTGGGCTAAGACTGGAATCACGCTGTAATGGGGGGCTAGGATTGGAAATGGGCTGATGAGGGGCTGGAATAGGACTATAAATGGGCTGATGGGGGGAGCTTGGACTGCAAATGGGTGATGGACTGGAAATGGGCTTATGGGTGCTGGAATAAGACGAAGTGGGCTGATGGGAGCTGGAATAGGGCTGGAAATGGGTGGCTAAGATTGGAAATTGGCTGATGGGGAGTTTGGAGTGGAAATGGGCTGATGGGGGGGGACTGGAAATGGGCTGATGGGGGGGAATGGAAGAATGGGACTAGAAGGGAGCGGATGCTGGGTGGGTCTAGAACTAGAAGGGAGCTGATTTGGGGGGGGGGGGGGGACTAGATGGGGAATGAGAATGGAGAGGGGAAAATATATTTTGTGTGGGAGGGAAGAAAAATCTACGATGGGCCAGGTATTGGGAGAGTAAGTGGAGATTGAGAATGGAAGGGTGAAATCTGAGTGGATGATAAAGGAATAAGGAAAGAAATGGGGGAAAGAGCAAATGGGGAAAGATCAGTATGTTAAAACAGATATAGAGAGAGAATGGAAAAAATCTAGAAGAGAGAAGAAAGGACAAATGGACAGCTCGCAGAAGACACGAAGAAACCAGAAGAAAATGACTGGAGTAATTGCAACTGAAAAATAAAATGGCCAAACAAAAGGTATAAAAATACTTTTTATTTTGAATTTATCAACTGGAATATGTCAGGTTTGGGAAATGTGTATCGCTAACATCTTTGCGTTTTTGATTATTGCAAGAGGAAATTAATTTATAGTTTTATTTCTCCAGTGTTGTATATTTCATGTTTGGCTTTTGGGGTTCCCAATTTAATTATTATCGTCCTATTTCTAAATTGTGATCCCTTGTTCTTTGTGTGGTGACGGTCTATGTTCTGCATGTGTAACCAAGCTGAGGTATTCTGTTCATGTAGTTTCTATTTGACAGTGCCACTTGTTCTCTTTCCCCAGTAGGAGATGTATTGGTATTCTCTGAGAAGTATTGGCTTAATATTTGCAGTGTTGCCTTTCGATAGGTAGGGTTTGGTGCTTTGTAAATCCTGGTAGTGCTGTTATGATATGGTGGGTTTGCTATGGATTCTAAATGGTCAGTGTTTAGAAACATAGAAATACGACGACAGAAAAAGACCACATGGCCTATCTAGTCTGTCCTTCCATATCAACAACTACAACAGTCCCGTTTTTTCCTTTAGAGATCCTCTGTGTTTGTCCTATGCTTTTTTGAATTCAGTTACTGTCCTCATCTCTTCCACCTCCACTGGGAGACTAGTCCACAAATCCACAACTCCTTCCATAAAGAAATATTTCCGCAAATCACTCCTGAATCTATCCCCCTTCAACCTCATCCCATGTCCCCTCGTAGCAGAACTTGCTTTCAATTGAAAGAGGCTCTCCCCCTGAACATTTATGCCACGGAGGTATTTAAACATCTCAATCATATCACCTCTGTCCCTTTCCTCTAAGGTATACATATTAAGATCCTTAAGTCTGTCCTCATATGCTTTATAATGAAGATCACTAACCATTTTAGTAGCCACCCTCTGCACCGACTCCATCCTGTTCACATCCTTTGAAGGTGCGGTCCCCAGAATTGCACACTGTACTCCAAATGAGGTCGCACCAAAGACTTATACAGAGACAATATCACCTCCTTTTTTTCTGCTAGCCATTCCTCTCTGTATGCACCCAAGCATCCTTCTAGCTTTTGCAGTCACCTTTTCTACCTGTTTAGCTACTTTAAGATCATCAGACACAACCACGCCCAGGTCCCGCTCTTCTTTAGTGGACAAAAGTACTTCACCCCCTATACTATATTGCTCCCTTGGATTGCTGCAGCCCAAATGCATGACCTTACATTTTTTAACATTAAATTCCAACTGCCAGATTCTAGACCATTCTTCAAGCTTAGCTAGATCCCTCCTCATGTTATCTACACTTTCCTGGGTGTCTACTCTATTGCAGATTTTGGTATCATCCGCAAAAAGGCAAACCTTACCCGACAGCTCTTCCGCTATATCACTTACAAAGATGTTCTAATGGGCCTGGTGGTTCTCACTGCAATATGGTAATGTAGAAATTTGTTAGTCTTTCTTTTTCCAGACACTCATTAAGAGGCTTGTTGTTGTTGTTAAGTGCCGTCGAGTTGGAGTCGACTCATGGCGACCCTCTGGATAGCTATCCTAAACTGACTGAAGACAGTTCAGTCAGGTGGCTCATTGTTGACAGACTGGTACCCGTAGCTGCTGTTATTGTATCGATCCATCTCATTGCTGGCCTTCCTCTTTTGCGTTGACCTTCTATCTTGCCAAGCATGATGTCTTTCTCTAATGATCTCTCTCTTCGCATGATGTGTCCAAAGTATGAAAGTCGAAGTCTTGTCATCTGAGCTTTTAAAGAAAGCTTAGGTTTTATCTCCTCTAGTACCGACTGGTTTGTTCTTCGGGCAGTCCATGGTATACACAGTATTCTCCGCCAGCACCATAATTCAAAGGCATCAATTTTCTTCCAATCTGTCTTTTTCACTGTCCATCTTTCACATCCATATGATGTTATTGAAAATACCATGGCTTGAACAAGTCGAATCTTCGTATGGAGAGAGACATCTCTGCTCTTGAGAATCTTATCTAGGTCTTTCATAGCCATTCTGCCAAGAGCAATGCGTCGTTTGATTTCTTGACTGCTTGTTACTTCTTTATTGATAGTTGATCCAAGTAGGTTAAAGTTGTTCACAATTTCAATTTCTTCTCCTTCAACGATGAACCTGTTGATTATGCCAGTTGTCATGATCTTTGTCTTCTTTACATTAAGGTGCAGGCCCATTTTGAGACTATGTTCTTTGATTGTGAAAAGCAAATGTTTCAGATCATCTTCACTTTCAGCCACTAATGTAGTATCATCAGCATAGCGAAGGTTGTTGATGAGTCTTCCACCAATCTTCACACCTCTGTTGTCTTCATACAATCCTGCTTCTCTGATGATTTGTTCTGCATATAAATTAAACAGGTAGGGGGAAAGTATGCAGCCTTGTCTTACACCTTTTCTTATTTTAAACCATTCTGTTTCTCCTTGTTCCGTTCGAACTGTTGCTTCTTGATCAATGTACAGATTGCGCAAGAGAACGATCAAGTGTTCTGATATACCCAGGCTTCTTAATGTGGCCCAGAGTTTCTCATGGTTTACACAGTCAAAAGCCTTGCTATAGTCGATAAAGCACAAATAGATATCCTTTTGGTATTCTTTAGTCTTTTCAAGGATCCATCTCACATCCGCAATGATGTCTGTCGTTCCTCGCCCTTTCCTGAACCCTGCTTGCACTTCAGGTAGTTCTTGTTCCAGGTATGGTTGTAGTCTCTTTTGAATAATCTTCAGTAGAATCTTGCTGGCATGTGGGATCAGAGCGATTGTTCGATAATTTCCACATTCAGTTGGATCACCTTTCTTTAGTATTGGTATAAACACAGATCTTTTCCAGTCAGTTGGCCATGATGTTGTCTTCCATATTTCTTGGCAGAGCCTTGTAAGTATGGTAACAGCTGCATCAGATAGCATTCCTATAGAAGTATTGCAGCAATCAATGCCTGGTGCTTTGTTCTTTGATAAGGCTTTCAATGCTGCTTCAACTTCTTCTTTCATCACCAATGGTTCCCGATCATAAGGTACAGGTTGAAACGGCTGTTGGTCCACTTGATCTTTATCATATAAAAACTCTGTATATTCCTTCCACCTTTTCTTGATCTTCTCAGCATCATTCAGCATAGAACCTTGAGCATCTTGTAACATTCCAATTCGAGGCTGGAACGTTTTCTTTAACTCTCGTAGCTTTAGGAAAGCTGATCTTGTTCTTCCTCTAATAGTTTCTGCTTCTATTTCCTTGCAAGTGTCATTGTAGTACTTTTCCTTGTCCTGTCTTGCTGCACGTTGGAAATCTCTGAGTTCTGCGATTGTCTTTCTTTCTCCTCTGGCTTTAGCTTCTCTGCGTTTCTGGGCAATTTTCAGAGTTTCTTCCGTCATCCATTTTGGCCGTTTTTGCTTTTTCACCTTTTGTTGAGACTTCTCGCTTTCTTCCAACACAACCTTCTTGATGTCATTCCATAACTCTTCTGGAGCTCTGTCATTTGTATCTAAAGCAGCAAATCGATTTTGCAGGCAGTCTTTAAATTCCAGTGGTATATTCTCAAGGTCATATTTTGCTGCATTCATGAGTGGTTTGCTCTTTTTCAACTTTAGCTTGAGTTTGCATACTAGTAGTTGATGATCTGTACCACAGTCAGCTCCAGGTTTTGTCTTTGTTGATGTTATAGAACTTTTCCATCGTTGACTTCCACAGATGTAGTCAATTTGATTTTTATACAATCCATTGGGTGAAGTCCATGTGTACAGTCGCCGCTTGTGTTGCTGGAAGAAGGTGTTTGAGATGAATAGATCATTGGTCTTGCAGAATTCTATCAGTCTTTCTCCAGCTTCATTTCTGTTGACAAGTCCATATTTTCCAACTACTTTGCCTTCTTCTTTGTTGCCAACTTTTGCGTTCCAGTCACCCATGACTATCAGGATATCCTCTTTGCATGTTCTGTCAATTTCAGCTTGTGCTTGTTCATAGAACTCTTCAATTTCATTCTCTTCTGCAGCTGTTGTTGGGGCATATACTTGAATTATAGTTGTGTTGATAGGCAATCCGCGTAGATAAATAGAGATTAAACGTTCGCTGACTGCATTGTATTTCATTACAGTTCTTGCAAGTTTCTTCTTTATTATAAATGCAACACCATTTCTTCTTTGTCTTTCATTTCCAGCATAGTAGACCATGTGATCATCTGATGCAAAGTACTCAATGCCAGTCCATTTCAGTTCGCTGACACCCAACAGATCAAGTTGTACATGTTCCATTTCATTCTTGACCACCTCCAACTTCCCTTGGTTCATGCTTCGTACGTTCCATGTTCCAATGTGTAAGACATCTTTACAGCTTCTGACTCTCATTTCATGCGCAGCTACATCAGCAGTCAGACTTCCCGAGGGCTTTGATCCAACCACATCATAAATGCTGGCTTTACTCTGAGAAGTCTTCAGCTCTTCCCCAGTAACTAGTTAAGTGCCTTCTGACCTGGGGGTCTCATCTTCCAGCACCATAGCACAATTTGTTTTGTTGTAACTATCCATTGGGTTTTCATGGCAAGATGCAGAAGTAGATTGCCGGGCCTTTCTTCTGCGCAGTTTAAGTTTGGTGGTGTTGCCGTTGTCACAAAAATGTGATCCTCCGCCGTCAACATGATCCCATTCTGCTGCTGCTGCTGCCCAGATGGGTGGTTTGTCTTGGTCTGGCACTTCAGCTGAGGCCTGTCCATCTTGGGAGACCCTGCCAGTAGTTAAACTACCGATAGTTTAGCTTTCAGCATCACTGATGCACGCAAGCCCTCACAGCACGACAAGCTGCAAACCAAGTGAGAGCATTAAGAGGCATGTTTAAAGAAAATATCTTCTTTCCCACCTCACTACCTAAAGGTGTGGCGGGTGTGTGAGTCCCACTCTGACCAGATCATATCCTTTATCACATCTGGGAATGGGAAGACAGTAGTGGATTTTTGCACCCCTTGAAGGAGCAGGTAAACCTTTGGCTCCTGCTCTGTGCTGGCAGGGGCGGCCCAAGCGGGGTGCGGGGGCATTTGTGGGGCCTCATTTGCATTACTAAAAGTGCATGTTAACATTATGCAAATGTTTAGTCAAATGAGGCTCCTTATGCAAATGAGGCTCCTTATGCAAATGAGGCCCCGCACCCCGCTTGGGCCGCCCCTCCAGCACAGAGCAGGAGCCAAAGGTTTACCTGCTCCTTCAAGGGGTGCAAAAATCCACTGTCTTCCCATTCCCAGATGTGATAAAGGATATGATCTGGTCAGAGTGGGACTCACACACCCGCCACACCTTTAGGTAGTGAGGTGGGGAAGAAGATATATGCTTTCCCAGAGTTAGAGTGTATTGAGTGGTTTTAGCATTCCCTAAGTAGATGTGCCAGCAACAGCAGTTACAAAATGGACCACCATTCCTGTGGAAGGCAGATTGGCCTTAACGGATTTTTTGGACCATAAGGTAGATTCCTTGCTGAAGAGCCAGTTCGCACTGGCGGTATGTACCAGCGTGATGTCTTGAGACCTACTCCAGTGGATTCAGTCTCTTCCACTGGATGATTCTACCCCTCTTTTAGGATCTGTTACAGCTTTCCTTGCTGATGCCATGTATGACCTGGTATGCTTGGCGGCCAGCGATGGTGTCCTGATGATGGTATCACAGCATTGGATTTGACTCCAGCACTGGGCAACTGACATTCTCCAAAACTTGGTTGGCCCAGCTTGCTTTTAAGTGGAAGTTTCTCTTTGTAGCTGATTTGGAAACTGGTGAAGGACTTAGGTGAGGCAAAATCTTACTGCCTCCTAGCAGGCTGGTGCCCCTTTCATGTCAGCCTGCACCCATCCACCAAGGGCGTGCTGGCCAGATACCTGGGGATCTTGGGGGGGGCTCTCGTTCTTACTGACCTAGAAAACCTCTCTTCCCCTCAGGCTCATTCTCAGTCCTTTTGTGAAGTGTGTGGACCTAGGGACTCTGTTCTCTCCAGAGGAGGACCCTACCGGGTTGCACAATGAAGGTTTAGAGGCCCCTTCTTCTGGTAGAAGGCAGGCTTCATCTTTTCTTTCAGGAATGGGCCCGGGTTACCAAGGATCCTTGGGTGCTAGACACCATTCATTTTGGCTGTATCCTGGAATGCATAAAGCCAATTCTGGATGTCTGTCATTTCCCCTTGTGGTTCTGCAATCAAAAGTGCAGCTCTGCAGACCACCTTGGGCAAACTGCTAAACCTAAAGGCAGTGGTGCCTATCCCCCACCCCCGGATGAGCAGGGCAGGTCAGGTCAGGGCAGATACTCCATCTATTTTGTGCTGCCCAAAAAGGATGGTTCTTTCTAGCCCATTCTGGACCTCAGGAGGGGTCAACAAGCACTTGCGTGTCCTGCGCTTTTGAATGGAAACCTTGCATTCTGTGATTTAGACAGTGCACACCAAGGGGAGTACTTGGCTTCTCTGGATCTGGCCAAAGCGTATTTTCATATCCTTCTCCGTGCGGATCAGCAGAAGTCACTGCATTTTGCTGTACTCCCTGTCTGGCTATCTACCGCCCCAAGGACATTCGCCAAGATCATCATGGTGGCAGCTGCAGCGCCAAGGGATATACATCCATCCCTATCCCGACAACTGGCTCATCCGAGCCTGTTCCCTTTCAAATTCATCTCGGCTGATGTCCTGAGTGATCACCCAGCCAAAGCTTTCCAAAAAGGACACAATCGGGGGAAGAGCCAGCTGTTGTCTTCCCAGTCCTTGGAGAGTTTCTAGAGCATGTTTCAACACTCGAGTGGGCAGAGTTTTCCTGCCAGAGGAGAAAGTCAAAAGGCTGTTGGATAACGCTATTCTGTGTGCAGCAGGCTGCCAGAGTCTGGGATTATCTTCAGCTTCTCAGTTTGATGGCAGCGATCATAGAGATACAGCTATGGGTGCATGCTCACATTCAACCACTCCAGTGGTCCTTGATTCTGTGGTCCGTAAGTTCTCAGGAGATGGAGCAAAGGCTTTTGCTACTGTTGATGGTGAAGGCTAGCCTGTGGTGCTAGCAGCAGCCGCCCTGTCATCTGAGGAAGGGCATACTGCTGGATGACTTCGCCTGGATCCTGCTGATGATGGATGCCAGTCTCTCAGGCTGGGGAGCCCATTGCCAAGACTATACAGCCCAGGGCTGTTGGAACCGCAAGGAAAGCAGTATTGCCCATCAATTGCCTTGAGGCGAGGACCATCAGGTTGGCTCTTCTGTGTTTCTGGCCCCTGGTCGAGGGCCAAGTGGTTTAAGTATTTTCAGACAACACTACAGTGGTGGCTTATGTCAATCAGCAAGGTGGCATGAGGAGCACCAGGGTAGCTCTGAAGATGGCTCTCCTGTTTTGCCTGGGCAAAGAACCTCCTAGCCTTGTTGGCATGGACAGTGTGGAAACAGACTTCCTTAGTCAGCACACTCTGGATGCTGGAGAGTGGGAATTGAGGCAGGAGGCATTTCAGTTGGTTCTGCACTGCTAGGATCACCCCAAAATGGATCTGTTGGTGACCTGCTTCATTGCCAAAGTTTGCCATGTCTTCAGTTGTCACATGGAGACAGGGTCTGCGGGCGTTGATGCCAACACAACCTTGGCAAAGTCAGTGACTGCTATACATGTTTCCTCCATTGCCCCTGAAGGGGCATGTGATTTGGCAAATAGAACAGCTGCCAGGCAGAATTGTCCTGGTGGTGCCGGATTGGCCAAGGAGAGGGTGGTTCAGAGGACCTGATATGGCTCTTACAGGTGCCTTCTCTTCGGTTGCCTCTATCTCGGGGGTCTATTACAGGAGAGTCTGATCGTTCTGGAGGACCCAGCTCCCTTCTTGCTTACAGCATGGCTCTTGAAAGGAGATGGCTAGCACATCAGGGCTACTCTCCAGTGGTGGTCTCTACTATACCATGTGCCTGGAGGAGTTCTACCAAGCTAGCATATCTACAGATATGCTGCCTCTTTGAGCACTGGTGCAGTGCATAGCAGTAGGCTCCTAAGGTGACCAAGGTCCCCCTCCTCTAGGCCATCCTGTAGAAAGGCGGGGAGGAGAAGGGCCTTTCCCTTAGTTCCCTGAAAATTCAGATGGCAACTCTGACCTGTTTTTGGGAGTAGGCAAGTCTCTGGCTTTGCACCTGGATATCTTATGTTTTCTCCAGGGTGTTTGCCATCTGCGTCCTCCCCTTCGGTCTGTGATCCCTTCCTAGGAGCTGTATCTGGTGCTCAGGGCCCTGATGGTGATGCTCTTTGAGCCGCTGAAGCGCACTACTCCTGAAAGATTTGATCCTCAAGATGATGATGATCTTGATCAGGATTTATTCTGCAAGGTACATTTCCAAGCTGCAGGCTCTGACCTGTAAAAATTCTTATCTGTCCTTTTCAAAGGAGGCCATTTCCATTCAGCCTGTGCCTTCCTTCTCTAAAGTGCTTTCTCCCTTTCATGTGAACCATGTTGTCTGTCTGCCATCCTTCCTGAAAGAGCAGTGGCAAGGAGAAAGATAAGGATCTTCACCTGGTGGATGTCCAGAGGGTGCTCCTCTGGTACCTGTAACAGGTGATCTCTGGGAACAGCAGGAATAAGTCTTCACATATGGGTATATCGGTACCGACGGAGTCCACGCGGGAACGCTTCCCAGCGTCCAATCAGAAAGCTTTTGGGAGCATCCCAACACGCCTGTGTGCTGCCTTCCCAACTGCCTTCCCTCAGTTAAGTTTTAAAGCTGAGACAAAGAAAGAGAGAGAGCAAGGAAGGGAAAGATAGAGATAGAGAAATGCAACTCCTAGGGGAGGTGGGTGGGTTGTGGAGACTTATTCCTGCTGTTCCCAGAGATCACCTGTTACAGGTAAGTAACTGTGCTGTCTCCAGGAACAAGTCTTCACATATGGGGACTCCCAAGCTCAGATGCCCGGAGGGAGTCCTAGCATGTTGCAAGTCTAGAACGAGCCATGCTATTCCTCAGGACCTCAGGCATCCTGGGGATGGAGGGTAGGAGTTGAATACAGAAAAGAGCTGTGGAACAGCTGGCTAGAACAGGGCTTCAAAGGGGAACACCCTGTATCAAGGGCATTTAGTAATAAAATATTGTAATCTAGGCCTCCCTTGTTGGCATTGCACAAGTGCACTGAGCTACATATGGATCTGATAGAAGAGCCAGTGATTGTGCTCAAGGGGTACCTCACTGAGAAGTAGAGGTAATAAAGTAGAAGAAAAAACAAGTGGAGGTCAGAACCCTTTAGGGTGAGAAAAATAGCCCCAGGGGAAAACAGGGGTACTATGAGAGGTAGAGCTTCAGCGGAGACGCAGAAGGTACTAGTAAGGAAAGCTTAAGCTGCTTTGGTCCAAAAACAGTACAAATTTAGGGCCAAGAGAAAAATTTTAGTCTGACCCAACTTGACTGGGGTTGGAATCAGTCCATGTAGGGAAGAAAGGGTATGGAAACCCTTGTATCTGATAAAAAGGTAAGGACAGACTCAGGAGCGCTAAGCTTTAGAGCAACGGAAGCTCCGCAATGTCTTTCCTAAATGGGGTCAATTAGGAAAGAAAGGTACATGGCGAGCTTCAGGAGTACCTAACCTGAAAAGGTTAATTACCACAGGAGTGGTTCTAGGTGTAGTCCCCTAGGTATGCTGGTACAGCATTGATGGGGTTAGTGCCCATCTATCAGGATCATAAAGGAATGTCAGGATATCTGATCCTAACAGACAGAGAGATAAGTAGATGGATACAGAGCTATCTAAAAATATATCTCATTATATGTATTAATATATATGTACACACATATATATATATGCATATATACCCTATATGTGTATATATTTAAATCTATCTATAAAGAGATATGTATGGGCAGAAGACACACAGATAGATATAGATCAGTATATATATATATAGATGAATAGGCAGGCATATAGAGACATGGCTCCAGGTATATGGATGGAGAGATGTCCAGAGAACCC
Organism: Ichthyophis bannanicus; assembly: GCA_033557465.1. Classification (NCBI taxonomy): domain Eukaryota; kingdom Metazoa; phylum Chordata; class Amphibia; order Gymnophiona; family Ichthyophiidae; genus Ichthyophis; species Ichthyophis bannanicus. The sequence continues at coordinate 83,200,460 of CM066048.1, forward strand.
CATCCCCCCCCCTTATAGGGAGAGAGAAAGATTTATCTAATAGCAAGAAGGTTGATACCTGCTTGAATAGATAAAATAGAAAAAATCCTCTTCTCCTGGTTATGACTGGCATAGTCAGAGGAAAGGTGTCCCTGACAAAAAGGTGGCTTAAGTCTTTGCAGAATTTGAGTTCGAGTAACCAGGATGGCTTACGTGAAAATGGCAGAGGATAACGGCAGTCTGCTGACAGGAAGTCCAGATATCTCCAGAATTGTAGTATGGAGATTGGATAGAGGAGGCCTCTGGAGGAAGATACCCTAGTGATCCACCTATGAGGGCAAGATGGGTATTAGGTATCCTCTAGCTGCCAGTGAAGAATTTATCTCTGACGGGAGACCCCAAGAGATACGGGCCAAGCCATGGAATTGGCCCTTTTTTAGGCTTTCACGTATTGAAAGGCCTGAAGCTTATGCCTCAAAAGATTTTTAAGATAAGATGGAAAGGGTAGAGAATACCTGACAGGCATGAAACATGACTGGGGAAACCCCTTTTAACCATCTGGGGTTATCTGCTAGGCAAGATACTAATGCTGTCTAGCAAGGGCCCATAGTGCAAAGCTACTCTAGTAGAGTTGCAGAGAGCATGCTGCAGGTTGGTCAGAAGAAAAACTGGCTGTGGAAAGCCAGCAGGTAACCAGCTATTCTGCCAAGGGCAAGGGGCGAAGAATAGAAGTTAACCAACCAAATTGTGATAATAGGGTTTCCCAAACAAGGTTGATACCCTGTTTGGGACTTAGCACTGAGGCTAGGAGGATTGCTAGTGGAGGGGAAACCCTGGTTGTGTAGTGAACAAAACCAATGGTTTAACCACTAGGAATTGCTGCATTTGCAGCAACTATCAGGGCAGCATGGAGAATTTCTTTTCCTTCCTCTTTGTTTCTTTTTTCCAAAAAAAAAAAAAAAGACATGGTAGGACTTCCTATTGTCTGAGGAGCTGCCCTAAGGTAACAAGGGGGAAGACAACTCCAGAAGGGAGAATCCCCCGGTAGAACAGGTAGAGGACCATAAGGGCTTACCCATGTAAAAAAGTCACTCTTACAAACTAAATGTTGTAGTAAGAGGGAGGTAAGACAGAGTTGCAAGAGACCAATTATGGAGGAAGTCTCCGACAGGTGAGATGATACATGCCAATACAGGGAAAACAACTGTCTATTGATAGTTGTTACCTCTTTCCTCCAAGAGGAAGAGGAAATCTGTTAAGTATGGGCATGATCATCATAAAGACTCTTAGAGAAAAGATGTCTCATGAAGAGATATCTAGGTAGGTTAGGATAACTTAGTGCAGATACTGCAAGTGAAAAGAAGCAGACTGCTACCCTAACCAGCAACCAAGAGGGATAATGATCTATTTGAAACCCTGCGACTGCTGGGTTTGTTGACCCTGTTGAGTTTGTAGATTCTTCAGACCAGGGCGATGTTTCCCCTGTTTGGGAACATCTGTATGATGGGCAGATGATGGACAAACCCTTCTCCCCCTAGGGGAAGAAAGTTTGGTAGGACATTTCCTACCTACCGGGAAAGAAGGCGGCGTAGAATAGCCTCTGGAAACAGGAAAGTCAGTGGATAACTGAGTAACCTGGAGTAAAGACTCCTTGTTGAAGAGATTTTCTCCAGTGCAAGGAGTATTTCCCAGTCTTTCTTGTGCCCATTTGTCCAAGTCTGAAGCTTGGAGCCAGGCTCTGCGTCATGCCCCTATAGCTATAGCAGAAGTCCTGCTAACAGACTCAAAGGAGTCTAGGGAAGCACGAGTAAGAAATCTAGAGATATTATGAGCATGACTAACCAGTAAGGAATAGTCTGCTTGTTTGGGCTCTTGAAGAAAAGGAGTCAAAAGATGTAATTTTCTTGTGACCTCCTCAAGAGATAGACCCATATACAAAATATATGAGAGAATTCTAGCTGAAATCATGGATGTCTGGAAGGTTTGACGTCCAAAGGCATCTAGTGTCTTAGACTCATGACCTGGCGGACAAGAAGAGTGCTTTTTATTACTCTTCACTCGCCTCAATGCTGATTCCACTACAATGGAATGATGAGGAAGTTGAGTCCTTTGAAACCCTGGAGAGGGGGGCACCTGATATAGGAGATCAGTTGCTCTGGAAAGTGGGGGTACCTTTAAAGGAGCTTCCCACATTCGTAGAAGGAGATCCTGCAAAGAATGATGCAAAGGAAGCATTATATTCTCCTTTGCTTCACTAGGAACAGAGAGGTATTCTGTATTCCCTTGTGTAGGATCTTGTCCAGGAATACGAATGGCAAGTGATTTTGCCATATCCAGGAGGAAATTCTGGAAAGAAGGATCCCCAGAGGGAACTTCCCTTGGATAGGCTAGATCTGATGAAGAACTAGCATTGGCACCGAGGGATCTATTCCAGTATATAGGAATAGAAGATCCTGAATGGTGCAGTATGGGATCCTTAGATGGTGGTCGCTGGTACTGCAGGTCAGAACCAGCAACAGTTGGTAACAGATCGTCCATGCTAGGGATAGATTCCAGACTCGGCATCGAGGGAAGCGAGCCTGACGAGAGAAGCATGGAAGGTACCGACCGTAATGGTACTGTGGATATCGGTACCGATCTCGGTACCGTATCTGATACCGGTGGAAGAAGACCAGCCGGTGACAACTCTAACGGTATCGGAGGAACCGAGAGTTGCGGATCCGAAGTATCGGAACCGAGCCTTCGGTACCGACAGGAGTCGGTACCCAGTCCTCCAGACTGGAGATCGATTCCAGACTCGGCATCGAAGGAAGCGAGCCTATCGATGCACGTCTGGAGGGTACCAACATCGGTACTAGTATCGGTGTCGCTACCGATACTGTAAAGTCGGTCTGAAGCGTATCCACCGGGCCCGTAGGTACCGAGGACGCCAGACGACGATCCTTGGTGAGGAATATTTCATCCACCACCAGTGCTGATGCCGGGGTATCGGTACCACTCGAAGCGGATGCCACCACTGGACATGGCTCAGGTATGTTCTGTGAGGGGTGAAACTCAGGAACAACCTGAAACCCCACACAGGCTTTGGAGGCCGAAGACTCCCACCGGGGTTTTGAAGCCAGTAGATTCTCGAGGGCAAGACCGGAGGCATCTCTATGCTGTGCATGAGAACTGCCGCTCGAGGACTGGCTAGTCTTAACAGACTGTTTTTGGGTTATCTGATCCTGTGTAGAAGAAGATATGGTCGGTGCCCTGAAGTTAGAGGGGGACCGCGTGTCGAGGGGAACTCGATGTTGAAAACCTCTTCTCACTATACTGGTGCCCGAGGGCTCCGGAGGAAAATGGTCAGGACCCAAGCAGGTTAGACACCAATTGTGAGTGTCTAAAAATAAAGTTGTACCGCCACAGTTTGTACATTTCCTGGGGAAAGTGGCTGGCAGTTCCATGAGGAAAAATGGAGAGGTCTAGAAGGCCTGAGAACCATGAGATACTAAAAAAGAAAAATATATTCCTTAAAGGGAAAATATTTTACAAGAAGAGAAAAAAGAAACACCGGCGGTACCGGTGGTGTCGGGTAAGGCAGCCGCGACCACAAGAAAACTAAAAAATAAAAGAAGAATTTTCTGCGGTGATAGGAGAACGTCCTGCCGGCTCCGCGGAAAAACAAAAACTGAGGAGAGGCAGTTGGGAAGGCAGCACGCAGGCGTGTTGGGATGCTTCCAAAAGCTTTCTGATTGGACGCTGGGAAGCGTTCCTGCGCGGACTCCGTCGGTACCGACGTACCCATACGTGAAGACTCATTCCTGCTTGTTCCTGGAGATTCAGTCTTTACAAATGGATGACATCTCCAACAGAGCCCGTGCTGAAACACTCCCCAGCCTCCAATAGGAAGCATTTGGGAGCATCCATCTGCACATACATGCATGCCTTCCCAGTGATTCTCCTCAGTAAGGTTCACAGCAGAGAAAAAGAAAAAGAAAAAAACCTACAGCTCCTTGGGGAAGAGGGTGGGTTGTGAAGACTGATTCCTGCTGTTTCCAGAGATCACCTGCTATAGGTGAGTAACTATGCTATCTCCAGTAACAAGCAGGAATGCAGTCTTCACATATGGGACTCCCTAGCTCCAGGCTTCCGGAAAACGGCAAGCAGTAGGGTTGTTACCTGTGGGTAAAAAAAACGCTGAAGAATAAACATCAGGAGTCCAGGGGATCTAGTAGACTCTGCATCCCCAGCACACTCCAATCTAGAGGACATTGGTGGTAACCTGGATGGACAGAGGGCCGGAGGTGTAGCTGAATCCCAAATCGGTGGCAGAGTATGGCTTGGACAGAGGGCTGGAGGTGTAGCTGAATCCCAAATCGGTGGCAGAGTATGGCTTAGCCAAAGTCCCTGTCCTTATGAGAGTCCTTGTCTAGGCAGTAATGGGCTGCAAAGGTGTGAACTGAGGACCGCATGGCAGATCTCTGCTATGGAGACATTGTGAGCAGTGTCAGACCCGCTTGAGCATATGCAAAGGATATACAGTCTACCATCCAAAAAGAAAGTATGTGTTTGGTCACTGGGAGACCAAGATAATTAAGGTCAAAAGAAATGAATAATTGTGAGGATTTATAGTGTATCTTGGTTCTGTCAAGGCAATATGCTAAAGCTGGCTTGCAATCTAGGATATGAAGCACAGCCTCAGCCCAAGATGCATGTGGTTTGGGAATAAAGGTTGGAAGAACCTACTGACTGGTTGAGATGGAAAGGAGAGAAAGTAGTAGTAGTAGAGAAAACCTTTGGAAGACAACATGGATGCATGCTCAGGACCACCCTATCATGGTGAAAATGTGTATAAGAAGCATGTGCAACTAAGGCCTGTAGTTTGCTGACCCAGCGAGCCGAGGTAAGCACAACTAGGAAGGTGACCTTTCAAGTAAGAAACCTGAGGGAGGTAGTGCCAGGAGGCTCAAAAGAAGGTTTGAGGAGTTGAGCAAGAGCCACGTTAAGGTCCCAGGCGACAGGTGGGGCCAGATCAATGGCTTAGTCAAGAGGAGACACCTGCATGAAACGGGCTACTAATGGATATGTGGAAATGGATTTTCCACCCATCCCCCAATGAGAAGCCGAAATGACACAGAGGTGGACATGAATGGCATTAGTTTTGAGACACAGTAGAAGAGAGATGGAGAAGGTACACCAGGAGAGACTCCACCGGACAATTGAAGGGGCAACACCACACTCAAAAATTAACTGAGGAGAAAAAGCCTCAGAATAATATTTTGTCCCTCTATGTAGCTACTCAAAGCCATAGGGGAAACGAGCTCAACAGCACTGGCTTAAAAAACTTCCCTCTTTATTAGAATATGCATTATTATAATGTTTACTAAAATTGGTTAAATGTATTAAACTTAACAGAGCAGAGGGTACCACAAGGCACCTCAGCAATACCCACTGCTCAAAACACTATTCAAATAAAGTACAGCCAATTCACATTACAATCTGAATGAGCTCTAACAGGGAGACTCTTAAGCGGTGCTACAATACCTGCGAAAGAAACAGACGAAGTCAACATAATCACACAAACTTATATCTGATGGTCTTAAATAGTTTACTTATCTGAAGACAGCCGGCTTCTGTCACAACATCTTCTCAAATTATCAGGCAGCTAAAGTTGCCAACACTGGGTTCATATACCAGTAGTAACCGCAGCTAACAGCGAACCACCTCTGCAGAGTTCAAAGAAATAAATATGAATACAATGGGGACAGTGCATGCAAATCTCTCTCATGTATATTCATTAGGGACATCCTGAAAACCTGACTGGTTTGCAGCCCTCCAGGACTGAGTTGGAGACCTCTGTTCTAGAGGATACTCCCCTGGAAAGAAGGGAGGAAGTAACTGGGTGAAATGTAGCAGGTAGCCCCTGAGGATGACCTGTAGAGTCCAAGGCTGCCTGCCTGCTATGTGAGTAGGCTGTGGCTCCAGGGGAAGAGTGGCAATGTTCTCCAGTACTTAGCCAGGATCACTTCCGCACTGTATTTCAAGCAGTAGTCACACTAATCCTAGACTACTGTAATTCGATATACCAGGGCCTATCAATGAATTCCATACACCCACTCAATTGGCACAGAATACAGCCTCCCGAATCATCACTGAAGTTCCAAACAAGATTACATAACCCCATACTTAATCAACTCCACTGGCTACCTGTACTCCATCAGACTAAGTTTAAGACACTGCTAATAAGTTTTAAAATCCTACACCATTCCTCTGCAGATACCCTACAAGAACTTATTTCTCCAGACACCAGCTCACGTCCCAAAAAAATTAACAATAAAAGCTTCTGCTCTCTGATATCCTGTGTTTCTTTCCTGTCCATCATTGGCGTTCCTTTCTACATGTATTATAATTTTATCTTTGTAAACCACTCTGCTGTCTCTCACTAAGGGCGGAATGTCAAGTTCTAATAAATGAAATGATTGCCATCCCATCTGCATACCAGAAATCCAACCAAACTACATCAAAAAGGGCACTTTCCCTCTCTGCCCCAGTGTTATGAAATTCCCTTCCAGAAGACATCAGAACCACAACAGACATCAAGGACTTCCATAAAAAGCTAAAGATGCACTTATTCACTGAACATTTCTGACACATCACTTAAGTAACTACCTCCTTTGAAGACACTAATGCAGACCACTTTCCCCATGCCAGGCCACCTCTAAGCAGAGTTTAATTTATCCTTCATCCCTGCCTTTCTTACTGTATATACGTTCCCTGTTGTTCTTGGTTATCGCTGTTAATATGACTCTGGTTTACTGTAATAGTTATACATCAAAACTAGTGCAAATATAAAGATAGATTAGCTTGTTTTAATGTAAACCGCTTTGATTGAAGGATAAGGTGGGATAAAAAAAACTGTTAAATAAAATAAAAGCTAGCCCCAGGCTGAGGCTGTGGGGCTGATCGTGGCTTAGGAGGCTTGGCCCTTTTGGGTTGGGGCGAGGAGCCTGAGGCTTCTACTGACTGGTGAACATGATAGGGCATGTAAGCTGGATAAGAGGGTAATACTTCTTAGGATAGAAGGATTTCTTTACAGAGGTCTTCATCCTAGAAGGGATCAGCTGTTGTTGGGTTTGTTTGTTGTTTTTTAATGCAAATTTTTAACAAAAAGAAACAAGAAAGCCTACGACAGCATTCCTTGAAGAAAAAGGAAGATAAATCAGTAATTAAACATAATTCATAAACAACAAGGAAATAGCCCTCAAACAAGAGAGACAAAGAAAGAAATATCTTCCACACTAGCCCACAATATTCTACAAAAGGGGGGGGTATATCCAAAGCAAACAATATAATCAAATTTTAAGCAAGCTATCCAGCCATGACAATAATAATTATGTGAGATCAAGTGAGGGGTTAGCAGAAGATTCCAACCGCCTAGCATTAATAAACGCTGTAAGTTGGGAGGGATCATAAAAAAATATAGGAAACCCCTTTATATTTTACCAAACACTTACATGGAAATTTAAGAAAACAGCCCCCCCCCCAACTGAAGGATACCAGGGCGTAACAAGAGAAACTCTCTCCTACGCCTCTGTGTATTCCTAGCCAAATCTGGGTATATTCTTACCGTTAACCCTTTAAAAGGTAAATTTCTCTTCCTGAAGAAAAGCCTCAACACCCACTCTCTATCAGATAACAATGCGAATGTTACCAACAAGGTAGAGGAAACAGGAGTCTCATCTACAGATTTCTCCAATAAATCAGTTACATTTAGAATATTACATTGTACCAAATCAGTTCCCTCCTGAGCCACAGCAGTGGACAGTTTACCTTTCGGTAGATAGTAAGCCCTCACCAATGGGGGAAATAATTCAGAAGAAACCCCCAACACTTCACTTAAATACCGTTTAAACATTTCACTAGGAGATACAGAGGAAATTCTAGGGAAATTAATTAACCGCAAATTATTCATTCTAGCAAGATTGTCCAAGTGTTCCAACTTAGCTTGGATGGATGAAAAGTTCTTCCGAAAAGCATCCGACTGGACTTCCAATCCATCCAACTTTTGATGCATCTCGACCACTTCTGGTTGCAAAATATTCACTCGTTGTTCCAAACTCTCCACAGCCAAACATTCATTATTCACTTTCTGTTCCAAAGATGTTACCCGTGGTACCAAGGCCTCTCCAAGAAGAAGAATCGCCTGCCAAATCGATTCCAACGTAAAACTCTCCGGTCTCGACAGAGAAAACGGTAAGCCCGGATCAGTTTTCAACTCACCACCAGCCATTCCTGCTATAGGCACCTGCTCTCGATCCACCACAGGCAACAACAGGCCTGTGGAGTACCCCTTACTTGGCACCGCTGGAAAAACCGATGAAGACGCCGCAGGAATAACATTCCTACAGGGCAACCGCGCCTCTATTCCTGGCCCACTCGAGCCACCGGCTACCTCCAACTTTGGGTGGGAGCCGAGCTCCAGGAACCCCTCCGGAAGGGACAGGGCGCGTGAAACCTTCGGTGCAGGACTCACAGGAGAGAGAGATAGACCCGAAGTAACTGCCGAGCCTCCAGACTCCGGCGATATCTCTGCTCGGGATTCCTCCCCTAATTCTGTCACAGCCCGGCTAGAGCGCAAAACGAAAGAATCCATCGGGCCAGAGGTAATCGGCGTTGAGGCAGTAGGGGATTGAGAAGGCAGAGTCCCCCCCTTGCCTTTACGCTTCCGTCCCATTCAGTTGAAGGAAAAAACGCTCTCACACGGAAACGGCAGCTGCCGCCATCTTGAGCCCCCCCCAGGATCAGCTGTTTTACATGAGAGACGCTGCATGGTAAGTTCATCAGTCTCGATTTCACCCGCCTTCTCCCTCCAGCCTTTAACAAAGAGGTTCTCACCTCAATAAGGAATGTCTGCTAGCTTGTCTTGGACCCACTGTTCGAGGTCCAAAGACTGCAACCAAGCCAGCCTTCTGGCTCCAATGCCCACCACTTCAGCTCTGCAAGTAGACTCAAAGTTGCTCGGGTGATTAACTTTGAACAGTCCTGACCATGCTTGTCTAAGGCCTGGTAGGCATCCAGCTTCTCTGAAGGAATTATAACTGAGAACTCATCAAAATCCTTCACAATGTCCCTAAAGAACAAACCATATAAAGCATGTAAGAATTAATGTGGCAAGTCAACATCGAAGCCTGGAGGCATCGGCGGCCAAAGGTATCGAGGGCATGCGATTCCCTTCCAGGAGGAACCAAAGAGTGGTTCTTAGTACTCTTGAGCCGGCGTATGGCCGACTCGACCACCATAGAATGGTGAGGGAGTTGATGTTTCTGGAATCCCGTGGAATCAGAAACCTGGTACATGAGGTCCTGCAGAACATGATGGACTGGAAGAGTGGCAGCCTCCTTAGGAGTCAAGGGATACTGCAGTATCTCCAGTTCCTCGGCTCACAGTTCCGTCTCTGTGCCTACCGAGATAGAGATCCTTAGCCATGTCCCAGATAAAGTCCTGAAAGGACATGTTCTCAGACAGGGACTGGTGGCACTTGTGAGACTGACGAGTCCAATGACACATCATGGTGCCTCTGTGAAACAGGGGACTCTGTCTCCAATTCTCAGGCATCGGAATCAGAGAGGAAGTCCAAAATAGCAATGGTCACCGTCACATGTCCGCTGCCGATGTTTGTCAATAAAGACCCATTGCATTGATAACAATCATCAGTTCCAAGATTTACTATTGTTTGACTATTGTTTGTCAATAGTGGCCCATTGCATTGATAACAATCATCAGTTCCAAGATTTACGTTGTTTCGCTATTGAACAAGTCATAACAGGGAAGAATGGCAGATCTCGCACTCAAATATTAACCATTCAGGAACAGAAATGGATCTTCCGATTAGAAACAGTAGGGGACACGGGACTTAATAGCTGTATCGAATGGCGAGCGTGTTTATAAGTTACATTGTGAAATGGGTGACACCTTCACTAATTGGTTTCTCTCCCTATTGGATGGATAGTTTTAGTGATACTTTGTCACTATAAACAGATGCCAGCAGCGGTTCTGCACATGTGCGGAGTTCTGAGCACAGAGAGAAAGTGCGTATGGTAAAACGATTCTACAACAAGTGAGTTTACTTTGGCCGCAAATTGGGAGGTGAGCAATATAATCTATGTTCTCAAGAGCATTTGCACAGATGATATCAAAATGATAGCATTATAGCTGATGTTAAATTTCCTTGCTTTATAGAGTGTGCTAGTTTATGTGAATTCCCCCTGAAGAAACAACAGAAACGCAATGAGGTGCCTATCAGGTGGCGTCGGGGATTTATTATCAGTGGAAACACAGCTAAGTTAAGCACAATTCCTTCTCTATAAAATATGAAATTTTACAAGGATTAATATGGGTGAATCAGCTGTATAGATCAAGCTAAATCAACATAAAATCCAGTGAATACCTTAAGGTCATTGATGCGATTAGGCGCACGGTTTGGGTAAAAATTCCCAACGTGGCTGTTGTAAGTCTGAGACCTGTATTCACTGATGAAAGCTATATACTTCTGTGATACCCAATGAAATAATTGAGGGCAAGTATTTATTTTTCTGGCAGCAGCTACCCTCGAAACTGACCTGCACGTTGATGTTTGTCAATAGACAATCACAATGCCGATGCATTGAGGCATTGGAACTGTAGAAGCTCGAGGCAGATTTCTCCTGCAGCCGATGAGACTTGGCCAGTTCCAGGCACAGCATCGACCCAGAGGGCCCCTGATGGCAGCAATTCTAAGCTCAGTGTCTAGACCTGGGTTCCTGAGGGTCTTGAGGCCATCAGCACAGATGCCGCCAGGAGCATAGCCAAATTATTCTCGATGGAGAGCATGTACTGCTCGAGGGAGCTGGAGGATGTCTGGGTGGACTCTGGTGCAGGACTCTGGACCACCGTTACAGACAATGGAGGCTCTCCTGAGGGCCTCAGTAGCACTCTCGAGCCCTTGTGCTTTGGAGGTGGATTCTTGCCACTGGGGCTTATTAGCTGGCTGCTCTCGGTTCTCAGCTTCTGAGTCCTGCTGAGGTAGGCTCTGGTGTCGATGTCCAAGGGATCAATCCTGGGATCTGGCAACAGTCCTTGATGCTGAAGCCTGAGATGCCGATGCGGTGTCGGTGATTGGCTGTTTCTTACCACGGCCATTCAGTTCTGAAGAAGTGCAGGAAGCGCATCGTAAGAAGAGGAGCAATGAGAGGGAGTAGACGTCGAAGAAGAATGGGCTGAGGGCGCCGAGTCAGATCCAAAGATTCTCTAGAACAAGCAGGAAGTCAACCCTCAATTATGGGTGACGGCACCGATGGAGCCCACGTGGAGCAATTCCCCAGCTTTCAAAGAACGCCTTTGGGATTGCTGCCACGCATGCATGGTCCTCTTCCCGCCCAAAGGTGCCATCTTGCTCAGTGTCCCTTTTTCCGCGGAGCCCTTCGGACACACGTCCTCATCCCTCGGAAAAAGATTTTTGTGATACGGCCTTTTTTCCGGTAGCACCGGTCCTCTTCCTTCCTCTCCTTTGCCCCTGCTTTGGCTGTGGGCTAGGGGATCCCCATTTTTTTTTGTCTCTATTTAGTGTTTTTTCTTTCGGGCCCTTTTTTGCTACAACTGCTGGCTCGAGGGCTTTCAACCTTATAGGGGCCATTTTTGCCCCCACGGCCACTGGTTTTAAGAAATGTGACAGATGCTCCAAAAATATGTCACTCACGGACACCCACGACTGCTGTCTACGGTGTCTGGGGGCTGACCACAACCAGGAGCTCTGCTCGCTTTGTAAGAAAATGTCTGGTAAGGCCTTGCTAAGCTGCAAGCAGAAGTCCGACGACATTTTCTGCAAGGCAGCCGCAGGATCCCTGGTGGCCCCTCGCCTTGCTGATTCACCGCTTGCAGGGTCCCCTGCAGTGACCCTGCACCCCAAGTGTTCGCCCGAGGTGGAACGGCGAAAGAAGAAAAAGATCTCAAAGTCACTGTTGGGGGCTCCGGACAAGCGCAAGCAGTCTCGTGCTCGTTCCCTTAGCCCTCCCTGGCGTTTGTGAGAGTCGGACAAGGAGCGGCCTCGAAAGTGAGCCGCGGGCATCATGAGGGTCCTCAGCACTGGTATCGCTCGCTGTCCCATTCCTTGGGGGCGAGGTCTGCCAGAACCAGTGCCTCCGGCTCCAAGCGTGGGGATCAGCCTGACTCAAAGTCCTTCTCAGATCTTTCAGGCTGGGAATCGGATGGGGACACTTCCCCCAAAGACCCGCGTCCACAGGGATCTCCCCTCTAACCCGTCCCTGCCTACCTCGCAAAGGTGATCACCTCCCGAGGACACCTCTTTCCTGGCGTTGGTGCGGGATATAGCTTGGGCCCTCAATCTGCCGATGCAGACCAAGGAGGAGCAGAGGGCAGAGGAACTTGACATCTTGCAACTATGAGTCTCCACCCAGGGAGTCTCTTACGGTTTTGGTACCATCCATCCTATCCCAGCTGCGTCTCCGCATGTGGGAAGCACCCGCCTCAGTCCCTGTTGTTGGTAAAAGACTCGATGCCATGTATAGGGGCCAGTGTGGCCCAGGGTTTCGGAAGACCCAACTTCCTCACACCACCATGGTAGTCGAGTCTGCAATGCAGAAACAGAAGAGCCTGAAGTCCCACTCTTTGGCCCTGCCTGGTAGGGAGTCCCATGCCCTTGATGCCCTCAGATGCAAGGCTTACCAGGAATCCATGCTGGCGTGCTGCATCCAGGCGTACCAACTATATATGGGTATGTTCCTGCACGACCTCGCTAAAGAGCTTGGCGGGTTCTCCATGGGCCTTGGTAGGGGGCACCTTCTCAGGTTCCAGACCCTCCTGAGGTCAATCACAGAGTGCTCGAAATATGTTTCCTGCGCTGCATATGACGGGTTTGAGTCTTCTGCCTATGTAGCGGCAGCAGGCATCGGAGTCTGATGCCACGCGTGGCTCCAGTCTTCAGACCTGGAGCAGTGGGTCCAGGAGAAACTCCTGGATGTTTCCTGCCTCGGTGAACAGCTGTTCGGCAAGCCCATGGAGGACAAGGCAGCCGAGATCAAGACTGAATTTGTGACGCGCACCCGTCTCTCTCACAAAACCTCGTTGCTTCCACGGAAGACGCAGCACACTAAAAAGCCTTTCTTCCAGAGGAAAGGGCTCCCCTACTGGAGATACCCACCATACCTGCCTACCCCTGTGCCAACTACCAGCACTCAGGGAAAAGGGGGTGCCCAGGGTCACCGGAAACCCAAGGGGGCCGCAAGACCCAGCCACCGGCACCACCTCAGCCAGCCTCAGGGTTTTGACACCGAAAGCATAGCCTCTCGTCCCCCCCGGGACACTTCCACCCGTGGGAGGACACCTGTCCCTTTTCGCCCCCGAATGGGCAGCTATTATATCGGACACTGGGTCTTGCAGGTGATCGGGGACAGCTATCGTCTTCGTCTGGACAAACTCTCTCCTCCCCGGCGGAACCTACTCGGCTTCCCTTGCACCAGGCTTGCTTACAGTGAGAGCTGAACAACCTTCTTGGTCAACAAGCGGTCGAAAGAGTTCTGCTGCACCTATGGCATCAGGGATTTTATTCCCGGTACTTCCTCCTTCCGAAGAGGACTGGAGGCCTGCACCCTCAGGAATCTGAACAAGTTACTTGTGCGGGAGAAGTTCTGAATGCTATCCCTTGGCGTCCTGATGCCCTACCTCCAGCAGGGCGATTGGCTCTGTTCATTGGACCTTAGAGACACTTACGCCCACATTCTGGTCCATCCCAAGCACAGGAAGTACCTGCGTTTCAGGGTGTAAGGAGAGCACGTCCAGTACAGAGTGCTCCCCTTTGGGCTTGCGTCTGCCCTGTGAGTCTTCACCAAGTGCCTGTTAGCGGTCGCAGCCCACCTCCGGCTGCAGGGCATATCCATCTACCCTTACCTAGACGATTGGCTCATCTCGGGCACCTTAACAGAGGAGGCTCACCTCTCGGCGTCACGCATGGTCCTCCTTCTCGAGCACCTCGGTTTCTTGATCAACTACTCCAAATCCCACCTCACACCAGCGCAGATCCTGGAGTTCACTGGTGCTCTTCTCGACACAGAACATGCGACCGCCTTCCTCAAGCACGCGTGGATTGGCTCCGCGCTCTGGCTGCCGAGGTCCAAGGCCAGCCCAGGGTCTCTGCACGGACCATGCTGCACCTCCTGAGGCACATGTCCTCGACTGTCCATGTCATTCCCCATGCTCAAATGCATATGCGAGCGGCCCAATGGTGCCTCGGAGCACAATGGGCCCAAGCCTCGGGCCGCCTCCGGAACCCTGTCTGGGTGTCTCGCAGCCTAATCGAGTCTCTAGTCTGGTGGCAGTATAGCAGACCTGCTATTAGTAATCTGTGAACTATCATTAAAATCATCTCTAATACCTGAAGATTGGAGGATCGCCAATGTAACACCAATTTTTAAAAAGGGTTCCAGGGGTGATCCGGGAAACTACAGACCGGTGAGCCTGACATCAGTACCGGGAAAAATGGTAGAAACCATCATAAAGAATAAAATTACTCAGCATGTAGATAGTCATGACCTAATGGGAGACAGCCAACATGGCTTTAGACAAGGAAGATCTTGTCTTACTAATCTGTTATGTTTTTTTGAAGGAGTGAATAATCAGGTGGACAAAGGTGAGTCGGTTGATACTGTGTATCTGGACTTTCAGAAAGCCTTTGACAAGATCCCTCATCAGAGACTTTTGGCAAAACTAAAGAGTCATGGGATAGGAGGCAGTGTACTATTGTGAATCAGGAACTGGTTAAAAGATAGAAAGCAAAGGGTAGGTAAATGGCCATTTTTCCCAATGGAGAAAGGTGAATAGTGGTGTACCCCAGGGATCTGTGCTGGGTCCGCTGCTTTTTGACATATTCATAAATGACCTGGAAAGTGGAATAATGAGTGAGGTTATCAAATTTGCAGATGAGACAAAACTATTTAAAGTTGTTAAAACCCAAGAGGATTGTGGAAAATTGCAAGAGGATCTTGATAAATTGGAAGACTGGGCATCAAAATGGCAGATGAAATTTAATGTGGACAAGTGCAAGGTTATGCACCTAGGGAAGAACAACCCAAACTATGGTTACACGATGCAAGGTTCCACATTAGGAACCACCACCCAGGAAAAAGATTTAGGCGTCATTGTGGATACTATGTTAAAACCCTCGGCCCAGTGTGCAGCAGCGGCCAAGAGAGCAAATAGAATGCTAGGTATGATAAGGAAAGGAATGGAAAATAAAACAAAAGATATTATAATGCCTCTATATTGTTCCATGGTGAGACCGCACCTTGAATATTGTGTGCAATTCTGGTCGCCGTATCTTAAAAAGGATATAGCGATTTTAGAAAAGGTTCAGAGAAGAGCCACCAAAATGGTAAAGGGGATGGAAGGATACTCCTATGAAGAAAGGCTACAAAGGTTGGGGCTCTTTAACCTGGAAAAGAGACGGCTGAGGGGAGATATGATAGAAGTCTATAAATTAATGAACGGAGTGGAAGGGGTAAAGGTAGATCGATTGTTTACCTTATCAGAATATAGAAAGACTAGGGGACATGCAATGAAGCTACAGGGTAAGCTATTTAAGACTAATAAAAGAAAATATTTTTTCACTCAACGTGTAATCAAACTCTGGAATTTGTTACCGGAGGATGTAGTAAAGGCTGTTAGTGTAGCTGGGTTTAAAAAAGGTTTGGACAAGTTCCTGGAGGAAAGGTCCATAAACCATTATTAAGAAGGAACCCAGGATATCAATGCTTGAACCAATACAAGCATTGTGGAACCTGGGTCCCTTGGGGAAACTGCTAGGTACGTATGACCTAGATTGTCCACTGTTGGAAACAGAATACTGGGCTTGATGGACCTTGGTCTGACCCAGTATGGCATATCTTATGTTCTTAGAGCCTCCTTCGGGGCATGCCTTTCCAGACTCATCCACACAAACTCATCTTGATGATAGACGCTTCACTGTTGGGCTGGGAGCCCACTGCGACCACCTCTGCACACAGGGGCGGTGGTCACCCAAAGAATCTCGATAGCAGATCAACCCGCTCGAGCTTCGACTGTCCAGTTGGCCTTGAAGGTCTTCAAGTACCACCTGAAGGGCAGGTCGGTGCTTGTACAGACCAACAACAAAGTCTGATGATCTACATAAACAAGGAGGGGGGCACGTCCCTAAGAGCTGTCTACCTCCCGGGCCAGAACAGTGGCCTTGCAGACAGGCTCAGCAGGCTTCTCCACCCGCACGAGTGGCGCCTGAGTCCAGAGGTGCTTCTCCACCCACCTCTGGGGAAGTCAGTCCATAGATCTGTTTGCCAGCCCGGTGAAAATGAAGCTCCCCCACTTCTGTGGGCTGATACCACACCTGAGCAGGGTGGCCCCAGATGCGTTCCTCCTGAACTGGACCTCCAGACTTCTGTATGCGTTCCCCCCCCATGCCTCCCATTGTGAGGACCCCCTACAAGATCCAGTGCGACTGAGCCTTGGTGATTCTCATGGCTTCTTCGTGGTCTCGACAACCTTGGTTTCTGCTTCTACTCCGGCTCTCGTCGGAGCCTCTGGTTCCCCTGGGCAGTACTCCCGGTCTGCTGATGCAGCAGGAGGGACTAGTGCTTCACCCAAACTTGGTCTCGCTATCCCTGACAGCTTGGCAGCTGAATGGATCTCTTTAGCCTTGCTGCACCTCCCAGCGGAGATCGAGGATGTCCTCCTCGCGTCGAGGAGAGACTTGACGAGGTGGGCCTACGCCCTGAAGTGGCGGTGGTTTTCAATCTGGTGCTCCGAGCTCCAGATCAACCTGTTCGCCTGGTCCACCCATTGGTTCTCCAGTACCTTCTCCACCTTTCGCAGGTGGGACTGAAGTCCAATTCGGTCAAGGTTCACCTGAGCACCATCTCGTCCAAGCAGTTGCCCGTTGAGGGTAAACCCCTCCCACTTGGTCCAGGTCTCTGGTATCCCGCTTTATGCAGGGCCTCTTGCATTCCAAACCACACATCTGGCCTCCTCCGGCGGAATGGGACCTTAACATTGTGCTCATGCAGCTGATGCAGCCACCCTTCAGGCCATTGGTGACGTGCTCGCTCCGGCACCTCTCCTGGAAGGTGGTTTTCCTGATGGCACTGACTTTGGTGCAGTGAGTCAGCGAACTTCAAGCCCTCATGGCCGAGGCCCCCTACACCAGGTTTTACAGGAACAGGGTGGTCCTTTGCACCCACCCCAAGTTCCTACCGAAGGCTGTCTTGGATTTCCACCTCAATCAGGAGGTGGTCTTGCCGACTTTCTTCCCGAGACCTCACACTGACCGAGCATCGGAAGTCCTGCATACATTCAACTGCAAGAGGGCTCTCGCCTTCTACCTGCAGTGCACCCAAGGTCATCGCAAGTCCGACCGGCTCTTCATCGCCTACGATCCCAACAGCCGGGTGCTGGCAGTCACCAAGTGCACCCTCTCCATCTGGGTGGTGGACTGCATCACATTTGCCCAGGCAAAGGCAGGTGACCTGCTGGATCATCGGGTTACTGCGCACGGCGTCTGTGCCAAGGCAGTGTTGGTGGGTTTGCTGCGTTCAGTGCCTCGGACGGACATCTGCTAGGCTGCAACCTGGTCTTCAGCAAATACCTTTGCTTCGCATTACTGTCTAGAGAGGGAGTCCCACAAGGACAGCACCTTCAGCCAGGCTGTACTCCATAGTTTGTTTGGGGTATAAGCAATTCCTGCCCTCCGACTCTTCTGCAGCTACCGAGAGCTTGCCCCGAAGGCCCGAGGACTCAGGCTTCCTTCGGACATTTGGCTTCTGCTCACAGCAGCATTTTTAGCTTACAGGTTCAGTAGCCTGTAGCTGGGAACTTCCTTAAGTGAGGGCTGACTTCCTGCTTGTTCCTGGAGAAAGCGTAGTTACTCATCTGTAACTGGTGTTCTCCAGGGACAGCAGGAATCAGTCCTCACTACCCTCCCACCTCCCCTGAAGAGTTGAAAATTTTTTTCCTTCCCTTGCCATCTGCTTGATATGGCTCTGTATTACTAATTAAAAATTTATTTGGATCAGCAAGGAATATTGAACTTTGAGCCATCCTGCATGTGAGAAATCATGCTGAGCCAGAGCCATCCTGTGAGAAATCATGCTGAGCCAGCTGTCTACTAGCTTACTAGCCAGGAGACAGAAGCTGTGGGGAGTGACTGACCAGAACTGTGTATTAACTCGGAGAACAAACAGAGGCTGGAGGAGGACTGGTCATTACTGTGTATGGGCTGGAGAATATCTGTAGAGAATGGTTCATGTGAGGAGTCATGTGGTCACTCCAGCTGCAACACACTTACAGCCTATAGAGAGAGAGAGAAAATCCAGAATAGAGAGAGAGTAGATATCCGCTTGGCCAGGCGCATGCCAACACGTGAAGAATCCCAGACTTTTCTCCAGCCTTCGCTGAGGCTCCCCCAGCTGATGTTAAAGGGCTGCGATGATGGCAGTTTGGTGACGCATTGTTCTGTTTTTGTAAGGGACAGGGAGTTTGGAGATGCAATATGAATTGTTTGATTGTCATTGTAATATCACTAACTTTATTTATTTATTTCACATTTCTTATATATCGCCTTTCATGATAACAAGGCGGTTTACATTGAACAAACTTATTGTTCTATTGTAATGTCACTAACTTATTGTCAAGCTAATTGTCATATTAAATACCATGCATGAGTGGTTGAATGATCTTGAATTTAATAGAATCATAGGCAATATAGGCTCTAGCTCTGGAACCTGACTGAGCAAGATAGCACCTTTGGGCAGGAAAAGGACCACACATGCATGGCAGCAATCCCAAAGGCTTTCTTTGAAAGCTGGGGAATTGCTTCACACGGGCTCCGTCGGTGCCGATGTCACCCATAAGTGAGGACTGATTCCTGCTATCCCTCGAGAACACCTGTTAAAGGTGAGTAACTACGCTGACTCTCGCTTTGCTGTTCCCATTTTTTTAACCCTTTCTTTGTCATTTGCTGACACAAATTACAAGAGTCCGGCTTGCGGTCAGGGCCCAAGAACTGTAAGCACTAATTGTGCTTGTTGGTAACCAAAATGGTTTGGCTGCAGGAAATACATTTTTTTAAATTACTGGCTGACTTCTCCATACCAGGAAAAACAGCCTTTGCCAGGTCAAAAGAATCAATAATGGCTGGAACTGACAAAAAGCCCCCACAAGAACCATGCGGTAAAAAAGAAAGAAAATTAAAAGTTAGAGTGCCAAAAAGGGCACTGGTATTGACGAGTGATGGTACTGAAGTAGATGGAAAGGCAAAAAGAAAAACAAGCACCCTGAAGGGCACAGAAGAAAAATATTTATTTGTGGTGACAGGACAAGCATCCTTTGAGCCCTGCAGTAAAACAAGTCTGAGGCGAATCACAGGCATGCGCAGAGGGATGCTTCCCATAGGAGGTTCCCGCTCGGGCTCAGTCAGTGGACGTCACCATATATGAAGACTGCATTCCTGCATGTTTCTGGAGATCTGTAGTTATAAATTCCTTTCATAAGTCCAACTGGCTTTTTGTGCTGTTTGCTGGCCTGCGCAAGGGTGAAGTGTTGGCCAAGTTGACTTTGGGCTACTGTATTAAGGAGCCCATTGCCTTGGCATATGTGTTGTGGAAGTGGCTGGTTCTGGAGGGCTTGTGTTCCCAGTCTACCCAGGCACAAGTGTCCTTGTGGGCGAAGCAGAGCTCAGTAGTCCCTGCAGACATTTGTTGGGCAGCACCGTGGGCATCACTTTCCACTTTTGTCAAGCACTTCTATTTGGATAGCCATGCGTGGATGGACATGGCCTTTGGCTCAAGGGTTTTGTGAGCTGCTGTATCTTCTTCCTGCCTAATGGAGTTGTAGCTTTGGTACATCCCACTTCTCTGGACTGCTCTAGCAGGACCATAGGGAAGGTAACATTTTACCTTAGGACTCAAGGAAAAGACATTAACTAGTAAGTAAAATGTCACCTTCCCTATTATCCTGCTAGACCAGTCCAGGGCCTGCCCCAGAACTGTATTATTCTGTTCTGCTGCAATAACCTTGGGTCTGCTATGATTTTTATACTTGGATATGCCGGTTCATCTTTTACTGACAGCCTTCTGTTTATGCTTTCCTGTACATAGAAACATGATGGCAGAAAAAGACCACCTGGCCTATCTTGTCTGCCCTTCTATATCAACCACTGCAACAGTTCCCTTTAGAGATCTTCTTGTTTGTCCCATGCTTTTTTGAATTTGGATACTGTCCTCATTTCTACCATCTCCACTGGGAGACTATTCCACACATCTACTCATACCGCTTTTTATGTAATAGAAACAATTTTCTACTGTTGATTACTCGTTGTTGCCCACAGTTGAGGTTGTGTGAGGCTTGCCATGTTTCGCCCATCTGCTTTGAGATGAATACTGAATGGACCTCTGGTGGCTGAGGTGAATAGAGGCAGTGGAGTGATGGCATTGAAACCTGGGCTTCTCATTGGTTCTTTGTCTCTACTACTGATCAATTATATAGTACTACAAGGCAAACACAGCACTACACAAGAACATGTAAAAGACAGCCCCTGCTTGTCAGAGCTTACAATCTAGTCAGAACAGACAATATAATAGCTGAGGACAAGGATACATTTAGGGAATGGTAAGGAAACCAAGTGGATCAGGAATCAAAGACAGCATTGACGAGATGAGTTCTTAGCATGGATTTGAAAAGGGCCCGAGTGAAGCCTAATGAACAGGCTTAGGTAGTTTGTTTCAGACATAAGGAGCAGCAAGGTGAAAGGAATGAAGTCTGGAATTGGCAGTGGAAGAAAAGGGCAGAAGTAATCTGCCAGAAGAGCAGAATTCACAAGGAGGGGCATAGGGAGAGATAAGAGAAGAAAGGTAGTGAGGAACAGAAAAATGAGTGCATTTATAGGTCAGTAGGAGATAAAGAAAACTGAAGCCCTCATAGTGACAAAAGACCCAGACTTCACACCGCCCACACACCTTAACATAGGAACCACACGCATTCAAATACAGCCACAAATAAGATATCTAGGCATCATCACTGACCAAGCCCTAACCCTCAAGCAACAAATTACTAAAACCACCGGAATTATATTCCACAAAGCAAAAACAGTGCAACGTCTCAGACCCCTCCTCTAACCTCAAGACTTCAGGACGGTAATGCAAGCTATGACACTCCCACATCTGGACTACTGCAACATAATCTATCATGGACTACCAGCCACAGAGACCAACCCCCTCCGAACCGCATTGAACACCACAGCGAGAATCATTCAGAGAGCAAGGAAAAGCGACCACATCATCCCAATTCTAAGAGACCTGCACATACTTCCCTTCGAAGCACGAACTAAATACAAATCCATCCTAACCCACAAAGCCATCCACCAAACACAGAACACCCAGCTCCGCACCCTGCTGTCTCGTCCAGCCCATGGCAAAACCACCAGACAGGCCTCCAGCAACTCCCTCACCGTCCCTCACAAAAGAACCAAATGCTCTCAACGGACATGCAATCGAGCCTTCGAACTTTATGCTCTATCCCTATGGAACTCTCTACCGAACCACCTTAGAAACAATAACGATCTAACGTCATTCAGAAAGCAGCTAAAAACCATCCTATTCCAAGAATGCTTCAAAGCAACTACCACCGGAAAGTGCACCAACCTCTGATCGCACCCACTATGGACCTCTGATCGAAAACTGAACTGTCCATGTCTAAAGTCTGTCCTATGTCGAAATCATCAATGTTGCCTACCTGGTGATGGCCCCACCCTTATACTTAATTACCCCCACCCTTGAGTGTAGTGCTGCTTTGACCCGGTGAAAAGTGGGATATAAATACAGTTAAATAAATAAAATAAATAAATAGCACAGGTGTAAATGGCACTGAGCTTTGATGACATAAGCATGTACAACATTTACAAAATATGTAATTTGCACATACTTTTCTCCATCCCAAATGCACCCCTTTCATGCACACATACTCTTAAGTGCTATCGGTAATATATGTGCATACTCTGAACCTTTATAAGGTCCCGCTTAATACTGACCATCCCACCTCCACACCTATGTCCAATTTACATGTATTAATCAGCTTTTTATACATGTTAACAGTGCCCAAGGCGTCTAGAATTCACTCCAGTGTGCCTGAGTGCCAACAGGTAAATAGCAACTGTAAATTTTGAATGCATGATTGACCATTTAAAATTGTATGTGGATTTTCAAAGCAGCACCTCTCTGAATATCTGCCTCTGAAAATGCACAGAGCAGCGGCTAAATACTGCCCAAGCTGCTCCTGCAGTACAGGGGGGGGGAGGGGCAAGCAAGAAAGGGGCCCACTTGCAGCCTCTCCCAGATCTTTCGAAATGGATTATTCCTGTTTTGGGGGTCCTTAGTTTGGACTTCTGCCACTGATGCAGAGTTTCAAACAGCTAATTATATATTTAGAAGTTATATGGTATCCACACCGCTGAATACTGACCCCACACTGTTTCCACTAAGGAGGTCAATCCAGAACACAAAAATGAAATTAGATCTTACCTGCTAATTATCTTTCCTTGAATATTCTCCGGGCCAGTCCAGGGAAGGTTAGGTTGTCAATCCCCTTCAGCAGCTGAGGATATGAAGACATCAAGTTTTCTTGAGCCGTGAAGCCACTCCCCCTGAGGTCAACTGCCAGTCTTCTTTATGACAAAGCAGCATACTAATATTGAACTGAAATAAAACATAACATCAACTCCTATAAACTGAATATATTCTATAGTCCTACAGAAACAGAGGAATGTATAATCTTCCGTTTCATAAAATTTATAATTAATTTTTTTTTTTTTTAAATAAACGATTAGCTATCTATACAAAGATAAAAGCATAGAAGCCCCGATACTTTCTCTTCCTCTTCCTCTTCCTCTTCACACTAAAAGGGTGGGGCCCTGGACTGGCCCGGAGAATATTCAAGGAAAGATAATTAGCAGGTAAGATCTAATTTTATTTTCCTTTCCATTTCTCCGGGCCAGTCCAGGGAAGGTTAGGGCAATACCAGAGCAGTTCCTAAACTCGGGAGGGACCGGCCAACCCTGCAATAAGAGCTGACGCGCCCACTCTTGCATCTTCCCTGGCATGAACATCCAAGCGGTAATGTTTTGAAAACGTATGCAGCGAAGACCACGTCGCTGCTCTACAAATATCTACCGGAGGCACAAAAGCAAATTCCGCCCAGGAGGTTGCTTGAGCCCTAGTAGAATGTGCTTTTAAGCCAACCGGTGGAGACTTTCCCACAGCTTGGTAAGCTGCTGTAATAGCACATCGTACCCAACGAGCAATTGTTGACTTTGAAGCTGGATGCCCCTTCCTGGGCCCAGCATACTGAACAAATAGTCTATCCGTCTTACGAAAGGGTTTGGAAATTTTAAGGTAATTCTTTAATACACGACCGAGATCTAATTTCTTGAGAGCTCGATCGATCGGAGAATTTGATAAATTCGAAAAAGTAGGTAACACCACCGACTGATTAATATGAAAAACAGAAAGTACTTTCGGTAAAAAACTTGGGACTGTGCGAAGCACCACCCGTTCAGGCAGAAATTGCAAATAAGGCTCTTGACAAGACAAAGCCTGCAAATCCGAAATTCTCCTAGCCGAACACAAGCTACTAAAAACGCTGTCTTCCATGAACATTCTCGTGGAGATTGCGAAGAAATAGCAGCCAATGATGAACTTGATAAAGCCTCTAGAACAATATTCAAATCCCACGGAGGCACAATCTTACGTAATGGAGGCCGAAGAATTTTTGCCGCCTTAAAAAATCTTTGAACATCTGGATGAAACGATAATCTACGATTTTGAACCAATCCCCTAAAACATGATAATGCGGCTACTTGAACCTTAAGAGTATTAACCGCTAAACCTTTATCTAAGCCTTCTTGAAGAAACAAGAGCAATTGTGGTAAAGAAGCTACCCGTGGAAGAACATTCTGTTGTTTACACCAATGTTCGAATAACCTCCATACTCGGACATAAGCAAGAGATGTTCTCGGCCTCCTAGAATTAAGCAATGTAGCTACCACAGAACTTGCATAACCTTTACGTGTTAAACGAG
Source organism: Ichthyophis bannanicus (assembly GCA_033557465.1). Lineage (NCBI taxonomy): Eukaryota > Metazoa > Chordata > Amphibia > Gymnophiona > Ichthyophiidae > Ichthyophis > Ichthyophis bannanicus. The sequence continues at coordinate 83,224,565 of CM066048.1, forward strand.
CCCTCTCAAGAGCCAAGCCGTAAGCAAGAAGCGATCCACTTGTGGCATGAGAACGGGTCCTTGAAATAATAGATTGATCCTGACCGGCAGACGCCAAGGAGGCGCTATTAGAAGCCGCTTTAGATCCGCATACCAAGGACGGCGAGGCCAATCTGGTGCAATCAGAATCACGGAACCTCGGTGTCCCGCTATGCGTTGAAGAATACGATTCACCATTGGCCACGGAGGAAAAACATACAAAAGTACGTTCTCCGGCCAAGGTTGAACTAGAGCATCGAGACCCTCTGACATGCGTTCCCTTCGTCTGCTGAAAAATCGGCTTGCTTTGGCATTGCTGAAAGTTGCCATTAGATCCATAACCGGTTGACCCCATTTTAAGGTCAACTCGTGAAAAACCGCCACATTTAATTCCCATTCTCCTGGGTCTAAAATGTTGCGACTGAGATAATCTGCCTGAATATTCTCTCTGCCCGCTACGTGAGTCGCTGATAACGCCAGAAGATGGCCCTCCGCCCAAGCCATTAACTTCTGACATTCGCTTAGAAGAGAAGAACTTTTCGTCCCTCCTTGCCGATTGATATATGCTACCGTGACAAGATTGTCCGAGAACAAACGGACCGCCTTTCCCGTGAGAAGACGTTCGAAGTGCAGAAGAGCCAATCGAGCTGCACGCAACTCCAACATGTTGATCGACCATAAGGTCTCCTCCTGAGACCAAAAACCTTGAACCACTTGAGTTTGACAATGCGCTCCCCAGCCTGTTAAACTGGCATCGGTGGTGACTAAAATCCATGTGGGCTCCTGCAAAGGAATGCCTGCTGACAGATGTACAGGGTCCGACCACCACTCCAGACTCTTTCTTACTACTTCTGGGCAACACAGACATTGAGACAGCGGGTGAAGCTGCGGAGACCAACGGGAAAGCAGAGCCTGTTGCAACGGTCTCATGTGCGCTCTGGCCCATGGAACCAGATCCAAAGCTGCCGCCATGGATCCTAAAAGTTGCAAGTACATCCAGGCCGATGGAGCCTGGACTTTTAAAAACATCTTCACCTGCTGTAATATTTTGTTTATTCTGACTTCCGTCAAGAAAGCTGCTCCTCGAACAGTGTCGAATAAGGCCCCTAGATAAGTCAGTTGCTGAACCGGCCGCAATTGACTCTTTGCCTGATTTATGACCCAACCCAGTTGTTCCAAAAGTTGAACAACTCGAGCCGTTGCTACTTCCGAAGCCAAATGAGAATCTGCTCTGATCAACCAATCGTCGAGGTAAGGATGGACTCTGATGCCCTCTTTTCTCAGAGCAGCCGCTACCACTACCATGAGTTTTGTGAAAATCCGCGGAGCCGTGGCAAGGCCAAAGGGTAGTGCTTGAAACTGGAAATGACCCATTGGAAGTGCAAAACGTAAAAACTTTTGATGAGAAAGCCTTATTGGAATGTGAAGATAAGCCTCCGTAAGATCTATTGACGAGAGGAATTCCCCTGGGCGCACTGCTCGAAGTACCGTGCGCAGAGTCTCCATGCGAAAATGAGGCACCCGCAAAGCACGGTTGACGCCCCTGAGATCGAGTACTGGGCGAAAAGAATCCTCTTTCTTCGGAACGACGAAATAGATCGAGTATCGACCTTGACCGTACTGGTCTTGCGGCACAGGTATTATAGCCTGTAGGCGTAATAGATGAAAAATCGTCCCCATTATCGCTTTTTCCTTTGACCCTGGAGCACAGGGAGACAGGACGAAAGCTGGAGACAAGGGGAAAGCGAAATCTAGTGCATACCCTTTTTGAACTATCTCCAACACCCATTTGTCTGTGGTGATTTCGGTCCAGGCTTTTAAAAACCTCTGTAGACGGCCTCCTACAGGAACAAATGCCTGGACCAGGAGACCTTCATTGTGGCTTTTTGGATGTGTTTTGAGAAGACGGGAAGTAAGATCTACCGTAGCCTCTTGCTCCACGAAAGGACTGACCACGAAATCCCGCACGACCTCTGGAATAAGGAACAACTCGTGCCCCTCGAAATCTCCTAAAATCTCGTCCGGCACCTCGAGAACCTCCTACACCACGAGCGGGCCTTTGCCTATCTTCAGGTAAACGACCCCCTTTAGAATCATTTAAATCTTTTACAATTTTGTCAAGTGCTTCTCCAAAAAGCAATCTCCCTTTGTATGGTAATTTGCTAAGACGCGATTTAGAAGACACATCTGCTGCCCAGTTACGCAGCCACAAGAAACATCTAGCCGCAATCAGCGCTGCCATTGACTTAGCAGCAATCCGGAGCAGATCATAAAAGGCATCTGCCATATAAGCAGCAGCCGATTCTAACTTAGCGATTTCTGCTCCCCGCAACAACTCTGGATTCCCAGATATATCTCCTTGAAGCCACCGAATGGATGCTCTAGACACATATGCCCCACAAACAGCGGCTTGTAGGGCTAAAGCAGAAGAATCAAATGATTGCTTAAGAAAGACTTCTAACTTTCTATCTTGCAAATCCTTAAGAGCAGCTGTTCCCTCAACTGGAATAGTAGTTTTCTTTGTTACCGCTGCCACTATTGCATCCACCTTAGGCATTTTTAATAAATCCTTTTCTTCCTGCGGTAAAGGATACAGGCGGGATAAAGCACGGCTACCACGAAGCGTAGCTTCTGGACATTCCCATTCGGACTCAATCATTTGCCTTATGACCCGGTGCATTGGGAAGGAGCGCTGTTTCGCTTTGAACCCTTGCAATAAAGGATCCTCTAAAGTATCCTGAGATTCAGCTGGAAGCAATAGATTTAATGCAGATAAAGAATGGGAAATGAGAGCTGAAAGCTCCTCTTTCCGAAAAACCCGAAACATATTGGGGTCCTCACCAGGAGCAATTTCACCGTCTTCCAGCTCTTCACAAGGCACATCCAAACCTGAAACAGAAAGAGCTTCTGTTTCCTCTTGAGCTAAAGCTACAGGGAGCTGAGAAGCAAAAAGATCCAAAGGATCCTTAATGATCTCTTTAATCTGAGAAGTACCTTCCCCAGGGTCCTCAGAAATAGGAAGATCTACAGGAAGTGAAGAAGAGCCTTTACCCATCTCTGTAGAAACAGAACCATCAGATCTTGCCAAAAAAGCTTTGTGCATAGCTAAAATAAAATCCGGAGAAAAGAAAGATAATATATCTTCTTTTACCTCTGGCATAGGTTCCTTAGTCTTCTCCTGCCTTAAAACACTCTTAGAAGACTTGCCTTTTTTCTTAGTAGGTCGTTGCTTATCAGATTGTAAAACAACGGGAGAATTCAAAATGGCCGATACACCGGCTTTCTCAGCGTTAAACAAGTGTTTATATCCGTTTCCATGGCAACCTTTTCTCCCATTGCAACAACTTATATTGCCAAAAACTAAACTTAACACTATAAATCTTAACACACTAGATCAGAAAGTAGGCAAACCACACTGATCTGAAAAACGCTGATTTAAATGCTGCAGAATTGAATCTTTATCTTCCGTGTCAGAGCAAAGATCAGCACCGCGCTGATTTGAAAACCGCCGATCTGCACACCTCAGATTCTGTTACCTTTGTGTGCCGCGGCAGAGTCCAAAACAAAACAAGAACCCCCTATAAAAATCGCGATGATCCAGAAAACCTGTGACCATCGGGGACACTGCAAACCTGCATGATTTTTCAAAGTTTGAACCGCTGCTAGCGGAACACTTAGAAAGCAATGAATTTTAAATGCAGAGGAAAAGCTGGGGCTCCCAGATTAACTGCACTCTTCTTAAAAAGGACGGAACACTTCAGGCAGGCTCTGCCATAGTCCGTAATTAACAGCAATGTCTATCTCCCTGCTAGGAAAAGAACATTGATCAATAGCAATGTTTGTCTCCCTGCTAGGAAGAGAACATTGATTAAAAAACAATGTAAGTCTCCCTGCTAGGAAGAATACAATTGAATAAAATCTTTAAGAAATTTAAAGTAGGACTATAAAACAAATCAGCTCTGCCAGAGCCAATTAAATTAACATAAATAAATAAAACCAACTTCAAAAACCTAAAGGAGAGAGCTAATAACGATCCTTTTCAGCTGCTGAGGAATGAAAGACTGGCAGTTGACCTCAGGGGGAGTGGCTTCACGGCTCAAGAAAACTTGATGTCTTCATATCCTCAGCTGCTGAAGGGGATTGACAACCTAACCTTCCCTGGACTGGCCCGGAGAAATGGAAAGGAATAAGGGGTTTGTACTTGCGGCAGGGACATTTATGGGACGAGAATGTCCCTGACTGTATTTGAAACACTGCTGTAGTGCATGTCCACAGCGCTAACACAGGAATCTCAGACCATGTCTGGAGAATGAAGAAGTTTATGATCACCTGGAACATTCTCATTCCAGCCAATAAATTCTGGATTCAAGGAAACCAGACATAGCGGTGAAGGAGTGAGGTTCATTACTCCAATATCCAAACAACCTGGAAAACTTCAGCAAGAAGATAAAAACATATCTATTTTCTTTTTTTTTTATTATTTTTTTATATTTATGAAATTTTACAAATTAAGATACATTTAGCAAATTCTATATTACAAGAACAAGCAAAAACAAAGTAATTTATAATTTGAAACAAAGTATCTACCCACCTTAGCCCAGAAATATAAGAGGGGAGATACACAATTCTAAATTCAACCAAAAATAGAAAGAAATATATGCAGCAAACTAAATCCGATTTCCTAAATTAAGAGAGCTCAGGTGAGGCATCAATGGAGGACTCCAGGCTCCGAGCATTAATGAAGGCCGTTAGTTGAGAGGGCTCATAAAAAATATAAGAAACATCGTAATACTTCACTAAACATTTACAAGGGTGTTTTAACCCTTTCCAGGCCGAGCCCAAAACTGTCGGGATCCAAAATTCTGACTAAATATTCCTATCAAATGGTATATAATACATGACCATAGCAGAAGGAACATCACAATTACAACATATTGAATAAGACGGGTACAATTTTCCTGAAATATGCACAAATTAACCCGGCTGCAAAATGTGGATTAAAAATTTAAAGTAGGCCTTCAAAGGGTTAAGAAAAGAAAAGCCTCCCCCCCCAGCTGTAGAACACCAGGATGCAGCAGGAGAAATTCCCTGCGACGTTCTCTGAGTTTCCCTAGCTAAATCTGGCTAAATACGAACCATTAACCCTCTAAACAGCAAATTCCGTTTCCTAAAGAAAAGCTTTAACAGCCACTCTTTATCAGAAAGTAATGCAAAGGTAATTAATAAAACAGAAGGAAAACAGGGTTACTTACCTGTAACGGGAGTTCTCCGTGGACAGCAGGATAAGTCAGCAACACCTGGTGACATCATCCGATGGCACCATGACGGAAGTGCTCTCTAGAGCTCAGAGCTTTCTGAGCATGTGCGAGGTGGTCACACTTCCCCGGCCCGCCCCTAGTCAGGCCAGTGAGTGATTAGCTATGCCATATGGCGTACTGGCTAGGGCACAGGCTGACCTCATACAGGGGAGGTGGGTGGGAACGTGTGGCTGATTTATCCTGCTGTCCACGGAGAACTACCGTTACAGGTAAATAAAGCACAGTTACTTACCTGTAACAGGTGATCTCTGGGAACAGCAGGAATAAGTCTTCACATATGGGTATCGTCGGTACCGATGGAGCCTGTGCGGGAACGCTCCCCAGCGTCCAAAAGGAAAGCTTTTGGGAGCATCCCACAGCGCCTGCGCGCTGCCTTCCCGCCTTTCCTAACCGCCTCTCTCCAGTTCGAGTTTTAAAGTTGAGACAGAGAGAGAGGAAAGGAAAGATAGATAGAGAGATACAACTCCTAGGGGAGGTGGGTGGGTTGTGAAGACTTATTACTGCTGTTCCCAGAGATCACCTGTTACAGGTAAGTAACTGTGCTATCTCCAGGAACAAGCAGGAATGAGTCTTCACATATGGGGACTCCCCAGCTAGAGATGCCTGGGAGATCACCCAGGTTGTGAGTCCCTGGGAAGGGCTCTACCTCCACCTATGAATCTCAGGCATCCAGTCAGGGATGGAGGGTAGGAGTTGATTAGGTATGGAACAGGTGTTTGAGAACAGCCTGACCAAACAAGGCATCCCGGCGGGAGTCCTTGTCCAAGCAGTAATGGGCTGTAAAGGTATGAACCGAGGCCCAGGTGGCCGCTCGACAGATTTGGTTGATGGACACAGAGTTTAGATGAGCCATAGAGGCTGCCATGGCCCTCACATTGTAAGCTGTGACATGGCTTTCCAGAGAAAGGTTCTTACTCTGGTAGGCGAAGGAAATACACTGAGCAATCCAATTGGACAGAGTTCTCTTAGAGACTGGAAGTCCTAAATGAGAGGGATCAAAAGCAACAAAAAGTTGAGAGGACTTTCTATGTTGCTGTGTCCTTTGTAAGTAGAAAGCAAGTGCTCTTTTACAATCCAGGGTACGAAGATTCCTCTCTGCACTTGATGCGTGAGGTCCTAGAAAAAAGACAGGTAAATACACCTCCTGGTTCAGAAGAAAAGGTGAGACCATTTAGGCATAAAGTGTGGATTAGTTCTGAGGACTACCTTGTCATGATGGAACTTTGTATAAGGAGGATTAGCCACTAAGGCTTGCAATTCACTGATACGGCGAGCTGAGGTGACTGCAATGAGAAAAATAACCTTCCAGGAAAGGAATTTCAAGGAGGTAGTGGCTAAGGGTTCAAAGGGTGGCTTCATAAGCTGGCCAAGAACCAGATTCAAGTCCCATGCCACTGGAGGTGGTCTAATGGGAGGTTTAGTCAAAAGAAGGCCTCTCATGAATCTTGCTATCAGAGGATGAGAGGAAATAGGATGTCCATTGACAGGCTTAAGGGATGCTGCAATAGCACTCAAATGGACTCTTACTGAATTCGTTTTGAGGCCTGCATGGGATAAATGCAGCAAATACTCTAGTAAAGAATTCAGAGGTATTGCAAGAGGGTTAAGACCCTTCTCTGCACACCAAATGGTAAACCTCTTCCATTTAAAAGCATAGGAACGTCTGGTGGAAAGCTTTCTGGAAGCATGAAGGATATCCTTCACTTGCTGAGAAAGGTGTAAATCCTGAAGGTCTAAGCCTTCAGCAACCAGGCCCTCCTCTTGGGAGAGGAGATCTGGAGCAGACCCCAAGTCCAGGGAGGGAGCTTGAGAGAGATGCAGAAGTAGAGGGTACCAACACTTGGCGTGGCCAACGTGGTGCTATGAGGATCATAGACCCCCTGTCTCTCTGAAGCTTGAACAGTGTCTTGGGAATGAGGGGAATAGGTGGAAAGGCATAGAGGAAACCTTGCCCCCAATGAAGGAGGAAGGCATCCCTGGCCTGAACTCCCTGACACGAAATCCTAGAACAGAACTGGGGAAGTTTGGCATTCCACGGACTTGCAAACAGGTCTATGTCTGGGGTTCCCCAAATTCGAAAGATCTTGGCTATCTGGTCCCCATGGAGGGACCATTCGTGTGGAAGCAGAACTCGACTGAGTCTGTCCAAGAGTTTTGAACCCCTGGAAGATATACTGCCATGAGATAGATTTGATGCTCTCTGGCGAAGGCCCACAATCTCAGAGCTTCGTTGCAAAGCGACAGAGAGCCAGTCCCCCCCTGCTTGTTCACGTAGAACATGGCTACTTGGTTGTCCGTGTGGATGAGGACTGTCTTGTAGCTGAGCAGGGTGTGGAAGACTCAGAGCCAGGAAGATTGCTCTGAGCTCTAAGAGGTTGATATGTAGAGATGTCTCCTGTGGAGACCAGATGCCTTGGGTGGAGAGATCTTGCAGATGAGCTCCCCAACCCTTTGGAGAGGCATCTGTTGTAAGGGTTGCTTGGGGTAATACCTGTTGAAAGGGGGACCCCAGCAACAGATTTTGAGTGGACTTCCACCAATGGAGCGAGGAAAAGAGGCGACTGGAGGTCGCTATTTTGTCTGACAGGCACCCTGATGCCTGGGTCCATTGGGTGGATAGAGTCCATTGAGCCGCTCTCATGTGAAGGTGAGCATAAGGAACCACATGCACAGTGGATGCCATGTGGCCTAACAGTTGTAACATCTCTCGAGCAGTTGAATGGGATTTTAACTGAATCTGTGAGGCTAACTGCACCAAGCGTAGGCAACGGGCCTGGGGGAGATAGGCCCTTGCAGTTGTGGTATCCAGCAAGGCCCCTATGAACTCTAGAGATTGAGTAGGGGTGAGATGGGATTTTGGAATGTTTATTACCAGTCCCAGATACTGAAGAACACGCCTTGTGCAGGCCAGGGAAGCCTGGGCCTCTGACTGGGATGGAGCTCGGATGAGCCAGTCGTCCAGATATGGGAATACGAATATCCCTAGAGTGCGTAGAAATGCAGCTACTATTGCCATGCATTTGGTGAACACTCTTGGTGCAGAGGCCAGACCGAAAGGAAGCACTTTGTATTGGTAGTGCTTTCCTTGGTAAAGGAACCGAAGGAACCTTCTGTGTGTTGGATGGATGAGGACATGGGTGTACGCATGCTTGAGATCTAGAGAACAAAGCCAGTCCTGACTCTGGAGGTATGGAAGGAGAGTTCCGAGAGAAGTCATCTTGAATTTCTCCTTGCATAGAAACTTGTTCAATTCTCTGAGATCTAAAATGGGTCTGTAGCCCCCTGTTTTCTTTGGAATGAGAAAATAGGGGGAGTAGAACCCTGAGCCCTGTTGAAGAAGGGGTACTTCTTCTATTGTCCCTTGGGCAAGAAGGGTGGCAATCTCTTGACCTAGAAGGTTGAGGAGAGATGCTGGAGAATTTAACTTTCACCATAGTGTGAGGAGGAAGGTTTAAGAAGTGAAGCTTGTACCCGTCTCTTATGATAGAGAGGGTCCATTGCTCTGCTGTGATTTGTTCCCATCAGGGAACAAAATGAGCTAACCTTCCTGGGATGGTGAGAGGCTCTGGATGTTCTAGAAAGGCTAAGTTCTCTAGTGGAAAGTCAAAGGCCCTGAGGAGGCTGAGGCTGTTGGGCCGTAGCAGTCCTCGCAGCCTTAGGCTTGGCCTGTTTTGGTTGTTGTTGCCTCTTTGTAGCAAAACGACCTGCAGAAGAGGCCTGACCATAAACAGAAGAATATTTCCCTTTTTTTGGGAAAAATCCTTTTTTGAACAATCTCTTTTTAAGAGGAGCAGAAGTAGACTTTGAAAGTCTATCTAAAGCAGAATTTTCAGCATCCATCTGGTTCGCCTTTGCTTGCCAATCTTTGCCAAACAGGTTTTCACCTGTACAAGGAAGGTTACCTAATCCATCCTGAACCCAGGATTCCAAATCAGAGGTTTGTAACCAAGCAACTCTGCGTGCACCTATGGCAATAGCCGAGGCTCTGCTGGCACCCTCAAAAGAGTCAAAGGCTGCACGGTTGGAAAACTTGGAAATATCCTGGGCATGTTTAAGCCAGGTGAAAAACTCTTCCCTTTTATTTTCTGACATAAAAGGAGATAAGGTTTGCAGATGATCTGTAACTTCCTTTAGAAACATCCCCATATAGAGACTATAGGAGTTGATTCTGGCTACAAGCATACTGGCCTGGAAAATTCTCCTGCCAAAGGCATCTAAGGTTCTGCATTCTCTTCCTGGAGGAGTAGAAGAGTGCCTCTTTGTACTCTTGATCTTTTTCATAGCAGACTCCACCACAATGGAGTGGTGAGGAAGCTGAGTCTTATGAAAACCAGGACAAGGAGGAACACGATACATGGTGTCCAACCTACGAGAATGAGGGGAGGTGGTAAGAGGAGTCTCCCATATGCCCAACATGTGATCATAGAGAATCTCATGTATTGGTAAAGTGGCTGCCTCTTTGGGAGCCTTAGGATATTGTAAAATATCTAATTTTTTGGCTCTAGGCTCTGTCTCAGAGGCCACTGCGATGGAAAGGCCCCTGGCCACCTCCCTGATAAAGTCTTGAAAAGACAAGTCCTCTGGAGGAGACATTCTCCTTTTTGGAGAAGAGGGTTCCTGAGGAAGGATCCCCGATGCTTCGACAAAGGCCTCTGATTCATCAGAGTCCTCAGAGGAATCGAAGTATCGCTTGTCTGGATGCTCTCGCAGAGCCCGATATGCATACCGGGGGGTATCGACATCGGGAGTAATCGGTACCGGGAGTAATCGGTACCGGATCGGTACCGATGGGCATCACAGGATAGTGTACCGCTGCAGTCTATGTCGATGCAATCGGTACCGGCAGCGGAACCGGTATCGGGTCCGGTACCGGAATCGGTACCGACAACGGAGTTTGTTGCGGTACCGAAGGCATCGCAGCTTGTATGAATGCCGTGATGGCACGCTGCATGGTCAGAATATTCTGATCCATCAATGCCACCAATGTCTGGATATCGGTACCGGTGTGAACCGCCGGTACCCCAGAACATTGTAGCAGGTGATCGGTCGAGGCCGAGCCATCGATGTCAACCTGTGACCCCATAGATAAAGCTTTGGAAGCCGGAGCCTCCCGCCGGGGTAATTTTGCCGGTGTGGATTCCTCGAGAGCAAGCCCGGGGGCATCTCGATACTTAGAGAGAGATGTACTCTTCGAGGACCGGCCGGATTTAAGTTTGGTTACCTGAGATCCATGGGAGGAAGAAGCAGCCCTGGAAGACGTCAATGCCACAGAAGCTGCATCAGAGGGAAACAGTGTACTGAGCTTGGCTGCTCGATTCTGTAAACCTCTTTTAGACATCATGGAACAGGACTCACAGTCTGCAATGGAATGGTCAGGACCTAAACATTTAAGACACCAGTCGTGGGTGTCGGTGACAGAAATAGAGCCACTGCACTTCGTGCACTTTTTGAACCCGGAGGCGGGCTTTTCCATGAGGAAAAATTTTCTGCAGGCCTAAGGCCACAGAAAGAAAAATGCACTGAAGTAGAAAACAGTAGTTTGTTTGGGTTTTTTTTTAAAAGAAAGAAAGAAAAAAACGGCGGTACCGGTCCGGAGTCGAGAAGGCAGACACGCGACTAAAGAAATAAAAGAAAAAATAAGAAATTCTTCAGCGGTGACAGGAAACACGACCTGCTGGCTCCGCAGAAAAAGAAGAACTGGAGAGGCGCGGTTAGGAAAGGCGGGAAGGCAGCGCACAGGCGCTGTGGGATGCTCCCAAAAGCTTTCCTTTTGGACGCTGGGGAGCGTTCCCGAGCAGGCTCCGTCGGTACCGACGATACCCAATATGTGAAGACTCATTCCTGCTTGTTCCTGGAGATCCCTGTTTTCTCCTTGGACAAGCAGGATGTATCAGCCACACCTGGTGCCTCCTAAGCTGTGAGATGGTGCGCTGTGGCGGATGAGGGAGGCATGCAGAAGAGAATGAGATGTAATCGGCACGGGGTGCCAAGCATTTATTAGTGTGCAAACAGCAAACATAGCAATTGAAACAATTGTGTGCAAACAGCAAACAAAACAATTGAAACAACAACAACACAGTGCAGTGAATCAGGAAACACATAACGATGCCTTGAATTAGGAACAGCAATGAACAGTGGTGCATTGAACACAATAACCTGGCCTTGGAGGGTCAACATGGCCTAGGAGTCCAGCAGTTAATCACAGAGTCTCGGCTGTAGCATTATTCCCCGAAGAGGTGACAGACTACAGCCTGGCCAAAGGCACTATCCCTTTGAGAGGTCTCTTCCAAACAATAGTGCGCAGCAGATGTGCACAGAGAGGACTAGGTGGCAGCCCGGCAGATGTCCAGGAAGGGCACTGACTGCATGCTGTCCATTGAGGCCGCCATGACATGTACATTGTGAGCCGTTACATAATGCTCTAGAGAGATCCCTGCCTGTCGATAGGCGAAAGAATTGCATTCGGCCACCCAACAAGAGAAGGTGCACTTGGAGACTGCGACCCCAAGATGACTGGGATCGAATGAGACGAATAGCTGTGATGAGCAGTGATGGGGTTGTGTCCTCTGGATGTAGAAGGACAGGGTACACTTGCAGTCTGGTGTGTGCAGAGAGGTACTTGAGATGGCAGATAGCCAGGGGCTCAAAAGGCAGAGCCATGAGCTTCCCCTGCACTGTATTGAGGTCCCACTCCACCAGCGGTGGTTGGACTGGGGCCGTTAGAGGCAGCCCGCATGAACAAGCCCACCAAGGGGTGTATTGACACAGCCTGACCATCCACTTTGTGGTGGTGAGCCAAGATGGTACAGAGGTGCAATCTGACAGAGTTGGACTTCAGGCCAGCCCCTGACAGATGCAAGAGGTATCATATCTCCACCATTGCACAGGAGAAAGGGTTAAGGCTTTCTCCCACACACCAGAGGGAAAACCTACGCCACTTGAAGCAGTAAGCCCATCGTGTAGAGTCGTTTTTTATTTAACATTTCTTATATACCGCCTTTCATGATATCAAGGCGGTTTACATTGAACAAACTGAAATTACATTGAACAGGGCATTATATCTTGGAGATAACTATTTTACAGGGAACATGGGCAATGGAGGGTTAGGTGGCTTGCCCAAGACCACAAGGAGCATCTGTGGGACTAGAAACTCCAGTCCTTCTGGCCCAAGGTTGCTGTCCTCTAGTGGGATTTGAACCCCTGACCTTCCGGCCTGAGGTAGCTTGCCCCAACCACTAGGCCAGCAAGACATCTTTCACCGACCGAGGGAGGTGGTGATGTGCAATGGCTAGCCTTCTCAGCATCCAGGCTGTCAGCGCCAGGGACTGGATGTTGGGGTGTCACATCCTGTACTCCTGGGGCAGCAGGTCCGGGGCACTCCCCATCAGCCACAGGGACAGTTGGAGGAGCAGGGGGAACCAGGGCTGCCTGGGCCACTTGAGTGTAATGAAGATGACTGAGGCCGCCTCTGCTTGGATTTTGAGGGGGGCCTGAGGCACCATGGGCATTGGTGGAAATGCATACAGAAAACCCTGAGACCAAGGGAGGAGGAACGCATCCGCCGCCTCCTGGCTGGCTTCCGAGAGCAGAAGCATGGTAGCTGTGCATTCTCTGGACTGGCGAAGAGGTCGATTTCCGGGGTACCCCATCGCCGAAAGATCTCCCCTAGTATGGTTGGTTCAGCCTCCACTCATGGGGTTGGAGAACGTGGCTCAAGCAGTTGGCCAGTATATTGTCCTAGCCCAGCAAGTACACTGTCTTGAGGGAGATGTTCTTCCCTGACAAAGTTCCAGAGACACACCACCTCCCAACAGAGGTGGTGCGATCCCGTGCCCCCCTGCTTGTTGATGTACAACATTGGTATCTGGTTGTCCGTCTGGACTTGAACCACCTGCCCTTCCAGATGGTCCTGGAAGACCTTTAGGGCATGATAGACTGCCCGGAGCTCCAGCAGGTTGATCTGAGACACACACTCCTCTGGTGACCATGGGTTCTGCGATCACAGGTGATCACAGTGGGTCCCCGGCCCATCTTTGATGCGTCCATGGTGAGGATGCACTGCAATGGCAGGGCCTAGAAGGGCAGGCAGGCTGGCTCTGTTGAGATGGTCTTGCCACCAGGTCAGAGGTTGCTAAGGTCAGCATGACTTGGATGTGGTCTTCCAGCCGGTCTGATGCTTGCGACCACTGGGCGTTCAGCATCCAGTGAGCCTGCCACATGCACAGGCGAGCAAAAGGGATCATGTAGACGGTGAACGCTATGTGTCCCAAGAGGCGGAGCATCATCCGTGCCGTCACTGGTGCGACACTCTGTACCTCTTGTGCTAGGGCAGCGAGGCATTGCGTCCGATCCAGAGGAAGGAAGGCCCTTACCCACGTGGAGTCAAACAGGGCCCCAATGAACTCCATGCACTGCATGGGGGAGAGGTGAGACTTTGTGACGTTCACCACAAAGCCCAGGTGCTGCAGCAGTCCTAGAATGCACTGTGTGGCATTGCGCACTTCATCTGGTGAACCAGTCCACATAAGCCAATATGGGAACATGAACACTCTGAGGAGCCAGAGGCGAGTGGCCATGACTGCCAGGCATTTGGTGAACACTCGAGGGGCCGAAGCGAGTCCAAAGGAGAGCACACCCTGTACTGATAGTGGCGGCCCCCGATGACAAACCGGAGGTACTGATGGTGCCTTGGATGGATCAGGGTGTGGGTATAGACATCTTTGAGATCCAAGGAGCATAGCCAATCTTCCTGCAGGAGGTAAGGCAACAAAGTTCCAAAGGATACCATCTTGAACTTTTCCTTGAAGCAGTTGAGGTCTCTAAGATCCAGAATGAGCCTGAAGCCCCCTGTTTTCTTGGGAACCAAGAAGTAGCGGGAGTAGAATTCTCCGCCCTGAAGGTAAGGAGGGATGGGCTCCACCGCTTGATCCTTGAGTAAAGACCCAAGCTCCTTCTGAAAAGGCTCCCTGTGCAAGGGGTCCATAGATAATTCCCCTGGGAAAAAAGGGAGGAGGCAGCTGACAAAGTGGAGGCGATATCCCTCCTTGACCACCTGCAACACCCAGGTGTCCAAGGTGATAGAGGGCCACCAGTGCGCAAAGTGGACTAGCTGCCCTCCCATGAACCTTGGGCCTGTTACCTCCTGAGGGAGGAAGGCTATGCTCAAGGAGTCAAAATCTCCCTCCAGGCTGTGGCTAGGGTGCTGTTTGGGAGCCTTTGGCTTACAGGGGCCATGCTCCTAGCCCTTGGCCTGCTGTTCCTGAGGGGGAGTGGGATAGGGCTGAAATTTGGGGTAGTTTCCGTAAGCTTTCTTGGACTTTGGGTGGGGCTTTCTTGAACAGCCTTGTTCTGGTCATGAATTCCTTCTTCAATTTGTCGGCCTTCTCCGTCATGGGTTTGCCGAAAAGGTTGTCTCCCTGGCATGGGACGTCAGCCAATTTGTTCTGAACCCTTTGCTCTAAGTCGGAGGGCTGTAGCCAGGCAAGGCGGCAGGCACTAATGCCCACCGCAGCTACACGAACCACCGACTTGAAGCCGTCGAAGGCTGCCTGAAACTTGGAGCACTCTTTGACCGATGATACCATGGTCCTGAAGCGCTCAACACCTGATAAACTAGCCAAGAACCCAGCAAGCTCCTTCGCCAGGTCCCTCAGGTACATGCCCATGTACAGCAGGTAAGCCTGGATCCGGGCTGTGAGCATAGAGCTCTGGAAACACTTCCTGCCAAAGGCATCCATGGTATGGGCCTCCCTGCTAGGAGGCACCGAGGAGAGCATCTTCTGGCTCTTTGGTATGACACATAGCTAACTCCATCACCATGGAATTGTGTGGCAGTTGTGTTTTATGGAACCTGGGGCTCCTGCCGACTCAATACTGAGTCGACTGTTCACAATCTGCACCCTCACTGTGGTCTCCCACATCCTAAACAGCAGTCTCTCCAGGATTAGGGCATAGGCACCATCAGTGTCTCGTGAGGAGGGGCCTCGTACTGGAGGATCTCGAGATCCTCGGCATGTGGCTCATCTTTGGGTACCACCATGAAGGCAAGTGCCTGGGACATCTCCCTCACAAACTCCAAGGCAGCAAGATCCTCTGGATGGGATCTCCACCGGTGATGTGGTGGAGAGAGGACATCCCAGTGGAGCACAGTGTCAGGAACTCCTTGTCCACCTCCCATGCAGACTCAGAGCCGGAAGAGTCAGCGAGCACCCCTTGGTCCATGGCCCAACCTGGCATCAGTGGTCTGGTGGTGTCATGTCGGTCGCCGACGGCTTCAACACCGACCGTGCCAACCTCTTGAGGATGGGCAGAGCATCCTCAAGGGAAGTCCTCATCGAGGAAGTCCCTGTGAGGAGCGCCTACGACCCGGAGTGACCGGAAGTCGGGCCCCACTGCGCCTCCAGGAACGCAGAGAAACTGCCTTCCAGGGCTGCCATCCTGGTTTTGATACCAGATGGCTCTGCAGCCTTCACCGGCCCCTAGGATGTCAAGGCTGGTGTTGGGTCCCTGGCCGGGGAATCCCAGATAACGATGGAGTCAGTGGGACCGTGTCGATCCTGCGACGCCACAGGAGACTCGTCTCTGGGGCTGCTTTGACAGGCACTCCCATCCATCGTCTCCCGTGTCGAGTCGAGGGCTTCATGGCTGAGTCGCAGCAGACTTACCACCCTGGTCCAGGTCGGACCTAGAGATCTGCTTTGACGAAGCCTTCGATGCGTGAGGCAGATCCTTTGAGGATGACTCTGATGCCCGATGACCTCTGGGCTCCAAGTGAGCCTGGGCACATGATGTGTCGTCGCCTGATGTCGGCATCGAAGGCAGGGATTCCGCCCGATGCCGAACCCAAGCCAGACCTACCAAACAGCTCCCCCTGCCACCTTTTGCATTCCTTCCGGGACTTAGTCAACATCAGGAGGCAAAGCAGATAGGAATATCAGTCATGGTCTGCTCCGAGGCACTTAATGCAGGTACTGTGGTGGTCCATACGGGACACAGTGTGCGGTTGCACTTGCCACACTGCTTGAAATCGCTGGTCGAGGACATAGCAGGAAAAACGAGACCCGCGAGATCAAACTCATACGTCTCAACCACCTAGACTGAGTAGAAAACTCTGTGGGCTAAAACAAGACAAAAAGAAAGAAAATTACCCGAGCGAAAACCACAACACCAAGGTGGGGGACTCGGGCGGTGGAAAGGTGATTGAACCGATGCACTCAAGAGAAATGAAAAAAAAATCAAAGAATGAGTCAAAAAATCTACTTTGTCCATGGTGCACAGACAACACGTGTGCAGGACTCTGTGGAAAAAAGAAGACTAAGGCCAGATGACACCTTTTGGCAGGAAGGTGACAGTGCATGTGCAGTGTAAGTCACAAAGGCTTTATTTGAAAGCTGGGGAGCGGATCCACGCGTGCTCAGTCGGCACTGACATCACCCATATGTGAGGACCAACTTCCTGCTTGTTCCCGGAGAACAGACCTCTACTTAAACACATGAAACATTTCAAAAACAAGATCTAGGGAGAGGGTGGTTTTCAAAACCATTTACTCTCTTAAATTAGCTTCTGAAAATTGCACATGGTATTAAATAGTATGTGTACTAACATGTGGTTAAGAGGAGGAATTTCCTTTCGCTATGATTTTGGATAAAATGGGGAAAAAAAACCCACCCGTCCATTGTATTTTCTAATCTCTGCAATTTATGTTCCAGAGCAGTTTACCTGCACCAAACACCACGGCAATTTTTAAAGGGAAGGATGCAGCTGATTTTCCTAAGTGTAAAATAAAGTGTGGAGTGGAGTGGAGCAGCAGCCTAGTAGTTACAGCAACACCTTAATACCCAAGAGATCAGGGTTCTATTCCCACTGGTGCTCCTTGTGTCCTAGGGCAAGTCACTTTACCCTCCCCTCCCTTGCCGTGGAAGAAAAGGCCTGGCAATCTACTTCCGGTCATACGTTGCCAAAGAAAACCCAGGGGCTGTTGGATTGCTAGGAGTCAGCATTGACTTGATGGACAAAAAAAAAAAAAAAAACGAACAAAGGAGTACTGTTTAGTGTGGACCTTTGCTTCCAGAAAGGTCTGCCTTGCAGATATGTTCCAAAATCAGGACAGGATTAAGGCATAGACAAATTAGGCAATACAAGCATTGTGAAACCTGTACCTTTTTGGGAATCTGCCATGACCTAGATTAGCCACTGTTGGAAACAGGATATTGGGCTTGATGGACCTTGGTCTGACCCAGGCATTTCTTATGTTCTTATACCTAGGGACCAAATGTTTAGGAAAGACCTTCTCAAATATGTAATCCAGTACCTCCCAAGGCAGATTTTTGCACTGTTATTTCTTCCTGCCAGCAGCAGAATTATGGTAGGAGGGGTGACCAGAGTTATTACATCACCTGTGCAGTGGCCTCACCTCAGCAGTTTGAGTTGCTAAGCAAGGCTTCTTACCTGCTGCTTTCCTCTCTCAACTTTCTCTGCAGTCAGAGCCACACAGTGCCGCATTTGTGGAAGCTTTAAAATGTATTTAGATTATAACGGTCAGGAGAGCGGGTATCTTGCTTCGTCCATAGCCATTACTACTGCTCTGAGATGCCACCTAAAAATAAAGAGGCAGAAAGCCTTTCTTACTAGCAGCAAACAGAACAAATTACTGACCTAACTAAAACGCAGGACCTGCCTAGTAGCCATACACTGCCATACAGCAAGTCCCTGTGAGCCTTCTATTCCATGGGATGCTGTGGAACCAGCATTTGCACCTGCCAAGGAGAGCCATGGTGACTGCTTAAGAGAGCTATCCACTAACTGAATTCAGGCCATGACTGCAGGAGTTCAAGAAGGCAACCTGGTCCAAAGCCCCAGGCTGAGAACAGCTACTACAATGACCAGACTACCTGTGTTTGGTTGGAGGTAATTAGTGAAAAACATTTTTATTCATTTTCATTCAAAAAGAAAACAAAGACACATGATATATACTGTATCAGCATTCCTGTGACAAACCAAACTATGAATACAGATCATGTGACCCAACATGAATACTACAGAACTCTATTTTCCCCTCCTTTCCCCCCTCCCACGCCCCCCCTCCCTCCACTATTCCACCAAAACCCATAACCTTACACAGTATGAGAACACCACGATAAACTACCGTATACAACATATTCACTCAACTAGACCCAAGCTGGCCATTGTTGGACACACAGAGTCCCCGGACACTACCCGCCTTCCCCCCCACCCCAAACCTCCCTCCCACTAACTGACCCATCCCCCCTCACCCAACCTTCCTTGGTAGGGTCCCCAGGCTAGGGGATGGTTCTTCTCCCCGCCCAGCGTCCACTCCCTCAGACCAGTGTGATCCTTAGCATCCAAGGGTCCCCACCTCCCCCAACCGTCCACAACCCCACCCACCCCCCAAGTATAACCATCATCCTTACTCGCTGCTGCTGCCCATCATCAACACCTTAGCCCCCCCCCTCCACCTATGATCCTACTCCTAACTCGAGCCGGGAGGCTCCGGATGTGGGGGCCCCATCCTACCATGAAAGCATCCCACCTTTTTGGATGATTCCGCGCCCTACACCTCTCCATCCACAACAAACCATGCAAACGGGCCTGCCACTGCCCATACATCGGACCCCGAGGATCCAACCAGCTATGCAGTATGGTCATACGGGCGGTCACAAGTACCATGCGTAACCAATCCCACTCTATTTTACCCAGATCTGCTCCACCATCCCCATGCCAAACATCCAACACCAGATTCAGGGGTGTCAGTGCCAAGCATTTATCTAAGTATCCAGCAACTTTACCCCAGAAGCTCCTTGCCTGAGGACAGTGCCAAAACATATGTCCGAGTGTGGCATCCACCAGCTCACAGCGCGGGCAGCCATTCGTGTGTGCTATCCCCGCCCGCCAGGCCCTGTTTGGCACAAAATACAGCCGACGGATCAACTGGTATTGCATATCACGGTGGTCCACGGCGACAATCAGCTTAGGAATCCGCAATAGCCTGTACCACTCCCTCAGCATCCACCGCTTCGCCTAGATCTCGTGTCCAGGCCTCCGCTAAGGCCTCCTCAGTCCCATAAGACTCCAGGCCCAACAGAGCCTGATGCAATTGGGACACTTTCATCACCTGCTCCCCCCCCAGCAAGAGTTCCTCCAGCCGAGAACAGATGTCCCCTTTCAATGAAACCGCTGGCAACGTACCAATATAGCTCCGGATCTGAGCGTAGGGGAACACGTCCTTGCCCGTCCAGTGATACTGTAGACTTAGATTATCCAAGGGCTCAATGGTCCCCTCTCCCGTTAATTGCCGCTCAATAGTAGTAATGCCCAACTCCGCCCATCTCACATAACTTGTTTCCGTCAGACCCGGTAAAAAATCAGCGTTCCCCCGTACCGGAAGATATGGGGAGCAATACGCCGAGAACCCCATTCTCCCACATAAATACCTCCAGGCCCGCACCACGGGAGAGAGCATCACATTCCATACCTGCCGATCGATGCCTTTCATGCGCCTCATGTGCAGGACATAGCGAACATGCAGAGGGGCAACCGGGGCCCCGATCATCTTTAAGGGAGTGAAAGCACCCATCCCCCATAGCCAGTCTTTAACATGCCGAAGAAGACACGCCCTATTATATTGTTTAATATCAGGGAACCCCATACCTCCCGCAGACCATGGTCGCTGTTGCACCGCCAGACGCACCCTGGGCCGCCTACCCCTCCACAACAAGATATTAATCTGTTTTTCCACCATGAGGATGTCTTTTCCGTTTCAACAACAACGGCAGTGTCTGTAAAGTATAGAGCCACTTGGGGAACAGTGTCATTTTGAAGAGGGCTATCCTACCCCCCAGGGACAGAGGCAAGTCCTTCCACTTGTGCACCCTATCAGTGAGATGCTTCAATAGCGTCAGTACATTAATCTGATAAAGAGCACGCAAATCCCTAGGCAAGTAAATTCCCAGATACTTGAACCTATCTCCTACCCATTTTAGCGGAAAGGTACCCGACCACGTCTGGGAAATCGCAGCATCTAGTGGTAAGGCCTCGGACTTATCCAAATTTAACCTGAACCCTGAGAATGCACCATAACTGCGGAACAACCGCAACAAGGCCGGTAACCCTTCCTCCAGGTTCTCGATATGCATTAGTAAGTCATCAGCAAAAGCCGCAACCCGAAATTCGGTGTTCCCCACCGAAATCCCCCGAAAGGCCGTGAAAGATCTAATATGACACAATAGGGGTTCCAGCGTCAATACAAATAAGAGAGGCGAAAGGGGACAGCCCTGTCGGGTGCCCTTCTGAATCCTAAATTCTGGAGACATATTCCCATTAACCAAAATCGCCCCGCGGGGATCTGCGTACAACAGCCTCGTGATCCCCACCGCATCCAACACCTGGTACATGAATCCCCAGTCCACCCTATCGAAGGCTTTCTCAGCGTCGAAACTTATTAACATAGATCGCTTGTTGCCTTTTTGGCTAGCACACATAGAGGCCAGTACTCGCTGCAGACTGTAAGCCGCATGTCTACCTCTCACAAAACCCACCTGATCTGTCTGTATTTAGGCCGGCAAGAAACCCGCCAGCCTCTCCGCCAAGAACTTTGCTAGGAGTTTAAGGTCCACGTTCAACAAGGAAATGGGCTGATAAGAACTTAGCAAAAGAGGATCCCTACCCGGTTTAGGTAAGACTGTAACAAGGGCCTTATTCGCCTCATATGGAAACAATCCTCTACGAATCATATCCTCGTAGTACTCTGATAAAGGGATCGCCACTTTATCTTCCAAAACTTTATAAAACTCCCCTCTTAGGCCATCTAATCCAGGAGCCTTCCCCCTCTTTAAGCTTCTAATCGCCCTCTGTACCTCCTGAGCAGAAATGGGCTCATTCAGCACCTCCAACTGATCCACCGTCACTCTCGGCATGTTACACGCCTGCAAAAACTCCCGTTCTCCCCCTGAGTCAATACCTTCCTGGCCATATAATCGCTGATAGTAGTCGCAAAACACCTGCTCAATGTCCCCCACCCTAGTACGCAGAGTACCATTCTCATGCCTAATTGCCCCAATTTGCCGGGGTCCCTCATCAGCTCGCACCAAAGAAGACAGCAATTTACCGGCTCGATTCCCATGCCGATAGAGCTGGTACCTATAATACATCAGGGATTTCTTAGCCCTACAACTAAGCACAGTCTCCAACTCTGTTTGTAATTCCTTCAGCCGTGCCTTGGCAGCCCCGCTCTTGCAACGAGCATGCCATCGTCGCGCCTTAGACAACTCTTTTTCTAACTGTATGATGCTACTATTCAGTCTCTTCCATTTCTGACTATGGTAACTAATAATCTCCCCTCGCATCACAGCTTTCCCCGCCTCCCAAAATAGGGCTGGATTATCCCTGTGCTGTGCGTTATGCTGAGAGTATTCTGCCCACCTTTCCCGTATAAATTTTACAAATCCTGCATCGCCCTCGATCTAGGGGGTACCGCCAGTTCCACCCGCTCCCTCGCTCAGGCTGCCACATCTCCAGTACCACCATAGCGTGATCTGATAGAACCGGCGGCCCAATGTCCACCCGGTCTACCCACCGAAATAAATCCGCGGAGAGAAGGAAGTAATCAATTCTCGACCATGTCCCATGCGCCCTGGACATGTGAGTATACTCCCTGTCACCAGGATGCAAAACCCTCCACACATCCAAGAGTTCGTATCCCTCACACAATCCTCAGATGCATCTGGCACTCCGCTGATCCCGTGTCCCAGATACCCCCGATTTATCCAGAGTTTCGTCCATGACCGAATTGAAATCACCGCCTAACAGGCGGTAGTTCCCCAAAGTGGACACCATCCTAGTCACCCGTTTATAGAACCGAGCGTCATACCCATTGGGCGCATAAACCGACCCCAGGACCACCCGCATTCCAGCTAAAGTCCCCCAAGCAAAAACATAACGTCCCTCAGGATCGACCTCCACCCTCTCCTCCACCCACCCCACTTGTTTAGCGATAAGAATGGCCACTCCCCTCTTTTTGCCAACTGCCAGAGCCCCATAGACTTTACCAACCCACCCCCTACACAACTTATGCTCCGCAGTGGACTGGTGTGTTTCTTGTAGCATGGCTATGTCCACCCGCTTTAACCTCAGCTGCTGCAGTACTTTATTTTATTTATTTATTTATTTACATTCTCTTATATACCGCGCTATTCTGCATCAGTGCGGTTTACATTGAACAAACTGAAATTACATTGAACAGGGCATTATAACTTGGAGATAACTATTTTACAGGGAACATGGGCTATGGAGGGTTAAGTGGCTTGCCCAAGACCACAAGGAGCACCTGTGGGACTAGAAACCCCAGTCCTTCCGGCCCAAGGTTGCTGTCCTCTAGTGGGATTTGAACCCCCGACCTTCCGGCCTGAAGTACCTTGCCCCAACCACTAGGCATTTTATATCTCTTCATAGGGGAACCTAAACCGCAGACATTCCAAGAAGCTAGCTTCAAGGTCTTAACCATTATCAACGGGCCACTGCTGCATCTTAAGCCTGAAATTGTCTCCTTCATTGAGGCTGTTGCCCCCCCAGCCTAGGGCCCCAACCTCACATACAACCCCCCTCCTCCAATGCCAATAACCAACCAGCAGCGAATCCACATCCCCGAGCTCCCACCCCCCACCCCCCCCACCCCTTATCACCCCAAAAACCCCTCCCCCCCTTAGCATGAGCAACACTCCCCCTATGTACCCCCAAGCCTTAACCGGCTCCCCCTTCCTCCCTCCAACTCCCTTCCCAGTCCCTCCCCAACCGGGACCCCATTCCAATGGCATTCGGGCTTACCCCAATGGCTGACTAATTACCCCTTACTTACATCCACCAACCTATACAAAACTCGCGCCCCCCCCCCACATCGTCGACCCACAAAAAACATAGAGCAACACTGCCCATTCTTATCCTACAACAATTAGAGAGATAACATGACCAAAGGCAAAGGATTCATCAGCAGACTATTTACACCCCATAGAGGAAACCATCCCCTGCAAGAATGTTTTGTGTGCTGGAGGATGCTAGAGGTGCCAAAGTACCCAGTTCCAGGAGGGTGCTGCGTTAAACCAACCCTGGGTTTCTAGTAACCCCAACCGGGTAAATTCCAAACCTGTCGCATTCAACTCACGAACTGGGCACGAGGGCAGCAAGTACTGCTCAACTCTGGGCAGTGGTATAACGTCCTCCATAGCAGCTCCACACTATAAATTAACAACGGCAGAGTGTACGAAGCATTGCTGCTTATAAAAGATATGGTCTTCCCATTGTTCATGCCCCCCCACTCCCACCCGCAGCCTTACCGTTAAGACAAAGCAGTACACATAGGATAGGCAGGAGGACAGATAAAGAATAATAATAAAGGCAGGGCTCTTGTGCAACTCACACACAGAAATCATCAAAAAGTGGAACAGCAGGCACTCCTTAAGGGACAAGATTTAACATGTGGTAAAGGGACAAGATTTAACATGTGGTAAAGCGCCCCGTGCCAGCACCCTCCATCCACCCTCTCTCTGCCTCAACAGTCCACAGAATCACCCCAACCTCCAAGAAGTGTCCTCCCTGATGGGGCTGAAACCCCACCGAGCTGCTCCAAAAAGTTCTGGGCCTCCTCCGGAGTAGCCAGATACTTCAGGCGCCCTTGATGCTCCACATGCAGTTTCGCTGGGTAGAGCAGTGCAAATCTCACATCCCGGTTGGCTAACTGTCCACAAACCGCAGAAAAGGCCCTCCGTTGCTGGCTCACGAGGACAGAGTAATCCTGGAAGACCAGGATCTGGTCCCCACCGCCAGGCTGTCTTCGCCGGCCTCTAGCCGCTTTCAGTACCTCCTCCTTTTGCCGAAACTCCAGGAACCGTGCAATAACCGCACGTGGCCGGTGGGCACCCTCCAGCCTCCGGCCCAGCCTATGCACTCTTTCCAACTTGATCGGGCCTGTAATGGCATCTGAGAAGGTCTGAGCAATCCAGGCCTCCAGATGCCCAGCAAGCATAGCATCCGCCACACTCTCCGGGATGCCAACAAATCGCAAGTTCTTTCGTCGGCCCCTGTTTTCGAGATCGTCGATTTTGTCGCATTGCTGCTTCACCATGTTCTCCAAGGCCGTCACCCGCTTCTGCATGGTACGGTGGGAGTCTTCCACATCTGAGACCCGGGCCTCGACCTGGTCCATGAGCCACGTAAAATCACCAATACTCTGGCTGACCTGAGAGATTTGTTCAGCCAGTGAGCGAAACCGGTCATCTAGCGCGGTCACCACCGCCGCACTCACTTCAGCCATCATGGCCCGGGTCTGGCCTTCACTAGGGCTGGACGGTGCTTCCTCCACCATCTTGCCCTCCGGGGGCCGTCCTTTCTCCTTGCGAGCAGTTTTCGAGGCCATACAGCTACACCGGAAGACCTAAAGATGATATTCCTCTCCCGCACAGCCTGGGAGCACACGGTATAGTGTGAAGAGGTTTTATCGCTGTAGATTGGGGTTTCCCCCGGAGCTGGTCCACCCACACCCTACCAGCTCATTGCCACCGGAAGTCTTGGTTGGAGGTAATTAAAATATGAGAAAAATACCCAAGTCGGTACAAATAAAGGCGCATGCTATCAGGTCCAGCTCCGATTTAATTAAACTGCAAAGGAATAAATAAAGGCCATGTTTTCCCATTTGCATTTTTTAAGCAGTACTTTCAGACATCAAATAAAATATACAATGCTGGGTCAGATCAGTAGTTCATTAAGCCTAGGATCCTGTGTTTGACAGTGATCAATCTGGGTCAATACCAACTGCCTGGAAGATACTAAGAGGGAAGACCATTTAATGCTCACTCCCAGAAACAGGGGATGGTAATGTCCTTCATGAGTCTTGGGTTCTGGCTATAAGGTAGGTAAAACTACTTGGGGTTTGCATGAAAGTAAGAGTGCTTTCAATATGAAATAGGACCAAGCTCTAGGATGTGTAGCTACAAAACCGAAGAGTGCCCCAGTTGATGCATGATTCTCACGAAACCACTGCCCACTAGAAAAGACAGTTTCTCTTTCTTGAGAAGCAAGATGAAATGCACCACGCAGGTGGGCAATGACATCTGACAGCCTCAAGGTAGAGGTGTCTGTGCTCAGATTAAGCTTGAAAGTTCTACAGCATGCATGGGTATTCCAGCCTACAAGCTGCTAGGGCGGTCACTGCCATTCTAGAAGAAATCTTGGTCATGTAGAGCTTATTTCATCTCTACTATCCCCCTCCCCCCAAAAATAGGGCTGATATTCAGCAGCCAGCACAGAAAGCAGCTAGCCATCACTGCTTTAACTTAAGAATAGATATTCAATAGCAGTAATATCTGGCCACTGGCACTGAATAACCCGTGGGCCTGGTTAGTATTTTAGCTAACAGTCGCTTCTATCTGTGCCCTTCTCTTCTATTGCTAACTCCAAACTGGGATCCTTTTGCCTTGCTGCTCCTTATACCTGGAACAAACCACCCAAGTCTGTACATCAGGCTTCATCTCTGGCCCTTTTTAAATCCAGGCTGAAAACCCATCTCTTCGAGGCTGCTTTTGGATCCTGATCCACTTAGTCTTCTATGTGCTTCCTTACCATTCCCCTAGATCAGGGGTCTGCAACCTTTAAGACATAAAGAGCCACTTGGACCCGTTTCCGAAGGGAAAAAAAAAACTGGGAGCCGCAAAACCATTGCGACATTTAAAACAAATCTAACACTGCATATATTGTTTCTTACCTTAATACTATATACGACCCCCTACTTTTCCTGTTAAAATATAGGTGTTTGGCCTATACTCGCCGTATAAGACTACCCCTCTTCCTTCTCACACCAAAAAAAATACGCCAGAAAATATCACAACAACAAGTAACAATATTTGATTTCAAAATTATGATGATTTTGTAGTCAAATCACTAATATGAAATAAAATTATTTTTTCTACCTTTGTTGTCTGACCAATTTATTCTTTGATCATGCTGGTCACGATCTGAGGCTTCTGCTTTTCTGTCTTCTCTTAGCTCTCTTTCTGTGGTCTATGGTCCATCTGCCATTTCTTATCTCTTCTTTCGTTTTCTTCACTTCTTTCCATCAGCCTATTTCCAGTCCCAGTAACCCTCCCCAATATCAGCCCCTTTCCAGTCCTCACTCCCAGTACCTTCCAATGTCAACTTGCATTCCCATGATTGCCACTGGTGTCCATTTCCTTCCAATCCCCCTCCTTCCCCACTGACCAGTCCCTTCTAGTACAAATACCATGGCAGCCTTAGCCCCCAGTTATCTTCCAGGGCCAGCAGCTCTATCCTCCCATCCCCACAATCAGCCCATGCCCATTCAAAGCCCCCCCAATCAGCTCGCTTCCAGTGATAATCCCCCCTCAACCCCATTACCAGTGCTAGCCTCCCCTAATCAGCCCAATACCAGTCCTACCCCCCATCAGCTCATTACCAGTCCTAGCCTCCCCTAATCAGCTCATTTCCAGTGCTAGTCCCCTCAACCCCATTACCAGTGCTCCATCCCTCCATGTCAGCCCCCTCCATCCCTCCATGTCAGCCCCCTCCATCCATCCATATCAGCTCCCTCCCTCCATGTCAGCCCCCTCCATCCCTCCATGTCAGACCCCTCCATCCATATCAGCTCCCTCCCTCCATGTCAGCCCCCTCCATCCCTCCATGTCAGACCCCCTCCCTCCATCCATATCAGCTCCCTCCCTCCATTTCAGCTCAGCTCCCTCCATCCATCCATGTCAGCCCCCCTCCATCCATCCATGTCAGCTCCCTCCCTCCATGTCAGCCCCCCTCCCTCCATCCATCCATATCAGCTCCCTCCCTCCATGTCAGCCCCCCTCCCTCCATGTCAGCCCCCTCCATCCCTCCATGTCAGACCCCCTCCCTCCATCCATATCTGCTCCCTCCCTCCATGTCAGCTCCCCTCCCTTCTTCTGCAGCCGCGGCTCCCTGCCTCTTAGGGAACCACGGCTGTGCTTTTAAAATCATCTCGGAGCCCTTCCTGTCTTGACGGGCTCCGTGCAGCATTGTCCCGCCTCCAAACTTCCTTTAGAGGCGGGACAATGCTGCACGGAGCCTGTCAAGACAGGAAGGGCTCCGAGATGATTTTAAAAGCACAGCCGCGGTTCCCTAAGAGGCAGGGAGCCGCGGCTGCAGAAGAAGGGAGGGAGCTTACAACACTATTGCCTGTCACTGGGCGGGCAGTGTGCTCCGGAGCCGCGGCAAAGGTGAGAAAGAGCCGCATGCGGCTCCGGAGCCGCGGGTTGCCGACCCCTGCCCTAGATGTATCCTTGTCCTCAGCTGTTGTGCTGACTGTCTTGACTAGATTGTAATCTCTGATGAGCAGGGACCGTCTTTTACATGTCTGTACAGTGCTGTGTATGCCTTGTAGCGGTATACAAAATGCTCAATAGTAGTTTTAGTACTACTACTAAGGGGTGATATTCAGCCGCTGCCTGGTTAGCTAAACCAACTAACATTAGGCCAGCCTTTTAAGTGTTTGATGTTAACCAGTCAATAGTGATATTCAGCTGCCGGCTAACTTCAGCACTACCACCAGAACACCTCAAAGCTACGTGGTTAGCATCAGCACCTGCAGTGGCATTAGGAGGGAATATTCAGCAGCACAAAACAGCTATGTACTGCTGAATATCCTACTAACCACAATTAGCTTGGCTGTCTGCATTAATTGTTTTGAATATGCCCCCCCCCCCCACCAAATGAGCAGAAAAATCACGAAAACAAACATCCATGCAGTTTAACCCAAACCCAGGTTACCATCCCGTCCCAAGTATCATAAGCCCAGTTGAATACACAATACATTTTCAACTCTGCATGAAATATATGGAGTCCCAAATTTTTGCAGACGAGAGATATCATGCACTTTGCCCCCAGTAACTTTTCCATATTAAAAACTTATCCCATACTTTTTGCCAACTATTCTGCCTTAGTGTGAGGGTGGGCAATGAAATTCTTTGCTGGCATGAGCAAATTATAAATCAAATGAGAAATATTTAGAGGGGGTATTAGGAATTTCCACACCAAGTATCATAATCAAGTGCTAAAACAGAACCTGAATTCTGGAGATTTTGTACACTATGGACTGGACTCCCAGAAGCTCCTAGTAATTGAACAGGTTGAAAATGTCTAACATTACTACAACTCCACCAACAACTGGGGGAGGGGAGTTCATGCAATCTGCTGGGAGATGAGATAAGCTCTCATCAGTATTTTCATTTGCACACCCAATACAGGAAGTGTGGTAGGCGAAGGCCTATGATCCACGCTGCTTGAACTAAACAGACAGGCCTAAGCAGCTTGACCTGTAAGTAAAGCCTGTGGTTAGGCCCAGAGGAGTGAACCCCCCCCCCCCCCCGAATGCTGCTTCCATAGAATCGAAACTTAACTAAGCATAACCAAGCATAGCTAAGCAGAATCAAAACTTACAAAAGACAGAAAAACAAGCTTTAATTGGTACTGATAAGAGTGTGAAAGCGTCTGTGAACTAATTAATTCTGCTGAGAGAAGGGTTACAGTGCCCTGCTTTCCCACATGTTCTAGTCAGCTAGTGACCTTGGAGGAGAATTGTATCAAGAGTCTAAGAACTGTCCATTGTAATGGGGACAACCAGGTGCTGAGCCCAGACCAAGGTCCTCATTGGATGACTACGTAGTGGTACCGGGACCAATAGATGGGGTGGAAGGGGTTACCGGGACCAATGAGCAGTTTGCCTATGTACAGAATGGAGAAGAAAGGTATAAAAGTTGTTGTTTTGCTAGAAACCATTGCTCAGCCATTTTGAATGTGATTCTGCTTGAGTCTTGTGCACAATAAATGATTTGGACCTTCTGAACAGACTCCTGGTATTATTGGATTGTTTGCGCTCTGCCGCTACATATTCTTGGTACGTTGGCCGGGAACGTGTGGTGAGTAGAGGATATACGAGCTGATATACCACAACTTTCCGCCTCTATAGGTTTGGTCCTGCCGGGCTCGTGCCCTTCCGACGTGGGCTCGGCTCCCAGGCGCCACCGGTCCAGTTGCATCGGAGGGAGTTGGGCCAGGCCTCGGCGGGTGCCGGACCCGGACGGAGCCAACACCTCGAACCTGTGAGGGGAGTCCGAGGTCCAACTCATGCGCTTGCTCGGGAACGGGGACCGGATCCGGTGAGTATAGTTTTTGGTATGTCTAGACAGATGAGTCAGAACTGCAGTTTGTAACTTGGAACTAGTAACTGGCCACTTGTAACTTGGAATTTTGGTAAGAGAGCTTGATCACCTCTCAAGACGGTCCGATTAACCTTGCATAGTGTATTCGCGGGGTGAAACTACCGTCTTCTTGGAACTTGGAAAAAGCCGGCATAACTTGTAGAACTTTGGTATAGCCTAGTCAGAATAGACAGGATTGGGCTTGTTGGGAGTACGTTGCTAGCATGATTGTGTGAATGAAGTGTGGTTGGTGCTCTCTGGCGAAGGCCCATAATCTGAGAGCTTCGTTGCAAAGCGACAGAGAGCCTGTCCCTCCTTGTTTGTTGACATAGAACATGGCTACCTGATTGTCTGTTTGGACTAGGACAGTCAGGTTGACAAGGAGGGTGTGGAAGACTGTGAGGGCAAGGAAGATTGCTCGCAGTTCCAGAAGGTTGATGTGAAGGGTGGTCTCCTGAGGAGACCAGGTGCCCTGAGTGGAGAGGTGTTGGAGATGAGCTCCCCACCCTGTTTGGGAGGCATCTGTTGTGAGGGTTGCTTGGGGCAACGAAGGTTGGAAGGGGATCCCCAACAACAGATTTTTGGAGGATGTCCACCACTGGAGAGACCAAAACAGTCGCTTTGAGGTGAGTATTTGGTCTGAGAGCAGTCCTGATGCTTGAGACCACTGGGTGGCCAAGGTCCATTGAGCTGCTCTCATATGAAGACGAGCGTAGGGCACCACGTGTACCGTGGAGGCCATGTGGCCCAGAAGCTGCAGCATTTCTCTGGCTGACAAGTGACTTCTGGACTGAGCCTGGGAGGCCAAGCTTATTAGCTCGGATGAGCCAGTCGTCCAGATATGGGAAGACAAAGATTCCCATGCCTCTGAGAAATGCGGCTACGACTGCCATGCATTTTGTGAAGACTCTTGGAGCAGAGGCCAGACCGAAGGGTAGTACTCTGTACTGGAAATGTTTTCCCTGGAACAGAAATCTTAGATATTTTCTGTGGGATGGATGGATGAGTATATGAGTGTACGCATCCTTGAGATCTAGAGAACAAAGCCAATCCTGACTCTGAAGGTATGGAAGGAGAAGGCCCAGAGAGAGCATTTTGAATTTCTCCTTGAATAGAAACCTGTTCAATTCTCTCAGATCTAGGATAGGTCTGAAGCCCCCTGTCTTCTTTGTTATGAGAAAGTAAGGGGAGTAGAAACCTAACCCCTGTTGTGGAGGAGGAACCTCCTCTATTGCCCCTTGGGCAAGGAGAGAAGAGACTTCCTGACCCAACAGGGTCAGAAGAGATGGGGGAGAACTGAATTGCCTTACCATGGTATGGGGAGGAAGGCTGGAGAAATGAAGTTTGTAGCCCTCCCTGATAATAGAGAGGGTCCATTGCTCTGATGTGATTTGTTCCCATCTGGGAGCAAAATGAGCTAGCCTTCCAGGAATGGTGAGGGGCTCTGGTTGTCCTAGAGCCAGAAACAGCAAGTTCTCTAGAGGCAAGTCAAAACCCCTGAGGGGGTTGAGCCTGCGGGGGTGTAGCAGACACTGCAGGCTTTGACTTTACCTGCTTAGATTGTTGACGCTTAGCCGCAAAGCGAGGCTGAGCAGATTGCTGGCCAGTATTTGTGGGAAATCTGGCCTTCTTATAGTAAGGCCTTTTAAAAGACTTCTTTTTGGCAGGGGTAGAAGTAGACTTGGAAAGTCTATCTAGAGTGGCATTTTCTGCATCCATTTGAGCAGCTTTAATTTGCCAGTCTTCCCCAAATAAGTTCTCACCGGTACAGGGCAGATTCCTGAGGCCATCTACAACCCAGGGTTCTAGGTCAGAAGCCTGGAGCCAAGTGAGACGTCGGGCTGCAATAGCAATTCCCGAAGCTCTGCCTGCAACCTCAAAGGAATCAAAGGCTGCCCTGTTGGAGAACTTGGAGACCTCTGAAAGTTGTGTCACCATAGAAAAGAAGTCCGCCCTTTGATCATCAGGGATAAAGGGGGCAAAATTCTGTATCTTTAGGGCAAGTTGTCCAAGAAACATGCCCATATAAAGGCTATAAGAATTGATCCTGGCTATAAGCATACTAGCCTGGAACATCTTTCTTCCAAAAGAGTCCAGGGTCTTATATTCTCGCCCTGGAGGGGTAGAAGAATGCCTTTTAGGACTCTTTATTTTCTTCATGGCAGACCTCACCACAATAGAGTGGTGAGGCAGCTGAGTTTTCTGGAACCCAGGAGAAGGAGGGACCCGATACATGGTGTCCAACCTACGGGAATGGGGAGACAGTGTTAAAGGAGTCTCCCACAAATCCATCAAGTGTTCTTGAAGGATTTCATGGATAGGCAGAGTGACTGCCTCTTTAGGAGCTTTAGAGTATCCTAAAATATCCAATTTTTTTGATCTGGGTTCTTTTTCAGAAGATGTAGCAATAGAAAGTGCTTTAGCTACATCAACAATGAAATCCTGAAAGGATAAATCCTCTGGAGGAGACATCCTCCTCTTTGGAGAAGAGGGCTCCTCAGGGAGAGTAAGCTCAGCAGAGTCATCAGAGGAATTGAATTCATCAGAAGAATCTGAGTATTCCTTCTGTGCTTCCAATGTACGATACGCATACCGATCAGTATCGACATCGGGCGTATCGGGCATGGGATCGGTACCGGG
The DNA here is from genome assembly GCA_033557465.1 of Ichthyophis bannanicus. Taxonomy (NCBI): domain Eukaryota; kingdom Metazoa; phylum Chordata; class Amphibia; order Gymnophiona; family Ichthyophiidae; genus Ichthyophis; species Ichthyophis bannanicus. The sequence goes on from CM066048.1 coordinate 83,256,783, forward strand.
CGAAAGCCTGAATCCGGCATGCGGAACCGATCGACGCTTGGAAGTCGATGGTCTCGGTTCCGGTGTGGATACCGGAACCGGGGCCGGTACCGATGGAATCGGTACCGAGGGCGTCGCAGCCTTAATGAATGCCAGAACGGCCTGCTGCATGGTCTGGACAGTATTGCCCATAGACGCCACTACTGCCTGGATGTTGGTACTGGTATGGGCCGGTACCCCAGAGCAGTCTAACAGGTGATCGGTCGAGGCCGTGCCATCGATGTCAACCTGTGACCCCATGAGTGCTTTGGAGGCCGGAACCTCCCGCCGGGGTTTTTTGGCCTGGGCAGAATCCTCGAACTCAAAATTGAGAGCCTCTCGATCTTTAGAAAGAGTTTTGCTTTTAGAGGATTTGCCCACAGAAGTTTTGGTTACCTGAGATCCATCCGGAGAGGAAGACCTGGATGACTGTGATGCTTCTGAAGGAAACAGCACATGGAGCTTGTTGGCCCGGTTCTGCAAACCACGTTTAGACATCTGGGTGCAGGATGGGCAGTCCGGTATGGAGTGGTCAGGTCCCAAACATTTGAGACACCATTCATGGGTGTCTGTGACAGAAATGACAGCACTGCACTTGGTACATTTTTTAAAACCAGGGACTGGCTTCTCCATGAGGAGAATTTGTGTAGGCCTTAAGGCCTAATGACAGTTACCAAGCTGTGCTGAAGAAAAAATAAAAAAGTCTTTTTTTTTTTTTTTATAAAGAAAGAAAGAGAGACCGGCGGTACCGGTTTCGGTATGGGGAAGGCAGGTACGCGGTCTAAAGAAAACAACAAATTTCACAATTTCTTCAGCGGTGACAGGAACACGACCTGCTGGCTCCGCGGAAAAAGAGAAACTGAAGAGAGCTGGTCAGGAAGGCGGGAAGGCAGCGCGCATGTGCAGTGGGAGGCCCCAAAAGCCTTTCATCTGAAAGGCTGGGGAGCTTTCCCGCGCAGGCTCCGTCGGTACCGACGTACCCATATGTGAGGACTTATTCCTGCTTGTTCCTGGAGATCCCCCTAGTAGCGGGAGGAGAAGGAATAGATAACCGCGAAGCAGCAAAGAAAGAGTTTCCCAATGAAGATCCTCGGTGGGATCCAAACACCGATGAAGGATCCAGATCCCTAGCTCGGTTTCGCCAAGGCCTTATGCAAGGTCTGCGAAAGGGGGGTCAGAAAGCCATGAACCTCTCCAAGGTAGTCAAAGTTATCCAGGGCGTAGATGAAAGCCCAGCAGTGCTTTATGCGAGACTAGCCAAAGCATATAGAATGTATACTCCCTATGACCCAGCTGCACCCGGAAGCCTATGCATTGTGAACGCCGCTTTTGTCAGCCAGTCCCAACCAGATATTAGACGCAAATTACAGAAGTTAGAAGGGTTTGCGGGCATGAATACGTCACAGCTAATGGAAGTCGCCCAGAAAGTGTTTGTGAACCGTGATAATGAAAGACAGAAAGAAAGTGAGCATAAAATGAAGAAGAAAGCCGATTTTTTGGCTGCCGCTTTAGTTGAACAGAAACGGGGAGGTTTCCCTAATCGAAGGAGCAGAGGAAGAGGAAGGGGCCGAGGAGATAGCTGGCCCCTGCTAGGCGTAAATCAATGCGCTTATTGCAAGGAAGAAGGACATTGGAGGAATGCATGCCCGCAACTCGAAGACGCCTCACACGAAGAAGAAGAAAATGCCTCTCGGAGAGAGAGGGAGAGAGGCCGATCACAGAATCTCAGAGGGACAAATCGAGTACATTTCCAACGGGAAAGAGAGGAGGCCATAGAAGGAGTTGCAACCGCAACGGACTATGATTTAGATTAAACAGATTAGGACAGACCGGGCTCCTAATTCGCTTTAGGTCCCCAGGAGCCTATGGTCTGTTTAAAGATAGGGGACCAATTCATGGACTTTATGGTTGATACTGGAGCAGAACATTCTGTAGTAGATAAGAAAATAGCTCCCTTGTCCACGAGAGCAGTTACTATTATGGGAGCAACTGGTGCCAGAGCTACCAAGTCTTTTCTGAAAGACCGCGTATGTGAATTAGGAGGACAGCAAATAGCGCACCAATTCCTTTATATGCCTGAGTGCCCAGTGCCGCTACTGGGACGAGATATGCTAGCCAAACTGCAGGCCCAAATATCCTTTACTGAGAAAGGAGAAATGCACATGACTGTAAACTCAAAGTCTGCAGGACTAATGGTGCTTACTGTTCCCCGAGAAGAAGAGTGGAGATATTACAGTACTAAACCAGTTCCTGATACCAATTTCAGCATGCCAGCCAACATTATGGCTCCTCCTGGAGTATGGGCAGAAGGTAACCCACCAGGTCTAGCCAAACACATAGCCCCAGTGATTGTGACCCTTAAGCCTGGAGCAGCACCAGTACATGTTAAACAATACCCACTCCCTAGACCAGCCATTGAGGGCATCCATCGTCATTTATTAAGATTACTGGAGTATGGCCTTCTCAGAGTATGTCAATCACCATGGAATACGCCTCTCCTGCCAGTCAAGAAACCTGGGACAGGTGATTACCGCCCAGTACAAGATTTGAGGAGAGTGAACGAAGCAGTTGAGACCATACATCCAGTTGTGCCAAATCCTTATACACTCCTAGGACTGATACCTGCTGAAGCTACCCACTTTACTGTCCTGGATTTGAAAGATGCCTTTTTCTGCATACGATTAGCCCCGATTAGCCAATTGTTGTTTGCCTTTGAATGGCAGGACCCTGTTTCAGGGAGACGGGGCCAACTCACTTGGACACGATTGCCTCAAGGATTCAAGAACTCACCCACCATTTTCAGTGCAGCATTGAACCAAGACCTTTCGAGTTATCCTGTAACCCCTGGGAAAAGAGTGCTTCTTCAGTATGTGGATGACTTGTTGATAGCTACCACCTCAGAGAGTGAATGTGTACAAGCCACAAATGATCTTTTACAACTACTAGATGAAGCTGGATACAAAGTTTCCAGAGCAAAAGCGCAGCTATGCCAAACAGAAGTAAAGTACCTGGGGTTCCGGCTGACCAAAGGGAGCCGGCAATTAGGACCAGAAAGAAAAGAAGCTGTGTGCAGTATCCAAACCCCAACTACCAGGAGACAAGTCAGAGCCTTCCTGGGAGCAGCAGGATACTGTCGAATATGGATACCCAACTTTGCTCAGATTGTTAAACCACTATATGAAGCCACCAAAGGAGAAGAGAGATCACCACTAGAGTGGGGACCTGATCAAGATGAAGCTTTCAAAGCCTTGAAGGAAGCGTTAATGTCATCGCCAGCACTTGGACTACCAGATGTCCAGAAGCCTTTTCATTTATTTGTACATGAAATGCAAGGGAACGCTCTGGGAATGTTGACTCAGACATTGGGACATTGGGAGCGACCCGTAGCATACTTATCAAAACAATTGGACACTGTAGCCAAAGGATGGCTGCCATGTTTGAGAGCTGTGGCAGCCACAGCATTGTTAGTGAGTGAAGCTGACAAACTCACCTTGGGACAGAACCTGCGCGTTACAGTACCACACGCTGTGCTTGCCCTTATGGAACAAAAAGGAAATCATTGGTTCACTAATTCTCGAATGCTGAAATACCAGAGTATGCTATGTGAAAATCCTCGGATACAACTGGAAGTGAGCCATGCTCTCAACCCAGCCACCTTGATACCAATCAGCAAGGACCCACCAGAACATGACTGTATGGAGGTCATGGACACTGTGTTTTCAAGTCGCCCTGATCTAACTGATGTACCCATAGAGAACCCTGACCAGACTTATTTCGTGGATGGAAGCAGCCTCATCATCAATGGACGACGCTGTGCCGGGTATGCAGTAGTCACCCGGGAGAAAGTCATTGAATCATCAGCTCTTGCCTCAGGAACATCAGCACAGAAAGCAGAATTGATAGCGCTAACAAGGGCACTAGTACTAGGTGCCGGACTTCAGTTGAACGTATATACAGACTCAAAGTACGCTTTCACAACTTTACATGCTCATGGAGCTCTGTATAAAGAACGAGGACTCATTACCTCTGGAGGCAAATCAATTAAGTATGGCCCAGAAATATTAATGTTACTAGATGCAGTATGGGCCCCAGCACGAGTGGCTGTTATGCACTGCCGAGGACACCAACCAGGCAAAGGAGAAGTTGCCCAAGGAAACAGATTTGCTGATGTTTCAGCACGCAAAGCAGCCATGACAGGCCAAATTTCACCACAAGCAACACTGGTACAAGCAGCATTGTTTCCAGTACCCCTCAACTTGTGGACGCCACGATACACCACAAGGGAGTTGGACTATTATTGCACTACAGAGAAGGGGGTATTGAAGGATGGATGGATTGAGCTGCCACCAGCAGAAGGTAGCCAACCTCCAGGACGAATAGTGATCCCTGAGTCATTGGGACCCGCCTTTGTAAAGGCCTTTCATCAAGCCACACGTTATGGGAAAAATGCAATGGAAAAAGCACTCAGACCCCATTTTTGCATTTCAGTGCTGGGGAGCCTTGTCAGCCTCAGTAGCTCGCCAGTGCGTAACTTGTGCAAAGAACAATGCCAAACAGGGTCCTACACCGCCACCCCGAGCTCAGTCAGGTGGTGTAATCCCTATGCACAACCTACAAATAGACTTTACTGAAATGCCAAAAGTCAGTGGATATCGTTACTTGTTAGTTTTAGTTTGCACCTTCTCTGGGTGGGTGGAAGCTTTTCCCACCCAGGACTGAAAAGGCCAGAGAGGTCACCAAGGTATTGCTGAGAGAAATTATCCCCCGATATGGAATTCCTGCAGTAATAGGGTCAGACAATGGGTCCTCATTTGTATCTCAGATTACCCAACAGTTAGCAAGTGCCCTACAGATACAATGGAAGCTACACACTGCATACAGACCCCAGAGTTCAGGGAAGGTTGAGCGAATGAACCGCACTCTAAAATCTCAGTTGTCTAAGCTATGTCTAAGCTATTGGAGGCTAAATTTAAGCTTTTAGGTAGGAAGTTGAAATCCAGAACTTCCAGGATAGCGTTCTCCGAAATGCTTCCTGTTCCACGTGCAGGACCCAAAAGACAGGCAGAGCTCCGGAGTCTCAATGCGTGGATGAGACAATGGTGCAAGGATGAGGGTTTTTTGGATTTGTTAGGAACTGGGGAACATTCTGGGGAAAGGGGGAGCTCTTCCGAAGGGATGGGCTTCACCTTAATCAGGATGGGACCAGACTGCTGGCATTTACCTTTAAAAAAGAGATAGAGAAGCTTTTAAACTAGAAAATAGGGGAAAGCCGACAGTCACCCAGGAGCGCATGGTTCGGACAAAGGTATCCTTGAAGGATACTACCAAAAGCAGTGAGGTTCCAAAAGGGGGTATAGTAGCCCAAATGCCCTTGAGTAAGGAGCAGACAGAGCATAAAGATTCCAAATTACTCCTGCCTACCAATAGCCAGATTAATATGAATAAAATACAGTCTCTAAAATGCTTGTATGCCAATGCTAGAAGTCTAAACAATAAGATGGGAGAGTTAGAATATATAGCACTAAATGAGAGGTTAGATATGATTGCACTCTCAGAGACATGGTGGAAGGAGGATAACCAGTGGGACACTGTGATACCTGGATACAAACTATATCGTAATGATAGAGCTGATCAAATTGGTGGAGGGGTTGCGCTCTATGTTAGAGAGGGCATTGAGTCAGAAAGGATTAAAGTTTTGCAGGGAACAAAATTTGCTGTAGAATCTCTATGGATTGAAATCCCATTTATGAAGGGGAAGGCGATGGCAGTGGGAGTATACTATCGACCGCCTGGCCAGAATGAACAAATGGATGATGAAATGCTCAAAGAAATCAAGGAAGCTAACAAAAGTCACAACAGAGTAGTAATAATGGGTGATTTCAATTACCCCCGGTATCGACTGGGTCAGTGTCACGGCAGGACAAGCTAAAGAGATAAAGTTTCTAGATGGAATAAATGACTGCTTCTTGGAGCAACTGGTTCATGAACCGACCAGAGGGGAAGCCATACTGGACCTAATCCTTAGTGGAACGCCAGATCTGGTGCAAGAAATAAGGGTGTTGGGACCACTTGGCAATAGTGATCATAGTATGATCATGTTTGATTTAATTAGTGGAGGACAGATAGTAAAGGAATCCACAGTATTACCTTTTAACTTTCAAAAGGGAGACTATGATAGAATGAGGAATATAGTTAGGAAAAAACTAAAAGGAGCGGTTCCAAAGGTTAAAGACTTACAGCAAGCTTGGGTGTTATTTAAAAATACTATCCTCGAAGCCAAGACCAGCTGTATTCCACGCATTAAGAAGAGTGGAAGAAAGTCCAAAAAACTGCCAGCATGGTTTAAAGGTGAGGTCAGAGAGGCTGTTGCTGCCAAAAAAGCAACCTTCAGGAAATGGAAAAAAAGAGCCAAATGATGAAAACTGGAAACAACACAAGCACTGGCAAGTTAAATGCAAAGCATTGATAAGGCAGGCAAAGCGGGAATTTGAGAAGAAACTTGCTACGGAAGCAAAAACACAAAATAAAGACTTTTTCAAGTACATTCGTAGCAAAAGGCCTGTGAGAGAGTCAATTGGACCGTTAGATGATAGAGGGGTAAAAGGGGCAGTAAGAGGAGACAAGGCTATAGCAGAGAGACTGAATGAATTCTTTGCTTCGGTCTTTACTGAGGAAGATGTAGGGATGTTACCCATGACTGAAGTGGTATTTAAAGGTGATACTGCAGAGGAATTGAGAGAAATATCACTACACCGGGAAGATATATTACAACTATTTGATAAACTGAATAGTAGCAAATCACCTGGACCGGATGGTATATATCCCAGAGTGTTGAAAGAACTGAAATATGAGATTGCAGACCTGCTACTGGTAATCTGTGAACTTTCATTAAAATCATCTGTAATACCTGAAGATTGGAAGGTCGCCAACGTAACACCAATTTTTAAAAAAGGTTCCAGGGGTGACCCGGGAAATTACAGACCGGTGAGCCTGACGTCAGTACCAGGGAAAATGGTAGAAACCATCATAAAGAACAAAATTACACAACATGTAGATAGTCATGGCCTAATGGGAGACAGCCAACATGGCTTTAGACAAGGAAGATCTTGTCTTACTAATCTGATATGTTTCTTTGAAGGTGTGCATAAACAGGTAGACAAAGGTGAGTCGGTTGATATAGTGTATCTGGACTTCCAGAAAGCTTTTGACAAGGTCCCCCATCAGAGACTTTTGGCAAAGCTAAAAAGTCATGGGATAGGAGGCAGTGTACTATTGTGGATCGGGAACTGGTTAAAAGATAGAAAGCAGAGGGTAGGGCTAAATGGCCAATATTCCCAATGGAAAAAAGTGAATAGTGGAGTACCCCAGGTATCTGTACTGGGTCCGCTACTTTTTGACATATTCATAAATGACCTGGAAAAGGGAATAACTAGTGAGGTTATCAAATTTGCAGATGACACAAAACTGTTTAAAGTTGTTAAAACCCAAGAGGATTGTGGAAAACTGCAGGAGGATCTGGATAAATTGGAAGACTGGGCATCCAAATGGCAGATGAAATTTAATGTGGACAAATGCAAAGTTATGCACCTAGGAAAGAACAACCCACACTATAGTTACACGATGCAAGGCTCCACATTAGAAACCACCACCCAGGAAAAGGACTTAGGAGTCATCGTGGATAACATGTTAAAACCCTCCGCCCAGTGTGCAGAGGCGGCCAGGAAAGCAAATAGAATGCTAGGTATCATAAAGAAAGGGATGGAGAATAAAACAAGGGATATTATAATGCCTCTGTATCGCTCCATGGTACGACCGCACCTTGAATATTGAGTGCAATTCTGGTCGCCGTATCTTAAAAAGGACATAGCGTTATTAGAAAAAGTACAGAGAAGAGCCACCAAATTGGTGAAGGGGATGGAAGCCTACTCCTATGAAGAGAGGCTAAAAAGGTTAGGGCTCTTTAACCTGGAAAAGAGACGGCTGAGGGGAGATATGATAGAGGTCTATAAATTAATGAATGGAGTGGAACGGATAAACGTGGATCAATTGTTTACGCTATCAGAATATAGAAAGACTAGGGGACATGTAATGAAGCTACAGGGTAAACTATTTAAGACAAATAAGAAAATATTTTTTCACTCAACGTGTAATCAAACTCTGGAATCTGTTACCGGAGGATGTAGTAAGGGCTGTCAGTATAGCTGGGTTTAAAAAAGGTTTGGACAAGTTCCTGGAGGAAAGGTCCATAAACCACTATTAAAAAGGGACCCAGGATATCAATGCTTGACCCAGTACAAGCATTATGGAACCTGTGTCTTTTGGGGATATTGCTAGGTACATAGGACCTAGATTGGCCACTGTTGGAAACAGGATACTGGGCTTGATGGACCTCGGTCTGACCCAGTATGGCATGTCTTATGTTCTTATGTTCTTATGTCAGGAGACCCACCTGAAGTGGCCCCAAGTTCTCCCAATAGCTTTACTTAGAATACGCTCAGCCCCTGTGAAATCATCAGGATTTTCTCCCTTTGAAGTCATGTATGGTAGGCCCCCACCAATAGTACAGGGGGTAAAAGGGAGTTTGACACAAATTGGTTCAGAAATAACCAGACAAGAACTCCTAGCTCTTAGTTCTGTTCTGCAGACTCTTCATGCGTGGATACAGGACCAGTTACCCATCAACTTGACGGAATCCTTGCATCCCTACAAGCCTGGTACCTCGGTGTGGATCAAAGATTGGAAGACGACACCGCTGGAACCTCATTGGAAGGGACCATACACCGTTATCCTGTCTACACCAACAGCTGTCAAGGTCGCAGAAATCGAATTCTGGATCCATCATAGCAGAGTCAAGCCAGCAGCAGTTCCAGAGCCAGAGCAGTGGACAGCAGTGCAGCATCCTGATATTCCTTTGCGACTCACCCTGAGGCGGCAACCAGCGGCCTAGAGTTCCTCTGGGCCGCCCAAGAACTACGTTATTGCATAACTGACAAGTCTTTTGAAGAGGATTGCTGTTTCCAATACAGCAAAGACATTTGTTTTCTTCATCGAATAACTGTGCCTCCACAGACTTTCTTCAGGCCAACTACGGTTGGTAAGTTGGCATATATCAGAACCTTGAGGATCTTCAATCAACATTGACACCCGTTGAATTGCTTCATTAGCTAACGGGTCGGCATTGTGTCAAGAAGTAGTGAACGTCGAGGTCAAGATTTCCCAGTGGAGACTCAGAAGGACTACAATCAACATGCACCTTTGTTTCTACTTTGTTCTGGTTGCCTGCCTGGGGGGATTTGAACTTGTTCTTGCTTTACCCCCATGCACTGCCTGCATTACTTCCACTCGAACTGGAATGAAAGTAACTCAGACTTTGCTTTATCATTCTTACTATACCTGTTCTGGTACAGTGAGCCGGTGTATATATAACACCACTGAACTGAACGTTTGTACTAAGGGAGATACTAAAGTTTGTTTTAACCCACATCAGAACCCATCCTATTATACTCTAGAAATACGATGGGATGATGCAGATGGAGCTTTACTTAATGCCACACCCCCACTCACTGACCCTACAAAGGGTGCTGCTTTGTATTTTGATACTTGCGATGCTATAAATAGAGATGGTCGGTCTCATTGTGCTAACTGGGAAAAAGCATATTATTATGATCATAAGTATATGTGTCCAGAAGGAACCACCGGGTGGGGGGCACGTACAGGTAAACGAGTTTTAGCAAATGAATATAGCACAGCACCAGTTAAAGACTACTATTGTCCAAAGTGGGAATGTGTGTTCTATGCTACATGGAAAACTGGTATGGTAGAGAATACCAGGGATAATCGAATGGCAGCCCTGCTTAAGCCCTATCTAAAGAACCCAGAAAAATGTAAGGAGGGTGCCTGTAACCCATTAGAGTTACACATAATAAACCCTAGTGCCTGGAAGCAAGGATATAAATTTGGACTACGTATTGCGGGCACTGGATCAGATCCCGGAACCATTGTATATATAAGACTGAATACCCAGGCCCATCGTTCATCACGGTATCATATACATAATACTTTCTATGAAACTATGCATGTAAACAAGTTTGACATTCCCCATCCTTCACAAAATCTGTTCTTAGAGTTAGCTGGAGCAGTCGTATCTAGTCTCCACATTTCAGATTGTTACTTCTGCGGAGGAACTAGAATGGGTGATCAGTGGCCCTGGGAGGCCCAAGAATTGAATTACTCAATAGCTTACAATCATACTGAATTGCATAAGACCACCAGCAAATGGGTATTAGCACACCCAATAGTAGGACGTCTGTGTTATGCTCGGACTGGACCCCAGTTCACCTTGAAAGTAGGACAGCTTGTCTGTCTTAGCCAGAAGTTTTATAATGACACCACTAAACAGACGTCTTGGTGGTCAGGAGTTAATGAACCTGAACCTACCAACCCATTAGCGAAATTCCCTGAGCTTACCAATTTATGGACTAATCTTGCCCAGCCTCATGCCTGGCAAGCCCCACCTGGCTTGTATTGGATCTGTGGAACCCGAGCATACGCTAGACTCCCTATTCACTGGGGAGGGGCATGTGTCTTAGGAACCATCCGACCTTCTTTCTTTCTGTTACCCACAGAACATGGAGAACAATTAGGTTACCCAGTCTATACCAAGAGACAGAAAAGAGCAGCCTTGAAGATAGGCAAATGGGAGCGATGGGAAGGGGAAGATTGGCCACCTGAGAGAATTATTGTCTATTATGGACCAGCCACGTGGGAGCAAGATGGCACCTGGGGGTACCGGACCCCTGTGTATATGATAAACCGTATCATACGCTTACAAGCAGTGGTTGAACTAATTACTAATGAGACTAGCCAAGCACTTACACTTCTAGCTAGACAAAGCACACAAATGCGTACTGCAATATATCAGAATCGCTTGGCACTAGATTACTTATTAGCCGCTGAAGGAGGAGTATGTGGTAAGTTGAATTTAACCAATTGTTGTTTGAAGATAGATGACAAGGGTCAAGTAGTTGAAGAAATTGCTGAAAACATGCGAAAACAAGCTTACGTGCCAGTACAGACCTGGCATGGTCTTAAGATACATAACTGGTTCGAATCTATCTTCTCTGGCTTAGGGGGACTTACTACTTTTGCTATGATAATATTGATATTTGTAGCCTTGTTTCTGTTGTTACCATGTATAATCCCATGCTGTATGCGCTCTATTAACAGTGTTATCGAAAATACCATAGAACGCAAGACTGCTACTAAGATTTTGGCCTTATGGCACCCTAATCCCAGTATGTATGGTCGTAATCCGACTCCAGTGTAATTGAGTGATTTAACTCTCACACCTTATTGAAAATCGGGTGAGATTAATCAAAGGGGGGAATGTGGTAGGCGAAGGCCTATGATCCACGCTGCTTGAACTAAACAGACAGGCCTAAGCAGCTTGACCTGTAAGTAAAGCCTGTGGTTAGGCCCAGAGGAGTGAACCCCCCTCCCCCGAATGCTGCTTCCATAGAATCAAAACTTAACTAAGCATAACCAAGCATAGCTAAGCAGAATCGAAACTTACAAAAGACAGAAAAACAAGCTTTAATTGGTACTGATAAGAGTGTGAAAGCTTCTGTGAACTAATTCATTCTGCTGAGAGAAGGGTTACAGTGCCCTGCTTTCCCACATGTTCTAGTCAGCTAGTGACCTTGGAGGAGAATTGTATCAAGAGTCTAAGAACTGTCCATTGTAATGGGGACTGTAAGGGGGGCAACCAGGTGCTGAGCCCAGACCAAGGTCCTCATTGGATGACTACATAGTGGTACCGGGACCAATAGATGGGGTAGAAGGGGTTACCGGGACCAATGAGCAGTTTGCCTATGTACAGAATGGAGAAGAAAGGTATAAAAGTTGTTGTTTTGCTAGAAACCATTGCTCAGCCATTTTGAATGTGATTCTGCTTGAGTCTTGTGCACAATAAATGATTTGGACCTTCTGAACAGACTCCTGGTATTATTGGATTGTTTGCGCTCTGCCGCTACAGAAGCACCTAGAGGTGTAATTTCAAACTGCTGTCCCAAATCTCCACATCCCTTTCCCCTAAAATAGCTTCCCAGTGTTAAAGTGTTACGGGAAGTGCTTTGGCCCAATTTGCCCCTGTATGTTAGTTTTGTTGTGGAGTGGAGTGGAGTAGCCTAGTGGTTAGAACACTGACTTGGTAACCAAGCAACCAGGGTTTGATTCCCACTAGCACTCCTTGTGGCCTTGGGCAAGTCACTTAACCCTCCATTGCCTCGGAAGAAAGGCCTGGCAATCTACTTCTGGTGACACTGCCAAGAAAACCCAGGAGCTTTTGGGTCGCCAGGAGTCAGGACTGACTCAAAGGCGCATTGCATTGTTAGTTTTGTTAAGAACCTTTTTTTTCCTTCAGCCCCAAGAACAGGGCCTTCTCCAACTGCAAAAGATGGTGCAAAAACAAATGAAAGAGGGAAAGTCATTTAGCAGCAGGGCCGGCCCGTCCATTGAGCAAGAATGTTTTTTGCACAGGGCCCCGCGTTTCAGGGGGCCCCGCGCAAAAAACATTCTTCAGCATCCCAAGTTTTAAAAAAAAAAAAAAAACCGGCTGCTTCTGCCGCGGCAGCAGCAAGAGCTCTGCCGCGGCAGCATCAAGAGCTCTGCCGCGGGGCCCCCCCCCTGCCCGGCAGAGCCTCTGTGCATCCTCAGCAGCTTTCTTCATGTCCAAAACGCGGGCTTCTTTCAGAGCCGCGAGAGTTTCCTTTCTCGCGGCTCTGTTAATCCCGCCGAGGGTGATGGGATTTCCCATCAGCCCCGCGGGATTAAGAGAGCCGCGAGAAAAGAAACTCTCGCGGCTCTGAAAGAAGCCCGCGTTTTGGACATGAAGAAAGCTGCTGAGGATGCACGGAGGCTCTGCCGGGCAGGGGGGGGCCCCGCGGCAGAGCTCTTGATGCTGCCGCGGCAGAGCTCTTGATGCTGCCGCGGCAGAAGCAGCCAGTTTGGTTTTTTTTTTATTTTAATTTGGAATGATATGGGGGGGGGGGGTGGTTAGGACTGGTAATGGGCAAGTGGAGGGGAGGCTAAACTGGAAGTGGGCGGAGGGGGGGGGGGTTGTGCGGACTGGTAATGGGCCGGGGGGGGGGCTGGTTAGGACTGGTAATGGGCCAGGGGGGGGGGTTAGTACTGGTAATGGGCCATGGGGGGGAGGCTAAGACAGTAATTGGGCTGATGCGGGTGCTGAGTACTGGTAATTGGCTATGGGGGGGGCTAAGTGGGCTGATGGGGGGGGTTAGGACTGGTAATGGGCCATGGGGGGTGGAGGCTAGGACTGGTAATGGGCCATGGGGGGGGGCTAAGTGGGCTGGGGCAATGTTCCCTCTAATTTTCTGTAGGCTGTGTGCGCATACAATATCAGCTGTGCAGCTTTTGAAGGAAGGTTAAATTTTTGTGCGCCACATAATGACGCTCGGAGTTATATACTTTAAAATTTGACTACACGTCAGAATACAGTATGTATACCACATTGATTTTAATCAAATTAAATGAAAATAGACGATTACTAAATAAAGAGGAAAATTTCTAGTAATTACAATCACAACTTTTAAATTTTAAGGTGTCTGTGTTGTTTTCTATCAGAATCAGAACCATAATTTTTGTGCGCTCTGTTGTAAAGTATGTGCGCTCGCTCAGCGAGGTGTGTGCGCGCGCACACACGCACAGCTTAGAGGGAACAGTGGGCTGGGGGGGGCTAAGTGGGCTGGGGGGGGGGGTTAGGACTGGTAATGGGCCATGGGGGGGGAGGCTAGGACTGGTAATGGGCTGATGGGGGGGGGTTAGGACTGGTAATGGGCTATGGGGGGGCTAAGTGGGCTCATGGGGGGGGTTAGGACAGCTAAAGGGCAATGGGGAGGGGGCTAAGACTCGAAGTGGGGGGGTAGGACTGGAAATGGGCTGATGGGGGGGAAAAGAAGGGAATTGGCATGATGGGGGGGTAGGACTGGTAAATTACTATGGTAAGGGGGCAAATGATGGAATTGGGGGGGTAGGACGGGAAAATGGCAGATGGGGGGGCTTAGGAGTGGTAATGGGCTATGGGGGGGCTAAGACTGGAAGTGGGCTGATGGGGGGGGGGTGGTAGGACTGGTAATGGGCCATGGGGGGGGGTTAGGACTGGTAAAGGGCCCGGGGGGGGGGGGTTAGGACTGGTAATGGGCTGATGGGGGGGAGGGTTAAGACTGGTAATGGGCCATGGGGGGGGGGAGGCTAAGACTGGAAGTGGGCTGATGGGGGGGGTAGGACTGGTAATTGGCTATGGGGGGGGCTAAGACTGGAAATAGGCTGATGGGGGGGCTAGGACTGGAAATAGGGTGATGGGGGGTTAGGACTGGTAATGGGCTATGGGGGGCTAAGACTGGAAATGGGCTGATGGGGGGGTAGGACTGGTAATTGGCTATGGGAGGGGGGCTAAGACTGGAAATAGGCTGATGGGGGGCTAGGACTGGAAATAGGGTGATGGGGGGTTAGGACGTAATGGACTGATGGGGGGTTAGGACTAGTAATGGGCTATGAGGAGGCTAGGACTGGAAATGGGCTGAGTGGAAGGAGGGCTTGAACTGCAAATAGCTGATGGGGACGGGGGCTTGGAATGGAAATGGGTTGTGAGGGGGAGGGAGCTAGGACTGGAAATGGGTGAGGGGGGGGCTAGGACAGGAAATGGGCTGATGGAGGGGCTAGAATAGGACTGGAAATTGGCTGTTGGGGGGTGCTAAGATTGGAAATGGGCTGTGGTGGGGGTTTGGATTGAAATGGACGCATGAAGGGGCTAGAACTGGAAGTAGGCTCATGGGGGGCTTGGATTGGAAATGGGCTGAGTGGAGGGGAGCTAGGATTTGACATGGGCTGATGGTGGGGCTAGGAAAGGACTAGAAATGGGCTCATGGGGGGCTGGGATTGGAAATGAGCTGATGGAGGGACTTGGATGGGACTGCAAATAGATGGGGGAGCTAGGACTGGAAATGGGCTTATGGGGGGCTAGGACTGGAAATGGGCTGATGCGGGGACTAGAAGGGAGCGGATGCTGGGTGGGACTGGAACTAGAATGGAGCTGATGTTGGGGGAGGATTAGAATGGGATGGAGCTGGGAGAGTGAAATGGAGAGGGAAAAAATATTTTGTGTGGGAGGGAAGACAAATCTACAATTGTCCGGATATTGGGAGAGTAAGTGGGGATTGAGGATGGAGGGGTAAAATTTGAGTGGATGAAATAGGAATGAGGAAAGAGGAAAAGGAGAAAGATTAGTATGTTAAAGCAGATGTAGAGAGAGAATGGAAAAAAACTAGAAGAGAGAAGAAAAGACAAATGGACAGCAGACGATGAAGAATTAGCGGAAGACACGAAGAAACCAGAAGAAAGTGGCTGGAGCAATTGCAGCTGAAAAAAAATGCACAAAAGGTAGAAAAATATCTCTTTATTTTGAATTTATTAATTGGAATATGTCAGCTCTGGGAAATGTGCATCATTAACGTCTGCGCTTTGTTTAGTACAAGAGAAAATTAATGTATAGTTTTATTTCTACAGTGTTGTACATTCCAAGTTTGGCTTTTGGGATTCCCAGTTTAATTATTGTCTTCCTGTTTCTAAATTGTGATTCCTTGTTTGGTGATGGTTTATGTTCTGTTCATGTGTAACTGAGCTGAGGTATTCTGTTTATGTAATTCCTATTTGACATTGCCACTTGTTCTCTTTCCCCAGTAGGTCATGTATTGTTGTTCTCTGAAATGTATTGGTTTAATATTTGCAGCGTTTCCTTTTGATAGTTAGGGTATGGTGCTTTATGAGTCCTGGTAGTGCTGTTAGGATACGGCGGGTTTGCTATGGGTTCTAAATGGGCAGTGTTTGTAGTAGTTCCTAATGTGTCTGGCGGTTGGCACTGGATTATAGTAATGTAGAAGTCTTTTAGTCTTTCTTTATTCATACACTCATTAAGAGGCATGTTTACTAAAAGTTCGTGTATGGTAACATTATGCAAATATTTATGCAAATGAGGACCCTTATGCAAATGAGGCCCCGCACCGAGTCTCCGCACATGGCCCCGCACCCCCCTTGGGCCGCCCCTGTTTAGCAGAGTCTCCAACTGATCTTTCGAATCAAACATACCCTGGTCAGAAAAAGGAGAATCTCACAGACCTGTCTTTCCTATTCTCTAACAAATTCTTCAGCAACCAGTGATGTAAATGGAGAGAAATCAGAAGGTAGCCTCAAGGCCTTAAAACTCTTCTGCTCAAAGAGTTATTACCGAGGGGATAAAGAGAAAGTCTTTATAATTCCTGGGCACATTATTCCAACTCACAAAAATGAGAGCCTAGGTTGGTACTGGTAAGAGGCATCATGCCTTACTGCAACCATTGAGAGAAAGAAGAATCCCTTCCTCCTACCAACAGTAAGGTGCCTCCAAGTCTACACACAAGTGATATAATTGCACCTTCAGGAGACTCCCACTTCCCTTTCCCAAGGAAGGACTAGAGACTTATATAAAATCTTAGATTTCCTGTCTTGCAATTAAAAAAACGCAAAAAGAGATTCTACACCTTTAGAAAAAACTGCTAGTAAGAAGCGTGGTAACTGGCAGAACAAAACCAATTTGAGCCTACCTATCTATGAAATACTCATCTCTAAGTTCAGACTCCATTCTCCTAATCAAAGGAACATAATTTGATTTTTCATATGAACCAGTGAGGTCATATGAAAAATATACTCCCAAATACTTAAACTGATGAGTGATCCAAAATCCTGCAAACTGCTACTCCTGACAAAGTACCTATGCAATCATGTTGCAAGGCAAAGGAGTAAAGTTCACTGTATATCTAGAAATATAACTAAACTGTAGCAACTAACCCTGGAAGGAAAGGAGACTCGGGAGTCACTTTTTAGGAAGCAAGCTGTTTAATGTGCACACAGGCTCAAAGAAAATAACTTTCAAAGTCTGAGCCCAGCTCAGACAAATCCTCCAAACTATATAGACATCTTATATCGGTTTATCACAGCATTTCTTCGTGATTGGTCACTCTCTACCGCAATGCAATTCCGATTGGAGAAACTATTTCACAGTGTTATCTCTAGCATAGAAGAGAGACGGAGCAAAGGAATGCTGAAAGAGCATGTGTGTATCGTCACCAAGGGGTGTATCCTTTTCACACAGCAACCAAGTTTAACCCTCACAGCCCTCAGTCCTGTCTGGATTCCGCCTCATTCCCCCCTTTTTAAAGGAAAAATTTGTCATCAAAATGAAGGAAGCCAATTTTCTCATATGATTTCATCTGACTGTGGTAGGGATTTGTATTTGCATACTGCCATCACATGGGCAGCAGTTTTCCGCTCCACCACGGTCTCAATGGTGGAGGTAATAAATCGCATAAGGATAGGGATACAGCATGCCAGGATAAAACATAGCAGGAGAATAAGAACTCCTACCACTAGGGTTTTAAGTTCACCTAACCAATTAAACCATCCCTCAAACCACCCGGCACCTGTGGAAGGGGCGGTGATATGATTAGCTAGGTCACGTAAGGCTTGAATACAGCATTCAATGGAAACAATCATCAGTGAGATTAAAACACATATCCTCAAATTCCTCACAGCCATGATTTAAACGTAGGAGCAGAAAATCAATGGTCATCCTATTCTGCAGAATCGCCGTCCGCAGACCGCATAAGCAGGTGCATATTGACCATGGAGCTGATGTTCCACTACACCTTTGTCCCTTAGCAGTATCTGAAGATTCCTCAAGCTTCTGCCTTGCGTAGACTAGCCGGCTTCCAGTTTGCGGCTAGTGCAGGGCTCCGTTGTCTGACGATTCCCTGGTTCTCCGCAGTGTGAGGCGTAAGGGATCCTGAGAATGTTCGTGCGCCGTCCACTTATCATCCAGGTCAGGAGCAGCTTTCTTGAGACAAGTATGATGAATCCATGAGGGAACCTCTGAGACCTTGACTGCGGTTGGTGTGGCCAGGAGAACTGTGTAAGGACCTCTCCAGGTAGGGCACAGTGGTTCACGTTTTCATTCCTTAATCCACACACGATCTCCTGGCTGGTGGGGATGGAGCGGCTCTGACAAAGAGATAAGCAATCGCTCTTGTATCCACCTGTTCAGAGACTGAAAAACAGATCCCAGTAGGTGTTGTCTCATAAGTTCATTACCTATCTGCTCTAGGTCTCCCTTAAGGCCCTGAACAATGGGTGGTGGTCGACCATACAGTACTTCATAAGGGGATATTCCCAGGGTCCAAGTCGAAGAGGAACGGACACAGAGAAGGGCTATTGGCAAGGCCTGATCCCACTTAAGATGAGCTTCCTGGCAGAGTTTAGACAACTGGAGCTTCAGGGTTCGGTTCATCCTTTCCACTTTTCCCAAACTCTTTGGGCGGTAAGCAGTATGAAGTTCCAGGTGATCTGGAGGGCCTTAGAATGGTCCTGAAGGCACTTAGCAACAAACGCAGGGCTATTATCTGACCCTATAGTAAGAGGTAGGCCAAATCTGGGAATAATCTCTTTCAGCAGGGCCCTGGTAACCTCTTGGGCAGTCTCTGTTCTACAGGGATAGGCCTCAACCCATCCTGAAAATGTACATACTATCAGCAGCAGATATTGATAATCCCTTACTCGGGGTAACTCAGTGAAATCAATTACAATATTCTCCATAGGAGCAGCACCAACCGCCTGTATGGAAACTGGGGGTAGAGGCCCTTGGTGGGGGTTATTCCTGGCACATTGGAGTCAGCGACGTGCTGCAGCTGCCGTCAAGGCAGACAGATGTGGGACATAGAAATAAGACTGTAGAATGGTTTGTATGGAGGTCTTGCCTAAGTGGGTGGTCTCATGAAATCACCGGACAAAAGCAGGTGCTAGACTCTCAGGGATAACATATCAGGGTGGATCTCCCTGTAACTGCAACCACCCAGCAGTGGTAAGAGTAGCCCCTTCCTGAGTGAAGGAATCCATCTCTTTCTTGGTATAACAAGGGTCCCACTCTGACATAGGAATTGGAAACAGGGGAGCTTGAACACTTACTGGGACTGTTCCTCGCTGGGCTGCTAGCGTGGCCTCCCTATCTGCCCTGTGGTTACCCTGAATGACCAGAGTGTCTCCTCACTGGTGTGCCTTGCAGTGAATAACAACCACCGCTTCTGGTGCCCACACAGACTCTAGAAACTCCAAAATCTCCCTCCCATACTTTATAGATTTCCCGTTCTAATTTATGAGTCCCTTTTCTCTATAGAGGGCCCCATGGGCATGGAGTGTAGTGAATGCATACTTAGAATCAGTGAAAATGTTTGCCTTCAGACCTGCAGCTAACTGGAAGGCTTGAGTAAGGGCAATGAGTTCAGCTTTCTGGGCAGAAGTCCCCAGTGGTAAGGGCTCAGCCTCCACAACAACCCCAGGAGTGACCACAGCATATCCGGCCTTCCACTGTCCATCTTCCACAAAACTGCTGCCATCGGTAAAGTACTGAACATCGGGAGAGGCCAGCGGTACATCCTTCAAATCTGGGTAGCTGGAATACACTTCATCCATAACCTGGATACAATCATGTTCAGGTAGCCCAGGTGCTACAGGGAGTAGAGTAGCAGGATTAAGTGTTTTCACTATCTCCAAGTGAAACTGAGGATTTGCACACAGCATGCTTTGGTACTTTGTCATCCGCTCGTTGGTAAACCAATAATTGCCTTTGTACTCCATTAGTGTCAGTACTGCATGCAGCACTTTAACATACAGTTCTTGCCCAAGGGACAATTTATCAGCCTCTGTTGCCAGAAGAGCTGTCGCTGCTACTGCGCAGAGACAAGAAGGCTACCCCATCGCCACTGGATCCAGCTGTTTGGACAGATTAGCCACCGGTCGTTGCCAGGAGCCTAGGCTCTGAGTGAGGACACCAACTGCCATCCCCCTCTCTTCATGGAAGTACAGATGGAATGGTTATTCCACGTCGGGCAGTCCTAGGCTGGGTGCTACCAGCAAAGCCTTCTACATATCCCGAAAGGCCTTCTTTTGGTCTGGACCCCAATCAAAAGGTTCTCGTTCTCCCCCTGTTGTAGCTGCATACAGGGGCTTTGCCAACACTGCATAGTTGGGTATCCAGATTCAACAAAAACCTGCAGCACCTCAGAAGCCTCTCAACTGCCTACAATTTTGTGGCTCAGGAACAGAACAAACAGCTTCCCTCTGCTCAGAGCCCAATCTTCGAAGGCCTTGGGCAACATGGAATCCCAAGTATCTGACTTCACTCTGGGACAATTGGACTTTACTTTGAGACACCCGATAGTCAGACATCCAAAGTAAGTGCAGAAGTTCTGAAGTGGCGGCAAGACATTCTTCTGGGGAAACAGCGGCGATGAGTAGATCGTCAACGTATTGTAGCAATACACATTGAGTAAGGCATGACTGGAACTGACGCAAATCTTGACTAAGTGCATCCCCAAACAGCATGGGGAGTTCTTGAATTCTTGGGGTAATCGTGTCCATGTCAGTTGTCCCTTACTGCCAGTAATAGGGTCTTTGCATTCAAATGCAAACAGTGGCTGGCTAGGAGTGGCCAGTCTCAAACAGAAGAAGGCATCCTTTAAGTCCAAAACAGTAAGAACATAAGATATGCCATACTGGGTCAGACCAAGGTCCATCAAGCCCAGTATCCTGTTTCCAACAGTGGCCAATCTAGGTCATACGTACCTAGCAGTTTCCCCAAAAGACACAGGTTCCACAATGCTTGTACTGGGTCAAGCATTGATATCCTGGGTCCCTTCTTAATAATGGTTTATGGACCTTTCTCCTCCAGGAACTTGTACAAACCTTTTTTAAACCCAGCTACACTAACAGCCTTTACTACATCCTCCGGTAACAAATTCCAGAGTTTGATTACACGTTGAGTGAAAAAATATTTTCTTTTATTAGTCTTAAATAGTTTACCCTGTAGCTTCATTGCATGTCCCCTAGTCTTTCTATATTCCGATAACGTAAACAATCGATCTACGTTTACCCGTTCCACTCCATTCATTAATTTATAGACTTCTATCATATCTCCCCTCAGCCGTCTCTTTTCCAGGTTAAAGAGCCCTAACCTTTTTAGCCTTTCTTCATAGGAGTATCCTTCCATCCCCTTTACCATTTTGGTGGCTCTTCTCTGAACCTTTTCTAATAACGCTATATCCTTTTTAAGATATGGCGACCAGAATTGCACACAATATTCAAGGTGCAGTCTCACCATGGAACGATAGAGGCATTATAATATCTTTTGTTTTATTTTCCATTCCTTTCCTTATGATACCTAGCATTCTATTTGCTCTCTTGGCCACCGCTGCACACTGGGCCGAGGGTTTTAACATGTTATCCACAACGACGTCTAAATCTTTTTCCTGGGTGGTGGTTCCTAATGTGGAACCTTGCATCGTGTAACCATAGTTTGGGTTGTTCTTCCCTAGGTGCATAACTTTGCACTTGTCCACATTAAATTTCATCTGCCATTTTGATGCCAAGTCTTCCAATTTATCAAGATCCTCTTGCAATTTTCCACAATCCTCATGGGTTTTAACAACTTTAAGTAGTTTTGTGTCATCTGCAAATTTGATAACCTCACTCGTTATTCCCTTTTCCAGGTCATTTATGAATATGTCAAAAAGCAGTGGACCCAGCACAGATCTCTGGGGTACTCGACTATTCACCATTCTCCATTGGGAAAATTGGACATTTAGCCTTACCCTCTGCTTTCTATCTTTTAACCAGTTCCTCCACAATAGTACACTGCCTCCTATCCCATGACTTTTTAGTTTTGCCAAGTCTCTGAAAGTCCAGATACACTATATCAACCGACTCACCTTTGTCCACCTGTTTATTCACACCTTCAAAAAAACATAACAGATTAGTAAGACAGGATCTTCCTTGTCTAAAGCCATGTTGGCTGACTCCCATTAAGTCATGACTATCTACTTGTTCAGTAATTTTGTTCTTTATGATGGTTTCTACCATCTTTCCTAGTACTGACATCAGGCTCACCGGTCTGTAGTTTTCCTGATCACCCCTGGAACCTTTTCTAAAAATTGGCGTTACATTGGCCATCCTCCAATCTACAGGTATTACAGATGATTTTAATGATAGTTCACAGATTACTAATAGCAGGTCTGCAATCTCATATTTCTCATATAGTACATAGTCATTGGAGTTCATCAGAGCACAATGCCAAGAACATGGGGATTCGAATGATACCAACCTCCCCCCCCTCCGAAAAGCAGCCCTGGAGAGAGGATAGTTAAACCTCCATAACACTGGAGGGGCTACGCCAGACTCCAGGAGTCCGTGACTAGCTGGCCAATTCATCTTCAAAGCCAATCCTGTAGAGCTCCCCATGGCTTTGCTTGTGGCAGCCCTTGAGAAGCGCTTGGCTAAGAGAATGGAGGACAAGCTTATGCAGATGTTCCGCATCAAGAGTTCTTTGCTCTGATGCCTCCCAAGCAGCATAGAGCCGATTCTAAAAACTCTGACTGTCTGATCAGAGCCAATTGGTGCACAGTGACTCCTGAAGGAAATCAGATTCCTCAGCAACTTGGAAACCAGTACAAGCAAAGAGTATCTCTCCGAGTCTGATTCCCAATGCTTCTGGGAAACAGACTATGATTGAGCTCTTCTCAGAGGAGAGGTTCCCCAGAGCTACTGTCGGACCCTCTCCACCTCATGAGTGTCGCAAGTCACCTCCTGAGGACATGCCATTCGAATATTTTGTGAGTGAGATGATGAAGGCCATATCATTTAAGTTGGATATGGAAGAGGAACCTCAAGGCAGAAGAACTGAAAATCCTCCAATATCCTGATCCCCTTAAGGTGGTGGACAGTGACTGCACCGCATCCTTCAGAGGCTGCAGTGAGAATGTGGTAGACTCTCTCTGTGTGCCTCCTGTGAGCAAGAAGGTTGATTCTTTGCCCAGAAGGCTCCATTCCATGGTGGTCGAATCCATTCTCAAAAGAGAGCCAGAAGCTGCAAGTTGCCCTCCTCGGCACCCCCAGGGAGAGGGGATTGGACCTTAGACTTTTTGGAAGGAAGTTTTATCAGTACCCATGCTTAGCTCCTGCTTAGCTTCCTACCAGTTCTGCATAGGCATACACTTGCGGAATACCATGCACAGCCCAATCGTCTCCAGAGAAGGTTGCAAGTTTCTACTCGCTAGGGAGACAAGGGAAGGAGTGCAGAAAATACATGGTCCAAGCAATTTATGATATCTTTGATACGGCATTGAGAGCTTCTAAGAGCATAAGAAATGCCATATAGGGTTAGACCAAGTCCATCAAGCCCAGTATCCTGTTTATGTTTCTTTTTATGTTTATGTTTATTCCTTTGATAAAAACCGCCTTTCTATGACAATCAAGGCAGTGTACAATTAAAACCAATTAAAAGGAGTGGACCTAGATTGACTAACAGTGGTCAATCTAGGTCACAAGTACCTAGCAATTTCCCAAAAAGACAAGTCCCATAATGCTTGCACTGGGGCAAGCAGTGGATTTCCCAGGTCCTCTTTAATAATGATTTATGGACCTTTCCTCCAGGAACTTGTCCAAACCTTTTTTAAACCCATTTACACTAATAGTTTTTACTACATCCTCCGGTAAATAATTCCAGAGTTTGATTACGCGTTGAGTAAAAAATATTTTCTCTTATTAGTCTTAAACGGGTTACACTGTAGCTTCATTGCATGTCCCCTTGTCTTTCTACTTTTTGATGGTGTAAAAAATCTACTTTCTTTTATCTGTTCCACCCCATTCATTAATTTACAGACCTCTATCATATCTCCCCTTAGCCGCCTCTTATCCAGGTTGAAGAACCTTTTAAGCCTCTCCTCATAGGTGTATCCTTCCATCCCCTTTACCACTTTGGTAGCTCTTCTCTATCTTTTCTAATTCTGCTATATCTTTTTTAAGATACGGCGACCAGAACTGCACACAATATTCAAAGTGCGGTCACACCATGGAACGATACAGAGGCATTATAATATCCTGCTGCTACTGCCCACTGGGTGGAGGGTTTCAATGTGTTATCCACGATGACACCTAAATCTTTTTCCCGAGTGGTGGTTCCTAATGTGGGACCTTGCATCGTGTAACTATAGTTTGGGTTGTTCTTTCCTAGGTGCATAAACTTTGCACTTGTCCACATTAAATTTCATCTGCCATTTGAACATCCAGTCTTCCAATTTATCAAGGCCCTCTTGCAGTCTTTCACAATCCTCTTGGGTTTTAACAACTTTGAATAATTTTGTGTCATCTGCAAATTTGACTACCTCACTTGTTATTCCAGTTTCCATCACTTGTTATTCCCATTTCTGCCGTGAGTATTGGTGCCCAGAGACTTTTATGGCTCCGGGACTTACAATACAATATGCAGGATCAGCTTGATGTCATGATGTGCTGCGCCATGCCATGGAGAGAATGTCTTTGAAGACAAAGTTAAGGAGACCGCTACCTTGATCAAGCAGCACAGCTACACCTTGGGAACCCTCTGCAGGTGCACTACTGACTCGGCCTTCTCTTCTAGGAGATTCTAGAGCAGAGGAGAATCTACTACTCTCACAGATGTAGGTGTCATTTCTTTTGCCCTGCTCTTCCCAGATTAAGCAGACCTCTTGCACCTGTCCAAGATAACAGAGGGCTTATAGGCCCCCAACCGGCACCTCAGCCAAAACCTGGGGCAGGGTTTTGATAGGCTGGCTCCTTGTGAGCATAAAACTATCTGCCTGTACCCAGAGTGGACACTCTTTACAGGGAAGTGGCCCCTAAAGCATAGTTACTCACCTGTAACAGGTGTTCTTCAAGGACAGCAGGAATCAGTCCTCACTTATGGGTGATGTCAGCACCGACGGAGCCTGCGCGGAGCAATTCCCCAGCTTTTAAAGAAAGCCTTTGGGATTGCTGCCTTGCATGCGTGGTCCTCTTCCCGCCTAAGGGTGCCATCTTGCTCAGTCAGGTCCCTTAGCTCGAGCCCTACCAAGTAGATGGCAAGGGAACAATAAAAATCCAGCAACTCATCAGAGGAGGTGGGAGGGTAGTGAGGACTGATTCCTGCTGACTCTGAAGAACACCTGTTACATGTGAGTAACTACGCTTTCTCCAGGAACAAGCAGGAAGTCAGTCCTCACTTATGGGACTCCCCAGCTACAGGCTACCGAACCTGTAACTAAAAAATGCCTCTGTGAGGTCATGCGCAAAAGCCGATGCCTGAAGGAGTCCAAGTCCTCAGGGCAAAGCCCTTGGTAGCTGTGAAGAAGGGTCGGAGGGCAGGAGTTGCTTATACCCCAAACAAATTACGGAGTATGGCCTGGCGAAAGGCGCTGTCCTGACAGGACTCCCTCTCCAGGCAGTAGTGCACAGCGAAGGTGTTCGCTGAAGACCAGGTCGCTGCTTGGCAGATGTCCAGCAGGGGTACGGAATGCAGCGAGGCTACCTAAACTGCTTTGGCCTGGACACCGTGCGAGGTGACCCAGCAATCTAACGGGGCACCCGCCTTCGCATGGGCGAAGGCGATGCAGTCTGCCACCCAAATTGAAAGGGTGCATTTAGTGACTGCCTGCCCCAGTCGATTAGGATCGTAAGTTACAAAGAGTCAGCCAGACTTGCGATGAGCCTGGGTGCGCTGCAGATAAAAGGCAAGAGCCCTTTTGCAGTCGAGAGTATGCAAAACCGCCGATGCCTGGTCGGCATGGGGTCTCGGGAAGAACGTTGGTATGACTATCTCCTGGTTGAGATGAAAATCCGAGACAACTTTCGGTAGGAACTTGGGGTGGGAACAGAGGACCACCCTATTCCTATAGAATCTAGTGTAAGGGGCTTCAGCCATGAGAGCCTGGAGCTCACTGATTCGGCATGCCGAGGTTACAGCCACCAGAAAGACCAACTTCCAGGATAGGTGCCGAAGCGAGCATGTCGCCATCGGCTTGAAGGGTGAATGCGTAAGTTGCATGAGCACTACGTTCAGGTCCCAATCCACTGGGGGAGGCCAGATAGGAGGCTTGGAAAGCAAAAGACCCCACATAAAGTAGGAGACCAAGGGGGGCTGCCCTGAGAGGGGTTTCCCTCGATGGGGAGGTGATTCGCCGAGATGGTGCTCAGCTGCATCCTGACGGAGACTTCCTTCGAGAGATGGAGGAGGTACTGAAGGACCCACTGAGTGGAGCAAGAGAATGGGTCGATTTGGAGCTCGGAGCACCAGACCGAGAAGCGGCGCCACTTGAAGACGTAAGCTTGCCTAGTTGAGTTTTTCCTCGACACGAGGACCACCTCCTCAACCTCCTCCGGGAGATCCAGCAGGGTTAGGGAGACCCATTAAGCCGCCAGGCTGTGAGGGATAACGAGGCCAGGTTCAGGTGTAGTACCCGCCCCTCCTTCTGCGTTAGCAGGCCCAGGGCACAGCCCAGGGGAACTGGAGGCTCAAACGAGAGCCGGAGCAGGAGTGGGAACCACAGCTGTCGAGGACATGAGGGGATTACGAGGATCATCGACGCTCGTTCCCGCTGAGCTTTGTGGAGGATCCTCACAATGAGAGGAATGGGAGAGAACGCATAGAGCAGGCCGGAGGACCAGCTCAAAAGGAACACATCCGGACTCTCCCTGCGTGGGTTCGGCACTGGGCCACAGAAGCAGGGAAGCTGTGCGTTTGACGGGCTAGCGAAGAGGTCCATGGTCGGAGTTCCCCACCGCTGGAACAGTCAAGTCAGCCACCCCTGGGTCCAGCAACCACTCCTGAGGACAGAGGATTCTGCTGAGTTTGTCCGTGAGGACATTCTCCTGGCACGAGAGGTAGACCGCTCTGAGGGTCATCTGCCGATGGAGGAGCAGAGGAGGATCGCTTTCCGGCAAAAGGGGCGGGATCCCGTGCTCCCTTCCTTGTTGATGTAGAACATTGCCATGCAGTTGTCGGTCTGCACAAGCACCAACTTCCCTCTGAAGTGATCCTAGAAGGCCCTTAGGGCCCACTGAACTGCCCGGAGCTCGAGCAAGTTTATTTGCTGTTGAGACTCCTCGGGCGACCATTGCCCCTATGTGCACAATGCACCGCAGTGGACTCCCCACCCCAGCAGGGAGGCATCCTTTGTCAGCACCAGCTTGTGCTGCAAGGACTGGAAGGCAATCCCCAGAGGAGATTGTGGGGATTCTGCCACCAGCCCAGGGACAGGTGAAGGCTGTGGGAGACCCGGATGAGGTCCCTGAGATGGCCAATGGACGGGTTCCACTGGGCTGTCCGCATGTGCAGGCGGGCATGGGGAACCACATGGATGTTGGAAGCCATGTGGCCCAGGAGGCGTGGCATAGTACGGGCCATGACCAGAGGGGTGCTCAGGACCTGGGCTGCCAGGGATTGGAGGCGGTCGGCGCAGTCTGCTGGCAGAAAAGTGGTCGCCTACTGAGTGTCGAGACTTTCGCTGATGAATTCTAAGGCCTGTACCGGTTCGAGGTGGGACTTGGGATAGTTGACCAAGAAGCCCAGGCGCTTGAGCAGAAGAATCGTGCGTGCCACCGCCAGGTGGGTTCCCTCGGCCAAGGATCCCATGATGAGCCAGTCATTGAGGTAGGGGAAGACCGGTATGCCCCGATGCCTGAGGGAGGGGGCAACCGCAGCAAGGTACTTCGTGAAGACCCGGGGTGGACGTGAGGCTGAAGGGGAGCACCCTGCATGGGAAGTGCTCCCCCTGGCACCTTGAAGCACAGGTACTGCCTGTCCTGGGGGTGGATCAAAATGTGGGTGTAAGCGTCTTTGAGGTCTAAGGAGCATAGCCAGTCACCCTGCTGGAGGAAGGGCAGCAGAATGCCAAGGGATAACATCTTGACCTTCTCCCGCACCAAGAACTTGTTTAACTTTCGGAGGTCAAGGATGGGCCGCAGACCCCCCATCTTCTTCGGGATGAGGAAGTACCGGGAATAGAAGCCTCGACCTCGGAGGTGCGACGGCACCCCCTCGACTGCCCGCTGGGCAAGGAGGTTGACTAATTCTTGCTACAGGAGAACCTGATGTGGGGGGAGTCCAGGAGGCTCCGCTGGGGAGAAGGGAGGGGGAAGCCTGTCCAGATGGAGGTGATAGCCGTCCCGGATTACCCGGAGGACCCAGGTGTCTGAGGTGATAGAAGTTCACTGAGAAGCAAAGGAGGAAAGACGTCCCCCCACCGGCTGCTGTGTTGCCGGGGAGGGGTGAAAGGCTATGCAGCTGGCATCAGAACCCCTGCATGGGTTGAGGCGGTGCTGGGGTTTTGGCCTTGGGCCTTTTTGGCTTGCAGTGACCCTTGTGCCGCAGCAGTCGGCGTGGGAGTGGGTGGATACAGTGGGTAACCCCGGTAGGGTAGGCCCTTCCTCAGAAAGAAAGGCTTTTTGGTTTGCTGCATCTTTCGAGGGAGGGTGGAGATCTTGCACGAGAGACGGGTTCGGGTGATGAACTCCGTCTCTATCTCAGCGGCCTTGTCCTTCATCGGTTTGCCAAAGAGCTGCTCACCGAGACAGGGTACGTCCAAGAACTTCTCCTGTACCCACTGCTCCAAATCTGAGAATTGGAGCCATGCCTGGCGACGGGCCCCGATGCCGATGGCTGCCACTCAAGCCGAGAAGTCGAAACCATCGTAGGCGGCACGGGAGAGATACTTAGAGCACTCAGCGACAGACTTTAAGAGGGTCTGGAACCTATCGACGGGGTTTGCCCTTGAGGCCTGTGGAGAACCCCCAGAGTTCCTTGGCCAAGTCGCGTAAGAACATGCCTATATAGAGCTGGTATGCCTGAATATGGCAGGAGAGCATGGACCCCTGGTAGGCCTTACGGCCTAGGATGTCAAGGGTTCCCAACTCCCTGCCAGGGGGAACCGAAGAATGTGACTTCCGGCTTTTTTGCTTTCTCATGGCCGACTCCACCACCATGGAGGTGTGGGGGAGTTAGGTTTTTCTGAACCCAGGGCCTCACGGGACCTTGTACATGGTGTCGAGGCGTTTACTCATGATGGGAACCGAGGCAGGTGCCTCCCACATGCGGAGCAGCAGCCTGGATAGAATGGGAGGAACCGGGGCAGTAAGAGACTCCCGAGGTGGGGACTCATACTGCAGAATATCAAGCTGTTCAGCTCGAGGGTCCTCCTCAGCCTGGGTGGCCAGGTTAAGAGCCCGTGCCATATCCCGGACAAACACCAGGAAGGAGGTGTCCTTGGGTGGCGAGTGCCGCTAGAATGTGGGCGGGGAGGGGTCCAATGGAAGGTCTCGATGGGCACGGGTTTCCGGGGAGGTATCCCCATCAGACTCCAATTCCGAGAAGTCGGAGGAGGAATCCGATCTGGGCTGGTCGCCCTGTCCTGCAGCTGAGGCCCACTTGGCGTCGGAGGCCCTGGAGGATCTCACCCCCGAGGAATGGGAAGGCGAGCGAGACTGACTTTGAGGATCCTCAGAGGCCCACAGCTCTCGGGGGTTAACTGGATGGATTTCAGTGTCCCACACGAGGGAACCTCGGTCTCTGGGTGCAAACTAGCAAAGCTGGCTGTGAGCGCCTGTTGGGAAGTGATGAACGCAGAAATAGCGTAGTTACTCACCTGTAACAGATGTTCTCCAGGGACAGCAGGAATAAGTCCTCACATATGGGTGACGTCGGCGTCGATGGAGCCCTCATGAGGAGCAATTCCCCAGCTTTCAAAGAAAGCCTTTGGGATTGCATCGCGCATGCGCGACCCCCTTCCTGCCCAAGGGTGCCATCTTGCTCAGTCAAATGACATAGCTAAAAAGACGCTAAAATGAATAAAAATCAATAGTAGGACTGCAACTCCAGGGGAAGGTCGTGAGGACTGATTTCTGCTATCCCGGGAGAACACCTGTTACAGGTGAGTAACTAAGCTTTCTCCAGGAACAAGCAGGTGGTCAGTCCTCACATATGGGACTCCCTAACTATAGGCTACCGAGAACCCCTAGCTGAAAAATGGCTCCCTCTAGAAAAACCACAGCAGCTGTAATAGCAATTCAGCGGAGACGCCACACCCCCGGTAGCCTGATACCAGAGGGCCGGAGGGTAGGAGTTGCCTAAACCTCAAATAAGTTACGGAGTACCGCCTGGCCAAAAGCACTGTCCCGTTGGGACTCTCCATCCAAGCAGTAATGGGCTGCAAAAGTCTGTCTTGAAGACCAGGTTGCGGCCCAGCAGGTGTCTGCCAGCGGAACAGAGCGGAAGTAAGCCACAGATGCGGCCTTAGCCCTGACACGGTGGGCCGTGACTTGACCCTGCAACGGGAGGTTGACCGCCTTGTACGCCCAGGCAATGCAGTCTGCCACCCAGGTGGACAACATGCGCTTGGAGACGGGTAGCCCCAGTTTACTGGGGTCATAAGAGACGAAGAGCTGGGTAGCCCTTCGATGTCCCTCTGTACGCTCCAGGTAGAAGGCTAATGCCCTCTTACAATCAAGCGTATGCAGAACCGCCTCTGCCCAGCTGGCATGCAGTCTGGGAAAGAATGTCGGAAGAACCACCTCTTGGTTGAGGTGGAATGGGGAGACCACTTTTGGAAGAAACTTGGGATGAGTGCGCAAGACCACCCTGTTCCTATAAAACCGTGTGTACAGTCTTTCTGACACAAGAGCTTGTAGCTCACTCACTCGCCTGGCAGATGTGTGAATGCCACCAGGAAGAGCACCTTCCAGGATAGGAAGCGCAGATGGCAAGCGGACACCGGCTCAAAAGGTGGGCAAGTAAGCTGTTGCAAGACCACATTCAAATCCCACTCGGTTGCCGGATTTAGGGGTTTTAGTAGAAGTAGACCTCTGAGGAATCTGGACACCAAGGGGTGAACCGAAAGAGGTTGTCCTTCCACTGGAGAGCGGTGTGCTGACAAAGCACTCAGGTGGACCCAGACAGAGTTAGACTTGAGGCCTAATTCTGAGAGGAGAAGCAGGTACTGTAACACCACTGGTACCAGACAAGAGAAAGGGTTTTCATTGTGCTGGTTACACCACACCTCAAACCTACGCCAAGTTTTTCTAGTGGACTGTCTCCTTGAGGCCAGTAGCACTTCTTCCATGTTCTTAGGCAGGAGCAGAGCAGTCAACACTACCCTTTCAGCAGCCATGCCATCAGGTTGAGGGACCTGAGGTTGGGGTGTAAGATAGAGCCCTGCTCCTGGGACAGGAGGTTGGGCTGCATCCCCAGGGGGAGTGGGGTTTCCACTGCCAGCTAGAGGAGAAGCGGAAACCAAGGTTGTCTTGGTCATCCTGGTAGCCCCCAGATGGACAAGGCCTTGTCTCGAAGGATTTTGAATAGAGTCCGGGCCACCAGAGGTGTGGGAGGAAATGCATACAGGAGGCCCGCGGACCAGGAAATCAGAAGAGCATCTGCAGCCACCCTTTGGGGGTGTGGCTGTCTGGAGCAAAAGTTGTGCAACTGATGATTCTGTGGACTGGCAAAAAGATCCATGACCGGATGTCCCCAGCACCAGAAAATCTACTGGGCTACTTATGGATTCAGTTGCCACTCGTGAGGTTGGAGAATTCTGCTTAGCTTGTCTGTTAGGTAGTTCTCCTGACCCGGCAGGTAAACTGCTTTGAGAGACATATTTTGTCGGATTGCAAAGGAGCAGAAGTCCAGTGTCTCCTGACACAGGATGCGGGATCCCGTCCCTCCCTGCTTGTTCACGTAGAACATAGTCACCTGGTTGTCTGTTTCTACTAAGACAGACTGATGTAAGAGAACATGAGAGAAGGTTTGAAGAGCTAGGCGTATCGCCTGGAGCTCTAAGAGGTTGATTTGTTGTGTCCTCTCCTAAGGAGACCACAACCCTTGAGTGCATAAGTCCTGGCAATGGGCTCCCCAGCCCAGCAGGGATGCATCTGTCGTCAGTACTCTCGTGTACAAGGGAGGCTGGAGGGGCACTCCCTCGAGCAGGTTGTATGGCTGAAGCCACCAGGTCAACAACTTCAGTAGTAGTTTGGACACTCTGATCCTGTCTCGGAGTCTTCCTGTGGCTTGTGTCCACTGATCTCTGAGGCACCACTGAGCTGTCCTCATGTGGAGACAGGCATTTGGGGTCACATGAACCGTGGAGGTCATGTGTCCTAGAAGGCGTAGAAAGTGCCTTGCTGATATCTGAGACTTGTGGCTGATTTGGTGGCAGGTAAGCCTTCGCTTGAAGGGTGTCTAACCTTGCCCCTATGAACTCTAAATTTTGAGTGGGGAGCAAAGTGGACTTTGCTTTATTTATGACAAAGCCTAGATGCTGCAGCATGTTGATAGCGCAAGCTGTGGCCTGTTGGGCTTCTTGAGGCAACGGGGCCCTGATGAGCCAATCGTCCAGGTACGGGAAGACAAAAATTCCCTGGTTCCTGAGGAAAGCCGCTACTACCGCCAGACATTTGGTAAACACTCTGGGGGCAGAGGCTAGGCTGAATGTAAGTACTCTGTACTGAAAATGGTTTCCTCCCACTACAAATCTGAGATATTGTCTGTGGTCTAGATGTATGAGGATATGCATATAAGCATCCTTCAGGTCTAAAGAGCATAGCCAGTCTCCCTGGTGGAGGTAAGGCAGCAATATTCCAAGGGAAAACATCTTGAAATTTTCCCTCACCGGAAACTTGTTTAAGTTTCGCAGGTCGAGGATGGGCCTGAGGCCTCCTGTTCTCTTTGGTATCAGGAAATACCCGGAGCAAAAGCCTTGTTCTAGCAGGCTGTGGGGCACCGGCTCCACCGACTGATCCTCTAGAAGACTGGCCAACTCCTGTAAGAGGTGGTTCCTGTGTAGAGTGGGGTCTGAGAGGCTCTCCTGGAAAGTAGGAGGGAGGTAACTGGTTGAAGTGGAGCAAATAGCCCTTTTGGACTATTTGTAAGACGCTGGCATCGGTGGTGATTGCAGGCCACCTGTGAGCGTACAGTGCCAACCTTCCTCCTCTGCAAGGCCTCACCCCTAGCTGGAGAGACTCTATGCTGCGACAGTCAAAAAACCCCTACCGGCTGGGAAGGAGCCGGTGCCTGGGGCTTGGGGGTCTTTGCTTACACCGGCCGTGCCCCTGTCCCTTGGCCTACTGCCCCTGCTGGGGAGCCGGGGAGGCCAGTTGAGTGGGGTAGTTGCAGTAAGCCGTATCCTTCCTTGGCAAAAAGGACTTTTTACCTGGTCCCTTCTTTTTGGAAGGGGCAGAAGTCTTTTTGGAGAGTCTTGTCTGGGACAAGTACTCGGTCTCAATTTCAGCAGCCTTTTCAGTCATAGGTTTGCCAAAAAGGTTGTCACATCGGCAAGGGACATCGACCAACTTGTCCTGAACCCATGGCTCTAGGTCCGACGACATTAGTCACGCCTGGCATCGGGCACCGATGCCAGCTGTGGCTACCCGGGCCGAAGCCTCAAAGCCATCATAGGTTGCTCGAGACAAACTTCGAGCACTCCCGAATCCCAGTGGACATGTTCTTGAAACTCTGCAAAGGTTCCTCAGAGAGGCCAGCAGAGAACCTGGCAATCTCCTTTGCCAGATCTCGTAAGTACATGCCCATGTATAGCTGGTATGTTTGGACACGGCATGAGAGCATCGAGACCTGGTAGCACTTTCTGCCAAGGGCGTCCAAGTTCTGGGCCTCCCTGCCAGGGGGCACCGAGGAGTACATTTTCTGGCTCTTGAGCCTGTGCATGGCCGATTCCACAACCATGGAGTTGTGCAGCAGCTGTGCCTTTTGGAACCCAGGGCTCTTTCGGACTCGATATATGGAATTGACCCGTTTGCTGAGAACCGGCATTGAGGCCGATGACTCCACATGCGGAGCATCAGCCGTTCCAACATCGGAGGAACCGGTACCTTAAGAGCTTCCGAGGGGGAACATCATACTGGAGGGCTTCGAGCTCTTCAGCTTCAGGCTCCTCCTTGGTGTCCGCCGGGAATGCTAAAGCCTTGGACATGTCCCTGACGAAGTCCGAGAACCGGGTATCCTCCGGGGGGGGGGGGGGGGATCTTCCCCAAGGCTCGGGCCCTGGCGAGTCCGATGGGATACACCGGGTCCGTTGGGTGTCCAGGGACTCTTCATCTTCCATTTCCCATGTCGATTCCTCCGAAGAGGAATCGATTGCTCCGGCTGTGCGGGCTTTGATATCGACCGCCCCGATGCCGAGGGCACCGGTGTCGTCTACCTCGGTCCCGAACGAGTCTTAAAGAGTCTCGAGGATCGGCTTGGCCTCCGGGGTCGACTTGGACGTTGAGGTCCTGGTGGTCGGGGAAGACAGACCAGTAAGACCGGCCATCAGTGCCCGCTGCTGCTCCATGAAGGCAGACATGCTATGCTCCAAGGCCGTCATCCTGAGACTGAGCTCAGAAGACTACGCAGCCTCCGGCTTGGGTCCACGACAATGCTTGGAGTCAGACAGCTCCCAAGATGTCGAGGCTTCTGACAAGGTCCGGACCCGGGTGGATTCAGACTCTGAGAAAATCCTCTCACGCTGCTGCTGCCTACTTCTAAGTGCCTTAGAGGACATTTTGCTGCACGGGCCACAGGCCTTCGGGTCATGGCCGGCCCCTAGGCAACGGAGACAGCAGTCATGTGTGTCGGTGAGAGACATTAATTTCTTACACCGATCACACTTTTTAAACCCGCTGGCAGCCATCGGGGGGAAAAGGGCCCCTGTGAGGTCAAAAGACCGGGTTGCCAGTGAAAAAGAAAAAAAAGCATGAATGCTAGTCACGAAAGACAAAAACAAAAATAAGACCAGACTCGATACTGGTGTACCGAATCCGAGGCGGGAAGGGGAACCGGCGTCGAACCGGGCCGAAGAAAAAAATCTTCTGGAGTTTTGACGCACTTTTTCCGCGAGGGAAGTTGGACTACATCCGTTGGGCTCTGCGGAAAAAGGGAGAATGAGCAAGATAGCACCCTTGGGCGGGAAGGGGATCACCCATGCGCGATGCAATCCCAAAGGCTTTCTTTGAAAGCTGGGGAATTGCTCCGCATGAGGGCTCTGTCGGTGCCAACATCACCCATATGTGAGGACTGACTTCCTGCTTGTTTCTGGAGAAGCAGCATTCTAGCGCCAGCATGCGGGACTCCCACGCGGGCGTGGGGCCCTGCGATGCCGTCACCGGGTCGGGCATCAAGGATGAGAGGCCTCCGTATCTGTACGAGGTACCTTACAGGGCCGCTCCTTCTCTGAATCTTGGGAATGCCGAAGGGGGCTAAGCGACCGAGCGCAGGAGCTCTCACGCTTGTCAGGGGGCCCCCAACAGCGACTTCGAGGCTTTCTTCTTCTTACGCTGCTCCACTTCAGGGGACCCCTTTGTCGGAGTGCCACCTTGAACTCGGGGCCGAGGAGGGCAATCCCACTGGAGAAGAGGCGACCAAGGGCGCCACCGGGGACTCTGAGCAGCCTTCCTGAAAATGTCTTCGAACTTCTGCTTACGACTGAGCAGGGCTTTGGAGGACATTTTCTTACAAAGGGAACAGAGCTCTGGATCATGGTCATCCCCGAGACACCACAGACAGCAGTCATGGGTGTCCGTAAGCAACATGTTCCTGGAGTATCTATTGCATTTTTTGAATCTGGTGGCCATAGGGGCAAAAATGGCCCTCACGGGGTCGAAGACCCATGCGGCCAGCAGTTGGGAGAAAAAAGGGTGCGAAGCCCGTGAACAGCAAAAATGCTAGGAAAAATGTCCCTTAATTGCTCAAAAAAGGATAGAGCAGAGGAAGGATGGATAGAGGACCGGTACAACTGGAAAAGAAGTAGGCCAGAAGCTGAAAAATGAAACACTTTTTCCGAGAGACGAGGATGCGAGTCCGAAGTGCTCCGCGGAAAAAGGGAGACTGAGCAAGATGGCACCCTTGGATGGGAAGAGGACCACGCATGCGTGGCAGCAATCCCAAAGGCTTTCTTTGAAATTTATTTATTTAATTATTTATTTATTTAACATTTTTATATACCGCACTATTTATTATCAGCGCGGTTTACATAGAACTACAAAACATCAGATAAGATAAGATACATATATCTGTTTTTACATGGAACAGGAAGAAAAACTTGGAAAACAGGGGTAATTGTAACAAAGGATAATAGAACTTGAACTATATACATATGATAGTAATATTACTTGAAAAAGTATCATGTTAGATAGGGATGGGATTGGAGCTGTTTAGATGAACTTGTGTTATTGTGTTCTCTGGAAAGTATATGATGAAAAGGTGATGCTTCAAGGCCTTTTTGAACTGGGGGATATCAGAGATGGCCCTAATGTGTGGTGGGAGGGTATTCCACAGTTTTGGAGCACATAAGCTGAATGATCGGTTCACAGTTGCAGAGATGTATTTTAAGGATTCTTTTGGAACTTTAAGCATGTTTAGTTCCGAGGTTCTTCTAAGCCTGTTGGAGGGGATAGGTTGGATCAACTCTGATAGAGAGGAGGGAGCAGGTCCTTTGTGAGCTTTGAAGACTAGTAGCAGGGTCTTGAAGGTGATTCTCGCTTGGATAGGGAGCCAGTGTAATTGTTTCAAGAGAGGTGTTACATGTTCTCTTTTTGGTGCCCCGAAAAGCACTCTTGCAGCACTGTTTAAATGCGAGTTGAAGCGGGTTGAGGGTTGATTGGGGGAGCCCCTGTAGTATACAATTTGCGAAGTCAAAATGTGGGATAATTAAAGCCTGGTAGACAGTACGGAAATCATCTGGATCAATTAGTTGGCGAAGGTTTCTAAGGGAGCGAATCTTGAAATAAATTGCCTTTACAGTGTTGGCTATGTGGGTCTTCATGTCTAGATTCTGATCCAGGGTAACACCAAGATAACGGATGTGGGGTTTTACTTGCAACTTAGCATCTTGGACTTCAAGGAATGAAGGTGGTGTGAACTTGGGGTTTCTTGAAATGAAAAGTACCTCTGTTTTCTTGTTCTGGATTCTGAGATTTTGAGTCAGTAGCCAGTCTGAGATGGCGTTAAAACAGTTGGTTATGGTGGTGAGATTCATCTTATCAATGCAAAATGGCATATATAATAGGACATCATCAGCATAGATCATATAATTGACTTTGAAGGACCTGATAATGTTGCATAAGGGTTGCATGTAGATGTTGAATAATAATGATGACAAAGAGGAACCTTGTGGGACTCCTTGACCTTGGTGAAATGGCTCTGATGTTTCACCATTTGAGCGAACTTGCTGCCATCTTTCTGAGAGGTAAGAGTTGCACCATTCAAGAGCATTTCCACAGAGGCCCTTCTCTCTTAGGCGGACAATAAGAATGTCGTGACAGACCGAGTCAAAAGCAGCCGCAATATCTAAAAAGATGAGAACAAAGCCTTGTTTGATGTTGTCGATGCCAGAGTTTAAGCTGTTGAGAAGTGAGGTAAGGAGCGTTTCGACCCCGTAAGATTCCCGGAATCCATGTTGACAGGTATCAAGAGGCGCTTCAGTGTCGATATGGTCTTGCAATTGTCTGTAGACTATCTTTTCGATTATTTTCGCAAGGGTGGGTATGCTGGAGATGGGTCGGTAAGAGTCTGTTTTTTGCGGATCTAATTTGAGGTTTTTTAGTAGAGGTCGGATGGAAGTCTGTTTGAGGGCAGAAGGGAATGAGCCAGTGTCAAATGATAGGCTTATGATTTTGGATATTGTTGGAGCAAGTTCTTTGCGGAGGTCCTTTATCCAAAAAGCTGGACACGGATCGGTGTGTGCTGTGGATAAGTTGAGAGATGAGATAATATCTTCAATTAGCTTCAAAGAGGGGGTGGAGAAAGAAGCTAAAGGGGCTGGGAGTGCATGATCATTCAGGATAGTGGGTATTGTAATTTTATTTGTGCAGCATAACTTAGATTGTATGTAAAGGGCATAAGCTTGTGGGTTGATTTCACACTGGTGCTCCTGTGAGGGTTCTTTGGCTAATTTCTTGACAAGGGTAAATAGGTCGTGAGGTTTGTTTATAGCACGTTTAAGGATGTCTGTATGATATAGTCTCATTTTTTCAGAAATAGCTTTGCGGTGGGTTTCAAGATGTTGCATGTATGCAGACTGATTAGTATCGTTGCGTGATCTCCTCCATTTCTTCTCAAGTTTTCGCAAATGTTTTAGGGATTCTTTCAGATCAGATGTAAACCAAGGTGCTGTAGCTTTTCTTCTTAATGACTTATTTCTGGTGGGACGAGATGAGATGCGGTTAAGTCTGTTGTTCCAAGAAGTGATAATCTCTTCCAGGTTTAGGGTAGAATCATTAAAGAGAGCATCGGTTTCCTCGAGGATTTGTTCCCTGTTAAAAGGTTGGAAGCTTCTGGATGTGGTATTTGCATATTTGTTTATGTTCTTGTCATCGGAATATTGCTTCTTTTGAATGGGAATCTGGAACATAATGAGGTTATGATCTGACCATGGAACCTCTGTAATTGCTAGAATAATATTCTGAAGTTGGTTGAGAGCGGATAGAGGGGCAAATATGAGATCAAGGATGTTGCCTTTTATATGTGTGGATTGTTGTATGACTTGCTTGTAGCCTAGTGTTTCTAGGGCATCTATGAAGGCGTCAGATTGGTTGTCTTGTAGAGATGGTAGGTTAATGTCTCCTAAGATCCAATTGGGTCTGTTTGGATTCTGTGAATTGGAGGCAAGATTTATAATGGTTGAGAGATCATCTGGGGAAGGTGATGGCGCTCTGTAGACTAAGTTTATAGAGTAGAGGTTGTTAGAGATAGAGACTGTTTCTAGTTGATTGTTGCTAAAAGAGTCGACCATTTTAAGTTGGAGTCCGTTCTTAGCGATGATAAGAACTCCTCCACCTCTTTTGCCTTGTCTGCAGCTGGTGAAAACCTCATAGTTATTGGGGAGGAGCTGGTTGAGAATTATATTGTCTTCTGGAGAAAGCCATGTTTCGGTAACCATAAGTATGTCAAGGTTATTGGATGTTATTATATCTGTGACAGCTGGCCATTTCTTACGAAGGGAGCGAGCATTAATGAGGGCACATTTGAGGGGGCATGGTTGATTGTAGTTTTCTGAGTTTGACTTTGTAGTGTGTTGAAGAGGTATGTATAATAAATAATGGTGATGAGAACGTTGGGGAATTGTTCCGCGCGGGCTCAGTCGGTGCCGACGTCACCCATAAGTGAGAACCGACTTCCTGCTTGTTCCTGGAGAATCACTTCTAATAGTTAAGTGCTAAAAATAATCCATCATGGGTATTGATTTCACCTATTCAAAATTTCACCAAATTGTCCCCCAAGACCAAACTTTCTAGTCTTGCGTCAGTAGGAGCTATTTCTAAAGGAAATTGCTGCTCTTCACATGGCCACTGCCCAGGGAAGAAGAGCAGAGATTTTACTCAAGGTTTTTCCTGGTGCCCAAGAAAATAGGATTCTGCCCCATTTCTGAGAGACCTAAATACTTTCTTCTTAAGAGAAAAGTTCAGGATGCTTTCTTTTAGCTTCCTACCCCCTTTGTCTCTTGGCTATGTTTGCTAGATCTCCAAGATGCATACAATGATATCCAGATACATCCCAGCTACAGGAAGATACTCAGATTC
This sequence comes from Ichthyophis bannanicus, assembly GCA_033557465.1. Taxonomy (NCBI): domain Eukaryota; kingdom Metazoa; phylum Chordata; class Amphibia; order Gymnophiona; family Ichthyophiidae; genus Ichthyophis; species Ichthyophis bannanicus. The sequence continues at coordinate 83,296,305 of CM066048.1, forward strand.
AAGGAGGGAAACCTCACTTTCAATATTGGGTTCTGCCATTTGGCCTCGCTTCTGCTCCTCATGTCTTCACCAAGTGCCTTGCGGTCATCATAGCATTTCTACGCAGACTGGGAATGCAAGTGTGTCCCCTACTTGGATAATTGGCTACTCAAGAGCACCAAACAGGAAAGAGTTTAAGGAAATGTATGCACCACCATCCAAGTGCTGGAGCTGCTAGGGTTCATCATAAACCACTGAAAATCTTAACTGAAATCTTCCCATCAATTGGAATTCATTAGAGTCCTGCTAGAAACTACTTTGGCAAGAGTTTTTCTCCCTCCAGATGGCTCACCCACTTGATGCAGCAAAGGTCTCAGCGAGAACCATGTTGAATATATTTAGCCATTTGGCCTCAACAGTTCATATTACTCTCATGGCTCGTCTTCATTTCAGGGAACCACGGAGAGCAAGAAACCCACACAGGGAGCAGGAAACACAACAGCAGGTCTGAAGGACAAGTGGTAAGGCTCTTTATTATCACTGAATAAACCCCAATGTGTTTGGGCCCAAAGGGGCCTTCTCCAGGGGGTGAAAAACTTCAAAATAAATAACAAAAAAACAGATAAAGATACAAAGACACTTAAAAACATATTAAAAACATAAGAACATAAGATATGCCATACTGGGTCAGACCAAGGTCCATCAAGCCCAGTATTCTGTTTCCAACAGTGGCCAATCTAGGTCATATGTACCTAGCAGTTTCCCCAAGAGACAAGTTCCACAATGCTTGTACTGGGTCAAGCATTGATATCTTCGGTCACTTCTTAATAATGGTTTATGGACCTTTCCTCCAGGAACTTGTCCAAACCTTTTTTAAACCCAGCTACACTAACAGCCTTTACTACATCCTCCGGAAACAAATTCCAGAGTTTGATTACACGTTGAGTGAAAAAATATTTTCTTTTATTAGTCTTAAATAGTTTACCCTGTAGCTTCATTGCATGTCCCCTAGTCTTTCTATATTCTGATAACGTAAACAATCGATCTACGTTTACCCGTTCGACTCCGTTCATTCATTTATAGACTTCTATCATATCTCCCCTCAGCCGTCTCTTTTCCAGGTTAAAGAGCCCTAACCTTTTTAGCCTTTCTTCATAGGAGTATCCTTCCATCCCCTTTACCATTTTGGTGGCTCTTCTCTGAACCTTTTCTAAAATCGCTATATCCTTTTTAAGGTACGGCGACCAGAATTGCACACAATATTCAAGGTGTGGTCTCACCATGGAACGATATAGAGGCATTATAATATCTTTTGTTTTATTTTCCATTCCTTTCCTTATCATACCTAGCATTCTATTTGCTCTCTTGGCCGCCGCTGCACACTGGGCCGAGGGTTTTAACATGGTATCCACATTGACGCCTAAATCTTTTTCCTGGGTGGTGGTTCCTAATGTGGAACTTTGCATCGTGTAACCATAGTTTGGGTTGTTCTTCCCTAGGTGCATAACCTTGCACTTGTCCACATTAAATTTCATCTGCCATTTTGATGCCCAGTCTTCCAATTTATCAAGATCCTCTTGCAATTTTTCACAATCCTCTTGGGTTTTAACAACTTTAAATAGTTTTGTGTCATCTGCAAATTTGATAACCTCACTCGTTATTCCACTTTCCAGGTCATTTATGAATATGTCAAAAAGCAGCGGACCTAGCACAGATCCCTGGGGTACACCACTATTCACCTTTCTCCATTGGGAAAATTGGCCATTTAGCCCTACCCTCTGCTTTCTATCTTTTAACCAGTTCCTGATCCACAATAGTACACTGCCTCCTATCCCATGACTCTTTAGTTTTGCCAAAAGTCTCTGATGAGGGACTTTGTCAAAGGCTTTCTCAAAGTCCAGATACACAATATCAACCGACTCACCTTTGTCCACCTGTTTATTCACTCCTTCAAAAAAACATAACAGATTAGTAAGACAAGATCTTCCTTGTCTAAAGCCATGTTGGCTGTCTCCCATTAGGTTGTGACTATCTACATGCTGAGTAATTTTATTTTTTATGATGGTTTCTACCATTTTTCCTGGTACTGACCTCAGGCTCACCGGTCTGTAGTTTCCCGGATCACCCCTCGAACCCTTTTTAAAAATTGGTGTTACATTGGCGATCCTCCAATCTTCAGGTATTAGAGATGATTTTAATGATAGTTCACAGATTACTGATAGCAGGTCTGCAATCTCATATTTCAGTTCTTTCAACATCCTTGGATGTATACCATCCGGCCCAGGTGATTTGCTACTCTTCAGTTTATCTAATAGTTGTAAGACATCTTCCCTATGTATCGATATTTTCTTCAATTCTTCCGCACCTTTAAATACCACTTCAGTCATGGGTAACATCCCTACATCTTCCTCAGTAAAGACCGAAGCAAAGAATTCATTCAGTCTCTCTGCTATCGCCTTGTCGCCTCTTAGTGCTCCTTTAACCCCTTTATCATCTAATGGACCAACTGACTCTCTCACAGGTTTTTTGCTACGAATGTACTTGAAAAGGTCTTTATTTCGCGTTTTTGTTTCCGCATATGTAAAACATGATAAAACTATAATAACTTGCAAATAAATAAATAGATAAAACTATATAAAATAAAAGGCTGACGATCATTAATAATAAAACCATAAAAACAAAATTACTGTTCCAATGAGAACAGAAAAAGAAAAAGAAAAAGAAATGTAAGGCTGAGACATATTAATAGAAGGAGAATGAGTATACAACACATTGATGGTAAGGGATAGGAGGATCAAGAACCATACTAAAGGACTATTATATTTATGAATCATAAAAAGGTTAAAGCATTTGCCAAATCATGCTAATCATACTAGTTCAGGTGAACATATGAAGAATAGAGCCATTGGGAAACTCACAGTCTTATACCTATTGGTAGACATACAGTAAACAGTGAAATACAGGAATCTCCGGTAAAGCGCTCGAGTGGTGCAGGTCCTACCTCTCTGACAGATGGCAGCAGGTTCGATCCAAAGACACATCTTCAGAACCATTCCACCAAAGCCAAGGTGTCCCACAAGGATCCTCCCTCTCTGCCTTGCTGTTCAATATATACATGCAACCTCTCTGCAACCTTATCCGGTCCTTCAACGTGAACTGCATGATATACGCAGATGACGTGCTATTATACATGCCTTTTGCAACAGAAAACCCAGACCTCTCACCAATAACATGCTGCATAAATGAAATATCCAACTGGCTACAATCCCAAAACCTCCGGATTCAACACAAAAAGACGGAGGTCATGTTCATTACAAGAAATCGTAACTTCACTGCGCCTACAGTACTAAAGGTGAAGGAAGCTGACCTCCAGATCAAATCCGCGATCAGATACCTTGGCGTCACACTAGACCAGAACCTAAATATGCAGGCGCATATAAGTAACACTGTAAGGGCAGTATACCATAAAATCAGATCCCTCAGATACCTACGATCGCTGCTGCAGCCTGACGATTTCAGGACCATCTTTCAAGCACTAATAATTCCGCATTTCGATTATGCGAATGCAATACTGCAAGGACTCCCCCAAACCACTCTGAACCCACTGCAAATGGCAATGAACACCGCAGCAAGAGTACTACACGGAGCATCCAGGAAAGACCATGTCACACCCATTATGAAACAGCTCCACTGGCTCCCGATTCAAGGTAGGATTACATTCAAGACCTTGCTACTCACCTTCAAAGCCACCAACGGTCTCTCGTCAACATCACTATCAGAGATAGTCCAGAAGACACCCCACAATAGGGACAGAAGGTCAGTAGCACAAAACACCTTGATAGTCCCAAGATCAATGACTCAATGCACCAAGTCAACATCCAGCAGGGCATTCAAACTTTATGCACCAATGATCTGGAACAGCCTCCCTCACAACATCCGAACAATCCCAGACATATTCCAATTCAGGAAGGCTGTGAAACACTACCTCTTCCTCCTACATTACCCAGAAACCAATGAAACCTCAGCACCAATTACCGAGACCTCACAAATCTCCTCTGTCTGAAACCATAAGAAACACATGACCAGCCTGTAAATTGTATATATTGTTATTGTATATAGTTACCCTGTTAGCCAAGTTGATTCTCCTGTTCATATGTAAACACAAAGTACTATTGGAAATGTGTATGTTCGTTGTTTATTGTAAACCGCACTGATGCTGAATAGCGCGGTATAAAAGAGACTTTAAATAAATAAATAAAATAAATAAATAAATAAATTGAATGATTGTTGTACTACCGTTTTCAAACTGGATAAATATATAGGATTGGCTTTTTATGTTAGATTGTATAAGGGATCATTGTATAGTATGGCTATCCTGTATATCAAGTAGCTATTTTATGTTTAAACCAGGGCAAGATGATAGTGAAAAATACTGTATGGCAATCATATCATGTATGTAGTGTCTTTATTAACTGTCCGTAGTCAACATTACAAATTAATCTTAAGTAAATGGAGTAAAAAAAACTACATCCTAATCACTCTGGAAAACAAGTACTTACAACAAAGTCACAGTCAAACCAAACAAACAGTCGAGCAGACTATGTGAGCTGATTTTAAATGGAAGTTTTCCTGCCAGAGAAACAGGTCAAAGGTCATGTTCTTTGATTCATATAGCAAACAACAAATACAAAAAAATAACTCAGGGTACTAGTAGATTAAGTAAATAATCCATCTATATAGAAACAGAGAAAAATGAGGACAGAAAAAGACCACATGGCCTATCTAGTCTGTCCTTCCATATCAACAACTACAAAATATTGATAAAGAAATGGAACATGTGAACCTAAAACATCCATAGATCTATGTAAGTTACAATTTTAGACGAACGTGTTCTGTCATTAAAAAATTTTAAGTCCCTCTATATGGTTTATAAGATCCTAGTATAAAGCAAATAAAACAGGCCAGTGGGTACACGGCCAGTGAAACACAATGTCAAAACTATTTGAGATCGGACATCGGATACGAGTGCAAACAGTGCCCTGTTATTACTAACTGGGAAGAGAGAAGTTGTAAAGGAAACCATGTATGAAGACCATAAAAAAATAAAAAGTGAACCCAAAGAAGTCAAGCACATGACAATCCAAATACTTCAATTGATCGGTGCAAATAAATAAAATAAACCTCTATGAAAATAAACATGGACATGAATACAACTACCGCATTTCATTTATCAGGTAAGAATGCAATTGTAAAACCCCTAAGTAATAGACCAAAGCGCTAAAAAATGTGTTATACGATCAATAGGTTTTATATGCAAAAATACCGCTTTATCATTTCAATCAAAGTGGTTTACATTGAAACTTAAACTTGGTAATGTACATTAAACAGGGACATTGATAACTTGGATTTTTCTGTGGCAATGGAGGGTTAAGTGACATGCCCAAGGCCACAAGGAGTGCTAGTAGGAATAAAACTCTGATCTCTGGTTCCCAAGCCAGTGCTATAACCATTAGGCTACTCCTCCACTCCACTCCACAATAGTCGCAAAAGACACACATTGTGATAGACCAAAGTGCTGAAAGATATATCATAAGATCAATAGTTGCAAAAATCACACATAGTGAAAGACCAATGAGGACTTGTATTAAAGAGGGGGGGGGGAATAAAAACCGAACAAGAGTAATAAAAATTCTACATTTAAAAAAATGTATATTTAAAAACAGGGTAGTAGGGTAAAGAACCGACATAAATGAAAACAAACAAAAACAATCCATGACTTCTGTGGACATGTGCACAATGTGGACAAAACAATTAAAAACAAAACTGTGTAGCTCGAAAAAAAACAAAAAAATAATAAACCAGGCCACATACAATGTAAAGATAGGGGTAGCAGGGTAAAGAAAACATGAAACAGAACAAAATACAGTCCATGACTCCTGTGGGACATGTGTTCAATGTGGACAAAGAAGTAAAATAAAAAACTGTGGAGTTCAAAAAACTTAAATGAAACTGGAAACACTTTCATGAAGGCTAAAAAGAATCATGCAACCATGAATAAATAAGTTAATAAATAAATATATGTCATAGTAACATAGTAAATGACGGCAGATAAAGACCAGTATGGTCCATCTAGTCTGCCCAGCAATATGGTAGGAGTAGGTGCACCCCTACCCATGTCTTTTAGAGAGTAGGTGCACCTCTACCCATGTCTTTGCTTAGTAGTGCACCCACATGAGCAGGTGCACCCCTCTCCATGTCTTCACCCTTCCCCATATCTTTGTTTCTTTAGGGGTGAACCCACCGCTCCTCCCACCATCGCTCCATGCAGGACACCCCTATTTGTTGAGAAATTAGATGGCTCAGTTTATTTTGATTTAATCTTGTTGCTGTAAAGTGATCCACTGTGTCTGTCCCAGGCCACTTTGAATTCCATCACTGTGTTTGCCCCCACCACTTCCATCGGGAGGGCATTCCAAGCATCCACCACCCTTTCAGTAAAAAAGTATTTCCTGACATTGCCTTTCAATTTACCACCTTGCAGCTTCATGTCATGCCCTCTAGTTTTACAGCTTCCCCGTCTCTGGAAGAGGTTTGTTTGTTCATTATTTCTCTTTTAAGTATTTAAAGGTCTGAATCATATCTCCCCTATCCCTCCTCTCCTCCAAAGCGTACATATTTAGGTCTTCAAGTCTCTCCTCATAAGGCTTCTGACGCAGGCTCCAAATCATTTTGGTCTCCTTCCTCTGAACAGCTTCCATTCTTTTTATATCTTTTGCCAGATACGGTCTCCAAAACTGAACACAGTATTCCAAGTGAGGCCTCACCAGAGACTTATACAGTGGCACTAGTACCCCAAGTCAATACATAAATAAATAAAGAACTGCTCAAGGAGCGGGAGGAGGAAGGGGGAGGCAGAAGGGTGGGGGAAGGAGAGGAGGGGGGAGGGGAAGGGGAAGGGGGAGGAGTTTTACAGAAAGATTTATCTTTTATTCCTACACGTAGACATAGCATAGTTACTCACCTGTAACAGGTGATCTCCGGGAACAGCAGGAATTTAGTCTTCACATATGGGTATCGTCGGTACCGACGGAGCCTGCGTGGGAACGCTCCCCAGCGTCCAATTAGGAAGCTTTTGGGAGCATCCCACAGCGCCTGCGTGCTGCTTTCCCGCCTTTCCCAACTGCTTCTCTCCAGTTGAGTTTAAAGCTGAGACAAAGAGAGAAAGCGGGAAAGAGAAAGATAGAGAGATACAACTCCTAGGGGAGGTGGGTGGGTTGTGAAGACTAAATTCCTGCTGTTCCCGGAGATCACCTGTTACAGGTGAGTAACTATGCTATCTCCAGGAACAAACAGGAATGTAGTCTTCACATATGGGGACTCCCTAGCTTTAGATGCCAGGGAGAGACCCCAGAAGTTGTGTGTCCCTGTGAAAGGGCTCCACTTCCCCCCATGGATCTCTGGCATCCAACCAGGGATGGTGGGTAGGAGTTGATTAGGTATGGAACAGGTGTTGGAGAACAGCCTGACCAAACAAGGCATCCCGGCGGGAGTTCTTGTCCAAGCAGTAATGGGCTGTGAAGGTATGAACCGAGGTCCACGTGGGTGCTCGACAGATGTTGTCGATAGACACAGAGTGCAGATGAGCCATTGAAGCTGCCATGGCTCTCACATTGTGAGCTGTGACATGGCCCTCCAGAGGAAGATTCTTACTCTGATAGGCAAAGGAAATACACTGTGCAATCCAGTTAGACAGTGTTTTCTTGGAGACTGGAAGTTGCAGATGAGAAGGATCAAAAGCAACAAAGAGTTGAGAGGACTTTCTATGTTGCTGTGTTCTTTGCAAGTAAAAGGCTAAAGCTCTTTTACAGTCCAAAGTATGAAGATTCCTTTCTGCATTATAAATACTCTGGGAGCGGAAGCTAGGCCAAAGGAAAGCACCTTGTACTGGAAGTGGTTTCCTCTGACCACAAACCTGAGATATTGTCTGTGGTCTGGGTGTATGAGGATGCGAGTATAAGCATCCTTTAAGTCTAAGGAGCATAGCCAGTCTCCCTGGTGGAGGTAAGGAAGTAGAATTATTTATTTATTTTATTTTATTTATTTATTTACATTCTCTTATATACTGCGCTATTCTGCATCAGTGCGGTTTACATTGAACAAACTGAAATTACATTGAACAGGGCATTATAACTTGGAGATAACTATTTCACAGGGAACATGGACTATGGATGTTATGGATGCTAAGGATCCCAAGGGAAAGCATCTTGAACTTTTCCCTCACCAGGAACTTGTTCAGATTGCGCAAGTCTAGGATGGGGCGAAGGCCTCCTTTTCTTTTTGGTATGAGGAAATACCTGGAGTAGAAGTCTTGCCCCTGCAGGTGGTGGGGCACCGGTTCCACCGCCTGATCCTTTAGCAGAGTTGCCAACTCCTGCAGGAGGAGGTTCCTGTGACGAGAGAGCCAGAGAGGCTCTCCTGGGAAAAAGGAGGTGGACACCTGGTTGAAATGAAGTAAATAGCCCTGCTGGACTATTTCAAAACCCAGGCAATGGCTGGCCACCTGTGAGCATACAGGGCCAGCCTTCCTCCTGTGCAGGGCCAAACCACTGGTGGGAGAGGAGCTATGCACTGGGAGTCAAAAAAACCCTCCCGACTGGGTAGGAGCCGGAGCTGGAGGCTTGGGGGTCTTCGGCTTATGTGGGGCATGCCCCTGTCCCCTGGCCTGCTGCCCCTGTTGGGGAGCTGGGGTGGCCTGCTAAGTGGGGTAGTTTCTGTAAGTGTACCCTTCCTCGGGAAAAGGGGTTTTTCCCCGAGGCCGCCTTCTTGTGAGAAGGTGTAGATGTCTTCTTCGACAGCCTTGTCTAGGTCAAGTACTCGGACTCTATTTCTGCAGCTTTTTCAGTCATGGGTTTGCCGAAGAGGTTGTCTCCTTGGCACAGGACATCGACCAACTTGTCCTGAACCCATGGCTCCAGGTCCGATGACATGAGCCAGGCCTGACAGCGTGCACCGATGCCGGCAGCGGCTACTTCGGCCGAAGACTCAAAGCCATCGTAATCTGCTCGAGACATGAACTTCGAGCATGCTCGGATCCCCGTGGACAAGGCTTTGAAGCGCTGCAAGGGTTCCTCGGAGAGACCAGCTGAGAACCCGGCAATCTCCTTTGCCAGGTCCCGCAAGTACATGTCCATGTACAGCTGGTAGGTTTGGACACAGCATGACAGCTTTGAGCCCTGGTAGCACTTTCTGCTGAGGGCGTCCAGGTTCTGGGCCTCCCAGCCGGGAGGCACCAAGGAGTGCGTCTTTTGGCTTTTCAGCCATTGCATGGCTGATTCCACAACCATGGAGTTGTGCGGCAGCTGCGCTTTCTGGAACCCAGGACTCTTGCGGACTTGATAGATGGAATTGACCCGCTTGCTGAGCACCGGCATCGAGGCGGGGACTCCCACATGCGGAGCATCAGCTGTTCCAACATCGGAGGCACCGGTATAGTAAGGGCCTCCTTCGGGAGAGAGTCATACTGGAGGGCATCGAGCTCCTCAGCTCAAGGCTCCTCCTCGACATCCGCAGGGAATGCCAAAGCCTTGGCCATGTCCCTGATGAAGATCAAGAACTGAGTGTCCTCCAGAGGCTCTGAACCCGGAGAGTCCGATGGGATACACTGGGTTAGGTGGGTGTCTGGGGAGTCTTCCTCCTCTGTCTCCCACACCGAGTCCTCCGAGGACGACTTGATGGGCTCCGGTCTCGAGGGCTTCGTGCCCGACCGCCCCGTCACCGAGGGCACTGGCATCTACGACCCCGGTCCCAAATGGGAGGTCGAGGGGGACCTTGCCCGAGGATCAACTGAATACCTAATCGACTCAACGATCGGCTTGGCCTCCGGTGTCTACTTCGACATCGAAGTCCCAGTGGTCGGGGCGGATGGACCGGTGAAACCAGCCATCAGCGCCCACTGCTGCTCCATGAAGGCAGCCATGCTGCTCTCCAGGGCCGCCATCCTAAGACCAAGTTCAGAAGGCTCCGCAGCTCCCGGCTCAACACCGGCTCTCCCGGAGTTGAGTCTATGACAGCGATGGCGAACCTATGGCACGCGTGCCAGCTGTGGCACGCGAAGGCCTTGCAGCTGGCACGCGGGAAGGTCCGCATTTAAAAAAATAAAAAAAAAAGCTGTCTTCTGCCGCTTCCGGGGCCGCCGCGGCAGAATCGAGTGTGCCGCGGGGCCCCCCCTGTGCCTGGCAGAGCCTGCCCTCCAGATCCTGCCTTCTCCGGTATCAGTCCCTGTTTCCAGCTTGTCACACGCGCCGGCTTTCAGAGCGCAAGGGGAGAGTTTCTCCCTCGCTGCTCTGTTAAGCCCGCGGGGGCTGATGGGAAGTTCCCATCAGCCCCCGCGGGCTTAACAGAGCCGCGAAAGGGAAACTAGTTCCCTTCGCGCTCTGAAAGCCGGCGCGTGTGACAAGCTGGAAACAGGGACTGATACCGGAGAAGGCAGGATCTGGAGGGCAGGCTCTGCCAGGCACAGGGGGGGCCCCGCGGCACACTCGATTCTGCCGCGGCGGCCCCGTAAGCGGAATAAGACTGTTTTTTTATTTTTAATTTTGGGCTGGGCTGGGGGGGGGGGGTTAGGAGTGGTGATGGGCGCTGGGGGGTTAGGAGTGGTGATGGGCACTGGGGGGGGTTAGGAGTGGTGATGGGCACTGGGGGGGGTAGGAGTGGTGATGGGTGCTGGGGGGGGTTAGGAGTGGTGATGGGCACTGGGGGGGGTTAGGAGTGGTGCTGGGTGCTCGGGGGGTTTAGGAGTGGTGATGGGCTATGGGGCGGCTTAAACTAAAAATTGGGTGATGGATTAGGACTGGAAATGGGCTGGTGGGATTAGGACTGGAAGTGGGTTGATGGGGGTTAGGACTGATAATGGGCTATGGGGGGCTTAAACTAAAAATTGGGTGATGGGGGATTAGGACTGGAAATGGGCTGGTGGGATTAGGACTGGGAGTGGGCTGATGGGGAGGTTAGGACTGGTAATGGGCTATGGGGGGCTTAAACTAAAAATTGGGTGATGGGGGATTAGGACTGGAAATGGGCTGGTGGGATTAGGACTGGGAGTGGGCTGATGGGGAGGTTAGGACTGGTAATGGGCTATGAGGGGGCTTAAACTGAAAATGGGGTGATGGGGATTAGGACTGGAAATGGGCTGGTGGGATTAGGACTGGGAGTGGGCTATGGGGGTCTAGGACTGGTAATGGGTTGGGGGGGTTGCTAGGACTGGAAATGGGCTGAGTGGAAGGGGGCTTGAATTGCAAATAGCTGATGGGGGACGGGGCTTGGAATGGAAATGGGCTGAGGGGAAGTGGGGGGCTTGAACTGCAAATAGCTGATGGGAAGGGGGGCTTGGAATGGAAATGGGCTGAGTGGAAGGGGGCTTGAACTGCAAATAGCTGATGGGAAGGGGGGCTTGGAATGGGCTCTTAGGGGAGGGAGCTAGGACAGGAAATGGGCTGATGGAGGGGCTAGGATAGGACTGGGAATTGGGTGTTGGGGGAGCTAAGTTTGGAAATGGGCTGTGGTGGGGGCTTGGATTGAAATGAACTCATGGAGGGGCTAGAACTGGAAGTAGGCTCATGGGGGGCTTGGATTAGAAATGGGCTGAGTGATGGTGGGGCTAGGAAAGGACTAGAAATGGGCTGATGGGAGGCTGGTATTGGAAATGAGCTGATGAAGGGACTCGGATAGGATTGGAAATGGACTGATGGGGGGCCAGGACTGGAAATGGGCTGATGTGGGGACTAGAAGGGAGCGGATACTGGGTGGGGCTGGAATTAAAAGGGAGCTGATGTTGGGGGAGATTAGAAGGGGATGGGGCTGGGAGAGTGAAATGGAGAGGGGAAAAATATTTTGTGTGGGAGGGAAGAAAAATGTACAATTGGCCGGGTATTGGGAGACTAAAAAAGGAGAAAGATTATTATGTTAAAGCAGATGAAGAGAGAGAATGGAAAAAAACTAGAAGAGAAGAAAGGAGAAATGGACAGCAGACGATGGAGAGATAGCAGAAGACACAAATAAACCAGAAGAAAGTGGCTGGAACAATTGCAACTGAAAAAAATGCACAAAAGGTACAAAGATATCTCTTTATTTTGAATTTATTAACTGGAATATGTCAGCTCTGGGAAATGTGCATCATTAGTGTCTGTGCTTTGTTTAGTACAAGAGGAAATTAATTTATAGTTTTATTTCTACAGTGTTGTTGTACATTCCAAGTTTGGCTTTTGGGGTTCCCAGTTTAATTATTGCCTTCCTGTTTCTAAATTGAATGAAATCATTAAAACATTATAAATTGCCAATAAATTGAAATGAAAACCAAAGGATTGTGAATCAAATTGATTCTCTGACAATACAAAGATTCCAAACTTTACAAATGATGTTACATAGTTCAGGCAACTTTATAAAGAGTTTTTAGATACTAAAATCTTGTTGTTAAGGTTTAATTGACGTGCTGGCACTTTGAGGAAATTCTTTGGTTTTGTGCGGCAGTTTGGGCACTCGGGCTCAAAAAGGTTAGCCATCACTGGTCTATGAGGACAACAGAAATTACCTTGTCCGACGTCTCCGGCTCCTTGCAAGGTTGTTTAGTCCGCCTCTCCAACTCCGAGGACCCGGGGTAGCGGTCCGGGCTCCGCAGCCTGGAATCCAAGGGCCCAGGCCGATCAGCGTCCAGCAACGCCGCCCTCACTAGTTTTTTCTTCCTCTGGTGTTCCCTGGAGGGATACCCCCGCTCAGAAGACACACGACGGTGCTCGGGCTCCGAGTCCCGAGATGTCGAGGCCTCTGACGAGGTCTGGGCCCGGGAGGATGTGGACTCAGGAAAAATCCTGTCACGCTGATGCTGCCTGCTCTTCAAAGATTTCAAAGACATCTTACCACACGGCCCACGGTCAGGGCCGAGGCATCGGAGGCAGCAGTCGTGTGTGTCGGTGAGAGACATTAACTTCTTACACCGATCACACTTTTTAAACCCACTAGCAGCCATCGGGGGAAAAAGGGCCCCTGCGAGGTCAAACGACCAGGCTGCCAGTGAAAAATAAAAAGAGTGCGAACGCTAGTCACGAAGGACAAAAATGAAAAATATGACCGGACTTGATACCGGTGTACCGAACCGAAGGCGGGAAGGCGAACCGGCGTCGAACCGGGAAGCTGAAAGAAATAATTCAACTTTTCTACTTTTGCCACGGTGAAAACAGGACCACATCCGTTGGGCTCTGTGGAAAAAAGAAGACTGAGCAAGATGGCACCCTTGGGCGGGAAGGGGACTGCACATGCGCGATGCAATCCCAAAGGCTTTCTTTGAAAGCTGGGGAATTGCTCCACACGAGGGCTCCGTCGGCGCCGACGTCACCCATATGTGAGGACTGATTTCCTGCTTGTTCCTGGAGAAAGGAACTTAAGTAAGGTTGTGGCTAATGGTTCAAAGGACAGCTTGAGAAGATGCACTAGAATGATATTGAGGTCTCAACATAAGATATGCCATACTGGGTCAGACCAAGGTCCACCAAGCTCAATATCCTGTTTCCAAAAGTGGCCAATCTAGGTCATAAGTACCTAGCAGTGTCCCCAAAAGACACAGGTTCCTCAATGCTTGTATTAAAATCAAGCAGTGATATCCTGGGTCCCTTTAAATAATGGTTTATGGACCTTTCCTCTAGGAACTTGTCCAAACCTTTTTTAAACCCAGATACATTAACAGCTTTTACTACATCCTCCGGTAACAAATTCCAGAGTTTGATTACACGTTGAGTGAAAAAATATTTTCTCTTATTAGTCTTAAATAATTTACCCTGTAGTTGCATTGCATGTCCCCTAGTCTTTTTATATTCTGACGACGTAAGCAATCGATCTACGTTTACCCGTTCCACTCCATTCCTTAATTTATAGATCTCTATCATATTTCCCCTTAGCCGTCTCTTTTCCAGGTTGAAGAGCCCTAACCTTTTTAGCCTCTCTTCATAAGAGTATCCTTCCATCCCCTTTACCATTTTGGTGGCTCTTCTCTGTACCTTTTCTAATAACGCTATATATCCTTTTTAAGATATAGCGACCAGAATTGGACACAATATTCAAGGTGTGGTTGCACCATGGAACGATACAGAGGCATTATAATATCCTTTGTTTTATTTTCCACTCCTTTCCTTATGATATCTAGCATTCTATTTGCTCTCTTGGCTGCCGCTGCACACTGGGCGGAGGGTTTTAACATGTTATCCACGATGACACCTAATTCTTTTTCCTGGGTGGTGGTTCCCAATGTGGAATGTTGCATCATGTAACCATATAACTTGGGTTGTTCTTTCCTAGGTGCATAACTTTGCATTTGTCCACATTAAATTTCATTTGCCATTTGGATGCCCAGTCTTCCAATTTATCAAGATCCTCTTTCAATTTTCCACAATCCTCTTGTTTTGTGTCATTTGCAAATTTGATAACCTCACTCGTTATTCCTTTTCTAGGTCATTTATGAATATGTCAAAAAGCAGCGGACCCAGTACAGATCCCTGTGGTACTCCACTATTCATCTTTTTCCATTGGGAAAATTGGCCATTTAGCCCTACCCTCTGCTTTCTTTCTTGTAACCAGTACACCGCCTCCTTACCCATGACTTTTTAATTTTGCCAAAAGTCTCTGGATGAGGGACCTTGTCAAAGGCTTTCTGAAAATCTAGATACACTATATCAACCGACTCACCTTTGTCTACCTGTTTATTCACACCTTCAAAAAAACATAACAGATTAGTAAGACAAGATCTTCCTTGTCTAAAACCATGTTGGCTGTCTCCCATTAAGCCATGACTATGTACATGATGGAGTAATTTTGTTCTTTATGATGGTTTCTACCATTTTTCCCAGTACTGATGTCTGTAGTTTCCCGGATCACCCCTGCAACCCTTTTTTTTCTTTTTTTTTTTTTTTTTTTGAAAGGCTTCCAAAAAATACATAGAAACATAAACCACAAAGATGTTCAAAGAAAATGCAACAGTAACAGCGTAACTTCCGATCACAACAGCATTCAACAATATGCCTTCATTTTTGCAGTTTTAAGATAAGGAAACGGGGAGCAATAACCCCCCAACCTCCCTTTCCCCCCCCCCCCCCAGAGCCTCCCTAGCCCAGGACCCCCCTCACTCCCAACCTCCCAATCCCCCCAACTATGGCTTGCTAGTGTTTAAGCACGGGAAGATGGTGAGCAAGAGGCACACACAGGGGGCAAGCTCCCTTTAAAGTATGCGAATTCCCCCCCTCTCATCCAGCACAGTCACGCACCATAACGAGAGACAAAGGGTGCCCACACCAACTCAAAGCGCGCCAAGCACATCCTACTGACCGCTACCCCTCGCTCCATGGTATACATATCCCACATCCGTTCCAGCCAAGCCTGAAAGGAGGGGGCCAAGGCACGCTTCCAGGCTGCTGCAAGGGATAATCTAGCTGCATTCAGGCCATGGCGGAGTAGAGCAAGCTGCAGAGCCCGTGCACCCGGCACCGAGGCCCCAAACAGGAAAATCCCCGGATCCCAAGGGATGCTCACTCCCAGAAGCAATTGCAGCCGGAATTGTATACCCCTCCAAAAGGCGCGAATGCGGGGGCAAGCCCACCAAATGTGCCCTAGGGTACCCCGTTGCCCACAATTACGCCAACAGAGGTCCACCGCCCCAGGATATATACGTGCGATCCGTGCCGGGGTCATGTACCAACGGTACAGTATTTTATAATTGGATTCACGGGCATTAATCGCTACCGCACTCTTCCACAAGTGTGTTTCCGCCCTCTCCCACTGCTGCTCAGTATAGGAGAGGTTCAAGTCAGAGTTCCAAAGTTCCCTGTGCCTAGTAGAACACGATTGGGACCCCTGCAAGTGGGCATACAGGGTCGCTACGAGTCCCTTAGTGGTGGTGCACCCCTCACAGTAACGTTCCAGATCCGTCAGGGCCCGAGCAACCTGGGGCCGAACAAGCTTGGATCGAACCCAGTGTGTCACTTGCGTATATTGATAGAGATGCCTAGCCGGAATGTCAAATTCATCTTGTAACGCACGAAAAGATTGTAAGCGACCGTCATCAAAGAGTTTTCCGACCCGACTAAGGCCGTGATGTCCCCACTGCCAAAAGACTGTATCGCTTAGCCCCGGTGGGAAAGAAGCGTTATTTACTATAGGGGCTAAAGGGGTTAAGTCCATGCCTCGAGGCCGAAAGTGCTGGTCCCAGCAACGGAGGGTATGAAGAACATAGGGGTTACTGGTGCATTTACCACGCCGGAGTTTTGGACCAAGCCACAGCCAGTCTTCTAATCCCGCTCCCCCCGCCAAGCTCATATCCAGTTGTACCCATCGCTTAGTGCTATCAGCAATCATCCACTCCACCCCCGCCCGACATTGCGCCGCCGCATAATACCAGTGCAAATCGGGCATGCCCATACCTCCAGAACGCGTACGGGCATAGAGAACATGTCGCGCTAATTGCGGACGACGATAATGCCATATGAATTTCATAAGCAGCTGCTGCCAGGTTGCCAAAGTGGCCTGCGCAATGGGAAGCGGTAGAACCTGAAAAAAATAAAGAAAGCGGGGAACGACCACCATCTTGACTATGGCTATACGCCCGAACCAGGAAAGGAGCAGGCCATTGCAAACCTCTAGGTCCCGCCGAATCTGACGAAGCAGGGGATCATAATTGGCCTTAAAGAGGTCCGCCCGCTCCACAGTCAAATGCACCCCTAAATAACGTAGGGCTCCGGACACCCAGCGAAGAGGATAAGCTGCTTGGAGCTCTGCACAAACCGCCCCAGGGACCCCAACATTCAAGATCTCTGATTTAGTGTAATTAATTTTGAAACAGGATACCCGAGAATAGTTTTCGAACAACTGCATCGCAACTGGAAGGGAAGCGGACGGATCCACCAGGGACAATATGATGTCATCCGCATAGAGTGCAATCCGATATTCCGCAGGGCCAATGTGGACCCCCTGCAAGCCTGGATGTTCTCGAAAGCTCTGAGCCAAGGGTTCCATCGCGAGTGCGAAGAGCAGAGGCGAAAGAGGGCAACCCTGTCGCGTGCCCCTCTCCAGAAAGAAGTGTCTCGAGTGTCCCCCATTAATCCGAACGCATGCCTGGGGCATCTGATAAAGACTACGAACCCAACGGATATAATTAGAGCCAAAGCCCATTGTCTCCAGAACACACCATAGGTATTCCCAGTCGACCCGATCAAAAGCTTTTTCTGCGTCAATCCCCACCAGCAAGGCTGGTTGTGGTTCCCGTTGGGCTACATGAATGACCTGCAACATACGCCTAATGTTATCTGCGGCCTGGCGACCCGGCACAAATCCAACCTGATCTGGATGAACCAAGCCCGGAAGGACCCGATTCAAGCGCGCAGCCAGCACAGAGGCAAATATTTTAACGTCAACATTTAACAGGGAAATGGGGCGGTACGCTGCCGCATCGTGCAGTGGTTTACCAGGTTTGGGTATCATCACTATCAATGCCTCACGCTGGGACGATGGTAGAGAGACCCCCCCCCCCCCAAGATCTCATTGAACAAGATAGTCAAGGTTGGCGCTAATTGTGCCCGAAACTTCTTATAATATTCTGCTGGGAAGCCATCACTACCCGGCGCACTGCCAGTTTTCAATCGCCGGATCGCAATTTCCACTTCGTCTACCGTTAATTCAGAATCTAACTGAGCTCGGTCAGGGTCGGAGAGATGCGGCAGAGCAATCCCCTGCAAATAGTCCTGTACACAATGCCGATCAAAGGGCTCTGCCTTATAGAGCAGCTCCAAATAGTCAGCAAAGAGATCACGTATCTCCCGGGAAATAACCCTCTTCCGTCCCCCAGAGTCGCGCAGTTCGCGAACCACTCTCGCGGACTGCTGTTGCCGAAGACGCAAGGCTAGGAAGCGGCCTATTTTATTCCCATGCTCATAAAAAGTTTGCCGTAATTTCCGGCGTTTATTATCTAATTCTTTCTGCAAACACGCATCCAAGTTGGCTCGAACAGTCCGCCACTGGCGCAGCACCTGACGCGAACCAGTTTGGGCGTGTTCCAAACCTAGGCGAGTAGACTCCTTCACCAACTGGTCGTGGTCATGCGTCCACATTTTACGCGTGCGGGCCGCCTCAGCCATGAGTTGACCTCGAGCCGTAGCCTTATAAGCATCCCACACCGTGGGGAGGGGAACGTCCCCAGAGTTGTTAAGCTCAAAGAATTCAGTGATAAAACGGACATGGTCCTGCACTGCACCTTGCCGCCGTAGGAACCTCACGTCTAAGCGCCAAAGACGTTGGTGCTCACTGTAAAATCCGGCCGGAAGAGCAAGCCAGCACGGGGCATGATCTGACCAAGTCAGCGTTCCATGTCCAGCCTTCGCTCTCCCGTCCATCAGGCGCTGATCCAATAAAAAATAGTCAATGCGAGTGTGAACCTGATGGACCGGAGAATAGTACGTATAGCCTCTCTCCCCCCCATGGGTGTCCCTCCAGACATCCCGCAAACCTAGATCTAGCATAAAGCGTTGAAGGGCTCTTGCCGACCCCCCCACCATCCCCCCAGCGCGACCTGTGGAATCCAGGTGGGGCACCAAATGTGTGTTACAATCCCCCCCCCAGAACAATGGGGCCCTTTGCAAAATCCGCCAGTAAGGCTTTCAATCGTGTAAAAAAGAGCCCCTGACCTGTATTGGGCGCGTAAACATTAGCTAAAGTTAGCAAGTGTTCTTCTAAGCGGATATTCAAAAAAAGCCACCTCCCCAGAGTATCTCGCTTTATCTCCTCTATCTGTAGAGAGAGGCTCTGGTGAAATAGTAAGGCCACTCCCCGCTTCTTCCATCCCTGCGCATCTGAGGCCACCCGCACCTCAGTATACGGGGACCTCTTTAGCCAGCCCTGCTTACAATTCTGAAGATGGGTCTCCTGTAAGTAAACAATGTCCCCCTGCAAAGTGCGCAATTCTGAGAACAGCAGCGACTGTTTCCTTGGGGAATTAAGACCCTTAACATTAAAAGAGATGAAGCCCACCATTGATATTTACAGTCTAGACCCTCTTATCCTCCAGCTACCCAGAAGATCCCGGTGATGTCTTCCCCCCAACAAGCCCAGAGGATTAGTTAGCCGGGCCCACCTATTCCATCCTCCAGAAATAAGAGCCATAGTCCCTCTTCCCAAATCCAAACATACCCACCAGATCCAAATGAAAAAACCCTCCCTCCAACCCAAGCCCCCCCCCCTTCCCGTCAATACCACCTGCCTGTCGAAGTTAATACAGGACACGGTAAATTGACCACAAACCTCGTTCCCCCCCCAAAAACCCCACAAAGCAACAATTCAACCTCAACATATAGTAACATTCCCCCCACCACTCCCCCACCCACCCTGAGTCATCAATCCCATCATGCCTCCCCATCAGGACAATATCATCAGCAAAACATTTGCAGGTCATCCGCCGCCCCCTGTGTGTGGCGGAGTGTGGGCCCAGGCTAATCTTTGTCAATAGCCAATAACTCAGTAAGAAATATTACAAAACAGAAGGGGGGGAAGACAATCAAAAAGAAAACAGCCAAGTACCAATGGCCAGTCATTCCACCACTTATCCAGAGTTCAGGAGGCCCACAGGGTAAGGCTCCCAAAACACTAAGAAAAGCTCTACATTTACACACACAGAAAAAAGAGAAAAGAAAAAGGGGAATCAAGCGGGCTTGCCCACTCGAGTCCACTTGGCGTGCTGGGGCTTAGGGGGCGGCGGGTGAGGCTGAGCATTGTCATCAACTAGTCCCGCCTGGCGAAGAGCTCGCCAAGCTTCAGTATAGTCTTTTGCGGAAATCTTTTTGTTGCCCAGGAGAAAGTTCATCCTAAATGGAAAGGACCAAGAGTAACGAATCCCCTTGCTGTTCAGGACCGTTGTGACTGGTTTCATCTCTCTCCGGCGTGCCAGGGTGAACGTCGAAAGGTCTTGGTAGATGGACACTGTCGCGTCCTGGAATCGAACCGCTTTCTTCTCCCGGCCTCGACGTATGAGCATCTCAGCATCAGAGTATCGCAAAAATCTCGCAATGACATCACGAGGTTGGTTGTTGGGAGGTTTTCCCAGGGCACGGTGGACTCGTTCTATTTCCATCCCAGAAGCATGCGCAGCCAGGTCCTCTGGCGGGAGCAACTCCGCTATCAACAGCTTAAGCACAGTTGGCAAATCTTCTCCGCCCCCTACCGCTTCTGGAATTCCGCGAAAACGCACGTTGTTGCGTCGGGAGCGGTTTTCAATGTCGTCAATTTTATAAGTCAGTTCCATTGCTTGCGCTTGTTGCCGGTCCAGTGCACATTGTAAATCCATCAGAGTTCCATCATGATCAACCATTTTGGTCTCCACGTCCTCCACTCGGGCTCCCAACTCTTTGATGTCGGTCCGGAGTTCTGCGACATCTTTCAACAACTCCTCCCGTAGCGAGCGAAACTCATTGGCTAACTCCGCAAAGCCTTTACGGAGTTCCTGCTTGATTTGGGCAGAGGAGAGTTGTTTGTGGGAGTCCAATTCCTCTTCACTTACAGTCTCATCATCAGTACCTGATGGAGGAGATTGTTCACGTGGGCTGCTTGGGGCCCCAGACTTGTTCTGCAGTCGCTGGGAGGAACGCATCCCTTCCCGAATTTCAGAATTTTTAGCTTTGGCAGCCATCCCACTGGGCCCCCTGTATCACACAGTGTTGGGAGAGAGATACCGCCAGTGTCAGCAAGGGCAAAGTCACTAGGGGGATAGCAGTGCTCAGAACCTCACAGGCCCGCCAAGCAGTCACTGCCACACAGTGTTGGGAGATATATAAAGTCAATGTCCGCAAAGCCCAGGGTACTGGAGAGACAGCGGGGCAATGAGATGGGGGCTGCTCCTGGCCTTCCTGAAGGGGCGAGCCGCCGGAGATGATACTCAGAGTGCTCTGCAGAGCTATGTGAAGACAGTGCTCTAAGGGCCCACTACTGCCCGATGTTAGGCTCCGATGGCAGGGCCTCCTTGGACCACGTTGCAGAGCCGAGGCCTCGGCGGAGCACTGATGAGCCAATAAATACCACCGTCACCGGCGCCGTTTTAATCCCGAAGGTATGAGAAAAAGGGATGTAACCCTCGTACTTACCCCCTTCAGGGGGATTCACACTGGTGGGAGAAGGCGATGGGCTTCAGCAGTTGTCACACGGGTTCCAGGCCTGCTCCTCAGCTCCGTAGTCAGGGCTCTGTCTCCGCGCTCAGGCGCCCCCACCTTGAGTGCAGTGCTCCGCCTGGTAGTGGAATGCCTCATGGCCTCCGACCCGTCTCCCGGGGCCCAGCAACACAGTCCAAAAAGACTTTGCACAAGTGCCGTCCGGTCCGCGCAGGTCACAGGAGTCTGCTATGGTGTCAGGCCGGCCCGGAACATGCGTCGGGAAGAAGTGCACAGCGGCAGGCCGCGCTCCGGGGACAGACTCCGCGGCTTCTCAGTCGCCCGGAATCTTGATGAATGATTTAACCCAACTCCGGAGGGCACCGCTTGCCTATGCCGACCCAGGGCAGGTAAAGATGGGGGATTTTGCGGCAGTTAGCACATGTTTGCTGAAGTTTTGGGGTGATGGGGACGGAGCTCAATTAGAATGCGGCCATCTCGCAGCAGGCTCACGAGCGCCCCCCCTGCAACCCTTTTTAAAAATTGGCGATCCTCCAATCTTCAGGTATTACAGATGATTTTAATGATAGTTCACAGATAATAGCAGGTCTGCAATATCATATTTCCGTTCTTTCAACACCCTTGGATGTATACCATCTGGTCCAGGTGATTTGCTACTCTTCAGTTTATCAAATAGTTGTAATACATCTTCCCAGTGTATCACTATTTCTTTCAGTTCTTCCGCAGTATCACCTTTTACATCTTCCCGATGTATCGATATTTCCTTCAATTCTTCCGCACCTTTAAATACCACTTCAGTCATGGGTAATATCCCTACATCTTCCTCAGTAAAGACCGAAGTAAAGAATTCATTCATCTCTCCGCTATAGCTTTGTCCCCTTTTACTGCCCCTTTCACCCCTCTATCATCTACTGGTCCAACCGACTCTCACAGGTTTTTTGCTACGAATGTAATTGAAAAAGCCTTTATTATGCGTTTTTGCTTCCACAGCAAGTTTCTTCTCAAATTCTCTCTTTGGCTGCCTTATCAATGCCTCGCATTTAACTTGCCAGTGCTTGTGCTGTTTCCAGTTTTCATCATTTGATTCTTTTTTCCATTTCCTGAAAGATGATTTTTGGCAACAGTCTCTTTGACCTCACCTTTAAACCATACTGGCAGTTTTTTGGACTTACTTCCACTTTTCTTAAAGCGTGGAATACAGCTGGCCTGGGCTTCCAAGATAGTATTTTTAAACACCCAAGTTTGATGTAAGTCCTCATTTTATCATAGTCTCCCTTTTGAAAGTTAAAAGGTAGTACTCTGGATTTCCTTACCATTCCTCCTCCATTAATTAAATCAAATGCGATCATGCTATGATCACTATTGCCAAGTGGCCCCAACACCCTTATCTCTCTTGCACCAGATTTGGTGTTCCACTAAGGACTAAGTCCAAAATGGCTTCCCCTCTGGTCAGTTCATGAACCAGCTGCTCCAAGAAGCAGTCATTTATTTCATCTAGAAACTATCTCCCCTAGCATGTCCTGCTGTGACACTGACCCAGACAATAACGGGGTAATTGAAATCACCCATTATTATTACTGTTCTGTAACTTTCGTTAGCTTCCCTGATTTCTTTGAGCATTTCATCATCCATTTGTTCATTCTGGCCAAGCGGTCAATAGTACAACCCCACTACCATCACCTTACCCTTTTTACATGGAATTTCAATCCACAGAGATTCTACAGCAAATTTTGTTTTCTGCAAAACTTTAATCCTTTGTGACTCAATGCCCTCTCTAACATAGAGCGCAACCCCTCCTCCAATTTGATCAGCTCTATCATTACGATATAGTTTGTACCCAGGTATCACAGTGTCCCACTGGTTGTCCTCCTTCCACCATGACTCCGAGGTACCAATCATATCTAACCTCTTGACATGGTCAAGTCTGTTTGGAAGGACTGAGCTGTGGTGGTATGATATTCTGCCTCTCTGGTGTTATAATGAACCTTTCCTCTTGTCTCTTCTATTTCTTTGACTATCACTATCTCTTACTCTGTCCTATCTTATTAATGGCGTTCTTTTCATATTTTCAGTATCATTTATGTAATATTGTAAACCGCTCTGATGCTTTGGCCTGAGCGGTATATCAAATGTAATAAACATAAACAAACATATATACTAACTCTCCCATCTTATTTTTTAGACTTCTAGCATTTGCATACAAGTGTTTTAGAGACTATTTTATTCATATTAATCTGGTTATCGGTAGGCAGGGGTAATTTGGAATCTTTAAGCTCTGCCTGCTCTGTACTCAAGGGCATTTGGGCTACCTTTTTCTTTATTGGAACTTCTCTGCAGATGTGCATTAACTTCATTTTTTTGGTAGTATCCTTCAAGGATACATTGTTCCGAACCATGCGCTCTTGGGCAACTATCGGCTCTCCCCTATTATCTAGTTTAAAAGCTGCTCTATCTCCTTTTTAAAGGTTAATGGCAGCAGCCTGCTTCCATCCCGGTTAAGGCGAAGCCCATCCCTTCGGAAGAGCCCCTCCTTTCCCCAGAATATTCCCAAGTTCCTAACAAATCCAAAACCCTCATCCTTGCACCATTGTCTCATCCACGCTTTGAGACTCCGGAGCTCTGCCTGCCTTTTGGGCCCCGAGTGTGGAACGGGAAGCTACCCTGGAAGTTATGGATTTCAACTTCCTACCTAAAAGCCTAAATTTAGCCTCCAGAACCTCTCTACCACATTTTCCTATGTCATTGGTACAAACATGTACCAAGACAGCAGACTCCTCCTCAGCACTATCTAAGACCTTGTCTAGGTGGCATGTGAGGTCTGCTACCTTCACACCAGGCAGGCATGTTACCAGGTGATCCTCATGTCCACCAGTCAGCCAGCTATCTACATGCCTAATGATCGAATCACCAATGATAACGGCTGTCCTAACCCTTCCCTCACGGGCACATGGCCCTGGAGAAACGTCCTCAGTGCGAGAGGGTCTTACATCACTTGCAGACAGGTCCTAGCTATAGGATCACTTCCTGCCACACCAGGGTGATGCTGTCCTGTCATGTGACCTCTCTCCTCCATGGCAACAGAGATGCTGCCAGACTGGAGGTGGGACTTCAGGACTATATCCCTGTAGGTCTAGTCTATGTACCTCTCTGTTTCCTTATGTCTTCAAAGTCTGCTACTCTTGCCTCCAGAGATCAGACTCGTTCCCTGAGAGCAAAGAGCTCCTTGCACCTTGTGCACACTTAAGACCCCTCACCAACTGGGAGAAAATCATACATGTGACACTCAATGCAAAAGACTGGAAAGCCCCCATCTCGCTGCTGGACTGCTGTGTGCATTTTTGTTTTAAGGTTGTGTTTAGATATTTAAGTTTAATTAATCTCAAGTCTTTAATATGTGCTGATGAGAATAAACAGCTGCACCTGAGAATGAATATGGCATCCTTTCCTTTAAGAGGTTTAAGCACCTATAAAGCTATGATTATCCCAGGAGTGGGTGGGTGTCGGGAAGGGAGGGAAAAAAGACTTATTAAAAGCTGGCTGCTACACAGTACCCTGTCCTGTCCTTCTAAGGTAACCTGTGACCAATCTCCAGGGGGAGTCCTACAGCCGTTGCTTGGATAGAGGGAGTCTTGGGTTCTAAATTTAACCAAAAAGCTCTCTTCTGTGTTTTAAATTTTAACTAAAAACTCTTTGCTGCTACTAGGCCCTGACTGATTTAACAAATACACTGGGTTCACAGATTAATCAGCTTTAATCTAAAGAATTCTTTTTTCCCCAAGATTTAGAAAAATTCCCAGAAGTAAATACTTACAATTGCAGATCTCTCTCCAGAAGTAGCAGTCCCCTTTTGTAGTCTCAAGGTATCAGAGGTGGCTTAATGGGCAGTTTGGACAGTCGTAGACATCTCAAAAAGCGCTAACTGTTGCAAGGAGATGGGCTGTCCATCCACTAGGTGGTGAGAGGCCACAATGGCACTGAGGTGGACTCTCATCTTGTTTGTCTTTAGACCTGTCAAGGACAGGTGGAGGAGATACTGGAGGAGTGACTCCACTGGAACAGAAAAGGGATTGAGATGTTTCTGGAAACACCAGACAGAGAATCTACGCCACTTAAAATTGTATGAATGGCTGGTGGAGGGCTTTCTAGAAGTCAAAAGGATCTCCTTAACCTCTTGAGTAAGGTCAAATCCTTGTAAAGCTATGCTCTCAGCAGCCAAGCTGTGAGGCAGAGAGACTGTGGATTGGGATGTAGTAGTGAGCCGCAATCCTGGGAGAGGAGATCTGGTGCATATCCCAATCACAGAGGATGAGTCTGAATCAGACATAGTAGCAGTGGAAACCACAGTTGCTGCGGCCGTGAGGGGCTATGAGAATTATGGAGCCCTTGTCGGACTAAAGCTTGAAAAGCATCTTGGGAATTAGGAGTATAGGAGGGAAAGCATAAAGCAGACCCTGACCCCAGTGTAGGCTGAAGGCATCCACCTGTTGGTTGGTGGATGTCTGAGTTCTTGTGCAGAAGTTAAGAAGCTTGGAATTTTGCAGAGTCGTAAACAGATCTATGTCTGGAGTTTCCCAGGTTTGGAAGATGTAAGACGTTGTGTCTGGATGGAGAGACCATTCGTGGGGAAGAAGGATGCGACTCGGTCTGTCTACCAAGACACTGGACTCCCCTGGGAGGTACACTGCTTGGAGATGTACTTGATGAGCAATGGCAAAGGACTACAGATGTAGCGCATCCTTGCAGCAGGCCCAAGAGCCTGTTCCTCCCTGCTTGTTCACATAGAATATGGCAACGCAGTTGTCCGTCCTGAATAGGATATGCTCTGAGGTGGTGTTGAAACACCCAGAGGGCATTCAAGATAGCACAAAGTTCCAGGAGACTGATCTGGAGTTGTGACTCTTGCGTTGTCCAAAGCCCCTGTGTAGTCAGGCTGCCCAGATGCGCTCCCCAACCCAGTTTGGAGACATCCGTCGTCAGGGTGCATTGAAGTGGAGGCATCTGAAAAGATGACCCTAAAAGCAAATTTTTTGTAGAGCACCACCAAGTGTGGGATGTGGTTAGACGGGCAGTGACTTGGATCCTGTCCTGTAGATGGCCTGAGGCCTGCTTCCACTGGGAGACACGAGTCCGCTGGGCTGTCCGCATATGTAGTCAGGCATATCGAGCGACATGTACTGTAGAGGCCATGTGCCCCAGGAGCTGCAGCATCTCTCGGGCGATCAGACTGTCTCGTAGGAGCATCTGGGATGCTAGTTCGACTATTCAGGTACAACGAAGCTGGGGCAGAAATGCCCTGGGATTGCTGGGTGTCTATAGTACGGCTCTGATGAACCGTACTATAGACCTCACTATTTTCTCTTTCAGCAATGTTTCCAATAATTTACTCACCACTGAATTTAAACTTATCAGCCTGTACTTTTCAACCACATCCTTACTTCCGCTTTTGTGTAAAGGCACCACATGAGCCTCTCTCCAGTCCTTTGGCACCACTCCCGACTCCAATGAGGCATTGGACAGTTCAGTCAGTGGAGCTGCTAGAACGTCCCCAAGTTCCCTCAGTATTCTAGGGTGTATCCCATCCGGTCCCATCGCTTTGTCTACTTTAGGTTTAGCTAGTTTCTCACAAACACAATCGTCTGAAAATTGTTCAAGATGCCCCTCACTTCTGTTCCTGTTTGTGGGTGTTTTCTGAGGTCCTGTTCCTGGTTCTTCATCTGTGAACACAGAACAGAAATATTTGTTAAGCAGTTCCACTTTATCCTCATCAGCTCCTACATATTCCTCCCCTTCACCCTTGAATCTGACAATGACACTTTTGCCCTTCCTCTTCTCACTAACATATCTGAAAATGTCTTATCCTCCCATTTTATTGCATTGGCTATTTCCTCCTCTTTTTGAATCTTTGCTTTCCTGACTACTTTGTTAGCTTCTCTAAATTTTTCCAAATATAGACGCCTGTCTTCCTCTCTGTGTGATCTCTTGTATTTCATGAAGGCCTCCCTCTTTTTCTTCACCTTTTCAGCTACTTCTTTCGAAAGCTATAGCAGTCTCCTTTTCCTTTTACCTTTATTTACCATATTAACAAAAAGGTTGATTGCCCTTAAAATATCCCCCCTTCAGTTTTGCCCACTGTTTTTCTACATCCCCCAACTGTTCCCATCCCGCTAACAACTCCCTGAGGTATTGGCCCATCTCGGCAAAGTTAGTTTTCCTAAAGTCTAAGACCCTCACTTTTGAATGGATTCTAACAGCCCTAGTCCTAATACTGAACCACACCATCTGGTGATCAGTGGATGCAAAATGATCTCCCACTATAACATCAGAAACACTTTCACCATTGGTAAGCACCAAGTCCAGTATGGCCCCTTCACGTGTGGTGTCTGTTACCAATTGCCTGAATAGTTCTCCCTGTAGAGAATACAGGATCTCCTTACTTCTAGATGATACTGCAGCAGGAATGTGCCAGTCAACATCTGGCATATTGAAATCCCCTATCAGTAGCACTTCCCCTTTCCTAGCAATGCTGCATATGTCTTCAATTAACTCTGTCCACCTCTTCCTCTTGTGAAGGAGGTCTGTATATCACGCCAATGCAAATAGATTTCTCTTTCCCTTTTTCTAGTTTAACCCACAATGCCTCCTCTCTCCCCTTTAAGCTCTGTAATTCCAAAGCTTTAATATTATTTTTTTACATATAGTGCCACTCCTCCTCCCCTTCTTCCTACTCTGTCCTTTCTGAATAAAGTATAGCCTGGTATAGTTACATCCCAGTCATGGTTTTCTGTGAACCATGTTTCTTTAACTGCCACTAAATCCAAGTCAGCCAATCCCACCAAAGCTTCAACAACAGGGATCTTATTTCCCATGCTATGGACATTTATACACACCGCTTTCCATATGTTACCCCTTTTACCCATTTCCATAAAGGCATTTACTATATCACTTACCTGGGGCTTTCTTCACCCATCCCCAATGAATCTAGTTTAAAGCCATCTTCAGTAGATTAGCGAGTCTACTACTAAAGACGCGTCAACCTTTCTTGGACAGATGGACGCCATCTCTGCTCTGCAACCCTTGGAACAGCATCCCGTGGTCCAGGAAACCAAAATCCTCTTGATGACACCATCCACGCAGCCATGCATTAATCTCCAAGATGCGAGCCTCTCTGCTTTGGCCTTTACCCTCAACAGGGAGGATTGAAGAGAACACCACCTGTGCACCCATCTGCTTCACCCTCTGTCCCAGAAACATGAAGTCACTTTTGATGCTCAGAGGGATACCTGGCAGTATCATTTGTTATGACATGGATTAGCAACATTGGGTAATAGTCAGTGGGATTGATGAGTCTCGGCAAACTCTCTATAACATCTTGGATTTTGGCACCAGGCAGACAGCATACCTCTCTGGACATCGTCTGGTCGGCAGATGGACGCCTCAGTACCCCTCAGAAGAGAGTCACCAACCACCACTACCCTTTGCTTCCTTGTGGTCACTGATTCTGCAACTTTGGGGTACTTGAGCTCTGGTTCTTCCCTTTCCAGGTATGCTTTCACCTCCTCCACTTCCAGGGCTGCATAATGGTTCTTCAATTCAAGGACTGGAGAAGTTGGACTGGTGATTCTGCAGGTCCTGGTGACTTGTGTCCAACCTTCATCATTCTGTAGGCACCCATCTTCTCCTCTGCTGGAGAGCTTGGTTGTTGCAAGAAGCATCTCATCAATGTACTTCTCACTGTCTTGAATGCTCCTCAGCCTTGCCATCTCCTCTCTGAGTTCCTCCACTTGTTTCCTGAGAGCTTCAGCATGCAGGCACCCTGCACATGGAACTGGTCCTTCAACTGGCATTAGGACCTCTGTCTGGACAGAGGCAGAAGCTGTAAGAGGGGCAACAGCTTTAGCGATACAATTTTTCCCAGCCATTGTTCTGTTTGTGGAGCTCAGGTATCTGTTAAAGCAAAAGAGAGAGATCTACCAAAGTACCAGCCAGTTTCCCAGCTGTCCTTTCAGAGAAAAAGCAGTTAAATCTTTTTAATTATATTCTAAATGTGCTGTTCCAAGTCCCTGTGTTTTGTTAATTGAGGAGGTGCCCTATAAAGCAAGACCGCTCGCTAGGGGTGGGTGGGAGTTGGGAGAGGGGTTAGAGAGGGAACTAACTCCTGATTAGGTGTCAGCAGCTCCCAAGAGCTGAGAAAGTTACCAAAGCAGAGCTTTAGATCTACCCCACTAAAGAAAATATTTCTCCTAAAGCACCAAAAAGAATGTAACTTTGTTTTAAAAATGTACAAAAACCCTTTTAAGAGCTCCCAGTCAGAGAGCTAGCAATTTAACCCCCCCACACAAATTCTTACCTTTGTTTGAAATGTATAGCCCCTTTTAGGAATGGATCAGACACCCCCTGTAGACTACCGACCTTCTTTCTTGGGGTGGAGAGGCTATGCCCAAGAAATCAAAAACTACCCCCTGGCTAGGCCGGGGCCGACGCCTGGGGCTTGGGAGCCTTCTGCTTATGAGGGCCATGCCCATGTCCTTTGGCCTGCTGACCCTGCTGGGGAGTCGGGGAGGCCTGAAAACGTGGGTAGTTTCTGTAAGCACTTCCCTTCCTCAGGTAGAAGGGCTTCCGTCGGGGAGGGGCAGCAGTCTTTTTACAGAGCCTGGTTCTCGTCATGAACTTAGTTTCTAGCTTGGCAGACTTGTTTGTCATGGGCTTGCCAAAGAGGTTCTCTCCTTGGCATGGGATATCGACCAATTTGTCCTGAACCCATTGCTTGAGATCGGACGACTGTAGCCAAGCCTGATGTTGGGCACCGATGCCGCCGCCGCTGCTACTCGAGCTGCCAACTCAAAGCAGTCATAGGCTGCCCAAGACTTAAACTTGGAGCACTGAGGACTTCCGGTGATGTCAGCAGATGGAATGGCAGCACACAGATAGAGCGCTGCCATAAACCTCTCCAAAATAGCAGGAAAGACACCTTAAATGAGCAGAAAATAGCTCCCCGAACAGCAAAAGGTGCTGGCAGCGTCCCGGTGTAGGAGGAAGTGAAGTTGGGATAGCTATCCCCTGACGCACACAAGCGGCAGAGCACAAATGGTCAGAGCAGGCCTCAAGGGGCTCCCCGTGGCGCAGAGACTGGAGCGGAGAGAATCATCGTAGCCACGAGCGGACCGGCCTGCGCTCAGAGGAGGAACGCACCGGGCAGAATAGCCCGCGCGATCTGAGTGCAGCGGCCGAGAGGCTAAGGTGAAGGATTGGGTGCAGAGTGCGCCTGTGGGAACGAGCACGTGGCTGGGTGGAGAGGAGCCCCAGGATTAACTGCACAACTGCAAAAATGTTACGGGGGCCGGCAGTCCGGAAGTTGCAGCAGTATACAGGGGCAGTGGCAGTAGTCTGGTGCCCACCTCCGGTGCCATAGGAGAGGCGAGGTTGGAGTGTGATTCATTGGGGACCCTGAAGAGGCAGACCAGGACCTAAGAGGAGAGTGCAGAAGCAAAAGGAGAATCCATAACCCCAGAGCTCAGAGGTTAGAGTCTGCAGGCAGGGGAGTGCAGATGGCAACACGAAAGTCCGCGGTACACTTGAAAGCCTTCTCGTTTAAGAACTCCGCGGGGACAAAAAGCCACGGGTCCAAGATGGCGTCGGCTAATGAGGAGCAGAGAGTCACTGTGGAGGGAAGTGGAGTGGGAGGTATGGCAACGGATATTCAAGCCCTGCGAGAGGATTTAAAGGAATGGCTTGACTCCACGAAGTAGGAACTGGGGGCGTTGAAAAAAGAAGTGCATGGATGGCTCCAGGAAATGAAGGCAGATATGGCATCTATGGGGACCCGACTGGATGAGATGGAAAATAGGCTGGATGACGAGGAGGGCAAGTGGGTCCCCTATGAGAAGCGTGTGACATCGGTGAGCGAAGCACAAGAGGAGCTCTGGCAAAAAATCGAGGACCTTGAAAACAGATCAAGAAGATCGAATATTAGGATCAGAGGCATTGGAGGAGTTCTGTGGGGCTGCTCTTAAGGCCGCAGAGATGAACTTGGAGGGGCTGTGCCTTACGGTGGATAGGGCGCAGAGATGGACTTGGAGGGGCTGTGCCTTACGGTGGATAGGGCACACAGAGCATTGGGGCGGAGGAGAGAAAACAAGGTGCGAGATGTGGTTGTGTGCTTGCATGACTACAGAACCAAAGAGCTGGTGATGAGGGCATCCAGGAAACTGGGCAAAATTGAATGGCAAGGAGCAGAAGTTGAGGTCATTGCAGATATTTCTAGCCTCACCATTCAGAAATGCCGAGCCTACCAGGGGGTGACCAGGCGACTGCGAGAGGAGAATGTGAGATACAGATGGCTCTTCCCAGTGGGTTTGCAGTTTACTATAAATACAAAGATGACGACAGCTCATTCGGTGGAGGCAGCCATATTGGGCATGAAACAAGCTGGCTGGGCGGAGCTGCCGGTGCTGGAGAGGTGCACTTCGGACCAACGGGAGGAAATGGATCGAGAGAGGGAGCCCCAGCGCCAGTGGAGCAGAACACCGGGAAGAGAAAAGAGCTTGAGACGTCAGAGAATGTTGAAATGAACATTGGACGTGGGAGGGATGTATAAACTGATGTTGTCATTATAGGGGTAATTGGATAAATGTGGGGATGCTTAATGCTTGTCAAAAAAAAAATTCTGAGGGGGGTTTGAGGAGTTAATAAGCTGTTATAATGTTGTTGTTATAAGGATGATAGGGGGGAGGATAGTATCGGGAGCCCAACGTGTGTGGGCGGGGGGCTCCGAGAGAGAGGAATGGGGGGGGGGGGGATAGTCTGTTGTCACCCGAAGGGGCCCTAATGGGATCGGAAGAGGCTAGGGGAGGGGAGTGGGGGGAGAAGGGAGGGGATTATGGGGTAGGGAGTAAGAGGGGGGAAGGGGGAAGGGGGGAAGTGAAAGGGATAGATAGGGAGGGGTGTCTAATGTTGCAGGTTGTGAGATGTAGGGGGAGTGAGGGAAAGAGATCATGCCTGAGATAAATGTAATGTCTATGAATGTTCGAGGCCTTAATTCCTATGTAAAAAGACAATATCTTATGAAAGAATGTATGCGTTTGCAAGGGGATATTGTGTTTATTCAGGAGACTCATCTAATGACTAAGGATGAGAATCGAGTGAGTCATCCCCAATACCCCCCAAAAATATTTGCATCAAATAAGGTAGAAAAAAAGAAAGGGGGGGGGGGGCCTTTTGCTTTCGGCATGGATCACGGGGCAAGTGGGGGAGGTAATTCGAGATAGAATGGGGAGGTTTGTTATTGTAAAACTGAACTGGGATCAGAAGATGTATACCCTGGTGTGTGTTTATGCCCCGAATACTAAGCAGGCTCAGTTCTTTAAGGATCTCCATTGTAAGTTAATGGGGATGGTAGAAGGATGTGTTATCATGGGGGGAGATTTTAATGTGACATTGGATCCCCGTATGGACACATCTAGAGGAGAAGCGTCCACCGCTAAGCAACATAGGAAATGTTTGAAGAGCCTGATCAGGGGAATGGGCCTGGTGGACATATGGAGGGAAATAAATGGAGGGCAGAGGGATTATTCTTTCTTTTCTGCGGTGCACGAGGTGTACTCCAGAATAGACATGATATTTGTGGAGAGGACTCTGGTGGCAGACGTGCGGAAGTGTGCAATTAGAGAACTCACGTGGTCTGATCATGCCTCCGTAACGTGCAGACTTCAATTAGGTGGGTCCCGAGTTAATAAGGGGTGGTGGAAACTAAATGAAACCCTTTTGGAAGATAAGGACGTAGTTCAGCAGATAACAGAGGATATAAAGAATTATATTAAGGTTAAATGATACTGGGGAATGCTCTGCGGGAATGGTGTGGGACTGTTTAAAGGCGGTCGTAAGGGGTAAACATTGCTGTGGGGGCCCATCAGAAAAGATTGAAGTTGCAGCAGAAGGAATCCCTGTTACATACGATTGGGGAGGTGGAGGCCCAACTGAAAAAGGACCCAAGGGATGCTCAGCTAAAAGATGAAATTAGACTTACCTGCTAATTGTTGTTCCTTAAGGAACTCTAGTCCAGTCCCGGAACCATAGAGTTTCGAATCTCCTCCAGCAGCTTTGGAGACTGAAAGACATCATTGCTTTGCTGGCACCAGTATAAATAGGCAAGGACCGCCCCCTTCCTCCAGTACCTACTGACAAAGCAAACTCAGCAGAGCAACAAATAAGTAGATATCAGATCAATGCAATAGGAAATAACTAAATTTAGATATGCTCTATATATCATTGTTCATTTGTTGTTGTTTTCTTTTTTTTTTTTCCTACCATCTACATCTTATAAATGCAAGAAATTATAAACTACAACACTGCTGTGGAAGGGTTCCCACTGCGGTTTCACTCTGCACCTTTGTAGAAGCCCTTCCAAATGAAGCAAACTTTAACCATTCTTCTCCCATGAACTTCAGGCTGACGAACCCCGAAACACAGGGTGGGATCCGGGACTGGACTACAGTTCCTTAAGGAACAACAATTAGCAGGTAAGTCTAATTTCATCTTCCTTTGCGTCCCTCTAGTCCAGTCCCGGAACCATAGAGGATGTAACAGAGCAGTGAATATCAACGGGAGGGACTTGCAAGCCCAGCCTGAAGCACCGCTGAGCCAAAACAACCATCCCCCACCACTTGTACATCTAGCCTATAGTGCTTGGCAAAAGAATGCAACGACGACCAAGTCGCTGCCCGACAAATATCTGCTACCGGAACCAAACTGAATTCCGCCCAAGATGCTGCTTGCGCCCGAGTCGAGTGAGCCCGGAGGCCCTCTGGCACCACCTTACCCTTTAAAAGGTACACCGACGCAATCGCTTCCTTCAACCATCGAGAAATAGATGACTTCGCCGCCGCCTCCCCTTTTCGTGGGCCCCCGAAAGCTACAAACCACCTGTCCGACCTCCAGAAGGGCGCCGTCTTGTGGAGGTACCTTCTAAGTATGCGATGAACATCCAGCAGATGCAACCTACCTTCCGACTGATCCTTCTGCTCCTCGGAGAACACTGGAAGCAACACTACCTGGTTAACATGAAATGCCGAAACCACCTTTGGCAAGAACGCTGGACCTGTACGCAATACGACCTTGTGACTGAAAAAGGACAGATATGACTCCTTATAGGACAATGCTTGCAATTCAGAAATTCTCCTCGCGGAGCAAATTGCCACCAGAAAAAGTCTTCAACATCAGATCTTTCAGCGAGGACTTGGCCAACGGTTCGAACAGCGCTCTGAGCAAGGCCTCCAAAACTAAATTCAGATCCCACGCCGGCACTGAAGTTCGCCTCTGAGGTCGCATGAGCAACACGGCCCGCAAAAAACGTTTAACATCGCTGTGAGTGCCGAGCAGTTGACCATGAACCTTACCCCGGTAACAGGAGATGGCTGCCAACTGCACTCGCAAGGTACTAGCTCTGCCAGACCCTTGTCCACCCCATCTTGCAAAAATGAAAGGATCTGAGACACCGAGGCCCCCAAGGGCCGCAGCCTACGCTCCGCACACCAGGCCTCAAAAATGCACCAAACCTGGATGTACGCCAACCAAGTGGATCGCCAGCGCGCCTTCAGCAATGTAGAAATGACCGCCGCGGAATAACCCTTGGCAGTCATCCTAGCCTTTTCAAGAGCCATGCCCGTAAGCGAGAATCGATTCACCTGGGGCATGCGCAAAGGTCCCTGGCATAACAGATCTGCCTTCTGCGGCAGCCTCCACGGCCAACAGCCACATCAAATCCGCGTACCAAGGTCTTCTGGGCCAGTCGGGTGCCACCAGGACCACCAGGCCGCGATGCCTTTCTATGCGCTGCAGTACCCGGCCTATGAGAGCCCACAGCGGGAACACATAGAGAAGCCCCTCTTCTGGCCACCTCTGCGCCAACGCATCGAGACCCTCCGACATCCGTTCTCGCCGCCTGCTGAAGAACCGTGCTACCTGCGCCGACTAGAAGCTCGCCATTAGATCCATTAGTGGAATTCCCCATCGCCGCACTAAAAGTGCAAACACGTCTGGGTGAAGAACCCACTCTCCCGGGTCCACTCTGCGGTGACTTAGAAAATCCGCTTCGACATTGTCCACTCCGGCCACATGCTGTGCCAAAAGACCCTTCAGATTCTGTTCGGCCCAACTCAACAGCTGACTCGCCTCCGCTTCCAGCGGCGCACTCCCTGTGCCGCCTTGTTGATTGATGTAGGCTACGGTCGTCGCATTGTCTGAGAGAACCCGCACTGCCTCCTGGCTTAAGCTCTCCTGAAACTCCAAGCAGGGCCAAAAACACCGCTCTCATCTCCAACCTGTTGATGGACCATTCCTTTTCCTCCTGAGACCAGTGCCCCTGGGCAAACCTTCCCTCGCAATGCGCTCCCCACCCCAGGAGACTTGCATCTGTCGTTAGCAGTTTCCAGGATAGAGGCTCCAGCGGCATCCCTGCTTCCAGACTTTCCGCCTGCAACCACCACCGAAGTTCCTGACGTACCTCTGGCAGACAAACCAGACACTGAGACAACGCGTTCCTCTGAGGAGACCAACGCCAGAGCAGCGTGCTCTGCAATGGCTGCATATGAGCCCTGGCCCACGGCACCACCTCGATCGTGGCCGCCATAGTTCAGAGCAATTGCAGATACTGCCACGCAGTCGGTGCCTGCCGTGCGAGAAACCGCTCCACGAGCTCCCGTAACCCTTGAGCTCGATGGGCTGGGAGAAACACCGCAGCTCTCTGCATCTCGAAACGCGCCCCTAAATATTCCAGGGATTGAGAGGGAACTAATCTGCTCTTCGCAAAGTTGACCACCCAGCCGAGGCTCTCCAACATCTGCACCACCCGGGCGGTGGCCGCGGCACTCTCCTCCCTGGACTTCGCTCGAATCAGCCAATCGTCCAAGTACGGATGCACTAGCACGCCCTCCTGGTGGAGCGCTGCTGCCACCACGACCATGATCTTGGTGAACGTTCGAGGAGCTGTTGCCAGCCCGAAGGGCAACGCCTGAAACTGAAAATGCCCCATAGGCACCGCAAACCGTAGAAACCTTTGATGCTCCTGCCGAACTGGGATATGGAGATAAGCCTACGTTAGATCTAAGGACGTCAGGAATCCTCCCGCTCTGACCGCCGCAATAACGGAACGTAGGGTCTCCATACGGAAATGGGTGACCCGGAGACACCGATTCACCCTCTTCAAATCCAGAATCGGCCGAAACGTGCCTTCTTTCTTTTGAACTACAAAATAGATGGAGTATCGACCGCACCCGCACTGATCGGAAGGAACGGGCACCACTGCTTTAAGCTGCAGCAGCCGCTGCAGAGTTTCCGAGACCGCTCGTACCTTGTGCGGAGCTCTGCAAGGAGACAGGACAAAGGAATCTAACACGGGTCGATGGAGTTCTAACGCATAACCCTCTCGAATGACTTCCAGGACCCACTGGTCTGACATAATTTGGACCCAGGCAGGGTAAAACTCCCGCAAACGTCCCCCCATGGGTACCTCCCCCACCTGAGTCTGCCGCATTTCATTGTGACTTCTTAAGGGATGAGGACTGGAAGGGAGCAAACCCTCTGCCTGCCCCCCGGAAACCTCTAAATCCTTGGCCTCTCGCCGGAAACCTCCCCCGCTGAGGTTGGCCAAAGCGAGAGGACCAAAATCTACGAAACTCTCTCGGAGCCCCTCGAGACCCCATAGCACTCCGGCCCTGTTTAGGCTTATCTTCGGGAAGCCGACCCCTCTTAGACTCTCCGAGATCCTTGACCAACTTTTCCAAATCCTCACTAAATAAAAGCTTACCCCTAAAGGGCAGCTTACTGAGGCGAGCCTTAGACAAACTGTCCACCGCCCAGTTACGTAACCAGAGATATCGCCGAGCTGCCACCACCGAGGCCATACTCTTAGCCAAGCCCCGGATGAGATCATAATGAACGTCCACTAAATATGCGGTTCCAGACTCCAGCCGCGCTATGTCCTCCAACTGTCCCTCCAAGTGATCACCCTGCAGCCTTTGGGACCACCGCAAACAGCCTCTCGCCACCCACGCCCCCGCTATTGAGGCCTGCATTGAGAGGGCGCAAACATTGAACACCTGTTTCAGCAGGGTATCTAGTTTCCTGTCTTGCACATCTTTTAATGCTGCTGCCCCCTCTACCGGAATCGTAGTTTTCTTAGTAACCGCCGATACCGCCGCATCTACCTTTGGAGAGCGAAACAGCTCTCTATCCTGGTCAGAAAGTGGATAAAGGTGAGCTAAGGCCCTGGAACCCTTCAGGGCCAACTCTGGCAAGTCCCACTCTTCCTGAATCATACTCCGAAATACTCTATGCACAGGGAAAACCCGTTGGGACGTTCGAACTGCCTGCAACAGCGGATCCTCCAAGGCTTCCTCTGCTGTCGCCCCCCCTGAGGGCATGTTCAGCATCTTGAGAGTCTCGGTAATCAAGGCCGGCAGCTCTTCGCGATGAAACACCCTGACTACCCTGCTCTGCTGCTCCGAGTCCAGCAACTCTCCTCCTTCCAATTCTTCCTCCGATATCTCTTCCAGTTCCGCGTCTACCGCTCCCAGGTCCTCCCCGAGTTGAGACGCCAGACACTCATCCCCAGCCCCCTTGCTTCTCTTGGACGGGGGAGCCTCTTCTTCAGAACGGTCCAAAGACCCAGGCCGCTTCTGCCCTTGCAACCCCTTAGGAGGAGCTGTCATCGCCGGCTGCAGCAGAGCAAATGCCTGCTGCATGAGGGAAAAGAAATTCGGTGGGATCACAGGAGCAGTCCCTACCTGATTCAGCGCTAGAGAGAGAAGACCCTTCAACAGAGGATGACCCCACCACTGGCTCTGCAGGGTCCAAGGACGGAGGCAGAGTCTCACTCCCTTGCAGAGGAACTGCCTCCCGCCCTACCGAGGTCCCCTCTAGCACCTTATCCATAACCTCTGCCTCAAGAGTGCAGGCTCTACACACCCCTGAGTCCAGTACCGTGCCGCGCCTCGTGCCACAAGCCAAACAACGAGGCTTTGCAGGCATACTACTGCAAGCGCAGCGCTACCCAATCTCCAAAGCCTGAGCCTGAACACCCCTAATAGGGTACCTCACCGAGGAATTAAACAAGTTATTAGATTGGAAGGTGCAGTGTCGATCAGTGAAACACTTGTGCCGGCTGACAGCTTTGTGGTTTTTTTTTTTTAGTTTTGTTTTTTGCATAAAAACCTACACCTACAGCTACCAAGCAAGGCCTGACTAGTCACCCCTGAAAACGAAGATTAAAAACCTAATGAAAGAAGGGGAGCTAAAAACGCAGCTTCTAAAATGGCTGCCGTCACCGCGTTTCCCGCGTGGCTACACGCGGCTGAACTAAACTGTGAAGAACGCAGGTCCGCTTCCCAATGCGGCCTCTGATGCTAACTGCCCCCCCCCCGAAATAACCACCAAATGGCGCGGTTAGCCGGCCAACTCACTCACCGCTCTCTTTGCAGGTGATGAAAGGAGGCACAGCAGTGTTGGAGCTCAGCTGATCCGTGGCATTGGCTCCGGCGCTGTCAAACACTGCGTGTCAAACCGGTCTGCCTTTTTACGCTCCTTGGTGCCTTGATCAAGCCTGCCACCTGCTCCTCACCCTTAGTCGTGGGTTTGGGAGCAGGGAGGCTAATAAATCAAAACTTTTCTTTCCCCCCTAGTGCTCGTTAACGTGACGGGGCACGGGGGGGGGGGGGAGGAAGGGGGATGGAGCCAGAGGAAGGAGCTGAACACCCTCCAGCAGCAGCACTGCACCTATAAAAGCAAAAAAGGAAAAATCTTAAAGAAAAATCTCAAAGTAAATCAATCCTTCAATTTTCAAGGGGAATCTAGAAATCTAGCTCTGCTTATTTGTTCCACCTGAGCCCAGTCCCAGGCTCAGAATCTCCACTAGCTGCTTAGAGACTGAAAGTACTGGAGGAAGGGGGCGGTCCTTGCCTATTTATACTGGTGCCAGCAAAGCGATGATGTCTTTCAGTCTCCAAAGCTACTGGAGGAGATTCTAAACTCTATGGTTCCGGGACTGGACTAGAGGAACGCAAAGGAACAGGAATGAGGAAAGTTAAAGCGGGACTTAAGTGAATTGCATATGCAAAAGATTAGGTGTAAACTCAATCTGCTGAAAGCGTAGTTACTCACCTGTAACAGATGTTCTCCAGGAGCAGCAGGAATCAGTCCTCACATATGGGTGACGTCGGCGCCGACGGAGCCCTCGCGGAGCAATTTTCCCCAGCTTTCAAAGAAAGCCTTTGGGAATTGCAGCGCGCATGCGCGGTCCTCTTCCCGCCCAAGGGTGCCATCTTGCTCAGTCAGATGACATAGCTAAAAGACAGCAAAAATTAGCAAAACGAAAGCATAAAACTGCAACTCCAAGGGGAGGAGGGAGGGTTGTGAGGACTGATTCCTGCTGCTCCTGGAGAACACCTGTTACAGGTGAGTAACTACGCTTTCTCCAGGACCAAGCAGGAAGTCAGTCCTCACATATGGGACTCCCAAGCTTAAGGCTACCGGAGACCCTAAGCACAAAAATGAGCTCCCTCGAGGTCAGTAGCACAGAAGGAAGGAATCTTCTCTGAATATGTCTCCAACCGGTAGCCCAACATCCGGGACGGAGGGTAGGAGTTGCCTATACCTCAAAGAGGTTACGGAGGACTGCCTGTCCGAAAGCACTGTCCCTGCGGGACTCCCTCTCCAGGCAGTAATGGGCTGCAAAAGTCTGGCTTGAAGACCAAGTAGCGGCCCGGCAGATGTCTGCCAATGGAACAGAGCGGAGGTAAGCTACTGACGTAGCCTTCGCCCGAACACGATGAGCCGTGACTCTACCTTCCAGCACGAGGCCCGCAGCCTCGTAAGTCCAAGCGATGCAGTCCGCAATCCAGATGGACAGAGTACGCTTGGAGACAGGGAGCCCCAACCTGTTGGGGTCATAAGACACGAAGAGCTGAACAGCCTTTCAGTGCTCCCGCGTACGGTCAAGGTAGAAGGTCAACGCCCTTCTACAGTCCAGGGTATGCAGGACCATTTCAGCTCGGCTGGAGTGCGGCCTGGGAAAGTAGGTCGGAAGTACCACCTCCTGGTTGATGTGAAAAGGGGAAACCACTTTGGGAAGAAATTTGGGGTGAGTCCGTAGGACTACCCGGTTCTTGTAGAACCTAGTGTAAGGAGGATCAGAAACCAGGGCCTGCAGCTCACTAACGCGTCTAGCAGAAGTGAGGGCTACCAAGAACAAGGTTTTCCAGGAAATAAAACGTAGTGGACAGGTAGCCATAGGCTCAAAAGGCGGACAGGTAATCCGCTGCAACACCACATTAAGGTCCCAGTCCGGGGCTGGCGGGCGCAAAGGTGGCTTAAGGAGAAGGAGGCCTCTGAGAAAACGAGCCACCAGAGGGTGGCTGGAAAGAGGTCTACCATCCACCGGCATGTGATGCGCAGAGAGAGCACTGAGGTGGACCTTTACCGCGTTGGACTTAAGTCCAAGGTTGGAGAGAGAGAGCAAGTACTGCAAGACCACTGATGCTGAACAGGAGAAAGGATCTTGAGACTGCTGAGTACACCAGACGGAGAACCGACGCCACTTGAGAGCGTAGGCCTTTCTGGTGGAGGGCCTCCTGGAGGCCAAGACGACCTCCTCCACATCTGGAGGTAGCTGCAGAGGAGCAAGGACTACCCTTTCAGCAGCCAGGCCATCAGATGAAGGGACTGGGGTGTAGGAGAGTCCCCTGATCCTGCGACAGGAGGTCGGGCTGAAATCCCAGTGGAAGAGGAGTGTCTACCGCTAGCTGCATCAGAAGCGGGAACCAAGGTTGTCTCGGCCACCAGGGAGCCACTAGGATCATCGATGCTTTGTCTCTGAGAACCTTGAAGAGCGTCCGAGACACCAGCGGCATGGGAGGAAAGGCATACAAGAGGCCGGTGGACCATGGAATTAGAAAAGCATCTGCCGCTACCCGAAGAGGATGCGGCTGTCGTGAGCAGAATCTGGGCAGCTGCCGGTTCAGAGGACTGGCAAACAGATCCATGGTGGGGAGGCCCCACTTGAGAAAGATCTGCTGAACCACCAGCGGGTCCAACCTCCACTCGTGTGGCTGAAGGATCCTGCTGAGCTTGTCGGCCAGGTAATTTTCTTGACCTGGGAGATAGACAGCCTTGAGGACGATGCCGTGGTGGACAGCCCAAGAGCATAGTTTTTGTGCCTCCTGACAGAGAAGGAAGGAG
Source organism: Ichthyophis bannanicus (assembly GCA_033557465.1). Taxonomy (NCBI): domain Eukaryota; kingdom Metazoa; phylum Chordata; class Amphibia; order Gymnophiona; family Ichthyophiidae; genus Ichthyophis; species Ichthyophis bannanicus. The sequence continues at coordinate 83,337,692 of CM066048.1, forward strand.
CCTGTTCCGCCTTGCTTGTTCACGTAGAACATTGCAACCTGATTGTCCGTCTGTATCATCACCGACTGGTGAGAAACCAGGTGAGAGAATGCTTTGAGCGCTAGGCGGATGGCTCTGAGCTCTAGGAAGTTTATCTGTTGAGCAGACTCCCAAGGAGTCCAGAGGCCTTGAGTACAGGTCTCCTGGCAATGTGCACCCCAACCTAGGAGAGAAGCATCGGTCATCAGGACGTAAGAATGCGGAGGGGGCTGAAAAGGCACTCCTAGGACTAGGTTGGGCAGATGAAGCCACCATTGTAGAGAAGAGACCAGCTGGTCGGAGATCTGCACGGAGTCCGCTAGGCTCCCCGTGGCCTGATGCCATTGATTGCGAAGGCACCACTGAGCAGGACGCATGTTCAGTCGGGCATTGGGTGTCACATGGACCGTGGAAGCCATATGGCCGAGCAGTCGCAGATGTCTGGCCGGGACCAGCGCATTGCTGTGAAAGTGGCCGGCGAGGTCCATGAGCCGCCTGGCCCTGTCCAGAGGGAGGAAGGCCCGCGCCTGAAGTGTGTCCAACCGGGCGCCGATGAACTCGAGATTTTGAGAGGGGAGCAAAGTGGACTTTGCGAAGTTTATGACAAAACCCAAGTGTTGGAGCAGGGCCACAGTGCGCTGAGTGGCGTGAGTGGCCTCTTGGGAAGACTGGGCTCTGATGAGCCAGTCGTCCAGGTATGGGAACACAAACAGACCTTGAAGTCTCAGATAAGCCGCCACCACAGCGAGGCACTTGGTGAACACCCTGGGTGCGGAGGATAGGCCAAAGGGTAGTACCCTGTACTGGTAATGATTTCCTCCTACAACAAATCTGAGATATTGCCTATGGTCCGGAGGAATGAGGATATGAGTATATGCATCTTTCAGATCCAAGGAGCATAGCCAGTCTCCCTGCTGGAGGTAGGGCAGCAGAATTCCAAGGGTAAGCATCTTGAACTTTTCCTTTGCAAGGAACTTGTTGAGGTTTCGCAAGTCCAGGATGGGCCTGAGGCCTCCTGTTCTTTTTGGAATCAGGAAGTACCTGGAGTAAAACCCCTGGCCCTTCAGGTGGTGGGGCACTGGTTCCACGGCTTGTTCCTGAACAAGACTTGCTAACTCCTGAAGTAGTAAGTCCCTGTGCAAAGGCAGTCTGGGAGGCTCCCCTGGAAAGTAGGAGGGAGGTACCTGGTGAAAGTGAAGAAGATAACCCTTTTGAACTATGTGAAGTACCCAGGTATCTGTGGTGATGTTGGACCACCTTTGGGCAAAGTGGACCAGCTGGCCTCCTGTGCTGAGAGAAACCAGCTGAGGGGGAGAGGCTATGCTGAGGAAGTCAAAATTCCCCACCCTGCTGAGCAGGGGCCGGTGGTGTAGGCTTGGGGGCTTGCTGCCTACGGGACCCATTACCCCGTCCCTTGGCCTGCTTTCCCTGTGGGGGAGCTGGTGAGGCCTGATACTGAGGGTAGTATTTATAGGCAGCACCTTTCCTCGGGTAAAAGGGCTTTTTCCCCGAGGCCGCCTTCTTTTGAGAAGGGGCAGAGGTCTTCCTTGAGAGACGAGTCCTGGTGAGAGTCTCCGTCTCGATTTGTGCAGCCTTCTCATCCATGGGCTTGCCAAAGAGGTTATCACCTCGGCAGGGGACATCGACCAACTTGTCCTGAACCCAGGGCTCGAGGTCGGACGTCTGAAGCCAAGCCTGGCGGCGTCCACTGATGCCGGCCGCAGCTACTCGAGCCGACGCCTCAAAACCATCGTAGGCTGCCCGAGAGATAAACTTGGAGCACTCTCGAATACCAGTAGACAAGGATTGGAACCTCTGCAAAGGTTCGTCGGAGAGACCAGCAGAGAACCCGGCTATTTCTTTAGCCAGGTCTCGGAGATACATGCCCATGTAGAGCTGGTAGGTCTGGACTCGACCAGCAAGCATAGAGCCCTGGAAGCACTTCCTACCGAGGGCATCCAGGCTTCGGGCTTCCCTACCAGGGGGCACCGAGGAGTGCATTTTTTGACTCTTTAGTCTATGCATGGCCGATTCCACCACCATGGAATGGTGCGGTAGTTGTGCCTTCTGGAAGCCGGGGCTCTTGCGGACTCAATAAATGGAATCGACCCGCTTGCTTAACACCGGCGACGACGCCGGGCTCTCCCACATGCGGAAGAGAAGTCGTTCCAGCATCGGAGGAACCGGTACAATAAAGGCCTCCTTCGGGGGAGAGTCATATTGGAGGGCATCGAGTTCTTCGACTCGAGGCTCCTCCTCGGGATCCGCAGGGAAGGCCAAGGCCTTGGCCATATCCCTCACGAAGTCCGAGAACCGGGTATCCTCCGGGGGGGACCGTTTCCGAGGTTCGGACTTGGGGGAGTCCGAAGGGACACACCGAGTCCGAAAGGAACCAGGTGACTCTTCGTCCTCAGATTCCCAGGCCGACTCCTCGGAGAAGGAGTCGATCGGCTCCGGTCGGGCGGGCACCGATGCTATCCGCTCCGACACCGAGGGAGTCGGCGTCGATGACCTCGGTCCCGAATGGGAGGCCGAAGGAAACCTCGACCAAGGATCGACTCGAGCCCTCATGGACTCGAGGATCGGCTCGGTCTCCGGGGTCGATTTGGAGGTCGACGTCCCGGCGGTCAGGACAGAAGCACCGGCGAGGCCAGCGATCAATACCCGCTGCTGGTCCAAGAAGGCAGTCAGACTGCTCTCCAAGACCGTCAACCTGAGTCCGAGCTCAGGAGACCCAGCAGCCCCCGACTCGGGCCCCGACGGCGTCGGGCCCGACGTCGAGTCCTTCGGAGGCGAGTCAACGAGGACAACAGTACTCACGTGAGCAGGCAAGTCCACCTCGAGTCGAGGATGTTTTGACGGCCTCTCCGTCTCCGAGGACCCGGGACGGGAATCGGGGCTATGCGACCTGGCCCTCGAGGAACCAGGAGCGTCCACCGATCCCGCCCTCGCGGGTTTCTTCTTCCGATTATGTTCCCGGGTAGGAGACCCCCTTTCAGAGGAACTTCGACGATGCTCAGGACCAGAGTCCCGAGACGTCGAAGCCTCCGACGAGGTCCGAGCCCGGCCGGAGTCAGAGAAGATACGCTCCCGCTGGTGCTGCCGACTCCTCAAAGCTTTTGAGGACATTTTGCCGCAAGGCACACAGATCAGAGAGTCATGATCCGGGCCGAGGCAGCGGAGGCAGAAGTCATGAGTGTCTGTAAGAGACATGAGTTTCTTACAGAGATCACACTTTTTAAAGCCGCTGGCAGCCATCGGGGGAAAAAGGGCCCCTGCGAGGTCGAATGACCGGGCTGCCAGGGAAAAAGGAAAAAGGCGCGAAATCTGTCACGAAGGACAAAAAAACGAAAAATAAGGAACGGACTCGCAACCGACGTCGCGAGTCCGGGCGGGAAAAGAACCGGCGTCGAACCGAAGAAAAAAGAGAAAAATAGAGAAAAAATCAACTTTTCTGCGGGGATTCACAGGCAACGTCTGTAGGGCTCTGCGGAAAAAAGAAGACTGAGCAAGATGGCACCCTTGGGCGGGAAGAGGACCGCGCATGCGCGCTGCAATTCCCAAAGGCTTTCTTTGAAAGCTGGGGAAAATTGCTCCGCGAGGGCTCCGTCGGCGCCGACGTCACCCATATGTGAGGACTGACTTCCTGCTTGGTCCTGGAGAACCAGCAGAGTTTTGAGTTTAGCAATAAGGCGGGTCAGATGTTAGCTAGGAAAGTCCATAAATTGAAGACGAGGAATACAATAGTTAGCATTAAGGATGCTATGGGGGCGGCGGTATGGGCAGGGAAGGATATTGAGGAAAGATTTATTCAATTTTATCAGCAACTTTATACCCCGGAGCAGCCAGTTGAGGAGGAGAAGATACAGGCTTACCTGGGTAAAATCCAGCTCCCAAAACTGACAGAGGAAAAGGGGGAGGAGTTGTCTGAGCCCTTTAGAGAGCAAGTAGTGCTGGCAGTGATTAAAGGTTTGAAGAAGCACAAAGCACCGGGGTTGGATGGGTATACAAACCAATTTTATAAGACCTTTGCTGGAGGTTTAGTAGGGTCGCTTGTAAGAATGTATAATTCCCTTAGTGATGGGGCAGAGATGCTGCCCTCAATGCGTATGTGGCAGGCATTAGTATTTTGCATAAAGAGGGGAAAGACCCCACAGAGTATGGCTCATATCATCGTTGGGAGGGGATTTTAAAATTTTCACTAGAACCCTAGCTAATAGGTTGGGACTGCTTCTGGGGAAATTAGTACACCCGAATCAATCGGGGTTTGTTCTGGGACAGTATACGTCGGATAATATCCAAAGGGCTTTAAATGTAATGTGGGGGGGGGGAGTGAGGGGGGAAAAGATAGCTTTATTGGCGGTGGATGCTGAAAAAGCTTTCGATAGGGGTGAATTGGGGGTTTCTATTTGGAGCGCTTGGAAAAATGGGTATTCAGGGGAAGTTCCTGAGCTGGGCTAAGAGCATATATCAAAGGCCAATGGCATGTTTAAAAATAAATGGTAATATAACAAGGGGGTTTGAACTTGTTTCGGGGCACGAGACAGGGATGCCCTTTGTCCCCCCTGTTATTTATTTTGTCATTGGAACCAATGGCGCAAAGGATACGGGATCGGGCGGATATAGTGGGGGTTGGAGGGGCTGGAGTGAGCATAAGATTTCGCTGTTTGCGGACGACGTGTTATTTTTTCTATCAGATTTGAAGAGGTTGCTGGGGGCAATTCAAGAAGAGCTTAGCACATACGGTGAAGTGTCGGGATTCCGCATGAATGCCACTAAATCGGAAATATTGAATGTAACCATAAATAAGGAGGAAGAGCAGCAACCGCAGCGAGACTTTCCTTTCAGATGGGCAGAGAATGGTATCCACTATCTGGGAGTACAAGTTACAGTTACTAGGGAGGGGCTATTTCGGACGAATTATATTCCAGACCAGAATAAAATGTTTAGGGAGCTGGATGATTGGGGCTGGTATGAAGTATCATGGCTGGGCAGACAAGATTTGGTCAAGATGATCCTGGTACCTAGGTTATTATACTTGTTTATGAATCTGCCAGTAGAGGTTCCAACGACATTTTTGAAGAAGCTGCAAGATAGGGTGATGAAGTATATATGGAGGGGTCGGAGGCCACGGGTAGGGAAAAATGTGTTATATGCGAGTAAGCAGATTAGGAGAATGGGAGCACCTCTGTTATTTCAATATTATGAGGTGGCGAGAGTGAGGGCAGTTTTTGAGTGGGAGGTGAGGGGCTCGATTGATTGGGTGCTTATAGAAAGAGAGGGGAGGATTGGGGAGAGAGATCTGAGAGGGCGGATGTGGATCCGAGGGGGGGGGGGGAGACGTTTAGAGGAGAGAGGGGGGAACCCCCATGTAATGCTGACTCTGCGGTATTGGTGGAAATGGCAAAGGAAATGGTATGGTGCTGCAGGGGGGGTTCGCGGTTCATACCGCTGGTGGGGAATTTAGAGTTTCAGCCTGGGATGACAGACCCCGGCTTTAAACGGTGGAGTTGGGACTGCGGGAGGTGGGGCAATTTAAAGTGAATGGTGAGTGGGTGCAATTTGCAGAGTTACAAGAGGAGTATCAGTTACCAGACACTGACCGGTAAGAGTAGTTACTCACCTGTAACAGGTGTTCTCCAGGAGCAGCAGGAATCAGTCCTCACATATGGGTGACATCGGTGCCGACGGAGCCCCCGTGCGGAGCATTTCCCCAGCTTTCAAAGAAAGCCTTTGGGAATTGCAGCGCACATGCGCGGTCCCCTTCCCGCCCAAGGGTGCCATCTTGCTCAGTCTGATGACATAGCTAAAAGACAGCAAAATAGCAAAAATAAATCATATGACTGCAACTCCAAGGGGAGGACGGAGGGTTGTGAGTACTGATTCCTGCTGCTCCTGGAGAACACCTGTTACAGGTGAGTAACTACTCTTTCTCCAGAACCAAGCAGGAAGTCAGTCCTCACATATGGGACTCCCCAGCTTAAGGCTACCGGAGACCTCAAGTGGAAAAAATGAGCTCCCTCTAGCTTGTCAGTACGTAAGGAAGGAATCTTCTCTGAGAACGCCCCCGACCGGTAGACCAACACCAGGGCCGGAGGGTAGGAGTTGCCTAAACCCCAAAGAGATTATGGAGTACTGCCTGTCTGAAAGCACTGTCCCTGCAGGACTCTCTCTCAAGGCAGTAATGGGCCGCAAAAGTCTGGCTTGAAGACCAAGTAGCGGCCCGGCAGATATCTGCAAACGGAACAGAGCGGAGATGAGCCACTGACGCAGCCTTCGCCCTGACACGATGAGCCGTGATTCGACCCTCCAACGAGAGGCCAGCTGCCCCATAAGCCCAGGCGATACAGTCAGCGACCCATATGGACAAAGTACGCTTGGAAACAGGTAACCCCAATTTATTGGGGTCAAAAGAAACGAAGAGCTGAACATCCCTTCGATGCTCCCGCGTACGGTCAAGGTAGAAGGACAACGCCCTCCTACAGTCCAGGGTATGCAGGACCATCTCAGCCCAGTTGGCATGCGGCCTGGAAAGAAGGTCGGAAGAACCACCTCCTGATTGAGGTGAAAAGGGGAGACAACCTTAGGGAGAAACTTCGGCTGAGTCCGTAAGACTACCCTATTCCTGTAGAACCTAGTGTAAGGGGGATCAGACACTAGTGCCTGAAGTTCACTCACTCGCCTAGCAGAGGTAAGAGCTACCAGAAACAAGGTTTTCCAGGAGAGAAAACGGAGAGGGCAGGTAGCCATAGGTTCAAATGGTGGACAAGTAATCCACTGTAAGACCACATTCAGATCCCACTCAGGGGCTGGTGGACTCAAAGGAGGCTTAAGCAGGAGGCGGCCTCTGAGAAAACGAGCCACCAAAGGGTGGTTGGAAAGAGGCCTCCCGTCCACCGGCGAGTGGTGCACTGAGAGAGCACTGAGGTGAACCCTGACAGCGTTGGACTTAAGGCCTAGATTGGAGAGGTAAAGCAAATATTGCAATACTACCGCTACCAAGCACGAGAAGGGATTCTCGCTGTGCTGAGCACACCATGCGGAGAATCTACGCCACTTAAGAGCGTAGGATTTTCTGGTGGATTGCCGCCTAGAGGCTAAGACTACGTCTTCCACCTCTCTAGGCAGTAGTAGGGGAGCCAGGACTACCCTTTCAGCAGCCAGGCCATCAGATGAAGGGACTGGAGGTTGGGGTGCAAGAGAGACCCCTGGTCCTGAGACAGGAGATCGTGTTGAATCCCCAGAGGAAGAGGAGTGTCCACCGCCAGTTGCAGCAGGAGTGGGAACCATGGCTGCCTCGGCCACCTGGGGGCTATCAGAATCACTGAGGCCCGGTCCTTGAGGACCTTGAACAGTGTTCGGGACACTAGTGGCGTGGGAGGAAACGCATACAGTAGGCCTTGGGACCACGGAATCAGAAAGGCATCTGCTGCTACTCTGAGAGGATGCGGTTGCCTGGAACAGAATCTCGGGAGTTGCTGGTTCAGAGGACTGGCGAAAAGATCCATGGTGGGGAGGCCCCACCTGAGAAAGATCTGCTGAACCACCAATGGATTCAATCTCCATTCGTGTGGTTGCAGGATCCTGCTCAGTCTGTCCGCCAGGTAATTTTCTTGACCGGGAAGGTAGACAGCTATGAGGAGGATTCCGTGATTGACTGCCCAAGAGAACAGTCGTTGTGCCTCCCGAAAGAGAAGGAGCGAGCCCGTGCCTCCTTGTTTGTTCACGTAGAACATGGCAACTTGATTGTCCGTCTGGACCAGTACAGACTGGTGAGATGTGAGGTGGGAGAAGGCTCTCAGAGCTAGGCGTATTGACCGTAGCTCCAGGAAGTTTATCTGCTGAGCAGCCTCCCAAGGGGTCCAGAGACCCTGAGTACATGCCCCTTGGCAATGTGCTCCCCAACCTAGAAGAGAAGCATCTGTCGTCAGCACTTGAGAAGGCGGAGGGGATTGAAAACTCACTCCAAGCACCAGATTCGGAAGATGAAGCCACCATTGTAGAGAGGAGACGAGCAGGGTGAATATTCTTACTGAGTCTGCAAGGCTCCCTGTGGCTTGATGCCACTGAGTTCGAAGGCTCCACTGCGCAGGCCGCATGTGCAGGCGGGCATTGGGGGTTACATGAACTGTGGAAGCCATATGGCCGAGAAGTCTCAGGAATTGCCTGGCGGAGACCAGGGAATTGCTGTGAAACTGCCTGGCTACATCCATCAACCTGTGGGCTCTGTCCACTGGCAGAAAAGCCTTCGCCTGAAGAGTGTCTAGCCTCGCTCCTATGAATTCTAAGTTCTGGGATGGGAGCAAAGTGGACTTTGCGAAGTTTATGACAAACCCCAAGTGCTGAAGCAGAGCCACAGTGCGAAGGGTGGCTTGACTGGCCTCCTGGGAAGACTTGCCCCTTATGAGCCAGTCGTCCAGGTACGGAAACACAAAAAGACCTTGAAGCCTCAGGTAGGCCGCCACCACCGCCAGGCACTTGGTGAACACCCTGGGAGCGGAGGTTAGGCCAAAGGGTAGTACTCTGTACTGGTAGTGGTTTCCTCCCACAACAAATCTAAGATATTGTCTGTGGTCTGGATGAATAAGGATGTGAGTATAAGCATCCTTTAGATCTAAGGAGCATAGCCAACTCCCTGCTGGAGGTAGGGCAGCAGGATTCCAAGGGTAAGCATCTTGAACTTTTCCCTCTCCAGGAACTTGTTGAGGTTGCGCAAGTCTAGGATGGGTCTGAGGCCTCCTGTTCTTTTTGGTACCAGAAAGTACCTGGAATAAAAGCCGTGACCTCTCAGGTGGTGGGGCACCGGTTCCACAGCCTGGTCCTTTAGCAGACTTGCTAACTCCTGAAGGAGTAGGTCCCTGTGCAGAGGGAGTCTTGGAGGCTCCCCTGGAAAATAGGAGGGAGGTACCTGGTGAAAATGTAGAAGATAGCCCTTGTGGACTATATGGAGTACCCAGGTATCTGATGTGACGGCTGACCACCTGTGGGCAAAGTAGGCCAGCTGGTCTCCTGTGCTGATGTGAGCCAGCTGAGGAGAAAAGGCTATGCCTTCTGAGTCAAAACCCCCCACCCTGCTGAGCAGGGGCTGGTGTTGGTGGCTTGGGGGCCTTCTGCCTACAGGGCCCATGACCCTGCCCCTTGGCCTGCTGACCCTGTTGGGGAGCTGCAGAGGCCTGATAATGAGGGTATTGTTTATAGGCAGATGACTTCCTCGGGTAAAAGGTCTCTGCTCCAAGGGGCAGAGATAGATGAGCTTTTTGAGAGGACAGAGGTTAAAGGCCTCATATCCAGATTATATAAGGTTATGGAAAGGGAGAGTGGGGGACAAGTGGGCCCATTGCAAGGCTTGGGAGGGGACCTCCATAAAAATTGGGATGGGGACCAAGGGGAACGAGTCTGCAAGGGGCTGTTTAAAGGGGTGATATTCAGCAATATTTTGGAGCATAATTACAAAATGCTGTATCGGTGGTACCTGATCCACAGAGATCACAGAAATGGCAGGGGGGGGGGGCAGAATGCTGCAGGGGCTGTGGGGACCTTTCTACATATTTGGTGGGCGTGTCCCTTACTGGGATCTTTATGGCACAGAGTCATGCAATGAATGCAAACGGTATGTGGAGAAGAGATTCCGTTGGGACCTTGCTTAGTACTGCTAAATGTAGCGCATGTGGTACTGAAAAAGAAGGTAAAGGCTGGTGTGGAGTGGTTTGCACTGCAACCAGGCAATTGATAGCGCGTAGGTGGCATTCAGCAAGTGTCCCCACTTTGGAGGAGGTTCAGGGGAGGGTGGAGCGGCTTTGCACATTATATCGCTTTGCAACGATGCACCAAAATAGTGTGCTATCAGGCCACTTGGGGAACCTACCTTAAGTGGAGGAGCACTTGAGGGTAGGGAGAGGGGGGAAGAGGGAGAGCTCAGAGAGTGTAAAGATATATAGAGGCTCTCCCAGCTTGTGGGTAACCGGGTCTTCTGTATACCATGTGAATATTATAATTATGTTATGTGTTACTGTTGTATTTGGGATGGTGGTTGGGAATTAGGCTGAGAAGGAATGTAATGAACACATTGGAGTGGGGACAGGAAAAGGATTGCGTGGCGGAGGAGAATGGTTAAGAGAGAGGTCACACCATTGGGAAGTTGTAACCAACTATTTGGGAAGGGAGGGAGGAGGGGGGGAAAGGGGGGAAAAGTCTGAGAAAGGCAAGGTTTGTGGTAGTGCTCTGTTGGTTGTATATACTTGTGCAAGCTTCCTTAATAAAAACAATAAAACGGAAAGAGTAGTTACTCACCTGTAACAGGTGTTCTCCAGGAGCAGCAGGAATCAGTCCTCACATATGGGTGACGTCGGCACCGACGGAGCCCTCGTGCGGAGCATTTCCCCAGCTTTCAAAGAAAGCCTTTGGGAATTGCAGCGCGCATGTGCGGTCCCCTTCCCGCCCAAGGGTGCCATCTTGCTCAGTCTGATGACATAGCTAAAAGACAGCTAAAAATTAGCTGGTGAGAGGCGAGGTGGGAGAAGGCTCTCAGAGCTAGGCGTATCGCCCGTAGCTTGTGATAAGGAAGCTTATCATAGCTCAGGAAGGAGCTATAGAAAAGGTGAAGTGACTCTGAACAAGCAACCTGTCAGTTCTGGTAGAAATAAGAAAACAGAATTTTCCCATAAAAGACTACCAGTCCCAGAATGCACCATGTTTCCAACAGCCATTAGAGGAGCTGAAGTGGGGAAACGTGTGTTCAATCAGGAGGGCTATGAGGTAATCCCTAAGCACTCATCTCAAAGGGCAGGACCTGATTCAGCACAGCTGCGCTGTATTAGGGGGGAGCACTCATCTAAGCAGAATAAAGGTAGAGTTTATTCTACAGAGAATTATCCTCATTATCCTGAGAATCAGCTTGAGCTTGATCATCAGTTTCATCTGAAGGATCATCAGAAGCAGAAGCCAAACCGGACGGACAGAGAAGGAAAGAAACCCTTTGGAAGAAGGAAGAGAAGAAGTAATTAGATCTTACCTGCTAATTATTGTTCCTGAAGGAACGACAGTCCAGTCCCTTTACTTCTGGGTTACGCAACCCTTCCAGCAGCTTGGAGGCTGAGCCCAACCTTTTTGGAGGTGGGGCGGTATAAATACCACTGCTACCACCCACTAACTCCAGTATTCGATTGAAAAAGCAGTCTAACCAGAGTTCTATGAATAATCAACAAATAACACAAATCAAACTCCCTCACGGGATACTAGACCAGAACCCAACTTTTTTTTTTTTTTTTTTTTAATAAGAAATAGGAGCCAGGGAGGAGGGAATACCGCGGAGAGGAAAGGGAGGGGTGCCCGATAATGTCCTAGGCGACTTTCTCCTGCCCACCTTCCCCCAGACCTGGTTCTACGCTCGGCCAGATGCTTCGCTCTTGACTGATAGGCCTTCCAGTCCGGTCGTGCCGGGTGGGATCAGGGACTGGACTGTCGTTCCTTCAGGAACAATAATTAGCAGGTAAGATCTAATTACTTCTTCCTTATCGTCACTCCAGTCCAGTCCCTTTACTTCTGGGATGTACCAGAGCAGTTCAATCCTGGGTGGGTTCCGGCAACCCGGACTGAAGGACTGCCCGACCAAACCGAGCGTCCGCTGCACTCTGTACGTCCAGCCTGTAGTGCCTTGAGAAGGTATGCAAAGAGGACCAAGTCGCCGCTCTACAAATATCCAACGGAGGGACTAGACTGAACTCTGCCCACGAGGCAGCCTGAGCCCGGGTGGAGTGCGCCCGGAGCCCCCCTGGGACCTGTTTCCCTTTCAGAATGTAGGCGGAAGCAATCGTTTCTCTGATCCACCTGGAGATGGAGGCCTTGGCCGCCGCCTCTCCTTTGTGCGGGCCTCCGAACTGGACGAACAGCTTGTCGGATTTCCGGAAAGGAGCTGTGCGTGAGAGGTATCGCTTCAAAATCCTCTGGACATCTAAGCGTCGTAGCTTGCTATTTCTACCTTCAGGTCCCTCGGCCGGCCAGGCCGGAAGGGTGACTGTCTGGTTCACATGAAAAGGAGACAGAACCTTGGGCAGGAAGGAAGGTACCGTGCGTAGTACCACTTTGTCCCTGAGAAAGGATAGGAAAGGCGGTCGAGAGGACAGAGCTTGCAACTCGGAGACCCGTCTGGCTGAACAGATAGCGACCAGGAAGACTGTCTTGAGGGTTAAGTCCTTCAGGGAAGCCTTCTTTATCGGCTCGAAGGGTTCCCCGACCAATGCATTTAGAACAAGATTGAGATCCCAAGGAGGGATCACGGATCTCCGTTGAGGACGCAGCCGCCTAACTGCCCTTAGGAACCTGGAGACGTCCGCGTGGGCCCCAAGGGGCTTGCCGTGAACCTTGCCTCTATAGCAAGCAATGGCGGCTAGTTGGACCCGCAAGGAACTGTGCGCCAGGCCTTTCTCAAAACCCGCTTGTAGGAATTCCAGCACCTCAGGGACTGAGGCCAAGAGGGGTTTTCTTCGGTGTTCCGAACACCACGCCTCAAAGATGCGCCAGACCCTTACGTAGGCCAGACAGGTCGAGCGTTTCTTCGCATTCAACAACGTTGAGATTACCGCTCCTGAATAGCCCCGCTTCAAGAGGTGCGCCCTTTCAATAGCCAGGCCGTAAGCGAGAACCGATCCACGTGAGGCATTATTACCGGGCCTTGTCTGAGCAGACCCCTTCTGCAAGGGAGTCGCCAAGGGCGGTCGGCCATCAACCTCACCAGATCTGCATACCATGGACGACGTGGCCAATCCGGGGCAATGAGGATCACCAGACCTTGGTGAGCTTCCACCCGCTGCAGGACTTTTCCAATCAGGGCCCACGGGGGAAACACGTAGAGAAGCCCCTCCGTCGGCCACTTCTGAGATAGGGCATCCAGGCCTTCGGACATTCTTTCCCTCCGCCGACTGAAGAATCGATCCACCTTGGCTGACGAGAAAGTTGCCATGAGGTCCATGACTGGTAGCCCCCAGCGGGCCACTATCTGGTCGAAGGAGTCCTTTCCCAGCTCCCACTCTCCGTGGTCTATCTTGTGTCTGCTGAGGTAATCGGCCGTGAGATTGTCCGTGCCTGCCACGTGCTGAGCCGAAAGCGCTTCCAGGCGGGTCTCTGCCCACTGGAAGAGGGCCTCCGCCTCCTTCTCCAAAGCGGGGCTGCTGGTACCGCCCTGGTGGTTGATGTAAGCTACCGTGGTGACGTTGTCGGAGAGAACGCGAATCGCTCTTCCTAGCACTAGGGACTCCAGCGCTCTGAGCGCTAGGATGACGGCCCGCAACTCCAGTCTGTTGATGGGCCATTGTGATTCCAACTGCGACCAGAGGCCCTGGACGAACTGGTCCTCGCAGTGAGCCCCCCAGCCCGTCAGGCTGGCATCCGTTGTCAACAGTATCCATAGATGGGGCTCGAGGGGCATCCCCCGCTCTAGATTCCTTGGGCACCGCCACCAGTGCAGGGATTGTTTGGTCCGCGGAGCACAGGGTAACTGAGTTGACAGGCGATGATGTTGTGGAGACCACCGACGCAATAGTGCACGCTGTAGTGGACGCATGTGGGCCCTGGCCCAAGGCACTACCTCTATCGCTGCCGCCATTGTGCCCAGCACCTGAAGATAATGCCATGCTGAGGGGTTTCGTCTGCTCAGGAACTGTGCAACTAGTAGTCTTAGGTCCCTTGACCGCGCTCGAGACAGGAACACTCTGCCCCTTCCTGTGTCGAATCTTGCTCCGAGATATTCGAGGTCCTGGGAGGGCGTCATCCTGCTCTTTGCTCGGTTGATGACCCACCCTAACTCCTCTAGCACCTGAACCACTCTGCTCGTCGTCATGCGACTTTCTTCTTCCGATTTTGCCCGGACCAGCCAATCGTCTAGGTAAGGGTGTACTAGGATTCCTTCCTTCCGGAGGAAGGCCGCCACCACCACCATCACCTTGGTGAATGTCCGTGGAGCTGTAGCTAGGCCGAAGGGAAGGGCCTGGAATTGGAAATGGCCCCCCGGAACCGCGAATCTTAGGAACTGTTGATGGGTCTTCCTGACTGGAATATGCAGGTAGGCCTCTGTCAAGTCGAGAGACGTCAGAAACTCTCCGCCTCTTACCGCTGCGATGACTGATCGTAGAGTCTCCATGCGGAAGTGTGGCACTCTGAGACAGCGGTTGACCTGTTTTAAATCCAGGATTGGCCGGAAGGACCCTTCCTTCTTTGGCACTACGAAGTAAATCGAGTATCGACCCAATCCGTACTGGTCTGGAGGTACAGGTACCACTGCCTCGAGTGCGATTAGCCGAGCTAGGGTTGATTCTATTGCCGCCCTCTTTGCCGGAGATCCGCTGGGAGATTGAATAAATGCTGGAGGGATTTGCTTGGCGAACTCTAGAGCGTAGCCCTCCCTGATGACCTCTAGTACCCACTGATCCGAAGTGACCCGGGACCAGGCAGGCAGAAACTGCCTTAAACGACCTCCCACTGGCAGCTCTTCCCCCTGGACCCCCGTCGCCTCATTGCTGTTTTCTGGGGGCCGAGGAGAAGGAGGAGGCCCCAAAACCCCGACCTGCTCCCCGAAACCCCCGGAAACCTTGACCTCTAGCGGGAAATCGTCCCCTGGGGGGGGGGTTGGATCTAGCTGGACGGAATCTGCGAGAGTCCCTGGCCTGGCTACGAGCCGAAGCCAGGGGGCGACCTTGTTTCGGTCTGTCTTCCGGGAGTCTGCCACCCTTGGACTCGCCAAGGTCCTTTACCAACTTTTCCAAATCCTCACCAAAGAGCAGCTTCCCCTTAAAGGGGAGCCGGCTCAGGCGTGCCTTAGAGGAGGCATCCGCTGCCCAGTTACGTAGCCACAAGCAGCGCCTGGCTGCCACCACAGAGGCCATGTTTTTGGCCAGGCTTCTAATGAGGTCATAGTGACTATCCGCCAGGTATGCTGCTCCTGATTCCAGCCTAGCGGCGTTGGGCCGGGGTTCCCCCTCGGAGGTCTCTGCTGACTGAAGCTGCTGAGACCACCTTAAACAGGCCCGAGCTACCCAGGCTCCCGAGACGGAGGCTTGCAGGGCGAGAGCGCTTACGTCGAATGCTTGCTTCAGGAGTGTATCCAATTTTCTGTCCTGTGAGTCTCTTAGGGCCGTGCTGCCCTCAACCGGGATAGTAGTCTTCTTCGTGACTGCTGATACCGCTGCATCCACTCTGGGAGATTTTAAGAGCTCTTTGTCTGTCTCTGGGAGAGGATATAGGCGCATCATGGACCTGACTCCCCTTAGGCTAGATTCCGGCTGGTCCCATTCTTCCTGGATCATCTGACGTACCACTCTGTGGACCGGGAAGACTTTCTGAGATCTCCTAAAGGCTTGGATTAAGGGATCTTCCAGCGCCTCCTCTTCTGCAGGTGTATCTGAGGCCACGTTGAGCGCTTTTAGGGACTCATTAATTAGTGCCGGAAGCTCTTCCCTGGCGAAAGACCCTAATAACTCTGGACTGGTCTTCCTCTGGTATCTCTCCTTCCTCCAGCTCCTCCTCTTCTTCATCCAGCTCCCTGTCCGAGTAAGCCTCCTCTGGGGTGCCCAGAGAGAGGGCTGCCAGAGGCTCCTCCTCACTCAGACGGGGTCGCTTAGGCGGAATTCCCTGCTCCTGAGTACCTGTTCCCAGGAGCCTGGCTGACTTATCTTCCCTTGACGAACCAGCGTCTCCTGGCCCCAGCCCCTGCTTCCGCAAACAATAGGCTTTGTGGAGCAAAAGGATGAAATCTGGAGAGAAAAAGTCCCCGGTCCCTCCTTCCCCGGAAGGGAGGGGGGAGGGGGGCAGGGAAGGTGGGGGTACATCCGAGGAAGTAGAAGGAGGTAACTGGGGGCCTCCCTCCCCCCCTAGGAGGACCCCTGGCCCCTGAGGGGGGGAGCGATGGCCAGGTTAATTTCCTGCTCAACTGAAGCCGCCACAGTGGCACAGCTCCTGCAGATTCCTGCCTCTGCGGAGGTGCCTCTGCGTGTTCCGCAGGAGGGGCAGCGGGGCTTGGTCGCCATGCCTTGGCTCCCTGAATAAGAGCCCAAACTCCAAATATATTTCTCCCCCTCAGAAGCTCTTAGAAGAGGGAATTAACAATTCAAGATTGAAGGAGTTAAGGAATCAAATGCATTAACTGAATTTAATGAGTTAAATCTATTCAAGTAAATCCGGTACTTTAAAGAAATTTAAAGTAAACTTAAAGTAAATTAAAATGAAATTAAAATAAATAAAATTTAGGCACATTAAATGCACATTAAATGCAGAAATATATCTCTTTTTCCTCCCACGGAGGTACTTGCGTTTAAGCAGACTGTATCTCCTGAACCCGACTCAGCGATCCTAGCCCGATGGCTCTACACGCGGTAGGCCTCACCACGTGGAGCCCGGGCAGAGGACCGCGAGACAATTTCCTGGACCGCGCTGTGCTCTTTCCCCCGTAAAGTGCTGATGTCTGCCTCTCCCTCGTAGGGCTCCCGGGGAGTAGCAAGGCTCGCTGCCGCGTCCCTCTTCCTTGGGACGGGTCCGGCGAGAGGCGCTGTCTGGCGGCGCTGCCTCCAGCGCTCAGCCGCCAACGGGGCTTCGGCGCGAGGCAGATGCAATCCGGAGCAGGGGGCAGGAGAAATCGCCAGAGCCGTCGTCGGGGGAGAGGAGCAGGAACGAAATTGCCTTCGACTCTGCGAGGAGGGAGCACTTCTAAGGCCCGATCCGGGGAGCAGGGGGGGGGGGAGGGGGAAGACCGAGAGAGCAGGCAGAATTAAAGCAACAGGACGGAGGAGTCCACAAGTAAGAAAAGAAGCAAATAAGGAGAACTTAAATTAAAATGAAATAGATTAAAATGAAATTAAAATGAAATTAAGCAAGATTGCTAACAAGAAGGACTCCAGTAAGCCCTAGGCTTACGGAACCCTCCAGCTGCTTGGAGGCTGAGAATACTGGAGTTAGTGGGTGGTAGTAGTGGTATTTATACCGCCCCACCTCCAAAAAGGTTGGGCTCAGCCTCCAAGCTGCTGGAAGGGTTGCGTAACCCAGAAGTAAAGGGACTGGACTGGAGTGACGATAAGGAAAAGCCTTTGAGAGGTCTAGAAGAGTCCAGAGCAGTATGTATACTGGGAGGCATTTCAAGGGCCAGCATACACCATTGGACTGGGGAAAGCCAGAGGAATGGTGCTGCAGAGCTAGGAAACTCCAGAAGCTACCTGTGAGGGAGACGGCTGCACGTGGAAGGGACCCTAAGACCTGTGCCAGAAGGTATGTGAAGAGAGATCCAGTGTCCAGGGATCTGGATTGGAAGGCCGGACATAAGAACTGGACTACATACTGGCCAGGCTATATAGAGAGGAACTCTAACAGCAATGGAAGCTCAGGTATGAACACTGATCTATGCCCTAGCTATAACCTTGAAAGACAGCAGGGAAACAAGTATTCTCCTGAAAGTGCTCCATTGAGAGATTCATCTGTGCCAATCCATGATATTGAACCTATGCTTGTTGAAGAAGGGGGAATGATTGCAGATGAAGAATGTGTTTATATGGACTGCTCTCTGTCCAAACTCCTTTGGTGATTTTCTGTTATAAAGTACAGCAACCATCACAAAGAAATACAAACTTGTTCTTTAATCTACTCAGAAAAGCTCCTGAAGCAGGATTTGACCCACACAGTAGAAAGCAAGCCAGCTAAGGGGTTTCAGCTGGATAACTGCTAGCAATTGAGCCTTACCTAATTGCTTGTGAGCTAGGAGAGAATCACTTCTGAATCTATGTGGGAAGTTATCAGAAGTTAACCTGAAAAGAACAGTTTTTTTCTTTCTTTGTGGCTTTTCGTTTGTTGTTTGATATATGCTAAGAAAACATTAGCTAATGCCTGACAAGTTTGAATGTTGTTTTCCTGATTTTGACTTTGTTTTTCCAAGTTAAACACTGGAAGCAAGTAACCTGATTTATGTGCTACCAAGCATATCTGTGTTGGGAGAAATAACCCCATAAATAAATATCTTATTGGCTTTACCCAAGAGCACAACTAAATTATTGTCAGCAACTGTGTCTGGTGTGAATGAACTGCATTGCCCACAATCCCTTGCAAATCATATAGATATATGCACTTGCCAAAACTGTGAAGATTCTCACCCAGGCAGCCGTCTGACAAGCTCCAGGAAGTTTATCTGTTGAGCAGCCTCCCAAGGGGTCCAGAGACCCTGAGTACATGCCCCTTGGCAATGTGCTCCCCAACTGAGAAGAGAAGCATCTGTTGTCAGCACTTGAGAATGCGGAGGGGATTGAAAAGCCACTCCGAGTACCAGATTCGGAAGATGAAGCCACCATTGCAGAGAGGAGACTAGCAGGTCCAATATCTTTACTGAGTCCGCTAGGCTCCCCGTGGCCTGATGCCACTGAGTGCGAAGGCTCCACTGAGCCGGTCGCATGTGCAGGCGGGCATTGGGGGTGACATGAACCGTGGAAGCTATATGGCCGAATAGTCTCAGGAATTGCCTGGCAGAGACCAGGGAATTGCTGCGAAACTGCCTGGCCACATCCATCAGCCTGTGGGCTCTGTCCATAGGTAGAAAAGCCTTCGCTTGAAGAGTGTCTAGTCTGGCCCCTATGAATTCTAAGTTCTGGGACGGGAGCAAAGTGGACTTTGCGAAGTTTATGACAAACCCCAAGTGCTGAAGTAGAGCAACAGTGCAAAGGGTGGCTTGATTGGCCTCCTGGGAAGATTGGCCCCTTATGAGCCAGTCGTCCAGGTACGGAAACACAAAAAGACCTTGAAGCCTCAGGTAGGCCGCCACCACTGCCAGGCACTTGGTGAACACCCTGGGAGCGGAGGACAGGCCAAAGGGTAGTACTCTGTACTGATAGTGGTTTCCCCCTACAACAAATCTGAGATATTGTCTGTGGTCTGGATGAATAAGGATGTGAGTATACGCATCCTTTAGATCTAAGGAGCATAGCCAGTCTCCCTGCTGGAGGTAGGGCAGCAGTATTCCAAGGGTAAGCATCTTGAACTTTTCCCTCTCCAGGAACTTGTTGAGGTTGCGCAAGTCTAGGATGGGTCTGAGGCCTCCTGTTCTTTTGGTACCAGAAAGTACCTGGAATAAAAGCCGTGACCTCTCAGGTGGTGGGGCACCGGTTCCACAGCCTGATCCTTTAGCAGACTTGCTAACTCCTGAAGGAGTAGGTCCCTGTGCAGAGGGAGTCTTGGAGGCTCCCCTGGAAAATAGGAGGGAGGTACCTGGTGAAAATGGAGAAGATAGCCCTTTTGGACTATATGAAGAACCCAGGTGTCTGATGTGACAGCTGACCACCTGTGGGCAAAGTGGGCCAGCCGGCCTCCTGTGCTGAGAGAAGCCAGCTGAGGAGGCTATGCCTTCTGAGTCAAAAACCCCCACCCTGCTGAGCAGGGGCCGGTGTTGGTGGCTTGAGGGCCTTCTGCCTACGGGGCCCATGACCCTGCCCCTTGGCCTGCTGACCCTGTTGGGGAGCTGCAGAGGCCTGATAATGAGGGTATTGTTTATAGGCAGATGACTTCCTCGGGTAAAAGGTCTTTTTTCCCAAGCCCTTCTTTTTCTGAGAAGGGGCAGAGGTTTTTCTGGACAGCCTAGTCCGGGTCAGAGTCTCGGTCTCGAGTTCTGCAGCCTTTTCAGCCATGGGCTTGCCAAAGAGGTTTTCACCTCGGCAGGGGACATCGACCAACTTGTCCTGCACCCATGGCTCGAGGTCGGGTGACTGTAGCCAAGCCTGTTGGTGGGCACCGATGCCGGCCCTGGATACTTGGGCCGAAGCCTCGAAGCCATCGTAGGCTGCTCTAGAGATAAACTTTGAGCACTCTCGAATACCAGTGGACAAGGCAAAGGTTCCTCGGAGAGACCAGCAGAGGACCTGGCAGTCTCCTTTGCCAGGTCTCGGAGATACATGCCCATGTAGAGCTGGTATGTCTGGGGTGCACAACAAGCAGAAGCAAAAGATGACCACAGTTGCTTAAAAGGGTGCTTTATTCAAGTCCCCAACGCGTTTCGGCTGACGCCTTCCTCGGGGGGAGGGGTGCTTACATAAATAGAAAAGCGAAAAATATATTAAAAACATATATCAAAGACTTCAAAAAAGCAACCAGGACAATGTTAAATAAATACATGAAAATACAATGCAAAATTTAATTAAATTAAAACACATAATTTAATACATGTACATATGAAACTTAAAAAACTTAATGTAAAAGAACCATATTAAATTATATGAACCATAAGTAACAGTCAAAATATGATTAAAAAACCATTTAAAACAATTAAAAGACACCACAGAATATAGACGCAGGGCAGAGAAGAGAAGAAAAAGTGAAATGAAACCATTGCAGTTGTAGGTCCACTACTCACTAACTATGCACCGAAGTACCGTTGGACCCTTTAATCATCAATGGCATGTGTATCTTGTCACTACAAAGATGAAGAATAGCAAGTTAATCTGTGTTATGTTTAAAGGAAAATATAAATAAAATAAAACGGAACCTTGCCAAATTAACACTGCTGAGATAGAAGTAAAATACTGTAGAAACTATAAGTTTATATTATTGCAAATGTATCAAAAAAATGAACTTGGATACCTGAAAGAAGAAGCATGATGTAAAAACGTATGTTTTTTGAAGAGACTTCAAACAATAGTAAGAATCTGCAAAAGCAACGTTATAAACTGAGTAGAATAACCTTTTAAAATGTGTCATATGGACAATGTAATTGAGTATAAATATGCCGCGAATGATCCTAGAATCGGATGAGAAGTACTTACTGCGAAATGCAAAACTCCAAAAAATGCATTCACCTTAACGGGTCAGCGCTGTGTTGAGACTGATGTTTTAAAAAGAAAGAACGATGCCGATTTTCGCGCCAAAAGGGGCGTGGTTAACAGCAACCAATCAGATGAGGATTCTGGTACTGCTTTAAAAATATGTATGTACAAGAAAAGCTGTCTTCAAAGAGAGGCTTCGGATCGTCCACTTGTTGCTCATTGGTTAAAAATGAAACATACCGTAAAAGACTTGAAATATGTTGTTCTAAAAACAGTGCTTCCACATTGGAGAGGAGGAGATGTTGATAAGACTCTCCTAAAGTTAGAGCAACGATTTATATATGAGTTTAATAGTTTAGAACCTAATGGCCTCAATCAGGAGGTTGATCTGTCAGTGTTCTTATAATGTCATTTTTTCACACTTAGCATATGCATACATATATATTTTTTACAGTTATTTATTAGGATACACTTCTATGCATTTTAATTTTTTATTAGTCTATGTTTTATTTACATATTTCTTCTATTTATTTTTTTAATCTTTTATTAGTTATTTGTTTTATTTGTGTGTGTTCATGATTATGCTGGTTCAGTCACCCACCTTCCTTTTTATACATATAAATAGCACTTTTCTGTATGATGTTCAGAAGGGTTTGACACTAATTTCAACATATACTAAAATAATTTTTAACATATAACTTTTTGACTGGCTAAGATAGTACTTTGGTGTGATCTTCTTTTAGGACTTGTTTTAAGCCATGCCCATAGATATCACCTTAAGTCTCTCAATAGTTTTAGTATTCAGCATATTTATTAATTCTATTTCCTTTTTATTTATTTAACTGACTTTTAAGATGGTCAGTGCTTTTAATATTCACCTCAAGTTGTCTCATTGACATTAATCATTGAATTCCTGCACCATAATTTTATAATTTCATTTTTTACTGACTAGACTTTTGATGATCTTAAGATATCATCAGTTTTTGTTGATTTTTAAACCACTCTTATCGTTCTAATCACGGCTTCGTTCCAGTCAAACAATTTCTAACATCCCTTCTAGAGCAACCGTGATTATTCACTGTTTAAGGTTTTTTATTGTTTTTTTATTGTTAGCTTATTTGTATACACGAAGTCAGCAGAGTCCGTGTCTATAATTGTCGCACTCATACAAATCCCCGCAGTTGATGGGCAGTAGATTCATCGTGCCGTCTTGGCTAGACAATGACGTTTTAACATAGCACTTCGTTTTTTCAGCAGAACACTGTTTTCAAGTATAATTACTAAAGTTATTCCAATAGGTTCCATTCCACATTTTTTAATTAAAAGGTTTTAATATTTATTTTAGTATTACCCCTAATATTTTCATGTATTTATTTAACATTGTCCTGGTTGCTTTTTTGAAGTCTTTGATATATGATGTTTTTAATATATTTTTCGCTTTTCTATTTATGTAAGCACCCCTCCCCCCGAGGAAGGCGTCAGCCGAAACGTGTTGGGGACTTGAATAAAGCACCCTTTTAAGCAACTGTGGTAATCTTTTGCTTCTGCTTGTTGTGCACCCAAGATTGGTCTGCAGGAGCTCCGCTCTCCTTGTGCCGCTCTCGAGCTGGTATGTCTGGACACGGCAAGCAAGCATAGAGCCCTGGAAGCACTTCTTACTGAGGGCATCCAGGTTCCGGGCCTCCCGGCCGGGAGGCACCAAGGAGTGCATCTTCTGACTTTTCAGTTTATGCATGGCCGATTCCACAACCATGGAGTGGTGCAGTAATTGTGCCTTTTGGAACCCGGGGCTCTTGCGGACTCGATAGATGGAATCGACCCGCTTGCTTAACACGGGCGTCAAGGCCGGGGTCTCCCACATGCGGAAGAGCAGCCGCTCCAGCATCGGAGGAATTGGAACAGTAAAGGCCTCCTTCGGGGGAGAGTCATACTGGAGAGCCTCGAGGCTCCTCCTCGGGATCCGCGGGTAAGGCCAAGTCCCTGGCTATATCCCGCATGAAGTCCGAGAACCGGGTATCCTCCGGTGGGGATCGTCTCCGAGGTTCGGACTCGGGCGAGTCCGATGGGACACACCGAGTCCGATGAGTGCCGGGTGACTCTTCGTCCTCCATCTCCCAGCCCGACTCCTCGGAGGAAAAATTGAGCGGCTCCGGTCAGGCGGGCACCGATGTCCTCTGCCCCGACGCTGAGGGAATCGGCGTCGACGACCTCGGCCCCGAATGGGAGGTCGATGGAGACCGTGGCCAAGGATCGACTCGAGCCTGCATGGACTCTAGGATCGGCTCGGCCTCCGGGGTCGACTTGGACGTCGAGGACCCGGTGGTCGGGGCAGACGCACGAGTGAGACCGGCGATCAATGCCCACTGCTGTTCCATGAAGGCAGCAAAGCTGCTCTCCAAGGCCGTCAACCTGAGTCCGAGCTCAGGAGACCCAGCAGCCCCCGACTCGGGCCCCGATGGCGTCGGGCCCGACGTCGGCTCCCTTGGAGGAGAGTCCATGAGGACAACAGCACTTACGTGTCCAGGAGACTCCATCTCGACACGAGGATGTTTGGCAGGCCTCTCCGACTCCGAAGACCCGGGACGGCTATCGGGGCTATGCGACCTGGCCCTCGAGGAACCAGGAGCGTCCACCGACGACGCCCTCTTGGGTTTCTTCTTCCTGCGATGTTCCCGCGAAGGAGACCCCCGCTCAGAGGAACCCCGACGCTGCTCAGGGCCGGAGTCCCGAGACATCGAGGCGGAAAAAAGACTGAGCAAGATGGCACCCTTGGGCGGGAAGGGGACCGCGCATGCGCGCTGCAATTCCCAAAGGCTTTCTTTGAAAGCTGGGGAAATGCTCCGCACGAGGGCTCCGTCGGCACCGACGTCACCCATATGTGAGGACTGACTTCCTGCTTGGTCCTGGAGAAAGAAAAAAAACTTGGAGCACTCATGAATGGCCTTGGCCTGGTTCTTCAACCGCTGCAGGGGTTCCTCAGACAGACTAGCCAAAAACCCAGTAATTTCCTTCGTCAGGTCTCTCAGGTACATGCCCATGTACAGCAGGGTAGGCCTGGATGCTTCTGATGAGCATTGAGCCCTAGTAATACTTAGTGCTGTGGGCATCCAAGGTGCATGCCTCTCTGCCTGGAGGCACCGAGGAGTGTCTCTTCTGACTCTTCAGTTGACGCATTGGCCGACTCCACCACCATGGAGTTGTGCGGCAGCCATATATTCTGGAAGCCCGAGCTCCGGCAGACTTGATGCCAGTGTCTCCCACATATGGAGCATTAGCCATTCCAGGATGGGAGGGATGGACACCGTAAGCAATTCCCTCAGAGGGGCCTCGTACTGTAGGATTTCTAACTCCTCTGCCCAAGGGTTCTCCTCCGATTCCATCGGGAATGCTAGGGCCTTCGACAGGTCCCTGACAAAGTCAAGGAACACCATGTCCTCCCAACGGAAGCCGCTGCCGGGGCTCTGAAGCCGGGGCTCTGAAGTCGGAGAGTCCGAGGGGACGTCATGATGGCGACAGGTGTCAGGTGACTCCTCACCGGAAGGATGGTCCGCGGACCCCGGGGCTGACCCTAGCCTGCGGCCCTCCGGCTAGCGCTGAGTGCACTGACTGGGGATGATCACGGCCCCGTTGAGTGGGAACTGGATTGAGACCTCGGCCGAGGATTGACTTGGCTGAAGGGTTTCGAGGATCAGCTCGGCCTCCGGGGACGACGTTGACATCAAGGGCCTGGTGGTCGGGCAGAAGAACCAGTCGTACCAGACAACACCACCTGCTGCTGATCCATTAAAACAGACAAACTGCACTCCAGGCCAGAAGGCTCCACAGCCATCGGTGCGGTCACCAAAGGAATCGGGCCTGAAACTGGTTCCCCCCAAAGGGGAATCCTTTTTGAGGATGGTGTCTGGTGACAGAGACCGGACTGTGGGACCTGGCTCGGGATGCACCCGGCCTGTTGGATCCATCCAGGGATGACGCCTTCGAGGTCGTCTTCTTCTTGGGTTCCTTTGAGCAAGACCTCTTCTTCGAAGAACCATGGCGCCGCTCGGGGTCCGTAGTGCTGCCCCAAGATGCTGTGGCTTCAGATGCCCTGGCTTTCGGAGGTACCGGGGACTCAGGGGAAAAACTTATCATGCTGCTGCTGGTGGCTGTTGAGGGCCTTGTTGGGCATTTTTCTTCAGAGACTACATGCTGTGAGGTCATGGTCCGGCCCAAGATAGCGAAGGCAGCAGTCGTGTGCGTTGGTCAAAGACATAATTTTGGAACACTAATCACACTTTTTAAAACTACTTGCAGCCATGGGGGGAAAATAGTACCCCAAGCGAGGTCAAAGACCCGCCGAGCTGCCAGTTGGAAAAAAGGCACGAAGACGCCAAGGAAGAAAAAACTACAAAAGGACCCTAACTTGATGCCGAGACAGTGAGGTCCAGTGGCGGGAAGAGTACCTGTGCAGTACCGGAGGTGAGTATAAAACTCAGGCTGAAAAATCAACTTTTTCCTGGGACAAGCCAGACAGATGTCTGAAGGGCTCCGCGGAAAAAAGGAGACTGAGCAAGATGGCATCCTTGGACGGGAAGGGGACCACGCATATGTGGTAGCATCTCCCAAAAGCTTTCTTTGAAAGCTGGGAGAATGCTTTTGCGAGGGCTCCTTCGGTGTCGTCACCCATATGTGAGGACTGACTTCCTGCTTTTTCCCCGAAGAAAAGGTGCGAATGCTGGTCAAGGAAAACCTCGATCAAAAAAAGGAGAAAAAAGCCGAGAACAGTGCTGGGTCTGGTGCCGACTCGAGGCGAGAAGAGGAACCGGTACGCAAACCAGGAAAAGTTAACTTTTAAGGTTATTAGTAAGGATTTTTTCTGGGGAAACAGGACAGATATCCGTGGAAAAAAGGAAACCGAGCAAGATGGCACTCTTGGGCAGGAAGGGGACCACGCATGTCCCAAAGGCTTTCTTTTAAAGCTGGGGAAATGCTCAGCGCAGGCTCTGTTGGCACCATCATCTTTATGTGAAGACTGATTTCCTGCTTGTTCCTGGAGAAACATAATAGTCTCATTGTAGAGATAAGGTCAGCTATGTTGGATAATAAATCAATTCCAGTCCCTTGTTCTTATTGTAATGCCCCTTCTATTTGTAAGAAGGTATTTTTGATTAGAGACTTAATTGGAGATTTGCAGGACTGTTTTGTTTTTATAGCTAAAAGCTGCCACCAGAGTCCTCTCCAGTCAAAACCAACCTGGTGAAGGAACTGCAAGATAAAGAGCCTGGGAGGACAGAGTCTATCCTGGGCAATAGGAAGTAACCAATGAAGCGAAATAAAAAGGAAAGCCTATGTAAAACACCTTATGTACCAACAGGAGGTCTTTATATTGAAGCCTTCGGGCCACTGGTAACCAATGCAGCAACTTCAATAATGGAGAAATATGCTCCCTGTGGCCGACATGGAATAGGATCCTTGCCACAGTATTCTGGAGCAACTGAAGCCTCTTAACACCAAAAGCAGGAACTCCAAGCAAAAGAGAATTACAATAGTAAATTTTAGAAAAGATAAACATGTTCATTAACACATTAAGATCCTTATCCGTCAGACAGTAATGTCAGGAATGAACAAACTGCAATGAGGCAAACACCTGCCTCAACACAGCAGAAATGCAGACCTGGAAGGACAACCACAAATCCAATAGAACCCCTAATGAACGAGTACATTCCCTCATGGGTACAGAAGCACCAACCATCACTCGCCAAAAAGATGATTAAGACCAGCACAAACATAAATATCAGCAACTCCTCTGTATCACCTAAGGCATCCCAAATAACACCATTATGCAATTTCAATACGGTATCAACTAGTGAGATTGAGAACATTATTGCTTCCATCAATCCTAGCACGGCACCTAACGACCCATGCCCAGCCAGCTGGATCAAAGATCTGCGACATGATCTAAGCCAAATCTTGTGCAAGATACTGAACCAGTCCTTTCTAACAGGCTCATTCTCCCAGAGTCTGAAACACACCTCTATCAGGCCCCTACTGAAAAACAGTAAACTTGACCCATCCAAAGTTGAATCATTTAGACCAATCTCGAGCATCCCCCAGCTCGCAAAAATCATCGAGAAAGCTGCTCAACAACAGATCCAGCATCATATCGACATGGAAGCACCACTAGACCATTCACAACATGGCTTCAGGGAAGCACATGGAGTCGACACAATCCTTACAACACTATTCAATGATCTGGTCACTGGAATAAACAACATCCAACAAGGATTTGTCCTCATCTTCCTAGACATCTCCGCCGCCTTCGACTCTGTGAATCATGATATACTTCTGCAACGCCTGATAGAAAAGGGGATTCGAAGCACAGCACTAGAATGGTGTAAATCCTACCTTTCCAACAGGTGGCAACAAGTCAAAACAGGCCATGAATCCTCTGAACCATTCCTACAGTCCCAAGGTGTACCTCAAGGATCTTCCTTATCGGCACTGATGTTCAATATATATATGCAGCCGATATGTGACTTGATCCGATCTTTCAACGTACAATGCCTGGCATACGCAGATGACATCCTCCTATACATGCCGTTCAAAATTGACCAACCAGTGTTCTCCCCAATAATCAATTGTTTCGGAGCAGTAGCTGAATGGCTGCTGACACAAAACCTACGAATCAATCACAGCAAAACTGACGTTCTTTTTGTTACAAGGAATCATAAGTTCATACCTCCTCCATCGCTACTGGTCAACAACATAGAATTGAAGTCCAAACCCACAATCCGATATCTCGGCATCACACTGGACCAGCACCTGGATATGACAACGCACGTGAAGAATGTGACAAAGACTATATATCATAAGATCAGAACACTACGCCACCTCCGCCCCCTACTTGATTATACTGACTACCGATCAACCTTCCAGGCATTAGTCCTCCCACACCTAGATTTTGCGAACATCATCCTCCATGGGATCTCTCAATCAACTTTAAATCCGCTTCGCCTGGCTATGAATGCAGCTGCAAGAGTCCTCTCTGGGTCACCAAGATCTGCACACATAACGCCTATCATGAAGTGGAGTGGAGGAGTGGCCTAGTGGTTGGGGCATGGTACTTCAGGCCGGAAGGTCGGGGGTTCAAATCCCACTAGAGGACAGCAACCTTGGGCCGGAAGGACTGGGGTTTCTAGTCCCACAGGTGCTCCTTGTGGTCTTGGGCAAGCCACTTAACCCTCCATAGCCCATGTTCCCTGTAAAATAGTTATCTCCAAGTTATAATGCCCTGTTCAATGTAATTTCAGTTTGTTCAATGTAAACCGCACTGATGCAGAATAGCGCGGTATATAAGAGAATGTAAATAAATAAATAAATAAATGAAAGATCTGCACTGGCTACCTCTACAAGCCAGACTCCACTATAAGTCACTAGTACTTACTTTCAAAGCCTTGAATAACTACCCACCTACACCAATCAGCAAGCTAATTCACAGCACCCTCGAAAATAGAAACAGGAGGCCTACTGCTATGAACACCTTAATAGTTCCTAGGATGATGACATCGTGTATTAAGGCTACTTCAAACAGAGCTTTCTCAATATTCGCTCCTCTAAACTGGAATACACTTCCCCATGAAATCCGTGGCATCAAAAGCCTAATACTATTCCGAAAAGCCTTTAAACACCATCTGTTCACAAAATGTTACCCAGAAGTCATCCCGGACACTCACACATCTAGCAAGCTTCCCACATACCCCAGACACCTTAGCACCCTAATACAACCAGAAAATGGTTAGCCCACATGATAGCCCACATGATAACCATTTACCTCCATTTACCTGCACCATCCACATGAAATCACTTACAATATACAAACGAGTTTAGAATACTGCATATAGTTAAAGTATATAGTTTAAAGTTAAACTGTACATAGTTATCCCGGTTATCCCATGTGTTATTTTCCCTGTTCTTTGTAAACTCAATGTTGCCTGTATGCATTGCAGTATGTTTTGTTCATTGTACACCGCGCTGATTTTAATAGCGCGGTATAGAAGAAATGTTAAATAAATAAATAAATAGTACCAGATCATTTCTGGAAAGCAAAAGTGCCTCCAACCTAACAATGTTACGCAAGTTTATTCTGAACAAGCCACATGTAATCGCTCCAAAAGCCTGATCAAAGAGAGTCTGGAAAGAACTGTCCCAGGATGGATGACTGATGAGGATTTGAATGTCGCTTGTAAAAAAAAAAAAAAAACGGACTAAAGTCAAAGTCCTGTATGAGATTCCTTTATGGAGCCAGAAAAAAGGGGCCAACACTGACCCTCGAGGAACTCCAGACTCAAGGTGATAGCGCCTTGAAGAGTGAGCCTCAACAGAAACCACAAACGGTTGAGAAGAAAAACAGGAGAACCACTGAAACGCCAAATTCATCACACCAATGTCCTACAGCCTGGCCAGCATGAGACCATAGTTAATAAGATTGAATGCAGAGCTCAAATTCAGCTGAATTAACAAAACCTCCTGCCCCTTCTCCCAGTAGGTGTACACCTCATCAAGCATTGCCAGCAAAGCATTCTCTGTATTATACCCACGCCAAAACCCTGACTGCCTTGGGTACAAGGCATCAGTAGTCTCCACCGAAAGCCCCAAATTCACCTTCAGGGGTGTTTTATCTGGGTTTATTTGTTTTTTTTGTTATAACCCAAAATCAGAAGCCTTACTGATATTTTAAATCCAAATTTTAGAGGCAGGCTGAATAGTTACTGGACTCTGCAACGTTACAATGCTGTTCATACAGTAGGCCATCGTATAGGAATTGCCACTTTGGCCTTTGGAGATTCTATGAATTTTAAAAGTCCAAAGACATCAGACCTAGGTTTTGCCTCAATTTGTAGAATAAACAGAACCTTCTGGGACATACAGTGAATCACCCTCATAAAGAAATTCATTTTGAGCACAAGGAGAAGGTTGTAAGGAATCCCTTTAGAAAAAACTCTTCTTCCTGGGATGATTCCTCTGGAATACAATCAAGATCTTGATAATCCCCCAAGCCATTTAATAGCTTTCTAACCTTGGAGTAGGATGAGATTAAAAATGACTTCCTTGCAGCTCAGAATCTAAACTAACTAGAAGATTATGTACTCCAGGGAGATATGCGCCTTTCTCTGTGCAGGCATAACTCCTATAGAGTGAGACACCCGCATCATGGCCTGGTCCTGATACATAACATTTGGAAGATCCTTTCAGTAGCTCTTGACAAAGCTATTGAACATTTTCTGCAGGAAAGCATGACTCCTCTGGTAATAGTGAAACTGATGTGAAAAACTCATCTGCCACTGCTGGATTAGATGCCAAAGACTTTACCTCCTGAGACTGACTGGTTTGTTGTGCAAGGCAAGATATAGCCCAAACTCGACATACTTAGTGAACAAGACATCTGCATTGGTTCTGTCCTAGATAAATCACTGAGCAAAAAAAGATAATGCTGGATTGCGTTGGACCCCAATGGATATGTACATGTCTGTGTTGATATGACTGAGTTAGAAGATAATCAAAACTGTGCGGATAAGCAAGTTCAGCACTGTGTTCTTGCCAAGTCTTCTTGGTGTAGGCAGCATAATAGGGAGGGGTGTCTGCTTTCATTTAGATGTAGAATTGTCTCTCATCTGCATTAAGATGGTGGTACTTCTCCATTGCTTTAGAGTGTAGTTTAGAAGTTGCCTTGTGCTCAGACTTGTTTAACTGTGTCAAAGATGTTGGTATGTTAGATCGAGTGACAGCCGAGACTTACACCAAGTCAGAGGATCCATGGCACGATTAAAATCACTGCAAAGAAACCCAGTCTGGCATACCTTATGTTCCATCTCCTTTATCATTTTCATCGCTCTTCTCTATACCATTTCTAATTCTGCTATATCCTTTTTAAGATACGGTGACCAGAAATGCACACAATAGTCAAGGTGCGGTCACTCCCTGGAGTGATACAGAAGCATTCTAATATCCTTGGTTTTATTCTCCATTCCTTTCCTTATGATTTTGAGCATTCTATTTGCTTTCTTGGCCGTTGCTGCACAATGGGCAGAGTTTTAACATATTACCCACGATGACACCTAGATCCTTTTCCTGGGTGGTGATTCCTAATGTGGAACCTTGCACATGTTTGGGTTGTTCTTCCAAAAGTGCTTAACTTTGCACTTGCCCATATTAAATATCATCTGCCATTTGGATACCCAGTCTTTCAGTTTTTCAAAGTCCTTGCAATTTTTCACAATCCTCTTGTGTTTTCACAACTTTGAATAATTTTGTCTCATCTGCAAATTTAGTTACCTGGCTTATTGTTCCCCTTTCCAGATCATTTATGAAGATGTTAAAATGCAGCAGCACTAGCACAGATCCCTGGGATACTCCACTATTCACCTTTCTCCACTGAGAAAATTGGCCATTTAGCCTTACTCTGTTTTCTATCTTTTAAGCAGTTCCCAATCCACAATGGTACATTGCCTCCTACCCCATGACTCTAATTTCCTCAAGAGTCTCTCCTGAGAGACCTTGTCAAAGGCTTTCTGAAAATCTATACACTGTATTGACTGGCTAACCTTTGCAAAATGCAATGTGTGTTGTTCAGTCAATGCCGTCTAATGGCAACCCAGCATCCCCTAGGGTTTCTTGGCAACGTGTGACTGAAAGTAGATTACCAGGCCCTTCTTCTGAGGTAATGGAGGGTAGTGACTTGCCCTTGGCCACAGAATACCAGTGAGAATCGAATCTTGGTCAGCAGATTGCTGCTCTACCCATTAGGCTACTCTTCCACTCAAGTTTAGTCTCCCTAATCACCTTTATCTACCTGTTTATTCACACCATCAAAAAAATATAGATTAGAGAGAATAAATGTTCCTTGGCTATAGCCATGTTGGTTTTGTCCCAATAAAACACGTCGTCAGTAATTTTGTTCTTTATAATGGTTTCTACCATTTTGTCCAGTACTGACATCAGCCTCACTGGTCTGTAGGCTGCCCGAACAGCCCTGGAACCCTTTTTAAAAATTGGTACTACATTGGCCACTCTCCAATCTTCAAGCACTACAGATGATGTTAATCATAGTTCACAGATTACTAATAGTAGGTCTGCAATCTCATATTTCAGTTCTTTTGTCACCTTGGAATGTATACCATCCACTCCAAATCACTTGCTACTCTTTAGTATATCAAATAGCTGAATTACAACTTCCAGTTGTATCGAGATTTGTTTCCATTCTTCTGATACATCACCTTTAAATATCATTTCTGGCATGGGAAACTTTCCTATGTCTTCTTCTGTAAAGGCAATTGGTAACAGAAGCCACACATGAGGGGGCCATACTGGACCTGATGCTTACGAATGAAGAGTATTTCTGATGTTATAGTGGGTGATTATCTCACATCCAGTGATCATCAGATGGTATGGTTCAGTATTAGGACAAGAGCTGATATATTCCTTTAAAAGTGAGGGTCCTAGACCTTAGGAAAACTAACTTTGCCAAGATGGGACAATAACTCAAGGTGTCATTAGTGGGATGGGAACAGCTGGCGGATTTAGAAAACCAGTGGGCAAAATCAAAGGGGATAATTTAAGGGCAACAAACTTTTTTTTATTAGGAAAGTAAGTAAATTTAAAAGGAAGAGGAGGCCACTATGGTTCTTGAAAGTAGTAGATGAAAAGGTGAAGAAAAAGAGGGTGGCCTCCATAAAATACAACAGATCACAGAAAAAGGAAGACAAGCATTCGGAAAAGCTAAGATAAGCTAGGAAACTAGCAAGGAAAAAAAGATACAAACGGGAGAAAAAATAGCCAATAGTGCAATAGTGGTATTGTCAGAGTGAAGGGGAGGAATATGTAGAAGCTGATGAAGATAAAGCGGAATTGCTTAAAACTATTTCTGTTCTGTGTTCACAGATGAAGGGCCAGGAACAGAAGCAAGACCAAATAGGTACAGACTTGAGGCAGATCTTGAACGATTTTCAGAAGACTGCTTGCAAGAAGATAGCTAAACTAAAAGTAGATAAAGCAATGGGGCCAGATAGGAGTATTGAAAGAACTTAGGGATGTTCTAGTACCTCCAGGAGAAGTTTCTCCAAATAGGTTAGTTTTGCACATACCAGTCTTGAAGGACTACAAAAAGGGACTGCTACTTCTGGAGAGAGATCTGCAATTATAAGCATTTACTTCTGGGAATTTTTCTAAATCTTGGGGGGGAGGGGGAGAGGGGGAGAATGCTTTAGATTAAAGCTGATTAATCTGTGTAAATTGGTTTTCTGTTTTGACCTCCTTTGGGGTCATATGGTGTTTTCACCTCTACCACTGATACTGCTGTGACTATATCTTGGACTACTGCTGTTGTTGCTACCATGTAAGCCTTTGAGTGACGGGCTGCCGGAGCCTTACCAGCTAAGAGCAGAGGATTTTTTGGGGGTTTTTTAATATATGGTCTTCTGTAGTTCACTTGGTAGTGATTTCATAATCTCACGTCTGTGGACGTCTTTATTTTATTAGAATAAATAGGAATACTTTGTTACAAGAGGAGCTGTTGCTTCTCCAGACAAAGCTTCCGACAAAAAGAGAGGTTTATTTTCCTTTACTATTTCAGCTCTTCATAATTTTCTGGATATATTTTTCTTGAGTTCAGTTTGTCAGGATGGGATTTGCTGGTAATCTGATTAAATTCGGAACATAGCAGAGAGCTTTCAGTTTAAATTTAAAACCCAGCAGAGGGCTTTCAGTTTAAATTCAGAACCCAGCAGAGAGCTTCTAGTATAAATTTAATACTGAGTCAGGGCCTAGTATCAGCAAATAGCTTTAATTTAAATCAGATGAGAGTATAACTTAGCATAAAAGGAAAAACAGGGTCAGTATTCTTTGAGCAATGAATTGTTTCTAGAGACCTTTAGAAAGAGGCCTTCTAGACAGGTGTTAAAGCCAAGTGACAGATCAAAGGGGCATTTTGAAAGACTCCCTCTACCAAAGCAAGGGCTGTGTGAATCATCCAGGAAATTGGTCACAGATTACCTTAGAAGCACAGGACAGGGTACTGTGTAGCAGCCAGCTTTTAATAAGTCTTCTTAACTTCCCTCCCTCCCGGACTCCCACTCACCCCTGGGATAATCGTAGCTTTATTCACTCTCAGGTGCAGCTGTTTATCATCATTTTATTTATTTATTTATTTATTTACAGTCTCTTATATACCGCACTATTCTGCATCAGTGCGGTTTACATTGAACAAACTGAAATTACATTGAACAAGGCATTATAACTTGGAGATACCTATTTTACATGGAACATGGGCTATGGAGGGTTAAGTGGCTTGCCCAAGGCCACAAGGAGCACCTGTGGGACTAGAAACCCCAGTCCTTTCGGCCCAAGGTTGCTGTCCTCTAGTGGGATTTGAACCCCCGACCTTCCGGCCTGAAGTACCTTGCCCTAACCACTAGGCCACTCCTCCACTCAAGGCATGACCTGAGATTCATTAATCTTGAGTGAAGTCTATTAAACGTAACAGGTATGGTTTTATTAGTATAAGTATCCCCAGCAAACCTAAGTAAACAACTTAAATACCTAAACACAATCTTAAAACTAAGATGCAGACAGCAGTCCAGCAGTGAGATGGGGGCTTTCCAGTCTATTACATTGAGTGTCACGTGTATAATTTTCTCCCAGTTGGTGAGGGGTTTATGGGTGCACTAGGAGCAAGGAGCTCTTTGCTCTCAGGGAACGAGTCCGATCTCTGGAGGCTAGAGTAGCAGACTTGGAGGACATAAGGAAGACAAAGAGGTACATAGACAAGACCTACAGGAATGTAGTACTGAAGTCCCACCTCCAGTCTGACAGCCTGCCCATTGCCATGGAGGAGAGAGGTCATGTGACAAGACAGCATCAACCTGGTGTGGCAGGAAATGATCCTGTAGCTAGGACCTGTCCTCCAGGTGATGTAAAACCCTCTCGCATCAAGGAAGTTTCTCAAGAGCCATGTGACCATGAGGGAAGAGTTAGGGCAACCATTATAGTTGGTTATTCGATCATTAGGCATGTAGATAGTGTCACACTTCACCACCCTCCGATATATATAGGCGGTTGCCTAGGAGGGGTTGGCAGGCGAGACAGGAGAAGAATACATATTTTTAACCTTATAAGTGCTGGAGCCTGGTATACGTTGTAGTTGTGGACCAAGTAAGTACAGCGAAGGCTTGAATGGGGTAACAATAACTTTTATTGTTGCACAGGAGTTTTTACTGAACTACTTCCCCAAACACAGACATAAGATGTGGCTACTAGATTGTGTCAAATAAAAGTCCAAGGATCTCCTGATACTTCTCAGGTACTAGATTAAAGCAAAACATACAGCTTTTCAAACTTCTTCCAGCTTCAAATACCACTGCAGCTTTCCATACATAAGCCTTACTTTCAGGTACAAGCTTCAATAAAGGAAAACTTCCGTGTGTTGCATTTTTACTCTTCCAGCTTTCAATTACAACAGCTGTTTCCCCACATAGGCATTGCTTTCAGGTACATGCTCTAAACAAAGGAAAACTTCACAGCATTGTACTCCTCTTCACAGCTGCTTAATTAGGCTTGAGTTTTCACACAGGCAGAACGCTGCCTTTCTCCGTGGAAAACTCAGGTTAGAACAGTTAGGCTTTCTCAGCACTTCTACCGGATACATTTATACAGCTTTCACTCCCTTTGACAAAACCCACAGTCCATATCTGAACCACTGCTATCATTTAGAGGTGCTTCAATTTGCATTTCCTCAAGCTCAGGATCTGATACGTCCTTATGACCAGGTTTAATGGAGTCTACAGATTGCCACTGCTTAATCAGTGCTCTAAGCTGCTTCCGTTTGTTATCCTTAAAACTCCTAGGCACTTGCAAGGATTCCAAATCACCAGCACCTTTTAAAACATCATAAAAAGGGCTCACCTTCCTTCTGGTCTGCCTAGTATATGCTTTCTGGTTGAGAGGCAAATATTTCTCTTGATACTGCTTTACCAGCTCCCTTAAAACAGCGTGCTCTTCAGGGTCTGACTCTAGCCCTTGGCTGTGATGCCTGCAATTAGTAATTTGCTTAGTGGCACCTGGGCTATACTCTGAGCTAGAACTCCTGTCACGTTCTCTGTAGTGGGAAAACTTTTGCAGTCTTTTGACTGGGACTTTCTCTCTGCCCAACCTCTCCTCTGTAATTATGGCTTCAAGAGAAGGTTCCAGAGAACTACTCCTGTCTCTTCTAGGCAAGGTATCTAACCTTTTCCCCTGAGGTTTGAAATAGTTTCTGACCTGTTTCTGTTTGCTGTGCGGCTCAAGGTAGTTCCTTCCTGGAAGCTTTTCCAGAGGCCTGAGACCTGGCTGTCTCTCTGCAGTCTGGCCAGCAACTCCCCAAGCACCTTGTGCTAACCGGGTACCGGTTGCTCTTGGCTTTGCTTCTCCTGGTCCCCAGATCTCTCCCTGGATCTGACTCTCTTGGACCTTCCTGGAACTGCTCTCCCTACAAGGCTGAATCCAACTCCAATGCTGAGTCTCTTCCGGATTCTCCTCCACCCTTGGATGCCAGCTCTCCCTTGGCTGCTTGCTCTCTCTTGGCTGCCTTTTCTCCCTTGAGGGCTCCTTCTCCTCGACTAACAGTTGCTTCCTGGTTATGTGAACAGGGCTGCCCTATCAGGTGTGACTCCGCCCCTTTTCCTCCCACATCAGCTCCCTGAGTTTGTCTGGAGCTCGGGTGTGGCTCTCTTTCTGCTTTCTTGTGCCGAGAAGCTTTCAGGGCTGGATCCTTAACCCTTTCCTGACCTGTTTTACTGACAGCTTCTGAGGACAAAAAGTGTTTTAAACCCCTATTTTTAGGTTCTGCAGCCTCTGCCTTGTCACAATAGCTAGGTGGCTGGTGGGCGTGAGGATCGCCTGGTAACATGCCTTCCTGGTGTGAAGATAGCAAACTTCACATGCAACATAGACAAGATTTTAGATAATGCTGAGGAGGAGTCTGCTGTCTTGGTATATGTCGGTACCAATGACATAGGAATGTGTGGTGGGGGGTTCTGGAGGCCAAATTTAGGCTTTTAGGTAGGAAATTGAAATCCAGAACATCCAGGGTAACATTCTCCAAAATGCTTCCTGTTCAACTTGCAGGACCCAAAAGGCAGTCAGAGCTCCGGAGTCTGAATGCATGGATGAGATGATAATGCAAGAAAGAGGGTTTTGAATTTGTTAGGAACTTGGGAACATTCTGGGGAAAGGATGGGCTTTTCCGGAGGGATGGGCTCCACATTAACCAGGATGGAACCAGGCTGCTAGCATTAACCTTTAAAAAGAAGATAGAGCAGCTTTTAAACTAGATAATAGGGGAAAGCCGAAAGCCACCCAAGAGCATATGATTTGGAACAATGTATCTTTGCAGGACACTAGCAAAAGTCTGAAATTAGGGCATATTAGCTGCGTTAAGGTAAATGATGCCGAACTACAAGTTAAACCTGCTATACGTTACCTCGGAGTGACGCTAGACCAAAATCACGACATGAAGAACATGTAGCCAATACCGTAAGGGCGATCTATTTTAAAATCAGATCCCTCAGACACCTACGCCCGTTACTCGAACCAGATGATTTCCGCACCATTTACCAAGCCCTGATTATTCCCCATTTCGATTATTCAAACTCCATACTACAAGGGCTCCCCCGGTCCACCCTGAATCCCCTTCAACTTGCTATGAACAGTGCAGCGCGAGTACTCTTTGGCGCATCCAGGAGAGACCATGTGACACCACACTCCTGAAGCAGTTACACTGGCTCCCCATTCAAGCCAGGATTTGTTTTAAGACCTTGCTGATGACTTTCAAAGCTGGCAATGAGCTCTCCCCCTCCTCTCTATCTGACCTCATCCAACCACTTGCACCTAACAGACCAAGAAGATCTGCAGAGTCCAACATGCTAGTAATTCCAAAAGAAGCAACTAAATGCACCAAAACAACAGCTAACAGAGCCTTCCAACTCTGTGCCCGAAGTCTATGGAATACCTTACCAGCACATATCAGAGCAATCCCCAACTTGAGCCAATCTAGAAAAGCCCTTAAACATTTCCTCTTCACCAAATATCTCACTGACATCTCCGATCCTCAGTCCCACTCGAATAACGAGCACCTCAACAATAATAGTAGTCAACTAGGCAAGCCCTCGCAACAGGCGTCCCCTACAACGTAAACACCAAACATTATCCTTTCTCAGTACACCTCATATGTATATAGTGCACCCTTTTTCCAAGTTGCATTTCCTGTTTAATGTAATGACCAGACATATTTAAGTTGTCGGATGTTTCTGTTCCATGTGAACCGCGCTGATTGCAAATAGTGCGGCATATAGGAAATATAAATAAATAAATATCAACAGAGAGATTCCAATAAAGCCAAAAAGTAACCCAAATGCCTTTGAGTACAGAGCAGACAGAACTTAAAGATTGCAAATTACCCCGCCTACCGATAACCAGATTAATAGTAATAAAATACAGTCTCTAAAATGCTTGTATGCAAAATGCTAGAAGTCTAAAAAATAAGATGGGAGAGTTAGATTATATAGCACTAAATGAGAGGTTAGATAAGATTGGTATCTCAAAGACATGGTGGAAGAAGGACAACCAGTGGGACACTGTGATACCTGGGTACAAACTATATCGTAATGATAGAGTAGATAAAATTGATGGAGGGATTGCACTCTATGTTAGAGAGGGCATTGAGTCACAAAGGATTAAAGTTTTGCAGGAAACAAACTTCACTGTTGAATCTCTATGGACTGAAATACAGTACCATGTAAAAAGGGGAAGGGGAAGGGGAAGGTGATGGCAATGGGGTGTACTATTGACTCCCTGGCCGGGAATGAACAAATAGATGATGAAATGCTCAAAGAAATCAGGGAAGCTAACAAAAGTTACAGCACAGTAATAATAATGGATGATTTAAATTACTCCGGTATCGACTGGGCCAGTGTCACTGCAGGACATGATAAAGAGATAAAGTTTCTAGATGAAATAAATGACTGCTTCTTGGAGCAGCTGGTTCATGAACAGACCAGAGAAGAAGCCATTTTGGACCTAGTCCTTAGTGGAACACAAGATCTGGTGCAAGAGATGAGGGTGTTGGGGCCACTTGGCAACAGTGAT
Organism: Ichthyophis bannanicus; assembly: GCA_033557465.1. Taxonomy (NCBI): domain Eukaryota; kingdom Metazoa; phylum Chordata; class Amphibia; order Gymnophiona; family Ichthyophiidae; genus Ichthyophis; species Ichthyophis bannanicus. The sequence goes on from CM066048.1 coordinate 83,376,637, forward strand.
CATAGCATGATCGCGTTTGATTTAATAAATGGAGGAAGGATGGCAAGGAAATCCACAGTACTACCTTTTAATTTTCACAAGGGAGACTACGATAAAATGAGGAAAATAGTTAAGAAAAAACTAAAAGGAGTAGTTGCAAAAGTTAAAGATTTACATCAAGCATGGGTGTTTAAAAATACAATCTTGGAAGCCCAGACAAACTGTATTCCATGCTTTAAGAAAAGTAGAAGTAGTCCAAAAAACTGCCAGCAAGGTTTAATGGTGAGGTCAGAGAAGCTGTTGTTGCCAAAAAAGCATCTTTCAGGAAATGGAAATGTAGCCAAATGACAAAAACTGGAAACCACATAACTGGCAAATTAGATGCAAGGCATTGATAAGGCAGGCAAAGAGAGAATTTGAGAAGAAGATTGCTGTGGAAGCAAAAACACGTAATAAAGACTTTTTCAAGTACATTCGTAGCAAAAAAGCTGTGAGAGAGTCAGTTGGACCATTAGATGATAGAGGGGTAAAAGGGGCACTAAGAGGGGATAAGGTCATAGCGGAGAGACTGAATGAGTTCTTTGCTTCGGTCTTTACTGAGGAATATGTAGGGATGTTACCCATGAGTGAAATGGTATTTAAAGTGATGCCGCAGAAGAATTGAAGGAAATATCGATACACCGGGAAAATGTATTACAACTATTTGATAAACTGAAGAGAAGCAAATCACCTGGACTGGATGGTATACATCCAAAGATGTTGAAAGAACTGAAAAATAAGATTGCAGACCTACTATTAGTAATCTGTGAACTATCATTAAAATAATCTGTAATACCTGAAGACTGGAGGATGGCTAATGTAATGCCAATTTTTTAAAAGGGTTCCAGGGGTGATCTGGGAAACTACAGACCAGTGAGCCTGACGTCGGTACCGAGGAAAATGGTAGAAGCCATTATAAAGAACAAAATTACTGAACATGTAGATAGTCATGGCTTAATGGGAGACAACCAACATGGCTTTAGCCAAGGAAGGTCTTGTCTTACTAATCTGTTATATTTTTCTGAAGGTGGAAATAAACAGGTAGACAAAGGTGAGTCGGTTGATATAGTATATCTGGATTTTCAGAAAGCCTTTGACAAGGTCTCTCATGAGAGACTCTTGGCGAAATTTAAAAAAATCATGGGATAGGAGGCAGTGTACTATTGTGGATCAGGAAATGCTTAAAAGATAGAAAGCAGAGGGTAGGGCTAAATGGCCAATTTTCCCAATGGAGAAAGGTGAATAGTGGAGTACCCCAGGGATCTATGCTGGGTCCGCTGCTTTTTAACGTATTTGTAAATGATCTGGAAATGGGAAAAATGAGTGAGGTAATCAAATTTATACATGACATAAAATTATTCAAAGTTGTTAAAACTTCAGAGGATTGTGAAAAATTGCAAGAGAACCTCAATAAATTGGAAGACTGGGCGTTCAAATGGCAGATGAAATTTAATGTGGATAAGTGCAAAGTTATGCACATAGAACAACCCAAACTATAAGAACATAAGATGTGCCATCTGGGTCAGACCAAGGTCCATCAAGCCTAGTATCCTGTTTCCAACAGTGGCCAATCTAGGTCATACGTACCTAGCAGTTTCCCCAAAAGACACAGGTTCCACAATGCTTGTACTGGGTCAAGCATTGATATCGTGGGCCCCTTTTTAATAATGGTTTATGGACCTTTCCTCCAGGAACTTGTCCAAACCTTTTTTAAACCCAGCTACACTAACAGCCTTTACTACATCCTCCGGTAACAAATTCCAGAGTTTGATTACATGTTGAGTGAAAAAATATTTTATTTTATTAGTCTTAAATAGTTTACCCTGTAGTTTCATTGCATCTCCCCTAGTTTTTCTATATTCTGATAACGTAAACAATCGATCTACATTTGCCTGTTCCACTCCGTTCATTAATTTATAGACTTATATCATATCTCCTCCCAGCCGTCTCTTTTCAAGTTTAAAGAGCCCTAACCGTTTTAGCCTTTCTTCATAGGAGTATCTTTCCATCCTCTTTCCCATTTTGGTGGCTCTTCTCTGAACCTTTTCTAATAATGCTATATCCTTTTTAAGATATGGCGACCAGAATTACACACAATATTCAAGGTGCGGTCTCACCATGGAACGATATAGAGGCATTATAATATCTTTTGTTTTATTTTCCATTCCTTTCCTTATGATAATTAGCATTCTATTTGCTCTCTTGGCAGCCGCTGCACTCTGGGCCGATGGTTTTAACATGTTATCAACAATGAAGCCTAAATCTTTTTCCTGGGTGGTGGTTCCTAATGTGGAACCTTGCATTTTGTAACCATAGTTTGGGTTGTTCTTCCCTAGGTGCATAACATTGCACTTGTCCACATTAAATATCATCTGCCATTTTGATGCCCAGTCTTCCAATTTATCAAGATCCTCTTGCAATTTTCCACAAACCTCTAGGGTTTTAACAACTTTAAATAGTTTTGTGTCATCTGCAAATTTGATAACCTCACTCATTACCTTGGTCTGACCCAGTATGGCACATCTTATGTTCTTATCGTTTGGGTTGTTCTATCCTATGTGCATAACTTTGCACTTATGCACATTAAATTATATCTGCCATTTGAACGCCCAGTCTTCCAATTTATTGAGTTTCTCTTGCAATTTTTCACAATCCTCTGACGTTTTAACTTTGAATAATTATGTCATGTATAAATTTGATTACCTCACTCATTTTTCCCATTTCCAGATCATTTACAAATACGTTAAAAAGCAGCGGACCCAGCACAGCTCCCTGGGGTACTCCACTATTCACCTTTCTCCATTGGGAAAATTGGCCATTTAGCCCTACCCTCTGCTTTCTATCTTTTAACCAGTTCCTGATCCACAATAGTACACTGCCTCCTATCCCATGACTCTTTAATTTTGCCAAAAGTCTCTGATGAGGGACCTTGTCAAAGGCTTTCTGAAAGACCAGATACACTATATCAACCAACCCACCTTTGTCCACCTGTTTATTCACACCTTCAAAAAAACATAACATATTAGTAAGACAAGATCTTCCTTGTCTAAAGCCATGCTGTCTCCCATTAGACCATGACTATCTACATGCTGAGTAATTTTGTTCTTTATGATGGTTTCTACCATTTTTTCCGGAACTGACATCAGGCTCACCGGTCTGTAATTTCCCAGATCACCCCTGGAACCCTTTTTAAAAATTGGCATTACATTGGTGATCCTCCAATCTTCAGGTATTGCATTGTATAACTATGGTTATACAATGCAAGGTTCGACATTAGGAACCACCACTCAGGAAAAAGATTTAGGCATCATCGTGGATAACATGTTGAAACCCTCCACCCAGTGTTCAGTGGTGGCCAAGAGAGCAAATAGAATGCTAGGTATCATAAGGAAAGGCATGGAGAATAAAACAAAGGATATTATAATGCCTCTGTATCGTTCCATGGTGTGACCGCACCTTGAATATTGTCTGTGATTCTGGTCGCCGTATCTTAAAAAGGATATAGCGTTATTAGAAAAGGTACAGAGAAGAGCCATCAAAATGGTAAAAGGGATGAAAGGATACCTCTATGAAGAGAGGCTAAAAATGTTAGGACTCTAACCTGGGAAAGAGACAGCTGAGGGGAGATATGATAGAGATCTATAAATTAATGAATGGCGTGGAATGGGTAAACGTAGATCGATTGTTTACACCATCAAAATATAGAAAGACTAGGGGACATGCAATGAAGCTACAAGATAACTTATTTAAGACTAATAAGAGAAAATATTTTTTCACTCAACATGTAATCAAACTCTGGAATTTGCTACCAGAGGATGTAAGAAAAGCTGTTAGTGTAGCTAGGTTTAAGAAAGGTTTGGACAAGTTCCTGGAGGAAAGGTCCATAAACCATTATTAAAGTGGACCCGGGATATCCACTGCTTGCACCAATACAAGCACCGTGGAACCTGTTTCTTTTTGGGAAACTACTAGATACCCGTGACCTAGATTGGCCACTGCTGGAAACAGGATACTGGGCTTGATGGACCTTGGTCTGACTCAGTATGGCATATCTTATGTTCTTATCCCATCTTATTTTTTAGACTTCTAGCATTTGCATACAGGCATTTCAAAGTTTGTATTTTGTTTATAGCAACAATCTGGTTATCAGCTGACAGGGGTAATTTGGAATCATTCAATTTGTCCGCTTTTTACTTAAAGGCAAAAAATAATTGTCCCAATATCAGAATGAAGAACTGATAATCATCCAAATCAAAAGCTTCGTCCTACAACTAAACAGAATTGGTGCTGTATGCCTACTTCCACAGGGAGAAAAAGGATCTCAGAACCAATGAGCATTTCAGATCCAGGTCTAAAATACTAGCCTCAGACCAAGCCCAAGTACATCAACGATCCAAAAACTCCCTCTTATCAGGTTTCTGGAAAATATGTATTTTAAAAAAAATTATCAATATTCCCTTCATTGCAACAATGTAATTCAGCAGAATCTATCAATGTAGACCTGGCTCACACAAACTGCAGCATTCATATATTCTTTATCCATAGCTTTGTCAGAAATTCAGCATAACAGCAGCAGATACTAATCAGCAACCATTACTTATCTTTCATTCTCCCCAATGCCACTGCAGACGCCTATACAGTGTTTCGCTTTAGTTTCATCAGGGAGGCAGAATGTATCCACAATCCACAAAAAAAATTATCTATAGGAATTGAACAAGGTCACAATTAATCCCTAACAGCCTAATATTGTAAGTCCACTGCACCTAAAATCCCTGCTTACTACTTAACTATTCTCAGAAAATCCATCACCCAAACAAAAAGAAAAGAGCTTACCAACAAACAACCATTCACCCACTTGTTGCAGCTCTTACTTGTGCCCAATTCAAACATTATTTAACAGGTTTTCTATGCTGCCTTCTTGTCACTTCAAGGCAGTTTACAGAGCACAGCAAGCTAAAGTTACATAGAACAGGGAGTACAACTTGGAGAATTAACTGAGATATAACGGGGAGCTTTAAAAATGATAAACTATGTACATTTGTATGGGTGATGTAAAGGTTGTGAATATCATTTTTACATATTTACTGAGGTGATAGATCAGGAGGTTGATAACGTGATGTTCTTGTGGTAGGTTCATGTTTGATGGATAAATGATCATGTTGATTGGTGTTTTATGGGGTAGGACTGTAGTATTCCATAAAGATGTGGGTCTTTTTGGCTTTCCTAAATTCTGTTAAGTCTTTAATTGCTCTTATTGAGGCAGGTAGGTCATTCCAAAACTGGGGAGCATATACAAAGAACGCTCTCTTAAAAGTGAACTGTTTTGCTGTTCTCATGCTTGTTGGCATTTGCAGGATGTTGTGGTCTGCTGTCCTTCTGGTTCTGGTCTGATGTGACTTCTTGAGCAGTGGTTGAAGGATGGGAGGAGATAGGTTTTGAAGATTATTGTTAAGTTCTTGAATTTGGAGCGTATGGATACCGGGAGCCAAGGCAGTTGGTAAAGTGTAGGGGTTATATGGTTATAGTTTGCTGTTCCAGCAGGGCCGGATTTACCTTGAGTGAGGCCCTACGCCAACAGAAATTGTGGGCCCCCAGAAAAAATAAAAATGAGATCAACTTACCAAAACAGAAATGGCAATAGATGTATAGAATTGCCTGACATAAAGAGGCAATAGGGACAAAATCAGCATCGGAATTCAAGAAATACATTAAAAAAAGACATATTCCAGTTAATAAATTCAAAATAAAAAGTATTTTTCTACCTTCTGTTTGGGCATTTTTTCAGTTGCAATTGCTCCAGTCACTTTCTTCTGGTTTCTTCGTGTCTTCTGCGAGCTATCCATTTGTCCTTTCTTCTCTTTTAGATGTTTTCCATTCTCTCTCTATTTCTGCTTTAACATACTGATTGTTTCCCTTTTGCTCTTTCCCCCAATTCTTTCCTTATTCCTTTATCATCCATTTAAATTTCACCCTTCCATTTTCAAGCCCCTCTTACTCTCCCAATACCCAGCCCATCATAGACTTTTCTTCCACACAAAATATTTTTCCCCTCTCCATTCTCATTCCCCATCCATTCTAGTCCTCCCCCAAAATCAGTTCCCTTATAGTTCTAGACCCACCCAGCATCCACTTCCTTCTAGTCCCATTCTCCCATGCCCCACATCAGCCCATTTCCAGTCCTATTCTAGCTCTTCATCAGCCCATTTCCAGTCCTAGCCCCCCCCATCACAGCCTTTTTCCAGTCCTAGCCCCCCCCATCACAGCCTATTTCCAGTCCTAGCCCCCACCATCACATCCCATTTGCAGTCCGAGTCCCCCTGCACCATCACAGCCCATTTGCAGTCCTAGTTCCCCCCCCACCATCACAGCTCATTTGCAGTCCTAGTTCCCCCCCCCCCACCATCACAGCTCATTTGCAGTCCACGTTACCCCCCCCCCCATAGCCCTTTTCCGGTCCAGGTCTCCCCCCCATCACAACCCATTTCCAGTCCAAGTCCCCCCCCCCCCGTATAGCCCTTTTCCGGTACAGGTCCCCCTCCCCATCACAACCCATTTCCAGTCCATGTCCCCCCCCCATAGCCCTTTTACCGTACAGGCCCCCCCCATCACAGCCCATTTCTTTCCAGTCCTAGTCCCCCCCATAGCCCTTTTCCGGTCCAGGTCCCCCCCCATCACAACCCATTTCCAGTCCAAGTCCCCCCCCATAGCCCTTTTACAGTTCAGGTTCCCCCCCCCCATATCACAGCCCATTTCTTTCCAGTCCAAGTCCCCCCCCAGCCCTTTTCCGGTCCAGGTCCCCCCCCCCAATCACAGCCCATGCAGTCCTTGGCCCCCCCCGACCAGCACCGCGGCTGTCTGAGAGGCTTCAGAGGGAGCCGGGTAAGCTCGCGCGAGGCCCCGGCTGCCTCTGTACAGCCGCCAGCGTGAAGAGCCTTTTCCTTCACGCTGGCGGCTGTATCTGTGAAGCCGCGAATGCTGGGAAAGGTTAAAGGGCATTGCCTTTAACCTTTCCCAGCAATCGCGGCTTTACAGATACAGCCGCCAGCGTGAAGGAAAAGGCTCTTCATGCTGGCGGCTGTACAGAGGGAGCCGGGGCCTCACGCGAGCTTACCCTGCTCCCTCTGAAGCCCTGCGGTGTGTAGGCCCTTGCCAGCTGTGGGCCCTACGCCATGGCGTATAGGTAAATCTGGCCCTGTGTTCCAGTAATAATTCTTGCTGCAGTGTTTTGTACCAGTTGCAGAGGGAGTATTGTTCTTTTTGTAAGGCCTTGTTAGATTACGTTGCAGTAATCTAATATGGGAGTTACTATGGCATGGCATACTGTTCGAAAGTCACTATCGTTGAGTAACGCTTTGAGTTTGTGTATTGTTCTGAGTTTGAGGTAGGCTGTTCTGGTTGTTCTTTTAATGTGGGGTTGGAAGCTGAGTTGTTGGTCAAAAGAGACTCCAAGGTATGTAACGTCTTGTTTGTGTGATAGGGTGTAGTCAAGTATCTCTCTCTTCTGGTGGTGAGAACATGCTGTTCTTTGTAATATGCAGCAATTTGGATTTTTTGAAATGTATGGATAGGTTCTGTCCTTTGAGCCAGTTTGTCAGTTTCAAGGCAAGCAGTGATTTGTGAATAGTCAGGTGTCTGATGTTTATGAGGGTGAAAACCATAATATCATCAGCGTAGATCCTGTACTGAATGTTGTATTGCTTTATGATTTTTCATACTGGCTGATGGTAGATACTGAAAAGCAGTCCTGAAAGGGCTGAGCTTGTGGAACACCCTGTTGTAAGATGAAAGGTCTGGACTGACTGTTTTTGATTCTCACCTGCTGTTTACGATGGGATAGGTATGAGACGAACCAATCTAAGACTGTACCATTTATTCCAGTTTCTTGAAGTCTTTGTAGCAAAGTTTTGTGATTAACGGAGTCAAAAGCCGCAGTGATATCTATGAAGCATAGGACAAATCCTTCATGAATGTTGACTATGCCCCTTATAATGCTATCCATAAGTGATGTAATCAGGGTTTCAACACTGATTTTGTTTAAATCCGTACTGATGAGGGTCAAAAGGGGCATAGTTGTCTATGCGGTCCTGTAGTTGTTGCTGTACTACTTTTTCAATTATCTTGGTCATGAATGTAAGGCTTGATATTGGTCGGAATGAGCTTGGGTCCCTATTATTGAGGTTCATGTTTTTAAGGATTGGTCTAATTGATGCTTGCTTAAGTTCTGGTGGAAGGTATCCTTGGGTGAGTGACAATACCTAGCACCATATCTTTTAAAGATGGTCGAATCCTTTTGTTTGCTTAATCCAATTAACTGGACAAGGGTCTATGGGTGAGGTAGTCATATTTATATTGGCTATGATGGCGCTGAGTTGCTTTTTTGCAGGGATGTGGAATTTGACTCATGTTTCCTGCTTAGGGTGCCTGTTTGGTTTGGATTAGTTTGTCAAGTGATTTCTGGGTATATTTTAGCTGTATGAAGTCCACCAGGTCTTGTGGGGATATGGAATTTTGAGCATCTAGTGCTACAGGTTCTTTCGTTAGATTGTTTACTATGGCCAAGAGTTCTCTTGGTTTATTAATTGATTTCATTATTAGGTTTATGTGGTATTCTTTCTTGTATTTATTTATATTGTGGTATGTGGATTGAATTTTGTTAGGTGGTGTTGGCTTTTTGTATGGCGCCATAGCCTCTTCATTTTCCTTAGCTGTTTTTTCTGTTCATTAAGCTCATTCGAGAACCATGGGGCATTATGTTTTTGTCTGTTGCTACGGATTGGCTTGTCTGGTGCAATTGATGCCTTATGGAGTGTTTTGTTCCATCTAGCAACGGTGGTATCGTGGTCTGATATGATTAGCTCCAGTTCTGGTAGTACTTCATCCAGGAATTTGTCCTTGTTGAATGTTCGAAATCTCCTTTTTTCCTTCAAGGTTTCATCTGGAGTATCAGATCTTACTGGTGAGTTCATGGAAAAGTTGATCATGTGATGATCTGACCATGGGATTTGGGTGACTGTTATATGGGATACTAAGTTTTTGATGGCATAATGATCTGGAACAAAGACAAGGTTGAGGGTTCCTCCCTTCTTGTGGGTTGGGGTATTTATCATTTGGGTGTACTGGAGGTCTTTCATTACATCCGGGAAGGTATCTCCATCATGGGCAGGCAATGATGGGAGGTTTGGATCTCCTAGAATGATGAGAGGCTTTGTTCTGGATGGCATGAGAGCAGACTTGTTCTAGAATGGTGGATAGTTCATCTTCTCCTGCACTTGGGGCTCTGTATATAAGGCATAGTTCCAGCTGTTTGTTAGAGATGGTTATAATGTTGCTTCCTTTAGATTGGAGTTAGTATTGAAGTTTAGATGCGGCTTTGCTATAATTAGTAATCCTCCACCTCTTCGTGAAGGTTTCAAGGAGTTGAAGATTGTGTAATGTTGTGAAGCGATTTGATTTATGACAACATTGTCTGTGTTAGAGAGCCATGTTTCAGTAATACATGATATCAATTTTGTAGTTCTGTATGTAATCCATTATTGTACTGAATTTGTTTCTGATTGAATGGGCGTTGACTAGTGCACAGTTAAGGGTGTGATGTGGCTTCTTGGATGGGGCTATTTCATCATGGTTAGTGGAAATTATGTGGATAACTTGTCTTGGTTTGGTATGTTGATTAAGGTTTAGATTCATTTTGTGGGTTGCATGTCTATTTGTGTGTATTATTGGAATCAGATGAGCTGGAGTTAGTAAGTTGGTTTCTCCAGCATTTACATGCTTTCTGTAGAGGAACACAAGGATAAGGAGTAGTAAAACAATTATATCTTTTTTGCCCATGGTGTATATTCTTATGGTTAGCTCTTGTTGTATGGGTTGGTTGAATGGGTCAGAAGGATGTGTTTTCTGTAAGCGTTTGCTGAGCACATGTCTTTAAACTTATTCACTTAAGTAGCTTGGTGGGTGTTTACTCACGATTCTGCTGATTTCCATTCCATTGTGGTGGGGGTTTCTTGCAATATTGTTTCCTGCTTATACTGTCTTCAAGCATTGCTAGTTTGAGTGGTCAAGTGTCTTCCCGGAGATTAACCTAGGTGTTGTCTGAGGGACTCGCCTCAGTCCCCACCTAAGGGCCACGCCAAAGGCATGCCTGGGGTGTGCTGGAGATTTAAATGTGCGATTGGGCCTTGGCGGGGGAGTAGGAGGGGCCAGCAGTTCCCACTTCCACCCCCAATGCCAGATCGGTGCTGTTGAAGGGCTGGAGGAAGAGGCCCTCCAACAGCACTGACCCGGCATTTATATAGCCAACAAACATTACCCAACTACAACTATACAGCTGATACCTTCAATTAACCCTTTAAGGACCAGGGGACATATTTGTCTCATAAGTTTTAAAACTCATAAAACATGCAATTTTTATTTAAAATCCATTTTAATTTCTGTTCACATCAAGATCAAACCTTATTCTGTCAAATAAATCTGTTTAATGACCAATTCATGTAACATTTATTTTCTATAAAGCGCTTCATAATTTACCAATACGGAAATAGGAATTTGTGTTTTTTTGGTGTTCCATAGAAAATGATGTAAGAAGCTGGATGTTATATGAACTTTCATATTTAATTATGCGCATGTCTGACAAAATTGAATAGTTTTCTTTAGAGAAATTGCTATTTTTTTCAATTTTAGTGAGTTTTATTGCTCTGGGACACATTTATCCCTGTGGTCTATAACTGAAAAAATACAGTACTACTTTTGTTGTATGCTAACAATTAGTTATCATTCGTCAATTCGTAGAAAACCATACTTTGAAAAAAGATGCGTGAGCATTTGTTTAGAATACGTGAAGCAGATATACAACTACTCTTGTTTGCCGAGAGCAGCGATTCTGATGATGATTTGCTTCTTGATGACGAAGATAAAAATTTCTTGCTTGAAGATGTTGACCATGTTGACGAGGAAGTGGTCATAGAACATCCTGATTCTTTGACAATTGAAACTACTAATCCTAGTAGTAGTACAAATCTAGCCAGTGGAGCTTCAACATTCATATCTGCAACATTCTATGGTAAATCTAAACGTAAATGTACCATCAAGACTCCATCTCCATCAGTAGTCTCTGGAGCAAAAGAACAGTCGATGCAGGTGCAACCACCTACATCAAATTCTAGAAAGAATTCACACAAACGAAAAAATACAAATGATGCCAATCATCCTGATGATATTCAAAAACAAGCAACACAACCAATGGATGAAGACTTGCCCCTAATGACTAAATCACGAGCAAGTGGCAGGTCAGTGCAAACTACAGTACACTTCAAATGGGGAAGGAAGCCAGTGAAAGACAACTCCGAGACAATTGACTACGATTATGGAAAAGTAAATCTGAAGTCTGATGATTCTGAAGACATTAGTGCAGTTCTGTTTTTGAACAAGTGTCTGATTTCAACTCCTTAGTCTCACTAATCGCAGAACAGAGTGAACTATATATGAAGCAAAGAGGCATTCCATTTCTCACTGATGCAGATGAGCTCCGAGCCTTCCTTGGGATGTGTCTGGTCATGGGTTACCATGTTCTGCCCACAATTAGAAATTATTGGTCTACTCAACCAGATCTGCAGGTTCCATTCATTGCAAATGCAATGACTCGTACGTGATTTGAAACAATTTGCTCTGCCTTGCATTTTTCAAATAATGATGATATGCTACCGAGAACTCACCGACAGTGTGATCAGGCTTTCAAGGTTCGCCCATTGATCAACCACTTCAATCGATGCTTCCAGGCAGCTAGAAATGCAAGCAAGCAGCAGTCAATTGATGAGCACATGATAAAATTCAAAGGCCAAAATATCATGAAGCAGTACATAAGGAACAAGCCTGTGAAGTGGGGATTTAAACTGTGGTGCAGATGTGATGTGATGCGATCTCAGGCTATCTTTACCAGTTTGACCTGCATACTGGACGAAAAATGGAGACAGAGTATGGGCTTGGGGAGGGGGCGGTCATAATGCTGTCAAAAGCACTCAAAAAGCTATGTTGCCAAGTTTTTATTGACAATTTCTTCAACTCGCCAATGTTGCAATTTCAGATGCTACAAAAGAAGATTTACCTATGTGGCACAGTTTGTGTAGACCGGAAGCACATGCCAAAGAACTTGAAATCAGATAGGGAAATGAAACGTGGTGACATGGATTATATGACAGCAAATGGTGTTACTTGTGTGAAATGGTTGGACAACAGGTCAGTGATTCTATTATCAAATTTCCTACCATGTTCAAAGGATGATGTCACGTATGTGCTAAGAAGGCAAGCAGGATCTGCAGATAAGCTGCGTGTTTCATGTCCTTCCATTGTTACAACTTAAAACAAAAACATGGGTGGTGTGGACCTCATGGACCAAAAAAAGGTTTCATACGAGACTGACCGAAAGTCAAAAATTAAGTATTACTTGAAAATCTTCTTTGATCTTCTTGATATTGCTGTCAACAATAGTCATTGCATTTATGTTCAACTGCAACAAGAGAGGGACCCTGATTATAAGGCAATAACTCCACTGGAATATCGTCAGATGATAGCAAGGGGTCTTATTGGACGGTACTACAACCATCAAAGAAATGCACCATCAGCACCAGTTAGAGGTTCACGGTGTGTTCTTCCAGCACCATAACCAGAATCCCTGACAAGAAGTGATTGACGCAGACAATGTGCTCAGTGTGCCAAATCTGGAGTTGAAAATCGCACAGACAGCTTCTGTGACACATGTAGCATTCACTTGTGCTACACTAAGACACGTAACTACTTTGCTGATTATCATAGCCTGAAATGTTTGTCAGACAATTAGGCTTTTGCTTACTATTTACTATATTAATGTCTAATTGCCTATTTTCAAATATAATAAATATTTTTGATTTCATGCTGATGCTCACTCTAAGACAGAAGCTTGATATACTAAGGTTTTGCATGCTTAACGTTTTTGCGCTTGTATTTTCTAAATACATTTTGCTCAATAAACAGAAATATATGAAAAATTACATGATTACCCTTAATTAAAAACAAATATAAACAATTTTTAATATAACTGAGATGTTATGTGTAAATTAACACACGGGACAAATATGTCCCATTATTCTCTTGACGACCATAGGGACAAATATGTCCCTTTTTATAGCACCACCCCCTACAGTGTCACATGTTTGAAATTTTTATATTTGTTGTTCAAAAGTATTGTTGAATCTAACATGTCACTTTCATACATCTCATCAATCTAGAAACCTTGCTGTCTTCAAAGGGTTAAGTGATCAATTATTCCAAAACACTTACTCATTCATAACGCACGACTGGCTTGAAAAACCCTAAACACCTAAATGTACACACAATCCTCACATTCAAACAAACAGGCACTTAGACAGATGTAGAAGCCTGCACCGGAGTGGATGGAATCATTGATGTCAATGCTCCCAGCTGTATTTCTGGGGCTGGCTGTCTTAGAGGGACCAAAGCCACTAGGAGAGCCACTATAGTCCTTTCCAAGGATAGTATTTGCTGATCCAGAGAGGTAGCCTATGTCTGGTCCAATGAAAGAATGGAGCTGGGTGCCACCGTACCAGAGCAAGACATCAAGGGCTCTCTGGAGACCAAAGCCTCGAGTGCCTCCCAATTCCCCATTGAGGCTATGGAGGACAAGTCCTCCCACCGGGATGCCTGGACCGATGTCCAGAGTCGGAAGAAATCCTAGACTATTCCCGGTGAGTTGATCGGGACCTCTCTCTCGACTCCTGAGACCTACCCAAGGAATCTGTGGACTTTTCCTTCTATTCCTTCAGCTTTTCAGAGGAGTCTTGGGGTTTTATCTTATCTTTTGCAGATTTGGAAGGAGACGTGATTTTCTTAGTCTTCTTCTTCGAGTGTCTCAATTCCTTGGAGTGTTTGGAATCGTGAGCATGACAATGCTCTGGAGGAAGTAAAGGCCAATGACACAGAGTCTGAAGGGAAGAGTTCTCAAACTTTTTGGCCTGGTTCCCTAGGCCCCTCTTCATCATCTGTTTGCAGAAGGAGCATGCTTGGGGAATATGGTCGGACCAAGACACTGCAGACACCAGTCGTGTTTATCCATTATTGAAATGGTGCTGGAGCACTTGGTACATTTTTTGAAACCACTGGAGGGTTTCTCCATCTTAAGATGGTGGGTAAGGTCCAATGGGTAAGAAGGCTCTGAAGAAAAGAAAAATAGGTTTGTTTGTTTTTTTTAAAGAAAAATAAAAAATATGAAGAAAAAGGGGAGAGCAGTATCATACGATACCGGTGCGGTGAGGCAGAGTGGTAAAAGAAAAGTTTTAAAATTCTTTTCTGTGGTGATAGGGTAATGACTCGTTGGCGCCACGAAAAAAAGAAGAACTGAGGAGAGGGGAGAGCGGGAAGGCAGTGGTGCAGGCACAGTGGAGTGCTCCCAAAGGCTTTCCTATTGGTAGCTGGGGAGCTTCCCACGCAGGCTCCGTCAGTACCCGATGTCGCCCATATGTGAAGACTACATTCCTGCTTGTTCCTGGAGATTGTCTCTTAAATTGCATCCCCTGTTCCAGCCCATAAGCGGCTGCTTATCCTGTAATCCAGAAATGGTCTAAATAACTGGAAAATATTTTCTTATAACCCCCTGAATCTTATTGCTCAATGGCAAATAGGGGGTCACAAAATGTATAAATTCAGAAACATAATTTCTTCCATCCCTCTTCCTAGGTTTCAAAAACCAGAAATATATAAACATGACGGCAGAAAAAGACCACATGGCCTATCTAGTCTGCCCTTCCATATCACCCACTACAAGAATACCCTTTTTTTTCCTTTAGAGAGCCTCTGAGTTTGTCCTATGCTTTTTTGAATTTAGATACTGTCCTCATCTCTATCATCTCAACTGGGAGACTATTCCATGCATCTACCACTCTTCCATAAAGAAATATTACTGCATATTACTCCCGAGTCCATCCCCTTTCACCCTCATCCTACATCCTCTTGTAGCAGAGCTTGCTTTCAATCAAAAGAGGCTCGCCTCCTGTTCATTTATGCAACGGAGATATTTAAATGTTTTAATCATATCACCTCTGTCTCGCCTTTCCTCTAAAGTATACATATTAAGGTCTGTTGTTAAGTCAGTCCTCATATGCTTTATAACGAAAACCATTAACCATTTTAGAAGCCACCCTCTGCACCAACTCCAACCTGTTCAATCCTTTTGAAGGTGTGGTCTCCAGAACTGCACACAATACTACAAATGAGGTCGCACCAAAGACTTATACAGAGGCACCATCACCTCCTTTCTTCTGCTGGCCATTCCTCTCCCTATACATCCAAGCATCCTTCTAGCTTTCATCGTCACCTTTTCTACCTGTTTAGCTACTTTGAGATCATCAGACACAATCATGTCTAGGTTCCGTTGTTCTTTCGTGGACAGAAGTAGGTCACCCCCTATACTGTACCACTCCCTTGGATTGTTGCAGACCAAATGAATGACCCTACGTCTTTTAGCATTAAATCTCAGCTGCCAAATTCTAGACCATTTTTCAAGCTTAGCTAGATCCCTCCTCATGTTATATACAACTTCCTGGGTGTCTACTCTGTTGCAGATTTTGGTATTATCTGCAAAGAGGCAAACCTTACTCGACAGCCCTTCCGCAATATCACCAACAAAGATGTTAAAAAGAATCAGACCAAGGACAGAACCCTACAGCACTCCATTGGTAACCTCCTTTTCCTCAGAGTGAACTCCATTTACCTGTACCCTTTGTCGCCTCCAGCGCAACCAATTTCTAACCCAAGAAGTAACTTTAAAGTCTATCCCAAGGTGCTTAGTTTGTTTATAAGTCGCCTGTATGGAACAGTGTCAAATGCTTTATCGAAATCTAAATACAACACATCTAGGGCTCTCCCTCTATCCAACTCCCTGGTCACCCAGTCAAAGAAATCAATCAGATTTGTCTGATAAGACCTGCCCTTGGTGAATCCATGCTACCTTGGATCCTGCAATCCTTTGGACTTCAGAAATGTCACTATTTTCTCTTGAAGCAATATTTCCAATAATTTACTCACCACAGAGGTTAAACTAATCGGCCTGTAGTTTTCAACCACATCCTTACTTCCGCTTTTGTGTAAAGGGATCACATGTGCCTTTCTACAGTCAGCTGGCACCATCCCCGACTTTTTGACATCCCCTTGGGGACCTCTCCGGGACTCCTCTCTCAGGAGGGGGGGGGCTCTCTTCTGCACCCCAACTTGGGGTCCCTGTTGCTGACAGCATGGCTGCTGAGAGGGTGACTCTAGCCCCTTTGAACCTTTTGGCTGAGGTGGAGGAAATTCTGCTGGCCTCTCACAAGGCCTCTACTAGGAAGTCTTATGCCCCCAAATGGCACAGGTTTTCGACTTGGTGCGCCGAGCAGAGAGCTGACCCGTTCTCCTGTCCGGTGGGACTGGTGTTATGGTACCTTCTCCACCTCTCACAATCTGGGCTCAAGTCTAACTCCATCCGGGTGCACCTTAGTCCCCTTGTGGCACACTACCTCCCGGTAGATGGCAAGCCCCTCTCGGTCCAACCTTTGGTGACCCATTTTCTTCGGGGGCCTGCTCTTATCGAAACCCTTGGTTTGCCCTCCGGCATCCAAATGGGACCTCGGTGTAGTGTTGGGGCAGCTCATTCACCCACCCTTCGAACCTCTGGCTACCTGCCACTTTTGTTACCTCTTTTGGAAGGTGGCGTTCCTGGGGAGATGCTTCCGTGCGGGCTCCATTGGCGCTGACGTCACTCGTTTGTGAGGACTGCTTGTTCCCAGAAAATAATAATTTTTGTGATTTTTTTTGAATATTTTCCAGAAACCTGAGGGGGAGTTTTTTGGATCCTTGATGTACTTGAGCTTGGTCTGAGGCTAGTGTTTTAGACCTGGATCCGAAATTCTCATTGGTTCTGAGATCCATTTTATTCCTGTGGAAGTAGGCATACTGCACCAATTCTGTTTAGTTGTAGGATGAAGCTTTTGATTTGGATGGCTTTATTTAAAGGCATCTGGGTTACGTTTACCTTTGTTGGAACCTCTCTATCGGGATGCCCTAACTTCCTAGCTTTGCTAGTATTCTTCAAAGATACATCATTCCAAACCATTTTTATGTGCTCTTGGGTAACTGTTGGCTTTCTCTCATTATCTAGTTCAGCGATGGCGAACCTATGGCACGCGTGCCAGCTGTGGCACGCGAAGGCCTTGCAGCTGGCACGCGGGAAGGTCCGCATTTAAAAGGTCCCAAATTTAAAAAAAAAAAAACCCAAACAAACCGGCTGCTTCTGCCGCGGCAGCCTCAAGAGCTCTGCCGCGGCAGCCTCAAGAGCTCTGCCGCGGGGCCCCCCCCCCTTGCCCGGCAGAGCCTCCCTGCATCATCTACCTTCAAGTCGCAAAACGCGGGCTTCTTTCAGAGCCGCGAGAGTTTCCTTTCTCGCGGCTCTCCCGCGAGAAAGGAAACTCTCGCGGCTCTGAAAGAAGCCCGCGTTTTGCGACTTGAAGGTAGATGATGCAGGGAGGCTCTGCCGGGCAGGGGGGGGGCCCCGCGGCAGAGCTCTTGAGGCTGCCGCGGCAGAGCTCTTGAGGCTGCCGCGGCAGAGCTCTTGAGGCTGCCGCGGCAGAGCTCTTGAGGCTGCCGCGGCAGAAGCAGCCGCTTTGTTTGGGTTTTTTTTTTTTTAATTTGGGATGATAGGGGGGAAGGGGGTTTAGGACTGGTAATGGGCTATGGTGGGGAGGCTAAGACTGGAAATGGGCTGATGGGGGGGGGGGTTAGGACTGGTAATTGGCCATGGGGGGGGGGAAAAGACTGGAAAGGGGCTGATGGGGGGGGGTTAGGACTGGTAATTGGCCAGGGGGGGGGGGCTAAGACTGGAAAGGGGCTGATGGGGGGGTTAGGACTGGTAATTGGCCGGGGGGGGGGGGGGGGTAGGACTGGTAATTGGCCGGGGGGGGGTAGGACTGGTAATTGGCAGGGGGGGTAGGACTGGTAATTGGCCAGGGGGGGGGGGTTAGGACTGGTAATTGGCCATGGGGGGGGGATAAGACTGGAAAGGGGCTGATGGGGGGGGTGAGTACGGGTAGTAGGCCGGCGGGGGGTAGGACTGGGAATTCGCGGGGGGGGGGTGGGGCTGGTAATTGGCCCGGGGGGGGGGTTAGGACTGGTAATTGGCCGGGGTTAGGACTGGTAATTGGCCATGGGGGGGGCTAAGACTGGAAATGGGCTGATGGGGGGGGGGGGGGGGGTTAGGACTAGTAATGGGCCATGGGGGTGCTAAGGCTGGAAGTGGGATGGTGATGGTGATGGAGATTTGGGGGGGGTAGGACAAGTAATGGGCTATGGGGGGGGGCTAAGACTGGAAATGGGCTGATGGGGGGGTTAGGACTGGTAATGGGCTGATGGGGGGGTAAGGACTGGTAATGGGCTATGGGGGGCTAAGACTGGAAATGGGCTGAGTGGAAGGAGGGCTTGAACTGCAAATAGCTGATGGGATTGGGGCTTGGAATGGAAATGGGTTGTGAGGGGGAGGGAGCTAGGACTGGAAATGGGTGAGGGGGGGCTAGGACAGGAAATGGGCTGATGGAGGGGCTAGAATAGGACTGGAAATTGGCTGTTGGGGGGGTGCTAAGATTGGAAATGGGCTGTGGTGGGGGTTTGGATTGAAATGGACTCATGAAGGGGCTAGAACTGGAAGTAGGCTCATGGGGGGCTTGGATTGGAAATGGGCTGAGTGGAGGGGAGCTAGGATTTGACATGGGCTGATGGTGGGGCTAGGAAAGGACTAGAACTGGGCTCATGGGGGGCTGGGTTTGGAAATGAGCTGATGGAGGGACTCGGATGGGACTGCAAATAGATGGGGGAGCTAGGACTGGAAATGGGCTTATGGGGGGTTAGGACTGGAAGTGGGTTGATGAGGGGGGCTAGGACTGGTATTGGGTTGGGAGGTTGCTAGGACTGGAAATGGGTTGGGGGGCTGCTAGGACTGGAAATGGGCTGATGCAGGGACTAGAAGGGAATGGATGCTGGGTGAGGCTGGAACTAGAAGGGAGCTGGTGTTGGGGGAGGATTAGAATGGGATGGGGCTGGGAGAGTAAAATGGAGAGGGGAAAAATATTTTGTGTGGGAGGGATAAAAAATCTACAAGTTGCCGGGTATTGGGAGAATAAGTGGGGA
Source organism: Ichthyophis bannanicus (assembly GCA_033557465.1). Classification (NCBI taxonomy): domain Eukaryota; kingdom Metazoa; phylum Chordata; class Amphibia; order Gymnophiona; family Ichthyophiidae; genus Ichthyophis; species Ichthyophis bannanicus. The sequence goes on from CM066048.1 coordinate 83,395,852, forward strand.
TTGAGGATGGAGGGGTAAATTTTGAGTAGATGAAATAGGAATGAGGAAAGAGCAAAAGGAGAAAGATTAGTATGTTAAAGCAGATGTAGAGAGAGAATGGAAAAAAAAAACCAAGAAGACAGAAGAAAGGACAAATGGACAGCAGATGGAGAGTTAGGAGAAGACACGAAGAAACCAGAAGAAAGTGGCTGGAGCAATTGCAACTGAAAAAAAATGCACAAAAGGTAGAAAAATATCTCTTTATTTTGAATTTATTAACTGGAATATGTCAGCTCTGGGAAATGTGCATCATTAATTTTTGCGCTTTGTTTAGTACAAGAGGAAATTAATTTATAGTTTTATTTCTACAGTGTTGTTGTATATTCCAAGTTTGGCTTTTGGGGTTCCCAGTTTAATTATTGTCTTCCTGTTTTTAAATTGTGATTCCTTGTTTGGTGATGGTCTGTTCTGCATGTGTAACTGAGCTGAGGTATTCTGTTTATATAATTCCTATTTGACATTGCCACTTGTTCTTTCCCCAGTAGGTCATGTATTGTTGTTCTCTGAAATGTATTGGTTTAATATTTGCAGTGTTGCCTTTTGATAGTTAGGGTATGGTGCTTTGTGAGTCCTGGTAGTACTGTTAGGATACGGCGGGTTTGCTATGGGTTCTAAATGGGCAGCGTTTGTAGTAGTTCCTAATGTGCCTGGCGGTTGGTACTGGATTATAGTAATGTAGAAACCTTTTAGTCTTTCTTTATCCATATACTCATTAAGAGGCATGTTTACTAAAAGTTAGTGTATGGTAACATTACGCAAATATTTATGCAAATGAGGCACCTTATGCAAATGAGGCTTTAATGGACGTGCTGGCACTTTGAGGAAATTCTTTGGTTTTGTGCGGCAGTTTGGGCACTCGGGCTCAAAAAGGTTAGCCATCACTGATCTAGTTTAACACTAGACGCCCCAAAAGGCATTTTACCTAGAAACCCCAAAGTGCGTCAATTGACGCATTATCACGATTGCGTTTAGCATGAAATGCAGATGTGAATTAATGTGAAGTTACTTATTTGTTAAATACATGCAGTATGTGATGTCATGTGTTTATTGTTTGTAATGTCGGAGTAAAACTGTAAACAGTGATTGAGATGCGCCACCTAGTGGGAAAATGAATTTATACCTAGAAGCTCCAAAGTACGTCAATTGAAGCATCCAAGACAATTGAGTGCGTCAATTGATGTACTTTGGGGCTTCTAGGTATAAATTCATTTTCCTGCTAGGTGGTGCATGTGTCATTAATTTTCGATGCACATATTTGAACATCTTGACCTTGCTAACAAAGTCATGGAACATGACTGACATGGTTCTAGAAGTGGCGCTGGTATACAACTTCGAAGATGTATTTGCATCAATTGACGCACTTTAGGGCTTCTAGTGTTAAAAGCTGCTCTGCCTCCTTTTTAAAGGTTAATGCCAGCAGCCTATTTTCACCTGGTTAAGATAGAGCCCAAGCTTTCAGAAAAGCCTCCACCTTCTTTCCCAGAACATTGTCCAGTTCCTAACAATCTAAAACCCTCTTCCTTACATCACTGTCTCATCCAAGCATTGAGACTCTGGAGCTCTGCCTGCCGCCTCTTGGACCTGCACATGGAATGAGAAGCATTTCTGAGACCACCACCATGGAAGTTCTGAATTTCAACTTTCTACTCAAAACCTAAATTTGGCTTCCAGAATCTCCCTCCCACACCTACATTATTGGTACCAATATGTACCAAAACAGCAAGCTCCTCCATAGCACTATATAAAACCTTATCTAGGTGGTGCACGAAGTCCGCCACCTTAGCACCAGGCAGACAACATACCAGGCAATCTTCATGTCCACCAGCAGCCCAGTTATCTACATACCTAATGATAAAATCACCAACTATGACAGCCGTCCTAACCCTTCTCTCATGGGCAAATGGTTCTGGAGACACCTCTTCAGTGGACAGGTCCTAACTTCAGGATGACTTCCTGCCATGCATGACCTCTCTCTTCAATGGCAGCAGAGAGGCTGCCAGACTGCAGGTGGGACTTCTCTATGATGTCCTTTAAGGTCTCATCTATATACCTCCGTCTGCTTCAACTCTTCAAATTCTGTTACTCTATCCTCCAGAGATCAAACTTGTTCGCTGGAAGCAAGGAGCTTTCTGCACCTAGGGCACACAAGGCATCTCACCAACTGGGAGATAATCATATATGTGACATTCAATGCAAACGATTGGATAGCCCATCTCACTGCTAAACTGCAGGTGCATCTTAGTTTTAATGATTTGTCTAGCTATTTAAAGATATTTAAAGTTGCTATGGAAATGATGATAATTGGGGGCAAATACAGTGACATAATTCAAAATGGCATGGGACAGACACAGTGTATCCCTTTATAGCAGCAGGATAAAATCAAAACAAACAACCATCTCTTATATCTCAACAAATATGGTTTGTTTAATGTAAACTGCCCTTGGATCTATGGAAGGGGCAGTATAGAAAAACTGCTTAAATAAATAAATAAATAAAACAGGGGTGACCTACCGTAGCAGTGGGTATACCCCTAAACAAAGGCATGGGGAGGGGTGATCTGCACGGAGCGGCTGGTGCATCTCCTCTCGCAGCCTTGCTGGGCAGACTAGATGGACCTTACAGCGTAGTTACTCATCTGTAACACGTGTTCTCCGGGGATAGCAGGAATCAGTCCTCACATATGGGTGATGCCAGCAACAACGGAGCCCTCGCGGAAGCATCCCCCCAGCTTTCAAAGAAAGCCTTTGGGAGATGCCACCACACATGCGTGGTCCCCTTCCCGCCCAAGAGTGCCATCTTGCTCAGTCAGATGACATAGCTAAAGTTGGCAAAAATAAAAGATGGTAAAGGAGCAACTCCAAGGGGAGGAGGGAGGGTTGTGAGGACCGATTCCTGCTGTCCCCAGAGAACACCTGTTACAGGTGAGTAACTATGCTTTCTCTGGGAACAAGCAGGAAGTCAGTCCTCACGTATGAGACTCCCTAGCTACAAGCTACCAAAAGCCCATAGCCAAAATAGGGGCTCCCTCACAGGGAGACGCAAGCAGCAGCAATTTAGCCTGTGTACATAGATCACAGTAGGAACCCTGTGTCCAATGAAAACAGCACTCTGGTAGCCTGAACACCGAAGGGTCAGCAGGTAGGAGTTGCCTAAATCCCAAAAAGATTACAGAGCACAGCCTGGTCGAAGGCACTGTCCCATCAGGACTCTCTTTCCAGGCAGTAACGGGCTGTGAAAGTATAGCATAGTTACTCACCTGTAACAGGTGTTCTCCAGGGACAGCAGGAATCAGTCCTCACATATGGGTGATGTCAGCGCCGACGGAGCCCTCGGGCGGAGCAAATCCCCAGTTTTCTTAGAAAGCTTTTGGGAACTGCATCACGCATGCGCGGTCCCCTTCCCGCCCAAGGGTGCCATCTTACTCAAATGACATTGCTAAAAAGACGGCAAAAGGAACAAAATAATAATAATACTAGGACTGCAACTCCAAGGGGAGGAGAGAGGGTTGTGAGGACTGATTCTTGCTGTCCCTGGAGAACACCTGTTACAGGTGAGTAACTACGCTTTCTCCAGGAACAAGCAGGAAGTCAGTCCTCACATATGGGACTCCCAGCTATAGGCTACCGAGAACCCACAAAATATGCTCCCTCTAGGAGAGCCGCAAGTAGCCACAATAGGAATCTAACTGAGAGAGTAACACTCCAGTAGCCTGACACCAAAGGGTCGGAGGGTAGGAGTTGCCTAGACCTCGAAAAGGTTACGGAGTACAGCATGGCCGAAAGCACTGTCCAGTCGGGACTCCCTATCTAGGCAGTAATGGGTTGCGAACGTCTGACCTGAAGACAAGGTGGCGGACCGGCAGATGTCTGCCAGCAGAACAGAGCAGAAATGAGCCACTGATGCTGCCATAGCCCTGACCCAGTGGGCCGTAACATGACCCTGCAGCGGAAGATCGGCCGCCCTGTATGCCCAGGCAATACAGTCCGCTACCCAGGTGGACAGCGTACGTTTGGATACGGCCATCCCCCAGTTTACTGAGGTCATAGGATACGAAGAGCTGAGAAGCCCCTCTATGGCCTTGTGTACGCTGAATGTAGAAGGCCAACGCTCTCTTACAGTCCAGGAAATGCAGAACTGTCTCTGCCCAACTGGCATGCGGCCTGGGAAAGAAGGTAGGCAGTACTATCTCCTGGTTGAGGTGGAACGAAGAGACCACTTTTGGAAGGAACGGGGTGAGTGCGGAGCACCACCCTGTTCCTATAGAACCTTGTATAAGGCCTATTGGACACCAGTGCCTGAAGCTCACTCACTCGCCGAGCCGAGGTGAGTGCCACCAAGAAAAGTACTGTCACGCCCTCACCACTCGCCTCCAGCTTAGAGGAGCGTGGTTGTATAAGGAACTTTCCCCTTTCAGCCTTAACTGACTAATTCCCCGCAATGTTTTCTGGGAAATGTAGTTTAATTGCGCTATATATGGGCTTCAGGTAGAAAGCTGTAGTCGGGCTCCTTGGGATAAGGCAATGACAGAAATTTATTGAGCACAAAAAAGGTTCATAAATACCACATTCAGGCATACTTCTCCAGGCTTCTTGAAAGTACAACAGGTTATAAGCAAAACAAAACCCAAAACCAAAGTGGCAGCTTAAAGTATTCTTCAGCTCAGAAAAACATAGCCTTTTAACAGCAAGGCTACCAGCTTCCTTTAGCCGTGCTGGTTAAAGCACATAACACAAAACAGGCTTTCTTCTGTGGCAGTTTGCCTTCTTTTCCAGTCTCCAACCTTTCCAGGCTGTTTTCCAATTAACAAGCAAAACAAAAACTCCAAACTCCAAACTTTCAACGTGCAAGCAAAGTTCTATTCAGGTTTCTCATGAAAAATTCAAGAGTAAAAAGAAAGCTTTTTCCTCACAGTTAATTTGGCTTCTTGCCGTCACGCTTCACAGGTAGCAGGTGGTTAACAAGCACAATTCACAACTCCAGCTTGTTCTTACGTCTTAGTAAAACTTTCCCTCTTTACCACATGGGAAGTTACAATCCATCTACCTGCTTCTCATGGTTACCTTTCTCTAGAGGGCTTTCTCTCAGGGCTGGCTTTCCTTCAACCATTCTGTGTCTAAGGCTTGGCACAAAGAGCAATCCATGAGGGTGTCTTCCTCATTCACTCAGCATCAGGCTCTCCTAGTTGCACAGACTCTGACTCTCCTTCTGGCTCACCAGGCTCGGCTGACAGCCTCTTGTTAGAGCTGAGAGTGTCTCCTGCTCCTCTGCACTGCCCAGCATTAGTCAGGCTTCTCCTGCTCTGCTCAGCATTAATCAGGCTTCTTAGGCTCGTACCTGTGCCTCGGCTTGTATCAGCTTCTCTCTCTCTTTCTCCTCTTCTTGCCTTTGCCTCTGCCCTTGCTTCTGGCTTTCCTTCCACCCTCTCTCTTTCTCCTTTACTATAATCTAGCATAGGCTTATATCTCCAGGGTTCTAGCCCCACCTCCTCTCTTCCCAGGTGACGGAGATCACTCTGCTTTCTGGCACCTGAGTAATCAGGGAGCTTACTGACATAAGGGTCTTGGACCTTAGATCTGTATTCACTCTCCCTTATTTCACTAGGGGAAACATGAAACCTGTTCCAGCTGGGGGTTTTCTGGTTCCCAGGTGAGGTTGTGGTTTTGTTACCCTGACCTTGCAAAAGGGGCCCTTTTACTAGGATGAACTCTCTGCCTTTTTCCCTTTCCCCTAACTCAGGATAGGCTTCCTTACCACAGTACCTTCCAAGAAAGGTAGCGTAGATGGCAGGTTGCCATCGGCTCAAATGGCGGACGAGTAAGCTGTCCTAAGACCACATTCAAATCCCACTCGGTTGCCGGAGGGCGAACCGGGGGCTTCAGCAGAAGTAGGACTCTCAGGAACCAGACACCAAAGGATGTGCAGAAAGAGGCTTTCCTTACACTGGGAAGTGGTGTGCAGCCAGGGCACTGAGGTGAACTCTGATGGAGTTGGACTTAAAGCCCAAATCCGAAAGATGGAGAAGATACTGCAGTACTACTGCAAATTGGCAGGAGAAAGGATTTTCTTTCTGCTGTTCGCACCAAACCCCAAACCTATGCCACTTAAAAGCATAGGTCCGTCTAGTTGACTGCCTCCTTTGGCCAGCAAAACTTCTTCCACGTTTTTGGGAAGGAGGAATGGTGCGATAACTACCCTTTCAGCAGCCAGGCCATCAGGTTGAGGGAGCTGAGGTTGGGGTGCAGAAGAGTGCTCCTCTCCTGAGACATGAGGTTGGGATAGGATCCCAGAGGGATTGGGGCCTCCACCGCTAGTTGAAGTAGAAGCGGAAACCAGGGACGCCGTGGCCATCTGGGGGCTACCAGAATGACCGAGGCCTTGTCCTGGAGAATTTTGAAAAGGGTTTTCGCCACCAGAGGTGTCGGAGGAAACGCATACAGGAGGCCCACAGACTATGAGATGAGAAAGGAATCGGCAGCCACCCTATTTGGATGTGGCTGTCTGGAGCAAAACCGGGACAACTGGTAGTTGTGAGGGCTCGCAAACAAATCCAGTGTCAGCTGTCCCCAGGTCTAAAAGAGTCATTGGGCCATATTTGTATCCAGCTGCCATTCGTGGGGCTGGAGAATCCTGCTTAGCCTGTTGGCTAAGTAATTTTCCTGGCCTGGCAGATACACTGCTTTCAGATGCATGCCATGCTGGACTGCAAAGGATCACAGGTCTGGAGTTTCCTGACACAGAATGCGGGACCCCATGCCTCCCTGCTTGTTCACATAGATCATCACTACTTGGTTGTCTGTTTGTAAAGACAGGTTGATGAGCCAAAGTTTGACAAAAGGCTAGTAGAGCTAGGCAAATGGCACGAAGTTCCAGGAAACTGATCTGCTGTGTGCTCTCGTACGGAGACCACATGCCTTGAGTGCAAAGTCCCTGGCAATGGGCTCCCCAGCCCAGCAAGGATGCATCCATAGTCAGGATCCTCGTGTGTTGAGGAGCCTGGAAGGTCACCCCTGCCTCCAAGTGTTTTGGTTGAAGCCACCAGGCCAAGGACTGCACCAGTCTTTTGGATACCTTGACTCTGTTTCAGAGTCTGCCTGTGGCTTGTGTCCACTGGTCCCTGAGGCACCACTGAGCTATTCGCATGTGGAGGCAGGTATTTGGTGTCACATGGACTGTGGAGGCCATGTGCCAGAGGAGGCGCAGGAAGTGTCTTGCTGATATTTGGGACCCATGACTCACTTGACATGCCAGGGCCAGGAGTCTCTGTGCCCTGTCTACTGGCAGGTATGCCCTTGCCTGAAGTGTATCTAGTCTGGCCCCAATGAACTCTAGTTGTTGAGTGGGGACTAGGGTAGACTTGGGGTAATTAATTACAAACCCTAGATGTTTCAGCACCTGAATGGTGCAAGAGGTGGCCTGTTGGACCTCCAGGGCTGACGTGGCTCTGAAGAGCCAGTCGTCTAGATAAGGGAAGACAAAAACTCTTTGTATTCTGGCCACCACCGCCAGGCACTTTGTGAATACTATGGGGGCGGAGGCCAGTTCAAAGGGAAGCACTCTGTACTGATAGTGGTTTCCCCCTACCACAAAGCGTAGATATTGCCTGTGGTCTGGATGAATAAGGATGTGTATACGCATCCTTTAGGTCTAAGGAGCATAGCCAGTCTCCCTGGCGGAGGTAAGGCAGCAATATTCCAAGGCAGAGCATCTTGAACTTCTCTCTCACCAGGATTTGTTTAAGTTGTGCAGGTCAAGGATGGGTCTTAGGCCTCCTGTCCTTTTTGGTATCAGGAAGTACCTGGAATAGAAACACTTGCCCTGTAGGTGGTAAGACACCAGTTCTACCACCTGATCTTCGAGAAGACCTGCTAACTCCTTCAGAAGGTGGTCCCGGTGAAGGGGAGACCTGAGAGGCTCTCCTGGAAAGGGGGAGGTACCTGGGTCAAATGGAGCAGATAGCCTTGATTGACTATCTGAAGAACCCAGGTGTCTATGGTGATGGCCACCTGTGGGCATACAGGGCAAGCCTCCCCCCTGTGCATTGCCGTTCTTCTGTGATGAGAGATGCTATGCCTTGAGAATCAAAAGCCACTACCAGGCTGGACCGGAGCTGATGCCTGGGGTTTGGGGGCTTTCTGCTTACGCGGGCAATGCCCCTGTCCCTTGGCCTGCTGCCCCTGTTGGGGAACCGGGGAGGCCTGAAATGGGGGGTAGCTTCGGTAAGCAGTACCCTTCCTCGGGAAAAAGGGCTTCTTACCCGAGCCCTTCTTTTTAGAAGGGGCAGAAGTCTTCTTCGAGAACCTTGTCCTGGTCAGGTACTCGGACTTGATCTCAGCAGCCTTTTCGGCCATGGGTTTGCCAAAGAGGTTCTCATCACGGCATGGGACATCGACCAACTTGTCCTGAACCCATTGTTCAAGGTCTGACGATTGTAGCCATGTCTGGCGGCATGCACCGATGCCCGCCACAGCTACCCGGGTTGATGCCTCGAACCCGTCATAGGCTGCTCGAGTCATGAACTTCAAGCACTCATGGACTCCAGTGGACAGGGTCTTGAAGCGCTGCAAAGGTCCCTCGGAGAGACCAGCTGAGAACCCGGCGATCTCCTTTGCCAGATCCCGCAGGTACATGCCCATGAACAGCTGGTATGCCTGGATCCGACATGTCAGCATAGAACCCTGGTAGCACTTCCTGCCGAGGGCGTCCAAGTTGCAGGCCCCTCCCTGCCAGGAGGCACCAAGGAGTGCGTCTTCTGGCTCTTGAGCCGGCGCATGGCTGATTCCACAACCATGGAGTTGTGCTTTTTGGAATCCAGGACTCTTGCGGACTCAATACATTGAGTCGATCTGCCTGCTGATCACTGACACCGACTTCTCCTACATGCGGAGCATCAGCTGTTCCAGGATTAGAGGCACCGGTACAGTAAGGGCTTCCCGAGGGGGAAATCATACTGGAGGATCTCAAGCTCTTCGGCTCGAGGCTTCTCCTCAGACTCAGTAGGGAATGCCAAAGCCTTTGACATGTCCCTTACGAAGTCCAAGAACCTAGTGCCCTCCGGGAGGGGGGGGGCCTTCTCCGAGGTTCGGACACCAGCAGGGCCGGATTTACCTATACGCCAACTACACCGTGGCGTAGGGCCCACAGCTGACAAGGGCCCACAAAAATTGAAAAAATTGTTAGGGTTCTTAAAATTAAATTTAAAAAAAAAAAAACGCTGGCTGCTGCCGCGGCAGCATGGACTGTCCCGCGGGGCCCCCTCTGCTGCCGCGGCAGCATGGACTGTCCCTCGGGGCCCCCTCCGCCCGACTGAATCCGTCCCTCCCTCCCTGCCGGCTTTGAGAGGCGCGAAGGGAGAGTGTCTCCCTCGCGTCTCTGTGGGCTGGGGGGGGGGGGGGTTAGAACTGGTAATGGGCTATGGGGGGGTTAAGACTGGTAATGGGCTGTGGGATGGGGGGCTGTCTGGTAATAGGCTATGGGGGGGCTAGGACTGGAAATGGGCTGGGGGGGGTTAAGACTGGAGGTGGGCTGATGGGGTTAAGACTGGTAATGGGCTGTGGGCGGTTGGGAGGTGGTTTGGACTGGTAATGGGCTATGGGGGGGGGCTAGGACTAGAAATGGGCTGATGGGGGCTAACACTGGAGGTGGGCTGATGGGGTTAGGACTGATAATGGGCTCTGGGGGGGCTAGGACAGGAAATGGGCTGATGGGGAGGGGTTAGGACTTGAGGTGGGCTGTTGGGGTTAGGACTGGTAATGGGCTGTGGGCTGATGGGGGGGGGTTAGGACTGGCAATGGGCTATGGGGGGCTGACTGGAAATGGGTTGATGGGGTTAGGACTGGAAGTGGGCTGATGGGGGGTTAGGACTGGTAATGGGTTATAGGGGGGGGGGGTTAGGACTGGTAATGGGTTATAGGGGGGGCTTAAACTGAAAATGGGGTGATGGGGGGTTAGGACTGGAAGTGGGTTGATGGGGGGGCTAGGATTGGTATTGGGTTGGGGGGTTGCTAGGACTGGAAATGGGCTGATGCAGGGACTAGAAGGGAATGGATGCTGGGTGAGCCTGGAACTAGAAGGGAGCTGATGTTGGGGGAGGATTAGAATGGGATGGGGCTGGAAGAGTAAAATGGAGAAGGGAAAAATATTTTGTGTGGGAGGGATAAAAAATCTACAATTGGCCGGGTATTGGGAGAGTAAGTGGGGATTGAGGATGGAGGGGTAAAATTTGTGTGGATGAAATAGGAATGAGGAAAGAGCAAAAGGAGAAAGATTAGTATGTTAAAGCAGATGTAGAGAGAGAATGGAAAAAAACTAGAAGAGAGAAGAAAGGACAAATGGACAGCAGACGATGGAGAGTTAGCAGAAGACACAAAGAAACCAGAAGAAAGTGGCTGGAGCAATTGCAGCTGAAAAAAAATGCACAAAAGGTAGAAAAATCTCTCTTTATTTTGAATTTATTAATTGGAATATGTCAGCTCTGGTAAATGTGCATCATTAACGTCTGTGCTTTGTTTAGTACAAGAGCAAATTAATGTATAGTTTTATTTCTACAGTGTTGTACATTCCAAGTTTGGCTTTTGGGATTCCCAGTTTAATTATGACGTCAGGGCCAACAGCGCACAGCTGATCCGGCGTGCTCGATTTCATCTTTTCTGGGGGCCCACAATTTTTGTTGGCGTAGGGCCTCACTCAAGGTAAATCCGGCCCTGGACACCAGGGAATCGGATGGGACGTCCCTGGTCCGGCAGGTGTCCGGGGACTCTTCTTCCTCAGTCTCCCAGTCTGATGTCTCTGAAGAGGAATCGAGTGGCTCCGGCCTCGAGGGCTGTGGCTTTGACCGCCCCGACGCTGTTGGAATCGGCGTTGACGACCTCGGCCCCGAACGGGAGATTGAAGGAGACCTCAGCCGAGGACTGACTGGAGTACGCATGGTCTCGAGGATCGGCTTGGCCTCCGGTTTTGACTTGGATGTCAGGGGCCCAGTGGTTGGGGCGGAAGAACCGGCTATCAGTGCCCGCTGCTGCTCTATGAAGGCAGACATGCTGCGCTCCAGGGCCACCACATCCTGAGACCAAGCTCAGAAGGCTCTGCAGCTCCCGGGTCGGGTCCTGATGCCGGTTCTCCCGGAGGAGAGTCCTCAACAAGGACAGTTGTTACCTGCCTCGGCTGCTCCGGGTCCCTTCGAGGAAGTTTTACTGGACGCTCCAACTCAGAGGATCCGGGCCGGCAGTTGGGGCTCTGCAACCGGTCCCGCGAGGAACCAGGCTGTTCGGAACCATTCAACGATGCTGCCTTTGAGGATTTTTTCTTCCACCGATGTTCCCGTGAGGGAGATCCCCTCTCTGAGGAAACCCGACGCTGCTCAGGCTCAGACAGTTCCCGAGACGTTGAGGCCTCAGACGAGGTCCGGGCCCAGGAGGGTATGGACTCAGCAAAAATCCTATCATGCTGCTGCTGGCGGCTTCTCAGGGCCTTTGAGGACATTTTCCTACATGGGCCACAGACTTTCGGGTCGTGGTCGCGCCCAAGGCACCGGAGACAGCAGTCATGTGTATCGGTGAGGGACATTAACTTCATACACTGATCACATTTCTTAAACCTGCTGGCAGCCATCGGGAGAAAAAGGGCCCCTGCGAGGTCGAAGACCTGGGCTGCCAGTGAAAAAGAAAAAGAGCGTGAACGCTAGTCACGAAGGACAAAAAACGAAAATCAAACCGGACTCGATACCGGTGTTCTGAGCCGAAGGCGGGAAGGGGAACTGATGTCGAACTGGCAAGAAAGAAAAAGAAATTTCTAACTTTAATCAACTTTTTTCACGGTGACTATGGAACCACGTCCGTTGGGCTCTGCGGAAAAAAGGAGACTGAGCAAGATGGCACCATTGGGTGGGAAGGGGACTGCGCATGCGCGATGCAATTCCCAAAAGCTTTCTTAGAAAGCTGGGGATTTGCTCTGCATGAGGGCTCTGTCGGCGCCAACGCCACTCATATGTGAGGACTGACTTCCTGCTTGTTCCTGGAGAGGACTGAAAACCAGGTGGCGGCCTGGCAGATGTCCACCATTGGGACAGAGCGCAAGTTTGCCACCGAGGCCATCATGGCCCTGACACAGTGTGCTGTGAGGCGGCCTTCAAGTGGGAACTTTGCCTGCACATAAGCGAGGGCGATACAGTCCACCACCCATGTGGACAGCATATGCTTGGTCACAGCCTCTCCCAGCCTACTGGGGTCATTGGAGCTGAAAAGCTGAGCAGCTTTGCGGTGGCCCTGAGTGCATTGGATATAGAAGGACAACACCCTCTTACAGTCCAAGGTGTGAAGGACTGTCTCCACCTGAATGGAGGTCTTGGAAAGAAGGTAGGGAGCACCACTTCCTGGTTGAGATGGAAGGGCAACACTACCTTCAGCAGGAATTTGGGGTGCGTGTGAAGCACCACTCTGTTCTTGTAGAACCTGGTATAGGGCACCTCCTCCACAAAGGCCTGAAGCTCGCTAACTCTGCAAGCGGAGGTAAGCATGACCAGGAAAGCCACCTTCCAAGAGAGGTAGCGAAGATGGCAAGTAGCCAGAGGCTTGAAAGGTGGGTGAATGAGATGCCCCAACAATACGCTGAGGTCCCATTTGGTTGCTGGAGGGCAAACCGTGGGTTTTGATAAGAGCAGCCTCCGAAAAAAAACAGTCACCAAGGACTGGACCGAGAGAGCCTTACCATCCACCAGGAGGTGGTGCGCTGCTAGGGCACTAAGGTGCACTCTGATGGAGTTAGACTTGAGCCTGGATTAGAGAGGTGGAGAAGGTACTGTAACACCAGTGCCACTGGGCAGGAGAAAGGGTCAGCCCCGTGTTTGGCGCACCAAATAGAGAATACAAAAAATATTGGTCTGATGTTATGAGAGTACAAGAGATATCAAAATACAAAAAACACTCTCAGTTCACTCTAGAAAGTATAACTTATAGACTTTCTTACTCTGATATAAGCAACGTTGCTTTATTGTATAATTAATTAATTAGAACGATGGCAGAAAGGGTCTCAGAGTTTAGCGGGCTGCCGGCGGCGATTTATAGTGCCAACCGGACACATGCCCTATACACATCAACGACCCAAAAAACAACAACAATCCGCCACCGTTTTTTTAAAGTTATGTGTAAAATGTATAAATGGTTTCGTGCTTTCTTGCTTCAACATACAGCTGGTAACTTCCAAATGAAAGGCTACTTAGCTCTGTAAGTTGGTGTCATTGTTGATTCAAAGGAAGCCCCACCAGTGAAAATCACAATCCCGACGCCATCAAGCGCGCTCTATGTAAGCGTTTCACCTTGTGGTTTCTTCAGGGGAAACTCATTCTTAAACACTCTATAAACCAAATAAGTCTGTTAAAACTAAACTTTCATATTGCTTCATACATGACGATTAGAATGGAAAAATCATTTTTAGAAAAACAGACATACCTTTAAATATTTGTGCATAGAAAAAATTCTCAGCCTCGCAGGCTTCACCCGCCACTATCGGTGGCTCAAAGCCACGCATGCGAGATGGTTTGAACAATCAGCTTATCGCACCTGTTACTTGGGAGAATTTATTCAACTGAAACATGCCTCCCATTCTATGCGCATGTTCAAACCTTCCGGAATCAAGGTTTGTAATTGGTAGATCCAACGTTGTTCTGCATATAACAATGCTCGATCTCGTGTTCTACCAAATTTGGGTGTTAATATTTGTTCAATGCAAAAGCAGGTTAGGTCTTCAAATATGATTAAATACAAGGCAGTGATCAACTAGTGGTGCCTCTCGTCGGCGACATTTTAATTTACTTTTATGTTCGTTCATACGAACCCGGAAGGGCCGGATGGTCTTACCGATATAAATAAGATCACAGGGACACTTGATAATATAAACAACATGCGTTGAATTGCAGGAAGTTTCCGATCGAAGTTTGTATGTTTTCTCCTTATGCTTAAATTCCGATAATGCACAAGTAATACTACAGATATTGCAGGTCCCACACCTAGCATGTCCGGCTGTTAAACTAGGTGATGTAGAAGAAATGGGCCGTAAGGCTGCTGGACTTAAGATTTCTTTCAAGTTGGGAGATCGTTTCCAAACACATCGAACTTGATATTCTAAGCCTGCTATACTATGTAAAACATTCATGTGTCGTCTGACACTATGTTTTAAATGAAAACTTAAAGGAGTGAACTTTGTAACCAAATTAACCGGTTGTATAGTGGAATCAAAACCCCCATGATCGCGAGTATGTAATAATAAATCGCGATTGGAATGTAATGCCCTTTTATAAGCTCTATTGATCACTTTATGGGGATATCCTCGCTGAAAAAAATTATTTTTGAGTTGTTGCGCTTGTGATTTAAAATCGTGAAGATCAGAACAATTGCGACGGTATCTTATGAACTGGGACAATGGTAAACTGTCCTTTAAAGGTAGCGGATGGGCACTGTTGTAGTGCAATACTGCATTCTTATCAATGGATTTACGAAAGACCGAAGTGATCCATCCTACTGGCGATTTTTTGACAAAAATGTCCAAAAAAGTGATTTGTTCAGTATGGAAAGTCAATGTAAACTTGATATTGACATCTCTATCATTCAACCAATTATGAAACAGATTTAAATGTTCTGCTGTGCCATGCCACAGGACAAAAACGTCGTTGATATATCGTCGCCATAGTTTAATAGAGGTCAAATAGGGAGAATTCTCCAACCAGTCATGTTCAAATTTTTGCATATATAAGTTTGCAACGGAGGGGGCACAAGTTGCACCCATTGCAACTCTGGAACATTGCAAATAAATAGCATCTTCAAACTCAAAAAAATTATTATATAATGTAAGAGAAGTGAATTCTGACAAGAGATTCAATTGTTGTTCAGAAAGATCTCCTCGTTGATGTAGAGAGGCCATCACTACGGAGTGAGCCTGAACAACAATTGAATCTCTTGTCAGAATTCACTTCTCTTACATTATATAATAATTTTTTTGAGTTTGAAGATGCTATTTATTTGCAATGTTCCGGAGTTGCAATGGGTGCAACTTGTGCACCCTCCGTTGCAAACTTATATATGCAAAAATTTCTTCCATTTCTTCTACATCACCTAGTTTAACAGCCGGACATGCTAGGTGTGGGACCTGCAATATCTGTAGTATTACTTGTGCATTATCGGAATTTAAGCATAAGGAGAAAACATACAAACTTTGATCGGAAACTTCCTGCAATTCAACGCATGTTGTTTATATTATCAAGTGTCCCTGTGATCTTATTTATATCGGTAAGACCATCCGGCCCTTCCGGGTTCGTATGAACGAACATAAAAGTAAATTAAAATGTCGCCGACGAGAGGCACCACTAGTTGATCACTGCCTTGTATTTAATCATATATTTGAAGACCTAACCTGCTTTTGCATTGAACAAATATTAAAACCCAAATTTGGTAGAACATGAGATCGAGCATTGTTATATGCAGAACAACGTTGGATCTACCAATTACAAACCTTGATTCCGGAAGGTTTGAACATGCGCATAGAATGGGAGGCATGTTTCAGTTGAATAAATTCTCCCAAGTAACAGGTGCGATAAGCTGATTGTTCAAACCATCTCGCATGCGCGGCTTTGAGCCACCGATAGTGGCGGGTGAAGCCTGCGAGGCTGAGAATTTTTTCTATGCACAAATATTTAAAGGTATGTCTGTTTTTCTAAAAATGATTTTTCCATTCTAATCGTCATGTATGAAGCAATATGAAAGTTTAGTTTTAACAGACTTATTTGGTTTATAGAGTGTTTAAGAACGAGTTTCCCCTGAAGAAACCACAAGGTGAAACGCTTACATAGAGCGCGCTTGATGGCGTCGGGATTGTGATTTTCACTGGCGGGGCTTCCTTTGAATCAACAATAACACCAACTTACAGAGCTAAGTAGCCTTTCATTTGGAAGTTACCAGCTGTATGTTGAAGCAAGAAAGCACGAAACCATTTATACATTTTATACATAACTTAAAAAAAAACGGTGGCGGATTGTTGTTGTTTTTTGGGTCGTTGATGTGTATAGGGCATGTGTCCGGTTGGCACTATAAATCTCCGCCGGCAGCCCGCTAAACTCTGAGACCCTTTCTGCCATCGTTCTAGTTAATTAATTATACAATAAAGCAACGTTGCTTATATCAGAGTAAGAAAGTCTATAAGTTATACTTTCTAGAGTGAACTGAGAGTGTTTTTTGTATTTTGGCACCAAATAGAGAACCTACGCCAATTGACTGCATAAGTCTTTCTAGTAGAGGCCTTGTGAAAGGCCAGCAGAATGTCTTCCACCTCAACTGGAAGGTTGAAAGGGGCCAGAGTCATCCTCTCAGCAGCCATGCTGTCAGCGATAGAGACCCTAGGTTGAGGTGCAAGAGAGAGCCCTCCTCCTGCGATAGGAGTTCCAGGGTGGTCCCCAAGGGAATGGGGGGTCTCCACCATCAACTGGAGGAGCAGCGGAAACCATGACTACCCGGGCTACCAAGGAGCTATCAGGGTGAGCGAGGCCCTGTCATGGCAGATCCTGAACAAAGTCTTGGTGATCAGCGGCGTAGGAGTGAAGGCATACATGAGGCCTTCCGACCATGAGACAAGGAACACGTCCGCTGCCACCCTGGAGGGGTGGGCCTGCTGGGAACAGAAGTGGGGCAACTGAAAGTTGTCCGGGCTGGCCAACAGGTCACCACAGGTTCCCCCCAGAGCTGAAAGAGCTGGCTGGCTACCCTGCGGTCCAGCTGCCACTCGTGCGGCTGGAGGACTCTGCTCAGCCTGTCGGCCAGAAGATTCTTCTGGTCTGGCAGGTACACTGCACGCAGGAGGATACCCTGTTGGAATGCGTACAAGCAGAGAACCAGTGTCTCCTGACAAAGGGTACCAGACCCCGTGCTCCCCCGTTTGTTCACATAGAACATCGCCACCTGGTTGTCCGTCTGGACCAGCTGGTGACATAGGTGGTGACAGAAGACTCGGAGGGCTAAGAGTATGGCTCGGAGCTCCAGGAGGTTGATCTCCTGGGTGCTCTCGTCTGGTAACCAGTTGCCCTGGGTGCGGAAATGTCCGCAGTGGACTCCGAGCTGAGCAAGGTGGTGTCCATGGTGAGGACCCTTGAGGGGCTTGGGGCCTGAAAAGGCATGCCCGCCTCAAGATGCTGGAGAGACTGACAGCAGACCAGGGAGTCTGCCAGTTGGTGGGTCACAGAGACTGTGTCTTGGAGGTGACCCGTGGCTTGAGACCACTGGTCCCGGAGACACCACTGCACCACCCTCATGTGGAGGCGTGTCGGGCTGATGTGGACTGTGGAGGCCATGTGCCCGAGAAGGCGAAGAAGTTGAGTGGGCACCGAGGAATGACACTGAATGTCCCAAGCCAGAGACCCGAGACTGTTGGCCCGGTCCCTGGGCAAGGCGGCTTTTGACTGGAGAGTCTCAATCCTTGTCCCGATGAACTCCAGATACTGTGTCATGTGGAGGTGAGGCTTGGGGTAGTTTATGACAAACCCCAAGTGCTGCAGAACCCGGATGGTGTAGCCTGCTGCACCTCTGAAGCCGTGCCTCCCTTTATGAGCCAGTCATCCAGGTAGGGAAAGACAAAGACCCCCTGGAGATGGAGGAAGGCAGCCATGTCTGCCAGGCATTTTGTGAAGATTCTCAGGGCAGAGGCTAGGCCGAAGGGGAGCACCCTGTACTGAAAATGCCTGCCCCCTACTACAAGCCGCAGGTACTGCCTGTGATCGGGGTGATTGAGGATGTGAGTATAAGCATCCTTGAGGTCTAAGGAGCATAGCCAGTCTCTTTGCTGGAGGTATGGCAGCAGTGTTCCAAGGAAGAGCATCTTGAACTTCTCCCTCACCAGGAATTTGTTGAGGTTGCACAGGTCGAGGACGAGCCTTAGGCCCCCTGTCCTTTTTAGCACGAGGAAGTACCTGGAGTAGAACCCTTGCTTTTTGAGATGGTGGGGCACCAGTTCCACCGCTTTGTCCTCGAGAAGACCTGCCAACTCCTTCAGGACAAGGCCCCGGTGGAGTGGAGACCTGAAGGGCTCTCAAAGGGGGAGGTGTCTGTCAGGTGGAGGAGGTAACCCTCCCTGACTACTCGAAGTACCCATGAGTCGGTGGTGATGGTCAACCATCTCTGGGCATAGAGGGCCAGATGTACCCCTATGAACTGCTGATCTCCTTGGGGTAGATAGGCTATGCTGAATGAGTCAAAAACGCCTCCCTGGCTGGGCCGGAGCCAGTGCCTGGGAATTTGGAGCTTTCTGCTTACGAGGATAATGCCCATGTCCCTTGGCCTGCTGACCCTCTTGAGGAGCTGGGGAGGCCTGAAAAGGTGGGTAGTTTCTGTAAGCAGCTTCCTTCCATTGGGGAGGGGCAGCGGTCTTTTTGGAGAGCCTGGTTCTCGTCATGAACTCGGTCTCCAGCTCTGCAGCCTTGTCAGTCATGAGTTTGCCAAAGAGGTTCTCTCCTTGGCAGGGGACATCAACCTATTTGTCCTGAACTCACTGCTAGACGTTGGACGACTGTAGCCAAGCTTGGCGGCGTGCACTGATGCCAGCTGCCGCTACTCGAGCCGCCGACTCGAACTATTCATAGGCCGCTGAAGACATGAATTTGGAGCATTCATGGACTGCTTTGGCCAGGTTCTTGAACCGCTGCAAGGGTTCCTTGGAGAGACCAGCTGAGAACCCAGAGAATTCCTTCGTCAGGTCTCTCAGGTACATGCTGGGTAGGCCTGGATGCAGCCGATAAGCAATGAGTCCTGGTAGCACTTTCTGCTGAGGGCGCCCAAAGTGCAGACCTCCCTGCCAGGGGAGCTCAGAGAAGTGCATCTTCTGGCTTTTCAGCTGACACATGGCCGACTCCACCACCATGGAGTTATGCAGCAGCTGTGACTTTTGAAAGCCTGGGTACCAGTGGACTCGATACATCGAGCTGAGCTGTTTGCTCACCACCGGTATTGAAGCTGGTGCCTCCCACATTCAGAGCATCAGCCGTTCCAGGATGGGAGGGATGGGCACCATGAGCGATTCCCGTGGAGGCGTCTCGTACTGGAGGATTTCCAACTCGTCCGCCCGAGGGTCCTTCTCCGACTCGGTCGGAAATGCCAGGGCCTTTGACATATCCTTGACAAAATCAAGGAAGCCCATATCCTCCAGTGGGGATCACCGTCGAGCATGACTCAGATTGCGATCTCGGCCGAGGATCGACTTGAGGCTGAAGGACCTCTAGGATCAGCTTGGCCTCCAGGGACGACTTGGACATCGAGGGCCCAGTTGTTATGCCGGACAATAGCGCCCACTGCTGGTCCATGAAGGCAAACTGCATTCCAGGGCCGCCATTCTGGACTCCAGGCCAGAAGCTCCGCAAACTTCAGCGCGGGCACTGAGGGACTCGGGCCTGACACCGGTTCCCCCGAAGGGGAATCCTCGACGAGGATGGTGTCTGGGGACAGAGGCCGCTCCGCAGTCGGATCCTTTCAGGGGACCTTCGCAGGTCGCTTCCTCTCCGATGCTTCGGATGAATGTCTCGGACTGCAGAACCAGGGTCGGGGAGAACCTGGCCAGTCGGAACCGCCAAGGATGCCACCTTTGAGGGTTGTTTCTTTTTCCTAGGTTCCCTTGAGGGGGGTTTCCTTTCCGAGGAACCACAACGAGGCTTGTGTTTGTGAGGCTCTGCCTGAGACATTGGGGCCTCAGACGAAGCCCTGGCCTTCTGGGGCAACTGGGACTCATGGAAAAACGTATCATGCTGCTGCTGGCAGTTTGTTTTTTTTTGTATTTAAATTTTTATTGTCAACAGTTCCAGAACAGAACAATATATGTATATCCATAGCATACCATCATCTATATATCAAGTAACTAGCATCCGACATTTCTAGACAATGCACTCCTAATAATCTGTTAGCCGTTAATCCGTATTTCCCCCCCCCCCCCCCAGTGATTATTCACTCTGTTTAGTATATAGCCACGCATAGTACACTGGCCAACAGAAAGGAATCCGGCCCTTAGTCTACCCCATGTCTTGGTACAATACCCGGGTCCCTTTCCCGTCCCCTTCCTAATTCCCCCTGCCCCTCCTTTCTAACTCCCACCCCCCTCCCCCCCTTCCCCTCACACCCCCCACCCCCCCTCCCTTCCCCTTCTACCCCAAAGCAGCCTTCCGCAGGTAGGCCAGCACCCTTCCCCATTGCTGCTCAAATTGATCAACTTTCTGCTGACGCGCAGCCGTCAATTTCTCCATTAAATAAACCTGCCTGAGCCTTTCCACAGTGTTCCACCCTCGGGGCTTCCCGTTGTTTCCAGCGATAGGCCAGTTCGCAGCGGGCTGCACTCAGGCATGCCATAACCTGCCGCTTCCCTTGCTCTGGCCCCCCTTCTCTCCACCACCCCATCAAAAACCCTCCCGAACCCAGAGCCACTTCCCCCCCTACTACCTCTTTAATCCACTCCCGAATCTCCGCCCAATATCGCTGTATCTTTGGACAGGTCCACCATATATGGTAGAAGGTTCCCTCCTCCCCACAATCTCCCCAGCAGAGACTGGAGGCTCCAGGGAACATCTTATGCAGGCGTGAGGGCCTGTAGTACCATCTCATGATCACCTTGTACCAGTTCTCCCTAATAGCCACCGACAGAGGCAGAAGTCTCACCTGGTCAAAGATGGTCTTCCATTGCCCCTCCTCTAAATCCTTGCCCCAATCCCCTTCCCACTCCATCATATATCTATGCTTATGAATCCGAGTCCCCTGTATCGCCTTATACAGTGCAGAGATTAAGCCAGGCGAATTCCTCTTACCATACCACACCACCTCTAGCGGTGTATAGTCCCTCTCTAATCCCTCCGTCCCCAGCCTCTTCCGAAGGAAGTGAAGCACCTGCCCATACTGGAACCTATCCCCGTCCTGCAGCCCATATACCTCCTGCAATGTTTCAAAGGGGACCCATTCCCCCCATCCACAAATTGATAAAAGCACTTCAGCCCCCCTCGCTCCCATCTCCTGTAACTTCCCCCTTCTCTCCCCGGGCAGAACTCCTCCGTTGCGCACAGTTCCCTCATCAGTGAGAATAGAGCCTCCCCTCCCTGCCCCTGCCTCCTCCTAATCTTATTCCATTCTTGCAATACATGATTCACATAGGGGTTCTCCTGCACCTTCGCCCCCCTCTCTCCCCTTCCCATCCAGGGAAGGCCTGCCAAAGGCCACCCCCCCGCTCACCTTTTCCAACTCCACATAGGTCTTCAGCTCCCCACCTTCCCGCCAGTCCATCACATGGCGGGCCTGGGCCGCCCAATAGTATGCCTGCAGGTTCGGTACTCCCAGCCCCCCTCCTCCTGTACATCACCTCCCGTGCTATCCTAGGTGGTCTTCTCCGTCATATATACTGATTCAGCTTCTGCTGTATCCCCCTCAGGGATAGGGACCGGCAGCGCCTGAAAATAATACAGCACTCTCGGGAGCACATTAATTTTTATCGCTGCTATCCTGCCCAGTCATGATATTTCCGATCTCGCTCACCTCTGCAAATCCTGGGCAATATCCTTCCACAGTTTACTATAATTTGCCCCATAGACCCCTTGCGGCTGCGGAGTAATATTAACCCCCAAATAACGAATGGCTCTCTCTTCCCATCTAAAGGGATCAGAGTCCCTCTTCAGCCTCTCCAGCAATGGCCTAGGCAAGTTAATACTCATAGCTTCAGTTTTAGTGGGGTTCATTTTAAAACCGGAAGCTTTTCCATACTTATCCAGCAGTTTCAACACCTCCGGCAAGGTCTCCTCCGGTCTCATCACCAGCAGTAAAACGTCGTCAGCAAAGAGGGCCTCCTTGTGATGCTGCCCCCCCCTCTGTAGTCCCCACACCTGTCTATTCCCCCTAATTGCCCGCGCCAGAGGCTCTATAGCCATTGCAAACAGAAGTGGAGATAAAGGGCACCCCTGGTGCGTCCCCCTCTCCAGATCAAGTGTCGCCGTATACCGCCCATTGATCTTTACCCTCGCTTTAGGGTCCCTGTACAAGGCCTGCACCCACCTCATATACTTGGGGCCTACGCCCATTTTCCTCATCACGAGAAACAAAAAATCCCAATCCACCCTATCGAATGCTTTCTCAGCATCGATAGCAACATTGCCTCATCCCTCTGCTGCCGCGCCCCCCACACCGCCTCTAACACCCTCTTTATATTATCCGAGGCCTGCCGCCCCATTATAAAGCCTGTTTGATCAGGCCCTATCAATCCTGGCATCAACCTAGCCAATCTATTAGCCAATACCTTGGCTATAATTTTCACATCAACGTTAATCAAAGAGATGGGACGATAAGACCTGCACTGTATAGGATCTCGCCCCCCTTTAAGCAATACCGTAATACCGGCCGTAAGCATTTCCGCCGAGAGGTGCCCCCCGTTCTGTTGTATCCCATTAGCTACGTTCACTAGGCCCTCCAACAATTCTTCCCGAAAAGTTTTGTAGAAAGCCCCCGTCAGGCCATCCAGCCCCGGGGCCTTCCCAGGCGGCATCTCCCCCAGGGCTTGCTCTACTTCCTCCCTTGTAATATCTCCCTCTAAACTCTGACGGTTCCCTTCTTCTAGTTCATTCAGCTCTACCAACCGCAAGAAGTCCTCTCCCGGTGCCCCTGCCCCTTTATCCATTCTACGGTATAGCTCTCTATAGAATTGGCAAAAGTGATTCCCAATTTGTTCCTCCGATCTAATTATCTCCCCCCCTTCCCCTGCCAATCCCACTATGGCCGTCTGTACCGCTCTGGTCCGCAGTTTGCGCGCTAATAATTTCCCTGCCCTATCCCCCCACTCGTAATAACAATGTTTCATCCTGGCCAGCTGGAACCCAATCTCCGTAACCTGTAGTTTTTGCAGCTCCATCCTGAGCTGGTTGAGCTGCTTGAAGTCCTGCCTCCTTCCCTGAGCTTTATATCGATCTGCCACACACTGTATCGCCTGCTGTAGGGCCTCCTCTCTGGCTATGCGCTGCTTTTTGAGCCGGGCGGCCCACATCACCAGCCTCCCCCTCACCCCTCCCAGAGACCCACCCTCCCCACCTCCCCATTGTCATTGAGCGCCCAATATTCCTGCAGGCACCCTTTGATATCCTTAACCACCTCCTCCCTTTTCAAGAGGCTTTCATTGAGCCTCCAGAATCTCGTCCCCCCCTCCTCCCTAGCATACCCTATACCCACCCATATGGGCGCATGATCTGACCAGGTAATGTTACCGATCGCGGCCTCCTGTACCCTATGGCCCCATCTTCTATCCAGCAAGAGGTAATCAATCCTACTGTAACTATCGTGAGGTGCAGAGTAGAAAGTATATCCCCTATACCCTTCCATGGTGCTCTCTCCACACATCCCCCAGCTGATACTCCCTCATGATGCGGTGCAACACCTTTCTTATTTTGCTCTTCCCATCTCCCCCCGGGGCTTGCCGATCCCATGGCATGCTCAGGGCCACATTGAAATCTCCCCCCAGGATAAGCTTCCCCCGCACATGCTGGCCTAGCAGAGCCGTCACTTCTCTCCAAAACTGTAATTGCCCCTCAATCGGTGCATAGATGTTCACCAAGGTGACCTCTTCCCCCTGCCATTCCCCCCTCAGGACCAATACCCTGTCCTCTTTATCCCTTACCACCTCGCTGACCCGAAAGGAGCTGTCTCCCCTCAGCAATATCGCCACTCCCCCCTTCCTACTCGCAGCTGCCCCCCTAGGACCCTCAAAATACTGCTGCGGGTACTTTGCATTCCGTAATAGCCCCTCATCCTTTTTCCGCAAATGTGTTTCCTGCACCAGCACTATCTCCCATCCCAACCGAATGGCCTTCCTAAAACGTTGCTGGCGTTTCTGTGGAGTATTCAACCCCTTTGCATTGATGGACCCTATCTTATTTATTTATTTATTTATTTACATTCTCTTATATATCGTGCTATTCTGCATCAGTGCGGTTTACATTGAACAAACTGAAATCTTCCCCATTGCGTCTTCCTACTCTCCCACGTCCTACTCTCCGCTCCCCGTCCTTGACCCGCTGGCCCCTGCCCTGCACCCCCACCCCTCCCCCCAGATCCCCCCTCCTCACCCCTGTGGTACCCCCCCTCCAGAGGGCTTAGAATCACCCCAGTGACATTCCCCGAGCGCTTCCTGCCCCCTTCCACGTCCCGACCCCTTCCGCCCCCCCTCTCCCCTCCGTCTAAGACCAATTTATATATATAATAGAATAAACAAGCGCACACACATCGCCCTGACCCCATCCCTTGTTAATCCTCTCCTAGCCCATCCCTTTCTATCCTTTCATAATGTTGTAATCACCATTCAACCATTCCACTTTCTGGCCTTGTGCCTTACTTAACAATGTTTTATATGTTAACTTTTAAACCGCTCTACCTATTAGTGATGGACAATCAAGCAAATTAACTAAACAGAAACAGAAACTTATACAGATAGCTCGTGCTCACGCTGTCTCCCTCCATGTCCATTCACCTCTCCTCTTCTTAGGTTATAGTCTCTGTACGTCCATGCACCAAGGCAAACTTCTCAGTCCTCATAGGCCTCTGCGGTCCCAACGCCCGCTGTCGGTAATGAGCGTGCCCAAAAAAGTCCTCCTTCCCCATTCTCCAGCCGCTCTGTCCCGCATTCGCTGCTCTGTGCCTCTGGAGAGCCACGTGAGCCTTTTACTCTTATTTTCCACTCTGCCACTTCGTTCCCGCGCCTTTCGCCGGTGGCTGCGGTTCCTTAGGATGGTTCCTCCGATGGCTCTCTGGAATGCTTTCCACCCCCAGGTCCCGCAATATCTGCCACGCTTCGTCGGCACTCTGAATTCTTCGTGATGTACCCTGCACCGTAACCAGAAGCCCGAAGGGGTAGAGCCATTTATAGCGCAACCCTTCTCTGCGCAACAGGGCTGTGACCTCACGTAGCTCCCACCGCCGTTGCAGTGTGCCCGCCGATAAGTCCTGGTACACTTCAATCTGCGCCCCTTCCCACTTATAGGGCCCCAGTTTCCGCGATGCTGCTAGCAACCTCTCTTTTAATTTAAAGGAGCTCATGCAGGCTATCACGTCTCTCGGCCGGTTAGCTCGAGCGGGACCCAGAGATCTGTGGGCTCGGTCCATGTGCAGCAATTTATTGTCACACTCCCCAGCCAGGTCAGCCTCCTGCAGCATAGCCTTGAAAAGCTGTGTCAGTGTCTCTTCGCAGTTTTTGTACCTTTGTTCCTCGGGGATCCCCCTCACCCGCACATTGCAGCGACGAGATCTATCTTCGAGGTCTTCTGTCTTCGCTTTCAGGAGTTCTTGGGCCTGTTTTAGCTCTGCCCAGCCGGCCCGCAGCTCGTCCACCTCTCCGACATGCTGCTCCAGTCGCTCCTCCGCTTCCTCCACCCTGGCCCCTAGCTCCTTCATTTCTTGCCTCAGGGTGCCCAGTGTCTCTTTGAGCTCCCTTTTAAATGAGCCCATCTCGGCCTTTAGCTCCTCTTTAAAGTCCGTGAGCCACTCTTTTAGGCTCCCCAAGGAGTTTGACTGCATGTTGGGCTCCTCGTCCTCCTCGGACCGGTCAGCATCCTCGGCCGCCATTTTGGCCACATGTTCTCCTCGTCCCGGCTCCTCCGCCATCACGTAGGGGGAGTGGTATACTGCCAGCTGTTTCTTCACGGACATAAGCACCGTTGCCAGGGACATCGACCTGTGCTCTCCGCCGCTCAACAATCAGGGTCAGTACGCTCGTTTTCTCGCTTTACGGGGAAGCACCCCAGAGCTCCCTCAGAAAGCCACCATCTCGCTTCCTGACGTCACCGGAAGTTGCTGCTGGCAGTTTTGAGGGCCTTACTGGACATTCTTTTGCAGAGGCCGCAGGGTGCCGGGGTCGTGGTCTGGCTCAAGGCAGTGGAGACAGCAGTCGTGTGTGTTGGTCAAAGACATAATTTTAGAGCATTGATCACAATTCTTAAAGCCACTAGTAGCCATGGGGGTAAAAGGTACTCCTGTGAGGTCAAAGACCCTCCGGGCTGCCAGTGGGAGAAAGAAGGCGTGAAGACACCAGGAAAAGAAAAGAACGAAAACTACAAAAATAGACCGAACTCGGTGGCGGGAAGAGAACTGGTGTGATACCAAAGATGAGTATGAAACTCGGAGAGAAAAAAAAATCAAATTTTCTAGGGACTAGTCAATGTCTGAAGGGCTCCACAGAAAAAAGATGACTTAACAAGATGGCACCCTTGGGCAGGAAGGGGACCATGCATGCATGGTGGCATCTCCCAAAGGCTTCTTTGAAAGCTGGGGGGATGCTTCCATGAGGGATCGGTCAGTGCCGTCACCCATATGTAAGGACTGACTTCCTGCTTGTTCCCGGAGAATGGTCTTTATCTGCCATCATATACTATACAAATATACCAGTAAGTTTAAGAGATTTTGTTTTATGTTCACCCAAAGATGAATGCAAGGCCCTAATTAATCTATTCCTAAGGCCCAACAACTTGCCGATGAAAAAGTGTACTCACCTGTAATAGATGTCCTCCGGGGACAGCAGGAATGAGTCCTCACATATGGGTAACTTCAGCACCGACGGAGCCTGCGCAGAGCATTTCCCCAGCTTTCAAAGAAAGTCTATGGGAACGCTACCACGCATGCATGGTCCCCTTCCCACCAACGATGCCATCTTGCTCAGTCTAATGACATAGCTAAAAGACAGCAAAAATAAAAGACGGTAAAGGAGCAACTCCAAGGGGAGGAAGGAGGGTTGTGAGTACTGATTCCTGCTGTCTCCGGAGAACACCTGTTACAGGTTACTACGCTTTCTCCAGGAACAAGCAGGAAGTCAGTCCTCACATGTGGGACTCCCCAGCTAAAGGCTACCGAAAGCCCATAGCAAAAATGTAGGATGTAAGAATGGACAGGTAATGGGATACCAGAATCCCCAAGATGTAATTAAAGATAGATGAATTTCTTGATACAGATCTCTAAAAATGTGCTGATAGAAGAACTTTTTAACAATGTCACTTACGGGTTTGTCCTTTCACCTACTTCCTCTTGGGTGGAGTGGGATACCATGATCATGAGTTCTGTGTAACTGTTTTTAAAATAGTTTGAGAACATTGTTAATGCAAGCATAAGAGTAAACACAGGCTATGAACTGCGCCACCATAGTTCATTGTACAGTCAACTATAGGTCCCCTGCTGGCACAGCATAATTTCTGCAACTCTGCAATTATAAATAATTCTGTCATAATCAAGTAAATGTCATCTAATACACTGTAAACAGCTCTTACTCTGTAAAGAATTCTAGTGACACCTTGTGTTATGTCATGTTTATGCTTAATGACTGTGTTACTTCCCCTTTTCAATAAAGAGCTTCAAAGGAGGAAGAATTTTAATTCAACAGAGGTGGAACTGTGCTGTGTCCATGGACCTTCTGTTGTTTTCCCTCTGAGTTCAAAGAAAAGTGTAAATTAGACTTACCTGCTAATTGTAGTTCCTGAAGGAGCTCCAGTCTATTCCCGGAAACTCAGGAGTTGTCATCCTCTTCCAGCAGCTTGGAGACTGATACACGTCATTCTTTGATGACACTGGTATAAGGATTCAGGCACCGGCTCCTCCCACTCCAGTAACCTATTGACAAAGTAGACTCACCAGAGCAACAATTAAGTAAAACACCCACAGAAGTCAAGTGTCCACTAACTAAATAACTACCAAACAATAAATGATCATCAACCATATCCACTACGATATTTAACTGGACAGTTAGGGGTCTTGCTTCCCTGCCCGGAAGAGCAAAATGCCCATACTATTGTCCACCCCTTAGGGTCCAACACCACCCCCTGCACCCAAAGCTCCACAGTTTTCTTTGTTCTCTTGCCTGTAAAATCTTTGCTTCAGGCTGCAACTATCGTAAAGAATTGGGACGGGATTCAGGACTAGACTGGAGTTCCTTCAGGAACTACAATTAGCAGGTAAGTCTAATTTACACTTCCTTCTCGTCTCTCCAGTCTAGTCCTGGAAACTCAGGAGATGTAACAGAGCAGTAAATGTACTCAACGGGCGGGACCAGGTAGACCAGCCTGAAGCACCGCCGTACCAAAACAGGTATCCCTACGCGCCTGAATATCCAGACGATAGTGCTTAACAAAGGAATTCAAAGACGACCACGTCGCCGCCTTACAAATTTCCGCTGCAGGCACAAAACCATACTCCACCCAGGAAGCTGCTTGCGCTCTCGTAGAATGCGCTCGTAAGCCGTCCGGTACCGACTTTCCCCTCAGGAGATATGCGGACGCTATTGTTTCTTTTATCCATCTAGCAATCGACGCCTTGGACGCAGCTTCCCCTTTGCGAGGACCGCCGAACACCACAAACAATCTATCCGACCTTCTGAACGTTGCCGTCCGCTGAGATATCTTTTCAATGCCCTTCGCACATCCAAAAGATGCAACTGCGGAGTAGCAGAACCCTCTGACGCCTTACGGAACACCGGAAGGGAAACAACCTGATTCACATGAAAGGGAGACAGGACCTTCGGCAAGAAGGACGGTACCAGTCTTAAAACCACCTTAGACTCATGAAAAGCCAGGAACGGTTCTCTACAAGATAACGCCTGCAATTCTGATATCCGCCTTGCCGACGCAATGGCCACTAAGAACACGACCTTCAGAGTAAGATCCTTTAAAGTTGCTTTCGCCAAAGGCTCAAACGGCTGTGAATTTAATGCCGCCAATACCAATTGCAGATCCCAAGTCGGAACTGACAGTCTGCACGGTGGTCTCAAAACACCCACCGCTTTCAGAAATCTTTTAACATCTGGATGTGTACAGAGCGCTTGCCCCTTGATCTTACCTCTATAACAGGAAAGCGCTGTCAACTGAACTCTCAAGGACGCGGCCGCCAATCATTTGTGGAACCCATCTTGCAAAAATGCTAACACCTGTGGAATCGTAGCTCGCAAGGCTTCACAATTCCTATCCATACACCAAGCCTCAAACACGCGCCACACGCGAACATACGCTAAGGAAGTAGATCTTCTATACGCCCTCAATAAGGTCGCAATCACATCCGCCAAATAGCCTTTAGCTCTTAACCTTGCCCTCTCAAGAGCCATGCCGTAAGCGAGAACCGAGCTACCTGAGGCGTCACCAACGGACCTTGTTGTAAGAGATCCTGTCTGGCCGGTAGCCTCCATGGCTTTCCCACTACCAGCCTCCTGAGATATGCATACCAAGGCCGTCTCGGCCAATCTGGCGCTATCAGTATCATGCACCCTCTGTGCCGTTCGATCCGCCGCACTACCCAGCCTATTAACACCCAAGGTGGAAACACATATAGAAGCTGATCCGTCGGCCACTCTTGGACGAGAGCATCCAGGCCCTCCGACATTGGTTCTCTGCGTTTGCTGAAAAACCGCCCTACTTTTGTTGACCTGAACGTTGCCATGAGATCCATAACGGGCGTTCCCCAACGCCAAACTACTGCGTCGTAAACCTCCGGATGAAGCGTCCACTCTCCCGGATCTACTTTCACCCGACTCAAGAAATCGGACGCCACATTGTTCACCCCCGCCACATGTGCCGCCGACAGAGCTTGAAGGTTTTGTTCAACCCATATGAATAACTGAAATGCCTTGGCCTCTAAGGGAGCACTGCTGGTGCCCCCTTGCCTGTTGACGTAGGCCACCGCCGTTGCGTTGTCCGAAAATACTCGAACCGCTGCTCCCTGCAGATCCCGCGGAAACTCCAGCAATGCCAATCTCACCGCCCGAAGTTCCAACCTGTTGATTGACCAAGACCGTTCCTGAACCGTCCACTGCCCCTGCGCGCACTTTCCCTGACAATGTGTCCCCCAACCTAGGAGACTTGCATCCGTAGTCAGTGGAACCCAGTCCGGTATGTCCAAGGGCATGCCCTCCGCCAGAGACTCCGACCGTAACCACCACTGCAACGCCTCCTGCGTTGCGTCTGGACAGATAAGTCTCTTGGACAGCGGATTGTTTTGATGCGACCACATTCTGAGCAACGCTCTCTGCAATGGCCTCTTATGCGCCTTCGCCCAGGGCACCAAGTCTATCATTGCCGCCATCGTCCCTAGGACCTGCAAGTAATGCCACGCTGACGGACGCGGCCGACCGAGAAACCGCCGAATCAGCTTTTGTAAGGTCAACACTCGATGCGGAGAAAGAAACACTTTGCCTGCCCCAGTATCGAAACGCGCCCCGAGATACTCGAGATCCTGGGAAGGCACCAGACTGCTCTTGGCCACATTGACTACCCAACCTAGCTTCTGTAGGCAGACGACCACTTTGGCAGTAGCCTCCTCGCTTTCCCTCCTGGACTTTGCTCGAATCAACCAGTCGTCCAGATACGGGTGCACCAGCACACCTGTCTTCCGCAGTTCCGATGCTACGACTACCATTACTTTGGTAAAGGTCCGTGGCGCCGTTGCCAGTCAAAAAGGTAGTGCCCGAAACTGAAAATGTCCCATTGGAACCGCAAACCTGAGGAACCTTTGATGGTCGCGCCGAATCGGAATGTGCAGATATGCCTCGGACAAATCCAGAGAAGTCAGATACTCCCCTTTTCTGACTGCCATGATGACCAATCTCAGCGTCTCCATATGAAAGTGAGAAACCCTGAGACACTTGTTCACCTTTTTTAGGTCCAAAATAGGCAGATATGTTCCTTCCTTCTTTGGAACCACAAAATAAATGGAGTATCGACCTAACCCGCATTGATCCCGAGGCACCGGCACTACTGCTTCGAGGTCCAGCAACCTCTGAAGAGTTTGCTGGACTGCCTTGCGCTTGGAAGGCGCCTTGCAAGGGGACTGAACAAAGGCCTCGGCCACCGGTCTTTGAAACTCCAAAGCATAACCTTCTTGAATCACCTCTAACACCCACTGGTCGGACGTAATCCTGACCCAGGCAGCGTAAAACTGCTGCAGATGACCACCCACAGCTACAGCCACCTGGGCCTTCCTGACTTCATTGTGACTTTTTGGCACCCGACGTGACGGCAGCAAAACCTCTGCTGGCACCCCGGAATCCCTGAAAGCTCTGGCTCCTAAAGGAAAAACGCCCTCTTTGGCTCTGTGGAAACCTAGGGGAGCGAAAACGATGAAAATCCCTTTGCGGAAATCTAGACACTGGTGGAAATTTCCCTTGCTTCTGCTTATCCTCTGGCAGCCTATCGCCTTTAGATTCTCCCAGATCCTTGACTATGTTCTCCAAATCCTCTCCAAAGAGTAGCTGCCCCTTAAAGGGAAGCTTACTCAAACTGGCCTTGGACGAAGCATCCACTGCCCAATTACGCAGCCAGAGATACCTCCTTGCGGCCACCGCCGAAGCCATACTGTTCGATAGGCCCCGAATAAGATCATAATGAATATCCGCGAGATATGCTGCTCCCGACTCCAAACACGCCGCCTCACCAGCTGAGTCATCAGCCTGCTCCCCCTGGACTCCCTGAGCCCAACGGAGACAAGCTCTTGCTACCCAAGCCCCATAAATGGAAGCTTGCATAGAAAGAGCATTAACCTCAAAAACCCGTCTCAATAAGGTATCCAGCTTTCTGTCCTGAGTATCCTTCAGAGCTGCACTCCCTTCCACCGGAATGGTCATCTTCTTGGTCACCGCCGAAACAGCCGCATTCACCTTAGGTGACTTAAAGAGCTCCTTATCCTGCTCCACTAGCGGATAAAGCCGCGACATCACCCGAGAGCCTTTGAGTGTGGATTCAGGCATATCCCACTCACCTTGTATCATCTCTTTAATAACTCTATGCATGGGAAACGCTTTTTGCGTCTTCCGAAAGGCCTGCAAGAGAGGATCCTCTAAGGTAGCATCCTCAACAGGCTCCGACGCCGGCACATTCAGCGCTTTCAAGGTCTCGGAAATTAACGCGGGTAACTCTTCCCGCCGAAAAATACGCACCACTCTAGCCTGATCCTCCTGTTCTGCAATCTCTCCTTCTTCCAGCTCCTCGCCCAGCTGTGAATCCTGCTTCACTCCTTCTGTGTGCAAATCCTCTGAAAACTCAAACCGACACCTCCTATCTGACTCTACACAGGTTCTCTTTGGCCCCAAGGTTGAAGGTGACACTGACAGAGGAGTGCCTGGCCTTTTCTGCCCTAACTCCACCGTCGAGGAAGCAGCTTCCCTAGGAGCACTGCCAAATGCTCTTTGAATAAGAGCTACAAAATCTGGAGAAAAAAATGGGGAGTAAATCACCAGCCACGGGTGCCGCCGCTCGTGGCACATCCGGTGCCGTGGAAGGACCTGGAATAGGTTCTACGGATTCAATCAAAGGAGCCAAAGGACCCTGCGAAGCCCCTTCCCGCTCCTCTGTCACCTCTAGGCGCTGATGCTCTACTGAGGGAGCCTGGCTACAGCTCCTACAGATGCCTGCCTCTGACACTGTAGACCTTTTCACTCCACAGAGCAAACAAAGTCTTTGTAGGCATCCTGACTCCTCACAGCTCTATCCCAAACTTTAAAGATCTTAAAAGTTTGAAAAGCCTTGTACCAAATTCTCCCCCAAGCACCTAACCTGAAAATGGGAGTTTGATCTGAAACTGATCTGCCTCTCCAGAGACTTTTTTTTTTTTTCAAAACAGTAGTGCAAAAATAAAGCAGAAGGTCCCCCGACTTGAACCACACCAAAAATATTGCAAAACGAAGCTTCCTTCGCTTAAAAGTTCAAATTGTCCCCCCCGACGCGCTGCCGACTTTTCCCGCCCAAAACGGGCCACGGCGGGAAACTGCTTCTACGCGGGCCTACTTTCCAGCCTTATAACCCCCGAGGTCAGCAGGCAACTTAAAACAAATTTGGAGCTTACCTGACCGCCCAAGAGCCCCTCTCCTCGGGGCTTGCTCAACGACGACGTGTTCCATTTCCAAACTGAACTGGCAAAGAGCTCAGCAAAGAACTGTGTCTGAGCTGCTCCCGGCTGCCCGATCTCCAAAGCGCCTGCAGGTAAAACCTCTGCGTTGCGCTGGAGAAGGCAGTGAAATCAAATGGGACACCCCCGCGCTGCCCCCTGGCTTGTAAATCTTTCTGCCCCCTGGCTCTCCGGTAAGAGGGAGGAAGATTGAAAGAGAAGCCCCACAGACAAATTAAAGGGATCTCCCTCAATTCAAACACTGCCCCCCACAGTACTGAAAATTAACCAGAAAATCCGAATGCAAAATAAATGACCCAATTTGGGAGAAAATTAACCCCACTAACTAAAACTACTAACACTACAGTCCTTTTTTTTGAAACTTTATTTAATTCCACCATAAAAATCAAACACATCAACAGACGGCACCACGGGGGGGGGTTTGCTCTTCTCCCCCCCGGGAGCCAACAGAAAAATAATACAATGGGTGGTCATTTTGCATTATATCCCAACCCCCCTTCTCCCACCCCTCTCCCCACGCCCACCAACCCACCCTCACTCCATTACCAGCTTCATACATCAAATATCACCTAGAACTGTAAGGCAACGACCTCCCACCCACTCCTCAAAGCCACATTCAGTCAGCTCCCCCCTTGGAGGGTTGCATTACGGCTGTGGGGTCCCAACTGCTGAATGTAGGGCTCCCAGATTGACAGAAAGACTGTCCAACGCTTGGCACTGCCCCTCGCCATCCAACGCTCCGTCAGCATTAATTGATGAAAATTATTCCGCCATTCACTAAAAGTGGGCAGTTGGCGCTCCCTCCATAATCGGAGAATCAGCCCTTTACCCACCAGACAGGCCTTCCGCACAAGCAAACTCTCACCAACTTTAACAGGGCCAGGGGTCGGCAATTGGTCCAATGTTACAAATAGACCCGTCCAACGGAGCCTTCTCTGAAGCAGTGTGCAGAGGAAGCTGCATATCCGTGCCCAATATGCCCGTATTCCCCGACAACCCCACCACATATGTAAGAGAGTAGCCAAGGGCTCCGAACAGCGTGGGCAGGCGCCATCAGTGTCCAGGCGACTGCGCAGTGCTCGCCGCGGTGAGAAATGAGCCCTAGTCACGCATTTAAATTGGATCTCACGCCAGCGCATTCCTTGTACCAGTCGTCCAATCCGTTTCAATGCCGTCAGTACTAATCCCGGCTGTACGTCTTCCCCCAATTCGGTCGCCCAAGCTCGTTCGACCCCACTGTAATCAGGGAGGTGGCGGTAGCGCTCCAAACTACGTTTCAAACTGGAAATTGACGGCGTGCGCTCCTCTCCCAGCTGAAAAAATTCCAGAATACGGGCTGAGCGCTCAGCCTGCAACGCACCGCGCGGCAGTGCCGCCACATAGTGGGAGACTTGGATATAGGCAAAACAATGCGTGTCGGGGAGGTCATATTCCCGACTGAGCGTTCGAAATGATTTACAGCTTCCCGCTTGGTCAACTAAATGCCCTACCATCCGGATGCCACGTATCCCCCAGTCCCGAAACACCGCAGTCTCGGACCCTGGAGTAAATTGGGCATTGCCCTGCAATGGCAACCAACAAGACACCTTCCACGTTTCCTGCCAGTATTTGTTAAGTTGTTGCCATGTGCGTCGGGCTGAGTCCACTAACGGACTCCGTCGATTGGATTCTATGAAGACCTTATGTGTGCCGTGCAAGGCCCCCAATAGAGTCGCAGGAGCCACCAAACACTCCTCTAAGGACCGAGGTGTATATATTTCCGTCCCCCCTAACCAATCTCCCAGGTATCTGGCTTGACAGGCCAGTGCATAGGTCTTCAAGTCGGGTAGGCCCATACCTCCCTCTCGCCATTTTCCAAGCAGTCGATCCCACGGGACCCGCGCCCGCTGCCCCCGCCAAAGAAAGCGCTTAAGCAAAGCCTCCATTGCACTCAGGTCTCGTCGAAGCAACCAGACTGGTAGAGTCTGCAGCCAATACAAGATTCTAGGTAAAATTATCATCTGTACCGCCGCTATCCTCCCTGCCAGAGACAGCGGGAGAGGCCCCCATGCACCCAACTGCACTGCCAAGTGCCGCATTATCCGGTCTAGGTTACGCCGGTATAAATCCTGGGGATTTCCAGTCAATATTATGCCCAAATAGAGGAATTCTTTATCTGCCCACCGTAAAGGGAAGGGTCCCCTCCAAGAACTGCGGACGTGTCCTAAAACATCCACTACTTCAGACTTATCTTTATTAATTCGTAAGCCGGCAATTGCTCCGAACCGTTGGAACTCGTCTAACAGCATTGGTAAAGAGGTGACCGGAGTCGTCAGATGGACTAACAAGTCGTCGGCAAAGGCCGAGATAAGGAAAGTTTGCGACCGTAGCCGCACTCCCTGTATCCTCCCCGAGTTTACGATGGTGCGAATCAACGGGTCCAAAGAGAGAACAAAGAGCAAAGGTGATAAAGTGCCTCGTACCCCTTCCCAACGTGAAGTCGTCTGAGATGAGGCCATTGCACAATATGCCTGCTGTTGGTGAAATGTACAAACTTTGCACCATTTTACAAAAATCTTCCCCTATACCGTAGCGCGGTAGCAGCCTCCAAAGATAGTGCCAATCCACCCTATCAAAGGCCTTCTCTGCATCGAAGCTAATCAATAACGACGGGATATTGTGAGCATGCACCCACTCCAAGGAGGCCAGGATCTTCCTAAGATTGCGTACGGCGTGGCGGCCTTTCACAAAGCCCACCTGTGCATCATGTATTAAGTAGTCTAGTACCCCTGCCAGGCGGTCAGCTAGAACTTTCGCCAAAAGTTTAAGATCGAAGTTCAGTAGGGAGATAGGTCGATATGAAGCTGCTTGAAGCGGGTCTTTACCCGGCTTCGGGATCAGGGTGATATACGCGTGATTACGCCCCCAGCGGAACGCCCCTTGCTCCGTTCTAGTGACATAGACCTCTCGTAGTAGAGGACTCACCCCGTCCCCTAAGATCTTGTAAACTTCGGCCCCGAATCCATCTGGCCCTGGCGTTTTATAACACTGGGCTGCAGATATTGCGGATTGTATTTCCTGTATGGTAATAGGGAAATCCAGAACCTCCCGCTGGGCTGAAGTGAGCTGAGGCAACTCCAAGTCCTTGAAGTAGTCCTGTAGCCCCTCAGGGGAACCAGCTGTGGTTTTATATAAGTTTTGGAAGAAGGTACGAAAAATCTCTGCGATATCCTTGTTTTCCTTATGCACACGTCCCTGGCCCTCTTTTAAGGCCGCCACGTGAGCAGGTCTCCGTCGGGCCCGCAGACATCGCGCCAGCAACTTGCCAGGTTTGTCTCCATAGCAGTGCAAGCGAAACCGATAAAACAGAACCGATTTCTTTGCGCGCTGATGTAATAGCTCGTTGAGCTCAGTCTGGGTTTCCCATAACAATTTCTTATTAGGCAGCGTTGACGTGTGGGCACATCTCCGCCGTAGAGTAGTAACTCGACGCTCAAGTAATACAATACGTTCTGTCATCAGCCGGCGTCTTCTCGCGGCGTATCCTATGATGTCCCCGCGAAGAACCACCTTTGCCGTTTCCCAAACTAATTCGGGGTCGTCTGTATGGACCCGGTGATTGCCAAGAAATTCCGCCCATCTCTGGCGTAAAAACTGGCGAAATTGCCCATCCGAATAAAGCTCTAGGGGAAATCTCCACAGGCGTGTCTGATTCGTATCTCGCCCCCAGTGTAAGTCAAGCCACACCATCGCGTGGTCTGAAATTTCGGAGGGACCAATCTGTGCATCCTCAGTGTGCGTAAACAACGTCCCCGAGATCATAACATAATCAATACGGGCACTAGTACCGTGTGCTCGAGATTGATGGGTATAGTCCCTTTCGGAGGGGTGAAGGACCCGCCAAGGATCAATTATACCTAGTCTCCGGCAGAACCGCAACAGTATCTGGGAGGGCACTACCCTCTCTCGTCCCCCTCCTCTCCTAGAGGTATCCAGATCCACGTCCAGGACTCCATTAAAGTCCCCGCCTAAAATCACCGGGCATTCCGGAAGTTGTTCCACCCTCGATGCCAGACCATTGTAAAAACCCGGGTCGGCCACGTTAGGGCCATAGAGATTTCCCAGAATCACCGGTTTTCCATCCAAGTGCCCATATAACAGCAGAGATCTACCAATATTATCAGTAAGGACCGTCTCCTCCACGAATCGTATGCGTTTATGAATTAGAATTGCTACACCTCCTTTATGCCCCTGGGCGGGGGATCCCCACACTTGACCCACCCAGTTCCGACAGAGTTTGCTGTGTTCAACGGCCGTCTGGTGGGTTTCTTGGAGAAGAGCAATGTCACACTTATGCCGAGCCAGTGCTTGCAATACCTTATGCCGCTTAATAGGGTTTCCCAGCCCACAGACATTCCAAGTGATTATTTTCAAAGCGCCAGGGCAGTGTCAAGATGCCACCACAGGATCACTACTAAGTATTTTAACACTACAGTCCTTAATTGTATCTCTAGTGAGCCAGGAGCCCTGGCTCACATCCTCCAGCTGCTTGGAGACTGATATAACTGGAGTGGGAGGAGCCGGTGCCTGAGTCCTTATACCAGTGTCATCAAAGAATGACGTGTATCAGTCTCCAAGCTGCTGGAAGAGGATGACAACTCCTGAGTTTCCAGGACTAGACTGGAGGGACGAGAAGTAAGTAGCACTTTGTGTGTGATTGTGTTCTGTGTTACTCTCTGCTTATTTCTCACTGCTTGAGGGACCAGAGACCGAAAGAGCCGTGGTATTGTGGCCAGATCACGGGTTTTCTTCAGTTTGTGCCATGACTCGGATCACTGTGTTCTTCAGCAGTTGGAAACAGCAGACAAGTCTCCAGGATATGTGTGGCAGGTTTCTGTCGTGAGTATTAAAAGGCAGTTTTCTGTCATGTGTATTTAAAATGGGCAATGCCAGTAAAACTAAACAGAGTACTCTGTTAGATGAATGGGGCGAAAAAGCTCGTAATATAGGGCAGAGAAAGCTCATGATATAGGGCAGAAGAGAGGAAGCCCGAATTATGAAATGAGGCACAGATATGGTGATAGCGCCGTTGATTATGTTGGCCGTTGACATTCGATGACTGCCAGTAACCCCAGTTTGCAGTTCCCCTTGGGGTGGAACTTTTCAGGAGGACAAACTGTGCTGGTTACAGTATGAGATGGCCCTTAATGATTTGGGGCGACCTCATACCAGTCACGAATGGGTCGTGTATGGTTGGTGGTAGTTTAAGGCTGCTGAAAAAGCGCAGCAAGCCACTGACTGTGTTTGAAAATTTAAAAATCAAGTGTTTAGGATGGATATGTGTTTTAACTAAACAGACAGAAACTGAAATTAATGCTAGTAATCCTCCTCCAAAGAATTGTGAACCCTGTAATATCCTTTTTGCTCCTCCAGCCTATGAGGAGAATTTCAATGCTTTAGTGGTACAAATTTAGGAAAAGGAGCTGTTCCCCAGGAAGTGAAGCACTCCTAGGCAGAGAGATTAAAGACGGATGATTCCAGAGGGGATGACGGGCAAGATGGCGACGGTAACGGACGCACGCCAGTGAGGCTCCGAGTCCTGTTGCTTGTGGTTATTTCTTTTACCTTTTCCTGTGGAATCGTTCGATGCCGCATAAGGGCAGGAAACGAAAAGCAAGGCTGGCGACGGCGGAGGATTCGGGAGCAGAAAAACCAGCGGTTTGCGGTCCCATGGATTTGTTTCTGGAGACTGCCCAGAGAGGTGCCGTAGCTCCGGTGCACTCGCTAGGCATTCTTGGGGCGGAAGGAAGGTCTCCGGGCGCCGTGAGATTGGAGGCATCGTTGAGCCCGGAGCTCCGTATACCACCATTGCAGCCCGACGCTGCGATTATGCAGGAGGATCCTGTAGCAGTGGAAGGAGGGTTGGTTTGCCCTTCTGAGGAATCTCAACAGCAGGCTACCGGTTTGGAGGGTATCCCAGCCGGGCAGCTAAGGATCGGGCTGTTGGTGTGGTGGGGGCTGTGGAGGATAAAGCCCCGCGGTTTCCACCTTCTTCTCTGGATTCTTCCTTGAGTGCTCAAGTTTTTTCCTCTCAAGCTGCTGCTAGTGCCCAAGGACTTCCTCTGGAAAAGCCCAAGGTAGTTTCCTTTGATTCACTGTGGGAAGCCTTTTCAACTATGCATTTCAATGTAACATCTCAGCTCCAGTCTATTTCCCAACAGTTTCAGCTTTTTGGGCAACAATTGCAAGTTTTTGAATCATTTAGTACCGAAATCAATGCCAAAGTGGCCTCCTTTGAGGGGTCCTTAGTGCAGGTAAAGGATGTTTCCCAATCTTTGGTGAAGGATGTTTCGATTGTGCATAGGAGGTTGGAAGTTCTTGAGAATAGTGCTAAGTCTCGTAACCTTTGTGTGTTGAATTTTCCAAAAGTTCCGTCGGTTTCACCTTTGGAACTCTTTAAGCAGTTTCTTGTGACCGTTTTGAAGGTTTCAGCAGAAGCAATTCCCCCAATTTCCAAAGCCTTCTATTTGCCAACTACAAAGATTGGAGTGAAGGGAGAAGGAGAAAACCTGTTAATGTCCTCGGACAGTTTGGATCTTTCTACTTTTTTGGAACGGTCCCCTACTGCGGTGGGGATGACCACTACGCTTTTGGTGACCTTTGCCCTTGAAGCTGACCGAGACTGGCTCCTGAAATTATTTTTTAGGTCCTCCAGTAAGAAGTTCTTGGACTCGCAGATTAGAATGTTTCCAGATGTCTCAAGAGTGACCCAGAAAAGAAGGAAATAGTTTCTTATGTATCGTGCGGGGGTTATTCAGTTGGGGGGTTTATTCTTTTTACGTTTTCCATGTAAATGTCTTGTAAAATTATCTGGCAACAGATATATTTTTTTGAGCCCTCTCAATTAGCCACCTTTATAAATTCAAAAAGTAGGGTAAACTTACTGGCTACTCCTCCCTCTTTGCCCCCCTGACTAGGTGTCCATTAACGGTTAGAATGTTTTGCACTGTCCTCTTAGCGTCTGTTTTATCCTGTTTGCATTGCTTGGAAATAATTTTCCTTTGTTTTGTAACCCATCTTGCCTGGTGTATAGTGGACTTGTGGACTGTAAAAGGTCCTTTTCTGTACAAGTTTCTTTTTTGCTTGTAAAACTTTGAAAATTGCATAAATAAAAAAAAAAAAAAATGAATAAAAAAAAAAAGACGGATGATTCCAAATAAAGCTTAGAGTCACTTCACTGGAGAGAAGTGTCTCTGAGGGGGAATGGTCACCGTCGCGTCCAAATTTATCAGATACATTTTTAGGTGAAAGGCTGGAGACTGAGGTGAAGCAAATGGAAACCTGTGCACAATATCAGCTAAGGCTGAAGGTGGAGATTGAAGATTTTGATCAGTAATTAGTTTGCGTGGTTGGAAGGATAGTGTACGTATAAAAGAAACTAAGACTTACAGGGAAAAGCTTAAATCATTGCTCTATAATAAAATAGAATTAATCAAGCAAAGTTTTGAAGGACTAATTTTCATGTCATAACTGTAGTATGAAGTGGATTCTCTAATTTAGTGGTTAGGGGAGTGTGCTGTGCAGTACACTGCAGTAACAATTTGGAGGTTTCTGGCACAGATAACAGCTTGGCATTTTTTTTTTTTGTTAGACTAACCATAAGCCTTATTGGGGAAATCTCCTGATTCACGTGAAACGGCGAAACCACCTTAGGAAGAAATCCCGGTACTGTTCTTAACACCACCTTCGACGCAAAAAACGAGAGATAGGGCTCTCTACAGGAGAGGGCTTGCAATTCCGAGACTCTTCTCGCCGAACAGATGGCCACCAAAAACACCACCTTGAGTGTAAGATCCTTGAGCGACACCCGAGACAACGGTTCGAAGGGCGCACGCTCCAACGCATCTAGAACAAACGGCAGATGCCACTTAGGAACGATCGGACTAGCAGGAGGCCGCACTAAGGATACCGCCCGGAGAAAACGCTTGATGTCACACTGACCCCCCAGCGCTTGCCCTCCTACCTTGCCTCTGTAACAGGACAACGCCGCCACCTGCACGCGGAGCGATGCTGCCGTCAGCCCTTTATTAAAACCGTCCTGCAGGAAGTCCAAAATCTGAGGGATGGAGGACCAAAAACCCTCCAAACACGCATGTAAGCTAGCGAGGTGGACCTCTTCCTGGCCCTCAATAGAGTAGCTACAACTGCCTCCGAATAGCCCCTGGATTTCAACCGCGCCCTTTCAAGAGCCAAGCCATAAGAGAGAATCGATCCACATGAAGCATGAAGAGAAGCCCTTGCGACAGCAGATCTGGGCGAACGGGAAGCCGCCAGGGCTTTGCCACCACCAGGTGCATCAGATCTCTGTACCAGGGTCTGCGAGGCCAGTCTGGGGCTATCAGAATTACCTGTCCCTTGAAGCTTTCGACTCGCTGCAGGACTCTTCCTATCAGGACCCACGGGGGAAACACATACAGTAGATGCCCCACCGGCCACTCCTGAACGAGAGTGTCTAATCCTTCCGATATCCTTTCTCTTCTCCTGATGAAAAAGCGGCTGGCCTTTGCCGAAGTAAAGGTCGCCATGAGATCCATGACCGGTACGCCCCACTGGCGTACCACCATCTCGAAGACCTCGGGATGGAGAACCCATTCCCCTGGGTCCACCCTCACTCGACTGAGGAAATCGGCCTGCACATTGTCCACCCCCGCTATATGTGCCGCCGACAGATCCAGAAGATTTGCCTCCGCCCAAGCGCACAGGGCTTCGGCCTCTATTTCCTGCGCAGCGCTGCAGGTTCTGCCTTGCTTGTTGACATACACCACCGCCGTGGCGTTGTCGGAGAACACTCGAACCGCCCTGCCTGCGACTAACGGCTGAAAACTCCGCAGAGCTAGGTACACTGCTCTCAATTCCAGCCTGTTGATTGACCATGTCTTCTCCTGGTCGACCCAGCTCCACTGAGCATAGCTGCCCTGACAATGCGCTCCCCAGCCCAGAAGGCTGGCGTCCGTCATTAGAGACACCCAGTGCGGAGCGTCCAACGTCTTCCCACTCTCCAATGACCCTGGATGCAACCACCACCGAAGGGACTGCCGAACCTCCGATGGGCAGCGCAACTTTCGAGATAACGGGTCCCATTGGTGTGACCAGAGGCGTAGTAACGCCCTCTGCAACGGCCGCATGTGGGCCCTTGCCCACGGAACTGACTATGGAGGCTGCCACATCGTGCCCAACACCTGAAGATAATGCCACGCCGAGGGGGCTTTGTGCCGGAGAAACTGGACTATTAACTTTCAAAGGGCCCGTGCTCGCTCAGCCGTAAGGAATACCTTGCCAACCCCCATGTCGAAGCGAGCTCCCAGATATTCTAGACTCTGCGAGGGAACCAGCTGGCTCTTTGCACGATTGACTACCCAACCTAGCTCCTCCAGAAACGACACCACGCGGGCAGTAGCTGTCTCGCTCTCGGACCGTGACTTCGCTCGGATTAGCCAATCGTCCAAATAAGGATGTACCAGAATGCCCTCCTTCCGGAGAGCCGCCGCCACCACCACCATGACCTTTGTGAAAGTGCGTGGTGCCGTCGCTAAGCCGAAAGGTAGCGCTCGGAACTGAAAGTGCCCAAAGGGAACTGCGAATCTGAGAAACCCGCAATGCTCTGGTCTGATGGGAATGTGGAGGTAGGCCTCAGACAGATCTAGAGAAGAAACTCCCCTCTTCGCACCGCCACTATGACCGACCGCAGCGTCTCCATGTGGAAGTGCGACACCCGAAGGCAACGATTCACTCCCTTGAGATCCAGTATAGGCCGGACTCCTCCATCTTTTTTCGGCACCACGAAATAAATGGAGTATCGACCGGACTCGCGTTGGTTTGGCGGAACGGGCACTATCGCCCTGAGATCTAGTAGCCTTTGGACAGTCTCCCGCAACACCTCGCACTTGACGACCGACTTGCCGGGGGACTGCACGAAGGCCTCGCGCACCGGTCTCAAAAACTCCAGTGCGTAGCCCTCTCTGATAACCTCCAGAACCCACTGATATGATGTTACTCGGACCCAGGCAGCATAAAACTCCTGCAACCTCCCCCCTATCGGCAGCCAGGATGCCCGGGTCCCCCTTATCTCATTGCTGCTTTTTGTTAGCGAAGGACGAGGAAGAGGAAGGACCGAAACCCCGTCCAGCTCCTTGAAAGCCTCGGAAACCTTGGCTTCTGTTAGGGAAACAACCTCTCTGGCTCTCACCAAACTTCTGAAACTGCGAGCGGCGAAAATCGCGTTGTTGCACCCTACTAGGCGTAAATGACCGGTCGCCTTGGGTTTGTTCTTGGGTAACTTACCCCCTTTAGTTTCCCCTAAGTCCTTGACCAGCTTTTCCAAATCTTCCCCGAATAACAAGCGGCCTTTAAAGGGAAGCTTACTCAATCGAGCCTTGGAAGAACTATCCGCCGCCACTGCAGACGCCATGCTTTTGGACAGACCACGCATCAGATCATAATGAATGTCAGCTAGGTAGGCCGCGCCAGACTCTAACTTAGCCCCTTCGCTAGCATCCGAACAATCCTGACTAGCTTGTACCCGTTGTGACCAGCGAAGGCAGGCTCTAGCTACCCAAGCTCCGCAAATAGCAGCCTGAAGCGACAGGGCATTCACATCAAACACTTGGCGTAACAAAACATCCAACTTTCTGTCCTGTGTGTCCTTAAGAGCCGCACTACCTTCTACCGGGATGGTGGTTTTCTTGGTGACCGCCGACACGGCCGCATCCACTTTGGGTGACTTAAACACTTCCTTATCCTGATCCAATAAGGGATACAGCCGACCCATAACTCTGGCCCCCCTAAGGGGAGCTTCGGGCACGTTCCACTCTTCTTGGATCATCTCCCGAAACACCCTATGCACCGGGAATGCCCTTTGATTCCTTCTGAAAACCTGCAGCAAGAGATCTTCTAGTGAATCCTCTTCCGCCGTCCCTGGCGCCGGCATATTGAGGACCTTTAACACCTCCGCTATCAGTGCTGGAAGCTCGTCCCTTCGGAAGACCCGCACCACTCTAGCCTGATCTTCCTTCTCCGAAAGTTCCCCTTCTTCCAGCTCCTCTTCAACCTCCAAACCGTGGTCTTCTTCGTCGGACAAAGGTCCGTCCGAGGCTACAGAAGCCTCCCCAGATACACCCTCTAGACAAGACCTCTTAGCCCCCCGGATAAGATCCTCGGCCTGTGCGGTCAGAGCGGGTCTCTTAAGCCCGCCTGAGACCTCAGACCCTGCCCGCTGCTGAGCGGTACCAAACACCATACGCTGGAGAAGCGTGACAAAATCCTGTGAAAAAATAGCCGCCAACTCCTTCGGAAAGAGAGCCGGAGGGATAGGGGCGTCCGGCGCCGAAGATGGCCCAGCCACTGGGTCCACCTGAGGCTCCTCCGGAAGCAGTGACACTGATTTCTCCTTCTCGGCCTCTGATACTTCTCCTTTTCCGTCCCTGGACTGCTCCATCACTGAGGCCTCCCTGACACAGGACTTACACACCCCTGAAGCAGAGCACCTCTTTAAGCCACAGACTAGGCAGAGAGGTCTAGAGGGCATGGTAAGCCAGGTCAAGCTAATTCACTTGCAGCCAAGGTAGGCCGCTGAACTGAAAACTCTCCCCAAGAGC
The DNA here is from genome assembly GCA_033557465.1 of Ichthyophis bannanicus. Lineage (NCBI taxonomy): Eukaryota > Metazoa > Chordata > Amphibia > Gymnophiona > Ichthyophiidae > Ichthyophis > Ichthyophis bannanicus. Next base: position 83,440,421 of record CM066048.1, read on the forward strand.
CCTAGCAGTCCAGCAGAACAAATGTTGAGCGTTTTTTTTTTTACACTAAATTGAAGAGCAGGTAAGGCTCCTCTGCCCAAAACGCTGTTTTAAAACTCTCAGCGATGCTTCGGAGAGCTCCTGCAAGGAAAACTGACTGCACCAAACAGCCGTGTTTACACGCGGTCCCACCACACGGCTAGGCCCGCTGCCGGCGACTTCGCGCCAAAAATGCACTGCACACTGAATCCTCTTAAACAATGCTGGCTTACCTCTTGCCCCGCCGAAACAAGCACTCTGTACCCTGTGCCCCAGAGTTACTTGTCGGCGGTTCCGGAGATCGTGTAACCGACAGGCAGCCGCTTTACCGCTTCACTCTGCTCTGACACAGAATGAGCTCTCATGGGCCGAGCCAGCCAGCGCTCTAACAGGCAGTCCTCTGTGCGGCGCTGGCTGGGCTCTTCTCTGGCTCTCACTCCCCACTAACTGCAGTTAAGGCACCGACGCAGGAAAGCTTCTGACCCGGATTCCCCTTAAGCACCAGACACCGTTCCTGCCAGAAATAACGGCAGCTGCGGTGGGGGGGAGTGAGGAAGAAGCCTGCAGTGCAGTTAACTTAAAGGCACAGCACCCCAAGTTAACCTGCTTTTGCACAAGTACCCCAAATGGTGATCTTTACACCCAGAATCTATCTATCCCAAACTTAATTATCTCTCAAGTGAGCCCGGACCTCCGGGCTCCAGTCCATCCAGCTGCTTGGAGACTGAGGTAACTGAACATAGGAGGCTGATTCAGGAGAGATATATCGGTGACATCATAAAAAGGAGGAGTTTCTCAGTCTCCAAGTTGCTGAATGAGATAGGGAACCCAGAGGTCCGGGACTAGACTGGCTATCATGATCAGGAAGTGGTAATTGACTTTCTCATTGGTTCAAATTTGGTGTTAAAAAAGTTTTCTAGTTTATGAATGTATACACCCTTATGTAAATGTTCCTTCCTTTGCGAGCTTAGATGTCTATGCAAATTAGAATGAAATAGAGAAGTAGTCTAATGATTAGAGTACTAGCACTCTTTGTGACCTTGGACAAGTCACTTAACCCCCTCATTGCCTTACAAAGAAAACGAATTCTAAGTTATCAATGTTCCTGTTTAATGTGCTGTACCAAGTTTTAGTTGCAGTGTGAACTGCTGTGACTAGTGGGGAAAGTGGTATTAAAAAAAACCCCATAAAAAGGAAAAGGGTATTATTACTGATAATGTTTAAAGTAATGTGAGTTGAATCATCACGTAAGATAAGACAGCCTTCCTAATAATGGTTGACAAACAATTGAAATGAGTTTATTTGTCAAACTGCTATTTATGTTTTAATGTTTGTTACCCCTTGAATAACCAGATTTGACTATACCTTGTATATGGTTATAACTGGAGAGTACATCACAAATATAATTAGTGATATGAATATGTAACATTTGATTTGGCAAGTAGACAGAATAAGTTTAGGAATGTAGTTGAAAAAAAATAAATAAAAGCATGTTACAGGCTAGCTATGTAATAATTTAGTGCTAGCAATAGATGTATTGTAATTAACAACAGATAATATAATTATGTTCAACAATTTAAGAACTGTCATTAGGGATGAATAATTGTGCTTGTTTGCAATTGTATGGAATCAAGAGAGATGCTGTAGTGGAGAGTTGGGTTTTTACAAATTATATATTGTATGAACTGAATCCTATGGGCCAAAGAAGAAAACTACTGTGAATGATAATGCTACTGAATATGGAGACTCCTGATAAAGATCAGCGATTCCAGCGGAACTACTCATGTATGCGCAGCAGTGAAGCCTGGTTGGACAGTTACTGAGAAAGCTCTATCTAAGATGAGCATGGTGAGAAAGGATGCTGCTGAAGGATCTGGAGTGATGACTGGTGTCATGATATGAGGGACTAATCTCTGAATTACTGACAGATCTATGAGAAGCAGTTGGCCACTACTAGAAGAGGTAGTGCTTACAAGAATAATTGGCAAAGTCCTGCTCTCTGTACACATTCTTATTGAGGCTAAGCAAAGGCAAACAATGTCACATGATTTTGTATAACAACTTCCTCCAATGAACAAGATGCAGCTCACCTATGGACCAGATGGGTCTAGGACTCTGAAGGAACTTCTTCAAAATGAAGCCTACTGTAGAAGATTTATTCTGGAATTGGACATGTTTTAGCTACCGCTCTTTTGTAATAATTCTTTATAGAATCACAGGGAGGACTGTAGGAATTGACAGGTAAAGGGGATACCAGAGTCCCCAAGATGTAATTAAAGATAGATGAATTTCTTGATACAGATCTCTACAAAAGTGCTGATAGAAGAACTTTTTAACAATGACTGTCACTCACGGATTTGTCCTTTCACCTACTTCCTCTTGGGTGGAGTGGGATATCATGATCATGAGTTCTGTGTAACTGTTTTTAAAATAGTTTGAGAACATTGTTAACGCAAGCATAAACAGTAAACACAGCCTGTGAACTGCGCAACCATAGTTCATTGTACAGTCAACTATAGGTCCCTGCTGGCACAGTATAATTTCTGCAACTCTGCAATTATAAATAATTCTGTCATAATCAAGTAAATGTCATCTAATACACTGTAAACAGCTCTTACTCTGTAAAGAATTCTAGTGACACCTTGTGTTATGTCATATTTATGCTTAATGACTGTTACTTTCCCTTTTCAATAAAAAGAACTTCAAAGGAGGAAGAATTTGAAATCAACAGAGGTGGAACTGTGCTGTGTCCATGGACCTTCTGTTGTTTTCCCTCTGAGCTCAAAGAAAAGTAGCACTTTGTGTGCGATTGTGTTCTGTGTTACTCTCTGCTTATTTCTCACTGCTTGAGGGACCAGAGACCGAAAGAGCCGTGGTATTGTGGCCATATCACGGGTTTTCTTAAAAAAACAGAAGCTCCCTCATGGGGAACCGCAAGCAGCAGCAAATAGCCTGTGTACACAGACCATAATAAGACCCCTGTGTCCGATGAACCAGCACTCCTGTAGCCTGAGAACACAGGAGGATCAGAGGGTAGGAGTTACCTAAACCCCGAAAAGATTACAGAGCACAGCCTGGCCGACGGCACTGTCCCGTCAGGACTCTTTCCAGGCAGTAATGGGCTGCCAAGGTATGGACTGAAGACCAGGTTGCGGCCTGACAGATGTCCCCCATCGGGATGGAGTGCAAGTGTGCCACCGAAGCCGTCATAGCTTTGACACAGTGTGCCCTGACACGGCCATCCAGCAGGAGCCTCGCCTGCTTGAACGCAAAGGCAATACAGTCCGCCACCCAAGTGGAACAGCATATGCTTGGTCACCACCTCCCCCAGTCTACTGGGGTCATAGAGATGAAAAGCTGAGCAGCTTTGCGGTGGCCCCGAGTGTGTTAGATTTTAAAGGACAAAGCCCTCTTACAGTCCAAGGTGTGGAGGACCGTCTCCGCCCAACTGGAGTAAGATCTTGAAAAGAAGGTAGAGAGCACCTCTTCCTGGTTGAGATGGAAGGGTGACACTACCTTTGGTAGGTATTTGGGGTACGTGTGAAGCACCTCTCTATTCTTGTAGAACCTGGTATAAGGCACCTCTGCCACAAGGGCCTGGAGCTTGCTAGCTCTGCGAGCATAGGTGAGCGCGACAAGGAAAGCCACCTTCCAAGAGAGGTAGTGGAGGTGGCAGGTAGCTAGAGGTTCGAAGGGCGGGCGAGTAAGCTGCCCCAGCACCATGTTGAGGTCCCATTCAGTTGCCAGAGAGTGAACTGGGGGCTTTGATAACATCAGGCCCCGAAGAAAATGGGTCACCAATGGCCGGACTGAGAGGGGTTTATCATACACAGGATGGTGGTGCGCCGCCAAGGCACTGAGGTACACATGCAGAAAGAGTTGGACTTGAGCCCAGACTGAGAGACATGGAGACGGTACTGCCAAGCAGAGAACCTGCGCCATTTGAGCGCATAAGCCTTCCTAGTAATGGCCTTGCGAGAGGCCAGCAGGATGTCCTCCACTTCAACAGGGAGGTTGAAGGGGGCCAGAGTCACCCTCTCAGCAGCCACGCTATCAGTGACAGGGATCCCAGATTGGGGTGGAGAGCACCTCCCTCCTGAGACAGGAGTCCTGGGGTGGTCCCCAAGGGGATTGGGGTGTCCACCATCAACTGTAGAAGCAGCGGGAACCACGGCTGCCTGGGCCACCGAGGAGCTATCAGGATGAGAGAGGCCCTGTCGCAGAGGGTCCTGAACAAGGACTTGGTGATCAACGGGGTAGGAGGGAATGCATTCATGAGGCCTCCCGACCATGAGACCAAGAACACTTCCGCTGCCACCCTGGAGGGGTAGGGCCTGCAGGGAGCAGAAGTGGGGCAACTGAAAGTTGTCTGGGCTGGTGAACAGGTTAGAGTAGTTACTCACCTTTAACAGGTGTTTTCCAGGAGCAGCAGGAATCAGTGCTCACATATGGGTGATGTCGGCATCGACGGAGCCCCCATGCGGAGCATTTCCCCAGCTTTCAAAGGAAGCCTTTGGGAATGCAGGCACGCATGCGCAGTCCCCTTCCTGCCCAAAGGTGCCATCTTGCTCAGTCTGATGACATAGCTAAAAGACAGCACAAAAAGAAAATGAACTATATATAACTGCAACTCCAAGGGGAGGAGGGAGGGTTGTGAGGACTGATTCCTGCTGCTCCTAGAGAACACCTGTTGCAGGTAAGTAACTACTCTTTCTCCAGGACCAAGCAGGAAGTCAGTCCTCACATATGGGTGACTCCCTAGCTCTGGGCTACCAGGAACCCAGGCTGAAAAATAGAGCTCCCTCTAGAGCCTCAGCAACAGTGAGAGAATCTTCTCGAAGACCACACCTGAACGGTAGCCCAACACCAGGGCCGGAGGGTAGGAGTTGCCTAAACCTCAAAGAGATTACGGAGTACCGCTTGTCTGAAAGCACTGTCCCTACGGGACTCCCTCTCAAGGCAGTAGTGGTCCGCAAAAGTCTGGCTTGAAGACCAAGTAGCAGCCCGGCAGATGTCTGCCAACAGAACAGAACGGAAGTGAGCTACTGATGTGGCCTTCGCCCTGACCCGGTGGGCCATGACACGACCCCTCCAGGGAGAGGCTGCCCTGTACACCCAGGCGATACAGTCTGCCACCCAGATGGACAACGTACGCTTAGTGACGGGCAACCCCAATTTATTAAAGGAAATGAAGAGCTGAGAAGCCCTTCTATGCCCCTGCGTACGTTCTAGGTAAAAGGACAGCGCCCTTCTACAATCCAGGGTATGCAAGAAGTTTTGGCCCTACTGGCGTGCGGCCTGGGAAAGAACGTCGGAAGTACCACCTCCTGGTTGAGGTGGAAGGAGGACACTACCTTTGGAAGGAACTTAGGATGAGTCCACAAGACTACCCCCTGTTCCTACAGAACCTGGTATACGGCCTATCCGAGACCAGGAACTGAAGCTCACTCACCCGCCTAGCCAAGGTGAGTGCCACAAGGAACACCACCTTCCAGGAGAGGAAATGTAAATAGCAGGTTGCCATCGGCTCAAATGGTGGGCGAGTCAGTTGCTGCAAGACCACATTGAGATCCCACTCAGTGGCCTGTGGACGAATAGGAGGCTTAAGCAGGAGCAGGCCTCTCAGAAAGCGAGACACCAGAGGGTGGCCTGAGAGAGATTGTCCATCCACCGGCGTGTGGTGAGCTGAGAGGGCACTGAAGTGAACCCAGACAGAGTTGGACTGAAGTCCTAGGTTGGAAAGGTGGAGCAGGTATTGTAGCACCACCTGGACCGAGCAGGAGAAGGGGTCCCTCTTGCTGTTGAGAACACCAAGTAGAGAACCTACGCCACTTCAGAGCATAGGCCTTCCTAGTGGAATGCTTCCTGGAGGCTAACACTACCTCTTCAACCTCCTTTGGTAGGAGCAAGGGAGCAAGGACTACCCTTTCAGCAGCCAGGCCATCAAATTGAGGGATTTGAGGTTGGGATGCAAGAGGGACCCCTGATCCTGAGTCAGAAGGTCGGGTTGCAGCCCCAGAGGAAGTGGAGTATCCACTGCCAATTGCAGAAGAAGAGGGAATCACGGCTGCCTGGGCCACCTGGGGGCTATCAGGATCACCGTGGCTCGGTCCTGCTGGATTTTGAAGAGAGTCCGGACCACCAGAGGTGTGGGAGGAAAAGCATACAGCAGGCCTTCTGACCAGGGGATCAGGAATGCATCTGCTGCTGTCCGCAGAGGATGCGGTTGTCTGGAACAGAACTTGGGTAGTTGCCTGTTCAGCGGACTGGCAAAAAGATCCATGGTCGGAAGTCCCCACTTCAGAAAGATCTGTTGAACTACCAGAGGATCCAACCGCCACTCGTGAGGCTGCAGGAGTCTGCTTAGCCTGTCCGCCAGGTAGTTTTCCTGGCCTGGGAGGTAGACCGCCCTGAGGGTCATGCCCCGATTGATAGCCCAGGAGCAGAGAACTTGTGCTTCCAGGCACAGGAGTCTGGATCCTGTGCCTCCCTGCTTGTTGACGTAGAACATAGCCACCTGGTTGTCCGTCTGAACTAGGACAGACTGGTGAGACAGGATCTGAGAGAAAGTCCGTAAGGCTAGTCAAATGGTTCTCAATTCCAACAGGTTGATCTACTGGGCGGTCTCCCACGGAGGCCACAGGTCTTGGGTGCAGGCCCCCTGGCAGTGTGCCCCCCAGACCTGCAGGGAAGCATCGGTTGTCAGTACCTGAGTGTGTGGGGAGACCTGAAAAGGAACACCCCTGACCAGATTTGGGAGATGGCTCCACCAGCGTAAGGAGTCCACCAAGAGTTTGGACACCTTTATTCTGTCTGACAATTTCCCTGTGGCCTGTAGCCACTGTGCCCTGAGGTACCACTGAGTTGGCCTCATGTGCAGCCGGGCATGTGGGGTGACATGCACTGTGGAAGCCATGTGACCTAAGAGCCGGAGGAAGTGTCTGGCCGAGACCAGAGAGTTCGCCCGAAACTGACCGGCCAACTTTATCAGCCTGTGAGCTCTGTCCACAGGCAAATAGGCCTTTGCATGGATGGTATCCAATCGCCCCTATGAACTCCATGTCCTGTGAGGGGACTAAAGTGGACTTGGAGAAGTTTATAACGAACCCCAGGTGCTGAAGCAGGGATATGATTCTGAATGTTCCCTGCCTGGCCTCCTGTGGAGTCTGGACCCTGATAAGCCAGTCGTCCAGGTAAGGGAACACAAAGATCCCCTGCTTCCTGAGGTAGGCCACAAACACCGCCAGGCATTTTGTAAAAACCCTGCGGGCGGAGGTGAAGCCAAAAGGAAGCACTCTGTACTGGAAGTGTTTTCCTCCCACCACAAATCTGAGGAATTGTCTGTGACTTGGATGGATGAGGATGTGAGTATAAGCATCCTTCAGGTCTAAGGAGCATAGCCAATCTCCCTGCTAGAGGTAGGGCAGTAAGATTCCAAAGGTAAGCATCTTGAACTTTTCCCTCTCCAGAAACTCGTTCAGATTTCTCAGGTCTAGGACGGGTCTGAGGCCTCCTGTTCTTTTTGGTACCAGGAAGTACCTTGAGTAGAAGCCCAGCCCTTCCAGGTGGTGGGGCACCGGTTCCACCGCCTGGTCCTGTAGCAAACATTCCAACTCCTGAAGGAGTAGGTTTCTGTGCAGAGGGGGTCTTGGAGGCTCCCCTGGAAAGTAGGAGGGGGGTATTTGGGTGAAGTGGAGCAGATAGCCCCTTTCGATGATGCTTAACACCCACGTGTCCCCTGTGATGGCTGGCCACCTGTGCCCTGGAGAGGAGAAGAGGCTATGCTGGCATTGTCAAAAAACCCCTCCCTGCTGAGCAGGAGCCGGAGTAGGAGGCTTGGGAGCCTTCTGCCTACGGAGCCCATGACCCTGCCTCTTGGCCTGCTGGCCCTGTTGGGGAGCTGCAGAGGCCTGGTAGTGAGGGTAGGTTTTGTAGGCAGTGGTCTTCCTCGGGTAAAAGGCCTTTTTCCCCGAGCCCTTCTTCTTCTGAGAAGGGGCAGAGGTTTTCCTGGACAGCCTTGTCCGGGTAAGAGTCTCGGTCTCGAGTTCTGCAGCCTTTTCGGCCATGGGCTTGCCAAAGAGGTTTTCACCTCGGCAAGGGACATCGACCAACTTGTCCTTTACCCCATGGCTCGAGGTACGAGGATTGTAGCCAGGCCTGGCAGCGTGCACCGATGCCGGCCTCTGCTACCCGGGCAGAAGCCTCAAATCCATCGTAGGCTGCTCGAGATATAAATTTCGAGCACTCTCGAATACCAGAAGCCAAGGCCTTGAACCTCTGCAAAGGTTCCTCGGACAGACCAGCAGAGAACCCGGCAATCTCCTTTGCCAGGTCTCGAAGGTACATGCCCATGTACAGCTGGTAGGTCTGGACATGGCAAGCAAGCATAGAGCCCTGGAAGCACTCTCTACTGAGGGCATCCAGGTTCCGGGCTTCCCTGCTGGGAGGCACCGAGGCGTGCATCTTCTGACTCTTCAGGCGATGCATGGCCAATTCCACAAACATGGAGTGGTGCGGTAGCTGTGCCTTTTGAAATCCAGGGCTCTTGCGGACTCGATAAATGGAATCGACCCACTTGCTTAGTACCGGCATCGAGGCCGGCGCCTCCCACATACGGAAGAGCCACCGCTCCAGCATCGGAGGAACCGGGACAGTAAAGGCCTCCTTGGGAGGAGAGTCATACTGCAGAGCCTCGAGCTCCTCCTTGGGTTCCGCAGGGAATGCCAGTGCTTTGGCCATGTCCCTTACGAAATCCGAGAACCTGGTATCCTCCGGGGGGGGGGGGGGGGGGGGACGACACCTTGTCCAAGGCTCGGATCCCGGTGTGTCCTAAGGGACGCACCGAGTCCGGAAGGTGTCGGGGGACTCCTCTTCCTCCGTTTCCCATGCCCATTCCTCCAAGGAGGAATCAAGCGGCTCCGAGTGGGTGGGCACCGACGCCATCCGCCCCAATGCCGAGGGAACTGGCGTCGACGACCTCGGTCGAGGATCGACTCGAGTTCGCATGGTCTCGAGGATCGGCTCGGCCTCCGGGGTCGACTTGGACGTCGATGTCCCGGTGGTCGGGGCAGATGCGCCGGTGAGACCGGCGATCAGCACCCGCTGCTACTCCATGAAGGCAGACAATCTGCTCTCCAAGGCCGTCAACCTGAGTCCGAGCTCAGGAGACCCAGCAGCCTCCGACTCGGGCCCCGATGTCGGCTCCCCCGGAGGAGAGTCCACGAGGACTACAGTACTCACGTGACTCGGGGCTTCCGACTTGTGATAAGGAAGCTTATCATGACCCAGGAGACAGGGATAAAGAGAAGGAATTCACCCTTATCAAAGGACCTATTTTACAAGGTCAGAGATACAAAACTCCATTTACACCTTGAAAGCAGGTAATTCCAAGCTGCAATAGGTTGCAGAATGCCCCTAGTGGAGAAAAGGAGAGGGAATGCAGGCCCAGGGTAAGGATCCCTTACGTCACTAAATTCCTCAATTACTCAGCTGCTACGAGGCAGTTTGATCTCCAACTGAGAGGAGAAGGGGTGGGGCTGGAGCCTGAGAGGTTTAAGTCTAGGTCAGATTATCCAGAAAGAGAGAGGAGTAGGAATGCTTATTGGAAAAGGAATGGAGCTGGAACAGTAAGAACAGCAGGAACAAGGAACAGAAGTTGGAGGACAGGACGAGGAAGCTCAGGTGAATGGTGGCCAGAGCATGAGCAAGGAGAAGCTGGTACAAGCCTTAACCCAGGTAGGAGCATTGGAAGCTGGTCTAATTTGGAGCACTACAGAGTTGCAAGAGACAGCTTTTGCCCTAACAGAAGACAGTCAGCTAAGCCCTCTGAGCCAGAGACTAAGGTAGAGCCAATGCAACTGGGGGAACAAGACCTAGCTGTAGAAGACGACGACTCATACATGGATTGCTCTTTATGCCAATCTTCAAATACAGAGGGTTTGGGAAGGGAGTCAGCCGTAAGGAAAACCTCCAGAGTCTGGTAACCCAGAGAGCCTGTGGATAACTTGTGAAAGCCCTGTATTAAAGGGGAAATACCTTTTTGCTGAGCAAACTGCAGCCGTCTAATTAAAACTTGTTAAACAGCTGCTAGCCAGTGCAGTGCACAGCCTGAAGCCGTGCTAACGGTGAAAGTAAGGAAAGCTTTGATTTTGTTTTCACTGTTCCTAAAAACCTTGCATAGAGAATTGTTTGCCTATGAAGAGTTTAACTTCTTGTTGGAAGTTTTCCTGTGCTTAAGGAGACAAACAGCTGGGAAGTGTTCTGGACTGAGAGAAAGGAAACCTGTTTTAGGAAAAGCTGTTTCTGTTTGTTTTAAACAGCTCTGCTAGCCATATCTGGTAGCAGTGGCTGTTGAAAGGACTTTCCTTTATGTTGAAGAACATTATAAGCTGTTTTGTTTTGAGTTCAGTTATATCCTGATTTTTGAAAGAATCCTGGAGAAACAATCCAAAGGTGTTAATTTGTGAACCTTAGCGTTTTTTTTCAATCAATAAATTTCTGTCATAGCCTTACCACTCAAGCCAACTACAAATGTGTTTTTTTTTTAACCTAAAGCCAAGTACCTTCTGACTGGACTACATTTCCCATGAGGCATTACAAAGCAGCCAGTCAGATAAAGGCTAAATGGTGAATCTCTCTTATGACAAGCACGCCCCTCCATACTGTCTGTAAGGGAGGATGCTTTGCAGGCCTCTCCGACTCCGAAGACCCGGGACGGCGATTGGGCTATGCGACCTGGCCCTTGAGGAGCCAAGAGCGTCCACCGATGCCGCCCTCGCGGATTTCTTCTTCCTTCGATGCTCCCTCGAGGGGGGACTCCCTTTCAGAGGAGCCCCGACGATGCTCGGGGTCAGACACCCGAGACGTCGAGGCCTCTGACGAAGTCTGGACCCGTCCAGAGGCAGATTCGGAGAAGATCCTCTCACGCTGGTGCTGACAGCTCCGTAATGCCTTGGAAGACATTTTGCCACAGGGGCTACAGATTGTAGAATCATGGTCTGGCCCTAGGCACTGGAGGAAGCAGTCGTGTGTGTCGGTGAGAGACATCAGTTTCTTGCACCAATCACACTTCTTAAAGCCACTGCAGCCATCGGGGGAAAAAGGGCCCCTGCAAGATCAAATAATTGGGCTGCCAGGGAAAAGAAAAAAGGCACAAACGAGGTCTTTAAGGACAACCACCGAAAAAAGATCCGGGCTCGGCAACGGTGCACCGAGTCCAGGAGGGAAAGGAACCGACGTCGAACCGAAGAAAAAACTCGACCCAATGCAGAAAAATCTATTTTTTTCACGGGTGACAAGGACAGGCGTCCGTAGGGCTCTGCGGAAAAAAGACGACAGAGCACGATGGCACTTTTGGGCGGGAAGGGGACCGCGCATGCGTGCCTGCATTCCCAAAGGCTTTCTTTGAAAGCTGGGGAAATGCTCCGCATGGGGGCTCCGTCGACGTCACCCATATGTGAGGACTGACTTCCTGCTTGGTCCTGGAGAACATTCCGGGTTCTCCCCAGAGCCAGAAGAGCTAAATGGCTTCCCTATGGTCCAGCTGCCACTCATGCGGTTGGAGAATTCTGCTGAGCCTGTCGGCCAGCTGGTTGTCCTGACCAAGCAGGTACACTGACCGCAGGAGGATGCCCTATCAGACTGCATACGAACAGAGGGTATGAGACCCTCTGCTCCCTTGTTTGTTCACGTAGAACATCGCCACCTGGTTGTCTGTCTGGAACAGAACTGGCTGGTGACGGAAGGCCCTCAGGGCTAGGTATATGGCTCAGAGCTCCAGGAGGTTGATCTGCTGGGTGCTCTCATCTGGTAACCAGTTGCCCTGGGTGCAGAGATCTCCGCAATGGGCTCACCAGCCAAGCAAGGAGGAGTTCGTGGTGAGGACCCTCGAGGGGCTTGGGCCCTAAAAACGCATGCCCACCTCGAGATGCTGGGGCGACTACCACCAGACTCAGGAGTCCGCCAATTGGCAGGTCACGAAGACTCTATCTCGGAGGCATCCTGTGGCCTGGGACCACTGGTCCCGGAGACACCACTGCGCCGCCTTCATATGGAGGAGAGGGTCTGGGGTGATGTGGACCATGGAGGCCATGGGCCCGAGGAGGCGTAGGAGAAGCCAGGCAGGCACCAAGGGACGGTGCTGCACGTCCCGAGCTAGAGACCTGAGACGGTTGGCTCAGTCCCTGGGCAAGAAGCCTTCGACTGAAGTGTGTCTATGTTTGCCCCAATGAACTCCAGACACTGTTGGGAGGTGAGACTTGGCATAGTTTATGACAAAGCCCAGGTATTGCAGAACCTGGAGCGTGCGCGTGGTGGCCTGCTGCATCTTTGAGGCTGTGCCTCCCTTTATGAGCCAGTCGTCCAGGAAGGGGAAGACAAAGACCCCCTGGAGCCAGAGGGAGGTGGCCATGACTACCAGGCATTTTGTGAAGACTCTCGGGGCAGAGGGTAGGCCGAAGGGGGCACCCTGTACTGAAAGTGCCTGCCCCCCCCCCACTACGAACCGCAGGACCTGCCTGTGGTTGGGATGGATAAGGATGTGTGTATAAGCATCCTTGAGATCTAAGGAGCATAGCCAGTCTCCCTGCTGGAGGTATGGCAGCAAGGTTCCAAAGGGGAGCATCTTGAACTTCTCCCTCACCAGGATTTGTTGAGGTTGCGCAGGTCGAGGATGGGCCTTAGGCCCTCTGTCCTCTTTGGCATGAGGAAATACCTGGAGTAGAACCCCATGCCCTTGAGGTGGTGGGGCACTGGTTCCACCGCTTTGCCCTCGAGAAGACCTGCCAACTCCTTCAGAAGAGGGCCCCGTTGGAGGGGAGACTGAGGGGCTCTCCCAGGAAATAAGGGGGAGTTGTCTGAGTCAGATGGACCCTCCCTGACCACCTGAAGAGCCAATGAATCGGTGATGATGGACATCCACCTCTGGGCATAGAGGGCCAGACGTCCCCCTGTGGGCTGCTGATCTCCGTCTGGTAGAAAGGCTATGCTCAAGGAGTCAAAAGCTCCCCTCTGGCTGGGCCGGAGCCGGTGCCTGGGGCTTTGGAACCTTCTGCTTGTGCGGGCCATGCCCATGTCCCTTGGCCTGCTGATCCTGTTGTGGAGCCGGGGAGGTCTGATAAGGTGGGTAGTTTCGATAAGCAGTTCCCTACCTCGGGTAAAAGGACTTCTTACCCAAGCCCTTCCGTCAGGAAGGGGCAGCGATCTTCTTAGAGAACCTAGTCCCTGTCATGAACTTGGTCTCCAGCTTGGCAGCTTTGTCAGTCCTGGGTTTGCCAAAATGTTCTCTCCTTGGCATAGGACATCGACCAATTTGTCCTGAACCCACTGCTCGAGGTCGGACGACTGAAGCCAAGCCTGGTGGGCATGCACCAATGCCCGCCACAGCTACCCAGGCCGCCGATTCGAACCCATCATAGGCTGCTCGAGACATGAATTTGGAGCACTCACGGATTGCCTTGGCCAGGTTCTTAAACTGCTGCAAAGGTTCCTTGGAGAGACAAGCTGAGAACCCTGCGAGTTCTTTCGCCACGTCTCTCAGGTACATGTCCATATACAGCTGGTAAGCCTGGATGTAGCAGATGAGCATAGAGCTCTGGTAGCACTTTTTGCTGAGGGCGTCCAATGTGTGGACCTCCCTGTCGGGGGGGGGGGGGGGGCCCCGAGGAGTGCGTCTTCTGGCTTTTCAGACGACACATGGCCGACTCCATCACCATGGAGTTATTCAGCAGCTGTGACTTCTGGAAGCCCAGGCTCCAGCAAACTCGATACATAGAGTCAAGCCGTTTGCTCACCACTGGCACCAACGCCAGTGTTTCCCACATTCGGAGCATGAGTTGTTCCAGGATGGGAGGAATGGGCACCATGAGCGATTCCCGAAGAGGGGCCTCGTATTGGAAGATTTCCAACTTATCTGCCCGAGGGTCCTCCTCCGACTGTGTCAGGAATGCCAGGGCCTTAGACATGTCCTTGACAAAGTCCAGGAAGCCCATGTCCTCAGGTGGGGACCGCCGCCGAAGCTCCGAGACAGGAGAGTCAAAAGGGACGTTGCAGTGGCGATGGGTATCGGGGGACTCCTCGTTCTCTGTCTCCCACTTGGAGTAGTTCGTCAAGGACTCATAGGAGGGCTGCTCCGTGGGCCTCGGGGCCCCCGATGCCCTGTGGCTGGTGCCCAGAAGACTTGCTGGAGATGACTGAAGTCCCATTGAGCGGGTCTCGGAGCTCGACTTTGGCCGAGGATTGGCTCGGCCTCCAGGGACATCTTGGATATTAAGGGCCTGGTGGTCGGGGTGGATGAACTAGTTGTTCTGGACAACAGCGCATGCTACTGGTCCATGAAGGCAGACAAAATGCGTTCCAGGGCTGCCATTCTGGACTCCAGACCAGGAGACTCTGCAGCCTTCGGCGCAGGCACCGAGGGACTCAGGACTGACACCAGCTCCCCCGAAGGGGAATCCTTGATGAGGATAGTGTCTGGGGACAGAGGCAGGTCCGCGGTCGGATCCTTCCGGGGGACCTTCGCAGACTGCTCCTTCTCCGACGCCTCAGACAAGTGTCTCAGACTGCGGGACCAGGCAGGCCCGGCCTGTCGGAATCATCCAAGGATGCCACCTTCGAGGGTTTTTTCTTCTTCCTGGGTTCCCTCGAGGGAGACCCCCTTTCCGAGGATCCATGACGAGACTCGGGCTCGGAGTATTCTGCCTGAGATGTCGGGGCCTCAGACGAGGCCCTGGCCTTCAGAGGCATCGGGGACTCGGAGAAAAACTTATCGTGCTGCTGCTGGCAGCTCCTGAGGGCCTTGCTGGACATCCTCTTGCAGAGACCACAGGCTGCCGGGTCGTGGTCTGACATGAGGTAGCGAAGACAGCAGTTGTGTGTGTCGGTCAAAGACATAATTTTGGACCACTAATCACAATTCTTAAAGCCACTGGTAGCCATGGGGGAAAAAGGTACTTCTGCGAGCTTGAAGACTCTCCGGGCTGCCAGTGGGAGAAAAAAGGGCATGAAGATGCCATAAAAAGAAAACAATGAAAGACTACAAAAATAAACTGAATCTGATGCCGAGACACAGAGGTCGGTAGGCAGGAAGAGTACTGGTGCGATACTGGAGGCGAGTGTGAAACAAAAAAATCAACTTTTTCCAGGGACAAGCCAGACAACGTCTGAAGGGCTCCGCAGAAAAAAGGAGACTGAGCAAGATGGCACCCTTGGGCGGGAAGGGGACCACGCATGCGTGGTAGCATTCCCAAAGGCTTTCTTTGAAAGCTGGGGAAATGCTCCACATGGGCTTCGTCGGTGCCGACTTCACCCATATGTGAGGACTGACCTTCCTGCTTGTTCCTGGAGAATGAGTTAAATATGAACTTGAATAAGATACCTCCTTTCCCTTAACTGGTTAAAGAGCCTATAAATTAAAGATTGTGCATTGGGTGGGTGGGTGGAAAATAAACACTAACTGAAAATTTATCTGTCACACTATGCCCTGAATTTGCCTGAAAGTTTGCTTATCACCAGCTCTTCATGGAGAATTACAAACTCCTAAAAGAAGTAATGGAGAAAACTACAAAGACTTTTCCCAGACTGCTGCTACCATCACTGTAGCCCCAAAGGACCCACAGTGGACAAGGACATCTTGAAGCTTTACACCCAGCCATATAAGGTCCTATGTCCCTTATAGGCATCTTTCAGGAGTCTCAGGAAGCAAGCTTCTCCCTCTGGAGAGGCAGCAACCCTTAAGGAGAACTGCTCCTCCACAGACTGGAGAAAGTGTAGTTGCTTACCTGTAATGGGGGTTCTCTGTAGACAGCAATGGTATCCAGCCATACTGTATAGGCAGGGGCGGCCCAAGGGGGGTGCGGGGCCATGTGCGGAGACTCGGTGCGGGGCCTCATTTGCATAAGGGGCCTCATTTGCATAACGTTACCATATACTAACTTTTAGTAAACATGCCTCTTAATGAGTGTATGGATAAAGAAAGACTAAAAGATTTCTACATTACTATAATCCAGTGCCAACCACCAGACACATAAGGAACTACTACAAATACTGCCCATTTAGAACCCATAGCAAACCCGCCGTATCCTAACAGCACTACCAGGACTCACAAAGCACCATACCCTACCTATCAAAAGGAAACATGCAAATATTAAACCAATACATTTCAGAGAACAACAATACATGACCTACTGGGGAAAGAGAACAAGTGGCAATGTCAAATAGGAATTACATAAACAGAATACCTCAGCTCAGTTACACATGCAGAACATAGACCATCACCAAACAAGGAATCACAATTTAGAAACAGGAAGACAATAATTAAACTGGGAATCCCAAAAGCCAAACTTGGAATGTACAACACTGTAGAAATAAAACTATACATTAATTTGCTCTTGTACTAAACAAAGCACAGACGTTAATGATGCACATTTACCAGAGCTGACATATTCCAATTAATAAATTCAAAATAAAGAGATATTTTTCTACCTTTTGTGCATTTTTTTCAGCTGCAATTGCTCCAGCCACTTTCTTCTAGTTTCTTCGTGTCTTCTGCTAACTCTCCATCGTCTGCTGTCCATTTGTCCTTTCTTCTCTCTTCTACTTTTTTTCCATTCTCTCTCTACATCTGCTTTAACATACTAATCTTTCTCCTTTTGCTCTTTCCTCATTCCTATTTCATCCACTCAAATTTTACCCCTCCATCCTCAATCCCCACTTACTCTCCCAATACCCGGCCAATTGTAGATTTTTTATCCCTCCCACACAAAATATTTTTCCCCTCTCCATTTTACTCTCCCAGCCCCATCCCATTCTAATCCTCCCCCAACATCAGCTGCCTTCTAGTTCCAGCCTCACCCAGCATCCATTCCCTTCTAGTCCCTGCATCCCATTTCCAGTCCTAGCCCATCAGCCCATTTCCAGTCCTAGCAACCCCCCAACTCAATACCAGTCCTAGCCCCCCCCATCAACCCACTTCCAGTCCTAACCCCCCATCACCCCATTTTCAGTTTAAGCCGCCCCTATAACCCATTACCAGTCCTAACCCCATCAGCCCACTTCTAGTCCTAACCCCCATCAACCCGTTTCCAGTCAGCCCCCCATAGCCCATTGCCAGTCCTAACCCCCCCATCAGCCCACAGCCCATTACCAGTCCTAACCCCATCAGCCCACCTCAAGTCCTAACCCCTCCCCATCAGCCCATTTCCTGTCCTAGCCCCCCCATAGCCCATTATCAGTCCTAACCCCCCCATAGCCCATTATCAGACAGCCCCCATCAGCCAAAAACCCATTACCAGTCTTAACCCCCCCCATAGCCCATTACCAGTTCTAACCCCCCCCAACAGCCCACAGACCATTACCAGTCCTAACCCCATCAGCCCACCTCAAGTCCTAACCCCCCCATCAGCCCTTTTCCTGTCCTAGCCCCCCCATATCCCATTATCAGTCCTAAACCCCCCCATAGCCCATTACCAGTCCTAACCCCCCATCAGCCCACAGCCCATTACCAGTCCTAAAGAGTAGTTACTCACCTGTAACAGGTGTTCTCCAGGAGCAGCAGGAATCAGTCCTCACATATGGGTGACGTCGGCGCCGACGGAGCCCTCGCGGAACAATTTCCCCAGCTTTCAAAGAAAGCCTTTGGGAATTGCAGCGTGCATGCGCGGTCCCCTTCCCGCCCAAGGGTGCCATCTTGCTCAGTCAGATGACATAGCTAAAAGACAGCAAATCAATTAGCAAAAACGAAATGATAGGACTGCAACTCCAAGGGGAGGAGGGAGGGTTGTGAGGACTGATTCCTGCTGCTCCTGGAAAACACCTGTTACAGGTGAGTAACTACTCTTTCTCCAGGACCAAGCAGGAAGTCAGTCCTCACATATGGGACTCCCAAGCTTAAGGCTACCGGAGACCTCAAGCACAAAATGAGCTCCCTCTAGCTCAGCAGAACAGAAGGAAGGAATCTTCTCTGAAAACGCCCCCGACCGGTAGCCCAACACCAGGGCCGGAGGGTAGGAGTTGCCTAAACCTCAAAGAGATTATGGAGGACTGCCTGACCGAAAGCACTGTCCCTGCGGGACTCCCTCTCCAGGCAGTAATGTGCCGCAAAGGTCTGGCTTGAAGACCAAGTAGCGGCCCGGCAGATGTCTGCCAACGGAACAGAGCGGAGGTGTGCCACTGACGAAACCTTTGCCCTAACACGATGAGCCGTGACTCGACCCTCCAACGAGAGGCCGGCTGCCCCATAAGCCCAGGCGATACAGTCAGCTACCCAGATGGACAAGGTACGCTTGGAGAAAGGGAGCCCCAAGTTATTGGGGTCAAAAGAAACGAAGAGCTGAACAGCCCTCCTATGCTCCCGCGTACGGTCAAGGTAGAAGGATAAGGCCCTTCTACAGTCCAGGGTATGCAGGACCATTTCAGCCCGGCTGGAGTGCGGCCTGGGAAAGAAGGTCGGAAGAACCACCTCCTGGTTGAGATGAAAAGGAGAAACCACTTTTGGAAGAAACTTAGGGTGAGTCCGTAAGACCACCCTATTCCTGTAGAACCTAGTGTAAGGAGGATCAGACACTAGGGCAGTGATGGCTAACCTTTTTGAGCCCGAGTGCCCAAACTGCCGCACAAAACCAAAGAATTTCCTCAAAGTGCCAGCACGTCCATTAAAGCCTCATTTGCATAAGGTGCCTCATTTGCATAAATATTTGCATAATGTTACCATACACTAACTTTTAGTAAACATGCCTCTTAATGAGTATATGGATAAAGAAAGACTAAAAGGTTTCTACATTACTATAATCCAGTACCAACCGCCAGGCACATTAGGAACTACTACAAACGCTGCCCATTTAGAACCCATAGCAAACCCGCCGTATCCTAACAGTGCTACCAGGACTCACAAAGCACCATACCCTAACTATCAAAAGGCAACACTGCAAATATTAAACCAATACATTTCAGAGAACAACAATACATGACCTACTGGGGAAAGAACAAGTGGCAATGTCAAATAGGAATTATATAAACAGAATACCTCAGCTCAGTTACACATGCAGAACAGACCATCACCAAACAAGGAATCACAATTTAAAAACAGGAAGACAATAATTAAACTGGGAACCCCAAAAGCCAAACTTGGAATATACAACAACACTGTAGAAATAAAACTATAAATTAATTTCCTCTTGTACTAAACAAAGCGCAAAAATTAATGATGCACATTTCCCAGAGCTGACATATTCCAGTTAATAAATTCAAAATAAAGAGATATTTTTTTTTCCATTTTTTGAATTTTTTTTATGTTGCAATTGCTCCTGCAATTTTCTTCTGGTTTGTTGGTGTCTTCTCCTAACTCTCCATCTGCTGTCCATTTGTCCTTTCTTCTGTCTTATTGGTTTTTTTTTTTTCCATTCTCTCTCTACATCTGCTTTAACATACTAATCTTTCTCCTTTTGCTCTTTCCTCATTCCTATTTCATCTACTCAAAATTTACCCCTCCATCCTCAATCCCCACTTATTCTCCCAATACCCGGCCAATTGTAGATTTTTTATCCCTCCCACACAAAATATTTTTCCCCTCTCCATTTTACTCTCCCAGCCCCATCCCATTCTAATCCTCCCCCAACACCAGCTCCCTTCTAGTTCCAGCCTCACCCAGCATCCATTCCCTTCTAGTCCCTGCATCAGCCCATTTCCAGTCCTAGCAGCCCCCCAACCCATTTCCAGTCCTAGCAACCTCCCAAACCAATACCAGTCCTAGCCCCCCCTCATCAACCCACTTCCAGTCCTAACCCCCCATAAGCCCATTTCCAGTCCTAGCTCCCCCATCTATTTGCAGTCCCATCCGAGTCCCTCCATCAGCTCATTTCCAAACCCAGCCCCCCATGAGCCCATTTCTAGTCCTTTCCTAGCCCCACCATCAGCCCATGTCAAATCCTAGCTCCCCTCCACTCAGCCCATTTCCAATCCAAGCCCCCCATGAGCCTACTTCCAGTTCTAGCCCCTTCATGAGTCCATTTCAATCCAAACCCCCACCACAGCCCATTTCCAATCTTAGCACCCCCCCCAACAGCCAATTTCCAGTCCTATTCTAGCCCCTCCATCAGCCCATTTCCTGTCCTAGCCCCCCCTCACCCATTTCCAGTCCTAGCTCCCTCCCCCTCACAACCCATTTCCATTCCAAGCCCCAATCCCATCAGCTATTTGCAGTTCAAGCCCTCCTTCCACTCAGCCCATTTCCAGTCTTAGCCCCCCCATAGCCCATTACCAGTCCTAACCCCCCCATCAGCCCATTACCAGTCCTAACCCCCCCATCAGCCCATTTCCAGTCTTAGAGCCCCCCCCCAGCGCCCATTACTTGTCCTACCCCCCCCCACATCACCATCACCATCACCATCACCAGCCCACTTCCAGCCTTAGCACCCCCCATGGCCCATTACTAGTCCTAACCCCCCCCATCAGCCCATTTCCAGTCTTAGCCCCCCCCATGGCCAATTACCAGTCCTAACCCCGGCCAATTACCAGTCCTAACCCCCCCCCGGCCAATTACCAGTCCTACCCCCCCCCCCGGCCAATTACCAGTCCTACCCCCCCCCCCTGGCAAATTCCCAGTCCTACCCCCCCCCCTGGCCAATTACCTTTCCTAACCCCCCCATAAGCCCCTTTCCAGTCTTAGCCCCCCCCCCATGGCCAATTACCAGTCATACCCCCCCCCCCTGGCCAATTCCCAGTCCTACCCCCCCCCTGGCCAATTACCAGTCCTACCCCCCCCCTGCCAATTACCAGTCCTACCCCCCCCCCCGGCCAATTACCAGTCCTAACCCCCCCATCAGCCCCTTTCCAGTCTTAGCCCCCCCCCCATGGCCCAATTACCAGTCCTAACCCCCCCCCAACAGCCCATTTCCAGTCTTAGCCTCCCCACCAAATCTCATTACCAAGCCGAAACCCCCGACCCCACTATCCTCCCAAAATAAAAAAAAAACCCAAACAAAACGGCTGCGTCTGCCGCGGCAGACTCAAGAGCACTGACGCGGCAGCCTCAAGAGCTCTGCCGCGGGGCCCCCCCCCTGCCCGGCAGAGCCTCCCTGCATCATCTACCTTCAAGTCGCAAAACGCGGGCTTCTTTCAGAGCCGCGAGAGTTTCCTTTCTCGCGGGAGAGCCGCGAGAAAGGAAACTCTCGCGGCTCTGAAAGAAGCCCGCGTTTTGCGACTTGAAGGTAGATGATGCAGGGAGGCTCTGCCGGGCAGGGGGGGGGGGCCCCGCGGCAGAGCTCTTGAGGCTGCCGCGGCAGAAGCAGCCGGTTTGTTTGGTTTTTTTTTTTTTTAAATTTGGGACCTTTTAAATGCGGACCTTCCCGCGTGCCAGCTGCAAGGCCTTCGCGTGCCACAGCTGGCACGCGTGCCATAGGTTCGCCATCGCTGCACTAGGGCCTGCAGTTCACTAACACGCCTAGCAGAGGTAAGGGCTACCAAGAACAAGGTTTTCCAAGAAAGAAAACGAAGAGGGCAGGTAGCCATAGGTTCAAAGGGCGGACAGGTAATCCGCTGCAAGACCACATTCAGATCCCATTCAGGGGCTGGTGGACGCAAAGGAGGCTTAAGCAGAAGGACTCCTCGAAGAAAACGAGCCACCAAAGGGTGGTTGGAGAGAGGCCTGCCATCTACCGGTGCGTGATGTGCAGAGAGAGCACTGAGGTGGACTCTGACAGAGTTGGACTTAAGGCCCAGATTGGAGAGGTAAAGCAAATATTGCAAGACCACCGCCACCAAGCAGAAGGGATTCTCAGACTGCTGAGCACACCACACGGAGAAGCGACGCCACTTAAGAGTGTAGGACTTCCGGGTGGAGGGCCGCCTGGAGGCCAAGACGACCTCTTCCACCTCCCGAGGTAGTAGGTGGGGAGCAAGGACTACCCTTTCAGCAGCCAGGCCATCAGATGAAGGGACTGGAGGTTGGGATGTAGGAGAGACCCGTGGTCTTGTGTCAGAAGATCGGGTTGAAACCCCAGAGGAAGAGGAGTGTCCACCGCCAGCTGCATTAGAAGCGGGAACCAAGGTTGCCTCGGCCACCGGGAAGCCACTAGGATCATCGAGGCTTTGTCTCTGAGAACCTTGAAGAGCGTTCGAGACACCAGTGGCATGGGAGGAAAGGCATACAAGAGGCCTGTGGACCATGGAATCAGAAAAGCATCCGGCGCTACTCTGAGAGGATGCGGCTGTCGAGAGCAGAATCTGGGTAGTTGCCGGTTCAGAGGGCTGGCAAACAGATCCAAGGTGGGGAGTCCCCACTTGAGAAAGATCTGTTGAACCACTAATGGATCCAATCTCCACTCGTGTGGCTGGAGGATCCTGCTTAGTTTGTCTGCCAGGTAATTTTCTTGTCCTGGGAGATAGACCGCTTTGAGGAGTATGCCGTGGCCGACTGCCCAAGAGCACAGCCGGCGGGCCTCCTGACAGAGAAGGAAGGAGCCTGTGCCTCCCTGTTTGTTCACGTAGAACATTGCTACTTGATTGTCCGTCTGGACTAGTACAGACTGGTGAGAAGTGAGGTGGGAGAAGGCTCTCAGAGCTAGGCGGATGGCTCTGAGCTCCAGGAAGTTTATCTGCTGCGCAGACTCCCAAGGAGTCCAGAGGCCTTGAGTACTGTGACCCAGTAGCTCCCCAGGAACCGATGGACACAGATAAGCATCCGGTGGTAGAAGCCGGTACTGCAGGAGAAAGCAGGGATTTCTCTGCAGAAAGAAAAAAACTCAGAACTAATCAAGCAGAACAACTCACCTCGGGGGAAGGGAGTAGTAAAGCTCTTGATTGGGCATGCCCCAAGAGGAGGCGGGCAGTGCAAGCTAGAAGCACCTGGTTAAATAGTCAGAAACCAGGAAGTGAAAGGGAGCAAAGGAAACTAGGAGAGCCACAGAGGCTAAGAGAGAAGCCAAGAGAACAACAGGGACGGAGAGAATTTCCAGAAGGAGAAACAAGAGTTTCAGAGGGAAAGTCTGGAAGGAAATATCTTTGCTGCTGTGATTCCTCCAATAGTCTGCAACTAGCAGGTAGCGTGGTGGAAGACTCAGAAGAGGAAAGGAACTGCTGGAGGCAGAATTCTTTCAGAACGCTGAGAGATCCAAGGCTACAGGACCAGGCAGAGCTATGGAATAAAAGGCAGAAGGACAAAGAATTCTCCAAGGGAAAGCTTCTATACAAGGTACCCAGTGGGGGAGAAGTAGTGGATAAGTGTTATGCTCCAAAGCCAGAGAGAGTGTGCCCTAGTTTTAAAAGCCAAGTCAGACAAAATGGTGGCAGCTGTTTTCAGCAAGGAGAAGCTTTGAATAAAAGTGAATATTCTTACAAGCTAGCTGAAGAACCTAGCCAGGAAAGGGCTGACGTCAGTGCTTTTAAATATCTCTTTAAAGACTCTCCCATTACTGCTAAGTATCTAAGCACAGCACCCACGTGTAGAGAAAGGTGGGGAGATAACGTTAGCAGCACATTGAATGTTTGTTTTCCTGACACAAACAAATATGCTAATCAGCCTGAGTTAGAGAGGCTCAGCAAACAATTGCTCACGGGAGAAAAGGAACGCCAGCTAAGTGAAGGGAAGTCACCAGCTGAATCACTTCTCCACGAGTTCAGAGAGTTTTTAGAACATAAGGCAAGTTTTAACTACAGTGCTCCAGAACCAGTTATTGGCTGTAAAGAAGGAATGCCTATTTCTAACTCTCTGCCTTCCTCAGAAGAGGATATGTTAATGGACTGTTCTACATGCTTAATTGAGAAAGACAATTAAGGGGAAAAGTTTACCTGTTATATGAAGCAATATAGCAGAGGCACTTAACTCGTCCTATACAAGAAGCTGGTAAAAAGTGAATGAGTCAATGTACCAGTGATTCCTATAACAGGAGCACTACTGTTGTAGGAACTTTTCTGTCTCACCCTTTTTGGATTGAATCACATGAAGTGAATGTGAATTCCTGAATATAGCACAGCATTGCAAGTCTGTTTAGCAAGTTTCTTTACTCTTGTTTTGGATTTATACTTCTGCACCGTCTGTACCATTTGAACTGCACAACTGGCAAATAAACCTCATGAAAAATAAATTTCTCTTTGCCATGCCTTACTGCTCGAAGCACTAAACACAACTACAACTAATTGCCTCCAGGGCATCACAAGGCAACCCCTCCTTAAACCCCCAAGGTTAGGGAGCGGGCGGCGTGATAGTACATGTCCCTTGGCAATGTGCTCCCCATCCCAGGAGAGAAGCATTGGTTGTTAGTACCTGAGGAGGAGGAGGAGGAGATTGAAAATCCACTCCCATTACTAGGTTTGGCAGATGAAGCCATCACCGCAGAGAAGAGACCAGCAGGTCCGAGACTTGTACTGAGTCCGTCAGGCTCCCCGTTACCCGATGCCATTGAGTGCGAAGGCACCACTGGGCAGGTCGCATGTTCAGGCGGGCATTGGGGGTCACATGGACCGTGGAAGCCATATGGCCGAGCAGTCTCAGAAATTGCCTGGCAGAGACCAGGGAATTGCTTCGAAAGTGGCTGGCGAGATTCATGAGCCTGTGGGCCCTGTCCAGAGGCAGGAAGGCTCACGCCTGAAGTGTGCTTAACCTTGCGCTGATGAATTCGAGATCTTGAGAGGGGAGCAAAGTGGACTTTGCGAAGTTTATGACAAAGCCCAAGTGCTGGAGCAGAGACACAGTGCGATGAGTGGCTTGAGTGGCCTCTTGGGAAGACTGGGCCCGGATGAGCCAGTCGTCCAGGTATGGAAACACAAAAAGGCCTTGAAGTCTGAGATAGGCCGCCACCACTGCCAGGCATTTGGTGAAAACCCGTGGGGCAGAGGATAGGCCAAAGGGCAGGACCCTGTACTGGTAATGATTTCCTCCCACAACAAATCTGAGATATTGTCTGTGGTCTGGATGAATAAGGATGTGAGTATAGGCATCCTTTAGATCTAAGGAGCATAGCCAGTCTCCCCGCTGGAGGTAGGGCAGCAGGATTCCAAGAGAAAGCATCTTGAACTTTTCCCTTGCCAGGAACTTGTTGAGGTTTCGCAAGTCCAGGATGGGTCTGAGGCCTCCTGTTCTTTTTGGTATCAGAAAGTACCTGGAATAAAAGCCGTGACCTCTCAGGTGGTGGGGCACCGGTTCCACAGCCTGTTCCTGAAGAAGACTTGCCAACTCCTGAAGGAGTAAGTCCCTGTGCAGAGGGAGTCTTGGAGGCTCCCCTGGAAAGTAGGAGGGAGGTACCTGGTGAAAGTGTAGAAGATAGCCCTTCTGAACTATATGAAGTACCCAGGTATCTGATGTGATGGCTGACCACCTGTGGGCAAAGCGGACCAGCCTGCCTCCTGTTTTTAGGGAAACCAGCTGAGGGGAAGAGGCTATGCTGATGGAGTCAAAAACCCCCACCCTGCTGAGCAGGGGCCGGTGTAGTGGGCTTGGGGGCTTGCTGCCTACGGGATCCATTACCCCGTCCCTTGACCTGCTGACCCTTTTGGGGAGCTGCTGAGGCCTGATACTGAGGGTAGTATTTATAGGCAGCCGCCTTCCTCGGGTAAAAGGGCTTTTTCCCCGAGCCCTTCTTCTTCTGAGAAGGGGCAGAGGTTTTTCTGGACAGCCTAGTTCTGGTCAGAGTCTCGGTCTCGATTTGTGCAGCCTTTTCAGCCATGGGTTTGCCAAAGAGGTTTTCACCTCTGCAGGGGACATCGACCAACTTGTCCTGGACCCATGGCTCGAGGTCGGATGACTGAAGCCAAGCCTGTCGACGGGCACCGATGCTGGCTCCGGCTACTCGAGCCGATGCTTCAAAGCCATCGTAGGCTGCCCGAGAGATAAACTTCGAGCACTCTCGAATCCCAGTGGACAAGGCTTGGAACCTCTGCAAAGGTTCCTCAGAGAGACCAGCCGAGAACCCGGCAATTTCCTTTGCCAGATCTCGGAGATACATGCCCATATAGAGCTGGTAGGTCTGGACTCGACAAGCAAGCATAGAGCCCTGGAAACACTTTCTACCGAGGGCATCCAGGCTCCGGGCCTCCCTGCCGGGAGGCACTGACAAATACATTTTTTGACTCTTGAGTCTATGCATGGCCGATTCCACCACCATGGAATGGTGCGGTAGTTGTGCCTTTTGGAAGCCGGGGCTCTTGCGGACTCGATAAATGAAATCGACCTGCTTGCTTAACACCGGCGCCGACGCCGGGTTTTCCCACATGCGGAAGAGAAGTCGTTCCAGCATTGGAGGAACCGGTACAGTAAAGGCCTCCTTCGGGGGAGAATCATACTGGAGGGCATCGAGCTCCTCAGCTCGAGGCTTCTCCTCGGGATTCGCGGGGAATGCCAAGGCCTTGGCCATATCCCGCACGAAATCCGAGAACCGGGTGTCCTCCGGGGGGGACCGTCTCCGAGGTTCGGACTCGGGTGAATCCGAGGGGACACACCGAGTCCGAAAACTACCAGGGGACTCTTCGTCCTCTGATTCCCAGTCGGACTCCGCGGAGGAGGATTCGAGTGGCTCCGGTCGGGCGGGCACCGATGTCCTCTGCTCCGATGCCGAAGGAGTCGGCGTCGACGACCTCGGTCCCGAACGGGAGGCCGAGGGAGACCGCGACCGAGGATCGACTCGAGCTCGGATGGACTCGAGGATCGGCTCGGTCTCCGGGGTCGACTTGGACGTCGACGTCCCGGTGGCCGGGGCAGACGCATTGGCAAGGCCAGCGATCAATGCCCGCTGCTGGTCCATGAAGGCAGCTAAACTGCTCTCCAAGGCCGTCAACCTGAGTCCAAGCTCAGGAGACCCAGCAGCCCCTGACTCGGGCCACGATGGCGTCGGGCCCGACGTCAGCTCCTTCGGAGGCGAGTCCACGAGGACCACAGTACTCACGTGTCCAGGCGACTCCATCTCGAGACGAGGATGTTTCGAAGGCCTCTCCGACTCCGAGGACCCGGGACGGCTGTCGGGGCTATGCGACCTGGCCCTCGAGGAACCAGGAGCGTCCGCCGACGCCGCCCTCGCGGGTTTTTTCTTCCTATGATGTTCCCGGGTAGGAGACCCCCGCTCAGAGGAACTCCGACGATGCTCAGGACCGGAGTCCCGGGACGTCGAAGCCTCTGACGAGGTCCGGGCCCGGCCGGATGCGGAGTCAGAGAAGATTCGTTCTCGCTGATGCTGTCGACTCAACGCTTTTGAGGACATTTTGCCACACGGACCACAGATCATCGGGTCATGATCGGGTCCGAGGCAGCGGAGGCAGCAGTCGTGTGTGTCGGTAAGAGACATGAGTTTCTTACAGCGATCACACTTTTTAAACCCGCTGGCAGCCATCGAGGGAAAAAGGGCCCCTGCGAGGTCAAAAGACAAGGCTGCCAGTGAAAAGGAAAAAAATGGCGCGAACGCTTGTCACGAAGGACAAAAAAACGAAAAATAAAGAAACGGACCCGATACCGGCGTAGCGGGTCCGGGCGGGAAAAAGAATCCGGCGTCGAACCGAAAAAGAATAAATAATAAGAAAGAAAATCAACTTTTTCAGCGGTGAATACAAACAGCGTCTGTAGGGCTCCGCGGAAAAAAGACTGAGCAAGATGGCACCCTTGGGCGGGAAGGGGACCGTGCATGCGCGCTGCAATTCCCAAAGGCTTTCTTTGAAAGCTGGGGAAATTGTTCCGTGAGGGCTCCGTCGGCGCCAACGTCACCCATATGTGAGGACTGACTTCCTGCTTGGTCCTGGAGAACCCCATCAGCCCACCTCCAGTGTTAACTCCATCAGCCCATTTCCAGTCCTAGCCCCCCCATAGCCCATTACCAGTCCTAACCCCCCCCAACAGCCCACAGCCCATTACCAGTCCTAACCCCCCCCAACAGCCCACAGCCCATTACCAGTCCTAACCCCCCATCAGCCCACTTCTAGTCCTAACCCCCATCAACCCATTTCGTCAGCCCCACATAGCCCATTGCCAGTCCTAACCCACCCATCAGCCCACAGCCCATTACCAGTCCTAACCCCATCAGCCCACCTCAAGTCCTAACCCCTCCCCATCAGCCCATTTCCTGTCCTAGCCCCCCCATAGCCCATTATCAGTCCTAACCCCCCCATAGCCCATTACCAGACAGCCCCCAAAAGCCAACAGCCCATTACCAGTCAACCCCCCCCCATAGCCCATTACCAGTTCTAACCCCCCCAACAGCCCACAGCCCATTGCCAGTCCTAACCCCATCAGCCCACCTCCAGTCCTAACCCCTCCCCATCAGCCCATTTCCTGACCGAGCCCCCCCATAGCCCATTTTCCGTCCTAACCCCCCCATAGCCCATTACCAGTCCTCACCCCCCATCAGCCCATTACCAGTCCTAACCCCATCAGCCCACCTCGTGTTAACCCCCCCATCAGCCCATTTCCAGTCCTAGCCCCCCCATAGCCCATTACCAGTCCTAACCCCCCCCAACAGCCCACAGCCTATTACCAGTCCTACCCCCATCAGCCCACCTCCAGTCTTAACCCCATCAGCCCATTTCCAGTCCTAGCCCCCCATAGCCCATTACCAGTCCTAACCCCACCTAACAGCCCACCTCAAGTCCTAACCCCTCCCCATCAGCCCATTTCCTGTCCTAGCCCCCCATAGCCCATTACCAGTCCTAAACCCCCCCAAAAGCCCACAGCCCATTACCAGTCCTAACCCCATCAGCCCACCTCCAGTCTTAATCCCCCCAGCCCATTTCCAGTCCTAGAAACCCCCCCAAGCCATTACCAGTCCTAGCCCCCCATAGCCCACTCCCAGTCCTAATCCCCCATCACCCAATTTTCAGTTTAAGCCCCCCCATACCCCATTACCAGTCCTAACCTCCCCATCAGCCCACTCCCAATCCTAATCCCACCAGCCCATTTCCAGTCCTAATCCCTTCACCCAATTTTTAGTTTAAGCCCCCCCATAGCCCATTACCAGTCCTAACCCCCCATCAACCCACTTCCAGTCCTAATCCCATCAGCCCATATAGACTTAGCTCCCCCATAGCCCATCACCACTCCTAAGCCCCCCCATAGCCCATCACCA
This sequence comes from Ichthyophis bannanicus, assembly GCA_033557465.1. Lineage (NCBI taxonomy): Eukaryota > Metazoa > Chordata > Amphibia > Gymnophiona > Ichthyophiidae > Ichthyophis > Ichthyophis bannanicus. The sequence continues at coordinate 83,469,469 of CM066048.1, forward strand.
CTCCTAACCCCCCCCCAGCCCAGCCTAGCCTAGGAAAAATTGTTTTTTAAAAAAGCTGTCTGCTTTCAGAGCGCGAAGGAACTAGTTTCCTTTTCGCGGCTCTGTTAAGCCCGCGGGGGCTGATGGGAAACTCTTCCCTCGCGCTCTGAAAGCCGGTGCGTGTGACTGCAGCTGTAAAGAGAGGTGATACAGGGGAGGGCAGGCTCTGCTGGGCAGGGGGGGCCCCGCGGCACACTCGATTCTGCCGTGGCAACCCCGGCAGCGGCAGCAGACAGCTTTTTTTTTTTTTTAAATTTTACTTTTAAATCAGAATGTTTTTTGCGCGGGGCCCCCTGAAACACGGGGCCCTGTGCAAAAAACATTCTCGCTCAATGGACGGGCCGGCCCTGTGTATAGGTGATGTCCTCGACAGAGTTTGTTGTGCTGGACTCTTCACAGCTCAAAGAAGTCTTTTAGAATTTCCTAAGCACGCTTGAATCTTCCCGCCTTCTGCTATGGTACTGACATGCTTCATTTGATATCATAGTTGGCCTCGAGGCTTGAGTTCCATGAGTGTGTTCCAGTTTCTTTTTTTTTTTTTTTAGTGGGGAAGGCAGGAAGGAGAGTGTGGCTGCATACCCCTGTGTCTATGGAGAACCTTGTTAACTCGTAGGTAAGCAACCATACTTTCTCCAGAGACAAGTAGGGGGATGCAGGCACACTGTATAGGTGAATCCAAAGCTGAGGGCCACTCCAAATTTGATGCAGGTCAGCAGTCCGGGCCTGTGAATGGGCGGAGGATCATGAAGCAAACAGATTGCGGAGTACTGCTTGCCTGAAGGCAAGGTCCCGTGCTGAGGAGTGGGGTCAATGCTGTCGTGCTTGGTAAAGGTGTGAATGGATGACCAAGTAGCTGCTTTGCAGATGTCTTGGGCAGACACTGATGCCAGGCTTGCAATGGAGGCCACCATAACTCAAAGTTGATGGGGCCCAAAGTGGCGGGAGGATGGCAATTGGGCCTGGCTATAGCAAAATGAAATGCAGTTTGCTATTCATGAGGTGCTGGATTGTTTGAATGCAGGCTGATCCAGATTGTTTGGGTTAAAGGTTACAAAAAACAGAGGATGAACGGATCTGTTCCATTGCTCGTAAGTAGAACAAGAGAGTCCTGCGGCAGTCAAGGGAATGTAGTGTTTTCTTTGGGGAGCTATTGTGCGGTCCTGGAAAGAATGTTGGGAGGGCTATGCTCTGACCAAGATGGAAGCTGGAGAAGACCTTGGGAAGGAATTTGGGATGTGTATGCAGGATGACCCTGTATGCAGTAATTGAGTACATAGTGGGTATTGAACTGGGACTTGCAGTTCACTCACTCGCCACACCAAGGTTATAGCCACAAGAAACATTTGTCTTCCAAGTGAGGTGCTTGAGGGAGGCGAATCCCAGTGATTCAAAGGAAGGTATCATGAGTTCAGAGGGGACGAACGCGTAGTTACTCACCCGTAACAGGTGATCTCCAGGAACAGCAGGAATTTAGTCTTCACATATGGGTGACGTCAGTACCGATGGAGCCCATGTGGGAATGCTCCCCAGAACCTAATAGAAAAGCTTTCGGGAAAGAGTAGTTACTCACCTGTAACAGGTGTTCTCCAGGAGCAGCAGGAATCAGTCCTCACATATGGGTGACGTCGGCGCTGACGGAGCCCTCATGCGGAGCATTTCCCCAGCTTTCAAAGAAAGCCTTTGGGAATTGCAGCGCGCATGCGCGGTCCCCTTCCCACCCAAGGGTGCCACCTTCCTCAATCTGATGACATAGCTAAAAGACAGCAAAAGAAATTAGCAAAATAAATCATATGACTGCAACATCAAGGGGAGGAGGAAGGGTTGTGAGGACTGATTCCTGCTGCTCCTGGAGAACACCTGTTTCTCCAGGACCAAGCAGGAAGTCAGTCCTCACATATGGGACTCCCCAGCTTAAGGCTACCGGAGACCTCAAGCCGAAAAAATGAGCTCCCTCTAGCTCGTCAGTACGTAAGGAAGGAATCTTCTCTGAGAACGCCCCCGACCGGTAGCCCAACACCAGGGCCGGAGGGTAGGAGTTGCCTAAACCCCGAAAGCACTGTCCCTGCGGGACTCCCTCTCAAGGCAGTAATGGGCCGCAAAAGTCTGGCCTGAAGACCAAGTAGCGGCCCGGCAGATGTCTGCCAACGGAACAGAGGGGAGATGAGCCACTGACACAGCCTTCGCCCTGGCATGATGAGCCGTGACTCAACCCTCCAACGAGAGGCCGGCTGCCCCATAAGCCCAGGCGATACAGTCAGCGACCCATATGGACAAAGTACGCTTGGAGACAGGTAGCCCCAACTTATTGGGGTCAAAAGAAACGAAGAGCTGAACAGCCCTCCTGTGCTCCCACATATGGCCGAGGTAGAAGGATAACGCCCTCCTACAGTCCAGGGTATGCAGGACCATCTCAGCCCGGTTGGCATGCGGCATGGGAAAGAAGGTCGGAAGAACCACCTCCTGATTGAGGTGAAAAGGGGAGACAACCTTAGGAAGAAACTTCGGGTGAGTCCATAAGACTACCCTATTCCTGTAGAACCTAGTGTAAGGGGGATCAGACACTAGTGCCTGAAGTTCACTCACTCGCCTAGCAGAGGTAAGAGCTACCAGAAACAAGGTTTTCCAGGAGAGAAAACGGAGAGGACAGGTAGCCATAGGTTCAAATGGCGGACAAGTAATCCGCTGTAAGATCACATTTAAATCCCACTCAGGGGCCGGTGGACGAAGAGGAGGCTTAAGCAGGAGGAGGCCTCTGAGGAAACGAGCCACTAAAGGGTGGTTGGAAAGAGGCCGCCCGTCCACCAGCGAGTGGTGCGCTGAGAGAGCACTGAGGTGAACTCTGACAGAATTGGACTTAAGGCCTAGAATGGAGAGGTGAAGCAAATATTTATTTATTTATTTATTTAGTAAACACTTATATACCGCTACTTCCAGCGATCAGAAGCGGTTTGATTACATCTTTGGGATTTGTCAATAATCAAGACAGAAATGTTGGGGCATATATACATAGTTCAGAGGTAAAACACAGCACACAGAATAGGGTCTAAAGATTTGCCTTAACATATTTACATAATTTTACAAAAGAGATTGTACTTTACATATTTACAGTTTTACATATAACTAATCACTTCATCTTTTATCCCTCTGGGATTCACATCTAGTTGTAGTGACATTGGAACAGATGCGTTTTTAATTTCTTCCTGAAATCAACTATGTCTTTAATTGCTCGCAGCTCATGTGGTAGGTGGTTCCATAAGGTTGGGGAAGAGAATGAGAATGCTCTGCGGCTAGTACTGGCTTTTACATGTCTGATGATGTTTGGAACTTGTAGCGTGTCTGAGTTGATAGTTCTCCTGTCTCTGGTGGTAGGTTGCGTGCAGATAAGGGTGGAGAGGAATGATGGGGCTAGGTTATGTATGAGTTTGAACGTTGTTACCAATGTTTTATATTGTATCCTGGCAGCAATGGGTAACCAGTGTAGCTCGATCAATACGGGTGTAATGTGCTCAGTAACGCTTGATCGCATGATGATCCTCGCCGCCACATTTTGTGCCAATTGTAAGATATTGGTCATTTTCTTTGGCAGACCCTGTAAGATGGCGTTACAGTAGTCTAGGTGAGGCATGATGAGTGCTTGCGCAACAGACCGGAAATCACATGGTTCAAGTATATTCCGCAGGGGTCGTAGCATTCTAAGTTTGTGAAAAATGGCCTTGTTGGTGTTGTTCAGGTGCTTTTCCATCTTTAGTTTGCTGTCGATTGTGACTCCCAGATATTTGATCTCATTCTTAGTATTGTAAGTGTTGTTACACAGTGTGATTATTGGAGGAGGTTCAAAGTCAGGTTTACTGGATATATACATCACTTCCGTTTTCTTGTGGTTAATCGTCAAATTGTTTTGTTGTAGCCATCCTAACAGCTCGCCCAGGCAGGTTTCGAGCTGAGTATATTTAGGGTCTGCGGCATCTAATTGTGTGTATAGCATAATATCGTCTGCGTAAATGTGATAATTGATGTCATATTTCCTGAAAATGCCACTGAGGGGTTGCATGTAAATGTTAAAAAGTAGTGCCGAGAGGGCCGAACCCTGCGGTATGCCTTGAGTTTGAGTGAAGGCTTCAGCTTTTTCGCTGTTGAATTGGACCTGCGGCGTTCTGTTCGTTATGTAAGAGGAGAACCATTTCAGGGGGGTTCCCAAGATTCCAATTGATGCCAGCTTGTTAAGGAGGATTACATGATGGACAGTATCAAAAGCGGCAGAGATATCAATGAAAATTAGAATAAACATTTTCTTTCTGTCTTCCAGGCCTTTGAGGAGGTTGTTAAGCAGGGCCAATAGAAGAGTTTCGACCCCATGATTTTTTCTGAAACCGTATTGCTGACTGTCAAGGGTTTCATGGTCATCGAGGTGGTCTTGAAGTTGAATGAGGGCTGCTTTTTCAATGATCTTTGCTAGGAAAGATATGCTAGAGATTGGGCAGTTAAGATGTTGGGTCCTCTTTGTTGAGTGAGTTGTTCTTTAGAATCGGTCTAATTATAGACTTCTTGAGTTGGTTAGGCATGATTCCTTGACGCAGTGATTGGTTCACAATGTGTGAGACCTGGTGGACGATATCCTTTTTTGCCGCCTTGATCCACGCAGCTGGGCAGGGATCTAACGGGGAGGTGGTGGTGTTGATACTGGTTATTATTTCCATAGTTTGTTTATCATCAATTTTGTGGAATTCGTTCCATGTCTGTTCTTGTTCCACTTCAGTTTTCAGATGTGGTGTGTCAACACAGAGAGTGGGTGAGGTTGTTGTCAGCTTGCTTGCGTAATGGTTTGCGAGAGTTTGAGGATGAATAGTGTTACCATGTTGTTCCGGCTAGGATGATTTGGTTAGTGATTTCACTAGTTGAAATAGTTCACGCGGTTTGTTGATAGCTTTGTTCAGCAGGTTGGTGTGGTGCGTCTTTTTCGCAGCATCTACCTCTTCTTTGTACTTCGAGAGGAGGTTGAGGTACTCAGCTCTGTGTTCAATAGATTTGCTATGTCTCCATTTTTTTTACACTTTCTGAGCTCTCTCTTCATTTTGGTCAGCGTTGCTGTGTACCAGGGTTCTGATTGGTGTTTGACCGGGATTGATGTATTTTTCCATTTAGGGTTCGCTGTAGCCTGAATTCCAATGTCCCAGCTGTTTGTTAGTGCATCGAGGTCTGTACTTTCCAGGTCAATGTGCGCCTTGATGTTACTTGTAAGACATTCCAGGTTTAGTTTGTTGAAACTTCTCTGTTGGTGCATTTCCCGCTGTGCTTTCGCGTCTACCAAGCACGAGAAAGGATTCTCGCTGTGCTGAGCACACCATGTGGAGAATCTACGCCACTTAAGAGCGTAGGATTTCCTGGTGGATTGCCGTCTAGAGGCTAAGACTACGTCTTCCACCTCCCTAGGCAGTAGGAGGGGAGCCAGGACTACCCTTTCAGCAGCCAGGCCATCAGATGAAGGGACTGGAGGTTGGGGTGCAAGAGAGATCCATGTTCTTGAGACAGGAGATCGTGTTGAATTCCCAGAGGAAGAGGAGTGTCCACCGCCAGTTGCAGCAGAAGTGGGAACCACGGTTGCCTCGGCCACCTGGGGGCTATCAGAATCAGGGAGGCCCCGTCCCTGAGGACTTTGAACAGTGTTCGGGACACTAATGGCGTGGGAGGAAACGCATACAGTAGGCCCTGGGACCACGGAATCAGAAATGCATCCGCTGCTACTCTGAGAGGATGCGGTTGTCTGGAACAGAACCGCGAGAGTTGCCGGTTCAGAGGACTGGCGAAAAGATCCATGGTGGGGAGGCCCCACCTGAGAAAGATCTGTTGAACCACCAACGGATTCAATCTCCATTCGTGTGGTTGCAGGATCCTTCTCAGTCTGTCCGCCAGGTAATTGTCTTGACCTGGGAGGTAGACAGCCTTGAGGAGGACGCCATGATTGACGGCCCAAGAGCACAGCCGTTGTGCCTCCTTGTTTGTTCACGTAGAACATGGCAACTTGATTGTCTGTCTGGACCAGTACAGACTGGTGAGATGTGAGGTGGGAGAAGGCTCTCAGAGCTAGGCATATCGCCCGTAGCTCCAAGAAGTTTATCTGCTGAGAAGCCTCCCAAGGGGTCCAGAGACCCTGAGTACATGCCCCTTGGCAATGTGCTCCCCAACCTAGAAGAGAAGCATCTGTCGTCAGCACTTGAGAATGTGGAGGGTATTGAAAAACCACTCCGAGTACCAGATTCGGAAGATGAAGCCACCATTGCAGAGAGGAGACGAGCAGGGCGGATATTCTTACTGAGTCTGCAAGGCTCCCTGTGGCTTGATGCCACTGAGTTCGAAGGCTCCACTGAGCAGGCCGCATGTGCAGGCGGGCATTGGGGGTTACATGAACCGTGGAAACCATATGGCCGAGAAGTCTCAGGAATTGCCTGGCAGAGACCAGGGAATTGCTGTGAAACTGCCTGGCTAGATCCATCAACCTGTGGGCTCTGTCCATTGGCAGAAAAGCCTTCGCCTGAAGTGTCCAGCCTTGCTCCTATGAATTCTAAGTTCTGGGACAGGAGCAAAGTGGACTTTGCGAAGTTTATGACAAACCCCAAGTGCTGAAGCAGAGCCACAGTGTGAAGGGTGGCTTGACTGGCCTCCTGGGAAGACTGACCCCTTATGAGCCAGTCGTCCAGGTAAGGAAACACAAAAAGACCTTGAAGCCTCAGGTAGGCCGCCACCACCGCCAGGCACTTGGTGAACACCCTGGGAGCAGAGGTTAGGCCAAAGGGTAGTACTCTGTACTGGTAGTGGTTTCCCCCCACAACAAATCTGAGATATTGTCTGTGGTCTGGATGAATAAGGATGTGAGTATAAGCATCCTTTAGATCTAAGGAGCATAGCCAATCTCCCTGCTGGAGGTAGGGCAGCAGGATTCCAAGGGTAAGCATCTTGAACTTTTCCCTCTCCAGGAACTTGTTGAGGTTGCGCAAGTGTAGAATGGGTCTGAGGCCTCCTGTTCTTTTTGGTACCAGAAAGTACCTGGAATAAAAGCCGTGACCTCTCAGGTGGTGGGGCACCGGTTCCACAGCCTGGTCCTTTAGCAGACTTGCTAACTCCTGAAGGAGTAGGTCCCTGTGCAGAGGGAGTCTTGGAAGCTCCACTGGAAAACAGGAGGGAGGTACCTGGTGAAAATGGAGAAGATAGCCCTTTTGGACTATATGAAGCACCCAGGCATCTGATGTGACGGCTGACCACCTGTGGGCAAAGTGGACCAGCCGGCCTCCTGTGCTGAGAGAAGCCAGCTGAGGAGAAGAGGCTATGCTGTCTGAGTCAAAAAACCCCACCCTGCTGAGCAGGGGCCGGTGTTGGTGGCTTGGGGGCCTTCTGCCTACGGGGCCCATGACCCTGCCCCTTGGCCTGCTGACCCTGTTGGGGAGCTGTAGAGGCCTGATAATGAGGGTATTGTTTATAGGCAGAGGACTTCCTCGGGTAAAAGGTCTTTTTTCCCGAGCCCTTCTTTTTCTGAGAAGGGGGAAAGGTTTTTCTGGACAGCCTAGTCCTGGTGAGAGTCTCTGTCTCGGGTTCTGCAGCCTTTTCAGCCATGGGCTTGCCAAAGAGGTTTTCACCTCGGCAGGGGACATCGACCAACTTGTCCTGTACCCATGGCTCGAGGTCGGATGACTGTAGCCAAGCCTGTCGGCGGGCACCGATGCCGGCCCCGGCTACTTGGGCCGAAGCCTCGAAGCCATCATAGGCTGCTCTAGAGATAAACTTCGAGCACTCTCGAATACCAGTGGACAAGGCTTGGAACCGCTGCAAAGGTTCCTCGGAGAGACCAGCAGAGAACCCGGCAATCTCCTTTGCCAGGTCTCGGAGATACATGCCCATGTAGAGCTGGTATGTCTGGACACGGCAAGCAAGCATAAAGCCCTGGAAGCACTTCTTACCGAGGGCATCCAGGTTCCGGGCCTCCCGGCCGGGAGGCACCGAGGAGTGCATCTTCTGACTTTTCAGTCGATGCATGGCCGATTCCACAACCATGGAGTGGTGCGGTAATTGTACCTTTTGGAACCCGGGGCTCTTGCGGACTCGATAGATGGAATCGACCCGCTTGCTTAACACCAGCGTCGAGGCCGGGGTCTCCCACATGCGGAAGAGCAGCCGCTCCAGCATCGGAGGAACCGGTACAGTAAAGGCTTCCTTCGGGGGAGAGTCATACTGGAGGGCCTCGAGCTCTTCGGCTCCTCCTCGGGATCCGCGGGGAAGGCCAAGGCCTTGGCCATATCCCGCACGAAGTCCGAGAACTGGGTATCCTCCGGTGGGGATTGTCTCCGAGGTTAGGACTCCGGCGAGTCCGATGGGACACACCAAGTCCGATAGGTGTCGGGTGACTCTTCGTCCTCCGTCTCCCAGCCCAACTCCTCGGAGGAGGTGTCGAGCGGCTCCGGTCGGGCGGGCACCGATGCCCTCCGCCCCGACGCCGAGGGTACCGGCGTCGATGACCTCGGTCCCGAACGGGAGGCTGAGGGAGACCGCGGCCGAGGATCGACTCGAGCCCGCATGGACTCGAGGATCGGCTCGGCCTCTGGGGTCGACTTGGACGTCGATGTCCCGGTGGTCGGGGCAGATGCACCGGTGAGACCGGCGATCAATGCCCGCTGCTGTTCCATGAAGACAGCGAGGCTGCTCTCCAAGGCCGTCAACCTGAGTCCAAGCTCAGGAGACCCAGCAGCCCCTTGGAGGAGAGTCCACGAGGACAACAGCACTCACGAGTCTAGGAGACTCCATCTCGAGACGAGGTTGCTTGGCAGGCCTCTCCGACTCCGAAGACCCGGGACGGCTATCGGGGCTATGCGACCTGGCTCTCGAGGAACCAGGAGCGTCCACCGATGCCGCCCTCGCGGGTTTCTTCTTCCTGCATTGTTCCCGCGAAGGAGACCCCCGCTCAGAGGAGCCCCGACGCTGCTCGGGGCCGGAGTCCCGAGACATCGAGGCCTCTGACGAGGTCTGGGCCCGTCCGGACGTGGAGTCAGAGAAGATCCTATCCTTCTGGTGCTGCCGACTCCTCAACGCCTTCGAGGACATTTTGCCTCACAGACCACATATCATCGGGTCATGATCGGGTCCGAGGCAGCGGAGGCAGCAGTCATGTGTGTCGGTAAGAGACATAAGTTTCTTACACCGATCACACTTTTTAAACCCGCTGGCAGCCATCGGGGGAAAAAGGGCCCCTGCGAGGTCAAAAGACAGGGCTGCCAGTGAAAAAAGAAAAAATGGCGCGAACGCTAGTCACGAAGGACAAAAATCAAAAAAGGGAGAGTGGGCTCGATACCGGCGTATTGGGCCCAGGCGGGAAAAGGATCAGGTGTCGAACCGAAGGAGAAGTACAAAAATCAGAGAAATCAACTTTTTCCTCGGCGAAAAACGAACTACGTCCGTTGGGCTCCGCGGAAAAAAGACGACTGAGCAAGATGGCACCCTTGGGCGGGAAGGGGACCGTGCATGCGCGCTGCAATTCCCAAAGGCTTTCTTTGAAAGCTGGGGAAATGCTCCGCACGAGGGCTCCGTCGGCGCCGACGTCACCCATATGTGAGGACTGACTTCCTGCTTGGTCCTGGAGAATATCCCACTGCGCCTGCGTTGCTGTCCTTCTGCCTTTGTGACTCTCTCTCTTCAGTTGAGTTTGTAGTTGAGATAAAGGAGAGGAGAGAGAGACAGAGAAAACTACAACTCCTAAGGATGGAGGGTGGGTTGTGAAGACTAAATTCCTGCTGTTCCCAGAGATCACCTGTTACAGGTGTGTAACTATGTTATCTCCAGGAACAAGCAGGAATGTAGTCTTCATATATGGGACTCCCTAGTTCACCGATGCCAGAAAAAGGTCCCCGGAATTGGTAGATTTGCTTCAGAGCAAAGGCATGGATCTTAAATGGACATCTGGCATTGAAAATTCCAGGACGGAGGGTAGGAGTTGACCTAAGTCTGAAAGAGGTGTTGGAGTACAGCCTGACCAAACATGGCATCCCAGCAGGAGTTCTTGCCCAAACAGTAATGTGCAGCAAAGTTATGCACCAAAGACCAGGTGCTGCTTTGCAGATTTATTCAATGGCTACAGAATGTAGATTTGCTGTCGAGGCAGCCATGTCACGAACATTATGGGCAGTGACATGACCTTCAAGTGATAGTCCTGCTTTAGCGTAAGTGAATGAGATGCAATCTGCTATCCATTTAGATAGAGTACGTTTGGATACTGGCCATCCCAAGTGACTGGGATCAAAGGAGATGAATAACAGAGCCTTTATGGTGCTCAGCAGTCCTTTCAAGATGGAATGCTAAGGCCCGTTTACAGTCAAGAGTATGGCAGTTTGCCTCTGCCTTAGAGGAATGAGGTCTAGGGAAGAAAACAGGCAGGTAGACAGACTGATTCAAATGGAACGGAGACACCTTGGGCATGAAATGAGGACGAGTCTTAAGAACCACCTTATCAAGGTGGGGAAGCAGGTATAAGATGGGTCAGCCACCAACGCTTGGAGCTCATTGATGGTCTAGCTGAAGTGAGTGCAACAAGGAAGATGACTTTCCAAGAGAGAAACTCTAGCATGGTTGTGGCTAAAAGGTTCAAAGTGCGGCTTAAGGAGCTGACCTAAAACCATATTAAGATCCCATGCGACCAGTAATGGCCTGACAGGGGGCTTGGTTAATAAGAGCCCTCTCATGAAACGTGTCACAAGTGGTTGTAAAGGAATAGGCTGTCCATCCAAGGAATGGTGAGTAGCAGCAATTGCACTGAGGTGAACCCTCACTGAGTTTGTCTTGAGACCAGAGGACGAAAGATGAAGGAGATACTGAAGGAGAGCCTCCACCGGAGCTGAGAAGGCGTTAAGATCCCTTTGGGTACAACAAGTGGAGTACCTATGCCATTTAAATTCATAGGAATGTCTGGTAGATGGTTTCCTGGAGCTAGTAGAATGTCCTTTACTTCCTGAGGAAGGTTGAGACCTTGCAAGACTACGCTTTCAGCAGCAAAGCCATGAGATGGAGAGACTGTGGGTTGGGATGGAGCAGCATCCCCTCATCCTGTGAGAGAAGGTCGGGAGCTAATCTGAGACTGAGAGGGTGAGGCTGTGACAGACGTAGCAGGACAGGAAAGCACAGTTGACGTGGCCAGAATAGGGCTATGAGGATCATGTGGCTTCTGTCTACTTGAAGCTTGAAAAGCGTTTTGGGAATCAAGGGTATGGGAGGAAAGGTATATAGGAAATCCTGACCCCAGTGAAGGTGGAAAGCATCAACCTGCTGACGAATGGGCATCAGGGTTCTGGTGCAAAAACGAGGTAGTTTGGCATGCTGCAGAGTGGCAATGAGGGTGAAAGGGGATAGATTCAGGAGTGATATGCAGAAATATTTCTTTATGGAAAGAGTGGTGGATCCATGGAATAGTCTCCCAGTGGAGGTGGTAGAGATGAGGACAGTATCTGAATTAAAAAAAGCATGGGACAAACACAGAGGATCTCTAAAGGAAAAAAGGGGACTCTTGCAGTTGTTGATATGGAAAGACAGACTAGATAGGCCATGTGGTCTTTTTCTATCTTCATTTTTCTCTGTTTCTATCTCCGGAGTTCCCCAGGTGTGAAGGATGTAGGAGATTGTCTCCTGATGGAGAGCCCATTCGTGTGGAAGGAGGATCTGACTCAGTCTGTCTGCTAAGACATATTGGTGTTCTGGCAGATATACTGCTTGGAAATGCATCTGATGAGCAATGGCAAAGAACCAAAGATGGAGAGCCTCCTTAGGGGCCCAAGAGCCCATTCCCCCCTGGTTGTTCACCTAGAATATAGCTACCTGATTGTCCATCTGGACCAGAACTTTGTGGCCCTGCAGTTGTTGTTGAAATACTGAGGGCATTGAAGATTGCACGAAGCTCCAGGAAATTTATTTGGAGTTGTGACTCCTGCTCTGTCCAGAGGCCCTGAGTGAAGAGAGAGTTCAAGTGGGCTCCCCAACCCAGTTTGGAGGCATCTGTTGTCAAGATGCATTGATGTGGAGGCATCTGAAAAGGTTACCCTACAAGGAGATTCCCTGGGGTAAACCACCAGAGCATGGAGTTCATGAGAATGCATGTGACTTTGATTTTGTCTGTGAGGGTCCCAGAGGCCTGTTTCCACTGGGAGGCAAGAGTCCATTGAGTTGTCCACATACCGTAGAGGCCATATGGCCTAATAGTTGTAGCATCTCTCTGGCTGATTGTTTTTGAACCTTACTTGAGATGCTATCTGTACTAGGTGGGTACAACGGTCCTGGGGTAGAAATGCTCTTGACCGTCGAGTGTCTAGAATAGCCCCTGTGAACTCTAGTGTTTGAATAGGAATTAGATGGGATTTTTGAAGATTTATCACAAATCCTAGATCCTGTAGTACTTGAATTGTACGAAGGAGGGATAGGTGAACTTCCTGAGAAGTGGCTGCCCTTATTAACCAATCGTCTAAGGGAAGACGAATATTCCGAGAGTCCTTAGATATGCGGTTTCGACCGCCATACACTTTGTGAAGACTCTTGGTGCAGACGAGTCCGAAGGGAAGGACTATTTGATAGTGATTTCCTTGGAAGATGAAGTGTAGATACCTCCTGTGTTCTGGATGAATGAGGATATGGGTATATGCTTCTTTGGGATCTAGAGAACAGAGCCAGTCCTGACTCTGGAGATAAAGTAGAAGGGTTCCTAGTGAAATCATCTTGAATTTCTCTCGAACTAGAAACTTGTTGAGGTTTCTGAGATCTAAGATTGGTCTGTACCCTCTGTTTTTTTTGGAATGAGAAAGTATGGAGAATAGAACCCCATCCCCTTTTTGTTGGAACCTCTTCTATGGCACACTCTGACAGAAGAGAGGTGATCTCTTGCTGGAGGAGAGTTTTGAGTGGGGGTTGGGAATGATATTCCCCCACTAGAGTGATGGGTGGTATGCTTTGTAGATGAAGCTTGTACCTTTCTCGCACTATAGTTAGTGTCTACTACTCCGAAGTTATGAGATGCCATCTGCGGGCATAATGGCAAAGCCTGCCTGCTATGTGGAGGGGATAGGAGTTCTCCAGAGGCAGGGTGGCAATGTTCTCTAGGAAGAGGTCAAAAACTAGGCGTAGATTGAGTCTGTGCAACCGTTGCGGTTTAGGAGCCTGTGGCTTCTTCTGCTGCTTAGGTGGCTGTTGCCTCCTCTGGGTACTCTGAGGCTGGTATTGAGAAGTTGAGGAGTAAGAAGAGTAGAATTTCTTTTTCATACTATAGAAAGGCTTCTTAGCAGCTGCTTTTTTTCTTGGTAGGGTAGGCAGTAGCCTTTGAAAGCCTATTGAGGGTGGTATTCTCAGACTCTGAGAAGCCTTATCTTACCAATCCTTTCCAAACAGGTCTTCTCCTATACAGGGAACATTTTCTAGCTTATCTTGAACTCACTGCAAGGTCTGATGCCTGAAGCCAGGCAATCCTAGGGCACCTATGCAGATAGACATTGTTCTGCTAATACATTCAAAACAGTCAAAGGTTGCCCTAATGACAGTATAGCTGGGTTTAAAAAAGGTTTGGACAAGTTCCTGAAGGACAGGTCCATAAAACATTATTAAAAGGGACCCGGGATATCACTGCTTGACCCAATACAAGCATTGTGGAACCTGTGTCTTTTGGGGAAAATGCTAGGTACTTATGACCTAGATTGGCCACTGTTGGAAACAGGATACTGGGCTTGATGGACCTTGGTCTGACCCAGTATGGCATATCTTATATTCTTATGTTAATTTTGGGCATGTTTGACTAATGTAAGGCAGTCCGCCCTCTTGTCATCCGGGAGAAGAGGAGCCATCGACTCCAGATCCCTAGTCACCTCCCTAAGGAACATAGCCATGTAGAGTATGCATGAACTTATGCAGGATGAAAGCATGTAGGCTTGAAAGCACCGGCGGCCAAAAGCATCGAGGGTTCTCGACTCCCTACCTGGGGGATTGGAGGAGTGCATTTTAGAACTCTTAATTCGATGCATAGCCGATTCCACTACCATTGAGTGGTGTGGAAGCTGCATTTTCTGGAACCCAGGGCTTTCTGGTACCCAATATATGGTATCGAGTCGCTGGGTATGGGAAGAAATGGTGAGGGGCGCCTGCCACATCCGGAACATAAGGTCCTGGAATATGAGGCGTAAGGGAGAATAGTCTCCTCTTTAGGAGTTGTAGGATATTGCAGAATTTCCAACTCCTCTGGCTCTGGGTTCTTTCTCCGATGCAGGAGTAATGGATAGGCCCCTCACCATATTTATTTATTTAGCTGCATTTATATCCCGCTTTTCACCGGGTCAAAGCGGTTGGGGGATACATTTAACACGAGGGGATATGAGACACATACACTAATACTTACAGGGAACATGGGCAATGGAGGGTTAAGTGGCTTGCCCAAGACCACAAGGAGCATCTGTGGGACTAGAAACCCCAGTCCTTCCGGCCCAAGGTTGCTGTCCTCTAGTGAGATTTGAACCACTGACCTTCCGGCCTGTAGGACACCTTGCCCCAACCACTAGGCCACTCACCATATCCTTGATAAACTCCTGGAAAGACATGTCTTCGGGAGGGGACATGTATCATCGTGGAGATGGAGAGGGATCCTTGGGGAGACTACTAATCTCTCTGGTACCAATTGATTCGTTGTCTGAAGAATCTGAATCAGTAAATTCAAAGTATCGATGAGAGCAATGCTCTTGTTCTTGTAAGGAACAGTACTGATCGAGATTGGTATTGGCGCGAGACACCTGCCATGTCAGTACCTCGGAATTGGTAATGGACTCAAGGCCTAGCATGGGCGGGAGTGTGCCAAGGAGCACAAAGCCCAATGCCAATTATATCAGTATCATTAGCTGTTATCGGTACCGACAATACCGGCAGTAATGTCTTGATCAGTACCGACGCCACTAATAGAGCTGCAAGACTCCACTCGATGGCTAGCATGCGCTGGTCCATCGAGTTTGCCGATGCTTGGGCATCTGTATCGGAAGCTTGGGCTACCGTTCCAGAGCATGGAACCAGGAGCTCTCTGGAGATGGAGGCCTCGGGAGCATCCTGGACGCCTTGTAAGGCTTTGGAGGGGAAGTCCTCCCGCTAGGGTAGTTTAGCCGGTCGATCCACCTCTAGGCAATGCTCGAGGCATCTCTATTTTTAGATAGAGATCTACCTTTAGGAGGACAGCCTGTCTTGGAAAAAGACTTGTTTCAATACCTGAGATCCATGTGAAGAAGACGATGTCCTCGATGATGTTGAAGCAAGGAAGATTGCATCTGAGGCAAACAGGGAGCCGAATTTTGTGGCCCGATTCTGTAGGCCTCTCTTTGTCATCTTCTTGCATAGCGGACACTCAGATGGCTGGTGATCCGGGCCAAGGCATTTGAGACACCAGTCATGGATATCAGTGGCAGAAAAGGTACTATCACACTTGGAACATTTTTTAAAACCACTAGTTGATTTTTCCATCGTGGCAATAGACTGGATGGAAGGCCTAAGGCTGGAAACGGCGTTGAGTGCCTGAAGAATTAAAGATTTCTTTTTCTTTTTCAAAGAAAGACGTAAAGATGAAAGTTCGGTTCCGGTGTCGATGGGAAGGCAGACGCGACCACAAAAAAAATAGTTTTCAACCACATCTTTACTTCCGCTTTTGTGTAAAGGGACCACATGAGCCTCTCTCCAGTCCTTTGGCACCACTCCCGACTCCAACGAGGCATTGAAAAGGTCAGTCAGTGGAGCTGCTAGAACTTCCCCAAGTTCCCTCAGTATTCTAGGGTGTATCCTATCCGGTCCCATTGCTTTGTCTACTTTAAGTTTAACTGGTTTCTCACAGAGTCTTCTGAAAATTGTTCAAGATGCCCCTCACTTTTGTTCCTGTTTGTGGGTGCTTTCTGAAGTCCTGCTCCTGGTTCTTCATCTATGAACACAGAACAGAAATATTTGTTCAGCAATTCTGCTTTATCCTCATCAGCTTCTAAATTCCTCTCCTTCATCCTCGAGTCTGACAATGCCACTTTTGCTCTTCCTTTTCTCACTAACATATCTGAAAAATGTCTTATCTCCTCATTTTATTGCATTGGCTATTTCCTCCTCTTTTTGAATCTTGCTTTCCTGACTACTTTGCTAGCGTCTCCAAGTTTTTCCAAACATAAATGCCTGTCTTCCTCTCTCTGTGATCTCTTGTATTTCATGAAGGCCTCCCTCTTTTTCTTCACCTTTTCAGCTACTTCTTTCGAAAACCATAGCGGTCTCCTTTTCCTTTTATTTACCATTTTAACAAAAAGGTTGGTTGCCCTTAAAATATCCCCTTTCAGTTTTGCCCACTGCTTTTCTACATCCCCCAGCAGTTCCCATCCTGCTAATGGCTCCCTGAGGTATTGACCCATCTTGGCAAAGTTAGTTTTCCTAAAGTCTAGACCCTCGCTTTTGAGCTGATTTTAACAGCCCTAGTCCTAATACTGAACCACACCAATTGGTGATCACTGGATGCAAAATGATCTCCCATTATAATATCAGAAGCACTTTCACCATTGGTAAGCACCAAGTCCAGTATGGCCCCTTCACGTGTGGGATCTGTTACCAGTTGCTTGACTAGGTTTCCCTGTAGAGAATCCAGGATCTCCTTACTTCCAGATGATAATACAGCAGGAATGTACCAATCAACATCTGGCATATCAAAATCCCCTATCAGTAGCACTTCCCCTTTCCTAGCAATGCTGCATATGTCTTCAATTAACTCTCCATCCACCTCTTCCACCTGTGAGGGAGGTCTGTATATCACACCAATGCAAATAGATTTCTCTTTCCCTCTTTCTAGTTTAACCCATAGTGCCTCCTTTCTCCCTTTTAAGCTCTGTAGTTCCAAAGCTTTAATATTGTTTTTTTTACATATAATGCCACTCCTCCTCCCCTTCTTCCAACCCTGTCCTTTCTGAATAAAGTATAGCCTGGTATAGTTACATCCCAGTCATGGTTTTCTGTGAACCATGTTTCTGTAACTGCCACTACATCCAAGTTAGATATCAGCCCTGCGCATGACAGATGTACTAGATACTGGAATACCAGCTGGACGTGGCAGGAGAATGGGGTTTCCTTTCTATCTGCGCACCACAGGGCAAACCTGCACCACTTAAAGGCATAAGTCCTCCTTGTGGAGGGCTTCCCGGTAGCTAGCAGGATCTCCTCAACCTCTTGTGGTAGGTTGAGCAGGGCCAAAGATAACCCTCTCAGCAGTCAGGCCATTAGAGTCAATGACCCCACATTGGGGTTCAGAAGGGAGCCGCCCTGAAGAGTTCCAGGGCTCAACCCAGGGGTACTGGAGTGTCACCATCAGCGAGAGCAGTAGTGGGAACCAGGGTTGCCTGGGCCACCTGAGGGCGATCAGCATCACCAATGCCTCTAGTTCTGAATTTTGAAGAGTCTTGGCAACCAGGGGAGTCAATGGGAATGCATACTGCAGTCTCTCTGACCTTGAGATCAGGAACGCATCTGCTGCTACCCTCTGTGGGTGTGGCTGCCTGGAGCAAAAGTGAGCGAAGAGCTTCTTTGCCACTGCAGAGACGCCACTTGTGAGGGCACAGGACTCTGCTGAGTCTGTCTGCCAGGTAGTTGTCCTGGCCCGGGAGGTAGCCTGCTCGCAGATGCATGCCCTTGCGCACTGCAAAGCAGAGAAGGGCTACAGCTTCCTGGCAGAGGGAGTATGAGCTCGTGCCCCCCTGGCTTGTTTATGTAAAACATTGCGACCTGGTTGTCCATCTAGACCAGCACAGGTCTATTCCGCAAGAGGAAGCGGAATGCATGTAAGGCAAAGGCTACCACCCAGAGTTCCAAGAGGTTGATCTGTAACAGAGACTCCTCCCTGGACCAGCAACCTTGAGTGCAGTGAACTCCGCAGTGAGCTCCCCAGCCATGGAGAGGTGCATCTATGGTCAGGGTACTCTGCGGTGGGGGCGACTGGAAGGGCATTCCTGCCCGGAGGTGGCCCACGTTTTGCCACCAGTCGAGGGATCTCGCCAGCTGGTGGGAGACCCTGATCCTATCCCAGAGTCGGCCCGTGGCCTGTGTCCACTGAGAACACAGGCAGCACTGGGCTGTCCGCATGTGCTGACAGGCTAGGAGTGTGACATGGACCGTGTGTCCCAGCAGGCGGAGAAGACAAGCTGGCACCGTTCTGCGGTGTTGGACCTCCCTTGCCAGCTGTTTGAGGCGTTCTGCCCTGTCCTGAGGGAGGAGGGCTCTGGCCCGCACAGTGTCTAGCTGAGCACCGATGAACTCTAGGTCTTGCACTGGAAAGATATGTTAATAGCTATTAACAGGGTTAATAAGCTATTATTAACCCTGTTAATAGCTTATTAGTCTCCTCTTCCCCGTTCAATCCAAGTTTATTTCCCTGTTACAATGTAAGCATTGATATCACTGTTCTGATGTAATGCAAATATTATGTTTTATGTAAACCGCACTGACTTTGAATAGCGCGGTATATAAGAATGGATAAATAAATAAATGTGATGTGGGGTAGTTGATGATGGACCCCAGGTGTTGCAGGAGGAAGATGGTATGCTCTGTGCCCTGACTGGCCTCTGCGGCTATGCCGCCACTAATGAGCCAGTCGTCCAAGTAAAGGAAAACGAACACTCCTTGTAGGTGCAGATGGGCGGCTACCACTGCTAGGCACTCTGTGAACACTCTTGGAGAGGGGGCCAGGCTGAAAGGAAGTAACCTGTATTGGGGTAGTGGCCTCCCCCTACCATGAATCTCGGGTATTGCCGATGAGATGGACAGACCATGATGTGGGTGTAGGCATCCTTTAGGTCCAAGGAGCAAAGCTAGTCTCCCTGATGGAAGTAGGGCAGCAGTGTCCCAAGGGAGAGCATTTTGAACGTCTCCCTCACCAGGAACTTGTTCAGGTCTCGGAGGACCAGGATGGGCCTGACCCTTGGTTCTTTTGGAGACAAGAAAGTACCTTGAGTAGAAGCCCTTGCCCAGAGGTGCTAGGGAACAGACTCTACCCCCCTTGTCCCTTAGTAGACCTGCTAGCTCTGAGAGCAAGAGGACCTGGTAAAGGAGAGGTCGCACTGGCTCTCCTGGAAAATGCCCCGGAGATGGCAGCTGGAAGTGGAGGTGGTAACTCTCCTTCACCACCCGGAGCATCCACTGGTCCGAGGTGACTTTGGGCCACTTGTGGGCAAAGAGTGCTAGGCGGCCCCCTGTGGGCTGGTGAGGGGCTTCCAGGGGGAGGGAGGCCCCGCCCTGGGAGTCAAAAGCTCCCACCAGGTTGAGCTGGAGCTGGTGTCTGCAGTTTGGGGGCCTTTGGCTTCCTGGATCCATGTCCCTGGCTCATGGGCTGGGGATCCCTGCTGCTGTTGGCTTGGGAAGGCTTGGTAGTGGTGACTCTGATGGAAAGGGCCCTTCTTCCTCAAGAAATTTGGTATTTTCCCCGAGATTTTCTTACAGGGAAGGGTAGAGGGTCTTGAGAGCCTCTGCCTGGTTACCACCTCAACCTCGGCCACTCTGTCGGCCATAGGTTTCCCCAAACAGGTTCTCCCCGGTGCAGGGGAGAATCCTGCAGCTTTTCCTGGACCTATTGCTCAAGGTCCGAGGTCTGCAGCAAGGCCTGGCGCCGAGCACCAATGTCTGCAGCTGCTGCCCGGGCTGCAGCCTCCAACCCATTATAGGCAGCCTGGGAAAGGAACTTAGAGCAGTCCTGGATGCTGGTCACCAAGGTCTGGAACAACTGCAGGGGTTCCCCGGAGAGCCCTGCTGAGAAGCCCGCAAGCTCCTGAATGAGGCTCTTAAGATACATCCCTATGTAGAACTCATAGATTTGTATCCAGCAGCCCAGCATGGACCCCTGGAAATACTTGTGTCTCAGGGTGTCGAGGGCTCTGGCCTCTCTACCTGGGGATACAGAAGAATAAGTTTTTCTGGCTCTTGAGCTTTTGCATTGAAGACTCCACCACCATGGAATTGTGGGGAAGTTGGGCTTTCTGGAAGCCTGGACTCCTCAACGCAGTAGATGGCGTCAAGGTGTCGGCTGACCACTGACACCGAGGACGGGGTCTCCCACATCCATAGGAGCAGCCATTCAAGGATAGGTTGCACCGCACCAACAGAGCCTCCTTTGGCGGAGATTCATACTGGAGGATCTCCAGCTCTTTGGTGCATGGGTCCTCCTTGGACACAGTCGGGATAGAGAGGGCTCGGGCCATGTCCCGGATAAAGTCATGGAATGCCACGTCCTCAGGTGGGGAATAGCGCCGGAGTTCTGGGGATGACAGCTCTGAGAGGATGTCTCAATGTCGAGAGGTCTTGGGGTAGGCCTCGATGTCAGTCTACCAGTCTGACTCCGAGGGCGTCAAGGAGTCTGAGGCTCAGAGCTCCCGTGTCATGAGGCCTGCATCAGGGAACAGGGATAGCGTAGTTACTCACCTGTAACAGGTGTTCTCCAGGAGCAGCAGGAATCAGTCCTCACATATGGGTGACGTCGGCGCTGACGGAGCCGTCGCGGAGCAATTTTCCCCAGCTTTCAAGGGTGCCATCTTGCTCAGTCAGATGACATAGCCAAAAGACAGCAAAAAATTAGCAAAACGAAAGCATAAAACTGCAACTCCAAGGGGAGGAGGGAGGGTTGTGAGGACTGATTCCTGCTGCTCCTGGAGAACACCTGTTACAGGTGAGTAACTACGCTTTCTCCAGGACCAAGCAGGAAGTCAGTCCTCACATATGGGACTCCCAAGCTCAAGGCTAACGGAGACCCTAAGCACAAAAATGAGCTCCCTCTAGCTCAGCAGCACAGAAGGAAGGAATCTTCTCTGAATACGTCTCCAACTGGTAGCCCAACATCCGGGATGGAGGGTAGGAGTTGCCTATACCTCGAAGAGGTTACGGAGGATTGCCTGTCCGAAAGCACTGTCCCTGCGGGACTCCCTTTCCAGGCAGTAATGGGCTGCAAAAGTCTGGCTTGAAGACCAAGTAGCGGCCCGGCAGATGTCTGCCAACGGAACAGAGCGGAGGTAAGCCACTGACGTAGCCTTCGCCCAAACACGATGAGCGGTGACTCTACCTTCCAGCACGAGGCCCGCAGCCTCGTAAGCCCAAGCGATGCAGTCCGCAATCCAGATGGACAGAGTACGCTTGGAGACAGGGAGCCCCAACTTGTTGGGGTCATAAGACACGAAGAGCTGAACCGCCCTTCGGTGCTCCCGCGTACGATCAAGGAAGAAGTTCAGCGCCCTTCTACAGTCCAGGGTATGCAGGACCATTTCAGCTCAGCTGGAGTGTGGCCTGGGAAAGTAGGTCGGAAGTACCACCTCCTGGTTGATGTGAAAAGGGGAAACCACTTTAGGAAGAAACGTAGGGTGAGTCGGTAGGACTACCCGGTTCTTGTAGAACCTAGTGTAAGGAGGATCAGATACCAGGGCCTGCAGCTCATTAACGCGTCTAGCAGAAGTGAGGGCCACCAAGAACAAGGTTTTCCAGGAAAGAAAACAAAGAGGACAGGTAGCCATAGGCTCAAAAGGCGGACAGGTAAGCCGCTGTAAAACCACATTGAGATCCCAGTTCGGAGCTGGCAGGCGCAAAGGTGGTTTAAGGAGCAGGAGGCCCCGGAGAAAACGAGCCACCAGAGGGTGGCTGGAAAGAGGTCTACCATCCACCGGTAGGTGGTGCGCAGAAATAGCACTAAGGTGGACCTTGACCGAGTTGGACTTAAGTCCAAGATTGGAAAGGGAAAGCAAGTACTGCAAGACCACTGATGTTGAACAGGAGAAGGGGTCTTGCGACTGC
The DNA here is from genome assembly GCA_033557465.1 of Ichthyophis bannanicus. NCBI lineage: Eukaryota > Metazoa > Chordata > Amphibia > Gymnophiona > Ichthyophiidae > Ichthyophis > Ichthyophis bannanicus. Next base: position 83,491,324 of record CM066048.1, read on the forward strand.
TGAGCACAGACGGAGAACAGACACCACTTAAGAGCGTAGGACTTCCGGGTGGAAGGCCTCCTGGAGGCCAAGACGACCTCTTCCACATCTGGAGGTAGTGGAGAGGAGCTAGGACTACCCTTTCAGCAGCCAGGCCATCAGATGAAGGGACCGGAGGTTGGGGTGCAGGAGCGTCCCCTGATCCTGCGACAGGAGGTCGGGCTGAAATCCCAGTGGAAGAGGAGTGTCTACCGCTAGCTGCATCAGAAGCGGGAACCAAGGTTGTCTCGGCCACCGGGGAGCCACTAGGATCAGCGATGCTTTGTCTCTGAGAACCTTGAAGAGTGTCCGAGACACTAGTGGCATGGGAGGAAAGGCATACAAGAGGCCGGTGGACCATGGAATTAGAAAAGCATCCGCCGCTACCCGGAGAGGATGCGGCTGTCGAGAGCAGAATCCGGGCAGCTGCCGGTTCAGAGGACTGGCAAACAGATCCATGGTGGGGAGGCCCCACTTGAGAAAGATCCACTGAACCACCAGCGGATTCAACCTCCACTCGTGTGGCTGGAGGATCCTGCTGAGCTTGTCGGCCAGGTAATTTTCCTGACCTGGGAGATAGACAGCCTTGAGGAGGATGCCGTGGTGGACTGCCCAAGAGCACAGTTTTTGTGCCTCCTGACAGAGAAGGAAGGAGCCTGTGCCGCCTTGTTTGTTCACGTAGAACATTGCAACCTGATTGTCTGTCTGTATCAGCACCGACTGGTGAGAAACCAGGTGAGAGAATGCTTTGAGCGCTAGGCAGATGTCTCTGAGCTCCAGGAAGTTTATCTGCTGAGCAGACTCCCAAGGAGTCCAGAGGCCTTGAGTACATGTCCCTTGGCAATGTGCTCCCCAACCCAGGAGAGAAGCATCAGTCGTCAGGACCTGAGAATGCGTAGGGGGCTGAAAAGTCACTGCTAGTACCAGGTTTGGCAGATGAAGCCACCATTGTAGAGAAGAGACCAGCTGGTCGGAGATCTGTATGGAGTCCGCCAGGCTCCCTGTGGCCTGATGCCATTGATTGCGAAGGCACCACTGAGCAGGACGCATGTGCAGTCGGGCATTGGGGGTCACATGGACCGTGGAAGCCATATGGCCGAGCAGTTTCAGAAATTGCCTGGCCGAGACCAGGGAATTGCTGTGAAAACGGCTGGCGAGATCCATGAGCCTTTGGGCCCTGTCAAGAGGCAGGAAGGCCCGCGCCTGAAAAGTGTCCAACCTGGCGCCGATGAATTCGAGATCTTGAGAGGGGAGCAAAGTGGACTTTGCGAAGTTTATGACAAAACCCAAGTGCTGGAGCAGAGCGACAGTGCGATGAGTAGCCTGAGTGGCTTCTTGGGCAGACTGGGCCCTGATGAGCCAGTCGTCCAGGTATGGGAACACAAAGAGACCTTGAAGTCTCAGATAGGCCGCCACCACTGCTAGGCATTTGGTGAACACTCTGGGGGCAGAGGATAGGCCGAAAGGCAGTACTCTGTACTGGTAATGGTGTCCGCCCACAACAAACCTGAGGTATTGCCTGTGGTCTGGATGAATAAGGATATGAGTATACGCATCCTTTAGATCTAAGGAGCATAGCCAGTCTCCCTGCTGGAGGTAAGGCAGCAGGATTCCAAGGGAAAGCATTTTGAACTTTTCCTTTGCAAGGAACTTGTTGAGGTTTCGCAAGTCTAGGATGGGTCTGAGGCCTCCTGTTCTTTTTGGAATCAGGAAGTATCTGGAATAAAACCCTTGACCCTTCAGGTGGTGGGGCACCGGTTCCACGGCTTGTTCCTGAAGAAGACTTGCCAACTCCTGAAGGAGTAAGTCTCTGTGCAGAGGGAGTCTGGAAGGCTCCCCTGGAAAGTAGGAGGGAGGTACCTGGTGAAAATGAAGAAGATAGCCCTTTTGAACTATCTGAAGCACCCAGGTATCTGTGGTGATGTTGGACCACCTGTGGGCAAAGTGGACCAGCCGGCCCCCTGTGCTGAGAGAAACCAGCTGAGGGGGAGAGGCTATGCTGAGAAAGTCAAAAACCCCCACCCTGCTGAGCAGGGGCCGGTGGTTCAGGCTTGGGGGCTTGCTGCCTACGGGACCCATTACCCCGTCCCTTGGCCTGCTTTCCCTGTGGGGGAGCTGGTGAGGCCTGATACTGAGGGTAGTATTTATAGGCAGCACCTTTCCTCGGGTAAAAGGGCTTTTTCCCCGAGGCCTTCTTCTTTTGAGAAGGGGCAGAGGTCTTCCTCGAGAGATGAGTCCTGGTGAGAGTCTCCGTCTCGATTTGTGCAGCCTTCTCATCCATGGGCTTGCCAAAGAGTTTATCACCGCAGCAGGGGACATCGACCAACTTGTCCTGTACCCAGGGCTCGAGGTCGGACGTCTGAAGCCAAGCCTGGCGGCGTCCACCGATGCCGGCCGCAGCTACTCGAGCCGAAGCCTCAAAACCATCATAGGCTGCTCGAGAGATAAACTTGGAGCACTCCCGAATACCAGTAGACAAGGATTGGAACCTCTGCAAAGGTTCGTCCGAGAGACCAGCAGAGAACCCGGCTATTTCCTTAGCCAGGTCTCGGAGATACATGCCCATGTAGAGCTGGTATGTCTGGACTCGACAAGCAAGCATAGAGCCCTGGAAGCACTTCCTACCGAGGGCATCCAGGCTTCGGGCTTCCCTACCAGGGGGCACCGAGGAGTGCATTTTTTGACTCTTCAGTCTATGCATGGCCGATTCCACCACCATGGAATGGTGCGGTAGTTGTGCCTTTTGGAAGCCGGGGCTCTTGCGGACTCGATAAATGGAATCGACCCGCTTGCTTAACACCGGCGACGACGCCGGGCTCTCCCACATGTGGAAGAGAAGCCGTTCCAGCATGGGAGGAACCGGTACAATAAAGGCCTCCTTCGGGGGAGAGTCATATTGGAGGGCATCGAGTTCTTCGACTCGAGGCTCCTCCTCGGGATCCGCAGGGAAGGCCAAGGCTTTGGCCATATCCCTCACGAAGTCTGGGAACCGGGTATCCTCCGGGGGGGACCGTCTCCGCGGTTCGGACGGGGGAGTCCGAAGGGACACACCGAGTCCGAAAGGAACCAGGCCGACTCCTCGGAGGAGGAGTCGACTGGCTCCGGTCGGGCGGGCACGGATGCCATCCGCCCTGACGCCGAGGGAGTCGGCGTCGACGACCTCGGTCCCGAACGGGAGGCCGAAGGAGACCTCGACCGAGGATCGACTCGAGCCCTCATGGACTCGAGGATCGGCTCGGTCTCCGGGGTCGACTTGGAGGTCGACGTCCCGGCGGTCAGGGCAGAAGCACCAGCGAGGCCAGCGATCAATGCCCGCTGCTGGTCCAAGAAGGCAGACAAACTGCACTCCAAGGCCGTCAACCTGAGTCCAAGCTCAGGAGACCCAGCAGCCCCCGACTCGGGCCCCGACGGCGTTGGGTCCTTCAGAGGCGAGTCCACGAGGACAACAGTACTTACGTGAGCAGGCAAGTCCCCCTCGAGTCGAGGATGTTTCGACGGCCTCTCCGACTCCAAGGACCCGGGACAGGAATCGGGGCTATGCGACCTGGCCCTCGAGGAACCAGGAGCGTCCACCGATCCCGCCCTCGCGGGTTTCTTCTTCCGATGATGCTCCCGGGTAGGAGACCCCCTTTCAGAGGAACTCCGACGATGCTCAGGACCAGAGTCCCGAGACGTCGAAGCCTCTGACGAGGTCCGAGCCCGGCCGGAGTCAGAGAAGATACGCTCCCGCTTGTGCTGCCGACTCCTCAATGCTTTTGAGGACATTTTGCCGCATGGCCCGCAGATCATGGGGTCATGATCTGGGCCAAGGCAGCGGAGGCAGAAGTCATGAGTGTCTGTAAGAGACATACGTTTCTTACAGAGGTCACACTTTTTGAAACCACTGGCCGCCATCGGGGGAAAAAGGGCCCCTGCGAGGTCGAACGACCGGGCAGCCAGGGAAAAAGGAAAAAAGCGTGAAATCTGTCATGAAGGACAAAAAAACGAAAAATAAAGAACGGACTCGCAACCGGCGTCGCGAGTCCGGGCGGGAAAAGAACCGGCGTCGAACCGAAGAAAAAATAGAGAAAAATCAACTTTTCTGCGGGGATTCACAGGCAACGTCTGTAGGGCTCCGCGGAAAAAAGAAGACTGAGCAAGATGGCACCCTTGGGCGGGAAGAGGACCGCGCATGCCCGCTGCAATTCCCAAAGGCTTTCTTTGAAAGCTGGGGAAAATTGCTCCGCGAGGGCTCCGTCGGCGCCGACGTCACCCATATGTGAGGACTGACTTCCTGCTTGGTCCTGGAGAACCCCCAAATGGTCTCGGGTCAGACTCCCGGAAACTAGCCGGGGAGGACTGATCGGGATCAGGACCTCGATCGGTGCCGAGGGCTAGCCCAAGGCCAATAGCACTCAGGGCCCAGCTCGACACCAAGAGATGCCACCGCAGTCGGGAGCCCGGTTGTCAGGACAGATAATGTGGATGAACCTAACATCATCACCTGCTGCATGGTCAGGATGGCAGAGATACTCTGTTCCAGGACCACCATTCTGGTCTCGATGCCAGAAGACTCCGCAGCTTTTGGCATGTGCATGAAGGGTTTTGGGCCCAGTGCCAGCGCTCTAGCAAGCACATCCTCAATGAGGATCGTGGCCCTCAGGGAGCCTCATGTGGTCACTGCCAGCCGAAAATGCCTTCCTAGACACCTTAGGGGGCGCTGCTGAGAGTCGCCAGAGTCCCGTCGTGGGACCTTCCTGGGCTTCCCTGGTGGAACCTCGACTGGATTTGAGAATTTTTTTCTTGCCAGGGTCTGATGCCTTTCTGGAGGAGCCTTCACCGTGGGACTCCAAAGATGCCCAGGTGTCACGGGAGGTGCTTGGCTTTGGGCTCAGTGTCGAGAAAATCGGGGCTGAGCCGGACCGCGGGAACATCGTCTCCTGCACCTCCGACCTTTTCTTGTTGGTTCGAGGGGTCATGGACACAGGTCGCAGGAGGTACTGTTATGGTCCGGGCCAAGGTAGTGTAAGCAGCAATTGTGGGCGTCTGTGACAAACATAATTTGATTGCAACGATCACACTTTTTAAAGCCACCAGGAGACAGGTGGATCACACCTAGATGGAGTAGACGACCTCCGGGCGAAAAAGGGCACAAACGCCGGTCGAGGCAAGCCTCAATGAAAAAAGGGAAAGGGAGCCAAGAACAGCACCAGGGATGGTGCCGGCTTGAGGCGGGAAGAGAAACTGGTACGTAAACCGGGAAAAACTCAACTAAGAAGATAATTTTTAAGGAATTTTCCTGGGGGAAACAGGACATGCATCCGTTGGGCTCTGCGGAAAAAAGGAGACTGAGCAAGATGGCACCCTTGGGCGGGAAGGGGACCACGCATGCGTGGCAGCATTCCCAAAGGCTTTCTTTGAAAGCTAGGGAAATGCTCTGCACGGGCTCCGTCGGCGCCGACGTCACCCCATATGAAGACTGACTTCCTGCTTGTTCCTGGAGAAAGCGCAGTTACTTACCTGTAACAGGTGATCTCTGGGAACAGCAGGAATAAGTCTTCACATATGGGTACGTCGGTACCGACGGAGCCTGCGCGGGAACGCTCCCCAGCGTCCAATCAGAAAGCTTTTGGGAGCATCCCTCAGCGCCTGCGTGCTGCCTTCCCGCCTTTCCAACTGTCTCTCCTCAGTTGATTTTCGTAGCTGAGACAAAGAGAGAGAAAGAGGAAAGGAAAGATAGATATTGTGGTAAGGAGAGTGCGGCCCAGCCAGGAAAAAGTGAAGAGAAGAAGAATTTTTCCTCTTTGCGGGAGATGGGCACACAGGATCACATAGTCCACAGCAGAAGCCCGGAGAGAAACCTAGAGGGCAGACCTAGTTGTAAGCCACGCCCACACTCCAGGTCAACCATAGATAGGAGTGGGAGGTACAGATGGGCAGGGCCAGGAAGGGAGTTGCCCTGCTCAATGTTTAAATTGGAGCAAACAAACACCAGAGATAGACACGGTTGGAGATACAGGGGGAGACACGGTTGGAGACACAGTTGCAGTGGCAGTCCAGGTCCAAGTGGGAGTTGCAGCTCAGGTTCCAGAAGGTCCAGAGAGAACAACCCTGTAGCCAAAGGACAAAGGAGCTTTGCAGCCAAAGGGAGCAGCAGAGAAAGGAACAGCTATAAAGGCAGCCAAAGAAGGTACCAAGGAAGCCACAATAGTCAGCACAGTAGCCACAGAGGACATAGGGAAGGTTCTTGGGAGAGAACCACCTACCCTGGCAAGAGAGCGGGAAAGTTTTACCAAAAGTCTCTGCCCTATTCTGAGGCAGAGGGAGTCCTGACTGGCCGAAGTTCCAACCAAGAGAATACTGCACCAAAACCCCAAGGTAGGAGAGGGGAGGCAGTAAGGCCTTCAAAGTGGGTTTTCTGTTCTGACTCTGATGAAACTGTTGTACCCCAGATAACTCAGCATAGAAAGAAATGTTTCACCAGGAAGGTTAAACAAGAACACCCCATAGGAGACCTACCCAGAGAAGGGAGGGCAAGAAAGTGGGAGAGGTTGTTTGACCTGTTGAAAACTTTAAAACAGAAAGTTCCTGAGCGTTTCCAAGCAGAACCCTGCTACAGCTCAGCTGAGAGCATGGAGGTTGAAGCCAAAGAGGGTGATGTAACTTCCAGTGTTTCAGAGATGGAATGTGATGCATGCACTAAGGTGAATTAGTGTAAGCCAGAAACAGTTGAACCTTAAGAACGCTACTATAGGTGTGAAGGTAGTTCTGAAGCTGAAAGAAAGGAGAGAAGGAGTCATATAATTAAAAAGGGCCTAAGAGTCTTTCCTTCGAAGCTTATCGGCAGTAACTCAGTTGGGGTTGAACAGCTGAAACTGTTGGTGTTTGCAACGGCCTTGAATAAGCTGACAGCCTGTTTGAAGAGTTTTAAAAAGAAGGACATATTCCTTCATGTGCAGAAACGTTAAACAGTAAAAGACTGGGGCAGAAGCTTGTATGGTTGAATTCGCTGTTACTCGGTTTTGGACATTTGTTTACTGGAGAAGTTATCCGTTATTTTTCTTTTGTCTGGAGAATAAATGTGCTTGAAGAATTTGTATCCACTTACCAGTAAGGAAGCTGAATAAATTCCTGTGCGCTTTGATAAACCACTTGGCTCATTATTCCTCACACAACTACAAGCTTAGGAAAAGATAAGAGGTGGCTACCCGTCCCTACTAGGCGGCCGCCTGGTAGGGGCTCGAGCGCCACAATATAGAAATACAACTCCTAGGGGAGGTGGGCGGGTTGTGAAGACTTATTCCTGCTGTTCCCAGAGATCACCTATTACAGGTAAGTAACTGTGCTATCTCCAGGAACAAGCAGGAATGAGTCTTCACATATGGGACTCCCAAGCTAAGATGCCTGGAGCCCTAACATGTTGAAGATTGAAAACATGCTACACCTCATATGGCCAGGCATCCTGAGGATGGAGGGCAGGAGTTGAAAAGAGAGGAGCTGCAGAAAAAAACAGCTAACCTAAGAAAGGACTACCCACAAGGAGTCCTTGTATGTATGATCATTATCAAAAGATATATTGAAATGAACAATCACCATAATATTGAAATGAACAATCACCATATGACGCCCACCTACTGGATTGCAGGAAGTAGAGAGGCTGATGGAGTCTACTGGGGATCCAGTAGAATAATGTTCAAAGTGACCTCACTGGAGTGAAGGTGGAGGTCAACATCTGGAAGTGAGAGGTGACCTCAGGATTCAATTGGGGTAGCACAAACACGGCAGGTCTTCAGTGGGAAGCTTCATGGAAAGCTGAAAACTCTTTTGGCTAAAGAAGTATTCAGAGGTAGGAGCAAAAGAGGAAGACTGACCGATCTGGACAAACAGAGCTAGTCCTTGAGGGAGGAAAGGGTATGAGAAGAACCCCATACTCCCAAGAAAGCGTAGTTACTCACCTGTAACAGGTGTTCTCCAGGAGCAGCAGGAATCAGTCCTCACATATGGGTGACGTCGGCGCCGACGGAGCCCTCGCGGAGCAATTTTCCCCAGCTTTCAAAGAAAGCCTTTGGGAATTGCAGCGCGCATGCGCGGTCCTCTTCCCGCCCAAGGGTGCCATCTTGCTCAGTCAGATGACATAGCTAAAAGACAGCAAAAAATTAGCAAAAAAACAAAAGCATAGAACTGCAACTCCAAGGGGAGGAGGGAGGGTTGTGAGGACTGATTCCTGCTGCTCCTGGAGAACACCTGTTACAGGTGAGTAACTAAGCTTTCTCCAGGACCAAGCAGGAAGTCAGTCCTCACATATGGGACTCCCAAGCTTAAGGCTACCGGAGACCCTAAGCGTAAAAATGAGCTCCCTCAAGCTCAGCAGCCCAGAAGGAAGGAATCTTCTTTGAATACGTCTCCAACCGGCAGCCCAACATCCGGGATGGAGGGTAGGAGTTGCCTATACCTCGAAGAGGTTACGGAGGACTGCCTGTCCGAAAGCACTGTCCCTGCGGGACTCCCTCTCCAGGCAGTAATGGGCCGCAAAAGTCTGGCTTGAAGACCAAGTAGCGGCCCGGCAGATGTCTTCCAATGGAACAGAGCGGAGGTAAACCACTGACGTAGCCTTCGCCCGGACACGATGGGCCATGACTCGACTTTCCAACGAGAGGCCGGCTGCCTCGTAAGCCCAAGCGATACAGTCAGCAATCCAGATGGACAGAGTACGCTTGGAGACAGGGAGCCCCAACTTATTGGGGTCATAAGAGACGAAGAGCTGAACAGCCCTTCTGTGCTCCCGCGTACGGTCAAGGTAGAAGGTTAATGCCCTTCTACAGTCCAGGGTATGCAGGACCATTTCAGCTCGGCTGGAGTGTGGCCTGGGAAAGTAGGTCGGAAGCACCACCTCCTGGTTGATGTGAAAAGGGGAAACCACTTTGGGAAGAAACTTAGGGTGAGTCCGTAGGACTACCCGGTTCTTGTAGAACCTAGTGTACGGAGGATCAGACACCAGGGCCTGCAGCTCACTAACGCGTCTAGCAGAAGTGAGGGCTACCAAGAACAAGGTTTTCCAAGAAAGAAAACGAAGAGGACAGGTAGCCATAGGTTCGAAAGGCGGACAGGTAATCCGCTGTAAAACCACATTGAGATCCCAGTCCGGGGCTGGGGGGCACAAAGGTGGTTTAAGGAGAAGGAGGCCTCTGAGAAAACGAGCCACCAGAGGGTGGCTAGAAAGAGGTCTGCCATCCACCGGCATGTGATGCGCAGAAAGAGCACTGAGGTGGACCTTGACCGAGTTGGACTTAAGTCCAAGATTGGAGAGGGAAAGCAAGTACTGCAAGACCACTGATGCTGAACAGGAGAAGGGATCTTGAGACTGCTGAGCACACCAGGCGGAGAACCGACGCCACTTAAGAGCGTAGGACTTCCGGGTGGAGGGCCGCCTGGAGGCCAAGACGACCTCCTCCACCTCTGGAGGCAGGCAGAGGGGAGCAAGGACTACCCTTTCAGCAGCCAGGCCATCAGATGAAGGGACCGGAGGTTGGGGTGCAGGAGAGTCCCCTGATCCTGTGACAGGAGGTCGGGCTGAAACCCCAGAGGAAGAGGGGTGTCAACCGCCAGCTGCATTAGAAGCGGGAACCAAGGTTGTCTCAGCCACCGGGGAGCCACTAGGATCATCGAGGCTTTATCTCTGAGAACCTTGAAGAGTGTCCGAGACACCAGCGGCATGGGAGGAAAGGCATATAAGAGGCCTGTGGACCATGGAATCAGAAAAGCATCCGCCGCTACTCTGATAGGATGCGGTTGTCGAGAGCAGAATCTGGGAAGTTGCTTGTTCAGAGGACTGGCAAACAGATCCATGGTGGGGAGGCCCCACTTGAGAAAGATCTGCTGAACCACCATCGGATCCAGCCTCCACTCGTGCGGCTGGAGGATCCTGCTCAGCTTGTCGGCCAGGTAATTTTCTTGACCTGGGAGATAGACAGCTTTGAGGATAATTCCGTGGTGGACAGCCCAAGAGCATAGTGTTTGTGCCTCCTGACGGAGAAGGAAGGAGCCTGTCCCGCCTTGCTTGTTCACATAGAACATTGCAACCTGATTGTCTGTCTGTATCAGCACCGACTGATGAGAAATCAGGTGAGAGAATGCTTTGAGCGCTAGGCGGATGGCTCTGAGCTCCAGGAAGTTTATCTGTTGAGCAGACACCCAAGGAGTCCAGAGACCCTGAGTACATGTGCCTTGGCAGTGTGCTCCCCAACCCAGGAGAGAAGCATCGGTCGTCAGGACCTGAGAATGTGGAGGGGGCTGAAAAGTCACTCCTAGTACTAGGTTGGGCAGATGAAGCCACCATTGCAGAGAAGAGACCAGCCGGTCGGAGATCTGTACGGAGTCCGCTAGGCTCCCAGTGGCCTGATGCCATTGTGTGCGAAGGCACCATTGAGCAGGTCGCATGTTCAGGCGGGCATTGGGGGTCACATGGTCCGTGGAAGCCATATGACCGAGCTGTCTCAGAAATTGCCTGGCCGAGACCAGGGAATTGCTGTGAAAGTGGCTGGCGAGATCCATGAGCCTTTGGGCCCTGTCCAGAGGCAGTAAGGCCCGCGCCTGAAAAGTGTCCAACCTGGCGCCGATGAATTCGAGATCTTGAGAGGGGAGCAAAGTGGACTTTGCGAAGATTATGACAAATCCCAAGTGCTGGAGTACAGTCACAGTGCGATGAGTGGCTTGAATGGCTTCGTGGGAAGACTGGGCTCTGATGAGCCAGTCATCCAGGTAGGGAAACACAAAAAGGCCTTGAAGTCTTAGATAGGTCGCCACCACTGCCAGGCATTTGGTAAACACCCTGGGGGCGGAGGACAGGCCAAAGGGCAGTACTCTGTACTGGTAATGATTTCCCCCCACCACAAACCTGAGATATTGTCTGTGGTCTGGATGAATAAGGATATGAGTATACGCATCCTTTAGATCCAAGGAGCATAGCCAGTCTCCCTGCTGGAGGTAGGGCAGCAGGATTCCAAGGGTAAGCATCTTGAACTTTTCCTTTGCAAGGAACTTGTTGAGGTTTCGCAAGTCCAGGATAGGTCTGAGGCCTCCTGTTCTTTTTGGTATCAGAAAGTACCTGGAGTAAAACCCCTGACCTTTCAGGTGGTGGGGCACCGGTTCCACAGCCTGTTCCTGAAGGAGACTCGCTAACTCCTGAAGGAGTAAGACCCTGTGCAGAGGGAGTCTCGGAGGCTCCCCTGGAAAATAGGAGGGAGGTACCTGGTGAAAGTGAAGAAGATAGCCCTTTTGAACTATGTGAAATACCCAGGTATCCGTGGTGATGTTGGACCATCTTTGGGCAAAGTGGACCAGTCGGCCTCCTGTGCTGAGAGAAACCAGCTGAGGGGGAGAGGCTATGCTGATGAAGTCAAAAACCCCCACCCTGCTGAGCAGGGGCCGGTGGTGCAGGCTTGGGGGCTTGCTGCCTACGGGACCCATTACCCCGTCCCTTGGCCTGCTTACCCTGTGGGGGAGCTGGTGAGGCCTGATACCGAGGGTAGTATTTATAGGCAGCCGCCTTCCTCGGGTAAAAGGGCTTATTCCCCCGAGCCCTTCTTCTTTTGAGAAGGGGCAGAGGTCTTCCTGGAGAGACGAGTCCTGGTGAGAGTCTCGGTCTCGATCTGTGCAGCCTTCTCATCCATGGGCTTGCCAAAGAGGTTATCACCTCTGCAGGGGACATCGACCAACTTGTCCTGCACCCATGGCTCGAGGTCGGACATCTGAAGCCAAGCCTGGCGGCGTCCACCGATGCCGGCTGCGGCTACTCGAGCCGATGCCTCAAAACCATCGTAGGCTGCTCGAGAGATAAACTTTGAGCACTCTCGAATACCAGTTGACAAGGTTTGGAACCTCTGCAAAGGTTCGTCGGAGAGACCAGCAGAGAACCCGGCAATTTCTTTAGCCAGGTCCCGGAGATACATGCCCATGTAGAGCTGGTAGGTCTGGACTCGACAAGCAGGCATAGAGCCCTGGAAACACTTCCTACTGAGGGCATCCAGGCTTCGGGCCTCCCTACTGGGGGGCACCGAGGAGTGCATTTTTTGACTCTTACGTCTATGCATGGCCGATTCCACCACCATGGAATGGTGTGGCAGTTGTGCCTTTTGGAACCCGGGGCTCTTGCGGACTCGATAAATGGAATCGACCCGCTTGCTTAACACCGGCGACGACGCCGGGCTCTCCCACATGCGGAAGAGAAGTCGTTCCAGCATCGGAGGAACCGGTACAATAAAGGCCTCCTTCGGGGGAGAGTCATATTGGAGGGCATCGAGTTCCTCGACTCGAGGCTCCTCCTCGGGATCCGCGGGGAAGGCCAAGGCCTTGGCCATATCCCGCACGAAGTCCGAGAACCGGGTATCCTCCGGGGGGGACCGTCTCCGAGGTTCGGACTCGGGGGGTCCGATGGGACACACCGAGTCCAAAAGGAACCAGGTGACTCTTTGTCCTCGGATTCCCAGGCCGACTCCTCTGAGGAGTCGTCGAGCGGCTCGGGTCGGGCGGGCATCGATGCCGTCCGCCCGACGCCGAGGGAGGCGGAGTTGGCGTCGACGACCTCGGTCCCGAACGGGAGGCCGAAGGAGACCGCGACCGAGGATCGACTCGAGCCCTCATGGACTCGAGGATCGGCTCGGTCTCCGGGGTCGACGTCCCGGCGGTCAGGGCAGAAGCACCGGCGAGGCCAGCGATCAATACCCGTTGCTGGTCCATGAAGGCAGTCAGACTGCTCTCCAAGGCCGTCAACCTGAGTCCGAGCTCAGGAGACCCAGCAGCCCCCGACTCGGGCCCCGATGGCGTCGGACCCGACGTCGGCTCCTTTGGAGGCGAGTCTACGAGGACAACAGTACTCACGTGAGCGGGCAAGTCCATCTTGAGTCGAGGATGTTTTGAAGGCCTCTCCACCTCCGAGGACCCGGGACGGGAATCGGGGCTATGTGACCTGGCCCTCGAGGAACCAGGAGCGTCCACCGATCCCGCCCTCGCGGGTTTCTTCTTCCGATGATGTTCCCGGGTAGGAGACCCCCTTTCAGAGGAACTCCGACGATACTCAGGACCAGAGTCCCGTGACGTCGAAGCCTCTGACGAGGTCCGAGCCTGGCCGGAGTCAGAGAAGATACGTTCCCGCTGATGCTGCCGACTCAACGCTTTAGAGGACATTTTGCCACACAGACCACAGATCATCTGGTCATGATCGGGTCCGAGGCAGCGGAGGCAGAAGTCGTGCGTGTCTGTAAGAGACATGAGTTTCTTACAGAGGTCACACTTTTTAAAGCCGCTGGCAGCCATCGGGGGAAAAAGGGCCCCTGCGAGGTCGAAAGACTGGGCTGCCAGTGAAAAAGTAAAAAGGCGCGAAATCTGTCACGAAGGACAAAAAACAAAGAACGGACTCGCAACCGGTGTCGCGAGTCCGGACGGGAAAAGAACCGGCGTCGAACCGAAGAAAAAAGAGAAATAATCAACTTTTCGGAGGGGATTCACAAACAACGTCTGTAGGGCTCCGCGGAAAAAAGAAGACTGAGCAAGATGGCACCCTTGGGCGGGAAGAGGACCGCGCATGCGCGCTGCAATTCCCAAAGGCTTTCTTTGAAAGCTGGGGAAAATTGCTCCGCGAGGGGTCCGTCGGCGCCGACGTCACCCATATGTGAGGACTGACTTCCTGCTTGGTCCTGGAGAAAGGACAGATGTTTGAGGAATTGAATCTGAAATCCACTGAAGATCCATCATGTCTTTCCTAACTGGTGAGAGGTAGGAAGACATTGGGCATGGATCTTCAGGGATACGTAAACCTAGGATACGGTAGGGCTGTCAGTACCACAGCAGTGGTTGTGTGCATAATATCCGAAACATACTGTGGAACAGTATGAAGCTGTGCAAGCCCACTGTCAGAAACATACAGGAAGGTAAAAACCTTTATGAGCATAGACAGTCAGAGAGATAAGTATGGAAATACATATTTACCTATAATAAGTATCTGGACAGATACACACATATATGTAGATATATGTGTATATATATATACAGGTATATAGATATATATATCTATAATGAGATCTAAAGGGCATAGCATAATCACACTGATCTGAGAGACAGATACATCTACAGAGATATATATATATATATATATATATATAGATATATATATATATATATATATATAGATAGATAGATAGATAGATAGATATACCTGAATATATAGGTCTAAAGATAGTTGCCTGCAACTAAGCAGAGCTATGCATATCAGGACATTCACATGGAGATGTGAAGGGAAAAGATTCATCTAAGAACAAGGAGGTGAAACCTACTTGAGAAGATATATAGAGAATCTATTCCCCCAGAGATGATGGTAAAGGAATGCTATCCAGTGAATAACCAGGATGGTTACATGAAAAAACAGAGGATAATATCAGTCTGTAAACAGCAAGTCCGGAGTCCTGTGGAACTCCAGCATGGTAAAAGGACAGAAACGCATAGAATGAGGGACAAAGGAGGTATCAGGCGTTTTCCAGATTAATATGTGCTGTCCTTTAAGTATTAGGATACCATGAGGACAAGCTGCAAGAAAAAAAAAAAAAAAAGAGTATATTCCCTATAGGAATGGGATAGCTCTTAGACTTTCACGTGGAGAAGGCTTATGTCCTTTTCCCTCTTTTTTTTTTTTTTAAAGAAGATAGTAGGTTGTGAAGAACCCTCACAGTCATAGGGGATGACTGAGGAAGCCTTTTTCAACCATGATGGATAGCCATTAGAGAAACTCTATGCTCTCTAGCAAGGGCCCATAGTGGAAAGCTTCTCAGTAGGATTGCAGAGAGCATTATGCAGGAGAACTGGAATGTAGAACTGGCTGATGGAGAAAACTGACAGCCACGTCCACTACGTTGCCAAACCCAGAGATTGGAGATGGCAAGTAGAAGATAGTGTAAGAAGCCTGTAGTGAGAAGGATTATCCAAGAAAGATGTAGAAAACTGTCTTGGAATCACTACTAAGGCCAGACAGAAGTGGTGGAAGACAAGACTGGGACTTGTGGAAAAGTACCAGTAGTCAATTACTTGAACTCCTGCATGGGCAGCTACTGAATAGGACAACAGAGAGAGTCGGTCTGTGTCAAACAGAGAGAACAGACTGAACAAAGAGAGCAAGCTGTCTCTGTCTGCAGAGCTGCCCAGATAAAGAAGGGAGTTTACTCAGGAGAAGAAACTCTACAGTGAAAAGAAAGACAAGAAAAGTCTTTCAATGGTATGGTACCACTCTTACAGGGGAAACCCTGGCGAAGAGGGTAGAGATAGAAGCTGAAGAAGGACTTACCACATGGTAAGTCCCTGGAAGGAAAGCACAGTTACTTACCTGTAACAGGTGATCTCTGGGAACAGCAGGAATTAGTCATCACATATGGGTACGTCGGTACCGATGGAGCCCGCGCGGGAAAGCTCCCCAGCTTTTCAGATTAAAAGCTTTTGGGGCCTCCCACTGCACATGCGCGCTGCCTTCCCGCCTTCCTGACCAGCTCTCGTCAGTTCGAGTTTAAAGCTGAGACAATAGAGAGAGAGGACAGGAAGATAGATAGATAGAGATACAACTCCTAGGGGAGGTGGGTGGGTTGTGATGACTAATTCCTGCTGTTCCCAGAGATCACCTGTTACAGGTAAGTAACTGTGCTATCTCCAGGAACAAGCAGGAATAAGTCATCACATATGGGGACTCCCTAGCTAAGATGCCTGGGAGATCCCCCTCCAAGGGTAAACCATCTTCGTATGGATCTCAGGCATCCATCCAGGGAAGGTGGGCAGGAGTTGTTTAAGTATGGAACAGGTGTTTGAGGACAGCCTGACCAAACAAGGCATCCCGGCGGGAGTCCTTGTCCAAGCAGTAATGGGCTGTGAAGGTATGAACCGAGGCCCAAGTGGCTGCTCGACAGATCTATGGACACAGAGTGAAGATGAGCCATAGAAGTGGCCATGGCTCTCACATTGTGAGCTGTGACATGGCCCTCCAGAGAAATGTTCTTACTCTGGTAAGCAAAAGAAATACACTGAGCGATCCAATTGGAAAGTGTACGCTTGGTGACTGGAAGTCCCAAATGAGAAGGATCAAAAGCCACGAAAAGTTGGGAAGACTTTCGATGTGGTTGAGTCCTGTTGAGGTAAAAGGCAAGAGCTCTTTTGCAATCCAGAGTATGAAGGTTCCTCTCTGCACTGGATGCATGAGGAGCCGGGAAAAAGACAGGTAGATATACCTCTTGATTAAGATGAAAAGGCGAGACCACTTTGGGCATAAAGTGGGGATTCGTCCTAAGGACCACCTTATCATGATGAAACCTAGTATAAGGTGGATGAGCCACTACAGCCTGCAGTTCACTGATGCGGCGAGCCGAAGTGACTACAATAAGGAAAACAACCTTCCAGGAAAGAAATTTGAAGGAGGTAGAGTCCAAAGGCTCAAAAGGTGGCTTCATAAGCTGACCTAGAACTAGGTTCAAATCCCATGCTACCGGGGGAGGTCGGATGGGAGGTTTAGTTAGGGTCAGGCCTCTCATGAAACGTGCAACAAGAGGATGAGAGGAGACAGGTTGTCCATTTATAGGTTTTAAGGATGCTGCAATAGCACTCAAATGGACCCTTACTGAATTTGTCTTAAGGCCTGCATTTGAAAGATGCAGGAGATAGTCCAAGAGGGAATTCAAAGGAAGTGCTAGAGGGTCAAGACCCTGCTGAGCACACCAAACGGAAAAACGCTTCCATTTGAAAGCATAAGAACGCCTCGTGGAAGGTTTCCTAGAGGCATGAAGGATATCTTTCACAGGCTGAGAAAGATTAAAGTCTTGAAGACTTAGGCCTTCAGTAACCAAGCTCTGAGATGTAGGGATTTGGGGTTTGGGTGCCACAAAGTCCCCTTCTCCTGAGACAGGAGGTCTGGCGCAGCTCCCAGGTCCAGGGAGGATCCCTGGTAGAGATGCAGAAGTAGAGGGAACCACACCTGGCGTGGCCAGCGGGGAGCTATGAGGATCATAGTCCCGTGATCCCTCTGGAGCTTGAACAGAGTCTTGGATATTAGAGGAATGGGTGGAAAGGCATAGAGGAATTCCTGACCCCAATGCAGGAGGAAGGCATCGTGGGCCTGAGCTCCCTGACACTGAGTTCTGGAACAGAACCGGGGAAGTTTGGCATTCCACGGACTTGCAAAGAGGTCTATGTCCGGGTCCCCCATTCCTGAAAGATTCTGCGTATCTGGTCCATATGTAGGGACCATTCGTGTGGAAGCAGAACTCGACTGAGTCTGTCCGCACGAGAGTTTTGAACTCCTGGAAGATACACTGCAAGAAGGTGAATTTGATGCTCTCTGGCAAAGGCCCATAATCTGAGAGCTTCGTTGCAAAGCGACAGAGAGCCTGTCCCTCCTTGTTTGTTTATATAGAACATGGCTACCTGATTGTTTGTCTGAACTAGGACAGTCAGGTTGACAAGGAGGGTATAGAAGACCTTGAGGGCAAGGTAAATTGCTCGCAGTTCCAGGAGGTTGATATGAAGGGTGGTCTCCTGTGGAGACCAAGTGCCCTGAGTGGAGAGGTTCTGAAGATGAGCTCCCCACCCTGTCTGGGAGGCATCTGTTGTGAGGGTTGCTTGGGGCAACAAAGGTTGGAAGGGGGCCCCCAACAACAGATTCTTGGTGGATGTCCACCATTGGAGGGACCAAAACAGACGGCTTGAGGTGAGTATTTGGTCGGAGAGCGCTCCAGATGCTTGAGTCCACTGGGTGGCCAAAGTCCATTGAGCTGCTCTCATATGCAGACGAGCGTAGGGCACCACATGTACCGTGGAGGCCATGTGGCCCAGAAGTCGCAGCATTTCCCGGGCTGTCAAATGACTGCTGGACTGAGCTTGGGAGGCCAAACTCAGCAGGCGTTGGGCCCTGAGCTGAGGCAGGTAGGCCCTCGCAGTGATGGTGTCTAACTGGGCCCCTATGAACTCGAGAGACTGAGTAGGGATTAGTTGAGACTTGGGAAGGTTTACTACCAGTCCCAGATACTGCAGAAGACGCGTTGTGCGGTCCAGGGAAATTTGGGCCTGGGACGGAGTTCGGATGAGCCAGTCGTCCAGGTATGGGAATATGAAAATTCCCAGGCCTCTTAGAAAGGCAGCTACGACTGCCATGCATTTGGTGAACACTCTTGGAGCAGAGGCTAGACCAAAGAGGAGTACTCTGTACTGGAAATGTTGTCCCTGAAACAGAAATCGAAGGTATTTTCTGTGGGATGGGTGGATGAGTATGTGTGTATACGCATCCTTTAGGTCTAGAGAACAAAGCCAATCCTGACTCTGAAGGTATGGAAGGAGAATGCCCAGAGAAAGCATTTTGAATTTCTCCTTGAAAAGAAATTTGTTCAATTCTCTCAGATCTAGAATTGGTCTGAAGCCCTCTGTCTTCTTTGGTATTAGAAAATAAGGGGAGTAGAATCCCGTCCCTTGTTGAAGAAGAGGGACCTCCTCTATTGCCCCTTGGGCAAGGAGGGAGGAGACTTCCTGACCCAAGAGGGTCAGGAGAGATGGGGGAGAATTGAACTGCCTCACCATAGTATAAGGAGGAAGGTCGGAAAAATGGAGTTTGTAACCCTCTCTGATGATAGAGAGGGTCCATTGCTCTGATGTAATTTGCTCCCATCTGGGAGCAAAGTGAGCTAACCTTCCGGGTATGGTGAGGGGCTCTGGTTGTTCTAGAGCCAGAAAAGTTAAGTTCTCTAGGGGCAAGTCAAAACCCCTGAGGGGGTTGAGCCTGCTGAGGCGTAGCAGACGCCGCAGGCTTTGACCTTGCCTGTTTAGGTTGCTGACGTTTAGCAGCAAAACGAGGCTGAGAGGATTGTTGGCCAGTATTTGTGGAAAATCTGGACTTCTTGTAATAAGGCCTCTTAAAAAGACTTCTTTTTGGCAGGAGTGGAGGTAGACTTAGAAAGTCTATCTAAGGTGGCATTTTCTGCGTCCATTTGAGTGGCCTTAATTTGCCACTCCTCACCAAATAAGTTCTCACCTGTACAGGGCAGATTCCGTAAGCCATCTAGGACCCAAGGTTCTAGATCAGAAGCCTGGAGCCAAGCAAGACGTCGGGCTGCTATAGCAATGCCCGAAGCCCTACCAGCACCCTCAAAGGAATCAAAAGCTGCCCTGTTGGAGAACTTTGAAATATCCAAAAGGTGTTTCACTAAGAAAATGAACTCCTCCCTTTTATCCTCAGGGATGAAGGGGGCAAAATGCCGATCTTTTAGAGCGATTTCACTGAGAAACATGCCCATGTAAAGACTATAGGAATTAATCCTGGCTATAAGCATAGTAGCCTGGAAAATCTTCCTGCCAAAAGAGTCTAGAGTCTTACATTCTCGTCCTGGAGGAGTAGAAGAGTGCCTTTTGGTACTCTTTATCTTCTTCATTGCAGACTTCACCACAATAGAATGGTGAGGCAACTGGTTTTTTTGGAAACCAGGAGAAGGGGGGACACGGTACATGGTGTCCAACCTGCGAGAAGGAGACAATGTTAGAGGAGCCTCCCATAAGTCCATCAAGTGTTCTTGAAGGATTTCATGGATAGGCAGGGTGACTGCCTCTTTAGGAGACTTAGAGTATCCTAAAATATCCAGTTTCTTTGATCTGGGTTCCTTTTCAGAGGATGAAGCAATAGAAAGACCTTTAGCTATTTCTATGATGAAGTCCTGAAAGGACAAATCCTCTGGTGGAGACATTCTGCTTTTAGGAGAAGAAGGCTCCTCAGGAAGATCAAGGGAGAACTCATCAGAATCATCAGAGGAGTTAAAATCCTCTGAAGAAGCAGAGTATCCTCTATGTGCTTCCAACGCACGATACGCATACCGTTCGGTATCGACATCGGGCGTACCGGGTATGGGATCGGTACCGGGCAAAAGCCCGGATCCGGCATGCGGAACCGATCTGCGTTTGGAAGACGATGGCCTCGGTTCCGGTATGGGAGCCATTACCGGAACCGGACCCGGTACCGCTGGCCGCGGTACCGAGGGCGTAGCAGCATTAATAAAAGCCAGAATGGCCTGCTGCATGACTTGGACAGTATTGCCCATAGACGCCACTGCTGCCTGGATGTCGGTACCGGTATGGGCCGGTACCCCAGAGCAGCACAACAGGTGATCTGTCGAGGCCGCGCCATCGATGTCAACCTGTGACCCCATGATTGCTTTGGAGGCCGGAACCTCCCGCCGGGGTTTTTTGGCCTGGGCAGAATCCTCGAACTCAGAATTGAGAGCCTCTCGATCTTTAGAAAGAGATTTGCTTTTAAAGGATTTGCCCACTGGAGTTTTGGTTACCTGAGATCCATCCGGAGAGGAAGACCTGGATGACTGTGATACTTCTGAAGGAAACAGCACATGGAACTTGTTGGCCCGGTTCTGCAATCCACGTTTCGACATCTGGGAGCAGGATGGGCAGTCCGGTATGGAATGGTCAGGTCCTAAACAATTAAGACACCATTCATGGGTGTCTGTAACAGGAATGACAGCACTGCACTTGGTACACTTTTTAAAAGCAGGAACTGGCTTCTCCATGAGGAGAATTTGTGTAGGCCTGAAGGCCTAACAAAGTACCAAGCTGTGCTGAAGAAAAGAAAAATATCTATATTTTTTTTTTTTTAAAGAAAGAAAGAGAGACCGGCAGTACCGGTTTCAGAATGGGGAAGGCAGGTACGCGGTCTAAAGAAAACAATAAAATTAACAATTTCTTCAGCGGTGACAGGAACACGACCTGCTGGCTCCGCGGAAAAAAAGAAACTGACGAGAGCTGGTCAGGAAGGCGGGAAGGCAGCGCGCATGTGCAGTGGGAGGCCCCAAAAGCTTTTAATCTGAAAAGCTGGGGAGCTTTCCCGTGCGGGCTCCGTCGGTACCGACGTACCCATATGTGATGACTTATTCCTGCTTGTTCCTGGAGATAAAATTCATGCTGGTACAGAGAAACTATCATGTGATAGTTGCTAAACCTCTCTTCTAGTCAGGAAGAGGTGGAAAACCCTGTAACTTATAGACATGAATATCCCGACAGTTCAGCATACTGAAGAGTAAATGGATTTCCTGAGAATAGGAATCCCTGAGCAGAGTTTTGAATGGAAAAACAGTGAAAAACGTCTGCTGAAAAGAAGTCAACTGTAGTTATAAAAAGATTAATCAGAAACCTATGGTTACTGTGTTTATTCAGCATGGCTAGAGTTTGGATTCTTCAGACCAGGGTGAGACTTCCCCTGCTTGGGAATATCCGAATGATGGGCAGGAGAAGAGGAAAACCTCTTTCTTTTAGGGAAAGAAGGTTTGGTAGGGCATTTCCTACCTGCTGAGGAAGGAGAGGGCTTAGGATGGCCCTCAGAAACAGGAAAGTCAGTGGAGCAATGAGCAACATGACGTAAGGACTCCTTATTGAAGAGATTTTCTCCAGTACAAGGAGTATTACTCAGTCTTTGTTGTGCCCATCTACTCAAGTCTGATGCTTGGAGCCAGGCTTTACGACGTGCTCCTATGGCTATAGCAGAAGTTCTGCTAACAGACTCAAAAGAGTCTAGGGAAGCACGAGAAAGAAACCAAGAGATATTTTGGCTATGACTAAGAAGTAAAGAATAGTCTGCAGCCTTGGGCTCTGATAGAAAAGGAGTCAAAAGAGATAATTTCTTTGTGATCTCCTGAAGGGATAGACTCATATAAAAAATATATGAGAGAATCCTTGTTGCCAGCCTAGATGTTTGGAAGGTTTGACGTCCAAAGGCATCCAGTGTTCTAGATGCACGCCCTGGCAGGAAAGAAGTATGTTTTTTCTTGCTTTTTACCTTCCTCATTGCTGATTCCACTACAATGGAATGATGGGGAAGTTGAGGCTTTTGAAATCTTGGAGAGGGGGGCACCTGATACAGATGATCAGTTGCTGTAGGAGGTGAAGAAACCTTTAAAGGTTTTTCCCATACCCTCAGAAGAAGATTCTGCAAAGAGTGATGTAAAGGAAGCATTATATTTTCCTTTCCTGCAGAAAAACCCTGAGAAGACTCATAGCCAGGGATAGGAATATTAAGGAATGTTGCCATGTCAAGGAGAAATTTCTGAAAAGAAGGATCTCCGATGGGAACCATCCCTGGACAGGCTAAATTTGAAAAGGTAGCCTGGGCACCGGAGGATGTACCTGTCCGGTGCAGAACAGGATTTGTAATGGATGGACACTGGAACTGGCAGTTATGAGTTGAGACAGTCAGTAGTGCATCATCCATGCCAGGTATCGACTCCAAACTAGGTATAGAGAGGAGCGATCCAGGTGAAAAAAGCATGGAAGGAGCTGGTTCCGATGATACTGCAGGTACCGGCATCGATATCGATAGTTGTGCCGGAATCGAAGGCGAAACCGACACCGAAGCAGTCATCGGAGGCTGCTCAAGCGGTACCGAGGTAACTAAAAACCCTTGGTGATTATCCTCGGTACCGTGCATGTGGAATCGGTAAACATCGGTTCCGAGACGCGTCGGTACCCAGTCCTCTAGACTAGAAATCGATTCTAGACTCGGCATCGAAGGAAGCGAGTCTATCGATACATGCCTAGAGGGTACCGACGTCGGTGGTGGTATCGGCGGTACTGCTGATACTGGAAAGTCAATCTGGGACGCTTCGGTCGGTCCCGAAGGTACAGAGAACGCCAGATGACGATCCCTGGTGAAGAGCGGATCACTCAACACCGGTGCTGATGCCGGGGTATCGGTACCGCTCGAAGCGGATGCCACCACCAAGCATGGCTCAGGTATGTTCTGTGAGGGGTGAGCCCCAGGAACAACCTGAAACCCCTGAAATGCTTTGGAGCCCGAAGACTCCCGCCGAGGGGGTTTAATGCCAATGGGGTCTTGAGGGCAAGGCCGGGGCCGTCAGCATGCTTAGCATGAGACTTACCACTCAAGGATTGGCTAGTCTTAACAGACTGTTTGTGGGTTACCTGATCCTGTAGAGAAGAAATGGCCGGTGCCCTGCCATATGGAGGGAAAACGGTATCGAGGGAAACTCGAAAGAGAGAATCTCTTCTCACATATTGCAGCCTGACGGTTCAGGGGAAAAAGGGTCAGGACCCAAACAGGTTAGACACCAGTCATTGGAGTCTAAAAAGAAAACTGTATTTCCACAGTAAAGGCACTTCTTAGGAGAAGGCGGCTCCATGATGGAGAGGCCTTATAGGCCCAAAAAATTGTAAGACAGAAACCGAGGGAAAACTCTCCATCAGTTTGAGAAAAAGAAAAGAAAAAACCCCACCGGCGGTACCGGTGGCGGCGGGAAAACAGCCGCGACCACAAGAAAACAAGAATTAAAAAATTAAAGAAAAAAGTTTCTGCGGTGACAGGAGGACGTCCTGCCGGCTCCGCGGAAAAACAAAAACTGAGGAGAGACAGTTGGAAAGGCGGGAAGGCAGCACGCAGGCGCTGAGGGATGCTCCCAAAAGCTTTCTGATTGGAGCGTTCCCGCGCAGGTTCCGTCGGTACCGACATACCCATATGTGAAGACTCATTCCTGCTTGTTCCTGGAGATCAGCAATGACACCAATAGAAAAAATGAAAAAAAAAAAAGTCACAGGGCCATTGTAAAAAAGGAGTCTTGAAAAGGAAATTCCAAGACTGGCTGGGCTGACCAGGAAAACCAGAGTAAAGAAGCCCTGGAGACCCTCATGAGCTTCACAAGCCCAGCTGCTAAAGGAGCCTTTAAAAAAAAAAGATTGAAGCTGCTTTATGTAAAGCAGCAGAGCCAGAGGCTGCCCATTGACATAAATGGGGGAAAAAAGCCACACAGAAAAAAAGTCAAGGAATGCAGATAAGGGACAGCAAGAAGGTAAGGGGGCTTGGGCCCAATCACCGGTTCCCTGAGGGGGCCTCCTGCTTCTCTTTAGGTCCACTTAGCACTCATAACCCATGGGAAACAGCACCGGAGCCTGGTTTACTGTCTGCTCAAAATTCAAGGGCATACCCCTTGCTCTGAGCACTATTGGGCTCTTCTGGACTCAATTCTGAAGGATTCTGCACCGTAGCATGTGCCAGGAGAGTCAGACCTATCCACAATGCTGACTCAGTTCACACATCTTGTCATCTGTTGGAGGCAGAAACTACTGGCTTCTCTCAGCGCTGCATCAGATGATATATTAGGTTGGAAGTTGATTAAGTCAGCTCTCCACATGCTAGCAAAGGAGCATAGCCCACTCACCTGGATTGGTCTAGCAGACCAAGGAAGATCTACTTTAACATGCAGTCTACTGCTCTCTGTGCAGAAGCCAATCTTCGCTCTTCTTTCTGCACAAGCAGGAGCTCTGTTCCATCTTAGAGTAGAACTCCAGCACATTGGCTCCATCAGTAATGTCATCAATAAGTGTGCTTATCTGCATAGAATGGAGGTGACTCGTGGAGACTTCTGCAGTGTTTGCATTTGGCTTGGGTAAGAAGATAATCCAAACAGATGAGACAACTGAATGGTGAAGTAGTTCTGGATCATTTTACCACACTGTGGACATGGTCGAATCTCAACTTGGTCTGAGTGAAAAACCTTTTGAAATTAAATGATTTCAAATAAAATTAAACTTAAAAAAAAATTGAGGACAATAAAAGGTAATGGCAGACAACCAAATTAGAAACTCTTCAAAACCTGAGAGAACTTTGTGCAAAAAATCAAAACTGCACATGGGAAGAGCCACACATGCTCAGAAAGCGTAGTTACTCACCTGTAACAGGTGTTCTCCAGGAGCAGCAGGAATCAGTCCTCACATATGGGTGACGTCGGCGCCGACGGAGCCCTCGCGGAGCAATTTTCCCCAGCTTACAAAGAAAGCCTTTGGGAATTGCAGCGCGCATGCGCGGTCCCCTTCCCGCCCAAGGGTGCCATCTTAGCCAGTCAGATGACATAGCTAAAAGACAGCATAAAAATTTGCAAAAAAAACTAAAGCAGATAATTGCAACTCCCAGGGGAGGAGGGAGGGTTGTGAGGACTGATTCCTGCTGCTCCTGGAGAACACCTGTTACAGGTGAGTAACTACGCTTTCTCCAGGACCAAGCAGGAAGTCAGTCCTCACATATGGGACTCCCAAGCTTAAGGCTACCGGAGACCCTAAGCACAAAATGAGCTCCCTCTAGCTCAGCAGTACAGAAGGAAGGAATCTTCGCTGAATTATTACCCACCGGTAGCCCCCATCCGGGATGGAGGGTAGGAGTTGCTCAAACCTCGAAGAGATTTCGGAGGACTGCCTGTCCGAAAGCACTGTCCCTGAGGGACTCCCTCTCGAGGCAGTAATGGACCGCAAAAGTCTGACTCGAAGACCAAGTAGCGGCCCGGCAGATGTCTGCCAACGGAACAGAGCGGAGGTAAGCCACTGACGTAGCCTTCGCCCGAACACAATGAGCCGTGACTCGACTTTCTAAGGAGAGTCCGGCTGCCCCATAAACCCAAGCGATACAGTCAGCAACCCAGATGGACAGAGTACGCTTGGAGACCGGGAGCCCCAATTTATTGGGGTCAAAAGATACAAAAAGCTGAGCAGCTTTACGGTGCTCCCGCGTACGGTTAAGGTAGAAGTTCAAGGCCCTTCTACAGTCCAGGGTATGCAGGACCATTTCAGCTCGGCTGGAGTGTGGCCTGGGAAAGAAGGTCGGAAGTACCACCTCCTGATTGATGTGAAAAGGGGAGACCACTTTTGGAAGAAATTTTGGGTGAGTCCGTAGGACTACCCTATTTTTGTAGAACCGAGTGTAAGGGGAATCAGACACGAGGGCCTGCAATTCACTTACGCGTCTAGCGGAAGTGAGGGCTATCAGGAATAAGGTTTTCCAAGAAAGAAAACGTAGGGAACAGGTAGCCATAGGTTCAAAAGGCGGACAGGTGATCCGCTGTAAAACCACATTCAGATCCCAGTCAGGTGCTGGCGGGCGCAGAGGTGGTTTAAGTAGAAGGAGACCTCGGAGAAACCTCGCCACGAGAGGGTCGCCGGAAAGAGGTCTGCCGTCCACCGGCACATGATGTGCTGAGAGAGCACTGAGGTGAACTTTGACGGAGTTGGACTTAAGTCCCAGATTAGAGAGGTAGAGCAAGTACTGCAAGATCACCGACACCGAGCAGGAGAAGGGATCCTGAGACTGCTGGGCACACCAAGGGGAAAAGCGACGCCATTTAAGGGCGTAGCATTTGCGGGTAGAAGGTCGCCGGGAAGCTAGGACGACCTCTTCCACCTCTGCCGGCAATAGAAGGGGAGCAAGGACTACCCTTTCAGCAGCCAGGCCATCAGATGTAGAGATCTGAGGTTGGGGTGTAGCAGGGACCCCTGATCCTGTGTTAGGAGATCTGGTTGAAACCCCAGAGGGAACGGATCCTCCACCGCTAATTGCAGCAGGAGTGGAAACCACGGCTGTCTGGGCCAGCGAGGAGCTATCAGGATCATGGAAGCTTTGTCTCGGAGAACCTTGAAAAGAGTTCGGGAGACTAGCGGTATGGGAGGAAAAGAATACAGAAGGCCTTTCGACCATGAGAGCAGAAAGGCATCCGCCGCTACTCGAAGGGGATGCGGCTGCCGAGAGCAGAAGCGAGGAAGTTGCCGGTTGAGAGGACTGGCAAAGAGATCCATCGTGGGGAGACCCCACTTCAGAAAAAGTTTCTGAACCACCAAGGGATCCAGGCGCCACTCGTGCGGCTGGAGGATTCTGCTGAGTTTGTCCGCCAGGCAATTTTCTTGGCCTGGGAGATAAACGGCCTTGAGAAGAATGCCGTGGCTGACGGCCCAAGAGCAGAGCCTCTGTGCTTCTCGACAGAGAAGGAAGGAGCCCGTGCCTCCCTGTTTGTTCACGTAGAACATGGCAACTTGATTGTCCGTCTGGACAAGGACGGACTGGTGAGAAGTCAGGTGGGAGAAAGCCTTGAGAGCCAGACGGATTGCTCTGAGCTCCAGGAAGTTGATCTGCTGCGCAGACTCCCACGTGGTCCAGAGACCTTGAGTACATGCCCCCTGGCAATGCGCTCCCCATCCCAGGAGAGAAGCATCGGTCGTCAGCACTTGAGCCGGCGGAGGAGACTGAAAAGGCATTCCGAGCACCAGGTTCGGCCGATGAAGCCACCACTGTAGGGAAGAGGTCAGCGGGTCGGAGATGCGCACTAAGTCGGCTAGGCCGCCTGTGGCCTGTTGCCACTGCTTGCGAAGGCACCACTGAGCAGGCCGCATATTCAGGCGGGCATTGGGGGTCACGTGGACGGTGGAAGCCATATGGCCGAGTAGTCTCAGGAAGCGCTTTGCGGAGACCAGGGACTGGCTGCGAAAGCGGCCGGCTAAGTCCATGAGCCATTGAGCCCTGTCGAGAGGCAGGAAAGCTCGCGCCTGAAGAGTGTGCAATCTTGCGCCGATGAACTCGAGATCTTGCGAGGGGAGCAAAGTGGACTTTGCGAAGTTTATGACAAAGCCCAAGTACTGCAGAAGAGT
Source organism: Ichthyophis bannanicus (assembly GCA_033557465.1). NCBI lineage: Eukaryota > Metazoa > Chordata > Amphibia > Gymnophiona > Ichthyophiidae > Ichthyophis > Ichthyophis bannanicus. The sequence continues at coordinate 83,518,801 of CM066048.1, forward strand.
CACAGTGCGGTGTGTGGCTTTTGTGACTTCTGGAGAGGACGATGCTCTGATGAGCCAGTCGTCTAGGTACGGAAAGACATAGAGGCCGTGAAGCCGGAGATAAGCCGCCACCACCGCGAGACATTTTGTGAAGACTCGTGGTGCGGAGGATAGGCCAAAGGGCAGTACTCTGTACTGGTAATGATTTCCCGCCACCACAAACCTTAGGTATTGGCGGTGGCTTGGGTGGATGAGGATGTGCGTGTAGGCATCCTTTAGATCCAAGGAGCATAGCCAATCTCCCTGCTGGAGGTAGGGCAGAAGGATTCCAAGGGTAAGCATCTTGAACTTCTCCCTGACGAGGAACTTGTTGAGGTTGCGCAAGTCCAGGATGGGTCTGAGGCCTCCTGTTCTTTTTGGTATTAGGAAATACCTGGAATAGAAGCCTAGACCCCTCAGGTGGTGGGGCACCGGTTCCACAGCCTGTTCCTGAAGAAGACTTGCTAACTCCTGAAGGAGTAAGTCCCTGTGCAGAGGGAGTCGTGGAGGTTCTCCCGGGAAATAGGAGGGAGGGACCTGGTGGAAGTGGAGAAGATAGCCTTCTCTCACCACCCGAAGCACCCAGGCATCTGAGGTGACGTTGGACCACCTGTGGGCAAAGTGAACCAGCCGGCCTCCTGTGCTTGGAGGAACCTGCTGAGGGGGAGAGGCTATGCTGATGAAGTCAAAAACCCCCACCCTGCTGAGCAGGGGCTGGTGGTGCAGGCTTGGGGGTTTGCTGCCTACGGGACCCGTTACCCCGTCCCTTGGCCTGCTGACCCTGTTGGGGAGCTGCGGAGGCCTGATATTGAGGGTAGTGTTTATAGGCAGCCGCCTTTCTCGGGTAAAAGGTCTTCTTTCCCGAGCCCTTCTTCTTCTGGGAAGGGGCGGAGGTCTTCCTAGAAAGCCTAGTTCTGGTGAGAGTCTCCGTCTCGATTTGTGCAGCCTTTTCAGCCATGGGCTTGCCAAAGAGGTTCTCACCTCGGCAGGGGACATCGACCAACTTGTCCTGCACCCAGGGTTCAAGGTCAGACGACTGAAGCCAAGCCTGTCGGCGGGCACCGATGCCGGCTGCGGCCACCCGGGCCGATGCTTCAAAGCCATCATAGGCTGCTCGAGACATGAATTTGGAGCATTCCCGAATACCAGTTGTCAAGGCTAGGAACCTCCGCAAAGGTTCCTCGGACAGCCCAGCGGAGAATCCAGCTATCTCTTTAGCCAGGTCTCTGAGATACATGCCCATGTAGAGCTGGTAGGTCTGGACACGACAAGCAAGCATAGAGCCCTGGAAACACTTCTTACCTAGGCCATCCAGGTTGCGGGCCTCCCTGCCAGGAGGCACCGAGGAGTGCATCTTCTGGCTCTTAAGCCTATGCATGGCCGATTCCACCACCATGGAATGGTGCGGTAGCTGTGCTTTTTGGAAGCCAGGGCTCTTGCGGACTCGATAAATGGAATCGACCCGCTTGCTTAATACCGGCGACGATGCCGGACTCTCCCACATGCGGAAGAGTAGTCGTTCCAGCATGGGAGGAACTGGTACAGTAAAGTGCTCCCTGGCGGGAGAGTCGTACTGGAGTGCATCGAGCTCTTTGGCTCGGGGCTCCTCCTCGGGATCCGCAGGGAAGGCCAAAGCCTTGGCCATATCCCAGACGAAGTCCGAGAACCGGGCGTCCTCCGGAGGGGACTGTTTCCGAGGTTCGGACTCGGGCGAGTCCGAGGGGACACACCGAGTCCGAAATGAATCAGGTGACTCTTCCTCTTCAGACTCCCAGGCCGACTCCGAGGAGGAATCGGTGGGGTCGGCCCGGGCGGGCGTCGGCCGCCCCGACGCCGAGGGAGTCGGCGTCGACGACCTCGGTCCCGAACGGGAGGCCGAGGGTGACCTCGACCGAGGATCGACTCGAGCCCGCATGGACTCGAGGATCGGCTCGGTCTCCGGGGTCGACGTAGACGTCCCGGCGGTCGGGGCAGAGGCGCCAGCGAGGCTAGCGATCAGTGCCCGCTGCTGGTCCATGAAGGCAGAGAGTCTGCTCTCCAAGGCCGTCAACCTGAGTCCGACCTCAGGTGACCCAGCAGCCCCCGACTCGGGCCCCGACGTCGGACCCCTCGGAGGCGAGTCCAGGAGGACTACAGGACTTACCCGAGCAGGCAACTCCGACTCCAGATGAGGTCGCTTCGGCAGATGCTCCTTCTCCAAAGACCCGGGACGGCTATCGGGGCTATGCGACCTGGCCCTCGCGGAACCAGGAGCGTCCACCGACGCCGCCCTCGCGGGTTTCACCTTCCGATGACGGTCCCCGGAGGGAGAACCCCTGTCGGAGGAACTCCGGCGACGGTCAGAGCTGGAACCTCTGGACGCCGAGGCCTCCGACGAGGTCCGGGTGGGATCAGCGAAGATTCGTTCCCGCTGATGCCGCCGACTCCTTAACGCTTTGGAGGACATCTTGCTGCAGGCCCCACAGATCAGTTCTTCGTGATCCGGGCCGAGGCAGCGGAGGCAATTATCGTGTGTGTCAGTGAGTGACATATTTCTGTCACACTGAACACACCGCTTGAAACCACTGGCAGCCATCGGGGGAAAAAGGGCCCCTGCAAGGTCAAAGGACCGGGCTGCCAGCGAAAAACCGAAAACGAAACTGACAGAAAATCAGAAAAACCGAAAAATAACAGGACTCGCAACGGCGTCGCGAGTCCGGGCAGGAAAAGGACCGGCGTCGAACCGACCGAGAAAAAAAAGAGATAAATCACGAAAAAATCAACTTTTCAGCGGGGACAAGACGGGCACGTCTGTAGGGCTCCGCGGAAAAAAGAAGACTGGCTAAGATGGCACCCTTGGGCGGGAAGGGGACCGCGCATGCGCGCTGCAATTCCCAAAGGCTTTCTTTGAAAGCTGGGGAAAATTGCTCCGCGAGGGCTCCGTCGGCGCCGACGTCACCCATATGTGAGGACTGACTTCCTGCTTGGTCCTGGAGAACTTCACACTAGGTCTGAGCTCTGGGAGAGTTGATCCTTTCTGGCCCTGTGGGTCTGATTATATCCTTCTCGTAAACCAGTTTTTTTTTAAAAACCTACAATTTAGTATGCAAATACATAAAACTATGCCACAAAGAAGGCTGTTACAACTATATGTAATATGTAAGACAGATGGGAAGAAGCAAGGAGAATGCACTTTTAGGGGGTTAATAAAAGTCTGGGAGAAGTCAGTGCTTCAGCATTAAAGAAAATTCAACAGTCAGTCAAATTAGCACTAACACGGACTCTTCTGTGTACATCTGTATTTATTATTTTTTTAAACCAACCTGTATTTTTTTTACTTCTTTACAAAAAAAACATAGGGCCTTATTTTCATAACCCCACTCCCCACCCTTCCCAAATCTTTGTTAAAAAAAAAAAAAAAGCCCACAAAGAAAGTCCAAGCCCTACAGGCCACTGTCCCAGCATAGGGAAAATTTAGTGTTCGATTCCCAGTGGTACTCTCGTTCCGAAGCTGCTGGATCCTTCTCACACACATGACCGAGGAAGACATCACAGCAGGTCACAAAAAACTCAGAAGCCTCTAACAAACCTGCTCCTCTCCCTCTCATACAATTAAAACAAACATGTTTATAAACAATCTATTTAACACCCACCCCTTTCCCACCCTCCTCTTTTGAACACAAGTTTAAAGTTCATTTCAAACATTTTAGAAGATTTTGCAGCATCAAAGCAGCTTTTTGTACATTTAAGGCATCATAACAACAAAAGTATACAGTTTATTTTTAAAAAAGTTTTGTTTTCCAAAATGTACATAACAGGCAACTGCCAGGCATCTTTGCATTTCACGGTTGCTCCCTTCTGGCATCACTTTTTTATTTATTTATTTAAACAATGGATCCTGCTATAAAGTCTCTGAACAGGTTTTGTGCCAAGCGGGAGCTCCACATGCAGCCCCTGCCCCCCACAGTTTGCGTTACACACACACACACACACACACACACACTGCATTCAGACAACATTGCGCTTATGCTGGGAAGGTAAAGATCTCAGCTAAAGCAGATCCCCTTTGCCCCCAAACCCTACCCACCCCTCAAAAAAAAAGTCCTTGCATCTGGTTACACTGCTACAGATTACATTCAGTCCCAGATGCTCTGAACTACTTCAGACAAATTAAAAATTACAATTAAAAAAAATCACAACACACTTCTGAAACATGGTACTTGGCTCTTAAAAGAGTGGAAGGTGCAAGAACAGTAAGGGATGGCTTTGGGAAAAAGCCAAGACATTATGATTCCCATCCCCTCCCCTTGCAGGATGGCTTGGGTCTGTTATCTTCCCTATTCAGAGAAAGTGTCATTGCTGCCATAGCTGAAGGATAAATAATTTTGGCCAGAAATGGCTTTTGCATTCATGCTGACCTCATAGCCAAAGATTAAGAGGGCCTCTGGTATACCTTCAGTGTATTGTTGCTATAGGTTATTTGGGTCTGCTCAACACAAAATTTTTTATCAAAAGAGACATAACTTGTCACAGGACATGCTGTTGCCAAAGGGAAAACAGCAATGCAAAGCTTGGGCAAGTGACAGCAAGATATACCCAAAAGGATTTAATTTTGTTGGCACCTGAGAGATATGTCCCAAATTTTTCCAATTTTCTCAACAGCATTCCTCATCTTTTCCTCTGAACTCACTGGTGTTGGTTCATTCCCTGACCCTATCCCTTTGTCAAAGCAAAATTTAATTGGACTCCATTTAAAAACAAAAGCTGCAATTCTCATGCTACACTAATCCTAACCACCATGATCTTTTTCCATAGTTCTATATTTTTGATTAAACCATACCCCTAAATACTGTAGAGATCTCAGAGTTACTAAATCCATAACACAAATTGTCTATAGATAAGGGATTCTGGAGAATTTCCAAAATGCAAAAGCAAAACAAATAAAAACGAAGCCCCTTAAAGATACAGCAAGAAAAACAAGTCACTGAAGGTGAAATGTGCACCTTTTCCTCCACCCCATTTCTAAAATTCTCATGAGTAAAGGAGCAACTTAATTTTATCTCTATTTAGACACGTGAAGTGTCCCATTGTTTCATGAAACTCAATGACTCTGCCACACTGACTGCTAGCATGACCAAGAGAAGCCAGTGCTATGTACAGTCTCCTCACTTACAGACAAAAGCCAAATCCTATGTATAATTGCTTAGCATTTAAAACGCACTGGCCTGACTTGGCTGCTGCATGCAAGGGACCGTATTTAGTTCCCAGATTAGCGTTTTGTTCCTTGGATCAGCTGCAGAGACCGTGTTTCACACCTATTATTTTATAGCTACACTTAGGGACCATGATTGTATGCTCTGAAAGAACACTGGTTGTCTGACTCCTGGCCAAGAGTCACTGCTTTGATGGTCAACTTAAAGTGAGGGAGATATAAAATAAAGATCAAATACTCCAGGGAGATGTAAATGAGGACATGTAACATTAGTTTTCAGCCCACTCTGAGCTGGAAGAACAAACAGAGGGAAACTACTGGGCAATTCCCACCCACCCCACAAAATAATCCTCACAATATGAACATTAACACAGTGTACTGTTTTAAAAGGCTGGCATGTCTATTTTTTAAGCCAGCCGCTGCTAAATTTTCCTGAACCTCTAGGTAGAACTATAAGAGTTCCTAATCATTTCTTTTTTATCTCAGATCACAGAAGACATGTCACAAGTACCACAGCTCATGAACCAATCAGATCAGATTAACCAAATGCTGAGCTGAGTAGCTTAAAATAATGATTTGGCAGGAACATGTTTAACAGAGGCTGGGCAATGACATATTGAACACCCACAAAAATAATAAGCCCTTCCCTTCACCACTACTAAGTTTACTAGAACAGCTTCATTTTAATTCAGCACTACTGCTAGCAACTTGCAAGTAAGCCAGGCCTACTTTAAAAGGAAAAGTGTGTGTGAGGTTGGTGCATACCAAGCTGATGTGTGCCAACCTATACAGAGTGCTGAAGGGCCAAAGATCCCTGCATTATCCTCAAGAAAACTCCAGAAGGTAAGATAAGGCAAGCCACAGAGGTGACTGCAGGCACTAGGGGGAGGGGGAAAGGGACTAAAAAAATAATAATAAAAAAGCAAGCATTACATACAACCCCCCCCCCCCCCGGCTTCCTTCTACCACCAACCTTAAATTCACAAATTTAAATAGGAAACTATGAATCTGGATTTTCTAGCCCTTTAAAAGTTTATTATCTCTGGGACAAAACTTCCCACTTAAATCCATGAGGGAGAGAATGGGAATACAGGAAATTATTACAAGATGGCAGCATATATAAATATTTTAGGGCAAGAAAATATAGGACAAAGGAAAGATTAATCACACTCCAAGCTCTGCTATTTCCTCTCTCTCCACATTTTTGCAAGCATTTTATTTTACTTTTTCATAGTGTAATTTTCATTCACCCATCCTGATAAGCAACACAGAGCTAAAGCAGAATCATTCCCCTCGCAATGAATTTTGGTAGTTGATCAATAATACTATTCTAGTCAATGGGGAAGAAGAATGGGTTTGGAATGGGCATCACTGTGAGGCTGGGCATCACTTTTATGCCCTTGCAACTCAATTCACAGAAAAGCATTACAAGACAGTGTTACCAAGCTGGAGGCAGGGTAGAAAAACAAACACCCAAGGAACAGAAATACAAGGCACCTGCATGCTCCATCCCCAAATACCCTGGGAGGGGGGCGAGGAATGCAAGTGGCAGGGCAACCACTCAAATCAGATCACAGTATTCAACGGGAAGAAGGGAGAAATCAGAAACATACCCCCTCCACCACACAGCAATCACCAGCTCTCCCCACTCAGGCACATTTCCACATTTCTTCGTCACAGGCTGTCATGTAATAACAGTTGTCTTCAACGTAAGCAATGAGAAGTCAAAGCAGAAACTCCCCTACCCAAAATCTGCACAATTCTTGATTTTGGTCATGTCAAAGGAAAAAGAATATCAGAAAAGACAGAAAGCTGGCCCCGGCTAGGAAGGAACAGGTGCTTGTGTCCAGGGAATCTGTGCTGCTTCCTGTCCTTCCCTCTCCCATCTGCACAGCCATGTCAGATGCAGGGGTAACTGTATTTGTAATTCGCAAAGTACTAAATACAAGGGGCTTTGTGGTTTCTTCGCCTTCCTCCCCTCCTCCCAAGTTCAATAAGAGTTCCAAAACATCCAGGTGGTAAAGAATACGTAAAAATAAAGGCAATTCTTAATTTTTAAAACCAGAATAGTTTTCAGATGGCATTTTTTGTTCCCCCCACCCACCCATTCAAGCTATTCAAGTTTGTATTTTTTTTGCCTGCCATCTCAAAGTGGCTGCCTTTTTCTTTGATTCCTGTTTGCAAAGATAATCTAACACTGAACATATGGTCTTGAAGTAAGAGCCTGTAAAAGGTGGAGTGGCTCCTCAGACATCTCATCAGCATTACAACTGATAAATCACACTGATGGGTGACTTCCTGCTCCAATATCTTTTGCCAGATGGATAAGGTGGTAATAATCAAGGCTGAAAGAGGACCCCTTTTCTCCTTCCCCTATTGTGGCATCCTGTGCATTACACCATGCCACCTCCTCAAATTGCACACAGGCAGTTCAGATGAGAGTTTGTAAACAAGAGGTCAAAATGTAGTTACATCAAAAGCATCAATAAAAAAACATATCTACACATACATATATCTACACATACATACATATATATATATATATATATATATATATATATATATATATATATACACACACACACATATATATATATATATCCATGTGTCATTTTCACTCCTTCCTGACCTCCTCCCTCCACAAAAATTCAAATTCATGTCAGCAAGTAAAATCAAAAGAATGCATGAGACTTCAGAAGAGGTCTGTTTAACACTTAAAGCTCCCACATTCCCCATGCTGTAAAGGTGAGTCCTCCTAGGAAGCATACTTTCCGGGGTGAAGGGAGGGGCCTTCTATCACTTTCTTTAACTTAAAAAAAAAAAAAGAAAATCATCACAAAGGGGTGGGGAAACTGCCCACTCCCCAAAATATAGAAATCAGGTGATCTTAACATAGTTTATTCCCCTCTTCTTACAAAATGAAGTCGAGGAAGAGTGATAGCTCAGAATTAAAAAATAATACTTAAAAAGAATTCCTATCATACACGCATATACACACAAAAAATTCTTTAAGTGCATATCACAAAAAGCAAAACAAAACAAAAAAATCCCAGAAAATTGTCTTCCTATAGGGAGGGTTGTGGGATGGTGGCATGAACTCTCCACTGAAAATCATTGAAAGTCACAGAATGATGATGATGAAGAGCGAAGGAAATGGGATGAAAGGGCAACAGGTATATAAAGTTCAAGCTCCGTCCATTTTAAATCTCTGTAGTGGAGGAAGCTCCTCCCCAAAACCCCTGCCTCCCTTCTTGGATCTGTAGCAAATTTGGTCTCCCCCATCTTCCCTTGCCGGTCTTTAATTTTCGTAGTTGGAAAGCAGTTTAGATTTCAGGAGACACAAAAGGGGCTGATGAAAAAAAAAAACAGGACCAAACTGTATTGTGCAACTTTTAAAAAGATGAAAGAGAAAAAAGTCACTTTAAAAAATAAAAAAAATGGCTTCCGCTACACAAAACTGCGCACATCTTATATATATTTACATACATATGCGCGCACACAGATATATATATATATATATCTATATATATATATATATATATATTAATAGAGTATCAAAGTCCAGTTCCACAAATAAGTGCATTTCTTCAAGTCATGTTAAGCTCATTATTAATTTTAGATTTTTGTTGAAAATAACAGTGTTTTCAAGATTATTTTTTTGTATTTTGTTTTTACTTTAAAAAAAATTTCCTCAGGGGAAAAAAAATCCAGTTTTTTTTTCTTGTTTTCCATTTTTTTGTTTTTTGATTCTTATGTAAAAAAAAAGTTTTTTGTTTTTATTTTCTTTGATAAAGTGCATACATTCTATAAGGTGCTTCATGTGTGATAAATAGTCAGGGAAAGGGTGGGGGATCTCTCTCCCCCTCCCTAAACTTCTTTTTTCTAAATTAATAGCATTCAAAAACCACTTTCTCCACTCCTCGTGCTCCCTTTTTCTCCCACCCCCATTTTCACTCCCCTCACACTCTGTTCACATGGGGAGGCAGTGGAGGCCATCAAAGGGAGCGAGTCTTGGCTTATTTTTTTTTCCCCAAGTGCACGCATCCTTCGGATAAGACTGAAACGGTAAGAAAAAAAAACTCCGCATAAAAGGCAGCAGATTCCTATTGCTGTGTTTTTCAATAATCTTCCACAGTTTCCAGTTCTCCAGAGGAGCTGTGGAGGGAGTATCCTATGGAGAGGGATGAAAGAAAGAAAAAGGTTATTTGGTTACCAATAAAGACTCTAGCATTAAAAGTCAACCTTCAGAGATTCAAATCTATTTTTATAGCAAATTCAGGGCCATTAACCTCTATATGAAAACAAAGCTTTTTCTTCAGGTGGAGTATTACTGCATTCAGAAGGGGAACTGTTTTTGGAGGTGATTTGCTGCATAGTCTCATCTGCCTTCCCTTCTCCTTATATCCCTTTACAATAGGTGCCTGAGTCGGGGAAGGGGGTGGGGAAGAGGAGGAAAGAATTTCTCAACCCCCAAAAAGAGACAGGCTTGTATCACACGTGTACCCTTGAGAAAAGGTCCTTGTAGTTGTGTATAATAGAAGGCAAGCTATTTCAAGCAAACTGGTGCTGAATTTCTTGGGCTAGAAAGTATAGTTACTCACCTGTAACAGGTGTTCTCCAGGGACAGCAGAGGAATCAGTCCTCACATATGGGGGATGTCAACGTTGAAGACCCCTATATTCGATGACAAAGAAGGACAAAAGTATGAGGCATTGTAGCCTCTTATTTTCTGAAGATTTGGAATGTCCTTCCTAATTGAAGTCATTTAGGAAAAAAGATGGTACATGGAGGACTTCAGATGTACCTAACCTGAAGGTTATGGTGAAAAAACCTTTTAACTACCACAGGGAAGTGGTTGTTTATGTAGAACCCTAAGCATGCTGGAGCAACATTGATAGGGATAGTGACCATCTGTCGGAGCCCTATAGGAATATATGTATATATGAACCTAGGCAGACAGATAGAAAAAGTATATAGATACATATCTACCTATTATTATATATTCCGATATATATATATACATAGGTAGATACAGATATATCTATATATATATATATCTATATGGGCACAGATATACATATATCTATATCTATATATATATACACCCATGTCCCCACATAGGGATATGTGGAGAGAAAGATTCATCTAATAACAAGAAGGGAAATACCTGCTTGAGGAGATGTTTAGAGAATCTGTTCTCCCCGATTATGAGTGGGAGAGCTAAGGGAGTGCTCTCACTGACAAGGAGAAGTCTAGATTTCTTTAAGAATTCTAGCCCTTGAATAACCAGGAATGGAGGCCTACATGAAAAAAGTGCAGAGGATGTTTTTAATCCGCAGGCAGTAAGTCTGGATCCTTCCATAACTCCAGTATGGCAGCTGGAGAAGACAACACAATGAAATGAGATACCATATTTTCCCTTCTATGAGGGCAAAATGAGTATCATGCATTCTTGCGCTCAATATGAATTTCCCCATGAAGAATTGAGGGTGGAAGGAAACTACGAGACAAGGACTGGCTGTTACGAAAAGAAAACCATCCCTGGTGAAGGGGTCCACTGGAGATGTGAACCAACCCAGGGAATTGAGTAATTCTTTAGGTCTTCACGTAATTAAAGGCCTGTGTCCTTTATTCTAGAAGGAGACTTTAATGGAAATGGTAAGGGTAGGGAAGAACCCAGTAGTCATGACTAGGTAAAGCCCTTCCTAACCATCTGGAATTATTTGCTCTCTAGCAAGGGCCCATAGTGCAGAGCTGCTTTGTAGAAATGCAGAGAGCATGTTGCAGGTTGGTTAGAAGAAAAAACTGGCCGTTTAAGTGCCAGTATGTAACCTGAACTGTTCCGCCAAGCCCAAGGATTGGAGAAGGCTAAGGATAGAAGGTACGCTAATGTGCCTGCAACAATAAAGCCAAAAAAGGTTCTTAACCTGTCTGGGACTTAGTAGTAAGGCTGTGATAGGCAATGGCCTAGTTCATCCTGTAGGTAGTAGAGGCCCGTATATTAGGCCTGAGTCCCCCTCCCTTACTTTAGATTATTATCAATGCCGCTTTGGAAAATTAAGCTGAACAGGACAGAAATGCCAGTAGTTAGAGAAAAAGCCTTGCTCTGCTTTTGATAAGCAATATTCTGATAAGAACGTAAAACCTTTCCACTGTTTTTGTTATGCTTTCACGCTGTAGCCCTGTTAGCACACACTGACCTTGTAGAGAAAGAGTAGTTACTCATCTGTAACAGGTGTTCTCCAGGAGCAGCAGGAATCAGTCCTCACTTATGGGTGACGTCGGCGCCGACGGAGCCCTCGCGGAGCAATTTTCCCCAGCTTTCGAAGAAAGCCTTTGGGAATTGCAGCGCGCATGCGCGGTCCCCTTCCCTCCCAAGGGTGCCATCTTGCTCAGTCTGATGACATAGCGAAAAGACAGCAAAAAGTTAGCAAAACAATGGATAAGAATGACTGCAACTCCGAGGGGAGGAGGGAGGGTTGTGAGGACTGATTCCTGCTGCTCCTGGAGAACACCTGTTACAGGTGAGTAACTACTCTTTCTCCAGGACCAAGCAGGAAGTCAGTCCTCACTTATGGGACTCCCGAGCTTAAGGCTACCGTAGACCTCAAGCCGAAAAATGAGCTCCCTCCAGCTCAACAGTACAGAAGGAAGGAATCTTCTCTGAATACGAATCCGGCCGGTAGCCCAACACCAGGGCTGGAGGGTAGGAGTTGCCTAGACCTCAAAGAGATTGTGGAGGACTGCCTGTCCGAAAGCACTGTCCCTGCGGGACTCCCTCTCCAGGCAGTAATGAGCCGCAAACATCTGGCTTGAAGACCAAGTAGCGGCCCGGCAGATGTCTGCCAACGGAACAGAGCGGAGATGAGCCACTGACGCAGTCTTCGCCCTGACACGGTGAGCCGTGACCCGACGCTCTAAGGAGAGGCCGGCTGCCCCATAAGACCAGGCGATACAGTCAGCTACCCAGATGGACAAAGTACGCTTAGAGACAGGTATCCCCAACCGATTGGGGTCAAAAGATACGAAAAGCTGGACAGCCTTTCTATGCTCTCGCGTACGGTCAAGGTAGAAGGATAAGGCTCTTCTACAGTCCAGGGTATGCAGAACAGTTTCAGCTCGGCTGGTATGCGGCCTGGGAAAGAAGGTCGGAAGAACCACCTCTTGATTGAAGTGAAAAGGGGAGACCACCTTGGGAAGAAACTTAGGGTATGTCCGTAAGACCACCCTATTCTTGCAGAACCTAGTGTATGGGGGCTCCGACACTAGGGCCTGTAGTTCACTAACGCGCCTAGCGGAGGTAAGGGCTACCAAGAAGAGTGTTTTCCAGGAGAGGAAACGCAGAGGGCAGGTAGCCATGGGTTCAAAAGGCGGACAGGTAAGCCTTTGCAAGACCACATTGAGATCCCAGTCAGGAGCTGGAGGGCGCAACGGAGGCTTAAGCAGAAGGCGGCCCCTGAGAAAACGCGCCACCAAGGGGTGCGAGGAAAGAGGCTGGCTCTCCACCGGCGAATGATGTGCAGAGAGAGCACGGAGGTGGACCCTGACAGAGTTGGATTTGAGGCCTAGATCGGAGAGGTAAAGCAAATATTGCAGTACCACCGATACTAAGCAGGCGAAGGGGTCCTCAGAGCGCTGAGAACACCAGACCGAGAAGCGACGCCATTTAAGGGCGTAAGATTTCCGGGTGGAAGGTCGCCGAGACGCCAGGACGACAGCTTCCACCTCCGGAAGAAGTAAGAGCGGAGCTAGGACTACCCTTTCAGCAGCCAGGCCATCAGGTGAAGGGCCCGGAGGTTGGGGTGCAGGAGAGTACCCTGATCCTGGGTCAGGAGATCGGGCTGAAACCCCAGAGGAAGAGGGGTGTCCACCGCTAGCTGTAGGAGTAGAGGGAACCAGGGTTGTCTCGGCCATCTGGGCTCTACCAGGATCACGGAGGCCCTGTCCTGGACAACTCTGAACAGTATCCGGGACACAAGTGGCGTGGGAGGAAAGGCATACAGTAGGCCCGTGGACCACGAGATGAGGAAAGCATCCGGCGCTACTCTGAGAGGATGCGGGTGCCGGGAGCAGAACCTGGGAAGTTGCCGGTTTAGAGGACTGGCAAAGAGATCCACGGTGGGGAGGCCCCACCGGCGGAAGATCCGCTGGACAACTACGGGGTTCAACCTGCATTTGTGTGGCTGCAGAATCCGGCTCAGTTTGTCGGCCAGGCAATTTTCCTGCCCGGGCAGGTAAACAGCCTTGAGGAGGATGTCGTGGTCGACTGCCCAAGAGCACAGTCTCCGAGCCTCCTGACATAGAAGGAGGGAGCCCGTGCCCCCCTGTTTGTTCACGTAGAACATGGCAACCTGATTGTCCGTCTGTACCAGTACAGACCGACGAGAAGTGAGGTGAGAGAAGGTCCGCAGAGCTAGGCAGATCGCCCGCAGCTCCAGGAAGTTTATCTGTTGAGCAGCCTCCCAAGGTGTCCAAAGGCCTTGAGTGCATGTTCCCTGGCAATGCGCTCCCCATCCCAGGAGAGAGGCATCTGTCGTTAGCACTTGGGAAGGTGGAGGAGACTGAAAGGCCATGCCGAGTACCAGATTGGGCAGGTGAAGCCACCATTGCAGAGAGACCAGGCGGTCGGAGATCTGTATTAAGTCCGTCAGTCTCCCTGTGGCCTGATGCCATTGAGTGCGAAGGCTCCACTGAGCAGGTCTCATATGCAGATGGGCATTCGGAGTGACATGGACCGTGGAGGCCATATGACCGAGCAGTTGTAGGAGCTATCTGGCAGAGACCGGTGACGCGCTGTGGAACCTGCCAGAGCTATGAACCTGTTGGCCCGTTCCAGAGGCAAGAAGGCACGAGCCTGCCGAGTGTCCAGCCGTGCTCCTATGAATTCGAGATCCTGAGAGGGGAGCAAAGTGGACTTTTCGAAGTTTATGACAAAGCCCAAGTGCTGAAGCAGAGCCACTGTGTGTTGAGTGGCCTGAGTGACCTCTAGGGAAGACTGTGCCCGGATGAGCCAGTCGTCCAGGTAGGGGAAGACGAAGAGGCCTTGAAGCCTCAGGAAGGCTGCCACCACTGCCAGGCATTTCGTGAACACCCTGGGAGCGGAGGAGAGGCCAAAGGGCAGTACGCGGTACTGATAGTGATTCCCTGCCACCACAAATCTTAGATATTGCCGGTGGTCCGGATAAATGAGGATGTGAGTATAAGCATCCTTTAGATCCAAGGAGCATAGCCAATCTCCCTGCTGGAGGTAGGGCAGTAGGATTCCAATGGTAAGCATCTTAAACTTTTCCCGCTGCAGGAACTTGTTGAGGTTGCGTAAGTCCAGGATGGGTCTGAGGCCTCCTGTTCTTTTTGGTATCAGGAAGTACCTTGAATAAAACCCGTGACCCCACAGGTGTTGGGGCACTGGCTCCACAGCCTGTTCCCGAAGCAGACTTTGCAGCTCCTGAAGGAGTAAGTCCCTGTGCAGAGGGGGTCTTGGAGACTCCCCTGGAAAGTAGGGGGGAGGCACCTGGTGAAAATGTAAGAGGTAGCCCTTTTGAACCACCTGCAGCACCCAGGAATCGGATGTTATGGCTGACCACCTGTGGGCAAAGTGGGTCAGCCGGCCCCCCGTGCTGAGCGAAGGCCGCAGAGGGGGAGAGGCTATGCCGGCATAGTCAAAAACTCCCACCCTGCTGAGCAGGGGCCTGGGTAGTGGGCTTGGGGGCCTTCTGCCTACGGGGCCCATTACCCTGTCCCTTAGCCTGCTGGCCCTGATGGGGAGCTGCTGATGCTTGATATTGTGGATGGTGTTGTTTATAGGCAGACACCTTCCTCGGGTAAAAGGGCTTTTTCCCCGAGCCCTTCCTCTTCTGTGAAGGGGCAGAGGTCTTTCTGGATAGGCGAGTCCTGGTGAGAGTCTCGGACTCGAGTTCTGCCGCCTTTTCAGCCATGGGCTTACCAAAGAGGTTTTCACCTCTGGAGGGGACATCGACCAACTTGTCCTGCACCCATGGCTCGAGGTCGGATGACTGAAGCCAAGCCTGACGGCGAACACCGATGCCGGCTCCGGCTACTCGAGCCGATGCTTCGAAGCCATCGTAGGCTGCTCGAGAAATAAACTTTGAGCACTCTCGAATACCAGTGGACAAGGCCTGGAACCTCTGCAAAGGTTCCTCGGAGAGACCAGCAGAGAACCCGGCAATTTCTTTTGCCAGGTCTCGAAGATACATGCCCATATATAGCTGGTATGTCTGGACTCGGCAAGCAAGCATAGAGACCTGGAAGCACTTCCTACCGAGGGCATCCAGGTTCCGGGCCTCCTTACCCGGAGGCACCGAGGAGTGCATCTTTTGACTCTTAAGTTAATGCATGGCCGATTCCACCACCATGGAATGGTGCGGTAGTTATGCCTTTTGGAACCCGGGGCTCTTACGGACTCGATACATGGAATCGACCCGCTTGCTTAACACCGGCGTCGAGGCCGGGCTCTCCCACATGCGGAAGAGCAGCCGCTCCAGCATCGGAAGAACCGGTACAGTAAAGGCCTCCTTCGGGGGAGAGTCATACTGGAGGGCCTCGAGCTCTTCGGCTCGAGGCTCCTCCTCCGGATCCGCGGGGAAGGCCAAAGCCTTGGCCATGTCCCTCATGAAATCGGAGAACCGGGTATCCTCCGGGGGGGATCGTCTCCGAGGCTCCGAAAGACCCGGGTGACTCGTCCTCCTCCGTGTCCCAGCCCGACTCCTCCGTGGAGGAATCGAGTGGCTCCGTGCGGGCGAGTGCCGAGGACCTCTGCCCCAACGCTGAGGCCGGCGTCGACGACCTCGGTCCCGAACGGGAGGCTGAGGGAGACCTTGGCCGAGGATCGACTCGAGTTCGTATGGACTCGAGGATCGGCTCGGCCTCCGGGGTCGACTTTGACGTCGACGTCCCGGTGGTCGGGGCAGATGCACTGGCGAGGCCGGTCATCAATGCCCGCTGCTGGTCCATGAAGGCAGTGATACTGCACTCCAAGGCCGTCAATCTGAGACCTAACTCAGAAGACCCAGCAACCCCCAACTCGGGCCCCGACGGCGGATCCCTCGGAGGCGAGTCCACGAGGACTACAGTACTCACGTGTCCAGGAGACTCCACTTCAAGACGAGGATGCTTCGAAGGCCTCTCCGCCTCCGAGGACCCGGGGCGGCTGACGGGGCTATGCGACCTGGCCCTCGAGGGACCAGGAGCGTCCTCCGACGCCGCCCTCGCGGGTTTCTTCTTCCGACGATGTTCCCGGGCTGGAGACCCCCGCTCAGAGGAACTCCGACGATGCTCGGGGCCGGAGTCACGAGACGTCGAAGCCTCTGACGAGGTCCGGGCCCGACCGGACGCGGAGTCAGAGAAGATTTGTTCCTTTTGTGACTGCCGACTCCTCAATGCCTTCGAGGACATTTTGTTGCACGGACAACTCATCGAGTCATGATTGGGTCCGAGGCAACAGTCATGTGTGTCGGTAAGAGACATGAGTCTGGTACAGCGATCACACTTTTTAAACCCGCTGGCAGCCATCGGGGGAAAAAGGGCCCCTGCGAGGTCGAAAGACCGTGCTGCCAGGGAAAAAGAAAAAAAGTGGCGGGAAAGCCCGTTACAAAGGACAAAAACCGAAAAAATGTGAACGGACTCGATATTGGAGTATCGAGGCCAGGCGGGAAAAGGACATGGCGTCGAACCGAGAAAAAACAAATGGAAAAATAAACTTTTTCAGCGGCGATCACAAACTACGTCTGTAGGGCTCCGCGGAAAAAAGACGACTGAGCAAGAGGGCACCCTTGGGCGGGAAGGGAACCGCGCATGCGCGCTGCAATTCCCAAAGGCTTTCTTCGAAAGCTGGGGAAAATTGCTCCGCGAGGGTTCCGTCGGCGCCGACGTCACCCATAAGTGAGGACTGACTTCCTGCTTGGTCCTGGAGAATAGCAGCATGTATTCTTGAAGAATATATTTTGTCTAAGCATTTGAGCTACTGTTAGAAATGCCTGCACAGAATAAAAACAGGTACAAGCCAGATCAGAGATGGCTATTGGGAGAGAGAGAGGGGGGCCACCAAGACCAATGAGGAGTTTTGCCTGTATTAGACTGGAGAAGAACAGTATATAAACTGTCGTTTTTCTGAGCTCAGGGCTCAGCCATTTTGCATGTAATCATTGTCTGAGTCTGTGCACATTAAACTGGTTTGAATTCTAGTCAATAGACTCCTGGTTTTATTGGTTGCGGACACTTCGCTATTACATATTCTTGGTGCATTGGGCCGGGAATGGCGTAATACGCGAATAGTGCGCAAGTGAATACTACCACGTATTACCGCCTCCAGGTTTGGTCCGGCTGGGCCCACAGCCGACCGACGTGGAGAGGATCCCAGGCGCCGACCGGTTCCTTGCATCGGAGGGTTCCGCCCTGCCTCGGTGGCCTGCTTGGTCCGGCTGGCCAACACCTCGAACCCAGGGGAGTCCAGGATTCAACCCAAGGTGGAACTGGTTGCGCAGTGCATTAGCTACCGGATCCGGTGAGTATTGTTTTTCTGGTTCTTAGTCAGTTAGCTCTGGGAACGTCTCGAGACTGATTTGGTACAGTAACAGGTAAAGGAAGTCTGATCAACTTCCAGGGCGATCCTAGTACCCCTGCAGGAGTATGCGCGGGGCGAAGCCATCGACCCTTTTGGTTTGGTAATTTAGGTTCAGTCAGTTAGCTAGGGAATTTGGAATATGCTAACATGTTTGGTTGTGTGATGTGTGATTGAGAGGTCTTGCAATACAGGCCAAGCAAGAGCGGACTCCTAAGTAGCGCAGTTCCTGACTGGGCGACCGCGTTCAGGTCGCGAACAGGAGGAAGCGTTGTTGTTTGTCCCCTCATTGTTTTGTGGGCTACGCGGACCCCTTACCTGTAGCCATCCTACCTACCCTTTCTGTTTGCTGTCTTGTACGTTGTACGTTATAATGGGAGGGGCGGAGTCCGTACAAACTCCGCTGACCTGTATGATCACGAATTTTAAGAAAGGATTTAGTGGTGATTATGGGGTGGAAATGTCACCGACCCGCTTAGAAATATTGTGTAGTAGGGTGTGGCCGGCACTAGACGCCGGGTGGCCACCAGAAGGTACTTTTGATATCCAAATTGTGTCCCGTGTGCACAAGGTAGTGCGCAACTATAGTCCTGAACAGTTTTCCTATATAGACTCATGGTTAGGGATATGTGAGAAACAGCCCTCTTGGATGAAGCGTTGCTGTGAGGGACAGAGTAAAATTATGTTAGCAAATGCCACGAGAGTCCCTGCCAAGAAAGAAAAACTCCCTATTTATGTAGCCCAAGAGTCTCCAGAGATCCCAAGGTATCCACCTGCCTTTTTGTATACTCCTGTCCCATCAGCTCCGCCAGTACTCCAAGAACCCCCGCCAATACCCCGAGTAGAGCCAGAGGAAGCGAGCGTACCTCCAGCTGAGGCGCCTCCACCCGATCATCCGCCTCCAAAATCAGAAGTGCGGACCAGTCCCCTAAGAAGTCGGAGCCCTAGTCCTGAGCAGCACTCTGAGGTGGAACAATCATCCCCCGAAGAATCCGCTAGTGGAGAGTTAGATGCCAGTCCAGGGTCATCCAATGGTCCAGGTACCAGTAGCGGCGTCACCCAAAAGTCCACTGAAATGCGCTATGATTTCAGAAGTAGATCGAGAGAAGCTCACCAACTGCTGCTGCGGCAGGTACCAGGATTACCCATTCAAGACAATGGTCAGGTTGTGGTCGGACCGACCAGTCTAGTGTATGTGCCCTTCTCCACAACAGATTTATTAAACTGGAAAACGCAATATGCCTCCTATACTGAAAAGCCCCAAGAGTTAACAGAGTTAATGACTAGTATTATGCAAACCCATCAGCCCACCTGGTCTGACTGTCGCCAGCTTTTGGCTACCCTCTTTACTACCGAAGAGCGGGCACGGATAGTGCGAGCGACCACTCGATGGTTGGAAGAGAACCCTGAAGTGGGGAGAAACCTAGATCCCAGACAGGCGGCAGCCGCAGATTTCCCAAATGAAGATCCCGGGTGGAACCCGAATAGTGATGTAGGAGAAAAGGCCCTCACCCGGTTCCACCAAGCTTTACTGCAGGGCCTAAAGAAAGGAGGCCAGAGAGCTATGAATATTGGGAAAGTAGCGGACGTTCTTCAGCGCCCAGATGAGAGTCCAGCTGCTTTCTATGAACGATTAACTGAAGCTTATAGACTTTACACCCCCTATGACCCAGCAGCTCAGGAGAATTTACGCATGGTAAATGCCGCTTTTGTGAGTCAGTCCCAGGGAGACATAAAACGAAAACTGCAAAAATTAGAAGGATTTGCGGGCATGAACGCAACACAGTTAATGAAAGTCGCACAAAAGGTATATGTGAATCGTGATCAAGAAAGCAAACGGGAAAGTGAAAGAAGGATGAGGAAGAAAGTGGATCTGCTCACTGCAGCACTAGTTGAAGGACGCGGAGGAGGATATCCTAACAGAAGAGCCAGAGGATGGGGAAGGGGCCGAGGGAGCGCTTGGCCCCCCTTAGGTGCAAATCAGTGCGCTTATTGTAAAGAGGAAGGACATTGGAAGGATGCGTGCCCGAACATGAGCTCCACCCCTGGAGGGGACGCGGGAGCGCCAGGAGAGCGGGGGGGCGATTCCAGCAGCGAGGGGGGATGCAGCGCGCACAGTTTCAGCAGCTCCAGCAAAATGAGACTGCCATGCAGGGAGTAGCAGTCACCGAAGCAGATTTCATGGATGATGAGGAATAGGCCGGACCGGGCTCCAAGTTCTTCTTAGGTCTCCAGGAGCCTATGGTCAATGTAAAAATTGGAGACCAGCATATGGACTTTATGGTAGACACAGGGGCCGAGCTTTCAGTAGTAGCCAAGCCAAGCCAGTGGCCCCTGTGTCCTCTCGATCTGTTACAATCGTGGGAGCTACAGGAACAAGAACCACGAGACCCTTTCTGCAGAACCGCGCCTGTGAACTAGGGGGACAGAAGATAACACACCAGTTCTTGTACATGCCTGAATGCCCAGTTCCCCTGTTGGGCCGAGACATGCTTGCAAAGCTTCAAGCACAGATATCCTTTGTTGAAGGGGGAAACATGGAAATGACTATAAACTCAAAACCTGCTGGCCTGATGGTGTTGGCTGTCCCCCGAGAAGAAGAATGGCGGTTCTATTCATCTGCATCCAAAGCAGTAATCCTCTGTGCACCTCTCAGCATTGCAGCCCCGCCTGGAGTATGGGCCGAGAATAATCCACCTGGCCTAGCGAAAAATATAGCTCCTGTACTTGTTACCCTTAAGCCAGGAGCAGAACCAGTGCATGTGCATCAGTATCCCCTCCCACGACCAGCAATTGAAGGTATTCATCGCCACCTGAAGAAATTACTGCAGTATGGACTTCTTAGAGAATGCCAAATCACCCTGGAACACCCCCCTTCTCCCAATCAAGAAGCCTGGGACAGGTGACTACCGCCCAGTGCAGGATCTACGTCAAGTACAGTGCAGTTGAAACTATACATCCAGTAGTACCAAATCCTTACACCCTCCTGGGACTGATTCCAGCAGAAGCCACTCATTTCACTGTTTTGGACTTGAAAGATGCTTTTTTTCTGTATACGCCTGGCAGAGGCCAGTCAGCTTTTGTTTGCATTTGAATGGGAAAACCCTACCACAGGAAGACGAGGACAACTCACTTGGACTCGCTTGCCACAAGGATTCAAGAATTCACCCACCATCTTCAGTGCAGCCCTCAGTCAAGATCTGTCAAGTTACCCTGTAACTCCGGGAAAGCACAGTTACTTACCAGTAACAGGTGATCTCTGGGAACAGCAGGAATTAGTCCTCACATATGGGTACGTCGGAACCGACAGAGCCTGCGCGGGAAAGCTCCCCAGCTTCCCAGAAAGGAAAGCTTTTGGGGCCTCCCACAGCGCATGCGCGCTGCCTTCCCGCCTTCCTGACCAACTCTCCTCAGTTCGAGTTTAAAGCTGAGACAATAGAGAGAGGAAAGGAAAGAGAGAGAGAGAGGGATACAACTCCTAGGGGAGGTGGGTGGGTTGTGAGGACTAATTCCTGCTGTTCCCAGAGATCACCTGTTACAGGTAAGTAACTGTGCTATCTCCAGGAACAAGCAGGAATGAGTCCTCACATATGGGGACTCCCTAGCTAAGATGCCAGGGAGATCCTCCCCCAAGGGTATGAGACCCAGAAGGGGTGCTCATCTTCCTATGGATCTCAGGCATCCATACAGGGAAGGTGGGCAGGAGTTGATTAAGAATGGAACAGGTGTCTGAGGACAGGCTGACCAAACAAGGCATCACGGCGGGAGTCCTTGTCCAAACAGTAATGGGCTGTAAAGGTATGAACCGAGGCCCAGGTGGCTGCTCGACAGATCTGATCAATGGATACAGAGTGAAGATGAGCCATAGAGGTGGCCATGGCTCTCACATTGTGAGCTGTGACATGGCCCTCTAGAGAAAGGTTCTTACTTTGGTAAGCAAAAGTGATACACTGAGCAATCCAATTGGACAGTGTTCTTTTAGAGACTGGAAGTCCTAAATGAGAAGGATCAAAAGCAACAAAAAGCTGAGAAGACTTTCGATGTTGTTGTGTCCTGTGGAGGTAAAAGGGCAAGGGCTCTTTTACAATCCAGAGTATGAAGGTTCCTCTCTGCACTGGATGCATGAGGAGCCGGAAAAAAGACAGGTAGATATACCTCTTGATTAAGATGAAAAGGGGAGACCACTTTAGGCATAAAGTGGGGATTAGTCCTAAGGACCACTTTATCATGATGAAACCTTGTATAAGGGGGATTAGCCACTAGGGCTTGCAGTTCACTGATACGGCGAGCTGAGGTGACTGCAATGAGGAAAATAACCTTCCAAGAAAGAAATTTCAAGGAGGTAGAGGCTAAGGGTTCAAAGGGTGGCTTCATAAGCTGACCAAGAACCAAGTTTAAGTCCCATGCTACCGGAGGAGGGCGAATGGGAGGCTTAGTTAAAGTTAGGCCTCTCATAAATCTTGCAATAAGAGGATGAGAGGAAACAGGCTGTCCATTGAGAGGTTTAAGGGATGCTGCAATAGCGCTCAAATGGACCCGTACTGAATTTGTTTTAAGGCCTGCATTGGAGAGATGCAGGAGATATTCCAGTAAAGAATTTAAAGGTAGTGCTAAAGGGTCAAGACCCTTTTGAGCACACCAAATGGAAAATATTTTCCATTTAAAAGCATAAGAACGCCTAGTGGGAGGTTTCCTAGAGGCATGGAGGATATCCCTCACTTGCTGAGAAAGATTGGAGTCTTGAAGGTCTAGGCCTTCAGTAACCAAGCTCTGAGGTGAAGGGACTTGGGGTTTGGGTGCCACAAAGTCCCCTCCTCCTGAGACAGAAGGTCTGGGGCAGCTCCCAAGTCCAGGGAGGGGGCTTGGGAGAGATGCAGAAGTAGAGGGTACCACACTTGGCGTGGCCAGCGTGGAGCTATGAGGATCATAGATCCTTGGTCCCTCTGAAGTTTGAACAGAGTCTTGGGAATCAAAGGAATGGGTGGAAAGGCATAGAGGAATTCCTGACCCCAATGAAGGAGGAAGGCATCCTTGGCCTGAGCTCCCTGACACGGAATTCTGGAACAGAACCAGGGAAGTTTGGCATTCCACGGACTTGCAAATAGGTCTATGTCCGGGGTCCCCCATTCCTGGAAGATTCTGAGTACCTGATCCATGTGCAGGGACCATTCGTGTGGAAGCAGAACTCGACTGAGTCTGTCTGCCCAAGAGTTTTGGATTCCTGGGAGGTATACTGCCAGGAGATGGATTTGATGCTCTCTGGCGAAGGCCCACAATCTTAGAGCTTTGTTGCAAAGCGACAGAGAGCCAGTCCCTCCTTGTTTGTTTATGTAAAACATGGCTACTTGATTGTCGGTATGAACAAGGACTGTCATGTTGTTGAGGAGGGTATGAAAGACCTTGAGAGCAAGGAAAATTGCTCGCAGTTCCAAAAGGTTGATATGAAGGGTGGTCTCCTGTGGAGACCAAGTGCCCTGAGTGGAGAGGTCTTGGAGATGAGCTCCCCAACCCATTTGGGAGGTATCTGTTGTGAGGGTTGCTTGGGGTAACAAAGGTTGGAAGGGGGCCCCCAACAACAGATTTTGGGTGGACATCCACCATTGGAGAGACCAAAAGAGACGTTTTGAGGTTGCTATTTGGTCTGAGAGAGCTCCTGATGCTTGAGTCCACTGGGTGGACAAAGTCCATTGAGCTGCTCTCATATGCAGGCAAGCATAAGGCACCACATGAACTGTGGATGCCATGTGGCCCAGCAGTTGTAGCATCTCCCTGGCAGTCAAGTGGTTTCTGGACTGGGTTTGAGAGGCCAAGTGCACTAGACGGTGGCAACGGGCCTGAGGAAGATAGGCCCTTGCAGTGGTGGTATCTAGCCAGGCCCCTATGAATTCTAGGGACTGAGCAGGGGTGAGTTGAGACTTTGGCAGATTGATGACAAGTCCCAGATACTGCAGTATGCGTCTGGTGTGGTCCAGGGAAGTCTGAGCTTCGGACTGAGATGGAGCTCGGATAAGCCAGTCGTCCAGGTATGGGAAAACAAAAATTCCCAGGGTGCGTAGAAATGCAGCCACTATTGACATGCATTTGGTGAACACTCTTGGAGCAGAGGCTAGACCGAAGGGGAGTACTCTGTACTGGAAATGTTTTCCTTGGAACAGAAACCGTAGGAATTTTCTGTGGGATGGATGGATGAGTATATGCGTGTACGCATCCTTTAGATCTAGAGAACAAAGCCAATCCTGACTCTGCAGGTATGGAGGGAGAGTACCTAGAGAAAGCATCTTGAATTTCTCCTTGCATAGAAATTTGTTCAATTCTCTCAGATCCAAAATGGGTCTGTATCCCTCTGTTTTCTTGGGAATGAGAAAATAAGGGGAGTAAAACCCTGACCCCTGTTGAAGAAGAGGAACCTCTTCTATTGCCCTTTGAAGGGTGGTCACCTCCTGACCCAACAGGTGCAGGAGAGATGGGGGAGAATTGAAATGTCTCACCATGGTATGGGGAGGAAAGCTGGAGAAATGTAGTTTGTAGCCCTCTCTGATGATAGAGAGGGTCCACTGTTCTGATGTGATTTGCTCCCATCTGGGAGCAAAATGAGTTAACCTTCCTGGAATGGTGAGAGGCTCTGGCTGTTGTAGAGCCAGAAAAGTTAAGCTCTCTAGAAGTAAGTCAAAAACCCTGAGGAGGTTGGGACTGCTGAACTGTAGTAGTCCCTGCAGGTTTTGCCCTGGCCTGTTTAGATTGCTGACGCTTAGGAGCAAAGCGAACTTGGGAAGATTGTTGGCCAGTATTTGTGGAAAATCTGGTCTTTTTGTAGAAAGGCTTCTTAAAAGATTTTTTCTTGGCAGGGATAGAGGTAGACTTAGAAAGTCTATCTAAAGCAGCATTCTCTGCATCCATTTGAGTGGCTTTGATTTGCCACTCCTTGCCAAACAGATTTTCACCTTTACAGGGCAGATTGCCCAACCCTTCTTGGACCCAGGGTTCTAGGTCAGAGGCCTGGAGCCAAGCAATTCTGCGAGCAGCTATGGCAATGCCTGAGGCTCTGCTAGCACCCTCAAAGGAGTCAAAGGCAGCTCTGTTGGAGAACTTTGAAACATCTTGGGTATGCTTTAACAAAAGAAGGAATTCCTCCTTCCTATCCTCTGGGATAAAGGGGAGGAAATGGCGTATCTTCAGTGCAATCTCCTTCAGAAACATGCCCATATAGAGGCTGCATGAATTGATTCTGGCAATAAGCATACTGGCTTGGAAGATTTTCCTACCAAAAGCATCCAAAGTCCTACATTCTCTTCCTGGGGGAGTGGAAGAGTGTCTTTTGGTACTCTTTATCCTTTTCATAGCTGACTGTACCACAATAGAGTGGTGAGGAAGCTGAGTTTTTTGAAAACCAGGAGAAGGAGGGACATGATACATGGTGTCCAAACGACGAGAATGTGGAGATAAGGTGAGAGGAGTCTCCCATAAGTCCATCATGTGTTCTTGAAGAATTTCATGGATGGGCAAGGTGACTGCCTCTTTGGGAACCTTAGAGTATCCCAAAATATCCAATTTTTTTGCTCTAGGTTCTTTTTCAGAGGTTACTGAAACTGAGAGCCCCTTGGCTAGTTCAAGAATGAAGTCTTGAAAGGACAAATCCTCTGGAGGAGACATTCTCCTCTTTGGAGAAGAGGGCTCCTCAGGAAGAGTAAGAGATACTTCAGCAGAGTCTTCTGAGGTATCAGAATCATCAGAAGACTCGAAGTATCGTCTATTAGCTTCCAAAGATCGATACGCGTATCGACCGGTATCCACATCGGGCGTACCCGGAACCGGATCGGTATCGGGATAAACCCCGGAACCGGTATCCTGGTGGAAGTGGATGCTCTGGGTACCGGTATCGGTTGTGGTACCGGAACCGAAACCGCTTGGTGCGGTACCGAGGACGTTGCAGCTTTAATAAAAGCCATTATGGCCTGCTGCATGGATTGAACGGTATTATCCATAGACGCCACGACTGCCTGGATGTCGGTACCGGTATGGGCCGGTACCCCAGAGCAGTCTAACAGGTGATCGGTTGAGGCCGTGCCATCGATGTCAACCTGTAACCCCATAGGAGGAGCTTTGGAAGCCGGAGCTTCCCGCCGGGGTTGTTTGGCTGGGGCAGGGTCCTCAGGGTCAAGCCCAAGGGCGTCTCGATGCTTAGAGGGAGATTTGCCCTTTGAGGACCTGCCGGAAAAATGTTTGGTTACCTGAGATCCATCAGGAGAGGAAGACCTGGAGGATGCTGATGCTGGAGTATCTGTAGAAAACAGCATATGAAACTTGGCTGCTCGGTTCTGTAAGCCACGCTTGGACATCAGAGAGCAGGATGGACAATCCGGAATGAAGTGGTCAGGCCCCAAACATTTAAGACACCATTCATGGGTGTCTGTGACTGACATAGTACCGCTACACTTGGTGCATTTTTTAAAACCAGAGGTTTGTTTCTCCATGAGGGAGAATACTGTGAAGGCCTAGAGGCCTCACAGAACAAACACACCAAGTGGGGAAAAATAAGATATATATATATTTTTTTTTTTTTTAAAGAAATAAAGAAGAAAGACCAGCGGTACCGGTCCGGAATCGGGGAAGGCAGACACGCGGCCAAAGAAACAAATTAAAATAACAACTTCTTCAGCGGTGACAGGAACACGACCTGCTGGCTCCGCGGAAAAAGAAGAACTGAGGAGAGTTGGTCAGGAAGGCGGGAAGGCAGTGCGCATGCGCTGTGGGAGGCCCCAAAAGCTTTCCTTTCTGGGAAGCTGGGGAGCTTTCCCGCGCAGGCTCCGTCGGTTCCGACGTACCCATATGTGAGGACTCATTCCTGCTTGTTCCTGGAGATAGAGAATCCTACTCCAATATGTGGATGATTTGCTAATAGCCACCAACAATGAAACTGATTGTGTGCAAGCTACCCCCAAGAACCTCAAGATGCTAGCCCTCAACAGGGCATTATTCATAGGAAAAATGACTTTTTGCTGCTAACGCTCTCTGGGCCATTACCAATAGGAATATGACTTTGCACCTCTACCTCATTTGTCTACCTCATTACACTCCATTTCTCTACCTCATTGCAATGGGCCCTCTTTTATCTCACAAGTAACTCAGCAGCTAGCCCATGCCCTGCAAATACAATGGAAGTTACACACAGCCTACAGGCCCCAAAGTTCAGGGAAAGTGGAGAGAATGAACCGAACCCTAAAATCTCAGCTATCCAAGCTTTGTCAGGAAGCCCACCTGAAGTGGCCCCAAGCTCTCCCCATTGCCCTTCTCCGAATACGTTCAGCCCCCCCCCCACGCCATTAGGGGTATCCCCATTTGAGATTTTGTATGGGAGGCCCCCGCCCATAGTACAAGGGATGAGGAGATATGAATCAAATTGGATCCATAATTACTAGGCAAGAATTGTTGGCTCTAAGTTCTGTTTTGCAGAGCCTTCATACCTGGGTGCAGGACCAGTTGCCTATCAATCTAACAGAGCCCTTGCATCCTTTCAAGCCTGGAGCCTCAGTGTGGGTAAAGGAGTGGAAGAAGACACCGTTGGCGCCTCTTTGGAAGGGACCGTATATCGTTTTGCTATCAACCCCAACAGCAGTTAAAGTGGCCGAGATCGACTCTTGGATTCATCACAGTTGAGTGAAACCAGTAACAGTTCCTGAGAGTCGCCCCTGGACTTCGATTGTTAATCCTGCATCACCGTTGCGACTCACGCTGCGAAGACAAGATCCATCATTAGAAAGACTTTGCCAGCTTGCTCCTGAACATCTACATTTCAGACTCTATCCTCTATCTACCTCAATCAACCATTAACTACCTCATTAATCATCAAAGACTATAATCATGATGATTACTAATTGCTGCTTTTTCCTTCTTGCGGTAGCCCTGGGACACTTGAGAACCACTCTTGCTTTGCCCCCTTGTGCAGCCTGTATAACCACCACCCGAACTGGTATGCAAGTTACTCAGACTTTGCTTTATCACTCTTACTACACTTGTACCGGTGTAGTCAGCCGGTGTATCTATAATGGTACAGAACTAAACGTCTGTACAAAGGGAAAGACTCGTACTTGCTTCAGACCTCGACAGAATCCATCTTACTATGTCCTGGAACTGAGATGGAATGATGAAGATGGAGCCCTTATCAATGCCACAAGTCAACTCTCTGATCCTAACCAACCTGTTTACCTGTATTTTGATGCTTGTGACTTGATTAATATAAATAATTACTACAGGTGTGGATCATGGGAACAAGCTTACTATTATGATGAGAAGTATGTGTGTCCTGAAGGTGCGTACAACTGGGGAATATGCACTGGGATACATTCCCCAACAACATATAGCAAATCATCAGAAGCAGATTACTTCTGTCCGAAATGGGATTGTGTGTACTATGCTACTTGGTCTGGCAGCCCTACAGGACAGACTGGAGATAATCGCAAGGCGCTGCTGGAAAGATTACCCTTACTGAAACCTGAACAGTGCAAGAAAAGCGCCTGCAATGCCCTACGGCTTCAGATCTTCGACCCCAGCCAGTGGAAACAAGGATTTCGATTCGGCCTGCGCATAGCAGGAGGTGGAACTGATCCTGGAACCATTGTATTCATCCAGCTGAATGTAAAAGACTCATGTTTCTTCACCTTATCGTATACATCATACCTTCCACGAGGCCATGAAGGCAGAATTTGTTGTTCCCCACGCTTCGCAGAATTTGTTCATCGAACTAGCTGGAGCTGTGGCATCCAGCCTCCATGTCTCGGACTGTCTCTTTTGTGGAGGAACTCAGATGGGAGACCAATAGCCTTGGGAAGCACAAGAATTGAACTATTCCGTACCATATAACCAAACGGATGTGCATAACACTACCAATGAATGGGTCCTCGCCCACTCCATAGTGGGTAAACTATGTTTTGTACGAGCATGACCACAATTGAATGCACCTGTGGGACAATTAGTCTGTTTGAACCAAAAATATTACAATGCCACAACTGGAAAGACTTCATGGTGGTCAGGTGCCAATACTCCGGAACCCTCTAACCCTCTGATCATCTTTCCTTATTTGGCCGGGATATGGACAAATCTGGCTACACACAGCACTTGGCAAGCCCCACCTGGACTATATTGGATTTGTGGCACCAGAGCATATGCTAAACTTCCTGCCAATTGGGGAGGAGCATGTGTTCTAGGAACTATATGACCATCTTTCTTTCTTTTGCCCCTCTCCCACGGAGAACAATTGGGGTTCCCTGTATATAAAAGTCGACAGAAACGAGAAGCTCTGAACATCGGCCAGTGGGACAAATGGGATGCGACCTCTGAAGAATGGCCACCAGAGCGAATTGTTTCTTACTATGGACCTGCTACCTGGGCGCAAGATGGTTCTTGGGGCTACCGCACCCGTATATATGTTAGACCGTATTATACGTTTGCAAGCTGTTGTTGAAATTATAACCAATGAAACTAGTAGAGCGCTAACCTTGTTAGCTAAACAAGCCACACAGATGCGTACAGCCATTTACCAGAAAGCACAGTTACTTACCTGTAACAGGTGATCTCTGGGAACAGCAGGAATTAGTTCTCACTTATGGGTACGTCGGTACCGACGGAGCCTGCGCGGGAAAGCTCCCCAGCTTCCCAGAAGGAAGCTTTTGGGGCCTCCCACTGCACATGCGCGCTGCCTTCCCGCCTTCCTGACCAGCTCTCCTCAGTTCGAGTTTATAGCTGAGACAATAGAGAGAGGAAAGGAAGATAGATAGAAGATACAACTCCTAGGGGAGGTGGGTGGGTTGTGAGGACTAATTCCTGCTATTCCCAGAGATCACCTGTTACAGGTAAGTAACTGTACTATCTCCAGGAACAAGCAGGAATAAGTCCTCACTTATGGGGACTCCCTAGCTAAGATGCCTGGGAGATCCCCTTCCAAGGGTTTGCCATCTTCGTATGGATCTCAGGCATCCAGCCTGGGAAGGTGGGCAGGAGTTGTTCAAGTATGGAACAGGTGTTTGAGGACAGCCTGACCAAACAAGGCATCCCGGCGGGAGTCCTTGTCCAAACAGTAATGGGCTGTGAAGGTATGAACCAAGGCCCATGTGGCGGCTCGACAGATCTGATCTATGGATACAGAGTGAAGATGAGCCATAGAAGTGGCCATGGCTCTCACATTGTGAGCTGTGACATGGCCTTCCAGAGAAATATTTTTACTCTGGTAAGCAAAGGAAATACACTGAGCAATCCAATTGGAAAGTGTACGTTTGGAGACTGGAAGTCCCAAATGAGAAGGATCAAAAACCACGAAAAGCTGGGAAGACTTTCGGTGTGGCTGAGTCCTGTTGAGGTAAAAGACAAGAGCTCTTTTACAATCTAAAGTATGAAGATTCCTCTCTGCACTGGATGCATGAGGAGCTGGAAAAAAGACAGGTAGATATACCTCTTGATTAAGATGAAAAGGCGAGACCACTTTGGGCATAAAGTGGGGATTCGTCCTAAGGACCACCTTATCATGATGAAACCTGGTATAAGGTGGATGAGCCACTAAGGCCTGTAGTTCACTGATACGGCGAGCCGAAGTGACTGCAATAAGGAAAAGGACCTTCCAGGAAAGAAATTTCAAGGAGGTAGAAACCAACGGTTCAAAAGGTGGCTTCATAAGCTGACCCAGAACTAGGTTCAAGTCCCATGCTACCGGAGGAGGTCGGATGGGAGGCTTAGTTAGAGTCAGGCCTCTCATGAACCTTGCAACAAGCGGATGAGAGGAGACAGGTTGTCCATTTATAGGTTTTAAGGATGCTGCAATAGCACTCAAATGGACTCGTACTGAATTTGTCTTAATGCCTGCATTAGAAAGATGCAGGAGATAGTCTAGTAGAGAATTCAAAGTGCTAGAGGGTCAAGACCCTGTTGAGCACACCAAATGGAAAAGCGTTTCCATTTGAAAGCATAGGAACGCCTCGTGGAGGGTTTCCTAGAGGCATGAAGGATATCTTTCACTGGTTGAGAAAGATTGAAGTCATGAAGGCTTAGGCCTTCAGTAACCAAGCTCTGAGGTGTAGGGACTTGGGGTTTGGGTGCCACAAAGTCCCTTCCTCCTGAGAGAAGGTCTGGCGCAGCTCCCAGGTCCAGGGAGGGTCCCTGGGAGAGATGCAGAAGTAGAGGGAACCACACTTGGCGTGGCCAGCGTGGAGCTATGAGGATCATCGATCCATGATCCCTCTGTAGTTTGAACAGAGTCTTGGGAATCAAAGGAATGGGTTGAAAGGCATATAGGAATTCCTGACCCCAATGTAGGAGAAAGGCGTCGTTGGCCTGAGCTCTCTGACACGGAGTCCTGGAACAGAACCGGGGAAGTTTGGCATTCCACGGACTTGCAAAGAGGTCTATGTCCGGGGTTCCCCATTCCTGAAAGATTCTGTTTATCTGGTCCATATGTAGGGACCATTCGTGTGGAAGCAGAACTCGACTGAGTCTGTCTGCCCAAGAGTTTTGAACCCCTGGAAGATAGACTGCCAGAAGATGAATTTGATGCTCTCTGGCGAAGGCCCATAATCTGAGAGCTTCGTTGCAAAGCGACAGAGAGCCTGTCCCTCCTTGTTTGTTTATGTAGAACATGGCCACCTGATTGTCTGTCTGGACTAGGACGGTCAGGTTGACTAGGAGGGTATGGAAGACTTTGAGGGCAAAGAAGATTGCTCGCAGTTCCAGGAGGTTGATGTGAAGGGTGGTCTCTTGTGGAGACCAAGTACCCTGAGTGGAGAGGTGTTGAAGATGGGCTCCCCACCCTGTTTGGGAGGCATCTGTTGTGAGGGTTGCTTGGGGCAACAAAGGTTGGAAGGGGGTCCCCAACAACAGATTCTTGGTGGATATCCACCATAGGAGGGACCAAAACAGACACTTTGAGGTGAGTATTTGGTCGGAGAGCACTCCTGATGCTTGAGTCCACTGGGTGGCCAAGGTCCATTGAGCTGCTCTCATATGAAGACGAGCGTAGGGCACCACGTGTACCGTGGAGGCCATGTGGCCCAGAAGTCGGAGCATTTCTCTGGCTGTCAAGTGACTGCTGGACTGAGCTTGGGAGGCCAAGCACATCAGACGTTGGCCCCGGACTTGAGGTAGGTAGGCCCTTGCAGTGGTGGTGTCCAACTGGGCCCCTATGAATTCTAGAGACTGAGTAGGGGTAAGTTGAGACTTGGGAAGGTTTACCACCAGTCCCAGATACTGCAGAAGGTGCCTTGTGCGGTCCAGGGAAATCTGGGCCTCTGACTGAGATGGAGCTCGGATGAGCCAGTCGTCCAGATATGGGAATACAAAAATTCCCAGACCTCTTAGAAATGCAGCCACCACTGCCATGCATTTGGTGAACACTCTTGGAGCAGAGGCTAGACCGAAGGGAAGTACTCTGTACTGGAAATGTTTTCCCTGAAACAGAAATCTTAGATATTTTCTGTGGGATGGGTGGATGAGTATATGTGTGTACGCATCCTTGAGATCTAGAGAACAAAGCCAATCCTGACTCTGAAGGTATGGAAGGAGAATGCCTAGAGAAAGCATTTTGAATTTCTCCTTGTATAGAAATTTGTTCAATTCTCTCAGATCTAGGATAGGTCTGAATCCCCCTGTCTTCTTTGTTATGAGAAAATAAGGGGAGTAGAATCCTGTCCCTTGTTGAAGAAGAGGAACCTCTTCTATTGCCCCTTGGGCAAGGAGAGAAGAGACTTCCTGATCCAACAGGCCCAGGAGAGATGGGGGAGAATTGAAGTGCCTCACCATGGTATATGGAGGAAGGTTGGAAAAATGAAGTTTGTAGCCCTCTCTGATGATAGAGAGGGTCCAGTGCTCTGATGTAATTTGCCCCCATCTGGGAGCAAAGTGAGCTAACCTTCCGGGAATGGTGAGGGGCTCTGGTTGTTCTAGAGCCAGAAATGTTAAGTTCTCTAGGGGCAAGTAAAAACCCCTGAGGGGGTTGAGCCTGCTGAGGAGTGGCAGACACTGCAGGCTTTGACCTTGCCTGTTTAGGTTGCTGACGTTTAGCAGCAAAGCGAGGCTGAGAAGATTGTTGGCCAGTATTTGTGGAAAATCTGGCCTTCTTGTAGTAAGGCCTCTTGAAAGACTTTTTCTTGGCAGGAGTAGAGGTAGACTTAGAAAGTCTATCTAATGTAGCATTTTCTGCGTCCATTTGAGTGGCTTTAATTTGCCAGTCCTTACCAAATAAGTTCTCACCTGTACAGGGCAGATTCCGTAAGCCATCCAGGACCCAGGGTTCTAGGTCAGAGGCCTGGAGCCAAGCAAGTCGTCGGGCTGCAATAGCAATGCCCGAAGCTCTAGCGGCACCCTCAAAGGAATCAAAAGCTGCTCTGTTGGAGAACTTAGAAACATCTAGAAGCTGTTTCATCAGAGAAATGAACTCCTCCTTTCTATCCTCAGGGATAAAGGAGGCAAAATGTCGTACCCTGAGGGCAAGTTCCCTGAGAAACATGCCCATATACAGACTGTAAGAATTAATCCTGGCTATAAGCATACTAGCCTGGAAAATTTTCCTGCCAAAAGAGTCTAGGGTCTTACATTCTCGCCCTGGAGGGGTAGAAGAGTGCCTTTTGGTGCTCTTAATCTTTTTCAGCGCAGACTTCACCACAATGGAATGGTGAGGCAGCTGAGTCTTTTGAAACCCAGGAGAAGGAGGGACCCGGTCCCATAAGTCCATCAAGTGTTCTTGAAGGATTTCATGGATAGGCAGGGTGACTGCCTCTTTAGGAACCTTAGGGTATCCTAAAATATCCAATTTCTTTGACCTAGGTTCTTTTTCAGAGGATGTGGTAATAGAAAGTCCTTTAGCTAGCTCTATAATGAAGTCTTGAAAGGACAAATCCTCTGGTGGAGACATTCTCCTCTTTGGGGAAGAAGGGTCTTCATGAAGAACTAGAGACAGCTCATCAGAGTCCTCAGAGGAGTTAAAATCCTCAGAAGAATCAGAGTATTCTCTATTTGCTTCCAACGCACGATACGCATACCAATCGGTATCGACATCGGGCGTACCGGGTATGGGATCGGTATCGGGTGAAAATCCGGATCCGGTATGCGGAACCGATCTGCGTTTGGAAGTCGATGGTCTCGGTTCCGGTATGGGAGACGATACCGGAACCGGACCCGGTACCGCTGAACGCGGTACCGAGGGCGTCGCAGCTGTAATAAAAGCCAGCATGGCCTGCTGCATGGTCTGAACAGTATTGCTCACAGACGCCACTGCTGCCTGGATGTCGGTACCGGTATGGGCCGGTACCCCAGAGCAGTCTAACAGGTGATCAGTCGAGGCCGTGCCATCGATGTCAACCTGTAACCCCATAGATGGTGCTTTGGAAGCCAGAGCTTCCCGCCGGGGTTGTTTGGCTGGGGCAGGATCCTCAGATTCAAAAGTGAGAGCCTCTCGATGCTTTGAAGGAGATTTGCTCTTTGAGGACCTGCCCGAAGAAGGTTTGGTTACCTGAGATCCATCCGGAGAGGAAGACCTGGATGACTGTGATGCTGGATTATCTGAAGCAAACAGCTCCCAAACATTTAAGACACCATTCATGGGTGTCTGTGACAGAAATAACAGCACTACACTTGGTACACTTCTTGAAACCAGGGGCTGGTTTCTCCATGAGGAGAATTTGTGTAGGCCTGAGGCCTAACCGAAGTCACCAAGTTGTGCAAAGATAAAGATTTTTGTTTTTTTTTTTAAAGAAAAGAAAAGAGAGACCGGCGGTACCGGTTTCGGTATGGGGAAGGCAGGTACGCGGTCTAAAGAAACAAACTAAAACAATAATTTCTTCAGCGGTGACAGGAACACGACCTGCTGGCTCCGCGGAAAAAGAGAAACTGAGGAGAGCTGGTCAGGAAGGCGGGAAGGCAGCGCGCATGTGCAGTGGGAGGCCCCAAAAGCTTCCTTCTGGGAAGCTTTCCCGCGCAGGCTCCGTCGGTACCGACGTACCCATAAGTGAGGACTTATTCCTGCTTGTTCCTGGAGATCAGCTTAGCTTAAGATTATCTGCTTGCAGCTGAAGGAGGAGTATGTGGCAAGCTGAATTTAACTAACTGCTGCTTGCAAATAGATAATGAAGGACAGGTTGTAGAAGATATAGCCAATCACATGAGAAAGCAAACTTATGTCCCCGTCCAAACGTGGCATGGCTTGCAACTAGATGGCTGGTTTGGTTCTTGGTTTTCAGGCCTGGGCGGCCTGAAGACACTTATAGTGCTTGTATTTTTGATTGTAACTGTTTGCTTATGTATCCCATGTTTCCTTCCCCTATGCTTGCGTATGCTACACTCCATTATTGATAAAGTTATTGACCGCAAGGCAGCAGCACAAATATTAGCAACTACTACTACCCTATACCACGGAGTGATTCCTCTACCATAGTTTAAGGTACTTTCATATATATGTGTGATTTGATTCTCACCCTTTCTCACTTGCGGGTGTGAATAATCAAAAGGGGGGAATGTGATAGGCGATGGCCTAGTTCATCCTGTAGGTAGTAGAGGTCCGTATATTAGGCCTGAGTCCCCCTCCCTTACTTTAGATTATTATAAATGCCGCTTTGGAAAATTAAGCTGAACAGGACAGAAATGCCAGTAGTTAGAGAAAACGCCTTGCTCTGCTTTTGATAAACAATATTCTGATAAGAACGTAAAACCTTTCCACTGTTTTTGTTATGCTTTCACGCTGTAGCCCTGTTAGCACACACTGACCTTGTAGAGAATAGCAGCATGTTTTCTTGAAGAATATATTTTGTCTAAGCATTTGAGCCACTGTTAGAAATGCCTGCACAGAATAAAAACAGGTACAAGCCAGATCAGAGATGGCTATTGGGAGAGAGAGAGGGGGGCCACCAAGACCAATGAGGAGTTTTGCCTGTATTAGACTGGAGAAGAACAGTATATAAACTGTCGTTTTTCTGAGCTCAGGGCTCAGCCATTTTGCATGTAATCATTGTCTGAGTCTGTGCACATGAAAAAGGATAATCAACTGATCGATCAGAAGATACCCACTGAAATGGAATCAGGACCCCCAGTGTAAATAAGATGTAGATATGTTATACAATGTACATAGTTCCCCCCAGTTACTTCCAAGTTGATCTCCTGTTTATTGTAAATGCAACTCAGGGTTCCTGTGTTGTATGGTTGATGTTGGATGTAAACCGCTCTGATCTAGAATAGAGCGGTATAGAAGAACTGTTAAATAAATAAATAAATAAACTGGTTTGAATTCTAGTCAATAGACTCCTGGTTTTATTGGTTGCGGACACTTCGCTATTACAAGGCCAGAAAGGATTGATATTGGAGATCAAACCCCGATTGCTTGGTCAGCAAGTCAGTGGTCTAACCATTAGGAGCCCCTGCACTTCTAGCTATTGTTAGGGCAGCGGAACAAATTTTAGGTCCCAAGACTGGAAAAAGGACCTACAGACATAAGTAGGAGTGGTAAGACTCCCTCATTGTCTGAGAAGCTGCCACAAAACAAGATTGCAAGGGGGAGACAACTCTGAAATGAAAACCCTTTACTGGAATAGGTAGAAAACTCAGGGGCTAATGGATAAGCCCTCCAGTTAAGTGGTATCACTCTTACAGACCAAAATGTCTTAGAGTAGGAGGGACAGAGTTGAAAAAAGACTTACGATGGAGTAAATCTCTGAAAAGTAATATGAGACATGCTGATACAGGAAAAACTATGAAAGGTAAAGGCATAGGCAACCTTATTGATAGTTGTTACTCCTCTGTCTACTTAGGAGGAAGAGGAGTAACTTTACTACCTAAACTTTAAATCTGGCAAAGGAGCCCTCCCCCAACCAAACAAATTTACCTGACCCCCAGGAATATGCGGACTACCTTCGCTCAAAGACGAGCCAACACATTGCCCCTGCAAACTACCACCCTCCGGAAGATCCAATCTCGCTACCTTCTGACTCCTCCCCTCTAAATGAGTCAGCAGACAACCATCACATTCTTAACTCCTTCTCCCCCCCAACAGCAAGGGAGATCCAAGATACCATCACAGGCATGAACACCACCACGGCTCCGAGCGACCCGTGCCCGGCACAATGGATAAAAGCGCTAAAATCAGACCTCAGCCCTTTCCTCGCCAAACTAATAGGAACATCCTTCACATCAGGGATATTCCCACAGAACCTGAAACAAACCTCAATAAGACCCTTACTGAAGAACAAAAAGCTCGACCCCACAAAGATGGATTCCTACAGGCCTATATCGAGCATCCCGCTCCTAGCTAAAATCATGGAAAAAACTGTCCAACAGCAACTGACCCATCACATCGAAAACAACGCTCCCCTTGACTACTGCCAGCATGGATTCAGAGAGTCCCATGGAGTGGATACCCTTCTGACTACATTATTCAACTCCCTTACCATCGGGCTCGATAACATCAGAAAGGGTTTCGCCCTCATCTTTCTGGACATCGCAGCCGCCTTCGACTCGGTGGACCACAAGATACTCCTATCTCGCCTCGCTGAGAAGGGCATCCATGGCAACGCTCTAGCATGGTGCGCCTCATACCTGAGTAACAGATGGCAACATGTCCGCGCCGGCTCCTCATTATCAGACCCTTTCCCACTAGAAAATGGCGTCCCACAAGGTTTATTCAATATCTATATGCAGCCCATCTGCAGCCTTATCCGGTCCTTTAACATCAACTGCCTAGTATATGCTGACGATGTCTTAATGTTCACCCCAATAGACACAGACCATCCAAACCTTGATCAGCTCTCCTCCTGCTTCAACGCCGTCACAGACTGGCTACACAACCAAATGCTCAGAATAAATCTAAAAAGGACAGACGTCTTATTCATCGGAAGAGACCAGTCATTCACCCCCCCCTCATCAATCAAGGTGAACAACGCAGAACTCATCCCCAAGACAACGATCAAATACTTAGGCGTAACACTTGATCAGCACCTGGACATGCATGCTCATATAGACAATACCATCAGGACAATCTACCATAAAATACGGACACTATGCCTCATAAAGAACACTCTGGAACCAAATGACTTCAGAACAGTCTTCCAGGCCATAATAATGCCCCACTTCGATTACGCCAACTCCATCCTACTTGGCCTCCCAAAGAACTCGATAAACCCCTTGCAGCTTGCGATGAACACCGCAGCTAGAAACCTCTATGGAGCGTCTCGTAGAGACCATATCACCCCTATTCTGAAGAGCCTTCACTGGCTCCCCGTCCAATATAGGATCACATTTAAGATCCTAACCATGACGTTTAAAGCAGTTAACTGTATCACCGCAACTACCCTGTCAGATCTGATTCAACCTATACCAGACAACAGATCAAGAAGAGCCACATCCTGCAATACCATCCTCCTTCCAAAAGCCATCACAAAATGCAACAAATCCACTAGAAAGCGTGCCTTTACCTTGTTTGCCCCCTCATGTTGGAACTCCCTCCCAACAGAAATCCGGACCATGAACAACCTCCCCCAGTTCAGAAAAGCCCTCAAACACCACCTATTTCTACAACACTTCTGTAACTCCGACAACATCACCTAGACAGTATCACATGACCCTACAGTCTCTCAATCCAACGCCGCCTAACCAATCTCCTACGATAACTTTCCACCTCATTCAACCATCCCCTTTAGGGCCTTATCAAACTCAGCTATGATGCAATCCTCTTTTGTACATAATGTATAAAGTTCACCTGTTATCCATGTTTAAATCCCCTGTTTTATGTAAGTTCAATGTCTGGCTGTTCCACATTGTACAAACCTGTTCCTTGTAAACTGCGCTGAAGCCGAATAGTGCGGTATAGAAAAACATTAAATAAATAAATAAATACCTGTAAAGCATAATCATCCTAATAAGCTCTATGAGCTAAAAGGAAGGATGTCTCTTAAAAAGAGATATATGTGTAAAATTTAGGATGGAATCGGTGTAGATGCTTGCTATGAAAAGAAGCAGACTACAGGTTCTAAACCTCAAAACAGGAAAGAAGGATTCAGTGAAGAATCTATCAGCAACCCTGCGGCTGCTGGGTTTGCTGAAGCAGTTGAGGTTGTGGTTTCTTTAGCCTGGTTTGATGTTTCCCTTGTTTGGAAACAGCTGTATGATGGGTAGAGAATGAATAAAACTTCTTCCCCTTGGGGGAATAAAGTTTGGTAGGAGATTTCCTACCACCTGGGATAGAGGAAGGTGTTGACAATCCTTTGAAAGCAATAGTGTCGGTGGTTAACTGAGCAGCTTGGCGTAAAGTCTCTTTGTAAAAGAGATTCTCTCCAGTACAAGGAGTATTTCCCAGCCTTTCTTGTACTCATTTGTCCAAGTCCGAAGCTTGGAGCCAGGCCATGCGTTGTGCCCCTATGGTTATAGCAGAGGTTTTGCTAACAGACTCAAAACAGTCCAGGGTAGCACGAGTAAGGAACCTAGAGATATTTTGAACATGACTAACCAGTAAAGAGTAGTCTGCTCTTTTGAGATCTTGAAGAAAAGGGGTCAAAAACAGCAAACTGTTGGTGACCTCTTCAAGAGATAATCCCATATAGAAAATATATGAGAGAATTCTTGTTGAAAACATGGATGCCTGGAAGCTTTTACGTCCAAAAGCATCTAAAGTTCTAGACTCACGACCTGGCGGATAAGAAGAGTGCCTTTTAGCACTCTTAACACGTCTCATTGCTGATTCCACAACAATAGAATGATGAGGAAGTTGAGTCTTTTGAAAACCTGGAGAAGGGGGCACCTTGTACAGAGAGTCAGTGGCCCTTGAAGGTGGGGATACCTTTAAGGGAGTTTCCCACATTCTAAGTAAGAGATCCTGTAAGGTTTGATGCAAAGGAAGCACGATGACCTCCTTTGGATTCTCAGGGATATGCAGAAGTACTGAATCCCCTGGTGCAGGATCTTGATCAGGTAAAGAAATGGCAAGTAACCTTGCCATATTAAACAGGAATGCTTGAAAAGAAATTTCCCCAGAGGGGGATCCTCTACCATGAGGAGTAAAGGTTAGATCTGCTGAAGATCTAGTCTTGGCACTAATGGATTGATCACGATCCATTGGAGTACAAGACCCGAAAGGGTGGAGCATCGGATTGTCCTGAAAGGATAGTCGTCGGTACCGCTCGAGGCTGGTGCCGCGACAAATCAGTAGAATACTATCCATGCCAGGGATGGATTCCAAACTCGGTACCGAAGGAAGCGAGCTTGTGGAAGTAAGCATGGAAGGCACCGATACCGATGCAAACGTAGAAACCGGTAGCGGCAGTGGTATCGCAGCCGGTACCGATACCGGAAGATCAGTCTGAGGTGACTAACGGTACCAAAGGTACCGAGAGCGCCAGACTTTGATCCCCGGGACAATGTCTTCGGCACCGTCCAAGGTCGGTACCAAGCCGAGTCGGTACCCAATCATCCAGGCTAGAGATCGATTCCAGACTTGGCATCGAAAGTAGCGAGTCTATCGAAGCACACCTGGAGGGTACCGACGTGGATACCAGAACCGGTACCGGGATTGATACCGATGCCGGAAGATCGGTCAGTAGTGACTAACGGCACCGAAGATACTGAGAGCGCTAGACTGCGATCATCGGTGTGGAATGTTTCATCCAACACCATTGCCGATGCCGGAGTACCGGCACCGCTCAAAGCGGATACCACCACCGAGCATGGCTCAGGTATGTTCGTAGAGGTAAAAACCCCGAGAAAAACTTGAAAACCCGTTAATGCTTTGAAGGCCAAAGACTCCCGCCGGGGTTTTAAAGCCAATTTGTCCTCGGGGGCAAGGCCAGAGGCATCTCGATGCTGAACATGAGATCTACCACCCGAGGACTGGCTAGTCTTTACAGACTTTTGTTTGGTTACCTGATCCTGTGAAAAAGAAGTTGTAGCTGGTACCCTCAGAACTGATGAGAACCGCGTATCGAGTTGAGCTCGATGCTGAGGACTTCTTCTGGAAATACTACTGCAGGAGGGACACTCCAGTGGATAGTGGTCAGGACCCAAACATGGTAGGCACCAGTTATGGGTGTCTAAAACTAATTTGGTACCGCCACAGTTGAAACATGTTTTAGGGATAGTGGCTGGCATTTCCATGAAGGAAAGTGGAGAGGCCTAGCAGGCCGAAAAAACCGCCAGGCACTAAACAGGGAAAATGTTCCCTACAAAGGAAAAAAACAAAAACATTTGTAGGAGAAAAAGAAAAAACCACCGGTGGTACCGGTGCGTCGAGGAAAGGCAGACGCGACCACAAGAAAAAACAAAAATAAAGGAAGAATTTTCTGCGGTGACAGGAGTACGTCCTGCCGGCTCCGTGGAAAAACGAAAACTGAGGAGAGGCAGTTGGGAAAGGCGGGAAGGCAGCACGCAGGCGTGGTGGGATGCTCCCAAAAACGTTCTAATTGGACGCTGGGGAGCGTTCCCGCGCAGACTCCGTCGGTACCGACGTACCCATATGTGAAGACTCATTCCTGCTTGTTCCTGGAGATCACCTGTTACAGGTGAGTAACTACTCTTTCTCCAGGACCAAGCAGGAAGTCAGTCCTCACATATGGGACTCCCCAGCTTAAGACTACCGGGGACCCAAAGCTGAAAAATTGAGCTCCCTCTAGAGCCTCAGCATGTACGAAAAGAATCTTCTCTGAGAATGCCCCTGTAAGGTAGCCCAACACAAGAGCCAGAGGGTAGGAGTTGCCTATACCTCAAAGAGATTACGGAGTACCGCCTGTCCGAAAGCACTGTCCCTGCAAGACTCCCTCTCGAGGCAGTAGTGGGCCGCAAAAGTCTGGCTTGAAGACCAAGTAACGGCCCGGCAGATGTCTGCCAACGGAACAGAGAGGAGATGAGCCACTGACGCAGCCTTCGCCCTGACACGGTGAGTCGTGACTCGACCCTGCAATGAGAGGCCGGCTGCCCTGTACGCCCAGGCGATACAGTATGCTACCCATAAGGACAGGGTACGCTTGGAGACAGGTAACCCCAACTTATTAGGGTCAAAAGAGACGAAGAGCTGAACAGCCCTTCGATGTTCCTGCATACGGTCCAGGAAGGAAGACAACGCCCTCCTACAGTCCAGGGTATGCAGGACCATCTCAGCCCGACTGGCATGTGGCCTGGGAAAGAAAGTCGGAAGAACCACCTCCTGATTGAGGTGGAAGGAGGAGATAACCTTGGGAAGGAACTTAGGGTGAGTCCGTAAGACTACCTTGTTCCTATAGAACCTAGTGTATGGTGCCTCTAACACCAGGGCTTGAAGCTCGCTCACTCACCTTGCTAAGGTAAGAGCTACCAAAAACAACGCTTTCCAGGAGAGAAAGCACAAAGGACAAGTAGCAATAGGCTCAAATGGTGGGCAAGTAAGCCGCTGCAAGACCACATTCAAATCCCACTCAGGGGCAGGTGAACGAACTGGAGGCTTAAGCAAAAGTAGGCCTCTGAGGAAGCGAGCCATCAAGGGGTGGCTAGAGAGAGACTGACCCTCCACCGGTGAAAGGTGCACAGAGAGAGCACTGAGATGGACCCTAACAGAGTTGGATTTAAGGCCCAGATTGGACAGGTGAAGCAAATATTGCAGCACCACTGGTACTAGGCAGGAGAAAGGATCCTGCTTGTGTTGAGCACACCAGGTGGAGAACCTACACCACTTGAGGGCATAAGACTTCCGAGTGGACTGCCTCCTAGAGGCTAAGACCACGTCCTCCACTTCCCTAGGCAGCAGTAAGGGTGCTAGAACTACCCTTTCAGCAGCCAGGCCATCAGATTGAGGGACTGGAGGTTGGGGTGTAAGAGAGATCCCTGCTCCTGAGACAGGAGATCGGGTTGCATCCCCAGAGGAAGAGGAGTGTCCACCGCCAGTTGCAAAAGAAGCGGGAACCAGGGTTGCCTCGGCCACCTGGGGGCAATGTTCCCTCTAATTTTCTGTAGGCTGTGTGCGCATAAAATATCAGCTGTGCAGCTTTTGAAGGAAGGTTAAATTTTTGTGCGCCACATAACAGAGTTATATACTTTAAAATTTGACTACACGTCAGAATACAGTATGTATTGTACACCACATTGATTGCACTAGAAAATATTGTAGAACTTGTGAAAACTGTAAATACACAACAACTTTTAAATTTTAAGACGCCTGTGTTGTTTTCTATCAGAATCAGAACCGTAATTTTTGTGCGCTCTGTTATAAAGTATGTGCGCTCGCTCGGCGAGGTGTATGCGCGCGCACACGCGCACAGCTTAGAGGGAACAGTGCCTGGGGGCCACCAGAATCACCGAGGCCTTGTCCTGAATCACTTTGAACAATGTCTTGGGCACTAGAGGTGTGGGAGGAAACGCATATAGGAGGCCTGTAGACCATGGAATGAGAAACGCATCCGCTGCTACTCTGAGAGGATGCGGTTGCCTGGAGCAGAATTTGGGCAGTTGACGGTTCAGTGGACTGGCAAAGAGATCTATGGTGGGAAGACTCCATCTTAGGAAGATCTGTTGAACCACCAGAGGATTCAACTGCCATTCGTGTGGCTGTAGAACCCTGCTCAATCTGTCTGCCAGGTAATAATCTTGCCCAGGGAGCACAGGTCCTGTGCCCCCCTGCTTGTTCACATAGAACATAGCAACTTGATTGTCCGTCTGAACCAAGACGGACTGGTGAGAGAGGACATGAGAGAAAGTCCACAGGGCTAAGTGGATTGCTCCAAGTTCTAGGAAATTGATCTGCTGTGTGGCCTCCCAAGGGGACCAGAGGCCCTGAGTGCATGCTCCTTGGCAATGTGCACCCCAACCTTGAAGAGAAGCATCG
Source organism: Ichthyophis bannanicus (assembly GCA_033557465.1). Taxonomy (NCBI): domain Eukaryota; kingdom Metazoa; phylum Chordata; class Amphibia; order Gymnophiona; family Ichthyophiidae; genus Ichthyophis; species Ichthyophis bannanicus. Next base: position 83,562,385 of record CM066048.1, read on the forward strand.
GTTGTCAGCACTTGAGAGTGTGGAGGTGCTTGAAAAGGCACCCCTTGCAGCAGATTCGGAAGATGAAGCCACCACTGTAGAGAAGAGGCTAGTAGCTTGGACACCCTGATCTTGTCCGTCAGGTTTCCTGTGGCCTGCAGCCACTGAGTCCTGAGGCCCCACTGGGCTGGCCTCATGTGCAGACGGGCATTTGAAGTTACATGGACTGTGGATGCCATATGGCCTAAGAGCCTCAGGAATTGTCTGGCGGAGACCAGAGAATTGCTGTGGAAATGTCTGGCCAGATCCATCAGTCTGTGGGCCCTGTCCACAGGTAAAAAGGCCTTTGCCTGAAGGGTGTCTAGTCTTGCTCCGATGAACTCCATGTTCTGTGAGGGGCGCAAAGCGGACTTTGCGAAGTTTATGACAAACCCCAGATGCTGGAGAAGAAAGACAGTGCGGAGGGTGACTTGATTGGTCTCCTGTGGAGACTGACCCCTGATGAGCCAGTCGTCCAGGTAGGGAAACACAGAGAGTCCTTGAACCCTGAGATAGGCCACCACCACAGCAAAGGCACTTGATGAAAACCCTGGGGGCGGAGGTTAGGCCAAAAGGGAGTACCCTGTACTGGTAACGGTTTCCTCCCACGACAAATCAAAGATATTGTCTGTGGTCTGGATGAATAAGGATGTGAGTATAAGCATCCTTTAGGTCTAAGGAGCATAGCCAATCTCCCTGCTGGAGGTAGGGCAGCAGAATTCCAAGGGTAAGCATCTTGAACTTTTCCCTCTCCAGGAACTTGTTGAGATTCCGCAAGTCATCCCCCAGCACACAGAAACACACTACACACACTCAAAAGCCCCATGGACACCAACAACCCCCCTCCACAACACACCACCCGAAGCTCTCTCACGAAAGGCAGACGCATCAAACACACAATCCACAAGTAGAACCCGTACACAAACATGAAAACAGACCCCAAGGAGCCAAACACCACCTCCATAGAGCTCAAACACCAGGTCAGTAAGAAACAAAATAAACACAATCAGAGACCACATAGAGGACCAACAACCTGACATCCTATGCATCACAGAAACTTGGCTCACCCCCACCGACAATGTCCTCCTCAATCAGCTAGTCCCCCTCACATACTCAGCCTTTAACAGTCCACGCAAGCAGAAGAGAGGAGGCGGGGTTCTGATCATTGCAAAGAACTTCCTAAACCTCAAAACACTCACCTCACAGGACTCAGACCAATGCAATACAATTGCTGTAGGAAACAAGCAAATAGCCATATGCCTAATCTACAGAGCCCCCCATGTTCCAACAGAGGAACTAGCCTCCACGCTAGAGACCGTCTGTGCAATCAACACGAACCACAAACCACTAATACTACTGGACGACTTCAATCTCAGTTCGATCACCAGCAAGGACAAGGAAACCTTCCTGTAGGCAATGGACTCCCTATACCGAATTTAAAAGACCTAAACACAAGCTTTAAACTAAGATGCAGACAGAGGTCCAGCAACGAGATGGGGGTTCTCCAGTCTTTTGCATTGAGTGTCACATGTATGATTTTCTCCCAGTTGGTGAGAGGTCCTACATATGCACTAAGTGCAGGGAGCTCTTTGCTCTCAGGGAACGAGTCCGTTCTCTAGAGGCTAGAGTAGCAGACCTGGAAGACATAAGAAAGACAGAGAAGTACATGGACGAGACCTACAGGGATATAGTCCTGAAGTCCCACCTCCAGTCTGGCAGCATCCCTGTTGCCATGGAGGAGAGAGGTCGCGTGACAGGAGAGCATCACCCTGGTGTGGCAGGAAGTGATCCTGTAACTAGGACCTGTCCTCCAGGTGATGTAAAACCCTCTCGCACCGAGGACGTTTCTCCAGGGCCATGTCCCCATGAGGGGAGGGTCAGGACAGCTGTTATAGTTGGTGATTCAATCATTAGGAATGTAGATAGCTGGGTGGCTGGTGGACGTGAGGATCGCCTGGTAACATGCCTGCCTGGTGCGAAGGTAGCAGATCTCACACATCGCCTAGATAGGATCATAGATAGTGCTGGGGGGGAGTCTGCTGTCTTGGTACATGTTGGTACCAATGACATAGGAAAATGTGGTAGGGAAGTTCTGGAGGCTAAATTTAAGCTTTTTAGGTAGGAAGTTGAAATCCAGAACTTCCAGGATAGCGTTCTCCGAAATGCTTCCTGTTCCACGTGCAGGACCCAAAAGACAGGCAGAGCTCCGGAGTCTCAATGCGTGGATGAGACAATGGTGCAAGGATGAGGGTTTTGGATTTGTTAGGAACTGGGGAACATTCTGGGGAAAGGGGGGGCTCTTCCGAAGGGATGGGCTTCACCTTAATCAGGATGGGACCAGACTGCTGGCATTAACCTTTAAAAAAGAGATAGAGAAGCTTTTAAACTAGAAAATAGGGGAAAGCCGACAGTCACCCAGGAGCGCATGGTTCGGACAAAGGTATCCTTGAAGGATACTACCAAAAACAGTGAGGTTCCAAAAGGGAGTATAGTAGCCCAAATGCCCTTGAGTAAGGAGCAGACAGAGCATAAAGATTCCCAATTACCCATGCCTACCAATAGCCAGATTAATATTAATAAAATTAATAAAATACAGTCACTAAAATGCTTGTATGCCAATGCTAGGAGTCTAAACAATAAGATGGGAGAATTAGAATATATAGCACTAAATGAGAGGTTAGATATGATTGCACTCTCAGAGACATGGTGGAAGGAGGATAACCAGTGGGACACTGTGATACCTGGATACAAACTATATCGTAATGATAGAGCTGAACAAATTGGTGGAGGGGTTGCGCTCTATGTTAAAGAGGGCATTGAGTCAGAAAGGATTAAAGTTTTGCAGGGAACACAATTTGCTGTAGAATCTCTATGGATTGAAATTCCATTTATGAAAGGGAAGGTGATGGCAGTGGGAGTATACTATCGACCGCCTGGCCAGAATGAACAAATGGATGATGAAATGCTCAAAGAAATCAAGGAAGCTAACAAAAGCCACAACAGAGTAGTAATAATGGGTGATTTCAATTACCCCGGTATCGACTGGGACAGTCTCACAGCAGGACAAGCTAAAGAGATAAAGTTTCTAGATGAAATAAATGACTGCTTCTTGGAGCAGCTGATTCATGAACCGACCAGAGGGGAAGCCATACTGGACCTAGTCCTTAGTGGAACGCCAGATCTGGTGCAAGAAATAAGGGTGTTGGGACCACTTGGCAATAGTGATCATAGTATGATCATGTTTGATTTAATCAGTGGAGGACAGATAGTAAAGGAATCCACAGTACTACCTTTTAACTTTCAAAAGGGAGACTATGATAGAATGAGGAATATAGTTCGTAAAAAACTAAAAGGAGCGGTTCCAAAGGTTAAAGACTTACAGCAAGCTTGGGTGTTATTTAAAAATACTATCCTCGAAGCCCAGACCAGCTGTATTCCACGCATTAAGAAAAGTGGAAGAAAGTCCAAAAAACTGCCAGCATGGTTTAAAGGTGAGGTCAGAGAGGCTGTTGCTGCCAAAAGAGCAACCTTCAGGACATGGAAAAAAGAGCCAAATGATGAAAACTGGAAACAACACAAGCACTGGCAAGTTAAATGCAAAGCATTGATAAGGCAGGCAAAGCGGGAATTTGAGAAGAAACTTGCTACGGAAGCAAAAACACGAAATAAAGACTTTTTCAAGTACATTCGTAGCAAAAGGCCTGTGAGAGAGTCAATTGGACCATTAGATGATAGAGGGGTAAAAGGGGCAGTAAGAGGGGACAAGGCTATAGCAGAGAGACTGAATGAATTCTTTGCTTCGGTCTTTACTGAGGAAGATGTAGGGATGTTACCCAAGACTGAAGTGGTATTTAAAGGTGATACTGCAGAGGAATTGAGAGAAATATCGCTACACCGGGAAGATATATTACAACTATTTGATAAACTGAATAGTAACAAATCACCTGGACCGGATGGTATACATCCCAGAGTGTTGAAAGAACTGAAATATGAGATTGCAGACCTGCTATTGGTAATCTGTGAACTTTCATTAAAATCATCTGTAATACCTGAAGATTGGAGGGTCGCCAACGTAACACCAATTTTTAAAAAGGGTTCCAGGGGTGACCCGGGAAATTACAGACCGGTGAGCCTGACGTCAGTACCAGGGAAAATGGTAGAAACCATCATAAAGAACAAAATTACACAGCATTTAGATAGCCATGGCCTAATGGGAGACAGCCAACATGGCTTTAGACAAGGAAGATCTTGTCTTACTAATCTGATCTGTTTTTTTGAAGGTGTGCATAAACAGGTAGACAAAGGTGAGTCGGTTGATATAGTGTATCTGGACTTTCAGAAAGCTTTTGACAAGGTCCCCCATCAGAGACTTTTGGCAAAGCTAAAAAGTCATGGGATAGGAGGCAGTGTACTATTGTGGATCGGGAACTGGTTAAAAGATAGAAAGCAGAGGGTAGGGCTAAATGGCCAATATTCCCAATGGAAAAAGGTGAATAGTGGAGTACCCCAGGGATCTGTACTGGGTCCCCTACTTTTTGACATATTCATAAATGACCTGGAAAAAGGAATAACTAGTGAGGTTATCAAATTTGCAGATGACACAAAACTGTTTAAAGTTGTTAAAACCCAAGAGGATTGTGGAAAACTGCAGGAGGATCTGGATAAATTGGAAGACTGGGCATCCAAATGGCAGATGAAATTTAATGTGGACAAGTGCAAAGTTATGCACCTAGGAAAGAACAACCCACACTATAGTTACACGATGCAAGGCTCCACATTAGAAACCACCACCCAGGAAAAAGATTTAGGAGTCATCGTGGATAACATGTTAAAACCCTCCGCCCAGTGTGCAGCGGCGGCCAAGAAAGCAAATAGAATGCTAGGTATCATAAGGAAAGGGATGGAGAATAAAACAAAGGATATTATAATGCCTCTGTATCGCTCCATGGTACGACCGCACCTTGAATATTGTGTGCAATTCTGGTCACCGTATCTTAAAAAGGACATAGAGTTATTAGAAAAAGTACAGAGAAGAGCCACCAAATTGGTGAAGGGGATGGAAGGCTACTCCTATGAAGAGAGGCTAAAAAGGTTAGGGCTCTTTAACCTGGAAAAGAGACGGCTGAGGGGAGATATGATAGAGGTCTATAAATTAATGAATGGAGTGGAACGGATAAACGTGGATCAATTGTTTACGCTATCAGAATATAGAAGGACTAGGGGACATGTAATGAAGCTACAGGGTAAACTATTTAAGACAAATAAGAGAAAATATTTCTTCACTCAACGTGTAATCAAACTCTGGAATCTGTTACCGGAGGATGTAGTAAGGGCTGTTAGTATAGCTGGGTTTAAAAAGGTTTGGACAAGTTCCTGGAGGAAAGGTCCATAAACCACTATTAAAAAGGGACCCAGGATATCAATGCTTGACCTAGTACAAGCACTGCAGAACCTGTGTCTTTTGGGGAAACTGCTAGGTACGTATGACCTAGATTGGCCACTGTTGGAAACAGGATACTGGGCTTGATGGATCTCGGTCTGACCCAGTATGGCATTTCTTATGTTCTTATGTTCTTACACTACACACAACTAATCAACACCCCAACGCACAGATCATCGCCTGACCTCATATTCGCCCCCAACCACATAATCGACAAAGGTAGCATCTCATCACCCTCGGTCACACCAGTGCCCTGGTCGGACCACTACAAAATCAAAATAGTAATCACAACTCAAAGGGAGAGACATGACAAGACACAACACACTACACGGACAAAGAAGATTCAAAGCCTTCGACAAGAACCAATTCCTACAAGACACACTACCCTACCTCGACCCTGAAACGCACGATCTGAACAAACAAGTAAGCGAATGGAACAGTATCATCAATGCAGCAGCCAAAGCCAACAAACCCAAAGCAGAGACCACAATTAACAACAGACGACAGCACACCCCATGGTGCTCCAAAGACATACGCAATGCAAAAAGAAACCTAAGGAAGATAGGACGCCAATGGAGACGCTCAAAATCCCCCTCCACCCAGGCCTTATAACTAACGAAACAAAGGAACTACAATGAACTCATTAACCAAACAAAAAGAGAGCACCACACAAACACAATTCAGAAGGCTTACAACAAACCCAGAGAGCTGTTCGAGTTAGTAAAAAATCTAACCAACGAACCAAGTCCTGAAAAAGACATACAGATTGACCACCAAACTTTTGCTGATCACCTACAAGATAAAATGGGCCACTCACCACAACAAACAACGGAAGGAACCACCAACCCAACCATACCCACCATAACATGGGACAATTTCAACACGCCATCCACAAGGCAACTCTCAGATGATATCACCGCTCTTAATACAAGTACTGCTCCAACAGACCCATGCCCAGTCCCCTGGATCAAGGCAACAAAGGAAAACTTCCTCAGCGTAATACACAACATGGTAAACAACTCTCTGGTGCAAGGAACCATGCCAGACCAGCTGAAAATAGCCACAATACGACCGATCCCAAAGAAATCCACACTAGACAAAAGTAATCCAGCAGCCTACAGACCAATCTCCAGCATACCATTACTGGCTAAAATCCTAGAAAAGACCGTGCAACAACAGCTCCAGGACCACATCGACGCACATGCCCCACTGGACATTCATCAACATGGCTTTCGCCCAAACCACGGAGTCGAAACACTACTGCTATATACCTATTCAACGACATAATCCAAACCATAGACAACCATAAACAAGGAACTCTAATGATCTTCCAAGACATCTCAGCTGCATTTGACACGGTGGACCACAGAATCCTCCTAACCAGACTTCAGAACATTGGAATAACCGGCACCATCTGAAAATGGTTCAACTCATACCTAACAGACAGTTAGTTCCAGGTCAAGATTGGATCCAACACCTCACGACATGCAAAGATCAAACCAGGGGTGCCACAAGGATCCGCACTATCCTCACTGCTATTCAACCTCTACATCCAACCAATCTGCAACATCATGAAAGCACACAAAATAAACTACACAATCTACGCAGACGACATCATGATATACACCCCAATCAACCTCGACAGACCTGACTACACCAAAATAACAGACTGTCTCAACAGCATGGCCAAATGGCTCCAGCACAACAACCTAGCCATAAACTACAGCAAGACAGAAGCAATAATCATCACACGAAACACCAACTTCAGCCCCCCACCCTTCATCAACACCAACAACACAGCAATACCACTGAAAAATGAAGTGAAATACCTCGGAATAACCCTCGACAGAGAACTGAACCTTCAATCACACATCAGAAGAACCACTAAGAACGCATACTACAAGATGAGAAAGCACAGTTACTTACCTGTAACAGGTGATCTCTGGGAACAGCAGGAATAAGTCTTCACATATAGGTATCGTCGGTACCGACGGAGCCTGCGCAGGAACGCTCCCCAGCGTCCAGTAAGAAAGCTTTTCGGAGCATCCCACAGCGCCCGCTGCCTTCCCGCCTCTCCCAACCGCCTATCTCCAGTTCGAGTTTTAAAGCTGAGACAAAGAGAGAGAGAAGAAAGGAAAGATAGATAGAGAGATACAACTCCTAGGGGAGGTGGGTGGGTTGTGAAGACTTATTCCTGCTGTTCCCAGAGATCACCTGTTACAGGTAAGTAACTGCTATCTCCAGGAACAAGCAGGAATGAGTCTTCACATATGGGGACTCCCTAGCTGCAGATGCCAGGGGAAGACCCCAGGTTGTGTGTCCTTGAAAAGGACTCTACCTCCCCCATGGATCTCTGGCATCCAACCAGGGTAGGTGGGTAGGAGTTGATTAGGAATGGAACAGGTGTTTGAGAACAGCCTGACCAAACGAGGCATCCCGGCGGGAGTCCTTGTCCAAACAGTAATGGGCTGTGAAGGTATGAACCAAGGCCCAGGTGGCCGCTCGACAGATTTGGTCGATGGACACAGAGTTTAGATGAGCCATTGAGGCTGCCATGGCTCTCACATTGTGAGCTGTGACATGGCTCTCCAGAGAAATGTTCCTACTCTGGTAGGCGAAAGAAATACACTGAGCAATCCAGTTGGACAGTGTTCTCTTAGAGACTGGAAGTCCTAAATGAGAAGGATCAAAAGCAACAAAGAGTTGAGAAGACTTCCTATGTTGCTGTGTTCTTTGTAAGTAAAAAGCGAGAGCTCTCTTACAATCCAAGGTATGAAGATTCCTCTCTGCACTTGATGCATGAGGTCCTGGAAAAAAGACAGGTAAATATACCTCTTGGTTCAGATGAAAAGGCGAGACCACTTTAGGCATAAAGTGTGGATTGGTCCTGAGGACTACCTTATCATGATGGAACCTTGTATAAGGTGGATTAGCCACCAAAGCTTGCAACTCACTGATGCGGCATGCTGAGGTGACTGCAATGAGAAAAACAACTTTCCAAGAAAGAAATTTCAAGGAGGTGGTGGCTAAAGGTTCAAAGGGTGGCTTCATAAGCTGGCCAAGAACCAGGTTTAAGTCCCATGCCACTGGAGGTGGTCTAATGGGAGGTTTATTTAAAAGAAGGCCTCTCATGAATCTTGCTATAAGAGGATGAGAGAAATAGGTTGTCCATTGAGAGGCTTGAGGGACGCTGCAATAGAACTCAAATGGACTCTTACTGAATTTGTTTTCAGACCTGCATGGGATAGATGCAGGAGATACTCTAGTAGAGAATTCAGAGGTATTGCAAGAGGGTTTAGACCCTTCCCTGAACACCAAATGGTAAATCTTTTCCATTTGAAAGCATAAGAACGTCTAGTAGAAGGCTTTCTAGAGGCATGAACAACATCTCTGACTTGCTGAGAGAGATGAAAATCTTGAAGGTCTAGGCCCTCAGCAACCAAGCCCTGAGATGGAGCGACTGGGGATTTGGGTGCCACAACGTTCCCTCTTCCTGGGACAGAAGGTCTGGTGCAGAACCCAAGTCCAGGGAAAGAGCTTGAGAGAGATGCAGAAGTAGAGGGTACCACACTTGGTGTGGCCAATGTGGTGCTATGAGGATCATGGTCCCTCGATCTCTCTGAAGCTTGAATAGTGTTTTGGGAATTGGTGGAAAGGCATAAAGGAAGTCTTGACCCCAGTGAAGGAGGAAGGCATCCTTGGCCTGAACTCCCTGACACGGAATTCTGGAACAGAACCGAGGAAGTTTGGCATTCCACGGACTTGCAAAGAGGTCTATGTCTGGGGTTCCCCAAATTTGAAAAATCCTGGCTACCTGGTTCATGTGGAGGGACCACTTGTGTGGAAGCAGAACTCGACTGAGTCTGTCCGCCCAAGAGTTTTGAATGCCTGGAAGATATACTGCCAGAAGATGGATGTGATGCTCTCTGGCGAAGGCCCACAGTCGCGAAGCTTCGTTGCAAAGCGACAGAGAGCCAGTCCCGCCCTGCTTGTTTACATAGAACATGGCTACTTGGTTGTTCGTATGGATGAGGACTGTCCTGTAGCTGAGCAGGGAATGGAACACTCAGAGCTAAGAATATTGCTCTGAGTTCCAAGAGATTGATATGCAGAGAAGTCTCCTGTGGAGACCAGATGCCCTGGGTGGAGAGATCCTGCAGATGAGCTCCCCAACCCAATGGAGAAGCATCTGTTGTCAGAGTTGCTTGGGGTAGCGACTGCTGAAAAGGGGACCCCAGCAACAGATTTGGAGGGGACTTCCACCACTGGAGAGACCAATATAGGCGACTGGAGTTTGCTATTTTGTCTGACAGGCAACCTGATGCCCGAGTCCACTGGGTGGACAAAGTCCATTGAGCGGACAAAGTCCATTGAGCTGCCCTCATGTGAAGGCAAGCATATGGAACCACATGCACGGTGGATGCCATGTGGCCTAATAGTTGTAACATTTCTCGAGCAGTTAAATGGGACTTTAACTGTATCTGGGAGGCTAACTGCACCAAGCGTAGGCAACGGACCTGAGGGAGATAGGCCCTTGCAGTTGTGGTATCCAGCAGGGCCCCTATAAACTCCAGAGACTGAGTAGGGGTGAGATGGGATTTTGGGATATTTATTACCAGTCCCAAATACTGAAGGACACGCATTGTGCAGGTTAGACAAATCTGGGCCTCTGACTGGGATGGAGCTCGAATGAGCCAGTCGTCCAGATATGGGAAAAGGAATATTCCTAGAGTGCTAGAAATGCAGCTACTACTGCCATGCATTTCGCGAACACCCTTGGTGCAGAGGCCAGACCTAAAGGAAGCACCCTGTATTGGTAGTGCTTTCCTTGAAAAAGGAACCGAAGGAACCTTCTGTGTGTTGGATAGATGAGGACATGGGTGTACGCATCCTTGAGGATCTAGAGAACAAAGCCAGTCCTGACTCTGAAGGTATGGCAGCAGAGTACCGAGAGAAATCATCTTGAATTTCTCTTTGAATAGAAACTTGTTCAATTCTCTGAGATCTAATATGGGTCTGTAGCCCCCTGTTTTCTTTGGAATAAGAAAATAAGGGGAGTAGAACCCTGAGCCCTGTTGAAGAAGAGGTACTTCTTCTATTGCCCCTTGGGCAAGAAGGGTAGCAATCTCCTGACCCAGAAGGTTGAGGAGAGATGTTGGAGAATTGAACTGTTTCACCATGGTGTGGGGAGGAAGGTTTAAGAAATGAAGCTTGTACCCCTCCCTTATAATGGGGAGGGTCCATTGCTCTGCTGTGATTTGCTCCCATCTGGGAGCAAAGTAAGCCAACCTTCCTGGAATGGTGAGGGGCTCTGGAAAGGCTAAGTTCTCTAGTTGCAAGTCAAAGGCCCTGAGGAGGCTGAGGCTGCTGGGCCGTGGGAGACCTGGCAGCCTTTGACTTGGCCTGTTTAGGTGGTTGCTGACGCTTTGCAGCAAAACGACCTGCAGAAGATGCCTGCTGACCATAAGCAGGATAATATCTTCCCTTTTTAGAAAAAGGTGTCTTTTTGAACAATCTTTTCTTAACAGGAGCAGAGGTAGACTTTGAAAGTCGATCCAAAGCAGAGTTCTCAGCATCCATTTGAGTGGCCTTTGCTTGCCAATTCCTGCCAAAAAGGTTTTCACCTGTACAAGGAGGATTTCCCAGCTCATCTTGGACCCAGAGTTCCAAATCAGAGGCTTGTAACCAAGCAATTCTGCGTGCACCTATGGCAATAGCCGAGGCTCTGCTTACACACTCAAAAGAGTCAAAGCAAGGCCGGAGGCATCTCGATGCTTAGAGGGAGATTTGCCCTTCAAGGACCGACTAGATTTATGTTTGGTTACCTGAGATCCATGGGAGGAAGAAGCAGCCCTGGAAGACGTCGATGCCACCGAGGCTGCATCAGAGGGAAACAGGGTACTGAGCTTGGCTGCTCGGTTCTGCCGACCTCTTTTAGACATCATGGTACAGGACACACAATCCGTGATGGAATGGTCAGGACCCAAACATTTTAGACACCAATCATGGGTGTCGGTGACAGAAATAGTACCGCCACATTTCGTGCACTTTTTGAACCCGGAAGCGGGTTTCTCCGTGAGAAGAAAAATGTTCAGGCCTAAGGCCCAAACTGAAAATGCACAGTTGAAGAAAGAAAAGCTTTTTTTTTTTTTTTTTTTTTTTAAAGAAAGAAAAGAAAAGACCGGCGGTACCGGTCTGACGTCAAAGAAAGCAAACGCGACACAGAAAAATAAAGAACTTCTGCGGTGACAGGAACACGACCTGCTGGCTCCGCGGAAAAGAAGAACTGGAGAGAGGCGATTGGGAAAGGCAGGAAGGCAGCGCGCAGGCGTTGTGGGATGCTCCCAAAAGCTTTCTTACTGGACGCTGGGGAGCGTTCCTGTGCAGGCTCCGTCGGTACCGACGATACCCATATGTGAAGACTCATTCCTGCTTGTTCCTGGAGATTAATCAGATGCCTCAAGCCCCTACTCACACAAAACCACTTCCGCACAGTCTGCCAAGCTCTAATAACTCCCATCCTTGACGTCTGCAACCCTATCAATAACGGCATGCCAAAACAATCACTCAGACCGCTACAGATGGCTCAAAACATAGCGGCCAGAATAATCACCGGTTCATCAAAACAAGACCGCATCACGCCCATCCTAAAAGACCTCCACTGGCTCCCAATCAGCTACCGCATCAGATACAAAATGATTCTGAACATATTCCGAATCAAACACAAGAGCTCTGCACTCAGTCTCCAACCCTTCATACTACCTAACACCAGCACTAGACCTAGAAGAAAGATCACAGCAGACATACTCAACACACCAAGCAACTACACAAAAGCATGCAAATCCACCACACAACGAGCCCTATCAATGGCAGCTCCTACAATATGGAACACATTCCCAGATGAGCTACAGTCTATTGAAGACCCAAAGGACTTCCGAAAGCACCTAAAGACATTGCTCTTCACTGAGCACTACGGACCAAGCTTACAGCCAGAGTCTACAGTTTCGAACTAAACACATAACAGAACCTCAGACTCGATCTAAAGATCAGCCATAGCACACTGTAGAGACTGCAAAAAACCCATGTAAATAGCTGTGAAAAGCACATGTTTTAAATAGCTCACACCAATCATCCCACCCACACTCATACACCCTCACTGTACATAAACATACCTAACACAAACACCAATGCTATTGATTGTTTGCTGTGTTCACCGCCTTGATTAAAGGATAAAGCGGGATAAAAATACCCTTTAAATAAATAAAATAAATAAGTCTATGATGGGTCTTAGGCCTCCTGTTCTTTTTGGTACTAAAAAGTACCTGGAATAGAAGCCTTGACCTCTCAGGTGGTGAGGCACTGGTTCCACCGCCTGCTCCTTCCTGCAGGAGCAAGTCCCTGTGCAGAGGAAGTCTTGGAGGCTCCCCTGGAAAGTAGGAGGGAGGTACCTGGTGGAAGTGGAGAAGATAGCCCCTCTGGACTATGCTGAGCACCCAGGTATCCCTTGTTACGGCTGACCACCCTTGGGCATACAGGGTCAGCCGGCCTCCTGTGCTTAGGGGGCCAGCTGAGGAGGAGAGGCTATGCCACTGGAGTCAAAACCCCACTCCCTGCTGTGCAGGAGCTGGAGCTGGTGGCTTGGGGGTTTTCTGCCTATGGGGCCCATGTCCCTGCCCCTTGGCCTGCTGACCCTGCTGGGGAGCTGTGGAGGCCTGAAAGTGAGGGTATGATTTGTAGGCAGATGACTTCCTTGGGTAAAAGGTCTTTTTCCCCTGAGCCCTTCTTCTTTTAAGGGGCAAGAGGTTTTTCTGGACAGCCTTGTCCGGGTGAGAGTCTCAGACTCGAGTTCTGCAGCCTTTTCAGCCATGGGCTTGCCAAAGAGGTTTTCACCTCGGCAGGGGACATCGACCAACTTGTCCGGCACCCATGGCTCGAGGTCCGATGATTGTAGCCAGGCCTGACGGCATGCACCGATGCCAGCCCCGGCTACTTGGGCCGAAGCCTCGAAGCCATCATAGGCTGCTCGAGAAATAAATTTCGAGTACTCTCGGATCCCCGATGACCAGGCCTTGAACCTCTGCAAAGGCTCCTCGAAGAGACCAGCAGAGAACCCGGCAAACTCCTTTGCCAGGTCTCGAAGGTACATGCCCATGTACAGCTGGTAGATCTGGACATGGCAAGCAAGCATAGAGCCCTTGAAGCACTTTCTACCGAGGGCATCCAGGTTCCGGGCCTCCCTGCAGGGGGGCACCGAAGAGTGCATCTTCTGACTCTTCAGACAATGCATGGCCGATTCCACAACCATGGAGTGGTGCGGTAGCTGTGCCTTCTGGAACCCAGGGCTCTTACGGACTCGATAAATGGAATCAACCCGCTTGCTGAGAACCAGCGCCGAGGCCAGTGCCTCCCACATGCAGAAGAGCAGCCGTTCCAGCATCAGAGGAACCGGTACAGTAAAGGCCTCCTTTGGTGGAGAGTCATACTGGAGGGCCTCAAGCTCCTCGGCTTGAGGCTCCTCCTCGGGATCCACGGGGAAGGCCAAGGCCTTGGCCATGTCCCTCACGAAGTCCGAGAACCGGGTATCCTCCGGGGGGGGAGAGGGGGGGAACTTCTCCGAGGCTCGGACTCCAGTGAGTCTGATGGGACGCACTGGGTCCGGAAAGTATCCGGGGACTCCTCGTCCTCCGTCTCCCACTCCGACACCTCCGAGGAGGAATTGAGCAGCTCCGGTTTGGCGGGCACCGATGCCATCCGCCCCGACGCCGAGGGTACCAGCGTCAATGACCTCGACCTCGGCCCCATACGGGAGGCCGAGGGAGACCTTGGCCGAGGATCGACTCGAAACCACATTGGTTCGAGGATCGGCTCGGCTGCCGGGGTCGACTTGGACATCGAGGTCCTGGTGGTCGGGGCAGATGCACCGGTCAGACCGGCGATCAGCACCTGCTGCTGTTCCATGAAGGCAGCCAAGCTGCTCTCCAAGGCCGTCAATCTGAGTCCGAGAGGTCAGGAGACTCAGCAGCCCCCGACTCGGCTCCCCTGGAGGAGAGTCCACGAGGACAACAGCACTCACGTAACTCGGAGACTCCGGCTCCACACGAGGCAATTTCGCAGGCCTCTCCGACTCCGAGGACCCGGGATGGCGGTCGGAGCTATGCGACCTGGCCCTCGAGGGACCAAGAGCGTCTGCCGCCGCCGCCCTCGCGGGTTTCTTCTTCCTTTTGTGTTCCCGTGAGGGAGACCCCCGCTCAGAGGAGCCCCAACGATGCTTGGGGGTCGGACTCCCGAGACATCGAGACCTCTGACGAAGTCCAGGCCCAGCCGGACACGGAGTCAGAGAAGATCCTTTCTCGATGTTGACGGCTCCTCAGCGACTTAGAGGACATTTTGCCACACGGGCCACAGATCATCAGGTCATGATCGGGCCCGAGGCACCGGAGGCAGCAGTCGTGTGTGTCGGTGAGAGACATCAGTTTCTTACACCGATCACACTTCTTGAACCCGCTGGCAGCCATCGGGGGAAAAAGGGCCCCTGCAAGGTCAAAAGACCGGGCTGCCAGTGAAAAAGAAAAAAAGCACAAATGCTAGTCTCAAAGGACAAAAACCGAAAAAGTAGCTCCGGGCTCGATACCGGTGTACCGTGCCCAGGTGGGAAGGGGAACCGGTGTCGAACCGCCAAAAAGCACGAATCTTCGAAGGAAATAATCAACTTTTAACCGGGTGACTAAGACACATGTCCGTCGGGCTCCGCGGAAAAAGAGTAGTTACTCACCTGTAAAAGGTGTTCTCCAGGAACAGCAGGAATCAGTCCTCACATATGGGTGACGTCAGCGTCGACGGAGCCCCCATGCGGAGCATTTCCCCAGCTTTCAAAGAAATCCTTTGGGAATGCAGGCACGCATGCGCAGTCCCCTTCCCGCCCAAAGGTGCCATCTTGCTCAGTCTAATGATATAGCTAAAAGCACAAAAAGAAAATGAACTATATACAACTGCAACTCCAAGGGGAGGAGGGAGGGTCGTGAGGACTGATTCCTGCTGCCCCTTGAGAACACCTGTTACAGGTGAGAAACTACGCTTTCTCTGTCTCCAGATGGATGGAGGTTGAGTGATCTAGATTGCTTCCTACGGGAGAAAAATAAAACACATGGACAGAATTTGTATTTTGGCCCACAGCTGGAGGATTTTAGCCAAGAGTGATTTTTGCCAGTCCAGGAGTCTTAGGGTGCAAAACTCAGTGGATCAGGATCCCCTTTCCCTCTCCCCCATTTTCCTTTGTCCAGGCCCCTGCAGGGGTGTTAAGGGGTGCTGATGCTGTTCCTCCTTTCCTCCTCCCCAGCCTTTGCTGGTCGAAAGGTATTTAAAAAAAAAGAAAAAGGACATAGCCTAATCAAAGGCAACATAGGCTTTCAGAACAGCACAAGGGTGCCATCTTGCTCAGTCTTCTTTTCTCCAGGACCAAGCAGGAAGTCAGTCCTCACATATGGGTGACTCCCTAGCTCTGGGCTACCAGGAACCCAGGCTGAAAAATATAGCTCCCTCTAGAGCCTCAGCAAGAGTGAGAGAATCATCTCTGAGACCACACCTGAACGGTAGCCCAACACCAGGGCCGGAGTTGCCTAAACCTCAAAGAGATTACAGAGTACCGCTTGCCCGAAAGCACTGTCCCTACGGGACTCCCTCTCGAGGCAGTAGTGGTCCACAAAAGTCTGGCTTGAAGACCAAGTAGCGGCCCGGCAGATGTCTGCCAACGGAACAGAACAGAAGTGAGCTACTGATGCGGCCTTCGCCCTGACCCGGTGGGCCGTGACTCGACCCTCCAGGGAGAGGCTGGCTGCCCTGTACGCCCAGGCGATACAGTCTGCCACCCAAATGGACAACGTATGCTTAGTGACAGGCAACCCCAATTTATTATGGTCAAAGGAAATGAAGAGCTGAGAAGCCCTTCTATGCCCCTGTGTACGTTCTAGGTAAAAGGACAGCGTCCTTCTAAAATCCAGGGTATACAAGACAGTTTTGGCCCTACTGGCGTGCGGCCTGGGAAAGAACGTCGGAAGGACCACCTCCTGGTTGAGGTGGAAGGAGGACACTACCTTTGGGAGGAACTTAGGATGAGTCCGCAAGACTACCCTGTTCCTATAGAAGCTGGTATACGGCCTATCCAAGACCAAGGCCTGACGCTCACTCACCCGCCTAGCCGAGGTGAGTGCCACAAGGAACAACACCTTCCAGAAGACGAAACGTAAATGGCAGGTTGCTATTGGCTCAAAAGGTGGGCAAGTCAGTTGCTGAAAGACCACACTGAGATCCCACTCAGTGGCCAGTGGACGAATAGGAGGCTTAAGCAGAAGCAGACCTCTGAGAAAGCGAGACACCAGAGGGTGGCCTGAGAGAGATTGTCCATCCACCGGCAAGTGGTGAGCTGAGAGGGCACTGAGGTGAACCCGGACAGAGTTGGACTGAAGCCCTAGGTTGGAAAGGTGGAGCAGGTATTGTAGCACCACCTGGACAGAGCAGGAGAAGGGGTCCTCTTGCTGTTGAGAACACCAAGTAGAGAACCTTGGTGTGGTGGAACTTCAGAGCATAGGCCTTCCTAGTGGAATGCTTCCTGGAGGCCAACACTACCTCTTCAACCTCCCTTGATAGGAGCAAGGGAGCAAGGACTAGCCTTTCAGCAGCCAGGCCATCAAATTGAGGGATTTGAGGTTGGGATGCAAGAGGGACCCCTGATCCTGAGTCAGAAGGTCAGGTTGCAACCCCAGAGGAAGTGGAGTATCCACTGCCAACTGCAGAAGAAGAGGGAACCACGGCTGACTGGGCCACCTGGGGGCTATCAGGATCACCATGGTGCGGTCTTGCTGGATTTTGAATAGAGTCCGGGCCACCAGAGGTGTGGGAGGAAAGGCAAACAGCAGGCTCTTTGACCAGGGGATCAGGAATGCATCTGGCGCTGTTCGCAAGGGATGCGGTTGCCTGGAACAGAACCTGGGTAGTTGCCTGTTCAGCGGACCGGCAAAAAGATCCATGGTCGGAAGACCCCACTTCAGAAAGATCTGTTGAACTACCAGAGGATCCAACTGCCACTCGTGAGGCTGCAGGAGTCTGCTTAGCCTGTCCGCCAGGTAGTTTTCCTGGCCTGGGAGGTAGTCCGCCCTGAGGGTCATGCCCTGAGTGACAGCCCAAGAGCAGAGAGCTTGTGCTTCCAGGCACAGAAGTCTGGATCCTGTGCCTCCCTGCTTGTTGACGTAGAACATAGCCACCTGGTTGTCCGTCTGAACTAGGACAGACTGGTGAGACAGGATCTGAGAGAAAGTCCGTAAGGCTAGTCGAATGGCCCTCAATTCCAACAGGTCGATCTGCTGGGCGGCCTTCCACGGAGACCACAGGCCTTGGGTGCAGGCCCCCTGGCAGTGTGCCCCCAAGCCCTGCAGGGAAGCATCGGTTGTCAGTACCTGAGTGTGTGGGGAGGCCTGAAAAGGAAAACCCCTGACCAGATTTGGGAGATGCCTCCATCAACGTAAGTAGTCCACCAAGAGTTTGGACACCTTTATTCTGTCTGACAATTTCCGTGGCCTGCAGCCACTGCGCCCTGAGGTGCCACTTAGCCGCCCTCATGGGCAGCCGGGCATGTGGGGTGACATGCACTGTGGAAGCCATGTGACCTAAAAGCTGGAGGAAGTGTCTGGCCGAGACCAGAAAGTTCGCCCAAAACTGTCCGGCCAACTTTATCAGCCTGTGGGCTCTGTCCACAGGCAAATAGGCTTTTGCATGGATGGTATCCAATCTTGCCCCTATGAACTCCAAGTCCTGCGAGGGGACTAAAATGGACTTGGGGAAGTTTATGACGAACCCCAGGTGCTGAAGCAGGGATATGGTTCTGAAGGTGGCCTGCCTGGCCTCTTGTGGAGACTGGCCCCTGATAAGTCAGTCGTCCAGGTAAGGGAACACAAAGATCCCCTGGTTCCTGAGGTAGACCACAACCACCGCCAGGCATTTTGTAAAGACCCTGGGGGCGGAGGTGAGGCCAAAAGGAAGCACTCTGTACTGGAAGTGCTTTCCTCCCACGACAAATCTGAGGAATTGTCTGTGACTTGGATGGATGAGGATGTGAGTATAAGCATCCTTCAGGTCTAAGGAGCATAGTCAATCTCCCTGCTGGAGGGAGGGCATTTAGATTCCAAGGGTAAGGATCTTGAACCTTTCCCTCTCCATAAACTTGTTCAGATTTCTCAGGTCGAGGATGGGTCTGAGGCCTCCTGTTCTTTTTGGTACAAGGAAGTACCTCGAGTAGAAGCCTTGCCCTTCCAGGTGGTGAGGCACCGGTTCCACCGCCTGGTCCTTTAGTAGACCTTCCAACTCCTGAAGGAGTAAGTTTCTGTGCAGAGGGGGTCTTGGAGGCTCCCCTGGAAAGTAGGAGGGGGGTATCTGGGTGAAGTGGAGCAGATAGCCCCTTTCGATGATGCTTAACACCCAAGTATCCCCTGTGATGGCTAGCCACCTGTCTGCGTACAGGGTCAGCTGACCTCCTGTGCCCTGGAGAGGAGGAGAGGCTATGCTGGCATAGTCAAAAAACCCCTCCCTGCTGAGCAGGAGCCGGAGTAGGAGGCTTGGGAGCCTTCTGCCTACGGGGGCCCATGACCCTGCCCCTTGGCCTGCTGGCCCTGTTGGGGAGCTGCAGAGGCCTGGTAGTGAGTGTAGGTTTTGTAGGCAGCAGTCTTCCTTGGGTAAAAGGTCTTTTTCCCCGAGCCCTTCTTCTTCTGAGAAGGGGCAGAGGTTTTTCTGGACAGCCTTGTCCGGGTAAGAGTCTCGATCTCGAGTTCTGCAGCCTTTTCGGCCATGGGCTTGCCAAAGAGGTTTTCACCTCGGCAAGGGACATCGACCAACTTGTCCTGAACCCATGGCTCGAGGTCCGAGGATTGTAGCCAGGCCTGGCGGCGTGCACCGATGCCAGCCCCTGCTACCCGGGCCGAAGCCTCAAATCCATCATAGGCTGACCGAGAGATAAACTTCTAGCACTCTCGAATACCAGAAGACAAGGCCTTGAACCTCTGCAAGGGTTCCTCGGACAGACCAGCAGAGAACCCGGCAATCTCTTTTGCCAGGTCTCGAAGGTACAAGCCCATGTACAGCTGGTAGGTCTGGACACGGCAAGCAAGCATAGAGCCCTGGAAGCACTTTCTACCGAGGGCATCCAGGTTCCGGGCTTCCCTGCCGGGAGGCACCGAGGAGTGCATCTTCTGACTCTTCAGGCGATGCATGGCCGATTCCACAACCATGGAGTGGTGCGGTAGCTGTGCCTTTTGAAACCCAGGGCTCTTGCGGACTCGAAAGATGGAATCGACCCGCTTGCTTAGAACCGGCATCGAGGCCAGCGCCTCCCACATGCGGAAGAGCAACCGCTCCAGCATCGGAGGAACAAGGACAGTAAAGGCCTCCTTAGGAGGAGAGTCATACTGCAGAGCCTCAAGCTCCTTGGCTCGAGACTCCTCCTCGGGGTCCGCAGGGAATGCCAGTGCTTTGGCCATGTCCCTTACGAAATCCAAGAACCTGGTATCCTCGGGGGGGGGGGGGGGGGGGAACCTGGTCCGAGGCTCGTAACCCGGTGTGTCTGTAGGGACGCACCGAGTCCGGAAGGTGTCAGGGGACTCCTCCTCCTCCGTTTCCCACACCGATTCCTCCGAGGAGGAATCGAGGTGCTCTGAGTGGGTGGGTACCGATGCCATCCGCCCCGACGCCGAGGGAACCGGCGTCGACGACCTCGGTCCCGAACAGGAGGCCGAGGATCAACTCGAGCTCGCATGGTCTCGAGGATCGGCTTGGCCTCCGGGGCCGACTTGGACGTCGATGTCCCGGTGGTTGGGGCAGATGCACCGGTGAGACCGGCGTTCAGCACCCGCTGCTGCTCCATGAAGGCAGACAATTTGCTCTCCAAGGCCGTCAACCTGAGTCCGAGCTCAGGAGACCCAGCAGCCTCCGACTCGGGACCCGACGTCGGCTACCCGGAAGAGAGTCCATGAGGACTACAGTACTCACGTGACTCGGGGCCTCCGACTCTACATGAGGATGCTTTGCAGGCTGACTCCGAAGACCCGGGATGGCGATCGGGGCTATGCGACCTGGCCCTCGAGGAGCCAAGAGCGTCCACTAATGCCGCCTTCGCGTGTTTCTTCTTCCTTCGGTGCTCCCTCGAGGGGGACTCCCTTTCAGAGGAGCCCCGACGATGCTCGGGGTCAGACTCCCGAGACGTCGAGGCCTCTGACGAAGTCCGGACCCGTCCAGAGGCAGATTCGGAGAAGATCCTCTCACGCTGGTGCTGACAGCTCCGTAATGCCTTGGAAGACATTTTGCCACAGGGACTACATGGTCTGGCCCAAGGCACCGGAGGCAGCAGTCGTGTGTGTCGGTGAAAGACATCAGTTTCTTGCACCGATCACACTTCTTAAAGCCACTGGCAGCCATCAGGGGAAAAAGGGCCCCTGCAAGATCAAAAAATTGGGCTGCCAGGGAAAAGAAAAAAGGCGCGAACGCAGTCTCTAAGGACAAAAACCGAAAAAAGAGATCCGAGCTCGGCACCGGTGTACCGAGTCCAGGCGGGAAAGGAACCGACGTCGAACCGAAGAAAAAACTCGACCCAACACAGGAAAATCAACTTTTTTCACGGGTGACAAGGACAGGCGTCCGTAGGGCTCCACGGAAAAAAGAAGACTGAGCAAGATGGCACCTTTGGGTGGGAAGGGGACCGCGCATGCGTGCCTGTATTCCCAAAGGCTTTCTTTGAAAGCTGGGGAAATGCTCCGCATGGGGGCTCCGTCGACGTCACCCATATGTGAGGACTGACTTCCTGCTTGGTCCTGGAGAAAAGAAGACTGAGCAAGATGGCACCCTTGTGCTGTTCTGAAAGCCTATGTTGCCTTTGATTAGGCTATGTCCTTTTTTTTTTTTTAAATACCTTTCGACCAGCAAAGGCTGGGGAGGAGGAAAGGAGGAACAGCATTAGCACCGCTTAACACCCCTGCAGGGGCCTGGACAAAGGAAAATGGGGGAGAAGGAAAGGGGATCCTGATCCACTGAGTTTTGCACCCTAAGACTCCTGGACTGGCAAAAATCACTCTTGGCTAAAATCCTCCAGCTGTGGGCCAAAATACAAATTCTGTCCATGTGTTTTATTTTTCTCCCGTAGGAAGCAATCTAGATCACTCAACCTCCATCCATCTGGAGACAGAGAAAGCGTAGTTACTCACCTGTAACAGGTGTTTTCCAGGGACAGCAGGAACCAGTCCTCACATATAGGTGACATCGATGCCAATGGAGCCTGCACGGATTATTTCCGCAGCTTTCAAAGAAAGTCTATGGGACATGTTACCACACATATGTGGTCCCCTTCCCGCCCAAGGGTGCCATCTTGCTCAGTCAGATGACATAGGATGGTAATAAATAAAACAAGGTAGGGAGGCAACTCCCAGGGGAAAAGGGAAGGTTGTGAGGACTGATTCCTGCTGTCCCTGGAGAATACCTGCTACAGGTGAGTAACTACGCTTCCTCCAGGAACAAGCAGGAAGTCAGTCCTCACATATGGGACTTCCTAGCTCCAGGCTGCCGAGGACCGAACCATGACAGCACAAACGGTGACAAATCGGGTAGCCATGAGTTGCAGAAGGCAAGTCTCCACTGAGAGACACTGCAAGACCCTAGCGTCCAGTGATAGTATCACTCCACAGTAGCCGGAACACAGAAGGGTCGGAGGGCAGGAGTTGCCTACACCCCGAGAATATTACGGAGTACTGCTTGGCCAAAGGCACTCTCCCTGCGGGACTTACACTCTAGGCAGTAGTGAACTGCAATTGAAGACCATGTGGTGGCCTTGCAGATCTCAGTCACCGGCACTGAGCGGAAGTTGGCTACTGACGTGGCCATCGCCCTCATGCAATGCTGTGTGATCCGGTGCTCAAGGGAGGGGCCAGCTCACTCATAGGCTAGGGCAATACAGTCCGCCACCCAAGTGGACAGAGTTCCCTTAGTCACAGGGAGCACCAGTCTGCTGGGGTCATAAGACACGAAAAGCTGAAAAGCTTTGTGATGGGTTTGGGTCCACTGTAAGTAGTAGGACAGGGCCCGTTTGCAATCCAGTGTATTCAGCATTAGTTCTTCCCTGCCGGCATGAGGCCGCAGAAAGAAGACGAGGAAGACCACCTCTTGGTTGAGACAGAAAGGAAAGACCACCTTCAGGAGGAATTTGGGGTGTGTGCGAAGCACTACCCTGTTCTCATAGAACCTTGTATATGGCGGATCTGCCACCAGGGCCTGGAGTTTACTCACTCTTCGAGCAGACGTGAGGGCCACCAGAAAGGCCACCTTCCAAGACAGGTACCGCAGGTGGAAAATGGCTAGGGGCTCGAACGGTGGTTTGGTGAGCTGTGAGAGCAGCATGCTGAAGTCCCACTCTGCTGCCGGAGGGCAGAGAGGGGGCTTGGATAACAGGAGGCCCCAGAGGAACCAGGAGCTGGCCCGAGAGGGGTTTTCCCTCAATACAGTGATGGTAAGCGGCTATCGCGCTCAGATGCATCCTCACTGAGAAAGACTTCAGCCCTCTGTGGGACAGGTGCAGTAGATACTGGAGCACTAATTGCACACAGCAGGAGAAGGGGTTCTCCCTTCTTTCCACATACCAGGCGGAGAACCTTCTCCACTTAAAGGCGTATGCCCATCTGGTTAGAGGGCTTTCGGAAGGCTAGTGGGATCTCCTCGACTTCTCTCGGAAGATTGAAAGGGTCCAATGCTACCCTTTCTGCAGCCACGCTATTATTGTTAGGGACCCCAAATTGGGGTGCAGGAGGGAGCCCCCCTGCTGAGACAGGAGGTCCGGGGCTCAGCCCAGCAGGACTGGGAGAGCAGCAGTGGAAACCAGGGCTGCCTGGGCCACCTGGGGGCAATTAGTATAACTGATGCCCTCTTGCTCTAATCCTTGAAGGAGGGTCCTGGCGACCGGGGGGGGAGGGGGGGATTGGTGGGAACGCATAGAGTAGGCCCTCGGACCACGAGATCAGGAAAACATCTGCCGCTATTCTCTCTGCGTGCAGTTGGCAGGAGCAGAAGAAAGGCAGCTGCGTATTGTCCAGAGAGGCAAATAGATCCACCACGGGCTTGCCCCAGAAGTGGGAGAGCCTCTTGGCCATTCTGGGGTTCAGGTGCCACTAGTGTGGCCAAAGGACCCTGCTCAGCCTGTCTGCTAGACAGCTGTCCTGGCCTGGGAGGTAGACTGCTTGCAAGAGCATGTTTTTGTGAGCTGAAAAGGAAAGGAGAGCCACTGCCTCATGGCAGAGGGAGTATGAGCCCGTGCTCCCCTGCTTGTTGATATAGAACATGGCGACTTGAATGTCCGTCTGGATCAGTACGGACCGGTGTCACAGGCGGTGGCGGAAGGCTCGTAGGGCTAGGAAGAACACCCTAAGCTCCAGGAGATTGATCTAAAGGAGCGGCGACTCCTAGGACCAGTTGCCCTGCATGCGGCAGTCCCCACAATGCGCCCCCCAACCTAGGAGGGAGGCGACAGTGTTCAGAATTCTCTGAGGTGCGGATGCTTTGCCTCCAGTTGAGGGGATTCTGCCGGTTGGCGGGTAATCCTGACCCTGTCCCGTAGCCTGCCTGTGGCTTGGGTCCACTGTGAGTGGAGGCACCACTGGGCTGTCCACATGTGCAAGCAGGCTGAGGGCATTACATGGACTGTAGAGGCCATATGGCCCAGTAAGTGGAGATGAGCTAGCACTGACCGGCGACGTTGTACCTCTTCTGACAGTTGTCTGAAACGTTCTGCCCTGTCTCTGGACTTGCAGCGTGTCGAGCTGAGCAACTATGAACTCCAGGTTTTAGGCTAGAGAAAGATGGGATTTGGGGAAGCTGATGATGAACCCCAGGTACTGCAAGAGGAGGGATGCACGCTCTGTCACCTGACTCGCCTCTACAGCTGTGCTGCCCCTGATTAGCTAGTCGTCTAGGTAGTGGAAGACAAAGGCCCCTTGCAGGTGCAGGTGGGCAGCCACTACTGCCAGGCATTTGGTAAAGACCCTGAAGGAGGAGGCCAGGCCAAAGGGTAGTACCCTGTACTGGTAGTGTCGTCCTCCTACCACAAACCTCAGGTACTGCCTGTGGGAGGGGTGGATTAGGATGTGTGCATACGCATCTTTTATATCCAAGGAGGAGGTAAGGCAGCAATATTCCAAGGGAGAGCATCTTGAACTTCTCCCTCACCAGAAACTTGTTTAAGTTTTGCAGGTCTAGTACGGACCTGAGGCCCCCAGTTCTCTTTGGGACTCCTCAAGACTCATCTTTTCTCTCAGGCTTTTGACCTTCCAGTTTCTTCCTGACCATCATGCCAGATCCGATTGCCACGACTCACCCCCTCACTCCCCTCCCCCCGTGTCTACTTGTCTAGTCATGTAACCTCTGTCCTTTCTTTCTATCTATCTCTCCCTAGCTCTTTCCTGTCTTCAAATGGCGTTCTTTTCTCTCTTTCCTTTCCTGCAGCTGCTTTTCTTTTATTGTACACCGCTCTGATACTTCGGTTTTGGGCGGTATATCAAGCCTGTATATAAATAAAAATAAAATAAAAAGAAGTACCTGGAGTGGAAGTCCTTTCACCACAGGTGTCTGGGTACAGGCTCGACTGCATTGTCCTTGATCAGGCTTGCGAGCTCTGTGAGAAGAGTCTGGTGAAGGAGGGGGTCGTACCGGCTCTCCTGGGAAGAACCTGGGTGGTATCTGCTGTAAGTGGAGAAGGTATCTTTCCCTTGCAGTACCTACTGGTCCTAGATGGTGTTGGTCCATCTGTGGACAAAGAGCACCAGGTGCCCCCCTGTGGGCTGGTGAAAGTCCTGGAGGAGGGGAGGCCATGCTCTGGGAGTCACAAGCTTTCCCTCCCCCCCTGGGTTGGGTGGGACCTAGGGCTTTGTATTTTTGCCTCTTAGGGTGAGAACCTTGCTGCTGGTCCGAGAAGGACGTAGTGGTGACTCTGTGGGAAAGAACCATTTTTCCTTGGGAAAAGGGGCCTTTTCCCTGCTGGTTTCCTGCAGGGAAGGGATAAGGCATTGATAAGGCAGGCAAAGAGAGAATTTGAGAAGAAGTTTGCAGTGGAAGCAAAAACACGTAATAAAGACTTTTTTTCGTAGCAAAACCCTGTGAGAGTCAGTTGGACCATTAGATGATAGAATGGTAAAAGGGACACTAAGAGGGGACAAGGCCATAGCGGAGAGACTGAAAGAGTAGTTACTCACCTGTAACAGGTGTTCTCCTGGAGCAGCAGAAATCAGTCCTCACTGGGTGACGTCGGCGCCGACGGAGCCCTCGCGGAGCAATTTCCCCAGCTTTCAAAGAAAGCCTTTGGGAATTGCAGCGTGCATGCGCGGTCCCCTTCCAGCCCAATGGTGCCATCTTGCTCAGTCTGATGACATAGCTAAAAGACAGCAAAAAAAATAGCAAAATAAATCATATGACTGCAACTCCAAGGGGAGGAGGGAGGGTTGTGAGGACTGATTCCTGCTGCTCCTGGAGAACACCTGTTACAGGTGAGTAACTACTCTTTCTCCAGGACCAAGCAGGAAGTCAGTCCTCACATATGGGACTCCCTAGCTTAAGGCTACCGGAGACCTCAAGCGGAAAAATGAGCTCCCTCTAGCTCAGTAGCACAGAAGGAAGGAATCTTCTCTGAAAACGCCCCCGACCGGTAGCCCAACAGCAGGGCCGGAGGGTAGGAGTTGCCTAAACCTCAAAGAGATTATGGAGGACTGCCTGACCGAAAGCACTGTCCCTGCGGGACTCCCTCTCCAGGCAGTAATATGCCGCAAAGGTCTGGCTTGAAGACCAAGTAGCGGCCCGGCAGATGTCTTCCAATGGAACAGAGCGGAGATGAGCCACTGACGCAGCCTTCGCCCTAACACGATGAGCTGTGACACGACCCTCCAACGAGAGGCCGGCTGCCCCATAAGCCCAAGCGATACAGTCAGCAACCCATATGGACAAAGTACGCTTGGAGACAAGTAGCCCCAACTTATTGGGGTCAAAAGAAACGAAGAGCTGAACAGCCCTCCTATGCTCCCGCGTACGGTCAAGGTAGAAGGACAAGGGCCTCCTACAGTCCAGGGTATGCAGGACCATCTCAGCCCAGCTGGAGTGCGGTCTGGGAAGGAAGGTGGGAAGAACCACTTCTTGGTTGAGATGAAAAGGAGAAACCACTTTAGGAAGAAACTTAGGGTGAGTCCGCAAGACTACCCTATTCCTGTAGAACCTAGTGTAAGGAGGATCAGACACTAGGGCCTGCAGTTCACTAACGCGCCTAGCAGAGGTAAGGGCTACCAAAAACAAGGTTTTCCAGGAAAGAAAACGAAGAGGGCAGGTAGCCATAGGTTCAAAGGGCGGACAGGTAATCCGCTGCAAGACCACATTCAGATCCCACTCAGGGGCTGGTGGGCGCAAAAGAGGCTTAAGGAGAAGGAGGCCTCGGAGAAAACGAGCCACCAAAGGGTGGTTGGAAAGAGGCCTGCCATCCACCGGTGCGTGATGTGCAGAGAGAGCACTGAGGTGGACTCTGACAGAGTTGGACTTAAGGCCCAGATTGGAGAGGTAAAGCAAATATTGCAAGACCACTGCCACCAAGCAGGAGAAGGGATTCTCAGACTGCTGAGCACACCACACGGAGAACCTACGCCACTTAAGAGCG
Source organism: Ichthyophis bannanicus (assembly GCA_033557465.1). NCBI lineage: Eukaryota > Metazoa > Chordata > Amphibia > Gymnophiona > Ichthyophiidae > Ichthyophis > Ichthyophis bannanicus. Next base: position 83,589,549 of record CM066048.1, read on the forward strand.
TAGGACGTCCGGGTGGAGGGCCGCCTGGAGGCCAAGACGACCTCTTCCACCTCACGAGGCAGCAAGAGGGGAGCCAGGACTACCCTTTCAGCAGCCAGGCCATCAGATGAAGGGACCGGAGGTTGGGGTGTAGGAGAGTCCCCTGATCCTGTGACAGGAGATCGGGTTGAAACCGCAGAGGAAGAGGAGTGTCCACCGCCAGCTGCATTAGAAGCGGGAACCAGGGTTGTCTCGGCCACCGGGGAGCTACTAGGATCATCGAGGCTCTGTCTCTGAGAACTTTGAAGAGCGTCCGAGACACCAGTGGCATGGGAGGAAAGGCATACAAGAGGTCTGTGGACCATGGAATCAGGAAAGCATCCGCCGCCACTCTGAGAGGATGCGGTTGTCGAGAGCAGAATTTGGGAAGCTGCCGGTTCAGGGGACTGGCAAACAGATCCATGGTGGGGAGGCCCCACTTGAGAAAGATCTGCTGAACCACCAACGGATCCAATCTCCACTCGTGAGGTTGGAGGATCCTGCTCAGTCTGTCTGCCAGGTAATTTTCTTGACCTGTGAGATAGACAGCTTTGAGCAGGATGCCGTGAAGGACGGCCCAAGAGCACAGTCTCCGTGCCTCCTGACAGAGAAGGAAGGAGTCTGTACCTCCTTGTTTGTTCACGTAGAACATTGCAACTTGATTGTCCGTCTGGACCAGTACAGACTGGTGAGAAGTGAGGTGGGAGAAGGCTCTCAGAGCTAGGTGGATGGCTCTGAGCTCTAGGAAGTTTATCTGCTGAGCAGACTCCCAAGGAGTCCAGAGGCCTTGAGTACATGTCCCTTGGCAATGTGCTCCCCAACCTAGGAGAGAAGCATCGGTTGTCAGCACCTGAGAAGGTGGAGGAGATTGAAAATCCACTCCCAGCACCAGGTTTGGTAGATGAAGCCACCACCGCAGAGAAGAGACCAGCAGGTTGGATACCTGTACTGAGTCCGCCAGGCTCCCCGTGGCCTGATGCCATTGAGTGCGAAGGCACCATTGAGCAGGTCGCATATTCAGGCGGGCATTGGGGGTTACATGGACCGTGGAAGCCATATGGCCGAGTAGTCTCAGAAATTGCCTGACAGAGACCAGGGAATTGCTGCGAAAGTGGCTGGCTAGATCCATGAGCCTGTGTGCCCTGTCTAGAGGCAGGAAGGCCCGCGACTGAAGTGTGTTCAATCTTGCGCCGATGAATTCGAGATTTTGAGAGGGGAGCAAAGTGGACTTTGCGAAGTTTATGACAAATCCCAAGTGCTGGAGCAGAGTCACAGTGCGATGAGTGGCCTGAGTGGCCTCTTGGAAGATTGGGCCCTGATGAGCCAGTCGTCCAGGTATGGAAATACAAAGAGGCCTTGAAGTCTTAGATAGGCTGCCACCACTGCTAGGTATTTGGTGAACACCCTGGGGGCGGAGGATAGGCCAAAGGGCAGTACTCTGTACTGGTAATGATTTCCTCCCACAACAAACTTGAGATATTGTCTGTGGTCTGGATGAATAAGGATGTGAGTATAGGCATCCTTTAGATCTAAAGAGCATAGCCAGTCTCCCTGCTGGAGGTAGGGCAGCAGGATTCCAAGGGTAAGCATCTTGAACTTTTCCCTGGTCAGGAACTTGTTGAGGTTTCGCAAGTCCAGGATGGGTCTGAGGCCTCCTGTTCGTTTTGGTATCAGAAAGTACCTGGAATAAAAGCCTTGACCCCTCAGGTGATGGGGCACCGGTTCCACAGCCTGTTCCTGAAGAAGACTTGCCAACTCCTGAAGGAGTAAGTCCCTGTGCAGAGGGAGTCTTGGAGGCTCCCCTGGAAAGTAGGAGGGAGGTACCTGGTGAAAGTGAAGAAGATAGCTTTTTTGAACTATGTGAAGCACCCAGGTATCTGATGTGATGGCTGACCACCTGTGGGCAAAGTGGACCAGCCGGCCTCCTGTGCTGAGAGAAACCAGCGGAGGGGAAGAGGCTATGCTGATGGAGTCAAAAACCCCCACCCTGCTGAGCAGGGGCCGGTGTTGTGGGCTTGGGGGCCTGCTGTCTACGGGACCCATTACCCCGTCCCTTGGCCTGCTGACCCTGTTGGGGAGCTGCTGAGGCCTGATAATGAGGGTAGTGTTTATAGGCAGCCGCCTTCCTCGGGTAAAAGGGCTTTTTCCCCGAGCTCTTCTTCTTCTGAGAAGGGGCAGAGGGTTTTCTAGACAGCCTAGTCCTGGTCAGAGTCTCGGTCTCGATCTGAGCAGCCTTTTCAGCCATGGGCTTGCCAAAGAGGTTTTCACCTCTGCAGGGGACATCGACCAACTTGTCCTGTACCCATGGCTCGAGGTCGGATGACTGAAGCCAAGCCTGTCGGCGGGCACCGATGCCGGCTCCGGCTACTCGAGCCGAGGCCTCGAAGCCATCGTAGGCTGCCCGAGAGATAAATTTTGAGCACTCTTGAATGCCAGTGGACAAGGACTGGAACCTCTGCAAAGGTTCCTCGGAGAGACCAGCAGAGAACCCGGTAATTTATTTTGCCAGGTCCCGGAGATACATGCCCATATAGAGCTGGTAGGTCTGGACTCGACAAGCAAGCATAGAGCCCTGGAAGCACTTCCTACCGAGGGCATCCAGGTTCCGGGCCTCCCGGCTGGGAGGCACCGAGGAGTGCATCTTCTGACTCTTGAGTCGATGCATGGCCGATTCCACCACCATGGAATGGTGTGGTAGTTGTGCCTTTTGGAACCCGGGGCTCTTGCGGACTCGATAAATGGAATCGACCCGCTTGCTTAACACCGGCGCCGGGCTCTCCCACATGCGGAAGAGAAGTCGCTCCAGCATCGGAGGAACCGGTACAGTAAAGGCCTCCTTCGGGGGAGAGTCATACTGGAGGGCATCGAGCTCTTCGGCTCGAGGCTCCTCCTCGGGATCCGCGGGGAATGCCAAGGCCTTGGCCATATCCTGCACGAAGTCCGAGAACCGGGTGTCCTCCTGGGGGGACCGTCTCCGAGGTTCGGACTCGGGAGAGTCAGATGGGACGCACCGAGTCCAAAACATACCAGGGGACTCTTCATCCTCCGTTTCCCAGGCTGACTCCTCGGAGGAGGAATCGAGCGGCTCCGGTTGGGCGGGCACCGATGCCCTCTGCCCCGACGCCGAGGGTGTCGGCGTCGACGACCTCGGTCCCGAACGGAAGGCCGAGGGAGACCGCAACCGAGGATCGACTCGAGCTCGCTTGGACTCGAAGATCGGCTCGGTCTCCGGGGTCGACTTGGACGTCGACGTCCCGGTGGCCGGGGCAGATGCACCGGCGAGGCCAGCGATCAATGCCCGCTGCTGGTCCATGAAGGCAGCCAAACTGCACTCCAAGGCCGTCAACCTGAGTCCGAGCTCAGGAGACCCAACAGCTCCCGACTCGGGCCCCGACGGCGGCTCCTTCGGAGGTGAGTCCACGAGGACTACAGTACTCACGTGTCTAGGAGACTCCATCTCGAGACGAGGATGTTTCGAAGGCCTCTCTGACTCCGAGGACCCGGGACGGCTATCAGGGCTATGCGACCTGGCCCTCGAGGAACCAGGAGCATCCACCGACGCCGCCCTCGCGGGTTTCTTCTTCCGATGATGTTCCCGGGCAGGAGACCCCCGCTCAGAGGAACTCCGACGATGCTCAGGACCGGAGTCACGGGACGTCGAAGCCTCTGACGAGGTCCGGGCCCGGCCAGATGTGGAGTCAGAGAAGATTCTTTCTTTTTGTTGCTGCCGACTCCTCAACGCTTTAGAGGACATCTTGCCACATGGACCACAGATCATCGGGTCATGATCGGGTCCGAGGCAGCGGAGGCAGCAGTCGTGTGTGTCGGTAAGAGACATAAGTTTCTTACACCGATCACACTTTTTAAACCCGCTGGCAGCCATCGGGGGAAAAAGGGCCCCTGCGAGGTCAAAAGACAGGGCTGCCAGTGAAAAAAAGAAAAAATGGCGCGAACGCTAGTCACGAAGGACAAAAAACGAAAAATAACGAACGGACTCGATACCGGTGTATCGGGTCCGGGCGGGAAAAGGATCCGGCGTCGAACCGAGAAAAGAAAAACAAATAAAATCAACTTTTTCAGCGGCGATCACAAACAGCGTCTGTAGGGCTTCGCGGAAAAAAGAAGACTGAGCAAGATGGCACCCTTGGGCGGGAAGGGGACCGCACATGCGCGCTGCAATTCCCAAAGGCTTTCTTTGAAAGCTGGGGAAATTGCTCCGCGAGGGCTCAATCGGCGCCGACGTCACCCATATGTGAGGACTGACTTCCTGCTTGGTCCTGGAGAATGAATTCTTTGCTTCGGTCTTTACTGAGGAAGATGTAGGGATATTACCTATGACTGAAATGGTATTTAAAGGTGATGCCACAGAAGAATTGAAAGAAACATCGATACACCGGGAAGATATATTACAACTATTTGATAAACTGAAGTGTAGCAAATCACCTGGACCGGATGGTATACATCCAAGGGTGTTGAAAGAACTGAAATATGAGACTACAGACCTACTATTAGTAATCTGTGAACTATCATTAAAATCATCTGTAATACCCGAAGACTGGAGGATGGCCAATGTAACGCCAATTTTTAAAAAGGGTTCCAGGAGTGATCTGGGAAACTACAGACCTGCGAGCCTGACATCAGTACTGGGAAAAATGGTAGAAACCATTATAAAGAACAAAATTACTGAACATGTAGATAGTCATGGTTTAATGGAAGAAAGCCAACATGGCTTTAGCCAAGTAAGATCTTGTCTTACTAATCTGTTATGGTTTTTTTGAAGGTGTAAATAAAACAGGGAGACAAAGGTGAGTCGGTTGATATAGTGTATCTGGATTTTCAGAAAACCTTTGACAAGGTCCCTCATGAGAGACTTTTGGCAAAATTAAAAAGTCATTGGATAGGAGGCAGTGCACTATTGTGGATCAGGAACAGGTTTAAAAGATAGAAAGCAGAGGGTAGGGCTTAATGGCCAATTTTCCCAATGGAGAAAGGTGAATAGTGGAGTACCTCAGAGATCTGTGCTGGGTCTACGGCTTTTTAACATATTCATAAATGACCTGGAAATGGGAACAACAAATGAGGTAATCAAATTTGCAGATAATACAAAATTATTCAAAGTTATTAAAACCCATGAGGATTGTGAAAAATTGCAAGAGGATCTTGATAAATTGGTAGACTGGGCATCCAAATGGCAGATGAAATTTAATGTGGACAAGTGCAAAGTTATGCACCTAGGAAAGAACAACCCAAACTATGATTACGTGATGCAAGGTTCCACATTAGGAACCATCACCCAGGAAAAAGATCATCGTGAACAATATGTTGAAATCCTCTGTCCAGTGTGCAGCGTCAGCCAAGGAAGCAAATAGAAATGCTAGGAATCATAAGGAAAGGAATGGAGAATGAAACACAGGAAATTATAATGCCTCTGTATCATTCCATGGTGCGACCACACCTTGAATATTGTATGCAATTCTGGTCACTGTATCTTAAAAAGGATACAGTATTAGAAAAGGTACAGAGAAGAGTCACCAAAATGGTAAAGGAGATGGAAGGATACCCGTATGAAGAGAGGTTAAAAAGGTTAGGGCTCTTCAACCTGGAAGAGAGACAGCTGAGAGGAGATATGATAGAGATCTATAAATTAATGAATGTAGTGGAATGGATAAACATAGATCAATTGTTTACACCATCAAATATAAAAGGGGACATGCAATGAAGCTACAGTATAACCTATTTAAGACTAATAAGAGAAAATATTTTTTCACTCAATGTGTAATCAAACTCTGGAATTTGTTACCAGAGGATGTGGTAAAAGCTGTTAAGTGTAGCCGGGTTTAAAAAAGGTTTGAAAAAGTTCCTGGAGGAAAGGTACATAAACCATTATTAAACGGATCTGGGGAATCCATTGCTTGCCCCAATACAAGCATTGTGGAACCTGTCTCTTTTGGGATAACTGCTAGGTACTTGTGATCTAGATTGGCCACTGTTGGAAACAGGATACTGGGCTTGATGAACTTTGGTCTGACCCAGTATGGCATATCTTATGTTCTTATGAGGTCTTTTTAGAGAGCCTCTGGTGTGTTACCACGTCAGCCTCAATCTCAGCTGCCTTGTCGCCATGGGTTTGCCAAATAGGTTTTCCCCAGTGATGGGACATCGAGCAGCTTGTTTTGTACCCATTGCTTGAGGTCAGTAGAATGTAGCCAGGTCTGGTATCGGGCGCCAATGCCAGTTGCTGCGACCCAAGCCGCTGACTCAAAGCAGTCATAGGCTGCTTGGGAGGGGAACTTGGAGCAGTTCTTGATCCCCAAGGTCAGGGACTGGAACCTTTGGAGGGGTTCCCCAACAAGGCCAGCCGAAAACCCAGAAAGCTCCTAGGTTAGAGCCTTTAAGTACATAACCTATGTATAATTCATAAGCTTGGATCTGGCACCTCAGCATCAAGCCGCCTCCCTTCCGGGGGGGGGGGGGGGGAGGGGGGGGGGCGGTAATAGAGGAGTGGGTCTTTTGGCTCTTATGTTTTTGCATGGTTGACTCTACAACCATGGAGTTATGCAGGAGCTGGGGTTTGTGGAACCCCAGGCCTTTACGGATGCAGTACATGGCATCGAAGCACCAGCTCACCACCGGTACTGATGCCAGTATCTCCCACATTCTGAGCAGTAGCCGCTTGAGGATTGGCTGCACGGGCACTGAGAGGGTTTCCTTGAGTGGAGACTCGTATTGCAGGATCTTCAACTTCTCGGTTCATGGGTCCTCCTCAGCCTCGGTCTGCACCGAGGGGGCTCTGGCCATGTCCTTGACAAATTCATGAAAGGCTACATCCTTTGGAGGGGAGTGGCGCCGGGGGATAGGGCTTCAAAGGGATGTCTTAGTGCTGTTTAGTCTCTGGGGGTGCCTCGTTGTCAGTCTCCCATTTGGAGTCAAGTGGTGATGACGAATCCCAGGCCCAGCGACTCATTGCCTTGAAGCCGGCGCCAAGGAGTCAAGATAGCAGTGATATTCTGCTCCAGGGCCGCCATTCCAGTTTCCAAGCCAGAAGGCTTTGCACAGTTTTCGGTGCGGGCACAGACACTCTTGTGAGTGCATCCTCGACAAGGACTAGGCCTCGAAGAAGCTTGCACGGTCTCCACCGGCCGAGGAATCCTTCTTGAGGACCCTGGCAGGGCGCTTCCTCAGTGCAACCTCGGCAGACTTCGACGATGTTTTCTTCTTTCTCTCGGGGTCCAAGGTCTTCTTGGAGGAGCCGCTACCATGTGACTAAGGATGCTCGGGCCACACGGGAAGAGCTGGACTTTGAGCTCGGTATTGGGGAGGGGCCGAGTCAGACATGGGGAATAGTGTTTCCTGCAACTCGGACTCTTCTTGCTGGTCTTAGGCATCATGGCCTGGCACAGGTCGCAGGAGGTGTTGTCATGGTTCGGTCTCAAGCAGAAGTCATGGGTGTCGGCAATGGCATAGTTTGACTGCAGCGGTCACATTTTTTTAACCCACCAGGGAACATGGTGGGAAGTACCTGGCCAGTGTCAACGACCCCTGAGCGAAAAAAGGTGCGAATGCCAGTCGAGGCAAGCCTCAATCAAAAAAGGGAAAAAGGAGCCAAGAATAGCACTAGGTTCAGGGCCGGCTTGAGGCAGGAAGAGGAACCGGTACGCAAACTGGGAAAAGCTAACTTTAAGGATATTTAGCAGGGATTTTTTTCTGGAGAAACAGGACAGATGTCCATTGGGTTTTGCGGAAAAAAGGAGACTGAGCAAGATGGCATCCTTGGGCAGGAAGGGGACCACGCATGTGTGGTAGTATTTATTTATTTTATTTATTTAATACACACTTATATACCGCTACTTCCAGCGATCAGCAGCGGTTTGATTTCATCTTTGGGAGTTGTCCCAAAGGCTTTCTTTGAAAGTGGGGAAATGCTCTGTGTGGGCTCCGTTGGCGCAGACATCATCCATATGTGTGGACTGACTTCCTGCTTGTTCCTGGAGAAATACTGATTGGTTACTGGCTGTACAGAACACTTATAGGGTAACATCATTAAACTAGTAGTTCTCAATCTCCATCTGCTAACAGGAGAGCATAAATCCAGGTTCCTGGACTGGATGGGAGAGATGAGGTGGCAAGTTTTTAAAATAACTTGTGACTTTGTAAAAAGCTGCAAATATGAAAACCACATCTGGAGGATTCTGCAGTCACATGAATTGAGGTGGCCCTGTGCAACAATACTAGTGCAGAAAATCCCACACATTTATAGGGCACCACTCAAGCTTAACGCACCACTTGAGTTTAAAGTTTTGTTTACATTTCTCCAGCCTGGGCTATGTTGGATGACATCCCTGATTGTCATTAAAGCACAGGACATGACAGAAGAGAGATGTAGCACCACATATATAAATCAAAAAAATAATTGTGCGGGACACCCCCTCACCTTCATATTACCGAAGACTGCAAGTACCTACCCAGAATGCTGGGGTCTGCGTGCAGCACCACTGGCCTTTTCTTCATTTTCCCCACTTGGCTCCCATCAAACAGCGGCTGTTTTGAGGTGTGGTTCGTCTGAAACATGGACTGGAGACTGCTGGGGCTGATCCATGAGGCTTCCTGCAACACAGGACATCTTTCACACTTAACCAATTCAACTGGTTGCTACCTGCATGCAGCTGTGATGCTCAAGGGCAGAGGGTGTTTATTTCCAGCATTCACACAAACCCAGCTTGAAGGAGGACATGAAAAGGGTGTCCTGTTTTTTGCAGACCCACATATCAAGTTGAGATGAAGAAAAAGGTGTCCAGACATCCACATACATCCATACTGGGGGCAGTCTCTGCCTTTCCACAGGAAGAAGTGCCAAGTAAGGTTCCTCCCTCTCTACCAGCATTACCTGTTGCTGCTGCTGGCGCTGCTGGTTGGCTTTCTGTTTGGCACGGCGCTCTAAGAACTGCTTGGCAAACTCTTTGGCTTCCAAGGTGTCCCCCAAGTAGGAACGGATGTAATCGTGGACATCATAGGGAGAGTCCACCTCCTTTAGGAAGGAGACGAAAGTGGGAACTAAAGAGAAAAGAACAAACAGAGGCTACGTTATCCACACTGGCAAGTCATATCTCAGTGATTTGCCCAAGATGGTATGACTTGCAAGCAAAATCAGAATCACTAACCCCCTCATCTCAAAGCAAGAATGTCGTAGGCAATCGTAAATACGAAGATACTAATGTGCATTAAATAAATGAAAATGGAGTGCTATCATTTTGGTTGTGTGGCAAACATACCATCGAGGTTGTTGGAGGTGTTGAGTGCATGCAGCATTTGCTCACACCACTGTGTGAAGCCATCCTGGGGTTTTCCAATGCCTTGTAGTAGTTTCAGCAGCTTCTCCTCTTCATCTGTTTTCTTTCGGCTTGGCCTGCTGGGGACACCATAAGACTCACTGCAGGAGAAGGAAGGAACAGGGAAGTTAGCAGCACAGTCTAACAGGCTAGTGGTAGAAAATGGGAATTCTCGTTCCCTTGTCCATTCCTGATCACTTAGTTCTTTACCTGTCTAGACAATGTTCTCTCTCTCTCTCTTTAGGATGGCGGGGAACAACATTCCCCATCTCTCAAAACTTTGAACTGCATCACCTGACTTGATCTCTTGCTCTTTCATTTCTCTAGCTCAGATACTTCCATAGCCTCGTTACTGATGAAATAAAGTTGTTCACCTGTAGCAGGTGTTCTCCGTGGACACAGCAATACAAGTTCTCAAAACTGAATGATGTTACCAACGGAGCTCATGCAGGAGCTCTCTCAGCTACTATTCCAGAAGCTTTTAGAAAGTTTGCAACACATGTGTGCCTGTTCACCCACACCTGCCCACTCACAGCTGCACTTGAGGAACTCTGTTTTTAAAGAGCTAAAGGCAGCCAACTCAAAGGGGAGAAAGGAAGGTAGTGAGGACTTGAGCTGCTGTTCACAGAGAAAGCATAGTTACTCACCTGTAACAGGTGATCTCCGGGAACAGCAGGAATTTAGTTTTCACATATGGGTATCATCGGTACCGATGGAGCCTGCGTGGGAACGCTCCCCAGCATCTAATAGGAAAGCTTTTGGGAGCATCCCACAGTGCCTGCGTGCTGCCTTCCCGCCTTTCCCAACTGTCCCGCTCCAGTTGAGTTTAAAGCTGAGACAAAAGAGAGAAGGAAAGAGAGAAAGAGAGAGAGATACAACTCCTAGGGGAGGTGTGTGGGTTGTGAAGACTAAATCCCTGCTGTTCCCGGAGATCACCTGTTACAGGTGAGTAACTATGCTATCTCCAGGAACAAGCAGGAAGGTAGTCTTCACATATGGGGACTCCCTAGCTGCAGATGCCAGGGAGGAGGCCCCAGAGGTTGTGTGCCCTTGTGAAAGGGCTCCACGTCCCCCCATGGATCTCTGGCATCCTAACAGGGATGGTGGGTAGGAGTTGATTAAGTATGGAACAGGTGTTGAAGAACAGCCTGACCAAACAAGGCATCCCGGCGGGAGTCCTTGTCTAAGCAGTAATGGGCTGTGAAGGTATGAACCGAAGCCAAGTAGCTGCTCGACAGATGACGTCGATAGACACAGAGTGAAAATGAGCCATTGAGGCTGCCATGGCTCTCACATTGTGAGCTGTGACATGGCTTTCAAGAGGAAGGTTCTTACTCTCATAGGCAAAAGATATACACTGTGCAATCCAGCCGGACAGTGTTCTTTTGGAGACTGGAAGTCCCAAATGACTAGGATCAAAAGCAACAAAGAGTTGAGAGGACTTTCTATGTTGCTGTGTCCTTTGCAAGTAAAAGGCCAAAGCTCTTTTACAATCCAAAGTACAAAGATTCCTTTCTGCATTTGAGGCGTGAGGACTTGGAAAGAATACAGGAAGGTAAACCACTTGGTTTAAATGAAAAGGCGGCACCACCTTTGGTATAAAGTGTGGATGAGTCCTAAGGACTACCTTATCATGATGGAACCTTGTATAAGGAGGATCAGCCACCAATGTTTGCAATTCACTGATGTGACGTGCTGATGTGATTGCAATAAGAAAGATGACTTTCCACGAAAGGAATATCAAAGAGGTAGTGGCTAATGGTTCAAAGGGCTGCTTCATGAGCTGCCCAAGAACCAGATTTAAATCCCATGCCACCGGTGGTGGCTTAATGGGAGGCTTAGCCAAAAGAAGGCCTCTCATAAATCTCGCTATGAGAGGATGAGAGGAAATAGGTTGTCCATTTAGAGGCTTGAAAGAAGCTGCAATAGCACTCAAATGGACTCTCACTGAATTGGTCTTAAGCCCTGCATTTGACAAATGAAGGAGATACTCCAGTAATGACTCCAGAGGTATCGCAAGAGGGTTAAGACCCTTCTGCGAGCACCATAAGGTAAACCTTTTCCACTTAAACGCATATGAGTGTCTTGTGGAAGGCTTCCTGGAAGCATAAAGGATATCCTTTACCTGCTGGGAAAGGTTAAGATCGTGAAGTTCTGGGCTTTCAGCAACCAGGCCCTGAGATGCAGAAGCTGGGGATTGGGATGCCACAGCAACCCATCCTCTTGAGAAAGGAGATATGGAGCATATCCTAACTCCAGAGGCGGAGCTTGAGAGAGATGTAGGAGCAGAGAGTACCACACCTGCCGTGGCCAACATGGAGCTATGAGGATCATATGACCTCTGTCTCTCTGAAGCTTGAACAGGGTTTTGGGAATTAGGGAAATGGGTGGAAAGGCATACAGGAAGTCGGGAACCCAATGGAGGAGGAAAGCATCCCTGGCCTGACAACCCTGAGCCGGAATTCTGGAACAGAACTGGGGAAGTTTGGCATTCAGCGGACTTGCAAAGAGGTCTATATCAGGGGGTTCCCCAAATTTGAAAGATTTTGGCCACTTTGTCTGCATGGAGAGACCATTCGTGTGGAAGCAGAGTGTCTGCCCAAGAGTTTTGAATGCCTGGAAGATACACCGCAAGGAGATGAATCTGATGCTTTCTGGCGAAGGCCCATAGTCGCAAAGCTTTGTTGCAAAGTGACAGAGAGCCTGTTCCGCCCTGCTTGTTCACATAGAACATGGCTACTTGATTGTCTGTTTCAACTAGGACTGTCTTGTAGCTGAGCTGGGTGTGGAATACGTGAAGAGCAAGGAAGATTGCTCTGAGTTCCAAGAGAATGATGTGGAGATAGGACTCCTGTGGAGTCCAGGTACCCTGGGTGGAGAGGCCTTGCAGATGGCCTCCCCAACCCACCTGTGAAGCATCTGTTGTTAGAGTGGCTTGGGGTGGGGGTTGCTGAAAAGGAGACCCCACCAAAAGGTTTTGGGGTGACTGTCACCATTGGAGGGAAAAAATAAGGCGATATGAGTTTGCTATTTTGTCTGACAGGCAACCTGACGCCTGAGTTCACTGAGTGGATAAGGTCCACTGGGCTGCCCTCATATGGAGGCGAGCATAGGGAACCACATGCACAGTGGATGCCATGTGGCCTAGCAACTGTAACATTTCCCGAGCAGTGAGGTGAGGCTTTAGCACTGCTTGGGAGGCTAACTGCACAATGCGAAGGCAGTGAGGCTGTGGAAGGAAAGCCATTTTCTACCTGGTATCCAGCAGAGCTCCTATAAACTCTAGGGATTGAGTGGGAGCAAGGTTGGATTTTGGGAAGCTTATGACAAGTCCCAAATACTGAAGGATGCGCATTGTGCGAGAGAGAGCAATTCTGGCCTCTGGCTCTGAAGGGGCTCGAATGAGCCAGTTGTCTAAGTAAGGGAAGACGAATATTCCCAGGGTGCGAAGAAATGCTGCCACCACAGCCATGCATTTTGTGAATACCCTTGGTGCAGAGGCCAGGCCAAAAGGAAGAACCCTGTATTGGTAGTGCTTCCCTTGGAACAGAAAGCGAAGGAACTTTCGGTGAGTTGGATGGATGAGAACATGAGTGTACGCATCCTTGAGATCTAGAGAACAAAGCCAATCCTGACTCTGAAGGTATGGCAGCAGAGTTCCTAGAGAAATAATTTTGAACTTCTCTGTGAACAGGAATTTGTTCAATTCTCTGAGGTCTAAAATGGGTCTGTGTCCTCCTGTTTTCTTTGGAATAAGGAAATAGGGGGAGTAAAACCCTGTACCCCATTGTGGAATGGGTACCTCTTCTATTGCCCCTTGAGCAAGGAGCACAGTGACCTCTTGACCTAACCCGTCGTTGAGAGAGGTCTGAGAATTGAACTATCTTACTATTGTAGGAGGGGGCATGTTGAGGAAATGAAGCTTGTACCCCTCTTTTACAATAGACAGAGTCCAATTTTCTGCTGTTATCTGACCCCATCTGGGGGCAAAATGACATAACCTTCCTGGAATGGTGGAGGGTTCGGGGCTGTTCAGGGCCAGGAAGGCAAAGTTCTCTAGAAAGGAGTCAAAGCCCCTGTGGAGGCTGAGTCTGCTGAGCCGGTTGAGGCTTAGCTGCTTTTGGCTTCCTCTGCCTAGGGTGTTGCTGCTGTCCCTTTTGGGCAGACTGAGCTAAACGATGTCCCTGCTGGGTATAGGAGGAATAAAACTTTTTCTTCTTGCTGGTTTCTTAGAGGATCTTTTCCTTGCAGAATCAGCTGTAGATTTAGACAATCTATCCAAAGTGATATTGTCATTATCTATCTCATTAGCTATTTCCTGCCAATTCTTGCCAAAGAGATTCTCTCCTGTGCAAGGAATATTCCCTAATTTGTCCTGTACCCAAATTTCCAAGTCAGATGCCTGGAGCCAGGCAATCCTACGTGCACCTATGGCAATCGCAGAGGTTCTGCTTATACATTCAAAGCAGTCAAAGGCTGCATGATTCACAAACTTGGAAACATCCTGAGCATGTTTGACAAGGGTGAGATAATCTTGCCTTTTATCATCAGGAAGGAGAGGGCTCATAAGCTCTAAATCTCCTGTGACCTCTTTTAAGGAACATTCCCATACACAAGATATAGGAACTGATCCTAGCAGAGAGCACAGAAGCCTGGAAGGATCGACGCCCAAAGGCGTCAGGAGTCCTACACTCACGTCCTGGAGGATTAGATGCATGCCTTTTTGCACTCTTTATCCGTCTCATGGCTGACTCCACCACCATGGAATGGTGTGGTAATTGAGTCTTCTGAAACCCAGGATAAGAAGGAACTCGATACATGGTGTCGAGTCTTCGAGAGTGTGGAGATGTGGTCAGAGGTGTTTCTCACATCCTTAACATAAGATCATGAAAGATCTCATGAATAGGTAAGGTGGCTGCCTCTTTGGGAGCCTTAGGGTATTATAGGATTTCTAATTCCTTTGCCCTAGGCTCTTTTTCAGGATCCACTGTGATGGAAAGACCTCGGGCCACATCTCGGATAAAATCCTGAAAGGACATATTATCTGATGGAGACATACTACGCTGAGGAGAAGAGGAATCCTCAGGAAGAAGTACTCTGGTATCGGCAGAACTTTCAGAGTCTTCAGACTCATCCGAGGATTCAAAGTATCTCTGATCCAGGTGATCGTGCAAGGCACAGTACCGGTACCGATCAAAGTTGGCATTGGAGTGGTCCGGTACCGACTTGTCGATGCCGGATAGAGACGCATGACTCGGTCCCGGTAAAACACCTGCCAATGTTGATGCAGTCGGTGCCGGTACCGGTTGAATTGTCTGAGGCAGTCTCAGAGGCATCGACGCTGCTGATGCTTGGGTGTCGGTACCGGATGAAGCGGCCGGAACCCCAGAGCATGGCACCAGTAGTTCTGTCGAGGTTGAAGCCTCGAGAACATCCTGGAGCCCCGTTGGTGCTTTGGAAGCCAAAGCCTCCCGCTGGGGCAATTTTGCCGGTGAAAGTCCCTCAAGGGCAACGGCAGAGGCATCTCGATGTTTAGAAGGAGATCTACCCTTTGAGGACCGGTTAGATTTATGTTTAGTTACCTGAGATCCATGGGAGGAAGACGAAGCCCTGGAAGACGTCGATGCCAATGAAGCTGCATCTGAGGGAAAAAGGGTGCTAAGTTTAGCAGCTCGGATTTGCCGGCCCCTTTGACATCATCCCACAGGCAACACACTCTGAAATAGGATGGTCAGGACCTAAACATTTAAGGCACTACTCATGGGTGTCGGTGACGGAGATGGTACCGCCACACTTAGAACACTTTTTAAAACCCGAAGCAGGTTTTTCCATTCTGAAGGAAAAAGTTGGGGCTAGTGCCCAAAATGGCACGTGGCATCTGAGGAGAAAAATACTGGAAAGACTCTAGAAAGAGGTTTTTTTTCTTTGAAAAAAGAAAAAGAAGGAAAAACTGGCGGTACTGGTGTAGCGTCGAGGGAAGGCAGACGCGACAACAAAAAAGAGGAGGGAAATTTTTTCTGCGGTGACAGGATGTGCGACCTGTCGGTTCAGTGGAAAACGAAGAACTGGAGAGGGACAGTTGGGAAAGGCGGGAGGACAGCACGCAGGCGCGGTGGGATGCTCCCAAAAGCTTTCCTTTGGACGCTGGGGAGCGTTCCCGCGCAGGCTCCGTCGGTACTGACGATACCCATATGTGAAGACTACATTCCTGCTTGTTCCTGGAGATAGAGTAGTTACTCACCTGTAACAGGTGTTCTCCAGAAGCAGCAGGAATCAGTCCTCACATATGGGTGTCATCGGCGCCGATGAAGCCCCAGCGGAGCATTTCCCCAGCTTTCCATGAAAGCCTTTGGGAATGCAGGCACGCATGCGCGGTTCCCTTCCCGCCTAAAGGTGCCATCTTACCTCAGTCAAATCACATAGCTAAGAACAGCACACAAAAATGAAAAAATAAACTATGTACAACTGCAACTCCAAGGGGAGGAGGGAGGGTTGTGAGGACTGATTCCTGCTGCTCCTGGAGAACACTTGTTACAGGTGAGTAACTACTCTTTCTCCAGGACCAAGCAGGAAGTCAGTCCTCACATATGGGTGACTCCCTAGCTCTGGGCTACCGAGGAACCCAGGCTGAAAAAGAGAACTCCCTCTAGTCTCAGCAGCAAAGAAAGGCTTTTCAAGGGCACAACCTCCACCGGTAGCCCAACAGAGGGCAGGAGTTGCCTAAACCTCAAAGAGATTCCGGAGTACTGCCTGGCCAAAAGCACTGTCCCTATGGGACTCCCTCTCCAGACAGTAATGGGCCGCAAAGGTCTGGCTTGAAGACCAAGTTGCAGCCCTGCAGATGTCTACCAAGGGCACAGAGCGGAGATGAGCCACTGAGGCAGCCATTGCCCTGACAGGATGGGCCGTGACCCTACCCTGCAAAGGAAGGTCAGCTGCCTTGTAAGCCCAAGTGATACAGTCAGCCACCCAGATGGACAAGGTACGCTTGGACACAGCCAACCCCAACTTATTGGGGTCAAAGGATACGAAGAGCTGAGTAGCCCTTCTATGCCCCTGCGTACGGTCAAGGTAGAAGGATAAGGCCCTCCTACAGTCCAGGGTATGCAGGACTGCTTCAGCCTGGCTTGCATGAGGCCTAGGGAAGATTGTTGTAAGAACCACCTCCTGGTTGAGGTGGAAAGAGGAGACAACCTTTGGGAGGAACTTTGGATGAGTCCTAAGGACTACCCTGTTCCTATAAATCCTGGTGTAAGGCCTATCACAGACCAGGGCCTGAAGCTCACTCACTCGCGTAGCCGAGGTAAGGGCTATCAGGAAGAGTGTCTTCCAGGAGAGGAAGCGTAGTGGACAAGTAGCCATCGGCTCAAAAGGTGGGCGAGTCAGTTGCTGCAAGACCACATTCAACTCCCACTCAGGGGCAGGAGGACAGATTGGAGGCATGAGCAAGAGCAAGCCTCTGAGAAACCGGGACACCAAGGGGTGAACCGACAGAGAATGTCCTTCCATCAGTGAGTGGTAAGCTGCTAGAGCTGAGAGGTGGACCCAAACAGAAGTGGACTTAAGACCTTGATTGGATAAGTGCAGTAAGTACTGAAGCACTACTTGCACAGTACAGGAGAAAGGATCCTCTGTACGTAACTGACACCACACTGAAAACCTTTTCCATTTAAGAGCATAGGTTTTCCTAGTGGATTGTTTCCTAGAGGCCAGGAAAACGTCCTCTACCTGCTGAGGTAGGCCCCAGGGAGCAATAACTACCCTTGCAGCCTCCAGGCCATCAAATTTAGAGCTTTGAGATTGGGGTGCAGAAGGGTACCCTGATCCTGAGAGAGGAGGTCGGGTTGCAACCCCAGAGGCAGAGGGGGATCCACTGCTAATTGAAGGAGAAGTGGAAACCAGGGCTGTCTGGGCCACCTGGGAGCCACCAGCAGGACTGAGGCCTTGTCCTGAAGAATCTTGAACAGAGTTCGGGCCACCAAGGGCGTGGGAGGAAACGCATACAGGAGGCCCTGAGACCATGGAATCAGAAAAGCATCTGCTGCTACCCGCAGAGGATGCGGTTGCCTGGAGCAGAGGTTTGGCAGCTGTTTGTTCAGAGGACTGGCAAACAATTCTATTGATGGAAGTCCCCATTTCATGAAAATCTTTTGAACTACCAAAGGATGGAGCTGCCACTCGTGGGGTTGCAGAATCCTGCTCAACCTGTCCGCCAGGTGGATTTCCTGGCCGGGTAGATATACTGCCTTGAGGAGCATGTTGTGTCTGAGAGCAAACAAGCAAAGGTCCTGTGCTTCCTGACAGAAGAGCCTGGACCCAGTTCCGCCCTGCTTGTTCACATAGAACATGGCTACCTGGTTGTCTGTTTGAACTAGGACAGACTGATGAGCCAGGGTTTGAGAAAAAGCCTTGAGGGCTAACCGAATAGCTCTGAGTTCCAGGAGATTGATTTGTTGTGCAGATTTCCCAGGGAGACCACAGGTCCTGGGTGCACTTGCCTAGACAATGAGCCCCCCAGCCTTGCAGGGAGGCATCCATGGTCAAGACCACTGTGAACGCAGGACTCTGAAAAGGCACTCCCTTCAACAGATTGGGTGGGTGTAGCCACCATCTGAGGGAGTGCAGCAAGTGTCTGGACACCTTTATACTGTCTTTGAGGTTGCCTGTGACCACTGAGTCCGCAGGCACCACTGTGCAGGCCTCATATGGAGCCTGGCATTGGGGGTCACATGTACTGTCGAAGCCATGTGGCCAAGAAGCCTTAGGCAGAGTCTGGCGGAGACCAGCGACCTGAGGAGAAACTGGTTGGCTAAGTTTATCAGTCTCTGGGCTCGGTCTTTTGGCAAGAACGCCTTTGCCAGCAGCGAGTCCAACCTTGCTCCTATGAACTCCAAGTTCTGGGAGGGGAGCAAAGTGGACTTTGCGAAGTTTATGACAAACCCCAGGCTTTGAAGAAGAGCAGTAGTTCTGAGGGTGGCTTGTCTGGCCTCCTGGCATGTCTGACCCCTGATGAGCCAGTCGTCCAGATAGGGGAAGACAAAGATTCCCTGATTTCTCAGGTAGGTCGCCACCACTGCCAGGCATTTGGTAAAGACTCTGGGAGCAGAGGTGAGGCCAAAAGGCAGTACTCTGTACTGATAATGGTTTCCTCCCACAATGAACCTGAGGTACTTTCTGTGGTCTGGATGAATGAGGATGTGGGTATACGTATCCTTTAGATCTAAGGAGCATAGTCAATCTCCCTGCTGGAGGTAGGGCAGAAGAGTTCCAAGAGTAAGCATCTTGAACCTTTCCTTCTCCAGGAACTTGTTGAGGTTTCTGAGATCCAGAATAGGTCGAAGACCACCGGTTCTTTTGGGTACTAGGAAATACCTGGAGTAGAACCCTTGACCTTGCAAGTGGGGAGGCACAGGCTCCACTGCCCTGTCTACCAACAGACCTTGGAGCTCTTGAAGGAGAAGATCTGTGTGCAGGGGAGGCCTTGGAGGCTCCCCTGAAAAGTATGGAGGAGGCAGTTGCTGGAAGTGTAGTGCATAGCCCTTCTAGACTATGCTTAACACCCAACTGTCTCCAGTGATGAGTGGCCACTGGTGGGCAAACAGAGCGAGGCGACCTCCTGTGCAGGGTTGGGAGAGCAGGGACGGAGAGGCTATGCTGAAGGAGTCAAAAAACCCCACCCTGCTGAGTGGGAGCAGGGGCCGGATGCTTGGGGGTCCTCTGCCTACAGGGCCCATTACCCTGCCCCTTGGCTTGCTGACCCTGAGGGGCAGCTTGGGCAGCCTGATATTGTGGGCACTGTTTGTAGGCAGTGCCCTTCCTCGGGTAAAAGGGCTTTTTACCCGAGCCCTTCTTTTTATGAGGAGGGGCAGAGGTCTTTCTAGACAGCCTTGTCCTTGTAAGGTGCTCGGTCTCGAGCTGTGCGGCCTTCTCGGCCATGGGCTTGCCAAAAAGGTTCTCACCTCGGCAAGGGACATCGACCAACTTGTCCTGAACCCATGGCTCGAGGTCCGATGACTGCAGCCATGCCTGGCGTCGAGCCGCGATGCCGGCTGCCGCAACTCGTGCCGAAGCCTCGAAGCCATCGTAGGTGGTGCGGGACATAAACTTGGAGCAGTCCCGAATCCCCGAGGACAAGGACTTGAATCTCTGCAAGGGCTCCCCGGAGAGACCAGCAGAGAACCCGGCCAACTCCTTGGCCAGGTCCCGCAAATACATGCCCATGTACAGCTGGTAAGACTGGACACGGCAAGCAAGCATCGAGCCCTGGAAGCACTTTCTACCAAAACCATCGAGGTTCCGGGCCTCCCTGCCGGGGGGCACCGCAGAGTGCATCTTCTGACTCTTCAGACGATGCATGGACGATTCCACAACCATGGAATGGTGTGGTAGCTGCGCCTTCTGAAAGCCAGGGCTCTTCCGGAGTCGATAGATCGAATCGACCCGTTTGCTTAAAACCGGCGCCGAGGCTGCTGCCTCCCACATCCGGAAGAGGAGCCGTTCCAGCATCGGAGGAACCGGGACAGTAAAGGCCTCCTTCAGAGGAGAGTCGTACTGCAAGGCCTCGAGCTCCTTGGCTCGAGGCTCTTCCTCGGGGTCCGCCGGGATAGCCAACGCGGTGGCCATATCCCGGACAAACTCCGAGAACCGGGTATCCTCCGGAGGGGATCTACTCCGGGGTTCAGACTGCGGTGAGTCCGACGGGACGCACCGAGTCTTGAAGGTGTCGGGGGACGACTCATCCTCCATCTCCCAGGCGGACTCGTCCGACGAGGAGTCAGGATCCGACCCCACGGGGCCCGGGAGCACCCGCCCCGACGCCGGAGTCGACGCCCTTGGTCCCGAACGGGAGGTCGAGGGAGACCGCGACCGAGGTCGACCTCAAGCCATCATGGTCTCGAGTATCGGCTCGGTCTCCGGGGTCGACTTCTATGTCGATGTCCTGGTGGTCGGGGCAGATGCGCCGGACAGGCTGGCCATCAGTGACCGCTTCTGCTCCATGAAGGCAGACAGTCTGCACTCCAAGGCTGTCATCCTGAGACTCAGCTCGGGAGACACAGCAGCCACCGACTCGGGCCCCGGCGGTGGCTCTCTGGGAGGAGAGTCCTCGAGGACTACAAGGCTTACGTGTCCAGCAAACTCCGGCTCCACGTGAGGAACTTTGGCAGGCTTCTCTTGTTCCACGGGTCTGGGGCGACGGTCGGGGGTCTTAGACCTGGCCCTCTAGGAGCCAGGAACCTCTTCCGACGATGCCCTCACCAGCCGCTTCTTCCTCTTGCGTTCCCGGTAGGGGGACCCCCTGTCCGAGGAGCCACGATGGTGCTCGGGATCCGAATCCCGAGATGTCGAGGCCTCAGACGAGGTCCGGGCCCGGCCGGAGGCTGAGTCTGAGAAAAGCCTTTCTTTCTGCTGCTGGCGACTTCGCAGTGCCTTGGAAGACATCTTCCCACATGGTCCACATGTCTTAGGGTCGTGATCAGGACCGAGGCACCAAAGGCAGCAGTCGTGTGTGTCGGTGAGAGACATCAACTTCTTACACCGATCACACTTTTTAAAACCGCTGGAAGCCATGGGGGAAAAAAGAGTCCCCGCGAGGTCAAAGGACCGGCCTTCCAGGGAAAAAGCAAAAAAGGGCGCGAACACCAGCCACGAAGGGCAAAAACCAAAAAAGAAGAAACGGGCTCGATACCGGTGTACCGAACCCGGCGGGAGGGGAACCGGCATCGAACCGAAGAAGAAAAATAGCGAGAGTCGCCGAAAAAATCAAACTTTTATCCGGGATGATAGGACACACGTCCGGTGGGCTTCTCAGAAAAAGAGAGACTGAGGTAAGATGGCACCTTTAGGCGGGAAGGGAACCGCGCATGCGTGCCTGCATTCCCAAAGGCTTTCATGGAAAGCTGGGGAAATGCTCCGTTGGGGCTTCATCGGCGTCGATGACACCCATATGTGAGGGCTGACTTCCTGCTTGGTCCTGGAGAAATTCCTTAACAGGTGAGTAACTGTTTTCTCAGTGTACAAGCAAGACAAGCACTCATATTTCTGAATCCCTAGCTGCAGGTTGCCTCAATAGAAGGAAAAAACAAACATGCTGCAACTGGCTAGCATTAAAGTATTTTTGTCACCAACAGGGTGTTTTTTTTTTTTATAGCAACCTGAACAGAAAGTAAAACAAGGCCTAGAAGGGATTGGAGTTGGATTTTTTAAATTTTATCCAAAATTTCCAATGTACATACCTTTATATTTATCATACATACAAAATTACATAGTCCAACTGGCTATAACATATCCCCTATATAAGACAACCGCACATCATGTTAAATTTGTATTCTGAGTATTCACTACTTTGCATTAATATATGGTATATTTCTATATCTCTATTGCCTGTCTCATTATCCCATTAGCTTTATATATTGTAAGTTATTACTCTTGTATTTTCCTTAAGTATTATACTACCCCTTTACCAGTTACCCTCTAATCTTCCTCCTATCTACTTTGAACAACTTAGCAAGCATTTATACATTTTCATATACTCTTAACACCCAAACTAAAGCAAATAAATCTAATGGAACAGCAGACATAGGCACCCAAAACCTTTAATGCATCCAAAAGGATTTTCAGCCAAAATTCAGACTGTTTCTCCATTTGTGTTCTCTTATTTCCAGTTGCTAGGTATTTAACTTCAGGCAATTATCCTACACATCCCACCCCTCCCTCTGCCCCACCATCACCAATCTATAAGAACCCAGATACCCCCTCCTCTCCCTACCCCACTACATCCAAGCTCTTTGGACCCTTAACTTTACATCTCCCTCCTTCCTCCCTTGTCCCTAATCCCCCTCTCCAGAGCCTGAATTAGCTTCTTCCAATCACAATAAAAGCTTTTCACTCGTTGGCACCTATACGCCATCATCCTCTCCATCACCATCACAACTTCACTGCACACTGTTCCATATCAGGGGCCTCCTTGCATTTCCAATGAGCAGCCACCTCATACCACGCCGCACTTAAGCAGGCCAAAACAGTCCTCCCCCCCAATACCTTTCCCACCTGTCCCCTCCCCAGGACAGCAAAAAAATGCTTGGATTCAGCTGTAAGCGCACCCTCATCAACTGTTCAATCCACTTCTGTTAGACCAATGCATCTGGATCTTGGGACAAGTCCACAAATATGCCAAAAGGTTCGTCGCTCCCCACATCCCCACCAGTACTCCGGCGATGCCCCCAGGAACATCCGATGTAGACACTCCAGCGTGTAGTACCACTGCATCATTTATTTATTTATTTTATTTACATTCTCTTATATACCGCGCTATTCTGCATCAGTGCGGTTTACATTGAACAAACTGAAATTACATTGAACAGGGCATTATAACTTGGAGATAACTATTTTACAGGGAACATGGGCTATGGAGGGTTAAGTGGCTTGCCCAAGACCACAAGGAGCACCTGTGGGACTAGGAACCCCAGCCCTTCCGGCCCAAGGTTGCTGTCCTCTAGTGGGATTTTAACCCCCGACCTTCCGGCCTGAAGTACCTTGCCCAACCACTAGGCCACTCCTCCACTCCAGGCATCATAATCTTATAACAATTTTCCCTTACCACTATGGACATCAGGGCCCGATGTATCTGGTTCACTATCTGTTTCCATGCTTTTTGATCCAATTCCTGGCTTAAATCCCTCTCTCACTCCCTCATATACCGTAATATATGGAATTGAGTTTCTCTCAACGCTCTGTACAAAACTGAAATGAGTCCCCGAGAATGCTCCTTTCCATACCATACCATTTCCAAATCTGTAACCCCTCCTTCCCTAATTTACACTTCAAAAAGTGACATACCTATCCGTATTAAAAGCGATTCTCCCCCCTCAAATTATAAGTCTCCTGCAGGTTGTCAAAAGAAAACAACTCCTCATCCTCCATGAATTGGTGAAAATATTGCGAACCTTTCCGCTCCCACCGTCCATAAATTCCCCCCTCCCATCCAGGCCGAAACTCAGGTAATCCTCTAAGTGGGATCATCAATGAAAACCTCATCCTCTCCCCTCCGATTCCTTCCCCTTTACGCGCCCTATCCCATATTTTTAGTACCTGTTGCATCCCCTGACTGCCCACCTTCCCACCTATTCCAAACCCCCCATGGGACCCACAGAAGGGCCCTTAAGCTTCCCTCCCATAACATGCCCTTTCCAACTGTACATATTGTTTCAGTTCTCCATCCTCCTTCCAATCCATTAAATGTCAAATTTGCCCCGCCCAATAATATCCCTTCAAGTATGGCACTCCCAACCCCTCTTCCCTCCCTGCTACGATACATAAATGGTTTCCCTGGCTATTTGTGGTGGACGCCTATTCCAAATATATTCGAACACCTTTCGTTGCAGCCTCAGCAAAGCCACTTCAGGAATTTGCACTGGTAAGGCCTGGAACATATACAATAACTTAGGGAGAACACTCATCTTAACTGTCGCAATGCAGCCTAGCCATGAAATTTCCATTTTCATCCACTCCTTTAACACTACCCCTATGGACCTAAACAACTTTGTATAATTTGCTTGATACAACTCCCCCGGACTGGCCGGAATCTGCGCCCCTAAATATTTTATGAAGCCCTTCACCCATCAAACTGGGAAGGTGAAATCAGACTTACCTGCTAATTGTTGTTCCTTGAGGAACTCTAGTATAGTCCCAGACCTCTGGGTTTATGCTCCTCCTACAACAGCCTTGGAGACTGAGAACGTCATTCTCTTGTGATGACACTGGTATATCCACGCAGGATCCGCCTCCTCACACCAGTTGTCTCAGTCTCCAAGCAGCTGGAGGACTGGTGAGCCTGGAGGTCCGGGCTCACTGTTGGAGGAACAACTAAGGAACAATTGATTCGGTCTTAGAGGAAAAGAGAAGTAGAACATAGAGAAAAGGGAGGAGAGTTAGTTTCAGGGTTTTTTTCTCTGCCTTTACTGGCTGTAGTGAGGCCTCCCCTCCTTCCCCCCTCCCTCCTCCCCTTTGTACCGTTATTTCTCTGGGATTGTCTTCAGGAAGTCGGGGCCATCTAATCACTCCATAGAGCTCTGGGTCCCGATTCAGTACAAAGAACTGCGGAACTGAGGCGGTGTGGCTTTCAGTGGTGCGTTCAGAAGCTCTGCCTGATAGCGCTCTGAAGCACACCGGGAGCTGACAGGTGACTGGCCGGAATCTGCACCCCTAAATATTTTATGGAGCTCTTCACCCATCAAACTGGGAACATGTTTTTCAAAATGCCTTCCACCTCTGGAGTCACTGAGACATTCAACGCTCCTTCTCCATATTTGCTTTAAACCTGGAGACTTCTCCATACCTCTCCAACTCCTGTACTACTTCCGGCAATGACTGCTCTGAATCCGCAAGGCAATAAAGCACATCATCCACAAACAGCGACAAAGTATGTTGACTCCCTCCTCCCTCTATGCACCATATGATTTTATTATCCCGAATCGATTGAGCCAGGGGCTCCATCACCAAGGCAAAGAGTAGTAGTGATATTGGGCACGCCTGACGGGTCCCCCGGCACAATACGAAGCTGTCCGAATAACGTCCATTCACTTTAACCCGAGCCCGGAGTTCCCTATACAAGCACCGGATCCATCTCATATAGTTGGTCCCAAAACCCATTTTCCCCAATGTCTCAAACGGAAATGGCCAGTGCACTCTATCAAACGCCTTTTTGGCATCAATCAAGAGAAACAAACCTCCTCTCGATCTCCTGCCGCAGTCCATAACTCCACCACTCTCAGTATACTATCCGCTGCCTGGCGCCCTGTGATGAAGCCTATCTGATCCGGATGGACTGACTGACACATTCAGGGGGCCAACCGGTCAGCCAGAATTTTAGCTAATATTTTGGCATCCACGTTAATAAGAGAAATTGGCCTATAAGACCCATACTATACTGGGTCTTTCCCCTCCTTATGAATCAGTGTGATACCTGCCGTGAGCATCTCCTGTGGTAATTCACCCCCTGTGGTAAAACACCCTCCCCAGCATATTACTAACCTCTTCGCTATAGATTTTATAGAAAAACTCGGCAGGCCGTCCAAGCATGGGGCCTTCCTTGAAGGTAGATTTTTAATTACCCTCTCTATCTCCTCACCCCCAATGGCCTGTTCTAGGAGGCTCCACCGCTTCCTCTTCCAGTCTAGGTAGATCCACTCCTCCCAAGTATCTTTGTACCTTCTCTTCTCCAATCTCTCCCTGTCTATAATAAAGCTCCTGGTAGTAGTTCAAAAATTGCTCGCTAATGACACTCTCCTTCAAGCTTACGTTCCCATCCCCTACTTGTAACCATTGAATGGATGACTAAATCACCTGATGCTTAAGTTCCCTAGCCAGAGCCCTACTCGCTCTATTCCCCCATTCATAGTAAAATTGTTTTACCCGCTGTAATTTAATGGCTATCTGGTCCATCTGCAACTCCTGCAATTCCACCCTCAAGGAGCACACCCGTTTCCAAGCCCTCTTCCCCCCTGTCCTCTGATATTCTAACAACTGGTCTTTGAGCTCCCCTGTTAACTGTTTTTTCCCCTTTGAGAGCGAAGTTTCTTAAAATGCGATGCCCACATGATAAACCTCCTCCTCACTATTGCTTTCAGGCCTTCCCAAACCATAGCAGTGTGCACGTCTCCATTATCATTAATCTGGATATATTCCTTAATATGGGCTCTAACATCCTCCACCACCTCTTTTTTCTTTAGCAAACTCTCACTGAGCTGCCAAAATTGTGTGCCCCCTCGTTCCCTATTCCCCAAAACCACCCAAACCGGGACATGATCAGACCAGGTCCTGGGACCAATCTGGAGTTGGATTCTAATGTGTAAGGCGATTCCGGAGGACAGACTAATTGAAATTGCTATCGTGTTAGGAGAACCTTTCCAAACAATAGTGAGATGTGAATGTATGGACCAAAGTCCAGATCACAGCTGTGCAATCTCCTCCATGGAAGCTGCTAGTAAGTGAGCCACAGACGCAAACATAGCTTGGACATTATGAGCCGTAACATGGTCCTTAAGGATCAGGCCTACCTGGACATAAGTGAAGAAGATACAATTTGCTAGCCAAATTGAAAGAGTATGTTTGCTTATGGCAATCCCCGCTCTGTTGGGGGTCAAAAGAAACAAAAAGCTAGGTGGATTTGTTTTTATTTATATATTTATTGAATTTTAAACAAAACAGCAAGAATACAACTATAGTCTTGCAAAGAAAAAGAACAAGTAGGTGAAACAAACAATAGTACAATCAATAATAATCAGTACAACGCAGTCCTACAAAACTCAATTATAGCCCACATGTTTGAAGGACGGAGAAAAGAAAACTAAACCAGAGCAGGAGCACTCTGGACAGTATAATTCATTCTAGATAACAATTTTAGAACCAAGTGACCACGAAGTGCCCTAGACATAATATTAATGAGAAGAAGATACAATCTTCTCAATGCGTGGATGAGACAATGGTGCAGAGATGAGGGTTTTGGATTTGTTAGGAACTGGGGAACATTCTGGGGAAAGGAGGGGCTCTTCCGAAGGGATGGGCTTCACCTTAACCGGGATGGAACCAGGCTGCTGGCATTAACCTTTAAAAAGGAGATAGAGCAGCTTTTAAACTAGATATTAGGGGAAAGCCGACAGTCGCCCAAGAGCGGATGGTTCGGAAGAATGTATCCTTGAAGGATACTACCAAAAGCAGAGAGGTTCCACAAAAGAGTAAAGTAGCCCAAATGCCCTCAAGTATGTAGCAGACAGAGCTTAAACATCCCAATTTACCCATGTCTAACAATAACCAAATTAACATGAATAAAATACATTCTCTAAAATGCTTGTATGCAAATGCTAGAAGTCTAAAGAATAAGATGGGAGAGTTACAATATATAGCACTAAATGAAAGGTTAGATATGATTGGAATATCAGAGACATGGTGGAAGGAGGACAACCAGTGGGACACTGTGATACCTGGGTACAAACTATATCGTAATGATAGAGCTGATCAAATTGGTGGAGGGGTTGCGCTCTTATGTTAGAGAAGGCATTGACTCAGAAAGGATTAAAGTTTTGCAGGAAACAAAATCTGCTGTAGAATCTATATGGATTGAAATTCCATATAAAAGGGGGAAGGCGATGGCAGTGGGGGTGTACTATTGAGCGCCTGGCCAGAATGACCAAATGGATGATGAAATGCTCAAAGAAATCAAGGAAGCTAACAAAAGTTACAGCGCAGTAATAATAATGGGTGATTTCAATTACCCCGGTATCGACTGGGTCAGTGTCACGTCAGGACATGCTAGGGAGATAAAGTTCCTAGATGAAATAAATGACTGCTTCTTGGAGCAGCTGGTTCATGAACCGACCAGAGGGGAAGCCATATTAGACCTAGTCCTTAGTGGAACACCAGATCTAGTGCAAGAGATAAGGTTGTTGGGGCCACTTGGCAATAGTGATCATAGCATGATTGCCTTTGATTTAATTAGTGGAGAAGGGATAGTAAGGAAATCCACAGTACAACCTTTTAACTTTCGAAAGGGAGACTATGATAAAATGAGGAAAACAGTTAAGAAAAAACTAAAAGGAGCAGTTGTGAAGGTTAAAGACGTACATCAAGCATGGGTGTTGTTGAAAAATACTATCTTGGAAGCCCAGACCAGCTGTATTCCACGCTTTAAGAAAAGTGGGAGGAAGTCCAAAAAACTGCCAGCATGGTTTAAAGGTGAGGTCAGAGAGGCTGTTGTTGCCAAAAAAGCATCTTTCAGGAAATGGAAAAAAGAGCCAAACGACGAAACCTGGAAACAGCACAAGCACTGGCAAGTCAAATGCAAGGCATTGATAAAGCAGGCAAAGAGAGAATTTGAGAAGAAGCTTGCTGCGGAAGCAAAAACGCGAAATAAAGACCTTTTCAAGTACATTTGTAGCAAAAAACCTGTGAGAGAGTCAGTTGGTCCATTAGATGATAAAGGGGTTAAAGGAGCACTAAGAGGCGACAAGGCGATAGCGGAGAGACTGAATGAATTCTTTGCTTCGGTCTTTACTGAGGAAGATGTAGGGATGTTACCCATGACTGAAGTGGTATTTAAAGGTGCGGAAGAATTAGAGGAAATATCGATACATCGGGAAGATGTCTTACAACTATTAGATAAACTGAAGAGCAGCAAATCACCTGGGCCGGATGGTATACATCCAAGGGTGTTGAAAGAACTGAAATATGAGATTGCAGACCTGCTATTAGTAATCTGTGAACTATCATTAAAATCATCTCTTATACCTGAAGATTGGAGGATCGCCAATGTAACACCAATTTTTAAAAAGGGTTCCAGGGGTGATCCGGGAAACTACAGACCGGTGAGCCTGACGTCAGTACCGGGAAAAATGGTAGAAACTATCATAAAGAATAAAATTACTCAGCATGTAGATAGTCATGGCCTAATGGGAGACAACCAGCATGGCTTTAGATAAGGAAGATCTTGTCTAACTAATCTGTTGTGTTTTTTTGAAAGTGTGAATAAACAGGTGGACAAAGGTGAGTCAGTTGATATAGTGTATCTGGACTTTCAGAAAGCCTTTGACAAGGCCCCTCATCAGAGACCTTTGGCAAAACTAAAGGGTCATGGGATAGGAGGCAGTGTATTACTGTGGATCAAGAACTGGTTAAAAGATAGAAAGCAGAGGGTTGGGCTAAATGGCCAATTTTCCCAAAGGAGAAAGGTGAATAGTGGTGTACCTCAGGGATCTGTGCTGGGTCCGCTGCTTTTTGACATATTCATAAATGACCTGGAAATTGGAATAACGAGTGAGGTTATCAAATTTGCAGATGACACAAAACTATTTAAAGTTGTTAAAATCCAAGAGGATTGTGGAAAATTGCAAGAGGATCTTGATAAATTAGAAGACTGGGCATCAAAATGGCAGATGAAATTTAATGTGGACAAGTGCAAAGTTATGCACCTAGGGAAGAACAACCCAAACTATGGTTACACAATGCAAGGTTCCACATTAGGAACCACCACCCAGGAAAAAGATTTAGGCGTCATTGTGGATAACATGTTAAAACCCTCGGCCCAGTGTGCAGCGGCGGCCAAGAGAGCAAATAGAATGCTAGGTATCATAAGGAAAGGAATGGAAAATAAAACAAAAGATATTATAATGCCTCTATATCGTTCCATGGTGAGACCGCACCTTGAATATTGTGTGCAATTCTGGTCGCCGTATCTTAAAAAGGATATAGAGTTATTAGAAAAGGTTCAGAGAAGAGCCACCAAAATGGTAAAGGGGATGGAAAGATACGCCTATGAAGAAAGGCTAAAAAGGTTAGGGCTCTTTAACCTGGAAAAGAGACGGCTGAGGGGAGATATGATAGAAGTCTATATATTAATGAACGGAGTGGAACGGGTAAACGTAGATCGATTGTTTACGTTATCAGAATATAGAAAGACTAGGGGACATGCAATGAAGCTACAGGGTAAACTATTTAAGACTAATAAAAGAAAATATTTTTTCACTCAACGTGTAATCAAACTCTGGAATTTGTTACCAGAGGATGTAGTAAAGGCTGTTAGTGTAGCTGGGTTTAAAAAAGGTTTGGACAAGTTCCTGGAGGAAAGGTCCATAAACCATTATTAAGAAGGGACCCAGGATATCAATGCTTGACCCAGTACAAGCATTGCGGAACCTGTGTCTTTTGGGGAAACTGCTAGGTACGTATGACCTAGATTGGCCACTGTTGGCAACAGGATACTGGGCTTGATGGACCTTGGTCTGACCCAGTATGGCATATCTTATGTTCTTATGTCTAAAATGTAGATGAGCCATGAACTCATGTGCCTCATTTGAACCTCTTGAACCTGATGTACCAAATGGTCTGTAGACAGAAAAGCTTTTGCTTGACTTGTACCTAGCTGGACTCCAATGAATTCCCATTGGTGGGAAGGATTAGACTGGGACTTTAGATAATTTATGACTAAACCTAGTAGCTTCTGCACTACGGCACAATTTATTTAAACAGATTTGTATACCACTTTATCCTTCAATCAAAGTGATCACATCACAATTAGAGGGTTACTTTTAACAGTTGGAGGGTTACATTTAACGAGGGTACTTAACAACATTTAGACAGCACAATTGGGGGGTTACATTTAATATGAAGGTACTTAATGTTATACCAGGAAGTCATAAATGCACAGGAGGGTCTCTTTCAATTGAAGACAGGTTCTACTATGAGGAGACATAGGATGAGGGTGAAAGGGGATAGACTCAGGAGTAATATGCGGAAATATTTCTTTACTGAAAGAGTAGTAGATGCATGGAATGGTCTCCCAGTGGAGGTGATAGAGACGAGGACAGTATCTGAAGTCAAAGAAGCATGGGACAAACACAGAGAATCTCTAAAGGAAAACATGGGAGTATTGTAATTGATATGGAAGGGCCGACTAGATAGGCTATCATGTTTCTATGTATTACAGTGTGGTAGTGTCACAGTGCATTCTGGGAGCTGTAGTCCTTCCCAGGAGGAACTACTGTGTGATAGTGTCACAGTGTTCTCTGGGAGCTGTAGTCCTTCCTAGGATGCATACAGATTCTTGCACGCCTTCCTGAGTGACACTCTTGGGCAGCCAGTCATTCAAGTAGGGAAATGTGCACTCCCAGCCTGCATATAAATGCTATGACTACGGTGAGGCTCTTTATGAACACTCGATGAGTGGACATAAGGACAAAAAGCAGAACACATTACTGGAAGTCTAATTTCCCAGCAAAGGAATTTGAGATAACTCTTGTGCCTGGGATGTGTCTGGATGTGTGTATAGGCAACCTATAGATTAAGGGAACTAGACCATCTCTTTTTTGGAGGTAAGGGATTAGGAGTGAGAGTAAGCATTCTGAACCTTTTTTTTTATGATTAAAGTGTTCAGGTCTCTCATGTCTAGGATGGGATGAAATTCCTCCACCCCACCACCCCCAGTGTTCTTTGGCACCAGGACGTACCTTGAATAAAGCACAGTTACTTACCTGTAACAAGTGATCTCTGGGAACAGCAGGAATTAGTCCTCACATATGGGTACGTAGGTACCGACGGAGCCTGCGCGGGAACGCTCCCCAGCTTCCCAAAAAGGAAAGCTTTTGGGAGCATCCCACAGCGCCTGCGCGCTGCCTTCCCGCCTTTCCTAACCAACTCTCCTCAGTTCGAGTTTAAAGCTCAGACAATAGAGAGAGAGAGGAAAGGAAAGACAGAGAGAGATACAACTCCTAGGGGAGGTGGGAGGGATGTGAGGACTAATTCCTGCAGATCCCAGAGATCACCTGTTACAGGTAAGTAACTGTGCTATCTCCAGGAACAAGCAGGAATGAGTCCTCACATATGGGGACTCCCTAGCTACGATGCCTGGGAGATCCCCATGGGTATGAGACCCGGAAGCGTTCCTCGTCTTCCTATGGATCTCAGGCATCCATTCAGGGAAGGAGGGCAGGAGTTGTTCAAGAATGGAACAGGTGTCTGAGGACAGCCTGACCAAACAAGGCATCCCTGCGGGAGTCCTTGTCCAAACAGTAATGGGCTGTGAAGGTATGAACCGAGGACCAGGTGGCTGCTCGACAGATCTGGTCGATGGACACAGAATGAAGATGAGCCATAGAGGCGGCCATGGTCCTCAAATTGTGAGCAGTGACATGGCCCTCCAGAGAAAGGTTCTTACTCTGGTAAGCAAACGAAATACACTGAGCAATCCAATTGGACAGTGTTCTCTTAGAGACTGGAAGTCCTAAATGAGAAGGATCAAAAGCAACAAAAAGCTGGGAAGACTTTCTATGTTGCTGTGTCCTGTGTAAGTAAAAAGCAAGAGCTCTTTTACAATCTAGAGTATGAAGGTTCCTCTCTGCACTGGATGCATGAGGAGCTGGAAAAAGACAGGTAAATATACCTCTTGATTAAGATGAAAAGGTGAGTCCACTTTAGGCATAAAGTGAGGATTTGTCCTAAGGACTACCTTATCATGATGGAACCTTGTATAAGGTGGATTAGCCACTAGGGCCTGCAGTTCACTGATGCAGCGAGCAGAAGTGACTGCAATAAGGAAAATAACCTTCCAGGAAAGAAATTTCAAGGAGGTAGTGGCTAAGGGTTCAAAAGGTGGCTTCATAAGCTGACCAAGAACCAAGTTTAAGTCCCATGCCACCGGAGGAGGTCGAATGGGAGGTTTTGTTAAAGTTAGGCCTCTCATGAATCTTGCAATAAGAGGATGAGAGGAAATAGGTTGTCCATTGAGAGGCTTAAGGGATGCTGCAATAGCACTCAAATGGACCCTTACTGAATTTGTTTTAAGGCTTGCATTGGAGAGATGCAGGAGATATTCCAATAGAGAATTCACAGGAAGTGCCAGAGGGTCAAGACCCTTTTGAGCACACCAAATGGAAAATCTTTTCCACTTAAAAGCATAGGAACGCCTAGTGGAAGGTTTTCTGGAAGCATGGAGGATATCCTTCACTTGCTGAGAAAGATTGAAGTCTTGAAGGTCTAGGACTTCAGTAACCAAGCTCTGAGGTGAAGGGACTTGGGATTTGGATGCCACAAAGTCCCTTCCTCCTGGAACAGAAGATCTGGCGCAGCTCCCAAGTCCAGGGAGGGGGCTTGGGAGAGATGCAGAAGTAGAGGGTACCACACTTGGCGTGGCCAGCGTGGAGCTATGAGGATCATAGATCCTTGATCCCTCTGGAGTATGAACAGAATCTTGGGAATCAAAGGAATGGGTGGAAAGGCATACAGGAAGCCCTGACCCCAATGAAGGAGGAAGGCATCCTTGGCCTGAACTCCCTGACACGGAATTCTGGAACAGAACCGGGGAAGTATGGCATTCCACGGACTTGCAAAGAGGTCTATGTCCGGGGTTCCCCATTCCTAGAAGATTCTGAGTACCTGATCCATGTGCAGGGACCATTCGTGTGGAAGCAGAACTCGACTGAGTCTGTCTGCCCAAGAGTTTTGGATTCCTGGGAGGTATACTGCCAAGAGATGGATTTGATGCTCTCTGGCGAAGGCCCACAATCTTAGAGCTTCGTTGCAAAGAGACAGAGAGCCAGTTCCTCCTTGCTTGTTTATGTAAAACATGGCTACTTGATTGTCCGTATGAATGAGGACTGTCTTGTAGCTGAGGAGGGTATGAAAGACCTTGAGAGCTAGGAACACTGCTCGAAGTTCCAAGTGGTTGATATGAAGAGAGGTCTCCTGTGGGGACCAAGTGCCTTGGGTGGAGAGGTCTTGTAGATGAGCTCCCCAACCTGTTTGGGAGGCATCTGTTGTGAGGGTTGCCTGGGGCAACAAAGGTTGGAAGGGGGACCCCAGCAACAGATGTTGAGTGGACATCCACCATTGGAGAGACCAAAAGAGACGTTTGGAGGTTGCTATTTGGTCTGAGAGAGCTCCTGAAGCTTGAGTCCACTGGGTGGACAAAGTCCATTGAGCTGCTCTCATGTGTAGGCGAGCATAGGGTACCACATGTAATGTGGAAGCCATATGGCCTAGCAGCTGTAGCATCTCCCTGGCAGTTAAGTGGCTCTTTGACTGAATCTGGGAGGCTAACTGCACTAGACGTTGACAACGGGCCTGAGGAAGGTAGGCCCTTGCACACGTGGTGTCCAACCAGGCCCCTATGAATTTTCTGTGAGATGGATGGATGAGGACATGAGTGTACGCATCCTTGAGATCTAGAGAACAAAGCCAATCCTGACTCTGCAGGTATGGAAGGAGAGTGCCTAGAGAAAGCATCTTGAACTTCTCCTTGCATAGGAATTTGTTCAATTCTCTGAGATCTAGAATGTGTCTGTATCCCCCTGTTTTCTTTGGAATGAGAAAATAGGGGGAGTAAAACCCTGACCCCTGTTGAAGAAGAGGAACTTCTTCTATGGCCCTCTGGGCCAGAAGGGTAGTCACCTCCTGATCCAGAAGGTCGAGGAGAGATGTGGGAGAATTGAAGTGTCTCACCATGGTGTAGGGAGGAAGGTCTGAGAAATGAAGTCTGTAGCCTTCTCTTATGATGGAGAGGGTCCACTGCTCTGATGTGATTTGCTCCCATCTGGGAGCAAAATGAGCTAACCTTCCTGGAATGGTGAGAGGTTCTGGCTGTTGTAGAGCCAGAAAGGTTAAGTTCTCTAGTATCAAGTCAAAAACCCTGAGGGGGTTGGGACTGCTGGGTTGTAGCAGCCCCTGCAGGTTTAGGCCTGGCCTGTTTAGGTTGCTGACGCTTAGTAGCAAAGCGAACTGTAGAAGATTGTTGGCCAGAAGTGGAAGGAAATCTGCTCCTTTCGTAAAAAGGCTTTTTGAAAGGTATTTTCTTGGCTGGAATGGAGGTTGACTTGGAAAGTCTATCCAGAGCAGAATTCTCTGCATCCAATTGAGTGGCTTTTATTTGCCACTCTTTGCCAAAGAGATTTTCACCTGTACAGGGCAGATTTCCTAAGCCATCCTGAACCCAGGGTTCTAGATCAGAAGCCTGGAGCCAAGCAATTCTGCGAGCAGCTATGGCAATGCCTGAGGCTCTGCTGGCACCTTCAAAGGAGTCAAAGGCTGCCCTGTTGGAAAACTTTGAAATGTCTTGAGTATGCTTAAGCCAAAGGAGGAACTCATCCCTTCTATCCTCTGGAATAACAGGGAGAAAGTTGTGCAGCTTTTGTGCAACTTCCTTTAGAAACATACTCATATAAAGGCTATATGAGTTGATTCTGGCAATAAGCATGCTAGCTTGAAAGATTTTCCTACCAAAAGCATCCAAGGTCCTGCATTCTCTTCCTGGAGGAGCAGAAGAGTGTCTTTTGGTACTCTTTATCCTTTTCATAGCTGACTGCCCCACAATGGAGTGGTGAGGAAGCTGAGTTTTCTGAAATCCAGGACAAGGAGGGACACGGTACATAGTGTCCAATCTGCGAGAATGAGGAGAAAGGGTGAGAGGAGTCTCCCATAAGTCAATCATATGTTCATGAAGAATTTTATGAATTGCCAAGGTGACTGCCTCTCTGGGAGCCTTAGAGTATCCTAAAATATCTAATTTTTTTGCTCTAGGCTCTGCTTCAGAGGTTACTGAAATAGAGAGTCCTTTAGCCACTTCTATTATGAAGTCTTGAAAGGACAAATCCTCTGGAGGAGACATTCTCCTTTTTGGAGAAGTAGGCTCCTCAGGAAGGGTAATGGATACTTCAGGAGACTCATCTGATGAATCAGAATCATCAGAGGAATCGAAGTATCGTCTGTCCCCTTCCAATGATCGATACGCGTATCGATCGGTACCGACATCGGGCGTCCCCGGTACCAGATCGGTACCGAGAAATAGCCCTGGACAAGCAACCTGAGTCGGTATCCTGGCCGATGTCGATGCAGTCGGTACCGGTATCGGTGCTGGTACCGGTACCGACAACTGAACTCGTTGCGGTACCGTCGGCGTCGCAGCTTTAATAAAAGCCATTATAGCTTGCTGCATGGATTGAACAGTGTGATCCATGGACGCCACGACTGCCTGGATGTCGGTACCGGGAGATTGTGCCGGTACCCCAGAGCAGTCTAACAGGTGATCGGTCGAGGCCGTGCCATCGATGTCAACCTGTAACCCCATAGGAGGAGCTTTGGAAGCCGGAGCTTCCCGCCAGGGTTGTTTGGCTGGGGCAGGATCCTCGAGGCAAGCCCAGAGGCATCTCGATGCTTAGAGGGAGATTTGCCCTTCAAGGACCTGCTAGGATTATGTTTGGTTACCTGAGACCCATCGGGAGAGGAAGACCTGGAAGATGTCGATGCCACTGCCGGTGCATCCGTGGGAAACAGCACATGGAGCTTGGCTGCTCGGTTCTGTAACCCTCGTTTAGACATTAAAGAGCAGGACTGGCAATCCGGAATGGAGTGTTCAGGACCCAAACATTTAAGACACCATTCATGGGTATCTGTAACAGAAATTGTACCGCTACACTTAATGCATTTTTTGAACCCGCAGGCTGGTTTTTCCATGAGGGAAAAGTTTCTTTTGGGCCTGGAGGCCTAAGAAGAAAAATACACCAAGTGAGGAAAAAATATAAATATATATATATTTTTTTTAGAAAGAAAGAAAAGAAAAGACCGGCGGTACCGGTCCGGCGTCGGGGAAGCCAAAGAAATAAATTAAAATAAAGAACTTCTTCAGCGGTGACAGGAACACGACCTGCTGGCTCCGCGGAAAAGAAGAACTGAGGAGAGTTGGTTAGGAAAGGCGGGAAGGCAGCGCGCAGGCGTTGTGGGATGCTCCCAAAAGCTTTCCTTTTTGGGAAGCTGGGGAGCGTTCCCGCGCAGGCTCCGTCGGTACCGACGTACCCATATGTGAGGACTCATTCCTGCTTGTTCCTGGAGATAAATTGTGTCGCCACACTTCACACCTTTAGCCATCTTTCTTCTGCCTTTGATTATGCTATCCTTATTTCTCTTTTTGTCTCTTTTAGTTTGATCCTGCATTCATTTCTGTGTTCCTCTGTTTGTGAACTTTTGATTTTTGTGAAAGCTGTGTTTTCGGCCTTTATTTGTGCAGCCACTTCTTTGGAGAACCAAATAGGTTTCCTTTTGCTCTTGTTTTTATTTACTTTTCTTACATACATATTTGTTGCCCCTTTTATTGCCTCGTTTAATTTAGCCCATTGCAATTCCACTTCCCTTAATCCCCTCCCACCCGGCCAACTCCTCCTTCAGGTTCTTGGCCATGTTCCTGAAGTCAGTGTTTTTGAAGTCTAGGAGTTTGAGTTTGCTGTGATTAGATTCTACCTAGGCTTTTATCTCAAACCACACCGTGTGATGATTGCTGCTGCTCAAATCCAGTACCAAGCACACTCTGGTCAGTTCCATCAGCATTTGTCCAAGTAATGCATCTTGGAAGGCATCCACAATTTTACCAATGAAAAGGACACTGTCACGGCTTCCTTAGGGGGATCCGGGTACTGGAATATTTCCGATTCTTCTGCCTTGGGTTCCTCCTCTGTATCCAAATTAAATGGTAAGGATGATGCTCATGAGCTGGAAAGGGGTCAGATAGTAACTCTGGGGACTTCGGCTCTGAGAAGTAGTCATAGCTGATTTCCCAGGAACACTCAGAGTTAAAGTATTCCATGGACATCTGGATAGGTCCCAGAGTCATGGGAGTCTGAGGCATCGGTTGGCTCCAATTCTTCAGGTATGTAGTTTCCCCCGATGCGCTTTCATACAGAGGTCAGCTGGGCATCTGCTGGTGTCTAGGCCTTTTGGGATCTTTGATTGCGATCACAGTAACAGTGAATGATGGCAGATAAAGACCAATACAGTCCATCCAGTCTGCCCAGTAAGGTGGCCAGAGTTACACCTGATGCTCCAGGCACGTCACTTCTCTCTATTTAGGAGAATTTAGATTTGCTTTGATTCCATCCTCTTGCTATGTAGTGATCCTGTGTCTGTCCCATGCCTTTTTGAATTCCATCATTGTTTTTGCTCCCAACACCTCCTCTGGAGGGCATTTCAGCCATCCACCACCCTTTCCAAGAACAAGTATTCCTTGAGGTTGCTTTTAAGTTTACACTTCCTTGTAGCTTCATTTCATGTCCTCTAGTCCTACATCAACCAATACTGCTGAACTCCCCATGGCTTTGCCAGTGGCAGCCCTCGAGGAAGGCTTAGCTAAGAGAATAAAGGAAGTTGCAGGTTTTCCAAAATCAGCTCAATGGTCTGATGATAGATACTGCTGTTTTGGCAAGCATCTGAGTGAATAACTCCAAATGCAGAACGCCTGAATGAGCTTATCTGCCATTCTCTTAGGTAAGCCCTCCTCAAAGGTTGCCACTAGTGAAGCCTTGGGAAGTTCAGCAGTATAGATCGATGGCCCTGGCATCTTTGAGGGTGAATTGGCCAGTTGGTGACAGACCCTTGGAGTATGGCACAGCCTTTCCGACAACAAGGAGGATTAGCCAACATCACATCGCAGCTATTTTGGGAGTCGCATATTGTTTGAATCCCCTGTGCTCCTGATCTGCCGAACTCCAATGTTGATGTGTTGTAGCCGTCACCCAATACTCTACATTGGTAAGGTGACATTTTATTTATTTATTTAGAGTTTTTTCTATACCGCGCTATTCATCATCAGTGCGGTTCACAGATAACATAAATGTCCGGTGTGGGGTATCTACAGCGGACTTACAGTGAAACAGGGGAGTTTAACTTGGAGAACAGATAAAACTATATACAAGTTAGTAACAGTTTAGCATGGGGTTTGGTAATGTTCAAAGAATGAATGAATGAGATTTACCAGATAATGTCCTTTCCTTGAGTCTTGCTAGACCAGTCCAGACAAGTGGGTTGTGTTCCCCTACCAGCAGACTGGTGAAGAAAAAGAACCAATGAAAAGCCCAGGTTTCAATGACATCACTCCCATGCCTCCATCTGCCTCAGCCATCAGAGGTCTTTTCAGTATTCATCCCAAAGCATATGGGAGAACATGGCAAGTCTCACACAACCTCAATGTGGGCAACACAGAATAATTAAATGGTAGAGAAATATATACAGGAATGCATAAACAGAAGGCTGTACGTAGAAGATGGACCTGCAGAGCCAAGAAAGCGTAGTTACTCACCTGTAACAGGTGATCTCTGGGAACAGCAGTAATCAGCCTTCACACATGGGTGATGTTGGCACAGACTGAGCTTGCATGGGAATGCTCCCCAGTGTTCAATAGGAAAGCCTTTGGGAGCCCTTCACTGTGCCTACGTGCCTGCCTTCCCAGCCCCTCTTCTCAGCTAAGTATGTAGCTGAAGAGAAGAAAAATGAGGAACCCTACAACGCCTAGGGGAGGAGGGTGGGTTGTGAAGACTGATTCCTGCTATTTCTGGAGATCACCTGTTACAGGTGAGTAACTATGCAAGCAGGAATGCAGTCTTCACATATGGGACTCACTAGCTCCCCAGAACCAGACAGGTATGGGGGGGGGGGGGGTGGGGGTGGAGCAGTACATTCCCTGAGGCCAAAGGATTGCAGCCGAAGAATCTGGAATAGTTGTGGATCTTGGACTCGATTCCAGCAGGCGAGAACCCCCTCTAAAGGTAGTCTGGTTTCTTGTAGAAATCCGGGATGGAGGGTAGGAGTTGAGATTAAGTCCTAAAGAGATGCTGGAGTACAGCTTGGCCAAAGACAGTGCCCCGATGGGAGTCTCTGTCCAAGCGATAGTGGGGAGCAGAAGTGTGGATGGAGGTCCAGGTAAGCTGCCTGACAGATCTCCTTAATGGATACCAAACAGAGATTGGCTACAGAAGTTGCCATAGCTCGTACATTGTGAGCAGTAACGTGATCCTCTAGGGAGAGTCCTGCCTGTACATAAGCAAAAGAAATGCAATCTGTTATCCACCTAGATAGAGTTTGTTTTGTCACTAGGGAACTCAGGTGACCGGGATCAAGAGAGATAGAGGATCTTCGGTGATCCTTAGTTCTGCTTAAATAGTAAGCCAGCGCTCGCTTGCAGTCCAAAGTGTGAAGTGCTGCTTCCACCCAAGATGCATGTGGTCTAGGGAAGAAAATAGGTACGATGACCGAATGGTTCAAATGGAAGGGAGAAACAACCTTCGGAAGGAAATGTGGATGGATTCACAGAACAACCTTGTTGTGGTGAAACCGGGTATAGGGCAAGTCCGCTCCAAACGTTTGCAGTTCACTAATGTGGCGAGCTGACAAGAGTGCAATGAGGAAGCATAACTTCCATGATAGAATCTTAAGTGAAGTGATGGCCAAAGGCTCAAAAGGAGGCTTTAGTAGTTGCATAAGAACCACATTGAGATCCCAGGCTATCAGCGGCGACTTAATGGACAGCTTGGACAGCAGCAGACCCTGCATGAAGCGTGCTACTAAGGGGTGTGAGGAGATAGAGTTGTTACTCACCTGTAACAGGTGTTCTCCAGGAGCAGCAGGAATCAGTTCTCACATATGGGTGACGTCGATGCCGACGGAGCCCTCGTTCGGAGCATTTCCCCAGCTTTCAAAGAAAGCCTTTGAGAATGCAGCGCGCATGCGTGGTCCCCTTCCCGCCCAAGGGTGCCATCTTGCTCAATCTGAAGACATAGCTAAGAGACAACAAAAAAACAAAATAAATTATATGACCGCAACTCCAAGGGGAGGAGGGAGGGTTGTGAGGACTGATTCCTGCAGCTCCTGGAGAACACCTGTTACAGGTGAGTAACTACTCTTTCTCCAGGACCAAGCAGGAAGTCAGTCCTCACATATGGGACTCCCCAGCTTAAGGCTACCGGAGACCCAAAGCTGAAAAATGAGCTCCCTCTAGAGCCTCAGCACGTGAGAAAAGAATCTTCTCTGAGAACGCCCCTGAACGGTAGCCCAACACCAGGGCCAGAGGGTAGGAGTTGCCTAAACCCCAAAGAGATTATGGAGTACCACCTGCCGGAAAGCACGGTCCCTGCGGGACTCCCTCTCAAGGCAGTAGTGGGCCGCAAAGGTCTGGCTTGAAGACCAAGTAGCGGCCTGGTAGATGTCTGCCAACGGAACAGAGCGGAGATGAGCCACTGATGCAGCCTTCGCCGACACGGTGAGCCGTAACTCGACCCTGCAAGGAGAGGCCGACTGCCCTGTAAGCCCAGACGATACAGTCGGCTACCCATATGGACAAAGTACGCTTGGAGACAGCTAACACCAACTTATTGGGGTTAAAAGAGACGAAGAGCTGAACTGCCCTCCGGTGCTCCCACGTACGGTCAAGGTAGAAGGACAACGCCCTCCTACAGTCCAGGGTGTGCAAGACCATCTCAGCCCGGCTGGCATGCGGCCTGGAAAGAAAGTTGGAAAAACCACCTCCTGATTGAGGTGGAAGGAGGAGACAACCTTTGGAAGAAACTTAGGGTGAGTCCGTAAGACTACTCTGTTCCTATAGAACCTAGTATATGGAGCATCGGATACTAGGGCCTGAAGCTCACTTACTCGCCTTGCCGATGTAAGAGCTACCAGAAACAACGCTTTCCAGGAGAGAAAGCGCAAAGGACAAGTAGCCATAGGCTCAAATGGTGGGCAAGTAAGCCATTGCAAGACCACATTCAAATCCCAGTCAGGGGCAGGTGGACGCACTGGAGGCTTAAGCAAAAGCAGGCCTCTGAGGAAGCGAGCCATCAAAGGGTAGCTGGAGAGAGACTGACCTTCCACCAGTGAGTGGTGCGCTGAAAGAGCACTGAGGTGAACTCAAACAGAATTGGACTTAAGGCCCAGGTTGGACAGGTGAAGCAAATACTGCAGCACCGTTGGTACCAGGCATGAGAAAGGATTCTTGGTGTGTTGAGCACACCAGGTAGAGAATCTATGCCAATTAAGGGCATAAGACTTTCGGGTGGACTGCCTCCTAGAGGCCAAGACCACGTCCTCCACTTCTCTAGGCAGCAATAAGGGTGCTAGAACTACCCTTTCAGCAGCCAGGCCATCAGAATGAGGGACTGGATATTGGGGTGTAAACGAGATCCCTACTCTTGAGACAGGAGATCTGGTTGCATCCCCAGAGGAAGCGGCGTGCCCACCGCCAGTTGCAAACGAAGTGGGAACCATGGCTGTCTTGGCCATCTGGGGGCCACCAGAATTACCGAGGCTCTGTCCCGGAGCACTCTGAACAGTGTCTGGGGCACTAGAGGTGTGGGAGGAAAGGCATATAGGAGGCCTGTAGACCACGGAATGAGAAACGCATCCGCCGCTAATTCTGAGAGGCTGCGGTTGTCTGGAGCAGAACCTGGGCAGTTGACGGTTCAGAGGACTGGCAAAGAGATTTATAGTTGGAAGACCCCGTCTCAGGAAGATCTGTTGAACCACTAAAGGATTCAAGTGCCATTTGTGCGGCTGCAGGATCCTGCTCAATCTGTCTGCCAGGTAATTCTCCTGACCTGGGAGATAGACCGCTTTGAGAAGAATGCCGTGATTGACTGCCCAGGAGC
Source organism: Ichthyophis bannanicus (assembly GCA_033557465.1). Taxonomy (NCBI): domain Eukaryota; kingdom Metazoa; phylum Chordata; class Amphibia; order Gymnophiona; family Ichthyophiidae; genus Ichthyophis; species Ichthyophis bannanicus. The sequence continues at coordinate 83,631,832 of CM066048.1, forward strand.
ACAGGCTCTACGCTTCCTGACATAGCAGGTGGGACCCTGTGCCCCGTTGTTTGTTCACACAGAACATAGCAACTTGGTTGTCCGTCTGAACTAGGATGGACTGGGTGAGAGAGGAGATGAGAGAAAGTTCTCAGAGTCAAGCGGATAGCTCTCAGTTCTAAGAGATTGATCTGCTGTGCGGCCTCCCAAGGAGACCACAGGCCTTGAGTACATGCTCCTTGGCAATGTGCACCCCAACCTTGAAGAGAAGCATCGGTTGTCAGCACTTGAGAGTGTGGAGGTGTCTGAAAAAACACCCCTTGCACTAGATTCGGAAGATGAAGCCACCACTGTAGAGAAGACTCTAGTAGTTTGGACACCCTCACTCTGTCCGTGAGGCTTCCTGTGGCTTGGTGCCACTGAGTTCTGAGGCCCCATTGAGCTGGCCTCATGTGTAGACGGGCATTTGGAGTTACATGGACCGTGGAAGCCATGTGGGCCTAAGAGTCTCAGGAATTGTCTGGCGGAGACCAGAGAATTGCTGTGGAACTGCCTGGCTAGATCCATCAACCTGTGGGCCCTGTCCACGGGTAAAAAGGCCTTTGCCTGAAGGGTTTCCAGTCTTGCTCCTGTGAACTCCATGTTCTGTGAGGGGTGCAAAGTGGACTTTGCAAAGTTTATAACAAACCCCAGGTGCTGAAGCAGAGCGACAGTGCGAAGGGTGGCTTGATTGGCCTCCTGTGGGGATTGACTCCTGATGAGCCAATCGTCCAGGTATGGAAAGACAGAGGCCTTGAACCCTGAGGTAGGCTGCCACCACAGCCAGGCACTTGGTGAATACCCTGGGGGCGGAGGTTAGGCCAAAAGGCAGTACTCTGTACTGATAGTGGTTTCTTCCCACTATAAATCTGAGATATTGTCTGTGGTCTGGATGAATGAGGATGTGATTATAAGCATCCTTTAGGTCTAAAGAGCATAGCCAATCTCCCTGCTGGAGGTAGGGCAGCAGGATTCCAAGGGTAAGCATCTTGAACTTTTCCCTCTCCAGGAACGTGTTGAGATTCCGCAAGTCTAGGATGGGCCTGAGGCCTCCTGTTCTTTTTGGTACCAGAAAGTACCTGTAATAGAAGCCTTGACCTCTCAGGTGGTGGGGCACCGGTTCCACTGCCTGTTCCTTTACAAGACTTGCTAACTCCTGCAGGAGTAAGTCCCTGTGCAAAGGAAGTCTTGGAGGCTCTCCTGAAAAATAGGAGGGGGGAACCTGGTGGAAGTGGAGGAGATAGCCCTTCTGGACTATACTTAGTACCCAGGTATCCCTTGTTACGGCTGACCACTGTGGGCGTACAGGGCCAGCCGGCCTCCTGTGCTGATAGGGGCCAGCTGAGGAGGAGAGGCTATGCCACTGGAGTCAAAACCCCGCTCCCTGCTGTGCAGGAGCCGGAGCTGGCGGCTTGGGGGTTTTCTGCTACGGGGCCCATGTCCCTGCCCCTTGGCCTGCTGACCCTGTTGGGGAGCTACAGAGGCCTGAAAATGAGGGTACTGTTTATAGGCAGATGACTTCCTTGGGTAAAAGGTCTTTTTCCCCGAGCCCTTCTTCTTCTGAGAAGGGGCAGATATTTCCTGGACAGCCTTGTCCGGGTAAGAGTCTCAGTCTCAAGTTCTGCAGCCTTTTCAACCATGGGCTTGCCAAAGAGGTTTTCACCTCGGCAGGGGACATCGACCAACTTGTCCTGCATCCATGGCTCGAGGTCAGATGACTGTAGCCAGGCCTGACGGCGTGCACCGATGCCGGCTGCGTCTACCCGGGCTGAAGCCTCGAAGCCATCATAGGCTGCCCGAGAGATAAACTTCGAGCACTTACGAATACCCGATGACAGAGCACTGAACCTCTGCAAAGGTTCCTCGGAGAGACCAGCAGAGAACCCAGCAATTTCCTTTGCTAGGTCTCAAAGGTACATGCCCATGTACAGCTGGAAGGTCTGGACACGGCAAGCAAGCATAGAGCCCTGGAAGCACTTCTTACCGAGGGCATCCAGGTTCCGGGCCTCCCGGCTGGGAGGCACCAAGAAGTGCCTCTTCTGACTCTTCAGACGATGCATGGCCGATTCCACAACCATGGAATGGTGCGCTAATTGTGCCTTTTGGAACCCGGGGCTCTTGCGGACTCAATAGATGGAATCGACCCGCTTGCTCAAAACCGGCATCGAGGCCGGTGCCTCCCACATGCGGAAGAGCAACCGTTCCAGCATCAGAGGAACCGGTACAGTAAAGGGCTCATTTGGGGGAAGAGTCATACTGCAGGGCCTCAAGCTCCTCAGCTCCTCCTCGGGATTCACGGGGAAGGCCAAGGCCTTGGCCATATCCTGCATGAGGTCCGAGAGCCGGGTATCCTCCGGTGGGGACCGTCTCCGAGGCTCGGACTCCGGTGAGTCCGATGGGACACACCGAGTCCGAAAGGTGCCGGGTGACTCCTCATCCTCCGTTTCCCAGCCAGACCCCTCGGAGGAGGAATCAAGTGGCTCCGGTCGGGCAGGCACCGATGCCATCCGGCCCGACGCTGAGGGTACCGGTGTCAACGATCTCGGTCCCGGGCGGGAGGCCGAGGGAGACCTTGGCCGAGGATCGACTCAAGCGCGCATGGACTCGAGGATCGGCTCGGCCTCCAGGGTCGACTTGGACGTCGATGTCCCAGTGGTCGGGGCAGATGCACCGGTGAGACCGGCGATCAGTGCCCGCTGCTGTTCCATGAAGGCAGCCAAGCTGCACTCCAAGGCCATCAACCTGAGTCTGAGCTCAAGCAACTCAGCAGCCCCCGAGTCGGGCCCCGACGGCGTTGGGCCCGATGTCGGCTCCCCTGGAGAAGAGTCCACGAGGACTACAGTACTCACGTGACCCGGGGACTCCATCTCCACACGAGGAGAACACCTGTTACAGGTGAGTAACTACTCTTTATCTCTCGAGCAGCCTATGATGGATTCGAGGCTTCGGCCCGAGTAGCCGCGGCCGGCATCGGTGCACGCCTTCAGGCCTGGCTACAGTCATCCGACCTCAAGCCATGGGTGCAGGACAAGTTGGTCGATGTCCCCTGCCAAGGTGAAAACCTCTTTGGCAAGCCCATGGCTGAAAAGGCTGCAGAACCTTGCCCAGGGTGGGAGGAGTGGCCTAGTGGTTAGGACAAGGTAATTCAGGCCGGGGGTTCAAGTCCCACCTGAGGACAGCAATCTCAGGCCGGAGGGACTGGGATTTCTAGTCCTATAGGCACTCCTTGTGGTCTTGGGCAAGCCACTTAACCCTCCATTGCCCATGTTCCCTGTAAGTATTAGCGTATGTGTGTCATATCCCCTCGTGTTAAAATGTATCTCCCAATTGACCACTTTGACCCGGTGAAAAGCGGGATATAAATACAGATAAATAAATAAATAAATAAACCTGAGACCGAGACTCTTACCCGGACAAGGCTGTCCAGGAAAACCTCTGCCCCTTCTCAGAAGAAGGGGGGCTCGGGAAAAAAGACCTTTTACCCGAGGAAGTCATCTGCCTATAAACAGTACCCTCATTTTCAGGCCTCTGTTGCTCCCCAACAGGGTCAGCAGGCCAAGGGGCAGGGACATGGGCCTCGTAGGCAGAAAACCCCCAAGCCACCAGCACCGGCTCCTGCACAGCAGGGAGCGGGGTTTTGACTCCAGTGGCATAGCCTCTCCTCCTCAGCTGGCCCCTATCAGCACAGGAGGCTGGCTGGCCCTGTACGCCCACAGGTGGTCAGCTGTAACAAGGGATACCTGGGTACTAAGTATAGTCCAGAAGGGCTATCTCCTCCACTTCCACCAGGTTCCCCCCTCCTATTTTCCAGGGGAGCCTCCAAGACTTCCTCTGCACAGGGACTTACTCCTGCAGGAGTTAGCAAGTCTTGTAAAGGAACAGGCAGTGGAACCGGTGCCCCACCACCTGAGAGGTCAAGGCTTCTATTACAGGTACTTTCTGGTACCAAAAAGAACAGGAGGCCTCAGGCCCATCCTAGACTTGCGGAATCTCAACACGTTCCTGGAGAGGGAAAAGTTCAAGATGCTTACCCTTGGAATCCTGCTGCCCTACCTCCAGCAGGGAGATTGGCTATGCTCCTTAGACCTAAAGGATGCTTATAATCACATCCTCATTCATCCAGACCACAGACAATATCTCAGATTTATAGTGGGAGGAAACCACTATCAGTACAGAGTACTGCCTTTTGGCCTAACCTCCGCCCCCAGGGTATTCACCAAGTGCCTGGCTGTGGTGGTAGCCTACCTCAGGGTTCAAGGCCTCTGTCTTTCCATACCTGGACGATTGGCTCATCAGGAGTCAATCCCCACAGGAGGCCAATCAAGCCACCCTTCGCACTGTCGCTCTGCTTCAGCACCTGGGGTTTGTTATAAACTTTGCAAAGTCCACTTTGCACCCCACCCCTCACAGAACATGGAGTTCACAGGAGCAAGACTGGAAACCCTTCAGGCAAAGGCCTTTTTACCCGTGGACAGGGCCCACAGGTTGATGGATCTAGCCAGGCAGTTCCACAGCAATTCTCTGGTCTCCGCCAGACAATTCCTGAGACTCTTAGGCCACATGGCTTCCACGGTCCATGTAACTCCAAATGCCCGTCTACACATGAGGCCAGCTCAATGGGGCCTCAGAACTCAGTGGCACCAAGCCACAGGAAGCCTCACGGACAGAGTGAGGGTGTCCAAACTACTAGAGTCTTCTCTACAGTGGTGGCTTCATCTTCCGAATCTAGTGCAGACACCTCCACACTCTCAAGTGCTGACAACCGATGCTTCTCTTCAAGGTTGGGGTGCACATTGCCAAGGAGCATGTACTCAAGGCCTGTGGTCTTCTTGGGAGGCCACACAGCAGATCAATCTCTTAGAACTGAGAGCTATCCGCTTGGCTCTGAGAACTTTCTCTCATCTCCTCTCTCACCAGTCCGTCCTAGTTCAGACGGACAACCAAGTTGCTATGTTCTATGTGAACAAACAACGGGGCAGAGGGTCCCGCCTGCTATGTCAGGAAGGGCAGAGCTTGTGCTCCTGGGCAGTCAATCACAGCATTCTTCTCAAAGCAGTCTACCTCCCAGGTCAACAGAATCTCCTGGCAGACAGGTTGAACAGGATCCTGTAGCCGCACGAATGGCAATTGAATCCTTTAGTGGTTCAACAGATCTTCCTGAGATGGGGTTTTCATCTCTTTGCCAGTCCTCTGAACCGTCAACTGCCCAGGTTCTGCTCCAGACAACCGCATCCTCTCAGATTAGCAGCAGATGCGTTTCTCATTCCGTGGTCTACAGGCCTCCTATATGTCTTTCCTCCCACGCCTCTAGTTCCCAAAACACTGTTCAAAGTGCTCCGGGACAGGGCCTCGATAATTCTGGTGGCCCCCCGATGGCCACGACAGCCGTGGTTCCCACTTGTTTTGCAGCTAGCGGTGGACACTCCTCTTCCTCTGGGGATGCAACCAGATCTCCTGTCTCAAGAGCAGGGGTCTCTTTTACACCCCAATCTCCAATCCCTCAATCTGATGGCCTGGCTGCTGAAAGGGTAGTTCTAGCTCCCTTAATACTGCCTAGGGAAGAGGAGGACGTGGTCTTGGCCTCTAAAAGGCAGTTCACCCGAAAGTCTTATGCCCTTAAGTGGCATAGATTCTCTGCCTGGTGTACTCAGCACAACGAGGATCCTTTCTCATGCCTGGTACCAGTGGTGCTGCAATATTTGCTTCACCTAACCTAGGCCTTAAGTCCAATTTTGTAAGAGTTCATCTCAGTGCTCTTTCAGCGCACCACACAGTGGTGGAGGGTCAGTCTCTCTCCAGCCACCCTTTGGTGGCTCGCTTCCTCAGGGGCTTGCTTTTGCTTAAGCCTCCAGTGCGTCCACCTGCCCCTGAATGGGATCTGAATGTGGTCTTTCAACGGCTTACTTGCCCTCCATTTGAGCCTATGGCTACTTGCCCTTTGTGCTTTCTCTCCTGGAAAGCGTTGTTTCTGGTGGCTCTTACCTCAGCAAGGCGAGTGAGTGAACTTCAGGCCCTAGTATCGGATACTCCATATACTAGGTTCTATAGGAACATGGTAGTCTTACGGACTCACCCTAAGTTCCTTCCGAAGATTGTCTCCTCCTTCCACCTCAATCAGGAGGTTGTTCTTCCAACTTTCTTTCCCAGGCCGCATGCCAGCCGGGCTGAGATGGTCTTGCATACCCTGGACTGTAGGAGGGCGTTGTTCTTCTACCTTGACTGTACGCGGGAGCACTGGAGGGCGATTCAGCTCTTCGCCTCTTTTGACCCCAATAAGTTGGTGTTAGCTGTCTCCAAGCGTACTTTGTCCATATGGGTAGTCAACTGTATCGCCTGGGCGTACAGGGCAGTTGGCCTCTCCTTGCAGGGTCGAGTTACGGCTCACCGTGTCAGGGCGAAGTCTGCGTCAGTGGCTCATCTCCGCTCTGTTCCATTGGCAGACATCTGCCGGGCCGCTACTTGGTCTTCAAGCCAGACTTTTGCGGCCCACTACTGCCTTGAGAGAGAGTCCCGCAGGGACAGTGCTTTCGGACAAGCGGTACTCCATAATCTCTTTGGGCAACTCCAACCCTCCGGCCCTGGTGTTGGGCTACTGTTCGAGGGCGTTATCAGAGAAGATTCTTTTCTCACATGCTGTTGCTCTAGAGGGAGCTCATTTTTTTCAGCTGGGGTCTCCGGTAGCCTTAAGCTGGGGAGTCCCATATGTGAGGACTGACTTCCTGCTTGGTCCTGGAGAAAGAGTAGTTACTCACCTGTAACAGGTGTTCTCCAGGAGCAGCAGGAATCAATCCTCACAACCCTCCCTCCTCCCCTTGGAGTTGCAGTCATATGCTTTATTTTGTTATTTTTGCTGTCTTTTTAGCTATGTCATCAGACTGAGCAAGATGGCACCCTTGGGCGGGGGAAGGGGACCGCGCATGCGCGCTGCTTTCCCAAAAGCTTTCTTTGAAAGCTGGGGAAATGCTCCGTACGGGGGCTCCGTCGGCACCAACGTCACCCATATGTGAGGACCTACTTCCTGCTTGGTCCTGGAGAAACAGGGGAAAGACCACTTAAGAAATACAAGGTTTTTTTTTTTAAAAAAAGAAATAAGAAGAACCGGCGGTACTGGTAGGTGTCGAATGAAGGCAGACGCGACCACAAAAAACCCCCAAAGAATAAAAGGAAATTTTCTGCGGTGACAGGGTACACGTCCTGTCGGCTCCACAGAAAATGAAGAACTGAAGTAAGAGAGGTACAGAGGCGAGAAGGCAGCACTGTGGGATGCTCCCAAAAGCTGTGGGATGCTCCCAAAAGCTTTCCTATTGGACACTGGGGAGTGTTCCCACGCGGGCTACGTCGGTACTGACAATACCCATATGTGAAGATTACATTCCTGCTTGTTCCTGGAGATACTCCAATTGTTGGGTTGGAGTGAGATGAGACTTTGGGAAGTTTATGATAAAACCTAGGTGTTGGAGCACTGTGATGGTGCGATGATGGGAGAGTCTTACCTCTTGAGGGAAGTCTCCCCTGATCAGCCAGTCATCTAAGTAAGGGAAGATAAAGATGCCCAAGGTGCAGAGATAGGCAGAGACTATTGCCATTCATTTGGTGAAGACCCTTGGGGCAGAGGACTAGACCAAAGGGGAGAACCCTGTATTGATAATGTTTTCCCTGAAACATGAAGTACAGATACGGTCTGTAAAAAGCTGTATCAGTATCTGCGCATATGCCTCTTTACGGTCTACAGAATATAGCCCTTCTCGTCTCTGGAGGTATGGTAGAAGAGCTCCTAGGGAAATAATTTTGAATTTTTCTCAGATCAGAAACTTGTTTAGGTCTCTAGATCTAAGATGGGCCTGAAGCTTCCTGTTTGGAATGAGAAAATATGGACAGAAGCTCATCCTTTCTTGAGTAGGGGGAACTCTTTCTATGACACCAAGACAACAGGGTGGTCACCTCTTCTCTTAAGAGAGTGCTTTGAAGATGTTGTGTGGGATGGTCCCCTGCGAAGATGGGTGGGGGAGGGGGGTAAGATCTGGAAGTGAAGCCGATAACCTCCCTTTGACAATGTGGACGATGAGATCAAGCCTTGGAACTCACCCCCCCCCCCCACCCCGAGAGCCCTAAGCAGAAAACCCAAGCTGGGCTCAGCTCTCCTTTCCTGAAACGGCTTCTCTTGCTTTTCAGACAATGTTTTAAGATGGCTAGTAGGCAGATTCCTCCGAGAGATGTCTGCGATCTTTGGGGCAGAGTAGGGAGGGACAGAAGAGGGAGGGAGCGCTGAGGTTGTGTGAGGCTGCTGAACGCTTCCAAATCCTTCCAATTTTCTGGCTGTTCAAAAGACTCTTATCATGATAAGAATTTGGAGCTGAACCAATTATCCCTCCTCCTATGGCTACTGAAAAAAACACAGACTAGTGGAGCCTCCCATGTCATGCTGAAGTGAGAGTCACCCGAAGGTGGTCGTTCACTAGCAAATTCAATCTTTTTAGCTCAATTGTTCAAATATTCTTCAGCATGTGCTTCAGCACACAAAGCCTATCGCTTCTGAACCTTCCGACACAGGGGATCAGAAGCGGTAGGGCCTTGTGTGCCAAGAACATCATGCGCCGCTGTTGCTGAGCCGACCATGCCGTCGAAATTAGCGGTGGTGGGGGGTGGCAGCACGGTTCAGCACGAAGGGGCAACAGGCCATGTGTATCATGCCACCCACAGAGGTCTGCCTGCCTAGTGGATGGGCTGGTCCTATATCAACGGAAAACGCCTGCTACATGTAACTATGCTTTCTCCTTGGACAAGCAGGAAGTAAGTCCTCACATATGGATTCCCAAGCTACAGGCTACTGAAAACAGGCGGTTAAAAGCCCAACAGCAGCAACAAAACTGGAGAACCAAAACAGTGAGGGTAGTCCCCCAAGGGACTCAACTGATTCAGCATCCTCAGCGCACATTGAAACTGAGAGGACACTTTTTGGTAGCCTGGACAGCCAGAAAGGTTCAACTCCTTCACACTGGCCTAAGTCACAAACAGATGTTAGAGTACGGCTTGGCTGAAGTTGGTATCACGTTGGGAATCCCCATCCAGACAGTAGTGAGCTGTGAAAGTGTGGTTGGAAGACCACGTTGCAGTCCAGCAAATCTCCTCCATGGAGACCGAGCACAAGTTTGCCATGGCACTGACATTCTGAAACATGACAAGACCATCAAGGCTCAGGCCTGCCTGGGCATAAGCAAAAGATATGCGGTCTGCCAACCAAAAGGACAGTGTGCTTTTCGAGAGGCAGCATCCAGCTTACCGGGGTCAAAAAGAGAAAAACAGCTGGGTGGAACAACGCTACGCCTTCATCTGCTTGAGCATATGCAGCATAGCCTCCCGCTGGTTAGCATGAGACCTTGGAAAGAAAGTGGGCAGAACCATCAATTGATGTGGAACGAGGAGAACA